>CM036618.1:105164621-110314387 GCA_020746105.1 Trogon surrucura
CAGGTGCTTGGAAAGGAAAGAAATTTAAAGGAGATAAAACAGAGGGGGAATCTGAAAATATCAAACTGAAACTGGTATTTCATTAACAAGGTATATTAACAGTATGGTGCACTGATGCCTAGGAGAGCAAAGAAGAGGAGTAAGTGAGGAAGATAACTACTAGTATTTGGCTTGAATTTTTTTTACATTACATAAGATTTCAAAGGTTGGAGGTGTCCATAAATGAGTCCACTTATACCTTACCTGCTCGGTATCTGCAGGTTCAGGTCAAGGGAAGTTCTTGTAAGATTTAGGTCTTAATTTCTTCCCCTCCCCACAGCTTTATAAGTTCCTTTAAATATCCAAGCTTTCTTTAATCCCAAAGCCCTTGTAATTTGCGCTAGCAAGGATGGGTAAGTGAGCAGAGGAGCATGGACCTGCAGGAGCAGTGACAGTAGAGTTTTTGCTCTCAGAGAAACACCAGACACACTGAAACTAATTCTCTAGCGCTACAACTGGCAGGGTTTCTCCTGATTTACATAGGTGCAAAGTAAATGAACATGAAGCCTGTTTCTCTGGACTTCAGTTTATTTCATGTCACTGTTTGAAATAAAACCAGTATATTATAGAAATGTTATTATATCTCATAATTACTCCCTAGAACAGCAAGAGAGCTGGTCTTGCTTGTTAGGGAGCAGGTATTTTAAGTAATTCATCAGAGATGCTTCTTCTAGTAATCTGAAACAGCGTTTCTGCTTATACAAAAACTTTCAGATGCAGACATCTTGCAAGATTTCAAAGGTGGGAGAAACAGCTATTAGCCTCCCTGAAAATACTGTGAAACTCCATTTTTTGGACATTGAACGCTTTCCTTACTGGCCCTGGGTAGCATGAAATGTATTTGCCTATTTCTTATCTGCTAACAACATTCAAAAGGAAATCTAAGCATCACAAGGTGGACTAAAGGGTGAGCAGTGTCTGTAAAGCACCGGTTTTAAAATTGTTTTTACTCAATTTCCTTAACTGGCACTGCAATGGTTGAATTTAAAAAGCAGGTTGCTGGCTTGGGGAAAATAAGCTTGAAAACAAACATTTACTGTTCAGCAGATGAGTGTGAAGCCAAAATGCCAGAACAAAGCTGAGGTAGCGCGAGGTTTTTAAGCCTCATTGACAGTTCTCCTGTGGTTTAAAAATACATTTAAAAAGAATTAAACCTAACAACACATTTTAAAATAATCAAAGAAAATTGTATTGGAAATAGGCATCCCATACACACAATAAATTGCCTAGCCACATTTTTAAATTAACCACACAGTGTGATATATAAAAATCAGCAATAACATTTTACAATTCTAATAATAACATGCAGTCTGCAAGCGTGTGATTCAGTACACATTCCTCAGGAATGTATTTGGCCTTTGGCCCTGTGTCTCACAGGGCTCCTGAGGAGAGAGCAGCATGCCTATAAATTTATGACTGGATTACCTGTCATGTGTTATTCCTTACCTAATTGTTTCTGTAACCTATTGTTATCCTTATTATTGTTCTTCCCCGTTATCCACTTAGGACTGTCTAACGTATGTGTTGTGGGGGAAACAATGGAATTTGGGTCAATACTGCTTTTTTTCATGCAAAGGCTATTTATATCCCAAAATACAAACAATGTGGCTGTAAATATTCCCTGTCTTCCATATTATTAAACTTCGATTCACACTTGAACATTGACTTCAGATATATTCTTTCCCTCTTACGGTTAATACAGACCCAAGAGCTGTAAATTAGAGCTGGATTCTGGGGAGAAAAAAAAAACCAACAAAAATTACCCTCTGCTCAGGACCCCACCATGCTGGATGTCTGGAAATGGCTGGAGGGGATGAAGCAGAGGAGTAGGTGCACATAGAGCTGGTGGTGGGCAGAGATTAGAGTGGAGGGAGAGGGCAGAGAAGGAGTTAGCCACAAGGAGAGCAACCACCCCCTCGCTTCAGAGCTAAAAACTCCCACTCCTTCCCAGATTCCTGTCCCCAGGTACCTGCACCATACTGCTGGAGTGTGTTGGCTCTGGCTCTGCTTTTGCCCTTCATCTAGCTCCCAGCATGCCCTTTACCCTCTCAGACAGCTTGGTATGATGGATCTTGATGACATTTAGCCAGAATTTTCTTAAACTTTACGTTTAATTTAAAATCATCCATGACTGCATTCAGATGACTACTTCCCTGGCCACAGATATAAATCTGCTATCAATAATAGTAGAAAAGGCAACTGTAGGTAAATTTCCTTGACTGTTAAGATTTATATTTGGTATTTCCCACTGAATCTGCGGTAGTATGATGTTAAAATCTTTCAAACTGGTAGAAAACATAGCATTAGTACATGCAATACTTTGCACAGCTACTACAGTAGTAGTTCCCAATTAAACACGTTACAAGCCTGACAAAGCCTCTCTGAGCACTTTACAATTTTTAAATGTAATGTCTAATTTCCATCGCATGAGGTGGAGAGGCATTATGCCATCGTATATGTGGTGAAAGTAGGATATAGCAAGGGTAACCACCTTGGTCAAGGACATAAAAAATGCAGGCCACTTGTTCTTAGGGGTTTATCTGGCACACTCAAGGGAGATAGGAACCAAAAGCAATGTAATTAAAAAAATGTTATTTTCAGGTCAAAACACGTGGAACTACGTCTACTTAAAAAAATGGAGTAAGACTTCCTTGGGAGAGCATATTCTACAGACATCTGTAAAAGGCTTCTTCAGTGTGGTCTGGAAAAACCTCACACTGTGGTCACAGAATTGCATGGGATGAATCCAGCTTTTTCAACACAGTAATTCACAGGAAGCATATTTTAGAAATAAGTATTTTCTTTACCTATTTTAGGTCACATGCCATAGTTTAGGATTTTAGTACTTTTTTTTTTAAATAAAACAAACATTAAACAATTTAATGTTTTCCCTTCAAAGCACAGTAATGGAAAATCGTATCACACAGCAGCTTCTGCCCACGCTCACTAGCTAGAACTATAATAGCATATGTTAATGTATACTATCTAATGGTCTTTTAATTCCCTTATAATTTAGGGAGTTGTAAAGAGAAAGAAAAAATGTGGAAGAAGAATAAGAGGATATCAGTATTCAACAAGAATACATTAATAATTTTTGAAGCTTTAATTTGTGTGAAAAAGTAGATTTACATCTATGTCAGAATAGCATCAACATTACCTCTTTCAGAGAAATGTTCACTACTCAAGTGTACAGTTTAAAACTCTGTAGAAAGGAATTGTCTCTTTCAAAAAAAAAAAAAAAAAAAAGAAGAGAAAACAGACTGCTTACCCTCCTTCCTGACCAATTCCTCCAGGTTCACAGGATGATCAGTTTGGAGAGCAGGATTAGATTCACAAGAAACTGGAAAAATTGGAATTAGTCACTGAGGCACAAGACAAAAATCTCCTCTCTTATCAATTTTATAGCATTGTTACTCCACTGAGCTGAGTCTGGGAAGAAAGTAAAGGCACCAAGCAATTTACAGTTATCTCTGCATCTCTGCATGCAGTTATCACTGCATGCCTTGGAAAGTAGGGATGTATGATATTATGGATATTCTGTCCAAAAAAATCCATCTCACTGAATTGTTACCAGGTCCAGTTCTAAACTGGTAAAAATAGAATTCTTATTTTAAAATATATTTTAAAGTGACCTGAAGTAATTTTGGTGTCTAAATGCAACACCATAGCTATAAGCCACAGTGATTTTTGTTCTAGGTGCAACTTCTGTCTGTCCTTTCAGAAAGCTAGAAATACAGTCTTTCCAGAGATATAAATCATATGTTTTTAGCTTTTAAGCATCAAAAATACCTGATCTTAAAACTGTCACTTATGTTTGAAAGTATATTAAGGTATAATGGAGCTTGAGCGAGTGTAATTTTGTAGAGGAAATCCTACTTTTTACTGGAAGAAGATAATTCATTCTAGCCTCTTGCTTCTTTGAAACGTGGCAGCTCAGTGCTTTGACATGTTAAAGAAAGTGTATGTTAAAGTAATGTCAGGTGCTTTAGATTACAAACATAGTGGAAAGGCTAGCTAGGTTATGAAGGCATTTAATATTCTACTTATATTTAAGCATGTGCTTTGAGATGGATGCCTCATGCTTGAGGTTAAGGACTCCTGCATTTCACAGAAAATTCCCTGTGTAGAAATCACCTAAAATTATTAGGACAAAAGCTACATATTCAAAATAAACTTCAATTTTTAATTCCATTACTCATAGCAGAGAAAGGGCAAAAGGAATATTCCCTATCCTATGAATACTTGTACACACAGCAGGTATTGCCCCAGTACAGAGAACATAGGCAAGCATTTCTGCAGCACCTCTGCAGAAGCTGATGGACACCCCAAAAAAAGGAAACTATCCCACTGATCTGGAGATGTAGCTGTCTACAAAGGCAGACAGCATATCATGCACTGAAAAGAAAACACCTTACATTTCCCCAGTGCAGACAGTATTTTTTTCTCGCAGATAAACAGTAAGAACCTTAACTAGGTCATTATAATGGATTTATTTCACTGGAAATATTAATCCCATCTTACAAAAGGATATGAATACATCTTTGATTTTCTTTAAGTCCTCAAATACTTTGCTGGGTTAAGGCTCAAGCAAGTATTATATGCAACACAATTAATTCTGCTTTACATATATTTGTGTGTGTGAGAGTAACTCTGTTTAGGTCAAGTAAAATAAATGCAAAGGTAAGCATGTTAGCAGCAAAGTGACCCTTTAGAAGTCCTAAAAAATTACTCTTGCAGTCCATAGTCCAACATTTAATAATGCTGAACTTGATAAGGGATCTCAGAACCTGAAAAAGGAGATCTGAAAGGCACCTTTACAGAAAACAATTGATTTGCTTCATTTCATTGAAATGGCTAATGCTTTGATGGTTCATATTTACAATAGCTTGTCCTGTTCTTCAATGGAGTTGATATGTTGGAGTCTTTAACACCATAAACTTGATCAAAACTTCCTGGGTAATAAACAGAGCGGATTTAAGATGTGAGCCCCCTCCCCATCGTGCTACTGCAGCCCATCTGTGTGCCAATTTGTAACTAAAGACATCAAGAAATGTGTTCTTCATGCTCAGACGCCCTTGGTAGTTGAAAATAGTTCTGAGAGCTCAATATGCAAACTGGGCTCAGTCTGAAAGACTTCAGAGTGAAAGATTTGACCTTCCGTAGCAAAGGCTGTATCTTGGCTAAATCCATTACTGAGAGCAGAGTTTTTACACAACTCACAATGCAATCCGGATTTTAAATTTTGCCTGGCTTCAAAACAAATAAACAAATAAACACACACCTCAACTTTCTCCCTACCTTTCAGCAAAGGGTAAACGTCTTCCCTTCATCCTAGAATTTATATCAACACACAAAGTTTCCATGATTATATACAGCCGTATTTGGGGGTAAGGTGTGCGGGGGTGATTTAAGGTTTTGGCAGTAGAAAAAGGAAACCCTGACTTCTAACTCTGTGGTTTGAACTAGCATCAAGTCATTAGAGAACAACAGTTATCCCCCCTCCAAAAGCTGGGTTTGTCTCCTATGAAGACACCTGATGGTGTCACCACCACTCGCCATCCATGGAAGCTCTGATCAGAAATGCAGCATTCTCAATAAATGCCCTCCCAAGCAGTCCCTTCTCAGGGATGCTGGGCTGGCTCAGGACAGAAAGCACCCTGCGTAAACCACATGTGAGAATGTGTCACTCCTGCACACTGTGATCTGTGTCGTGAACCCATGATGGGACATTATGGGAGGACTTCTAGGAAGTTTATCCCATCCCATCTGCCTCTCCTCACCCTGTCTGCCTGCTCTGTTAACTATTTTTTTGTCAAAAAAAAGTAATCAAGGGGATAAAATGTGGTTCTTAGTCTTGTAATGCTGCAACAACAGTACGGCAACTGCACCTGAGAACTAGATAAATAATACACTAAGAGCAGTGTTACTCATCACAGACTTTCTTTTCTGGTCCGTACCACTGACAACAGTTTCTCTCATGCTAAATTTCAAGTAACTTGGAATTAAGTGTGTATTAGCAACCATATTTATGTTTGACTGTTAAAGCTACCTCCTTGCTCACCATCTCAAGGGTATATCCGAGACTTAACTACAGCCTATTTATACTAGAGAATTAGGCTTGTTGTATTTGCTGCTCTCATGTTTTTTCACTTACTTGTTTGCAAGTCACTGACGGCACACCTCAAAACATGTTTTTAAGCATGGAGATATGCAGATAGATGTCTAGTTTGATTTTCATACACACTCAGTGCCTGACTCCCATAAAACTGGTAAAAAGTCTGGTAAAAAGCTGGCTCAGAATCAAAGACTCCATCGCAGA
This sequence comes from Trogon surrucura, assembly GCA_020746105.1. Taxonomy (NCBI): domain Eukaryota; kingdom Metazoa; phylum Chordata; class Aves; order Trogoniformes; family Trogonidae; genus Trogon; species Trogon surrucura. The sequence continues at coordinate 105,170,980 of CM036618.1, forward strand.
CATTTCAACATCTATATTTCTTTGCCTGACTATACACTTATTAAATTTTCTGAACAAAATCTGGCCACATTCAAGACATTGCCATTAATGCCTATAAACAAAGGTTTCACTTCATTCGTATCTACCACTGCTACATTTTAAAAATCAAATAAAAATTGGGAAAACCAAACAAAAATGCAAATAACTGAAAAAGCTAGTAATGGACAACAGGCAGGTTTTCCTGCAATATGTTTTGCCCAATGTGCTGCTGTGTAGCAGCAGAACACGGATTAGTGTTCCTAAATAGAAATTGTCTTTCCCCTATTTGTGCAAGTCTGACTATCCTTCCCTAACTCCATGCATTCTCTTACCAATATAGTTGATTGGATCAAAGTGTAGCTTTACTATGTTGTTTGGTTTTTTTTTTCTTAATGCAAGTTATCTGAATTGTTGGAGATGAAAACAGATTTATTTTCCAATAAAGGTAACTCTATGTTTCCAAAAAAAGACCATGCTCTCTCTCTGTTATGTAGCTCAGTACAAATAAATACACTGATTTTTAGCAGAGGTTTTCATATGATAATAACATTTCACTAATAAGCAAAGCATGGATAAATACTGTAAAGAATAACAATGAAAGTCCCTTTGAATTAAAGAAAATGTCTAATCTAGGTGAGTAGAAAAAAGGGTTAAAAAAAATTGCAAGAATTCAAGAAGCTTAGATGACTTTGGAAACACAGATCAAAAACAGAGAGACTGGAAGTATAATTAACTCCATTACTGCTCAGTCAAATGAAAACAGCTGTGACACCCCGTCTTATTTATGACAGCAGCAAATAGCTCTATTCCCTTGCTGGTTATTGCTGTAGGACAGCAGTGGTTCTACAGCAGGTAAAATAGAAACAAGCTGCTAATATTTATGTCACTAGATCAGGTTATGGATGCAAGATTTATGCAAAAGTTCTATCAAAATATCTAAGGTGCTTTCATATCTTCCTGCAGCAATCCTTTTCCAATAGCAAACTAAATATCTCTTTATTAAATATGATCCCATGCTCTAAGTAGTATTGTGGCACAAAGGAAGCTCCCCCACTGCTAAAGATGAGAATGCCTTTTCACTGCAAACCCAATTTTGTTCACTGAAAAACATAAATAAAAGCCATTTATGTCTCAAAACTGCTCATTTATTTGCAGATCCAAGCTATACTTTGTCCATGTGGAATGGGATACATGGTAGCTTGAACTGCTCGCTGTACTTCAAAGAGGCCGGGTTTGCTTTTGAAAGTATATAAAGCAAGCAAGAAAAATAGCTTTCAGATTAAAGCCCTTCTTTTAGTAGCAAATGTCATTAAATCAGATGCTACCTACTTTGATATAAAAAATGTGAGTGGGCAGATGATTTCCTAAAGCGCTTTTTTATCCTGCAGCTTTAATCACTGTGCTTCCTACACCTAATCTGTCTTACTTCTTACTTGGACAAACTGCCCATTAAATAATGACTGAGAAATAAGATTGTCAATAACAGGACAGAAAATAAAGCAAGTAGGATATTGCACACTTCACTGCTAACCTTTTTACCTTCTCTCCTGCTCATCAACCTCCCTTCTTCCATCCCCCTGCAGTTTCTATACTGCTCGTACTCCCCAGCTCCATGGTGCATTGACACTTGTTTGCTCCTCACCACAGCACCTACCTGCACACCCACAGGTCCAAATCCCTTTATGTCTCCACCTCTCTTCCACTATGCACCAGAATTTCATCTCACTTTGGTCCCAGGGGCCCAGACCCCTGCCTCAACAGCTACTGCCTTCCAGGGCCTTTGAGCAACCTTGATATCCCTCATAGAAGGTCACCTTCTCCGCCTACCCCAGGGATCCCAAGCCAAGGACCTGAGTGGCATATGAGGCTCCTGCTTCCTCCTCTATTGCAATGGGATATGCTCAAATGCTCCTTCCCACCCTTCCTGACATCATTCTTCCTCCTTTATTTACGGGTGTTCAATACAAAGAGTAACATCAGAATATCTGCAATACCTCTGCGGTGCTGTGCCACCATCCCCAGGTAATGCAGGAATAATGGAGTAGCTGCAGTTGAAGGCTCAGGCAGATGTCACAGCTTTTTGTCCCCATCTGGTTGGTGCATTTTGTTTTTAGTATTTCTTCAAAATCCAACATTCTTTTTTGAAGATGTATATCCAAACAGAAATGCCATCAAGGTGACCATGAGGGGTTTCATATGCAGGTAGAAACAAATTTGCCCTTTTTCTAGAAGCATCTGCACACTGAAAACAGCGTGCAGAAATCCACTGAGTAACTACATATGTACGTAGATATTTAGTTACGTATGAGCAAAGCACAGACCATGGTGAGCTTCTCAAGTGGTCTCATCATTATATCTTTAGGCAGCATTTTTTTGCACCTGCCCACAGGAAACCACAGGCATCATGTCTTTGTGGTAGTCTCTAGTTTTGAAGACCTTTTTGGTCATGACTCTTGCAATTATTTGATAATAAGGAGTGAAAGCGTGGATTTGTCAAAGCCACGAGGAGAACTCCAGCTGGGCTCAGCAGTTCTAAGGTCAAACTGTCGGCAGACCTGCGGGCATATGCACAACCACCACCTAAAGACAACTTACCATGGACACAATAACACCAAGCTGCTGCTTTCAAGTCTTCCACAATGCAAACGTTTCACCTCAGTCTGGTAAATAATTTATCCAAGTTTCGAGCAACAGTGGGAACATTTGTAGGCTTTAACCCAAAGGGATGAATTTCCCCTATGTTTACTTCCTCTGTGATGGAGAGGCAGCACTAGATGCCTGTAGGATATAAGGACATAACAACTATATCTTCTAGCCCTTCATAAAATTCCTCATTCCTGCCTAGTTGTCGCGGGTTAGGGCTGGGCCGGCCACTAACGCGGACAGACGCTCTCTAACCCCCTCTTCCCCCCCCCAAACAGGAAGAGAAAAGGGAATGAGGCAGAGAGACTTACGGGTGAGAGAAGGAAAAAAAAACGAACTAGAACAGCTTTAATGAAAGTAATAGGAATAATGGTAAAAAGATAAAAGTAAAGAACTATATACAACTATAGATAATAGCCCGATATCAAACCCGACTCCCTCCCCCGATAGAAATCACCACTGGTGCTGCAGAGCAGGAGGCACTGGGGAAACCCCAGGCTCAGCGGCGGCGGGAGCTGGATACACGGAGCTGGATTCGGGGACTCAGGATCCGGATCAAAATCAGGAGGTCAGATGGAGTCCTCTCTGGACACCGGCCATTGCAGAAAAGAAGGGCGAAAAGGCCGAAAAGGGCAAAAGGGGCAAAAGGGCCAAAAAAAAAAAAAAGGGTCGAAACTCTCGTGATCACTCAATTTATACTAAATATGACGTATATGGGATGGAATACTCTCGTTGGTCACCTGTCCTGTCTGTTACCCCCCGGAGGTGCCACCTTTTACTTCCTTGTGCCCCCCTCTTACTACCCAGCACCCCCAGCGTGGCACACAAGAGCCAGCAGGGGCCTTGGTCACTATAGGAATAAGTATAAGCAAGAGCCTTTCTACATACCAGTCCCAGGCAGTGACTGTAAACATCAGGTGTTATCACTGCCAGTAGCACACACTGTCTGCAAAAACATGCTGCTGACTTCAGAACGTGCAGCCTTTTGGAAGACACTAAACTGAAAAGTAAAAATCACTAAACAGGACTGGGTTTTTAGCTAAACCCAGGACACCAGTACAAAGACCCAAACCCACAAGATAATTTGTGGAAGCAAAGCAAAGAAAAGCAGTACTGAAATCATGAATAATGTAAATGCATGCGTCGATTTGGACCACGAATCAAACTCTTCCAGCTCTCACTGAGATCCCAGATGATTTTCCTGCTTCCAGGAGAAACCCGGCATTTCTTGGCGTTCAGTCTCCCTGCAGCTGCAACACAGCGTCACCATCACGGCTGTGAGGGCAACACATGATGGCCGGCTGTGCTGGCAGGACTGGCCTTCCCATGGAGCCGTCCTCCTGAACGCTGCTCAGATTGCTCTTGGAGAGATAAGCTGAGCATCCCTGGCAGCCAGAGCCAGTTGATGTTGTTTCTTGTGTTGTGTGTCAATAATTCTTAAACTGTTTGACCGGTGCTGTTTTACCTTAAATCAGTCCAAGGTTATCTTGAATGTGGTCATAGGTCCTAACAGGAGGAAGGCTGTCCTAAACAGCCCCTAAAGTTAAAAATCTGTAGAATAATAATATAAAGTTAGGAATAGCAATAATAATTTGGGGGTGATGGCTTTCTCTTTCTTGTCTCTGGAAGTCAGTCAGTGTTTGCGTCGATCCTCATAATCAGTCACGAAGGATCTGTGAGCAAATAGTCTTGAAAGTTTATTAATATGAGCAGTATTTGGTGAGTATAGAAAACAATTTATAGAGACTTAGATTACCTTTCCCACAAGGCTGGAATCTGATTCTTTTTGTTTGTTTGTTTTGAGAGTGGAATTCAGTCATTCTACTTGAAAGCTTGAGTGCAGCCTACAGGAGGCGTGATATGCCCAGGCTACAGATAGTGCCTCACTTAGCTGTTTCACAGTTTTAGCAACACATTTGGGTTCATTGTCCGATAAAATTGCTGAAGATACACCAAATCAAATACTTTCCTTCAATGTTGTTGACTACTTCTCATGCCTTGTTGGTGAGACAAGGGAAAGCATTCAAAACAGACTAGGTAGCCCCCATATGGGCCAGAAATCCAATGTGTTTGTTTCCTAGGTTGGCTCTAACCAGAGGTTCTGCCAGGATAGATTCCTTTGGTCCTCCCTGGCAAGGCAACAGATTTGACAGACCTCCTTGACCTTTAGCCCTGTCCTGATTTTATTAGTTACCTGGGCTTGTCGCAGCTGTGTTGCTGCATGTTGTGTTGTGGTGAGTTTTTCTCCTTTTCACTTTCCTTCTTGTTACTCTAAACTTTATATGCTCTCCCAATCAACTGAGATACTGCGTTCCAGGTGTTCTGTCGCCTTCACTCCCCATCCAGGGTCTTCCCTCTATATGCCTGAACTATCTTTCCAAGCCTTTCAATTTGATAGTAAAAACAGCCCCTTCCGCCAAACTGGTCCCAAACCCTTCTACTGCCTGTCTGAGAGGGGCGTGTAAACTGTGCCTTCCCCAGGACTCTCTGTCCTGTGTTCTGTCTATCCTCTGTTCGCACCCCCTTGCACCTTGTGCAGCTGCTACTCCTTCCTGCAGAAAGGATCTACACAGGCCACTTCATTGCATTTTCCTTCTCCCCAGAAAAACAACATTAATTGCAACAGGTACCCCTTAAAACAGTTTCAAATCTCTTAAAGAAAACTCACCAACCAGGAACTGCCCTGGCATCCCTTAAAACAGTTTCAAACAAGTGCATGTCAAACAACTCCAAGTAAATCAAATGGAGGGAAAACAAACCACTTTCACCTGAAGGATCCCATCTTCGTTGCCAATTAAATGTCTCGTCCCAAATCATACTTGGTCGAACTATGATGATCCCAGAGCTGAAAGGAAGACACAAATGTGGTCAATGTTGTGTTTTCTTTTGAGTATTTCTCCTTCAAGTGCAGAGAGAGAGAGAGAGAAGGTGAAGGAGAGAGAGAGAAAGGTGGGGGAGGAGAAGGGGAAAGGCAAAAGAAGAAGAAACCAATACCACCACAGAGTCCAGGGGCATCTCGCAGGTCCATCATATCGGTGGGGCAATATTCTGACCAGGTGCCGGCTTGCACTTCCCCTGAGGGACCCCACTAGACACAGGCCTCCAACCAACCTCTGCCCCATTGACTACAACCCTCCGATTTCACCCTTCCTACACTTCTTGAACACAAAAGTGACATCTGCTTTCCTCCATTTGTAAAAGAGAGGCTGCTCTTGCTGGCTTTTGTAGTGTCTCTCTCCACCCAGCACAATCTCTCCCTACAGAAGAAAAACAAGGACTAAAAGGGAGAGAGCTATTCCTCTGGCCCCTTTTAAGTCTCCCGGAGGTTTGCTCCACCCCTTTTGGAGGGCATTGTGGGTAGGAAGGAGGGGCGTGGCCTGCCATATAGGAGCCGCACGCCGTGCCGAGGCAGTCTGGGGGTAGTGCCGTGCCGTGCCGTGCCGTGCCGTGCCGTGCCGTGCCGTGCCGTGCCGTGCCGTGCCGTGCCGTGCCGTGCCGTGCCGTGCCGTGCCGTGCCGTGCCGTGCCGTGCCGTGCCGTGCCGTGCCGTGCCGTGCCGTGCCGTGCCGTGCCGTGCCGTGCCGTGCCGTGCCGTGCCGTGCCGTGCCGTGCCGTGCCGTGCCGTGCCGTGCCGTGCCGTGCCGTGCCGTGCCGTGCCGTGCCGTGCCGTGCCGTGCCGTGCCGTGCCGTGCCGTGCCGTGCCGTGCCGTGCCGTGCCGTGCCGTGCCGTGCCGTGCCGTGCCGTGCCGTGCCGTGCCGTGCCGTGCCGTGCCGTGCCGTGCCGTGCCGTGGCAGTCTGGGGGTAGTGCCGTGCCGTGCCGAGGCAGTCTGGGGGTAGTGCCGTGCCGTGCCGAGGCAGTCTGGGGGTAGTGCCGTGCCGTGCCGGAGCCCCACGCCGTGCCGAGGCAGTCTGGGGGTAGTGCCGTGCCGTGCCGGAGCCCCACGCCGTGCCGAGGCAGTCTGGGGGTAGTGCCGTGCCGTGCCGGAGCCCCACGCCGTGCCGAGGCAGTCTGGGGGTACTGCCGTGCCGTGCCGGAGCCCCACGCCGTGCCGAGGCAGTCTGGGGGTAGTGCCGTGCCGTGCCGGAGCCCCACGCCGTGCCGAGGCAGTCTGGGGGTAGTGCCGTGCCGTGCCGGAGCCCCACGCCGTGCCGAGGCAGTCTGGGGGTAGTCCCGTCCCTGGCAGGGGGCTGGACTTGATGATCTTTTGAGGCCCCTTCCAACCCCTAGCATTCAGTGATTCTGTTGCGGTGGCATCACTAAGAAGACTCTAATATTTGCATTTTTGCTTTGCAGAAAGGGTCAGATTCTAAAAATTATTATGAAATTCAATTTTTGCTTCTTCTGGGTGAGTTATTTTATCACTAGGAAATTGCAGCCAGCTCTAGGCAGCTGCTTGCTGGGTAAGAGGCCCTCAAGCCAAGAGAAGAAGCAATGAAGACCCAGAACACAACGAAAGACTGAAGTGGTCAAAAGGGCAGGGTATAGGGATGCTGCAGAGGGATGGTGCAAAGAGCATGCAGCTGGCAAGGCCAAATACGTTTTGATCTTTTGAGGTCTCTTCCAACCCCTAACATTCTGTGACTCTGTGATCTTCAAACCTTTGGGCAGGAGCTGGATGTAAGGTAACTGAGGGATCTTCCGAGGGCTTATGTCCCTCGGAATCTAAGGAGCCTCACACCCTGTTGGACCAACAGCCGGAGGATGGCAGGATAGCCAAGATACTTCAAAGGGCACCATGAACCCAGGTTGGTGTTGATGAATCAAGCTCTGAGAGCTGACAGCGAGCCCCGGAGCGCCTTCTCAGGGAAACATCCTGCTCTTGCCTTCTGCAAAAGGCTGTGGTCAGTGTGGTTAATACAGCAGACTTCTTCACCCCATCGTTCTTGCTATTTTGGAGCTTGCCAATAGCACAACTATAAAATTTCCAACATTATAACAACAAAATTAGATGATCCGAACCATTATTCACAAAGGAGAACATGAGGCTATCAACAATCAGCACTGGAACAAATCAAAAATTATTTTGCAGCCTTAATGTCAGATCCACACAGAAAGCAATTTCACTACTTCTGGCACACCTTTCCAAATGTAGCCTGTAACCTACTGACAGGCAATGTTTAAAAATTATAAACAAGAAATACAGACAGCAACATAATCAAGAGAAGAATGTAGTCTATGAGGTATTCATGTTCTTAGAAATTAAATAGTTGTTCTCTTAAAATAAATATGATGCCAACTAACATCATTTATCCCGAGAGTAGAAATAGAATAGTACTCCAAATCAAAACACTGGAGCTAAAAATAAAATTAAACCCCACATTTGAGTAAGACATACTGTACTGTTAAAATACTGTTAAAATAACACTCTCTAAAATAACACCTAAATGCCAGCTTATATTTCTGTATATGAACATCTTTGAGCTGCAAAAGACCACAAAAAAATGTTTTGTCTTTAATATAGGGGAGCTGTATTAACTCTATTTAGTGAAAAGGAAAAAAAAGGAGTTTTAATTAACAGCTGTAGATTGCTTATTAACCTCAAAATAAATTAATTTCTTTATCTGTCCCCAGTTCACATCCCTGAGATGGCAATAGTAATTAAAAAACAGATAAACTGTTAAAAAAAGTCCATAATTTAATACACTTAGGCAACATGAATTCTTAAGTGTGCAACAAAAAAGATTTGAAAAGCCACCACACTGATAAGATTCTGCTTTAAAGATGAGACCTCATATGCCAACTTTCAACAGAGAGTGATTTCTTAAAGTCAGGCCATAAACCCTAAAACTGGGATTTCATGGAGACACTATAATTTATAATACTTCTGCAGTTTTCAATTATTCAGATGCTCATGGCCCAACAAATTGAATAATGAATGGAGTAATGAATTGAGCCCTGACAAGATGATAACAGAAAATATTATGAGTAGTCAATACACAGTGAAACCCACTTCCAGAAAGATCTCTCAAAGAAATAACTTGTTTGAAGGACATATTTTCTCTTGAAATCCAAAAGACTTGCAGGAAAATGTGTGCAGGAGTTGCCATTAACAAATAACAGCTAAAGGCATAAACCTGCAGAACAGTATATTTCTAGTGACCGAACTGTGCATCATAATCATAAATAGGCCAGTTATATTTTCTGTGGATGTAGGGTATACATTCATTATTGCTTTTTCTTCCTCCCTCTAATGCCATCGAGAGAGAAAAAGAATGGCCATATAAATTCTTAAACACTTTAGCTCCAGGCTTAGCCTTGGAGGTGTGATGATATTCCACAGATGCTAAAGCGCACAGGTCTTAACAGTATTTAATACATTTGCATCGGCACTGCAAGCCAGAAACATAAATATTAAAAATGATAAATATACTATTAAAAAATGTCAATGGGTAAGGCAAGTTTGTGTCTCCCAGCTAGTATTTTAAGGAGCAGTGCAGGCAGCTAGCAAATGCTGTATTTAAAATCATATGACACAGGTTTTAAAAAACCCAAAACAAACCAAAACCAGATTAAACCAAAACACTGTTCCGCATCAGCAAAGAGGTGAGTAACTTATCTTACATTTTCGAATTTCATGAGACATCGACCACTGCGGCAAACTACAAAAAACTTCCAAAAACTGACCCTGAACTCTTTGCCAAAAATCAAAATAAGCCCTTTATGGAAGTTTAAAAAATACTGGACTAACCATAAGAGGAGAAGAAACCTAACTCTTGTTAGAGTAGATCCAAATGCCAAGCCAGCTATTTGTGGCACGTTTCACTTGAATCCAGGGTTGGTCTTCAATGCTGGGTCAACACTTTTACCATGTTCACCCAAAAAGCTCTAAAACACTGGAAAAACTGGAAATAACAGCTCAAGACTGTTTGTGACTGTATTACTTATTTTGATTCAGCAGAGAAAACTGGATGGTATTGGAAGCCCCTGAGCTTAGTTACATTGTCTTTCCCAAAAGAAAGGAAAAAAAACCAAAAACAAAAAAACAGTTGGGACATTTTACTAAACATTCAAATTCTTGGGCACAGAGGACTTCTTGCCTCTTCCTTGTGGCACTTTACCTCATGGTACTACTGGGAAAGAAGTGTCCTTATTTCTGTGAAACAGTGAAAGGAACTGCAGATTTGCAGCATGGCAAAGAAAAAGCCCAGGAACCCAGGAACCAGTGGCCAGGTGACACAGACCACCACTCAGCAGCATCTCCTGGTTCTCCGTTCCCATATGGACACCTCCAACATGAAATGACAGCTCATCAAAAAGCTACATCAATTGGGAAAATAGATCTGCACTTTGGAAGTCTCCAACACGGGGGCACAGTTCCTACCACACAGAGTTCCCAGCTCACCACCCTTTCAGAAAGTCCCTTGCTCTCACTTTTTTACAAATTTTCCCTGGACCACCTCCATGAAAATCCACGAGATGGGTTACACCATGTGTCTTCTCAGTGAGGGTGACAGAGCACTGGAACAGGCTGCCCAGGGAGGTTGTGGAGTCTCCTTCTCTGGAGACATTCAAGACCCGCCTGGACATGTTCCTATGTAGCGTTATCTAGGTGATCCTGCTCTGGCAGGGGGATTGGACTTGATGATCTTTCAAGGTCGCTTCCAATCCCTGACATTCTGTGATTCTGTGACCCTAGACTGTACAGGCACATCCATCCCTATTTATAAACTTAAAGGGATTTAGACAGCTCTCAGCACCTAGAAGACCTGTTCTTATGCCACAGAGAAATTCAGATCTCTGCTGTAAGCCTGTAAATCCATAATTAACTACATGGGTGGAAGAAATAAAAATACACAAATATCTAAACTGTGTATGTATGTGTTGGGGGTTTTTATCCTCTCAGAGGGAAAATCAGGCATATCTGGAATTTTGGACTAGCACTAGCATTGAAAAGGCAAGTCTTTCTTAAAAACAAATTGGCTTTGAAAATAAGATGCTCTAATAGAATCACTGTAATGACACTTAAAAATCACTTACATTTTTATTTCAGCATTTTCAGTACCCTGCTGGTAGTAAGTGACCTCCAATCATACCCTAAACATTAAATTGCACCCTTTGCCTTTCCATTTTTCTTCAAAAACTTTTTTTAACAGGTCTGTCACTATTTTTTCCATGAGCATTTTCTTCTAGTATTTAACCCCTCAGCTGTTGTAGCTTGCATTGCTTATCAAATCCAATATCCCATTATTGAAATAATGATCTAGCAGTAAAAACACATTGATTTGTGTTTGCTGTTAATATTTTACAGCTTAAAGTCCATTTTCCTAGCCAGAATAATGATTTGCTGCTCAGTTCTGTCATCTTATCTTGGAATGAGTAGCAAAAAGGAAGTCAATGGGATGGTTTATTTAGTATGGCAAGACTCAGTGTAGCACAGGGGTAAGATTCTTAACTGAAGAGAGAAACTTTTGAAGAATTTTAGATAAATCATTGCTATCATCCTTAAGCTCAAGTGCTACTGAGGCCAGTGGGAACTGCCCCAGAGAAAGCCTAGTAACAAGCTTTATAGAGGCTGAAGCTGTGCTTGCCTTCCTGCATTTTTCTTCCCCACAAAATAGCCATGAACTGGAAGGCTAAAGGGAAAGACAAGCAGGGTTCTTCACTCAAGGGTATAGAAAAGCTCCTTGCCAAAGGGTGACCTCGAAATAGTCTATGCCTCACTTGGAGACGAGCCTCCTGAATGCACATTCAGCTGTTCTCAAAGCGGTGCTTCACCAAAGAGATCCAAATTTCAGCGTGGTGCCACCAGTAAAATCTTGGTATGGTGCAGCCCTGCCTCTGCCAGGTGGGGGACTTTAAGGGAAAGTCTTTTTTGAAGAATATAGCATATGGAAAATCTTAAGGGAAGATTTAAAGTCTTTCCAAGGACCGAAAATGTCAGCCAGATACTGTTGGAGAAAAATCACCTAAAATACGTAATTCTGAATGACTGGCACTGCTAAAACTTTCTTTTTTTCTTTTTCTTTTTCTTTTCTTCAGCTGAGGCCTGTGTTTGATATCCTTTGGATTTTTTACTTTTTTTTTTTACTGGACTGCTTTTTTTCACATAGGCTTCTTAACAGGAAAAGCACTGCTCTATCTTCATCACTGCTTTGTATTTCTCATCCTCTGTCTCGTATCTTTCTATGGAATACATTTAAATTCTGTTACGATTAGTGCTCCAATACGTCCCAAAGATGTTAGGCTCTCTGGATGAGAGACATAATCTAAGTATAAAACTGCTATTTTATGATGGTTTCCGTTAGCTCTGTACAATTAAGCTTGATCACACAAACTTACCTCAGCTCCTCTTCGGGCTAGCACAGCTTGCTCCTGGTGTTTGAGGGTATTGCCTCCCACTGCAGCATCAGAGTAGTTCAGTGGTTCTCATCTCCCTACACACCACAGAGCAACACTTATGCAAGCAGTTCCTGCTGATGTTAATATACAGACTACCAGCATAAATCCACAGTTCAATATGTGGATATCTTCTAATTCACATATATCAGGCTCAAAAAGCTCAAAATAAGAGGGTTTCCTGACACTTCTACCCTATCAAGCAGCTCCATCTTTTCTAAGACATTAAGAATTAGATGAACCCCACCTCAAATCAGACTGAGTCAGAGTCTCTGCTAAATTTCAGCTATGTGAGTTACACACTGCCCACTTAAGACTGTTGCCCAAGTGCCTGTCCCAGCTATTTCAGGTAGACATGGATCCTTCTCTTCACACTCAGCCCCAGGATGCTGCACCATGGCGCCAGGCACGGCCAGACAGCCCTTGTGTCCCCTCCTTGTACTGGGGAAATCCCTCCTGCGCTCATTTGACAGGGAAATGCTGTAAAGCATGTAGGCATCCCCATGAAATGAAAAGGCCTGTTAAAGGACCAGACGTTATTTAACATCCCCTTCCACATGTTCAGTTTTGTATCACTGTAAGGAGAGGTACACAGTGGTACTGGGAGATGAGGGGTTATGCTGCAACTACCAAAGAAGGATTCCCGTCCTTGCCCAAGAGACAAACATTGAGGCAACACCTGTGGAAGACTCCATGTACATTTTGGCAGGACTCTCTAAGGAGCTCAGGAGCTCACTTTCCTTGGTGGAGCTCACTCCTGCTTTGGACACTGTTTGACATCCCTCTCAAAACCATTTTTTACTCCAAGGACGCCCAAAGATAATCCAGAGGGTACGAGTCGTGTTATTACTCAGTAAAACACACATGCATCGACAATTACACAGCAACAAACTTTTAGTGCAAAACAAATTGAAACAAGAGATGACAGTTTAAGATGAAGTATTTCTAAGAAAGTACTTTTACAGATTCACTCCCAATCCAAGTTTGTTCCTTATCCTATGCCTCTCTTTTCCAATAACCATCCCCGTTTACCAAATGGTAGTATCAGCAGCCTTCAAAACCATAGCACTTTTATGGCAAATGAATTCACTTAAAAAGTTTGGGGATTTGGGGGGGCTTTTTTGGTTTAGTTTTGCTTTCTGAAGGTAGATACAAAAAGGCATTTTCTGTAAATACTGAGGGTGCCTCCAAGTAGATGTTTTTAACTGCATACAGGGCTAATATGATTGAGCACGTCTATGAGAATCCACTTCTTCAGTGGACCAGATTTTGCTGTCCTTGCACTCCAATAGTGAGTAGACATGCCACTGATCCAAAAGCAATGTATTCTCTAGGAAGTACCTAAATGTCAAATAAACCTGATGCTGGTATTTGGCACAACTATTAATATTTCTTCATGAGCATCTAACAACCTGATGCACGTAATTTGTCGCAAATTTAAGACATTTCTGTAAGAACTTTTTTATATTATTGACATGTCTCTAGCAAAACCAGTTGCTTACACAGCACAGTTAAAAAATGAGAATTCCACAAACAAAAATGCCAGCATCATTTAAACCCACAAGAATGGTCATAAGTATTGTGTTATTGCCTTTCTAATTGCCTTTACAGAAAAACATAATGCTAGTCTTGTTTTATTAAACCATAGTGTCTAGGAGAGATTGTGTTCCATGAGATAGTCTCATGTTTCGTTTTATTAACTCTGAATACACTGCTGGAGTTAAATATACAATAGGAAAGAGTTTTCTGTTTGGGTTTTTATTGTTGGTTTTTTTTTTTAAATCATGCTTCACAGTTAGATTTACTAATCCAGTTAAAACTGCATCACTTCAAAGCTTAATGTATAAAAGTTTTATCTAATGTTCTAAGAAAGATCAGGTCAATGAACACTTCTCACCTGCAGAATGTACTGACTTGATCTATTAAACAGACTTCCCCATTCAATCAGAGTCTGGTTTTGAAAGGATTCCTTTATTTTTCAATACAAGGATCTATAATGTCAGTCAGAAAAGTCTTTAAGAATGTGTACATACAAATTCAGAAGTGTATATATAGTCCTACTGGACTCAGTGGGATTCAATGTATTTAAACATCTGCACCTATGGAGTATTTTGCTGGATGAGGACTTTACAAAATATTGACATTTGGATTAAAGCATAAGCATCCATAAAATGCATATCTAAATCAAAACTGCAGCACATTTCTAACTGCATTAAGCACCTAGATAACCCTATGTACTTGGAAAATCCCATATGGTGAACACATACCCAGCATATAGCAGTAGATCATCCAGGATTAGGTGTCTTATGAATCTACAGGTCTGATACTGAAGTGAAGTTCTATTTGGAAGGTCAAAACTCAGACAAGTACAATAGTTCCAACATTAAGAAAGGAAGCTTTACAGAATAATGACACATGGTACTTAATACAGCATTTCTCATTTGTGGAACTTACGTTGGGCTTTTTGCAGGGGTGGAGCAGACGTTACCTACACTGTGTTTTGTGGGATCCGTCTGAAACTGAGCTACCGTGGTGCTAAACACTACACTGTGAAAACTGTCCCTGCCAAGAAGAAAGTATTGCTTACATGGGGAAGAAGAAGATGGTTAGAGGGAAAAGAGGCAGAGACAGATAAGCAACCTGTCCAAGGTCTCAGAGCAGACCAGTGCCATGGATGTCGCTGGAATCTGCTAGACCAGAAGAAGGACATAGAAATCTTACAGGCAACAAATAATGTTAGTTCTGGGAACAGGGATCAAATGAAAGGGCAGGTGCCTCCAGCATCACTGAACACAGTCCCCAGCGTCTGGCTTATGATATGAAAGTGTGTCCCAGAGCTCTCAACCAACTTCCCCAAGTAATATAGCTGAACCCTTCCTAAGCACAGTGTCCTAAACTCTATTTCTTAGAGGGGGAGGAGGGAAAGGAAAAAGGCAAGAAAGTCCTTCAGGATTTCATGAAGAAATGCAACTGCACAAATAACTAAGCAGATGTGTAGACTGGTCCCAAACACTTCAGAGGTGAATTCAGAAACCTCGTGGCAGTCCTCTCATTGGAGCATGAATAGCCATGCTTGTTTTACAGATGGGTACACCTCTGTATGGGAGCTTTCTGGAGGCCAGATCCTGAGGATACTAAGACTGCTCAGCACTTTCAAGGATGCAGAACCACAGATACAAGAATTTGTTGGTGTTACAGCAGAGCTTGGACCACTCCATATGAGTTCCCACCACCTGTTCTAGTTGCTATTCCCCTAAACTGAACCTGCCTAGTAATGAGAAAAGTTCTTCCTAATGAACATTGCACACAATTCAAGCATCTGCAAATAACTACCAGACCTCATCCAAAGTGAATACACTTTTTTTTTTCCCCTCTCTGTCTTCCAAGCAGAATATTGAGGCAAGAGAAATAGCCTTTCTGGAATCTTAAGTCACTCTCCTGTAGTTGAAAGTACTCCAAGTGGCACAGCAAGAACATGCATTGTGATTTTCACCTGTCATTTTACCCACCTGGTGCTGGACAAGGCCTTCTCTTGTGACGAACGCAAAGTCCAGGGCTGAAGGACTCCAGCTCAAATAGAGAAGACAGACCATTGTGATTTTTTTGACTGGGACTTCGAACATTTGCCATCCCCCCTTATTGGTCTGCCAGGAGGTCAGGCTTTAAGTGAAGTCAATGCAGCACAACACAAAAATGCACCTGCACATTTGAAATACATTTAACGTGCACACACAAGTCCCTGGAATTGTGTAATAGTAAAATAAACAAGAAACGTGGGGGAAAGCAGAGAGAAACTCACCCTCTGATCATTAGTGTAGACCGAGTTCTTGGCACATTGTGGAAAATTAGTAGCTTTTAAGAAAGGGCTTTTAATTGCTTAATCTAAGTAATGTGGACAATGGCATACGTGTTTTATTTTAGGGTCTATCTAGCCCACTCAGAAAATGTAATGGACCTAATTTTCATTTAGTATAGGTCTGTGCAGTTCCTAAAACATCTAAATGGCTATTAATTTAATCAGGTAATTTAACTATAGCTCTAGAAAAGGCCACCAGCTAGTTGTCACGCAATGATTATGAGGATGACATTTCTATCCCATGATGCCAGAGGCAGACTTTGATACATCATTTTCTTTTTGAAGGTTAAACTCAGATAACCTGCCTTTGGCATTTAATTAGCTACATATTAAACACTCTTTTAATAATAAAATGATTAAAAATTTTATTGCTTCTCAAATGAGGCCCTTTTAGATAGATTTAATGACTTGGTTAGAGCACTGTAGTTTGTGAACCAAACCTTAGTTAGACCAGTATATAGTATAATGATATGCTTTACAGCTTGCAAAATCTGTATTTTATTCAAATGACTGCCATAATCATTTTGGGTAAAACTTATAATGCATTCTTCTGTATTTTTAAGTCTAACTGTTAAATGTCATTGAAAAGTAACCAAGAACCAACTGATTTCAGGATTTAAAGAAATGATCAAACTCAGGTATAGTTACATTAAGCTGCAGTAGGATTAATGTACTGTATTTTATATGGATATTGTTTATCCTTTTAAAAAATCATTTTTCACAGTTCAGTATCTGTAAAAAAACCCCTCATGTTCACCCAGCAATGATAAAAAAGCATGAAGTGGCTGACAGTCTCCACTCTTTATTTGGTATAAAAATGTTAGCAATTTAATGAAAACTGACACAAAAAAAAGATAATATTTTTCCCATTCCTGCATGGTAATAACAGTGTCATGACTGCAAAATAGCTGTAAAGATAATAACTCCATGGGCTGTGCCCACAGAGTGAATAGTACTATACGGCAAAGCAAGTACATGGCATTTAAGAATATATATATTTTTTATTTCTGTGTGCATATAGATTTCTCTCTATATTTAAACCAAACAAGTATCTTATCTACAGATTAAGGTAATTATTCAAAGCTCAACTTCTTGCCACCAGGAGTTTGGGCCACCCAAAACCCCATCACCTTCACAGCCAGAACTAGGTCATGTCCTCACAGGCAGTTAGTTACTGGCAGAGATGCATAATGTAGGAATCAACCTACCATCCAGTCTCCTTAAAAGTGGTCCCTTAGGGAAGAAGTACATTGTCAGGACAGCTGGATGAAGAGAGAAGTTCATCGCCAAGTCTGTCAACCCAGCACTTTCCACGAGCATAAAAGTGAAGGACTAAAAACAAGAGCAAACCTGGCGAAGAAGTGAAGAGTAATATCTTTTAAACTGTACTGCTTTGTTCCCAAGTCTTTGAAGGATTGAAGGATTCCCCATCAACTTAGACCCTTCTAGAAAGAAAAGTCTTTCCTCAACATCTGCTCAACCCTGTCATGACAAAGTAAAGGCCAAAGCCTTTTTAAACACTCCCTTTACAGGCAGGTAGGATAGATTATTTCCTTTGCCGAGATCTGTTTGATAAAGGAAAAGGGGCAGACCATCAGGATTGTGGTTATGCCCTTTTAATTTTCAAACTGCCTTAGTCCCTGTCCAGACATAAATTAAGGCAATCTAGAAGTTACTCTGCTTGCAGTCTCAGCTGAGCACGCCACAGGGAGCGCAGGTCTGCTTCTCTCTGCTCTTCCCGTGTCTCCTGTGCCAGGGCAGGCATGCAGCGGTAAAGCGTGCACCAGCATCCTTCTCACTGCTGACATCCTCACAATTTTACACCTCATGTTTGATACAAGAAACCAGGGCCATGAGTGTGCTGACAGGCTCTAATTGCCCCAACCAGCCCCTCATGCATAGTGTACCTGAATTTGTGCCTTGGTAGTACATCGGACTGGCTTGTCCTTGGACTAACTTTGTAACCACAGGCTTGCCTGGACTGTTGGTTGACCCTGGTTGCTGTTGTTGGACTCAGTCTGCTCCTCTTGTTCATGTTTTGTGGGGCTGAGAAATCCCTGCCTGCGTTTCCCTTGTTGTCACCCTTGTCTCCCGTCTCACCTGCCCTTGGGAAGCACCTGACACATTGCCAGTGAAAACAAAATGTTGGGTTTTGTTACTAGGTACATCTCTACCATGTAACATGTGGAAATAATCTAGACTGGAACAAAATGAGTTCAGCAATGAAGCCAGCACAGTTGTATTGGAATGATGCTTTTCAGGGCTAAGAGACCCCCGTGAGAAGACTGGGCAGTCTGGCTCCTGCTAACTGTTGAGTTCTTGTAGATGGCTTCACACAGCATTATGGTAGTGTACGGACAATCCTAACGTGGCCTCTTCCAGATTTTTAGGCCACACCTGATTTCAACCGATTAAGACTTCTTCATGCCTCATTATGTGATACCACTACATGAGAAAGGTGCTTTGCACCTCATTTGGTGCTTGCAGTACCTAACCCATGAGATGAGATAAAGCTTCAGAAATTCTACCCTTTTAGCCCAAAGATTGTATCGTGCAATGTTTTTACATCTCAGAGCCTAAACAAAAGCCTTGCCAGAGAGGACTACCACATAACTATTTCTAGAAGAAACTGTAGTAGATTCATCAAGAGAAAAAGATGAGGTTATCTGTTCTTGGGTAGTACTTACAATGGCAAATAAAGAGCATGTAAAATACTACCATCTCATTACTCCTCCATTTTACTAAAATGCTGTTAAGCTACAAGGAAACAGAATCATGTACCAAGTACTAAAGGTTTTGGAGGCTATTTCTTGTCATACTTAGAAGACAGGTTGCTTGAAGAGATGGTTTTATCACCAGGGTGAAGACACTCACGCTGCTGTTTTTGCATGGACCTTTTGTGAGGGGTGGGAAAAAAAAGAAGATCTCTCTAAGTGTGTTTTTGAGTACGTACAGATTTCAACATGAACTCAAAAGGAAAGATGATGGTAAAGAAGACAAGGTCAAGGATTTTCCTAAGTATTAGATCTACAATCATGTCAGAACAAACAAAATCTTCTGAGATTTCTTTCTCAGTAGCATCCACTTTAAGTGTGCCTTCCAGCACTGTTACCCTTTCCATGGTGGCTTTTGTTTTCTTAGTTTTTCTTTCTTGGAAGTTGAATCTTCCCTTTCAAACCATCTAACTCTGGACGCTATTGTTACTTGAAAGCAGAGGAATAAAACAACCAGCAAATCTGTCTTAAAATGCAAATGCCTTCTTCCAGTCATGCATGTGCCTGCTCTGGGAGCATGCCCACCCTCTGCAAAAATTTCTAGGCACACCAGCTTTCATATTCTCATTTTTCTTTATGAATAATGACTATCTCTTTTCTTATGTTACACTTCTGTGCCCAGCTATTCAGTTTCTGCTTTTTCACAGGGGAAAAAGCTATGATCTTGATATCATGGGATGATATTGCAGTATATTATTTTACTATGCATCTGTGCTGCAGGTGAACTACTCAATGAAGAAGGTTCAGGCAACACACTCTCTTTTTACTTCTGTTTTGAAAGTATGCAGATTTTTCACTCCTTGAATACTACAAAAAGGGTTCCTAGTGTGGTGGATTACATGGCCAAGGACTAAATCTATACTCAAATACAAATTATTAGTCCTTTGTGCTTCTTATAGTACCCATCAGGACTAGCTAATGTGAATACAGGTCAGAAATGGTCCTCCAGCAAGTCCACCAAGGAGATACTTGGGTAAAAGCCTGATTTCAGCAAAGACGACAGGAAAATTCTGACTGCCTGCAGTGATGACCACATTTCATCCAATTTCTTCAAATAAATCAGAGTCAATTCCAGCTGGATGCTAAAGGTATTGTATTAAGGGTGCTGTATCAATGGCTAAGCTAAGGCAGTCACTTGTTACAATGAAGTAAAGCCTTTCCTTTCTGCCAGGCATGTGATCCGCACTCCTCAATACCTTACAGAGTCAGCTCATCACACCAATAACCAACTTGGCAAGCAGAAAGTTTTCTGGTTGCAGAGTGAGCTGAGGTGGCTCACGAAGGGATCTGTCAAACTCCAGAGCTGGCTTAAGGGAGCAAACCTGTGACTGGCACCAGGATGATCCCTTTCAACAGCAAGGAGTCTTCTGATAACATCAAATTATACCATAAATATAAACTGAAACATAAAGAAAACCTCTCCATCACCCCTCCAGTAGAAGGGGTAAGAAAAGGCAGTGATCCAACTTTGCACAAAGTAAGGGGTAATCACATAACAAGACTTCTAGTTTTCCAGCATTGCCACATTCTACAGAAGGCACTGGATAACAAAAGGAATGCAGTTTGGACCTACACCTTATACTTTAGGTCAAACTACCTGCAAATGAGTATCAAGTACAAAGTGGAGCTGAAAACAAAGTACACTGCACTCAGAAGACACAGGAATTTCAGATGTTCAAACCAGTATTTTTTTAAAAGCCCACCAAATGAAAAAAACAGAGCTTTGTATGTAATGTTATAAGCTCACCCCATGATTGAGAACTGGTGAACTATTTGTGAGAGAAAAGCACTGTGCTAGCAATGATCAGAGACTTTAAAATAAAATTTTAAAAATGAGATAGGTGACATGCTCCCATAAAAAAGTTCAATGCAAAATTTCTTGGGGTAAACTGCATCTTTCCTTTGACTTCAATGGGCTTTCTGTGACGAGTCAGGTGACTGAGCTTAAGAGGCAAATTTTTACTAATATAACTGGAAACAAAAATAGAGTGACTAGACTAGAGCTGAAGGCAGTAAACTTGGAGCTTTCAGCCAGGATTTTGCATATGGTATTTTTTTTCTTAAACTGTTCCAAAGATTCCAGGAACATACTAAAAATCTAAGCAGTTCAATAATTTAGCTAGTGCTCTGAGTGCTAAACAGTGAAAGAAAATGCAGTTATTCTGGGAAATACCTATGAATCTACCGTGCATCTAATCATTGGAAAGGATTTCAAACTTACCTTCAGAAAACATAGGAACTTCTACAAGTTAAAAGATTACCATGGGAAAACGAACTGGGGTCTGATATCTTGGAAAACCTAAAATTATTTTTTTTCCTTCAAATTGGATAGAGAATTCCTACTGAAAAGCAGTTGTACACTCTCTATACATGGTCCATAAGGATCCATATTTAACTTCATGTTACTTTTACTACTATGGTGTGCATGAATTCAGAACTACATGTACAATTTGTTTCAGAACCCAAAATACTAGATCCGATCTGAGACAATGCAGTAATACACTCTCCTTCAGCATATACTTTGGCCTATGTCAGAAAGCACGTGATTCTTTCGTTTTGTTCCCGGTTTAGCATTCAGAAAAGTAAAGAAGTGTTCACTTGCAAGGAAGTGTTTAAAATCACGAGGCACACTTTGGTCAGACAATTGCCCTGCACAAAATGATGACAGAGAAAAGCTGAGCTGCCTTGGTGGCAATAGTGTCTTAGGTGTGGAACGGAAGTGATTAGTTTTCTACTGATAACCTCATCCACCAATCTTAATACCTCTTTACTCCCAATACAGCAACTCTGAAAAGGAAACCTTTCCACACAGGTTACACCTTCTCCGTAGCAGTCTATTAAGCATAGCTGCTGTGTTCAGCCCCATGTACAAGATGTAACACTGCATTTTCATCACTGAAAACGCTTTGCCTGTAGCAGCCTCTGTTGCAAAAGAAAAGTTTGATAAGCCCAGTGAAAGGCAGCACTTGCTCCACTGAGGACTAAATTACTGGCGTGGAAGTCCAAGAGACAAATTGTGTCCTTTATTTTTGTGTTTTTGTTTTTGAATACAAACTTCTCACAGACGTACAACTTTTCCTGTGTAGGATTATGGCAAGGATACTTAGTTTCACGAGACTAAGTAAAATCTAGCTTTGCCTGATGACTGCTACCTGCAAAGCACAAGAGCTTTGCTCTCCTTATGAGAAGTACATGAAATGTTATTCCTTGCCCACACAAACTCAAAACCCAAACCTGTTGTTTCTTTGCACACTTTCTGCTTTGCTGTCTCCCCTCAAGGACAGAATCTTGGGGGTTTCATGTAATTTGTATGAAAATGTAATGCTTTCTGGCTCTTTCATTTATGTTATGCAAAGTCAGTATTCTCCTCTCCAGAATTTAAAGCATACCCAGTGAAACTTGACAGGTAAGGGAGGGTAGGTGGGGGAAGGTCTTAGAGGTCTGAGAAAGCGAATATAATTTACAATGCCTAAAACCATAAAATCTCATTAAATATGTAAAGCCAGCAGAGCTACCAGGAGAGGAAACTAGGTAGGGCTGGCCCCAAGCACAGAAGACGTGCTCCACAGAGACTCCCTGGTGACCTTCAGTGGGGGGAAGACTGTGTATCGGTGAGCTTTCCTACACAGCGGCAGAAGTTTTGTGGGACATTATCCAGCAAGGTGAGCTGCTGGGACACTGCCCCGATTCCCCTCCCTCCTCTGTCAACAGTGAACAAATTATACACGCAGATGCCACACTTCATCCATCACGCTGCTCCTTTGCTTGGGAGTGACTGCCGGGGTGAATGAGGAAACATTACCTTGTTGTGCAAGATTTAAAGACCATTCCTGTGAAGTATTCGTAGTAGAAACTGTAAAAAATCATGGAAATGATTGTCTAGCATTTTAAGCCTACAGTTAGGGTGTAGGAAGTAGCTGGCCCCTGAACTATGACCCACCATGGCCCAGAAAAGCCCACCACTGGGTAGATTTTATCCTCGTCTCTCATTCTGGTTTGAAATTCTTTCCTGAGTCCTCCCAAACCAATTGTAATAAAAGCATTATTAAAAATCTAAGTCAAGGAAGTGCTTTATTTCAATAAACAGATTCTTCAGACAAAAAACGGATCACGCTCAGTCTGCATTTCTGTGATTTCAGTAGGAGCAGAGTGTGCTTAAAGACCCCAGGCACCCACACAGATACGTACAGAACCAGATCCTAGACTTCATGGATTAAATCACACATGCAATGGTCACACAACATAGAACCATTTCCAAAGATTTCTATGCTACTAAATGAAATCCATCTTTGTGCTTTTTTATTTCCTTACTATTTCTTTTTTTCCCTGCCACCCTCTCCCTCTCTCCTTTCTGTTTGGTTGAAAAAAATAATGTTCCTTCTTAAGTATGACACTCAGCCTCCCAGCTTTGTTATGGATATGAAAAACGAATGCTCAAAAGAACTGCACCTGGCTCTTAGTTTTCCAAAATACAAGACACAGTGAAAGAGCTGTCACAAGACTTACTGCAAGTATGTAAAAAACCCTCAAAACTCTGGGGTTTTCCTTTTACATGTTTCATATCTAATCAATTTACAGAGTGACAGTATTCCTAGAAAACCTTCTTTCTCACCACATAAATGCCTGGTATTCAAGCATTTTTGAGTGATAATTCAATAGGATTAAATTACACTCATGTGACAGCTCAACCTCACTAATGAGGTACATTTCAGTAAACTGTTGACAGAACTGTCTGGAAGGCTTCTTTAATTTACCAACATGTAACAACATGGGAAAAGCATTAGTCAACTAGATGAAGATGAATAAGCATTGGGGTCCGGGGGCATTTTACATTAACACATGACAACCTAAAAGTGTTTTTGTCACTTGCTCTATTTAGCCCAAGGCAGTCACTGAATAACTGGTACCTGTTAGCGTGATTGACTTACCAAAGCAACAGAAGGGATTATATTTACAAATGCCTGTATGGAAAACATGCCAGAGAAATGTCTTTTTTTTTTTTTTTTTGAAAAAAGATAAGTTGTTTTGTGGGAAGATGTCTTACAGCTACAGCCAGGCTGAAAGAATTTTTAAATCTCTTCAAACAGCCTGCTAGAGTGCTACATTGATTATTTCATTTCAGAAGTTCTTTAAGACTAGATTTTTTTGGAGCTTGTTTAAAACATATCATTACATGCAGCTGTTGACTACCAATAGTATATACAACCTTTTACTAAGCAGCAAATGTAAGAGAAAGAGAGAAGGATGAAGAGAGAGACTCTATGGCTTCCAGTAACGCAAAACAACTCTTGATTTATCAGTTTCTGCATATATACTGCCATTAGCATGCTTAAGTAGGAGCCGAGGGATATTTAAGGAACTGATGGTATCATTAAACAGGGAAACTAAAATGCATATGGAAGTAAAGACAAAGCAATGCCAGTAACTTCAAATGTGCAGCTTCCTGTAGGTGTAAATCAGTGCAGACAATTTTAAAGGTGTGATGAAAAGTTTCTTGCCTGGTGAATTCAACTGATGTATCTGCTGCATTTTTAAAACTAGAAAAGTTAAATACTTGCATATAGCTTAGGACTTACGCAAAATAGGTTGTACAATTACTTATGTGAAGTGGTCCACTAAAGGGAAAGTCTGTCTTTCTATTTAATCAGGTTGTATAATCAATTGGGGCAAAAATAAGGTGTATATTCTATTCCTCCTCACTGTCACTTGATGCAATGTTCACAGTTCTGTGTCAGTTTACTTCACTAAGATGGACTGTCTGCTTCAGAAGAATTAAAAGATTCCTTGATGGAGGGGAAAAAAAAAAAGGACAACTGAACCAGAACACAAGTTTTCCAATGTAGAGGAAACAAGATAAGTATCTTAAAACAAGACTGTGGTTGAGGACTGAGGGGAAGTAGGAGATTTTTGTGGGCTTACCAAAAGAGAAACATTGGAAGGCTAAATTCACTTTAGTGGGAATCAGACTCCCAAATCACACAGTGGTCCAATTACATCGAATTTCAACAATGTGAAGAGAAACAAAAGAGGTGCAAATTAAACTTGCCATGAGGAAAGCCGATGAGGTTAAGAGATAACCACTGGGTCTTCTAAAAAGATCTGTCTCTTCCCATTTGGATTTGTGCTAGTCTGCTGCTATAAGGTGGGCTACCATCACCTTATTTTTTTCCATCAGTACTTGTTGAACTATCTGAACTCACCAGTTCTTTCATCTGTTCCTAATTCGAATAAAATTTAATCTCACCAGTATAATCTATTGTCTGTTCTCACGAAATTAAAAATCCAAGCTTTAACACCAGTTATCAGCCCTCACCAGTCTGTTCCGCATTTCAGACTGGAAGATAGGACTGATGAGAAGAAAAAAGGCTACAGGGGTAACATCTGGGGAGTAATATAACTGCCACAGTCTTGTGCTCAGCATCTCTCTCCCACCTCCCTCTTGCACACGAGCTCTATACAACAGCAGATCCATGAAATAGCACAGCCACAACACTATGGCCAATCTGAGTCTAGAGTAACTTACATTCTGGTCCCTTCACACCTATTACAACCAACTTCCTACAAGAATAAAAATACTGAAGGCCTGGTGCTAGCAGGAACTCTCTTCAAACCTCTCTGTCCTCCTCTCTGTGCAGCTGCAGTATTGATGTTTTGTACAGGCTGTGCTCTTCTTCACAAGAAGTAATGGGAAGCCAGAACTTTGACTGCATTCGTAAAACTGTTTTGAAAATGTATAGAGAAATGTCTCGAATGACAAATATCCAGAACGAATAAGAGGGGAGGGGAAAAGTGATTGTCGTATATAAAAGAGCTCATTTAAAATTGTTTCTGAAGACCCTTGCACCTTGTAATCCCAGTGATGGCTGATTGAAAGCACTGATGCACTGATGCCACAAAAATGGAGTAGAAAAATAGATGCATGCTGTGCCGATAATGTATCTTTTTTAAGAGTTTGAGTCTCTGGGGCTAAAATGGGCTGGTGCGTGACTTTGTCTCTCTTCCTTTTTTCCTGAGATGCAAGTGTATTTATTATGCAGCAACTGAAACTTCTTGATCACAAAAGTTAACTTTTTTGCATTTAGTTTTGCTGCTTACCAGAAAGGGGAATTATTTATACAGCTTTCATTACTGCAACGCCAGAGTAGCTCGCAGTCCTGGTGCATTCATCCTCTCAGAAAGGAGAGATAACACTCTTATCCACATTTGGTATGTGGCAGGACTTGAGCTCAGAAATAGATGCATTCAAACTCAATGAGTTGCCCAACAGTACGCTAACTTCACCACAAGGCCCTGAACTTGAGTCACCCAAGTTTGTCTATATGGAGAAATCAGCAATTCAGAGGGCTTTCTTTTCAGACAAATCAGCTACTGAAAACACATAATTCCCTTCTTAATTGGTTCTTAGGTCTATCAGATGTCTACAGCTGACAGATAACACCTTGAATAATCCTCAGAATTACATGATGAGGCATATTAATGTCTGTTGATGGCTTTAAGTTTTTTTTTTTCCTGTTCAGCTATTTTATTCCAATAGTTTCTAACTATGGTGCAGCCAGTGAGACTGAAAAGGCTGGCATGCATCAGCTAGCCAGGAAAAGGCTAAGAGCCCTAGCATCCAAAATACCAACAAAAGTAATTTGCCCACCCTCTTGAAAACACGAGGGTTTGGTTACGTTGTTTTAAAGCACTAAAATTTTCTAACCAGTCACAAGCATGTCTGATCTATTCTACTTTGAATGAAGAAGTATTTGCAAATTCAAGAAAAATATCGAGGGCAGGATTGTATCTTCAGGAATAATTTCAGCTGGTTTCCAGGGGAAACAGGCAGGAATCTTGTAAAATTGTTGCTGTTCACGAATACTTGAGCGCTTACAGAAACCAGAACTACATTTGTAGGGAAAGGTGCTCTTTCAAGGACCAGAGTTCATAGACTACCTGCCTCTTCCCTCCTACCAAGACTACTTGGAACAAGTAGAACTGAAGAAACCAGTCTATGTCAGCTTTCTCATGTTCATCCCATCCCTTGACAGAAATATATAAAAAGGAGGGAAAATTAAGACACTGACTTCCTGCTCATTTGCTTCTGGATGACATAAGGCAACTTCAGCGCATCCATGAACCTGAACGACTTCTCTCCCTTAATGAGGCAGTGTCTAGGAACATCCATGGAGTATGAACTATACCATGTTTTTTTCACATATCATGACTTTCTCACGTACAACAAATGATACCAGGGAAGGGAGTGTAGCTAAATGAGCAAAAAGGCCAAATCCATTTAGGCTCTGTGAGTATATCATAACTATTCAAGACTAAATATGCTGGCGGATTAAATTTACACTTCTCTGGCACGTCAGCATAATGACTAAATTCACACTCAGTATTGTAATTTTTTCGCTACAGGTGAAGAAACTGGTCAGTGCAGAACCTGAAGTAGGACACTGGAATGCCAGAAAAATCAGATTTTGAGTGCTTCTTCCCTAACCCCACAAACATAGACACATAGCCTGGGTTTGCTGGTAAAGCTCTGCCTCTCCAGCATCCTCAGCAAAGTCCGCAGGGCTAAGAGAGTGCAGCTCAGCAGCCTCTCTCACTCCATCCCATAAGGAAGGGACAGCAATGCCATCACATCTTCCTGACAGCCTTATTGTGCAATTTCAGAGCTGGATCTTGGGGCTATTTTCTCTTTGTGTTGAAACATCCACGCGTTATTGATTTATTATATGCCCATCACTGTCCTGATTCTTTTGTTCAGTGAAGAGTCGCCTAAGTCACTGTCCTTTTTTATAAGACACAAGCATTTTACCAGTGGCAATGCCTTCAGGTAGTGATACCTGCAAAAATTGCACTTTCCCAGTCCACAGGCAGTACAGGCAAACTGTCAGAAAGAGCAGTCAGCTCCATCCTCTCCTGTTTGGCTACAGCTCCCTGAAGACAAGTCCCCTGCCTGTCTCCCTTGGCCAAGGGTAACCTCTTGGGCAAAGGTGCTGAGCCCAGCTGGAGGTGTGGCATGGGCACACCAGGCAGCTTCCCACTGGCGTGGGTCTGGTCGCCTGCAGAGCCATGACTGTAGGGTAACAGCCACCTGAAGGTCTATCACAGCTAACACAAGCACCTGAACAAAAAAGCAACCAGGCATCCTCTTTGGGAAATGGCTCAGGTCCTAACTTGTCCTTTGAAACGTGTCCTTATTCACTTTTGTGCAGCACCTAGCATAAACCGAACCGAGAGGCGCCATCCCAGAATAAATTGTGGTTGTCTTAACAAGCACAGCACCCACCCAGAAAAGCCCACGTTGCTTGCAATATATGGCCTTGACTTTTCCCAAGAGAATCACTGGGTGGGCAGAGAATGGATATCGTGCCTCGTCTTTCAGCCCACGGAGAAAAGTGTAGCCTGAGCTGTTCTTGCTGCTGTTACTCCACTCCTCCACACCAGAGCACTGACAACTCCAGGTCTGCTGCCCTTATCTGCTACAAGATCTGCCAGCCAAAAGATGACACACATGCCTTGTTATGACAAATTGCTTAATTACAAGTTTGGCAATATGTAATACTTTGTATTTGCTATTATCGTCAAAGCTGAAGAAAATGAAAAAAACATCCATTACCCTGAGAAAAACGTCTACTGTTACCATAAATTTCTGATAAAGAAATGAATAAGGTTCAAGTTTAATCACACCAGCAGTAAATCAAATATCAAATTTAAAACAACGAATTACAAAGAGCCTCCTCGCAGTCACTTAGCATTGATAAATTAGTAATGTAATATTAAATTATTCATCTCTTTTTTTTTTTTTCCTTGGGACTATAATGATATACTGTACACAGCACTGATAATTTACTTAGGCTGAGTCCATTCATTTAATTATGCTGCTAAACTTGGTAGGCCAATTGGTCATCATGAGAGTTTCCAGGCAAGCTAATCACAAATATATAGAACATGTCCCTTATTGTCCCCAGCGGCTAAGTGCTAAAATGCTATTTAGTGCTCAGAAGGTTAATGTCCTGCTTATGTAAATTGTCCAATTTAACATTCAGCAGCAGTATCATAAATTCTGGCTCCAGGATTTCATTAAACGTATGTTCAAACTAGTTGACCTTAAAGGTTAACAAGCACAAGTTAAACAGGACAATTATTTAACTCGCTTCTTATCAAGAGACTGAAGCACTCTAGCCATTTAATAGTTATGCATACTTCACAATTAGAATTCTTAAAAGGTCTCTGATAAAGCGGCAGGTCATGAATTTTCATAAGGATGTCAGATAATAACTATTTATCTGCACTTGTTTTTCTTTCTTATAAACTTAAACTTTGATCTTAACATTCAATTAGAAATGATTCCACAGAGAAAGACTAGGTGACTCAAGGAGCTTGTCTTCACATTAATTTGAATCTAAATTAAGCCTTAAAAACATCGCATCCATATTGTCTCCTACAGAAATTAATTCAGAAGTTAGTGACCTATTCTTCATGCAAAAAACACTTCAGCCTTTCAGCACCAGACGATTGAAAAACAGTGAATGCCAAATTATTACATCAGGCTAACCATTGCATTTTTATGTAAATCGCTTGAAAAAAACAGTCTCCCTATACATCATGAAATAATTTGCACTATACACAATCAACTCGCCTCTCGCTATGTTAAACAAAGATGAAGACAGATTAGCTGAGACCATTTCTTTTTCACACTGCCCTATTTCTCACACAGCCTCTTTTCCTGAGGCTCTTCTGAAATATGAACAACAGCAGCTCCTGAAAGTGGCTGCCACAGCCACCGTTACCTATGGCGGTGGTGATGCATCGCGAGCAGCCCCTCTGCTGACATTTCAGATCCCAAACTCACAACTTCTAAATGCAACAGGATCAAGTCGTAGCTTCAGGGACACATTCAAACAGTAAACATACAGGACAAATCTCAGGAGCTGACAGTAACTACATTGCAAGGAAATTGTAAGAAACATTTTCTTTCTTTTTTTTTCTCCCAAGCTCCACTGTATAAGGTGATTTTATTTTCAAATAAAATAGCAACTACAACCAGTTTTATATTTATAAATCACGCAAATCCCACAACCATCTTAGAAGGAAAAACTGGAAAGAAATCAAGTTGTTATTTGAGAGTAAAAAAAATGTTCTTTTTTTTTTTTTAATATGATTATGCCTTCACCCAGCCTGAAAAATGAGGACTTTTTTAGCATAAAATTTTACTCCTGAGGGTATCTTTTGCAAAATAGGACCAAAGGACACTGCAGGGCTAGGGCCTACTTTTTTTTTTCAGTAATACCTAAACCAAATTCAGGTCAGTTGGAGTAAGTCCACAAAGCTGACAGCATATTTTTAAGTACTTTATTTAATAACTTTTCTATGCTAAAAGGGATCAGAGCAGTACATGTTTTGACAGCCAGGACAAATACTCAAGAATAAAATTATACCATGTAAGCTTTGAGTAGAAGGCACTAGAACTGCTACTTGCAGTACATCGAAACAGCACAGGGAAGTATAACATATTCTAGTTTTCTGAAATTAGCAGATTAATTTGGTTCACAGGTGTTCGTTCCTAAAAGCACTGCAATATAATGATGGCAAAGCAGTAGATGATAAATACTCATTTCTCTTTCTAACAGTTATTGAAAACCTTGAAGAAAGAAAAGAAGTTTCTAGCATCCTGAATGTGAAAGCATTTTACGACCTCAAGTGTGGCTCTTTTTCTAAACTTCATCTTTTGAATTCTGCCTTGAAATTCTTCCTGAAAGAGGACATAAATAAAGCTGAATTGCTAATGGACTAAAAACACTTATGATCAGGTTTTCATAACGAACATTATTAATGGCTTCCTCTCCACATGCACTGACATATAGTGCAATACTCATTTCTAAAGTAAGATTTAGAGCCCTATTTGCAGTAAAAAGCTAACAGATGCAAATAAAAAATGAGAGATTCCATTACATAGCTACACGCAATGGATTTCTATTAAGGATAAACAGAAACATTTTCTTCTAATGGCAGAATGAACTTCCATAGAATTTCACTAGAAACTCACGAATGCATATGGAATCCACATTCATCTTCTCAGACAGACATGGGAATGTTTCTTTTATTGCTCTCAACGGTATCAGAAAACTTAGGTCTGGTTTTAAGTAGCAATGCACATACACATCCTATTTTGACTCCTCCTAGAGTTGTGAGTCTTCACACCTGAAAAAGCATGTTAAGAGAATCATAATTACCTTCAAACAATAAAAACCACAACAAAATGAGTATATATCCCTCTGCCAGGTTTCTAATCTATCTCCATTCCCCCCACACACCCCCCCCCTTTTTCTTCTTAATGGTCAGTAATGGGACATTTAAATCCAGAAAAGAAGACAGGCAACTTGAAAAATGACTCACAAAATACAGGAGCTTGTCTGTTCATTGGTTAAGATCACCAGAAACAACTAATTTTGGCTCTTCATAAGTTCCAGACTAGCTACATGTTTTTGTCCCAATATTGAAAGCCAAGTTGTTTTACCTGTGGCCACCACGGTACCTCGGCTGGCAGTCGTGTTCCTGCAGAGCAAATGAAGATCCCGACAGCATGGGGAGGTCACTCGGGCACGAGGCTGGACAGCGCCGTGAGCCTGATCTACTCAGTAGGACATATTCTCAAAACCAAACCAAGAGCAATTATGTTGCCAACAGCTTTCAAAATTAAAAGTAAAGCTTATTCCTCTAACTTTGTCTTCTTTCAACAGTTGTCTTAGATCAGTTCCAAACATCCAAACTGACTGTAACAAAAGAAAACACCACTAAATCAGGCTATCCAGCTTCTCTATAGTTTCAGATGAAGGTCTATAATGTTTGTCTTTTCTCAAATACCTTGTAAATAATGTGGTGATGAGGCTCAGATGAAAACTTAGGCAAATGACCAGAAGGCCACACAACCCTGAAGCTGAAGATTTTACAGAAGTCAAGAGTCCTCACCATGCCCAGAGACATATGCACCATTGGGCTAGGTAGTTGTTTGCAGAGCTGGTAACAAAGGTAACAAAGCCTGTCCTAGAAAAGATGGACCTGGGAGAAGTAAAGCAGACCCAAACACCATTTTCTCTGAACCAGGTTGCCCAAGGAAGCAGTGAAAACACCATTCCTGAAGGTGTTCATAAAATGTGTGGAAGTGGCACTTCAGAGACATAGTTTAGTGGTTGTGGTGGTGTTGTGTTGACAGTTGGACTTGATAATCTCAGAGGTCTTTTCCAGCCTTAACAATTCTACGATTCTATGACAAACAGCTACACAGGTTCAGTTAAGCCACTTGTAGTCAGTAACTTTATTTACAGGAAAATTGCTCAGTGAATCTAGGGAACTAATTTGCAATAATAATTTCTTTTGTGACTGGAGAAGAAAAAAAAGTCATTCAAGTTTAGTTAACACTAGCATTCTGATGATAATTTTGCCATAACAGGCTTGTCCATTAGTAATTCCATCATGAAGGTAAATCACTAGAGGCTTATATCCAAGAAAATGAATTTAACAATCATTAGCAGTTACGGTTTTGCACAGGGAAGAAAAATATAGTACGAAATTCTTTTTTCCCTGAACATAGTTGGAGATCTGGTACTGACTGCAGGGGAACCTGGAATTTAGGAATTTATCCTCTTGGTTTTTACTAAAAATGAAATCTTTCTAAAAGATTGTATTTGGTTGGCCTGGCTGGATTTTGGTGGCTGGGGGGGGGGGGGGGGCGGGGGTGGGTGGCGGGGGGTGGGCCAGAGCTGCAAGGTGGCTTTTGCAAGAAGCTGCTAGAAGCTCCCTGAGTTTGATAGAGTCAATGCCAGCCGGCTCCAAAGAGGGACCCGCCGCTGGCCAAGGCTGAGCCTATCAGTAAGGTGATAGCAGAGGAACGCCTCTGTGAGAAACATATTTAAGAATGGGGAAAAAGAACTGTGCCATAACAGCTGGCACAGAGATGGAGGAGTGAGAATCTGTGCAGACACCAAGGTCAGTGAAGAAAGGAGCGGGGAGGAGGATGAGCTCCAGGCACCGGAGCAGAGAGAGTCCCCCGGGTCCGTGGTGAAGACCATGGTGAAGCGGGTTGTCCCCCTGCAGCCCATGGGCGAGGTGCAGATGTCCACCGTGAGGATCACCACGTAGATGTCCACCGAGGATTCCACGCCATGTGGGTGGATGCCTGAAGGGGGCTGTAGCCCGTGGGAAGCCCGCATCAGAGCAAGTCGCTGCCGGAACCTGTAGCCCGTGGAAGAGTGAATGCCCACGCTGGAGCAGGTTGGCCGGTGGGACTTTTGTGACGCTGTGGGGGACTCACGCTGGAGCAGTTTCCCCTGAAGGACTGCACCTCAGACTCACGAGGGGTGGGCTGCCCCTTGTGAGGTGTCTCACATTGGGCAGTTTGTGACGAATTGCCCTTCGTGGGACGACTCATGTCGAAGAAGAGAGCGTGAAGCTTGTCTCCCGTGAGAGGGACCCCACAGTGGCCCTGGGGAAGAGTGAAGAGTCCTCCCCCGGAATG
Organism: Trogon surrucura; assembly: GCA_020746105.1. NCBI lineage: Eukaryota > Metazoa > Chordata > Aves > Trogoniformes > Trogonidae > Trogon > Trogon surrucura. The sequence continues at coordinate 105,204,114 of CM036618.1, forward strand.
AAGAAGCGGTGAAACCAACGTCGGATGAACTGACCGCAACCCCCGTTCCCTGTCCCCCTGTGCCGCTCGGGAGGAGGGGGTGGAGAAACCGGGATTGATGTTGAGCCCGGGAAGAAGGGAGGAATTAGGGGAAGGTGTTCTGCTTTTAAGATCTGTTAGCTTTTTCTTATTTCTCACTACTCCTCTCTGATTGGTTCTCCTAATAAATGTAATTAATTTCCCCAAAATCGAGTCTGTTTTGCCTGGGACGGCAAATGAGAGTGATCTCCCTGTCCTTATCTCAAACCCTGAGCCCTTTGAAATATTTTCTCCCCCTGTCTAGGGAAGAAGAGGGGGTGAGAGAGCGGCTGTGTGGGTACCTGGCTGCTGGCCAGGGTCAAACAACGACAAATATTTTGAAAAATATCTCAGTGTTAACTGGGAGGGTGCCTGATAGAAAGAAGTTGATGAGGACAGATTGGATGATGAATCTCTCCAGCATCCATCTTAACAGTGTGGGCTCCTTGCTCAGCAGAACCACCTCTTCCTTTCCCTTTACATTTCCATTTCTAAATTTCTCTAACATGCTTCACAGTAGGGTTTAGGTCCTTCTAAATATGTTCCAGGCGTGGAAAGATTCTTGATAGATCTCTTCTTCCTTAAATTAATTTTAGCTATGTTTGTTAGCCAAGTTCTCACTCAGCTGAAGGAGTATTAGCTGGATTCACTGGTTTGTAGACTGTGAGGAGGAGGGAGTGGAGGAGGAGGAATTGATTTTTAGAAATAGATTATTTTGCAGCAATACACCTGAATGCAAAGTTTAGTTTCCTATGTTTAAAGTGTTCTTGTGACCTTACTACTAGAAAAGTTCACATTCTTAAAAATATACCGTTACTCGAAAATCTGAGATCATGGTAGGACACCAGCTGTAAACCAATTCCCACTGCACTTAGTTGTCAGGAGGAAAAAAAAAAAAAAAAAAAAAGAAAAACCAAACCTTAATAATTTTACAAATCTGCTGATATGAGAATCATGGCTTTTCACCAGCACTCAGGTGCACTCAGTCACAGCTCACGTGCTCACAATCTCATGTATTCAGGCTTCATCAAGGTAATTATGCACATGCTTAGTAAGCACATGTTTCAAGCTCCCAAGTACTCATGGAGAGATTTCATGTGCTGAAGAGTTCACAGGTACATGGAGATCCTGCTGAAAAGGGTTTTAGAAGCTTTTTGCAGTCAGATTAAATAAAATCTGATTTTTACTGATTGGAGAAGGATAGCTTATGCAACCAGGTGCCATTAAAGTTAGGTGTGTCAAAATCTGGTATTAAAAGAAGTGTAAAAATAGATGCGGTTGCTGATCTTGCGCAAGTAAGTTTTAAATTAACGGTCAAGTCCAGCTAAAAAACAGAATTTCCCTCTCTTACAGTTAAATAAAATACATTGTGAAAATTTTAACTCGTTTAGCACAAAATCTTTCTTTAGCTTCTGCACCATTGTACAAGGTATTATGTCATCCCCTTCCATTTCTAAATGTAAGTTTTGCTTTGCAGCTACACCACTGGTTTTGGCTAACCTTTCTGCATCTGTTTTATAATGACTTTTGTGGCTGATGTGAAATCAGTGCACTGAGACTTCATCTGGTTTCTGAAGGTTGTCACAGTAATTAACAAAGTAGATTCAGGAAGATTTTTACAATTTGCAGTAATTAGGCATAATTTTAAAAGATTCAGGTAACAATAGATAAACCTTTTAAATAAACATGTGTATAAACTTCCCTGAGAGTATTCATTAGTACTAAATAACCTATCTTTTAATTAATCACCTTATAGCATTATCTTCCCATTGTCAGAATTTACAGGAACTAAGGAACTGTCCCTGCACACCCTTCAGTGCACACAATTGAGTCACTACTCTGGCACTTCTGTCACAAGTGGAAGCTTCTCCTCCCCTCCCCTTTATTTAATGTAGACAAGAGTTCTTCTAGACTTTTCTATGGTTTTTATTGCTTAGGTAGTTAACAGTTGCACAAGTATTCAGTTAGGTCTAAAAACATGCATTTATGTTCACAAACACAGGCAAAAAGGTTTGAAAATGCTGTATTTACCCCTTCCTGTCTCCTTCCCCAAAACATTAAGACTTACTTCACTGGTGGTTGTGAGGCTCAGGGACCAAATAAACTCCCATGGAAAGAAATAGGAAGTTTCCACTTGACCTTGCCAGGAGCTGGACTAGAACTTTCATGAGGCAAAACATTTGCTGAGGACCAGCTAGTATTTCATTATGATTTATTAAATGTCAGTTTATATGACTTTTATTTAATACGAGATTAGAACAGTAGTTATTGTATGACAGCACAGTACTCTGTGATTTACTTATGTACTGCTCTTCTTTCTTCATCTGCAAATACCCTGCAGAATCGGGGGGAAAACATGGCATCAGCTTAAACCAAAGAAATGGAAGCGAGAATATACATTTAAATCTTGGGGCACTGGAGAGCTCTATCATGCTCATCTTCTATGTGGTGCTATTGACTTCTTTTAGGGTGGGAATCAGGCTGTGAATATGACTCACAAAAATGGCAAAGATTTTGAACTTTATTGTACTGGCTTGTGATTCAGCCTTCATTGGAAACGGAAGGGCAATTATTTGGGGGATACGTGTGAGCCAGTGCAACCTGTTCACAAAGCAAAGAGGAAGAAAGCAGTAGCAGCCATACGGAAAAGCCGGAAAAGAAAACACAGCCAGACAGATCAGAAGCATCAAGCTGTTCAGCTGGGATGATGAGGGCTCAGTACTTGGGAAGCTGAGTTTAATGCCACAGTAACATACGAGGGATGCTATGATGCTCAGTTCTCAGGGATACCAATAACAACTTTTAGCACAGAACAAGGGGTAATATCGGAATTATCACCATTATAATATTTTTTAATTTCTATTCTGTTGAAATTTAAGCATGAACTTAATCCAAAAGCCACTGGAGGCAGCAGGCCGCTGCATTTCCTTACACACCTAAGGAAGTCAAAACTGGATTGCTACCAATCTGGGATGAAGACCCCAGCTGCTAACTGCAGCACGACTGAACTTTTCAGAGGAAGAGTAATCCTACCTGCATGAGAAAGAGTACCTTTGCACAGAATGAGGTGAGTCTGTGGAGCACTTTCCCGTAAGAACTAAGGACAATATGAAACTTTGCTCCCTTGTCTGAGCACAAGCTACGTTTCTCTGACCTTGTTTTCTTTTACATAAACCCACTGAACATCTGGGCATTCCCATTGAAACGCATCGTGTAACCTCGTTTCCTAGAGGCAAACTGACAACAGGCATGTGGCAGGCATCTGTCACTTTGCCTGACACATTGCTGGGATCCACACGTTCATTGTAACTCTAGAACAGTCCAGGACAGAAAGGAACTTTACCATGACAAAGAGGAACCAAACGTTCTATCCTCATTTTGCTGCTGTTGTTTTTGTAATGAGGGATACACAGCAATGTGCCCTTATGGTCAAGAGGGCCAACGGGATCCTGGGGTGCCTGAAGAAAAGTGTGTCCAGCAGATCTAGGGAGGTTCTCCTTCCCCTCTACTCTGCCCTGGGGAGACCACACCTGAAATCCTGTGTCCAGTTTTGGTCTCCCCAATTCAAGAGAGACAGGGACCTACTGGAGAGAGTCCAAGGGAGAGCTACAAGGATGACTAAGGGACTTGAACATCTCTCCTGTGAAGAGAGACTGAGAGAACTGGGGCTGTTTTGCCTTGAAAGGAGACGGCTGAGAGGGGACCTTATTAACGTATACAAATATCTGAGGGGTGGGTGTCAAGGGGAAGGGGACAATCTCTTCTCAGTGGTGCCCAGCAACAGAACAAGGAATAATGGGTTTAAGTTAGAACACAGGAAGTTCCACCTCAACATGAGGAGAAATTTCTTTACTGTGAGGGTGACGGAGCCCTGGCACAGGCTGCCCAGAGAGGTTGTGGAGTCTCCTTTTTCTGGAGACTTTCAAAACCCGCCTGGATGCATTTCTGTGTGGCTGCCCTAGGGGATCCTGCTCTGGCAGGGGGGTTGGACTAGAGGATCTCTAGAGGTCCCTTCCAACTCCTGACATTCTATGATTCTAGCCACTTCAACTGGGTTCTAGCCCAGTATTGTTGATATTTAAACTTTAAACTAAAAAAAATTAACACATTTAAAATCTTAAGAAAAAAACAAATAAAATGTTAAGATTGCAAATCTGTGACATCCTTTTTACAGCTTTTTTTTTTTTTCCCCTCCAGACATTGCCTCTGCTTCATCCACAGAACAAAGTTTTGTATGTTGTCTCATTAGCCTTGGCTCTACTACAGACTCGTACATGCAGAATGCCAGCTTGTGCCTCTGCTGCCCTTCTGACGCTGCAGACGATGATAAACTGGGAAGTAACTGCTCCTTTACCTGGGCTGGAAAGATTTTGTAGCATTATGATATCTCCAGTGTTCCTCAGACCACAATTCCAATACAGAGAAACATTCAGGCCGGGGTAGGGGAGACAATGACAGTCAGTTGAAGCGAGGTTTGGCAAACAAATTTGCTGACAAATCATAGAATCATAGAATGGCCCAGGCTGGAAGGGACCTTAGAGATCATCTAATCCAACCTCCCTGTCATGGGCAGGGACGCCTCTCAACTAGATCAGGCTACTCAAGGCTCTGTCCAACCTGGCCTTGAACACCTCCAGGGAGGGGGCAGCCACAACATCTCTGGGCAATTTATTCCAAAGTCTTGCCACCCTCGGACTGAAGAATTTCTTCCTAAGATCCGATCTAAATCTATTCTCCTTCAACTTAAACCCATTTCCCCTTGTCCTATCAGTGGACACTCTTGTATAAAGTCCCTCCCCAGCCTTCCTGTAGGATCCCTTCAGGTATTGGGACGCAGCTATTAGGTCCACCCGAAGTCTTCTCTTTTCAAGACTGAACAATCCCAGCTCCCGCAGCCTGTCCTCATAGCAAAGGTGCTCCAGCCCCTGGATCATCCCTGTGGCCCTCCTCTGAACACGCTCCAACAGTTCTATGTCCCTCTTATGGTGGGGACACCAGAACTGGATGCAGTATTCGAGGTGGGGTCTCACAAGAGCAGAGTAAAGGGGGAGAATCACCTCTCTTGACCTGCTGGCTACGCTTCTCCTGATACACCCCAGGATGAGGTTGGCCTTCTGGGCTGCATGAGCACACTGCTGGCTCATGTTGAGCTTCTCGTCTGTCAACACCCCCAAATCCTCACGCTTGGGGATAACGCTTGTATAGAGAATGATGAGAGAGGTGACTTGTTAATTCAGTCTGAGGGAAGAAGCTTCAGACCCGTCATTTGTTTGGACCCATTAGAGGACTTAATCTGAAGATTTCCACATACTTCCAAGACAAATCTGCTACCGAGAGTAAAACACGTTCAATAAGAGAGAGGAGCCCTGAGGCCCTCCTGGGCCTTCATCAGCTGCTGGAAGAAGCAACAGCCCCGAGAGCCACGGACCTCCTGGGGCCTGAAAGAGAGAAGCCCAGGCACAACCGTCGGCTTTATTACCCCCCGGCCCTTTCCGTCACTTCTTTAGCGAAAAGAAACTAAGGCCACGCCCGCCTTATCGAACCGCCTGACGCGCCCCTCCAGGCCCGCCCCGGAAGCCGCCGGCACCGGTCCCTGCCCGGACCCTTTGGGGCCGGAACGCCGGCTGGCGGCGCGGGGGCCGGGCCGGAAGACGATACCAGGCGGATCGCGGGAAAGATGGCGGCCGCCGTTGCGGGCCCACGTGGATGCGGGGCGGCAGCAGCGGACAGCGGTAACGGGCGCCGCCTCCCCGGCGGGAGCGGGGAGGGTGTTGGGTCTCTCTCTGCTTGGACGGGCTTCGAAGACCTCCCCCGCTGCTTTTCTCTGCTCTACCCGAGCCTCTCCCTCCCGCCTGGGCCGCAGGTCGGAGCCGGGGAGCGGCGGGAGGTGAGGGCCCGGCCCCCCCTCCGAGCCCCTTCTCGGTGGGGCAGAGGCAGCGGGGGGTGCCCGCGGGGCTCCATGGCGGTGCCTTTCCCGCGTTGCCTGGTGGTGCGCCTGCTCCCTGCCCTGCCCTCCCTGCGCTGTGCCCTTTGCTTTCTCTCTGCATAGCCCAGGGAGTGCCCAGAGCGGCTCCTTTCTTCCTGGGACCCACCAAAACAGCTTTCGCTGCCCTGTGTCTCTGGGGTACCCCTTTTTGGGGGGGGGGAGGAGCGGTCGGGCTGTGTGTCTGCCGGTGTCTGAACGAGACGAGGATCTCCTTCCTGCTCCGGCGGACACCCCTGAGACACGCCGGTGACAGTAACCCGCCGGCAGAGCAGGGAGTTGTAAACACACCCTAAACACGCACATGCTCCATCCTTTCCAGAGGGTTTTCTGCTCATTCTTGCCTCTTCTCGTGTTGTGAGGGTATACCTAAGTAGTTACGGTCCCGTCTTAATTATAACGTGTAATTGGATTTATTTTTTTTTTTTTTTCTTCATACTAGAGGAATCAATATTGTGGCCATCTGGAGCCGCAGCTCACAGTGGTTCTGTTTGGTTGGAGGGTCAAAACTGAACCCAAGGGGAAGCCGTGTGTTGGAGCTCATTTCTGAATGATTGTTGTTTTTAGCTGTGTGTGTCTACATCTGGATCACTGAGCAAATTTAGAATAAGAGTTTGGAGATGTGTACTTATATTCCCCGTCTCCCCCAACTAGGTCTTCTAATACATTCTTCTTCTGTTCTAATAATCTATGCTGGGCTTCAATCTTTGCAATTCAGAACAGATCCTCAGGTGGATTAAGTTCTGATTTAGTCAATGTAGTTTGAATTACTTTGAAACACTTCTGCTTTATTTCATGCGGTCTACAGATCCTCTGATGTATTAAAGAGTAAGTCATGGCTGGTTGTTGAAGCCTTGTTCATTTTTTTTTGTAATTGTTGAAAGCAAAATGTTGTCTGTATTATCCTACTATTTTATTGGCAGAAAAATATTGTGTAAAGGAGGCTAATGCCTGCCTTTGTATTTTTCTTTTCTATAAGCCTGATCTGGTTTTTATGGCTAAATGTAGAAGTTGTTTCTAAGCAGTGTGTGGAATTCTGATTTGGCCTTTTAGTTGGTTTTTGTATGTATAAAAACTTGCAAATAGAGATTAATTCCTTGTTTAAAAGCTAGATAGCAATATTCTAGCATGTAAAACTTGACAAATTGTTTCACATGTTGGAACCAGGTGATGGTACCCACTTCTTCACATGCAATGGTTTCAATTTTTAATTAATTCTTTTTTAATTTGAAAATCAGAATATGGAGACATACCAATATAATAAAAACAATGCCTCTAGTAGTTTCTGAATGTGTTAAACAAATTTGCTTCAAAAAGTCACAAGGATAAGGCAGGGTGAAGAGTTAGTCTGGCAACAGAGTGTATGTTTATGTTTGTTTAGTAATCGAAGAGGCAATTGATTAATAAGGAGTGTTGTTATCAGCTGTTAGCGTGGTTTTACAGAAAACAGATCTTTTGAAGCGGTCCTGGCTTCATTCTCTTAACAATTTGGTTAATAGAGGTGGTTTACGGGATGTAGTAGAGCTTGCAGAGTAAAGCGCTTGGCTCAGTAGTACTTAACATTGTGATTTTTAAAATACTGGTTTAAGTAGTGTGAGAGTGGTTAAGTGGATGAAAGACAGTCAGCTGGCATCTCGAAGTTAGTGGGGAATTGTCCCCGTGTTGGTGGGACTGCGGAGGTGTCAGAAACCACTTTCCTTCTGTCCAGCACTTGATTTGCAGCCTCAAAAATTTTATATAACAATAAACTTTTGGGTGGCACCATTATTAGTGAAATGGTAGTTTATAGTGGCAGTACACTTGTATACTCTGCTCTTGATTATGTGATGAAGTGGGTCCACTGAAATAACCAAGCATATTTTAGCACACCCTAAACTTGCAGCCCAGCCTGTTGCATTCATCTGCACCATTAAAGACTTCATTTTTGCTAGCTGACCCACGGAATAGACTAATGAGGCAAATGGTAGATTCTTCATTGTGTTTGGCTTGTGTCTAGTTGGCTGTTTTCTCCTGTCTTGCTTGATTCTAAACTTTAGCATTTTAACTTTAGTTCCTTCTTTTTTGTTTTGAGGAAGGCATAGGGCAAGGACTGAATTTGGGGGTGTCTTATTTGTGCGTCAAGAATTTCAGCAGTTACCTGTTCCAGCAAAGCTCAGTACCTCTGGCTTTTTTTCAACTATCTGGCAACTGTCTTCATTCTTTATTTTACGAAGTAGTCTTCCCTCTGTGTGCTAAGGTAATTGAGCTTTTGCTTGCATCATTTTCCTTGAGCAGATTTTGCTTTCATGTAAGAAATGCCTCTGTACCTTCAAGTCGATCCGTGTGACTGTTTGCATTTTAACGCTAGATGTCACTGTTGCAGTTTGTATATAAGTATGTGCATACATACATATATGCATACAGCTATCTTGTGTATATACATCTGTAAATTGCAATTTTTGAATTCAAAAATACGTTTTTTCTCAAAATTTGCCACTTTTAAACATAAAAATATTCATTAATCTCATAATAAATTTCCAAGTCTGCCTTTCCCATTTTTCCCAGCCTCTTAAATCACTTAAGATCATCACTGAGATGAGCAAGCACTCGCACTGGGTACTTTCTACTAAGTTCATTATGATGGTGTAGGCCTGCTTGAGGAATTAAGTATAACAGCAAGCAGTACATGCCCCTGAACTCAGGTAATAGTTACATATGGAGCAGATTAAGCTAGTGATGGATACTTACTAGAAACAGAACTCCTGATACTTGTATTTGTTCCTTTTTTTTTACTCCTAGATTCTGAGTTAAGCTCAGGAGTCCCAGAAGACAGCTACTCTTCAGGAGGTGAAGCCCTGGACGGTGATGATGAAGAAGAAACGGCAGCCCTTGGCGATGTGGTTGAAGAGGCAACGAGCACCAAAGCTGGCCCAAGTACCGGCTGGGCAGATGCCATGGCAAAAGTGCTCAACAAAAAGATTCCACAAAATAAGTCCACCATCTTGGCCAAGAATAAAAAACTGGAGAAGGAGAGAGAAAAGGAAAAACAAGAAAGACTGGAGAAGAGAATGAAGGTGAGAAAGAGATGCAGTATTCTGTTGTGCGGTCACATTCGGATAGAGATACCTGCAAGATTCCCTCAGAGGGAGTCTGGGAGGGTGCTCTGAGACTGTATGGGATTTGGAATTTCTTCTCTACGATTATGTCAAGTAGCTTCAAGTCTTTTACTCACCAGGCAGGCATGCTGTAGGGCTTTTCCCCTCACTTGGTTTTCTGGGTCATCAGGCAGGCTGATCTCTGGCAGCAGAACTGTTCCACTCTGCAATCTTAAAGTGTTTTTGTTGTCGAGAGGGTGAAAACAGCTGCTTTAAGCTTAGTTTTCTAATTGTTTTTGTTAATTTGGAGTATAATTCATTTTGTTGGCATTAGAAGTTGAAATAGTTCTCTCTCATCTGAAATGAGGAAAAAGAAAAGAATACCACTTTCATTTAAATTCTGCTGCGACTTTGAAAATCAAAGACCTCTAGGCTGAAATTGCAGTAATCATTGATGTGGTTGTGAATTGCTGTTTGCTCTCCTTGCTGATTTTCCTGGTAGGAGCTTTCTTTTACAGTCCGTGCCCTAATTTCCTTTGGTTCTGAAACTGTTATGAAGAAAACAAAACTATGTTGGCAATTAAGCCATTTGTTTGTGTGTCTTTAGCGGAACTTTTAATTCCAGGCTGTGATTGATTTACCTCCAGGCTGAAAATACATTAATAGTTCTAATGTCTCATCTTACCACTTCTGTTTCAATAAGATAACCAGGTTATCCACCTGACTGTCTGGGACATGCTATGGTTAGGCCACAGCCTGCCTTTTAAATACCGAGAGCTTCCGTACGGCATCTCCTCCATTATGGTTGTCTTAAATAACTGTCTTCATCCAGTATATATGTGGGGGTACTGCAAAGCAGAGTTGGGCTGCAGGTCCCCAAACTGACTTGTTTACCTTTAGAAAAACTTGAGAACACTCTGCCTGATGTGAGCTAGAATAGGGCAGTTCTTTTGCCAAAACATGGTCATAAACTCACAAATTCAGTCATCTGCCTGGAATTATAAAGATAAGGACTCTGGAAATCCATAAAACAAGCTTAATAAAACATCACCAGGCTGCGAACACTGTTGAAATATTAAAAAGGGAAAAATATACTTCACTACTGTATCACTGAAGCAGAGGCTGAGGAAATACAGTTTTCTCCTACTGTAGCGTAAAAAAAGCTGGTGGTGGTGTGGCCCCTGATAATGGGACAGCAGTTTAGTTTTGAAACAGAGCATCTCAAGGGAGAAAAAAAAAAAGGCAAAAAGCAGTGTTGTGCACAGGAGTTGTTTTCTAGTGGCCTCTTGGTGCTTTTCCTGGTGTTTGAGTTCTGCCTGTGACAGACTTTGCCATGTGTCACTGCTGGTCAAAGCTGTGCTGTGATTAATTCAGTGGGGGAGGTCAAATTCCCAAGGCTCAAAATGTGGCATGCCAGTCTTGATCGACCCAGGATTATATTATGTATAAATTTATCTGTGATCAGCTTGTGAAGCCTTGGGGTTGAAAACTCTCTTTGAAAGATTTCCTTGTCTATAGCGGTCAGTGTGAAAGCATTTGTGTATTCCTAGATGCCTTTTGCTTGTCTTGAGCCAATGGCATCACCCTGGTGCAACTCTTCACTAGTTTTTGCTACAGAAGGCAAGCGACTCTTGAGCTTTGACCATGGTCTGTGGTGTGTAAATGCAAGAGACTTCCCTCAGACCTGTTGTCCAGTCCCACACTGGAGCTTCCCTTAACCTCAAACCAAAGTGGGCTTCATGGATTTTTTTTTTATTATTTTATTTTTTGTTTTTAAACTCCTACTACATACTTTATCAGCGTGTGCTGCATTCTCAAATGCTCCCTGTTGTTTCATGTAACAATATTTATAACACAGCTTGATAAAAAGCGGGAGTGGGAGATGATGTGCCGAGTGAAGCCAGATGTTGTCAAAGACCGAGAGAGAGAAAGAAATCTTCAGAGAATTGCCACAAGGTAAGAGTTTTTCTGAATGCCTTCCTGAAACATATGTATATCAAAAAAAGGAGGAAAAGGGGAAGAAAAGGCCTGTGCAGGTAATCTGTTTCCAATCAGATTGAACTTTTAAGAAGTGCCTAGTGGGAGCCAGGTGATTTATATACAGGTCTGCATTGTACAGTATCAAGTTCAACAAAAGATTTCAGAAGCTTTATGAAAGAGTAGAAATTAGATGGGAACGTAATGTTTGCTTAACAGAAGTGCTTTGTTGGACTCCCTTATTTTCTTAATGCTTTAAAAATGTAGAACAGTTACTTCTACTACACTGTTTTTCCGTTTCTGCAGAGGATTCACTGGATCCCCATCTGTTGAGTTGCCTGTTCTACCACATTACCATGCTTAGTTTGGGGTCTGAATGCTTATTTGTGGGTTCGTTTGTTACTGGTTCCCAGCAATAAGTGTGAAGAGGGAAAACCAGAAGTCTCTTACGTTGTAATAGATGTTACTTAACTGAATTGAGATTCTGAATAACTATTTTAGGGTCCAGCATCTGCATTGATTAATTGCTTTGATAGGGGGTTCATTTCTCTAAAGGGAACTTGAGCTTAAAACTTCATTTTTTTTTTATTTTTTTTTTCCCCCGTCCTAGAGGTGTTGTACAATTATTTAATGCTGTCAGGACACACCAAAAGAACATTGATGAGAAGGTGAAGAAAGCTGGGAGCTCTGACAGGCAGCGTGCTAAACTGCTGTCATCTGTTTCAAAGAAAGATTTCATCAGTGTTTTAAGAAACATGGATGGTACTAAAGGAAGCAAGAATCCTGCTGGGAAGGCCATAAAAAGTAAACAGGTAGGCCTCATCTGGAAGAAAAAATTGCTTACAAGGTACCTTTTTAGTATAATTACTGTTGATTAATATGCTCCTCTTCAGAGCAGCTGTAGTCCAAGTGCTTGGGTTTTTCTTGGACTACTTAGGAGGGGAACAAGTAGCTCTTAGACGGCTTTCCCTGTCTTTTGAGTGTTGAGGTACAATACCCTGGTAGCTCTTCTGATGAGACATCAAACCTTGCATGCAAATAACTTGGTTAGGCTGTGTGTTTAAAAAGAGAGTATGAAAAATGGGATTTTATCTTGGATTTTACACCAACCATGGGAACAAACTGCTAGATTTTGGTGGCGTGTGACATTGGGAATTTGGCCGATAGTAGTTACCAGCTCTTTAAAACTGTTAAAGGCACAGGGGCACTTCATCTTACATGGTGTATTAGACTGTAATAATTGTGTGTACCCATAGCTTTTGAGTTTCTGAAACTGAAAGGTTTTGCCACACAAGTGAGTACTACAACAGAAAGAAACTGAGATATATATGTAGGCTTTTTGTTTCCTAATTCTCTGTGTGTGTTAGGCTGGTGTGGCTTTATTACCGTTGTGATGTTTTGGAAAGAAGTATTTTAACACATTCCATTTTTTCCAAACGTGCTCAAGAGAGACACAGCATAGTTGGATTTGTCCAACTCTTTTATCGGTTCTTTCAGCTCACCAAGTAGCTCAGGGTTGAAAACAAGTTGCTCGGATGTACTCTTCCACGTATTTCAGAAGCTGCACGTTTTTAAGGCGTATTTGTGTTCAGGTTTGAACTTTGTGCTTGGTAGTGGGTGGAATACTTCTGTTGGCCCAGACTCACAGCATTTAACTAAGTGCTTTTCTGTGCCAGGAAGAAATACTTTAATCAGTTGGGAGACAACAGTTTGTCATATGTTTTTTGTTTGTGTGCACTTGGGGAGCATGCTGAAACACTGCCTGGCATGAAGAGCTCATACAGTTTTCATGCAAGTGTAATATTAAAGTATTTTTAAAATTCTTCGGATAATGAGAACAATTTAACTTGGTGCTGACACTTTATTTCTCCTTAAATAATTCCAGCTTGCTTGCTTGTTTGGGTGGGGGGGGCACGTGTGTGTGTGGTTCTTTTGTTTTTTTACCTCTTTTTCTTCTCTTTTTTTTTTCTTTTCTTCCCCTGGAATAGCAGAGTGATAGCAGTGCCAGCTACTGTTGTAGTAGGTATTGAATCAATAGCTGAGCAAAAACTAGGACCTTTCTCCCTTTGTGTCAGGTTGTAGCAGGGCATTTTCCAATTACTAAGTCAGAAAACATAGATTGCAAATGTTTCTATAGTGTAAAAAAGTCTTATTTTGGCAGCATCAGTGACAGTGTACTTCCATTGAAGTGCTCTGGAGATGCTTTAGATGCTGACTGGTTAGTGTTGAGTATTGGTACAGGTTCACATTGCTTGTAAACAAAAACTTCAGATTTTGGAGTTTTTCCTTAATATAAGGCTATACTTGTAGGTTTGGGTTTTTGTTTGGGGAGAGGGTTGAGAGTTTTATTTTTTTTTCAATAGCCATGTCTGCCTAGATAGACCTCTTCCTTCCCTCTCTGCCTTGTTGCATTTGCTTCAGTGAGTCTCCATTGAACCGAACTCTTAAATTTAATTCCTTTTCAAGCTGTTCTTAATTGGCCTTATTTTCTCTTGAGAACATAACTTACCCATTTAGCAGACTCCCATCCTCGTGGTTGTTGATGCTTGAGGTTGAGGCCAAAATCTGATCATCAGTCTCCTCCTCAGAATTACACAAGCATTGAGCCACTGAACAGTACTGCTGGCCTCCACCTTCATATCTCTGCCTCTTGGACTTGGAGGGTTTTTTCAGAGGGTAGTAAGTAGGGTGGTGAATTCCTTGCAGCAGGAGTTTGGTAGATTGATTGTGCCCTCTGAAAGCTTTTGCTTGTTTTGTGGGGTTTTTCTCTAGCAGCCTGCTTTGATTTTAGCATTTGAGAGTATGGTGTGTATTTAATTTTTTTAAAAAAGAGGGGGGAAAATATATTTATTTATCTCAACAAAAACAATGGAAGAGATGCCAATCCCAAACTCCAGGCACTCTGCCATCAATTAAAATGCAGTCCAGAACAATAAAAACACTACCCCACCCACATAAAACAAGCAGTCAGCAGGAAAAATAGCAGAATAAAGTTTTACCAGTGAAAGCAAACCTTTCTTGACTCAAGCTTTGTGCTATGAAAGGAGTCTTAACAATATTTTTGAGAATGGGCAAGTGCTTTTTCTTACTCTACAGTGGGTTTTGAGTGTGAAGTTTGTCGCTGTATTTTTGAAAGCGTGGTGGCTTCTTCCAGATGTCTGAGGTTGTTGAATAAACCCCTTACGAAGCTTTGTTGTGGTAAACTATTTAGTTTTCACGTGTGAAAAGAAATAAAATGCTCCGTAAAGGCCCATCTGTGGCAGTGGGACTTCATGGTAGCCCAACCGTGTTCCCTGTTTCAATCAGCTTCGTACATTGATGAGAAGAAGAGGTAACCTGTGGCTGTGAGAACGTTATTTATAGTCTTGTCTACCTTTAGTATTACTTGGGCCTAAATATGACTTGGTGGGCACACACCCAGTGTAGCTGTGAAAGACGGACTGTAAAGCTGTGAAAATTTTCCTGTGCCATGTGAAACCGTAGCCCTTCTTGGGGTTTTGTGTGCCCAGATGGGAGTAATTACTTTTCTGAGCTGGAGCCAAAAGCTTTGCCTTTCATATCATTAGCTGTTTATCAAGGTATTTCTTAATCCTCGCTGAGCCAGCTGACTTGTGTAATATTTTTCCCTGCTCTTTTTTTTCCAAGGTACTGTACATAATGCTTGCCTCTGGGTAAGATCATTTGATTTCCCTCCCCTCACCACCTTATCTGAAAGCCTCGCAATGTGGGAGGAAAATGTAATAATTCTCTTCTTTAAAAAAAATCCCACTTGTTTGTTATTTGGGTGTGTTTTTTTTAAGTTTTGGAGTGTTTTTTTTGAGGGGGGAGCATTTATGGGGAGATACGAGAGCTTTTGATCTTGTTCAAGATTATCCTTACAGACCAGATTTTTATTTTCAAATCATGTTGTTTGTATCTTGCAGCTTCCCACCTATAAGAAACGTTATTAAGCGACAGGTTTAAAAAAGGTGCATATCAGAAATGCTGTCTTGCCAACCCTAGAGGCTGAATTCTTCTTTATGTCTGTAGAAATACAGAGTTAGGTAGTGGCAGGAATTTGTGGGTGCTCATAGTATTATGCGTTAGAGAAGTACCTTTGCTTCCAGGGTTGAGCTGAGTTGCACAGACATGTTGGCCTATTTAATGAATTACTTGAGGTCTTGAATTCTTGGTGATAAGAAACCAAAGAAATTCAGAGCTAACGTTCCCTAAACAGCCTCATCTTTTCAGTTACAACAGGGTCATTCAGTATCAGAAACTTTTATCTTTTCACTGGTCATTTGTGGTACTCCCTGTAAAGCCTTACTGGGTCGTGAAACATATTCTAGTGACATATAAATAACTTGCATGGAAATTACAAATATTCTGTGTGACAAGCATAACCTGCTCTCATCAACCTTTAATTTTGAATTTGTGGCATGATTTTCTGAATCAATGGGGTTTGCTTCAACTTGTGAGTTTTCTCATGCCAGATGTGTTGCAGAACATTTCAGTGATGGAAATGAGAGCAGGATTTCCTGGTCTACTTCAGTAACTATGATCCAAATTCTGCAAGGTAATTTTTCTGTAAACTGTGCTGCCTACATGACTTAGAGGTACAATTTACTTCCTGTGTTGTGATGGCATCTGGAAAAGATCGGTGTATTGGTCTCAAAATAGTACCTATTCTAAAATAATTTATTGATGGGAAGGAAGATGAGCAGAGAAGGATACAAGTGCTATTTCATATCAGCTTTTGCTCATGTGGGACTTGAAATAAAATACTTTTCTGGAAAAATTCCTTCTGCCTGAACTGTATTTTATAAATGGTCCTAGTGTTCGGTAAGTAATTTGTAAATACAATGATTAGTCATGTTTACTATAGATTTTTTTCTTTTGTTCATGAGACTTTTAGTCTTTTTAAATATTTTAATTTTAAGCAGTAGTTTGAAGATTGTTCAAGAGCAGAAAGTACTGCACTTCCAACTTTGCTGTTCTTGCTGGGACACAAAAGGGGCATGAAGGCTTTCATATTTCAAGTTAGATGGGGATATAAATGTGCTTTCCAGCTTAAAAAAATTAGATCTGTTTAAAACCTGTGAGAAGGACTGCCTTCTTTTTCTTGCAGCTGCATAAGTACTGGCAGTTGGCACATTCTGTTTGTTTCCACAGTGTAGAAGTGAGGAAAAAATAGATTATTTTCATCCATATAGCTGTTTGGGGGGACGGTAGTGTGAACAGTTGCTTCAATGAGCTGTAGGAAGCAGTTTGTTTCAGAAGTATGTATGAAGGCACAGAGAGCTCCCAGAAATTTGGTAAGGTGTATCAACACCCCTTTTAATCTTAAAAGAAAACTTTTTTTCTTAGGTGATAATGACGTTGCAGAGTAGCAGAAGTTTATTACTACAGCTGTTGTGGGCTGGTTTTACAGAGCTAATTGAAGGAGTAACCAGGCGTGCGTGTATTCCGGCAGATTTGAGGGGGCAGCCAAGTATTAATCTAGTTCAGCTGCAGCCAGAGTAGATGTGTTCTCCTAATGTTAATAAATGTCTTCCCATCACATGCACAGAAACTTTTAATTTGGATTCCTTTATAAATCGTGCATTTGTATCTGTTTTTCCCAAATGTGTGTACATTCTCTTGAAGGTCACCTCGTATATCTTTAGAGATGATGCCTTAAACGTAGTTTTTTTTTGTTTGCTTCGTACCAAAAGGTTGCTGACTACCTAATTGCATGCTGTATTCTGATTTTTATCCTTAGGGATAAATGTGATGTAGCTGCCCACCACAAATTTGCTGTAGCCTAAATTCCTTATGTTATTTGAGGTAAAGGGTTGTTGTACAGTATTAGAAGTTTTTTGATGGTAAGATTTTTGCTTTAAATGTGTTTACAGGACATCTGTTGACTTCCGCAGTTTGGGTCATCAGCAGGGTTAGGTTTTCCAGATGTACAAGCTCAGTTCCCTGTCTGTTGCCATAGCTGGTAACACACATCTGTGTTAATGTAGGTCTTTGTTGTTATTTAAACATGTATTTGATTGATAGATGTCAAGAACTTGACACTGTGAGTTCAGCCTCAGATAAAGAAGATTAATGGCTGTGTGATGGCTTTATTTCACCAGGGTCACCCTTTTCCTCTCTTTTTATCCTCACATTTCCATTTCCACACCATTTTCCAGATACTTGATCAGAAGTCAGGAAGGGAAGAAGATGATGATTTTGCACTCCATTTCCATTAACCTCTTTTTCTTTTTTTTTTTCTCTTTTTTTTTTTTTTTTAAATCCTGGTCAAACTTTAGGTTCCCGACAGGTTCTTTCCCCCTGCACCTGAGGGCTGAGCACTCAGCCCAGTGCCCTCGTGCCTCTGACACGAGAGCAGCCCTGTTTGTCATCAGGAGTCATGGCTTAACGCCATCGTCTAAGATGCAGATAGCGTATGATCACTGAGGACAGATATTTGAAGAGAATTTGGATACTAAATGCCCATTGTATCTACTTAGGTGGGGTGACCTCAAGTTTGAGAAGGGCAGTTTTTGCTGACTTTGCCAGATTTGGCAAAATGGTCATGGAGATAGCAAAGGACATGTTCCCAGCTCCAAAATACATCTTTAACTGAATTTTAAATTGAGAAAGAATGGATGATGCAAGTTTTTAATGGATACCTGTAGAAAGTGTCTTTTTCTTTCCTCCTTAGAGCTGTAGACAAAATATTTTAAGTTCATCTTTATGTGAAAAGGAAATGAAGTGATTTCAGTTGAAATGTTGTGAAAGCCTTCAGCATGAAGCAGCTGAAGTTTGGCAAATTGTGTAAGTGAATATAAACAGGGACTTGTGATGGAAATGTCAGGCAATACTGGGACAGCTCCATCTGTCATATTTGAGACTATTTTGTCTCTTTGAGACTATCTTGATTATTAGTGCACAGGATACTGTGCACAACTAAGGTGTTGCGTTTTCCCAGAAGATGTTGCATGACTTATTTTTTTCAGTAAAACTATGTCTAAAATTAAGTACATTTGAATAACTTGTGGTATATACATCTTTTGATCTTCCTGTAAGTATAGAAAGCACAAAGTCAAATCCCATTAGACTCTTATCTGGTAAATTAAGCTGGAAGCCTTGTAAAGGCAGATTCACTTTTGGCTTTGTTCTTAGCTATTATAGGCAGGGCAGTGTACTTGGAGAAAAACATATCTAAACATTTCATAAAGTTTTATAAAAAAAATGTTCTCTGGAAATAAAAAAAGATTGGGTGGAGCCTGTCTATCTGAACCAGTTTGTTTCCCTCATCTAAGCATTTTCTATTGGAAATTATCTTGAAAAGTGATTCCCTTACTTTGAAGTTTTGTTGAGGTATAAAGTGTTCTGATTTTCAGAGTGTTGAAGTAGCAGCTGTGTATTATAAATGACCTCTGTGGGCACCAACCCATCTGTTTATCTTGGTGGACTTCAGGAGTCGTGGGTCAAACTGCTTCCAGCTTCCAATGGTTAGAGGGCTGCTCAATTCAGGTGATTGGCTTTTTTTTTCCAGAGTGCTGGGGTTTTTTTTCTGTAAGAAAATTTGGCCATTTTTTAATGAGCGTTTCTGAAATTTACTGAAAGCTTAGAAAATATACTTTTTTTTTTAAACCTACTATTATTACAGATGCGACTAAAACTGTCTTGGAAAGATCTGACCTGTTTTTGGTTTGTTGCTGAATCCTATGCAGTGTTCTGCACGTGGTCTGTGTCATTTCTTCTCCACCTGCGTGTATTGGGAAATCCCGTACAAAAATGTAGAAGGAGATGGAAGGGTCAGAAATTCAGAGAAAGGGTAGCTAGATGGCTAAAAGAAGTGATTGGGATCGCAGGCAGTTTCCGTATTCCCTCTTCAGGTTTAAACTGCCTTTTAGAAAGCAGCCTGGGAGTGTTGAGGAGCGTAGTCTGTTCCTTAATGAGTTTGCCACTCACCCATGACAGTGTGAGGGAAATTACAGGAATATAAAATCAAAGAGACTTGGATTTGCAGAAGTTTAGGATATGTTGCAAAAGCAGGGGCAATGAGGGTAGGGAGGTTTAGCCAGACAAGCTACTCAGTAGTCATAAAAACTTCAATATTTCATATTTAGTAATAAAAATACACAAAAGCTAGTTCTTTGTGGATTTGTTGGTTATTTTTTTTCCCTATCCCTCCTGCCTCATAATTTTTTGGATCCCTATTCTTGTTTTGGGACTCAAATGTAAGTGGAAATCCTGAGTCAGGCGGAGGAGGCTTTTTATTAGCCCCACTTCTTCCTCATCAGCTACTCTGCAAGATGATTTCCTAAGTGCTGGAAGTGAAGGACTTGGTCATTACTGCAGCCTTCGTTGTTTGGGACAACCTTTTGGGACTCACTCTGTTATGCCTCTTGTTGAATCATAATGAAAAACAGTGCATGATTTCAGCATCATTTGTAGGAAATAATCTGAGTCACATTCAGATTATTCAAAAATCTGCAAGCTGCTGATTTATTTTAAAAAAGGATACTCCAAACAGCTGTGGACCTGCATGTTTTCTTACTGTGCCAACAGGCAAGCTTTTAGAGAAACCTGCAGAAAATTGTAGGTACCCGGCTTAGATAGCACCTGAGTGTTTTGCATAAACGAGTGATATCTGAGAAAAATCTGTTGCGACTCTTAAATGTTTGTCTGAAATATGCTGTTGAAAGAGATTAGTACTTGACTTCTGAGGGATAGCACATTGAAGGCCTTAGTCTTGACCAGATGCATTTTACTAGGCACTTCTGCTGCATCTGCCCATTTTCAAGGTACAACTTGATGGTTCGGGAACCGCGCAACCTGCAAGAAGGATGTTGTGGTTCTATAGAGTGTTTAGACTGATCTGTCTTCATTACTTCAGGAAATACACATTAAGAGATGCAGGACCAGCTGACAGAGAAGAGCCTTTTTATCCCTTCCAAGAATTTGTGGGGCATTTGTTTCACCGTTGAAATGCTAAGTGTCTAGAAAAGTTCTTTATTTTGAATCCCATTCAAACAGATGAGTTTCTGGCTCATTATTTTCTGTTTAGGAATAACGATGGAAGCTGGTAAGGACTTGTCTATATAAGTCTGGTCTTGGTAATAAACCAATATGCTTTTTTGTACGAAATGAAAAGTATTTTGGAGACTGGTTACCTGAGGCTTATAATTAGCTAGCATGAAAAGCTGTTCTTTCTCATGGACAGTGTTATCTTTCCCAAGTCAGAATTCTGATTCAGCTATGTGGAATACCATAACTTGCTATACAAATTTTTCCCCGATGAGCAGTGAAAGTATAATGTGTTGCTTTAAATACAAACCTCTTGATCGGACATTGTTCTCAAGCACAGTACTCATTGGGTCTTTATGTCAAGAACAGATTGATCTCTGTGCTGTGCAGTCTTTGCCCTAGGAATCCCATCGTTCAAGTAAAGGAAATACAAAAACCATGTGGAGACTTGCAGACGAAGCAAGGGCAAGAATAACAGGTGACTGCCGAGACAGGAGTTGCTAGCATGCTAGTTAGTGATTTCGCTGTCAGTAGTATAACTGCTGATAAACAGGCGTTGCAGATGTGAAGGTAAAAACATATAGATGAGGACAATGAAACGGTTTTCTTTTTACAGAAGGGAAACCCAGACATGACTGATGTGCAGTGATGGCACACTGAAAGGGTGTACTGTCTGGAAACTTTCTGTCCTGATGTGTTGCATGATAACCTAAAACAGGGAATGTGGTTTGGTTTTTTTTCAGGTATTTTCTCTGCAATAATGTACAGGTTACTTTTTATTTGGGTCATATTTGGAAATGCTTACTTCTGGACCGTTTTTTCTTTTTTTTTGTGTGTTAGTGGAGTGTTTTGGCCTTACAGTGGAAAAGAAAGTGATGTAATTACTTGATATTCATGACATTGTCATTTTGCTTTGTATTTTACAGAGCATGAGTTAGAAATTACAGAATATATTCCACAAGGGAAATTGCTAGTATAGGTAAAGGTTCTTAGCTGTGTTCTAACTTAACTGTAAGACCATTTCCTTAGGAAAGGCTTATTTTCAGGTGAGTTGTTATTTGACAGCGTTTTATTTTGTCTGAGTAGCTTCTGAGTGTAGCATGTCCATGCTGTTCATTGTCTCGTTAAAATGTGTAAAGGGAAGCTCGATGCCAGGATGACCACACATTGTCTTGCAGCAGTGTGTGATAAAATTCCTTGTGCAGCTTAAGGATTTTTGAGATGCTACTGTTGGAGCTGGAGCACAGCACGAGCAGAGGACTTCCAGAGCGTCCTGTATGCAGAAAGGCCCTGTGTTATGCTTGAATTCTTAAAATATTTTTGTTTTTCCTGATAGAAATACTGGTCTGTGAGGTTTCTGATGAACTAAGGCTGAAGAAATTTGTTCTATCGTAAGCTCTTTATCTGATTCTTCTTTGCAACTGAGCATTTAATAACGATGCTAATGATTTTTCTTTATTGCTAAAGTCCAGATGAATGCTTGTTTTTAGAAATTCTGTAATTCAGTTCTGACCCCTCTAAGGTTGGGGCATGTTTAAGCCTCTGCGTGCCAACCCAAAGCATTCCTTTTCATTCACACATCCCCCAGTTGTAGTAAACCCTAGAGGAGAATGTGAGGATGGGGAGATTCCTCATGCGGGTCATTAAGCTCTGGGTGGTCTTCTGGCTGTGCTCAAAACAAAAATCAGTATTCGTTGTGCTTGTAGTAATAATTCCAGTATTTTACTTGCAGAGAGGTTTGAACAGAACAGCAGATTTCAAAACAGACTGTGTAAAAAAATCATTCTTAGATTTACTAGAAATGCCAGTGCAGATGCTGATGTACGGGAGAGATCTTGTGGTCTGAGTAAATCTCCTGTGCCACTGTTGATATCCACAATATAGTGTCACTTCAAGTACACCAAGGCAGTTTACTTCAGTCGCTCTAATTTCTCATTCAGAGAGAGGATGCAAATGAGTATTGAATGACTCTCACCCTAAGGAGGAAACAATGGTGCGGAATTACGCTGCAGCAGAATAGATTTGTGTTGCACAGCTCATGTTCTGCAAGCTTGAAAATGCTTCCCAAAGCGAGTTGCTGTGAGACTTCAGCTCAGAAGTTCAAGACAGTAGCGGTACAGGGTGTATCCTCAGTTTCCAGAACTGTGGTGTTTTTTTGTTTGGGATCAGGCGTTTATGGGAACCTTTCTTAGAGTCAAGATCTTACTGTAATTCGAATTAAATAAGTTGCAGGCAAAACTGATGATTAAACCCAAGTATCATTTTTCTGTTAAAAAGTAATTCCATTTTGTTTTCTTATTACATTGCTGCTTTAGATACTTCAGCTGTAGTTTTCTTTATTTCTTCCCAGGCTTACTTTCTTAGCGTGTGGGCTTCAATTATTCATGAAAATTAATTTAGGGGAAATGATTGTGCTGGTGTTCTTTGTTTTCCATTTCTTACCCCAGTTGTCCCAAGTGATTTTATTTATTTATTTATTTTTAAAATTGAAATTTAAAACATCTCCATGGATGCCTATGCTGTTTGTTATGTTGTTTGGCTTTTTTTGAGCTAGGTTTAAACTGGCTTGCTTGGGGATGATAGCAGCAGTCATTTGGAGCAAGATGCAGTCTGGCAGGGAAGGTAATTGTCACATGTATGTGAGAATGCGTTTTGGCAGTTAGGCTTTCTAACTTCTTTGTCACGACAAAAGCCTCCCTGTATTTCAGGGTCTTAGATGTTTGTATTGAGCAAAACAGAGGAACCTGGAGAGGCAGTTCAACTTAATTAGACGTGTTAGAATTGTTTTCTCAAGGCTTAAAGTTGTTGCTTGAGAGATATTTATGTTAGAAATTCCTTCCCTGACAGGTACAAATAAACATTTATTGTATGTGATGGTAAAGAGAGATGCCTCTGCAAGCTCTGGCATTTCATCCTGTACACGGAGCAAAGGCATGGGAGCCCAGTGTGCTGACTGTAATTCCTAGGTCTGAAAAATGTTCGTTTGTTAATACCCTGCCATTACCGACTTTTGGAGGCAGGCTGTAGGGGAATGTGTACGGTGATGTGGATAGGTTTGCGGATACAGAAACTCGAGTATGTTCAAGTGACACGAGTTGGTGGAAAAAGCGGGGTGAAATGCTCTTTGATCTGCGCGCTCTGATTTCAAGACTCATCTTTTAATACCTTTACTTACCCATAAGCGTTATGAGACTTTGGTCTGCTATCCATAGGGTTCTGAAAAGCTCTGGCAAACTTTCCTGTTCTGGTTCTGGGATGTCGCTGTGGCAGTGAAGCCACAGATAAAAATGACAATGTCCCCTGACGTAGGCAAACTGGGCTTAAGCAGACTTTGAGCTCAGGCACTCATTTGCAGACCGGAGCAGCTGTGTGCAGCTACAAGTATCCTGCTGCAGCTTCTGACAACTTGAGAAAAGGTGGAGAGGAATGATCTGCCACCTGAGTGGCAGTGCAGTCTACCAGAACTCCAGAGTTGAGTTGGGAAGGTCTCAACAGTTGAAGGTCCTTACTGTAATATCATTTACCAGGAATGAATTACATAGTTCCAGATTTTTGCAGTAGTGAAGAAATGAACCAAAACAAGGAGATTTCTCTCTTGATCATGTAGCAGCAGCTGATGCCATGGGGCTTTCGTAGACAGATTCCTCCAAAAGCATCCAGGAGGCAACTGCAGCCCAGATCCTGCAAGGGGCAGACATTTGCTCTAGGTGACAAACCTAAGCTTTGTTGGTGGGTAGGTGGGTGGGTGGTTTTGCTAAGTCTTAGCTAAGAATTTCAGTTTATCTTGTCCTGATGGGGATTTTAGAGGGTGTGTCTTCAAAACACAATCAGTTTGTGAAGTCCATCTCCACTCTGGATGCGTCAGAGTTGAGCTAATACTGTGATGGCTTAGGTGGCACAACAGGCCAACGGGATGATGTGTGTTTATGTGATCTCTTTTCGACGGGGCTGTCAGTCTGTTCCAGCAAATACGTGACCGCTTGCATGTTTTGGTCTTATTTCAGCTCATGGTAACAAGTACAACACCATGTACCACTGACTCCTGAGATTCTTTACTAACAGCTGCCTCTCAGACCTTTCGAAGTAGGTTGCCACTCCCTGAGGCAAAGAACAAACCCACCAAAATGTGTGCAATAAAAAAAAAGAGAGGGAGAGGAAAAAAGCAACATCACATGTTTTTGACCCCTTGCCTTGCTGAAGGATCCACCTTATGTAGTGTTACACACTCATGTTTACATAGCCTGCTTTATTTTCATTTGGGGATGTTCAAGGCGGGGGACTTCAGTGTTGTAGTGAAATGTGGAAGATGTGGATGAACAGCTGAGTGAAAGTTCAAAAGCGGCTGTGTAGAATGAAAGCTGGTTTATTTTGCACGTGCCAAGAATCAGTTTTGTTTTATTTAGATGAAACCAGATTATGGCACTGAAAACCCAAGTGCATTAACGTTCTTACGTAGAGCAAGTTGGGAAGCGATGTTACAGTTGAACTAATTGTTAATTACACAAATGGCCTTGCTGCGTATTTTCGTAGAACTCCAGGAATGTTTTGTGATACAATAAATTTGGAGAGTTCTTATTCTGAGGGGAAAATAGAGCAGTAAATGAGTTAGGAATAAAGATACTAAACGTGGGGTTTTCTTCACTTGGGAGCATGCTTAAAATTGATTAAATATTTGCTTTCAAGCGTTTAATCTTCATCTTTGAGGCACAGACATGCTATCTCTCTTTTTCCTTAAGGCTTCTTGTAAAACTCTATTCAAACCTTTGTGGTGCCTTGCATAGTGGGTAATGCTGTGGAGGATCAGCATCCCTCTTTTGTTGAGATCCTGCTTTTGTCTTGTTGTTCACTTGACATAGTTGGAAAGAAAGGCCAGGGGTTACTGAATAGTAGCATGTGCCAAATTTGAGCATTGGGTTTTTCAAACCCTGAGCCTTTCACTCATTGCTGGTAATCATCTACTGCTTTTGTGCTTCTGAAAAAAAAACCCCAACAAACCAACCACCAAACAGAACAAAACAAAATCCCTGTTCTGCACATCTGGGAAGAAAATGGAATCTGCTGGTTTTATTAGTGAAGAAAACAAAAAAAGAAAGAAGCAAACTGGATTGTTTTGTAATGAAGATGGAATTTTTCCACTTAAGTATTTCAGGTTTCACTTTGTGGCATGCTCAAACAGTGCTTGGTGTGGGATTAAAAAAGAAAAAAAAATTGCTCACTTTTGTGATCTTTTTGACCCTTCTCTGCAAAGGTAAATATATAAAAAACACGTGAAATATAGATTAAAAGGGGGGTGAGCTACTTGCTCCTTATGTCCCAGAACAGAGTACCTGAGTTTACCCTAATACAGATTATTCCCATGTGAACACCCTAAGGTCTGCCTGGGAACCTACCATAGCTGCAACTCTTTTATTCCAGGTAATTGATTACCTTTTCTGAGATTATTTCAGGTTTTGCTAGGTATAACATTTGAAGTGAATTGCTGCAAGAGTGAAAAGTGGTTAGGAGGCACTACCCTGGGGAAAAGGAGAGTGTTGGTATGGGAGAGCTACTCTTAGGAGCAGGTATTAGTGAGAACAGCTGTGAAGACCAAAAAAACTCACCACCCCAAAACAAAACACAGTGCAAAGATCTTGAGAAACAGCTGTAGAGTTTCCCTCTTTTTGAACTGGGCCCTGGGAGATTCATTTTGGGAAGGAAAATGGTAAGACTTCTTACTCTATTTTTGTGAGAATAGTCTTTCAGAAAGAACTGGAGGAGAAGTCACATTTAGTATTTTTGCTTTGATTATCCATTAAAAATGCACATCGTGTTTGGCAGACATGTTGCACTCAAGTAACTTCTGTTGGTGTGATGTATGTTAGATCTACGGTGGTGTGTCTGTGTTCTCTATTCCTTATTTCTCCTGCTCTTAAACTCTGTATGCTGCTCTTTCCCAAAGATTGCATGGACATCATCTTAAATACGCTACGGTTCTGTGTATGGCATATTCCTCGATGCATGATAAAGAGGAGGCATGAGCAAAAACTTACCTATGGCAATCACATTTACTACAGGGTTTTTGCATCTAGCAGGCAAATCTGTGCCTGCAGTCACCTGACAGGTGATCCCCATCCACTGTGTGGTGTTGGGAGCTGGTAGTAGTTCCTTAAACTGGGGTGAGTCAGTTGTGGTCTGTCCTTTTGAGCAGGGGATTGGGAAAAGCAACCCCAAGATGCCTCTATTAGCTTGGTTTCAAAGACCCTGTAAAAGTAAATCATTGTTTTCAGTGTCCCTGATTCCACTGTGGTAGGCCAGTTTTTTGCTTGCCTGTGGGACATTGAGCCACGTTGTTCCTCGGGTGTTTTGCTACTAAGGCTTAAACCACTGAAATCCTTCTTCAGTAAATCGAACAATTTTTAGGATTTTTCTTCAGTAGGAAAAGCTGCAAGCTGTTCATTAAAACTGTCCCCACAAGATGGGGCTGTTGCACTGCCCAAGAGCACTTCTTTCAGCGTGAACCTAAAACGACACTCCTATCACTTTCCTGTAGCATTCAGCAGTCTAAAGTGCATTTTCAAGAGGTAGGAAATTTGGAGTAAGGTGAGTGTAGATCAACTTTGTTTCTTTTAGAGGCAGCTTTGCCCCATATGACAAGCCCAGGTAGTGAGGTAATAATCCACACAAAGGCGATTTGGTTCACGTATCGCCGAATATGTTAAATATTAAATTGGGGGGGGGGGGGGTAAGCCTTTATTAAATCCATATTTGTGTTTTAGAAATGTGCCAAGAAGTGTTCTAATGAAGCAGCACCTGGGGGTTAATAAATGATATCATGAATCCATTCTGATTGCCAAGAAAGATTTTTAATAAAGGAAGCCATGCCCAGGGTTGACTGTTTCATCCATGAGAAATAATGGATCTGTTTCCATATTTCTTTTACTGAGTCATTACAACAAGTTTACTTTCTAGCATCAAATCATTTATGATTGTCCGGAATATTTCTGTGTACCGTTTGCATAAAGAGCTTGCCCTTGGTAGGTCTGCCGATGCAAATTTTAAGAGTGTGAGAGGTGTTATTTTGATTGCATGAAGAGCTTCCATCTTTTACTGCCTTTAACATTCATCTCATCTTCCTCTGTTCCTTCTTTCCCTCCCCTCAAACATGTAGAGTGAAGTGAAGTCTGAAGAGGGGCCGGAATGGAATATACTCCGTGATGACTTCATGATGGGAGCATCTATGAAAGACTGGGACAAGGAAAGCGACGGAGAGGGCAATACTGAACAAGGAGGTGATCTGAAACAAGAAGATGACAGTGACTGAACGAAACTGAAAACCATTCAAGATAAATGTTTTATCTTCCTAACTTGGTTTGGATAAAAAGTCAGCATTCTGTGAATGTACAACACTTGGAGGATATCTAAAAAGACTTGCACAACTTTGGTGTGTTTCTTCCTCCATGTCAAACTTTTATTTAATATAGCTTCATTTGCTACACTGAAACCCTGAAATATTTTCCAAAACATGTATAATTTTCAACATATTTCCAAAACATTTTGTACAGTCAAAATAGTGGCACCTGCCCAATGAAAGAAAGATTTTGCCAAGGTCATTAAAAGTTTATACATTAGTCATGGCAATTGATGTATTAGCGTGCCTGCATTTCCAAATCAGTGTTGCACTTTGAAAAGTTGTTAGCAATTTGCAGTAGAAATGGCTTACAATAAACACAGAAATGCCGTCACCTTGTAAAGTTATCGGACTCCTATAGAGTCTTTGCTACTTTGGCCAAAAAAGGTTTTGTAGATAATAAAGAAAAGTAGCCATTAATGTGATAGTTTTGGTCTTGGAGCATTAGTTTGATTGGAGACAATTCTGGAAACATAATTGTAAAAAGAGAGATGTGACCGTGCTGATTGGCTTTCATATTTATATATATGTATGTATGTTTTTTACATTGCAAGTCTGAAGTTGTTTAAGCTAAGGGACTGGCAAGAAAGGAAAGGACAGTCATCGCTATTGTTTTTGTTGGAGAAGGAAGGGCTTTTCTAGCAATACCACATAAAATTGTATTCAGTGTTGCTTCATTTGCAGTTCTGGTGTTCTGGCCTTTTTCAGTAAGGAGCCAGACCTCCAGGATACATCCTGTGGGTTTTGTTAGCTACTATGCTAATTCCTCAGGTCTGTAAAAGACTGAACAAAATCCCTTCCTCTTAGGTGTGTACTGTAACAGTACCAAATTTCGGAAGACATCTGTCAGCGTAGCGCTATGGGCTTGGTTTAAGCTACAGCAGTTCCTCCTAATGAGTTGTTTGGTTGTGAAGGTGCAGAAGCTAATGTATGTAAAAAGAATATATTCATATGCGTACAGAAGGAAGTGCATTGTGATTAAGGTGTTCTAAATGAGAGGCTGGGGTTGGGTTCTGCTGCCTTCAGCTGTTCCAGACTGGATGTCTGATGCTGTGTCATTTGTTTAACTTCACTATCATGTTTCCCCATTCGCTATGTGAAGAAAATGCCTTGGGGCCTATTAATTGATACTTAAAATACCTAGTACTATTCTGTATGTTTCTACAGATGTCTTACGTACAAAACCTTCTTTGTACCTCATTATACACAAGATATGATTAAGGGCAACTTCCAAATTTTCAGTCTTCAGCATTGAAATGTGAGGTAGGACGGTGGGTTTAGCTTCTCCTAACAAAGGCATTGAGGAGCGGAGGGGGTTTGAACTTTGTGTATACTTCAGGATAAAAAAAATATACGTACAAAATGGGCAGAGAAACCCATCCTAACAACTGGCGATGGTTGTGTTATCCCTAGCCTATTCATCCTATTCATCTGGTATATATTGTAACATAATTGTTTGAGGAGAACTCAAAGCTAACAGCAGAAATGTTTAGATTTTCAAGCTGTTTTGAGTGTTAAACATATTAGATATCTGAGGAGACATTAGTTTGTGGCCTGATATTTATTATCACAAATGAAGGCATACACCCAAAATATCAAGTGACAAAACCACAGAAGTTTGACATATGGTTATCCCAGCTTCTGAAGGCTAGACATCTGTGTAGCTGTTCAGCGAGAGTTGGCATCTCATTAGTGTAATATGAAGATACACCGCGATGAATTTTGAGTTTCTGAAGCGGCATAATAGTCTAATCTGACATTGCTTTCTTTCTGTAGAGTAAACTTACTTTGTGGGGAAAAATTACATCAGCACCCTTAAATATAGAGTTGTTCTCTCATTTGCTATCACCAGTCTCTATCTGAGATCAAACTTTTGCAAAATAGTTTTTCTTAGGAACTATGACATCCCAAGGTGATTATTAAAAAGTTCAGAATACTTTCAGAATAAATCTGGAATGCTTGAGTGTTTGAGGGGTTTTTGTATATTTTTGAAGTAATACGTTGATTAAAGCACTGAAGTGTCATTTGTGGAATATATTGATATTGCTAAAGATACCACACAGAATCACAGAATGTTAGGGGTTGGAAGGGACCTCAAAAGATCATCTAGTCTTCCATTTCATTTAGAGCGCGTAGCAGTACTTTTTGCCTGTAAGTAGAGGCATTTCTTGCCTTTCAAGAAGCACGATACTCAGATTTTTATGTATATTGAATTGTTTTATTAATTTTGATGCTGTACCGATTTATTTCACAAGTTTTGTTTTCATTGACGAGCAGTTCAAAAGAAAAGCCAAAGCCTGTTTGGCCCGGGCGCCTTCCAGTCTCCTCTCTGAGCTGTGGGATCAGCTGCCCTGCCCACCTCCCTACCCACAGTTTCAGTAATATTCTTCCTTTTAGAAAGCTACCAAGAAAAACCTTCAGCGGCTTTTCCCAGCCATCAGAGTACTTGGTCTGTTTTGCCTGCTCCCATGAATATCTCTGCTTAAGCAAAACTGTGCAGCTGCCCTTCATTCCAGAAAGCATGAATCATCTCAACTTTGTATATTTCTGTACCTATCTATATAAAGCCAATAAGGATGGGGTGGTTCCAGTTTTGTTAGGCTTCAAGCCAACTCCAGAGTATGTAGAGTTTAATATTCTATGGATTGCATGCAAAGCAACAAAGTTTTGTTTAAAGAGAAGGCATGGGGTCAGCTCTTCGCCATATCTCTTATCTTCTGGTCTAATTTCTGTTCACATTAGTTGTGGTAACTTTTTTCACCAAGGAAAGCATGAGGAAAAAGCAACCACCAAGCCCCATTTTCTCCCAGCTTTTCTTCAGCCTGCTCTTAGGGAAACACTTCAGGTGTGGTGGTGGAACATCCTTGTTGTGCTTGATGCTACTGCACCACACAGAGGGAAAGAGCTCCCGCTTCTGCAGCTGTGAGGCAGGTTCTCCTGGGTTCACGAGTTGAACAGAAGAAAAGAGCTGGAAGCCGTTTCCTAGAGCATATAGGGTTTTTTTTGTTGTTGTTGTGTGTGCGTATAGTTTGTTTTAGAAAGAGAAATTAATTGTTTGGAAGCCCTGAAAGTGTTTTGACTATCTGATGTTTCCAGAAGAAGGTGGTCTCTAAAGCTGAGTTTGTTCAGAGCTGGCTCAGTAGCTGTCTCCAGGGAGGAAGGCAGAAGTCATCTGGCACACAACACTGCACAACTTAAAATGACAAACTCCTCACTCTTATGAAATGAGTCCTGGCATAGTCAATATCCACAAAGAACAGTCATCAATGTTGGTCACTTCCAAACCCTGCAAATTGCTCAATGATTTCTTCAAGATTTACTGAGGTAAGGAGTGAGAAGGCCAGGAGAAGGCTTGAGGTAGTGAAGACTTTTGGGGTCTTGTTAAATACATAAGGTCCTAGTGCTAAATACGGTGTTAAACTTAGACTCTAGGACCTCAGTGGCAGACACTGGAGACCAGACAAGTTAGTTCACAGACGGTGGAAGACTGTCGATTTCATTTACTGCTGTTCTAAAACAGTGACTTTTAACCTCGGTATGTAAATGTCAAAGGTTTCACCTCTAGGGGATCTAGAGGATAAGGACTTTTCCTTAATTGTTCTTTTTTAGACTGATAGGAATGGCTGATACTTCTTAGATAAAGCATTTTGTTTTCAAATGCTTTTTTTTAATTGCTTTTCTGCCTTAAGGAACATGCTGAAAAGGGACAGCTAAAACCCAAAAGAGTAGGTGTCTTTAACTGCAATCCCATCTAAAAGACTGTTGATTCAGGGAGAGTAGATACCACCTTTACCACTCCCCGTAGGTGGCCTGTTCTAGATCTGGCTCTAAAATAATCTAGATCTGGTTCAAAATTATCACTATCACAGAAGTGGATCTTTGTTCTTCTTCTGGATTGAGTCACCAGGCCCAAACCATCTGGCTGGAGGGGTGTGGTGGTGATCAGCCATTCTAGAATACTTCTTTCACTGATTTCAGTAGCCAGGCATAAAAAGCAGGTTTAAAAATGTTTGAGGCTGAGAGGCAACACAAGACCTTTGGAGCTAGTTCAGTGAGTGCAGCACAGAAATGTGGTTTTGCATGACCTTTTTTTTTTTTCCTGAGGTGATACAGAAGAGTGCATTGCTTTCTGTGAGTTCGCTAGGATCATCCTGAACATGTGTTCTTTAAAAAACATTTGGAAAAAAGTTCTGAAGCTGAACTGGCTGATCAGAGATTTTCTTCCATGCAGACTGCACAGGCAGCTTGTGAAGAAGACAGAGCTCCAGACCTGGGGCCATTTGGTTTTTGTAGCTGCAGGATGTGACTTAAACTATGGCATTGCTGGCTGGCCCAGTTTTGAAGTTGCTGCCAATTAATCTTGCTCTATATATAATTTTCTTAAAACTTCAACAGTGCAATCTGGATGCGTATTCTAACTTGAGTTACGTAATTTTAATTTGTTCAATAAATTCCTGTAGATGCTGTGCTAGGAATACAGTATTTATAATTTGTGTGTTACTTAATGAGGTATAACCCAAATCATCACTGAGCAGTTCAGAAATAGAAGGCAACAGCTGTAATGCAGAGAAATAGATGCAGGTCAGGAGTTCAAACACTTGAGATTAAAGGGATGACTTTTACTCTACTGCCTTTATTTTATCATGCTTGCTATAAGTAGATGTCAAGACCCTCTGGTATATAAACCACTGTGCTTGTATTTCTCCCTTTAAAAAAATATATTTTTAGTGAATCTGATCGTTTTCCTCTGCTATTTTAAGTCTTATTAACTTTAGTGGAAACAGGATGTCCTGTGGTGATTAAAACCACAGGTGCTAGGATTAAGGAAAGCCCTTTTTTTTTGGTGGTACATAGACTAAAATGTTACAGAGAAGATTAAAGTGGCATCCTCAGGGATGGCAAGAAAATTTGGAAAAGTGCACGAGAGGATCAAACTCTGGGAGGTGTAACCATGGGGGAGCTTCTCTGGCATTCACAAAATTTTTATCAAGACTTCGGTGTTAACTGATTTAAAGATGGGAATTGGCTGTTGGAGGAAGAAACCTCTTTGGATGCAGCACTGATGTGTGCAGCCTTGATGGAAAACGTATATTTTTAGGCTGTGCGGTTTAGACCCCTGATTGTTGCATTGCTTCCCTAGACCCCCCCTAATGTCCAGATGTGCTTTTTGGAGAGAGGGCAACCTCACTACAGGGAAGCTGTTTTCTGGCTTGTCAAATCCAAGCCATATAAGATGTGGATAATAACCTCAGCACTGAAATACAGCCTAATGTTCATCCTCTTTATGGATAAGGATTTTTTTTGGTGGGGGGAATTACTCTAAGGGACAGCTATAATATCTCAGCACCTCCTGAACATTCTCCCTTTCCTTCAAATTTTAGTCATTCTGGCTTGGGAGATGTCTTGGGATCACGATCCTGTCTAAAGTTCCCCTTTTGGGTTTTGGGGGTTTTTTTGTTTGTTTTTGTTCTAGATGTCTTTTATTGAGGTACGGTTTTAAACACACAGACTATACGCTGCTGTGTGGACATTACAGCTTGCTGTAATACTGTATTCTCACTTGATGGTGGAAGTAGTGCTATTCCATAAGATCACAGAGCTGACATCCAAGTTGCTTTTTGGACCAGATTCTTTTGACTACTCTCTTGTTACTGTTTACACTGAAGTTATTGAATCTGTGTGTAAGAATGAGAACTTTTATTTTTTGATATATATATATGTATGTTTGTGTGTATATAAAAATATTTATAAAACATATAAAAACGTGTGTATATATTTTTAATATATTAAATATATTAAAATTTCTCATTCCTACTATATATAATATATATTCGTTCCTATATACAAAGAGAAATTTTATAAACAATGGAAGTTCTCATTCCTACAAGTAGGTTCTCGCTCTATGTATATATATCAGAAACACCTTTGATGTGCAAGTTGACAAGGAGTTACACATGTACATGTATATATGGGGAGCAGTCTTGCGTGTCAAAACAGCATGTTCTATAAAGTAGCCTTTATCTTCTGCAACACGAGTGTTGCAGGAGTGGGCTTGTGGTTGTGTGAAACGCAGTCCTAGGGGCAGTGGGGCTGCTTGTATTTGTAAGGTCAGCAGGATTTGCTCTCAAATCCATCCAGGCATTACTGTACACACTAATGAAATGTGCAGCACAGAAGTATGGACTTCTACTCACAAAGGATAATAAACAGTAAAATCTAAGGTTTTATTATAGTACATATTACAATTTTCCATTATTTGTCATCTCCTCTTTGCCTCACCTTTATTAGGTGCCACCTTGGCTCTACGAGTTGAACCTTCACGCATGTATTTTTATAAAAAGGAGAATTCAAAAGTTTTTTTCCCTAGCACCCTGCATCAGAATAACTGAGATTCTACACGACCACAGTTACGGCTGCAGATTTCTGTGCGTGCCACAAAGAAATAATTGTGCAATCGTCCTGCACTCGTCATCAGTGTGAGAGTTTACAAAAGTCACCTCTTAACTTTTAAAAGTTATTCCTCTTCCAACAACGTTCTTTAGTTTATGAAATGTGGCCAGCCACCTTACTTAATGACTTGGTCGTCAGCAGTTTTAGAAAGATTATTACCTTTGTGTTTCGCACAGCACATTTGCGTATAACCAAAACAATCTAAAAAGAAACCACAAATTGTAAAATCCTGACCACGTAATTTTTAAGTTAATAGGAAACATGAAACCTTTACATTTAGTGAAGTAACTTTCCAGGTGTCCCTGTTTTTCTAATAAACAGTTACTGTTTGTTAAAAAAAAAAATCAATATATAAAAAGACAGTATTGTATTGAGTTAAAAGCTCCAAAACAGATAAGTTCTGTTCTTTCCCTGCATGCACGCTAAAGGCCCATTTCTGCTTTTTGACTTACGAAGTTTCCACTGACAGCAGCCCCACTGGATAAGTCCGTTTCATAAAGGCATAGAGAGCAGATAAGTGTGAACTGAGTTAAACTTTAGTGTCTGGTAATGCCAGCAGCTTTTAGTACAAATAAGTAATTGTTAAATTAAAACTATTCTGGAATGAAAAAAAAATAAATTAAAAAAATTTCAGACTAAAATACAAAGCTATAACTGGGATGATTTTGACAGATGTATTAGTCCTGAAAATTAAAAGGTGGAATGTGGGAGCTGGATTACCTGTGCAGAAGGGTATGCGATTATTGAATTCTGATGATATTACTCTTTGTCCAGCTTTGTAGCATGCACACAGTTTGGTGCTATTATTTCTGACAATTTTTGATTGCTTCTTCTGCGCGTTGCTCCCTTTAGCAAGGCAGAAACGGCACCTGTTTATAAAGTCTGGTTTGCAGGACTTTTGTGGGGAAAAAACCCACACAAACCATAAATGTGCATGGGAGAGATTTTATATATAAGATCAGGTATACTGCGATGTATGTCATGATGTCTGTGTTCCAGATATTTTCCATTTACAAAATGGAAAGTTGGTGTTTTACGAACGCCGATGTGTATTTGAATGCTTTGGCTAGCAGGTAGGTGCCCCTTCCTGGGGTGAACTGGAGCAGCTCAGGCATGTGTGATGGGCCTTGTGCAGCTGCTGGGGATTTAGCTCAAGTGGCCGGGGATTTTTGGAATGGAGAAGCCGAAGCCCATCTCTAATGCTGTGCCTGGCAAGTTCTGCCTGGCAAAAACATCACTGTGGCGATACCAGAAAGTTCTAAGGCATCAAGCATTTTTTGTTGCATTGGTGAGGGAGAATGGAGACCCACACCTGGGTAAGGCTGACACCCTCTGTCACACTAAAACTGTCAGAAGAGAAGCAAACAGGTCATCTTGAATGAGAACAAAGTATTTTATTTTTTTTCTCGTAGCTGGTCTGAAAGACTCTGAGGAAACATTGCCATATCAGAAGGAATCTCATCAGCCTTCAAAATCTAGTCGGACTGGTTTGCTGTCAGCCTGGCTGGGTCTCTGGCAGCTTATGTGGAGGGCTCATCTGGAGCTTGGACCTCCAGCACCCACGGCTGTGAGGGCAGCCTGGCCAGCTGGACACCCAAACACGCGGGGATTCGATGGCCTGCAGCAGGGCATCTCTAAGGCTCCAGGTCTTCTGAAAGACATGGCAAAGTTTGGGGATTTTTCCTCCAAATCGGAATAAAAATAAGCTTGCAAGAATCAAAACGCTTTGCCATCTGGCAGGGCTGTGTATCTGCAGAGGACTCATGAGAGATGGTAGGAAGTTCCCTCTGGAAGAAGGGTGGCAAGAGCTGTCCCCAGTGGGTGCTCTGAAGCCCCTGAGGCAAGCGCTGGGCGGTGCATTTACAGCAGCCAAGTGCTACAGGGCCGTAGATGCTGTGTAAGGAATTTCTCTGTGGTTTCAGCTGTAGTTTTTGGAGGAAATAATTTAATAACTCTTTTCTTTTAGAAGAATTTGTGGTTGAGGTACCTCGTGTAACAGAGCTGGTTCCTCAGCTGGTTCGCAGTGGAGCTGTGAGATGTAACAGCTCGAGGAACTGTCCCCTTGGTTTTGTACAGGTGTGTTGCAGAAGTGAAACCAGCTGAGCCTACATGTTGAGCTCTCTTGTTTATTTGAGTAATTTTGGAAACATTGCCATTCCTGACACTGCAGCTGTGTTTTTGAGGTCAATAGAAGCGGGACATTGACATGTACAGCAGTAAAAGCATGATGTTGTGGCAGAGAGGTTTAATCTGGCCTTGCAGGAATTTACAGATTTACGTGGAAAGCATGGTTAACTCTCGCATCAGGGGACATGGTCTCGGTTGTGCCGCCAGTGCTGGTATGTACCCACATACATACATTTAAAGAACGAAGAGGAAGTTTACTTTCAGAGTCTGTGTGTGTACACATACCTGTAAATAATATATTTTCCTAACCCCTTCATCTCTTGGAGAATCTCATCTTTGCTGGTACCCACAGCAGCACTAGGTTAGCTGGCCACGATGGTTTAAGGTTCCCCTATGGCAGAGACCTGCCGATGCAAACAGCTGCTCAGAGGAAAAGCTTTTCCTCACAGACAGGCTGGGAAGGGAAAACTCACTTTTAATTTTGGGGCTGCCATTCTGACAGAGCTTCAAGAAAGCATTTGAACATTTTCTTGCAGAAATAAGATAGTTCCTGAGATGCGGTCAGATGGAGAAAGGCTTTGGTGGTGTTTGGCTGGTTTGTACCTTACGGGATTCTCAGTGTGCTTTCAGATAGACTCCAGATGCCCTATCTCACTTCTGTCATGTGTGTTTACCTGTATTGTGGTGGGCAGTGGCCCAGCTGTGCTTCTGAATGCCCGTGTCCTTTGAGAACCTCTTTTACATGTTTCTTTGCCTGTGGAAACAAAGCAGAGGTTCTTTAGAAGCAGCCTTGTCCCCCTTAGGTAGGAAGGTGTGACTGGAAGTAGAGGTAAACCTTTTACTGGGAGTAAAAGTAAAACCTGTGATGACTTAATTCAGAAGGGAATATAAGGGTAAAGAAAAAGGCCAGTTGATCACTTTATAGAGCTAACGTTGATATACAGAGGTGATAAATGCACTTTGAAAGAAAAGGCTGTATGGTATGAAGTTCGGGGATGCCCAGTAGACTGTAGAGTGATTTCCCTGGGGCAAAGGAGGGCAGCTGTCCTGCTGGGGTCAAAACTCGAGATGTTCCCCATGTGCATACACCAGAGCAGGCACGGATGGAGCCCGGGGTGTTTGTTGTGGCCAAAAGAGGCAGGGGAAAAATTGAATTACAGGCGCAGCCCAAGCATTTGGGGCTTGAGAGTTTCTGTCAAGTGCAGATGAGGATGTATTTGCACGCTTCCGACAGAAGAGACCTCGGGAGAAGGAGCAAATCCCCCTCATCTCTCATTCCCCTCCCTGCACGGCGGGTAGCACCGATTACCGACCGGCCTGTCAGCAGGGAGTGATGAGAACTGCTCGAAGCGAAACCGAGGAGCAAAAGCGAGGGGCAGCGTGTCGTCCGCGACAGATCCTCACCCTCTTGCCCCTGCAGCCTCGAACAGAAACGCATCCAGGCGATTTCCAAGAGGCGTGTATTTCTTCTTGTATAGCAGGGGTGGTATTTGGCCCAATTACTTCGATAATAGGTGCATTAAAGCCGCCTTGAAAAAGAAATAAAATAATTTTTTATTAAAAAAAAAAAAGCCTGGCAGGAGTTGCTCTTTTTTTTTTTTCTCCTTGGCTCCGGGCTGCCTCCCCTCTCCTTCCCCACCCCCCGGGGCTGAGGCACCTCCGCAGGGACAGCGGCCAGACTGCGGCGAGTCCCTCGCCGGTTGCGCGGTGGGGGTGGGGGGGAATGTGTGTGGAATAAATAGGCGGTCGGCGGAGCCCTCCGCTCCCCGCAGCCCCTCCACGTCACTTCGCGGCGAGGCGAGAGCACGTGGGGCGGGGAGACCTTATAAAATCTCCTTCTCCCTGCGCGGCCGTGATGTTATCTGCTGGCACCCGTCCCCTCCTCGCCGGGAGAGCCGAGGGGCCGGGGGCGGCGGCGAGAGGGGGGAGCCGGGCGGAGCGCTAGATCCGCCGGGAACTGCGCGGCCGCGCCGGCCGGGGCCAGCCCCATCCCCGCGGCGGGGGGACAGGCCGGGGCGGGGAGGGGAGGGAGGGGTTGAAGGAGAGCGGGCGCTGCGCCGCGGCCAAGCTCCGGGCGGCCGCTCCGCGCCTGCGATCCGCGGGGAGGCTGCC
The DNA here is from genome assembly GCA_020746105.1 of Trogon surrucura. Classification (NCBI taxonomy): domain Eukaryota; kingdom Metazoa; phylum Chordata; class Aves; order Trogoniformes; family Trogonidae; genus Trogon; species Trogon surrucura. The sequence continues at coordinate 105,242,269 of CM036618.1, forward strand.
GGGGCGGCGGCGCCGCTGACTGCGGCGGTGGGGTTGGCGTTTCGGAAGGAGGAGGAAGAGGAGGGAGCTGGAAAAAAAAAAAAAAAAAGGAGAAGAAGAAAAAAAAGCCAAAAAAAAAAAAAAAAGCCAAGCTCCTCGGCGCTCAGCAGCGGCCCGGGCGGGGGTGGGTCGGTGCATGCGGCGCGGGGCGCACGCAGCAGCCTGCGGGACGCGGCCGGACGGAGGATCGCCGCCGCCAGCGGGGCAAGGGGCCACCGCCGGGGCCGCCGCCTGCCGCTCCGCCCGGGCGCGGGGGCCGGGCGCAGCCGGGCGCACACGTGCGCGCCTCCACCGGCGCCGCCGGCCGCCGCCGCGGGGGCTGAGCGCCGCCGGGCACGGCGGGGCGGTGCCGCTGCCCGCCGGGAGCCGCCGGGCGCCGCGGGCGCACGGCGGGGCTCAGCGCCGCGCCCGCACCCTCTGCCCCGCCGGCTGCGGCAGCGCCCTGTAATACCCATCACCGCGGGGTCCCCCCCTCTTTCTTTTTTTTTTTTTTCCTTTCCTTTTTTTTTCGACTTGCAATTTTTGGTTTTCCAGCCGGCTCCGCCAGCGCGCTGAGAACAGTCTCTCTTCCATTTACTTGATTCGCAGGTTTGTTTATCTGGTTGGGGTTGTTTTTTTATTTTTTTCTTCCCCTTTTTTCGCTGTCCGGCTCACTCCACCCCCGAATTTTGTCTAGCTGTAGCAACTTACTGCTTCTTTTTTTTTTTTTTTAATTATTATTGGGGTTTTTTTTTCCACGGACGCCTCCCGTACGTTTTTCGATTGCAAGTCACCCTTGCAGTCCGGTTTTTAACTGCATTTTGTCTGCAGATCTTCCCTTTGTTTGCACACATCCCCTTTTTATTTTTTCTTTTTTTTTGATCGTTGTTGCCGTTCGTTGTTAAAGTCACTCTTTTTTCGGGGGGCGCTGTATTTAAACACTTAAAATGCACTGCTATCTCCTGAGCGTGTTTCTCACCGTGGATCTGGCCACCGTGGCTCTCAGCCTGTCTACCTGCAGCACCCTCGACATGGATCAGTTTATGCGCAAGAGGATCGAGGCGATCCGGGGGCAGATCTTGAGCAAACTGAAGCTCACCAGCCCCCCGGACGAGTACCCTGAGCCCGAGGAGGTGCCCCCGGAGGTCATCTCCATCTACAACAGCACCAGGGACCTGCTGCAAGAGAAAGCCAACCACAGAGCCGCCACTTGCGAAAGGGAGAGGAGCGACGAGGAGTATTATGCCAAAGAAGTTTACAAAATAGACATGCAGCCTTTTTATCCCGAAAGTAAGTCCTCTGTGTTTGTGCATGTGTGTGTAATTTCGCCCCCGGGGGCTTGGCAGTGCCCAGCGCCTTCAAATACCACCAGCCCGGCGCATCGTAATCTGCCTCCTTTGCTCTTATCCTCCGCATCTCTGAGGTGGTGCCTCCCAGGGTTTCGTTTAGGTGGTGGAGTATATACATAGGCTTGGGTGGGTGTATCGGAGGGCTCAGGTGTCCCCCCAGGCTCGGGAAGTTTCCGATCCCCTTCGAAGTCACCCAGGAGCCCCTCTGCTTGCCACTACCAGGTACGTGAGCAAAGCTCCCCCCATCCCTGCCTGGGATCCTGCTGTCTCCCCAACACTGCATTTAACTCCCCTGAAGCCCCGTGTGCAGCCTCCAGAAAGAACCCACTATCTTTCCACTGCTGTTGTTTCCCTTGGAGCGTGTGGATTGGGCAGGTTTCCATCTCTCCACAACCAAAAAGAAAAGGAGGTCTTTAAAATAGGAAAAAAATCACCGTCTCGTCTCCTATCTGCGCCCCTCCAGAACATTGTCCCGCAGACCGCTATTCAGATTGGTGCTCGGAGAGGACGGAGACGTAGACGTCCTCCTTCCTCTTCCCACTTTAACTAGCCACTCGTTTCAGCTCCTGGGCGCTTTCATTTCAGGTACAGAAAAAGTTTTCCCTTCTGGGTAGCCTCGGTTCTTGGAACCTGCCTCAGCCCGTCTGCGTTTTGCTGTTTTTAACAACCTTCTGGTGATCCATGCCACGTTTTGCTCAAAAAAAAAAAAAAAAAAAGTTTACAAATGCTCTGTGCTGACCAAATCCACTTAGAATGATTAATAATCGTAACGACGTGCCTTTTCTTTTGGTAGTGAAGTTTTAAGTGCATAGGAAAAAAAAATAAAAAGAAAGAAAAACCACCACATTCCCTTAAAAGAATCTAGATCATCATCATACCGAGGAAAAGTGAAATACCAGAAGCAGAAAATAACTTCACATATCCAAAACTTAGTCCCTACTCTTCTCATGTAGCTCGGTTTTCTCTCTTTTCCCTCCCCTGCCACTTGATGCCCTATATACTTGCTCTCTGTTTTTGAAAAGCACATACCTCTTGCTTAAATAGATAATGCAGCCATCTTGGTAACTTTATCCTAGAGTTTCTAATTCCATTTTCCCCTTATTTATTTTTAGTTTAGCAAGTTGTAGCTTTGGGGCTTGCTCCGTCTTGCATGTGATAGTCCTAGGATGCCAGCCAAGGTATCTGAACCCCGCGCTCAGTGCAGCTGCCTCCCTTTCTTCCTTTATTCTTAAATGACAGCATCAGGTACGGGACATCCTGGCAGTCAGAGCCATTTTATTATTGTAATTATGGCACCATCCATAATAGCCATGATAAATACACTCCACCCTTCTTACCCTCGGGGAAGAAATACTTGTTTTCAAACGAAAAAAAAATATACTCGGAGCCAAGTGGGTATGGGCAGAGTGGTTCGGTATAATTTATAGCCGTCGTGAGAACACAGAAAGCATGCCTGCTTTCCACGTTGGTATACTGTTGGTGTTTTGGTAGAAGTCAGCACTTTGTTTTGGGACCTACCAGACTATGCCCTGAGCAGTGAATGAGCACCTTATGGGCAAGGGTTTAGGAATTCTGACAGCAGTGCCTTGGCTTGGGGAGTTGACCCTGTAACGCAGGGTCCCCAAGAGTTGTAAAATGAATCCGTCCTGAGCACATCTGCCCTTTTTCCTCACATGTGCAAACTACAGAATGCAGCCGCATACTTTCCAGAAAATTAAAATGTCTGTGGTGTGTGACTTGGATGGTGTTGACAAAAGAGGATCTATTTTTAAAATGTTGTCAGAGGCCAGATTTGTGCAGAAGTATCGATAGAGGTTTTGGAAGAGCGAAAAGAGGTTGCAGGTATCTACCAACAGAGTGCATCAGACGTTTGGGATCGGAGGGCCAGTTAGCAGCAGATCCAGCACTACTGTGCAAGGGCTGTCGCTAACATCAGAGTAAGTAGGTTAACTGTTTTTCCACTGCTCTCTAGTTACGCTGGATGGAGTGAACCTTTCCAAAAAAGACAGAAAGGAAGGAATTGCTCCACCATATTTTAAAGGAAGAAATTGAAAGCGCGGCGCTGGCGGCCGCGGGCTCTTTCTCTGAGACATCTCAGAGTGAATTTTTTTAACTCTGTGTTTTCTGCTGCATCGAAGGGAGGGAGAAGGGGATCAGTGTGAACGCACTGGAGGTCAAAAGCTGCTGGAAGGAAGGCATGGGAAAGATCAGTGGTTCAGTTTTTACCACAAGTTGTTAGCATTCAGTAACTGACTATAACCCAAGTATTACAAATATGCTCTAATTATACTCATAGTCAGCGATATATCACTACAGATTGCTGATAGGTCTTTGTGGGGCATTTTGTAAAGTTCAGACTAAATATTTTTAGCAATGAGGAGATTTAAAAGGAAAACTATAAGAGATATTGTATATACCCTAAGGCATATTTTGTCTTAAATATTATCCTTGGCCAACTGTACTGTATAAATACAGTAAATATGAATAGAACTGGCAAGATGCCAATCTCCTGGGATGAATTTTAGTCAAGAAGGTATTTATGGGATATAAATAATACTGTGTCAACATTTAAAGAAGGGATCTGATTAGTTTTGAATTTATTCATATTAATCTTTTCACATGCTGTTAGTTTAAGGCTCAAAGTAAAGTTATGCTAAGGTTTACTGATAGTTTGCACCGAGGAAGTAAGGGGGCATCTGGCATCTGGCTTGACAGTCCACTTGAGGTTAAAGACAATGTCAGGTCAGAATATATGTGGAAATTCAGCAAGTCAGGGACTGCTGGACCCAAACCCAGCAGATGTGAAAAGTAGTGGTGGAAAAAAACACTACAAGAGGTGTGGAAAAAACAGAAAAGCTTTTGTCTGTCAAGCATGCCTGCTCGCGTAGTGCTCGCAACAGCATGGATTAGATACTGAAGTTCTGAATCTGTCCTGAGTCCGGTTGGCAGTCGGAGATTAAGTTGTTTTACAGAGCAGTTTGAAGAGGGAGGTGGGACATGAAAGCTGAGCACATCATCAGAGTTCTTGTGAATTCTGTGCCTAGGTAAAGTTACCTGAGTAGGTGCTTAATACTGATTTCTGTGAAAGCTGGATTACACTAAAAGTTCATTACTTAACAGTTCTTCATTGATTATGGGGGGACTGGTACCTAAGCTAGTTAGTTATTTGAGGCTGGATGATAATCACCATTGCAGTGGTAATAAACAGAAATTTAATGTCAGCACAGTTTAGGATTGCAAATTGTAATAATAATGCGTAACTGGGATACTCAAGAAAAACAGGCAACACATGTATGTGGGGGCTGACGCACGATTCTGTCATCTTTGTTCACGGCAATTTTCATCACAGTCAGTAAGCTGGTTGGTACTGATGTCTTGAGGCTAATGCAGCTCTTAAGTTTTCTGCATTCTGGAGGGATAGGTCTTCTAGGACTCTGTAGCCTAAGAAATCACAGTTCTCTGGACTTGGACCTGATTCTGCATGGATTTTAAACTGTTTTAGTATGAAGGAGCCTCTGCGGATTCCAGCCTGCACTGGGTGGTAGGATTAGTCTTCTCAGGAGCTCTCTACCACGAATATTGCTTTACATAGACCGTCATTCTGCTGAATATTTCCCTCGTGAAAGACAACATTATAAACTGGCTGGGCACAATGACATGCTTCTGTTTTATCAACAAGGACTTGATTTACCAGCAATTACATGTATGTGGGCTCCTTGTCTTCAGGGTCCCAGAATTACTCGTGCAGGAGCGGCCGTGCTCTGCATCTGCCGACACTGACTGCACCATTGCCGTGACGTTAACAGCTTTGGCTGCGCGGTTCACGTATGTTTGCATTTATCAGAACACAGAACTTAATCTTTTAGGATTTCCGGTGTTGTTAATGATACAGAAACAGTCTCAGAAGGAATACCTTATTTTAAAACCTTCTCGCTATGCTGGCCCTGTGGTTGTGCTGTGGAGCACCTATTGTGGGAAGTGTTTGCCAGGCTTCCTCTCTGGTTTGCAAAGAGGACCTGAAGCAATGCAAAGGCTTCTCTCAGGAGAGACGTGGGAGAAACAGTTCCTTACTACTTGTTCGTGAATGGCACTTACTGCAGTCTTCCTAGGTGGGGCTGAAAAAGCCAGGGAATAGCAAATGGCTTTAAAAAGGAACAGGGTAACTTTCTGGGCGGTAGTTCTCTACTGAGAGGGATAGTCACATAATCTGGTGCAGTAACCAAGGGCAGGTGAAATCAAAGAGAGCTCTCTTCTTCTTGCACTCCTGTGGAGCAGTTGGTGGGGTGCACCATGTGTGTTTCCTGCCTCCCTTCTGAATCACGAGCAACTTTCTGTAAGCAAGTGCCAAGTGGCGAGAGCAGGAGGTCCACAACCTGGTCTGGCGTGGTGCGTGGTCCCTGCCTTTCTTCCAGAGGATGAAGTCTACAGAAAAGCAAAACACCCATCACCCCCCCTTTAATGCTGCAAGGTCAAAAGACCTGCAAGGCAGAGATGTAGGATTGTGTGCATGGGTCCTTCCCATAACCCTCCTTGAGTTTATCTCTGGTGTCTGTTTTAAAGAGGGCACTATCACTCTAGTTTGGTCAGTGAAAAGCTTAGATGGGCACTACTGCCCCTGCCACTCCCCCCTACCCTCCGGCTTATTGCACGGTGAATGTTTTACCATCCCAGAGACCTATATGGAAACATGCCCTTGTCTTCTCTTCATGGCTGGAGATGTGCAGGGCGTGCCCCAGACCTCATGCCACTCTTGCTGGCTCCACTTAATTGCAGGACTGGGTGTGAGTAGGTGATTGCGTTAAGAAAGCAGAGCATCATCTTCCTTAGCTGCTGGTTTTAGCCTTGCTCATGCTTGGTGCACTGCGTGAGAACAGCAGTGGTCAGCTGCTTTCAAGTTACTACTTCCAGTGTTCTGCTGTCAATTTGAGATTCCTGCCTGCCCCAGAGCTGAGCAAAAAGATGAATGAGAACTCCTGGCTGTCGTCCTGGGTGAGCTTCTTCAGCACGGTTCTGAAACACGCACAGAGCTTCGCACACATGAGTGGACTCATTAACATTAAGGTTCTGTGTATGCCTAATTAGCGCCCTGAATTGGGGCCTGGTTTATGGTGCTTTTACAGGGTGAACAAAGCCAGGCAGTTCAAATCCCTCTCGCTGCATTGAAATCTGTCATTTGGGCATCGGAACCCAGTGAGAAGGAAATACTTTACAGGGTATTTTAGGGAGGAAAGAAGAGGCTCTTCAGCATTCCCGTGATCCTGAAGAAAGCTGGCCCTACTGGGCAGCCGGCTTGTTTTGCCTTTGCAGTCTCTGTGCTAGACTGCTCCTGTATTACAGATAAAGACAGGAACCCCAGGGTATGGTGACAAAGCGAGTCATGAGTGAAGACACAAATGTTTCCGTTCCTGTTGTGAAACCACATGTTGCACATTTTCAAGCAGGCAGTTTTTAGCTTGAGGATGATACACTCACCAGGTATTATTTAATGTAGTACTGTTACAGATGTCCCTGCTGATCTATTTAGACTAAGAAGTTTGGTTTGATTATTTGTTTAGGGAAAGTTTGCATCCTGCCTTTCAACCACAGGTTGTTGCTTGTTTCCCTTTTAATTTGTGATGTGGACTAGTAGGTGCCTAGCTCCAGCATCGCTGTTGGTTGGCTTCCTGTAGTAGTCTATCTGGAGTAGCTATGTTTCTTCTTCAGACAGCTCCCCCACGCTTGTCCTCACTGCTGCTAAGTGATTTCAGCTGGGCACCCAACTGTACAAGACATACAGCTGCAAGATGCAGAGGAGAAACTCAAAGATTTGTCCGTGATGAGAGAATGAGGAGTTGACAGAAAACTTAGCGCGAACTGTTGTGTTTTTATCTCCTTCCCGTGTTACCAGTTGTTTCTGAGTTCATGAATGATTCATGAGTGTCTTTGGTACTGTGGTTCTTGTAGCTCGAATGGCACCAAATCAGCCCTAGAAAACTGAAGTGCTAGACCTGGCTTCAATAGACCTGTCTGGTACACAGGTTTTTACACATTCTTGGTGCTCTGCAAATTTGTAGAGGAGTAGAGAAGTTGCCTCTTTGGGTAGCGCAGCGTTCTCTAAAGCAGCCAGGTTTTCCTGAGGGAGCCGTGCAGCAGTTCATGCATGCTAGTTGGAAAGCTGCTGGCTCTTTGCAGAGGAAGTTGGATGGGATGAGTTCAGACAACGATGTAGAGAGACTGTTCGTATGCTGTGGAGCAACAGGCTCCACTAAAATACTTGTGTTAATTTTGGGTTCTCTGGCATTCACATTTGGTTTCCAGGAGATGCTAGACCTCACAGGTATCCCTGCAGCAGCTTTATGGCTGAGAGTGTGGAGAGGATCTTTAGAACATCTCTCTCTCATTCAGGTTGTAATTTAGACAATGAGTGAGGGTTCCTCTTAAGTTCATCTGTGATGCTCATTGGCATATTCAGAATATTCACTGTAGAGCTGAGCTTTTTCCCATTGAGAACACTTTAGGGCAGGGGCCTCTTTCCTGTTACATAAGACCTAAAACAGTGTGATGCTTTCAGGTTACTGTAAATGACTGTATAAAGAGTAAATGATAAATTGACCTCGTAACTGACCCTGCTTTGAGCTGGAGCTTGGCCTAGATGTCCTTTCCAACATGAATTAAGCTGTGGTACTCATAATACTACATTTTAACACAAGAAAAGCAATGAATTATGTTTTAACTTGCATGGGTTGGTCTTGATTCAAGTATCACCAAATCTCTAAGGATGTTTTCTGTCATTGTTTTCTGTCAGTCTTGGATTTGTCCCTCTGTGGTAACTTTCTTGCACCAAAATGTTCCCATTCTTCTCTCCCTTGGCACCCATTTTTCTTTTACTTCTCTTGTATAAATATAGCATTTCATATAAACATGATAGGCTGCATGAAAACAGACGACTATATGACACTTTGGCAAAAGCTGCAGCATCGTTTTAGGTGAGCTGAGGAGGGTAGAAAGGGAAATGTTGTGATACTGACCTTTCACTTTACTTGTTTGGCTCCTGCTCGCCATATCTAACCCACACTGCACTGACAAATACCGCATCTGTGTTGACAGGCAAGTCCACAAATAACCATTCATTCATAACTTGGAGCTGCTGTGAGACTCCTTGTGGGTTACTTAATCTGAGAGTTGTGCATTTGAGCAGAGACTTTGAAGAAAAGGCTTTGCAGAATGACCGTAAGTTCAGTCTAACTTTGTGAAAACTAAGAGGGAGGTCTTACGTGAAAGAGGATACTGTACTTAAGTATATGAGCGTGCATGCGTGCACACACGCGCGTGCATATATTTAAGAGCATTAAAACATCTGTTGTTGCCAAAGCCCAAATTGGAATGTTCTGGGAAATATAATTTAATTTTTAGCTTCTGGATTCATTTCACTGATGGTAATTTCAACACTTCCTGGAGAGAGTCTATCAGTGGTTATGTGCATCAAATGCAGCAGTAAATCTGTCATTCTTTCCATTTCAGTTTTTCAGGCTTACAACTTCGTTATTTTTCTCTGTTTGACTGGTGTTAGTATCCAGTGTTTTCCCTGGCTTCATCTCTTTTAAACCCCTGCCTTGAATTTTAAAAGGGGAGCTAAGCCTCTTGAAGTTCCTTCTCTTGTTTTTGTTTACATATAACGTTTGCAATCCAGCAGCTAGCTCAGCTGAAATAGTGATGGTAACTTGTCTTTATCATAGTGGTGATTGAAAGATAGGAATCAGAACATGTTGGTTTTCATTCCCTGGGGTGGAAAGAAAAAACAAAAACCAACAACCCACAAAAAATCTCCAACCCTATGGGTGGATGTTTTACTCAAGAGGCTGAAAAACTAATAGATCTTAGCAGCTCTGACTCTTTTGAAGTGGTCAGAGAGTGCCTAGCAATCCCACACTTGATGGAGGCTTCTGCGCAGTAGTAGTTGTTAATCCTGAGCCCAAAGTTGTGTTTATAGGCAATCTCCAGTACCCCAAATTGAACAGAGAGTAATCGTTGCTTACTTGAGTGAGCATTGTCTAATATGTATAATACGACTTTTCAGGGGCTTCAGGCAAACAGTCATAAAGATATTCTCTAGGACTGCCAAGAGGTATTCTAGGAAGAAGGACACCTGCAGCAAATTTGCCCTCCTCAGATGCAGTGGTGGGTTGAAAGAAGGGCAGAAGTGGCCGACAGGCACAATGTGGTCAAGGTCTAGCATACAGCAGAGCCCTTGGCAGGCTTCTGCTCCTTGTCCCACCTCTCCTTGGTCCCAGGGGTGGCCCTGGCCGGCAAAACTGAGAGAGAGACATCTCTGCTCCCCCATGAATGTGATGATGGAAGGACAGCTCTACCCTTTGTCTTGCAGTTCCTGGCCTTTATGCTTCCAGGGTTTGATGCAGAATCAATCCAGTTGACCAGATAATAGTGAAGCAGAGCACTTAATGAATACCTAGTAAGCAAAATGTATGGATACCTGGAGTCAGTTCCACTGACACATGCAGTACTGGCAGTTCATTTCTTCAAATGCCTAAAGGGCTTATTTGCCCTTGGGGAAGGATGAGTGGTATGTTGTGTCCTCCAGCATGATAGGGCTTTTAACCTGCCTTGGAGATGTGTTGGATCCCTGTAGATCTTTGGTGTACTCAATCTCTGAGAGATCCGGCGCAGTTTTTTTGGCTGTTTTAGTTGATTCTGGGCTTCCCTGGCAGAGCAAGGGTTGTATATGTCTTGTGACAACCACTGCTCTATAGACAAATTTTTCAGGATGCACTCTTTGGAAGTGAAGTAGCCACTTTTCAACATTGAGGTACACTGAGAGATTTCTGTACATTTCATTTGTTGTGCTTGTTGCATGTTTCCATAGTGTATAAAGGCAGGCTATTGCAGCAGACATACATACATCTTTAAGTTTGTGAGTGAGGAACAAGTTCCAGCTTTGTCAAAAATAAGTCTGCTGTTCTGATCTGGTGGTATGGTAGGAACTGAGAGGCTCTCTGCCAGGATATACAGTTTGGAAAGCAAGGAAGCTAAGCGAGCAGCGTCGTCCCAGTTAGGATGGACTCAGAACAGACTGTTGGGGGTCTGAGCCTTCTCTCTCTCTCTTTGAATCTAGATTCCTCCATCCTAGCTTGCATTTCTCTCTGATGCTAGAAGCCATGTATTTGGAAATTTTGCATTCGCCTTGATAATCAGGGGAGAAAAGAGCCCCAAAAGGATCTAGAAAAAGAGATCTTTATAAAAGTGGCCAGAGACTGAGTTACAACAATATCATGTATCTGAAGGAACTTACCTCCTTCCAAGCTGGAGTCCTATTATTTACCCACTTTATTGGGAGACTTAATTTTCTCTGGCTGGAAGTGTATTTGTTGAGGTAGAATCTGGAAAGCAATCTGCCTCAAGCACACTTGCCACAAGGCCAGCTATACATGTGATACAGTCAGACTTTTCCATTTTTCTGCCTTTTGAGAGTATGTTCCCCAGATTAAGGGCCCTGTTCCAAAGCCTGCTGAAAACACTGGAAGTCTTTCCATTGACTGCAAAAGCTGTTGGATCAGGTATTAAGTGCTGCTCCTTTGTTTCAGAGAACAGCCACATCGTCAAGATACATTGGGATGTGTTGCTGTAACGTGGTGCTTTCCCTTTTATTGAGTTGCCACTGGAGATATTCTTCTGCATAAGGCTTTCCAAAAAAAAAAAAAAAAAAAAAAAGAAAATCACTTTTAAAAATAAACACCTTAGTAGCTTATTGATTGAAGCATTTGATAGCAGATGTCATTTGGGAACAGCATATGGCAGCAATATGGCAAGAATTGCAGAACGCAGAGAAGGAGGCATGAGTTCATGTCCTGTACTTCTTAGGTATTCTACACCTCCCCCTCTCTAAAATAAATGACCATCTGACTGCAGAGGTCTTGGCAAATAAACATGCCATAACACATCTCTATCATCCACCCTACAGCAATTTTTTGTGTAGAAGCTCATCATTCCACATCCAGAGGCTTCTTATAAACATGTGCAAAATCAGACCTCAGCGCCCGGAGCAGGGAAGAATCTAAAGGCTGTGAATAAGAATGTGGCAAATCCCTTTGCACAGTACTGTGCAGTGGACTGTAAAGAAGGGTCAGGGCTAGGCCAACATGGTGTTTTTTATGTTATCAATAAAATCTTAAAAGTCAATTCTGAATAGAGCTGGGGCTGGGAGAGGAACTTCTGAAAGTCAGTTTGCTCAATAATATATTCTGGATTTACAAGCTGGAAAGCCAAGTCGTTTGGGAACAAGAGCTGTGCTCATAGCATGAAGGTGTACGTGGTTTTATATAAGGCCTCTCTGACTTGATATGTCTCAAAGTGGCTCACAAAATAACGAGTTAACTTTTGAGGTACGTTTTTCACATGGATGAAAAGTTGGAGCAATTTTATTTGAGTCAATAAAGCCACTCCAGATTTTTCCTTGTGGTGTTGAAACTGGAGTCTGTGCAGTGATTGTTTAGGCAAGCAGAACAGTCATTGTGGTTGGGTTTTTAAGCAGCACCTAGAGGAGTGGTTCCTTTCTAGCCTTTGAGAATCCCAGCCTTTTATTCAGATGAAGCCTGAGTCAGGTAAATCTGCTTTCCTGGTAAGAAATGTCCTGAATGCTCTTTTGTGTTCTGTTTGTACTACCACTGTATACCGTTCAAAACCCAGGAAGACTGAACATCCATCACAGGTTGTTGAGGGTTTGCTTGTTTGTTTTTACAAAAAAAAGAAAAAGAAAAGAAAAAAGCTTGGGTCATATTTTATCTATGTCCTCTTGGAAAGAAGTTTGGTCCCAAGCCGTCTGATCCAGAATGTGAAAACAAAAGGATTGGTTCTTCTTTAAGGCACTTGTACAGTGTCAAAGAGTATAAAGTGCCTTTAGTGATGGCCGGACCTGCAAGCAGGTTTCTCATTGAACATGAATCTTGCCCTGCAATTGGAGGAGATACTCATCTCAGCAAGGGTTAGATACTCATCTCAAGGTATAGTGGTCCAGGTCCATTCACACTCATAGCTGATTACTAATATCATAATATACTTTAGGTGAGACTGATGTTGCTTTGGAAGGCTTTGACTTGAGGTAGAATGGTCATTTATGCATTAGAAAAGCTGGAAGCCATCACGATGATCTTCTGGTCTCCCTACCCGCATTTTTCAGGCCATGGAGTTTTGCTGAATTAATTCCTTTTTGAAAGAGAGCTCACACCTCACTTGGTAAATTATTCCAGTGATTAATTACATTCACAAGAAACCAAACATCTTTGATTTTTAAGTTGTTTTGTTTATCTCTCTATGATGATTTGCTGTCTACCATTGTATTTTGAATCTCATAAAAAAATCAAAGCTTTGATTCGTTTGTTCCCTGACTGTGTTGGTGTCCTGTTGTTCCTGTTTCCTAATGGAATCATTACATAGTACCAGCTTAAATGTCTTGTAGCTACCCAAGTACATTATATTAAAACAGTTGTCTTACCAAGAGAATTACCAATCTCACTCACTAAGATCCTGGACGAGTGGCATATGTTATTCTTGAGTTGATGTTGGTTATACTCCCTTATTTCACAGAATAGTAGAATTATTGAGGCTGGAAAAGACCTCTGAGATCATCAAGTCCAGCCTATGACCCAACACCACCCCCTCGGCCAGACCACGGCACTAAGGGCCACATCCAGCCTCTCCTTAAACACCTCCAGGGACGGTGACTCCACCACTTCCCTGGGCAGTGCATCCCAGTGCCTGAGCACCCTCTCCGTGAGGAAGTGCTTCCTGAGATCCAACCTAAACCTCCCCTGATGCAGTTTCAGGCCGTGCCCTCTCGTCCTGTCACTAGTTGCCTGGGAGAAGAGCCCAACCCCACCTGACTACAACCTCCCTTCAGGCAGTTGTAGAGAGTGATAAGGTCCCCCCTGAGTCTTCTCCAGGCTAAACACCCCCAGCTCCCTCAGCCTCTCCTCACAGGACTTTCCCTCCAGTCCCTTCCCCAGCCTCGTTGCTCCCCTCTGGACCCACTCCAGCACCTCAGTGTCTTCCTTGCAGTGAGGGGCCCAGACGTGCACACAGGGCTCGAGGTGAGGCCTCACCAGTGCTGAGCACAGGGGCAGAATCACATCCCTGTTCCTGCTGGCCACACTGTTCCTGATACAAGCCAGGATGCCATTGGCCTTCCGGGCCACCTGGGTACACTGCTGGCTCCTGTTCAGCCGGCTGTCACCCAGCACTCCCAGGTCCCTCTCTGCCGGGCCACCCTCCAGCCACTCCTCCCCCAGTTGGTAGCGCTGCAGGGGGTTATTGTGGCCAAAGTGTAGGACCCTGCACTTGGTCTTGTTGAACTTCATCCCGTTGGCCTCAGCCCATCGACCCAGCCTGTCCAGGTCCCTCTGCAGTGCCTTCCTACCCTCCAGCAGATCGACACTTCCCCCCAACTTGGTGTCATCTGCAAACTTACTAAGGGTAGACTCAATCCCCTCATCCAGGTCATCAGTAAAGATGTTGAATAGGACTGGGCCCAGTACTGATCCTTGGAGGACACCACTGGTCACCGGGTTCCAACTGGATGAATCAGCTGGATTTCCTCCGAGCTGATTCTTTCTAGGATCAATATAAGGCTGACTGTTATATGTGCAATAGCTTGTGTTGCCTTGTTAGGATCGTATATTAGCAAATAGGTTCTGCCTCAATTCCTTAGGATGTTTTCCAGTTATAATAATTTATTTCGTTGGACAGCTCTTTAAAAAGTCTCACTGCAAGTTATCTAGTCTTGATTGTTTTACAATGTCTGATGATAGTAGCCATTGTTTTAAGACTTTCTGAGTTGCTACTAGAGTAAAAAAAATAATCTTTTTGTCTTATGATTGCTTGGCTTTTTTATCTACAGAAGTATATTTCATATTTCTGTGTTATTATTTCAACAGTTTTTATCTTGTCTTGGATGAATATCACTGTTAAGCTTCCTTAGTACTTGGGTAAATCTCATCTTTAAGTTTCTTGGGTGTGAAGCTGGTTCACCTGTCTGATTTTTCTCATGTGTTATCTGCAGTTCTTATTTTCTGATGTGTAGTAGTTCTCAGCAGCTATTACTTTTACTTTACTTGTAATATATAGTTGCATTTTTAAATTTTATCTCTTTATGGTTGCATTCAGTTTCTGTCACAGACAGTTTTCCTACCTGGGTAGTCTTCTTTGTTGATTGTGGAACTGTACCTGCGCAGCAAACTAAGCGTACATGTGTTACCTTTTCCAGTTTTGTCTGTAAACACTTCTGTCTAATCGATTCACCTCATCACTGCCTTCATCTTTGTGTCACTTGTCTCCTTCATAGCACTAGATCTGAGAACATGCAGTCCTTTGGGACCTCTTGATTTTGTGCAGAACACAACGTGATCCCTTTTGCCTAGGCTATGAATCTTTTGTATCACATAGAACCGTAGAAGCCAGCTGATCAGTTACCATATCTCAGCAGGAACCAGATAGAATGGTGTGGCCTGGTGGAGTTGGTTGCCCTTATGCTGGTGGGACCAGTGCCATCCACAGCGCCTCTCTACAGAGGAGGAACTAGGTGGTGATGGGCTATCTCATGCTTATATGGTTGGCAGCTTTTTCCTCAGAGAAGCAAGAGGCCAGACAGTCCAGCTGTGAGGTTAGTTCTGTTGGCAGAAGCCATAATTTTGGAAGGCAAATCATGTTTATGAGTTTCTTTTCCATATTCAATAGCACAAGACATGGAAGACCTCCTAGTCATTGACTCGGTGACTCAATGTTGCAAAGTAATTAGTGGAGGTTTTCTCCTTATCGCACCTAGAGGTTTGAGCTCTTAAGGTATAAAGAAATAAAAATGGTCTATAGGGCACGACGGATCATAACTCATCCTAGTAATTGGTATTTGGTAAAAGGACTTTGGAATTGGGAATATCTGTACTTAAGAGTTGATACTCTTAATACTAAGCTGGAGATAACTTCCATGTCCATCTGCAAGGTAGTCTCTGGGCTCAGTGAATAGCCACATTTCACATGGAGTCCATGAAGTGTTTTAGGGATCTTCAGAAGCGAGCTGACTGAGAGCTTCCTAGGCCAGGTGGGATGAAAAATAGAGGAAAATGTTGAAAGCTGAGCACCTCCGCATGGCCAGGCAGATGTGTGTGTTCTGCATGCATGCAGCTAGCAACACTGACTTTTACAGGCTGGAGAGTTTTCCCAAAGAGATGTTTACAGTCTCTGTGCTCTTTTGTTCCTGATTTACACTGGACCGGCGTGTAAATCATTTTAATTGTAGTTCCTGTTACAAAGCAGGAAAGATTGCACGATTTTAATGTGGTTAAAAACTTTCACTTCTCTCCGTCTCTAACATTCATCTATTACCCGCCGTCTTTATCTTAATCGTTTAAAGATGTGCTGCCTGTGCTTTGAGTCTGTGAATCTTGACTTCTCTGCAACATGAAAAAATGTGGGGTTTTCTTTTGCCTTTCCCTCTCTGCTACACTTCTTGTATAATTCCTTTTTCTTCTTCTTTTTTTTTTTTTTTATTTTTTTTCCCTCTCCAGAGTGAAGGGTTGGACAATCCAACCTGCTTTTCTTGAAAATGACTTGCTTTCATTTCCTCCTCCAGCCAGGGAGTAGTTTGGAAGGGCTGTTCTCTGGACCCTTGGCCGAGCAGGAGAAGGCAGCCAGCAGCACTGCTTGCCAGGGGAACAGGAGCTCTTCCTGGCAGAGGTGGGGCGAGAGGAGCAGAGCCTGTGCCGTGGGACTCGCTTTCATCTCCACCACTCTCTGCAAGGCAGTCCTGAAATTTGCTGACCAGTTTTAAATCTTCCAGTTAAAATAGCTGAGCAGTGAGGCCCACTCATTTAAAAAAAAAAAAAAGAAAAAAGAAAAAGAACAGAGGAGAGAGCAACTTGTTCTTATAAATAGCAATAGATTAAAAATACTAATCTGTGCTGAGCAATCCAAGACAAGTTTCTTTGTGTGTGATTTTGAATACCCAGTGAGGGAAGATGCATGCTCCCATGTGCCTGGTCACCATCGCTATCACCTTGTCTGAATCTCCTTTCTGTATGTCCCCATATGAGTGGGATCTAGGTCTGTGGTTTATCCTGTTCCGTGACTTTTAGCATATTTAGGGTTGGATGCAGACTGTAATGTTCTGATTCCCGTTTCTTTTTTTTTTTTAAAAATCCTTTTTTTTTCCCCACCAAATTCTGGGTATGTTTAGGTTCATGGGTTTGGTTTTGGAGCTCTGAGTGCTGCAGAATACCTGAGCCCTTTTGCTGAGGGGCTGGAAGAGTGCCACAGCATTGTGTTCTGGCTTTGGGGACCTGCAGACAAGTTGCTGTCAGCAACAGTGTAAATGCTTTACTTTGTGGAGTATTCTTTGAAATGAAGTATTGCAGGTTTCCTGGAAAAAATTTACTAAGCTCGATTCCTTGGTCTCCGTTGTTGGGACCTTTATCAGAAATACACAAGTGAGAAGACTTCTATTCCAAACTTCTGAGAAAAACTTTGGAAGTATCTAGCCTCTTTCATGGTTTCATCATAGACATGTTTCAGAAGAGGTCCCAGTGTGAAAACGACTCCCATGGAGAAGGCTTTCTGTTATTTGCCTCCAAGTCTGACGTGCCTAAATCCATCACTGTTCCCTTGCCTTCTCCCTAAGGCATTTCAGAGATACCTGGAGATGTCATGGATTCTCATGCCACCTTCATAAGTGATAAATTTCTTTGTATCTGTGCTGGTTCAGTTTTTACCATGAACCTTGAGTGAAGTCAGCAAATCATGAGGGGTTCCTGGCTTGACTTGACGCAACTGACAGAACCCCTGGTGACAAAAAGGTAACTCATCTGAGGAGCTGGTTGCTACACTTGCATCAACAGTGGTGTAAAAACTCAAAGTGGTATAAAGCCCCAGTGTCGTGATGAAAATTCTGTCATCATTGCATGCAGTTTCCCAAGGTGGAAGGAACAGTTTGTTTGACATATGGAAGAAGCTTTGTTTTATCTGGTTTTGTGAAAGCCTGGGTGTGGTGACATGAGCTTTACAAATTTATAGTATGGATTGTTGCAATTCATGCTCCTCAGGTTGGATGCAAAGATTGCCGGTGGCTGACTTGGCTAAAATTGACCAGTACCACCAGGAGCAAATACATCACGTGTGCTGTGCAAATGGGATTGGCTCCTTCAGAGTCTTTCTGGTAAGAATTCATGTTTCTGACTGGAATTTGGAAAGCCTGTGAGAGCCTGGAATCCTTCTGCCCTAGTGGCTTTCTTAACCTTAGGTAAATAGCAAAATACCCATCTTAATTCTAGCGTTATGACACAGTGGTACTGTTCTGGGGTACTGACAGCTAGGCAGGTAGGCATGAGCACTCTTAGTTGAAGGGCACTGGCAGTTATTCTGTGTTGTTTATAATTCTACATCACTTTTGACAAGGAACCTTAAACTTCTATTGATGTCACCAAAGAAAAAAATCTATGTGAAAGCAGTCTTGTTCTTCTCTGCCGGAAAACCTGAAAAAAGAGAAAGAAGTTCTCTCTGGGTATTCCTTTTTCACCCCGCTCCCCGCTTCGTGTTATTGAGAGGTGCTAAGTAAAACATCCATGGGTAGAAGCAGTCCAACTGGGAAGGCTGTAACTGCCCATGTTTAGTGAGTCAGGGCTCTCCACAGCTCCTGTAACAGAGATCCTTTTCTTTGCTCCCATTCTGGTCCTGCTAGTGCATCAGCCAGCTTTCACCCTGTATTGCAGCTGCTGACAGAGAGGTTTTCTGATGTGTGGAGCCAAGGGCCAACCACAATTTGTCCGTGTATTTACAGGGATCATTTCACTCCAGTAGAAGCACAGCCAAATATTTCTTGATAGAAACATGCTGCATCCATCTAACAACACTATCCCATTGAGGCAAAGTGAAGAATGCTGTGATATTAGTATTACAGTAGTTGCTCAAGCCCCAGTGAGAGATCAGGACCCTGTTGCGTGAGGCGCTGTTGATCTCGCAGCGCTTTTCCCAGCCCTTCTGACCTTCCCATCTGAACTGACAAGTCAGATAATGATGTTCCATTGTATAATCAGTTACACTGCAAAAGGCACATGTGCTCAAAATGAGAGACTTTCATGTGATCTTAAATATTTCTTTATGTCATAGTGTTCAGTCATCTCGCATATAGTCCAGTGTGCTTATCTGGGAAGTGATCGTACATGAGAAATGGAGCAATTTCATGTGTCATTCAGTACTACTGGTGGCTTTTTGTTTTAGTTTGGTGTTGGGATTTTTTGCCTCTTTTTTTTTTTTGCAGGGCTAGACATTAATCTTGGCCTTACAACCCCAATAATTATTATTTCTCATCAGCAGCATGGTGAGTCTGAAAAGAGAAATTAGAGTCAAGAGGATATTTTCCCAGAAGATTACAACAGTTACAGTGGAGGTCAAACTTTTGGCTTCATCTGTTGGACTGTTTCACTTTAAACTTGAAATGCACATCAGTGAAAGCAGCAAGTTCAAAGTTTAGCATGAAATAATGCCAAAGACTAAGAAAAAGAAAAGAGCGTATCGTAGTAACTTTACTATAACTTTGCCATCGCTCCTCACACTGAATATAACTTTCCAAGCAGTGTAACAAGCAATCCCAAAATAGTGAATCACCAGTGGAAGAAAACACTGTACAACATAGCACACTAGTTTGGGGAGTTCAAGACCAGGGGATGGAGGATCTGTTATTTTTTGCTGTGTTGTTTTAAGCATGAGCTTGGTGTTAATAGCACAGAGATTTTACTCATAATAGTTGCATTATTATGCATTTCAAATATCCTGGTATAAATTCCTTTAACACAAGCCTTATCTATCTCTTTAACTTACGAAGCTGTCATGGTTTATTAGCTTGTTGCATGATAATTGCAGCAAACTTCCAAGTGAATTACCCGGGAAACAGAACCTTGTTAAATTTTTAAGTTAAGCTGCCTGTCTGTCGTTTGCCACGGCTGAAGTGGGAACTTTCTGTGCGTGGTAATTTCTGCTCAGTATTCCCCATGGTTATTGCTTTGCTGCATACTGGGCATGGCTCTGGCTGGCTGGAGGGCAGGTCTGTTGCTGTTAGTAAAGTTCAGGTATTGATTTGCACTCGCTGGGACCTGACCTAATGACATAGGTTCTGCAATTACTTTGTGTAAATATATCTGACACATGTAGGTATCAGTAGATGCATTTATAAAGCTTGCTCAGGAAATTGAGGTGTTTGCCAACCGCTAGTTATGACAGCAGAAACGTGGAGCTGGAGGGACTTTAGGAAGCTACTCCCATTAGTCCTGCATTAGAAGAAGGTGTAGCTGTGATATTTTGGATAGATATTTGTGTAACTTTTTCTTCAAGGCTTCCAGTCACCATCGCAGCGTCCTTGTGCAACCTGTTCTAGTGCATCATTGTTGTCCTTGATGTTTAAAGGTTTTCACGATACCTACCACAAACCTTCCTTGCTGCAGCTCAGAACTACTCGTGATTTATCCATGATGGACGTAGAGAATGAATCATTGCCCTGCTTTTTGTGGCAGCTGTGTACATACCTGAAGGCTGTTTTTTATGTAACGCCTTCAGTAGTCTCTTTTAACTGAGCAACCCAAATATACTTGTTAGTCTGTGTTTTATAGCTCTGTAGTAATGTCAGTCCTCTGCGGCACCTAGTTGGGTCGATGCTTCTATTTTAACTAGGAACCACTGCTGACTGCTTTCTCAGGGCAGTTTTCCAGTCTTGCAGCTTACCTACTGTATTTTTTTGTCTAGACCATATCCCCCTCATTTGCTAATGGGTGTGTCAGTGTCCAAACTTACTGAAGTCAAGATAAATGTCATCTGTGGTTTCTCCTCTATTTGCAAAGCTTGTTATCCAGTCCTGAAGGCAGTTCAGGTTGTTTGGACACTAATTGCTTCTGACAAGTCCATGTGAGCCGTTACTCAACTCCTTGTTTTCTTCCAGGTGCTAACAGATAGTTTGTTTGAAAATTTTTCCACTCTTTTCTTTCTTTAATTCCTCAGCACTTTTTATTCCCGTCATTCCCCACCACCCTCTCCACCCCTTTTTAATTTTTTTTTGGTAGATAGTATACTTTGCTCCAATCCAACCTTCTGGTACTAAGTGCTTGACACTGTATTTAAAACTATCTTTTCTTATATGTAAGTGTAATTGTTACTAGAAGCAACAAGAAACAGTAAAGTGGATAAGGAGTAATGTATTAATTTGTGGCAGATTTTTTCAAAAGTTTAGGTAAATGTAGAAAAATAGGTAGGTGTCCACAGTCCTTTGCATCTAAGGCTGTGCATTAGATCTGCATTGCTTGCATAAGAAAGAAGAATAGAGTGACTGAGTCAGTCTGTACCTGAATCTCGGCCTCTAATCATGGTCTGTGTCTGTTTTTTTTTTACATCGTACTCTGCCCGTTGTTCACCACCTGGTCAATTAATTGGTTTGTAGCTTGCTGCATACTTGGAGAAGTGAGACAGACCACGGGAATCCCTTCTGTCAAAATGTATTGCAAACAGCAAACGAAGTTGCTGGCCGTGTGTGAAAGTCGCTTATCAAATTTGAACAGTGTCACGATCATACCTTTTTTTTCTTAAACGGATCAATCTGGGGGATGAGTAGCCTTTTATTCAGGGGTTTCCAGAGGTGTCTACAGGAGGCTATCAAATGAGAAGACTAAAACTCAGCTCTGATCCTCCCCATATTACATTATTATTGTTGTTCCTTTTTCAAGGTGGAATTAGGATTTGATGCCCTTTCAGAAAATGGAAGCTATGAGAAGAATGGAGAAATAACTTCTAAGCGTTTTCTCTCAGGCCTCTATTTTGAAATAGCCCAACAAATTAAGTAACTTTTTCATACTCTTTTCAAGAAATCAAAACAAAGTCATATCATCTTTCAGACTGAGTGTACAACATTGGCTGGGTTTGCTATTCCAGAGCATACAATTGATATTTATGAGAAACGTGATATTCTGGGTTCTTTGGGCTTTGTTCCTTTGGATAGGGACTACTCAAGTTACGTGCCAGCACAGTATCTGGCCTGGGTCTCTAGGCCAGCGGTGCTTCGTCTCCTCCGATTATTAGTGATTTCCGAGCATCATTTTTCCAGTGGCCTGTATTTGATCCCGTGGATTATGTTATTTTGCACATGAGCTCATCTTTTTTACCTTTCCTCTCTCTTCCCTTTCGCCTCAAGTCTCGGTGGCTCCCTTGCTGTACCTGGGTGTCCTTCCCTTCATCCCTGGGGTCGCTTGCAAGCAAGGGGGCATTATGTGTGTCACAGAGTCACAGAGTGTTAGGGGTTGGAAGGGACCTCAAAGATCATCTAGTCCAACCCCCCTGCCAGAACAGGATCACCTACAGTAGATCGCACAGAAACGCGTCCAGACGGGTTTTGAATGTCTCCAGAGAAGCAGACACAGCATGTGCAGTGTTCTAGGCAAACGGTGCCACAATTCAGCCAGAGATGTGTTTTGTCGTAAGTGGTTGCCGTTCACCTAATTGTTAGATTAGCGCTTCAGTAACTTATTTTCAAAATGAGCTATATGTTCATAAACTGGATCTGTAGCTGCCAAAACTTCAAGCAGTTCTGTCTCCTTCAAGGGGAACTGCCCTGATTTATTCCAGCTGAGCTGAGAGCGGTCTGCTTCTGATGTGCCGCGTTGTTTTTCTCTTAGTTCCTTTTTGAAGTCAACTGCAAAGTTGACTCTGTCAGCAGCTGCGATACAAGATGAAAATGGCAAATCTGGAGGATAGGTGTGCTGTATTTCTTCGCCCTAAAACTTGCTGGTGTTTCTATTCGAGAAGTCACTGATTACTCCTTTCTTCTAGACAGTATAGTTAAGAGCTTAGCTATGTACGTGGTGGGCTGTAAGAGAAGGTTACAAAGGATCTTCTTGGCAGGTGGTCTGTTTCCCCACCACTGCTGCCATGTCCTTTTTCATCGAGTCTACTCTTAAAGGCCAAGTATGAAAGTTATTTCTTATTATGATTTTGCACCTTCTGGGTTCGAGTAAAGCTTTTGTGTGTGTAAAATAATCTATTGTTGTGTAAATTTGAAAATGGCAAATATTTGTTCTTTGTTACTTGGCAAGACTATAGGATGGTTAGCTGATGTCCCATGCTTCTCATTTGAATGTGTGATCCTGTAGTGTTATAGTATCTGTTTATCAAACAATACAAAGCCAGGAAAAAGGCATCACCTCCTCATTGTAGATGTCGTCCATGTGTGTATTTGGAAGACACCTTCATTATGAATTCTGAAGTTTCACCTCTGAAATGTGGAGCTTTTCCTTTTGATAGTAGGTCAGCCTTGGGTTGGATAGACTTAGAATAGTCCTGAAACATACTGGATTTTGTGTAAATACATATGGTATTTCACTGTCTTTTGTTCTTTTGTGTCAGTGTTTAGAAGGACTGGACTTCCTGGGTATGCAACCAATACTTCAAACAAGACATTCAACAACAAAACCTCAGGACAGAACCCTGTTTCGCAGCTTACTTCCCAGTGCGATGTTTCTTCTCAATATGTTTCTTAAGCTCAAGTGTCTTGTGTTTTTGTGCCCATGTCATATGACTAAAGCAGTAAAGACTCTTTCTAGAGACCTACTTCTGTAGGCACAGGTCAGCTGCATACCTGCAGAACCCCACCAACGGGAAGTATGACTAATAATGCATGTAGAGCAGAAAATTTAAAACTTACTGTGAAGGGCTACCATAGTTTTCACGCTCCCTTGAACTAATGTGTTTTCAAATCATTCTTTAGCTTATTCTGAGAAGCCACTGGTGCATTCCTAGTCGGTTTTGATCTTTAAGAAATGCAGACATTGACTCGGTAATTGCTATCCGTATTCATTATCGCAGTCCTGGTGTTGTATGATGCAATTTGTGGAGCTCTTTCACTGAATGTGATCTCTGTCTGGAGTCTGCGTTAGTTTTGGATCATTCTGAGTCATAAATGGTCAAAACATCTTTTTCTAATATTTAGTTGGATATCATCTTGTTAGTCTGAAATATATATCCTTTTATATTCTTGGTTTCTTTGTGTGCATATATATGCATTTGTACGCACACCTCTTTCTCTAGCAAGTCTTGTCTCAGTTATGCATGTCCAAAAAGCCGAAGGTTGCTTACAAATATGAAGCCATTTTTTTTACTATTATTACAAAAACGGTACAACAAAATAGGTGAAACTTCAGATAGTGATAAAGGGTTGAAATGAATTGAGCAAGAATAGTCATTAAAAATAGCAGGCAGAAAGTCAGCTGTTAAGCTTGAGTGTAGCTCAATTGTCTTGGCACTACTGTGAGCCCACTCATGTTGTGTGTCTGTCCCCCTGTCACTCAGGTATCTCTGGCCCAGAGCTGCGCCACAGTTTTGTTGTCCTGATGTCTCCTTTGGTGTGTGATAAAAATCACCAGTTAAATGGAATTAGAAACTCGGTCTTGGTGGTGTATATTTAAAAGCCAATCCTCTGCAGAGGATTCTGACGCAGGTGGCCACACTGTGAGTGATTTGTATTCGTAGTGTCTCAGGGAAAGATGTTTATCTTGTGCTTTGAAAAATTCAACTGGATCCATCCAGCTGGAGCCATTTGCTCGTGTCTTAACACGTCACAAGGAGGGGCCACCTTGTAACAGTCGAGTGTCGGTAACACCCTGTGTTACCCTGTGTATTGTGGAAAGAGTGAGTACCCGCATCAGCAGCCATCGCAGTGAATTGTGCCATTCTCTGTTTTCTTATTCCCCAACTCTCCTCTTCCATTCCAGATGCTAGAAGCTTAAAATATAAAAAGTGCATACATTGTAACAAAAAACTTAATCCTTTTTCAGTCTGTATATGATTTTACTCCAGACAAGGCAACTTTCCAGATTTACATTAACCAATATTTGAAATTGGATGGCTGTAAAACTTGGAAAACTGTCTAGGACATCTTACTATGTTAGCGTGAAGTATTTCAGAAAAAAAATATCTTTTTTTTCTTCTGTATTTTTTAAAAAAGAATATCAGAAATAGCAAAGTTTTGTAGTAGCAGTAACAAATATTAGAACCTGAAAAGCCGAACCTCTCAACTATAGCTTATTTGGCAATACTTTTTTTTTTTTTTTTTTTTTTTTTTCAATTGTGTCATGTTCTGGATCAGGCTGAGGAGACTCTCACTTGCTTAAAACAGCATTATTTACTCACTCTTACTGTGCTTGGATCAGTAAAGACTGGAGACCACAGTTTAGATCAGACCAGAAAAAGATGGTTTAGAGTAAAAAGTAGACTGTTGGAATAAATCACTTCTAGTCATTAGTATCCAGAACATTTCTAGCATTGGATTAAAAAAAATGTCCAAATGGAATTACAGGCTCTGAGAAGCAATGATCTTACTACATCTCGCCCCTAGTCAGGGGCATTTGCATAAGTGTCCGTGCTGAGTATTGGTGTATTATGTCTTTTCAGAGTCAAAGGGATTTAGCTTGTTTCTACACTGTATTTTTGAGAGGTTAAAAACTGGGTTTCGGTTCAGGGCATTGCAGTTCCAGATCTGGTATCAACAAGGAGAGACTGAAGTGGAGCCATCAGTTACCAGTATTCTTTGTTTCTCTCATGTCTAATATTGAACTGAGATTTATCTATAGCCTTGGCTGTTTCTTCAGAACAGAAGAAGGTGGAAATCTTTTTGCCCTTCCCGGCTAGCGGCTGTGGCAGACTGTGGCAAGATACTGTCCTCTGCAATCATGACAATCTGGTTTTATGTGCCAGGAGGTCTTGCTACCTGTGAGCAGTTTGGGTGGCCAGGCTTTAACCTTTTACCTTTACCGTTTTCAGCTGATCATTTAATGTGTGGGGTTTTATTAGCTTTCTGCTACAGCTGGCCTACAGGCATGTCACTATGGAGTAGTCCTCTTTGCTTAGCTTCAGGAGAGAAATGCACTTCCCCACACATAAGGAGGAGGAGAGTGGGCTTTCATGTTTCTGAGGATTAGGTTAATAAGGCATAGCCTTCTGCCTTGAGGTGTGTGAGCTCCATGTAGACTGTATGTAGATGTATTTGTTTTCTATCATTGAGTAAGGTGTCTTTTGTTATTAACAACATCTCGACATATTTGACACCTCTGCTTTCTCTTTATTGTACAGATGTCTTAGTTGGGTCCTCTTTGCTCCTTTCACAAACATTGCTAAATCAGCATTGTTACAGCTTCAGTTCTGTGATTTTCAATGAGAGGAAAATGCATTTACATCTAGTTACAGTGCCACTGTGTCCCCGGTTACACTGACTGCTCTGGAAGGAGGAGGAAGATAAGTTCATTTCTTACCTGCATTTTGAATTCCTCACACTGTATTATTATTTTTCACCATCCTGATCTATAAATGCTTCTTGAACACATCACTGCATCTCACTTTAAGTCTTTACAATGCAGCCATCTATACTACTCAGAACCAAATATATGTTAGTGTGTTGGCATGGCCAGCTGTCCTGTTCACATGGGAGAGAAGCTTTTTAACTGAGAATCCTCTCTCTTCCTAACTCGTTATGCTGGACATGAAGCATCTAATCCATACAGTCAAATTATTGGGAGCAAACATTAAATTCAGAAGAGATCTTCCAGCCTTAGAGGGTCTTGCAGTTCTAAACAGAACACTTGGAAGTTAGGGTTTGTCAAGACAGCCTGTATGGACAGAGCCTTATGAGCAGGTGGGAAATGCTTAGTTTTCCTTCCCAAGCTATACTGTGTCGTGCCATTCAGTAATGCTCGATTATAATTAGAACTTAACTGTTGTTTTATGACTGTTCTATTTTTTTATTACCAGCAGTACCTTTTGTGTGTGAGGAAAAGTCCAGGTCAATGCATGCTTTTGTGCCTTCATAGCTACGGAAGACAGCTTTGAGCAGGTTCCTTCAGTCTGGCTCCTTGGTTCGTTCAGTGGTAGGGATAATTACATATAGGCAAGGCAGTGGTCAAATGTGTGTCTGGGAATGGCCTTCATCTGGGTCTTGGTGCTATTCTGTACAGCTTGTTACAAAACGTCAGAAGTTTGCATGTATTGGTCCTCGTCATTGTGCAGATGATAGTGTCACAAGGAAGACTCCTGTAGGAGGACAAAGCGCGACAAACCAGCCTTTGACTTCTTTGCCTTGTCTTTCATTTATGAAGGATGATAACAAAAATGTAAACCCCTATTCCAGTTTGAAAGGCTTATTGAAGACGCTGCTTTTCAGGGGCTGTGGAAGGGCAAGTGACACTTGCCTCTTCCCTTAAGAAGGCATTTCTCCTAACTATGGTTTTGATTGGTAAACAGTGTTTATACAGTCCTAGGACTAAATATCTTCATTTGAATTGAATAAAGCCAGTAAAATACTGTTTGGCACTAGGCAACAAAGTACATACGTTGAGATGCCAAGAAGAGACTCTGCTGAGCAATAGATGCTTTGCATTCCAGACCTGTTACCTTGTAAGTGTAATATTTACTGAGTTTTAGTCCAGCTGGAGATGGAATAGCAGGCCTGTGAAGGAGAGAGAGGTGAGGAGATTTTAGGCTTGAAGAAGAAAAGCCTGAATGATCTGCTACAGCATGCTGGTTCTTCCTGACTTACATGAAGACGAGTAAAGAACAAGCCGCTCATGGCCAGTTTATTCAGGCTAAAATCAATCTGCATTGCAGTAGAAGTAAAGCCGAAAAAGGAAGGGGGGAAAAAAGGAAACTTCTACTCTTAGCTGTGGATGAAAAGCTCCAAGCTTTTGTGTTTGCAAATACAAATGGATTCTTACGAGGGCGCAAGAGCAGTTTTAGCACTTTTGCTCCTGTGCACACTTTGCTTTTGTGCCCAGATGGCTTTGTCTATTCAAACGACTTCTGCTTTAGAGGAGATTGTGGTCCACGGTTCAATCAGTGCTTGAAAGCTTGTTTACAAGCACAGCTGGTAAATAAGCAAAGCTCAGTGACTGAAACTCGTAAACATTTTTAATCTGTGCAAACCATAAAATCCAAAGCCCGAGAAGAAATGAGGAAGCTTTGCAGAATCACCCCAATATCGTATGTTGCATTCCCATGTAAGCACTGCTAGAGAATGATTTCAGATTGTTTACCAAACTGAAATATCGGGGAGAAGCTGGATCCAGTTCAGCTGGACTTTATTGGATTATGCCTTCATGCTATTGTAGCAAAGAAAATGCTACGATTCCAAATATGATGTGTAACAATTGTGCAAATTCCTTAATCCTATTTTCTATTCATTTATGTAATAATTAAAACCATAGACCTAGAAACTATTTTTCACAGGCAACTTTCATTTGCAGAGGCCTATTTAATTTTGTATGTCTTATGACTATATGTTCCATTTTATTCTGTTCCCCTTCCAGAGGAGAGTGAAACTTGATGGTGTTACCTTCATTATGAATCTGTGCATTGGCTCAGTTTCTTACAAGTTGTACATTACCCACTGCACAGAACATGACAGTGTAATTGAGGGGGGGCAAGGTTTATTTCATTTCCTTAGAGGGCACCACCAAATGTTCTAATGAAAGAATAATCATAACCTTGAAAGGAAGGAAAGTTTTAAGGGACTAATTGAAGAGGGGAAATGGCTGAGTGGTTCAAAGGAATGAAATTATGGGAGAGTTCCAAGTGAGATGAGGCAGCAAAAGTAAAAGAGCTACCACCAACTGCGATGAATGATAGGCGTGCACTTAAAAACTGTGGTCATGGGGCTGTGTAAGTATGTGGATAGAGGGAGGAAAAGGATAGTTCACAGCTGGTTCAGGAGACAGCAGTTCAAAGGTACATCTCCCTTTGTGTGGTAGTCTGCAGCCATAGGTAACAGGCAGTACTTTGTGCTGCAAACCTCTGACAGTAGGACACTACCCCTTCTAGGTCCATATTAACAGGAAAAGCAATTTAGGACATGGTTTACAGTATGCTCTTACTGAGTACAGTTCGAGCAAAGACCGCTTGCCCTCCCAAGTTCTGTGTGATGTACTGTTTAATTTGATTTCTGTGCAAGGGATCGACATTAAACAATTTCTACCAGTTAAAACTGTACTCTATTCCCATTTTAAAAATAAATTTTTGAGAGACTGGGTGACTCTATCTAGACAGGCTGAGGAAACCTGGAGAGCATTAGTAGCAGGTGGCTGTCCATGGGGCAGCTTGAGGTGAACGGGATGAAGCTCAGCCTGGCAAGTAAGTCTCTGCATGCTCGCAAAAAATTGACACTCATTTTGGTCTTCTCACCACGAGTTTTAACAGGAAGGCCACTAACATCATCGGCATGAAAGCTATCACCTGCTGCTGCTCCTGCATAGAGGAGCCCTCTCCAAAACACAGATTGGGTAGGCTGAAAAAGAAATCACATGGCAGGTGTGAGGTGCATGAAGGATTTGGTCCTGTCCAGAGTCTGGGGAGCTTTGTGAGAGTGGGATTCACCTTGTTTTTCCCTCCCAGCTAGGGGCACTGAGGCAGGGAAGCTTTTAAGCACATAGCTATGTAAGAAAACTCATGGGATGACTTCAGTGGGACTATGTTTGAAGTGATGCCAATACCCGTGCTCTCTCTCTGAAGCAGAGTGATACTCTTCTTGCCCTCTTATTCTACATTTTCAATGTGATTCTACCACTGCATTCACTTTCAGTTGGTTTAACAACCCTGCACAGGAGTAAGGAGGGAAATAAAACATTTGACTTGAAAACAAGATAAATGATATTTGGATTATTCTGTCCTAAGGTAGAAGCACATAAACACAGCAGTATGAACATCTTAAACTGAATTGTGAAATAGCCTGAGAATGTATTTTTGCTGCCATTTCCTTGATTTCAACACCACCGAGTTTGTCATGTATGACGGCTTTGTGGTTGTTGTGACACTGCTGGAGAAAATTGGATTTGGGGAAAGTTTTCTTAGTTTTTTAAATAATTCAAAATGTTTCCCAGTTGTAATTTTTTTCTCTCAGGCACAGCTTTGTTCTGCAGCAGTACATTTTTTGTAAAGTAGTGTTCTGTATAGTCTTGCGTCGCCGTGGCAGTGTATAATCCTCAGGATATATCTAAGGGATTTCCAGCCATCCTCTTGGATTTCATAACAATACTTGTGATTAGAAGCCCTTCTACGCAGAAAATTAAAATGCGAATGTGTATTCACAGGCTTAAAACACAGCTCAACTCATCTAGCACTAAAGACACAAGTTGGAGCCTGTGATGAGCGTGTTTGCTGTCAGAGTGCAAACTGCACTGAACTGACGTTTAATGAATGGCCTAATTTTACAGACATAGACATAAAATGGGTAACCACAGCTCACCTTAAAACAGGTATTAAGCTTGTTTTCTTGGAGAGCTTAGCCTTATAAACATACTAGCCTGATTTATAGCACTTAAAGTGTATGCCTGTGCTTCTTAATCACGATCCTTCTTGCTGGAGCTAACTTCTGGGGTCCCAAAAAGACCATCCTGTTCCTCAGGTATGAAGGGACCTGACCTGGCTTGACCCTGCAGGACAACTGTCCTCTGGCTGTTGCAAGTGGCCTGACCCTGAGTACTGGCTGCCTTCTCTGCCTTTGGCGTTTCTGGAGGAGCGCTACTATCTTAATCTGACTTGTGCTGCCCCTGTGGGCACAAGGGTGTTCTGCCCATGGATGGTGAGTCCTGCTGGGGCTGCGGGATGCCTCCACCCCACCTACCACCTTGGCTTCCATGCCTGCAGAAACCATGGAGCTGGGAGGAGGCCGCAATGCGGAGCGGGCGCAGCTGCATGCAGGCATGCCAAGCTCCTCTTGTATGTTAATGGGGAGGATAGATTTATGACAGAAGTAATTATTTTTTGGGGGGGGAATCTGATGAATTCAATAGAAGTATGTCTGCACAATCTGTATTTTTAAAATATAACTCATTAGTAAATTGGCACTATGATAACACTGTGAAGCCAGTTTTAATCGTTCTGGCTGGGCTGTCAGTGCAAGTGAAATTCACAGAGTTATGGAGTGGTTTGAGTTGGAAGGGACCTTAAAGATGATCTAGTTCCAACTCCCCCGCCATGGGCAGGGACACCTCCCACTAGACCAGGTTGCTCAAAGTCCCATCCAGCCTGGCCTTGGATAATTCCAGGGAGGGAGCTTCCACAACTTCTCTGGGCAACCTATTCCGGTGTCTCACCACCCCCACAGTAAAGAACTCCTTCCTTACATCTAATCTAAATCTGCCCTCTTTCAGTTTAAAGCCATTACCACTTGTTCTATCACTACATGCCCTTGTAAAAATCCCTGCTTTAGCTTTTTTTGTAGGCCCTCTTTAAGTACTGGAAGGCCGCTACAGGGTCTCCATGGAACCTGGGGCTGAACAGGCCCAACTCTCTCAGCCTGTTCTCATAGGGGAGGTGCTCCGGCCCCCTGATTGTCTTCGTGACCTCCTCTGGACCCTCTCAGGGAGGTCCATGTCTTATCCTGGGGGCCCCAGAGCTGTACAAAGTACTGCAGGTCAGGTTTCGCGAGAGCAGAGCAGCAGAATCAACTTCGTTGACCTCCTGGTCTCACTTCTTTTGAGGCACCCCAGGATGCAATTGGCTTTCTGGGCTGCAAGCAGACATTGCTGGCTCATGTTGAGCTTTTCATGAGAAAGGTGCCACGAAGAGGAGAGTTTAAAAAAATTAATAATAATACATAGACTTTCAAACACACACACATACATTGAATGTTAGACCTAATCTGCTGTTGAGAAGAAAAGGTAAAATGTTTTCTTGGATAAAAATTATTCAAGGTTACTTGGTTTTGGACATGTGATGACTGCTTAGGGCTTTTTAGACACTGCATGCGAATGTCTCTGTGTAAAGCAATGTGCTGTACACATAAGGCAGTTGGAATTGTGATCATATCTGCCTCTTAAGACCGCCAGTGGAGAGGTCTCTTGTTACAGATTCCTTCTGAACATATCACTTCAGTAGCATGCAGCCAGAAGAAGGTTGGGAAATGAAAGAGAAAAAAGATGTTTGTTACCCAGGAAAACTGGTGGTCAGTCTGTGAAGGGTGGAAGGTTAAACCAATGTGGTTTAAGTCACTGAGGTCATTGCAGCCATAAAAACCTTGGCTGAACAGTGCCGACAAGTCAGGGCTTACTTTTCCATTGAGAAGTGTTTGTGTTCCTTGGTGAGTTTTTCTTTTTGCACCCCTTTCTTTCTTTCCTTTTTTTTTTTTTTTTTTTTTTTAAGAGGAGATAGGCAATTGTACTTGCAGTTCTTGCTTATGATTCCTGGCTGAAAGAGGAGCAGCCCTTCATGGAGAGAGATGAAAGACACTAGGAGTATTTTTCTTACATTCCAGGGTAAGCAGAATAGCAAAGTACATACCTGAGAAGTTTCCAAATACAACACACATCTATTTACATATTTGATTTCAGTGGTGATACATAATAACCTGGGATTTCATTCAAAGGATCCTGATGAGGATTTGAAAGGAGTTCTTCTTTCCTGAATGTTCACAAAATAACTGCTGAAAGCTGAAGGACCTTTTGTTGGCAAACTAAATTCATGGAGAACAGGAGGCATGGAGGCTGGAGACAGTTTTCCTGTGCTGAAAATCCTCTCTGTGCTTACAAGTGTGGGGGTGAATTCCTGGCCCTTTTGAAAATGATGAGAATGTTTTGTCAGTGACTTCAATGGGACCAAAACCTCACTCAGGTTTCAGAGGCTTTAGTAACTCTATAACTTGTTCTAATGCCTGTTGACGGATGCAGCAGCTTTCCTGTTAGTTTGTTGCACATCAGCCCAGCAGAAAAGGATCTGTCAGCTCTTGTTGGGATTGCATGGTCATGAGCTTGCTACAGTGACATCCAGCGCAGTAGCAAGGGACAAATCTGAAGATATGTTTTTCTCTCTGGCTATTAAAACTGGAGTGTTGCATAAGCAACAGTGAGATTATAGGGGGGTTATGTTTGAGAGAGCAAAGCTGTTGTGCTGTTTCTTTATCCCCTGTCTTTTAACCTGCGGCAAGATTAAGATTTCTTTGTTGAGAAGCAAAGATAGCAGTATGGTTTGTGTTTACATTCCCTCTTGGTTTCTTTGCATGGCAGGTGATGTAAATAGGACTTTGGGAAGAGGAGAACTGAGGTCAGACCTTTCAGACTTTCTAAAATGCGCGGAGATTTGTATATGCCAAAAGATGGTTCAGAATGGAAAAATCAGCATTTGCTTCTCTCCAGAATATTCCTGAGTAATTAGGTTACCCCAATTAAGCATTGCTCAACAGCTCAAAATTTAGACAGGAAAATAGCTCTCATGTGATGCATCAGTGTTGTTCGCATTACCCAGCCCCTGCATTTCAGCATGGACAAGGGAAAACAAGCCAACAGCCTGGAACACTTTAAAAGCGAGCAGAAAGGAGGGTCTGGTGAGTTCATATTACGGATTTTTTCTTCAGTAGATTCGTTTTCAAGCAGTCATAAAGGCAGGGGCAGAATGTATCCATACGCTCCAGGGTGACTCACAGGTGTTGCCATGCGAGGTGCTGGTTTACTACCGGTTCCATCTACTCCAGCTTTTGCAAGTAGGCAAATGGCCTTTCTTGCTGCGAGAGAAAGATTAGGCACGGGGCTGTGCTACGTGTGCTGCTTTGTCCTGAGAGGGTCCATCCCCTGGGAGGGGACTCCATGCTCCTTCTGAAGAAATGGGAGTATTTGGCAGTGGTCACACCAAGCCTGCCTAGGTTGGAGTTTTCTTTTTGTTTTCCTGAAAGGGACCAGGCAGTTTCCCCTTTCATTTTAGATAGAGGTTTCAGTGATTTCAACTGGCTTTTGATCATCCTCCAGCTTCAGAGGTTTGGATCCAGGCGGTTGATTTGAGGGTCAGTTCGACTCTTCTATAAGTTAATGCTCAGAGAGTTTTCTGTTATAGCAGAAGAAACTTCTGGGCAGTCCTCGCTTTCTTCAGAGTTGTGGAAGTGCACTTTCTTAGAGGAATGAAGTCTTATTCAAAGAATGCACTCTCGGGACAGGAGAGTTTGTAAAGGACCAGGACTGTGGCTTATAATTGCCTCAAGACAGCCCTATGGCTGTGAAGTAGTAATAGCATAAGTTTTTGCAATCTCTGTGCTGATGTACCTTAGCATACATTTAAGGAAGTCTGTAGTCCTTGCTTTCGGGTGTCTTCCTATATGTTTCGCATATATGTTTCCTATATGTTCCTTTATGTTTCCTATATGTTCCTTTTTGTTCAAGACAGCCTGCACAGCCAACTGATTTCCTCCATAGTAAATTGTGTGGCATGTCCAGAAGGACTATACATGTTTTTTTCTTAAGTATTTTGCTCCCATTCCTAAAACACATTTAGATTTTCTAATCTCTTTTCCAAATGAGCAGTAATAGGGGACAGGAGAAGCGTGGAGAAAAGGTTGGACTAGCATCGCTAGTGGACTACTTTGATGAATGCTAGAGATGGTTTGGCCTATAATCCTGTGGATATGTGTTTGAATTTTTGTGATCATTGGCATTTTCTACACATGTGGCTACACTCCAGCTCCCAGAGACTAACAGAGAGTTTTTGCGTTAGATTTTTGGGCAAGGTGAGCTAAGGAGGCAAGATCTAAGGTGAAGGTTTTCTCTGAGTGTCAGCACTCATGGCTGGGGCTAGCTATCAAAAAGAGATCCAGCTCCATTTCAGTGCCAGAACACAAATCTGATTTTCAAAAGATCACAAGAAGCATTAAGCCAGAAACATCCAGCTGGAAGACTTCATTCTAGGGACATTTGGGAAAATTAAAAAAAAAAATCAACAACAAAAATAGTGACTGAAAATACTGGGTGCCAAACACTCAAAGATTTAGTCCAGTCTCTAAAGCCTGGCGTAAAGCACAAAAGAGGTTAATCTCTTTCTGCTTGCTGCACATTAGTATTCATCGAGTGGTTCTGGGAAGGGAAGCTCGGTCTTTCTGTGGGAGCCTGTGCCCATGTTAAGTCTCCATCCCCTTGCAGCAGCAGGGGGGTGTGAGGCAGCAGCACCTCTGTCATTCGCAACAGAATAATGGTGTGGACTTTGTCTGAGGCTTTTGGTCGTCTTCTCAGATAAATTGGAATGCCCCTGAAGTTTTTCGGTATTAGATATGGCTCTTCTCTTCCTTTAGGTTGATGGAATAGCTGTGAATCTTACTCAAGAAGGGTTCATTTGGGGGATCTGTCATAGCCCAGACTTATTTGCTATTGGCATTGGACCTCATAGGACGTGAACAAACTTATATGGTATTGGCCCAGCAGTTTTTCTTCATATGTGTGTGTAGGAGAGGGAGGAGAAAAGAATCCATAGCTAGTTACTCAAAATAGATGTTTTGTCTTCCTTCTTTCTAACTGATATGAGTATGGATTTTTTTCAGGCTAAATGGTGTTTCAGACTGAACCTACAAAGATTCGTAACTTCATGAGAATAGTTGTGAAATCATGGCAGAAAGAGAAATCCCAATGGAAAAAAGAATTTGAATGAGATTTGAATGAGAATTTTCTGGCTCATAATATTCACTTAAATCAGACAGTTCAATGGTACAGAAAAATTAGAGCCTTTCTTACAATGGTCTCCAGACCAAATTAAAGAACATCCAAAGTCAGTTTCAGCTGCAGCATGTGAACACAGCTGAGGTTGAATTTGCAACATGATTTGACCCAGCCCAGGGGGAACAATTACCCCCCAAAAAAATATTAAGGTGGGTTGTATTGTTAGAGCCTCAAAACAGCAATCATAGCTTTTCTTGGCAGGGTTTGATGCCCACTCTAGAACTCATATCCAGCTCCAGTGTGGTAGCAGAGGAGTGACACAAATTAGGGAGTATGTAATAAGATGCTCTTCTCTTTACATCTTTAAAATGACCCACAAAGCCAGGACTTAACCCGCTTTTTACCAAGAATCCCACGCAGCAGCTTTGCTATGACAACACCAATGATTTGAGTTTATTTTACTGCTTGTCTTTGTGAGAACTTAACCTAAACTTTAATGTTTCACCTGTTGCAGTGAATCTGAATCACTGCAGGATGTTTTTCACCATTATAGAAGTGTACGCAAGCGAATCATGTAAGAGTATCAAGGTCCATCAAACTACACAGCAATAGGAGTACCTTGAAGGAATTAGTTATTTGGGTGAGAGGAAACCCAGACCACCAGATCACTGGTGCTACTGAGGTCATAGCTTTGGCTAGTCATCTTTTGATTCAGGTTTGATAGAGCAGTGAGTAAGTAGCAGCAGAACCAGAAGGCCCTTGTCAGATTTTAAGCAAGAAACACATAATTTCATAAAGATATCTTTAGAAAATTCATCTTTGCCTCATTGTACCTATCTCTTCAATCTGGAGAACATCCTGGGATTGTCTACTTTTCATATATTGTCATAGATCTTCATGTGTTTTAAAAGAGGTGGTTCAACAGCGGAAAATATGTCACAAAATCTGGTCATTAGGTGATTATTTTTCCAAACTATGCACACCTAGACCTTCAGTGCTGTATATTTTTTGGACATGTAGAGCTTGACAGAGACCGTGTAGGCAGAAAAAATAAACCCTGCATTTGTGCTATGTGAGCACTGCCAAGTGTCTTTGCTCTGAGCACTCTGGAATCTGCTAATGACATTTATTGAATCTTCATAGCCAGATAATGGCATAATAATTACATGTATGGATTCCCTGCTGCAAATCAGAAGCTCATTGTGTCATTGTTACAAAGAAGGAAAAAGTTAACTAGCATAAGAAGAAGTTACTGAAATAAGAAAACATCTTCAGGATTGGCTTCTGTTGATGTAACTGGTGAAAGAAAGTCATGTTTAAAGAGCTTCAGCGGGAGTCCCAGGAGAAGTGAGGTTTTGTTTCTTTGGTCTTTCTCCAAGGGGAATCACCTCAAGACGCTAAAATCCAGTCTTAGTGAAGCTGCATTGCGGCTTCCCTGTGTGACTGCAGGGGCAGGCCTAGGGGTCAGTTTAGCTGGTCAAAGAGGGAAGTGGCTTGTTTTCAGTCTTCAGTTGTTCTCATGCTCAAAAGGGTTATCCAGCAATTGGATCCCAAACCTGTTCTCCTTCTCTTTGTCTTTCTGATGAGGAAAGAGCTCTCTGCCTTCACATATGCCTGTGTGTTTCTCTTGTTACGTGTCAGCATACCCACAGGCGGTAAATACCAGGACTAAAGTTTCCGGGGAATGTGGAATTGTGAACTACCTACACCCCTTTGCCATGGATAAATTATGTACCTAGGGATCACTCAGTGGAAGATTTCCAGCTGCCGGTTTCTGGCATGAGTTCTTCACCAAAAACAAGTGCAATAACAGGCGTTGTTTCTTACATTGCACTGTAGGTGCGCGCAAACCCTGTTCTGTGAAACCAGCGGCTCCAGAGCCATGGGGCCTCAGCTGAAAGCCTTACCCACTGTGTTCCCAGTATTTTTTTCTGACTTCCAGTGCAGTGCCCCTCCTCAAAACTTTCTAGGCAAAAACTGAAATATCAGAGTAAGTCTCTTATGCTGCTTTTGTACCATCTGACTTTGAAGCCTCTCTGCAAGCAGCTGGAAGTGATGTCTGAGCAGTGATGCGAGCGTTTTCTGTCCAAGAATGCTGATTAGCTAATGGATGTGCTCATAACTTAATGTCATAGCAGGATAGAGTTTCAGAGCTAATGGAAAGCTGATGTACAACTGATTTACCTCTGAGGGCCAATCCCAGTTCCCAAATATAACCTGTAGGCCTCCGTGATTTGGTTCACTGTATTTATATATCCCCTTTCATTGCGAAGAGGCAGTTTCCAGCAGGATTCTGCAGTCACGTCAGGGTCAGGAGGGGTGAGCAGAGTAATTATCCGTGGGCTTTGGGAGCCCAGATACATTAAACAAGTTTCTAATTTCTTGGAGAGACTTTCCTTGGAAAAGAGTAGAGGATCTGTGACCCTAGTGTGCCTGACAGGAAGGACAGGATTGTGCTGGAAGGACGTGCCACTACAGCTGCCTTCCGGGGGTCTTGCTTCACTTACCACGTCTGGATGTCCTTAAAGACAGCCTGACCTGGCTCGTGGCAGGGACTCGTATGTTGAGCAGAGAGTAAAATTCACACAGGGGGAGGGACGATGTCACGTTACACTCCTTGTTAGGATTTGCTATCAGTGAGCAGAAATCTAAACAGCCTAAATGGTCCTAATAGTTAGAGGGGTTAGGGAAGCTTGCCAGAGCGTGGAAAGCATAACAACTGCATTTAATAACAATCAAGCTACTCTTATAAATATTTGCATGTGCTGCTTGAAAGACTACTACACAGTCATTCATGTAGTAGAGTTAGAAAGACCAGGAGGAAGAAAAAAAAAAAAAGAGAGTGAGAAGAAAAGGGCACTCCGTGTTTTGTAGCTGCCGTAATAAAGAATGGGCAAAGCACCAGAAAGAAAAGAAAAAGGAAAAGAAACCCTCCAAAGTTTAATAAACACAAAAGGGAATAAAAATAAATCTTTGGAGCATTTATTACAAGCCCTTGATGGAAGGATTAGATTGAAGCTCTCAGCCTTTCCAGCGTGGGTGTATGTGTGAAGTCGGCCTGTCTGGCCTCTTCCAACGAGAAAAGAAAAGTTGTTTACATTTCCTAACTTGGGCTGTGCATATAATTGATTTTTTTTTTTGTTTCGATAGCAGAAATGAAAATTCAGAGGGGAAAAAAAGCCTCGTTTGGATGCAATTGAATTTAGATCTTTTTCCTTGCCAGAATGAAAGCCCAACTCTCAGAAGAGCTGTGTCAAACAGTGTTTTGTTTCCCCTGAAATGTCAGTACACACAGTACTTGTGAGGAAAGCTGTGGAAATGCAAGGCTTAGTTCATCAAACACAACCGTGGAAGGCAAAAGTGTCATCCTTTTATGCAGGACATTGCTAATTTAGGGGATATCTTCTATTCCCTGTTTCACTATAAGGGAGCTTGACTTCATCTCATTCTCCTCCCAGAAGCAGTGCCTGGGGGTCTGCATGCTGTTTTGGACAGCCGGTCAGAGGATGCATTCAGTCTCTCCTGTTGATGATGCTCCAACCTGGAGCCATACTGTGGCCTGTTGAGTATTTTGGGATAGGTCTCCTGCACCTCTCCCATCGGTGCTTTTCTGCTCTGTCAGAGCAGAGCTGCTTTCTGTCCTAGTTGCTGGCACAGGAGCTTAGGGCATACTGGACATTGAACAAAGTCAGTAAGAAGCACAGAAACCACGGTGTCCTTATGCACTTAAACATCCACATACCAGATATGTTTTAACCTGGTCGGTTGGACCTTCCTGGGTAAAGCATCTGTTGAAGTTTCAGCTCATTCAGGAAAAAAAAAACAAAAACCACCAACAAAAAAGAATAAAAAAGCTAAGCTTGTGATGGTTGGTGTTCAGCAAGCTAAAGGGAGAAGGAGGGATGCTGCCTTCACCTTCTCCAAATTTATTTTGTAACTCTTGTGTCAACTGTACTGTGATGATTGTGGTTAGGATTATTACAGCTGGAAGTCTTCAGTTTTTTGAGGGTTGAATTAATAATTTAAAGATGATAAGAATGGAATCTTTCATTGCATTTACTATTCCCTCTCTCCAAAACAAAAGAAATCTGTGTTTTCCTAGCTACAGGAAACATATTGATTTAATTCTACTCATTAATGATAATGGTTCAAAGAATACTTAAGGAGTCTAGTCTGCAGCAGGGTAACTGTGTTTGCAGACTAACTTGGTCAGAGTCATCCTGGCGTCTACTGAAGTCATTGGGCCAAAACCAGAGGGGAGTCCAGAGGTATCCAACTGAGTCTGAATTGATACAACTGTCAGGTTAAGGTGGAGTCACGAAGAGAGATGAATTGTAGCATCTGAGATCACTTAAAGGCTAATCCAAAACCTTGTACACTCCATAGGGTTCTTTCTGTTCCCTTAAAGAGAGTTGCAAGTCTCAATTCTCAGTCTTCATGTTGATTAACTTTCAAGTAAACCCCAATTCTGCAGTCAGCCATTCTTTTTCAGATGAAGGGTTCCAGCTAGTAAAAAGCCCTATTTTGTTTCAGCTGTCCATGAATAATGCCTTTTCCTGAATTGACTTCCCATGGATACTGTCATGAATGATAAAATAAAGAAATCAAATTTCTTATGTGGATTTTGCAAGATACAAAACTATCTTGTAAGAGAGATGAAACTTCTGTAAGACAATAATTCATTCTTATTCATGGTGGGTGTCCCACACCTGCCTTCCAGTGGAAGGTAAATACTTATTCACTGTGTGTACAAATTCACATATGCAAACATAAAAACACGCATGCTGAAAGACTGCTCCTTCTCCAGCTATCTTCTTTATATAAGAAAGAGAGGAAAGAGGTAAATGCAGAGATGGTTCAGCAAAATCTGTTCAGATACATATTCAAAGATGTGTAATATACAGTACCTAAAATGTAGAAACTGAAAAGGAAGACTACAAATATAGCCCTGTAAAGATCTAGAAATAAGTTAGAAGCTAAATGCTGACAATTAAATAGGACTTTTTGATCTAAATAATTCAAGATGGACAGAGTTTGTCTGTGCCAGGGCAAGTGGCTGGCTGCTAGATTGGCTTGTCCACAGGGAAGGAAATGGTAGGTTGATGCCTCAAATAAATGACAGGGAAGGACAACTTACAACTCATCCTGGAAGCATCAATCTTATATATACATATTATTATGCCAAATTATATTCCTAGTAGGATTAGGTTTGGCTGAAGAACAAGTAGTAGTCTTGGAGTTTCTTGTAACAGAAAGATAAATTGAAGAGGTTATTTCTCTCTTAAATGAGGATATAATCTTTGAACCGAGTAGCTTTTATGAGAATTTGCAAAATATATCGAAATGAAGATCATCATTGCATAAAATTAAGCTTTTCTCGGAAGACCTTCATTTGGTATTTTGAGAGAGATCAGCACTAATGTGTTTGCTCATGGGAGAGAGGAGCAATTCTGGTGCAGGGGTAATTTGCATCTGTTTTTCTTTGAAATATCACTGTAAGGTAGTAGCAGGTTTTTGTCAATAAGCCTGGTAGGCAAGAACACAGATCATGATGTTTTGGAGTTTATTTTTGAGCACTGCAGATGTGAAAATTTATGAAACTTTTTTTTTTCTTTAATTAAATGGCATCATAAAGAAGCCTGGGCTTCTTGTGCATATTTATACCTCTTAGTCATTTGACCATACTGAGGGTCTGCTTTGGTAAGTCCTCTTTCAGAGGATTTTTAAAATATTTTGGGAACTTGTCATCTCTCACTTATAATCTATCTAAAGTTGAGGCTGTAATTATTGCTTTATCGTCAAAGTTTTTTCTCATAGCTAGGATTATATTTAGGAGATTTTACCTCTGATCATTTAAAAAAATAGGTTTGGGCTCAATTATTTAGAGAAAGCATGTTTGTGAATTTTGTGAAGACAATAAATTTGATGTCTTCCTCGTGTGACTGTCTTGCACTTGGTATTTATTCTGTCTTCAGTTTGAACTTTGAATTATTCAAAGAGCTACAACAAACTGGTTATTAAATGTGTAACTGCAAATGGTGTTACCTCGTGTAGCTGAGAGCTGCTGGGAGCTGGGAGCATTGCTCAGAAATTCTGGTAATAGCAGCCAGTCTAGAAACGCTAAATATTTGGAAGAAGGTCTTTAGGTTATTAATATCTCTTGTTGATATGAATAAATATTATTAAGGATTTATTTCAACTACCTTTAATTATCAATACTTAGAAATACAGGTGACTATACATTTCTATGTAAAGAGATGGGCTTCTCCCATCCCTTTACACAGAAAAGAAAATTTGTGTGTATCTATTAGGGGAAGGTATCTTCAAGAAGAAGGTAGTTTATTCGATTGACAGATGCCTGGATTAATGGTCTGGATATCGAAGGGACGCAGTGGAGGCCTCGCTGGGATTTCAGACAAGGGGTGCTGAACTGCTCACCTCCCTAACGTTGAGGCTGTTATCTCCTGACACTTCATGACAAATCCTGAGCTATGTCAATAGTGAGAAAACTTCATGTTTTGTAATTATTATCTGAAGTCTTCCTGCTGACGGGGCTCCAGGGGGACGTGTGAGCTTTGCTTCCTCAGCTGAAAACCCCTCCCCACCCTCCAAATACAATTGTCCTTTTTCTCTTTGTTTTTTCTTTATCCACTTCCATTTCCACACTGTTTAGAGAGGAGGAAACCTGAAGAGAAGTTTTTGTGAGGGCCTTCTGAGTCATTTTGACTCCTCTCCGAGCCTGGCTCTGCAGTTTGAGGAGAGCCTTGCCAGGCGGCAGCATGGCGCAACCGGGAGGGCAGTCAGGGTTTATGGCTAGGAAGGAGGTTTTGAAACCTCAACTACTTTTAACACTGCTATTGAAGACTTCAAGTCCATTTTTCTAACTGCTTTTTCTGCTTTTCCCCCCCAATATATAGTGACGGGTGCTTCCAAGTGCTCAAAATTCATGTAATCCTGTTTATGTCTACTATCTGCTTGTTTTTTTCCCTCCTTTTGTTCTGCCTCTTCTCTTCCAGCCCTTCTTACTGTAGTCAGAATGAATATTTTGTTCCAATAAAATCCTTTAATAACTAAATATGAAACAAAATCTGAAGCTGGCTAATTTATGCTTTGTATTCTGTAGGGAAATGGGCTTCAGAGAACATACAGATCGAATGAGTTGCTGTTACTTGTCCTCCTAGCAGATCGCTATGATCTCTGTGCAAGTCTGAAGGCATGTGCCAGATACCAACTGCTGTGATTTTTTTCCCAGTTTAAAAGCATCTGGGATTTTCCACCAGTATGTTGAAAGAGGGGAGGTTTAAATGCATGACCTGAAATAGAGTTGGAAATAGTTGTTAATCTCTATTAACATGGTATTCCTGTAATCAAACACATGTGGTGTTGGTTTTAGGTTTTTTATTTTATTGAGTTGTTAATAATATTAAATTGGTCATTGGAAACTGAATCATTTTACAGATATTTCCCTTACCGAGGCTGCCTTGTATTTCACTGTTTGAAAGACCAATTTATTTTATCATGAAAAAAAAATAATAAAATCACATTGCCTTCTTGCAGATGCCATCCCACCGAGCTATTACAGCCTTTACTTCCGAATCGTCAGATTTGACGTCTCAGCAATGGAGAAGAATGCCTCCAACTTGGTGAAGGCCGAGTTCAGGGTCTTCCGCCTGCAGAACTCGAAGGCACGTGTCTCAGAGCAACGGATAGAGCTGTACCAGGTATGGCGACACCTTGCACATGTCAGCTCCCAATCTTTATACAGCAAACCCACCTGGTACCTGTCTAGCAGGTGGAACAAACCATGGGGGGAAGCTGTTGAGCCCTATCTTTCCAAAATAACCTCTTACTTCCCATGCTTTTCTAAGAAAGGACTTTATTCAAAACCATATGAAGCTGAAATATGTAAACTTTTTCTAGCAATTGTGCCCCAGGACTCCAAAGTTTAAGTGTATTAAGTGATAGAACAAGACATCACACAGGTCATCACCAGGACCTCTGTCTCCCAACACCTGGCCTGTACGTTAGTTTACACAGAAGTCAGATTCCTCTTTCTGACTTGTGTTCAGGAGAAGCCTATTAACTGTTCCTCACAGAAATGGATTTGTTGATAATTGAGTTTCAAAGCTCGCCGTTTCAGACCTGGCTTCTGTAGGGGTCGAGGTAAGGGAGTGGACCATTCAGAAATTGAGGAGGAAAGTGACCCTATGGCTCTCTTACCTCCGAGTGTTGATAAAACTGATGTGGTTTAAAGACTTTAAAGCCTTTAAAGTCACTTACACTGAGTCTCTGTGTTTGTGCAAATGTTGTCTAGAGCATATTTAGTCTATAGCATAGTTCACTTCGCTGAGAAACACAGCAACCAAAAGGGGCTCAGCTCCTGGTACTTTTATACTGATTAAAACTCGTGGTTGTTCTGGCAATCTGCGACTTGTTCTGCTGAAAACCCTGCCAGGTAAGATCACCCTCTAAATAAATACTGAACCTGTTTTTTGTTCTGTTCTTGCTGCCATCATTAGCTCTGTGTGAGCACTGCCCTGGAATTGCAGCACTGTAGAGTCCAGTTCAGGTCCACTGGGTTCAAATTTGAGTTAGTCTTCTCCCTCTCTTTCAACGTTCACTTTTTCCAGTCTGGTCTTGTCAAGTGCAAGCCAAACTTGGAGCAAAGTGTTTAAAAAAAGGTTGGATGTGGCACTTCAGGAGATAGTTTAGTGTTAGGGTGGTGTAGGACTGTAGGTTGGACTTGATGATCTTAAAGGTCCTTTCCAAACTTTATGATTCTATGATTCTGTGATTCAGAGGAGGGGGTAATCTGGGTTCACATGCTTGCCAAAATGACAGTATAGGCCAACTTTAGAGTGTGACAACAGAGAAAGGCACACTCGACTGTCCAGACATTGTTTAAACATAGGAGAAGGGTGATTCCCAACTGAATGTGGTTCAGGGCCACAGATGGTCACTGGGTGCTTGGCTTCATGACTGCATCCTGGCTGCTTTGCTTCCCAAGGGCAGGCTGGCAGAAAAGTTGAGTAATTAACGTGACGTTTGTTAAAAAAGAAAGCTGGGAATCTTTAACAAGAATCACTGTGGTTGAGAGTTACATTACCAGTCCCCGTGACACTGGCACACCAACCTGTTGCAACGATTCTATGTTCTGTCTTGACCTCACTGTTCAGACATCGTAAAAGGCGTTGATGGCATCTCCGGGCTTTCTGTTGTTCTGCTTTTGAGAGCTATTAGTCAGCCACCTGAAAAGAGTACAGCTGCAGTTGCCTGAACTCGCTTCATTGCTTTTCCATGTTTGAGGAACGTGGGACACAAAGGGTTCAGCAGAGGTAGAGAAGAAAGGGCCTTTGCTTGGCTGGGATTTTGCCTTGTGATGAAAAACAGCTGGAGCTTATTTGAGAGAGCCCAACTCCAGCCAGCCTGTGCCCATGGAAATGACTGACACCTGCATCCAGGGCAGGTACTTGGGTCCTTCAGATAAATATATAGCTGGTGAGTAAGGC
Source organism: Trogon surrucura (assembly GCA_020746105.1). Taxonomy (NCBI): domain Eukaryota; kingdom Metazoa; phylum Chordata; class Aves; order Trogoniformes; family Trogonidae; genus Trogon; species Trogon surrucura. The sequence goes on from CM036618.1 coordinate 105,286,600, forward strand.
AGTTTCTTTTTTAGACTGGGTGGGGTATACTGAGTAAAGTGTTAGATGAGTAATGAGTGTAGGCTGTTGTAGGATTAGGTCTTTTCTTCACCAAGTAACAGGCAAGCCAGAGGTAGCGAGCTCCGAATGTGTGTTTGTGCCAGGCATATTTTAGGCATGTTGCTTTGCTCCTTTGCCTGTAAAGAGGCACGCTGTCTCTGGAGCATTTCCTTTGCACAGCACCTATTAAAATAATAAAAGTTGCCTATTTGTTCCTCTCTCTGCTTTATTTCTTAAAAGCTCCTGTAGCCTTCTTCTGCTTGTTGTTTTTCCCCACTTTGGTCATATTTATTTCTTGCAATCTTGTATGCAGCTCTCCCCAAAACCTTGTATGGAGGTATTATCTTAATTCTGTGATGGGTTCCTTGCTGGCAACTCTACTGCAGGAGCACGGGAGTCTCTAAATACTGTTGCATCTAATCTCCATCACTGCATGTGAGGTTAGCATGCAAGTGTTTAACAGGAAAAGCAAAAGCAGGGAGAAATTGAAGAGAGACCCATGATCCTTATGAGTCCCTTCCAACTTGAGATATTCTGTGATTCGATGTATCGTAGGACAGTGCTATAGAAAGTATGCTAAAACTTAGTATGTGAATTTTAGAGATTAGAAAGAAGAGTATCTAAGGAGCTGAAGGTGAGGCAACAGTACCATGGTGATACTAAAGAAGCTTCAGACTCTATAATGATAGATTGATAGTGCAGATAGGGGTGTCTAGCAGTGGAGGAAGAGGAAGAAGAGAAGAATGAGGAAGGTGTTCATTTCAGTGGAAGTGTGAGAGGCAGATACATTCTGCATGGGCTGAAGACTTAACTTGGGTATCTTTGCTTCCAGCATGAAAAGCCACGCATGGAGAGCGAGCTTTACAGAGATTACTGGAGGAGTTGGCATGTGCAGCCACCACTCCTCCTCCATGCATGAGCACTGCTTCCTGTCGTCTGAGATACGTGCTGGGCTTGCCAGGGCTGTTGTGCCCAGAAGGAACAATGTGGTTCTTCACCTTGCATAAGCAACATTTTAATTATTAGGGCGTGGGTTGGTTTTTTTTTCCTTTTCTCTCCTCCTACCAAGTTTCGGGTTGCCTGGTGTTTTGCTTTATTGAAAAGAACTTGGTGAGGGCTTTTGAAATTCCTTCCATACCTGCAGTTTCAGGGAATGGTTGTTCCTGTGGCCCCTCATCTTTCCCAGTCAAGCAGGAGGAGAGAGACAAAACTCTTCTGGAGAGAGTCAGAGTTCTCTTGTTGCGGTTCACTGGGAAAATGGCTGTCCCTGAACACATACAAGTCTCCCAACTGCTCATGAAGAGCTTTCTGATTTAGTCCAGTGGCAATTTAGTGGTAATATATATACCACTGGTGCAAAAGGGACAATATTACTCTGAAGGATGATTTAAGAACAGCTAGAGACAGATGTGCGCAGTAGATGGAAAAAATAAGCAAGTAGAGTATAAATATTTTGTTTCTCCTCCTGATCCTTTCTTTGTGTGGTCCTCTGACCTTACAGATTTACCCCTTAAAACAAAAAAAGAAATGCAAGACTGCACCTTTTCGACTGAGCTTTCCTTAGGCTATGCTTGGCTCTCTTTTCCAAACCACATCAGAAAAGGACTTTGTGTTTTCCTGCAGTGCCTTGTTTTCACTGACTCCGGGAAGGCAGTCTGGAGCTGCTTGGCGTGGCAAGCTGGGGCCATGGCCCCTTGCTCCCAGCCCCCCGGTGCAGCATCAGCAGGACCCTGTTGAGCACCCCGTCATAACTGTGCTGGGAGTGAGTGGTTGTAGGTCTGTTTGCCAGATCTGCTGCTCCTTGGGTTTCTCCAGGCAATAAGTCCTGGAGATTAAGTCTCATGGAGGTGCCCTGGATGTGTCCATGAAGCCAGTGGGCGAGTGGTAATCCCCAAGAACAGAAATAGTTTCTTTTAATGTCTGTTTTCACCCAGAGTACTTCTTTGGGTATTTAAGGATTAGTCAGCCACATCTGTGTGTTCCTGTGCAGATGGGAAGCGTGGTGCATATATTAAATGGTCTTGGGATGGAAAAGAATAAAACTCTTAGAAGAAAGAATTGTTTCTTTTATAAGGCTGGTATAAAAGCTTCTGTCTCTTCTTGGCTCTGGTTAAGTGAAGCCACGGAGAATTAAATTCTTTCAAGGCACTATCTTTTTTTGTTGTTTCTTTTGCCTGAACGTGAGGTTTATCTGCTGGGGGTGCAACTGATCATCAGCATTTCAGAGAATGGGAAGCCAGAGGGAAGGAAGGAAAGAAGGAAGAGGCATGACCTTAGATGCCGTGAGCGCTCTCCCGTGCTTCTCTCCCGTCCTTCCACTGCGCTGCATTCGCTCGATGTGCTTCTCAACAGGCACCAAGACTTCAGAAAATATTAAGAGGATAAAGTACTTTTGGGGGAGGGAGGAAGAATAATATTAAATAAACAAGTTTTAGCATCCTCCAGTGGCCCTTGCTATGTTTTTAAAGATTTATGCCAAATGCAGGCTTTATTGGAATTTGATCAGATAAAGCTCAGTTGTTATGGGAATGTCTTTGTTCATCAGCTTTCTTGCCTGCTTTGAAGACTTTGTCACATCTTTCTTTTATTAAGGTGCTTCTGTATTTATGAATAAAGACCCCACACCCCACAAAAAAAAAGCTTGTCTTTTATGAATAAACATTCCGAAAAATAAATAGGCACCACCGCAAAGTTAGACGAGTGGAAAGCCTCACAGGGCGAAAACTCATCATTCAGAGAGCATTGTGGTATTGTTTTTTAAGGTATTTTTATTACGTACAGACGGTCAAACAATAACAAGTAATAATTACTTCCTATGGAAGTGGTGCCATGTTTTGTTAGCACATCATAAAGGATCACAAAAAATGCAGCCGAAGCACTGTTTTTAATCGTTGTCATTATCCGAGGCTGATGTGGGTGGGAGTACCTGAGAGGCTGCAGATGGGGTGGATGTACCACGGGATATGTCAGAGCAAATGAACAAGGCCAGGTTAAAGCCTGGAGGACACAGTGGACTGCAATAAAGAATTTAAGCGAGCAGGAGCAGACGTTTGGTCTTCACGTGTCAAGGAGGGCCTGATCCATGCTGAGGGCTCCTGGGGAGATTGCTCGGGGTCCAAGAAGAACTGTCTGCCCTGCAGGCAGCAATAACCCCGTTTCTTTAAGGGCCCCTCTCCTTGCTTGGAGGTTTGAGGAGGAAGATGCTGTGGAACGTATTACCCCATAATGAGTCAGATTTAAATTTAAACCACAGTCAGTTGTTCAGATGCTTTGAATTCAGACAGTGTTTTGTCTTGTTTTTCAGTTAGGGAATACGTGTAGAGCAAGCTACTATAAGTTTGGGCCAAATCTCAGCGGTGCAAATCTGAGGCAATTTACACTGACTGCAGCAGAGCTACTCCAGACTGCTCGGGAGCAGAGGGGCTTTGCTCTCTTTTCTTGCCAAAAAGTGCCATCTCTAATGCCACAGAAGAAAATACCCGAAAGCAGGATTCGTGGCTGTGAGCTGGTGCAGGATGTCGGTATTACTGCTGTCACCTGTGGCATTTAATTTCAGTTGACTGCCTTAACTGTGACGCACATCTAAAGTAGTATTTGAATCTCATGATTTGTGTATTACTGTCCAGAAACCAGTCTTGCAATCTGAAAGGGTAAAAGATTATGTTAGATAGCAAAGGTACAGTGCTCTTTGAAGTCTCAAATTCGATACAAAGTATGAACTCAATATCTTTCTACTCTACCAACCTCTTCCTCCTTCATCAGCCCCCTCAGCAACAGCTCAGGACCAGAGTATGTTAATTTGCAGTATGTATCAGCCAAATTACTAATTTATCCTTATTCCAGAATAATACTTTTTTTTTTTGCTTCAAAATACTGTATCCCCTAGAAAAAAAAATTGAGTACACTGGAGATCAAGTATAGAGTACCTTTGGCAAATAATCTGTGAGCGTGGGTGAGGGCAAGTGTTTACCACTGCGTCATATTCACTGTGATTTGAAAGCATGTCTCAAATGCAGACACCTCTTGCCAGGAACAGAGCAGTTATTGAAGACGACTAAAAGAGGTGTATAATATCCCCATTAGCTACTGGCACGAGCCAGTGCGTGCTCTCAGCTCGAGACTGCTGTGCTTAGAAATGTGGGGCACTGGGCTGATGGATTTATTGCTGTTTGCGGTGCATGCACATCACAGGGAGCGTAGGAATGCAGGCCATGGGTCAGAAACCAGCTGCTAGGTTTGTGTTCCTGCTCTTCGGGCTGCAGTCTGGTGGTGTAGCCAAGCCCATGGTACACTGAGACACGAGGAAGTTTTAACCAGGCACTGCAGCATAGTAATTATTGAGCTGAGAAACGTTAGGTTGGTTTGCTGGCCTTGCGCTAGGGAGCTTGCTGGAGTGGGAGGGTGATACTGCTGTTTCAGGGAGGTGTAGGAAACAATGTGAAGCTTTGTTGGAGAGAAGTCTCTGTGAAGAAGATGGAAGAAAATGGAGGGGGACGGGGGTGGTTTGGGTGGAAGCCTGTAGGTGGTGGGAAGAGAAAACCACAAGGAGAATCATGCCCTACAGAGAGCAATGCAGGCAAGAGGAAGGGAAGAGAGAGGAATGACTTGAAGACAGCATGTGAGAAGAAGCAGTAAATCCAAATGATCAGGTAGCAGAGAGAGCTGCATGCCAAAGTATTGCAGTAAAATGCATGTGAACATAAGATATGGCTGTCAGGGACAGGATTGAGGAAGACAAAGGGCTTGGGAGACCTGTGCGTAAAGAGGAGATGAGCACGGGAGTACCCGGCAGGATCCAGGGGATTTGGCTAGAGGACAGGAGAACCCACTCTGGTTTTGTTGACTTTGGCTCCTTTTTGTTGATATTTTAATAAAACATAGTGTGCCTCTGGCAAGTTAAAGCTAAATGCTAGATAAGTTTGCAGGATTTTTTTGTTTTGCTTCATTTTATGGAAAACCTTTCTTTGGAGCTATCTTACAATCTCCTAAACAGCAGGAAATTGCACTAAATATTTCAGAATCTTCCAGGAGAAGGACCCCAGACCCTCCATTCTTGTTTATTGCTTATACAATGCAGAGTCTTCCTGCGTGCTTAAGCATAAATCAGACTAAATGGCCTCAGGGCTGTATTCCCATCTTACACTGCCCATGCATCTTCAGCGGCAGGAGGAAGGCCCTACTGGTGAAACAAGTGGAGAGGAAATCCCTTCTCAGGGTCCACACTCTTCCCAGAAGAGTTCACCCCCTCACCACAGGGCGAAGCAATGAGTCAGTCAGAGTGAGTCCATGCCATACTTGACTTCCCCTCCCTTTTTGACCTGCTTTAGCCGCTTGTCTCTTTACTCCCCTCGCACTTCATCTTCTTCTACCTTCAGGAAAGTAGCAGCCAACACTGTAGGAGAATCCTACTGCAGCTGCAGCCCATCCAGATACAAAAGAGGTTGGCTTATGTGTGCAATATGTTCTTTTTATTTGTAAGTTTGCATGAAGAACGTGTCTGGCAAGTTCTGAGCAGATGGATCAGAGCACTATGATTTTTTTTTTAGACTTTGGCAAGTACTCCATACCTTTGTATTTTGGCAGGAACTCTGCTTCTCATATACTAGTCTCTAAAGATTCTGTCTTTGGTTTGGACTTGATGTTGAGACCTTTTCAAGAAGAAATGGAAAGACTTTCATTGATAAATGGGGGCTGTAAAGCCCTTTTAACTCCATGGCACTGAAGGCAGAGTCTGAATTACTCTTTTGCAGAAGTGGTTACAGGAAGAGCTTGAAAATTCTCACTGAGAATTTTTGAAAAAATAAATGGTCTCTTGCTCTACTGGTGGTAGAGAGAAACTAAGATGCTGATAGCCAGTAGATTCTCAGTTATCTGGTAAAAGGTACTATATGGAGGCTTTGCACTTCGCAACTTGTTTCCATGTACAATGAGTAAGAAACTGGAGATGTTTACCACAGAATCAAGAGTTTGCTTTTCCTTGTGTCCAAGATAGGATCAAAAACCTTAAACTCAAACAAGGAGTGAGAAAGGACTGAGAATTAGCATGTTCATTTTTTAACTTTAAGCTTCAGAAAGGGCTGGATGAAGTCTCTGAGAGCTGTCTGAGGAGAGACCTGTGAAATCTGGAACCTGTCAGCAAGTGAATCTTTCAGCAGGGTGAATAGTACTTAAGAATTTGGAAACCACAAGTGGCTGCCTATGCAGACACTGAGAATCTGGTTGCTCTGCTGCAGAGGGTTAGGCTGGAGTCTCCTGCAGGTTTCTTCTAGTTCAGAAGAGGTTATCCTGAACGGCAGTTTTCAGCTATGATGTTGTGCATAGCTGAACTTATCTCCGTTCTCCTGTTAACCAGCATTAGCACATCATTTACCACTGGATCTCATTGTTTGGTCTTATTTACTTTGAACTTACAAGTACACGTCAGGTTATTTCCATTATTTTAAAAGGCCCTTGAAGTTCCAGTGGAAACCATGGATAATGACTGATAAGTAAGAGAAAGATCAGTGAGCCTGCCAAGATGTTGTAATACACAAGAACGTTGCAGGAGTCTGAAATGACAGAGAAGGGAAGGAAGGAAGTTATCAAGGAGCCAACAGCATCTGGAGGGAGGAGATCAGACAGTCCAGAATGAATGGAGAGGAAAAGCAGATTAATAACAGTTTTTTACAAGATAATGCTGTATTTACTTCTATTCAGTGATTGCAGAACCTGTGTTGGCTGACAGCAGTGACCATCCCAAGTTCCAGGGAAATGCAGCAGACAACATAGATATTTTTAAGTGGCCATGTGATCTTATTACCATGTTTTGAAAGTTCATCAACTTCTTTTAAGAAACTGTAAGTTGACAAAAATATTTCCTAACAGTTGGTGACTGTTATTCTCAAACCCAGCCATAAAATGCCCTTGTTGTTGCTAAAGCTTGGCCTTTGATGTGTGCCCAGGGTTTTCTTGGCTGCAGCAGATGTATGCCATTGATGCATCAGCCTGTGTATCATCACTGCTGAACCGCATTCAGTTTTTTGTTTGTTTGTTTGCTTGCTGGGGAGCTGATGAATTTGTTAGCCAAAACTATTCCACTGTCAATTATACTTAATTGTAATTTTCCTATTCTTCTGCATCTGATTGTGGTAACTATAGAAAACTAAAAGTAGTTATTGGCCAGACCATCAAATCTGAAATAAAATAAGCTGTTCTACAGCTCTAATTATTTGAAAGAACTAGTGTGCCTTTCCGTCATTTTTTTTTCTTTTTATGTGTGTAGTGAGTCATGAAGACAAGCTGTTCTGGCATCTGCTTTCAGTGGTTATTGTCTAGAATACATACACTAATGTGTTCATTCAGTTATCCCCTACTTTAGGTGCTTATATATGTGAGAAGGGGAGTAAGCAAAGGAAAATTTGAGCAAAATAGTTAGTTTCTATTAACAGAGTCTTGGGTTTTGGAGGTTTTTTGGTTTTGTTTTTGAATCAGTATAATTACACTGATGCTGAATGCTGCTGCTCTGCTCCTGTCAGCCTCTGATATACCCCATTTTTTAAAAGAAAATATGTTTCTGCTAATTTTGTAAACATTCTGCTTTGTTTGTTGTCATGAGTTATATAGTGTTCTCACTGTACTTTACAGTTTATAAAATACAGACTAAGACAATCCTTGTACGTATTTTTATACTCAGAAATGTGTTATAGTTCCTTGAGAGTATAAACATGTGTGCATATAAATAAACAGTTTTATCCTCCTGTATTTTAATGAAGATTTCAGCTACTTGGTAGTTAAATTTGAAAAAAAAAAAAGTCAGTTAATGCTATCCAGTTGATCTGAAAAAATAAGCATAGCAGGTGGCAGAAATAATATAGAGATCAGTATTTTCTGGAAACTCTCATGTCATTCTTCTGAAACCAGGTTGTGACAAAACTGAAGCTTTTAACCACGGAATGCCCTGGTCGTGGTGATTTGGGATGTACTTCCAAGATAGTGTCATGGTCCAGCCTCTTCTAACAGATGAGGAGGAGCACAGACAAATCGCTGCCAGCAGAGCAGAGGGTCTCCCCCTGAAGACTCTGCAGAGTGCCTTTGCAGAATCTATGAAGAGTAGATTTGAATGGGATTTATAAAATACCAGAAATCTAGCCGGCCTGCTGAGGGTGGCATGTGAGGGCTGTCATCACCAAGATCCCCGGCTGGGCTTCCTAAACATATGTAGCTGTACAAACAAGAGCAAGGCTTTGTTTGCCTCCGGCTGCTTCATGAGCCCTTTCCTGCGTTTAACTGCATTGTTCGTATATTCACGTTTGTTTTGCCTTTGTCTGCTGGTACTAGCTGCATGTATGTGATACCTAGAGATCCTTCATAGCTGTGTGTAAGATATTTTTTCCCCAGGTGTTTTTAAGAACAATCAGAATAGGAAAAAACAATGATGAGAGGAAGGTTGGCAGTGCCTGTAGAAAGAGATAGCTAAAAGGCAGGGCTTAAGTGTACAAGATACTTTGTCAAGAAGAGATTAACGAGCATTTTGGCAAACTGATTTCCTGTGAAAGGGAGGAATCCCATATGAAAGGAGGGTAGACAAAACCAAATTGTTCTTAGAATTTAGAGCATTGCTACTGACTGAAAATTACTCTATGTACTGGGCCAGAAGTCTGCTGGATAACCTTTTGGTAACACTTCTACCTCTTCAGCTCGCATATTCCCTGCATAATCCTTTATTAGAAGAGACAGTGTTGCATTACCACTGCTGAAAGCGAGTCCAAATAAACAGATACACCTGCAATAACATCCCCGTGTTCAGAAGCTGGACAGACTTTGCACAACCTGAATTTTGAGCTTGTTGAGGTTGAGCTTTCACTCACGCGTGTGCGAAGGCGTGCGTGCTCACACCTGCAGGCGTGCGGTTGTGCGTCATCAGCTCTTCGTGAGTGCAGGTGTTCAAATGCATTGCTCGTAAGTAAAGGAGGTGAGGTTGTATGTGTGGAAAGTCTGTCTCCTACTCATGCAAGTGATTGAATCTGTCATCTCCACATGCAGGTGGTGATGCACAGTTCTCCTCCCACCCTGAAAGCCCTCGCCATCCACTTCATGACCCATAAACATACCAAACTCTTCCTGCCTCTTTAAGAGTTTGGACAAGGTGCCAGAAGGAAATGAAAAAGGATTAAACTCAGTATTCATTCTCTGCTGTGAGGGTGTTTTTTGCTTGAGTTTTTTCCTCCCCCTTCTGTTAATATTTTTAGTGTACTGAAAACTCTTTTGCACAAAGGTCTACATTTTAGGCCTTCATTTAGGTCCTCCAGGTACAGGTTGTGCAGCAATTTTTCTGATAACAATGTTTGATGTGGTTGTGATGGGCTAAACATAAAGGTAAGGTGGTGTTTATAGGCAAGGGAAGGCAATGTTTATAGGTAAAGATAATCTCTCTCCTAAGACAAATCAGTAGAGTTGGAAGAAGTAGACAAGCTTTCAAGCACAAGAGCTGGAAGGCACAGAAAAGGCTTTTCTTCTTTTTTTTTTTTTTTTCCCCCCCAACTAAACTGGTTGATCTAGTAGGAAGAAAGTAATGGAAATACTGAAAGAGAAGTTTTTCCGTGAAAATACAGGCTTACGGGTGTATCCGAAGAAAAAGATGTGTTGCTGGTGGGGAAGGTAGAGCAAGAAATGTAATACAAAGTACAAAGAAGCAAACCAAGGGGGGAAGAACACAGAGAAAACTTAAAATGTTTATTTTGTGTAATAGTTTTGGTAAGACTCATTTGAAGAATGTATTGTAGCTTTAAAAATTTCTGATAGGTGTCTACAAAGAGGCCCTTTTGTTCACTACCGTGTAAAATGCAATTGCTTCCACATGGATGGAAAGATAGAATGCAGAGTAGGAAAAGAAGCAAAATGAGTCCTTCATCTGGTTATTTTTAGAGGGAAATAGACTCAGGGGATCCAGCCTAGGATTTTATCATCCATTACCTTTCCCCATTTCCAATGATGCAACAGAAAAAGGAGGAGAAAATGCAAACGGTGAGGCTAGAAGATCATTCTTGCTTCCAAGCAATCAGCTTGTTAAGATCATACATCACCCTAACACTATGAAAATACTTAGTCAGCCCTGGAGAAGGAGATTGAACCAGACATGGTAATTTCACTAAGTATGGCACTCATCACACTTGACACTCTTCTGCTTAAGAACTGCTAGTGCCTGTTTAGCCTATGATGTCAATTGTGGAAATTATCCCATATTTAGTTTGCGACTTTTTAGCTCATTCCTCATATGTTTCTTCCAGAACATGCATCATAAACAACAAGTAGAGAAGCCTTACTTCCAGTATCATAGATACCATAGTATGGAAAATATCTAGCTCTTCTAATCCACACTGTCCATCCTGTCCTACAGCGGCCTACAGTTTCGAAACCTGTAAATGGTTTTCTTGTCATTCAGTTTGCCGGTGGGGATGGATGTTCTTTGTACCATTGGATTCATGCAGTGGCAATTTCTCGTCCTTTTTCAAATGCCTTTCATGCCAGGTAAACACTGTCAGCCCTCAACTTTGAGTAGTAATGGAATTGGGATAGAGACATTTTATTTTGGATACCAAGGCACAGCTGTCCTCAGAACGTAGCTAAGACCAATTATAGTTAACATCGGGAGGTTGCTTTTGGCACATTACTTACTTTTGAATCCTTACATCACTGCCAGAACTGAGGTATGCAGTTTCTGGAGTCTTTGGAAAGATATGACTGTGCAGAAAGGAAGAGAAATGAGCCAAATTCTGGTGTCCCATTTGCCTCACACCCCCCCTCTCCCCTCCCTAACACATCTTTGCAGAATGACAGCTGCATTACATCCTCAGAAACACTTGAGTTGACCTGATAAAGACCAGAGGGAAGGCGAAGTTATATTTGTACTTCTCTGGGACTTTCCCAGCATTGATCACTGATTCTCTCATCCCTCTGGCACTTCTGAGCAGTGGTAGTCCCCTTGCTGCTGCCAGACGCTCTGTAAACAGTTGTTCAAACACTCTTGTTTGAAGGTTATCTCATAAAAAGGCGTCCCAATGTTCAGTGTTTGAGTGCCCCCAGCTTCTACTGGAGAACGCAGCGTCGCCTACTAGGGGCACTTAGTAATCCTCTGGACTCGAACCAACACGTCTTTTTGCTAAATGTGTTGACTGGAAAGAAGGCAAAGAGCTTGTCATGCTGCTGTTCTTCTCGTAAGACAAATGTTAATGTGGGAGCTGCACTGTTGACCTTTAAGAGATCACTCCCTTGAAGTAAATAGGGAGACTCTTCATGTTGGGCAGAATCTGCCCTTTTCAAGCCTGCTTTTCTGTCTAACTGTGAAAAGCCTAATTTTATCACGATGACATAGTTTCGCACCTCTTTTGAAATATTTTTCTTTACATGTACTGTGCGGTTTCACTATTGTTTTATTCCGTCAGTGTGTGCTAGATGTCAGGTCGGCCTGGGCTGAGAAAACAGGAGGAAACAATGAGACATTGTCAGTTACTCATTTGGAGATGGACTTGGATGGTTAAAGAGAGGAGGAACCCAAAACAATATATGAAGTCGCGCAGCTGGCATGCCAAAAGTTACAAAGTGATGTTATTGTGTGGTATCTTAATTGGAGTTGACAGTGTTGCATGGCATTTCAGCTTCCTGCATCACAAAACTATCAACATAGTAATAACCAGGAAACCAGAAACCTGTTAGCAGCCAAAAGTCCAGTTATTTTACCCTAAAGTGAGGGTAAATAGTAGGAGGCTGTGCTTGTATATGGGAAGACACTCGTTGAATTGTTCAGACAGGGGGAAGACTGGGGGCACTTGAAATTCTTGGCCTGCAGTGCTGTGTCTTGAAAGTGAGGGGCTGGGTTTCTTTTGTACGGGTATTTTTTTATGGCATGCTCAATAGCAAGCTCTGGTGAAACTTTCGACACAATAACTACAGCTGGCATCAAAGCTTGCGTTGAAGCAACATCACCTATTGCTCAAATGCATGTGTGGGCATGATTCACACCAGGCTGTCTCTGCATGCCCCCAGGTTACTTGTATGGACAATAACTTTTTTTACTGCGTGATTAGTACCCAAAGTCAGGGAAGTCTAGAAACATAAATAAGGCAACACCATACAGATTAGTTATGGGTGAGCAGTGTAGTATCTTCAGTGCACAGACTTTATTGTACAGGCTTTACTTCAACATCTGACATTATGCTCTAACCAGTGTAAGTATTACTGAAGAAGGTAAAATTGCCTCTTTTGATGCTCCAGTTACTATGATCTCTTGACCACTTGTGTTGCAGGAGGTCAAGTTTTCAGGGCAGTCTTTCTGTCTGATTTCTCTTAGGAAGGAGTATGTGATGACATGTTTTGGGGGGAGCATAAGCTGATTGCATTAGGGTGTTTTTATATCACCTTCCTCTCCCTGCACACGCCCCAAGAAAATTCTTTCCAAAAACGTGCCTGAACGTACATCTGCTGTATAGAGGTTTGAGCTGTAGTAGTTTCTTCTGCTATTGTATAATGTTTGTGGCCCATTTTAATAAAAATCAGGTAAATGTTAACCTGTAGGCAGTAATATTTGTTGTTTCTTGCAGGTTCTAAAGTCTAAGGAATTATCATCACCAGGACAACGCTACATCGACAGCAAAGTAGTTAAAACAAGAGCTGAAGGAGAATGGTTGTCTTTTGATGTCACTGAGGCTGTACATGAGTGGCTGCATCACAGAGGTGACAAGTGCTCTTTGCCTTCACTCCTGCCCCAACTGCTCCTCCGTTAACTCAGCATTATTTCAGGGTCATTCCTTGTGTAAAAACCACCTCCACTTACTTTTATGTTTTGCAGACAGGAACCTTGGATTTAAGATAAGCTTACATTGTCCATGCTGCACCTTCGTGCCTTCCAATAATTATATCATCCCAAATAAAAGCGAGGAGCTTGAAGCAAGATTTGCAGGTAACAAAAGAAAAAAAAAACACTTTAAAAAATGTTGTACTATTTGCTAGTTGAGAAGAGAAACAAAGCCGTTATTGCCTCTCTGATTGCCATTCAGCTGATTGAAAACTTGTTCATTTGAGAATCTTGATTCTCTGCTGGTACAAAATGGTATTGAAGGCACAAGGGTAAAATGTATCAGCTGAACTATGCTAAAACCAGATGGCATTAATAAGCCATCTCATTCTGTGCATGCAGCTTGGATGTTCTTAAGGGTCTGCATTACAGTTTGCAGCGTGCACACCAGACATACGTACGATTTTGGATGTAGGGAAGACTATGGCATGGTGGACCAGCCACTGTTGGAGAGCCATGAGAAAACTTGCTAAATATTTTCAAAATAAACCCTCTGAATGCTGTCCATCCTAGCACTGTAACAGTTCAGGCTTAGTAGAGAAGGCTACTGCTAGAAAGTGGAGTTAGGGTGGCGTTTGGCACGCATGTGATCTGCTTGCAGTAGATACGCGTGCAGGTGTGATGCATTAATATTTGCTGTGGCAAATTCCTAAAATGTAGGTAAGGCAACAGCTGGGTGCTTTACCTACAGAAGCGCCTTCCTTTGTCCTCACTGAGTATAGAGGGTTCCAGTCTTTGCTGGTACCTGCACAGGTACTTCCAGCTCTTCAGGCACACTGAATATTGCCACCTACTCCTTATTTCCTTTTTTTTTTCTCCATATGATCATATCAGTAATATTTTAAATTACTCTGAGCAGTGGCGTCAGTCACTTTGGGGAGAGCTGAAGAATAGGTGCTAGGCTTATATCACTGTCCTGCAGTGTTTTGCTGCCAGGGCACTGTAGGTTGAAGAAACAGCAGTGGTGTGCCCGTGTATGTGCTTCCACAGCAGTGGAAGTCCGATTCTCCGGTGAAGCAAACAACGCTACACTACTTAACATTGTTTATATGTCTACATTGTCACCTAAAATTTATTGTAACGTATTTGTATATTAGTTAAACAAAGTATCTTTTATGCTGACAGTTAGCTTGGTAAAAACTTAAAAGATTGGATTGAGTGGGTATTAAAATATAACAGTGCGTAGTTAGGGTTATGGATATATGTGCTTCTTATGGACGGCAGACAGAGTGATATAGAGTAAATTTGTCAAGGTCACATAAAGTCCCTTGTGTTTTTAAGCCATAAAAGTTTCAGTTTCAAAAAGAGAAGCATTATTTAATTGACCACGCTTTAGTTATCATCCACTAGTATGTATAAAACTATGGAGAATCTACCCAAATTCTGTTTACATAGTTCTCATATATTAAAGTATGTCATGATTTGGTTCATTTGTTTTCCAAGGATTTAGCTTATTCCTTGTCAAGTATTAAGTTTTTCTAACCATTTTTTCCACTGCATTGGAATTTTTTCTCTAAGTAAATACATGTACTGTACTTACGGCGAAAGCCGTTGTGTGTATTTAAAAAATTGTTAGCATGGTATTTATTTACTGTTACTGCAAATGTTACAAAGGGAAAAGTGTACCTTCCTTTCTTGAGATTGTATTATCGGGTTCAGGAGGTTAGTTTTTAAAGGTTATTAGAAACATGCATAACATGCTTGGACTCCTGGGAAGGACTAACACCTCAAGTCTTTTGCCTGTATTACTGCCACAATAAGAAGCTGGTAATGGAGTTAGCGATTCAAGAGAAAACACAAAATGTGAAGTTGTTGCCATTTCAAGAAGAAATATTTTGATCAGTGTCCTTGCCATGCCCATACAAAAGAAGGGGCTACAATAACTGGCTTCCTGGGAAAAATTAGCAGATTTAAATGAGCTGGCAAGGGGAGACAGAGAATTTACAAGCGTTAGAAAGAGGTAAATGTGTTAGAGAAAAGGTAATGAAATGGAAGTAACCAGTGGGAAGTGCAGGTGAAGTATCCAGAGCCGCTTTGATGGTGTTACAAGGTTTTAGAAGGTACTTAGCTGTTAAAAGGTAAAAATACTGCCCTGAGTGAAGTGACTGCTTGGGGCATTTGAAACTAAGCAATGCAGGTACAGTGACTGAAGTAATCTTTTGTGTTACTCATTTCAACAGTTGTGGTAAATGTAGTGAAATGACATTAAATGGCGGTGACTGTGGGAGGGCTGATACAGTAGATGATGTGAGAACTGTGAATATCTTGCGCATCTTGGGCTGAAATCTGCCCGCGCTTCCCTATGCTCAGTTGACACTGTCATTGCCCAGTTTCTGAGAGAAATTTTTTTTAAGAGATGGTTTATTTAATTTGTGAAGAAAAAGCAACACAATGTTTATCACCAAAATGTATTTTTTGAAGGTATTGATGACTACACATATTCCAGTGGTGATGTGAAAGCTTTAAAGCCCAATAGGAAAAAATACAGTGGGAAGACCCCACATCTTCTGCTAATGTTATTACCCTCCTACAGACTTGAGTCGCAACAGCCCAGTCGGCGGAAGAAGCGCGCTCTAGATGCTGCCTATTGTTTTAGGTAACTATGCATCCATATTCAGTGTACTTACATAGTAGTACCGGCCTGTAAGGTGTAATGCACGTGCTTATCATGTTTCTTTATGGTTGGCATTTGCACAGAGCGTGGATCCTTATTCGCAGACCCCCTGGGTCTGTGGGCAGCAGGTATCTGCCCAGACGTCTCCAGTGCCGCAGAGGCAGTGGCAGATGAGGAAGGTTGTGGCCTTAGAAAGCAGAAGCTGAGTTCCATCTGGGATGATTCCCAGACCCATCAGCCCCATAATTACAGCCAAATTATCACCTTCACTGTGCTCACCTACTCAAAGAGGCCACTTGGTAGGACCTGGAGAAAAATACTTATTAGTCCTCCAGGGAAACTATTACTTTTGTCTGTATAAGCAAGTCCTGCCGTGTCTAAGCATCTGATTTCAGTTACAGTATAAGGTACTCCTGACGTGGTTTGATTGTGAGTTTTTGAGGCTCAGACTTGCCCTGCCTGCAAAGCATCGTTCAGGGAGCAACTGGATTATTTTTACTCTCTTTGTTGACTTTGTTACGACCAATGTGTTTGTCCTTATTTTCTTTCCCAGGAACGTGCAGGATAATTGCTGTCTGCGTCCACTTTATATTGACTTCAAGAGGGATCTTGGCTGGAAATGGATTCATGAACCTAAAGGATATCATGCTAATTTCTGTGCAGGAGCCTGCCCATATTTATGGAGCTCAGATACTCAGCACAGCAGAGTAAGTAATGATTTTGCTAATTTTCAGCTTCTGTTTCATAACTGCAGGGTGAAATACGTTTCTAGGATGGACATCAGCACCAATGCCCAAACCTTGTATTTGTTATCTCCATAACTAAGGATGGTGAAATGTGGCCCTATGGAGGACTCGCACATGGCCTCAAGCTACTGTTGAAGCAGTAGGAATATGGGTGTTTAGTATGTTCATTGGAATGACATATGGATTGGTGGAATGCTTTTTGTGAATATGAACTTGGTGTAGTTTTGGAAGGCTGCCTGGGAAGGGACCTTTCATTACAGAGCGTGACTGGAAGTTGGCACAATTAGTTAAGTCAGCAAAGGCACTGTGGGAGGCACTATCAGAGTAACAAAAAGGTTAAGTCACACCACCTTATGACTTGCCGTTTTTCATTTTTCACTGTACCTGATGTGCTGCCATGCTGAATTTCATGAAGATGTACTGATGGATGTGCTTCTTTTACTTCAGAAGATGTATTCATTCTTGCACTTTGAGAATTTGTATGTGAAGGAGGAACCTTGTGGCTGGGATGTCAAAGAACCCAACCGATAGTCTGAAATGGGACTTTTTATTTTAGGGATTAGGTGTAGTATTTTACCCAACTGCCTGAGGATGTGTAGTGTTCTTCTGTGAAGTGCTTGCTTCTCTCAGCCATCAATAAGGATGTCTAGACAGTGAGTGCAAGAGGCAGACATTTGCATCTCAGTTGTCATAAAGTAAGAATTTCACCCTCAGGACCGTACTGAGAATGACATCTCCCCTGTTTCAAGCCACCTTTAAAATACCAGATTAATATCAGCCAGCAGGGAGGACTCTTCAAACTGTCCATGGAGCAGCTTACTTTCCTTTTGGCCTGTAAACCCACAATCGCATGTTCTTCCTGAACTCAGAGACCCAGGTATACATACCCATTATAGCTGTCACTGGCTGTGACATTGTATTATTAGCAGTGTCAGCAGGCAGAGGCATAAATAAGCTAAGTATGTGTCTGGGCTGGTGTGACGTAGTAGTGTACAAATTTTGGAGCAGCACTTGTTTTTAAAGGAAAGAGGAAGAGTCACTGTCATGGTCACAAATACGTGGTTTGGATAGTTGCCCAAGGAGTCAGAAGTTGCTTAATAAAGTAGTTGGTGTTGCTGTCCTGAACAGATCTTCTGTCTCTCTAAGCTGTAAATGTTGTGCTGAAGTTCTAGGAAAAGGTCAGTTGGTTGTTGGCTAACGCCTTAATGCCATCCTCGGAAATACCTGTGCATCATCAGCGGGTAACCCTGCGTACTTTCCTTGCAGAGAACCATGTGTGTGAATCCAACGTGACATAAAGCACCAGCGCTGCTAACCTCACCGCAGCTGATTCTCAACAGGAGTAACCGCAGCCTGAGCCCTGGTGCTTGCAGGGTGGCATTCATGGACGTACTAAAACATAGCCAGAGAGGAGAAGCAGAGGAGTGCCTGTGCTCTGAAGGGCTCTCTTGTCCCTTTGGTGCACTTTAAAAGCCAAAATCCTGTAACAGCAAATGACAGTCGGAAGACACAGATAAAAACCTTTCAGTTTTTTTCCTTCTGTATCAACAGAGCGTTCATGCTCTTTCAAAGCAGGTTCCAGGCCTGTGCCTGTTTTGAGGTTTAAGACCCTATGGGTAAAACCTTGGGAAAGGTTTTATCTACCGGTGACACTGGACTGAACTGGAGAAGCATAAAAGATATTAAAATCCAGGAATCTTCATACTGCTTTCAGTGGGTTTTCTCTCAGGCGCTGCGGGAGGAAGCGATGCAGAAAGGAATTTGCTCTGAAGTGGCAGGAAGGCAGAGGTAGCTGTCTTAATTTCTCTTTTTTCCTTTCTCATTCTAGGTACTCAGCTTGTATAACACCATAAACCCAGAAGCTTCTGCCTCTCCGTGCTGTGTGTCCCAGGATTTGGAACCCCTCACCATCCTCTACTACATTGGCAAAACACCCAAAATTGAACAGCTGTCCAACATGATCGTAAAGTCTTGCAAGTGCAGCTAAAGGATACCCCTGAAAGAGCATGACGTATGTGTACTAAAAAAAAAAAAAATAACCAAGGAAAAAAGAAAGAGAGAGTGAGAAGGAAAGAAAGAAAAATGAAAACCCAGGTTCATCAGTGTTAAAAGAAAAAAAAAAAGAAGAAAAAAAAGCGGTACTAGTCTGAACTGTTTGAAAGTTCGTTTTGTTTTTTGTTTTTAAACTGGCATCCGAAGCAAAACATTGAAGGCCTTTATCCTACATTTCACCTACACATAGTGTGAGATAGACAAGAAGCAAAGTTAAAGAAAAAAAAAAACCTTTTAAAAAATAAACACTGGAAGAAATTTGTTAGTGTTACTATGTGAAAGGAAAAAAACAGGAAAATCCCATGAAGTGGAGTTGCTGTATCTGTCCCGTGCCTTACTTGATCTCTCTGTATTGTTATGCAATAGGCATCCTACCCATTCCTCTTAGCTGTAGAGTTAACAGTGCGTTATTTATTTGTGTGTAAAAACTATCAGATGAACATTTCCGTATTGCCATTGGAAAAAAAGGAAACCAGCCAATGTGGACAAAGTGGAGACCAAATAAGCTGCCAGAAATACATATAAAGCCTAAAGGAACACAAGCTCAAAAGAATCAGAAAATGGTTAGTTTAGTTCAACTAAAATAGAAATCAGTTACTATGTTATTGAGAAACTCTGCCTTTAAAACACCTTATTTTTTCATGCCAGCTGCCTAGAGAGGCTTCTTGTAAGGTCTCAAACCCTTGTTTTAAATACTGAATAATTTACTAATAAAGGACACTCTGTTTCAGTCTCAAAGACAAGTCTATAAGATTTTTTTTTTTACTGTAAATGATTTAAAATGTCAGTTTAGTAAACCAGTGAAATATTTAACATGTACTGGTCTAATCTTCAGACCTTAATACGTTGCTGTATAGCTATGCTATGGGATTTTTTTTTTGTTCTTTTGGTATATGTAACCATACCTAGAGTATTAAAATAGGTGGGTAGTAAAAGCCAGCTTAATTGGAAACATATCTGTAGATCTCTATTTGTAAACTATTAAAAAATTAAGTACTTTATGTGTAATGTGTAAATTTTCACCATATTTTTGTACTCTGTAATACCGTCAGCTCTCATGAGTTTGAATTTGAATTTGGGGCTCTTTTTGATCACTCAGAATCATGTGTTTCCCTCTAGCTGGCCAGTATGAGTAGAGTCCCTATATTTTTGACTTGCACTACAAATACATGTTTTATAATAATTGCTATACATGTGCTTTGTATATTGTTCATCATTATGACATAAGCTACCTGACTCCATTTGTTTTTTCTGTTTTACAAAAAGGATGGGTTCAAACGATCTCTTCCCCTCCGCCCCCTCCTCCCCTCCCTCCTCGGTTGTCCCCGTATGTAACGCTTGAACTGCGGTGGCGGTTCGCGTTCCCACAGACCTGTTTGATTTCCTTTCGGCTGTAGACGTCCAAACAGATGGGCAGGGAGCGAGGTGTTGCGAGAAGAGATGTCCCAAGCCTGGCCGAGGCGAGGCGAAACCCTTTTTTTGCAGAGAATGACATTCACCACTGTGCAGGAGGCTGGTGGGGAGCGATGCCGCGAGCAGGCTCGGTTTGCAGCCAGCAGCGGGGACTCGGTTAATCCACGGGACCGATCCTGTTCCTGCCGCAAGTCAGAGAGGTTTGCCTTTAACTTCTGCAGCAGCACGGCAAGCCCCTTTAGGCTCTTGGTGTGCGCATAAGGATTTGCAGGATCAGACCCTTGATTTTTTGCAAGTTTGCCATTTTTTTAAAATTTTTTTTTGACTGAATTCACGTGAAAGGTTCCTTTAAAAAAAAAGGAGAGGAAAAAGGGAACGTGAGGTTCTGAGGGTTCTGTTGTTGTTATTACACGTTTAAATATCATAGAGGGAGTAAAAAAAAAACCTAAAAATTCCACATCACATGCTTCATTTAAAGAAAAAAACACCAAAACCCTCAACCTAAATTAGCAAAAAAAAAGATCATGAAGAAGGCGCGTTCGGTTCATTTCCCATGATGAATGGTTTTGCAAAGCAAAGCTGGAAAACTGCGTTAGGAACGTACTACTTGGATGAGAAGGACGATTTCTGCCACTGACCCGAGCGGTGATGGGAGGACTCTCCTGAGCTTGATGTTGTCAGCCCCAGGTTTCAGAAGTGCGATTTCTTTGGCTTCAGCAGAACACTGATGCAAAACTGAAGTACTGCAGCGGCTTGCGCACGCAGCTCCTCGGGACTTTGGTAGAGCCTGTGCTTATTGCCTAGGTCGAAATGTAGCCCCACAGATGATCTAATCCCACCCGTTGACTCAGCGCAGAGGAGGAGGTTGTTAGACTCCTGATTTATTTAGTGAGCTAAGATGAACAAGTGAAAAATCTGTCCTGCTAACACTTGCTTGAGCCAGACTTACTCCAGTGAGAAGATGCACTGAACTCAGTGAAACTCCTCAGGGTAGTAAATACTCTGGATTTTGCTGCATAGGGCAGCAAAATTAGTTTTATCAGGTTCAGTATGAGAACTGTATTTTTGTTGGACAAGAAGGGAGACAAGGATGAACACATTTCACAAAACCTAAAAGCTTCTTTGCAATTCTCTGCTGTGGGAATGCAGCTCTGAACTGGTTTTGAAGCTTTTTCTGAAAAAGTGGAATAGGAGATAGCATAGTTGTCCAACTATACTCACTATGCGCTGGACGCAGCTGAAAATTTCGGTTTGGGTTTGGAATTTTTTCTCTAAATTTAAGTATACAGCCTTACTTCTGTAAGTCATTACCCCGAGATCGAATACTTTTTTTTACTTTTTTTTTCCTCAGAATGCACTGATAGTATTTGAAATACTCTATTATATAAAGCTCCTACAATTTTTTTTTCTTGTTTATTAGACATGTATTTCCCTTTAATTATCAAGGATGTTAGGCCTGATCCTACAATGTGCAGAACTCATGGGTGAAATTCCCCTCTACAGAGTGGGAGTCATATGAGTCCTAAGCACCACTTGGGTCTGATGTAAATCCCCCTCAAATAATGTTTGGATGGATCTGCAACAGCTTGAGGATTTTGTGCCCAGAGGCCTTATCATGACAAGGTGATTGCCACTGTCTGAGCAAAGTCCCAGAGAACTGGTACCTTGAAGATCAGACCCAAGGGGTTAACTGGGGCTGAGGGAGAATCTTAGCACTTAGCTGAGTGGGGTAGGACAGCATTTTTTATGTGTTTAGCATCAATACAATTGTATAGTTGGCATGGTTTAAAGGGGAAAAAAAAAGAACTTAAAGGACAGCTGTGTTGTACTTTGGTGATCGATTACTCTGTATTTTAACACATTGTATGTCTGGTTTTGTGGTGCTCTAGTGGTAAATAAATTATTTCAATTACATGCTGGTGTGGCTTTCATATGGTGACTTTCTTGTGATGTAGGTGATTCCTCAGCTCTGGCTCAGCTTAATCCCTGCAGAGCCTAACTGGGTGTGTGATACCAGTGTCTGTGACACTGACGTGTTCCGGCACAGGCCGAGGTGAAGAACGACCATCCAGGGTGAACGTGAATGACGTCTGCTCTGTCAGTCGCTTTCCCCTCGGCCACTGCAGTATATGTCTTAGTCTTACAGACGAGAACAGTTTCTGATTGACTGCTCTGGCCTGTGTGTGTGCAGGACAGATACCACCGTGGGCAGGAGCAGTGTTAACCCACCGCCCTGTTCTGCCTGATCCCTCACCAGAACCTTGCCCTTGCAGTCGTATTACTGCAGGCACTGTTTTGGGGGCTTTCCCCTCTCTAGAGGATCTCAAAAGTACTTTCTTCCTCATTCCTGTAGTTCTGTGGGAGATGAGAAGCTAATTTGTTTCGTGATGCCTACACACTGAATGGTCCTCCACACCATTGCGTCCTTCAGCGGAGTGAAACCCTTGGGTTTGAACGTTGTACAAAATAGTCTAGAAATGGGATGGGACGGGGTGTTGGAGGAGAGGCACAGGTTGGAACATGTAAAATTCTGGCTCTGGCTTCAGGAAAGGAAAATATTTTCACAGAGGAGGTGACCAAGCCGTGGAACAGATTGTCCAGGAAGGGCATGATATCTCCATCCTTGGAAATATTGAAAACCAGTTGGGGGAGGCTCCAAGCAGCCTGCTCCCCCTGCGCCTGCTCTGAGCAAGAGGTTGGACTGGAGACCCTGCACACTCCTGCCCACCCTCACAAATCTATGAACAGCATGGTCCAATGCAACCACTGTTTCTCTCAGTGGCTAACAAAGCACAAGAAACACTAGTGCTCAACTGCCTCAGCTATTTCTCTTATTCCTCTTTGCCAGCAGCAACCATGTAGCCACATGGAAGTGTTTCGGGTTTTTTTTTTGTCAGAAAATAGGATTCCTTAGTTTGTTGTCTCTCACCATGCACTCTGCAATATGCAATTGCATTATCTAAGCAAATAAGAATTAAGGAGCCTGGTATTGCAGCTTTTCTTTATCAGGCTTTCTGCAGCTCTAGTCACTTAAATAAATAAAACTGATGGGAGGAAGGGCTGCAGGATTGAATCATTACTTTAAAAGTTGATAAAATCATATGCAAATGCTTCCAGACCAGAGACTGCTGACAAGAAGGGGTGAACATCTGCTCTTCCTGATGCCTTCCCTGGGATCTAAGGGGTGCATAGCATTTCTTGGCATGAATGAAAGAATATGTTTATGCCAGATTGTTTAGTGTTGTTGTGATAAATTGTAACAAATGGACACTGTGGTCTGTGAATATGTGTTTAAGAATGCAACTTGGGGCGAGCATTAAAAATAATCCTAGAGGCCATTTCACCACACTTACACTCCAGCCTCACAGTGATCTGTCTTAATTGATTTCAGTGAGTTTATACTAGCATAAAACTATGGTCGCACAAAAATTGCCACATACCAATTTTCATTCTATCTTTTTTTAGTTACCCAGCTATGTGCTTTGACACAAACTTAATCTGCCAAGCCCATTCTTACCCAAGGTAGCCCTCACACAGTGAGCTGTGAAAACTTATGGTACTATCTGCTTTATTTCTGAAGTCAGTGATGAACAGGAGGGCTTGAGGGGGAATTTTAATTGGAAAATTTAGAAGAGAACGTGGTTTTGCTGCCTGTAGCTAAAGAGGAGCAAAGTGGAGGGGATGCTGTGTGCTAAGAGAGATTTTATAGCATGGGGCTGAAAAGATGGAAGCTCTCTCATTATAATGAGTTTTATGCAGAGTATTTTGGTGCTGGGCTTGTCTTTTCCTTTTGCTAAGACAGCCTCTCCAGACTGTATCAGTGAAACCCTTGCTGCTCTGCTTGAATTAAATTGTGGTTCATAAATGTGGAATATTCAATATTGGGAAAAAAAACCCAAACCATGTAAATGTCTTGAAAACCATTTTTTAGGCCAAAATCTGCCTCTTAGATCAGACGGAACAGATTCTATGAGGAGCCATGAGTTCTGGAAGAAAATAAACCAAGAGGTTATGTAATTATATGTGGTTATAAAGTAGATGTGAAGTAATGTAGTTGGCTTGTCAGTGGGTATGGGTGTAACAGCAATTTCTTCATCTGTATAAAAATAAAATTAAATGGAACAGAAAGCTGATGAGAACTTCCAATCAAATTTGATATGCTCATTTAATGAAGTAACCTGCTGGAATCTAATACAGAACCCCTGGGGTATAAACCTTTCTTAAAACATATGGTGGTCCAAGAAACAAATATTTCCTTTGAATGGGGTGTTTTGGTGCCAAACTGAGATGATGGCAGGAATGGAGGAAGGGTCAGTGGTTACTGATCCCTGGGTCTCTGCACTGTTTGCACAGACTGTAGGCAGGTTCTAGTTAAAAGATCCACACAACTCATACCAGAAACATTTGCCTCAAGAAATGGAACAAGGAAGATACAAATGGCAAGTGGGACCCAAGTCTCTTTTTGTTCAGCGAAGTACACCCTGAGACTCAGAAAGGAGTTATTACGTACCGTTTGATCCAGCTGATTAGGTGGATCAAACCAAAATGTTTATACGCAAGTACACATTTTATCAAAGTCTGGCTCTGATGTTCGTGCGCAATCTTGAACCCCTTCAGAATTCAGTTAAATTTATTCCCTACAACTGGTTGGTAAGCAAACTTTAGTCACCAAATTCACTGCTGGGGTGTGTGTGGCTTTTAGCTTAAGATGCCAGAAGTACTTGAATAGCTCTGAGCGTGCCAGATTCAAGTCTCACATAGTAATCTTGCGGTTTTTTCCCAGGCATAAAGATGTATAAATGTGATTGCCACTCACAGCAACGACAAGTCAGAGACAGTCAAAGTACCCCCACACATCGAGATGTTTCCCAAAGAACTGGTAGTGGGACACCACACCTTAGATCACCTCATTTTCAGTGATTAAAAGACCAGCACTATAGGACTAAGTGATGGGTTTTTTTGCCATCTGATGGAACCCATGTGAAACGAATTGATGGCTTCATTCCAGCTCCTAGTGTAAACTTGTTGGCAGTCTCCAAGGATATGCAGACTAATTTCATCCATCAAAACCAGAAAATATCTTTATCCGGAAAAACCTGCTTTTTTTTTTTCTCCTTTGGAAAAATGTAAATACAAAGGACAAAATATGCAGCAGTTCATGGACAAGTTATGCATTCCTCTTCAGTGTGTAACCTGTTCTCAAAGAGGTGGTCTGGATCAATTTGTGGACATTTGGGAGGGAAAGCTGGGTTTGGAGATATTCTAAAATATATTGTTTCCTCTGCTGCTTCTATGAAATATTCAGTTACAAAGAAGCCAAAGGACTGTAAATAAGAGTATGAGCTGACTTAGTTTTTTTCACATTGCTATCCAGCTATGATGTATGACACAGGAGGTGAATCACTGCAGATTTTGAGTGTCAAACACAGCCAACTGATGTACGCAAAGCTGGGTCACAGAAAGAGGAGCAGGAAAGATGAACACAGCAGAAGGTTTATGTCAGCGTAAAGCCCTACATAAAGCCACAGGAAAACTGGACTGTTTTTTGTTGTAGTTTTTGTTGTGGACTTGGCTGTGCTTCCATAGCAAAAAGAGCTGTTCCGATTTCTCATCCTTTGTCTTGGAATAGGGGGCATCATTAGGGAGGTAGGAATTTACCTAGGAATATCTGAAAGTCACTGATAGGTTATGTCAGGAAATACAATTTAAATGACCTTAATTAACGTTTCCTGTAGCTAAGCACCCCTGACTGCTCTCCTGGCCTCTCTCTCTTATTTTAGTGTTAAAAGTTCCTCTGCTGTTTTGTGATAACAAACAGATAGTGTCTGTCAGGTAGTTGAAATCTCAGTGAGATCTGAGGGACCAAAGAAGAGGTCTCAAGCATTAATCCCTTGAGTTTCTCTAGTGCCCAGTTCCTTAAAGCAGTGCAGTAAAACGCCAGGTGCTCTGCAGGCTGGGCACAAAGCAGAGCCTCAAACGCACTCTCAGCAGTGGACTATCCATGTAAATAAAGCAAAAAATATTGTGTCTTGGTCTCCACGAGACCCTTGTGGACTTATTCGAACAACTGTCTCACTGGTTAGCCCTCCTTACCCCTTGTGAGCAGTGTAGGAGGAATCAGTGACTCACACACTCTCAACACAGGAAATCTCTCCTCATGAATATGGATGTGCAAAAATGCACCAGGAACTGCAGATATGAAAACCCCGTATACGTACCTGCAAGCCAGAATGCACATAGCAAGCAAAGAAACGATCAATTCATGCTTGATCTGTTTCTGTGGATGCATAGATTCAAGTGGTGCATATAAATTTATATGCTTTAAAATTTGCGTCGGACTGCAGTGTTCATGTAGCTTTTACTGTATTTGTAAGCCTCTCCCTCTATTTGCTAAGTATCTTTGCACTTTCTGGACAGCTTCACTAGTTATATTCTTAGCAGTCTTACTGTATGGCCCCCGGGAGGAAAAGAAATTTCAGAGACTGTTTCACTTCTGCGTTACTCCAGCCATAGCAGGTTGTTTTTGTAACTTGTGTTGCTGGATGCAGGAAATTACTTTTGGAGGCAACTGAGTTGAACTGACTGGTCTTATTCCCAACTCTCTTACTTTAGCTTTACTCCAGCACAACTATTTCAACAGGGGACAAACCAGGCTTTAAAGTCTTTTGGCTAGAACAGTCAGGCTCAGTTTCTCATTTTAGTGGTGGCTTCACACAAAAGCAAAGTGTGTAAATGTTGATTGCCACAGTAGCCTCCATGAAAGCACCTATTTGAGTTTATATTTGAATTCTAGAAAAATGAACAGTATGACAATTTTCTGGAGAAGGATATTGACCTTATTGTCACTTAAACTGGTATATTTTACAAGGTGTTACTGTCCTTTTTATCTCATCCAACAGTACCGAAAATAACGTTCTTTAATGCTGGATTCAGGTCTTGTGCCATATTTATTGCACGGTTATATTGCATGGCTGTAGTTAAGGGAAATGATCCTTTTCAGTTGTGTAGAGCTTTCTCAAATAGTTTTCAGGCTGAACTTTTGATATTGGAACTCAGCCCAGAGATAAATTTATCTGCAAATTTTTATCAGGCTTTGTTGAGATATCTTTGACTTCTGAGAGAACAGGTAAGTATATTTACCTTATACTCTCCAATCAGAAATGTTGTGCGCTCATAGTTCAGCTTGAGAGCAGAACTGTCATTCCCACTCTAGGTTGTTTGGGTCACAGAGTCAGATTAGTGTATTGGTTTTCATTTCAAACATGAAAGCAGGTTTCCCGACTGTAAAGAAATGCTTGAAACCATGAGCGGTGTTGAATTAATACGGCGACATCTAACTCGAGTCTGCAGAGTAACTGAAAGAGAGCACTGAGTGAAGTTGTGCTTTTTGCAGCTTTTCAATGGAGAACATGCTTTCTTCAGAGCAATGGCCTCTCCTCCACGCCTCTGGCACACAGAAGAAAAGTCTCCCATGTGAAACACTTGTCTTCTTTCTTTGGTACGTAAGAAATAAGGATGAAAATGTCAGGTTTTAAGGTTCTTGTTGATAAAAAAAAAAGAAATCTGAGGGGGAAAAAAGATAGCTAATCATCTAAACAGTTTTTAGCCTTGACAATATTCTCTCCAGAAAAAAAAAAAAAAAGTTTGTACGATGAACTGGTCCACCTGTGTAAGTATCCTGAGAAGCCTCTCCAGAAACAGCCCAGTCCCTTCCTGTCTGTGATAAGAGGGCAAAGCCAGTACTCGCCACCAGCTAATGGGAAGGGAAGGCAGACGCCTCTTAAAGGACTTTTTAGCTGTTCTTCTTGCTTCCACTTGGGCTTTTATTCACTGCTGAGCAGTGGCAACCTGACAAGAGAATAAAGTTACGATGGCCCTTTGAGACAAGGTAGATCTCAGCAGAAGACAAACTGTGTTCAGACGCATCTTGATGTTCAATCACTGCCTGACCTAAGAGAAAATCTAAGCATGAAGGAATCTCATTCAGCAAAAAAATGGCCACAGAGAACGAGAACTCTAAGTTACATCTCCAGAAGTGAACAGGCAGAATGAGAAAGTTTTATACCAAACAAAGACCCAGTTAGGAAAGTGCAAGAGCAGTGACTATTTCTGTGAAGGCACTGAAAAAATGATGACACATCCCTAGACCAGCCAAGGACCGTGTGGGAGTAGCTTCATCGCAGTCTAGTTTCAGCTTCATCATGAACTTGGGTTACTTGCTGGTATGTGCCTGTCTCTGAATCCTGATCTATTCCTTTGAAATCTTTTCAAGACTAATCTGCCACAGAATGTGTTTGCATAAAGGGATGAAAAATAACAAATGTCCAAATAACAAATAAAGGTCAATGAGACCCTTTCTGTGTGAATCATCATTGCACCCATATTTCCTGCTGGAATAATTACAGGATTTGTTTAGAAGGATGTGATTTTTCTGCTTTATTCCAAATCTGTTGTAAATTACTTACTAGAGGTTGCATACTCAGCGTCATTGTACTAATATAATTGCCAATTCATACCAAAAATTTTTGATCTGCTTTAAGGGAACCGCTTCCAGAGGCTAAAGGACAGATCTGATTCTTGTATCTGTTCTTTGTGCAGCCTGTCTTCTGAGGTTGGACTGTACCCGTGTTGTGAGTGCCTGGTGTTGATTTTCTTGTATCTGATGTGGACATCTCTTGAAAAAGAGTATGGAGTCTAATTGTGTCCATCAGTTTGCCATACAGACCATAGGTATGGCAGATGTATGTGTGACTTTGGGCAAAGTCACCCAGCCACGGTCAGTCACGGTCACCAGTCAGCAGTCCCAGCCACAGTCACCCCTCCAGAAGTCTGTGTACCAGAAGAACAGACCGCTGAAGGCACCTTTCATGATGGAAAAAGTGTGGAAAGACCAGAAAGCTCTTAGATGTTTTTATGGACTTGACAGCCTCAATATATTCACAGCTAAGGAATACTTGTGTGAATACAAGTAACCATACGCAGTGATCAAGTAGGGCAAAACTTAGAATTTCAATTAGAATCATAGAATGGCCTAGGCTGGAAGGGACCTTAGAGATCATTTTAATCCAACCTCCCTGTCGTGGGCAGGGATGCCACCTCTAGACTACGTCAGGCAACACGTGAGAACCGAAAATCGAACTTGTCTCAAAAAAAAGGAAAGAAGACGTCTCTGCAGAAACTATGTGAAAGAGGCCTGTTAAAAGTGGGACAAAAACATTAGCTCCAGGTAAATCATAAAGTTGATACTGCTTAAAAGCTATTGAATTTCCACCATTTAATTAGGATCTTATTTGTTCAATTATTGTGTTTCTGGGGTTTTTTAAGATAAAATTTGGTGCGCTCACTCAGCCTTCAAATCCAGCACCGGTTCCCTGCTTAAATGACAAATATTGTGTTTTTATGTTACTAGTTTAATGCAGCAAGCAAACAGAGATCAAAGTATCTTGAGAACTACATTTAATTATAATCGCCGCCACAAATGCCAGAGCAAGATGTGGCTCTTTCATAAAAGAAAACACAGTAAAACAATATTATGCAGTTTACAAATTCCATCAAACCACTGTACAAATAAACAATGCTACTGAATCACACAACAAATCATCTTACAATTAGGCCACACAAGACCATCTGGTTTACAAACCAGCCTACGAGCCAAAGAGGAAAACTTTGAAGATAAATATTGCCATATGTGGAAGCCCAGGAAAAATATTACTTACTAGCACGGAGCATCATTTTGAAATGTAACTCGCCGTGGGAATTGAAGATTTCTTACTGAGGTTAATATGTTTTGCAAGAAACCTCACAAAATGGAAGCATAAGGTATTCCAGATAGGCCCACAGACTGTGGAGAAATGAAAACACTTTTAAAGCAGCTGGATTTAGCCTGTCTGCTGGTTGAGTACCTAAGTTAATTTGGAAGTTTTAACATTTTCTCTGTCCAGGACATTTGTCTAGTTGCATAAGGGAAACATCCTGTTATTTCTCAGTCAAAATGTACTGATAATGGTGAAAAGTAGAATTTCTTCTACATGAGACTCGAATGGCTAAAACAGAATTGTTTTATCACTTCTTATTGTGCCAGAGGTTCTTAGCATGCAAATGGACATCTTTGCAATACTCCAGGAGTAAATAGAGAGATTTACCAAAGCAAACGGATGTTTGGGAAGTCTGTCTTCGAGTCACATAATGGTTGTGCAGTTCAGGAGACTGGAATTTAGCATTTTCTGAAAATCAAGGCACTCTAAGACACGTAAAAATAGACACCACCAGTCAAAATGTATAAAACCACCTTTCAAAGATGTTGACCAAGGAACACCTTTTTTTTCCAAAGTCGGTGGTAAGTTCCTCAGCATTGGTGATGCAAGGTAAGGTCCTGAAGCACAATGGTCAAAAAAGAAGAGTAGAAAAAAGAGCAGCAAATCATAAAAAGCACAAAATCAACACCAGTTGTTTATCCATCTGAACAAATTTAATTAAAATAAAAAACACAGAAGTGTTTCATTTGTTTAAAAGTTACAATCTCTGTGCAGTTCTGCTGGTTTGTTCCAAATTTTTTTTTGCTTTATGCCACAAAACACCAAGAGCATGTGAAGAGGGCTTGTCTTTCATGCTTTAAAACAAATGAATGAAAAAAAAAAAAAATATTAAAAAAGGATAGTTTAGGACATTTATAGAATGATAAAATACCCTTTAAACTGTATAGGGTATAAAATTGCTTGAAAGCTCATAATTGACATCTCTGGCTCATTAAATGTTTTCTTTCTGTCACAGGTATTTCTCATAAAGTTGATCAAAGGTTTGGATTCTCTAGAAAATGGCTCATATGTTAAGAATAACTCAGAAGTGCTGAAGTCACAATTTTGTTCTTGCAGGGTTGCTAATGAAATCTGTACTCTTGGTACTGAGGTTTCAGTGATGGGTTTAGGCAATGTTTTTACAAACTAGGAAAATACTTTTTGAAATGCAGCTCACACCCGCAACTTTCAGCATCAAGGCAAGCATAAACGTCCCTACAGTTGTCCTGCTTTAAAATTTTTTCCATTTGTTGTACTCAGTGCATTATCCTTTAAATAAATTATGTAAAACTATTTGGGGGTTTGGAAGCTTTTGCTTCAGTTCACTAAGAGTTACGCACGACTGTATTGCATCTCAAACTGTCCTGATGCACGCTGACCCTTCATGCTGGGTCTCCATTTGCTGCACTACTTTGGTCCAGTGATTTAAAGGGAGCTCTGATTTGATACAGAATCACAGAATCAGAGAATGTTCAGGGTTGGAAGAGGCCTTGAAAGATCATCTAGTCCAACTCCTCTGCCAGAGCAGGATCACCTACAGTAGGTCACGCAGGAACACATCCAGGCAAGTTTTGAATGTCTCCAGAGAAGGAGACTCCACAACCTCCCTGGGCAGCCTGTGCCAGTGCTCTGTCACCCTCACAGTGAAAAAGTTTTTTCTAACGTTTTTGTGGAACCTCCTATACTCCAGGTTGCATCCATTGCCCCTTGTCCTGTCAGTGGACGTCGCTGAAAAGAGCCTGGCTCCGTCCTCCTGACACTCCCCCTTGACATATTTGTAAACATTAATGAGGTCACCCCTCAGCCTCCTCTTCTCCAAACTAAAGAGACCCAGCTCCTTCAGCCTTTCCTCATAAGGGAGATGTTCCACTCCCTTCATCATCTTTGTGGCTCTGCACTGGACTCCTTCAAGGACTTTCCCGTTCTTCTTGAACTGAGGGGCAAGTCTCTTATACCGGCCTGTGTTGCTGCTGAATCTAAGTACCTGAATAGACACCTGCACCGATAAGAACTTGTGCAACATCGTCAAGCAAAAGCAACAATTGCATGGCTTTAAGGCAATCAGAACGGGCTGTTTTAGTGCTGCATAATTCCACCCAGAAACAAGACGAAACTTTTAGCTCCATTAAACAATAAGCCAGAAAGATGAGGAAAATAATTCTCTGACAAGCAGTGTAATATTAAGTCAAATTTTAGGAAACCTCACTAGCCCACAAAAGTATTGTGGAACAGAGAAACAGCTGGGAAGCGTCCTCAGTTTTGAGCAAAAGGTTCAATTTACGTCACTGCAAGTTCAAGACAGGCCTTGATAAACCACAATGAAAACCAAAAATGTTGTCAGCCCGACTTTGGGTGCTACTAGCTTTGGGGCACCAGAGTATTTAATCATATATTCAATAAGCACTGTATGTCA
Source organism: Trogon surrucura (assembly GCA_020746105.1). NCBI lineage: Eukaryota > Metazoa > Chordata > Aves > Trogoniformes > Trogonidae > Trogon > Trogon surrucura. The sequence continues at coordinate 105,318,500 of CM036618.1, forward strand.
CAGGTAACGCTACTACGCTTTGTACTAGCTCATGAGAGCATCTCGCTCTGAAATTTCTCTAGGGGTTCTTTAGACCACAAGGTAGGGAAAACACAGCCTTCTTTAATCCGATGTGTAACAACTGAGACTTTTCTCATGCTTGTTGGCTGATTTCTTACTCGGTTTGAGGTGCAGCCCCTACATTTGCAGACTGTTTGGACCAAACAGTGAATGGGAGATCTGTCCTTTTGGCACCACTGGGCACCAGTTGTCACAGAGATTCAGAAGCTGATCTACAAAGATTTGCCAGCTTACATCATTTATAGATCCCAAATTTGTTAGTTATGTTGGTGCCATGGATTAAAATGGTGAGCAAACAGTCTGTGCAGAGTTTCAGCTCACAATCTTTGCATTATTTGCTGATTTTTTTAATTCAAAAAGCAGCAGTTTTTTCATAGGCATTGACAGTAGTCCTAGACCTACACAGAATATAGAGGAAGGCCTGATCTTTGCCCTTTCACTGCAAGATAAGTAGCTAAAGCTGTGAAGAAAACTGAGACAAATTTTCTCACTTAAAAATGTTTTCTCCCCAGATGACATTGGTCTCAGGCTTCTTTGACAGAGTCCCACCACTTCATCCTGGCTGAAGATCTACTCATGGCTAGGCATCACCACTACCCTGAGGTGGCTTAAAACATCTGTGAGTCATGGAAAGGAGGGGTTTGGATGGTAAATTTGGAAGGGATGTGCTGGGGTAGGGCAGGGCAGGGCAGGGCAGGGCAGGGCAAACAGGAAGAGTGCCCATGGCTGGGAAAGCAGGGCGCTCACGGTTCTGTGTTTTCATTCTGTGTTTCTTGCCCTGCTGTTTCCCTGTCTCCTGGTATTTCCACCACAGGCAGAGGCTGCAGCTCTTAGCATGCAAACAAATGAACGGAGAAGAAGAAGCCTTCTCCCGAGTGCTAGATTTTGGCTGAAATGTGAGCAAGAGATGAAATCTCTCTCCTCCTTGCAGAGGCCTGTCTCTGTGCAGCTGATGTTGAACAGCACTGAGTCACAGTGAAAGACATCATTACCTCCCCGAGGCCAAAGCAACCCTTGCCAGCATCCCAAAGGGGATTCCCAGCCACCTCACTCATGCGCCAGTGCCTCTGGCATCCGGTGGCTTGCCCAGCTTCATTTATTTATTTGCTTTATTCACCTCTGTTTTGTCTGGAAAAGACTTATCTACTTCTCCTCCTGCAGCTCAGGTCTTTCTTTCAGCTCCTGCCAAATCCCAGAGCCACGTGTTTTTGGGAGCCTCTTTGGAAGAGGGGCTGTTCCATGCCCTTTGACCGGCTGGCCAGTAGCCAGCTCATAGGAGGTGACCGGGACCCACAGGGAGAGGGATACGGGGCTGCGGCTGGAGGATGAGGTGGCAGGTCAGAGCTGTGGTGTTTGGTAACCCACAAAGGCTATGGGGTTGAAGCTTCACCCCCGGGATGTGGCTTCAGCCCTGGGCTGGGCTTCCAGCAGGGCCCCGACCTCCTCTCACGTGGGCGTGATGGGACAGAGGGCGATGGAAAAGTGATGCTTGGTGGCACTGGGAAACTTTGCCAGACAATAAATATGACCCCTAGCACCTTGCTAAGCACTGTCACAGAAAGCATCTTTCACCCTCACTCGCTTTGGGCAAACGTCATTCTGGCTGGGACAATTCTCTCAGTTGCTACCACAGTTGTGACGCTGGCATCCCTGGAAATAAACTGCCTTGCTCCATCTCTGTGTTTCTATCTGTGCCTTGCTTAGGAAGCTGCCTGATTAGCATCCTCAGAGGGACGACCCACCTGCGTGCTCACCCTCCCCAGCCAGGCTGTCGCAGGGCGGAGGGAGAGGACCTGTCCTTTGTTCTGGGGACTCAGCTTGGCATGGAACCGACTGCACTCCAGTCACAAGGCTCAGCCCTGAAGGGTGAAGAGGAGAGCACAATCACTGCCACCGAGACCCCAACACCCTTCACAGCGGTGACACAAGCGGCATTGTCCTGATGTTAAAAAAAATAATTTAAAAAAAAATAAAAAGAGAAGGAGAAAAAGAGAGAGAAGGAGCAAGTGAAACATACACCCTCCATTTCATACAGTGTCCAGAAAGCCTGGCTGTCAGCATCCCGCTGGACTCCCTCCAGGCAGGTATTCATTACATAGATTTGACTTTTTAAATACGATAGAAATGAGAACCGCAAACTCAATATGTTTTTCTTCTTGGGAGATGAGGGGGCAGGAGGGAGGGGAATAGCGTTTACCTCATAATTTCCCTTTCTCTTCCCCCCTCTGTGTAAGCCACATTATTCTTTCTGCAAAGGTACTTGGGGAAACTTGCTAAAATTTTCCCTCATGCTTGAAATTTACTTACCCTGGGTAACAGGAAATGTGGAGTCTTGTGATGTAGATTGTTATACCAGATGGTAATCTTAGCACATGCTATTTGTGTAAATCTGCGGTGCAAGTGAGTCATCATTCGTAGCTGACCTTCACTGCTGTGAAAATACTTCTTTCAATAACAAACAATAACAATAACAATAACAATAACAATAATAAACACAACGCTTTGGCATGGTTCGGCTCTGCCTGATATGAAGACAAGGGCATGCTGTGCAGCTCGTGAAGGTGGGTCCTGAGGTCCCTGTGGAGCAGTTACAATCCCTCTGGAGCAGGATCCAAGGCTCATTATTGTGTCTTTCCATCAGCTCTGCTAAGTTCTGGATCAGGCCCCGGTCGTGTTGCATCACGTTTCTTTACAGCCACCTTACATTCCGCTCTCTGCGCTCTTCTGCTGGCAGAAAGCACTTGCCCATTTTGTGCTGTATAGGAAAAGGCCCAGACCCATAATCAGACCCAAATAATGCGACTGATTTGCTGCTTTTTCCAAAATCCCTGCAGCATGCTGAACTTAGGAGAGAGAGAAGACTGTGAGATGCATTAGCCCTGAATCGAAATTATGCTTGCCATTTCTGCACCTGTAAAAAAAGAGAGTTTTTACCTGAGAGGGGTAGTAAAACTCCTTGATATTTTGATGGGGAGCATCAAGTTTTGTTGGAGCCTCCCACAACACTTGTGCCAGCTCAGCCTTCCTTATCCCTTTCCATTGTCTGCAAGAATAATTCTGAACACAGGTTCCTGCCTCAGTGGATCTGCAAGAGCTCTATTTGTGTAGGATTAAGCCCATGAACTGAAATTACAGTTGCTATTAGTAGTGTCACTGCAGTCCCATAGAAATCCAGACACAGTATTTGACTCCAGTGTTTCCTGCAGCAATCAGTTCTACTCCGGGAAGAAGTATTTCCTTTAATTTTCCTGATTTTGTCCTTGTAGTGTGGAGTTTCAGACAAAGATTCAGTTTTCCTTCCATTAAAGTTAAAATATTGGATGCTAGCTGAAAGTGATTTCTGGCCCTTTGCAACTATTAAAATCTCAACTCTTACCAACCGAGATGTTTTTCCAGAGCCATTCTTCTGGTCATTTCAGCACCTACTTCACTGTGTCCTAGGGAAAAGAGTGAGAGTTTCAGACCAAGTCACCTATTGTGCTTAGAAAACTGTCTGATAAAATAAATAAAGTATTTAAGTAAGGGGAACCCAGAAGCCTATCATATGTCAAACTTCTCAAAACCGATTACAACCCACATCTGATAGAGTGAAAATCACACTGGCAATTAGATCAAGAACGTCTGATTAAATTCCTCAGGCTTCCCAAATCACAACGCTAGTATTTGTTTCAAAGACTTTATAATTATTGTATTTAAGGGGCTGTTATTTAATACTTTCCTCTAACTCTAAATTACTCCTGATGTCAACTTGAGCTTCACGAAATTCTGTCTATGGCATACTCTATAGCCAATCAGTGAATATGACCTTCATGGCAACATTTTGCTTTGTATTAATCCTCTCTTTGAAAGGTCAGAGTAGATAGATATAGTAGAAGAGGCGGTAGGTCTGATTAAAAGTCTATTAAATCAGTGGAAAAACTTCCATCTTCTGTGGATGTTAATGGAATTTGGATCAGGTCCCCTGTGACTGATTTTGCTGGATCACTGTCGCAATAAAAATGCCTATTATCTAACGTTGAACTGTATTTACCTCCCAACCAGGGGATACAAGTGACACATACATTCATCTTAACCCAGTCCACATTTTTCAGCTGCTTTGATGTCTTTAGATGAGAGGATCTGACAAAGCAGGAACTAGTTGCAAAGCAAAAAAAAAAAAAAAAACAAAAACTTTGGAGTGCTGTGAAACTATATATTTCTTCAGCAGCTTGTCTGGTTCAAGAGAATGTCGTATTTGTTATGTTGTCCTGCTGGTAGCAGTGATAAAAGTGTTTTAAAACTGAAGTCCGTTTTCTTGCTCTCACATCCAATATATGAAGCTCTTGTAAAATGCAGAAAAATTCCTGATGTTTGAAAAAGGTGCTTTTGGTGCCAAAGCAGACAGAAAACATCTATGCTCCCGTAGAAATGCAAGGGGAATAAAGCTGTTTCTAAGGGGATAAATGTCTCTCTTATTTCCTATTCCCTGTTACTGTGGTTACTGTTACTTTTAAACATTCCTAGCATTTTGCACATAATAAAAAAAAAAAATAGCAAAATCCCTGTTCATTTCTAGACACTGTTTTCAAACCAAAGCTGCTTGTGCTGAAGAAAGGTGCAACACCAAAATTCATCCCACTCCAGTATAGCAACCCATCCTAGGTGGAGCTCTTGCCACTCTGCTTGTCTAAGGAAGGAGATACAAAAAAAATACTGAGAATAAAAATTAAGCAAGCATGAGGACCTGAAAAACACGATCATAAGAACCAGAGATCTGCCCATTGTCTTTGAGCTTATGATCACCATCAACTACATTTCTTCCTTCTATTGTTTTGCTCCTTATGCAGGTCATGCTATGGCATTGTATATAGCTCTCAGCTGTGGACAGTGTGATGGTCACAGGAATTATTCTTGCAAAGTACTGTACTAAGGACTTCGGTCCTGTTGAAGACAAAAATAAATTAAATTATTATAGCTTGCCTCTTGCATCCCACTACCATCATCTACTACCCTTTACTGCCACTCTTTTCTCCAAAACTGTTCTTCAGAGGAAGTGAACAGAAGGCAGTGCCACTCCCCGTTCCCATATCGGAGCCACAAACCAGTGCACCCACATCAGGAAAAAAGAGCTTACCACTGGGAACCTTTCCTTCTGATGCTTTGGTTGCTGTCCTGTAGCCTGTTTTCCTCCATTTATTTAGGAACCTGTTTCAGCTTGGTACTTATTTGTGTTAATGAGAGAGCAGTGCAGTCTCTGTGCTGTGATCCGAGTCTGGTTCCACTCAGCAGGTCGCAGATAATGAAGGAAAACAGAGTTCCAACTTCCCCCTTGCTTGAAACTTTCTTTGTGTTTTCCTGCAGGTCTAGAGGAACAGAAAGCTGCTGCTATTTCCTAATTTCTAGGCTGAAATGCCAGGTGAATTATGAAATGCAAAACTGAGTGGGGTTATCTACCTGTTAGAAGGCTTCACATACACCCTTGCAGCCCGAAGCTGGGGCTGCAGTGAGGGCCTTGGGACAGTCACCACCATCTTCTGCCTCTCTCTGTCAAGCTCTTTCTGCCTTTTCCATTTCTGTGCCTGTGCGAGAGCAGTCTGGCATTTACCTCTTTGTAGGTAGTGCAAACAAGTCTTTACTGGGCATCTGAAAAATTTTTATTTCCGTAAGCGTTGTCCATGAAGGGTCCTAGTTTTCTATCTGGCAAGATAGACTGTGTGGGGTTTCATTTGCACTTTTATAACCTGATAAAATGATTGAGAGTTACCACTATATGTTTGCTGTTTCTGAAAGAATTTTAGCTTTTGTTTAACAGTAGCAGCTATATTTGCACTGTGGCTTTATTTTTCTTAAAAGTGTAATGAAACTCATCATTTATTTTCCTCCAAGCGTTACATAAAGTAGCATCGCTGGCTGAAGTATCTACAAATATGGCAGTCTCTGATGTTCCTCATTTGTCTGTCATTAGTAATATCCTTTAGTGACCTCTGGCTAAGGCATTTTTCAGATATGCAGTTCTTCTGGTAACTTATTTACTCAGGACAGTTTAACTCAGAGGCAACATCTGGATTTCCATGGAAGCCAGTCTTACAGCTTAGCTGACAGAGGTACCACAGAGGTCAAGCGAACTGCCTGTGGTGATACTTTAGCTGCCATTGAACTTAGGACCTTCCTGCCTCCAAAACACTGTGTTGTAACTGCTAGACTCTCCTCTCTCCTCAAGAATCATATTCCCAGGGATGATCTTCTTTCCTCAGGCCCTGATTATATCCTTCCTTTTTCATGTTCATTTTTAGGCCAATTTTATCTGTTCACTATATCAGCCCTGTAGGACTGTATTGAGAAAACACTGCTTGACCTCCTAGCTTTGTTTCTGTGTTTGCTTCCAAATCATACCTCAGTGCAAAATCTTTAGTGTTTTGTTCAAACCACAGACAAGGCTTGGAAGTGTCCGTGAAGCCCATGAAAAACATTTTTCTGTTCCTTACAAATTTCTGAGATGCACATATATTTCATCATCTCTGACTGTCTTGTGAAATCACATCTTGTTAAAAGGCTTTTGAAGTCATAAAGATGTCTTCATTGTATTGTAGCTGTATTGTCTTCAGCTATTGTTTCTGTGCTAATTAAACATCTTTCTGAACAAACAGATTCAGGATCCTGTAAACTCTCTAATAAACTTGTAATGAAAGAAATATTCAAAGCCTCAGTGATTAATGAACAGATGTTAACAGGCAGTGCAAACTTATGGGAAACCATTTCTAATAGTGATGTCAACAGAGAACAATTCACAGACATAATTACTAAAAAATTATCAGAGACTTCCTTGTCAAGTATTTTGTATGTTTATAAAGCTGTTGGTGACTCATTTTAAGCAGTCTGGGAGACTTATTTGATTTGGAATCGGCATTTTATTATAGCTTAGCTGTTATGTAATAGTTTACTCAAACGAAATGGTCAGCTATTCTTCCATCTCAGCATCGTCTTTATGTGTGCACTGAGATTCCTTGTAATTCTCTCAGCAAATCGTACCTAAATACTTTTCCATGCTTTCAACCTTTGAAATACAGTCCTCGTTAAAGCTGAGTAGTAGAGCAGCCTTTTTACTTAATTACATATTAGATCATCTGCCATCCACTATAAAGTTCAAACGCTGTAGTACGAGTCACCTTGTGCCATTTGGTTCCCTGTGCCATGTGGAGCAGATCTCTCTGACATGCAAGCAGGCTCGGTAAATTTTGCCTGAGTTTGCTTTAGAGGTAATTTCATAGGAGGCAGAGCGCTGCCATTTATGCAAGGCAGGTGCATACACTACTTTCTGCGGTTATAGCACAAACTGCAATTAATGTTGCCTGTCTCTCCAGTGTCATTAATGTTCAAGCAAAGTAATCTGGATGTAATTTTCACACTGGCGCTAAAATGACATTTCAGTGATTCCACAAGTTTCTTTTTCCAAGACATTCCAGTACAATCAACTGTAGAATTACCCATCTTTTTCTTTGATTGCTTGCTGTTATTCCTACAGATGAACTCCAGAACCTGAACTTGGAATTTTAAGAGACAAGCACAGCTGTCCTCTACTCTCCACTCCTCTCTGGAAGGCTTTGAGCCTTTTATATAGCTGAGATGCAGCCCATATTTGCAGAAAGTATAGGGATTTTTGGATGCTAGCACAGAGTTGTTGTTTTGATTTGCATGTTGTATATCATGGTAGTGACAAGCTGTGGCAGATGAATAATACCCACCAATGGCCACCAATATTATCTTTAGACTTGCAATTCCAAAGCATGCGTGGCATTGCCAGCAAACCATAATAGTTTTGGGTCACTGCTTTGAGAACTCTCTGTAGCAGACTGTTGGTACCCTTTGCATACTTTCATGTTTTCTCATCTGCAAATGTTATTTAGATTAAACTTAAATTATCAGCCACAGTTGAATATCAACGCAATTTCCTGGAGGATTATTTTGCTGTGCAAACATGAATGCTTATCAGTGCAAATGGGTTTTGTAAATCACTTCTCACTCAGATCATAATCATTTTGGGGCAGAAATAGCCTTTATTTTTCATACTCATAGCCAACAGCCTGTATACCAGCAAACTCCTCCCAGTGCAGGTGAGGCCCTAGAGCATGCTCCCAGCCTGCAAAGGAATTTGAGAGTTGTTAGAAAAAAAGTCTTCCTAGTGATGGCACTAGTAGTCATCTAGTGCTCTAGATGTCAGAATACTTAACAGCAAGTGGAAAGGGACTATTGCAACAGGGAGCAGAGATGACAGAGTTTGTTCAGCGCAAAAATCCTGCTGAATTGCTCCACGGTGTCTTAGAGAAGAAATATCTCAAGGAGTTTGGCTTCCAAGGGTCCCTAGAAGCCAGTAGGAGCCGGATGCCTAAAACCTGCTTTGCAAACTCAAGCCCTGCAGTGGCAGAAGGGATGAGAGAAGGACTTCTGTGGCCAGAGACTTTCAGGGAGTTGTGGCTTTCCGGAAGATGATGGAAGCATTTCTAATTGAGAAACCAGTAGGTGAAATGCTGTTCTCAGATGCATGGGTAGACCTGAAATGACGTCTCTGGTATTGGGACACCTGAACTTGTACTTACCTCTTGCCATTTTGCACCTCTACTGCAACCTGTGTCTCTGGGGAAGATCTCTTCAGCGAGAGGAACTTTCTGAAAGCAAACACAAAAATAGAGGGTTTCTAATCACTTTGGTGACTGTCCACTGCTGCAGTACTTATCCAGCTCAAGACTTACCTCTTTGCTGAGCTCTGGCAAGTGCTTCATTGTTCGGAACTGAGTCCATCGTAGTCACATCAGCATCTGTAAAAGACTTATTGCCACACTCTCGCCTGCTAGGAAGTGTTTGGTACCTGATATGAATGCTTGCACAAACAATGCAGCCGTGAAGTGAAAGTTCTGTGTGAAAATACCCTTTCCCACAGTGTCCAGTGAGACTCTAAACATACGTAGTTACATGGACAATTTAGGTGAGAGGAAAGCGTGTTGATTTGCTTTGTGTGTAGCCTTGTTACATTTCACAACTGAAACACAGCCTTTGGAGAAGCTGTGAATTAGATATTAGTGATGAACAGATTTTCCTCATCAGCATGTCTCTGTGCACAGAGCTCATCACATGGTGAAGGGCAGGAGAGACAGAGGATGAAGTGACCCTGGACTACCTCAGCCTCACCTTGTCCCCAGCTCTGGGCCCTAGACAGTTCCCACATGCCAAGGAGAAGGTTTCTGGTGAAACCACACCATATGAGACATTTGCTAGCTCCTTTTTTCTGCAGATAGTTTGCTTCAGCCTGATAGCATGCCCAGCAGCACTTTGGGCTTGTGTCTAAGTTTAACATACTTTTGGAAACATATCAGTGTCGTAATGCAATACAAGAGCAGAGACATACTACAGCTTTTTGTCTTTATGACTGCATTTGTAGCATTACTGGAGAACTTCTCATCCAAAGAACACCTATCCTGGAAAACAGGATAGTGTCAGTGTTGACCATCAACCTGGAAAAATTAGCATAGTGCAGAGAACGCATGACCCCTTTTCAGTTTCCATCAGCATGGGGACTTGCAAAGACTTGCAAGGGCAGAAGTGCATCCAGAAGCAGTGCCTCCAAAATTCAGTAAGACTTGTAAGACTGGGAGACCTTCTGCCTTTGCTACTGCGTTCAGCTGAGGAGCTCCCTTTCCTGGGCTGCAGGCCACGTGCAGTGGCAAGATGGCCTTCACAACAGCAATGGCAAAACAGAAGCACCTAGTGGGTGAAACTTGCCCTTTGTGGAGGTCTCTCCTTAACTCCCACCCCTGCCATTAAATCTCCCAGAGCACAGCTGAATAGGAATTTGGCAGTGGGGAAATCTTGCTCTTTAAGAGCAAGTCCAGGCCATATGCTTTGGTGGGAAGAGGCATGTTGGTCAGCTTGGGGTGAGTTATTGCAGGAGCTGAAGTGACCCATCTGGGCAGCCCCAGGGACTTAACGTTCTCAGCTCTGTGTCCTTCAATGGCAATACTGCCCAAGAGTTGGAAAATTTGAAATGGACAAGAGCTTTTAAAGGGTAAAACGTTATTTTAAGCACACAGTGTTGTCCAGGCTATTTACGTATCTAAGCTATACTCATTTATGGCATGACCAAGCAAGGTACTTAAGTCTGTATTTAATCATGCAAGCACTCTAATCAAATTCCTATTACATGCTCAGAATTGAGCCTCATCATGAAATGCTTTCCTCAATTCATGTTTTTAACTGGTTTTGAAAAGTCTACACTGCTGGATCACACGCGAGTCATTTAATTCATCCTGAGCCTCGAGCCAGCAAGCTCAAGTCTGTGATATTAATCTGAATAGTAATTATCGTCTTAGACAGATTTTTCAATCACAAAAATGTTTGGATTTTTGATGGAAAAAGGCAGAAACAGCATGCAATTTGGTAAATAGTAATTTCTCAACTGTTTAGGAGTATAAAAGAGGTGGAGAGAATGACTCATGTATGTATAGCTCTGAACACCATACGTTTTGAAGCGACTTCTGGATAATAAAGAAATTGTTACCAAAACAATAAAATTCAGGGCTGTTTTTATTTTGCAAAGTTTTGAAGTAACTGCCTTTTATATAATGAAATATTTTTCGATATTTGGTAAGACCTTTTTTTTTTTAAAGGTAACATCCACAGTTTTTAAATTACTTCTGAGTGTTATTTGTCAGGTAAATTTTGGTGAGCTATAAGTGTGCCTGTGTAAAATGAGCAGTCAGTCATAAAATGACATTGTAAAATACAAACCCCCTGAACAGCAGGTACTTTCCAGAAGTGTTTTTGTTACTTTTTATAGCATATGCTTGAAGGAGAAATGAATGATGCAGTGACCAAATGGTTAAAAGAGCAGATGCAGTAAATAAACCATGTGTTGAACTGTTTGTATCTAGCTGGAGACCAGGGAGCCGAGAAGGGAGGTGCTCTGCACAGGGACTACTTGAACTTTGTAAAAGAGAAAAGAAGCTTTGGGGGTATCCTGTGCCATAGAAAGAAATGTGTGTCAGAGCTGTTATGTGTCTGTATATTTATGTGGTGTGTGTGGGTGAGAGAGAGGGTCCTGGAAGTGGAGACTGGATGAGGGATGTGGTCCTGGAAAGAGAAAACTAGAGAAAGGCCAAAGAGCATTGCTGAGCTGGATCCAGCCCTGGGACATCACTCCAGCCAAGGAAGCTGTGAGTTAGATTTTTTTTTTTTTACATGTACATTTTTATTACATTCTGAGTAATTTCCCACAACATTCCACATTTTTTTAAGCCTTTTCAGAAGGGGAAAGGGAGGAAGACTTGAAAAACACTAAAATTATTTTTTTTTGAGAAATTCCAGATCTCTTGAGAGCATAAAGCATTTTTAAGGTTCCTTACCCATATTTAAAAAGCTAATGATGACATAACGAAATAGACTATAAAGGAGCAGCAGCTGCTCAGTGAGAAGAAAACCGTAGGGGGCAGATCCTCAGCTGTCAATCACTTTTGAAATCAGAGGCAGCCTGATGGATGTCAGTGGCTGATCGTTCACAGCGATCAATACAGGCTACAAATCATCATTTTTCTGCTGGGCATTTCGTACGCACCGCTGTAAAGTGAGCCAAGAGCGGGTGAAGAGAGCGTGCCTCGCTTTACGCAGCGAGGAGCCTGGAGCCAGCTGAGTCACTCAGATCTCACAGCGAGTACGTGGTGGAGGCAGGGATAAAACCCATCTTTCTGCTTAAAGCACAGGGACAGCCTCTCTACCGCCGCTTAGTCCTGTGGGCACACACAGGCTTGTGTGAATCCTTGTAAACTGCTCTTGGTGGCTTCCCTGTGCCCAAGTAGGCGAGGTCAAGTTGCTCACAAGGCACGCAGCGGCAATGGCCATTTCTGTGTTCAGTTTGGGCCTTTTTTGCTGCCTGTGATAATTGTTGCTATTATTTGTCATTGCTATGATCTGGTTTTAAGTGTGTTCTTACTGTTTTCACTTCTCAGAAGAGCTGGGAAATGGTTACAGCCTGGGGGTGATGATGGTAAAACTCACTAAATAATTTCTGAGTACTGTGGGAGATACATCCTCCCATCATAACATTTTTATGGCAAGTTTAATGTTCGGCTCATCTGGAATAAGCTGTGAGAGCCACACTACAGGAAGCTGTCAGGGTTACTGACGATTTTTTATTCTCTTTGGAGAAGAAGAAAACACAGGCTTCTGTCCTCGGTGGATTCTGTGATTTGTGAAGCACTGAAAGAGATCAGATTTCTGCAGAAAAGGAATATCCAATGGGTAACTATTTGTGCCAATTCCAGTTCAAACATAAGCCTTTCTTATACAAATAGTTCATGGCAGAGGAAGAGGTATTAAGAGGGATGTGAGCTGTAACCAGAGTGGAGGGAATGCTAACATTCGTCCGGACTGGGGTTTGGGAGGTGGGTTTATTACTGTTTAGAATAAGAATCGGGAAATTCTGGAACAGCGCTGTGCTTTATTTTTGTTCTGTTGTGAAATTCCATCCTTACAGCACAGCTCTGTCTTTCTGGTCACACAGAAAAACCATTTTCTCTTCCAAACGGGCTAGGCTCTGGGTTTTATACGCTACCTTACCTTGTGGGCACTGCAAAACCGTACCAATCCGGGAAGTGTCAGTGCAAAGCTACATCGTCCCACCCTTCACAGGCGAAAAACTGATGGGGGGGAAAAAGGTGGAGAGGAATTTACTACTTCTTTTTAAGTGGTGCAGCCACTCTCCTCTGCCACATGGAGCACAGGAGGGGGTAGAGACATACTTCCATCCCCCCCCTCCAGTCCCCCCTCCTTCCCTGCCTCCTCTCTGTAAAGTTGCTCCTGTGTTCCCTTGAGCAAAGAGGCTGTGATTCTTGGCAGATGTCATGTCAGCTACACAGGTCAGGGGGAAGTCATTACTTCCTCCTCCCACACTGCTCAGTCGTGTTAGGTTAGGACAAGACTTTGCAAGACGTTGCCCAATATTTGCAATGTGTCTTTCCCATAAAGTAAAGGAAGAAACTGAAATGGCCCATAAACCTTTAAATTCCGGAAAATGAGGCTGCTTGGTTGATAGGTGAAAACGTACCAAAATATACAGGGAAATTGAATATAGTTGTGGTTATGGCCCTGATCTGAAGATGGGGGGAGTTTGAATTCTGTTCCTGACCATTCCCCAAACTTCGTTTGGCTTTCAAATAAGCTACTGAGATGTTGTCTGTTTTTGTTGCTGTTATTGCCCTTGTATTTCAATAATTTCCTGGCAGTTATCTCCCTTTGTTGGTAGGTTTGAAAACCTTTTAGAGAAGAAGGCCCTTTATTTTCCCATCTGAAAAGAGATTATACACCTGAGAAAGAGGAGTGAGAGAGAAGGCTTTCGTGCAGTAGGGGCATATTTTGCACCTTTGTTGTAAAGGAGTCTGAAACAATTACTAAAAAGCAAATTAGAACATTGCATAAAATCTCACTGTTATTGTAGGGCTTTATTTATCAAATACGGTTAGAAGGAAGACTACAGTGAGGTTCCTGCAGATGATAAGCTCATAATTCTTGGTGACTTCAATGCCAGAGTAGGAAAGAACTCTGAAGCCTGGAAAGGAGTGTTAGGCAAGCATGGTGTTGGAAACTGCAATGACAGTGGTCGCCTCTTGCTAGAGTTTTGTGCAGAGCAGCAGCTCACCATCACCAACACTATCTTTCAGCAGAAAGACAGCTTGAAGACAACCTGGATGTATTCTCGATCCAAGCACTGGCACCTCATTGACTATGTCTTAATGCACCAGAGCAATATTTGCGATGTCCGTCATACCCAAGTGATCCCTAGTGCAGAACGTCAAACAGACCACTGTCTTGTGCGATGCAAGCTTAACCTCCACTTTAAGCCTAAACCTAAGAAGGGGTGGCATTGCAAGGAGGAGGTTCCAAGTTAACAATCTTCAAACAGCTACTGTGAGAGACAGCTTCCAGGTAAACCTTCAAACTAGACTAGAAGACCATCTCATAGATCCCTCTCCTGAAATGTTTTGACAACATATTAAAAATAGCATCCTCCAGTCTTCTGCAGAATCTTGAGGGTTCTCCTCCAAGAAAAACAAAGACTGGTTTGATGAAAGCAATCAAGAGATCCAGGAACTGTTGACAAAGAAGAGAAATGCTCACCAAGCACACCTCACTCAGCCATCTTGCCATGTAAGAAAAGCAGCCTTTCATCTCGCATGAAGTAAGCTCCAACAGAAACTTTGAGATGTCCAGAACTAGTGGTGGATCAACCTACCAGAAAAGACTCAACCGTGTCCTCATTCTGGTGACCACAGAGGATTCTATGAGGCTCTGAAAGCAGTGTATGGACCCACACACCACGTTTAAAGCCAGCTGCTAAGTGCAGAGGGCCAAATGCTTCTCACAGATAAAGCCTCCATACTGAATTGATGGTCTGAACATTTCAGACTCTCTTCAGTGTCAACCATGTAGTTCAAGGCTCAGCAATATGGCACATTACACAACAACCAGTGGAAAACAAATTGGATATAGCCCCTACTACGGGTTAGACTCTCAAGGCCATACGTCAGGTGAAAACTGGCAAGGCAGCTGGGATTGATGGAATACCACCTGAATTCTGGAAGCATGGAGGCCAAGTACTCCATGCTAAATTTCACAAGCTCATTGAGCGTTGCTGGGAAAAAGGCGAACTACCACCAGATCTCCGTGATGCAGTCATCATCAATCTGTACAAGAAGAAAGGAGAAAAATCAGACTGTTCAAATTACCGAGGTACTACTTTGCTCTCTATTGCTGATAAAATCCTTGCAAGAATACTTTTGAACAGACTAGTACCAGCTATCTCAGAATTTCTACCTGAAAGCCAATGTGGTTTCAGAGCCAACAGGAGTACCACAGACATGATGTTTGTTCTCAGACAACTGCAAGAGAAGTGTAGGGAACAGAACAAAGGACTCTTTGTAACTTTTGTTGACCTCACCAAACCTTTTGACACTGTGAGCAAAAAAGGCCTGTGGCAGATCTTGGTACAATTAGGATGTCCTCCCAAGTTTCTTGTGGCCAAGTCAGATATGGCGATGCACTCTATGAGCCCTTCTCCATAACCAATGGTATGAAACAAGGTTGCGTTCTCGCACCAACTCTATTCACAATCTTCCTCAGCATGATGCTCCAAAGGGCCACAGCAGACCTCGATGAAGACAACGGCATTTATATCGGTTATCGTACCGATGATAACCTATTCAACCTAAAGTGGCTGAAGGCCCACACTGAGACCCTAAATCACCTTGTCCACGAGCTGCTTTTTGCTGATGATGCCGCCCTTATTGCTTACACAGAAGCAGCTCTGCAGCGCCTAACATCCTGCTCTGCAGAGGCTGCTGAGCTTTTTGGGCTGGAAGTCAGCTTGAAGAAGACAGAAGTTCTTTACCCACCTGCACCTCAGGAAGTCTCCCATCATCCTCACATCACCATAGGCAAATCAGAGCTTAAGTCAGTCCAGCAGTTCAACTATCTAGGAAGTATCATTTCCTCGGATGGTAAGATTGACACACAGATAGACAACAGGTTAGCAAAGGCACACAGAGCTTTTGGAAGACTCCATAAAAGAGTCTGGTGCAATAAACACCTGAAGAAAAGCACAAAGATTAGTGTCTACAGAGCCATTGTACTGTCTGCTCTTTCATATGGGTCTGAATCATGGGTCATCTACCGCCACCACATGTGACTCCTCGAACGCTTCCATCAGCGCTGCCTCCATACAATCCTAAACATCCACTGGACTGACTACGTGACTAATGTCACTGTCCTTGAACAGGCAGCGATCACCAGTATTGAGGCCATGCTGCTGAGGACACAGCTGTGCTGGGCAGGGCACGTCTCCAGGATGGAGAATCACTGCCTCCCTAAGGTTGTGCTCTATGGTGAACTGCTGCAACAGAGGAGCCCCAAAGAGGAGATACAAGGACTCTCTGAAACAATACCTCAGCTTTGGCCATATTGACTACCATCGGTTGCCCACTCTGGCCTCCAATTGGGACATGTGGAGACACACCATCCATAATGCTGCTGCCTCCCTTGAGAACACACGTAGAATTAGTCTCGAGGAGAAAAGACAACGCAGAAGGAACCGTGCTCACCAATACCGCCTAAGGACACTTTCCTCTGTGCCTTTTGCAACCCGACTTGCCTATCCTGCATTGGCCTTTTTAGCCATCAGCGCACTTGTAGCAAGTGTGGGTAGAGCCCTTCCCATATCTTCATTCGCGAAGCCTAGCCATGATGACAGTGAGGATCTTTTGTCACAGGGATAACACTGGGATCTAGACCACCATATTTAAGGGTAAGCTAGGGCAAACCTTACTGAGCCTTCTATTCCAAACTTATTTATCTTAAATAATTACATTCTCCATTATCACTGTAGAATTCAGTAGCTTATCAATCTTTCATTTCTTATCACTATTAAGTGTAATGCCATCCCCATAAGGATGGACAACGGCCAGAAGAACACACAGCACTCAGCCAGGGAAACACGGGTTGCCTGCTGTGAAAGGGAGGTTGCAGAGAGATGAGGGTTGGTCTGTTCTCCCTAGTGGAGAGTGATAGGACAAGGGGAAATAGATTTAAATTGTGCCAGGGGAGTCTCAGGTTAGATATTAGGAAGAATTTCTAAGTCCTGAAAGGGTTGTCAGCCATTGGAACAGGCTGCCCAGGGAGGTGGTTGAGTCACTGTCCCTGGAGGTGTTTAAGAGAAGGGTAAATGTTGCATTGGGGGGAATTGTTTAGTAGGTTGATAGGGCTGGGACAAAGGCTGGACTCAATGATCTTCTAGGTCTCTTCCAGCTAATATGATTCTATGGTTCTGTGATTCTATGAAAGGGAACTCTGCATTGGCATCATGATCACTGGTGATGCTTTCTTCCTAACAAGACAGCCTCCACCTTATCAGTCAATAGAATTTTATAAACTTGGCAATTTCCCCACTTAGCTATCCATAGAAAGTATTGAAAGCCAAACAGGCTTTACTTTATGGTGGCCTAAATTACCTCTCCCTGCAATTCCCCCCCTCTCCTCACCATCATCTACAGGAAAATCCTGTGTCCCAATACAGTAGCAGACAGGAGACAGCTAAGCAACTACCCGGCTGCAGATCATCACTAATGGCAGTGCCTGCGCTGAAGGAGTTAACATCAGAATCTTGCTCTCTCATTTTTCCCATGAGCAAGGCACTCCAAAGCCAAATTAGACCCAGAATTCATTCCTGTTGATAATACTGCCATACCTTTCCAAGGCTTTCCAATTAGAGGCAATTGCATGGGAACATTTTACGTGTTGTTCGCACCTTCCCATCTGAGATGCTCTTGTCTTTCTCAGGTTATAAAGATCGTGTGTATTGATGCTGTTCTTAAATGCTTGGAGAAGCTGGATGCCATATCTGATGTTATGCTCTTGCAATGGCACTGCAGCAAACTGAACTAAGCTTCCAATAATAAGCACTGACACTAACATAAATATTTGTGGTTATGCTTTCCATTTTTTCCTTATAGGAAGCAAGTAAAAATTTTGAAATACTTCAGTGATGTGATCAGTGGACAGTAGTGGGAAAGAATTTCTCCAAAACTTGAATTGCAATCAAAATAAGGAAGGAAGATCTGAAAGACCAGAAAATATTTTTGTTAACTAGGATGTGGCACTTTCCAACATCTGGATGTCAAAACAAGTGTTTTGAATTCACCACTATTAACATGTGTCACTTAAATGAATTTTTTCCTTCAGAGATGATTGGGTGGTTACAATTTTTGGCAATGGTTTTGCAGTCTGTTGCTTACATTACCTGACCCATGGTCTGTTTGTCTTACGATGTCTGTGGGAAAACAAAACAAAACAAAAAACAGCTCCCCCTTTTCCCCCCTCTCCCCCCTCCCTGAGCCCTTAAAATAGCCCAGGACCCAGAAAAAAAGCTCTAGGACTGACTCTCATCCTCTCAGTGAACCGTTTTGACCTGAGGGTAACCTCATGGGATTTATGCTGCTTTTGCCTATGACATCATGTAACACCAGAAGAAAAAGTATCTGATTCTTCTGAATATCAAAGAGACATGATTAAACAGAATATAACAGCCTGGGAATATAGAAAAAAAGTTTGAATAAAAGGTCAGAGAAAGATCAGGCATCAGCTCTCGCTCTCTGCAAAATGATAAAACTAACAGGGAGTAGTGACTCAGCTTCCACTGATCAAAAAGCTCCTTTCTTTGCAGTGTAAACAACTGCAGTCGGTGTTCTTGAAATCCCAGACTGAAACATCAACCAGCACTGGAAAATAAGTTTCCCCAGAATGCCTTTCCTATCCCAGGCATAGCCTGTCACTGATATTTCAGGGGATTTTATACCCTGTGACTGGGGTTCACTGTCTAACACTGTTGCATGAGCAAAGGGGAAAAAAATTTGGTGTATGGACTGTGACCTCAAGAGTGTGAAACAAATATTTTGTTTCAAATCATCTCTTAACCCATTTCAGCAGTGAATTGAGTGACCAGTGCTATAAACCAGTAAAAAAGTAAGGAAGTGTGGCTTTGGAGGAATGAATAAAAAATGAACCTAACAAAGAATAACTCTTCTAAGCTAAAGTTTGGGGTCTAGATTTTTGCTGAATAACTTGTTTTGAAGAGTAAGAGACTCTTGCTGCTGCCAGGCCCCTGCAGCTAGATTTTATAGCTACAATGAACAAGTATGCATCTGTGTAAATCCTCTTTAATTTTCTTTTTACATCATATTTACACTGCTCAGACAGTAAAACTGCTGAATGTTTTAATTAGCACTCCCATGGCTATGAAATTGTTTGAAATTTTCAGGCGATGTGAAAAGGCTGGCACACAAATAAAGGCTGTAGTTGCTAAACGCTCACAAAGGGGGCAAGATGTTTTAAGTGCACCAACTGTATTTGTTTTGGGCTTGGGACCTGCCGTACGGCGGGATCGCATGTGCTGGGTGCCAGATTCCTCAGCCCTTACACACAGCACACGCGGACCTGACCCACAGCGTGGGCAGTGTACTTTGGACTGGCGCTGGCTTCGACGAAATGACTCCGAGGAGCAAGCACTGCTCAGCATGAGCTCAGGGTTGCAAAGTCAGGCCTGGTGAGAGCAACCGCCTGTTCTTGCTGGAGGGTTATTTCACCAGCATTTGTCACCTGCTGAAGCGGAGGTGGGGAAAGTTTGATTCTCAACATTTTCAGAAATTCCCCAGTGAGGCTATTAAGAAGAGATCAAGTCATTTGGATGAAATGAAAGCTTTCTGTGGAATCCTTGGGTTTTAAATGCAATTTAAATGTAATTTTCATAGACTCATAGAATAAATGAGGCTGGAAAACACCTCGGGAGGTCATGTAGTCCAACCTCATTAAGAACAGTATTTTGCATGTAAATGTGGAGCTGGCAAAACCTGCCAGCTGCAGAGTATCTCTTGTCTTTGTTTATTCGTAGAACACATACAACTGTGCAGACTGTCTAACACTGGCCTGTCAATCCATTTCAGCCACAATCCAACCCTTGGGGAGGACTGCAGCTCCTCTGTGGTGTTTGGCCTCTGTGCTGACTCTATCAACAGCTGCTAATTTTCAGAGAACCGTACCACTGGAAGAAGACTACAAGAGATGATCTAATGTGACCACTGTATTGAGGCAGGACCAAGAATCTTAATGCTGTGTGAGCTTGCTGTGTTCACAGTGTGGACATTTGTCCCCAAAGACCTAAACTAAAACCATGAATGGAGCTGTGGCTTTTTCTAATGTTCCTGGAACTTTCACAGCTTAGATTCTGATCTGAAAACAAGTGGTTGCCCTTAGCTTGGGACTCGGCACCCCCTAAAGACCCAAAGAGCGGTCCTTCACTTGGTATTGGAGAGAAAAGGGAGAACAAGAGGACACAGCAACTAGATGTGCTGTGTAAGTAAATATTTTTGGTAGTTTGGTTCTTCAAATTTTAATGTAATTGCATTGTTCTATCTGAATTCTGGTTCGAGGTCAGTTTCTGGTTCTTGCCATCTTGTGGCGTGGTGCTGCACTGCGACCATCCTTCAGTTCCTCTTCTGAAGACATAGCAGCTATAAAACTGTGCTTTCATAAAGATCAAGGGAAAGGAAAGGAAAGGAAAGGAAAGGAAAGGAAAGGAAAGGAAAGGAAAGGAAAGGAAAGGAAAGGAAAGGAAAGGAAAGGAAAGGAAAGGAAAGGAAAGGAAAGGAAAGGAAAGGAAAGGAAAGGAAAGGAAAGGAAAGGAAAGGAAAGGAAAGGAAAGGAAAAAGGAGACAATTTCTTTGATGATTCCTTTCTATAATTTGCAGTTTTTCTTGGGTCTAGGGCTTCATTTATATTTTGTTTATCTTTTTGTTTCCCCAGTTCTTAACAGGAGCCCCAGTCTAGACCCTAAGCCTGACACAGAGGACACGTCTACAAGTCTCTCACTAGCCTGATCTCTTGGGGCATTTTCCACTTGCAAGGGTAGGGGGTCTTCACACTCTTCTTCTTGAGGCTGTACGTGACTGTGAGAAAAAATTCCAGTTTATGATATTCTTCAGTCTATCTCAGACACTCCTTTGACGATGTTAAGACCAATATTTTAATGGACTTTTATAGATAGCTGTACAGCTCAAGTTCCTGTCATTCTCTCTCTTTTATATTCCCCTTCTTACCCTTCCCAGGACTGTACACTTTGAAGCAAGGGACATTCTCAGACAGAGATAGGGGACCTCCAGATCCCACAGGCTTCAAAGGGAACCACCACATTGTTACAATGCTTTTTCTTGTGGCAGTCCACATTCAGGAGCCAAGTCCCATGGGGTTGCCACAGGTGTTTCCTACTTTTTTCCATTCTAATCATTGGGCATGTGTTTTATTAGTGACATGCTATCGTGCTTCAGAGTGCTGAGAAATGATTAATGTGTAAAGAGTGTCTACTGCCAGCTTATGATTCAAGTTTGCTGGTTTTTGGTAGACCAGTTAAGAGAACTCATGTCTCTTGCAGTAGTTCTGTCTCAGCAATCTTCTTTATTGAGAGGCCTCCAAGGAAGACATCTGAGGCTTTGCTGACTTTCAGTTTGTCTCAGACTTTTCCGATCTTAGTAAGAGCTGAGCTTTGTTGACACTAGGGTCCTCTCTCTTCCAGCTTTCTGGAATGATGACTTCATTCTGAGCTTGAAGAACTTGGAGGTCCGTCAAAAAGATGTCTTGATAATTGGTTTACCTAAGGCTGGCCAGCTGTGACTGTCCTCTCTACCTGATAAGCCCTGGATCTAGCGAGGAAGAAATTGAGTATAACAAGTCGTCACAGAGGCAATAGTCCTGTTTAATAACATTTCAATAATCAGTTTAGACTTTTTTCTCCCAATTACATTATGAGAAAAAAAAAAAGTACCTTCAGATGTCTTAGTTTGTTAACCTGGGTGGAAAAAGGTACGACAGAAGAAAAAAATGAAATTGATAAGCTTAACTAAAAAAAAAAAAAGCAGAAAAAAGCATTTTCCAAGTCAAAGTTCACATCAAGGTATTGTTTATGTGCTTACTTGTTTGTTACTTAAAAAAAAAAAAAACAACAACAAAATTGAAAGCCAGGTGAAACCATGAATAAGAAAGAGGTTTCTTTGCTCTAGAATTTTGATCAAATTCTGCAAGTTATGTTGGATGCCTGAATTTTGTGCATTTGCGTGTCTCCTTAGGATAATCAAAGAAAACTTGTACTGTTTGTTGTTGGAGATAGAATACATTGTACTTTGTACTGTTTTTTTGTGAACACTGGTTTTGTGTGAAAAAAAAACTTGAGTGCTAATAGATCACCTGAGGAGAATTTAACCAGGTTTTGCCAGATGTCTTGTATTCAGGAAATGTAATTATTTTTGGCAGCTGTTATAAACTGTAGCTTAGGTGAGTTTGTCATCCTTTTCAAGAAAAAACTTTGTTTGTGAATAAGAATAGCTTAACAATAATTTAAAATGTGCAGTGACAAAATGAAGCACTGAAATAGCAGCTCTGCCCTGCCAGTGGCCAGCACCCCGTGAGCTCTGTGTTGACTGATGGGAGCTGTACAGAGAACAGGAGGTGCACAGACTACCAGTGTGATGAAGAGCCGAGGCTTTGTGTCTGCCAAAGGGAAAACCTTGTTCTAGAAAGACCACGGGTTGCCCTCCTACCACACCAAGAGCTACACATGACAGATGAGGACTAAGAGTGCCCCACATTCACAGCCTACCTGTGTACACATAGAGGATGTTCCCACTTTCATCTAGAACTGCAAACATCTAACATACAGCACTATATAATGTTTGCATAGATTGGTTCATGCAACAAACTGCAGCAGTGCATGAAGCAGTTGACCCATGTATAAGAATGGGAAGGAATTCCTGCTGTCTAATGCTGCCTCATATTTTATTTTTTTTTACGATATCTGTAAATACTTGACTAGAGAAAGAAGACCACTTGAGCTAGGGAAAGGCAAGTGTAGAGTATGGGAAATGGTGAAACAAAATCCCTCCTCTCTCAACGTTACCACAGACTCCCTACAAGACACAGCTGCTTGATAATACAAACTAGAAGTCTGAATCATAACACACACAAGAAAAAAAAAAAATAGAAGAAAAGAGTGGCTATGTACCAAAGTGTTAAAGAGTCAGAGATGGAAAAAAAGCTAACAAAAAGGAAAATAGACACCACGTTAAAAACTGTTTTCCTTTCAGAGTTCTGACTAATATCTGGGGGCCAACAATGAGTATAACACATCAGAGACCCTTCTCACCTTGCCCAAAGTGATGAGCTCATGTTTGCAGATTGTCTAACACTTTGTTTTCAAGCCAAAAGTATCAGATTTACACTCGAGTAACAAATTATTACAATGTGGGAAAGGGTTATGGACAAAGTACAAATCTGTGGGATGCTTTAACCATCTACGATTGTGTCTGTTAGACTGTGTAGTAGAAAAGAACCAATCCCAAGGGCCATAGGTCCTAACATGGGGAAAGTGCAATGGTACAATGCCATTCATTCCCCATTCCTTCAAGATGTTTCATTAATGCAGAGCAACTGCATATGTGTTTAAAAATACCTTCTCTGAGCCTGTATGCTTTGTGGAGTTCCTCATTTTAGTCAGAAGTAAGCATGGTTTTGAATGTTGTTTTGACTGTGGGAAAAAAACCCAACACTGGGTACCTTCTTCCAAAATGAATATTTTCTTCTGCTGCTCCTTGGTTAGATGAAGCACTGAAAAAGAGCTCTAGCAGCCCAGCTTCTGCCTTCTTTGCGGGCAGCAGTCTATGGATGTGACTCACGAATGTAAGTGTGTTTTCTCTGTTCAACCTACTCATCTACTTTGACCTACTTGCTTCATTCTCCAGTTGTCAGAATTAAATCAGAGGAGCACTTGGACTTAAATAAAGACTATTAAGTTGTTTCAAGATAGACCAGCTTTTAGTAGATCCTGTTTGAAATTCAGCATTCACTGCCTCCATGTATCTTCAGTAACTACCTAAGAACAAGAGTCACTATTGAGTCTCCACGGAACACTGAACATTTTAAGAATATATTTTAGCTATGAACTGTGACACGGCAAGTTCTCTCCCTGTCTTCTACCTTGGCAAGCATGGAAATTATTTTGGAGGAAATTGAATTAATTGACTTAGCATCTGTTTCTGCACATACTTTTTCCTATACAGTTGGGTGTTCTTAGGGACACTACTTCCCTGTGTACCGAAACTCCTTCCTTCCCCTGTTTTGTTGTAATTACTAGTTGGAGATGATTGCTGTAAATACATGAAAACCAGATTCACTTTCTTAATTTCATAGTTTAAAAAATCCATCTCTAATTCTGGCTCAGAAATACTTTAACAATAGTTCTTTTGTTTAGAGTGTTTAGAAGTTGGAAAAAGTTTAAACCAATGCTTCTTCCTCTCTCTCTCTCCCTCCTCACCCCCCTTTCCCACTTTCTCTCTTGATATCTTACTGAACAGGAAAAGGGAGGGGAAAAAATGCAGAGCTTGAAGGAAAATCTCAGAGTCATGAGGTACAAATCCTCTTTCCATATTCTTTCCCTGTTTCCATTCCCCTGGGTCACTGAAGGCAAAGATAAAAGTATCTCAGATGGCCAACAATGTGTCTCTGCTTGATTTTATGGAAAGGGAGAACATGAGACAAAACAGACCCCAGTGTGGTTACCATTTAAATTAGATACAGAAAAGTGTGATGACAGTTTTAGCTAATTAATAAATCATTTCTACTATTTCATATATTAATATTCTTACTACAATGAAAACTCACACGTCTTTGAGAATACTGCCAAATATTGCTTTGTTATAAGTTATTCAACAGATGATTTCCTTCTGTTAACAATATACTTGAGAAGACAATTTAAAGTCTTGGAGGAAAAAAAAAAATATTTCTACAGTCCTGCCATAAAGAACAGAATTTGGGAAGATTTCCTGAATTTGGTTTCTTTGCTGCAGGTTCAAAAGGCTTTTTTAATTTCTCAACTAGACTGAGTCAGTGACTCTTCTGAGCAGTCAAAGAGAGCAGTGACTATTCTTATTTATTTTTAGGTTCAGTACTATTTATATAGAACTTACCTTAAGAAATTAGTGAGAGAAGCATGATAGGTCTCTTATTCACCTACCCTCCACTGTCCCATGTGTTTCCCTCCCACCCTCCAGTAAAATTCCTCCACATTTTTGTCTGGCTTCAAAGAGCCGCTTGAGGTGAGAAAAGGTTTTGATTGAGCTGGGGGTCTCCATCATAGGAATTCATTGTTACTGATTATGTATTTTGATGATGTGAGAATCACGTACAAAAATAGGAAAAAGAAATGTGTCTTGGTTCCATTGGAAATATATGTGTAACTTGAAATTAAATGTTCCAATGAATTTTTAGATTCCTTCAAATGGAAATAAATAAATAAATGACAAAGGGAGAAATAAAAAACACAACCATAGTTAAAAAATTCCACCACGAAATATTCTGGATTCTTCAAAATTCCCCTTGCAGCTTATTTTTTTTAGAATTGTTTGTCAACAGTAACATGAATTTGAGGGTGATTTTGAATCCTCTGAAACTCAGTATTTTATTGTTTTTCTGTTTTGCCCACTGTTGTCTTTAGATAAGATGCTGGAAGCTGAAAGACGTTTTCAAGGTTCTAAGTGAGCTAAACGTTTAGCATAATCTTAAAATGCTCCATTTAAAATGAACTGTGAAATGTTCTGTAATGCCAGATACCAAATAATAAGGAAAAGTTAATAAGCCTACCTTCCTGCAAATGTGAATTAGCCCATGCATGCTGCATGCTGTTCTGGCTAGACTACTTCTGCTACCTGAGATAATTCAATTCAAGATACCTTAACAATCTCTGTAATCCATCAAGTGAAAATATTTGAGGAGCAGACCTCTTCTCTTACTCCTGGAACAATTTGGCAATTCTTCCACTGAGATTGGTACAGTAGAAAGAGTGTGCAGGGTCTTCTCTAAAAAAAAGAAAAAAAAAACCAACAACCTAGCCTGGGATTTCTGAAGTCTTTGGGTAAAGTTTCAAAGTACAGGGCACCATATGTACATAATACTATTTGGTGAAATGCAAATATATCACTCTTGTGGCACTCAGCACTTGGATTGCAGCTCCCTATAATAATATGCCAGGAGGCAGTGGAAGTAGGCAGCACTTTCAAGAACACATTTCATCCCTAATCTTTACTCTCCCTGCCTTCCCTTGCCTCTTCATTGCCTCAGCTGTTTGAATTGTAGCATCAACAAAGAAAATGTTTGAATTGTTAGCTGAATGCTCCCAAACATTTTTATAATATTAAGATAATAAATTTACCGTCACTAAGAGACTTTTCCAGACAAATATTTCTGAGGATAACATAGAAGTCTTGATGATTGGTGGGAAAATAACTAGTATTTTCTAAAGGAGGAAGATGAAAGATAAATTAGTCCAGAAATCTGTTCTTAGGAAAAAAAGAAAAAAAGGAGTTTTCAAATAGACTCCTACTACATACAGAACAACTTGAACTGCAAAGTTGTTTCAGGGAAAATAGGGACTGTACCGTAAAGGCGCTGGAAATCCTGACCTAACAAAGAGAAATCATTCCCATTTTGTTATGTCAATAATAAAATAGCATCACATGGGTTATTATCAGCATGTAACTTTACCCAAATAATGCCTCAGCTTTTGTTCTTGCATGGTCTCTGGCTGAATAGACTTCACTGTTCTTCTGGTACAAAACAGCAAAAGCACAAGCTTTGTACTTTTTTCAGTTATTAAAAAAATTACTTGACTTTTTTTGCTCAGTCAGGGCATGACTGCCTTCTGTTTTTAACCAGGCAAAAAAACTCCAGGGGCATCTACACTTTCCTCTTTTGCATGGAAAAAAAAAGACTCTGTTTTCAACTGCAAGAAGTTCATGCTTATGATGACGAATTCATATGAGAATAACTTAAACTGTAGCACCTTCCTCACTGTCAGGTGGTACGTGTACAGGCAGGTTGTACGCCAGTGATTTCTTTACTGAGAAGTCAACTTTAGATCATCTGTCTCCAAGAGAGAATACTGCAGATTGACAATATTGAATTTCTTTAAGAGGTGAAACAAAATACATGGTCTTACAGAAGGA
Organism: Trogon surrucura; assembly: GCA_020746105.1. Classification (NCBI taxonomy): domain Eukaryota; kingdom Metazoa; phylum Chordata; class Aves; order Trogoniformes; family Trogonidae; genus Trogon; species Trogon surrucura. The sequence goes on from CM036618.1 coordinate 105,345,172, forward strand.
TTAGAAAATTATATCCCAGATGGAAAATTTTATGGGCACAGAAAAAAAAAATGTGTGAGTGAAATACAAGTATCATAAAATAAATAACAGGAAATATGGTAATTTATGTGATAGAGAAAATTTTCACTTTCAGAATTGCCAGAAAGTCGACAGCATTTCACCCATTTGACTTCAGAAGTGAACTTAGACCTTAGAGGCTTAAAAATATATGCAGAGAAGTGAAATGAAGTAAGAACTCATGAATCCAGTAGGGATTTACAGAAAAGAAAGCAATCTCTGCAAAAAGAGTTTTATAAAAGTTGGGAATGCATGTAATCAGAATTTAACTTATTCCTGGAACGTGATTTAGAATATGCCAAATAAATTAAATTCCATTCCGCAAGATGAGCAATTAATGGGGCTCTAATTTAGTAAGCATCACAATTCAGAAATGCCCTTAAAGCCTGTTTAACTTTAAGCATATGTTGAAAACCCACTGTATTCAGCTGGAGATGGAAATTAAACACGGAAAACAATAGAAAGTCAAATATGCATACTCGGTGATTTGCGTTTCTTTATATTTCTGGGGTTCCTGGCAGTTCATGAGAAAAAAGTACTTCACAAATATTGATGACTACTCAATTCTCTGATAGCCCCATTTTCACCTGACAGGCAGCAGAGCAATGACAGGAAAAGCAGGGATGTACATTTCTGAGACGGCCTGAAGTGCAGCTACCACCTCCCTGTTCCAGCGGATGTGGAACAAAGAAGCCTTCTCACATCGAATGACCTTGCAATGGCCAGTAATTGTTACCCACCCTTAGACCATAAGAATGAACCTACGGCTGCTAATTTCTATTTTAAGGGCAGTGGAATGCTGCGGTCACGCTGATACCGCTCTGTAGACACTATTGGCAAGTGATAGCATAACATTTAACGGCAATTACTGCATGTATAGAAATGATACTTGCCACTGGGAAGCAGTTGTAGGAATGTTGCTCCTGCTCTCACAGTTGCTCTAAAGCCCATTAGAAACTATGTTTTCCCATTTTTATCCGGACATTTGTGTAATTTTAGCTTCTATATCTTGGCAAATACCGCCCTATATTTTTGGCTCACCCCTAAGTTATCTGAAGCCGAGCAGTGTGATTCCAGGCAGAAGAAGGCAGAATTGTCTCAGAATAACAAGCAGATTTTTTTTTTTTTAATGCAGTGCAAATGGTTCCTACATAATTTTTGCATGAATCAGACATTTATTTTCTAAAGAGAGACGGCGTGGGGGAAGGAGGGCAAAATCTTTTACTTAAATCCTCTCATAGTTCATTGCTGAATATCAACATCTAGCGACAAGCCAACGTATGCTAGGCTTCTTGATTACTGTGCTTTTGGAGATTAGCTGTTTTGAGTCATGAGGGTGTGTTACCTCACCCCAATTACACAGCTCCAGTAGAAATGGTAAAAACAGGCAGCATGAGGAAGAAAGGGAACTTTTCTAGCATTCATGGGACATTCACGTGAGCTGCATGGGCAGGATGAAATCATGCGATTGCCAAGAAACAAAAGCGAGTAGTAGAAAATGAACAACTATGAAATAAAAGGAGTCCTGGAAGTGCTAGAAGATGGAAACTGACTTGCTTTTGTGCCGTGACCTTTCTTTGTGTTGTACTTTCAACCGTAGAGCTCTACAGACAAGGTGGCACCAACTAAACCTAAAAAATGACTAACTGCCAAGATAATTCACAGAATAATGAGGTTACAACAACTGCAAAGACACAAAGAAAACTGATGTCAGTTATCTCTTCACAGAGCTCAGTGAGAAGGAATCAAATGCTTAGTCCTTAAAATGAATGGGTCTAAAACCTGAGATCACAGCTTGTGCTTATCAGGGCATGCTGATGTGCTGGATTGTGCAGAAATCACATGGATGAGTCTTTAATTTTGTAAAATTAGTTATTTTGTTCTGCAGCACATTGCATCACTCCTACACAGAAGGGAGAAAACTTATTTGCAGAGAACTATTTGAATTAAATGCTTAAAGTGAAAAGAATGTCAGTACTAAGTCCAGTTTTCTAATAAGACAACTCTTGGGACACAGTTGTGACTTGGACTGAAAGACTGCAGGAGTAAGAAAAATTAGGAAATCTCCTTCTTACACTGTGTGTGTTAAACAAGCCTTGGACCTTGATTGCGGGCAGCGGACCTCTTACACCAGATGTGCAAGGTCAGGGAATGGGTGTAGGCTTGGCACCCTCCCAAACTCTGGCCATTGTGGCTGATCCCAGAAAGGTCAAGATCTACCAGTATATGTTGACTTTAAAGGACCACCCTTACAGAGGAGGAAAAGAACAGCACAATGCCAATGTCACCTCAGAGAACTATCCCCTTTGCATACATCCCTAAGGACTGCAGTTCACGTACACTGTTGTGGCAGTCTTGGTTGTCACAGCATATTCCTAACGAATTTATTCTGTCCCTGGTTCAATATTGATGACGATCAATCCCCACCTGTATTGCTCTGTTTCCTGCTTTCAGTTTTACCTGGAATCTCATGATACTTACTCACTTTCAAGGTGCTGGAATCACGGTGATGCGTGAAAACCTTTGCTTTCATTTCAAGGGCAGTACCATCTTCATTTGCATAACCCATAGGCTACATGAAGCACTGTGCCATATTGGTTATACGGATCACAAACCTGAAGTATTTTGAGAGAAGACTGTTAGAGCCACCTCTTGTAATATAAATGCTTCTGCAATAAGCCTGTTTCTCTCTCGTCTGACAGCTCTTTGCACAAAAGTGCCCAGATGCTGAAGAAGACAGGAATCTGTCTTCTCATCTATGCTTTGAAATCTCGTTTCCCAGCATCCTGGCAAACTCTATAACTGCCAGTGAGAAGAGCATGGAAGAGGTGTCTGAAGTCCAGTGATGGGGCTGCAGGAACCGTGGATGGAAAACAGGGGCTGCTGTGATGAACTGGATGCCTGAACAGCCTGCTTGAGGGAAGATTTACTTTAACAACAGCCTTCGTCCCTTACCAGCTTACTTGTTGTCTTAAGCTCTGTTTCATGCATATTATATTATCCACACAAACACATGTTGAGTTGAGTATTTTGGGAGGCAAGGGGAGAGGAGCTGTCTGAAAAAGTAATTTTAAAATCTCAGAACTAAGGCATGAAATGCAATGAACCCAAACATATTATTAACATACAGACAAAAGCCCATGTAATTTCCACACTGGTCTCATGACTTTTTTGGTTCAACGCATAATTTTCAGGCTTTTTTAAAGTAGACAATATATATTCTTTTGCTATACACCCAGACATTTTCTCCCCTGGGTTGCTCCCCTGGATACTTGTACAAGAAAAAATCCAATACACTGATTACAGTACCAAGCTTTCAAATATGGATCGGAAAAGAAAGAGGGAAAGAGGAGTTAGTAAAAGTATTAAGTCCTCTCTCTACCCTTCATTACCAACTTGACCAACAGTCTTCACAGCCCTTACTTACATGTGAGCATGTCTTCTTCAGGGTCATGACTGGATCAGGGGGAGAAATGACACCAGCCCATCGAGCAAGTCCCTGACATATACCTACTGATAGAGTAATACTACCTTGATTTCTAGCCAATTTTTATAAGAGGCAGTAACAAAAACAACAAAAAATTGGAGTGGTCTATCCACACTGTCTGTCAGCAGTTTATGAACACCATACTTTCCCTGAACTTTTTTCCCCCTTATTGTATTGCAACTTTACCCCAGAGACTTAGTAAGTCCAGTATCCTTAAAAAAAAATCCCAAAAAGTCACACAAAACAACACTATTTAACAAGATACAGCCTGAACCATGTAATCCAAACATAGCCATACGTCTGGGGAGATGACAGGTTTAAGTGATGAGTCTTGTTACATGTGTACACCATTCCTTGGGAACTTATTGCTTTGATTTAAACAGTACAGTGTAGTTGGATTGTTCCTTCCAACATGCACTAATGTACTGTTGGTTGTTTGGGTTTTTTTTTGCTTCGGTAGATTACTTAGCAATTCATGCTAATGTTTTGGAGGCAAATTACTTTCCCATGTGTTATATTATAAACACTTGTTCAGGTCTGGTTCTCTCAATTAAAGCCGTGATAATGGAAGGCACACTACGTCCATCTCACAGATGTGCAGCACTATTACAGCATCAGTCCCCTAGTGTGGACATTGTGGAGACTCTTCGAATGAGGAGCTGATAACGACGACTCATTAAAGGCACTGAACCAGATTGTCAGAGCACATAGGAACAGCGAGTCATTTTGTCAGGGACCACAGTGAAAAACTACAGAATTATTTGTTTATTTATTTATTTGCCTGTGCACGGCCTAATTCACATATTTTTCTTAGGAACAACGAGTGCTCGTACAATGTGTATTTAAAACTCTAGAATTTATCTTACTCATAAGGCATCATCTTGCTCATTCAGTACTTATTTTTAATACCCCCATGTTGATGGGATGTTGCATTGTTACTACCCATTAAAGCGTTATCGTTTGGTAATGTTTAAGCAAAGTTTTGAACTCCATATCAGTGCCATGTGTGCATGTGTATTCATGTGAAGCATCTCAGCATTTTCAGTGGCCAAGAACAGGTCTGCGCGCTTTCAATACATGTGCAAACACTTTCTTTCCTGTCTTGTACCGGGTAATGCATATGCTAACATACATATTTGCATTTACTGAAGTGTGTATCTGAAGACCTAGGCCTTTACATCCCCTGAAAGTCTTTATAATGCTTGCAGTTCACCTTGGTAAAACATATTGCTACTAGTTATTTGCTATCCATTGCATATTTGAAGTTAAGCTCGGTTGCAAAGGAAGTAGGTACAATTCCATGGTACAGCATGTATTGGTGGCTTTTTGTCCCAATCTTCTCTCGATCCAGTAATTGAGAAAGGAAAGTACTTGAGAAGGAAAGCACTCTGCAATGATCTAATTAAGTAATTTGTAAATAGTTCTGTGTTATTTGTCCTTGCTCTGGGGTAGCATTTGAAGAATGTATGCACTAAAAGAAATTACTTCTCTTTTTTAGGTTCGTAGACCTTAACTAGTATCATAGAGAAGTCTCTGTTCTGTTATTTTATGCTGCTATTTGGATCTTTTAGTGTCTCCAAAAGGAAAGCTGTTCTTCTTTCACCATCACTCCTTATATCATAGAATCATGGAATCATGGAAAGGTTTGGGTTGGAAGGGACCTTAAAGATCATCTGGATTCAACTCCCCTACCATGGGCAGGGACACCTTCCACTAGACCAGGTTGCTCAAAGCCTCGTCCAGCCTGGCCTTGAATACTTTCAGGGATGAGACAACTTCATTTGGGCAACCTCTTCCAGTGTCTCACCACTCTCATGGTAAAGAGCTTTCTTAATGTCTAATTTAAATTTATCCTGCTAGCTTAAAACCATTGCCCCTTGTCCTGTCGCTGCACACCCTGGTAAACAGCCCCTTCCCAGCTTTCCTGTAGGCTCCCTCCAAGTGTTCAAAGGCTGCTAGATCTCCCTGGAGCTTTTTCTTCTCCAGGTTAAATGACCCCATATGTTTCAACTCTCATCGCTGTGAAAAAACAAGACATATTTGGGAACTTGGTTCCAGTGAAGAAACCTAAAAGCCACCTGGGGAAGCAGCTAGCTGTGTTGAAAATAAACTGAAGTCATTATCTGAACGGCTTGTTGCTGGATCTCTCTTCCTGCCCAAGAGTCAAAAGACAAGATGAAAAAAATGCGGAACAACGGCTGCCAGGTAGAGTGACTTGGTTTTGGTGCACACCTTTGCAAAGATAATAGGTAAACAGACAGTAGTTCACTAAAAAGAGACTGAGGAATGATTTTTTTTAAAATGTTTGATAAATAAAAGGATGACGAGAACTAAAATAAGCAGTAAATAATATTGTTAGATATGGATGGTAGTTTATCTACTGTGCAGTAAGTATCCATGTATTTTACTTTTTACACAAGAGGAAGTGAGACTTTAATGTAGGTAAACAGATACACACAGAAATGATGTTGGCTATGTGATGCCACAGCATAGCCCCTCAGCAGACTCTTGCATTGATTTTTAATGCACAAATATTATGGAAGGCTATATAGATCGTTCCCATCCTGTATTAATATGTCATATCTTTATCCTCCAAGAAATGTAAAGCATGATTGAATACTCTTCCCTGAAACTATTTGTCATTTTATTCTGAAGCATCTAACTCCTTAATCTCTGTTTCTAGCTAAGATCAACAGTCCTATTGAATAGAATTAGTGAAATTTCATAAGAAAAACTAGCCTGGGAATATTTTTTTACAGTTCTTAAGAAATTTCCACCTTAGTTTTGCAAGTTCAAAGAATGTTGGAGTTTTATCCATTTTGAGAATTTTTGAAGGTTTTTACTGAAAAAAAAAAAAAGTTTAAAATGGCTAGGAAAAATTTTCTTTTAGTTTTGGGAAGTGTTGCCACAAAAAAAAAAAAAAAGAAAGAGAAAAAAAAAACATTCAGTGAATTTGGGGGTTTAGGTGAATCATTTTACACTGCTCTGCCAACTCCAGAAGGAGCTTTGGTTCTGGCAGTAATGATCCAAATATGCATATGTGTTAAATACACACAGACTCCCTGCTGCCATCACATATCATGTGGCTTATCCAAATCTAAAACTGACAAGCAGTAGTACGCACCTTCATATTGCATTCCATTTAATGGGCGCCAGTGAACTGGACACTGTTGTGTCTGTGTCTGCTGTGGCTTTAGCTCCCACAGACAGAAGTAAACAATACCCAAGGCAAACTCTGCAGAGACTGAACTTCTATCCGGTCTTCTTTAATCTTCCGCCAGTTGGACAGCTTGGGAACACTTCAAGAATCCATACTGTATATGAAAGGGAATCCCATACACTAATTTTATTTTTTTTTTTATTTTCCCCCCAGTCATCGAGTCTAGTCTTTGGGACATCATCTCTCTTTAATTTTTGTACTTGTACATCTACATTTCATCAATCATCGGAACTTATATTATGTTTCCACATTGGAAAAAAAAAAACTGTGCTGAGAAGTCAACATTCAGTAAAAATGAATTTCAGCTAATTTGTGAATAATATGTAAGGCTAAGTTGTAGCCCTCTCTGATTATTACAGGACTGCATAGCAAGTTGTCATCCTGTCTTTATTTCCAGCTCAGTGGTAGAGAGCATAATCTGCTCATATGCACAAAGCTTGCCAGAGGCTAAACGTCTCCCAGTACACTGACTCTTCTTCTGTGTGTTCAAGATCTTGTGATGTCCTCTCTCCAAACAACAGCCAGAACTCAGCATCAATATTCATTGTAGTCAAAGCCTTTTAAGCTGATTTATTAAGGTTTCATCCATAAAAATTTCTCGTCTAACTAATGGTAGATACCTACAAAACATGGATTGCACACATCTAAGTAGATTGGCTTCTCAGTCCATAACTTAACTTCATATTTAGGCTTGCATATCTGTGTGAGTGTAATCTTTGATCTGTGGGTGGCATTCTGTATCCAAATGTGCAGCACAAATATTATTTATCCTTTCAGTCAAGTCATTTATGACTATCTGACTTTAAAGGAAAGCCAACAAGATTTCGGTCTAAAAGCATAATACTCATAACTTTTTCTTTTCTTTTCTTTTTTTTTTCCCACAAATCACGTTTCATGTTGCCAGGCTCTCTTTCATATAGATTATTTTGCGAGTTCTAAACACCTAACAGTTAATTTGTAATATATTGGGAGTACAAAAAAATATACACAAGGAAGTCTGTCTGGTCTCTGCCAGGCGACTGAAGAACTGGAATTTTTGCTAAAGTTGTAGAGAAAAATTTTACAAATAACATTTAATAAATTATTGGCTTGTTCTATTAACCCCTTCTTTCCTGATTGTTTAAACTAGGTAAGCTAACGGTTCATACAGTTTTCCCTAATTGGCAATGTAAGTATCTTTTTTCACAAAGATTGGTGTCCTCAGATTATTTTACACATTACCAAGCTACTTTAGATATTAAAAAAGCTGTTGAAAATCACAAAGTGACCTCCTGTAGAACAAAACGGTATTTTGTAGGGAGTGGGGGGGGGCCGACAGCCAGAGCTGGTGAGCCAGGACAGAGTGGTCGGATCTGGGTTTGGGGAGGAGGCTGCGGGGAAGGTGCTGCAGGAAGCCACAGCTGCCGGTGACTCATGAAGCAGCATTTACCTCCCGGAGACACCGATGGATGAATGCCAGGGTGGTGTCAGGGCACACAGTAAGAGGATAGGGGTGTTATGCTCATAACATCACAGAAAACTGGATCCTGACCAGTAACTGGTAATGTGTACCCCTTGCCTTTATCAAGAAAATAAGGCCAGTAGCTGTAGTGCCCTGGTTGTGCTACATTTCATCAATTTACCTGCAGCACAATGCTTCTTCCGAAAACCAAGACCACTGCTTTGGGCTGTGAAACAACATTAGTTGTTCAGGGATAGAGGTGACTAAGGAGTTAGCGGAATTACACATTTTTGCTTGGCCTCTTTGTCTAGATCTTTACAAGGTCTGGGGGAATGACCTGCTGGAGAGCAGTGTAGGAGAAAGGGATCTGGGGGTTCTAGGCTGGGGGTTCTGGGCTGGACTAAATGATCTTTTGAGGTCCCTTCCAACGCCTGATATTCTGTGATTCTGTGATCTAATGAACCTGAGCTCAGTGCTATAGCTACACAACCACACTTGTTTTTGCAAGTGTTGGAGATGTACTCGTATATACGTGTAGGATAGATATAAACACAGATGATATATATATAGATAGAGATACAGAGAGATATATAGTTGATAGAGATAGAGGTGGAGTTGGAAGTAGATGCAGATGTCTAAGTATAGATATATGCACTGATACGCTAACATGACCAGAATTCAGAGCTGGATTACCAGGATTATTGCACATGCCTCATGTCTGCTTAATACTGGAGCTGTTATAACAGCGAGACACAGTCCTTGAGGTTTATTAAATACATTTAGAAAACTCCACAAATAAAGTCTAGAAGTCTGTAGCCAATTAATAAAGCTGTAGCTCTGCAGGAACTATGACTACTGCACTGATCACAAAAGCCTTTTCATAGTAATATATGCAACAGGGTTTGAATTCTTTTGCTCCAGAAATGAAGGGCCTTGGGTAACTGGAATCACTGACAAAATGGGCCTCATAACATGCTGTGGAGTTTTACTGGCTGTGTCCTGCAGAGTGGAGCTGATGCACAAATACACCCCTTCCTGCAACACTGTAATTTGCTCTTTGGAAATTTCTTTATATAGAGTTTTAAAAGTTTTCAAGTTCAATATTTTTTTAATATAGATTTGCATCGGTTACATTTCTTAGTTTAAGAGCCTGTGAAACAGTTATGTTAACACAACCTCTCTTTGGTAGAATTAGACTTTGGTCAGGCATTGGTTACCTCCAGGAAAATTCACCCTCCTCAGCCCAGAAAGATTTTTTTTCAAGAAAAAGGAACTTAAGAGGGATTAAATCATTCTTGGGAATGTACAGGACAATGTAGACTACCATGCGCAAGTTCATGCATTAATCTCCTCTGTCAGCAGTCAGTAAACCTTAGACAGCACATAAATACTGGATAAGAAAATAACACTTCATGGCTGTAAATTAAAGTTAACACTGTATCTTAAAACTGAAATTGGTCAATTGATGCCAAATGCACTTGTTAATGGGTATCTAATTTTACCTGATTTGTCTCTGTATGAATTACTGTCTAACATAATTATCTTTCTTACCTAAGGCCTCCTGGTTTATCTGATTATCTGGCAGCAGTAATCTCTTATCTCCTGAGGTACTGGAACATGACACAGGCTGCTCTTGCATTGTATTAGTGTGTAAAATATGCACACACTCCTCAATCAATCTTGCCTTGCAAGTGTAGTTGCGGGGGGTGAAGAAGACCCCCTGACAGGAACTCATCACACACAGGTGTTCTCCCCACGCCATGTTGCCTGCCATGGAAATCAGGGTCCACTTCAAGAAGCTTTTTCCTCTTCTACAAAGCTCTGCATGAGCTAAATCCCTGTTACCTCAGTGACTCATTCCGATCCAAATCTGCTTATCTTGGCAAGGACTACAGCTGATGGACCCCAGTTCTGACCAGTGACAAGGAGAGGGCCACCACATCTGCTTGCTATGTATGTATTTTATTCAGGATGGATAATGACTTTTTTTCTTCACAGTGCTATCCCTGCCTGAACTAAGATGTCTGTGCCAGCATGCAGTCCCTGACTCAGAACCACAGTGGTCTGAATAGACTTGACAGACAAAAACTAAAACAGGAAACAGAAGAGTGAAGGGACTTGCCCAACAGAGAAGCCACAGCTCATAACCAGGCACCTTGACAGGCACAGGTATCTAATCTTTGGATTGCTGTTCTTTGGCTACAGAGTGATGCAGTGCTCCTGAAGGGCTTTCAGGTAGAAAGAAACCGCTCTAGGCCATGTATACCACTGAAGGACATAGATGCTGAGAGTGGCACCTTGAGGCAGCCTGCCCAAGAGTCACAGAATCACAGAATTATTGAGGCTGGAAAAGACCTCTGAGATCATCAAGTCCAGCCTATGACACAACACCACCATATTGGCCAGACCATGGCACTAAGTGCCACATCCAGCCTCTCCTTAAACACCTCCAGGGACGGTGACTCCACCCCTTCCCTGGGCAGTGCCTCCCAGTGCCTGATCACCCTCTCCATGAGGAAGTGCTTCCTGAGATCCAACATAAACCTCCCTCAAACTCTGCTGCTTCTGCACACGAGCAGGGGCAGGGATGGGGATGAAGGGCAGCAGGGGCAGCTGCAAGGGGACAGGGAAGGTAACTTGTTACTCCCTACTTCTAACTCCAGTGGCTGAACTCCCATGGGACTGCTGCCCATCGTCCTCCCCATCTTTTCTCCTTCCGCCTCTCCTTCGTCCAAACGGTGTTCAGGCATCATGGCAGTACAGCACTCTTTCTCTTCCCTTTCCTCTCCTCCTTCCATCTTTGCCCTGTGGGTTGGATAGGAAGCCTGGGGAGAAGGTAATGCATAGGAAGGGACAGTATGACAGGGATGGTGGTAGGCCACAAGATGAGAAAGGCTGTGTACAGAGGGAGGTTGAGATTAAAGGGTCTATGCTGTAGATTCAAGGAGAAAAAAAGGAGGAAATCTGAGAAAAAGGGCCCCGCATGCCTTTGTGGACCACAGTTGTCTCCTCAGTGTCCTCACTCCCACCTATCTCCTCCCTGGACCACTAAAATAAGCCTTAGTGCCTTCACGCAACCAAGAAACCTCCAGTCATCCCTCTAAGTCACTTACTTGCTATGACATGCGGCCATGAGGTTTATATTTTCCCCATAGTCCCTCATCTTCAGAAGTCTTGTACCAGCTGTTACCATATAGGAACTCGGTATTATCCTTTAAATGGTCTGCAGTCCTTCAGATACCCTTGTCCCTGTCTATAATAAAGAATTTCCCAGAACACTTGCAGGGAACTGGTTTAGTGAAGCATTGCATATTGCCTCCACTAAGGCTGAACCTGTTCAATCTCTTTGTTATGTCATCATATAGAGAATAAGTAACATGATATGCTTACAGAAATTACTGTTATTGCCTTCTCATACTCATTAAAAACCTAGACTTGGGAAGACATTTGGTTTCAGTGTTATTTCAGCAAATTCTCTATAGTTTTGTATGCAACTTTTCTGAAATGCATTTTTCTTCACCCAGAATCAGTTAGTAATGTAATCCCCTGTTGCGCCTGGAAGTGATCTCTCTTTCTGGTCCAATATTCGTAGTATGCCCAGCTAAGCTAGTAATTATGATTGTTAGCATTGTCATGCTTGCTTGAGATCCTATTTTAATAGAAGGCAATCATAAACCAATATTAAACATGCCATTATTAATTATGCTTATTTTTTTATCCAATTGTCCTGTCACTGAACCGATGTGTTAGGAAAAAATTGAGGACCTTTGACAAACACAGTGTCACAGACATATGTAGGCACTCAGTACTGAAAGAAATAACGCCAGATGGATGTTTGCACAACAGTATGACTCATGATTACCGAAATCTGTGTGATGGAAAAAAATAGTGCTTTCTTAACCATTTAGATATAAATTCCTATTTTAACACTGCCCTTCTTTCATGGCTTTGATGGAGAGGACCTTCCTCTTTCCTTTTTCTTAGTTATTTCCTTTTATTTTTGGGTAGAATGTATCACGTCATGAAGGCCATCACTCCAGCTGGAAGATATTTTTCAGACATAATGGGATTCCCTTTAGATGTCATCTGCCAGTCTGTACACTTTGAAAGTCAATAATTTTATTGACTTTAGCCCGTAAAGGTATTTAGGTATTTAGTCAGCTCATATTTTTACAGTCAAATGTCACAAGCTATTCATTCGCATGACTAGGGATGCATGCTTATAACCCTTTGTGTGCCCTCATGCAAACTTTGCTCTCAGATGCATTCCTTCCATAAAGTTATTTGTAACATTATATTTTACTTTCTGTAGAAACGTGAAATCATGTGTTTTCGTACGTTTTCTATCAAAGTAAAATACAAGAAGAATTTTCTCCTAAGAAAATGCCCTTCACAGGGAATTATTTCTAAAAGGTTTTCACGTTAAAACAAACAAAACATCTAAACATATGATTACTCCTGTCTGAAGAACCTTTTCAGGGTACAGTGGGATTTCTGTGACTGCTGCTTGCAAAGGGCATTGTACAAATATACATTTCTACAGCTAGGCTCCTGCACAGCCAAACCCTCGTGCAGGGAGCAATGGATAATGTCACAGCCCCATGAAGCAGCACAGACCTTGTAGACTTTGTCAACACCACAACTGCAGTCCCCTCCTCTCCCTCAACCATGCTCTGTGTTTGTGAAAAGCCCACGCTGTTGGTGTAAGATAAGAGAAAGGGAGCATCCCCTGGGAGAGGGTGAACGTGACACAAGCTCTCTTGATAGCAACGTGACATCCTCATGAGAAACACTGATGGGCACATTCCTGCCCTCATCACGATCTTAGACATTTCCAGGCTTGGTGTCAGGGGGCTTACACTTGAATGCCATGCTCACTCCACAAGGATCTCAAGAGCACCTAAGAGATCCAGGATATCTCTCTGGCAGGTTTTCTATACAGAAATGCATGCAATTCTCAGGCAACTTTTCATTCCAGACGACAATAGGATACGTATTTTTTTTCCATGTAAAGTAGTTTTCTCTTTTGTTTGTTCATTCTACTTGCTGTCAGGCTTGTTTTATTTTATGGCTGAGCCATTTTAAAGGAATATCTCCATGGAGTTATTCAAAACCTGCGTGGACACATGCCTGGGCCACCTGCTCCAGCTGACCCTGCTGGAGCTGGGAGTGGGTTAGATGATCTTAGGAGGTTCCTTCCAGCCTCAGCTATTCTGTGGTTCTGTGAAATTGAAGCCAATACAAATTTTCCTACCGTACATAAATGAGATTTATATTTCCCACACTCCAGAAAATTCTTATAACTAAAACAGCATTTAGCACTTGCCTGAAGATTTGTAATCTCCCACAAGCACTTAATAACACAGACGATGAAGACACATGTCAGATCATATATGTTTGAAGAACACTAAAGTTTTTTTTGGCACACAACTATGCTCCTTCATTTTCACCCTCACTTCTGCTTCATGACTATATAAAACAGATACTGTCTTAATAACAAACTTAACATCACGAAATAGCGTAAGCACCATTTTTTTGCAGTTGTTAGACATAGTCTTCTCGCCTTTTCAGTTTGTCATAAAAATAAGTGAACCCATTCAGAATCAGCACAGTTCCTACACACACACAAAAAAAATCTGCTCTGAACCAAGGAGATCTAATACTTGATAACATCGCTCTTAAAGGCCAGCACGACTATGTTATCAAGGAGTAATAACACCTTTGAGTGAGATTTGGTTGACACATCTCCTAAAACAAACACCATGTGCCCCAGGCACTGTCTGCTTTGGGACTGAGGAGGAATTTTGTATTCACATATTGTACAGTGAGGTCTCCACTAAGAGTTTTTCAAACTGTTGGAAAAGGTAAAGGATAGATTCTGTCCACGTGAACGCTGCTCAAACTCTCCTGTCCCAAGCTACCACCAGAAGAGAAAGAAAATCTAAATATTCTGCATTAGCCACTGTAACAAATAGCAAATAGGTTAAGCAGATTTTAGCTCATTTAATATTTTCCAGAGGGCATATTTTTTTCCATCTCAGAATGGAGTTTGTTGTGCTAGATAGCCTATCTATGTCACCTGTTTTTTCTCACCTCTGCACTGCTGGCAGAGTATTAATGAACCGTTACCTGAGTATTAATACTCACTTCAGCTTTTAGAAAAGGAGAGCCTGGGGCTGTGTATCATTCTGCCTGGCATTCAAATTGTATGTAATGCATCCTTCGGAATGTTTTGCTTAAACGCACTCAAGTGTCTGGAGACTTGAAGCCTAAGGCCCTATTGTCCAAGCACATGAGTGTGAAGTTAAATACCTCTTTGTTTAGCTCTTCTCAGCTGCTGCAACAACATCTGTTACAGGCTGCAAGCCACTCCAGCACACAGAAATAGCCCTCTGCATCCCTGTCTTCCCAAAGCTCTTCTTTTTACTCACTTCTGAAAAAGAACTATTAATTATTTACGTTACAGGAGTGGAAAAAAGATAAAAGACATAGGTGCCTTCGAAACACAGGAAAAGACAGTGCTGCAGAGCATATATTGTCCAAGAAATAAACACAACTGTGAGAGGAAAGGGTGTAACATGGAAACAGCGGTAAGAGTAAGCACACGCCTTATTAGTTAGAATACTGTTTGTTGTTAATTAAAGAGATGTCACTAAGCTCCTTTCCTGTTATGGAACAAGCTTTAAGTTTCTGGGTGACTGTGTATGGAAAAGGGATTGGAACGGTGGTCTTGAAATAATTTTCACAGCACTGCGGTCCCTGAAAGAGAAGAAGTCAGAGAACAGAAATCAGAAAGCCAAACAAAAGAGCCAGACAATTTCATTTAAGCCATTAAAACAGAAAAAAAAAAATGAAAAAAAATGTTTTAAAGCAGAATTTTCTATACCATTGCCCAGCTATATTAGGCAATTAGATGCCAAAAACTTGAATGTCATGATGGAAGACAGTTTCTGCCACAAACTTTAACAACTAAATTAATAAGCAATCAAAAAAACCCAAACCAACTTACGGCACAGGTGTAGGGCTTGCTCAGGAAAATATATCAGGTCTTGCCAGACTGCAAACTGACACACCTGTTGTTTGTGGACCTGCCTAACAAAATTCAATATGGGTGATGAGGAGGCCAAATGATTATTACATCAATGCAGATTTAAGGTCAGGATGAATTCACCCATTTCCCTTCCTGTATTTGCTTCAATGACTTGAATTCTGTGGTGAGATCTGTGAAATCAGCATTAATTTTTTTCATGCTAATATTTATTCCTGCCAATTTGAAGAGTTAATATGATTTCTTGAAAAGCATTTAAGAAAAATGTGATAAAACATGGGAATGTCTGACAGTAGAAACATGAGATTTGTTCATATACAAATCAAAATGTATCAGAAAACAGCCACTGAAAGATTTTTCCAATTGTCTGTAAAAGGAGAACTCTAAAGACCTACAGCAGGAATATAGATGAATGCTCTGGGGACATTTCTGGCTTTCAGATTCTTGCTTTTCTGCTGCCAAAGACCAAAGCCAAACATATTGCTAAGGCTTTAAGACACATTTTCATCACTAAAATGTCTTACAGAATAGATCCCGAAAGCATTGAATGACTACCAAAATTTATTTTTTTTATGCCCTCATTGAACAATGAAATATTTATGTCAATAAAGGCTTGCTATCATAAATTAGTATTATGGAAACCACCATTCACAGTTTTTAATTAGCAGTAAGCATTGCAATTAAAAATAAGGAGTCTCTACGCTCTTCCTTCTTTCAGTTCTCTTGTCATGTAACAATGTTTTGCACAACAAAAAATTTGCAGAGATATTGCAGCAGGAATGTATGATAGTCATTCTGATTTTGTTTTTTTCCAAAGTTATTTATGAGTAATCAATGTTACCCTTTTGTGTGATCAGAATCCAATCTGGTGCCGTAACACTATAATTGCAACTAATCCTCATTTAACAAAGATATTGGCTCTACATAGAATTTTCACTTCCAGACTTTGAAAGTCTATGTTATCGCATTAACTTAAGCAGTTCTTTCACACCGAAAAGAATCATTGGTTCATAGAAATGGTTTAAACTCTAAATGCTATCGTTGTTATATTTCCTTGCATGTAAAAGCTGCAAGTTATTACTCTAAAATTGACAGATGCTCATTTCCAGCATCACTATGTTAAACAGCAAAAGTTTAACACATGGTGAAGCTTTTATTCTGTAGCACAGAGACCGAAATGATGTTGAGTTAGCACTCCTGACCTGGTAATTGGAGTTGAGGCAAGGCCTGGCACTGAAGCTTACTTTGAGAGCAAGCACTGTTCTGGATCGCTATTTCTTATTTTGGACTTAAATTTGACCCACTTGAAGATGATGTTGAATGTGGAAGATAATATCCTGTATATCTAATTTATATTTGATTATTTAAGGTGATATTTTCCAAATGGGTTCACTGCTGGAATAACCCCTCTCCCACTGAAGTCACTGCCAAAACTAGAAGACACTGAAAAAAACCCCACCCTTACTAGCCATTGAAATATCTGCTGAAGAAACAGAAGCCAGATGTGATGTTTATGCTGCTACCCCAAAAATGCATTGACTTGCAAAATTCTTTTTATGAGCTTGGACTCCTCACCTGGCTCCCCGTTGCGACCAGCACGCAATACCAGGTGCAACATATACAGTTTCAGCTGAAGACTCCTGGGATGGTCGTTATTTTCCTCTTCCTCCACAGATATCCAAGTATCTTGAACTGTATCAGGCACCCTATAAACAAGGAAGACCTCTACTGCAAATATAGAGTATGACTTTGATGTAAGTCGACGCATAAGTGGAAGGACTTGTGAGAGAAGAAATAAGCAGGGAAAGAGCAGTGATGAAGATTGTGTAGTAATTTGCCTGAGTACTTACCTCTGAACTGATACATACTTTTCCTGAAAAAGGAGGTTATTTCAATTTAGTCTAGTCTCCCTTTCACCCAATCTTCTTCTATATGATATCAGAAGCAATAGCTTTTGGATCTTAAAATGCTGTGATTTTAGTAAAGCTCTTCCAAAAAATAAAGGCCTCCTTAGAAAAGGATGGAGAGAAATGTGTACTACAAAGACAAGAAGAGCTAAATGTCACTTGTTAAGTATACATGTTGAGAAGACTGAAATGAAGATCTGGATGCTTAGAGAAGTATCAGGGTATTCTCTCCTCTGGCACGACACACTCAGTCTTATAAATAATTGCTAAGTGTCCTCATACTCGCACAGCTCATGGATTCCACAAGGGTGAGAACATAAGGCAGCCTTGTAGACATGCTTTTGAGGTAACTGATTTTAACCAGGAAGCTATCCAGTTTTTATGTCAGGGATTTTTAGTAATACCCACAGCACTTGCATAAGAGTTTCCCATCATGAGTTGGCCTCATCAGGAAAAGTGAGCGTCCGATATTGAGTCAAATAAGGCCAGCACAGATCATCGATGTCAGAACTTACCCATCTTTCTTTGCCGAGCTGAAGACCTTAATATAATCAAGCCTATGGCGCACTGGTTTTGCCCTGTCACCTTCCAGTAGTGAGAGGTAGCTGAAATCAGGATAGGACATTGGACTTACTTCCTGAGGAATTGATGCTTAAGGGGTTATTTCTTACAATATCAAAGCATGTTCAACAACAGGACTTCATGGACTAGGTGCTCTGCTCCTTACATGCCCCACTGCTCCGCAGCAGAGAGCAGTCCCACAACACGAGTGGTGCTGCAGAGGAGCTTGGCTCACCAGTCCTGGCCCTGGATCCTCTTCGACTCTGCAGAGGACTCAGTGAGCAGCTGTGATGCATCTGCCAGTTTTCCGGAAGAGCAAGGCTTTCCTGGCAGGGGAAGTGCCCTGTGAGCCATTGCTGAGCAGATCGTATTCGCACTGTTCTGCGTGAGTGATGCAAGATAAACCTGGACAGTTAGAGGATCTGTTCCAGTGTATTTTAGCAGCAGTCCATCAAAAGTCACACTATTACAATAGAAACAGGCCAGCCAGCTTCTCGGTGGGTAGAGCTGCCGTGATTTAGACCAAATTGAGATTCCGGCCCATTGTGTTAACATGTTTAACTGGCACAGTGGTGGGAAGAGCAATGTTACATGTGGACTCATACACCTATGAATGCTCATCCATTTGCAGGATTCAGGTCTTCTTGTCAACCAAGTGTTGCTCCCTGCAACACTATATGCATCAGATAAACATGGTAATGATGGTAACAGATGTGGAAATATGTAGACAGCGTTGGAACCCAGTCAGAGGGCTGCCTCTCAGAGTGCCACGCCAGAAAAGAGAAAAAAAATATCAAAAGAAAGAGAAAATATCATTCTCATTTAAAAGAAACCACAGCTTGTTCTAAATTTATTGTTAATATTCTCTATGCAGGCCTTAAAAATGAACAAATACTTTGGGAACATAAAGCCCTCACTGTCTGCTGAAATGGCAAAGTTAGTTGCAGCCAAAGTAAAATTTCAAGATTTCCACTTTGAAGTGGAACTTGGAGTTAATGGGCTGGGCATGCCCCGATACATAACACACAGCGACATACCTTGGTTGAATCATAGAAGCTAGAGATGGAAAAGACCTATTAGGTCATCTTTTCCATCTCCCTGCCAATGCAAGGTTATTTGCTGCCAATTCAGGATTATTCTCGAATGTTTTCTAGTCTAGCTTTAAATGACTCAGGCTGTAGGGTTTCCACCACTTCCCCTGGGAGACTATTCCACAGGCTAATAGACTTTGCTGTTAGGAAAATTTTCCTGATATGCAGCCTGAATTTTACATTGTTCCACTGCATCCTAGTTCTCCTTGTTATAAGTATATTACACTGCCCTAGGTAATTTGTCTCCCTGCGTGGTGTTTATGACCTTCAAATACTCTGAGATGGATTCAAAATCCACCTTAGGATGGATCTTAAGTAGCATTACACACTACTGCTGTCACACATAATACACAGGTAGCATCAATTATATGATCATACTTAAAATATATTCATATTTTCGCTGATGTGCTGTGACATCCCCCAACAAGGAACACATATTGCACTGCTTAGTAAACCTAACCTTGCCTCTTGCTGTTTGACAGCAATTCTTCTCTAAATGACTGAAAAGCACCTACAGCTTGAAAAGTGCCTGAAGCTACCTGATCACGCAATGCTGGCTTCCACCTCTGAGATCACAATATGTGATGGGTTAAATTAACACGAGTACTTTCAGAATTACTTTTTCCATAAATTTTCCACACGGACATTTCAGAGTGAGCAGCTGATGAGGAGGTGTGGGAGCTCGTTGGGGATGGGAAAAGAGGGGGCAAAGGCAAATCACTCTGCATGTGTGGTCCCTGAAAGGGCGGAGACACGCTGGTTTAGGTGTGTTTAGATTTAAACAAATACCATGTATGATTAAGTCTGTTAGGGCCCAGTGTGAGCCAGTGGCTCCCTGGGGTCAGGGCACAGGGACTGGGGGGGCTTCCCATGGGGCAAGGTCCTGCAACCAGGGCTGTCCCCCACCACCCCTAGCTGAGAAGCAGGGGTTGGAACAGTAAGTTTCATGTAGCAGTGGCTATTGGGCAATGTGTCAAGACATTGCTCTTTCATTATACAGCTGAGTATGTTTGAAAGACCTCCCCAGCTGTACTGATACCCACAGAGGGATGTGAATGACCTGCTGATACCTAAAAGACCAGAGCTCTTGCACGCCCACAGCAGTGTGTGCTTTAATCCTAGAGACTTTGCACTTCTCTGTGTGCTGGCCAAAGGGTGGCTGTCTTACCTATAGCTGACCTCTTCCACCCGTTCTTTGTATTGTGATGTGATTGTGAAGGGAACTGTGAGAAAATTTTGAACTTCGCTGAAGGAGATACAGAGATTTCTCATCCCGAGCAAAATTTCCTGAGTTGCTGTTTGAGGAAATCTTGCCTTTTAATCTTTGTTGCTGCAGGATCACTAGCTTTTGGCCAAGATGCTAGGATCAACCAGACACCACTTATTTATACCTTAAACATCCCCCCATTTTAAATATACAGCTTGATTCAGAGTCAGATATTTTGAGCAAAGGAACTTGTTTAGCCACAAATTAATGATAGCATTTTAAAATATATTGAAGTCAACAGAATTAGGAGACATATTTAATGGGGAACCTTCATAAGATTCACTGTGCTTCCACAGTCTTTCAGCTTTGCTACACTCGTACAGTCATGAGCATGGAGTTTTGAAAATCAAAAGTTTTTAGCTCATAGTTTTTATTAACAATAAGATGTGGAAAATCAAATGAAAGACATTTCTTCAGATGTCAAGTAGAAAAATTTCTGCAAGATATAGTTGCAGAAGCCGTTAAAAAACCCCCACAAAACAAATCGGAGAATTTGAGAAGTGTCATAGTTCAGCCTATGAACTTGCACGCATGGAACATCTGCTTTTGCTGCGTGTTTGCTCCTAGCTGCTCCATGGAGGTCAATAACTTACTGATACCATCTCTTTACATTTAGTTGAATGTGTGCTCAGGGTCCATAAAACACATGTACAGACTTTTTACATGCTTCCAGCACTTTTGGACCATCTATGCCAAGACCATCTGTCTCATCAAGAACATGTGATGAACGGCACAGTTACTTTGAAAACCCACATTCCCTTTCTGTAGGTTTATATTGCAGCTTGTTAAGGACCAGGCGAGCAACGAAACATAGTCCCCTCTGAAATCACAATGTTCTTGGGTAAAATAATCTGCTGCTGCTTTTTGGGTCCTGCTCCAGCTGTTTTCCCTTCCCTTTGCCCTGAATCCTAGTAGAAGGTATTTGCTGAACTGGAGTGCAGATGAGGAAAAGAGCCAGATCCATGTCACACCATTAGCCCTGAGCTATAACTGGCAGCAGTCAAACAGCTGCAATAAACCTTGACAAGGTCTGCTCACAGCACGCACCAGGGTGAGGGCACCCTCACCAGCTTCTAGATTGATGAAAATTCGAAAACCTTCACTGATAAAACCCACAAATGTAATTTTTGAACTTTCCCCAAAGTGTCATTGCTGTCATTACTCATATCTGGTTTTACTGACTTCAGCCTGAGCCTGCACATCGGCCTCGTTAATTGACGACTGAACTGTCTGGCAGATGCACTGTCTAAAAACCCACTGACGTAGCCATCACAGGTGTGACAGCCAGTGGAGTCCAGCGGAGTGCAAGAGCACTGGTCAGCTGCTTTCTCTGTACTCCATCTTTATCTTACTTTGTCATTTCTCTTGCACCCTACAATTTCTAGCCTCTTCAGGAGTCTCTAGAATTGACACAGTATCATTCCTGTTATTTCTAATGGCAATAGTAAAAGTTACCTCAGGAAGGGCATTGCTGGATTAGACACTCATATTCCTAAAGTCAATGCCTTTTGGAAGATAGCATAATCTGAACAGACAATAGCCTTGGGAAACATGACCATTTTAACACTCAAGGACTCACCCAGACCACTTCACAAACACTTTTAGAAAAATATTTAACAGCATATAAGGAAGGAATGACCTTATTATCTAGACACTGATGGTTCACGGGAATGCAAAAGAATCACATCTGTTTTGTGAGAGTCAAATTAAAAATTAGAGGCATTCTTCTCTGGTCTTTTATTAATCTTAAACCAAACAACATGTACAGTATTGCTTTGAAATACAGAATGAAAGAAGTAGCAGAAAATAATTCAAGATATTACATGTGTGTGGTATGGATTACAGCTAAGTTAAAGTTGCTTTGTGGACATAAACCCTTCTGGTTCTTTCCTTGTCTCTCTGACAAAAATTTTAAAGCACATCAACATTTTATAAAGAGACTAGTACAGTTTGGAGAACCCTATTTTTTATTCAGACTAAGTGCTGTAAGTATACCAGCCATATATTCTTAATGTTTAATGCACATATGGCAATGCAGCCAGACCACACAAAGCTTATAAGGAGAAACATCTGGCCCTTCCTTTCCCTGTGCCATCACCCATGAAGGGGTAACACAGCTTCTGCAAAGCTGCGTCACCTCCTTGGTGTGGCAGATGAGCAACAGGGCCAGGGGATGTGGAGCAACAGGTTGTGCTGCAGCAGCAGCAGTCACTCGAGGCAAGCACATGCCAAGGTGGGGCTATTCTTGGTCCAGCAAACCTCTTTCCTAGCACATTGGGTGGACCTTGACTGACTCCGGGATGCCTCTGTCTCTAAGGATGCTCCAGAAGCAGCAGAGAAACTCACTTTCCCCAGCATTCCAAGAGCCTTCACTGAGCCAAACGCTGCAGGTATAGGAAGAGAGCAGCCCAAGTCATAGATGAGAAAGTGGCCCAAACAACATAATGCCAGATACTAATACCCTTACTCATAGCCAGTAGCATTTTACTTCATAAGCTGTCCCTTGTGGCACTTCTAATTTGGTTCTCAGAGGAAGGTTATATTAAGTCAGAGTATCAGAGGATGATTTTAGTGTTGAAGACTTAAATTAGGCAATCACTGAAAATCCAAGGACTATTAATGGGTAGAGGGCCAGATCTTGTGTTTCTGTTTTCTTCAATGAAATGCACTTTAAGGCCTTTAGGGACAGTTCATGCATTTTTACTGATTGGTGTGTGAAGCCAGCTGAACTGAGTCCCTCCCGCCCATGCAGCAGTAGAGCTGAAGAAGCTGCAGAAGCAGAGCTCGGAAAACTTTGCAATTGCTTGTTTATTGAAAAGAATATATATTAAAAGGTGCAATTGAAAGGAAAATATCTAATGTCAAACCAATTAAACTTATAGGCATCCCTAATGACTGCATTAAAGGCATTACTATTCAGTGCAAACCCAAATGGTACTAGATTAAGTGCTGGGCACTCACATTTCAAATGATTCTAGTAATCTGGATTTCTCATTATAGAATTTATGCCAAAATAAGAATCTTGCCAAGGATGATTTAACCATTCACAGTGTCAAACTGACCTTGTGGCTCATAGAAAGAAAGCATTAATTGCATTTTCATTGCGTTTCATGACAAATTAAGAATTGGGCAGTGTTTCAAACTATAAGCTCAAACTATAATGAAAATCTTCTCTATTGGCAGCTGTATTTAAAAATACTATAGGCTATGTAACATAAACTAAAGCAGTAGTTTCTTTTGCCATTAAAATCAAAGGTATTTCTACCATGATAAGGTAGGACTTGCTCAGAGCAAGGATGCCATTGTCTTCCTGGTGCTCTCTGCAGTTCTACTTTCCCACCATCCAATTACAATGTAAACATTTGTTTTTCTTATCAGTTCTGTGCTGGAGCAAACTAGATCTTAACAAGACTTTCAAAGCAACAGAAGAGTATAAGGAGAAAAGAGTAATGATAACATAGTTGAAAGGGGAGGATAGAAAGATATAACTGTCCTACTTTCTTTGTTCTATTTCATTAAACTGTACACAACAATAGAACAAAACTGTTTAGCTCATCCAATGGGATAACCAAGTGTAATAGACAAAGATGAACAAATGCCTTAGACCCACAGGTGTTTACAAATGTTAAATCTTTAAAAAAAATCTTTCTTTATCACAATATTCATATATATTAAATGTACATCTTGAAAAGCTGACCTTACAAAACATTTACAGCAAATATTCTAGAGACAGTAGTAGAAAAGCCTTGTATAATCTTACTAGAGTGTTGAAAAAAGTACGTAGTGAATGTTACTGCAACTTCTTGTTTCAGTTTCCCTCCTGTACACTGCTAGCTGTGTGCTGTGACTATTCCTAAAAAGTTTACAAAACGCTATGGAAACAATTCGATATTTATAACTTATGATTAATGCTGTATTTGCTGGTAGAGTTTATTTGGTGCCAAGTCTCCATCATTGGATTTAGCTCAAATTGCTTACATAGAGTTTAAATCACAAGGTACATCAACAACTGTTTTTAAGCTTAACACCAGGTTGAATATGAGTGTACGGTCCTGAGATTAATGAAGCGCATTGCATGCTGTTATTTTCCTTTGCAGTCATCAGCAGTTCCTATTGCAGGACACATTAGTGCCATATGGCTTTTTGATATGGAAATGCAGTTTCTGCTCTTGATTCTGTACAGACACAACCCTACACAAACTAATGAATTCAACAGTACAGATTACGGTTAGAAGATCTGAGGGATAAAACCTGTGACACTTGAAAAGCAAGAGAGATTTTTTGGCTACTTTCTATACAGGTAGCTCAAGTGCAAACAGTGAAAGTACTTCAGAACAGTAAAGAAACCACAGATGTCGTTAACAGAAAACTCTCCCAGGTACCCATTATATCCATTCAGGATTCTCCTTTACAGGACCAATAACATTACAGTAACAACAACAAAAATAACTTTATTATTTCTAGAATGCCTTAGTGTTCAAAAATGCTTTGATAGAAAATCATGACTGAGCCATGACTGAGTGCAATGAGCATCCTTGACACGTCCTTTTGTGATTCTGCACTGGTCAAGGTGACACATTTTTTTCTCCCCAGGGGAGCCTGCTCTTCACCAAATGTCCCCACAACAAAGTTCAGAGGAGAAAGAGTTGAGAGAGAATGATGCGCTGTTTGAATTCCAGCTCCTCTCTCCTGTCTAGAGACATGCCTTGCTTTCTGTCAAGAGACCTGAGAAAACAACAAAACCTGCTACAAATTGTTGCTACGGGCACAAACTACTGTTGGAAACACCTGCTGCTCTTCGCCAGCCCATGTTCTAGGCAGCTGCCTCTGCAACCTGTAAGGTAGAGTGGGTCCCGCGAGGAGCACTGCAGGTAATGCAGGGATTTGCAGTGAAATTATTCTACCACTTACCTTTTTTGATCAATTGTTCCTTTTTCCTCTACTCCAAATGTCATTTAGTACGTGACGAAAGCCAAAGTTTTGATGGCTAGGTGCAACCAAGCGCGTTTTTGGAAAAAGTGTGAATGAAGAGAAGGCAAAGTGGGGCGTGAAACAGGAAGCGAGAAATGAAGCGGTGGCAGAGCCCAGAGTGGGGAAGTATCATTTACTGGATGATTGACACTGCTCTACTCTGAACTCAGTTCTGGCTTAAATAGCCTCAGAATACATCAAGGCATAGATATTATTTTTGTTGTTAGATTTTTGTTATTCTCACTGCATGGCACCTTATTTCATAGCTGTTTCCATCAGCATGTCTGTAAGCACAATGGTGTTCAGAACAGCCTCTTCATCCCTTGCAGGTGCTGAATTTTGCACCTGTATAATTTCTATTATTTCTCTTCTGAACACACCAAAGTGGGTGATACAGATGTGGCAAAGATAGTATCTGATACAGGAGGACCTGCAGTAAGTGAATCAATCATATTCCACTGCAAGGGTAATGAATTGTACTAGAGCCCACTGGTGGCTCAGCAAGAAAGGTGACTCGGTAAAATTCCGAACTCACTGCGAAAACCTGCCTCCAGAAGCCTTGTCCCCATCCTTTGCTGCTCCTCAGATGCACTTTCTATGGTTTTTGGCTCTTTAGGATGCCCCTTCCTGTCCCCTTGTTTGCTTAGTAAGATCCAGATGTACTCCTGTTTCTGAAGGGGTTTTGGTCTGCCTGGGGGTCACTGGACTCACCTCCTCATTTGCTGACTTGTACTTCTGGCACCATTATTTCTGTGACAGCACATTCCTGAAACCAGATTGTGTCAGGAGTCAGACAGTGATTTACAGCAGCATGTGAACAGGTGTTGAACACTGCAAACACAGGGATAGCAGAATTGTTTCTTCTCACTTTATGAGTTCATCTGGTATCAGAGGCTGTCTGTTCTTGAATCATCTGTTCGAGGTCTCCAAATGACACTGTTATATATTAGTTTTATTCTGTCTTACCTGGTTTGTTTTAATGGTGGTGGGTAAAGAGAAAGGTAATTTACAGTTGTATTATTTTAAGCATATAAATTGGGATGGGAAGAAGGGTGGACAATTGATGCAAGAGGCTTCCAGAGCCAGTACTCGTACTCTTCAATTAAACCTACCAAATGCAAACTGCCCACTTTTTAGTGACAGAGTGAGATATATTGTCTGTCACTATTCTTACCAGAAAGAGAAGGATGTGCAGTAGTAAGTCAAGATGAGGGCCATCAAGATGACGAGGGATCTGGAATACATGATATATGAGAAGAGATTGAGAACTGCATTCAATCTTACCAGGAAAAAGATGACTGACTGTCTTATTGTGCTCCTCAACTATGAAATGCGATAGTATGAACAAGGTAGAGGATAAACCTTCTCAGAGGAGCACAGCAACAGCTTGAGAGTCAATGGTCACAAGCTGCAACAGAGGAGATTCTGACCTGATAGCTGTAGTGGCCATTGATGGTTAAAACAACACTTAATGCAATTCATGGATAAATAGATACAACTAGATATTAAAATTATTTAATATTCTGATAGTTAAGTGTTGTTGAAAGCCAGTTTGTCCACAAAGAACTTAAAGTTACACTTAAACACAGATTTTCATATTTGTTTTCTTGACACCACTGTAGATGTGGTCGAGGAATCCAGTGGAGAGTAAGAAAAATAACAACTGTTTTTTATTAAGAGCAAGAGATTAAATCAATTCATTGGACCTGAAACTGCATGAGTAGGTGAGGCAACATTCCAGTTCATCTTGGTTCCAAAATACGCCTTCTCACACTGAAGCTCCACAGCAGGATATGAAATCACAAACATCACATCATCAGAACAAATGCTCATTGCAAGATCATGAAGGCAGGACACCATAAATCAACTGCTCCTGAGAGGTTCTGGGTTTCGATTTTTTTAAAGACAAATGAAATTTTTTATGGCCTGTTGTCGTAAGATGAACCCAAAATAAAGAAAACCAAAATATGGCCATGCAGAAGCTGTACTATAATAAGTAGAGTTGTCTAAAAAGCAAACAGTCCCCCCCAAAAATGCTCCTGCAAATGGACTTTGTTTTGAAGTGTAATTCCACCTCAATTCTACATAGAATTTAAGCGCTTGATTAAACTTAAATAATGATGTATGTGTTTTGCTGTGCTGGACATCTTTCTCTGCACTTTTAGTCAATTCACTTCAGCCCCAGTCACATCTCTGTGTGCTTGCTTGTAGTGCTCATACACAGAGATGAATCTTTTGCCGTGCAAGTTGACTAAAAAGTCTTTCAAAGTCACACAAGTGGATATTTGCTTCAGCTTATTTTTTAATACGTTAATATTAAAAAATGTTTTTAATATGTTAAAATTATTTATGCAGTACACTTTGAGAATTGAAAACGCCATGTCTTCCAGTAACCTAACAGTAGCAGAGCTCCAATTTCAAGTGAAACTCATAATATAGCAAGAGTAACAAATATATTCAAACAGAATAAGTGTTTGAGAAATCTGTGATGTGCTGTTGGATGTCACAAAAAAAAAGCGCCCAATGTAAGCAGGAGGTGTTCTGCTGTGAAATGATTCGCTCAGCTCTTGCCATCAGTTATTTTGGCCAAGATGACTGGTTACTTGGCATCATTGCACGTCGTATAGATTCTCAGTGCAAGGTGCCAAACTCTTCTTATTTTAGCACTATTAGTGTTATTACTGTTCTTCTTTTGTTGTGCAGGGCTTTGTTGTTGGTTTCAAAACACTTGATGCTGGGTGTGGCAGGCAGAAGCCCTCACTCTGGGAAAGAGAGTTCTCCACGTCCCTGCAGTTTCCAAAACCAGTTGTCATTTTCTTTTTTTTTCTTTTTTTTTTTGCACTAGGACTGTTCTGCTGCCTGAGTGCTTGAGAAAGCTCTGTACAGCATTCGGGAGAGTATCCTGGACAATCTAATTCCTGCCTGGCTCCGCTTATTTAGTTGGTGTTGTTGTTTGTGTTGCTTAGGGTACCAAGTAATTTCTTCTGTGGCTTCTTCCCTGTGCTTCTCTAAATTCTGCTACTACCCCCTGCTGTAATCTTGTACACACAAACTGAATAAATTGCTGCTAGACGAGCCAAATGAGCCTTCTTGGTGAGCGTACAGGGCACTATTTCCCTAGAAACACCCTGTGTAAACTTAAACCACCTAACCAGCACCAACAAAATCTTTGCACCTATTCTGGCCTTTAGACTCAATAGTTTTAGAAGGGATGCACACAAAGAAAAAATTCCCTTGCGATAATGGATGGTGGATTGAATAGATCAGCTTTTAGGGTGTCGGTTTTTCTCAGCTGGTAATGAATCCATAAATCCCAGAGAGTTTATTTGAAAACATACAGATGAAAAGGCAAACAGATAAGAACATATGCAAATTTGCGTAGTTGTTTATTTCTAATTTACACAAACATTTGCATTTGGGTAGGTGCTCCTGAAACTTAACACTGAATTTCAAATGCCCCATTTAAACTTAAACATTCCCCATCGAAAAAACAAATCCTATCCGAGAAATTGGCACCGATTTCAATAGAATCTGTCAATTTATACCAGGTGAAGGTCAAGTTTTAAATTTCTTAGCCTCCACTATGTCTTATAACCACAACACTGAGTAGATGGTAGAGTAGCACAGCTCCCCAGGAACCTAGGGATGATGGATGGTGTTTCTGTGGGATATGTTCCTTCTCTGAGCTATAAAGCATAGAAAATGAGTGCTGCACCACTTTCTTAGGAACCTGGAGGGCTTCTTTCTTCCTGGTGTTGTGCATGTGGAGAAGGCATCAAATCAAATGTCTGTCACTCCTAACAGAAAAATCCTCACTTACTCCAGTATTCAGTAGGTCACCTTCAAGGCATCCGTGTATTTTCACAAGGCCACTCCAAAAGTAAAGAATGAACCGCTCACCAATTTTTTTCCCATTTGAAAAGTGACAATACCGCACCTTTTCACAATAAATTCACATTAAGCTACAGTTAAAAAAATAAACTACGGCATTACAAAGTGATCTGTACAAATTATACTCTAATCGACTTCTGGAGTTTGGGGCTGTTCTAGCTCAAAAATACCTACAGCATCACTCTTGGGAAAGTCCTCAGGCATATTCTTGACCATAATCAAGAGAGAAAAGCTATCAGCTAGCATCATTAAATTTCAATTACTCTATTCTTCTCCTTGTAACATTTTTCATTATTTATTTTAGCTTTTCCAAGATTGCTCACCATTGGTGAGAAGAAAGGGCTAGTAGAAAACCATTAGCTTCATGTCTTTGTACATAACATGCCTCACTCCTGTTTTACAAGACACTCGTGACTGAAAACAGATTGTGATTTCTGAATGCTCTTCTGTTCTCTGCAAGCTCAAAAATCCTACAGTTTTGTTTGCACATTCATTTTCTGGGTCCATTTGCTATCAGAGTATTATATTTGTCTGTAAAGCTCTGCTTTAAGACTTCTCAGGTTGATGTTTTAGATAAAGATTCTATGATCTTGCCAAAGATTAAAGAAAATGGCTACGAAACCAACACATGGCTTTACCTTTCCTGTGCAATTACATTTTTTTGCATAAACTGGTATAAAACGTGCAAACAACTTCTACATAAATCTATGAGAGGAATCTGAATGCAGGGGAGCTACCTGGTTTAGGGGAAAAATACTCATCTAAAATGAAATGTGAGTATGACACACTGAAAGTAAAATATGTTCTTTTCTTCCATGTGTTTCAACATATTTTTTTGCTTTTAGCTAAAAGAATGCTTAGAAAAAAATTATAGGCGGAGTCAAAATTGTACAATAAATTTACTAAGATGAGTTTTCGGATGCATATAACAGTCTAGGATTTGCATTCTGAGTAAACAATAGTAGTGTGAGCAAACAAGAGCCATTATGACATCCTTGAAGAACAGCTGCCAAATCGCATGTATGAAATTAAAACTGTTCCTTAAAGCCAGCATAATCTTACCAGCAGAAGGGGTAGGTAAACCTGTTACATAAAAGAATACAGAGATCAAGAAGAAGAAATAAAGAGAGAGACACTTAAAGGAGTGTGACTTTTTTTTGTTGTTCTTATGAAGTCATGTGGCCATTTGACAATATGTACTGAGCACGATATGGCATAGTTGTACAACGCCTTTTAGCTGAATATTGCTATATATTCATTATACCTCATGCCATTCTGTTGCACAGTCAGTCAGCTCAAAGACTGGAAAAAGAGCACTGCAAGATTCCAGGTGGTGAGGTGAGAGCCCTTGTGAAAATCCCCAACCCTAACAAGACCAAGCTCTGCCCCAGGGGAGAACACAGTCCAGGGAACACCCATTCCAGTCTATGGTGCTGCATCCTTTCTCTTCAGGAATTCAGGATTCTTAAGGCGTCCAGTAACTGTCTGATCAGGAGTTTAAGATGACGGGTTTCTACCAGTGCCCCCATGGGGATGCCCTGTTGGCCGCGTTCATACATCGCTTGAACACACACTGCCTTTTGAATTCCCTCACTTAACTCAGATAACCCTTTTACTTTAATAAGGACAGCTTCCCCTCTCTCCTTGGAGCCAACACCCCCAGCCAGATGTTATCAACCGATCACTCACTGGTCCATCAGTCACAAACACTCACGGACCCCTGAAACCGGCCACTTTCTCATCCCTTAAAAGTATGGGGTCCCCACCACTTAAAGAAACATGCCACAGATATTCCATCTCCTTTTCTCCCAGTTGGGAAAGAATTTTGCCTGCAGCTCACTGAGCTGGGGTCCCAACCAAGGGGTGGCACTGACTGTGGTCTGTGAGTTTCTGCCCTGTGGTCTGGAGGACCTCCCCATCTTAATGAGGAGTCTCATGTTCCTCTCCTCCAGCTCCTCTTCCTCATCTGAGTTGCTTTCACCACTATCTCCCCAAATATCTCCATCCCAAGTCTCCAGATCAGTGTTCAGTATTAATTTCCAGATTTGGACAACATCGGGGAGGGGGGGGCTTTTTGTTTGTGCTAGCATTAATTCAATCGTCTGTTCCAACAGACATATTTGCTTGCTTTCTCACTTCAGTTCTGATCTTAAAGTATGTATTTCTAACTCTGCACAGAGAATCACCTTTTCCAGCTCTTCAGGACACACAAGTGTTCCTTAACCCTTTCCACACCTGGGGTTTCCTGGGTGTCACTGTAACCCTCTCTCCATTGATACACTGCCCGTTGTAGAAAATAATGTGAGGAGTGCTCCCATTCTCCTTTAATCCACAAGTCCAATTAAACGGAATTTACGGAGAAATGAAAGCTCCAAAAAGTTACAAGTTCCGGTATCCGTTCAGAAGAGCAATTACTACACTACACTCAACTCTTAAGCTTTGACTAACGATCTGGATTGTACATACACTCATCCATGTAAAGATGAGGACTTTCAACCTTGAGTTTTTACTCTGGATGGTGTCTCACACCAAGTGGGAGGCTCTGCCCTGACTGCAGGATCTGCTGCTCCAAAGGGACTTGCTCACACACACACACAGCAGTTTTAAAGCTCAGTCGGATCTGAGCTGTGGTCAAAGCTCTATTACCCTCCCATTGGCTACCAGCCAACTTCTTGGGTGTACCCCTAGGCTGGTGGGCTAGACCCAGCCCTCCAGAAACTTCTTGCAGTTTCTCTGAATTTAGCCTGGCAACCGCTGCGAGGGGAGTCATCCCAGGCAAAGGGGAGGTGCACCTGCCACACTGGGCGACTCGCAGAGCTGACAACCTCATTGATAAAAATACGATATTTGGGTTAGGATTCAGGGAACCACAAAGCCCCCAGCTCCAAGAACAATTACAATGAAAAAAGCATGCCAAGGGGAGCACAGTGCTGCATCTCTCGTAACTGGCTGTGCACTGTGCCAGAAGCAGAGTAGTCCTTTGCCAGAGTGTGGTATAGCAGTTTGCAGGGAAGCACGTTCATTTAGACACTGATTCTCTGCCCACTCTAGTCCCGAGTCTAACTTGTGGTCATCACCCCCTCAGCTATGGTCTCCACCTGACAAAATGTCCCCTGAGTGGATGTGGCAGCTCAGACTGAGCTGTCACATAAACATAGACATGCCTGGGTCACAGGCTGAGCTTTACATTGGTAACAGTTAGTGGCTGTGGCAACTGTTGTGTGTGCTGTGAACAGCCACGTGATCTGCTCAGCCTAGTGGCAGAGCTGTGGGTGCAAGCTGAAAGGTTAAGGAGCATCAGGGAATACAGACAAGAGACAGACTAATGAAGCCAAACTTTGCCCTCCTTGAAACAGCAATGGAAGCACCCACCAGAGTTTGAGAGGGAGATAGATGAGCAGAGTCACACACTGCCCTGTAAAAAAAAGGCCCAGTAGGTGAAACTAGTACATGAAACAGGGGATTCCATATCCTCTCAACAAACTAAACACAGTAGCTTAAAGGATGGACAACAACAGGAACAAGGTCCTACAGGTGCAGCATGCACGTCCCCTCGAGCAAAATGCCACCTTCCGTGCTTCTTGCAGAACAGGTATAGGGCAGTGTAGGAGGCTGAGGGGAGGTCTTATCACTCACTAGAACTACCTTAAAGGAGGCTATAGAGAGGTGAGGATTGGTCTGTTCAACTAAGTAACGTGAGATAGGACAAGAGGAAATGGCCTCAAGTTGCGCCATTTCTTCACTGAGAGGGCTACGAGGTATTGGAACGGATTGCCCAGGGCGGTGGTGACGTCTGCTTCTCTGGAGGTGTTGAAGAGTCATGTAGACATAGTGGTTTACTTGAAGACTTGTCAGTGTTGGGGTAATGGTCAGACTCAATGATCTTAAAGGTCTTTTCCAATCTAGGCAATTCTGTGATAGCCTTCACCTCTTTCCCCTCCCAGTGCAAGTCCAGATTCACTCTGCTCAAACCAACCATACGACCCCAGAACTGAAGAGATGGGTGGGCTCTGCAGCATGCCCTGCAGAGAGGACCTTCAGGCTACATAGATTTATCATGGATGGAGGTATAGACATACATATAACAAATACTGACAGATACAGATTAGAAATAGTTATAGGTATGCAGACACAGAAAGTGGAGGAGAAAAAATAAGCCTAGGATTTACATCAACTACAGATTTTCAGCCCCCAGGCAGGACAAGCTGTGAATGAGACAGCACTTGGGAGGGATGAGAGCATGATTCAATCCCAAACTGTTATTAGAGTGTTATTACTGCTGCAATTGTTAATATATAATCTAAAAAGTTTTCTTCAATCAGCTAGATCTACAGAAAAAATATTTTTGGTCAGAATCTTTCTAGATAACTGAAATACAGCTTTATAACTTTCAGAGCTAACTGTATTCTTACTCTTCTCACTGCAGGATACATCTGGTTTGCTCATTACTGTGCAAAAAGGAACTGTGTTATTGTACCAGATAGTAACCTGAGGCTATCTGCAATCATCATTTCCATTTTTCTCTTGCATTAATGAATGCTTTTCCATTACTGCTTCTACTACAACAAGAGCAGTAGCTTTCCTCACCACTGAATTATGTCAGCTGTGACTGTGTAAGGAATGTGGCTTAGAATTTTCAGAAAGCTGGGTGAAAATTTTTCAGTAGAAATTATTTCTAATGGAAAATACAAGTGGCTAGGCTTTTTTAATTGGAAGTTTCTTTAGGAAACATGCAATATCAGCAATGTTTGTTGATGAGAAATCAGAGAACATAATTTTGAAGATCATTTTATCTTTTAGATAAGGAACATTATTTTGATTTTGTTCTAGCTTTTAAATTGCGTTAGGGTTTTAATTTTAATATTAAAGCTGCACAGTGTGTTTAGTATATTATATGCTATTACTTACAATACCAGAGTTATTAAAATGTAATATACTATAGAGTTTCAACATGATCAGTTTAAAATGTATTAACAAGGGAATTAATGTCACTTGAAGTTAATGCTATCAAAATGAAACACTTCAGTGATTTTGAAGCAACATTTTGTTCATGGGGAAGCATGAATATTTTAGGATTTATTTCTGATTCAAATGAAAACCAGTTTTGAAATATTGAAATTTCCACTGGGGATAGAACAACTGTTTTTCTGACCAGTTCCTGCTGTCGAAAATACTGGCCCTTTGAGAATCAGTTACACATGTTCACACCTATATGCATCTATGGATACAGAAAAGAGATGCTATGGTTCAATGTATTACTAACAGCTATAGAAATCCTCAATACCATAATTGTAATTCTGCTGCCTTCTTGATTTACCACAGAGTTTTCCGTAAACTTATTAATTGCTCTGTTTTATTTCCCTCAAGTATAATTCTGATAGTATATCATATTTGTACTCACTGGCTGTTGTGAAGGTTAAAAAGTTACTTTCTGCAGCACTGTTTGAAAGAGTTAAATACTGCAGGCTGGAAAAGATTGCTATGATCATTGAATATGACCTGTAAAACAATGAGTTAGGTTGAACTAAAATACATGTGGCTGGTTGGTTGTGGGGGTTTTAATGTGTTAAATACATAAGGATTCACAGTTCTTACTAAGTTGTTGTGATAAGTATTATACTGTTTGTAAATAAGGGCTTATGTCTTACCTTTTGCATGTTAGAGGAAATGACTCCTGCATCAGCGAAATGCTATGGAAAGCAATAGAAAATCATACAACTGTTTCTTTCAGTCCAATATCCTCTCTTGACTGATATCAGGTATGTCACATTAACACGCAGTAAAAAAGCAATTATTAAAAGGGAAGCAATAACACAAATTCTTCCCTAATGCCATTCTTTTAGGATCTGGCTTATACCATGTGGCAGATGAGTTTATACCCCTTGCAAACATTTTACTATAACTGTATCCAAAGTGACAGTGAATATTTTTATTATCCATACAAATGACCCATCACTTCTTAAATCCTATTAAGCTTTTGGCCTCAGTAGTATCCTGTGGCCATGTGTTACAGAAGTTAAGTGTAAGTTATGTGAAAAAACGTTCACTTTTATTTGTTTTAATTATACTGTCTTTCAACTCCATCAAATATCTCTATGGGTTTTTAACTACAAAAAGGGAGACAACTTGATTTGTCCCTTTATGCCAGCAGCAGTTTAAGCTCCTCTTCTGGGTTTTCTCTTCTGCAGAATAGACTTGGAAAAAAAATCTGAAAACTTCCGAACCCTACAGTTTTCTAGAATGAAACTCAAGTAGCAGATTTTCGAAGTTTGGAGATGTCTCATGTATTTCCACACCCCCCTTCACTTCTGGTTTCCATTTAGAAGAAGAATTATTGAAATACCATGAGGACGGCTATTTTCACTGCCATGACAGGAAGCAGAAGTGTTGGAAATGTCACAAGAAAGCCTGTTCTTACAAGACTTCCAGCCCAGCAGAGCGGTCTCAGGAAGTTACTTTGCACAGTTCAGATGCGGTTCAGATAAACATCTAAACTTTTGAATGCTTACACAAGCCAAATCCAAACTCTGAAACTTCTCAGGTTTATCTGTCGCAGACACTGACACAGTGTAAAATCTAAACAAAAACAAATCCACATGTCAACCGT
This sequence comes from Trogon surrucura, assembly GCA_020746105.1. Classification (NCBI taxonomy): domain Eukaryota; kingdom Metazoa; phylum Chordata; class Aves; order Trogoniformes; family Trogonidae; genus Trogon; species Trogon surrucura. The sequence goes on from CM036618.1 coordinate 105,380,720, forward strand.
TGTGGAAACACCGCTCCTCCTGCCCCCGACTTCAGCATTTATTCTTCCTTTATACCACTCCTCATCAGAAAGACGACCAAAAAGACCACAGGTGTTCTGATATGCAGAGGGTGTCTAGCAAAACTCTGGCTTTTGGTGCCCTGAGAGGTCTCACGTGAGAAACCAGATTTCCTCAGGAAGTTCCTTTTCTATATCCCTGTCTGCTACCTCCTTCCTGAGCCCACTGAGTTGTTCACAGGGCAGCACGCAGGAACCATTTGTCTGAATCCCTTCAGTCCTCACAAACATGAGAAGGACAGGAGAGGAAAAAAAGTGAAAAATGAGAGTATCCTTGCTGGCCATCACAGTCAGCGAAAGTGGAGAAGTGCAACAACTCAGTCTTTCTCCATAGGAAGACACAGGAGCAGAAGGTGCTAAAATTTTTCATACTTTGGCCTGGTCTTGTAGCTGTGCAACAACACGTTGACACTTGTCTAGGACCCAACAGGTTCTGCTGTGTGTTAGTTATACATAATTTTGAAACCTTTATGTGCATCCCCATTATTCCTTTTCCTAAGGCTTCAGTGTCAATAGTAGGCTATCGCCATCAAAAGAAAATGTCCACTCAATGTATGTCAACAGAAAGTGATGCAGCAGCTCTTAACAAACCCTCCTGTTTCTCTACATTCCAAGTGGACATTTCCTCTTCATAGTGACAGCCCACCACTGATGTGGAAGCTCCAGGAAAATGAATAATGAGGGAGTGCATAAGGAAATTCTGGAAATTACACCTAACTACCAAGTAAAGAACTGAACTATGAGAATATCCTTCAGCTGGGGATGTTGCCAAGACAAAGTGGAGTGTTAAATCTCCAGAACAGTTGCTGTGCGATCAGGGCACGGCACACCAGCCACTTCCTCTATTTGTGCAAGAGGGAACCTGGAGAGAGGTTGACTCCTTTCTCTCCACTCTCAGCTTTGCTTCAAGCCCCACTAAGGACACTGGGGCAAAACCTCATCATTAGGGGCCTGATCCTCAACTCACTGACAATTTTCCAGTGGCTTCACTGGGCCCCCAGTATGAATGGTATATCTGCGTAGAAGAATTTGTGTTTGAAGGGCTCTGTGATTTCTCCAGATGTGTCTTGACATTTGTAGTTCACATAGATCTATGGCCAGACATCTGACTTTAAGCATATATCTCCTTGGGATTCAGGCTCTAATAATGATGGACAAGCAGGTTTATATAAGAGAAGGGTCAACACAGGCCCTAGCACAAAACTTGAACTGAACAGTGTTTGGCATTAAAAAAAGTTTTCAACTTATTTTTTATTTTAAGTTTTTTACATATGTGTGTCCTCTGCTGTTCTTCATCTCAGTTTGGGCAAAATATAGATACACTGATTTACCTGAGAAAGACTGTTCTTATACCATTTCTAGCACAGATTGCATTAGAAAGTACTAGAGATCTTGAGAAGTTCTTCCCTTTTGAGATCTCCTAAATTACTTAGGGTTTACTTAAGCATTCAGGTTTTTTTTGAACTCCGCTAAAGTCAGCAGAACTGCAGCTGAAGCAGAATCAATTTGTCAACCTTTTCCAGTAGGTCAGGGCTACCAAGTCTTTACTGCTCATAACATGTTTCTGACCTCAGAAGAAAAAGGATCTAATTCATTTTGATGAGACTAGGCATGGTGAGCCAGACCTGCACAGAGTTAAAGGTTGAATGTGTGTGTGTGTGTGCGCAATGTACACGTAAAGGTGCCTTAGAGCCCAGCAAGACAACCCCACCTATCCATGTTAAGACCCACAGACAGACACAGAGGGCTAAAAATGTAGCTGAAGGCAAGATAGGTTAAGGACATATCCACTGCTATTCTTCTGTCTTCCCCTGGCCATCTGGTAGCAGGGAAAATGATGCAAGCTACTTTTTCAAGCTAAGGTACTTTATTGGTTTTATACAAAGTCGCAATTTTGCAGAACCTGTACATTTCAATTCTTATGGAAAGTTAGCAGTTAAAATGGCTTTGTTTCTTGGGAGTTAAAAATAGTCTGAACTGTAATAACACATCCTATTCAACTACTAAGCCTGATTTCATTTTTTGTTTTGTTTCGTTGCATTAGAAGAATCAAGATGATGCAGTGCACATGGAATTCAAACCATGCCACTGAATAGCAAATTATATGGAAATATGCCTTTCATCTTAATTATAGGCTGGACAGGGGAATGCGCTATTTTTTCTCATACATATGAGCCGAAAGAAATTTTCCCAGGGTATTTTTCTTTTACATTTCTGACTCTTATTTGGTTGAAAACTTATCAGCCCATGTGATCCTGAGCTGTCTTACTTTCCATGATAAGGCTGAAAGTATGTAGGAAATGTTTTTGCAGCACTGCCAGAAAAGGTCTAACATGGACTGGGATATTAAAGTCACGGATTGCTATTTCTTCATAACCCTTTAGAACACTGTCACTTGACTGAAATGGTGACTGTATTTTCAGATAGTCAGATAATTCTAGAATTAAAATAAAAACCAAACAAAAAATTCTTCCCCTTTTAACCGAATGCTTCAAATCTCCAATCTTCATGTTTCTTCCCTCATACTTTAGACATTTTGAGTGTTATGCTGGGTTGTTTTGCTCTGAGCTAAGAACAAAGCAGGGGCTTTCAGCCTTTGAGCAAGGACCAAATCTCACTCAAAAGGCCTGTATGTGCAGCCCTGAAATGAGCTGCCTCATTTCAAGGTGCCCTAAGAAATAGGGGTCACCACTCTTATCTGACAGGACTTCTGTTTTAACCCTCTGTCATTCACTTTACAGACACAACCTGATAAGATCTGACTTCACTGTAAACTGTTACAAGAAGTGGTAGGCACCATGGAAAACATTCCACCAGCATGTAGAAGCTTTTCAGTGATGCTATAGTTTTCAGAGTACTTAAAGGGACTGATATAATTCCACAATACAATTACACAGTATAAGTGAAGTCTACACCAATTGTCTTTATGTACCAACACTTCCAGAATCATTTAATCCCAATGACTTGGACAAAGTGGATTCCCACTGAGGCTGCCAAACATCATGCTCTCAGTAACTCTTCACAGTTGCTCTCATCCATCTCAATTTAAGCTCTTTTTGAATTTTTAATTATTAATTTTTCTGATGGAAGAACACGTGTATAGCCTTCAGACTTTTACCTTGTCACGGTTATATACCATTCAGACCCAATGTACAGAGACCTTCAGTTTGTCCCTGGGGTCAAAAGCTGCTGGAAATGAGGAAATGTTAAGGGAACTAACACGTGTAAACAATTTGGCAGAGATGTCCTAAAAATAAACCCTTGGAGTGGAATATAATACCAGTATTAGAAATAGACAGAATACAAGGAACAGTGGAACTGAAGTCGAGAGTCTCTGGATCATTTGAGATGATGTGAGCCAGCAGGTGGTAAATGTGGTTCAATATTAGCACACACCAAGTAATTTGTCTGCGAGAAACTGATGCAAGAACTATTGTATGTGCTACATTAAATGGTCAGCCAGCACCGTTCTCTGGAAAAAGATCTGGGATTTATTGTGGAAAAATAATCGAAGCCAGCAGCCAGCAACACAACTGTGCTAAGATGAGGAAAAAAAAGGTGAAAAATGTGAACAAAATGCCAGTTTGTAATAGCCAAAGGATAGGAAGGCAAAGATAGCAATGCATTTTGTGTGTTAATCATTTGCAAGAACCTGTGCAGAGTGCTAATGAATGTATTGTGAAAAACATACTACTGTGAAGGAACGGATGATGAGGGATGGTGAGAGCAGCTCAGGAGAATGAAAGGAAGTGTTAGGGCTAGAGAGTCTTAGTGAAAGGAGCTACCAAGTGGCTTAGTGAAAGTGATGTGTGTTATGGAAAAAAGTGACTGAATAGTCGGAAACATAAGATACGTTCTTTTAAAGAGCTCCAGAACTACACGTATAAACTTCAAATTACAACACAAGAGTTAAATAGTCAAATCAAGTATAGCAATAACAGAAAAGCAACATCATGTTTGAAAGATCAAGCCCTCAACTCATCTGAAAACAGTGAGATGAGACAGGATTACACCAGATTAAGATAGAGTTTATGATAAGAAGTTGCAGAGGAAGAACATAACACACTGACAAAAGGATCTTATGTTTCATATTAATCACCCACAAAAGGTCTGAGAAAGAAAACAACTGACTCACCTCCATTTGTGTGGTGGGTGGAGAGTTGCTGTCTGTCCACCTTTGCCCTCAGATAAAGTCTCTGGTGGCTGCTCCTGCTCTGCTTAGGAAGGAGAATCCTTCTGAGACGTTCAAGTTGCTTGCAAACCAGCATTATTCCCATAGAAGTCATTTCCCTGAGATACTCTTATTCCTCTTACAATCTTTCTGTTCAACCTGCCTCTCCAAGCAGTCCTGTCCTTGAGGAGACAACATTGCAGAGAGCCAGTACTAACTTGGGATGCTTCTGAGGGATACCTCTATGTTGCGTAAAACCATCAGCTGAGTCAATATTTGACACTCTTCCCTCTAAATCACAAACTCACTGCTGTGCTTTTAACTACAGTTTAAAATTATTTGGAAGCTAGTTGCTCTGTGAGAACACATAAGCCTGGGAACCCATGATAGAAATACTGCATGAACAAGTTACTCTGTTCCAGGTGTTCTAGATAATCTCATTTTCATGTCTTCTCGAGCCATCAGCTGAGCTGAATATGTAGGTCTCTCATGCTCAAAGTTCAAGGAAATGGAGCAGACCTATTACAGAAAATAAATGAGTCTGAAACCAAGAAATAATAATAAAAATCTATGTTATTAAAAGAAAAGCCAGAGGAAATGGGAAGGAAGTAATTAGAAAGTGTTTTAATATTTTACCTTAACTATTAGGATTATATTAACGGGGTTGGGGTTTTCTGTTTGAAAGCAAACTTTGCTAGGGGAGTAAAAGCTCTCAGCTGTGTGATTGCAAATCATCTGAGAAGACGTTCCTCAGCTCAGCAATGAATAGCGGTTAGTGATGCAATCAGAGAACGTGGCTGGAATTTCTAGGTGTAATAATGCCTGCTGAACCCACAGGGTCAACCCATCTGTGGAAAGGAAGGAAAACATATTGTTGATTCAGGGATGTGGTTAGCACTTAAGGTAAAGACTGACTGACGGTGATTTATAGCTTCAAATTCCTTTTCACACTTGTGTGAGAACCTGAACCAAACAAAACACAGATGTTTAATATTGTACAGAATATAGAGCTTTTCAGGGCATTCTTGCATATTAGGTATTAGGGCTACATCCTAAGTGTATGATGCTATAATATAAATATTTAACGTAAAACAACAGCCTCTGTAAGGTAGCAGTGTGAGAACAAAATGAGACTGCAAGTTAAAAGGTTTATTCCTAGAGCCACAAACTTTCTTCATTCAACTGAGAAGTCACTTGCGCACCGAATCAGGAAGATATTTGCACACAAATGGGATCTTAACTTCACGAGTACCCCTAAAGTCTTTGGCAAACCATTCATACAATTAAAGTCACATAGTTCAAAGTCATGTAAGAACCAAAATGCCAAACAAATTCATCAAGATTGGATGAAGCACATGGTTTTTAAACTTAGTCCTGACATATTCAAGTGACAACTAGCAAACAGGTAAACCAGCTATGCCAGGGCTGGTTAAGTTTTCTATCATTGGATTCACTGACTTGAAAGAATGCAAAACTTCTTGAAAACAGATATTTTGAAAACTTTACTTAGGGTTGCCAAAAACATGTAAAGCAGTAATGTCAACAAAACAAAAAACTGAAACAATTTAAAAATTACACATTTAAGTACAACTTTTCTAGAAAGAGTTCTTGAAATCCATAATTAATTTTGAAGGTTTGTGGGTTTTTTGACTATGGTGTAAACTTCTATAGAGGCAAAAGAGGAAATTAAGATATTAAGACTGAAAATTATTTTTAACGAATGCTAATCAAAACATTAAGTATTTCAGAATCAGCAGTTCAGTTCACTTGTTTGATTTTAGATGTTTCTCAGTTATGTCATAGTTCTGCGGTATCCAAATATATAATTTTATTACTGGTGCTCATATATCTGTGTTCCAGATAGGTAAAAGACCTCCTAAACACATAAGCCACTGTCAATTATATCTTCTGCTGTACTCTTCAGGTAAAATTCATTTATGTTTATGATTTGTACTAGATACAAAACCTGGGATATTTTTGCCCTCCTCTGAAAAAAAACATAGGTTAGCAGGTATATTATCAAAAAACCCCAACAACAACAAAACCCCCAAAACAAAGAAACACACAAACAAAAACAACAAGCTTTTTTTCCCTGCCTCCTTTTTACAGTCTTCAAACTGAACTTCTGCCAAAACTGCATTACTCTAAATATCTCCTTGCTCAAAAAGAAGATTAAAGTAGAAAACAATGACGGGACAAATGTCCATCACATTATAGATGCGCTGCTGAAAGCCACGCAGATACTTCAATGGTAAGTAACATATGTGAACAAAACCAGAATATTCTACATTTAACTCGGGCTTGGTTACATTCTGTGCTATTACACGAGATAAATAGCTTGGGTTTCTTTCACTTCTCCTGTCAGGTGTTTGCGACTTTGCTGGAGTACCTTGAGGGAAATGACAAGAATTTTGTTCTGTTTTCAGTTTCAGTGAACTTGTCCAACTCAAAACAACCTTGAACAGTGCCTAGCATTTATTTCCCAAGAATAGACATAAAAGAGGATTCCCTTTTCAAGTATAATCCGCTCTGTAAATCCCTCAAGAGCCATTTGACTCAGCCAACATTATCCTCTGGCCTTCCATGGCCCAGAGTGCTGGCAGAGGCTCTGAAGCCAGACTGTGGCTGCGCTTTCAAGAGTGATCAGTGCTGTCATTTATAAATCCTGTGGTAGCTACGCCTTTGAGACCCAAGCATGGAGGAAAACCCCTCTGTGCAGAAATAAAAAATAAAATAAAATAAAATAAAATAAAATAAAATAAAATAAAATAAAATAAAAAACCCCACTTGCCACAAAGACCTTACAAAGTAGAAGCTGCCTCCTCAGTCAAGCATCCTTGCTGGAGACAGCTTGGATTAGTCCCTATATTCCCACACCTCCGTGTCTGGGTCAGTAGCACCATTCACTCTCCGTGGAAAGTTTTGCTTTGCCCTGAACCAAGAGTTAGTCCTGCCAAAAGAGGTATGATAAACGTCTGTTGCCTCCAAGCAAAATGTAGAAAACAGCTTCTTTTCTCTGACTTCTTGTTTGTTTGTTTGTTTTCTCATAGTGAAAGTCACTATTCTGCTGGGGATGTTACAAGCTGGTCTGACACTGCAGTTTAAGCTATTTCTAAGATACTATCCTAATCCAGTTTGGAGCACCACCGAAAACCAGAGGCACGTAGATGTGTCTAACTTTTCCGAATGAAGCCGTGCAAGCCACCAGAGTCTTCGTATCAGCTTCCTTCTGGCTCCAGTTGAACTGCCTGTTCACATCACCAGGAGGAAGAAGAGGCAGCAAAACAGAGTGAGAGGAACCCCATTGCTGGTTGTCCTGTCCCCACCCCCTGCTGCCCCCAACACCAGAGCGACACTACCAGCTCCTTTCATCCTTTCTGGGATCACGGGGCAGTGACATGGGTGCTCTTCTCTGTGTCCTTCCTCTGTTTCCATATTCATCCATTTCTGATCCCGTGACTCCCCATGAGCCCTTGTCTTTTGTATTTATTGTGCTCCACAGTCTGCTGTTTGTCTTCACGTTTGTCTTTCCTACGACTCTTTGTCTTCCTGGGAGGGCCAAAAGGTCTTGCTAGGGTTGAACTAGTGCCTGGTCCTAAAAGAATTACAAAAGAAGTAACTGATTTTTCAGTTTCTGATTTTTCTGTCAGAGCTGGTCACTATCAGCTAAGCAAATGATAGCTGAAAAAGGGGAAAGTATTTCCTCCTCATTCCTTCCCTTGCTGTGTGTGAAAACAGAAAAGACTTATGCTTTAATAGGGATGGTAGATGAGTGACTGGAGACATTTTCAAAACTTTGCCTTGATTTTTGTTTTCACAATGCAAACAATTTCAGAAACATTTTTAACCCATGAACTCATAGTCTGAAATTCATCTGAGGAAGAGTTCTAAGTTTTTAGTATCACTCTTTCCCATTCTTCCAATAAAACAGCCACACCCCCACTCCCAGAAACAAACCCTGAATGAGCAACTGCTGCAAAGGGAAGAAGAATATAAAAGGTGCTTAAATAAGAACCTTGACCATTTCAAAAAATATATGGTCTGGACAAAGAAGCATTCCCTTTGAGGTGGAAATGTACAGGTCACCAGCTAGGAAGCAGTAAAACACAGATGGGACTTTTTTAGTCCAGTTACAAATGGACATTTGGTATTCTTCAAACATGTATTTGTGCTAAAGAGCTGCCGTTGAAAGATGCACCAAGGTTGCTAACATCTGTTGTTTCCGTAATTGTCCCATTCTGCAGAAATTAAGTTTCTTCAAGTTAGTCTGAATCAGTTCTACTATTCTTTTTCAAAATGTGTACTTATGTGAATTTATCTGAAACCTCAGTGAGGGAATGTTCCCAGTATTGCAAGGGAATAATAAAGCAGGACCATAAGGTTATATATATAGTGAATTATGCTACTGCTAGCCACAATATCATGACACCACTTGCCATATGCCACAATAGGTGTTCATGATAAATTTAGCACTAAAGCAATGGGTTTCATCACTGAAAAAAATTATCATTCTTCTCATTTGTGAAATATTTTCAATAAATTCCTTTCCTTTCATATCCGCCTTTCATCCAGGCTATCCCTAAGTTGCTATTTCTCCTATGTGTTTTATGACTCCATTGTATTGTTGTTATGTTATTGTGTCCCTCTCCTTTTGCTCACCTCACACACTTAAAAAACAGTAGAGTCCAATTAAACTTGAAGGTCTGGCCAATTTTAAGAGAGAATAACTTGAACAATGTTCTCAAAAGAAGTTTCCTAGCACATGGTGTTACAAGGGCTTTTGTCTCTAAGATTTAATGTTTTTTAGAGATTGAACGCACAGTTTTTTTGTTCTTTGTTGTTCAATGTTTATTTGTAGGATCATTACAGAGAGATCTCAGCCAGGATTAGAGAACCGCTGTGCTACCCATTGGCTAATGGTCAGAAATTAAGACCAACTCCAAGTCATTGTTACATGGAAGCCTGGAAGCACTGTTTATTCCCCTTGCAAGTATGGAAAAAAGTAGCTAGCTCACCTGAGAGAGATCTGACTTGCTCTAGGCATTGAGAAGCATACCCATGGTCATGAAGGAAGTCTGAGGCAGAGATAGGACTGAATCCAGTTTGCCTGAGCTCCAAGCCCTTTAAGAAACCTGCAAAGGATCTTTTATGCACTTGTACCAGTTAATGAGCTTCTGTCAGTGTGACACTGCATTGGAACTGTTCATATCTAAGGTTAATTGCTGAAAAACTAAATGCAGATGTAACAAGAAAATGAGACGATCCTGTACTATTGGAAAATAGAATTAGATTTGCCCTTGTTTTAAAATTACTCACCTAGAAGTGAGAGGATAGTGGTGTGGAGGAGCAGAAAATGAAGGAAATCAGCACACTGCAGTCAAAGCTGTCCAGAAAAAAAGTGGTATCTTTTGTTTCTGGAGAAAATTGACTTTAGTTTTGTAACAGGCAGATGAAAAGGGTGATGATAATAAGTAAATATTTAAGGAACAAACGAAATGCCAAGGAGCATTTCTATGTGTAAGAAGATGTCAGTATCACAAAACAAATCATCCATTTGACAAAACTTTCAGGATATGACAAAATCAACACTTTATAAGAACCTAATTCACCATTTAACAATCATACAAGACATTCTCCTTTCAAACAGGACAGCAGCGTGTACTTTTCTCTGATATATGTTAATTTCATTGATGGGTTGAAAAACCCCACAGGGCTCTTCTCTGATGGACACCCTGGGAAAATATACCTCTTCTCTATCGTTCCACTGATGCCAGAGATAACAAAGGAATTGTGCACTCTGCTTCTATGTACATGCCTAGCATGCTATTTTAGACTGTTTACCAGAATCTCCTTAAATGCAGTTGAGCTCATTCAAGGGAGGCCTTGAGTTCCTAGGCTTTGATGTCAGTGTGCAAGCACCGAGGACTCTGCGCTGGCCCGTGAGTCATTTTCATGCTGTACTCTCTCACAGCATACTCTGGCCTGCCACTGAGCTGTAGGAGCGGTCTCTACTGTTATCAGACTTTTCCAAGAATGTGGATGCAGTAATTGCTCCACTCTTCAAGCCTCTTGTGGTTTCTGCAAATGACATTCTTTCAAACTGCAGCCAGAACGAATTAACCCAGAGATAAAGAACTCACAATTTAAACAAATTAACAATACTACTACTAAAAAAAAAACCCTTAATTTTCTTCGGTAGCAGAAGATGCTGAAAATATTCAAGTATTGCCGACCGACTGTATTTTTTAGTGAGAAAATCATCTAGTGGGAGGTTTATATAACCTGTAGAAGCTAAATGTCCCAGCTCTGTGTATGCTCAGACATGAAGGTAGGAGCATGATTACAGCTGGTCCTGGACAACAGGCTGACTGTGAGAGAGGAGCAAGGCAAGACTAGTGGAGCTCCTTAGACCTCCAAGCGGGGCACAGCTGCTGACCCCACACCCCCTACAAGTTGTACACTGGGACTGGGCACAGCCTGATCCCCTTCAGAGGAAGCAAATACTGAGCTCAGGGCTTACATGGGCAGCCGAGGCAAAACCTATAGCTTTCTAGTTGTGAAAGGCAGAATGTGAGCATTTTGCCCAAAGACATGTTTTCTCTGGCCCTCCTGTGCCACCCTCTGCAGTACAGGGCTGCAAAGTTCTTTTTCTGCAGTAAATTCCAGCATCTCTTACATGTTTACATTGGGGAATGCAGGAAAAGTGAGCGTATGTTTTAAATGAAATGTAAGTACTGTCAGAAGCTACTGGGAAAAATGGAGCTACCACCCAGCTAGATCTGTGGGTAAGTTGTTTTTTTTTTTCATATATATATATAATTCAATAGAAAAATGAGACAGCAACTCACACATGCTACATCCATCATACTTCAAAGAAGAGTGCATATAAAAACATATTTGTGGTGTTGTTCGGCACGCTGAACAAACTTCATGCAACAACCTGTATCTTCCATCTGTGTGTAATTTCCAGTGGCTCCACTAACAACTTGCTGCATGAAAACCATCAACATTAATAGGAGTTTTTATCAGCCGTACTTGTCAGAAAACGTTCCCCTACCCTCCTGTGCCATGCACCATCTCATAAAAGTACACAGGGCATTTTATTGCAAATGCTCTGGATTTTCAGCCAGAAGCTGGAATTTACCATGGAAAGCAAACAATTCATGAGAAGAAAAAGTTTAACTTAAAACCTGATTTTCCTTCCAAAACAGATTATACAGCAGCGTTTCAGCCATCTGTGCCTGGAATACTGCTCACACAGAGATACACACAGTGGCACTAAAACAGCACATGGACTTAGAGGTTCTGCAAGCTCTGAGCTCACAGAACAATCTCATTTTATAATGGGATAATACCACCACTTTCAGAAGCGTGAAGAAAAAGGTGTGGTTCATGGTACAGTTAAACAAATGAGAGATCATGGGATGTCCTAAGCATAGCTTGTCCACTGAAAATCTCCCAGCTAGAGAAGCCTTTGCTAAGACTAAGGTAAGCCTGCTTGTGTGGAGCTCCATGTTTCCACAGCTAGTCTGATGGTGTCCAAGCAAGCCCATTATGTGTGTCTCTTTATACAACACCACAGTCATTTCAGATACCTGAGGATCTCGATATCCTTTCGTGGGTATTGTGTGGTGTGTTGCAGACACAATTGCTCCTGGGAAATGTCATCGACCTCTTCAGAGAAGCTCCCACTTTCCAGAATCAGGGATGAGAGCGCTGTAAGGACAGAAATCTCATATCTTCTACAGGGGCACCTGAAACAAATCTGAAGTTTTATTTTATTTTTTTTTCCTAGTTGTTGAATGAAGCAATGAAGAACAACGGGTCTGCGCTTCCCTTCATAACTGACCACCTTGACATGGCCTAACCTTAAGAGACTTAACTGACTCTCCTGAAACTGAAAAATATTGAAACTTTGGGTAAAATCCCTGCTTTGGTAAGTTAATGATAAAAATGTTAACTGGCTTAATTAGAACCATGAGTTCACTCTTTTGTGCCTTGTAGCTGTGCACATGAGGTGCCTCATCTCTTACGACACATTTCTGTATTGAGGGCTTGATCCAGAGCACACTCGAATGAAGCTGAGTCTTTCCATTAACTCCAGAAAACTTCAGGCCCACAACGCCAACACAAATTTCCTGTAGGATTTTGGAACAACTCCTAACCGAATGCTTGCGGTTCCTTCCTTGTTTTCATCCCGCATGTATCTGCAACATAGCAATTAAATCAGCAAAACTGTGGGACGTTTCTGTTGGGTTTTGTTTTTTTGGTTTTTCTTTCACTTTCTCCTTCTCCAAATGAAAGACCCAAGACTGATTGCCCGGGGGTTTGGCCACTGTGTGGTGAGAATGTTTTATTTCCAGTAATGATACTTGTAGTCACATATGCATCCGGGGAGGAGATGAGACCCCTGTTGTGCCTAGGGGAAGAGATGAAAGAAGACTCCTGTAAATATATCTTGCCCCTTGTTGCATGTCTAAGAGGGTTCCATATAAATAGCACCGTAACTTTTGCACTTGATGGCACTTGAGCACATTATAAGCAGCAACAGGTGGGAGGCATGTTTGAACAATTGAGCGGGTTGTAATAACCGTGGTTAGTAGGTCTATTATGTTTCTAATGCAAATTCCACATGCATATTTGGTTATTTCAAACAGGTTGGGCTTTCTGACTGGATTAGGGGGCTGTTAGACAGGCTAGACAATGCAAGTCTATGGTCTCAGAAAGAGCGAGTAAGATGGATTTTGCTCAAGGAATTTCAGGGAGAAGCAAGGTAGAAGAAGGGCCAGCCACAAAGCCATTTTGTTCAGCTGAGTGATGATGGGCAGCTAAAACGTTCACACTTTGTATTTCACACAGGGTTAATGCTACTCTGAATAGCTATTTCCCCCCAGGATTGCATAGTACTGCAGAATGTAAAAGGAAAACTAAGTTTAGCACTAGGATATACAAGGGAAAAAATGCAGATAGGTTTTTGGCACTGGGCTGTGTGTGAAATTCAAGCCAAGAGCGCTTTGCATTTTCTAAAGATATTTGGAAGTGAATCGAAATTACAGAAATGCCTACCTCTGGGAACCGGAGAACGGGGCATAGGAATCTGGAGAACTGGAAAAAAAAATGAAAATGCACAGCCAAAAACTTCATGTGGCTCAACACTTGATGGTATAATGTGCTCAGCAGGACAGGAATCACAGTCCCTGCACCACAGACCTCAGTCAGGGAGGAAGAGTGTTCTCTGTGGTGCCTATTCATGAAAATCAAGAAGGCAATGAAGGGAAGTGTTACTGCTTTTTGAGATTAACAGTAATTCATTAATTGCAGTGTTTGATTTCTGAACTCAAAATGTATTTTAAAGAATGACCTCATGAACCAGAGTCTGTAACTTTCTCATTCCTTCAATCTCAGTCGGCAGACACGACGTCACGCTTAAATTGAAATTCAGTATTCTGGAAGATCTGCACGGAGGAAAGTAAATGACATCTTGTTAGAGTACTGATCTTAATTATCCCCAAAAGCTCAGCTCTGGTGAACTATACAGACCCAGATTTTAAAGGGGCACAGAGAAACACATTGCCCCTTATGCTCTTTGCCCTTGAACTAAACTGATGCTAATATGTGCTTCATTTTTGCTCTGAACATCTCAAAATGCCCCAACTGGAATTTGTGGTTAGTTTCCAAGCAAATAGAACAGGTCAAAAAACAACACTGAAAACATAGGAAAATCTCAATGATGTTTTTATTTTTCAAGATTTAAAACAGACTTATCTGATTGATTAAGTGTAACTTCAGGTGGTATTTTATGGCCTTTCCCCCAAAACAATGAGATTATTATGTTTATTCTTCAGTTATCCAAAGCAAGTTTTTTGTAATTCAGCCTTTTTTTTTTCTTACAATATAGAATTTTATTTTACTTAGAAAACAATGCTTTATTTAAAACCTAAAATAAAATAGGCTATTATTATTTCTATAGCTCTGTCAATTTAGAAGACATTTTGAAAGAAGAAAATCCCCCAAAATGATAGAGAATCAATCACTTTTGTGGTGGATTTCAAGAGAGGCAGTTCTTTAAATGTAAATGTTTATACCTGAATACTTTCTGCCTGGCTTTTCTCCTGGGTGAGTAGTAGTTCATTTCGTAGACTTTGGCTATACAAGCTTCAAAGCTACGCAGTCGAAGCCAGTGGGAGTCTTGGTACTGACTTAGTGGGAGTAGGATTAAGCTCTCAGACATCATATTGATGGCTATCTTGGAAATAAACTGTCAGTATAAACTCGCCAGAGGTAAGGCAGTGGTTTGGTCTCATATGTACATGTATGTGAACCATATCTCGTCTTTGGTCATTCTCAATCATGTTCCTGCAGAGTACCTTTCATCAAGAGTCTATTCCAGGGACACTTTTCTTAAGAGTACTAGAAAAATTCCGGTGTACTATTTTCTTCTTTGAATTTTTGTTCAAGAAAGAGAATATTTGCTGTTTTTTTTCATATCCATGAAAATTTTAGATGTAAATTGGCCTCTAACCAAGAGCAGTTCCTTCTATTAATTTAAAGAAACATAGGTATTAGATTTGAGTGACACGGTTTCTGAAAGTGAAGTTCTCTTAACGTGAACAACACCTCTAAAGGCAATATAAATTTCTACAACTCGCCCTACTTACTTTCCTTCATGCCTCCCTCTTGTAGAGAGACTAAATTTAAGGATAAGGGGGAAATTCCAGTTTCTTTTTTACTTAAATCTTGGCTTTTGAGGAGTCTTAAGTCAGAAAATTCTTAAAATGGCTCTTACCTGTCTAAATCACTTATGCCTTACAAGACTAAGCAGAATAATGCCTAAATACCTTTAGGAATCTAGAACTTAGTCAAGATATGTGTGAGCACCAACTGTGATGGTGGGCTTTGATGTGAAGGCTAGTGCCTTGAGAACTGGACTGAGATCACTAAGCAATGTCAGACACATACTCCATAGAAAAGGGATTGGTCTCATACGATCAACTATTTTACTCAAACCATTTATATGACAGTATAATTTAAAAAGTATCAGATCTGGCTAAATCCAAAGTGGAGAGATTTACAAAGCATTATTTGTCATCTGTACCCTGCAGTTCTATCTCCACTACAATTTAGAGTAAAACTACTTTGAACTGTTGAAATAAATTCGATGGGATTAGTGAAGTTACGGTCCAATCTTGATTTCACTAAGGATGTGAGACAATGGGTTCAAGTTGCCAAACAAGAAATTCTGGCTCAATATAAGGAAAAAAATGGAGTTATATCCAAGCACTGGAACAGGTTGTCCAGAGAGGTGGTAACATCTCTGTCTTTGTAGATACTCAAAGCTGGCTGAGCAAGGCAGGCTGCCTGCTCCTGCTGCACCTGGTCCAAACAGGAGGTTGAGCTAGAAGCCCTGAAGACCCTTGTCCACCTCAGGGATTCTGCAGCTTGAAGTCCTTCTCCCCATCAGTAGTGTAAGGTGAGAAATGGGATGTGCATGTGTCATGTAAAATGTTTAAGAGAACCCAATGCTTCCATATCACACAGCTTTTTGTGCTCAAAAAGACATGCTTTGTATTTTCACTAACAATAAACTTTGATAGCTCTCCTTTAGTTTCTAGCTGGCTAAGGGTTAAAGCTGAGCAGTTCTCAAGAGTCCAGAGCTGGGATTGTAGGGGGTTCTGTCTGCTTTTTGTCTCTGAGAACTGCTCCTCTTGCTTTCCCCTGCCATGACTCTTTGCCTCCTCTGCATCTGAGTACATTAGATACGGGGTGTGGGGGATTTACAGTGCTGCTGGCAGTACCAGACAGAGAATATCTTTGTAACCATATCCCTGTCTTCCAGCAAAGAAAATCTTTGATGGAGATCTTTACACACTAATGTACATGTAAGAACATAACCCCTCAATGCACGCCTTTCATTAGCGTTACTGATAGTTACGCACGTGCTGTGAGGAGAATGATGAAGCCTATGTATGACGTGTGTGTGTCTCTGTATGCCAAGGCAGATCCTTCCTTGCTATAAATCTGTGTAGCTTAAATGTTGCTTCATCATGCCATAGACATTTACATCAGCTAAGGAGAATCTGACCCATGGCATTCTCAACTGTATATACTTCTGAAGTAATAATATCCATAGGTCATCAAAACCTATCCGTGGCTCACTGGCTCCTGCTACCTCAGAGCTGAACCCAGTGGTCAAAAGTCAACATTTAAGGGCATGCGTCCTCAGAGAATTATTTCTGAATGACAAACTCGAGCATTAAAGTCGTGAAATTTATCTGTACTGCATCTCAGTAACTAGAAATGCACTGAGCTCTTTGAATATTTGGCTAAGCACACCAGACAGATGGTTCCCTGGTGGGCAGAGCAGTGAGAAACGTTTTGAAAGATTTGCACAACATCATATTACATGACATCATGTTGCCTCTTTCAGGAGAACCATAAAAAGAGGGTCTGAACCTTGCAGAAGCTATCTGTTCCAGGCACTTGGAGATTGCCTGGGAAATGAGTGCATAGACTTTGTCTACAGCATTGAAGCAGAAACGGGCTGGACGTGAGCAGATGGCAAACAGAAGGAAATCCAAATACAGTTTCTTTAAGACACGTCTCTATTATTTTTCTGATTGACTTTCAAAAAATTACCTGTTAACAAAGCTGGGAAAACATCAGTTTCCAGTGCACAGCCTAGCAGAGAAAAGATAAAACGTCAGGATTTTCAGAGGAGATATTTTTTATTTATTAATAGCATATTGAAGAAAAAATATAATGCTTTTAGTTGAAATGTGTTCCTAAACATTCCTGCAAGATCCCAGCCTACAGTAGTTCTCTCAGAATTATATTCAGCAGTTGACTACTAAAGAAATGTTCTATTATTAACTAACATGTAATTAGTTCATTAAAAAATACCTCAGCTGAATACTGTGTAACATAATACAGCCTACTACCAGAGTGAGGAGACTTCAGGCTCAGCACAAATGGAAGTGAAATTACAGTGCAAAGAAGTGGAAAGGGGACAGTGCCAGCTGGCAGGGTACTAAGTGTTTCAAATTACTGTATGTTTATGACCTGTGTTCTTAAACAAAATTAATTACATTATGCTATTTGAGAATCTTGGAATGCAGGGGCTGCATGCCAATCTTATCTGAACCACACATCTTAAGTTTAATTAAGATGTTTTAAATTTCTCCAGGTATTCCTCTTATACACACATATATACACATGTGTGTGTTTAAAGTGGTGCCTGTGGGAAGTGATAAACAACAGATTGCGATTCCTGAGGTGTGTTTAAGACGGCTGCTTGCTTAATAGGACTTGGGGGCTAAATCCATGAAAGGGCTTGGATACAACTTCAATGCTCACCTGCTACTTTGAGCCCTCAGTCAAAAATTCTGATCCTCAGGACCCTTGTTCCACTGCCTCCTAAGTGTGGGGCATTTGTATTTGTTGTAGGCAGCTAAGCTTTCAAGTTCAACTTTTCTATGTGCTTGAAGTTCTGCCACTTAGTGTAACAAGTCCCTTTGCGTTATTAGTGCTGGTAATTTAGGACCTCACCCATGCTGAGTTGGGTTAACCTTCACTAATCTCCCTCCAGGCTGGAGGGTGCTGTGGGAGATACCCACCAACAGACTGAGCACCACTGACCAAAGGAATTATGAAGGTGGGAGATGGTGCTTCTCCACGATGCTGCTCCCAGGTTCAGAGCATTAGCCACCTGTGCTGCAAAAGGGATGGGTCTGCTTCTTTCTCCAACCAAGGAGATTTGAATCCTCACCTATCATTTGAATCCTCACAGAGAGCATCTTCACCATTAGAGGATGGTGTTTCGTTAGGGTGTAAGAGGGAATTCAGAGAGAGTAAGCTTGGTCAGATGGGTCAGATATGAAAGAAAGGAGATGAGGAAATGCTTATTGCTCCACCAAGGGTGACGTGTTAATCAGAGCAAGGAGCAAAGCATCCGTCTCTTAATCATCCTGATACATTTTTCTGACACAGTGAACAATGCCCAATTCCAAAGAAAGCAGAAAAATCTTGAAAGAAAGGTGAGCAAGTCCTTTGCCTGAAGAACCCCAGAGACTGGGCGGTAATGCATATTCCAGTGGAAAGCGAAACGGCTGCTTATATTTCATCAGGCTTACAACATCCTTGTTGCTTATGCTAAATGCTGGGCGATGGCGGAGACAGAATAACACCATATACTCCTCTGGGCATGCTTTGAAAGAAAGAACAATCTTTATTTTTTCAATCAGTTTTGAAAGAATTCAGACACATTTCTTTTACAAGACATTTCAGGATTTTGAATTCTCAGGAGAAACACTCAAGGAGAAAAAAAAAAAATAAAGGCAAGAAAAAAATCCCCTGAAACTGAAGTGAATTTAAACTACTTTTCATTGTTGTGATCTGGTTGTTCAACATTATATGTTCAGACTGAAGGGACCTCTGCTCAACAAACATGGACCAAAGCAGTTGTCTGTAGCTAATATGAATTAGTTATCAAATGTAATGGGAAAGTTTTTAAGGGCCACTGCTGTGAAAAATTAATCATCTTAAAAATTGATGATATGTTCCCTGAAACAGCTGGATCTTTCTCCCCAGGATTTGGTTTCAATAACCTTTTGAGGAAAATGCCTCTTTAATACACCTTGCTGAATTAGATTAAAACAGTTTAACGCTCTGACCTCTAGAATTTCTTTCATTTTTGTTGTGAAGAGTGCAACACGGGCAGCAGATTTAGTCGATTTCATTGTTTCCTTTAAATGTATTCTCAGATTCATTTATCTCCTCTGACATGTCTCTTCCTTTCAAAGTTACCATCCTGTGGTTGTGGCCTGCTAGTGTGAAAGAACACTAAGTTGGTATTAGACTTTACACAAAGAACTTCCAAAGAAATCCCTGTTCTATGAAGCAAATTATTTACTGTACTTTCCAAAATGACAGAATGACTTCCCTGTGGAGCCCACTTCATAGGGACTCTCACCATTCAAATTCCATTTTGTCGTAACATCAACCAGGTGTCACTATCCCTTTTCATGTGAAAGCATTATTTGCGAAGAGATAATTTTCCCCAGCTACTTTTTTCAAGTTTTTTTTGTTCAGATTTTGGTTTGCGGTTTGCAGATCTTTTGCCTCTTACCCACAGCAGAGTAAAAAGAAAGGTAAGGCACATAAAGCTGAACATGCTTTTCTAACTCTCACAATCTTACTAGACCTTCCCTGTACCTATTCCTAGTCACTCTGGTACCAAAGTTGGCTGCTTCACAGTCTGCATATCTGAGTCAGAATAGTGGGAAGAACACATTGTGTTAGTCTGGTATAACCCTTTTACCTCTGTAAAAAAACAAGTGTGTTGCTTCACTAAAGCATTATTGTTATTTCCTCCTCTTTGACAGGGACTTTTCAACTGATAGGTCAGCAAATAAAATGCCTCTGGAACAGAAAGGGAATAAAAATTACTCTGGCAGAATGTTGTGCTGTTGACAGGTGATTTTTCTAAGAAAAGTACTTGCCTAGGGGTAATGGGCATAATTGGATACTGTTTTACTCTAGCTTACTGCCAGGTTTTGTAGACTCAAACAAGGCCCTTTGAATTCAGCAAGCGATTATTTAAAATAGAAAACAATTATCTAGTGTTCTGGCTAATGTCTGGTAAAAAGTAATTTGATTAATCAAATATGAGAATGAGAGGAAGTGTTGGTGTTGGCTCGCCCCAGCATTTTCCAAACAGTAGAGCACAGTAGTTATGCAACACATTTCCATGCAATGGAAGACCTTTTTTCCCATGTTGTAAAATGAACAATGCTTATATCATTGTGGTAAGTATATATAAAGGGGATGCTCATTTCCATTGCTTTCATTTTTTGTTTTTATGCTGACATCTGGACAGTTTCAGTGTGGCCAGAATTAGTCCCACAAGCCTAACTTTTGTTCTTACCCTCATGGCTCTCTTACTCCTGGAGAAATCAGGTCCTTGTCACCATGGCTAGCAGTGGTTTGGAGAGTTTTTATGAAATATGGTCAAAATAAATGCATTAACAAAAGCTGTGGGAAATGGAATGTGCTCAGGATCCAAAAGGCACAAAAGTGAAGGTGGGTCACGAGCTGATTGTGTAGAAACAGAATCTCTGCCACAGATTTCAAGGCCACTCACACAGAAAAAAAGAAAATTACATCACAATGACTCCCACTCTTACTTAAAGTATAAAACGTCCAAGTCCAAAAGACTAAGTAGTGCAAACCAGCTTAGTAAGAGTAAGTGTTTCAAATTTCTCTTACATCTTGTTTCAGATCTCAAGAAGAACTTGCATATGTTTGTGTTTGGTCAAGCAAAAGATTTTTTTTTCCATGTTGGCCTTGCTATTTTTTTTCCTTCTCCACCCTGAAACCCCCATTTATTTACCTGTGTTTATTCTTCTGTAATCTATGTTTTTCTTTTTCTTTTTCTTCTTCAAGCTGCAGAAAATTATTTCTGTAAGCTATTAAAAAGAAAGAAAATAATCTGTGATTCTCCCTAATTGCCTCTCAGAAAGAGACAAGCAGCCACAATGCACTCTTCAAGATCTGAGTCAAAGACATGTACAATTTCTTTTACAAGACTCTCTCTCATACAAGGGTCTTTTGAAGCGTCTGCTAACAAGGGAGCATGGCTCCTGGTCTCTCCTTCCTTGCAACTGTAACGGCTGGGCCTTGCGGTAAATGCTTTCTTCAGAGCTGAAAGATGAACTCAGATTATCTCCAGAACAGGCATCTATTGATGTACAGGTTTTTGGTCTGCTGTCAACTTTGCTTGCATGCAATACTATCCAGAAAAAAAACATTTGCACATATAAAGAAGATGCGTTTAGGTCTCTCCACTTTTATAAGCTCTAGAGTTCACGTATTACTACAGGTAGGCTGTGAAAAATAGCACTGGGAGTGACTTGCAAACAAAAGCTTTTATGATTTTAAGAGCAAAGTATCTTTTGACTGTTCAGCAAGTGACTTTTATTACACTACTATCTGGTTTCATCCATTTATACCTGGGAGCATTTAAAAGCACTGAGCCTGACGTATGCTTTCTGACCAACAATGACCAACTTCAGAAAAGTAGTGCTGGATGCTGTCAAAACTTTTTGTATATTTCTCACCTCCTTCTTTTACTGAACGAATTGTGAGAAGACCAAGAGCTGAAAAATAAAACCTAAGAGTTACTCCTGACCTCACAGCTGCTGGCACTGATTCTTTGAATTGTTTTCCAGCCAAAATAATTCCCTATTCTGAGTACAACTGCGAAAATTACATTAATTCCGTATGTACAGCCATTGTTATCTAAGGTGGCCCTATCAAGGTGTAACGCAATCTTTACTTCTAATTAGTACTATTTTTATTAATGACTCTAGATTGGCCACTCTAAGTCAGTCCCATGTATTTTCTGCAGTGTAAATATATAATCCATTTACACTTTCGTTCTAAAGAGCTTACAACTTAAATAGACAAAAACATTATTCTTTTGCAGACAGGGAAAAGAAACTGAGAGAGATTAAGTGACTCTCTCGAAACCATGCAGAAAGACGAAAGAAGAACCGTGAACTGAATCCAGTTCACTTGAGACCCTGCCCTGCATAATAACCTTAAGGAAAATCTTCCACCACTGATTCTTCAGTTACCAGTTGTTGCAACAGCAAGTGGGCTGCGAAAAACACTGCTGCAAATTAGATAAATTTTCTATGTGATTGTAGTCTACAGTTACAGTTGTAATCAGCTCGTAATTCTCTGCTGTCACGTTTGCCCTTATAAACTCTTTGTTACTAGCACTTCAGGGCTGTTGGATGGTTTTCTTGAAAGTAAAAGTCAGCGGTGTTTGAGACGGACTACGCTGAAGTGCCAGGCTCACTGATGTCCGTGGGGTTCTATCACTCCCCATCTATTCCCAGCAGGACAGCTCCTCCGCTGGCCACACAGTCAGGAGATCAGGATACACTCAGAATGAGCCAGCGAATGGCAGTGGCAGTTCAGACCACCATTATAGGTTCTGCTCTCCTGTCAGGAATAAATCACCACTGTACTCCCTTGAAGAGCAAACTGATTGCCTTGGGACGCACAGGATGCACTTCTGTAGCAGTTGCATCTCATAAAAATACTCACAAGAGAGACTACCCCCGAGTTCTGTCATAAGGACTTCATTCTCTCCTTTCAGTCCCAATCCTGTTCAGACACTGAGCACAGAGGCATTTATTAATAACAGACTTCGTAGGTTTCCTATCGTTTTATGAAGATGACATTCATGCTGACTGTTAGTTTAAGCTTTAAAAGAGGAGAACAATAGGATTACTTTTCCAAAGCAAATATAACTACTCAATATTGTGATTATAGTTTCCATGCCTGAATCAATGAAAGGTCACAGTTTCCTCAATGCTCGAAGAGAATACTAAGCCATGGAAAAGAAATCTGGACTGATACATATTTGCTGAGAACAATATCGGATTGTTGGTAGACACTCCCTGAGCACAGCTAGCAGACACTGTGCAGATGTTCTGTGGGCTTGTTCGGAATGGGCATGAACAGTGTTTAAAAGCCGCTAAATAATCTTAAACAGTTGCAGCTAAAAGATCTGCACGAGTCTTGCCAGACTCCCCAACTGCAAAGAAGTCCCTTCCAAGAGCAATCCATCCTGGACTTACTGCCTTTGCCACGATGGGCAGACAGCTGGCAGGGACTGCTGCCGATGCAGAGAGGGATTCACACATGAGGATCAGTCAACCATAGCAATAAGACACACACAAGTACTAGTACTTGTTTCGGTCTCATTCATAAGGGCCCATACTCAGATTGGTGACAGTGCACGTGGGAAGAGATACATTCTACTACAAAGTTAACAAATATAAACTGAATAACAGGCTTTTTCGCAACCTCAGAATAAGCAGCCACTCTTTGTTGTGCTGTCTAAGCCAACAGCCTTGGTGGAAGACCTTTAAATCTGTCATCTTCTTTCTGATATTTGGTTAATCACAGGTGGGGAGGATGCTGAGGCCTTACACAGAATAATTACGTTTGCAGCACTGGCAGATGCAAATGATCAAAATCTTGAAGAAAAACTATGAGAAGATTGGCTTAAAAATTATTTTAAAAATGCATGTGTGAATCTTACTGTTTCCTTTCTGATTTCTCAGTCTCCTGGGTTGTTTTTGAAAACTTCTGCTCACAATGAGATACATAAAGGAAAAATGTTTTAAATCCCTGCACCTAACTGCATTAGAGCTTGTTAACGTCTTAAAATCATATAGTAAATTCCAGCTTTGCCTAAGGAAGAAGGAGACAGCAGGTGCCAGGAAGAAACATCGTCAAGATTGATTATGATCATCATCATTATCAAGGTAAGTTCATATGCTGCTTCAATACAAAGATGAAAGTTGATTTCTTTTTCTTCTGGAGGATTACTGACCTCTTCCTTACTGATTCAAATTCCTGCTCTTTGCTGAATTAAGATGAGGTTATTATGTATGGACAGGCTTGTGCCCAGAGTAGCAGTACTAGGCATGATCTGTAGCCTATACAAAGAAGATATATCTTGGCTGCTTCTTGCTCTCT
The DNA here is from genome assembly GCA_020746105.1 of Trogon surrucura. Lineage (NCBI taxonomy): Eukaryota > Metazoa > Chordata > Aves > Trogoniformes > Trogonidae > Trogon > Trogon surrucura. The sequence continues at coordinate 105,404,502 of CM036618.1, forward strand.
GAGATAATTTGTCCTTCTGTCCAATCTGTGCCTCAGAAAAACAAAGAAAGTCAGGAAGAAAGTCCTGTTGTGACATGACCATACCCTTTTCCTACACTTTTGAGCAGAACACATGCATGTGTTGTTTGTGGCTGGTGAGCGCCACACATCTCCTTTCAGTTCCTCAAACCAAGGCTCCCAGAACCCTGTGCCATCACACACGGCCAAGGGAATGATTGGGGCCTCCATTCCCTTGAGGACTGGTGCAGAATGGGAACCAGCATTGCTGCAGCTGTATTCTCATGCAAGATTTCTTGGCATGTGAACAATGTAGGCATTTCTCGTGGCTTCATAATAGACCTTCTGCAGCGGAGGCAAAGCCACTGGTTCCTTGAAAGGAGAAGGAAGAACACAAACTCAGGCTTTTAGTGCAAATTAACAGTGCTGTATATAAAGTCACTGTAAGAGTCTGTTATTCTGTATCCGTAAGTCTGGCAAGAGCTGCCAAAATATGGAGTGTGAAATAGGATTTTACTTCTATTTCATATGAGACATGGCTAAATAAGCAGAAAAAAGATCTGAGCACATATGCATGTGACATCTGGGTGGTCAAATAGAAGCTGTCTGTAAAGTGGACCTCCTTCAGGAGCAGCTGCCTGAGGATGAGGCTAAGCCTTAACACTCTTCAATTGTTTCATAGAGTAAGACACAACAGGATAGGATTTTGCATTTGTCTACCCCATGAAGAGTATTGACAAATTCATGTGGTCATTATCGCACCCAAAGTACTTTTTATTGTGTTGAATCGTAAGGCCCACCAACTCCTCAATTATTATTGCAGCCATTTACAGAGAAATTGTGTCAGTCCAGCTAAATGTGTGAATATTTGGCCACTGTCTCTGCTTCCCTTCTGATACAGAAATTTCTGGCATTGTTCCCAAAACTTCAGCAGAGCCATCAGAACAGTAGTATGGGACAATTTGGCAGAGTGAGACCATGGGGCCAGGAATCTGGAGACCTGGGTTCTGGTCTGGGCTTTATTACAGATTTTCTGCAGACGTGATAAATCACTTAATCTCTCACTCCCTTGCTTTCCTCTTTTGTAGGAGGATGATAATAATCACCCATTTAGCAAGAGAATTGCAAGACTAAGGTAATTAACCTTTCTAAAGCCTGTCAATGTCCATAAGTCCAAACACTAAATAAGTAAAATGCATTACGAGTATTATTTATTTTACTCTGTGAATATTGCCAAAGCCTGTAAATTTCCCTCAGAGTTTGTAGATAAATTAGCTGTTTTCCTAAATACTCAAGTGAGAAAGAAACTACTGCATCCTGCTTGAGGGAAGTAACTAATGAATCAACAGCTCACACTGGGAAGGTAGAATTTGGACATGAAAACCAGCCATCTACTGCACACAGGGCACGACCCATGAATAAGCTGGTAGTGTAGTAACTAGCGATTATTTTGGATGAATCCCTGATCTACCAATGTGCAGTTTATTAACTTGAAAAATAAATATTAGACTTTACTAACAAACCATAGGTGTTCATGTATTTCCCAAGTTCCGATAGCCAGTTACAGCTGAAGTACTTGACTAAAAATCTAAATATTTATCCTTTATATTATGTCTTCATAAAGCCATCATTTTAAAATAAAATACAAGTACGATCTGACAGATATTAAAAAAAACCCAGTGTATTCTTTGCCTTCATCAAAATGAATAATTTTAATTTCTCACTGCTTTGTTATCATGACTTTTTTCTGGATTTTATGGATAAACGCTGTTGATAACATTTTTATTTTAATATATTTCAAAAGATTTAACAGGATGGAACTTTAAATACATGCTGCCACAAATATTTTGTGACATGTTAACTTTTGATAGGAATAGTGTCATCGACCGTTGTATTTATGTTACTCAACACGTGCAAAACACTTAGAATTTTATAGATTAGCTAAAGCACCAGGACATCGTAAACCAGAAAGTATTAACATCTGCTAAACACTTACATGGATATCAGAAGTTCTCAGTATTTCACAGATATTATGCTTTACAATATCCAGGTACATCAATCTACTTATTGTATCACCATAAAGCAAAGGATCTGAAATGTGCACATTCAAAAAATATAGAGAACCTGTTCCAAATTCAAGAGTTTGCTGGACAATCTCTCTCAGGGAGAGGACACAGAACAGCAATTGCACAGCCTACCTCAAAGTTTCCTCACACTGTTTTAAGCCTGTGTTTTATATGTCTCAACCCCTGTTTAACATATCTTTCGGAGATTTGTCTATTTTGCTTTGCCATTTGAAAATTTCTCTGAAATGTATTTGTCTGTGTGATCACCCTTAAATTGTACAAGAACCACAAAGCAAAACTGACTCTCTACCCCATACACCCCTCTATCTCGCCCTTGGTCAAAATCATGCTCCAAATTTATTTTGTTTTTAAAATATAAAATGAAAGAGTTGTTCATCACAGTCTAAGTAATAGTAGACCAGATTTAATCGTGATTGCCAAATAGGCTAAGCCACATTTATATTACTATCATGTATGCAGATACAGAGGATTTATAATCAAGAAGGAATTTTGCAAGAAAGAAACACAAAGGATTTAAAACGGCACAGAAAACAAAGTCAGTAAGAGAATGGATCATGAATATGGGAGTCTATATTTCATTTAATTTATGTTATATTTTAATAACCAAGAAACACTCTAAAGTACATGACTTAAATATTCCTATATTCTTTACATTATTCACTATAATGGGCCCAATGCCTGACTAGATGTGCAAAATACATTCTGACAGTCCTTACTTCCATATAAAGAAATAGTCAGGCTCTTTACCTTCCTCTCTTCCCAATCCAGTTCCCGCTACCTAATCTTAGTGTGGAATTCTGTGCTTGAAATGAGAGAAAAGTGGAACTTGTCTCTTTGTCTTCAAGGCACCCATCCAGTAAGGTGCAAACTTCCTGTATATATTAAGTATCCCTCACCCCAGATGAATGGATGAATAAATCCAGTGTTATCAGTGCAAAGTCAAGCAGCAGGTCAAAAGGGATGACTCATACATCCTTAAAACGAAGTACAGATGGGACACAAATGGCAGATAAAGTTGTATGTACCGTCCAGGAAACAAATTGCATTCTATAAGAAACTTGTTTTCAGTTAACACCGTGTCAAGAATTAGCCATGAGGAACTACATTGTAAATTACCATAAGATAATTTAAAATAAGACTTCTCACTTCATCCAAATTTCTGTACACTGCATTGCATACATTACCATTGCTTTCTCAACAGGTCCCCAGAGATCTACATAGCTTCTGCAGCATTAAGAAATTAATTGCAATCCCTGGTCTGATAGTTTATTGTCCAGATTTACATATGCTTCAATCAATAAATCAGGCAAGCAAAACCCATTAACCTTACGTGATCAGATTCTGATATAACAAGTGTTAAATCTAATGGAAAGCCTCATAGTTTGTCTTTTGGTTGGCCGTGCTATAATAAATTTAGTGTATGGATACTGCTGTAACCCTTTTGCAAACATTTTCCCACCTTCCACTAATCACGTAGATGTGATTTCACCATTGCTTAGTGGCAATAGAAAGAATAAATTCTCCCCCAAGAACCCAGGACCAAAGACATTTTTCACTGCAAAGTTATCTTGAATCCTTTCTGCAGAGCCTCTCTATTAAATGAGAGAGCAATGAAAGATCTGCGCTCACTGCACTCTGAGTATTTGGGAGTGGAATTATCCTGTACAAAGGGAGAGTGCCTGCAGCTGTCAGAGCAGAGCTTGGAGAAATATGCCAACATTTTCACAGTGCAAAAGCAGATGTGGTTGAAATTGTTGACATGAAGCAAGGGCACGGGGTCAAACGCAGATTTTCCATATCAGTTTTTTCAAATGTCTTTTCCGATTAAGGCAAGGATGGTACTTGGCCAGGCAATACAGCACAAATCTTATGAAAGGCATAATTGCTCAGGGAACAGAAGCTAGTGTAACGTCTTCCAGCTCGTAACAATACTGCCGCATGTATAATGCTTTCTTTTATTTTTATTTCACTTTTTAAATGTTATGAATATGTAGTACAAGGCCTACTCTCAATCTTATGAATGCATGTAAACACCCATTGTTAAGAGGAAACATGTATGATTTTTAGCGAAAATGTACACCTTCCCTCCTCTCTCCACCCTCCATTTTCTAGGCAGAATTGAGGGGAAAACCCCATAGGCATCCTGCTTGAACTGGTGGGTTTGGTTGGCACCATTTTTTTTTACAGAAGAGGTTTCGTAGACTTTTTTACAGAAGAAATTTCATCTCATGTTTTATATTAAAACATGAGATGTGACTATTGGTCAGCAGAGATATGTGCTGGGCTGACCGGGAGGTGAGAACATTAGCAGTCCTGAACACTGCCAACCATAAATAGAAGAGGGAAGACCCCTGGAGACGGGGAAATTAGGTTAAAAATTTGTGTTAAAAAAAAGTGCTACGGCATCCATTAGGACGCTTTATTCATCCCCTTCCCCGTTTTTGAGTCTCAAAGGTATACAAGAGTCACAAATTTTTCAAAACAATGTGAGGATTTTCTAGAAACCTGACTTTTAAAATGAAAACTGAGATTCTCTTCTAATCCTGAAGTTGGGAGAGATGGAACTATAAGGAGAGCACCAAATGTTGTGAGATTCACAATAAAATCTCAGGATTTGGCAAGGCTGCATCCCAGTTTATAGTTAAGAGAATTCATATTCCGAGCAAGTGTTATTTGCTGCCGAGTACTACACTCCTGGGTCCTGGTGCTCCAGTGCACTGCTTGAAGTCAAGGGAGCTTCACTAGCATGATACTGGATCAATGCAGTGGTGAACCAGACCCCAACTTTTATTGACTTTTCGGGCAATCTGCCACTTGGCAGGAGAACTTAGATTTAAAACATAAAAGCCAGTTTTAAAGCATAAGGGATTCACTAGTAACAGCAACTGAAAAGCTGAAATTGAAACCAAAAAGGCACAGTACCACATTACCAATTCCCCGAGCCATCTTGTCCCTTTTACTGCTTTCTTAATCTTTATGCATTGACCATTAATCATTTTTACTTGGACTTACAAATGAAATTAAACATTCCACAATTTTTTTTTTTTACAGCATTATTTTGTAAAAGCAATATTTTAGTTCATGCAACTTTATTTTCTCACAGAACATAGGGAAGCTGCTTTTTACTTTTTCAGTACTCTAACTTACTTTGAATATTTTCAGTATTTTTAAGCTTTGGACAAGTAACAAATATCAGAAATATGAGCTGGATTGCGTACCTTTTGCCGGACAGATTAAATTTGTTTGCTCCCTGCATGGACAAGCAGCCAACCATTATTTGCTTGAGTCTGTATGTGCAGAGTTAAATTTTGTTTTTGACAAATATTCATGTTTGTGACTTGGACATTTTCCTTCTACAGAGATTTTTGTGAGCAAAACTCTGTTGATCCAGAAAGCAAAATGGATAGTGCAAAAAACATTGTGGAAGCAAACAAAATTAGCATTTTGTGTTGCAAATTATGTCTTCTGTACTAGAAAAATAATATCTTTCCCCAAAAGAAGAGTTTCTTTATTGTTGTTCTTTTAGTAGCCTCCAAGTGTCTCATTTGAACCCTACGTTTTGACCATCTTCAGAAGCCAAGCAGATACTACAGTCTATAGCAGATTTTTAGATATTTTGGAAAATGTTTCGCTTTAAAGGCTTCATTCTAAGTGTGAGTTTTCCTTTGTGTGTAGTTGCTTTCAATGAATCCCAGGTTTTCAGCAACTGATATTTATTTAGGTGTGGGGACTCATTGCTCAGTAGCCCGATACGATGAGTTCGGTGCTCTCATTAAATTTTCCAGGGGAAAAGCAGAACAAAACAACATGTTGCGGTAGTCAGCGCCGTTATTTGCTACTATAATAAAGACACCAGGTCCTAAACAGTGATGAAGATTTAGTCACCGGTGGTTAAGACAGGCCAGCAAAATAACATGGAGATTTTGAGCTGCTTGGTTTACCTTTTCAGAAGGGAAAAGAGAAGTCATAGTAATACTGTCACTAATGCTTTCAAATGGATACAGTGTGGTGTTTCATTCTTTTTGCCAACCATTTCGATAAGAAGCCAAGTAGTAAGAAGCCAAGTGAGTGGTTTTCTCTTGACCCTGTAGTCTCTTATTTTTTTATATAAAAAAGGGACCCAGCAGCTTAAGAACTAACTTCCAGGCAGTATGTGCATTCCAGAACATGGCTCTGTTGAAAGAAACCGTGGCTGGAGGACGGGTTCCTCATGGTGAGATCAATTAGAGAGACGAATGTGATAATCTAACTTAAGACTTGCAATACATTGAATGCCTGTAAGGAGAACAAGAGAGGGATCAGTATCTGAACAACCCCACCTAAATTCTTCCTGTGAGAGCACCCTGAAATAAAACATGGAGATCAAAATACATGTGTATCATACGTATTCAGAGCAAACTGAAATAAGTCTCTAAGATTTTATAAAAAGAGGAGAATATCAGAAGTTACTTGTTTATTAGGAGCTGATTCCTCTCAGCCAAGCGTAATGTCTAAATCTCTATTTACGTAGCTGCAGACGGATAGGGCCACAACTTGCTGAAGGCTCAGGCAAAAAAAAAACATGTTAAATGTGCTGAGTAGAAAAAGCAAAAACTTGAAAATAAATAAGTAAAAAAAAATTTAAGAAAATAAATTTTAATTTCAATGAGCACTAGTCTGGGCTATGGCAAAGAGCCTGAGATCTGCTTGCCGGTGTGGTTGCAAATTCTTGCAGGTACTGGGAGAAGAAAGTAGATAATGTCTACGTGGCATACCTCACCCTATACATGTCAACCTTGTTTTACTCAGTGGAACATTCTTTTCTTCCAGCCTTTGTCTTATCTGTGTAGATAGCAAAACTCTTCAAAGTCATGACCATTCATGTGAAGTCTGTGTTTCTGCATTTGCAAGCATCCTAAGGGCCATAAGAGCTAAGAGAAAATACACCATACGGAAAAAAATAATAGGTCTCATGAATTACAAAGGCCTTGAAGAGGATGCAGCTATTTTTGATGTCTTTTTTAGTTTTCCATCCATAACCTTCCATATTTCACCAGCTGTTTAACAGACAGCTGAAGAAGCCAGTCATGGTGGAAAACAGCAGAAATAGCAGAAATTTATCAAAGAGACTTTTTTCAGGCAACTCAGGAAAAGTATCCTTTTCACACTCTCTTCAGAGAACACTCCACTAATTTTTCATATAGTCATTTCATTATTCACATCATACACTGAACAATAATATGGAAAAGGAAAGGCTATTTATGAGACAGTAGTCTCCAAAATTAAGGGAGTAGCTTATTGGTTTTGAGATAGGTGTACCAATTTGGTCGAGAGACATGCTAGGTGCCAGTTTTGTAACTACTCATTGACTTTCCTAGATGTTCTGTCTCATTAATAGATTCAGACAATATTTCTAAATTTAACTGATTGGGAAACAGGAAGAAAGTTGTCCGAATAGATTGTATGGAAGGGCTACAATCTGCAAAGGCTACAAAAGAGCTTTTTCTAGCTTAACATTTGCAGTGTTGTTTTTAAGAACTCTGGCTCTTAGGAATACACAAAGAAGCAGATAACAAAGCCTCCAGGATAAAAAATTCCCTGTTCCATTTCTATGTCACTGGCCAACACATGATGAAGTTCAATTTGTACCCTAGACAGAGGAAAACAAATCCACCAAGATGGTGATAAAACAACTGCCAAGATACAACAGATCGTGATACAGATGTTTGTTGTTACACCAAATCCAGAATATCACAGACTTTCAGTTCCCATTTCTGCTTATTAATCTAAATGATAAAGAAATGGTAATTGAATGCAGTATTTGTGAGTGAAATTATTACCAAGGAAAATCTAAGAAAAAACTTTTTTTTTTATGGGATTAAACTGTTGACTGAGACATAGAAAGGAAAAAGGAAAAGTAATGGTAAACCTGGCTGAAAGACTTGTTTACATCTCTGTAATTTCCTGTGTTTCATCTGGTTGTGAACTCCAGAGGCTGAACTATTCCTTTGGGCTTCAGCATGTTTCTAAGTTTCCTCTCTGTTTCCAAATATCCACATTTAATGGCTAGTGTTTTCTAAAGTTCTTTTCAATTTAAAAGCAAGTGTTTCACAGTTTTCTGTTGAATTTAGCATCTCAACAAAGAAATTAAGACACCAAAGATTCCTGATTTCTTCCTGAGTGGCTGTATCCCACTTATGCTGTTACCTGGCATTCAGTGCTGCTGCAAATTTAATCCATGACCAAGAAATAGATTATTTTTCATGTATAATGATGCACTTTCCTGTAATTTTGAGTATCTGGAGTATCTTTAAGCAGTCTGTTGTTTCAGTAGAGCTAATTTTTAGGTTTGTTACTCTTAAACATCCCTTTCAGTACGCCAAGTGTGAGACCACTTATTGTAACTAGGGTCCTGAGGAGGAACATGTGAGGGAACATCTTAGTTGACAAAAGATTACTGCCAAATCTCCCCAAGGTTCTTCTACCCGAATTTAACAATTTATTTATTTAAAACATTCACAACTGTTGGAGGATGGGAGATTCCATTGATTCTGTAGGTGCTGAGTAGTTGAGACGACTTTTAAAAGCATGAAATTATTTTTTGAGCCTTGATGTTAAATACCAAGCTTTGAAACTTTTGTCTTTATGTGAGGGAAATCACAGACTACTTATTATTAATAAAATGTGGGCGACATTTGCATAAGGTCAAGCACTTAGTTAAGCCCTGGGCAGGCAGTATGAAGTACAGTGTGTGCTTACAACATTGCCTGGAAAGCCACTCCACCACCAAGCTCAACCTGGAATTCAGGTTAGCCTGTGAACTAGGTATTAAAGAATGCAGATGCTCTAAATGGAAAGTTTACAGTTTTAGCAGACTGCACTCAAGATTCTGGAGATTTTTACTTCACCTGTTGACTTAAACCTTATAAATCTCCACAGTCCCCACATCCCTTTTCAAAGAAGCATCTGTTTCTCATGGTTCATTGAGGTATTAACCATCTCAGGCACCAGGTGGTTTTTACGACTAGATTTAAGGCCTGACCCTACAACCCTTACTTGGAGACTGTTATACTGTGCAAAGTATCTTTAGTAACAATGGGAGTGAGGGGAGGGAAATGGCTTGTTTATTGTCTATCCATGACTCTCATGTCATATGTAGTCAATTAGACAAAACTTCTAGCTTGTTCGCTTCCCCCTCAATCAATCCCACATGTTTAGCTTGACACATGAAGCTCTAGCTGAGTTTTTCCCTGCCAGGAGAACGTGCAGCAGCTAAAAGACTGTGGTCCACCTGCAGAGCCCAGCAGGTGACATTGAGTTCCTCAGATGTAACCAAGTGGTTGTGAAGGCACCAGTCCTGTCTGTGACACTCGGTGAGGCCGAAGCGAGTGAGGGTGTCAACTGCACAAACTGCAGTTGGCCATTTGCTCCTCTGCCCTCTGGCTGCTGTCTCTCGGCCTGCTCTTCATGTAGGCTGTCTATGACCTAACCCTTCCACTCCTTGTTTGTTTTGGGCGAGTGCTTACCTAGCTTTCACAGCTTGCTTCTAGTCTGCCCCACAGCACCCAGGGTTTCAGCCTTCCCAATGGAATATGACTTTTTGTAAAGCACTCAAAACACACTTGGTAATTTTCTGTTGGTAAGGAGCAGAAAACGTAGCTTGCCTCCTAGATCCTGGCTATAATCCTTGAGGTGCCACCATAAGACATTCAGATGTACACCATCAAGAAAATATATAATGCCCATAGAGATTCAAAGAGTATGAAGTTTGGCTTACACATTTTAGATCATTCTCTTTGTCTTCTAAAGGTTGATTAGGTTTGAACAGAAATGGTGAAGTCATATTTTCCATGGGTATCTTTTCAAATTTGTGGGTCTTTTTTTTTTTCTTTACGACTCAGATATCCACTTTTAATTCATTTCTGTAGGTTCAGCAGGGACTGTAGTTTTTTATCAACATAGATTATCTTCCCAAAGAGAGGCAGGGCCTTGGTAAGACAAGCAAGGGAAGCCTGTCTCTGTAATGATTGTGCTCTGGATAATAAAGAGGAATTCTATCCCAAACGATAGCTATCTGCCTGACAATATTCAAATCCACTGGAAATGAATGGTCAAGTTAGAACAAAACTTATTTTCCTTTTCAGTCTCTTAGTAACTTTAAAAATATTTTTTCAGCTATTTATCTAAAGTCTTTTTGTGGCACATGATACAACGGTTCAGTGAAAGTCCAATTTTCCACCCACAGTGTGTGCTGTATCTCTATAAAATCAAAGAGCTGAATAATATTTTTCTCCTGACAATACGCAGGGCCCAAGCATTGGCAGTCAAGAGGTTAATCCTTAACTTAGCTGTGTTTGGTGCAGGTGAAACACACTGGGGTAATGAGGTAAGAAACTTGTGAAAGCCAGGAATATAAAACAAGGAGATGTGAGAGGGCAACACAGGGAAGCTGGGAAGAGGCCTGGGTAAGAAGGGGGAAGACTGTTCTTCAGTCAATGTCTTTATGTTCCCTACCTTATTTTCTTTTTTAATTTGCAGTGTCTCTTTAATTTGGAAAACAGAAAATGGAAGGAGTTTTACAAAAATTATTGTTGTTTCTTAGAAAGAATGTCAAGAACTCTGTGGCTCTTATTACAAGAAAACTACTTGAAGTGGCCAACTGCTTTGTCGTGTGAAAGTTTGTTCCACTCAGAAGGGAAAAAGCTGTATTTTCTAGGAAAGAGATTGTATCCTAATGATGTTTAGAGAAAGAAAGGAAACCGGCAAAAAGTAAAATATAGCCTAAGAGTAAATGGCAGGCCTTGTGGTTTTGTTACAGTAGTTCCTTGTTAAACTAAGTTCTTCCAGAAAATTATGTTTTGTTGGGGATTGTGAAATGTCTAATTTAATGAGAAACAAGCATGCTGCCAGGGGCCCTACATAGATACTAACCAAGGAACAATGTCTTCTAACAACACCATCAACAGGAACTCAATTGTAGGCAGCTTTAGGAGGGCTAGGGAGAACCTGTTGAAAACAAAGAATGGAGTAGAGAGGGGAAAACTGCATATATAATTGTTTACATTTAGTTTGGTTTGTTTGAGGTGGTTTTTTTTGAGTTCTGCCTTCTCCCACCTGGTTCAGGGGATTGAAGCATCTATTAATTTGGAGAAAAACAGTAAGACTTGTTAAATAGTTATGGCATTTTCAGAAATTCTGGAGACAATCTCTGGGAACGAGGCTATGCCTTACTGGAGTACGTAATTATTTGCTTCTATGAAGTAACCTAGGTTTCTTTCTCAGTTGAGTGAAGACAATAGTTCTGGGCAATACTGGGGCCTAACATCTTGTAGTAGATGAAGATTATACAGGTGCACAGATCATGTACACTCCAAAGTACATAAATCTATATAGGAATGAAAAGAGATAATAGGAAGGATCACTCTTATTTTACATATCAGGCACAGAAGTCTGAGTCACTCAGAAGTTTAGAGCAGAATAAACAATTATTAACCATCACCACAGAGTTGTTCTCTGCTATCTTTAAAGCAGGACTCTTTGTTGTTCATCTTTAATAGAAACAATGCCTGTTGCACTTTAAAAGTATATAATCTGAAATTGCAATTAGAAACTGCAGTTAAATATTCAGTAGTGTCGGAGCTTTCCCCCAACCTTGTATTTTTTGTGCGTAAAAAGTATGTGTAAAGAATTTTTTATGTTAAATAGTTTACACTAAGGATTATTAAGCCATGCTAAGGTTAGGATCCAGATGAAAGTGAACTTCAACTGTAGAAACGAAACCAGAAAGCAGTGAGAGTAAATGGCAAGGCAGATATATGAAGCACAAATGGGCAGCTGAAAGACTTTGCATATCAGAGCCAGAAAACAAAAAAAAAAAAGGAACTAAACATTGGAAAGAAGAAAAAACTATGAAGAAGGTGGCAATATGGCATGAGTATGTATGCAATAGGTAGCATGAAAGAAAAGACATAGCTTGGATTCCACAAGTATTCATGTTCAAATGTATCTGACAATCTAGAATATAGTTATAGCCATAAAACATAGAATATAGGTATAGGTATAACCAAACTGAGCTATGACTAAACATGCCAGCTAATTTTTCTTGCCACCAGCTATATAAAACCTGTTCATGAGGTGACATATTGTCTTTGCCAGCACATGTGTGAACATCTGCATGTACGTTTAAAAACGTCATTGGCATGAGTATGCCTCTGTCACAGGAATGGGAACTTCAGTGATTTCTTCATCTGAAAAAATTCAGTAGAGAGGAAAATCTTAACCCATGGACTACCACTGCTATTTTGAATATTAGAGTAATATAATAAACGTAAGGATATAAAACCACAATATAAATAGAAAACAAATTCTATATTAACATATAGTAATTCTCTATATATTTCTTCTTATGAAACGTAGTATTTAATAAGGATAATGATATTTTGGGACACAGAATTGCAAACCCTCTGATTTTGTGTATTACTAGATGCTAATTTACTTATGTGCCAATGATGACACCAATTACAAATCAAACTCACTTTTTGAGGTGTGACAGACCTTGATTTGGGCTGTGAGTAGAAACATGTTTCCTGTAGATTAGGAAAATACCACTGTATGTTAACAGTCTCAATCACTAGCTACCTGATTCCAGGCATGAACTGTAAAATTATGGCTAACGTTGGCATTCAGGCTAAACCCTCAAAGGGGTCACTACCCAGCTGCACAATCCCAGCTAGAATTTGTAGGAGTGCAGGAGAAATGCTCAGTTTTTAATGCTGTACCTTGAAATAATACCATCCCTGGAGGTATTTAAAAGACATGTAGGTGTGATGCTAAGGGACATGGTTTATTGGTCGACCTGGCATTGATAGGTTAATGGTTTGATATGATGATCATATAGGTCTTTTCCAACCTAAACAATTCAATGATTCTATGATTCTGTGATGTGGTGAGCTCACAGTGCATAGCGGATTTTTTGTAGCTCAATTAAAATACTATGTGGGAAAAGCATGTTTCCTCATGACCTTTCTAATATTTTTGAACACTGGGATTTACCAGATGCTCTTTCCTTGTGGATTTGAGGGCTATGATTATAAGTGGCTGTAAAAGATGCACCAGAAGAGCAGCACAAGTTCAAATGCTGATCTCAAGAGATCTGTCCCAGGAGAAGAACACTGCTTAGGGCAATACAGTACAATATTCTACTAATGCATTCTAGCATTAGTAGAAATACTATGAAAAGGCTGACAAACCATATGAATTTTATAAGTTTAAGAGGTGTGGAGACTTCAACAAGGCATTCCAACATTCCTTGGGCTTATCAAAAGTCTTTTTCTAATGTTTTGATGCTTGTTATAAACACATTCTCACGATTCATAGTATCAAGCAAACAAATCTTTTTCAGATCCTTAGTAAAAATGGTTTTAAGAGTTCCTTCATTATATCTACTGTATATTTGTCAAAAAAAAATGAACATGTTTTTGTTTTATTGCTATTTGTGCTGACTGTGGCTTTCTGGCCACAGAAATTGCATTATAGAGGCATTGCTAGAAAAGGACAAAGGACCGTTGTGCAAATCTGCCTCTATTTTGCTCAGTTTAACTTTGGTAGTGTTTCCAATCAATACCTTACTTTCCTTAGCATCACAACTCACTGACTTACAGAAACCAAAACCACAATACCTCTCAATGCTTTCTTAAATCTGCAATCATGTCTAGAAATTAATGAGTCAGTCAGTTGTGGGTGTTTGTTTCAGACTACCGTTATAGTTCCTTATTATACCTCCTTAAATAGGTCAGGCTCAATCCCTATAAAATGTAGAAAAATTTCAACTCGTGTTGAATAAGATGTGTGTTTGTTAAGTGCTTGATGATTTTTAATATTTCTTGGGAATCCCAACTACTTTAATGAGCTGTGAAGTGGTGAAGATTTGTGTGTTGCCCAAAGCCAAGCGGTTTAACTTAGGGTTTTTCTATAGCATATGCACAGATTTGAAATATGTTCTGGGTTATCTGTTATTTTTGAGATTGTTTTGTTTTGGGTTTTATTTGTTTGTTTTCTGGTTTGTTTTTTTTTTCCCTGCTTCTGGCTCCATTCATTTTAAAGCTTAGTGCTAAAGTTTCCCCAGGCAGCATTTTCCAAAACAGCTCAATTTGTTGGTGTCATAGACTTGTTCAGCATACACAAGACACATTATTCCCTATTTATTTTGAGTTCCAGTACAAACACATTTGCAGCATTAAGACCAGCTCCCTTCTGCATGCTTGTGATTTCTGCTTAGTGGCTGCCAAGTTGCTTCTGTAAACCTAAGGGTGTAGCCAGAATCCACTTTGGGTGGCTTTAGAAACCCAGTCTGTCTTTGACCTCTTATGCCTAGCAACATTATGTAACAAAATTCATGTTTGTAGCAGAAGATTCTACATATTTTTGTACACTTTCACTTCAGCTGAAACAGGGCAAAGAAAAAATGGCACTGGATTAATTTACAAAGAGGTGCTTATGATGCAAATGGCATGGGAGATCATTAATTCTGTATTAAGCTTAGGTCACTCCACATGTGCATGTAGGTGAGTATCAGCAGCCATTTTTCCTTAGCACGTGTGCTCAACCCTGTCTACCAGCTTGTTAGAGGTCCAGCAACAAATATTATTCAACAACTGTGCAAGCAACATTGTGTGTGTATTACTGGTAGGACTAGTTATGAATCTGGGCAGAGTACAGGCAAAAAGAAACTTATGCAGATATCATAAGCACAGGCATTCTGTCTGCTGCATTCTTGTATGCTCTTCTGCATACCTTGTATGCTCTTCTCCTGCTACCTTCTTGTATGCTCTTCTCCAATCACCACCATCAAATCAGGCCAAGTTCATTGCTGGTCTAACCATACATAGCTCAGTGATATTGCATCTGAGTTTACAAAGGAAGCTGGCAGCTCTGCCAAGTTGGTATTTTTGTGGGGTTTTTTTTGGGTGCATTGGGGGTGAAAAAAGTAGAGCAAATTGCTTATGTGATGCAGTGTCCACTGATGGCACATCCTAGGCTGCATCAAAAGAAGAACGGCCAGCAGATCAAGAGAGGTGATTCTGCCCCTCTACTCTGGTGAGGCCTCACCTGGAGTACTGCATCCAGCTGTGGAGCCCTCAACACAAGAAGGATGTGGACTTGTTGGAGCAGGTCCACAGGAGGGCCACAAAGATGATCAGAGGGCTGGATCCCCTCTCCTTCAAGGACAGGCTGAGACAGCTGGTGTTGTTCAGCCTGGAGAAGAGAAGGCTCCCGGGAGACATTATAGCAAACTTCCAGTACCTGTAGGGGGCTACAGAAAAGCTGGGGAGGGGCTGTTTGCAAGGGCATGTAGTGACAGTACAAGGTGCAATGGTTTTGAACTAGAAAAAGGTAGATTTAAATTAAATGTTAGAAAAAAAGTTCTTTATAATGAAGGTGGTGAAACACTGGCACAGTTGCCCAGAGAGGTGATGGAGGCCCCATCCCTGGAGACATCGAAGGTCAGGCTTGATGGGTCTCTGAGCAACGTGATCTAGTTTAAGATGTCCCTGCTCACTACAGAAGGGTTGGACTAGATAACCTTTAAAGGTCGCTTCCAGCCCAACTCACTCTATGATTCTAAGATTCCAGGTTGGATGTTTGCTTATTCAAAAGATTTACTATCAGAACAGCAGAATGTAGCTCACAGTTTGCCCTATGACTATTAAGCTGCTCAGTAAAAAAAAAAAAAAAAAAAAAAAAAAAAGTTTTGTAAAATGATGACATTGCTGAGTTCTGTATTTGACTTTTCAGGACATTACCAGGTTCATGCAGGTTTCCCTCTTATTATCTTTTCCGAGGCAGATGTCCAAGGAGGCACACAAGCTTTGGAATATTTCACCAGGTGTTTTTCACACTTAGGTAGTACAGTAATCGTGGATCAGAAAGGCACTGAATATGTGTTAGGGCCAGAGTTTCAGCTGGCATGAAGAGGTATATTTCCATTGAAGTCAAGGACCTGGCCTTATACTATCTGAGCGCTTGAAATCTTCAAGACTTGGCTGCACACCTTGTGAGAACAAGCTTTGCTGCAAGACTTTCAGCATTGAATGCTTGCACTTGGACCACAAAAATATCCCTTCGTACAGTATTTTGGCACTTCACCTCCTGGTTTGGGCCAGAACTGAGATGTACATGAACATGGAAAATAAATTTTAAAGCAATGGAAATGTTCAAATGGAAACTTCAGATGCGTCTGTGCTAATGTTTAGTTTTAAGGAAAACTTCTGATCATAGTTATTTTTATGTGTACCATTTCATTCATCCGTCATTCAGTAGTGGTCATTTTGAAATGCACTGAGTTTGAATCTCCCAGGAGGGGAAAGATAATCTTGCGGTTAATGCACAGAACTAGGAGTCAGGATTTCTGGCTTCTCAGACATCTAGAGTGATTTTAGGCAGTTCATTTAAGCCCTGATTCAGCAATGTAAGCATATGAGTAACTTTAAGTACATGAGTGGCCTTATTAAATCCAGTAGTGCATTTAGCAACATTATACAGAATATTGTAAAAAATTTTTGTTAATGTTGGATAAACAACGGTTACTCCTCATGCTGTGTGCTTTGAAAAGCTTTGAAAACCAAGAACAGAAAGCACAGAGCAACCAAGCAGTTCCCAGCACAAAGAGGAATATTGATAAGTATGCAACATTGGGTAAGCTTTGAAAAGAGCCCTAAGTCCTCCCTTCGTTTTGCCTGGACAAAAATCTCCTGTGTAAGTTCTTCAGGTATCCTTCTGAGTTTCTGGGGGGCTTTTTTTTTATTTTCTAGAGGAGAAATGAAGTAGCTACCTAAAATGCAAACCTTAAATGAAGCCTATTCAGATGGAAAGTGCCTGCAAAAGAGTTGTAGGGAATGGCTCTAAAGAGCTGAAAGAGCTAAGGAAACAGTTCCTTCTGTGAGGAAGAACATTTGTGTCAGGGGACTCTTGGATAGGGTCTGGAGTTTCATAAACACCAGTGCTGATTGTCAGGACTTCCTTCTCAAAATACTGAAAATAGTTTTACGTAGAAATGCATAATAAAGCCCAGGGAGCGAGGGGTTGCATTATCCATCACTCTGCTTTATTACTCTGCTCAGGAACTGCAATGGCTGGTGTGAAATATGTTGTTTCTCCCAGCAGAATCTCTATAAAAGGGAAAATCAAAACTTACTCTACCGCCAGATAAACACACTAAAGGTTAAATAATGTTGTGCTAGCTAGTGGTATTTGCACACAGCCCACACTAAGAACTGCTGAATGGAGAGTGTCCCCTGAGAACTCTCTAGTTATGCTTGGGTGGGGGTTAATTTGAAACGGCTCTTTAAAATGGTGTTGCATCCTTGCTTCCTACTGTGAAACAGACTGCAGGCTATGACTGACCCAGCCTCACCCCTCAGAGCCCCTCATGGCCCTTTTCGCAATAGGAAAAAGGGTCTTTTGCTCCTGTGCAAATAGGTCTGCAGCAGGAAGGGATCCTTCTTCCTCCATTTCATAGCTCCAAAAGAGTAAAACTACTTTGTCTTTTGCAAGAACTTACAGATCCCGACTGCAGTTCTATGCAGGAAAAGGGCTATAAAGACAAACGTTCCTACTTTTTATACCAGGCTACCTGTACTGCAGAGGAATCTGTTTTACTTGGGACTTCTCCTCCTCATAGAATTGTCAGGGTTGGAAGGGACCTTAAAGATCATATAGTTCCAATCCCCCTGCCATGGGCAGGGACATCCTCCACTAGATCAGGCTGCTCAGAGCCCCATCCAACCTGGTCTTAAAAACTTCCAGGGATGAGGCTTCCACCACCTCTCTGGGGAACCTGTGCCAGTGTCTCACCAGCCTCATGGTGAAGAACTTCTTCCTAACGTCCAATCTGAACCGATCCATCTCTAGCTTTAATCCATTGCCCCTAGTCCTACCACTACCTACTACTATCCTAAAAAGCACTTTTTGCCTCAGTCCCGCTGTCTCATATCCTAGCTGAAATTACCTAGTTATTTATTTAATGAGGAGTTTTATTCCTGCCATTGGGAACCTGAAAGTAAAGCTGAGTATCTCCATGTCATTCCTGGCATCTGAGACAGTGCAAATTTGTCTACAGGAAAAATAACCAGAAACCATGCTTTCCTTTGGATTCAGACTAGTGTGCAGTTCTCCACTTCACCACAGATTTCCTACAGAAGCTGGTACATCTCATTTAAAAGGCTGAAAAATTAGTATAGGCAACTCCAGAGCATCATCACCAAGATAAATATATTTTTTTACAGAAGTCATGTTTCTTAAGCATCTAAAGTCTGATCTCTGCAAAGCTTTCCTGGCTAAAGTGGATATCTCGGCACCTCACTTTCTCCTAAGTATTATTGGGATTCACTAGGGAGGTCTCTTGACACTAAGGTGGCACAATTCACCTGTGAAAATTTTCCGTCACCAATGAATCCCACCCAGTCTTATGCTAAGCTTGACTGAAAGGAATGTACAGTCCAGATCTAGAGCCCAACACTGACTGCCTATTTAAACCCTTGAGAAGGGACCAGAATCTAGGATCCTTGCAAAATTTAGATTTCTCACTCTTACTTAATAAAGTGCTCTTAGCAATCTGCAGGCTTTCCATCTTGCAAATAAAGATGAAAAAGATTCTCTATTTTTCTAACACTGAAGGGGTTTTGAAAAGGAAAATCACTGAAATAGAGTGGGGCATTGAGATACTACATTAACTGAGCCTTTGTAAGTATCTCAAGAGCCTGTTCTGATCTTGCAAGAAAGTTATTGGTGAATCTCCTCTAATCTACTTTCTCTGTTAACTAATGACAATTAGGAGGACATCTCATCTCATGTATTAGCTTGTGTGATATTACAACAGCCCTGAAAAATCATAATAATTTTTAAACAGCAAAACAGTCCTAGAAACTGAAATAATTTGATTTACACATGTATTCAGTTGCCGAAATATATTTCTTTCTCCATGGCTGAAGCACAAAATCAGCACACAAAAATGTGTCCATGGGGGACTCAGTAGCTTTGTTGGTCCCTAGGATCATCATTCTCAGCATGACCAGTCTGAGGAGGTTCAAGGCTCTAATTTTGATGTTATTTTTGGAAATGGCTTGGATTTCTGCAGTTTTGGCTTTAAGTGAGATCGGAGTCATGCTTCTCAACCTCAACTGCCAAGCTAAACTTTTCCCTTGGTGTGAAAGCACGTGTTTACCCATGTGCAATCTAAGCTACAATGTCTTGCTGTAATTGCATTTGTAAAACTTCTTCCTATAAATACTACCTTTTACAAGCATGTTCATTTTCTGTCTGTCTGCACCCAGAAGGGAAAAAAAGTTTAAAAATGCAAGTGACATGTGTTGTACATCCGTTAGTTTATTTTAGAATGAAAATAACCCACGGCATCAGATGCTATTATTATTGTTAATTCATTGCCTCACAGTATTTGCCTCTGTATGACTTGATGAATTTCCACTAACCATTCATTATTGCAAATACATTTCCAAACACTTCATATAAAGCAGGCTTTAGATAGCTCACCGCATTCTTATGAAAAGCAACATTGTGAAGCAATGCCAGGGAACAGTCATTTAAAACAAATCCTCAGCACCCACTCCCCAGCAACACAAAGAGAATAATCAACTGACCAGAACAAGTTTCTTTATACATGTAACCTTGAATTTCTGTAAAACCATGCTTCCTGCACTGGTATATAAAAATCTGCTGAGTAGTTAGCCGCTTTAATTCTGCATACCTGAATTTGGTATGTAGTTAGTGCATATCTTCAGATAGACTGTAAAATCCAGCTGAACTGACCATCCTTACAGAAAAGCTACTAGCATGCCACTTTGACCTATTTGAAATCTAAAGCTTCATTAAATTATTTGTGCCAAATAAAAACTAACCTGAGCCCTCCCAAAACTCAAACCACATTTCCACTGTGGTCCAAGAGCAATACAGTGTAATGCTCCGAGTCCTGTCCGTCCTTGAGGACAGACTCCAAGGCAGCTCTAGCTTCTATTTGTAGCTACATAGAAATTCTTTTAATGAAGAGTAAAGGAAAGACTTGCTGAAACTGTGTCTCATCCAGTCACTCCTGGATACTCTCTGGCCACCACTCCACACATTGCTTTGGCCGTCCTGGCTGCCAAGAGATTTTCCAGTAAATGCTGAAGTTGTTGCCTTTTGCAGCACAACCTTTACCTCTTAGATTGCCCTGCAGTCAGGGACCTACAGCTCTGTTCCTGACAGCAGAATCCCATGAAACCAGAAATTAATCAATACTGGGTTTTTTATTATTATTTCTGTAGACATTTGCACACTTTTGTTCAGGTTAGCAGTTGACAGTGCTCAAATAATGCATGAAAAAAAAGCTTAATCTTCTATTTTTGACATAACCAAGAAGACACTGCCTGGTAAGCCTCACTGGAGGGGTTGTGCACTGCAGATTTCTACCTCCATTTTGTAGATGCTAGAGGTCTAAATAAACAACTAAGTTGCAAAATATTTATCTGGTCAAAACACTCTACCAGCTTTGTTTTCCCTTTGCTAAAAAGTAGCACTGTTAATCTTCTGTGACTTTATTACCATCTAGTGCAAGTCCATCTGTCATCATTGCCCACTGTTTGTCATCATTGCCACTCTTGTGAAAGAACATCTATTGGGTGCATCTTTACCAGAATTTCTAGCAATTCTTGCGCAGACTAATCCATGCACCAAGGAGATATATGTGTATGTCAGCATTTTCTCATAGTGTTTGCAGACATCCACAGATGCAAAAGCGCTGTATGATATCTCTATGAATTAGACCCCAAAATACCTCCTTGGATTTCTTATCCTGTTCAAGACTGAAAAGCTATACCTGCAAGTTTTCCATAAGTACATTAGAACTTTCTCATACCACATGTCACGTCCCGAGCTTTCCAGACAATGTTTCAAGTTCGCTGATTCCCAGACCATGATTAAGGTCATTCTATTGCTGGTGCCCAGCAATAGAAAGAGAAGTAATGGGTTTAAGTTAGAACATAAGAAATTCCACCTCAACATGAGGAGAAACTTCTTTACTGTGAGGGTGACAGAGCACTGGCACAGGCTGCCCAGAGAGGTTGTGGAATCTCCTTCTCTGGAGACTTTCAAAACCCGCCTGGACGCGTTCCTGTGTGACCTACTCTAGGGAATCCTGCTCTGGCAGGGGGTTGGACTAGATGCTCTCTAGAGGTCCCTTCCAACCCCTAACATTCTATGATTCTGTGATTCTATGGTTCTATGAATCAGCACCAAGGCTCCTAACACCATTTTTATTTACCAATTAATGAAGAACTAACATCGATGTGCTTCAGTTGCCCACTTAATGCGCCTCACAATAAAGAACCATTAGTGGAAACAAAAGAACTGGCATTGCCATAAATAACCTTTCTGTTGAAACTAGAAATAGAAAGGAAAGCGATAGGAAAAGCAAGCTCACCAGCCTCAGATCCCATGATGACCCTGACACACGCAGCAATCTCCTTGTGGCGGGCGAAAAGCGTGTTCAACTCCCCGGCGTCACCGCCTCTTATCCTGCCAAGTTCCCGCCACATTGTGTTGTTTACCTCTTGTGGGAAATTACCAGGAATGGGTCAGGGGGACCGTGGGGGCTTTTGAGGGGGTCAGTCCTCCATCTCCTTCCCCTTCATTGCTGCGGCCACATCTCCAAGCCCTGTCTGTCACCACACCTCCACCAGGGCACAGATTGGGCAGTGGGCTCAGGAAGGCTGTGGCCTGCTTAGCTTCAGAAAAGGTCCAGACATGTTTGAGACATGAGACAATGTTTGAGGCGTTTGTTTAGCAGTCCCTTGCACCATGGCACTGTGTTTCTCTTACCAGACATCACTGTGCTGTTGCATTTGAGCAACTAAATCCACATGAAACCTTATGGACAGCCATCCTGGGCCAATTAAAAGATTTCTCTAATTCACTAGCCTATCTTTGACAGCAGATATAAGCAATGACTTTTTCTCTTCGCTTCTCACCCTGTCATAGCATGTGGCTTAGGGAACCACCTGAATTGGAGGCTGTATTGCCCTTAATAGCACAAGACCTATCCCTAATGTTAGTCTGTGACTTTACAAATCCCTTTAAACTTTTGGCCTTCAACATGTTAGGTGGTAATGAGTTCAAAAATTTAATTATATGCTATTAAAAACATTACCTCCTTTGTGTATGAACTAAACATATCCCCTTGATGACAATACTTCTCAAAGTACAGCGTTTGACTTTGCTTGGACTCATTTGCACATGTTGATTATAATTGGAATCAGGAGATCAGGAAGACATGCTGCATATCTGGAAAAAAAATGCAATAAAAATAATGTGATCTCTCCTCATTTTAAGGGTACATTCATATTTGCTTATCTAATCAGGTCTATTAGTGCTTGTGCTTTTCATACATCAGGAAGTGTTCATAAGAGTTGTTGGGAAAGAACTATGTGGAATTCAGTTATTCGTGAGAAATAATGATACATTACCACACGAAAGGTTAAAAACAACTTGTGGAAAATCCTTTACCAGAAGCTATTGAAAAGGTTGGTTGGCTGTATAAAGAAAAGAAAAAGCTCTACTGGGCTTGATATTGAGTCATCTGTTTATTTCCAGTGTATGGTGAAGATAAGTGCAATTTGCAGAGCTTAAGTTTGGATTATGTTTTGAAACACTCTACATACCAGAAGGATTCAATCTGGAGGTGAATAGAAGGTGCCTCACTCTGATCTGTGTATGCAGAGTTTTTACAGTAAAATGACAATGATGGGAAATTCACCTATATTCATTTTTCATTACAAAATAAAACCTTAGACTGTGTATTTCAAGTGCCTGGCTTAAGTTCATAAATCTGTGGAATGGAAAAGGGAAGATTTACGATTTCTTCTGGTTTGATATGAAGTAAGCTAAGTGTGCGGTTGTTCCCAAGTTTTACTTTGAGACTTGGTTCTGCTTCACAGCATAATTTGTAGGTGGCAAATTGCAATGAATTGTACCTGGAGATAGACAAAACTGACACTGCCTTATAAACTGGGACCTCAAAACCGATCTTGTATTCTGTTTTGTCTGAGTTTCCTGCATTACACCCTAGCAACTCCATCACAGAATTGTTATGATCTATGAAAGGGATGTGACAACACCCCTCCCCAAAAAAAGAAAACCAATCATAATGTAAATGTGTAGAGAGAAGCATCACCATTGACTCAGAAGAAAGCTCATTTGGTATTGTTTTGCTCACACATGTTTAAAAGGGATTAATTTGAACTAAGATGGTTCTGGAAAAAAAGGCTTCTGGGCTCATTAGGGATGAAAGAAGATGAGAATAACTTGATAATTTATCTTAGGAGAACAAAAACAGTACAACAAAAACATTGCACTCCTCTGTAAATATTTTCGAGGGAGTAAAGCAGTTGATTCTATACAGCATTGTTGACAGGCTAATGGCTTTAAAGTGGGAATGAATAAACAGAAGATGAAAGTGTGAAGAGGTTATTAGCTCTCTGAGGGGTGAGGTGCTCATCCAGCCTTACAGCAGGACCAGTAGGAACAGAAAGAACTGGATCAGTTTCCTAGGCAGATTGTACACCACGGATGCTTCAATATTAAAGGGCTGCATTCACTGACCTACGGTTCTCATAAGGTTTAATGTTCCTGTCTTCAGATGTCGTCCTTGTGTTTAGTTCATTGAGCTGTTAACCCCGATCCAGGTTTTCAGTCCAGATTTTTGGCTAGCATGGTCTTTACTGAAACCAAAGAAAATATTTGTAAGAAAGAACTGCAGCAAAATCAAATGCTTTGGGTTCTCAGGCACAAACAGAACTCACCAGATAGGGTCATAAGACAAGAGGAGCTAGTATACCAGGTATCTTCATCTCCACGCAATTTTTGAACAGATGTGATTCTAATTGATAGCATATTTGTTTTCCTTCAACTGAAGTTCCTGGTGTGTGAAAGAACACTGATACTACACCTGGGCTCACAGAGAAAACAGTTTTCAGATGTTTTTAAATACCTGAACTTCAGAGAAGGCAGATAAAATATTTGTGATTGGCCTCCAATTATACCTTTAATGAGCTGAAAAGAGCACTGAACGTCAGCCTTCCAAACTTCAGGGCGGCTTGGCTGTGGGTCCAGCTTTTGCAGCTTGGCCCAATTTTTAGTATATATTCATATATCTTCTATTTATATTTTCTTATTCATCTTACTCATCAGTAAATCTCATTTTCAGAGAATTCTCTCAATTTTTAACTAAGTCAACATTGTGTTTGCCAGGCACAGTATCATTACTGAAGTAGGAATTTCACCTTGTGCCAGCAGAAATCATGGGACTTGTGTTTGAAGGCAGCCTGCAAATCATCCTCATTAAAGGAACACCAGCAACTAATCCTGAGGCTCATATCATTTAATGAACAATGAAACCATGTGAGTGTTATTCCATCTTCTAGAAAGTGGAAGATTGCTTGTGCTCAGTGGAGAGTTGGTAATTCTGCTTCAGGCAGAAGGTAGGACTTTTGGGAAATCCCTTCCACACACCATTTCTATGACTTACTATAGTTAAAAATATCCAGTTTATGGTTAAAGTATTTTTAGCTTTGGCTTCAGTAATTTCTCTGAAAAGACACATTTTCTGTGAAGGAGAAAAGATTTCCTAGGCAGCCTGAAATACAGCCTTAGCTGCAGGTTTGAAAACAAATTATATTGCTTCCTCAGCATGAAATTAGTGCTTTGTGTGGTATCAGGTTTTACAGGCCTTTCCCTTTCTCTGTGACAAAACTCACTTTTATTTCAGTGGCCAGGGTCTCAGTGGCAGTGTACTGTCATGTTTCAGTGATAAAGTATTTAACTTTTCTGACTGACAAAAGAATCTTGAAACAACAACAACTTCTAACCATTAAGTTATTTGCATTATTTTAATCATAAGCTGATCAGAAAGTAGTGTACCTATACTTTCTAGAAAAAAATCTTTATTGAAATTTGTATTTTGCAGAAAATATGTCACCAGAACATAGGAGTTTTCCAAAATTGAAATTGGAGGTTTGGAATAGGTTGGTGACTAAGAAATAGGAGCTTGATAAATGAAAGTGGATAAAGCGGGACATAGACAAGTTGAACTGAAATTAATGACAGCCCTTCATTAACAAATTAGATGTTACTAAAAAGGGAAAATATGGTAGTTATACATACGTATGTGTTATTCATCTTCTGTCACAACTCAAAATGCACATGCTTAATCTGTAGAGGGAGTTTTCTGAGACAAGAGTGAAACTGAAAAGAAACACCACAAACCCAGTGTTGTGATGACTTTACAATCTATACAGTTAAATAGTTTATTACATTTTTTCAGTAAAAGGCTCAGAAAGAGCCCACTAGCTTACAATTTTCTTTGGCAAAAAAACTCTGATTTAAATACAACAAAAAGACTTCCATGGGTTCAAGAAGGGTGACAAAAGCACTGTTTTTTGCTATCATTGGAAAGCTATCAAATTATGTGTCCAAAACAAATGAATCTGAATGGAAGTAGTTAAAATACTGAAGTAAACCAGTCCAATTCTTTTAGAGATATTATTGCTAGCAGTATCCTCCCCCATTCAAAATCTGCATTGGGAGATAGGGACCCACTTCAAGTAAATGAGTCACTTTTGCTTCCCAGCCAGAACAATTAAACTTCTTGTATAAAACATGACCTGAAGCCTGCCCTTCACCACATCATCCCTCCTCAGACTCCCAGAGGTCATCTCTGACATTTAACAGCTCACAAATTCAGTTTCTTAGCTCCTGAGGCCAACTTCATGCTCTTAAAACTAAAATTTTGTTACCAAGATTCATATATGCACATGCGTGTGCTTGTGTTTGGGTGAGTATCCCATACATGTATGCACATACACAGCATACACACAGTTTTTCTTCCAGTCTAGTCAGCGTTATCAATGCCTCTTTAGCATTCTGCAGAGATAACATCTTTGTCGCTTCTTTTTTTCTTTTTTTTCTTTTTCCACACAGCTGCCATGAATTCTAAAACGTACACATTGTCACACTGAACACTATTTTGCTACTGGTGCCAAGATCCAAGCCTGTCATACGAAACTGCGCAAAACAGCTGCTACAAACAAGTCAAAAAACCAGTTAATACATTTTGCAGCTTGGTACTTCTTTATGGCTAGCAGCTGAGTAGTTTAAGGTGGTGGGTTTGGGGGTATTTTTTTCCCCTAATTGTTATTATCTCTTGCCACATTGTGCACACAATTCCCTAAAAACATTAGCTCATTTCTACACCAATTTTAAAGATTAGCTCATGTGGGTTATGTACTTCGGTGTGTAGGTGTTAAGTGCTAAATACAACTTAATTTTTAATTTTTTAAAAGGTATTCTTAACAATAACAGCTACTTAGTTTGATCTTTTGAACAATTTATCACACACTATGTACCAGGATACAAATAAGGCCAGGTGCAGGTGCAGTCTGATTGATCAGGAGGAGAGAATTTTAAGTTATTTGTATGTATTTCCCCAGTAATTTCCTAATTTCCCCAGAATGATTCTTTTTTAATGATGGTGGGACTGCAGCAATTTCCTTATAGTACTATTCATGACTCGCAGGTCAGTAATTTATAACAAATAAAGACAAATAGAAGGTGTCTTTCCCTCACCTGTTCTAGCTCTATTAGACAAGTTCCCCTGGGCATAGAGGAACAACGAGTCATTTCAGGTACTTGATAAGGCCCGGATAAGACTGAAGTTTTTTCCTAAGTTTATTTTTCAAAATCAGCTTCCTGGTGATATGCAAACTATATGGCCAAGCTTCCCTAATGCAAATCACTTCTGAAATCTATTTCATGATACTGACAGAAAGTAATAGCTGTGTATTTAAAGAAAAAATAAAATACTATGAAACAACAGGTCCAGATACTTTTCTAAGTCTTCAAGGACTTTCTGTCATCACACTGTCAGACTTTCAGGCCATCAACTTGTCAGAAGGGATAGACATGTGGAAAAGACCCACCAAAGCTACAAAGATATATCTGTTTGGATTTACTTTTAAGGTGTTAACAAAGACTATATTTTTGATTTATGTACTGAAAAAGCTCTTTTCTAAGAAAACAAGAACACAGCAAACCCAGCCATAATAATGCAGTAAGCTCCATTATGTTCTTGCTAGCCAGATTTCACAAGCTGGCCACTGAGGCCCTGTAAAATTAAACTAACAGCTCATCACAGAACTTCACAGCGTGCAAGAATCTCAAGATGGAGAAGTCCAATTAGATCATCCACTCCAGCCCACCCATCACCTCTGCCAACGATACAAACTTCCATGGTGTTCTCATTTTATGCTAGCCCAAGGAAAATGAATTTCATCTCATATAAAAGAAAGAACGCAGGGTCAAGCATCGAGACAGAGTACAGGCTGTACTTACAATAGCCAAAGCAATTTTCCCAAACTCCTTTCCTTCACTTAAAAAAAAAAAGGGGGGGGGGGGGGGGGAATAGAAAGGAAAAAAAAAAGAAAAAAAAAAGAAAAATCAAATCATCTGAGACAGTGAACACTTAAGTAATGGGCTATTTTTGTCTATTTATGAAAATTGCCCACATCAGCAAATGGAGTTACTCTTGTTTTTGAATGACACAGTCTGTGACCTGGTGTTCCCTTCTTGCAGTTGTAATCATGTTACAACATTGAAGTCAATGCTGTTACTATACTGTATGATGGAAAAAAACCCCAAAAAACCTCGGGTGTTTTTTGTTCAGCTAGCAGATTTATTTATTTTTTTTTCCCAGGAAAATTAGATTTTCCTATGCCTCTGGTAAACCAGTTTCTCACAGACAACATCCTATCTCTTTTCATTTTGACAGATCTAATTCTGACTGCTTGTCTTTTAGGTTATTACTTCAGAAAGCACTCTGATTTTATCTTGCAATATTCATTTGATCGACACTACTAAAAAATGAAAAAATTAACATAGGTAATCTTGGGGAGTGCTGGTTGTTTTGATTGGTTGCTTTCTTTTTCTTTTTCTTTTTAACGCTTTAATCTTTTGAAATCTGAAAAGCCAGCCTTCAGAACTGCTAAAATCTCACCACTGAATTAATTGACAGAGACAAAATTGCTCAACACCTCAGCAAACTGAACCATTCCACCTGAATGTACACAATTCTGAGCCCCATTTTTCCCCTCTTTCCAGGCAAAAATACTCAACGATGTTTCACAGAAGTCTGCAGGAGATACTCGGCACTTTGAAAAAATAGGTCTTCTTTATGGGTGTTATTTCTGAGCATGGGGTGGGATACAGTGACGCTTCAAGGGACAATGCATGACCAGAGGCTGGATAATGCAGTGACTGCAGGAGGCAAACACTGGGGGAAAAAAAACCACCCAGGCTGCCCCACTCCCTGCTTTAGCTAGGGCTAAAAGTAGACTAAGGGGTAAGTCAATAGAAATATCAGGTGGCTGAAACTAGGGCAGGCCAAATTAATGAAAACTTTTCTGAATTATTGAAATTAATGAAAACTTTGGCATGAAGAAATGTTTCTAAGACCTTCATAGCTCTTGCCATTTGCAACAGCGATGGCGATTCGAATGCTTGTGGCAACAACAACCCTCGTCTTCCCGATTTTGCTTTAGAAGTAATGTATATTAATTGGAATTTGAGATGAGTTTTCCAAAAGCTCAAGTTGTGTTAAATGAATATATGCACACACTCTGTTTCAAGATACACAGTAAAAATAATGCTCTAAAAATAATGTGTTTCATATGTGTGTGTGTGTGTGTGTATGTTATAAATTAGCTGTTATTTTAAATGTTGCACTATAAAAAGCCCCCACACAACATCAGAGGGGAGTCCGGTCCTAAATGGTATTATACTCTAGGGATGCATTTAAATAATTGCCCAAGTTCCAGTTCTTATTCTGATGTAATTAAAGTATGTTTTACATGCTAATCAAAATTAAATAGAAAATATTAAGTGTTAATTTACATTTAACTCCTTTTTTAGTAGAGCAATATTGCGTTTCCGTGGTTCACTGTATAATGTACAAAATGAACCAAAAAAGAACATTCTAATATAGGAGCTATACAGGAGAATGCTCCCTGTACAGACCATGCCAAAAAAATACTTCAAAAACATGGAACTGTACCTCTCGTACCATAGAAACACTCTCCTTCTCTCATTTGTCAGCTGGACATGGCTTAACTTCTCACTCGTGTAAACGATCGCTTCAGAAAAATATCTTCCTCTTGATCTGAGCCAACACACTTAAACACCACATGGGTGTGGGATGAACAGATTCAAGTTATTCAGTAGGGAACTGCAGATTTTTTAAAGAAGTAACAGCATTGTGTTCTTCCCAGAAGAAAATAGACAGCAGAGCACAACCCAGGAGAGACATTTTACAGCAGAAAATTGCATTGTCAGGTAAATAGAACATTTTCCTCAAAAATTACCCAGAAAACTCTTATTTTTAAAAAACAGTCAAAGCTGAAATATTGTGGAAATAACTGCCACCCTTATCTTTCAGAAGCATTTTGGCTCTTCCCTTTCTCTGTTTTTCATGGCTCAGCAGGCTTAGGGACTTCATGTCCATGAAATGAGGCAGCTCATGGGGTAGACGAGGTGATTTGTCTGAACTCCATCTCTGGCAGGCATCTCTAGCCTCTTAACATCCATTCAGGACAGAAGACCAGGACTGAGTCAGGACAGGAACACAGGAACTTTCTGAATCCAAAATATTGCAAGTTTCTTTGTACTGAGTTCTGCACAAAAGTCCCTATATTTTGTACTTCTTCTGAATGCCTGGTTTTTACCATGCATGATTTTTGAATGGTTTTCTTTGCTTGTTTGCTTCTTAAAGTTTTACTGGTAATGAATGTTATAGGAGTCTTTACAAACACTGAAATGAACACAGGCAAAATCCCGTAAGTATCCTTGACTCTTCAGAATTGCCCTGGTTTCCAAATCGACCTGGCAGTTGCTGCCTTGTGTCACCACACAATGTCTTTTTCTCCTGGTCTAGGGTAGAAGTGATGAGTAAGTTGAAGTAGCAACTGGTAGTTGAGTAGTACCAGTTACTACCAAATTAACAAAATATAAATGGAGAGTAAATTTCTCCACAGACTGCGTGAACAAATTGTCCCCTGCAGTAGGTGGTAGATGTGATTTCCTTTATTACCTGAGGTTTCATAACAAGATACTTCACTGAACTATCTCTCTTCTGTTGTTCTGGATCTATACAGTTCTTAGAGAAACCTGCAGCAATAAAATTAATATCACCTTGTGTTATGAATTAAATTATGACTAAATCACATTGTTGATGAGTTATGACTGCATTATATCACCTTATGTCAACTACAACTTGAAAAAAGACAGACTGACAGCATAAAATAACTAACACCCAGCAACTGTCTGCAGGTTTTGCCCATTACTTGAATTTGCAAGGCATCTTTGAAATATTGCCTTTATGCTGCCAGTGTGTTTATGGTGTAAAGCTACTTGGGTATGAAGGAGAAAGGACTGAACTCATTGACAAAGGAACTGTTTTTCTTGTAAAACATGGGGAAGGACCCTCCAAAGCATCATGGACTGCCAACACAGAGTATCCTTCTGAAGGGTCTATTCAGTCAACAGCCTTCTTGAGAAGCCTTATTTAGTTTGCAGGGCATACTTAGGACACCAGGGACCTTTTCTCATTTAGTGCTTATAGGTACTTTACAGTACAATCAGTCAAAAACAATGCCCAGTAGTATCTACATGATTACTCCTTGACTGCTTGATTTTCACCAGGCACAGAAGAACCAGTTAGGATCACAGCTGCTTTATACACAGTGCGAAACATGGTCTAACCAAGGACAGGCAGTGCTCCCAACATAACACGGAACGGCACTTCAAACCTGGGCAGAAGTATCGCTCAATACTTTGCAATGCTAAACAGGGTAGAAAAACTGAAGTGCAGCGAGCCGTCACAACAGTAAAAGGCTTGTGCTGGGCTAATGGAATTCAGCTGAAAATACTGCTTTAGGGACCTGGGCTAACACCACCACGCTGTCCTGTTTGTTGCTGTGTAGTGCCTTCTGCTAACTACCACATACCTGTTTCCTTACAGAGCTACGGTGAATAAAGCATGGGATGTGTGTTGTTTGTGAATGATGGTGAAAACACGTCTTTGACAGAGACCCTCCCTGTGACATATTACATGCAGCTTTAAAAACCAAAGGGGAAAAAGGGAAAGAGGAGGAAGGAAAATGCACCCATTTCGTCCCCCTCCATTCTCTTAAGATTAGCCATTACCATATGGGATCTTGTTTTGCAGGGCTTTGGATGAGAATCAAGGATTTTGTTTCTTCAGTTTTAAAGAACTTTTCATCACTTTTTCCTTCTAGCTTGAAAATGCAACCTTAAACACTTTACCAGGGAAAGCTTTGGTGTTTGAAAAACAATTTTACTCTGTGCCAGCATCTGCGTTTGAAATCAGCGTCAATCCTGATTCAGTTCTGACTCCCACAAAGGAATATTAATTTTCACCAGGAATTGTCTTCACTTACATGCGTATACCTATCACACAGTGCTGAAGAAAGAGTGGGGAATTCTCCATTACTTGAGAGCATCCCTTCAGATATTTGTCCTTACTGCTCTCCCTCCATGCCCCGTACTGCACAAAGACAGAAAAATGTGCTTTACCAGGAGATTCCTCTGGCCCCCGATTAGGGGTGGAAATCACAGTTTGGGATTACTATGTATTCATTACAGTGAATACAGAATGTGAACTAATTAACAGGGATGGGGAGAGATATCTCTGGTAAATGACTATTACTATGATTATTGTGTAACAGACAAGCATGTGCAGGACCGCAGTGTGTGGGAGGTTGGAACATTGGGTTTGCTCTACTAGGTCAGGACAGCTTTGCACTGAGCTGAGTATTCTCCTGCCAGCCATCTTCAACTTGTGTTGCATCTGGATAATGTGAAAAACCGCAACAAAGACCCCACCCTATTGTGCAGCTCTGAAGAAGGGAGTGAGCTGAAGGTGAAACTCCCTCCTGATCTCCGAGGGAAAAATGCAGTTTAACTTCACTTCTTGTGTATCACCAACTATGGTTATAAAGCCACCCAGTCCAAATCCTATCCTCCCCTACAATCCTCTTTCCACCCCGCTGTTCCTGTTTCTTCCATGGTCATTCAGTACAAAGGCAATTTTATCTGGCATGAATTCTTTATTTTAAAACTGCTTACATCTCACGAAACTGGTATGCAGGATTAGGTTTCTGATTCATGAACTGAGATGGACTTGGATGTGATCACTGAGGATGCTACTGCCACAGCTGTCCTGTGTACCCACAAGCTGAGAATTATCAAAATCATCTCAGGGAGAGCAGAACAAGTAGTGTCTGCTCTTCATTAGTCAGAGTTCTTCATCATTGTAGTAATACAATCTGCCATAAGTTCAATTCGTATTATTTTTTTTATGACAGCAGAAGAATGGACACTTTGCCCATCCTGCTGTTCCTACCATAGTTTCAGTACCCTGCAACAGATTGTAGATGAATGTGGTCCTAAATTTGTGCAACCACAACCAGCTTGGTTTATGGGTCAGCTGTATCACAATTTTATGTAATTCTAGGTACAAACACCTTGTCTGAATCAGCTGCTTTTGGGTGAACTTTGCTGTGCTGAGCATAGATGTTTATTTAAGCTCTTGCCATCTTGTTAGCATAATGTTTAACATTCTATAGGGTTTGTATAGCTGGATATACATGTGTGTATGTTAATGCTTTGGTGAAAAAAAATAGTACTGACACCCAAATTTTAACTTCTGGGGCTTTTGAAATCTATGTAATTGATTATTTGGTGTCCAGAAGTATTTCTTTTCTGTAGAAGGTGATTTATAACCTTAGCTTTAACACAAATCTTGGATACAGTTCATGCTTCCAGTTGAATGGCTGATACTCTTTAAACAAAAGACTAAAATGATGACAGCTACTGTATAACGGACTTCTGTGATGAATTTCCAGATGATTGATCATTCATCCAAAAACTTCTGAACTTCTGATATTTTCAAATATTTTCATGACTAAACTCTAAGTCAGCCTGGATATCTGCAAGCAACAAATGGCATGAGCTTAAGAACAACAAACAATGAAATATACTCTGAAATAATTTTACAGAAGTACTTGCACATTATTTTTATGAATTGATCAATTCTAATTTTCTGCCAGAGGTGAAAAATTAGGTGTCACCGAACTGACTTCTACATGGGCCTGAACTCAGCCTACGGAGTCAACGGGAGTTTTTTCCCTTGCCTTCAGTTTGGTTTGAATCAGACCTTAAAAGGAA
The DNA here is from genome assembly GCA_020746105.1 of Trogon surrucura. NCBI lineage: Eukaryota > Metazoa > Chordata > Aves > Trogoniformes > Trogonidae > Trogon > Trogon surrucura. The sequence goes on from CM036618.1 coordinate 105,437,906, forward strand.
AGCCCTTCTGATTTCTATAGGACACTCCCCTAAGGACATAGTTGCTCACAAGGGCAAAATCCTAACAAATCCTCTAAAACACTGTCAGCAATCTTGAGACCAAGAGATACAGTATTTGTGCTTATTATTGTGCTTGTTCTGCAACAGCTCAGCCATACTGAAAATTCCAGCCTGTGTGAAAGAGAAGTTTATTTCCAGTTTTAAATATTGAACACTGCATTAGTCAGTATGTGATTGCAGGAGCCACTCCTTGCTACAAAGCCATTTTTGTCCCATTTGATGCCACAGCTTCTGTCTTTTTCTTTCCTATTTTTTTTATTGTTCAGTACAGACATGCTCATAAGAATGAAGTGATCATTAAGTAATAATGGCATGATGAAGAAAGTGGGGGGGGTTTAAGACCCTCAAAGGAATGGTAGAGTTACCAGGAGTTAGCTGAACATTAACAGGAGAAGCAAGGAGCATTAAGTAGAGGAAGGATTTGAAGGCAGAATGCTGCTGTTCCTGGTCTGGACCTAAGAGCCGCTATCAGCCAGAAGCAGTGTCACACCGGAAGAATATAGGAATAGTGTGTTCAGTGACACTGCAGGAAATAATCTTACCTCAGTTAATAATCTTATATTTCAGTTTAGCTCACCTGCATAATTGTATTGTGTTCTTCCATAGAATCATAGAATCATAGAGTCATAGAATGGCCTTCACCCAATGCTTGTTCCCAAGATAAAGTGGAATTTTTGTTCTTGCTATATTACATGCAAAGCTGCAAGTTCCTTTTTTCTTAAGTGCCTTTTGCAGAGGTTGAGCAAGGATGTGAAAAATGCACTTGATATGCAAACATATTCTTCAAAAAGAAAAAAAAAAAAGATAAGGTTTACCAAGTGCTGGAATCTAATCAAGTTAAACTAAAGTAAATGGAAATAACCAAAGTACAGAAACTATGGAACCTAGCCAGTAGTTCATACCCTTGTGAGTGGTGCCTCTGAGGTCCATGGTCTAATTTATTCTTGGTATAATTTCATGGATAAATTTGCAGTCTTGGGGCTTCTCTGTGGGATGCAGGTTCCAAGTCTCTATCAATAATGAAAGCTGAATTGCAAATCAAGAAAACACACAGTGAGAACTGGAAGAGTCTGCTGATGCATATACATGTTAAGAGACAGAGATTTTCAAAGCTATCATGTGCTACAACACTTAAAACATAAAATATATTTATCATTATATGGATAAATGGTATATGGTCCTTGCAAAAGCTACGAGTATTATTGAAAGTGTATTCATAACTTTTCCATTACAAAATCACTAAGTCTGAACTGCTTTTTTTTTTTTTCCTCATCTGCTTTATCCTGTTTATGTATAAATCAACCTAGATTTTGCACATGGTTAGTGCCACTGCTATGTTTTTAGTAGGATGCACATTCACCAAAAGAAAGGTGACTTTCTATTGTGTTGTGAAACTTCTATTCACAGACTTAAGTGAATACATTTTTTTACCATTTTTCCACATATTAGTGACCTTAATGGATGCCACAACATTTTCGGAGAAATAGTAAAAGATTTTCTTCATTTTTTAAGGAGGTGTAGAGAACAAGTCATGTTCCTTGGCATCATTTAATGTGTGCTTCACAATTAGTGACATCCTGATTTCCAGCTAGCAGTAAAATGTTCTCAGTTCAACAAGTGATTATTTCTCTTTTTGGAAAGAATGTAGTGGCAAATACAGCACACTATTTTTTTTTTATTTCTCATTTTATTATTTATATGCAAAATAAACCAGATATTTAGTTGAGAAATAAAGACAAGACGACACAATTCCAGCTTCAGTGAACTTGCATCTAACATATCATCATGGTTTTGAACAGAGATGAATGCTGCACACACACAAAAAAAGAATAATCTGTGTAGCTTTAGGGTCAGCAAGGCATTCTCGGGAATCATTTTCTGTGTTTTTAGCAAGTAGAGCACTTACCATATATGTTCATAATATTTACATACCGTACTGTTCTTAGTTGTAAAAGCTCAGGGTCATATTGTCACACGCCTTGGAGGATTAGTGGGAAAGTTACTCACTTGTAGCTTGGTGCCTGCTTGTCTGCACACACATTGCAAAACAAAAGGAAATCCCCTTCAATTCAACCGATGCCAATGACTTGCCTTCCTAGCAGTACTAGAGGAGGTCGCCTTTGGTGTAAGTCTGCCGATCTAGGATTTATTAACATTTTGGTAAGTTTTCCAAAATGAATAAATTCCCGTCAAAAGAAATATTTTCAGAAGGACCTTGAAGATTTAGGAGCACAAATCCCACGAGTAAAAGATTTATGAACCCAGGCTGCATAGGTTATATTTCTTCTTAAAAGCATCCGGGGAAGCTCTCCCAATCATAAACATCTCCCACTTTCATTACATCAAGAGGAGGCTCAGATGCAGCCAGAGTGACTCTCTCCCACGTGCCCGCGAGCGTTCAGTGTCGCCACATTGCTGGCATGGGTGGTGGAAAGCAGCCTGGAAGGTCTCCATTAGGTATCCAGATACCTGGAGGTGCAAGGCAGAGCTGGTGACCACTCCAGGAGCCTTTCCTTCATGGCAGGAGTGCCTTTGGCAGGTTGTTTTTTCCTGAAGTGTCCCAGTAAATTTCTTATGAATTCTGGTTTGTTCTTAAAACTAGCTCCAAAACCTCACCTTCAGCTCTACCCTCTGACATGCTGGATGCTAAGGGTGAAAAAGAGATTTAAAGAATATAAGGGAAAGATCATATTACTGTTGTCATAATCACCAATCTATGCATCATGCATTAGGTGTGCACGTTTATGGCTTGGTTCACTATTGCCAAACATCTTGGTTTTAATATTATCACAAACTTTTAAACTTATAACTGGTCATCTGCAGACCAGGTAACTGGTGTATCAATACTTCTGCATCCGTGCAAGTGTTAGAAATCTTACAGCTGAGAGCTTACAGTTACTCTTGCTTTTTTCTGAGTTTGACAAAAAAGCAAGTATTTTCTGCCTTTCCCTTCCCTTCCCTTCCCTTCCCTTCCCTTCCCTTCCCTTCCCTTCCCTTCCCTTCCCTTCCCTTCCCTTCCCTTCCCTTCCCTTCCCTTCCCTTCCCTTCCCTTCCCTTCCCTTCCCTTCCCTTCCCTTCCCTTCCCTTCCCTTCCCTTCCCTTCCCTTCCCTTCCCTTCCCTTCCCTTCCCTTCCCTTCCCTTCCCTTCCTCCTGATGGTGGTATTGCTTATCTACATTTCTTTCTTGGATAGTTCCCTGGCAATCCCTTTTGCGGTAAAAGATGAAAAGTGGAGAAATCATTTCAGAAGAATTACTGGAGCTTTTCTCACCCCTGAAAAAAAAGAATTAAAACAACTGTAACATCAATGCAATTGACTGTGATGCTGCCAAACAGAAATTATTATTACAAGGCCTTTAGCTGTTAGCATAATGAAATGGATCTTGGATTACTGTTACCCAAAACAGCCTTTAATGGAAAAAAAACCACACCCTGCTAATGTCTCTGAACTTAAGGGATGCGAAAACACAATGATAAGGGAGACCACACAATTCTGTGCAGAGTACTGTGTTCCAGAAGTTTAACAAATAAGGGCATTGCGGAGCAAATCCTGCTGGTAGTTCTCATAAGTAAAAGCTGACTTCATGTATTATTTTACAGAATGACACTCTCTTATTCAAGTAATTAGTCCGTATGTTGGAGGACTCAGCTCTTGATATGGTCCTAAAAGTTTACATTTTTTGCACACTAATTCCAGATTTTGTGATGATTGAAGGGGAACTAAGATGAACTGATTTTTAAACATCCCAAGTGATCACACTCCCCATGAAAACTGTATTTTGTGTATATTTTCATCCCCCGCAAAGACGTGTCCTTACAGTGACCTCACAGCTATGCAATGACCCCTTACCATGACGTTGTAAAGAGACCACTAAGCTATAGATTAACCTTCTATCTGATAGTGAGTATTAACCTACTGTCATTTAAATAGGAGCAGAATGGCCTCATCTGTGTCAGTCAGGCCTTTAGAGACTGCCTTAATGTCTGCTCTGAAACTGTACAAATAAATGTAAGAGACACATGGCCTCTTGTATGCATAGTATCTTGAGGGTTTTTTGCTGATGCTGTGCTAGTAGTTAGTGTGAACATTATCTCGTACTGCGCCTGCAGTGCTCAAACTTTTTCCTGTTCCCTTTAACTCTGCAACTGTCTCTAAACAAGTTTGGTAAATGGAAATTCCCTCTGAGTTTCTTGGCATCTTCCTGTTTTTTTATCCTTTTTCTATGCATTTTCTTACATTCTTTCTTTGCATAGTTTGAGCTGAGAAGCACTATTTAATTAGACTATAATGATCTGATCACTGCAGGAGCAAGGAAAGAATTTTTTCCTGGAGGGCAGCATTGTAGACTTGTTTAAGAGAGATAATGCTCCACTTGTTTTTACCTTCCTCTCACAAATCAGGTGTTGAATTCATGATGTGAGACTTCATGGACCATTGGTCTGATCTGACAAGGCAAGTCGTATGCTCCTGCTTACATCGCATGGTGGGGATTTGACTTGAATCATTAAAATTTACACTGAATTGAGTAGGACATAGGGAATATTGAACACATAGTGTTAACGCCCCCCCCCCCCCCCCCCCAGCCTTTTTCTTTTTTATAAACAATGCCATTAATTAGTACACAAAAGGAATGCCAGAATTGATGAATCAGATGGGCTGGACACATACAATGTAGCAATAAAAGAGAAGCCCCTCTTCAGCACTGAAATAGCTGATAAAATAAAAGGCAGTAAAGATATGAGTTGGTTCCCTCAAAGGATTGTAGGGGATTTCTGTCCTCTCAGTTCCCTTTTGTTTGACTATGGTTTTAACTCTCAGGAGGAGGTGGAAGGAAAAACCTTCCAGTTGCTGTTGCAATAGCTTTAAAAAAAATAACCAACATGAAAAAACAACAAAAACCCCTAGCATCTTTTTATTTGAAGCCAAAAGTCTATAAGCTGATTTACGGAAACATTCCAAAGGAAGAAACAAAGAGCGAAAAGAGTCTGCTGATGAATGGAAGCTTGTAGTGTCAAAGTAAAACCAAGCCAATAGTAATTTATTTGGAATATTTGAAATCCTCCTGTGTGTATGAATTTTGTTGGGCATCGACTGAAGTTTGCTTAGTTGCTGTCCTTTAAACAAATGTAGGCATGCAGTTACATAGATTGAAAATTTCAGGCCTCACCAGGAGATTCAACCACATAAAAGTCCAGCCAGATTTCCAGTGAGGGCCATCTGAATAAACCTTCTGGTCAGGTTTGGGAATTGGGTGCCTACATCCCCTGCGTACATCTGGAAACCTCTGTCATTATGTGCAAGTGTGGGGAACTCTGCAACTGTATGGGGCTGTAACTAGGAGTCCACAGAACAGAAGGTCATTCCTTAACTTTACAGATGTGTATAACTTGTTTAGAAGCTGGCCCTCTTATTTGTATCACACTTGATATGCTTTACTTTTCCAATGTTTTTGGCTTAAAATTGTTCTGCTAGATTTTTGTCAATAGTCTCTTTTTCCAAGAACTTTGTAGAAGACCAGATAGACATGGATATTGCTGCAAATAATGCTTGTGAAGATGAACTCCACAGTTCTTGACCATGAAAAATGGCCATCACCCAGATTTCTTGCAAAACTCATCAACCGAAATATCAGTTTTTACTAGTGAATAAATAAGAGAGGGCTGGATTGAAGATACCCTCACCTAAAGGTTTAATGCAGTATTATCTAAAGCACAGATAGAATATTAAAGAAGTTTTGTGATGCCTATCCACATATATTCAAGCACTCACAGTGCTTGTAGAGGAAATACTATGGGTCTTAATAATGGTGGAAGGGAATTTATTCCTTCTGTATAACATGTGATGGAGATCTATAATAGTTCCCAGGAACTGAAGAATCACTGAGAGGTTTTCACCTTCTTTTAACATAGGACAACTTTGACTCAACATGAACACACCTTTCATCTGGAAGAAGGACGATGCATAAATTGGAAAATTACTATTTCTCATGAGTAGAAATGCTTACAACATCAACTCTACGGAGGTAGCTGGGCAATGGGGACCATACTGTCATTTTCAAATGCAGAACCAATGCTGTGTTCCCCGCTTTGGTTCTTAATGAAAAATGTCCAGGAAAAAAATAATAAAAAAGGGAGGTGCAAATCAGAAACATGGAGGGAAAACTGCCTCAAAAAAAGATAGAAAACATGTCAAAACTTTAACACCCTTCACAAAGCCCTTGCTTTTAATCATATACATAAGAATAACCTCCAACTTCTTTCTCTTCCCTCCCCCCTTTCCAGATTTTCTCTGGCTGGAGTCCACATAGCAAAAATGTTACACAAGAAGGAGCTCTTTGCAGAAACTTAGAATGAAGGGTTGGTTGAGGGCATCAAAACAGGGTTTATAACGGAAACTCTTACACTCAGAGTGTGGGACATCTTCTTGAGGTTCCACAGTCCAGCAGATTTTACCTGCAGCTTATAAAAAAGCTATGTCTATTAAATTGCTATTTGTTGTAAGCAGCAGTTTACCATTTGGTATTACAGTACAGAAATGCTCTCTGAGTCTCTGCTAGATTACTTAGAATGGCTGCCGCATATTGCTAGTTTTTACTAATTTTCAAAGGCTGGTAGCCAACAGCAAAAAGTACAACCTTCCCATTTAGCAATACCATAAGCACTGTCTCCAGTTAGATTTCAGGGCTAAACTAAAACTGGGGATATTCATTGGCTGCTGATATTTTGAAATAACTTTCCACTTCCATGTACTGCTGTGTTGCTCTTCAGACTTTTTGATGTGATATTAAGCATTTGGCAGAATTTAGACAAATGTTGCCCAAACAGTTCTGAATTCCAGAATGTGACAGACAGAAAAGGCAGCGTGTGTTTTAGAGGAATACTCAAAGGGAGAAGAAATAAACTCACAACATGAGCTACTGTGTCTTTGCTAGAGATGATGCCTCCAGGATGTTTCCTTCCCGCCCAGTGATAACTTTACTTGTCCATGCCCATATTGGCTTTCGCAGTGTAGGTGGTCCTTCAGTGTTTTCACCTAAATTATATTCCTGGCATTGTAAAACATAAAAAGTTTAACAGTGTGCCTATGGTTCAGCAGACATAATTTCTGGAAGCTCTCTTCATTTATTTTGTGCAGGAAATTGGAAGAGAAAGTGGAAGGAAGGCAGGTCCTTTGTGCCACCTTCATAGCTGGCAAACATCATTCTCTATTAACAGAGCTCTGGGTGCAGCAACTCATGACTTTTAAGAGTTTTTTCACTGGCCACTGTGAAGAAGCACATTAAAAAAAGAGAAAGTATAAACTCAATGCTCTGAATGCTATTTAGAAATTCTCCGGAGAGGAACAGAGAGAACCAGCATGAACCACTGCTAGCAACTTTCTCGTTAATTAAAATCTGACAAGCAGCTGGCAGCTGAAAGGGGGAGCTGTAGGTGGGGGAATCCTGTGGTTCACCACCACATTCCTCACATTCATAAAAACTACGGAATATTTCACTGTAGGCCTGCCAGAAATGTCGATGGAAATGTGAATTAAAAGAAAAAGCTGTCTGAAGGTGACAGAGATATTGGATATAGCCCAGGTAATCCACAGATGAAAATATATGAAAGTTTAGTGACATAAACGAAGCAACTCCTATAAAGAACTTTTATTCTGATGAAAAGGAATATGATTCAAGAGATGCTATAGTCTGCAAGATGAACCCGTTCGGGCAAGAAACTTGTTTCAGGGAAGTGGTAGAATAAATTCCCTCTGTGCCACCCCTCTGAGCCCAAACATTGGGGTAATGGTTTTGACCAGAGCAGATGAGCTATTCAGCGTCTCTGTGGGAGCTTTGCTGGGCTGCAGCATGCTGTGGTGTACCTTCCCCTGCCTTCTCATGGAAAGGCTCTGACATTTTTCATGACAGCTCTCACGCTCTGAAATCACGAGCCTTGCAAGAGTGGCTTTCAGGTTTCAGATAATAGATAACTTCTCAGGATTTTCTGGAGGAGGGTATATTTTATTTTCCATGGCACTACCTGATTTGTTCCTAATCTTGGCATTGAACTGCATGCACATGGCTAAACTAAATGCAATGATTCCCTCTTGAAGCTTGGTCCCTTTGCTTTACCTCTTGGTCTTCTTTACAAATTATTCCCCTCGCGGTCAGACAAAGGCTTCTAAAAGAATGCAGCTATTCCTTTCAAACCATGAGACTTCCGGCTATATAGGGTATAATAGAATCTTATTTCATATCCAATGTCTTCTCTCTCTCTTGACATCAGTCTGAAGGGCTTTACAAAATATGTGAGGTATCAACAGTGCCATGACTGGGAGGTCCACAACAGAAGCCATTTTGTGCGCAATAATTAAATTACATTTCCTTGTGCTGAGAACAGTGGAAAGTTGGCCACTCATTATCATGTGGAAAATAATTTTAAATCCCCCTGGACAGTCACCACAGACAGCTGGAAGAGTTTACCCTGAAACAGAAAAACCATCTTGAAAAATGATGTTTCTGGTACCGTTATTCTGAATATGAACCAAAGTCTTGAAAAAAATGAAAAAAAAATCTTCTAGGTTTTCTGCCATCAAATGTCTCAATTTCTTCCCCATTTCAGCTTTCTAATGGTTCATTCCTGTTCAGTGATTGGCATTGAGGAATAATGTCTGTTGCCCAAACATTTCCAAATTACAGGAGACAACAGAGGGAAAAAAAAGGTCATTTTTTAGAAGGGTACTTTTCTGATGCCTCTATCTCACAAGGACTGCTCCCTACGTTAACTTTCTCATTTGTGTAATTGGACATTTGGAGACTTAACTAAATTGGAGATTAACTAAATTGGAGATTTAACTAAAACCAACTCTAATTGTCCTGTCATCCACAGAGGGTAAATATAGGGGACTTGATAATGTTTCCTTATTCTTTAATTGTTTTCTCTTACTTAGTTAACAAAAGTAGTAGGCTCCGATTTATCTCTGCTAAGATGTCTGAGTGCAGTTCTGTTTTCCCACTGAATATTTTATCTCTTCTTGTCTGATGTGGTACCAGTGCAGTGGAGAGTGCTGGTTGCCTGTGTTGTAGTCCAAGACCATCTGCTGAAACCTACTGAGAATATCAGTCAATGGAAATAAAAACCTCTCTTGAAAAGGCATCACTTTTTGTAAATCTCTTACAGTTCTTAAAAATGTGCATTCTTAATTGGAAACTCTAGACAGGTTCAATGAACTGCTTATTAAAAAAATTGGAGATTGCCATGTCCCAAAGTTTGCAGGTATTTTGCTATAGGTAGTCTCTGTAGAAAAGTAGAAACGTGAACCAACAAAACCAGATCATATACGGTATATGTTCTGTAAAATGTGACCGTGTTCACTTATGAGTGCAGTTCATTTTACAACCCACGAGGAAAGGCAAGGAGACAGGAGAATTAATGTGCCATCGCCTGATCCACCCATCAGAGTTGTGCCATCAGATAGTCTGAGCATGCCTTTACCATTCTTCCTTGTGCCAAGTAGCTACCAGCAATGCCACAGAGCAAAGTCCCCTAAAGTCACAAGGAAAGGGTTACTTGATAAATGGTTTGGAATTTCCTTTAAACTGAGAAGCTACCAGATGCCCAGGTGTAAAGAATAAAGAGAAAGCCAAGTATAGGACCCTATTCTAGAAGGCAGGCTTTGAGAAACTCTCTGAAAGAAAACTACCATGGGAGCAACTGAAAATGAGATTCATATTGGATGTATTTTGTATCTGTTTTTTAATGATGGCATGTGTTTCTTTTATAAAAGCACAGATTATTTATAATAAAAATTTATCCTTCTTCTTTTTGCTTTAAGTATGTCTCATGTTTTCTCAGATACTGACAACAAATAATTTTAGCTGCACTAATTATCTATCCCAATGAGAAATATTGGTGTGCACTTGGAGAAGGTAACAATTTTTGGAAGATGAGAAAAGAAACCTAAGGAATTAAAGTGAGTAAACTTCCTTTATCTTGGAAAAAAAATCCAAAAACTTTTTTAGCACACTTAAACACTGCATTTGTTTTACATATATGTAATCATGCTATGCAGATATTTATATATGTTAACACTACACCATTAACATGGATCTATCAAACAGTTTGAAAGATCATACCTCTTTTCTAAAGCAAACTGTGAAAGAATTCTGATGATATTTTTTCAAATACCTGTATTACTGGAACCCAGATTTTCCTTTATATGTTCATCACTGCTCTGTGTGTGGCATAAAGAGATTAAAGAGTCAAACAGAATGTATTACACAATGAAACACTTTTGTGATAGAATTGGTTTCTGCTGAATTGAGGAACAGCCAAAAGCAGACTAACCAGAGTTATTATTCCTTCTGATTTTGCTGGATTTACTCATTAAGAGGGTGTCAGCCTTTTGTTTCCTGTGAAACAACATATGTATTTATGCTGAAATAATGATACTGTGTTGGACTAGCTTAGCATAACAGTCTGTACTAGTTTCTTCAGTCTACAAACTGATATTTAGTTCTCTGCCAGTGAATCCCGTGGAAGATCCCAGTGGAGAGCAATGAACTCCATGGCTGTGAAGAGACTACAGTCAGCAATTCCAGTAAGGTGCTAGAGCCAGAAAAGCAAATGCCTCCACAGCAGGCCATCTCCCTGTCTTCCTACTTCTGTTTCTGTACCAAATAATCAGGTTTTTCTGTCTGCCCAGAAAGCAGAAAGTTGTTTCTTGCATTTCCACTTGTAATGCAACTTCCACCTTTTGTGGTTTTAACGTTGTCGTATTGCTGTATCCTCTTTCCATCTACTCAAAACACTGCTGGTAGGATCAGATCTGTGACATGGCAATCCGATTGCATGCTTCCTTTTGCATTCTTGTATTAATTCTTTCCCCGTTACTGTATCAAAAATAAACATCTCATCTTTGCTTGTAAAATCTCACAGTCTCTATCTCCGTCCTACTCGATCTTCTAGCACACAGTGATTTGCTCCCATATTCCCTCATGTGCATAGTACATGATTTGACATCTTTTTCTTAGCCTATACCAAGCACAAGCACCTTTCTGTAATTCCATCTACATGCTGAAAGCCAACACCTTATTGTTTTTGAAGTGAGTGATGTTTCCAGAAGTCATTCCTGCCCATCATTTGACATCCTGTAATTTTTGTCTGCGTTTTTTTTCTTCTTCAGTTTTTCTGTTCTGCTCAGTTCCTACATTAATTTCAAAACCTATAGGTTTTCTGAATCACATCCTGACAAAAATATAGAATATGAGGCAGCATTGCTTATTTTTCTTAATTCTTTTTGCAGGACCTACCACAACAGCTGCTCGATGGGGACTGTGGTGCTGCTCTTTTTAGGAATACAGGTGTGAAAAAGACTTAAAAAGTACTACAGAGTCAAGCCACAAAAAGGTTATGCATCTTCCACAATAAAATGCAACACAGGAAAATGTAAAAAGAAAAGAGAAAACAATTTATAAAATGAACACAGATAAGCACAACATCAAAATTAGTTTTACTTTAAAAAGGACAAAAAAATCTATCATTTACATACTTCTTTTTCTAAAATGTTCTCTTTCTCCATTATTCCGTTAGTGGAAATAACACAAGTGTTGAAGGGACAACTTAAGCCTTTTGACTCTTAACATCCTTCTTCAAATCTGTCTTTGTTTTCCAATGGAGATAAGCCTCGAAGTAAACAAAGCTCAAGCAAATCTAAAACTTTCAATGAATCCTAACAAGCACATCAATTGGAGTATCTGTACTTACTTGATCATACTTTGGTTTTATCTTTCGTGCATGGTTATTTTTGGTTTTCCCTTGATCTCCTGGGAATTGTTGGATAGCTGACTTTCCTGGGGTTCTATGTTTACTCTGTGAGATGAATATTTACAGCTGGGCAAGGAGGTGCAATATCCAGTGATCTAATCCTGCACCCCTAAATGTCTCCTGCCTCCCAAACAACCCCTATTCCGTCTCTATTTAAAAGAAAACAAAATATTAATTTCCTTGCCAGAATTACTCTGAATTTTGCATGATAAAATGATAGTGGATAAGAAGGAATAAAGCATTTCTGGAATGTTGGCCTATTTTTAATTCTGTGTATCTCAGTGGTCAAAGTTATGCAAGCATTTTCTAAAATAGTGCTACATGTCCTCATAGCGGAACATGCATACCTTATGGTTTTATCATCAAACACAGAAGCAGTCCTAAACATCTCAGTGAGACAGCTCAATGGGTGGTCTGAAACTCCTATCTTTTCTTCTTAGAGCAGAAAGGAAACTCAAGTATCAAATCCTTACAGGAGAGACTAATGCATGGCTAGAAGATCAGATAATTATGAGACAGTTTACACTGATAAGGTCAAGGAATCTTACTTTTCTTAGGTTTACATGCTTAAAAAACTTTTAAACTGCAGTTTGTGGTTTGAAGAAGTGGGTGGGTGGCCAGTTAATTTCTTATTCAGCTTTTGAGAATCAATTTAATGACATGCTATGTATATTGTAAAGTGTTAAGATCTTTGTACTCATGCTATAGGATGCAAAACCAACTTCTGTCTCTGTAATGGACGGATTTTTCTTCATTTAAATTGCATTAACATGTCCACTACAGAAGCTATGCCTGCAAAAGGAGAGCAGAAGCTTATTTTTTTTGTTTTTCTTGGAAAGTGTGAAATCTGTTTTTCGGTAATTGCTATTACTCATGGAGCAATGTAGCATCTTGCAGTGTTCACCAACACTTTATACAGCTCTGCACAGGTGTATTCATCAAGGTGATTCATTGGATTTTTCAAATGTCTCAAACACAGACTAACTTGTTAAGAACATCAAAATTCTTATTTTAGAATCATGTTTTGTGGGAGTTGCTAACTAAAGACTTGTTTCCTCAGACTTCTCCATTAACTAATGTAACTCCCTTCCTTTGATAGGAGCCTGTGAAAGTATAGGTCTACCACCAAGGATGATATTGTGATAAAACACTTCACTAAAATCTGCTGGTCCAGATCTCCTTTCAGATCATACTAGCATCCATACGCTTGCTACTTAGGACATTTGCTGTGGATTTAGACTAGCAAACCAAACGGAATGTCTTCTGGAGTGTACCCAAAGTCAGACGGACAGTGTCTCTGTTACGGAAACATTAAGCGTTCCTTTGTGTAGGCCATAGGTTTCTCTCTCTCTTTTAAAAAAAATCATTGAAGTATGCAAACAGAAAAAAAAAAAATGTTGTAATTCAATATATCTATGAAAACTAGGAGAAAAAAGGTTTTTGATTAAACTCCAAGCTTCATGATCTTTTTTTTTTTTTTCCACTTTGAGTGAATGACATTCAATTTTTGAATGAGTAAAGCATTAAACAAATTGTACTTACTTCTGTACTGCAATGGTGTTTCAGTTTTTGGACAATCAAGGGAAAAAAAAGGCATAATCAGTTTTGCTTCTCCTTCCCATCACCTTTCCTTTCTGGTGGTCTGACTAACACAACTCCTTTTGAGATAGGCTGCAGATGCTGCAGGAGAACATAGAGAAAACATGTTAAAAGAGTTCTAACTCGCCTTTGCCTTTTTAATATCTTGGAAATACTCCTATAAATGAACCCTTGTGCAGACTTTCTCTCCTTTCCTACCAAAGCTTAAATTTTCGGCCTAAGTTCTTTGACAGTGACCCTTTTCAAAGACTTAAATAAAACATGTAACTTTATTTGCAGTTCCTGAGGCAACCACTGTAAATGGCAGCAACACAGAGAAATGCTGTAAGTTTACTGTTATGTCACTATGGTGTCCATATATAAAAGCAAACTACTGTTTTCTCTGGAGCTGTAATAAATGCATTTTGAGGCACCCAGTTGCTAAGGGCGCCAATTGCTTCCAAGAAAGAAGTTGAAAACACGTTTTGCTGGTGACTGGAAAGAAGCCCCAGCAGCCCCACGTGTATCCCCTGCCTGGTATCCAGCAGCACTCCCTGTGACGGCTCCTTCTACACCCAGTGGCAGAGAAAGGGAAAAGGCTGGGTCCTCAAATCTGGTGCTGGGTAGGTTCCAGGGCAAAAGGCAGGCTTGGTGGTGGGAGACTAAAAAAGTGGAGTGCTCTGGACAGTCCCCTTCATGTGGTGTCACAGCCACCAGTGGGTTATCAGCTCCGATGACTTCTACTCTCCCTGTTCAGCAAGTAGCTGAGCAATGGGACCTCAGGATTTTTGGGGCTATCACAGGAAAGTTCCCAGCCTGTCATGTGTATCCTTGAATGTCTGCACTCTCAGGCAAGGTGTTGGGATCAGGAGAAAAATCGGAGCATGCTACTTAAAAATTTGGTGCTGCAAGGATTCCTGCTCCCTCACTTGCTATTCTCTAGGTGCTTTTTAATGGGATGTTCTCACAAAGACATTTTAAAATGAAAACTTTTTTACAAAATATTGGCTACGATTCCAAGACTTAGGCCATTTTTTGATGTGTAAATGGAGTAGCGAGAAGCTCTACTTTGGGAAGTCTTTGTGGGAAAGGATCTCTCCATGGCACCAGGTATATCTGCATCTGCCTTCCTACGATACATCCTACTTTCCTTCACAGCATTTGGTCTCCAGAGATGAGCTGAAGTGCAGAGCCGGAGATGCCTCTTTTCTGGCAATTCTTGAGGATCCTGTGGACTGACATTAGTTCAAACAAGCTGCAGGTTGTTTTTGCATTTGTTATATTTCCTTCCCAGCATATTCCAGTGGAGCAGTTTGTATGTTATCCCTTCACAGGTGGTGTAACAGAGAAAATAGAAAATGCAGGTGAAAATGCATCTAAAAAAGAAACTACCACAAAACTTAAGACTCAGAAATACAAAAGTGATATCCCATAATTCCACCGCTTTTGTGTCTTTTTTTTTCTAATTGCACACCACTATTTTCCAAGGGAGAATTTGGAGAGCCATGTCAGACCTGCCCATGTCTTCATCTTCCCTTGCTCACTGACTTTTGCATGAAAGTGTTTCTAGGAAGACCCTCAACTCAGGCCCACAGTCCAATAAGTCTATACCGTGAAATAATAGTAACTAATTTTTCCCAGTCACACTGTGGTCAGCCAAGATCAATCTGAAATTAAACAGCCATTACATTGTCATGTAAAAAAGTTTTAAAGCTTACAATTGCAGCAAAGCAAACCAAACACAACTGAAGTTGCAAGTGATGGGACACTTCATAACTTGCCAGCGGATCTTCTTTACAATTTTGCTTTTCTGCTAAGCCTTAATTTTTTGTCTGTAGATGCAGACCTGTACTTCTACAGATGCTCCATATGTAAGAAATTTCTCTTTGCGTCTGAAGGTTAAAGAAGAGTACAATGCACAGCACCATGGTCATATAAAACCTTTTTACGATCTCAGAAGCCTTTCCAACAACATTGCACAAGCTAAGTTTCTGGTCTGTTTGGAAAACACAAGACTGTATCATAAAATCCTAGAATCATTTAGGTTGGAAAAGACCTTTAAGATCATCGAGTCCAACCATTTACCTAGCAATGCCAGGTCCACCACTAAATATTTACACTTTCACATCATCTTCATTTTCATTCAAAACACAGCAGAAGGAAGAACATACAGACGCCTCAGTGCTGTCACCATGGCTCTGCTTCCGACTCGCCTGTCAGAAGGGACATAACTGCTGTGTTTGCTCAGCCGGCTCTCTGGCCTCGGAGGTGAATTTGCTGAGCCCTCTGTGGCCTCTGCCAGCTGTGGTAAGGCCACCTGAAATTAGCACATTTGCTCCCACCCCAGTTGATCCAATGAGTTTGAACGAGGCTAAAACTTGTTCACCGACAACAGAAGCTTTCAGGGCACAGTAGAAAGTGAATATCTATCCCCACGGAATGCAGAAAAAGACACAAGGATGTAAAATTATGTTTAAGCAAGAAAGCAGCAGCAACTCATATCCTCACTAAGAAAGTTGCATAAGCCTGTTCTTACCATTGAGCACAGGAGTAAGTTGCAGTGGCTGTGACGAATGTGATTAGTGGGTGTAAAATGTAGAAGTTCAGCGCAACACTTAATCCCTGCAGCAGTGCTGTAGTGAAAATCATGGCTATGGCTTACGTGCCTGCAGCCTGCTTTTAACCATGTCAGCAATCTGAGGATGCAAGGCAGAATTTCAAGAGCACTGTCTTGAAAGAGAGCAAGCTCTTGAAAGCTCCAAGTTTTCGCGACTTCTGAACAATTTTAGGAACTGTTTTGGGAGGGGAAGGGGGCATTGGGGTGAACGAAGTTGCTAAATGTCCAAACGAAAGATTCCTATGGCTTTTCCATGCTTCCTTTCAAAATCTGAAGACAGTGAAAAAGAGCTTTTAGCTAACCACAGAAACATTGATCTTAGCTTCTTCCTCTCCAGCTTCATATTTTCTTGGCATAAAGAGTTTTGAAAAGTAACCTTTTTTCTTTTTCTATTAAAAATGGAAAAGTATGGGGAAATAAATTCTCTAAGTGAGCAGAATTTCAAGCAGTATTTTTATTCTATGCTCTTTCTGACTGGAAAAACTATCCCTCTTGACTTGTTCTAGCAGGAAACTATAAGCAAGTTTGTCAAAATATAAGTGTGCAGAACGGATGATAGAAAAATGCTTAAGGGATCGATATGGTAATCAGTTAGTTCAGCATATGTAGACATTCCAGGTAAGGGAATCCAAAAGAGATAAAAGCATTTTCTTGTGGCAGGTAAAATTTGTATCAGGAATAGTCACAGGAAAATTGAGAGGACCTTTAAAGGTAGTTTTTAAGATGAGTAAATGGTTTTGGTAAATGGACAGTAAGACTGTTTATTCTAAGCTAAAAATGCTTTTGGCACACGAAAATACACAGCAGGAACCCAGTGCCTGACTATCTGGAAATCAAAAACTTTATTCTGCGAAACTTGTTAGTGTTTCTCACAATGTCCAGATTCTGCAAGTGTGATGAATTATGTTAGACAGATGGCATGTTAAAATTCAGCATGTTACATAACCATCCAAAATAGAAGTGTAGATACATTTATGTTTTAATTACAATTCTTATTGCATTTTTTCTTTTACTGGGAATTGAGAGCAAAAGCAAACTTAGTTTGTACTTTATGAACCATTTGATAAGACATGTCTTATGTCTAAAAGAGTTTGCTAAGAGAGACAGAATTCCAGCTGAGCTGCTCCAGACTTAATGGTATCACCAGTGAGAAACACAAGGCAGAAAGTATATCTGCACTTCATTTTAAATGAAAGAAGACCTAAGAGCTAGGAAGAGTTACCAGAAGCATCTGTTCTAAGAATGAGGGGCAGCACAAAGAAAGAGCAAATTCAAGATGAAGAAAAGGGTAGAAAGAATTAGCTTAGTCTGTCTGGAAGAATGCAGAGCAGAATATGCAAGTGGGAAATAAAAGATATTGGCAGGTGTGAGATGATGAACACAGCCTCCTGAAGATAAAGTCTGAATGTTGTGATGTAATGTTAAGCCAATGAAAGGAACTCATCTGAGAAGTGTAATTCTATTAAAAGAGCAAGATAAAATACAAAGTTGAAATACTTAAGGGGCATTACTAGTAATTCAGAAACTTACCAGTTCACATTTTCCAAGACACAATCAGATTCTGTGCTGGGGTGGAAAGGCAACTTCTGCTAAAATGAACGGAGAAATGGTGTCTTGTGATATTTAACACAGGTTTACAGAATGCCCATTATGGGTGCTTACCAAAGATGAGTGTAGTTACAAGAAGCAAAGAGTCCCCCAATAACCAGAAAATAATTGTTTCAGTATGTTTCTGGGGGATATAACTGTAACATTATCAGGCACATTATTGAATTTATGTGAGTCGGAAAGAGATTTCCAGTTATTTTTAAAAGCTCTACCTCTGACACATACTTTTCGGTGACTTTGCATGGGCTTAAACTCTTGAGCTATGAACTTTTCTCACTCACTACAGTCGTAATTTCCTAACAATGTAAAACCTTAGCATTTAACTACAGCAAATTAATCACTGCAAAACTGTGGTATGTGATGTAAGTGAATTTCTAACAATTGCAGTGGTCATGAACTTTTTGTAATTGTGCATACCCAAACATGAAAACCCTTAAATTTAACAAATAATCTGCCAGAGAAGCTAAAATTGGGCACACCATAAAAAGTGCCAATAGATGCCATGCTAAATTGCCTGAACTGGAAAGAAGTTTTCATATTTGGTGTGCAGTGTTGCTTATACTCGTAACAACACTTGTAACATTTAATTCCCTCTTATTTTTTCACATTCTGCTAAGGACTTCAGAATATTTCGCACATATTAATCCCATTTCATAATGTTTCAAACAGGCATTAGCTCACTGAGGCATCAGCTGCCTACATTCTTCTTTTCAGGAGGATATTTTTCTTTTCAGACAGGGTTGAGCAATGGGTCTACCCAAGTGATGATGAGATCTCGGTAAAACTCTAGCCAGTTTCCACTGTATCTGGCAAGTCCTCAGAGTCTGGCAGATTTTCTTGCATGTTTAATAACCGTCACCTCTTGCAGGAACTGAAGCGACTGACCAGAGAAAGGCATTTGTATTAAAATTGTAAGTGAAATTTTTAACATGTTCTTGCAGGCCGTTAAGTGTTCTTTTAAAGTGGAAAAACCACCATCGAAAATTACGGGCAATAATCAGATCCTCTGAGAGTTGTTTGTTGAACTTGGGTTTACTTTTAACAGGTGTTCCCATAAGCGGGAGAGACTTTATTCCCTGTTTTGATTTATTATTCCCAGATTTAACACTGCATTTCTTCAGACTAAATTGTGTTGCTCACTGACTGACCTAGTGAAAGGAAAGGCCTTGCTTGCTCTAGATCTGGTGCAATTGTTCCTCATTATTTGAGCTTCGCTTTGATCAATAGCTTGCTATCAATTTTTTATTTGGTAACGTGGAATTCTGAGTAAAAATATAAGTAACACCAATATACATCAAACTCAACACAGCAGGCATACCAAAAAAACTCACTATGAACAAACCACCTCTGGTAGAAGAGTGCAAGTTTGCAAAAGAAAATGACCATAGCAAGGGTAAGTGTTGCAGCTCCATTTAAATGCCAGCACGAAACTGCACCTGCAAAAAGAGAGAACGAAGCTGCATGCGAGGTGATGTTATTTCAGCCAACATTCAGCTGCTGACACCATCAGCTACATCTTTATTCCTGAAGGAGCTTCACTATAAAGCTAGTCCAAAACCAATGTTTTACATACATATCCTCAAACTCCTGAAATGACTTTGTGTCCACATCTTCAGACAGCAACGAGGAATAAAGGGAAGGATGTTTTTCTCCACAGAGGGCCTCAAATTAATATAACAACAGATAAAATATTCTCTTGCAAAGGTCTTGGTCTCTAGAAAATACAATGATGAATAACTGCCAACACCAGCACCACCTATATGTAACGGACGAAGCTAGGAGACAGTATTTCAGTAATCCTGGTAGGCTCTACTTAAGCTGCTGGCTTTCTCAAATGTGGGTGTTCCCGAATCTCTTGTTTATACACATAATATTTAGGAAAGCTGTTTCTTCCCAAGGGTCCAATTTCAGTAACATGGGTCAACGATGATTGAAGTCAATGGGATTTCAAAATATGCTTAAAGATAAACACATGCTTTGGTACATTGCTCAATCAGAGCCAGAATGAATGGTACTGTTCAGCATTTCTAATCAATAAGCTCTCACGGTTTTGAGACGTATAATATCTCATCATGGTCTTTACCTGCCCTCTGCCTTATGAGTCTGTAAAATTCCTTCCATTTCTGCTTTTGTTTTAGAGGTAGGTTTCTAGTTGAAAGCCTGATCTCCTGATCTGAGAAAATATTCTGAGATATTTAATAGCCAAAACTGAATATCCACTCTATTTTATTTACAGTTCACATTTGGCCTTTCAAAGTTCTCATTTCCAGAACCTCTCGCATTTTCTGCTCCATGAATTCTTAAGGAGTTCCAGTTGCAAGTGCTACAGATCCACATTCGGATCATAAAACCCTCCCTGAAAGGTAACGTATGGCTTCCCCGAAGCCCCTGCTCCACCCCGCTGCTCCAGCCTCCTCCCCTCACCCTTTCTTGCTCAATATTGGCAATTTCATCAGCAGCCAGGCTGACCCACTAGGTTTTAAAATCTTTTTAATCCTCTTTAGAGTAACAGAAACATTTGAGACTGATCTTTGAAGGCTTTGTAGAGCACAGAACACCTGCGGCTTAACACCCCATGCTAGCAAACACTCCGCCTGAGCCTAATGCGGTCTGGCACATCGGAGAACGGCTGCACTACACCCCTGCCGTAATGAGGCTGTACCTTCACCTTAGGACGCTTACCTTCGCCACTAAATCCCCTTTATTGAACGGTGTATCAACCCAATAACTCAATGCATCTCACAGGTGTTACTAAAAAATTGTTTGTCTCATGGACCGGAAGCCGAATGCGCGAGTCCCCCTTCTACACGGCTGCTGGGTCCAGCATGGAGCTGTCTGTCTTTCCGCCCTGCGCCTGGAGGTCACAGAATCACAGTATGGCCTAGGCTGGAAGGGATCTTAGAGATCATTTAATCCAACCTCCTGTCTGGGCAGAGATGCCTCTCAACTAGATCAGGCAACACATGGGGACCCAAGGGGGATCGAACCCCCGACCTTGGTGTTATCTGCACCACGCTCTAACCAAGAGCTTGGCCAACCTGAAATACAGGGTTAGATGCAGATTTCCATCTGCACACATAAAAATATCCTCACTAGCCACCTGATGCACTTGTGACCTTAGACATTGTTCTCTTAAAAAAAAAAAAAAAAAAAAAAAAAAAGGCAAAAAAAAGCTTGCAAACACACAGAATGAATTTGATAAGAAGTCAAGGTTCCAGAAACTTTTAAAGCCTTTTAGAAAGTGTCACTACAAGAAATGTCTTCTGTCTTCTATTTCCTTATGTTTCTCTGTCATCTTTGAGATGTTCGTCTTTGGTATCTTATTTCTACACACATCTTTTCTTTTAGAAGGACTCTGATGCACCAAAATGTGTATTAATGTGATAGTTCAGAAACTGCCCTGAGGAGATAAGGTGAGAGAGGAAAGACACAAAGAAAAGGAATCTGTGCTGAAAGATGTAAACCCACAATTGCATGAGGAAATCCACTTTGGTATCTTACAGCCAATAAAGAGGGTAATTTAGTGCAGAGGACAGGCAAGGAGGCCACGCAGGCATTTATGAAGACTAAAAGCTCACACGGGAGGCTGGAGAGCAGGAGCTGCACATTGCTCGCTCTGGGTTTTTGAGTTTGCTCTGACTACTTTAATGAGCACAACCAACAGGCTCCTCTGACACGTACTTCTCCAAATCAGTAGAAAGGCTTTTCTTTTTTCTTTTTTCTTTTTTTTTTGGTTACTTTCTGGGAATACCATAATGTGCAATTAATCATGAGCGTACATAAAATGCTTTGAGATTCTTAGAGGACGTGGAGCACAGAAGTTCAAAACTCAGCTGTGACAAAGGCTACTAGTGCTGGGTTGGATCCTGAGACAGTAGGAACTGATGGGGCTCCAGTCACGTAGAGGAAGAGAGAAAAAGAATGGTTTGTCTGTTTTATGTACTGCTGACAAGCGTGACACTAGTTATCCTGGGGAGAGCAAATGTACATCACATAGGAAGGCAATAAAGAATTTCGGCTGGTTGTCAGTGTTCCCTCCACGTTCCCTCCTCAGCTTTGACAAATGTAGGAGTCAAATGTTCCCAAACTGATAATGGCTCACCCTCAAAATTAATTTTCATTACAAACTGAGCCTGCTTGGAAGATGATATTTTTAGTGAGAAACAGCTATAAAATGCCAACTGTATTTGACCTCTTAAATTCCCAGCTCACCAACACGTGATTAATAATAAATAATTTGATACATAAATGATTCATAAACCACAACTAAAATGTTTTAATGAATCTTTACTGGCTTGAAACTACCTTCAAACAGAAAATATTAAGCAGCTTGAAATAAAACGGAAAAGTACTAAAGTACCAGGATACATTTTGCTTTTATTTACACTGGTGAAAATACAGATTTGCACTTTTATGTGAACTTACAAACTTTTTTTCCCCTGGATTTTTTTTTTTTGGAAGAAAAAAATTGCTGCCATTTTGCCTGTTTAGCCAAGCAAGTTCTCACCAAAACCAACCTAGAGATGAAAAAAAAAAATAGGGCTAGGCCTAAATTTTTCTGGGCACTCTTGACAGATTTTCATGTCTCCTGTGACTTGTACCAGTAAATGAGTTTCTAGGAAATAGGGTGGTCTGCTCACTGCCGAGCCTCCACGCTCCTCTGCCAAAGGGTGTGACAAGCTCTGGAGCTACCCTGGCTTGCACTGGAAAGAGTTCTTTAAGATTATACTTTTGGGATTTTCAAAGATTATCCAGCAAAGTGTGCATCCAAACTTTTCCATTTCCAAACTGTGAGGTGGCCCCATAAGAAACGGAGATGAACTGTTGATATCATGCAGTTTGTCAATGGTTCCATCAGCTACCAGAAGTGCTTCAGTTCACGCAGGTTTTGATTCAGAGATCTTTCCTTCTTGTTTGTGATTGGAGCTCCGTAGTCATGTCCTTCACACACTCAGGGTTGAAATGCCTTTTTTGTACTAACAGCCACATAGTGAAAGACTCAGAAACTCCTATGAAATTTCCAAAACAGAGCTCAAAGCTTCTATTTGGAAATCACTTAAGATAAAAGTTCTTAAGATAAAAGCTCTACCTTCAGATTTTCTTCTGACAAATGTAATTGCTGATGAAATCTTACTTTGTGATGCAAAAATAAGTATAAACCAGCATATTTTCATCTAGCTCTAACTGAAAACATAGGCAGCAATCTGAGCCAGGGAGAGAGGACCACAATTTCCAGCTGAAACAGGCGGAGAAGATTGTGGCATGACCATTTAAGCGAAGACTGTGGCACAGTCCTTCTGCTTGTGGGTGTTACGGGTAATGTTGCAAACACATCTCCACGCTGAGTAATGACCAATGTGGTGCTCAAGGAAATCTCAAAATCTCCTGCTCTTGAGCTATCTCGAGGAATGTGCACACATGCTTATACAAATAAAGGGGTACTTTTGAAAGTATACCTTCATGCTGACCTATAGCTTTTACCAATTTTTTTTTTTTTTTCCCCTGCAGTTGCTATGGAATCACTGCCGAATTGTACAGCGTAG
The DNA here is from genome assembly GCA_020746105.1 of Trogon surrucura. Classification (NCBI taxonomy): domain Eukaryota; kingdom Metazoa; phylum Chordata; class Aves; order Trogoniformes; family Trogonidae; genus Trogon; species Trogon surrucura. The sequence continues at coordinate 105,461,116 of CM036618.1, forward strand.
CATTCGGGTCACTGGAGCTGCTGCTCCACACGAGTCCGTCATCTCAAAGAGCTATTGTATTAAGTTGACATCTGTGAATGGCAGAGAGAAATGAGATGAAGATAGATTTATTTCACTGTGATTTTATTTCTCATATTTTTGCGCTGAAGTAGTACCTAAATGGCAGAACTTTGACTGGAAGGAAATGTGATATCAAAGAACAGAAGTATAGAAATTGAAAAGTAATCCCGTGTTCCTTTATGTTGAGTTGTGGTTCAGTTTAGAGAACAATCTGGAATTTAGAGATGCAAATAATTAGCAGTACATCTCTCCTAATAATCTTAGTTATGAAGAAAAATCTAAAGCCTTCCCAAATCTGGAGGAAGTTTCCAGCGATGCAGTAGCACACAACAAAAACACATTCTGTGGGATACATAAAAATGTGTCAAACTCCTGCCTGGTATTCAAGATAATGCACGGAGAAGCTGATTAAACTCTATCCTGCCAATATTAAAACCAGAAAAATATAATTTTCCCCTGTGTACTCCCTCACCATGCCATCTCATCCCTAGAAATTTAGGAAACAAGGGAAAATGGATGAAAGGCGTATTTCTTCACCCTTCCACCTTGTTTAAGAGGCTCTGAAAAGCTCATAATTTAACCAAATTTGTCTCAAACTGAAATTACTAGCCTTCCTTCCATATTTAGAGAGTTTATGCTTGTTTCTTTAATATAGTTCCTTTGAGGATCTGCCAACTTCTTAAGCTCATTTCCCTTAGACTTCTTTTTCTCCATCTCTAATTCTGAATGTGTTTATTTTACAAGTGAAACAAAATGCTTAGTCGATCTAAGGAAAGGCAATCTTTTAGATTAACCAAGTTCTCAGCTGTGCATATAAGAATATTTGTAGATAGGTATCAAAACACGAGCATCAACCATCAAATGCAAGCAAGATATCATGTAGCTGATGTTATAACGAATCCGTATTACGTGCCTGAGACCATGAGAAATATTCTCAATAAAACCACACAGTACAAACACAGAAACTTAAATCATGCTCATTGAAAAGTTTGCCAATGTTCATGAATCTTTTGAACCAACCTGGGCCTATTTTGAAAGGAACACAAAACATGATTTTGTATTGAAACCAGGTGGGACTCAGAGATTTTTGTTATTTGGGGTTCATTTGGACTTGAAACTTGAAGCTAAAATCAAAGGATGGAACCCAAAGGTTATCCAGCTGAAGAAAATAATTCTGATATGACCAATGAGAAATCACAAACTTTTTTTATTTTTCATTTTTTTACATTAAGTAACCTAGGCCTGTATACCATTAGACTGTGAATCATACGGTATGATTGTACACATATTTTTTGAGAGTCCTCTAGAGGAAGGCACAGTAGGGTAACACAAGTAACTGACACATGTCTTATCCATGAATTGATTCCACCTGTGTAGGACATATGTCCTCCTGTTATCTGCTGTGTATAATCAAGATAAACGAGAGCCTGAAAGTTCAAAATTCTGTATTGTCATCATCAGAGAGAACTATAAGCTGTCACCTGTGGTAGAGAAACAGAAGGAATAAAATTTTTTTGTTGATCTTGTGAGATGCTGAGCATTCAAGAGTGGCCTGAAAGTAGGACTCATTGGTGGCCGTAAATCTGTAACAAAATGGTTGTGGGACTGTAACAAATTCTAGAAAGCAGGTAAACAAGATGTTGGTTTTATCTGGCTGAAGGCCTCTAAACTTGTAATCCAGAAGCCTTGACTCTGCTAGAAATTTACTCCCTTTGGCCTCACTTTCACAGTCTGCAAAATATGTTGCATGATGCAAAGCAGATTTCGTCAGGCGTTTTAAGATCCTAACAAAACAGCGCGGTATAAAAGATAACATGTAGTATAAAATAGTAAAAAAATCTGAAATACACAATTCAAAGTTGCTAAGATAAATGTTCACTGAGATGTTCTTTTCTGGATTAGAGAGGGAAGAGAACCTCACAGGCAATTTTTTTTTGTCCTTCTTGATGGTCATGTGAGAACTGTGTTGCTGAGGCTTTTTTTAAAAAGTACGTGAACAACGAACAATCCACAAATCAAATGTCTCCTGAAGTAGCTTCATTTTTAAGGGCAAACTAGTAGATGGACAAGAAACTGACTGAAGAAGGCTTGGAGTTTAAAACTCTTTCCACCAGAAATTATGTTTTTCCAGCACCTCCTACATTAAACAAGGAGAAATTTACAAATGTCTTTGAGCAGTAACTGTTGCACATTTTACAACACAACAGAAAGCAAGGCCAAATTAAAGCCCACTAAATTTTCAGTACCATGAAACCCTAAAGCAAAAGCTCTGGGGAAGGGTTCGGTTCATTGCCACGAAAGCAAACACATGAGATAAAACTCTTTGGATCGTTTTCCTACCACACACAGTTAAAAACTAGATGAATGTGGGAAAGAATTTGATTGAGTTTTTAAAATTTTAATGACAGGATTCTAGTGTTTGTAAAAGGTACTGGATTAAGACATCTTTGGGGATGGCAAGAACCGTGCCAGCCCAATTTTCCCACATTTTCTCCTGAGTAGTTTGCAGGTCTGCCTAGCTAGCACAAGTAAACCAAATCCATTAAATTCATTTCATAAAAACATTCAAAGAGGAACCGGGTGACCCATGTTCACCTTTACATATCAGTCTCTGCAGAATTTGAAACAGACTCAAGTCAAAGGGTGTCCTTGCCTCCTGGTGTATTATTTTTTCTTAGATATTAATTTCTGTATCTAAAGTTCTCCAAAAATCTGTGTGTTCAGATCAGCAGCTCTGGTTCATGTCCACCTCTTTACACAGTGATCTTACTTGCTTAAAAGGATGAAAACAAAGAGCCTGCCAATATAAAATGATCAAAGCTCGTGGAAAACATTTGTTTCTAATATCATCTGTGAAGGGATTTCATCAGTCTCCCTCATATAACTAATAGAGATAAGAAGTTAGATAGACTTCGCGTATTTAAATTGAAGTAACCAAATAGAAGTAATTAATAGAGGTAACAAGGTTAACTCTTACTGCATGCACTCTGGCTTCATGCTGAACTGATACGCTAAAGTCACAGGAATGACTTTGCATTTGCAGTTTTGCAGCTCTTAACACATGATGTGATCAAAGCACTTTTCAATCAAAAAAGTGGATATTGCATTCTCTCTAAGGGAGATGACCTACAGGCAATTTTCGGTTCTTTTGTCATACTATGCCCTTCTGCCTAACCTGGGATTGCTTGACAAGAAGATAAGAGAGGATCCCACATAAAGGTGGTGTTATGTCTCAACCCTCCCAGTTATCCAAGTACATTACCATCAAGCTCCCTGTGTATAAACAACTGAAGTGAGCGCTCACAGGATTTGGTATCTGGTCAGCATTAACAGATGTGCAAGGAACCGAGGAAGTAACAACAGCAATTTTCACTTCCATTGCTTTGCTGATCTGCTTCCCAAACTGCTTTCTCATTGTTTCAAGTTGTTTCCGTCCCCCCCCCCCCCCCCCCCCCCCCCCCCCCCCCCCCCGTCCCTGAGCCATTTCTTTCCACACCCTTTTCCTCCCTCCTTCCTTGTACCAGAGAGGCAACATCAATGTTCCCCAAGGGTCCGGATGCAGGAACAAGCAGTTGGCAGCAGAGAACAGAAAATTCAAAGGAAAATATAAAAGATAATCCTGTAAACGGATTACTATCTACTGAGCCCTTCTCAGAATCCAAAAGATGAATGAAAACTGTCAGTTTGGAAACGTCATTATTTTAAGTCAGTCTTGTGAAGGCTTGATTATTTTTTTTCGGTTTTGGTGTTATCAGTTCTGTCAGTGCAACAATAACAGCTCTCGGTTGTTCTTGCCTTCCAGCTTTCCAAAATGCTGAGTGACTGTGAGGGTGGGGGGAATTGTCTTTGTTGTTTTTGTTGTTTTAATGTGACAATAATTTCCCATGCTCGCAAACAAGACCAACACAACAGGCACGAGTCATCACTCACACGTGCTGTGTGGTAATGAGAAAAGGAAAGTTCAGGACAGTGACTGTTTTGCTGGACAACAAAAGTACTAACAAAATGGACAAAGGCCACAGAAGGATTTTTTTAAAAACTTCTGATTCAAAGCAAATATTTTTATTTGAATTTTCAAATGAATGTACTTTTACTGCATTCCTTCCCTTCTGGGCTCACTTTCCATAAACATGCTAGTGAATGAACTTCATAAACAAGAATACTTGCTAAAAGCTAATTTTAGAGACCAAGTTTTCAACTGTTGTCCAAAAGCAAATTCCAAACCAAACTTTAATATGAATTTTACACTTAGCGCTACAACTTGGGCATGCTTGGCCAACACAAGGTTGCTACTGTTGACCCAGCTATGGCAAGTGCCACCCCTAGCCTGCTCCCCATCCTTGCTGCCTGCCATTGCCACTGCCACTGCCACTGCTCAAGGAAGCTCTCCCAAGCTCCAAGCCCTGCCAGCTCAGCTCTGCCTCCCTTTGCTCTGCAGCTCAGCTCTATGATATGACTATAATTTAAAGAATAACATAAAACTTGTCACAGTTTGGTTTTTTTTTAAACTGAAATTCATGGGACCTAGCCAGAGACTAAAGAAACGCCTAATTAACTATTTAAACTAACAGATCTGGCAGGACAGACACTTGTGGCAGAGGGAGAGGGACAACCAGTCAGGAATGGCTTGGGATTGGTAATACTTAGCACTGGTGAGCAGCGCTTTGTGTTACTTTGTCTGAGTGCATGCATAGAAATACCAACTTTCTGGGCAGTTGTATAAGCCATTTCATTGGGGACCACTGCTAAAACCACCTCACAAACTCTGTGCAACTCTGTGCAAAATGAATTTTCCCCTAATGGGTTGGTTTTCAAATGCATCTGAAATGTTGATTTTGCAAAGAGACACGATAAGAGTAAACATGTGAACATAAAAGCATCAATGCCAGTGAATAAATTGTTATTAATTAGTTGTCTAGTTCTAAAGAAAAGTTGTTTCAATCACCTCTCATGGCCTGTTGCATCAACTGATCTTTGTTCCCACAAAAAGTAGATAAATGTCTAACTGGTAAAAATCCACACACACCTTAGTGTCCCCAGAGTCAAGAAGCAACATATCTTCTGTTCCATCTCAGGCCCCTCTCTAAGAAGAAGGTTAAAAATGAGTCTACCATAAGGTATAGAGACATCGAGCAATACCAAAAATATGAAAGCAACGCAAGAAGTTTGCAATAAAACCACAACTGTGAGAAAGTCAGAGTTAAAGGAAGTGAAATCCCAGCTCTGCTTCTAACTCACTGTGTGGTCTTGGGCAAGCCACGAAGGGATGTATTTTGAACATCCTACTCACACGAGTAACCAGCTCCTTACAAAGCATTTCTGCTTAACATTGCAGTCCACAAAACTTGTACTTGAACTATGAAAACAGCCTGAACACAGGTCTACTTCTGTGAGGACAAGTTTTGCCGTCTGCTCCTGGTGGGCTCTTGCCTCCACCTATACATAAAAAAGCAGATAAAAGCTCCTACCACCATGAGAATGGTGTTGCTGGGATTCAGTCTAATTATTTAACATTCGCACAGCTCATGGAAAACGTAAAGTGCGAAGTAGGTGCTATGCAGCTGGAGCAGATGTAGTTTAAAACCAATCTCCTGGCTTTGAATTCACAGGATTTGTAAGTAGCTACAGTATGTGTGTGAAAAGAGAATAAAGGACTCCTCTCTAGTAGAACCAAAGCTTCTATAAAAGGACACAGCACATGCTATTTTAACTTATATTTCTGTATCCCTGTCGTGTTATCAAGAGAGTGGCCTGCCACAAGCCACAGACATTGCTCTACAAATCTTTCAGTGTGTTGGGAACTCCCAGCGATAGCTGCACACCACATCACTGTTATTACATAGTGTGGGTCCAACAGCCGTACATTTCACATATTCCAAATCTTTTCCATACATTTGGCACTGTCATACCTTAGTCCCCTAGATTTTGCTCCACCTTTCTTGCTTCCCTAATATGGTTAATGCTGCCCAGCTGTTTGCAGTCAGCTTTCAAAACTATAACTAAATTAGCATTCCTGCTGAAGCTTATTCCCTGAGTATATATTCCCTACATTACTGATGTTCTCCATGCATTTCTTGACATTCAAGTATGGCTTCACTTTTATTTGCACAGCGTTATGTTTCAAAAACTAACAGTCACTTGAAAAAAGAGGGGAGATGTGCCTGGAGAAAAACTCTGGATCCAGACAGACCCTGGATGCTGTAGAAGTTTATATCCAGGCTGGGAGCTGGTTAGCTCACTGGGGGCTGGTTAGCTCATTGAGGGCTGGCTAGCTCACTTGGTTAGAGCGTGTGGTGCTGATAACACCAAGGTCACGGGTTCGTTCCCCCTTCTGTCCCCATGTGTTGCCTGATCTAGTTGAGAGGCATCCCTGCCCATGACAGGGAGGTTGGATTAAATGATCTCTAAGGTCCCTTCCAGCCTAGGCCATTCTATGATTCTACAGAAATGTGCAAGTAAACCTCAGGACTCACCAGATTCCCCATCCTTCTGTCAAACTGTGAGTTCTTACAGCACGTATGCCCTAGCAATGGCAAACTGAGCCCTTCCCTGATGATAAATTTCTGCAATAACTTCAATGACAATTATTTAACACAACATGGTTAAACTGTAGGGTTGAAATTCTGTCCTGCACAACTTGCGCCCCAGAAAGGCATTTAGGCATCTTTAAATGAATCTTGGTTTTCACCTACCCTGTCAAAACTAGAGTGGGGGGATCCCTTGGAGTTAGTTATTGCTGGTGACCTGTGTAAGCTGCAGAGCTTCAGCACGAGGACCATATGCTGGAGGTGCTCAGGATGCAGCCCCACAATCATCCTGGGCAGTACCTGTGCTGTGGCTTTCTCCCCCAGAGACTGACCCTCCAGGGCCCTTAGGATCAATTCTCACACAGGTTTGTCATTAGGCCCCTCAATGGTGAGACGTTAGCTTGGATTGCTGGTGCAAATCTTTCAGACTGGGTCCTTGGGTTTGGTAAAGCCGTGGTGTCACAACGTAGGACTTTCTTAGAAAGCAGCAATTTAAACAACCTCCCAGTATTTAATGTGGCCCTACCTGGATTTCTAATTCCTCAAAAAATAATTTTTCATATTTTTTTTATTATTCAACATCCTTCTGCCTTGGTAAATAGCTGTCTTAATTTGAGTGTGACATAGACATTTACCTCATAGGACTGTTCACCTCACCTGTGCTTGACTAATGTGTACTACTTCTCCTTTCCTCATTTGCTACCATTTGTACTAAACAAATTTCCCCTTCTATTCCATGTGCAGAACCTCAGCCTGTAGTGGACATGTTTCCCACCTCCCCTTGTGACCTGGGCAGGGAGCAAGGTGAGTCAGCTCCCCTCCCAGACTCCTGGAAGGGTCTGAACCCTTCCTCCAACAAAGCAACAGCTTAATGAAGGGGCACACAGAAGGGGATTAAAAATGCATCTGCACACAAACAAACCAGTCCCTGAGCAAGCTCCTGCTGGCAGACTGCACACTGGCCTCCAATTCAGCAGGATATTCAAGTGGAGGCTGACTAATGATTTCACTGATGGAGAGGGGAGTCCGTGTGTGCCGAGAGTTCACTGCGTGCTGAAATCATTTGTTCAGTCAAGTTTCAAAGGCCTCCTCTGTCATCTGTGGCATTAAGGGTCGGATTATTAATTTAATGGAGTGGTTGTGCTATGCAAGGAAGTGGAAAAAATCTGTTTCCACCTTGGCCAGAGCAGCAAAGCCTGGAGCAGCTTTACATGGTTTTTTTTGTCGCCGTTAACCCCTGTGAGAAGCACAAGCTGAGTCCCTGCTGCTCCTCACTCCAAGAAATGTTAGTGTCAGTCCTGGCATGATCCTTAGAGACTTAATGGACATTAAATTAGATATGAAAATTCCATCTGCTAAAATGGTAAAAAGCCTCACACAAATATGGGATGCATTTACAGACGATTCATGTCACAGGCCAAAAAAAGGAAACTTTCCTCCTTTAAATGTAACAACAATGGCATAATACCTAGAATGCTACAGTCAGCTCTTGACATTATTGTGTTCAAAGATTTCAAAGAAAATTAACAGAAATGAAGAAAGGCTGGAAGTCTATAAAAAGTGTTAAATGACTGTGTGTGTGTGCAGGAGAAGGACACAGTCAATTCATGCTTCATCCCCAGAGAGAGTCCAACATAACCCAGGTTGCTTCAAGCTTGTATGAACCAGGTCCATCGGAACGGCATCTCCAATGGAGTCCCCCATATACAAAACTGAAAAGAAGTAGAGCTAGATGAAAAAAAAATGAAGTCTTTTCAGCAGAAAATGTTGAGAAAATAGAGCTATTTTTTAAAGTGGTTCCAAGGAACTGTATTCCAGCCTCCTTGTACAGAAAAGGAATCCAGAGATTTGCTCTGAAGATAGAATGCTGAATTCATTGACCACAAGCATTTGATGTGTGCAACTTTAATTATAACTTTCCAAAACAAAAAGAAGTGCCTGAAAACTCTAGGAAACTAATCCATTCTTTTCTCTTTTATCGCTTTTAAGAATAACTCATACCTCAGTTTCTATCTGTGTTTGCCGCTACTGCAACATCATGTCCCTCTACATTTTTTTCTATTCCTTTTGTAGTTCCACTACAGGAAAGCCAAAATATCCAAACGCTAGTTCGCCATGAGCAGAATCGTCCTCACTTGACATGAGGCTTAATCGGTGCAGATGCTTAAGCATAATTCAGTATTAGCATAATATGGGTTGCAATTAGTCTTGTGTTTGAAGGAAGGATTATATGCCCTTTCCTTGTGGCTCTCTCTCTGGCAAGCATCGTGACACAGGACTATTTGCATTGCTGTATATCTCAGTTTGAGAGAATTCTAAGGTATATAATTCTAATGTATATAACTTCTATTATTTCATACTTCAATAAAGACTATTAAGGCACAGCCAAATACAGTGCCAAATGTGCTTCAGAGGCAAGGACGACTGACTTCCAACTACCTTTGTGCTTAGCATTTCAATCCAAAACTGAAGTCTATGACGTGTGTTCTGAAGAAATTTATACTTGACCTACTAATTATGAAAGTTATCACAGGACATGCTGCTCACTAATAGGAAATAATAAATAACTATATCAATGCAAAACTGTTTCCTGTACTGTTAATTGCACAAGAGAAACTCTTTCCAGTTAAAGGAAATGGTCTATTCAAAGAGTATTAACATTTCTGGCCTAATTGATAAAATGATTAACTGAGTGGGGTCAGGAAATGAAGTCCCCGTCCCTTGAAGGGATAGGGAAGTGGGATGTAGAGATACTTCTGAGGTGGAGTTCTCACACTATGGGCCATCAAACCTAACGAGCAGGATTTCCTCAGTGACCTGGCAGACATTGGGAGGAACCTGCAGAAATGCTGAATGGGTTCTGGCATTAAAATATGGGTAGAGCAGAAAAATGTATTAAAACAAACTCGTGAATTGGAATCATCATGAAATTAGCACTCAACGTCTTTAAAATCGCTGAGAAGAATAAAAGCACTTTGAGGAGAGAGCTTAAAAGAGTACAACTCTCTGGATCAAAATTAGCTCTAGAAGAAAACACATAGAACTGTTGGTGTAGCAAAGACCAGAAATTGGCGTAACTTTTTCTGCTCCAAGAAAACTTCCAGAGGCTTGGAGTAGCTGAGCTGTCAAATTCCCTGGGGTTGTAGAGTGTGGAAGGAAATGGCCAAGAAGATCTGCCAAGGAATGAATCCATCACTATTGCCCATTCCCCATACTCCCTGTTCTCACATCACAAGTCATTGGAGAATGGCTTGCTGTACATTTTATTTCAGCCAGTTCCCATGTGAGTGGATAAAATGATCTGGTTTTCCAGTGATGCTTCCAGGTTTTTGAGGAGTTGTACTGAAATCAGGATATTGTCCTGCAGAGTTTGGGAAAGAGGCTGGAAGGAAGAGAATAAAGGGTAAGTTCACGCCAACCAAAAACTTGGGGCCCCAACTCATTATTTCCTATGCTTCTTCCTTCATCCAGTCTATCATCTCACTGTGTCATCCTGTGACATGTGTTTCACATCCTATCCCTTCCAGATCTAAACTTTTCTTCACCCTTCTTCTCTTTCTTTCTACCCTGTCTTTCTTCCAGCAAATAGCCACCCTACACAGGCTGAGCAAACGCACTCACACTGAGTGTCCTTAGAAAGGCTTCCAGAGTTGGATTCCAAACTCTGAACACCCTCGCAGCTCAGAATTGATGTTGAAAGACTTGCATAAATACACACCCTGCGTCTGTTCCCCTGTTCTGTTCTTCATCCTGGTGTGAATTAAGGAAAGTTCTACTAACATCAGCTATGTTACTCTGGTAGAAAAATGACACGGGTGAGTGGAGAATCAGGTCCATCCATTTTCTTCTTTCCAAATCAAATGATGCAATTTGTTTGCCTTCTTAAAAAGAAATGGTCTTTCAAAGTTTTTGGTTGCTTTTTATGTTGTTTTTTTTCCATTGGATATCACATGGGTCTTTCATTAATAATAACAATAGCTACAAGAAGGGGCTAATTAAGTACACAGTCTTCTTAGAGTTTTTTATTATTGCTCTCAACATTCCGTGTTGAGAGAAATGTGAATAGCAGAAAAATAACTCAAAATATTACTTCATAAAGATTGATTCGAGCTGCTACTCATAAGATACTGTTCCATATGGAAAATGTAATGGAGTAGCTGACAATTTTGTTTAGTTTAAACAAGGGTAGGTAAGATCTGATAATGCATGGGATCATTTTGGCACATAGCACAGGTCTCCCAGACCCATTGCATTATGCCTATCATCAAGTTAGTTCATCTAACAGCACAAAGTGGAACACCCTGACCCTTCTTATCCCTGTTAATCACTTTTAAGTAAATAATACCTCTTTGGAGAACAGTGATTCATATGCTGCAACTAAAGATACAGTCAAGCTGTGAACTGGTCTTCCTGCAATGATAGGTAAAGTCAGGGAGCAAAGATAAGGAAGGATTTTGTCAGACTATTATCATTACTTCACTTTTTAATTGCCTATAAAAAGGGTTTTTTAAAGCAGCAGGACTGCACTGAAGAACACAATCCTTTCTGTTTTCTTTCAAGACAGCTTCTAAACAGCTGTTCTGTTTCTCTCCCATCGTCACCTATTTAATTTTAAGATAAGGGATCCTCAGGAATCATTTCCTCTGTGAGCAACTAGGAAAGGTTATATATCTCTGAAATGTCCTGTGCTATTTCCTTTTAAAAAAGTCAGACCAATCCTCAGTTTCCTGAGGCATTGTTATAACCCTGATCACGCAGGGCAAAAGCGGAGCAAGACACTGAGGAGTCTTGCAGTTCAGATATTTTCCACTTTTCCTTCTGATTTCTTTTCCAAGGCCTCAACCCTGCTCAATACTGATGATGCTCCAGCATCACAACAGCTTACCATAGGTAGGACCAGGCTTCTGCTGAGTGGTTCCAGGCAGGAGTTTCGAGAGCTGAGTAGTCCGCTCTCAGTCCCTCTCTCACAATTTTTAAGCTCTGCGTTGGGATACAGAGCTGAGATGTATCTCTAACACACTGATCAAGCTGGCAGACATGGAGATAATTCTTAGGTGCTTAAAAAGGATTCCCTACACCGCAGAGGACAAAATGTTGCGGAATAGACAAGCTACCTTGGATTGAGCTGTTGTGCACTCTAAGGCCAGGTCAAGATAGTTGCCCGGGTCGGACTGCAGTGCACTCACACCACAGTTCTAAGGTCGGTGACCCATGTGGCCATATGACTAAAATTCTGCGCCTGTTTTTTTTCCTTAGTAATGCCTGTGGATAAAAAGCCAAGATTTCACTCCACAGAATATTTAAGTCTGCTTAGAAAGCAGAGTCATTTTATCCACATAAAGACCAATGATGTGTGCAAGACAGGTACTTTGCAATGGACAGGTCAGGAAGCTCCATTTTATACTTTAGACAGATATAATGAAAGTTTAATTTCTCAATCCATTTAAAGGAAACACATCATGTTTCCAGGAACAGTGACTGTGTGCTCTTGTCTTTTTATTCATAAAGACCTACTGGAGCAGACCTGTCCATGGATTTGATTTTGGTTTGATTTGCTCTCTCACATTTTGCTGAGGCTGGCAGAAAGACTGGCACAGAAAGACTTGCCTTCACAAGGAGCAGATTCAATACATTGAGACATTTAACACATTTGGATGCTTTTATTCCATCATTTCCATGAGTACTTACATCATGGTGCCTATTGTTAGTTTTTGCCAAAGCTGATGTCTAACAAATCTGCTCAGCAGACAGCAAGAAGTCAAATGCCCATCTGCTCTAAATCAACAGGACTCCAGTGATGTCCACAAAGCTGGTGGAGCTGTGCCAGTCTACGCCAGCTATCTGGGCTCAGAGTTTTTGCTGGACTATGTAAAGTCTTCTGAGGCATTTTCAGTTGACTTGAACACATTCATCTTCAACACCTCAGTTAGAGAGCACTGATAATCTTTAAAAGCAGACCTCAAATGCTTTATTTCCTGAGAAACTGATGCAGGGTTCGAGTGTGCCTTTTGTAAGGTCTGGGAAACATATGTAAACTGCTCTGGCAGGGAACCAGTTCTTTGTAAGTAACTAATGCTGAATGAAAATCTCTGTAAGACACATTCTTATCCTATGGAAGCTTTCTGCAGATACCCGTATTCCCTTTTTTCTCTACTTGTCATGATACACATTGAGCAGTTGTGTAAGTTTCTCTACCTTTTTTTTTTTTTAATTTGCAAATACTTTTAAAATTTCAACTCCCTATTTATGTATTTTAAGAATTCAGCAGGTCTACATGAAGCTTGAAATAGTTATGCTTCTATTTACTGAGGGGGAAAACTACAGGAGAACCAAAATCTTGCTTTAACTAATGGGTGAAAATTTTTATACACGCTGAAGATTTTCCATGGCCCTTAGGAACACATGACTTTATATCTCAATGTAGAGCAAAAATTAGAGGTCTAGAAGGACTTGGAATTCTTTGAGCATCTACAAGAAAATGAATAAACTTCATGTATAGTGCAACAAAACCCCATGTGACAATTAATTCATTCACAGCGTAGTGTGAAACTGAATCTACTCCATGGTAACTACCATAAGCCAAGCAAGTGAAGGGTTGTAGTTCTATAAATTCATATACACATAGACAAGCACACACAAACCTGAGCTTACTGAATTACAGAATACTTTGTGTTTTGTTAATTCACTTTTATGTAAACAAAATAGAAAGTGCATACCCAGTGTTTTACTGCTTGACACATCATCATGCTCAAAGAAATAGTTTTAGTATCGCTGAAACAACTTTTTTTTGTGTGCGCTTGTACCTCCTCACATACAGTCCTCTTCCATCTTTTGGAATTGAACAGGAAAAAAAATCATTACTTTTTTAGAGACATGCTACACTTCACTTCCAAAAAGATACTGTAAATAGATTAGTGTCAGAGTACAAGCATAAAAAATAACAAAAGAACATGTTTATGAAGCTTCTGATCATATCATGACCTTTGAAACTTTCTGGGTGGTGAATGCATTAAAAAGTTGCCAAAATACAAGCTCAAGGTCTCAAATTTATTTAGTGCTATAGAAATCTTTCATTCCAAGAGGAATTGCATCACTAACTGAAAGTACATATCAAACACCAAACCAATGTCATGTTAGTGGTAATTTCTTGACTATTGAATAGTTAACACTAAAAATGAAAAATGCAAAAAAAATTTTTAGAGATTCTACATTTTTTCCAGACTTTGTTTACAGCAATCAGGTTATGCAATATGTAATCCAGCAGAATTTCCACTGTACACAACCAGTAATATGTGATGCAAATTAAAGGTGGGTAAACCGATTCAGATATAGACAGGATGCACAAACTCGGACCTCAAATGAGAACTTAATCCAAGGTGCTCAAAATATGTTTTCAGATTTTGAATGTTTATTCTTTCATTTTCAATCACTTTTATATTTCTTCATTCTGAGCAGTCCAGCAAGTACAAGTGAATAAACATTGCAACACGTGCTTTCTTAGAAGACTTTTTCATGACCAATATCATCGGTTCTGCAGCAGTGCCAGTCTCAGTCCAGCATTCATTTCTTCTCCCATTTAGCACTTTCTTTTCCATTATCCCTGATTTCATAAACTCAGGCACCAAACTTTGCTAATTTACTTTGAGATCAACTGATTTAGGTATTACACATATTCCTTAGCTTCCTTGCAAAATCCTGAACACTCCTGTGCAACCCAAAATCTAAATCCCAAACAACAACTTAACATTGATTCAAATGAGAAAACAAGGACTGCCCCAAACTCTGACATGTTTAAGAGGACCAATATAGCATTCTGTCGTGGGTTGACCCTGGCCGGCCGCCAGGTACCCACACAGCCGCTCACTCACTCCCCCCTTCACTACTGAACAGGGGGAGAAAATATCTCCAAGGGCTCAGGGTTTGAGATAAGGACAGGGAGATCACCCTCATTTACCGTCCCGGGCAAAACAGACTCAGTTTTGGGGAAATTAGGTACATTTATTAAAAGAACTAATCAGAGAGGAGTAGTGAGAAGTAAGAAAGAGCAAACAAATCTTAAACAGAACACCTTCCCCCCATCCCTCCCTTCTTCCCGGGCTTAGCATCAATCCCGGTTTCTCCACCTCCTCCCCCCGAGCGGCGCAGGGGGACAGGGAATGGGGGCTGCGGTCAGTTCATCCGACGTTGGTTCCACCGCTTCTTCATTCCGGGGGAGGACTCTTCACTCTTCCCCAGGGCCACTGTGGGGTCCCTCTCACGGGAGACAAGCTTCACGCTCTCTTCTCTGCGTGAGTCGTCCCACGAAGGGCAATTCATTACAAACTGCCCAACGCGAGACACCTCACGAGGGGCAGCCCACCCCTCGTGAGTCTGAGGCGCAGTCCTTCGGGGGAAACTGCTCCAGCGTGAGCCACCCACAACGTCCCAAAAGTCCCACCAGCCAACCTGCTCCAGCGTGGGCATTCCCTCTTCCACGGGCTACAGGTTCTGGCAGCAACTTGCTCTGACGTGGGCTCCCCACGGGCTACAGTCCCCTTTCAGGCATCCACCCACACGGTGTGGAGTCCTCGCTGGACATCTACGCGGTGATCCTCACGGTGGACATCTGCACCTCGCCCATGGGCTGCAGGGGGACAACCCGCTTCACCATGGTCTTCACCACGGACCCGGGGGACTCCTTCTGCTCCGGCGCCTGGAGCTCATCCTCCCCCCTCCTCCTTCTTCACTGACCTTGGTGTCTGCACAGACTCTCACTCCTCCATCTCTGTGCCAGCTATGATGGCGCAGTTCTTTTTCCCGTTCTTAAATATGTTTTTCACAGAGGCGTTCCTCTGCTATCACCTTACTGATAGGCTCAGCCTTGGCCAGCGGCGGGTCCCTCTTTGTAGCCGGCTGGCATTGGCTCTATCAATCTTGGGGAGCTTCTAGCAGCTTCTTACAGAAGCCACCCTGCAGCTCCCCCCCCCGCCGCTGAAATCTGGCCAGGCCAAACCAAAACACATTCATTAGGTAAAAGAAGAATGCAGGAAAAAGGGAACCAAAAAGGAGCGGGCAGAATGTATCATACAAATAGACCAATCTCTCTCACCTCTTCCCTTCTCCCCAGAAACTGTGGTGTGAGTGGAGAGAAGGCAGATTGCTCCTAGACTATATCCAATTGTAAATTTTGCCCCCAAAACTCGTGCTTTCTTTTGTCCTAATACTAGGAATTTTAGTCAAGTTAAACGGTACTTGGACATACGAATTGATCATTCAATTCTTAGGTAATTTTTTTTCCACAGCCCTTGGCTGAACCAGCTGACTCCATAATAGGAATTATTACAGAAGTTAAAGCTTTGTGTAACCTTTTGAATACCTAGAACCAAAACCTCCCCTCTGCTTTAAGGAGCTGCTCCAGAACCTGAACAGGAAATAGTGGTCCAAGAATATTTAATTCTCTTTGCCTGGGAAGAACCACAGCGAAAGAAGCTGCTACTCAGTAGCAAACACAGGCAAACACTGAGTCAGTAGTTGAACGTCTTAGGGAATGCCACAGGAATAGTTAGATTTCATGGAAAGAAAAGGCATGGAGAATGCCACAGCTCAGGCTACTGGTATCCCTTGCAACTAGAATGGGTGACAGGTAACTCCACGTACACCATCTAATTTCTCCTTAAACGTACAGGACTATGCGCTCAGTAAGTTTTTTCCCTTTCAGGAAGAGCTCTTTCTATCCAGTTCCAGCTCTGTTGATCGGTGGGCCCCAAAGGGACAGCACAAAAATTATACCACATGTGGACAGATGAAACAGGTTAACCTGCTTCAAAGTCAAGCACTTATAGCTAGTCAAGTTTGGTGAGGGGGCACATGGGGAAGACCTATGCTTACAGTCAGGATGGAGCTTGAAAGCGTTACCTAGAAAATACAAGTTTCTTTGTAGAAAACTAAAATCATCTTACCTCAAGCAGCCAGCACAGCCCTAACTCCAATCACGTGCGCAGGTGTCTGTGACCAAAAGAATCATTGGGCATTGGAGCTTCATGGAGAACTCCATAAACCTGCTAAAAAAAAAAAAAAAAGTACAATTTAACACTTTTGCAATTCAGCAAGACATTTGTCACCCTTACCTCAAGGTTTTCATAACAGTTAAAAACAATTTTTATTTGCTGTCTAAGCATGAAACTCTTTTCTGAGCAGAAGGACTAAAATTAAGCTCAGGAATAATAAAACAATATAATTGAATAGGCAGGAACAGGCCTGTCATTTGAGAGGAAATTCTACTATTTTGAAGGGCAGAAGGCTTCAAAACTCCAATTAAACACAAATTTTTTAAATGTTTGAAGTCAGCTGTGACATCTTATCTAGATAAAAAGGACTAATTTTCCTTAAAAGTTGATCACTTTAAATTTGGGGAGTTTTAATGTAAAAAAGGTCAATATTTTCACTTGGAGATATCTTGTGCGTTATTGAAAGGCTTTGCTTTGTTTCTTTTTTCAAAACAAATATTTGTTAAAATTCATGTCAACATATTTACTTTTAAGTGAAAATTACATTTGTCTTTTAAAATTTAATTTCATTGAAAATTCGTATTAATGTTATTTTCCAAGAGTTGTACCTCTTTTACTTTCAGCAAAAAGATTACTATATTCAGCCCTGCTGGGGTTAATTTCTGTACTGTTGGACTACAGCAGAGCGCTTTGTCTTATTTTGTGAGCTGGGTAGTATATTAATGATATTTTAATTTAGAAAGAGTAGTATTTCATTCTGGGTCTTTCCTCAAAATTGAAAAATGCATTTTTTAATCATTGTTAGTTAATGCATCTAGCCCATCATTTTGCTCATTTTCTCACTGTAGTGTAATAGGAGACACAACCTACCATTATTTCCACTTCTGTAAAATATAAGTCTGTTACTATGAGTTAAAACACAATGTATTTACAACTTCTGTTATCATAAATGCAAATGGCTCCTCATATTTATTACAATATGATTCAGAATCCTGTATTTTAATTCTAAGGTCAGGAAATACCAATACACTTCTAAATTACTCATTCTACTTTTAATCAAGTGTTTTCACCGTTTTATCCTTGTACAGAATCTATTAACATGCACTTAACTAATGGCCGTCTTTCAGACTGCTTTGGAAAATCCACCACTCCTTATGGATTGTTTGCGCAGTTATCATCTTCACTGTTAAATTTGTGCATTCAGAGAAGTTATTCATGCTTATTCAGAAAACACATTTCTCTTTTTCACATATGGTGTGTTTTCTTGTTGCCAGAAAATGCCACATAAACCAAATTCAGTACTGTGTTTGGTCTTTCAGTCTAAAAGGTCCATTAACTTCTGGATGGCAGTGGTCTGCGCAGGATGGCTTTTCTTCACACTTTGTTTTCAGGTGGTTGATGAAATTATGGTTTGGGGTATAAAATATGAACAGAAATGTTTAAGCAATGCATGAAAAAAAAAAACAATAAATGCTGCATCTTTGAAAAGGGGGAAGACTGAATGATATTTCATAACTATTTTTGAGAACAGTTGGTTTAAATTTCCAAATAACTTTCGTTTCAAAGGGACAGTATCAAAACACATGCAAAAAATAAAATTCTAAATAAGGCACAATAAATTATTTCACTGCTTAGGTATTGGATTTCAAAGGGAGAAGAGAGCATGCACAAGGATATTAGAGTGGACTATATTGTATCTCTGGGAATTGCTGTCAAATATTGATGAAAACAGAGAGACTGCCGGAGATCAGATAAAAGAAAGAAATGATTACATTTGGAAGAACAATGTGAAATGTGTGGCCAACAGAGATTTCAAATGTAAGCTAATAGCAATCCACCAAAGAACAAAGCTGGAGGAAGTCCCACACATTCGATCACATTTACAGTCAGTTAGCATATGTGAAAATTTTATGGTGTATTTTTCCTCTTTTTGAATCTCACAAAGCATGCCGTTCAGTAGGTCTGACTTTAACACACAGTTACAGTGCATTGACAAGCATCTATGAGACAGATGAATAAATGACAAACTCTGGTTTTAGCCACTTTGTCATAACTTGTGCTTATCATAACATGAACACAACCTTTGGCCTTTCTAGAATTTAACTGAGGTTAATGAAATGCAGGAGACTTACTGTTTTTCGTATTACACATACACTCAAGCTATTTTTGTGAGTCTCTTGGTACCTGGGTACAGGACCTTTCCTTTTCAGAAGAAAAATATTTTAAACAGTCTCTCTAAACCACAAATTTCCACTTAGACAACTGCTGTGATCAGTGAAGATTTTAAGAACTGTACTACATAAAGACCTCTTTGCAACATTTTTAAGTTAGTACAAATAACTACAAAATCATTAATCACTAAATATGGAAATAAGGAAGTATAGAATTCCTCCACTCAGACTGACATAGGTAGTATTACCAGTTCCTTTACAGGCAAGGTAGTGTTTTCTGCAACACTATAGCACTGCAGTTTTTATGTAGTTTTAACGCAGTTTCTGCACAGATTTTTAGATACGTTCGGTTTTGTCAAAAAGGACAATGAACTTTGTGTTCTCTGTTAAGACACTTATTACATCACTTGTAAAGCTAGAACAATTCCATAGACTTCAACACAGTTATTGTATACATATGTGTTGTAACTGAGATCAGTGTGGTCTTATATTCATGTTGGAGAGAGATTACAACCCATGCCTTGATTTCAGCAGCTCTTGGATCTAAATTTACCTTTTGAACCACTTCGCATGAGCTCTACAATGCCAGCTACACCCTTAGATTGAAGAGGAGATGGAGTTCTTGGTTCTGTTGCTTTGGGCTTGAATCTGGAGTTTTGTTCTTCATTTTATCTTTACTGCAGGAAAAATGTAAAAATAAGATAAAGGTGTCTCATTATAGGAGTCTTCACCATCTTGTTGCCTTACCTTTTTTTTGACCACAGGGATGCTTCACTCACATGTGCTTGCAAAGCCCTGGTAAATCTGGATAAATCCCCAAGGAAACAGAACACAAAATAAAGACGTGGCACCTAAGGGGAAATTCTTTGACTAGCAGTGACCGCTGCATGTGAGTTTGAAAAGGCACGATAACATCAGCCAGAAGATTCAGCTCTCATGATGTTTGCCATGTGATCTTCGGCATACTTTTACTATAAATACACAGATATAGCCCTAATTAGAGCAGAGCACTTCTCTAGCCGTACTCTTCACTCCTGTTGGAAGATGTGAAATATTGGTCATTACGTGCCTCACATAGCACCTCAGACCCACATGCACGTCATGCTATCTCTTTATCAGCAGCACTTTTACTGTATGAAAAAGAAATCTTCACAGAAAGGTTAAGTTCAGGTAACCTGTTAGCCAGCAACGCACACAAAGCTCAAACCGAGACATATTTGCTCACTTTTTCAAAAAACACATACCACCAACTAATTATCTTCTGATTTTCATATCCTTGCCCATTTTTAAGGAAAATAAACATGGAAGATGAAAGACTCTTTCTACTACTTTTTATATTTCTGTAGTTATGTGTTTTCAACAGATATAATCATGAGCAGAAGCTTTCAGAGGTGGCTGCAGGCTTGGTAAACTTTTTGAAGAATGCTGTAAAGGAGAGATTGTCTTGGAAAAAAAGATTATCCAGTTTTGTTGTGATACCATACCTAGGAAAACCCAAAGAAGTGGCATAGATCAATAAAGAAGTGACTTGCTTGTCTCTTAATCAAAATGAATTTACATTAACTTTAAAACATACCAAATTTTAGCTGGTCTTACACTAGGTAATGCACTTAAACTATGATGAAACATCAAATGATCTTTGCTTTTGCTGTGACACGTCCCCTTTATTTATAGCCAGTCTTCTGCTTTTTCAAGTCAATATTCTTCTCTCTTGGGTATCAGGGTCTTAAAAAATTGCTCAGTCTCCTACACAACATCATGTTGTCACCATTCTCTAACTGGGACATGGTAAAGGATAACTGAACCAGAGTTAAATAAAATCGGGCAAACTGTTGATTACTAACATGCTGCAACCACACAAATATTGTCCTGGAGGATTACTCTGGTGAACAAAATGACCAACTGAGCATTTGGAGAAAAGGAGAGGAGTCACATATGTAGCCCACAGGAATTGCAGATAAGAGGATTTGTACTGGAAGTGCACATGATGGCTTCAGTGCACATTTTCCTATTATTAAGAGCACCATTTTTTTCTGGAGAGCTGTTGGCTGCATCTGAGAACGTAACAGGAACTTGGGTCTTAGGGAAAACATCACTTCTGATAGCTCTTCATGTTGTCCCCTGAGCTGAACAGGAGGGCTTTGATTCCCAGCAGCAGAATGGAATATACCTGTGCCAAGGGGCAGTGCCATGATCCAAATGGAAAACAGTAACATCCCAGCTTGTAACCATCTGCATAGACTATGGAAAGTAACTTACAGGTTAGAGAGAGGATAAACTTGGAGAAAACAGTAGGCCCAGTGAAGTTACTATATAGGGAACTTTAGCTAGACTCACAGTTACTCTGTAAGTGGCTGCTTTAATAAAGCTTATTCTGTTTACCAAGTTTGGTCCCCTCTCAGGTTTCAGCCTCACATGAAGTATCTCAAATTCAACATTTAAATGCAATTAAAGCTATGACATGAATACATCACACCAATGCCAAGAGATTTTACTGGAAGACGTATGGTTCCCAGTTTTAAGACTTTGATGTTTGCACAGTGTTTATAAAATTATTTTGTTGTCTTTTAAAATCTAATTTCTTATTTTATTTATGTGACAGTAGACAGGAAAAAATAATAAAAAAAAAATCCATTACTGAAGCTTATAAAAGACGGAGATTTCACTGGAGAGGCTGGTGATGTGATCATTTACTGATTTCATTTGGGCTGCTTGCATGTAACTAAAAGCAGAATTTGACAGTCTGTCCCTTGCAGTGAGAATGTGCAGACATACCAAATGTCATAAATGTTCCCAGCTGGGACATTGAGACCTATACTTTTCTCATAGGGACAACACATAGATTGGGAAGTTTGTCCTTAGTTCGGAGCTGGGTGGCCTAAATCCTTCTGGTTTAGGTTTCAGACCAAAATGAATGTGTACATCTGGGTCATGAGTGCTAAGAAATTTTGGCTTATAGTGGAAAAGATTACAACAAGCCTAGTGTTGGTGGTATAGGAGGACCTGACAGCCTCGTGTGTTCCCACTGAGTGACTGCTGGGCCTATTCTAAGAAAAAAAGACTTTCAGCAGGCAGCCTTGGCAGCAAAGAAGATGAGGAGATGGACTGCAAGCCTGAGACCTATTGAAAATGGGCAAAGTTAGTGGCCATCTGGCATATGAAACTTTGCTGAGTTTGTGTAAAGTTGCAAATCTGGTTTTCCTTACAGCTATACTGCTTTACTCAGCTCTTCAGAATTCAAGTAGGCGAAGGATGAAGAGATTCAAAGAAATGATTCTGGTATAGACTACCTCTGCATGAGGGAATTCTGCTCTCATGCCCTCCTCTCAGTGATATTATCAATTCATGATTTTAACAGTCATGTCAAGGATTTTCCAGAGAAAATGCAAACTGTCTTTCTCTCAACAGTATATTCAGGTTACTAATTAGGGGAAAATGCAAAACTCCTGTGTTGCCGTAACTGCTACTTTCCTCCTGACCAGAGAGCTTTGCCCTTTGCCCATCCAGTACTGTGGGTGACCCTCCAGACAACTCTTGGAGGAAGCAGCAGCAATGAAGTTTCAGCTAAGAGGTGGAGGGGCTGAAAGATGTGACAAGGAAAAGTGGCAAGAAAAAAAAAGATTAAAAGCATTGGTAGTTCATGTCTGGTGAATATTGGTTTGGCATAAGCTCAGGTTTATGCATTCTTGGAGAACCTGTGAGATGTAACCACTCCAAGCACTATGGGTGATTCAGGATCCTGAACTGGCTTAATCTGTCAAACCAAGGAATTCTGAAATTCTGAATCTCTTTTGGAAGGCAGAGATTGTTGGAAAAAAAATCAGCTATTCTCCTGCTACAGAAGGAGGCATTAGGTTTGTCTCTGACACCGAGCAGGAAAACAAGGGCTTGGGTATTATGCTATACTTTCTTCCTCAGTCACCTTTAACTAGGAAGGCTACCTTCTATTTCATGGATTGCAGATAGCAAACCTCTTCATATTAGATTTGACAAATTGAGCACTTCAGGATCTAGAAAGTTACCTTGTCCTTGAAAATCATAAATTCTGGGAATGAGCCAGTCCAGGATGGCCGGTAAGTAGCACCATCAGACTGTGCCACTCAATGGTTCAGGTGCAGCAGTTTCTGCCACCTCTTGGTCTGAGCTCAGACTCTGGCTGAAGAGGAGGGAGCTGCTTGCACAGCAAAGGCAGAGCCTGGGCTATCTTTTCCTCTACTCTGAGGACATCAGGCAAGAATAATATATGGTCTCTCACAACTCCTCGGTATGATTCCACACTATCCCCTATTGAGTTGGACTGCACAGTTTGGCCCCTGTCTCTGAATTACAGAGATTATGAAGGAAAACACAAGTTGTTGTGGAGGTTGCTTGATAAGATTTTGTTTACACACTAGGAGCAGTTTCTTGGAATCTTTAAATTAAATTAAATAACACATTAACTTTTCTGCCAATATCTAAGCCCTAGCACTAGTCAGTCATCAAATCTGACAGCAATAAATCCAGCATAAATAGAAAATACCATTAACTTTAAGTAATTTGCATAATAATTACATTACCCAGATGAGTATTTCTTCCAAAAGGAGGTCACAAACGCATTTCTGACTCTTTCTTGTTCGCAGTAAATTGGGAAGCTCAGTCTGCACGCAATAATATTGGAAGAGATTTGCACAGGACTATTAAAAAGACACTGGTGTCAAAAGACTGTTCCATAAAAACACATGTACTAAAACCTTCAGCATTAATTGAATCATGCTTGTGTTTTGGCAATGCTGGAAACCTGGCTCAGTCATAGCTCTGGTGATTCATTAGTGCTAATTAATGCTTTTTCCAGGCTAGTAACAAGCTAAAGAGAGACTGTTTGTCTCTACTGATCATTCCACAGTTACAGTAATGGTTTGATTTATGTATCGGCCACTTAACGCCGCATTTCATTCATTCATTTCTAAACGTGTTTGAAAGGGACTGAGGGTACTTAAGTGAAAGTTTAAGACAAGCAAACATACAAAAGAGTTTCCTATGTGTACTTGTAAGCAACAATGTCAGGTTCCCTGGGGCTTCCCATGCATCCTGCTCTACCTCTTCTTCCCCAAGACACAAATAAGGTCAGCATCCTCCAGGCAGGATTTTCAGGCTCCCTTCCCCAGCCCCAAGAGGCTCAGCCAGGCTGGCACCCACTTGTGCCATGGGTTGGCCAGCAGGCTGTGGGCTACTGGTGCAGACATGTCCCTCCCTTCATCAGGGCCACCAACCTCCCCTGCTCCTCCCGGCTCTTTTTGCTCAAACCCCTCGCAGCTTCATACAAGTAGTTCAGCCCAAGGGCACAATTGTGTCTTCAAACCTAGGCTGTGGACCTCAACTTCAATATTATTCTGCTCTCAGTTCTACAGGGTAGATTTTGACTCCAATATTTTGCTCTCTCTACTGGCACAAACGGTGTGCGCCAGCAGTAGCATAAAAAGTGTAAATACTGCAAAAATATGTTACCATTTCCTCCCACTCTGCTGCCCAGTTCAGAAATTTGGCTGGGGGCATTCACTGCATCTTGGAATTTTCTTTTAATATCATTTTTCTCTAACTGTTTTCTTTTACATTTTTGAAACATTTTTAGTGCTCAGGAAATGTCTTAGAAGGGGAGCCTGGAAACAGAAGCACTTTACTTCTCCAAAGATCAAGAATAGGGTGAGCAGTGCCCTTTGCTGCCAACGAGCTTCAGTCTCTGGATGAAGTGATCTTCTCAGTGGCTGTGAAAATATTCCAACCTTCATGCACATTCAGTTCTTGGCCACTTTTGACTGAGCAGCGACAACTCAAGTGTTGTGGATCTCTTTCCATTAAGTACAAGGCTGACACCACCACTGTGTTTCCCATATGACAGCAAAGAGTTTCCAGATGGAAACAACTTTTCAAACACTGTTGACTGGCCATGAACTGTAGTAGTGACACAGAGGTCTCTGCACATCTGAGTCAGAGGAAACTGATATTATAAAATAATAATAATAAAGATAACAATACTAATTTATAATAATAATGACAACCACATTAAAATACCTGGCTCAGCATGTACGTGAGGGGGGAGGAGGAAAGTCATGTTAGTTTTATAGAATCTGCTCACGATACAGCAGGTATAGGATAAGACAGATTCCCTTTGATAGAAACAGTAAATCACCATGGCCTTGTAGGAGAGGCAGGGTGCATTTAAATTTAGAAAACCACTTGTGCTTTTAATCCTTTAGACATGTTAATGACGAAAACACCAGCTCCTAATATATTACATGTATATGTGGACTAATAATAAAATACTTTTTTAAAACGCAGATTATAATTTTCAACTATGAGGCATTTGAATTAGATATAGCTTAAAATCCAGTTTGTGAGAACAAACGGAAGAAATTAGAAGCCTGTGTGGAGCTTCACAGCTGCACCTTCACTGGTGTCACAGAGACATGGTGGGATCACTCACACGCCTGAAGTGCTGCAATGGATCAGTCTGGGCTCTTCAGGAAGGACAGGCAGGATGGAGAAAAGGCGATGTTACCCTGTACGTGACAGAACAGTGGGAAAGCATGGAGCTCTGTCTTGGGAAGGATAACAAACCAGCTGGAAGTTTATGGGCCATGATTAGAGGGCAACATTGTGGTGGGTGCCTGCTAAAGACTGCCTGACCAGGAGGAAGTAGATGTGGCCTTCTTCAGACAACTGGAAGAAGCCTCATGTTTGCAGGTCCTGGTCCTCGTGGAGACTTCAGGCACCCTGATATCTGTTGGAGGGACACTACAGCAGGGCACATGCAATCCAGGAAGTTTCTGCACTGATGACCACTTCCTGGCATGTGATCAAGGATCAGACGAGGGGAAGCATTTTGCTGGACCCCAGATTTACAAAGAAGAAAAATTCGTCAGGGATGTTAAAGGTCAGGGACAGGCTTAGCTGCAGTAACCTTGACATGGTGGAACTAGGAATCTTGAGACGACAGGAAAAAAAGCAAAATCAGTGCCAAAACCATGGACTTAAGAGAGCAGGCTTTGGCCTGCTTAGAGGCCTGCTTGGAACAACCCCACGGAAGACAGTCCTGGGGAAGAGTGGTCCAGGAGAGCTGGTTGATATTCGAGAATCACTTCCTCCAAACTCAAAACCAGTTCATCCCAATGTGCAAGAAACCAAGCAAAGGTGGCAGGAAGCCTGCATGGATCCTGGGAAAATGCAAACATATAAAGGAAGCATACAAGAAATGGAAACAGGTAGGTGAGCCTACAGTGATACAGAGAGGACTGAAGGATAAAAGAGGATCAGGTTAGGAACATTTAAGCAAGCTGAACATCTATGGGATCTCAGGGGATCCACCCATGAGTGCTGAGAGAGCTGATTAATGTCATTGTGAAACTAAACTTGATAATCCTTGACAGATTATAGTGATTGGAGGAAGTTACTGAGGACTGGGAGAAAACAAACCTACCTCCTGTCTTCACAAAGGGCAAGAAGAAAGATCTGGGGAACTACAGCATTGTCAGCCTCACCCCAATTCCCAAGATGATGATGGAACTAAGCCTCCTGGAAACCATTTCCAAACATATGACAGACAAGATGATTTGCAGTAGCCAGCATGGATATACGAACGGAAATTCACACATGATCATTGGTGGGTGAGGGGAGAGCAGATGATGTTGTCTGTCCTCACTTTGGCAAAGATTTCAACACTGTGTTCATCATAGACAAACTGATAAGATACAGACTGGATAAATGGACAATGAAGTGGGCTGGAAGCTAGCTGAACTGTGGGTCTCAGAGGGCTGTAATCAGCAGCTAGAAAATCAGCTGAAAGTTGGTCACTGGTGGTGCAGCTGGGGGTTGATACCAGGTCCAACGTTGTTTAACATCTTCAGTAATGACCTGACCAACAGGACAGAGTGCAACCTCAGCAAGTTTGCAGGCAAAGCAGGAGTGGCTGATACACCAAATAGTTGTGCTGCCATTCAGACAGACCTCAACAGGCCGGAGGAATGGGCAGCAGAAATCTTATGTACATCAGCAAAGGGAAAGGGGAAGTCCTGCACCTGGGAAGGAATAACCTCAGCTGTTCTTTGGTTTTCTGATTCTGTTGTTTTATTCCGATCAGAATATAAAACACCTGTTCACCAAAAATTTTCCATTGATTGCTACTTTAGGAGACCTTGCGTTTTAATAACTCTAGAGGATTACCATAGAGATTTTTTTACAAGCCTATCATTTCAGAACAAGCCAACTGACTTATTTTTCATTGTGAGTGCACTTACCATTCTACCAACTGTCATTATGTGTTCACCTTAGAGGAATTATTTGAACTAGATTTAGATCTTTCCTATTAGACTATCTATCTGAGCTGATTCTTGAATTAATGATGGGGACTTTTATTTGGGTAAGTGTCACATTTTAGAAGAAACATAAATTTACATCCGAAAGACTGAGATCATGAAAGTCTCTGACACTTTCTTGACAGTGTTGCTGTTAAACCTACTGAGCACGAAAAATGCAGTTTCCAGTAATTATGGATTCACTTCTATAGAAGTCCTCCTCCGATTTCAATTGGCTGCAATTTTTCTGATTCTCCAAACACTCTTAGAGATTGTAAACTGTAATTTGATAGAAATCAATGCATTTGCACCATTGCAAAACTAGTTTGAGAGCAGAGCCTGATGCAAAACTCTCCTAAATTGTGCATTCCTCTGCAGGCTTTCAAGGAGCTTTGAAAAAGTTCAGTTGCAATACAGCTACAAGGAGCTGTATTTGTATGGTATCGCTCTTTCAAGTTTTAGCTAAATGCAGCAAAAAGGGAGAAGGGAATGCAGGCCACTTGCTTTGTAAGAGTAGTTTAGCATGTCTACAGTAAATATGTCACTAGCACCATGATAGTGTTCAGAGCCGTAATTTGCATTTAAGGACATGGCAGGGTTAAGAAGAAGGAACATATTCACTGTACTAACATGAGGAAACTGATAGCTCAGTATGCAAAATTTCATGCCAACTTCAAGGTTGGTCTAAAGGCTCAAAATTTGTAGAAGTGTTTTTATTTGCAAAATAGCATGTAGAACTCGAAAACTGAGCTTAAGCTAGATTATTGTTCATAGTCATAAATCTAAAGCTGATTTTCACAACAACAAAAAAATTATTGGCATATATTTAGACCATGCATGACCTTGCTGAATGAACTTGGCATTCTCAAGCAAAACAAAATAAAACCAGATGACAGATTCTTGTTTTCAAACTCTACAGATGCATCTTGCAGCATGTGATGAAGAGTAATTGCAGTGGGTATGAGGGAACTCATCTCATCCCCCATGGGCTTTAGGTGACATTTGCCTGAGGCTTTACACATTTCTGAAATCTTCCAGGTAAATCCTGAATGGGGCCTTCAGCATAGACATGAGTTTCGTTAAGAATCCATGGCAGAACAGACTGTCTAATAAGGAAATGAAACATCCTCACACAAGTAAAATCTCCTGAGGGGGTACATATAGTACAGCTAATTTTCCGAGCTTTCCTGGAATTGCTACAACATGAACCCCTCAGAGAAACTTTTGCAATAAAGGTTTTCATGTGGTCTTTCCACCATGTACAGTGGGGAGATCCATGGAAAAATCTGTGTGCCTCTCATTCTTTTGCACTTTTCTTTGGATACAAATAGGCAAGGAAGCCTATTACCAGCCTCTGTGACAGAAGCATCTGAGGTTGGACATGGGAAAATGAAACACTGTTGTTTTCCTGCAATTTCCACTAGAATTGCATACAGATATGGAATGTAAAGTGGTTGTTCCCAACCCCAGCCACATCTCTATCTACCAGAGACATCTGGAGTTATACACTAGAGTTACTGTGGATTTTTGGGAAGATGACTGGAGAGTGCTCCACTCACATTGCCAGGAGGATCATGTTGTTCTAGCTCTGCTGCAGGAACCTGAGCCCCTCAAACCACAGGCTCTACAGCCTGGGAGGGCATCGGCAACACAGTCCCTCCCTCCTTCATCAACAAATGTACATAACGCCAATGAGAAGGGTAAAACTAGCACGGTGAGGCAAAATTGCTACCTCCCTGAATCTGGCTCCTCTTAACTGGATTAGAAATAGGCAACACCAGTCCTGTGTCTGTGAGTGTCTTGAAAGACTGTAAAAATATCAACACAAACACTGGAGAAACCTGAAAAAGGGAAAGAGGAACATTACCTGCTGCAAGAATAATTGACTGTTTTCACACACCGAAAACATTATTTCACAGTCTTGAACGCAATCAAAACACTGTGTTCTGTAGTAGATAATCATAACAGAAGCATATTTGCAAACAAGCACTTGTCCCTCTCTAATGACGTCATCTGTTCGCTACCTACATTGCCTGTAAATGACACATTTTCTTTTTCACTTTGCATCCAGAGCAATGTTTTTATTTATCAAAGTTCACACTTGATTAATGCTTCCCTGCCATCACTACCACAAAACTGGTATTTAGCCCAACCATGAACAAGACATTGGCTGCAGTTCTCCTATCATTAGAATGTATTTCCTTAATAACCCATGTTAATATGCTGTATATGACTCGACAACTAAGACAGAAGCAGAATTTTCATATTTCACTTCAACACATTGTATTCTGGGAATTGACATTTTGGCACAACACAGCAGAGGCTGTAGCTCAGCAAAAGTATCACTTGCTTTGCAAAAATCTTGTGTACAAGTTGTTAATTGAAAATCCTCCCTCTGCGGTTGGTTGGACTGGATGAAATGTAAATGTATGTTCCTGACACTTTGCCTGAGAGAAAGGGAGCAAGGAAGCAGGTTTTTAATATTTTGCCGGGTTGAGAGCTGAGGAAGGAATCAAGATGATAGTCCAGTTATTCGGTGAGCAGGGGGACAGGTTCAGGAAAAATAAGAAACCCACAAGTTAAAATCATAGAATCATAGAATGGCCTTAATTGGAAGGGACCTTAGAGATCATCTAATCCAACCTCCCTGTCATGGGCAGGGACGCCCCTCAAGTAGATCAGGCTGCTCAAGGCTCTGTCCAACCTGGCCTTGAACACCTCCAGGGAGGGGGCATGCACAACTTCTCTGGACAATTTATTCCAAAGTCTTGTCACCCCTGTATTGAAAAATTTCTTTCTAAGATCTAACCTAAGATCTAAAATACTAACCTGGTTTTTATAAAATCAAAGCTGAAACAGAAATTTCTGAGGTTCCAAAGTACTTGGGTTTATTTTCTTTTATTTCTTTTTTTTTTTTTTTCCCTCATCTTTAGCACAGGAGAGGAGGCTGAAGATGATGGTTTTGTGTTGTTCCCAACACGATCAGACTGAGTGTGTGAGAATGCTTGGACCTCCCAGAGCTCAGTTTCGTAGAGGGCTGATTCTTACCCGGTAACTCTGCTGGGTTTTCTCCTGGGCTTTGTGCTGCTCTTACACAGCCATCATTGCTCTTCCTTCAAAATAATTATTTCTGATTCATACCACAGACTGTGAGAGAGAAACTGGCTTCTTATTTCCAGTGTGGTTGTACCGGGGTATATTTGACTCATGGGTGTCAGATAATCTAGGTCAGCATCAGCTGCACATTTGAGCTCTTGGGTGGTTTTCCCAATTAAAACCATGCTACTAGCTCCCAGCACTTTTTCCTTCACTTGGCTGAAAAATGCCAACAACTTCAGATGACAGAAGTTACTGAGAAATAGTTGAAACATTATGAAAGGAAAAAAAAAAAAAAGATGCAGAAATGAATACTGTATTTAGAGTTCTGCTTTCTGCTATGGTTGATTCTTATTAATGCAGTGATTCCTCAGAAAAATTTCGAGGCAAGTGACCCCATCTTCTAAAGTATGGTCGTCTGTGTGTGGCCCGTATCATTGGACATCTCACATACACACAGCACTAATGGCACTATGTCACCACATATTTTTTCACCCGTATTACGAGGTATGCCTCTCACTTTAAATCTGAATTTCCTCTCACCCTCATAAGCCAGATGGTATCTTGTTAGTAGTAGGAGTTGTGGGGTCACAAAATTTTTGGCAATAGGGGCTTAGGCTGTGAGCCCAGCCTGCTTTGGAGATCAAAGGAGGAACATAGCCTGAACATCTTCAGGGCCTGGTGAACAGATCTCCTTTTTTTTACAAAAATGAACCTCAAATGAGGTCAGATTCACACTGCTGCAACTGACAGGTCCATTTATATTACAGAACTAAATGAAAGACAACAAGGGGAAAGATGGAAACTCAAAATAAAGAACTGGTCTTGTCTTACACAAGGCAGGCCTTGCTGATTATAATATGGTATTTACTTTCAGCTTTCTACAGGCAACCTGGTGTACATTGTTGTGTATATTAGAGCTCTGGCAGCTTTCTAAGAGAAATATGAAAAGGGAGTCCTATAGAGTCAACTTTCCAGATTCAGAGCTCTATACATGACATTGCAAAGTGAGGACTTTCAGTTCTTTGCTCCCTATGTCAGAGGCATAAAGAAGCGTTAAAAAAAGCTGAAATTGACCCAGTAAGCCCAGTCTCGGGAATCCTTCACTAAAGGAGAAATTCCAAGGAGTATAATGTTTCCACATCCAGACCTTCCCACCACTGCCACTGCTCCCATATTCATGGTATGCTTGTGGTGGAGGGCAGCGGGAAACAGTGATGGGATAGCAAAGTGAGCAGTGCTCCATCAACCATCTGGCTAGTACAGTCACAGAGAGTGACTGTACATACGTTTCATCCAGCTTGGCCACCTACATTTTAGGCATACAGTCTAAATTAGTCATAGTTAATCCTATCCCAGGATAGATTTGTGAGGGTGACTGCTTCACTCCACTGACTCCAGACAGAGTTTAAATGAGCGTCGCTGAAGTTAGACGAGACAGACCCAATTCTTCAGGATCATGATTCACGGACATGATTCAGAGCAGCCCCTCAGAGATTTTTGGGGGAAGAGTTATTACAACCTGACACGTGTATTTCTCACAGTTAACTCCTGATGCACTCGGCTGAACCAGCGCAATGACACTGGGTCATGAATGTGACCCTGCTTATCCTACAGCACCCAGCATTCAGAGTGCCTGCCCACTTGCCCACCAACAGAGATAGATTATATCCACACGGCCTCAGTGATTTCCCTTACTGAAGATACTGTCCAGTTTCTGATGCTTAACCTCAAAGAAGGTATGATAAATACAAACAAATAAACCCCACCTGTGAAAAGTTACAGCTGCAAAATTAACTGAAGCTCTGATCAAACATCAGTTGTCTTGTCATCACTGCATGGTTTTTAAAAACTCAACACAAAGGGTTACAAATGAAATCTCTGTAATGCTTTAAATTCTATCATTCAGTCTCTAAAGCTTGGTAGCTTTTCCTATATATTTCAGGAATAATATTTTTAAATATATTTTAGTGGCAGCACCTGATAAATCCTCCTAAATTATCATTAATGTAAGATCAATTCCTTCACTCTTCTTTTGATTTCACTAATGTAAAATGTATTAATTCAGACAGAATTCATTCTCTCATTTTTTTCCTCTTACTGTTTTTTTCTTACTGCACCTTTTTCTCTGAGTCAAATTAGCATGTAATTTTTGCTAAGGCGGTATGAAAAAATCAACCAGCTTCCCTCCCTCCCTCTCTCTCTCACTCCCTTCCTACATGTCAGTCCCAATTAATTTTAATTTCTCTCATTGGGAAATGAAGGATGTTGCTAAGTATTTTAGAATTGATTCTTTGAAGGATTTCCAAGTAGTAAAACCATCTTTGAACCTAAAGAACCTTCTGCCAGGCTTCAGAATTCAGGTGGGACATTCAACAAAACACTACATTTTATCTTTATTTTTTTGCTATCTACATTTCAATCAGTTCTTTTCTCTCCCTGTTATCTGTGTGCTCTGAAAAATGTCAGCAGACCTCTGTATTACACCGTACATGGGAAGTCTGCAAGTTTTCCAAAACTACTGTAATTAAAGCACAAGAGAATTTAACCTGATCTCTACCAGAAACTACGGTGATTTAGGGATCTTCTATTTTCTTACACTGCAGATCAGTAACAATCAGTGATCAGATTTAATTTTGACTTCTGGTAGCTTTGACTGATCAGTCTAGTTCACAGATGAGATGAAGATCTTATGAACTTTGGTTTTGTGATCGGTAAATCCAAAACACAGCACTGTACTAGCTACTACGAAGAAAATTAACTCTATTCTAGGCAAAACCAGGATGAGTCCTAAGGCATAATTCCTAGAAGACTGTAATAGGATGGATATCCCTCTTTACCATTGTTCACAGAGCTTCCCACCTCCTGGTTACTTGTTCCCATTCCTATATCCTTGGGGAAAATCTTTGCCTCCAATATCTCTGTGCCTGTTTTTCAGCTGAAGGAAGGGAAATTTATGGCCAAGAGGTAGAAATCGATTTTTTAAACCATTATTTTAACTTCTTACTGACTTGACTGTGTAGGACAATTGACAAGCTTAATTTTGACCTGTTGTCTTGGGTGTATACACCATTGCCCTCTCTTGCTCAGGACCAGAGCCCTGTGAGGGACCCTTCCCAAGGAAGATTAAGTCACCTTCTGGAAGGCACTTGAGTGGTGTAAGAACAACAGGCTCCTCATTAGAATCATAGAATCATAGAATGGCATAGGTTGGAAGGGACCTTAGAGATCATCTAATCCAACCTCCCTGTCATGGGCAGGGACATCTCTCAACTAGACCAGGTTACTCAAGGTCTCATTCAACCTGGCCTTGAACACCTCAAGGGAGGTGGCATCCATAACTTCTCTGGACAATTTATTCCAGTCTTGCAACCCTCGTACTGAAGAACATTTTCCCTAAGATCCAATCCAAATCTGTTTTCCTTTAACTTTAATCCATTTCCCCTTGTCCTATTGGCAGACACTTTTGTAAAAAGTCCCTTCCCAGCCTTCCCTTCAGGTACTGGAAGGTCCCTGGACTCTTCTCTTTTCAAGGCCGAACAATCCCAGTTTCTTTAGCCTATCCTCATAGCAGAGCTGCTCCAGACCCTGGAGCATCTTTGTGGCCCTCCTCTGAACTCGTTCCAACAGATCTCTGTCCCTCTTACAGTGGGGGCACCAGAACCGGACGCATTATTTGAGGTGGGGTCTCACAAGAGCAGAGTAAAGGGGGAGAATCACCTCTCCCAACCTGCCGGCCTCATTCCAGCTTCATGGCCTACCCTCACTCTCAGGAAGGAGTCATGGATTTTCTGTAATACTAAATTAACTACAGCTGCCTCCCTAGAAGTCTGTATGTCCTATTTGGACAACTGCTTCAAGTTCTGAATGTTTATCTGAACATCATCCAAAGTATGTGATCAACCTGGGTGCTCTAAGCAGGGTGGAAAAACCATCACGTTCCTGCTTCCTCTATTCTTGCTGTGCAGAGTGGAGCACCCTCAGGGAAAGACAAGGACGAGAGAATTGAGAATGAAGAACTACACTACCAAAAATGTACCTTCCTGACTATGATGACAATGACATATACTGATCTTAGGAACTAGCAGGCAGCTAAATGGGAAAAGTTTTGTTACCTGAGCCTGAAAATGAGATTATACACAAGATTGTCACTGAGGACAGTAGTCAAGCTTTGAAGACCTGCAGAATATGGAAGACCAAGAGCCGAGCAGATGCATTGCAGTGAGAATTACTCACTTTCCAGTGGGGAACAAGCCAGAAAACCTTGATTTAGTGTTTTTATAGAGTAGTAAGGCACTTATTAGCATTCCTGCAATGAAGATTGATTTGCTTGTGTATGATACATTACCAAAGGCGGAGTTAAAAATTGGTGCTATACCACGTAACTCTTCTCAAGTCCCTTTTTAAAAGTCACTTGGTACATTGTTTAATATCAGTGTGAGCAGTCACCGGCAACCTTTCGTTACACACCTTCTATCAAAAAATGAAAGTACCTGTTTATAGTTATATATTCATGCAAACAGACAATGTAGCATAAATAAATATCAGCATTCTGTACTTAACATCACAAGGGAAGTGAAAAAAAGGCAAAACTCAATGCATAAAATCTTTATTGGATCTCAGGAGGAACAGAACAGCAACTCTTTCACTGAAATGTCCATTGCTCTGCGCTGTCAACACTACTCCTTCAATGCAGAACACTCTTCCTAATTGTCCACAGGAGAGGAATATAGTGTTATAGAAAACATTTGGTAACTTGATGGAACCTGGTTTCTTCTGCATAGAAGTTTTAACTGTTTACTGATAGTTGTCAAATTGTTCTTTAACTATCATTTGCTTTTCATTTCTTATAAGGGAGGGTAAAATGAACTCTGCATTTTGTGCCTCAGTATAAAGACTCCTTGTCTGAGGAGTGAGTGTAGGAACTTTTGCCTTCCATCACCCATTCTTCCCAGTCCCCTTCCCACCCTGCCACTAGGAAATGATGCAAGAAGGAGCCAAGGACCCAGCCTCCTCTTCAACTCATGCTGATAATTTATTTCACTGCATGAGTATTGGGGCATAGCCTAAGGTCCACTGAAATAAGTACATTTCCTTCTGATTTAAACCCCAGCAGAAGAGCAGATGCTCTACTAAGCACAGAGGTTTCCATTAGACACAGCAGTAAAGGTTGAGGGCTGCCTTGGCTGCAGTGACCATGAAATGGTGGAGTTCAGGATTTCATGTAGCAGAAACAAAATAGCAAGCAGAATTGCAACCCTGGACTTTGCCAAGGCAAACTTTGGATTTTTCAAGCAATTACTAGAGAAAATCCCATGGGCAAGCCTGTTTGAAGGTAAAGGGGCCCAAGACAGTTGGTTAGCGTTCAGGGACTGCTTCTACCGTGCTCAAGATCAGAGCATCCCGACACGTAGGAAGTCAAGGAAGGGAGCCAGGAGACCTGCGTGGCTAAACAGGGATCTGCTGGGTAAGCTCAAGGGCAAGAGGAGAATTTACAGATGTTGGAAGGCAGGGCTGGCCACTTGGGAAGAATATAAGGCTGTTGTCCGAGGGTGTAGGGAGGCAACTAGGAAAGCAAAGGCCTCCCTAGAATTGAACCTGGCGAGAGGGGTCAAGGACAACAGGAAGAGCTTTTTCAAATACGTGGCAGATAAAACTAACACCAGAGGCAATGTAGGCCCACTGATGAATGAGGTGGGTGCCTTGGTGACAGAAGATACAGAGAAGGCAGAGTTACTGAATGCCTTCTTTGCCTCTGTCTACTCTGCCGGAGGCTGTCCTGAGGAGCCCCGTTCCCCTGAGGCCCCAGAGGAAGTCAGGGCAGTGGAGGAGTATGCTTTAGTCGATGAGGACTGGATTAGGGACCAATTAAGCAATCTGGACATCCATAAATCTATGGGTCCAGACGGGATGCATCCACGGGTGCTGAGGGAGCTGGCTGATGTCATTGCTAGACCACTCTCCATCATCTTTGCCAAGTCTTGGGAGACGGGAGAGGTGCCTGAGGACTGGAGGGAAGCAAATGTCACTCCAGTCTTCAAAAAGGGCAAGAAGGAGGACCCGGGTAACTATAGACCGGTCAGCCTCACCTCCATCCCTGGGAAAGTGATGGAACGACTTATCCTTGGTGCCATCTCAAGGCATATCAGGGATAAGAGGGTCATTAGAGACAGTCAACATGGCTTCACCAAAGGGAAGTCGTGCTTGACTAACCTCATAGCCTTTTATGAGGATATAACAAGGTGGATAGATGATGGCCGAGCGGTGGATGTGGTCTACCTTGACTTCAGTAAAGCATTTGACACAGTCTCCCACAGCATCCTTGCTGCTAAACTGCAGAAGTGTGGTCTAGACTCTCGGGTAGTGAGGTGGACTGCGAACTGGCTGAGGGGAAGAAGCCAAAGAGTTGTGGTCAATGGGGCAGAGTCTGGTTGGAGGCCTGTATCCAGTGGAGTGCCTCAAGGGTCGGTACTGGGACCAGTATTATTCAATATATTCATCGATGACTTGGATGAGGGACTAGAGAGTACTATCAGCAAGTTTGCTGATGACACCAAGCTGGGAGGAGTGGCTGACACACCAGAAGGCTGTGCTGCCATCCAGTGAGACCTGGACAGGCTGGAGGGTTGGGCGGGGAAAAATTTAATGAAATATAACAAGGGTAAATGTAGGGTCTTGCATCTGGGTAGGAACAACCCCAGGTTCCAGTATAAGTTGGGGAATGACTTATTAGAGAGTAGTGTAGGGGAAAGGGACTTGGGAGTCTTGGTGGACAGCAGGATGACCATGAGCCAGCACTGTGCCCTTGTGGCCAGGAAGGCCAATGGCATCCTGGGGTGTATTAGAAGGGGGGTGGTTAGTAGGTCGAGAGAGGTTCTCCTTCCCCTCTACTCGGCCCTGGTGAGACCCCATCTGGAATACTGTGTCCAGTTCTGGGCCCCTCAGTTCAAGAAAGACAGGGAACTGCTGGAGAGAGTCCAGCACAGGGCAACTAGGATGATTAAGGGAGTGGAGCATCTCCCTTATGAGAAAAGACTGAAGGAGCTGGGGCTCTTTAGTTGGGAGAAGAGGAGGCTGAGGGGTGACCTCATTAATGTTTACAAATATCTAAAGGGTGAGTGTCACGAGGATGGAGCCAGGCTCTTCTCGGTGACAACCACTGATAGGACAAGGGGTAATGGGCTGAAACTGGAACATAAGAGGTTCCGCTTAAACTCGAGAAGAAACTTCTTCTCAGTGAGGGTGACGGAGCCCTGGAACAGGCTGCCCAGAGAGGTTGTGGAGTCGCCTTCTCTGGAGACATTCAAGACCTGCCTGGACACGTTCCTGTGTGGCATAGTCTAGGCATTCCTGCTCTGGCAGGGGGATTGGACTTGATGATCTCTCGAGGTCCCTTCCAATCCCTAACATTCTATGATTCTATGATTCTATGAAAAGACAAGCAAGGATAGAGGATCAGCTTCTCTGCGCTCCTCCCTCTTGCATAACTCCTCATGATGGCTAGTGAAACAAAATTCTTGGAAAACCCTCAAAAAAAAGAAAAACAGAAAGAGAGAGAGAGGACTGTACAAATACTATAAGTTTTTTAACTGGCCTATGGACAGGAAACAGAAGAGTTCAATACAGGGAGAAGTAGTGAGTTGTGTGCTCAGAAAGTCAGTATGCCGTACATATGAATGGTCTTGTGGAGTGTGAGAGTTTTACTTCAAAACCAGGTTTACTGGTAACACAGTAATTGAGGGCGTGAAGCAAAAGAAACAGAGGAATCAAGCCAGACTGACTGGGAGGGCAGAAAGGCAGTAGAGAAACAGAGCAGGGACATGAACCTCTTGCTTGGTAAGAGGCAAAGGCATTGTAATGCAGTGAATAGAAGTGAAAGGAAAATGTAGAAAATGCTTTCTTTGCTCTCCTCAAAAACAATAGGTCTGATTGTCAGGTTGTATAATGATCACAGCTCCAAAATAAAGAATTGAGGGTCGGACAGATGTTGTTTAAATCAAATTAATTCTAAGCAGTAAGTACAATTCTGACAAACATAAGTGAAAATTCAAAGTGCCGAGCAAATGAGGGTGACCGAGCACTGGAACAGGCTGCCCAGAGATGTTGTGAAGTCTCCTTCTTTGGAGACTTTCAAAACCTGCCTGGATGCGTTCCTGTGCGCTCTACTGGAGGTGATCCTGCTCTGGCAGTGGGGCTGGACTAGATGATCTTTTGAGGTCCCTTCCAGCCCCTAACGTTCTGCGATTCTGTCATTCTGTGAAATGACATTCTGTCTTGGATTTTGTCTTCAATAGAAAGGAAGAGGCTTATCAGTCTTTGTGGTCCTCTAAAATATCCATTTTTTTATATAAAGTTCATGAACATAGGGTGTATAGAATCCAGTAGTAAGGAGTTTCCAGAGTTAGAAAGAAGAGTTTTG
The DNA here is from genome assembly GCA_020746105.1 of Trogon surrucura. Taxonomy (NCBI): domain Eukaryota; kingdom Metazoa; phylum Chordata; class Aves; order Trogoniformes; family Trogonidae; genus Trogon; species Trogon surrucura. The sequence continues at coordinate 105,499,702 of CM036618.1, forward strand.
GAAATGTCATACCAGAATGCTGCGATTGTATCTAAGTAAGAGCTGTTAAAATCATATTTGCAAATCTAATATTTATATTTCATGATATCGCAAGAACTGTAAAGAACACTGGCCCCTGCTATAACAGTTAAAAGCTGGAGGCATAATTATAGAGTTATTCATCTAAGAGGCCATATTTTACATCCAGGATTAAAATGTGCTTTTCTTTTAAAAAATGGTTGGATTATAAAAACATGTAGAGGTTTATATTGTCCTCTTACTACACAATTTTATTGCTTAGTAAAAACAGTGAAACACCTCATACCTCACTGGAGGCTCTTTTATACGGTTCTGTTCTGGCTAGTCAGCAGTGATGCATTAAAACACAGTGAAAAATTATGATTAATTTCTATAAACTGTCTTTTTCCATTTGTTTTGGGAGCACAAAGTTGACCTGGGGAGCTTGCAGCTTCTCTTGCCTCAACTGTTTTGATGCTCTCAGTGTTTCAGGAAGTATCATCTTCCTTCTAGAGTAATGGAGGTGCAACTCTTTTGTGCTTAATATTAATTTGTACTTCTGAAACACAAGGTTCCCACTGTAAGCTTTCACTTCAAGTTTTCACATCAAGTGGAGAAATAATCCCTTACATTTTTCTATCAATATTCCACCCCAGATCCTAAATGAAAGAAAATGAAAATTAGTCTCTTTTCTTGCTTTGTCTGTTCGAGATCTCTAACTTAGTCCTCTGAAAACCATTCCAAGCTGTGTGCTCATGTGTACTGTGCATGGGGGAGTTGTTTCCAAATAGCTCGTAGTTTAGGTTTATCACCTTCCTTTATTTTCCCACAGTTGTAGTGCCCCAATGTACTAGGGAAAAAATTTTCCTGATGCCAGAAAAGAATTTTTTTGTGGTTTTCTTGCCACGGATACTTTCTTAGATGACTTAATTTCCACCTAGAGAATCTTTTGAGTCACCCAAATGCAAGGAGACGAGCCTTTTCCTTGCAGATGGCCAAAGAGACCTTTCACACACCTTTCACAGGCCACACATTAACACACAGATTAGTGTTATTTTATAACCTGGGAAGAAAAAAAATATAGTCCAAGTCACATAAAATAAAGTTGCAGGGTAATTCTGCCAGTAGGTTCTCACATCTTCTATACATGAACTCCCTTGCACAGTGGACTCCCATATTTATACATCTCCTTGAAAAACAACTCCTGAAAGCTTTATTAAGGGAAATACCACATATACAGCATTCCAGCCGTGGAAAAATTCACAAGGAATGTCTCTGAAAGTACATAAAAAAAGTGTAGTTCATCTCTGACTAGGTGTTCGTTTAGCTTAAAAAGTTACCTGCCGAAGCGAGAGGATGACATGCATTTTCCTTTGCCAGCTTGTTCTCTACACCGATGAATTCACTAACAAGAGGCTGGACAGCAGTACCCATGGATTTCTGTAGCTGGATACCAGTTTTAACCTCCCACAAAGGTATATGTGTAAGCCACGTCAGCTGAAGGTATGTGAAATCTCCCCAGAGCTGGGCGCTTTGTGCTGGCTGGCTGCAGGTCTCACAGGGATGAATAGGCAGCGCATCTCACCCTCCGGGTACCCACCGCCCGTGCACACCGCTAGCTGCTGAAACACGTCTTAGGTAAAATTCATATTTGTATTTCAAAGAAAGCTCCAGAGGAATGACTTAGGTCTGTATCTTCTCCAAGCCCACACTAAGAAGAGTTTTCAAGATTGGGTGCTTAAAGCTATGGTCTGGACAGCCAACCCTTCCTCTCTCCTCCCTCTCCCCCCATCTCCTACGTGAATTCATGCTCTTCTCACTCACATATCTGAAGTTTTCTTTATAGCAGAGAAATTCTCCCACACCACTTGAAATGTCTTTGTTCTCTCCACAGTATTTGCTGAGAAGGATGGATTGGATGCAGAGAAAGATCATGGTAGGCATGTGAAAACATACCTAAAATTTAACTTGAGACTACATTAATTTAGAGTAGAGCTCAAGGTTTTTCTATTGTGGCTTTTAGGAGTTCATAATTGCTTCATCCTTGTCAGTTAACAAAACTCTTTGTGAAAGGCCACACGTAACAGGTTGTGCCACTAGCTAGGAGTACTAAATGTTTTGGGTTTCACAGAATATATCTTGTCTTTTTGCTTGGAAATGTTCTCTGGGTAGTAAAAGACAATTTTTCCCATTTGTCTGGATAAGTTAGCCCAGATAAAAGGTAGTGCTCTGGCTGCCAGATGTACAGCAGCCCCAGGCAGATCACCAGGTGGATGTATTGCTGCATGTAGTAAGTCAAACAGACCTCAAATGCAACGATTCTGTCAGGCACAGTATCTGTGCCACTCCTCTGTTGGGAAACCTGGGACAGAAATAGTTGAGCCTTGTTAGCTAGAAGCCCTTGGATTTACTTTATATTCTACTATAGAAGTGACATCCTCTACTTTTTCTTCTTAGAATACTTGTTCCTGGTTTTCTACACTGCCAGAATCTCCCTTCAACTTGAAACTCTCAGTCCCATCACTCCCTGCTGCAACAAGCGTTTGATCCTGATCTGGTGATAAGATTTAAGATATCTCAACAGTGGGAAAGTCCCAGCCTATGTATTGGGAAGCAAAGGGGTCCTGGTAGTGCGTTGCTGCTGAGATGGCTCCTACAGCATCACCTAATCAACTCCTACCAATTTTCGTCTGTCTGAAGTTACTAGGAACCAAGCCAGGAGCTGGACCACTGAAGGCTGAGGGATGGATCAGCAACACGTGCTCCTGATCCCCACCGAATGAAAAGCAGTTCAGATATTGACCCATAGCTTGAGTATCTATGGAGACAGAGTTGGCTGGTGCAATCTGCAATCCTAGCTGTCTGTAAGTGTTGTCTTGTACATTTTACATATCACCACATGCAGATTTAACTTGTACTCCTAGTTTTGATCACACACTCATCAGTAAGCAACTGGTTAAGCAACATGGAAGTGGTGCCTCAGGGGGCACATAAAAGGAGATAAATGCAAAATGGGTCTTAGTGCTGCAGAAAAGGAGGCTGAAGATGTGATGTCAGAGGTAGGGTTTTGTGCTTTACTGTGACCACAATTTCACCCAGTAGAGTGAAGAGAAGCGCCCGTTGTCAAACTGACTTACAATTGCTGTAACACACGGATGAAATTTTCTCTCTGTCCTACACAGTTCAGCTATGTTGTCACTCTGTGCTTTTTCCAGTAAAAAACAATAAGTACTTCTTTTCTTCAAAGCAATAGAGAGCAACAGAATATACCTGGCTTGCTTATCAGATGATTTCCCTGAAGCTGTAGATCAGCCTCCCAAATTTTCTGTGCGGATCAGGAGCTAAATGAGCTAACCTTCTGTCAAGCAGTGAATTCTGGGACATTTTTTCCACTTTTGCAAACATTAGTCTGTTTAAGTGAATCAAGTACTTAACATGGCATGATGAGGAGGAACCCTGGGGAAAAACTAGTGAGCTCATAGTCCAAAACTGATGCAGTCATAGTACTCAAAGAGAAAGAAAGAAAAAAGCACTCAAATTTTCCACTATGATAAAACCAGAAGCAAGTGCTAGAATAAGTAGGTTTTGACATCCATTGTTCAGTGTCACTAGAGTGTTATTTTTTCTATATAGCAGAACAGTGGTTAATTCATAGCTCTTGGGATTTTTTTTGAGCATAAATCACTACAGGGTATTTTTTTTCCCCTATATCAATCAGTGGTTTGTAAAAATCTGCAGGGAGAAATAAACCATACAAGCTGGCAAGTAGTTTTAGTGGCATTTAAAACAACTGTGGTAGTTATAAACAGTAAACAAAACATAGTAACCAATTTAAACACTAGAGATTGTTGTATCATAGGAGCATAAATCATTAACTTAATAATTTCAGCAGCAGTGACTCAAACACAAAATTAAGCCAACAGTACCCCCTGTGGCAATAATGAAGTACTGTATTTCTTGCAGAAAACAACTGACACAATTTGTGGTTGCAGCTTGGAAATCCTCTGAAGCTGATCCTTGGAAGAGAGATCTCCAAGCAGCTTTAGCACGAAGTACTTTTATAAGGAATTATATTCCAGACATATTTTCATAAACACAATCCAGAGCCTAAAAGCAACAGAGATGAGGTTAGATGTACTTAGAGACGAGATGCATACATTAAATGGGATGGCAGATCACTGCTGGGATTCAGACAGTTCTCCGTTTTCCGACAAAGTTACTGGGTATTTTCCTGAAGAACCTAGTGACGCATCAGCGTCATGAAGTAGGAGATGAATATGTAGAAGGGTCTGCAGATGCAGTGTTCAATCTGGCTAAACTCCTATTACGGTAGGATTGAAGGCTTCGGTTCCAAATATCCCAGCTGGCCATTTACGAAACACTGAAGCGTATCTGAAGTTAAACTACATTCTCCTCCCCTCAGCCAAATCCAAATTACAACTCTTTCTATTGCCTGGAATTGAAACTTAGAGTGACTGGGCTTCTCTCTAGGCATTAGTCATGGGTCAAAAGTTAGGTGGCTGAATCTTAGCTTTAAGTCTCCTTAATTTTCGAAGAAAACTGCAGAACTTCTGGGATACATGAATGCTGCTAAGCCAAAATTGTTTTTAATTATCATCTTCAGATTTCGGTACCTATTCAGAGATAAGAAATTCCAAAACCTGCTGTCAGAGGTGGTAGGGAATGCAATTCACTTTCACCTTCTTTCTTTCTTTCTTTTTTTTTAAGTTCTCTGTTAATAGTCTTTTCCATACAACATTTTGAGGATGGAAACAAATCATCTATTTCTGATGTCAGTTGATACTATGGAGGGGGGGGAAATCATGCGATAATACCTCACTTCAGAAGTGCCTTTTAATTAAAGATCTCAGAATTCTGGTTCCAGACCTCTAAATATGGATTTCTACATATGAAAATATGTAGAAATTTAGTCTTGGATTTGGTCAAAGCTCAGGTAGAAAATAAGTAGGAAATGTCACTGCTGAAGCACTGGAAATTTTCAGATGGCAGAAACAGAAAATATTTATCCCTGTTTGCTTTTCAAATAGTTGATGACATACTACAATCTTTTCTGCTATTTTTAGGTCAAAAAGAAAGCACATATAAGAATAGGGCTTATTTTGGATATATTAAAAATGTAAAAACACCAAGAAAAAAAACATAAACATGAAAAGACAAAAGAATGCTATTAGAATAGGAATAAGACAGAGGTGCTGATCTTTTCTATGCTATTAACACATGTTCCAGTGTGAGTGTTGTCTCCTTCCCTTTGTTTCAGTGCCTGAGAATCCTATTCATGTGGCAGGAGCCTTGTAGAGCATGTAATAAGGTAACAACCAGTGACTCAGTGAAGTTATACTCAAACTATATGACATGAAATTAAAAATCAAATCAATGGTGCAGGGACACTTTTTGCTTACATACGTACAATAACAATACTTCAGTAAATACTTGAATATATTGTTTTTTTCTCGTAGAAATCACTTGAGTCAAAACTATCTTGTGATTTTGTGGGATGGCGATCTGTGATTTCAGCCTAGTCCCTTTTTTAACACAACTCTATGAATCCTATTCTGGTTCCTAGAGGGTGATGTATTTGAAAACTAAGCTAGCGTAGGATCAAGGAAGAACTAAGATTCTTCAAAAATAAAAGATTCCATCTTTCTGGGACCTGTGGGGGTGAGAAGTGACCTCACGTCACATCTATGGGCACCACTTAGCTAGGTCAAGCCAGATATGTGGGAAATATGGTATATAGAGCTGAAAAATAGTAGCATGTGTCATGACATACATTAACGCTCTCAAGAAATATGAAGTCCTTCCCTATAGGTGATGGAAGACACAGACTGAAAAGTAAAGGCCTGATAGCAAGCATTCCTGAATCCAGAGTATTGACTCTGGCCGACATCACTGAATCACAGAATGTCAGGGGTTGGAAGGGACCTCAAAAGATCATCTAGTCCAGCCCCCCTGCCAGAGCAGGATCACCTCCAGTAGAGCGCACAGGAACGCGTCCAGGCAGGTTTTGAATGTCTCCAAAGAAGGAGACTCCACAACCTCCCTGGGCAGCCTATCACATAAACTAGCAAATAAAGGTGATGAAAGGAATTTGCAGAAAAGACAGGCTACAGTGCTATGTACTTCAGGACCTCCCTCCAATTCCCATGAGTCAACCTTAAAATTGTTTAAGAAAGAATCACTATCTGCAAAAGTTTTAACATTATTACCTTATCCTCTGATCCAAAAGCCCTGGAACTGTAAGAGGTCTTTTTTCTCAGTGTATCAGAGAAGAGAAGATGCAGCGAAGTGTCACTACTGCCGATAAGCAATCTGGATAATTTATCTGAGTAACCAGCAGGGACTGAATCAAGCCTCAGCTACCTGAAAGCCTTCCTCCCAGGACAGCCTTCTGAGAATTACAGTACGGAATAAGAAAAAGAGAAGAGATTCAGAATGGACACTCTGATGCTTGGAAGAGACATTGCTGTCAGGGTAGCAGACAATGGAAAAGCTGAATTCCCAAACCTACGGCAAAGCTATCACATATGCAGGTGCTACACCTGCACTGAGCTCACACATCAGAGAAGCCCAGGAGTTACCTGCAACAGGCAAATAAATATTCCCAACAAGAAGCAGCAGGTAGTATTCTCTATGTATTTACAGGTAACTCCACATAAACGGAGAAAGGGTACTTTGGCATTTTGGGTAGCTTTGAGGTGGTGTCATTTACACACTGACAGATAACGCAGCAGAATCCTTCATCCTCAATGCTCAAGCATCTCTGATCACCTTCCAAGCTGATCATTCAGATTTATATCCATTTAATACTACTTACAGAGCAACCAGTAGCTGTATACATTACCAGTTGTCTTTAAATCTAAACTGTGTGTGAGCTATGGGAGTGAGATGTGTCAGACTTCGAAAGGGATGGATCCAGTTCTTACACAAACCCACATCCAGCATGTTTAGCAATAACATGTACGAAAAATACCAAGTACCTTGCTTGGACTGAGATTTTGTCCTTTCATATGTACCCTAGTGTTTGCTTTGTTTCTGAAGCAACATTAGCCAAGAAAATCCTGACAATGGCTAACTATACTTGCTGTGTAGCCAAACTGAGGATTAATAACATATTTAGCCCAACGGTTTAAGTGTATTTCCCAGCCGAAATGTTTTTCAAGTATAAAACACTGCTATTAGATCTTTGCATGCAGTAGGACTCTGCACCACTCACTAGGGAAAATCCCATCACCAAGAAGATTCCTTAGAGAAGACTGAAAATTAAACAGATAGCCTGGCCAGTTAGCGACAGCTACTAGCAAAAAGGCTGCTTAAGAGGAAGAGGTGATTTGTGAAGCTTTGCACTGAACAATACATCCTGGGCTTGGGTTTTTGAGCTGAAGACTATTGGAATCACCAGGATTCCAGAGGGCATAGTCTGAAACTGGAATCCAGAGAGCATGGCCTGAAACTGCATCACGGGAGGTTTAGGTTGGATCTCAGGAAGTGCTTCCTCACGGAGAGGGTGATCAGGCACTGCCCAGGGAAGGGATGCACTGCCCAGGGAAGGGGTAGAGTCACCGTCCCTGGAGGTGTTTAAGGAGAGGCTGGATGTGGCCCTTAGTGTCACGGTCTGGCCGATGTGTTGGTGTTGGGTCATAGGCTGGACTTGATGATCTCAGAGGTCTTTTCCAGCCTCAACAATTCTGTGATTCTGTTATCATAGATACTGACCAAGACTCCAGCTCTGACTCCTTTGGCAGACTGTGAGAGAAATGAACATTCCACACGTGAATGCAGCATCACAGGGTACACTCTGGCCTCCTGGAATAAGTGGGATTTTCTCACCAATCTTTCACAACAGTAGCCAGCTCAGACTCCATAGTAGTTGCTAGCTAGCACCAAGGTAGGCCCCTACTTACTTAAATGCACACTTTAAAAAAATGCTAAGAGCTTTCTTGACTTCACAACTGTGTAAAACATTGTAAAATAAAGACTCCCCTTCAAAATGTAGGCTAGTGTTGATCACAGAAAACTGAGGAGGCCTTATTTTGCTGTAGACAGGCAGCAAACACCTTCAAACTCTCTGTCTGGTTTAATACACATAGAATCATAGAATGGTCTAGGTTGGAAGGGACCTTAGAGATCATCTAATCCAACCTCCCTGTCATGGGCAGGGACGCCTCTCTGCTAGATCAGGCTACTAAGGGCTTTGTCCAATTTGGTCTTGAACACCTCCAGGGAGGGGGCAGCCACAACGTCTCTGGGCAATTTATTCCAAAATCTTGCCACCCTCGTACTCAAGAATTTCTTCCTCAGATCTAATCTAAATCTATTCTCCTTCAACTTAAACCCATTTTCCCTTGTCCTATCAGTGGACACTCTTTTATAAAGTCCCTCCCCAGCCTTCCTGTAGGTTCCCTTCAGGTATTGGAACGCAGCTATTAGGTCCCCCCAAAGTCTTCTCTTTTCAAGACTGCACAGTCCCAGCTCCCACAGCCTGTCCTCATAGCAGAGGTGCTCCAGCCCCTGGATCATCTTTGTGGCCCTCCTCTGAACACGTTCCAACAGATCTATGTCCTTCTTAGGATGGGACACCAGAACTGGATGTGGTATTCAAGGTGGGGTCTCAGAAGAGCAGAGTAAAGGGGGAGAATCACCTCTCTTGACCTGCTGGCTACGCTTCTCTTGATACATCCCAGGATGCGGTTGGCCTCTGGGCTGCATGAGCGCACTGCCGGCTTATGTTGAGCTTCTCATCTATCAGCACCCTCAACTCTTTCTCTTCAGGGCTACTCTCAACCCACTCTGTGTTCAGTTTGTATTTGTGCCTAGGATTGGCTTGACCCAGGTGAAGGACCCTGCATTTTGACTTGTTGAAGCTCATGCAGTTTGCACTGGCCCATTTCTCAAGCCTGTCAAGGTCCCTCTGGATGGCATCTCTTCCCTTAAGTGAGTCCACCTCACCACACAGCTTGGTGTCATCGGCAAACTTGCTGAGGGTGCACTCAATGCCATCGTCCCTGTCACTGACAAAGCTGTTGAACAGCACTGGACCCAGAACAGACCCCTGAGGAACAGTGCTTGTCACTGATTTCCATGTGGACATTGAGCCATTGACCACAACTCTTTGAGTGCGACCATCCAGCCAGTTCTTTATCCACTGAGTGGTCCACCTGTCAAACTCGTGTGTCTCCATTTTAGAGACAAGGATGTCATGTGGGACAGTGTCAAACGCCTTGCATAAGTCCAGGAAAATGACATCCGTTGCTTTTCCCGTGTCAACCAGCGCTGTAGCTTTGTCGTAGAAGGCCACTAAATTAGTCAGACATGACTTGCCCCTAGTGAAGCCATGTTGGCTGTCACCAACCACTTGATTATTTTTTATGTGCCTTAGTACAGCTACGAGGAGAATCTGTTACATGATTTTACCTGGCACAGAGGTAAGTTTCCCAGGTTGTCTTTAGTTCCTTTTTTTAAAGATGGGGGTTATGTTCCCCCTTTTCCAATCTGTGGGAACCTCACCAGACTGCCAGGACCTCTCAAATATGATGGTTAGTGGCCTAGCAACTTCAGCTGCCAGTTCCTTCAGGACCCGTGGATGCATCTCATCAGTTCCCGTGGACTTGTGCACCTTCAGGTTCTCTAGGTGTTCCCGGACCTGATCTGCTCCTACCTTGGGTGGTTCTTCACTCTCCCAGACCCAGCCAACACTCTCTGTGATTTGGGTGGTGTGGTTCAAGTGGTTGCCAGTGCAGACTGTGGCAAAAAAGTTGTTGAATATTTCAGCCTTCTCCACGTCCTCAGTAACCAGGTCACCTGTATCATTCTAGAGAGGTCCCACATTCTCTCTCGTTTTCTTTTTTCTCTTACATAACAGTAAAATCCTCTTCTGTTATTTCTAATATCGCTGGCCAGGTTTGACTCTGTCAGGGCCTTAGCTTTTCTAACCTCGTCTCTGATTACACAAGTAACTTCCTTGTAGTCATCCCGGGTTACCAGTCCCTGCTTCCATGCTTTGTGTGTTTCCCTTTTGTATTTGATTTTCACCAAGAGTTCTTTGTTTATCCATATAGGTCTCCTGGCGGTTTGCCTGATTTCTTCCTTTTAGGGATGTAGTGCCTTTGAGCTTGGAGAGGATGATCCTTGAAAGTCAACCAGCTTTCTTGGGCTCCCAGACCCTTCAGGGCTTTATCCTATGGCACACTACCAAGGAGGTTCCTGAAGAGGTGAAAGTCAGCTCTTCTGAAATCAAGGGTATCAAGCTTGCTGAGCTTCCCCCTCTTAGCTGCCCTTAGGATCTCAAACTCCATCATCTCATGGTCACTGCAGCCAAGGCTGCCCACAAGTTTAACATTACCCACCAGCCCTTCCCTATTGACGAGAACAAGGTCTAACATGGCACCTCTCCGCATTGGTTCCTCTGTCACTTGGAGAAGGAAGTTATCATCAATGCATTCCAGGAATCTCCTGGATTGCTTGTTCCCTGCCATGTTGTTTTTCCAATTGATGTCGGGGCAATTAAAATCCCCCCATGGTTACAAAACCCATGCCTCCTACAGGGTGTGCTCAAGCGTTAAAGTAGAATGAATGAATTCTACTCTCAAATGAAAAAAAAAAAACCCAACTAAAAAACCCCTGATATCCAGATAGACCACATCCACTGCATGGCCACCATCCATTCACCGGGTTATGTCTTCGCAAAAGGCTATCACATTGGTCAAACATGACTTTCCCTTGGCAAAGCCATGCTGACTGCTCCTAATAACCTTCTTATCCTTGATATGCCCAGAGACAGCGCCAAGGATAAGTTGTTCCATCACCTTTCCAGGCATGGAGGTGAGGCTGACCGGTCTATAGTTTCCCGGGTCATCCTTCCTGCCCTTTTTGAAGACTGGAGTGACATTCGCTTTCTTCAGGCACCTCACCTGTTCCCCACGACTTACCAAAGATGATGGAAAGTGGCCTAGCAACGACTTGCACCAGCTCCCTCAGCACCCGCGGGTGCATCCCATCAGGGCCCATGGATTTATGGTTGTTCAAGTGTTCAAATTGATCCCTAACCCAGTCCTCCTCAACCAGGGCAAACTCCTCCTTTATCCTGACTTCCTCTGGGACTTCAGGGGACTGGGACTCCTGAGGGCAGTCTCCAACAGCGTAGACAGAGGCAAAGAAGACATTCAGCAACTCTGCCTTCTCTCTATCTTCTGCCTCCAAGGCACCCACCTCATTCACCAGAAGGCCTACATTGCCTCTAGTGTTAGTTTTGTCGGCAATGTATTTGAAGAAGCCCTTTCTGTTGTCCTTGACCTCCCTTGCAAGGTTTCATTCCAAGGAGGCCTTAGCTTTTCTAATTGCCTCCCTATATTCTCTGACAGCAGTCCTATACTCCACACAAGTGGCCAGCCCCTCCTTCCATGATTTATATACTCTCTTCTTCCACTTGAGTTTGCCCAGCCGCTCCCTGGTTAACCATGCAGGTCTCCTGGATCCCTTTCTTGATTTCCTACCTGTAGGGATGCCCTGATCTTGAGCATGGAAGAAATGGTTCTTGAATACTGACCAACTCCCTCAAGTCCCTTTACCTTCTAGTACCCTGTCCCATGGGGTTTCCCCCAGCAATTGCTTGAAAAGGCCAAAGTTGGCCCTGCTGAAGTCCAGAGTTGCGATCCTGCTTGGTATTCTGTTCCTACCGCACAAGATCCTGAACTCCGCCATCTCATGGTTGCTGCAGCCAGGAGTGCCCTCAATCTTCACTGCTTCAACCAGACCTTCTTGTTGGTGAGCACAAGGTCCAGCAGCGCTCCTCTCCTGGTCGGTTCATCCACCATTTGCATCAAGAAGTTCTCATCGATGCACTGGAGGAACCTCCTGAACTGAGGATGTCTGGCTGTGTGGGCCTTCCAGCAAATATCTGGGTAGCTGAAATCCCCCATGAGAACCAGGGTCTGTGATTGAGAGGCTACTGTGAGCTGCTTGTAAAAGGCCTCATCAACTTTCTTCCTCCTGATCGGGTGGTCTGTAATAGACACTCACCACAGTATGATCTATGCTAACCTGCCCCTTCATTCTCACCCACAAACTCTCGACCTGCTCCTCATCCGCCCCTGGATAGATCTCTATACATTCCAGTTGTTCTCTTTTGTAAAGAGCAACTCCACCACCTCGCCTTGTTGGTCTGTCTTTCCTAAAAAGGATGTAGCCATCAAGGCCCACATGCCAGTCACACGAGTTGTCCCACCACGTCTCTGTAATCACAATGGGATCGTAGCTCTCCAACCACACACAGATTTCTAATTCCCCCTGCTTATTCCCCATGCTTCTTGTATTGGTATACAGACACTTAAGAGACTTAACTGAGAAGCATCTGTTACCACCGCTTGTGCCATTCATGTTGGAGTGGATGCATACGAGCAGGGTCATTGTTTTGACACCTAACCCTGGGATATGACCCCCTGGCCCATCCATAGTGAGCCAGGTTTTACCCCCTTCCCCTTTCCAACCTGGTTTAAAGCCCTATCAATTAATCCTGCCAGCTCATCAGCAAGAATTCTCGTCCCTCTCTGAGAGCCCCACTGCATCTGTATCTCTCATGCCTGGACCTGCATAAACATCCCCATGACCATAAAACCCCAAATGATGCTGGTGGCACCAGTCTCTAAGCCATGCCCTCACTGCATGTACCTTCTTGTCCTTTTCAGTATTCCTACCTGCTCCTGAAGGGATAGAAAAGTACCTCTGCCCTCAGTCCTTTGACCAACTATCCTAGTGATGCAAAGTCCTTTTTAATTCTCTTGGCACTCCTTTGGTTGATCTCATCCCAGCCAGCCTGGACAACCCGTGGAGAGAGGGAAGTGGAGGGGGCAACACAACACAACACACTACCCTGACCCTGGGCTGCATGACCAAAGAACGGGGCTCCTATATGGCAGGTCACGCCCCTCCTTCCTTCCCACAATGCCCCGCAAACCTCTGGGACAAATAAAAAGGGTCAGAGGAGCAACTTTCCTCTTTTTAGTTTTGTTTTCCCTCTGAGGGGGGAGGTTGGGCTGGGTGGAGAGAGATATTACAAAAACCATTAAGAGCAGCTTTTCTGCTCCAAATGGATCAACTACAGCAGCAACATGACCAGGTGTAGGACTCAATCATTTTGGCACCTCAGATGAGAAAATGCTCCTGAACCTCAATGGATCCATAGGGTCACAGGACCTCCAGCTGGCACCAAGGGATTCTCAGGGAAAACTTCCGATCCCCAGACCAAAGAGCTCAGAGCAAGCCCGCCCATAAGTCTAAAGGCATTCCTTTTAAATTTTCTACTCGGGTCACCTGACCATAAGATGCAGCACAAACTATGTAAAGTTAGGCTAAAAAGGTACCTATTCTACTTCTAGTTTATTCTAATAAGCCCGTGTTATATATTCTGTGCAATCTCTAACTCTAGTCTGATTGAATTTGTTCTGATTTAGTTAGGGATTCGAATCTCCGATGTCTTGTTATGTCATGCTTTTGTGTTTGGGTTTTTTTTTTTTCTGTTGCTTCTGTGTTGTTACTTTTGTTCTTTTGTGTTGCCCTCGTGCTGAAGTATGGGAAGAAGTATGGTGGAAGATTCCTTTCCTTTCAAGCCAGAAGAGGATAACAACAGAGTTATAATCTCGGCTATCCAAGTTTTGTTCTATGTATTATGTACATTGGCTACAATCATATTTCTGCCATGTATTACTCCATGTCTAATTCGACTGATCCAACATGTGGTTGCTTGTGCAATCTGTAACCACTGCGTCTTCAGGTGGAACGAAACAGGTAAGAGTAACATCTATATATTTTCTTCCTCTTTACTCCCTATTCTCTCTTTCTCTCCCTCTCTCCTCTCTCTGTCTTCTTGCTTCTAACTTCTGCTGCCACGGAGCAATGTTGAGCTACAGGGTGGAATGTGAGACTCAAAGAAAGAAAGCATTATCTCAACATTGCAAAGACCCCTAGTTCGGAACCATGAGGCTTATCACACCAAACTGCTGCTGTAGGAATTAACCAACTTTCTGCAACATACGTAGTGACTGACACCTGCGAGGCTTTGAAGGTGGCTTGGACAGGAGGCCCTCTGCAACATTCTGCCAGAGAATATGGTGAAGCATGGCAGACACAGCAATAATTTAGCAGGGAACTGACACATTCTTGCAGAGGAGTCTAGAGAACAGGGATTGCTGATGAGCACCTAGGTAATGAAACAGGAACTCCATTGTCAGTAAGACAGCAGCCACCTGGCCATCTGGTCTAAACCAGCCTTGTAGCCACTCAGCTCAGTTCTGTTGCTTCAGGAGATCTGTTTCCCTGTATCAGACTCAACTTGATCAAACAGGGGACACAGGGTTTTTATCAGCAATGCCAAAATTTACATCTCTGCTATGTTCCCCTGAGTCCAGAGGGGATGTCTGGAGTTATCTGAGTATATCAGCCAAATACACCATGCCAGGATTCATGGAATAATTTTTTAAGTATTGTAACCCAAACTGAAAATAGTTTTGCTAATCATTTCCTGGGGTGTATTAGAAGGGGGGTGGTTAGTAGGTCGAGAGAGGTTCTCCTTCCCCTCTACTCGGCCCTGGTGAGACCCCATCTGGAATACTGTGTCCAGTTCTGGGCCCCTCAGTTCAAGAAAGACAGGGAACTGCTGGAGAGAGTCCAGCACAGGGCAACTAGGATGATTAAGGGAGTGGAGCATCTCCCTTATGAGAAAAGACTGAAGGAGCTGGGGCTCTTTAGTTGGGAGAAGAGGAGGCTGAGGGGTGACCTCATTAATGTTTACAAATATATCAAGGGGGAGTGTCACAAGGATGGAGCCAGGCTCTTCTCGGTGACAACCACTGATAGGACAAGGGGTAATGGGCTGAAACTGGAACATAAGAGGTTCCGCTTAAACTCGAGAAGAAACTTCTTCTCAGTGAGGGTGACGGAGCCCTGGAACAGGCTGCCCAGAGAGGTTGTGGAGTCGCCTTCTCTGGAGACATTCAAGACCTGCCTGGACACGTTCCTGCGTAGCATAGTCTAGGCATTCCTGCTCTGGCAGGGGGATTGGACTTGATGATCTTTCGAGGTCCCTTCCAATCCCTAACATTCTATGATTCTATGATTCTATGATTTGGCTTTCCTGAGGGTGCATTTAGAGTACTATGTCAAATTTTGTCCCTTCCTTCATCAAAGAAAGACATTGACAAAGTGGATTAAGTACAATGGAGAGCCACCAAGATGATCAGACTGGAGCACGGGAAGTAAAAGGAGAAACCAAGGGCACCAGATTTGTTCGGTTTGGAGGAAAAGAGCTTAAAGCTGGGATTTAACTCCTGCCTGCCACTCCTTTATGAAAGGGTGATCGTAGAAGAAACAGAGCCAGGCTCTTCTCAAGGTGCACACCAAAAGGAAAATACTCAACAGTCACAGGTCATAGAAAACTAAGTTCTGTGTGAACATAGTACAAGAAAATCACAGTGAAGTTAGTGCAGCACTGGAAGAGCCCACGGGTGTCAAATTAGACAACTTCACTGGTGTGAGAGGAGCCCAATCACGGTTCACCAGCAGAGATTCTGGTCTGCAAGGCCTGTTTTTCTCAGAGGGTGTTAAAATCACCTGTTTCCACTGATGTCTGTAATATATGTCAACCTTCATTACCTTGAGGAAATTAAAGGTTGGTCACTGAAGATGCGAGCACCAGATTTTCAAAACTCCTTTATGGAAGGTACCGACCACTGAGAACAATTGCAGACACATCTAGTCAGTTAGGAATCCTAAAACTGTTGCTAAAACACCACAGAAAATTAAGCCCTCATTGTTTTATGTGTCTCTTTTGTTAGTTACACAGGTCAGATTTCTTTTGCTATCCCACAGTGCTGTGTTTATTTTCCAGGTCAAGCAGTTTCATGCACTGGAAATTTAACTTTGAAGAAATAATATGAGGAGGAAAAAAAGAAAAAAAGATAATCTTAAATCTACCAAGTTTAAAGGGAAGAAAAAAAAAGTTCAGTTCACATGATTAACTGTCATGAGCACAGTACATACCATCAGAGGTGCCAAAGCCTAACTTGAAAGGTTTTAAATGTTTCAAGCTGTGCAAGCATGCGTTTCTTCAAACACGCAGAACTGATTATGATGATCACAGGCAAAACTTTAGTTAAACAGAGGATATGTAATTTTTGTAAATCGTTATAGGGTGATTACTAACTATTGAAATAAATGGCTTGCATGTTTATTATCATTAGAGTCTTTTTTCTCCCCTCTGTATCCCTGGGAAGAATAAGAAATGTTGCAGATGATGAAGACAATTTTTGTCATCAATACAGGACAGGCAGTGAATCAAACTTGATCAAGTGTTCTTTAGATTTCAAAAAGTTTGGTAAACTTCGGGATGATTTTTATTTTTGAATCACCCTTTTCTAACAGTTAAGGTCAAAATGCCACAGAAATACTATTTTTTATTTATTTTTTTAATACCCCTTTATTACCTAAGATATATACATTCTGGTCATACCGAAAAGCTGAATGAATATCTGTTCCTCACTGTGTCAGGAGCTGTACACACTCCTGTACAACTCAACATTTTAGATGAATGAATGGAAAGAAGCACGGGAAATGTTGAAAGTAGGGATAAGGTCATGAAATCCATACTATATTTTACTGTTCATGTTCCTAACTCTAAACAAAACCTTACTCAGCTGAACTATATGTATTTCTAAAAAATAACTTATTTAAACTGGCACAGATCATTGTTTGGACACTCCTAAACCTTATTTAGCTTGCACGAGACTGAATTGACTAAAAGGCATGAACCAAGCTAAGAGTTTAAACAGAGCTTTGTATGGTGTCAATTTTGTCAATTCAAAACCCAAGTTAAACTGGCATCGCTTTAAGACTGTAAAGGTGCATATTATTCTAGCCATGTTGTACCTCCAAAACGGCTGATCTCCAAAACAGCATCTTCACCATTCACCAGCAGATCAGAGAAATGAAAACATCTGGAAGTGGACAAGGAAAACATCCAAAGATGGAAAACCTCTTTACCTAGAAGATGGTAAGAGTTTCCATCTTCAATTTAGGTGAAGGCTAGCTCTCCTCCTTGCTGGCAGCCTCCTCCCAACATACAGCCAAATGAATCAAGGGTGCCCAAGGACAGAAAAGTCTACCTGGGCACAACAGGTTGCAAACCAATGCTTAAGCACATGCTTGTGTATGTCAGAGCCAGAAAATTTAGGTACAACCTTGTGAACTTCAACCTATCAAAACAACAAATGATCAATATAATTTGCTTTCCACAGAAAGATGAGATTTTTTCTTTTCCCCAAAGGGTCTTCTTTTACTGTCTTACCATTTGTTCCTCCAGCTGGAGACACCTGAAAGAAGTCTGATTTTCAAAAATAGTGAGTACCTCCCCTTCTTTTTAAAATGCCGTAGCCTTCACCCTTCCAGATTACAACACAGTGCTCAGGTTGTGATTCATAGACCTACCCCTTGTTAGGATGGACTGAGATTAAGTCCGCTGAAGGAGGTATTCAAACATTATCCTCATTAAGATATGTTTAATGTTTTCTTCTCAAGAATTCCTGACTGGTTAGATTCAGAGCACCTTGAATAAGCCGGAATCATTTGCTCTATTGTTTGGAATATGGGCAAATTTGATTTGCTCAGGGTGACAAAACATCCTGACTCCTATGCCTGGCTCTTAGCCATAGTTTGTCTTTTCTTCCATTTCATGATCGATTACATGAAACAGGATCTGTAACCAGCAATAAAAAAAAAGATGGCTCTTTTTTCTGTAAACTGAGCATTTCATAATGAACTGATGCACCAGTTTGTTAGCATTTCGTCTCCTCTCTGAACATAGACATACACTTCCATCTATCTAGACATAGCTCTTTCTCATACATGTACTCTTTACAAATATGTATCAATTTCTACATGTGTTATTCAGAAGAATAATATACAACCTATAGTATACTGAAGTTGTCATTCTACAGTATCCTTAAATTTGTAATGGAAAAAGTCAGAGCCAAAGGGAAATCTAAGAGGTTGATTAATACCAGAAAAGGAATAAATAAGATTGGAAACATAGTGGATGCTTGAAAATCTTACTTGTTTCTACCTAGAGTCACTAATTTAATTTTCTCCTACCAACCATGTGGTTTTTGTTTTTTAATTTCCAGGAATTTCTGACTGTTTATTCTATAGCAAACCAGTGGGATTTTGAGGCCATGGTATGTTGTGGGAAATATATCAGCCATATGTGTTCTTTGTTAAAAGTTGCTGAAAAGCTGCGTTGGTGTAACTGAATAAACATTAACTATCCCACTTTTAAAAGACAGCATAATCTGCACATCAGTTAAAGCTTATCATCTGCTTTGTTGTTAAGACGCTGCTATGTGTCATCCTTCCAATATTCAGCAGTGTTCCATAAGTGACTTGAAATCAAATTGCCAGTGTTAAAAAAAATAAATCTTCAAATAGATGTGTGCAGATGGCTTGTTTATACAAGATTTTAATAAGAACAGTGTTTTACTAATAAAATCTTGTCTGATTCATCCAACATGTAAAGCACAACAAAGGAAAACAAGGATTGGGCTATGTGCACACACAATACCAGGTTCTGATTACGCCAAGTGCTCCAGCGCCTGTCTCATGCCTGGCCAGTGATGTGTTCCCTCTCTTCCTCCCTCCCACCCCCAATCCGGGGTGCCTGGACAAGGGTGGAGAATTGGGGCTTCAGCCTCACACCTGGCAAGACACTGGCCAGCCTACTCAGTTTTCCCATTGCCACATCCCTTCACTGTTTCCAACAAAATCTTAACATGAAAAATAGATGTAATCATGAAAGAAGTAACAGAAGTGCTGCCATTGGCAGTTGGTAGATGCCTGTCCCTGATCTAGATCCAACCCCACTTGTCTTTCCTTGCCTCGTCCCGTTGCTAATATTCCTCCCAGTGCTTCACAGATGTTTTCTTATCGTGCTACTGAGTGGTTATTTTTCAAGCGGCTTCTCACAGCAGATGTTGTACAGGCACGTGCTCTTTAGCCTTCTGTTGACATTTTCACTCCTAAAAGAAGCGTTGCTGCGACGTTATTTTTTTTTCTAAAAATAAGGAAAAATAAACCCCAGAACTTCAAATAAACAAACAAATCTTTGGGTGTTTTAAATACCTGCTCATAATACTATACAACAACCCTGATCAGCCTGCATGCTGTAGTTCTTACTATATGTTGCATGAAGTAGCTTTTTTCAGAGCACAGAAATCGAAAGTCCCCATCCAGTTGCAGGACAACTCATTTAATGTTTAGCAATAAGTGCTACATGAAATGCAGTGTGGCACCCACACATTTACTCTTGATACATCCACCATTTCACTACAACAATTTTTGATTACTTGGTTTGACAGAAAAGCCCCCCCCAAAAATACACATCACTTGGTTTTATGCCAGCAGGTGAATGAGTTCCCACTCAGTGAATGGTGAGGCGAGGCTTCAAAATCAGCAAGGAAGAACTCATTGCAGAGAAGTATCATTGGAGGTTGGCTTTCAAAGTGTAATGTGTAGCAAAGGAGTCATGTGGAAATAAAACTGGGTTGGAGGCACTATATGGGTGGAGAAAATAAACAAGTATTATACAAGCTTGGGAGCTAGAATCAGTGGCCGGTTTCCCCCAGTGAGTATAAACCTCAAATTAAAATTTGGTTCCACAGGAGTTGTTCCAGTTAAAACCAGCTGAAGGACTAGCCCACAGCTTTTGGTTTTGATCAAACTGCACATCCCACTACATGCCCTTGAT
The DNA here is from genome assembly GCA_020746105.1 of Trogon surrucura. Lineage (NCBI taxonomy): Eukaryota > Metazoa > Chordata > Aves > Trogoniformes > Trogonidae > Trogon > Trogon surrucura. Next base: position 105,519,503 of record CM036618.1, read on the forward strand.
GTAGAAGCACGGCCTTGCAGAATAAGCACAAGAGCAGAAAATCTTGACTCAAGCCACCTCACACCTCTGCTCCAGTTGGCCTTTCTATACAACCAGTTCATTAAACAATACTTCAAGTTCCTGATTCATCCTCTCTTATGCCAGCGAAATTGTTGGATCCAAACCAGCATAAAACTGGAGCCACACAGGGTTCAATTAAGCCCAAGTATTTTGAAAGGTTTGATTAGTTAATGCTTTTTCAATTCTTGATAGTATAAATCACCAAGTATGTTTCTCTCGCAGAGACTTTTTTGATTTAGCACATGTGACCATGGGAAAGCAATGGTGTGACAGTGACAGGTAAGGAGGAAATGTGGTTTGAGACAGTCTCTCCGCCAGGTCACCCTCTGTAACTCTCTGAGACTTCTGCTCTGAATGACAGCTTCATCCCTGCACTCATCAGTTTAGGAAAAACAAATGCAACTTTTTCTGTTTACAGGCTCTCCCTCGTCAGCCCAGCATCATTCCTATGTCACTCCTACTCACTCTCCAGCATACCACCAAAACATCTGGGGTGGTGGCCTGTGACAGAACTCACACCAAGTTGTCCGATTGGTCAGATGTCCCCAAGGACAGGACAAATACCTCATAACAGATGTCTTTCCATCCCACTGATAGTTTTGCTACACTACAAAAATAGTGAAATGGCTTAAAAAAAACACCACAGTGAGATACAAGCAGTTTGGAAGCCAAAGAGAGGAAAGAAAAAAAGGTTAAATATAGTTGTGTGTGCATGCATGCATGCATGCACTCACACAGACACATACACACACTGCACGTAACATTCTCTCAAAATACATAAGATGGCCGAGAAATTTCAGCACGGATTATTACCAGATAGCATAAGAGAAATCAGTAGCTGACTTTGGAAAGAGTGGAAAGTACTTTTGATTGGATTTCTACTAACTGTGGGAAAGCTACTAGGGGAAAAGTGGGAAATGTTTAAGCAACTGTTGGAAAGAGTGCAGTTGAAATTCTTCCCACTTCAATCTAAACAGGGAAAAGTGCAACATAGGCCATTGTGGTTAGGTAAGGAATGAAACGCAAAGAGTTTTACAAGCAGAGAGCCGAAAGCTTTTTAAAAAGATAAACAAATCTGGTGCAGAGGATTTGGAGGCACTGTATGTAAAAATAAGCACAAGTAAGTTAAAGGATCAAATTAAAGGAGCAAATGGAATTACTGAATGCTAAACTACATAAATATTTCAACTGACAACAATGGGCTCTTTAGTCATACTCGCATTAAAGAAAAAGGAAAATATAATAGCAGTCTCCCAAAAAAGCACCAAAAAATGAGAAACAGGGACAAAGGAAATGGTCTAATAATAGTATAGAGAAGGAAGGGAAAAAATAAGGATTATATTACTGTTCCTGATTTAGAGCCCAGTCCTGCAGGAACTGAAATGCACCTTTTTACTCTCTTAGGGGCAGATCTTCATTTGCACCAGGTGGGGGCCAAGACAGAAAAGGCAGGACAATTATGCCATTATTATCCTCCTTTCTCCCAGCTGTGACTAGGGGGCTGGTTTGGGCTGTTGTGCTTGTAAGAGAAAGTATAAAATTCCTGCAAATTTTGCCTGGTACACATTTCTAAAGTTGTATTTGTGAATCACAGGGAGTCAGCTGGTTTCTGATCACTTATTAAATTCAGCCCAATTTGACGCCAGATAGCAGGGTGCTATAAAGCCATTACCACAATGTTTTATCACCCTTTATTCCAGAGGAATCCCAATGGAGCTTCGCAACACTTAGGTAACTCCCTACCTATTTTATTTCCAACTTGTGTCCATGAAGGAAAAAATGGATGCTAAGCATTACAACAACGTGAAATCTCAGTATAGTGTAACAGGCTGTGAAGAGCTGTGAATGGCAGTCAGATGGTCAGTAACCTACAATTTCCGAGCCTGGAAGACTTGCTTTACATGGCTCTCTTCTGTCATATAGACCTTCAAAGCAAGACATTTATGCAGAGGAGGATTTGTAGAGGGAGTGGGCTAGGAAGGCTACACCCTCCTTTCCATCAATATATGCTCATGCTCTGTGGCAGAGACAGGCACTTAACTGCAGTGGATAAACCAGGATTTTTCTTTCAAGCTCTCTTTCCCCATCTGGCTCCACACCTGTTATGTGTTAAGTTTATTTTCAGTGATGATGAAAAACATTTAGGATGACCTAATAGATGTGTACAAAACAATGAAGGAAGTGATAATGATGCACATGGTAAAACATACTCCCATCCAAGAGGCCCAACAGCCATGAAATGTGGCAGGAGCATTCTAAACATAAACATGAATAAAAGGCAGTAAGAACCTTTTTCATGAAGATAAATAAACACCTGGATTAAGTGGCCGCACTGAGCAATAAAAACAAGTTGCAACAGTCATTTAAGTATTTTCATACTGCAAATACAAATGGAAAACACTGGAAAGCAGGAATGACATAAATGCAACAAGAAAGTACAGACACTTGGACATGTCCACGTGCAGGCTTGCATATGGGATAAAAACAACTGTAAATGAGAGACTGTTATTATTAGAGTTATCATTACTGTATTCATTCTTCTAACATCAAATGTATAAGAAGCCAAAGCCAGATACTTACAGTGGAATTGTAAGTACTTGCATGCTTACAAGGTCTGCAAGAACAAATCCTGATTTTTTTATTTTGAGCTATCATGTTGGCACTGACATATTATGCCTGATCACTCATGCAGGATGTTAACCTTTCAGAAGAAGGATCACCATTACTAAGAATATTTCTTGCTTTGAAAAACTCACCTGACCTCTCAAACTGGTTTGCTCTATTTAAAGTTAGCCCTGAACTTGAACTCCAAATCCAAAACCTTAAAGGTATGGTACTGTCCCTAAATTTGAAACTTACACCCTTCTCTGGGTCTATTCTCAATTCTCTGTTCTCAGTTGCTTTACTGGTGCTACACTGATTTATAGAATCATAGAATCATAGAACAGTTTCGGCTGGAAGAGACCTTCAAGATCATCAAGTCCAACCTTTTCCTAGCCCTATGAACACTACTAAACCATGCCCTTCAACAAGACATCTACCCTTCTCTTAAACACCTCCAGGGATGGTGACTCCACCACCTTCCTTGGCAGCCTGTTCTAGCACCTGACAACCCTCTCAGTAAAGAAATTCTTCCTAATATCCAACCTGAACCTCCCCTGGCACAACTTAAGGTCATAGAATCATAGAATCATAGAATCATAGAACGGCCTAGGCTGGAAGGGACCTTGGAGATCATTTTAATCCAACATCCCTGTCATGGGCAGGAACGCCTCTCAACTAGACAGGCAATACATAGGGACCAAACAGGGATCGAACCCGCGACCTTGGTGTTATCATCACCACGCTCTAACTGAGTGAGCTAACCAGCCCCAATTGTCCTATCACTCACCACTAGGGAGAACAGACCAACCTCCGCCTCTACAACCTCCTTTCAAGTAGTTGTAGAGAGTGATAAGGTCTCCCCTCTCCAGGTTAAACAGCCTCAGATCCCTCAGCGATTCCTGTTAAAAATTTTGCAGGTGAGTTTTACAAGGCATAAACCTATCGACTCCGTTATCGATCATTACGCTTGCTGCGTGCTTCTCTGTGTTTATTCCTTAAAGATGAACCAAAAAAGTACATATATCTGATGCCCAACATACGTATGTTTTGATACAGCCTTTGAAAGAAGTGTTAAACCCTTAATATTGTTTAAAATATGGAAGTACATTCAATTTCTTCTTCAACAGCTCTACTCTCTCTCAGTTGCTAATTTTTGCCCTGAGGCACAATGCTCACATGTTCAGATACTGCCCAAACATTCTGGACGGTAACCGTCTGTTTACACGCAGGACAACTCTCAGTCCAAGTTTCTCTTAGTCTTCAGAAGATGTTTTCATGTTGTTCTCGGCAGACTGTGTCTTGATGCAAGAAGCAACATGATTTCATTACTGCTTTGCTTGGATGATTGCTGATTAACACCCACTATAGATGTTTGGGGTTTGTGCTGCGTTTTGGCCAAAGTGCTGCAGCTCTCACCCCGCGTCCCACAGCCAAACCAGCAGAAATCAGCGATGGTTGTCACTCCCCATTGCCCTCTGCCAGCTTGGAAACCAGCCACTGAGAAGCTGCATCTCATTAGCGCTGCTGGACAGTGCTGAGCTGCATTTGCGCACGGTGATTAATTCAATGAACTTGGCATGCAGAGAAGAAATGGCTCAAAATTACATTATTCCAATGAAAACACCTGGATACCCTTAGGAAACAAATATAACAACACTAGCGTGGAGAAAAAAAGAATCACCAGGAATCGTAAAGGAGGGGGGAGGAATAATTTGAAGTCACAGCTTTTGTGTATCAGAACCAGCTTGTTAAAACAGATCCTTTTTTAGTGTTATCAAATGCTCTGGTACCTTGATGGCATGCAAACTGCGGGCTTCCTTTTCTGCTAAAATATTAAGGCAGGACTTCATTCACTGGAGGTTTTGCTCTAATATTAAAAACTGATATGTATATGCAGCTATGAAACAAAACCATATCAACAGGAGTTATACAGCCTATAAATTAGATCAAGATCTATAATTTTGACTCAGAGTCAGCAAGGTCTTTCGCTTCCTCCTCCAGCTTTTTGATAAGACAAGGCATTGGAGAATTCAAATATCACTCAGTTTCCTTGCTTGTTCCTCAATAAAATGTAGTAAAATTGAAAGCTTACTAAACTCACACATCTGATTCTCATTCATCAAAAGGTTGAGAGGTACTGATAAAACTCAGAAGTCAGAGTGTCTAAATGAATAACTCTACATCATTGTTGCAAGGGCTCTAGTGTTAAACCACTTCAGTTGATTCAAAAGTTTCATAGTGGCCTGAATTTTCGGAGCTGGATTCCTAAGCAATGGCACCAGATACATAATGATTGCATGTGCTCTGAGATGCCTACTAGCTGTTTTTCATTAACCCGTTTGAGGACAACGTCAGTATCCTGAGCTAACCGAACCGGGCTGAGAGGGGTGAGTGGAAATTTTCTGCGGAAATCTTTCATGGTTCAGGCTATTTTAAAAAAAAAAAAAAAAAAAAGTGAGATTCCTTTTAAATCTACAAGTTCTGTATTCAGTCAGTAGACCTAAGCTTATATACGACCTCATGGAACAAAAGATGATGTGACAAAGGCAGCTATTTCCCATGTTACAATGCAATATGAAGTCCTATCTTCTTCAGCTCCATGACTATAACATCACTTTAAATGAGATATAACAGGACATTTCATTCTCATTCTGCAGCTTTCGTCTAGCTTGCCATGCCCCTTTGGTACTTACAATTCCTTATTTACTTTTCTGAACTACTTTTTCAATTCACTGGTGTAATAAGAAGAGCATCTTCTGCACACCAGTGGTCTCTAGGCCTTTTTTCTACACTCATAAATTAATTAAGACACTCATAAATTAATTAAGACCAACCATCTTTGATAAAAATACAATGGTTCAAACCCTGCAATGTTTCTTTAACTGGAGTACAAGAACAATTTGCGCTTACCGTCACTGTGACAACATACCTAAAGGTGTTATGGGTACATATAAAATTCACCAGAATCTGAATTGCACCAGTTCTGCCTACACAATCCTACCTACATGTATAAATGACAAATGCTTGCACCACGTTATGCACTGCAGGACTTTTTCATTCTCTGTATCTGAATAGCAAATGTGATATAAAAGCCATATCACGATCAGTAACCGAAGCTAAGCTCAAATCCTTACACATTCAAACTGCTGTTTCAGCACTTGTAAATTAGTATTTGCTTGTTCAAGATCTTACTGCAATATTTTGGATGAGATTCTTCAGTATAAAATAGTGATTTCATTCATTATAAAACAAGACCATGATAAAAATCTACCTGATTCTGTACTGAACTTTTGCTTAACTTAAAGAAGACTTAGACAGAAGCCACATTTGCTTCCACAGTATCTCTAATAAATAAGTACACTTATTTGAAAACACTTCACCCCAAGTTCATCTTAGTCCTCTTCTTAAAAAAAAAAAAAAGGTGTATTTTTTCATCCTGACCTCTTTCCCAGAAAAGACAGATAGATTGTGTGCAGAGTTTATTACGAGATCGATCAAGATAATTGAGGTATAATTTTCTCAGCTATTTCTGTCATCATTTTTAAAGGCAGACATGATTATGTTTCTCTTTCACCCACCTGGGAAAATACACTGTGTTCTCATGTAATTTGAATGTTTCAGCAAGGATGTGAGACCATCTTTTTGGATGTAGCTAATAGCTCTGCCATCAGGCCATCCTCTCTTGAGACTTCATTTTTCTTATTAATAATTTTCAACACTACCTCTTCTTCAGAAACAACCAACCACGCCTAACTCCTCTCTTCCTCTCTGGCAGAACACCAGCCAATATTAAGTCTAAAATGTGACTACGATGCTGAAGATCCACAGAGATCCATTTACTCCTTATGAAAATCTTCATCGATAACTCCTTTTCTATAGGATGCTTTTTCTTTCCAAGAATGATTATTGAACACTTATCTGAAAACAAGCTTCTTTTTGTGTTAGGGTCACCTCAAAATTAAACTTCAATACTTTTACCGGAGCGATGACATGCAAAATTCTCTTCTCATTTTGCCAATATTCCAGTGCCATAATTTTAGTGAATTACTCTTAATTGCACCTAAGCTTTCAGAGAACAAGATTCTGACTGTCTGTTTTGTTATTTTTCATGTGATCCTTTTTTTTTCCCCACTGTGCTATTCTGGTTTTGGTAACTATGATATCAGTTACCACAAGAAGCATTCCTGTTCTGAAATACAATTTTTTTGATACAATATTAGATAATTTGCTGATTCTGGAATGAAAACACTCTGTTTCACTATGATCACTTATATTTCAATCTATTTTAGCCACCAGTTTTCTACCCAGGAATTTTGTGTCAGTCACCGCCAGTCTTTAACCCTTAAAAAGGTTAAGACTTCAAGTCAAAGTTTTTACCTTTCCTTACCATTAAGGTCAAACCAAGACATCTAATAACACATGTATGAGTGTATACTATTGTGTGTATCATTTGTATTGGTGGTTTGAACCCCAAATTTGTTATTTTTCTAGAACTGGCAGCTATAAAACATTTCTACTGGGTTTTAAACCAACGATTTACAAGTATGTTTGTGACATAAGCATACAGAAGCCTCAGTGTCTATACCATATCTAAGCATCTGTGTCCACATTAAACATTCTTTTTTACACATATATATAGAATCTTTGATGTACCTTGTGTACCAAATACAGTCATTTTATATATGTAAGCAAATATAGCTGCTTGCTCTGCATTTGATGCAAAGTAATATTAATAAATTCACACTCTTCCAGCTTACTCTTTAATGAGTTTTTTCCTCTGCTAGCAAAAATAAGGCAAACCAAATTGTTCTATGAAAATAACTAAAAAACTGAAAAATAAATTCAAAATAAGTAATAGGCTTTGAAAATTTGGATGATAATGGTGGCTTTCAGTTAAGTCAGACTTTTTTTCAGGACTGACAAACTCTCTTCTAAAATGAACCACCAACTATCCACTATCTGGAAAGTTCAAAGCACTTCAACAATTTGCCCAAGAGTTTGCCTTTTCTGACTGGCAGCAAAATAAATATAATGGGTGGTCTCCTTAAGGCACCTGTCCAAGCCCAATCACATTACATTTTCGTAGTATCAACATTTGAAAACACTATAGATGTTGCATCAACAAAAGTGCGTGGGAATATCTCCAGAGCAGATGGCAACTAGCACATCACAAAAACATGCAGTTTCCTGAGCCAATTTCTGTAGCAAAACAGCATCTACCACAGAGCAAAGGGAAGACTAATTAGCATATTCAAAATCCAGAACTTCCCGGTATCACATGGTTTATGCTAAGGCCCATGAAAAGTAATTGCTTGTGTGTAATACTGGCTTTCATTTGGACGGGACTAACTTACAGCAGGGTTTATTGAACTGAGTAATTCATTGGAAAACATTGGCTAAATTTTGCTTAACAAAAACCACAGAAACCCAGAGAAGGATCTTCTTAATTCGAATACCTAAGCATTTTACTGCCAATTCTTTTAAAGCAACACGGTTCTAATATCTATGTACGGAATTTTATTGTAATTGGCAGGTATCTAATAAAGGCTACATTTCAAGACAACAGTGAGTGATGTGCACCTATATAATAGGTAACGTTTCATGCCAGATTTGTTCCCATACTGCATGCCTAGGTTTCTACAACTGTTTCTAAAAACACTGATTATATTACACAAATGTAACTCACAAGTTTCACATTGTCTGAAAATCTAATTATTTAATTTTCTACATAATTCTCTCTGTGTTAATTGGCTCAGAATGGAGTCATCCAGATATCCACATGTGGCCTGGTCTTGCAGTTTTCACACGCGTGAAAATTCAGTCTCAGAAACGCTGCTCCACAGCTAGGCTTAGAGCAGATTCAACACCCCCGTGGGTAACCTTTCTACAGTGACCTGTTCGTATTTTCCCATAGTTCCTCTGCTGCAGGAAACAAAACAAAATCTAGTTATTGCTAATTTGATGTTGCTGATTTTAAAAATGCAGATACATCCCCATTTGGTCCCCATGTGTTGCCTGATCTAGTTGAGCTGCGTCCCTGCCCATGACAGGGAGATTGGATTAAAATGATCTCTAAGATCTGTTCCAGCCTAGGCCATTCTATGATTCTATGATTTCATATATGGCAGAACTGGGTCATAACTATTTTGCTTGTCACTCAGCCACCACACACCAGTTATAAGAGTTTACAGATCCAAAACGGGACCCAATTAGACTTCTGCGAGACGACATTTTCAGTGGCTTGCTAATAACGGTTTGGCCATGACCTGAAACAACACAGACCCTAAGTAGAAATTTAGGATGTGCTTAATCTCACCTAATGTCCGGACTCCAGACAGATATAGCTGAGCTCATGGCAAAAGGCACCCTTTTACAGCTGTCATGGCTCAAGCCGACTGGGACAAAGAACCACAGAGTCTCCAGCTCTCTTCTCCCCCCACTTCCATAGTTACATAGAGGGGAACAATTCAACTAAAAAGGCTCAAGGGTTTGAGATTAAGGATGGGGAGGGTAATAATCTACCATATAAAATGACAGGTAAAGAACCAGACTGACTTTGGAAGAAAAAACATAGATTAAGTCCACCACCACCATTTATGAAGCAGGACAGTGAGAGGAACACATTAATAAATATGACCCGATCTTAAACACACTTCACTCCCCACCCACCCCTCCCATCTTCCCAGCTACTTCCTCCCCCATCTCATCAGTGCAAGGGGGGCAGGGGGTGGGGGGCCCAGTCCATCTCGTCATTACTCATTGTCCATGGCAGTTCCTCCTTGAGAAAGAGGGCTTCTTGCAGTCTCTCCTTCACGCCTCATGCTGTCCACCTCACGAGAGTCAATCCTTTTCCTCCTCATGAGACCCTCAGGGCAATAGATCGCTTAGGGCACTCTCCCCACTTTCTTCTCAGGGCAAGTTCCTTTGTTCTCCTCTCACTTCTCCCTCCTCCAAGAGAAAAAACTCCCCAACATTAAAGACAGGACAGCTCAAACCAAGACAAAAACAAAAGAGAGATGGAACAATGGGGTCGACTCTTAAACACCTTGATGGCAGAGGCACTGACTGGCCTGGCCCTGGCCAGAGGCAGGTCCAACTCCTACCTCAGGATGGGAGAGACTCTTGAAGCTTTGCACAAGTCTACCCCCGCTTTTACAAAAAAAACCCTACCAGACTCAAACCCACGATGACAGCCCATAGAGTAGACCCACTGCCTCTACTGACTACAGAAAAAGGAGAATGTTACAGACACAGGAAAAGATATCTGTGCCTTTAAAGTCCAATTAAACAAAATAGTAAGGACCAAGCATAGATTTTACCCTTAGCACACAGAAAAAAATAGTAGTTCTAGAACTTATTAGCAGAGGTTACAGAACTACTCCTTTGGGACATGTTTCATTCTAGAAAAATAAATAAAACATAACAAATGGATATATGATAGTCACTCTGCATATTTGTTCTATATTCAGTCATAAATATATATGTAGGAAAAATGTATTGATGTACATTGCATGTCCTTATGCTGTATCTGGTCCATGAAGAAAAAGATGCACCACAGTATTTTATCATAAAGCATCCCAAAGTATCCTAGAAGCTCGGAGTACATTATTGCACTCTTCGGCTTACCTCAATATTAATATTTTATATATATATGTGTGTACATATACATTCTAGACTCTCTGTTTTGGAAGAACCTGGTTCACTGATATTAAAATAATTTAAAACATGCCACATTTAATCTAAAGAAATGACATTTCCATTAATCCACTGTCTGAGAGTGGAACTATATATCTTTCGGACACCCTCTGATTTCCCATCTTCCAAAGATGGTTGATCTTGTCAAATAGTCACAACATTGTACTGGAAATATGAACAAGATACTCATTTTTACAAATGAAATGCTGTAAATTTAGGCCAATATAAACCTGTCAGAATTATTCTTCTGTAAGTTTCACACTAGGGCGTGGTGCTACACAGCTGAGGAGCCGAGCTAATAAGTGTCGAAAAATGAAAAACGCTGCTTTATGGCATCACGTAAATTTGCACCAAAAAATTATGCTTGCAGCTACATCCCAGCTTTGACAAATAAATGCCAAATATGCAGAAGTGAAACAAACTCCTACTGGTATGAAAGAAGGAAAAAAGCAACAAGGGAGTTCCGTATTATACATGTCCAGTGTTGACGCAAATTTTACCTGCTCAGGCTCAGAAGGGGTAAATTATCCAAAATCGACATGAACACAGATCCGCTCTACTTGTAGATCAAAAAAGCAATTTCTGCCATTTCCGTATTCTAATGTCATTATAGGGTTGTGAGTCCAAAAGACTCTTTTGTTGAGTTCAACTTATCTTTGGGTCAACCAGAGTGAGCTACTCCAGACTGACAGTAATGTAACCAAAACCAGATTTTAGCATTAAGAAAGCAAATTTAGATTTTGTTGTGACTGTATAAAGTCTTGCCAATACATTTATATGCGCAAAGACCTCTTTCAGAGTTCCAATTTATACTGGCAAAAGTACTCCACATCAACACGAAATACTTTGGTTGGATAGATTAAATTTCTATGGAGAAAACGAGAGTCAGTACAGCTATGTTATTTGAGAGTGTGATATGTTTAACACTCCCGGTTCACATCCGCATGAATACAGAACGAGGCAGCGCAGACCTGGGCATATGCATTTAAGAACTCCAGCACAGTAATCTCACTAGTGCGCTCCTGTTAATTTCAAGAATTCCTAATTCATAAATCAGAACTTAAAAAAAAAGAGTCAAATTTATGTGAGTTTTAAAATAGGAATCTTGGGGTTTTTTTGGTATACGTCTGGATTTTAAGTTTCAGGTTTTCACAGCTCTTTCCTCAGTTCAGACCGTTTATGTCCTTTTAAAGCAACAGGAATCTGAGATTCTCATTCAATAACACATATCCAAGAACACTGGTGCTCAAGAGAAATACCAAAACACACACAACGAAATCACATCAGCTGAACAAACTTGCCAGATACACAGTTCAAATCGATGAAGGATCCCTCATTCCAAGTCCAGAAATTTTACTGAAGACTGTAATAATACTGTGGTCCCCATAACAAAATCTTCCCACAGGCAAACCTGCAGTGGAGCCAAACCCTCCCCTGGCACTTCAAACTTCCTCAAAAAATCCTGAACTCAACCTCCCACAGCCAAGGTGAGGTCGTTACGCAAGGTGAGTATCTTTGAAATACTGTCTGATACATAAAGCAGTTCTGCCTGCATCTGTCAAGTCAATGTAAAACCAGTCATACCAACACATTAAATAAAAGGCAGACACCACCAGTCCACATATTAATAGAAAGCAGCTTTGCTATTTGCTGAGAATACTGTTAATGTGTTTTTGGTAAGCCCTGAGCATGTCCGCGAGATTCCTTGGGGAATTCTTGTTGAGGAACATCCCTCCAGGATCCAGCAGGCTATAAGCTGAACAAGATGGGCCAAGGAGCTTGTCTGGGAGATGCCTGCAGATGCAGCAGTTGAGTGGACGTCCAAATGACTCAGAAGCAGCAAACCCGCTGCAAAGAACAAGCAGAAGAAACACACAAGGCACCAGTGATGTAGCCAAGCCTGGATTTGTTTTGGCAGGGTGTTGGCTAGCTACAGGCTCAGATTTGTGAAGAAGGGAACTGCCTCCTGTTGTCCCTGGGACTGTGCCCTCGTTTGTTTTTAAACAAACTGAATGGCACGCAGTAAATATCTGGCTCTCGCTAGCAAAATTATCTCACAAGGCCCTAAATACCAATTATCTCTTGGGCCAAAAAGAACATGATTTGTTTATTTATTACTTGTTTACCTTGCTGTGGTAACTAGAAACATTGGATCAAGATCCCATTGTGCCAGACAGTATCCAGATGCACAACGGAACTTGCTTTTCTCTTTGTGGACTGGTGGTCCCCACCCGACTCCACAGTAAATCGTATTTGTGAATTGGGTATATAGCCTAGCCTGGTAAGTTGATTTTTTTTTTCTAATAAGTCACAAAAGATATCGGCACCAAGATAAACTTCCAACTGGACAGGAAAAACAACTTTTGAACATCTACATATTTTGAACATTGATCATTTGCTAAAACCTCATTTTTTTAATTACAAAATATGAATGGAAATATGTTTTTCCTTTGGCTTGGTGAGGGTATGAATAGTTTAGCATGACGAATGTGCCTCAGTAGCAACGCCTACGATACTTCCTACCTCTATCTTAGCAGTTGTGCAGAGAACCATTTACAACGTTTTAGAATAAGCTATGCCAAGTGGAGACCTAAAACCACCTATGCCTTATAAATTCTACGTCAAAGCACTGCCATTGATTTCCAGTGAATGAAACCACCTGCAAATTTGAGGACAGTTGCTTATTTTTATCAGATCATAGTAACTGGCATGATGGTCTTTAAAATAGTGGACAGACATTTCAGCCTGCAAAAAAAAAAACAACTGAGCAAAGGAGAGGAGAGGAAAGATATGTATAAAAGAGTAAAGGAAACCCAGCATTTAATTCTAATAAAAGTGAAGAAAGCAAGTATAGAATAGCTATCGCTTAAGCAGTAAAGACTAGATAGTAATGATGTGAACTTCTCATATGGTGATGACAACATCATGATTCTGAGAAATAAATAAAGATCCAAATACTTGATCTCTGTATTTCCATACCAAAATCCCTGCTTCTGTCAAAATCACCTAAATGTAAATATAATCAACTAGAAATCAGATAGACTTTTTTGTGATCATCAGTGAAGGATCTGTGGACTAAGTCATATACTAAGAAGACCAACAGTGACCGCACAATAGCTGTAAACTATTTTTCACTGTGGGGTGCAAGAGCCTTAGTTCTGCACACACAGTTAATAATAGCATTTCTGAATGTTATATATGTACACATGCTGGACATAAAAATTACTCTGCAACATACTGTTTTCAGCTAAAGTGAAAAGCCATTTAAAATGAGAAAAATATCAGAATGGTTGCAAGCAAATTAAACTCTTCTGGTTCTTCTGAATAGAGTCTGTGTGAGAGAACAGAGTCAGAACAGAGAGCACTGTGAGCAAGAGCTTATCCTAAGGAGCAAAACGCAGCTCACACTTAACATTTACTTTCTTTAGAAAAATTAAATATGGCCACATACTTGTATTTCAATATTTATTTAGCATTTAAGTCAAAATTTAATCAATTTATTTCATTAAGCCCAGGGAAAAAAAAAAAGAAAAGAAAAAAAAGAGAAGCGTTTGCAACAGAAAATGTTTTTAAGGGTGTGTGAGGACATTTTATTGATGCTGTGAAATGTAATAAATTCCTTTTGGAGATATTTCATGTGAGCAGTGCAAAACTTGTAAAAAACCATAAGCATCAGAACTTAAGCATATGTTAGTTTAACAAAATTTGCAAGCTATTTTCATAATGCCTATAATTTTCTGCAGTTATTAACATACTGTTAATTCATTCAGGGTAGTCCTTTCAACTAGGAAGGCTGGGGCTTAGCAGCAGCAACGACTTTCATGGTTTTCATGACTTACATCTGTCCGCTTCTTAGGCTTCATAGGCTTGCCTCAGGAAAAGAGTTAGAATCCTTTCCTCGTTCTTACTCCAAGCATGTTCCCTCCTTCCCCTCCTTTTTTGAGGAGAAGGAAAAACTGGCAGCAGAGGGGAAGCTATCATCCTTCCGACAATGGAAAACTCTCAGCAACAACAGAATCATCTCCTGGCCATTCCTGAGTACTTGATTCAGACCCATCTTAGTTAGAAGTGTTTTTTCCTGTGGTTTTGGTGGGGTTTTTTAATATCATTAAATTATATTTTTAATATCCTTAACATTAAATACAATTAATACACTTAAAAGCATCCAAATTAAAAAAAATCCTCTGATACAAATAATAAGCTATTTGTTTGTGTTAATCAGAATTATAACTCAAGTCTTTCCCATTTACATTTGTTCAGAGCTCCTATTGTCTCACAAGTTTCTATGTAGCTTGACTGTTTCTCTTTTAAAAAAAAAAAAAAAACAAAAAAACAAGACAAAAACCAAAACACAACACACAAAATCCTCCGGACCTGTAGTACTATTTCGGCATGGTCTGATATCTTACCCTTTGTTTTGTTCCTGGCACCAAGCTATACTGGTTGGCACAAAGCAATCTTGTACCTCCAAGCTAGGCAGGGAATGACTTGATCATAGTTTGTTGTCTTACCCATGCAGAAGACTTATTCCAAAGCCATACAACACCTTTGTTCTTTGATCCTTCACATACAAAAGTTCTCAAAAATTACAATGATCAAGAAAGATGGCAATATAAACCAAAATGCTACAAATAAGTATAATTAAATGGGTGAATACCTCTTATAATCATGATTAAACTTTCCTGCTAAGCGATTCTGTTTTATTTTTTTTAGAAAAAAGAGCCTTGATGTCTCAAATACCATAATTATTTTTGTACGCTGTAAGTCAAATGAAAAGTAAGGTGTGTCTCAGCTACCAGGCATTGGCAATACTGACTTTGCTGAGCTTTTGTACTCTTGAATTGAGTGACTGAGACGGCAGAAAATTTTAGATATCTCATTCATCCCTCCCCACCATGTAATTTTTTCATTTCCCCAACTACCAGATTTATTTCCTTCTTTTACATCTTGGACCCACTGCAGAACACTTCTAGATATATCAGAAAGACAGCTGCATACATTTTGAAGGGGCATCATAACACGCCGTTTGTCAGCCTACATTTAACTGGTGTCGTAAGATTTCATGGCCTAAATATATAGGAAAATAGTAGTCAGGACAGTAATTTGAGCAGAAATACAAGCACAGCATGCTCTTCATATTACACACACGCTGATGTTTCATCTACTTAACCCACAGGCCATTCTGAAGGTAATAACATGCTACCTCAAGAGGCTAAGGTTTCATTACATTTTTAAGGACTAACAGGTGTGCCCCTACGGCTTGCCAAAATACTTCATGACGAACTGCAAAACTAATCCGTAAACTTGCTGCTCACCCCCTGGCTTGCACTGCACCTGGGTAGTGAAATGCCAATAGCGGAGTTTATGCCTGGTCAACCTTATTCCACTGCCACAGACCTCAAGGCACCAAGGCACGTGGTTAATTGACACATAACTGGGAAAAATGGGGGAAAAAAAAAAAGAAAAAAGAAAAAAAAAAGAAAAAAGAAAAAAGGAAAAAAAGAGAAAAGGAAAAAGAGAAAAAAAGAAAAAGGGAAAAAAAAAGAAAAAAAGTCTTATGACCTTGAATGTGAAGAGGTGACCTAAAAGTGCAAAAGAAAGCTCCTACTCCTTATCCTGCTATAGCAGTTTATCAGAAACTACCAAAAGCATCAGGGTATGATGGCAGTGAGGCCTTGAAACAGATTTCCAAAAGAAGCTGTGGATGCCTCATCCCTGGAAGTGTCCAAGGCCAGGCTGGATGGGGCTTTGAGCAACCTGGTCTAGCGGGAGGTGGCCCTGCCCATGGCAGGGGGGTTGGAACCAGATGGTCTGGAAGATCCTTTCCAACTCAAACTGTTCTATGATTCTGTAATCAGAGTAGTTGTGTTCAGACAGAGATTAAGGCCAGACAAGCTTCCAAATGTCTACTGGACCATTTTTATATTGGTCCTTGCAGGCTCTTTACCTCCTGAAGTGCCTCAAAGGTACCGTCAGAGCCCCCTGTCAACTGCCTCTTGCCAACCAGGACTCGACTCTCAAAAGCGTGCAGCTGGCAGGGCCAAACTTAATTGCCTTTCTAAACCCATATGACAACACGAAAGGGGAGTGATGCCATGAAAAGGCTGAAACCAGAACTTAATAGCCTTGATGTCTATTAAGCAGGTATTCTTTACTGCAGCGCTGGGCACATCGGTGATAGCTCCACCTAGTGTGTGTTCTGTGAAGGGCTAAACGTATAGCTTACAAACAGTTTAAATATACATATTCATGCAATTTCCGAGAACTCATTAACATATATTCTTAGGAGGAAATGCTGAGGGATCTGGGGCTGTTTAGCCTAGAGAAGGGCTAGGTTGTAGAGAGGTGTGGGTTGGTCTGTTGTCCCTAGTGGAGGGTGATAGGACATGGGGAAATGGATCCAAATTGCACCAGGGGAGGTTCGGGTTAGATATTAGGAAGAATTTCTATACTGAAAGGATTGTCAGCCATTGGAACAGGCTGCCCAGGGAGGTGGTTGAGTCACTGTCCCTGGAGGTGTTTAAGGGACGGGTGGATGTTGCGTTGGGGGAAATCGTTTAGCTGGTTGACAGGGCTGGGATGAAGGCTGGACTTGATGATCTTCAAGGTCTGTTCCAGCTGAAACTATTCTATGATTCTATGATTCTATATGTTGCCGCCCACTCCCACATGCGCAATACAGTTTTTCAGTGGTTGTTAGGGGTCTCTGGTGGTCGTTCTACTTCATCATGATAGTCTTCATCAGGTGTCCTTTTGATGGGCTCCATTCAGTTAACTCCTTGGTTTAGTTAAGAGACCTCAAGGCTGGCCTGGGCTGGTTCTGCATCTCTTAATGGCATTTGGGAGTCCTGGGACATTCTGTCTTTGAAGGTAAGAGCATCCTGTCCTTAGGGATCAGCTCCCGTTGTAGAATACCTGTGTCGCGCACCTCTGTTCTCCCACTGATTCTGCTTGTTCAAGCATATTAGGTCTCCTACATACCAGCTAAAAGTACAGTTCTGGCTATAACTATGGCTCTAGCTAAAACCACGGGTTTAGGGGCAACCACTCTTTTTACCATTTGATCCCCGTTTCACACACCCTATGGCATTTCTAAATACAGGCTCCGCGAGGTATTTTCTACAAATAGGCTTCGCTAACGGGACACGGCGCTCACAGTGATAACTTTTGCTGGTTTTGAGGAGGGGGAGGGCTGCTCCTGGGGGCAGCGCTACCTGAGGAGACCCGGGGGGAGGCGGCACCCGCTCGGAAGGGCGGGCGAGGACCCGAGCAGCCTCCCGGCCCGGCGGCGGCGCGACGCGGGAGCTTGGGCCGCCTCTGCGCCGGCGCGCTGGGCCGCGCTGCCGGCAGCCGGAGGAGGAGGAGAGCAGCGGGCATGGCGGCGCAGGCAGCGCTGCAGAGGAGCGTGGTGTCCCCCGTGGGCAGACACACCGCCTCCGTCATCTTCCTGCACGGCTCAGGTGGCTGCTTCACCCCCCTCCAGCTTCTCTCCCTTGCTGCTCCGCGGCGGGGCCGGGTCGCGGGGCAAAGGGGCTCTCGGCGGGCGTCGCTTCCCGCTGGGGAAGGGGAGCCGGGGGCGCCGCCGCCGCCTCTTTCCTGCTGCGCGGTCGGGCCCGTCAGTCTGCCCTGGGGAGGGGGTTTCGGCGGGCCGGGGCGGCTGGCACGGCGGCCAGCAGGCTGGGCGTGGCTGGAAAGTGAGCTGAAGGAGCAGTGGGGTGTCCCTGTGGCTCTTGTCTCCCCCGCCCGGGACGGAGGAGGCCTCTTGAGGAGAGGTGGTGTGAGTGCGCCGGGTCTGGTGCGTGGGCCTCCCCGGGCCTGAGGTGGGTCCTCGGGGTGTGGTTTTTGGGTCGGTGCCGTTTCTACACCTGCCCGGTTCTCTTCACCATGAGAACAAACCTTGTTCCAGAAGATGCTTTCTTAATTCTTCCGCTCTAAGCGTGGCCACATGGCGAAGGATGATTTTCATAGTTAAAACAGCTCTCGGGGCTGAGAGTATTGTCAGCTTTTAAAAGCCGGTGTTAACAGGTTAACCTCTCTCCGTTTAAAAGGGTCCCGTGTGTGTCCAAACTGGCTCCGTGGCCACTATCTGCAGAAGAAGGTGATTACCTGCATCAGCCACCGACCGGCCGGTCGAAGGGCAGGAGGGGAGTGTGCTGTGTTGGCATTATTTCTAACCTGCTAAATAAGAAAGTCCACATAACTCAAACAAACAAAAAACCCAACCCACATTAATCATAGCTCTTTTTTAGATGGAGGACTTGGGAAGCAGTTCTCTTGAGCTGCCTATGTGCATGTGGCAGCCTGCTCAAGTTCAATGCCTTTCTCTTAGTTTTAGCTGGTACTTCTGTTTAGTTTTGCTTTTACAATGCAGTTTGGTTTTGCTTTTCTCAAATTCTATGAGTTAAAGAATGAAAGTGAAAGAGGATTCGTAAGATGCGTTCAGCCCTCTTGTTAACACTAAAGCTTGAGGAAATAATTTTCTTTCATGTTGGAGGAGTAAGGGAAGATTATGGTTAGAGGTTGGTTCCACATGTGGTTAAAGTACTCTCCAATTTTTCATTTTTGATACTGTTTCACTCATAATGTTTGCAATGGGGAAGTACAAGGGTGCTTTTATTTGGTTTTGTTTAGCAGTTCCACAGAACAGAATTTAAACCAGAAGTAGCCGCAGTGCTGTTGCTGCGGGCTGGCCTGTAAACCTGGATTGTAGACCTTTTGTACAGCACTTGCGATGGAAAGTGGCACACAAATGGCATGAATCCATTTTGTTCATATTGTTTGCTCCAGACGAATTGTATCAACTGGAGAATGTAAATGTGAAATTACATAGAAAAAAAAGTTAGAATATTGCCAATACTGGGCATCAAGTTGTAATAGTTTTTTAGACTTAGGTTTACAACTTTACATGTTGTAACATGCGTAGAATCCTGGAAACACTTAGGTTGGAAAAGACCTTTAATATCAAGTCCAATCCTGACCTAGCAATGACAGTTCCACCACTAGACCACATCCCTAAGCACCACATCTACACATCTTTTAAATGCCACCTGAGATGGTTATTCCACTGCTTCCTTGGGCAACCTGGCCCAATGCTTAACAACCTTTTCAGTGAAGAAATGTCTAGTTTGCATGTTGCATGTTGTTAAGTTTAAACTTTGCACAGAAAGAAGATATGGAGATTCAAGGTGTATTTGGAAGGAGTATAATTCATATTTTACTTAAGGTAGGAGAAAGAAGACAATATTGCTGCCATCAGTCTATCTCAGGCTTGTAAACAGAGCAGAATTGCCTGTGTGTTGTGTGCTTCTTTTTAGTAGCGTTCAAAAAAACATAAAATGCAAAAATGTAAGAGTTGCCTGAAAGACAAACCTTCCACATTGATGGGGTTTGTCTGGTGTCACAGTCTCCTCTCCCCTCTAAATTCTCCAAAGGAAAATGCGTTCCCACTGTATGCAAGTGCTCATAGTGATTGCAGAACACTTGAACCATGGAGACCCTTTACACACATAAGGTCAGTTAAATTTTCTCTTACTTAATGAGTTTTCTGTGAACTTTCCATGGACAAGCTAGCTTCAGTAACTACAAGTGTTTCTGCTGATTTTGGCAAAGCTTAAGAAATGTGAATAAATAATAAAAGATGCGTTCTGCACCATTAAGGAATTTGTAAAGACCGAAGTAAGTCCCAATTCTTTTAAGTATTCAGATAGTTACCTAGGTTGACCTATCTGAGAGTTGGTCCTGTGGAAGTATTTACAAAGGCTAGACATTCACTTTCTGACTGATAAAGGAGGAATGTATAGGGAAAAAAATGTTTATTTAAGCCTCCTTAAGATACATTGTTCATAAATTACATGACAGCAACTCTGAGAAAACCTACTAAGTGTCTACTAAGAATGAGACTTCATACCGTAGTACTCACATAAGCAAAGTGCTTGTGAGAGTGTATTTTGAAGTATCCAGTTAAGATGTAAGTTCAATTGTATTGTTTAATGTAGCACAGAGTAAGATTTGTGTCCGTTTTACAACCCTGTTGCTTATTTGTTACTTGGAGTACTTAAGTCAAGCAGGGAACTTAATGGTTATGCCATTTGTGCTCAACAGAAAAAAAATGCTGGGTTTGACTTTTTCTTACCTTTTAATTCTAAAGATTAATTAATGGTATAAGTAAAGATACCTGAATTTTGAGTGCTGAAGCAAGAGCAAATATCCTCCATTGAGGAATTATAATAATTGCACCAATAAATTGGTATATTTACATGACATTTAGGTGAACCCATATAACATGGCGGTAAGCCTGGCTTAGGGCAATACTATTTTTTTTTCTTGTGGTTTGGCTTTGTTATTGAAAATAATAGGGCATGTTCTGAAGTCAAACTGACCAACTGGAGATAAAGTGATAGAGAATACTGTTAACTCACATTAGCAGTTTGAATTGATGATAGTGAGAGCCTCGACTTTAAACAAGACTAAAGTCCTGTGGCATGAGCGGTGGTAGTGAAATTCTAGATTGCTGAATCCCAAGAAAATTTATAGGTTGAACATTAGTACATGTTGTATTATGGCCTGCTATAAGTCGTATTCCTCGATGGGCCAATTTTCTTGAGCTTCAAGCACTGTTTAACTCTTATTGGAGACTTGCATGTGCGTGCTGCTCAGAGAGGTGTGTCACGAGTTAGGCCAGGGCCGGCCACTAAAACGTGGACAGATGCTCTCTAACCCCCTCTCCCCCCAAAATGGGAAAGAAAAGGGGATGAGGCAGAGAGACTTAAACAACTTTAATGAAACAGTAATAGAAATAATAGCAAAACGATAAAAATAACTATATACAACTATATCTAATTAGCCCGATATTGAACCTGACTCCCCCCCCCCCGACAGCACTCCCCACTGGTGCTGCAGAGCAGGAGGCACTGGGGAACCCCCCAGCTCAGGGGTGGCAGGAGCTGGATTCAGGAGCTCAGGATCCGGATCAAAAGCAGCAGATCGGCCGGAGTCCTCCCTGGACGCTGGCCATTGCAAAAAAGAGCAGAAACTCTCATGATCACTCAATTTGTACTAAATGTGATGTAAATGGAATGGAATACTCTTTTTTGGTCACCTGTCCTGTCTGTTACCCCCTGGAGGTGCCACCTTTTACTTCCTTGTGCCCCCCTCTTACTACCCGGCACCCCCAGCGTGGCACACTAGAGCCAACAGTGGCCTTGGTCACTACAGGAGTAAGTATCAGCAAGAGCCTTTCTGCATCCCAGTCCCAGGCAGTAACTGTAAACATCAGGTGTTATCACTGCCAGTAGCACACACTGTCTGCAAAACATGCTGCTAACTTCAGGAAGTGTAGCCATTTAGACTCAGCTGGAAGGTAAAAATCACTGAACAGAATTGATTTTGTTTAGCTCAAACCAGGGCAGAGGTGGCAGTGAAGTTATAGTTGAAGATACCGGTGATGCGAAGACAACCTCTAGAAGCTGTCTGGTGCACATATGTGTATTTGTGTGATGGAACACGTGCAGTCTGCATAAAAATTCATCCTGTAGGTGTTCACAACGCTTCAATCTGCAGGGATATTGGCTATAGGCTAAGACGGGGAAAAAACATGTTGAAAGCCATATCTCAACTAGCTTTCAGACAGAGCTGTGGGATTAAGGTTTTTGAGGAGCCCGCCAGGTATTTTAACCCAAACTCATCCCTTGAGCACTTTTACAAAATGTTAGGAGTGTTTGACTGGTACTTCCCTTAAAGCCTATGTGTCATACTAGCGTAATTAAATGTGCAGATCCTTTTCATTGCTCTTGACAAGATTTTGAAGTAGGATAACATAAAAATCTGTAGCAAAAGTAATTATCATTTCTAAGAGGAGCAGCAGGTGTTTTATCTGACCTTCTAAGATGTTCATGGGGATTTTTGGTTTATCACTGTTACTAGCAGATGAGGTAAGTTGCAAGTGAGAGGTAAGGCCTTGTGCCTGATTTGGAGTTACTTAAACCATTGGATGTAGTAAAGCACTTACACTGTAGGACCTCTTAAGTAGCCTGTTTCTAGAAAGGTTTTAGCCCATCTTCTTTGGAAAAGGGGATTGAGGTTATTCCAGAAGGTTCTTTTCTTTTGGCGTCTTGAAGGATTAATTTTGTGGTTTAGAAATTAAGTCAATCTGGTACAAATAAAATTGTATAATTTTCTTTCTAAATGCACAGAATAATTCTTGTTGCACTCTTCTCTGTGATACAGGCGATACCGGCCAAGGAGCAAGAACATGGATAAGACAAATTTTGAAGCAAGACATGGCTTTCCAACATATAAAAATAATATACCCAACAGCTCCTTCCAGGTATTGATTTTAAGTGGTTAAGGGTCTAAATGGTTAAGACAGAAGTCACAGTCTAATTCAAATTGAGGTATTGTCTTCATAGTATTTTTCCATCTCCTTGATGTAAATAGAAGATACTCCAGTGTGTGTTGTGATGACATTGTAGAGCTGGGTTATAGATCACAGTCTTGCCTCTATCAACTTCAATAAATTAACCACTGAAATATTCTGTTGTATTTAATGCCAAGTTTTGCTTATGAAGGTGGTCGGTCTTTTTGACAAGTAGCTTGTGAAAGATCTTCAGCTGCTGGAGAAAGGACTGGGAGTTTAAAATTACACTTTTTTTCTAATTTGAATCCTGACCCAACTGTTTCAAAGAGAACCGAGTTCAACATTTGCTGCAGGCATAAATCTTGTTATTAAATGACATTGTGTGTTCAGTGGTAGACTGGAAATATAGATGAAAATATTTACCCCTGGGAATTTGAAAGGTCAAACTTAAAGACGAAAAGTTGGATGCCTACCTCCATATTTAGCTATTTAAAAACATGACCTTATATTTCAGAGATATTTAATTTTTATTAATATAAATTAATTTTTAAGGTGTCTGTGGCTCTAAGTTAGGAAAACCTTTCCTTGAAAGGTAACAGAGCTTAAGTTTCTGTCTGAATTTGTGCATAAGTGTGAATGAATGCTGAAAGGAAAAGGAAATTGTGACATTCTACACGGACTTTCGAGGTATAGAGGCTTGAAAAAAAAATCTTGGAGTGTATAAACAAGTATAATAGCAGATTTTGTCTGGCACTCAGTAATACATTGAAAAAAAACCCCAAAAACAGCCAACCTTTCCTTGACCATGTATTTTTATGATCTACTTAGGCAGGAATTGATCGCAGTGTGAATGTACTCACTGTGTTACAGAAAAACCAAGCCTGTGAGTGAAAGTCCATGAAACAGTGGTGTTTAGGTTAGTAGGTTGTGAATATGATTTTCTGTAACAAATATGCTCATTACTCCACTGATGACAGGCTAAAGTGATGCTGGAGTTGTCAGCAGCACATCACATGTTGATGGGCTCCATTTCTTCCCTATCAACACAGCAGGTACTGGAGAGGTTTTGCTTCCCTATGAAACGATCTTTCTTCACGTGTTATATTCAGCCAGAGCACCTCAGACCACAACTGTCAGGCCAGTGCTTTGCTTTTCCATCCCGCTGCCTTTCTGGGGTTCAGTCCTTTTCTTGTTTTGATTTCTTTGGGTAACTACAGATGTAAACTATGTATAAATGATTAACCAGCAAGCTCTCCTGACTCAAATGAGTGGCATTTATGGGGAATTTATTTTTAACTTGAGACTTTGGACTTCAGTACTTCGGTAAACAGATGGGAGAAAGATGCTGTTGTAATTAAAAGATGTGAATAAACAGTTAATGGTGCTCTCCTTTTTTAAGTTGAAGTTAGTCTTTTCTGGAGTATGTAGAGATCACGCATGAATTGATTCAGAAGCAGTTTTTAGCAAAGCTGTGAAAAGATGCACATTCAAAGAATAAAAAAGTACACTGTTTGGCAGCATGAAGTATGCTTGGGAATATTAATGTACAGCCCTCTGTTTCTGATAAGCATCATTAGCTGACGTAGTGAAATAAACCAGATGCCTTTAAGTACAATAATGTTTGCCACTGTTTGCAGCAGTGCTTAGGCAAAGTTTGTGAAGGCGTGCATTGCTGCTTGAAACTGAAATAACAGAAGCCTTTACAAACTCGTTTCTTGTTGTTTTGGTATTCAAGTCCAAAACACACTATGCTTTTTGAAACATTTGTAGTGGTTGCTCTCCTTTCTTAGGCAGAAAGGAAAAACAAGGCCTAGAACATCCCAACTTGAATGGCAGATATGCAAACAATTATGTCTGCATTAGGAACTTGAATATGTGGTCTGATTTTGCGTGTATATGTATATACACTTTGATAAGAGCTCCAAAGGCTTCTGTCACCAAGGGGGGAATTTAGCGTCCTTGCTAATGGGATAACAGCTACGGGTGTGAAGATACACTGCCGAAAGTTCTGATCCAATCTTTTGATTTTGTAGAAACAGAGCGATAACGCTGGTGGAAAACTGCCGTGGTGTGAGTGAGGGTCTCCATGGGTGGCACAACCTGCCACCACATCGTCAGCTGTAGGAGTGGAGCACAAAGCTTGCCAGCAGGTTTTTACACTGGTGATGAAATCAAAGAAAAACTCGAGGTTAGGCAAGCCCATACTAGGATTGCTTGGCTAAATATGCTCTTCTGGCAAAATACTGTTAGCATGGATGTAGTTCATACTCTATAAACTCCTGTCTTTTCCAGCATAACTTACCACATACACCCTGAACGCTCTCCGTTAAAGTAGTCACGCCAGTAAAAGCGGGTTTGATGATATAACTGCAGCACTAGAAGCCTTGGCAGGAAAAACTGCAGGTCAGGAATGCTTCTTCACATTTCTGATCTGTCTAACTCTGGTGATAGATAGATGTATAGATTTGGTCTTACACATTCTTCACCTCTGTTAAACAGAGTTCTGAGAAGCTGTGGAATTCACATTTTTCAACAAAAGGTTGAAATCTTTTATTTTTTTCATTGTGGAGGATGGTTGGGGTTTGTATTTACATTTTGTTTAGACTTCATCCCAGGCACCGAAACATACGTATTTTTCATTTACTACAACGTCAGAGGTTCAGACATGTTTTGATTCAAGAGTCAATATGTTTGAAAATTATTTTGGAAAGCCAGCTGAGCATATAATCTAGAAGAAATCTCAGACATGTTCTTTGGCTTCATTAGCGTTGATTTCAGCAAACACTACAGAGGAAGCTTCCATTTTATGAGTAAAAGTAATAGAACATTACTGAACTGTATTTTATAAAACTGGTTTTTTACTATTCTCTATAGGTCTCTGTAAAAAGTTACACTTTTTAAAAAAAGGTGTACTTTTCCTTAATCATTTTTACGGAGTCTGTGTAGAGAATGATCACCAGATGTACCCTGGACAGGTAAAGTGTTTGCAGCATTTTGTCACACTCATCCCTTTGCAAAGTCCTACAAGTCTTATATTTGTTAGTTTCCTGAACAAAAATGATAGAATGTGCATAGTCCAATTTGCTATTAAAAAAGAAAAACTTGCAAGATTTCTAAGTAAAATGCTTATGATAAAAAGCATTTTAGATAGAAAAGGGAGGAGTATGTGAATTTGATGTCTCAGTGTAATGTAATGGCAACTGAATTTGGAATATGTTTGTAAGTTAAATGCATGTTGCTGGTGCATGCAGATTTTTCTTTCCAAATTAAATCTTTTAGACGTTGCTTGGAGAGGTATTGGTTTTTTATTTGTAATGTAGGCAACTGGTATACTTAAAAGTAAGTAGAGAACTTCTTGTAGTAGATTGTTCTTTTAAGTTTATCTAGCTTTCTTTCATAATCAGTGCTTCTGTACGTAAATTAAACTTGGTAAACAATTCGATTTCTCTTGTAATGTTAATGTATATTTTAATTACAAAAAAATAAAAAAGCTCTAATCGTAGCTCTAGCAGCTGATGCAATCTCTAAAGCCACGTCTACAGTAATAGTTTAAAGGAAAGGGTTTCCTTTTCCTCTATTATTTGGATCAGGATGGCTGCAGCTTTAAATACTGTTTCAGCTGCTACAACTGTGACTTAAAAATTAGCTTTCTATTGAGTTTCTAAATCAGAACTGAATACCACCCAATTTAATCTTTTTTTTTTTTCTTTAAAATAGAAAGTGATAGTTTAAATTGGCATTGCAGGAGCTAACGTGGTAAAGTTAAAAACGTTTAGGCTCTACTTGTTTTAATAAGTATACCTTACCTTCTATAATTCCCTTAAAAAATCTAGGTCAAAGATTCTTTGCGTTGTCTAGCATTCCATTCTGACAGTCCTTCTCTCCTGCAAGTCAGAAAGTAAACTAAAAATACTTCTTGGTCTATTTTGTGAATCTTTTTGACATTCACTCAACATACCTTTCTGTGGCCAATAAATCTCTATGCAGAGTTTGTTGTCTGTTTTTGTATTGTGTTTTGTTTTGCTTTTCCCCGACTTATTCTAATTTCCCTCATCTCTACGTACGTGGCTGGTAAGGGCCGCTCAGCGTTATGCAGCCTGATACTTCATCCTCTCACCTAAGTTCACATCTTTGCACAGCTCAGGGGTGGAAATGAGTTTCGTCTCATCGTAGTCCCCATTTGGCTGTATCACAAAAACCACCAGACAGTTTGGCACCGTTCGGCTGCGTTGGCAGCCTCTGTTTGTGAGAGGCCTGCGATTGGAAAAGCAGCAGGGGTGCTGCAGGTCAGGCTCGAGATGGATTGGCGGAGCTGCGTAGGGGAGCATGCGCGGTGCCTATCATACTATTTTTGGCTCGGACAAATGTTATTAATCCTTCGCTTTTGTAAGCCCTAACCTCATTCATAAATTTAACACAAAGAAGTCTTTTTAGAGGTGGAAGTTTGAGGGACAAATGGAAAGGGTTTGGGTTGGTATCGTGGGGTGGTTCTTTCATCTCTCTCTGTAAGTAGAAACTTGAGGTATTCTGCATAATAATGATGGAAGCATGCTCGGATAAACTTCATGCTTTCTTTTTATTTCTCCTCTTGCATTAGGTGAGGAAAACATATGGATATGCATACATGTAAGGATTACATCATATACTAAATACCACGTGGAATGCAATAAACACTTGTCAGAGATACTTTAGTCATACTTGGGGAAAACAAAGTAGAACATGATGGCAATAGTGTTGGATTACTAATCCCTTTAACTATATTGCACTCTTAGACATCCTTCCTCTCGTTTTTCTTCTCTCAACCATTTTTCCAATACAGAAGGAGACTGGTTTTTATATGTTCCCCACAGCAACTAGTTGTGGGGTTCTGAGTTATGTGTCGTTCTGTGCTCTTGCTTTACAGTCTTCCTGGGTGTTTCTGTGCTTAGCTAGTGTCATTCAGCCATCCTCGGTGGTGTTTGCCACCAGACTGTCAAAGTTGCCACTTTGAATCTCAGAGTGTCTTTCAAACCCCGTACTGGATAACTTACTCAGACTGGACCCTAATTTGCTTCTTGGCGCTTTCTTGCAATGAATTCATAATGTAGACACTATTAGCTGGTTGCTGAGAAACTGACAGCGTATAGAATAGGTCATTTATGGTCTTCTCAACCATAACATTGCCATTTCTCTGTTTAGTAGAAATCCCCACAATTTATACCACACCCCCCCCCCAAAAAAAAAAACCCCAAGAACCAGCCCAACAAACCAAAAAGGAACAGAAGGAAACTCAGAATTTGTCCTGCTAAGTTTTATGTCAGCTTCTTTTGCAGCTTCCTTTATCTTGAATTAATAAAATTTGTCCTGAGTAATGAAAGCTGTCAGTACAGTATTTTTTAAGGTAACCACTCTGTACTGACTCAGCTCTCATTTCAGGCAGTACACATCCAGAACAACTCTATCTAAGGCATTTATATGTGGCTGAGTGCACAGGCATAGCCTTTTCTGAGAAATTACCAAAATTACTCCTCCTGCTTGCCTTCCTTCTTTTATATTTTATTTTAAGTATACTTACAAGTTTAAGCTGTTCGAATTTCTGACATGCTCTGTTCCCATACTGCGAAGCTTCATCGTTGTTAAGATGTGTTGAACCTCAATTTTAACATATGATATACCTTGAACTAGAGCTTTGAATTCCATTTCTGATTTGAATAGGTGAATTCTCTCCCTTCCCCCCTTCTCTTTTAAAATTTACTTTTTGCTTCAAGCAGACAGTGAGAATTAAAGCAGAATTATGAACTAGATTTCCTGTTGTGGTGTACTAGTATTAGCCGTGAGTTTATACAATGAGAAAATTTGGGACTGGGGGATAACTTTGCTTTCATTGGAAAAACCTGCCATCAGCTTTAAGACAGTCACAACTTGCTTCTAGAAGAGCGGTCAGGACTTGCTTCTAGAATCAGAGAGTATTTTGGGCTGGGAGAGACCTTTAAAGATCATCTAGTCCAATCGCCTGCAGTGAGCAAGGACATCTTTTAACTAGATCAGGTTGCTCAGAGCCTCATGCAGTATGACCTTGAATGTTTCCGGGAATGGGTCTTTACACCACCCGGGGCAACCTGTTCCAGTGTTTCATCACTCTCACGGTAAAGAATTTCTTCTCAATATCTTAAAATCTAGCCTCTCTCAGTTTGAAACTGTTACCCCTCATCCTGTCACTACGCTCCCTGATAAACGGTCCCTCCTCTTCTATCCTGTAGGCCCCCTTTAAGTACTGGAAGGCTGCTATAAGGTCTCCCTTCTCTTCTCCAGGCTGAACAACCCCAGCTCTCTCAACCTGTCCTCACAGGAGAGATGCTCCAGCCCTCTGGTCATTTCTGTGACCCTTCTCGGGATCCGCTCCAATCCGATCCATCAGGTCCATGTCTTTCCTGTGCCGAGGGCTCCAGAGGTGAACTCCAGGATGGGTCTTAGCAGAGCAGAATAAGGTAGAACTGAGGCAGTCTGGCACTTTGCTCTGTAGATTTTCTATACAGGATGTACAGAGAGAGAACATTACAATGTCTCATGCAACTCTGTACCTTCTAACTGAGAGGAGATAGGTTTGTGAAGGAAGCAAAGTGAGGATTTAAAAAATTTTCGTCTTTATTTGAATCTTGAAGCCTAACTTCACTATAAATTCCCAGTTCTGTCTGACATCTCAGGAAGTTCTGTCTGAAGCTTCAAGAAAGCTGTAAGCCAGCACCAGTGGTCTGGGTTTTATGTGACTGCATTAGCAGCGTGATCATAGTGCTGAGCGTGAAGGCAGTGCTACAAATGTGCATCAGGAGAAAGAGTTGGGGGAAAAATATTTATTATTTGTCAGCGTGCTGTGTGCTGCTCTTATGTGTGTTACTTAAAGCAGCTAGCAGTGCTGGCTTGTCCCTGTTGGACGGAAACTGATTTATTGGATAACGAACAGAAATACCTGTAGTTTTGTGTGAATCACTGTGTTAATGGCATCATTTTGGAGATTTGGCGTGTTTTTAGATTGAATTTGAACCTTGTTTAGTGTGATTCAGTTGCTCTCCACTTCTGTTAACCAAAGATAATTTCAAGCTATTTAGCACCATTCTAAACATGATTAAGAAGGTCTAGAGCATGTAATCCATGCTCCAGGAAAGTGAAAAAAGATGGTGGTATTGCTTCCTGCTTTTGTTCTATTTTCCTCGTTAGTACGTAACTCATGTTAGCAGAAGCTAACCTATATTCAGTTTGTGAAAACTTGAATAACCTGTATTATGTTGAAACTTCGGAGTGAAATCAACAGTGAAAATTACTTCTATTTGAATACACGTTTATAAGATTGAAAGGATGATAAATACTCATAGAGATATTACAGGATATGTTTTTTTCTTAGGACTTTGAAATACTAGGTGTGTAGAATCTTCTTGAAACTGCAGTTTCATGCAAGAAGCGTATATGTGAGAAAACAGTTGTAGATCAATGCACACACTTAAAAATTAACACCTATGAAGTAATCAGAAAATATGGCTTAGAGGATTTGAGGATTTTGGGAAGCATTTTAAAGATTCTTTTTCTCAGGTTGCCTTCAGTTTCTTAAATGCTGTTTGGTATTAACCATATGTGCTCTGTGTCTTTTTTTTTCCTCTATGTGTTAAGAGTTAGTTCAATTAATAAAAATTGTGTTTCAAATATCTCTTAAAAATGAGTACAAGTTTGGAATTTGGATATACCCAGAAAGAGGGTTCTTGATTCTTGTTTTCCTGTATGGATTTGAATCTTGTGTGCTCTAGAGCAAGCAGAACAAAAATGCACACCCCCTTTAAAGGTAAGACAGCAACAACGAAAAGAAAACCCACACAACTTTGGGGAGCTATTTATTTTCATTGCAAGTTTCAACAGCACAAGTTTCAGAGACATGAAGCTTTATTTTTAGTACTATTTTAAAAAGAGAAAAAAGAAAGTGAGGCAGAGAAGAAAAATTAATGTTACAAGTTTTGATTAAACTTGGGAAAGCAAAAAATCCAACTTAAAGTTGCCCCCTTGGTCTGACACTGTCCTTAATTGACCTTGCTGATCTTACCGAATGGAGTTTTCACTCCATTCTGTATTTCTTTACTTCTGAGTATTTCAGGCCAGCCTCTCGTGTCACTGTAACATAGGGATTTTTTTGAGATTTTTTTTCTTTTGTGGTTTAATTGTATGAAAAAATTTTGTGCTGTATTCTTGGACCTGTACAGATGGTTCTATGCCAAACATATTTGTTTACCGTGGTAATGTCTGAGTTGCAGTGTGCCAGCTAATAAAGGGATTTATTTAAGGAACAAGGTGAATGACTAAAACAGATGTGCCAGTTGAGTGAACCATTAAAAGAATCTTACTTCTCAACCTTATGTAAAGGTTATTTTTAATGCATTTCTGAGGAATCAAGAGTGGTTGCAAGGATGTTTTTGAGACAGCTGAAGACATCTTGTCAGTTTTCTTGGGGGTCTTTTTCCTGTGGGCTTAAGACACGTTAGTCTTTCATCTGTCTTACTGAAAAATTTGTAAAGACAGCAGGTAAAAGTCTTGAGTTTCAATATCTGATCAAGTATTATAATCTCATAATGGATTTTGTCCTGTTTATAAATTGTGTGATTCTGTCTTTCAGTTGTGGGGAAACCTGTTTTAATATTCCTGTAATGTAGATGTAAATTTATGTAATGTGATACAGAGATGTGTCTTAATTCCATGGAGATCCTGGGTCAGCCTACTATAATAATATTAAAACCTTACACATCTTAAATGTACCCTGTTTTTACTAGAAACTGAAGCACTCTGCTAAGCATTTTAACCAGGACTGGTGTAAAAGTGCTTGAGAGAGAAGCTTAACCTGTGACTTAAATACTGTTAGCCAAAGCTCTTAGACTGGTGGCTTCCAGAAACTCCACTGGTTCTGCTGCTGTTGATATGTTTGACTGGAATGCCTCTTCTTAGAAATCGACTTTTGCGAATTAGAGATTTGTAATCTTGTTTCTTAGGTGTTGATCAACTCAGTTGGGAAGAAACCAGGAGACTCTGGGACTGCTCAAGAGAAGTTAAACAAACAAACTGAAAGCATGTTACTATTTTTTAAACTTTAGTTTGTTGGGTGTACATAATATTTCTCCTGAATTTCCTTTAGTTTAGGAGTTACCTTTTTTAGTAGACAAGAAAAGGCTAACTTGAAAAAAACCAACTTGTTAGTTGTGTTGCTTAATATACGTTTTGTTTTGAATTAAGCAAATGAGGGGCTACTTAAAGCACACACAGTACTAAACTTGACCACATACTTGTATGCCATTTTTTTGAGTAACAGTAGTTTTTAGGGACTTGTTCCCGAAGCTGTGCTCAAAAAGATGAAACAGTATAGTCTGCCTGTCTGTCTCTATCTGTTGCTGTTTGTCTCTTTGTTTATATTTGACTTACCAGCTTTTATGCCATTTATTTCCTGTTCATGGCACCAGGCAGAAGGAAATCTGTGTTCTCTCATTTTTGCCGTGTGTGACTGAGTAATGCAGATAGTATACTGGCTCTTATGTGCTTGTACTAGTGGCAGTATTTCCAATTTAGAAATAGCCATTTACGTATGTGAAGCCTCTCTGGTATTAATAAAGGCAGAATTTGTTCCTTCATTAAGAATAATTGAAATAGTGGCTTTCTCATTTTAGGTTAGTTGTGGTTTTGTGTAATCCTAGTACTGAAAAGAATCCAGAGAGAGCACAGAAGTCAGTGTTAGTGTTTTCAGTGGGCTGCCATCCAGACAAATTTATCAAAGGCTGGCTGTTTGTAGGCAGTGATTGTAATCTGAGCTGAGCTCATCTGAGCTTAAGTAAAAATGAAAAATGTGCCCCCTGGTTAAACATTGCAATTAAGGATTTTAGGGGGCTTGGTTTTGTGAGGTGAAGCATCGATCTCATAGCGGTATGCTTGGTATTAAATTGTAGAGCCATTGGAAGGCAATTTTAGAGCCATTGCTAAGCAATTAGATCACCTTTCTTGGGATTTCAGGGCTCTATTCATCTTATTTAAAACCAAAGAAAAGGCTGCTTTGAATTGTAGCTTCCTTCATTGTCTGAGGTTTGGGCACCATGTTAAAGCACCTAAAATACTAATCTGACGACACAATATTCTGGCGGGGGGGAGTATCATGACTCTAATCTGTGCCTGTGCAGCAATCCAAGAAGCACATGACAATTTTTTCAGTTATTTGTATGAGATACCTGCCCCATAAAGGTGAGGATGGCTGTATTCGTTTAAGAAAAAGAAAAATGGAGAGAAGGAAGAAGTTTTTGTAAATGCCTAGAGGTTCATAATACTGAATCCCGTAAAGTTAGCTCCTGCAAAGCTGTCTTGTTTAGCAGTTACTTCAGTTTGTCCTATTCCAAGGTGGACTTCAGCCCTAACTTTGGTTAGGATTAAGACCCTCTTGACATAATTAAGGCTTAAAATGTTAAGCTGACCTGATCAACCTTGACGTTGAACTAACTGAAACTTGTGTTTTATGTAGCACCCAAATGCTGTCTTCTTTCTTGAAGGACCATGTTTTGAATGCAAGGAAATGCAGTGTGACTGGATGTAAATTGAGTTAGACCCAGAACAGGTTCCTTCTCTCCTTTGCTGAAGAGATACTGAATTGTTTTATTTATCATGTGTGCTGAAGCTCTTGATCTTATGCTTGGTTAATTATTTGTTTTCTTTACTTCCACCACTGCAGGCCATACACACCTATGAAAGGAGCCCTTTCCACTGTGTGGTTTGACAGGTATAAGATCTCTAATGACTGTCCAGAACACATTGAAAGTATTGATTCTATGTGCCAAGGACTTACAGATTTGATCAACGATGAGATTAAAAACGGCATTGCAAAGAACAGGATACTAGTAGGTAAGAGACACTTATTTTTTATTTGTTTATTGTGATGGTTTTCAATTGTTGAGGGATCATCTGCTTGACTTCGATGGTTTACTCTGTTCTGAAACCTCCTGAGCATGCCTTGCCACTGCTGAACAGCCTCTTCAGCAGCCAATCCTCAAGAATATTGAATCAGTATTTAAACCCATATCAGGTGGGAAATGTGGCTAACAATAAGCAGTGTCATCAAAAATGTATCTTAAAACTGTTTTTATTGTAAACAGTAGTTTGTAATCATTATTTAAAATACAGAGTGGGCAGTGATTTGCTTTTAAAAGTACACATTTTTACTATTTCCTTTTAGCTTTTTTCAAGGATGGAAAAGTATACTTTCCAAAAAAGACTTTGAGGAGTGAAAATGTAGCATATAAATAATCACGAGCTTTCTCTTACTGCTCTAATAATTTTGAGTTAATTCACAGGGAAAAAATTTGCATATTGTACATGGCCAATGGTAGGACAAGGGTCAATAGGTGCAAGCTGGAGTATAGGAGATTCCACAAAGACATTAGGAAAACTTTTTTCACTGTGAGGGTGACAGAGCACTGGCACAGGCTGCCCAGGGAGGTTGTGGAGTCTCCTTCTCTGGAGACATTCAAAACCTGCCTGGACACGTTCCTGTGTGACCTGCTGTAGGTGATCCTGCTCTGGCAGGGGGGCTGGACTAGATGATCTTTTGAGGTCCCTTCCAACCCCTGATATTTTGTTGTTCTGTAATCAATAAAGATTAACACTTGATAACAAGTGAAGTATTAGCTGTCATGGTTCATATGTGTCTATCTTCCTGTCCCTCTTAATTTCGATGAATTACCAGTAACCTTCACAGTGCTTTTGTGAAATAGGTAGAGGGGTACTGAGGCACAGGAGTTGAGAGCAGCGGAGCAGCCTGTGTTGGAGAGGGAATGAGAATTCTTGAGTCCTTGGCTCCCTGTCCCATCCTTAGGCCACAAACTATTTCAGGTTGGGGAAAAAACTCTTCATGTGGGAACTTAGAAATTTATGGGCAACTGAGTCATGCCATCAAAATCCTGTGTGGTGGAGCCACTACCATTCAACCTACATGTTCTCTTGGTCCAGCCCCATGTTGCTCTTTGAAGGCCTCTGTTTACTTTCCCTTTCTGGCTCCTTGCCCTGGCTGCAGAATGCGTTGTTTTGGACGTCTGTCAGCACAGTCCCTTTGATCTGTCTTTCCTGTGTTATACCTGCTGGCTTGGAAACAGCTGAAGAAGTGCAGGTGCCTTTCTGTAGCCTGAGCTAGAAGATGTTCTGTGTACAGATCCAACTTGCTACTAGGCTTTTTTCCTTTATAGCCTTCAAAATTAGAACTAGTGAGAATCTGGAGTACGAAAGTTGTTTTTTTACAAGTTGTGAGCAGAGTAAGGAAGTTGGTATGCACTGATTGTTTCAGCCCGGGGGATTCTTTGGGAGTTCCCATCTCTGTGTGTTTCCATTCCTCATCTGTAAATCAGAAATAGATATACTTATTTTCTCACACTTGAGAGCCTGGATTTCAGGCTTCTAGAGTAAGGCGCTGTTTCCTTGTTTCTGTGACAGAGACTATGAGCATACATCCTCACACTCGCACCTAATATTTGTGCGGCGACCAAAATAGGACAGCCCTGTATTAGCTCCATCCAGAGTGCAGAATGGGACCCATGTGGATGCGTAAGAAATTGAATTGTGGCTGCACAAGAGTAAGTGCTCTTCCACGAGAATTTTGTACCTTCTCTGCGCGAGTTTTGATGATTAACCAGTGTGTGTTGCAGAGGAGGATGAAGGTTTGTTTCTGTGCGTAGAGGTTGGCTTTAGTATCAGTCTTGAGTCAGCCTCATGTGACATTCTTAATTGTTTTAGATGGGACTTTGTGTGAATTATTGCCCATCTTCTGGCATTGTTTCTTACAGGAAATTGAGAATTCTGTAAAGGCAGCTGGCAGCTTTATAACATTTTTTATGAGAGTGTGAGGCCAAGATATGGCAATGAAGATGTAGTCGATATGCCTGCACCAAACAGTAATGTCCACTGGAAAAGGAGAAATTAGTGGCCTGAAATTTTTATGAGTTTGGAAAAGATTGATGTACAAGAGATAATGGAAGATATGGTCACTTACTTAGAATGTCAGAGAGCTACATTCTCTCGGATGGTTTTAGATTTCTCTTTGAAAAAGTCAGGAATATCCCTCTGGTACAAGAAGAGGACACATGAGCTAAAAGGTAGGGAGCAAAGAGTGGATTTCTGACTGCTGGTACCATAGAGCTGGAGGCGGCAGCTTTCTTGAGGTGAAGTGAAAAAATATGACGATTATAGCAGAGGAGACCATGCTGAGCTTTTACCACAAATATTCCCTCAGTGCGTTCAGTGACGCTGAGTCATGTTAGAGATCCATAATGGGAATGGTGGTACGCATTGTATTATGGAAAGTAGAGACAAAATAGTCGAGAGAAGAGGCTGGAGGACTCAGGAGTCTGTGAAGAGCAGTGGGGTCCCTTTCAGGGAGGTCACAGAAGCCAAGAGAGCAGAGCAGTTACATGAAGAGGTAGTTACAGGGAATTAATGGTTGTTAAAGGGTTAAGGAGAACCGGGTGGTGGGACTCTCTGTTTTGTAATGAGTGGGAGTTTTAATGAGTGGAAAGAAAACAAAATGAGCATGAGGAGGGTAACAAGATTGAAGGTTATGGTTTTATATGGAATAGCGGACTAGAAATTACAGGCTGAGGATGAGTGTCAGATATTGTTAGATGAGGGCTCGCAAGGTGTTAGGCAAGCAGGAAGGTGGGCAGCTGCTGACAGCTCAGAGGTGTGGGATAAGAAGGCAAGATCTGAGGGAGCACTGTGCAAAGGAGGGTGAGTGGGAAGAGAGGGGAAGCACGAGCAGGCTCTCAAGCAGTGGAAAATGAGAAGCCCAGCACCTGGTATTCTGGGGGATGATTCTCCTTCTGGAACCACTCAAACTTTCCACAAGGCTCAAGATTGTGGGTACAGTAAGATCATTTGTTCTGAAAGAAATTATAGCCTGTGCTGTTTGTTTCAGTAGCGCACTTAGCTCTGAAACCCACAAGTGGCTGCTTGTAGGGCAGAACTCTAAAGCCGAGGATGGGGTCCAGGCTGTGGTGCAATGCCACTTCTCTTTTTCTATATCAAGAAAAATATTGATGCAGCCTTGTTTTTAACAGCTGCTCTGTGAATCTACTTCTGAAGAATTAAATTACTTAGTTTACTGGAGGTAAATCAAGTCTTATTATTAAAACCTCCATATCAATTTAGTGTAACAGCACAAAGTAGCACATGGCTCATCTACCCATTACTATTTCCTTGCAGTTTCATGGGTTACTTTCCTATTAATACATACAATTCCTTCTGAAGGAATTCTACCTTGGTGAACCAGAAGTGTATTTCCCCTGACCTTGGAGGAGGAGGGAAGGAAGACTTGACTGCAATATATAATTATTCAAGAAGAATTATATCATCCCCAGAATTTGATAATGGAAGTCACTTTTTAGCCAAACATTCTTCTTGAGTTACTCTTATTGGTCTTGCTGGCTAAAGCACTTCCTGCAAATAATCCTCTAAAGTAGCTTTATATTGACTTTGGAGATAAAAGAAGATGGTAAAATTAGTCAAGTTCTGACACTTGGAGCTTTGATAGTATCGCTTCTTAAAAACTGGATGTATTCAGTCTTTATAAATGCCTGAATTCATTGCTAAATTAGCTAAGCAAGCAAATAACCGCAGTTTGAAATGTGGGACAATAATTTCCTTTTCTTTTTAAAGCTGAGTTGGTTTTTCAGGTGCCAGTGGTTTTCCTTTGTTCTGTTTTCTTCTGTGTGTTTTGTTGGGTTTTTTTAAACTGCTCCTATCTTGATAGCTCACTCTAAAATAACTCCACTTAGGTGGAAATTGTCAAGGATTTCAACAGTCTTATTCAAAAATATGTTAGAGGCTCTTGAAAGAAATGGCCACTTCACATTTGGAGCATTCTGATAGTGTTCACTTTAGTCGACTGCACTTCAGTGAAAGACAATCTTTCTGTTCTCCTCTTCTTGTCCTTAATTTAGTGCTACTTTCCTACTTTTAGAGGTCACTTTTTGTGTAGTGCCGAAATGCTGATCCAAGCGTGTTGGTCTCTGCCACCTGTAGTCACTTGTGTAAGCAGCCAGTGAAAATAAACTTTCCATAACAGTCCTGTAGATTTGAGTGGACGCCAAAACACACATGCATGATTCCTGACCCCTTGTACTGTAACAATAACACGAGACACACAACCACTTTTTGTTTATTGCTAGGCTTCTTACATAGCTACTGAACCATGGTGGAAGTAACATGAAAGCTCTGTGCTTCTTGTAAA
This sequence comes from Trogon surrucura, assembly GCA_020746105.1. NCBI lineage: Eukaryota > Metazoa > Chordata > Aves > Trogoniformes > Trogonidae > Trogon > Trogon surrucura. Next base: position 105,557,476 of record CM036618.1, read on the forward strand.
TATTAGCATTCCCATCTCTCACAGTGTGTGTGAGAATGAGCTATCTTGGCTTTGACTTCGCAGAGAAAGAGGATTCTGTAAATATGGGAAGATAACAAAAAGAACAATAAATCGTTAAAATAGGCAAACTACTTCACCTACAATCTTGATATTTTATGTCTTTTGCTTCTAAGCCTTTTGCTGTTGCTGATCTTATCTTGTATCTTCTGTCTTTTTTAGGCAAATGTCTTTCATTCAGAGGCACTTACTACCTTGCTTCCACTGGGTAAATCCATGGGTTTATATTGCCATTTGTTACTGTGATTCAGGTGAGGTTTCTCTTTCTGTACCACCCATTACGTGGCTTTGTGGTTTCTCTAAATTATGCCTATGAGATGCTGTGCTCAAAGCAGTACTGTTAGTCCATCTCCCCCATAGTATCAGCAAACATTTCATTAGTTTTCAGTGGGTCAGTGTAAATTTGCATTGCATTTCTACTTCAAGGAAAATGTTTGCTCCTTTTGTTTGTTTGCAGCTGAACTGGCCGTTTATTTTTCTTTTGCATCTCTGTTGCTCTTTTTATTTCCTGATGTGCAAGCAAGAGACGTTAGCAAGTGCCTAGTTCTGTTTCCTTCAAAAATTATTCAGTAGGAGATACAAATGCTAATAATTTTAACCAGAGGGTAGGATCCACCACTTGTCAGTTTGTTTCTCAGCTCTTGAGGGTGTCTGTACTAATGTATCTAGAAAAGAGGATCCTTGGAAGGTGGCAAATTTCAGTTTCATTCTGCATGGTTGATGACAGAGAAGATTAAGAGCAGTAAAATCAAAAATAATTCAGTCATGGTATTGTCATCACATATTATCATCAGATAATGCTTTGGGAAGAAAAGAATTATAAAGTGAATCTTTTCAGCCTTAGTAGAAACTCTGTTGAAAACAGATTCTTACTCATCTTCAATAAATACCTGAGTTCAGTGCAAAATGAAATGGATAGACAGGCTTCTAGAATGCGTGAGAGTCACGTGTAGACATGCTGCAGGGTGTACATTAACTTGTGCTTTCTTCACAGTCATGCCTACAGGATCAGAGAAGGGTGAGAGGCTTAACAACATTCACTGGCCCCTTCTCTGTGTGTCAGTGCAGGTTTGGCTCTGTTGTGACAAATCCTTACCACAGCTTTTCTGACTTTTTCGAAAGGATCTAGATTAACAGAAGATTCACAGCTTTCCAAGGCAACCTATTCTGTCCCTGTGCATGACTATTCTTTGCTTTAGAAAGCCCATTTTCTAGTTTCTCTTCTGTGATTCAGTTTCAAATGATGAATACTATAAGCATAAAGAGCAGGTTCTTTTTTTTTCTTTTTCCGTGCTGTGCAGTTATGCTGAGTATAAAAGTGACAGATAAGTGTTTCAGCAGGGCTGTGCTGTCACCATCAGAAACAACCAAGAAAACACACTAGGTAAATAAAGCAAGCCATAAATTTGATAGAGTAATCTAGAGGGTCCCTTCGGAGAGCCGGCCAAGTTAACGACCATCACACCAATATGGCTACAGATCGTCCTCCTTTATTGCTCCGGACAGCTCAATATATACAGTCAAGCAGTGTCCCCGCGCCTGCCCCGTAACAGAGTTGGTCAGTTACAGGTTTACACGCGCCAGCGTTTTATTGGGTAGTGCCATTCCACTATGCAAGCGGCTCTCGCCCCCCCTTCTCCCCCCGGGGCCAGCACCTCCAGCCAAGCATCTCGCAAAGCTCTCACAAAACAGATAAAACCTCCTCCTCCTGTGTTCCAAGGCAGCTTCAAGGACAGAGCCTCTGTTTAGGCCTAAGCTGGGTTGTCCACACTTTTAAAGTTATACCGCACCTCTGCTCCACAAGAAATTCCTCTACAGAGTAACATCTTAGTAAAAAATGATTTGAGCCTTTTCATGAATTTTACTTCCTTTCTAGTGATAAAAATTATGATTCCTCAGGTACACGTGCTGGGTTCCCCTTTACTACCCATATCAGTTAAAAACAAAACTATAACTGGTCCTGGGTTTACTGTAAGTTGTTACATCAGAAACTATTGTATACTTGTTTTTACAAAAGGGCAGTAAAACTTGTATCACTTAAATATGCATTTTAAAATGTATTTTGGCTGGTGAGAAAGGTGGATAGTAAATTGATCCACGTTCCTAACAAGGGGAAGTAGCTGAGCCAGTCAAGAGAATTTGCCATTGTTCTTATAAAGACTCTCAGCTACAGAGTAACAAACAGAAAAAAATACTATCAAAGGTGGAAACCACTTGTTGCAGTTCTGCTGGTGATTCAAGTTAGTGTTTAGTGAAGTTTCATTAATATATTAAAAGGAGAAAGTCACTGCTGTGAGGAAATTCACTAGAGACAAAGCACATGTTTGAGCGCTTACACATGAGCAATGTTCAGGAAGTTCTGTGGAGAAGGGAATTTGCTGTTCCACTGGCGTTTGTACTCTTCCCTGATATTCATATATGAACACTGTCAAATGTATATAATACTTTCATTCATGGATGAAGAAGGAAGGTCGAAACAGAAAGTCAACTTCTTTACAGATGATGTGTAGAACAAGGTTTTGCTGTTACCATTAATAGAAGGTAAATCACAGGCAGTCCCTAGGGAGAGAAGAAAGTGAACCAAAATGTAGCTTTAGGGAAAAATTCCTGATAACAAACTGATTCAATTAACTGTAAGTGGAAATATCTGAAGAAGGGAGAAACTGAGAATGAAAAATGCTGGGAGAATAGAAGGAAAATGAGGCAAGAGTATGTAATGTATTGTGATGATAACAGAACAGGCAAAGACAATTTCTAACTGTGCTGGTGTAGCCTTATACAACAGAAGAGTATTTGTCTCTCCTTGCGCTGTGCTGGCAGGGGCACTGTGTGCTGTAGCGTGCATCCCTTGCCACTTTGTTACTAAAGCTGTACTGACACGTTTGAAGAAATACAGGGAAGATGAAGAACAACTATTAGAGAAAACCTAGTGAAACAGTACTGCTTAAAATAAAGACTTCAAATCCCACCTCTACACCCAAGTCCGAATCTTATCTCATCAAAATCTTCTCCTCTTTCTCTGGTTCTGTGCTGTAATGAAGCGGTTTCTACCTCTGCCGCCCAAATTCATGCAAGAACTCCAAGTCTGTCTCTGCAAGGAGCAGATCTGTACTCAGTGCAGACAGCAGAATTAATGCACTAAATGTCATTAATAGGCAAAAATTATTTCCAATGGCTGTGCTTTCTAGTGTGGGAAAGAGGTTTTACCATGTTTTAAAATTATCCTGTAAAGACCGAAAAAGTGATCTCGTTTCTTCAGCTCATAGTCATTATCTATAACAAATTGACTAAAGCATTTTACAGTCGAATATATATGACTCAGGAAGCAATTGGCAACATCCAACCTGTGTTTGTTAGAGAGGTGTTTTTTCTGTAAAGGAGAATGAAAACCTAAAGAGCTTTCTGAACTCAGGAAGAGGTTATTGCAGCACGGGGGACAAGGCAGCATTTTTAGCGTTCTCTTGTATACAGGACACAAGAGAGAGAGACTAGATAAGGAAACGTTTGTGCTAGGTAATAAAGTTAGTCATTTTCTGAGATGCAAACCCAAACGTTGTTAGACCAAATACAAAGGAAGGAATAAAGCTGTAGTTTGACAGTAGGTAAATATTTGGTTTCCTGAACTCATCATGGACAAGATTATCACTTCAGACGTATAAATGAGGAGCAAATTAATACAAATCAAGATCTCTAGCAGAAGTGAACTCGAGGTTTTATACAAACACTTTGATATTTAAAAGTCTCCCAAGGCCATTTACAAGCTCTGGAATGAAGGTTTTATCACTGAAAAATGGCAGCTGTGATGAGGATTTTTATTTTATTCAAGCAGGAATAAATTACATGTGAGAAATCCAGTCTCTATTCACTTTGTGTTACACTATCGTGTGGCTGGGGTTAATTTAACATAGTTACGGATTATATTCCGGCAAAGAAAGTTTTTCAGGAAAGTATTACATGAGAGTTTCCTTCTGATTCAAATTCTTTCATTTGAAAGTGTGATGATCCTGTGATTTAAGGAAATCTTCCTCAACTAGCAAAGCAAGCTACAAGTAGCTTTCTTCTCGATGCAAAGGGTTATTGCCTAGAAACCAGCACTACACAGCAGCAGATTTGAGGTCATAAATATGTACTTGACTGAAATTTCTTTGCAACTGAAAAAGTGCTTTACTTAACTGAGTCCGTTGTGTATGTGCTTACCTTTTAGTTTGTGCATAAACCTCCTTTGTAAGGCAGAGAAGTTCATGTAAATAGATGCTTTCCTGAACTGGTATCAGGAGCATTGCAGAGCCAACACTTTCTAACAGCTTCGAATCATTAATCAAACAACTCTTTAAAAATAGGTACAGGGGGTAAAAGGAAAATGAACTTACTTTTTATGTGAAACCTGCTAGCAAATTCTGAACTTCTGTGCACATCCTTTGTACTTCTTGGAAATAGGTTGGTCTCAAGCGAAGAGCTTGCTGTGTTCTCATCTAAGGTTGAAATGTGGCTGTGTCATTTTTGATCTTAACACTGATGACATGGTCAGCTCAGCAATGCTGTGAGGTTTACATATTCTTTATGCTGAGATCATGGTATGCATAAGCGTGCTTTTACTTTTCTTTTACCTTTTTCTTCCATTCTTACTGTCACTTGATAACATTTGTTTCCTGTGATGTCTATACCCTCCTCTTATTTTTATTTAATCCAAAATTTGAAGTCTTATAAAAGTTCTTGGCTGAACGGCTCTTTTATGTGTTGTGTCAAATTTACACTTACATTGAAATACTTTCATCAAAAGCATTTGTCTCCAACTGCAAATGGTTATTTGAATTGTTGTTTCTGAAGCATTTACTGTATGACATTTACTCAGAGATTGTTGTGGTATCAAGTGATAAACTTAAGGTTTTCCCCTGGAAAACCAAATTCAAAGAACTAGTCCTTTGTATTACATTTTCTCATAGTAGTATGAGCTGCATAAAAGAACCATTACCTAATATTCTTCTTCTAAACAGAAGGTGACTGCATTGTCAAAGACTGCTGGTGAGTAATTGCAGACAGCGCTGCCAGATTGTGACTAACTGGGTACAAAATTTTAGATTAAATCATTTACAAACTAGTAATGAGTTTTCAATGCAGCTTTTTCTCCTGTGTTCTAAAATACTTAAAAAGGACTTAATTTTATCTGTGGACAAAGTATATCTGTATTTATTTATAAACAAATGAAAAATGATCCCTCAGAGTATAAGTCCTACCTTTTGGGTTTGGGGATGACAGCATTGTTCAGAATAATCAAAAAGGAATGAAGTAGTAAATTATCAGATTCCACACAAGAGAATAAAGGAAACTTCAGCAAAAGATCTTTTTGCTTTTACATAATAACTTTGCATAGCTCTTGTATTTTATAGGCTTTCTCAGAAGGCTGTATTTTTTCTTTGTGAACATGGGGTCAATGGTGATAAATTTTTGTAATTGTTATGTCTCTTGTGCAATATATATATTTCTTTCATCGTAAAATTATTTTAGATGTGGCAAGAGAACATGTCTGGTGGGAAATAATGATGCAGATGCAAGGCTTGTAGTAATATTTTCAATATTTTTTTGTAAAACAGGTTTATTCAAAATTGCAGGTAATGTGAGGTTTTTAAGATGTGCTCTGAACTTGTTTACCCACATTTATTCCTAGTTTTCCCCAGATACTTTTGTTTCTGAACTGCTCCTGGGCACTTAGGCATACTGCATTTAACTTTGAACTGGTTAAAGATTGATTGGTGGGGTAAACAGCGGGTCCTGGCATTATTTACCAAAGATAAGTATCAGGGTGTTGTCAGTCCCCTGAATGCAGAGCTGTGGGATCCCAGGTATATCTTCTAGTTTGAGGATACGGGTCTCCTAATTCATTTAAGGACTGTGTTTGAAAAAGGAAAGCGAGATTCCAGGCTTCCACATTGTGTGGTCTTACTCTTTCTCCCTAAGATTGAAGTCCTGTAAGTCAGGAACTTGTAGTTACTGCTTTTGGCCATAATTGCGTTTTAAGACTACAAGGTGACAGTAAGTAGAAAGAAGAATCAGAAGTTCGGGAGAAATTCGGATCAGAAATATATCAGAAATCAAAAATTAATATTATGTAGGAGAAAGAAAACATTTTGTGTCTGGATTAGTCTAGTGTTTTCAGGAAAATTTCATACACAAATCCAGCCAAATCTCCCAGTCATAAGATGGGATGGAGGGCGAACTAGAAGGGCCTCAAACCTGCTGGGACTTGCAGATAAACATGCTGGAAGAGGATTCCTCATTAGGAACAGTCTCACCATGACCCAGCCGATGTTTAAAAAGCGCAGCGTTTTCTGCCTCTGACTTTGTGTGCGCCAGAGATTTCCTGTGTGGTCCCAGCATCAAGGAAAGTACCAAAGTTGCGGGGTGTTGTTGGGCTCAGTTTCGGTGCGGCAGGGGCACTGCTTCCTCGCTGGGTTTTGTTTAGCGCCCATGTCCAGCTTCTGCATAGCCCAGAAGTCAACCTCAGAGGACTTAGGTAGCCCTTGCAAAAGAGGCATTCCCATTCCGGAGTCTCATTGTAATCACTTCAAGAAGATAACAAGCTGAAATGGTTTGCTATTTTGTCTGCTGTTTTCTCATGTCTTCTTCAATCTCTAACTTCATGTCTCTGGTGTGAAAAGGTCTGGTCTTAGAATTTTGCAACTAATTAACACCAGTTAACTACCCGGCACCAACCAGTTGTATCACCAGTATCCTGGATGCTGATACCCTTCTAAGTAGAGCCACAGTCAGAACCTTTCTGCCATTTCTCTGCTAGAAGACAATTCAGCAGCCAGTCATTCTTCACCGTAGTCATTATCTGGATACAGCCTATGCACCGTGTCCATGTGAAATAATGCAGTAGTCTGGATTTCTTTCCTAATAAGTAAGCATTTGTCATGTAAAAATCATCCCTGACATATTATATTATGTAAGGAATTAGTGCAGCTAGGGAGACATGGAACACATGAAGCCATTATTTCAGAGATCCTGTTAGAGCTCGTGTGGGGTACATGGAAATTTTGCCCAGTTTATTTATTACATATCCTAAGGTGTAACAACAAAAACCCCACAACCTCTGTGTCCTAGGCTCATGCAGTGAATGTTCATTGATTGTGTACAATAGTGATACAGCTCTTTCGTGTGTGAATGCTACTAGCCTACGGGAAAAATAGCTGGAATAAAAAAACAGTGAGTATTCTCTGTTCGTAGAATTTTGCTTTGTTAACATCAGAAAATATATGGCCACAGTGTTCAGCTGCCTGGTAGGGATCGCACACAAATGGTTTCAAAGTAATGACATTTTTGCTGATTTTTTTATTTTTCTCTGTCAGTAATGAACCTTCAGGAGTACTTTGGCTATCCATCTTCTTCACTGAATTGTGCTTTGATTTAAGATTATCATAACCTTTATGCAGCTGAAGATGTTTTTTGATTGCATTGTGTATGAAAGAAACAAGTCTGAAGATAAAAATAAATTGGATGCTGGGTTACAAAGCAAAACTCAATCTTTGTTTCTTTTGTTGCATCTAGGAGGCTTTTCGATGGGAGGTGGAATGGCAATGCATTTAGCATACAGGTTTCATCAGGATCTGGCAGGAGTCTTCGCTTTGTCCAGCTTTCTCAATAGAGACTCTGCTGTTTACCAGGTGAGTGTGTGGCAGACGTTACAGAAAGACTGCTTAGCTAAAAGAAAAATGTGGTAATTAAAATGGAGTATAGCATGTTTTATTCATCTGAGGCAATTGATTAATATTTTAAACTTCTGACATTTCCTGGAAATAGATAAGCGGGGTATTAGGGAAGTGAGGCTTTAAAGCTGTCTGTATGTGACGTTTTGTTGCTTTTTTGCACGGACAGTGCAACTATTTTATTCAAAAAAAATCAGTGTAGAAGGCAGATTAACAAATGAAATGCTTTGTAAATTGTTTGCAGTTGTTAGAGAGTCCATGTAAGTGTAACTATTCTTTTAAAATTTGAGGTGAATTGTTAGTACTCATGGGCTCCATCTGCTGTCATGAATTTTTTCTATTTTGCTCATTTGAAGGGGGATATAGACACTTCTTTCCCAGTGTTTCCTTGTTTGCTTTTGTAGAGATAGTACAATATGACAGCTAAAACACAGGTTAATAAATGAAATCCCATATAAATTGTCACCATGTAATTGGAATTATTCTTTTAAAAATTTTGTGAAGTGTCTGACAATGTTTCTTCTCCATCTAGGCTTTGAAAAGAAATGAAAGTGTTGTTCCAGAATTATTTCAGTGCCATGGAACTGCTGATGAACTAGTTCTCTACTCATGGGGTGAAGAGACCAACAAGACGTTAAAGTCACTGGGAGTATCAGCATCACTGCATACTTTCCCAAACCTAAATCATGAGTTAAACAGAACTGAAATAGAGAAACTGAAAACCTGGATTGTAGAGAAATTACCTTTTGAAGCCGCAAACACAAAGGAATAAAAGAAGATGGAGCTTTCACATACGTTCTGATTTCTGTGGTTTTAAGATCATGTGTGGCGTGTGTATGCGTGTCCCATATACATTGTATAAGCACAGCTTCTGGTAGACACTTATTCCATAAAGGTCACTTGGGTGGTGAAATGATGGTGCTGACTATTAACACTCATTTGATCATACACATTTCTTTTTCTGTTTTCTTGTCCAGTTTTTAAATAAACATCTATGTCAATCTAAAGAAAATAATGACTGGTAATATTAAAACCATTCCTAAATAATCAAAACAGTATTCAGGAAACATAGCTCTGAATTTCCCGGATAGATGTGTGTGAGGGTTTTGTGTGTGTTCTAAGATAGAAAAATATACAGTGGTATGGTTCTCTTTCTAGTGACAATTACAATAGAAAAAGGCAAATTATTAAAATGATGGACTTTTACTTGTAGAAATACACATGTATATTCAAGTTAATTCACTGAGGAACCATATTGGGTTTGGGTGGATTCTTGGCAAGTGGGAATGAATCTACATCAAAGCGGAGTTGTGTGTCACCTCAAAAAAATAACTGAGGTTTGTGTTACATTTTTAAAAGCCAGAAGTACCTGTGTCTAGCTATACCACAGGCTTTTGTTATTACCTGTTCTCATTGTTTTGTTTCTCGGCAATCTAGCTTCATGTGAGTTGTGTGAGCCCTCTGTGGTTTATAGTGTAGAGTTGTGTTTTTTAAAAAAAAAAAAAGTGCCACCATGCTTGTTAAGATCTATCCTGTTTTTGAAGAAATCATTCTTTGGGCACTGTTCCTGTAGAAACTTATTTTTGCCAACAGTTTTATTTTGGCCTGTACGATCACATTTTAAATTAAAAACGAGGATACTTGACTCCTCAGTGAATATTTAAGAGTTGTAAATAATGATTGTGATATAAAGAAAACTTGTATCCCATTATTTTAATAATGGATGATTCATCTCTGTGTCAGTTTGATAAATTAACTCAGAGTATAAATATCTATTCTTATGTAATTTTAACTTTTTTTTTTTTATTTTCCCCCCTCTGCCCCACTTTCTCCTTCCCAAATCCAGTAATTTTATTAGCATGACAAGGTATTCAGCCTTTTGCCAAAGTCAACAGATCCAAGTCTCTTGCTTAATCTTCTCCTTCCCCCTTGCTGAAGAGTGGATCTAGGACACTGTTGTTTTCTCTGTCACAGCAGATTGCTGCCAATATTGGCTATGACTCCCGAAGTGTCAGCTGGCTCCAGGGGACTGAGTTTTGTTCGAATCCTCATGCACGGAGGCCTAAGCCAGCTTTTACCTATCTTGAAGAATAAGCAAAGGGGAAAAAATGTCACTGTTCAAGTACAAGGCATGTAATTGGCAGTAGCAAGTAACAACTTCCTGCTGCTAAAAATATTTTGCTTTATTTCATTTTGCTAGCATTAGCAAGTCAGCAGTCTGTTCTGAAAAACAGGATTTTAAATGGCACATGAAAGCTCAGCTATTTGAAACAGTAACTGAACAGCATTTTTTCCTGGTGCCCTAGGCTTCCTAATTACTACAAATTAAATTGAAACAGGTGTGTTCAGAAGCAGCTGAGCTAACATTGCCTTGGCCCAACTCTAATTACAACCCTTGACAAGAGAAGTTGTAGCATTTTAGCGATAATACATCATTTTGAGTTTTGCACCATTTTCTGCTCTTCCTGCAGTTCCTGTCAGGAGGCTTACTTGAACCACTAACGCAAAGGTGGTAATTCATTCTGGTGACAAGCGCGTTCAGATGGGAAACTGGCGAGCTCCTGGCAAGGTGGCTTTTAAGAAGGTCAGAGAATAGCGCAAAACAGTTGAAATAAGATCATGGAGGGAATAGAAATTATTACCAAGCCAAACCCAGTTCTTTTGATTGTTTTTGCAGTCTCAATAATTGCAAACACAGTGGATGCAGAGTCTGTTTTTGTTCCCTTGGTGTAGGCTCCTTGATGTAGGCAACTACAAAACTCTGCGTTTCATGATACTCTTAGAAAACAGTTAAGTTCCCAGTTTGCATCTGTTTTCTTCTGTCTTCCTCACCTTGGGAGTGAAATGCCAACTAATTGGGAGATGCATAGGATCAGAAATGCATTGAACATATGCTGTAAAGGCGTCCTAGACCTCAGAGTTTCGAGGTCACTTTTGGGACGTTTAGAGAACTTCTCAGCAGAGTTCTCCTTCAGTCTGCAGGTAGCTAGCGAGGACAGCGTCACTCGCCCAGCCCATTTGCTGAGGATGGTGTGGCTCTGTGTCACAGCTGGTGCCTAGCTCAGGTTGGACAAACAGGTTGAAGTTTAGCCTGGAAAAAGCTGGACGCTGGTTGGTATTGAGAAGTAGCCAGAGGCAATATTAGTCCTTGAAGGCAGTGGGCCTGCTGTTAGATCTCTGGTCAAATAAAAGCTTTAATGATCAAAATGAGCTGAGCTGCTTAACATCACGTTTCAGAAGGAATGCAGATAGGTTTTTGACTGATTGGCCCCTTTTTTGACTTGGCCGCTTTTTACTACACTTAAAAATACTAATTTTCAGATTGGTGATGGAGGGGCAGGTGTTCATTTGCCAAAAGAGCATCTCAGCAACGCTTATGGCACAACAGCTCCAGGACCTGCCTGTTGATTGCTGGGTGGAATTTGAAGTACTTTGTAGAATCTTTAAGGATCAAAAAGAGTTCCCTTTTGGCAAACTGGTTGCATGTTGTTGGGACAAGAGTTGTGGTAACAAGTGCCAGAGCCTACAGAACCCTAAACTGGTGTGTGTCTTAGCAGTTGTATCTGAATTTAGATGAAGAGAATTGATTTTCTTTCATGCCTAAACTTTCACTGCTAATATCTGTACGGGTGTTTACATATGTGAACATTTTAAGGACATAGATGCCACGTACTCTTAGGAGGAGCAAACTCAGGGCTATGTCTCTTTTTCTTTTTTTTTTTTTTCCCCCCCTTGGACATGGGCTTTCTCCAATTTCTCTTTTACAGATTGAAGGAGAAAAACATGTTTAAAGACAGAGTCTTGTACATCATTTTGAGGAATAAATTGCCAGATTTTAGTGCCAAGCATTGATCTGTATCACTTGAGCTACTGAAGATGAGAGAATATAAATTAGAAAGAAGGCAGCTCTGTACTCCGCTGACCCAGAGGTGGCAGGAGCAATTAGTTGGAATGCTGTTTATGTTCTGACTGTCACTCTTTCAAGGTTGTGTTTCTTTTTTTTTCTTTCAAACTTAGAAAATAGTTTGGCATTTAAATACAAACTTTTAATGCCATTTAAATATATAACTGAAATATCTGAGTAAGTAAGTCTGTTCAGATTGATGTTACTTTGCTGGAGCTTAGTACTGTTTTGATGAAAAACACAATTCAGTAAGCAAAATAAAACTAGTTTAATTTAAACTTTAACTCTCTTGGGCTCAGTTAGTGTGTTCCATGCTGCTTCAGAAACAAAGCACTAGTGTTTCGAGTCTCTTTTCTTTATAATTCTTTGACGTTACACATTTGTATTTCAGATGTTTGAAATTTGTGACTAGATTATTGCTGTGAACTCGAGTGCCTTCTGAGTAATTAATGTGCTAGTACAAACATATAGAGCCAGAGAACAAATGTGAATAAGGCAGAAATCAGCTGATCAATGTGGGAAGCCAGAAGTCATTGGTAAAGTAATTTTGTCGTTAAAGAAGTTCTCTACTTAATCTCTTCTCATGTTAAATCTCTACCTCTAGCTTTTTTAGTAAATCATCTTTAAAGCCATTTAACAAGTCTCTACAGATGAAGTGAGCCAAGTGGGTGAATGTAACTTGTATTTGTAAAGATGAGATCCAGATGGTAAAACATGGAAATAGGAACCTAGTGGACGATGTTAGAATGAAATTTGTTAAGACATGGATGGATGTCTTAACATCCAGCATAGATGGAGGAAAGCAATAGGATTTTTCCAGTTAACACACATTCTGGGACAGCTGAGAAGGTTGCTGGGGAGATCTTAGAAGAAAAACATATTCCATGAGTTTTCCAGTTTGAGTCAATCTTCCTTTATGATGCAGCTGATTAAAGGTGCTCTAGAGAAAGGAAGCACATTTGCCAATTCATGTAGTTTCCTACTTTTGTTTGTTTGTTTGTTTTCCAAACCCCCTTCCATTGTGGAAACATGATATTGCTACTCAGCAGAAGCAGCAGCTGGCAGTTGTATTTTCAATACCAGATTGTCTGCTCAGGTGTTTCTGCAGTGGGACTTAACAGCACCTTGTTCATATCTTCGTTACCCACTGATCAGTAGCACTCACCCGGCATGTGGGAAACAAATGCTTTTCCTCTACAGAGCTGTGAGTGAGAATATTTGTCTTTACAAATGAGAGCCTGAAGGAAAAGGCAGTGATTTCCCCACCCCTGTTCAGTACTTCAGCAGCTAAGGTTAGCTAAAGACGTGAGACACCTGGATTTAATTCCTGTGCCTATTTGAGCATGTACTCCTGTGTGCCAGGCTTTAAAATGTTACCTGTACAGTCAATTTATCTTATGTCTTTCTAATATAGACGGTATCATCATTCATTAGAACAGAGAAGGTATTCCAGATTTCCATTTCCTTTGGTGAGTACCTGCAGAAGTTACACTTGTTCTCTCTCTCTTAAGGACTGTTTAGCTGTTGCAGTTGAGAAGATGGAGCATCCTGCCATCAGTCTGCTGATCACTGGTCTGAGTAATTTCCTGAGCCTGAGCTTTTGCCTGAGCTTGTTCTGTGTGTCTTGGTGTGAGCACTGTGTTTTTTGGTTAGATTAAAGAAAAAATAAATAAATTAGGAGAGCCAGTGGCATGGATCTAGTAAGGCACCTATTCCCCAGGGCACAGCAGTGAGCCTGACTACCTTAGCTAACCTGCCGTCATCAAGATAGGTTGTGTGAATTTTATTTCAGTTGCAGAAATCCACTCTTTTGTTAAGCATATGAGGTCTGTAGACGCTGCTTTGGCAAAGAGGCACCTGAAATATTTTATGAGTTCTTTGTGTAAATCCATAGTGTCCCATGAAACTGCAAGCAAAAGTTGGTTGCTCCTTATTAACTCAAATTGTCAAAAACAGTTGGTAATGAGCGTTAAATATTATTCTTGGATTAATAATTGCTACTGACAAGGAAGTCAGATTCCTGAGAACAAATCCAATGAGACTTTGTAACCTGCTCCTTAAAACATAGTGAAGACAGTCAAAATAGACCAGAGAGTGTACTTACAACTTTTCCACTGCTTCATAGGGTCGGTATTTTGTGGTTGGAAGATACATTGCTCAGGGTTCTTGAAAGTGCTTATTGTCTTAAATTGAATGCAACACGAAGGTGTAATAATCTAATACTGTGGAGCTCAGAATAAAGCCATAGGAGAATGAATTAGCTGCTTGTGCTGTCTTGGTGTAATTAAAGGTGTGTGTTAGAACGTGTATTGGTAGACATCAAGCATGTCAGATGGTAGTTCAAATTTAAAAAGCCATCAAGAGACGTTACTGTCATGTATACAGTAGAGAATTTATAAAAATATTACTTCTGCTGCTTTTTGGCCTTTAAAATAGACAGAACTAAGTCAGACTGCAAGGTTTACCTGCTGTCATAATTGATTTTTGTGTAAAAAAAAATCCTTTCTGGAGCGTGTTTAAGCCCAGTATTGATATTCAAGGATGTGAATAAATTTTTCTGCCTTAGAGCCTATGGTTCCCGCTGATGGATCTACGTAAAAAGTCTGTCTTCAAAGATGGAGTTTGTTTTGTTTGAGTTTGGAGGGTTTGGGGTAAAGTTCTTAATGTAGCCAAGGTCTTGTGGGGGGCAGCCAAAAAAATTATGAACCTTAGTCACAGTAGTATGCCAAAAATGCAAAGGCAGTGATTTAATACTTCCAGAGTAATAAGAATGGTTGAATGTTCAACCATCCTTCCCTTTCGTGCCTCTGATTTTGAATTGCTAATGGCTAGCCTAGTTAAGGTATGCTTACATGTGAGGAAGGTTTTTTTTGGATTTATTTTTTATGAAGTATAAGAATAATTTGCAGGTTAATGTGATACATCATTCTGGCATCAAACTTCATTTACACTTAAAAGAAAATGGAGCTTCCCTTCACTGTCTTTGCACTGCAGAAATAACAATGGCTGATTGATGACCTTCTGGGCAAGAATTGTTGCATTACCATCAATAGGATTTTTTCCAAGTATGCAATAATTTAAATCAGTTTATCCGCAGACTCATCTTGACTTAAGCTTTGATCCTCTATCTTTCAGAGAAATTAATGTTTTTCAGTGTTTCTACTGAAGAGGTTACAATCTAAATCTGCTAAAAAAAAAAAATGCCCAGTGAGGAGCTCGGGGTTTGCAAATGGGATGAACCTTTTCTCTGTGATTCTGCTGTGCACCAGAGTATTTTCCAGTTAGGATTTACAGGTGCCAGTCTGACTGCCACCTTTGCTTCCCCACTGATTTGGGAAGGGAGAGGAAGCTTGCTTAGAGCAGGTTCCCCCTCCTGTTGGGCAGTTGGCCTGTGGAGAAATGCTTGATCCCATGACACATCACATCAGATTTACTCTTAGAACCATGCAGATTTTTCTTTACAGAAAGAGATTTTTGTACACCTGCAGCATGTACAAAGGTGATGTGAAGTGCTAATTTAAAATAATTTTCCTCAGTAATGAACTGGATCAAAAATGAAGGATGGTGCTGACAGTATTTTTAAAAATGTGTTGACACATTTTTTGGAAACAATGTGGCCCATGCTTCTGTTGGTATTTATAATTTAGCATGACTCACAACTGGAAGTCAGAACTGCCCTGGTGAAAAGAAAAGAATGGATATTAAGATTACAAGTGCCAAGGCAGATTTTGTATATCGAAAGCTGACAAAAAAGACAATTTGCAGAGGTTTCAGTAAGTGCATCATTAAATCATCCTTGGCTCCTTCTCAAATGTTTTTTTTAAAACGATGCTTCTCTAAGCAAAAATATAAACATGTGAAACACTGAAGGTGACTCTCTTGGAAGAACTGTTTTTTTCCCCACTAAGGAAATACATTTTTTCTGGAAATGTCCAATTGATTAATGCCAGACCGCATGGAATTACGAAGTGAAATCCTCAAGATGTGCTCTTGTTTTTATAGCACAACTTGGTCGCCAGTGTTTTGCTGCATGTGAAAATATTTGGCAGCTTTGTTGACCAGATAGGCAATGGTATGTGCAGTTCACATTTTATTTAAGGGCCCTTGGTTTCACATCTAAAATTTAGGGGGGTTGACGTCCAGCTAAAACAGTGGGTAAGGGGTTGCCTTCATAGTTCCTGTAGAGTGCCATGAGAAAGGAGAGCCTTGTGTCATGCTCCGCTCCACCGGAACTCAACGTAGCTGTTTGGTTTTCCTGAAGGCATTTTCGGACACTGCAAACTGTTGAGCCTGGATTTGTATATATCCTGCTGGCCTCAGCAGCTCTCCCCGTGGCCCATATGAAGACTTAGGTCTGCTCTCCCGGTGTTACAAGCAAGTTCTGTCTTCATAGCGGAACCCTCTTACTTCTTTGGCATGAGCAGTGCTGAGAAACATACGTATTGCATAAATTCACTTCTTGAAGCACTACCAGTACTTTGGTTAAGCCACTGTAAAACTACTGGTATGCATTTGTTCATAGTTCAGAAAATACTGTTTTCATTACAGTAAACCAATATAAACATCAGCAATATTCCTATCAAACAAATTAGTTCTCATGTGAAATGTATGCTAAGTAAATTTGTTGTGTAGCTGAATACAGTGTTATTTAATGGAACTTGATTTGGTGCCAACCAAACATATGGATCTTTAAATGCATTCCCCTTGTGGCTATGTTGAAATCATCCACCAATAACGTGTGCTGAATTCCCTTCCAGATTTGCAGGCCGGCTGCCCTTACTGTATGAGGTTTTGAAATGCAACAAATAGTATTGGGGGGGAGGAATTCAGTGCAACAATTTCTGTTTTGTTAGTTATTTTTTTTTAAAATTTGCTTAACTAAAGCTTTTCTTCTTTCATCCTCACCTTCCTTTCGGACTGGGACAGAGTTTTATCTTCAAAAGCCATAAAGGTTCTTCGTTCCTTTGAGGGGTTTTGTCTCCATTTCTTTTCTGCTTCTTTCACTTTTACCAGGGGAAATTGATGAAACGAGAAAAGAAGACATAAATAGAAGACAGGGAAATACAGGTACATGTTTTTGTCCTGCCTCTTTACCATATCAAAACTATTACTATGGAAATATATATTTCTGAAAAAAAATATTTTTTTCACAAAACACTGCCTTTTTTTTTTTTCTTAGCTGTGACAATCTGTGTTCTTTGACAGGAAGCAGTATGGGGAAAGCTACTTCAGCTACCACGTTTTTAACAAGAAAGGTTTAATAGGCTGTCACGGTAGGTTACGTCACACTTGCATCAGAATTAATAGCACACATCCTTGTCTAGCAGACACTTCTGTGCGTAGTTACATTGATTGCTGTGTGTAGTAGTGTTTGAAATCAGTGTCCTTCGCTTCTTGTAGTGGAACACACACAAGTGTCAGAAAGTTTAATACAGAGTTTCTCCATAGCAGTCGGTGTGTTACGGTGGCCTTTAAAAATTATTGTGCTGTAATTATCTCAAGTCATTTAAATTTAACTCCCTGCAATTTCTTTAAAACCTTCCCTTTGTACTTAATCAGATGCTGACGTGGTGCTACGGATGGGCCTTATGTTACTTTGTCAGATTCCCTCTGGTGCTATAACCACAAGTGAGTACGTCCTAATGATTGACGTGTATAACATCTACATTCACTAATGTCTCTTGTAGCTGAAATCGTGTTTTGGCTTACTGAGACAATTAAATGGTGCAAATTGTGTTCCCAGATTTATGGCCAGCATTATGTTCAGAGCTCTGAATGTGTTTAGCTTCTGGCTGGCTGGCCAAGCCTGGTAAGGTTACCTGACGGTGACGTGCAAGACTTGCAGGCATTAAATAAAAAGCTTAGCATCCAGCTCCAGGCACTGGATTGAGACCACCTTGGAGGCACTTGGCTTTAGAGAGCAGCAGGAAAATAAAATGTTATTTCAGTAAATAATTAGGGGGACCTGTTAATGCTATACAGGGTAGAGCGTAGTTGTCTGTGCCAGTTCCTTCTGTAAATTGGTGTAGCTGCTTCAGGACCAGTCGAACTGTGCCAATATATATCAGCTGAGGACCTGACATGAGTGGAGTTACTGGGGGCTTGACCCTGTGCCAGCTGGGGAGCTGCTTCTACTGGATAGTACATCAAGAAGAAGAGGATGTCGAAGGGGTGATTCAGCAGTGCAATTTATTTTATTTTATTTTTTTTTATTTGAGCCTCGATAAAATGTAGGTGAAGTGGTGGCGTGATGCTGACAGCTGGAGAGGGGGCACTTGTTTTGCAACTAATACAACAGCCAAGCAGCCAGTGGCAAGCTGAAAGATGTTCTTACTCTCTCAAAAACAAAGTTAAGGGCTAATTATAGATCCACTGATGTAATGGGAACATTCTGACCCACCATTATTGTCATAATCATAGCTGTAAGTCTGGTAAATTAAAAGGTCTGTTTTCCTTGCTTTCTGCGTACAAATTCCATTTTGTAACATTTTGGGCTATTTCAGGGAGGTTACAGGACTCTGAAGGTGATTAAACTTACTCAGTCACCAGCAGCTTGACTTGTAACCCACCCAAGGACTGCTTACAATAGTATTGCTTCATTTCGTTATTTCTCTTGAAAATTTTTTAGCTGAAGGTGAGATGTGGCACCTCAAGGTGGGATGTGGTTTAGGGAACCTCAAGTGCCAGACTGAAAAATGAGAGTTCCGCGCAACTAATACAATCTGTTGCCTATTTCATTAAAATCTTGGTGAGAAGGGAGATAGTGAGGAGGGGAAGCAGTCTGGGGGTTTTGAGTCTCACGTGTGACAGCCGCACAGTGCGAGGCAGCGTGTGTGCAGTCGCAGTGTGCTCTGTGGGGCATCTTCCTGAGCAGAACCAAGAACAGCAGAATCTGCACAGTTCTGTGACTTCACTGTGTAAATCCAACCTTGGTCATCACACACGTGCTGACACACAGACTTTGTGTACTTTGTCTTTAGGCCCACGTTTCTGCAAGGAAACTGTGGCGTGTGTCTCAGGCTGTCTCTAGTGGCAATTGACTCCTGAATTGTTTCAAGGCAAGCTCCAAATTTGATGTAGTCTGTACCATCACAGATCACTTAAGCTGGTTTGATTGACTTTGCCCTGAAACAGTTTTGAGGTGCTCACCCTGTGTCCCATCTGGTTTTACCTGGGAAGAGGTATATAGTACCTTCCCACGGTGTTTTCGGGTTGGAACCCAGCTGTCTCCATGTCCACTTGGTGAGAGCAGTGATTTGAACTCATAGTAGAACTGCAGAAGGAGTGGGAGCCAAGTGCTCTAGAAGTTTCTTCTGCCTCCAGGGGCACATTTGGAGTGAGGATAATGAGGGTATCATGTCTGGGCAGCATCAGAATAACATGAGCCTGTCGACATGCCATTAGGTTGCTGACTGTGAGTAGGTTTATGATCTTGCCCATTCAGTCAGCAGTAAGCTGGACTTTACTTGCACAAGGCAGATACAGAGACAAAATACGTACGTCTTGAGTGTGTTTGAGATTTGGTGTTGCAAACTGAGGTGTACTGAGTGAGGTGCTCTCACAGCAGTGTGCATGGACAAGAAATACATGGTCCCAGAGAAATTGACCTTCTAGGAAAAACAGTGATGTGCACTACTGTTATGATTTGGGGTGATTTTATTATTATTTTCTCTTTTTTTAGAGTCAAAAAGCGCTGTATAGTATGGTGAGCCAGGACAGTGTGTGAAGTTGACAGTCAATGCTTGGAAAGCAGATATCAGAGGTATAAGCATGATGCAATCCAATGAGACGTGGTTGGAGAGGGTGAGGGAGGACAGCAGAGATGGTGAATAACCTGCAGAAGAAAGACCCTGGGGGCCATAACCTCAGTTCAGAGAAGACGTAATACTTACAGGGGCCAAAAGGGGAGTAGAAAATGTCAGAAGCCTTTGAGAGGGGCAGAAGGTTATGATCTGTTCCCCAGCCACTAATTGGAGATAAGCTTTTCTTTAAGAAAGAATCAGCAATATTTAAAATTTATGTGATGTGAATAAAATAAAATGCTTTGTCAGCTGATCCCTCAGCCAAATGTAAAACACAGTCAGAAGCTTTCCAAAGCTTCATTATCTTTTAAATTATAAATCAATGTTTTTACACAGTATTGAAATTACCATCAACTCTAAACCTTTGTGATAAGCTACCACAGAATGGAATAAAAGCCAGCAAATATTTCTTGCTAATAATCTCTGACAAAACTCCCGAATCTTTTCGAAGTCTGAAAAAAAATGGTTTCCCAATTCAAACTGGCGTAGGTAACTCCAGTGCTTTGGTTATGTAGGGAATAACTTTTTAGGTAAAGGTTAGAAGATTTCTAGTTAAAAGACACTTAAAACTAAGTTTTTTAGCAAAGTGAAACAGAAATCATAAAAAAAGAGAAACCGCTAAATCTAGTTTCTCTGTCCCAAATAAAATATGGAAAGTAAACCAACTGCATAATTGAATAAATGCAGAGCTAAAAACTTGTTGTTTTGTTGCAAATTTCCTGATTTTTTTGATGTTTTTCACAAAGCTGTAGCTCATATAGATCTGAGAATTTTTGCTTATTAGCATATCAAGGTTTTAGTTTGGATTGCAGGGAAATTGAAAATATGCTCTAAAACCTTTAGAAATACAAAGCAAATGGGAAAAAAACTCCAAATTATCTTTAGTAAAAAAAGACAATATGAGGGTTTCTTTTAGGCTGGTCATACAAATTCAAGGTATATTTCTGAGTGCTATATTTGAGTAAAATGTATTTGGACACTGCGTTTCACCACCAATTTCAAAATGATTATCCAGCCTAAAGAGACATATTTGCTAAGTAATGTGACCAGGTCAAAAGGAGGGTAATTCCACTGCGTGACTTCACTGCCAAGTGAATTTATACACGTAATTTACAATTTCATTCTTACAGGTAGCCTTATTTTTTGTTACTCTTTATGAAGTAACCTAGAAAGCATCCAATCACAATCCTCCTTACTAACTTTTTTTCATATTGGGAAACTGGTACCACTTATCCCTTGATAATCTGTTCCTAGATGAAATGTAAGTTCTTCAGTCTTTCCTTATGTCATGTTCTGTAGGTCTGTATAATTTTTATTGTTCTTCTGTGCTTTACTCCTTTCTAACACATGATGCTCAAATTGAGTAGAGTACTCAGGATGAGAACTTGCCATTGCAAAGTCACACAGAATAACTACTGCCTGTCCTTAGGAATGATGTTCACATTTTTAATGCAAACCAGAGAGACCTTTGCTCTCTTGCAGTGTAACGATATTGGCATGTATTTGGTTTGTCCTCTGCCGTAACCCCATATCCTTCTAAATTAATCTGTATTTTGTAATAGCACAAAAAGTGACAAAATTTTCTTTTTTAACTGAGCTGATTTTTTTTTTTAAAAAAAAGGGGGGTGGGGGGGAGAAATTAGTTTCTGGGTGGAGAGCTTTATTTCTAGTTTCATCCCAAAGCAGACTTTTATGGCTGAGTTATAAACCCCTGAAAATTGCAGTTCATAATGGAAACATTGGCAGACCCTGAACGGCGCCGCTGTAAAGTAGGATGAAGCTTTAAGTTTTTCCACTTTTAGACCTGGAATAAAACTAAATTACAACACTTTCCGTACAGGCATTTGATTTTCCCCCCAGTAATTTCTTCTGGATCTGCCCAATGTTTCCTGACTTCCTATGTTGCCGTTGGACTTTTTTCCTATTGACTAGGCAGTTTGTTTCATTCAATCGGTAGATTTACCAGTGGAGAATCTCAAACAAAGTGTTGTTTACTGGGGCAGAGGGTGCTAGGGAATGTAATGCTGGCATGAGGAAAGTTACAGTGCAGGTTTATGGAACAAATTTAAAGCAAATGGGTCTGGAATGAGTGTTATGGGACTCACATAACATGCAAAATGATAAGGGTCCCTGCAATGTTCTGCGGAATAGAAATGTTCTTCCAGACTCCATCCAAATCCATTGACAAAGGCACTCTAAGAAGAGAATATCAAGATATGTTTTCCTTTCCTAAGGCAGGAGAAATAGAGCAGCAATGTGATTTTTCATAGCATTGCAATATGCTAGTGTATTCCAACAGGAGCAGTTTTATCTGAAAGTGGATGTGAAAGCAAAAGGCAGAATGGAAGTCAGCAAGTGGACAGGGCTTTTTTCTGGAATTATTCCTGGAGTCATTTCTCATACTGGCGCAAGCTGCAGGAAACCAAAGATCAACATGTGGGTTATTTATAGCCATTTTCTAAATTACTTCAGTGCAAATGATCTGTTTAGCTACTTCAGTCCTCAGGGCAAGAGTTGCAACTCCACTCATTTGGCCCGTATGGTATTCCTTTTACAAATTATGGAACTAAAGCATAAGCCATTGCTCTTCTGGTTTGGGTCTGTCCTTGAAAATTAATTTTTTTGTTTATTATTGTTATTGTTATTGCATCCCAATGGGTCCTTGGTGGTTCCTGGCATGAACACTTGAGGGCTATGATATATTCCTAGCTCGTTTGTATTTAGCTGCCTTGTCCAGTTTTGCCTTCAGCCTTGTGACAACTCTGCAGGCTGTCAAAACGGCTAGGACTTTGGCATGTTTCTGGAGCTTTCAGTGGGCAGCAGGCAAATTTCTCTGGGCCGTAATGGGAATGATTCTAATACAAGATACAGAAGACAGATGCCAAACAATTAGCCTTAAGGTGATAGATAAAAGTGATGTCTACAACCCTTGGATGACTGAGAGTCATTGTCAAATAGTAAATTACTTAGGTTGGGGTAGCATTCCTGCAGAAGGCTTTATTGATACCCATTTCTACATTTGTCTTCCAGGATGTAGGACCAAAGCCTGCAGTCCATCGTAGTGTAAAACCCAGTTGCTCTTTCCCAGTCAATCAGAAAACTTTGTCTGAAGCTAGCCTTTATGGGAAATTACGTTAGTGACACTGAGCAAATAAGATACTGAGCAACTCTGTTTTTCTTTATTTTCCTCCTTTTTCTACTGCAAAAGAAGTGGATTGCAGCATAAAGCATCTCCAAGACACAGACCTTTCTAAAAGGATTTTAAATCCAGACATGAGATAAACACCCTCACTGAAGGTTGTACCTGTCATTTGCCAGAAATTACAGTGCCTGTAGCTCTTTACTGGGTGGAAGCATGTGCAAGCTCTATAAGGTGGTGCAGGAAAAGTTATTTGTTTAGCTTTCACTGAGGAGCTGAGCTATTCCGGTTGACTTCATAGGTGAATTCCAGTAGCCATATCTGAAAGACTCTGTAGTGCTGAGCCCCCAGTAAAGATAGTGATTAACTGGAGCTAGTCCAGGGGAGAGCCACTGTGATGGTTAGGAAGCTAGAGCATGAGAGGTGCTAGGAGTTGCTGAGGGAATGGGGTGTGCTTAGTCTGGAGAAGGCTGAGGGTGGTTGAGAGGGTCCAGTTGCTGTTTTCTGCTATCCAAAGGGAGCTTTTTGAGGAGAGGGGAGGGGAGGGGAGGGGAGGGGAGGGGAGGGGAGACTCTGAAGGACACCTTGACAAAGGGACAAGAGCTGGTGATCACAGGCTGTAATGAGGGAGATTGTGTTTAGATGTGGGGAATGTATTCTTCAGCATAAGAGTGACTTCACCATGAGAAGTCCCTCCTTGGAGGTTTTCGAACTTCATCTGGACCTGATTTCACTTTGAACAGTTTGAAGCTGGCTCTGCTCTGAGGAGGTTGAAGCAGGTGACCTTCTGAGATCCCTTCTAACCTAATTTTTTCTATGAATCTAAATTAATTCTACCAGGTAGCATCAGAGGTAGCAACAACATGGAAGAAAATAAAAAAAGAAAGCACCAGAATTGAGGATTTGAGTAACAGGCATACATCTGTATGACAAACTGAGAGAAATATATTTGCATCTATTTACTTTTAGTGGGTTAGTTTTCCTTTGGAAAATATAATCAGGAGTAGTCTGGAGCTGAAAGTGAGCAATCCAGTCACAATCAGAAGAGCTTAATATTTTTAGCTCCCATCGTTAAAAAAGAGTATATGTCCTTTGCAGAGCAGAGAATGACGGTAGTGTCTCTTAATATGCATTGAAAAGTATTAAAATCAGATTCTCCAAGTGCATTTTTGTATATATTAACTATATGTAAACTCTGATTTGTGCGTTTTCAGTCACTTAATTTGTATTATTTTGCATTTTCAAAATTGTGAGCAGGGCGTTGTCATATGGGATGCTTTGGAAAACACCAATTTCAAAAAATTCTCTAGTGGTTTGAAAAGCTACGGTGATTTATGCTTCCTACTGCCTCCTTTTTCTTGGACCTGAAAATAAATTGTGGAAGGCAAGAAATGTGAGGAACTGGCCTTTTGCTGATATGCCACCTGCGTAGCAATCAAAGTCTTGTCACTTTGCGTTAGCTTTACTTTAAAGCTGACCAAAAAGATCGCCTGCCCTGTAAAACAGTTTAACCTGGCCAGATGAATAAACAACCAGAGACAGGGTAACCGGTGCTCCACAATGCTCTTTGTGGAGCCTCTGTTGTGCAGGAAGCCAGGAGGCAGATCTGGGATCAGAAAACAGGTCTTCTGTACTCTGGGCTGATCCAGCTCACTTTCCTCTGTCCCGCTCAGCGCATTTGTTGTTAATGCAAGAACCAAAAAGTAGATAACCTCGTGTTGTAGGATCCCGATTGTTTTTAAACACTGATAAGGGCACTTTGTGAGATCAGCTTTTGATTTGTAGCTGTTTACATTTGGAAGAGACTGAGAGATGCTAATGTCCCTGCTGGCATTTGTAGCTATTTTGCTTGCTGAAGATTTGTGGGTTTTACATGGCATAAGATCAAGCAATAACAAGGCTGTGACAGACGGGATTGCTGTTGAGGTACAGAATGAGTCTTTCGGCTCCAAACATGTTGCTTACTTTGCAAGTCGGTGTCTGCTCACTCCAGTGACTCCTTTTGCATAAGGGTCGTCACTTCAGATGTAAGATTCTGAAAAAAAATACACAGTTGGGTTGCATTTGTGAGAGGATGAAAGAGGGCTCTGAGCTGGGATTTCTTTTCTGCTCAGGTAGGCTTTTTCCTGTGCCATAGATGTCCTCACAAGACAAGCAAACATAGTCTCTGCT
Source organism: Trogon surrucura (assembly GCA_020746105.1). Classification (NCBI taxonomy): domain Eukaryota; kingdom Metazoa; phylum Chordata; class Aves; order Trogoniformes; family Trogonidae; genus Trogon; species Trogon surrucura. The sequence goes on from CM036618.1 coordinate 105,582,256, forward strand.
ATTAAGCCAAAAGGGGCAGATAAATCTGACAAGTTTTGCTTTTCTGATGTTTTTCTCTTCTTGGTTTATAAAAGGTCACAGTGTGAACCACTTCAATGCCTTCCACTGTTTTCTTTTACATTTTATAGTGCTTGCATGATCTCAGTAAGGGAGCTTATTTATTGTGCATGCCATTCAGTTTAGATTCAACTGCAGCACATGATTACAGCATCTTAGAGGAAAAAACTGGAAAATAAGTCCCTGATGTAAAACTGGTAACTGAGCCAAAACAGTAGTGCCAGTTATTTCAATGCCTCACACAGTGATTTACGAATTCACTGCAAACACATTTAACGATTTATTGGGACAACCATGCATATTAACCAGCTCTCTCAGAACCTGGGGTGCAAACTTCTTTTGATGCTAATTTTTCCTTTTAATCTTTGGCAGAGAAGCGTTAGAAGGTGACAGTAGGGAAAGTTTGTGTTTGCATCATACTTTTTAATGCCACCCGTGAGTTTATCCCTTCGGTCTCCACTGTATTATTTTGTTTGGGAACATATATGCAATGTCTCATGGAAGAATGCATATCTGCAGGACTGATCTGAATCCTACAGGTATTGAGCAAACTGATGCATAACCCATGTTTTTCACACATGTGTGTTGCACATGCATGTGCCTATGTGACTGTCCTGGTCCCTTTACAGTGGCTCTTTTAGGCTGCTGAAGCAATTTGTAGCTGTCATTGCTGGCTGCCTTCCAGCCTTTACCTGCTCTTTCCTAATTTTGCATAGATTAAATCTGCAGGATTTACAAGGAAGGGCACAGCTGAATAGAGGATAGAGGGTTGCAAGTGAAGACAAAATAATTTTTAGGAAGCATCTGCCAGCTTTCTGACCTTATAGCAGATCCCAACACAGATGGGTTCCTTTTATTTTAGGCAGGCATTTACTCAGCTTTATAGTGGTTTCTATCACAAGCCTTTTATCCAAGAATGGTATTTCCAAATCGTGCTTGTGTTAATGGTAAATGCAGGGGCTCTCGTCAAGCTTTTCAAACTATGTGTGAGACACCAAAATACCTTTTTACTAGAGAATATTACAGCTGCCATCTTCCTACTAACCCTGCAGTGAAGAATAACTAGATGCCACCTACAAAAAGTTTTAACAGTAGATGGAATTAATGAAAAACCCAGATTATTTCTCTATGTTCAGTTTAGAGGCTCAGACATGCAATAACGCAGATGTTTTTGATCCAATGAAGTCCAGTCCCAGAACCTTATCTAAATGACGTAAGGTAACCCAGAGCAAAGTGCCAACACAAGGCAAATAGTAAGAGCTTTCTAAGGGCTGTAGGAGGAGTTTGGAAGTGAAGAGTTATTTTTCACACAGCGTGAAAGCTTGATCTTTGTCGTCCCATCTGGCTGGTTACCTCAAAATAAGGTAGATATCATTATGAGCACTTTGGAAGATATTCTTATTTTTGTAAAATGTTCAGTGGGGCTTAAGTGGCAATGATAGTAGAAAAAAAATCCCTTTACTCTCACTGCAGACACACTGCATGTGTCTAGGCCTCAAGTGTCTCAACCCTGTTGCATATCTGTTTTTAAAAGCTATATTTTTTACAGCTTACATACAGAGTCTCCAATGCACATTTATGTGCTACAATGAGGTAATTTTTCTGGATAATTGGGAAAGTTAAGTAATTGCTTGAAAAAGTAAACATTTCTTTTAGCGTCCATGAAGCAAGTCTTAGAGCTGTTTGATACCTATACTCCTGAAATTAAACAGTGGTTAACGTCAACGTGAAATCCATCTTGAGTTATCCTATGATGTCATGTGGCACTGCCAAGGCATGTGCAGGCTACTTCAATACCCTTCATTCATGATGGGGAGCCTCATTGTGATTTCACTTTTCCCTTAGACAGCAAAAGGCTATATATAAAATGTGGTATCCATATGATTTGTGTGTATTTGCAGCATACCTGTTGACAGCTTAAGACACCAGTGGGACAGACTGGCAGAGTTTTTTCTCTCTTTTATTGCCTTTATGCTCTCCAAAGCATGACCTTGTGTCTTTAAAGTAATTTGCCTGTTGGCATACTCATATGGCAGCAAGATACTTTGAAACACACCCCTGCCCCTGCACCTTTTTTTGGTTTTTTTTGTGATTGTGTTTATTCAGGACTAAATAGAATGATCTTGGTCTGCGTCTAGCCTTCCTTATTTTATTTAGTTCCAGGTCATAATTTTGCATTTCAGCCCTGGTGGTGATTGCATCTTCTATGCCAATATGCCCAGCTTTCTCTGGGGTACTTCAGTACCTTCTTCTGTAGAACTTCCCATAAAAATTCCTAATTCATCAATGTCTGGATAAGATTTAATGGTATGATCAAGACTTCTCTTTGCATGTCAGAAATGTTGCTTGTGGGATCACTGCTTCTAACGTAGCGTCACAATCTAATCTTTTCTTACACCTGTAAGAAGTTTTTACTATGTTATGTCATTTGCCAAACTCTTAGACTCAAGTTCCATCGGAGAAGACTTATCTTTTTTTGATCTCACAGTTCAATGACCAAAACTCTGACTGGGATGTCCATTAATTATTTCTACTGTGGTTATTCCAAGTAAACAGTAGCATTCAAGTCACTGAGACAGGACTGGATTTGGGTAACAAAAAGCCAAATGCTAGTTCAATAAGAGAAGGGCAAAGTTTATGATCTTAAGAAAGGAAGAGATTTTAAATTTTGTTGCAATGAAGATGGATGAGGTGCCTAAGAAAAAGAGAAATAATCTTGTCTCAGAGGCTGAGATTCTGCATAATAGACAATAGAACCCTCAGTTCCAGTATGAAGGCTGAGAATGAATAAAGACTTGGGAAGTTTTGACAGTGTGCAAAACCAAGAAATCTGGGGCAGCTTACCATAAAGCCCAGTGAAGGAGAACCATGCTAGCTTTAGTAGCCGTTCTTGACAATAGGGGGCAAAAAACACGAGAAGAAACAGAAAAGAAGTGCCAGAAGTAGCTCCTCGGCAGAAGTTATTGGTAAAGTCAGCCCTCTGATGAGTGGTTAGATAGCCTGTAAGACTTAAGAGAATGTTGAAATGTCCATCATTTCCTTAATCTCTTTGATTAGTTCTGAGTACTTCTTAGGTCAATATTTGGAAGCTTTTACTTCATTTGAATTTTTCTTGAGAAGCCTGGATGTAATAAATGGTTGTTGTTTTGTACATTTGACACAGCTTCAGTTCCCTGTCCCCAAGGGAATCAGAAATTCCCAGAATTTCAACAAGTCTGAGTACTGGTAATAGAAATCAGTCACCTTCATTCTGTTTTCCTGAAATACCAGAAATATCTGCTATAGACTAAATAGTTTTCTGTTGCCCTTGGAACAAGCTGATTGCACACATCGCTTTTCAACCCCTACGTAGGCTCTTCTTTCAAACATTCTCTCAAAAACATTAATTAGGTTTGCCAACATACCTTACCATGCTTCTGTAACTATTTGGTATAATGCAGAAAAGAAAAAAACAAAAAACAAAGGAGTTTATAGTTCATTGCTTCAGGAAATGAGTGCATAATAAGCTCACAGCTCTTAAAGTGTGGTCAGCTGCTTCTGACAGTGGCACTGTCAGCATTATTATGAATTGGAATGGAGCAATACAGAAAATAAAATTATGTGATTGCCAAGGGCTCAGTTTATTAAACAGAATTACACATAAGGAGTACAAGTTACCTAATAGCAACTGAAAGATAAGTTGACCAAAAAATACTTCTAGTAAGAGAGAAAGTACCATAAACATATTACACCTTTTTTTTTTGAGTTGTAGAAAAGCAGAAAGAATAAATTCTAAAGGGGAACTATACAGTCTTTGAGACCTCTGGGGTGAATCAACAGAGAACAACAATTAAGATTGATTCTGTGTTCAGTTAGAGGTTGGGCTGCACAAGATCTATGAAAACTGCACCCTTCCACTTCCAGACAACAGCTAGATTTGCCAGACTGAGGAAAAAAAAGCAAATTAGATATCCTTTGTCAGATAAAGAGTGAAGCCTTCAAAGTGCTGCCAGCTCCTGAACACTAGCTGTTAGCCCAGTTGCATGAAAGCGGTGTCTTTGGTGCATATCACTGAATGGGGTGATGGGGTTACACACAACAACATGCTCATTAGTTTGGGGGTTTTATTTATGTACTAAGATAGAGAAAAAATGAAACATTTTGAACAGTAAAACGTGTAAGAAGAGAAATCATTACAATGAATATATTTAGATGGAATGTTGCACTGACAGCCTTAGAGAGTCCTCCAATTTATTCACTAAATAGCCACTATAAATGCACTATTACTTTTTATGTGCCCTCTCTAGCTGCATCATTTGCTTACTGCTGAAATCTTGCCTTTTTATGGCTTTGGGTCAGCACAAAGCACTTTGTTCTCTCTGTCATCAGTCTTACAAATGTAAACCAGTGACATGGTTTAAGTGCAGGACTTCTCTAGCAATGAAAGAAATTAGAATTAACTCTAATTAATTGCAACTGTCATGTTGCCAACAGATCTACAGGGCTGAAATATTTTACTAGCAGTTAGCATTAGTGGGGTAACTCTCAAAGTTTTCTTTATTACTTGACCGTAAACAATGTTATGACCTATTGAATATTTTTACTGGGGAATAATATTTTAAAACCAAAACCACATTCATCTGCTTACGATAAGTCTCCAAAGGAGTGAGGTCTGTGGAATAGGATCTTTTTCTTCTAGGTTAACTAATCACACTCGTATCATTAATTATGGTGCAACATATATATTTAAAAAAAAACAAAAACATTGACAACCACAGAAGCATCATCGTAGACCATATGGTGGTGGCAATGATCTTCAGCATGGTGAACACACGACTCAATCGTTTCCCTTCATTCCAGGGGTGATTAGGGCCTGTATTTTAAAAATGACCAAGAAGACTTATTTTAACTTGCTGTGTTTCCTTTTACCTCCTAATTTCATCGAGGAGCAAGTTGAAACATGGGCTTAACCACATGTGATTTTGAATTTCATTTCTCTTCCATGTTAATCTGGTTTGTGTTTAAGTTTATGATGGGAAGTCTGTACTTGGTACTGTCCTCAAGGACAAATGGGAGTCACAAAGGAATCTTTAGCAAGTATTTCAATGTCTCGGTTGAATATGAGAAATTTTGAAACTAATGAGGGGTTTCCTGTGTTGAAATGTCTCTCTTTAAGAAAACAATGGAGGTCTAAACAGCTGAGTAGAAATCCATGGCTCCTGAGGCTTCGATACAACAAATTAGGAAATGGTAAAGGGGGCTTTATAAAGAAAAAAAAAAAAAGACAAAAAGAGTTACAAATTATCAGGAAATATAATTTGATCTATTTTCAAGCCTCCTCTGAGATGTGTGGCTCCATGAGAAAAAAAACATAAAGATAAACCAAGCCAAATAAAGATGTTTAAAACCTCTTTTGCATAATAATAACTGCAATAACAAATCAAGCCTGTGTATATTTTCTATTTGGACATATGTAGAAGTGTGCTCATAATCCTTCATTCAGACACCAATCAAACCTGAATTACTGACCAAAGTTTTCATAAAACCTGTATTTGAGCACTGGAGAGCCAAACAGGAAACTTAGTAATTTTTAATGTGTTAAGTTGTGGGGTTTTTTTATCCTAGAGCCATTGGAAGAGCATTGATAAAGCACTTGAATTTATGTATTTAACTTAAGGACACGATGGAGGGTTTATTTCCAAAAGAAATCACAAAACAATTAATCTTCCAGATGATGTTATAGCTAATTTCTAGTGAGACCTCTCCAAATATTTTTATAGTTCATTTAAAGAATTAAACAGAATTAACCAAATCTTGAAAGAAACTGTGCTAGCTCTCTCTGCACAGAATAGAGTTTGCACATTAACAATTACGATCTTTGAAGCCATAGCCTGACTCGGAGCAATCAGTTCGCTGATCAAAATATGAATGTTTTTCCCGTGCTCTCTGTGTAACCCCCTAGCTGTGCAGGCTGTCTGCAGAAGAAGCTGCCTCAGGTGTTTTGTAACCACATTTGCAAACTTCAGCTGCAGAGATCTTGATACCGCAGGCAAGTGCCTGAATGCAGGTGCAGAATCCCGTTACCATGAAGTATGGTTGCTTTGCCCTGCCTTAATTACAGGTGAGCAATTGGATTTTTAATTTTGTTTTACACACACTTTTGGTCCCAATGAGGGCAGGAATGATTTAGAAAACATCCAAGTGGTTCACAATGAAAAATTTTAAATGCAGCACTTACTTTCAGAAATGCCTTTGTTTTTCTTTCATTTTTTGAGGCGCAGATTATTTTTACATTCTAAGTTGCTAGCTACTTTTCATGACTAACTCATTATCAAGGTCCAGTTAAAATGTACCTCAGCTCTTAAAGGAAAATAATGTCTTAAAAACTTAGCCAAAGAATGAAGCAATGCACCTTGCTTTTTGTGTGAACAAAATGTTCTCTGTTGAGCTTGAATTATTTTTAAGATTTTTTTTTTATTATTTAAACAAATTTAAGAAAGATATTAATGCTTGCTTGGAATCTATTTGTCTGTTAACTCTTTTTTAACTTAAGTTCAGCTGCTGACCTAAGAATAGAACTGGATTCAGAATAGATTTTTGACCATTACCTTAACTCCGATGAATCCCAACTCGAACTTGAACTTGTTCCAAACAACACTGCTGTTGCAGCAAAGCAGACCCGGTAAGAAAAACTTGCTTTCCGACTCCTGTCCCCAGCTAGATGATGGGTAAAACTGAAAATAAGTATTAAATTGCTTAGGATTAAAGGAATTAATCAGTTCAATACAGGTCTGATTAGGACCACACTCATTTCATCTTACAGAGTCACAGAGTGTTAGAGGTTGGAAGGGACCTCAAAGATCATCTAGTCCAACCCCCTGCCAGAGCAGGAACACCTACAGTAGGTCACACAGGAACGCGTCCAGGAGGGTTTTGAATGTCTCCAGAGAAGGAGACTCCACAACCTCCCTGGGCAGCCTGTGCCAGGGCTCTGTCACCCTCACAGTGAAAAAGTTTTTTCTCATATTTTTATGGAACCTCCTATGTTCCAGCTTGTACCCATTGCCCCTTGTCCTGTCAATGGATGCTGATGAAAAGAGCTTGGCTCCGTCCTCCTGACACTCCCCCTTGACATATTTATAAACATGAATGAGGTCACCCCTCAGCCTCCTCTTCTCGAAGCTGAAGAGACCGAGCTCCGTCAGCCTTTCCTCATAAGGGAGATGCTCCACTCCCTTCATCATCTTTGTTGCTCTGTGCTGGACTCTCTCAAGCAGTTCCCTGTCACACATATATTTTTCAATAAAGTAGGGATTCACGTTTCTAAAATCCCCTAGAATGTAAGGAACTGATTGATATCCATGTTACTAAACTTTTTTGGGAAGCCTTCAACCTTACTTGCTTCACTAGATTTCAATAAGAGAAGGGACAACGCCATTGTGAAGGGTGCTGGTGAGATAACGTCAAAACTGCACAGCTTTGGTCATCTTGGTCTGGAAAGCTTAATTCAATGAAAGCATGTGTCTTCTGTGAAGGGAGGGTAAACCCCTGGTTATTCAGCACAGCAAAATGAGAAAGATGACTGATCTATGTGAGCCAGTTCTGGGGATTAAGGAGAAAGGAAAGAATTACTTAAAGGATACTCTTGGCCCACGAACAAATGAGCTTGAACAATTCATGGATAAATGAAGCTTTCAGGAAAAGATTAAGTACAGTGTCTGGAACAGTCTTGTAGTCAGGAGAAATGGGTGAAAAGCTGACCTACTTTCAGTTGGAGCATGGTTAGTTACGAAAGGAGCTTGTATAATATAGTTACTAAGTGGCCCAATAGAGGAGCCCCGGAGGTCCTTTCCCAGTCCGTGGTCTGGTATTTCAGGGAGTACAGTAACAGCAGCAGCATCCTAACAGGGATGTCAATGACTATCGCTTTCCTCAATATTCTCCTTTCTTTTAATGCGTATCTTCATTCCACTTTTATTGAGCAAAAATCAAATTACTGAAATCCCTGCACTTCCAAGATTTTGGGACATAAAATATTTGAATAAGGGAGCAAGAGACAAAACTATTTGTTGAAAGGAGAAAAAAAAAATGCAGTAGAGCTGTCTCTTTTCCCCTCTTAAGATTTTCTGTTCCTTGTGCGTGTTTGTTATCTCACCAAGACCCTGTATTGTTGGCCAAGTGTTCTCAGTTTATAGTAAGGGGAAATAAAAGAAAAATACGGTGTCAAAGAGATTTACAAAGATATCTGTTTCTTTTTAGAGATTCTAATTTTTTGAGAATGTGAAATTTAAACTTTCTACTCTGGTTATGGTGACTACAGTTAAATTTGTATCGTGGATGACGATCACTTCCATGTAGCATTTCAGGCGCGTTCGGTCTAAAGATCCTAATCCACATTCTCTTTGGATAAATGTCAGGATTGCAAATTCAGTTATCTGCAAAATGCTAATTAACACCCTTCAAAGCAGCTTTAGCTGAAGCCCAGCATTTTTGGAGGCACAGGCAAGGATTAATAGACACAGCTTTTTGTCTATAGCAATAAGGTCATTCAGGGGAGATCAGAAGTACAGTAGATTAGCCTCTCCATTATGTGCCTGCCTCCTTGCTGAAAAAACCTCCGGTCAAGGCAATAAAGCAGGCTTCAGTCCCCATCGTTGTTCAGCTGAGGGCCATGTCAGGGCGCATATATCAGCTTTCCAAAGCAGTAACAACACATTAGCTCATTAGTAGCTTCATACAAACCAGATCTGGAGTCCCTCAGTGAATAGTATATAGCTGCCTTTGTGTAGCCAGGATTTTGATAAAGCACTACCAAGTGCTTCTTAAGCTCTAAGGAGGAGTGAGACAATGACAAAGAAGAGAGAATAAAACATGTGGTATATCCAAGTTAGGTTACTGCAGTAAACTTTCCTCCCTGATTAAATCTCAAAAAAATCCATAATGTCTTAAGACAGGCATCCATATGTTTAATTCAATGATTTGAAGTGAAATAAATAAGTACAAAAATAAATTTAAAAGTACCAGATCTTATTTTTCTAATTCCCTTAGGCTCTAGGGGCTGAAATCACATTAGATTTCTGTGAGACTGAGATTTTTAAGTGTCATGGTCTTTTGAAAAAAAAAAAAAAAATTAAAAAAAGGATTTTAACAATCAATTTAAAATAAAAGGTGCAAGTAGTTTTCATCCCAACATTTCACCCTGCTGTCCACAGAAGGTAGGAAATTTTGGTTGAGGCAGGGACACGGGGTATTTTTCTTATTACAGATTATTCTGATATCTTTTATGTGGACAGCCAGTTGATCCAGATTTTTGTGGATTAAATTAGATACTTAATCACTGAGACAAAAATAGTGGCATCTTAAGGAAATTTGCAGACAAGTAAGTGGTGTATGGCTAGGCACTTTTGAAAAACCTACTCAGACATGTCTGCATCTTTAGGAAAGCATTTAAACCCCTTTGAAATATAACTCTAACATACTGAATATCTAGTTCCCATCCAACACTACATAGTTCCATGAAAATGTAGCATTAATTTTCTGTAGGACCAGAAAGCCAGACGCTTGGAACCTCATTCAGAAGACATACCTCACTTTGGCACAAAACATATTTGCCGCAAGCATTTATTTAACGCTGCAAACAAATGTTGTAGCTGTCAAAAAGTCTAGTAAAAAAAAAAAAAAAGCAATATCACTTTCATGCAGATCTGACAGCCTTGGCAGCAGTTTAATTCTAAAATGCTCCTGGTAAAAAATCCATTTAGGCAATATGGATTGTAAAACATCCATCTCATGGAGTACTCAAGGCTGAAACTGGTCAGGGTAATATAGAACTGTGAGGTCTCTTACAGTGGAAAAAAAAAAAGTTTTTTTTTTAAAAAAAAAAAACAAAACAGCTTTCATTTAGGTTTGCCCTGTCTTCTTAGCTGTGATTTTGAGGGTAATGACTAAAGGAATTAGTTTACTGTGAATAGGTACAATGTTGACAAAAGATGGATTAATGAAAAACAACAAAAAAAGTGCATTCTTTATACAGAAATTGGAACTTCATGTTCTCTCTGAAGACATTACGGAAACACAGGGGTGACATTTGAAGTTATTCAGCCCCCAACTATGTGACTGAATTCCTACTGTTGTGGCACTCAATTAAAGGTTGGAATTTATTGTAAAGGCTGTGAACCTAAATTTTTATTTGTTTATTGCTCGGCATGGGGTATTTTGAAAGTAAGTGGTGAGTGCAGTGGAAAACAACTTGAAGCAACCACAGCCAGTCATCCAAAACTCAGAAGGTTTGCCCACTGACTTCTTTCTCTCTTGCCAGTTTCTGTGAGCATGAACATCCAACTTCAGTCATTTCCTGAGCATTTGCCTAATCTGCAAGACAAGCTGTATGTCTCAGTTTAGCTATTCATTGCAAACCGTTCCATTGGTTGAAAAGGATACCTAAGCTCGATTAAATAAGATTTTATCAGTTAGAACTCTTCATAGAGTCCTCAGTTGTGAGAGGAGACTATATTTGTAACTTTAATATTGTAGTATTAAATCTAGTAATGATAAAACATGAATAACATCTTCCACCTCATATGTGGTAGCTTTCATCAGATCTTTGCTCAAAATTGGTTTGCTGGGTTTGTTTTTTTTTAATACCACCATGAATATGTTGAGTTTCACAACATTTGCACGAGGTGGATATTATCAATAATTCACAGACAAGGTAAACATGATACAGATGCTGCATCTCCTCTTGGGAAATACCAGTAACTTGGCTACCAGTGCTGCTATGATCAAAGGAAGTTTTACAAAATTTCCTCAGAAAATAAAAACACTATATCCATGAGTCACTGGAAGAATTAGAAATTTAAACCGGGAACTTTGTTATAGCTCCACATACTAACCTTAGGCAATGCCTACCACCATACTCATTTGTTAAATTGCTAAAAATCAAATGATGATTCTTTTCCAGCATAAATATCATATGGCTTATTTTTTAAGTGCTGCAGCAATCATTTTACTACTTCCTACCTAGAAATTTTAAAAAAGGACATCATCACTTCTTCTCTGAAACAAGATTTCATTCAAAAACGCCAGCATTGAAATATGGTGTTATAGCAAGTTAGAAAATAGCAAGCTTTTGGCTTCTCTTACTCTTAACCTGAAGTATCTGTGTCTGTCACCCCTTTAAAATTCCTTTTACATCAAGTCGTCCAGAAGTGCCTTCTGGAAAGTGCCTCTGAGAACTGGACAACTTGTATCCTATATGTTTAACTGAGCTAGAAATAGTATATCATAATTTTTGGTAGCTTGACTGGCCAAAAATATCTTTAACTTTTGCTAATCCAATTGTCTGTTTATTTGACAGCGTATTTTAAAAGACTTCTGAGAGCAGATCACAAAGAGTTGAATGGAGGCCACCCCTAGTAATGGCTGGACTCTTCATTTGGAACAGCAACTGGTACAAAACCCATCCAATTATTGTACACTGGGAAATTTAAAGTGTCTTTCCTCAGTCTTGTTATGGCAGGTTTTTGCCCCTGTGATCAGCATGATTCAAAGGAGACTGACTGCAGTTCAGAATTTGAGAATAGTAGTGGGCAGAACCATGGTGGCAAAGTCACCCCGCCAAATAAAAGGCAAAGGACAAGGTAGCAAGTCATTCAGGAAAAAGCAGATTGCCACGACACCAACAGCACATCTCTCCTTCCAGCGGTGGATGCAAAGAAAAGACATTCTCTTCACATCAGTTCAGGGTGTCTCTACCTTAAGAGTCACAAGCTAAGAAATTACTTAGAAAGCCATCCTTTGCAGGAAAAGTGTCTGGATGATCTCAGCAGATCCCTTTTAATATCTCTGGGGCTATAACTCTGAGCTTTAATAGGGGTAGGCAGATAGGTACCTTCTGCTCAAACAAGCTTTGTTTCCAGCAGCTTTGGCTTGCCTATTAAATTTAATGCCTATGGGTCTTTAGGGTTCATTTCTTCCCCATGTGTGTATTATTTTGTTAAATAATTTTTATCACTGCTATAATTCTTGTAAAGAGAAGAAGAGATGATTGCTACAAAGGCCTAGGTACTGATGGTAAGTATAGTTAGAAAAATGGGAATGAAGAAATCACTGTGAGGAATTTTTTTTTTATATAGTTATGGGTTATTTGATTTGATTAGCAGGAGTTAAATAATTTGTTTATTTGACAGCATATTTTAAAAGACCTTTGAGAGCAGACCACTGAAGGAGTTGGATGGAGGCCACCCCTTGTCTCTAAGGCAGATGGCTGGATGGGAGGAAATACATTTAAGACTTTTCCTGTTCCTCCACTTGGGAGAGAGGAAGGAGGTCCTCAGTGGACACAGCTTTCAACCCCGTAAGCATACTTCTGCCTAAGCAGGACAAATCTGAGCATGAGTCAGGGGCATAACATGAGATTAAGTTCTCTGAAACAAATGTATGAATAACTCTTCTTATTTGTTGGCCTTTTCTTTTTCCATTGTTTTAAATTTGCATTTTTTTTCATTTTAGTAAAAGTAGGTGATATTTTAAAAGAAAAGTGGCTTTGCTTATCATACACTACAATGTTTTCATTCAAAAAGGCAGAAACGAAATATATCAACTTGGAAAAAAAATCAGCTAACCAATTTCACAAAGCCATGAAAAAAAAATTAGTGGAACACTGTCATACTAAAGCTCTCTTTTTCTCTGAAAATAACTCTCTCAGAATTTGGCATCCAACTCTAAAGAAAAAAATAAAGACTGCCTGTTTTCCAATAGCAGCAGAGTTTCTTAACTTTCAGACACCTAAATTTACAAGTGAAAATCCTTTCACTCAGTTAATAGTTCTGTTGACTCCTTCCCATCCTCTGTCCCTCTGGAGGAAAGACCATCACTCCACTGCAGTTGCTGTCTATGTGCTTGTCCAGGGGTGAATCCCGATTCCTACATCCCTGCCTTTACCAAGGATGTGTTTGGCTGGCCATTGCAAATTAGTCCATCTATTTTCTGCATTGGAGTCCTCCACTGGGGATATCTGACCTCATCTAACCAATTGTTCTCATTCTCCAGACACCAAATACTTCAGAGAGGTTTTCTGCTGTTTTCAGTCGTCAGCTACCTGCCTCAATATCAGAGGCAACCTATATCTTGCCAGTTACTGATCTCGAGTTCCAAGAGGCAGATATCCCTTTGAATGAGGGTCAGGTAATTGGAAAATAGCCTATTTTTTATGTCTGGGATTTCACCTACCACAGAAATCCTTCAGTCTGGTAAGGATTCCCACTGAGAAGTCCTCACCTGGCACTACACAACATGGTGAACCTCACATGTGTGACCTTCACAAGCAAGTGCTTTTCTGTGCTTTACAGAAGTGTAAACAATTGTGAGTTTTCATTAATCACTTTCATGCAGCCTACCTGAAAATGTACTTTTTTTGTTTCCTTAATTCGAGAAGGATTCTAAGAGCCTACAGATGCAAATCTACTGAATTATCTGCTGCATCTGATGGCCAACAGCTGCTGCAAAACTCTAGGTTAGGAAAAGTTAAACTGCCTGGCATTCACTCAGGTTTGTCTTACTCACTAAGGTCTTTCTTTGCATTGTTCATAACTGGTTTTGTGTTCAGCCCCCGGCTCCCCCCTCCAAGTAGCTTCAACTATGAGGGATCTAGTTACATATTTCTTTTAAATCCCGCTCTTCAAAATTTATCACAGAGTCAGTACATTGTCACGGTGCTCTCTGGAAATGAGCACTAATGACCTGGGAAACTGAAATAGCCCTTGGAACAGTTAAGGAGAATTTGCAGGAATTCCTTTATGCAAAGCTGGGCACCCTAAAAGAAAAATGCTTTCGAGTTCAAACTGTTGTTTATTTTGGAGCATGTTTCTCTCTCTGCTTTCAATGGTGACCTAGGAATGAGCTCACCATTGGAAGCAAATCTGTCTTCTGTTTCCACTCCTAAAGGATTACCTACTCTCTGAAGCACATGGGGTTATTGATGGCCTTACACCAAAATTACAATTTGGAATTCTATGGAAAAAATACACACACACATACACGTGTGTGTGACACTGATAGATTTAAGTTGAAAAACTTGTTGAAACATTACAATAAAAAGAGAGTGAATTTGTAATAAATAGAAGGCTTCCTATATTCGCAAATGTTCTGCTTTGTGCCTGAATAGGAAAATACCTAATCTAGCATGACTATGCGGGAGAACAGTAAAAGCATATTGTTTTATAACGTGCATATGGGCTGTGTAGCATTTGGCAGCATCTCAGACTGCGATCCGATTAACAACCAACCCTGCTCTGCCTTTGCGTGGGGTGGTTTGACATGGTTTTCTACAAGCAGATCATGTGAACCGGTGCTGCTGGCAGTGGATTAGTGCTTCAGTTACAAGGCTGATGGCAAACCAAGCAGAGGCTGCTCTGCAGAAGATGACTAACATCAAACACCAGACTTCTGATGAAGTTTAATCCATGGGACTTTGAAGGCAAGCAGTGTCTGCCAGCAGTGCCAGCACACAAAAAAGGCACGTGTGAAGCCACACGACAGCCACCTAAGCCCTTGTTGCCAAAGATGCCCTCATCCTGATTTTATTCCACCTCCTGCTCTTCTGACCTTGTGAGTGCACACTCCTTTGAATCCCTTTCCCACACAGGGAGAAACAGGTCCAAGATGCACTCTGTAAATGCATTAGGAGCTGGTGGCATGGGGAGGAGCTTGAGAGCCAGTGAGTGACAGCTGGCCCACCAGCATGCAGAGATGGAGACTTTAAGTCAAGTTCAAAAGAGATGGCTTTATTTTTCCTCTTGCAGCAGTTAACCTAGTAAACTGAATACTGACAGAAAGCCAGATACAGTAGTGACAGACAAGGTTATGACACCACAAGCAGAACAAAAAGAAAGAATAGGCTCTAGCATCTCTCTTTGGTGAAGTGCCATCCTGCTTTGAAGTCACTTATTCTGAAATTCCTGGGAAACTACCTGGCAGTCAATTTCTTAAGCTTGCTTTGATATCTCCTCATATATACCTCTTCTTTTCCCTTTCCTGCCCTTTTGTATCTGTCCTTCACACATTTCAGAAGGAAGGATTACAAAAGAACAAAACAACAACAAAAACCAAACCCACAACACAACCACCATAAAAAAAATCTATAGATGCAGGAGACACATCTCTTAAGTCATTCCTTCTCTTTTTTCACTGATGTATTCTCTCAAGAGTGATAATCATCTTTTTTGAAATGCAGGTCTAAGACGGAAGGAATTTTTATCTGGAAGAGTAATATAAATTAGCTTTGACTGCCAGTTTCCACTGATTATTACTTTCCAGGCGGAATTCCTACAAATTCTTGAGGCATGACCTCTGATGAAAAAATAAACCCCTTTAAAACTTGTTTGAGAAATTCCAGATAACTTTCACAAGAGATTTAATTTTAGAGCATTAACACAATCTTGGTTGGAAAGATAAAACTACAATGCAGTTATTTGGTAGGAGTCATTACTGAACAGTGAAGTCATTTGAGCTTATTTTACTGTGCTTATCTTTTTGCTGTCTTTTTTTTTTTCCCTCCTCAAACTAATTTTATTATGCATTACTCAGTGCACTCTGGATTCACCCTCATAAAAGGATAAAGTATCTCAGCAGATATCCAGGCTTAGGCAGTCAGTTTGAGAGTAAACTCACAAGCCTTAGTTATCTACACTAAACAGCCAGTGCACAGGGTATCGTCTACATATTGTCAGTTAGAATTCATTAGCTTGTAAATCTTGGGTTTGTGAGGCTTAAGCAAAGGTAAAAGCTGCTACAGATAGAAAAGAGCTGTTTCAAATACCAGAGCCAAGCACTTACTAATGGCAAATGCATCTTTGAATCAGATTTCACCTCTCCTAAGCAAATAAATTAAAAAAAAAATAAGAGATTTGCACCGTCAAATCAAGAAAACCACTCTCCTGCACCTCTATTTGATCTGCAGATGCATGAAAAAGTGAAAAACACATGTTGGAAGATATTAGCTTATATTACAATCATTTTCCTATTTCTTTTTGAACATTTGGGACCATAGTCTCTGATTCTTTTCTTGCAAAGTATACACTCACTCCGATGATGTACCCAGACTCGAGTTGTGCAGACTCAGTCTCAAGGAGCGATGCCAGTGTGAAAACACCTGCCTGCTCACTCCCAGGGGGTTGAGCAGAGCTGTACAGAGTGGGTGCCCATCCTTAGGTTGAAACATACCATGGAGGAGTGGAGCAGCAACTCTGCATTCACAAATTACAGCTACTGCCAGGTCGACACACCAGCCTTGAGGCTCAGGGATGAGAATTACAGCACTATAAAGGCAACAAGCTCCAAATATGCAGGGGCTTTGGGAAGGAACTATTTCCGTGTCCTCACATGTGGCTTCAACCCTGTCAACTGCATTCTAGCTGGTTGAGACTTTCCAAAGCAGAACAGAGGGATCAGGCACTGGTTTCCACTCACTCTGAGCAGGACCTAGCAGCTGGCTCCAGTCCCATGGAGAAGTCCAGCTGTACTCTCACCTATACCTGAGGCCATGCATATTCACTCTTTCAGCTCAGCTTCGGTCCCCTAAAGTGCTTCTCCTCCCACACGAGCATGAAGAGCTAGTACTCCCTGCTGAGAGACGACACCAGCTGCCTGCACACGATTGCCTGCCCAGTATCAGCATACTGGTCTGTCTTATGTCTCTGTGGGAGTAGGCACCAACTGAGGATAGGAAGCTGCGTAGGTCATTAGAAGCTTCTTTTATGTGTGAGGAACAAATTAAAATAAAGCCTACATTTCCCTCCTGACAGATGCTTACAACACTCCACTTCAGAAATTCACTGCCCTGCGTGAAAGGAGCATGATCGCTTTTTGGCGAGAAAAATTGCCTTTCAGGGAGCATGTTTCCATTTGAAAAAGTCCCTATTTTCCTGCAGAAGCATCAAATTTAGTCCTCCCTCATCCCATTTGTTTTGTCATTTTCTAATCCCTTCTTTTCCATTAGTCCACATTGCCCATCTCAGTGGCAAAAAAGAACAGAGCAAGGAAAGAAAGATGAAGGCAACCCGGAATTTCATAATCAAAACATCCTTTCTCTAATTCTCTTCCATTTTTTGTAGTCATCAGTCTTTCAGCTATACTTGTCTGCTTCTGCCTATACCAGGTCAGAAGCATATTACACCTTGATCTCCTTCACTTATCAGGGCTTCCCCATCAGCAATCACTGCATTATTTCTAAAACTCCATCCATGTAAAGCTCCTTTGTGCTTTCCAGCTCATCCCCAACAGAGGCACATCAGCTAGCTGGACCGGTAGCAATGTAATTCTGACTGGACAAGAAAAAAGTTGATTTAAGCTCTATCATTGCATCGAGCAATATCTGCATCTACCAGTATCTTGACATACACATAGGTGTGTACTGGGTGTTTATACATACACACTTTTTCCTCCTCAAGAGCTGCCCAGCTTCCTTAGGCAAATGAGCTATTTTCTCCACTAACTGGGCTTTTTGCACCAGCTTATTTACAATGTGGACTGTACAAGTGAATGACTGATAGTGCAGCTAAGCAGGGCTCACCCATTCACCTGAAATGAAGGAACTTGAAGAGCATAAATTCGAGGGGGAAGGTATTTAAAAGCCAACATTTTCTCTGTTGTCTGATGAGCATGGAACTATACAGTGCCCATTGGAACAAGTCCATTCCTTGCTTGACCAAACTCATTAACCAGAGTTGGAAAAGAGCTCACTCCTCTGAGAAACATAGCTTTTTGTTTTTAATAAAACATATGGACCAAATTAGTATGTAAATAAATGAATGACTTTCAAGAATCCCAGATAACACTTGCTGAGCAATGGGTCAGGCCAGATTTAATCTAAAATCTTTCTGCTGCGTGTAAATGATTATGTCATAGCATTTGTCTTTAATTACTAAGCTGTTTCCAAAGGCTTGACTCATGGCATGTTTCTCGGTTAACCACAAAAACTTGTACTACAAGATTTGCCATATAGATTTTTTTTTTCCTACAGCATTGTTAAGCCCTGGCTCCTGAACAAGGAACGTAATGATCTCCCAGAGATAGACACTTGATCTTTACAGTAGTGAGAGCTTTCTTTAAAATAAAATTTCCATATAAAGGGGGGGAAAAAAGGCACTTTTGACTCAATAAGGAATACTGCAAATCTTTAATATTGACAGCAAACCACATGAGTAAAAGTGTTTCAAACGTGTCTATTTAAATATCTCTGTATAAATCCAAATATGAAGGAGCACTTTGTAAAACTATATGCAATGATTTCTGTAGCAGGCTCTACCTTTTTCTATATGCCATGATGACCAACCCCTCCCAGTAGCAGATGTTTCAAGAAAGGCTCATCCTCACCTTATCCCTAACTGTATAATATCTTGGTATCCATGAACCCTTTCCTATGTATGGCCTGAGGATAAGCTGAAGAGAATGAAGTGTAACAACCAATTTGTGAATTAACAGACCAATCTGGGAATCTTAAAAGTGTTTGATGAAGGAAAAATGTAGGAATTTTTTTTGTTCTTATAAAGTAAAGGTTAACTTCATCTCTAAGAAGGACACTGTAAGATTGAGCTGGTGGTTTTGTAGTTCACAGTGAAAGTCAAAGGAGAAACGTAGCGAGCAGAGCAAGTTTGTGTGGGTAAGCTGGAAATTTAAAATAACTTATCTCTGCAACTTGAGTCTGATATAGGGAAAATATGCGTACCAAGTGATGCAAGCTGATAGTATTTAGAGGAGAGTAGAAACTAGCTCCTGCTGTCTTTCAAACGGAAATACAGCAGTCAGAGACTGCCAGGAAAGAAGCACATTCCACCAGTAAATTTATACAGTGCTACAAGGTACCTCCATAGGAAGTGTTTAACTCCCTGCATTTTAGATTCTGGCAAAACTGCTGGTAGAAACGTACCACCTGCTAAATACCCTTAAGAGCATCTCCATTTTTTAACCCCTTCACAACCAGCTAACTCACCACAACACACAAGAGAAGTCTTATACTGAACTTCTTAGGCTCAAATCACTGAGCAGAAACATTGAGAGAAAAACACATCAAACAGTCACCAAAACAAGTAACATCTGAGAAAAAAAAATCCATTCACCTGCTGATATGCCTAGTGCAAAGTAAAAGTTATTTGTACTCTCTACAGCACTCCTCATAACCCACTCACTAAGTCAGAAGGTTCATTTAAGAAGGAATACGACCTTTATAAGAAGCCATGATTGCCACTGATTAGGATGACCTTGTTTAGCTGTTGGCTGGAAGGAAGTGCTGAGGCTTTTAGCTTATGAAGGGGTGGAAAAGGGTGTAAGAAACCTTTTTTGTTGCGTGCTTAGTACAGCTGAAGAAAACTGGTGTTTTAGAAGGTAGGGTCAAAAGGACCAGATGCTTCTATTTGTAATAGTAAGCTGGCTCTGAAAGGTGAGTGGGGCAGCTTGTTTTTAAATCTGTATGTTAGGGAGTGAAATGCAAGTTTATACACTCTGAGCTAGCCTGTATTGCTAAAGTAAATAAAAAATAGTAGCAGCTGCCAAAACTTGGACATATGTGTGCAGATCAAAGCCAGGTAAGGAACAATACAGTTCCAGGTATCTAGCTGCTCTTGGAATAGTCCTGATGGATGTCACTGCTTCTGCTACCAGTTATTCATCTCTTTCTGTAGGTATCGTTCTCTGTGTATCAGGCAAGTCACTTCTGCTTGTAGGCTCATTGTGTTTCCCTACTACAAGTCTCTATACCTCTTACCAAAGTTCTGCATTTTGAGTTGTTCTTTTTTTTTTTTTCCTTGTGTTCTTATGCTCCCATCACCTGCTCCCATGCTATGCATTTAGCTGTTGTTAATGAAGGTGATGGTATTTCATACTATTTATGCATTTATGACAGTAAAGCAATTTCTATCTCGGTGCAGGGATACAACTATGATATTCACTTAATAATCAGGAAAGAGCTGCTGTCTGTGTTGGAGAGGTCTCCCTGGGAAAGGAGGGTGCCTTGGACTGCCCTTCTCTGGCAGCAGAATGTTGCTGTAGCTCAGAATTTGAGAAGCTGGTTACAAGAAGTTTGGTTGATATCAAATATTGCCTTGGTCTTCATTAATTGTATTAACTAAGTTGTATTTCCTTGGTCTCCATTCACTGCCAGGTGATTACACAGTAGAAGGGAAATATTTTGACCTTAATCTGAGGTATAAATTAAATTTAAATTAAGTTGCTGAGCATCTACTGTAATTTGTGGACTACATTTTCTCATTCACTGTATACTCAAGCTGAACAAACTTGGCATGGAGTAGTGGCCTACTGGCCTCTAGGACTTTCATAAGAATGTAATTCCACATTTTATGTGGCTATGTACTGGTGAATGGAATGTTTAAATAGCAAATTGAGTCACTTAGCCCTGAATCAACAAATATAGTGTCCCAAAAGGGATTCCCCACAATTTATAGCTGTATCTTGCTGAAGATTCATATTCAACTGATTTCAGAAGGCTTGAAGTTGATCACTAGTAAGATGATCATATTGCTTATGCTGCATGAAACCTTTAGGAGAGCTTTGATTCAGAACAGCTACACCCAGACAGATGTAGTAGATACATATGTTTACAAGAGCCTGTACTTGTGGTTGCAGTATTCAGAAGTTCCCTTGCCCCTTTCCCTCTTTTACCTTTCTCTGGTAAGAAAATGCATTTTTAATAGTCAGAAATAACTTGTCCTTTGTATAATAGGTTGGTATACTAGTAATGGGTTAGTCACAGGTTAGAAAAAGGTTTTACTGAGACATTTGGTCTATTTTTAAAAAAAAAAAAAAAAAAGGTGGGCAGGGAAACCCAGAACAAGTTTAGGGAAGAACCATGTGAAAATTAATTTCTGCTATAATGTGGTAATTTAAAACATTATTCAGTTTTTGTTCTTCATATAATGAGTCAATGTGTACATCATTTACAAAGTCTTTTATCAGTTTCTTCAGCTGCCTACCTATTTTTGAAACAAAAGGACTAGCTGTTTATGACTCTTATCCAACTGGAAATCTTGCAAAGGTCATCTGCTTTTCGTTGAGTCTCTAAAAAATAGAAATTCTAAAAGGTACTTTCCTTTCTGTGATTTAAGTTCATGACCATTCCTCATCATGCCAAGTCAGTTTGTCTTTTGAAAGAATCTTTCCAGAAAAAAAAAAAACAAACGATGACTTATGAATTAGGACATGAAGAACTTTTCCTGCTGCCAATGATAGCCACAAAGCAGTTCAAATACCATCCCCTCCTGGTGTGTCTCTGCCCAGCTGTCAGTCAGTACACAGGTACAATGGGAACCCACCAGGAAAATAAGATTTCTGGAAAATTTGAGAATTTTCATTGGAACAAATAAATTGAAATAATTAAATTTGATGAACTGGAGCTGAATCACCCCAGTTTCTGTACTTCGTTTGAACCTCAGCTCATATGAAACACTTTTCTCACTCCCAAGCAGAAGAGATGGAAGTAGGGTGTTGAGTGCTGAACTTCCTAATGCAAAATGAGAGTTTACATTGCAAAGCAAATATTTCTATTGATTTAAAACAGAAGTTGGTTAAATCTTCATCAGATCATAACCTAGCTGGATCTTGTAAGGTGGTGGTAGCTGCTTCATGGCTGGAAGAAAAATTACAAGGCTTTGGCCTGTAGTAGCATAACCCACAGCAGCAATTGCAGTGCAACACTAGCATAAGCATCTGAGGCAAATCTCTTACAGTGCAGTTCGGACAGAAAGAAGGACATATACACAGGCAAAAATTCGTTTTCTGGTCACTTTTTTTTGCCCCAGGGTATTGCAAACCTTTCAGAGCTCCCCAGGAAGATGCATGCTGTGTTTGTCACAAATCTTGCCACCACCATGACACCATCTGCATGTTTAAGAAGCATCTATCCCATAGGTGTTACCTTTTCACGAGGTACTTTACCCTATCACTGTCACTGCTTGTTCCATTTCTTTGTTAAAAACATCTTGGTTTTTTGTACTCTAGTATAGACTTCTACCTTGCACTTCAATTTTTCTTAACCTTGTGAAACAATCCCCCACAGTTTAAACTGAACTTGTTACCTCTTTCTGGTTGAAAGCATTTATAAAGAATTAGTTTAGATTATGTCCACCAACTTTAACAAAAATGGCTTTTGATTTCGTATCAGTTTAGATGTTGACTGGTGCTCATGGTTTTTTTTCCCCTTTATTGGATTTGACATAAATATCCACACTGCAATCCTTGCCAGTGTTTGTTTTCCCTTTTGTACAAAATGAAGAATACAAAAGTTTTGCCAGTAGATTTTGTGATCAGCAAAGTATTTGCACATCCTAGTTTATTTTTCTAAACAAAAGAGGTGGGGCTTGAATGATTCAGGGAATTGATTACACCCTCCGAACTCTCCTGCAGTCCCAAATCCAGTCAGCTAAATCCCCTTGGTCTTACCTGGAGGACCCATCACCAAGAGGCACAACTTATGTAGATCCACACAGAATGTTTTTCCTTGAATATTTATTTCACATAGAACTTGGGTCTCGCCATTAGTCCTCAATAAAAAAAAAGAAATCACTGGGCCTATGAGTTCCCTCCCTATATACAGACATAAATTGTGTCTTTTGGCAGAGACAACAATTTCTTTTCTCACAGAAAAGGGGGGAAATCTTTATTTTATTTTTTTTATTGCACTTCTGGGGCACATGGCCCTCTCCAGGGAAGCATTGTGGAGCAAGGCGGGGGTGATGCAATGTTTACTACCACGTTAATAAATGACAATCAGTGAATGCTGCAACAGAGTGAAATATCACAATTAGGCCAGAGAGCAAGTTGAAGGGTCATGATGTGCCTCTGGGCCCTGTCAGAGCCGGGGTGAGCAGCTGCAGTGGCTGAGCAGGAAGGTGTGAGCTTTCCATCGATATAACACAAGAATAAGCCTCGTGAAGTCCCTGGTGCTGGCTACACCTCCTTAAAAGACACATCTGGATCCACACCTGCTGATAATAGGCGTGAGAAGCCATAGGGCTGGATGGGAAGCTGTCCCCCTTTGGTGGCAGGAACTGACCCAGCAGTTTTCCAGTGTGTGTTCCCAGAATTTTGAGTAGACCAAGGCAGCAGTGGAGGGAAAGGAAACTGTGCCTGCATGTCTCTTATCTCTCCAGAAAGGTGCTAATCCTTACAGGAAAGTCAGATCATCCTCCTTGTTATTTATCTGTGCTGCATTTGGCTTTGAGGGCACCTGCAGCTTGCAGGGCAGCCAAAAGCAGAAACTCCTCCTGTAAGGGAAGGCATAAGCTTCTGGTTTGCCTCCCAAAACAGCATCGTGCCATTGGCCAGGTTAGGGTCACGGACAAGATGAAGATTATTAACCTCCTCAAGAAGGAAGGAAATATTGAGAAACAAATTGGCCACTAGCCTTAGGATGGTCCAATTGTGTTGCCCTTTTTCCAGAACATGTGGCAAAACCACAGTCTTGGCTCTGCTGGTCTCACCTAGAGCCAAGCCTGAAGGCAGCCTTCTATTTTGAGGACATTTCAGGCTTTTGCAGTGGGATGTTTTGCAGACAAGTGCAGTGAGAAAATGGAGATCTGTCTTGCAGAGCAGATTCCCTACAGTTATCACAGCCATCCTCATCTGATTGATAAATAGCTGTAGCATTTAAAACAGTAGCATTTCGCAGCTGCAAGAGTTGCATTTGAAAATGTGGATTCCTAATAATTAAAATAATCTGCTGCAGTACTTGCCAGACTCCTGCACTTGGTACTTGAAAGATTTTCTGTCCCAGCCTTTGAGCACAAGATCAGGGTACACAGTAACCCAGCAGGAACTACGGTGACTCATCACCAGACTTCTGAACCTGAAAGGACCCCTTTCCCACCCACCTCTGAAAAGAGATCGAAATTATCTGAAACAAGTCACACACTTTTTTTCCTTTCATTTATAAAAAACAAAACTGTAAATGAAACTTTTTTTTTTTTTTGTGAAGAGCATAATATTAAGGATTAAACTCTATGAAGCAAAGATAACCATGTTGTTGTCTTGTAGGTCTCTTTGATACTTACCATCACAATTTCCCAAGTCTAGCATAATACAATTAATGATCTGATATGAAGAGCTGTCTTCCTGATATATGCTCAAGAGGAAAGACAGTGAAAATAAACCCTGACCTCTAAACTTCAACCTCTGTATTGTGCGGGAAAAAGCTCCTTTAAAGTGATCCTTTTCCCAGCCTGTGTAAAAAATGCAGTATAGTGTTACTGTTCATCATATTTTTAAAAGGCTTTTATTATAGCATCTCAAGCCTTTTCCTTGGACTGAATTATTCCTGCAGACCAAGCCTCTGGACTCTTCAGCCCACCTCATAGATCTTGCTTCTTTGGAAAACTAGCCCCTTCTGCAGACAACCCAACTAACCATCCCTCCTGGTGAGACAAAGTCCCCTTGGAGATCTAGCACCACTTCCCTGGTCTTAAGAAAGTCATCAAAACCCTTTTTGTGCTTGGTATCTTCATCTGTCGTCTTGCAGTCTTAGACTGAAGTCAGGCACAGAGCGAGGTATGAGTGTGATAGGCCGTTACCAGCTGCTGTGGAGCAGTGCACGGCAAGTAAGTCCTTACATGTGTTTTCCTTCTGGTTTTCTCAAAAAATTTCAAACAGAGGTACTTAAAAGTATATGCAGTGGGCTGAGTCAGCAGACCCCCATGAGCAGGATGAGGCTGGAGGCTGCCGTGGGCAGGACCGTGTCAGAGAAGGGTTACTCCTGAGCACAACAGCCGCTGAAGTCACACACTGAGAATTTTGTTTATAAAGTGAATTCCGTAGGTACAAGTCATCAGCAGAAGAAAAAAGTCCCGTGGACAATATTATATAATCCAGATAAATTTACTAATAGGGGATTTTCCAGTGGAAGAAACCTTACATCATGCTTAAGTGAGTAAAAATAAACCTGGCACTTGCATTTGTTCTAAACACAAGAAGAGTCTTGATGAACTACTAGTTACATTTTTTGGCTAATTATTAGTCATGCTGAGCATTGTGATGTTGGTTGCAAATTTATTCCATAACTGCCTCCTAGCCTCAATATTAAAGTAACATGAGCTTTCAAAATCAGTTTCTTTGTAGGTTTCACTCTTTCCAGAGCTACACTTTCCTAATTCCTGCTGATGTTTTAGCCATTATTAAACCTCTGGTGACTTTCTTCAAAGAAAAACATAGCACTGGGATTTGAAAACATTGTTACTTGTGAAGTAAAATGAATCAAAAAAAGTAAGGTTTGTATAGACCTCCCCCATATTCCAGATACATTCAAAAAGCTTTCTTATAGCTGGAAAACCAATTATTTTCACTGTATTTTGCATCTGAAGACCACTAGTGAAAGATGATGTGTTTTGATGTTAATGGCTTTCTTTACTTAAATAGTGCCAAAATAGCAAAACTTATGCAGCACATTTATGATAGATTAAAAAAAAAAAAAAAAGGAAAATGCAGATGTGGAAAAGGATCCAAAGTGCAGCTGAAAAGGTATAACATGTCCTTGAGTACAAAGCAAACACATAAGATGCAAACCCAGGTCTGTTGTCTGACAACAGAACTTTTAGTTTCAGAGAAAAAATTGAAGACCTATATTGCAAGTCTGTGTTACACAAAGATGATTAGAGGGATGGAGCACCCCTCCTCTGAAGACAGGCTGAGAGAGTTTGGGTTGTTCAGCCTGGAGAAGACAAGGCTCTGGGGAGACCTTCTAGTGGCCTTCCAGCACATGAAGTGAAGCCACAGGAGAGTTGGACTAGATAACATTTGGAGGTCCCTTCCAACACAAAGCATTCTAGGATTCTATGATTTGATAAAAATAGAATATTCAAGCAGACCAGGTGATTCTGGTGATTCACAGCGTGCCACTGTTTATCCACGATATGCATGGTGAGGTACTCACAACTTTCCATTCCTGAACAGTAGGATTATTCAGGAAAGAAAGTTTGGGTTCGGCAAAGCCTCACCAGCTACTTTTTTACAAAACCTTGCAGTTAGGTCCATCTGAACAAACGCAAATTAGTGGCAGAGAGGTGTTTCAATGAAAAGGGAAGTCTTCCGAACTCCTGCTCTGGAGAGAGACAAAACCAAGGTGGATTCAGTTGGGTGTCATTTACAGCTTGTATGTGCTGATCTTACACAAAAGATAAGTTACAACACCTTTAGACCAACTGGCTATGAGTCCCAATGGGTAAGATAAGAATGTGGTAAGAGCAGATGTTCCTTCTCCTTCACACATCTTTTGCTGGGGGTGGACAGTTGATCATATAGAAATTGGCCGGTACTCATTGCAGCTGTCTAAGTTTGGCCATTCTCTTTCCCTTCTCCTCCACCTCCTCCTCTTTCCAAGTAGCAAATGGAGCATCTCAGGGAAACAGCTGACCCACAAAGTCCACGTCAGGTACAGGGGTTTCCTACTGGGGCTGGTCATTCCTCTACCTCCTTCACCTTTGCCAAAGGAATTTGCCAAAGGAAATAATTCCTGTCACATGTGAATTCCTCTTCCTACGCCGAGTCTTGGCATCTCTCACCTCTTAAGCACTTCTTTCAGCTGTGAGAGAATCAGCCCAGCTTCTGTAATTCTCAGACTTGCTCCAGGCTTCCTGAAAAAAAAAAATGGACTGCTATTTGAACCGCGATTTCCAAGCAAATAGATGTAGCAAAGCCTATGCTCTGAGTTCACTCTAGATACTGGACAAGCTTAGAAATGGAAATAGGAAAGTCAGTCACGTCACACTCCTGTCAGATCCCAGCTGGCAGCAAGAAGGACTGAATGCAGCTGTAAGGCTCTTCACTAACACACCATCTCAGCACCCCTAAGGAGACACCTGGAGAAGCCACATCTGCTGGCAGATGTCCTCTGGGGAAGACACCTTCCACACAGTGCGAATGAGCCACCTGAGCAGCTTTAAGAAAACAGACCTTCTCTGAAAGGACTTAAAGGTAGATGTAAGTGCCAGAAAGTCACCAATGCCCCTTTGCAGTTTCCTAGCGCACGTGAATTAGTGTTGATGCTCTTTTCTCGGCTATACTTTGCTAGCAGACTCTGCTTCCGAGTGAATGGGTCCACTGTAAGTAAAAATTTGGAGGTCTCTATGCAACTTACCTAGTCGAGGCCACTGGTAAGAGGGATCTCATCATAGCTGGGCTCCCTTCAGTGTTAATTTTGAACATGATTTTTCTTTCCTCATCTATCAAAGGTGGTTACATTGGTATAGGCGGAGGCAGTGGAGATGCACTGATGTAAAGAGTGAGCAGTGTGGGCTGTAGCCTCTGTCAGTTGATGTTAGACATGAGAAGACAAGCTTTCTTTTTTTTTTTTTTAAACATAGCCTGCATTCATTGAGGTACCCCTCAGAAAAAAAATGTATTAACATGTAAGCTTTTTGAATATCAAATGGAAACACTGAGCCACTCACTACAGTTTTTTTCCAGAGCAGAACTGGCTCTTAATATCACCTTGCATTGGCAGATTTTCCAAGCAAGCAGAAGAGAGAGTTAAGGACCTCCACTGAGACTCCTCTGACACCAAGTCGTGGATAGATCCATTCCAGGCTAAAGGGTATTCCACCATGGGTCAAAATGCAAGAGTCAAATTAAAAAGCCAGCCACTTAAAAGTGGCTCAGTTGGGACATTTGGTTTTGGAACCATGAACTGCATGATTTAAAAAGTAACCTTGTGCTTGGAGCCTAGCAGTGAGAACCAATGTAGAGTATCCCACCAGCAGAATACGAAAGGAAAAATTCTGTCTTGGGTGGAATGTGTGGGAAGTTTATGCCTCTGAATTTACCTCTGATTCTTGAATATTCATTACCCTTGACCTTTCTACATTGTGCATGTTCCAGAATCTGGAATCTGATTCCACATTAATCTAACTTTGGATAAAAAATAGTTTTGATAGTTTTGTAAAGCAGGAATATTAACTTGCAGTTTGGATTTTCTTCATAAAACTATTCACACGTTCTTTTTTAGTGCTGACCTTTGCCTCTGGGCAATGATGCCAATAACCCTTCTGCCAACACACTGATGTAAAAGGGGAAAAATTGGGGGGGGATAGTGTAATACTACTGTCCTAGCAATTGAATCCAGCTGGCCGCCTCAAATACATTCAACCACAGGGGGGGAAAAAAGACAAAAAACAACTTAAACATAAAAGACATGATTTCCAAAGGTTCTGTGCACCAACAGCTTTTATGCATTTGAACTAAGTGTTCTGCATGTTTGGAAATCAGTCCCAGGAGTGGAATTATTCTGTGCCAATAATATTACAGGACAGCTATTCCTGATTCCTTGGTGCATTCCCTCACATTTTTCATATTATGCTGAAGTTCTTTTAGGTTGGAATATAAAGGTTATTTCTTTGTACCTCTCTTTCATAAGCCTTTCTTCCCTATTACCCCCTTCTTTCTTCCACTTAGATTTTCCCCATGTGTGTTTCAGCCACTGGTCTGGTAATTGTGGAGAAACAAATCCTGAAGTCATGGGATCCAGGATTTCACAATACATAAATGACTGTGGCTTCAGCTCATTTTTTTGATACCCAGTGTGGTGGTTCTTGTTGTGGGAAAGACCCGTATTAGCTTTGTTGAGGGCACCAAGCTCATTTCATATGTCTTACATGCTAGGACAGCTGTCACTGGAAAATGATATGAGGTTCTCTTCTGTTGAATTGGTCATCTAGATGTAAAAATTTTCCTCATCTGTCATCTCTTACCAGAATTTGTCTCTGAAGTGTCCAGTGGCATCACGTCTGTCTTGGCATCAGGCGGCAGAACTGTCTAAGAGCTTAATCTGGGCAGAGAAAATAATTCTGCTGACTCAGATCACAGCAGTAGGCAACCTGGAAGTTTCTAGCCCTGACGCATGCCCCACAGCTCTGTTAGAGGATGGGTTGGTTTGCAAGAAGGAGCTAGGAACATGCCCAAAGCTGGATGCTGTCAGAGGGACTCTGGTTTTGCAGAAGGGAGAAGCCCACACAAACATGCTGTCTTACTCAGTCCAGTTGCACGCCTGCCACCCTAAGGCCAGGGGGTGCACAATGACATGCTCTTTCTCTCTCCAAAGAATCACATAATAATCTTAGAATTGTGGAATTGCACAATGTTTTGGGATTGTGGGGACCTTTAGCGGTCATTTAGCCCAACCCCCTTGCAATGATCAGGGACAACTTCAACTAGGTCAGGTTGCTCAGAGCCCCAGCCAACCTGACCTTGAAAGTTTTGAGGGATGGGGCTTCTACCACCTCACCGGACAACTCGTTCCAGTAGTTATCAGGTATGGCTTGATCTTAGCAGGATCATGAGTCTGTCCATCTTCTGCATTCATTTGCACAGCAAGCCTGCCTTGCTTTTGCAAGGCTTTTGCAAGGCACCTTATTTCCTAAAACAAGTTAAAAGCCTCTGTATGCACCTGTACAAAATGGAGTGAGACAGCTCGTGCTCGAAAGCAGCACAATCATGAAACAGTTGGAAGGGGCTCCAGCACCAGGGGCTGCACCTCCTGCCTATGCACGGCTCAGGCACCCTGTCTCGTGCTTTGCAGGTTCATCTGCACCCCAGAGCAACCTGCAGTGGGGGAAAAGATGGGGAGGAGCACTGGAGGAGTAGGTGGCAGCGACATTCAGAGAGAATCCAAGGGGAGCAGAAGGAGAATATTCACCACTTGGAAACATGCTCTAGGGCTTTGCTGACTGCCCAAAATTCAGGTTCAGCAGCATCACTGACCCCAAACTTTAAAAAACACTTGGGTAAATATTGGAAAGGCAATAAGATTGAATTAAAGTCATCAAATGGAAAGATAATAAATGATTTTTCTTCATTTTATTTGCCTTCTGATGTTGCCTCAGGCACAGCTCATTTCACAGGCTTTATTTTACAGCTGTAAGTTTTATCTCATCAGTTTTCTAGAAACTTTAAGAAAAAAAAAGAATAAAAATATTGAGCAACAGAAAAAAAGAATCTCAAGTCACATCCTCACAGGACATGAGTCATGTTGACCCTGATGACTTTAAAAAAGACAAAAGCCAGAATGCTCAGTTCTTCTCTCTTCCACATGCGCAGGTCTTGGCTGAAAACAAAGGGTTTGTGATGTACAAAGCTGCAGCAATACCAGTGAGACCTGTGGGTGAGGAGGGCCTTCTGAGCCTCACACTCAGTTCATCATGTCCATCTACCATTGTTCATCACCTTGGCGCAGTTGAGGGATGAAGGTGGTGCCTAGTGGGACACACAGCTTGGGAAAGGCGAGGACCTGCCCCTCCAGAAAGCGCCAGGCAACCCCTGGTAAATGGTGGGAAGCACAGAGTCATCACGCCTTATGGAGAGCTGGGCAAGCATAGAGTGTGTTTGTCTGCTTCTCTGGGTATGCTTTGTCAAATTTCTGTTGAAGGAGAAAAGGTTGCTTCACAAGCTCTGATTTTAGGTTTCATTTGACATTTACTGAAGACAAAGGATATTCTCCCATGGACTTCAGCTCTAAGTTTTATTTGCTTCATAGCACTGTCGACTCTCTTTTATTGGTTTGTTACAAGCAGTTGCAAAGGGGCCACACTCTTTCTTTGAATCATAGAATCATTTAGGTTGGAAAAGAGCTTTAAGATCATGGATCCAGATATTAACCTAGCAGTGCCAGATCCACCACTAAAACACGTCCTTAAGCGGCACATCTACATGTCTTTTAAATACCTCCAGGGATGGTGACTCAACCATTTCCCTGGGCATCTTGTTCCAATGCTTGACAACCCTTTTCAGTGAAGAAATTTTTCCTAATATCCAATCTAAACCTTATCCAGCACAACTTCAGGCCATTTGCTCTTGTCATACCATTTGTTACTTGGGAGAGGAGACACCCCCCCCCACCTTGCTACAAACTCTTTTCAGGTAGTTGTAGAGAGTGATAAAGACTCCACCTTAATCCTTTCTGTATGTGCCATTTTGTTTTACACAAGTTTCACCGAAACTGGAATCTGAATTTTTAGTATTATATGAAGATTTTCTTAAAAAATAGTCCAGAAAGAGTGAAGGTAAAATTATTACTCTGGGATTGAGATGAGAGGAGGGATCTTCTCTTTCAAGTTTGGTTTCCTGGTGTTTTGTAAGAACGTCCTCTCACATGTCCAATTTTTATTTAACATCAATTATTTTTGCTGCTGGGGTCCCATCAAACCATTACTTTGGATGACTCAAGTCTTTATTTTGCGTGTCAGACCAGAGATAGAATCTTCTTTCTTATTTAATTTTCTTTCATGTCAGCCTTTTAACCAAAACGCTGAGCAGTTGGAATCTAACTGCAATTTAATGTAACACTTATCTGTGCTGCTGTTCACACTGTACGAGGTAACTTTGAAAGGTCAGAGCAGCTGGATTCCATTACAGAAATGCAAGGAACTCAGAATAGACTTTGTAAATATATTTTCTGAGGAATTCAGGCAGCTGCCTCCAACACTCCTGGGCCTTATTGTTTCAGAGAGCTTTAGTATCAGCTGAGGTCAGAAATTACTAAAATGCTCCCTCTCCTTCCCCAGAAAAGAAATTTCCTTTGGATGAACATTAAGAAATAGTCAAAAGCAGAGATATTTCTGTCTTTACATTTTTAATAATAAGTTTTATTGCAATAAGTACTAAATCAAGAAAACACTCTTCCATATGTGTTCAAGAATCATTTCCACTCTTTTTTTCCTACACATATGACATTTGTTTTACAATGCTGCAGTTTACAAATCAAATAGTTTCTCAGAGAGATAGTATGTTTTTATTCCATTTGTCCTATTTCAAATAGTCCAAACGTCTGTGGTTTTGTCATTAAAAGTCCAATTGGCAGATATATACGGAAACTTTATGTTTTCCAGCTGGGCAACTACCAGTTACACATACTCATTATTATTCATATTATCATTATAGTAACTGTGGAGTATAATTTCTTGTGGCTTAAACAGTCAATTTTCAGTGACCTACAGCAGATATCGTCCTGAAATCATTGGAACTGAACCCTCCTTTAAGCTCTGAGGACATTAGGACCTCCTGACTTGACCTTTCTTTTAGGGTAAAACTAATGGCAACCCTGACCCTGATTTCTGAAAGTTGCTAGCAGGTTGAGACACTTTCCTTCAGGAGGAATATCCTCAGTGTGGAATATCTTCTTGTTGAAAAGGGATGACTGGGGTTTGTTTCTCCCATAGTAGTTTTACCCACCTGTAATTTTACTGACTGCAACGAAATTATTTTTGACCTACCCTGTTGGCAGACCAGGGGTAGGATCTTGACCCTAGTGTGAATGTTTTAAATCATGGTGTTATTTTGGTGGGTTTTCCAATTGCTGTGAAACATTCTAAATCCCCAAAGCTATCTTTTCCCCTCTTGCTGTAAATGTAAATGACTACAGAAAGAGTACTCACTCTTGGGCAGAAATTTTGTATGCCATACTATAAATCACTGAATAAATGAGTATGTCAGAGAGGATGAGCAGACTCTAAACTGTAGCCATCCTAGTGGGTGGTACCATTATACTAGGTTAATTTGTTGTAAAACTTCCACTGACACGAGCAGATTTCTGTTGTCTGACATAGAATAGTTTATGAAGGATGCCAGAACTTTTCCCTTAAGTCACTTCTGTAGTGTTCATATAATGACCCTATGCTATATGACAAATATGATTGTGCAATTTGTGAGGCACAAAAGCTTTAAGACTCCTAGATTTGTAGCTATTTTTTGCTTTTGTATTTACTATTGTAGAAACAAAGGAGATTGATGAATGGGCACTTAGAGAGGTTTTTTATTATATGTATAGCAAAAGCAACAGCAAGTGCCATGAGACGACACGAAAGCAAGATCTTCCCTCCATCGTGTATATAGGCCCTATTTCCATAGTCTTTTGCACAGTTAAATACTTGGCTAAAGTGAGACCCTACGCAGGAGCGAGTTGGGTGGATGCAGATGGATTTTTCCCTCGATTTGCAATCAGGGAGGCAAGCAGATACATCCAGCTGTTCTCATTTCCCCCAGGAAATATGGTCATCCAAGCTGAGAATATTGCCTTTCTAGATATCTCAGGGCAAAAATAAACCCTGGAGAAATGATGAGGAGCAGTCAGAGCCCACCCTCGGGCAGCTCCCACGGTTGGCAGCAGCAGCAGGGTTGGCCACATTTAGATCCAGTCTGCAAGCAGCACACCTTGACTTTAAAGGGCAACATTCCAAGAGAATTCATGGGGTTAACAATGAGGCTTCGCATGACACTTTGCTTCCAGTTCAATGTGTTACCCTCTGTTAGGTCGGTCTACTGTGTTCTCAACTAAGAAAAATGTAAAAGGCACGTTTTTGATGGAGTTCTTGGCAAATCGTTTGATTACATTCCCTGATACTCAACAGATGTCTGCAACCCACATGGCGAACAGATCCATAGAGGCAGTAGCTCGCTATAGCACTTGATATGAAGAAGTGATATATAGCACTGAATAGAAATAATCTGTGTGCAACACTCCCACTTTTTCAGGATGGTTAGTAACTGACCAATTTAATTTACATTTTATTTAAAATCTTATCTAAATGCTTGAAACTTCAGTATCGGGGACGTTTAGAACTTGAGGAACCATAAAATGAACAAGACATCACTTCTGTTTAAAGATAAATTTGAAAATTAAACCATTGTTCATTACAGAGGCACATTCCAGGCCATGGATGTAGCTGGGGAAGTAGAACGGAAAAATTATCAGAAGCATTTAACTGTTTTCTGAAATTTGGATTTGAAACCGCATTTGCAAGCATTTTTGTTTCTTTTTAATGACCGTTGCCTTAAGTCAAGTTTCTCTGTGGTAGCCATGAAAATTCCAGCTGCAAACATGATTCTCAGAGCCCCCCTAGATGTCCTGTTTGTTCTAGTTGCTGCTGTACCTCACATGCAGCCATAAGAGATACGGCTGCTGGCAACTCCTGGCTTTCTTACTGGTGCTCCAATAAAATCCAACCATAATTATGTCACACAACTTAGTGCTGAAGTTTGGCTCAGTCTGCTGATGGAAAGCAATATCTTCAGTTCTTCAGCGAGGTGCATTTACTGAGATAGGATTAACAAAAGTATATGCTTTAACTTCATTTTTACAATCTTTATATAGAAGTATGACATCTGATATTGAACAACAGCCTTGGGTATAGAGTTTTCAGCCTCTAATATCAGAAATAAACCTTAGGGTATGTGTTAAAGGCTTTGAGACTCTAATAATTATCTCTTCATTGTTATATATGATATCTACTACAACCAATGAGCAAGATTGTAGTAAAAGAAACACAGGAACATGTAAACTTGCTGTTTGCTGAGTTTTTATTTTGTTCTGTTAAATAAGATCAAGGATGGAAACTGAGCTACTAGTTATGAACAAATATTTGAAGATACTTTTTTTCTTCTCATTTTGAGGATGTGAAATATGGTTTGTCCAGCTAGAAAGACGCTCTTATGACAGAGGTAGAGCCAGCCTGCATGAATATGAATTATTGTAATTCGTTCTTCAACATTTTAAACTATTCAGTACCATGACACATTATTATTATTAATTATTATTATTATTAATTATTATTATTAAGATTCAGCAGATATAATAAGACAATGGGTACTCTTAGCTACACAGTACTTCTTGAGTTTTCTTTAGTGTTCACATAAGAACTTCCTAAACACTGTGGAAAGGGTTCAAAAATATTCCATTGACTTTGAATAACACCTAAAGTTTTGGGGTGTTTAATTTTTCATGTATTAAGTTTAGACGCAAAATGCAAATTATCTGAGCGTACCTTTTTGTTTGTTCCAATTGAAACGGATTTATACAGAAGAAGCAGTGTATTTGTGTTTGGTACATCTAGATATTTCATGACCATGTGTTATCAGAAGTCCCTGTTATGTTGGTTCTTCACTCTAAATAGAACTTGTAAGAGGTTTAACTGGGGAGAAGAGTGTTATCCAGTCCTGTTTATGATGATTATAGTTGTATATGAAGAACTGAGAGTCAGTAATAGAAAAATAGCTATTTCTTCCCTCTCAGATCTCATAGATAGTACTGTTAGTGTGTTTGTTCTGCTGTGGAGACATGCAGTGGCATTCCTTCTGGATGTGCAAAAGAAGACAGCCAATTTCTCACAAGAGTTTCTTATTTTGTGGGTAATATCTTTTGTGGGTGACACCTTACTGCTGATGAAATTCGTTAAAAATAGATACTTTGTGAAATAAAATTGTCAATCTGTCACAGCCTCATGGAGAAAAATCTCTGCCTTACACACATCTTGTTTCTTGACAATACTTTTTGTTTTCTTGGGGCTTCAGAATGTTGTGAAAGGACAAGACCAGATGTTTGAGGAGTTTGGTCACTACCAGCTGTTGTTCTTGATGAGTATTTGAAAAGCACGTAGGCATACTAATCAAATATCTTTGCTGGAAGTCCACAAGGAATTGTTTGTTAGTAACACTGTTTTCTTCAAAATATAACAGTCCCTCATGGAATAATATTTAGGCTTTTTGTTGTGTAATATTTATGATATTTGTTTTCATTCCCAGTCTTAGAAAAACTCTAGTTTGACCTTTTATTGTAGAGTTACTTGTTATACAATGTGGTACATCAGTTAAAAATACAGTGGTATAAATTAGGTTCAAGAGGGCAAATAGGTCATATGTGTTATTTGGATATGTAGCATATGTTTACACCCTATTCATTATTTACTAAGGACTATAATTATGTGCTTGACAGCACTGGCAAAACTTCATATAAGCATGTAGGTTGTATGTGACAGACCACCATGTCCTTTTCATGTTCTTTATTAAACAGTGGTATTGAAAACTTTCCAGAAGGTATTACTCCATCACCTAACAGCAGAGCTCTGCACAGGTGGTACGGGACTCGATATCTCTTCTGGTCCTGCAATGCTAAAGTCAGTGGCTGGGTTGATTTCAGAGGCAGCAGCGATGGATCCCATGTTTCCCCATGTTCCTTTGGTTTTAATAAGGACCAGATGACATAGAGCCCTAGCAGCAAATCCACAGGTCTCCCAGGAGGATTCATCCCTGACTCTGACTCTTGAGAGACAAGCCTGCACCAAAGCTAGAGAGAAGGTCTGAGGTGGCAGTTCTTACTCTACATAGCATAATGCAGCAGAAACAACAAACAGGGACTGAGACAGGATCACTCATCTCTTTTGCACAAGGATTCCTTCCAGGGAAGAAAATTTAAAAAGCCAATCATTAGCAAGCACTTCCATTTCTACCTGCACTGCAGAATTTTTGCACCAGTTCCTCTGTTTCTGGTTGTATTAATTGTGTTAATGGGCTGGTAGGTGACACAAATTCTGGTGCAGTTAATTGATAAAACTGGTAAAGAGCATTGGACTACACAATATAGACCTGTTATAGATCTGTGACATGGCCAGAAACATTTTAGTTTTTTCTTTTTCCTGACCATTCTTTGTACCTTACTTACCTTTCAGTCTGGAACAAGGTCACAAATAGACTCTTGTTTTCAAAGTGTGAAAAGCTCCAGCTTTTCTCCTGGTGTCTGCTGGAACCTAACATTTTAGTAAATACCTCAGACTGCTCAATATCTGCTTTGATTTCTATCATCTGGAAGTTTTTCTAAAGCTTTCTGTAAACATGAGACACTGTGAGATTCCTTGCAATCAAGTCATTTGTCCATTTTGGAGAGGTACTCAATTACTCCCATCTTTTCTCCGAGCAATGAAGGCTTGTAATTTTCCTGAGAGACAAAAGAGGAAGCAGATTCAAGCTGGTGGTGTGACACTGCTGCCATTTCTCTCTGTTCCTGTGGGTTACACTGCATTTTGAAGTGGGATCGAAATAGGTATGAAAACACCTGTAGGTTGTTTTGTGACCAATTAATTTCAGAATCCAATTCAAAGGTCCTGGCAATGGCCCAGCAGCCTCAGCAACTGTCTCTTTACTCAGGTCCAACGTAACAGCTGCGGTCTGCAAGGATGTTCACGGAGTGTTTCCAGGGCTGTATTCACAAGGGATCCTGGGGATCCCTCACTGTGGAGTTTTTAAATGCAGGGAATGGAGTTGACACTTCCTTAAGGTTCCAGAATAAGAAACAGTGCTGTGGGACTTCCTACTGGAGATGAGCCCTCTAGGCAATGCTGTGCTTGAGGCAGACCTGCTTGAGGCAGGCCAGCTGGGTCAGCATCTGTTATCCCTCTCCTTGCTATGATCCTCTCTAGGGGGAAAAGGTGAAGCCTAGTGATGAATGAGGTGGATTGGGAATCAGGTCTCCTGAGGACTCTTCCAACAGCAGGATGCATGTGGCAACGTGAGCTGTTAACAGGTGCTCTCTGAACTGGAGATACAGATGGCTCCATCTGTGTTTATGAGGTCTCTTAGCTCCGCTTGTCTCTGTCACATGTATTTAATTTCCTGTATAGCCCTCACTTTAAGCCATAAAGGTTGTAACTGCATTGTTTTGGAAAAACACACTTGACAGCATCTGGGAAACCACATTCCCTCGCTAACTGCACTCTTGTGTCGTGGGAGCTCCCTGCTCAGATGCTGCAGCCACGCCTTTTTTTTGAAATCCTAGGGACAAACCACATCTGCAGCCTCCTCACGTGCTGGCACGGGAGTGTCAAGGACTCCCATGTACCTCTAAGCACGCAAGCCTGCTCCCATGAGCCACTGCTTTGCAAAAAACACAGCCTAAGTGTGGAAGTTGAGGCAGGCAAAGAGCATGCATCTCATAACCAGTCATGTGTGAATCTTGGATGATGCTGGTCAGTCTCAGTGCATTTTCCCACACTGTGATTTCTGCCTGTTACTGTTTACTTTGGATACAATACACCAACTTTTAACTCTGGCTCAAGAAGAGTAGTGAAGGAGCGAGGATAGGGATATTATTCAAGAGCTGTCCCTTTTGCATATGTCATCCCATATTCACTCACTTAGCTTGCCTCTGTCTTTTTTTTTCTGAACCAAAACAAAAAGTGAGTTGACGGCAACTCTGCAGGAGGAAGAAGACCCTGTTCTGCACTGCTCATGGGCAAGCATATTTAAGAAACGCATTTCAAAACAGCCTGGAGCTTTAATGAGCTCACATGAATGCTCCTCAGAAGACCTGAATTCATGCCAGCTGCTCTGCTACAGCGACTGCTATCAGTCTGCCATCCCTATCACTGCTCAACTTCTGGATGCTGCTGGCTGGCCCAGAACCTGCCTTTACCATCGGCTCTTCCTGGGACTAGACACACTCTTCTTTGCCACAAAGCTCAGGCGTGCAGAGAATTTGCCCCTTTGATTTCATTATTCACAGCTATGCAGCAAACAGAGGCTATATCACTCTTTGCCAGGGGCCAAAAGGGGCACCATGATGTCTAGTCAGAGAGCACTACTTGCTTTTTACCTAATTAGTTATTTTTGCCATGTACTCGAGATTAATTGTTAGCTGTCTTGTGGATATTGTACAAGATTTAAATCTTTCTCAGGACGTTTTTCCTTCTGTGCCTCTTAGTATTTTGGTGATCGACAGATGTCCTGCTCCTCGGTATCTGTGAATCACAGAATCACAGAATCTTAGGGGTTGAAAGAGACCTCAAAAGATCATCTAGTCCAGCCCCCTTCCAGCTCTTCCTTACTTCAGCCTCATGGTTGCTGGACTTAGAATTCATAATTAAAAGATTCTGTAACTCTGTGGTAGCCTAAGAGGGTTATTACAAGATTGTTACAGGGGCAGAGTAGCTACATCCCTAAATGCAGGGAGCATGCCTCTGCCAGAGCATGTACATCTCCTATAAATACAACAGTTAAGATCTGGTTGTTTTCCACCTGGAAAAAAAAGGCATGCTTTGATCCTGAGCAGAATGATATGAAAAAGTACTTAGGTTTTCAATAATCATTTATTACTCTCAACTTCATGATCTGGAATTGGCAGGTTTGTCAAACTTTCAGTGACATGATTCAGTATGCAGAGACCATCGTGTCTTCCATCCAAGTGTTTTCTGAATCATTTCAACGTTTATCTCCATTATTTGTGGAAAGACTGGAAAATAGGTTAATTGGTTTGAAATGGAAATGAAAAAAAAAAAAAACCAAAAAACAATTGGATGTGTTTTGTATATTTGAACATAACCTTTTCCTGTTATTTTCAACACCGTTAGGAAAATCTGAAACACCAATCTTTTAAATAATGATATCACTGCCATAAAAATCATTCGGAGAGTCTTCAATTTACTTGGTTATTTTAGCTAAGTGTTGATTCAGGTATTGAAATCTGAAGCTTAGAAAAAGAACATCAGATAACAAGCCACAGGCCTTTAAAACAATAATTGGCTTAAAATGACAATTCTTCTGTCTACATTTCTCTATCTAACATGCTAACTCAACCCTGCTGAGATCTTCAAATCTAACATCTTTTCCAAACTTAATATGAAGTTACTGGGAGAGCTGTGTGTTTGTATATGATAAAAACATTACATTTTAAAGGGAGTCATTAAAAAACCCCACAGAAACATGACCAAGACAACATTAGAGAGGATGGAAAGGGAAAACATAACTTTCCATACAGGTCATTTCTAACAAAAAAAAAAATGACTGCTAGTTTGACAACTTGAGATTATTTTAGCTAGAGAAAGATCAAGTTCCAGGATCAGAGTTTCCTCAGAAGAATGCCACTGGTGGCTCCTTTTTTCTTTGGCTTTAGTTACTATTCTTTGGTGACTTCAGCAGTGTTAATATGTCAGATGGAAAAAGGAGAACTCTTACAATAAATACCTCTTCAATGTTCTCTAGCTGAATGAGTGCAACTATGGCAACAAATTAACAAATAAAAATATGTTTTTCATTCTAGAATTTCAAAGAAACAAGCTATACGGTGTCAGATGTATTCAGAGATGTTAAGGGAAGAAGTAGCCATTAGGTCATCCAGTCTGGGTTGCATATCGCACATCCTATTATACCAATGAGCCAGGACTTTGCATCTGACTGCAACACACCTTTCAGAGAGCATTCAGCATTAGTACAGAGGCATCAAAAGCTGGAGAAAGCAGCCTGCACTGCCTTCTTTGTTCAGTTTAATCAGCTTTGCCATTAAAAAAAAAAAAGTATCTGTTTTCTAATTTGAATTTATCTAGATTTAAATTTCCACCATAGGTTTTTGCTAAACCTTCCTCTACTAGATTAACAGATCTTTCAAATCTTTCTTCTTCTCTCTGTGAGAGTACTTATATGCTCAAATAAAGTAATTTCTCACCAATAGGTGTTTTTTTTTTTTTTTAGCAAAAGCATATTTCTGTGACTCTTATTCCCACAAAATTTGATCCCGTTGCATGTAAAAGGATTTTAATATTCTTTCCACTAGAAACATCCAGTTACTAAAACATGCTGAGCTACAGGCCATCAAAGAGCTGTCTAATTAAAGAATATGGATTACATACCAGTTACGATATGATATATTCAGAATAAATCTGCAGGGGGATCTAAAACTTCATCTTTGGGCTTTTGAAGGCAATCAGTCTACCATTTGAGCTAATGGAATATTTTGCTGGGTCAGCCCAGAAGAGGGGCTTTATATCATTACCTCCACCTCCTTAAACAGTGTTGCCTTTCACTCCTGTAAAATGGGAATTCTCAGTGGGACCTTTCTTGAAACACTAACATTCTCCAAGACCTTCTTGGGAACGTGATATGACCATAACTTGACACCAGACTAGAAGTTGCCCAATAGATGTTTGCAAGTCTGCCATAAACTCTGTTTCTAATAGCGTGCTTCACGCTGTGCCAGCAAAGAGAGGAGGAAATGGTGAAGGAGAAAGATGTCCAGGACAACAATGCCAGTGGGGCTCCATGTACCTGCAACACCTCCACGTGGATGCTTTGCCCTCCTTATCCAATGCTGAAGTCCTTGTAGAGCTGAGAGGAATGGTCTTCAGGTGAAATGTGGAGACACTGCATTTTTTGGTTTTTTTTCTCTCGTTCATGAAGAAATTCAGTCAATTAGAATTTGTTTCAAAGATAAGAGTAAATGTTAAAGATCAGAAGAGCTCACAGGGTGCATTAAGAAAAGCATGTGGGTGCACTAAGAAAAGTGTGTCCAGCAGATCTAGGGAGGTTCTCCTTCCCCTCTACTCTGCCCTGGGGAGACCACACGTGGAATACTGTGTCCAGTTTTGGGCTCCTCAATTCAAGAGAGACAGGGATCTACTGGAGAGAGTCCAAGGGAGAGCCACGAGGAGGATTAAGGGACTTGAACATCTCTCCTGTGAAGAGAGACTGAGAGAAGTGGGGCTGTTCAGCCTTGAAAGGAGACGGCTGAGAGGGGACCTTATTAATGTATACAAATATCTGAGGGGTGGGTGTCAAGGGGAAGGGGACAATCTCTTCTCAGTGGTGTCCAGCAACAGAACAAGGAATAATGGGTTTAAGTTAGAACGTAGGAAGTTCAACCTCAACATGAGGAGAAACTTCTTTACTGCGAGGATGACGGAGCCCTGGTACAGGCTGCCCAGAGAGGTTGTGGAGTCTCCTTCTCTGGAGACTTTCAAAACCCACCTGGATGCGTTCCTGTGTGACCTGCCCTAGGGGATCCTGCTCTGGCAGGGGGGTTGGACTAGATGATCTCTAGAGGTCCCTTCCAACCCCTATGATTCTATGATTCTATAATTCTATGATTCTATGAATCCTTCCGGGGGCTCTTTTTTGGATATAATGTGTCTGTGATGAAATCACCCTAAACACGTTATCGGGCTGTGTGGTTTCACCTTCTGCCTGCATGCTGATGCTGCCCAAATTCGGCTGATGTCAGCAGCTCAGTACAGGGGTTTTTCTCCGAAGAAGACTCTTTGACGTTGGTAAGGTTCTTCATGGGCATTACGGTTTAGCTACATATTTCTTTTTGCAGAATCAGCCTTTCTGTGATAACTGGGGCACTTGTAACCATGAGTCAAGATTTACTATTTAGTTTTTGGTGATATACTGGTTCCAGAGCAAAAAAGCACCTACTCAGAAGTTCAAGAAACTTGTAAATATGAAAAAAATCACCAAAAAAAAATCCAAACCTAAATCCAATAGAAAAGTAGAAGCCCAGATGCTTCTCATCCTTTACTTTCTTATTAGACCTTTGTGGCCACCACAGCTTGGCTTTCTTTCCATACAAAAGTCCCATTCTCAGCTGACTTGGCTGAACTCTGGCTTCCTCTCATATAGTGGTATATAAAGTAGTTTTATGGCACAGCTATAAATAAGGCTGAT
Source organism: Trogon surrucura (assembly GCA_020746105.1). Lineage (NCBI taxonomy): Eukaryota > Metazoa > Chordata > Aves > Trogoniformes > Trogonidae > Trogon > Trogon surrucura. Next base: position 105,624,538 of record CM036618.1, read on the forward strand.
TCATTTACAGTACTTAAATTTTGAGCATTTCAAAGAAGAAGCCATTTAAAGAATCGTCTTGAGGTTCATTAAAGCATGGAAATACTATGTCTATTTTGTAAATGGGAAACTGAGGCACTGTGAGGTTAAATGACGACACAAGATGTTCACAGAGAAGTGAACAATTTGGTGTGGATTTTGTTAATCATAGTCTAATACCTTAAGCAAGAGAGCATCGTTCTTGCCTTGCTGTCTGGTGCTGGAGTCTGAGTTATTCTCTTTCATAAAAATGTCTATGTCCTAAAAAAAATGGGAGCATTAAACAATAAAAAATAGTTACACAATACATGTCTCTTATGCTGAGGCCAGCACATTTGAACTGATTTTAAGTTCTTAAAAAATTAAAAATACAGTCTACCCGCTATTCAGAAAAATGAAGCTTTGAAACTGAGACAGAAATCTGATCTTTTGAGCGTGGCTATAACACTTAGAAAAACATACCATACATGACTCAGTACAGTTTATCTCTGTATTCAGAGGTATGCACCAGTCTGCTTCACATTCATGCATGATAAGTTTCTGCTTCAGTAACTGTGTTAAATAAATTTAAGAAATTAGACTGTTGAGCCTGTTTTCTAGTTTACGAAAGTACCCCAGAAATCACTGTGTACTTTTTTTTTAAAAAAAAATAGAACTACTCAAAAAGTAGAGTTCCCCAAAAAATGTCACTAACATTTCTCATATCAATTTACTAGAACAGAACCTTTATGTTAAAATCTAATAATTTTGCTTTAGTCTAGTCACTTAAGTGTGATCATTATTAAAATGATTGCTACTGTAAAAATATGTCTGTTCTAAACTACAATTAAAATTAATGAAGAACAAAGGCTAATCTGCCTAAACTTTTATAAAATTCTCCTAGGCCCCTAGTAAGACCTTTAGATACCTAAACCTTTCAGAAGGTGCACCTCACTTCTTGTAAGTGAAAAGATTTCCAGAATTATGAAGGCCAAAGTTCAATATATATTATCTTTAGAACTAGTAAAATTCACGAAAAGGTGCTTTACAAGCAAAACAGATTTTGTTCCGAGTCTTTCATAATTTTTTGTTTCAAATTGTGATGGTGCATACTAAAGGCTGTATCCTGAGAACTAAATTCATAAAGGAGACTTAAGCACTTAAACTGCTGGCATGTCACCCAAAATTTACATCTGCCAATTTCCGTTTGGGTATTTTTCTCAGTAAATATTCCAAATGTCTAACATGCTCCAAATACACTTAGTTTCAAGTAAACCACCACCAGAAGCAGAAGGTGGCAGCCACACTGGTCTTTTGGCTTTTTCCAGTGGCTTGCTCATGAAGTCCAGTCTTACCTCTAGATTAAGCAAATGATGAGCTTGATCTCCAGTCCCAGATAGGAACATAGTACATAGTGCATTGGGCCATTTGGCAAGTAGAAGACAACCACAGCCTCCATCCCCTTCCTTTCCTTCAAAAGTTACATGCAGTGAGAGTCTGAAACACCTAGTCCTCAAGCTGTAGGCTTCCTGGTTTTAAACCCTAAGGGAAGAGAGGCAGCTAAATCCAACTGAAAGCCACAATTTCATGCTTTAATTTTGTGAACATTTATACACTCTTAAAAGCAAGACTACTTGTCCCACCTTCTTGTTGACTGTAGATATCTCTCCCATGCCACTTTTTCCATTATGCCAGTGCAAGCACTAGCATCAATGCACCACCTTCCCAAGCCACTGTCTTGGGAAAATTATCTGTACTAATACTAACTGAGCAAGAGAAGGTAAATTTTCGGGTGAAAAAAGTTTTTAAGGCGGTTAATTAAGGAGTATCTTAATTGTTTTTGTCAGCAGAGGGAAAGTAGTGAGGGAGGGAAGGCAAATGGTACAGGGGAACTTTGGGGGATCTGAGGGTGTATTCTGCAACAAAGCTAACTTCAGGTAGTAAATGCATCAAGGAAAGGTGGCCTCAGTGACGCTTCACTTCTGAGTAACAGCCATTAGATCATACAGAGTTTTCCTGGCTTTGTACACTGGCTTTTGCAGAGCCTGTGCTTAGATACCTTAAGGTACATCTGCTCAAGTTAATCCAGAGAAGGCTCATGAAGATGATCAGGGGCTGAAGCACCTCCTTATGGGCACAGGTTGAAAGAGTTGGGATTGTTCAGCCTGGAGAAGAGAAGACTCCAAAGAAATCTTGCGGCATCCTTCCAGTACCGGAAGGGAACCTACATGAAAGAAGGGAAAGGACTCTTTACCAGGGAGTGTAGTGATAGGACAAGAGTGTAAGAGTTTCAAACTGAAAGAGGATAAATTTAGATTAGGTATGAGGAATAAATTCTTTACTGTGAGGTACTGGAACAGGTTGCCCAAAGAAGCTGTGGATGCCTTCTCCCTGGAAACATCCAAGGCCAGGCTGGACGGGGCTTTGAGCAACCTGGTCTAGTGAGAGGTGTCCCTGCCCATGGCGGGGGAGTTGGAACTAGATGATCTTTAAGGTCTCTTCCAACCCAAATTATTCCAGGATTTTGTGATTCTATAAGTGAGTACAGAAAACCATATATTCAATCTGCTCAGGCTTCACACAAACTACCTACAGCTTAGGGGACACGGAGTCATTTAATGTGGTCTTAATTCGAGTGACTGACCCTGCACCTCAAAAGGCTGGCTTTGGTGGGGGACAGGTTCTGTTTTCATTTGGCAGTGTGGGATTAGATGCTTCGAGAATGCAATAGCTGGTTTGAAATATACTGGTGTTGCAGAAACTTTCTATGTCTCATTTACCACGACCGCATAGCTAACACACCAGGGGCTTGCACGCTCGTTTGCCTCATTGTAGGTTTTGTGCACATTCATATCCTGAGCCTCAGGAGTGGAAATGTATCTAGAATGCTTGTAATCCTTTCCCATCTTCCTCATAATGTCTTTGATTGAAAATCTCTTCTGTGCAGGAAACCAGCACAGGTCTAGGTACAACTTAAATCCCACTTAAATTGCTATGGCTTAAAGTCCCACTAAAATAGCTCCTGGGCCTCACACTGTCCTTCTATATGGGGATGAATTTCATGCTTATGGAATTCCTCAGCATTTCCTCCTTCTAAAACTCTTTCATTTGTTGGCAGGGTAAATTATCCTCTTCTGAGCACAATCAGGCAACCTTTAGTCAGCACTGGCACCCAAGTTTATTTCATACTTTAATACTAAAAACAATTTTTATTAAAAATTAGTATGATTGAGTGCAAAAAAAAACCTGCCATACTTTCGGGAGGATCAATCAAAATGTTATTATCAGCACTGTGATTCACTTCACTTACTGTAAGATGAATCACATATGACCATGACTATGGGTGAACTTACCAGAAATTAAAGCAGTGTCTGTCACACTTGGGAAATAATTATTGCTGGAAATTATTTGATCTTGGCTGGACTCACTGGAGAGGCTAAAGTATATTATTGTCAGAGTTCACAGGGTTTCAGTCTTGGCCTATTGTTACCTTCACACTGCATCATGCAGAGTATAGGAAAAATGTATAACAAAAGCCTGAATACAAATTAATGTGTGGATGAAGCAACTGAATGTCACTTAGTCATTATTTCTATGATATCCAGATGGTGAATGGTCATTTTCTGTCGTCCTCTCCTTATGAGATGATCTCTGCAATCCATAGACACACTAAACTAAAAAAAAACCACAGTGTTTTCTTTTTCTATGGGTAAATGATCCAGTGCTACATTAGTTTACTTTAAAGATTTATTTCCTTAACAACACTCCTTTTTTCCATTTGCATGGTGGTTCACAAAGGTAGTTTGGTTTTCTTATACAGAGACACTCCTGTAAGTGGCTGCATGAACAGATATTTTTATACACATTAGAACAATATACAGATATCTTTAGAAAACCTCTTCTTTGTAAGAGTATTAGTAGCTCAGCTTTATACTGGTGCTGTGAGACTCAACTGACCTGTCTCAGACTATGGTTAATAAAAGAAAAGCAGTTGGAAAGGGTTACCTCAGCAAGTTTAAAAGCGTCAGACAAAACTGTGGAGATGATGCCAGGGAGCTTTACATGATATAGGAAACACGGGAAGGAAAAGAAGCTTTGGCCTGGAGAAGAACACATGAAAACCGTCCAGCTTTGTTAGTCCTGCCCACACTTCAACATCTCGCCCCTGCACGGCACTCCATCACTGGGAGCAGCCACGGTTCTGAAACAGTGGTGAGCAGGGCACAAATGTGATAAAACAGGAATCCCAGCTCTCACCGTGAAGCTATCACAACAGACCAGGCCTTTGACTCACTTGACCTTCCCCAGCGTTATTTTTAATGTCATCTTTATTTTTTCTTAGCCATTGAATATGTATTAACTGTTATACAACGCTTACCAAGTTTGTTATGTAAAATTCTAGAGATAAAACCTCAATCCAGGGCCCCCCTCTAAAGATTTTTGAACTTCCTGAGGGCTCTGGGAGCACATCCAAGGATTTTTATTGTTCCCAGAAGATATATGGAGATTATTTGTCATTTGGAGAATGTGTGTGTGAGAGTGTATTGGGGGGCTCTGCTGAGCACACTATTTTGTTTCTTTCCTGGGGAGGAGGTGGGATTCAAGGGTGACCTAAAACAGATGTTGAGAAAGGAGGGAAAGAGAAAGAAGAAAAAAAAAAAAGAAAAGAAAAAAGAAAAGAAAAGAAAAGAAAAGAAAAGAAAAGAAAAGAAAAGAAAAGAAAAGAAAAGAAAAGAAAAGAAAAGAAAAGAAAAGAAAAGAAAAGAAAAGAAAAGAAAAGAAAAGAAAAGAAAAGAAAAGAAAAGAAACCCCCTGAGATCTGCTAAGAATTACCAACTGCATTATGCATTTTATGAGGGTGCCTTCAATATTACTCATCTGCAATAAACTCCCATAGACCTTATAGCTTTTATTTTTGTGTATTAACAATACAGCAGTGAGGAGCTGACACTTGTTTTCCATATCAAGCAAAGTTTTATAAGTCACTTTTTTCTGGCTATCACCTCAGCTTATATTTTACACTGAACTGTAATTCCATTTTTATGGACACTGTGAAATACTTTTTTTTTTATAGAGTTCCTCTCCTTTTTTTCCCCCCCCCAAAAAAGGTCTAATTTTTAAGGGTCTCTTGGTGACCCATCTTGTTTTGGATATTGAACCTACAGAGTCACAGGTGCAGATAACTGCTGGAGCAATTAGTGGTCCTGAAGAGTGAAATCCTGGCCACACTGAAATCAGCAGGAGTTTTGTTAGTATGACCAACATTTCACCCTGTGCATTTAATGTTTACCTCATCCTCAGCTGGACCCACAAATAGTCTGTGTCAACCCAAAAGTTCCACTGGCTGGCTTTCATAACTGCCATGATTTGATATGCCCAGTAGAGCTGGTAACTAAATAACGTTTTCCTTTCTGGTGATTCTGTCCTTTTTTCATCTGGCAAACACTAATTTTTATCTCATTGGCTGGACTGGATTGTGAGCAACTATGACCTGGGTCCAAGGAGTATAATTCTGTAATATCAGCATATTATCACAACATCCTAGAGAACTCAGGCTTGCTAATTGCCTCTTAAGGGTAACGGAATGATTATTCTGGGGACAGCATGCTGAAATAATGCTGGAGTCAGTATAATAAAAGACATTCCAAGGCTTTAATAACCACATTGGTGGCACAGTGGTAATTTGTGTTTGCTGTGATATATTTAGAATCTGGAAAAGTATTACAAAATAGATTCCCATTTCAAGATTTTTGGACCGAGCAGCCTGTTAACAACCTTTTAAATCCTAAGCGTACAGTGCCACTGTTTCCTGAACTTTCTGTGATTTGTTGTTGCATTGTCAAACAAAAGGCATTCACTTTTACTGAAAGTGGAATCAGATCCTGCGTGCTGGATGCTGGACTGAAGTCAGCCATCCCAGGGTGACTTCTGAGATGTTAGATAAGCAGCTCTTTGGAAGGCAAGAAGAAACAAAAAGAAAACACTGGAGGTCAGAAAGCTATAAATGGTCATATGAGGATATTTACGTTAGCAATGTTCCCTTTCTGTGTCTGCAGGAGGGCTGCTGTGTCACATCAGGACACACATGATCAGTTTAGGTCATAGCAGCATTTTGAGACTTTGGAAGGATCTGTTTGAAATGAGGGATGGTCTGAACTCTTGACAACTGGGCATGTATGCAGTGATACTGCTCTTAGGACATGGCTCCATCCGTAATTTCTGGTTCAGATTTTGGGCCTATTATCAAACATGATGTAGAGCTGCAGTTGAGCCTCACTGCAGGAGATAACAAAGTGTGACATCATCAGAGCAACATGGAGTTTTGAAGGAGAAAACACGGAAACAGGGAAAAGAAGATGAAGGTGCTTGTTTGAATTATCAACAACTGTTTAAAGAGTGGCAAGGTGGCACACCACAGGCAGCGTATAATGTCTCTGAGTGTATCCAGAGAAAGAAAAAATATTTGGGAAGAGGTGGAAGATATCAGAACCCAAGTTGTGTCCAGGATTGCTGCAGCTGTGGACGATCTGTTAGTGACCTTTGCACAAAAAGCAATCCACAGGCCATGCAACAGTGGAAGGCAAGTACCAGCAAGGTCCTAGCTGAACTGAAGCGTAAGGGCTCCATAGGCCCATATCTGGCAGCTGAACCCATTTGCCCATGGCACTAATCATCTCCTTTTATATTTTAAATATTTCCCATGTGACACTATATGAGATATTTCAGAGACTCCTATTAGAATACTCACTTTTCGTGTATTTAACAGAACGTTCTCATCAGATCTTTCGTCATCAGCTTTTAACTCATTAGCTCCCTTTCTCATGTCCTTGGTGCACAAATTTCTGTCCTGTGTCTTTCAGTTGAATGAATTTACATGTACTACAATCCTACCACAAGGAAACATTTCATGCAGCATGCTGGGGTAACAAAACCACTTGCTACTGCAGCTGATGTTTCACATGACAATTCTTGCAGTGCTCAGGGGAGGAGATTAGTCATTTCTCCGGATCTGAATACATTAAGCTTTTTGAGTTGTTTTCCCTCTACCTCAGCATGATTCTCTTCTATCCTCTTGTTTCAGTTAGCCATCTGACTGGGCTCTAGCCCACCTCTTGACCTCTTCTCTGTAAGTTTCCATTTCCTGAGGTCGCAAGCTCCAGAAAGTTTTGTGTTCCAGTATTCTGAGCCTCCTCTGTGCTGGTATTTGGGAATTCTGAAGACCAGTTGACTTTCTGCACTGGGTATATTTAGGTCCTGAAATTTCTCCTTCTGAAGAGAAGAAATCTTGGTTATGAATTTATTTGTTTCATTTTCTGTGTAATTTAAACTGACTCAGCTTGTGACCAGTTTGATCCAGGGTTATTCTCTATGACCAGTACTTGCATAATGCCACCACTGCTTACAAAAACAAAGTGTCTTTTGTGCCTCTGTCTTCTGACTTAGTTGTATTTCCATTAATGCCCTTGGCTCAAGAATTAGGGATGAAATCCATGAGTCTATCCTTTGCTGTGGTCCTTTGTAATCTACAGCTCAGTTTCATGCAACACACACCGTACTCTAGAATACGGGAGGTTTAGTTAGCACAGCGGGCATCTGTCTGCTTCTGGCAGGCACAGCCACTGAAAGAATACTACTTCAGTTCTTCTCTGAAAGAGATAGCTTTTAAGTGGCAGCTAGATGCTTGTCTTGGCTACCTGATATCTAGGCTTTCACCCAGCAGCTGACATCAGCTAGAGCATGGAAACTGCAGATTCAAATATCAATGTGTTCTTCCGAAAAGCTTCTTAGATCTGTCACTCACTTTTTCTCACTGGCCTGACAGAGCCTATTTGTTGACTCTGCAAACCATAAAGAAAGGCCCACTTATTTTCTCAAACCATTATATACTGAATGCTTAATGTTGTTCAGTCACACTCATGCAATTAAAAAAAAAAAAAATCACATTTGAGTGGTCCTTCATCATGCCCAGTAGAGCAGCTTATCACAGCAGGAGTCACCAGCTGATGCAGTAATATAAAAGTCTTGCAAGCTGCCATTTTTTTGTGGAGGTGGAAAGTTGTTAAATTTTCAAGAAAATCTGCTTACAGTTTTACTGTTCTCTGTGATCATCATACACGCAGTTTGTGGTTTGCTATAATTTGGCAAATAACAAGCTCCTTTCTCTGATTTGAACTTTCTGGTTACATCTATTGCTAGCAATTTAAGCAACACAAGGAAAAGTTGCTGGATACTGCGTGTGGTTAGATGAGTTTACCATACTGCTGAGTTGTTAGACTAATCTAAACTAGCACAACAGAGTCATCCCTGACATGCTTTTGGCCAAAGACAGTGAGCCATCTCCCCAGCTGAGATTTCTAAGGCATGGGGAAGGAGGAGGGGGGGAGCATGGTGTGATTTTCTCCCTTCTATTTGTCCATCTGGACTAAAATATGTTTTTGAATATGGAATAAGCCAACTTTGTCCAATTATGGTGATCAGTATTTCTTTCAGTAACCAGTTGAAAAGGACATTTAGATTTAGGATGCTGGGACCAAAGCTGGGACAGAAGCAGGAACGTGATCCCAAAAGATAAGACATAGGGTTTCACTGAAGCCCTCAAACATTGTTGAAAATTTATAGTTTGTAACAATGAATGTGCTTAATACTATTCATTTGAGCAATTCCAGTACTTGAATCCTTCATATTATGAACTTAAAGACGGACATGAAGAAAGCGTAGACAGACCTAGACAAGTTTTGTACATAAAAGGTATCTTTTTTATTTTTTTAATGAGTTTTCCATATAAAACTGGACTATTTGATTTTCAGAGCATTGTAAACTGCTTTATAACTTTTGGTGCTTATAAAATTATTTGCGAACACTGGGTAACAATGGGGATTTCTGATTGGCTGGCAGTGATGTCATACATGTGTCAATATTTCTCATTAAAAGTACAGGTATGACCTTTTTACCTTGGAGTTTCCATACCATAATGGCTATAAGGCACTCATGGTTAATAGATTTCTGAGGGATTATTGCACTCTTTGAGTAGCTGAAGTCACTTGGCTCTTGGCTGGTGCCTCACACTGCACCTGAGGTGTGTGATAATCCCTCAGAAATGCACTGCTTGTTGAATCTCATGGCTTAATTATAAACATTAACTGAAGTCAGCTACACATTAACAGGCTTGCCCAGATGTTTCTATACCTGATGGATGGATGTGTTGACTGATGAAAAGAAATCACGCAAAAAGGTCCGTTTCTGGTGAGTTCGTTTGCCATGGAAAAAGAGAAGTAGAGCAAAGCAGTTCCACTACCCACTAATGAGAGAATTGAGACCTCTCGACTGCAGGAGGACACACAACAAATGTAATTCTATTTTCACTGCCTGAGGGAGGAGCAGCCCATTTTAAAACCCTGAGCATCATCACAGCTCCTGCCTGCACATCACCCTCCACCTTGACTTCGCCTTAATGACACCCAAGGCTACGTAGCTCCCTTCTGTGCAGTCTTAGATCTAGGATGCTTTGGAAACAAGTCACTTTCCAGTGTTTTTCAGTGGATCTCCAGTGATCCAGGAGAGACAGTATTGCCCCCCATCAAGGAAAACATTTCTCTTCTTGACAGAACTTAAAGCTCTTTTTCTGACTTGTTTTTTCTTCACCTGATGTTGTCTTTCACTAACACTTTACTGCTTTAAGGTCTGTGATACATTTTTTGTATTTTGACAGTTGTTGACTCACATTTTCTTCATCAGTTTCTTTAATGCAAACAGTAATGATAAACAATGTGAATAACCTTTTAGGCGGTTTTATAATATTTTCCTTTCCAATATTTCCTCAGTATATAAGATTCCAGCTAATTTAAATTTCTGTAAAAATCCCAAAGTCTTAGAAAACGTACTTGCAAGTGGGAATGTCCTGGGCAGGGAGAAATTTTACAGCAGCCCTTCAGATCCAGGCCAAACAGCCGAAATTATTTGTAAACCCACTCTGACTAATTGATGGCTGTCATAATGATACCTGCAGCAGTGAGATAGGATTCCTGCACACAAAGCACGTGCAAACATTAACCTCACATCTGCGTCTCTTAGTAATATCTTGCAGAAATTAGGACTAAAGGTTGTGCAGATTGCCAGGTATCCCTTGACATTAAGGAAAGCCTCAGTGGCCCTGCTAGGGCAGTTTTCCAGATGGTTTGCCTGGGACACACAGCGTATCTGTAAGAGGAACCGAAATGCAGTAATTTGGTTTCAATCAGTATCTGTTTTCATGCCTAATTGAACAATGATTACAGAATTGCTATCAGTGCTTCCATTATATTAATAAAGTCATGGTTAAATGAGCTGTGTATAAACATTTGTACAGAGGAAGCCTTTGTGCTTCCAAGTATAAGCCCTATTCATTTTCTGAAGTTGAAAACAAATATTCTCCTATAAGCATTTCAATGTATAATTGCCCTTAGTGTTTTCACAAACCCTCACAAAAATTTTAGAAGAAGATTTTGTATTATGTGAACTCTTAGCTGAATTTCATTAAATTTTGTCTCCATGAGCAAGCCTGAAAGGTGCTGATAAATTATGGTCTTACTGTGGCCTGCTGTGTGTTCTGTCATTCCAGCAAAAGCAGCACGCCAGGACAATGCAGAGCTGAGTGCTTCAGCGGAGCTGTTCTGCCCGTGCTCCTTTCCTTCTTGGTAAAAGGAGAGGTGCTGTGTGATAGTAAGAAATACCACATATAGAAGATGCTGCAGAGCTAGTTTCCTTTCACGCATGGAGAAAGGACTGCATATAAAGCTAGGTATGCTAGTTCCCTGCATCTTTGGCATTAGCTGCAGTGGAGGGAATCAATGAATGATAATACTAATAAATTAAAGAAGAGGCATCTTCATGTTTCTTTCTCATTCTGCAAGCAAACATGGGATTTCTAATATCACCAAATGGAGAGATAGTATATGAGCTAGGTCATTACCATAACAACAAGAAAGCAGTCTTTTATTGCATATTCTTAGGTCCTTTTAGACTATGTGTGGGTATTGACCCCAGGGGCAGGCAAACGAGAGTCTACTCTTTCTGCTGTTTGTCTTTGAACTTGAGAAGTGACACATACTTGGAGAAATTGTTGTGCAGCGAGTTGTGCTCCCAGAGGCTGTTCATCGCCCATCAAAACATATTCTGTGGGATGACAACTCCTTTTCTTCTGAACTTCTAGTTTGGTGTTATTTTCTGTCTGCTGTTCCACTGTGGTCTTCCACTAGGGATTTGGCAAAAGAGGAACAATTAAAGGAAGAATCAGGTCTGTGACTCAGAATGCCATTTTGATCCCAACCTCCACAAGCCCTATGCAGGGCAGGAGATTAAGGTTCATTCCCAAAGATGTGCTGGGACTCTGCTTTGTTACTGAAGCCCTGGTTCTCCTTGATTTAAGGTAGCACCCCTCCCTACATCCTACAATGTAACCTTTTAGCAGGAATTCCCACTGAAGTACTCAAGTCCCTGCTAACTGATACGGAACATATTATTCATACCTCTAAAGAAAAAGTTGCACCCTGTTTTGTTGTCCACTCAGTCCCTTCTTTCCTCCTGCCCATGGAATACATATATGCACAGTCAGCAAAATAAGAGATGTTTTCGTTATCTCAGGGTCTGGATGAAGGACGATTAACTGTAGTTGAATCCTGGTAGGGTTTATGTGCTGCTGGTGAGAAAAAGGACTTGCTTTAAGATGTTTCCTAAGTATCAGTTTCATCTTCTCCAAGAGTGATAAGCCTTCTTCAGGTTCTTCTAAACCTGTTGGTTTTCTGGTAAACTGAGATACTACCAGTAGTGAAAATACCTTCTTTCTTCTGCATGCAGTAGGACACCTCCTTTTTCACTCCCAGACAAGCACACTGACTAAAGCAAACTACACTCCCACTTCATTATTTTAAAAATCTGTCAAGAACATAAAAAATTATCTGCCAGACCATCCCACAGGTCCAGACATCTCATTGTCCTGTCTCCAAGAGTGATGGACAATGGGATGGACACTGCTGGTCACTTTTATTAAAGTACTTTTGAAAGTGTATCTTCCATGCATTTTATAAACACTATTCACTTAGTCCTTGTAACGCTCATGTCAATTAAATGTATAATAATATGCGTGAAGAACTAGACTCTGTTTTACCAAAATTCTCCTTAAAGACATGTTTTACAAGGTCTAGGCTGCAGGAAAACTTTTGGCAGGCACCTTTGAGCAAGCTGGAATATTTTAAAATTCAAATGGTTATCTCACTTTTATAATTGGGAATCAGAGACAGAGCACTAGGCAGAATTTAGGCAATTGAATATTATCCTAGGAATCCATTCCATTACTTTGATGGTTGAAAAAGCTCTTTTATGAGCCCATTAGCAAAGTGTGATATTCTTACAGCAAGGTGTAGAAAAAATTACTATAAGGTTTTTCGATATTAGCAAATGCTTTGGCACACCACCTCTTTATAATCTTTAGCATCTGCTCATTTTTTTAAAAGAACAAGTAAATAAATGAGTATATAAATAAACCAACCAACATATCCACAAATTCCTAGCAATGGAGTTTTTTTCAGATTAAATCCTCTATTTTATAACTCAGGTTTTGGCCTTTGTTCATTTCCCAACCAGCTGCAACATTTCATCTTCTGAAGAGCACAACTGACATCTGAGAGCTGAGTGCCATTGTGCTAATGACTCCATAAACAACCCCACCAAATCCTGTATGATAAATTTCCCCCGATTAGTTAAACAGATAGTGTATCGTGCCAGTGGAAGGAGTTTTTTGTTGACACAGCATCTCTGGAGACAGTGGTATGTTTTCCTTTAGAAGTTGAATGCTCAGCAACTGAAGTGGTGAGAATGACAGAAAATCAGTCAATATTATTCAGTCCTGATGGTCTTTCTTACCTTTTTTTTTTTATCTTTCTCCTTTCTTTTTTTTAAAATTTATTTATTTTTAAAGAGACCTTTTATTACACTGCCAGATTCTGTCTTGTAAAAATGAAATTGAACTAAATCTTTGAAGGGCAGAATGTGAAAATATTGTTAGCTCCAATCACTATATGTTTTTCTTAGTCTATGATCCATTAGAGCTACTTCTGTGTTTCATAAAGGAAAGGAGAATAATGTACTCATTTTATATTTTGAGGTTATTTATTTTATTTTTAGTCCTTGGTTTTTTTACAGTAAATGCATCGGTGGATCACTTTTGTGCATTATTTTTATATCTCTGCAGTACTGTTTCCATGAGCATGGTGGTTTTATAGTGAAGTTTCCACTTAGGGCTGTTAGTAAATCTTTCCGCAGAAGCCAGGCCTTTACAAATGACTATTGTGAAAGAAATGTTACTGGCTATGACGAGTGTGACAATAAATGTAGGAAAGACCTGGCTTTTGGTTATTACTCCTGTATCAGCTTTCCTGTCCTGACTGGAGGAAAGGGATAATTGCGTCTTCCCTTCCCCACAACCGCTACGCTTTTGTTGGGGCAGTGGTTAGACTCACAGTTTTCAGAGAGAAACAAATGCCACGCGGAGGAGTGCAATCACCGTCGCCTGCTCACACATAAAATATCGACCCTTGGGTAGACTTTCAGAACAGTATGGCGTGTTCCAGATAAACAGCAATTCACTGTAACAGGAATGCGAATTCAGGATGCAATTTCTTGGGTTCCTAAATAGTAATGCTTTTTCCATGACATGTAAGGAACATTTCTGGTGTTAGCTAACCGCTGTAAGGAAAGCCCATGTACGTGAGCATCTGATCAACTGGATTTTACAGTTCTGTGTCATATAGGGCTCTAATTACCGTGCTTTGAATAATGGAGAACTCAAACATGCTTTTAATCAATCCCATGGGCTCTGCTATTTCCATTACTTAGTCTCAATCCCTGTCTAAAAACTGGTACTGAGAAATCATTTCACATATTTAGTGAATCCCTAAGTGCGCTGCTCCTGAAAGCAGACCCTCACACTAAATCTGGATAGTTTATATTTGTTCTAAATGAAAACAGCAGAACAGTGGGATGACTGTGAGAAATTATGACATAAAGCTGATTCAAGACCTACTCAGACTCTTTGCCTTCAGCTGAGGCCTAAAGTGCTTTTATCTGTGTGTGTTATTTATGAAGGAGCAAACAGAGTCCATACATAACCCTCAACATGAAGGAGTCAAGGCTGTTTGGACATGTTCCAGTCCAGCTCCCTTTCTAATCCATGGCCTTCTGTTACAATATCGACCCGTTCTGCTCAAATACACATGCACCGATCTTAAGTAATAGCAAGCATTGTCCACGGGAAAGCTTTGATAACTGGTACTTAATGAAGTAATTGGTGATTAAATCAAGCAGAATTGGCGGAAGAGTGGCCATGACTTGAGAGGAGAAAAGAGAAGGGAGGAATGCAAGTCTATCAGTGAGAACAATCCCGACTTTTTCCGAACTGTATACAGTGAAATATGGCAAGGTTTTGGTGCCACTGATGATGATCCTCAACTGTACCTAGGGATTTAGCTCTCAGATACTTAGAAGAGGGCTGTAAGATGCTACATGGAAGAGAAGAGATCTTAAGGAATCATCACTAGAGGAGGAAAGAAAGGGGCATTGCATTCAAGCCCACTCTGGTAAGAACAACAACTTTTATTAATAACTTTTTGTAAATGGAAACTTACTCATTAATACCTAGGCAATGTCACCAAACCTGTTCAGAATGATCATTAGAAAGCAATCAGAGGGACATCAGTTCCATCTTTCTTAGATTTGACTCCAGGTGACTGAAAAAAAAAAGCATGAAGATGATACATTTTACAGCTAGCCATGCTGGTAGCACTGTGTTGCAGACTTAAGACTTTTGTCCTTGAGCTCTTTTTTTCTAAACAAGTGCATAACTCTTGTTTGCTAGTTATGAAAAGAGACCCTGACCAGCCAGGTACAGCTCATGTTGAGAGCTTGTCCGTGAGAAGGAACAGGTAAGACACTTCTTGTACACCAGATGTGCATGGGAGTGAACGGGAGAGTATGATCAAAACGGACCTGGGAAAGTGCTCTCCCTGTGTGATAAGAGAGTGATTGAAGGAGTACATGAGCTAATAACAAAACAAAACAAAAAAAAAGGAAAAAAAAAGGAAAAAAAGGGGGGGGGAGAAAAGAAGAAAGATCAAGATGAACCTCTGAAAGAGATCCTGAACAAACTCACTGAATTATCAACTAGACAGCAAGAAATAGAAGAAACCCTTAAACCAGTTCGGCTCTCCCACTACCATCAGCTCCCTCACTCAAGCCTGATTTTCAAGCTCGAAGCATAAAGGATCCTTTGCAACAGCAATGGAGCGGTGTCATCAGAGACACTATCATAGAGGGAGATTGGGAAGCAGCCAGTTCGATTGAGCGTCCTGTTGTTATTAATAACGGACAAGGGACCTGGGAACTGCATGATTCCGCGTGATGTGGCTGTGCAGCATCCTGTTACTTCAACAGCGTAACAGCAACACGACCGTGCACTGGGCCTGACTCTTGAATCTCTTTGTTTCGCCCACTGACGTGATGGGGCCCTGAGGTACCGATTACCAAGGATGACATGGATTGGACTGGCAGAAGATGGTTATGGCTGATAGCAGAGCAGTTATGGGAAAATGTAACTGTTTTCAGTGTTACCTGTTGTATTAATATGTATTCTCTTTGTGTGACTAACAATGAAGCTTATATTGGTTGTGTAGGACTGTCTAATCAAAGCCATATAATAGGTGTTAAGGTTTTTGGTATTAACCAGCAAAGTGATCTTCCTTTAGCTAAAAGCAAGGCGGGGAAACCTAAAGTGTCAGAAAACACAGACATCTCACCGGATTGCTGCTTGGCCTTGTGTGCTCGACAAGCAGCACACCCATGCTTAGATAACAGAGGCCTGGGATTGATGCAGGGGCATCTCTCACATTCCTGCTCTGCAAAGCTGTCGTGTGAGTCCTGGGAACTCAGGCAGAGCAGCAAGTAAAATATAACAAAGCAGTGGAATGAATATTACACATTTTCTAGCAAGGATATGATTTGGTTAAACCTGAAGACATGGTTTTCTGTGTTAGAAATCTGTTTAATGGTGTTTGTTAATATCAACAAAAAAACACGGATCGGCCACTCTATATCCCCGCAGATTACTCCTGCCAAGGCCTCCAGCAGAGTCTGGGATCCTTAACTTAATTTCTGTGTTCTCAAAGAAAAGTTCTGAATCTGCACCTCTGTGGTTGAGGCCAGATCTCCAGCCTGGTCTGCTCCTGTCCCTGTCAAATCCTGTGGCTGTAAAAGACAAGATAATATCAACAAACAACACAGATCGGCCACTCTATAAACCCAGAGATTACTCGTACCCAGGCCTCTAGCACAGCATTGGATCCTTAACTTAATTTCTGGGTTCCTGAATACAGCTCTGAATCTGCACCTCTGTGGCTGAGCCCAGATCTCCATCCTCATCTGCTCCAGTCGCTGTCAAATCCTGTGGCTGTAAAAGACAAGATAATATCAACAAACAACACAGATCGGCCACTCTATAAACCCAGAGATTACTCGTACCCAGGCCTCTAGCACAGCATTGGATCCTTAACTTGATTTCTGGGTTCCTGAATACAGCTCTGATTCTGCAGCTCTGTGGCTGAGCCCAGATCTCCACCCTCATCTGCTCCTGTCCCTCTCAAATCCTGTGGCTGTAAAAGACAAGATAATATCAACAAACAACACAGATCGGCCGCTCTATAAACCCACAGATTACTCGTACCCAGGCCTCTAGCACAGTCAAGGATCTTAACTTAATTTCCGGGTTCCTGAATAAAGTTCTGAATCTGCACCTCCGTGGCTGAGCCCAGATCTCCATCCTCATCTGCTCCAGTTTCTGTCAAATCCTGTGGCTGTAAAGACAAGATAATATCAACAAACAACAGAGATCAGCCACTTTATGTCCCCAAACTTACTCCTGCCGAGGTCTGCAGCACAGTCAAGAATCCTTAACTTAATTTCTGTGTTCCAGAAGAAGTTCTGATTCTGCATCTGTTTGGCTGCTCCCAGATCTCCACCCTCATGCGCTCCTGTCTCTGTCAAATCCTGTGGCTGTAAAAGACAAGATAATATCAACAAACCACACAGATCGGACACTTTATGTCCCCACAAATTACTCCTGCCCAGGTGTGCAGCACAGTCAAGGATCCTTAACTTAGTTTCTGTGTTCTCGAAGAAATTTCTGATTCTGCACCTCTGTGGCTGAGCCCAGATCTCCACCCTCATCTGCTCCTGTCTCTGTCAAATCCTGTGGCTGTAAAAGACAAGATAATATCAACAAAAACCATGCATTGGCCACTCTATATACCCACAACTTACTCCTGCCCAGGCCTCCAGCACAGTCTTGCTACTTAATTTCTGTTTTCTCCAAGAATGTTCTGATATTCCGGCTGTGTGGCTGAGGACACACTGCACCATGGTCTGCCCCTCTCCGAGGGATACCCTCTCAGTCTATATGTAGAATATTGTTCACCAAAGAAGGGACCAAACACTTTCAGTCGTCGTTTACAACCCCTTCCCCGGTCTCTGACAGCCTATTGAACCCTTAACTTTGTGCAGGTCCCATTGCCGATGTCGGCAAATCCCTGGCTGTGTGACTGAGGAGAAGCGTTTTTCGTGGTCTGCTCTGGTCCTTGTGCGACCTCTACCTCTGGAAGGCAGTGGAGGAGCCATCACCGTCCCGCACGCCACGCACTGTCTCCCCTGCCTCCATGACCTTGTTCATCAGCCCTCCTCTCCCTCCTCTCCCTCCTCCCATGGCAGCTCTCCCTTACCCACTAGCTCAGGTCTATCCTTTGCCAGCTCCCCTCTCAGGCCGTACTGGCACAAGCTCTCCGGGACACGGCCACCTCCAACATTCTTCCTGTTGTTACATCATCACTGTTGTGACATGGGCTGGAATGGCCAGCCCTCGGCTGCCTGGGGAAAAGAAGTGTCACTCTGCAGCCTTGTTAAACATCGTGGGATGGACAAACCCCATCATTCAGGTCTGTGGGGGAGGTGGCTGAGAGAGAGAGACCCCTGTGACTCCTCGCTGCTCAGGGACAGCCTCTTCCCCTGGGGCTGCAGGCACCTCACAGCCTTTCGCCTCACAGTCCTGTCTCACCCCACTGACCCTTGCCTCCTCCTTGTAGGGGAATTTCTTGTGGAGCAGAGGCACGGTATCCCTTTAAAGGTGTGGACAACCCAGCTTAGGCCTAAACAAAGGCTCTGTCCTTGGAGCTGTCTTGGGGCACGGAGTGGAGGAGGTACAGCTGTTTGTGAAGAGTCTTGCCGCAGGGAGAAGGGGAGGGCGAGAGCCGCCTGCGTAGTTGAACGGCACTATCCAATAAACTGCGGAAACTTCTTCTCAGTGAGGGTGACGGAGCACTGGAACAGGCTGCCCAGAGAGGTTGTGGAGTCTCCTTCTCTGGAGACATTCAAGATCTGGCTGGACACGTTCCTGTGTAGCATAATCTAGGCATTCCTGCTCTGGCAGGGGGATTGGACTTGATGATCTTTCGAGGTCCCTTCCAATCCCTAACATTCTATGATTCTATGATTCTATGATTGTATTGGAAGATTATGGCCACCTTCTAAATTCTCAAATTTCAGTGGGAGATGAGTTAATTTCTAGCATGGCAGGCTTAGTACTCTTCGTCTTACAGGACCGTATTTAAGAAAAGAAGACCAGAAACATTCCTTTGGGTGATTCTACTCTGATGCTTGTTTCCCAGAAATTATTTATGCTGATTTGCAAATTGAGGCTGCAGGGAACAAGGGTAGGCATGCATCAGTCCAAAGTAATGGTATAAATTTGCCTCACCGATTTTAGTGTTAAATCTGCATTTGACTTCTGTGAAGTCTGAAACTCAAACTAAGATGCAGGTGTCCAAGTTGGCTAAACCGTAGAAACTGTTGACCTGCCTGCAAATAACAGAAGGGGCTTTTTACTAAGCTTCAAGTAAATGAAAAAGAGGGAAGTAAATATAACTCCTACTGTCAGAAATCCCACATATGTTGTTCTTATTCAGAAGATTTTGTGTAGGAGATCCAGTTGATGGACACTTTTATTAATGCTGAAGCTTCTTCTCTTCAGAATACTTTCGCATATGACTTGCAGAACTGGTAAAATGTATAAAAATGTTCTCTTCCACTATAGAGCTTGCTATCTCGTTTCTCACTTTCTGAGTAAGGTGTGCTAGAAGCCCTAATTGATGGACAACAATTAAATTTGAGGACGATCTTTTCTGAAAGGAGTGTTTTGTTGTTGATGATCATTTAAATTATTTTTTAGAGGTATGTTATTTTGGATAATATTACTTTGGATATCTGGGCCTATCTCCTTCTGAAGGATGAATCCAGTACTGTTGTATCTTTATTTCTGTCATTCTTGGCTCTGTAAAGCTCTTTATTAATTTTCATTAAGATGAGTATACTCCATTGTAGTCTAACCTTTAGCTAGCTAATATTTGTGAATCCATAGTCACTGGTGGGTCTTTTTGCTAGAATTTTGTGTAATGAAGTATAAAAGATTAAATGTGTCAGTAATTTGCCAAATTTCTGGTCTAGAAATTTCTCATTAAAAATGCCTTTGTTCATCTCTATCTTCAATTTAAGGTGTAATTCATAGCTCATTAGTAGCAACAGAAAATATTTCAGTGAGTTTTGTGCTTGGTATTTATTGATCTTTACATGGGAAGTAGGTACTCAGGAAGAAAATAGTGACTCCAGAAAAAATATCTTTGTTTATTTGTATTAATCAGCTGATCATTTCCATTTTTGCATTGCAATGCAGATTATGTCCTTTCTGTAAATATCAAGAAGTTTGTTTTTGAAAAAGCAACCATTGGAATATATTCTATAAACATCATCTAAGTTCTCACATAAACTTACATTTTATAGGAAATTTTACTGGTCTCGTATGCATTAGCCAAAAATCTCAGGTGCTTAAGTCTGTGGAAAAATAAGCTACTGTCTGTTGAAGTTTCAATAAAACAGTCAAAAAAGCTGATATTAAAGAAAATCTGACATGCAAAACTAATATTATTTTAAAGACTCAAAGGATTTTTTTTTCTTTTTTGGCTTATATCGTGCACATTAGAATTCTTCAAGAATTTATTTCTTTCAAAGGACCTAAATGTTAGTTCTCACTTTGAAGCTGAAGTGGAGCAACAACTTGGAGAAACTTTTGCTTTTCATACTGGTTTTAGAGAAAGGATTTTTTTCCTTTGTTTGTTTCCTTTTTTTTTCTAATATTTTCTCTGTAAATGTTTCTGATGTACAGAATGCCATGCATAAACTGAGGTATTAATAGTAGCAAAGAAGAATTAATGATATGACAAGTAATGTGAACATAACTTAGTCTCTAATAAGACCAATATAAAATCACATCTTTCAGGGACTAAAGAGGGAATATACTGCAAATCATTGCTTTGGTGTTTCTAGAATAGATAACTGCTGAATGTTGACATCTAATCACTGAGAAGATCTAAAACATTGTTAAATCCTCTTGTTTTATTTAATTCCAGTTCAACTTACTTAAATGTAAGAATAGTTTTCACATAGATCACATAAGCATTTTGTCTGTGAACAATCAAATAAGAGTCTAAACTCTTGCTCCTTTATGAAAAACTGCAAATGTTTTAAATTTTTTTGGTAACAACATATGCACCCAGTTATTTTTGTTCCTTAATGTAAGATACAACACAAATAAACACAAAAAAATTGAAATATTCTGTACAAGATTTGTCTACCCTCACATGTCAATTTTGAGTTCTGTCCAAACTCTCCTAAATCAATGGGAAGACTGGATCACTGATGTTCAAAATCGTATACATATTTGAAGAATAAAGGTCAACACTTTTAAATTAGTTTAAATTAATTTAATTTCTTTGTAACAGTTGCTTTGCTGGCTACAAAGGCTGAAGGAAATTATAAATTTAAAATTGTTCCCCAAAGATTCATATATTTGCTTAATCTCAGTTTGTTTTTAACTTGTATGAATCATTCCCCATGGTCACTGTCTGAGGGGCTGAAATTCTGGTTTTGCCAGGAAAGGTTTGCCATGGCCAATAAATAGACTACCAATGAAAAAAAAAATAGTTGTTTTCTGTCTTTTGAGTTTGGATTGTTCAATTGTAGTTACTTTCTTTTTTTGATTTCTATCAATGGCAGTCATGCTGCTGTCCTGCATTTCTGATACTATTTTAGTTATTAACTTTTTTTTTAAGTTAGCCCCCCTAACTTTGTGACTAACAGTTTTCTGGCATGCGAATTCAAAAGTTTTCCCAGGAATTTTACTTTCTATGTAGACAAATTTGCAATGATACTAGCAATTTTGGTACCATTCATGGGCTGTGGGGTCAGTTTTCAGGACGTTATAAGTTACCATTGTTTGCAAAAGGCAGTCTATCAAAACAACTGTAAAATGGCAGATACATAAACATGTGGTACTATCATTCAGCTCTCTTACACTGTAATTAGTAGGAAGAATATGAAGTTTGGCAAGCTGCTCTCTCATAGCAGGTTTCTACCAGTGCCCTTGACAGAAAAAAAAAAATCATATAGTAACGCAGGTTCCCTTCCCAGGAAGAACATTCCTGCCATGGCAGCTCTGAGTAAGACGGAGGGACAAAGAACAATAAAAAATCGATTTTTATGTCATTCTCCTTCCATGACTTCACATAAGTTTGTCAACACTAAGGATGTAATAGCTCGTGTTGCCATTTTAGAGTCAAGATTTCCATCCTTACCATGTACGAAGGCCACGTGTTGGCCCTCAGGCATTGTACCACCAGTCATCTCTAGCTGATACACCACGGCAGAAAAAACCTTTTTCCCTGTTCTCCAGAAATGTCACCCACAGGGCTGAGTATCTTTCCTCTCGCTTGATGACGTGCATCTTCTGCACAAGACTTCTGGGCACGTATAGCAATGCCATGAGCTGAGGCTGGGATAATTTTTACCTACTTTCCCAGTGGATCTTGCTGAACCATTTTTTTACTAAATCATATTTATAACATGTACTGAAAAGGTGGTGATCACATTTGTGCTATAGAAAAGAGTGTAAGAGCTAACATATGCCTTTATCTTTTGTTATTGCAAATAATGAAGGACTTTTAAAAGATAATAGATCAACATTTATTTGTACTAGAAAATGTTTTTCTTCTGGTTACTGTATCACTAGAACTTCTCTATCTTTATGTAACTTATAATAAAATATTTTCATAGGGATTTATAAAATATAAAATCATCAAAATTGAACATGTAAAATAAAGGAAATGTATTTTAATTAGTTCCATTTTTGGGACTCATAAATGTGTTTCTTCTTGTAAGACCTGATCAAAATACCACTCAGATTAATAGAAAAGGTCCCAGAGATTTCTATAGATTTCAGATTGGTCCCTTGTTAAGATTTAATTTCACACAGTTTAACTCAAATAAGGCACATGTGGACCTGGTTGGGAGCAGGTTTTACTTCTTGCGAAAATTTTCAAGGAAAAGTAATACATTAAAGAATGTTTTTCCATTTGCAGGGAAAGCACCTACTAACCCCAAACCTGATGTTTTGGCTGTGTCTTTGGCAACAAAGAAAATAGTTATGGCGCTTCTATATATGCTATCTAACATATAACGTTAGACAATAAAACCATTTTAGAAGTTCCTGAAATGTTCATGATCAACTTGTTAACACACAGAGAAGAAATACCTGAGTCTCTGGTTGTTTACTGCTATCTCAGACCAGATAAATAAAAGATATAAAATTAAATCCTGTCTTTGAACGTAGCCACCAGTAGTGCTTACTAGGGTTTTCTCAGAGGAAATGCCTGTGCAGTGACTGTGATATTTAGTGTTTTGGTATTTTCACGTTGCTTATGTGCCCACTATTGCACTCAAATATATAGGACTTCTCTTGATTTCAGGAATGGATTCCATAATCTTAATTACAAGATCTTGAACATTCAGAGACATTTATGACTAAGTTTATATTTAGTTCCTAGTCTGCTTTTGTATTACCACAAAACTGGCTGCTCTGAAGTCACTGGGGAGGGAAGGCTCAGAGCTCAATGTGAGTGTCTGAGCAGCCTGCAAGGTTGAGAAACTGGTCCAATTTGTTGAGCCATTTGAAGACTGACCAATTTGTACCAAAATTAGGCCATTCAAAGTTTTTGCTTGCGTTTGCAGAGATGTGTATGTTTCCACTGACTCATGAAGAAGCCTGACTTTGGAAAGCTATTTTAAATTAAGAAGAAGCGTTCCAAACTACCAAGACCATTCAAAATCAAACTCGACTACCTTCTGTAACAGCCTTATTTTCCACTCCTAGAGAAGACTAGCTTCAGCTTCAGAGGAGGAATAATGACATCCAGTGGCCTCTTACCTCTCCATGCAGCGCCCATGTTTGTTACATTCTCCAGTTTGCCTGCCCAGTATGGTCCAAACTGCAGATATGCTGCGATTACAAATGGCTGAATTTGCATGTAAATCACCCCATTTATATACGCTGCTCATTAGGTTTGCTAACAGAAGAATAGAGATTCAAATTTTCTATTTAGATGCTCAGAGTAATTATCTGGGGGTTTGATCAAATTATTGATTAGAACATTTAAATTAAAATACCAGTAAGAAACTGCTCTTACGTTCCAAACAGTAGAAGTAAATGCTATGTATTTACATGTCATAATTGTTTTGGTTCTGGGTTGTTTTTTTTTAAAGGGGGCAGAAGTCCTTGAAGTCCTATACACTGTCTATAAATGCTCAGCTGTATGGTGTAAATAGGTATGTATACCTATATCGTGACTTATTAGACAAATACACAGGTTTGACTTATTCACTTTATTTAGGATACTTTTTGTTCTTGACAGAATAAACTTAACCACAAATAGGCACTGACGCATATATTAATGGGGTGTGTCTTTTAGATCAGACTTCAAAATCTACATCTCCCTATCTTGGATTCTGGTTACTTTCTGTAACTCCTTGTTTCCAAGCTAGGATTTGCCTCATTCATTCCTTGTCTAATATTTTCTGACCCAGAAACATCAGTATTTCCATTCTGCAGTTCTTATTGTTAATGGTATCGCTATTGTAACAACACACGGGAACATGAATCAGGGGCTGACTCCCATTATGCCAGGTGCCGTCCACACACAGAAAAAAGTATGGCTCCCACTCCAGGTCCTTAAGCTTGTTAAGTGCTTTGGGCTGAAAAGCTTTGAGTGGATATAAAATATTACAGCTCATTTACAAAATTTGTTTAAAAAGATAATCAGGTTCTAAAGGGAGCTGATTCAACAAATGTGTGCAGTAATATATCAAATTTCACCATGGTCCCCTGTGATTTCATAACAGTATGTGCAATACTTAATTCTCACTTATACTAAAGCCAGTTCGCATTGCCTTTACAATGAAAAGCTTAAAGTAAATGCAAAAAATGGGCCCAGGGGATGCATTCTTTTTCTGCTGCTATGGCCAACAATAGAGTTGAAAAGGGATGGATTCTTGGAGCAATTAATTCTCCTTGGGCATGGAAAAGGGCCCAAAGAGACCAAAGAATCCATCTCCTGCTGATGATCCCTGCAAGTGTTGCCACCCTCTCCTCCTCACCATATTTTCCTGTCTGCTGTGATACTCTTTAGCTGTCTTTCTGTGCCTATTTTAGAGTTTACACATGGCAATCAGACATATTCATATGTCTGAACTGAACTACATAGAATTATCCAATTTTAAGAACATCTGGAGACTCCAGGAGATTTTCTGGAATTCTTTAACAATGCTTTAACAGTTTTGCATGAAGTCATAGCCATCCAAGGACTTCCAGATTGGATTGTGCTCAGTTCAGTTGTTAATATCTAGAAGATAATAACATGATAATGGATCAACCCAGCAGTCTCTCTACTCTGCTCTCCCATTTCCTGCAGAAGCTGGTGGTTACATAGAGAAGATACCATGGTGCTTCTCCAGTATATCCTGCTAGCTTCCATCAGCCTGGGATTTATGAATTTTTGAGCCTGAGACTGTGTCCTGGTTTGAGTTAAACAGGACCAATTCTGTTCAGTGATTTTACTTTTCAGTTCAGTCTCTTCTAAGAGACTGCATTTTCTGAAGTTAACAGACAGTTTTGCAGACGGTGTCTGCTACTAGAAATGATAATGCCTGATGTTTATAGTTACTGCCAAGGATTGGTATGCAGAAAGGCTCTTGCTGATACTTGCTCCTGTAATAACCAAGACCATGGCTAAATCTTGTCTACGAAGCTGGGAGGGTGCTAGAAAGTAAAAGGTTGTATGTACCTCTGGGGAATAATAGACAGTACAGGTGACCAACAAGAGTATTCCATTCCATATATGTCATATTCAGTACAAAGTTCAGGGATCATGGGGAACAAGCCCTTTTGCTCTTGCTCTTCCTCTTCTTCTACGGCCAGCATCCAAGGAGAACTCTGTCTGTTCTTCTGCCTTTGATCCCGATTCTGAGTTCCCAAATCCAACTCCTGTGTCTGGTTCCCCTGTGCCACTGAGCCTTGGGCTTCCCCGGTGCCGCTTGCTCTGCAGCATCAGTGGGGTTTGTTTTGGGGGGGAGTTGCATTTGATATCGGGCTTTTGTGTATTTGTACTTAGTTCATTATTTTCATTATTTCCTTATTAGTACTATTATTGTTTTATTAAAGCTGTTTTCTAACCTGTAATTCTTCCTGCCTTATTCCCCTTCCCTTCCCATTTGGGAGGTGTGAGGTGTTCTTTTGGTTCTTTTAGTTCCTCCCCTATGAGAGGCGGTGAACTAGTGGCCCCTTCTCATTGCTGCTTTGGAGATCTTGCCGTCAAAGACTCATTGCTTCAGCTCAGCACTCTGGATGACAGTGAAGTCACTGAGACCAAAGCCACTCATGGAGACATGTCAACTTGTGTTATGACTGCTTCACTGAGGCAGAAACAAGATACATTAATAGACAACTTTTGGTAATAAAATTATATATTTTCACGTATTTTAGACTGAAGGAATACTTTCTGTACCAAAGTTTTCAATTACATTAACTTAGGTAACTGGTATTAAAACACAAGAACAATAACAACAACAACAAACTATCCAACCATTAGATTACTATGGTTTTAAAGAGCAAATATAGCATCAGCAAGGATTTGAGAAGAGAGCTCCTTAGGTTGAACCTCTGTTGCTCTTCCAAAGCAGTGAAGCAGCCATGGGTAATGCCATGACTCTCACAAAGCACAAAAGGAACCTGGCTGCATAACCACTCAAAATATTATCTGTTCGGGGCTCCCCACCTCTAAGTGTAGAATAGCTTGAGCATTAGGTATTTTTAATTTTTTATAACTCACAAGCAACTGGCTACGTTTGCAGCTGCAAAGAGGCTGGGACCGTATCACAGTCTAATAAAAGCCTCAATAAAAGTTTTAAGCTAGTTCACACATCTGCGGTCTGAGGGGGAGCATTACCTAATGTGTGCTGTTTCTGCTGTGGTCCCAACTATCCCCTTGGTTGTTGCAGGGGTGAAAAACTGTGACTATGATGTCCCCCAGCTGTTTTTATGGCCTTCTCTGAACCACCATCATCTTCGCACGAACCTCATGAGTTTATTAGAGTGATACAGGTAATTCTCTGAAGTGTCTATAATTCTCACTCTCCAGATTCTTTGAATGTATTATCTTTCAAAGTACTATCTCCAGTCCACAGATTTCTTCAAAGGGAAATAAAAATACAGGTCTGGTATTTTTATACCTTGGATAAAAATAATCAAGCTGGTCCCTTGGGTCCAACCAGTGTTTTAAAACGTCTGTTTCTCCAAGTGCTATGATTTCGTCACACAGTCCACAAAAATAAAGTCCATAATTAACTTCCGAGATTTGAAAATGAACAGAGACATTTAAACCTGTCCACATTCAGGAGGGTGGGGATCTCTTCATAGCTATGAGTATCATTAGAAGATGAAGCAGATATTGACCGTCCTTGCTTCTCGTATGTATAAATGTGCTATGTCCAGCAGGATTTACAGTAGGACTGCACAGCATTTTATTAGGTCTTCAGACTTTGTCCAAGTGAGGCAGATTTCCAATGGTCAAAGAGTATGATAGATAACACAAAGAGACACTTTTTGCTTCATATACAGAGATGCAGCTCCTTTACATAGCCCTCAGGCTTACATCTCACCATGATGCATGTGCTTCCAGCCTGGCAAAAGAGCCTGAAAAGCCACATTATAAAACCATCCAAATGCCCTTCATTTACAGAGCTTGCACTATTTCAAGACATGTTTTAAAGATGTGCACGCTGCCTTCCTTTCTATATTCTTTCCATTCAGAGGAAGTCATTACAGTAAACTGCTGAGGGGCCCAGGGTGGGTGTGTGGGTGGGGGGAAGCAATGTCTGGCAGGGGCTGGTAGAAATTTACTTTGAACTCTGATGAAGAACATTTCCACTCTCTTTATAACTAAATCCACTGGCCATTGATGATCCCAAGGCTCATAAACTCAGGTATGATGGAACTCCCTAGGGAACTATCAGGGAGAGGGAGAGGCTCTGCACGCATGTGGACGTGTGTGTGTGTGTGTATGTGCTACTTCTCTTTCATTCTGGCTGTGAGAGAAATAGTGATCGAATGACAAAAATTGGTCTGTGCTCTCCGAAAAGTAATGGTACATGGCAGCTATTCTCAGAATGAAAAGAAAAACGCTCATTAAGATATCAGCATCACCTCTTTTTCTCCCCAGTTTTTATGAGCTCTCTGGAAGTACCTCCTTTATACTTTAAAACTGTTTTGTGGATTATGACAAACTTTTCAGCAGATTTATTTCAGAAAGGAAAATCTGTCTTATATCACAAAATAAGCTCAACCTGCCAAAATCAGGATGAGGGAGAAGCCTCCCTTCATTTCTCCCTTTCTTCTCCCTTCAGCTACCTTAATTCATTACCTCACAGGATGAATTCTGTTTGTTATCTTCTCATGACATTCCTGGGCCATATAAGTTTCAACCCTAGGTGAGAATGATTATCTTCAGTTCTTCTTCTTAATGGGACCTGAAAGATCCAATTGAGCTAAAGCTGCTGTTAGTAATCCAAAACTCTGATCCTGAGCACCTCTGCTCAGCTCCTGCTTTTCTATAGATATATTTAAGATTCACTAACATACTAATTTTTTGAAATTCCTGAGACATCAGGCCAAAGAGGCAACCATTAAGCTACCAGTAGTGACTGCTCCCTGGGGTAGGAGAGAAACCACAGTTCCCCAGGGATTTTTTGAAGATATTTTATCCACTGGCTGCTAAATATAGAAGAAGCTACAAAGTAGGAATGCCCCATGCTCTCTTTTTCCTGATGAGTACCCCAGTAAGGCAACTCAGGAGTGTCCTCCTCTCCACAATCTAGCAGGACGAGAAGCCCACTGTCCACAAGGCGGTGATAAATGCCAACTACGGCAACTTCAGACAAAAGTGGGAGCTGAAACCATGTCTCCTGCATCTTTGGGAATGCCGTAGCCCCTGTCTACTGTTTTAAGAGCAAAGCTTGACTCTGCTTTGGCTCAGATAGGAGGGACAGCAGTGTTCCTTTCAGGCAAGGACAGAGAGAATTCCCTTTTGGCACCAAAGCTTCAGAGAAAAACTGAGTTAAGATAAAGTCTCATCCTTAAGATAAAGTCTTAGAGACTTAAAGTCTTAAAGACTTAAGATAAATCTCATCTTGTACAAATAAGAATGTCTTGTTTGTACAAATAGGCTAGGAAACTCTTTGGTCAACATGCAGGTTATTTTGGAGTGCTGCTCTGAAGCAGCATAGGATGGTCTCTGAAAATCAAGGCACAGCCACAGCCTCCTAGAAGCTGCTCACCGATGGCAATTTCAAGCTGATAGCTCCAGCTAGCTTGGTAAGAACATTCAAGAAAATACATCAATTTAAAAACAATTTAAACACATGCTCTTGCTTAAAATCCAGTAAAGTTCTGCTGAATGAAAACCCAAGCTCCCCTGTTACCTGAAGTTCAGACTTGGTGTGACTGAAAAATAAAAGCACCTGTCAAATTGCTTTGACTGTACGTCGCAAGCACCGTGCAGCGGCAAAAGCAGTAAACATTATCAAAGATTTTACAAGCTTTGTTTGTGACCTTTGGTTTAGGTTTGTAAAATCAGGACTACTACCTGAAAAGTAAAAGATGAACTCTTACTTGTCAAGGTTTTATAATCTCATATTTGTGCTTGCATGGTCTCATGAAAACAGAGGAACCATTTGAAAAAGCAATTTACTGAAACAGGGGTTTACACTTTCCAGGGGCAAAGAGACAATGAATGAAGACAAAATTAGCACTTTCAGTTACTCTCAAAAGCAAAACAGGTTACAACAAATATGGAAGGCATATTCACACTAGTGCTTTTGCTTAGATATATATTCCCTACTGTGACTATGTCAGATCATTTTCTTGGTTGATTGTGGAATAAAATACTGTGAAACAGAGCTGAACAGAGTATTTTATTATTACTGTAATTATGTCATCTATTACCATCATCTTAGTGTTCAGTTAGGATCGGGACGTGCTTGGCATGGTTCAAACATAAGCTAATGAACAAGTCTCATTTAAACAACATATGTTGTCCACATAGTGGTAAGATACAGGAGATGGGGCTGGAACTCGGCTGAGATGACAGAGAGGGAAAGAGTGACGGGTAAAGGAATAGCCAAATATAATAAATACCTATTAAAATCAATAACAGCTTTTCCATCGGCTTAAGTAACTTTTGGACCAAATCCTAAATGTACCATTTGGAGGATTTATAGGTTTCTTTTAATAGACATGAACAAAGGTCTTTTTTATTAAATTATGCATTTGCTGCTGTGGCTTATGGAAATGGCACGCATATCTACTACTAGTGTGACGGACCTCAGTTCTGACAACACATGCATTTGTTCAGCTTTACGTGGTGAATAAGCTTAGTGTATAAAATTAAGCATGTGTACAGGGCTGAGGCTTTTCTTAATTTTATAATAATTTTATCTGGAGATGTTCCAAATCCAGGCCTACTTCTCTCTGACATTTGTTTTTTGTTTTTAATCTTAATTCTCTCTTTCTAGTTCCTTGAACCTGCATTTCTGTGTGGAGAGCACCATGGGGAGCTGTGCCTGTGCAGAACAGCCTGACAGATCTTCACAGAGTGGCAGCACAGGCTGTGGACCTCTTATTTTCAGGCCTAACAACTCTATAGAAGACGTGGTACCACCAAAAAAAGAGAAGGCTGAGCCTGCTGAGTGCCTTAAAAGAGTGGCTATACTCAGGTGGTAGTTTTCTCAGCCTTGAATCTCAAGTGAAAAAAAGACACATCCTTTGAGAGGCTCAAACTTGGGAGAAATACCATATTTCAAAACCGGTATGCTTAGGTTCCTCTGTTGGACACATTTAGGTCACTATACACTCATCATGTAGGTTTTCCAACCTTACTTTTCAAGCATCAAACATACACAGTGGACTGAAGAGACAGCCTATGTGCAGGGTTATACACACAAAATGTAGGCATTAGAACACCTCAAAGTACAGTTTCACGATACATCTACTTCTGCTGTCTCAAAGGGATGGTGATTCCCCCAGCACCTTTTCCAGTTCCAGCCCATGCGCTCCTACTGTCTGGGGCCAACTCCTGAACTGATTCAACTCACTGAGAACTGGCAAAGTAACTGGAAAGCAAAACAAAAGAAAACAAAATGACAACAACAATAACAAAGTGAAACATGAGCTAAACTGATTGAGAATAAGGTATGTACTCAAAAATGAAGAATAGATTCAACTGTTTTTAAGACTTACCTTAAAATTATGCTGATGCTACATGGAGACCTTTGGAAAATACCAGTTGTAGAAATCTACACTTTCATAGAAAAAATATTGCTTACTTTGGAGATTTTGTCTTTCATGTTCTTTTCTTGGAAGAATTTCCTTTAAAGGGTAATCTCCTCTATTAATAATAGTTGAAGAAAAATAATGCTTTTATATTAAAATGTTTGTTCCTCAAACTCAGAGCACTTTGCTCTTAAAAACTGACACCAATGATTTAACCGAAAAGGTTCCTGAAACCACTGAGGGAAAGACTCAGCTCTTCTATTTTCACTACAATGCTTGAATCACCAGATCCTACTGCTGCTTTATTTTGGTTTGTCATTTTGGTGCCAGGAATATCTGCAAGTTTCATGAGGTAATGCTTCTTCCATGTTAAGCTAAAAGATATACCAAGCAGATATTTCAGAGTAACCCAAATCAGACTATTCAGAGATTTTAATTCACCCACGATATGCTGTTGCTTTTACATGGCTTCTTCATTTAAATTACTCAATCTCTAAGGGCTGCATATGAAAAGAAGGGTTTGTTCCAGATTAACTTATTTTAATAAAGTAGAAAAATAGAATAGAGGACAATGTACTTGGTGGGAGGGGCAGAGAAACAGACAAAAAGGAAAATAAGGGAGCTGGTATGGAGTGTCCCAGTTAACCTCTTCCAGAAAACTGAAGACACTACCATTTAGAAAAAGACTAGAAAAGAAATTGCTAGTGAAAGTCTTTCAAGGTTCAGAAGTATATAGGTATGTCCTTATTTTTTCAAATTCTATTATTGTACATTTCTAGAGTCCGATCAGGGATAAAAGTAGATGTGCCAGAACACTGCAAGAAAAATTCGTTTCAAATGTTGCTGGACCTAACAGAAGCTGGACATGGAAAGAAAACCATGAGAAACACTTATTGCTTGAGATTTATTGATGATTTTGTAGATCCCAGATGTTTTAATGATTTATGCAAGCTACAGATATCTGAGGGCTTATCCAGAATCAATTCCAAGATTTTCAAAATTTGTCTATCACTTGTCTGAATGGCTCACTGAACCTGAAATTGATGAAGTCTGTTTTCCCTTAAAATGTAGAACAGCCAATGAGGCCAATGGGAGAGCCAAGCAGGACGGGATGTTTGCTCAGACCTGCTCTTCAGTGGGAGACTCAGGCAGAACATACTTTTTCTGTAGGAACAACCCATGCACAACAGAAATGTAAAGCTGGGCACAGGTGGCATACCTATGTCCCCAGCCTCTATTAATCTTATTCTCAAGGTGGGAACCTTCTGTGAAGTTGAAATCCAAAACAGCAGTTGGATCTGTAACCTTCTTCCTCTCTCATTCTTTGTATATAATCAGCAGTCATGGCATTGATTCTGCAAATACAGTAGCGGTTCTCTGGGTGACTTTCTTGAAGTGGTAGCACAGAGGGGTAAAAAAATACAATATGCTGTAAAAGTTATTATCAAAGTCACTTTATCTCTACAAAATGTGAAAATCCTTATTCTTCTGGCATCGCTATGGAACAATTTAAAGAACAAAATGTATTCAATATTTTGCATGGACTGACTTCCATCAGACTTTGAGGGAAGTTAATAAATCAACAGAAACCACTTAACTGCAGCATTTTCATGGGTCCATTGGAATTCTAAGCAAATAACACGTTTGTAAGAATGAAAAGTCACTTATATTATACACACAATCTAATGTTCAAAGGAGTGTAAAAGATGCTTAAGTGTTAATATTTTATGTAGCTTTCGCTCTCAGTAGTAATTGCAAGCCATTAAAAAGAATGTTAAACCATAGCTGTTAGCACTGGCACAGTCCCAAGTAAACACTGAACCCTCACGGAAGGGGGTTAATTGGTACAAGAAGAGGTAATTTATTAAGGAACACTGAAACCCTGTATACACCCAAAGATCAGACTGAACTGCAAAAACCTTGTGTGAATATTATATCTTATAATCAGGTTTTTTTCCTACATTGCACATTAGAGTCTTGAACTGATTCAGAAAACTGAAAAACCAACAAGGTTTTTCTACGTGTCTCCAATAAACCTTCCCCTGGTGCCCTTCAGTCTGCCACCTCCCCCCCCTCCCTGGAAAGCCTGTTACTCACTAGAATACAAGTTTACTGGCAAGAAAAACCACGACAACAGTCCAACTGAGCATGTGGGACTCCTTGTCGCTTGCTTTTGCATGGTTTGGCACATTGTGCTAGAGCCTTACCAGCCTTGCATAGGTCCAATGACCACCTTCTGGATTGATAAATTTGTCTTTTCATGAAATTTCTTAAAAGGTCATCTTCTGTGAGGTTTCTGATTCCATAACACAAATGGAAGTGGGCAGCAGTCAGCTCTTCTCACCCCACTGCCTTGTGAACAACTTCTTTTGTTAGCAATGACCACTCAGAAAAATACGGTTTCATTGTTCAGACATCGGGAGTGGAGTTTTCCTTCAAATCTCCACCCACCATGGTAAGTCTGCGATTCACCCTCGTTCCAACAAGCCTTAGGGCCATTACTCACATTGGCAGCACTCCATCAAGGAAAGCTACCTGGAAGACCTACAGACATGAAAGCCAGATCCAGTCTCCAGGCTGAAAGAAAGGGTATAAATTTTTCATCTTTCTCTCTCCCTGGCATAATCTTTATCTTGGTCTGCCATGCAGTTGTCTCCTGCATAGCTGGTGTTTAACTTCTATGTGAAAGGTGCACAGAGTATACGGCAGACATGCAGTTTGGAAAGCTCTAAATTTATTAGTTGATTTTTAGAAATTTTGTACATACAGTTGAATTGAAAGCCCATTGAGGTCGCTAGGAGCTCTCCCACTGCGCTCAGCAGGATTTGCATCGGGACCGTGAACTAGAATATCTTGAAATCAGTGTTTAAAAGCCTAGACAAACTAAAACCAGACTTGTGAAACCCTTCCTTCCATTCTATGTTTTCCCTCCCATGGAAAGGGAGCACAACAGCAGGAACTAAGGAATCTGACGGCTGTAAGGGTTTCTACCTGTGATCTCCCAATTTTCCTCTTGATCACCAGAGGAACAAAAAGAGTTACCTCTGTTCAAATTATTTTATTAATCTAAACTAGAAGGGAAGTCCAATATACTAAGATGATTTGCAATTTTCTCTGTTTCAGCAGAATTTATTTTTGCTTTACTAAATGCCATGATTCTAAGATGAAATGCATTAGTAAATATACCTTGTATTTTCATAGGTTTGATTTAAAGAAGTTTTGAATTTCTCTCAGCATAGATCTCACTCCTGTAGTTTGTTTTACTTTATCAAGCACTTTTGATAACAAGTGACACTACTATAGAATTGGTGTCCGTGGAAGGAAAAAAAAAAAAAACCAATCCCACTTTAGTGATTATAAGAAATTCAGATTTTCTGATTTTGGATTCTCATATGATAAGTCCAAACCAAGCTTTAATCTTGAGAAAACGGACCAGAAAAAAGCTTTGTAAATTTATGTATATTAGTTTTTCACTTCTAATTGCTGTTTCATAGGATTTAACAAGAATTTCGTATGTAAAACTGAAGCCGCTTAGAGTTATGTTCACATTAAAATACAATTTTGAATAACAGTCCTAATCGTTTCTAGATTTCTTTTGCTAGTTCAGCTCTTCTGTCAAATTTATTTTCTAAGCTTTGTTTATTCAAAATTTTTATTGTTAAACTATAAATTCTTGAGGCTTTCAAAGCAATGTTAAAATATTTGTCACCCAACTGTACTAAAAATATTATTCTAATTCTTTATTTTCCATTAAAATGTCATCCAAGAATATAGTGCATAATTCCACCCTTTATTTTTGCACTACTCATATGAGCAGAGCTGCTGAATTCTGAATTAATTTGAAGTAAAAGCAAGCAATTTATTTTTAAAAAGCTATTAGGCTGCAAGGTAGAATCTGAGGTATCCTCACATTCACTGACTTGGTAAGGCAGAAAGTGCTAAGAACAGTTGTAATAACACCACATATGTTAATGTTAAAATTGTTAAACATGTTAAAAATTACTCCAAAGAAAAATCTGTTCTACTTGAATTCAAGGACGTGAATAGAAATTACAGGTCTTTTAAGGTTTCTGTGGTTTGTTTTTTTTCCAAAATACTAAAAAAAAAATCTATTTGGATTGTTTGAGGTTTTTTTGTTCGTTCGTTTGTTTGTGGTGTTTTTGTGAGGTGGGGGTGGGACGTGAAGCACAGTGCTTCTATAATACAAGACAGCATGAATAAATGTTATTCTGTCCTGTCTGGTCTGTGCTAGGTAGGTTTTTTGCTTGGACATCTCTCGTAACATCCTTTTGTGTGCAATTTCCGGGATGTATTGTAGGGTTTGCAAGAATTGGAGACCAAAGCGCATTGTGGCAGGTGTAATCCACCCAAGGAGGAGCTCAGCTACCAAATTTGTACCTTTTTTTTTGTGGCTATGCAACTCGACAGGCAGATATAAGCTAACAAATAAGTTACACAGAATGTTTCAGTTCAGCACAACAAATTCTTAACATTCCCGTTAAGTACAAGCCAATCTGGAAAGAATCTTTCACCAAATATTATGACATTTCTGTAAATTAATAACTTATTATGGTTAATCCCAATCTTATACAAAACCATTCTGGACCTCAAAACTTCCCTAGGTGTCAACAAGTTCTTAAGTTGCCCATGACTTCTTTCTGCTCAGGTGTCCAAATTCTGTGCACATCAGCATATCTTAAAGCACAATTAAAACAGCAATGAAATGGTGAACAAATACCCCAGAAATGTCAAGGTACTGTCCTAAATGTGTTGCTTTCTAGCAGTCCCATAGCCCCTGCAGCTGGGACTGTGGTTCCCAGGTGATTACATTGCCATGACATGTAAGCTACCTCAAAATCTGCTATAACAATGTTCTACAGAGAATTTGCATGTCTTTTGGACCCAAATACACCAAGGTGGTAGAGACCAGGTATATGCAACAGAGGTTAGCACATGTTTTTTGCATAGCACTGCATGACAGTAGATACCTTGCAGATGCGTAAAAGAAAAGGTGCAAAGATAAAATATATTGTACATATAAGATCTAAGAAATGGAAAGCAAGAGGCAACTTTACCAATCCAAGGGTTTTTCACCATGAACTTGAACTTCCGATGAAGTAGTCATTCAGAACTGCAGTTTGATTTATGTCCATTGCTGACATGTTTGCAAAATGTGATGAACCTCGCATGACAGCTCAATTTTGCCTTGTATATATGTTGCTAATAGGCAAACATACATACATATATAATGTAGTGTGGTGGTACCACCCTTAGGACTGGAAACTGAACCTCAAGTGAACCATCAGCACACATTAAGATACTTTTTATTAAGACAAATATTTTGAGGATGAAGTGTATTCAGTATACTACTGCAGAAGATTTCCTAACGATATTAAGAGTTATTGCTTTAACGGCCCACAAAAGCATGTTTTCATCGGAACTGTTCTTCACTACATTCCTTAGTTCTGTTTATATTTCAGCTCTTTTGTAGGCTGAAGTGAAGCAATATTTTAGTGAAGAACATTATATAATGATATACAATGTTATCAAGAGCAGCATATACCTTTCAAAGCAGATATAATGCTCCATTTGCATTTACCATATGAGTTCACTTTTAAAATAAATCTTCTGATAACCCACAAAACAGTGAGGCAAAACCAGGGGGGAAATGAGAGGCAGTGGAGTTAGGGGATAAAAAAGGGACTCTGGGGAAACTCCTTCTAATGTTACTTACACGTGCATATATCATGCACTTCTGCTGAAACATAAGGATTTATCCTTTTTATACTCACATATGTCATAATCTATATGAATGAAAGTATGGTATTATTTTACACAGAAGAAAGAAATGAAAAGATTCCTAAATTTTGAAGTTAAATCTTCAAAAGGTAAGAGATGCTCGTAACAGCCTAGCTGGTTCTGCTTTTGTTCTCTTGTCCTCACCCTCCTGGAATATCCTAAACATCTGGGTCTTTAACTACATGATCATATGCTATCCTTCGCAAGATCCTTGTTTTAGTCCAGGTAAGGGACCAACGATTGCAAAGTGCTAGTGAACAATCCTTCTGGCTGTCTATTTTAGATAAATCTAGAATTTTCCAAAACTAATCAAAATCAAATTGTGCTCAAAACTGATCCAAAAAAAGGATGTGCATTGACTGAAAAAATGTGCTTCAATATGTTCACCCAGCTACATAACATATATGCATGATGAGAGACAGAAAAGATATATTGGCACTCGTTTGGGATGATGAATAAAATTCTCTCGTGTCCTCACCACTTACAATACACTCGACCCAAAATGATTCCACTAAAACCTGCATTTCAGATCATGTGCTTTGACTGTGTATGATACACAAAGTAACTTAAAGAAAACACAACCTAAGAACACCGGTATATGAAATACCTTCAGTTTTTACAATTTTCAGACCTTTTTCTTATGTATGCTCTATGCTTCAGAGACCAGGTGCTTTAGCTACTGGCTCCAGCTGACTGGGACTCAGCAAAAGCCATTAAAACTTCATACAGTAATCTCCAGCCACTATCCTACACATAAAAATGTCATCATTTTAAGGCTTTCTCTCCCCTGACTCTTCTGAACTAGGAGCAGGTCAGGTGGGAACCCTGGGAAAGATTGTTTTCCAAATCTTCCATTTTCAGTCTGACAAGCGGTGAGATAAATATCTGAAACACATCGTCTATCTGAAATGAAATATCGTCCATTTTGGCCCTAATACTGTGGTGAGAAGTTCCAGATTCAAAAAAGATGGGAAGCAGTGATATATAGGATGCTTCAAATTCCTTAATGACATCTGCTCAAAAAAAGGGTAATAGCGCAGGATATTTGGTATACTTTCAGAATGTCGTAATTTGTAAGCATCCTTTAATGGAGTAAAGTGAATGTGATTTTATCCCATAACTTATTCACATAGATGAAGTGGGAGACTTTCACTGATATGGGTCTGGATAGGAATTCAAGATCTCAGGTTTTTCCTCATCAACATCTCAGGTATTTTCTTGCTACCTTGCTGAGGGAAGTGTCTTAGAAGTACTTCTTGGAAAATTCTTCATCTGGGACAGAATTTCACTTTCAGTGGTTTCATGTCATCTCTAAAATGAGGAAAATGTATTCAAAGCACTTGTGATGGCTTTTCTTCAAGGTTCTGCTGGGTTCACTCTTGCAGTTTGGGGTGAAAGAAGAGAATTTTCATCCACTGAGAAAACGTGGCTGTCCCACCTCCTTATGAGCCCACTTGTTGAGCTAGTTTGAATTTTCTAAAATTACACACTATATTACGCATACGAAGAATCAGAAGTACAACTTTTGCAAGGCATCTTTAGTTTTCACCTAGTAAAAAAATTTGAATGGCATTTTTAGTAAAAATGTATTTTGCTTCTATTCTTTGTCTATATCTACTTAAATCTAGATAGACATCTCTACCTCTTGATCTCTATATCTGTTATACTCCTTGATAGAGTAAGGAGATATATTCTAATAGGAAGGACAACACTGTTACTTAAAAGAAACTTTAATCTGTCTACTGCTGTAGGGAATGGAGGACTGTGCTCTGTGACTACCTGGATTGGAGTATAGCTGATGTTCTAAGAAGAAAAAAAAAAAAAAGAAAAAGATGGACTGAGTTTGCATAAAACCACTTTTTCTTTCTAAAATCTGACCTTCCTGTTTGGACCCATCATAAAGTCTTCTGGGAAGAACTCAAGTCTATTTGGTTTTAAATAGCAGTTAAATTACAGAGTCTGCACTGGACAGTAAAACCTATTTGCTTGAGTATCTTTAGGGTGTGTTTCAGCCTAGTGGCAAGGCTGGTATGGAAAGATTTTGCAAGACCAGAGGTCCTGAAGGTGCAGTATTATCTTAGTTAGACCTAATCCAGCCCATTTGCTGAAAATGGATGAACCCCGCTGGGTTCATATACCTTCAGTGGGAAGACATATGCCTATCCCTTCTCTGTTGGACACCGAGTCTTTAGACGGGAAATGCACTGTGCTCATTTTAGTAACATTTTCTTATGGCTATTTTTTTCCAGCTTTTATGAGAAATTATTGAACAGTCAGGATCAGGATGGGACTGATACCATGGAAAATTTCCTGCTGCAAGAACTGAGGTGCTGTGCTCTTTATTTTTGGTGACATTTTCTCAACTGAACCAGGAAAAATAAAATATTTGATTCTTCCTTGTTCACCAGATGTGCAAGAAAGACCCAGAATTTCTGGATATAAAGGTATCATATGAACTCCAGATCAGTGAAGCATGCCTGTGTATGAACTCAGAATTCCCAGCAGGCTTCAGGAAGAGTTATTTTTCTTTCAGGGATACCATTTGTTTTCCATTATAGCCACCTTCTGTTAACATTTTTCTGAGATGAGACCTTGTATCTAATTGTATTCATCCACAGCTCAGCCTATGACTGACTTTCCTGGCACCACATGTCTATGTTTGTCCTGAATCCAAGATACTCCAGGAACTGTGTGACTATATGCGATCATTTCTTCCTCCTCCATCCAAAAAGAAAGACCTGTCTGGGAAGAGATAATTGAATTCCCTCCTACCTGAAAAACCAGTAATAACTTTATCATTACCCCGTAGAAAGATCGTGGGTGCTTGTAGAGTGAAATGTCTTCAAAATTAAATGGGACATCCCTCAATTGCCTGTGCAGCCCTCCTTAAAATGAACTATTTCATGTGTCTGAATTTACCCTTTCTGAGGGAAGACTGCAAACAGAAAAGGATGTTCTAGCTTAGTCCTCTCACCTTTATTCATTGCTGTCCCCTTCTCCCATTTTGTGATGGAACTGCATTTCTGTCTTTTGAATTCTTGTGTATTTTCTGTTGGCTTTTAAATTTCTGTCTGAAAATTCTTTTCTATCTCATTTTCTCTGTTTTGTTCCTAGTAGACAATCCCTTAATCTGAGCATAAATTACGTAGTTCCTTTCTGGTTTTGAAACTAAATGTCTTCAGTGTATTTGTCCAAAAGGTTTCAGCTACCACTTTACCTAGTAGTTTTCATTAGGGTTACAACTCTTGTTCTTCTTAAATCTTTTTACACTTAAGGGCAGAGAGAAAATTAATTTTTTACATTGTCCCAAAAACACAGTTTGGTTTGCCTAATTCAGTCCTCATAGTCACAGACAACCTCACAAAAGATGCACCTCTTCTAGCAGTCCACAAAACGTATTGCAAGCATCACACTATACTACAAGTAATGTGTGTGTATATATATATATATACACATACACATATATATGTTAGAACAAATACCTCTTGTAAAAGACAGAAAGGTTCAACAGTGCTGTATAGAAAGTAGGCAGGGGATTTAAAAAGAATCATGAGTTACCTCTGAAATAGCAGCTCCTGGATAATCACAGCAAATATACACATCCTTGCATTAAAACATGAAAAGAATCTTTTTTTTTTCCTCCATCTTTCCAAAACAAGCTAATACCTTCTGTAGATACTGTTTTCCTGTGATTTGTTTCTGAACTTTTGTTATGTGATAAAAGTCTTGCTCCTTTTTTGTTTCCCTGCTGCTATTTTTTTTAAGGTGATGTCCAGATATGTTTTTTTCCTTGTTAGTTCACACCACTGTTAATAACATGAAGTATTTAAAAGGGAATGATTTGAAGATAAATAATCACTGGGAAGGAACAGATAGACTTCAGCAAGAGCAATACTAGTTCCTGACAAACTCTTTGGCTAGAAATAAGATGAGTGTCTGAAACAAATGGCAGTTTCTTTCCTGTGTTTTCTTTCCATGTGGAGGTTGACTTAAGGAATTTATACTTGAAAAGCTTGAAAGTTCCCATTGTGAACAAGATACCAAAATTTTATCCCAACAAAGCTGTATGTAGGCCATTTTCCTGGAAATACTAAGAGACTAAGGCAAGTTGTAGGCCCAACTCCAGACAGCTTCATCTGCAAGTGCTACAGATACAGACAGTGCTGAGGAGATAGACCCAAGACTGATACAAGTCCTGGTCTTTCTGAAAGGGAGAGTTTTTCTCCTGGTGGACTCAAAAATTGTTCCAGTTTACCCTGTGAGGTATATACATTTTTTCATACCTGCCACAAGTTAGAAGATGCTGTAATTTCTTGTTTTTAAAGTATTCCGTTGTATCAGTAAGAGAGCAGGGAACTACTTGCCTGAAAGGCAAATCACCCCTATTTTTCCTCTCATGGGACAGAGTCCTCAAACTCTATGCATTTACTGTTTGGGCACCCTAGATTCTGACCTTTGATATCTGTGCATGGATGTGAGGTGACAACTCAATGTGTTTGCCTGCTTCTGCAGGGAAAAGCACTTCCAGAAGTTCAGAGTCTAAGACTGAAGGATCCTGTGTCCATGAAATACAAATAGCCTGACATTCATTTTAACTTATCTCTGCACCTTGATAGCTTAAAAGGGAAATATTTTTCTTCCCAAAGAGTTTCCAGGATAATTCATCAATGTTTGCTTGGTCTTCAGATTTTGCTGTAATATGCACTACATAAATATGTAGACAGCTTAGTTTCATTACACAGATATCACTACCCATACGTTAATAAAAATAGATTGAAGGAGAGGTCATATTCTTTGAAATACACTGTAGCTTCATCTGTCAGTTCCTGAAGAAAGGTAAATTTACCTTCTATTGATCATTTCCTACCGACTTAGCAAAAATATTGAAAAAGGGATGAGGCGTATTAGAAGCATTTACCAAATTTGACCCTGGTTTGCAAAATCAGTGGAAACTTGCCATGCCTTAAACAGTAAGCAGAAAAAAAGAGAAGAAAAGAAAAAAGATGCTAAAAATAAATCAGTAAAAGAGAAAAGTTCCTGTAATTTTAAGTTTAAAATACAAGCCTGAGTAATCAAGGAAAGTATTTTTACTGCCCTGTCAATATTTTTCCTGGAAGCTCTGGTAAATAGACTTTCTTTAGATCTGTAGTGTGCGTGCCTAATGGTCTTAGGTGTCTCTTACCACAGAAAACTTTATCCTTAAGAAATACAGTAAACAGGAACTCTGTGGTTACGTAGTTCCTGAAAGAAAAAAAAAAAAAAGCACCATATTCACTGCCATGACACACAATTTATACTGATTTAAGAAGAAGCTGTTCTTTTCTATTTTGAATCTTTCATGTCAGCCTTTGTTTCCATTGCATTAAAAAAAAAAAAAACCAAACCTGTTTTTAAAACCTATCAGTGAACTGGATCATGTTTTCTCAGTCATTTGAATTAACATCCCCATAACCCCAGGAGCCTTGCAGAAGTGCTGGAAAGCAGAAAGGAGCTTTTTTTGTGGGTTTTTTTTTTTTTTTCTTTTGCCTTTCTAAAGCTCTATTTACTTTGCTGGAGGAAAAACAAAAAGAAATCAGCTATCTTCTCTTCTGAATCAGCAGCTTGTAGAAGCTGTGATCCATCCAAGACTGAACAAAGCTATAAAAATTATCTCAAGATCACTTTAACACATAACTCTCCCAGGTTCAGTGTCACCTCAGTCACTTCATTTTTTACCACACTCTTTGCTTCAAAACCTGCTACTTGGGCAAATGAAACAAGTCAACATCTTGCTGACTCTCCCTGTCAGCTCCAGCTCTTCTCCATTACCTGGTTCCCAAGTAATACTGATCCTACATTCACAGTGAAGTCCATCTTTCCAGTCTCCCAGGCGGATGAACAGTTCAATTGTCTAACACAGGGGTAGGTTGGCATTACAAGCAGTGTGTTAGCAGGGGAATGAACCTCAGCACTCGGTGTTACTGCCTTGCTGTGCAGGTCAGGTTCTCTGTTATCACGCTTCATCAAGAAATGTGGCCCTGACCACGGCAGGGAGGTTGGAACTAGATGAACTTTAATGTACCTTCCAACTCAAACCATTCTGTGATTCTATGATCACTACAAGCTCAGTCCATTCTTGAACACAGCACTGACCATCCATTTGAACACAGCACTGACCATCCATTTATGATTTTGCTGTCACCCTTACCTCTGCAAGGTCCTTACTAGCCAATAGGAAGAACTCTGAATGCACTGTAGTCTTGGCCTCAGCACTTTCATGTTGCAGTCCAGTGAGAAAGCTGAAATTTGGACAAATATCCCAATTTTTGTTATCCAGTTGTGGTGACCTTGACAGGCTTGAGAAATGGGCCAGTGCAAACTGCATGAGCTTCAACAAGTCAAAATGCAAGGTCCTGCACCTGGGTCGGGCCAATCCTAGGCACAAATACAAACTGGGCACAGAGTGGGTTGAGAGTAGCCCTGAAGAGAAGGATTTGGGGGTGTTGATAGACGAGAAGCTCAACATGAGCCAGCCGTGAGCTCATGCAGCTCAAAAGGCCAACCCCATCCTGGGATGTATCAGGAGAAGTGTAGCCAGCAGGTCAAGAGAGGTGATTCTCCCCCTTCTACTCTGCTCTTGTGAGACCCCACCTCGAATACTGCGTCCAGCTTTGGTGTCCCCACCATAAGAGGGACATAGAACTGTTGGAGCGTGTTCAGAGGAGGCCACAAAGATGATCCAGGGGCTGAAGCACCTCTGCTGTGAGGATAGGCTGCAGGAGCTGGGATTGTTCAGTCTTGAAAAGAGAAGACTTCGGGGGAACCTAGTAGCTGCCTTCCAATACCTGAAGGGAACCTACAGGAAGGCTGGGGAGGGACTTTTTACAAGAGTGTCCACTGATAGGACAAGGGGAAATGGGTTTAAGTTGAAGGAGAATAGATTTAGATTAGATCTTAGGAAGAAATTCTTGAGTACGAGGGTGGCAAGACTTTGGAATAAATTGTCCAGAGATGTTGTGGCTGCCCCCTACCTGAAGGTGTTCAAGGCCAAGTTGGACAGAGCCCTGAATAGCCTGATCTAGTTGAGAGGTGTCCCTGCCCATGACAAGGAGGTTGGATTAGATGATCTCTAAGGTCCCTTCCAGCCGAGGCCATTCTATGATTCTATGATTCTATGATTCTATGATTCTATGACTGCTGTGTTCACGGGATGGACAGGATAGATTGGTGAGAGCTGCAAGATGTTAAAGTACC
Organism: Trogon surrucura; assembly: GCA_020746105.1. Classification (NCBI taxonomy): domain Eukaryota; kingdom Metazoa; phylum Chordata; class Aves; order Trogoniformes; family Trogonidae; genus Trogon; species Trogon surrucura. The sequence goes on from CM036618.1 coordinate 105,668,405, forward strand.
AGTGTAAGGCATAAGCATGCCCTGCTGCTCACTCATCCCTCTGCCAGGGGCTGCTTTGCCAGGAGAGAGAGGTAGCCACCATGTGTTCAGATAAGCCCAAACTCATGTTCTTGCTGCCTCTGTTCTTACAGTAACGTCAGTGCTGGCAGAGGGCATGTGATTCAGGCTCACATTACTGAGGTCTTTTTTTTTTTAATGGACAGATTTTATCTGCCTGAGAAATTGAAAAACACAACCTTTTGCTTCGTGTGAAAAGCACTGCAAAGCCTGGACTAACACTGCTGCAGCCTTTTGCCATCAGTACAACCAGCAACGCAAAGCAAGAAATGGATGAGAAGTCCCAGCTAAATCAAGCCAAATCTTTGTTGGCGGAATGACAATAGGGTAATAATAAGACAGATTTTTCAGGTGTCCTGTGTTTTGGCTTCTTTTATTCCAGTGATCTTTGTCCTCATATCTTTCCCAGGAGCCCTCTGTATTTTAGTTAATTTTCCATTTTGGCTCCATTTTTGTCACTGTAAGTTCTCTTGGTGTCTTGTTTGGGTGATTTAAGTGTTATCCACAGTAGCAGCTGAAGTTGTTGAAAGATGTCTGTTGTTCTATTGCACTGATATCTATTGCTTTGTAGCCTCTTCTTAGTTGATTTTATTTTTTCCCAAGAAGGACTGCTCATGATTTTCTCAATCTATTTCCTTGGATACTGCAAAAAAAATCTTTACAATCTCTGTTGTCAGCAGTATTGTCTTTGAAAAAACTATTTTTTTTTCACCAGATATAATGTTAAAGAATTTTTTTTTTCCACTAAAAACTGACAGGCTGCCAAAATTGAAGTTGAAAAAAGGGAAGGAGTCAGGTTTAATGAATTTTCCAGGTTGAGGTGAAAAAACTTTTCAAAGACTTTTCAAAATGCTCTACCACTTCAAAATGAAAAATTTTATTGGACTTTGAAAAAAAAAAATCTAATTCAAACATGAAGACCAAACACTGGAAAAATAGAGAGGAAAAATTAAAAAAAAAATAAAAGAAAAAAGAAACAAAACACACAAGGATTGACAAACATTTATCAGAATTTTCAAATTTCCAAATATGAGTGGCAGATACACAATTTTTTAAAAATGCTTCTGAAAAAAAAAAACCAAAACAAAAGCACTTTCTAACCTGCTGTCACAGTTTGATTACTGAAGAAAACCCCATGATTGCTTTCAGTTACCTAAGATAAATGATACTGTGCTTAATAAAGTTTTCTGTAGAAACAATCTGCTCCAAGGAAATGGTGCTTCTCTGCAGCGTGAAAGCAAGAGGCAGGAACACCAGCAGCACAGGGAGAGATGATGAACAGTCAAGAGCAACCCTCCCCCTCCAGCAGGCACTAAAGCTCCTCATGTGAATAACCAATACATACTGAACTTTAGAGAGAGCTGAAGCATAGTGCTTTGAGTCTGGAATAATGCCTTTGAGGGCAGCAATGGGTCTTGTTTAGCTGCAGTTAGAATCAGTGGCAAGATCAGCATCAGCACCCAAAGAGCACAGTTTTGGGGACACATTTTTGGGAGTGGTGGGATGTCAGTTCAAATCTCCCCAGAAACTATACCTTGCCCTGAAAGTTTTCAGGGAATCTTCTAAACCCCAATCAAGATGTCAGGAGGAATAGCATAGCATCTCTTTCTGGCTTTTCTTTAAAAGCTTCACAGGTGACAAAGAGAGGATTTGATGGAAGGGACTAGAGGGAAAGTCCTGTGAGGAGAGGCTGAGGGAGCTGGGGGTGTTTAGCCTGGAGAAGAGGAGACTCAGGGGGGACCTTATCACTCTCTACAACTGCCTGAAGGGAGGCTGTAGTCAGGTGGGTTCGGGCTCTTCTCCCAGGCAACGAGTGACAGGATGAGAGGGTACGGCCTGAAACTGCATCAGGGGAGGTTTAGGTTGGATCTCAGGAGGCACTTCCTCACGGAGGGGGTGATCGGGCACTGGGATGCACTGCCCAGGGAAGTGGTGGAGTCACCGTCCCTGGAGGTGTTTAAGGAGAGGCTGGATGTGGCCCTTAGTGCCATGGTCTGGCCGATGTGGTGGTTTTGGGTCATAGGCTGGACTTGATGATCTCAGAGGTCTTTTCCAGCCTCAATAATTCTGTGAAGTGAAGCTGAGGTGGAGGGGTGAGCAAATGAGGGCCGGTTTAGCTCAGTGGGTTGAGCGTGGTGCTTGAAACACCAAAGATCGCGGGTTCGATTCCCGTTCGGTTCTCACGTGTGTTGCCTGACCTAGTCGAGAGGTGGCGTCCCTGCCCACAACAGGGAGGTTGGATTAAAATGATCTCTGAGGTCCCTTCCAGCCCAGGCCATTCTATGAAATGTAAGTACTTCTCTGAAGTTCAAAATACAACCTGAATGCCCAGATGCTGCAGCTCTTTTGGTCTTTGTCTTTTCCCCTAAACCAGCCAGGTCAGGACCCCTCCATCCAACCTGCTGCCCCTGGTGACCCTGCTCTGCCTTCCTGAGGGCTCTTGCTGGCATTACAGGTGGAGTCCATGTGTGCCTACCCTGGGTACGGTGGATTGAACACAGCAATCATGCCGGTGCTGAGATGCTCACCATTGCTGTACCTCCACAAATCTCACCCCTACTCCTTCATGAGCCCAGCCCTGAGCACTGGCACGGCCCCCACCACAACGGCCGCGTGTGTGCGGCACGTAGCAGCAATGCTCTGACCCACCCACCAGCACGAGATCGGTTTGGATGAACCAGGGTTGTGCAATAAACCAAACGTTAGCTGTATCCGAAGTTTTTCTCTGCTCAGCTTTCAGCTTCGTACTGTTTATTTTCGTTCAACAACAAAAACAGATGTTTTCTGGTGTTTTTGCTTCTCCAGATGTACCATTTAAAATGTTGTCAGCTGTTCAAAGACACTGCTGATTTTTTGGAGAGCAGAAGGAGCTGTGGGAAGTTAGTTATCTGGCACTGGAAATTGAAATTTCTAGGTGGACAGTACTTTTTTTTTTCCAGTGGACACATCATGATTAAGGATTCACTTAGGAGTTCTTCGAAGGGTCTCGATGTGGCTCAGGCCTGCAGTGCAAACTCCATATATCTCAGCAAATCGGACCTTGGCATGAGGAAAATGTATGCTAACGTACAGATCACAGCTGCCAAGACACACAAATCCTCTGTGTGATCACTTGGATTTCTGGTCTCTCTCTTGTTGGGGAGGAAATGTCATGATCACATGGAGACTTAGCATGAGAGGCCACTGTAAAAAACAAATAAAATGGAACCATATTTTCTGACTGGAAACAGACACATGGTTTACCATCAGATTTTTACTGCAGTAGTGTTACTTCAAAGTATAAGTGATACTACATTTTTCATATAAAGAAATAAGGAAAGGCACTTTTTTTCTGGTTTGTTTTTGTCCAATAAAAAATAAAAGTCAAAAGCATCTGACTGAATTCTGCATTTAGATTTGGAGAGCAGTTTCCTCAAGTGTGCATATTTTATTATGATTTCATGTTTAGCTCAATGGTCATATCCCACTAATGTGTTGGACTGTATATGTGCAGCAAGGTGGGGGATATTTATCACAGTTTGTAGCTGATCACATCTCAAAAATATATAATTGCTTTTTAGACTTACCATATGGGAGAGACTTTTGTAAGCCAGAAGATGATAATCCTGAAAAGGTGAAAAAACAAAGATTGTAGTTACATCCATATTCTTGCCCGAGGATCTGAAATTAATAGTGTTTTTTAAAAATCCAATTTACATTTATGTGTATTTAGACGCATCCACTGAAATTTGTCAGTTTCACGTATCTTAGAGGGCAACCTGATCAAGGTTTAATCCTGAAATTAAAATCAATTATTTAATACTTAGCTACACTGTAGATTGAAAACTTGCCTAATACTAAAGCAAATAAGATCATTTATATTCTGCAGTGTGGATTTCTATTAGATTTTCCATATCATCATGCTCTGTAAATGCATGTTAATTAATATAACTTCACAGTCTCAGATGAATGTTTTCTTGGCTCCTATATTAACTCTACCAGTCATACCACTAATTTCATTACTCTTGACCATACAACTTTGAGGAAAGACAGCTACGATTTGCAGACTTGATCCCCTGATAGTCACCCTAGCAGGTTTCCAAGTTGAGGAATTAGGAATATACAGCAGCTATAGCCCCAAAATACTGCAGTTACCTGACTTCAAAGGATTTCACTAGGTAGATTTAGCTAAAGGTGAATCTCCATTCATTCTACAGAAATATGGAAATGTTTGGGTAAAACAATTCAGCTGAAATGTTGAAGAAATATGAAGTGTAGAATACAGAATCGTGAACTTAGAGAGTGACCCAGGACTTCTTTTGAGTTTTTTTTACAGTAAAAGACAGCCACTGATTACTTGATCCATTGACGAACATGATTGAAAGGGAGTAAATATAAATTCTCTATGTTGCATTTCCTCCTAGAAAAATCAACACCACAAGTCATCATGGAGGCCAGAAGAAGTTTGTAGGACTATGAAAGGCTATTCGCTTCAGTAATAAATTTGCTCAGAGTTTACAAGTAGAGGTTAAGAAACTTATGGAAGAGAAATTTGTTTCCGGAAATACGCCAGTTTCAGAGTGACAGAAAAAACATTCCTCCTGAGCAGACCAACCTAGACCTGCCTCGCATGTTTACCAGCATAGTCCTAATTAATGTGTGGTATTGACCACTGTCAAACAGTTTTATCAAACTGTAAACTGTTCATTTGAATACAATTTTATAATTATATTCTGAGAATTAAATGTTTATAAAGAAATGCTCAGGACAAAGTTACACTGTTCTTGATCTATATCTCTTGTTACAGCAACAAAGTGCATTCTTATAGAAGAGCATGTGTGCCGCCAGAAAGAACAGTCAGCTACACACATTGTTCCAGAGAAATCTTTGTCCAGCTTATTTTCAATAATCTACAAAAATCCATTTTTAAAACTAGTAGCGTTGATAAGCAGTCTATTACATATCTGATCTGTTCTCATACTGAAAAGGGTTTTTATAACACTTAAGCATGCACATCGTCTGCTACATTTTAGGTACAGTATTTCCTACTTTCAGTATTCAATTTTCTTTACTGTAGGCTATTCTGTATTTGAATATTTTTATTGTGTTGTTCTTACCTTCAACCTACTCTTACAAAATGAGTATTCTGTTCAGTCTCTCCTCCTAGGCAATGCAAGGCAGAGTATGTCAAAAGGTGCTCCTCCGTAAACAATATGTATGGTTTACTTACACATAACTTGTCTTTTACAAAGCTTTAGCAAGAAACGTTTTGAAATTTTTCATGTTTGAAACCACGATGTGCTCACTTCATCTCAATGAACTTCAGCATGACAAGCAACTAACCTGTACATAAAGTTTGGTTCAAAACTGACTGAAATCGAAGAATTCCTTTGCCATCTTTTTCTTGTGGATCGGGCACACACCAAGAAAATAATTTAGTTTTCTAGTAGAAGCAGCATAGTTGTTTCTAAGGAAAAACACTCCACCAGCTGTTTTCTTTGCTCTTTTCCCCCCCATCTTAGTTCCAAATATATTTTCAAGCTGATCAAGTTGTTACTACAGAGATGGCAGTATGTTTATTTTTGTCAATTTAAGTGGTATGTTATCTAAAGATTTTAATTAACTGGGGAAGCTTAATTCTTTTAAAACTCTTCCTCAATAAATGATCATCTTATCAACGTTGGCCCATTATAATGACATTTACTATATTTCATTACAATAAAACTTCCAAAGAGTGGAAAAGAAAGGGTTGATGGATGCTAAGCTAAGTAAAGGTTGTAACATTCCTGTATTTTGTCAGAATACAGCAAACATGAACCAGTGTTTTCTGTTGTTCCTTTCCTGGTGAAAGAGCTATTGGAAAACTGAATTTCAAAATATGGTTCTCTCTATATGTATTGGAAATATTTCAATCACCAGAAACTCAACATAATTAAAAATTAATTTTAGCAACATTATTTTACAGAATCACAGAATTATTGACCCTGGAAAAGACCTCTGAGATCATCAAGTCCAGCCTATGTCCCAACACCACCCCATCGGCCAGACCACGGCACTAAGGGCCACATCCAGCCTCTCCTTAAACACCTCCAGGGACGGTGACTCCACCACTTCCCTGGGCAGTGCATCCCAATGCCCAATCACCCTCTCCGTGAGGAAGTGCCTCCTGAGATTCAACCTAAACCTCCTCTGATGCAGTTTCAGGCCATGCCCTCTCATCCTGTCACTGGTTGCCTGGGAGAGGAGCCTGACCCCACCTGACTACAACCTCCCTTCAGGCAGTTGCAGAGAGTGATAAGGTCCCCCCTGAGTCTCCTCTTCTCCAGGCTAAACACCCCCAGCTCCCTCAGCCTCTCCTCACAGGACTTTCCCTCCAGTCCCTTCCCCAGCCTCATCGTTCTCCTCTGGACCCGCTCCAGCACCTCAGTGTCTTCCTTGCAGTGAGGGGCCCAGACCTGCACACAGGGCTCGAGGTGAGGCCTCCCCAGTGCTGAGCACAGGGGCAGAATCACATCCCTGCTCCTGCTGGCCACACTGTTCCCGATACAAGCCAGGATGCCATTGGCCTTCCGGGCCACCTGGGCACACTGCTGCTCCTGTTCAACCGGCTGTCACCCAGCACTCCCAGGTCCCTCTCTGCCGGGCCACCCTCCAGCCACTCTCCCCCAGTCGGTAGCGCTGCAGGGGGTTATTGTGGCCAAAGTGTAGGACCCTGCACTTGGTCTTGTTGAACTTCATCCCGTTGGCCTCAGCCCATCGACCCAGTCTGTCCAGGTCCCTCTGCAGTGCCTTCCTACCCTCCGGCAGATCGACACTCCCCCCAACTTGGTGCCATCAGCAAATTTACTAACGGTAGACTCAATCTCCTCATCCAGGTCATCAGATGTTGAATAGGACTGGCCCCAGTACTGATACTTAGGGGACACCACTAGTCATTAGACTAAAACACTTGGTCACTGCCCTAAAGACCTTTTTCACAGCAGTAGTAATAATTACATTATACCCATTTCATGCCTTGGGAGAGGTATCATCTGGATCACAGAAAAAGATCAGGAATGGAGTGAGAATTCTCATATTGTTATTGGAAAATATAATAACAGTAGTAATAATAATAATAGCCACCCAAATAGTCAGATAACAGACAGGGATTCCATTTGTTGGTTCTAAACAATACTACGTTTTTTACAGCGGCAAATTTTAAGTAGGTACACACTATACCATGGCGTACTGTGCTGACCTAACCACTGATATGGAGAGTAGTGACAGTGAGAGCAGGAGGAAGCCCACCAGCACTTTGGCCGTTCTTGTCTGGTGAACTGGTCCTCTTTGAACTCTTGTGGCTTCTGCTTTCTGCTCCAAAGCCAGTTCCAAGCTAAAGAAAAACATAACACCCAAAATATCCAGACAATAAAAGTACAAGAAACTACAATTATTACTGAATTAATTGCTATTGTATATCGGTTTCCCTTAAAACCCTAGAAAGCAGGTAGAGACAGTCTAGTATTAAACCATTCTTTGATACTTCAGCTGAATTTTTTTCCCACATCAAGTTTGCCTTAGTATCTGAGAAGTGGTCATTTATCCAAGTGACAAGGAAACTTTGAGAGACTCAGACTTTAAGATTGTTTCAACTAAATACCTAAAGATTTAGATAATTATTCAGAGCTTATCCAAACAATTTGAACCTTCTCAGTCAGCACCCCTGGCTGGAGATCTCACAAGAATATGGAGGCTGTCTTGTGAGATGTCCAGTACTTCCTGTTTCTGGTTAATATTTTGGCCTTTCTCTGTTCCCGTCTCGGTATTTTGGCTTTTATCTGTTCCTGTCTCAGTATTTTGGCTTCCCTTGGTTTCTGTCCTAGCTGGAAACCAACAGTGCAGATGCATGTGAAAATGAGCAATAGTGAATAATATAGCTAAACTCAATATTTCATATTCCAAAAGTTTGATTCACATTCAGATTTAAAAATGAGGAACAGTTTTGTTACCCTTTATTTGTTTTTTTCAAAACCCATGTGCTTCTCCCTACCATAAAGGCTCTCAGAACAGTATTTTCTTGTTAATTTGTGACAGCTATGCTACATGACAGCACTATACTTTTTGTGATGCTTGAACTTCCAAAAGGATGATATTGAAATCAGCTAGATTTTTCTAAGAAAGTAATCGATCCATGTCTTCAAGGGAAAAAAAAAAAGGAACAGGAAAAAAAAATGGGTCAAGAAAGTTCCTACATGAATTTTTTAGGGTAATTAGTGGGTTAGAGTTTCCTTGCAACAAGCGGGTATTTTCCAGCTGGCCAAGGGCAGCAGTGATTTCAGATCCAGCATGTCTGATGAGTTTCTAATGAAATCCAAACAATGTCTGCCCTGGCTCTTTGCAAATAGAGAAGTCTGTGCTTAAACCCTGGAAGGCTCTAAGGCATGAACTCTTCCTTGTCAGCTTGGAGATTTGCAAAGTTTTGCAAGAAAAGAACTTTCCAACAGCTCCAACATAATGGCTGTCAGAACTGCTTGTTCTTCTCACCACACTTGGACACATATTCTCCAAAAACACCCAATCCAGATCAAAATGAAGCCTGGCTCATAGGTTCTGACATCAGGCTGCAGTTGGTGAAGCCTAGTGACTCTGGGAAGGTCCTTTGGAACATCAAAGCATAGGTCACCTCAGATCCTGGAAGCTCCCTTCAGTGAGGCGTAGCCAAATAAATAAGCAAGGAGATGAGGGATTTAAAAATAAATACTATTAGAGTGAAAATGCTGCAAGAGCCTGTAGACTCAGTTATTTCTAGTATTTATAATATCTTTTCCAAAAATTTGAAGACCAGCTGCAAAGTTTTAGGAATGGACAAGTAAACCAATAAAATGAGCCTAAGTACCAATGTGAGGCCACCCAGGTTCATTCTGTCAGTAGTTACCAAAGTAAAAGTGAGATGCAGGAGTAGGTGTGTCTTCCCAGAACTATGTCCTGTCCCAAATAGGATTTCAGTCACCCTTCAGTGCTACCCACCACTGCCCCAGCTGTCTGACTTGGAAGCTCTGGACAGAGCATGAAGTGAGAGGGAAGGAGCAGCTCTGCTTCCAAAGTTGGCAGAAGCTGCTGCCTTACAGGAGCAGGACAGCAAGACAAGATGCAGGCAAGTAAGATCAGCCCCTAATGGCATCTTGCTTTCGTGATGGCAGCAAATCCTGTGTCCTCCCAAATCTCCATAAGCCGGGGGAGCTGGCTCCTTTTATGGATCCATCACACTCGGTGCCTGGTAAGGCAGTAGCTCTCAACTCCCTAGAGCTCCCCCATTGCACCCTGCACACTGATGTGTGTGAATAAGCTATCCCTTTGCTGTGAGTCAGTTTTCAGGGGATAATGACTTCAGACCCTCTAGAAATTTGCTGAAGTCTGGAGGTAACAGTACCCCAGCCCAAGGCATGGCTGTGTTACAGAGAAAAATGGCTGGAAATTCAAAAATTTGCAATTTTCCTAACTATATTTTTAGTAAGGGATGAAAATTGGTATTACAGTCAAAAGCAAGAGCTTTACTCTGGCTACACAATGATTAGCTACTTACCTGTGATTTGTTCAATATTATAAACAATAATAACAATATGAATATACTGAAGGGTAGTCAAATACTGCAAAATGACAATTTGGTATGCAGTAAAAAGCTCTGTCCTGGCTGCCAGCAGGCCAGGACACTACTGCAAATTCTGACGACGTTACACTCAGAGTAAAGGGAACGATGATCCCCTTATCGGAAGACTAAAGTCTTGGCATTGGAAAACAGTTTTCTGGCAGGAATGAAATCTCTTTTGAGAATTAATCCTCACTGTAATTATGTGCACATTCACGTGCTACTGGCGTCAGTGAAGAAGAGGAATGAAATGATCAGTGAGACTTGTCCAGATGCTTCACTGTTATGATGGTTCATCAGCTAAGGTGACAGGTGTTTGATGCCTTTTTCCATCTCTCTCCTTTAAAGGTTTTCATGTATATGAAAAAAAAGGAGGGGGGGGGGGAATTATCATTCAGGTGAAAACCAAAGTAAGCAAAAGCATTTGGCTCTAGCATACATGGAAAGTTTATTCTAGAGCCAGAGGTGGTTACTCTGACCATAATTTTACACAGACAGTTACAAGCAGTTATCTTGGTGGGTTCATACTATTTTAATGTGAAGTACTTTAGTATTTTACTTTTCAGTATTTTTCAATAAATAAAGCAGAATGAATTCCAGTGGTACATGCTGCCAACCGCTTTCCCAACCACTGCTCTTTACAGAAGATAATTTATAATGATCAAAGATAAACTAAAGTATTAGGCTTGAAGAAATACGACTTCAGGTTTAGAAGTTCATTTTATGAGGTAGATAATCTTTAATATTTTTTTCAGGCCTCATAAATTTGATTGGTTTTTTCCTTAGTTCTTTAATTGTTAGAAAGGTGGAAAGTTCAGAAACACAGTTTCGTTCGTATTCCCAGGAGTTTCTAATGATCGCTCCCTCTAGCATAGGCCAGTATTCACAGGCGCTGAACATGGATTGCTGACCATTGCATTCGTCTTGGAAAAGACCTGTTTAACACTTCTCCGGCAGGAGATAATCTGAGCACATGACAAATTTTCCTCCCATTCTATGAAGAGCACAGCAGCCAATCCGTTTGATCCTCATTGCTCAATATTACCACAATGGGAAAGATAAGATGGATTGTTACTTTTTTTAAATGCAAGGCATATATTAAACTTGTGCCAGGTGTAAACCAAAGGGAACTCTCAAGTGACAGCAGGCATAAGTCAGCACTCGTGCTAACACAAGCAACTGCCCACGATGAGTATTTGGGGGTGAGGTGTGCCCATGCAGGCACCCTTGGTTCAGTCTCATGCTGCTCCTGCATTATTCTGTCGGTATATGGAAAAGCAAAACACACCTCTCTGTGTGTAAGCAGTGAGGATTTCATCTCACGCTGTGGTGAATCACCAAGGCACCTTCTTGTGTGTGATATGTTTGTTTAAAACATATAGATATAGATTCAAAGTGTAGAATTTTGAATTCCTCTGCCTTTACATGTTTTAATTAATAAATCATAAATTGTAGTGTATTCAAAAATATCTTCTTAACCTTCTTTTGAGTAGCCTCATATGTTTTTAGCATCCTCTTAAAAGATGTATTAGTGCAAGGAGAGCATGAAGAGTTCAGCATTTATTTTCTGGTTAAGAAGAAGTTGCAGGAAAAAATGGAAAGCTCAGATATTCCATGTTTTCAGCCCTGTTTGCATTGTACTTAACCCTGAAATGCAATCCTGATAGAATTGGAATTCAGGACTCAAGTACAGTAGCAGGACAATGGCTGTTAAATGGAGAACCTCCATGTCTCCTAGGCACTCAAAAATAAAAAATACAAAAATAAAGTGCTCTAACCTTACAATTTTTATCACCAGTAGAACCTAATCCGTATTACAAAGGAGATCTTCAACATCCTCATTTCTGTGCATATCATGATTATTTTGTGGTGATAAAACCTCATAGTTGCTTCATAGTTAGGAATGCGAAACTGAAACAGAGACAACAGGGAAAACCAAACCACCATCTCATGCCTTATACACACACACACAGAAGAAATGGAATCTTGAAAACTATCAATGGAAGGTGAGTTCAACTGTGCTGAAATCTCTTCAGACTGTGAATTGCAAAGCTGTATTCACAGGACATGTAGTATTTATAACTTGTATCAGAGGAGATTTGTTGATTGTTGTGCAACCCTCTGATGGGCAGGAGATGACAGAATGAGTCCACCACCCATTCCTGCATGTCTGTAGGTGCAAGGGGAGGCATGATGGTGATATTATTTTTGGGGAAGAGCTTGGTTTCTGTATAAAAGGCACAAGCCTCCAAACGCACCAGGACAATCCTTTTTTTTTCTGCTGCTATTGCAGCATAACACTTCTAACCTCTCACTTTGATTGAGCAGTGTTAATTGGCAGCTCCAAGTTCAGTGTAACACATTGACAGTAAGATCATTAGTGGCCAAGTAGCAGTGCCTACAACAGGCAAGCTCAGGAAACATCATAGCGTCCTCTGAGGTTGTCCGCTTCTAAAATTTTTTCCTAAAATTGAAGCCAAGACTCACACCTATGGGACGTGAGGGATCTGTTATTGTACTAGGAGAAGGAATATGATCCAGAAGATGACTTACTCTCTCACTGGGAGGGCAATCATTTAAAAATCCTAGGATTTGTATCTGGCTAGAAAACAAAACAAACAAAAAAAACATTTCTCTGATTATCATAATATAGTTCTAGATTATCCCTACACGATGCCATTTACTATTCACAGTTTTACTGCATTAAGTCAATGGAGCTTCCCGTTGCCTTTATTCCCATCTTCATTTTAGGCAGCTGGGAGGTGGGGAAATGTTGAATTACTCCAATAGCATGCAAAGTGAGAGTAATATCTTCACTTTCCTTAGAGTTTAATTGAGGGGGAGGAAGGGGGTATGCGCACACTTGTTCATGTGCACATGAGAGCAAGGGAGGACAGGAGAGCGGAGGTAGAAACAGGAGAGTGAGGTTATGATGTTAGTTCAATCAGCAATTAGTGACAAGTGCTCTTGTGGCACCTGTGACAACCAAGATTGATCAGGTATTTCAGAGCGCAGAAATGTAAGGCATTTTGGCAACCTCTGATCTTTTAATTCGATTTATTCTCTTCCAAGAGTTTTTCAAACTGATGACCTTTCCAAACCTAATTAGATGGTAGGAATCAGAAAGAGGACACTGGAGAAATTTAATAAAAGGAACTGACTTATTTCTTCATCTTCGCAACCTGGGATTTATGAGGGAATTGCACTGGCTTTGTAGCAATGTAAAATAAATAGACATTAGATGATGACAGGGAAAATAGAATCACTGCCAAAGCTAAAAAGAGCTTGGCAAAAGAAGAAAGAACTACTACACAGTCAGTCATTCTTTACTGTACAAACCTTTTCATAAGGCACAGAAAAGAGATATACAGAAATAATGGACCCTTGCTAAAAGATGAAAAGGACTTTCTATAGCTTACATTTTCCACCAACAAGGGCTAAGAAGCATCTCAGTTGCTGCAAAATCTTATTGTTCTCTTTCACCATTCAGAAAACTGATTACAGCTCGCCAGGAGCGTTTGCAGCCTGAACTTTTAACATCAGAAATAAATAACTGAAACAAGAGGTCATGAAAAGAACAAAGTTGTTATGAGCATAAATACATTAAAGACGTATCAGTCAAACTGCATTCGCATGTATATGCTTTCTAACTGTGCCTTTCTGAACTAGGCAGCGTGATGTTTCATACAGTGAACTTCAAGTAACAATGTGTTTCCATGCTTGACAGCACTAAAAATACATTAATATATGGAAAGTTTCAATATTCGAACATTCAAAGAGACTGGGGATGGAAGAAACCCCCTTTTTCATGGGCTATTTCTAACCCGTTTTTATCTTTTCATCATTCAGATACAATCTAGGAATTACCCTATATACTTACTAGCTAAAACACAGAATCGCTACAAATACCTTCATCAATCCTTGTATTTATTTCTGCTGGCCAAAATCATAAGATGTCCAATGGCAGTGTCACGAGAAAGACAGCTCAAAATGCAGCTTGTCCTTTTGCAGGAGTCCGAGACATATGCCAGAAAGCAGGTGTCACACTGGATCACAGCAAGTGGTCTGATGCCCCATGCTACCACACTTTCACTATGACTCCTTCAAACTCTCTCCAGTGCATTGAGTAAGGCAAAAGGTATCCTTTTTTTTTTTTTTTTGCATTATGCCAGAATGACTTTAATTTGACAGATTTATCACTTTGAATCTGTCTGACATACCAGTCAATTCAAAATTTGAAAAATGATAGAAGGCTCAAAGCTAACTAAATACCTTTATTTTCACGAAAACTGCCAGTTTAGTAGAGGAGAGACCAAGTCCGTACTGCTCCTCACCCATGGAGAGATGATCAGGCAAAGCCAGGGAGGTGGTCACTGTGCATATACTTAAGGACTAATGATAGTGCATCTTGTGGTCAGAGAGGTATCAAAGACATTCAGAGAGGTGCTTGGGACTATTTAAAAAAAAAATTCTGCAAAAAATTTTTCATTCTATGTTTTTGCACTTTCGGAGAATTAATTTGAGGCAGTAACATTTCAATCATTGCCCATAGTTGTAGCATTTTAACAACATAGGTAAAAGACATGAAGGTTTAATGCAGAAAAAAAAAAGAGAATTCACCTTTTCTGAGGTGGGGAATTGCAAATATAGCAAAAAGAACCTGGTATTACAAGGTGTGGATACACAAATCATTATATAAACCATGAGGGTAGAATCTAGGTCTACCGAAGTCAAATATATTTTGCCATGAACTCCAGCAGATTCAGGACTTTATTTTACATAAAGATGGCAAAGCTGAAAAAAAATCTCAGTGGATGAAAAGCACTTAATTTTATGTATTAACCAAATTCTCTTGAATTCTTGGAAACAAACTATTTAACCATTTTAAGATTCCTACTCTGACTGTCCTTTCTTAAGAATTACCTTTCTTCATTCCATTGTTCTTGTTTAAAAAGAAAAAAGATCCTCCTGAAAACGATAAAAGCTTTTCTCACATAAGACCAGGGGATTATACACGGCATGGTTTCCGAAACAAGGACAAATGCCCAGAGTAGAGCCCAACAGCTGTTAATAGAGAGTAGCTATTACAGGGGATCTCCTGGTATTACATTGCAAGCTGTCATTTTTGGTAGTACTGGGGGTATCCATTGATGTAATGGTCTCGGGAGACAGGAGGGCTTAAGTAGTTTTTTGAGACGTGAGGATATTGACCTGACCTGCTCACAGCAGTTGAATTGTTGGGAACATTGATTCATGATTTTACAAAGACCTCACTATTCTTATTCTCCAGAGTGATTATACACCTGACAAATGGTAAAAGCAACATTACCAGACCTCAGAGAGTTATTTTACTTTTAATGCATGCCATTATTAAGCCTGATAGCCTCTCTTATTGCTGTTTTGATAGCTGCCTGCTGTTTAAATGAAAGCACAACGTTTCCTGACAGCTCATGCACAGGTGGCCCCGGTCTCATTCTAAACAAGTTGAGGAGAAATCAATCTTGGTGAGAAGGGCGTAGGAGAGAGGTGTCAGTACATGTCATCCTAAGTTTGAACAGAGAATTTCACCTCCTCACAGGGAGAATGTGGGAAAGGGGCCCAGGGAGAGGATGCTGACGGGCATCCCCAACTCACTTGGTCTGGGGACATCTCTGCTGAGCCTTGTAGCCCTTCTTGTATAAAGGCTCTTATACCTGCAGGGATTTAAGGTGAAAAGCACTGATATAATTTTTTATGCTGTCTTCATGCAAACCACAGCCATAAAACATGGATGCAACTATTGCCATAGCTGAATTACTCTTTCTCTGTCAGGAAAGCCCGTTTCATGAGTCCATGTCACTGTAAAAATAACATCAATACTGACTAGAAGTGACCGATGCCAGGGGACAGGCCCTGTTGACATGTATGTTTTATCACAATCTTCATGAAAGTTTGGCAATGGAGAAGAAGAATTGTCCCATGGCTTGTAAATGTGTACATACAAGGTTTTAAATATTTGCTCTGAATTTCAAGGTCTTGTTGGGCTCCACTACAGAACCCCAAAGCAAGCTTTGACCTTTTGAGGACTTTTGGGTAGACTCTAAGAGAGTTATGGGACTTCGGTTGGGAGATGCAACAAGAACCACTTCCCACTGAAGACACTCTGCCATTCAGGAGTCCCATCACCATCACTGTGCCCTCAGTAGCTATGCTTATGAAGAACAAGTTCTCTATTAATAGGTATTTAACCCCAGACAAATTCTCAGCAGTTGGAGAAATGTAGCCCACAGGTGGCAATCTGAGCTCCAGAGATGAAAGACACACTTCTGTTGTAGCTGTCTTCTGGGAAACATCTTCTATTTTCTAGTTTTTGGAGCTGTCCTTTCCATCTCAATGACACTTCAGTGACACCAAGGACTCTCTATGCTGACCCTCTAGGAAGCTTGGACACCTCTCTCTTCTACTTTGAATCACTGTGCTGCTACAGCTGATGATTATTAGAATTGTGTCATTTAAGCTAAGAATATCCAGGTGGCTCCTATGATCCTAAACCAAAGATTGGGTGTGGGTTAGAGAGCATTTGAATCATCTCTAGACACTTGACCCCTGTAAACCTGATATTCGTGCCACGAGGAGAACTGTGGTGCTGTCCACCATAAATGCAACTTTCCTCTAGTGTTTCTTTGCTGAATTAATCCCTGCTTCCTCAAAACTGTGGGAATGAACTGAGCTGTACATGTCCATCAGGAACAAAGGAAGGTTCTTCTCCAGGCATTTATTTAGCATCTCCTTAGCACTGTCCCAACACAAATACAGCTCTGACCCTCCCTTTCCCACCTTTCTTTCACAAAACTGCATCTTACTACACCTCTTAAAGCAGCCTCTACACACCAGTAAGGTTCAAGGGTGCGGCTTTGGCCTCAACCCTAATTATGGCTTGGGGTTATAATAATTAATAAGCTGCTACAGCTTTCTGCATTTCTGGTTTGAATGTATAAAAATTGCAAAAGCCACAGGAAAGACAGTTGGTCCTCAGAAAATTCCTGGCCCAGATAGAAGCAGTAAGTACTAGAAAGCTTGTAAGCAAACCTGGCCGGGAAGTTTGCTACGGGACTTTTGTAACAAGTCTGTGGATAACTTTTTTACCTTATTCAAGATGGTTACAAATCTTGACGAACTTCCCTGAATTAACACACTCAACTTCAGTTTAAGGTTTTGTAAAAAGAGAAATGTTTTGCCTGTTACATTTTAGTAGCCTGTAGGACCTAGATGCTGGGTAACCTCCTTAGCCATTCTAAACTCCACTCAGAAAAAGGCAGTGGTATACTGGGTTGCATCTGTGTAGAAATCATTAACAAAAACCTCTTTATAATGTGAGGACCTAACCTAAAGCTCTGGTAGCAGGTGATAGTTCACTCTCAAAAAGGAAAAGTAAGGTAGCATCTATAAAAAGTATTTTGGCAAGTATTTAATTCTACTCCCAGTGAAGCTGGAAATAAAATTGATAAAGCCTTCAAAGTGTGCAAAATTAGATCACTTAACACCTTTGATAATCCTACCCCAAGCATAGTCCTCCTGGGTACTAGATGTACATCCATGAGTTTCACTTTAAAAACAAGGGCAACAATATAGATAAAAGGGGCTCTTCCTTCTTTCCTTTCTGAGTATTTGTATGTTCCCCTCACTGCAGTAGCTCACTGATCACGGTCATTTATGAAGGTCTGACTATCATGACAGAGAAGAAGTTCAAAGACAAAAGGAGGTTAAGGGTCTTGTTTTTCAAAGGTGTTGCACACAAGGAGGTCACCTCTGTCTCAAAAGAATATCTTTTAGTGTATTTTTTCAGACATTTATATTTGGAATTAGCCTTGCTATCGAAGACTTTTCCATCACTTTGATTTGAAAAAGATAGTAAAATGAGGTTTGTCACCATCTTTTAAGGATGAATACTTGAGAAGCTGAAGAAAAACCTTCTTGTCACGACTCTCTGAAACACTGGAATCACCCTTTTGTTTTTGCTATTTAGGTCAAAGGGTTCCTTTTGCAAAGACATCTTGTTCTTTTGTAAGGTACACACGTGCTTTGACAATGACTCCCTGTAACTCTTCTCCAAAGGGCTTCTTCTGTCTGTGTTAGGATCTCTGCTTACAACAAAGGTTTCCAGGTGACCCCACTTTTACTACCTCTCCAAGAAACCTGTGTTTCACTGCCCTCATTGTAAAAAATGTTTTCCTTATACCAAGTCTTATTGTAACTGGCCATACTAAAGAGATTGTCCCATCTTTCTTAGAGGCCCCCTTTAATTATTGAAAAGCTGCAGTAAAATCTCCCCAGAGGCTTTTCTTCTCCAGGCTGAACAAGCCCAAATCTCTCAGTCTTTTTTTCATATGGGAGGTGTTCCAGCCCCCTGATCACCTTTGTGGCTCTCTTCTGGACTCATTCCAACAGGTCCATGTCCTTCTTATCTCAGGTGCACCAGAGCTGAACACAGTACTGCAGGTGCGGTCTCACAGGAGCACAGTAAACGGAGATAATCACCTCCTTTGACCTGCTGGTCCCACTGCTTTTGATGCAGCCCAGGATGCAATTGGCTTTCTGGGCTGAAGTTGTGAGTTTCGCTTTCAGTATTTGGCCTTCTGCAGGAGTCAGAGGTCTTATTGCCTCTTGTTTATTTTGAAATCAGGCTTAGGGACTGGTTCTGATCTATGCGACACCGAAGTAAGTCAAGAGAGCTACAAGGAAGAGAGGCAGTGGTTCCACAGAAGCACTAGAACACTGAGAAGTCACACACCTTGTTCTGAGGTGCGTAAAAAGATCCTGAATGGAAAGCGGATTTTTAAAGGCTTTCAGCTTTCCAGAGCAAGCTTAGTGAAGAGTCCACAGAACAAGCTACATGAGAGTGCATGTTGCAATAGCCTAGCCTGGGATGGCAACTTTGCCAGGCACAAAGGGACCCCTATACTGGTGTTGTCTGGTTAGAGGGTAGGGATTTCCAGCTCATATATAACCTCTTTGGCTGTGCCCATACTAATAAACCAAACAAGGCCAAAGCATAGACGTGGGTAATGCTGCCCAGTCATCTCTGCTGATTCACTGCTAGCGTGCTACACTGCACAGGAAACCATAGAGTAAATACACTCCCATCTATATCTATATTGTTAGGCTGTCCTGTGCCAGCTAGCATTCCTGGGCTCTGTTCAAGGGAGAACACAAGGCAGGGACTGTTCCCAAAAAGTCAGGGTAGATGAGTCCATTTAGCTGAGGAGAGGTAAAGAGAGTTTAGCCATATGGATCCAAGCCAGTCCCTTTGCTCTCATTCACCCTGCCTGTGCTGTGTGGTACATGTTTTCAATATCCATAAGAAAAGTTCACAGGTAGAACAGCCTGGATGCTCTGAGGTAGTGATCTATACCAATTCTGTCATTAGGTCGTGACCAGTTCTTAATAAACATTGCCTTTTATATTTTTAATAGGCTCACTTTTGTGTCACAGAAAATGCTCTCCTTGGCTGCATGTAAACCTCATTACTAATAGCTAAGCTTCCTTTTTTTAAAAGCATGCAGCTGTTTCGCTTGTTGTTAGGTCCGCATTTGGGGATTATCACTCTTATTTCTGATTAAAATATCTACATGGTAGTGTAATTGAAACAATTGTTCCAAAGCAAATGCATCGGTTGTGGTTTTCATTATCAGGATAATCTTCCTCTCTCCCTCACACCCAAAGCAGTGAAATCCTTCCCTCTCCAGCAATATAAAACCGCATCAATGTGCACAGCAGATTTTAAACAGTTTACTGCTCACTACCCATTAAACTATTTTACAAACAACAATGAAACAGGAAATAACAAAGCATGCTCTTTGAATTAATACTTGGGTTAAAATACTCCGCGTTTCCCTGCATTTCATAAACTGCTCCAGCTGTGTTGTTCACAGTTTATGACGTTTTGAGAACTGTGCTCCTCAGCAAAATTAAAACCTCCACAGTTGGGGACCTGCTGCAGATCTGCGGGCTCTGCTGGGTGGCGGAGGTTCATCACCTTGCTGCACCATGCCCAAACCCAAGGTAGTTCCCAGGCTGCTGGAGCAAAGTGCTCCCAGCACAGAAGAAACACAGCATGCTTCTTGTCTCTCTGCTGTAAATATAACTAAACCAGAGCTGACGGTACTGATGCTCGGGAGAGCAACCAGGCGGTGGCATGAGCGGTGGAGGAGCACTGCCACCTCTTGGCTAGATGCTAACATGACGGTGGCCCAGGAAGACCGTTCTGCCGTCCAGATAAAGGTCACTGCTCAGTGTTGTCTCCTAACAGGCGGGGGGGGGGGTTGGGGGGGGAAGCGGAATTTAAATGTCTGGTTTGCTCCATATTGACACTGCTAAATAGTGCTTGCGCACGTGACTGCTTATTAGAGCTTCGCGGTTTGGTTTCCCATCTACGATGTCTGAAGCACTGTCACAGAATCACCAAATTGCTAAGACTGGAAAAGACCTCTGAGATCAAGTCCAGCCTATGACCCAACACCACCACATTGGCCACACCATGGCACTAAGGGCCACATCCAGCCTCTCCTTAAACACCTCCAGAGACGGTGACTCCACCACCTCCCTGGGCAGTGCATCCCAGTGCCTGAACACCCTCTCCGTGAGGAAGTGCTTCCTGAGATCCAGCCTAAACCTGCCCTGATGCAGTTTTAAGTCCTCTTGTCCTGTCACTAGTTGCCGAGGAGAAGAGCCCGACCCCACCTGACTACAGCCTCCCTTCAGGCAGTTGTAGAGAGTGATAAGGTCCCCCCTGAGTCTACTCTTCTCCTCTGTCCTACCAAGGGGTGCCGGGAAAACACTTTAAGAGTCATTGTCTCACAGTAAGACCAAGCAGCAAACTCAGTTGACGTAAAGCAATCCCTCCAGCCTTTCAGTGCTGGGCTTATCCCAAAGCAATGACATTTGTGGGGAGATTTATGTTATTTTGTTATATGGTAATGGAGTTCTTCCAAAGGAATAAATTACATATCAGCGCTGCACTGACACTAGGCAGGTAATGATAGTCTCAGAGGGGACTCGACAACATCTTGCAAACATCTGTGGTCATTTGTGTGAGTGCCAGTTAACCTGTGGTGGTTTGGTAGATGAGAAGGGCTGGATCATCTTAGGCTCTGGAAGTTAAGAAACTTTTGAGAAAAGAGGGGGGATCTTTCCAGATGCTGGCAGCAGAACTCTTCAGGTCCATCGTGGAAAACTGCATGGGGCTCCATTGCTGCTCTGCAAGCCATCAGCTGCCCAGCCACAAGTAGTGTCAGTAAGTGCAGGGAAGATGGTAGGGCAAGAACATAGTTACATGGGCTTGTTCTTTTCTGCCACTGACTCAGAGAATATCTTCGAATTTGATTTTGTGTATATGCTTCAACCTCCCCCGTTAATGAAAATCTGACTTTCTGCCTAGAGATATTCGAGGTGTACAGTCCAAAAAGTTCTAGCTAGCACCAAGTTATAATCATCACCTACACCCAGACTTCTCTGTGCCTTGTGTCCCTAACTTGCAGAGGTCCTTCTGCTTGAAAACTGCTGGTGGGCTTGTGTCTGTCAGAAAAACACCATCATTGATTATTTAATCTGGAAAGCAAGAATGGACTGAATGTGGTGTAAACTACATACCTGGAGCCACTCAAGGGAATACACACATGAATATACAAAGTATGTGAATATGCATCCACACGGATAAAACTGCTGAAGAATGTGACACCTGGGGTGGTTAAGCAGATCTCATAGCCATGCCACGGGATCTTTAAGCCATGCTTTAAAATACATTTTTTTTAACCTATTCTCTTCAATAGCTACTTCAAAAGTATTTCTAAGTTTATTGGGATATCCCAGCTGAATTCAGGATTTAAGATGATCATTGTGATTCTTCTCTGATATTTCTGCATAAAACCTTCCCAATTTATGAGTCTGCAACAAGGAGTCAAAGGTTTTTAGTCATTCAGTATGTTGGTCTATCAGTCACTCAAAACACCTTCCTGAAGTGAGCTGGAAAATGTAGAGTTGTCTGGGAATTTTTAAATAAGAGAATCCATACTGCTGTCTGAATACAAAATATAGAGTGGAGGTTTAAGCACTTCCTTTCCTTTTTTTTGGTTTTAGTTTTTCTGATAATTGGCAAAACTTTCAGGAGTTTTAGTTTTGCAGGAGGACTCCAAGAGTTGCTTGGCTCTTTCTCTCCCTATGGATAACAGTCTTATAAAAAGCTGATCCCTGCGACTGTAAACAGGGAAAAAAAAAATGAGTGTGTTGGGAAATGCAATAATAGTTTGTCAGAAAAAAGCAAGCAAACTGTATCCGGAAAGCCCATACGTACTTGCCTTCCAAAACTGCCATGAAAATTAAACTTTTCAAGATGAGAAGTACTTACCAGAGTGGAAATTAAAATTAAAGTGCTGAATGGCCACAGCTTTACACTCTATAATGAAGTAGGAAAGTCTTTGCAATCCCTTGTTTCTCAGAAATCATCCTTATTTCTGAAATGTTTTATGGTAGTACAAGTTAATAGTAGGTTTCCCTGTTTGTTTTGTATGTTTGTATAAATAAAATTTGACTTCATAAAATATTTCTATATTTCAGGCCAACTTACAGAATAATTATAGCACGAAAAACTAAACTTTTGCAAGAACAGCTCTGGTACAATTGTAGAATCTCTTGGCTTTGTGTGTGTTGCTGTGAAATATCCTCAGTTTGTGTAGATGAAGAACATGTTTAACCAATTTTTACAATACAAATACTCTGCAATAAAGAATGAGGCTGTACTTTCATGTTTATGTGTCAGACACAGATCCACACTGTGTCCTGCCAAACTTTTGTAACATTTAAATATATGTACACACATATATGTTTTAATAGTACTAATTGCCTGATGAAACATTCTTCTACTTCCTATTCTCTCCCCTCAGGAGGCAGCTGTTTACAGCCTGCACCGTGGTGAGGGAGAGCACACAGTTCAGGCTTAGGAACAGGGTGTAATCAAGGCAGCTATAAAAATAATTTCACTTTGTAAAGGTTTCTCAGGTTTAATTGGGCTCTTAACAGGCACACGAAAATGTGATGTTGATGTGATTGACAAAATTTGACCATACCTTTCTGTATGAAATCCTGAACAAAGGTATATTTTGTTCAAGGAAAGATTCATTTTGACTCCCATTTCACTCCATCTCGGAAATTATCAAGAGAACTGGGAGGGAAAAAAAAAAAAAAAAAAGAGTTCTGAAAAAGTGCAGTGCTTGGATGTCGTGTTTCAGTTCCGTAAACAAAGGGTTGGTCTTCTTATCTGCTCAGATATATGTACATATATACTTTCTTTTCTTGTTTTAGTAACAGACGCTTCATCAATACTCAAGGTAATGAAAGTAATGTGTGATGGCCTCGCTAAGGATTCTGCCATAATTTAATTTCTATAACATAGTGTATTAGTTAAAAGAAAACCTGATTATCCTAAACATTTTTTAATTGCTTGATCAAGGGCCCAGACCTCTAAAGTAGATATTCACTCACAGCTGTCAGTATATACTGGTGCTCTTCTGGCCTAACCACCTGAGCAACTTTGGCTTCTTTCACTGTGCAAAGGGAGCTCTTCTATAGAAATACACATGCATACACACACCCCGTGTCTGCCTGACTCTGGTTATTAAAACCAGAACAATTTTAACTTCTAGATGCGATTTTTTTCTCCCCACCCTGGGACCTTTGCCTTCCACTGAGCCTGAGCTGGAAACCCACAGGCAAGAGACTCTGCCTGTGTCCAGGGGCTTCTCCTGGCCCTTCTGCGCTGCCAGAGAAGGAACCTGGCCCAGAGCAGGGATTTCATGAACCTCACAGCAGCACCTTCTCCACTCAATGAGATCCTACAGCCTGTGCATGAAGAAAGAGAAAAGTACACTGAAAAGATCATTGTATTTTTCCTTTGCAGAGTTGCTGTTAAGGTTCAGACAGCACCCGCAGTGGGCCTCTTTCTTATGCGCTTATTCATAATAAGTGCCACCGTTCAAGTCAGTGCTGTACAAATAGCACTTATATAATTCTTGGAAATGCCTACACAGCCCTGTGAGATCAGTATTCTTATTACTGATTCATAGGTGAGAGAATTAACAGAGCAAGGTTAATAGAGAAGAGCTGCTGTTCAGAGCCAAGACATCTATTGTTTTAATCCACCTCTAACTCTCCATTGTCCAGTGACTTTAGCTAATTTCCTTTCTAGACTCCCTAGTGAAAAAATATTTATCCCCTGACCCTGCCATCAGTGTGTGCTGGTGCTTCCCTGGCAGAGCAGGTTGGCCACTTTCTGCTCCCTCCATTAACGGGATCAAAACCAATTTTCCTCTCCTCTGCCAACTTAGTCTCTTCCTCTGCCCTCGTCCCTGAAACACCTAAGTAGCAAGTGGGCTTTTTCTACAGCACCCTAAGATCAACGTCCAAGAAAGAAATTACAAAAGCAAACGAAATGTTGTGGGAGATAGTTGGTTGCAAAAAAAATATTAGTGTGTGGGGAGTGTAGAGAGGGTAGAGAAGCAATATTGGCTTTGCTGTAGATAGTAATCTATCACATGGGCAGCAGAAAGTTACTGCTGGGTTTGGTGTTACTGTCACCCTAATTCTTTGTCAGGATACCTCAAACTGGGATAAGTACTTCTTCTGGGCTGGTGTTACAAATCTGCGAAACCTAAGACATGGGACTGGACCTCCTGAATCATCAACTCTAGAGCCTTGCTGACACAGGCAACCGCACCATATATTAATCTATAAATAAATATACTGGAAGGATGCTGTTCAGCAGAACTCTTTGTAAAAGGCTTACATACAGCAAAAGCGAAATAAGGCAGCTGGTGAACACCGTGCTCAGAGGGAGCTCTTGGCACTGACCCACTAGACCTCAGGCATTCTGTGGGCCACAGCCACTGAAATAAAATAAGACTATTTCATTTCAGCTTAAAAATATAAAAGATGGCATATTTTCATTGCTGGTTCTTTGATATCTTTTTATTTCAGTAGGAAAGTTTCTAGTTTTCCAAAATTCTAGGAAAAAATAACCAAGAAGATGCAAGTCCTGCAAAATGGAAGAATGAAAAAGTTCTCTCAGTATCTCACAAAATTTCTCCACTGAAAAAAATCCTACTTTTCCTCCTTCTGAAGGATCAGAACGCCATACCTGTAGAGTAGGGTGTAACATTTTTGTTGTGCTTATTTATTTTAGCAACAATAAGGACAAAGACTTACATGACTCAGTTTGTATCACCGTAATACACAGTAGTTACCAGTTCATGCTGTTACATTGTTTCAACCATCTGGAAAAGTCAATTTCATTTCTGCAGATAGTAGAAACTGTAGGTTGACTCTGATAGTGACATTTATTTTCTGCAGTCTTTATGTTATTTATGACTCATCTTATGTTTTCAGCTTCTTAATTAAAGTGGAAAATGAACACATTCATTTTGAAAGGGAACAAAGTGGAAATGATTGATGAAAAGTAGCCGCAAGAATTGCCACCACTCTCTGAAACCGCTTGATTTGGCTGTCACAGACGACTTTCCAAAAGCTAAATTAGAAGGGCAAAACAAAGGACCATTGTATGTAGAGGCTGCAGATGGTAGTCTGAACCCTGGGGTCCAGGCAGATTAATTTCAGTATGAATTTATAATGCTTTAAGGATATACTGTTGCTGTATTGATAGTAGTGTAATTAAAGAATCACTGTAGATTGATTTTAAAATATAGTAAAAATGAAACTTTGTAGGAGAGACTAAAACTTCAGAGAAAAAGTTTTTCTTTCAAGGGACAGTTTGAGGGCTCTTTTCCCTTCTTTGAATACCCCAGTTGTCTTGCTACTTCTAGGAGCTTTGATACTTGGCCAATATATGAGCACAGAGTAATGAAAACAAGAAGAACTCTAAAATCCCAAGTCGTATTTTTTTGCAAATGCCTTTGAAATGTCTGAGGGCAGCATTTCTTCTTTGAGGTTCATCTCTTTTAGATGTTTGTGTTGAGCTGAGTATAATTTGCCTGAGTAATATTGTCTGATGCACTCTAAAGTTTAGGGTCAGGGTGATATATCAGCGTGCTTTGCATAATGTTCCTTGCGCTGTATCCCATTGGAGTATTACTGAGGCAAAGGTGGAGTGGTCAAAAAATAGCATGGTGGATGTTGACTTTCTCTGTTAAGACTGATGCAGCAGAGAGTGAACCTTTTTTGTGCATACATTTACCTATATTTGAATAGTTGTAAGCTGACTAATGTATCTAATGCAATAATGTCAAAATGAAGGACAGCCAATAGTCAATCTTTTTTCAGCAACAGATTTAAAGTCCATTTTAAAGACAAGATTCAATGGAAGTAGATACATATTTGACTTTTGTTATCTTTTTATGTAGTATGAGAACTGGAGCCTGGGTCCATGATTCTATGCCCTGAACACAAAGATCAGCTCTCCTCTTAAGTCAGTCTTCAGACTGCAAGAGCAGTGCAGGAAATAGGTGGACATTGTAGAAACAGTGATCTTATCTCTTAAGGAGAACGTAAAAAGACAGCTTGAACTCTCACTCTTTCCCCGGGATGGGAGAGCAGGAAATTTGAAGAACGCTACTATGGTTTAGATTTGACCATACAGGACACAGGAAATACTTATTTAGAATTAGAATTAGCACCTGCTCCTTCCCTGGTGTGGTAAAAGCTGCTGAAAGGTGACATTAAGGAAATGAGTAGGCGGAGGTCTGGGAGGTGACTGCAAGGTCTGAGAGCTGGTAAGAAGCTCTTTGCTAAGGTCCTGTTTGTATTTGTGGGGGCATAAGCAAGTACAGGGAAAGTGCCCAAGGATCTTGTGTCTATATATACCTTCACAGAATTTAAGCAAAATATTATTAACTTGAAGGACAAGTTTATAGACTTCGTGAAGATCTCCTGGCTCTCAGGTTATCTGCTTCCTCACTCGGACAAGTGTCTGTCAGGGTAATTTATGACTCTCCTAGATCTAAGACTAATTATGGAGTGATTCTCTCCTAGTGATTAGGATATGATGGAGTTTCCCACCAGCCCATATTTGTCAGCTCTTACAATAGGGCCTCTGGCTCTCCAACAGGAACTATTGTTCCATTCACAACGGGAGATGCTGCTGAGAAGTCCTACATCAGAGAAATTCTTATCTAGGATAAGGTTTCTTTGCAATAGTCGAGTAAAGGAAGGAAAAAATAAGACATCTAGTACTCAGTATCTATAGTACAAGTGCAGTCTTCAAAAATCTGTTCATACTCATTTCCTTCAGTGGGATTCATCTTTCCCTATTTTAGGAGGCTGTAGTGTAGGTGTCTACCTCTGAGCTGGTCAGGTAGTCACACCTTATAGTCATTTGAGACCCAGTTAGTTTATCAAGGCCAGTCTGCGACACGTTTCACCTGATCCCAGACTGTACTGACTATGCTAAAGAGATTACTGACTGTGAAAGGAGTCCCAGTGACAAGCTC
Organism: Trogon surrucura; assembly: GCA_020746105.1. NCBI lineage: Eukaryota > Metazoa > Chordata > Aves > Trogoniformes > Trogonidae > Trogon > Trogon surrucura. Next base: position 105,695,537 of record CM036618.1, read on the forward strand.
AGATACACACACTTACTTTGCAGATCCCTAAAATTAGAGGAAATTAATCCCAATCTCTGACCATACATTCAAATTTTAAAAATAGGTAGTCCCAGAGGACATGTCAGGTTGTTAGAAGACAGAAGAAAGGAATCAGGACCTTCATTCAGGAATGGATTTACAAATGTTAGTCTCTACAGTGTATAATCAGGCCACTTCACTAGATTTTTTGATGTAACTTCACCAGGCCCATATTTCTTTTTTATACCAACAACTGTGAATAGTCAAGGTACGATCGGTACCTTAGTTTTGCAAGGACTTCGTTTCACCATCAACTCCTCCAACCCATCTGAAAAGGAGCTATTCAGTCTAGGAAAGAAGACTCGTACAACTTATTCTTCCCATACCCAAGTAAGAAGCAAAGGCTGAATTACATCTCTCAAAAGCAGTGTTCAGCCTGTGCCCTCAGTAGAATGTCTATGTGCTAGCTAGCCTTTAAAAAAGGACACGAGGTACTCACTTTAACCAGAACGGGTTTGTTTTTAGGGAGCTCGGGTTCTGTAAACAGGACAGAGTAATGTTTTCTTCTGGCAACCCACACATTTCGCAACAGTTTTCAAAGGGTCCACCAGGAGACAAACAAGTAGCCAACTAGCAAGAGGAGAGAGCAAGCCCTCTCTTCAAACCGAGGGAGCTCTTTCCTAACCACAAGCACTGGTGTGTGCTGCCTCCCCAAGCACGGGGCAGTGAGGTGCTGGAGGGTGGGATGAGCTTGTGGAGGGAGAAATTCAGGTGGAATTTGTTACTAAGCAGCTCTGCTGGACAACTCTACAAAAAAAAAAAAAAAACACTTGTTTTGAGGATATTCACAATTGTTCCCACGAGATGTTTTTTCTAAGAGCATAAACCATGCCTTGTGGAACTGGACCCAGTGTGGCCAAGCAAGCTGCTCTCAGTGTCTCCTCATAAAGCATCTGTTCTATCCCATGTATTACTTTTATTGCCCTTGTCTCAGCTCTCTGTGTCCCTCTTGAAATGTGGAGACCAGATCTGTGCCTTCCACTGTAGCTGCCAGATTGTGGTAGAGAGTACCACTGGCAAGAGCAACCAGAGAAGAAGGCTGTGTTGCAGACAGCAATGTAGATGGATAACAACTCTCACTTGAGTGTTATTGCGTGGTTCTGTTGCAGCAAGTGATCTACTCTTACAACCAGAACCTTGTGGACTTCTAGCTCTGGCCATGCTAGTGGAAGAGGTTAGAGCTTCTGTGAGCTGGAAGCTGCTGTTCCCTCACCCGACAGCTAAATTGCCCACATGAGTACACTCTACCTTGCTACAGTCAAAATGTGCTGGATTGGCAAGGTCTGGTTGTTTAAATACGGGTCCGACCTCCTGTCCTGCCACAACAGCACGCAAGCTGAAGGTTATTGCAACCTCAGTTGTGCTGACACAACTGTTATTATGGTCACGATCAGCCTAGCATTAGCTTAAAAGTGGTTTGCTTGATGACATGGAAGCAACAGGATAAACTAAGAGCAAGAGATATTGAATTTATGTGTTACAGTAGTCAACTTTTTCATTCAAAAGTAGGACTGAGAAATCTAATTCCGTTGCACAAACTTAGCCACCATGAAGACCAGAAGAGTCTACGTATTCACTGAGACTTTTTCAAGTCCTAAAATATATGACTCAATTTGCACTTGAGAGTTGCAAATTCAGGACTTAAGAGTTGGAAGCATGCTTCTTACAATAAAAAAAAAGGTAATGGTATGTAGATGGTTCTTTTTCTCAGCTTTTCTTTTCTTTTATTATACCACATAGATCCATTCTTGAACACAGTTTGTCAAAGAACATACCAGAAATTCTCCCCTTCCAAAAGCTCCAGCAAAGTACCACACCCAGTTCCGCTACAACAACCGAGCCCCACAACCAGATGCCAGTTAGCTCTTGGTGGATTATATTCTTGCAAGCTATTTGCAACAGGTTCCCACAAACAGTAGTGCACCTCAGCTTTGACAGAGCATTTCAGCAGACAGTGATCAGTGTTCTCAGTCAAAAAAGCACTCACTTATAAAACTATGTATATCAGGACCATCTGGAGACCCTCACCATAACAGTGCAATGAAATATAATTTAAATTTATATTGTGACATTGTGCTTATTATAAGTTCAGTTCTTTCAACAGACGTATAAACCAATAACTTTCCTTGTGCTAAATATTCCCCAGAGAAAAGTAAATTGACCTCTTCGGGGATTTTCCAAGGATCAGGAAAATGTCCTTTTGGTATCTGTTTTCCATTATTGTAATTACAGGGGGTGATGATAATCCTTTCAGCATTATTGTTTCGACATGCGCATGATTTATAGTCGGACATCTAAGTTCATTTGATGCCGTTGTTGAGAGCAGCGCATTGTATGAGAGATAAAAAGAATGAAGCAGACATGTAATCTGATAACTAACTTCACTCATGAGTGGAACAGAAATGTGGTCCTGTTTAACATGATTATAAATAACTGCTTAAATTTCACATCATCAGTGGAGTGTAAATGCTCTGAGATGAATATTATAAATAAACAATTTCACAAGAGGGTATTCAGATCAGCTGATAATATTCCGGCAAAGGGACAAAGAGCTTCTGCTATGCACCCCAGCACTGGGTTCTGCTGAAACTCCTTAGACAGGCAAAATCCTCAAGATCAACAGGAAGTTCAAGGAAATAAACGGTAGTAAAAAGTCTGTTAAAAGTATCTTCACCGCATTAAAAGCCTCCTCTCCTTTTTTTTTTTTTTTTTAAATAAAAGGGGCTCCAATAAACTGTGCGTACACAGGTGACTGTACATGCCAGCAGGACAAACTGCATCAGTGAGGGAACAGCTTGTGTGCAGAAGTCATCTTCTGTTCCCAAGGACATTTTCTTTCCCAGAGGGAAGGTTAGCCACAGCAACCTCTGCACAAAAATGTCTCAGAGTGTCATGTGGAGGGATTTGCTTCATACAATGGCAGTGAATTCCTAACAACGGCTTACCTAGAGGCCTCTGGAAGAGGATAAAGCCAGCAGTCATTCTGACACCAAACTTTTTTTCTTCAGAAAGAAGCACAGGCATGTCTGTGGGTGGGATGTCACCGTATTCCCAGTATGAAGAAGCAGAGGTAGGGGTTCATGTCTCAGCTATTGGGCACCAGTTCTCACAACACTGGGCAACGCATCAAGCCTGAAGTGCAGCAGTTGGGACAAAAGCACGTTTTTGTTTCTGCTCTTCCTTCCCATTGTAACAACCCTCAGCAAAGGGCTGGGTCAGGCAGCTGGTGTCAAGGACCCCTTCAGTGACCTTCATGCAAGCTCCCAGGGCTCTCAAGTCTGATAACCCAGCTCTTGAGGGAGATGTAGCCCTGTGCAGGCGGTTTATGTGGCCACATGCACATGTCTACAGCTAAGCTGGTCATCCTCAGATGCTCTTGTTGACTATGGTGAGATGTAGGCACTTTCAGGGTCTCATCCTTCTGGATGAAATGAACTGTCCTAGAAGACACTACTTGTCTCAAGTGGCTGTGACAGTAGTATAAGGTGTCTATATGTAGATGTCTGCTGAAGATGTCAAAAGGTGACTGAGATGAGACCCATCTGCAGTGTTCAGCAGAAATCAGCCTTTATTTTTTAACATTGGAGATGTTCTTTGTCTCCTACTCATGCATTTTATTGAGTAACAGAGTCAGTGATACAGAGATAATTTTCACGTTTGAAGTGAAATACTGGGATAGAAGGACAGTCAGGAACATCAGCTCATATTTCTTTTAAAATGGATTCATTAAAATGTGTTGAATCCTAGTACAGATACCTTTGCTCAGCTAAAGTATCCTTTTTTAGTTAAAGAACTAGCTTTATCCAGCTGAATTCAATTTTCCTTAGAAATTAAATTGTTAAATTGAAATAAAGCCACTCGGTTTCTACCAATCATTAAAACTATGTGAACTGAGTATATTTAGGCAATGCATTCAAAATTTACTAGAATGACAAAGCTGACGATAAAAACCCAAAGTCCCACATCTAAGCACTATGTTGTATTAGCTAATGATTTTCTCTGTGATTTAATTTCTTTCAATTTTTGTGTGTAACTGCACCATATCCTTGTATGACATTCATCATTATTGTTCCGTGGGCTGGACAGAACCTTTGTTACAAATCTAGTCAAGTCCCCAATTGGTTCCGCGCTGGTTTACATCAGCTGGAAGGTGTAGGATATTATCTACCATTAACCAGGATTTGACTGAAAAATTACTGATGGAATAATTTATAGTACAAATACCAATTTATTAAAAACAGAATTTTACAGAAAGCTTTAAACAGATTATGAATAAAAATGGAAAATTTTTCCTTGAGGGAAAAGCGTGTAAAAAGGAGTCTTCTATCACTCTAAGTGTTTCATTTTGATAAAACCGTAATAACTTCTTTCACTCAGCTTCTTTTGTATGACATGAAATATATCAGTATTTTAAAACAGCTACTTTTGAAATAGTTTAAACCAAAGATGGAAATATTTTGTTCCGAAAAGGTTAACCAATAATTTCTAAACCATCAGCACACATATTCTCTTTTCAAAACTTGAGAAGAGAACAAATTTCTGCAAAACCAACCAGGTTTGTCAACTGGAACTACAGTCTGACAGCAGCTCTTTGTCCAGGTCCCATCACAAACTTCTTTCCTGTATTTGAAGTTCCATGTGAAACAGCTTTGAAAACAGAAACTAGGGTGGAACAGAGTTGAACTTGCGTTATTCTATCCTCCTGTTCTCCAGGATGCAATACAGATACATTGTATGTAAAAATGCACTATGTGCCATGTGATCAAAAGATGTTTAAACCATCAGCTGTGATATTCATTTAATTAAACTAAGAAAGTAATTTAATAGTTATGGCTAATCTTTATATACACGTTTCTTTAGGTTGTGAACTGTGTTCTTGAAATCAGCCTGAAAGTAGCTGCATATTTGACCCTCAGCAGCAACAACAAACAGTACACAGCAGCTCTGACAGTCTATCAGAGTAATGGATCATTTTAAAGAGCCTGGAAATGATTAAACACGGGTGCTGCTGCATGCAGTCTTTAATTGATTGATTTGAGTTTGCGGTCAGAAAATGACTGTCAGCTACAGCTTATCTATAATTATCAGTAATCAAAACCAGACTTTTCTCTCTTCCTAATGCTGTAATGCTCTTTTAGTGCTCTTGACATATGTGTGACTCCAGCATGCATCTGCAGTTGCCTAATAGCTTTAACTTGAACAGCAATATGCTCTGATACATACTCAGTAGAAAAAGAAATACCTTTGTACTGCTCAGTCACTGCGAGTAAGGAACAAAGAAATTGGCAGGGAAAGGCCTGAGGTTTCGAATATTCTTTTCATGTTGTGCTGATGACAAGGGAGAAGCACAGAAAAAATCTAATTCTTTCTTTTTTCCCACATTGTTTGCATACTGGATGAAGAGGAACCAGAGCGTCCCTGGAGGAGGAACATATTTTATTCCATATCAGTTAACAGCAAAAAGCAAAATCATCCCATTGTCTTGAGTATCTTTCCTGGAGGGATCAGAAAGACATTTGCTTTTGAGTGAAGACCCTGAGAATTGCTCTGAGACTTACTTGGATTGCACAGCGTGAAAAAGGAGATGCCCGCTCTGCTGGAGCTAATGTGAGGTGTCATCACATCCCTACTGCTCCAGAAACAGAAGTGACTCTCCTGACATTTTTTGACCTAACTTCAGAGGACTGATGTATGTCAGACTGCAAGATTAAACCCACTTCTGTCAGTTCCCACTGGATGCTCTTTAGGTAAAGAGGAGGAGAAAATTTGGTCCAGTACCTTTTGAAATAAAGGGGAAAAAACTACTCACATCTCATTCAATTTATAGATCAAATTATTTGGTCATCTACTTCCAGAGCAGAATCAGGATTATAAATCACGATTGGCAAAAGATGCTTCCTGCAACCAAAGGTGGGAGGTCAGAAGCCAGTTATGGTACAAGAGGATTTACAATTCGGTTTGTTGGTCTTTGTGAACCCTGTGTAATACCTCCAACCCTCCCTATGAGTCCAGCTCAAGGATGTAGTTGACCATTCATCTGAAGAACTGACATCACACCACCTATCACTGCAGTGTCCGTTTAGATTTAACTTTACATATCTAAGTTAAATTCCCCTTTGAGGACACATAGAGGTACTCCGCTCTGTATAAAATACCTTGAAAACTACAGACCAATGAATAACCTGTCAGAATTTGACTGCTCCCATTTGACATCCCCTTACTGTTGATCACAGAGATATTAATTTCCACAGAATGTAAGAAGCACGTGAAAGTTAAGATGCACAACAGGCAAACCAGAAAACACAAAACCAGTATTTCTGCAATTTTTCTAATGAGGTGGCAAAAAGAAGGGAAACTCAACGGAGGAAAGGCTTTCTGCTTACCCAGAAGGAAAACCAAAAAGAGTCAGGAAAGATGGTAGAGCTGAAAAGGGAAAAGAACAGGTTATGTTCTGCTGATGTATCTGGTACATCCTGTCTGCTTGAGATAACTAGCTCAAGTAATTTGTCCGAAGATGAAAGCCAAAGATACAGAAGGATACTCTAGAAAACCTATTTTCAAAAGCAGCCTATCCCTCCAACGTCTGTCTGCATCTAAACATCAGTGAGCTTTTTTCAGATGTTTAAAAAGGGTAAAACTCATTAAATCTAGATGAGGAAGAATAATCCTTTTAGTCAGATGAGTCATGAGAGTGTGCAGCTTTCTCACTGTGGATACATTCTACACATATAAAAATGAGAAAAGACGAGTTACTAGTAAAAAAACATATTTGTTAAGGAAGAGCTGAAGAGTATTTGATTTTCATATTTTGCATAAAAACTTTCATGATCAGTCATTTGGGTGGAGATACCTAGGGAATCTGCTATCTTTGTCCATAGGATTTGGTCTCTCTAAACTCTTTTGTGCAAGAACCCCATAGATGTGCTTTATAAACAGGTAACGTCTTCTCCTGTTAGGTAAAGACAGAAGGGCAACGTGTGCCTGCCTGCTCCTCCACTCTAAAACATGTAGAACCTGGCTGCACTTCCTATTTCGTGATTTATAAGCTAAAACTGCAAAGCACTTGCATGACGCTGGTCTGTCAGCACGCGAGTCGTCTCACAGAAGTCTACAGAAGTATTTGTGGCGAAAGACGAGTATGCGCTGTGCTGGACAAGGGCCTGAAGAACTGAAGCCGAAATGCTGGGGCCAAACAGCTCTCACGGATCAGAGAGATTCACAGTCCAGAGCAATATGCTGTGGCTCTGGGTCAGACACTGGATTTCTACCAGATCTCCTGCTCCTACTCCAGGTCCAAACAGTGGCAGCTCGGCATGCTGACCCTCTTCTCAGGGTGGGCAAAAATAAAAGATAAAGCCCTAAAATAGTCAATGTGTGTGTACCTCCTTTTGCCTTGCTCCTTGTAAAACCATGTTTGTTTGGTTTTTTAGTTTTGGTTTGGTTTTTCTTGAAAAATCCTTTTAGCAGAGAATACTGGGGGGAAAAAAAAGGAAAAAAAAAAAAGGGGGAAAAGGCACATTTGTGCTTTGCTACCTGCAGAGGGGACATTCCTGCTGTTCCACCACTTTCCGACAGCTTCTCATTTATCACAGAGGCGCTGCAGCAGATAGAAATGTTGAAACGTTGCAAGAGAAGGTACCAATGGAAAAACTATTTTGGCCCCCTTTGAATATCTTGCTGACAAGTACTTAAAGGAACGAGAGTTGACAGGATGATAAATTTCTACTGCAGTTTTGAGATTGAAAGTGCAAGCTGGCACACAGGGATCCCGTTTCTTAATCAGTTCAAGATGGACTAGGAAGGGGCACATTGTCTTGGTCTTCCATGTCGTGCTCAGAAAGAATGTGTAACACCAAGCTTAAATTTCACCTCTGATTTTCTCAGATGGCTATATGCACCGCTGAAAAACTGACTACAATGCTGGCACATTTGTTCATCTGAAATGCAAACTAGATTCTGCTGAAATGGTTCACAGGTTGCTATTAATGAAGTGAGAACTGGGACACAGGTCTCTTTTACCTGGTGGTAAAACTGGAAGAAAAGGAACCCCTGGAGTGGCAGAGGAGTAGAATTAGAGACAACCCCAGTGGGAATTGCTGCAGCTTTTCGGGATGCAGCACGTGCTGTTGGGTATCAGTGTGGGAGATGAAGTCAGGATAGGTTACCCTATGCTACACCAGACCTAGCTGGTCCGCATATTAGGTCCTTTAAAAGCAGTATCCAGTGTGGAAGCTGCATGTGCTGATGAGTTTTGCTTCTAGTCACCACCTGAATTAATGTGCACCAAAAAAGCAATGGAAAATACTCCTGTTGACCCTGACGTTGCTGGAGAGACTCTGGTGAGGTCACAGAGGATAAGCAGCTACGCGTCTCCTCTGATCACCAAAGAGACACCAGCAAGGAAATAAAAGTTCATGGCTTCATAATTCACAACAAAAAGGTGATAATTGTGCTCATCTAATCTAAACCCTGTACAACGTAAACCACAGGATTTCTTTAAAATCTCCGGTTTGGATTTCAGCCTCACTCCTCAAGGAGCTGTTCGCTTAAACTAAGTGAACTGTAAAGGTCTATTTAAAGTCCTGTTTCTTGTCTGAGTTTGTCATGCCTCGTCTTCAAATTGATTGCTTCTCTGGAGCCTAAAATCTTCTCAGGAACACTTTATATGTTACTGTTCCATAATGTTATTAGTTAGCATTGCCCAGAATTTCCAAGACCTCAGAAGACCTTAATATTACATTTTAGTTTATTTTTGTGTCTTACTGCAAGCTGTTTTCTTATACTTCTGTGTATGAAGATGCACGCTCCCACACAAAGAAACCCACAGACCACAGTAACCTCTTGGATGGGGGGAAAAAGTCTCCAGTTGTTTTGTCCATTTTTGGAAAGTGCGTATGAACTACTCGTAATCTGAGTTCATCCAAAACTATTTTTGAAGTCTAACTGTCAGCATTTTTGTCTCAGCAATATTTCTGCTCTGCACTGAGAGTCACTCAACTAGAACATTGTGCCATTCAGCTTCCAAAAAGGGGAGTCAAAATGTTTGTGTTGAGTTGAACGTACTTTTAAAATAGGAATAACACTAAAGAGAGCTTATCTCCCACCCCTAGAAAAGAAACCATGGATGCATTGTATCTTTGAATTTCTTATCACTCATTGTAAAATGTGTTAGATGACACATTTTGTGTTACATGTATTTGAGATTTAGCCTTTTCTATATATCAATCTGTACATTTAATTCTCCTCTTAATCATATGTTGATAAAATGCAGCATGATGGTTCGTTGGCTGTTGAAGGTGAATAACTGCTGTTTTTACCTCTGGACAGAGGGGATCAAACTTAGCCAAAACAACCAGAAGAAAAAGGTGTATGTTTGTGACTAGCTTTAGAACCCCCCAAAAAATGTCTCTGATTTCAAGTTTTCTGCAATTTGTTAACCATCTCCAGTTCTGGATCTTGCTAAATTTTTGGATGAGTTTCACAGAATCACAGAATGTTAGGAATTGGAAGGGACCTCGAAAGATCATCAAGTCCAATGCCCCTGCCAGAGCAGGAACACCTAGATGATGTTACACAGGAACGTGTCCAGGCGGGTTTTGAATGTCTCCAGAGAAGGAGACTCCACAACCTCCCTGGGCAGCCTGTTCCAGTGCTCTGTCACCCTCACAGTGAAAAAGTTTCTTCTCAAGTTTAAGTGGAACCTCTTGTGTTCCAGCTTGATTCCACTACCCCTTGTCCTATCACTGTTTGCCACCAAGAAGCGCCTGGCTCCACCCTCGTGACACTCTCCCTTGATATATTTATAAACACTAATAAGGTGACCCCTTAGTCTCCTCTTCTCCAAACTAAAGAGCCCCAGCTCCCTCAACCTTTTCTCATAAGGGAGATGCTCCACTCCCTTAATCATCCTAGTTGCCCTGTGCTGGACTCTCTCAAGCAGCTCCCTGTCTTTCTTGAACTGAGGGGCCCAGAACTGGACACAATATTCCAGATGGGGTCTCACCAGGGCAGAGTAGAGGGGAAGGAGAACCTCTCTCGACCTACTAACCACCCCCTTTCTAATACACCCTAGGATGCCATTGGCCTTCCTGGCCACAAGGGCACATTGCTGGCTCATGGTCATCCTGCTGTCCACCAAGACTCCCAGGTCCCTTTCCCCTACACTACTCTCTAATAAGTCATTCCCCAACTTATACTGGAACCTGGGGTTTTTCCTACCCAGATGCAAGACTCTACATTTACCCTTGTTATATTTCATTAAATTTTTCCCCGCCCAACTCTCCAGCCTGTCCAGATCTCTCTGAATGGCAGCACAGCCTTCTGGTGTGTCAGCCACTCCTCCCAGCTTGGTGTCATCAGCAAACTTGCTGATAGTACTCTCTAGTCCCTCATCCAAGTCATCGATGAATATATTGAATAATACTGGTCCCAGTACCGACCCTTGAGGGACTCCACTGGATACAGGCCTCCAACCAGACTCTGCCCCATTGACCACGACTCTTTGGCTTCTTTCCCTTAGCCAGTTTCTTTTACTCCCTGTGAGTACTATGGACCCTCATTCCTGATATAAGAAGGTCAGTTCTCTTTAGTGATTTGAACGGTGATTGTCCAGCAATGTTTGTCATAAATTGTGTTTTCAAGTATATTCTTTCTTTTCTTCTACAAGAGCCCTATACATTTTCAAATAAGCCGTTCGTACCATTTGTTCTGCTATTCAGCTTTCTGAAGTCAGAGATATTAAAATTAAGGGGTTCAAAGGTGCAGAACAGTTAAGAACTCTCCTTCCCTAAATTTAAATTCTGTGATCAAAAAATATTGGAAAATATAATGCATTTTAAGAATTACTGAAAATTGTTATAAATATAATAAATCTTTCATAGGCACTTCTGAATCCTCTTCATATTTTAGTCAGTCAATCCCAGCTGCTAACAATTATCAGCACTCAGTTAACGATCTTTTTTCATGTAAGTCTGTATTACTTACATTTGCAATTCTTGTTAATTTTCTCCCTACATCTCTAACTGGTAATGGCCATATTTTTCAGCAGAAGTTCCTAAATGCCAGTTTTCAGATCTACTGCAGTATAAAGAGAAGTTCATAAATACTGTGGACAAATAATTTTTCTTAACAGTATTTGCTCCTGTTATTTTAGCTTACTATTTTCACTAGATGATAATGTGGGTAAATTGCAATGATCAGTAAAACCTCAATAAACTTAAGAGGTTTATAAAAGAAGTCTCTTCATCCCAACTGAACACACTCTTACATTAGTTTCCTGATATGTTCTGATCTGATACAAGACAGAAAAAACAAGATTTCCAAGAATTAATATCTCTTCTTAAGATAAATCTTTGCTTCTAAGTATCAAAGATAATTTCCCATGAAATGAAACTGAAATGAAATGAGGTAAAAGTTGTTTCACAAAGACCCTGGAAAAGGTGTAAGTAGAGGATACATGTTCATTCCTGTCCATATCTTATAACCACATCAATCCTTTGTTAAAGAGAGATCTTAGGACAAAAATAACATCACCTATGTATAGGAGCAATATCAGAGGGAAATTTTAAGAATTATAAAAATCTAAGCTTACAGGGAATACTTTACTACTTGTAGCATAGAGCATGCAATTTTAATAAAACCTCGGAAACGGATTCTGGGAGCAATTCTAATAAAAACTAGGAAATATTACATTCTACTAGAATTTTGGTATTATAAGGTTTGTCTGGCTAGCAAAAGAAGCTACGTAAGATCACTGGGAAGAGATTCAGCTAGTTACACAAGTTGCTGTTATGCTACTGTGATGGTTTCACCCACTCTTTTGGAAAGACAAACCTTTACAGAAAATGAACCAGTCGTAGCAACAACTTGATAAACTTATTGAGTACAGAAGGCTGCTTCCCACCTTCTGAAAAACTTTCATTTAAAGTGCTCTAAAAAGATGCAGTCCAGCAATGAAAACAGAAAAACAAGTGGAGTGTAACAGAGATATTTGGGACAGTGGTCTCAGTACTTTTTTATATGTGCAATACACACAGGACTACATTAAAAACCTCTACTCATCTTCATCCTCTTTAGGGTAGCTCAGGATCAGGTGAACATCAGCTTGCTTTCCATACATACAAAAGATAGATTAAAATAATGAGGCATTTGAAAAGGGACCAGGGACTTTGGCTGGGTTGCTCGTAGCCAGATATAATTTCTTTTTTTTCTCTTTACCCAAAACTGAATGCTCTATAAAAGCTACAAAGAATGTTCTACTTATTAGAAGTAGGAAGGAGTATAGTCCATGTTATGGTAGGAAAGATGGTGCATTGGCTTGTTCAGAAAATGAATGACAATTGCTTTTAGAAAGCCTCTCCATTAAATACATGTTATTCCTCCTGCAGGGACCTAGTGGAGTTTATTATCCTCCAACACAGTGAGGCTTTCTTTTCACAAATGAGGATGAGGAGAACTGGTTAACTACTTGCTTACTGTAGCTGGACCTTTCAAGGCCATTTTGTAGCTGCAAATATTTTGCTATTACATTGTAACCCATAATTATAAATACAGATATTTGTGAACCTATTGGATACTCCAAAATGTGAAAGATTAATAGTATAAATAACTACACCCATTAGCTGTACTCTACATAGCAAATTGTTAATTGCAGTGGGGACACCCAGGAACTTCACATTACAGTGAAGGTAAGGAAACAGGAGCACGGAAAGGTGAAGAACTTCCAAAGAAAGGCAATAGGAGAACTTTGATTACTTGCCTTTATTTTCCACCACTTCATCTCTGGTTTTGTTATTCTTTTTATGTTCATATTCAATATTCACCAAAATAGACTTGTCTGTAGTGTTCTCATTACTCTGAAATGCAGAGGTAATTAGAAGAAAGGGAAGAGATAGAGAGTTTTCTAAGATATATTTTTGTTGGCAGTTTGGACTCAAGCCTCTGACATTAGGAAGAGTTCTTAATACATTATGCATTTTTTCTATTTTTTTAAAAACATATTTTTAACTCTATTCTTCAGGGATTTTATTCCCAACCTATGACATTTCACACCCTAGCGCAGTTGTCATTAATAAAAGCTTTATTTCCCCTACAGTACTCTAAATGGCAAGATCAGTGGAATGTAATCCAGTCTAAGACAGCAATATAAAATGCCTACGATATCACAAAACGGCCTGTATTTTTCATTTATCAACAACTAAATCCAGCAAGATGCTTACCGAAGGAAGTCCAATTCCGTTGCTTACAGAAGACGATGAAGTCTCTAACGACTACCATCTGATTCTTTTTACAACCCTCAAAATTCACTTAAAGCATGAAAATAGACATTTCATTTTACCTCAGATTTGAGGTAAGATACATACATAAGCTGTTTAAGTTCTTCAAGGCTAGATATATAAACTGTGGAATAAAAAGCAGCCACTGAAAGCTCTGATCTTTTCCTTTAAAGACAAGGGGAAAAATGTACGAAAAAGATGTTTTTTTCAAACCTATCTCTTTGTAAGCTGATGGTGAACTTCAGCTCACTTAATTTAAAGACGTAATCCTGGCCCTAATTAATCAAGAATGTCGTGTGTTCTACCACTGAAATATTTGTTGCTAATTCGAGAAAATAATAAAACTTTAAACAGTTGTGAGCAATCTCAGCTCTTGAAAGCTAATAATGTACAGCTCTTGCTTTACCAGTGATTTCTGCTCAGCCTAACTGTGAGTGTAAAAGAACTAAATGACTTCTGTATAATACCACTAGCTGTTCCTTTTTTTTTTTTTTTCCTAACAGATCCTTAAGGGCAACCCCACTACATAAATATGTCTCCTTTACTTGGAGTAATGGAACCCAGGCCAGGGTGAGTCCAGTACTACCCAACACTTGATTTTCTTCACTATTTATAGAGATGATCTTTAAAGCAGCATTAATATGACCCATTTTAGAGTGACTGAGAATCTGGCCCAACTTTCTTGCCCCTCCCAGGGCTATAGCCGTCAAGGTTTCAAGTAATGGAATCCAGTAGCAATGAAGTAGTAAATTTATTTTGCTTAGGCACACACACACACTCACACACATACAATCATCATAATTTCCTATGACATTTAAGAGAAGAAAAACTCTCATACATAATATTCTAAAGGTTGAATATTTGGCTACCAATTTTTTCCAAAATAACTATTAAAGTTGTAATCGAAAATGTTCCAGGCCACAGGGCTGGGTGGTTAAATTACACGCTGAGGGGGAGATGGGCTGTGAACACTCAATGTGAGCTTTATTCTCTCCAAAAATTCTTTCATTAGGGAAAACCTAAGACAGGCAAGTCAATTTTATAATAAGAAAGTGCCTTTTTTTTTTTTTTCTGTTGAACTGACCATTTTGGAAACTCCAAGAGTTCCAAGCGTACTATTAATTTTTTACAATGTCAGCGTGCTTTTTATAAACTGTTTGGGTTTGGTTTTTTTTTCCTGAATTTTAACAGTTGTCCATTTTGGAAATATTTTATACTCCAGAGGAAAGATTTTGCTTTCCATGAAGTGGGGAACGGTATCGTATTTAAGCCGTATGATCTATTTTTAAAAATGACATAAATATGGAACAAGCCCTTTCCAAATTGTTCACATTATAAACAGCACCTAGCAAGAGCTGTAGCAAGGACTTTGTGTGCTTTTGTCCTTAAAGGAGATTTCTTGCATGGGTTTCTTCCATCAACATCAGGGTGAAGGCTCAGCACCTTTTCAACTTTGCCCAGGGTGGGAGCATGCTGGCACAGAGGGAGGACATATGTGGAAGGACGTATCTCCATCGGGCTTTTGGCTACCTCCCACGTAAGTGATCCAAAGGCCACCAAACCCAGTAAGAGCCTTTCCAGCAAAGTCAGTAAGTTTTCATCAAACCATCTGAATAGATGCACAATCAAGGCAGGTGCTCCAGCATTGAGATAGGAGGAATCGAGTCCCTTCGGCACTGAATGTGTTCACTTGGTCCCAATTCCGCAGCATAAGAGCTGATTGCTGCAGTGTGTCACCGATATGGTCAAAGCATGTTTATGAATTCTTTCCTCCCTCTCTTCTCTGAAACATCTCGACCTGAAGAAAGACAGGGAAGATATTGCTCTGAATCTGTAACTTTGGGAGGTCATGGCTGTAAAACCTATGGTATAGCTGAAATTAAAACATGAGAGCTATTGCATCTTTCAAAAATCACTGCATCTTTCAGGAAGGGTTTTCCACATCTCATCCATAAAATATTCTAAACTTGCAACCCTGCATGTTTCAAAGGCAATGTTTTAATGCTGTGTCACAAATAAGCTACAGCTACTTCCTCTTTTTCAGGTTTTTGTTGCTTTTTAAGTTGATGGTTTAAGTTTTAAGATGATGATTATGAGAGGCCTTCGAGGCAGATGTACCCATCCCTTTCTTACTGTCCTCCAGCCCAAAATCAGTTTAAAACACGTTCCTAGAGTAAACGTTTGCAGCACAAAGAGCATGAACTTCAGGGACTGTGTCCAGCAAAAGGATCTGTTCAACGATGGTGGGGTCCTGGTGCTGATGGGCAGTGCACTTTTGCTAGCTTCCCTCCAAGAGTTGCCAGGTTTTAGACCACCCGCTCACACGTTCCTTCCTCCCTTGCTTTGGTTTAACAAGAAGGTAAGGCCCCATCTTTGAAGCAGAACTTTTTTTCTCCAGGATTTTTTTTTTATTTATTTTATTTAGAGGTGGTATATAAAAGGCACTACCTGGCAAAGAGATAGAGCAGAAAAATTCAGTAGCTCTCCGGAGAAATCAGTTACAGGCCTGGGATTTTTCTCGAGTAACCCAAAGGAATTAATCTCCTCTTCTCACATAAACAAGCCTTATGCAGAGTCTAGGTAATAAAATAATTACAACCATACTTCACATACACATTACCATCTGCCCTTTTCTGTTTCTACAGCAGTTCTTCCTCAGGCTTATGTGAAATGGGAAGAAATGATTAGTGGAGAACAAAAACATATCAGTAAAGAATAATGTGTGTGTCCTTATTAGAGAGACTAGATCCTCTCCTCCCTCCTTATTCCAGTACATACAGAACTATAAAACACAGAAATGTTCACAGGATATTAAGTATTAAAGCGCTGATGTCAGCAAGCCAACAAAAATGCGAAGGACAATATGCAGAAGTGTTACTGGGGCTACCACTGTAAAGTATTCATTTTATGATGAATTCTAAACTTAACACAAAAAACCTGTAGATACTGTAAATGCATAAATTGCTAGATTAACTAACTCACATAGGTCTGAGCATTCTGCTTCATCAGAAACAATTTCTTAGCGCCGTCAGATGGATACACAGCTGAGTCCTGACATATTTACAATAACCACCAACACCCTGCATGTTTTGCTATTCCTCTCCATCATTTTACTAACAATTTATGTATTTCCTGACATTCACCAGGCCCAGAGAGGCATGAAATCAAGAAACCAGTTATATATATAATATGTAAATAGTTATTTAATCAGGAACAGTCAGATTCTGAAATTTCTTTGAGGTTAATTTACCAGCTGCACTTTCCCCTTGTTCCTAGGGAAAAGCCTCTGACAAAAACTTGTTCACTATTAGTCTAAACTTTACATGATTTCACTGATACTGTATTGACAGGTATGTCACCGGTAACTGCCACTAAAGGGTTTATGTATCTGTGCATACGTGGATATGTGTACAAGTATGTGTGAGGCAGAGACAAAAAAAACATGTGTGCAGTCTTTTCAGGGCAAACAAACTGGAAATCCTGGCATTTTTAATCCCTGAAGTGTGTGCAGTGCACAAGAAGTGACCTGTGGGCGAATCGATGTAGAAACAGCACATTCCTCACTCTTTCCTAGAAAAATCATGCCAAAAAACTTAGTAAATGGTGCAGAACAATTTTTCTTTCAATTGGGCCCCAAGGAGTCACAAGTGAGAAACAGAGAGACAAAGGAAGGTAGAAAGCATCGATGCACTGCATGTTCAAAGTGCATTTATAAAAGAAAAAAAAAAAATGGAGGGTGGGGGGAGAGAGGTTTACGGTTTGGTCATTTCATCCCTTGAGTGCCATTAAATGTTCCAGGCTGCATGTATCTGGGACTGTGCCAGGTGTTTCAAGTCCTTTCCACGGTGTTGCTGAACATTCCTGCTAATGGCCAGATCCTCTCAGCCCTAAACCTGCTGACTCTTCCAGGTAAGAAATAACATTCAAGAAGGTGTTAGTGATGTGAGCTGAGCAGAAGCACTGCAATACAGGATCTGTGCAGAAAGGGTTCCCCTCTTTGCTCAGCTCTGAAGCAGTCAAAGCTTTTGTCCCTATGGAAGTTGAGAGGCCTGTTCCTCAAATGCAATCATCTGGTTTAGCTCTTGCCAGGAGCTCAGGGCTTCTGCATCCAAAGAGAGACCATCTGGAGAGCAAGCAGAGTCAGCCTGGACAGGGCAGATTGCAAGCCCAGGTTCTGTTGTACAGCACACACGTCACCAGCATCCTTTTTTTTTTCACAAGGGGTTGTATGGACAGTAAGGAACACTACCATGGTTTGTATGGAGTGCTTTATGTCTTAGACTTGGCGTAGGGTTTGTGAAGTTTTCCTCTCATTGAGGGTCTAACGGAAAAACATACTCTGTAAAGCTACAAAACTGGGTATTGACACGAATCTAGTGTGCCTCTTAAGTGTCATTTTGTGTCTGAACTCTTTGGTTTTCTGTTCACTTACCATGATCTCTTTTGATTTTTATTTAACTTGAGTTAGGCGTATCGCAGCCACTCTGCAGGGTAAATGTAAGTGAAGTTTCCTCCCAAGGAAGAGTTAAACTGAACACTTCCAGAACTGGTCCCAGACCCACTTCTGCTATATACATTTCAAAACATGTTGTGATGGCCTTGTTGCTTCCCCTAAGCAGCTGGACACAGTTCACTAAATGACCTCTCTCCATACAAATTTCTTAATGTTTCCTGATGAGCCATCTTTCTCTGTTGCTTTAACTTTCTTCCAGGGATTGCTCTCTTGTGTGTATCTCTTTTGACTATAGTGGCTTAAATTTTAAATATACCCTTAATGCTACTGCTGTAACAAATGGGGCATGAGACTGACATCTTCTGGATATGAAGACATGTAAAACTCCCACTTTTTATTGTCACTATGTTGAGCATGTTTTCCTAATAAGGAAAGCACTTGCTTGAAATTCCCATCTCTAACCAAGGTTTGTCCACAGAGGGAAAGGAGTCTTTGTTTTTAATTGCAAATACATACCATGTTTTTAACCTGTTTTCTTTACTTGGCAATAGGTTTCACTGTTTAGGTCGTTTCCTTGCTTCCCCTTTCCTCAGCAGGAGACAATATGGTCCTCTTAGCCCCTAAGAAACTAAAGATCTTTTGTGTTTCTGTGTTTATCTTCAATATCCAGGATTTTGCAGCAGTTGCTCTTTTCCAATATAATAAGTCTGTGTTTTAAGGGTAATCTCTTGGAAAAGGAATGGAGTGAATGACAAAGAAACACACAAGCAAGAAGAAAAGATCATGATGCATATGCTGCCCAAACGTTCCCTCACCTCCTCCGGCCCCTTCAAAGGCAAACCCTCCACCAAAACCCAAAGCTCAACATGGAGCATATGTGAAAGCCATAACTTGCTCTGGAGAATCGATGTCTTTATACTACCCTTTAAAATGTTTGAGATAAATCAGTCAAACAAATAATTGAAATCTAAATTAAACCTGTTGGAGAAAGTCTAGAAGCTCAGTGTTCCTGAAGGTGCTGAAATAACTTTCCCTATCAGCCAGCAAATGACAAAAAACCAAAAGCCAAATCTAACTGGGGCAGTGGGGCAACCTGATTTACAGGATGTAACTGTTTCTTAACTACTCTGATTTGTATTTTTAAAGCACTGCTGCTGTTTCAATTAGGCACATTCAGGAGCTAAAAAGAGAAGTAACAGTTAAGTAGCCAATTAGAGCGGTGTCACACGGCCCCACAGCAGCACGGGCAGGTCTACATTGCTGCTAAAGCAAAACCAGGCTTCTGTGCCACTTTCACCCATCTTTATTCACAGTGACACCTATAATTATAATTACAATTATCCTGTAGTGTTTGATGATGCCATATACGTTACCCCTCCAAGTGGCACATTTACTGCTTCTCAGTTTCCTCTCAAGACCTTGAGAGTTAAGTTATGTAGTGTCCTTGGAAGCAATTACCTGTCTCCGGTCAATTACTGCTAATGTATAAAGTAAGAAGTGTCAAAAAACAAAAACAAAACCAAACCCAAGAATCTCCAGTACCATGTGTGTGGTGACCTCACACAGATACCAGCATGTTCAAGAAATCTGTGTTCTTTAAGATGTAATAGCACATCATGAAGCTACATGAAGTTTGTATGGCATATCATGCCAAGATTTCAGCAGCAATGGAGGAAAAATAAAAGGAAAAATTTAAAAGATAAGAAAAAAAAAGTTATATTCTTATTCAGGTTGCTGTAGTATTTGAAAATACAGACTTTAATAATAAAGCTTTGAGTTAATCTTCTGGCAGACCTGTTGCTATCATTCCCCAAGAAGTTTGAAAAGCCAAGGGTGGTCTTGTTTCTAAATTACAGGACTGGGAATCAAATTCTTGCTTCCAGAAAATGCCAAAACTTCCCTCTGATCCTCAGCAAGTGCTTTAGCCTTTCAGCTCCCTTAACCTTTCTGCTCTCACACAGATAAAATACCTAACTCATTTTAGCCTAGTCTGTCTCCATCCTCTTCCAAGAGGGATTTCTGAATGTTCCTGAGACATGCTGGTAAGCGTGCTTTAAGGGCTGCACTCAAATGTTCCAGTGAGAAGTGCAAATAATTAACAACACTAAGGGGCTTTTGTCAGATGAATGTAGTTTCTTTTTTGTGAGGCTTTCTGTAGCTGTACATGTTGTCCCATTTTGCAACACTTCAAATAGAATTTCACCCACATCAAAACTGCATGATAAGGTCAAATGCAGCTCTCATTTGCTAAACGCTGAGTACCACTGATGTAAACCTATATAAAATACAATAGGTGAATACATTGAGGCTCAAGAAAGAGACCAAAAAAAAAAGGTTTCTTATGTTAGGAAATATGTATTAGTTAAACTTTACATTTGAAATGCTGGTCTCCTGTGAACTCAGAATATATTTTCCGTATGTTCATGTGTTGGAAGTTTCATAAAATGCTGAGCACGTACATTTAAAATAGCTCTGACAATGTATAAAAAAGCTCTAAAATATTATGACATGGCCAATTTCCATGCTTTTTAAAATCCATGACATGACACAATATATTTTATGTGTGGAAATATACATCATAAATATTGGCCAATGTCATAATATTTTCAATGTTTTATATGTTGTCAAATCTGCTTTAAACACAGTATGTGTGCTATACATTTACTGAAACATAACTCAGAGAGATGCGGGAAATCAACTATATTCTTTTTCCATGTGGGTTTATTATATATTTTATGGTTTTGTTGCTCCTCACAGTACAAAGCATTTTTTTTTCTTTTTTCCTTCTCTCTTTCATGCTTGTTTGTCTGCTTACTTTCTTCTTGCTTCCCTGGTTTTGCTCCCTTTATTTTGTTTGCTTGCTTGTTTACTTTTTCTTCCACTTCTCTTGAACAAGGTAAACGTCATTTGAAAAAAAAAAAAAAAAAAAAAAAGAGACTGAAGTTTTCTGTTGCACACTTTTCTTTTAGTTATGCTTCGTACCCAAGTAACTCCAAGACATGGACAGGTATTATTATGTTAACCTCGTCTAACCGCTGAGAATGAGGTGTTCATACACCCACTTTAAAACCAAGGAAACAGCTGCCTTTCCTAAAGATCCCACAGTGCCAGAGCTCTGACCTTCTCAGCCCAGCCACGACGCCACAGCTCTGCTGCAGCGCATTCAGTCAAGCCCTGCGACATCGCAAGCACAAGCAGAGCAGCTGAAATCGTACAAGACCACAAAATCCTTCTTTGTGAGCCAATGTCATCACAAGGTGATGAAACCCTGCAAGACGAGGTAGAAGTTCAGCACCTCAAAGGTATCATGTCGCCACTCTGATGGTTGTCACCTGCCTGGCTTCCAAGACTCCTGGCCAGTTTTGGTGTGGACATCAGTGGGGACTGCACAGTCTTCAAGCACGGAGCCCGTGGTTTCCCTGCATACCAGACCTTTCATCCCTTTCAGTCACCCAGAGATGACTGAACGCTTGCCTACCTCTCTGCAGTACAATCTCCCATGCCCGAAGACAAAGTAATAATGCAGAGTGGAAGGATTTCATCACCGTGTGGTGCTATGAGATAAAATTTATAAGATACCACAAAAGACAGACTTTCTTATGGACATAGACTGAAATCATGGTCCCACTGAGGTAGATGGGAAAATCCTCAGAGTTCAAAAGGCGAAAGGCTTTACCTCTAGAGTTCTTGCTTATCAGACATAACCATGAGTTTCTACTACAGACACCTTCATAAAAGAATGTCCAGCTGTGACAAGAGGGAGTAACAAGTAGGTCACACAACCAAAAAGTAATAAGAAAATAAAATATTTGAAAATGTTGTTTCATGTTTTTTATTTTTTCAGGTCTTTCCCTTTCCTTTTTTTATTCTTCCTACATTTTCCCTTTAGAAATGGAAGGAAAGCTCAATTAAAACAAGTTGTTCTGCAAGCAGCAGACCTAATGAAACTTTGTTTCCTGTGGGTTTTTGGCTTATATCCCCTGCTGTGATAACCTTAGCTCCATTCTCATATCCTCTATGGCTGCCCTCACAGTTCCCCAAAACAACCACTCACATTCCCACACTCCCTACAGTTCCCCACCATGTTCTTGAAATCTACTCCACACATGTGCTACTGTGTCCCCAGTTCCTTCCTAAACCACAGGCTTTGTCAGAAGTTGTAGCAACTTCATTATCCTTGTGACTGGCAACAAGCCAGATTGCTCGTGTGTCTTTAAAATCAGTATTTAATCCTCACTCCAGTGTCTTGCATTCATCTTAGTGTAGCCTTATACTGCAATGATCCTGGGGTTCATGGAATAAATATCACTAAATTTAACTGCATTCTGCAATATTAGACATGCAAAAGAAACATGAGAAATTACTAACGTGAATGAAAATAGAGAAAACATGTTCCAGAATAGCACTCCATAAGCGTTCACATCTATACCCGGACCCATTAAATATTTTACTGTGAAAAAATGTTGCAACTGCATTGGCACAGACAGCCCAGTTTATGATCCGGGCCTTGGGCCTGCTGTATAAATTATTACTCGATTCCCTGAAAGGGTGAAGAAACGCGGAAACCAAAGCCTGGGAATTCAGTATGTGGGCACTGGGCATTAAATCAGCATATATTTCAAATAGAGAAGTGTTTGTGGCTGCAGAAGCAATAATCCAGAGCTGAAGAGTCCCTGTGCTCCACACCTGATGGGTATTTTGTACAGCAAGACTCCTGGGAGCACCAATACATGGACCAGCTCGTGTGTTTGTATGTCCAGGTTTAGAGTGGACTTGACCCATGTCCGTTTAAGAGATGCTGTTAGGATGCCTAAGTTGAATCTGACACACTGCCTCTTCCCTCTTTTTCATTTCTAAAGTACATGCAGCCATGCAACTTTAACCCATCCCTGTCAGGATGGCTTTTCCTCAGAAATTATGGGTGATTTGATGCGTTCTAGCCTTAAACAGCCAGGAGAGGATACGAGCCTGAACGTAGATGTTCAGCCTTTTTCGAAAAGCCAGACCTTTTCAAGTGCTTCTCTTCGGTCATCCAAAAAAGCAAAGACACGGGCAGGCATTAGTCATTTGTGAAATGCTCTGGGTGGGAAGGAGGGTGCCTGAGCAGTATCAGTCTTAAAATCCGAGGTGTGACCACGTGGTGTTTCAGGCGGGCTCTTCAAATATTCTGAGCAAATGTGAGCTCTTCCTCTCTGCCTGCATTTAAAGGTGACTCGGACCTGTAAATCCCTTTGGTTTGGAGCCTGCAGGCCCTGCAGACAGTAAACATGGAGGTAAAATGAGATTGCACTGATGAGCTTCCCTAGGGCTCAGAAGCACGGTCAGGACAAGCTCACATCTTTCTGTGAAAGCCCTTGTAGCCATACCATACAATCTAACCTTCTCCAAGCATAACTGACCTCCTTCCACCACTAAGCAGGTCAACACAAGGACCTTAAGAAGACCTGTTGCCAAAATGAATCTGTGGAATACTTTCCAGCCTTAACTGACCAAGTAGATAAGCCACTACATCATTCAGTAGATGCCTGCTCAAGAGTAAAGCTGTCAACAGCATAAAAAGTACTGTCTCAGTATGATGTAACTCATTTCCAGCATTTCTGCTCTAGCTAGTGAATCCCAGCACCTGCAGCACTTCACGACTAACTCCTGGCCAGGCCAACTAAGAGACACTTCCCTTCTAAGGGAGGTAAGAATTCAAAGATGAAAAATGAAGAGAAAATTAAGTTATCTTCAAAGTTATCTTTATCATGGTGTGGCCTTCTATGGTGGGCTAACAGTGTTAGTGGATAAGGGAAGACCAACATGACATCATCTACCTGGACTTGTGCAAAGCATTTGACACTGCCCTGCATGACACCCTTGTCCCTTAATTGGAGAGTGCAAGGCCAAGTGCAAGGTCCTGCACATGAATCAAGGGAAATCCCAAGCACAAATACAGGCTGGGTGATGAGTAGGTTGAGAGCAGCCCTGAAGAGAATGACATGTGAGTGCTGGTGGATGAAAAACTCATGACCCAGCATCCTGGAATGCATCAAAAGCAACATGGCCAGAAGGTTAAGGAGGTGATTCTGCCCCTCTGCTTTATTCTTGTGAGACCTCACCTGCAGTACTATGTTCAGCTCTGGGGCTCCCAGAATGAGAAGGACATGGACCTGTTGGAGTGGGTCCAGAGGAGGGACACAAAGATGATCAGGGCTCTAGGAAGACAGGGTGAGAGAGTTGGGGTTGTTCAGCATGGAGAAGAGAAGGTTCCAAGGAGATCTTATAGACACCTTCGAGTACTTAAAAGGAGCCTACACGAGAGGAGGAAGGACTTTTTACCAGTGATAGGAAAAGGGATAACAGTTTCAAAGTGAGAGTAGATTTAGAATAGGTATTAGGAAAAAAAAAATCTTTTCTATGAGATTGGTGAGAACAGCTGGAACAGGTTGCCCAGAGAAGTTGTGGAAGCCCCCTCCCTGGAAGTGTTCAACACCATGTTGGATGGGACTTTGAGCAATTTGGTCTAGTGGGAGGTGTCCCTGCCTGTGGCCCTTCCGACTAAAGCCATTCTATGATTCTGTGATCTGACTTTGACTAATCCAATGGAGGTAACCAAATCAGAACATAGATCCTCACTGTTCACCCTCTTTCCATTAATCTACTTTATCCCACTTTGTTTATAAGCCCCCCTTCACTGCAGTAAAGCTAGAAAAACAAAGTGTGCATAGCAAGTATGTGAAAGAGCACATTCGTTAACGCATTTTCCCTCTTATTTCAGGAACACATTCTTACAATGTCAGCCAGTAATTCTGAAACTGGACGGGAGAAATGAAAAGATGGGTAACAGCTTTATTCTGGGAGGCAGTCGTGGAAAAAGGAAAGAAGAAACAAAATAAAAGAATCGACATATTCAAAAATACTAGCCTAAATATAATCACTTGATGTACAGAGGAGACATAAAAATAGCAGAAAAGACAGCTCTGCTGAAAACTGCAAGCTGAGACAGAACATGAAGCAAAATTAGTGCCATCAACCAACAGCATGAATGAATTCTGAAAATGTTTGTGGGATCTCCCAAAATGCTTATCACTCAACATTAAGCCATCCAAGGCAAGTGTCCAGAAATACCGTGGGGAGCAAGGGGGGAAGGAAGCAAAAGGTTATTTGAAAATTTTGTTGAGGATAAGAGCTGAGGAATTTATTTCTTTTTCTTTAGGGAAAGGCAAGGTTTCATGATGTTTCCGGGAGATGATCCTTGGTTCAGAAATTTTGTTAGCTGAAGACACGTGTATCTGAAACGTTATTCATTTTTCCAGAAGTAGCTCTCTAGCTAAAAATGGTCCCATTGAATCCATGGAGAATGTTTCATTGTTCTCTAATAATAAAATCCATGGACAGATAACTGTGAATGATGTACAGTATGATAGATTTTTAAAAGATGTGGTCTCCCAGTATAGCAACTCACTATACAATAGAAAGAGACAACATGGAGACAGACAACATCAATTTATATATGTAGGAGTGGAAGAAGGGAAGCAGTCTACCATTATGTCAGCCATTTCAGTTTGGTTGAGATCAGAGCCTCTGAGGGGTGCCTTGCTCCACACAGAGTAAACACACCACTCCTGACAGCTCAGAGAGCAAAACAGAGGAAAACCACAGAACTGGGATAATTGCACTTGAAAAGAGAGGAATTGCAAGTAACCTGGGTACGTGGTTCAGAGGTCTGATTTCTCCACGCTCTCCCCAGGTACTTTGGGAGAGCAGCAACAATTACAACTGCAGCGAGAGTGAGCCTGCAGGGGAAGGGGCAAGAGAAGGACTGCCAAAAATAACCCTCCGTAAGCTGCAGAAGCAGTGATTGAGAAAACAGAGTTTTACTCTTAAGGCCACATGTATGAATCTCAAACAGAGCAGTGAGTGTTGACTTCAAGCTGCAGAGTTTTTTGTGGAGGGGGAGAAACCCCACCACCTCTTAGTTCTGGTATAACTATACTTCCACTTGCCACATCTTATATCCTGCTGTAATTGCGTCCCAGTGAGCCATGCCCGTGCTGCATATGTACTTCCCAGCCTGCCCATGTGCTTCTTAAGTGGTGAGCTCATCTAAATCATCCCTCTCATTTCCCTCCTACAGAAACTATTCATGGCCAGTCTATTTCTATTCTGACCAGATCGCTGATGCTCCACAGGACTTTGTGGAGCCAACCCTACCGAGATAATTGTCAGATTTAGAACTGGTTAGGAAAAGCTCTTTCCCGAAAATATTTATTTGGTTAAAAGAATCCAAGAGATTCTCAAATTCTTGTGAACAGCAGGTGATTGGTTTTTTCCAGTCTGTGCCCTCAGTTCTTATGGCATCTTTTTATATAGCACCGGGCACGTTAACCTCTCTGAGGTCATGCTAGGTTTTGTCCGTATCAGGCAGACAAAAGCTGACAAATACAGGAAGGTGAACTCAAGATGTCTTAAAAGTCATGTACAAGTTCATTCATGGCCAGAAGTACTCAGCACACACAGTGGGAGAACAAATCATCAAAGTTGCCCATGGCCAAATTTCCAAGAGCTCCGTTTCCAATGCAGAAGCCAAATTTTCAAAACATTTTCTAGGTCTCTAAATGATGAGTTGTACTTTTATACAACCTCAATCCAAGTGTTTGAGCTCCCTTGACAGCATGGTCATCCATTTAAATATCTGAAGAGGTGCAAGGTGAAAAGTCACAGCTAAAATGTGCTGGCTCAGAACACTTGAGAATTGGCTATGATGAAGCAAAAGAAGCTCAGGTCCTTCTAATATAACGTGTTCAGAGGTGAACAATGAAACTATTTGAAGCCTCTCTGATTCAAAGCAGTATGTATGTCTCTATTCAGGATTTTCCAAAAAGTTCATTTTCAGTGGAGAACATCAGCATTTCATTTGGATGTGTGAAAGTCATAAGTAGAATTAATTAACGTTGTCAAAATGTTGATGGCAGCATGAATTTTAATGAAGAAGCGTTACAGTAGAAAGTCTTTACTCCAACCACAACACCTACAGGAGCCTGTGCTGTACTTGAGTCTGAGCTACACAGATAAACGTATCTACCAAAAGCAGGAGCACGTGCAGCAAAAGGCTCAAGTGCTGCAAAATCCTCATTCTAGCCTAATCAATATGAAAGACAGCATGCCTGCCTCTTGGGTAGGAAAGAAAATTTTACTGTGACCAGGCAGGGGAGAAAAGACCTGAGTTGTTGTCATCGTATGGCACCTGCTACCAATATGAGCTGAATAGAACTGATGGGGACAGTCCCTTTCCTTGCAAAGCAAAAGGAAAAAGAGATAATCAGATACATTACTGTACAATGTTGTGAGCAGGGAAGATAATCTATAGTATCTAAAGATTTTTTTTTTAAAATGGGTTTTGAGGGATGTCTGTTCTAAAATAGCGAAACGTATTGTTTGGAGTGGCCCAATGGGACATAGCTATAAAATATGAAATAAAAGCAGAGGAAGGAAAATTCAAGATAACTGTGAAGAAAAACTTCCCAATGGTGTGATATACAGCCTAATACTGTGGAATAATCTTCTAAGAGAGGAGGTGGAAGCCCAGCTGAATGACTAATTTTAAAATTAGACTGTAGGAAATAATTCAGTGTTGGCAAGAGGAACGGACAAGATGACCTCATCAGCCTTTTCCATCTCAGATTTCTATGGTTCTGAAGACAGAGAACAATAAAAGGCCACTGTACAGCACTCATCCCAGAGAGAGTTGCAATGGGATAAATGGGATTGGCTATTAAAAGGTGTAGATTGCAAAAGAGACTGTGAATGAGGAAAAGCGGATGTGAGGCAAGATGAAGTCATCAATATGTTTAGAATGCAGACTTTGAGGCAATGATAGGCAAAGTCCTGGGCAAAGTCCTGGGCAAGCAATATAAAATCGGAACGACAGACTTCAAAGAGATAAAAGAGAGCAGAGCATGAAGTGTGGATGTTAGGCAATTTTACGTGGAAAACACTTTCACCTAGCAGGTCCTGGGTGTGTATGGCTCGCACTCGTTAAGAGCCATCATGTGTCAAGACAAAGCCATTTTTAATGCTAAAAGATTATGTGAGAATTTAAGGATGATGCCCAGGTACTTGGAAAGATAGCAGTACAAGTATTATTCTTTCCCTTCACAACCACGCACATCTGTTGGGCTCGTCAGCATTTGAAACTACAAAGAGAGTTTCCCTTCATTTGGCTGGAGGGCTCAAGGTGTGTGGATTTGTCTCCTGAGCCAATGCCATCCCAGACTGTTTTCATAGCCAGTGCAGAGCAAATAAGCACTGAGCAATCAGGTTTTTCCTTTTGTTCATACCGTGCATGAACCTGGCTCTGTAACATCTATTGGAGAATAAGGCATTGCAAGAAAGAATAAAATTCAGAACTCATCTTGATCCAGCAGAGGTGACTAACTCGAGAACTGTTTTCTGGTGGAAAGCTGAAAATAGATATCAGCTTCATAATCAGTAAGAATGTTTAAACTGTAATGGTGGAACTGAAAACATAATGCTTTGTGGCCATTTTGGGAGAGATTGGGAGTGTTCTGTCCGTGATTTTTGGAAGTGGCTTTATGGTCAATAATTACTAACCAAATTTTCAGGCAGCTCCCAAGCTGTATTTGTGATTTAAGGTGTATGACAGTTCCTGAGGTATTATTTTTGCTTGTTGACTGGATGCCTGGAACTTTTTGATCAGTGGCATAGCAAATGGCATGTCACAGACACCGTTGTGCAAAGTTCATGAATATTTCAAAATGCATAGGTGTTTTCACAAATACATACTGGACTTCAGAGTATTTGCAGAAAACAAATATTGTGAGCCTCACCATAACTAATACACCAAGAAGATAATCAAATGTCAATAATTTATAAATCAACTGATTTCTTCAACTAGTTTCAAGACATAAGAAACAGAAGTGGATAATAGCCTGAAAATGTTATGCAATTCAGTGAAGAACTTAGGAAGCACATTAGAAAATTCTGAATTTCTATAGAACTAGAAAATGATGTTGTCATAGTTGCTAACGTATCTGTTTAAACTGTAAAAAACAGAAGTCATTGTTTTCTGTATAGCAAAGGATCCCATATTGGTTTAGGCAACATGCTAAAAATACGTGGGAACATTTTCTAATATGGGAAAATTTTCCCTACAACTACATATTATCCAAGATAAGAATTAGGAAGTCAGTTCACAGAAAAAGCATGGGAAGGAAATTTAACTCAGGGATACTGCCTGCTCTGTATTTTGTGTTTGTCCTTAGAAGTACCTTGATAATGACAAGTTTTATCAAATTAAATGCAATTAAAAACGTAAGATTCAAAATGAAAGCCATAGAGCAATAGGGCTGAGAATAATGACCAATAGCTACTGTTCTGTACCAACAGTAACACTTCCTAAACAAGATATTACAGATAAATTTGATGTAAAAGAGCAGATCTGTCTCTGCAATCCCTTGCTCGAAATAGAAATCTAGAGCCAAGTCCAAATTAGTAGAAGTTGCAGATATTCATTCCCAAAGGAAAACCAGGAAGAAGATATTATTTAAAGTATACATTACTGTTATACATCTAAAAATATAATCATATTTGTGCTATATCATAGAATATATAATTTCTGTCTTACAATCTTTTCTGCCATAGGTTTCAGTATGATATCTTAGACAGAAGCTAACAGATCCACCTACTATTAAATAGCTGTTAGGATATGATTTACTCATTCCTAAGCTATTGATTCTCATAATTATCACCTTGATATTCATTATTGATTTTGCTGAACATTTTCTATTTTTTACCATAAATGCGAATAAAAGCTGCACAGTATTTTATAATAAAGTCACATAAAGTCTCTTCAGGCACTTTCCAACATAATTACTGAAAGATTATTTTAGAATCTTTGCCTCAAAAAAGTAATATGATTTTGAAGGCACTTAGATGAGGAAATGTTGCTGCCATCAGCAAAGTTTAAAATACCTGTTCTTTAAAATGCATTGTAAAAGGATATGTAATAAAGCAGAGTATCAGCAGATAGAAATTTGAAAAAGGGGAATTACAAGAGGAACCAGAAAATACATGTTATTCTAGAAGATGGAGTTACTGAAGAAAAAATAAAAAGGCATAGTATAGAAAAGCAAAACCAAGAATATTATGTGCAAGAAATGAATGTATGTTAAACAGTGACCGGAGTTCAAAGATTTTTTTCTAGTTTTTATCATTTCATAAAATGGTTGACTTATATGGTATTTCTTGGAAAAAAATCGATAATATCATAAGACTCATCTTGAAATACTTCATAGGTGAGCATAGGAATTGACTAATTTCACTGTTACAGTAAGTTAACAAAAGGAAGCTTAATTCATTCCCAAAAGTTTTTTGAGTTCTGATTTTCTAGTGTGTTTTCTCTCTCATACACCAATCACCTGTAGTATGATGAGCCACTGGAATAAAAACGCTTGCTGAAAGAAGTGTGTTTCTCTTGAGCTGAGGTGAGGTCGCAATGCCACTGTTTAATTATTCAGCCCTTAAGCTACCTGTTGCAGTTCAGTGTAGTCACTGCCAGAGGGGATAACTTTAATGGTCTAAACCTGACGTCTGAGCAGACATCATGCAATCATAAGGTTTGAATATTGGCAGAGCAGAGCAAGTTCTTCACCCTTCTGTGGTAGCTGTGTTTTACTACTAGGCAGTTTATTGAACAGGGGTTTTTAAGTTTTGCCCTGAAAAACCCAAAGCTCATGTGAAAATTAAAACTCCCATGCTTCTTTCCATGAGCCTGTCCCAGTGTCATGGGCCAAAGTTTCCCATTCATCCACTGCTGAGTTTTATGTTGTTTATTTTCTGTCCTTTACTGCAAGAATGGGTGGGTGTCAGCAATGTCATGCTGAGAGAAGTAAAGCACTGTGAGAGCCTTTGTGATGAAAACTGCTACAGTGAAGTAAATCGTAATTATCATTAACACATAGGTGAGCCACTTGAAATGCATTCTGTCCAGACTACAGTTAGATCCAGTAAAGACTAATCAATTGACTCACAGTTTATAACCCTGTTCTCAGCTCATTCTGCAGTGCTTGGGGATTGTTTAGTACTTTGTGCATTTAATGTTCAAGCCTTGTGGTGATATTGCCTATTATCATGACCTAACACTGAGGAAAGACTTAAAACATAGTTGGGGCTTTGCCTATTAATTTTTATCTTATTATGTAATGAATTCTGATGGTAAGTGTTCCTTTAATACTTTATACACTTGTGAAAAAAGCTTTCTGCCTGAAAACATATTTCAGCCTAGTGAAGATCTCTTCCTTGCACCCATATATGAATGATTTATGTAGATAAGCCTGCAGAAAAGTAAGTAGAAGAATATATCTGTGCATATATTTGTGTGTATGTAGGCATACACAATGCCCATAACGCATTTATATCAAATGTAGCCAGGAAGGCACTCCAAGTGCTTCACAGGCTGTATGTTCATGGGTCGATACAAGCAGTGCTGAGACACTCTGACGGGTGGAAAGCAGCAGACCTTCTGCAAGAGCAACGCTCCACAGCTGTGTTTGAGGAAGGGGAAGTGAAGTCTTCCAAATGAAACTGTTGTAAAATTTAGATAGGCAAAACTCAACTACCACAGTTGGACTTGGCTGGCATTCTGAGACCTTAATCATTACTCTTGCAAAAGGTCCCATGTGACCTCTACAGCCATAAATGGTGTGTATTTGATTTTACATCTTGTTCAGGAGATAGTAACATCTGCACCCCAGCACTGCCCCACACGAGAACTTTAATTAGACACTTTACTATTCTGACTGTTTCTTCTAAGTCCAAGGCTGTAGTTTTGGTTTGTTTATCTCCAGTCTATCCACCAGGCTCCTCACTTGTCATCTGTGATGGCTTCAGAAAGTCCAAACACGCACAAAGCTATCAGTGGGCTGTTATAGGAGCTTTTTATAGGGAATGGGATGTGAGAGAAGATCTAATATCAGCTTTTCTGTGATGAAGTAGTTTTCATCGCATGGAGCTGAGTCAGAAGAATATAGGCATTGACCGAATACGTCCTATCAAAAGAAGAAATTACTGAACTGAACCCCAAGGGAAAAAAAGAAAAAAAAAGAAAAGAAAAAGAAAAAGAAAACCCCTTAAAAAAAATCAAGACTGAAAGAATGAAGTTTGGAAAAGTCCTACCAGAACTAAAACTTTGCAGAACTGTGGAGTAGAAATGAAGGCGAATTGTTCAGTACTTTGCTTTTTTGTCTGCAAGTAATGAACATCTGTGAAAGGAAGACAGAGAATATAATTATTTTTTTCACAACAGCAGATTCTGGAACAACTCCAGACTAGATTAGCTGTACCTGAAACTCAGGGAAGCTACAGTTGACAAACCAGTCTGGCAATGTTGGGAAGAGGCTGATACCAGTGAAAAGAGATGAACCTGCAGCCTGGAGCAAAACACCCCTCAGAGTGCTCAAAAGACTTCAGAAGCAGCCATGCCGGAACAGCTGGACTGTGCCAAGCAAAGTTAGCCTGGAAATTGTGTGATCCCAGCTGACACTTTTACTGACTGTAAACTACTGACACAAACTTCAGTCCTAATCACTCCAGATGAAAAGACCCAAACCAGAATTGCACATGCCCAGAGTACAGCCGTTGGACTTTAATTAAATTAAATTTAATTAAATTCCCAAAACATTCAAAGCCTTGATGCTGCTGAGTGTGACACACTCACTTGCTTAGCTTTAGGAATAAAATAAAGCTCAATATTTGACTTTAGTCTGCCTTTATTGTATTCCTGGAAAGCTCTTGGCCAATTGCAGTTCCCAGTACCTAAGAACAACACAACAAGAGTAAAAAATTTTGGTTAACCAAATGAGTCTGGCTCCCAGTACTGGAGATCTGCAGATTTCTCAATTCTGCTACTAATTTTCAGTGTGTTTGAGCAGAACAATACAACATTTGTTTTGAAGTCAAGGAACAGCATTTCACTCTTTACCCCATAGTATTTCACCTGATTGTGACACAAGTCTACGACCTGGACTGTGATCTCCAGGGACAAAAAGAACATCTCCTTCTGTGCTTGTGCAGTGCAGGGCATAACAGAGGCAATTCTGCACTACCGTAACAGAAACAATAACATAACTGAAATGACTAAGATGATGCATTTTCAACTTAGATCAATGTCTTCACTAGCAATACCTCCAGGAACTTTTATCCACTGCCAGTATTCCGCTTATCTGCCAGAATCTGTTCAACTGAACTTGGAAAGGGTTTCTTTAGAATTGAATTGACTCTGGAAATGTCTTTTTACTGTTCATCTACTTGATATAACATTAAAATTCTCCATCTTTTGAGCTGGATGTGTGTGAACAAACAAAAAGAGCAAAAAAAAAAATAATTCCAAATGTTGCAGATAAACAAAAATGCTTTCCTTGATTTTTTGCAATCATATAACCAGAAAAACTGTCAGGACACATTCCTCACTGTATGATTACAAGGCATCACATTTCAACTGACTTTGTACAGGAAGGTTGTCCTAGGTACATATAGTGACTTCTCAAGAATAAGACATACAACAGCAAATTCACAAGCCAAGACAATCACAACAGTCTGTCACAAGTATCTGCAAGTGCACCTTCCTTAAGAAGAGGAAAATATTTATATAGAATCATAGGACCATAGAATTGTTTAGGTTGGAAAAGACCTTTAAGATCATCAAGTATATTGAATGGCAAAATCCCTCCATTTTTTAGAAGTGTCTTAATTCTTGGGTTATGATACGAAGTTTTTTCCTAAACTCACTCATTATTCTGACCATTGTATCGGGCTCCTATTCCTGTGCAAAGCTGAGCTGACAGTTTTTGAAGCTGCCATTCTCCAAAATGACTAGGAGGAGGGGGAGGGAAAGGATGGGGAGCCAAGAGCAGAGGAGAAGGATGTAGTGGAATGAAAGATGATCAGGGAAGGGAAAGGGAGAGTCTGTTTTGTTAATGCTGTTCTGGCCACCCCTCATGTCTTCCTCTTGAATTTTTTAAGTTCTTCAGCTGCATGTATTTAGCTTTCTGGCTGCTTTTGTTTTTTGGCTACCCACCCTCTGTCTTTGCATCTACTCTTTTTTTTCTTTTTTTTTTTCTTTAAGAAACTTGCTTAAGCTTTTCCGGCCACGTCTCTCTCACATTGTGTGGCCTCTTCTCTTAGCTGCCTTGCCAGGCTTTCAACCGGGGCTGCTTGGCTTAGACCTCCCCCTACTGCTAGATGCTATTATGAAGCTTCAAAAATCCACAGCATAATAACGGGCATAGAGCATCGAACACATTTATACCGGCAACAGTGTGTTTCACCTCTGCTAACGAGGCAGGGTGATGAGGACTAGTCTGCCTGGCTCTCTTCTCACCTTATAGATCACACAGCGAAAATCTTCCTGGAGAAATTTGTTCCCTCTCAGCTTTATCTCTCCTGGGGTATTAATAGACAATAATGGGTAAAGTAGCGAAAGGCAGGCAAGACAGATCCTAAAACACTCACAGTGCCAGTGTAGAGGTCTTCAACAGGCAACATAATGTTTAAGGTAGCAATTTCCAGGTGCTTTGCTACTGACTTCTTGGAATCCATATTCTAGGCAAGGAACACAATTTAAGACAGTTCATGTGCACACATACACATCTATCTATTAGCCAGTCTATCTGTAAATGTTTTGATGAGGTAGACAGTAAGGTGTATTCTTGTGATCCTAAATATCTGTACGAAGGCTCTTTAGACACTTTGTACATTCATCTGTATATACAGTCTTAAAGTGGGAGAGCCTGGAAATTACAAAACCAGGTTTGTAAAACTGCTTTCTGTAGCACGGCCTCATAACTCAAAACACACACTTTGGCATGAGAATGGCACTGTTTATTTCACTTGTAACATTTGTTCCAGAGTGCAAACACCATTCCTGCTCTAATAAGAGTAGCACAAAAATCATTTACCTGTTAGTGAAGTAGAACAAGAGAACAGAGATGCCAATGCCACAAAGTTAAATACATGTATTCAAGCATATAATGGTAAATACATCCCAGAAGGCCGAAAAAGAGAGAAACTCCCCACTCTAGTATGTAAAAAGAAGATGAGAAATAGATCAGCGCACTGAATTGCTCATTCATCAGTATATATTTGCAGAAACATTAGGTGCATAGACAGTTTATGAATTGTACTGAGGAACTAAAGCATTGAAGGGCTGGATTGTCTTTCCTTGCTCCCACTTTTTTCTCCAGGTCTTTTATCTAGAGAGTGCTCGCAGACCCTCAGCAGCTCTACAGCACTGTCGTGCTACAGAAACATTCTGCACTTGTTGATGCAAAGTCATGGTGACTATGGAAAACAGGGAGCTCATGAGAAACTCAAAATCCCCTGTAAATTGCTGTGGGTTTTTTTTCTACCAAGTTAAGATAGTTACTGAATAATAAATAGATAAATATATAAACTGTTTGCTGCTTTGGCAAGCTCTCTGTTCCTGTATGGTTCTGGCACTTCTGTTTCTTTTTTAAGTAGTCCCAAGTGTTTTTTAGCTTTTGATCCCTTGTGTGTACGCCAAAGATGATATCCTGCAGCTAAAACACACTGGAAATATAAGAAAATATGTTGTCTTATTGTCAGATTCTTTTTTTTTAGTATTTCAGAAAGGTGTGATTTGGGACTTCACTGCAATGCTTTTTATGTTTCAGACTGCAGCACTGTTAAAACCCAGTCCTGCTCTCACTAGAGTCAGAGGTCTGAACCTTACATGACCAAATCTTTAATTAAAATTATCAATATTTTTTCTTATAGGAACTTAAAGGAGTAGCTAGCTATAAGTTGTAAACAAAGGAATCCCTCTATATACCACTGAAGGACCACTACTTCTTGGATGGTCCTTAAAAGAGGCTTAACAGCATATTGAAAAAGGAAGTAAAAATGAGTATGTCAGCTGAAATCAGAAAAATTGGAGAGTATCGGTGCAATATAATTATTTAAACTGGAATTCCTCCAGAACACTGGGATGATTATAAATCTGGATATTCTTGTAAGTCTTGTAAATGACCGAAACTCAGATGTGATAAATTATTCATCCATGCGGTGGGATCATTTTTGAACGTTGCAGTATGAATTAGAGTGCTTACTTACTGGAAAGATTTGAACATATCACTTTCTTCTCCTGTATTTTTTTTCTTTTAGCACTGCAGGTGTGCTCCGTGTTTTGTAGGCAGAAAATCAAGCTATCAGTCCTTCAAAGGATTTGCAACCTCAACAGACAAGATAGGAAATGAAGGGGCCAACGAAAATCTAAATTTTCAGGGAAGCTTATTGGTTTTGTTGTCTATAATTTGGTTTAACTATCTTTTGGCACAGATAGAGAGTGATCATATTTGCCTGTAGCTCCCGATCCCCTCCAGAAATCAGCCTCTCCAAGTGATCTAACATATTTGTGTGCTGCTTAAAATCTAATTTGTACAAACCAAAAGTAAATGTGGAAGAAAATAGCCAAGAAAAATCCCAACCAAACATGAAAGTATTGTTTTACATGAACAGGTAAAATTCAAAATTTTACTTCATTTTTGCAATTGTTCCTTAGCTTTTTTTTTCCAGTCTGAGCAAAATTATATTAACAAAGGCTTACTAAAGAGATATTTTAGCTACTTAAAGCCATTTCATTTGTCACTGTTTAGAGACTGCCCAGTCACCTTGGCATGTGGAGCACTTCTATGGCAGTGAGTGAGTTTTGGTGTTACAAAGAAGTGAACTTGGTAGAAGAGAGGATGATTGTCTTGCACAGAGGACACAGCATCTGCCCTGGTTGGGATAGTGAAACATTTGGAGATGTTGAAAAATTTTGAAAAATATTGAAAAATTCGGGTTTTTTATCAACCTAAAAGAATTCAGGAAAGAAAAAATCAGAATGAAATTTGACAAATCTGACGGTGGCCCATGATAACAAGTTTCGGGAATCAGAATTTTGGGACAAAAAAAAAAATGAAAGGAAGTCCCAAACCTCTCTTGCTGTTCATTGGTATAGATGTGATCAGTCATTTGCAATTCCTATGTACATGTGTAGCAGGAAGAGCTCTGTTACTAATTCCACTAGATTTTTTTAAACTACTGTAAGCAAAACAAATTTCTAATGCACATATTTATCAAATCAAATAAGTCCACTGAATTCTTAGTAAAATATGTGGACTTTATATAGCATTTAGCATTGTTTACCTGTGTGGAGTTTAAAGAGATTTCTGAGTGGCTTTGTACAATAATAAAACAATAAATACTACCAAAGCTTCTACTCTTTCTTCTTAAAGGTCTTCCACTGAGTACTTGTCTTTCATACAGCTGATCCAACACCATTCTGCCAGCAGTGTCATTAAGAGATTAACACACTGAAATGCATCTACCTTCTTGTCATTCCAACACCAGTCCAATTTCCATTGAAACCGACGGGAAGATTCCTTTTGATTTCCATGGAGATTGGCTTGTTTCATGTTATATTGTACAGCAGAGTTATTTTACCTTTGTCGAAGAGAGACTGTGGATCCAGCACTGCTCACCCTAACTTAGGGAAACTGTCCTTCCTGGCACAGTAAGAACCATTAGCTCTATATTTCTCTGACAGTGACACAAATCAGGAAGTAAAACTACTTACAGTAACACAAATAGGGAGAGAGGAATATTTTAATATTCACTGAAAAAAACTACATCACAAAGCTGTACTCCAGACATTACTATTATGTATAATTAGTGGCCGAATATTTGGCGAGTATGAATTAGTATCTCAACTTCTTTTCATTACATTGTAATCGGTTAAACGTGTGATTTATTTTATGCCATAATAGTGTTACAGTAGGCATTCCAGGGACAGAGAAGCTGTTTACCTTTCAGTTTTGAAGCTGAGAATCTTAATGAATTTTATATGAAATAAACTTTGCCAAGTGAAGGCTAAATTCCACTAATTTTTTGGATGTTCCTCACTTCTATCTCACAGGTTTTCCTAATTATCCTACTAACGTGTATTACTCATTCTTCGCAGCTTACATTTCCTTAAAAATTAAGACAGCATGTAGGATTTAAGCGATTATTTACTTTTTACATCAATAAATTGCTATCTTTGTAAGTGACTGTGATTCACGGTTATGAGAAAACATAAAGTGCAGGAGAGAATATAAAGCACAGTAGTGTTTTGCAGCTGTACACTTTCTTTTAGGAGAAGCAGTCCATTTTCACAGTGGTTCTGTATGGATAGAGATACAGATACAGAGCACCACAAGCTAAGTAGAAAAGGTGGGGGTGATTTTGTGACTGATTTTCACAGTGAAAGAGGAAAAATCAGATCAGTTTCTTCACCGCTTCCTTTAAATAAAGCCGTAAAAATCAAAACCATTCAAAGTTTATTCTCCTGACCAGTCTGAAAGTTGGAGATCATTAGGAGACACCCTGTTTATGCAGCAGCCATGAGAACAGATTGCTCTTGAACAGAACCAAAGTCAGTGCATCCTTCCATGACTGTTTCTTGTCATATTGCAAGATTAGCTTTGAAAGATGTTGAAATGGGCCCGATAATGGTTATCACTGAATGCTCTTTGATGAGTTAAGTACAAGTTTAGTGCTCTTGTTTCCTGTGCAGTGAAAAACTACGTAAATGAAATCAGCAAGATACCAAGAGTGGTATTAACGTGTTGCTTTGCTGGCAGTCTCATGAGAGATGCAAATAACGGTTAAGCAGACATACGGTACTTTTCCTTCTGGATTTCAACTACTGCACCTCTGTAGGGAAGTGTGGGAGAACTGGAGCAGTTCTGTGGAAAGGCAGAGAATTTTAGCCTCCAGGACTGTGATTCAGATACATTTTACGGCCGCTGAATTCAACATACACATTGAATTTAAATTAACAAAAAAAAAAGTATCCTGGATAGGTCCATTCTAGAACAGCTCTGGTCAGAAAGTGGCAAAACTGCAGAAGCTGTGCAGCTAACACATCCAAGGAGTTCAGTGCACATGCAATTGCAGCTGGAAAAGCCATTAAGAAAGGGACTTTGGATGCAAGTCCGGTCATAGGTCACTTGACCGCAAAATTTCTCTCATAGCTGAAGCTCTCTTACAACCTCTCTGCTGCCTGCAGGATCATTTGTCCAAGGAAGCCCACATCACAGTAGCTATTTCTGCAATGGAGCTGCAGAAGGATCTCTGTTTAGAGATTTAAATATATCTGTGAATCTGGACCTAAATTCCAAGAGATTACAAATTGGCAAGAACTTTTAAGCATTCAGGTACAAACATCTTCATTTTTAAACCTGCAAATATTAGCATGTTTATAGTCTTTCTGAAGGCAAACAATTCCAGGAATAAGGAGAAGGAAAGGGTTGCTTCGAGCAGCAAGAAACTCCAGTTTCTCAAGAGTGTCTGAATCTCTTTATGTGTGTGACATTGTGGAACATGTTGTGAATTATAATTGGCAGCACAGACTGTAAAATTATGGTCCCTTTCTAACTGCTGTCTCTGTGCACTTGAGCCATGAGGTATCATTTCTAAGGAAAATGCATTTCTCATCCTTTAATCTGGAACCACTTTCATGTCCTACACAGGCTCCATTACATGCCAGTAGAGCCTTCCTACTCCATGAGGATCACAGAATCAATCACAGAATCGCAAAGTGTCAGGGGTTGGAAGGGACCTCAAAAGCTCATCTAGTCCAGCCTGCCTGCCAGAGCAGGATCACCTACAGTAGGTCACACAGGAACACGTCCAGGAGGGTTTTGAATGTCTCCAGAGGAGACTCCGCAACCTCCCTGGGCAGCCTGTTCCAGTGCTCCGTCACCCTCCCTGTGAAAAAGTTTTTTCTAATGTTTTTGCAGAACCTCCTATGCTCTAGCTAGCATTCATTGCCCCCTCTCCTATCATTGGACATCACTGAGAAAAGCCTGGCTCCGTTCTCTTGACACTCACCCGTTATATATTTATAAATATTAATAAGGTCACCCCTCAGTCTCCTCTTCTCTAGGCTAAAGAGACCCAGCTCTCTCAGCCTTTCCTCATAAGGACGATATTCCACTCCCTTAATCATCTTTGTGGCTCTGCGCTCGACTTTTTAAAGCAGTTCCCTGTCCTTCTTGAACTGACCCAGAACTGGACACAATATTCCAGATGCGGTCTCACCAGGGCAGAGTAGAGGTGGAGGAGGACATCTCTCGACCTACTAGATACCCTTTCTAATATACAGTAGGATGCTGTTCAGATGCCTGTGACTTACTACCTGGGGTCCTCATGGGGCAGAAGATACCTGACACTTGAGCCCAGACATTTTTTGTCAGTACAGAAGTATGACACCAATAAAACTTACTTCAAATTACTTGGGTATTTCTCAGTGCTGTTAATAACCAACCTCATAATCCACTTGCAAAACTACATGCTACCAACTGACCACAAAACGCAGTTTTTCTCATTGTAGTATTGTGGATACTTCATGTCCTGCAGGCAAATAGCTTTGGTTAAGGGAGGAAGGTATTGAGAACTTTCATGGGTTTGTGACAAGAACAGCTTGTCTGAGTCTAATTTTACTCAATAGTTGCACAAATGAATTTTTAAAACATGATCCCTATTCTTAATGTCTAATCCAGGACTGTGCGGTTTCATGCAGGGCTAATCCCTTGGAGTAATATATGACTTAAAGTCTTGGATCAGAAAACTACTGAATATCAGTTATACCAAAATTATGGTGCCTGAGGATAGCTAAAATAAATAGAAAAGAATGGCACACAAGCAAAGAAATTGAAAAGACAGATAAATGGTATGAAAAAGTTCATGTCCAAAACACTGAAATTTCATAAGATATCATCTGAAGACTTGGAATAAGGATTATGTTAGTTAAAGCGGCAGATGTAAATTAAAAACTTCATGTTGGGCAAGCCCAAGACAGAGATGTTACACATGTACATTTAAGTTAGAAGATTGAGAGAATCATAGCAGAGACACCCAAAATGTCAGGGGACACAAAAACTGCTTCAGCTAGCAGGCAGTTGCCTCTCAGAAACTTGGCCCCACACTTCAGGAAATCGGTGAAAATTTCAACAAAAAGAGGCTCCCAAAGTAGGAGGTCCTCTACCTGCACACGCTCCTGGGAGGCACAAGGTCGTGCCTCCCCGGATTGTCCCACCTCTCTTTGCTTTGCCTGGCACAAGGAGATGCCAACCTAGTGCAGCCAGTCTATGCTCACAAGGCCAGAAGCAAGCACTGCAAAGGCCAAACTGGCAGGAGATATTTTCTTCCTGGGTTACTTTGGCACCCACTTCTGTTCCCTCTTCAGAAGAGCAGTGGTACCCCTTTGCCTGTCACCCTTGGGAGGTCCTGCTAATCTCGTGAGGTCCTGCTCATCTCAGCATTTCCATGCATGTAGGTCTTTCCCTTGCTGCTCTAGATCACATGTTAATTTTGTTGGTCACACTTGTAGCAGACCAAGAGATGAGTTTCTCACACAACTACAGACCGGTCAGCCTCACCTCCATCCCTGGAAAGGTGATGGAACATCTTATCCTTGACACTGTCTCTAGGCATATCAAGGATAAGAAGGTTATTAGGGGCAGTCAGCATGGCTTTGCCAAGGGGAAGTCATGTTTGACCAACCTGATAGCCTTTTACGAAGACATAACCAGGTGGATGGATGGTGGCCATGCAGTGGACGTGGTCTACCTGGACATCAGCAAGGCCTTTGACACCGTCTCCCACAGCATCCTCATAGGTAAACTGAGGAAGTGTGGTCTGGATGACCAAGTAGTGAGGTGGGTCGAGAACTGGTTGAAGGGAAGAAGCCAGAGGGTTGTGGTCAATGGGGCCGAGTCTGGCTGGATGCCTGTGTCTAGTGGGGTCCCTCAGGGGTCAGTGCTTGGGCCGGTGCTGTTTAATATATTCATCAATGATCTGGATGAGGGATTAGAGAATGTTGTCAGCAAGTTTGCTGATGATACGAAGTTGGGGGGAGTGGTTGACACACCAGAAGGCTGTGCAGCCATTCAGAGAGACCTGGACAGGCTGGAGGGCTGGGCGGGGAGAAATCTTATGAAGTTTAATAAGGGCAAGTGTAGAGTTTTGCACTTGGGAAAAAATAACCCCATGTGCCAATATAGGTTGGGGACTGCCCTGCTGGAGAGCAGTGCAGGGGAAAGGGACCTGGGGGTTCTAGTGGACAGCAGGATGACCATGAGCCAGCAGTGTGCCCTCGTGGCCAAGAAGGCCAATGGCATCCTGGGGTGTATTAGAAGGGGAGTAGCAAGTAGGTCAAGAGAGGTCCTCCTGCCCCTCTACTCTGCCCTGGTGAGGCCGCATCTGGAATATTGTGTCCAGTTCTGGGCCCCTCAGTTCAAGAAGGACAGGGAGCTGCTTGAGAGAGTCCAGCGTAGAGCCACAAAGATGGTGAAGGGAGTGGAGCATCTCCCTTATGAGGAAAGGCTAAAGGAGCTGGATCTCTTTAGCTTGGAGAAGAGGAGGCTGAGGGGTGACCTCATCAATGTTTATAAATATGTCAAGGGGGAATGTCAGGAGGATGGAGCCAGGCTCTTTTCAGCGGCGTCCACTGACAGGACAAGGGGCAATGGGTGGAAGCTGGAACACAGGAGGTTCCAGAAAAATATGAGGAAAAACTTTTTCACTGTGAGGGTGACTGAGCACTGGAACAGGCTGCCTAGGGAGGTTGTGGAATCTCCATCTCTTGAGACATTCAAAACCCGCCTGGACGCGTTCCTGTGCGCTCTAGTGTAGGTGATCCTGCTCTGGCAGGGGGGTTGGACTAGATGATCTTTGAGGTCCCTTCCAACCTTTAACATTCTGTGATTCTGTGATTCTGTGAACTCTGGTTGCTTACATCACTTTGTATCATGAGGTTGCCAACTAGACCTCAAATGTCTTTATCTACGTTGCACATACGCTCACTTCAAAAGCAACAGAAAACTGCCTCCTGAGTCCACTCCACAGAGCCAAGAGGCTCAATCCCATGCTGTCTCTTGGTGGCAGAGGTGACGCACTAGTTGTTGCACATGCAGCATCTTGGAGGACAGATCTCTTAGCCAGCAGTGACCTGAGCACTGCCAACCCTTGCACACTCACTGCCCCAGGGCTCAAAGCCACAGGATTTGTATCA
Source organism: Trogon surrucura (assembly GCA_020746105.1). Lineage (NCBI taxonomy): Eukaryota > Metazoa > Chordata > Aves > Trogoniformes > Trogonidae > Trogon > Trogon surrucura. Next base: position 105,738,444 of record CM036618.1, read on the forward strand.
GCAGACCCTTTCTCTCTGCCCTGCTCCTCCTGTGCTGGCTTGGGAGCAGCAGGGAGAAAGCTGGTGGGACACAGCAAGAAGTGAGGCAGACTCCCTCTGTAATCACCTGCTGTACCAAGGAGCTGAGGAAATGCTGCTACAGTAGAGGAGAGCCAGTAACCACCAGATGTGAGGGGACATCTCCAGATGTTGGGAGAATGTGAGCTTCCCACAACTGGGAAAGGTGTTTACCACCCTAACAGCAGAATTGCTCTGTAATCCCTTCTTTCCTCTCTTATTTACTCCTGCCAAAGCAATCAGCAAGTTCAAAGCTGTCACTGAACTCAAACGAGAAGGGGTTGATTACAGAGTGCAGTAATATTCTGTGTGTAATCTGAAGCACTTCCCATTATGTAATGCAATGGCACATACGTGACAAACCATTTGCAGTGTGCTACCCACAGCTAGTGGGAGCCTGCTCAGCTAGGGTGCCTTGGCTCTTTGTCACATGCTAACCTCATATTTTTGCCTCTGGAAGTCTTTAGTTGTGTCCCTGAGTGTCAGTGCCAGCTACGAAGGCATTCATTACGCTCACTTTGGTTTCTGCTACGCTGACAGTCCAAGTGTCCCAAATGACACTTGTAATACAGCAAATGAGCCTGTGATTAGTTTTTGCCAACGAATTTGACAGCCAAACCTATCGCTGTTTTTCTTTTGGATCTGGTGAAGTACTATCTGAAGAGATAATCTGCTGTGATAAATAAAACAAAACAAACAAGCTCCTCAACAGATGGTTTCACTATTAAAGTCTGAAATCACAACTGAGAAAAACTTTACCTGCTATGGCACAACATCTCATCAAACCCTGACAGATTTTTCCTGTTGTTCATATTTATATGATGAAAACAATCAACATGATACTTTTTTTAAAAGGCGACCAAGAATCTCAGCCCAGCCTCAGACAAAGCTTTTATTTCCAGATGTTCTTCTCTTTGTAACACGAAACACAAGAACTCTTGTAATGGGGTCAAGTTAAAGCTGTATCTAGCTTAGCATCCTGAGTTTGAAAGTAAACAGTAGAGGATGTTTCAGAAAGTGTACAGAGAACATGGAAGTATACCATGGCACTTTGCCTAGTCTAGCCTCCTGGTTTCTGGTGCATTTTCTACTTGTCATTATTGTGCTTTTGGTACAGCATTAGGCTTGCACACTGGGTAAGATTCAGAATAATAAGAAGAATAGGCGTTTTTGATGGGTTGATTAAATAAGAATTATCTTCCACGAAAACACACGCAAACATAAAATTCATGTATATGAACATCTTCCTAAAAATTTTGCTCTTTTTTTCATTAAAATCGTAGCAGTCAAAAGACCACTGCACAACAAAAAACAGATTACTTGAAATATTAAGAGCCTTCCCTTTCAATCCAAATATTGCTCTATCGCTACAAACGCAGTGTACATCTTTACAAAAATATTTACTCTTTGTCTTTTCAATTCAGTGTCTGTGGTTATATTTAATTTCCCTTAGAAGAGCTGTTTTCTTGTCACTTCTCTAAAAATAAAAGGCAAAATCACTGTTAACCTCAAAAGGAACAGACCCACTCAATAAACATGCATGACCCAGATATATAGGTATGTCGACCCAAATGCTGTGCCCTGCTTGGTCTGTACTTGTATGGAAGTATCTACACATTTGAAATAATCATATTAAAAACCTCCAGGTTTGAGGCAGCATAACCAGGATCAGGCACCTCTGCGTAGTTGACTCTAATACAGATACACACCATGAGAATGGGTCCTCTGTCTTTATCCAAAGGGGTCCCTATTTCCAGTATTAGATCCCACACAGTAGCTCACACGTACAAGAGAGCGCAGAAAGGCTATGAAGAAAAGACTGCCTAAGTCTCTTAAAAACGTATTGTGAAGTTGGACATTTGAGGTTAAAAACACAAAATATTTTTTTAAATGATACATTGGTCTCTGCTTATGAATTTTATCCTGCTGGAAACAAAAAAACCCACTATGTGCACCTTATGGTAAGGTTTAAATAAATATTAGTTAAAAAAGCAAAAGTGCGGTCTCTTTTATTGCCAATTACAGGTTTACAAAGTTAAACAGGGAAAAGTAATGCTATAGCCAAAACAGACTTCCAGAAAGCCCTCCAGAGTCTTACTTGCTGCTCACTGGACTAACATTAGTTATATTTTTATACCACAAGAATGGGCAGGCAGTATTATTAGGGTTTGGGTAGCTTTATGATCAGCTTCATATTCAAGTTATTTTCTTCCAGAAATCTCCAAGTTTATGTGCAATCCTTAAGGAATATATCAATGAATTGGAAGAAGTAGTAGTAGTATTCATGAGGAAAAACAAAAAGGCAGGCTCGGGGTCAGTCTAGAAGTCAGATATAGCTGTAAAATTTGGTTCAACACACTCAAAGCAAGTTGCTGGCTTTCTGCTCCCTGTGTTCCAGGAAGAGAGCATTCTTTGGCAGGCACTTCATTCAGAGGTTTCAATTTATGGGAAAGAGGCTTGCCTCAAAGAGGTTATTTTTCTTATTTGACCAAAGTTTGGTGTTTTCTATCATTAGAACTTTTTGCCTCAAAAAAAAAAAAAAAAGAAGAATTTTCAAGACATTCTCTTCTGTCCAGTCAACTGGGAGTTCCTAGGGGTTTTTACTAAGGCACTCCTAAACGAAAATGAAATCTACAAAGCAACAATTTTGAAAATGTCAGAAAATAAAAATACCAATCCTCAACCAGATGTGTGTGATCTTTCTGGACACCCATGCTGCTCCTACTGCTGTAACAGCACACCCAGATGTGCCCAGGTAATCCAGGGATTATGCTGGCTACATTTTGCACATGGAAGCAAAGGCAACTCTGAATTGCCCATGACTGCACCGTGCTTGCAGCAGAATTCACAGTTGAATGCACATTTCCTGAGTAGCAATCCAGTGCTACTAACCACAAAAGAAAAGAATTTATAACGGGCTAGATCTTCTGATTGAAGAGGCCATATGTCAGTTTTGCCAGTCCTACATTGTCTAAAGCTCTTGTGGAATATGCACTCGCCCTGACGTTTCCATAAAACATAGGAGTTCTTGGCCTGTCTGGTTTCTTGTCTCTGATTTCAGAATTTTTTCAAGAAGAGAGATTTCCAGTAAAAGAGGTATTGTGCATTTTCCAGAGTTAGCACGCAATAATGCCGTGCATGTAGCAATGGAACAGAATTTGCCATCAGGATTTACATGAGGTAATGCCATCTGTATCACATCTCATTTGCTGTGGAGAAAATACTAAAATGTAATTTGAGGTCAAGATTGTAGGGATTAAGATTACCGCTTCTTTTAAAGTACACTATAAAGATGGAAACAGTAAGTGGGCTTGTAAAATGGAAGGATCCTTGTGTCAGGTCATATTTTCAGCACATTGCCTGTTATTGCCTTGAAGAGTATTTAAAAATGAAGTAAAAGGCCACCATGTTGCACCTTGATGTATGCACCACGTGTTCCTTTTTCCTATTTGCTTGTGTTGATTTAGGAATCCCTATGCCTGATCTTCTTAAAAACATTTCAGAAAGCAACATCACATCTTGAATCCCAAGGCAGGATGAATGTTCCTTAACTTTAGGTGTCTACATTGTGTATATCTTAGTTTGGTCACGTGGCCCTCTAAATTATGCCCTCATTTTGTCTCATCCTCTGAGTAAATTTGATACAACATGTAGAAAACCTCTAGACTGGATTTCTTTTCCTCAAAAAGGAGATAAGACAAGCCTCTAACAATTCAGCTGGATACCTGACATTTTAAAGAGTTAAGCAGTCTCAACCACAGAAAGTGCTCAGTGGTGCCTAAATCCAGTTCTCCTCTCTGTGCTCGATATCTGTATTTGTGGCAGCACCACCAATTTCCTGCAGCTTTATTTGCCTCAAGGCAATAGTAGCATCTCTTTTATTTCTACAGGTTACAGGTAAATCTGTCTGGAGTGTAGGTAACTGAACTGAATTTCTCAGGGAAGGCAAAAGGCTCCTTTGTGTCCCCTTACCTAGACCACTCAGGATCAGGAGCCTGGACTGCACAGGTGTCAGTACGTCATCCAGACTCTATGTAGTAATAGAAGTGCTTCTACCGTAGTGGGGATGCATGTGAAAATACATAAAAAGACGTTCACAATGCCTGTATTTGTATGGTTATCCCGTTTAAGGAAAAAAAAAAAAGAAAAAAAAAAAAACAGGCTTTAAAACCACTTTTCTGACAGACAGGAGAGAAAAAGAACATTGAAAATATCATTTCATAAAATTACACATTGGTGAACTGCTTTTACACAATCAGAGAAGCTCCCCAGGTGGTGGATTAAGTGGCAAGTTTCTAGACTTTTCACATCACTAGTCCGAAAACTCCCCATTTGGCAAAAGAGCAGAAACATCTGCTGAAATTGAGAAATTCTTATTAGCTGAGTTCAGAATAGAGAAGCCTGCAGCTAATCAATGACACCACTACCACCATCATCACCCAGAGCTGCCAGTGCAGCCCAGATGAATTTGGAGTCAGTGTTTCAAAGACCTCATGATAACAGAGTTGAACACTGAGAATATAACAGATTACAGACTTTAGGAATCATGGGTCAAAGAATAAGTAGAGGTCAATCCTGTCATAAATAAAGAAATGGATAAATTCTCCCTGATGTGAGGCTGAGTAACGAGAAACAAAAAAGTTATGTATTATTGAAATTAAAAGTACGTGAAGCTCACTACCCCTTTTTACCCTCAACTATGCCTGTGAACAGGACCTAATCAAAATTTCTACTACTGAGGATGTTGACTCTGGAACTTATAGTCACATCTGTTGAAAGGGACAACAATGCCTTTGCTTCCATGTGCAACATTCAGAAATCTCCAGCAACCTGACCAGGTGAAAATTTCTAGCACACCCAGTAATTTGTGCTCCAGCATAAACAACTATTCGAGGTGTAACACAATGATGGAGCTGTTCTTATGTGCACACACACATACCAGCAAGAAGCAGGTCAAGACTCACCAGAGAAAATTTGAATCTGCTGTCATTATCATCTTTGACAGAAGTTGCACAAAAAAAGATAAATAGTTGAGATAGAATCAAGCACAGAATAGTTCAGAATACGCTTTTCAGCTGTATTTAAGAACTTAATTTTTAAAATCTTATCTGACTGATTGCTGAGAGTTCATTCCATGAAAACAGGTCATTCCCCTGTGTACTGGAAAAGAAGACAACACAGAACTCTGCTGGTGCCTGGGAGTTAAAAGATAAAAACTAATTTGGAAAAAAGACTCAGCAGTGAATCTGAAGAACAAAAGTGGTATTTAAACTGCCTTGCACTTCCACAACCCACTGTATGAGTTACAAGAGCAGAGGCACCCTGTAAAACTATTAAAACACTGGGTTTTTTACTTCAGTCTGTCATGACATGCTCAAGTAATCCGAGAATGAGGCCAGAATCAATTTTTTTAAGCAATCTCTGAATTTATCCATCTGTATTTTAGTGATTACTTGCATTGCCTTGTAAAACTCATCACTGTCACTAAGTATGGCTTATAACTTCTACAGATACAAATATTTACTGTCTCTAGTCCCAACACACTACATGTATTCCTCTTGGACTGCTCTAACACAGAGAAGTGCTTTCTTTGTGCCCTTCAAATGAGATTGAAAACGTGCCTTTAAACATATCTTTTTTTGAGCAGGGAGGAGCAAGACATCAAATCCATATAATCCACTCAGCAGGTAGAGCCCACAGCCAAAGCACTGTGCCTTCCTTCTCTGGTACCTTAAAGCTCTCATGGGGTCTTGGCACTGAATGTCCCAAGACCCTGGAAACTCCTTGAGGCCCTGCAATAGTCATTGGAAACTCAGACTTCTCAGGGCACATTTTTGCTGCAGAGCAGATGTGGTGCTGAAAAGCTCAGCCCAAGTCTGGCAGGGTTTAGCCTTTCCCCAGCGCTAACCAGTATGAGGCAGGCACCAGCTCAGTATGGCTATCGGGCTTCCAGACCTCATATATTTCTGAACAGGACTGGCCTTGGCCAAAGAGACTTACCATGGCTCCGTGGGTCGCTCATGTGGCTGCGACGCTCTTTGCCCCTGGCCCAGGCCCTGCCTCGCATTTTGAGCACCTCGTTTAAAAATAAATAAAGACTGACTAAATCGGTTTTGCTCTCTTGTAACGACACATGCACGATTACGTGCCTGGCAAATATTCACTGGATACGCACAGAGGGAGTGAAATGTGTAAGTGCTTTTTCCTACTGTGCGTATGATGAGGTATTACAACACTAGGATGCTCAGTTGAAAGCAAGGCTCTGGTTCAAAGGAAAAGCAGGTGGTTTCGATTGTTTCTGTAGACCAAAATGCTTACTTAATAAGAACAAGCAAGTACATGCAGAATTCAGAGGATCAACAAGCTGTTCTCATTAAAGGCTTTCTACCATAATGTGCCTACAGACACATGAACACGAAATTAAATGTCACGACATAAACAAGTGGGCTATCAGCTATTGTATTTCAGTTCACTCAGGGATAATTGATCAAACAGTGCATTCTTCAGTGATGTAATATAAAAAAACTACCTCTTAATTGTCAGTGGTAAGTAAGTAATTCAGTAAGAAAGAATAATTCACAGTATAGATGCAATTCAGTGTATGTGTAATATTTACCAGGCCACCACAGAGGTGATTACTTTGGTCAGTCATTTTTCCATAGTTTTAATATAGCTGGTTAAGTGGAAAAAGATTCTTATTTTCCACAGCTGCCACCTGCCTGGAGTACAACAGACACTTCTGAACTGGCAACAATTTTTACTGGAAATAAATGTACTGACTACAAGGTGGTCCTGATTATAAGAGGTTAGAAGGAATATATTTTTTGGAAGCTGTATTCTGTTTAACACCTTTGCAAATGGCCTGTAGCAGGTGATAGACTGCATCCTCATCAAGCCTGTAGATGACACTAAAGTGGGGTAAACCGTTGATAGGCTTGAGAGCAAGGCTATTTAGAAGTACAGAAATGGGCTGACTTTATGAAATTCATAGGACAAGTTTTCAGCTGAATGAAGCCCTATTCTGACCTCGTAACTGACCTTGACCTCCTGTGAGCAGGAGGTTTGACTACAGATCTTCTAGGGCCCTTCCAGCCTGAGGTGTTCTGTAGTTAGCAGTTATTATTCTCCCATTTCTTCAAGAATGAAGCCAGACTGACTGCTTAGCTGATCTCTGGGTGCTAATTCTTGTGTACCATGCTGGGGTGCTGTAAAGTAAAACGATCACAAGTAACTGAAAAGTGGCACCTCTAGGGAGGAAAAGTGACTCAGAATTTACCAACAAAGTAGTCCAGTCCATATAAATCATATTCGGTATAAAGCTGGGAGGTCACAAGGGTTAAGGTGGTGTGCTGGCCAGGAAATAGGATTTAATGGTGAGGACAGCTGAGCCTGTGAACATGTTGCTCAAGGACACTGGATTTTGTTTTAGTTCACACCAGGACACTACCCTAAATATTTTCTCCTGAAAATTTAGTCAACTTTCTGTCATAGCTGCAGTAGACATGAGACCAGATTGTTCCCTTTCTTTTTGTCTTTTCCTCTTTGGAGGTTGTTATAAGATCTCTAGGTTATCCAACCCAATTCTTCCCAATTTTCCTCTTAATTCGTAGTTCTAGACCTCTAATATTCTCCTTGCCTTTCTTTCCACTTTATCTGGTTTGTCTGTCTTGAAGTGTGGTGTTGGGCTTTTACCATTACTGAGTAGCAAGAAAAGATTATTTCATTTGTCTGGTAGTCTATACATCTGTTCATACTTTACAGCATGATGCTTGATTTTTCTAACATAGTGTCTCTCTCTGAGAGTGGCCAAATAGCAAGACACTGCAGACAAAGTTGGAAGAAACAGCCAGGAGGCAAGTCTGATCTTTTTGCTATATTTGGACTGGGTCTAATAGCTTAAAGCCAGGATGTGGATAGGTAACATAGGGGAGTCTCTACTCCACCTCTTCTCCTTTCCCTTCCCTTCCCAACTCATACTTCACTCAGGCTTCTACCTGTGGAGTCCCACCTGTTGCCTTTGTTACCTTACTTTAACCACCCAGTAAGCCAGCTCAACTCAGAAATCCAGCAGATGCTACTTGCTTTATTTATTGCATTAGTTTTCTTCTGTCTTCACTTGTACACTTAGCTTCCTGCGGCACCTGAACCAGACTAAAAGATGAGCAGGAACATAGAATCATAGAATAGTTCAGGTCGGAAAAGACCCTTGGGATCATCGAGTCCAACCATTAACCCTACACTACAAGTTCATCCCTAAACCATGTCACCCAACACCACATCTAAGCGACATGAAGTGGAGGTAGGCAGAAAGAAAATAAGATTGTTTTTTACTAATCTCTATGGCAAACATTTCATGTGCTCTTTCAACGTTTTTGGAGTGCAGTGCTCACTAAGCCTCAAAACACCCCTGTAGAGCAAGTCTCATCTTCTTTAACAGATAAGTAAAGCAAAACCCAGAAAGAAACAGTCTTCTTTAGGGAAATTAAGCAGGGTAGGAGAAAAGCTAGAAATAGGATTAAGCACAAAGCCTCTTGCTCAGTGTACTTACTTTGCCCTTTATCTCCGTGGCCCACTCCTTGTGCCAGTCCTGATTCGAAAGTTTACAATAGCTAAGGCTTTGAGTGTTTTAAATATCACTATTAAAAATAGTGTCCCTACATAAAGATATGCCAATACTACAGATTTTATTAAAACTGGAAAGAAGGGATCAAAGGGCATAGCTAATAAAAGAAGTATTTAAAACTTAGGAGATGAGATGTCATTTAGGTTTATGGCCTCCATAACAGAATTCCCAAGTGATGGGCAATACATAGCAACTTTCAACACAGAAAACTAAAGACAATAGGATCAGAATCACTACTTTAGGTAGTGATCTGTTCAGTATCAATACATTGAGTTAATAGCTGTCTAGAACTAGTCATCAGTCTCCCCTGGATGATTTCTGCATTTTATCTGATACTTGTTTAACATAAAATACACTAAAGGTGCCTGGAATCCAGACAAGAATCTATGGCTCCACTCTCCTTTCTGATTAGTTCAAGTCACAAAATCATTCTATCACGCTGGTCTACTGAAATTTTGTTGTACTGACACAGCTTCAGGATGAGATGAAAGGATTGTGTCCAGTTTGGCCTAGTCAGTAAAATTCTCTCATAAGAAGTGCAATGGTGGCAGACTGAAAGAGTTAAAACTGAACTTACACTACTGAAAAAAAAAAAAAATCAAGAAGAAAACAAATATGAAAGCAAGGGAAGGGAATTTTCCTGCTGCTGCATCAAAAGTAGCAGCTTCCATCAGCATTTTGTGAGCAGCATAATCTTCCAAAGAGACTAGATGAAGTGTCTGTTTTGAGGATCCTGTTCAGGTGCAGACTTAAGCATAGAGAAAAGCTGCACCATTCTCTTCAGACTGGAAAAGTTGTGAATATGAGCAGAGCACCAGCTCAAGCTGCCAGGGAAAATGGAAAGCCAGAAAGTCAAATAGAGCCAGATCTACACATCAGGAGGATTTAGGCACCCAGAGGCTATCAAGTCTCACATTTCAAAATTTTTGCCTAGATTGTGCAGGGGCTGCACTCTGTATAGCCCTTTCTATACGTTTTTCCCACAAAGAACAAGTAGCACATAGGTCCTAGGTCTCAAATTGTCCAGCCTGGGTCTCTGTCCAGAGCTTACCCTGACTTATTTACAGTCCACAGGCCTGGGATTTCCTTCCTAGAAACCACACTATGGGAGAGGAGCTGGTGTACATCATCGCCTCAGTGCACAGAGTCAGGATGCTACCTGGACATGTACCCATGTTCTTGAGGCTCTCTCAAGTCCATCAGTTCCCCAGATATAGACTTCAACTTAATTTGAACATTCTTTTTGCTCTTGTGATTTCATTTTTGAGTGAAACCTTCACCTTCTTGCAGTTGATCATCATTTTGACGTCATTAAATGCATTTTGATAGATGCATTTCAGCTCCATTTATTCTGGATAAAAAGGATATGAGGAACTTTGCAAATACGTTTCCTGTACAGTGAACTGTGCAAAGCTGAATATCCACCTAAAGGCTGATTCTGCAAGAACTCCACGTTTATAATTCACGTTTAAGTCAGCCTGTGTTTTTCCAGTCGACTGTGAATGCACCCATGTCTCCCTCTCGGCAAGGCAAAAGTTGTGGTAGGCAATTCTAACAAATATAAAAATCAATAATGTAAAATCATGTGCAGTCTTGCAGGTACAGTCCCACCAAGAATCATCCAAATATACAGGGATTATAGAGACTTGTAAGAAACATCAGTAAAATAGACCTGGTTTTGTACAAAGGCTGAATTTAGGCAAAACAACAAAGGGGCAGCAAGGATTTACATGCACACAATTAGTTCCTATACACATACAGATGCTGCTAAGATGGCTGTAACTGGAAATTTTTGGAGCCTGATCCTATGAAACAGATTCCAAGTCCTGTTAGTGCTAGTGAGCAACAAGGGTTGTCAGAAACTTGCAGGATTCACGCATTGGCCTCTGTAACTGCAAAGGTGCATTGGAGGCCTGTTTCCAGCTGGTTCCAAATCTAGTCAGAAGCCATTTACCTCCATAAATTCTTTGCCCATTCCCACATAAAGTGATGCAAAAACACACGTTTGATTTATATTTCCCTTGGGTTCAAAAACATAAATGAGCCGAGGCAACCCTCTTTTCCTACCCAGATGTTGTGGAGGTGGGTGAAGCTACAGCAATGTAAGGGTGGGAGTACAGTCCTTGCTTCAGCCTGGTCAGGTAGGCACAAGGAAAGGTTTTGGGCGGTTGCTCCCAACCTTCTCACATTTTGGTCTGACGTTGTGCGTACACCAGCAATTTTCAGGAGAGGGATCTGATCTTAAACCACTATAGTCGTGCACAAGAAACCCCCTCTGGGACCAGACCCATCAGCTGTAGCTGAAGTTCAGCTGCCAGAGCTGGGCTCAGTGTCTCATCCTAAGCCCCTCACTGCAGAGGCAAACCCATAACTGCTGAGATACTAATCCCAGATCTATAAGAATTAAGTCTACACTTTTAAAAAAAATATTTTTTTTCCTCTCTTACAATTCTACTTCTAGTAACCAAGCTAAATGTGACATAAATATCCTGGACAAATGTGTGGCTCTGGAAATACTGAAATCCTGGCCTCATGACATAGCTGCTGGGATTCCTGCCATTCACTAAAAAGTTAAGCTGAGAAACACTTTGTCCAATTACTAAAAAACAATGAAGACATAAAGGAATTATAACCTAAAAACAGAGGTGTTGAAAGAAAGAACACAGACCCACGTAATAAACAATATTGATTTAATTAAGGCAGCAGAGAAAAATGTTTGCAAGCTTGCGTGCCCCTGGTGCATGTGTGTGCATGGTGGGGGCAGGCAGGCGTGCGCAAGCACCCCGCTCGTCTTGGGACTGGCTTCTGCCCGAGTCAAAACAGAGGTGTCAGAGACAACAGGGACATAAACGTCAGCTCCTCTAAAGCTGCTGCAGAAAGCAGTACTGGCGTGGACACTTATAAGCACCCATGGCCTAGAACCCATCTGTAGCAACCATTGCTGGTTGTGTATGGAAAGATGGACACTGAGATGGGTTTTTGTGCTCTGAACTTCTGAACCCTGCAGGAGGTCCGAACCACCGAACCACACTTTGGTTGTTTGTGAAGAGAGTAATTTATTGAGCTCCGTCCTGGAAGAAACCGCAAGACATTCTGAAGGACTAAATTCAACAGCTAAAAATACTCCTCCAGAATTGGAAGCAATGAGAAAGGCTTCAAGGTTTAGACAGATGTGTGTTTCCAAGGGCAGTATTTTGTTCTTCAGCCCTCAGAAAGTAGTATTTTAGTGTTTTTGGTAATTGGAACAAAGATGCATTCATCCCCCGTTGCATAATGTCCAATTGACCACAGAACAATTTCTGGTTGTCCTTTTCAGGTGATAAGCAACAGCAATAACATGTTTGGTAGCTCTCATTTCTCGAACAGGAACCTCCAGCACGCTTGTGAGTGATGTGTGCTGGAAAGGTGAATAAACAGATACATCAGCTGAGCATGATCTGGAGAGTGCAAGCAAGAGCAAGAGGAAAGAGAAAAATGGGAACTTTATGTGTGTTTAACTTAGAAATTAGGTGAGCAAATACAAAGGCATGTGATTCTTTTCTTTTGCTTGTTGGTTTCTGAGCCTCTCAGGAATACTTGTGCCAAATTTTGAAGCTTTTCTTTCACACACATGGAATCTACAAACTTACTTTAAAACAAGCTGCATGAATTTTAAGATTATCATATACTCTAAAGCTGCAATAGGGGATCTAAACAAACCACCAAGCATCTTGGGATTCAAAACGAAGTGAGTTGGCACAGTACATGTGAAAAGCAACCACCTAATATCAGAGTAGAAGGAGATTATAGTGAGAATTATCTTACTTAAAGTGGTGCCAGAAAAGCTCAACACTGGATATTTCAGGGACCTTTCTACAATGTTCTAGATTTTGGGGTTGATCACTTTCTAGATGATTGAATTCTTGTTGCTTTGCAAGTATGCTGAAAACCACAGTATTCATAGAATCACAGAATTGTCAGGGTTGGAAGGGACCTTAAAGATCATCTAGTTCCAACACCCTTGCCATGGGCAGCAACTTCCCCCACTAGACCATGTTGGCCATTAATCTTTGGGAATGCTGAAGTCTTAAGCATCTCAAAGCTCCCAAATGTGTTTCAAGAAGCTTGGGCCCTTTCCCGTGGGAGTTCAGTGATTTTTGTTTCTATGAAAGAACAGTTACAGACACCACTCAAAGCAGACACAAAATTACAACACAGTTCAACTGTGAGCTGAAGTACTTGGAAAGAGAGCTCTTGTCACTCCTGAATCCACAAAGACACTGCTATTAGCTGTAAAAAAGAGCTTCCATGCATGGAAATTTAGGAGCAGATCCTCAGCTGCAAGGTGCAATCTATTCTGTTTAGTGCCCTGAACAAGGCTGTGACTGTTCACACCAGCTCAGTAGCCACCCCACTAAAGTTTAGGGAAACTATAGAGAAGAGACTGAAAAAGAGGATTAGGGGCTTGGATTTTCCACAGGCAAAGCAGAAGTATAAAACAAGAGATAAGAAGAATTACAGAGCTATATGTTCTGTATAAGGTGTAAGCATATCTGCACATGCAACAGTGCAACATGCAACATGCAACAGTGATGTTGGATGCCATGGAGCTTCCAAAACACAAATATAACAACAATAATCCACTAAGGTACTAATTACTTGTAAGCTTGCTTGCTTCCACAGAATGATACAGGTTGGAAGGGACCTCAGAGGGTTTTTTAGTCCAAACACTTCCTCAGAGCGTCCTTTCCATTCCATGTCATTATAGCTTTTACTTTACGCATTTCCATGTACTACTCTTTCTCTTTTCAATATTGTCATTTTCTTTCCTTTAGAATCATAGAACCATGGAATCATAGAATTTTAGGGGTTGGAAGGGACCTCCCCAAAATACGGCCTGTCACTCTTTTCATCCATATCTTTACTGCACTGATAGTCACATCACATTTCACTGATTTTCTGCATTTTCCTCTGTCAAGATTCTGCATTCTCACCTCTGAGTCTCCACTGAAGGACCTGTTTCCTTTGCACACCTTCACTGTTTCATTGCCTTTCCCCAGTTCCCTCAGATGTGACTTTACAGGGCTTATCTGCGCAGGAGTATATTCTTGTTACTCTTAATCACACTTCACTTCCAAAGACTTTTTAACATAAATAAGAGATTATACTGTACTATTGATTTTACACTAGCAGAGGAAAATCTGGCTGGCAGGCACATATGTCTTCTTTTAACAAAAAAAACAAAAATCTCCAGGTTCAAAATGAGCACATGCCCAAAGCAAGTATTGTTAAGAGGGAAAGAGAATTTTAAAGAGAGGAGGGAAATGAAGGCAGCCAGGGAAAACACAGCTTCCTAATTTTGCTGCAAATTATTCTCCAACACTCCTTTCTTCCAAATCACCTTGATCAAACAAGCAGTGCGCAGCTTGCACTACGCTGGGTCAAGAGTAGCAAACATCCAGCTGTGCCTATCATGCAGGTGTTTGGGTCGTGGGTTGCCAACTACAGGCAGACTGATTGATGTTGTGGTTGGTTTTTTTTTTTCTTGGGAAGTGGGCCAAAGCAGGAAGAAAAGTGAGGGAACAGGACTGGACCGGGCATGTTCTGCTCTGTGAGGCTCATGATCCACTGGCACTGCAGACCTCCCTGACAGACCCAGTGCTGTGTTCAGAGCCCCTTTCACATTTACCTGTGCAACTGAAGGTGCTGGACAATCTGATGCTTTTACACCACTCAGAGGTTACCTCTGAAGTGCAGTTCACCTTGGGTGGGATTAGGTGGGCATATGAATTTGTGCTTGCTACCACAAATCCTTTTGACATATGACCGCCCTTCTGCAGCCCTTCTCGGACACCAGTTCAGGAAGAGCAGGTCAGGCCACCGTGGGCAGGGGTTCCACACAGCACACAGCTCAGGAAGCAGCTATTGTCCCAAATCACATTCTCCTGTCTGGATTTTTCCTGTGTTTTTAGCTTAAATAACAGTAGATAACTCCCAAGTCCCCTCCTGTCTTATCCTATCTCACTAATGCATTAGAAACTGACTGTATCTGAAGGTTTCCAGCTGTTAGCTTTGGTGATAGGCCTAAATATCTCCACTGACTTTAGCATTCTCCATGTGAAATGGCCGTATGGTTGAAGAAAGTTAATGAAACCTTCCTGGTACAGTTGTTACTCTGAGTTAATAAAATGTTTCTTCACCTCTCCATTAATATTTCCTCTGAACGCTGTTGCAATAGCAAGCCCTCATCCCAAGGATTCCCATTCCGCTTCTTCAGAAATTAAAGTGTTACAGCTGATGAATTGGCAGCCAGCATGTAGCAAAAGGGCTTAATTCAGATTTCTCTGAGGTGTGATTTGTGCGTTTATGTAGCTTTTCCATTGTACTGGAAATGCGCAGATGTCTCTCCAAAGGTGGCTCTGTTTCCAAAAACAAACTCTGTGACAACTTTCAGCAGTTGCTTCTAGGATGATAGAACAGAGTAATGATATTATACTCAATGACATCACCCTTATCAGTGTCTGATTCAATATGTTTGTATTTCTTGGAACACAGAACAAATTTTGCAGAAGCTTCTTGTTCTTAGCAGGTGCAGAGTGGCACTCTCCAAAAAAATGCCATTATCTCCTACTTTGTGTTGGGGCAATTTCCACATGTCCTTATCCTCTCTTTTCCCTTCCAGCTCATTCTTTTCCATTTTCATTCATTGCTCTTTCTCCTTTATTGCCACAAAGAGAGAGATGAAATACATTGGCAGTCCCCTTCATAACCTGTCTCCTTTCAGCTCTCCAGCAACCCCACATAGCCAACTCCGTTTAGATGTTTAGTACAGAAAAGCCAAAGTAGTAAAGCTGTGATATGGGCACAGTTCTCATGATCAAATCTGCTGTTTTCAGGCTGCACTGCCAGCACTTTTACGTCAATTAATGCTTTTCTGCAATCAGGTGTTTTTCATTAGCAAGAAAAGAGAGATTGCAGGTGAAGATTTAAAAAAATGTGTTGACAAATGCCAACATTTTTTATTCAAGTTATGATTGAAGTTGTTGTAACCTCTTAGGAAAAATGCTAGGAATGCTCTTGATGTGGTTAAGGAGGGGGGGGTGGGAAATAGCTGAGGCTGCCAGAATGAACTCATTGATTCTGCAGAAAACCTGGACAACAAGCCAGGTAGTTTGTTGATACACAGCTTAGCAGAGTGTACTGTACACACAGGTTTATAATCGAACCGCAGCAGTGCCATTCTGATCCAGATTACATTTTCAACTAAATGCTTAAGTTTAACCACTTTCCACAGCCTGACGCTCAGAAACTAGCCTTGCAATAGAGATACCATTTCTGATTATCTGCAGGTTCTTCTTCTCATCATTAACAGTGTACCAAGCAACACAACTGACAGTTGCCATATGCTGCTTCTATCACCTTCCCCTTAGGAGACACACGTACTTGTATGCTAGTCCTTCACAGAATCACAGAATGTCAGGGGTTGGAAGGGACCTCGAAAGATCATCTAGTCCAGCCCCCCTGCCAGAGCAGGATCACCTACAGTAGATCGCACAGGAATGCGTCCAGGTGGGCTTTGAATGTCTCCAGAGAAGGAGACTCCACGACCTCCCTGGGCAGTCTGTGCCAGTGCTCTGGCACCCCCACAGTGAAAAAGTTTTTCCCAATGTTTTTGTGAAACCTCCTACGCTCCAGTTTGCATCCCTTGTCCTATCACTAGACATCACTGAGAAGAGCCTGACTCCATCATCCTGACACTCCCCCTTGACATATTTATAAACATGAATGAGGTCACCCCTCAGCCTCCTCTTCTCCAAGCTAAAGAGACCCAGCTCCTTCAGCCTTTCCTCATACGGCAGATGTTCCACTCCCTTCATCATCTTTGTGGCTCTGTACTGGACTCTCTCAGGCAGTTCCCTGTCCTTCTTGAACTGAGGGGCCCAGAACAGGATACAGTATTCTAGATACGGCCTTACCAGGGCAGAATGGAGGTGGAGGAGAACCTCTCTCAACTTACTAGCCACCTCCCTTCTAATACACCCCAGGATGCCATTGGCCTTCTTGTCCACGAAGGCACATTGCTGGCTCATAGTCATCCTGTTGTCCACTAGGACCCCCAGGTTTTTATGGCTGCATTACACAAGGCAACGGAGAGTGGTGCCTTTCATTCAGAGCAGATAGTCGTATGGTTTCTGGCAAACCTGAGGTCTTGTTTGCACTTGCAGGTCTACGTAAGACCCATGTTTTGTGTTATACTTTCTGCAACCCTTGCACACACTGCTGAAAGTGGGTGTGTAGTTCAGCTTAGCTAATAACCAAAGCTGTTCCCTGTCCTGGCTTGCAGGAGAAGCTCCAACTGCACAAAATAGTTTTCTGCCTCAACAGAGACACAGTAATCGTAACGTGAATCACACAACCTGACTCTTTCATACAGTAAAGAAGTGCCACCGCTGTCTCAGAAAATGTAATGCCTCATCTGGCAGTTGTTTGACAAATCCAGCAAGTTAAAGAAACAGCAGACTAAGAATTTATATGTGGATTGCCACCAAAAGAGAGAGGGATTCCTTCTCTAATTCAGAAATGCTCCCTGGTTTTGTCTTGTTTTACACAGATTTCTATGGTTTTAGAGAATTTTTTTAGTGGGACCCCTACAGCTATTAACCTTTTGTACACTGGGATTGTGCCATCAGTAATGCCAAGGAGTTTCACAAAGAGCAAGAGCTGCATCCAGGGTGCACAGCTGTAGTTGTTGGCCGGTGCTGGCATCTGTCACACATGTCCCTAGAAATCCTTGTGTGAGACTCCAGCACTGTCACAAAGCACATTTCCATTAGCAGTTGAAAGAGGTAATCTATTTTACAAGTACTACAACCCAACAATCCTATCAGCCCAGTAACCTTCTTGTATGCACTTTTCCAATCTTTCTATTAATAAACTAAGCTATGAGACAGCAGATTACTTCCTGTAGGTGAACACCTAACCTAATAAGAAGAAAATGAGCATGCTCTAAAAATAGAAGGAATATGACACCACTGCAAGACCACTGAAGTGGCCCAAGTTATGAAGCTCTGGTAGTTGTCGGTGGCTGTCCTCATTTCCCTCTCTGGACATGAAGTTCATCCTTTTTGTCTTCAACATACACATGTTACAGAACTGCCCAAGAATTAGGTTTGTTACTGCCAGAGTTCGGATGAAGTCAGTGTGGATGCTACTACAGGAACTACCAATAAATTAAGGATTTGGAAAAAAAAAAAAGAAAAAAATCCCTAGCCCGCATCAATTGTAAGCTCTTTTGAAACAACAGGGAGAAATTTGTAAATTATTTGTCAGTAGAAGTGCAAAAGAATAAAATAACTATGGAAAGAATTTTTACTTTCAAAAGCAGACAGACGCTCTGTTGTGGTTTTAAAGGAGAAGGGAGGAAATGTTGGTTTGGCCCATTTTGATCTCTAAAGACTTGTAAATCAGTGATAATAAGCTTTGCTAGTCTAGTCTGGGAGAGGCTGTCCTGGAGTGATTCACATTTCAAAGAGCTCAGGATAAACACTGCGCCGCTCTCCAGTTTGTTCCTGTGGAATAAGCAGGACAGTACAAATTGGGGAAGACGGCTGTTCAGGGTGGACCAAATCTTCCACCAACCTCAAAGCCAGCACAATTAGTACAACGGAGCTCAGTTACTTTCATATTCCAGCCAAAATCACTGCCTTGTTAAACTCTGGTAACTAAATAAAGGATAAATAAACTAAAGAAAGGCAAAGGATGACTGTTCCTTTGCTTTTCTTAAGGGGTTGTGTCACAGGATCTCTTTCCTACAGGATCCTCTAGAGTTTTGTCTTTTAGATAAAGTCTGTTTATTTGGTTGGACTCTGCAGAAGGACATTGGTCCTGAGAGAAATAAGAGATTTATGGTAAATATAAATAATCTACAAAAGGTAAATGCCCTGAATGCTTTGGGTTAGGTGAAAGGCCGTGAAGAAAGCTGACTCAAAGTCGGTGTCAACGTACAAGCAAGACAGAAGGCAGTGAAGCTCTGGGGCTCACAATGATGGTGGTGGAGAAGGGACCATATCAACCGCTGTGGCAACTTGAAGCAACATTGCACCTCGCAGGGCAGACCAGAAAGACCTAAGTCCTACATATGGAGCATGGTTTTCAAGTAAAACCTGGTGACTACATTTATACCAGTATATAAATACATAATGTCCAACCTTTTCTCACAAATTACCATTTCTAATACAGCATGAGACTCAGGTGGGTTTCCAGTTGAGAGAGAAAAAAAAAAAACCATTTATGTCAGTGCAGCAGATAATTAACAAAAAAAAAAACAGATATTTTCTATTGGATTAGCTGAGAACAGGGAACAAAATCTCAGAGTTTTGCCAACTAGACAGACATGGAAGAACCTCAAACACAGCTAAGTGGCATAAAATTTGCTACAGAGCAGCAGATCTGGGCAAAACAATGTAAACTCTCCATCAGGAACGTACAGAAAATTTAGCATCTCTGGAGTAGCCACATTATTCTAGAGACAGTAAAAGTGCATGTACACCACAACCTGCAAAGACCACAGAGGTAGTGCTGATTTAAAAATTCAGTATTATTACTTCTCTGTCCCCATGTGGCTCTGGACTGTACCATATAGATCTCAACACTGTACTGCATGGCACAGGCTTGACATGCTCTACTGACATAACCAAAAAATAACAATTCACAGAAAGCAGATGTGGTAGCAACTGGGTGAAGACACCAAAGAAGAGATGAGTCATTAGCAATCAAAGGCTGTGATTTTGCATTCTGTGTTTGGTCTGCAGACAGCAATAGCAGAGTTCATTGGAAAGAATGAAACTCCCTCCCTCTTATTGATGTTAAGGTGTGCCTAGAGACTGCAGTCAGCATTGAAGCTCTGTTGTGCTAGACATTCCACAAACGTAGCGAGAGATAATCCCCCATCTGAAAATAATTTGAAATCTAACCAAAAATACAAAACAGAGAGAGAAGAAAAAAAGAGGCAGAGATGGAAGGATCTGGCAGCATTTAGACAACAACTCAATGGAAGAGCTGGAGACAGTCACACCTCCTACCTTTCAGCTGAGTGCCCTTACAGCTAACTCATTCTCTAGCTTAAAGCCAGGCAGTTGATATGCTACAAGCCTATTGCTTGTAACACTTTATGTGCAGGCTCTGGAAAATCACAGTTCTTTCATGAAGGTATAAAAGACAAAATCAAACTGTGTGGATGCTGATTCTCATTTTAGGAAAAAAATCATTCAGAACATTAAAAACTTTAAGGTAGCAAGCAAAGCTGAATTACAACCACTTTGTCATCCATGAGATTAGATCTACATAAAACATACCTGGGTCTTAAGTTTTAAATAAGGTCTATAGAACAAAAGCAAGAAAAAAATGGTCCATCTTCCTCATCTTTATTTTTCGCTAACTAGAAGAACAAGGAGATTATTGCTGAATTACAAGGCAATAAATTCTGATGCAACCACTTTATGGACATGTACTGGAATCATCTTGTGGAATTTGCTTGTAAGGGAGGTCATGAAGTCAAAGAAAAGTTGGTCTTTTATGAAGAGATGAATAATTTCATGAATCATTACCACTAACCCTTGTTATGCAAGGAAAGGTACAAAAATCTTATGGTTTAGAGCACAAGACAATTCCTTATATATTTCATTTTTAACAGAATGAAAGACTTTGAGTAAGGGATTAGAAAGAAGACACTGTCTGATATTTATACATTTCTTCTAGTTTGGTTTGCTGTTGCATATTCATGGCGTCTTTTTTTTCGCATGGATTTGCCCTTTGAGGGAGAGGTTTTAGGCTAATGTCATCCCAACACACGTAATATAATTAGATACTGTTTCAGACACATACTCTGTCTTTGCATTAGAAAAACTCAAGATTTCTGTGATCTACTGTTGCCTCAAATCTGTAATTTCATGTGACATGAACATTCAATATTTTGTAAATGTCTAGACTTGGCAGTATTACATTTGATACGGTATTATTGCTGACTACAAAAGCACCTCATCCCTTAAAATCAGGTCAGATTTTCAGGTGTGAGGTTTATCATTCTTACAATGTTCACTCAAAGTATCAGGAGAAAATAAAAACAGAGGGTCCCATTGCTTATTACACTCTTAACGAGAATGTGGTATACAGCTGCCAAAAACTCTATAAACATTAAACCACTATTATTTTTGTAGTTTAAAATACAACATGCTATGTAAAGGTGTTCCTTGGATTCAAGTAAGTTCTGGAGATGATGAAGAGTGCTGTATTTTCTAGCTACCTCACCCAGATGCTCTGCAGTGTCTCTGGAGGTATGTGCTTCTTCCCACTAACAAGTTAAGGAAAAATATGTCCTAAAAATTAAATGATGCTCAATCTCATCTTCTTTGGGTGCCTAAAGTGATTTAAAATAAATTATGCAGATACCCATGGGTGTGTCTGCTGCTGCTTATTTTACTTACACAAGGAATATGACTAATTCTATTTTCAGGCCAATCGGTCCCATTAGGTCATTCAGTCTGCATCCTGTATAATACAAGGCAGGGAATTTTGCTCAGTCTTACAGTGAGTTCAATGAATGTTACTTGAAAAATGCTTGCATTTAAGCTTCTCGGACTGTCTGCCCCAGGAACAGTTGCTCCAACAATCATTGAGTCAACACAGATTTTTGTCTAGACATTGGTACTTCTTCTCAAATCATTAATGAAAATTTGGGGATTGATAGAGCTCTAGCATTCTCTGTGGAACTGTAGTAGTAACTTGTCGGTTAAAGAAATCTTGTTATTTCCTCCTGACTGAGGTAACTAACTCAGTTACAACAGGAGGGTCTTGTTATGCCAGAGAAATAGTCTTTTTAATATCTCAGTCTAAAGCATTTTGCCAGGCCTTAGCATAAAGTCTGCGTCCCTTTTTCTGAATTCCCCTGTCCTTTGTGAAAACAAATGTGAACTGCCTAGCTCTGGCCCAGCAAGCATCTGAAGAGAGACACCAGCACCCCTGCCCTCTTCATTCCTCCCATCAGTCACACAAATAAATGCTCAGGTTGAGTTCCATCACGACACTGTGGTCCTTCACGATTTTGGAACCCCACTGTCCAACAGGCAGTTCCCTCTCCCACCAGAACAGCCAGCAGTCTCAAATGCACCCAGCTGCACCCAGGAGGAGTTTTCTTCAAACAGGCTCCAAGCAACCAGCCCAGATGAACCAGGCTGCCTGCTCTGCCTCACCACCTTTCACCACCCCACTGAGCCATTCCCTGGAGCGCCCACAACTGGCATCATCAACAGTCATATCTTGCACACCATAGAGAGCTTCACCAGCCTTGCAGAGCCCCCCCACGAAGTCTATAGCATGTTTTTGGCAATAGCACCCTACCACCAATGCCTGCCTGCCATCCAAACGTCAGATTCCTAAGTTGAGTAACGCTACTTCGCTTTACTCAAATGAGTTCATGTTGTGTAAGACGAGAATCGCCCGCATTTCATCGAGTCATTTCCCTGCATATCTCAAGGGAGAGATAGCCTTCAGTACTTTGAGGTGCCTGTCTTGGAGTCTGGGTCATGATAGGGATAGTCAAGATTATGGCATCTTTCCTATCATAAGCTCTTTCCCTCAGAAACACTCAAGTTTTTAGAAACTGCACCGAAGTAAAGTCCAGCTGGGGATATGTTTTAGCATGGATACCACACCACAAAACTTAGTCCAGTTTCAGGGACGTGAACCCAACGAGTAATTTCAGCCAAGCTACAGCAGCCTAAACAAGGACAAAGGGCTGGTGTATATAAATAATAACTGCATCCTCTCAGACTGAAGACACTAAGAGACGTTAAAGAAAACATACAGTTTCTGAGGTTTTTCACCTTAAATAGAAGGACTAAAACATCAGAGGCTGGAAAAATAGAGTCATCCTGCCACAGGACAGAAGCAAAACAGAGTCTTTTAGCAGGCCAGGGCTCAGAGATCTCTCCTCTCCTTGCAGCAATTTGGACATGAAGCCACAGCCAAGCCCTTGCTCAGGGCTGGTGTTTGGGTTAACCATTGCCAGATGATACCAAGCTCTGACTACTAATCTTTGTTTCCCCAAGCCTGAAGCCTGCCAGCCTCAGCAGTACTCTGCATGATCCCAGCTTTCTCTCTCCCTGGGCAGAGTAGACACCATTACTGTTTTTACCTGTAGCAGTAGATAAAATTATAGTTTTAGACAGTCTATCCAGGATAAAGCAGAAATTACATTATCTGAGCATTTCCAGTTGAAAGGATTGGGTAGAGTTTCTTTCCTGTTACTCAATTTTCAAACCATTTTAGAATTTTCTCCACCTGATTTTTACTTAAGACAACAGCGTATGCAAAGTTTGACCACAAACAGTTAAGCCATTTCTGAGAATGTTGACAGAAAAACGTTAGTATAAATTTCCTTTTATTATGCTGGCAATCTTTTTTTACTATTGAACAGCTCAGCATCTCAGCAGGAAGTGGAAGAAAGTTAAAATCCGACCCTCGGTCAAAAACGGTTTTTGATGATCCAGTGAAAATCTGCTTTTCTATCACCAAGTCCACAGGACACAGAGCTTGAGTAGCACACAGTTGAATAGTTGGTCAAGCAGACAGTGGGTCTTTCTGGTTTTCGTTGTGTTAGTAAGACCTAAGGCCACTCAATTGTTCTTAACTGTCTCTGCTCTGAACTTTCAAGTGGCCAAATTAGTTATTTAGGAACAACTGGGTAGTAGAGTGTAGGATTTTTTTGCGGTCTAGATAGAGCCACTCAGAGAAAAAAAACTTACAAGCTATATGACTTCAAAGCATGTTAAACTCTTGGATGGATGATTTCATTTAAATTTGAAGTAGAGTTAGGCCAAGATTTAATAAAATTATAGCAAAGTGTGACTACCTCCTCCCTAGAAGAAGGTAATTACATTAATTTTACATGTCCTCCTTCAGCTCTTTTATTTAATCTTATCCAGTCTTCATCATAGCTCATATCCTTTGGTGTTACATAGGAAACCAGAACTATACATATTCAGGGAGTCGAATATTGAAGGGGAAGAGCAGTGGCTTTGTATGCTGACTTGCTCTGTGAGCAGCACATCCCACTGCATAGCTTTATTGCTCACCAGGTGCTCACACAGGTGAGGCGAGACACTGAGACCCAGACCCTTACCATCTTAAGATCTGAAAGCAGAACACAAATATAAGTCGTAGCTTGTACACAGCAGGAACCAACTTGTAAAGACAAGATAAAGCCATGCGTACGAAAGCAGGAGCGTTGAGAAAGTTAGCAGTTTTCCTGTCTGAAGGAACCGGGCCAGCAGATAATTCTTTGGAGTGATTTCTTCCTCTTAGAAAGTACTTAAGTGACCTTAAGCTGCTGAGCTGGCAGCAAATACGGCTGGAGTTCAGCGGATGCACATGTCTGCACTACGTGATTCCACCACAGGGACCCAAGACCTTGGGAAGCAGATTTAATTGAATAAAGCCATCCAGGGCATGGACAGTGCTTGTGTTGAGTTGTTGGAACAGAATGAACCAAAAAAGCGCTACGGCCTAAGAGCTATAAAACTGTACTGATCGCATCCTCCAATCATTTTTCTGGCGCTGAATTACACAAAGTTGTCTTATCTTGCTTTGTTGCACAGATATATGACACAGATTATTCATTCATTTTCAAAAGATCATGCATAAAAATTATCTTCAGAATGTCCCTAGATGTACTGCTGGAAACAGAAGCATAAAATCCTTTACAGAAACAGTTTTCCTTTTTTTCCCTTTGCAAAGGAAATATATATGTCCATCTCTTCCATTTGAAACGAACATTTGTTTATCAAGTGTAAACACACACATATATATATTTATATAATTCATGTATTTTTACATATACATATTTACATTAAGCCTATTTTTTCTCAGAGTTCACAAAACTATGAGAAAAACTACTTCAAGGAAGCCTTCCTCACACTTTATCTTGAGTCTAATTATCCTCAGTGTAGCACTCTCAAGTTCCTACAACCTTTAGATTGAGTACATGATATGTTTGAAGTATCCATGGTACCAGCTCACACTGACAATACTGAATGCAGAATAGTCAGTAGAAATTACCTACCTTTGCCCAAAGGTTATCACTTTCCTTTCTTTTTATTTTAGATGGCCTCATAATTTTGTTTTTCATTAAATACATTTTTTTACGCGACACAAGCACTAGGAGCAAGAATGTCCAAGCTCAACTTAATTCTACATGGATAATAAAAAATTAGAAGAATTCAATTAAAAATTTGAATCTTCCACTGTCTATACCAACACTACATGAAAGAATTAGAAGAAACTTGTCCATGGACTTACTCAGAGATTCTTGTGCCACCTTCTGGTTGCTCAGAGTGATATTTCATGGGGAAAGTGACATAATATATTATAAAATCAATCAGCAGGTAATGTACAAGTAATGAGAAATATATTTAATGTTAGTTCCCTGGTCAAAAACTATGTATATATAAATCCTGTTTTCACTATGATTTTGTTCCACATTATCTTACAAATTCTTCCCCCAGCAAAAAGAAGGCTAACAAAAAGAAACAGGACAAACTAGACTTGCAGTGTAAACCAGCTTATAGGTCCTCTTGCACCAAACGAAAACAAACAAGAAAAATTAAAATGTTACTTAAGCTTAGTTAAACAGGTTTTTGGGTCATACGTTATTCACATTTAACTTCAGTACAAAAAATATATGCTGAAAATTTTGCCTCTACACTAATGTTTGGCTCAGAGCAGGTTCTGTGATGCCATTCCAGCAACATGCTGGCAAAAAAAAAAAAAAAAAAACTGTACTGTTCAGATGAGTAAAAGCAGCAACAGATGGAGCTATCTAATGTGAGGTTCTTGTAAGGCTTGAACTTCTTCCTTCCAGTACTTAAAGTGGACCTACAGGAAAGCAAGGGAGGAAGCTACAGGACCTACAGGAAGCATAGTGATAGGACAAGGGGTAGCGGTTTCAAACTGAGAGTTAATTAGCCATATATAAAAAAATCATGGTCATGAAATTTAACCTGTGACATTTCAACAAAGTCAGCAATAGTGTTGTAAGAACCTCTAAGTGCGAGCAGTTTATAAAAACACTTCCATAAGTAAAATATTACCCATACTATGAAGGGCTGCTCAGTCAGGTTTTTATACCAACATTGTCACTGAGATGCCTTAGAAGCTGTGGGTCTTAGAAACGTATTTTCATTTCTTTCTCATATTATTCTTTCCTTTTCTCTAAAAGGCTTTTTTTCTGCTCAGTGAAACATAAATAGTTGATCTTTATCAGAAAGGTATTCTGGATAGCGCCTAATGCACTTGCAAATCACAATCACTTTAATGAAATATTAGGGCTTGAAAATTTCTGTCTTGGCTCCAGTGTTCCGTCTTATTTACCATAGAAACGTGGCAAAAAATCACATGCAAAGGCATAAAAGTATTTTTGCTTTGTTATTGTATATGCTGTATGAGCTATTTGATGTAACAGCAGCTGTAAGTGACATTGAGTGAAACACAAAGCATTGATCCTCCTTATGAGGAATAAACTAGCCACTATTTGTAAGTGTGAAAGTTATACAATCTCATTCCTCCATATTTCATTCTATTGCACTGCTTCATTCAATTCATGTTGCCAAATGCTTCCAGAAGTTTTACAATACAACTAGACAAGTTTTCAAAGGAAATATGGTAGATATATTCTTAACTACACGTTTTCCCAAGGAATCATGTAAGTTAGCTGATGGTCAGCATCATTAGAAAACATTCTGTACAGCAACTGGTAGTTGCTAAACTACCGTCAATGTTAAAACAAAAAATCTGAAGGGAACAAGCATGTATAACTTGCAATTAAAAAAAAAAATACACCAAACAACAAAAGAAACAAGACCTTTTCAGTTGATCTTTTCTGTACAATTCTATTTCTCCACAAAAGCATCAACTCATCAGTTTGATCTGGTTCAGCCTAATCCAGGATTTATCTCATTTTCTGGCCTATCGCAAGTTACGTAAACCAGTTTTTCAGATGCTAGCATTTTAAACAGGTCAGATAAGATTTCACAAAACCATCCTCTATTTAGGATCCTTACTAAGAACAAACCCCAGTGCCAACTCTCACAGAAAACGGCTCCCTGTAGTGGTGATTTTGGGGGAGTTCCTCCCTAGCCTTATGCACACTTCCTCAAGAAAACGCAAGCTATTTTCAGATATGCTAGAGTGACTGGTGGCTGAGAGAAAAGTATCCTTAAATGGAAACTGTGACTGGTTTTTACCTGGCTTTGTCATGAAGCATTATCCCATTCTCCTTTTCATTTACTGAGTAATACCGGCTACTTTGCTTTAGTATCTGGAACTTCTGTGGTGATAGGTAGCCTGGACAGAATGCTTTCTATCAGCCTCTTTTCCTCAGAAAACACCAGCTGACTTCAATGGGACATTTGAAATGGGACATTTCTCTTGTGTCTATTATCATGACATATGAGCATCTTTGGGAGTCAAAATGATTGTTACAGTTTCTGTGAATTGGTGTCAATGTCACTCCTTTCTACAGAGACTGAAATTCAAATGTGGAGAGGCTATGCCTTCGATTTTAAATGCTAAGGAATTAACACTTCACAAACATTTCAAGGGAGGTTGTTTCGTTTTTGGTCTTAACGAAATGATGCTCCATGTCTTTCAGATACAGGAATCCTTCTTCTCCTGGCAGTAGTTTATCTGTATTTGTTCAATGGCAAATTCCAAGAATATCACTGCTAGACATGTTTATGAACTCATATTCAGCTTTGTCTTAGCTGAAAAATTAGCTTAAAACTGAAGACTGAATCAATGGAAAAAGAGGAAGATCCAAACTGAGATTCCATATTCATTTCAATAGGCAATCATTTTATTCCTGTGTTGCAATCCAATCTGTTTGTCCCTTTCTTTTACTTAGTCTGTCATATCCTACAATAAAATAAATAGTATTAATAAACATTCATGAATCTGGTGGCCATTTAGAGATCACAGGGTGTGGACACCATGAGCTTCAGACTGGAGTGCAAAGGGAATTACACAAGGGAGAAATATATGCAGTCAGAATAGACTCTCTCAACTCCTTCCAAATGCATTGATGATAGATTGTGTGTTCTTCTGCACACAGTGATCTCAGTTTTATTCAGCCCTGTCTTTTGAGCACCAGTATTTTAACCAAATGAAATTTTAATAACCAAGAGGAGTAGGTAGCTCACTAGTTTGATAAGTGAGCATCTGGGGAAGAATAACACCAGGCATCAGTACAGGTTAGAGGATGTCCTGCTGGAAAGCAGCCCCATGGAGAAAGACCTTGGAGTCCTAGTGGACAGTAAGTTGTCCATGGGACAGCAATGTGCCCTTGTGGCCAAGAGGGTCAACGGGATCCTGGGGTGCATTAAGAAAAGTGTGACCATGTCCAGAAGGTCTAGGGAGGTTCTCCTCCCCCTTTACTCTGCCCTGGGGAGACCACACCTGGAATCCTGTGTCCAGTTTTGGGCTCCCCAATTCAAGAGAAACAGGGACCTACTGGAAAGAGACCAATGGAGAGCTACGAGGATGATTAAGGGACTTGAATATTTTTCCTGTGAAGAGAGACTGAGAGAACTGGGGCTGTTTAGTCTTGAAAGGAGATGGCTGAGAGGGGACCTTATTAATGTATACAAATATCTGAGGGGTGGGTGTCAAGGGGAAGGAGACAATCTCTTCTCAGTGATGCCCAGTAATAGAACAAGGAATAATCAATTTAAGTTAGAACATAGGAAGTTCCACCTCAACAAAAGGAAAAGATTCTTTACTGTGAGGGTGCCAGAGCCCTGGCATAGGTTGTCCAGAGAGGTTACGGAGTCTCCTTCTCTGGAGACTTTCAAAACCCGTCTCAATGCGTTCCTGTGTGGCTGCCCTAGGGGATCCTGCTCTGGCAGGGGGGTTGGACTAGATGATCTCTAGAGGTCACTTCCAACCGCTAACGTTCTATGATTCTGTGTGACCTAGTCTTTGATACACATTTGATTCCCTTTCAAAGACAGGTATGGGAAGCATACCACTAGAAGGACTAGAGAATCAGAACAGTGAGTGACTTATTCTACAGCTTCTATATTCCTCAGCTTTCCTTTCAAATGCATTTAGTGAGAGTCTCATTTGCAACTTTCGCCTGCTGGCGAGTGCCAAAGACTTCTAGCAAGGGAGTTGTGCTCTCTGAAAAGGCCTGTGTGCACAACAGATGCCACTGCTGTTGCTTAGTAGCCCTTACTTGTACTCCCAGGGCCTTGCACGGCCAGGGTGCTTTGTGGAAGACACTTTCTATAAAAGACATCTGTAGCAAGTGTGCACAAAGGGCTTGTTTGACACCAAGAGCAAGTGTGTTTACCAGCTTACGATGCATTCATGCCATATATGTTTGCAGATGTTCTGCACCCTGAATTATTTATGAATATGGTAACTTAAGGGGCATCTGTTGTAGACATTAGAACGGGGCCCCCTTTGAGATCAGTTCGTGAAACTTAAACAAGCTGTGCCTGCAGCGTTCTTGCCAGTCGTTCCTCTTTAAATGTGTTTCTACCTTCTAATTTTAAATTTGAAGCAGTCTGCTTAAGAATGACTCAGAGAAAGGACGGGTGACTTGGTATGGAGGAAATTAGAAGTCCAGTCATAGTCAACCCAGACTTTTGACCCTGAGCCTGAGTCACATTAATTGTATGTACTGTAACCCCCACACACAAATATACACAGAATCAAACAATTACTTTTTAAAAAGTGTCTGGACTT
Organism: Trogon surrucura; assembly: GCA_020746105.1. NCBI lineage: Eukaryota > Metazoa > Chordata > Aves > Trogoniformes > Trogonidae > Trogon > Trogon surrucura. The sequence continues at coordinate 105,767,902 of CM036618.1, forward strand.
TCATGAAGGTCTGACTCTGGCTTGGTCTGGAACTGAAAAAGGAGACAAAAGAAGAAAAGGCTCTTCATGCAGTTTTTCCAGACCTATTTAAAGAAAAAAGTGTGTGCAAAAATCTTGGCCTCACCATAACAGCAACGTTGTGCTTGGCTTCATTGGGCTACTCAGGAGTCCAAAGCATAATATGTGTGTTTGAGAATGTCAGCTGATATGACAGGCACAAGGCTTCTCACTTAAAAAAGCATTGTCACAGTTGGTCTTAGTTGTTGGCATTTTCAGAAAGAAAGGGCAAGAACTACAAGGGTTTGAGGGACAAAGTGGCCTCTTGCCTTACGGGGGTTTTTTCTAAATCAAAAAAGCCTATGAGTAAAACCCTTACCCCATATTGAGTTTAAAAGTGCTTTTTAAAAATCAGATAAAAAACCGTTTCCCCCATTTATAGGAAGGGAAAACTGGAAGAATGTATGGAAAGGAGCGGCTTGCAAAAGGTCACAAACAGAGCGATGCTAGAAATGAAAGCTTCTACCTCTCAAAGAGGAATGTTCTGTCCACTATGAAACACTCCCATCATCCATGGGATATCCAAATCAAATCATACCTGTAAGATGAACCTTGCTGATTTAGCAATAAAAGGAGCCACATGAATTCCCTGTGTTACTGTTCCTTTATTTAAGAGTTCATATCCACTGCTAATTTGGCCCCACCTGCTGTCTCTGAAAGACAGAACATTTGATCATCTTCAAGTATTTCTTTAATTTCCTTCTCTCTGCTTAAATCTGAACGTAAAGATAATTTTCTGTTGGTGATGCAAACTGTGAATTATGTAGGAGATCAAAGACTGCACGGTTATAATTGCTGGAATAACTCCAGTGTTCAGAATTTCCTTGGTTTTAATCTTTTTTTCCTCACAACTTTAACTTTGCATCATCTGGGGTAAATGGGCTTTGCACAAATTTCCTGAAATATCAAGAGAATGAAAAAGATAAAGTTGTCTACAGTATCCCAGAAAGGTTGTGAGAATTGGATTGGAAAATGTGTTTTTTCTGGGTGTGCAGGGATCTTTCCAGCTCACCAGTTAGTGGAAGGATGCACTAGGCTAACAGAGAGAATTACTTGACTCTTTTTCTTGGAAATGTTCCTCCTCTTCCCTCCCTCAACACATATGCACAGTCACCATCTCCTCTTCACATAATCTTCTTTAAAAGATTAGAGAGGAAGTCAGGGTCCTTTGGAGGCTCTCAGGATCCATTCTTGATGAGAGGCAGGCTTCGCCATCCAGACCTTTCTCAGCAGCACTGCACTTTGTAACTCTCGGTAAGTGACATTAAAGACAGGTCTGAGGAAGGAAGGTCAGACCCCAGGATGGGAGAGGCAAGCAGAGATGCCCTTGCTTCTTGAGGAGATAACATATCAACTGCTTCTCAGATTTTCGTTATTAAATAACTGCCTGCGGCAGCACAATTGTACCCAGAGCCTCCCTTTGCAGTAACAACAAGGGAAGACGGACTCTGTTACTGTTAAGAACTAAACAGTGAGCACTGCAACCATTAATCAGCTACCGTATGGCTGGTCCTGCTGGAATTAGTAACTGCTCTGAGTCCACATCCAACAATTCCCGAGTCAGCCTAAGGCAACAGTCCTGCTGTATGGTCCCAAAATTATTTCTTTATTTTCTTTAATTCAGTTGCACAAGCTGCAGAGAGTACTTCACAGATTGGATCACATAGCAGTACTACCTTCAGTTCTCCTCCCTGACAAGAAAGATGGCAAGTCCCTTAGCACTCTAATGAGGAATGAGGATTGTCTTTTGTCTTTAAGAAAGAGCAACCCCACAGTGAAGTCATAAGAAAAGACATCTCTCTGCTGCTCCTGAAATTCGAATTCTTACAGAGTCAGAAAAGTAATTTTCATATTTTCACATCAAACCTAGAAAAATTTAACAGCCTATTGTCTGCTATGTTTTTTTCTGGCGTTAAATGGAAAAGGATCAGAAGGAGAAAAATCATGAGGCTAGCCTCTTCATATACTTTAAATCTAACAGCTAGTCTGCCTTCACTCATTGTGACAGTGGGTCTCCTCTTCAAAAATTGTTTCCATCAGCGAGGCCCTGAATTTTTTCTTCTGCTGCTGTACCTCAGAGGAGAACTGTTATGATAAATTTCAAACCTGGCCTGAGATGAATCCGTTCCATAGACACAGTCATTTATTCAATTACACGAGCTCTACTTCTTTGGATGAGTTTCTGGGAATAGGAGAACATGGATTTGGAGGAAGTTCTATTTCTAAGAAGCTCAAATCCCCAGGGATCAGATATTCATGAGACTGCAACCACTTATACGTTAAACAAAAGGAACATCTTCTGCCCCCAGTGAAATGTGATGATGGCTCAACTCTCACTAAATCAGTTATCTGAACATTGGTTCGAAGTGAAGCACTTCTGCAACACTCAGAAGCCATTTTAGTCATTTTCTACATCTATAAATAAGTGGTTTGTAGTGCATTAAGGTTATTTGCTGGAAGTGAAAGTCTGGTAGACGCTTTTGTGGCTGTTTGCTCAGAAAAGGTTTCGCATGCGAGAGTTAAAGCAATCATCCCGAAAATGCTGAATTCTTTCCTCCCATTTATTAGCATTCCAGTCAGCAAAACTGCAGACTAGTCATAGCCCACTAGTCAGACTACCTGAACACAGAGCAAACAGTTCATGTCAAACTTCCAAATCTGAAATTAAGTGACTCACAGTAACTGAGCAAACTGAATAGCTGGCTACTCATAAATGACCTACAAAGAGAACAAAGGTTAACCTTTGGAAAGTCACTTAGTACTCATAGTTGCCTGCGATCGCTTTTCTTCCCTTTTAAAAAAACAAGAGTGATCAAAAAAGCAAAACAAACCTTGAAAGGCAAGCAACCTAACCTTGGAGAGGTGAATCTTTAGATCATGCTTGAAAACCCATTGCTGGCTCAGCATAGCAATTACTGTGTGCAGTTCTATGAGAGGTGGGAGCTGTGAGCCAAGAACAAGAAGCAGGGCCAGAACCAGCACCAACTTGCCACTAGCAGTAAAAAATATAAAGAGACTGCTTTAACTAGGCATTTCCAAATCCACAGGGGTCTCTGTCTGCCCATTACTTCAGCTTTCTTACTCTTATTCTACCTGGCTCCATACAGGTCTTTATAGCATATTCAGTTGAGAATTTGAGCATTTTTTTTTATTAGTTCAGTAAACAAAGTGTCTAACATCTCTCACTTCTAGTATTTTATTTCAACTCTCCTTTCTCCCAGGAAGGCAGTATGTGTGAATGGAGACACTCTTGTACATGATTCATGATTCCAGCTGAGTAATGCATAACTATCTTTCTCCTCATTTCTTGCATGCCTTTTCTAATGTTTAGCTACCAATGTGGTGTTTCATATCTTCTCTGAACCTAGGCTGGCATTCTGAAGAGTTATTGGTGAATAATGGTGTTACAATTTTCATGTTCTTATAGGGAGCAATTTTTTCAGATTAGAACTATGTAATAAAGGTAGAACATTTGTGATGCATACAATAGTGTACCTAAACCACACATGTGTGTGCAATCCTGCCCAAGGATGGTCTGTACTCACCTTGCGGTGTGGAAGAAGACACTGTTAAAGATTTAGACTATCGTGGGCGTGGAATTTCACTGGGAGTGTTGTAAGGGTCAGCTGTGCTATTATAACAGCTACATCCGTGATCAGTGAAGCAAATGATTCTGTCTGCCAGTTGTTAGTACTCCCAGAGCTAGTAAAAATAAACAGATCCAAAACACTGTCATCTTTTAATTTCCTTTCATCACGTCTTAAAACCTGTGTCTTAGGAGTTGGTTTTAGATCTACATATTGAATGGATTTTAATTATACATTTCCTTCTGCCTCTGCCACACAGTACAGCATTAAAAATAACTTAACAGGAGTGATACGTGTATTTTTAGCAAGGCTTAGCTTTGCCCTTCTCTGCTTTCATAATACGTGGAATCATGAAAATCCAGCTATTATCCCACTGAATTTGCATCAGCTCTGTGTAAGGTATCGCATTTACCTATACAACACTGCAAAATTTCTCGTGTAGAGGAGAGAGGGAATACACTACAGGTGCCCGTGGCCAAGACAAAACTGCACTCTGCAGTGAGAACCAGGGGATTCCTCATTTAGAGGACTAGCAATAGCTACACAAGCACCGCCATGGATCCTAAGCTGATACACTGAGTTGTAGCATGTCAATGCACAAATTCCTGGCCGGGGTTGAAGAACTATGAGGGTGATCAGAAAACAATCTAAAGTCTTACAATGTAAACCATCTTCATTACGAACACCAAACCAAACTCCATTGAAATTCAACAGGCAAATTAAAGTGACTCAGTTCAGTAATCTCAGACAGTTTGTTGACTGCAATGTCTAATCCCTAAAAGGTCTCTTACATGTAACCTGCTGACAAAGCTGTGTCTGAAGTAACAAGATCAAGCAATCTCAGTATTTTAACACGAGTAACACTTGGATTTGTGAAACAAACACATTATATAAAAATAACAAACCTCTCCAAACTCTACCCTTTGGAACACTGAGAACCAAGAAGCAAAGAGCAGCATGGGTACTCTTTAGATAAAAAGAGGAAATTTCTCATGTTGATGCCTATAGAGTATACAAGAGAAGTAAGATTTCCTTTCACCTCAATTATCTGATCAAACCTTGCACTAATTAGCACCTAGATAGCAAGGTACAGGTCTACCCAACGCCTTAAGAGATCTCATAGAGTGGGAAGAATTCTAAAGCAGAGGAGGAGAATCAAAAACTTCCCTTAATTGTTCTGCGTGTCTCTAATGAACTTTACGGCCTAGTAGATTTTTGGCAACACATACTGCTGGGATATTATTTTAAACTTTGCTTCCTAAATCAAATAGCCTACTGTTTCAAAGCAATTTTGTTCCCTATCCTAAGGATTAGCTCAAGCACTAACAAAGTGGGCCATGGAGGGCTGTGACGGAGACGGCGTGTGGGCAGCACTTTTGCTAATTTGACCTCCTTTCACAGAAATGAGAGGAAACTGTGATCTGAAGCTGACATTTCCTTAGAACATCGCCCAGCTTTCCTAACGCTGGGACCACAACTCACTGATAACAGGGCTTTGAAGTAGCTGGAGCAGAGCCAGGAAACATTGGAAGTATTCTTCAGAGAATATCTGTTTCAGATTACACCAATTTATAGTAAGCCACACATGCTAACTTTAGCGTTTCTTCTGCCTTTAAAGATTTTTGTCTTCTGGCTGACTGATCTTGAGCCTTTTCCTTTGGCTCAGTACAGTAACATTTCTTGTCCAAACACTGCATTCCTACTTTGCATCCAATTTCTTCCCCACCATGTGTCACTAGGTTCACTTATCTTTCTCATCCTCTGACCCACATTAACTTTTACAAATATACGATTTTGCTGGACTTGAAGCAAAATCTGTGGCAAACATTGCACCGAATGAGGCTAAGCAAGCGCACATTTTAGTTTCTTTATTTCGTTCATTTACACCTGCAGTACCGAGACTTTCAGTTCTACTCTCCCCCTGCTTGCCATTAGAGGCTGTATAAGGGTAACTCATAGACAGGAATTAGGTTTTTCTAGTCCCAGTTGAATTCAATTGGCATTGTACATCCAGCTTTCTTAGCACGTAATGCAAATTGATAGGAGCAGCTCTGTAGGGCAAACCACTTGTTGCTGTGGATGTGACATCCACAGCTTCCATATGCTAAGTCTAGTCTAATCCCAGGTACTGAGTGCTCATTTGCAGCCTCTGGATTTTGTGTGCACATCTTCCAATCTGGGTTCATACAAAAGGAATCCAGCTCATAAGCATCACAACTTTGTTCTGCTGCAAATCAAAGCTCAGGAAGAGGTGACAGCTGGTAATGCTCTTCTCATCCAGACCATAACACAAGCACAGAAGCACCATTTGGTCCTCCAGAATTCTTGGCTAAGAAAAGGTACCAGAACAATCACCCTGCACAGTAAAATATGGAGACATTACAGCAAGCTGTGGTTCTGCAAGCATCCCTCGCTTGTCTAGTCAGTGTTGCAGGTCCATGGCTCCAACCAAACATCTCCTAAGCAGAGTACGATACGTGGTTTGCTTTTCAGTCACACCACAGGACCCCTAGCAAGCATGACTTTCACTGCCCAGCCTAGGCACGATTTCTAGAGCATGACTGTTTATAGCTGAACATAGCCCATTAAATCCATACAACAACTCTGTGGAACAATCAATGCCAGTATGGTTTAGCATCTAACCTGTGATGTGAAAGAGTCTATAACCTGCTATGGAGCTCTGAGACACTCTTTCATCTGCTTCCCATCTGCAACTTAACATCAATCTATGTTACACAGAGCAAGAACAGTGGATAGTAGGTAATTCTACCATCAAGCACTTGTCTTGGAAAGACAGTCAGCATTTATACGAATTCTTGGTTTTAGCACACCACATCAAAACAATGACAGAAGTAATCCACGTAAAGACATCCCTTTGTCAAACACAACACAAATACCTCTGTCTTCTAATAGTAAGATTATTTCCTCTTATCACTACTGCAAACAACTCAATGCTTTGCAATTTAAAAGTAGAAAATATGATTTAGGTTCCAGGACTCTTACATTTTGGGTTGCTATTTTTAGGTCTGCCATCTACCAACTTTGATAATTTCCTGTCAGAAGCATTAAAAGATTATCTGAAATGGTGGGAAGGCCAGCTCATTCAGCAGCAAGGAAGAGACTCTACACATGGAAGGTGGTTGCTGCTTGCTCTTTCTCACAAGCCAGGAAGAAAGCACAGACAAAATACACACACATCCACTCGTGCATCCCACTAACATCAAGGCTTGTGCACGCTGCAGTCAGGAACTGCAATGGGTTGGCCACTGCCAAATGCTGGCAGCAGTCTGGAAACCTAGAAGCCTTTCAAAAAAGGGAAAATCTACATAACATTTTATTTAATTTGGGGTGGGGAGGCAGGGGGGCAGAGGGAAGGGGGGAAAATCCTGAGAGCTTGAACTAAATCTGAGCTCTATCATTACGCAAAAGGCAGCCTCCCATACTTCCCTGGAACTAGGACTAACACCCTATACCTCCTACTATTCAGCAGTTCTCATTCTTATATAAAGTAGCGTTCCCACTGGTTTCAGTGGGACTTTCTCCATAAAAAAATTTCTGATGAACCTGAATACAGATATTTACCCAGTGCACAATGCCACTAAACTTTTTGAGTGCAACTTCCCTACTGTTATCACATTTCCTCTCTTTCTCTCTCTCCTGCTTGGGAAATTAGACTATGATTTCACAATAGGCTGTCTCCTGAAATTTCTGAGTTTTCTTTATTGTCACAAGAACAGCCAAAAAAGTAATAATTTTGGAAAAAGACAAAAATGGAATGAATCCATTTTCCATATCAAAGTAACATTTTGCGACCAAATTTACCTACATTTATTTTCACTGAAACAATATTTCTCGTGATGTGCTTTATTTTGAATGGAACAAATATTTAATTACAAAAATGTGATGGATGAGAACTGATCTCACCAAGAAAACAGCAAGTCTTTCATTTCAGGTTGACCTGACACGATGTTTTTTCCTTTCGTTTTTTTGGTTCAAACGTAATTCTTCAGACAGCCATTTGGCAAAAGGCATTACCATTTTTAAGGAAAAAACAAATATCACTTGGTTATCAAAAGCAGTTGTGGAAGCAAGCACTCCTGCTGGGACAGACACCCAATGAGATAACAGGTACCTTAAAATCCTGAAATTTGGTGAGAACTGCACTCTCTAGGGTGACCTAAGAAGTTTTTGCTATCATCGACTTCATTTTCCCAATTTTAGTATTTGAATCGCCTGAAAAATTGTGATTAATGACAGAGACTGTTACTAGCTGGCAATCGAGATGTCGATGTGGCATGGACACACTTTTGGTACTTCCTGTTCTAATTACCTAGATGAAGGTAAACCAGTGCTAGAGAAGAAATGGAAGGCTCCAGGAAAGAGGCATGCATCTGCTTGACCCTGGTGGTCTTGCACATTTACTGTATTTTGTGGAATTTGATACATTTCATTATGTTACAGCCAGTGAAATATTACCCAAATGTATAACCCAGAATTAAACTACCTCCTAAATTGCAAAAGCACATTACTAAGGATGACAAGCTTCTCCCCCAGCACTTTACGCACTCTTTTCAGAAGCTACCATCCAGCATATGTCATAAACTCCTAAGTACCATGATGTCAAGTCAGAGAGAGGAGTGGTTTCACCAAGGTCACGCAAAGGTTGCATGGGGCAGATGAAAACTGAGTTTAGGTTGCCTGTGTCCCAGTAAAGAGCTTTGACAGCAGACCGTCTCTAACTGATGTCAGCCTCTGTAATAAATAATGTCTCCTTGGTGGGGAACTGCCCAATCTGACATCATTAGCAGATCTGGAATTGCTAAAAGGTTTAGGGCTTCAGCATGTTTTGTTCTTAATTGAGCATGAAGCTGTCTTGGCAATAATATGAAAAAAAGCCTTACACCCAAATAAAATCTGTTTGGATTGGCTGGTCTTCATGAAGTGATTCAGAACAACAAAGCTGCACCTTCTTTCTTCATGTCGGCACAGTTGTCAGGACTAAATATCGTGGGCTGCATGTCCTTGAACGAGATTGATTGCACAACATTCACAAAAGCACAGAGTATTTGAAATGCATCTTGTATGGGAAAAAAACAAATGGATAAGCCCTCCTCTTCTTTGAATCTATTTGGATCATCATAAAAACAGATGAACTGCTGAGTAAAAGACAAATAAGTAGGGTCATTCTTGCAGAAAAGTGCTCATGTCACGTTCACCCTAGGCAAAACTAATATATCCTCATATAGCTTTGGAAAGATTTCTTCTTGGTTTCTAAAATGAACAGTTGCCAGTCTATGAGAGCAAACTTTAAAAATAAAAGCACATTTCTAATTTTAGGAAAAATAACGCATTAACCTGAACTTAAAGTAATCTTTAATGGCACTACTCTTCCCTGTAAACACTGTTCTTGCTAGAGCATGTCACTAACAATAACACATGCTTTTGAAGATCAGAATCTGACAAATACTGAAAGATGTTTCCACCATCCGCTCCTGACTCCTGGTTCTCCAGGTCGTAAAGGAATTCCACATGCTCCACAGGTTTCAATTTTGAGAACGTATATTATCCATAATTGATTTAATCCCTCAGCACTGGGAACTATAACAATATGAAAAAAATAAATGGATTGTAACCGTTTCTTGTTCTCCTCGCCTCAGCAATGCAGGCATTTTACATGGATGACAAAAACATTTTCTCTGTAACATCATCAGATTTATTCAGTAAGAGCCCCACCCTACAACACAGCAGCTTTGTTGCTCATTTTGGGAAGAACAAGGTCCCAGTTCGCAGTTGTACATCTAATGGAGCATTTGCACAGAAGTCTTGAGCTGATTTGTGAGGTGCCTTTGGAAGGGGTGCCTTGCCTATACCCCACGCACATGTACTAGGCCACATCCTTTGCTGATAAGACAAAGTTAGATCATCACTATAGAGGTCTGGACTTAAATCAGCTAACAATTTGTCCTATTATAGCCAGTCTCCTCCTGAAGCTGAATATATTAAGGAGTTCTCCAATAAAAATGAAATACAGGCTCACCACCAGTCACTCCTGTTTTCATAAAGGACAAAGCATGAAGATGTATTCTTAATCACATGCCTGACTCAGCAAAACACATTCTGCTTATCTGTTCATCAGCTCACAGTCATGATTCAACCATAATTATGACTCGTCCCCTGAAACAGCAATTTCATCTATCATTATCATTATTATAATTACTGCTGGTTTGTGTTGTGCTTTTTTTTAACGGCAAATAGCATCTACCTATGTGGAATGTAGGAGGACTGTTTTCGTTTTGATATTAAAAAGTTCTCTCACAAAGTAAACATTGGCTGAACCTCAGAGTTGGTATACTGTTTAGGAATGCAGCCTTGCACAAAGCCAGAGGCTTTTCAGAGTGTTAAAAGAAACCTCAGGCATTGGAGTCATCGCCAGGAAGCAGATGAAAACGATGTGTACACGTGTCAAAATGCCAACTTCAACTGTGTGAATATGTCAACGTGATTTGAGCTGGTAGGAAGGCAGGGGCTGTATGGAACAATAAAAAACACTTTTTAAAAGGCTGTTTTCTAAGGTGGATTAACTGTGGTTTTTTTAAAAATAAAAACACCAACTTCAAAAGATAATAAAAATAAAAGGAAGAAGAATGAGTCCCTACTGCTGCTCTTTAAAACAAGGTCAGCAATTAAAAATGCACAAAAAAAGTCTGGAATGTCATACACTTTGTTCATTTGTAATTAAGATTTCAGCGTTATCTTAATTTTCTCTTCATTCCGTAACCTTTGTTCACAAGTTGGAAAGCCTCACCAACTGCCCCAAGCTGGTCTTCGAGCAGACTTCGTGGAGAAGTACTGCTTATAGGACACAATCTCTACACTATAAAATGTCAAGATCTAATTAGTGTTTCTTTTCTTTCCACAACATAGCTATTATCTTAGACATTATGTGAGACTATACCTCTACCACACCATGGAGTAATGGGAAAGCCTAGCTCTGTCCTGGCAGGTCCCTGCACAGTCGTGTCCTTCTGATGCTGAGAGACCCAGCGTGCCTTCACAGGGTTGGATTTGGTCCTGCTATTCAGGAGCTGGAGGGTGAGCAGAGAAGCTGAAGAGGAACGGGAGCTAACAGCATTGCCAGTCTTTTCTCATAACTTGGCAATCCACCCAGCAGATATGAGGAGATAGGAATATAAAACCCTTCATTCTGTAAGGGTAGCTTTCCAGGTCTCTTAAGTGGTAACACCAGGGTAGAGCCAGGCAGAAAACGGAAAAGAAAACCATAAAGAACAATCCTTTTAAAAAAAAAAAAAAAGACATTAGAAGAAAAAAAAAAAAATGTTCTGATTCTACATTACTGTCCCAGCACCTTAAGGGCCCTATAGACATAGTTGTCCATCCTCCTTCAGGACAGAGTTTAAGCCAGAGTTTACCTTGCCATGACGCACCTTTGTGTCCACCTCTCAGAGGTGAGGTAGGCAGTCACAGGGTGCTCTTCTCATCAGCATTTGTCTTGATGAGATATCCCAGGTCAGAGGAGCCTGGCTCAGAGATAACCTAACCACTGCAGCAGTTTGCCACAACTGAAAGAAGCCTGATATAAGGCTTTGACAATCTGCAGGGTAACGTGTTTTCTGTCTTGATTTCTCTTTTTCATTTCCAAAGGAAAAAAGAAATGTTTTTTAATTATTTTTTTCACATACATAAGTAGATTTCTCCCTCGTATTTCCAGTAAGACTTAATAGTAGTGATGTTTCATATCTGAAATTCATGACCCAAGACAGAGGTCTCTGATAACAGTAACATGAACAAGACATATTTGATTTCTGGCTGATAAGGGAGGGATAGACAGTGTTTACTCATTTGCACGGTGCTGTAGTATAGTGATGGAAGTCTGCGATTTGTCGTTATAAGTGAAAGGTAAGATGCAAATAGTCCTATGTCCAACCTCCAGTGAAAAAGCAGAAGAAAGCCTATCTGCACAGATGCAGTAATGAAGTGGCTCAGCAGTCAACATTAAGGAAAAAAAAAAAAAACCACTTCTGGTTGGGAAATCCAATGGGAAAATTCAATAGATATAACAATGCTGTTTTGCGTTGTGACCTGTCATACCAGGTAAAATTAGTGAAGTAAGATGCTTAACACAAAGAAGTAAAACAAACAAAAAAACCCAAACATTACAGGTTAAACAACCAAGAACTACATTTTCTTGAAACTCAACAAGGTTTCAGTGATGACATTCAGACTCAAACTTGTTTTAACAAAATATTTGCGGAACTTACTATCATGATAGGAAACATAATTATTCTCTTCTTCCTTACATCAAGTTAATGATAAATGATTTGGAATGGGATGGAATAGAGACCTCCACCACCACCTCCCTCCTGTGGTGATGAGGCTAACTCCACAGGCCCTTCTGTTCTGGCTTGCTCGCTCCAGACCATCACTGTAGATTTCTTGAAATACGAAATGTGGTTCCCAACATACGCTGTGAAGGTACCAAACAGAGCCCACTGTAAGCATAAATGTAAGTCACTTGACAACTATCCATTTCATCAGCAGAACACGCAATCACCACGAGTTTCACAATTCACATTTCTCACTAAAATTAGGTAACGTAGCAAAATAAATAAATAAATAAAAAAGAAAAGAAAGTGATAATGCCAGAAAAGATAGGTTACTTAAAGTACATCATGACAAGAGTTGGACAAAGGATTTCATAAAATGCAGTCCACCAACTGATTTTTTTAAGCAGAATTGTCTGCACTGGGCAACAGTGAAGGACTTCAGGCTTCCCATTGTTCAATTCTCCCCAGGTAAAAGCACCGGAAGTTCCCAGAGGCACTTAGACATCAGTCCTGGAAGAGAACCTGACAGTCAGTGCAGGATGGAACAGAATAAGATGGAATTATGCAAAGTCGAGGTCAGTACTTTTTGTGACGGTGACTCTGATCTGCGATTGTTAAAGGACTTGTGCCTCCTTCATAAAAAGTCATGAACATTCACTTATTTTAATTCATACTCTTATTAAAAAGCTTCTTGGTAATATGAACAAGAGAAATCTGAAATACCTTATGAAACATCTAAATAACACATATAGATGGCATAACTACCATTACAAAATTAGCCAAATTTCAGAGTCTCAGTTAAGTAGGAATTAAGGGGGAATTGTACCAGGCATCCAAAAAAGACAAAACCACAATGCCTCAGTGAGGCAAAACATTCAATAAAAACAACAAAAAAAAAAGTAATAAATTCAGGTCCATTAAAATATCATCCTTTGAAAGGCAAGATATTTCATTTAATTTTGGGGGGTTTAATCTATTTAATTTCCATATACATATATCTGCTTTAGAGAGAAAGATTCATTATTTTTTAATTGCAACAAATCCAATACATAAAATTTGCCTCCAAAAAAAAGCCAGAATACAAACTATGTTATCTTTCAACCTTACAAAAGCACAGTATTTTATTTTAATGAAACTCCACTGAAACAAATTTTAAATGTCTTCTGGAAATTTTTCAATATCCTCGGCCTAGACAGATATCCACAGTCCCATCTCAGAAAAGTAACCTTAGAGTTTTGTTCAGAGCATTTTTTGACATCAAGGGAGCAGGGAGCAGCCATAAGAGCAACCTCGTGTCTGTCAGAGTGTCTTTAACACTGGTTGGCACAGAGGCAGAATGTGGCCCTTTTTCATCCAGCAGCTATTTGATGCAGCACATTTGTTAGTCTTTGCTGCCAAGGAGACAACCTGTTTTTCCATTTTCTCTGAAGAAGAGCATAATACTATGAGTAAAACATCAGATATAATTAGGCAAAATGGTTGAGTGCCTGACTGAGCAGAGCAATGGAACTGTCCCAGATATGAAGAATAGCCACACACACCTGAGAGAGAGAGGAAGGAGGAAAGTGCTGCCCTCGCAGCTGGAGTGTGCAGAGGCTGTCACACCTTATCCTTTCCTCATGCAAGTGGGATATTTTCTAGGGATTGTGCAAACTAATTAACTGTCCTCTTATAACATCCGGAAAATTAAAAAAAAAAAAATCCACACAGATCCTGCTGTTTTCCTACATAATGAAGTAAATTGTACCTTAAGATGGAAAACCTGATTCCTGGACATTTGTAGATCTGTATGCAAACCAGACAGTTCTCCAGTGCTTTATGCCCATTACATGTGTGCCTGCATCTGAAAAGTTTCCCCTAATGTATACAGTGAGGAGTTTCTCAAAAGTCTTCTCCTGCTAACAGAAAATATCAATTGATTAATTACCATTCACAAGAAGCCAATGCTTTGGAGCAAGAAAATGCAAATTCTCGTACTCCTCTGAGCCACAACCACCTCATGCTAATAATCCACAAGTCCGTACAGGGCTGCAAGAGTCTCCTGGAAATTCAGGGATCCTTCAGAAGAGAGTGGAAGTGTCAGCTATTGGGTAGCTGAAGTTCCTGCTTCACCAAAGATGAGCAAAGACCATGCAAGGTGCAGTTAACAGTACCATCAAAACTCGGTAAATACAGTATTGCTATGGCTAGTAACAGACCACAGGCTTCATACTAACTCCGCAAGCCTTGTCTGGACTTGTCTCACCCTGCCTCAAGCTTTCTTTTAGTTCTATTCCCCTACAGCAGTAATTTATTTATTTTTCAATGATCAAGTGGCAACTGCTTCCTGTTCTATTTCACTTATCTTTGTTTAATTATGATATGTTGTACCACCGTCATTTTTATAGAGTCAGTTGTAACAAGTGGCTGTTCTGTAGCAATGAATGAAATAGAACGAAATATTGTCTAGAACAGCAATACAGTTCAGGTGAGTAAAGGCAAGGTATGGCAGAAGGCCTGAAAATAAGGAAACAGGAGAGGGAGCACGAAACAGCACAGGAGGCCCTGAGGGTGTACATTTCTCACCAAAGAGCTGCAGACTCGGGAAAACGTGTAAAACTGGTATTAGGGGAATAAAGTGAACAAAATCCAAGTATCTAAAAGATGTAAGACACTTCAAAGGGCAAATCTGTGTGTAATGCAGAGGTACAAATAAAAAAAAAAATCAAGTGTTAAAGTTTGTTATAAAAAATAAATACCTAAAAATGGATGCAAATGTATGCTAGAATAAGAGGAAAAAGCCTTCAAGACCACAATCACAGTCCTCCAGGTGTAGTACTTCAGACACTGATGACACTAGCTCCTTTTCCAGACTGAACCTAGTGACTTCAGAACCCAGAAGGCAGTGCAAGGGTGCAAGACGAGAGAACAGGTTGGTACGAGGTAGTGTGTATATGGCAATTTTATCCGCATCATTATCGAGATAGTTTCTGGAATAGTTGTCTCCTTTTCTTTAATACTTAGATCTGGAGTAATAACTGTTCATTAATTATACTGATAGTGGTTCAGTTACAGAAATAATATTTGACATTATGTACAATGCATGTTTTCTTTCCACAGAACAAATTTCTGAGTGTAGCACTACATGGACAGTCTTCACACATGCCCTGGACCCCCATGGATGCGAGAGAGTGTGGGATGTCCATCTGCATCAGTGAATGACTCTGGGCAGTAAATTCAGCACTGCCAGTGGGAGAAAGATTGCCAGCACTTCCTAACAGGGTATATCTGCATCATGCTTTGTGGCCTGGCAAGGTGACTCTGACTGTACTCCCCAGCTCCAAATGTGAAATCATGCCACCGAGGTTAGCCCAGCAGTGAACACAAGCTCTGTTGAGAGCCAGGTTTAAACTATCCCAGGTTCAGCACTGTCCTAACAGAGCCACAGCACTCCGTTTGCAGCTGGCTCACATCTGGCTGCTTCAGAGCACGGGGTTCTTTCTGCCTGCAAATCAACTCAGAGACATGCCTGAAGATACAGTCCAGAAACCCAAACTACTCAAGAAAACTTCTTGTATTCCCTACTTTTTTGTTTGTTTGTTTTTTCCCCCCTCCCTTTTTCATCAGCTCTTTGAGAGTGATTCCTCTCCAGGAGGAAGGATGGTTTATCAGCAAGAAACACTGCCTACAGTTTCCCTAGTGGCTTAGGCAGCAATGATTCTAGAAATATTATACAGGATCTTCTGTGACTAGATTGCCACAGCTGGTCATCCCAAACCACTGAAAGTGTGCAAGAAGCACACCTCAACCCACAATAATTCAGCACAACAGGGTCCTGAAGGGGATTTCCCTTTCCATCACCGAAGTTCCTATGCAAGACAATGCCTATCAGCTATAAGAGGCAATCAGATCTGTTGTTAACTTCAAGACTGCTTTACCTGGGTAAGCAGTGACTCAGGAACACTTTGAGCTGTAGCCAAAGAGGGAGACGTGGCTGAACAATGCAAACTGATTCAGCCTGATAATTTTCATAGCTGAGAGTGTCAGGAGAAGGTTTACAATGATTGTGCAGTCTGGCTTTAGCCTTAAGAGTTAGGGTGGGGACCGTAAAGAACTGGCAGCTGATAACAGAAATGGAATTAAATCAAAATATCTATCCATTGTTTATTCATCATCTTCAAATATTTATAATAGTCCAAGCAGCCCTCCACCCACCCCAAACTGGAGCTTTTAAATTTGTGTCCAGATTCAAGACTGGCAGCATCTCTGGATTAACCCAAACCCTTCTGCTTAGGCTATTAACAGATACTTCAAGAAAATGAGGTCAGAATCTAAGACAGCATCAGCTTTGTATTTGCTGCCTAAACTCAAATTAATATTAGGTGTTATGAGACTAAAATGATCTCTAACGAACCCAGGAAAAGGCATTGTGGATGAAGTCATGCAAGGCCTGACTCAAGTCTATGGGCCTCCACTCTAAATTTAAATATATATAAATATATATTAACTTAAGGTCAACTGACCTTAAAATAAGGCAATCTACATTATGGTACTGACCTAAACAGATTTCACATCTCCCTGTGACTTGGCATTTCTCTTAGCTCTCTATTTTCTTTTAAAAGAATGGTACACACAGCACCCATGGTAAAATCACAAATGTCCATAGCCCTCCTAGAGTTCACATCTGCAGTTTTCTTTTTGTTCTCTTTAAGGAGATGGCTGCCAGTATGGAAGATTACACGTTGCCTTGAATTTTCCCAGATTAGGTCTGCTTGGATCCAGCATTATGGTTCAGCCTTTTGTACACACGGAGAGGGCAACTGGAATATTTCAGATACAGATGTGAACCTCCTCAGAGTTTATTATTCACATTATTGTTTGCGTCTTTGATTTGAGTTACTCAGGTTGTGTTGTAGTCCTACATACTAAGCACTAGCTTTGGTTGCCACCATTGCTTCATATGTACATTCCCAGACACATTTTGGGTTGTGTGGTTGGTGGCGAGATTGCGATCACCTATGTGGAAAAACTCTTCTAGCAGAAGAGCAGTTATTTAAACAATTAGGAGCACAGAGGAGACTAAGAATAGCTTTTCTAAAACCCTCCAGCTGCATTCCTCACTCTCCACCTTCCCCATGCATCCCCTACATGTTGATCTGAAATTCCTAACCCTGCAGACAGTTGTCTTTGTGTACCGTTTTTGCTGGAACTGAAAGTTTATCAAAAGGTTTTTGAATCATGACACTTTCCCTTAGACCTGAAGGAACAGCTAGCTCATTTCCCTCCCACATCCACCACACACTTGTTACAGAAGAGCTGCGAGATGTTTATGATTATCTATTTCAGACTTCTTTAACATGGGACGCTCTGGCCTCATGGCCTGACAACTGATTGATAAGTCCTCTTTTGTGGGCTGAGAATGACTGACCTTTTTCTCTTGGATTCCCATTACAGGGTAGCCCTGTGTCCTCTTTCTTGGCCAAGTGCCATGGGAAAGACAGCATGCAAAGACAGCTCAAAGAATAATGTATGAATTAAAAAAGAAGAAAAAAAAAAAGGCAGAAGGCAGCTTTGAAAACCATTCAGCATGACTGTGCATGCGCTAAATATACATGAGTCTTTTTATCATGTAAGGATTCTTTCTTTCTCACATCTCTGTGCTGGCTCCGTACATTGAGATGAGCCTTACTTTAAATAGGTTGCCCTGGACATGTCTGATCTCTAGGAACTCTTTTAAGCAAATTATCCACTGGGATCAATTTCTAAACAAAATCCATCACACGGGTTTCCAACTTCACAAGCCATTAGTTAAGCTGGAAGAACAAATTGCGACAACTACTGTAGGTTTCCTAAGCTCTTAAGTGGTACAATCTTGTCAGTGCATCAGAGGCCAGCAAGACCATTACTGCTGGAATGGCTAATAGGACAGAAACACCACTCACTTCATATGTAGTAAAGTCACCCGCACTCTCTCCAGAACTTCTAGGATTCCCTTTGATTTGTGAGGCTCTTTTCATCCACTGCTTATTGCAAAGATACAATTTCCCTGTATAATACCATAAAACACGTGGTAGCTCAGAGAGCTGCATTACCTGATTCATATCCATATCACACTTCACCCATAGTTGTGCATAAATCAAACCCAGCTCCCAGAAAAGCTGTTTTAAAACAAACTGTAAAGGTACAGAGGTACAAGAAAGAAAAGCTGCTGAAACATCTTGACTGAAGGCAGGGCTGGGGGGAATAAAAGAAAGAACACAGCAAAACCTGATCTTCCAAAATATTCACTCCAACTTCTGTGTAAAAGAGGTAACTAAAGTTATCCAGACCTGGATATTTCATGCTGGACAAGTGCTTCTGATGCATTTGTTCAGTTCCTAATCATTAAATACATTCCATCAAAAATAGTTTGTCAGAATCCCTCAATAGTGAGGACCCCCAAAACACTGTGCAAATGGTAGAATACTAAGAATTTAAACACGTAGACACTTTTTCGATCTATGTTTGCATGTTTCTGTCACTGATTTTTTTTTTTTCATGGATTTCCGTTGGATTTTTGTCTGTACTTGTTATACTTGTACCAGGTGGAAGTAGTTCATTAGGTTCTACGGCTTAGGACCCATCACAAAGGTGAAAAGACGAAGGTCTGAGAAAGCATTGGGATACTCATTGCCTTGAGGATTCCTCAGGAATCTGTCACTGAATGTTTTCTCAAATGTTCAAAGGAGATGGGCCGAGATGGAAGGAGATTTTTCTCTCTTAAACATTAACCAAATACTTCTCCCGACCCAGCAAGATGCTCATCATACTATTCCTGATGAAGCCCATGCAACCATGATGCCCATATCACAAGTTGAAGCATCTGAAAAGATCTGCAGAACGGAGACCTGAATCTAAAAACATTAATTCATACTTGTTACCATAACATGCAAACCTTACAACCCTCAGAGACAAGGTCATTTATTGAAAGGTAGATTTATTATCTGCTGCCCACAGTCAACAGAAAACTTAACTAAGCCATAAAGACCATTGTGATACTAAAAAAAGGAATCAAAAAGTGAAACACCCCGCGGTGTCACTGCCACAGGCTATATTGGATTCAGTTGTAGGGTAGTCAGGTTTTTATTAGAAACCAGTAAATTCTGGGACCTGCCAAAATAATTCATTCATCCAAAGCTCTGCTGAGCTTGCTACTGCTTTCAAGCAAAACTGAGAGGTTTTCAGATGCCAAGGAAGAATTTCGTAAGTTGGAACAAAACAATATTAAATCCTCTGGTGTGGGACTTAAAACAAGGAAAATTCAGCAGTTTCAGTTTACTTGACATTTATACATAGGTGGATCATCTGATTCTGAAGATAATCATCTATAGAAACACTTAACTCTTCTTCTACCTCACACGATTTTAGGTAGAAATGTGTCTAATTAAACTCAGATTTGATTTCTTACCAATTTTAAGGGTTAGATGCATTTGCTAGAAACATCAAAGCAAGGCACAGGTCTGAACTACCTGGGAGTAGACACTCAGCTATAGATTTGGAAAAAAAAAAAATTAATTACGGCCATTTCATTTGTTAGAGCACCAAACTCAATATCACAAGCGTTTATTTGAACTTCAGTCAGCATTGGCTACCAAAGCAAATGGCAGAGATATATTCCAACGCATTTCCTTTCTCCCATAAATTTTTTGTAGTTAGAGGTGAAAATGCTTATATAAGCTGAGTTCGGGATTTCTAGAAAAAGAGAAATTTCACTGAACAAAAAATAATCACCGTAACAAAAATAACAAAAAAGTAACAAAAGCCAATGGTGGAGGGGAAAAAAAAAATGAGGAAAAGGGTGTTTTAAGTCCTGAAATGTTTTGATGTTGGTTGCTTCCATGCGGAGAGACAGACAACCCATGTTTGTTATGGTGTTTGGCAACATCGCTTTAAAGCAAGACACTCCTTCATCTGGTTGCCCTAAGAAGTTAATGCTGGTTTCAGTAGGATTGAAAACCATGCAAATCTCAAGAGTGGTAGCAGACAGCCTCAAGCACTTAATCAGATGGGGTTAAAGACTGGAAAAGGGTCCACAGAGGAAAAAAAAAACCCACCACACAAACAAACAACAAAAAAACCCACAGTACTTCCTGGTAAACTACCCAAGTATACCTGATGAGTGAGGCCACCTTCCTCCAAGAAAGGCAACGGTGTAGGATCTAATTTAAATGGTTGAAAAATCTAATGGTTGAAAATTAAAATAAGCTGTCAGTCTGCTAAAAAAGTTTTTTTAAAAATTCAAAATAAATCAGACTAACAATTTACAGATGTTTGGAAAGAAAATGTTTAAGTTACTCACTTTCAAAACCTGAGCCCTCCCTACCTTCAGTATTCCACTTGCATTTTAATGATCGTGGTGGCTTTCTGCCACTGCCTGCTCCCTCCTTATTCATAGCACAAACCTCATGAGTCGGTAGGTCTTGCACTCACCCTTGACTTTGAAATCACATCACTTCCATTATCCTCAAAGTTAAGCAGTGGACATAGGGAGAGAAACCCAAGAGCTCATTATACCTTAACAGAAAGAATTTATCAAGCCAGAAAAATATATATGTGTGTATGTAAATATATGTCAAACAAAAAAAAAATCATATTTGAAAATTACCATTTTGGCGAAATGGTGGAAAATTTTTGTAAATTAGATTCTTAGAGAAAGGAATAGAAGGCAAAGATCTTTCGGGATTTATGCTAGCCCTTTCTAAAAGTACATGTACAAAGCCGAACTGTATTTCCAAGCCAGAAAAGGAACCTCAAACAATGAATTCAGTCTTTAAAGTTCCCATCTCTAGCCCAATTCTTCCAGCTCTGAGAGAAGCAGCACAGCTGGCAGGTCAGCCCCCATCACTGTGCCACCGGCTTTGCCTCCACTCCCTGTCCCCAGCCAAACCTTAAGTGACACATAACACTGCTACCATCTGTTGCATCTACTGGTATTTAATACTCTTCGGTTTATTCCTACTACCCAGTTAGGGGTTTCTTCACTTTTTTCTCCATGATTGGAATTGATGGGATTTATTTATTTTTTTCCACAATATTGAATTTGGAAAAAAAAAATTCTACAAGCAAATTTGGCTTCCTGATACATCCAGCTTCCTCACTGAAACTGGAAAATTAAATTTCTCTTTCTTCTCGGTTGATTATTTTTCATTTTCAAGTTTTCTCTTAGCCAAAGTACAGAAGCAAAGAAGGGTCAAGAGATGCATCTTCCAGGTAAATCTTTGCTTTTTCTTGCCAATTGACTTTACTTCTGAATGTCGCATGGGCAGGAGATAGGTAAGTCCCAGTAACTACCTACATATATTTTCTAAAAGTGAATGAAAATATAAAAGCTGAGAAAATTTGAAGTTTTTCACCAAGCATTTTGCCTCTCCAAGTAAGAAAAACATACATTATCACATTTATATCAGTGTTTTCTAGGGAAGATTTGTCGTCGTCTAGCTCTATGACCTGGGAGAAGACCAAGAAGGGTGGTGATGAACACAAAGGACATGAATGTAGCTGGTTGTGTCAAAGCACTGGAAGAAGCATTGGCTAAGACTCATTACACTGGCTTGTCCCCAGTGAACATACCAGTGTGGGTCTTTCTTAAGAAAAGCTTTGGAGCTCAAATCATTCTTGAAACACGTTCAAAATCACCGTGGTTTACATTTACATCAACAGTAAAACTGCAGAGAAAACTTTTCAAGATCAATCTCTTATGCATTTGTGCCACCTAGTGAATAAAACAAAGTTGAAATATTTTTGGGAGGGAAGACAGATCTTGGCATCCTCAGAAATACTTGCAAACTGGTTCTCAAGAGCACTTTAGTGGCTCACTAAATCACTGCTTTTATCTATCACTGACGGATTGTCAGTTTCAAACCCTAGAAGGACTGTAGATGAATGTGACCTGGTAGTCCAGAGACATCAAAAGCTTTTCTGTGTCACAGAAAAAAAAAAAAAAAAAATAGCTGGGTCTCACTCTCATCCTCACACAGCCCCATAAAACTGTACAATAGAGTAATGAGCAATTTAAAGTCATTCTGTTCTCACGTTTATAAGGTATAACACCTAAATTTAGACAAATAGTGTCTACTATTCTTCAAGGGGAATCTTAATATTATTCAAATGTGAATCTACTTGTGCTGTAAAAAAAAAATAAATCCAAACCGCAACAAACCACACCAGTGTTATTCAGGGGCACAGCTTCCTATACAGCTCGTTGCTATTTTGGGACCATAATACATTACAAAGACATAGCATTATTCATAGTAATGGCAGTCATGAGGCCCCAGCGAAAAAAAAAAGGGAAACTGGAGCACATCTATGATTTACAGTCTAATCCAATAAGAGTGAAAATAAAGAGAAATCCCCATTTTGCAGATGAGAGCAGTGAAGTTAAAGTCAGGCAGGGTAGGTTTATGCTGTATATTTTAGACCAAATCTGGGGGCTGGTGATGACAGTGAACAAGTGCCCAAGCGTATTCTGAGTGTATGTACACATCCATAGGGCTACTTTGTCTCTGGTGTCATGCTCCTGCATGGCTTCTGGGACGGTTAAGGAGGGTTGGAAGGATTCAAGGTCCATATAAACTTCCCAGAAACATTAGTTTCTTTTGGTTTAGTTGGTGCGATTTAAAAATTCAGCTGTAGACTTTGTTTCCAGATTCCGGGCCAAAACCCCTACCAAAAAAAACCATAGTTTTGGTATTTTGCCTTGAGCCAATTTGTATATTAAATGGCAGTTATCACATCCTGTGTAAGGCCTTGATTTTACTTACCAGTATTTCCCATGTAACAACTATCTGAATGTTAATTTTCCCCGTAAAATAAAAAACTCAGTTGGAGGACAAACGACAGGTACATGTGCTATTATATACTGCCATCTAGTGGATACTGAGTGTTGAGTTAAACAGCTTTTTTCCCCAAACGCCTTGAAGGTAACTGCTGAACACATCTTTAGCACATCATTTCAGATTTCAATTGTTTATAAAATTTAGGTTTGGAGTAATGCTAATTAATTGTATCTATTCAACATTCGAGTTCTTTCATTAAATGCCTATGCAGTGAAAACTTTTTCCTTACAGACAACAAAATCCTAGCCACACCCAAAATCAGGCATTTATTTACCACAGCAGTATCACTTTCACAGCCTGTGTACTGAATTCTCCTAAGAATAAAGCAATCAAAGAAACCCTAGTGAGTCCCTCAGATAATGAGACTAGTTACAATTGTTCATTAAAACCTTCTTGATAAGGCACTTATAATAGCTAAACACCTAAATTTACAAACTACTGGTTTTTACTCATGAGAGCAACATTTGCAATTAATATAGAAAGACTGAAGATGTTGCTTATAGAAAGGAAAACTGAAAATGAAAAGCACAGAGCAGCACCAAGTGATTCTCAGCACGCGTGCAAGCAAGCTCATGACAAAAGCCAGAGGAGTACTTTGTCCAAGTTCTCCACACTTCTGCTGTGGCAGTACACACTTGTGCTATCCGATGCAAAGGAAATGGTCTAATCCAAGATCTTAATTGGCAGGAGTACACTCCACTGCAAAATTAAACTGCTCTTTAGGTTGACAATAGCCAAGTTCCTCCTCATGGTACAACATGTTGCAGTGCGTGCCAGTCACCAAAAAGGGAGGTTCATACCCCCTCCCCTATAGCCCCATCACAGAATAGTCATTAATGCCCAGAGGAAGCTTCTGCATCTCCGTGCTACTGAATGTTCCACCAGATCTTTCATGACGCTGGCTGCCAGTATAATTTTAAAAGGCACCGGATGCCCCATAAGGGAGTACAACCTGTCCAAAAGGGACAAAATTTGTCCTTGCAACCCTTTTGAACATTGCATTACTTTTGGTCCCAAACATACATCATAGGTCCAGATGGGATTCATACTAGGGTGCTGAGGGAGCTGGTGGAAGAACTGGCTAAGCCACTCTCTATCATTTATCACCGATTCTGGCTAACTGGTGAGGTCATAGGCTGGACTTGATGATCTCAGAGGTCTTTTCCAGCCTTAACAATTCTGTGATCGTGTGACTGAATGGGCCAGCGTGACACCCATCCATAAGAAGGGTCAGAAGGAGGATCCAGGGAACTATAGACCCATCACTCTGACCTCAGTGCCTGGCAAGGTTATGGAGCAGACCATCCTAAGTGCCATCAAGTGACATGTAGAAGACAACCAGGGGACCAGGCCCAGCCAGCATGGGTTTAGGAGAGGAAGGTCCTGCCTGACCAGTCTCATCTCCTATGATTAGATGACCCACCTAGTGGGTGAGGGGAAGGCTGTGGATGAAGTCTACCTCAACTTCAGTGAAGCATTTGACACAGTCTCCCACAGCATCATCCTGGAAAAGGTGGCAGCCCGTGGCTTGGAGAGATGCACCTTTTGCTGGATTAAATACTGGTTGATGACCGGGCCCATAGAGTGGTGGTGAATTGTCCTGCATCCAGGTGGCGTCTGGTGACCACTGGTGTCCCCCAAGCGTCAGTACTGGGCCCAGACCTATTCAACATCTTTACTGATGACCTAGATGAGGGGATTGAGTCTACCCTTAGTAAGTTTGCAGATGACAACAAGCTGGGGGGAAGTGTCGATCTGCTGGAGGGTAGGAAGGCACTGCAGAGGGACCTGGACAGGCTGGGTCGATGGGCTGAGGCCAACGGGATGAAGTTCAACAAGACCAAGTGCAGGGTCCTACACTTTGGCCACAATAACCCCCTGCAGCACTACCGACTGGGGGAGGAGTGGCTGGAGAGTGGTCCAGCAGAGAGGGACCTGGGAGTGCTGGAAACATGAGCCAGCAGTGTGCTCAGGTGGCCCAGGCAGCCAATGGCATCCTGGCTTCTATCAGGAACAGCGTGGCCAGCAGGAGCAGGGATGTAATTCTGCCCCTGTGCTCAGCACTGGGGAGGCCTCACCTCGAGCCCTGTGTGCAGGTCTGGGCCCCTCACTGCAAGGAAGACACTGAGGTGCTGGAGCGGGTCCGGAGGAGAGCAACGAGGCTGGGGAAGGGACTGGAGGGAAAGTCCTGTGAGGAGAGGCTGCAGGAGCTGGAGGTGTTTAGCCTGGAGAAGAGGAGACTCAGGGGGGACCTTATCACTCTCTACAACTGCCTGAAGGGAGGGTGTAGTCAGGTGGAAGTCGGGCTCTTCTCCTGGGCAATGAATGACAGGACGAGAGGGCACGGTCTGAAACTGCCCCCCGGGCAGGTTTAGGTTGGATCTCAGGAGGCACTTCCTCACGGAGAGGGTGCTCAGGCACTGGGATGCACTGCCCAGGGAAGGGGTGGAGTCACTGTCCCTGGAGGTGTTTAAGGAGAGGCTGGATGTGGCACTTAGGGCCATGGTCTGGCCGATGTGGTGGTGTTGGGACATAGGCTGGACTTGATGATCTCAGAGGTCTTTTCCAGTCTCAACAGTTGTGTGATTCTGTGATGTTCAGCCACCCTTGTCCAAGCTGTAATTTCGGCAATTCTCACACAGTGTATTATTCTTGTCAGAGATATTACTATGCTAGAAATGTACAAGCTGTAACACTGATAATTCAATAGGCAGATGTCTTCCTTGGAACCTGAAGTCTTCCAACATATCCACGTCAGCAGGAAGGACTGGGGTACCACTGCAGGACCGTGCCACAGCACGAGGCAGAGAGTCTTGACAGTTTGTGCTGATTTCAAGGTTCTGGGGCTGTTTCAGCTAGAGCAGAGATGTCAGCTCAGGTGCCTTGGATTAAGTCCAGATATACAATTGCGTTCTTCCTGTCTACATTTCCCTTTTCCTCACACTGCAGCCTAAAACGTGTTTCACTGCTCCGTATGCTAAAAAGCTTCCATATTCCACCCCAAACTTGGCTGTATTTAAAGGACAGATTAACTGTTCTTTATGTATGGCTTGGAACTGGAGTGCATGGTCCATTGTGTGGTTTAGGATCATTGTCACTTAAAACAGCAGTTTACCACTGGTATCTTCATCTTACACTTAAGTTTTGAAAGAATACAAGAAATATACCAGTGCAGAGAGTAGGTCAATATCAACAATGAGCCAAAATCAGTGTTTAGTCAGAGTCTGATTGCTGCAACATTTTCTAGAGAGAGCTGGGAGGGAAACAGCCTCTTCAGAATTAAGGAAAAAAATAATCCACTTACATCATAGAAAGCTGAAATCACTTCAAAGGCTGTGAAATCTCAGAAATTGGCAGCTTGAAATCCACTAAGAATTAAAATGAATTTATACCTTTTTTAATAGAGCTGGAATAATGAGTCAAACAACTTAATCCCTTAGCAATTTCACAATCTTTTGTTACTTTTCAGAAATCCCTCTCTTGTCCTGGTGTCTCAGATCATCCATTTAAATCTTTTGCATATTTAGGACTGAATTCTGCCCTCCAAAATGTTTGATCCTGTTGAGCTCAACAGAGTTGCAGATGTGCTCAGGAGAGGTACAGAGCTTGGCCTCTGGCCTTGACACAGAAGGGATCCCAAAACAGGGCAGCACAGTCTGAGGACAGCACACAGCTGTCCTCTGCATAACTGTGATCTGCTGTAGCCCTTAGGAGAAAGTCAGTTAGCCCTCATTTTTAAAATGGGACTAACACCAAACTGCATCCCAGGAGAGCTGAAAAGGTAAAGCACATCCATGTGACAAAAACTATTTGGTATGAATTTGCAACAATGGGCTCACTGGCCTTTCTGAATCACGTTTTTATATATACACACAATTTCTTCAGCACAAAACTGTCAACACAGCATTCTGTAAGGTCAGTGTATACTCAGGGTACTCCATCCCTTTGGGAGCCGAGAAAAGAGACGGAGAACATTCCAGGCAGGTGAGACCAGGATTGCCCACAGCTTCTGGTTTGCACTATTCCCAAGAGCCACCCCGTGCCCAGCTCAACACACTGAGCATCATGACAGTACACTGAGCGAGGTCAGCATCTGTGAGAGGCCATGACCCCTAGAAACCTCATCTTCTCCTCACGAGTACTGTGGAAGATGGTGAAACAAATTCAAAACTTTCCAAGGTCTCACAGCAGAAAGAAATGCACTAGCTAGGGTTTTCTCAAATACAAGTGTTTTCAATATTTAATGGAGTTTGGGCTACAACCTGGTCCCTACCAGATGCTCACCACTGAGAAGCATTGATGCCAAAGCTCTTTGGTCATTCTCATCCAGGAAGCATTTTGAGAAGTTTAAAGAGTAAAGTTTTGGTTTCTTTCCACAAACACTTTAAAGATATAGAACAGATTAGTGAAAGAGGGCTTAGCCTCTTCCAGTTTTAGATTCAAGGTCTTAGTCTGGTTGACACAGTCACATTTGGACAACAGTAACTGCCCAGTAGCAATGCCAAGTGAGGGTGCTTCACAGGCACAATAATTACAGCAGTTAATTATTTGCACAGTGTCATAGGTGTGCATAGCAATACATTGTTTAGACAAGTCCCTACCCCCAGGACCTTACAATCTAATCTGGATGGACACAATGCAGATAATTAAAGAATGACCCATGGAAGAGTAGAAGCGAGTCAAATTAGAGTTCATCTACTATTATGACTGTGGGACATATTTACCCCTCTGACTTCCAAATGTTATTGCCAGATTTGCTTTTCAAATTCATGGCACAGACAGCAGCTTTTGCAGCCCGTAAGGACAGAGGCCTCGGTCATCTCCATTGCTGAGGTTCTGGTGCCCTCCTGCGGCCGCTCACCTTCATCCATTTGGCCTTGACAGAAGTTACAGCACTGTTCTCTTTCGGAATATTATTTGATATTTATGTTTGTGTGGCATCCTGCAATCCCCATTATCATTCCTCTGGCAGCTGTATCTTTTGTGTATATCAGATAATGAAATATTCCCCCCCTAGAAATTATAATTTACTGCTGTTTCCTTCAGATGATGAGGTGATCGTGAAGAAAAGGGGTAGAGAAGTTCAGGCCATGCTGATACTGTGTGGTCAGTAACACATATTAACACAGGGACAAACCAACACCCACAGCAGAACTACAGATTTCTGGAGCTGTTAGCTACATTACAATGCAGGCTTACATAAATCATTTAAAATAAACAGCATTCCCAGGCCAGAAGAGGAGAGTTAGCTATTAGGAAACTCAAAAGCAAGTTCTCGACTGACTAGTAATTTTCCTATTTCTAAATCTTTTTCTTTCATAGGAATAATATTTTCTCTTTTTGTAATTATTATTTATTTACATTTCCAGACCTGTCTAATGTCTCCAGTTTCCACAGGGGATTAGAAATAGAAGTACCATCCTGCAAATGCTATCCAACCTGAATCCTGAGTAAGGTGGAATAGAAATGTTTACAGCCTTTGTGAGCCCACTTCAGAAAAGTTCTTATGAATCCACACACCTCTCCCTGTGAGAGCTGAAAAACAATGCCCTCCTCCATCTATTTGTATGTATGTGCTGATTATATACTTAGGTACAAATGTTGACAATATCTTCTTGATTTTAAAGAGTTTGGTCTGAAAAGTAAAAAAGCTGCAAGAGGGGAGAACTGAGGCAGCACCCAGCAAATAAGGAAAAGGCTTCAAATGACCTGGGAAGACTTCTTATAGGAAATATGAAATAGCAGCAAGAAAATCACAGAATTAGCATTTAGTCAGAGAAGTCTTCCCTATAAGCACCCCTGACAAAATTTTTATGGAACCACAAACAATTATTATTTGCATTTCAATGAAGGGGGAAAAAAAAAAAAATTTACAGAGACCAAACAGGTCCTCGGTCCCCATCTCTGTCCTGTAAATGACAATTCAAAAATGTTATGTGGGTTAGCCCAGTCACACAGCTCAAAGGAAGAGAACAGCAGGGATGTCCTAGCCAGCCGAACAGCAAATCTTTATAGCATAAGCAAATTGTGGTGGTGTAAATATTGTTAGGTTGCCAAGGAAATTGCAAGAAACTTCACACCCTCCATAAATGTATACATATCCTTGGACAAAGACATCTCTATGGCTTTGAGACAGATTGTGAGAGACGTGCTGAGCCTTAAAATATGCTTGAAAATGTACAGTGTGGTATTGGAAAATCCAGACTATCCATTAACCTTTTATATATTTATGTATGTATGCATTCATACATGGACAAAACCAGGAACCTGAATAAATATTCATCACCTACAATTTACATGGACTTTATATGCATATCCATCCTGTAAAAATACTTTTTTACTGAAGTACACCTTAAATATACATTTTATAAAAATAATAACAAGATTGTTTCATAAATATCAGCTACTTAAAAATGAAGGTGTGAGGAAGATACAAATTGTTCCAAACTCAATAGAAAAGCATGAAACCAAATTTCACTTACTCAGAATAAGTCAGCATAGGAACTTTCCCTTTCCTCTAACAACTCAGTCCATTTCTGTTTCACTTCAATTTTTTCCTACTCCATCCCCTCAAGACTGAGGGAATATTTTATATATGTATGCACACACATTCCTACTATATGCCAAGTTTCTCCAACCCCCAACAGAAGAATCTTACAAACAATTTTTCCAGATTCCAGAAGTTTTCCATAGTTGTCATACTTCCTTTATTTTTTTTTGCCCCCTTTTCTCTGCATCACAAAATGCCATGCTTAACTTTTAAAATCTATTCCTTATTGCTTGAGTCAATAACTCCGTTTCTTTCACCTAGATGGGGACAACAAGAATTGTGACAGTTGTTCTTCAATACAACAGCAGACCAGATTGTGCACTACATCTCTCAGCTTACACAGGCAACATATGAACAAAGATGCTGTAAATCACCTGACTAAAACATATCCAAAGCCTGCATTGCAGGCTTTTTCTCACATGAGCAATATTAAACCACACAGAACAACATTGCTCTGTTGCAATGTGGGTAAAGCTGCTGAACTGAAGCAACAGAAGACAGGGAGTCACGTACGGCTTCCCACGCAAACGCCAAGAAGGGCTGAATTTTAAACTCGGTGCTAGTGACAACTGCACCCAACTGTCCCATAAAAATATACAAAATATCCCAGTTTCCTGAACTGTATTCCATCCAGCCATGTTTCTAGGAAAGCTATGTTCACACTTCAATTGGCAATTAACTTTTTCCCCTATTAAAATATCATCACATGTCTCTTGGAATGCACGCACCTCGTGTTGTGCAGTATGCAGAGTAACATCATGCTACAGACACAAGTATTAGTGAACTGGACATCGATGTTATCTTGCCATGTGAGGAAAGACAACCGTGGTCATACCTGGCAAATCAATACGATCACTTGTGTAGCAAATCATTCCTTTTCTTGCTATATTTTAACTTTTGAAGGGTGTAGTTTAACAGCAGAAACCAATCTTATGAATACATATGGCATACAACCTAACTTCTCCCAGTTCTTCTATGCTTACAGCCAGCTGGAACTCACTGGAAAATGTTTTACATTGAAGACAAGGCAATTCCAATATGGACTAAACAGTCATCCATTTGAGATTTTACTAAAGAATAGAAATATCCAGTTTGGGGTTTTCTGTTTAAAAAAAAAAAAGTCTATGAGAAGTAAAGTAATTAAGCCTTTTCTCTCTCCTCTCCCACCACATTTCCTCAGAGAGCTCCAGGACAGCTACTTGAGATGGGTCGTCAAAGCTAAAGCAATACTGGAAGCCAAAATCAGCTCAGTACGATCTTAGAAGAAATTCTATTTGCTCCTTTGGAAGGTGAAACCAGAAATACCAAGCAGGGTTCCCAGCTAAATTGCTGGAAGTCTGGAAGACCTGATGCTGTTCTCAATGCTTTCTGAAAAACCCATGCTGGGGAGCATGGGTTTGTACCTTAACACCAGTGAACATAGCAACATAGTCACTCCAGCAACATAGTCAATATCATCCACATCACTACACCAAAATTGGCTGCTATCCAAATAAAAAGCCATATGAAATCTCGAAGAGTTTTGACATACCTACACCTCATGGCTCTATTTATAGATGAAAAATCACTGAAGAAGTCAGAGTCACATAAGGAGATATTTACAAGTATAATTTCCAAGCTATTCTCCTCCTTCAAAACAATAATCATCTTCTCGTATGCTTCCAGCTGAGAAATTAAGCTAACCTGGCAACATCAAACTAAATAAATAAATAGCAGGTAGCTCATTAAATTCTATTAGCACACAAATTGGATTTTGAATCTCCATCCTGAATCTTTGAAGCAGTTGCATGTACACCGCTGTCCCTCAAATCCTTCATATCCAAAGTGTGGAGGTATCAGGAAGACAGCTAAAGCTGTTGATGTTATCCCCCCAAAATAACTGAAGAACATACCTTCTTACGCAACTTATGTGGTGCAAAACTGTCTAGAAGTTGAAAGAGATGTAAAACTACTTTCAGGAAACATACTTACATTCACCTCAAGCAAACTTTACATGAAAAGAAAGCAGATTCTAAAATACAAATGCAACCCACTCTCCAGTACAAGTCTACTCATATCAATCGTATCAAATCAAATGCATACAGAGCGCTCACATGATCCAGTGTCTACTTTACAAATAATATTCAATCATATTTAAAGTGTCCCAAAAACAGTAAAAAAAACCCAACATGTGATCACTTTAGAACCATAAACATCAAAATGCCCAACACCTTATAGAATTATGTGTGGGTGGCTGAAATATTTCTTAACCTGTAAATGCTCACCACTTACGTCAAAGTATAAGTGCTGCATAACAGTCTCCATGTGCAATAGGCAGAAGGTTACTATATTGTAGTTGCTTATTCTTCAACTCTGCTACCACCTTCTGAGTGGCATCTGCTCACTATAACAGAAGCTCACTAATACCTTTCTCAACCAAAGAGGTTGCTAAGTAGGATCTTAGATTGGTTTGGATTGGAAGGGATGCTTCAAAGTCATCTAGTCCAAGCCCCCTGCAATAAGCAAGGGCATTTTCAACTAGATCAGGTTGCTCAAAGCCCCATCAAGCCTGACCTCCAGTATTTCCAGGGGTGGGACTTTTACCACCTCTCTGGGCAGTGTTCCACCACCCTCTACTGTCTTTCAGTTTAAAACCATCGCCCCTTGTCCTATCTGCACAGACACTAAAGAATCTATCCACAAGTAAACTAGTATAATCACACCCTTAATCAACAGTCTGCTAAGACACGCTTGTAATCAGTGAAGTCATCATCTACATTGTGCCTAGCTCCAAAATACAAAGCCACAGGAGAAAGAAAGAAAAAAAAGAGAACTACTACACCATTTTAATGATGCCATGTAACACCACAGCATTAATTCCACCCGTTCTCCAGCTCAAGAACTACCACACTGCAAAACATCCTCCTGCTCCTGCTCATTCATAGCCTATGCCCACTTTCCATGCTGTTGGTGCACGGCCCACTGAACACTTCCAGCCTTCCTACCCAAATTACACACAGTTTCCATGAGTGTAATTCAATCTATGCTAATTTTCCAATTAATTTTCTATTCTGCTCTCCAACATTCTCAGCCCAGCTGACATGAAAAGCAGGCACCCAGTTTTACACCGAAATGGCAGAATGGCTGAATGGTTAATGACCTCAGTAGTTCATTTCATTGATGATTAAATTCCAGCCAGATTTCCAAAGTGATTTGCATGCAGTTTCCCCACTACACAAAGCTGGATGTGAGAGAGCAGGCTTTAGGTTAGAATTAGTGAAAAACTTGCAAGTGTTTGATTTCCTTCAGGGGAAACAGATGTTTTCAACAGACTCTAAAAATGCTTTGTTAAAAATCCTGTTAGTTGTGCTTTACTCAGCTAAATCTTAGCCCAAATTGAGTATGTTTCTTGGAGTTCTTTCAGCTACCTACATAGCTGTTCTTCCAAACTGTCCTGCCTCAAGCCTGCTATTTGCAAATTAATTCTTTCAACAGCCCAGCCACTCAAATGCTGTGAATGCTTCCAAGACTGGATTGTCACCTGTGCTCAGAATCCCACTGCAGCTTTTCATCCTCAACCTTGCAGACGAGCACCTCTCGCTCATTGAGAATATTTGCCAGGGCTTCTAAAAGGAAATAACATGGTACTAAACTGATTATCGTACTTAAATCCAAAACTTAACCAGTGCTTCAAAATCCCCACATCAGGCCCACTTTACAACAGCCTTGGGAGAGTTTGATGTTTTCATTGTTGACATAATTCCAGAAGGCAGGGCAGAGCGTTTTGTGATTGCCAGATACAAGGTTGCATTGCACTCCTAGTTCACTGCAAGGGCATAACCTATAATCTAAAAAAAAAAAAAAAAACAACAAACA
The DNA here is from genome assembly GCA_020746105.1 of Trogon surrucura. Taxonomy (NCBI): domain Eukaryota; kingdom Metazoa; phylum Chordata; class Aves; order Trogoniformes; family Trogonidae; genus Trogon; species Trogon surrucura. Next base: position 105,801,149 of record CM036618.1, read on the forward strand.
ACAAAACAACCACACAAAACAATCCAACAAAACCTCTCAACCAGGGAAACCCTGTGGCTGATGTATTTTGGGGTGGTTCTTTGGGTTGCTGGAGTCCACTGCCTGCCTAAGAGTACATTTGAGGCATCTAACAGCACTCCCCTGAAACCCATGGTCTGTCAGGTCTGATCGTTTAGACCATCTACATAATTGCATAAATTGCTTTCACTTCCTGTACACCATATACAACTCAAATGTCGAAAGCACAGAGATTGGACATCATTAGCCCATGCACACTATTCCTTGATGCAAACATGTCATTACATTAATTAACATATTAATGTTGATTACTTAGGGTTGCATAGTACAGTAAGGCAATTAATACTACTGCTCTCGAAGTATGCAAAAATAGATTGTATAGAAGTTGCATTTCGCAAATCTTAAAATAATCAGGCAATATCTTGTAAAATTCACTAACATTCTCATTACTTGTCCAAGACAAGGTGTTAGGCTTTAATGTCCCTGAATTAGAGTCCCAAATACAGAATTAATTTCTGCAAATGATTCTCACTTAAAAGGAAGATAATAAGCTACCCACAGACATTTTCAACAGATGAGTTCAGCTCTGTAAGAACCTAATCCAGTTTCTGTTAGTGAATATGAAAAGATTGCTACTAAATTTACACATTTATTCATAGAACAACCACACAGAGCTAAATATAGACAAAACAGTAAGATCTCCACACACAGAAGTCTCTACAGAACCAACAACCTGCTCCACCTGCAAGCCATGTTCTACTTGGAAGAATCACGGCAAGATACCCCTGATCAGAGGTGGAGAGGTCAGCTGTGATCCTGCCCAACTGTAAGACTCGCTACTGCCTGAAGTCCTCTTGTTTTCCTCCCCATGATGCAGACTATGCTTCTATAGGATTTCTATGAGCAGTTGAATTCAACACAATCAACATGTAAAAATGGTTGCCGTGAAACACAGTCAAGTCAGTCATGAAAAGTCCTTGTTTTCACTGTATGCTGAGAAAATCCACAGATTAATATAGAAGAAGCCCCAAATTTATTTTAAAAATACACCCTCTCCAAAAAGAGAAGGGAGTGGGGAACTCCACCAGCACCATTCACTAGAACTGCACTTGCAAGTCTTACCAATGTGTTGCAGTCAAAGGCTGATGAAATATTTTAGTAGTTTTTTGCAAAACAAGCAGTTTTCCCACAGGCACTTTTAGCTAATGCAAGACTGATGCGACTAAGTGATCCAAACACTTATTGTGATGAAAACCCAGAAAGAGCTAATTCCATACATTTCAGTGGTTTCATACTTTTGTCAAGCAAACCATGAACATGACAAACTCCTTTAAGTCAGTCATGACTTAAACCGAAACTAAAATGCCACAAGATAATTTAGCATGTGCCATCAAGAAAAGTTACAACTGCGGTCAGAACTTCAAACATCTCTATTCTGAATCACTTGATACACAGTGACTAACAGCAGAACTGTCCATTGTTTGGTAGAACTAGTTTCACTGTGAATTAAAACCATGTTACTCCTCTCCCTCTTTGAAATTGCTGTATAATTCCAGCGAACACAAGACTTTAGCGACACCAAGTCATCTCTCAGCCACAGGCTGGTGTCAAGGCATTTTCTTTTTTTCTCTCTCACATTTCTTTTTTCTTCTCTCTTCACACTCCAAACACACGCTAATCTTCATCTGGAGCTCATGATTTGAGAATATTAAAGAAAGAGCACTGCTATGTTAGCCTCCAAATCAAATAGATTTAGTCCCACAAGGTAAAGAGAACATCCTCCAACAAGAGAGTGCAAGGAATTATCTAGCCAATTAAAGTACTTGTAGGTTACACGTGGATGATCTAAAGATCAATCCCTTTTACCAAAGTTTCACAAAGCAGCAGCAGGGACAAGCACAATTCACAAGTAACACAGCTTATCAGCATAGACCTTCTGCATAGCCACCAAAAAGGAATGAAATTACCACTGTCTGCCTGACAGATGTACAAACTCCTTTTAGTGCCCTGTCTTTGCTTCTCACATCTTAAGAAAAGTCTGATAACGGACATATTTGAAATTAAAAGTGTTTGAAACTCTTACCTTAAAAAGAGCTCTTAGTGATATGGCTGCAGGACTTGCAGAACAACTCCAAGAGGTTTGTCCTTGGCCAAACACTCAGCTGGGTTGAATCAAGAGCTTACACTGGGTCAGGGTGAGTTTTCATGGCTCAGATGGTGGAGCAAGATCCCCTGATTTCTGGGAGCATCCTACTGAGCAGGAAGCACAGAGCACCTATTGTATGGAGGACCTGGGGGTGGAAGCCCTGGAGATAGATATAGGAGAGGATGAAAGAAGACGCAGCACAACCCCATAAAGAAGCAGATTTCAGTAGTGTAACTTCTGTCTATTGGCCACCTCTTCTAGAGCGAGCTGAGCAAGAGGCTGGCAACAGGAGCTATGCCCCCGTGGTGACACAGGGTCACCTGGAGCTTCAGTCAGAAGCTGTCAGGTTTATACTTACACAGGGGAGCGCTTGTTACAATAGAGGATTACACTGTTGATCCTACAGGAAAGCATGGTCACAGAGGGGCTTGCCACAAGCTATTCTGCAAAGAATTGTCCCAGCAGCAGCAAGAAAACATTAACTACATATTACTTCTCCAGGGCACCTCAGACCTGCATCAGACACTGCCTAGGAATTTCGCACATTTCCACACACAAACAGAATACTCAACAACTTCATACACACCTCTGTGTTACAGGGACCACCAAGCTCGGTCTTTTATCCTTTGCTCTTAATGAGATGTGCTAACAAAGATTAATGATAGTAATGAAAAGCACATGATGATGTCTCTGGCCCAGGAGCAGGTGGTGCTGCAAATGCTTGTTAGAGCACAAAGCCTGACTTTGTCTCTTAGTTGTAAATTGTTTGAATCTCTTGAAAAAAAAGATGAAAAAACTGAAAAGGCATTTCAATAAAATATTTATGCCTTCCCCTTAAGGAAGAAATCACAACAGGATTTTTTTTTTTTTCCTGAACACTCAGAAGATGCTTCAGAAACATTCAAACCTGTTCCTCTGCCAAGAAGATGATACTTATGATAATACATAAAGCAATCTCATTATGTCAATGAAAATAAACAAACAAATAAATAAATGTGCTTTTAAGAGTTAAAGCCACTGAAAGAGCATTTTGATGATATTCATTACTTCTCGTAACAGTCACTTTATTTTTTTTCTTCGGTGGTAAAGCTTAAGAAAATACGGCCGTCTTTTGTTTTGGTTTGGGGGTTTTTTTTTCCTTTTTTCTCTTCGCAATATCGCGCATTTTTTCTCACTCCCCCCTCCACGAGTCTCCTGCAGGGCAGAACAGCAGCTTAATTTTCCAGGTGCCCGCTGGAGGGCGCGTAAATCCCTGCACCCGCATCCAAACCCCTGCCAGGGGAACGGCGGCAACTGCCGACTCTCCCCCACACCCCAAACACACACGCACACACAGCCCTGGTGCTGTTGTGGAGTGCTAATGGGTCAACCCGATTCATATTTATCGCCTGATTTACGAGGAGTGAATTATTCGACTGAGTTCTTCAAGCTCTTTTACGTTCGCGATTTAAATTAACCTCGGAGTGAGAGATTGGTGCAACCCGGCAATGAAGCACGGTTAAATAACAACGTTAAAAAAAAATAAAAAAGAGACGAATAAAAGGTGGGATATAAATATACATAAGTCTAAAGCCCACTGAAATAAATAGAAGGCTTTTCTGACAAAATGTGATTCAGTTAAGATTGAGGGAGGAGGGGAATTTCACTAAAGAAGCAGTAGCTCTTCGACTTGTGAAATTCCCAGTCTCCTCCAAGAAGTGTAAATCACAAAAAATTAGCCTCACTGCCTAATCGCCCATCCCACACAAGGGCATGCTGCTTTCAAGAGTCCAAACCGCCCTTAAGGATCTTGTTCACCTCACAGACACGTTAATTTGCAACGAATCACACCTGATTCTCACAAGCTCTCAAACTGCTCACATTGATAGAAGACACTCAAGAAAGCCCCGAGCAGGACCAGGTGTCAGTTTTGCAGCAGGCACCTCCACGCCCTCAGAGCATGCACCCATCACCTGCCTCATCCAGCTCTGCTGAGGAAGCTGAGCTGGCTTGTGAGCTCATATGAACCATGGTGCCACTGGCAGCCATAAATTCATGACAAGTCTCGGGTCGTTGGACGAGTTTCTTAAGCCACCCACCTGATGAAATCATTGGTGACTTCAGCTTTCACTGGGAAGGAGGGGGGTTTCTAGTGTTTCTGTGGACAGAGGGGAGGAGGGGACAAGACCAACTGAAAAAGCTGAAGGAAACGTATCCTGGAGGCTAAGGGATCCTTTCCCTCTCCCTTGTGGGTGTGTCAAAAGGCGTTGCTAAAAGGCAATGGTCCTTCTATCTGAGCGTCACACATCCATGCATCCCTTCCCTGCTCGCAGCCCACTCTGGGAGGTCCCAGGCAGAGGAGGGAGCTGAGAGCCTCCGCTGCCAGCAGCATAGATCCTGAAGCTTGGGGTCTTTAGCAAAGCATGAGCTCGCTGGGCACCAGTTTCCTCGTTCATCCATGGGGTAGGAGCCCTGCCTTTCTCCTCCCCTCCATTTGTTCTCTTTCTAACTTAAGGTAATAGCCTTTATCCCTTAAGGACCTCACACACAGTGTTCCCAAGCGTGCAACACTCCAAACTGCTAGCGAAGAGGCACGAATTATCTCAAAACAACAACAAAACCAAAAAAATTTAAGAAATGCGGTGAACTAAAAAGATACGAAAAAAAGACATCAAGGGCAAATAAAAACTCTTGCAAAAGGATGTGTTTTCTCTAAGAGGTGTGAAACACCAGACACTCCAAAAACTCCACTAGCAACTTTGCTGTTGTTACTGATTTTTCAGGAACTGCGCTCAGAAGCTTTGGTGAAAAGCAGCTCTAAAATGAGATGAATAGGCCAGTTGTGAGGGCTGAGACTGACCGTTGAGCAAACGACTTCGTTTGACCAAACAGTGAGAGGCTGATGTCATTCAGGGCACCAGGGAATGACACAAATGGGAGGCAGAAATGGGCTGAGTAGATGCTGCCAGTGCTCCAGAGGTGACCACTGTCTTAAGAAGATTAAAAGAGCCTGTAGATGCAGAAAGCCCAGAGGCCAATGCCTTCGCTCAAGGTGAGCGGCTAATGGGCCTTGTTTGCAAAAGCAACGTGTGCGTCAAGGACATACAAGCATTTACAGCATCCAAAGATTGAGTTCAGGGTATACAATTCATCTTTACATACAAAGAGCAAATTCTTAAAGGGTTGTTAAAGCCAGCCTCCTGTGTGAACTCAAACCACGAGGTGAACGCAACGGCTACTAGGAAAGGCTGATAGCAGAGGGGCAAACTCGTTGTCACCAGACTGCTCTCTCTGATAACTCCCACAATTGGGCTCCAGGATCTGCGTCATCTGAATCTGAAAACTGCTGCGTAGGCAGAGGTTTTGTCATAGTGTCTTGCTATTTTATAGAAAGCGTCTCATTCTTCCTCTGGTTTATTGCTGGGTTTCATTAACTTTTTTTTTTTTTTTTTAATTGAGAAAGACTCTGCAACATCAACTTCTAGCTGCAGACCCCTGCATCATATCTCCTGGCTACAGTAAACTAATTGTCCACCCTTTCTCAGCATAGTTAGAGATGTCCCTACTCACTGCAGGGGGTTGGACAAGATGACCTTTAAAGGTCCCTTCCAACCCAAAACATTCCATGATTCTGTGATTTATCTAGCCAAGTAAGTAATGCTTTCTGCAAGGGAAATCACTTCCACTTGAAACCAGCCCTAACACTACAGTAGAGAAATTTAATGTAGGAAAGCATCCTGCAGTGTCAGAAAGAGAACGACTGGCCTTCTGGCCTCCATGGAGGACTTAGCAATGTTGGCTTGACCTTTGATTAAAAAATGCATGCCATGTATCAAGGAAAAGAGGCCATTGCAGGGAAAAGAGGCCATATCTTATGTCTAGCCAGCAATACTTCAATCATCTCCAGAGAAAAACAGATACGTCCATCGTAGAGGAAAAAGTGCAATGGAAAATTCTTGCCTATCGCAGTTACAAGAGTTATCGGGTTCAAACTGTGTTAATTACCCTACGTGATCTTCTCCTTAGTTGCCATATCTCTCACTTTTATTTAAAATACCACAAATGTCAAAAATGCACGTGGATGCCTGCGTCACCAGCATGGCTACCTTTGTGCCAACTGTTGGTAGCACACAACGATGATAACTAATCTACTATTTTCCACTTTATAGGACAGAAAATAAACAAGGACTGTCACGCACATTGGGGAAGAAATTATTAAAAATTAATTTCAACAGACTTTAAGAAAAGATTTTTGAAGTATCTTTGAAGGGATTTGGTTTCAGGTGTTGGATTGGTCTGGTTTATAATTTAACTCATAATTTTGTTGGGCCTTTTGAAACAGCCAAGTTTTCCCCCAGCTCAAAGATAGACAGTCCAAAAGAAGATGAATGTACAAAAAAAAATCAATTTTCTAAAAGTTTTTGGAGAAAAGGTTTCACATGAAAAGAAATAGGATAGCCTTTAACTAGTATTTCTTACAGCTCTTTCCTTAGATAGTTCCCAGACTTGGAAATTATTTTTGCACTCTGTCCTGCTTTCTAATACTTACTCCTATACTTGGAATATTTTACCACTTTTACTGTTGAAGAGTTCTAATCTTACTCTGGAAGCTCATTCTTAAAATCCAGTCTTCCCTGTGCATTGGTCTCATCTCTATCATCACAAACTACATCACAGCAACAATGTTTAAGCCTTTGCTAAACAATTTTCCTCAGGAAGACTGTTGGTATTCCAAGGTAGAGACTGAATAGAAACCTCCCGTCTTCTCGGAAGTTAGAATAAGAAAAACAATTATTGTAAAGAAAAAAAATCTACATCTGTCAACAAGGATCATCAAACTGCTGCAATCAAATTTGATATAGCTTTCCTATGACCGTTTATGTCTCCCGAACTTTAATGACATCATGCAGAAATGTATCTTGAAAATGCTTTTAGTTCCACATGTCATCAGAGTTCAGTGGTAAATGGACAGATATCTGAAAATAAGCTGTCTCCTAAGGCAAAGAGAAAATGCATTCCCTTGGGCTATCTCTTTGAGACAAAGATCTAATTTAACAAAGATTACATTGGCTGATCAATTTCTTAAGATTTTCAGACCTGAAGTTTGTTGTGTTCATCTGAGATAGCTGCAGCATTGCTTTCCTTTCAATAAAAATGTTTCACCACCACCCATAATCCCAGTAATAAGCCTACTAATAATCACAGTGCCTTATTGAATACTTTATTAATTAGTCTTATATGCTTCTGCTTGCTAGATGAATATGTGGTATTGTTCATAATGTCACAAATTAGCACCCTAAAGGGTATTCTTTCTGCGAGAGATATTTCACTAAACCATTTTTTAAATCATATTTTGGTGAAAAAGGAAGTTAAGAAAGATCAATACTGTGCAAAGATCTTCCTTTACATACTTCTTCAAGCCTTGCTGTGTACTTCACCTGAAGGGTGGGTATAAGGTCACTAGTTTATCCATTGTCATTTCCTTGTATGAGAAATACTATGAGAATGTGCCAGTCACCTTACAGTCAATCAGTGCAGCACGTCTCCTCCCCTCCGCTGTTTCACCTACTTTTATCCAAAGACGTATTAAAACACTTGAATTTATTGCTTTGAGATTGTTTTTACTGGGCACACAGACGTGCTGCACTTTTGCACAAGGGGGTCTTAGCACACATTAACCTCACACAAGAAATGCATCTTCTCCCTCAGATACTAACTTGACCTAAAGGATGAGAGAGGAGTCCAGTAAGAACTACCTCCCACATTCTAAAACCCACATCTCTGGCTCTTGACTCCCCAGACAGGGATGTATGACTGCCTGTAAGGACTTCAGGGATCCTCAATGGACTTTGAATTCAATTAACGTTACCAAAGACCTGATGTTGCCTTTGCAGAGACAGCTCACCTGTAGCTAACAGTAGTGCAGATGGCAATGCAATGGAGATGATAATTTGGCCTGCAGAACCTTTCATAAAGAGATGAAAATGAACAGCAAGGAGGAAATATTATGAAGCCATTCCTCTCCTGGCAGACGGACACTAGATCGCATGGTCCCAGGTACCTCCCAACCTGCTCCTTGCTGCAGCTCCTCCTGTGCCCTGTTGGAGGAACCACCTTGGTAGTCAACAGGGTGGCATTACAATTCTCACACTGTGTGAGCTTAATGTATAAGGCTATAGAACCATTAGTATATTTAGGACATTAGTATATTTAGGACATTAGTATATTTAGGCAATGAGGAGAGAAAATGCTGGTTTTAAAAAGGAGCAGGATGCTTTTGTTCACAAAACAGTGGTAGTTAAAAATGTAGACTCCCTTGAAGCCATTCTCACAGCTGCTTTTCACAGAATCGCTATTTCTTCCAAAAAAGGAAAGCCCCAAGGCTCAAGAAGACATGGACCAGTAGCAGAATGGAGCTTCACTGGCAGCGTGATGCATCTCACCTTTGACCACCACCTTCTGTTTCTTCTATGAATCATTATTACTAATAACTAGTGCCTCAAGAACCAACCCCCATTGATACCAAAAGTACACGAGTCATCATGAACTTTAACTTTGATCATGACCCACTGTCTACTAAGCTCACTAAGATTTTAAATCTATTGTGCTTCAGATTAGACCTCTTACTGACATTTAAAGATACCATGGCACAGACTCTACCCTGGTTTATTCCAGCATGAACCAAGATCAATTCCATTTGCAACATCAGTATGAAGCCAGGTTTACATAACACTTCATGAAGTATTTCTTGAAAGGTACTAATTCCATTATGTTGAAAACCCAAAATCTACAGAAGGGTATCATCCATTTCTTGATTGCCACAGGCCTGGGACCAGGGACCAAATAACTTCCTTTTTGAATCCACAGGTGAAGCATGAATCTTGACATAGATACCAGGACTAGAACCCAGCTTGAGCACTCCCCTCAGAGCTGAAGAATGGACTTGTTAACTTCTTAGTCCCTTTAGTAAGCCTAAGCTATTTATAGAACAACTGAAATCAGTGAGTTCACTGATTGAAACATATCTACATGTATAAATCCTGATGTACTAACTTGTAAGTGGTCTCAAGGCAGAAAAGAGTATCTGGGAAACAATAGACCTGTCAGTCTGACCTCAGTACCAGGGAAGGTCATGGAGCAGATCATCTTGAGTGCCATGACACACCATATAGAGGACAACCAGGGAATCAGGCCCAGTCAGAATGGGTTTATGAAAGGCAGGTCCTGCCTGACAAACCTGATCTCTTTCTATGACAAAATGACCTGATTATTGGACATGGGAAAGGCTGTGGATATAGTCTACCTAGACTTTCAAAAAGCCTTTGACGCTATTCCCCACAGAATTCTCTTGGAAAAACTGCCTGCTCGTGGCTTGGATGAGTATATGATCTTCTGGATAAAGCATTGGCTGGATGGATGGGCCCAAAGAGTGGTGATCAGTGGAGTTAAATCCAGCTGGTGGCCGGTCACAAGTGGCGTTCCTCAGGGCTCCTCCCAATTCTATTTAACTTCTTTATTCATGATCTTGGTAAGGACGTAGAGTGTACCATACGTGAGTTTGCAGATGACACCAAGTTAGGTGGGAGTGTTGATCTGCACAAGGGTAAGGAGGCTCTGTGGAGAAACTTGGATGAGTGGGATAGATGGGGCAATGTTAATGGTAGGAGCTTCAACAAGGCCAAGTGCCAGGTCCTGCATTTGGGCCACAACAACCTCATGTAATACTACAAGCTTGAGGAAGTGTGGCTGGAAAGCTGTCTGGTGGAAAGGGACCTGGGGTTTCTAATTCAAAAGTGGTTGGAATATGAGCCAGCAGTGTGCCCAGATGGCCAAGAATGTCAATGGCATCCTGGCTTGCATTAGAAATAGTGTGACCAGCAGGAGTAGGAAGGTGGTTGTTCCCCTGTACTTGGCACTGGTGAGGCCACACCTTGAGTGGTGTATCCAGTTTGGGCACCTCAATACAAGAGAGATATCGAGGTGCTGGAGCAAGTGCAGAGGATGGCAAAGAAGCTGGTGAAGGGCCTGGAGAATAAATCTTATGAAGAGCAGCTGAAGAAGCTGGCCCTGTTTAGTTTGAAGAGGAGAAGGCTGAGGAGAGATCATCACTCTCTACAACTACCTGAAAGGACATTGTAGAGAGGTTGGTGCTGGTCTCTTCTCACAGGTAATTAGCAACAGAAAAAGAGGCAATGGCTTCAAGCTGCAACAGGGTAGGTTTAGAATGGACATCAGGAAAAAAATTTTCACAGGAAGAGTAGTCAAACATTGGAATAGGCTGCCCAGGGGGATGGTTGTGTCACCATCCCTGGATGTATTTAAAGGTTGTTTAGACGTGGAGTTGGGGGATATGGTTTAGGGGTGAGCTTTGTAGAGTAGGGTTAATGGTTGGACTTGATGATCATAGAATCATAGAATCATAGAATGTTAGGGATTGGAAGGGACCTCGAAAGATCATCAAGTCCAATCCCCCTGCCAGAGCAGGAATGCCTAGATTATGCTACACAGGAACGTGTCCAGGCAGGTCTTGAATGTCTCCAGAGAAGGAGACTCCACAACCTCCCTGGGCAGCCTGTTCCAGTGTTCCGTCACCCTCACTGAGAAGAAGTTTTTTCTCGAGTTTAAGCGGAACCTCTTATGTTCCAGTTTCAGCCCATTACCCCTTGTCCTATCATTGGTTGTCACTGAGAAGAGCCTGGCTCCATCCTCATGACACTCACCCTTGATATATTTGTAAACATTAATGAGGTTACCCCTCCGTCTCCTCTTCTCCAAACTAAAGAGCCCCAGCTCCCTCAGTCTTTTCTCATAAGGGAGATGCTCCACTCCCTTAATCATCCTAGTTGCCCTGTGCTGGACTCTCTCCAGCAGTTCCCTGTCTTTCTTGAACTGAGGGGCCCACAACTGGACACAATATTCCAGATGGGGTCTCACCAGGGCGGAGTAGAGGGGAAGGAGAACCTCTCTCGACCTACTAACCCTTCTAATACACCCCAGGATGCCATTGGCCTTCCTGGCCACAAGGGCACAGTGCTGGCTCATGGTCATCCTGCTGTCCACCAAGACTCCCAAGTCCCTTTCCCCTACACTACTCTCTAATAAGTCATTCCCCAACTTATACTGGAACCCGAGGTTGTTCCTACCCAGATGCAAGGCCCTACATTTACCCTTGTTATATTTCATTAAATTTTTCCCCACCCAACCCTCCAGCCTGTCCAGGTCTCGCTGGATGGCAGCACAGCCTCCTGGTGTGTCAGCCACTCCTCCCAGCTTGGTGTCATCAGCAAACTTGCTGATAGTACTCTCTAGTCCCTCATCCAAGTCATCGATGAATATATTGAATAATACTGGTCCCAGTACCGACCCTTGAGGCACTCCACTGGATACAGGCCTCCAACCAGACTCCGCCCCATTGACCACAACTCTTTGGCTTCTTCCCCTTAGCCAGTTCACAGTCCACCTCACTACCTGAGAGTCTAGACCACACTTCCTCAGTTTAGCAGCAAGGATGCTGTGGGAGACTGTGTCAAATGCTTTACTGAAGTCAAGGTAGACCACATCCACCGCTCTGCCATCATCTATCCACCTTGTTATATCCTCATAAAAGGCTATGAGGTTAGTCAAGCACGACTTCCCTTTGGTGAAGCCATGTTGACTGTCTCTAATGACCCTCTTATCCTTGATATGCCTTGAGATGGCACCAAGGATAAGTCATTCCATCACTTTCCCAGGGATGGAGGTGAGGCTGACCGGTCTATAGTTACCCGGGTACTCCTTCTTGCCCTTTTTGAAGACTGGAGTGACATTTGCTTCCCTCCAGTCCTCAGGCACCTCTCCCATCTCCCAAGACTTGGCAAAGATGATGGAGAGTGGTCTAGCAATGACATCAGCCAGCTCCCTCAGCACCCGTGGATGCATCCCGTCTGGACCCATGGATTTATGGATGTCCAGATTGCTTAATTGGTCCCTAACCCAGTCCTCATCGACTAAAGCAAACTCCTCCACTGCCCTGACTTCCTCTGGGGCCTCAGGGGAACGGGGCTCCTCAGGACAGCCTCCGGCAGAGTAGACAGAGGCAAAGAAGGCATTCAGTAACTCTGCCTTCTCTGTATCTTCTGTCACCAAGGCACCGACCTCATTCATCAGTGGGCCTACATTGCCTCTGGTGTTAGTTTTATCTGCCACGTATTTGAAAAAGCTCTTCCTGTTGTCCTTGACCCCTCTCGATCCCAAGAGTCTTTTCCAACCTGAATGATTCTATGATTCTATGATTCAACATCACTAAATCTGAAGTCTAGACAAAGCAACCAAGAAGCACATGCTCCTGGCATACCTTTCACCATAACTAGACTGGCTGCTCACACCAAACCCCACTAAAAGCAAACCTTGCATAAAAAAAATCCCCAAATTATCAGAAATTTTGAGAACTTGCTCTACATTTTAAATCTTAAGGCTCAGAAGTGCCACTCATTTTATATTTCTAGTACATTTGGAAAAACAAGGCTCTGACCTTCACCTGTTCTCAGGTGCTTTCCTAATGAAGGAGTAATTAGTAATATTAAGAGCAATAAACTTTAGGACATTTCCATACAGATTAACATTTTTAAACATTTACTCTTTAGTATATGGTCAAACAAGACTTCAGAGGGTTTCTTTACAATGCCCAGCTGGGCAAACAAAATTCAGCCCTATTAACACAGTCTTATCATTAAAAGCCTGGAAGGGGAGGTATTACAATCAGAAAAACCTAAGAGGATAGAGGCATTGGTTCAGCCAGGCAAAAAAAAAAAAAAGCAGTATTGGGTGTCACAGCGGAGGTTCATGAGGTTCAGTCTCACAGCTCTTGCAATACTCACAGTCTCAGTGAACATAGAATCACCAGGTTTTCAAATCAGCAGAACTTCATTTTTAATTAATCAGATTAAAAGGTTAAGTGCCTGGAATCTTTGCTCAAGATCTGTTAGACTTCTTTCCTTTAAAAAGTGTAACAGCAGCCAAATTAGTCAGAATCGTTTAATCATTCATACACGAAAAGTTGCTTATCTCAAGAGAAGTGCCCTTGTAATCACTTTTGTAAATACAATTGTATTCATCTGATATAGGACAACAGGTTCAAAGCTGTAAACCCTGGAAATCTTTTACCATATGAAATGTTATTATAAGTATTAACTCATAATGTCTGCTTGTTATCATGACAGCAGCAGTTTCCTAGGGGTCAGGAGGTTTATGCTAAAGCACACGGTGCTAAGTAAAGAACACATATAACTCTCTACTGTAAGTGAACCCAAAACACCCTCTTTCGTTCTCTGCCCCAGACAGCAAATTGAGAACAAGAGACATATGCAGGCACAACCTTCTTGATTTTGTCTTCACCCAAGCTCTCTAAAATGCTTTTGATATCTTGAGAAAAATCACACATCAGAAGGATGCTCTGGGTTTTTTCTGTGCACTGCTGGTGGGAGGCAGTAGACCAAGGTAACAAAGGCAGAAAGGAATGGGCTCAGCACAAATCAGACTTGTGGAAGCCCTGGCTAGCTGCAGTCTAGCCAGCCCGATCTCAAATGAGACAAACAACAGGTTTAATAAAGGGGTGGTTTGTTGGTGCTGAGTGGGCGTGAGCTCAAGGATAGTCCTGAGGGTATATGGTCTTTATCAAAGGGAGAGCACTCTGTGGCTGGAGGGAACTTTGTCTCAGGAGTCATCTCATGATACTGAAGTAAGCTGCAGAAAATGATCTATTCAAATTCTTCCCTTACACCTGAATTTACATGATTTTCCACAAAGCTTTGAGGGTTCACAAATATTTCATGAATATTTCCTTAAGCAGCAATATTGCAGGTTATTTTTGTATTGATCTCCTTCTCTAAGTGCTTGAAACTGGTCACCACAGTCTTTCCTTCTTATGCTGTTGTTAGCAGTAGTAGTATTAAAAAACACTTCTACTTAGCCACAGTAACTGATCTGATCTTTCACATCTTCAAACTTTCTAACACGCCACTTGATTGTTCTCAGTAAAAAGAGGAAAATGTCCAGCAGTGTATTTTCAATCTCTAGATCTAGGTATAAAATTAAGAAGCAGTTCTATAAAGAACAAGTTAGTTTTATGCTAGCTGCCCTCTAAAGCCCTAGACCTGGCCACTCTAAACACCTTTCTTTTCAATTTTTGGAATTCTCTGAAGAGAACTCCAAGCAGAAAGATAGCAAGCACAAGGTGACCAGCAGCGTGCCAGCAAGGGAGAGGTTGGCAGAGCCCTGGACAGATGGACGAGGAAGAAAGGAGATTAGGGAGGTGCTGGGTGACAAGGGAGAAGACATCTGAGAAGAGCAAGTGGAAGGAAAATAATCAAAGGGATTGGAGGGGCCAGAGTTTGAAGCCCCCAGATAAAGTCAGGGTGGAGCAGGACTTGGCATGCTTGAGAAGGGGTGATAAGAGCCAGTCAGATTATGGCTGTTGTTGCCAGCCAAAAAACAGACTGCAGCAGCAACTACCCACTGAACAAAGCAGCAGGAGGACTTTCCCCAGTGGACTGGCTGTATTTGGCCATCCATGCCCTCTTCTATTCTCGCTGTGCATGTCTAGCTAACTTTTAAAGACCACCTTTGTGCTCCTCTCTGCCCAGATGAACCACAGCAGGGAAAATCAGCACGAAATTTATGACAAGTAAAGTCCACTTATTATGCCTCTCCCTTTACCCAACTTCAGTACCTAGCAGAAAGCTGCCTCAGACAGCTGAGATCCACACAGCAGCGCTCATTAATAGTACAGAAGATATATAAAAGACACAAAAAACCCTGCCGCTAGAACCTGGCAGTTTCTGCCAGATAGTCACACAACTATTTAAAGGGCAACTATGCAATCCTGACATACTGAGTTGGTCCAATTTCAAAGTGATAAACAGGAAGAGTATACCAGATAGAAGATACCAAGGACACCCAGCAAGTGGTGTTTGCATGGCACTGCAACTAAAGCAAAAGCTTTCATTTGCTGAATGGTAATAAATATGGTCATACATAGTCAGTACGATACACTCATATATATGTCAGTATATATATACACATATGTGCATGCAAAAATAAACGTATGCATATACATGTATGTGCGTGTGTGTGTGTATTAAATGTAAGGCATTTCTCCATTTCACTAGACCCTCTCTGCTGACTGCCTTTCAGGCAGCACAGCTGCTGCTAGCTCTTGCTGTGGAAACAACTTCCATCCTACACAAGACGTGCTCCATCCTTCTCTTCCTTACTGCTCCTCATCCTGAGGCCACGTTTGCCCAGAATGTTATTTTGCTTTTGTGTGTGTGTGTGTCCCATACAAAGAGGGCTACCCTTACGCACGCAGCATCGGGCATGAGGCAGTACAAGAGATGCTGGATTCAGAGAAGGCACAGGCAAGCTGCCGAACTCCTTGGCCAAGTGAACAATTCCTTTGAAAGAGTTCTGTGAGCCAGGCTCGTCTTTGTTCCCCTCGGTCTCCCGTTGCTCCTGCCTCACATGACTACTCTTTGGCCAGGACACAGAGTGCTTAAGAGAGACAGTATTTGTCTTGCAGAAGGAAACTTAACATCAGTGTTAGCTGGGGGTTGCAAATGTACCATAGTTAGCAGAAACCTTTGACTTCTGCCAGATGTAACATACATGTGCACAGGAAGGAACAAGCACCACTGCCAGCAGGAGGTGGGGGTCATTGCCTTACTGCTCCATGGCCCCTGGAGATCCCCACTGTAGCCAGAAAAATTAATTGTCATCCCTTTAAGGTGACTGCTAAGTTGCTGTGTAACCCCTTCTTGCTGTGCCAACAGCCCCGTTCCCTGCCACATGGAGAAGAATCAAATTTTCAGCTGGTGAAAAATAGCCAGAACTTACTTCTAGCCAACACGCTTATGCTCACTTTCACCAGCAGATAATTGCTTTCATGTTCCTGCATCAGGAGCCGAATCCCTTCTTGGGCTGGCAAAGCTGAAAGATCTGCAAGGACAGTGATGCTCAGCTTGCCAAAAGCAAGCTTTGGGGATCACCTTCATGCCAGCCCAACCACCAACCCAAAATGATCACTCTTGGAGGGGCAGCAGCCTGCCTTACAGTCAGGAAGACACGCAATCCATTCTGTCATTTGTAGAATTTCATAGCCCTTAAGAGAACCATACCTTGGGGTCTGCACCTTTGCTTTTTCCTGTCTTTCCAGTGCAGATGTACAGTGCTGGCATATTAGCATAAAAGATAAGCCTGTGTTACTTTCAGGGGTACATGGACTTACTGTTACTGTGCGTGTAAGGAACTGGTTGGTTACAATTAGTTTTTACATTTCAGATACTAAAGCACAGAGGCAAATGAGAGTTACTGAAAACAAATGAAAAAGCTCTCATTTGGAGACAGTGGGAATTAAGAGAAATCATAGAAAATTCTCAATACATTTCCAAGTCCCCGCTCTTCAAGTAAAAATCATCTGGGAGTAGGAGGCAGAGAGAAGACATAGACGCTGCTGCCCACTTCTGGATGGTCTCAGAAACTGTACTTGAAAGCACAGCTGGTACTCAGAGAACAGGGTTTCAGGGGACACCAAGGGAGCTGAGCAAGTTCCCTCTCTTCCCTCTCTGTAAGCCTCAGCAAATCTTTCCCTGTCAGCAACTGAAGTTGTTTGTCCCAAGGGATACACAATGCCCCTTCGCCACAGCACAGGCACGGGTCTGCTCCAACACAGATCTTCTACCCCAGAGAAGTAGGAGCCTCTTCCTCCTCAACGAGGGCTGGGGAGCAGCTCACCTTGGCACCGTGCAAAGGCTCACGATTAATTTGAGGGCCCTGATTATCTGCCTCTGATTGTGACTTATCAGGCTACATGCAGACAGTTTAGGGCTGACCTACTTACACTCTTAGAAATTACACAGTGCCAAAACCTTCACAAGAATAAAGGTGCTCCTCAGATGACAATGTCCACAAAATAATTTGGGTACAAAGTCTGAAGCATGCACCAGCCAGCACACCAGCTGCAGGTGCTACTGGGGGGGGGCTTTGTTGCAGAGCAAAGGAAACTGGGGAGAAAGGCTACCATCCCTATTTCATCTGGCAATTTTAAAAAGAAATAGCTAATTAAAGCAAGTGGTGTTCCGCAGGATGTCATGGCATTCATTATGCTGGTTTCTCGACGCTGGTTTAAAGCTTGGGGGATCAGTTCATCTGCATCAGATGCTTTTAACAAGATTTGTTAAGGTGTCTATTGAAAAAAAGGGTTGTTTTCTGCCTCTTGAATCATGCAATCCTTTACTTAGAAAACTTTCTGTACTCTATAGGCTGTGGATCTATTGTGCCATTTCAATGACTTGTATAATGTCTTCACGGGTTTATTTTCTCAAAAGTTACCCTGACGCCTCCTGCAGTAGTTTTGTTTCCATCACCTCGCCATAGGGTAGTCAGTAATACACGGTTAAAGAGACACAGAGCATTACTAAACATGGGTAAACGCTGGAAAAAAAAATAAGTATAATGGGACTGGAAGGAGGTAAAGCAAAGTGCAACGCCACATCAAACGTGCTACTTGCCTTGTGCCTTTTGTTTCCAGAGCCATGCAAGCAGCCGTGATGATAGCATTATCTGCTTGCTGCACTGCTGATCTGGGCAGCCTTTCCCCTCCCAGCTCACCCTGCGCACTGATACAGCACAGCATAGGTGTGGAAGAAGAGGAAAGCTTTCAACCCCAGATGTCAGGAAACCACCACCAGCTTCACCTCCTTTTCTATCTGCAGGTACCTCTACCTTGCAAACCAGCCCAGAGGCTTGGAGACCAAGGGCCTTGTCATTTAAACAGCAATGAACCATGATCATCTGTAGTAGCATTAGACCATCTGTTCAAGCATTTCATGGCCTGTAGCACTTAACTGCTCTCCCTAGCCGTTCCCGGGCACAGTCCAGAGTCAAGGACCTAATCTCAGTTGGCCATCAGCATGGAGCCACCCTCTTTTGAAGTGGATGGTATTTTATTAGCATAGATGCAAGTTCTTCTATACCAGCTGGTCTCTGTGCCTGGGAGTATTCTCAGGTGTAATTAATTTACTAATATAGAAGCAACCAATAATACTTCATGATTATTCAAATGCCTGCTATCTCTTTTGACAAAGATATGTGTTTCTTTCGTCAGAGAGCCAATGTCACTTTAGCAGAGACAAGTTCAGCAACAACCCTAGAGGGTTGTTCTAGTGACTTCTCTGGAGAGTTGATGATAAGCATTACAATTATGCCTCTCCTTCTCGAATTTTACAGCAAAATAACTCCCTGCCTGTAAAATACAGCTAGGACTCAACAACAAATTCCATCTTTGGAATCAGAGGGCTAAGCTTGTGTCCCTGATGAGACAGAGGCTTACTCATCTCCGCCAAATACCTCATTAACTTCCCTCAACATTTCATTGCACATCTCCTACTCTCAGTTTTACTGAACTTCCACCTTGACCTAAGCGGAAGATTTGCTAGCTTCACCCCAAATATATTCTAAATTTGGCAGGGAGTTTAACTGACCCTTCATCACCCATTTGTGACAACTATTTTTTCCCCACTTCTTACTACAGCTTTGGATCAGAACAGGATCTCCATCAGATCAGAAAGTATTTGCCCTCAGCAGATAGATGTTCTGCATCCATCTGCAGGGAATCCATAGCAGACTCCTAAAATATTCTTACAGAAGGGTGTGGGTGTAAAACCACACATTTGAAAGCCCAGCAAACTGTAATTGCAAATATAATTGTAACTTGAAGGCATAAACATTTTTCATACGTACATATTGGATGCATAAGAAACCATACAGGTTGTGGATTGTTTTTTTTCAGAAGCTGTTTTTAAAAATGCATCCAGGCCAAACTCATCCTAGTTCTGTGGCTTCTTGGAGGATAGGTAAGTATCCAAACAACATTAGCCCTCTAATGTGGAAAATACCTTCTATTCCAGAAGGACCCAGATACAAAATAAAGAAGCCCTTGAATTTCAGGTGCATTATGCCAGTCTGTGCAGCAGGGAAACTGTTCACTAGATGTCAGGATTAAAACTGCATGCTCCAGATCTATCAGTCCTTGTTTTTCTTGTCCTAAAACAGTGATCAGAGCATGATTCTACCTCTTTGAAAAGCAATCCCAGGATCACTTGGGCAGTGTTGCTTCAACCATTTTGATGTACAGCCAATAACAGTTATGTTAAACCCTCAACATAAATTTTCAGGATTTTTGTGTTTTGGGGTTTTTTTTATCTCTTGAGCATTTGTGTTATTTTATTTGTCAAGAATTGCTTTACAGATTTTTTATTTCTGTCTCCCAAATGCCTAGTTGTCCACCAGCTACAAGCTGAGGAATATCAGCAAGGCACATGACCATGGGCAATATATTGGCCAAATCTGAATGGGGTTACTTATGGAGAATTACGCAGTTTCAGCAATTTGGACATATTCTAAAGATTAAAATAAAAAATAAACCAAACAAAAAAGAAACCCAGGCACAACTACTACTGCCTTTTTACTGGTCATTATTAACAAAAATTTGTAGGCACATGGACAACTAAACAATCGGATACAATGGGGTAGGACCCAGGTGGCAGATGACTTGATATTGGTGCTAAGGAGAGAAGAATGTATGAGGGCACGTCCACGACAGTTACTTCAAAAACAGCACCTAAAATTGTAGCACTGGGCCTCATCTCATTTCTAACGTGCACATTCAGGTCACAAAACCCCGAAGCAAGATTCTCAAAGCACTCCTGGGCCTGATCTTACACATACAGTCAACTTTCTCCATGCAGCAACATCCTCATGTACCAACCTGAAGACAGAGAATCACAGAATGCTAGGCGTTGGAAGGCTCCACTCCCTTCGACATCTTTGTGGCTCTGCGCTGGACTCTCTCAAGCAGTTCCCTGTCCTTCTTGAACTGAGGGGCCCAGAAATGGACACAATATTCCAGATGTGGCCTCACCAGGGCAGAACAAAGGGGGGGGGAGGACCTCTCTCAATCTACTAGATGAAGGCAAAAGAGTTGCTGAGAGAAGCTAAACACCAAACAAACAGGCAGAACCTCGCAGAGCCAGGCAGTCACACAGCACCCGCATCCCGCAAAGAGCCCACCTGGTTGCAGCCAAGATCCTTGTCTGGTCCCCCAGAGTTATGGGCCCTAAACTCACTCCCCCCTTAAGAAACACTAGGCTGCTTGCAGAGGAAAAGCGTTTGAGTATCCGTCCCCTTTTCTCCCAAAGACAACAAAATTTGCAGCATTAAAAATCTTGCACATTAAGTACAAACTTTACTCACGCAACTGTCATAAAAACTTCCAAACTGGCACAAGCTCCCTTTTACTAACACATATCAAGCCCTTAGCAACAGGTTTATTTAAAAATACACTTTATTTACAAGACATTCAAACTTCATTTGGAAAAAAATATAACTGTACATAAAACTTTGAGTAATTTTTCACTAATAGTTAATAAAACCACAGTGAGATTTACAATTCATTGATTTAGCAATCATGGAAATTCCATTTTGGCACATTATTTAAATCACGAAATAAACAGGAAAAAAATGGAGGAAACTTTCAAGCAACACAACTCCATAAATGTAACAATATTATACAGCGACACCCTCATATCGAAGTATCACTGTTCAAAAAAAGTATTTAACATACAAAGTGCTTCCTCTGTAGAGCAGAGTAAGTAGTACAACCTATAAAAATCTTCATAGCTTTTTAATTGTCTTTTCAGAAATGTCCCTTTTACCTACTTTCCAATCAGACATCCAACCTTTCCCCTGAGGTGTTAATAAATGACTAATGAACCCTACTGATTTCATTATACAGTCTCAGGTTTAGGAACCAACCTTCCAAAAAAGTTGGTTCAGGTGGAGTTTTTATAAAGAATTTAAGTGTGTATATATATATATACATATATATATATGTATATATTATATATATATATATATATATATATATATATATATACACATATATATATATATATATATATATATACACATATATATATATATATATATATATCAGGATGACTACATCTACACAGATCATAAAATAGTCCTTGGAGTAGCTCACATCAAGCCATCCACAGACTTTGGATGATGAACTTCACTTTGGAAAAAGCTCACATGCTGGCATATTCCCTTCGAAGTTCAGAATAAAAGGGAGCATTCGGGACAGTAAGAATTGCATTTGGGTCAGGGAGGGGGAAAGAATACAAAGAAGTAAACAAGGTCAAAACATGTTTTGCAGTGGTGAAGTGTATCGCATAGCAAAACCAGAAAGTGGGTGAATTTGAATAAAAGAGAGTGCAAAAAAATTAAACCAGTGCATAAAAGAGGTATTTCTAAACTGTATTACAGGTACATCATCATGATCAGAAAGCTAGCAAAACCATACTGCTTTTACTGAAGAGACAACATGAAAAATACTAAGAGGAAAACATCTACCTTGAAGAACACAAGGAGAAGGAAAACAACTGAAAACCTGGTAAAACAAAGGCAATACTCCTAAAAACAGCATCAGCTATTTTTCTTTACATAGAAGAGCAAAGGCAAGACCTGCATTTCGAGAGTTGCAGAAGAAGGAAAAATTAACAGTCAAGCTGGCATGTTTGGCACATATGAAAAGGTGACAAAAAATTAAGAGAAGGCCCACGAGTGATGAAGGCCAGTAAACTGCCTTTGCATTCAGTGCCATGTTCATTTATTCCGGATATCGCTTTTACTCCGAAAGTTATGTGGTAAGGCTGGCAAATGTTTCGTTGTCATATAGCTAGAGCACATGTATGACTGGTTATGGACCAGAAAGGACCACATAAGCTGGACAACCAGGTGGAAATCACCTGTATTTTAAACAGATTTCCTTTACTACAGCGACAGGGGCAACGACTACAAGAGAACCCAAATGCTATAACCATGTAATCACAAGGGAGCACTTGAAGAGGACAGAGTAGCACAATCAACCTGCAATCATCAACATTTTATGTGACTTATTTGGAAGGGGAAAAAAAAAAAGCAATTAAGCTAGAGAGGTCAGAAAAGAGATTTTATGACAGTGCAATATGCTACAAAACTGAATTTAGAACAAGCGCCCATAGATATGGGCAAATACTGAAACATACTGTATTTCAAAATGAGGTAAGCTTACTTCAAGAGAATCAGATGAGATATACCAAGAACTGAAAGGAAACAAGCCAATACAAAACACACCCTGATTGGAATGGTGTCTTCTACGGAGGCAAAGAGGCGACCCAATACAGCCTAGCTGTGACACACTTAAAACAAAGGAGAAAAATACTTTCTTGCAGGACTCGAAGGAAGACAAGGATACTGGGTGAGAAACCTTAGCCAAATATCCCGAAAGCCCCTACCCAGAAAAAGCAGGGTTCATATCATCAATAACACAGCTCTGTTGGTTTTGTTTGCTCAAGTAATACAGCAAATTTTAAAATTTCTTGTTTTCCGGACCTGAAGATTTCTATAACCCCTGGTATTTTTCTATTTATTCATAGGCAACAATTACAGTACATTCAGCTAGACACGAAAAAGTTTAAGAATGTTACTTCATTGTATTTTCAGGTTACAACATTTTAAAAGCTTAAAAAATAGATAATCACAGTTTTAACAAACACTGGAAGGATAAAGAAAACTATGATCCATTTTGTCAAATGCCCCAGTATTACACATGGTAGTTTCCTCTTATTCCAGAGTAAACAATACTGCCATTCCATCTTTCAACCATTTAATGAAATGTATACATAACAAAAAGAGTATTTAAGACACAAATGCATGAAAGGGTGCTTGTTTTAGGTGATGTCTGGGAAGCAAGTTCTCCCATAGACTTTGTTATTATTTTGGGAGCTTTCTATTCCAGTTCTCGAAAAAACCTATAAATATATTTGTTCCTCACATCTAAACCTCGACATTTAAACACCATCATAGATTAAAAAGAGGACAAAAAGAACAGAGGAAAGGGCTGTCTTGCTTTATGCCACACGCTTTTAAAAGACAGGGTAATTCTTAAAACGCTTCCTGATTTACATTAATTTGTGCAATAACTGCCAAGTAAGAGACTGCTGCTTCCACCTGTGCTGCTGCCAACAGATTAAGACAGACTGGAGGACCAAGCTTTTGATTATACTAACACATAGTTTAATTTATATTATACAAACCTATAATGGAAGGCTATAGAATATATTAATTCACCCAAGAATCTGTTCAAAAGGGGTAACTACAAATCTAGAAACATGCTATCGAGACTGCAATCATTGCTTCAGTAAATAACATTTTCCAAGCAGCAAAATATCCTGCTGTGTGTTTTAGTATTCACAGAATCACAGAATGGTTTGGGTTGGAAGGGACTTTGAAGATCACCTAGTTCCAACCCCCCCTGCCATGGGCAGGGACACCTCCCACTAGAGCAGGTTGCTCAGAGCCCCATCCAGCCTGGCCTTGAACACCTTCAGGGAGGGGGATTCCACAATGTCTCTGGGCAACCTGTTCCAGTGTCTCACCACCCTCACAGTGAATAATTACTTCTTTACCTATAACCTAACTTACCTTCTTTCAGTTAAAAGCCCTTACCCCTTGTCCTGTCACTATTCATTGACTTAATGTAATCGTCCTTATTAATAAGGGAGCTGGCTGCTTTCAAGCCAGTCTTACAAGGAGGTCCTGGTATTTTCCCAGCCCAAGCAGGAAATCAATTTGCCCTTTCTGTTAGGGTGTCACTGAGGTAAAGACACCACTATTTTATAAAGGTGTCCCAATGAATAGAATAGCCTGCCCATGCCACGCAGACCATTGAAAGGCTGCTTTCCACAGCAAAATGTATTTGAAAGCTTCTGGATCTGATCTGCATAGCCAGTGAGGCAAAGCACTATGCTCAGTATGGGTTAGGTAGTGGGTGTCCTCTCCTAGAGACCTGGAGAACACACCTAAAACCAGCACTGGTGACAGAGCACATCACCTCGTTTTCCTTAGAGGGCCCTTTCATGCTTTCAACCAGAGTAAGCAGCAAAAAGATAACAGAACTGCTTCAGTAAATACACTTTGAAACACACCTTTGGGCAGGAGAAGGAGGGGCAGGGCAGAGGGAAGGGCTTAAACCTTTCAAACAAACCAACATGAAATAATTAAGACTAAACTAGGAAAAAAATCCCTGTTTTTTTTTTTTAAAGCTCTCTCTAAGTGATAATACTGCGTATAAAACTTTAAAGGGACTTTCTTAATTAATACTATATTAAATTATGTCTTAATAATTGAACTGCAGAATTTTAACTGTTCAAAATCAGCACTAATTAGCTTATTTATTCAGCATCAATAAGGACAGACACTCAGTGTTGAAGATTCTGTAATCCTCTGCACAATGAAGAATTAAGACCATGGCTGTTATAACTTCTGTTGTCAGGAGAAAAAAAAAAAAAAAAAAAAAAACCAAACTGTACAATCATAACAGTGAACAAGATATAAGTCAATTGGATGACTGCCTAAATTTTCATTCACTAAAATCAGTACGGATAACATTAGTACGTATTTTTTGCTTTCATGACAAGAAGTCAGTTTTTTAGTATAATTATCTGATTAAGTTAGGACTCCAGTATTACTAGTAGAGAAGCAAGACCAGCTTCTGCTCTGTCCCTAAGTACAGGAGTCAGTCAAGAGAACAATGCAAGCTAAAATTCCTGAGTGCTTCTCCACCCTCTTAGATACTCGATTTCATTCACAAATCCCACTGGCCAGAAGCACAAGCATTACTGTTAAACATGAACTGTCTATGCAAAAATGAGTTTTAAGAATCAGTAAAGCGTCTTTACTGAAGTCTTTTATAAATATACAGTACTTCAGCCCAGTACAATCGTTAACTGGCCACAGGGCTTTCAGGAAACAGCTCAACTGCAGCAGAAAAGGCCAGAGTCTCATTCCCAGTGCCACTGGCCATTAACTGCAAGCACCAGTGCAGACAGCAATACACTCCATCCACTCCAACAACAGAAATTCACATATAGTTTGGTAAAGAATTGGGTTAGGCTGTATCAGAAAAAATCTTAGATGAATGCAACACCCTTTGTGGAAATACTAATCCTTATTTCAAATACGAGGGGGTTTTAGGTGTATTTTGGTTCACAGCTAAAGCACAGAAATCTTTTCGCCTCACCAACTTCAGCTACATCGACCGATGACCCCCTTCCCAGCCCGGACACGTTTGTTCTCTGAAAACATTATGCAGAGTAATGCCTAAAGTCGTGTACTGCCCAACTGTGATTTGCCAGCGGACACGTCACAATTTTTCACATTTTTAACACTATCCTCCGCCAGCGGATACTCGATGGGGATTTCAATATCATTTTTACTTGAACCATTGTCTTTAGGAAGTGCAGAAAGGCAACTCTCATTTTTCTCAGTATAGCCATTGGTTTTAGCCAGGTGGGGCTCCCGCTGGCTGCAGCACAGCTGAGAGTCACAAGCTTTTGAGATGCAGGGTGAGCTGCACAGTAGCTGGGACGTCTTGTGGTCAGTGTACTCAGGCTGGATGGTCACAGAGTGGATCCCTGCTTCGTGGAAAACCTTCCGAATTTTATAAGAGGCGTCTTGGTAATCATTAGGTGTTTGGCACTTGAGATGAAGAGTAGCAATATTCTTCCCACCTGCAAGCTCCCAAACATGCAGCTCATGAAGGCTGATAACCCCTGGGACACAAGCTAGTCTCTCAGCTGGAAAACATAAGAGAAAGGCATTAGAGGCTTTGGTGTACTGGCTAATTACTACTTTTCTCATTAAAAGCACTGTACAAAAGTCCCCAAACTATCTTTTTAGAAGAGCTGTGCTTAGTGAAATATGCCTACTCCAGCTGCCTTCAGTTAGGCCTCCAGATGACCACATGAGCAGGTCACCCTTCCTTTTGGGTTTACCCATTCCTCAGGCTCCCTAATGGTAATTTGCCATCTGTTCATAGAAGTAACATCAGAACATCACTTCTTTGGCCAAGACACCACATCTTCTGGTTTCTTTGACCTCGAGCATGGTGGAATTCCAGAAGTAACACAGTACCCCACAATTAACTGGTGCAAACAATGTCGGAGAGCTGCAAAATTAACCAACCTTAATGGAAATTTCTAAGCTGTTTCTGAAGCCTCTCAGAAGAAGCCACCGTAGGCTTGGGAAATACTGTAATTCAATGTTGTTTCTTTCACAAACACCCCACACACAGCATTAACAGCTCAAGACCTGGTATTTTTGATGTATTGTTGGAGTACCACATTCTCAAAATGCATGCTTTAACTAATCCAGAGAGATTTGAGTCATGTTGCTAGGACACAGGCATGTGACTATTTCTCACGGTTCTTGAGAATTTAGAGCTATTATGAGTAAATAATCCAAACATGTCATTCCAGAAATAACACATACATTGAAATATATCATTAAAATTAATAGCATTTCAACAACAAACTTGACTTACTCAGTAGTTGCATATTAACACCTTTGGGAACCATCTGCAACAAAATAATTGAGGTCTCCTTGATAAGTGGGAATGCGGAAGACAAGATGATGAACACCATAATTATTGTCAGGCTTGGATCGATGTAGCATTGCCAGTTACACGGAGCACTCCCCAGAGGAAGCACATGGAAGATTGTAGCAGCAATTACCACAACCACAGATCCAAGTGCATCTCCCATAACATGCAAAAGAACACCTGAAACAAATGGCACAATTTCCATTAGTGGGGTGAGTGGGTGTGGGTTTGGGGGGGGGGGGGGGAGGAGGGGAGGGGGAGAGCAATTCTGCATCTTTCAGGTCTGTTCTGCTTGACACAAAAGATGCAATATTCCAGGCACTAACATCATAACCAAAGTTTTCAATGACAGCTTTAAGTACAAAACAGCAAGGGAAAATACTGATTCTGAGCCACAGCTGCTTAAGTGGGATGCATTATTAAATATGTAGGGTATGTGAGCAACTGCAGTCTAACTGCAATGCCATGGCAACATAAAATGTGTTTGCTTAAATGCCTGCAGATTATTAAGAGATACTGGCACGTTAAGTCTCAATTCTCCATTAAAAATTGATGACTAAATCTATTCGTTCTTCTCTGGAAATTAAGAGAGCCACTGTCCACCCCCAGTAACAGTTATTCCCCTCCACCCGCTTCTGTGATGCTGTTGAAATATAAAAAAATCACCTAAGTGAATCCTAAGCCCCTTCCTATGGCTCCAAATGCTCTCAAACCCCAAATTTCAGACAAAACTTCATTACTAGTCATATTAAACCTTGTCCCACCAACACTACTAGGCCTCAGACTCCAAAGATAAAAAAAAAGATAATCTGGTTTGAGAGCTGGTCGTGCGGACACGACAGTTTAATATGTGCCTGCACTGCTCTAAATTGAGAGGAGCGCTGGGTACCACTTTTTATATTTATAGGTAAAGACTCTTGTAATGACACATTTCTAGCTGCCCTTTCAACTACAATGACCAAAGTAGTCTTCTTGCTGTAAAGTTACAATAATTTAAGAACTCCTTTCATCTTCTTTTTTTCTTTTAACTACTTTACATATGTAACCTTCCCTCTTCCTCTCATTGCCCAAAGACACTCCAGTTTCGTCAGTCCTTGCTGTTCAGACTCCTATTTCATTCCAACCCATGCCTAATTCATAACATCTCCAAACACATGAAGTCAATTTATTTGTCACTACTTTTTATTCGGAGACTGTGAGAGAATAAAATGGACCATCTCCTTTTAACATCCTTATGACAAGCAGTTTCAAGAGCTTCACCCCAATTTAATCACTTCCTCTGGGCTGGAGAAGCTGTAAAAGGCTCCCTCTGAAACTCCTTAAGAAAACAGCAGAGAGTTTTGACTCTCTGGTGATGCTGGACACTGGATTAGACCTAGAGCTGTGCCTGTGCTGCTGTTTCTTGCCAGCTCTGTGGATGAGAAATGAAGGCAACAGCCACCGAAGTTTCTTCCAGCCACTTGGGTCAGATAAGAAAGTACAAGCTTCCAGCAAGTCCAGCTCTTTCTGCTGAAGTCAGGCATCTTCTGCCCCATTTGGCAGACTTCCACGGGGGTTTTACTCCTCCTAACAGTGTGGCAGTGTTTCCTTTTCATTTACAAATAATCCTGATTCAGCATGGGCTATCAGCTATTGCACTAGCAAGGGGGACAGGCAGGATGCAATTGCCAAGGCAACCAGCTAGAGAGCACAGCTTAAAAAGAACAGGAAAATGTTTCAGAAAGTCTTCTTTTGAATAAATAAAAAAGTAACTATGTCAGAATTCTGATAAATTATTAATCAAGAATACAGCATTTGAAAAAAAAATGCTTGTTTTACTTTACCAACATCATTAATATGTATCTCTTGACTAGACATCACATAATGAGGCCCTAGACAGAAATGAAGCCATTTCCCTATTGATCCTCAAAGGCTATGGTTATAAGATACAACTGAAAATAAATTTTTATTAAATAAAGTCAATACAGTAAGACTGTAGACAATGCATAGCTTCAAAAAGCTTGTATTGAAAAGTCTGCAATACTCTTCATGTGCTCAAGTAGTAAAAGGAGTAACTTTTAAAAATCAAGGAAGCAGTTCCTCTGACAATCTATTTCATCCAACCAGGTTTTTCAGGGAGGCTCTGGTTCTATACTGTATAGAAATTTTTGCCCAGTGATTATGAAATAAGAGTAGCTATGTAACTAACTTCAAAGGAAAAACATAGGGTTTTAATCAGAATTTTAAAAACACATATCTGTAGCATCAGCTACAGAAGCAAAGAAAATTTGAACAGGCAATAAAAATAGGTTTTGCGAAGATGACATACTAAAGTAGTACTTCAAGAAGAAACTCTCTTTTTAAAAATCAAAGACAATAGGTACCTTAAAATAACTGACACAAAAAAAAAAAGTTTCCAGCATCATTATGCCTAAGCACTGTCATTCAGGCAAGTAAAGCTTTCTGTAAAATGCACTCACTGATTTCTTACTCTCCTGTCCTCCATCCCTGAAAGCAAATTTGCTTTTCCTGCACCAATAAGCTTACCAATACAATGCCCTAATATCCAGTGACATCAGTCTCTAGACATTAAGAAAATGTTGTGACTCTAACACATGGTTTGATTTCTGAAGGGTTTCCCCTTACAAACACATCTGTGTAACTCTGAAAAGATTTTTGAAAGACAGGTAGACTGGACACACACCAAAAAAAATCCCACAAATCCAGGTGCCTGGCTGCCACATCAACTTCCTACGGTGAATTCATGTGATGCCAACTGACACGACTTTGGAGGACTATCAGATGTTGACAGTGACCATAAGAAGCCTGAAACTACCATTCTGTCTCAGCTTGCTGACAGCCCTTTTCTTGTGGGACAATCTCAAAGATAACTGCTTTTGCCTGCTAACTCTGCTCAGAATAGGTATGTAAACGTGCGTGCATACCAACACCTACAGAGAGAGGAACAGAGACAGCTGGTTAATTTACACCCAGAAGTAGCTATACTGTTTCACTCCACAGACATGCAGAAACCTGGCAAATTACAAAGAGCTGATCCCGTCACAGACTCTCTCAGGGACAGGTTCACAGTTCAAGGACCTGGAAAAACACTGTGCTGAAGCACCAGTTACAGCACGTTTTCCCTCGTGTTGACAACAGAACACTATCAACTTCGCGATTTAAAGAAATTCTGTCTTTGCCCAAAAGCATTTGAAAGTTGAAAACTGCTCAACTATTACAGCAGCGAAACTCAAGAGAAGCACCCCACAGCTCCTTGCTCTACCTTCCTGCAAGGCCCCTAGTGACTCGAGCTTCGTGTAACAGGCTTTGCCTCCTTTCCAAAAAGTTCAGCCGCACTCTTCTAAAACATTAAAATCAAAATGTGAGCACACTCGGAGCCAAATCAGCATTGCACTATTTTTGTTACTACCTCTGCTACATCACACAACCCAAACCTTTCTGCTAAAGATAACTGGGTCCACATACAGACAGAAGAGTTCTGTGATTTTGCTCCCTTTCTAAGTGATATTGAGGGGAGGGAGTAATTAAAAACATGAAATGGAAATGAGAAAAAGTGTTTAAAGTTAGTATAATATTATCAGTATAGTCCCGTGTTGTACCTCTGATGTTCAAGGCTGCAGACTTTTTCTCTTTTTTCTTCCCAGACCCCTCTTCAGGGCTTTTTTGGTCATTTGGTGAATCACCTGCATTCAAAGAAGAAACGCTGTGTTGTGTATAAGTTCTACAAACAGAAAAAACATCAACCTTCTCTCAAAACCAACTTATTTCAAAGATGACAAGTAGAAGAAAAGGAAAAAAAAAAAGAAAACCGAAAACAAACAAGTCAAAACATTTTCCATGCAGCTCTCTGAGCAACGCCTCCTTCCCCCATCGCAAGGGGACGCCCGGTGTAAAGTACAAGGTGAAAGAGGCGACCAGCGTCTGAGTGAGGTTAGAGCAATTTCCCAGGGCCCACGAGCGGGTTTGGGGCTCAGTAAGGACCCATAGGATAGGTCCGGCAGCTCAGTGGGTTCCAGGGACAAACAAGTGGGACGGAGGAGGTGAGGAGGGATGGGGAAGGGTGCGAGGGATGGGGAGAGACGTGAGGGGAAGGCAAAGCGGCGAGGATGCAGCCGAAAGGCACCTGCTTCATCGGCCTCCCCCGTCGGGGTGCCGCCGGGTACAGCCCGCAGCCCATCGGCGGTGGCAGCGGTCGGCGTGGTGGTCGGTCGTCGACGGCTGCAGCAGGACCCCCAGTCCTGGAAGACGAGGAGCCCCACAAGGTTGACGGCGAGGCCGAGGGTGCCAACGATGAGCACCAGGCGGGCGTCATCGATGGGCTCGGGCCGGGCGAGGCGGAGGATGGCCTCCACGAAGATGGTGAAGCAGAGGGCTGTGAGGAAGACTGCGTTGCTGAGGGCTCCCACCGCCTCGGCTCGGCTGTAGCCGTAGGTGGCTCGGGGGCCGCGGCGGCTGCGGCGGGCGATGCGCCCTGTGGAGAGGCCCACGCAGAGAGAGATGAGGTCCGAAAGCATGTTGAAGGAGTCGGACACCAGCGCGATGGAGTTGCCCAGGTAGCCCGACACCAGCTCAGCCACGAAGAACCCGACAGTGAGCACCAGCATGAAGATGAGGCGGCACGTCTTCCCCGAGTACCGCCCCATGGCGACGGCCGGGCCCCACCGGCGACCTTCTGTCTTTCTTTCTCGCTCCCCGTTAGCCCCGGGGCATAACCAGCTGCCCCGCAAGCAACACCATCGGACCCGCAACAAGTGCGTCCGCCGCGGACCTTAACGCCGCCGCCCGCCGGCACAAGCCCCGCCCGCAGCCCGGCCCCGCCGGCCCCCGCCCCGCACCGCCCCGCACCGCCCCGCCCGCACCCGCACCGGCACCGGCACCGGCACCGGGCGGCGACCCTGCCGCTGCGCAGCCCCCCAGGGGCTCGGCAGTGGGGGCGAGAAACGACGGCAGGTGATAGGAAACTGGTACAATAGGAAAGAGAACGGGAGGGGGACGGAGGGGAGGAGCAAAGCGGTCACGCCGCTGGGAAAAGGGATCGGTGAGGTCGGCGGAGCCGCTCCGCGGAAAACCCCAAAGTGCGTCCTACCCGCTCGCCGTGTCCCCCTGTGCAAACGTGGGGAAGTCTCAGCGACGGGTCCCGCAACTATCCCCGCCCTGGGGTGCTTTGTTAGTGATCGGAGTGCCAAACCCGGGGGTAGAGTGCCATCTACTGAACCAGGTAGTCTCCTGCTGCTCGCCTTTCAAAAGCTATCTCAGAACAGCACCTACGCGTGCGGGAATCACAGAACAACTCAGGTTGGAAAAGACCCTTGGGATCATCAAGTCCAACCATTAACTCTACACTGCAAGTTCACCCCTAAACCATATCACCCAACACCACATCTAAGCGACACTTAAACACATCCAGGGATGGCGACTCAACCACCTCCCTAGGCAGTCTGTTCCAGTGTCTGACCACTCTTTCCATGAAGAATTTCTTTCTAATGCCCAGTCTAAATGTGCCCTGTTGCAACTTGAAACCATTCCCCCTGGTTCTGTCCCTAATGACCTGTGAGAAGAGACCAGCACCAACCTCTCTGCAATGTCCTTTCAAGTAATCGTAGAGCGTGATGAGGTCCCCCCTCAGCCTCCTCTTCATCAAACTGAACAGTCCCAGCTCCCTCAATCGCTCCTCATAAGATCTATTTTCCAGGCCCCTCACCAGCTTTGTTGCCCTCTTCTGCGCGCACTCCAACACCTCGATGGTCATCATCCTATGTGAAAAATCATTCAGTGCATCTGTTTGGGTTTTTTAATCCACGGGATAGCCTATAAGAAGCATAGTAATTGAGTAAACCTCCATCGCATGTTTGTAAGTTACTATTACTTGGGAAAGTGACCCCTCCCTGCATGCAAATGGAAAAAGAACAAAGCAGGACTACTAATACAGCATTTCAAGATGATAGGAGCAACTGAATAATCAAAGGAAGTGCTGGGAAATTAAGTCATCCTCGACTATGAGGTTGTCAGTGACAGAACTGGGCCTCAAAACAATAAACTTAAGTAAAAGACATGTGACCTAAATAAAATACTGTCCTTCAAATGATAACCTACGCAAATCTGAAGTATTTCAGTTATGCAAGAGGCACACCAGCACTGGAGTTACAGCTGCAGCAATTACAGTTCACACTGAAGTCCCGTGTCAGACATTTCACCATACTCAAAGAATCATACGTCACTATCCAATAAAAAAAAAATAAAACAAACCAGCAAGGCTAGGGAATGTTGTCATGGGCCTCCTATCAAATGTGGTGTTCTCTACAACTTGAAAATCATTAAAGGCTTTGGGAATTTCCTCTTTATTTTAACTCTCTCTCAACTGTGTTTTTACCACTCCTAACTGAGTTTGATCCTTTGCTCTAACACATCTTTTAAACAAGGCTTCTCAGTTCCATCTAAATTCCGCGTACACAACCAACGCCTTTCTTGCATATAACCCGAGATGTATTTTAACCTCTGGAGTGGACTTAAGTAGCTGCTCAGGAGATAGTCTCCCATGTATCTGCAAGGACAAACACACACAGATCCTAATTGATTGGAGATTCTTGTGCATGTCCTTCACACATTCAATGCCCAGGCAATGAAAGTATCCTGCAACACTCAAATTAACAAATGCATAAAAATAAGTGTATTGAAAAGAACCTTACCATAAAGACAAACATAGTAGTGGGAGCAGATAGCTTATCTTTCACCAACACACATTTTAGCTCTATATTTACGTCTACCAGCATAAGATGAAAGATTTTAAACACTTGTGTGAAATAAAAAGCAGTGTGACATAGGCAGAAAAAAAGGAAGAAAAACTTGTAAGAGTTACAGGATGTTAAATAGTCTATTAGATATAAACTTTAAAACAACAGACTGTATTTTCTTTATTACAATTAATGATAGAGAACTTTGCCTCTGTCACTTCACTATCAATTTTTTTAAAAAAACAAAATTCGCTGAAGCCCAACTCATTGCACTTGCATAGAACTGAAGAGAATATCCAGCAGTTTTTATTACAGGATGATGTATAATGCAGTAGCTTAAACATCATTAATCCTCCTGTGCAAAAAAAACACATTAATTCTCTTTGAAAAAAAAGTGTCATAGCCCTGAACTCACTTCAAAACCAAAAATATTATTTTGAAGAAATAGTGCTAAAAACATTATTTTTAGCAAATAAGGCCGTGACTAACTCCGCTGACACAGAGCACCCTGACTCACTGAAGAAGTCTGAAGCAGTACATGTTCAGAGCCTCAGCTCCAAAGCTGTATCTGCTCATCCACTGATTCTTCCTTCTTCTACTTGTCAGGCTCCCACGTCTGGATCTGCTGTTCATGATACAGCGTCTAAAAGCCACACACTGACAGAGGAGCAGAGCAGTCTCTGTGCCAAGTTAGAGCAGAAGTCTATCCCTAAACTATGTCCACATCTTGGAGGTGAGCGAACCAAACCTGCACAGCCTTCAAAACTCGGGTCAGCCACACGCTCATGCAGAGGCACAGCAAGCGTCCTGACTCTCTCTCTCTTACTCCTTTCCCTGTAGTGCCTCACATTTGACTCACTTTTGTCTTCTAAACATTTAACAAACATTCTTATGGAATGTTTTTATGATTCTCACCTGCCTTCTGTTTCTTATCTTCTGACCTTATCCACACAAAGGCCTTTCCCTTCGTGCTGTGGTTGCTTAGAAAGCCTCTTAGAAATCCAGGCTTTTGCTCACCCGACTGTGCACACGAGCCTCCCTGGCCATCTTCATCCAAGGTACTGCTGTCACTTCAAGAGAAATGACCCCTAAAACTGTCATCTGAACAGAGCTACACCGATCCTTCTTGTTCAGTAAGCTGTCGCTTTCAGTAACAGTTAATTTAGCTCAATCTTCAGAATAAAGTGTGTGTTACTCTGTAGGCCTTTTCCACCTTCTTCAATGTAGTCCAAAAGAAAGTCTTGAATCTGCACATAGGAGGCACCAGTCCTGCTATCGGGGTTTTTGCTCAGGCTTTTCCCTCACCGTGGGCTTTACTGCTCTGCTTGCACCGATCCACTTGCACTATCACAATGTTTGATCTCAAATCCTGTTAGGAAAGGAACTGTGTTTCAGGTTGTTTTGCAGCGTGCTTAGCATCCTTGTGGGTTTTACACTGGCTGCAGACACTTGACAATATAATATTACAGTTCCACTTATTCATCCAGTACTGAGATTGCCCGAGCAAGCTATGTATTATTAAACAACCAACCAGTCTAAATAGCCTGGTCTCTCTGTTTCTAGCTAAGCCGAGTTGAACAAGTTCCTCTTAGTTCAGAAAAGATTGTCCAGCACCTTAGGTTTCTGAATTATTGGCCAACTTTACTTTCAGGTATGATGCAGCTAGTGTCCTCATCCCAATCGGGAGCAGGAATTGGTAAGAGTCTTACGAACTAGTAAAATTATTACAAACAACACAGCTTTCCTTCTGAACCCCAGAGATGCAAAGCACTCCTGTAAGCTTCAAGATTTCTGTGTACCAAATTTTTAAAGTTCTCAACACACCAATTTTTAGCACTTAGCCATTGGCAGCCAGACTCTCTAGCCAACAGGCTATCCCCACCTGTGGCCATGAGGGGATGCTTAGAGTAACAGTACGAGCAGGGTAAGTACCTGTGACATTTTCCCATAATATTCTTCATTCTTCAAGTATTTTCAGCTCAAGCAAGTTTCTGAGCTGCATATCTGTATTTAATAGCCCTCGATGGATTCTTTTCCGTGTATTAGTCCAGCGTTTCACTTGCTGATGTAGCCTTCAGCACTGCTTGGCAACAAGCTCCACATATCTGCTACTCACGGTGTGAAGAATCACCTCTTTCTCCTTGCTTTGAACCTGGATCCTGCTAGTTTCAATTAATATATCTCTGTTCTTGTATCAGAGGACAGAACAAATATCCAGTGACTATTGACCTTCCCTGTGCAAGTCTTGGTTTTGCAGACTTCTGTCACACCCTCCTTACATTATCCACTTTCAAGGTTAAAATCTATTTAGGTCTTTCTTCCAGAGAAGCCATTAACAGACTTTGGAGGTAGGTTATCTCCGTACTGTTATGAAGTATGACAACAGTAATAGCAGTAACAACGACACATTTTTTTTTCCACTACTGAATAGCCTTTTGATGCTATAGAATTTGGATAGTACGAAGAAAAAAACATAAAAATCATGAAAATAAAGACCTAGTTACTAACACTATAATTATGGGAGATCACTCTTCATCCTGCATGTCGAAGTCCTAGCAGACATTACTTTCTAACCCACCATAAAAATTATTTATAAAAGATATTTCAGGAATGATGTGGAAGAAACTGGAGAATGAAAGAAACAAACACCCACCTGTCACTGTATGTAATAAAGGAGTCACACCTCTTTAAGACCGTGGGGAGAAATATATTATATTTGCTCTAAAAGGCTGAGGTTGACCCTAGGCACATCACTTTTAAAGGCAGCTGTAAGAGTCTGAAATGCAGTGAGTGGATGGGAGTCGACTTTAAAGCTTCATTCCAAGGAGACCTGGTGACAATGCTGAAGGCTCTCATGAAGGTCGTTTCCTTAAACTAGGAATGCTGGGCCAAATTCACAGCAAATTATATGGTTAGTACAATAGTATTCTGTTTGCAGGTGGTTTGTGCCTCGTTGTTTGCTCATTTTATTTTTATCTTCCTCTCGCTCTGCTCAGAACCATGTCTGCAAGAGGAAGCCGAGGTTTCTTGGCAGATGCTGAAGAGTGGAAAGGCTGGGAAATCAGTTCATTAAGTCTACTTCCATCCAGGGGGCAGAAGCCTAAAAGTTAACCCTTTGGCAGAGTTCAGCAGTTCAGTTGAAAGCTTTATCAGCATCCACAGCAGAGTACAGAGGTGAGTGTCCCTGGCTTTTTTAATCGCAGCTGTGACTCTTCATGAGAGTTCTGAAATTGTCCTGGGGAGAGACCACAGGGTAGCTGGAAACAGGGAATGGATTTTTTGTGGCCTTCCAAAGCTTGAATATACCAGCAGGTCAATCTGAAATGATGAACCTGTGGGATTATTTAGTTCTTAGCCTTTTGTTAGAATTTTTTTTTAAGGTGGTTCTTCGGTTTGTTAGTTACAAATCACCATTCCCTGCTCTTAATATCTAGCATAAAGAAACTGTTTACATACTTCAAGACATATCCAGTCAGTGTCTGCTCTAGCACCTGTCTGCTCTAGCTTCCCTGAATACTTCTGGACTTGATAATTCACTTTTTAAAAAGTGTAGTTCAGTTAAGTTTCGCATATAAATATATGCATGCGTGTGCATGTATATACCTGTATAACTTTTCCTACCAAGACATAGCACAATGTGTTGCAAAGATCATGGAGAAAGCCACTCACTGATTTCATCACTGTAAGTTACATTGACTCCTACTGCAAAAACTTCATTTTCTATCCCAGCAGCATTCCTAGACTGAATATACCAATATAATAATACCAATCCTGTGTCTGTATTAAACTTTCTGCAGAAAAGCCATCCAAATAAAACAATTGTAATTAACATAAATAACATCAGCCTTGGAAAAAAAAAAAACCAACCCAACATTGTATTGAAACTGTTTCTGACTTTGAACTCAATTATCTTACAGTCCTTTTATTTCCTTACAGCTCACCATAGATACTGTGGTGCAACTCAGCCTGTCTGTGCCTTACTATGATAGTGGTTCAAGGTTGAGAGCGAATGCAGTTACCCAAAGTTCAGAGGCACTCGTGCTGTTGGAATCGAGGTTCAGAAGTTTTAATCTTATCTTTGTGCTGTTGCATAAACTATCCGAGGATGCTTTGCTTGCTTTACGTACAGACTTAAAATTTTGGTTCCGCACCTTCCGCTTGGGCCAAAAAGTAGCCCCAAAACATTTGCTTTAAATTGTCTTGATGCCAAACTTCCTCACAGAAAACAATTGGGGAAAGTACAATATCTCTCCCTTTGATTATCTTCAGAGGTCTCTTTTAAGAGAACAAAGCATTCAAAATGGATCTGAAGAAAATCTAGTGCAGCATGTTGCTGAATAAACTTTCACAGTCTCTTCCCATCGTTCTTAAAGACTCTGGATTAGAGTTTCCACTAATATAAGTTAACACAGACCTGGTTACCTTTGGGGGAGCTGCTCAGAAAACCTTTGGAAGAATTTGGTGAGGATTAATTGGCACGCCATTAAACTAAAGATTCCTTTAGAAAAGATATGTGTTCAGTCTTAGGTACCTGATAAACACTTAAAATTACTTTGAGAGTTTCTTTTGGCCTTTTCATTCCATTTGAGAGAGTTATGTCCAATAATGCTGCTGAAATCAAAGCCAGAAAATCTAAATATTTGGTTAGAGTCACTTTGGTTACCTGCATGCCAACACGCTAACACCTCTGGGATTTATAGAAATAAATGCATAAGGGATATGTCCTTTTGTTTATACATACTACATTGGCAAGCGTTTAGGAGTTGGATGACATGGTGCACTATACAGGCGGCATAAATCTGTGAGGATGAGGATATACCGTGGGAATGAAGCAACTGTCTGTTTGTCTATAAGTCTGGTGCAGTGCAACGGTCATCTCTCTGGATGCAATCAGGGGATGAACTGGCATGAAGTGTTTACTGAAGGGTTGGTGCTTTCAGGGAAAAATAGTATCAATCTAGTGAAGATATAATCAAAAGAGAGGTAAAATAGAAGTAGTAGCGCTGATCTCAAGGAAAAGCTTTCAGGTGTGAAAAGCCCAGTAAGCCAGAGGTTTGTTGTTACAGGCATTACACCAATTCCTTAAAAAGGTCTCCAGGCCATCAGGCTGGCGTAGCCTAACACCCTTTCAGCAGTACCTTTGAGAGACAAACTTCTTCAGACCAGGGAACTGATTTTTCTCTTCTTAAATGCAGGTGAATTAAGCCATCATTAATTTCTTCACACTGACAACCTAAGAAACTGATATCTTCTGTCTGGATCTCTAATCCCCAGAGCACTTCTGCCTCCAGCAGTATAGATTGTTGGGTCTGTTCAGCCAGAGAGTGACGCTACAAATACAATTGCTTTTCACTACCTGCACACCTCTGCTCACTCAGTCTCCACTGGGAAGGTCTACGGGAAGGTCAAGCTGCCACTTAACCACTTATTTTGGTCTATAAATGTTCCTGCTTCCCCTGGAATTGGCATGTTTGCAACCACGGATGCGAAAATTGCGTTCAGAATATTATGGCAACAAAGCCTTCCCAAGTCATCTGTAAAGCTAGTGCCTCTTTTTGTTTGCATGTGTATACCCCCAAACCTCTCCTACTTACAAAAGCCTGGAAAAAATTATGTTCCTCAGAATAAACAAACTCACTTGGCACAAGGTCCAGGAGCAGAAAGAAGGTATGTTTTTCACTTATGTGACTGCTAGTTTACATACCACCTCTTATCTGAGAGGCAGGCTGCCAGTGCGTGGTGAGATAGGAGAATCAAGACCCAGCAGAGTCACCACAGAAAAAGCTCACAGATACACACGCCCGCAAAATTGCACCTACCAGAATATAAAAGCAAGCAGCTTGGCTGCTAGCAGAGAATGTGTTTTATTTAATGAGTTGTGAACTCCGCAAAGACCATGAGGTCTCTCGTGAGAAGACTGGAGCTCTTTCTCACAGCCCCAGCCATATTACGGGTGGCTCAGTATCAGACGGGTTGGGCTGAGGGGCATCGTCTTTATTTCCTACTTCCCCCCCACCTCCCTGTACAGATCACAAGACAACAGGACAAATGTTTTATCCATGTAAAATCTTTATTCATTTTCTCAAGACAAACAACAGAGAATTACTACAATCAGGCTAATGTGGTGCTTTTCAAACTCTGGTCCCCCTAACATTTTAAAACTATATAAACAAGTAGAGACAATTATACTGAACTACCCAAACAAGAGTAAGCTGATCACTGTGTAGAACAGGCTTTTGTATTTTTTCATTACTGACTATAAAGGATATGGTCAGTATTAAAGTTGTCTGGTATTTATTATAAGAAGCTGATTTTTTTTTCAGCTGCTTATTACTTTGCCATATTCTCCATTTTGACACCAGAACTTTCAGCATAGGATACAAGACCTCAAAATTGTTAGATCTGTCTAAAGCTGCTCTGTCATTTCCAACAGCAACAGTAAGAGAAGTGTTTTGTGAACGTTAGCTTCTAGCAAAAATTTCTTAGGGAAGCTTTAATATTTCTGTGTTTTAAACGAGTATTTCCCGGACTTTAAGTCAAAGCAATAACTAGTCGGTCCTGCCCTCTACTTTGCTATGGATGGTCCAGCTGGGCCAAGTACCCCTACACAGCAGTTCCTTCAGAGAGTGCAAAAATATTTTATATCTGTAATAGCTGCTCTGGGCCAGCATCAAAATGAAAAACAGTGGCATGTCCTCCCTGTACTTTTGACGACCTCTCCTTCTAGTCTGAACAGGAAACTACACTGACAGAATCAAGTGCAAAGATGGACCCAGAGGGCAGAGAGACCTTAATTTAACCCGGTGGGAAGAGATCACAGAATCACAGAATGATCTGGCTTGGAAGGGACCTCAAAGATGATCTAGTTCCAACTAGGTGGGTGCTTAGAGCTGGCAGAGGGGGCAGGAATTTGAGCAATCTAGACGGAGAGGGAGGCAAAAGTGGATGGCAGCAGACTAAGTTTTAGGAAGTCAGACACAGAGGAAAAGGGTAGCAAGATTCAGAACAGAGAGGTGAGGGACAGAAGAGTAAGGGTAAAACAAACCCAGTTGATGCGTGGAGGAGGAAAAGTGGGTCTGTCTGGGTAAGCAGGGATGGCAACTTGTAAGGACGCATTTATATTTGCTCAGCAAGAATATTTGTACTAAGACGAGAATCTGCAGTGTGGATGTTGCAATGAGTGAAATGAGGAGTACAGAAGCAGAACAAGGGAAAAAGATGAGGAGCTGGGTTGGGACCTGCAAGCACCACTCTTTGTGTCCACTGGGTCTCAGATGTGGCCAGCAACGCTCCTTGTAGGCAACGGCTCACTCGGCCACTGCTGTCAGCAGCATTCAGAAAACCCACCAGCTGACTTTTCCATCCTTGACGGTAGACTATGCAAGAGAGGAATGGAAGGAACTGTTGGCTGTTGCAATTAATGGTGGCACCACCACACATGGGAGAATTTGCTTCAGTGGATTTTGATGTTCTCACTGCCCTCAGCACCCACAATATAGTGCTAGACAGCTGACCCGTTCTTTGTTCTTTTCTTCGTATTTTTCTAAGCGATGCAAATAATCATATACAAGAGGGGAGGGGGGTGTTTAAATCCATTCCCTACTACTGGGAACAGAGGCTTGAGGGCAGGTCTCCCACTTCCCTGGAAAGCCTAAGACGTAGAGGTCTGCTCTACAAACCTTTACCCTCCAGCGAACCGTCACTGATATCAGGAGATTGCTCAGGCGTCACTCAGGGTACTGCTTGTGGGCAGCTGGATTGCACCAGCAGGAATCAGATACCATGTTCATCCGCCTGAATTTCTGCTAGTGGCACTGACACAATAGAAAATTTTCCTTAACTTCCATTTCCAGGAAAAGATATCTCTTCCTCATACGCAGCATGACAAGAGAGAGAGATGGAATCCCTCTTTTTCATGCCTTTTTAATATATACATAAAATATACATAAAGTACATAAGTATACTTTTTAGAGTATGGCCATTTCACAGAATCACGGAATTGTTGGAGTTGGAAAGGACCTCTAGAGATCGCCTAATCCAGCTCCCCTGCTAAAGCAGGATTGCCTAGACCATGTTACACAGGAACGTGTCCAGGCGGGTTTCGAAAATCTCCAGAGAAGGAGACTCCACAACCTCCCTGGGCAGCCTGTGCCAGGGCTCTGTCACCCTCACAGTGAAAAAGTTTTTCCTCATATGTAGATGAAACTTCCTGTGTTTCAGCTTGGGCCCATCGCCCAGGAAGTTTCACTCCAAAATTTTTTAGTAAATATTAATGAAAATGTCTGCATTCATCTTGGATGAATTTGAAGCTAGATTTCTGACAGTACGTAGCTTTTTGTAATCCTGCATGTGGAGTGAAACAGGGAGACTGAAACACAGAAAGAAGTATGCTCTTTGGAGAGCCTTTGTCCTCCAGATCTATTGAGAATACGATTCTATGATCTAAATACGAGGAAAAAAAATTATTTACTGTGAGGGTGACAAAGCACTGGAACAGGCTGCCCAGGGAGTTTCTGGTGAATAACATTTCCTTTAAAATAAATGTAATAAAAATCAAGAGAATTAGAAGAGAATGGATGTGAGATTTTACTTAAGCGGGGGTTATAAAATCAAGTCCAGAAGAAAGGAGTATAAATGTCTTGCCCGCAGGCATTACCACAAGCAGCTAAGATTCACTCAGAAATAAAAAAGGCAAAACCAACGAAAAAAATACACACTGTGTTTATGGTACAAAATTGATACTGGGCTTAGGCACCTGAAATTCATTTGAAAGCAAAGTGGACTTGCCAGGTATTCGGATGTGAGTTTATCAGGAGGAGATGGATGGCTGTGTTGTCCCAGAGAGCTGTTGGGAGCAGGATCCTGGAAGTTCAGCGAGGAAGGCATTTACCTACAGAGTCGCCATTCATTTCACTTAATTGCCTGACACTCTCTGCTTCTGTTTTTAAACACTGATGTGTTTCTCCTCCCTGACTTCACCCAGAGGCACAATTTATGAAGCTGTCTTCCAAGAAGCCATCATAAACAGAGACTTTGTCAGGAATTGCTGACAGTTTCTAACAGAAAAGCCCATTAAATTCCCCCGTTAATTATGCACCACCACACCTTTTGTTTTAGAGCAGCTCAGATTTTAAACAGTTGGGCATCTAAAACAGGCAGCAAAATAAGCTGTATATTTAGTTTAGTGTCATACACAAGCTAGAGCTTCAATATTGTCTGGAGGTACCTTTTGACAACAAACAGATTTTTTTTTCCACTTTAAGTCCTATAGAAAACACATTAAACACTGAA
The DNA here is from genome assembly GCA_020746105.1 of Trogon surrucura. Lineage (NCBI taxonomy): Eukaryota > Metazoa > Chordata > Aves > Trogoniformes > Trogonidae > Trogon > Trogon surrucura. The sequence continues at coordinate 105,843,831 of CM036618.1, forward strand.
ACGTAAACTGAAAAACTTAATTTCTAGCTCTAAAGCCCTGTCCAGCCTGAAAGTCAATTTAAGACTTACCTCACTAAAGAAGTACATAAGAGCAGCTGTTTCATTAGATGGGTTCTTTCAGCTTTCCCCCCAGGATGTGCTGTTAAATGCTTTGCAAATGTCTGATATCTATCCCAAATGAAATATTTCTATTCTTAAGAAATATGTTTATATGTGTGCATATATTATATATATATATAGAAGAGAGAGAGAGAGAGAAAGAGAACCCATATGTATCTTATGTCAAATAACGTGTGATATTTTCTGCAGAAATAAAACCCACTACCCTTCCTCCCAAATGCAGAAATTTGAAAATCCTACGCTCAGAAGAATAAACTGAAAGATTAAACTTCCATACATTCGAGAGAACCTCCTGCAAGGGGTTTACGTAGCAGAGTATCCGTTTCTCCCCCACAGGCTCTCCCAAGCACAGGTTAACAAACATCAGCAGAGAATACTTCAGCTCTGCATGCACAGGTTTTTTTGGTTAGCAACAAAGTATTTTTCAGCACAGCTTCTACCCCCAAATCAAGAAAGGCTGAGACTCTCCTTTTGCCCTGACCTATTTGTTTGTCTCATACAAACTGTGAACGCTTCTGAAAAGATAACGACATCCTAGATAAAAATTACAGCAGAATTACTAAAGCACTGAGAGCGGAGATTGTGAATGATTGGTATTTCAGGATTAGGTATCTCCTGGAAAGTATCTCCTCTGGGTGGTAGTATACTTTGTTTCAGGTTTGGCCAACCCACTGTGCACCTCAGAAAGTCAACGCATACACTACTTCCATGTTACTTACTGAAAAACACATGTGGTGATAGCTGGAAACATGCATGCGTTCAGGGATAAAATCCATCACCCTTGCTAACAAAAGAATGAAGAAAACTGCAGCATTTTACTCGCCCATCTCAGCGAAGCAGTTAACAGTCTCTAGAATAAAGTCATTAAGCAGAAGCGTAGAGGTCTGGGAAGGCTGAGCAACCGCATTATGGTATTTACCTGTTTCGGTGTCTCCTTGGCGTGTGTGACAATAACAGCAGTCCATGAAGATAACATAGTTGAACACATTGAAGAACAGACCTGTAATCCCGATAATGAGGACCAGCAGCGCTTTCTCAGTCTTCTGAGGATTGATAAACCTCTTGATTGCCTCGACCAAGATGCTAAACATCAGAGCAGTGGCAAAAACAGAGTTGCCAAAAGCTCCCAGCACATCTGCCCGGGCAAAGCCGAAAGTGTTGGCCTTGTGCCATCTGATGCGACTGACCCTAACACCGAAAAAACCGATGATCATGGAGATTAAGTGAGAGAGAACAGCGAAGGCATCTGACGCTAAGGAAAGAGAATTGCCGATGTAGGCTACTGAGATCTCAACAGCAAAAAGCCCGAGGCTCACCACGCACATGAGGATGAGCCTGCTGCTCCTGCCCGAGTAGCGGCCCATTCCTGCTGCTCTCTTCCCCTTACTCTGAGGTTCTGCGAGACAGAGCCGTGCGAGGAGCAACTCGCTGCCTGCGGTTCTGCCCTTCGCCTGTCAGCGCTGCTCACATGCGGGACCCACTTTTATAGGAAGCAGTAAAGCAATAAAGCAGTGTAAAGGGCAGCCTTAGCAAGATTTGTCATGTGAAGGCAGCCTGAAGGCTCCAGCACTGTAGGGGTTCCACCCTCTGGAGTTTTTTTTACCTACAAACCCAAAAATAATCTAAGGGAGACTACTTGAAGCACCAGCACCATCTACTCTACTTCATAGCACTATGCTAAAAAACTGAATAAGGCCTAGGCAGAAGAGTGTAAGAAGAGGGCTCAGAATTTTAAGCAGTTAGAGAAAGTACTACTTTTGCATAAAACCCTCCTCTCATGTCTGTTTCAGCCCTTTCTGTTGCCAGTAACTTCAGTCCTGAGAAAGTACTACACATGCCTGCAGAAGACATTTGAAATCCATGCTGGGTGGACATTATTTTTAAGAACATGAATGACCTGTGAGGGTCATTAAACTTGTCCATAGAGCACATTTCAAAGACAACTGATCTTCCATTTTAGCAACCCAGAGCTCTCAGCTGCTTGTACTTCTGGCACATTTTAACATTGTCCATAGAAATGCAGCAAAGCTGGAGGCCACTTCCTAAACATGCAGCCAGTAGACACAGAAGCATTAAAAATTAACTCAAAGCACTTATTTCTCATGTAAAAAACCTTGCCTATCTCAAAATCCCAAAGTAATCATCATACGCTTGCAGGGAAGCGTCAGATTTGGGGAAAGCACAACCAGAAGTTAAAGGGGAAATAAGAGCTGCAGGAGTCCTGGCTTGTACTTGGTGCCATTTCTGGAATGGAATAAGAACATGAAGCAGTAACTTTTTTTGGCAGTCACTGTAGTACCTGTTGAGCTCTTGAGTGTACACAAAGTTTACGCACACTCACAAACTGCAGTGAAGGAAATCTAGCTGCTAATCACACACACTGGACAACACGGATGATAAGAGCAGGTACCTTCCTTGAAAAGTTTATGATCTAGTTTTTGTTTGAAATGCCCATCTGTGTACATATGTGCACACAGATAGTTACAAGGTAAAAAGGAAGGAAATTACATGCAGAGCAGCCACAGAAAGATAAGATAATAGTGATAACCTGAGCCGACCAACTGTCCCTGCCGACCTTAGACTCCCCAAGGTGAATTAACTTTAGGTTAAAAACTCAAACGTCCACCTCAATTTGCATTTTTTTTCTTTTTTTTTTGCTCACAGGTTTTCAACAGCCAAAATATTTATGTCTAAAGTCCAGTTTGTTAGAAGCCTTGCCTGCCAAGAGATTTTTAACATGTTAAATGCTAAAAATTTAGTCATTCGTCTACCTATACACTGCCCTGCAGCTCTGGAGCCCCTCCACCATTTTAAGACTACCACTAAACTTGGTAAGGTGGTGAATCAATAGAATAGATTACAACACAGAAATTGGTCTTCTTCATCATGTCACACCTGTGTTACCACTTCTACTCCATCTATTTCTATGGTGTTTTCTTCCTTCTTGTATTAAAGTAACATTCAGCTACTTAATTATTTTATTATCTGAACTACAGAGCATGAAAAGTGAAAATTTCTTTTCCAAGAGTTGTAACTTCAGAGCTCTCAAAAGCTTCAGAGCTCTCAAAAGTCCTGCCTTACACAAGGTTTTGATTATCAACAGAAGAGCTCGAGCTACATGAAGCACTGTCTTTGCAGGAGAGCTAAAATGCTTAAGTGTGCTCTGTTTTGTCAATAAGGAGCAGAACTACTATGCTAAGGCAGTTCCCCTACATCCCACCTTACTGTGCTATTTAACTCAAATTTATCAGTATACAACTACAAGAACTAAGGAACAAATTGATTTGTAGTTCTATTATAAACACAAAGTAGCATCATTTAATCAACTGTAGTGTATTATTCTAACTTGCATACCTATTTTCTAACTGACACAATCTACTTTAAAAAAGCCTCAAAGTTGCATAACTGAGAATACGAATGTTTCTGTAATGGTTTCACAGAGTTCAGATTCTGCTTCCGGCAAAAAGATACTTCATGTGGACATGTCGCTCAGAGGCAGACATCAGCCTCGCTGTGGAAGATAACCACAGAGAGATCTGCAGGTGAGTCATCCAAATTCTAGACACTTCCAGACACCAAGCCCTACTTATGATCAGGAAGAAACATGCTGAGGAGAAGAATGAAAGAAAGAAAAACAAAAAAGAAAAGAAAAAGAGAAGAAAAAAAAGAAGAAAAATAAAGAAGAAAAATAAAAAGGCTGGCCTCCTGTGAAATCCCTGGCTTCAAATAAACCCATTTGTGGGTTGAGAGCAACTCATTTCTAGGAACAGCGTCATCAACATGTTTACTCATGAATTTGAGCCAGTCAACTGGTTGAAGGTTGGCTATTTGTTCATACTGATAAGGTTGCAGAAACGTTCGAGACTCCATTTAGTTTTGCATTTTCTTTGTTCTGCAATATGAACATCTCCCATATCTCATTTTTCAAATACTGGTGTTGTAGAGGGTTTTGATGGGAGCTGAAAGTGCTCATCTATTCCTATTAATCTGGTGTGCTCTGTCAAAAAATCTCAGCGCATTCCCATCTCTTATACCCGAGGACATCGAAGATGGGTAACAGAGCACTGGAACGGGCTGCCAGGGAGGTTGTGGAGTCTTCTTCTTTGGAGACATTCAAAACCCACCTGGATGCGTTCCTGTGTGACCTACTGTAGGGGATCCTGCTCTGGCAGGGGGGCTGGACTAGATGATCTTTTGAGGTCCCTTCCAACCCCTGACATTCTGTGATTCTGTGAAGCTGCTGGCTGCTGCCTCTCTCCTTCCCGCAGCATGAGAGCTTTGCAGTAGGCAGTATTTCTGGAAACTAGTCTTAATTACACATCATTAGCAGCTGGCAAAACATCACCACTTACGTTCCGTCTCAAAGTGTGATTCCAGTCAGTGTGAGAGGCAGCACATGGGACAGAAAGACCTCGGGGGCACTCTTCTGGTATGTCAACTGAAAACGAAAGATGAACGCCTGCACCGATACATCACTCCCTGAATCCTTTGCTCATTACTACCCGAGACCTTGTCTATAGAGGGAGAAAATACCTAGACAGACGAATGCAATAGAGATGATTTTTAAGATACAACTGAAGCAAACCCCTCAGTACCAACCATCATCCAAGGAATATTGTAGAGTGCTCAAGCATTGGGCAAGCCGATCTGAAATATTTAATAATTTTTGCACTTTTCTGTGAAAAGCTGGGTTATTGTCACAAGGTGCATGTTTCTAAACCAGAGAGACCACTGGATCAAATTTAATATTCAACATTTTGACGAGGGAGACTGACCACGGGAATCTGGGCAAATGCAAACATTTTGCATGCTTTTGAAAAGTAGAGAAGTGTGAAGATCTGGGAACAGCACTGTGAGTCTCCTGTGTACTTTAGACTATTGATGCTGCATAAAAATAGGCTTTTGCAAACAGGCAGTCATGTAAGTATCGTCCCAGGAAGAGTTTGGGAAGAACCTTACTGATCTAACTTTTTAATTGTCAAGTCTTCACTCAACTCTTTTCATGGAAAGTGTAGACAGCCTTCAAACATACACAAGTAAAAAAATAACAAATTAAGCATGTGACATCTAAAAGGTATTTTGTGCCAGGGTTGTATCTTTTTTTTTTTTTTCCCCCTCTTTTAAGCCAATCATGTGCTCAGAGTGGAAGTAATTTTATCTTTTAAATAATTTTTTAACTCTGCAACATCCATCCTTCTCCGCACATAGTAAGTGCAGGGAAAACCAAAAGGGTTTTATGAAACATGCTACAGATACAAGCACAGCCTTAAGTCTTCAGCACTGAAAATACCTCTCTTTGGATTGCTTTTGCATGACTCATCACAGTATCACTGGGAGACAGCTGTAAATGCCAGTTTATAAGATAAGAGAAACAGGGCTTTGCAAAATACCTGCAAGTACTGGCATTCACCTGTGTCTTGCCAACAATGCGGCCTTTAATTCAAGAGAGCCTTTCAAACTTGTTTTTCATCGGCATGAAAATATTCCTTGAAACACCTGGCTCCAGAGGGAGTCCTCAAAAAGAGCAGCACTTACCATGCCTACAAAGTTAGCAGCAAGTCTGCATTCTGACAACTGAAAAATGCAAAGGGGAAATTAAAAGCAACTTTTTATCTATAAAGTTTGTCAGCACACTAAGCTGTACTGCAGAGTGTGGCAATCTTTCAGGCCTTTTCTCTACGTACATGAAAACACATACACCAAAATGGAAAAAAAAGACACGAGCAAAGGACACCTTCCCCATCGAGCAACACGGAAAAAAACCAACCAAAGCGTATTACAGCTCACAATACGTGTTTATTATTAGAGATGTTTACAGAAAAGTCTGTGAATTACTGCTAGCCTAAGACTGACAATTGGGGGTGGTTATAGACTATGGCTTTGGTTTTTTTGGATCATTTAAAAAGTCACAAAACTGATGATTAAAGTTGGGGGGCTATTTCAGTCTTATTAAAAAAAGTTCAATTCACAGATAAAGGAGAAGGTACTTTCACTAGTAATTTAGTAACTACGGCCAAACAGGGTGTAAAACTTGGCAGGGTTTTTGCTGCAGACACATCTTGCCCCGGGCTGCAGTTCACAGAGAGGCTGAAAAGGTATGCAGAGGCTTTTTGCTCCCATGGAGGGGGCGCCAGGCTCTAGATCTTGATCCCTGAAATAAAAGCATACTCATAAATACATACTTTTCTTTTCAAATAAAGGTGCCATAAAGTGTGTTAAACGTAAAATCTCAAAAGCACACTAATTAGTCTGGAAGTTTCAGAACTAAGGGAGTATATATATTGGACCATGTAGGGCAGCAAGAGTCGAAGGCGAGGACCATAGGTCAGTGTTACATCTACAGGCATCTTACATTCCTGTTTTATATTCAAAATATTTTGATTACAATCTTGGTAGATCCTCTCCAGTTCAGTTATGTTTTACCTGGCAGTAGTCTTCTTGATCCAGTCCTCGCACTCAATTTCCCCACAAAAAGGGATTTGTACAATCTGAAGGGCAGAGGAAAACAAAAAAGACCACAGTTATACATCTAAAAAAATCATTCTTGTCTCTGGAAGGCTTCTAATCCTTAAGATCTTATAGAGTCAAAATGCGAAAAGTTCCAACTGCTACAATGAAATTTTAATAACTCTAATCAGAGAAATAGATAAGCACAGTCATCCCTCCATAGTGCAGCACAGAAAAACCTACATAAACCCAAAGCAGAGCTTAAATCAAGTCAGGGTGCTGACGATTTTTCTTCCTTTTGTAGAAAGTATAAATACTGTTTTCTCTTGAAATATTGTGGTTTTCAGAAGTTTAAAACTTTAAAACTGCAGAACAAATGCTTGCTTACATATACTGCAAGATAGTGCTTTCCTAATGAAGTTTCCATTTCCATTTCATTACTATGAGTTTTCATATTTTCTGAACAAGACATATTTACATATTTTATGAAAACAGAATCGTTAACAGCACATTTCTCTTGGGGAAGTGGTCCGTATTTTCCTGCTGTTTCCTTCAGTTAGCTTAACTGAAGAGAATTGACAAAGTTGCAGAGATGATCTCATACACTCTTCTCAGTCCTATTCTTAGCTATTGTAGTAAATCTCTATTCCTAAATTTTGCATTCCATTTTTACTACTTTGGTTTTTTTTATTTTGAATCGGCTTTCACAGTGAAAATTCTGCTTACTACTAAAAAGTAGGGTTACTGTTAAAAAGACACCCCCTAAACACATCTCAACACTTTTAATGGTAATAACTAGAGACAAGAAGAGCTGCTGAATTCAGTCTCCACAGTACTTCTAATTGGATTCCAACTGTGCATAAGGTTTGTTCACCTGTGGCTGCTTTCACCAAATTTACATTCTCCCTTATGAGGAAAGGCTGAAGGAGCTGGGTCTCTTTAGCTTGGAGAAGAGGAGGCTGAGGGGTGACCTCATTAATGTTTATAAATATGTCAAGGGGGAGTGTCAGGAGGACAGAGCCAGGCTCTTTTCAGCAACGACCAATGACAGGACAAGGGGCAATGGGTACAAGCTGGAACACAGGAGGTTCCACAAAAACATCAGAAAAAAACTTTTTCACTGTGAGGGTGCCAGAGCACTGGCACAGGCTGCCCAGGGAGGTTGTGGAGTCTCCTTCTCTGGAGACATTTAAAACCCGCCTGGACGCCTTCCTGTGTGACCTACTGTAGGTGACCCTGCTCTGGCAGGGGGTTGGACTAGGTGATCTTTTGAGGTCCCTTCAAACCCCTGACATTCTGCGATTCTGTGATTCGTAGTGCAAAATTCTCAATTGGCCTTGAACTGGAACACACCTTTATTAGACTTAATTTTATAGCTTCACTGTCTTGCAGTTGAAAAAAGGAACTATTATCACTCTACTGTTCTTGCATTAATCTTTTGTTAGTTACATGAAACTTTGTATAAATACCCGTGTAATTATTCCATTTCAGCTAAACTTTGCATCTAACTCAAAAGAACACAGTAGCAGTCCACGTTTTTAAAGACCTAATAGTCTATGCTGCAATTATAGTAAGGGGAAAATGGCAACAGGGATTCAGTAGAAGTACTTCGGCTTAAAAATTTTCTTCTTAAACAGGACTGAGAGCTAACATAGTGCAATTTCAAGCAATTACAGAATACATGCTATAAAATTCTTTCCATAAAACATATACAGGTAGAGTGAAAGAGTCATAAAATCACATGCGTCATTTTTTCCATTCAGATATGCCAATCATAGTAAATGTATATACTCAAAGTATCAGAATAGTGCAAGTATCCCACTTGGGAGTAAAAACATTTGTTCACATTCCTATGTTTAACCACATTATAAATTAGGTTATATCAGAGTTCTAAACATAACACAAATAGTTTAATTCTCTTGGCCTTCTCTAGAATCTCGCTGTACGCAACAGTGAGTGTTTGACATTGAAGACCAGGCATCTTACCCTCTCCATTGGCAGAGGAGAACCTCTGCGGTAGGAGGAGAAGGGGGTTCTACAGCATTTCATGAAAACTAAAGGATAATAATTTATGTGCATGTACAGGTACAGAATTAGCTTCACATTCCATTCCTGCTCTTGGAATGAGCTTGGCCCTGCATTTCAGTTTATTTTTTCATACAAGTTTACTGCCTCTCTTAGGATTTTTTTAAGAGCTTATGTCTTCCTCTACTGTTTCCTTGTCTTGAATACAGTCAAGCGTAGTTTCAGGGTCCTTGTTTAATTCAGAAGTGAAAGATACGTGATGCAACATCTTGAAATCACAGTACATGAGAGCAGCAGTCTAACTGAACATCTATGCAGAGCGACATTTTTTGTTAAACAAAGACTAAAGATTTTTCGTTTTTTAAATCTTAAATCTTAAATTTTCAGAGTAGATCTAATTGGTATACAACCCCCTCCCCCAATCTTTCTTTCTAAAATACACAATCTCAATGATTGATCCTGGGGATTCTGCTACATGAACGCATTAATCTAAATACGTGAACAGTTTCAAAAGGTGCAGTTTGTGACAGAATTTCAGGGTTAAGAACTTCTGTGAGCAGATCTCTGAAAGAGAAGCAACCGCTCAATTCTTTACCGAAGACTTAATCTCTCATCTAAACTTCAAATACTTTGCCAGAACTTTAAATTCTCATCTCTAGATGAGCAGAGCACAGTCATCCGCATTACTGCTCATTCTTACTATCAATCCAAGGAGGTTTCTGACTTGCAGTAATTCTCAGTGAACCCAACAGCTTCTACTCAGGTCATAAAGGTAAAACCTCTTTGATGTAAACAGCATGTACTTTAAACGCTTACTTGAACCACATTACAAGACTTAACAAGTGTTTCTCATTGTTTGCCTTAGAATGATGACAGTAAGTTTATCTTAAAATTTACGTTAATCCCTCTGAAAAGAACTTTCTGATAAAAATGTAACACTAGAAATGCAAGTTACTAACTAAACTGCAGCACTGTGAGTCACTTCAGGACATGCTGTCACCTCTGGCACAGGACTAAGTATCGAATGGTGGTAGCCTGAAACACTGTATTTAGTAAATATGGTATTTTAGCAAAAGAAGAAAGCAACATGTATCATAAATTTTGGGAAAGCTATTTTTGTGCAGCTCTACAGCAGAGGCTTCATCTGCTTGTCAGGGGAGAGTTCTAGTCCCCGATTATTTGTAAGGGACAGAAAATGTATGAAGGCACTTACTAGAATAAATCAAAGAAAATTTCCTTACCTTTCCTGAATCAAGCTCTTTTTGAAAGTCCTCCATAGTATTGGCTACCACCATATGACTTTTTAGGTCCTCAGAAGCTCTAAGAAAATGAAAAAAGTAAAATTTTGGTCAGGTTTATGCACACAACCTCACTGGCAAAATGAACTGTGTTTTCAAAGTCAGACAAAACAAAAAGTTACAAGAGAAGCTATATATTCATTTGAATCTTTCTGCTCAGGTTATCTCTTGCTACCACTTCTGCCCTCAAAGAGATAAAATTTTGATTAATTGCCAATGGGACGTTCTCCAGGTTGCTGCATATTTCGTCATGTTAAGTCACAGTTGTGCACGTCAATTCAACACTGATCACCTATAGATACAAACAGGTAAGTACGACAAGCACAGATTTTTCCTTTTTTAATTACGTTCTAAACAGCAAAATGCTTTTTTTAACTAGGTAAGAACATTCTGCTTGTCAGCAACTTTGACCACCAGGGAAGCAAGTAGGAAAACTCATCTGCCATGGTGCTGGATCAACATGCTGTTCCTTCTCAGCGTACTTACAAATAACAATTTGCAATGACAGACAAGAGAGGATTTTGGCATACGTAATAAGAGCAAAGAACAGTCACAAAAGCATTTGATTGCTTTTAGGAAAACAATCCTATGAAAGTCAATAGGATGTAGGGTCTTAACTTTTAAGCATAGAACTTCAACTACTGTAGTATCTTGGACAATTTTGTATCTTTCAAAATTCCCTTCTAAAAGCATCTTTCAGGAATCAATCCTGTGCATTGTTATCCCATAAACTATTTATGATATATTTGTTTTCATTAATATCTCATGTGAATTCATGGAAGTATTTTTAAAAATAAGTTCACAACCTTCAATACTGTTTCACGAGCACAACAGGAAACTTCTATTGCTGTGTGTGAACAAGTTTCAGAGGCAGGAAAGTGAAATGTCATAAACAGGAAGACGAGCCTGCCCTGTCTTTCTCCACAGATGAACCAATTATGTGAGAAATTCTTCTGGCAGGTGAAATGCATCTGGGATTAGCGCAGCCATTTACTCAATTTACCTGTTGTAAAGGTTAGTATGGATCTCTTCCAAAATCTGCTTAAGCCTATCTTCTGTTTCATGTTCAGAACAGGTGAGCTTCTGTCCTGTATCTCGTCTAACGGCTACGAACTGTTGGCTCTTCATGTCTCGTGGTCCCACTTCAACCCTGACTGGAACACCCTTCATTAAAAAAAGTTGTAATAAATAAGTCATTCTCAGAAAGGCTTATTTTCTCTTTTTTTTTTTTTTCCCCCTTTTTTTCTGACGTCCAGTCTTAATACAGAATACCTCACACATGTAAGTTTCTTTGGAAAAAAAAAAAAATCAGCATATATTCTACTGCTTTTCTATTTCACTTGCATTTCTGTCTTTCTCACCATTCACTTGTGAATAACATCTTGCTCCAAGCTTGCTTCATTAGCTTGGAGGCTGCATCTGTGCTACATGCAAGTCATATTTGAAAAATCTGAATTATTAAGACATTTATAATAATTTTAATGCTCTAGTTTGTACAATATTTATATACATTTTACACATTTACATATTACATTGTGCTGGAGATATTGGTAGATTTTACATTAAAAAAAAATAAAAATCACATTTGCCCCATGAGGTGCCTCTCTGATAAACCTGTTTTATATAAAAAGTCTCCCAACATGGATTCATGCTATTAGATCCCCATTTAAAAATGAATAAAAATACAAAGTTACACAGAGGGAAGAGAACTTGGACACAACAGGAACTTTCAACAACTCTGGGAGCTTTTATCATCTTACACTGAAGATTAACATATTGAAACTAATTTCAAATTCAGAACAAAAATATGATCTCGTAACTTCACTCAATAAAGTTTAAAATTTCCAGTTACTCCTGGATCATCCTGCTTGCTATTTTTGTTTTGCAAAAGCCTCTTGTACTTCATGAAGCAGAACTCTTTCAATGGCTGTATGAGGGGAACATGGTAATTTTGAAACAAAAAAAACCCTGGTCCTTCCTTTGTCGACACTGTACAGGTTTATCTTCTCTGTTTCACTGTGTGTCTTCAGGATCACCGTGTGACCTTGAAGACACATTAACTTTTAGTACAAATTTTTAAAACATGGAAGTAATTTGCACTACTAATTTCATTTTCTAGGTATATAAAGTGGAGACTTGGAAGTTCAAAAAAATCACTAATTACACGTGAATCCTAGCAAACAGAGTATCGGAAAACACTGTATGTTCATTTACTAATGAAAGTGATCACTGATTATCAGACAGCAATTCTTCATTTAGAGAAAATATTTGCCTTCAGAATACGAGGCACACGTAACATGCCACATATACATCCCCCCGACACGATCTTCAAAACACCCCCTGGAAAGAAATGTACCTTAAGCTCCCAGTGGTTGAACTTCCAACCAGGAGAATAGTTGTCTCTTAAATCAGCCCGTACACGAATATTAACACTAAGCAGCCTATTACGATATTCATTACATTTCTTCAACAAAGCCTCTTTGTCCTCTTCAGAAAGGGAATTTGTGATACCACACGGAATAATTACAACCTGCAATATAACACAACGTGTACTTTATGTTATAAAAAGATATTAGCTCCTAGTTACTACAAAAACTTACAAACAATGCTGTGGCCGTACCTGTCAGTAATTTCTTTCACGTTCTCAGAAGGACACATTTCCCTTTTCATCCAAATGATATAGATTAAATGATTTTAAATGGATGGGCTACTAAAGGGAGCTTGTCCACTGCAAGTAGCCTAATGATCTGTATTAACTTTATACAGTACGCTCTGTAATTAGGCAGCTCCTATTCAATGTTAAGTCTCCCAGGAGCACAGTATGAAATGCTCACAAATTCCAAGACAGGAAAAGGAAAAAAATACTAGTTTAAGGCATTTTTACACACCTGAACACAGGCTACTCGAGGTGGGAGCACCAATCCCATGTTATCTCCATGAATCATTGTCATTACACCAATAGTTCGAGTTGTAAGGCCCCAGGAATTCTGATAAGCAAATTGTTTTTCTCCTGGTTTCTTGGGATCTTCAAAAACAATTTCAAACATCTTTGAGAAATTCTGCCCTAGATGATGCGATGTCGCTCCCTGAAATAGTTTCACACAGAATATTATACTCAGTGAAAAATTAAGTCTATCAAGCACCAGTTTAAGGCTTTCATCTTACTGTATTTACTGAATAGATAAATACCTGGATTGCTCTTCCACTGGCAGATATAAATGCCTCTACCGTGGTTGTATAATCACCCCCAGCAAACTTCTCCTTCTCTGTCTTCCTTCCTTTCACAACAGGTATTGCTAGGAGATCTTCGTACACTTGAGCATAAAGATCAAGTATTTGCAGCACCTATGATGAACATACTGTCTTAAGAATTACTCATTATTTTGTATTTGCTAAATCATGAAATGATTTTATATGCCAGAGTCTAAAATCTTAAAAAATTAACACTTTGTCAAAATTGTATATCACCCTCTTCAAACTTCCCATGTCATTTGAAGACACTAAAGCCTCAGACATGGGTTATATCTGAGAACAAAATGGGTTCTAGTACACTTGGCATTTTTCACAAGGATTCTCCCAGAGGGAAGGGCACAGTTTTCTGTGAAGTTCTAGTAAAAATATTTGCTTGTGTTGTTATGGAGTAAGGTAACTTTGTGAAAGCAAAAGCACCAGAGCATTTGACTGGGCCCAGAGAGTGGTGGTGAATGGTGCTGCATCCAGCTGGCATCCAGTGACCAGTGATGTCCCCCAGGGATCAGTACTGGGCCCAGTCCCATTCAACATCTTTATTGATGACCTGGATGAGGAGATTGAGTCTACCCTTAATAAATTTGCAGATGACAACAAGCTGGGGGGGAGTGGTGATCTGCTGGAGGGTAGGAAGGCACTGCAGAGGGACCTGGACAGGCTGGGTCGATGGGCTGAGGCCAACGGGACGAAGTTCAACAAGACCAAGTGCAGGGTCCTACACTTTGGCCACAATAACCCCCTGCAGCGCTACCAACTGGGGGAGGAGTGGCTGGAGAGCTGCCAGGCAGAGAGGGACCTGGGAGTGCTGGGTGACAACCGGTTGAACAGGAGCCAGCAGTGTGCCCAGGTGGCCCGGAAGGCCAATGGCATCCTGGCTTGTATCGGGAACAGGTTGGCCAGCAGGAGCAGGGATCTGATTCTGCCCCTGTGCTCAGCACTGGTGAGGCCTCCCCTCGAGTCCTGTGTGCAGGTCTGGGCCCCTCACTGCAAGGAAGACATTGAGGTGCTGGAGCGGGTCCAGAGAAGAGCAACGAGGCTGGGGAAGGGACTGGAGGGAAAGTCCTGTGAGGAGAGGATGAGGGAGCTGGGGGTGTTTAGCCTGGAGAAGAGGAGACTCAGGAGGGACCTTATCACTCTCTGCAACTGCCTGAAGGGAGGGTGTAGTCAGGTGGGGTCGGGCTCTTCTCCCGGGCAATGAGTGACAGGATGAGAGGGCACGGCCTGAAACTGCATCAGGGGAGGTTTAGGTTGGATCTCAGGAAGCACTTCCTCATGGAGAGGGTGCTCAGGCACTGGGATGCACTGCCCAGGGAAGTGGTGGAGTCACCGTCCCTGGAGGTGTTTAAGGAGAGGCTGGATGTGGCACTTAGTGCCGTGGTCTGGCCGATGGGGTGGTGTTGGGACATAGGCTGGACTTGATGATCTCAGAGGTCTTTTCCAGCCTCAACAATTCTGTGATTCTGTGATTTGCTTTTTTACCTCCTCTGCTGCTTCTTCATATGTTGCAAATGCTGTGTGACCCTCTTGCCAGAGGAACTCACGAGTGCGAAGGAAAGGTTGGGGATGTTTGAACTCCCAGCGCTGAAAGGGGGAGAAATAAAAATATTGACCACCACGATCAACATTAAAATGTCAAATTACTGTTAAAAATAATGTTTTTAATTAAGTATTAGATTCTGAATAAAGACTAAAAAAGTTAACTGTTCACACATTTCTACTTAAACAATCTTATTGACAATATACATCGATAAAGTACGTTTTATTGAAAACAGTGAGAAAAAACAACTAACATAAAGAAAAAACAACTAACATAAACCACATTCAGACTTTTGCCGTGAAATAGGTGCTGTGTTCATACAGAACAGTTGTCCTACATTGCACTTATGATACAACAGTTACTCAGAAATCATGTAAGGACATACCACAACATTGCACCACTGATTAAGCTTGATCGGAAGATCCCGGTGTGACTGCACCCACTTTGCATAGGTAGGATACATGACTGTAAAAGGAAAGCAGCTTTGAGTTTCTGTACAATACAGCCAGTTTATGACAGATTTGTCTACATAAGCTTAACATTCTCTGCTGTGAAAACTATGCATTTGTGTTTAATACTCTTTAAAAAGCCTTTTTTGTCTTAGCACGTGATATTTGCACTGAAAGGACTACTTTCACTTAATTCTGGGCCCGTGGAAAATAGCTTGCTTGCTGCTGGTCGAAGTATAACCCAAAGCTCATTATCTAGTGACACTATATTTGTATGTAAATACACATAGGTTCAAATAAAATTTCACCGATCTCGAGATTTCAAGATGCTGCGCCATAACTGATTGAATTAAAAACTCATCAAGCCTCAAGTCTTAAAAAAAGTTTGTTCAAATTGCTTGGAGGAAATTTTAGCTACGTTCACAGCTTAAGTCAAAGTTCACACATAACTGAAGTGAATTATATGACAAAGAAATTGTCTTACAAATAACATAAAACAAACAAACACAATTTCCAGTCAAAGCAATTCAGTCTTCAGGATATTAATGGAAAAATCTCTAGACTGTACATTTCCTAGAAGAGTCCACTTAAGGAAACGGAAAGTGTTGCGACATTTGCTCTAAGCGGCAGGAAATTCAGGAAATTTTGATAAGGAATTACAGAAAACATTCCAAATTTGGCTTTCCTCTTTTCAAAATGGACTCGTCTATGAGCTTCCCTATATGTGTAACTGTTTTCTTTACAGCCAAATTGCATGAAAAGAGGTCTACCTGTTTCACTTGTGGGACGTATAGCAATTGGTTCAGCCAGATCTGTTTTCCCGGATTTTGTGACCCAAGCAACCTACAGGAAGGAAAAACAAAGGAGGAGAATATTTTAAAAAACAATCAAGCAAAACAAGTTTGAAAATAACCTTACTTTCACACCTAGCTGCAGATTAAGTGGTTGAGTTTTCTTGTACTCAGATTAAAACAAATTCTTAAAGTGTACCTCTGGAGCAAAGTCAGCAATATGTGTCTTCTCTTTCTCTAGAGCTGCCTGGGACACAAACATGGGGAAGTAACAGTTTTCCACTCCAAGTTTCTTGATCTCTGCATCGAAGAAGTTTTTGATAGCTTCCCAAATAGCATAAGCCCAAGGACGAAGAACGTAACAGCCACTCACATCATAGTATTCAATCATCTCTGCTTTTGTGATCACCTTTCAAAAGATTATTTAGACACAAGTTTCAATTTCACACAGAAAGAACATTCAGTAATTCGAGTATGTAGCATACAATTCAAGAAATGTCAGCTATTTAAAAGTCTTTCTGCTCAAAAAGATAGCAGAGACATGCTTTGTTACCTGTAATTAGAGGAAGCTTAGCAGGAAAATAAAGTTTAATAATAGATCTGAATGATGTAAACACTTAACTAAAACTAAAACTCATAAATCCAAGTAAGAGGCAGTAGCTAATTTCCAGGAACCAACAAACTGCACTTTTCTAAGAAATCTCTATCTAATGTCAGAATATATTTTTATTCCTTAGGGTAAAGGCAAAAATTATACCTGTGAGAGGCAATGTACCCCACTGATACCTACCTGCAATCTTCAATGAAGAGGCTAATCTAAATTAATCATCTCTACTCTGGCTGGTCTTGAACTTCACAAGCCAGCAAACTCACTCAGTATCAACAGATACTAACGTTTGTTATACATCATCTTGAAGGGAAGTAGAATTCCGAAGCCTGTAAAATTCCTATCACTTCACTGAAGTTTTGCACTCTTAATGACAGAGGAATCCATACACGAATTAAGAAAATCTGACGTATATATACACGTATGGAGAGGAAGAGTGAAATGGTTGATGCTCATCCTTTTTACAGCTTTCTAAATTTATTCAGCTCTTCAGCCCAGGCATTTCTATTCAAGACTGTGACAGCAATGTAAGAAATAGAAAAGAACAAGTGCTTTGCTTTGCATTTAAACAAACAAACACAAACACCCAAAAGCAAAACAAAAACCCCCAAGCAAACAGAAATACAAGATAAAACATAAATGCAAAACGCATCTTGATTTATAAAAACAATGAAATAATTCTTTAATTTAAACTGATGTCCGCCTACCTGAGAGAACCAGTCTGCAAGATTTTCTTCTTTTTTTTGCTTCTAGACCCAGCCTATGGTATTAGAAAAGAACCAGATATGTGCTGAAGAGCATTTAGCAGTGAAATTTATCCTAAACCCCTTGCTTTTTTTTTTCTTGGGAAGAAGGGGGGCAGAAAAAGGGGGACGTGGAACACAATATTTTAATTTTACTTCACAAAGCTAACTTTTCTCAGTTTTCTGACAGTTCAGCATGTATTGATTAGCAGGAATTGCTAGTATTTCCTTACCTTGGCTAATAAGAGTATTTCACAAAAACAGCTGTTTCTTTTCTGCTATTTGAACCCTTCTAATTCTCATCACTCTTATTTTCAACTCTTTATTTTAAAAATTTCTTACCTAGCCAGTGGCTACAAATTCATGAAACATACACAAGTTGAATTCACCACCCATGTGAATGTCAGTCACGTTGTTCAAGACAGAAAACTGACCCATCAAAATAAAGATAACCAGCACAACTGGATTCTAAAGAAGAATAAACTCGCCAGACTCAAATGACAGCAGGCAAAAGTTTTCACATCTCTATCAACAGAGAAGTTTTAAGAGTGAAAAATGCATTTTCCTGGCATAATTTCTACACAAAATCATCTCATCTCTGTCTCTGACATATGATTTATGTATCTGAAATCGGAAATAAATAGTGCAGTGTAATACATGCTGTGGAAAGACTTCTAAACTTTCAGGGCAGGTGGAGGAGGAGAGCAGATGCACAGCAATCATTGCTGGAGGTTTTTGATAGCAATACCAACTTGCACTGGGTTGGGATACATAACTATCACATTCCTCGCAGTAAGTATTTTTGAAACTCTGGTACAATGAAACTTGCATATGTGTTTTGTTTTTTTTTTTCTCTCCAGGGTTTAAACAGAGCAAGATTCAGCAGTATATGCAGAAACAAATCATGAAGCATAGAATCATCTAGGTTGGAGAAGATCTCTAAGATCATGGAGTCCAACCATCAACATAGCAGTGCCAGACCCATCACTAACTCACGTCCCTAAGCACCACATCTATACAACTTTTAAATACCTGCAGGGATGGTGACTCCACCACTTCCCTGGACAGCCTGTTCCAATGCTTGACAACCCTTTTAGTGAAGAAATTCTTCCTAATATCCAATATAAACCCCTCCTGGTGCAACTTGAGGCTACTTCCTTTTGTCCTATCTCTTGTTATTGGAAGAAGAAACTGACCCCCACCTCGCTACAACTTCCTTCCAGGCAGCTGTAGAGAGCGAGAAGGTCTCCCTTCAGCCTCCTTTTCTCCAGGCTGAACAACCCCAGTTCTCTCAGCATCTCCTCATAAGACTGTTCTCTAGACTCTTCTATCAGCTTTGTCACCCTTCTTTGGACACGTTCCAGTACCTCAACGTCTTGTCGTGAGGTGTCCAAAACTGAACCCAGGATTGAAAGTGTGGCCTCAGCAGTGCTGAGCACAGGGGCAGAATCACATCCCTGCTCCTGCTGGCCACACTGTTCCCGATACAAGCCAGGATGCCATTGGCCTTCTGGGCCACCCGGGCACACTGCTGGTTCCTGTTCAGCCGGCTGTTCAGCACCCTCAGGTCCTTTTCTGACGGGCAGCTTTCCAGCCGCTCTTCGCCAAGCCCGTAGCATGGCCTGGAGGTGTTGTGACCAAAGTGCGGGACCCAGCACTTGGCCTTGCTAAACCCCATGCAACTGGCCTTGGCCCATCAATCCTTGGCACAGCAAATTCTCTCTGACAGCACCCACAGTACCAGAGTGAGCAGACTGCTTCATGCTTTCTACACACTAGGCAGAATTTTCCTCAGTAGCATGCTGGGGTACAACTGGCACTATATCAGCTCTGGCAAACCTAAATATGAAAATGAACATAGTTACTTCGCAAAGGTCCATGCTTTCAAATTAAATGAGAAACCTGTAAAACTCTATATCTGAATTAAGGTAAACAGTTGATATTTCTGGAAAACAGATTTAAGATTGCATCTTTACCTGGTCTGTTTCTTAGGGCCTTGACCCTCTCCTGATCCACTTGAGGAGAGTTCATTACCACTCTGTCCTTGCAAAGGTTCTTTTTTGGGGCCATCATTTTGCTTCTGCTGCTTACTCTGCTTTTCAGACTTGTTCTCTTTTTCTTTCTTCTTCTTGTCTTTGTCATCAGCACCACTAGCAGAAACTGGTTTATAGTCAACTCCTGCAACAGACTTATACTGGGCTTTCAACTGAAGCAGTTCCTTAACAGCTGCATCTATCTTTTCCTTGAAGAACAAAAAAATAAAGACAAATTTATACAGAAATCACAGTAAAAAGATGGCTCTATCAAAAAAATAAAATAGATCTATGTATGGCATTGTGGACACCCACGTAGTGTTGGGAGAAAAACCCAATACTTAATTAAAATGTGTTAATATTTTAAGGGCCATATCTGACAGGAATAACTGTACATTTCAGATCTCAGAATTCAAATGCTGCCTATTCTAAATGTACATTTCTAACTCCCATAATCACACTGAACTTTGTCCTGGTTTGAGCTAAAAACCCAGCTCTGTTTAGTGATTTTTACTTTCAGTTTAGTGTCTTCTAAAAGGCTGCACGTTCTGAAGTCAGCAGCATGTTTTGCAGACAGTGTGTGCTACTGGCAGTGATAACACCTGATGTTTACAGTCACTGCCTGGGACTGGGACGCAGAAAGGCTCTTGCAGATACTTACTCCTACAGTGACCAAGGCCACTGCTGGCTCTTGTGTGCCACGCTGGGGGTGCCGGGTAGTAACAGGGGCCACAAGGGACTAAAAGGTTGCACCTCCAGGGGGTAATAGACAGGACAGGTGACCAGTGAGAGTATTCCATCCCACATACGTCATATTTAGTATAAATTGAGTGATCACGAGAGTTTCTGCTCTTTTCTGCAAGGGCTGGTGTCCAGGGAGGACTCCATCTGACCTCCTGCTTTTGATCCAGATCCTGAGTTCCTGAATCCAGCTCCCTGTATCCAGCTCCCGCCGCCACTGAGCCTCAGGCTTCCCCAGTGCCGCCTGCTCTGCAGCACCAGTGGAGATTGCTATCAGGGGGGTAGTCAGGTTCAATATCGGGTTTATATACAGTTGTATATAGTTCTTTATCATTTCACTATTATTTCTATTATTGCTTCATTAAAGCCATTTTAGTTTTCTTCTCTAACCCGTAAGTCTCTCTGCCTCATTCCCTTTTCCTTCCCATTTCGGGGGGAGAGAGGGTTAGAGAGCATCTGTCCACACTTAGTGGCCGGCCCAGCCCTAACCCGCAACAGATTTAAAATAGGTCTTTAGATTTAAATACACATCTTTTTTAACTACAGTACGTATTTACCTTTTCTGCTTTTTCTGTTTTCAGTTTCCTAACTTCATCTCCTTGAAGAGCCACTTTGCTAAACAAGGCTTTAGCTTCAGGCGTGTCTGGACCACTGGGTACTGTGTTTGATCCCTGAGGCAAAGCACCTTGAGCTACTGGTGGATGTCCTGGTTTGTAGTCCTGCCCAGTCTTTTCCTTGTAGTCAGCTTTTAGAGAAAGAAGGAGTTTTACTGCTTCATCTATTGCATCCTATATGGAGGACAAATAGCAAGATGCACTGGTGAGAATTAAAGAGAAAACAAACAAGAGGCATTGATTTTCAGGCTAAGAAAATAAAATTTCCATCTAGCAAAAACCAGTGCTTCCTAAGTAGGGAGGGACTCAAGTAACAGCTTGCTTCCCCAAGCAACATAAGTACCTTTGAGAGCTGTTGCATGGTACCAGAACATTCCCCTAGCCCACCCGCCCACCCGCCCACTGTTAATAAGTGCAGCAGAATCTACACTGAAAAATACAATAAAGCGTTTCAGAAAAGAGTGTTCTCAAACCAAACCAACCCAACCAAACAAAATAAGAAAAAAAAAACACCAGCCCAATACCAAAAAAAATTCTGCAAGGCAGAAATACCAGCAGAAATAAAACAGTTGCTCCTGAAAATATACAAGTTTGTCTCACGTTGTTTTTCACAACTGTCACTGTTGTTGCTGTTACAGCACACTAGATACTTTTATGTTTATTTGTCCCAAATACAGCAAGGAAAAGCAAAATACACTAAAAACTTCTCCAGGATTGATATCTGCCACACTTGTGCGAGGTTAAGTTTAACTTTCTACACAGCTGAATTTAGAATTTGCATCTCAAACTCAAGAAAGTATTCAGCACCAGAGTAGTCTTGTGTGGCATTATCTGACTATGCAAATTTGATGGCTACGCTATGACCCGGACATCATCGAGTCTGATAATTACTTGGTGAAAGATTTCCCCCCAGTGGCAAAATGTGGTAAGAATTACAACTGCTTACTCTCTGTGCCATTATACCTTGGAAGCTTTCTCTGCTTTGAGTCTGCGTACCACTTCCCCTTGTTCAGCTACATTATCGTAAAGTGCTTTGCCATCCACTAAGTTACAGGGTGCCAAGTTACTGCAGCATACAGAAGATGGAAGTGTAGGAGAAGGTAGACAAGAAGGAGCTGAAGGTGGATTTCCAGGCTTGTACTCTTGGCCTGTCTTTTGTTTATATTCTGCTTTTAGACCTAAAAGGATTTTCACAGCCTCATCTATTTGCTCCTGAAGCAAGAAAGGGAAAACAGCAGTTGCAGATAAAGATAGAAATAATAGAGACTCAACACAATAGCTAAGATAGCATAACCTTTACTGGAATGGCACTACCATAATTGCAATAAAACCTCAAGAGCTAACTTGTTAGTACAAGTTGTCACTGAGTTCTGTGGTAAAACTTTTTATCCAGATTACTTACCAACCTATTAGCCAACTTTTTAGCCAGCTTACCTATCAATTTATTACCAAATCAGGCAGTATATGATGTAAGGGCTGACTTCTGTGCCACGAAAGCTTCCCAGTTTTAGGTGGCTTAGTCCCCTCCTGTTATGGCAATCCATGACTCTGTACACCAGAGAATGGCAGTAAATACTCAGACTCTGAATACAGAACGGTTCCCTGGCCACTATCAAGTTAATACTAAATTTATTATTGCCATTCTGGCTTTCAAGTTACTGCCTATATTCTGCTTCAGTTATCTTGTACCATCACAAAAAGATCTTCCAGGTTCTCTAGGCACTATCACAGAACTCATGAAGTCAGCCATACCACCAGCTTAAGAGAATTTGGGAAAGCACTTCATGGAATTTGAAAGTACTTGCTTAGATTTTGCCCCTCAATTTTCACAAAACTTGCAATTAGGTTTTAGCCTAAACTGAAAACACTGTTCCACTGGGAAGCATTCACTGCTAATACACCTTTGAAGCTTTCTCCGACTTAAGTTTGCGGACCACTTCGCCTTGTTCAGCTACTTTGTTGTAGAGAGATTTGCTGTCTGCTGGGCATGGGGGTGGAAGAGTAGAAACAGGAGAAGACTGAGGACGGACAGAGACCACTGGTGGGCTTCCGGGTTTGTACTCCTGGCCTGTCTGTTGTTTATATTCTGCCTTTAGGGCTAAAAGGACTTCCACAGCAGCACCTATCTCATCCTGTAAGAGAGGAAAGGGGCAGAAAGAGGGAGGAACAAAGATACAGAAACATAAGACTCTTAAGTGCATCTTACAACACTTTCCTGAGAAGACCTGCAGTTTATGTGCACCTATTCAATTTTCTTACCTATTTAGTGGAGTTATTGAGAGTTTTCTCTACTAAGTAACCCAAGTTATACAACCCAAATAGTTCTTTTTTTGTAACAATAAATTAGTGTAGATCTTCCCACTTATTTAGATTTTATGGTACCACCAACACACTAGTGGAACAGTATTTAACCACCAGGCAAAGTGTGGTATTTCCCTTCTTTTCGTGCTCTGCATTAGAAAGAATGGAAAGAGCACAGCTACTACCAGGTGTGTTTTCTGTGCTCAGTTCCAGATGGGAAGATGTCTCAAAAAATATCTTATTGGACCTTTCCTTCTTTTTTTCCTTTCTGGTTTTGGCGTTTTATTTTGGTTTGTGTTTGAGGTCTAAATAGCAACAAGTCAATTTTATATAGTCACATAATTTGCTGATATTTACTTAAATAAATAAATAAATAAATACTGTGGGACATGTTAACCCCAAGGACCAGACTTGGATACTTAATCAGTTCATGCTGCAGGATGAATCCTGTCCACATTTCAGAACAGCAGTCTAATAAATACAGAAAATTACTCACATCTTTATGAACATTAACACAAATTTTGTCATATATATCAGCTAAATGATTAAGTACGGAAAAACACAAGTCTTGACAGAAAAGAGCCCAGTCCAAGTGATGATCACTATGATAACATGGATCCCAAAGTACCCGTTCACCTCTGCAAAGAGAGGGCAAAATGGGCTAGACAAAACCAAACAAAAAAAAATAGTTTAATCAGCCACCTTGGGTGCTTTCTCAGCTTTCAGTTTTCGGACCACTTCTCCTTGCTCTGCTACTTTATCATATAGAGCTTTACTGTCGAGGGTACCAGAGGTCTCAACTTTTGAAGACTGTTCAGTTACAGATACTGGAGGATTTCCAGGCTTATAGTCCTGGCCCGTCTTCTCTTTGTATTCTGCTTTCAAGGCCAGCAACTGTTTCACAGCTTTATCAATATCTTCCTTTGCTGCCTTCTTAGCTTTCAAGTCACGAACTATATCGCCTTGTGCAGACACCCTGTTGTACATGACCAGGTGACCTTCAGATACAGTACAGGTTCCAGTAGAGGTATCACCAATAAGCGGAGCAGATTTTCCTTTTACAGCTGAACTAGCCTTAAAAAAAATTAAAGAAAAAAAAGAAAAAAGCCAAGTATTCGGCATGATAATCTTGTATAGTAATAGATGTACAATAATACATTCTATGGCACTTTTTATAAAACTCAAGTTTACCTCTTTCTTTGCAGTTTCAGCTTTGGTCTTCTCTTTCGACCCAGATGTTGGCATTTCCTTAGTATGTCCATCAGGGATGTAAATCAAAATGCACGGGGCATCTTTACAGCTGTAAGGACTATAAAAGGATTTATTGAAAAAACAATAACGAAGGAAATAGAAGATACATACAAAACGTTTTTTGAAACAACTGTTCTACTCTTTCGACAAGATGCTATCCCACAACTGCAAGCATGTCTTTGCACACAACTGGTTACCCAAATTTGCGTACTTGCGGATCTGCATTGATTACTGTTATGGTAAAGTTTTCGTTATGTTGGAGGAATATTATGCTGAAACACAGTGTAATTTGGATGTTTGGTACCTTGCTAGACAACCGTTACAATTATATAGTATGTGCACGCTCCAATTGGGCAAATGCTTGTTTTATTCCATAATGCTGTTCCTTAATTTGTGTACTCAAAATCACAAGGAAACCACGATCTCTTTACAGTCCAAGTTAGCTGGGGTGCACCAGAAGTGCCTCGTACTTGGCTTAGACAGCTTGAAGAGGCAGGAACATAAAAAGAAAAAACATGCCAGTCCACTGAAATATTCCATGTAATGGGAAAGGGAAAAATAATTGCAGGCAACGTAATTCTTGCCAACACATGTGCAAAAACATTAAAACACAGCAAGCTGAAGCAAATTCTGTGAAGTCTGTGTAGGTCATTCTTAGGTAGCTTACCTCACTGGCTCATAGGGCTGATCACAAATAAAGAATCCTCTCCTCTGAAGTTGTATGATGTCGCCTTTTTTTAGCTCCCTAAGGCACGGATCACCTAACATCAGTTCTTCTTGCTGTAAGTGTTAAAAGAAAGTAGTCCAAATCTAATAGAGCATAAGAAATGATACGAAATACAGCAGGAGCTGTAGAAGGATAGTGTTGATTTTCTGATTTTGGAAGTGTTGGCATATTGGTTAACTCCTGGGGCAGCAGAATAAGTACTAGCAAGAAGATGCCATATCATAAGAAAGTATCAAGACAAAAACTCAAACTATCAGTCCCAGATGTATAAAAGCCAAGTAATACCTGAGAAAAGACATGAACTGAACTTTAATTTTCAAATGATGAGAGGTTAAATAAAAAATGTGGAAACTAGATGCACCAGCCCACAATTTACTCGTGTGACAAATGAAATTTTTAAATTAAAAAAAGAGTAACTAGAAACAGCAATGGCAAAAAATCCCCCTCAAACGTGAAGCTTTGTGAAATAAAGGGGACAAAAAGATAACTTACCTTGCTATTTTGGTTGATATATTGCTTGAAGTCTTCATCTTTACCTAGAACTGGCTTAGTAATCAGATGCTCGTAATTAACACAGACAGTTGGGATGAGCGGTGCACGTGGAGTTTCTGCTAACCAAGTGATCTTAGTTGTTTTTTTGAAGTCCTTATTCTCCAAGTTCAACTTGGCATCAATGGACACAATTTTTCCACTCGAATTTCTACAGGAAAACAGAAATGATAAGTAAAGCCTAGTTCTCATTTTATATTGCAGACCATCAATAGATTCACTGAAAAAACAAGTGTTCAAAGTTCATTTTTTGAATGTGAGAGACACAGAAAAAGAGCAAGCGTATTCACTCGCGTTGAAGTTGTTTTGATTTTGATTTCTTAAGTATCAAGAAACAGTAAAACTATGCAAAAAGGATCTCTATATATTTATATTCTCTATCTCAGCTCACCCCATTCTGCCACTGTCTCAACACAACAATTTCAAAGATACTATGATGACATTAATGGTCTCCCTCCCCACCTTAACAGTTCTGCAACTGAAACCCTGACTGGTTTAGTTTTTTAGTATGCAAAAGCAGTAGGGGTCAAAAGTTGTTAAAATTCCAGGTGGGTTTTCTTAGCCTGAAAAAGCTGTTTCGCAGTGGAAATACTAACATAGAAACATGGGGAACGCTGTATGAGAGGGACATGCAGCATCAGGACTGACTGGTGGTTTCACACTGGAATCTACAGTAAAATCACGCTCTCTGCTAAAATGCAGCTTTGCGGCATATTTCAAAATATTTATCTATATACAGAATCACAGAATGGTCATATACGAACAATCATTTTACTGTTACAAGCTGTCTATGAAAAGAAAACTCAACAAAAATCTGAAAAGTAAAAAGTAATTTCACCTCCCAGTCAACAGCTCACCTGTTTAGTTTGGTGATGATAATATTGCCCCAATTTATGAACGTAACCACCTCTCCCTCTGTCAGGGTCTCTGCATCCGCACCCTCGATCAGGACTCTGGAGCCGTACCACACAGGTTTCAACCCAACATCGGCATTCTGTGAACGATGATTTTCATTTCAAGGGAGAGATGGTTATTACCTAAGTTGACTGAAGTTAGTGCAGTGCCAAAAAAGAAATGCTTTATTCATGACAGAGGACAGTAAAACATAGAAGATGGGTACTAACAGTAATGCAGAGCTGTACAGTATTCCTCCACAACTCTCGGGTTTCTCATTCACAAGCGTTGTGTGTGTTCTGCTGACAGTGCTCTCAAATAACCCTGTCTTCTATCAGATATTAGCTCCAACAAAACTGATAGCACATCCCACTTCCTTAAGATTCATACAACTTTAAGATCTTACAAATAACTACCAAGGAAGTTTTTCTCAAGTTCCACTTTGCTGTGCAAATTCCCTTCAAAAATAAATTCCATCACTCTAATTTTTGCTTTTCTATATAGTCAATATGGAGCTTCTCTTAGCTGCAGAGATTTTTAAATATAGGTATTGGAAATACATTGGTTATAACACTAAAAATACTCAGTTTTAAAGCATCTCAACAACAGAGGTAACTTTTTTTTTAAAAAAAAAAGGCAGACAGCTGACAGTTTTGATTGTTAGAGAGTCATAATTCTCACCTGCACCTACTCATAGACCGGTTTCCTTATTTATTCGCAAACGGGAACAGGGCAAGTAAATGTCTACCTCTCAGTTACATAAAATGGCTACAAGAACACTCAGAGCAAAAAAAAAAAAATTAATGAAGTAAAGCCTCAAAACATTCACTTGTTTCTCAGCATAAGAGTGCTAAGGGATGCTTTCAGTAAAGCTAAAGTGCAATTTGAAATGCCACACCCAAAGGAAAGCATCCTTCCTAATTGTAGTCCTAAAAAATTGTATTAGTAACACACTTCCGTTCTTAAGGGATATTATTCTGTCTACTAGACACTGAGTATCAAATTAACAAATTTTTACTTTTGACAACTATTTGCTATCCACAGATTGACAGAATTGACAGGTTAATATATCACTCCTCTACATAAGTCTAATTTTATGAACTATTTAAAAAATGTCCTGCCTTCCTCACTCTTACGGATAAGCAGTATCCACTGTATTACACCCATAAATCTTGAACAAAATTTTGTACTTAAAGTTCTCTGTGAAATTTAGCATCAAACAACAATAAAAAGAGTCTGAGCATCACTCCATAGTTATAACACCTCCCCCTCTTCTGAAAACTCCACAGGGCCTTTCAATGCGCTGTCTATGTGCACTCTGCATACTTACAAAAGCAGTTTCCTACATCCCCTTAACAGAACAAACACGTAGCTGCCCCATTTTTGGCACTTCTATGGGGAACTGGTTTTATTTCATGCTGTCTGAGCAACTTAAAAGCAGGACTCTCCTTCCTGACTGCTTGAAGCCAAGGTACTTCCAACCTTACTCATCTGTAACACAAGAATATTAAGAGAGTAAAGCAAGAACCTTTGGATGTTTAGCCACTTCCTTCATCTCCTCTTGAGCTTCAGGAATATTTACTGGGACCACTGCATCTTTCAGTAAAGCAGTGTACCGAGGTGCTACTGGGTCTATAACCTACAGAAAACAAATGAGAAGGATCATGAATATATGACATTGCTAGAGAAATAAGATGTTATGTGAAACAACCACCACCAAAAAGGAGTATTAACTGGTATTCTTTATGTTACTGCATTTTCTTACATTTGCTTTAATGTTACTTTAATCCACAGCTTTAGAAAAGTGAGAACCAGCAGTAATACTTTATAATTTCCCATTTTTACTGAAATACTTGGAGTAAAAACTACAGATTAGGTACTACTGACATCAGGAGTAACCAAAATTATGAGCTAATCCCTTATAGTGAAGACAGCAGAAGGGAGAACTCTGATACAGTTTTACTATGTGCATAGGCTTTTACATCTGGACCATGATCTTTCTAGGTAGCTCAATTTAAAGTGATAACTTATCAGTGCGGTTCATTTTTTTTCCAGCAGCACAAGACCTGATCCCATACTCATTCTGCAGGTCAGTACTCCAGCAGAATAATCAGGGGCAGACCTGGCTCTAGAGGAAGCACCAATTAAGTCTGCAATTTTAATACAGACGCGTTAGAGACTATAATAAGGCAACATCATAACATTGGCTTCATCAGGATTTCTACAACATCCCTTTGGCAAAAAAAAAAAAAAAGATACCATTAAAATGTCTTCCTGCATTTTTATTGTCCACTTTCAAACTCAGCTGATATAGCTTTTCCCAGCATTTTTCACACCTGAAATAGTGGTCTGTCAAACTGTTCAAAGGCATTTAAAAACAATTCAAGCAGAACAGCTGTCTAGGTCCAAAAGGAGTATCAGGGATCTACCACTTTAACTGGAAACTAACACAAAGGAAAACATCTGCTTTTATTAATATAAAGCAACTTTTTTTTTTTCTCTTTATTTCTGCTCAAGTGAAACACTACATGGCAATTCTAGAAAAAAAATTTAGTGTCTAATTACTTGACATTAGCAAGTTAGGTGATACGATGACATACTTTTAAGAAGTCACACACTTGTAAGTTTACTATCACCGAAGTCAGATCCTAAATGTTAGACACAGGTTTAAAAAAGAACTTGTGTATGTATCTTAGAATATAGGTGTACTATGTGATTTAATATCATTATTTTGATAACTGACTGAATTTTACCATGTTATTACCAGGCTCTTTATTTTACTCACTAAAACTCACAAACCTTCCTCAGATGACAAGTGTTAAAAAGTCAGTAGCGAAATTACAGGATAACGTATAAAATAAGAGCTCTCATACCAATAAATTCTTTGAGCTCAGAACTACCTGTATGCAACCAATTATTTTTGCTCACATTGCAGATTGCAAACTATCAGCACAGACACATATAAGTGAAACTGGCTAGGAAATACAGTGCTGCCCAAGGAGTTGAGTCAGTGGTCTAAGAAACCCAGTTTAAAAGCCTATTCAAAAATGAGTCCTCACAGTCTGTTGTGGATTTTTGCACAAATTCCAATTCTTAGTCACATATATATTTATGCAGCAACAGAAAGAACCAATTCACAAACCTTTGTGTATATAGCAGACCAAATGCAAAATACATAAAGAAATACCAGGTACATGCCAGACAAGCAAAAACTACTTAAATGAAAATGTCTGGGTATTATCTAAGCAGAACCAAGCAGGAATCCCAATGCAAAATAACAGGTGTTTCCACAATCACACAAAATAATGCAATCAGCGTTGTAACAATTCGCCTTATTATAGTGTCCAAGCATCCGCTGTGAAAAAGCGACTAACCATGTCGAGATGCAATATTCCTGATTTGACATTCAGTCAGAAACATCAGCAGCGCTCGCTTGATCTACACAGGCAGTATGTGCAGCGCCTTAGTCCTTTTGCCACAGAAAGGAAAAGCGGCCAACATGAATCCAATTGGGTAAGGTTTGTGTTTATGGGAACGAAGCAGCCAAACCAGAAACGGGCAGCCTTTTAAAACTAGGAATAATGCATTTTCAGTGGGTTTGTAGAGCTCCTGTTATAAGCAAATGTGACTGTGCTATGAAGCTGCAAAATGATAGCTTATGCTATGTATGCTTACAGCACTGTAAGCTATATGCTAAGGTAAAAAGCATTAAGTAATACCTTCTTACAGATAGCTCGCAGCTTGAAAGCAGAAAAATGAAATGCAGTTTTCATATCAGATTTACAGCAAATACCATTATCTTTCCCCATACTACTAAATAAGGCAAGTAAGCATTGGTATAGGAGAATCAATAGGGTTAGTGCTACTTCAGGTTAGAAAGAGAGGGACATTCCATTTTCCTGAAAGTCTGCCAGATGATGCAACACATTGCAACTGCTACTTGTTGTGATAAGCACTCCAATGAACGCTGGATTCTCTACATATCCCAGAAAGAGGATTAAGGGAGTAGCATCAAATTCAAGTAAGCACATACCTTTTTGTTAAAGGACCAAATTTTATCCCACTCCATATTCACGACAGATCGAGAGGAGCCCTGAGGAAAGAAAAACAAAAACAAAAACAAAACACAACCCTCAACATTAATATAAAAATATTACAGCTATTAGACTCATTTAAAGCAAAATCCTTTAAAACTAGAAACCCTTGATAGAAAAGCATCTTGAGCCAGAATCCGCTCACAAGTGTTAGTACTGGGGAAGCAGTACACACGAAAGCAGCAAACATCCAAAAGAGGAAATATCCCAGTGACCAGCACTTTAACTGAAACTTCACAAAAACTTGTCCTTACCAAGTGAGATTCAAAGAATCAGAAGAGAACACACACCTGAGCAGCAATGAACTGTTTTAGCCCTTCAACTGTCATGCCTCTTCTTAGGACACCACGCACAGTGGGAAACCTTGGGTCATCCCTAGTAGAAAAAGACATTTCATCAGTGTCACATGGCAAGTTCTATGTATTAGTTACCCTGATCGAAAACTTTACTAATACCACCACAAGTGAAAGGCACGGGGTATTGTGCTTGTGTGAATTAAGAGCCAGATGAGAAAACTCAACTGAAAAGACTGAGCTCCTATCCATACAAAATGTATGCTGCCGGTTCTCTTCTTCTCCACCCCAGGAAGGGAAGTCATCTCTTGGTGAAGGGGCTCTGTTCATATACCTATGCAATTTGAAGTGTCTCAAGAACTGGCAAGGCAGAAGTGATGTCCCTATCACATTAGTATGGCATCTGATTAACGAAATCCGAAACAACAGCATTTGATTCTTTCTTGCTCAAGTGAAATCAGAAAGAGGTGAGTGACAATGACAATGTTATCTCCCAATGACATTAGTGACAGAATTCTGTGATTTGAAGGCCCAATCTGGAATTTAAGTATGTGTTGGTGGAAACACCAATAAAACCTCGCTGAAGACCTAAAAGGGAGGCAGAAGTCATCACAAGACCAGCTATATCACAGAGAAAAAAAGAAAAGAACAAGAGAAAACAAAAAACAAACCAAAAATTTTCCTCCAGCAGAGTGGCTGCATGCGTAAGCTAAGAGTCTAGGCTTCCAACACAATCAAAAAATAAAATGAGGGGAGAAAAAAAAAAAAACAACCCCTGCATGTTTGGCACATCTAAGCAAGACAACCAGACAGCCTAGGAACTCGTGTAAAATGATGCTCCCGTAGGTTGAGCACAGAATCACCTACAAGCAGTTGTCTGAATTAGCATTATCTTCATGTACTACAAGGAGAATACTTCAGATGGTCCACTCCTACACCAAGCCCATTCGGGAATGAACAAAGGAGCCTCTCTATAGAGAGAGCTACATGCAAAAGTGTAAACCCTCGGCTCACCCTTTCTAGGAAAATACTTAGTGCTCAGTGGCCTAGTAGCCTATCTCCAGAAATCCAGTTAATTCAAAAAAAAAGAACAGAAAGAAGGTGGAGACAGCAGGTGGGAGGGAAGTAGGACAGATCTGACTACATGGATAGGACCAGAAGTTCTTCACTTCAGGTCCCC
This sequence comes from Trogon surrucura, assembly GCA_020746105.1. Classification (NCBI taxonomy): domain Eukaryota; kingdom Metazoa; phylum Chordata; class Aves; order Trogoniformes; family Trogonidae; genus Trogon; species Trogon surrucura. The sequence goes on from CM036618.1 coordinate 105,875,774, forward strand.
TCCTGGCATGGCTCAGGAATGTATCCGATGACTCAGAGTGGAAAATGCGTAAGTAGTACCTGTAGCACGAGCCAGAGTCCAAAAATAACCCACCACATGTTTATTATGGGATATGAATATGTATGTACACAGCTACTGTAGAGTAGTAAACAGACCCATTGTATGCGCAGAAGGCATTGTAATTAATCTATGTCCTTAAATATTGTTTAAATACTAAATCATGCTGCTTTGATATCTAAACACTGCCCAAACCAGAGAATGTGTGCCTCAGTCGTTTTCTTAAGCAACAATGCTGAACTACAACTGTGTAACATACCAGCCATCCACAAGCCCTTCGTTGACAAACCATGTAAGTTTTCTCTTGGAGAGCACAGTGTTGTTGAGGTTTAGCCGGCTATACTCCCATATATACGGTTTCCTTATGCCCAGTGCCTCAATGATCCAGTAGAATTGTTCGTCTCTGTCATGGTATTCAGTTGTCCTCAATGCATGTGTGACACCTTCAATACTGTCAACAATGGGGCAGGCAAAGTCGTACGTGGGATAAACCCTGGGAATAAAGACCTTCAGTTAGCAGGGTAGAAGAACAAAATGCCCTCCTCACACATAAACATTTCAGCTAGGCATAATTTATATTCATATGTTATATTTATTATCATACAATATATATATATTTATAGAATCATAGAATGGCCCAGGCTGGAAGGGACCTTAGAGATCATCTAATCCAACCTCCCTGTCATGGGCAGGGACGCCATCTCTCAACTAGGTCAGGCAACACGTGAGAACCGAACGATTCTCAAAACTCTTAGATCAAGACTAAAATAGCACATCCACAACAAATTGCCCATTAAAAGATCCAGAGGGCAATGCGTTTTTAAAACAAAGGACACGTTCAAGAAATTAATTGACCATAGCTTTAATATTCAAGACCAAAAAAAAATAATCCTATACTGCTAGTGTTCTTCTCAACACCTAAAATGCTGACTTGTAGTTTGTTTTTAAATATCAAAAAGAATCATTAGTTGGCAGAATAATAAGCAAACCTTTCGTGTTTAAAAACAAATCCCTACCCACAGACATAGCTTTAGTACTATACACACGTTAAACTCGTGTTTCCAAAAAGGGAGCTGTACAGCTGGAAACAGAGGTTGCAGATAAGCACTGAAGCACAGTATTGATCAATTGGGTGTGCTTACTTCAAGGCACAATGTGCTAATTCTTCATTCGGCACCAAAACAGCAGTTGATGTGAAAACGGAAGCAGCTACTCAGGTAAGTAGATCAAGGATGTCTCGCAGCAATATAAAATTGTAGCACTGCAAAATTGCCATGGGTCTGCCTTAAGCTTCTAGAGCTAAAGCGAAGGGCTTTGCTGTCCAAGATACAGCCATTAAGTCTAATTCATGCTTTGACCCAAAGTTCTTCACTGACATGAAATGTATTTACGGACCAAAACTGAATCACTGCTGACCATGACGGTCAACCCACAGGTTTTGAAAGGCATTTGCAGAAGTTTCAGAAGGTCAAGAGTCTCATTACATATTCTGACTTAAAAAAAGCTAGCAGGTTCCAAGTATTAAAAGTAGTTTACTGAAGAATGATAAATGCCCTGAAAAGAGTAAAAATCACAGGCCATGCAAGGAGGAAGCGGACATACTTGTAGGTACTTCCAGTACGTGGGTGAGGCTGGTTTTTACAACGATAAAGAGTTGGGTCCCTCATACATCCATTGTTACTACTCATATCTATTTTTGCTCGTAGACAACAAGTTTGTCCGTATTCTGTTCCCTTTTTCATTTCTTCCCACATTTGCAGATTCTTATTGACACCTAAGAATAATGAAAATAAATAATTTTCCAAGGTTGAAGTTGATAGAGAAGCACATTTTATTACTGCAGTAACAAAAAGCCAGGTCACTCCCCCTCTTTAGACACTGAAATTCATTTTCACACATTTCATATTTTGTTTTTATTAGAAGTAGTAATGAATGGTGATGAACTCAAACATACACAAGTTTACTGCATCTGTCTAAAGGTACGTGTATTACAGCCCTGCAGAACAAAGCACTAAACACTTTCAGGACCTTAGAGATAACAAAGATGGATGAGATGACTAATTGTGTAATAAAAAAAAAACAAGTTTTGATGTCAAATTGAAAAGAAAGTAAGACAGAAGCTTAAAATATCTTACAGTTATTTCTGTGTTTAGATTCCACTCTTTGCTCACGCTCTGCTTTCATTTGTTCTGCAGGAGTATCATCCACATACGCCTTCCCTTCTTGAATAAGCTTCTCAGCATATTTCATTATCGTTTCAAAGTGATCTGAGGTATACGTAAATTGATCTGGTTTGATGTGCAGCATTGCCACATCTTCAAGAATAACCTAAGAAAACGTGAAAATGTATATTGTAATACTCAGAAAAGCTGGTTTTCTTAAACCTCTACCCTCTTCATGCCAGACGTGATGCTTTTAATGCTCCATTGCCCACTAAGGATAAGGCATACGAATAATATGCCACGGTTGAAAGGAAAGAGAGGCAGGAAGTTATCACTCACTCGTAGCCTACAGCTATACGGGATCGGACTTAAACAACTTAAGAAAGAGGTAGGACAAGAAAAGGACATGAAAGTTGAAACAAATTTATACAATGAAAACAACGCTGTATTGCAAGAGTTGTGCATTTACATACAGTAAAATAAACACTGGAGAAAGGGAAGAAATAAGCTACCAGAAAATAAGCTTTGAGCTTTTTATGGTAAGGATGATGGATTTTTCTTTCAAGCATAAGACTTAAGTGTAACAGTGGTAATGTAAAAATCCAGTGCAAAAAAAGTGTGCACGAGCAGCTCAGCACATCATTTACCTTTGAATTAGCTACACAGCTGAATGGATTTCCCTGCACTCTTATCATACCTTTTCAAAGTCTTCCTTCTCTTTTTCTGGATTTGTGTCATCAAATCTCATAATAAGTTTTCCTTTAAAGTTAACTTGGTAGTGCTGATTCAGCAGAGCAGCTTTGGCATGACCAATATGCAGATATCTAAAAAATGAAATAAAAAAAAAAATATACACCAGCACTACTTCAGCTAGACTCTTTTTGGTATGTGTGTGTGAAAAGAATAGAAAGCAATACCTAAGCCTAACAAAAAAAAAAGACAACCGAGGATTTTTATTGAAATACTACACATATATGAAAGTAGATTATATTTTTTCCTACTACAAATTTAGTAGTTAACTGTTAAAATACCTAGATCTGTAAATTAGAGTGCCTCTATGGATACGAAGTTTTACAGACTAACTTAAACCAACTGTTGATGATACTCAGTAGTAGCCACCAGATAATCAGAACTCACCACATTCAGAAAAGTGGAATTTTCTGAAATGGTGGTGGTTGTGTATTTTTAACACAAGCTAAAAAGCTAAAAAACCCAAATCTACAAAATGAAAATAACTTCTGAAAAAAAATTAGAAATATACGTGACCCTGAAGAACTGTGTTTTAATTAAAACACCAGAATTAAGACACTGTAAGCTACCAAAGTAATGTGAGAACAATGTACATTATATACATGCATGCACATAATACATAACTTAGGAGCAACAGTTTATACTGGACTAATAGAGTAAGAACCACCACTACAGAAGTCGCACGATGCTGAGAACAGCCAGTTTAAAGAAGAAATGCAATCATGGACATTTTACAGCTCATGAGGCAACTCTAAAAAGAAACAGATAACTAAAAGCTGGCTGAAAACTGTATTTATTAAACTGGCTCATCACATCTCCACTGCCTGGTCTTTAAGGAGTTTGTGTTTTGGGACTATGTACAGCCTGGGCCCTGGGCCAAAGGTCTCCATCACACATTTGGTGCCAAGCTTCCCGACGGAAGGCTCTCCCGTACGTCTTCCCCTTCTCAAACCTAAACTTCCTGGAGAAGCACTACAAGTCCCTTTGCCCAAGTTGTAAAGACTTAATTTACACATCGGAACTCCCATCCATGCACAGGCCTCCGTTATCCGTGCAAACGCCATCCTGCTGCTTCTCCTCGTCCCACTGCTGGGCAGCACCACGTCACCTGCTGGCAACCAACCTCCTTATTCCACGTTCAAGTGTTCAACGAGGTACAGACGAGAAGTAAACATACAGCTCTACTGCAGACGTGGACAGAGCTTTAAATAATCTTTTGGCTTAAAAATCTTGTCTGATAAACTGACTAACATCCTCACTTCAGCAAATCTTTTTTTTTAAAGAAAAAACACAAACAGAACCTTCTCACAGTAATTAAGTTTCTTACCCACTTGCTTCAGGAGGAAATCTCACAATGACTTTTCCCATCTCTGCACCAGGAAGCTCAACAAACTTCCCAACATCTGCTTTCTTTTCTGTTGCCTTAAAAATTAACAGACACATAATTAAAGATCACATTAGCTGCATAATCAGATACAAAATTCTAGATAATAGCTTCTGCACCAAGGTCTTCTTTCAAACCAGAGGACAAAAAGCTGCCACACTGGATGCCAAATTAACCTATTTACAACTTTCACATTACTCATAGTACATCAAAACAAGATTAGTTCTAGAGTTTTTTGTTATTCTGTCTTCAAATCTGATCCAGGATTGAAAAGTCTCACTAAGTTGTTTCATTTATTCCATAGAAAAAAAATAGTTGCTAGCCAATTCTTTATATTGTGGTGTTTTTAACCTGAATGTCATCCAACAAGTCCAATCAAGGACAGACTGCAATCTTTGCAGGTCTATCAGGATCTGTATAAAAAGCAAACAATATATCTAAGGAATTGCGCTGATTAAGAGGTGCCATTTTTACATGATTTCATTTAGGCACTGAACTACAGCATTAACAGCTGTTACAGCTTTATCTTCAAACAAGAGTTTACAGAAATTTAATTTACTGTACAACTGATTCCTTTTAATTCTCTAACTTTAAAAAAAAAATAATAATATTGTCTTACACACTCTCTCCGCAGGATCTGAGTAAAACTTACCATTTTAACCTTTGGTGTTCCAGAAGCCCACTTGGATCCTACTGCCTGAAAAGCACGCTGTACCTCAAGAAAGCCATACCACCGCTTTGCATGGACAGGGGCTTTGTTTTGCTGCAATTGCTCTTGCCATATGTTACTATCTGTTAGAAAACAAATAATTTTTCAAGCTATTAAACTATAAAAATTGAATAGTTACTGAAAATTATAATTTTTAAAAGCTACTCATGCTTTCTTCTGGAAAGACATTTAGTTATGGGGACACAAGCAATTTTAAAGCAAATTAAATAAACAAACTCCCTCCAACACACTACATGCAGCATTCTTTCGTGGATTCATTACATCAGAAAGTGGGAGGGGGTTGGGGAACACACATTTTTCTTTGTATCACATACGTCAAAATTAATTAAAACTTTTTTCAAGACAGAAATATACAATACTGATCTAGTGTGTCTGTGTTTGATATTTTTTAAGCTTTAACAGATTTGAAGCATGTATCAGTACTACCCTTTATTTTTGAGAGCCTGTACTCCCACAATCTAATTTTCAAGGAACACAACTTCACTACAAAGATTCTGAACAAGAGGAAGAAAAGAAAAAAAAAGTACACTTCTTTCAGATTTCTCTCTTAAGAGCACCAACTTTGAAAAAATAACAAAAGATGTTAGCTTTTAATCTTGAGTACGCATTTTACTTTCAAGAGGAATTTGGTTATACTGAATAATAGATTGGCACATAACCAACTTTAGACATAGATCTAAAAGAATACAAAAACCAAACCAATCAAAACAGATCATCAAAGCTTCTTTTAATCTTGGAAGGGTATTTCAGAGAGTAACATATGCCTCTTTTAAGAATTCAAACTAAAGAAATTTCCTCTAATAAGATAATCACAGAATCACAGAATGTTAGGGATTGGAAGGGACCTCGAAAGATCATCAAGTCCAATCCCCCTGCCAGAGCAGGAATGCCTAGACTATGCCACACAGGAACGTGTCCAGGCAGGTCTTGAATGTCTCCAGAGAAGGAGACTCCACAGCCTCTCTGGGCAGCCTGTTCCAGTGCTCCATCACCCTCACTGAGAAGAAGTTTCTTCTTGAGTTTAAGTGGAACCTCTTATGTTCCAGTTTCAGCCCATTACCCCTTGTCCTATCAGTGGTTGTCACCGAGAAGAGCCTGGCTCCATCCTCGTGACACTCACCCTTGATATATTTGTAAACATTAATGAGGTCACCCCTCAGCCTCCTCTTCTCCAAACTAAAGAGCCCCAGCTCCCTCAGTCTTTTCTCATAAGGGAGATGCTCCACTCCCTTAATCATCCTAGTTGCCCTGTGCTGGACTCTCTCCAGCAGTTCCCTGTCTTTCTTAAACTGAGGGGCCCAGAACTGGACACAATATTCCAGATGGGGTCTCACCACGGCAGAGTAGAGGGGAAGGAGAACCTCTCTCGACCTACTAACCACCCCCCTTCTAATACACCCCAGGATGCCATAAATGCCATGGAAAGGTCTGTGTTTACAGTTTTACTCTACATTACAAAATAATCTAAATATTTAATCCGAAAATTTTGGCCACAGCAAATTTTCATATTTAGGCAACAGGTCATAGAAGACACATTTACAGTTAACACAAAAGAATTTTAAAAACCATCCCATCTATGATTACATCCTATACATTTCCAAACAGAGCAACAATTTAGAAACAATTCTAGGGTTTCCTAAGCTACACTATTTCCATCACTAGCAATGCACAGGCCAAAGCACTATGCACAACAGCGTACAGTCTGGCATACAGCTGAGGCAACACCAGCATCCACAAAAAAAGGAAATTTGAAGACTCCTGCTATACACTGATCGCAAGCCAAGGAAAGAGAGAACATACACTGATACCTTTTAGTACAGCCCAGACACACAAGTCTGCGAGACTCAGAGAGTTTCCAACCAAGTAAGTTCGTAGAGACAGACAGTGGTTGAGCTCTTGGACTGCTGAAAGAAACTGGTTGGCAGTGGATAACTTTGTGGCACTGAACTCCAGCCAGTGGTCAATCTAGTTTTAAGGGACAAAAGATAGTCAAAGTTATTAAAGGAACAAGAAAGAAGCTCGTTAAAAAAAAAACAAACCTGAAGTACTACACAATCCATTTAATAGTGGACCAGAAAATATCAACTGGAACATTAAATATATTGGACAATAAATCATAATATATATAATGTACATCAGGGGGCCGGATAGCTCACTTGGTTAGGGTGTGGTGCTGATAACTCCAAAGTCACAGGTTCGATGCCCGTTGGGTCTCCATGTGTTGCCTGATTTAGTTGAGAGGCGTCCCTGCCCATGACAGGAAGGTCGGATTAAATGATCTCTAAGGTCCCTTCCAGCCTAGGCCATTCTATGATTCTATGATTCTATGATATGCTTAAGGAATGTTTAAATTAAAATGTACTGAAACATTCACCCAGAACTATAACAAATTACTAAATTTAATTTCTTCCTTCTGGATGCATTCAAACTCCTGAAAGTAGTGACTTTACTGAAGCTATTCCCACTGGTAAAAATAATTAGCAGTTACTAGGTACCTATTTCTCACATACACTAAACAATAATCTCAGTTATCCTTCAACTATTTAGACACCACATTTGTGACCTAGTTTATCCTCCTGGTACCGCTGCTGGATAAGTTTACCATTTTCCCTGCAGTCCCTATCTTCTCTGCTTCATCTCCTTTAAGATTTTAAGAAATCAAAATCCCTCCCACATCTCACTTCCCTCACCCTTCTCCTGCAGAACAGTCTTGCTCCATAAAAGGAGCACAAACCAGAAAAAATGAAGAATCAGGCCTTTGGTTAATAATGGCAGCCCTGTCTATAAATTAATCTCTTAAAGCATTGAGGGATTCAAGTGTCTCTTCTAGTCCTCTGTCCCTATTTCATGTGCAAATGTTCTGTAAATTGCGTCATGAATCCTTCCAATACTCCAGCCAACACGGCAGGCACAGATGTAATTACATCACGACAGAATTCAGCTCATTCATTTGCAGTTATGCTCCAAAATATCTGCACCACAAATGCAGCTGTCACTGTACTTCTTGAATTACAACTTTAGTTTTGAAAGATGCAGAAGTGAAAAGAAGTACTTCATCAAAATACCAATCCTGAAAGTGTGTTTGCAAAGGCTCGGGGCTTAACTTAAAAACAAAGGGTTTGGTTAGAAAGTTGAAATAGCCACAAGATAACTTTTAAAATACCTTACAAGCAATACACTAAGAGAACACTTCCCACAAGACCAGCTATAAGGACTGAAAAGGGATTACAGGTCATTTGAGTAATTGTAGAAAAGAGCTAAATCAAGTCCTTCAGTCCCTTCCCAAATTTCAGAAGAAATAAATTTCAATTTACCTGTTAGTTTTAACTACCACCTTAAATTCAGTACATGATTATTCCAAGCTAGACTCAGGAAGAATTCCCTCTTATTTCATAACATAACCACAGTTCCTAATAACTTTTTCTGATCTGTGTAAGCAAGAAAGACATTCTCTCTTTGGCAGAAAAATTCTGGTGTCCTCATGACACCACTAGCAAAGCGCTACAGAATACGGGACTTTGCACGAGGGAACAGTCCATCTACGTGGCGACGTCTCACCACATTTCACTGAATTAAACTGGGGTCAGGGTTTTGCCCATGGTATGCACCAAAAACCAATGCACTACTTCAATGTCATAGAGTATTCCCTGGTGTTTCACCAAAGCGATACATGGTAACAGGAACAGAACTGAGGAAAACTAAGAGGGAAAGTTGCAGATAAAACCTTCCAAGGTGAATTATGTTAGTGAACTGCCAGGATAGGAGTTGCTGCTGCAAGTGTGAGAGAGGGCAACCTTTTCAAAGCTCAGATTTATGACTATAAGAAAGAGCAAGATGAAGAAAATTCAACCCTTCGCATCCCACATAGTTGGAACCTCAGTCTAATAACAAAATGCACAATAGAGGCAAAGTTCAAAACAACAAACCAAGAAAACTTTTGATCACAGACCAAAAGAGGAGAAAAAGGAAAAGAAAAAAAGAAAAAAAAAAAAAGAGGCATGTTTTCTCACCTCAGTGTGTTCCAACAGATTTGAACCATACAACCCAGCAGAACCAGCAACTCTAGCCAGATAACGAGCTATTGAATTCACATCCGTAAACGAAACATGCCTAAAAAAAGATAAAGGTATGTTGAATTACTACCTCCAATTTTAATTGTACACACATAGTTGGAACGTGTAAAGCAAACGCAAATTAATTTCTAGGTGAACCAAGAGGTACTAGGTCACCAGAATAAAAAAAAAAAACATATCTAGCAAAAGAATGTAACAGTCCTTACTTTGCTATCATCAGATGGAACAATAAGCTTCTAAACACGAAAAAATTTTGTTCAGCTAGACGGTTAAGAAAACACTGATTATTCTTTCAGAGAATAAAACCCTCTCTCCCCATCTGACATAATACTTCAGTATAACCTGAGCTACATATTTCCTAGAATATAAGGAGCTAAATGAACATTTGTTTTCTTCTCTTTCCATACAAGAAGAATGACTTCCAAGGGGATCCCTAGGGAATCTACGGAGGAATCAAAAGGCCTCTACCATGGTTCTAAGGGCTGCCATCAGAGGAAAAAAAAGTTCATTTATTGCTCACTTTACCCAGTTCAAACCTCTATGCGCTGTTGAACAAAGTTGGCTGCCTGTATTTCTGTCTCTTACCCAGTCTTCTCCAGACAAAAGACTAATTTGAATTTCTTTTTCCCATTCTGCTGCTGAAAATTCTCAACAGATCTGGATGCCAAAGGCTCTCCAAAGAGTATACTTCTTTCTGTGTTTCAATCTCCCTTTTCCACCCCATATACTGCATTAGAAAAAGCTGCATACTGTCATAAATCTAGTTTTGAATTCATCTAAGATAAATGTGAACATTTCCATTAATATTTACTAAAACACTTTGGAAGAAGGATGCATCACAAGCATCAGTTTTCCAGATCAGACTCATCTCCAGTCCCACACAGGTATAGATTACAAAATTAGAGCTCAAATTGCTTCTAAACGAGCAGTGACATCAACAAAAAGAGTTCCTGTAAGTGTTCCATTCCACTCGGTTTAACGGTCTCAATGCTACACTTCGAGTTGTCCAAACAAGGTTTCATTTCTGTTCTGCCACTGTTCAGTACTTCCTGCTACACCTAATGTGTCCTTTAATAAATTAAAAGAATTTTTGATAGCCTTCAAAAAGCCTTGCAAAAAATCAGTGAAAGTTCTGAAAAAGATGTAGAAGACTTCTTGACACACTAACAAGTAAAATGAGTCTCATTTTCAATATAAATCAATCAGACAGTCTTATTAACTGCACTAAAACCTAAGGAATGGAGGTCATTTGTAGGTTTTTTTGCTTCTAGCTTTTCACACTTTTAGGATCCAGCATATAAAAGATACATAAAATGTAACTAAAACCAAACATCACAGCAGGGAGCTTAACATACACAAAATACGTCCTATTATAGTTTTACATTGCTATCAGATCTTAATGAAGCTTTTTCACTGAGAAAAGCAAAATGTTACTAACACATTTGCATCTATGGAAAGTCTGTCCAATGTGTTTTTATTGTTTTCACTAGTTCACACTAAAACAAATATCCCTGATTTGAATAACCATATGAAATGTGACAATGTTGCTCTGAGCAAAATCTTAGTTGTGCTTAAGTCGTTTATTTTCTTTGCACAAAAAAGATCTACTTCCACCTAAACATAGTGCTAATTGCCTTCCTTTCTTTGACCAAGTTACAAAACATTAAGGCTGCTCTGAAACTAGTGCCTGCTAACTCCAGGGGTAAGTTAAGGAAGAATAAACAGGGACAATGTAACGTTACAGGCAAAGGTTAAGTGTCTCTCAAAAGTGACAGGAAATGACACATAATTAAATACCAGGACAAATATTTAAGAAGCGAAAGACAAGATGGGAGAAGGAAAAACATGAAACACTAAAAAGCACAGAGAAGCTCCAACTGTAATAAAACATTATTTGAATTGATTTGTAAAAAGCATTGCAGAATTGTTCTGAGCAGAAGTTAAGACACATCAGCCTAAGAGTAAGATTACTCTAAAGCACGCATGCGCTCACAAAGCAAAACGGAAAAGCTCTACTGTAAGCTGGTGAGATGCGAGTACACTAACACAATCCATAAAGCCCTCACAATTTAGCAAAGTGGTTTGTGTAGGAGCTATTGCGACATGAAGTTTTGAAGACAAGTTTTCAAAAATAACCTTTAAAATAAAATTAATCATCTCATATTGGTGATAAATTTTTCAGCTAACTAGCTGACAGCTAAGTTTCAGCTAGTTAGCTGAAAAGTTTGTCAACAGATTTTAACTGCACTTCAAAATTTAACCTAGAAAAAAGCAAATAAAATGTTCTCTCTTGTTCAAATCAAGCCATTAGAATAGTTTCCCAGAAAAAAAAAAAACACAAAACACTCTGAAATGTCCCAAATGAATTTTAAATCATGCCAAAATAAGAGAGCTTCAGCAGAACTGATGCCATGAAATCCATTTACTAAAAGCATTAGTTGAGAGATGAGTTCAGCTGATGCTTCTCAAGTTACAGATACACTTTTAACAGACTTTAAAATAGAGAATCAATTTTTAAAATGATTGTACAACTGAGCAAGAGAAAATTAATGCAATATTGAGATTTGGAATTACTTCTTAAACATAATCCAATGCCAGGGACAGGAGGACACTAAAGACAAAAAATTCCATCTGATGGAACCATGATTCTAGATATTAACCACAGTGCAGAAAAGTTTTGCTTTACATTTGTGACAATTTCCATTACAACTTAAATGAGTGTTTTTGCAATGTAATGAGAAGAAGGCGTGGTAATATGAAATTATTTAATAAAACAATTTTTTAAAAAGCTGAGCTAATAAATTTATATTTTTCCAAAATCATCCCCACGTGTCATAGGAGCATACATGTCCATCTATATCTTTTAGTACACACATCACACACACATGGCCTAAACTGTGAAAGGAAAATGAAAACAAAGTCTGAAACCACTTAGGGGGAAAATTCTTTCATGCAACTAAAAGAAATCCAATTAACTCTCTGTTACATAATCTCTATCCCACATGTGCATAACACATAGAGACTTATTAATGCCGTACTAATTAAATCCCAATCCAACCTGCCACATTTCTCTTGTTTCCATTCAAAATCATAAATTCAATGCCATCACTAGGCACAGCAAAAGACAACACGTAAAATCAGAGATTATAGTCAAGAAAGAACTCACATCTGAGTTCAAGCCTAACATTTTAAACAGAAAGCAACATTTGCAATCAGCAAAACAATCATTAGCATTGAAGACTGTGAATCATCCCGTGTTTCAATATTTTTGCAGAAATATGTACATAGCGACAAGCTCTTTCTTCAAGCTTAGAAGACAGTGAAAGAACTTGGTTGGTGTTACTTTAAGAGGATCAAGTCAGGATCTCTGCAATACAACATAAAAATACAATGCTGTTTCCGTAACCATCCTACAAACATACAGGAATATCAATCTGTGATGGCTTTAACCGCATCTTCTACTCAAATAGCCCACAAAACGCGAGTCTGTCAGCAAGTCGGTGCACAATAAATTGTTCCCCCTATTCTTCAAAAAACAATCAATATTCAAAAAACACACTTAGAATCAGAAATTCCAAACACATCATGGTGCTAATATACCTGAAGCCAGGACTGCAATGTTTAGGGGTCAAAGTATGCTCCTTACCAAGGATACTTGATATCAGATTTCCACTGACACCTCAGTGGTACTCAAGATACCAGGATATCTCCTCTTGATACACCCAGGTATCTTACCTGGTATGGAATCTAAGTTGACAATGCACCTTCCCAAAAATAACACCAGTGCTCCTGCATTTATGATATGCATATGACCCTACTCAGATCATAAAAACCACCTGCATGCCACAAACCTTGAATTATTTATCCCAATGGCAGAGTATTTTTAGAAGGAAAGGCAACAGACTTCTACAAAAATTTCCATGATTCTTTCTACAGGATGAAGATGGACTGGATAGCGTGGCATAGTTAACTAGCACTATTCTGAGATAACATCATGCCTTCACTTATATGCAGAAGGAAGTCCAAAATAATGCTATATAAACCTTTAAAATTCACTCCACCACATACTGCTCCAAGGAATTTTGTATATTAATCTTGCCTAATACAAAAAGGGCTTGCTTTTGCTAATCCATGGCACCTCAAAAATGCAAATGCCTAAACAATAAGTGACTGGTACAGCATAAATGACTAGACATAAGTGCATGCAAGTAACAATACCAGAATCAAATTTAGTACATATTGTAAATGTTTTGTCCGTGCTACAAAGAGACATCAGAAATGCAGTGATGAAGAAAACTGTATTCTTCTCTTCCTGCTACCTGAAAAGGTTATTGTCAATGTTACAGCCATGTGATTTACAAAACTGCTGACCCAAAGCTAGAAGGAGAGATGCAAAGTCACTTACTCAGACACACGGAGGATGGTTTCTTTGCCTTCTTCCACCGAAATTTCAACATCATTCTTCACATGCTCCACTGTCAGAAGAGCTCCTGTAAAAAACAAGTAAAACAGATATTGAACTTTCTTCGAGGAAAAATGTCTTTCACAGTAGCATCAAAACAGTTACATTTCTTATCAGACAGGACCAGGTGACTGAACTAGCTCCTTCAAATAAGATCGCTCAAGGAAGAAATCAATGTTCAGTCTCATATGCAAGAGGCTTCTTATTCTTGGCAATGCTTACAGCTTCAAATTGACTGTGTCCAGCATACACTAACCTGCAGTAAGCTCAGCAAGTGTCAGCAGCAATACACTTTGCTTCCTTAAGGTATTGTAAAAATTAGTCCTGTCCTTCAATATATGTAGAGAATGCAATCAAATTGCTTTTAATTACTGAACAGTATAGTAATGTAGTCCATCCCAGCCCTGACATATGCATCAAAGGAGGTCAATTACTGAATATACCAGCACTTTCTAAGCAAGGATGAGACTACTTTTAACCCGATTTAATGTTTATGAAACAGTTAGCCATTCAAAATCAAGAAACTCTATCCATGTAAAAGTGCTTTCAAAGTAGTTCATCAGTGACAGTAAAGGACGGCCTCTAGAAATAGAAGAATTATTGAAGTTTTTAAGCTACATCATCAACAGGAAGACAGCTCTGCCAATATTCAAAGTGGCTTGATGCAAACCTACTCTGATCTCTATGCTCTATAGCACAACACTGTAGCTTAAACAAAGCACAGAGCTAGCTTGGCTGTATTTCTGGATTGGCTTTGGTCCAGATTCAGCCTGCTGAGCCTAAGTAGAGCTTGTGTTCTTCTGCTTTGCTCAGAAGCACATACAAAGGCAGTAAGCTTTTGCACTAGCAAATATAACTTAAATGAAACTAGCCAAAGGACTATACATTTTGAAAGGCATCTCACCTGTTACAGTCCTCCTAGCGTGCCATGCACTTTATCTTCCCTAGAACAACGCACAGAATACCCAAGGCAGATGATGCTGTACGCTATTAATACACTGGCCTAAATACAAAGCACTGGAGCTAGGAATTCCTTAGCTCTCACCCCTGCTCAGTTGCAAGCCCTTCTTGTAGCATTAAGCTTTTATTAACAGTAAATCAATGTGCTTCTTCCATCCCTCAGTTATCCATCTGTGAAAGTCAAGATGACATGGCTTATGCAATACATTTGTAAGACATGTAAGTATGTTACTAATGTATAAGGAAATGCTTTGAAAATTACAAGTGTGATGCACACCAAGCCATGCTAATGACATTAAAAGCTACCACACTTTTCCCAATGCACAGCCATGATGAATAGCACCAAGTAGAAACAAGCAGGATGAGTGTGCACACAAATGTTTACCAAAGTGTTTCATCTGTAATATGTAATATTTCTGACATAACTATGCAATCTCCTTAATTAAATCTCCAGTGCCACTCACCAGCTATCAAAACGAAGGCATACTCCAAAGACCCTGGAACCATGTTAAACCATAGCTCATACCGCATCACATCTTTTCTAGCAAATCAGTATAAACAAGTATTGGGAGAAACGCTATTTAAAACTTATATACTTAAATCAGTAGTGATGCAACTTGTATTCAACTCTGAAATACATTTGGGAATAAGAGCATGAAAAAGAAATCAACGAACTAAGATGAAGAATGGGAAGGAAACGCATTTTGTATACTGTAAGAAAATGGAAAAATGGCATGGAACTCGTATAAAAGGCTGTTTTCCAGATGGCAGAAAGCACAATGAAGGAGGTTTCCACATCTGTAAAGGCAAAGTAACACCGAAGGACACCGAGGAATGGAAAAAACAAGACTTTGCGGCGCAACTTTGAACGAGCTCCCCAGACGAGACGGGTTTTAGCAGCTGATAAGAACTGACAGGGGAGGACGGCAGCAATGAGGCAGGGCTCACACGAGCAATCCGGATTAGCGCTGCCTCGCAAATTTAGCCTCAACGCGCGAAGCCACGCGAGGGGGGTTCTACCTATGACTCAGTTTCTTCAGTGTGAGTTAGGACAAGCGCCGGCACCTCTCGCCGCTGACCAAACCGCTCCCCGAAAACCAACCAGCCGGAGCCCGGCCGCCCCGAGGGTGGCAGGACCACCCCTGCCCCATCCTGGCCGACCGCGGCCGGGCCGGCGCGGCGGGGACACGTCGCCGGGATCCTCGGGCCCGCACCTCCTCAGCCCCTCCAACGCCAGTGGGAACCCGCGGGGGCCAGTCCCGGGCGGCGACGTGGCGCCCCCACCGTCCCCCCTCAGCGAGAAGGGGGTTCGCCCTACGGGCCCGCCGCGGCGGTGGCGGGCCCCGGCCTTGCCGCAGGGCCTGGCCGCAGAGGGGGAACAGTCGGGGGGCCGCCCGCCCGCCCGCCCTCCTCGCGCGTCCCCACGCGCGAGGGGACAACAGGCGCGCGGCGCCGCATGATGCAACACGGCGGCCACGCGCCCCGCGCACGGCCGGGCGAGGAGAGGGGGGGCGGGAAAGGCGAGCGGGGAGGGGACGGCGCCCCGAGGCGCCTCACCCCGAGGAGCGGGGACGGGGTCGCGGGAAGGAGGGAAGGCGCGGCCCGCGCTTACCGAGCGGGGGGCTGCCCGCGTTGACGGTGAGACTCAGCGCCGCCATCCCGCCCGTCACCGCCGGCACCACGCCGGAACCACAGGAGAGAGTGGGGTGGGGCTACGCAGTGGCGGTGCCGCCAGCTCGACAAGGGCCGGCTTCGCAGGCCCCACCGCCGGCCCGGCCCCTTCCGGCCGGAGAGTCCTATAAAGCGGCGCGGGAGGGGTAGGGCGGTTGTCTGTGGGTGCTGTCCGGCGGCCGTGGGGTAGGAGCTTGGCATCGCGGCACAAAACCCGTCGGGAGGAGGCTGGAGCCGGGCGGGTGGTGCATGGGGCCAGCTCACCCTCCCCTCCCGCGCCGGGTGAGGCCCCTCAGAAGACCACCCTGGGCGGGTGGTCGTTAGAGGCCGCCGGAGGCGGCTTCTGCCTCTCGGTGGGGCCGGTGGTTCTCTTCTGACAGCTGCTCCGGAGTTAGGCAGAGCTTACTCGGGAGTTTTACAAGAATGCACTGTAAAAGCTCTTGAGCTCTATACCTGGCAGCAGCGGTGGAGGCAGCTTCAGAGAGGTAATGCTTTTAAACGGAAAGAATGTAAATTAGGCTAGATTAGATGTAAGGAAGAAGTTCTTCGCTGTGAGCCTGGCGAGACACTGGAGCAGGTTGCCCAGGGAAGCTGTGGATGCCTCCTCCCTGGAAGTGTCCAAGGCCAGGCTGGATGGGGCTCTGAGCAACCTGCTCTAGTGGGAGGTGTCCCTGCCCATGGCAGGGGGGTTGGAACTAGGTGAACTTTAAGGTCCCTTCCAAGGCAAACCATCTGTGATTCTCTTCAATGTCCTTTCTATATATAGCATACAAAACAAATCAATCACTGCAACATATACTGATGCATTGTCGTTTAATGCATCTGTTTTTGTAGAATGTTGCTCATTACCCTCCTCACAAATGCACAGATTTCTGCAGTGGGTCAGACTACTTTTTAATTCCAAAAATACCATGTCAGCAGTTTTTCACAGGAGACAGACTGAAGTTCACATTGTTGCAAGGACAATGCAGTGTCACTGTCCTTTGGTGGTGGCGCTTTTTTTGCCTTTTTTTTTCCCTCCAATCTCTATTATAGATGGCACTATAACACCCAATGTCCTAGCAGTGAAATTCTCAAATGCTTGATTGGTGGACCGATGCTGTTTTGTGTAGTGGTGTAGCCAGAGCATGACTGTACCTCATGTACTGACTTTTATCCTTGACTTCTGCTGCTGGCTTTTTTCTCAACTTTCTTTAATATTTTCCTGTGTTAGCGGTTTTACAGTGAGTATGGGAAGTGGTTCCCTACAAAAGTGTCTTTACACACCAGATAGAAGTTGGTCTATGTAATGTGTGTTCTACTTGCATTGAGGTAACTGTAAATGAGCAGAGAGGAAATTACAGCTGAATTAGAAAGGGGCTTATGCTGAGGAAATTTTCAAACATATACCAAGTTTCAGATGAAAATACGGATATAGAGACATAGGTAAAGATTACTAATAGTGAGTTCTGTGCTTGACTTTGTATTTTAATCGTTGCTTGGGAAGGCTTATTAAGGCAGGCTTTGTGTTGTCTAAGTTGTTCTATGTTTTATGTTGTTTTGGTTTGGCCTGGACAGATTTCAGCGGCGGGGGGGGAGCTGCAGGGTGGCTTCTGTAAGAAGCTGCTAGAAGCTCCCCAAGATTGATAGAGCCAATGCCAGCCGGCTACAAAGAGGGACCCGCCGCTGGCCAAGGCTGAGCCTATCAGTAAGGTGATAGCAGAGGAACGCCTCTGTGAAAAACATATTTAAGAATGGGAAAAAGAACTGCGCCATTAACAGCTGGCACAGAGATGGAGGAGTGAGAGTCTGTACAGACACCAAGGTCAGTGAAGAAGGAGCGGGGGGAGGATGAGCTCCAGGCGCCAGAGCAGAAGGAGTCCCCCGGGTCCGTGGTGAAGACCATGGTGAAGCGGGTTGTCCCCCTGCAGCCCATGGGCAAGGTGCAGAAGTCCACCGTGAGGATCACCGCGTAGATGTTCCACCGAGGACTCCACGCCGTGTGGGTGGATGCCTGAAAGGGGACTGTAGCTCGTGGGCAGCCCGCATCAGAGCAAGTCGCTGCCGGAACCTGTAGCCCGTGGAAGAGAGGAATGCCCACGCTGGAGCAGGTTGGCCGGTGGGACTTTTGGGACGCTGCGGGTGGCTCACGCTGGAGCAGTTTCCCCCGAAGGACTGCGCCTCAGACTCACGAGGGGTGGGCTGCCCCTCGTGAGCTGTCTCCCGTTGGGCAGTTTGTGATGAATTGCCCTTTGTGGGATGGCTCACGCGGAGAAGAGAGCGTGAAGCTTGTCTCCCGTGAGAGGGACCCCACAATGGCCCTGGGGAAGAGTGAAGAGTCCTCCCCCGGAGTGAAGAAGCGGTGGAACCAACGTCGGATGAACTGACCGTAACCCCCATTCCCTGTCCCCCTGCGCCGCTCGGGGGGGAGGAGGTGGAGAAACCGGGATTGATGTTAAGCCCAGGAAGAAGGGAGGGATGGGGGGAAGGTGTTCTGTTTAAGATCTGTTTGCTCTTTCTTACTTCTCACTACTCCTCTCTGATTAGTTGTTTTAATAAATGTACCTAATTTCCCCAAAACTGAGTCTGTTTTGCCCGGGACGGTAAATGAGGGTGATCTCCCTGTCCTTATCTCAAACCCTGAGCCCTTGGAGATATTTTCTCCCCCTGTTCAGTAGTGAAGGGGGGAGTGAGTGAGCGGCTGTGTGGGTACCTGGCGGCCGGCCAGGGTCAACCCACGACATATGTTAACGTGATTTACAAATTCACATGCAGATTTTGATGGGAATACTAAAACATGCATATCCAAGAATCCTGCAGAAGATAAAGGTGAGAATCATGTATAACAAGGCAGTGAAATTAGATTAATCTTGTACTTCCTACGTGGTTCAAACTTCAGTCGTAATCAGTATGTGGAATGATTAAACTTAATGGGTCAAAATATGAAGAAGGCTCTAATTAGAGCAGACTGAATTTGTCCGTGTGTTCTTACTAGTAATGTGCCTGAGGAAGAAGAAGAAAGGTAGGCTATAAATGAAAGGATTAGAAGCATGAGTTGTTCCTATATATGCAGCTTTAAGCCAGTGTCATGACAGCATTATGGACTGGCTGCTGATGATAGAATGAGCTAAGTGATAATCTTGCTAATTTATCTGTAAATGTTACGATGACCTCATTAAGGAAGGAGCTTCTTTAGATCCTTTTCCACGTGTGCATGTGGAGGGACTGGGAACACTTTAGCAAGAGTTGCTTTGTTCCTATCTTTTGGTGCCAAGATGTTCCTGCTAGCTGGAAATAGAGCCAGCTTTAAGCCAATGAAGTCATACTGGTGTTACCCTACTATGAAGAAAGGATCTAATCTACAGACTCTAAGTAAATTAGAGTTGTTAGATACCTTGTGTGGTGAAAGGAGAATGAAGTAACTTGAACACGTTGAAAACCAAATTTTGAAATTTTCTTCTGTATGGAAAACCTAGCTTTTTTGTTATCTTTGAAGTTCAGTGCTAGCTTAAAGATGGTTTGAGTGGGCTAGGAGTGGAGTTATTCAGAGGACTGAAATCTTTGGGGCAAGAACTGAGAATAGGTGCCATGCAGCTTGCAGGCTACTTTGCCATTCAGCATCAGCAGAGGTCAAGGCCAAAAGAAATAATGCTGGGAGAGCTCAGGCATTGTCTTTACGCAAGCAAGCAGTCAAGTTCAGGCACCCTCCCTGACACCACAAGCCTGTGAACCTGACACAGAAAACAGAAAGAAAAGCAAAACTATGTGTTATCCACTGCAACTGGCATCTCTTCATGGCACGCCTCAGTATGTGTCACAGTGTTAGGCAAAAGGAGGCCCAAGGACTCCTGAGAGTACAGGACTTGGGACACACAATCTGGAAAAAACAAAGTATATAAGGGCCCAATTGGTTTAAGATACTCTGTTTTGGCTAATTTTGCCAATGTTACTTAATAATATGTAACTTACTACTCCCTCTTTTGTGTTCAAGTGGGCCAAGCAGTTGAATCCTGCTTCCCTAACCCTCACACCTGTGGGAAAGCTGAATGAAACAGCAGCTCCAATTTTTATTTTAGGTGATTTTATACCCTGCTCTCTCCCCTCTCATAACATGCCTGTGTTCTGCGGGAGGGGGAGGTGGTAGTGTCAGGCTCCTCAGCTCTTGGAGCTGTTAGAAAGGCACCTGGACTTTTTCTCTCAAAATCTGGACATGAAAAATTTAAAGTTCGGGCATTTTTGTTGCCCCCATGATTAACAAAGTGACCTATGACACCCAAAGCTCTCCAAGACTGAAGTGGCACAGACCCTGACAGAGGCATTTTAAGATCATAGAGTCATAGAAGTGCTGGGAACTCCTTCCCTTGCTGCAGCTTCCTTGCGTTCTCCTCAACAGAGGCATCCTGAACCTTGCTGTATTAACGTTTCACTGATCCCCAGTGGATCCAGTGATCCAGGAACCCCTATTTGAGATGTCAGAGGCCCAGCTGGAATGTGTCCTGGCTCCTGCAAAACTCAATCAACCAAACTCACCACAAATAGCAAACTCAGCCATCCCAAAACTGAGTGCAGATCGAAAAATGCAAAGATTCACTTCTAAGAATTGAAACTGTCAACTTTATTATAAATCGGCTAATCCATTCAGGCAAGTGCTTATTCCGTTTGTATTCAATGCAAAAAACCCTTGTTGACTACACACAACAAAAAAACGTTGAGGAAGATCAGGTAAATGAGTTCATTTGATTTTGTGCCCGAATACTAAGATGATTTTTGGACCATAGTGTTACGATTAGCAGTATATTAAGCACAGTCATGAAGAATGAATGCTCCCAAAGAATAAGGACAACCATTGAAGAAATGTGACTGTTTTGATGCTGTCCGCTAAACACAGCAAAACAACCTGATCCAACATACAACCAGACATCCTGTGTGTAATTTTGAAATTATTGAACACCTTAATATAAGAATTCAGTTCGGATTCTATAAAATAAAATTTCAGGTTCGGTTATCTTCTTTTTCTCCAAGCTCACTTTCTCATCCTTCTAGGCGAAGCGACGATGCTTTACTGTTTTAAGGTACAAGAGATTGTTTAACTGTGTTAGGAATACGACTGGCGTAGTAGTCATAATTTCTCAAAGTGGCAAGGACCCCAGCTGAATTCATGTGTTTCACTTCCTTGTTATACTGAAATGAATTTCCATGGATATCAGTTATCTTGCCTAAAAAAAAAAAAAAAATCCAGTTGAAGAGATATAATCTACTTTATCAGTACTAGTAATATAACTAAAAACCCAGCCAGCCTTTAACATACACATGCCTGTCTTCAGATGTGAAATATCTTTACTCCCAGTTTAAGTGCAACAGTTTTATATTGACTGAAAACAAATACGGATTGTATTACTTTAAGTAATACTTAATTGAGGAAAAGGAAAATAATACATATTTCTTATGGATTAATTAAAATGCTTGCTGAGCAGTTTTTGTGTTGGCTGTTGACAAGAAGGAAAGAAAGATTCCTCTGTTCAAGGCAAAACCCAGGGTTAAGTCTATACCACAAACTCTACAACATGATATATAAACACCCCAGCTGGTTTTAAATAAGTTTCTAGAAACTACTCAGCAAGAGCAACACTGATCTTTATGCAAGCCGATTTAGCCATGAGGTACCGACATAACAAGGAGGCTAAATATAGTACTGTGCTGCCCCAGATTGGTTGGGTTTTCGTGCCTGAGCTAACCTGTTTAAAGCTATCCCAGTTACCAACACTAGAGAATGCAGAGAAGTTAAATAGTGTGACTATGAAGCTTGTTATCCCTGCTTGACAGTTTAGGAGATCAAACCCCACCGTTTTAGCATATACTGGTAAAAGGTCTATCAATGTGAACAGCAGATAAAGTATAAAACTAATACTTGTATACAAATTCTTGTCAGTGAGACATCCCATAGCTTCTCTTATCCCTTAACTCCAGAAAGGTGAAGTGGGTTATGTTGGCTGGAGACAGCTAATTTTACTGAATAACAAGAATGACTCAATTTTGGAATTCGTACATCTGAGGAACAACTGCATGATTCGGCCTATTTCTGTTGTTTTAAAGAACTCCATGTCCACATATTACATAATATGTTACTTATAATAAGCTACTATAGTTAGTAGGACAGCATGATTTTGCTGCAAAACAGCTGCCAACAGAAAATATTAAAATTAATATACCCAAAATTTTGAATTTGCCTTTTTCAATTATTTGGCAGTCTGAGGCAAAAGAGACCACATCATGCTTTCCAGAGCATAATTTGGTGTCCTTTTGGAGTTAGTGTGGAATTCAAAGGGCTCAAAGCCCCCAGTGAATCACGACTACTTAAAATTACATACGTACTGTCATTTTCCTTTCCAGAGATATTTTTCCTTCCTAAGTTTAGAATTTTTTTTTCTATGGAAAGTAGAAATTACTTCAAACTGATGCAAATTTCACTTATCTTAGAATTTTGAATGCTGTTAGCTTACCTCCCACAGCATGTAGTATAGCTTCAGGTGCACACGTATCCCATTTCTTGCACCCAGGACTGGCAAATACGTAAGCAGATGCCTTGCCTTCTATAAGTTGAATGATCTGTTGCGAATAGAGAGGGACAATCATTGCAAAGGATCTGGGCATTTAGAAATGGGTAAAAATAACACCAGGAAGCAGGGATTATTCTACGTGTTTGAGGTCAGAAAGGAACACCAGCTGTTTCCTTTCCAATATTACAAGAAATGATTCTATGATTTAGAAATCTATACTGTATTACTGTTCTGAATTATCTGGTTTTGATTGTTCTAAATACAGTCTAAAATCTGCTTTTAGTTTCAGGAACAAGAATTGTTATCTTGTGCAGTTACTAAAAAATAGAGTGGAAACTATCTGTGTATTGTCTTGGTGCCATTTTGGAGAAAAGAGACTGGAGGGTGTGTTTTTGATAGCCTTCATAAAACTAAGCATTAAAAACTGTAGCAAATGAGTATTCCCTGTATGCAGAGAAGTGGAAATACCGTGTGCTTGTATTTTTATCCCTTCATATGTGCTGCTAGATAGTTGGAACAAAAACTGTATTAACGTGAATAGGAAGAAGTGTCTAGTAATTGTGATTGAACTGAATTCCCATTTAGTCGTTCCCATCTTACAGCTTTTTGTTTTCTCCCCTAGAAACAGAATAATGGGGAAGATGGACCTCAGACCTCAGCCATGACCAGCACAGCCGCTGTTACAAACATATGTACCAAATTCTACCTCACAGCAGACCAAATGCTAAGAAAAATTGTGCTGGGGAAGGAGGAGGAATTCTCCTGCACATTTAGGCAAGTAAGTGAATGATTCCTTTAAAAAAAAAAACATACCCTTTTCCTTTTTCCAAAGGTACCCCCTCCAAATAAAACCAAGATTTGGGGTTTTCATACCTTGTTTCCTGCTCCTCCAACCCTGATGACACTGTCTGGGTTCAAGGCACTGATGCAGTCATTTACCAGGCTACTGCTGTGAGAACGGGTGGTAATGATGATGTGTTTCCCAGCAGGTGCTTCTGTGAGCTGAAATCCAAAGGCACCAATGCCCAGGACTCCCCAGATTGTCCTGCCCAACACAGCATCAGGTCCTGCCTACAGAAAAGGTACACAGGCCCAGGTGGTGGTTAATCACAGTGATCAGCGTTTAAAGCACAAATGAAAAGGAACAGAATCATATAACAGGAGGACCTAGAGACATCTTTGTGTATCAGGGACTATAATATTAATACTGGGTTATACATTTAAACAATGGCACTTAAAAAAAACTGCTCTAGAGCCTGGGGTGAGAAATTGGCTGTCCTTCCCTCTGAGACAATGACATCATTTACCCTTTTCTTATCTGTGACATCGTGGTGGTGCATTGCATCCTGCTGCCAATGATTGTCAAATTAGTATTTATTTCAGGCACAATGTCACATCTGTAACTGAAAATACGTTGTCATGTCATTTTAAATGTTTTGTCATACATATCACATAGAACATATAGAACCAGGTGACAATGTGCTTTATTTACATCAGCTCAGAAGCTTTTTCTTTAAAGTCTAGTAACTTTAATTAATCAGACTGCATCATGAGCTTCCTCCACCCCTCCAGATAATACTGAAATAAATCTCCAAACGTGTGAATGTCTGTAGATTGGCCATCCTGAACTTACACCTAAAACCTGGCCTGACATACTCTGTCAGCGACAGGTATGTTTGATTTATTTAGGGCTGCAGGTTTATGACAGTTACTACACATCCCAAATGTACCTGTTGCACAGATTTACTAAAAAATTTCTAGCAGAGACTGAAAAACCACCAATCTCTACTTGTTTTACAGTATGTACTTTGTATGTAGTAGTATGTACAGTATATATACACACAGTATTTATAATATATACTCTATCAGTGTATTACACAAGCCTCAGGATTCAGTATAGCTCTCAGATACCTGAGATTCAATTCCTAGAAACCAACATTCAAAACTATAATAAGAACATCACCACCTTGTATTACAGGATTGACTCCACTACACACTGCTTTTCAGTTGAAACTGTGCTAACTAGAAATAGCTTAGAAGTGACAGTTAGAAATCACTTAATGCTTTTAAACAAATCAATGCATTTAATACCTCATAGTTGTAATATGGCTGGTTAATAACTCCTGCTATTGCTTTGCCACCATAAGCAATTCCGATAAGAACCGTTACGTGGTCAAGGAGACCTGTAGAGAAATATGAAAGTAGTCATGCTTAAAAAGAGAAAGTGTGTATATATATATAAATAAATTGATATGCAGGGTTGTATCTTAAAAATGCAAATAATAATCAGGGTTTTCAGGTGTAATAGGTTGGTTGACACACTTTTTTTAGTCATCTAGCCTCGGGGTCTGCAAAAAAAGAAAAATGCCCCACAAAGAATTCTCGTAACAGAACTACGTTATAACTAACACAGAATGAGAAAGAAGTTTAAACGTACAACTAAATACCAGTATATGATAACATTATTCTATAAATGTGGTATGAATTCTTTAATGGTATTCAAAACTAGTAATTTGTTGACCACTGTACACCTCTTTCCCTGCAAAGGTGGGGAAAAATCTGCCTAAAAGATTTCACATTAATCAACTAAAAGATGCAGTGGAAGGCTAAAGTGAGATTTCAGCATATTGGTTTTGGAGGTTTTGGCTTTTTTTTTTCTTGTCTATTTCTACAGACACAAATTAAGTCTTTGCAGGAAGATGCTGGTTTATTTTAAAAGGGCTACAAATACAGCTGTGCTATTTGGATTGTTTGATGAAGAGGATGTAAATATAATTGAGCATATACCTGTGTGAATGGGAAATTTAGGTCCTCAGTTCAAAGCACATGTGAAATTTTAAGTTTGACTAAAAAGTTAAAGACAACTGCCAGCAATTGCAGGCAGTCCCCGAAATGATAAAGACTGGTGAGCAGTCAGTAGCCCATCAAGAATATACAACACTGGTTAGAACTGAATTAAATGGTTGCAAAATTCCATAGAACTCAAAAAGCACAGAAATAATATCAGCCTGATGAAACAATATTGTATGTAACCTCTACCATAAAACTATCTACATGTACACGCTACTTTATTACATTGCTAAAATTTATTTTTAATTAAAAGAGAAACCAACCTTCAGTGTACTCCTTGGTTCCATCCAAGGGATCAACCCATATTACAAGCTTTGAAAATTAAAAAAATAAGGAAAATTAATAAAAACACATCGTGTAAATTACCATGCGAAGTATACTTCAGTGCTTTTATTTTCTTACAGCACTAAGGAAACAAAGAGCTTCAATTCTTTAACATTATGATATAACTGAAGCCTACAAACACAAAAAAAGCTTAAAATATAACTGGAACTTCTCAACAAGTATCTTAAGAGAGATATGAAGGCTTAAACTTAACATGGAAATGACATTACTTTGTGTCCAAAGTAGGTTCAATCCAAATTAATATGAATTAGAAGGTATAAGAAGCAAATTTCCATTTCCCATTGCTACACTTGGGGATATGCAGCATTTTCAGCTCTGGAGGTGTCATTTTCATGACTACATTTCATTTTTCAAACCAAAAAGAAAAATTGGCAACATTGAAATAACCTTTTTTCTTAACACATTCTTAGCTAATATCAGTGAGCAATATAGATAATGTAAAATATGAAGACATACGTATAAACATGACCACAGTACCTCTTCCTCTTTAATTCCTGTGAACTGAGGAGGACAAGCTTTCTTCAGTATTTCTTCACAGTGGCCTTCTTCAAGTAACTCCTCATTTACCTCATTATTGGGCAGTTCCTAGCAAAAGGATTCTCAGAATTATTACAAACAGGCACTGGACTTGCCTCCATTTGCCTTAGAACTGGATTTGCTCGCAGCTTAATTGACAAAGCTAATGTAATGGAAAGATGAAACCTGCCAAAGCAAGTCCACGGCAAGGTCCAGCAAGTGAAATTGTTTGTATGGAATAAACCAGGTACTTACTTCTTCTCCTATGATCGTAGCCTTGGGAAATTTTCGTGCCAGGGAAGCACAAATGCTCATTTGTACCAGTCGGTCAGCTTTGGTCTGCAAGTCATTGGCTCCGGTCTGTAAAAGAACGGATAGGAATTTGTGTATTTCAGAACAAGAGCAACAACAAAAAAAAAACCCAGTAAAATGCCTCAAACGTCACTCAGAATACCTACCTTGTAATGAAAAAGAAGTCTAATTTAATAAATCATCAGCCTAGTAGTTGATCTGGAGAGAGGCAAGCTAAAAACTGAAAGCAGCAGCCTCCCTGTACACCCCAGCACTAAGACAGACTGGTAGGATAATAGAACATTATTTACGTGCTATGTTCTTGTCACACACGACTGCAACTGTACTGAACATGTACTTGCGCAAATTCTACGCTATGTACAGAATAAAGTAATACAAGTATGAACACAGATGTACTATGAGAAAAGGGAAAAGCAAAAATTAAGATGTTAACACGAGGAAATATTTTAAAGCTCGCTGGAGAGACACAGGAAAAAGAAGAAATATAGGGAAGGTGTTAGTAAAAAGTGATTTAAAGGTCCAGCTAATCTGACTTGTTAAAAAATAATGGAAACGATTATGATGTATGAACTTCTAAATAGTGCATGGTTCTGTAGTCTAGCAGATAAAGACCAAGGAGGACCAGAAGCTAAACAGTGAAATTGAACTGGACAGTAATACCTAAATCTGTCCCTTATTCAATTGCCTATTTTTATGAAACTTTGTATTTTTCTTTGAAATTTCCTCATCATCTCCTAATAAATTTGGTTGAATTTGACACTGAGTTTAGTCTTGGAAAGTTCAAGTTATGGCAAAGAATATCCCTTGTTCCAGGGCACCAACCCAATAAAACAGTCTAAAGTAGTTCTTCTACAATAACGTAAGGATGGCTGAACAAAATGTCTACCTACCAATTGGAAAAAAAATGCTACAAGGAGAAACAGTATGAATAGAGAGCTTAGAGTTGACTCTGGACATCAGAAGAGGGAGGAGAGGAGCTAGCTAAAAAATTCAACTCCTCTTGAACTACTTTTTGTCATGAAGAAAAATGGATGGGAAGTCAATGTGATGAGCAAAAAGGTGGAACGTTGCCTTCCTAGCTTTTCTAAAGCATTCAGTAAGGCCAGCTGAAATTGGTCTTGGTATTTGCTGACTGCAGAAAGAGGATGAATGATGAGAAGCGCCACTCTCCGCTCTGGTGCATCTCTTCCCTCCAGACTGTGAAGCAGAGGCCCGTAAAGGTTCTCTCCCTTGCATTCTTCCTCTTTCTTCACCAGCCACCTTTGACAAGAAGCTTGCAGGAATTCTGAGATCACTAGTCCGTCAAACAGGAACCTCTTCTGTTGGTCACTGGTTTTAATCTAATTTTGTGTGTTTGTAGTATTCATTAAAAAAGTATGTAAAGTATGTATAACCAGTCTTATTTAGAACCAGTATCACCTGTTACTTTTGATCATTTTATTTATTTAATTGGTTAGAGAGATTAAATGTCTTCATTTGCTGGGTTTATTATATCAGAAAATGACTGAGCAACACTTTTCTGATTTACTGGGAAATAACATTAACACACATGCTCTTTTTTTTTAAGTGAAACAATTAAATGGATAAAAGCCAGCATTTAGTTTTAATTAAAATGGCCTTAGCCTTGCTAGGCTCTTACAAAAAATACACTTAAACTTGTTTATGCATTTAAAATTAACTGGCTATCCAAATGAAGTACAGACAGTGCTTCCATTTACCTCTGGATGCAACTACTTTAAGGCTTTCTTGCAGTGAAGCTGCATTAGTTTTTCCAAGAACCTACAAATAGGTTATGTAGAAGAGTATATTGTACTTACATGTGTCTGAGAATCCTGGTATGCATCTAAGTACTTTTGAAACCACAGATCGTTATTTTTCAGAGGTTTGGGTTTTTTTTAATTCTCTCCCCCATACGTCTGATTTTAACTGCTCAGAGAAAAGGGAGTAAGAAAAACTTACAAATGTTTCTGTAGTGGTGAGTATAACTGACCAAATGGGGGAAAAAGCCTTTTTCATCTGCTGTCATAACTGACAAATAAAAGCCATAAAGGATCAGGCTGTTTTTCACAACTGGATAAAAGCGCTAACTACCAGAAAAACTTAAATACCAGCAATTACTTCAATGTAAAGGCCCAAAATAATAGAGATATTTAATGCGGTCCGTAATATTGTGACATACCTGAAAAGCTGAAATGAACTTCAAAAGTTAATTCCACCTATTCTAGTACTGTAGTCAAAACAAAGATCCTAGCTCATCAGTGCAGCTTACTAACCGCAAATTAAGAACTTCATGCAGATGATTGTAATTTCATTTCTATTTTCTGTTTAGAATTAAATTTGAAGCTTCACATTTATTTCGAAATCTGTGATTTACAATAAAATCTACGGTTCTTTTTTGTTTTAAGAAACTAGGCCGATCTAGCCTAATCTAAAACTCATCAAGTGCACAGTACTTTAAGCTGTACTACAGATGCTAGAATGTAGGTACAAAAATTAATGGGAAAGAGACTTTATTATGAATTTTGACATGCTACCCAAAGCCTGCACTTTGTGAGGGGAATTGGCACAAAATTATAGGGCGTTTCTTTTAAGTGTCTGAACATTCTTTAGAAATACCAGTCAAATGACATTGTAAAAGTAATACCTTCTCCACTATCCCCAGATCTCCTGCAGCCATTACATTTCTAACAATTGTCGCAGCTTTTTCCGCAACAGAATACGCAGAGGCCACCACACGCATGAGTAGAGCTGGAGAAGCCATCCTGGATGCTGCGAAGAAACAAAAAGCAAACTTGCACATTACTGTCTTTAAGAGAAGACCAGAAGGAAAATATTTTACATAATATTCCAAACAGATACAGTTTAAGCTGACTAGGAAGGGGAAAGTGGGTTACTTCCAGGGAGTGGTGAGCTTTGACTTTTTTAAAAATACAATTAACAAAGCTATTTTACACAAGACTATTCAAATAACCACACTCTGACAGTGAATCTAGTTCTCCTCACGAAAATAAAACCTGGTATTAAGCAAGATTAGCAGCAGAAACTTCTTATCATAAAAGTCAAGGAAAAGTGTAGTCTACACATTACTTATTTTTGTACATTTTGAATGTAAGTTCAGGTTTTTTCAGGACTGTACCTACAGAGTCAGTTTTTGCCCAGAGTCAAGTACAAGGCTGCCAGACAGGATGACATGAGCAACTTTACTTACTTTTTTTTTTCTTTCTTTTTTTTTTAAATATAGAATAGGCTTTTGCAGATGGCCTAACTGTGGACACAACATAGGCTAACGATACGCAGATACTGCAAATGCTGCACTTGTATGCAAGAGTCTGTTCATCTACATTTTGCCATCTTTTCTGCATTTCTTTAACTCCTTTTGACTTCTTTAAGGAAATCTGTTACACCTCCTTTCCTCCCAATACTGTCACGGTCCTCACTGTATTCTCTCAGTCTGTTGTGCAGTACACCTCAGTGCCACTCCTTACGCCATCAGTTCCCCAGTAGATGAGTGACTGTCACTCCTGCAGAAGGCTACCAACCATCCATTCCTCCCAGCTTTTCTCCACCACAGGAAAAAGAACTATTAGTAACCACACTGTGTATTCTTTAAAATGCAGAGCTAATTGCTTTTTATGTTTTCCTGTCTGTTTTTTTCTGTCTGTGTAGATTACATACTTTTTGTGTTGAGCTCACATGCACGATGTACTTCCAAGCAAACACTTGAGCGCAGAGCTAGAAAAAAAAATATGGAGGAACTCATTAATCACCACATAGAAGATGACATATTAGGCTTCCCTCCCAATCAATATTGGCAGCAACTGCAGCAAGTATTGCATAAATAGCAATAGGTTATAATACAATACCTCGCCTTTCTTGCTTGAGAAATCTACCAGGTAAAGTAAAATATAATAAGGTGATAAGGTTAGCTACTGTAGACGATATTGATGTAACCTCAAGTTCACACCTGTTTACAGCAAAATCAAACAGCAATGTTAGAGGTATCAAACCCCCAGATTTAGCCAGTTTAAGAACCTTTTCAGCTTTTTAAAAACACAATACATGTACCTTTAACGTCAGATCTCTGAAGCTAGAAAAGTAGAGTGATTTTGTAAGTACATTCAAAAAGCACAGTTGCTGCTGTTAATTATTATTTACCCCTTGTGGATGGGAGCAAAGTGCTCTGAAATCTTGTAAAATAGCCAAGGTTCATACCCAAAGTGCACACGTGGGCTCTCTCGGACTGGTATCAATGGTTACAGAGGAAATTTTGGAAACGCTACCTGGGGCAAACAACAGCTCTCAAAAAACTGAAAGTCAGAGAGCAAATACTTGTCATAACACATAGGAAGGCAGGTACTATTTTACCTATATATCATAACGTGAAACAAGTTAACAGGAAGAAAATTGAATATAGTTCATTCCATGCTGAAAATGGCCTGAATATGAATACTTCTAAGAGAGAGTAAAAAAATTAGCATTTTAGATGGGAAGTCTGGGTTAAAGAATGGAGCTCAGAAGATTGTTCTTCATTTGACCTTCTACTGCACACTTGATCATGCTCTGTAAAATAAGGTTAAAACTAACTTGTTTTAAAAGCTTGGTTTATTTATCGTTGTGCACAGTTTCAAAATACTCAGAAAACAACACAGAAGTACTACCTCACATTCTTGAAGCTTGACCCAAGGTGTTTCTTGGGTACATTTTTCTTAGACATTCTTAGGGCAAAGAAGTATGCTTTGACTCTATACCTGAAACCATTACGCAAACCTTAAAATATTCTTAAGAAAACAAGATCTAGCAAGAGAAACTGAAATGTCAGGTTGAACACCCTCTCCTCTCCAGTATAGAGTAAGTAAGCAAAAGTGTAAAGCATGTTATTAATGCAAAAGATACCTTAATTTTTTACAGGTATCTCCTGTGTGGCACATTTTCTGGTGTGTTGGACATTTTTTGTTAGATAAGTGTGTGTGCTAGTTGGCTATAAGTTTCTCATCTCTGTAACTTTTCAATCTCAAATTAAGCAATTTACTTGTAAGTTTATGGCACGTTTTTTCTGATGAGGGCAATGTCTACTGCACACTTCCACAATACAACCCAGAACATATTGCTTGCCTTGGACATGCCAGGTTTACTCTTACAAAACCATACTGCTCACAAAGGTCACACACTTACGTTCCCTCAATTTAAATTTGCATATTATTTTCAAAACATACCTTGTCCACTGAAGACCACCCATCCTTTCTGTTAGCCAAGCAACCAAACTGTTGGTCTCAACTTGACAAGCCAGCCTACTAAAATAAACGAGCTCTCCAGTTGAGCTATTTAAATAATTTATCAAAACAAGGATTTGCTGATGTTGCAGTGTCCCTTCTGGAAGCACACGCCTTTCCAAATTTATGATTTCACCTCATGAAAGGGGGAAATGGCCATCACACGCAGAGAGAGCCTTTACATGCCAAGTGTGAAACCACGAATTCTTTCTCTAAACCCTTCAAGATCCAACTGACCAGAGCTCCCCGTTTCTTTGCAAGAAACCCTGGCTCACATCTAGTAAAAGGTAAACGTGTCCCCATGTGTTGCCTGATCTAGTTGAGAGGCGTCCCTGCCCATGACAGGGAGGTTGGATTAAATGATCTCTAAGGTCCCTTCCAGCCCAGGCCATTCTACGGTTCTATGATTTTCATCCTGCGGAAGGGAACAGCACTCACTCGGCGGAGCCGAGCTGGCAGGAACACCCAGGTGGGTCCCACCGTCGCTCACCTGCAGACTTGAGTTTGTATTTAAAAAAAAAAATTAATAATAAAAAAGCAAGCCCGTTCGTGATTCTCTCGCAATTCGGATTCCCGGTGGGGAACCGCCGGCAGCGCAGCCCATAGCGGCGCTCTCCGAAGGCAGGGAGCTGAGCTCCCGCTCCTGCCACCGCTCACTCACCGGCTCCCGCCCCGCTTTCCCCTTGAGCTCTTTTCCCCTCGCTCCGCCGCCGACCGAGCCGCTCCCTCTCCGCTCCGGCGCCGATGGCCAGCGGCCGCCGCGCCGCCCCCAGCCCTTCCTGCCGGTCCCCGGCCAAACCTCCACGCTCCCGCCGCCGCGCCTCCTTCAGGAAGAACTCGCCTCGGCGGCGTCAAGGGAAGCGCAGTCGCTTTTCCGAAAGAAGCCCCAAACCGCTCCGCCCCCGGCAAGCGCCGGAGCCCTCCCCCGCCCCGCTCTCGCCAGGCCCGGCGGCGGAGCGGAGAAGAACGCGTTGCTGCGTGACGCGTCCCTCCCCGCGCCCCGTCGTCGCCGCCGCCTCCCGTGGCGCAGGCGGAAGTGTCACCGTAGCGCGCGCGCGCCGCCGGGGGATCCGCGAGGATGTTGGGGGCCTGTCGGGCGCCGCCGCCGCTGCTGGCCCGGGCCGGGGAGCGGGTCTGGCTACGGGCCCGGGCCGGGCGGGTCGCCGGGGGCTGGGCGCGCTCCGCTGCCTCGGAGGCCAACAGCCGGCAGCCCCTGGCGGAGAACGGGCAGGACTCCCGGTACCGGGACACGGTGCTGCTGCCGCGCAGCCGCTTCCCCGCGCAACTGCCGGGGCGGCTGCAGCCCGAGACCGAGCTGGAGACGCAGCAGGTACCGGCCCGGGCCGGGGCTGGATCTCCCCGGGAGGGGTGGGGGGTGTTTGGTTACGGGCCGGCCTTTGCCGCCGTGCCGTGCCCTGGGCCTGGGCGGGCCGGGATCTTTAGTTGTTAATTGTTGTAGTGCGGGTGCTCGCGAGTTTGTTACAGTTCGGTCTGGAGCAGGAATGATGGCTCTCCTGTTAGAGACAGAGTGGTAGTGTCAGGCTTAGCAGTTATGCCTCTCCTGGGCTTTTTAATACTTCTAAACAACTAACGCCTCTGTGACAGAGTTAGAAAAGTTGACTCTACACGTTTAGCTCTGTGCTTTTCTTATGTTTTGCCATCCAGCAAAAATCCAGACTTTTTTGAAAGTGCGAAGAGCTGTGGTGATTCAGGTGTTTTCTTGTTGTCCCCACAGAAATGTGGCTTCTCGGAACTGTATTCGTGGCAAAGGCAAAGGAAAACAAAGCAGGAGTTTTGTCTGCACGACGGACCCCCTTATGCCAATGGAGACCCGCATGTTGGCCATGCATTAAATAAAGTAAATGTTTGATTGGTTTGAAGTGGTAAATGTTTCCTATCACATGCTGTGTGTTTTCCATTTCAATTTAAATTGGTGACACTTCAGTGTCTTTGGTGCTTTGGCACATGAGCTTTTTAGAAAGCAGACGATGTGGTTACATGGATCCTGTATGATGCCGTGGTGACGTAAATGTCAGACCAGGACATAAATACATGTGTCAGTATGTGGTACCTGTATGCCGAGTGCTCATTTATGAGGCTGGATGTTTCAGTAAAAGAGAACATGTTGTTAGAGAAAGTTCAGCTTGTCATTAATTTTTAAGCAATATTCAGTGAACAGTTTATTTGTGTAATGAATATATTGCACACATAGGTGGCTTTATATTTCTGTATGCATACGTGTAATGGTGTTTCTGTAATGCATGGTTGAGCTGTGCTGTGCTATTGTTTTTTGCCTTTTGAGTACTTCGTAAATTTGTTCTGTTGCAGTTCTGTCCTCAGTGGAACTACAATGACCAAATGTTGATATCTTTTCAAATATAAATTTTAGCTTTAAGCTGTTACTCCTGAATGTGTTTGAAAACATTTATTTTCAGTTCTGAGAATGACAGCATTACACATGCTACAAAGTGGGAAAGACTAAAATGTGACCCACAGCTTCTTATAGTACTATTGCCAAAGCTTGGACTTCTGAAAATGACAAGTTTTGGTAGGTGATCACTTATATCAAGAGAACAATAGTATGCACTAGACCAACGCTGTAGGTCCAACTCAACGTTTTAAAAGTGAAACCAAGTAGGATGTCTTCACTTCAAGTCTTGCAAGTTTATAAACTGCATCTTTCAGTTATACTGAACATGAATTCCTTTGATTGGCAGCTCTCCAAGATTCTACCAAAATACAAAATGATGGGCAGAAAAATCACAAACTCACGATCTTAACTGTAAATTTATCATGCAGCTGTTTATATATATATGTATTACTTTTTTAAAAAAATAGGAGGATCTTAATTAACAACGTAGCTATTCCACATGGGAGAGCTAAAGTGATAACAGACCCCTGTGTCTTTTCAGATTTTGAAAGACATCACTAATCGCTTCTACATGATGAGAGGTTATAAAGTGCATTACGTACCAGGATGGGATTGTCACGGATTGCCAATTGAGTTGAAGGCATTGTCAGGAGTCAAAGGAGCTGAAAATCTTTCACCAATGGAAATTCGACAGAGAGGTAAACTCCTGTTTGCAGTAGCTGTACAGAAAAAGCTTGCATAAGTATTTCTACTCATGTTTTGTATTTTATGCTTTATGTATGGCTTTTATACTTTGATTGTGGGCTTTTCTATGATCGCTGTATGTATTTGCCAAGCAGGTTGTGTAGGCTGTAAACTTATGAAATGGGATAATGGAACACAGGCTTAGTTTGTGGCTGTAATGAATGTGTGTAGCATCGACTGTGGGTTTAAAAAACACAAAAGGAGGGCAGAGGATTTAGATTTCTGCTTTGCTTAACTGTGTAGTGGCATGAAACTGGTGTTTTGTCAGATCAACATGCTTCTAGTTTTTGAAGACAGAATTTAATTAGGAGCCAAAAAGATGCACAGAAAAAGAGTTCAGCGAGGCAGCTTGGCTCAGTATCGTAAATAGGGCTGTGTTTGTTGACTGTGTTTTTAACAATACTACAAATTGTAGAAGTGATCCTTTCAGAGAAGGTTAGTCTGTATTATATGAAAACTGTTTTGAAAAAACAATTTCAAATACCATATGTGTTGAAACATTCAACTGCAATTTCTGTTGAGCGATTTAAACTGCTTTGGTTTGAAATTTTGGCAAGTGCATGGTGCTTTGAAAAGTTTGAATCAGCATCAATGGAACTAGTTAATTTTTCACTCTATTTTATGTTATTTGAGAATGTATTTTGAGAAATTGTTCTTCATAACTACGTATACTTATTTTCTTACCTCTTCCTTAAAAAAAAAAGTTTATGTTCTGGAGACATTTGTGCTTTCTGTTCCTATGTTAGTCAAAAGTGCCACACCTCGATGTTTTTACTCTGCAGTCGCTTTTTGTAACTACTTCTCTGAAATATGGTTTGGTTGTTTTTGAGCTATAATAATATATTTAATACACATCAGTAATTAGTGCATAGCTTCAATATGTTCAGCTCAGGTTTTTCTAAAAATCAGTAAAATAGAATAATTTAAATGATATTATGTTGATCTTAGTGAGCTAAACCCTGTGCTTACTGGAACTACTCCCTTCAGCCAGAGAATTTGCAGAAAGAGCAATCGAGAAACAGAAATCCGCCTTCATTCGTTGGGGTGTAATGGCAGATTGGGCTAACTCCTACCGCACGTTTGATCCAAAGTATGAAGCAAACCAGCTGAGAGTCTTCTATAAAATGTATGATAAGGTACGTCAACCTTCTGTGGAAGTACCTTGTAACATGTCGCGATTTTCGATTCTCCTGACTTTTCTTTTTTCTCTTCCTTTCCGCTTTAGGGTTTCATTTATCAGGACTATAAACCTGTGTTCTGGTCCCCTTCAGCAAAGTAAGAATCAACTTGTTCTTTTGTCGTCAGAACTTTAGCAAGGATGTCAATAGCTTTTCACGTTCACGTGCATTAACTTATGTTCGATATCTACCCAGAACAGCCTTGGCTGAGGCAGAGCTTGAATACAACGAGCAGCACGTCAGTCGATCTGTGTATATGAAATTTCCCCTCTTAAAGTCACCACCTAAGCTGACTTCTGTAATAGGTATGACTTCCGTGGAGATTTTTAAGACCGACAGCTTTTATTTTTGTTATAATTGTAAGTAAAGTACTTCTAATTTACGTCTGTAGATGGATCATCCCCTGCTAGTGTGCTAGTCTGGACCACGCAGCCTTGGACTGTGCCAGCCAATCAAGCAGTTTGTTACATGCCAGATTCAGCGTATGTGTCTTTAATTTGGTTCAGTGATCTGCATCAGTCCTTGTCAATATTTATCAGCAAAGTTAAAATGTTCTGGACTACCGTTACATTTCATTTAAGGCATCTTTTTTGTGGTTTGATTTGTGTGGTCTGGGGTTTTTTGATTTATTTTTTTAAGTGATGTGATTATAAGATTTGGTCTTATCTCCATTGATATATTAATTTCTGCTTTTGTTTTTGTGGGCTTTTAAAAGTTATTTCTTCTTCCTGATGTTATCTTGAAATTCTTTTGAGGTTTATGAGCAAATGGGACATGTAGATCTTAAAACATATTTTGCTGTCTTTTAGAGATGAAGCGTTTAAATAATTTGTAGCTTTATGGTGTTCTTAATTATTTAATATCACAGATATATATTTGCATTGTAGATACTCAATTGTGAAATGTACAGCTACGGGCGAACACTACATTTTAGCTGCAGATAGAGTTGAATCTACAGCTGCTGTTTTGGACACACAGTTTGAGGTTAAGTCAACATGTAAAGGTAGGTTTTAATATTGTTCATCTTAACTTGCTTAAAAATTTGCTTGTAAATGTCCAAAAATGAATTCAGTTTTGATGTTTTGTGTTGTTCTGGTGTCTTTCCATTCTCTTTCAGAGGGGAAAAAAATTGTCCATTTCTATGCTTAATAATCTTTTTTACCTGATGATAAAAATACCTGGAGGTGATGTTCTCCCAAGTTCCACCTTCTTGAATCACATGATTTGCACATAATATGAAAGAGTAGAGTTGGACCTTCTTGAGAAGATACTTAATATTAGTACCTGTTCTTTCTTGAAATGAAATTTAGTCTTAGAACCTGCTCTTTCTATATTCCCATATATTCAGTAATTATTTTTATTTGTTATTATTCTGTATTTGTGTACTTAACTGACAGCAGTTCCTAAACATGTTCTAGGAAGAAAGCGTTCAGTGAAGGCTGTTTTCTCATATGAAGCACTTTTTTTTTTAACCTTAAACTATCACTAGCTTCTTTCATGCTCATGATGTACTTTATTTATTTGTATGTAATTTAGAGAATTGAACTGAATTGTTTGTGATTAATGTTAGTACTTAGTGGCAGAACTACGAATATATCCCAAATTCAAGGTTTTTAGCCTACTAAATCTTTACTGACATCTGTTTCTGAAACACTTGAGATAGTGGTCTCCAAGGAATGGAATGTGTGGAGTGTCTCTGGGTGCAATGTCGCTACTAATGGCACACTGTTTTCCGAGATAGAAGAAAAGCTTTTTCTTTGAAGGAAATAAGAAGGTGTGCGAGATTAGTAGTGCGGAGAATTTGAAAGCAGTAGGATGGGGACCCACAGACAAGATAAAGAAGTAGTGTATCTGAATGGTATCCCCTGCATACACTTCCTGATCAGCTGTTATGTTTATGCTCTCTGATAAAAGAAGTTGAATAACTGAATGGTTTCTCTATTTTTCTCTTCTGCTTTTTTTTTTTTTTTCCCTACCCCCAGGTGTAGATTTAGCAGATGGTTCTTGTGCTCATCCCACAATTCCCGGCAGAGTCTCTCCTCTGTTACCTGCAAATCACGTGACAATGGCAAAAGGAACTGGATTAGTTCATACAGCCCCAGCTCATGGTATGGAAGACTACAGCGTAGCTTCCCACCATCAGCTACCCACGGTACTTTACTTTTTCAGCTGTTGCTCTTGATTTCCTGCTACTGTTTGATCACGTGCCCCTAAAGCCGTGGTTGTAATTTGTTGATGGAAGTTGAGAATGTTCTGAAGCGTTCACTGGAGCGTATCGCTCATAATGGCCCACAGAAATGCAGGACTGACCTTTAAAAAGTGTGTGTCAAAATAAAAGGATGGAGTTTTATATCCACCTCCTAATTAAAGCTTACAGGGAAGTGGTAGAATAGAATCCGATTTCTCTTCTCTCTCTGTGTCATCATTTTTTAAAGGGTAGCACAGACAGCAATTTGCAGATAGGGACCCTCTACTCAGAATTGGCTTTTAAAGCTCTATTTTGCAGACTGGTAAATCACCAGTTATGTAGGTCATTATGACTATTACTTTTCAGAGAAAAAAAAAGGAAAAACTTGTTTTTGAACAGATACATAAATACAGTTCAGTTGTGCATGATCAGTTTGTGTTTGATGGAGATGAAGATGCAGGGTATTCTTTTTCTCTTTTACGTTTTTGTAGAGGTGTCTCTTGAAGACATTCCAAAACCTGATCATACATGTGTTTCTGGTTGGTTTATTTCAGGATTTGGGTTTTTTGGAGGGTGTTTTTTTGGTTTTGGTTTTCATTGCTAATTTGAAAAGTTACTAGAAAACAAACCAGTGACTTGATGTAAGACAGTTGTGGTATAACTGCAAATGAAAGGGTGCTTGTTTCTTCCGATAGTTAAATTTGACTTGCCTGGTGGATTACTAAATTGCAGTTCATTAAATGTGGAGTGTACTTACATCTAGAGTTGCAAGAAAAAGTATGTGAAGCATACATCTTGTGCAGAGCAAGCTCAAAAAGTTTGAGTGGTTATCAGTCAACGTAGCTCTAGTCCACACATCCAAACTCATTTTCTTAACGACACTCTGGGTTAACCTGACTCTGATTTGCTATTTTGAGGTCAACTCAAGGGTTCACTTACTTTCTCCACTAGCACTTTGAATGTTGGATGAGTGTGTTCAATAAAGACACCAGAATTGGTTTTGTGTTATTATCTTGAACACATTGTGTTTGTCAATACTCTTGACGTAGATGATGGTTAGATCAAATTTTATGACAAATTGATGCAGAACAACGTGAAATTCCAAAAGGTTCGTGTACTTTTTCTTGCAGCTATAACATATTTTGCTATTCATCAGAAAAGTAGTTACTCAACAGATTGCTTAATGCATTTCTGAATGTAAAAAAAAATAATTAATTGCCATGTGGCATTTTATTGACATGGTTAACATTTATTTTTAGGATTGCCTTGTGGATGAAGGTGGCTTTTTTACTGTAGCTGCGGGTCCTGAACTTCAAAACAAGAATGTCCTTGAAGAGGGGAATGAAGCTGGTGAGTATTTGATGAGGTACAGGTGCTTCTTATAGTGTGTTGATCATGGAAAGGAATGAACTGAGGTTAAGAGTAGCAGTATGTTCAAGCTGGATTTTAATCTTGCCTCATTTTTTCTCTCAGTCATTCAGATGCTTCAGGCAGCTGGGAGTTTGTTAAAAGAGGAGAAATACGTGCACAGTTACCCGTACGACTGGAGGACTAAGAAACCAATGATTATTCGTGCCAGCAAGCAGTGGTTTGTAAACACAGCAAGTGTGAAGGCTGCAGCACAGGTATGGGATTTCACTTTCTTATGGGACAAGACAGCTGCTGCCATTTGGAATCAGCAAACAAGTCTTGCTATAGCTCACTCCAGAATATGGTCTTTAGGGTTTACAAACAGTAGGTGAAAAGTATTAATTATTTGTAAAATCTATGAATGTTTGGGGTTTTTTTGTCAGCATATTGTCAGTATAATCCAGGATAAATACGTTGACTTATTTGTACATTGTATTTGCAGGAGGTATGTATGTTTCTTAGAGCTACTGCCTTTTTTTCCCCAAAATATTTTTAAAATCACAGTGTTCTAAGGAATTAAATCAGAAGAGAAAATTTTATCACTATTAAAATTACCTTTTTTGTTATGGTAGTCTTGCATGGCCAGCCATCTTCCTCTGCTCCCCTATTCATTTTGCCACAGTCCTATTTTAAATAACTTTAAAACGTGGTTTTTTGAATATGCATCACTCTTTGAAATTAATTACATCCACACAGAAAACTCAGACCAGCACCTTATGCTGTCTGGAGTGATTTTTATTTTAATGAGGGCGTGAGGTGTTTATTCTATACTTATCTTCACCTGGAACGAAGGAAAACATGGTGGTTATTCAGGCAGGTTGGGAGTGGTAGCCCGCGCACTGTAAGATAGGCAGCATGTATGACTGTGAGCCTGCGTCAGGAGCAGCGTAGCCAACAGGACTAGAGAAGTGATTGTCCCACTGACACAGGGAGTACTGTGCACAGTTTTGGACGCCACAGTATAAGAAAGACATCGAGGTGCTGGAGCGGGCCCAGAGAAGGGCAACGAAGCTGGGGAACAAGTCTTATAAGGGGGTCTGGAGAACAAGTCTTATGAGGAGCAGCTGAAGACTTGGGGTTGTTTAGCCCAAAACAAAAAAAAAAGGAGGTTGAGGGGAGACCTTACTGCTCTCTACAACTACCTGAAGGGAGATTGTGGAGAGGTGGCTGTTGGTCTCTTCTCACAGTTTGCAACCAATGGGACAAGAGGAAACAGCTTCAAGTTAGGCCGGGAGAGGTTTAGGTTAGACATTAGGAAAAACTTCTACACTGAAAGGGTTATCAAAGGCTGGAACAGGCTGCCCAGGGAAGTGGTCGAATCGCTGTCCTTGGGTGTCTTTAAAAGCCATCTAGATACGGTGCTCAGAGACATGGTCTAGAAGTGCACCTGGTAGAATTAGATAACAACTGGACTTCGTGATTTCGAAGGTCTTTTCCAACCAAATGGTTCTGTGATTCTGTCAAAGTGGGTTTTCGCAATAGACAACAGCAGAAGACAACGATCTACTTAACTTCAGGCAGGGACACTGATGCCGTTTCTCTCTCACTTCAGGGTGCATCTGCTGGAGCAGCAGAGCTGGCAAAAAGGTGTTGGTTGCTCTGTGGGGAAGTGTACAGTATGTACAGCGCTCTGAGCGTGTTACTGGCGAATGACGTGCGGTGAAGTGAACAAAGTAAACGGGACAGTTGCCAGAGAGTGTGTTATTCAATAGTGGGAGGGGGGAGTACAGACCTCTGCCTCTTGTTACTGGTAGCATAAACAGCGCGTGTCTGAATGCCGGAGCGTGCTCAGCAATTCACTGTCTACTTTATAGGATGTGCTGAAGAAAGTGAAAGTTATTCCTACGTCTGCAGTGAACAGAATGCTTGAAATGCTGGACAGAAGGACGTTTTGGTGTATATCGAGGCAAAGATGTTGGGGTGTTCCGATTCCTGTTTTTTATCAGAAGAACACAGGAGAATGCTTGATAAACAGGTATTTGCCTAGTTTTGTGTACTGAAAAATGGAAAAATGAGCACTGTATGTTGTGCTGTGGTTGCACAATATTATAAAACTTCTAACTAGTTAAGTATAAACACATGCTTTTACTTGTAATTGTTTATAGACAGAGCTAATTCAGCTAGAAATTGAAACAGTCAGAAACTGGAAGTGAGTTGTATGAAAGTAATAGGAATCAATTTGCTTAGATATTTAAGTTACCTGAAAACTCCCCTTGATAATAGTTAATGCTTTTGTCCCTCATTTTCAAGTTAAGTGAGTTAACAGTAATCACTGGCCTTTACATTTAAGCAAGGAGTAAAATCCAAGTTGTAGTTAAAATAGATTGAAATTGTAATTGTAGCACTGCAGATGGAAAAATACAGATATTTTGTCAAAATAGGTTTTTGCAGTTGAGTGAGTGACAGTGAGATATCTCAAGTGGAATAACAACGTCATGTGCAGAAAAAGTAACTGCCCTTTGGTTCAGTATAAAATTAGAGTATTTTTTAAGAGCCAGCCTCAATAAATGTGACCTTTAGGTATATGATTTGGTATATCTAAAGCTTCATATGCTAGCCTTACTCTACCATCTTTTGGTTAATATTGCAAACACTTTGTTTTGGGAATCTCAGACAACATAATGCAGAGGAAATCCAAGCTATGCTTTAGAACAAGAAAACTCAACCAAACATGGTCCTTTTCTGTCTTTTAAGAAGTCCTAGGGTTCTGGTTTTACCCCTTTGAGAAAATCCTCTGAGAGATGGTTTCATAACAATTGTATTGTGGAGTTACACATTGCTTGTTCATTTCCATATTAGTTTTCTGTGTAACTCCATTTTGTACATCGTAAGCTTAGAACCATTTGTGCAAGTTAGTTATAGATAATGAGATTGCGTAGCTGGAGGTGGACTTAAGTAGTGTTGCAGAGCTTTTTTTATCTTTTATTCTGGCGTTGAATAAATGTACTGCAGAGTCCAGCACGTTTCCTGGAGGCTGGACTGAGCACACAACTACAGTAAGTAGGTGAGGCTTAGGGTGTGGAGAGCCAGGAGTGGACTTTAAGCAGTTAAGTCCTTAGCTTCACCTAGTGTGGCTGGGTGTGTAGGTGCACAAATGTGTACTTTGACTCTCTCACAGTAGGCAATAACTGTGAGAAAAGACCACGATAACTGTAGCTGTTTATAGTACCTGAGTAATCCTGAGACTCGTCAGGAAATGAATGGATGGAGGCTGCGGGCTGCAAAATCGTTTTACCCGCAAAAATTGTTACTGTATTAAAAAGTAAGTGTATGTTCACATAAAAAGATTAACAATTTCTGAGGAATCCTTATTGTAGTCTCTCTGCAGAGTAGGCTTGAGTGTGTTACTTGTGCTCACTTAAGATTGTTAAATATGTTGGATAAGACTGTAACAAAAAACACTTCAGCACCGGGCAGTCAAACTTGAAGGGCACCACCAAGTGGAAGCTCCTTCAGAACATAGTGGAGCTGACTCAGTTGGTCCAGAAAGCATTTGAAAAGAGAGATGCACATTAATTCCTTTAGGTTTTTGTAAATTTACCTTGAAAACCAGTGACCTGTATTAAAAAGCGTGTCTTTTGAAAGCGTTTGAGCTGTGCGAGATTATTGCTGGAATTATACAATGGTAGTATTGGGTTGATGGTTGGACTAGATGATCTTAGAGGTCTTTTCTGACCGTAATGATTCTGTGTTTGGCAGTCGATGCGGTTCCATGTGATGAACTCTGCAATAGTTTAAGAGCTTGACGTGTGTGTAGGTACAGGCCTAGCAGTCATGCACGTAGGTGAATGAACAAAGGGCACTATGGCATTTCTGGTTAGAATTGATCTGTGGGGGAAAGAGAGACATTTGGGGAGAGGGGGAAGAAAAGAGAGAGATCCAGTATGCTTGAAAAGTAAATTTATTTCATTTGACTGACAGCTTCTGATTCTCATTTATGATCAGCACTCTTTACTTCTAATATATTTTACAGTAGAGGTGAAATTTTCAAAGGAAAGTGTAAAATACACATCAAGTTA
Organism: Trogon surrucura; assembly: GCA_020746105.1. Taxonomy (NCBI): domain Eukaryota; kingdom Metazoa; phylum Chordata; class Aves; order Trogoniformes; family Trogonidae; genus Trogon; species Trogon surrucura. Next base: position 105,919,762 of record CM036618.1, read on the forward strand.
GCTGTAGCAGATTTCTGTAACCGGGGTAGGAAGAGTGCACAGAATATTGGCCTATAGAAATGACAGGCAAATTTAGAAAGCAGTCTGTCAATTCATAGGTCATTTTCCTGGACACCAGTTCTTAACGTAACAAGCAGCCTAAATGTTTTGTTGCATTTGCGTTATTTTGAAAATCACTGTAGGTTGCTGATGTATTTCTCACACTTGAAGATTTTCATATTCAGATTGTGTGAATAATTGATATAATTCAAACAACAGCAATTAACTTACATTTCGAAACAAAATCTATTTTCTTATCTTGGACGATGGATAAACATGTTTTCAGTAGCAGCTGCTCTGGAGTTTTTTAGGGGCTATCAAAAGTAACAGCATCTCCACTGGAAGTCAGTGTAGTCCACATGGAGTTGCTGTTACATATGAGAGCACCAATGGTCGATCTTGACTGATCCTGTTTATCACCTGTAAAAAGACTTTTAAAAGAAAAAAACAAACCTAAAATAAGCCGGCTGTGTTTCCTTCTGTGAGAGTTCCCCCTGAATTTGTCATGGGGAGGGCTGCAGAAAGCTTCTCTTTCAAGATGCAGCCGTTTGTCACTTAACAGAATATTTTGCCCACGCCAATCGTACGGCCTTTCTGACTTGAAGGGCAAGAGCAAGGTTGTAGCCTTGTAGGCAGCAAGTTTGACGCAAGGTCTCCATGAGTCTTCCTGTTTGCTGCTGCAGCCCCCCATAGTCCTAAAAGACATTTAATCGTGTGGTGCTTTTGTCTGTAGTTATAAATTTAATACGCTCCTGATGATTAGGCTCTTCATGTAGAGTATATCGCATCATATTGCAATCGGGAATTAAAAAAATATTATAAAATAGGAAAACGCTGTATGAGAGAAAAGTGAACGTTTTTTCGTTATGGCCAGTTTCAATAAGAATACGGAGGTAAGATTCTGTGCAGTTTTTTTCTGCAAGCAAAACCAAGACTTTAAAGACTATATGCACAAATGAACGCTTATACTGTTTGTCAACTTTAAAGATTTAATAGATTTTGAGATGAAACATTCTGATTCTAGGAGATTCTGTAACTCATGGAAGAGAAGAAAGAGCTCCAAAAGTAAAAACAGAGATTTGTATTTCCGGTAGTAGCTCAGACCAGGTAACAAATGTGAGATATATACTTTAATCTGACCTCATGCAATAACTTCTTTACAAATTCACTGTTGAGATATTTGTAATAGTAAGTACTATTGTAAAAATTAACCTAATGCCTGGGAACTTTTGTCCCCTTCTCCATGACTGTAACAAGTAACTTAAATTTCTGACAAGGAAAATCCCAGCCCATTTTTGAAGCAGATCTACCCTGGGCTCTAATTTGCTTTTTAAAATATTAAGACATCTCAGTGGGTCGTAAGCAAAAGCAACTTACCGTAACCTAAATACTTACTGCTGCAGTCTCAGCGGTCGCGTGAAAAAGAAGATAACTTGCCCTCTTTCCTGTTGTTTGAAAAGAAGTCGAGAGCACATCAGGCGTTGTATTCTTCTCCTCCTGACTACATCTTAATGCTGCCTAATTTCTGTTAACACGTTAAGTAAGTGTTCAGCATAATCAATATCAGGCTTCAGGATGATTGGCTGGTGTCATGGTAGCGTGAATTGCCGTAGGGGGTTCGGTGTTAAAACGTAGCGAGTGACACGTAATGCAAGTTCTTCCAGATAGCGTATGAATACGGGGCAAAGTTTTACAATGCTGTTTATTGCGAACCCGGTGAATTATCATGCTCACGTTGAAGCCTGCAGATTATAAAGTGATGAGTAGTTATTTGAGAAAGGTGGTTTTTCACTTGCACCTTCCATAAAATGTACTTTGCAAAAATCTTTTTCCTTACAAATACCTTAAATATAATAATTTCTCTCCCTTATCCTAAGGATCCCGGGAAAAGATTATTATAAGGGTCCTGAGGAAATATAGAGGAATGTGTGTGTCCGTGCGTGCATGTATGTGTGTCTTGGGTTTTTCAGACTGTCTGAGGAAAAAGTACTTGTTGAAAAAGTATCCTGGAAATCTTTGGTCTTAACTGTCTCCTCTTATAAAATACTTGCCTGTTGATGTTCACTGGTATTCTGTAGGGAAACTGAATATATTTTAAAATGCCTTCACTGCTGCTAATTTTTGTCTTTACTTGTTTTAAAACTATGATGGAAATTTGAGAATATTAGTCAATAACAAGTTGACGTTGCAGTCATCGACTCCTCATTTCTTGTGTGTGATTGATAACACAAATCTGACCTTACTTTAGGTGTCTGAAAACTTTTATAATCATATTTGTTAGTTCACAAAAATGTGTCCTTAAAGTAATTCTGCCCTTCATAAATGAACAGCGTAAGCCTTTGCGTTATGTAGCGATACGCTTAGTAAAAGGTTAGTCCCTGGTATGTTTTGCAGCGATGGTGTATCTACAATGGCAGACAACAGCAGTTGTGTGGCATTGGCAATACTTACTGTAAGCAAAGGCCGTTGTTTTATGATGGTTTCCCAAAGGAAGTTAATAGCAAGGTTTTATTTCCTTCTTGTCCCTCTTCTCACCTCTGATGGGAAGGAGAACAGCTCATCCTCACTACAGGTATTACAGTTCATGGTGAGGTGGTGTTTCAGGTCCCCCTTCTTGTTAATATCTCCAAATATTTGTGTAATAGGCCTGACCTCAATGGAGAAGAAATGTCATTGCAGTTAACAGTCATGGTGTTAGGGAACAGGTGGCACTACAGGCTGTATCTTCTTTACTTAAAGCTCAAAACATCCAACAAACTGAGATTTCTGCTGTGGTCAAACTGAATCCAGACAGCTGCTGGAAAACACTGTTTGTTAAGAGTATATTCCTGTATGTTGTCCAAGACAGCTGTTTGGTCTGTAGCTGGATTTATTACCTCTTAAAAATCCCTCTGAACGTTGATATCATCAAATACCTGTCAAATAGATTGAAAACGAACTCATTGCTAGAGTTTATGTCCCTCCACTGAAGCGAAGTGTATTTGCAATGTGGAAAAGTTACGTGAAAGACAAGCTTAGTTCCTCTTTAAATTTTCTACTTGCTTTATGAGGCACGCTGATGGCTTTTTTTACTAGTTATGGGTGTGGCTTTTGGTTAGAAAAATTTTCTGGCTCTAATTTGATGCCAGAGCCGTGAGCTGAGCACGGAATTGCTTCTTCATGAATCATTCAACATGCACTGACTTTTTATCTGGTAATAAGCATGTTGTAGGGTAAATCATCTTCTTTTTAATTTAGCTGTTCTGTCTTCTGCTGGTGACTTCCATGGGCAAGACATGGCCAGTAACAGGAAGACATGAGACTGCAGAGAGAGCTCTTGAAATACTCACTTGGAGACAACTAAGTTATCCATAATTGTCTTTAGAAATACGCCAATGTGGTTTTTTTTTGAGAAGAATCAAATATGGAACCTTCTGTTGGCAAGGAGTGAAAAAATAATGTTGTGCATTGCTTTTTCTAAAATGTCCCCAGGTGCTACAGTCTGTGTCATCATTGATTAACTGATGATTGATTGATTGATTAATACAAAGCTGTTGTCCTGTCATTGCAGTGTCATTCCCACAATCAAGAGCAAAACCACATTTTCTTCTTAGTGTTGAACCTCATGTCATGTAATTAAGTAATAGTTTGTTCTACATCTTCTTGGATAACATGAGTTTTCATGCTGAAACTCTGTGTGTAATAGTCTACTGAATGTCGTGGTGATGTAGCTCAAATTATTAATTGTTCGGAAAAAATATTGTGGTGATACCAAACTGAGTGATGACACGAATTATCATTAGACCCTAAAAGAAGATCATTAGACCATCTGCCTTGTGTGTTTTCAACATAGTTGTGCCAGATCATTATTTTACATTTTCCCCTTTCACAATATTGTGTTAAGTTAGTTAATTAACTAAACTTCAATTTCTTCCATTAAAAGTAGCATTCTGGTGGCTTGGGTAACATTGTAGTTTTAGTTTACAGTTGTCAGGAAATGATCAGCTCTACTCCTTAAAAACAGCAGGTATCTTAAAAGCCACCTCTTAGTAGGTGTTCTGTGAGTCAGTGAGATACAGTGTGTGGGGTTTATTTTGTTTCTTAAGCTATCTTCATTTATGTCTAGACTTGGCATTAAATGATATTAAAATGAATTTCCCCTAGCTTTACCTGTTGGGGACAGTGAGTTAATGTGTAGTCCACAGAAGTCCACAGAACGCCACGTTTTGTGGTTGTGTTATCTGTTCACATCAGATAAATACTTAGTATTTTTTTTTATTTTTATTATTTACATAGTATCTCTATTTCAGGACCTTTGTCCTGACTGGTGCTATACCATAGGAACTTGTGTATTGCCTTCAGAGTGTATGTTGAATACTCATTTACATCAGTCCTCTGCCAGGTACAGAAGTTTGTTTCCCACATTATTGTGATTAATATATTTAAAGATACTTTTCTTGCTATTTAAAAAAATGTGTTGCAAAAAAAAGGTGAATCCAGACAACTGGAAGTCTTACATGTACGTTATTTGAAATGCTGCTGTTTCCCAACTCTCGGTTTCCAGGTCAAGGTCAAGAAATAGCAAGAAAAGGATTTTAGAAGTTTTCAAGCTGCCGACATCTGTTCTGAGTGCCCAGTTATTTAGTATTTGCAGAAAAAAAATATTTTCGAATACACGTGGATATCTGAATGTCCGGGTTTACCCAGGCCTACCTATCTTGGAAGGCAGAAAGTTCTGTGGAGTCTTGTCCGGATTAGAAGCTGGCAAATGACAGTTTTAAATAACTTGATCTTTTTATCAGTGTATCTCACCACTTTGGATCTGAGATACTTGTAGAAAGGTAGGATTAAGTGATCAATTCATAAACCTTTTTTTTTTCCTTTTAACCCAGTGAAACTGTCACAAATGTCATCAAAATAGTGGAGCAGCAAGGAACAGATGCTTGGTGGACCCTTCCTATTGAACAACTACTATCGAAAGAGGCTGTAGCGAAGGTAATTTTCTAACTTCAAATACAGAAGGTGCTTGAGACAGTTCAGGGATGGGAAATAATATAAAACCTTCATATATTTCCATGGTCCTTTTCTGTCTCTTACCTTCATGTGAAAATATCCTGGGAAAGGAATGCTGAGAAATGTGAGATCCGAGTACGGCAAAATACACACGGTCAGATTTGTGCCATTAGTTCAAGGCAGAGATCTCCATCGTCTTCCTTGTTGCTCAGGTGGAAAGTGACATCCTAATTAACCGAATTGTTAGCCCAAATATTCATTAAGTCTTTGTAATTAAAAAAGATTAGACTTTTTATTTAGTTCTTCCTAGCTTTTTATTGTTCCCTTAACAATTGTGCTCTTAAGCTCACAGCACAACCTGTAGTGTTACTCTGCCATCTCAGTTTTATTGGTAATTTTTAGTTATTCTGTTTTGTGTTTTCATTGGTAATTATATGAAAACTTGTGAAAAATTATCTAAACGATTTTGTGTTCACTCACAAAGTTGGTGATAGAACCTATACAAAACTAGAAACCAGAAACCAAGCCTACTCTATTTTTAGCTTTGAAAAGCTTTGATAATTCTTAGTGTTCTTTTTACGTTATTTAATAATTGTTTTTCTAATAGGCTGGTGGTCATGATGTTTTGGATTATGACAAGGGACAGGATGTCCTAGACATCTGGTTTGACAGTGGAACTTCCTGGGCTTCTGTTTTGGAAGGTACAGAGCTAATAAGTTCATCATTCTTCTAAAATACTCAGAGGACGAAACAGAACTGTTTTGCACGATGGTGTTGGTATCAGCTAAACTGGGTTAGATCATGCCCGCAGCGTGGTTGTGACTTCTGGTAAAGGTGCTCTTGCTTGTAGGGGTTTGGTGTTGGCAAATTCATTTTCAGCACAGTTAAGCTGAGATTTTTCTGATATTCTATTCTAGCTGGTTCTGCCATGTGGCACACCATCTATCTTCTAGTCACAACACGCTTGTTTCGCGATCTAACAGCCAGCGTACTTCACTGCTAGTTGGTAACTCTTTAAATTGTTTTCGGCTAACAAATTTCAGTTTGTGCTTGTGCATGCCATTTGAAGCAGAAGAAAATTGAGATCAGCTGCTGAATCCAAGTAAATTTAATAATTTTTAACAGTCTAGGTGTACTTTTTTCACTTCTGATTACTTTCATTAAGTAAAGCAGTATATCGTGGCTTAAAATATTTATACCTGTTATATGCTATTTATAGCTCCTACTGCCAGTAGTTGCTACTCAGCAGGTAGCAGAGATATATATATATATATATATATTTGTATAAAAATATATGAATTATACACCATTTGCCTGGAGGATAGCCCAAAGTCGAGCCCGTTCTAAAGGAGGAGTCTGGTCCCATACATCAAGTCTGTTGGACTTTAAACCCTCAGTACACAATTGCGCGATAACAATCTTGTTGAATTATAAAACACGTTAGTACCAGAGGTTTTATTTCTTAGCAACGTGGTCAGGGAACAGTACCATCAGCAAACATTCATTTTCTAGAAGAACTTTACGTACGTTAAAGTTCATACTCTTTAAAAACGTTTCTGGTTTGGTTTTGAAAGGTGCAACCAGGTAGTGGTATTTTATGCACAGTTACATGCTTGCATGTTTTAAGGACTGAACACCTCAGTATGCAAAAACTACCTCTGATCCTGTGTTTTAAAAGGAGTAGCAGAATCGAGACTCTTGATTCACTGTTCATTTGTGTTAGGCTCCCATATGGATTCTGTAATGTCTCATAAATGCTGGGTCTTTCGCAGTGTGGACTTCGTCTTTCTTTCACGGAACCATTAAAAAGTTCCTCTTCTCTGTCTAGTCATCTGTTCTCGTGAAACTTGCTGCAACTTGGGGTGTCTAAGGCACCTTCTTCTGCTGTCTGACAGGGCTGGAGCAGCCCCACTGGTTCAAAAGTTGGGGGAAGAACTAAGCAGCAGCACGATCTTGTAGGGCTCTGTCTTCAGAAATGACACAAAAGTTGTGTTACCTTTTTCTCCTGTGTAATGAAGGCTCCCAGCCGCTGCCAGAAGTGGAAGTACATTCTCAGTGATTCATATGAAATTGCTGGTTTAATACACCCCTTAGGAAAGACATGCTTTGCAAGAGAAGTTGTCAAAGTAATAGTTTCATCTTGTATTTCCCAGTGTGCTCCAGCTTTTAAAACTCTTTGCAGAACTTCTTCCTGTGTCAGTAAAAATAATAGGCAAGACTTAAAAACAGGCTGATTGGATTCTCTTCCAAAGTACTTTCAGGGGGGGAAAATAGGTGAAATCCCCAGAGAAGTTCACAATTGTCTAGAGAATGTTGTGGTAGAAAGAACCTCCCGTGCCTTAAGCTCCTGGAAGCACAGAGGTGTGTGGAAGCTGCTGTGCCACCTGTGAAGCGCTCCCTGTTAATTTTGTAGTAAAAGATGGGTGATAACTGCAGTTACTGCTCCTCTTCTCATGGTGTCATGCATGGCAGTGGTTCTTCTGCAGCGCAGGAACTAATTTCAGGGCAACTGGAGAATGTAATAGATGGCTAAAACTGCATGAGACTAGATTTTATAATTTACAGATTATAAATCTCTCTGTAACCAGCAGGAATAAAAGGCATTGCAGATTGCCTTGCCAGTTCCGGTCTTGGAAAAACAAATGGTTCTCTCCAATATTTCTGCAACTTTGGGGGGCTTAGGCCTGAGTTTTTGCTGGACTTGAGGTAGCTGTGTCTGAGCTTAGTAAATGAGATGGAGCGGTTATGAAATTCAGCCGTTCAGGTGACGGCCACACAGATTGCTGTCAAAAAATGTGGCAGGTTGGGAAGGAGATGGGGAGAAGGAAGAAGAGAGACAGATTTCTGCAGCGTGAGGGTTTTGAACAGGTTGAAGGGACTGCTCGGTGACCTTGAGCAATGACTGCCTATTTCCAACATTTGCTCTGCTGTGTTTCCTACTAGAGACTAAGCATAGGAAATTTCTTAAAGTTGATCTTTTTTCATTACATTATGGTTGCCTGCCTTTTTCCAGCCTAGGTGTGTCAAAGGTACCACTTCTAGCTACATGACAGATTAACCAAACTGTTCTGCATCAGTAGTGTGGCAAGTAAGAAGGTGCGACCTACACACAGAGATCAAAAATTTACCTACTGTAGTCACAAAACCAAAAAATGTACAGTGTATGACTAGATTGCGTGTAAAATAAATACTAATTCTCTTGCACTATTGAGAGCAGATCCCCAAGTGCAACATGCTCTGAAAAAGACACTGAAATTTTCTGGAGATACTGTTCGCTTTGTAAATGCTCTGTTTACCTAACACGGTTTTCACTGAACAGTTTATTATTGTGCTGTCTAATCTTATTTCTCTTATGCTACACATGCCTCAAATACATTTTTTGAAAGAACTGTTTGCGTTTCCTTTTGTGCAACGTTCAGTTCACGTTCAGCTTTTTGATAGCACTTACTTCAGTTGCTGTCTTTGGACTATTCGTTTTGAAGAGTCCTGTCTTAATTCTTCTACAGGTCTTGACGTTTTCCTCATGAGCAGAGTGCTCTTTGCACTCCAACCTTGAGATAATTATTTTTCAAAATATTTCCTAGAAAAATGCCCACTGGACTCTATTGCGATGTGATACAGGATTAGTAAAAGTCACACAGCTTTCTACCCATAGTTTTATATCACTGTGATGGTAGCTTTCAACATCATAACTTTTTCCCCGTCTTATTGGCTAATATTTAACTGAATGAATGTGATTATTTTACAGCTCACCTATCTAAGTGTTTAAACTTTTGTGCTGACTGAGAGACTTGCATTTATCTTAGCTGATTCATTCCTGGCATTAAAATACAATATGCTTAATCTAAAAGTCAAAGTCTGTAAGATCAAAGATAGGGAATCCTGAAATCCAAACCAGAAGGATCATAAATCGTAATTCTCTTCAATGACCTCTGCACTATACCTCGGTGTAAAATAAACAACCGGAAAGTCTCTTCTGGGTTGCTGGACATATTCTTCCATTTACAAAGAAACACATGCACTGTTTTAAGTCATTTTTGTATAACCATTGCAATTTTAGTGAAACAGAGGTAGGGAAGCTACGCATGCACTTGGAAGGCAGGCTTGGTGTGTGCAAAACCCGTGTTTGTGTCTCACAGAGGTAAAATGTTCAGGTTTCTACTGACTTTGTGAGCTACGTTAGCCAGCTTGCCAGATGTGCTGGTTCCTGTCAGAAGCTCAATGCAGTTTGTTTGTAATAATTTTTTTTTTTGTTTAAATTCTTCTGTAAGTTGTAACCACTGGCATTTCCATGAAAAGTTCGCTTCTCTAAAACTGGTGGCTGCTAAACTAGTTGTAAATAACTATTGTGCCGTCACAGAGTTTCCGCTGCAATTTTCTTCCTTGCCACAAATACTCTTTTACCTTGTCCTCACAAGTATTTTTGCAGTCTGTTAATACAAATCCCTACTTATTCTGCTTTTAAAATCCAAACTCTTTGTAGGCCTTCTTGAAGGAATAAACAAATGTGTTAAAAACCCGTTAACACCCACCCACACGTTTTTCCTTTGCAAGCTGGAACTGTATGGCCTTGACCTTTGTAATGTTGAACTTCCTTTTATTGCAGGATGGATCTAAATATCGAAACTTCCATTAAGTTAAACAAATAAATCAAGTGTGTCAGTAGAAAGAAGCATTGTCTCAGGGGTCCTAGGAAGAGGATAAAAAGAACTAGTAGATAAAAACTGAGTAGAGAAACTTTTCTCTGGATATCTGGAAAATTCCAGCCGCCTATCAAAACTAAATTCCTGCCAAATGCATGTATAGTTTTGCACATTTGAGAACTTTGACTTGCACATTCTGCTGTGCTCCACGTTATTCTTGCTCTGATGGTGACCTGTCTGGGATTGTTTAGGATGAAGAGGGATTTCTCGAGTCAGCAAGTCACGTACCTTTTTGTACAGTGACAGGATTGCGCCAGTAAGGCCACCAAAACTTTGCTACTTGCTTTCAGTCTCCTGGGAAAGCCGGGTTTGCTCTTCTGCTGTTTGTGTGCGGTCAGCCAAGACCCGCTCCATGTGCCTTGTCACCTGTCTCCTCTCCAATGCCAGCAAGTACTCCTGTTAGCTCCCATTGTTCTTCTCTAGCATTCCTCTTTTTTTTTTTGTCTTTATAGGGAATAACACCTCCACCTGGATAAGCTAAATAAGCCAGGCTCCTCCAGACTCCTCTCTCCCACAACCGGCTTTGTGTTTTCCACACTGTGCTAACCCTTTCCTGAAATTTTTAATCTCCCTGGAGCACCAGTGACCAGAAGTGTAAATTCTGTCGCAGGTGACCTGCAGTCACTGCCAAAGCTTCCCAATCTCCTCTGAAAATACCTGATGCCTTGCAGAGGCCAGTCAGGCACCTTGTGTCAGGGACTTGTATCCTGAGTAATTCCCAACTGGCAAAGGTTCAGGTTCTAGCGTAGATTTTCAGTAATTCCAATTTCTTGGGTCCTTCAGGTTGTTTAGCAGTATTTGGAAAAAAATTCGAGAACTCTGAAGTGCTCTGAGTGTGATAGCTTCTGGTTTTGTAATTTATTATTTTGGTTTTAGGGGGAAGCGGGTTTATTTGCTCAATTTTGGAGTTCAGCAAATCTTGGATTTTAAAAGAAATTGTGATGCTAATGAATCACTTGTAAAATGTTCAGGTAACCATACACCATTTATAAAAGTAACTTATCTACTGAGTTTAAAGAGCAGAGTAAGTTTCACTAATCACTTTCAGAGATTTTGTGTTTTATGTATTAACTATTTGAAGATAGAGGCTGATGTTTTAAACAAAGTCTTCTGGTTTTAAAGGTGCAGAGCAAAGAGCAGATACGTACCTCGAAGGAAAAGACCAGCTGGGAGGTTGGTTTCAATCCTCTCTATTAACTAGTGTGGCAGCAAGGAAGAAAGCACCATATAAGTAAGTGAATGGGTTGCAAACACATTGGTAGTTCATTTAATAAATATCGGGCTTTTGGTAGTGTGGACAGTAGTGTATAAACAGGAGATATCAAGCCATTACTAAGCATCTTATTTATATTCTTACATTTTTAGTGTTTTTTCTCAGATTAGGTTGTAACGGATGTACTGTTTAAATTTTTTTTTCCATCGTAATTTAAATAGATGTTTGATTTCTCAGTCATTCAACTATATCCTGTTACATTACCACGTACGCGTCTGTTCTTTTGCCATCTCTCCCGTAGCCAGAAGGGATATTATGGGAGGTGCAGTATGAAAATCCCTTAAGATCTGTGATTTGTGAATCAAACATCAGGCTTTAAGGAATTCAGAATCACTGCGGGCATGTCTTAGACCAGAGCTGTGACGTACTGCTTGTCCTCTGCACGGTGAGAGGAATAGGGAAGGGTAATGTGGGTCAGTTGCAAGGAAGCCGGGCAATTTCAGGAAATGTATTGGCTTAAAGAATAAAAAATACTTCTAGTTCATCTGAAATAGGTGCGTCCTGGTTATCTGCCAACAAGTCTGTTGTTCTCATGCCAAAATTAAATGAGGAAAATGCAGTTGTGGGCACTACTTGGATGGTAGCACAGCGTATTTGAACTCAACAGATGAAGCCAGAGGCTTACTAAAGCAGAGGCTTTCTATATGTTTTGATCTAGGAATATCCTCGTTAGAAATCTATTCTTAATGTAGGGTTTGGTTTTTTTTTCACTGGGATTATGTTTTTACGGACATCTTTTCTTCAGGACTCTGGTAGTTCATGGATTTACTCTTGGCGAGAAAGGGGAGAAGATGTCTAAATCCATTGGCAATGTGGTTGACCCCGATGTAGTTATCAATGGAGGCGAAGTAAGTCAAACTCTTGAGTTTCTTCAAGCCACTAGTTACGGTTTTTCACTTACCAGGTTCTGCAACCTGCAGCATGTTTTTCTCTAAACAACTGTCTTGTAGCAGGATGCCGTAAGGCTTTTCAAAAGACTTTGGCTGTGCCGCAATTCTGTGCAGCTGGAGTAAAAACCTTGAGTTGTTCTGCTTCAGCTGTAGTGCCAAAGAAAACCCCAACGCACGCCTTTGTTCTGTGCTTAAGAAAAAAAATAAATGCATTATACAGAAGCTGTAGTTTGGTTCCCTTTTACTTGGAAACGCTGCTGACAGAGTGATGGGAGGGGGGAAATTTAAAATAATTAACCCTTGCTTTAAAACTGACTGAAACCTACAAGTTGGGCTTAGCAGTCAAGCAGTCAAAAGCAGCGGTTGCACCTCAGCAGTCTGTCTGCTCTCAGCCTTGGCTCTTTAATGGCTCTGGAAACTTCATTCTGTGGGTTGGCAGGTTGCATTGCAGGCGATGCTCTGAATTTTTTTTTCTCCTCCTCACTCTTGCTGTTGCATTTTTTGAGGTTGCTAAGCAGATTTTGCAACTCTGTAGATGAAAGAATCAATCCTTACAAAGACTTGCTTAGCTGATCCAATAAAACAGGAGAGAAGCCATATTCGGAGTTCAAAACAGGGTGGAAAAGATTGTGAGAGGGGGAAAAAAGAAAATGTGTAGTTATAAAAAGATTAATACAGCAATGTTAAATAAAGTTCTCAAAGGGTTCAAAGCTGTTGATTCTCTCTCAACCTGACTGAGTTCTAGCATTGCCTGCTGCGTGTAGATCGTGTAGTATACATTGAGTATATATTGTATTTTTGGCTTTAACAGTAAATCTTGCTGAAAGAGGGTGAAGGCCTCCAAACCCCGTGGCCCTTGGGCACACTTCCAGGTGTCGTCACAGCAGCGACACCAGGGAATTGCGCTGCTCGTCACGTTGCGGGACCCCCCGGCAGCTTTACCCGTGTGTCCTCCTGTCTCTACTCTAGGATCATGCCAAGGATCCTCCGTACGGTGCCGACGTTCTCCGCTGGTGGGTGGCAGAATCGAATGTTTTTACTGAGGTGCTGATTGGGCCTGTGGTCCTCAATGCTGCAAGAGATGATATCAACAAGGTAAGAGCCAAATATGCTCACACTCTCCGTTCTCATGACAGGTCCTCTTTCTGTTGGGGTTTGTGCTGGCTGAATAGAATTTGTCGCAAAGCTCTTTAGACTAAAGAAGGGGTTTTTTCAAACTCCTTTAGGTAGGTGCTGTTGCTTTTTATGTCTGTGAATCAAAGAGTAAGGGAAAGACTAGTTTTTGCAGCATGCTTTGATAATAGTCTTTTCTATAGGTCCTTTTCACATACATCCTTCGTGATGCTTTTATAACTATTCATACGTTCATTTTGAAAATGACTTTAGTGAAGTTGTCGTAGAATATTGTCATTCTGTGTTTCATCTCAAGCGCAGACCATTGAGGTTTAATTTTCCTGATTTGTTCCTAGCTTCGGAATACACTCCGCTTCATGCTGGGAAACGTGGCTGGCTTCAATCCAGAAACTGACGCCGTCCCTGCTTCAGAGATGTACATAGTAGATCAATACATGCTGCATTTACTGCAAGATTATGGCAGCAAGGTAGGGGTAAATTGTATCTGGATGAATTGATGTGTGATGGTTTTCACTTGTTCTCTCTAGTGAAGGGTGTGTGTCAAGTAGACAAATTATTACCACAAAGGCTTCTTTGATGCAGTGTGCACTCCCTTAAAGTCTTTCTCTCAAATGTTGAAATGAGCTTAATATTCTTATCCTGGTTTTGACATCGACAGGTTTTTCCCCATTGCCCCAGGCCTCAAATTTGAAGTCTTTCGAAATAGTTAGAATAGGATATGTTTAAAAAAAAACCCACACAAAAAATAAACAAACAAAAAGCCCCACCCTCCACCAAGCTTCTAGAACTTTGGAGATCTGCTGTAGTTCAAAATTTAGTGATTTCTGTCACTCAGAACCATTCTGTTGAATGAGAAAGCACAGGCATAATTTCTGGGGTTCTTCCTGTTCTCTTCCCTCAAATTTGCAGTGAAATTATATCTTTGTGTTAACTGAATGAGTATTTCTTCCTCCAACAACCTTTTAAAGAAAGATTCTCCCAGACTTGTGTGTCTCTCATTACAGTTTCTGTAACTTCAGGTTCATCAGGGGTTGTCACTGTCTGCTCTGTGATGAAAATTGAGACTCTGTTCTTCTCTCCCCTTCCCAGGTTACAGAAGCATACAAAGAGTACGATTATAGCAAAGTTGTTCGATTATTGCAAGCATTCTGTTCCAGAAACTTGTCTAACTTTTATTTCAGCATAATCAAAGACAGGTAAATTCATTACTGGTGCTTATAAAATGGGAAAAAACAAGTTAATTAACTTGAGATGGAGGTAATAAGATTCCAGGCAGTAGCTGAGTGAGAACATTTCGGAGTTACAGATTGTGCTTTAGTGCACTAAAGCTCACCAGCTGAAAGCCAGCCGAGCTTGCACCTAGTATTTTTGTCATCAGTGTGCTTTTCTATATTGTGTCCACAAGGGGAGTTGAATCATTCTGAAACGTAATCAAGCGTATGCATTTAGAACTAAGTTTTAAAGAATGGTTCTTGGATCTGTATTTCTACCTAAAGCGTGTGGATCTGAATTTGGGAAGGTAGAGAAAAAGGCTTTTGGCACTTACCCGGGCAACCTAATGTCTTGTGCTGATTAAAAAAAAAAATAGGTAAAGAATCCCAAGGATGTGACTGATACAGTTGTAAATTTTGAAAGGGCTATTTTATGGGGGAAGGGGGTAGGGGATTACACTGATTGGGGTTTATACTGCCCTTTAGTTTACAGAATGGAAGTAAAGGCGGGGGGGGGAAGAAAAAAGCTCTAATGCCATATTTTATAAATGAACCAAAATAAAAGGGCTAACAGAGCTGCAGGCTCACCTCCTGGAGGAAAGGTTCTCTCCTATACCAATGAAGCAAATTACCACACCATGTACAAAATCTCCTTTCCTGTGACACGATGTGGCTGTGTAGACAAATATCCCCATCCCTGTGCCACTGTGCCTGTCTGGGAAGGGCAATTAAGAAAAGCTTTCCTCAGAAAGGCAAGCTAGGTCAAACTGCTGCACTTCCAGCAGCAGTCCTGAAAGTGCAGCTCTTGAGCAAGAACAGGAACGTGAGTGTACAGATACTTCTCAGCTTTCATCTCTGTCTTGCAGGCTCTATTGTGAAGAAGAAAAAGATCCCAAGCGCCGTTCGTGTCAAACTGTGCTAGCAGAGGCTTTAGACATCGTTGTCCGATCCTTTGCACCAATTCTTCCTCACTTGGCAGAGGAGGTTTTCCAGTACCTGCCTTATAAGAAAGGTAAAGCAGGGATAAATTCTAAGGAATTCTTTTAGTGCACTGTTATCATTGTGCAGTTAAAAGGACTGCAAAGACAGAGCTACGACATTCTTTTTTATTCATTTAATAAATGCTTGAATAGGAAGACACTAAATTAAAGATTCCTGCTTGCTTTTCTTTCAAGACTCAGAGGGTGTGTTTCGTACTGGCTGGATTAACGCAAGCTCAGCGTGGAAGAAGCCTGGCATTGAGGAAGCGATAGAAGGTGCATGTGCAATGAGAGACTCTTTCCTTGGGTCCATCTCTGGCAAGAACGCTTTGGAATACGAAGTTGTCATCGTAATTGAACCTGGATTGCTCTTTGAATTAATGGAGGTAAAAGATGCAACCAAGAATAGTGGTGTCTGGACAAAAATTAATTTCTGTAAACTTTCTTCTGCTTTGTACTTGCCAGAGAAATTGCAGAATGGTTGAGGTTGGAAGGGACTGCTGGAGATTGTATAGCCCAAGCCCCTTGCTCAGGCTGGATTTAAACATTACGTGCATGTGTTTAGACACAGGCGTCTGTGTAAACAAGCTTGTGCTTTCTTCATGACAAGGCTATGACAGCTGGTGCAGTCACATACACTGTAATTCTACTTTTGCTTTAACCTTTTTTTAAGGGGAGGATGCTGAGGAACAAAACCAGGTTGCGAGTCTGAACACTAACTTTCTTCCCTAGGCACTGCAGGCTGAAGACACCTCGAGTGTTTCACAGCTGAACGAAATAATGATGGCTTCCCAGACAACCCTGCTGAGTGAGCTGCCTAAAGAAACGCCTTCAGATGCAAACATCATCAAAGGGACCTTTCTGATTAACTTGGAAGGTAAGAGAACTCTTCCAGACGGGCTGCTGGGCCAAGCAGCTGGTTCTTAAGGCGCTGCAACGTAACGTTGTGGTTCCCTTCACGTCTGGAGTGCACCGACTCCACCCACCCGAGCTCAGTCGCGGTGCTTGCTTTGACAGGTGGCGATATCCGTGAGGAATCTTCCTACAAAGTTATAGCCCTACCGGTTGCCAAAGCAAAATGCCCTCGCTGCAGGAGATACACGGCCCAGTCCTCGAGCGCTCCCTGCCCACGGTGCCTGAAAGTCATCGCTGGAAATGGGAGCACGTGAAGGTGAAAGGCCCGTGCACAAGCTGCTCCCAAGTGTGGAGAAGCGTACTCCAGTGGTGGCAAACCCAAAGGCCTGTAGAACCAGATGCTTAAGCCCCAGCCTGAGCAGAATTACCATGTGGCTTTTTTTTTTTTGGGGTGGGGGGGAGCAGGAAAACTTATGTACATACACCTAACTAACTGTGTATATCACTTTTCAGCTTAATAAAAACGGTGGTTGAAAATAACCCATTCGCTTGGTTTTTAGCAACCTGTGTTCTTTTGAAGTTTGCTTCCATTTAAGTGAAACTCTGTGGTAAAAGAGCTATTACTTGATTTTTCTCCTGTCAGCAGGTAGTTCTGCAGAACCCCAGAGAACCCATCCTTCTCTACATGGGAGTGTCTACTCCTCTTGTAAAACACAACAGAAGAACAAAAGGTGGTGGCTGCCGTTCCCTAAAAAGAATGAGAAGACATGATGAAACCTCAAATTTTATTCAATCAATTTACACAAATCCACAGCGAATTAGACACAAAATAGCGCTATGTACAGAGTATTACTTACAATACATTACAGACTTGATTGGTGTAGTGTGTCAGCTCTGGTGCGACGCTCAGTTACAGTAAAACCCTTTACACGGCTGTACCAGGATACAGGAATGTAATGCAACTAGGAAACATTTTTGATTTTCCTCAGGCTCCACAATGACCAAATCTCTTCCACAAGCATTTCTGCTGAAGTCTGAAGTGCTGTCAGGCAGGGTGGGAAAGTCACCAGTACAATTCTGCTCTCTTCCTTTTCTCCTCTACAGCTGTTTAAACCTCAATCATGGAAATCAGTACAGAAGTACCTAAAACATGGATCAGGGCTGGGCATATGTTTGTAGTAGAATTCTTACTATTTATGTCTCTGATCTCATGTCACTGTAGGAAGTCAAACATTTAGTATCAAAACTGTTCAAGAAGCCTTTATTAGCTACAGTGAAGTGCAATGATCAGGAACGGGCGATGCTGAACAGGTGAAGGAGGCTGCACAGAACAAGCCACCCACATAACCTTTTTTAGGGGGAGTCTAACCCTTCGATGACAACAGCACGTACTTCAGAAAGATAAAACCAAATTCCGTCTCCAGCAAGGCAGAATAATATGAATGTTTCTTACATGTAATGCAAAAGGAGCAAGGTTACAAGATGGAGCGAGTAATTTCGGCTGACTTCAAGACAAAAACAGTTTACACCAATTTCATTTTTCTCTCCTGGCTTCTTTGTAGGTAGAAAGTAAACGGTACTAACCGATGCAAGATAAGCATGTTTAATACCACTCCAATAGTGAAGATACTCACTATTTGATTCCCTGTAGGTACCGTAAATAAAAGTGTATTTTTTAAGGCTAAAGTACTCAGTACTATAGATCTTCAGTGAAGTCGGGTCAACTATTTAAGCAGTTTTCGACTACAAGTTAACAGGTGCAGAGATTTATAGCATACTACATCTTCTACAGTGATGAGGGAATTATCTTACAGTAAGACATTCCTTGACCTACTTAAACTCAGCGGAGCTGAATAATAAAGCGGGATGTAAATCCACTTTTAGCTGAAGCCCAGCATCCTAGAGACAAGACTGGGAGATCCAGACTGGAAGATGAGTCCGTAGTTGTGGCTGGAGAACTGGATTCTCCCTCTCAAGCTGTTTCCAGCATGGCCTGGTCTCCCTTTGCATAAGGCCCCCAGCATGTTTCATCCTACGTCTAGTGCCATCGTCAGTGTCGCGAACGATGCAGTTACAAGGCATGAGCCCAACACCAGCTCTAGCTTCTGAAAAAGCAATATTTGCTTTACGGGGTAACTTCAGAGACTGAAGTTTTTCTCTGTGTAATTCCATGGCTCATTTGGAAAAAACAAATCATACATGGAGCATTGAAACCATTGCAGCTACTGCCAGCATGAAATACAGAATTTCACAAGATGTGATTTTTGTAAATCAACTAAAACTGGCATCAGATACATCCAATTCAGGCTACCGCAAAAAGCGCTCAAGTCAGAAATAAATAAAGCATTTCAGATACTGACGCACGTACTAGAAACTAAACGTAGCTTTGTACTGGTGCAGAATTTAAAATCTACTCCAATTTAAAAATCACCTTCTGAAATTCCAGTATGGGGAGCACTGTTCTTTTCCTTGGTTCACAAGAGCCACACAGAAGTTTCTCTCTGTAAAGTTCAGCCTCGTGGTGTAAGATCATGCATTATACCACAATACAGAGCGGGACTGTGCTAACCGAGGGTGTCACGACTCCATGGCTTCCACGGCCTCTATCAGGTTCAAGGCGAGGCTGTACTGCCCGTGATTCTCCGGTAAGTGCTCTATGACCTTGTTGACTAGCTTAGCGGTCGTTGCAATTGGCACTTCTGCAGTTTGAAGTTCCTGCGGGTCCTACACAGAAGAACAAACACAGCATTAGAGTAATTTTACAGGTGCTCGTCTGCATATAAGCTCTCCCAAACTTGTATAAAAGAGATTACTAATGTTTATGAACTCAATTAAAAGCTGATGCTCTGACCCATGAAACTGCTTTACCCTTCATGAAACAGAGCTATCACCAGGAAAAATGATAACAAATTCTTATTTGCCCTAGTAAGAAAGGGCCATTCAGGTGTAAGCTCTGTCTTGGTGAACTGAAGCTTCTGAAAAATCCTAAATCGAGCTTAACTTACCATAGCTTTGAGCCAAGTACACAGTGTTGTGGGAAGCCGAGCGAGGAGGTCCATGCCCTCCTTGGTCTGCGTGTGAAGTAAAGCAAAAGCCAGTCTCTGCCCAGCCAATACAAGCAGCTGTGACGCAAGCACTTCTTTGTCAGTCACCTGAAGAAAGGCCTGAAAATAGAAGGAAAAAAAAAAACCCGCAACTAGAAACGGTTTCAGCATGACACAGGTCACTTTTCTGCAGACTTGAAAAGCTGTATCAAAAGAAGCTTCTTGATGCTAAACAGAAAAAGTTTTGAGACTGTTTTTTGTGTTACCTGTTACTGTAATAAAGCACATTATTAGAAGCTTCAGAACAGCAGAAGTGTGAACAAAGGCAGAGAATTACTCTGTATTTCACACAGCAATTAGCATGAGCACCACATCTGTTGTACAGTTGAGCAATATATTCCTGACTTCCATGTAATACCTTGTGTGCTCTTCCCTTCAAGAAAGGGGAGGATTTTCTTGTCAAGGACTGTAAGCTTTTCCTAAAAGAACAGATTACAGGCCAAACAGCAGATTCCTGAAACTATCATAGCAGAATATAGTAGAATATAATATTCTGCTGTCATGTTTCCGCTAATTGCCATACACTGGTTCTTGTTGGGAAGAATCACAGAACTGTGAGGCTGGAAAAGACCTCTGAGATCATCAAGTCCAGCCTATGTCCCAACACCACCACATCAGCCAGACCACGGCACTAAGGGCCACATCCAGCCTCTCCTTAAACACCTCCAGGGACGGTGACTCCACCACTTCCCTGGGCAGTGCATCCCAGTGCCTGAGCACCCTCTCCGTGAGGAAGTGCCTCCTGAGATCCAACCTAAACCTGCCCTGATGCAGTTTCAGGCCGTGCCCTCTCGTCCTGTCACTGGTTGCCTGGGAGAAGAGCCCAACCCCACCTGACTACACCCTCCCTTCAGGTAGTTGCAGAGAGTGATAAGGTCCCCCCTGAGTCTCCTCTTCTCCAGGCTAAACACCCCCAGCTCCCTCAGCCTCTCCTCACAGGACTTTCCCTCCAGTCCCTTCCCCAGCCTCGTTGCTCTCCTCTGGACCCGCTCCAGCACCTCAGTGTCTTCCTTGCAGTGAGGGGCCCAGACCTGCACACAGGGCTCGAGGTGAGGTCTCACCAGGGCTGAGCACAGGGGCACAATCACCTCCCTGCTCCTGCTGGCCAACCTGTTCCTGATACAAGCCAGGATGCCATTGGCCTTCTGGGCCACCTGGGCACACTGCTGGCTCCTGTTCAACCAGGAAGGAAAATAAGAGGTTAATTTATTGGTCTTGAAAAAATACTTTTTCAGCCTGAGGATCTTTTCAGTCTTACAATACTTGCCTAACCCATCCACTTACCCTGAAGTAAGTGAAAAAATACCTTGAGCAGAATATTGGACATAATGCTCTATAGACTTAAAACCATCAAAAAGCTGTCGTTACCTCTTCTCCAAGATGATCCATCCCATAACTATACAGTTCACAGACATAGTGCCTCCTGACCACATCCTCGGAGATTTGAAGATACTGAGCCAGGTCCACGGCCAAGGTTGGCCAATTCTTCCCCTTTTCAAAAGGAAACAATTCCTCTTCTGAGACATCTTTGTCCTTTTGTGATGAACATAGTGTTTGAACCGCTGCACTCACAACTTTGATCAGGAACTTGGAAGCAAAAATTGCAGATTACTTCAGTATTATTCAAAATTTTAGAATTTTACAGACTTTCAGTACGAAGCTTAGGCCTACCTGTTGTCGTATGGATAACACATTTGGTTCCATATCCCCACTAGGTAGCAGCTGAATTGAAGTAAGGTCTTTGAAAAACGCGTTTTTGCCCTAAAACAGAACCGAAAGACACATCTCAGAGATACAGAGGAATACAAGTAATCAGTTTTGATCCAGCATGAAGAAGCCTACTTTTTTTTTTTTTTAAATATCTATTTCTCTTTGAGGACAAAAATTAATATTGTCGTTAAAGCCACAGAACAAAACACACTTCTGCTCATGCAATCATAATATGCCAAGGATTTGCTTGCTTTTGAGCTTAAAACTACCTGCCTACTAAATTAGGTAGCTGATACACCACTAGCTGGAGCTGAAGTTTGGATATATTTTCTGGTCCTTGGCTCTAGACCAACATAGAATCATAGAATGGCCTAGGCTGGAAGGGACCTTAGAGATCATTTAATCCAATCTCCCTGTCATGGGCAGGGACGCCTCTCAACTAGATCAGGCAACACATGGGGACCCAACAGGAAGCAGGCAGAATTTGTGGGAAGAAACGCAAACTAGCTGATACAAAAATACATTTTCTCTATTACCTGTTGAGAGAATTGACACTGCTTAATTTAAGGTCCCTTGAACTACAGATTAACTAATTTTCAGGTAAACCCCTGACTTACAGCACAAGACAGCGCTCGTTTGAGCCCACCATGCTGCAGCAGTGACACTCAATGCCAACCATCTCTGGCGGTCCTGCTGCGTACTAACGGAGGGAGCAGGGAAACTGGTATCAAAAAACCCAACTTTTAACCACTATTTCAGTCATCAGCCAAGATTCTCTAAAGGCTCATTAGAAATTCTCTCATAAAGCTCACAAAACAAACAGAAATCTTGAGTAAACAAAGGCAAAAAGGCACCAGCTAAGAGCAGCAGTTGTACGTAAAAGAAACAAGGGACAGGAAAAGGATCTAATTTTACTCTAAGCATTCTAAAGTGACAAAAGGTAGTAAAAGGCTTTCTGCTAACATATGCAAAAAAAAAAAAAAAGGGCATAAAACCAATCTGAGTTACAGTAAAATGCTAAACCCAGACTCAACAGATTCATCAGAGCTTGCACACAGACAAAAATCTATGGCAAAGGAGAGGAATAGTCCGCTTTTACAAAATTTCAGTAAATCATTAAGAAGAAATCTGTGCAGTATTACAGGTCTAAGCAATTTTCTGTCCAGTAGGAATGAAATGCCAGTCTACATCACTACTTTCTGTTTAAATTTTTTTTCAAAAGGCAGTGGTAAAGCTAGGAGGAGGAATGCTCGCTTTGTGGTACCTGCTTTGTATCAGGGTCAAGCTCTGACTGGAGATATGCTGCGTTTTAAATACAGTGACACCTCTTTTTTTTTTTTTAAAGTGGTTTACATGCATTAAATGACAAGTTATTTATTCTCTCTGAGATGCTCAGAATTCTGGAATAATCATCAGCAATAATGGGTACAACAGCAACACTAACATAACATTCCTCACCTTGAATATTTAAGGTTTTCTCTTCTCAACGCAATTAGAAAAAACTTGTCATCCAGTGTTCTTATCATGCAGTATTTTCAGGCCAGCTAATCATTAAGGAGCTGATTTTCATGTGTCTGAATCTGAGGTCACTACAAATCTTTCACGAATAATGAAAAGCACCAAGTTTGGGTCTCAGCCTGAATTCTGGTGACAACTGCATTGACTAAACATCTTTCAGAAAATTATGTATGAACGGTTTAAAGAGGGAAAGCTAGTGTACAGTGTAGGTACCAAGAGGAAGGGTAGTCATAGATAGCTGCAGGCTTTCAAAAGACACACCTTGCTATCAAACAGCGAAAGAGGCTTCATGCTCTTCAAAGAAAACCTCATGATGGCATAGAGGATAGTGCATAGCACAAACTGGTGTTCGACGAGCGGGTAGTGAATGCGTTTCTGCTCGAGGGCGAGTTCTACGATCGATACGGGTCCTTCTACTGACACCCAAGCGTCTTCAGTGTCCAAGACAGGAGCCTGCATTTCGTCGCTACCAACGTCAGCCTGCCAGAGCAACACAGGGGAGCAGTCACACACCAGACGTCACCTACATCAGCTTTCTACCCCAAAGACGTGACTTTAATGGCAAGTTCTCTGCGGTGAAACCGTAGAGGAAATCTCACGGTCGAGAGGTTCATTAATATTTGTCTGAACTGAAAGACACGGCAATTTGTGTAACCGCAGTCTTTAGAACTAAGTCTGAATCAGTTAGTTTCTTACTTTCTCTGGGGAAAAAAGAAACATGCGTTACCTCTAGCAATGTTTGCAGAAGATCTGAACAGCAGCCAAGGAAAGCGGTCGTTGCGGTGTCACCCATACCTACATCCTGGTAACAAGCAGTACGAGTTAAAGTGTTTCAGTTGGAATTGAAACAGGCTTTTATCAGCTCTGTATGTTTGAGAAGACAGCTGTTGACACAAACCACCTCGTTAAGCTCACTTTATTAACCTATTATATGTAAAGTAAACTAATATTCACTGAAGTACAACAAAGAATTAGAAGTAATGGGAAGAAACAGGAATAAAGCTAAGGGTAGCCATTTCCAACACCATCTCTAAAGACGATTGAATTTCTCAAGTAATCACATATCATCAATTTCATTTTCTGTGCATATCAATTACCTTGAAAAAAAGTTTTTTAACTAATGAAATTGTGCATGAAAACTAACTGGTCATGCCATAGCCTCAAGTCTACCTTCTAAAATATTCAAAAGTTACACTACTATTCTAATTTGCTTTCCCAAATAAAGACTTACATTTCTTTAAATTCCTAACATTTTCTCTAGGGCTGCCTTTTCAATTTTCCCAAAACTTACTAAAATAAGCTGCAAATTAGTATTAAAATTAAGGTATTTTTAGTTATTTCTACCCATTTAGACAAAATTAATATTACTTGCCCGTCTGCATAATCTGTCCTTTGGAGCTTTTCCAACCTGTTTTTTAAAAAATACATTAAATAAAAAAATCAGCACAATAATTTTTACCATAATGTATCTGCTGCCTCATGTTTTATCTTTCTACTACTGTTCTCCTAACATAAAATAAGAAAAGACTTTGCTACAGCTACATAATGCAACATATTGCCTTTCCACAGAAACATTTGACACAGGTCACACAACTTGGAAATGAACATCACTAACGCCCATATTTTAGTTCACCCTTCTTAGAGTGTAGGATTAGAAATCAGGCCCGAGGTCCTCATTCAAATCTCAAAAGTGGCTAAAATCTTCTCAGCAATTTCTACATCATGGAACTAGAGCTGTAATCCCAAGTGTGATATTTGAGAGAAACACCAGGGAACACGGGAAGAGGAAACAGAGTGAATGCTCCAGCACATTCATTAAGACGGAGAAGGTCTAATAAAAGGTCTTAAGAGTTATTACACGGTTTCCATGCTTTGCCTGAGGTCTTTAGAAGAGACATCTCAATCACAGCCCGTTTAGGAACATTACTTTGAGGTCCTATTACTACAAGGTGAATCACATGCTGCATGTGATGAAGCACATACACGTAAGAGAAAGTTCTCTTCCACAGCACAAAAAAATAAAAGCAATGATCATGGCATCAGGTCAGAGTCTAAACAACAGCTGAAGTCAGATCCCAGCACCCCGAACAATAGGATTATTTAAACTCTAATTCAAGCAACTCATCATGCTGTTTTAAAATGTGAATTCAAGACAACTTTCAGCTGTCAATTTTGGGACTGATGAAGTGCCAAACTATTATTCTAAGAGTAGGGGAGAGATCAATTGTGCTACTGTTTCTGTAACACAAAGCCTAAGGACTAGGGCCACAGCCATGATCCAGGGGCTGGAGCACCTCTGCTATGAGGGCAGGCTGAGGGAACTGGGATTGTTCATCCTTGAAAAGAGAAAACTCTGGGGGGACCTAATAGCTGCCTTCCAATACCGGAGGGGAACCTACAGGAAGGCTGGGGAGGGACTTTTTACAAGAGTGCCCATCGATAGGACAAGGGGAAATGGATTTAAGTTAAAGGAAAACAGATTTAGAATGGATCTTAGGAAAAAAATCTTGAGTACGAGGGTGGTAAGACTCTGGAATAAACTGTCCAGAGAATCTGTAGATGCCCCCTCCCTTGAGGTGTTCAAGGTCAGGTTGGATGAGGCCTTGAGTAACCTGGTCTAGTTGAGAGGAGTCCCTGCCCACAGCAGGGAGGTTGGATTAGATGATCTCTAAGGTCCCTTCCATCCTAGGCCATTTTAAGATGACTAATTCCCACCTTTCAAGCATACATAAATAACAGTTGTTACTACGGGATATTTGGTTGATGTGTGTGC
Organism: Trogon surrucura; assembly: GCA_020746105.1. Taxonomy (NCBI): domain Eukaryota; kingdom Metazoa; phylum Chordata; class Aves; order Trogoniformes; family Trogonidae; genus Trogon; species Trogon surrucura. The sequence goes on from CM036618.1 coordinate 105,944,944, forward strand.
AAAAAAAAGTTAGTTAATGAAAGCCTTTATCTCTTCTCCTGTGGGTGTTAATCTAAGCAGAAGCAATGGCAGTGGATTAGCCCAAAGGCATGAAGGAAAACTGGAAAAGAGTTTTTGCAGTAGAAACACCTACTACAACTGTACACGACTGAGCCGATCTGCTGAAAGGAACAAGGAAGATGATACTCGCCAGTTCTTACAGAGATAAACAAAAAGCAAAAGCAGAAAATGAGAAGAGCAAAGGAGAAGGAAAGAAGGTGACAAGGCGGTAAATTCTTGTGGGTTTTGCAATGGTGTTTTGCTGTGTTGGGGTTGGGTTTTTTGGGGAGTTTGGTTTGTTTTTGTTTTTTTAAATCCCCAGCAACATTTCTCTCTTCAAGACACCTGGACTTCTGTGCTGAAAAACACTTAACTGCTGCTCTACATCAGCAGATTCCCCTTACTCCATTTAAACAGATCTATCACTTACTGGCAGCCCTCTTCCTAAATCGTCTCCCAATAAACAGACACACTGTATGTTTATAAGCATGAAAAAAAAATTAAATTTAGCAGGGACACGACTGCTAAAAGCCACGGCAAAGAAGCTGCACACTAGGACAGAATCAGATTTGCAATGGGAGCAATAGCTAGAAGTGCTCAACATCATCCATCAGATGTCCTGCATTTCGCAGAGGCAAAAACCTGGACCACAGCATTACGAAAAGCTGCTGCGTGGGGGAACCTGAAGGCTTCACGGCAATCGCTTACCAGGAAATAGGCACGGACAAAACACTTAAGTTATTTATTGTTTTCTAACTTAAAATTTTATATACACACACATACGTAGTTTCAAACTGTTTCACAAATATTTTTTGTTGAGCAATTACAAGCTAACACTGCACGTATCTCTCCAGTACACATAACCCAGTGCTGATTAGCTATTAAAGCTGCCTACAGTTGATCACTCCACAGATTTAGTATTTTAAAATATGCATTCCTTCATCCATTCCAAAAGTTAGTTACATAATAAACCAAATAAGCAGGGGTTTTTTGATGCTTATATCAAAGATAATCTAAAATGTACTCTAAAATAAACCCCACAACTGCTTAAAAATACCAGTTTCACTCGTCAATTAATAATAAATATTCAGTCTTTAAAAATACTGTCACAATACTGCACTCACCTTGTCCATTAGATACGTAGCAGAAGAAAGTCTTTTTACTATGAATGTGTTCCACATCATCAGAGCAATTCCTAGAACAAATCGCAAACTTGTCAACTCCAAGTGAACAGAAAAGAGACAAGTATGGAGTGAAAAGCCAAAGTTCCTCCAACAGGGTGGAATTAAAGATGGTGAATGAAACAAAGGAAGTGTGGAGTTCCCCTCACTGCTTTACACTTGGGACTTTAGATTTCATATTTCTCAGAAGACAACTACCGTAGGGATCCAATACAGTCACAAGTGCGATGAACCATTCATTAAAATTATTGTGTTACATGGACCTGGCTAAACATTGCAGGCAAACTTTGGTGGTAAGCAGGAAGATTTAAGACTAGTGCTTCAGTCACAAAATGCACCTTATTTGCACAAATAGTCCACAAAAATGACAATTGCCATCACATTCATTAAAGGAGCATTGAGGAATGCATGAAGTAAATGAAAAGTAATTTTTAAAAGTAGTTTCAAAGCAATCGTGTTGTAAAATTCTTTTAGTCAAACACATTAACTTTATCTAACCAACCTATTTTTATGATTGTGATGGAAACTCAACTTCAACATGAAAAAAACAGAAGCTTGAAGGTCAGCAGCAAGTTTGGAAGCGTTTTGGGTTGTTTGTGGGTTTTCTGACAAAATGCCCATCACTACTACAAACTGCATACGCTTAACTGACACGGTTATTTATTGTGCTCTTTTACAATTCCAATAAAAATTGCTTTTAATAATAGCTGCATACTTACCGTGCTGAATGTGAGCGTTAATGATGCACCTTAGATGCTCTATAGACCTAATGAGAAAACATGCTTCCTTATGTAAAACAAAAAAAAGCAAAAGAACAAGTTACTACATTATTCAAAACTTGTTTTAAATGTAAACTATTGACTCTTAAAGGGCCCACACAGATTATTTTAAAGCTACTATTTTTTGAACAGTTACAAAACTTGTAAGCTATTCTGATACTGCCATCTTCTCTGCTACTTCCTAACAGACAAAAAAACCACATGTGGCCAAGCAATTGTGAAACAAGCCATAGTTTCTACTGTTCCCAGCGCTTTATTTTAGCACATGTACTGCTGATACACTCTTTGCTGAAAGGCACCTCCACTGACTACAGTCACTTGTGCTGGAAAGATTTTAATTTTTCATGGAATCATAGAATGTGTTGGGCTGGAAGGGACCTTTAAGGGCCATCTCGTCTAAGCCTCTGCAGTGAGCAGGGACATCTTTAACTAGATGAGGTTGCTCAGAGCCCCATCCAGCCTGACCTGATTTTTATTTCATTTCAGTATGACGCAATAAGTTTTTAAGCAACTGACAGGAACTTTCTATTCCATACCAAGATGTTATGTTGATCTAAGGAGTGCCAATTTCAATTTCAGTATCACCTGAACTTAGAACAACCCTTTCCAACACTACAGAAGCTATACAACAGCAACACTATAAAAGAGAATGGTTTTGAGGTGGGGCTTTTTGTTTATTTCCTTTGGTTTGTCTTCCTCCTCCTATGACAATTGCAAGCAGTGGCCAGGGTATGTATGAATATTCAAGAAATCCCTCTCTCCTTTTTTAAATTGAATGAATCCCAGTCTAACAAATTCCGTATTCTGTGATCTGTTTTAGCGTGTCTAGAACAGAGGAACGGTTCATCACTATTTTGCAGTGAACTCTTTTGTACTTGCAGAAAATACAGTCAAATCCCTTCTTCGTGCCACATATTTGAATCCAGTTTCCACACACAGTTTTGAGAATCTGACAGCTTAGAAACACGCAGCCCTGTCTTTGTGAGGCGCCACTCAGCCTCAGGACGCGCATTCATTTTTTTCAATTCAGTTTCTGCTTTGCTACTTATCAGAGAAAAACTGTAACTAGTGTGCTTTCAAAGTCAGTCTTCTTAAAAGACAAGTTTTTATCAACTACTACAAACTCGTGAAGCAGCTTCTGTTAAGTCAGCTTTAACCATGACTCCCCACGAAAGAAATTCTTTTACCTCTGGGTCCTTATTCCACTGCACCACATACTCCCAACAGCAATGTGCGTGAAGGACATCCACTTCGAGACTACACGGAAATTGCTGATAGGCCAGTTGCAGAAGCTCTAGAAAAAGAAAAAAGACAAACTTCTTCTCGCTTTGATTTCTGTTACTTCACACCAGTAGCAACTAAAACATCTCTGCTGATATTTAGAATTTGAAAAAATCACATCATTTGCTTACCTAGGATTTTTTCCAAGTCTGCATCTACTTCTGGTTCCTCAAGAAAGATATTACTATGCATTTCTACAGATTCTTCAGTACTATCTGTGTTGGGTTTGTATTGGGCCAAATTCAACACAAGAGGATTGAAGCCTTGCTTAAAAACCCACTTTGCTACAGTGTCAGCAATACCTCCTAGGGCATTAAAGAGAAAAATAAGTAAAAAAATTATGAGGTATAGTCACTGTATCCCAGAAGATCTACAGTTTAGAATTGAAAGACAAGAGAAATGAGTTTTAACTATTCCCATTAATTACATAAGGATAACTCTACCAATTGGAAAACTTCCTAATCAGCTGATTAGAGGTTTACAACGTAGTCTTTAAAATTATATCCTTTTACAATTTTTTAAACAGCATTCTACATGGTTTGCATTGGCTTTTAAATGAAGTGAAGTAACTAGCAGAACAATTTCCAATCCAGTGTATGTCACTAAGTAGGTAAAGATGGCTCTGAAGTCTGTTAGAAAGACAACCAACCACCTTTCCAAGAGGAAAACTGTACCTTTTCCTGCTTCAAGCAGTTTCTTTACGGAAAGTCTGCCCAAAGGCTCAGTCTGGAGAGACGAAACTCTTTTTGTCCTTTTGCTCACTTTGCTATGCAGCAGCGTTTGAAGTATCAGACAATCCTCTAACTGCTTCAACAGAAGTTTCCAATATTCGGTGTCAAGGGAAAGTGCTTCCCAGGATTCTGTGTCCGAACCTACAATTAGTTGGGAAAACTAACAGAACATAACGAACCATTTTAGTTCTGTTCACTTAAAACAGCTCAGTTTTTTTTTAAAAAATCCATAGTATTAAAGTTGAAAACTGTATCACAAGAGCTACTGTGTTCTGAAGAATAATTTAATCCCAAATACATACATTAACTACTATGCCAAGTTCAATTAATATCCCACACTGTCCACAAGATGCACAGGTTCTTACGCAAAAGCCTAAGGAAATATATAAAGGACCTGAAAGATCATCTTGTAGTGCCATTTATAAGTTTGTATTTATTGAAAAGTGGGTTGGAATCCCTTCAAAAGGACTTAATTTTAAATCCTCCGCTATATACACATTCCCTACATATATAATTAATGCAGCTACATTCGAATTTCCTATCCTATTAAAAAATATATCATGTCCCCAGAAATGCTGAATGACACCACAGTGCTGTTCTGTGCATTATTTTCATAATTCTCATGTTTAACAGCAAATGCTCTGCCAGGAAGCTCAAGAATCCTTTTGGTAGGGTGTAGAACTGATTTTTTAGCTTTGTTCACCAAGAGAGCTAACTCTTAAGTTCTCAGAAGCCTGGCCACAAACTCTTCTAGGCTCTAAGACAAAGAATGACAGTTTAAAAAAAAAAAAAAAAAACAGGGGGAAGAGATAAATGGCTTTATAGAAGGGATAAATGGCTTTTGAAGGAAATAAAGCTGTTGCTTTATTCTTTAAGAGAAGACAAGAAAAGGTGAGAAAGGAGAGATCACAGGGGTAAAACATAATATGTTGCAACATACCAACATTCCTATTTGGGCAATGCTGACAGTTTTAACACACCAAATTGCAACAGTTAAGATCAATGTGCAAAAATACTAAAACACTTCCTGAAAATCTAGCTATAATTTATAAGGCAGTCTATTTACAAGACTGAGCATCACCTAAATCCTCTTTAATCTGTTCAGACAAGTAGTAAGCACACATACATCAAGTGCTGTTTAGGAATAGTGTAACGTTTTCCATCCTGAATCGCAACACTGTGTGCAGTTTCACAGTCTCAGCCATAATTTTGTGAAAAGATACTTACTGCCAATCTTATCAAACACCCATGACCTTAAGAAGGCATAATAATGTAAGTGAGAAGAAAAACCAGTATTTTTTAAAAAAGAAGTCACAACTATGGTAAAACAGGTTTACCATCCACAGTTTACTTAACTTCGCAAACTTGTATGAAAAGTAAAGGCTTTAAGTTTGCCAACATCATCCGCCACCCAAAGAAAAACTCACTGTACAGTTCCCATCACTTCCTTAAATGTCTAGTGAATGATTGTGATATATCATTCATTCAACTTAGCATAATATTCTTCAAATTCAAATACAAATTTTGAGGCGTATAGGATGGAATGCTTGTTAGAACGACGACAAATGAATGCTGAGGATGTTACTCTATTACCAAGACAGCAACTTGTATGGAACTGATACAGCAAATAAAATAGAAGGGTGAGGTCCAAGGTGACTTACTTTTTTCTCCGTCACACTGTCAATTATCTGTGCAGTTACGGAATGCCCAACGTGAGCGGATAACAAGGCAGCTGCGTTATTTTCAGCCTGAAGGCAAGCTGTCCGCATTTGCTGCCACCAGGGGGAAACCGACTGGGTGTCCCACGACTCGTCTATTGCAACTGCAGAGAAAGGGAGAGTGGGGAACTGAGTGGGGGGTCACTGCCTGCTAAAATTAGTACAGCAGCAACCAACCCCGAAAGCAGCACCTCATTTAATATAGCTTATATGAGGATAACTTCCAATTAGTCTACATTACCTTCTTCTAGGTATGCAGCATGCAAGTTCTAGACTATAACTCAAATTTAAAACAAGGAGCTGAATGTGAATTACTCATTCAAGTTTCATGCGTGAAGCAGGCCTTCAGCTGTGGCACTCTTCAGATTCTGGCTGTACTTTTAGTTAGTCCACCACCACGCAGCGTTTAGCAGTGTTACATAATTTATGAGGGAAGAAAAACCCTAAGTGATAATACAGGCTAGTCAGACTAGAAAAGTTCTAGTAATAAACATCAGCTGTGCTGAAGAGTTCCAAATGCACATTTCACCTTTCATTTTGCTCAGAAGTGACAGCATAGTGTGAAGGCAACTGACAGAATCTGGTTTGTCTAGGATATCTTTTTCCTTGGAAAGCCATAAATTCAGAAGAAGTGACTGTAAAAAAAAAAAAAGAATATGGAATCAAAGTAATTGAATGAAACTCCACTATTGCATATACCTAACACACTTTGTTGAATAAATTTTCTGTCATGGAGTGGAGATGTTATATCCATGAAGCTTTATTATATTAACGTAGAAAGTTAAAAATATACTGCATAAGGTACCCTATGACAAACTTTGAAATGAAACAATACAATGTGTATCTTTCATTTAGAAAGATACCTTAGAAAACATCCTTTTTGGAAGGCACAGCCAGCTAATTATACCAGTACATAAGCAATCTCAACTTGGTACTAGTAGTTATAAATATTAGAGCTGAAAATCCTAACACGGGCAAGTAATACTGAAACATGTATTTCCATCATTACACAACAGATGGAAGAAAAGTAGCAAAATGCTAAAATTACAGGTGGGTTAAAGAGGATTGTCTCAACACTACTAGCAACTCTGAAAAATTTACTTTTAGTTCTTTTTAAACTTCCTTGTTTGCTTCCAGAAATAACAAATTCATCAGTACCTGACACTAACTACCCTCAAAATTTTTGCTTCTTTGTAGAAGAAATCTTCAGTGAAATTTTACACTTGTGCTAAATGCATACTCTAGACATTTCACTAGAATACCCACATTTTCTACCACAAGATTTTTTCTTTCTTTCACAACTCTCCAAGTGAGAAATACAAGCACCTAAAAAATTGAATGTGGGAGTATTTGAACACAGCCTTAATACAGCATTAATCCAAAGGCCAACGTTCATATCTTTTCCTTTCCATGTTTTGTTTTCAAAACACTAAATCAATGTTTTAAAGTATGTAATAAATATCTTACCAACAAGATTTGAGGGCTAAAACCTGCTGATTCCAATGCATGACACATTTCCTCTGTGGAACTCTCCCCACACAAACACTTCCAGAAGAAAAACCTGCCTGAAGCAAAAATTAATTGATATTATGAACAACATCTAAAGCCACAGCCTCCCCGATTAGACTAATATGAAATATCATCTGTTGATTAAGTCCCACTGAGTGCAATATGAAGGACCAAGTTATATCCAGGATACCCCAGATGGTTTACACTTAGTGAAGAAGGTTCATTAAAGAGGATTTAAGTGTTCCTAACCACTACAGGAGTTACACTGAAAATGGATTTATAACAAAACAAAGGTTATTGTACTGCTTGGATGCCCTGGTTTCAGCTGGGATGGAGTACATTTTCTTCCTAGTACCTGGTTTTGGATTTAGTACGAGAATAGTATTGATAACACTGATGGTTTAGTGTAAACACTGCTTAGCAACAACTAAGTTAAGGACTTGTCAGCTTCTCATCACACCAACGAGTAGGCTGCAGGGGCACAAGAAGCTGTGAGGAGACACAGCCAGGATGGCTGCCCCAAACTGGCCAAAGGAATATTCCAAACCCTAAGACGTCATGCTCAGTAGATAAACTAGGGGGAAAGCTGGCCGGGGGCTGCTGCTCAGGACTGGCTGGGCAGCTGTCAGTGGGTGCTGCACAACTGCACTGTGCATCACTTGTTTTGTATATTCAAATTCTTTTACTGTCATTATAATCATCATTACTATGATTATTCTTATGTTCCCTTCCTTTTCTGTCCCATTAAACTGTCTTTCTCTTAATCCACAGATTTCCATCCTGGCCCCGATTCCCCCCGCTCCATTCCACTGGGGCAGAGGAAGTGAGTGGCTCTGTGGTGTTCACCTATCAGCCAGGTTAAAGCACAATACTGGGTTACACGTTTTGTTCCACTCAAAGAATGGCTTGAAGTGTCAGACAAGTTTATCCATGGAGTAACTCATAACTGTGTGGCACCACGTTGTATCTTACACAGCAAACTAGTAGTACTTCAACCAATTAAAAAAAGAAAACCCAAACAATTACATAATTCACACCTTATCAGCACTACAAAAAGAGGGAGTGTCCCTGTGAGGCAGAGGAAAATTGGGAAAAATGGATCTTCAAAACGTCACCTAAACTGCTTGGCATAATATTCATATTGCAATTACATTTGTTTATAGCTTAACACCTTAATAAGTTACCAGTGATCCCTGTCTAAGGATATGGGGAGAATAGTTTTACTCCAGTTCTCAAACCCAAATATAGTGTTACGGTAGAATAAATGCAAATTCTAAGATTACTTAGAAACTCTGGTCTCCACACAGATGATAGGGAAGCTCTTCTACCTAACTTTTCAATCCCAATTTCTCTCAAAGTCTGACAATTACACCACACAACATCTGAGCACAGAATTCTGTGTTTGCAGCAAAGTTAGCCCAGTAAAGAAGTCATTTAGAAAGACAGATGCCTTTGAGACAGTTGTTTCCCAATAGCTGCCCAAGGAGAGCCTAGAACAGATTTGCAAACTAAAACAGACTACAGCCAGTTAGTAACCCCATCCCACACACCGACAGCCACCACAGCCGCTCTCCCCATCCACAGTATTTGAGATGAACCTCGTCCAAAATCCCCATCACTAAACAGTCCTGTGCTGCCTCTGGCCAGTTCTCTCATCTCCAAGGCTAAAATCAGTTCTGACATAAACTGAACTCTTGAGGTGCTGCGACCAGGAAAGAACCAGCTGCTCTGTAAAGCACCCAGTTAGTACCATCAAATCCAGTGGTGCTACTGAACAAATAAACAGTGATAACATGGCCTTAGGGTGATTATATGCACGGATGTAGCTAACTTGTATTAATATCCCTCTAGGCAAGAAAGACTTGTCCTATGGCCGAAGAGTCTGGAAGTAGCACTGTCACATCCTGCTTCAAGGCAAGCCAGCTTATTAAAGGTGAAATATTGATACCATCTTAGACTATATTCAGTCTTTAAGTAATTTGACAAACAGGTCAGTAGCTCTTACCTAAAGCCACATATTCTCCATCTTCCATATTTTTCACATTAATCACATCCTTTTCACATTCCAAATATTCCAGGAACATTTTCACAGACAATACATCATCCTTCTCATCAGCAAATTGAACAGCAGTTTCAGTGTTTTCTTTCTTGTAGTTCTCCAGTAAAGTTTCGAGCCTATGAAAATCTTTTTCTTCCAGACGAAGCAGTTGAGCCAAGTCCTTAAAAGCAAAAGCCAAAAAAATCCCACATCACTGCTAAAGATATTAGGGAGATGAATTGCTAGACATTTGTACAGAGAAAAAAAGGCATTATAAAACAATCACTTTATTAAAAGTTCCACCTACTTATTTTATCCAATGCCTTGAAAACGTATTTTTAAGCTTAAATCATCACTCGATTTTATAAAACAACTGAATTTTGAATTTACTCACATTATCTGAAGGTGGAGTGTCTTTCTGGATGCTTTGGGAATTTAGTTTGCTAACTAGTTCATACAGATGCAACAGCTTTAACTTGTTTGCGCAGAATTGCAGGAGTCCTTCATCCACGCACTCAAGCTCTGAGGAGAAATAAAACTGCAGCTGAACTTGAATATATGGAGCAGAACAGTGAACTGTACCTCGCAGCTACACTGAACTCCTCCTTTATTAGAACTGGAGGACTTATGTCTCAGAGTAATTTTTTGATGCCTCACTGCTTGTTATGATTATATTTAGTTCATAGCAGTATAAAACGAGAATTATTTTTACAAGTAGTAGCAGAGAAAGACAGCAGACTTGCATTTAAATGCAGAAACTCAGCAAAGACAAATCTATTTTCTTTTCCTGGTTTAAGACCAAACTAGAGATTTTGCAAAAAATTAAAATATGCTGAGTCTCAAGCATATTTTCTTTCATCAATAATACTAAACTATAACATTTTATTAATTCTGTCAGTATTTCAAGCATATTCCTTTGCATCAGAAGAGAGCCTGTTTACTACTAATACAAATGCAAATTCATGTCTCAAGACAATGCTTTTTGTATTTCTACAACCTTAGTCGCAGAAATTTCATGTAGCTGTAGTCACTCCAATTCCAGTAACAATTAAAAAATCAGTATATAGGAAACTAACACCAACACAATGATGGAAAAAAACTCTATTCCAACTTAATTTACAAGAAAGCATTTTTAGAGTGATCCTAAAAGGCCCCTTCTATACAAAAGGCATCTGAGTATACCATCTTCACCTGAAACAGCTTCTAAACACAATTATCTCCCTGTGAACCCTTAAGCACTTTTGATACACTGCTACTAAAAATCCTGCAAACAAAGAAGAGAAACACAGAGCTCTCCACACAGTCTCTTGGCCTTTTCTTCACAACCACATCATTCACAAAGCCCAGCATCTGCTGCACATTATCTTTTACCTACTAAGCACAAGTGGAAGGATATGCCACTACTCCTCTGAAATCAGAAGGCTGGAACATTAGCCAAGTTTGTTCTTTACTGTAACTGTGAGGAAATGACGTTACGTGTAAGACAACAAGAGACAAATTATGAAAAAGACATGAACAGACCTCAGTAAGTTTATGGTTCGGTCAGTTGTCAGTGTAAAAGGGCAAGTTTCCATTTTTACTTTTTTTAGGAGTGCTAATAGAAATGGATAATGCTAGATTTAAAATGCCAGCCCTGGGGCAGGACGAGGAACACAGTCTAATTGACAAATAGTTTACTCGAGACTTCCACACAACAGTGGCAGGCATTTCTTGACTGCTGTTGCTAAAGCCTCATCTTCTAACAAGCTGAAATGAAAACCTAACAACCAAAAAACAGAATTCTACTGCTGACAAGTCCCAACATATGTGAAGGAAGTGGCAAGCACATGCTCCCTATTCCTCAACAGCCAGCTGGTTCTCAAAAAGTGGGGTTACCTCAAGCACAAAGAAGGTTTTCCCAATTTAAAAAGACCCTACTGTATCATTTCAAAGAAGCAATCTCCCAGACCCACCAGATTTTGAATGGCTAATGACATTTCCTGGTATTGATTCTGAAATCTCTACCAAAACGTATGAAATAACTTCAGCAAAGTTTACCGAGACGAGACACTGGGCATCTGACCAGAGCTCAAATCTCAGTAACAAGGATTCTGCGCTTCCAGTACAGTAAAATTTACAGACCCAAAGTACCATATATCCTTACTGCCTTCCTTGGATAGAGAGAACAAACTGAAATATCTGCAGATGAAAGTCTGTAGAAGCTTCTTTTTGAAGGAAGCTTTTACTGGATCCAAGTACCCAGCACAGTTGTTGGTTTGTTCAGTGTTTTTCGTTTTGTTTGGGGTTTGGGTTTTTGTTTGGGTTTGGTTTTTTTTTATATATAATTGCAAGTTACTAGGCACATAGCAAAGCATACTTAATAGCAAGAAATTTGCAGTCTAGGTTTAAAGAAGAAAATACGCAGAAGCAACATCCCACGATATTTAGCGGCAAAACTAAGCAGGCCAAGTCTGGTCTTCTAATGGAACAGAAAATAGTCCTACAACAGTCTTACAGCACTGCAGACAAAACACAAATGCCTCTCCACATCTGCAAAATAAATATCCACCTACCCTGTTTTTTTAAATTATCCACTAATGTCTGCGTGATGTTGGTGAGAGATGAAAGTGGCATACGTTCACTTGTCAATATATTTTCCAGAGCCTGTTAAGCAGACATGCAACAGAATTATATATTTACTTAATTTTGCTGTAAAAACATATAAGGTAAGTCAACAATAGCACAACTTCGTCAATTATTTTTCATCTGTATTGTGTCTTCACATATACTTGCAGCATAATTTGATCCTACACAAAAAGTCTCCTCTCTTCATTATTTTGACTTTTACCACCTTGGGGAAGTGACAAGTCAAAACTGATTACAGTCAAGATGTTGTAATAAAAAACCCCAAAACAACCACCAAAACCCCAACAAATCATCACCAAAACAACACAGCTCAATTGTTTGCTTCTCATAATTCTAGGAAGAAAGATTTAAAAAGATTTAGCACTCTAATCTGATAATGTACTATTTTTTTCCAAATATTAAAGTATACCAACTTGTAAATACTCACCTGTTTCTTTGTAGCAGGGTATTTGATATCAAGTATTAATTCCTTTGCTTCAGCTTCAATCAAATCTACAACAAAAAGACAATCATGACTTCAATTCGTATCTCTCTAACAGACTACAGTTAAGATGCACACACGTTCATGCTATAGAGATAAAGACACTATTACAGAAGCTGCCAAAATAAGCTTGAGGAAAATGAAACAATATAACAGCTCAGTGGCATTTCTTATTCCAAATCTGTATTTTGTAAGAAATACATAATACTTAGAGGAAGAAGAATATCTAAAGTCTAATGCTGAACGCCATTACGTAGCACAATGGACTGCAAACAGTGTTTTATGCAAGCATTCAAAGTAGAGTTGAGTTCAGATGTACATGGCAGACAAGGCTTATACCGGATCCTTGTACGGGATAAATTTAATCCGGTAGGTTATAAAACAATGAAAGCTACTTAAGATCATAATTTACAGCACACAGAGCTGTCAGAATGCACTGCAATCGTACCTGTGCTTCTGCACTTACATGACAGGTAAGACAAGAACCAACTGTCGGTGTACAATTTTAAGAATTTATACAAGAGAACCTACCTGAAGTTTTAGATTTGAGTAAAGCATTTAACTTCTTCACTAGATGCATGTCCTTTGCTCGCTCACTCTTTTTGTCACTGAAGGGAAACAATTTTAATTGCATGAGTGAAGAGAGTTGAAGTGAATGACTCAGGGTTTTATTTTTTTAACAATTATTTACGCTGCCTTAAGGCAATATCACATGAATTAAACCCAAGTTAGCTCATACAAACCAACAAGACTATTTCCAGAGTACTATTCTGCTTGAAAAGGAACAGAAGTGCTCTGTCTAAATAAGACACTGTTTACAAAAACAATAATAAAATTAATTTGCTTATACAGAGCACAGAAAGTCCTTACCTCAGTGCTAAATGGAAAGGTACATGGACAGTTTTTACACTTCCAGAGACTGGGTCAACAAGGCATATCTGGTAAGTCTGGGGCTGCCACCCCTGACTGGTCACGTTGTTCAGACCCATTATTTTATAACCAGGATACAACAACCTGAAACCAGCAAAACACACAGCCTTCACAGTGAAGAACAAAATTAGCAACCTCTCCTTTCTACACACTGGATAAAAATAAGGCAGACTTTATAAAGCTACGGTTTAACAACTCCTAAATGTGTTTATCAGGAGAGAGTGCAGAGTGATGAAACATGACAGAGTTCCCTTCTATAAAACAACAACCAGCTGCGTGTTTCTACTGAGAAACACTGGGGGCAACATAAAAAGCACCTGCCAGCACTTTCTGCTTTTACCCCTGGCATATCCACACACCACTTCATTGCAGCAGCACAGCAAACACGCCCACCTGCCAACTGTTTCTTACCTGCAATATTTCCCCACGTTGAAGGCTCCAACCCGAGGCCCTTGCTGTGTGCTCCACACTTCCAGAATGCCTCTCCTTGGAGCGTAGATCACAAGGAATTGAGCTACTCTGCTTGGCCCCTGCGCATTTCCAAAAGGAGAAAAATCCATCTTCTCACTTTCCCTCTCCTGAAGGTCTTCTACAGTCTGTATCCAACCAACTTCTGCATCACGGTACCCTTCGTAAGGGGAGACAGAAGTTCATCAGTGTAGAGAAATCTATACGTGATTAGGACACATCAGCACCTACTCCTGCAGGAAGCCGTCTTTAACTTCGCTTCAAATTGCGCAACTCTGGCCAGGAGCCAGACTCCTGTCAAAAACTGTGGTCCCCAGACTCAGTGCAGGGCCCCACCAGAGGACTCCTCAGAGCCAAATAAAGCATTCTGTAAAGCTCTGGGGAGAAACAAGTTCTTCTGGGAGGAAAAAAAAAAATAAAAATCAAAACTCATCAGGTCTGTACTCAGGATATTACACCAATGCAAAAGCTTCTCAGAAAAGAAAGATCTGTAAGTAAGTGTGCGGGCTTCTCATGTTCCAAAACAACAACAACAACAACAACAAAGACTTAAGGAAGGAAATTTGCATAACCTATTGAATAGGATACATACGTTTTTATTCATATGTCTTCATTCATATGATTTCATCATTAAAGTGCAATTTTTAGTAATCCAATAAAAATACTCATCTCTCTTGGTAACACAATTTCCCTCAGTAATGCAAATAATTTCCCTCATAAAATCTTCCTAAACCAAAAGGGCAGAAATGTGCTAACGACATCACTGAGCTATGTAATGGCTTCACAACTACAAATGAAGAGTCCAAATCACAAGTGCAATACTAAGGTATAAAAAAGGGATTGGTAGGACAATATTCTACATACATCTGCCTTTGGTTTGTACAAAGAATATACTGAAGTCCTTCTTACTAATGTAAAAACACTTGGAATCCTAAGTCTGAACATAAGAAGCAGCAGTGTTTTAAAGAATACTATTTGCTCTGCTAATATATACTATTATACCTTTCCACATGCGTACTGCAAGTCCTCTTGTAACATCCAGTAAAATCACCCTTCCAAAATCATCTGTAACTGCTGCCAAAGTGTTACATGGAGAAAGACATATTCTTTCACCATGGCGACGGGAATCTGGAAGTCCAAACCTGAGGACAGAATTAAAAAAAAAAAAAAAATCAAGTAAAAAAACTATATACTTATTTTTTCTTCAAAATCCGTAAAAAGAGTGTCTTATAAGGACTAAGATTTCTTTTTTTTTTAAGGTAACATAAAGGTATGGGTACAATTAAAAGCAAATTAAGGAAAAAGTTCTTGTGTTATCCACTGAGTGATCTCATAGATCTGTTCAAGTCATACTGAAAACCAAAGTTCAGAAACCAGGACAGGCAACTGCCTTCTAATGCACTGTCAGACTCTGAGCAGTGGGTTACTTTATGAGCTCTCTCCCATTGCCAAATAGTCCTGAGAATACTTTAAGAGGAAAAAAAAAAAAAAACAAGTCAGGAAAAACAATCAGGAATTAATTCAGTCTTTTATCAGCTTTCTTGATAACATTACAACCTGTTGTTCCCATTCTCCTCTCTTCACAATCAGCTGGAAAACAGGATACCTTTTAGTTTTCGGCAGGGGCTTTAAACTACCATGAGCTGCTAGCACTCCAAGTGGCTTCTTTGAAGCACTTCAGTGACAAACTTCAGGACTGGTATTTGTGTATTTATACTGTCATTACACCATGCACACTGTTCTTTTACAGCAAAAATGAATTGGAAGTGAAAGAGACAAGTAATTATTTGTCCAGAATGATAAGCTGAAACGAAACAAAGCTTAAACCAAATGACCCACAAGCTATCATCGCTGCTTAAAGCCAAGAAAAATAAACACGTTCATCAATTATGCATCTTTCAAAATAATTCAGATAATTAAAACCAGAAGAGATGTAAAGCAATTGAGACAGCGTGTAAAACTTGCCTCACTGCCAATGGGGTTGCCGGTTCAACTTTCGGCTTCTGTTTTTGGGCAGGTTCTTCTTCATGTTTACTCTTCCAACCAAGCCAGCCACTTGCAAAAGAAAAATACAACAGAAGAATCATGCTAATGGTCCTAAAAATCCTCACAATATTATGTAGCTACTACTACAAAACTAATGCGTTTTAAATTTTATTACCTGGCAGCATTAAACAATGCTGAAGTCAGTTTACTTGCAACTGCTAAGGCAACATGAGACAACAGTGGTTGCGAGCTACCCTGAAAAAAAAGGAGTAAAAGTGTTTAGAAAGTCAAGAAATAGTGAGCTGTGAGCCACCCTGAAATGAAGGAACAAAGTGTTTGGAAAGCCAAGAAATAGTTCTTACACTGGACTCAATTGCAGAATAGTTTTTTCAGGCCTCCTATGGACTTTCAGCTCAGAAAGCATAGCTTTAAGACTGCAAAATTTTAATTCACTGCCCCCAGAAAAGCCATTCTGACATCTCTTTACCATTTCAAAATCCTCCTGTAAGTCACTGGTAGCTCAGTATGATTGTCTGCAACAAAAGTTGAAAAAACCCCGTGTATGATTTATCATGGAGAGTTAGCTGGTGTATGGCTTTGGCATCCTTGCAAACATCAATGTAAGCAGTTTTTTTTCATAAACATATTGGAAAAGCAAGTACAAAACCAAAATTCTGATTCTAGCATTTTCAATCAACTCCCGATCCTGATAAGGACAGCACACACATAGGGTGTGACTGTTGAAGACAGAGCTATGCTGCCAGCCTTCTGCTCCAACACGACAGAAGACCACTTAAGTGTGCTACAGGTACCATTAAGCATAACTTGCAGTTCTCTTCTACAGGTTCCACTGCATGAAACCACCACAGTCTGCCCAGGTCATGCGTGTACATGATCAGAGGCCAAAGGCCTCCAAAAATCCATAAGATGCATGTTTACACAATCTCAATATAATTAAAAAAAAAACCAAACCCAACCTTGGGTAACTTAACTGGCAATAAATTAATGAATGAAAAAAATTTAAAAATTACTTGACTATCACATTCATTTTAAGAGAGAAAATAAGATTCTCATTAGCAGGATCCTGTGGTAGACATTACCGTCATATCCACTCCAAATCATTTCAGTTTCAGAAGACCAAAAAGGGGAAACGTCAGCATAAAACAAATACACGAATACTTCAAAAATACCCATACAGAAAAGAGAAGGATTAATTATTCAAAGTTTCAGCAAGTCAGCTTTGTAGTACATACCTCCAGGGCAAAAAAGAAACCAGTGAAAGGATTGGATCCAACAGTAACATACTGAGACATAGCAGGTGGGCTGTTTTTTATAGCTGCATTATATCCACCTATATTGGAGGCAGTCTTCATTTGATCAAAGGGAGACAGTGTCATGATGCCTAACAAAAACATTAAAGTGATTGGCTTACACTTTCAGAACAAAGGCATGCAATTGCTCTAAAAGCCTAAATATATTCCTAACTTCTGGACTGACCAGCCAACATTCAGGGGGAAAGGAGGAGGAGCAGCTTTAAACCCCAGAAATTCCAGAGAACACAGCTAAAGTACTTGGGTTAATTATAAAGCATAGTTGGTTTGTTCAGAAGAAGAAAAAAAAAAAGTAAAATCATCAGAGTTCAGCAGCAAAAGCACATCTAACAAGTTCACTTCACCTGCCTCATTAGCCCTCTTCTGACCTCTTACCTGCTTTTGTGAAAAGGGTGGAAGAGAAATGAAGTTTATTGTCCCTCAGATCTGCCTACCTGACAAGAACCTGGGCTTCTGCAAATTCCTAAGGAGTAAAAGTCTTTGAGAGCCTAGAAATCAGTTTGTCTTTTTTCGGAAAGGAGCAGTCTCAATTTTTTAGGTTTTTTTTTATGAGCTAGACTCAGGAAAGACCTATCACAGTCTTAACCTGCCTGCCAGATAGTTCTTTAACTGGACAGAAACAGAAATAACTGCATCTGATCTAGTCTCTCTCAACTGTTTCTCACCAAACATGAGAGGAAAAGACAGCTACAGCTCTAACATCCTTTCTCTCCTCAAGTGGAAAGAGAAGGCTCAATCAGACTAGAAGAGGCAGTAAAATATTTTTTTGATGATGGTTAAAACACATATTTGATGATGGTTAATGAGATCATCCACTACGACAGCCTTCTGCCATTATTTATTTCTATCCAACCAGTACCATGAATTTAACAGCATGAAAACATTCTATTTCATTTAAGCCAAATATTTGAAATTAAACAGAAACGCTTACCAATACTAGCATGGTCAACAATCGTATCCACATCTTGCAAACCCCATTTCTTATAAGCTAATGGTGGAGGCTGAACGTTCTCATTGCCAGATGCTGCAGCTGACAAAAGTTGATAAAACACAAAAAAAATCCTACTGAGTCAAAAGAATAGCATAAGAGATGGAAAAAAATTGGTCATCTGAAGCCACAAAATAAACTTGTTTTAAATTAACATATATTTAAATACCTGCTGAGTTAAAATGGTCTTTTGAAATACCTTAATGAAATTAAAGTATTTTTAAAAAGTTAATAAAATTGCTCATGCTGTTCCATCACAACTATGTTTTATACCCGCAGAGAGCTTTGTTTTGATAGTTATTTATGGTTTAATATTCTATGCAGTTTTAAAACGCTACTACAATTTATTTCTGTGGTTTGGGCATGTTCAAGAGGAAAGTCCCCTGCCAAAGTACTTAAAAATTCAGCACATTCAGTAGATATGTAACAGCGTGGGGTAAGAACAGTGGTAAAACTAAAGCAATGATTGAAACTCTTCAAAATATCTATTATGCCAAACATAAATGATCAAGAATGAAAGACAGTTGCTGACACTACAACTAGCTGTAAGCGCCTCTCTGCAAACGGTGATTTGAGCGTGCTCCAGTTGTGAAAGCAAATTGATATTTCTCATTACAGCATTTGTCTCCTTTGGTATTTGTTGCATGAGTCACAGAATATCAGCTCTTAAAGTTCTGATTTACAAGAGTTTTGCCTTCTCATCTATTCCATGAAAACGCTACCTTTCCACTAAGAACAGACAGTATTAGACTCAGGGAACCATTGAGCACGGCACATCAGGATCTGAGCAGAGCTAAAGCCAGATGTCTAGAGAAAAATATTAGAACAAGGACGCACAGCTGATGCTTCATCCAAACCAGCTTCTGAAGGCAGCTTTTCAGCCAGAGGGAAGCTCTAAGCAATCAGCAAATCTCCACGGATTTCCTCTCCACTAATTCACCAGTTTCCCTCTGAGCCCAAGCAAGCCTTCAGCATCCACACCAGCCTCAGACAAAGAACGCCACAATTTAACCTCACACTACGTATGCACACGTCC
The DNA here is from genome assembly GCA_020746105.1 of Trogon surrucura. Taxonomy (NCBI): domain Eukaryota; kingdom Metazoa; phylum Chordata; class Aves; order Trogoniformes; family Trogonidae; genus Trogon; species Trogon surrucura. Next base: position 105,964,065 of record CM036618.1, read on the forward strand.
ACTTTTTCTCTGGAATTTCTACCACCTGGCTTCATTTCACGCCACTCATCCTGAACTGGAAGAAAGAGTGAGCAATTCGTTCCTACTGGCCATCCACACGTGTTTCAGAGAAGAGCTGTCTCACCACAATAGCATTACTCATTTCTTTACCACTCATTGCTTCTACCTAAGATTCAAGACTTAGTTTAAGTGTGTTGTTGTTCCAACAGCCCCTAACGCTGTCCTGCTGCCAGATCCACTGTGCTTCCCACCTACATGCAGCCTCACAATTGTCTGCTCAAGTGGCTTCCTGTAGAGGAAACAAGAATCTGACAAATCTGAAGTGTGCCAAGAACAACCATCAGGAAATTGGGGAGAATAATTCAGCAACAGCACCTGCTTTAATATTTTATCTTGCAGAATTGTTAACAGAGCCATCCTAGTGCCATCTACCCCACAGTACTGTTATGTGGTTCTCCTCTCACTGCAGGAAACCAACCTTGTTTCCAAATTAATCAACAGGCACTACACTAGGAACACGATCAAAGGCTGCACAACCAAACCAGGCATCAAAAGCTCTTAGACATTAACACATAGAGCAGTGACCACTACTGTCATCACCATCACAGCATCATCACTTCCCAGAAAGCCCTTACTGGGAAGAAATGCATTTCACTGACAGCTGTTTCCAAGAGAGCAGGGCTTCATGAGGTGTAACACTTGCTCAGGAAGTCAAATGCCACAACCCCGAACATGCCCCCTCTTCCATCTTCTCTTCTCCCAGCTTTTAGTGACAGGCACAATGTCATATAGTATGGGACAGCCCTTTGCTCAGCTGGGATGATACATCCCAGTTGTGCCCCCTCTCAATTTCTGGTGAACCATCACCCTGCTCGCCGGGGCAGTGTGAGAAACAAAAAGCTATGACACTGTGTGAGAACTGTTCAGTAAAAGCCAAAATATCAGTGCACTCTCAACATTGCTTTCATCATAAATCCACAATGTTCCACTGTGCCAGCTACTATGATGAAAATTTACTCTATACCAGTCAAAACCAGTATATAGTATATTGATATACATAACAGTATACTAGTTCAACTATATATGTATATATACTAGTATATATAACAGTTCTGGAAGAACCGTGAGTATACATATCCTGGTACAACATTTTCTGTAAAGGTACAAAACTGCTTCTACGCAGTAGATGCTTATATATTGGTGGACAAGCAAGGCAGATCCAAGTTACACTTGATTTGATATTTAACAAACATACGGAAATTTCATGTAAGGTAAAGTATTATTAACACGGTCAGAAATAACCATTTCCTCCTAAACATACCTCTTGCTACCTGATTGCGACACGCACGAAGAGACTGAAAGAGGCTGAAACCATCAATTGTCACAATTGCTGCTGGGTACAAGATACTTAGTTCTTCATTCTGTGGAAGAAAATGAGAAGGGAGACCAAAGAAAAAAAAAAACACTGTTACTGCTGTAGCAGCCTTTTCTGGCTTTTTATACTATTAATCACACAAAGATGACGCTTACATCTAGAGAGTTAATATCTAACAAGCCACAGGCAACAGACTAAGGCAAAACTACAGAAATTCAGTTTTAAATTGTCCAAGATATGAATAAGTGAGTTATTTAGGCACATAATTTAATATTTTTCTCTTTTTTCACTGACTTTTAAGCTTGCTTAATATATTTCATGGCTTATGGAGAAAACACAAGATTTACAGCAGCTTGTTAAGGCCATAGAAAAACAAGTTTATCTAGAATGCAAATAGGAAGGCTTTATGAGCCAAATCCTAAAACTAGATTAGCACCTGAATTAGCATTTATGTGCCCAAGTGGTAATTTGGTGATATAAATTCAAGACTCAAATTCCTTAATGCTTCCGTATTGCTAAATTGATCCCAAAACGTCATGCTAAATCACATGAGCATTTGTATAACGCAAGCTTGGAAATTTCTGTAACTTCATTAGTTTTCTGCATAAATCATGCCAATTCAGCCAAGAGCAAAGAACACTGGCTTTTCTAGTAAATAGCCTGAGCTCTACACGAGGCTTCTCTGTAGGAAGTATGCATAATGACATGCAGGTTCCTAGCACTATTTCCTATAAAGATTGCTTTAATTTTCAGCTATCTTTCTGAAATAATTAAGGTAAGTTCTTATGAATCAATATATATAGCTCCTGGCACATGTCAGGTTGCATTCTCTCCTTTACATTATCGTATTTTGCGCACATAAATGAATAAACAGGAAATGAATGAAGCTTTCCTTGACAAGGTTATCACAGAGAACAGAACAAATCTAAACCGCTAACTAAATACTCAAAAAAAAAAAACCAAAAAAAAAAGAGAAATTCTGAATCCTCAAACTATACAGGCATGAATACTTCTAGAACAAGAAATGCAGAGCCTCTTCTTCTAAGGAATTGTCCATCCCATCAAAAACTGGTAAAGGACATAGAGGATTCACAGAGAAGACTCCCTTCCATACCCCATAACACTGCCACTTCGCTTTTGAAATAATCTGACAAAACCTGTTCTGTGACACCAGGATGTCTGGGAATTTCATAGGTTCTGCACTTAAGCTGTAGGACAGGATCTTCATTTAAAAGCTGCGCAAGAAGCAGTACTCCACTCTAGAAGAGAAAGAATAATAAGCATGAACATTTCTGTCCCTTCTCTTCGGGAAGGCAAAAAGCACCATCTGCAGAAAGAGAAGTTTTACAGAAATAGATGTTGATGACAACAGCTTGCTCGTGGGCCTGCCGTGCTGAAAAACATACCTCAGTGTAAAAACGAACGTAGCCAGAGGTGAAGCCAACCACAATGCAGGTCCAGTCAGGACGGCCTGTGGAACTCCTGTTTCACAAAGATATACTAGAAGTTAAAAGCAAATCCTGCTCTAAGCTGAAGAAATACAGAAGTGTAATGTAAGGGGACTGATAACGCAGATATATAAGAATACCAAGGCTTACCTCTTCTGACTTGCCAACGGGATACACAATACACTACTCACACATTCACTAGAAACAGGAAGATAGAACTAGTAAGTGTATTTTTCTCCAGTTGTGAAATTTCATTCTACACAAGAGATCTTGCAAAGTCAGTATTTTAAAATGTTAGTATAAATTTTGTATTGTGTGCTGCATTAAGTGAAAAAATACTTTCATTTTAAAGACATTTTCAATAATAAGCTCAAGAATGCACAAATACATCACATGAGTGCTTATTACATCTTGCTACTGTTGTCTTTCATCATTCACAGACTGATTATTCTGCCAGTACTCTTCAGTAAAGATTCAAGTTAAATCTCTAAGGTAGATAACTTTTTTACTGATCTGTAATGATATACCAAGAATCACTTTAAAAAGAAACAAAAAAACCCAAGCAAAACAAACAAACAGAACAAACACACCAACAACTGAACTATACTTATCAATTTTTTTTTTAAATACATTACACAATTAGGTAGCCTTATCTTTCTGAGAACATTTGAAGGGCTAACACGGCCTTCCTAGTTAAAGCAACAACTGTGCATGCTCAATGCACAGCAGGCAAAACATGCAGAAGGTAAGCAGAGGACCGGGCATCAATATCTCAAATCAGAAATTATTTAACTGTTACCACTACAGACAGCTTTACACTGTCTGAGGAAACAGAAGCAGTATAAAGGTTTTATGAAAGAGCATATTAATTCAAGATGACATCTCAAACAGGACTTAAAGCCTAAATGCCTGCAGTACTGTTGATTATTTGCATTTCAGGTCACCTCCACTCCCCAAGGAGTGATTAAATAATCAGTCTAGACAATTACAGAAAAAAAGTTTCCTAAATTTAAGTTTGACATGAGTTGCAACCCAATTACGACTTCAAAGCAATGTTAAATATCTCAGTGAAATCTTCCGATAGCAAAGCTTAGCCACTACAAAACATTATCAGCTGAAGGCAACTTTGGGAAAACAAACAAAAAGTCAAGACTTTGGGCAATCTGACAGTAACTACCATGTGTGCACCTCCACAGAGATAGAGCCCTTACCTACAGCAAACACTCACAAAACGTGGCGAATATAACTATTCCCGTCTAAAGAAAGCTACCTGTTCTGTGCGACAGTGCCTCTTGGGGCTTAACTGTAGTAAGAAACAAACCTCCAAAAGGAATTTCTTCTCCTTTTTAAATAAAATATGACAGGGCAATTTCAGCAGTAGCATGGAGGGGGGGAAAAAAAAAAAAAAGACTTTGAGATGAACATAAGCCAGTTCAAATGTGTGGCAGCAGTAGTTTGATTTTTTTTTTTTTTTAAAAAAAAAAGGGTTATGATTTTTACAGATTGGAGAGAGGCTGATTAAATCAACACCTCTTGCAGCATAACAGAAGGGGAAAGCCAACAGGGAGGATGTTCAATGGCAGACAGCAACTCAAGGCTGCAAACTTAATAACGAAATGCAAAATCCTGTTCCATATGGGAGATTTGAGAAAGCATCTGTCTGGTTATTTGAAGACAGATCAAGCAGAAATATTGTATAAATACCAAATGTATGACCAAAGCAAATTTTCCAAGTCCCTAAATGACTTAAGGCTCAAAAACCATTTCTTGATCAGATAGATGACTTTACACTTGCTTGAGGTTTTGAAAATTAAAAGAAGTTTTTATAAAACGACTTTATACATTTTCAGTTGCAATATCCCCTAACAGAATTTCACCTCTACTATAAAAGCAGATTTTTCAAAAAGTGTACTTACTTTTTTCCTTTCTACAACAGGAACTTATAAAAAGCGCCATCTCTTAAAATGTCTAAGTTACATGCAAATACACTGATTTGCACACAGCACCTGTTTAATTTGTATGAACTTGTCCTGATACCACATTACACATGAAGAGCGACTTTCGCGGACAATGTTTCTAATCATCTAGGTTACTCCATTTCTGTTTTCAACATTAAAATGCTTAAAGCAACGAATGCACTTGGATGAAAGAAAAAAAAAAAAGATAAACCCATAACACAAAAATAATAAAAAGCATATGCTACTAATAATTAAACATGACAATGACATTTTAATTACAGCTGCATTTCAACACCTACCCTTCTTCAACATTGAGAGAGCCACTCCAGCCAACAGTATATTGCATCTCCTCTTTCCCCTTGTCACTGTGCTTCCATTTAGCTGCCATTAAGAATAAAGACACCATCTATCAAACTGTAATGCCTTGCATCTCATAAATGTAGTTCTATTCCTCATTTTTCTCTTCTGTACAATACATCCTACAACACTTAGATTAAGTACCAATTGCAAGCCTTGAAGACCAGAAAAACAGCAAGTTACTTCAAGTGTCTTTTCTACAGAACTCTCACGAAATTTACATGGAACAACACACTACTAAAATTCTGAAATGCCTAGTTTTGTTTAAAAATATTTATACAGTAATATCTACCTCATTAGATTTTAAGAGGTTCAATTCCTGAAACAGGGATCCTTAGGAAAAAAGTACTAAGCAAGGGCAAACTTTCAAAAGATTACTGAAAATGAGCTTAAACAAAAAGAAAATTTTAATTTTAACCACCAAGAAGGACATGGGAAGTCAGTGTGATGTGCCATTTGTCTGACACCTAAAACCCAAGACACAGGGACACTTCTGTGTGGTGCAGTTGCCACTGTGCAGTTCAGCTGAAGCAGCTCTCCAGCAAGTGAGCTAAATCACCTCCTTATTCTTGATCCAACAAGAACCTTCTGAGGAGCACTGCTAGCTTTTCCTTTTTGATAAAAAATTAGCAAGTAATCTGCATCACTTTTGGAACACACAGCTTTGCAGGGAATGGCAAATGCAGCATAACAACTCAATGCAATCTAATTATAGAACTTTTGAGTTTTAACTGTCTTTTTCTTTTAAACTGGAATAATATTCCCCATATCAGGAGGCTTCCCTTCACCATGCTCATGTGCCACCAACTGTAGCTGCTAGCAGCACCAGCACCCTGGGCAACAGTACATACAGCGAGTTCATCAGCATTCATATATTATTAAGAGTACCTTTAAAAGTTCTGAGAGTCCTACGTTAGAGTAAAATATAAAGCCAGCCATCCTTCAAGATGGAGAAGAATTTCCTATCAAAGGTGGAAATGTCAAAAATAATTCACCTCAATACTCCCTCCAAGTGACACTGGCTCAGCTCAGTTTTTTTCAGGAGAAAAGAAAAATAAGGTCAAGTATTTCTTAATGGCTAAAATTAATACAAAAGTTTTGGTCTTCTTAGTGAGCACAATTAATGTCAGTATCTCGGAGCATTTCAAACAACCAGGTAGTTCTAACATATATTAATTATACATTATAAACGTTTTCTCAGATCAAAATACAACTGAGAAGTAAAAACAAAGCAACTTACTTGCCAAGCAGTACCTAGAAAATGCATGATGTGTACTATAAAACACTTCAAAATTCTTGAAAATACGACTGGGGGAGTAAGCAGATGGGAGCGGGAAGAAATAAATCTTGTCTTGATTACTATTAAGTGAACTAACATATATACTTCTCAGAATGTATACTTACATACTAAGAAGACTGCTTTCTGTTCGTTAGCTATTACCATCAGGTCATTTGTTGGTGACAAGGACAACACACAGTCCTGAAGCCAGTAATTTCTCTGGTTCTTAGAACTGGATTCCTCTTCTTCCTACAGGTAAATCTTTAGTCAATGTATGCAGCAATTTTTAAACATAGCAGAACCTGCAAGATTTATGACAACCATTTGCCTTGCCCTCCATACCAGTGCTGCATGGACTATTACTTATCCAGTCACTAGAGCTCCAAATTGCATGAAAAGCCAGGAGAAATGAGCAACCTTGCCCTAATTCTGTGTTTTTACAAAAGAGAAAAGAAAGAAGTACTCATCACTAACTGTACTCTTCAAAATCTGCTCCTTTCACCAAACAGACACTAGAAAAATAAGATTTAAAGTTTTATTATTAGTGATTAGAGACTGGAAAGAATCTCTTCAGTTATTCTCATTATAATCCATACTCAAAACGAAAAAAGTATCCCAGCCCATACACTGACCAACATTAAGTAAGTATATGCACGTACAAGACAGTAATTAGCCGGCATTCACTAAAGCTTCATGGTTGCATGTAACAGGCACCACATGCCTTTCCACAACAAGGAACTTTGCAAAGAAACAAATTCGAACTAAGAAGTCACAAATTTTAAGAGTTTAATGATGGGTAAGTAAAGACACAGATACTGTTGTTACGTAGAAAAGCAAAAAGATGCATCCCTTTTCCTCCGAGCAACAAGACAAAATATTTGATTGCAAAACAAACAAGGGAGTGCCCGCTATCCATAGTTCTAAGGCAAAAATTAGGTAATAGGTTTTAAGTGAACAAGGTCTCTTGGAAATGATACTCCTGCTTTCTTAGCTCCCTCCTCTTACCCTGATCACAGCAATACACCTTCCCCTTGTCCACAGTCTCCATTTCTGTAGGCACACACCCAATTCTATCTCCTCCTAGGTCTCTAAAACACTACTCCATCCTGTAGTATGTGAAAGCAGCTATGCCCAGATTAAAAAAATTACTTCACCTGGATGATTTTCTGATACGTGTAATTTATTCTGTTGTAATAAAACTGCATCTACTTAAAAATACACACATTCGCACCCAGCAGACAAAAAAAACACATTACCGAACTGCAGGAAGAATTTGCATATCATACTGTTAATCAGCTATTAATTGTATTTATTTCCTTTCATAAGGTTGTACCATAAAAACAGTCACTTTGCACACAAGAATACCCCATATATTCATTGCAAGGTCTGCATTAGCACGCTACAAACATTCTGCTGACTACCTCTGTCCACACTATCTCTTGATTTGTTCAAGGCGGCAACCTATTTCCACGTCATTTTTGTCTGTTGATGGTTACCAAGTTCTATAGCAACAATTTTTTCCCTAACTAGTGACATTTTTCAACACTTTACAAAAAGGTGATGAAGTTCCCTGGGATACTTACAACAACTTTAACTCCTCGCGATACAGATAAATGTCTCATGCAAAGAACAAAACAACAAAAACCCAATGAAAAGCCTTGTACTAACTTTTAATGTAATGATTTTGAAATATAGGAAAAAGAAATTAAAGACTTTCCTAAGCATTAAAAGGAATTAAAATTATATCTCGGAAAGAATTTAAATAAAATTATCTGTATGCATAAACAAAGAACTTTAAAGACATAACATATGGCCATCTTAGTGAGAAAAATAAGCTAAGGGTTAAAACAGGAAGAGCACTGAACCTGTCAAACGAAAGTACTTTAGAAAGTCAAAGATGGAATGATTAAAATCAGCATTTAATACAAGACATCAGCAGCATCATTCCTACAAGACAGTTAATCAGTTTCATAAAAAGGCACCTTATGGAAGAAAATTTATAAACATTTCTTTATTTTTTTAAAAAATTTTCAACACTTTCTCCAAAATTGCTGTGTTCCATGAAATACGTACTTGTCCACGTGACTTGCGTAATTCCAAGACAATGCATTTTATACCCGCTATCACACAGATCAACCAACAGTTAAAAGCTTTAACAACAGAATTCATTTTTATATTATACTAATAATTCTCAATCTGTGCTAGACTGTTACACTCCTTTTGGTGTCTGTTGAGACATACAGACTCATATATTTATATGCTCCTACACAGAAGAACCTGTTGGCTGTGGATTATACGTTTCTTCTTTCTCTGAAGAGCTTGACCTAGAAGCACTAATAACTTTGGCAGAAAGCAGAAGAGGGGTCTTTTGCAAGAAGGCTGTGAACTACCTGGCAGAAGGGTCAGACATGTTAAAGAAAAGAGTGAAAAATAAGGCTATTTAATCTGCTGGCTTATGAAGTTACAATACAAGTGGAAAACAAAGCACCTGATCTCATTAAGGAAGTTACAAACGTTACAACACACCTAAAGATGTAGCCTCAGAAACACACTCATTTCATGGCAATTATAGCAGAGCTGAATGCCCAACCCATTTAAAAATCTTCATATTCTTGTCGCTCCCTGACATCAGCATCAGCGATTCATCCCTAGGAGACACCCTGCTCATTTCAAATTGTTTGTCACCTCAGCTGAAAAAATCTGTTTCCCTGCCCAAGCAAGCAGTTACAAGAACGGTGCTCCACTCCTTGGGTACACTTTCTGCACACTGACATAAAGACAGCAGGTAAGTGAGTTATGTTAGCAAGGTGATATCTTGATTCCTCAGTCTACCTCATTTAGCTCTCAGAAGGAATTAGGAAATTCTGTCCAGATGATTCACTCAGGTACAGAGGATTTCTACATGGGCAGCTTCCCTAGCATCTTATGCAAGTCATTACGCTAGAAGCCTCAGCCTTACGCACAATTAATAGACCAGCCACGTTATTCTCAGCTGAACTAGTTGAGCAGAGGGATGTTTTCCCCCTTTAAAAAGCAACTGTGCTGCATTATACTACATACATCATCTGATCCCTCCTGTAACACCATCCACATATCACAACATAAAATGAATACTATATAAGCATTTGAAAGATGCTTGTATCGATGGTTCATGATTTAGAAGTTTCTGATTTATATTAATTTGTTGCAGATTATTGTAACTCCACTGCCATGCCCTACTGTCTCTGACTAGCTATATGACAAAAAAAGACGTCCCCAGCCGCAGCTGCACAGAAAGATGTGTCTATACTCTAGTGAGAAAAAACCTACAGAATACAAGAGTAAGAGTAATTATCACAATGGGTAACATCCAAGCTATAATTAGAAAAAATTACAGGAGCAAGAGACAAACAAGCAGCAACATTTATAAGATCGGACAAGTCCCTTCCTGCCCAGGTGATAACTATACAGGGGGAAAAACAACCACACAGACAAACAAGTGGAAAAGTCTTTTAGGACAGGCAATTTAGCAATGAAACACGTATATATGAACTTACAGGTTCCTGTAATTCTGCTTCATCCCAGGTTCCCCAGTCACCATCTTCCCAGCTTGTTGATTTGCCTGCTTTAAAGTAAAAAAGATTTCTCACATGAATACAACACAGGCAACTAAAAACACAATAAAAAAGGACTGCTAGTGGCTGTTTTCCTTCCCCCAACAACGCACTCTAACTTTGTGTATGGCAAATAAAGTCCCACAAAAAGAACCATAAAGTGACAGAAACAGCTGTCTTAGTTCTCTGTAATTACTTTCACATTTGACACTATGGAAAAGTAGCAACAATAGATGTAACCTAAGCACAAACTTAAAACAGGTGTAATGACATCTGTGTCAAATTAATTCTGACACACTGCATCTAGAACCGACTTTGTTAGAGCAAATTAGTCAATCAAATTTATCTTTTCTCAGTTTCTCACAGACATTAAGAGCAGTAAGACATATTTCTGGTTTATACAGCAAGCTGAAGTAATGAGTGAGGGCATAAGGCAGGGAAACCCTGTGTGTCCACTTGACAAAACTATCCTCTAGCAGATACAGAGACCTAAGACCTCACTGCAAAATTTAAGCTTTAGCTTGACTTATTATTACTACTCCAAAGACAACAGAGAGCCCGATCTTGTACATATTAGGCAGCTACAGGGGGAACATAAGGGGACAGCAGCATCTCTGGAATCCATCTGTACACACTCCCAGACGCTTTACTAAGTGGCTTTAAGACGACCCTCTAAACAGTGTTTCTATAAATAAAGTATCTTCTTTTTCCATAATAGTTGATTTTAGTTTGGTTTAAGTCAATTGTAAGATCAGCCAGTAGCAACATAATTTCATTTTAACAAGGAACAACAGTACATGGAAATCTGTGACAACAAACCATATGAGCCCAGGTTAACACACATCCCGCTCCCACTTGCAAAGCTGCCACAGCAAAAGCTGAAGCTGTGGCCTCTGAGGGGAAAACGAGCACAAAGACCTTGGCTATTCCCATCCTTGCAAGGAAACACAGAGGAAAATGAATGAGACACTGATCAGTTTCAATTATGTCATTCAGAAACCTCAGAGAAACCACAAGCTTACAGGATCGTCAAACACCTGAGAAAGCAGAGATTCATAGCGACAGGCCTACTACTCAGTCACCTTACAAGAATTACTGTACTGGCCTTACATAAAAAACATCTGAAATTTTCATCTAAAAATACAGAATCCAATGTGAATTTAAATTTCACATCAACCTAATGCAAATTACTTTGAGTTCACATTCAAAATCCTGAACTGCCTATACAGAGGCATTTGGCAGTAAAAGATGTACAGCTGTCAACCACCACCATTGCTGGGACTCTCGATAAGTCACTAAACATCACTGTAATCCAGTAGAAGAGCCAAGCACTGACCTTCATCTAGAAGTACTAGCCTGAAATCTGAAGCAGTAACATCAATAAGACTTCAAGACTTTTCTGAAGACTTCTTTCAGGTTTTTCATTAACTGATGTCATGGCCACTTTGACATAAAAAGGAGTTTAAGTGTCATGTCTCAAAACAGTTTAAATTCAGTTTTAAGCAAGGATGATTGTGCCCTTTTGGATGGCCAAACAGTACAGACATGGAAGTTTGTATCACGAACACTCCAATTCTATGTGGTCCAAAAAGTTTGGCTCCTTTGCACCAAGCAAAGAAAGGCAGAATTCAGTACAATAAAACAGAAATCTGTATTCTGTCTGTTTAGATAGATTTTTAAACTTCTGTACAGCTAATAAAGACAGAAAACTTGAAGAAATATTTTAGTTTAAGAAATGTTCCATCAACACTGTTGAGCACATATTTCACAGGACTGCAGAAAGCAAATGCCCACTCCATGAATAACCTTTGTTAAAAATGAAAGGTCTGTGCCATCTACGAAATGGGTGAGTCAGCCACTTTTACCGCATCATCGTCAATACAGATCTGAATGCAGTTATTTCAGGCATGACTATAAGCCACAACCTTCCAAGAGACTCAGTCTCATCTTGTATTCAAGGTTGAAAATTTTCCAGTGTACAAATATATAAAGGAGAATTATGGCAAATACTGTTGAATATAAACCACATGAAGAAAACCGTAACTACCTTCAATGTTTAGTTTAAGATAGCTAACAAAATTATAAATCTGCTTGCATTTTATTATCTCAAAAGGCAAAAAAATCATCTTCCTATAAATTTCATCGAGGAAAAAAATCCATCAGTGTGCCACAGTCCAGAAAGAAACATAACCATATCCAAGAAATACAGCTAGGATCAATGCCTTCCCTATAGCACAGAGCAGACCAACCTTTCTAAAACACCTCAGTCACTTCAATTCAGAGGTCTTTTTCAGCCTCAACAATTCTGTGATTCTGAGACTGAGTACCCAACATAAACTTCAACTGTGAGGATTCCTGCTGCCTCTTTGCAAATAGCTCCATTTTCATGGTTGTTGTCATCTTCCTTGGATGAATGTAGATCAATCAGAAAAGGATGGAAAAATGAGGTAATGGTGATCAGTGGGAATGGTGATCCCACTGGTGAAGCCACAGAGATCAAAGAATTGTTGAGGCTGGAAAAGACCTCTGAGACCATCAAGTCCAGTCTATGACCCAACACCACCACATCGGCCAGACCACGGCACTAAGGGCCACATCCAGCCTCTCCTTAAACACCTCCAGGGACGGTGACTCCACCACTTCCCTGGGCAGTGCATCCCAGTGCCTGAGCATCCTCTCCGTGAGGAAGTGCTTCCTGAGATCCAACCTAAACCTGCCCTGACGCAGTTTCAGGCCGTGCCCTCTCGTCCTGTCACTCGTTGCCCAGGAGAAGAGCCCGACCCCCACCTGACTACAACCTCCCTTCACGTAGTTGTAGAGAATGATAAGGTCTGCCCCGAGTCTCCTCCAGGCTAAACAACCCCAGCTCCCTCAGCCTCTCCTCATAAGACTAAGATCTTTCTCATAAGATCTTTCTTATAAGACATAAGATCTTTCACAACTGTGACCTGCTCTGCAAAGCCAGCACCTTCTCCAGCTTACAAGGATTTACAAGCTTGCTCCTTCACATCCATCCTCTACATTGCACAGAATGCCCCTGCACGTGCTTATGTATTTCTCAAGGCCCTACACGCATTCTTTCTTCTACATATTCCTTTTTTAAAAAAGAAACGAAAAATAAAATTGTTTCCTTACCCATATTACTCAGACACTTCACCTCTACGATGGCTAGCAACGCAAGGTATTAAACAAGAGACAACTAATCTCTGAAACAACCGACAGAAAAGCATCTCAAAGCATCTTGTTATTCACCTGTGCCAATGAGTCACAACATACACCACTGAAGCTGTCGGCTTGCAGAGACCTTCCCATGCACCAGCCTGTCAAGGTTGGGCAAGTGAGAAATCAGACAGGATCCAAGCTCTGTTCACAACGAAGATTTTTAAGAAATTCTCCACCATTTCCCACAGTAACATTACAGATCAGAACTCGTAACTGTGGAATGTAGGACATTATCTAGAAACTAATATCTAAATAAGCCCTGAACAGCTCTTGACTTGCAACATGTTCATTTTTTCCAGTCAACTCACTGTTGGAAAAATCAAGTTTTCCTATACAAATCTACATTTCCATTAATCACTATCTCTTTACCAGACATCTCTTACTAGTCACAATTCTCCTTGCTTTGATAAAGGAGCATCAGCATTCCAGATTTTGCTTTACTGTCAAGACTGCAAAAACGCAAGTTCATCTGCTGATAACTACATCTACTGATCAGTATTTCATTCTTTAAGTTGAAGCTTACAGCATTAAAACTCCGTGATCCGCACATCCAAAACTTTAGAGCTGCTTTAAAAGCTGCATATGTGCAGCACTGATGTTAATGCACAAGAGAATTCATTTCAAATATATTTATCGTAAACTTAATAGCCAAAAGAACAATTTCTGCTGATAAGCATGTTTTGTTTAAAAGATGAGAGAAGAGAAGAGAGAGAAGCCTTAGCAACAGATCTAGACCAATAAGGTCTAACTGGCATTTAACACATCAAACTCAATATGAAAGATATTTTCACTCAGTCTAAGACTTTCTCCCCAAATAGCAGAATATATCTCTTGCCACAGAAAACTCCACCATCCTCTCTTCCAGAGTAGCACAGTGACCTGGGGCAGGCAGCGGAAGCCTTTCCCTCCTGCCCTCGTGTCTACATTCCAGCTCTACACCGCAGGTTACCAGTATGGGCTTGCCCAGAATAGTCTATGTTGGCCTAAGTGGGAGAATGCATGTTGAAAACTGGACCCCGACAGCCACAAAGGTCAAACCACCTCTCCCTACATTGATACACAGCTTTAAAACAAGTAGCTTTATGTTCATAGACTTATTTTTTACATAAAGAAAAAAATCAGCTCATGAACAAGCCAATAATCTGGTCTCAACAGGTTTTAGATTGTTGGTCATGAAATATCAAGCTGCATCAGCTGAAAAACTAATATGTACAGTCTTTGTACATATAAAAATGATAAATAAAACTAAGTCATGCATCAACTTGTTTCATACCTTAATGTACTGGTTTTGGCAGGGACAGAGTTAATTTTCTTCATAGTAGCTGGTATAGTGCTGTGTTCTGGATTTCATTACTTGACAGCATGCAGAGCTTTTACCTTTTAAACTATCTTTATCTCAACCCACAAGTTTTCTCACTTTCATCCTTCCAATTCTCTTCCTCATCCCACTGTAGGAAGTGAGACTGCATGTGTGTACTTTGTTGGGTTTATCACCTCCAAGCTTGTTTCCCATGCGTGCTTTAAGAATTGATAAAACTAATATGTAATAGCGCAAGAAATGATTGGTTATTTTTTTCTATATATATTGCTTATTTTTTCTATATATAATGTCCTGCAACTTTTGATACCATTGGATTGCATAATTAGTGAAGAAATAGAAGTAGTTTCTTTTCAGGCCAAGGAATTTCAGAAATAGTTTAGAATCTTCTTGCTATTCAGTAATCACAGGCCATTTATTCCCTAAGCTCCTCTGACATGAGGACTGACAAATACATTAGGTTGTTTTGCCAGCATTACTAGGAAGACCCTTTCAAGACTATTATATTTGTTTCCTCCTATAATTTCCGACACACATAAGTGGAGAAAAAAAAAAATTACACTTGAACTAACTCAGCTTGCTATTCTGAAAAAGAACCACTTGGGCAATTTCCCTTCCTTCAGATGGTCACAATTGCTTTTAACAAAATAAAAGACAGCTAATTTAAAAATAAGCCAAGTACTACAGATTCTTTAAAGTAACACTGCAAATTTTCATGACTTACAGTTGCAACTTAACTCCAAAACCAAAGACTGAGGTACTACAGGAAGTGAGGAAAAAGAGAAACAAAAAAAGGAAAATGTTTGTAATTCTATATAGCACAGGAAACAAATGAAAGTGATTATATACAGAACATAGTATTTCAGTTTTCTTTCTTGCAGGTGCAACGGCTTAAGCCATACCAAGAAAGAAGGAACCCTGTGCAGTAAACGACATGCTAAAGCAGCAAAAAACTCAGGTGGAAAGATAATTTTGACAAAGTATTCTGACACCACTGTCTTGTGTGTTGAGAGTATGTCATTTAGTCTTTCCCATATCTCAGAACACATTAACAATTACAGACATAACAGAATTCAAGTTCAGTGCATATTTTTATGATATTTAAGATTCCTTTGTTTCAGTTTTCATGTAAAATATGTATCTACAATTTGGAGAGGGAGGATCTGATTAAAGAGGCAATAAAAAACAGCTTCTCAGAAAACTCTTCAACAGGAATATACCAAATTCAAGATGAGGGATACAGAAACAGTTAAGAACAACCCTACTGCTACACGCAATCTAGAATTTGATTTAGTAATGTTTTTTTTTTTCCTTGTAACCTTGTTTGCAACTCTGAAATAAAAAGCCTGGCCTTCTGAATTTCTGAATTAAATGAGTTGATCCAGACAAAGTAAAACATGCAAACACAACTCCAAAGATGTTGTTTAGAGGAACTGGCTTCAGGAGCACTTATCAGGATGCTGTCAGTGTAATGCGGCTGGATTTTAGAGAAGAGTTTCTCAGCTAGGCTTAAGCCACCAGAAGCAGTAACGTGACACATCATAGCTCTGAGCAACCCCTCAAAGCGGGGAGTTGATTTTCTTCTTCCTCCCAAATAAGCCACAGCATCTCATGACTGTGTTGAGCCATGCATCATTCTGAGGTGACCAGCTCACTATCCTTGCTTGGGAATTCCCCAGGACACATTTGGGTGTTTGGTTTTTTTTTTCCTTAATAATTTCATATAGGTAACGGGAGATAAATACACTTGGGAACTAAAAATATCAGCACACTACAAAAGTACTGTTTTTTTCACTTCATTTTAACACCCCCAAAGTTTAGCTAGCAGCAGTCCTACCTGGCTATGTCACTGAATTGCTGTCATCAAGCATACCAAATGTTTTAAAACACATAGTTAAAGCTCAGAGTGTACTGGAAGAACAGAGACATATCAGCTTAAATAAATTGTCAGTTAAATTCCTCAAATTATAACGACTATAGAAAATGTTAGCATCTTTTTTG
Source organism: Trogon surrucura (assembly GCA_020746105.1). NCBI lineage: Eukaryota > Metazoa > Chordata > Aves > Trogoniformes > Trogonidae > Trogon > Trogon surrucura. Next base: position 105,980,616 of record CM036618.1, read on the forward strand.
TTCAATTTTCTGCTATATTCAGTTAAATATCTACTGGTGTCTTAATGTTAAAATTCTGTTATGCCTGTGAAGCTTTATCATATTTTGCAAATAAGATGGATATTTTCATTCACGTGTACAAGACAGTTGTAATATGGAGTTAAATGTTACAGCTGTTTTATTCTAAAGACAGTTACGTACATCTGTATTTTTACTATACGTAGTCCTTTCACAAGCCTTTTCAAATTAAATTTGAAATTGACAACCTAGATTAACCTACTATAAATAAATGAAACATGCTCCTATGTCAAATACAACTAGGTGAGAAAGTACAGCTTTTCTATTCATACTAAAGACACCTACCTTCAAACTTCTATTAAAGTCACAGTATCACATACTGATTTTCAAATGTATATCACTTGCATCTTCAGAAGCAAGTGAATTCTTTTCATTTGAGATGTAGCCACAAAAATGTCTTACATTAATCACCCCAGATTTTAGTGTACCAAATACGCTCACAGAGAACATTTGTTAGTTCAGTTAGAATAGAAAAATGGCAAAAGCTAAAAAAAAACCCAACTTTGATCTATAACTAAGAAAGCAAAAAAGACGTACAGTTTCTAAGAAAAATCCCAAGCCCCGCATGCTGAAGATCCTAGAGGCACCTCTTCAAAAACATTTGATATCCATAATATGACAGAAGCTTTTGAAAAGTCTACTAAGCATCTAACACATTATTATTCACAAAAAAAAAGTAATCAATTTGTTAATTGAAATACCATTTCTTAAATAAAAATATTTAACATACATTTATTTTCCTAAGGTAGCCAGCTTTTTTGTCATTTAACTACAAAGTTTAAATACTAGTAAAAGTTTCCATACAAATACAGCATAATTAAAAAAAAATACAAAAAAAACCAAACAGTAAAAGTTTCTAGTTCTCCAGTTTATATAAAAATAAAAATACTTAAATATTAGTAAACATATATCAAAGTTCTATGTAACTGCTTAGATATTAATAATTATAGCTTAAGTTTAGTACAAAAGCTGCATTTGATAGCAAATGAACATAATTTTCTTTGTTGAACTTATCAGTAAAACAAACTACTCTTTAGGAGGCTTCCCCTCCTAAAGAGTCGAACTACAAAAGCAGATTAAAAGTCAAGTTTTTAAATGCAGAACTTCATTAAACTACAGTTTTAAAACAGCACATTCTGCCAGTGCAGCAGTTTTTACTAAGGCACTCCCTAATAAAAGTCATTTAGTTATACTGGGCTTAGTTAAAAATATTTGCCTTGGCTCTGTGTGCCATATAACTGCAGTTTAAAAAAAAAAAAAAAAAAAAGAACAAAAAAACCCACCCCACTCAACAAAAACTTGCTTGGAAAATTTTTCTTCTGTCCTTGGAGCACAATATTAGAAGTAGAGATTTGGTTTATGTTTATGCACTTCTCACTTATACTTTATTTACAGCAAATCGTACTTCCATGTGAACAATGTAAAAATCAAGGTACGCCACAATCATCAAAGGAAAAAAGGAAGCAATTTTGGAATGTCATGCAACAAGTCACTTGATCACTAAGAAAAATGAATCGATTAGTATGGAAGCAAAACAAAAGAAGGAAGAGGGAATGAAAAACCAGTCTAAAGGGAAAGAATCTCCTGTTCCACAGTTGAACACAGATTTTTTCTAACTTAGGATACCTTCACAGAGTTCATTTCAACAATAAAGTAAATTAAATTCAATCCCAAACACTAAAAGCAAGCAGTAATAAAATAGAACAACACACATACAGAAGTTTTAGTGGTAAAGTTAACTAGCTGAATATACAGCATACTTTTAAAACTTTTTCACAATTGTTGTGTCAGCTTTTTACCAGGTACTATAATGGCAGGACAAGGGCCCACAGTTTTAAACTGCAAAAGGGTAGATTTAGATGCTATATATCGAAGAAATTTTTTACAATGAAGGCGGTGAGACACTGGGACAAGTTGCCCCAAGAAGTTATGGATGTCCCACCACTGCAAGTGTTCAAGGTCATGCTGGACAAGGTTTTCAGCAACTTGATCTACCAATCAGAGGTCGGGCTAGACGGATTTTAAAGGTCCCTTCAACACAAAACACCCTATGATCTTCCCCTCTCCTAATTTCCCCCACGGATCTTTTAAGCTTTTTAAACAAAAGCACCTTGCTGCTTTCTCTCATAGCTCTGTCTACAGTTGATAGGACTTTACAAGCATCCTCATTAACATCTTCACTTTCCTTCCACGCTGTTGACAGAAAGCCAAAACATCAGCCAAACAGAGCTAACACACAGTACAGCGCTAACAACGTGCAGGCTAGCGTTTTATTTCCCTGTACTGCTTGTCCTAGGCATGGAGCTCTTGGTCCTTCTTCTCTGTTGAGGATACAGCTTCTATGCCGGACAGCTCAGCTTTTGCTGTCCAGTGCCTCACACAGCAGAAATCTGGTCCAGAAGTTCAGACTGTGGTTGCTGTAAGATTCACTATCTTTGTCAACTTTACTAGAACGTCTTCAGACAATCGCACACTCTTAGCAAGAAAACTGCAAACTTTCATCTTCAAATCTGTGGCCAAAGAGCTTCACTTACAGACACACCAGGAAAATTTGAACTTGTCGGTGAAAATCTGACAGCTGCAGCAGAACACCCACCCTCCTAACAGCTCTTTACCACAGTAACGACGCCGAGCACTCCGCTCCCCGCCTTTACCCCCTACAGACCCCGGGCACAGCCCTGAGCGGACACGGACGGTCAGGAAAGCGGGGACAAGCGAGCCCGCAGCCCAGCCGGCACCCTCGGCCTCACCGGCTGTGGCCACAGCCCCGCGCGGACAGGTCCCTGTCGCCGGGCGCGGGTCAGAGACTCCCGCCTCACGGAGCCCCGAGCGGGCCCTGGGGAACAGCCCCGCCGGGCCGGGCCGGGCCCCCGGCTTCACCGCGGAGGGGAGCGGACTCACCGCTCTCCTTGCCGGCCGCAGCGCTGCCCTGGCGGCGGTGAGGGCACAGGAAATCACGAGCCGCCTCCAGGTCCTGGAAGTGGCCGAAGGGAACCAGGACGCACGACATGGTCGCGATCGCGCTACTATCGCCGCCGCCGCCCAACCCGGAAACGGTCGCCGACTTCCCTCACGCCCGGCACCGCGCGGACCGACGCAGGGCGCACGCGCGGCGCGGAGGGGCGAGCTTCCCCCCCTCCCCTTCCGCGTGAGCTGTCACGTGACCGCGGCAGCCGTTGGCGGGAGGGGGCGCTGAGGGGGCCGCGGGGGTGAGGCGGGGCGGGGCGGGGTCCGGGGCGGGGCGGGGCGGCGGGGGCTGGGGCGGGGCCCTCCTCCTCTTATTTCTCTCCTCGTCATCTTGCTGCTTCGCTTCCTCTTTCTAGTCTTCGGGGTAGCGACGTGGCTGCTCCAGGTCACGAAAGAGGGGCCCAGCGGAAAGATGGGCGGTGGTGGGCGCTGCCTCCACGTCGCCGTTCCCGAGGGGGATCGCGGCCTGCGTGTCCGTTTTACACCCGGCGGGGCCGCTAGGAGCGCCCTGTCCCGGAGCAGCGTGGCTGGGGTACAGGTTGCCGTGCGGCTGAGGCCCGAGGGGCAGGCTCTGCTCACGGAGCAGCTGTGAATGCCCAGTCCTAGCAAACTCCTGAGGAGGAACAGCGCCAAGGCCTGTGCTGGCATTTCAAGGCCATCTCATGCAGTCGGTGGCAGCAGTTGGTCTGTGGGAGCTACACGGATGACAAAGTGCTTGGCAGGGAAAGCAAGACAGCTTCCCAGACAGGCTCAGTCTAACGGAGGATGTTCTGATATTCCAATAAAATTTCATCATGATGAACCATCATGATGAGCCAACATGGTTTGTGATGAACCAACGTGTCCCTAAACATGTTACTTTGATGAATAGGGATGTCCTGGTTTGAGCTAAGCAGCACCGGTTGTGTTCAGTGATCTTACTTCTCAGCTCAGTCTCTTACTAAAAGCTGCACTTACTGATGTTCTTGCAGACAGTGTCTGCTACTAAAAGTGATAACACCTGATGTTTACAGTTAACTGCCAGAGACTGGTGTGCAGAAAAGCTCTTTCTTATTGATACAGAATCATAGAATGATTTGGGTTGGGAGCGACTTCAAAGATCATCTAGTTTCAACCCCCCCTGCCATGGCAGTGACCAAGGTCACTGCAGCATCTTGTGTGCCAAACTGGGGGTGCTGAGAAGTAAAAAGGATGACAAGGAAGTAAAAGGTTGCACCTCTGGTGAGGAACAGACAGGACAGGGGACCAGCAAGAGTATTCCACTCCATATACATCATATTCAGTATAAAACTGAGGGATCACGGGGGTTGGGCCTTCTTCAGTGGCTGATGTCTGAGGAGGACTCTGTCTGATCTTCTGCCTTTGATCCCAATCCTGAGTTCCTGAATCCAGCTCCAGTATCCAGCTCCCCTCTGCTGGGCCTGGGACGTTTGTTTGATAATCTGAGTCTACTAGATTTTGAGGATTGTGACTCTGAATGCAGTTATTGTGATCAAAAGACTGTAGTATTTTTTATTTACATTGATTTTAATGCTGATTCCTTCAAACCTCATTACATTTTGGCATTTGAGTAAGCATTGGTACAAGGCACTGACAAGCACTGTGACTTCTTGCACTCAACCTGTACCAGCAAAAGTCTCCCTGTGACAAGAAAGAGACACCAGAAAAAGTCAATTCACCAGGCAACAGACGGCAAAGATGCAGGAGAAGGTCCTTCTAAAGTAGAACCATCAGATGAGTCAGAGTCACAATCAGAAAGGAAAGCCAGTGCCCCTGTGACTGGGAAAAACCAAAGACAGATTGCCTGTAGCAGATGACGATGATCCAGGAGAGGGTCCTTCTAAAGCCAAGTCACCAGATAAGTCAGAGTCAGAATCAGAGGTAGCCATCAAATCTTTTATCTCTGAAGGAGTTGCGAAATCTGAGAAAGGACTTTAGCAGTCATGAAGGTGAGCCACTTACCAGCTGGTTATTCCGATGATGGGATAAAGCGACTGATACCATTGACTTATACAGCAGAGAATCACACACCCACAGAATCACAGAATCGCCTAGGCTGGAAGGGACCTTAGAGATCATTTTAATCCAACCTCCCTGTTGTGGGCAGGGATGCCACCTCTCGACTAGGTCAGGCAGCCAAAGAGTTGGGATCCCTGTCCAAAAATGCAGAGATCAACATGGAACTTGCAAGAAAGGAAAATAGTCTCAACCTCTGGAAGCAACTGTTGTTAGCTGTAAAGATCAGATTTCATTTTAAGGAAAACATCGAATGCCACCCAAGCAAGTGGACCACCATGGAAAAAGGTATAAAGTACCTGAATCAGCTATTTGCGGGTTGCTGTAAATCACTGCACACAATTATAAACCCCAATGAAACTCCATGCCACAAATCTGTTATGCAGAAGTTTGTGCAGGGTGCACCACCCATGTATATGCATGAAGAGGGTCCCGTCGGAGAGCTGGTCAAGACAATGACAAATCCCACTGATATGGCTACAAGTAGTTACCCTTTATTGCTCCAGACAGCTCAATATATACACTTAAACAGTGCCCACACGCCTGCCCCTTAACAGAGTTGGTCAGTTACAGGTTCACACGCGCCAGCGTTTTATTGGGTAATGCCATTCCACTATGCAAGCGGCTCTCACACCCCCCTTCTCTCCCTGGCAAGGCTCTTCACAAAACAGATAAAACCTCCTCCTCCCTGTGTTCCAAGGCAGCTTCAAGGACAGAGCCTTTGTTTTGGCCTAAGCTGGGTTGTCCACACTTTTAAAGTTACACTGTGCCTCTGCTCCACAAGAAATTCCTCTACATATGCACACCTTGTCAACTGATCTGAGCATCAGATGGCCAGGCACCAACTGTGAATGAAGTGGCCAACAAAGCCTGACAGTATGAAGATAGTGCTGCTAACCTTCTACAGGCCCACATTGCTGCCATGGAAAAATTATTTGAGGAAACCAACAAATCAATGGAGAAATCAACCGAGAAATCAATTAAGAAAACCCACAAATCATTAGAGAAGCTGACTGATAAATTGTCTAAAAGGGAGAACAAACTTCAGTGCACCCACACTGATACTATTAGAAGATGCTCCCCTGCAAGGCCAGCTAGAAACGACTGGAGCATGTCATGAAATGACTTGTGGATTTTCCTGCATGAGTATGGAGATGACATGAGAAGGTGGGACGGAAAGACTACTTCTGTTCTACGGGCACGAGTATGTAAGTTACAAAACACAAATACCAGGAGAAGGAATGCTCTGGTCTACCAAAATCAAAATGTAAGTAGGGGGAATGTAAATGTGGTCCATACGAATCCTGTAAATCAGGTAAACCCCGTGAACCACCCTCAAAATTAGAGGGGCCCTGCCTCCAGCCAGGTGGAGGAGAGGGAAAACTGAGTTTATTGGACTGAGGGGTTTGGTGGCCTGTCACATTAGAACCACGAAAATGTAAAGCCCTGGTGAACACTGGTGCACCCTAATGCCTTCCAATCATACAGGGACTGAAATTGTTACTATTTCTGCAGTGACAGGTGGTTCTCAAGAACTGTCTGTATTGGAGGCCGAAATGAGCCTTACTGGGAATATGTGGGAAGAGCACCCTATACTGGCTGGTCAAGATGTCCCATGCATTCTTGGCATAGACTTCCTCAAGAAAGGGTATTTTATTATTTCCTTATTATTTCTATTATTGTTTCATTAAAGCGGTTTTAATTTTCTTTTCCAATCTATGCCTTATTCCATTTCCCTTCCCATTTTGGAGAGGGATTAGAGAGCATCTTTCTGTTCAGTGACTGGCCCAGCCCTAACCCTCGACAAGGGAACACTTTGAACAGGTGGTGAGGACAGGGTTTCCTTCAATCTTAATTGCTCTTTCAGATAGAAAGCTTTCAATTTGGTTTAATGTCAACCAATTTCTCTTCTCTGGACACAGACATCTTAGTGGCAGCAGTGATTATGACAAGTGAGATTTGCTGTGGAGCAGCATGTTGACAGCTGATCCACGGCCTCAAAAATCCCCCCACAGCTTCAAAAATCTCCCTAGGGCAAGGTGAAAATATGTGTAAGAATAACTTGGGATTTTTTCTGGGCCCTGAAGAAATGAGCATTGCCTTGTCCACAGACCTACACTTTTTTTTTTTAATGGATCCTACTTTACCAGGTTTTTTTAATACAAAATCCTGTTGCTGGTTTTCACACAGATGTATTTTATTTGGTAGATAACAATGCGCATGTGTCTTTTAATAGTTAAAAGCAGAAATGATTGAGCAAGTAGCCCAACTTATTCTGAAAGTTTGGGTTGTGGTCTAGGTTTTTTTTGGGGTGGCCTCTAAAGACCTTCTAAGACTTAACATATTTTACTAGGAGAAGCTTCATTCCAAACTGGAATCCATTCAGACTTTCTTGAAGGCACAGACTGTAACAGGCTATGAACTTTAGAAAATCTCTGTCAGATTTCTAAAGAAACTGGCTTTAACTTATGCTGACAACTTTTTCAACATTTTCAGCTGTTTTATTTTGTTGCAGTAATCCAGACCCAATAGCATTTTTGCCCTTCACAACAGCAGGAACATTTTGGTTTTACGTTTAAAACCAGTGACTCCTCAGGCAATACACAGATTAGACTTGAATTTAAGCAGATGAATAATCCCATGCCTATTCATTATAGAGTTGTTGAATCCTGTTTTTCTGAACGAGCATAAAACTACGTCCTGTGTACCAATGGGAAGGAGGTTCTTTGAAAATAAGGTCACAGTGTGGGAAAGGTTGAAAGCAACTGGTATGGAAGAATGGTGAATGACTTTGAAGACATTCTAATTAAACATGTAAAGCCTATAGGGAAAAAAATACTTAATGATATTTTAGGTCTGTAACATGCACAGTCACTAGTAATGTCAAGTGAACAGATGAAAAGTATGCAAGAAATGGAATTAACTAGTGATGCTTCTGTCACATGAAAATGTCCTCATTTAGAGACTAGTAAACAGTTTAAGACACTGTCACATCCCTGCCTGGTTTACTGTACACAAAGAAGTCAAGTTACAAAACTGCCAAGATACCAATTAATGCATAAAATAAGACAATGAATAATTCAGCAAATGAGTTAATATTTTAAGACAGGTTGAGCCCCAATAAGCTCAGTTATCACTGGCTACTGAATTACCTTTTTTGTGTTTGTTATACCTTCTTCAATAGTTACTACTTTTTAATTATTCAGTTATAATTATATGGGAGGCTATTAAAAAAAACCAACCAAAATAACACTTTGAAAAACTTGTCATAAATATTAAGCAAAGTTCTTGAAGGCATTCAGACAAATCCTTAATATACAAAATTAATGATACATTTACAGCAACAACAATGCTTTGCATTTACGTAGAACCTGTCATTTGGAGACCTTAATGCAGTTTAGAAAAATGCATAATTATGAACGTTAGGGATTTTCACTTGGGGAAGTGAAGGTAATGGAAGATTAAGTGATTTGTTCAGGGCCAATCCACAGATCTATGGAGTACTGGGAGTAAAACTGCTTTCTTCTTCGTCAGTGACGATCTTCATCTGTCATTCATTCATGCTAGCCAGCATAAATGAATGTGATTATACTCTCATATGCATAGTCCTGCATTTGGTCTTTGGTAATAAATGAAAATGAAACCAACAATTTAGTAATAGTTACAGCAGACACATTTATACCCTAATGTCAGCTTAATACAATCACCTTATCAAATATGCGTGTAAGTGGCTTCCAAGTAATGCAGTTAAGCACTCCCAGGGAGGGAGCGGGAATTAATTGGTGTTCAATAAGATGCAGAGAACAGAGAGAATCTCAGTCAAACGTTCGTGCTTGTGCCAAGCCTTTCACTGCTGTCTCACTGCAGCTAAGCAGAGAACTGCATCCTTAGATGCTTGAGTAAGTGATCACAGATTCACAGAATCACAGAATGTTAGGGATTGGAAGGGACCTCGAAAGATCATCGAGGTCCAATCCCCCTGCCAGAGCAGGAACGCCTAGATTATGCTACACAGGAACGTGTCCAGGCAGGTCTTGAATGTCTCCGGAGAAGGAGACTCCACAACCCCTCTGGGCAGCCTGTTCCAGTGCTCCGTCACCCTCACTGAGAAGTTTCTTCTCGAGTTTAAGCGGAACCTCTTATGTTCCAGTTTCAGCCCATTACCCCTTATCCTATCATTGGTTGTCACCGAGAAGAGCCTGTCTGTCTCACGTACGCCAGAAAGCCACAATTCCCAAAGCTTTGATGAAACTTAGTGATTTGTCATCTCTGAATATCAACTTGCATAATTATATCTTTATGTAAATTTCTGCATTTATGCATATTGTATAAATATATATAAATGTATAAAAAGAGCCGTATTTCACAAAATTATCTGTCTTGGGATACCTCTAATCTTCCCTTCTATCCAGCAGTCAAGGCCTTCAGTTCTCTGTTCCGAGCTCCCACATGGGCACAAGGCAAAACTGGGGCAGGGCTAGAAGCATGAAGATTCAGTACTGCTGCCACAGACAGTTTATGAAATTTAGCAAAGGTCGTATTTCGAGAACAGAGGATGGAAGATGCACTTGGTATTTCTCTTTTCCTAGGTATTACATTACATGCATATAGAGAAACATATTCTAAACCTGAGTTTGTGGAAAACAACATAGTGAAGAAATCACTTCCATTTTGTCCCTAAATTAGAAGTTTTGACTGACAGCAAAGGCGGGATAAGAATGAAGATAGAGAGGGCCAGACCATACTTACCTTCTGATCATTCTGAGTTGGATTAAGTCCAGATTTAAGCAACCCTTTTTCCTCTCTACATACTTAGGCGGGCCACTGCAGGCAGCTCCAGCTGAAATTTATCCACAACAGCCTGTAAGGCTTAACAAAAGTCTGGCTCTGCCTTGATCCAGATTCATCCTTTCAAACTTGAGGTAATGTGGAAAGCATGAAGACTAGTGTCTCGACTTGACTAGAGATTTTATTCACAAATCTTCCTGGAGAGATGTGTTTACTCTCCTGACCTTCAGTTAAAATAATATTTTCACTTAAACTCTAGATAATCTGAATCCTAAATTCATATTCCAGATTTTTATTTTTGAAGTAGTAAGATTTTTGCGATGATTTGGATCTTTTTTCATCATTGAATGTTTGTGATTGATGCTGCCCGCTCGGGGTCTTATCTTTGGCATTTCTTGATTTTCACCTAAAGACATTGTTTAAACACTGTTTTAACAGAAAGCCAAGTTATATTCCCACATACAAATACCTATAGAGGATGGTGAAAACCCCAAAGTTTTCTTACCACAGTTCCCTCTGCATTTTTGGAAGGCAGTCTTGGGACAGAAGGGATGTGTACATATCCATCTTGGAAATGCCAGGCCTCCTGGGTGGAGATGGCAACACTTAGTCCTTTAATTTCTCGGTAACAAAGTTACTCACGTTCCTCCTCTGTACACTTCAGGCTTGTGTGAACTTGCCAGCGCTGATTAATTGCAATCCATGCCTAATGCTTAATAATAGCACATTTTAGATCTGTATACATGCACACAAAACATACTCCGTTGTCTGCCCTTGATTCCTGTCCTGTGCTGAGCCAGCATTGTTTATTTGAAAAGACAAGTTCGGGGATGGAAGCAAACCCTGCCCTTCGGACGCATCTGCCAGCGTGTAGCAGTACGATGCGCAGCGTCAAAGCCTAGAGGGAGACAATCTGTCTTGCTCCTTTTTTTCTCACCTTCCTGGACCAGACTCAGCCTGGCATCCCTGCCTGCCTGTTATCTCTGCATGCGGAGGGTAGCTGTTGCTAAGCAACTGTGGACCAGGCGCCACAGCTTGTGTTTAAAATGGAGAATTAACTAAATTAGTTTTGATGAAGACAAGATACAGCTGAAGAGCAGGCAGGAGCGAGGGAAATAAAAAAGCAGCTCTGATTTGCCCTAGAGGACAAAGGGTGTCCAAAGAGAAAGGGGAGTTTTGAAAGGAAAGAGGGAATGATCTATGTGGCCCAAGTGGAAGAAATCAGTGGGGAATTAGGTGTTCTTTAGGGTGGATGCTGTCTCTATAGTTGTCCTTCACCTAGCACAGCAAAGCTCCATGTCTAGAGAGGCTTCAGGACACTGTCATAATACAAACGAGTGAAAAAAATGCTGCCACACAACCTTCCACCTTTCCCTCCAGCTGGCCCCAATTTCCATACAGCCTCACAGACAGTTTTAATAGGAGATAAAGAATTTGGAAAGAAAAGTGGGGGAATTTGATAGCTCAGTTTTCTGTCCTGGAGAATCGTTACGTCTTTTGACACCTTGAGCCACCTTGGCTTGCATGACATGAAACGTGCAGTGGCCTTGGGTGACTGCGCAGTGATTGGAGACTTACACAATTTTTCTTTTCACCCTACAAATGTCACTGCTGCATTCAGGCATAGCTATTAGAGAATTTTTCTTCCAATAAGGACATTTTGTGCTAACCTAAGTGTGGCCAAATCTCATTCTTTTGTATTGCCCGAGTTCTCCCACCTCAGAATTCAAATCACAGCATTCCATGAAAAAGCACATCAGCTATTTATACGTTATTCTTCTCCAGATATAAAGGCCAAGCAAAAAATATGCAAGTTTTTCTGAGCATATCCATGTTTTGTCATTAATTCACTGCAATAGTGCTTACTCCCGTCTATGTTCACTTTTCATGAATATTTCAGCAAATAATTTCACAAGCTAAAATAGTCTTAGAAAAGAGAGCTATGCAAATATTGAAGAATATTGCCAAAAAACTCTGTACTACAATTGTGATTCTACCAGTTACACCCCATCAGCCATGGAGCATATGTGTACCCCAATGAATTTTTGGTCTAGTCATGACAAACCAATATGAATGAGGATTCAAATATTGAATATTTAGACTGGAAAAGAGACAGGCCAAGAATTCTTTGTTACAATGAACTTGTGAGTGAATCTGAACAAGCTTAACACAGTCTTCTGGTGCTCAGAACACCGAAAACACAAACAGAGAGAGAAATAAGGTGGTGGCTTTTCAGAAATGCAGGTTTGCTTGTAGTGTGCATCAGTTATTTGTTCCATTTCTCCTGCTCTTAAATATCAGCAATAGATTCACTGTTCACAAAGAAATCTTCAGACAACTTTCACATGCTACTCTGAGTTTTACATAAAAAAAACTAGTTAAATCTCATAGGTTTATTCAGCGACAGAGTCAAATAAGATGGATTCCTTACATAATCTGTATCCCCGAAGTAACGTTTTTAAATAATTGGTTGTCTCAGTAGAATTTCATATGTACAGGTTTTTAGCATGTAAGCTAGAACTCTCTAGAGAGGTGCTTAAAAATTAGGGACCTCTCTTTGTGTTTCAGCATTATTAAGAATGCAGCTGGCATATCCATAGATGCTGTATCATTCCTACTTTGCTAACGTGTTGTCAAGCAAAAAATCATTTTCTGTATATGAAGTTCACCTTTTCAATGTCTTTATTCATTAGAGGGAGACTTTGATGTCACAGATCTGAGAGAAACACCACGAAGAGATACAGAGATGAAAAGATGCCTAGTCTTCGTGATCCTGAATGAGAAAAAACCTGAGTGTCAGCAAAACGAATTCTCCACCTCGGAGGATAAGTTCAGACTGCCATCTGGGGGATTTAGGGCTGATAAATATGGCTGAAGGGCTGAGAAATTTAGCCTGGGGATGCTTTCTGGTAGTCAAAGCATTCACTGCAAGTATCTTACTACAGTGACCTTTTTACTGAGTTGCTCCTGGTGTGATTTATGAGTATTTGAGGAATTATTTGGCTTAATAGTTTTCAATCTACATCGTGTTTGCAAACTTCCCTTCAATGTGTTTCTGATCTGTGACTGGTTACTTACTTTTCATAGGATTTTTGTTCATTTTTCATTGGATTTTTCCCCCTTTGTTTCCTTTCAGAAGGAAGTAAAATATACTGAATAATAGAGTGGTTAAGAAAAAATCGTATCATAGGTCACCTGTCTGTGATCATCCAGGCATTCATAAGAAGCTGGGGGAATGGTTCTCTGAAGTTTGTGTGTAAAAGTTTTGTGAATAGCCTAACACAAATGTTACCCAACGTAACAGCCAGCTAGAGTGCTGACTGCCACCCACAAATGCTTGAAATCAAATCAGCACAGACGTGCAAGGAGAAGGCAGGCCTGAGCTGTCACACCACAGTGGTGTGGCAGGAGCCAGGGGGAAAGACAGCTTGACGTAGGTCAGCAGCGGCTCTTGTTAGAGAATACATCAAGCCCCATTCATCCACATCATGCTGGTTCAAGGTGTCACCAGAACTCCCTAGAGCAAAGGGAAATTTCCTGTTCCAAGTAGTGGGTTCTTTTAGGCTCGTTTGGGTATTTTAGCTTCTTGCCACCTAGGGCAGGGAAGGGCAGGCCTGGATTGTTTCCTAGGGATGTTGGGCTACTGCTAAAGTGGCATCTGCTCTGTCTACACACGTTTCCAATGTCCCTAATTTCATATACTGTTTGTCTTACCTTTACTCTTAACACTTTACTCTTCATATGTGTTTAGCCAAGGCTTTTGAAAGAAAGGGCACGTTTTGTTTCTAATGGCAATTGATTCATCACAGCTTAGGCAAGACGCTTCATTTCTTTGCATCTGCTCTCATCTTTCCAGGAGGCAAATAACAGTAATAAGAAATTATCCCAAGTCACTACAAGCAAATAATTCTTCTTTTATCACACCTGAGGCAGTTTTCTGTGGTCTTGATACAAATGGGATTCCCTGTCTATCATCAGCTTAAAAGGGGATTCCGGTTAAAGATCTGTAAGAGCTGAATCTAGCTGTTTTCTCCAGTAGCTTAGAAGATGATGTGAACTGAACAGTAAATGAAAATACAGGTTATCACAGATGAGTAAAAAGCAGATCATGAAGAAATAAATTTACATGGTGTGGTTTTCAGATTTTTCCGAAATAAATATATACCTGGTCAACAGCTATTAGACACGTTTTCTTATACATAGAGAGAAATCTCAACTTCATCTGTGCCACAGTAAGCTTTACAGTCAGGCATTACATTTGGTTTTCTTCCACAACAGAACAGAAGAACTCAGTGCTGACTCTCAGGAGTGCTCTTTAGTGATTTTTTTGAGAACCATGAAATTTGCTGTTTATAACCCACACAGCCCTTTCCAACTGAGATCAGGATAATGGTAGCATCTGAAAAGTTTCTGCAAAAACTAGAGCCTGTAAACTGCCATTCTTGCCTTAGTGCATTCATTTTACTATTTTACACATTCAGAAGCATGAAAGAAAAAGTAAGGGAGGAGATGATAACTAAACTGAACTAAGGGAAGTATATCATAGAGGTGCACACAGATAATTTTATCTGAAATTTCTTTTTTATCTCTAAATTATTTCTTTTTTTCCTGTGGAGGAAGCACCCCATCAGCAGCAAACAAGTAACTGAATTTCTCTTATCACTTTCAGAATAGCTTCTCTTTCTAACAATTATTCATGTAGCAAGGGGCTTATCCACACATGCGCAGAAGGTTATGAATCTACAGTCAGCATCCAAAGAGACTCTCATGGGTATTTTAGAAAGAAAAAAGATTTGCTAGTCCTCTGGAGTCTTTCATCCATGACAATGGTTATTCACAACCAGAAGAGAAACAGGATTGGCACTACCTATTATTTTAAGCTGGGTGGATCTGGTCGGTGTGACTGGACTTGCAAATTGGATTAAGGCTGTAGACACAACATTTCTATTGAAGTGCTATCTCTATCATCTTCCCACCTAACCAAGGTAATGAATCACATAAAAATCAGAATGCCCATTATTAAGGTGTACTTAAAAGATCTGTGAACGTGTTTTCTCAAATGCTAAGTGAATAGTCATTTGTCTTTTAAATCCCCAATTAAGAGCATCAGTAGATAACCAATCTGTTTATATAATCATGGAGAATTAGTGTCTGTTAAGATATGACCAATTTATATCCTGTTGTCATCTGTTCAATTCATATGGATTTTACTACCTTTTTTACTACTATTTCTATATGTAACTCTGGAGAAGTAGAGAGACCAGTTGGTCCTCTCGTTGTTAGAAGACATATGGAAAAGGGAATATCCATAAATGCCTCCGAGATGATGTACTGCATGCACAAAGCAAGCAGCTGTGCATTGCTGAGCCGGATGACACGATTAGGAGTCCAGATCTCGGCTATAACTATGAAAATTGCATGATTTGTGCCTCCTGAGAGAAATAAACAATCTCTAGATAGAGAAGGGAGACACACCAGCTGCTGGCTTTAAGCTCTATGTAATTTATTTAACTTCATCGTGCCATGGGCTCATTAGATTGGCCAGTGTCACAAGCATTGAGTGTGCCAGTGGGCTAACAGATAATCCCATTAACACTAGCTGCTTAGTTTCTAAAACTGGAACCAAAATACTGGATGACAGTCTTATTCAGCTTCGCTATTCTAGCTAGAGCTCTCCTTCAGATCTGAAGACCTACGCAGCATGAAAAATAAATTCTCAAAAGAAATTAGGTTGGCAGGGAAAGAGTTCCTCTTCCCCCTCTCAGACGGTGTGCACAGAACAGCCTGTGTTTATTGTGCAAAAAGAGAGTGGAATTACAATACTAACATAAATGGCTTTCTAAATTGGCATTTTAAACAAACATTTTGAGATGATCCACTCTGGATATACTTATACTAATTTAAAATCATAAAAAAAAAAGGCTTATCCCCTTTTTATGCAACCATACTTGTATAGGTTTCAGGAAGAGAATTTTATTATTTCCTGCATTTTTATTTATGCTGTTGTCTTTCTAAGAGTCTATAAGATTATTACATTTGTTAGGTGGAAGCAAACTGAGTAGCTAACACAGCCACCTCTTCACAATCTCATCTCAGAAATGTCAGTAATTCTTTTTATGTATCAGCCATGTGGTTCTAGGTAGAAGATATCCTGAGTTCTGTAGCATGGGCATTAACACCTTAGCATTTACATTTTTTTCACAGGTTCAGGAAGATAACATGCCTTTGAAATTTAGTTTGGGAGGGTTTTTTTTTTGTAAATGCAACTGCAGCTGTGATTCACTCGATAGCAAATCAGCTTTTGCATGTGTGCAGAGCTACTGAGGGAGGGAATAAAAAAAAAATCTACCCAACAGACCCTTTCTTCTCTAGGAGGGTTGTTTTAGTTTGGTTTTAAAGCGTGATGGTGCTGGAGGGAAGGCTCCAAGCTACACATAGTCCCTTTACATTTCTGATGGCTGATTAAAATCAAAGGAGTGACAGCTGATGGGCAAAAGCTGCATCAGTTTGTCTTTTATAGCAATAGCAATACAGAAGCAGCACACGCTTCTCGAGTTACAGGAGACAAGAGGGTGTGCAGCTCAGAGGAGAATCTGGTCCTGTGTTTCCCGGTTTACTTATAAAAAACAAAATGTGATTCCTATGTATTCCTGTTAGAGGGCAGCAGATATCCTAAATAAGGTCTCCGGGCACTATGACCTAGTTCTTCCAGGGCTTTGTGGCCATCTGCAAGAGCAGGGAAATGTTGCCCAGCACTCATTTCAACATCTGGGTCTAGTCAGCTATGAATTTTCTAAGTTTATATTTTTCAGATTAGTATTTTCCACGCTCTATCTGTCTTAGCTCAGGCTTTCTTGAGAATTTGAACAGTTTTACATCCATCTTCAGGGTGGCAATTAATCTAAAATCTATCCTTCTGCTAATGCCAAAATTATTCCTACCAAGCATTTCTTCAGTTCACCTGATGTTCCTAGTATTTGGGAGTGGACACGGAGATCCTGCTCTGGCAGGGGGGCTGGCCTAGATGATCTTTTGAGGTCCCTTCCAACCCCTGACATTCTGTGATTCTGTGATTCTGTGAATTTTTAAAATGTGTAATGCTGGACTTTAGAGCTTTTTTAAGTTTTATAAACATACCAAATTCTCATGTAAAATTTCTGATACAATCACTTAAACCCATTGGATATCTGATCTTTAAGCTTGCAGATATTTCATCAGTACTGTGCTTTTACTCTCTTTATCAAGATACCTGCATGTCTGTCTCCTCCTTCAGCTCTCATCATGTATCTATGATCTCAGAGAACCAGAAAACTGGCCTAGGATTCTGGAAGTTTTGCAAGTTTCAACTCTTTCAGTGATGGTAATTTAACAATTAGTTAAGCAAATAAGCAAACCTACATATCCTGACCTAGAAGACCATCCTGTGGCAGCTAAGTCCTGCAGATTCAATCCCCTGGTATAGGAACTATATATTTAATTTAATTTTTACCCATTTAATTACACCCCTTTCCAAAGGAAATTGTCTCTACGCCTAGCTCTGATACCTATAAATACTACTCTAAAAGAGGCATTTAATTGGCTTCTCTGGATTTTTTGTTTAAACAGCAGGTAGTTCAGACATGAGCCATCAGATTTCTTTCTGGAAAAGTGTAGGATCTCCCTCTAAAGGTGGCATGCAAAAAAAAGGTAACAGCTTATTACTCTACAGACTGCTTGAAGTCAACAGCCCAAGATATCTAATACATGAATCCAGGAGTCACTGTTGTCATTCCGCATTAGTGTCATAGAGTCAAATGTGTGAAAGCTTAGTTTTCTTTCAAAAGTTTTGCAGACAACAGCGTCAAGATCAAATTGGTTTTGTTTGTTATTGATTTACATAAATAATCAAACACCAGATATCTGGAAATGCCACAATTAAGATCATAGCCAAGACCTGCAAGCACATTTCTTCCCATGTCTCATGATTCATCCTCTGCCAACCAACTTTCACATGTCTAGAAGGGTCCCATCGGAGAGCTGGCCAAGATAACGACCATCACACCAATATGACTACAAGTCGTCCTCCCTTTATTGCTCCAGACAGCTCAATATATACAGTCAAGCAGTGTCCCCGCGCCTGCCCCGTAACAGAGTTGGTCGGTTACAGGTTTACACGCGCCAGCGTTTTATTGGGTAGTGCCATTCCACTATGCAAGCGGCTCTCGCCCCCCCTTCTCCCCCCGGGGCCAGCACCTCCAACCAAGCATCTCGCAAAGCTCTCACAAAACAGATAAAACCTCCTCCTCTCCGTGTTCCAAGGCAGCTTCAAGGACAGAGCCTTTGTTTAGGCCTAAGCTGGGTTGTCCACATCTTTAAAGGGACACCGCGCCCCTGCTCCACAAGAAATTCCTCTACATATCCCCCTTTTTCTTTTTGGACAACCCACGCTTTGTCCACTAGTTTGCTTATCATTTTCTTGATTATACTTATCAAACAACTAAACATAACTAAGCCTATAACAATTAAAACTCCAATAACCAAAAATGCGTTAACTAAACTCTTAACTCATCCTGTCAAAGTTCTCACACCCATCACCCTAAATCATCCAGACCCGCAGTGGCTGGGGAGCCCCTGTTGCAGCGAGGTTTCTGGAGAACCCTCCCGAAAATTGGGAAGTCCTACGCAGTGCGTCCACTCGTACGTGAGGTTTCCGAAGTCGCTGCAAGAGGGTCCAGCACTTATACTATTAAATAAACAACCTTACATAACGTTGAATGCGGGAACATCTGGTGTTGTTTGCCCCGTTGAATTCTTGCCACAGCTTGGCCAGGGCTGAAGGAAGAATACAAGGGAGTCTCCCTATCTGTTTTGGTCCTTAATCACACACTTCTAACAAAGCAAAAGGCAGCTGGTTTCCCCCACCTTGCTTTTAGCTAAAGAAAGCTCACTTTGCTGGTTATTACCATCAACCCTAACAACATATAAGGAATCAGAAACCACATTGAGAGGCTCTTTGCTCCAATTCTGGAAAGTCCAACATACAGCTTTCAGTTCGAGTACTTGTAAGCTATCTGCAATGTCACCCTGGATTGATGTTGCTTCCACGCTCCCTGTTGTTGCCATACGCCTGCTGCGCTTCTCGTCTTCCGCCCTGTGCCTTTGAAGATCATCCTTCCATCCACTGGTTGCTTTGAGCACAGGGGTTTTTCTAGCCATTTGTGTTGCTCAATTACTTGCCATAGTGGGCCCTTAGGATGCTTGTTGTGAACCAGACCAGAGCAGCCCAGCAATGCTTCCTGGATTTCGATGGAGTGCCACAGTCGCCATTCCAAGTCTTCATTTCTAACGGGAACACTAATGTCTGCCAGCTCCAACCCATCTATTTCCATTATTCGAGATCCGCCCTTTTGGATCAACGTGGCGATGGCTTCTGTTCTTTTCATTAGGCGAAATTTAGGTTGCACTGGTAAGAATACCCATTCTATTATTCTTGCTGACTCTCCAGGGGATTCTTCCCCCTTTTTCTTTTGCCATTGAAGCACAATGGCAAGAGGGTTGGAATCTGTATTGATGATAAGCAATGACAGGGGGCGATTCTCAAGACGGCATGCACTCCATCCTGTTTGTAATTTAGCAGTTACTTGTTCAAGCACTTTTGTTTGTTCTGCTATTCACAGCCTGTCTTTAGTCATCGGCCACTGCTCCACCCATACAGGTAATCTTTTGTATGGGCGGCTGTTCGGCAGTGGCCGTCATGATAAATGCTGATCAGTGGTTAATACCATTCCGAGTTGAGACAGCAAGTCTCTGCCTATCAGGCCTTGAAGAGTTGAAGGTAACTGCATGACAAATGGCCGAAAGACTACTTGTTGTCCATCTTCAAAAACTATAGTCACAGGGTCTCTACTGGACTGAGGAGCTTTCATTCCTCCCACTCCCACAATTTGTGTCATGGGAGCCTGCAGGGGCCACGTGGGTGGCCAGTATGTTTGATTAATGATGGTGACATCCGCTCTGGTGTCAAGCATTGGTCTTAACTGAACTTGACTTTCCCCTCGTTGTAGGGTGACTCTTCTTTGTGGCCGGGAATTCATGTCTAGTTCAAGAAGATGTCAAATCCCGATGACCCAAAGCCTTCATCTCCTCTTTGCTTTTGTCCCTCTTTTGGATGTGGCTGATGTGGATGGGGTGCTTCAAGGGCAACGATCTGGGCAATCTTGCTTCCTTTTGGAATGGTGACAGGTGGTTGTAATGCATAAGCCATAATCTTTATTTGACCTGTATAGTCGGCATCAATAACTCCTGGTAATACTACAAC
This sequence comes from Trogon surrucura, assembly GCA_020746105.1. NCBI lineage: Eukaryota > Metazoa > Chordata > Aves > Trogoniformes > Trogonidae > Trogon > Trogon surrucura. The sequence goes on from CM036618.1 coordinate 106,000,741, forward strand.
TCCTTGTTTGCTGGTAGATGACCGTCCCAGCAACAACCCTCCAACAAAAGAGTCAGTTGAAAATAATGGGCCAAATGCAGTTGTCGGGATTAACGCTACTTGTTTGTCTTGCAGTGTAACTTCTACTGCAGTTGCCACATCCACGCCGAGGCTTCCCCAGGTAGCGGGTTTGTTTCGTTGTAGGAAACCGTCTGTGGCTTCAGTTGAGGTTGGGCGCTGATTTGTGTCTTGGCGCGCGGCCCCTGCGCGCTGCGCTTGTAGTTTTCCGACTTCCAGCATGCCACAGTAGCATGGGTGTCACTATTACATATGTGACACCACACAGTCTTTTGGCATGTTATTCTCCAGTGTCCGGATTCTCCGCAGCGAAAGCACAGTCCTGCTGCTGGCCCACTGGCTGCTTTTTTCTTTGGATTACCAGGCCGGCTGTTTTTCCTTCTGGATAAAGCGGCTGCGATCACGTGTCCTTGCCTTTCAATGGCACCTTGCATGGCTGCAGTAAAGGCTGCAGCTTGGCTGCTTTGTTCTGCTCGTGATGCTCGTAATAACATTTCATCCACTCCCACGCCCTGTGGTAAGGTGGCCAAAATGGCTTTAGTACTTGAATTGGAATTTTCAAAAGCAAGTGTACGGAACAAGTGTTCTTGCAATGGCTCAGTTAACTCGGTAGCGTCCTTTATGGCAGCAGACAATCGATCAAAAAATTGATTAAATGGCTCGGTCATCCCTTGTCGTACCGTTGCATACGGGGGTGATTTTTTCTTTTCTGGGACTGATAACAGCGCTCGATGAGCCAGAGTCTGAGAAACCTGATGTATGATTGTCGGATACGTCAGTTGGGTTGCGGTGGTGGCATAATTTCCGCTACCAGTCAACATATCTGCTTGTAACCCATATAAAGGATCGTTAATTTCACGGTGTTTGTTGGCCTCTTCCAGAGCCAATCTTTTCCATTCTCTCTCCCACAGTAAATATTGTGACGGGCTTAATAATAACGAAGCAATATTAGTGCAGTCATTTGGGCACAATACGTCTGCTGTAAAAATGAATTGTATAATACTTCGTGCAGCTTCTGATCGGATGCCATGTGTGGTGACAGTCTGTTTTGCTTGCTGTAAGATCTTCCAATCATGAGGCTCCCAGGTCCCTTGTCCGTTATTAATGGTAACGGGACACGCAATCGAAATGGCTGCTTCCCAATCTCCGTCTATTATGGCATCTCTGATGACACCGCTCCATCGCTGTTGCAAAGGATCCTTTATGGTTCGAGTCTGAAAGTCAGGCTTGAATGAGGGAGCTGGTGGTAGTGGGGGAGCTGAGGGTTCAACTGGTGGTACTATATGGGATAATGGTTGAATCTCTCGCGGGACCTTAGATATGGTTTCTGGTTGCCTCCAAAGTGACGATGAAACTGGTTTAAGGGTTTTCTCTATTTCTTGCTGTCTAATTGATAATTCAGCGAGTTTGTTCAGCATCTCTTTCAGGGGTTCATCCTGATCTTCCTTCTTCCCCCCCCCTTTTTTTTTTCTTTTTTTTTCTTTTTTTTTTTTTTTCTTATTAGCTCAAGTATTAATTCAATCACGCTGTTATCATACAGGGAGAGCAGAATTTCCCAGGTCTGTTTTGATCATACTCTCCTGTTCACTCCCATGCACATCTGGTGTACAAGAAGCGTCTTATCTTCATTCTCACGGACAAGCTCTCAACATGAGCTGTACCTGGCTGGTCAGGGTCTCTTTTCATAATTAGCAAGCAAGAGTTATGCACTTGTTTAGAAAAGAGCTCAGCTCAAGGACGAAAGTCTTAATTCTGCAACGCAGTGCAGTTTCTCCTTTTTCTTTTTTTTTTTTTTTTTCCTTCCACCCAGTCGGGACGAGCAGGGAGTTTCTTCCTTTGCCTTTTTCCTTTCCTGCCCTCCCCCCAACGCTTCTATCGCTGCTGCAGCAACTTTCTTTTCTGCTTGCATGATTTCTAGAGTGCGTATTACGGTTTTCCAAACTGTTCCTAGTTCTTTTGCTTCCTTTCCTTCTTTTCCTCCCTCTAGGGTACAGTCCCACAAAAAGTCTCCTACTTCACGCCATTCCGTGGAACTAAAGATTAATGGCGGGTTGTTCATTTTCTCCCGTTTCCAAGCCCATGGGGCTAATACGTCTCGCTCCTTTACTTTTCCTCCTCTCTTAGAGAGTATACTAAGGAGGCGAGTTGCCGCGTCTGTTTCCATCGCGGTCTTACCTTGGCAGGGGCTTGATCAGCTGCTCAAGCTCTGGTCTCCGGTGCCCTTTTGGTCACACTCGGAACTCTCCTGCCTCCAGCTCTCCGGCTCCCAAATCGGCTCACGTCCGATGCTTCGGAGTCTTCCCGCATTTAAGCAATCCGCATTTAAGCGTCCATAGAGGGTCCCTGTTCGGGCGCCAGATCTAGAAAGGTCCCATCGGAGAGCTGGCCAAGATAACGACCATCACACCAATATGACTACAAGTCGTCCTCCCTTTATTGCTCCGGACAGCTCAATATATACAGTTAAGCAGCGTCACCACGCCTGCCCCTTAACAGAGTTGGTCAGTTACAGGTTTACACGCGCCAGCGTTTTATTGGGTAGTGCCATTCCACTATGCAAGCGGCTCTCGCCCCCCCTTCTCCCCCCGGGGCCAGCACCTCCCGCCAAGCATCTCGCAAAGCTCTCACAAAACAGATAAAACCTCCTCCTCTCCGTGTTCCAAGGCAGCTTCAAGGACAGAGCCTCTGTTTAGGCCTAAGCTGGGTTGTCCACATCTTTAAAGGGACACCGCGCCCCTGCTCCACAAGAAATTCCTCTACACACATGCAAAGTAAGAAGGATCCTACAGAATCCAGCTCATCCCATATATGGTCCTACCATATTCTCTGTCTGTCCTGTACATCTGAGAGGAGCAGAACCTGATTATATAGGCTGTATTGCACTGTACACGCGTAAAGGAGAAGCAGTTGCACACACAGCCTTAATTCTGGAAGTTCTGTCTCCAGGTGCTTGGCTTTTAAAGTGCTTGAGTTACGTCTTCTATTAAATAAAGGACATCACTTTACCTTGTTGACCCAGGACTGACCCAGGACCTCACAGGTCCCAAGTCTGTTTAAACAAACATCAGAAATTGTCAACAAATTTGAAGAGAAGCAATACCAAGCCCATATTAAAATAACAGAGTGCCTGAGCCACTTTGGAAGCTGCTTCTCGAAGCTGGTGGGGGGAGTCAGCCCCTGTGGATTCTCCTCTGGCTACAGAGAAGGACAAGGGCAGGAGCATCTTCCCTATGTCTTACAAAACAGAAGGTGTTTTTAATACCATAGCTGAAATAATGCATATGAAAAACATACGTGGTTTATTCCTTTCTGGGTTCTTGTCCCCTAGAAAGTACCACTAAACAGCTTACATTTAGAATTTTAATAACTTGGAGCCGTATTAAAAAACCAAGGGATTTGTTACTGCACAATATCCTCCTAGTGGTAAACACTCAGGACAAAACAGCAGAAAAGTCAAACTGCAACTTGGTATTTTAATAAATTAACATAGTTTTTTTCTGCCAGGCAATGAAAATAAAAGCCCTTTTAGCAGTGCAGAGATTTGTAAGTTTAGGTCCCGTGAAAATTTCTAAAGGCATGTGCATAAATGAATCTAATCAAGTTTACTGCTGCAATAAAAATTGTTTGCTTCAGTGCAGTTTCTTCAGAAAGTCCTCTCTCAGCTGGAGAAGAGTATTTCCCATTGGAAGTGCTGTGCTTACCACCTATTACTCATTGCTGGATTTATTTAAATAAATAAATTAACACCTCTTGTGGGATACAGGGCAACGCTTTAATGAAAAAGTTATATGAAAGGAAGAATTGGACTACTTTCCTTTGTTTATGTTGAGAAGAAAGAAAATTCAGCAGTGAGCTGATAATGAAGTTTGCTTTATGCAGGCCACATTTTAATTTGGAGAAAGCAGATGCAAATCCTTTGAAAATCTGTGCCTTATTTTTGTTAAGCAAAAAAGACAGGTATGGCAAAGGAGTGAACCATTTTAGTACACGGTGGGTATTTTTGTTTGGTTTGTTAATGCAAACTGAGAATGCAAACTCTGCCTGGAAGTTCTACTTCATCATTAAATCTTGAACAGAAATGTGCATGTTCAGACATAATTTCTTCTTTCTCCTCTTTCCTAGTGACTCAATTTTGCATATAGGTATTGTTTCTTTCACAGGCCAATCTACGATTTTGCACTTCAAGGACTACTATTCCTTTGGAAGAATTATTTGGAAGAATATACACAAATAATTAGTGTACTGCACAAAAAGAGAGTCCTTCAGCAGTTAGTTTCAGACTGCTTCTCTTGGAAACCCTGACTAAACATATCAGCTTGATTAAAGACACTGAATATGAATGCTTCCTCATAAATAAAGAAAATTAAGAAAGTCAGAGGTTTGCACATGCAACTCCAGTATGTAAATAAATAAGTAAATAAATCCATGTCACAAGGCATGTTAGCGAAGAAAAGTGTAGACTGCAGAAGGAACTGTGCCGTGAGAAATTTTTCATCTGGACAGTAACCAGGAGCTGTTTTACAGCCTCAGCCTAAATAAAAGTTAGGTTTAAAGTTGAGAGAAAGAGCCAGGAGAGCTGCAGCTGCAGTGGGGCTAGAAGGGAAGACCCAAAGGGAAGTGTGGGCTGTGCAGAGGCCTGAGTTGTAAGAATCTTTTTTCTGGGTGATGGCTGTTTGCCCACATTGAGGGATAATCCTCAGATTATGGTTATTTTTAGGGTTCAGATTCAGGTTTGGGTTGAGTGAAAGCCTAGACCTGCAGTTGCAGTAGGACTGCAAAGGGGCTGCAAAGGAAGCGTGGGCTGTGAAGAGAACGGACTCTGAGAAATTTTTCTAATGGTAAAGACAAAACAGGGTGGACATCAGCCAGCCCAGTGAAAACTGTCTGCTCTCCTGTTGAAGGAAGACAACTCTCAGGCTCAGGAAGATACAGTCTAGCGTTCTCTTCCTTCTCTTTCTGTCATTCATTTCTGAGGTTGGCTAATAAGAACAGCCTGTTTAAACAGAACATCATATTGTTAAATATGCCGACATTCAGAAGATGCAGGCTCCTGTACCAGTTTTATTCTAACTGGTTAAAGGAATAATTCATTACTTCATTCAATATCTTACTTTTCTCTGAAGCATTTCTGCCTGACCTGTGGTAATTTAAGAGCTCATTCCTTTTTCCCAATCATATATTTTGCAAGTCCTATTCTTTCCTAACCCACTTTTTTTTATTTTTTTATTTTTCCCTAGTGCAGTATTACACCAAGGCCAGTGACAGGAACAACAGAACTATATTTTTGATATGCATTTAGTTTAATTAAAAAAATTAGTTCATGACTGTGGAAACAGCTATTAGTAGCAGGAGTAATTTGTTTCATCTGAAAGCAGAACAGAAAATGTCAATGTGCTAACTTTTTCTTTTAATTGAAAGAACAGAGTAGCTTTAGGAAAGAAAAGGCTGCTTCTTACCAATTTCTCAGTGTAGAGTCTAAGGCTGTCCAGGAATATTTCTCTATCTGGTTCACTATGATCAGGCTGCAGGTGGTGAATTAACAACAACGCATTCTCAAAATAAAGGCTTCGACCTGCTATCGGATACAAATCCCTTTGGATTTTTATAGTTTGTAGAGCTGCACCCACATGTGAATATCACTGCTGGTACTTACCTCCTTTATAAATAAAGAAGAGGCTTAAACATGAATATGCTAGAGAGCAACAACTTTAGTGTTCTTTAGCCAGTGGGCATCTCAACAGACAACTCTGGAGATGTGGGCAGGTGTCTGTGGGCACTTGTAGAATCCAGTAGACCTTAAGGAAACAGTATTGTGCAAAACAAGAACAGCATAGGCTACGCATATTCAGAACAATATGAACAGAATGTGTATATTAAAGAAAGAAAAATAAAAAATAAAAGAAAAAGAGAGATTCTTTACCTTGTGGTGGATCCACTAGCTTTCTCCGGTGGACCTGTTTCTGCACGCAGGCCAAGCTGCCACACGCCTGCTGCTGCAAGTTTTGGGGGCCTGCAGCAGGTGCAGAGAGGATTCTTCCCCTGGCAAAGCTTTCTCTGAGGTGTTTTTGGCTTGGTCGTGCATCAGAGAAGGTGCAAAATGAAAACCTGGAACATCCAACTGCTCTTGGAATATGCGGGAATGCGTTGATTCATGAGCAGGACGTGGTCCTGGCCTGAGGACAAGGTTGCTCTCTTTCGAGGTCACTGCGTGCAATCTCTAGCTACAAAATTTGCTTAAGTAATTTCTGAAAAATGGCTGCAGCAAGGGTAGCAGAGCAGTTCCTCATGACTTTGAGAAGACATTATTATTGTTTGCATACTCTGACCTAGCTGCATGTAGAAATATAATTTGAGCAGACAGCCAAAATATGCACTAATTAACTTTAACTTCCTCCAGTGTCACCATAGGAGCAGGCTGTAGCTGGAAATAATTAGTTACAGGAAACCTCTAAAACTTTACTGTTTCATTTTTTAACTACTTTATCCTGGCTGACCACAGTTCACGGGGAGGGGAATGAACGTGTTTGCACTTTGTTCCTAACACTGGCCTGTCACCGAGAGCTTTCTATGGCTGTGTTTCTGCAGACAGGAGGAATGTGACTGAAATGTCAAGTCATTATACCGGATTAAAATGAGAGACACTGAGTTTTGCAGACCACCAGCAGAATAAAAGCCTACAGAGTACAAACATAAACCAGTAGATGAAGCACATTCCCTCAACCCAGGGAGCATAGGCTGAACTTCTCCAAGCAAAGGCTGAAAACCCCTTTTCATCTGAAATTAGAAAAGGAACAGAGCCAGCAACGCTCTTTTGCCTCTCTACAAGGCTGTTCCAGATATTACTCCATAATCCCCCAGAAATCAAGGACAGTTTTACTTATGATCTTTATAGGTGGCAGGCTGGGCTTTTATTTTTGCTCAGGGAAGATTTAAAGGTTCAAGACAGGTATACTAAAATCACACAACTGCACTTATTCTCCTTCCCAGGGAGATATAAGCTTTTGCCCCTGCTGCCTCTCAGTTCCTACAGACGAGACTTCCTTTCTTTTGATGGATGAGCAAAAAGGGAGGAAAAGAAACCCGGTGCAAACAGATTAACATAGGGAAACCAGAGGTATCCTGGCCAAGCAGGGAAGCAAACCTGCACTAGTACTCCAACCAACTTCAGTGTCTTGCTTTGGAATCTGGTATATACCTCTTTTGAACTGACTGAGGTAGGTTTTTTAATTGATCTAGAGGGTACAGCACTATCCTGCATGTTCTCTACATACTCATGGAGCCCCTATCCAAACTGTCTGCAAAGACTGCAAAACTATCAGTTTACTAGAGCTATCAATGCCCCTCCCATGCCTTTTCCAACACTCCACCCTTGAGGAAACCTGGAATACAACTGTGCAACCCCCCCTAGCTTTAGAGGTCTGTTTTATTGTTTCTCTTTCTGCCACATACAAGAAAATCCCTGCTCAAATAGCTGTTAAAGACACTAGCATGACTTTTTTTTTTTTAACTGGCATGTAGATATATTTCTCATCACGATGCAGACTCCTCAGTACAGTTAAATTAACTCTTTTACACTGTCCTGATCCAGAGCAAGTCACTGTGAAGTGTGAGCCTAAGCAGCTGGTTCAGCATAGCCCTGAGCTTGGAAACATGTCTCTACTTTATGCTAAAAATTATTTTTCAGGCCATCTGCACTTGGTTTAAACTACAAACTCCACCTTTTCCGAAGAGAATACAGCCCTTGTCCTTCTTACTGCCTCCACAACTGCACTGCCCTCCTCTCCCAAATAGGAGGCAAGCCTTGACTCTTGCTCTTTTATCACCCCCACCACATCCCCGTCACTCCCAAAGGCATAGCCCACCTCTTTCAAAGAAGACACTGTTCTTGACTCTGACATTGTCCACTCCCAGTTTCAAGCCTCCACCTTTCTCTCAGGTGACTGTAATTTAGCCTTATTTGATTTCTTTCTGGCTTAAGTGAGATTTTCTTTGAGCTTTGAGTTTCTATTGTACAAAGTAAATTATTAGGCAAGACATTACAATAAAATACTCTCCTACATCATGAAAGGCAAGTTTTGTTTCATTTTCACTACAAAGCTGACACGAGCCAGCAGTGCCCAGGTGGCCAAGAAGGTCAATGGCATCCTGGCCTGGATCAGGAATGGTGTTGCCAGCAGGAGCAGGGAGGTGATCATGCCCCTGTACTCAGCTTTGGTGAGGTCCCACCTTGAGTACTCCGTCCAGTTTTGGGCCTCTCACTACAAGAGGGACACTGAGGTGCAGGAGATGGTATAGAGGTGGGCTACCAAGCTGGTAAAGGATTTGGAACATGTGTCCTATGAGGAACAGCTGAGGGATCTGGTGCTGTTTAGCCTGGAGGAGATTGAGGGGAGACGTTACCGTTCTCTACACTTGAAAAGTTCTTCTACTACTTGAAAAGAGGTTGTAGAGAGGTGAGGGTTGGTCTATTCTCCCTAGTGACGAGTGGTAGGATGAGGGGAACTGGCCTGAAGTTGTGCCAGGGAAGGTTCAGGTTGGATATTAGGAAGAATTTCTATACTGAAAGGGTTGTCAGGCATTGGAACAGGCTGCCCAGGGAGGTGGTTGAGTCACCATCCCTGGAGGTGTTTAAGAGAAGGGTAAATGTTGCATTGAATGACGTGGTTTGTGGTGTTCATAGGGCTAGAAAAAGATTGGACTTGATGATCTTGAAGGTCTCTTCCAGCTGAAACTGTTCTATGATTCTATTATTCTCCTGCTCACAACAGGGCAGGCAGTATGGAGGGCTCAAGTCCTCTCACTGGTGAGAAAAAAGCATCACTTCAAGGAACCACCCAGCAGACCAGGGACATGGAAATCAGGAGAAAAGCATTTTAAACCAGATTTTTTTTCCAGGCAATAAAAATGAAACTGACACTAGCCTCCCATGGCCAGCCCTCTCAGCCACGGTGATGTTGCATCGGGTGAGGGCTGTCTCATCCCTCAGAGGGACATCCTGCAGAAGCACGGCCATGCCATGCACCATGGTTTCTGATGTTGAAAATGATTTATGGCACAGAGGGAAGTGACAGAATAATGTCTTGACTGTGCTACCAGTGCTCATACTGATATTATACTCACACAGTGGATTATTAGAGGGGTTTTGATTCAATCTCAGCCGTTAATCCTTTCAATGTCACAGAAATCACACATACCAGTTTTCTATTAAGGTTGGTTGTAAGGTTACGTGGGCTTGCTCCTTGTCAAATTAGACATAATTCCCTTTTTCCAGAGTACGCTGGGATAAGCATTGTTCTTGGGAAGAGCTGAGAGACATCGCTGCCCTGCAGAAATGGTGTGTTTCTTTCTAGTCTGAAAGAAAACATCCTCTTCCCCTAGCACACAGCTGTGGACCTGGGTAGGTAACGGATATGAAGCTGCATTACAGACATTTGTTGTCAAAGCCAGTGCCATGTCTTTATTTTAATTCAAAAGGCAAATGTCACTGCTGAATAACAACTCACACAAAGATTGTTTTCGGTAATCGTCCATTAAAAACTAACAGTCTTCATTCATCAAATTTCCAGATAGGCAATAGTGAAAGTCTCTTTTTAAAAACACGTTCAAAGCATTCAGAGGCATTTCTTTCAATGATTGACTACTAAATAGTCTATCTTTTTCTAACATTTTCGCAAATGAAACAATTCTTTTTTCTTCACTTAGGTTGTCTGTCATTATATATTATTTCATAGCTCTAGCATTGTTTTCTGAATATGAATTAATTTAATTATCCTGTATAAGTTAGTAAGATCACGCTCTGCTCTCCTAGCTCAAAGCAGAAAGTTTCTTTTGCCTGTGTTAAAATTTTGATAATTCCTCCTTATTTTTCACGTACATCAAGGTAATCTGTTGCTGTAGTTCATGTTACTTTATTTCTGACAGACTCAAATTACATTTGCCAAAAACCAAAACTAAACATCCCACCCAATGACTTACACATTAAGTCAATTTATTGATGTGCATCATTTGACATATTACCAATGATTCACTAAGCTGCAGATAGAAGGACAAATCTGCTATTTACTCTGTAATCCCTTCAGCTAGAGATCAGACATCTGTTTGTAAAGCAATTTTTTTCTGAAAGCATGGGGAAGTCTTCCTGGCACCCATCTGGTTAATATATATTCACAACTATATTTCAAGTTTCTGGTAAAGTAATCTTATCCACTTGCTTTGCAACTTAAAATATTTTGCGGTGGCCACTGACTACAAATCATGTGTCCACATGTGTCTTACTTCAGAGCTCTGTTTCACCTGATTTATTGTGAACTGCAAAGAATGAGTTGCAGCAGCTACAGACTGAAGTTTTACAATAAAGTGCAGCCTAGTCTCATTTAAACAGCAAGTGAACTGATAGCTAAACTAAATAATGTTTTTTCAAAGATGTAGCTGCACCAGACTGCAGGTGCCAACGCTGCCAAGGTGCACCTTGAAAACCTGTGTTTGCTCCGTGCTTGAAAGGGCCAGTACAAGTCAACACATTACCTGAGATCTAAATTATCCACCCTTCAGGGGTCTTTTTAGGCATCTGTCCATTATCTACCAGTACCATGAGTGGAGCATGAGCAAGTCGCTGAGTTCATAAGCAGGTTCTCTGATTTCTGTATGTCTCCAGGCTCTGGTGCAGCATCCTCCGTGGCTCTGAATGCAGCTTCAGAAGGGAGAAAGTGACTACGAGGCCACATTTTAATTCCCTTTGAAATCCCGTTCCCGATTTCTGGGGAAGGGCACACCAAAGAGTGCAACAACCAGCTGCAAGGCTCCAGCCAGCTGCAAGGACACTCACTCCCTGCTCTCACAGGTTAATGTGAGAATCACTTCTTTTTTATAAGAAGGACATCATCTCCATCACTTTAATTCAGGGCATGATCATGACTTTCTGATTAAGTAATAATTAGAGAAATGAAGAATATATTACATCCTTTTGCCTTTTTTGATTTTTTGCCACTTAAAGGGTCATTGAAGTGATTTGGATGAGCTTCAAAATTCAAAGCAAAGGCTTTAAAAAATAGGTGGATGCCTAGACACGTGCATTATGCATTAGCAACATTTGCAGCATAGCTATGAACACTAGTAAGAAATGTAGCCAAATCCTCAGGAGATATGTCTGTGGAGCTATACCAGTGTACATTAGTTGTGGGTGGAGGGCAATGACCTCTGAAATGAATCTGGTAACAATAATACAACCTCAGCTGCAACAAACCGTATTAAAAATAAACAAGCAACCCCCTTGCCAGATGCTGTTTCAAGTTGGAATGTTTTATCAATCTCAGCAGAGGCCAAAGACTGAGTGAACTAAAACCTTATTCATAAATACAGGCTTTTAAAGTCCAGGCTGTGAAGCACTGGGATGGAAGAGACAGAGAAACTTAAGCTTTCAAGGAATGTTAGGATGAGCTTCCAGAGTTTCCTCTGAAATGGATAAAATCTTCACATCTGTGAACCAAGCACCTCACAGTGGCATTTAATTCACACACAAATGTGAGGAAGACAAGGCAATTCATCTGAATGGTTTTGGGTTTTGAGCAAAGTTAAGAATACCGAAAACGTGTTGTAAATTACTCTTTCCATTCTTTGGCCCAATTTAACTCTGGGCTGAAGCTGTGAAGCTGTATGGGAGTATTTTATAAACTTAGCTGAAAGCATGATGTGATTTTATATACACATTTAGGCAGAACATCTTGCATAGGGCTCTACAAACAATGACTTAGATACTGGTAATGCATCAGCTATGTAAGCAAATGTGGCAGCAGCTCTATTTCAGTCAGAGCTGGCACAAAGTCGAGCCTGTCTCGTGGAGAAAGGAATGTTGGCCAGGCCATCAGAAGGAGAATTATTCTAAAGGAGATTCTCAGCCTCCTCCTGGGTGCTGGCAGTGCAAGGGAAGGTAGGACCCAGATCAGAGCCTTGTCAGGAAACCTGCGACACAGGCACTGCAAAATTCCACACCGGGTATAGGCATTCTTGCCTTTCACCCCATCGTGCTTTGGGTATGTGCCATATGTCACCTCGTCTAGTTCCCGCCTAACAGCATTTTATAAACACTCCTTAATTTTAGCTTTTAAGTACTTTTCAAGTAATAATGGCAAGTGTTGAAAAGTTTATGTTCCCATCTGAACTTGAGGAGCACATCTTGTCTTTAATGATTCTGCTAGTCCTAAATTCTTTCTTTTTGTCTGCAAATTTGTAGCTGCACTCTTGCTTCATAATGAAAAATCTCTGATCAGCTCTCTTCAGCAACTGGTTGAATTAATGATAATGCCACAAGATGGTGCTGGACTTTTCATTGACTCAGGTCCTTGAAACTTTTCAATTTATTGCTTAAGAATTTTTAACTTTGTATTTTCTTTCACTAAAACTCTCCTCAGTTGAAGTTTATTCTGAATTTGTGCTGGCTCACTGCATGGGGATATCCAGACGGGCTGGCATTTCACTGAAATTGGATAACAGGTTTTCATGTTTTTCTTTTTTATACTTTTCTTAAAACATCATTGGTGTTGCTTTGCAGTTGTGCATCCCAAGGTGATTCCAAGGCAGGTCAGCAAAGCTTTGATTCTAGTATGGAAAACCCACCAGGCTAATCCTGTTTTCCAAGCCACCCTGCTGGTCACAGCAACCCAGGATGGTGACCTGACAGTGCAATTCAATTTTCATGGCTATTATGATTTTTTTTTTGTTTTAAAAAAGTCATACAAGGAGAAGCTGTATAATTCCATTCAATTAAAAAAAAAAACCTCCAGAAAAAAAGACACCTCAGAAAAGAGATTACCTGCCCGTTATGGATTATAATGTACTCTCGAACAGTAAGATCTAGTCATGAATTTTTTTTCCATTAATGTCTCTCTAAAATGAAATTTTCAGCATTGTGATCTTTAATGAACTTTTCTGACGTTTCTAGTCTATGACTGATAATGCTCTTAACATTTCCTAAATAAATGTTTAGGGAAAAAAAAGAACATTAAAACTTTTAGGTCAGATTCTCATTGAGACCTAAAAAGGTTTACAGTCACTGCGGCTTAGGCCTTTAAGTATAAAAAACATTTCATTCATGCTTTTAGGAACTTGATGGAGTTTGGATTTGGATCCTGAAAAAACGCCCTATATATTATGATGGGAAGCATCCAAATTTGGAATCCAAATATCCTGAAATCTAGAAGTATTTATGTTCCCATCTGAGCTTGAAGAGCATATCCTATTTTTAATTTGTGGTGCCTCTGTGCTCCACAGGATTTGTGGTCTCCTTTCCCACAGACAATACCTCCTACAGTCTCTTTTTCCAGCTGCTCTGCTGATTTTATAACCAGTCAACCCCGCACGACACAGCAGACGCAGACTTCTAATACGCAGCATCAGCTGCAGATCTCCACTTGTTCGTTTTCCTTACTGATGGAGATGAGTGGGTCCAGTGGCAACAAAAGGAACGTGTCCACCTCCCTTTTTATCTCTGATTTGGAGTGTAGTAGTCATTCCTTGTCCTGTTTTGGTTTTATAACTCTTCACTGGAATGGAGTCTTTTCCCCAAGTTGCATGCTATCCACTAAGCCATAATGATGAAAGCAGAAAGGGTGTGACTTTTCTTTATAGTCAGCATCGCTTCCGGCCTGTGCAAGCGATGCTGTTAAAGAGGGAAGGTTAAAATCCACTTGTCAGTATTCACTGAAAATATTGACTGCGTTTTCTACCTGTAAAATTAGAACGGTTTGTGTTTATGAATAAAATTGTATACCGTCAGCTCACGGTGTTTTATTAAGGTAAGAGCACATTATCTTCTCTGATCAAAAGACAGAGAAATTAGGACATGGAAAATTCAAGAGAATTATGGAAAAAGTAACTGAGTCCAATGTCATATCTAAATTCCTAGATTTCTAATTGTTCATTCCTTTCACAATTTGTGCGCACTACATTATATCAAAAAAGATTTACTTAGCATTTAACACTCTGTTCTAAACAATGAAATCAACTGAATAATCAGCAGCTCACAAAACAGCAATTCTGGGTCTATTTTTAAACACAACCATCCAAATATTTCACTATAGCTTCTCATTAGTGAATTATTTCTACTTGGTCATTTTGCAGTAATTAATGTGACTTTTTTTTTAAAAAAAAATCTATTATGCAAATGAAGTATCAATTAGACTTATTGCAATAACAGATACTGGTAAGAATACAATTGTTCTTAAAATGACATTATAATAAGAATACAAATGTTTTTAAAATGGCATTATAGAAAATAGTATATTGTCCTAGGCATTCTTCTATGCATGTGTTGCAGGGCATGAAGTTGGCTTTCTTCCCTTGACTCTTCAGTGTGACTGGCAGAAAGAATTATTTGGTTTCTTGTTACTATTCTAAATGAGGTTGGAAATGTACTAGATAGCTACTTAAGCAAAACTAAAATTTTCAATCTAAAGAATTCTGTGTTTTCCTAAGCACATTCAAGTCTGGAACATTGCTTGGGTTGTAACAGATTCTTAAAGGGAGCGAGAAGCTTGGTGTTTATATAAGGTCTTCTGTTACCAACTGTCTGGTTTTGGAAAATGTGCTGAAATATTCATACTCCACACCCTACGCGAGTGATATAGCTGTAGTCTTCTGACAAGTGTAAATTACAGAATAAAATCTGCATTCAAAGTCATTCATAGTCCTCTCACACTGTCTGTCACTGCTGGTATACCTGCTTGGTTTAGGATTCCCTTGCTCTACAGGAGTCTAAGGCAATCTTAATGAAAATGCAACTCATAGTCTAAGGCTTTGATCATCTCACTGGTTGCTCCATTACGTCACCCTTTCAACTACCTAGCCAAAGTCAGTGGGAGAGAAAAAATCCAAGATTTTGCATTGCAAAATGCTACCTAATTTATCATGACAGTTGTTACAATGCTATTGTTACGATACTTCCTAAATAGACCTGGCTATTAGTAATGAAATAGTGAAAAGCTAACACTGTGAAACTTCCTGCCTCATCCTAGAGATGTTTAGAAACACGGCAAAACCAGGTTGTCTTGTAATTTCCATGGGAACGACCAAACCAACCACTGTTCTGCCTGCTCTGGACCGTGGCATCAGACAAGGGAGGGCTGAGAGATGCAAGAGAGTCTGCATTGAGGGCTTGATTGTTGCTTATACTTCAGCAAAAAAAGGTAAAAAACCTGCATATTTTGTGCTTCTCTGACAAATATAGGTGGGATATAGAGTAATTTTCTGCCATTGTACTAGCTTAATCCTTCCTTGGCTGGTTGTCCTCATGCAATTGGTTATGTACCTCTCGTGGGCAAAGCAATCTACTAGTTGGCTCATTTCATAGCATTATATACCATTCTGTACCATTATGTACCATTCCGTACCCCTCCGTACCATTCTGAGGGAGCGCACTCTGTGAAAAACCATAGAGTATAAGGTTTGGGTCTATAAGGCAACTTTCACAGAGCTTCAGGGAGTTTTGTTTAGAAGCTGTCCCTAATGATCTGGAACCACCACTGAAGCTGTATAAATTGAGACATGTGTACTTTAAAGCAATAAGGGTAATACTTCATACTGCTAGGGGTGTTATCATTATTCCAGATAATGTGCACCATCACAATACCGACTTAAAACTTGGCTAAGTGTAATACATGACTTGAAGCAGTCACTGAAAACTCCTTGTGAATACTGTGGCAAAGGCTAATGTAAATAAAGGAAGATCAAAGTAAACTTTGAAGTAGGAATGGAGCCTTACATAGCCTAGCAAGACGTACTGTACTTAAGTATAACTCAACAAACTGGAAATATTTCATTTTCAATTTCCTGTCCAAGATACCAGCCTTAAGACTTATTTTTATTACTATTATTATAACACATTTTGATTCTAGCTGCCATTAAGTATGAGCTGTGCTGGCAACTTATTTTACAAGCTTTCCATAAAGATATGGCCTACATGTTCCTTTTGTAAACACTTCTGATACTGTTTTACCATACAGCAGAACAGCGCGATTTACAAACTCCACTAGCATGCAGTGGGTGCTGCCAGTGCCTCCCCCAAACAGCACCATGCAGCAAATAGAGATTTCAGTAAAAGCCCAAGAGAAGGTGCTGGGATGTAAATGCATCAGCACACTTAGCAGTCTCCTTTCATCCCCCTCCATTTTCATCTTCATGTAGAACCTCTCATACAAGCTTCAGTGCTGGAAGCAGCTGTGCTGAGTTCCATTTTCCAGACTTGTCAAATATACTTAGAAAAGGCTTATCTCATGGTTCCAGCTGTATATGTCTGTGTAGGCTCTTGAGAGAAGCAATACCTTTCACTCACAACTGCACAGGTCTTCCAGAACTGGAGACTCCACGGAGAAATCCTTCTGCCAGTGTGGCTCCTCACTGCCTACAGATGGGGCCTTTTCCCTGCCTTTCATTTCACAGAAGAAGGTGAATGAGCATCAGCTGCATAAAAGTCTGGATCTCCTGCAATACCACTCCTTACAAACAGTCGCACACCTGAAGGTATACTCCAGTCGAAGTGTCTTCTCTCTAGCATGTGCAGTGCAGGCAGTCGACCACTGGGCTATAGCAATGAGCTGGAAAGAAGGCAGAATCACTCTTGGTGAGTTATGACTGCTGGAGACAAGCCTGAGCAAGAAACTCCAAATCCTAACCTGGATTTCTCCAGAGCCCTTGTGTAGTCAGATCCTACAGGGTAATGGGCAACTTTTATTGCTTCATGACAGACAAAATTTAACTGACTTTGATTTATTACTTGGGAAATCATTAATAATGACCTCTGATAATTTTCTCATCTGCACAGAGAGTACTGACTCCACTCTCCTCCACCTCTGCTGGTGGTGCAAATGAATCATATAGAATCATAGAATTGTCAGGGTTGGAAGGGCCCTTAAAGATTATCTAGTTCCAATCCCCCTGCCATGGGCGGGGCCATCTCCCACTAGATCAGGTTGCCCAGAGCCCCATCCAGCCTGACCTTAAAAACTTCCGGGGATGGGGCTTCCACCACCTCTCTGGGCAACCTGTGCCAGTGTCTCACCATCCTCATGGTGAAGAACTTCTTCCTAACGTCCAATCTGAACTGATCCATCTCTAGCTTTAATCCATTCCCTCTAGTCCTACCACTACCTGACATCCTAAAAATGTGAATGTGGCAGAGATGTCCTGCTGTGTTCATTCCTGGAATCCCTAAAGGACATGGTGCTGGGGAGGTACTGCAGCTGCTTTGGACTGAGCAAGATGACAAACTGTTGTCTAGCAGCTACTTGCCTCCCTCTCGGCCACCCTCCCAGCTGAGGTAGCAGAAAACTCCTTTACATTCTCAGCACATCCCTCAGCAGCAGCCAGCAAAACACCTGGAAATCGGAACCTCCTTTTGAATAGTTCTTGAGTGTAATGTGAGGACAATCACTGTGAGAAAAGCTCTGGCTCTAAGTGATCCCCAGTAGATCAGCTATAGCATAAACACTGACATTTCCAAACAGACCTAGCCCCTTGTGCAGATTAGAGTAAATCCCAGAGTATTTTATTCTAGCTATAATCCTAAATAACAACAAATCTGGATCTGCTGTATAATATTAAATAACTCCTCCCTTACTTTTTGTCTTCCCTGTGTCAAAGAACATCAAAAGCTTTGTCAGTCAAGTACGCAGAAATAAGGAAATACTCAAACACCAGCTGTTTTGTTCATGTGGAGGAGCAGCCGTCCCCTAACATGCTGTGTACCACTAGCTGGATTAATTGCATTACATGCTCTCTTCTAGAGAAAGAATCTATACCCAACTGAGCAACCTCGGGGCCTGCACTCGAAATGTTGATTGCTAGGTCAGTGCTTTTGTTATTATGGGTTCTTGGTGGAAACATAAGCCACAAGAGCAGAGAGCTCTCACGGTTTGCACAGCTCAGCGGAACATACAGACTATTCAGTTTGGATGTATTTCATTAACATTGAGCGCTCACTTCACACACACATAGCTTTTGACATTGTTGGCACTTGAGTAATGATTAGAGCCTCTGTTACCCAGCATATTTGGAAAAAAAAAATATTTTTCTTTTGCAAAGGCATCTTTGCAATGTGAAGTGTTTCTGTATTATCTCTCTGCCTTAAGGGATGTGGTATAATTGGTGTATCACCACTTGTAGGAAACCAGGCTCTGGGGATGCAGCTGTGTTGCCAGAAAGTCTGCACACTATAGACATATCTTTTGTGGGTTGCCAGTAAGTTGTGGTTGTGACTGTATCCCTAAGGGTTCCCAAAAGGTTTTGGACTGTAGGTGTATTTCT
The DNA here is from genome assembly GCA_020746105.1 of Trogon surrucura. Taxonomy (NCBI): domain Eukaryota; kingdom Metazoa; phylum Chordata; class Aves; order Trogoniformes; family Trogonidae; genus Trogon; species Trogon surrucura. Next base: position 106,019,092 of record CM036618.1, read on the forward strand.
GTGCTGCCAGAAAGCCTGTGCTTATGGATGTCTTTATCTGTAGGGCTGAAAAGTTGTGGGCTGCTGATACACCATTAAGTGCTATAATAAAACCTGTGCATATTAGGCATGTCCCTCTCTTCTGCTGGAGGCCTTTGGGCAATTCCAGAGCTATTTGTCTCCACAGCATTTGGGACACACGCCGCTCTATATGCTCTAGTATATCCACATGGTAATAAAGTTGTAGGTGTGATAACACATTTGTGCCAAATTACTCACTCTGTTAGCATATGCACCATCCCTCTGAGAATCTCAAGCCGATTTAAAATTGCTAATTAAGCTTCCTACACCACAGAGAAGTAAGGATTATTATGCCTGTTTTAAAGATCCATGTTCAATCCAAGGCCGGTGTTCTGCCTGCTGATGGTGTATGTAAAAATCCCTGTACCCGTTCAGGGTCCCTGACTGACTCTTAACCAGGTACTGATCTGAATAGCAGCTGAAACTAGTGCTCTGCAGCAAGTAATAAATCTTGAAGCTGAGGGCGAAGAGAACTTAGCTAGCACGTATACAGCATACATGCATAGAAAATACCACATGCATTCATTTTCCTGCTTTCAGGAACGGCAACTTTTGATTCAAGGACAAGCCCCAACCGCATGCTTTTGCTGCAGAGCCTGGGCAGTCTCAACAAACCTAAATACTAACTTCAGTACGACTTTGTAGCACAATATGTCAGTCTGTTCTATGTACATTCCCAAAAAGATAACTTATCCTGCAGGACACAGTGTGCAAATATGGAACAAGGGTCCCATCCAAGTCCTTGTATTTGTGCCTAAAATGTATTTCCTACTGAATGGCTAACTGGCTCTAAAGATACAGTCTGGACAATGCTTTCTCTTTCTTTCTCAAACTAAAAATAAGGAAGTATGAAAAGGTGCTGAAATAAGACGGGCATGTGACAGACTAAAATTTTCAGAAGATTATGGGGATTCCACTTTTTATTCACTTACTGCAGTTGCACCTTCTTTTGTCCTCTGCATGGAAAGAAATACTGATCTCATTCAGTTGTAGCATAAAGCTGACTATATATTCCTCTGAATACTCCAAAAATAAAGATACTGGTATGTTTTTAGCCAGGAAATGCATCTGATCATGTTCCCAGATGAAAAATCATGTTCCAAATACCTATCTGGATTCAGAAATAAGCTCAGCACCTCAGGCTCATTGCTGATGGAAAAAATGACACACACAAGTATTAATTCATGGTCATAAGGCCTTGAAAATGTATATCCAAAATGTCTGGAACAATATACATTTTATCAGTTTTGGCAGCTGCTAAATATAAGGGGCCAAATGATGAAGCAGTGTAGATTATCTGCAGGGAAAAGATGCTTTGTGCCAGTAAGTCAGGGATATTACCTTTGGCTCACAGGTCTTCATTATTTTTTGGCCATAGGCTCAGACTTGAATCATGCAGACCCTGCAAAGCTGTAAGAGAAGTGGAAGATGGTCACTTGCTTCCTTAGGCTCAAACACCACATATTAAAAATTATATCGAATGTTACATTTAACATATGTTTTTTCTACCTGTTTTTCTTCCATTGTGATAAAAATAGAAAAGCAGCCCTAGAATTCGGTGAATATTGTGAGAAGTTTTTGCATAAATATTTCCTGGTTTGAATGTATAAGTGAACATGCTTCAGGCATAGCTGTTGAGTACGCCACTGCGCTAAACTTGACAAACTGGAGAAGCCCAGGGTGCGGATTGTGGAGAAAAAGCGAGCAATGGGTTTTGTACTACTCATGGCTGAGTGCAGGCTCTGCTTCCTTTCCACCACCAAAAGTCCAGATGAACTCTGCTGTCTCACTGGTTTGTTTCAAATAGATTTCCATCCCTTTTATATTTCCACTTTGTAAAGTAAATTTACCAGCCATGACATGTGATAACAACGGCATTGTAAGGAAATATCACAAGAGGATTTGTCAAAGGCTTGGTTTTTGAACCTGCTGCCCTGAGCTACCTTCCTTCTGGCTCACAGCAGAGAGATACTTTGTGAACTGTGTATCAAGGCAGCTTGAGATGGGCCATGGACACTTGTTCGGCCCAGTGGAGGGGAGCCTCAGCTCCACCTCCAGTTACTTCAACAAATAAGGCTCTTTCTAACTCCCTGACCTTTCTGAGAGAAGCTGGCACCAGTCCCAAACCTATTCCAGCTCTCTCCTGAGGCTGCTACAGATGACCTGCCAGTTGGGCTGACAGCCAGGATAAGTGGTAAGTGCCAGATTGCAACGCTTTTCCCTCAGGCAAAAAACAGTCAACGGAGAGCAAAATAGGTGAGAAGCTTGGGGCTGGACTGGAGGTGGTTTGTGGTTTTTTTCTGACCCACAAAAGAGGTGAGATTCACTAAAAAGGAGTAAGGACCCAGTATCAGGCAGGAGAGCCTGCAGCCTGTCTGGTATACCAGAACTCTGTTCCATGTCACCCATGTGACATGGGTGTGGGGAGAGGAAGGCGAAGGAAATAGCTTGGAGGATCCTGCATGTCGTTCAGGCAGGGAACCCCACTAGGTGGTGGCTCGAGAAGCTTGGATTCACTCTTTCTTCCCAGACCTGCTGCTCCATCTGCTCCAGCAGTTTCCAGGCACTACCAGTGATGTATCAGTTCTTGCGGCCGCATTGGTGGCACATGAATCCCTCTCTTAAGAATATTTGTAATCAGCTACAATTTTGATGTGCTGCCAGTATTTTTTTTTCTTTCAGCAGTTCCTCCTGGAGTGAGGAAACAGTCAGTTTTCAACAATTTCTGTTGTGACAATACCTGAAGAGAAATTCACAGAAAGAAAATGACGTACTTTTTTGTGCTGATCACTTTCTTCCTGACAGATTTCAAAGCATGTTGGAGCTTCTCAGAAGAGGTGGCAGGAACCTTTCACGGTATGAAGTGTTAGGCTAGCGACAGGGCTCCTGGTGCATTGACTACCATTATAAACCTGACAGGTGAATTTGGCCCATTTGGATTAAGCAATCCAATAGAAGGTGATCAAGCAAATTCAACCTTAGGTAAATAAAATAAAGAAGCAAAGCCCTCAAAGTCAAACCCCCTTCTGTGAGAAAAGTCATCGCTCACAACAGTGATCTTAGCCTTCCCCTCCTCCTGACCCAGGGAAGTGTCTGTAGCAAGACCTGGGGAGCTGCTCTATTTCTGTGACACCCTCCTGCCTGCAGATAAAAGTCCACGGGAGCTGACAGCGCATGAGAATTTTATTAGCAAGTTTCCGTTGCATCAGACCAGACAACCACCAACAGGAAAATGAAATGTTAGTTGAGCTGGTGTGACATGGGTTTTGTTCTAACTCAAAAGTATGTCTAAATCTATTCCGTCAACACTTTTTGTCGTGTATGAGACATGTAATGATTAATGTTGAGAGACTTCATCAAGAAGGGCCATTCCACACCCTCATCCTCATATTATCAATTCCCACCTATAGAAAACGTGCCTGGGCAAGACTCAACTGTATTTGCTCGGTGAGATGTTTTCTCAGGAAAATAATGAGATTATTCATCCAGAGATTAGAGAGCTCGATTTAACCTCTCCTTTGAAGGACAGACTCTTTAATGACACAGCACTCTCCTGGTGATACCACACAGCTGTATTTCCCATGTGGGACTCAGACCTGAACCTCCTGTCTCAGGTGTAGGAGTTGTACTAACTGCTTTCCGCTAAGAAAGCAGAGCTGGAAGATGTGTAATAACTTCTAAGAACTGTGTAGGTTGGGGACCTGGCCTTTTTAAAAATAAATTTCATTGATTACTATGATTTTTTTTCTTAGACTGCATAATTAGGTATAATCACCAGTGCAAATGCATGAAAACGCTTCTTACCAGGGAATAAGCTATAGGTTGTAGAAAGGCTTCAGTATTACAGAATCACAGAATCACAGAATCACAGAATGTTAAAGGTTGGAAGGGACCTCAAAGATCATCTAGTCCAACCCCCCCTGCCAGAGCAGGATCACCTACACTAGAGCGCACAGGAACGCGTCCAGGCGGGTTTTGAATGTCTCAAGAGATGGAGATTCCACAACCTCCCTAGGCAGCCTGTTCCAGTGCTCAGTCACCCTCACAGTGAAAAAGTTTTTCCTCATATTTTTCTGGAACCTCCTGTGTTCCAGCTTCCACCCATTGCCCCTTGTCCTGTCAGTGGACGCCGCTGAAAAGAGCCTGGCTCCATCCTCCTGACATTCCCCCTTGACATATTTATAAACATTGATGAGGTCACCATACAGTTGGGTTTTGTTCGTTTGTTTGTTCTACTCTTTCAATTACATTGATGTAGTTAAAGCATTTTCATCTGGACAAAGGCTTTAGTTTTTGATGGCTAATTCACTGAAGTTGCTATCCCATGTTTGTAAATTCTGGTTTAGACATTTATAATCACTTTTTTCCTGGATTCCATTGATTAACTCAGCCCAAACTCTAGCAAGGAGATATTTTTACAGTGAGAAGGTAGCTATTTTCATTTTACATGATGTTTATTTTGACAATTCTCCTTGTGCCCTTCCCCAACTCTTCACTCAGGAGCACCTTCACAAACGTTTGCTGCGCAGGTGGTTGAAGTCCAAATACAAAAAGCAGGGCAGTAAGCTATCATTTCAAACCTCATCTCAGGACAGCTGGAATTTTATAGAAGCAAGCACATATTTGTTGGCTTTTTTCCCCTCTTAATTGTCTATAATCTGTCATTTTGTTTGTTTGTTTCTTGAGAATTGCTACTAGAGAACGGCAAACGAATAAAACACAGTGTGGTTTGAAGCAGACTGACTGCCAACGAGATAAAAGAAAAAAGGCTGTAATAAATCAGTGAGTCATCTGACATTCATAGGAAAAATGTGGGATGTACAGTAGGAAGGGAAAGTATAGAATGGAAAGGGTTGCTGCGGCATGCCCTGTCCTCCTGCCGTGCCTGTGTTACTGATGGCTGGAGATGGGATCTTAACCAGCACGGCTGTTCCCGTGTAAGAAAGAAACTGCTTCACAAGTATTTCACAGTAGGAAAGGGAAGAGGAGAGTTCATGGCTTGCATTGAGGATTTCACCAGTAAAGAAAAAAAAAAAGGGTCAAGAGAGAAAAAATAATACATGTTACCTCTGGGTATTTTTATGCATGGTAGAGGTTGACGGAGGGCAGAAAACCCTTCAGAAAGCCAAGCAAAAGTCATTAGTGACTGTGACAATGGGGCGACAGTAGGGCAGAAAGAAATATGTATTCTCTGTTAATTACACTGTGGACTTTTTCCCTTGGGTTCTCTATCAGTTAGAGTATTAATGCTTCATAGTTAATTAGGTCTTCCCTCCTTCAAAGCAGTTTTGTGATATTAATTAATATAGCTTTGTTTACCTATTAATCCTGCCAATTGGGTTGAGGTTTTGCACAAATGGTTAAAAAACAAACAGCGACAGGAACAGAGCCAGTATGTATCAATTTCTTTTTGAACTTGTAATAGGCTGCTCAGCCTTAGAAAGGCAGAGACTCTAGGAACCCTGCCTGCAGGAGATTTTATGCAGGCACTCTAAAGGCTATATAGAAATGCAGGTCACAATCCTGAGATAACGTCTCCAGTAAGCCATAAGTCCTGATCCAAGAAGCCTTTTCAAGTCATACTTAGGTCTCAAGATGTGAACTGTCTCACAGAAATTGAAAGAACTAAAAAATTTCTGAAGACCTAAGTAGTGCATTGAAACACCAGTGATGCTGACCCCTAGAGCCAAGATTCACTTCAGGAGAGGTTTCACATGGGCATTCAAGGCCACTTTTGCTGGCAAACGCCAAGGATGCCTTCAAATTTTTGAAGCCAGCCTGCAGAGGTCATTACAGATGGCTTCAGGGAAGATGTGGGAGACAGCAAAGCAGGAGGAAGAACTGGTTTTGAGACAAGCAATAATTTAATGTCCTGCAAAGGGTCGTCGGTAAAATATAGAGTGCTATGGTTGCGTTTAGACTAGCACTCGTACTGAGCTACGACACATCTCGTAAGCTGCTATTTTATTCTCCAGAATCTCAGATTTCTTTAAAAGAAATCGAAGATGTAGAAAAAAAAGTGAATATAAATACAAAGGTATAGAGGCTGGGTGCAGAGCAGAGCGGAGCCTGCACAGAACTTGGGAGTCTGCCACGGAGAGGTCAGAGGAGTGAACTCAGCAACGACAGATGCAATACCAACATTTTAACTGCTATATTTGCTTGTGTACTGGCTGGATGTGTAGACTGGGCACACCCCTGCAATCACACCCTCGGCTGGTGGTGAACAAAAGATCTCCGGTGGCTTTTGCGTGTGCGCACACAGTGGCAGGGCTCTCCTTTTAAAATACAATCCAGGGGAGAGGGGTGGCTGTGGCCAGTGCGTCAGCATGTTTTTGTCACACAAAAGAGGAGGCACAGGATCACAGACCTACCCCACTGACTGCAACTTGCCATCTGGTTGAAATACATGGTCCCCCCTGTAAATAAGGGACCAAACCCTTGACATCTACCGAAGTTCCCAGATGTATTTGATATATGAGGCAAAACTTCAGAAAGGAGAGTTCTCCCTTCTTAAGCCTTCCTTCCTCCCAGGTGAGGATAAACCACAGAAAATGGTGGGAGTTACTTGGAGGGGTCAGTTCCAGGTGGAATTTTACTTGGAAGAAAAGCACGATTCTGACAGAACACCGGCAGCATTATTTCTTGTATTATCAGACAATAAACTGTAATGCATTGCAGCCCAGCTTTAACAGAGAAGATTCACAGTCATGTTATAAACAGGAACATTAGCAGTTTTATCATCTTGTTCCAGGTAATCATCTTGTTCCATATAATTATTAGCTTTCGCTTCTTGGATGAAGTAATCTTTGAAAATCTGTTCCTATTTAATTAGCCACATTCCCTGCTGACTGCCACCGGCATCTCCTGTGCAGGTGTAGTCTTGAAGCTGTAAATTCATTTTCAGAAGCTATTCCAAGAAGCAGCTGCTCAGGCTGGAATCTGCAGCAGAAACACTTTTCTGCATGGGTCTTACCGTGTAAGACAAGAAGATGATCTGCTCCAAGGCTGTGTAACAAGCTCACTTCTGAGCAGGGAACCAACCAAGCAACAAGACCTGATCAGGGGTAGGTTTTCTTTTTATTCTTTTGTGTCTCAGTGCTTGGAAAGCTTGGTCTTAGCTTCCGTTGAAGTTACTTGGAGCTTAGGTGTACTTAGCATCATCCAAAAATAGGTCCTAATTAACTGATCAAAAGGCAGGACTCTACATGAATAATGGTCTGGGAATGGGCTTTGTATTCTCACTGACTGAAGGATAAATCCTGCAATTGCATGCACACGGTCATACCCTGCCCTCGGTCCGTGATGATCAGTTCCACGTGATCCCGAGCTCTAATGCCAATGAAAAGGATGTGCATTAAAGCTGACAGCAGCGTATGGCCACTCCCAGGATTTCAGTGACTGAGGGGAGGAATTTTATTTTTTTTTTAGGTAAACAACGATGGCAGTTGTGATTGTTGTGGAAGGAAAAGACTGGGAAAATGAATAAAGGATAGAGGAAAAAAAAATGAGTCTTTACTATATTCCATAGTAAAACACGAATCAGTCTCTGAGCACCCCTGCCACAATCTAAGGTAGGGCAGAATCAAAACAAGGTGACTGTGCCATAGCCTTTCGACTAACAACAGCAAAGAAAGAAAGTTTCCAGCCTTTTTTCATTTACAAACCATAAGCAGGTCAACCTTCCTAGGTGACAAAGATTACAGAAGCTTACATCTCCATTAGAAAGTAAAAAAAAGGCATATACTGGGTTCTACCAGACATGGTGATCCAGCAGTCTCCAGAACTCAATGAAATGAAGAACTGGGGGCAAAAATGGAATAGAAATGCCCTAATGAGGCCAGAACCTTTGAGGAGGCCCTGCTGGCAGTGGTGGTGTCCCATCAAGAACCTTCTCCAGGAGTTCCGCAGGAGTTACCTCAGTACAACTGTGCCTACTCTGGAGCACCCAAACCTCGATTTTAGGGAGAGGAAAGTTCAGCATTTAACTGCCCCACCTAAGATTTAGATGATGTCTAACTTAGACACTAAGTAATAACCATCTGCTAAGAAATGTAAGTAATTTTAAAAATGAAAGCTGGGACTTTCAAAAGAGCTGACGGAGTGTTTGCCTCACACCACAGACTCTAGAGAATTAAAAAAATCCCCGTTTTAACTGTTCAGTTTATCTGTTAAATTTTTCAAAAATATACTTCTTTAACATTGTTAACCTTTGAGTTTCGCATGGGCTTTTGGAAATCAGTTCCTGCCTTCTCTCTTCTGGTGCTGCTTTTATAGGAGCACGTATTTCCCCTGACATTGGCCCAGCCTCTTTCCTCTGCAGTGTTACACAATGTGCTTTGGGTAGTGGCAAAATCAGTTCTAATCTTTTCATCTCCAGAAGCAGCTGATTTTCTTTAGGTGCTGTAAGAAGAGACTTTGGGGACTCTCTGGAGAGGAGAGACTGGTAGGTCCAATTCTACTCTGGGCTCACAGTTAGAACAAACAGCCTAAGGTAGAGGGAATCCTCCTCTGCTCCAGAAGGTTTTTTCCCCCGGCCCCAGGCCATAGCAGTAAAGAAGTCCTTTGAAATTATTCCCCAGTCCATGATAACCTTTGTAAATCCCACATCAGGAAGGGCTTTGGCAGAGTTATAGCTGCTGGCATTGCCATTATTCTTCCTTTGACCCTCATCCAAAACATGTTTGTGTTGCAGAAGAAAGGGTGAGATTTCCCTGAATGCCTGTGCACGGCGTGGACCGAGAAAAGCCGTGAAGGGTCACTGTCTCTTCTGTCCTCTCTCTCTCCTCCTTGCTGCTGCACTAGGCTCCAGTAAGGGTAAAAGCCAATCTTCATGCAATAGTATCGTAATTATTATTAGTCTTGGATGATATCCCAAAATGACATCAAGCTCACTAGAACATATAATAAGTCATTAAGAGGATTAAACCGAACTTAAGCTCTCTCTTGCTGTCAATATCTATTGCCTATGTACTGGCATCTGAAACTGAGGATTCTCTGTCAGTCAGAGCCTGGTTTTCATTTCCAGTGAAGGAATTTCACAGAGGCAAATCCATCAGTTTCAGGAGAGATGCTCTTGGTTTGAATGAATAGAAAAAGGATGAGAATCAGGCCTTCTGCTTGCCTACCCACCATCAGTCCTTATCCCTGCCATAAAGACATTGATGCTGGTGTGATTTCTGTATATAGCTAAGCAAGGGCCTAATCAAGGGATTTTGTTGGGGGAAAATTGGTAGCGTATTGCTCTGTGCCTGCACTTGCAATAACTGAAGGCTCAGCAGAGCCCTGTTCCACTTTTCCTATATATTGTCTTTGATGTACACCTGATAGTGCTAGACCACTTCAAAAGCATGCAGGGGTTCAACCTCACCATGGCCTCATGTGATGGGATGCTATTCAATTTGCAGGGGATTACATATTCGTACTGCCAACCTTTAAGCTTCTGGCTTGGACTATAGGAACTTTAGGCTCCATAGAGAGTCTCTTAAGGCCCCAGCCACCTAAATTAGGTATTCTGCATTATCACAAATTGATTAAAAAACTGACTTTCAAGCATGCCTTCTAATTTGGAGATACGCCATTTCTGGTTGTTCTGGGAGCATCTTGGACTTGATTTGCACATCATAAAAACTGCGGGTCCCACAGACTTCATATGGAGTTGGAGGCATTAAAGGCCAGGTCTCTATCTGGGCAAACAAAACCAAACCCAACCAAAATCAGAAGCCGCTTTTGAAAACAAGCCCTGTAACTCTCTGGCAGAGAAGGTCTGGAATAACTTGTAGGGGATTGCTCCCCTAGATTTTGAGCTTAAATGCCATACCTTAACCACAATACTGCCCTTTCCTCTTAATGAGACGTTACAGAAAAGTCTAGAAGCTACGAGTCAAGCCAGTGTTCATATGTGTTTTTTAAGCAATAATGCAAACCTCAGGAAAAGAATCTACGGTAGGTATGGGTAAGTACTCTGTCGGGGAAGTTACTGGATATTTAGAGGGGAAAAATCATTTACCAGGAGGAGAGCAATATGTTTGGCTTCTTCCTACAAATAAATTGCTTGTTTGTAATGACAAAGTTATGAATAAGCATGTTATTTCTTGATCTGTAATTATTGAATTTTTTTCTGTAAATGTTCTTGTGGTTGCCCTGCCTGTCTCTGAGAAGTACAGGGTTTTATTGATCATTATGGAGTTGTTAACTGCATAGCATTGATTTGGGCTTTTACCTTTTCTCTTTTTTTTTTAATTTTTAATACTTTTGCTTATTTTCCCAGCAGATCTGTCTGCCTGCTTAACATTATGTTCTGCCTTTCCTGCAGTGAAATATATTTCTCAAATACTATACGCATATACCTCATATATATTCAGTGTATATAATTGATGCACCGAGCATCAAGCACTGAAAACTTGCACAGTCTGAAAGGATCTTGTAATGAAAAAGGCAGACAGTTAAATTTTAAGGCCATGATCTGCCTTGTATACTCAGAACACAAGCGAAATAGGGTTCAGAGTATAAAATACCACATAACTACAGTAGTCAGTACTGCTGGTTCCGTGGGCAGAACTCAGCCCTAACTAGCAATGCAGGTGAAATACCATAAAAATTGAAAAAGTTAAAAGTATGCAATGTGCTGGGATAAAATAAAGTTGAGAAACTTGATCAATTTTTTCTTCTCTTCCGGCTACTTTACTCTCAGACATTGCTACAAAGAATAGAAGCATAAAAATAGAAAAAATCAAGGCATTTTTTGAGACACTGAATTATTAATCGAAAGCAAAATACTAATGTTCATATTAAGCCATATGAAGAACCTCTTGACATAAAAACAAAACCAGTGGGGAATTCTGAAGTTGCCAGCCTGAACTACTTCGTAGTGTAGAAACAAAAAGCCCTTTGAAAAGACTTCTGCAAATCCTCACAAGTCCCTATTTCTTAGGTAATCCAGAGTTGACTAAGTGAATCATAAAACTGTAAACTTTTGTATTTGGGGTCAAAGATAAAAAAGTCTCAAAATGAGCCTCAAGTTTTCATGTGAATCTGGTCCAATTTCCTTAATCTCTGCTTCCTGACTAAGCAGGAAACTACACGGGTTATGAGTCTAGCGATAGAAGATTTTACAATCTCCAAATCAGTAAGTTTCTTGTCTCTATTCTTAAGGTTATCTGCCTTGAAAGGAATAATTTTAAACTGAGTTGTCCTTTCTCTGTCCCTTCCACTCTTTATAATGTTGAAAGGCAGCCTGAGAAGATTTAACCTCTAAATGTTATTGCCTTGCTTTCCTTTCACCTCATCTCATCTGGATTGTCAATTCTGGATCTTCATTAGTTTTGCACGAACATCTGTTGCCATCCTGTAAGGACACGTGTCCCTACTTCAAGCGCGCTGGTTAAAATCGTGAAGAGGAGGCGATGTGAACGGAAAGACACGCTCAGTGCTGGATAGCTTTGTAAAAGAGGTTTGCTTCCTCCAACTTGTTAAATAATTTAAAATCCAGACAGTGCAGTGCTTTTCAGGAGAATATGTGGGTGGAAACACCGAGACATCATTCCCTCTCTCCTTGTAAGCTTGCACCACTGAGTGAGTGCTGATGTCACACTGCCAAATGATGCAAGAGTAAGTGGTCACCTTGTTTATTCTGGGGCTACATCTAGGCCTGGATTAGGGCAGAAAGAGAGCATATTTGGGTATACACAAATCACAAAGAAATTAAAAACGATCTGTCTCTTAATGTTTGGGGTTTATTTCTATATGGCAGGCCATTTTCAGCTGGCGTTCTGTGAGCAGCACAGTAACCTGTCCTGCCTGCTCACCTTCAGACACAATTGGACATTCTGAAGAAGGCTGTGCTGCTTGTGTCTGTCATCACTTGTTGGCATAACTTTTTAATTAAAAACTGACAAGACCATGCAGTTGTCAGTGATTGATTTACAAGAAGTTTCTTGAAAGATTTCATTATGAATGGAGGTTCTTTGTTATTCAACCAAAAGGAGAGCACGCAAGTCACGGACGTTCTCAGAATCTGAGAAGGCATTAGTCATGACCGAACGAGAGTATTCAATTGAAGTGCTCAGGAAATTTGGCACGATAAGTCCCATTTAAAAATCAATCCATTTTCTCAGCCTTGGGGGCACAAAGTGAGATGTAGAGGAGAAATTTGACATCATCCAGTTGTCTGACAAATCAGATGACTGGTAGACTTGTTGTTCGAACAAAACATTGGGATGGGCAAATGATTCATAACACTATCCAGGGAATGATCTATGTGGAGTCGCTGAAATATGAAGTCAGTGGTGTTTTTAAGAGACTGGTATGTTGCTCACCTCTAGCAGTAAGTTCTTATATTTGTCTTAATTTTGTCTGTTATAACTGTTTGCATGATGCTGTTGGAAGAGATCAGTGACACCCGAGAATGATGTTTCTACAATATATGTTTCTGTGATGATTTGTAAAACTTGCTAATTAACCCTCTTCCACTGTATTAATCATTTGGCAAAAGATAACTGCTGCAATATTTTTGGTTGCCATAACTCTGTATGTTCATCAAATTACTTCATCAAATGATAATCAGAGGTCATTTTTGCAGGAGAGATCAAAATGTCCCTTTTCCAGATGCTAAAATGAAACTGGGTGTTGCTATGTGCTGGTATACTATACACGGGGCTAGTTTTGGGGTCTATAAAGATGCTGGGTTGAAATATCATGTGCGTATTTACTACTATTCGATGTTTTAAAGAAGACTCACTACCAGCACCGTAACAGCTGTGCTGTAGCGTGCCTTTTCTGAGAGATAATGTTTTACTGGCACTTGTACAGACCTTTGCGGTCTCTTGCTGAAGAACCACCAGAATGCAATCACCTGTAGAGAACACTTTCAAGACAAATAGGGAATAGTGAACACACCAAGCTGGATGCTTTACCAAGGCAAAGCTGGAGCACTCCAGGTGAATTACCCAAGGACAAGCTGGACTACCTTTTTTGCAAGCATTGCAGGCAGAGGCCCTGAATGTTATATGATGGTTATCTGATCACAGAGCACCCCAGGCTGCAGCGCATGCACCAAAGACAGCCAAACAAATAGCATAAACCCCACTGCAAGCCCCTTTGATCTTGTGTGTGTGTTGGGATTCAATCAGGAGATTTGTGAGAGCAGCAAACACTGCAAAAACCAGTGAGGCTGGAAATTGCACAAGAGCCCAGCACAGAGAGGAATACTGGCCACCATGGTGACAAAGTCCTTTCTCTTGCACAAGACCCTTGCAAGGCTCTTTCTGATTCCTGAGGTTGTAATATCCTCCTGTGCAAAGAGAAACTGGGGTACAAGGGAATCACTAACCTGATGACTGATGGCCTCTATTTACATGAGCTGCCACAGCTCTCCTCTCCAAGTTAATTGCCCCCTCTCATGCCATATTCCAAAGCATCTCATCTTTGCTGCACAAAGACCTACAGTAAGCAAAAGCAACTTGGATTGCACTTCACTGCATCGCCTGGTCTCCAGAGTGTGAACTGAAGATGGGGTAGTGTTAAGGGAGCAGTTTTGTTGCATTTAGCAGGAGGTTTGATATTAAGAAAGTATAATTTTAAATGCATTCCTTTTTTTTTTTTTTTATAATCCGCTTTAGGCTTTTTGATGCCACAGCTCCCCCAAAGCAATAAGTAGTGCAGACAGATGGAATGGCCAACATGTAGTTCAAAAAGAAAAAGAAGTGAGAGAGGGATCTGTTCCAGCAGCTACTGGACCTAACCCAACAGAAGGCCCTAAAGCATTTCCCGGAGAATCCTCAGGGGACTGAAACAGAGCTCATTGCCCTGGAAGGAGCCCTGACACAGGCATTGCAGGGGAAGAATGTCATGGCTTAACTTCTTTTGCGATTGGCTCTAATGAATGCATCCTGGAGTACTGCACTCTGGAGAAAATACACCATTCAGAGGTAATTGGGAGGCCCTCCCACCACATGCAACATGCAATACTACCCCCCAGAAGATGGATGAGAACAAATGTATTAGCTACATTGGTCATTCTTAACCTGTGGTCTGTGGTTTGCAGACGTCTAGCACTTTTCCAGCAGAGGTCCTGATTTGTATTCAATTAACTTACACCATCTGCTTGCTTTATTACTTATCTACTTAATTACCAAAAGGTCAGTTCACCAGGGGCTTGTTATTCAAAAAACAACATACCACCTATATTTTTACATATATTTATCACAAAATAAACTTATTCTGATATCGCTCAGCTGCAGAATTTCGTTGCGGTGCCACCTACAAACAGTATAATATCCTTCCGTGCTGCTAACTCCAGGTATGAATAAATGCAAACACATGTAATATGGAGCACTGACCACTGAGAAATAACCCTTCTCACTGATGATGTCTTTGCATGAAGGGTGTGAAAGGAACTTAGCTTGGCAGAAATTACCTCTCTACCAAAGAAAGAACCTGTGACTTGGGATATGTTGTTAAATTTTGTGTGTCCATCTTATTATGATACTATCAGTAATCAAAGTATTAATGTGTCACCTGCTAAAGTTATCTGATAAAGCCCATTTGTCAGTAATGGCTTTTTCTAAACTGTTTGAAATGCAGTGCAACTAATACATTGCTTTGCATTGCTATCTCTTATTAAGTGATACAGCATAGACCTCACAAAATCACAAACCTCCACGAAAACAACAACCTCCACAGCTGATCAGTCATTGCAAAACTGGCTTGCTACAGCCATTAGCAGTCTGGAGGGGCAGTTGGAGAGAAGCTCTGTGTGTGCCTATTGCTGATGCAGGCACGAGTAGAGCTTTTAGCTCTCCTGTGCAATAGGCGCTCTTGTTGGTGACCTCAGGATGACATCTGCACCCTGCTGCACCCACCACTTCATAATTAATACCTAGAGAAGAAGCAGGGACATTCATTTTCAAGCCGCCAGCCCCTATACTTTGTGATGGCCATATCAGAGAAACCATCAGGTGCAGAATGAAGGGGCAGATCATCACACCAGGGTCTGTCTTCCCAGCACACCGCGCCATTCAGACAAACAAGGTCATAGCCGCGTCAACACAGTGGTCACCACGGAGGATAGTATAAACCATCATGGCTTCGGTTCTTTAAATGGGTGAGTTTAAACACAACATAGTTTAATGAGGTTTGAGCAAACAAAGTAATGCAGCACAATATCTATGTGTAAACTCATAGCTGTCATAGAAAATAGTGCAACATTAGTTCTACAGAGGGGATTTCACCTACACGCTTCAGAGCAGACTATAAGCCAGCCCAGCAGCTATCCTGCAAACCGTCTTTCCATTAGAAAGAGCTGTGTCAATGCCCAGGCAATATAAATTAGGAGTTAGCCCATGGAAAATGTTTCAGGAGCCTTTTGGATGAGGTCCAGCCTCGAGACAGCAGAGCGTCTGTGGGAGCGCTGGGCTCCTCACTGCAAGCATTGTCTTTGGGCTGACAGCATCCCAGCTGTGAAAAAGCACACCGAGGAGCCTTGGCAGAACACTCCACATTACTCAGTTGGGACAAAATATTGGTGTAACATATCATGTTTTGGAGTAACTATCTGAGTTGTCACTAAAACTCTACAAACGTGACGATATTCCTTCACTACCTGAGGCTCAGAGAACCATCTGTTTATCAGATATGAATTCGAGGGACTGGATCACCCTCCAGAATTCTTTTCTGTTGTCCTAGTATGGGCTGCCTTAAGGAAAAAAAGAAATTGAAAAGGAAATTCTTGAATAAAGGCAAAAGGTTCATACCACATATGGCCAGGAATATTTGAGGAAGACATGCTGATAAAGAAAATATTATAGCTACACAGAAGATTATTGCCAATTTATTCTGAGGAACACTTGTGGCACGTCTCATCTGATGGTGTCGAGCGCTCCTAAAGAATTAGAAAAACCTGATGTAGAGACAATTAAAGTAAATGGAAACTGTCTTGTGACTCCACTGGGATTTCGAAATTGAGTGCCAGAATGCTAGCAGCATTTTTTCACAAGTTTATGCATTTGCTCATGGTCTTTCTGTCTCTTGGATTTGAAGATCACATCTCTTGGACAGATCACAGGAACTCCAGAGAAAGGCAGGCAGGGAAATCTTAATAAATATATAGTACAAGAAATTGATAGATCCAGTAGACTAGAAGCATGATAAGCATGGGCATGAAGAAAGATGATATAATTACTGTATAGTCAGAATCATAGTTACTTGTTTTTGTGGGGTTTTTTTGTAGTTGACCTCTGAATGGCAAGGGGTGACATTCTTGCCCCATGGAAACCAGTGGGATTTATGCCATTGACTTCAGGACAGCTAGGATTTTACCCCACGTAATCAGCTATGAAACCAAGCCAAAATCCCAAGTCTTCCTTGAACTCTGACTGACTGGAAATCCAGTTTCAAACTTCAGAGCCCATGTTCAGCTCTGTATGCAAATGACGCAAAGCAGAGGCTGTCATCCTGAGAAACGCATCCACAGGGGAGATAGTCCCACAGACAGCTTTGGGGAAAAAGAACACTAGAAGCAAAAAAATCTGTTTTTCATGTTGGGCTTGCTACTGCAGCTAACTTTTGAATCAACGAACCTTGCCAGTTCCCTCCAATCCAAATGTCTTCTCCCTTTTTTTTGAAGGTAAGCATTTGAAGCACCAAAAACTATTGCTAAAAATTTGCATGTTAATATCCCAAACTAATCAGGGGATTTTTATCAATAAAAAGGAAAAGATGATTTATGACCACATTTAGAAGATAACCAGGTTCATGGTCATTTTATGGCATATGGGAGTTCCTCATGGAGAATTTTCCTATATCCAAGTCCCCATTTAATAGAAGGAAGAGATTCCCTGTTGGTGATTCTGTAACACAGAAGAAATTGGGGTTTAAAGATCACATTTATAATATGTGTGCCTTTATTTGCAAGTGTAATAGCTAATCGTACATAAAGAAAGGGCTGTATTGCCTCATTCGCACTATACAATAAATTATTGACACAAAGATTATGTGCACAGTGGCTGCAAATTCCTTTCTAGAGAATCTAGAAGGACCTTAGTTTCTGGAGGAAATCCCCAAATGCAATAATTAGTAGGCCATTTTCACTGTCCTCTCTTTGTTCCATCATTAATCTCTTTTCTCACGTCCACATTGATTGTATATTGATCTCAGTGGACTTCAAATTCAAATGAAGAGCTGAGAGTAGTGGAATGAGACTCTACTAAGAGGAACGGAGAAAACTATGCTGCAATCAGAAATTAATAATGGATTTGGGGGCTTGCCTTCCTCAACTTCCTTCTGCATTTGGTACAAGGGAGATTTTACATCTCCCTTGAACAGACATTAACAGCATGGAGGGTCTGTGCCTCAGAGTAAATCAACAAGTGGAAAAATAAGTCAGAGCTGACCCAGAGTGGTTGACGTGACACAAGAAGGCTGCCCGCCACACAGGCTTGTCCGTCTTTCTAAGCGACCTACTGCAGAACCGACAGTAGAAGGAGACATCTGAAAGTCAGGGTACATCCTGGATGCCTTCCTGACTGAGAATATTGGCAAATACAGACAGCCAGGGAGGAGAAGACTTGCAGAAGGTTCTTCGTCTGATTTGCTGACCGAATTTAGGAGTAGTCAGGCCCCAGCAACAATGCCCTGAAAACATTTAGCAAAACTGTGTTTCCATTATAGTCACAGTATGTTTTAAGACAGCTATTCACACACTGGTGCCCATCAGTAGCGTAAGATTATCAATATTAATTCCTGCATGCACAAGAGTAAAGACAGCAACTTTCACCTAAATGTCAGCCCTCCAGCTTTTTAGCAGTTGTATGTTTCTGTTCAGTCTTTCTCTGGATTTAATAAAAATTTCAGTGGCACAAGCACTCTGTGAAAATTTTTATTCTGTACTACACAGCTGGATAAAGTATTTTGCAAGCGGGGAGATACAAGTGAGACTTTAATGGAAGCACAAAGCTGTATCCTGGATACAGTATGGTCCATTTACCTGTATCAGGAAGAAAAGTCACATTGCAGTGTGCGTGTGTGTGTTACCATGAGATCACACGTGACTTCTGGGAATTAGGAAACGCTTTGCCTTGCTTGAGCCTCCAGCAGACCGGCAGGAATTATCTCATGGCAATAAGTAACCCAAAATGTCTAATTCCTGCAACAAAACGGCAAGGAGAAAATAAACAATTACTTCACTGTTGTGAAACATCACGTTCCTTCCCACTGACAACAGTGTCAGTAACGGAAGATGCCTTGGGAATGTATCTGAACTATCTCTATGCCTGTACCTCGTGTATCTATGGGTGTGCAGTTTATTATGCATACAGGTATAAATATATAGTGATAGGGACTGTTTTCAGATGTACATAGATATTTGAAAAAAACGTCGATGCCTATACCTAATAAATTATGCACATGTATTTAACTTTATAACCGTTTAACATGATGTAACCCTTTAATTGGAACTTGGAATTGCATTGAACATGTGGCACTATTGCAGCTTCTTAAATGCTTTAAATGTTAATGATGCAAGATGAAAATGAAGCTTTTACTACAAGGATTTATGTACAGATTCATAACTCAGTTTCAGAAACCAACATTATTTAAGTTTGAAAATAATTAAATAGGATATTTTAAAGTATTATATCAATTGTTTCTATAAATGGCAGTTAGATTTTTTTACAGACTTCTGGAAAGAAGCAACTTTAATCCAGAGAAGAATACCTTTTGTCCCCAAAACTTCTTGTTTTATAGGTACTAGGTATTGAGTCTCCTCTTGATTAGAGCAAACTGCAGGATTATGACACATCATAAAGCACTTCCCTACATACTTAACTTTTGAGCTTACCGCAGATTTATATGCCTGAAATCTGGCACAGACAAGCAGGCACGTGGCTGTCTCATTATTTTTGTCATCTCTGGGAAATTTTTACCACTCTCTGCCTTGGGTTCTTTAGGAATTTGCTGGAAGAAAAAAAAAAATGTTAAAAAAAAGAAAAAGAAAAAAAGTAAGGGAGGATGTTAATATTTGACTTTTCGTTTAGGAGAGTTTTATGTTAATTATTCATTTGTGTCATTTAATGTATATGACATGTCACTTGAGACTGATGAGATAGCTATAGAATACTAACGACCTTTCCCTAGACTAACGTTAAGCAAAATATTAACAACAGAAATTGCATTCCTTTAGTCTTATTATTGGTAAGAGATCAAAGAACAAATTTGTAGCTCTGTAAACATGGGCCTCGAGACACATTCCTCATACCAAGGTGCAGGAACCGGCCCCATTCACCCATTTACAAGATCTAGCCTTCGGTGCTCATTATTATTTGATAAATGACTAACAGAAACATATTGCAGCCAATGGCTCACTCATGAACTATGCATTAGGATGATTGCTTAGAATACCAGCTGCCTATACTTTGGCCTGATTTGTCAGATGGCACCATTTCTAATCGCTGTAATTGCACAACTCTCGCACCCATAGGAAGGTTTCAAGATGGTCAAATCATGCAGTTTATTAACTGGGTGAACATTTGCACCAATAATTGGAAAACTCTCTTTCTACCTGCGTATGCTTGCAAGTGAAATTCACCATTGTCAGAGGAAGAAAAACCACATTGTTACTGAAGACCCAAAAATAAAAGAAAAGAGAAGCCTGGATTAACGTGTAGAAAGTACAGCTCCACAAAAAGAAAGTCTCAGTAGCTAGAGTAACAACCTGCCTGTGAGAAGATTCGGTTTTGGAGTCTCTCTCTACTTTAGACTTTCTGGAGAGCCTCATTTACTCTTTCCGTGCTTCTGTTCCCATTAGCATGAAGGGTAGAAGACCTCCCAAGAGTCACAAGATACATGGGTAAAAGTGAATTTTGTAGTTGCACCGAGCAGGTCTGAAGGGAGGAGAACTGGTAAGATCAGTGAAATGCATAGCCAGAGTAAGACTTTACTTTCTTTCCCTCTCCAAACACCCATCCTGGCTGTGCCATCCCTGGCAGCCTGCCCCCCAGGGATGCCTGCTGCTGTGGGCCTGCTCTAGAGCTTCCCAGTTGCATGGGACATGAGGACTATTATGAGAAAGATGCTCAGGTGCCATGGCAAAAGACGCTGTGTAAGTCCAGACGGGATTATATTCCTTTTCACCTTGTCAAGGAATTCCCATATTCATTGATGACACTGTTTTGAGTTTGCATTAAGGGGCCAAATCAGTACATTTCTCTAGCCATCCATTAGTGGTTTTCTTATTGCTGGTAACAATAAATGACTCTACAGTGAGTACGTGATTGTTAAATATTAGTCAATTTTGTTGGACCACCTTCCTTAAACTGAACACTCATTTTCTTCACTTTGTCCCTTGATATTCCATTCTCGCCTCATGATTTACTATGCCCATTTATTGCATAATTTGAATTTTAGACTGTTCTTCCATTTGTCCTCCACATCTTGGCATACTACGTACTGGTAATAATAATAAACAAGATCCATATTCTGAGCTTTTTAACAGAAGAACAAATGTGATGCTTCTGTCTTGGCGTCACCAGAGATCTAGAGAGCTTGCAAGGACCATGATCTTGATACTGGCATTCCGTCTATGTATGGCTTTTATTGCAGATCATGTAGTAAAACCAAGGCTTTTGTTTGTATGAAGCCTAAAATGCACTAGGCTCCTGATCTCTCTGAGAGTATTAAAACAGATGAGTATTATAAAGAATAAATAGCACTTGTAATTAGTAACACAACTACAATGAGAGTGAAACCTACCACCCTGCACTATTTTGATATTATTGCTATGCATTAACATTTGCTTTTGCCCATGAGCCACACAGAGGACTGCCTGCATTAATGATGATGGGGACCAGATTGTCTGCTGGTATATACCGGGATAGCCCCAGCAGGTTCAACAGAGAAGAAGCTGTCTTACAGCTCCAGTGATTATGGTCTTGGCAGCTCCAGCATGAACCTCGCTGGGAGTCGGATCCAGTCTTCAGTATGTTTTCTCTAGGAGGTAAATAAAATGAATAACAAACTAGGAATGAAAATTAGGGAAAGAAAAAATACTCGCACAAATGCGTGGTTCACTTTCAGTGATTCAAGTTTACTGTACATGCTACATCAAAACAAATCTTAGCAATTACATTTTTCTGGGGGGAAGGGAGGTGTTTTTTTTTTTTTCTCTGAACTCCTACACCCTGGTTAAAAGCTTAAAACAGGCTGAGTTGTGCAAGGCTGTGCTGAGACTGATCAGGCAGAAAAGCGTGCCGTGACACTCCCATCCGTGTGAAAGAACGGACCGGCTCCTGAAGTACGTCCTTGCCGGAGCTTGATCGTCCTCCCACTTGTTCATGTCAGCAGTCCTGACGAAGGAGCAAGAGACACATCTAGTCCTTACTCAGCAACAACTGCTATGGGAATCAGAGGGAAGGGTGCGTGCTCAGCTGCTTTTTATCCATCAGGATTTGAACTACCGTGAGTTCTGTTTCTAGTAAGAGCTCAATAAAAACTGACCAGGAAGCCTTAAGATTTGATCCAGTGAATTTTCATTGTATTTCTGTGGAGCAAATATTGGCAATACAGGAGCAGTTCCAAAAGTTAGGCCTGAGACATAAATCTAACCTGAAAAAAAAAATGTTTACCTATTTCAGTTTTGCAACTGAAATAAACCTGGTGTTCTCAAAGATCAGCATGCAAACTGAACTGGAAAATGGTTTTGGTACACCACTGAGATCTTCTGTCCCATACGTCATTGCAACCATATCAGATCTCTGGGGGAAAAAAAAAAAAAAAAAAAGTATTATCTTGAGTAAACCACTAGCTTACAAAATTCATTCTTAGATATTTTAGTTAGCTTTACAGTGCTCCTAAAAGGTGCTGGATTTACGGTATTTTTAGTTACATTCTTTTTACATCACTATCCTCAACACTGTTTAGCTGAGTTTTGAATAGGTTATCTCAAAATAAAGACTGGCATTTTCTTTCATCCCTGTAAGCACTGGCATCTTCACAGACCATTTTTACTGGCTCTAAACTACATTGACGAGTTACAGAAGGGAACAACTTTTCCTCTAGCAGCAGAAGCATACCAGGTGTCAGATAGGAATGAGTGGCCATGCTTAACCCCTGACAGATTTGAACAGTGACCTACATATCAGAAGCAGCATATCACCTAACAACATAAAATACAAACATAATCCATAACTTTTATTAAGTATAGTGTTGCATTTCATCCCACTGCAGATATGTCATTATCGTGCTGCAGGCAAAGATGAAAATAGCATGCCTGATATTATGCATTTATATAATGCATAATAACGCTTAGCATACATACAGTACTGTTCATTCTCAAAACACTTTAAATCATTTAAACCTCAAAAAAAGCTGCAAGGTAGATCAGTATGTTGCTTCTAGTTTTTGTTTTTTAATAATTATTTTTCCACTAAAACTTATGTGTAAGTGCATCACATCAAGGAATAATAGATCTATGGCCAAATTGCGATCAAGTTACTTTGGTGAAACTACTAATTATCTTTGAAGTCAACGGAAAACTTCCAGCAATATAACCAAAATCAGAATCTGGATTCTATTCCTACATGCCATGAAGCTGAGCTGTTATTGGATAGCTTGGTATATCTAAAAATAAACCCCCTGGTTTATTTTTAGCTCATTCTGGAAATCGGGTTGACGTTGTTTCTTACTCCTCTGGCTAACTTAAAAAGTAAAATCTGACAACGTGCTTCTTTTCTTGTTTGCTGTGTTGTCCTACCTGCTTCCAGGCACCCTCCCTCCACAGGCTGGGAAAGCAAGAGGATGGGGTTTCGCAAGATGATCGTGGTACTGGTGGCAGACTGCAGTCCCACAGGGTCAGTTATTACATCTCAAGGGGGAACAGGTAACTCAAAAATAAGGTCCTCTTTCCTCTCCCTGTGCCTGACTTTGGGGTGTTGGCTTTGGGCAGTCATTTAGCCAACGCACAGTGACCACCGCTGCCTCTCTTTTTGCACCCTCTTAAGGACTCTTTAAAGGAGATCTGGAGAACGCATCCTCTTTTAAATCCATTGCCGAAGCTATCACAGCTGAGGTTATTGCCAGCCCTGTCTCAGCAGCTGTTACAGGAGGTCCAGATGGCTTTCTTTGCTCCTGATAACCTCGGAGAAGGTGGGACAGATTTCTGCTTAGTCTTCAGTCCGCTGTAAGACATGATCAGTACGACTCACGGCAGTAAGCGGTTGTTTGCCATTTTGTTCCACATACAGATTCTGGGAGGGATAAAATTTACTTTCTCTTGTGGGAGTAATGCGTTCATTTGAAGAGGCTATTGTGGTTTAACTGTTAAAAAGCCCAGGAATGCCTGTGTCAGTTCTTCCCTTCCAACATTTTATTCTATCCTGTCATTTTGTCAATTATCTTTAAGGCTATTCTGCCAGTTCAGTGCAGTCAGCAGAAAACACAACAGGGAGACTGCTTTTTTTTTTTTTTTTAGGGGTGTTGAGGTGGGAGGGTAGGAAAAGGAAAATAACCATATCCAACATTCCAAGCCTTTTTAAGCCTCTCAAGTGGCAGAATGACTCAGTAAAAAATGAAACCCAGTCCACTCAACAGGGTATCTTAACCGAATAAGATATTATAAAAATCTGAAATAAAAAGTTGTCCTAAAGAAGTAAAAAAAAATACTCACACAGACACGTGCTTAAATCTAGCAGTTAAGAGTTTAGCTCAAATTTTTCTTTCCTTGGCCACTGTAAGATGGAGGAATGAGTACTGGAACTGACCCTACCCTCGCTGAGGATTACATTGGGATTTTGCAATAGTTCGAGACTTCCCCATTACAGAATCCTGGATTGGTTTAACTCATATCAAAACCTGAAATTATTCCTGGATCAAAAACTGTTTTAGTCTGGATGGGAATATGCAATGGTGCTGCAGGGTGGCTTTGCATCTTTCTGCACTGACAAGCTCTTGTCGCACAACCGTAAGAGTACATCTTCGGAAAAATTAGATCCTGCCAGGGATAGCAGCTCCGTTTAGCACAGAGTTTGTTTCCACAGAAACCACACCACTGAAGTCTGCAGAGGGCAGATGCAGAATGAGAACATCTGTGACCACTTAGGTTAATTGCCTTTCCCAACTCTTCCCTCACTTCTGGTCTCTGATGGCCCTCTGAAGATCAATGGCAGATCACCAGGCATCTTGTTGCAGGCTTTCTGCCATCCTGCCCCGTCTCCTGGGGTTATCTAAAGCTGGCTTTAAAGCTGTACCCAGAGGGTCCCAAAGGACTACTCACAGAGAGTCTGCCGTCCCCTTTGTCCCTGGCTTCCTCTCTATTCCTGGACAGACCATTTAGTCCCTCCACTCCTCAGATCTACAGCTGAGCAAGAGCGACGAAAGCTTCCCAGTTTCACAGGTCTAATGCAGTGGTGCGTTATGTCTTACGTGATAGCTCAGATACAGTTGTGATAGGAATCATGTAAGTAGCTACTTTAAATAGTTATTTTGCTCTTTATCGTGCTTTCATAACAAATAAATTTCTTCAGATGAAAGGGATATCAAGATATTGCATTACGTTACTGATATATCCAACACACTACGCTATGTTTTCTTTGCTACTGCTTTCTGATTCATAGTCTTTTCAAAGAATGTTAACGTTTCCAAAAAAAAAAAAAAAAATCAAAAAAGATACTGTCAGTGCCGATGCACGAAAATGATTCAAGCCTTATCTCCTCTGCCAATGTACTTAACCTAAACTCAACCTACAAAAAGGAAAGAAGAAAATGAGGTTTTTAAAAAGCAAGTTTGAAACCACTATTGAAAGCCACAACAGTCAAAAAAAGACAGCAGCAAATGAAAACAAGGGCTGAAATTCATGCAGTTGCCATCGCCCCAGGTTTCGTTGTGATTCTACCTCAGTCTACAGTGGTTTACTAGTTTCCTTTTTGAAACTCTTCAGATGTGGGAAGAAGTTGGCTGTGGCTGTAGGGACTGGGGGCGTCAAAAGAAAGATGAGATATCAAAGCTGAAGGAAACAATCAAAACTAGTTATTTTTAGCAATGATTATTAAGAGCCAGCAACATAGGACCAATTTATAACACCCTTCTGTTTTTTTCAGGCTATCAGAGACATGCTCAGGGGCAGAGCAAATGTCTTTACCGGCTTCTTCAGACCACTGGCAACCTGCATGTATTAGAGGTGGTCTTCCTTCTATGAAATAGATTTGCTGATACCATTTTAGAGGCCTTGGGGATGTGCAAGAAAGCTCTTTAAGTACAAATTTGTACTATGACTTTATTACATTCCTCCCAGAGATCCAGGCTGATAAGTGACAAATGCTGCCTTTATTTATTGTTTTCACATAAAGTTCTTGCATGTATATTCTTACAGCAGTTCCTCATAATGGCATCGAAACTATTGAAATCTTAAGTTAGCCAGAAAGTGTGAAGACAAAAATTTAACTACATTTTGGGAAAAAAATTCAGTACAACTGATCTTGAGACAAATTCTGGCCTGTTAAATGTATTTAAACCTTTGTTTGCATATACATGATAACAGTATTCACAAGAGGTATGTGTTCTTATTAAAATGAAAAAAAAAAAGCACAAGCTCATTTGTTTGGAGGCTTAAAGTACTTGGGGCAAATTATACATTATTTAACTTTTCATCAAGACTGTACTTCCTAAAGATTCTTATGGCAAAACTGGAATCTTAACTGCAACTAATAATATATTTACAAATTCTACATTTAATCAGAGTACATATAATTTTGTCCTCATGAAAGTAAGTCATCCATGGAACCCTGTATCTGTAGTTTGTAATGACCTCAGGAGTCCTTAATGCTGTTGCATCTTATTACAAGCAGCTGGAGGTATATTACTCTTACCTACTTACCAGGTCTTTCATTTTGTTTTCCACAATGTAGTAGATGTCATGGTGCAATTAAAGGCAATAAAGACCAAGACTTTGCTCTATTTCATTCACATCTCAGTGGCTGCCTCTTCCTGTGTTATTTCTGAACCTCTCACCCTTTCACAGCTGAGAATTAAATCTGCAAATTGGGGGAAAAGGTTTCATTCAGTGTCTGAAATTGCTGCTACAGTTGTGGGTGGGATTCAGTTACTCTTAGGTGGTGGAACATCCACCCTTCCAGCACTGAAGTTTGAGCCAGTCACTGAACGAACCACAGACCGCCCGGTGGATCCAGAGGGAGCGCTGGAGCCGAGAAGACAGCCTTGTGCTGAGCTGGAAGGTCTGGGGTTTCTATGTTCGCCTGTCTGCACTGCTCCCACCCAGCACATCCCTGCAAACAAAAAGGGGGCCTAAGCCGCAGCCAGCCGGGTTCATGGAGGAGGAGGCACACGGGCTTGGCTTCTACAAGGCACGAAACAATGAGTCTGCTCTGCCTGTGTGCTGGGAACTGCAGCTGACTCACTGCTGGAGCTCCCCTTGGGAGGGACAAGTGCCTACAAAGCTGACTGACACCTTAGTTTCCTCACTAAACAAAGTTGTCTAGTCATAAATAAACATGTCATTTCTGGCAAAAATGCGGAGAGTGAGTGTCTTTCTGAATAATAACGGTGTAAGAGCTTAAGGCTTGCGTTCCGCACCCTCTCTCTTTGCCTGAAAAATCAGCCAGAAACAAAACAACTGGATACAAACAACTGGGTACTCTCAGGCTTGAACAGGGGCCTGTGCAGCTTTTTCAGAGCTCGGGGTAGAAAATCTTGACCACTCCCCAGAGCCTTCTATTGACACAAGTCTGTCCTTTCACTTCTGATGTAAGGAGCCAAGCCTTCCTCCAGCCCCTCAAAACACGGATCTCAAGCAAATTGCTGGCTCATGCCTTCCCAAAATGACAGTACTCCCCTCACTGCCTGCTCTTTGCTCACCTCTGCAGCTGCAGAGGCTGCGCTGCCACCACCATCCCAGTCCTGCTCCTACTCCATGACCCACGCTGGACACCGGGCAGGACTTCGTGCCACTTGGTGCAACAGTAACTTCCTGCGTATTTTAGTGCAGGTCTCAAAGAGTTTAGAGTATCTTTCTTCCAGGCAATTTTTGTGCTCAGCCCATTGCCTGTCTTCTGTTTTGTCTCTTTGGAGAGTGGCTGGGAGATGATGGGACCATCTCTGTGGTCACCTTTTCCTCCAGGCAGCTCCTTAGCTACTGTCCCTGCATTTTCTTCATTGGGGGGGATGAGAAGCTTGTAGTAATAACCAGACAAAATTAAACTGAGCTATTAAATGAATGAGTGACCTTATTAACATGAAAGAAGATGATAACAGTAACAACCATGGCCTAAACAACTGCAAAGCAGATCTTCAGATAACAAGAATTATTACATTATTACATGTTTAATTTCTGATGACTCAACATTTTCCTGTGAATTACTGACCAGAACATATTAAAGTTCTAAGGCAGGAAGTCCTTCTAAGCTTTCCCTTAGTCAGTGGTGCCATTAAACACTTTTAGCAGACATTTGAGTTTATGCTCCTTTCTTCTCCGACCACAAATCCATACCATGAGAGGCTTGCATCAGTGGGAGTTTTGACCAAGTACGGGTTGCAGAGTCAGGCCCCACGCAGAGCCCTAGACACAACCTGGCTCTTATTTGGGATAAAAGTGAATGCATTTTGATGAGCTAAGCAACCAAACTGGGTTAATATCCAGTTTGTCAACAAACTTGTTTTGGCATGCTGGCTAGACCATGGCTGTTTACCCCAAGTAAACTCAGTTTTGGATTATTTTTTTCCCAGAAGAATGAAGGACCTCGAAAACTTCCCTTGCAGTTGGTAGTGTCAACTATGTGAGGAGACAGCGAGGAGCTCACAGAGGCCATCGCAAGGATTTGGGAGGCTTTGGGTTGAGGACTGGCTGGGAACTTCTATCATTCCAGGCAGACAAATCATGCATGCTCAGAGCAACATGATGCTGAATGTGCAAAGATCGAGTCCAGTCACCCTGCTCGTACAATGTGGGGATGTTCCTTGCCTGTGCCTGCATCAGCCACAGAGGAAAAGCTGTTTTACCAGTCGTCTGGAAAACTCCAGTTGTCTGACCAGTGCCGAGGAGCTGGGAGCACCTCCTGAATCACAAGAGAACTAACACTGCCAGAACTAAGTATACTCTATTTAGTGTGTTTACCTATACATATAGGCACACACACATATATAACCTATAAATATAGGTAATAAATAACAATCCATGCCCTTTCATAAGCGCAAAAGAGCTTCCTGGAGATAGACGGATGACCCATCAAGTGCATTCTGAAGTATCTTTCGCAAGGAAGGCCTTTCAGAAAAAGGATTCTGTTTACTGCATTTACGAAGAGGTTTAGAGCCTCAGTTAAAATATCCGCAGACATATCATAATGGAAATTCAGGCGCATTGTTTTTCTTTTTTTTGATGCAGGGGAGGTTGTCTTTTATTTTTTTACATATTTTTAGAATTTGGTGAAGGGTTTGGCCGTTTTTACAGCGAAAGCTGCTGTCATGTAAACACTAGTAACTTCTCAAAGACAAAAATGCGTGTATGGTTCTAATTTTAAGTACATGAGGTCATCGGTTAAGTGTTCCGAGGACTGTGTGCCGGTTGGGACACGAGAGGAGGGATGCGTCACACAGTCTCGTTGATCTGAGTTC
Organism: Trogon surrucura; assembly: GCA_020746105.1. Lineage (NCBI taxonomy): Eukaryota > Metazoa > Chordata > Aves > Trogoniformes > Trogonidae > Trogon > Trogon surrucura. The sequence continues at coordinate 106,047,763 of CM036618.1, forward strand.
AGCTTCAAGTGGGTGAAGGAGGCTGCCTGGCTGAGGTGCACAAATAAAAACGCTTGATTTACACAGATGCTGACGCAGGGTTTTATGAGCCTCCAGAAAGTCTGCGACTTGTGGACTCGGGGCTGTGTGACTTAGAAAGTTGCCCTTTCCAAGGCTGACTCCTGGCAATGGGCGAATCCCCGGGACAACCCTCTCACCCAGCTGCAGCACCCCCGCGGGCCCCTCACGGGGGGCTCTGGGGGGTCCCCAGGGGACGGACTCCCCCGAGCCCCACCGGCCTCCTCCCGCCGCCATGCGGGCAGGATGAAGGATGCGCCGCGGCCTCCCCTCACCGGCCGGCCCTGATCCCGGGGCACCGGGACGCCCTCTCAGCCTCCCTGACGAAGCAGCACACCTGCCCTGACCCACTCCACCTCGGGCCCAGGCCCAGCGCGTCCTCCCGGACGGCCACAACCTCGGCTGGGCCCGGCGCGGCGGGAGAGACGGTGGCGCCGGCGGAGGCCTCCCGCCCGCCCGCACCGCCCGCGTTTGCCGCGCCCGCCCGCACCGCCCGGCGCTTCCTGCGGCGCGGGGCGGCGGAGCCTGGCCGGCGGGGCCGGGCCCAGCGCGGCGGGGCGGGGTGGGAGGGAGGAGGAGGAAGGGGGAGGAGGGCAGAGACGGGGAAGGGAGCGCGGGGCAGCGGCGGCGGGAGGAGGAGTCGGTGCCGCCGCCGGATGCTGCGAGGAGGCGCCGCGGCCCCCCTGTGCTGCCGGCCGCTCACCTGAGCGGACAAGAGGGAGGAGGAGCCGGCGGCCGAGCTGCGCGGAGCCCGGCGGCGAGGCGGGCGGAGGGTCGGGCGGGCGAGGCCATGACACCGGGCGCTTAGCGGGGCCGGCAGCGCGGCAGGAGGCCCGCGTCCCGCCGTGTGCGCCCGGCTGCCGGGGGGGGCAGCCGGCGGCCTCTGCCGCGGCCTAGGAGAGCGGGCGGCCTTCCCCTCAGCGCGCCGGGCGCGGCGCCGCCGCCGCGGCCCACAAGATGTCCACTCGGACGCCGCTGCCCACCGTCAACGAGCGGGACACGGAGAACGTGAGTGCCGCGCCGGGCCTCCCTCCTCCTCCTCCTTCGCCGTGCCCCTTCCCGGCGCCCCCTCCGCGGCCGCCTCTCCCCGGCACCTGGCGGCGGCCCGGCCCGTCTCGCCGCCCGGGCCAGGTGCCCGAGGGGTGGGCGGGCCGCGGCCGCCCCCTCGCGCGGCGGGCCGGGCACTCCCCAGCGCCGGGCCGGTACCGCCGCCTGCCCTCGGGCCCTCCGGCTCCTCCGTGCGGCGCTGCCGGGGCGGGTCCGGCGCGCTGGGGCTCCGCGTCTCCCCAGCTCGCCCGCGGCCCCAGGCCTCCTGCGGGGTCGCTCCGCTCGGCGGCCGGGAAACCCTTCCCAGGCGTTGTTGGGCCGGGCCGGGCTGCCCTTATATGTCCTCGGCTGTAGTAGGCGCGCACAGGCGGTTGGCTTCGGTGCCCCGCCGGGGAGAGGCCTCTGTCGCCCGCGGTGTGCGGGCCAGGCTGCCCTGCCTTCGGGCGTCCCCCGCAGCGGGCACTTCTCCGCCTGGGTCCGGGCACCCACCCGTGGGCCTTCGGCCCCGTCTCGCCTGCTGGGATTCAGCCGTACTTGCTCTTTGTTTGGCTTGCACCTCGAGGATGGTCCCCGGCGTTGCTGTTGCTCTGTGCCTTCCTCTGTTTTGCTTTGTGTTGCGTCTGAGAGAAGCTGTCGTCGTGTCCTTGGTAGCTCCCGAGTTGATTGTTTGTACCTTCCTTTGTGCTGTTTAAACATCCTTGTGCTCCTCATCTGCTCCACCCGGACTTGATGGAGTAGGAGTGTAGTGTTGTTCTCGGTCACGGTGGTCTTCCTGCAGGAAATAACCAGTCTTGGTTACGATGGACAGTGTAGCTGAGAAATCTTAAAATCCTGGACCATGTCTGGTCCTGTCCATTGGTGATGATTATTTAAACAGGCGAGGTGTGAAATTTTCATCTTAGGTGAGGGGCCTGATATTAAAATAGGTATGTTTGGAATGCGTGCTAAATATTGTTCGCCGCCTTTGGGAAAGCAGCAGAAGGCGTGAGATGGAAAAAGGGAGTCATATGAAATTTAACACATGCAATTGCACCTAATTTCTGCTTGGGTGGAAGCTGGTTGGTAAGAAACGCAGGAAGATGGCCTGATGGGTTGAAATGGGTTTAAGAAGATGGTTCTGGACAGCAGTGGGTGCCTGTAACATCTGTTACCATGCAAGCCAGCGCAGTAGTGCCTGTTGAATAGGTTACTGAATTATATGGAAAGACAAGTGAGTATGAAAAGAGGGTTTTGAAGACAAAGGTACCAGAAATGAGATAACATAGTTAAAGAAGTGAAACCCTAGGTTGATCTCTTATTATAATGAGCTTTTAGTATCCGTTGCTAAGTGGAAGTTTAATTGACATAGCAATATCAACCTGGTTACTAGTTAAAGTTTAAAGCAAGTAGATGTGTTTGGTCTGTCCTTGCTCTTCATGGACTGCCGAGTCTTGTATTAGTGTCAGAACACAAGCAAGTCCTCGAGGTGAAAATGAAAGTTTAGATTTAATTAAAAGACGAAATCCAGATTTGAGCGATGTACGTTACTTCTAAGTCTCCATTTCAAATGGATATAGGAGTGTAGATGAGAGATCACAGGAAGGGATAAGTAACATTTATGCGTATCTCCAGTAAGATAGTACGTAAGACTTGCAAAGTACATTTACACAAGGCAAGTGGAAATATTCTCAAACGTCATCAACCTCTGTAGAGTGAAAACATCAATTAAAGTGTTAGTAGTTAATTTAGAAAATGCTGTACTACTTTTGAATGCCCTATTTTGACGCATAGAGATAGGCAAGGTTTAAGTTTTATTATTTCAGAGAGTGCATTGAGTATCTAAAAAACCACAGGTTTGTACAGAATATCAAAATCACACATTTGTTCCTGAAAATCTTGGCAGAAGTCTGTAACCTAATACTAACGAATATATAATCCTCCAGTCAGATAAACAGTAAAGAGCCGTGCAGTACTAAGTTCCCAAATCTGCACAAAGTAATTCTAGTGCTGTCGTTAGTATGGCATCTGCTGGGCTTTGGAGCAGAGATCTCGAGGAGGTTGTAGCTTCTGCCCATCGGGGAACCTCAGGCAGCCCTCTTTGCTACCCGTGGTCTCTCCCTTTACGAAGACCTTTTGCTGAAGTGGTGAATGTGGGATGGAGGAGGTGGTCTGTTGCTCACCTCCCAAACAGCAGCGTTCCTTGATTTAAAATGGATTCTATCAGGGTGAGATGAGACTCTTAATTTACTTTTAATGTGCCTCCTCCTTCTAATAAATGCTAATGGACAGGGGAATTGTTTATGCTGATGGGCCTTGATGCACAAAGCTTAGCTGGGAAGCTCTGGGTAACTGAGATGCTAAGAAGTTGCCATTGAAGGGAAAACTTACTGGGAAGAGTGAGGAGTTAAAGAGCAGGGTGAGTGGGTTTGTCCTGGTAAGTAAATCCAACTTTGTAGCACATATTTCCAGTTCCCAAGCAGATATATTAGCAAAGCTCTCCCAAGCTCTGTAGCTAATGGTGATCTTCAGGAGAGGGCTCTTTTCTTCCGTCTGGTGCGCGTGGCCATCTCAACAATGTTGCTCCTTTGTGTGACTCTCGAGGGACAGACTATAGCTCTGTATCCCAGAGAAAGCTGATTGATGGTTCCGAGTACAGATCTACGTACGCGTCCAGCTGTGCCTTGCACGTGGCATGAGCTCGTTGCATGAAATCATGAGTAACTACCCTACCGCTGCCACCCCATGCCTCTTGGCAGCTGCCTGCAGTGCTCTTTAAAATAGAATATGAATACAGTTGCAACATATCCTTTTCTCGGAGTATGCAAGCATGTGTTCTATTATTTTTTTAAAAAAATAAGTACTGTAATTACTGGACGTAGCACCTATCATAAGAATATCTATTCCTTGAGGAATTATGGGAGTTCCTGATGGGATGGGTGAAAAACATGCAGGTTTCCATCATTCTCTTGTGCCTTTTATCCCATAGCACCCTTTGAAAATAGTCTAGAAGGGGTAAGATCATGCGGCAGACTACTTGATAAGGTCTTATCAGAAAGCTGGAGTGAAAGGTACAGGGACCGCCGACAACTGACAAACAACAGGTGGAGGAAAGCAGTGGTTGTGAAACAATCAGCCAGTGTCTAACTAACAGGTCTGCGTTACAGAAATTCACACCGCTTTCTTCCTTTTCCTTTTTGCTGTTCTGTACCTCTCCTAGTGCTACATTTAATTTTTCTAGTGTATGTTCATAAATATTTTTCATTGGGAATATTACTCCTCTTTCATGAAAGCTGTGTTTAAGAAACGAAATAGAATATGATTGTCAAACAATCCTATTAAGCAGTTTACTGAGAAAGTTGGGGAAATTACTGGGTGGAGGCAGTACAGTAAAGATTATTTTTGTGCCTATTACCGGATTTATTTTTTTCAAGTGAGGGTTAAGAGCAGTATTCAAAATAATAATGTTCCTGTGTTTTGGTATTGTACATGTTGCTACTTACAGCTTCCTCTTGATAAATTTTACGTAGGCTGTGGTAGGTAATGTTTCAGTGTGTGCAGACACTTGCAGTTGGGGTCAGTTTGGGTGAACTGAGTTCCCCTTCTTTGCTGAGGCTGGAGGAGGAGAGGGACAGAAATCAAAAGCTTTGAGCTAGAGTAGCTCTTTTGTTTTTACAGAGTTGGTGTTAATTGAGGAAGGAGGGGCTTCTATGTTTTTCCCTTCATATTATGTTGTATTCTATCATCTCATTAAATTGGGGAATGGCTTTCCTGAATTAAGGCAAAAAAAAAAAAGTCTGTAATGTATTTTTTTAATGGTTTTGGAGAGCTTTGTGTAAGAAGAGACTCAGAGATTCAACAGTCAGCTGTATAGTGCTTGCCTTAGTAAAATCAGTAAAAATGAGAATGCTGTAGTTTTGTAGGTGTGGGTTTTGTTTTTTTTTTCCAGACATGAAGACCTCTTAGTCTGGCATAACAATACATATGTTTTGGGGTTTTTTTCCATAGCAAGTCTAAATTTTTTTTTTAAGGTGTTGCTATTTATTTGTGTTGTGGTGTCATCCGTCTAGCTAAGTTTTACAGTATTGTTTTGCTTTTTACTTTTCAGACACATAAAAGCTGGTTAATTCTTCCTCAGAGATCTTACATGTTTATGGCGGAAGAAGGAACAAACAAGGCTGCATGATAACGCGGGCCAGAGCCAAGGAGGAATGTGGGGATTGTGGTTCATCTTACCTAGCCGGTGCTGTGCAGGAATGATGTCATAGAAGAGAGAGTTTTAAGGAAGATTAATACATTGACCTATGATCATGTGGTTTGCTTCATTATCATATAGTTAATTATAATTTTGACACATGCACACCCATTAGCAGGCTAGGGAGGGAAGGGTGATGTCTCAGATGGCAGCTAAAGGGGGTGTGGTTAAGGATGACTGATAGTGGAGGCTACTAGAGAACTGCATTTTAAAGAGGAAAAAAAAAACAGAACAGGACAAGAGGTAAGAGAATGGAATGAAGTGCTCAGGTTGGAGTAATTATAATGATGCTGTGTTTAATTTTTGTTGGTTTTTTGGCTCTTTTTTTTTTGCTTCTGGATTTGCTTTTGCACAATAAGAACACATGGTTTTGATTTGGACAGAGGGGGCGTGGGAGAAAGTATCTGACAAGAATTCTTTCGTTCAGTGCCTTAAGCAGAAGAATGGCCTAGTTTCCAAGCCTTATGGGTTCAAGAGTACAGCTGTATCTTTCTTATCCACAGGAGATGGGCTTCAGCAAAGTGGAGAATGCCTTTGTTTTTTCCTTCTAAGATTATTTCTCCTTAATCATAAATACACCATTAGGTCATATGTTTGAATGGTAGGAACACAGTACATTCTCCTAGTCTTACTTTGAAAGTTCGTGTTTTCTCTGCAAAAAATGTTGTTCGGAGAGAGCAGGGTTCATTTTATCATGAAATATGTTCATGTGTTTTGAAATTCACCTTCCATATGAATCATAGGGTGTCATGGAATAGGTGATAGATGTTTAATTTTGTTATCCTACTGTAAAGAGAAGTATTTTGGAACAAACGAGTGAAAAAGTAGCTTCATGCTTCAGTGTTCTTTGTAGGCATTGCAAAAGAGTGTATAGTGTTCAAGTCCAGAAAGAGTTAAATGTGGTTGTGTTGTCCTAGTTTCATTTCATACTTTGTGGGGGTTTTGAGGTTCATAGGTAAACATAAAGTTAGTCTGTGGTTGTTGTGCTGGAGATTGTGCTTACATGGTTGGTGGAGTTAAACGCTGAACAAGGACAAGGAAATGATGTTTCATGGAGGCTTGCTGTTGGTGGGGTCTCTACCATCATATTTTTCTGATCACGTGGAATGACTGTTTATATTAACACAGGGTTTTTTTTAAAAAAAATTTTCTAACTCTGTGCTTAAAATGTTTTAATCATCAGTAAAGGCAGATTTTTTTGCCCCCCATGGCACCCAATTATATATAAGAATTAGTGTTTCTACCATAAATGTGGTGAGGTTGTATGATGACAATTGCTGCTGTTTAGCAGAGGGAGGTCCTGCAGACTTCTAATTGATATCAATAGTTAAACAGAGGAAAAAAAATAGTAATTTAATTTTTCTTCTAAGCGCAGATACAATTATTTCTGTGAAGTTATAGTCTCCATCATTTGTGTGTATACCATTTGCATTTGCACTTGCAGAGTTGGTTTTTTTTTTTCCTGTTATCAGAGTTTACTGTAGACTTAGCCTTAATATCTTGCTGATGGTTGCAAACAAATGTTAAGCACTGTTTTACAGTGGAGCAGGTTCATTGAGAACTATCCTGTAAAAAGGAGAGGTGATTTTACTACTAACGTGGAGCTAGAAATCTATGATGCAACCAAAACCCTAAGACAGATTTCTTACAAATTGGCCTACTGAGAACTTCAGAACTGGAGCAAAATTTTCAAGTGTTGTGACACCAGAGAGAAAGCATTATATCATTTGTGTTTAGATAGTATTTTTTAGGAGCTTTGACTTTTTTTTAATGCATGTTTATGGTCTGAACTGCCTTCCAGGTTAAATATACTACTTGTAAGTAGCTGCAGACAGGGACATGCTTCAAACTTGGTGCATTTGTGTTCTGGTCACGACATGATCTATTATTTTAGTTGTTGTTGTTGGAAACACAGTGCTTGCCTTTTGTGGTTGTTTGTTCATGTTAGGGTTTTTTTTAAATCTTTCTGGAATTTCAGAATCACCAAAAAAAAATTTTTTTTATGACTTCATTATTTTTTTGGGTCTTTGTTCTTGAATGTTTATTCCACTCTAGGTAGTGGTAAATGTTCTCCACAGTCGAATGTTTATGGAAACAACTATGAAAACAAGAAAGTGTCATTGAAACATTCACGTTGTTCAGTGTAAGGAATACATTGCAGCTGAATCTGAGCTCTAATAATAAGCTCTTTCTTCACATCAGCTACCAAGCTTGGCTAATTGTTAATATTTTTCTACTTTTTTTACTATTGAAATTAAGTTTTTTGGTTTTCTCTCTAGTCAGTGCTAAACTGAGCCCTAAATTGAGGCAATTGTATTTCATTTGAGAAGGGAATTTTCTTTTTTTTTTTTTTTTCCTTTTTTTTCACTCCCTTTGAATAACTTAGTAGAATAAAAGGATTGCTGAGATCTCAAAATCAGTTTAAGACTGTGTAGCTGTATGTGATGGTGCAGCTTAGACAGCTCTGGTGAGCATCCTAGTGACCTTAAGGCTAAAAATTCCAGGAGGACAAGGTCCACTTTCTTCAGGCAAGTTTTCCTGTGCTTGTTTCATCTGATTTTATCTACTGACTAAACACACTATAGGTATCCTGGTAAAATAAGTTTAGGGCAGAAACCCTGACAAGCACTTTCTGTTCTTACCATGATCCTGTTTCCTTTTGAACTGAGCTGGCAGTTAAAAAAATTGTTTTGGTTTGTACTTTTTTAGATGTGCGTTTTGTCAGGGATTTCTTTATGTATGCTTTCAAAGAAAACACCAACTTGTGCTGAAAGACGTATGTTCACAGTCGTAGTAAGGTGTGTGCATAGTTAAATTCAGGCTGGGCTACAACTAACCTTTAAAGCAATGAACTGAACGTGCTCATGGAGCAGTGCCAGGCCTTAGGCTGTATTGATTGATCAATAGAGTGTATTTATGTAAAACCCAAAAGCGTGGGTTTTCTGCTCATCTCTAGAATGGAAGATCACTACGTTATTCTGAAATTTTTCTGTCTTACCAGGACAGCTGATTGACAATGACTTTGCATCACTTATCCTGGAAAGCAACCTCTCTTCTGCTGGAATAAGTGCATTGTCTGTGTGTTCAAGATCTTGTATTCTGTTTGCTGTGTATAAATCCAGGAGAAAGTAATTTTCCTTCTTTTATTTTGCCATTCCTATGCTTGTGAGACACCTTCGGTGTAGGCTTTGTGTGTCACAATATGCACTCCACTTGTTGGTTTAGCGTTAATGTGGTTTACAATCCAGACGACTTTTGTAAAGACTCCTGCTGAGCTGTTCCAGATTTAAGTGTTCAGTACCAGTGACTGGGCCTTTGCACGCAGGTTCAAGTTTTCAGCATTTTATAAAAATGTAAGACATGTTACAGAAACCTACATTCAGCGTACAATAATACTCTGTTTTGAAAAAGAAAAAGAATTTTTTTTTCCACACTTGGATTCTTCAAAAGACTGGCAATGTGTCAGAAAAAGGACTCCTGGTTACAGTAAGCTTTAGCTAGTTTCATTGTTTTAATTTCCAAGCTCTGTACCAAATCAAAAGAAGCACTTGCAAAAGAAATGGGTGGTAAAACATTCTTTAAATTGTTCAGTCATTTTGAATGCCTAGGGATTATAATACCTTGATATGTGTGTGTTCGTAGTCCTAATTATCTCTCAGGTAAGGACTGATAAACAGAGTTGAGTTATACTGAGGAGAGAATTAAATGTGTTCATGATCTCAGGTTAGCTTCTGCCTTGTTTGCCATCACCCTGGTGGTGTGTTGGCAGTAAGTAGAATAATAATCCTGTTTTACATTTAAACATGTGGTCTGTAGAATTCTCACGAGTGAAAAAAAAAAACTAATCATGTTAATTCGGGTGGGGAATGATGCACAAACTTAATTTTAACTGATCCAACATACGGAGCTTTCTCCAGTTGTGTTGCAGAAGTGTATTTTAAATATACATAGTTGTGATATGGCTAGCTTGAATAATCAGGCAGAACTTTATTTCACCTCTGATAAAAGCACTTGTGTAGTACATGGATGTTCACAGAGCTGAACATAGAGAGCTACTGGATAGCCCGTGGCAGTCTTTTGCAAGAGCAGATAATGATAATATTACTGGTGACAATGTCTAATTGTTTTTGTATTGGAAAGTAATAGTAGTGCGTGATAACTTTTAAAATCTCAAGCAGAGACAAAATTAGGCAAGGCTGTTAGAGAGAAGTGGTATCTTTCATTAAACAGATGTGGTTGGAGAAAATAGATTAGATTTGGATAGATTAGACTCTAGCAGGGCTTGCTGTAAAGGCCTCTGCCCAAGGCTAACGTTGTGGTAAAACCTGTAGTACCTCTGCTCTGCCGTGCCCTACTCATGATGCAGTAAAACGCGCAGCCTCTTGTCGGCGGAGGCACAAGTCGCTGGGTGCTCTGCTGTTTTCACCTCTCTTGGAAGCTTTCCTTCTGGCTTCCTCCTTTCCCCACTGGTGGTTCTTTTCCATCTTAGCCCAACACTTAGGGAGAAGGTGAAGGTGAAAGTAAAATGTCTTTTTAACTTGTCTCCAAGCTGCTCCCTGTTTCAGAGGGGAAAAGGCCATTCATTTGTAACCTTTTATATATCGCACAGACTATTTTTCGTGTTTAGTCCCTCAAGTACCTGACCAGTTTTGTTTTAAATGTGGTGATAGTCTATAGCTTGCCATCACAGCAGCTTTGTCCTTACATACATCTCATCTTTCTGAGATTCCTTTTAGTCATGATCGGTAAGTTGCTGCCCATTTAATACTCGCAATTTCCTACCTTATCACGTTCTTCCCCCCCTTCCCCTTCTTTCCCCCCTCCACGTTTTGCTTACTAATGTGCTTTTATGCTTGAGCTTGCATACTTGTTGCCAACTTCCTTATGCTTCTCACTCTTTCTGGGACCTTTTCCAGTTTTGCTCATTTAATGACATAAGCAAAACCAATACAAAGCTTTACTAAAGCTACATAATTGTAGCTCCTGTTTATTCTTCAAGTAATATCCTTTTGCATGAATCCCAAGGAGCATTTTAGTATGGGAATAGTGTGAACAGTAGAGCTGAAGGGAGTGAAGAAATGCTTTTCTGTGGGTGGGTTGTGGGCACTTCTTTCTGTTTTGGGGGCTATTCTTGAAATTGCTAGCAAAAAGGATTGTTACAACATTAAATACCATCAGTTAGACTGTATTTTCCTCACTGTGCACTTCCTTCCCTCCCCCTAGCGAAGTTACTGTGCTTCCTTCTCTCAGATAACAGCAGAAAGTAACCAAAGCTTTAGAATGATAACTTAGAAAGGACTTACAATTTTATACTGTTCTTTGTAGAGGGAGGTTTTGTTCATAGACTCAGCAGATATGTGAGGAATTTAATGTGCAAGAATTGCAGAGTTAGGGAAGCAAAGTGTAGGGTGTGCTGCAGTACGTGTAGCAGCAGCAGTGTAAATTACTTGTGCTTAAACAGTGAATATCTGAAATTCCTTTTGAGAGTGCATGCTTGGCTTCAGTTGTATATAAGTATCCTTCTAATTCTTAGATGTTTCTGTCATTACTGAAAATAAGGAGAGGCATAGCTAAAAAATTCAGAGAATCTCACACATTAAGAAGAGTCTGATTTTTGCCATGGAAATTACTTAGCCTGTTAAATGCTGCACTGTGCTCTTCCAGAGGATATTGTTGTTTTCCACAAATGGATTACATGTGTAATGTATTTACTCATATCTCTATTCCAGATAATATTATTGATTGAAAGTAATAGGATTCTTTAAAGCATTTGTGTTTTTAGTTAGTAATTTTTTTTTCCAACAGTAATCAGATTTTCTCCCCCATGAAATTATTACAGTAAGGACCGTCTACTGGTGGTTTAAAAATATCAGGAAAATGTCATTACTTAGTGAAGGACTAAAATAGTATTTTCTCCTTAAGATCATACTCCAGAAGGAATAACAACTGTAATTTGGTACAACGAGATGTATACAGAAAATATTAATAATACTATCTCTGCATAGTCTTTACCAGACATACCTACATGTAATAGCTCTTCAATTTTGCTTTTCTTAATTTGATATTAAATGAACATGGCTTGCTGCTTTTTTAGAGTTCTTTCTTCCAGTGATGGAATTAAGATGCACATGAACAAAGAAAATTTATGAAAGCACTTTACAATGAAGCTCTTGCTCCATCTACTGCATAGTCCAGAGAAATCTTATCTACAGAAAGTTGATATGAGCAATGAGGATTGATCTAATATAGATTCTGGAATTAGTCAGGGGAAGACATAATTATTATTAGAGAATGTATGCCTGTAGCAGGGCAAAGGGAAATCCAAACCCTCAACCTGTGCAAAGCAAAGTAGACTGATAAAATAAAAACTGCATTTAAATGTCCTTTTAAGGAAAGCTGTTCTTGGTCATGCAGTGATTGCAGGAGAATAGTACTTGTACCAAAATCAAATTTGATGCTTCCTAAATACTGTGAGATAAAATTATTGTTGGGTTTTTTTGTGTGTGTGCGACCTTTTGTTGAACTTTGTATTTTGATATTGTGTACAAGCTTTTTCACTGTTACTCCTTAAATCCATTTCCTGGTGGTGTGTAATGTTTAGTTTAAATAGAATTATTTTCAGAGTGAGTGGTGTCATGCTACTGGAGTAGCATAGAGGAGATAAACTGAATTACTGTATCTATCAGTTTGTTTTCATTGCCTTCATGTAATAAATGCTAACCTGCAGAAGCTGAAATAAATATAGCACTTGACTATTAAAGTTGTGATAAAGTATTGATGGTGCGTGAGTGATTTTTCCTAGTATTTTCTTAGAAATATCTTCGTTTCAGTGAAGATTTTGATCAGTAGGTGACAAACAGAAAAAAGGAAAACAAACCAGGAGACTGTCAAGTGTCTTTGCAGGTGGTATAGTTGTTAATATATTGGAGTTAAGTTTCCCTTTAGATAGTTTTTGAGAAAATATAGAGAGCTGATTTTGGGTTAGTTTTCAGTGGTAGGAAGATGGTAGAAAATGAGTAAATGCTTAGTTAAATGAGAAGGATATTTAATGCACTAACTCTTATCCCCTGGGATTGGAAGGGTTCTAGTCAGTTTGGTAAACTAAAGAAAAAAATCAGATGGAGTTCCCAGTGAGCCTGTGATAATTTAGGGATTGCAATATTGTATAAAGGGCTACGTGATCATTTCTCATACCGTGCTGTGGCTTTCCTCATCTCTCAAGAGGCAAGGAGAATCTTAGGACTGTGGGTAGGAGAGGGACCCTTGGCGGGCTGATGGTGGAAGAGAGAACAGAACATTTCTGTCTAACCCATTCTAAATCTTGGAATAATTCTGCGATGTACATTTGAAATCTCCATAAAGATGACTCTTTTTTAAGGTTTTGTGAATGGATTTCCAGTTGCTATTGGGGAGGTTGGTGGTCCCTGTCACCTGCTGGCATTGTTCTTATGTTCCCATGACTTCTCTGCTTTGCTGACTTTCCCTTCCTTAAGACTGAATAAAGTAATTTATATTTTAAGAAGAGACAGTATCTGACTTGTTAAGCCACCTCAACTGGGGATTTCCATACTGTAAGATACGTTGCTCTAGTGTTAGCCAAACTGTTTTGATGCCCAACTCAGGTCAGAATCAAGAGTTTCCACTGCTAATGCTGGGCTAGGGGTGACTGTTGCTGCTACCGGTTATTTGCTGTACCTTGCCATCTAGATAAAGAAATCTGGAAATGCCTGTCTTGGACAGCTTGCAGGCTGGGGTACTGTCTAAAGACTTTAGCTGGAGATCTGAGATTCTTCACCCACTGATTGTCAAAGTCTCAAGACAGAAGTTCATACTTTTTTGTTATTTGTACCTCTTTTTTTCTTACCAGTAGACTGGCAGCTTGTTTTAATGACTGCATTCATTTTGAATACATATTAGTTTTTGTTCAGCACTTTAATCATAGGTTCTTCAGCTTGTCGTCTTAAGCTTTATCCATACATATACACATATATGTACATGATTTCTTCTATGTTTTATTACTGTTTTATTTTAATGGGTTGGGTAAATCCAACATCTATTGGTTTTAATATTTTCTTTGCATCCTGTGATGTTTTTTTCTTTAGTTTCCTTTGCTGACTAATGTAATGTTGACTATTAAATTTGTGGTGTTCATTCTTTTTCTTGTGCTTGGCTTTTACATGTCAGCTGTACTCACAGATGATTTCTGTTTATGGTTTGAATTCAGTACACTGACAGGTATCTGCAGTATATGTGTGATTGTCAGTAATCATTACTGTATCTGCTAGTTTAAAGCATATAAGGAAATACATTATTTCTTCCTAGCTGTGTTGCATATTTTGTGAAGTCTTTGAGGGACAGTTATGGCTTTTTTTTTTTTTCTTTTTGCAATTTAGCTTCCTCGCTGCATGTTTCTGAAGAGCGAAATTATTGCAGTTTGTGTTCATAAATAATTGAAGTCTAAAGGTTAAAACAGGTGGTTGCATGAGTTTAGATACAAGGGGCTCCAAGGAAGTTGTAGTCTGAGCTCTGCGTAGAGAGTACTCTTTGATCATAAGATATGAGCTGGTCCAAGGGGCATACAGTGTTTGGACAGCTTAAAGTTAAGCATAAATCTGTGCAAGGTCAGTAATGTATTTGCTAAGTTGAAATGTGGCGTTGTATTATCCATATAAAGGTAAATAGTTACCACAGCCCAACTGAGGACATTTTATTTGACCTGTTAATTAACAGGGCAGAGAGCAGAACAGTCTTCATTTTGTTTGGTTTTTTGTTGGTTGGTTGGTTTTTAGTTTTTTTGAGTTCACCATGACCTACTATACTAGCTGGCTTGGATACATCGTTGTAATCTTAATCTCCATATAAAACACAGTTTATACTTTCAAGAGACCAGTTAAATTCAGTGGTGCCCTTCTAGCTTTATCTGCAGCTCCTGCCATCAGATCAGATAAAACCATGGAAAATGCTCTCCAAGTCAGGAAGGATTCCCTAACCCTTCCCTGAGGGCTTCAGCTCCTATAGAAGGGCGTGAGAGATGCATCATTAACATACTGTTTGTCCACGAGTTTTTTTTTCCTCTTCTATTTCTCAAAATTAACTGGTTGCCCAACTACTTTTAGATACATTTTTGTTGTAGGTACTGTATAGTATGAAATGAAATACTAAGATGAGTCTCCGTAGCCTTTGGATTAGACTTCTGAGATCCCAGAAGGGTGTATGTCAAAAGAATACTGGAAAATCCTTGTGAGTATTGGGTAACTTCATTTGAAACATAGCTTGACATGATTTTCAAACACTGAAGTCCTGCACAGTCTCCTTTCTAGGACATGTGTGCATCAATTAGTATGTATTGCTATCAGGTTGGATATTTTAATTGGTCATCTCATCACTTTTTAGAAGCAGACTTTACTTTGGAAAGTTAATAAGACCTTAAGGTAGAATAGTCTTTAAAATAAGGTGGTTATCTGTCTTGATGGATTCATCACTGGATCCACAGGATGAACCCAGTAATGGGGACGCGTAGACTTTAGAATTGCTGTCCAGCTTGCTAAAGGAGTAACTTAATTTTCTCTTGTATGTAGCAGAAGCGTTAAGGGTGTTTTGCCTGTGCATGTTGTTCTTAAAGGGTAGCTTCTTAAGCTCACGTTACGTGCTCCTCTGTCTCACACACCCAGTGCAGGTAAACACCACAAAAAAAGCAAGTCTAGTTATTTGTTTGTGGGATTTCATTTGTTTGGTTTGGTGTTGCTTGTTTTGGGTTTTTTTGTGGTGCTTGTTTGTTTTTTTTCTTCCTCCAGTCTGTTTTGTTTGTTGTTTTTTTTTTTACCTCCTTGTGAATTGGGAATAAGTATCTCCTAGCTAAAGTTTCACTCCTGGTGTCCATTTGCCCTCTGGATTGTCAAGAAAAATGGTGGGATCAGTTTTCTTTTCCATGTTGTTCCAGTGTGGTTCCACGAGAGCTTAACGTGAAGCTGACATGGCCTCGTCCTGCCGGTGCTGGGCTTATGCTGATGCTTGGGAAACTGTCTGGGGGGTACCTGTGCTCTGGGAGCTGGAGGTTACCCTGGCAGAAGAGCTGCTGGATTTCGATTAGTTTGGCTCCCAGTGTCGGCTCTCTGTCCCGCTGCCCCGGTGATGGTGCGGTTGTAAGGGGATACAGGCATGTGAACAGTGTGGAGTTGGCTTCAGCAGCCATCGTGCCACGTGTGGGCTCTTCCAGAGTTGTTTTAGGTATGCAGTGGGCAAAGAAAAAAAAAGTCCATTTCATAACCTTTGAGAGAAAGAATGAGTTGGGATTCAGAGCCTGGTCCCAATTAGCTCAGTGTGTGCTTTCCTTCTGTAGAAAAAAACCTCAGCTGGCCCAGAAGACTGCTTGTTTGATCGTGAGTGTCAGAGACACTTAGTGCTGTAATCTGGTCCCTCTTTTGTGAGTAAACCTTGCCTCTTGCTGCTGTTCTCCTTGTCTGGCAGCAAGCCTCAAGTTTCCAAATTGCAGTCTGCAGACTGCAGAAACAGCCCTTTCCGCTCAGTTTTGAAGTTTGATGTTAAAGTGTTCTCCAGTTCTTGCACTCCTGCAAACATTTGAGAAGCTCTATATATTTGATGTGATCCTGAACTCTAAGTTGTTTCATGTCTCTCTTCTCCTGCCTTTCATCAGGCCGAGTGAAAAATGACCTGGCTACATCATTTATAAGTGCAATAAAAACTCCTGCCAGTTTCCTTTGCCAGAAGTTTCGCTTTCTGGGTGTGTTCCTGTTCTTGTTTGGTCGGTACAATTAACAATCAACATTAGCTTTTTTCTTTTTTCTTTTTTTTTTTTTTTCCCCCAAACCGAGAGATTTTGAGCAACTTGTGAGTGCTGTGGCATTCAGCAGCAGCGCCCAGGAGCTGCCTGTGTCTCCGGGTGTTGCCAAGATGTCCTGGGTGAGCTGAGAATGTTCGCTGGGAACTCAGTGCTGGCAGGTTTGAAGATTTCATGAAACAAGTCAAAAGAGACTGGTGAGGTTGAACTGATCACCTCCTGAGGAAAGAGCAATAGCTGGCAAGAAATACTGAAAGAACACTGCCTGCGTGAAGGGCAGTGTTTAAATGTGTCTGGGAGGCTGCAACAGGAACAGCCTTTCTCCTTCCTTCCCCATCCCATGAGTGCTTTTCTTCGAAAACATTGGTTTGCGTTAGGTTTTGTGGGTGAAGGGTATTGCCCATTTCATTTTGACAAGGTAGAAAATGTTTTACTCTTTTGTGTGGTAGGGTCCGCTGTACCTGCTAGTATTATACCAAATGACAAATAAAAATCAGTAAACAACAGAAGATTTTAGGAAAAACTTTTTATTTTCTTGCCCTCGTTTCCACCTGTAGTTTACTGCAGCAGCTTTTAGCTGCCTTGTGTCAGTTTTCACTGGGGCTACAGGGAGGGTTCAGTTTTGTTGTAGCAATTAATGGAGATGATAGGCTGACTGTCCTGAATTAGCCCTGGAAAATCTTGTTTCTGTGTTTGGGATGAGTCAGGAAGGAAAGTGCCAGGTTGAATTAACTGTGCCAATTCTGAGTGAAATGGAACAAAGGCAGGAAGGTCCTGTTCTTCTGCACCTGCACGCCTGGCCGGGCTGAGGGCTTCGGGCCCAGGGAGAGGAGGAAGCATACTAGCAGAGTTCAGGTTACAAGACCCGATTTAATGCTACGAAGGTATTTGTTTTTCTGAAACGTTTTTGCTGACTTCTCGGGGGAGAACTGATGCATTTTTTTTGTTTTTATTTTTTTATCCTTTAAATGAGAGGTATCTGTGATTCCATGTGATAATGGACTCCACCCTTTTATATGACATTACTGCTCTGTTTAAAAAAAAAAAAAAATTGGGAGCAAGCTTACTATAACATGGATGGGATTTACAACAGGGTAGTGTCACTATATGAAAATTACAACTATTCTGAAGAGTTTTGGGCTCTGTTTTCTGTCCCAGAGTGCTTCAAGTGTGGAGCTGTAAACATTGCATCCTGTGTAGCTTGTGATTAGAGAAACAGTTCTGTCTCAGGGTTGGCAAACTTATTTCTAATACGTCTCACAGAGCTATACTGAGTACTTAAACAAAAACCAGATAAAAACCCAACCAAAACTTCTAAGGGACTTAGGTATTGTAGCAAGAAGCACAGAATAAAATTTACTTAATCTTCAGCATAAGTTTACCTATCACCAGTTTATGTGTCTGCTTTCAGAAAGGAATCTTTATTGTGTATTGGCTGAAAGGGACTGTATTTCACCTTGCAGTAGAAGTATTTTGCTATTAGCTTCGAAGTTGTCTTTTTGAAACGCAGAATATTGCAACTGGGAAGAAAAGGAAAGAGGTACAAAAAAAGAGTAAGGGGAAGTTACTTTGTTTAGTGACTCAAAGTACCTCACCTGATATTTTATATTGAACTGCATGTTTATAGTTTGGATTTATTTTTTAAAAAAAATACATAAAACGCTTTTCAGAGTTACAGCATCAGTTAATGAAATGTTTCCATATGCTTGACTGAGGACAGCTTTATTCAAAACCATTGTTTCTTATTGCTGGTAGCTTCAAGCTCTTTCAAAAGTTCATGCCTGAAATTTCTACATATTATGTAAATCTGATATAAACAGAAAGATGCACATGCATGTGCTTATTTCCTTTCTGCACTGCTGGAAAGCCTGTGTGAGCAGGCTCAGGCTGTGGGCTCAAGTTGAAGACAAATGTCACTATTTTGTGTGATGCTTTTCTGTCTCTGGCATGCATTGACCTCAGTATCTGACTTAAAATTTGTATATACTTTTTCCCTCACTGTGTTTGTGTGTGTTTCTTGGGTTTTTCTGAGCCAAGTCCTATTTCAGTGGAGTACGTCAATTGCTTTGGGTTTTGGGTGGGGGTATTTAACAACAAAGTTTCCATCATGCATTCCCAATCCAGTTTATATTTAATTGCTTGTAAGAAACTAGGAGAAGAGTCATGTGTGCATACCTTCAGTGTTAATCAGTCTTTTTAATTGTCCCCTCCAAAGCACTTCTTCACATGTCTGAGAGAAATGAAAAATTAGATAGTGCTCTTTTAATGTTTTTATTGAGACCAGAGATGTTTTAGTAATTGTAGTGTGATACAATGAGTACACGTGGCAGGAGCAAGCTGTGGTTTTGCACGGTTGTGAGGTTTACCTGGAAGAGGAGTGAATCCCCTTCTGGCACTAGCTGATGGCTCAGGTACTGTCATCTCGTGCAGTTCAGAGTTGCACCGTGCCTCACCCCTGTAAGCCTCTGTCCCTCTGCGTGCTCTCGGTGTGATGAGGAACAAGCTGATCTGAACATTCCTATTGGTTTCTGCATTGAGGTTTACCAAGATATTTCAAAAAAATCGGACTCTTAGTTTAGTGTGATTGTTACTTCAGCAAAAGACTTGCTTGAGGTGGTTTGCTAGAAGCTCCTGGGTCCTAAAGGAATAGTTACAAACAGCAAACAGTTAAAACATGAAAACACACAAAAAAAGCTGGATATCCAGGTCGTTACTTCTTATCTTTCTCCCCCTTCCTACCCCTGTATCATAAATCAAAGCTGCTGCAGATCAGAGCCCTTTAGAAGATAGTCTTTAAACCCTTCTGACTCCCTCTGTCTGGGCTAGCTATTTTGATTACCTTGCAAAATATGACAGCTGTTACAAATGCTCATGTGCATGACACGTGCTTGAAAACGTTTGGAGTTATGAATATAAAAATTGGCTGCAAGAAATGTGAATTCAGAACAACAGATAATACAAGAGAGGAAGTGTGATGATGTTCCTTTTCTAGCAGAGCACATGCATATTTTGCTTTTGTGGGCTGGATGTATCAAGGAAATTGCCTTGCAGTATTTCAGGACGGGGAAAATTCGGGACTAAGACATTTATTTCATCAAGTGGGGTGTATTTGTAGGCAGGTAGATGTGTGGAAGTTCCCATTATTCAAAAGCACTATAGAGGCCTTCAGTGTTGTTTGATTGAGAAAAAACTGTGTAGTTTGGTGACTGGAATAGTTTTGAGGCCTTTTAAAGACTAAGCTGTAAGAGCAGTTAATATATGTGATGTTGTAAGTTTAATTACAGTGTATAATACATGAGAACACAGCTCTTGTGGCTAGGTAAGTGGCTAAAGGATGCTGAATAAGTAAATTATGGGAGCACCCACTTTGCACCTACTTGGTGAGGTTAGTACTTCTGCACTTTTTTTTCAAAGATGTCTGGGCATCGGATCATCTTTCTTTTACAAAGCTGCCTTGGGCAAACAAGAGAAACAATAGCTTTGAGTCTTGGGGAAGTGATGGGTGATGCTAGTGCTCTTGTGATTTTAGTGCCATTGCCTTTCTGTAATAACTACAGTGGAATGTGTCAGAACCAAACCTAGTTAGGAGTGGTAAGTGTTAGTTCAGGTCTCTTAGGGTGCAATCTAAAACTGAATGCTAGAGTTACCTTGTTTTAGATTTCCACGAAGGTGGTGGGTTTTGTTTTGTATGGGTTTCTTTTAATTTATTTTGTGGAGGTTTTTTATTTACCTGATTAATGTGCAAAATACATAAATGGCTGCTCTAATATACTGTTTCAGCTTGAAATTTTGTAACTGCTGCACCTTTTTTGTTTAAATTTGTTTTACGAAACATATCATGGGTTGATTTCTAGACACTTCATTTAACACTGACATAAACTGAACATATAAGGAGTCATGTTTATAATATACTAGTAGGGTAGTGTTGCCCACTACATAATATATATATTAAGATATGTTATCAAGGTATATAGCAAAATATCAGAGTCCTGAATTAAAATCCTGGACGTGCTGGAAGTGCTTTTAGATGTCAGTGAACTTCAAGGGCAGTGTTGTTTTTTACAGCTCACTTGTTTCCAGCACCCTGAAAAATTTCTCAGAGTTTAGAGATTGTTCTTCTGAAATGGCATTTTTAAATAGTCACATAGTAGCTGATGCATAATGAATAAGCGTATTGTAATGGACCAGAAAGATCTTAAAACTACATAGCCTGGCTTTGTAGACAGTGTGATTATTGCGTGCTGCTGTGAGGTTCACTTTTATGTTGTTTGGAAATAATCTCTGAGATAGCATTGTTTGCCTTAACTTGATTTTTTTTTTTCTTCCTCCCCCAGCATCTTAACTGTATTTTGATTTCATTGAAAGCTGATTTCTAGAAGTTGATGAGTTTCTAGTTGAAATTCCTCTGTATTTTCCAACAATAGCAAGCTGTTTATGTGCAGATGAGAGCCTGTTGCAAGACTCAACGAATAATTAGAATTTCATTCAGTCCTGTTCAAATTCAGGAATATATATATGAATATATGTATATATGGCTCACAAAGTAACAAACTTGACCTTCTCTATGCATGTTTTTGTCATCCTTGGGTATAGCTGCGGAGAATGGTTGACTCTGAAGACAATCTGAGAAGGAATAATTGAAAAACTACCCAGAGGGACTTAGTTTTTCTGCTGTAGAAAGGCCAGAATCCAGAGTTGTCATGACCGTGAACCTTGTTACCTTGTTACCTGGTTTGGTTTTTGGTGGTTTTTTTTCCTCTTCAGATTTGGTTCTGCATATATTGTCAATAGATTAAGTAACTGCTTTCCCTATTAAATCAGCATTGAAATGATCTATCCTGTGACGCTGTCTTTCGCTTTGCCTGTGGCATAGGTTTTGCTTGCCTGTACAGCTGTTTATCTAAAAGATCCCTTCAAGTACCTACTGGAAGTAGGCTAATCCTATGATGCATATGAAATTGGCAATTGGTATTAGGGTTGCTAATGCTTCTGGTAAGGCATTGTATTTCCAGGAGTGAGGAACTAATTGTGTGCATAAATAGGCTCAAATACTTTTAAAGCTTGCTCTCATAGCGTAGTGCTGCAGCTCAGGACAGGGTTCTAGGTACAGCTATGATATTCATTATTAACACCATACAAACAGGGACCTTATGGGGTATTTTCTTAGGCGAGACTTTGATTTGGGCTCTGGTTTATCACATGTGGGGCTAGTGTCTGATGTTGAAGGAATGTTTCAAAGCCTCTTTGCCTCAAGCTGTCCTTCTGATCCTGTGTTTCCAAATCCACAGAAAGTGTTTTAATTATGTGCTTCCGAAAGATAAAGACTATTTCTAGCCTCTTATTGCATGGTTGAATAAAACTGTCCGATATACGGAATCTCAACGTGCTTGGCTCGCTTGGTTCCGCAGTAATTTGGAAAACAAGTTTAGCAGTGGGGTAAAGTCGTGTTTTGCAGAGAGGCTCGGGTAATGAAAAGACAAACAGAAAATTATATTTAGGACCGTTCTCCTGGCCATAGTGAATAATTAATAATGCTGGAGGTGACGTAAGCAGAGTTGTGCTACATTTGGGAAGAACATTCTGGTTGTGGTGTACTCCTTGTTTTTTCCGGTGGCGTTGCAGCTGTTTGCTAGTTTTCCCAATTCTACTGGTGCTTATGTCCTGAAATAACTCCGTTTGGCTCCGTGGGACTATCTGTAAGCCTGGGTGTTTACAGGAGGGGATTGACTTCAGCCTATAATAAATGCACGCCGAAGTTGGAAGCGCTGCTTTCAATTCCATTTTGCATAAGAAAATAATGACTTGCATAAGGAATGACGGGCGAGATCAGCGTCGACCAGTGTTAGGTTGGGTAGTGGGAGAAACGGTGAAACCTCCCACTGCCTTTTGATTCAGCTTAAAGTCAAAGATCTAGAAACCTTTGGTCTGTAAAGGAGAAGATTCAATTAGTGCTCCATACAAAGATATTGAGAGATCCATTTTTTGACTGAAGCAGTGAATAATGGGAAAATATTAAGGTGGCTTCTGAGTTTTGTTGGTGCTTTATGCTTAGCAGGAACTTGAGTAGGCTGGGATAAGCTTGCCTTTCTCTTAAAAAAATCTAAAAACTGGTCTGAGAAGACACTGTTTCTACCTGCAGTATTTGCCTGCCTTCAAATCTGCTACCTAAAAGATTAGAGGCTAAATTTTACCTGTTAAACATGTGTAGCCATCTGCCAGCAATGGTAGAAAGCATTTGAAATACTGAAACACTTAACACCCCTTTGACATCTTCCGTTGCTTTGGTTTCTCTCTGGAACATTTCCAGGCCCCATCTGTATCTTGCCCCTTATGTACTTGAAAGTTAGAGAGTACGGAAGCACTGCAGATCTTGGTGACTAACGTTTAATGTGGGATGATGTGTTGGCATGTATTAAAAATAACATCCTTTTAGTTCTTGAGACTTTTTGAGCTTTTAAATGTATTTATGAGGTATCATGGCGTTTTCTTTTTAAGAATAGATTATTAATTTTAAATACATTTGTTGTTTGTTACTTGAATGAGAAGGTTTGCGACATCCAAAAATATACAAACATGTTTGGGGAACAAATCTTACTTGAAAAAATATCTTTCAAGTAATACTATTTGAGTGAAAAAAAATTAAAAGCAAATTTAGTAGTGGGGGTAGTGTTTTGCAGTTTTAAAAAAAGTGAAACCTTGTTTCTAAATACGCTGAAGTACAAATATTTTTGTGCTGTGTATTTTAAAAGACTAAATTTGGTTATGGTTAGACACGTTTATTTGCAGCCTAGTGGTGTAGTGTGTAATTTGAATTAGTTTCATATTAAAGTCTGTGATGGTTTGTTGATTACTGCCTAGGTGTCTCTAGTTTTGCTTTTGGAGTTGGTAAAATCTTTCTGCAGATGGTTTTCTTGAGACATGTATCAAACTCTGCCCAAAGACAGCATAATCTTAGTCTACTATCCAAAGTTATCGGTTGCATTGTAAAAATAAATAAATTACTCCCCTCTACATCTTCTTATGCTTTTAGTCTATTCTGCTGCAACTGTCTACAATTGAAGCAGCTAAATCCCAACTCTTTTGTCTGCCTTCCAGCATACCTCTGTGGATGGATACACTGAACCCCATGTCCAGCCTATCAAGTCAAGTAGCAGACAAAACATCCCCAGATGTAGAAACTCCATTACATCTACTAATGAAGAGCATCCCCACATTGGAAATTATCGCTTACTGAAAACAATAGGAAAAGGAAATTTTGCCAAAGTGAAACTGGCAAGGCATGTGCTTACTGGAAGAGAGGTAAGCCTTTAAAAAAAAAAAAAAAAAAGAAGTGCTGGCACTGTGTTTTATGTTCTCTTATAAGTATTTCTGCTATTCCTTTTACCTTTCTCTTCTGAATAGGAAAAGAGCATTTTCAGTCATCATAAAGCAAGGTGCAAAGAGGCTGTTTCAGAATATAGAAGAAGTTGCCTGAGGTGCCCAAGGTTTTTCCTTCCAACCACTCACTCCATTTTTAAAAAAAATTTCCAAGCATTTCGAAAATGAAAGAGAAATCTGTTGATACATAAATTTCACTGATATTGATGATAGACAGAACGATCGATCAATCCTTGATATTGAAATCTGTTGATAGATAGTGTGTTTGGAGGGCCTGTTTTTTTCAGTGAACAGGATAATATTGTTTTGTCCAAACACAGGCAGAAGTATAAAATCAACCCCTTTGTGGTACTGTCTGGCAAAGTTCTGAGCTCCTGCTGGTAGATCCTAATAAGTGAGGAAATTTTGTTTGATGAAATGTGTAAAAGCAAGGTATATGCATATCTTATAGACATATCTGTGTTTTTGCTCACAGAGGTGCTATAGATTTTTCTTAAAATATTTTTCTGGGTTTAATAATGTGTGGTTGTTTGTTTTTTTCCCCCAAGGTTGCTGTGAAAATAATAGATAAAACCCAGCTAAATCCTACTAGTTTGCAAAAGGTAAGAATGTACTGTAATGTCTGAAACGCTATAAACAGTTGAACTGTGATTTTTTTTTTTATTATTTGTCAAAAATAGTTGGTCCCTTTAACTTGCTAAACAAATATCTTTGTCTATGTATGACCTTGGGAGATAGCGGAATCCTACTGTCTTTTCTGTAATGCGCATCTGCAATTTGTCTGAGGACAGATACTCTATGTGCTTCCTATCTAAGCGTTGTTTCTTTGCTCCTCCTTCCTCCTCCAGCTTCACTCTTCACTGACAATAACATTTGTATCTAATTAGGTACAGAAGTAGTTTGTCTACATACTAAATCAAGATGTAATGCTATAAGGATAGTATTTTTCTTGGATTTTTATTTAATGTAGGGCTTGGGTTTTGTGGACTTAAGGAGAGTGCAAATTTCTCTGGGTTTTATGTGGTTTATGTTTGGTTTTATATTCTTTCAACTTTAATAAAATATTTGTTGAACACAAGGGACCCTCGGCAATTGCTTTTTCTGCATGGAATTGACAAAATGACTGAACGCAATCAGAACATTCTTACTTGTTTATGCCTGTAGATAGAAATTCAGAAGTCCTTCATTAAAATTGTGATAAGAATTATAACAAAACTTTGGGGGGGGTTGTTTGGTTTGGGGGTTTTTACTGCATATATTTGGGTTTGGCTGTAGGACAGAAATGTTGTATTGTCCTACTGGAGGTGGTCCATTATAAAAATTTGGGATGTTTTTTGTTTACAAATACTAGACTGCTGCTGACTGCAATCGTAGAATGAGCAGAAGAGGGTAGGGCATATTGCTCTTCTGTTCTCCCTGGCTGCCGATACATTTATTTCATTGTGTGATTTTGGTTATTGGGGAGCTATAATCTACTTTGATCTTTTTTTTGTTTTGTTTTTTTTAACTTATAATGCTTTCTTTCCTTTAATTTTTCTTCTGTGGTATTTTTGTTTGACTATGGGTTCTTCAGGATTTTTTTACTTTTTTTTTTTAATTCAACCTGCTATGCAGAGTCCACACAAAAGCTTTGCTGTCCTTAAGTCCTGTATCGAACAAATCTCTTTGCTGCTGTTTGAACTTGTAAAGAAGGACCTGCAGAGGCAGTATGTGACATGTGAAATCCTGTGCTGCTTACGTAGTTTCCTACTAGTTTGGTATTTGAGCTTGGGGAACTAAGTGAGTTCACCTCATTGTTGAGCAATGAGAGGGTAAAAAATGTTAAAACATTCTGGAAAATGAAACATGAAAAACTTACTTCTGAGGCAATTGCTTTAATGATAAACAAGTTGTATCTCACACTGAAATATTCAATAATTCAGTAAGTCATTCCAAGTATAAATGAAACTTCCATAGCCTACAAAAGATGCTATTGATGCACAAAATATTCATGTAGTAGGACATTGCTGCTTTTGATTGTTTTTTTGAGTGGGAAGCTGATCATAAGAGAAATGTTTTTAGGTACAGTTAGAGGAGTTTATAGCAAAACTAAGGACAAAAGTTAAATTTAATGATTTAAACACAATTCTGTTCTTCTTCAGTAACTTCTAGAAATACTTGCCCCATGCATCTTCTGCTTACACTGGAAAGTGTGATAATTTGTTAGTATAAAGTTTTCCTTTGTAACATTTTGGTTGTAATTTTCAGAAAAAAACCGTTCTGAAGCTCTAAATGTCTTCAGCTTCCTACTGTTTTCTGAGAATTTTGAGTGAACTATTGATTCCCTGAAAGCTTTTAAGTAAGCTTAAGCAGAGTTTTTTGCACAGTCATTTAAGCAACTGTAGGGGTTTTTTAAAGCAAATAATGGTGGAAGAGTGGTTCATCAGCATGCTCAGAATTACTGCTTCTGTCAGTATTTACGTAGGTCATCGTGTATCATAAATAAAGCAATAAAAAATTCTTCTGTTCTGTGAAATCAGTCATTTTTTTTCTGCGTTGAGCTATTGCATGAAGTTTATGATTCCTTATGTACTATTTAGTATCACTATAATGTGGGGTTCTTTTTGTTTTAAATATATATATATGTAATTGTCATCATGGTTGTACTGTACATAGGACTGTTAAGTAGTCAATTTTTTTCTTCAAGAGGTAATGTTCAGAATGGGAAGCGGTGGTAGTAGTGTTGTTTTAATAGAAACAGACATTTTTCTGGTGAAAGTTTATAGTGGAATGCTGGAGTATGTTCTTGCCACAAAAACACCTCTCCTGAGTTTGCACCCATCTAAATCAACATAGTTGAGAGGACAGTCTCTATAGAACTTCAGAGCTGGGAGATGATATGCAGGTCAGCGGAAGTTTTAGGCTGCCAGTTGCTATTGATTGTTATTAATCAGACAAGGCAAATATGGAGTGATCTTAGGCACAGAGTCATTCATCAAACCATCCCCTTTCCGTTCACTGTAACATAAAGGATACTCAGTGCAAGCAGATTTTGCCGTAGTACTTGCTACTGACCTAATTAAGTAAAATGAGTGGAGGCATCATAGCTTCTCGTGCAGCGTTCTGTTTTGTAAACAGAAATCCTTGAGCACCTACTTCACTTGCTGGAAGTGTCATACACGCTGGGTCTGTAGTTAGTCACGGGTGTGAAAGCAAAGAAAGGTTTAGTTTGTTCTGAGCCAGACTCTGACGTTATTTATGCCACGTTGTATGGACAGAGTACCTTGCAGACAGCTATTTTAACTTAAACATCGAATATTAGGAGATGACACAAGTAAGCTGACCTTGTAAATTTTTCATTTTGCATCTTTGTGCATGCAGGGTGATAACCTTACATTTCTTGCTTTGAGACCTCTACCTCTTTAAATAGATAAACAATGTTAAATTAAGGGCACTGCCTTTATTTTGTTTTCAGTTTGTTTAGTATGGGGTTCCTGTCTTACTCACTGAGCACCTGTTTAGAAAACAAGAGCTGGCTTTTTTGTGAACTTGCTGTCTTGATAGTAACATATTGTACTGACTTAGCTTTTTCCACTGTCATGACTGTAATTTGTTCCCGTGTGTAGGTATTTGGATGTCATTGTAACTAGAATTTATAATGATTAGCTGTTCTATTTTCTGCATGTCTGCTACATTGAAAGTGTCTTGTACTGGCTTCACTAGGGACATTTCTGAAATAGCATTCTGTTGCTCTTCTGCAAACTGTTAGTGGAACAGAAGATTTTTTTCTTATTAGGTTTGATTAGCAAGTGGTGATTCAGATTTTCCCTTTTTGGGGATCAGCAAGCTGCTTCTTATTCTTTAAACATATCTAAATGTATTCTTTAACCATATCTAAAGCCTCAAACTTTGGTTCTTTCTGTTAAGAAAAGCAGAAGTAAAGAAGTTCAAAGATTTTTTTTCTAGATTATTTCTCTCTTGTGAGAAAATTGCAGGAGTGAACATTGACATTTTCTTAGTTTGTGTAAATGTGCATTTACACCAGACCAAATCCCAAATATGCACCAAGACTCCAGAAAACAGTTCATTTGCCGGACTTCTAGCCTGCTCCCCCTCTGCTGTTTTGAACGTCTGCTTGAAGTAAGGTTCCCTGCTCTCTCCCCCAGCTCTGCATTTGAGAGACCTCTACAAACCCAGTTGGACCGTTTGCGCCGGGAGCTGCATAAGGTGTAACGTGGCTGCATTTGTGATCTCTCTGCGGTGCTGTTCCATTATTTAACTTCTTTCAGCCTTTCAAACAATTTCTTCCTTCCTGGGTTGGAAGAACTGTCTGTCACGCCAAGCAGCTTTAGCAAAGCTGCTTGACTTAGTAATGTGGCGATACTGTGGAATACGTAAGTTACATCTGCCTTACTTGCAAGATGCCTATACCTGAGTTACTTCAGAAAAAAGGGTCTGAAAACATTGATTTCCAGGTAAACATCTGCTGGAAACTTGTCAGAAGTTGATAACGACTGCAAAACCTGAACTCTCAGAGGAACGTGAATCTCTCCCTGAAGAAGGCAACCTTTTGTGCTGTATTTTCAGCAGTGAGCAAGCAACTGGAGAGGAGTTTTGCAAGGGACTACAACTACTTAGGTTTTTTTAATCTTAGAGCAAGCCTTTTAATCAGCAGGTACCTACAGATAGAGTTCCAGAATTTCAGCTATTCTTTTAATTCTTACTTTGCTGATCGTTCTCTTTCCCTCCTCTCATACGTTTGGAGGGAGGCTGACACCATCCTGTCTGTGAAATGAAGTAGCCAGTTTCCACTCAGCTTTGATGTGATTTGTGTGGATGAGCATCACCTAAGATGACTTTGGCTGCTTCAGCCTTGCCTAGTTCCTGCTCTAAGCATGCATATGCATTTCAGTCAACATTAAAAGTGCCTTTGAGTCAAAAATCCCGTCTCAGACAACCCATAAGGCCACCTCAGCACCACTAACCAGCAAGAAAATACCCAGAATTCACCTTGTGACTTTGAGTTCATTTACAATTTGGCTCAGAATAGCTGCCTTCTTTCAAAAGATTGAGACTAACTGCTTCCTCTTGATATACTCACAGTGCCTACTGGGCTGTGTACCTGCTTTTGTATGAGAACAGATGACTCCGTTTTTTGAAGACTGTCTATTCAACAGGATATGCAATATAAGATGTTGCAGAAAAAAAAAAAAGTATCAATGTTTGTACAGAACAGCTGTTAAGCCCATACTTTGTGTCGGTATTATCTTCTATTCAGAACTGGAGCAAGTAAATGCTTCTTTGATATAACAAAGTATCTGCATCAGGCTAGAGGTCAGTAACATTCTGTCTTGAGAAAAATAGACTTTCATGGCCATTTCCTAATATGTTTTTCATTTATGGAAGAATATCTGCTTTTTCAGTTATGAAAGAATATATATATTAGATAAAACAAAATTTCATGTCACTGTGAAACCAATCTGAATCTTAAGCCAATTAGTAAACTTCTAAATTCTGTGAGAATATTAAATAAAACAATTTTTGCAATTACTATGTGATTCACATTCCATGCAAAATTTTCTTGAATTTTTTTTATATTTGAAATTGTTTTATTTATAGAAGTCTAAGATTTTGATCCTGCTTATGAAGATGTGTTCATTGCTGTAACTTTTATACCAGCATTAATACTGCTAAGTAATAGGAATTGCAGTTTTCCACATACCTGCTTAGAAGCTCTTCTGCAGCTGTACCAGCTATTGGTCTGCATTTGATAGCTAAATCAATACCAATTACTCAGAAGCTAAGAAACTTTTTCTTGTGCAACAAATTAAAACACTTTGGGAAACAAAAAGTACACAAAGAACAGCCTGGTATGATGTTTTTTCATGCGAATAATGTGACTTTATGAGGAAACAAGAATATTTACTAAAGCTAATTCTATTGCACAGTATTACGTACCCACGTGTTATTTTTTACTACAGTCAAACTGCATCATACTGTTCAAGTTTTCTCAGAGAAATGCTTTTGTGGTGTTTGCCTCCTTCTGAAACTGTTTTTATGGCAGTTATAAGGCACATGGATAGTAATTGCTTGAAAAATAATGTAAATATGGAAATGCAATAATATTACTTGATCAAAATTGGAATTTCAAAATATATTGCTTCGTAGTCTTGTAGAATAAATGCAGAATTTTGGAAATGTTATGACTAAGTGCACAAATGGAGTAAAAACCCATGAGTGTTGTCTAAGGGAAAGAATGTTAATTTCTCTGAACTCGTAGCCTCAGCCATCATAAAATCTAAAGTGCTACTCTTTGAGGAGGCATTCAGTCTCTGGCTTGCGTTGTTGCACCCTTTTGCAAAGGTGGCATCTGAACAAATAGCACTCATTTTGAAAATGGAGAGAGGGATGTCCTCTGAGACACCAGACAAGCAAAACAACAGCACAGTTCTGCGTTGAGCCAAGTTCCTCCGTAAGGAGGACTGTAGTGCTAAAATGTTTCCAAAAAATGTCGAAGCATTATGCCGAAGCCAGTGAGTTTTTCTTTTATTTCATCAGCCTTCAGCCCAATGTGGGACTAGAGAGTGTGCAGCACAGTAAATAGATTTGACTATAAGGATGTGCTCTTCACGTGAAGTAGAATGGTGCAAGCTTTTCGGTAGTGACAGCCTTGAGTATAGAGCTGCAGAACTATGTAGTCATTTTGGATTCCTTTCGTTTACCTTCTTCCCTCTGAGCCCCTACGTTAGTCTTGCTTCACCTCCTATTTCATTGGTAAACCCACGAATGATAGAAACTTTAAGAGCAAAGACTTCTTGTTTCTGGGTTGTTGTTTTTTTAAATATTAAGAAGTAAACCCACCATTGTCTTAAGTAGATACAAGTAAATTTGTCCAATTGTTTTTATTATGTGACTTTGAGATCATAAAGCAGACTTTCATCACGCAGAAACCTTCGGGCCTTGCCAGAGGGGAGAGGAGACAGAGCTGTTTGTGACTCAGTGTTAAAATTTGGTAGTTGTGAGTAACGGGAACTTGCCCCCTTCACCTCTGTGGAGCATCGGGACTAGGGGACATCAGAATTCCTGGTATCCGATTCCATTTTAACACTGGTGTGTTTGACTTTCCAGTAGTGCTACACCTTGTATTTGTACCCCTGGTTAGGTCTGCATTGAGGGTAGTTAGCTGAGCTTGCCGATCACCAAAGAAATCAGAGCAAAGAGATAATGAAAACTTGAGTGAATAATCCATTAGTTTTGGTCAATGTGAAACTCCAGAAGAGACTATAAAGCTTACCTGTGCCTGCCTGTGTAAAGCTTAAAAATAATCCTGATTTTGATATATATAGTTGGTAGTCGTTACTTTTATATCATGTATAACATGTGGATTAGCTTTTCTGGAGTTTTTTTTTATGGAGTTACTTTTCTTTTATGCAAATGCTATTTTCTGTGGCTTATGCTACTCCTCTTTGCCATCTAAATTTGTGTATCCTGAATAATTTTTCCCTAATTAAACACCCTCTAAGAAAATTGTCTTGCTTCCTTGACAGTTGTTTCGAGAAGTACGAATAATGAAGATACTGAATCATCCCAATATTGGTAGGAGCCCTGCATTTCTGCAAACTTTTATTATGCTGTTTACATTTTACTCTCTTTGGGTTTATTTGACTGTACTTTACTGCTATGCTTTTGTTCATTAAACTTTTTTGAGATAATGGGACAGTAAGCATTCAGTAAATGCTTCGTTGTCTCCCCTCCTTTATTGACTCTGCTTGAAAATATGAGTTTTGCTCTGAGGAGAGAAACCACTCGGTCCTGGAAAGCCTTAATGCAAAGTAGGAGATGCGAAATGCTTTGGTCTGTTGAGGGCCCCAACTCCCTTCTTCCGTTGAAGTTAAACTTAGGCCAGAAAGTGTGAATTTCTTAGGTGAGAGTAGCAAAACTCTATTAGTTCAGTCTAGGAAAGGCTCCTGCTGACTGATATTTCTGGAAAATTAGAATTTCAAAGTATGTCACTTTCCCTTTCTGCTTTAGTTTTTCCCCTACCCCACAGCTTCAGGGCCCTACTTTGTGATGACAATTCTTCTGGCTGAGGAGGGCTGGACAGTCTTGTTCCAGAGACAGTTAATGGTCCTGAATCGGCCAGAGGGCTTGTTGCATACAAGGTATGGACGAGGTGTACAAGTTATTACTTGCTAGGCACTCCCTTCTCATCCCTCAAATCGTTTGTTGCTTTTCCAGCATTCTTAGCTTCTGCCGTTCTTTGTTTTCTTGGGGGTGGCGGTGGGGCCGTGTTTGTTTTTCAGTGAGTGGTTACTATTGCAATCTGAGGCAAATCTTTCAGACTTAACGTTTCTGGTATCCACGCGGTTTTTAGTTGGTCAGAATCTCAGATTTCTGACTGGGAGCAGTTTTCTAGCGAAACAGGGAAGGTTTGTATGGTCTTAAAGATGTCTGTGTCGGATTAAACACTAATTACAGCATGAACTAGTTTGTACAGTGTGCCTAAACTTCTGAGAAAATTATGAATTGATATGCTTTATTATAATCTGTAATGTAGAAAGTAATTTTGCTTTTTCCTCCCTCAAATGAATGCTAACCTAAAGGATATAAAGTTTTTGTATGGTTTAGTGTTATCACTGGCCATAAATGATACTTGCTTCCTGAGTATAATTTTTGTTTGTTTATGCTGTGCTTTTTCTCCCTGCTGCAATCTCTCATTCATTTTTCTTGCAGTAAAATTATTTGAAGTTAT
This sequence comes from Trogon surrucura, assembly GCA_020746105.1. Lineage (NCBI taxonomy): Eukaryota > Metazoa > Chordata > Aves > Trogoniformes > Trogonidae > Trogon > Trogon surrucura. Next base: position 106,080,004 of record CM036618.1, read on the forward strand.
TGAAACTGAAAAGACGTTGTATTTAGTAATGGAATATGCCAGTGGGGGTAAGTAGATTCTTAATTCTGCTTTAGAATAAACTGAAATTACAGAAAGCCATGTCAGTTGCATGCCTAGGAATGATTTAAGGATTTTCCAGTAAATGGATTATTCCAGTCTGGCCTTTCTGACAGTCCTTGCAGACCTCCCAGGGCAGACTTTCTTGCTTGCGTCACATTTTCTAAAGTAACCTATTAAGTTTGTGCTCAAGGGTAGTTACCATTCTGAGGTCTCTGCTGCAATATCAGGAGATAACCTGGTGCTGATTCTGGCAAAAACTTGACTCTATTTGTCTGCTATATTTAGGCAAGTGCTGGTGCTTCCTTTTGTTTCGAAGACCTGTGCCAAGACACTTGGGGAGGCAGGTCCAGGGGATGGGAATGAGGAACGTGGGAAAGGGGCTCGGCAGGAGCACAGGTTGAGAAGGATAGCGAGTGCTTGCTTGAGAAGCTTCTTGGCAGCTGAATGGGAAATGTTTGAATGTGGGAAGGAAATCTAGCATGGGGCTAGCAACCAGCTAGGAAAAGCTGCTGGTCAGACAGGGCAGAGCTGAGCATCTGAAAGGCGTTGGTGCCGCGTTATTAGAAAGAGAACAAGAAGGCAAAACCAGAATACAGATACTGTTAAGTGAAGCTGCTAGAGATGTGCGAAACATGTCTGGTACGTAAGAAGTTGCCTGTTTTTCCAATGTGTTTTATATTAAATATGAATTTTTTCATGATCAGAGTAAACTTTTCCACAGTGTTTAAGTACATTTATTTTTAAAAATGGAAGAAGCCCTAGTATGAAGGGTTCCATTTTTATATTTCTTGACTATCATATGTCTGACAAATTAAATCCAATGCAAACCGTAAAAATTATTTTTTTTCCTGGCTTTCACAAAGCAGGGGGTGGGGTGTTTTCAAGCATGATTTTAGTGTACATGACAGTCAAAAATAAAACCTGGGCAATAGGACTGATGTTTTATCCATGTCATGGTCAGGAGAAGTGTTTGACTACCTAGTTGCACATGGAAGAATGAAAGAGAAAGAGGCTCGTGCAAAATTCAGGCAGGTATGAAATTAACATTCACTCTTTCTTTTGTTTCTATTTATGGTGTTTTCAGATAGACATGAGTGTGAGCATACTTCTTTTACTTAAATAGTCATTGTTGTGATAATGTTTATTAAAGCTGTAGTGGAAAAGAATCCCTGAAGAGAAAAATACCTGCTTCCTACATACTATCTCAAAATAGTAAGATAGTTTTATGTTCTTTTTTAGTGGATGTTCTGAAGAGTCACCTTTTTTTTATTGTGACTCACTTGAGGTTTTAATCCTTTTCTGAGTATTGTTCATTTGAAGAGATGGTCTATCTAGCTATATTGATGTGAGGGCATGTATTTCCGTATCATGTCACGTTGTTTTATATGAGGGATATTCTGTAGCAGGTTTTTATATCCTTATTACAAACTTTATTATCTCAATCTTTTTCTTACCCTGTTTTTAGCTTTTGAAAGCTTTAATGAGATAAATATGGTATTTTTTTGAATTAAGATTTATAATTAATATGTGAAGAAACTACTTTTACCTTGCTGTTTCAGACTTTTTTTTTATTGTATGTGAAAGATGTATATGAAAATGTACCATGAAATATTCTGTTAGGGATGAACTGCATAGATATGCTGCAAGTACTTCAGAAGGTAAAATCCAAGGTGGTACATCTGGCTATTGAGTTGGGGTGTAGGGCAGTTCCCTTTTACATAGTTATTGCTATTGGGTGATGTGCATTTAAAATACATGTTTCTCCTATTAGCTTGAGGAGTATGTGTTAAACTTACTGAAAAAAGAAAGTAAGATACTTGTAGAGACTTTTTAGTGTTTGAGCTTTAATGAAACTTCCATTAATATTTTCTAAAACGAAAGCTTTATATATTCATTTCTTATGTTCTACTGAATCGTGTCAGGAGTCAAAATTATTAAATTATATACGAAAACCTATACTGAGATTGAAATAAAATATTTCACTGATTTTGGTGTTTCAGATTGTATCTGCTGTGCAGTACTGTCATCAGAAATGCATAGTTCATCGTGATCTTAAGGTAGGCTGTTACTTTTTTTCATTTTGATGGCTGACAGTGTAGACTTTTTCTGTATACTTGTACTTGCCACTGTCTCTGAATGCCTCAGATGTGTGAAGGAACTATCACTTGTACTTTATTCTTGATTTTTCTGAAGAACAAAAATAATGTACCTTGCCTAGTGGAACAGGGGAGAGATAAGAACACAACATTTGTTACTTCCGTTCCAGTTTTGGCTTTAAGAAAAAGACATGATCTCTTAAAGATTATACCTGCTGTCGTGCAGATATCTACACACTGAGGCTGCAAAAATTAAATTACACCAGTGAGCACTACTTAATTAAAATATTTTCAGTTAAAGATATGTAAAATGGTCTTTTCTTAGTGATTCATAAGAAATGTATTAGGCTTTTAATCCATTTGAATTTCTGGATGATACTCTAGTGTCTAATTCAGGCAGAAAAATAAATCAAAGATAAACAGAAACGAGTCAAACTTCTTTTTTTTTGGATGCTTTCTAGTAATCTGTCTGTATAAACATACCAGACCATGTTAAAGAGTTCAGCGATGGCAAGTACAACCTAAGCCTTCAGTCTGAAGTAGTCTCTGTGCCAAGTTTAGATGTCATGGGACTTGAACACAAGATCTTCACCTGCTTAAAAGTTGGCTTGTGCTCTTGCTTTGACATCTTCATGCATTTACAAAGAAAACACTGGTGTAGGTTCTTTTTTGCTAATGTGTGTAAATGCTTGTGAAAAGTTGAGGTTGAGTAATTCCTAAGGGCTTTTTTCACCAGTATCTTAACTTTCTCCTAGTGCTCTCAGCCACTTTCTTACAAATCTGTTCCCTAATACCTGTTGATCTCCCAGCTCCTGTGTGTGCCTGTGGTGCTGACTTTTCTGCTGAGTCCTCCCTGCCCCAGGGCCACTGACATTCAACGATGGAGGTGCTCGACCAGCACTCTGAATTTGGAATGCAAGGAAGGAAAGGGCCAGATCTCTTTGAAATCTCATTTCTAAAAAATTCCTCCTTTCCTTGCATGGTGGTTTGGAGCCTGTAAATGTTTTGTCAAGCTCCCTGGAGGTTACTGCAGCCACCGTTGTTAATCTTTCCAGAAGGGCTGCACCTAGGGGCCTGTTGGCTTGGCTGGACAAGCCACTTGCCTTGGTTATCTCTGTCTTATGCTTGGCTGCGAGTAGGGAGGCAGCCAGCTCCTCGGGCTTACTTGGTGCTGGCTCGCCTGGCCCAGCTGTATTGCTGAGTCTTACTGAGGTGACCCCTGCAGTTATTTAGCGTCCTGCAGCTCACTCTTTCTCCTGGAGCCCGTTACAGCCTCCCTCCTTGATTGGTGTCTAAGTTCCACAGCACACATGCAGCTCTCTGCTGTGCCCGCGGGACTAGCCAAAAGCTGCTCCTCAGCATTCCCGCAGGATCCCTCTTACCATCTGTCACAAGTGTTTTGCTGCTGATCTCCTTCCTATTTGCAAAACAGGCAGGCAAAGCTCCAAAACAATTCTTTGTTTGCTTTTCTCCGTCTTCTCTTGGATGGAGTTATGTCAGACTCATTTGCGAAGTTCAGGGTTAGGTCAATCGGTTCTCAATCCCACCTAGCTAGTAAAAAATATGTTTCCCAAAGAAAAAATGGCTAAATGTGCGGCTCAGAGAACGTGTTGTCACTTCATCTTTTCTTTCCAAATGTCATGTGCCATCTCCTCCTTACCCTAAAACTCTCCTTGTGGAGCTGCAGAGAAGGAAGAAGCAACTTTGAAGCTGTGACTGCATTCACACCTGCTTCTGTTGACCTTCTCCGTGGGATCTGTGTGCTCACCACTTGACACTGTTAGCCCTGCAAGGCAGAGGTCTAGCACCACTGCAGAGATTTTTTTTTTATTATTTTTAATAAACCTTTTTGACTTTAGTAACAGAAAGGGTAAACTGCACCAAATATAAGTTAGTTCAGACTAAACTTGGAAGATGTGTAAGAAAATGTGCAAGTTTATCCAGGCTATACTGGCAGAAGAGGAGGGAGTGCAAGGCCAGTGGGTCCTTAATCTGTCTCCTTTTAATTTTTTGTGATTGGAAGGAGCTTGTGCAGAAAGGGCTATAACCAATTGCAACTGTGCTCACCCTATGAAGCACAAAACGTCTCTTACTTTTTCAGTGACTGTGAATACCTTTTGCTCTGAACATGTAACCAACAAGTTTGGCATATTAAAAAGTGGTTTGGTTTGAAGTAAGGAACCCGACGACACGGGGTACTTGGGTAGCAGAGTACTGTTGAGCTAGGAGGGCTATTGTAATTGCAGAGCAGCTGCACTGACAGTCGTGTTTTCACCACGAGGAAAATGAAGTCTTTGTGCAGTAATGTTGAAGGCTGTCAAATCTGGAAAACATCTCTGAGTCTGTCTGTAGGCACATTATCTGGAATCAGCTGAAATTACAGGTCAGGAATTGGAAAATAAAATATTTTCCAGCATAGTTAGTTTGTGGGAGCGGGCTGTATTTTGTACTCATGATAAAGGCTAAATTCTATTGTGCACCCATTGGCTTGATATGCTGATGGTTAAAATTGTCTCCAGTTCATTGAGTGCAAGTGAAATTACTAAAAATAAAAGAAAACCAGCAAACTAATGCAAATGAAATTATGTTTACCCAAAGCTCTGGGTAATGTCTGTCCTGTTGAAAAAGGATTCCTGCTCTACTCAGTGCTGCTCCTGTGTTGCTGATAGGTGGGTCAGGAGCTGATACCTAGTCAGATGAGTAAACCTTCCCAGTTCTGCTCCAGTCTTCCTTGTGCGGCATCCTTGCATTTTGAGAAATGAACTTTATTTTTCTTTTCTAGTAATTTCTCTAAACTTGCTCGTTTAGTTTCCTGACTTACCTGTCACACTAAGTGTAAGATACCGTTTGCTGACTCTCCAGGTTCCTGAATACTTGCACCTGTGAGGGTGACCGAGCACTGGCACAGGCTGCCCAGGGAGGTTGTGGAGTCTCCTTCTTTGGAGACATTCAAAACCCGCCTGGATGCGTTCCTGTGCGCTCTGCTGTAGGTGATCCTGCTCTGGCAGGGGGGTTGGACTAGATGATCTTTTGAGGTCCCTTCCAACCCCTGACATTCTGTGATTCTGTGATCTATGTATGTGTGATGCATTGCATTCACGTGATGATTGCTGCACAGGCGTTAATATTGTTTGTTGTACAATGCATGCATTTTATTTCACACACAATGTATTACTTGAGTGTGAAACGTCTTGGTGATGTTATTGCTGAAGTAAGGACTAATAATAAAGAGGAGAGAATTTTTTTGGTACGGGATGATAAGATACAGCACATAGCTTGAAGTGTTTCATCTTATAAGCAGAGAAGAGCTACTTTTAGAGTCTTAAATCCCTTCTAACGTTTACCTTGCCAAAATGATAGATGATGTCTGGCTTTAGATACACGCTCCTTGGCATCAGAAGTTGGCATGAACCTGTCAAAAGCTGAAACTGCTGTTCTGAGATGTCTAGATACTTCAGTCTAAAGCTGAACTTTAGAAAAGAAAATCTTCGTAGTTGGTTCACTAGCTTTCAGATCTGTTTAGCGGCTTTTAACAGTTTTATTTTCCTGAGTAAATAAATGTAGTCAATTTTCAATCTTTGTAAAATATTCAGGGGTATTGGTTTCTTATGTTCTGCAAGAAAGATACAGATGGTGAACCATTTTAGAAAAATGAGTATTTTTGCTTTTTTAAATAAGTAATACACTGTAATATATTTATCTTATTCTGATATGTCAGTTGTCCTTTTCCTCTTTTTCTCTTAGGCAGAAAACCTTCTACTTGATGCAGACATGAACATTAAAATTGCGGACTTTGGATTTAGTAACGAATTTACAGTTGGTAATAAACTGGACACATTTTGTGGAAGCCCTCCTTATGCTGCTCCTGAACTTTTCCAAGGAAAGAAATACGACGGTCCTGAAGTGGATGTGTGGAGCCTTGGGGTGATTTTGTACACGCTAGTCAGCGGCTCGCTGCCGTTTGATGGTCAGAACCTAAAGGTACAGCTGCAATATGAAAGCTTGGCTTTTACTCTCTTTAAATCTTGTATGTCGTTATTAGGCTCACCTTCTAAAACTTTATTTTAAAGGAACTGAGGGAGCGAGTACTGAGAGGGAAGTACCGCATTCCATTCTATATGTCCACAGACTGTGAAAATCTACTTAAGAAGCTACTAGTACTGAATCCAATAAAACGAGGCAGCTTGGAAGTAAGTAGTTTCATCTTGGAAAAAAGGCGGTCAGATTAAGAAAGAAAAAAATACAATGATTGCTTAAGACTTCTTTAATTTTTCACAATAGGTACCTTCTTCCTGTTTAAGGACACCAAAGTCTTGCTAAAAGAAAAAAGGCAAGAAAAACAGTGCAGCTTGAAAATAGAAAGTGTTAGTAAGTCAAAGTCTAACCTTAATTGCAGCTGACTAAAGACTGTCATTAAAGAATATTTCCAAGTGCAAACTGCTCTTAATTGTTTCGAGCAGATAATGGAGCTAGTTCAAAATGCTTGGAAAGCAGGACAAGTTTGTAAATATCTTCTGCTTTGAGGTCAGAATAACAAAACCAACGGCAGGCAGTACCATAAGCATTTTTTACTTAATTTATTATTTCCGGCATGAATTGTTGAAAGTTATAGCTACGGGAAGAAGAATTGTGATAGAAGATTATGTGGATTTTTGTTTGTTTTAGTGCTGTAATACAGATAAATACTAAGAACTCTTTGAATGATAAGCTAATAATTGCTAGTTATTTCTGTTCTTTTCCCCTTTCTGTTAGCTTTGTTTCTGAATTGCTGGAAAATCAATATATATAATAATACTTGCTGTGTGTCTCAGCTGAAATCTGTTTTGAACATTTCTGCTGAATTATGGTTTGGGTTTCTTTTGGTTAGTGAATTAGGTTTTGTTTTCATGGAATGCATAGAATATCTCTGCATAACTTGTAAAGTGTCTAAAAGGTGCAGTGTTTTTAAGGGGCTTGTTTTTGTCAAGATTGCTGTATGGATATGTACTTGCTGAGTAAGTCTGGAGCTGATACTTGAATATTTTGTGTAGACTTCACTCTAAATGCTGCTCTGTTCTATTTTGTGAACTCTTTAAGAAATTGAGAGGCTTTTTAAAATAACATCTACTTACCATCGAGATGAAGGTAGAGCAGAAGATAAATAGAATGTTTTTTAAATATTATTTTTCACTAGTTAATCACCAGTGACTTGTGTTTCATCTTTCTGTGCATACTGGTGCACCAGTGGATGGTGTTCCAGAGAATAAATTCCATATAAGCAGCTTCTTATTTGTAGTAGCATGACTTACGCTTCCTGGTGGGGGATGCTACCTTTGAAAGGAAGCATTTGTTTAATGAGTTCTGTCTGCAACTTATTTCAAGCTGATGCTGGTTTGTGACTTGTTATAAATAGTTTAACTTGAATAAGATCTGTGCTGAAGAGAATAGTGAATGGTGGCTTCTGCTTTACTGATATCCATTAATTATGTTGTATTATTGCAGTCTAGAAGACACAATATAAGAGCGTAGTCACACAAAGAGGGTGAGAGACTGCGCTTTTTTTCCCATGTCATCTTTAAGTTTGAGGAAAACAGATTTTCCTTTCATTGAACTTTCCTCTGGATTTTCAGCAGTTTCCTCTTCAGATCTAATTTTGCTTTCATTCCAGATATTGTAGTGTTACCCAGTTCTAAAATTCCTTCCTGTCCCCAGAGAGAGGTTTTGGGATAACAGCCTCGCTGGAAATGCGTAGTTGTCAGATTGTATGGAGGGGAGTGAGTAAATGTTACGTGTGGTGGCGGGTCTTGAGCCAGTACCAAAATACCCATGATAACAGGCATTGATCAGTGCACTAGTCTGAGGGAGAGACACACCACAAACTTTTTTTTTTTTTTTTTTAAATTAGTGTTCCTGGAATCACATGTTTGTTGAATTAGAAAGCTGTGGTATGTGGTTTGGAAAGAAATTATTATTTTTCTATGTAGGCACTTCTAAAAATACGTGTTTAGAATGAAATTATGTATTTATTAGACTTTTTACTAAAAGTGGAAAGATGATGTCACCTTAGGTGGGAAGGATTTTTGTCCATGCTTTGTCTTTTAAGTATTTGCTCAGTTCCAGCCATACAGCTGCTCAGTCCCTGTGCATGTTTTTCCCAGACCATCCAACAGATGTTTGTCAGTGACATCAGCATCAAAGCTGAGACTGACACAGAATCAGCACCGTATGGGTTAGGCTTAGCACTTTTCCTCTGTTTAAGGATTGGGAACATTTTTGTTTAAATAGTTCATCTAGTCTATTTGATTATGGCAGCAGAGAGAAAATATTTTAGAAGACAGTGTTGTTGTAAAAGAGTAAATCGTCACAGGAGGAGATGGGAAAAACTTTGTCAGAAAATATGTGAATCTCTTAAATACCAAGATTTCAACAAATTTCTCCTTCCCCTCAGTCTTCAGTTCTTTGCAAAGCAACAGTATGTGAAATTCCTCCAGAGGAGATCTGGGCTTGTGAAGAGTAGTAAAGCAAATAATTTTGAGGACAGGTCTTGAGCTGGGCCAGGTCTTTGTTGGATAGCTTTCCTGAAAATCAAGGGAAGCCTCATCGATAATATCTAGCTGGTTGAAATTCAGTTTTGGTCAGATCTTTAAATATTCTGACCAAGGCCATTGCTCTTTAATTAGCTGACGGGAACTGCAACTGAACTTACACAGCTATAATGTTGATCCCGGAATCAGATCATTTGTGTCACTTCAAAATGCTTGATTGCAAGAGCCTATTTTAAGAGTTGTACAATAGCTCGGTACACCCGTAAGAGCGTGTATTTAAAAGACAGAAGCTAGCAAAAGTTTAGATATTTAACAGATGGAAAGCTAGAGTGGAGTACGTTGAGCTATAGATCCACACACTGAAGAGACGTGAGAAACTGTAAGTAGGAATGGTTGAGTTTGCCTGTTAATTCAAGAACGATCAAGAAAGGGAGGTAGGATTTGAACGGTGTGATTCCTGTCATTCAAACGCCTTAAAATTTAGATTTAATGAACAGTATCTTTAAAACATCATAATTGCAGATACTGCATAGTACCCTTTGGGGAGCCTACCATGTTACTGAAAGGCTACAAAAACGTAACCAAAGTCTATCATCCAATGGACTCATGCTCTGTGTGCTGGAAATGCAGTGTAGCAATATGTATCCACAATCCCTTCCGCTTTATCCCCCTCAAAAGCCAAAAAATCAATTTTGTGCCAGAAATTTGAGCAAATCTTTAAGCCTATTGTCAGCAAAATGTTAACTGGCCCGAGTACAAAGTTCTGTATTGTTCTTGTGTAAGGGTACAGCTACTTGGGTCTGTAGTTTGGCAGCAGCGCTATATACAAAGCGTTCGGTTGTATCAGTGGAAAATTGAGTCTTTTGCTCTTTGTGAGAAATAACTGAATTTGGTATTTGCAAGGCACATTTGGAGCCTGTGGGAAACTTTGACTTTCTGGCACTTCTGTTGCTCTTCTGTCAATCTAGTGAGCATTATCAGCATCTGTCCCTGAAGAGGCATGTGTGCCTCTTGCTGTAGGAGGGAAAACGTTTTTAACTGTTTCAGAAAATATTCATATGTCCTTTAGGAGAAATTGTGGTGGTGGTGGTGGTGGTGGTTAGGCTTTCCACCTGATCAGTCTTGCAAGCATATGAGAGATCCAGGCCACAGGAGAAGGAAATTTTCCAAAGAATGCAGGAGAAAACTTTTAATTAAATATCTTTGTGGCATAGAGGGAGTTAAGAGGCGTTTCTCCTTCCAGCCAAACTGTGACTGTATTTAGGTCAAGTGCAGTGAGAAGATCCATAGGAAAAAATGACCAGTTGGCATCACAGTCTTGAAATGATTGACTGTAGGAAGCATCAGCACGCTCCTGAATATTCCTTAGCTTCCAAACACCTAATTTGCTATTATTTGAGGGAATTCTTTATTGGGATAGAGTTGGTATTGTAGTAACATCTAGGGATCTTAACCAAGATTAGAGCATGAGTATCGGGCATTTGGGAGGACAAGATTAAGAGACGGTCGAAGTGAAGGGTACAAAATGAAAGATTTTTGTGTGTTGGACCTGCAGATTTTTCTCTCCATAATTTTTCTGATATTTTGGGCGAGTGGGGTATATTGTAAAGGGTAAATAGTAGAGGAGAATGAACTAGTGGAAACAAAAGGACATGAAAAGGAGAGAAGACACTGTAAGATGCAAAGGGAAAAGGTAGGAGGGAAAGAGCAGCATTCAGATTATTATGACTTTTAAATTGTTTTTCCCCAAACCAGCTAGCATGGATTTAATCAGCTATGATAAATGGCATATTGACCCAAAACTCACTTATTTTCTTAGCAAATTATGAAGGATCGGTGGATGAATGTTGGCCACGAAGAGGAAGAACTAAAGCCATACACTGAGCCTGAACCAGATTTTAATGACACCAAGAGAATAGGTAAGACTTTTATAGGGATGTTGTGTCCGATGTACTGAGGCAACTGTATCATGTAAATCAAACTGAACTCTTTTATCAAATTTGAGATACAATCACATCATACAAGTAAAATGTTTTCTTTTTATTTAAATCGGAAATTTCATTGCAATGCCCTCCTTATAACTACTGCTGTGACTTGACTGACCTGACATGAATCTACAAGCACAGCGAAAGACAAACAAGATTAAAGAATTTAACAGGCAGAAGGAAACAGATGTTATGAGGGCAAAGATTTTTATCTGTCATGGTCAGAGAAGCACACTGGTTTGGCTCTGTAGCTTTTCGTAATTACTGTTTGCCAGTGTTTTGTTTGTTTGTTGAATAACTTCTAATGTTGAATAGTGTTGAACTACATTGAATACCATAGTTGATAGTTCTTAAGAAGAAAGTAATTATGAAAGATGGGAGTTGTAGCCTTTTTGATTTTGCACAACAAAGATGATGCTGCTTGAGTTGAGTTCTAGTTACTTGTTAAATTCTAAGGGTTTCTTCTATTTTCATGGTTCTTAAGTTGTCGGTAGACCCAAGAACTTATTCTGCTAATGTATCTAGTTCTTTTTACTTTTAGACATTATGGTCACAATGGGCTTTTCAAGAGAAGAAATCCATGAATCTTTAGTAAACCAAAAGTACGATGAAGTCATGGCTACGTACCTGCTTCTGGGTAGAAAACCACCTGAAGTAAGTGCTACCTAATTTACATCTGTTTTGGTCTTTGTGTGTAGGGTTGAATATTCTGGTTGTCAATGTCTGTATTGAACTATTTCTACAAAAAAATGTGATTGCTGACTGATTGTCTTTACCTTTTCATGTCTTCTTGGTTATCTTGTTAGTTCCCATATGAAGAAACAGATTGAATATGTACTATCTTCAACATGTTTACAAGCAAATGTGAATTGCTTTTTTAAAAACGATAGCTGTTAATCTGAAGTGGCATGACTTCTAAGTGCTTGAGTCTTCTTCCTGTCATGTGTGTTTACAGTTGAAATATGAAATATTTAGAATAATTGCTGTAGTCAAATTAACTACTAAGATGTGACATCCTTTAGTCTCAGAAAGGTGTACTCATCCTTTCTCATTTATATACTTTACTACAGCATATTCTGTTACCTAATAAATAATTACGTTGTGGTCATTAATAAATTTGTGATAGAAAATCTGTTGACTGTTTAGGAACTAGAGGGATCTGACCACAGGGATTTTCAAGAAATCAAGTTGAGACCAAGGCTTTCTTTTTCAAATGTTTTGATTTTGTTTTGGTTTGTGTTTTTTTCCTGGTCCTTCACTGGCTTTCCTTCACTGCCAAGATAGTGTAGATCTAATATGTGCACCCCTGACGAATTTTCCCACAATGTCTCTGAACCTGAATTCCCTTGTGATGACAGAGCATGGAAGGAATCTGTCTAAAATGATCTTCACTCAAACTGTTTCAACAGGATATTTGTCTTTTCCCGTGCTCTACTTACAACTTAAGCTGCTTAGATATCAACAAAGCAGTGGCTGAGTTACATACCTTACAGAGGTGTGTTGAAAGCCATAAAGAATCCTTGAATCAGGAGTACTTGCTCTTTTAGCCCTTCTGACTTCATCCTATGCATTGTCAAATTGTTCTGAAACTGTAAGTTCTCATTAAAGCTTTAAAAAGAAATAAAAAACAGAGGAGCCATTCCTTGGCTTAGGTTTTAAAATAGCACATTTTTGCCACTGTCACGATTCTTCAAATTTTACTTTGAGCTTTCATTAACTTCTTAGCTTTATCCGTGTGTTTTAAAAACACATTAAACACAGAAGAAGTAATAAAAATCACATTGAGGAAAATTAAACTTCGGATACAATTTTAACTTTAAAAAAAAAAGCCTTTGATTGGAATTCTTTGCTTTATTGTGCCATAAAAGTACTGGTAACATTGAATTCTGCTTATGCTTTGAAAAACTGTTTTCCTTTGTAGTTTGAAGGAGGTGAGTCCTTGTCCAGCAGCAACTTGGGTCAAAGGTCTCGTCCTAGCAGCGACCTCAACAACAGCTCCGTGCAGTCTCCCGCTCACCTGAAGGTCCAGCGGAGTATATCGACCAACCAGAAGCAGCGGCGGTTCAGCGATCATGGTGGGGATGACATTCCAACAAGTAAAGTAGCATTTACACAACTCGAGTCTGAATGTGCAGCGTTCTGTGAACCTGGCAGGTCCACCGCTCTGTGCATTTGTTGTGTATCTCGTTGTGTGACGCTCTTATATTTGTATGAAGGCTTCCGTGGTAAAATCTGGGTCAATGTAATATACAGATCTAATTGTAGGCTTGTTACTTGGTTGACTCACTGAATAAGAGCTTGAGGATGTTTCCTGTTTAGGAAGCAGTGACAAAATATTCATCTGGATAAACTCTTACGGAAGCAAATTCCATGTTTGTCAGTACGGTTGGAGTTGGGCGCAAATTGTTTGTTTCCAAGAGACAACAGCTTTACCAGGTAGTCAGGAAACATTTTCATCTGAAAGTGGTCACATCAAAAAGGAGTGCATATTTAAAATATTAAATGAAAGGTGGTGGGGTTTTTTTTCCTCCCAGAGAACTATCAGATTACTACAAATATTTGCAAAATGTTCAGCCCTTTTCTTTGCCTAGTTATTATTTTTAGATTTTTCCATCTGTTTTCTTTTTACTACTCTCCCTCTTAGTGTGTTATTTTTCAAAAAAATAACTAACATTATGAAAATTGTCAGCTGATATGATTTAATTTCAAGGGAATATAAAATTCTACTGATGGAGGATTTACCCCAAAGCATTTTAAAGAATGATGAGGGGAAAAGAACTGTAATTTTTCCAAGTATAAACGTGCTTTTAAATAAAGCAGTTCTCAGGTTTTCGGGGGAACAGGATCTTTCTTAGTATTTAGAGGAAAAGATATGTGACTGAAGGTACTAAAAAGAAGTAATCTGAGAAGTATCCTCTACTTGTTGTTATTTTCAGTGTTGCACAAATTGCATGGATTTTAAATGAGAATTATTCTTCTAGCTTTTACATGTTGACGTGAAATGGGAACTAATTCTGAAATGCAAATTGGTAATGAGGAGAGAGTGGGTATAAAGAATGTAGGCGATCAAAGCTCAGTTTGATAGGTTAGTATATGGGCTGAGTTTGCAGTCATAGTTGTTCAGATGCTTTTTTTGGGCTCAGGGAATTATATTTAGACTATTTTGGCCAAGAGAAATGCGGTGATTATTTTTAGGTATTTATTAATACTGATTTTGTTTGGCAGTTGGTCCCTCGATTCCTCCTGCTGTGTCATACACAAAAAGGGCTCAGGCAAATAGTGTGGAAAGCGAACAGAAAGAAGACTGGGACAAGGATGTCTCACGCAAACTTGGCAGCACTACAGTGGGATCCAAAGGAGAGATGGCTGCGAGTCCACTTGTGGGTCCAGAAAGAAAGAAATCAACTACAGTTCCCAGTGTGAGTGTGTGTGCTTTTGGCTTGTTATTTTTATTTTCTCCTATTTAAACAAAATCTGCAGCGTAAGGTTACTGTAGACAAAATGGTTACTGAAAAAGCCACTAAGTCTATTTCTGGTAACTTTTGCTGGCAGACAGAAATAGGCTACAGTGCACGTCTTTTAAAATAAGCCATTCCCTTCATGCTGCAACTCTACTTTTTCTAACACAACAGTAAGCATGAGAATGTCTGTGCTTGGGCAAGCTGAAGATCTGTCAAGACAAATAGTGGATATTTAGGGAAAGAATGTAAGAACAGAGCCAAATATGGAGTGCCTTTTCTGGTTTCTAATGCTTATGTATCTACGAGGAAGTCAAGGGACTTCCTGAATCGGAGATTTCATCTGAATGGTCCTACGTAATACCCCTCATCAACTTTTTCTCTGTAAATCTGTCTGTTTAGCTTTCTGAAACTTGAACATCTCTCCTATGAAGAGAGACTGAGAGAACTGCAGCTGTTAGCCTTGAAAGGAGACAACTGAGAGGGGACCTTATTGTATACAAGTTATCTGAGGGGTAGGTGTCAAGAGGAAGGAGACAATCTCTTCTCAGTGGTTCCCAGTAATAGAACAAGAAATAATGGGCTAAAGTTAGGACATAGGAAGTTCCACCTCAACATAAGGAGAAATTTCTTTACTGTGAGGGTGACGGAGCCCTGGCACAGGCTGCCCAGAGAGGTTGTGGAGTCTCCTTCTCTGGAGACTTTCAAAACCCGCCTGGATACGTTCCTGCGTGGCCTGCCCTAGGGGATCCTGCTCTGGCAGGGGCGTTGGGCTGGATGATCTCCAGAGGTCCCTTCCAAGCCTGAACATTTTGTGAGTCTATGAAACCACTTCGTTTTGGACTTGAGAAGTGAGGTGTGGGGGAACAATCCACTTATTCCCTGGTGTGTGAGCCCGCTGATGTTATGAGTTTCAACCTAATTCTTTTTTTTTCTTTTTCCCCCACTAGTTTTTCTGTTATGACATCATTTATAGTTTTGTAAACAGCTGTTGTATTAGTGCCTCAGACATCTTTACTTCAAATAGGAGAGTCTGTCTTCTAATGTGAAAGCATCTATTTTGCCTTATAGAAGTTCCTGTGCAGTGTTTAGGATACACAGTGAAAAATACTGCATAGTGTTTAAACAGCTTCTTAGGAGCAAGAGTTCCTGTGGAAAAAAACCCAAACAACTCAGTACACGTGAATCATAATTTAAGATTCAAGTGTACATTTTGCTGTTTAAAAGATGCTGTATAAAATACAAAAGGTCTGGCCATTTTTTAGTATAGTAGATGGGCAGCAGGAATTCTAATTGACCTTTGGAATTCTCTGTGCTGATTCACTTCTTGGATACTCTGGGAAGATTGTATGCATTTCTGCTAGGATTATCTTAAAACAAAATAAATGCTGAGGTTCATTTAAGTCTTAATGTTCAGCAGGTTGTGTCTGCAATACATCTGCAGATGCTTGAAGTGTTTTTTTTCAAATTTTATTTAAAGTTGCTGGTTCCCCCCCCCAATAAAGAGTGTTTGGAATTATGGCTGTGTGGGTTGCATGCAGGAACTTCGAGTCTTCTAAGATTTATCTGAGCTTTCCCAAAACTGTATTGCCCCAAATCTGATTATTGTCATGTATGCTACAAGTTGATAAGTCAAAACCATTTCTCTGTTTTGTGAGAAGTAATTAAATGGACTGTCTTTGGTATGAAGAGCTACTTGCTACTGGCAACTTCAGTATTTGTACATTTTTAGCTCTGTTACTAATTTGGGAACTTTGTGAAAAGCTTTGTGATGGGCACGATTAAGTAATAGGGATGGTTCATATTGCAACAGGAGTTAAGGTTGAGCAGCTTACACAGAAAAAAAAAGTCAATGTGTGTTTTAAAACTCAGAAATTTAGAGTGAACAAAGCTAACTTAATGTGGATAATTTTAAAATACTTTTGTGTAACTCTGAAGGTAAGGTGATGGTAGGGAAGGCAGGATTTCTGAAACATATTTATTGCCTTCAGTGATACTAACATAACTAGTATAGTAGCATATGCTTCTACTAGTTATACTAGTATAACTAGAGTTTAATTTCAAAACTCGTTACTTAAGTTGTTAATCTTCCTTACAAATTGGCTTTGAAACAGTTTATTCAGTAGCCTCTGCAGGGTGATACTAATGCCAAAAAGCTGTAGATGAGGCAGACCTAAACACATAGTAAATATTGCAGAGCTCATGATGCCTTTGTCCTACAGTACCTAAGCTTATTCTATTTGAAATTTTTGCCGGCATACTTCAGTCGGTAATGTTAGCACTTTGCAAAGCTCTCCCACCTCAAATTCAATAAGTACTGGGTTGAAAACTGAGAATTGTACATCATGTACTGAAAATAAGTCTTCAGCACCTGATCTATGTTCGGCAGGGGGAGGAGGAGAATATTTGTGGGTATTTTATCAAGTGTGTGCAAACTGAAATTAGTAACAGAAAGAAAGTCCCATCGGTATTTGTTGCTACAAAACCTATTTGCCACTTTACCTGCGTCATAATTTCTGGGCTGACTGATCAGATTGATAATCTTCGCCTTTTTTATCTTGAAAACTCTTTTGGCAGGTGACAACAAACTGTAAGGCTGGAGCTCTAGTTGGCAACCTAATCTGCACAGGGAAGCCTTTCAACCAGCCAGATAAATGTGTTCTCTGGGATTCCAGTTTGTTCCTCAGATCTCGGAGACAAATAATTAAGTAATGCAGTATGTCAGAATTGGATAATGATACTCAGGAAAGCAAGTGTCAACAAAGTTAAATTTCTTTACATTTCCTCTTAGCATACTCTCAGTGGTACGGTAATGAGATGTGAATGAGCTGTTGGAAAAAAATAGCGGATGATATAAATGTTTCGTGTCAACAGATTAACCTGGTACATTTTGAAGACATTAAGAGTCTACATAAATGGCTGAAACTCTATTTTGAATTGCTTCCAGTGCTTACATTTTTGTACGACATAATATACAGTAAAAAGTATTTCGTTTAATTCTAGTCTTCATTTTCTTCTAGAATAATGTGTTTTCTGGTAGTGGAATGACAAGGAGGAACACTTACGTTTGTGAACGTTCTTCAGATCGCTATTCTGCAATCCAGAATGGGAAGGACAACAGGTATGCTTCGGCTTGTCTCGCTTATTAACTTGGGTCCAAGAACCAAGGCATAGAAGCAGCAGGTTATGCGGTTAATACCATTGTGAAGGCTATTGTGAAATACATAACATCCAGCTGTGTTTTTATCTCATCTTCCACCGCAGTTTCTGTTTGTGCTGATATCTATAACTAGATGTGTAGATCTACCTTTGCCTCTTTTTATGGAACCACGTTTGTTACTAAGAATTGTCTTCCAGCGCGGAGCTAAGTAACTGCTCACAGCTGGAGCGGGCAGTTCTGCTGCGGAGAACTACAGACGAGTTGCCCTGACAGGGCAGCCTGATCCTTTTATGTGTCTCTGAGTAATCACTCAAAAAGTTGAAATTAAGACTTGTCAATCCTTTTTGATGTCCTTTTCTTCCCCTAAGTAATACTTTAGTAGAAATGATAACCGGTTTGGATCTGTATGTGGAATAATTGCACTCGTGCTAGCTTGTTTTCTTAAAAAGTATTGTATTGAACACTGCCACAACTGCCGTTTTTTTAACATATATTCTTTGTTCATCCTTGGTGTTAGTTAACCCCTGTACCTGACTGAAAAGTAAAACGTTGGCTTTAACAGAGAGTAATAAAAACTAGGATTTTTTTAGTTTAAAGCAATAGATCTTACTCTAATTTTTTTTCTTAAGTTGTTTGAACAAAATACTTAAGGTGGAATGAACCAAAAAATCTCTAGCATGAGATACCATAATCTAGTAAACTGATTTGCTTTTGTTTTCTGTCATAGTTTTTGAGTTTTTAATGATATATTTCATTTTGGAAATAGGAAAGGTATAAGTCTGTTAATCTGTAGTAAAATGATAAGCTATGGAACATGTAAAGTAGAGCTATTTGAAGTTCTTTACGGAGGTACATTAAAAAGCAGAACACTAATTTTCAGTAATTAATTCCACATTATTAGATGGGTGCTTTCAAAAGCGGCTGTCAGATTGTTTTTGTGTGTAGTTTTAAAATATTTGCACAAGGTTTGTAACAATCCTTTTTAAAAAATAAAGGTAACATACTTTTTTTTATTTAGATTTAGGGTTAAAATATATACTAAATTTTTTTTTTAGTATCTCAAAGACTTATAAAGTTTCTTTCCATAGATTTAATATGAAAAACACTAATGAGAAGAGATTTTATTTCAAAGTTTCTTATTCTGCAGTTTAATTTTTTTCTATATTATTGAAAAGGCAGACGACTCTTAAACCCTGTACCTTTCCTGAGTACAATAAATATGCTCAGCTCTTTGAGCATATTCTGGAAAAATAAGGGGAAGAATTTTCTTTGGAGTTGTGTACTTGCCTGTCCTACAAAACATTATGTTGCAGTCGAATTTGGATTTGGCGTAGCTGAACATCTTGCGTCATCAGATTATTCGTCTGAAATCTTTACCTCATTGCTACAGATACTATTTAGCTTTGGGACTGTTGTTGCTGATATATTATTAGTGCAGATTCGTTTATGACTCTAAGAAGCAAAGCAGTAGTTCGGCTTAAGTCATTTTTGTGTTTTAAAAATTAATGACACAGTACTTTTGCTGCTGGTTCCATCTCTTCCTTGCCACTTAGGCGAAGCAGAAATAAAAGTACCAGCAGAAGGAACTGTATTTTGAAAGGGTTGGCTCAGCCTAGCAGTGGCTGGGATAGTCCAGAGGAGAAAAAGTGCGGTCACTTCCAAGTGATAAGGTGACAGCAGTTCCAAATGTTTCAAGTTTTAGGTGTTTAACTGAAAATATGGGTATTCACAAAAGGGCAGTCTGTTTAATCTTTTTTTTTTTTTAATTTTAGTGTGTTGTACTATTTTCACATATTCTCTGTAGCTTTTCTTCGTTGCTTTGAATAGTGTACGTGTGTAAGCTTTAATCTTGGAAAGAATGAGAAAGCCTAATTTCACATATATTGTGATTAGATTTATGGGTGAACATAATTTCTCTCAGAATTCGGTAATTCTTTAGCTGGTTAAGGCAGCCTGGTCAGCCAGTCGTCTGGTGATTTAAACAGCACTTGCGATCTTCCAAAAGAAGAAACTAGTTGTTATTTTCCTGGTTTTCTGTGAGGTTTTACACTAACCTTTCTTTTTCCCTTCTCGTTTGTCCGTCCC
The DNA here is from genome assembly GCA_020746105.1 of Trogon surrucura. Classification (NCBI taxonomy): domain Eukaryota; kingdom Metazoa; phylum Chordata; class Aves; order Trogoniformes; family Trogonidae; genus Trogon; species Trogon surrucura. Next base: position 106,099,372 of record CM036618.1, read on the forward strand.
TCCTGCCTCGCTGCCGTGGTAAAAGCCTAACAGAAATGTCTGCGAGTAGCACTTCTTCTGCAGGTTCTGCAGTAGCTTCTGCTGTGTCGACACGGCCTCGACATCAAAAGTCTATGTCTGCCTCCGGTCACCCCATCAAAGTTACGCTGCCCACCATCAAAGATGGCACCGAAGCTTACCGACCAAGGTAATAAATTGCTTGTTACTTCTTGAGCGCAGCACGCTTCAAAAATGTTGCCGTCCAGTTCACGATACACTCCGATATGTTTTTAACCTGTTTGAAGCTATCACGTTGAGTTCCGTTTCGAAACAGGAGCTTCCTCAAGTAGTGGGGGTATTGCAGATGATTTAAGCCTGATTTTGCTCATAACGCACGCTGGCATACAGTTGAAGTTCCTTGAGTGCCTCCCTCTGGAAGCTTCTAGAAAACTTTAGTTAAAAACGGAACTAATTTAGACAGGACCATACAACACAGGCCACTGTAAATTCAAATGAAATACTGAGACGTTAACCTCTTGCGTTTGTAGATTGCTGGGCTCATTTCTGTCTAAAAACATGACAGTATAGTTCCTCTTACTATTAACTGCCAAATAGCTGTATGCATTTATTTATGCCAGATGGTTACTTCTTAAAAAATACCTGTTAATTTTGGTGGATATATTTTTTTTCCAGAAGAGGGCTGGGAACATTTTCAACTCGGAACTTTCCTACCTGTCTCCTATTATCTGTGTATACTTCTTTTTTTTTTAACTACTCTTAATGCTTGAGGTAAATTAATTTTTACAAGGAAAACATCTCTTGATTGTTTCTACGTATGAATCATAAAAGCAAATCAGTAGCAATTTCAGGTTAAAAACGATAAATAAATCCAAAGCGGGGTTTTTTCTCCTGTGAGAAATGGTTGTCGTGTAGGAGGGTTTCCAGCATAGTCTTTCTCTTTATTTACACTTCTGTTTTCCCAGCAGTGCAACTCAAAGAGTGCCTGCTGCTTCCCCGTCTGCTCATAGTATTAGCACTACCACTCCAGACCGAACCCGCTTTCCTCGGGGGAGTTCAAGTCGAAGCACTTTCCATGGTGAGCAGCTAAGGGAGCGGCGTAATGCCACTTACAATGGACCGCCCGCCTCACCATCCCATGAAACCGGTGCTTTTGCACATGCTAGAAGAGGGACATCAACTGGTATAATAAGCAAGATAACTTCCAAGTTTGTTCGCAGGTTAGTACCTCGATTTTTAAGAGAAAAAAAATAAAAGCCCAGCCTCTAACTAGGGCCGTGATTAAATCATTGAGAATTGCCAGTTAAAGTCTGAAGTAAATGTAAACTTAGTCGGAATGCTGCTTGTTTTGTGTGTTCCTTGAGAACTTGCCTTGGTTTACTTCTTTGTGTGTATTGTAACCATTATGTTTGACCAGCTATTGTGCTTTTTCTTAAAGGACCACCTCTGCTCAAAATGTTTCTTGCTTATGCTTTACAGAAATACAAAGATGCTACAATTAAGTTAAAATCAAGTGAACTTAAACAGTGAAAGCAATGACTTAAAAATGAGTTGTTACTTAATGTTAACAATATTTTACTTTTTTAGTCCTTGCAACAAACTGCACCTACCTATATTTACAACAATTTTATTGCTGTGCTCAGTGGGAGTAGTTATCAACGAATTACTTCAGGGAATTCTAGAATCTGTGAGTGAATGAGAAGCTTAGAAGCAGGCAGAAGTCAATGTCTGGAAATCCTGATATTTCAGTATTATGCAGCCTGTCATACCGTGTTAACCAGCTTCTTCAAATCTAAGTTCAGGGTTCTGAAAAAAGAAAACCTGCAAATCCTGCACCTGTGTGCATTCCTGTGATGATGCTAACAGTAATGAAACTGTGTGAAGAGAAGCTGGGAAAGATTTTTCAAATACACTGTATTTTTCAAATACAAGTGACGTTGACTTAGCAGGCACGATAGCTTTCCCAAAAGTGGACTTAATTTTTAGTTTGCCCATTTCTAACAGTGATTTTTAATTCTTAAAAGCCTACTTATGGATTTGTCCATACTGCATTATTGTCAGTTTCTCAACAGAATTGAAAACCTCTGCTCTTTTTTTCTTTAGAGAATCATGCTGTTACATACTGAATTCTATCATTTGTGTGGTTTGGGTTTTTGTAAAAAAACAAATAAATTTCAAGCTAGATTAAGCTAGCAGTTGCAAATTTCATTAATTGCTAAGGTCGTATTACAAGGGAAAAGAAGAGAGAAAGCTAGAAATGCAGTGATGTTCCTCATAAAATTGACTTAACTTAGTGAGCTGATAATGCATCAGTGTATCTAATACTTCCTATGATGACCTAGAAAAGAAAAATAAAAAAGAATAGGTGGATGATTTTCTTTTTTCAGAAACCTAACGATACAGGACTATGATTCTCCATAATTGGTATCTCCAGCACTTACATAGTTTGGGGGAGACAGTTGTCCTCTGGGTTTAAAAAGAAGTTACAGCGAAATTGGTAAACCATGGTGTCAGTGTAGATTTCCAAATGGGAAGAAGGGTATTTTCTGTTAAGTAACTAACCAGTTTCAAGAGCACAGGCTGTTTGGTTTTGGGGGATTTTGTTACTGTAGCTCATTGTTATTTGCAAGGAATGGTTATTTTGGATTTTTTTTGAAGAATCAGATCAAAGAACTAGTATTTTCATTATGTTAAAATACAATATCAAAATAATATTTTAAATTGATTTTAGAATTAACATATTGTAAATTGATGTCTTTTAAAATGGTCTGTACTATAGCATGTTTTTAGACAATTTCCTAGTGTGTTTTATACTGCTAAATATACATTTTCCTGTAGTGAAGGCCTTATAGGGCTTTTTGGTTTTGTTGCTGCTGCTAGTGGGTTTTGTTTTGGTTTTTCGGGTTTTTTTTTAACTTTGGGTTGTTGGAGACTTAGTGGCTGGGATTACATGGGTGGAGGTGGAAGGGGGATTGCTGTTCTCGTTGGATCAGGTAACTGTTGCATGCCTCCTGTTTTACGTAAAGAAATAATGGTTTAAAGCATACTCTGATTAGAAGGTGTCATGAAAGACTTTTTAACTGTCTTTTGGCAAAGGTAAATGCCTTTTCTGGTAAGTATGTAAAACTAATGTATAATGAGAATGCTTAATGAATGGGGTAATAAGTATTTTGTACTGATGGTTTGTGTCAAATGATACTTCTCTGATGTTAGTTACTGATGTATTTTTGTTTTGAAGGTATTAATTTAATTATCTAATTGGAATTGGGTGCTACACACCAATTTACAGCAGCACTAGGAACATACCTAGGTGGCTTATACAATCTATGGATATTTTTCAAGTTGGTTCAGGCTAAAAAGGCACAACACAAAACAGTTCCTTGGTAACGTACAGCTCTAATTCAACGATACAAAAGATGTTTAACCTCAAGCTCACCAATAATTTTACCAAAGTCAACGTAACAGCCGATTTGCTTAAAGTTAAGCAGATGTTGAAGTAACTTTTCTGAGCTGGGATCCAAACATTTGGACCACAAACTCTTGGGCACGTCTTACCTTTAATCACCTGAGTGTGCTTAAGCAGGGGTGCGTACTTGAGCGCTTTCAGGACTGAGGTCTAAAGGCCTGGACCAGAAGGGTGCAGAGTAGAGCCCCCCTGGACCACCTTGATCGACTGCTCCTCTGTGCTTGCTGGAATTACATGTGGCCATTGCTCTGTCTGCAGCAGGTTGAGAACAAGGTGTTAATTTTACCATCAGGTTTTTTAAATAAGTAAATAAACAATTACATGTTAGAGCTGAAAAAAAGTTGTCATAAAGGGAAATTAAAACTACACTTGTGGAAAAAATACTATTAAACAGTATTAGGCTTGACATTATTATACTGGTTTTATTTTACTTTTTTGTTCAGTAGCTATTTAACATTGTTCTAGATGTAGGTTTTCTTAACTTTTATTTTTCACCTTTATCATTGAATCTCAACCTTAACTTTGTTTTGAGGGATCCAAGTGAAGGCGAAGCCAGTGGCAGAACTGACACCTCAAGGTGAGGAGTCACTATTAATATTTCGCTCCCAGGTCTTTCGCATCAAGGTTTAAGTGATTTCTTAAAGATATTTCATCAGGATGTAAAGTAGAATAGTGCTTAAGTAATCTGCATTTCAAAAATGTTTTTTTTTTTATTTGGGGAGGAGGGAGGGTTGGTGAGGTCCTTTATCCCATCACTTGCTTTCTTGCAAAGTATTTAATATAAAACTTCATTTAAGTATATTCCTTTGAATAAAGCCCCCTGTAGGAGTTAACTAGTCATTTAGGCACTTAAAATCATGGTTTGGCTTATAAATATTTAATGGTGTTTACTTTTGGTTTCAGTGGAAAATGTAGCATGTTTTGTTTGTGTCTGTGTATATATACGCGTATACTAAGTTTTTACTATAGTTACGTACTTTCTTCATTACTAAATCTGCTGTTTGCCAGAAGTAAACACCTTACAGTCCCTGAGAAATGAATGTCACTTTGCACTGAAAATTAAAATAAGTGACATTCGGACAAAAAGGGTGGTGACTGCTAAATACTGAACTTGTATGGCATTTGCTGTACGCAAGTCCATAGGTGCTTTGTTAGTAAGAAAACATTCCTTCATATGCTCATTTTCCAGTATATCTGCTCTTCTGCCATGTTTCAGCATTTGGTCCTGCATTTTCGGTGTGCTTAGCACTGTGCATAACTTTTTATTTTCATGCTCTCTAATGAACAGGCATTGTAGTTTGCATTCTAAACTGGTCACTCAGAGAAAGTATGGACTTAGTTTTCAAAACAGAAAGCTTTTATTTAAAAAGAACAATCAAACAGCACATTCTCAACAGGATACGTAGATAAAATGCCCTTTTCAATTATTAGCAGTTGAATTCTTGATGTGGAAAGGGAAAAGAGATTAATCAGATGTTCAAATGAAGTGTGAGGTTGCTTTCAGCTCTTGCTTTCATTCTTCAGCTTCCTCTACTTTTTGTCATCCTACAGTGTCTGTTTTGGGCTAAAACTCGTTTGAAATCTTATCCCTGCCGTGCTCTCTCTCTTAATATCGATGTGGTTCTCTGGGGATCACGATGAAAGTTAAACTGAAAATGCTTGTTTTGACTCCTCTCTGAATAGCGGCAGTTTATAAACTTACCAGAATGAGAACAGCACCTTTCCCCAGCGACAGATGGGGAGGCGTCAGGCATCTTAAGTACCTGGGACAAGAACAGAAATAGTTGGCTGTGGAATTACTTTCAAATAATTAGTGCTGTCTCTCAAAATGCTCTCTACAATGGAATAAGTAATCTATTTGATAAGGAAGGATCAGCGTATTGGAAATTTGTAATTAATCCCTTGAAATTTTGTCCAGGTCATTGTATCAACTGAAATATTTGGTGTCTACATGTCACTGTTTCTTGTGTGAAAAAGATGCTGGCTGTTTACTCAACTGGTTGACAAACAGGCTGTTTACAACCATATTACAGCACAAAATTCTGCTTTATCAGTTAAAATTAAGGTCTTCTTACACAGAGAGAGGTCAAAAATACATGATAAATGCAAAAGGAGGGAAAGGTGGAAAAGAGGGGAGGGAATTGACTGAAAACTGGTGAATCGCAGGGTGGGATTTCTTCCTCTGCTGCTTTTACAGTATGATTTATGCTTCAGGATCATGTCCCTCAACTTCGGTTTTGTTGGTGTTATGGCATGCTCCAGATCATGAAATCAGCAGAACTTCAGTCATGCTTTTTACATAGATTCCACTTTCTTTGGAGCAGTATGGAGTAATGTGTGTCTGCTGCAGTTACCATTGCACATGTTGTTGCCATCAGAACGTTTTGGAGCAGGGGTTTCCAAACTGGCTTTGCTCGTGTGCCACTACTGGGAGCTGCACCAGCCCTGGTAGCAGCTCCCAGTGCCGTGACGAAGAGCACCCACGTGCAGGAAAGATGATGCACGGCTGTCCCAACGCTGTCCATCCATCCAGCTCTTCGAATTAGCTTGCGTGTGTCTAGTGGTGCGTCAGTCGCAGTTTAGAAACCCCCGTTCAAGAACTGTATTTCTCTTCTATCTCTTGCTTACGCTGCTTTTCTTTTTGACGGCCCTGTATGTCACTTCTTCCAGGAGTGCTTCTGGGGAGCCGAAAGACAGAGAAAAGGAGGACAGCAAAGATTCGAAGCCCCGCTCGTTGCGGTTCACGTGGAGTATGAAGACCACTAGTTCTATGGACCCAAACGATATGATGAGAGAGATTCGGAAAGTGTTAGATGCTAATAACTGCGATTACGAACAAAAAGAGAGGTTTTTGCTATTCTGCGTTCACGGCGACGCGCGACAGGATAGCCTCGTTCAGTGGGAGATGGAAGTCTGCAAACTGCCCCGATTGTCACTCAATGGAGTTCGTTTCAAGAGAATATCTGGGACCTCTATTGCGTTTAAGAACATTGCATCCAAGATAGCAAACGAGCTTAAGCTGTAAAGAGAACCTAAATTTTCTGGGATCAGGGAAGATTCATACATGATCTACACTTTGAATGTACTGGTTACGCCTAATGTGATTGGCCTGTGAAACTCCCCGTGTAGAAATTGCCCTTATTGCAATAAGGTTATACATAGTTATTCAGAATTGTAAAGTTAAATCCAGTATGACCTATATTAAATAACTGTAGCTAAAGAAGTTATGTTCACATGTACAGGTAAGTATATAGAGCATTCTGTTCATTTTATGTTCATAGAGTTGTATAATAAAGAGATGACTGCTTAAATTCAGATCTTGTATAGTTGTCTAGATTTCTGCACAGAAATGTATGTTTGATGCTTTGAGTTGGAAAAGTTCTTTCCCTATCATTTACATTTTTGGTGGTTTTTATAAGTCTTACCTCTATCATACGTTTTTTTTAAAAAATCTTGTGTCCTCAGTCAAATGCACAAAACTAGTTTTCACAACTGTAGCATGACCATTTTTAATTATTTAAAGATTGTTCATGGTTTAGACCAAAAGTCGATGAATGATCGGCTTTTGTTCTACATGAGACTGTTCCTGCTTATCTTTGGCTCTTATCCTTGTTATTGGACGGTGTTTAGTTTATTAAAAAAAAAAAATGCAAACATGTTTACAGTGTTGGCACTTACAGTTTAAAAACTCTTGTTCTGCCTTGGGCAAGCTCAGAGCTGTGGGGGAACAGAAACCAGGCGTAAGTGATGTTCTGTCTGCAAATCCCAGTGCTTACTCCCATGGCCCATTAACAAATGTAGCACCGAAAGGGAGAACCGTAATTATTTCATTTGAATATCATGGTGTAAAATATCACTTGTTTGCTGCCTTCAGAATACTATAAATTCCATTTTATGGAACTATGTTAATATTGGGACTGTTTAATAGCACAAGATAATCTGAAGTGTTGACCAGTTATATAAGTTAATAATACCACCTCAGGAATTAGCTCGGCGTTTGGAACATGTGCCCCCAAAGAGTACATGCAATTCCACATAATATTTTACAGCTAAACATACCTTGTTTATAATGAGAAATTGTTGATTTATTCTTTCGTGGTTGTACAGTTTGTTCCCATGTAACCTGTTTGTGTTTAATATTTTACCAGATTTCTTGTATTTATTCCACATCATTATGCCTGTAATGTGCAGCTTTGTAATTAGGCACCTGCCTACAGAAAAGAAAAAAAAAAAAAGGAACCCACATTTTTTTCCTTCATAATTAATGATTATAAACTATGTAAAACCACTAGTACTGGTACATTTTAATACTTGTTATTTTGTACTGAATTAACCATAGAGGTTGGTTGTGCAATGTTATTTAATGTCGTAATTACTGTAATATCAGCATATGGGCCCCATCTGCACACTCTTGTGAAGAATAGAAAGTTCATTAAGAAATTGTCACTTTAAAAAATAAAAATTAAAAAAAAAGCTGTGGTAAACTCTGTAACCCTAAGTTAGAAGGCTGTAAGTGTAGTAAATGTGCCATTCTCTGATGGCTTTTTGACCGAGATGGACTTTACATACTGTACTGTGATGTAGCTTTCCTATGTAACAGTTATGTTCGGAAATGGACGTGTATTGTTGCCTTAGAAAAAGGGTGGTGTTTGGAAAGAAAGAACTGTAGCCCCTTTTTTTTTTCTTTTTTTTTTTCTATCTGATGTTCATCGAAACAAAATCTGATGCAAGTCATCTTGATTCACTGGTGCACTCTATTAAAACTTACTTGAACAGTTCTCATACTAAAATACTTGTCGTTTGCCCTTTATAAAAGCGCAATAATTACTGCAGGCAGCAAAATAACCCTGAAGTTGTACAGGCTTCACCTTGTGCATTTTGTGAGCTCAGGATCAGCATTGCGTTGCCTCTGTGGTCAGAAAGTATCAGAGGTTTAGCACTTAGAAATGGATGTCCGGGAGCTTTTCCAGAAATTCACCAAAAATCAGCCTCGGGGGGGGGGGGGGTTGTGTGTGTGCTTAGTTTAGCTGTAAATGTCTGTGGATGCTCATTTATGCTTGAAAGTACACTGGAACGTAACCGTGAGGGTAATCCAAGATTGTGCATGAACTTAGTCGTGAAACAAAACCCTTTGCCTTTTCGGAAGGTTCAGGGGAAGAATGTAGGTCACGCTGCGAGATGGTAGATTAAGGACTTAGGAGAGCTTCCCGCCTCACAGGCCGTGTTTTTACATGGCCAGCTTTGCCCTAGATTGTTGCTTGTTTTCAGCATTTTGTATCTGACCAGAGCTGTCTTAATGTTCCACAAAACACAGATAGTGTGTCAGGAGGGCAGAGGTTACATGTTTTCATTTGAGTCTTCCATAAAACACGGCACCCCAAAGAGCCAGCTTGATGTTTCGATCTGTGGCGAGTTTGCAACTGGTATTATTTCCAGTAACTGCCGGCAGTGTGAAGTTGCCCCGATTCCCAAACTCTGCTGACCTCCTTCCTCCTGTTGCCTTGTTGGGAGATGAGCTGTGAAGCACCTCCTGCCATCCAGAGCAAGTATGTCGAGGGCTTTTCAGAGAGAGCGTGGTCTGTGTGCCAAAGGGGTAGCTGCACCCAAACGCCTCCTTCCCTTTTCCAAATCTGTTCCTGGCAGGAATGAGATGAGAACACTGCTGGTTTTATCAGCCAGCAGAGCGTACTGAGGATGGAAGTGGGTAAATGTTGCGTACTGAATCCTCAGTGCGTGATTTTTGGGTCCCTCAACAGCTGCCTTGTTAAATACTTGTTACATAGAATTTGCTCCTTTGGTAAGAGTGGGATAAGAACATTGGGATCCGAAATGCAGCTTGACTTTCATGTGGGAAGGGATCAGCGTGGCATTAAATCAGCACGGCTCTAACTTGAGAAATCTGCAAGACAGTTAAATGCCACATCGTGTTCTGCAGCTCTGGGAAGGAATAATAGGGATTTCTCATGTCTTTAGAGGGCTTACATGTTTGGTTGGAATTTTTTGGCAGCATTTCTCGGGGGCGTTTGGGGTGGGTGGGGGTGAGCAGTTACATTACTGCTGTTTTGGATTGGAGGGTTTTTTTATCTTTATGGAAGGTATAAAGACACAAACTAAGAAGATCCCTTTCCATGCAGTCTGATTTAGAACATGAAATATATATGTCAGTGAAGGGAGAGTAAACATTTCACTCCTGCTTCTGTGGATGAAAAATAATGCTTCAGAACCAAATGGTGGCATTAAGGCCGTAGAGTTACAAGGATGCTAAAATTCTGTGAGCTGTTAAGACATGAGACTTGATACCCAGTGTCATGCAGCGAAGAGGCTCCTTGCCTTTCTTAATCTCTGAATTCGTGGTTCCCCCGCTGCCAGGCAAAAGGGGACGGTACATCTCAATTGAGAGGGGTATTCTCTGCGGTTTTAATAGTTGAACTCTGGGAAGGGAAACAAACTTCTGAGGTACAAACCCAGTCCGTGGGGAGAGGCCTGTCTCTCAAGAAGACAGATTATCTTTCACTATCGTTGCACTTCTTGTTAAGGGGCAAATTATCCATTCAGTAATGGATCTATAAATAGAAAACCTAGATAGAAACACTTCTCAAAGCCCCAGAAAAAGAATTTTAATGCTTTTTTTTTTCTTTTTAAAATTTCTAAAGGTAGCTTGGGGTTAACAAGATGAAAGATCCTCTTCAGCAGCTGCTTGCACATGATTAATATTTCTTGATGCTGCTACTTAATCAGCATAAAGCAATTACTTCATCCTTCAAACTATCTAAGAAAAGAGCGCATTAAAATCTACAGCAATGCACTGGAGCATGCAGAATTTAGCTCCTATACTTTGCTGCTTCAGGTTTCCCACCATGTGATCATTTTTAAAATGGGTACTTGGGACGGGACCTGCGGTGCTACTCTGCTTCACTGCCTCTGCAGTGTTTAGGACACACCTGCACCTCCAGGACAAGTTCAGCATCTGGCTCCAAGAGATGAGGAAAACAACTGGGTGGATCAGAAACAGGCCCCGCAGGTGATGCCAGAGCTGGGCGGAAAGAGGAGCCCCAAGGGCCACGCACGGTCTGTGGCAGGTGTCCCTTTGGGACTGGTGCTCAGAACATGAAATCCTGTCCTGTGTTTAAGTCTCTGCCTCAACCTTCTGCGGATTTAAATTAAAAACCTGACAAGTCTCCGCCTTAACGTTCTGAGGATTTAAATTAAAAACCTGATGATGCTAATGGGAGTGGTGATGACTTTAATATAAAATAGGGGAAGGGATAGAGCAGTTCTCCTGTAGTGGCAGAGTTGAGATTTTGCTCACATCTTCCACCCTTTGGAGGACTGGCTGAGCTGCCTGTTACACAGCCTTCTGGCTGGAGCTGTGGCGATGGTGAAGCACCATCCTGGGGGCAGATAGCCGTGCAAGGCGCAGGATTTATGTGCTGAATGTTAAAGATAAATCTTGGGGAGACGCAGCTTCGAGGCTTTGATCCTCGGTATGAAAAAGCCATGGTAAAGAATTAGTCTGTCCTATTATTGCCTCTGTAGATGTATTGAATATGGATAAATCATAGAATCATAGAATGGCCTAGGTTGGAAAGGACCTTAGAGATCATCTAATCCAACCTCCCTGTCATGGGCAGGGACACCTCTCAACTAGATCAGGCTACTCAAGGTTCTGTCCAACCTGGCCTTGAACACCTCCAGGGAGGGGGCAGCCACAACTTCTCTGGGCAATTTATTCCAAAGTCTTGCCACCCTCTTACTGAAGAATTTCTTCCTAAGATCCAATCTAAATCTATTCTCCTTCAACTTAAACCCATTTCCCTCTGTCCTATCAGTGGACGCTCTTGTAAAAAGTCCCTCCCCAGCCTTCCTGTAGGATCCCTTCAGGTATTGGAAGGCAGCTACTAGGTCCCCCCGAAGTCTTCTCTTTTCAAGACTGAAATATACCGGCTGGTTTAATAAATGATCTCTACACTGTTTTGCCTTCCTTGATCTACCACCCGCCTACACGAAGCTGTTACGCCGCAGCCCACCCAGCTGTCCTTCAAACGGACTTTGCTGCCGCACTTTCCCCTCGGCGACTGAGCGGCGCCCTGTACGCCGGAGATGCTGCAGTAGCAACACCTGTAACAGAGGGATTACCAGGGAGTTTGGCTTCTTTTTGTTGTTGTTTTTCGGACTGGGAAAAAGAGCGTGATCTCCCGCAAACCCGGAACGCCGCGTGGTTTGCCAGGCAAGGAGCTACGGCCGTGTGTCACCCGGTGGCCCCCGGGGCTCAGGGCGGGGGCTGCGACCCCCTGACCCGCCGCCAACCACGGGGTTGCCCTTCCCCTGTCCGAGCGCCCGCCTCTCCCCCGGCGACTCCCCGCTTCTGCCCGGGCCAGTTTCCGCGGTCGAGGGCCGGGTCGCCTCTTCCCTCTGCCGTCCCGCCCCGGAGAGGGGGCAGCGGCCGCCTCCGGCCACACCTGTGAACAAGCGGAGGAGGAGGAGGAAGCGGCCGGCGGCCCCGCGCAGACGGGCCGGCACCATGACGGTGGGTGCGCGGCTGGGCGCCAAGGCCAGGGGCAGGTACTCCCGCCGCGGGCCCGGCGACGACCAGGTCTCTATCCTGCCCGGCGAGGAGGAGGAGGCTGAAGGCAGCGCGGGGTCCCCGCTCGAGGAGGAGGAGAAGAAGAAGGAGGAGGAGGAGGAAGGCGCTGCCTCCAGGAAGGTGCGCTTCGCCCTCCTGCCCGACTCGTACGAGCCGCTGCGCCCGCCGCGTCCCGCCGGCAAACGCCGCTACGGCAAGAGGCTGAAGAAGTACGGCAAGGTGAGGCAGGGCTGAGCGCCTCCGAGGCGGGGAGGGCGCCGGCGGCTCCCAGGGGCTCTGGGAAGCGCCCCGGCCCCGTCAGGCGTTTTAGGTGCCGGTGCTCGGCTCCCGGGGCCGGAGGCGGCGGGTGAGCCGCTGGTTTGCCGGGGAGAAGGCGCCGGCACCGACCCTCGGCTGGATCAAAGAGCGGAAAATCTGCCGCTGCGGAGTGAGAAATGACTCTTAAGCTGATCCATGTGACGGGTACTTGGCTTTTCTTTGTTGTGCGTTTCCCTCGGCGTCATTGTTTTGACACCATTCCTTAAAACTTCCACTTAATTGGCCTTTTTTTTTTTTTAACTGACCGAGAGAAAGGGTCCTACCATCCCTCCAGTTTACCTCTAGCTGTCCCCTGAAAATCGCTGCTGTGAGTTAAAGAAAAAAAAAAAAAAGCAGCATCTTCTTCCTTGTTTAACAACTGTTTTGGATCTAAGTTGTTCTTTTGCTTTCCTGTGGGGAAAGTCACAAGCTCTGCAGTCTGGTGGTTTGGTTTTTTTTTCCCTTCCCCCGGAACTTCGATTACAAAACTAATGTTTGGAAGAATTCGATTATTGTTCTCTTGTACATGCCACTATTTAAGCTCAGGTATGTCTTGGGTATTTGTGGCAAAAAAAATAGTTTCTGTGTCAGCAGGAAAAACCTGTCTGGTGTGGTCACTCTTTGCCTACCAGAGAGATAACAGATGTCAGTAGAGGACGTGATTTTGTGCTGTGTTTTTGGAAGAAAATAGTGATTTTGGTAAAAATATGCGTGGTATGTCTGACACGCAGGAACGCCAGTTAGCTTGGCAAAGTTGCCTACGTTGTTTACAGATGTCAGCGTAGTCATGAGCTGCCTCACAGATACTACAGTTTCATAAAGAGATGAACAGAATATTTCATTCTTTAGTGATTATTTTGATACTTCGAGTTTCTGGCACTTCCACGTTACAGTAAATGCATGCAGTATGAAGCAGTCCCAAATTTCTGGTCTTGATTTATGCAGAGCAGTTTTGTGAGCACAGTTACGTCGCAGCAGTTCCTACATTTGCTGTTGGTGCTATTGCTGTATGTGCTGTTGCTCTAAGAGCCCAGGGTTTAGAACACAAACCAGTTCTTGGACACAGCGTATTTATTCCCTTTTATATTGGCCAGGCGCCGTCCCTACGGGGAAGATTTTCCGGGTTGGCTTTGGCAGCAGAGAACAACGCACGAAAGCGTTGGTGAGGTCCGAGTAGGCAAGTTGCGCACAAGACGGAGAGGAGGAAAGAAGTCAGACGGGGCAGACGTGGGAAGGCAAGGCCCTGCCTCTCCTCCTCCGTCCTGGGCTTCTATCCCCTTGCTTTTCAGCTGCCTTTTTATTTTTGCCATCTTGGCTCCCTTCAAGTAACTTTCCACAAGAGTGAACACAGCAAAACTCAGCTGTGTCATGGCATTGCGACAGCTGAAGGTTTTCATGTGCCAGTACCACTATAATCCACCTTTAAGAAATCCTAGGAATATAATAGATGTTGACTGGATTTCACAGATTTAAAAGCATGTCCTCTGTTTCAGTGTTTTCCATATTACAAGAGACAATTTTGACCTAGTCCCACACAAAGCGTTACTAACAATTAATTCTAATATTCCGCCCAGACTGACCACATTACATGAATTAGCCAGTCATGGCCAGCCATATGCACAAAAACTGTCCAGAGTGAAATTAAACTTAAGGTTTTTACTTTAAATAATCTGTAGCAAGCTATCTCAAATGAAGTACATGAATGTGTACACAAATGTGTACAGGTGTCAAAGTGGGTCAAAAACATTCTTATTTTGACCAAAGAAGTCTTGTTTTGGCAACAAGTGATGAAATTTTCATAGAAGTATTCTCAGTGATCACTGCCTTCTTGTTCAGCACCAGTTTTAACAGCTTATGTGCTTTTAAGAGTTTCTAATGTACTTGAAATGTGTGTGGGAAACATGTACCTCTACAAACTAGGTGTGAATTTAAACTAAATTTATTCTTGAATAGAAGCCCACGTAAAAGCCAGGCTTCCTGTGGAGGCTGCATCCGTTCGATTTAGCTATGCTCTGTGCATGTGTATTTCTGTACAAAAATAGACAGTAAAACATTGCCCCGTGCTCAAGCCCTCATTAGCTGTAGGAAAAGTTCATTTTCTGGTTCGGTGACATTGGCTGTCGGAACGATTTTACGCAAAAGTATTTTCTATCACCTCTCTTTTTTTTCTCTCTTTTTTTTTTTTTTTCTTTTTTTTCTTAAATCCCCTTCTCCCGTCTCTTCCCTGCAGAATGTCGGCAAAGCTCTGCAGAAAGGATGCCGCTACTTAGTGGTTGGTCTGCAAGGACTAGCGACGGCCTATTCTGCTCCCTTTGGAGTGGCAGCTCATGTGGCATCCTTTGTCCGCTAGCTCCACGTGTCCCACCACGGAGGACATGAGGCCGCTGCTGCTTTCTTCAGATCAAATCTGAGACCTGCATCTGAGAAACCTCTTGGATGACCAGTCCAAGCCCCTCCGGCAACCCCTTTCCCCAGGACTGAGTGCTCTTCTCTGCAAAAACTTCCAGTGCTTTGAAAAATCAAATCGGGTCAAAGAAATGCAAAGATGAGGAAAATAATCTTCGACTAATTGAGCTGAAGTTGGTTCTTGGACACAAGTTGGTTTTCTGGAGGTTTGTGCTGTGTGTGGAAGGGAGCCAAGGATGGATGGAAAAGCAAGTAGGTGAGGGAGAGAGAAATGAAGGAAAACAAAGGATGAGGGGGCAGCTGGGGAGGTGGGGAGCTGAGCTTGGATGGTGAGAGGAATTGTCAAAGCAGTGAAGGAAACTGATAGTGAGGGATCAGGAAAAGGTAGTCTTTGGTTTTCTGGAGTTTCTTTTTATGAGTATACTTAAAAAAAACATTTGGATATGAATGGACTGTGGTCTGAGGCACAGAGAGCTTTGCTGCATCATGGTGGTTCATTTCAAACACTGAACATAATGAGCCTTTAAATCTTAAGATTGATGTAAAAATACAGCAAGAAAATGAGGTGCATTTGTCTTCTGATTTTGGGGCATTAAAGGTTCACTGTGATTAATATTTTTATACTTTTTCCTCTGCTGCTGTGAAATCTGCGTATGTTTTTTTTTTTTACCAAGAACAGAGTTTGTATCTGACATACCTGGTTCTCAGACACTTGGTTCTGTGGTGTTTACCAGGAAAAACAAATGGATTACCAGCCGCATCTGAGGAAAAAAAACCAACAACAACCAGCAACTACATACAGCATTTGGTATAAGAATGTATGACTGTTTTGTATAAGAATGGGGCCAAATAACCTGCGAGCTACATCTTCATTTCCATGTGTGGAAGTTGTAGGTACAGGATGTCAACATCAGATGGTTTAGCTGAGTGTTGCGGATGGAGCAGCTTCTGTGTCACACCTCCAGGGACATAAATCTTGTATTGATGACACAGGAACAAAGAGGGTTTACGGGCCTTCAAAATTCTATGGGTTTTGGTTTGGTTTTTTTTTTCTGTCAGTCTTTTGAGGTAGGAGTAAATGATTTCCATGCTAGCACTCTCTCTGTATTATAGCTATTTTTAGTTTTGATAGTGGTTTTGTAATCAAGTATACTGATCTGGGAAAAAATGCCGTTCATTTCCTTTCTCTCTTTTTTTTGAATGAAGGGGTTTGCATGTTTTAACAAACCATACTGTATTTTTTTAAAATGTGGCAAATGAAACAAAGGTGATTTTTTAATTATTTTTTTAATGCTCTTTTGTAACTGGACTGTAAATAAAAGTAATGTGACCCATGTCGTGTGTTTACCTACACACATAAGTAAGCACAAATAGGAGGAGTTTCTCAGCGGTGGCCCAAGCAGCGAGGGGAAGCCACAGCATAAACTTCCCCATGTTGTTCTTCCCATGGCCTCAGTGCTCTTCTAGAAGGACAAGGCTGTAGCCCAGACTGTGTGGAAATGCTCAAGAGAGAGAAGGTGTTGGAGATGAGGCTGCAGAGGATCTAAGGTCGCATGCATTGGGGTAGGAAGAGCCACAAGGGGATTTTGCTTGTTGATTTCGTGCCTTTAGTTGTTTCTCTTCAGCTTCCCATCTGCTCCACCAGCCTGCCAGGATATTGAGAGCTGCTGTGTCTTCTGCCATAAGACCAGGGCTGTCCTAACACCCACGTGCCACACCAGCCTGCATATTTTGGGATTAACTTCAAATTTCATAGAATCATATAATGGCCTAGGCTGGAAGGGACCTTAGAGATCATTTAATCCAACCTCCCTGTCATGGGCAGGAACACCTCTTGACTACATCAGGCAACACATGGGGACTGAACAGGGATCGAACCTGTGACCTTGGTGTTATCAGCACCATGCTCTAACCGAGTGAGCTAACCAGCCCCCAAATTTTGTTACACGACTCTGTTTTACAGTGCTTGTACAGCGTGAATCATTAGAGCTTTTTTTTTAATATATAAAGCAATGGAGGCAGAATTTCTGTCTCCATTTTTGTGTATGAAATGAGTGTCCTTCTATTTATCAGTGTGTCCCCTTAATAGAAAGGGTGCTCCCGCATTACAACACCCAGGGTCCAACCCATTTGGTGCAGGGATGATCCACAAAAGTAAACACGAACTTTAGCTCGTGAACCGCTCAGCACAGCAGTTACCTCTGACTTTTGCCTGCTGACCTATGGTCTGTGCTTGCCTGGTGCAGCCTTAAGGGAATAACCCGGTTACCATCCATACAGAACTCGAATGATACGTAAATGGTGTTTTCTGTCTGAGCCTGAGAAAGACTTGATGCATGTTGGCGAGTCAGCCTCTTCTGAACAGCGTTTCTAAAATAGACTAAAAACAAAGAGGAGAGAAAGACAAAGCAAGTAACCTGTGCTGTTGCTATAAAACAGCTGGTGATTCATGCTGGCCTATTTTTCTTTCTCAAAATGAGCTGATGGTTCTGCTGAGGCTACCAATTAGCGCTGCTTATCAGTTTTCCTTGAGCAGTAATTCACTCCTCAGCTGGTGGGGTGACTTTGTGAGGCCAAGCCTTGGCCTGAGGGTCTGCTACTCTCTTCACCAGCCCAGCTCACCCAGCAGTGTCTAGAAAATCTGTGTCTTGAGAGGTGAGGTTCATTTCTCAGCAGGGCAGGTGACAGAGGGCTATAGTTCCTGTCAATCGTGGCAGCATCCCTGTCATGCCAGGTCTGGCTTAGCTATGATGCAAACAGGTGGGACACGGCAGACCCTGTTGCTAAATGTTGTCTTCGTGACGTTAGAGATGAGGAAATCTGGAGCAGAGCCATGGTGCTGGAAGTCTCTAAGTGACTTGGAGGAGAGCGAGATGTTGGTGACGGTGAGGAAGGTGGTCTCTCCAGGGCAGCCCTGACAGCGTTCCAAACCAGGAGGGCAGCCTGGCATTAACTCTCAGCTCCTGTGAGGGCTTTATGTGCTCTTGGCGAGGCTTGCCTTGGAGGAGCCACCCCAGTGAGAAGAACTCTTATTAAATCGAACTTCATAGAATGGCCTGGGCTGGAAGGGACCTTAGAGATCATTTTAATCCAACCTCCCTGTTGTGGGCAGGGACGCCACCTCTCGACTAGGTCAGGCAACACGTGAGAACCAAACGGGAATCGAACCCGCGAACTTTGGTGTTTGAAGCACCATGCTCAACCCACTGAGCTAAACCGGATTTCACAGACTCTCTGCAGTTTCTCTCTTGGTTTCTCTGAGGAACAAAATAGACATTTGACTCAGTCATAGGCAAAGGTGGGATATGGTGCATGTTACAGTACAGCAGGTACACGGGGAAGATTTGTTTTGACATTTGAGCTGGACAAAATATGTTCCTCCCTTCAGGCACTTGCTTGGCAACTCTACCCATCACTTCACCTCACCCATTTTTTGGTTTTAGTGGTGTGCTACTGGGTTGTCTGGTTCCCTTCAGACATCTACTTGCCTTTCACCACGTTTTATAACAAATGGTGGGACGAATAAGTTCATGAAGCTGAACACATGCAAGAGTGGTAAGAAGTGGTCAGCTCGTGCAAGCTTCTCTCAGGAACGAACTCCACTAACCTGACAACCTGGCAAGTCACTTTTAAATTAAATCCCTGGCTATTCCTAGTGCCTGCTCAGTGAGTCATAGAGTAGAATAAAGCTTATTTCTGTTGTTTTTGCCAGAGCATTTAATTACTGCTCTGGCTTACTGTAGGCTCTGAGGAAATGGCAGACTCACAGCTATTGTCCTTTGTCCCACAACGTTAGCAGCAAGGAAGCACTGTCGCACAGCTCACTTCTGAAGTGCAATAGCTGAGGAGAGCCGTATCACACCACGGTACTAAGGCACTTCCAGTCTTTAAAGCCAGTCCCAGACCAAGGTTCACTTCAGGGTTGAACAACCTTTCTGTTCTCTGCCTATCTGTAAGACTGGCAAAGGGGGCAGGTTTTGTGTTGGGGTGCTGTAAAATCAGATGTCTCTTTTTTTCTGTATCCTGAGTCCCTCATTAGCTAGGCACTGGCCTCTTCTGAGGACAACACTAGTCCTAAAATATGGACCAAGTTGCTGCGGTTATCTGTATAGAATGTGCTCTGGAAATCTTTTCAAGGAGCAGGAGAGAACCTAAAGAGCTTGTAGGTTAATGGAAAGTAATGGAATAAAACTCTACCCTTCCTTCTCTTTGTAGGAAGTAGTATCAGGCTGCCAAGCCTGTTTTGGGGTGAAGTCTAGCTCAAGGCTCTGGGCTTGTTCAGCTGGAGGAGGGAAGACTTAGGAGGGACCTGACAGCAGCTTCTCAATACCTAAGAAGGGGTTGCCAACAAGACGGAGCCAGGTCCTTTACTGATGTCTGCAGCCAGACAGCAAGAGGCCATGTTCATAAACTGAAATGGGGGAGTTCCATCCAGATACAAGGGTGACAAAACCAGTAATATGATAATTAAGCACGAGAAGAGGTTACTTCAGGATGCTGGGCAGTGTCTGTCTGTCCCTGGAGGCCCTCAAGGCATGGCTGTACAAAGTGGAAAGCAACCTGATGCAAATTCAGTGTTGACCCTGCTGTGAGCAGGAGGCTGGAGGAGAGACTTCCTGGGGTCCTTCCAGCCTGGGTGACTCTCTGAGGGGAATCCTGCCATAATAAGCAGAACGCTTGTACTTACCGACCATATGGAGATGTAGAAGACTGATATCCTCACCTATAAGCACAGACGTGGAGAGTAAAGCCTTGCTTCTGATAACAAGGAGGGACTTGTGAAGATGGCAGCACAAACCGCCTGAGGAACAGTTTGACCGCCAGCAAAGTTTCCACTGCGTTGCAAGATGCTGGCTGAAAGGCAATTGTCCTTTAGTGCCATCTCCTGGGAAAAAATCAGATTTCCAGCCTTGCCGGCCTGCCTCATTGTTCTGTCTCATCCGCAGGGATTTCCTGCCCTCCTTGTTTGCCCAGGCTCATCTTCGGGATGTTGGGTCCCAGTAATGTAATGCCTGTCTATACCAGTTGAATCGTGAGCCTCTTTTATGCAAGTGTTTCAAATGTAAAGCCAGAGGAACATTGCTCTTGTGTTGTTTTGGTTTTTTTTGTTGAACACCTAAGAATGCATTGCACTTTGCCCTGAGGTTCTTGCTTTTTCTTAAAAACATTCATTAAGGACACTTCACTGGAGCGAAGGGGATGAGCCATGGCCACTTTTTGTTTCTAAATCTCATCAGAGAGATCACAACTGCTCAAGATGGGCTGTGTCATTTCAAATGCAGGAGGAACAAAGGTTGACAGACTGGAATGACCTCCCCCAGGAGCTGCCTTGGACCCCAGCTCCAGCACACTGTGTGTACTTACCTCGTCATGCTTGCTGTATTCCCCTATTCCTGCTGCCCATAAAGGAATCCTTGATAATTTCTGTTTTGGAACACTAAGCCAGCATCAGATTGCTTTTCAGCTGTGCCTGAATGAGGGTGGGGACTTTCCTGTCCTCGGTGAATCCCATCCTCTCCCGTGATGGCCCCAAAAACCGTAGCTGCAGTAGCGTGTTAGTTCTTGTGCTGCAGAATAAATGTGAGGGTGGGGTAAGGCCTCTCCTTTGGTCCTTACCTCCTCTCCCAGATGACTTGCAGCTCTATCCTGACTCCTCAGACTCCTAAAGCTGCCTGACAGATATTATATTCATCTGGAGAACTGCATTTACAGAACAAGGGGAGAATGTGTAATGTCATTCACCTGTGTTAGTACCGGGCCAGACGTTTGCCTGGAACAACCATTTATGTGCTGTTCTGGTGAATTTAGAGAGACTAAAGTTTAGCATTTGGCCGGAGGAAAAAACAATTTTCAATTCATCTCTGTGTGTTACTGGACAGTGAACGACATAGCCTACCAGCCTGCCTGGCTTTTATGTATTTATGATTCTCTGTGTAGGAAAAGACTCACAAAAACCCAAATCCCTTTATCTCATTGCTCCGGCTCCATTAAAAGGCATCTATCATTAATGACTCTATTTTTAATTCTATCATCACCAATTATTCGCCTGAGATTTTTCCACACATGAATTTCACTTAGCTCATTTTTAGTGCATGACTCACTGAACTCTGATTTCCTTTAAGATTTTAAGAGGAAACAGCGCTGCTTTTATCCTCCCTTTCTCTCTGTGAAGGAATCTTTTAAATTTATTGTTTGTTCTAAGTTTGGAAGAAGGATGTGATTTGTGTGTGTGTAATATAATTTTTCTCACATCTTGTTGAAATCAGCATAGGATGACTGCATAATTGGCTGTGTCATCCTCTCATCCCTGCCTTTTGCTGAATTATCAGAGAGTCACTTGAAAAATAACTGGTGTATCCCTGGAGTGGGCATTTAACCCTATTCCTTCATGAAGACAAGCCCAGTCTACATTTAGCTCCATCCTAACGCCCTGTCACCTAGATTTTGGCCAGCATTTTGCTGTCTTTGTCGCTGAGATTTATTCTTTTTTGTAATGTCCATCCAAATCTCCCTCTCAGTGCAGTATTTTATGCCTTTCTTAAGTGCATCACTGTACACATATCGAAAACCTACAAGATCCCCAGTCACTCATCCTGGTTTTTAGTGGAAAAAAGTCAAATTCTTCAACTCCGTCCTTGTCCTTGGTCCTATGATTGAGCCATTGCCACAAGAGGCAGACTAGGTCTGCCTCTAGAAGAATTATGTCCAGTTGCCCTCTGCATCTGAAGGCAGATGTGTCATTACTTCTTCCACAAAATCTGTTCTACCTGAAAATTTGTCATGCGGATGCTTCTGAGCTGACATGATGTTTTTTCCAAGCTATGCCAGCATCTGCTGCTTTCATGACCAAGCGAGCCTGGCCTCAGTTTGCTGTGGGATTGACACCATGAACGCTTCACCTGACCAAGCACATTTTGAAGAACTTGAGGTGAGAACCCTGTGCGGAGAATTTCAGTACAACTGTCTTGAAGTTCGATGAAGTTATAACAATCAAAAACACAGTAGTTTCCTTTTAAGTGAAGGTTTACCGTGCTTGCTCTGGCTACGGCAAATACGATTCCATCACACGAGAGGCTGTTTTTGGATTATAGCAAAAGCAGTACGTACGTTTTGCCTGCATGGCGCTCTTCACGTTGCTTTACAGCAGAAGGAGTGCTTCCTGGGGAAGCACTGGGTGTGCCTGGGATGGAGGATTAAACAAAGCTGCTGGCCAAGCTTTTTGCTGGAGGCTTTTTGAGAGGTGCCTGGTGTATGGGTGAGGAGGGATTTTCTCAAAGGCTGCAGTCTTAGACCTGAAACATTAAGCCATGCTCTCTGCAGCTCTTTCTAATTTTAAGTTCCTTGTATCACAGCAGGAGAGGAGAGATTATGCAGATGCTGCTGCCTTCTGTTACTACACTTTAAGCTCCTTCATGCCGTCGTCTCCAAGAAGAGTCAGGGCTGAATGTAACAGCTGCTTTTTGTGGTTGGTCTGAATAAAATCTCCTTTAGGTTTCTCTTTAGGGAGTGGAAGCTCAAGGTATTTCTTGGATTTAGAAATAATTTTTTCTCCTAATTAATATACGATTGTTAGCAACAATGGGTTATTTCTGAATTTAGTTAACGGGTCCATCAAAATGAAAGAATTTGGTTTTGTATACCATTGTGCTGCCCATAATGTGTAACTAGGCAGGAGCTGTAGCTGTTCACAAAACCATCACGCTATATTGGTCCATAATTCTCCAGATTCTCATGCTGGTAAAGTATAGATACACTTCAGATTTATTTTCTCCGGCACGCAGAAGAAGGGAGCAAGCACTAGTAAATCAGATTTTTTTCCTCTTATTCCAAATCCTGTCATTCTTCTGCCTCGTAGACTGAAGTTCAGAGGGCAAAAATTTTCTGCATTTTGTTAATTGCCACAGCGGAGAATACTACTAGAGCTCGAGAAATCACAGGAGGCAGGTACTCATTTTTGCCTTAAGCTTGTGAAAATAAGCATCAATGTTCATCAAGAACGCCTATGCTTTTTTAAAAAAACTTGTGGCCAGCATAAATTTTAGTACATTTTTTTCATTTGTTGCACTTGATGCATTGCTTTTATTATCAGATTCCAAAACCAGGTTGTGGTTTTGCTTTTTCATCCCTTTAATACTTAAGGTTAATTTGTTTTGATTCATGCTTGTAAG
Organism: Trogon surrucura; assembly: GCA_020746105.1. Classification (NCBI taxonomy): domain Eukaryota; kingdom Metazoa; phylum Chordata; class Aves; order Trogoniformes; family Trogonidae; genus Trogon; species Trogon surrucura. The sequence goes on from CM036618.1 coordinate 106,122,290, forward strand.
CACTGCTTATCAGACAGTGCAGTTTTGTTGAACATTTGCTAATACATTAGATGCCTGGTTCCCCCTTATAGCATTTTTCTGCTCTTGTGGATGCGGCTGCAGATTAAAGATCTCTGTGTGAATTCAATTAAATTACAAAATATTGACCCCGTGTTAAACAAGAAGATTAATGGTTATCAAAGAGCAGGCAAGGACTCTCAGTCTGCTCAGCAGGCTGCTCTCCTCAGCCACAACGAGGATCAGAGGGCTGGAGCACCTCTCCTATAAAGACAGGCTGAGAGAGTTGGGGTTGTTCAGTCTGCAGAAAAGAAGGCTCCGAGGAGACTTTATTGTGCCCTTCCAGTATCTCACGGGGGCCGACAAGAAAGCTGGTGAGGGGCTTTTTAGGCTGTCAGGTAGTGATAGGACTAGAGGGAATGGATTAAAGCTAGAGATGGATCAGTTCAGATTGGACGTTAGGAAGTTCTTCACCATGAGGGCAGTGAGACACTGGCACAGGTTGCTCAGAGAGGTGGTGGAAGCCCCATCCCTGGAAGTTTTTAAGGCCAGGTTGGATGGGGCTCTGGGCAACCTGATCTAGGGGGGGATGGCCCTGCCCATGGCAGGGGGGTTGGAACTAGATGATCTTTAAGGGCCCTTCCAACCCTGACAATTCTATGATTCTATGATTCTCTGGCGTCTATGGTGGAGTCAGTCATCACCAGTAATGATTTTTGACTCAGTGGGTCAACAATCTGAAGGTGGTGGGGGAGGTCTGGTCAAACCGGACCAAGCGTTTTAGCACCTGCAACTGACCTCGGGTATGGAGGACGGGGCATCTCATGGCGGGTGAGTGGTCACAGCCCGCCTGCGCTGCAGCAGGACAGTATATGGTGGGTTCCACAGCTGCCAGGAGCAATAGAGCAAGGAAGGCTCACGTGTGAGGAGACTGGTCATGACGGAGATACCCCGAGTCTTCCCTGTGTGGGTCCCATCTCAAGCGCACCAGTGCTGCTTCATTTCAGGCTGCACATTTATGGTTACAAGCAGGAGCAGGAAGCGAAGGCCATCCTGGTGAATGGAGGAGGAAATCTGCAGCGGCTGGCACAACTCCACATCCTCCTGGGAGTCCTAGGGGGGCTTACAGGGACCTGTGATCTTGAGGCCAGGTGGTGTGACTGAGTAGGATGGAAAGGAAGCAACCTTTGGAAGATCCCCACGCCACAGATGCAAGACAGGTAACTTACCTTGTAAAAAAAAAAACCAAACCAAACAGTAAAGTAGCATAAGGAGGGTTTTCAAACGTTGTGGAAGGTGAGCAGGTGGCAGGCTATCTCTGCATGTGTCTCCCACACAGTTCAAGAGCAGCACAATGCTCTGCAAATCGACAGTCAACCTCCAGAATGAACTGGGATCGTTCCAGGGACAAATTCAAAACAAACACAAGTCCTACTTGTTCTTAAGCCTACTATTCTTGTGGCCTACTTGCAGGAGAAAGGTCTCAAAAGCAATGACTTGCATAAAGGCATGATTTAAACAGCAAAGTGGTAAACAAGAGGGCAAAGGGATTGCCCTCCCTCCTGCCCTTTCCCAAAGCTAATGTTATCAGAGACCTTTAGCCCAAAATCAGCCAGTAAAGGGAGAATAACAGGGAGCAAATACCCAAGATGGCTGGGAGAGCACTCTAGTAATACCAAACATCCTGGTGAGGAAGGTACACGTTACTGCCTTCTGTACCACAGCTGGTCAGGCAGACTGTTAAGTGTTTGCTTGTGCAGCACCCCTCTACCTGAAAGAACCAGGCAAAGACATCTGCAACAATATCAGGTTTATTTCCCTTCTCAGCAACAACTCTGCCGCTCTCAGGCAGAAGGTGCTTGTCTCTTTGCCACTATTTTCTTCATGCTTTCATGCCCACAATCATGTTGTGGACCTTTTGGTTGAGGGCTCCTCCATGGATTCCCTTCTTGCCCATGAGGAAGATCAGGGCTTTGGGAGTCTTTCCGATACAGATGGATCTACTGTCACTGCCCTTGCTTTTGACATCTATCACGTTGTCTTTATCCACTAGCAGGCTGTCACGGATCACAAAGCACTTCTTGCCAGCTACAGTGATTCCCGTTAGCTGGAACATTGTCTGATCCTGTCTTGTGATCAAGCCCACTTCTTGAGGTGAGATGGCTGCGAGGAGCCCTCCTGGCTTGGCTGCCCACACGCACTTCTTGTCAGAGAGGCCCACGATAGCCACATCTTCAACGTTCCAGTCCTCCAGGATGCTCTTGATGTAGTGCTTCCAGTAATTCATCGTGGTCAGGCTGTCCAAATCTCTCAGAAATGCCCACGATGAACTTCCCTGTCTCCCACCTGTTGGGACTTCGGTCTCAGCACACAGATTCTAAAAATCTCAATTTGTGAATTTGGCTTTCAGAGCCCTGGAGGAAATCAACACTAAAGACTCTTGCTTTGCCTGTGAGGAGAGACCTGTGAAGACAGCAGCATTTGCCGCTCCAGCCTGTTCTATGATGTCACATGTTGAGGTGCTGGAGTGTGTCCAAGAAACAGCAACGAAGATGGTGAAGGGTCTAGAGCACAAGTCTTAAGAGGAGTGGCTGAGGGAACTGAGGTTGTTCAGTCTAGACAAAAGAGGACTGAGGGGAGACCTTATCGCTCTCTATAACTACCTGAAAGGTTGTAGCGAGGTGGGGTCAGTCTCTTTTTCCACGTAACAAGCGACAGGACAAGAGGAAATGGCCTCAAGTTGCACCAGGGAAGGTTTAGACTGGGTGTTAGGAAAAACTTCTTGATCGGAAGGGTTGTCAAGCACTTGAATAGGCTGCGCAGGCAAGTGGTTGAGTCACCATCCCTGGAGGTATTTAAAAGATATGTAGATGTGTTGCTTAGGGACATGGTTTGGTGCTGGACCTGGTACTGCTAGGTTAATGGTCAGACTTGATTTTAAAGGTCTTTTCCAACCTAAATGATTCTATGAGTCTATGTGATTTGCCTCACAGCTGGGTGGCCCACAAAGTAACTTCCCCATGACCCTGCCAACAAGAGGAAATATCTTAGAGGGGATCTCTTGAGTTTGGTACCAGGCAGCTAGTGCAGGCAGACACCCCATGGGCAGCCAAACAGCACAGGAACCTGCCTCCCAATCTCTGGTGCTGCCATCCGCCTTCCCCCCACACCAGGTCTTCTCCTCCAGCCACTTGTTCCCCTTTTCTTCTCTGAAGGGGGCGAATTTCACCTACTCACATATTTCACAGAATCACACAATTGCCTAGATTGGAAAAGACCTTTAAGATCATTGAGTTGAACCATTAACTTAATGCTGGCAGGTCCTCAACCAAACCATATCCCTAAGCACTATGTCTACCTGACTTTTAAATACCTCCAGGGATGGTGACTTCACCACTTCCCTGGGTAGCCTATTCCAATGCTTGACAACCCTTTTGATTAAGACATTTTTCGTAATGTCCACTCCAAACTTTCCCTGGCACAATCCGAGGCCATTTCCTCTTGTCCTATTGCTTGTTATTGGGAGAAGAACCGATCCCCTTTCAGCTTCCTTTCGGATAGTTGTAGAGAGCGATGAGGTCTCCCCTCAGTGTCCTCCTCTCCAGGCTAAACAACCCCAGTTCCCTCAGCTGCTCCTCATAACACTTGTTCTCTAGACTCTTCTACCAGCTTGTCACCCTTCTCTGGACCCGCTCCAGCACCTCGATGTCCTTCTTGCAGTGAGGGGCCCAGACCTGCACACAGTACCCGAGGTGTTGCCCCACCAGTGCCGAGTACAGGGGCACAACCACTTGCCTGGTCCTGCTGGCCACACAGGCCACTTGTGTTCCTGACACACGCCAGGATTTCCACGCAGCTCATACTTTCTCCCCAACACTGCTCTTAACAAAAGCCCAGACGTTAGGAGGAACGCGTCTGCTGCCGCCATTTCGCCGAGCTGTGCCCTCACAGCGCGCACTCAGACTTTTTTCCTCTTCCAGGCTGCGGCGGCGCTCTCCCTCCCACTGCCGAGAGCCTGGGTCCCGCAGAGGCCCCGGCCACAGGTGTCGCTCGGAACCCCCGCTGGCTGCCTCCCGCCAGGCCCGTTAGGCGCCAGGCGCGGCGGGGCCGGAGGGGGGCGGCCGCCGTCCCGCGTCCCGCCTCCGGCCACGGCCCCCTCAGGCGCCGCCGAGCTCCGGGGGCCCAGTCGCCATGAGCGGGTTGCGGGGCTCGCTGGGCCTGGCGGCGCGGCCAGGCTGGCTTTGGGGAGCGGCGGCGGCGGCGCTGGCGCTGGGCGCCGTGCTGGGGGCCTGGCGTTGGGCCGGCGGGCGGTGGTTGGGGGGGACGCAGCCGCCGCCGGCGGCTGCAGCGGGTGGGGACGGTGTTGAGGCTTTTCGTGTACCCGGTGAAGTCGTGCCAGGGGGTGGCGGTGAAGCAGGCGCAGGTGACGCCGATGGGGCTGCGGAGCGGGGAGCTGCGGGACAGGTACGGCGGGAACGGGGCCGCGGTGGAAGGGGGTGCCCGGACAGCGGGGCAGGCCGCGGGCAGGCCCTGATGCCAGGCCTCGGGTCTGGCTCCGCGTTTTTGTTACGTGTCCTCTAAAAACGCCCCTGTGGCGCTGGTACCGCCGTGCCCGGCGCTCCGACGTCGGCTTTTGTTGTTGTTCAAGGTGTTTCTGTCCCCTGTGGTGCGGCAGGTTTTGGCTTGTGATCAAGGAAGATGGGCACATGGTTACCGCTCGCCAGGAGCCGCGGCTGGTCCTCATTTCGGTCAGCGGTGAAAACGGGCACTTGACCTTGGAGGCCCCAGAAATGGAGAAGCTGTCTGTGCCTGTAAAGCTCCCCAGGAAAAATCGCGTGCACAACTGCAGGTACTAAAGAAGAATGTCTTTTTTCCCTTCTCTTCCCTCTAAATGTTGTCTCTCATGTGCTTTTCAGGTCTGTGTGGTGGTTTGTGTTTTCATGGGCAGGAATTGGAGGGTGAAGGTTGGCTGCTTCTGCTGCTTTTCGGTGGTGGTCTGTCACCCCATCTGCGTAATGGGGAGAAATACCAGACCAGTGCCTGTACTGACAGGACAAGGGACAATAGTTTTAATCTCGGGGTTATAAGTAAGAAATTCTGTACAATGAGGGTGGTGAGACATTAGAACAGGTTGCCCAGGGAAGGTGTGGATGACCCATCACTGGACATGTTCAAGACTAGGTTGGATCTAGTGGGAGATGGATCTAGTGGAAAATGCCCCTGCCCAAGGCAGAAAGGTTGGCCTAGGTGATCTTTAAAGGTCCCTTCCAATTCAGACTGTTTTGTGATTATGTGAAATTCTCTGCCGTGTGTTGTACACGAGGTTAGGGTTGATTGCTGTAACAAAAGGTCTTATTTTAATCTGCTAAACACTGGTGAAAACAAATCTAGGAGAAGACGACACAATATTCAAATACCATTCATTATACATCTGCCAAATGGACTATGATCTTCAGTCTACAAAGAATGTCATGTTTACTCATTTGTGTTTACTTCAAGTGTTTTTGGTTTTGCTTGGATGAGCACTTGCTTCTGAGAGCCTCAGTCATGCGTTAGTGGTTCTTCTTGGTCACCACTAGTATATGCATCAGCATTTTTGGATGTGCACTGGCCATGTGGAACTGGTGAGGTGCCAGAGTTCAGATTTCCTCATTCCTTATCTCTAACTGTAGGCCTATATTAAAAACTTAGTTGCTGGAGGCTCTCTAGTCACAGGGGAAGGACAGTCATCCCAAGAGAGTAAGTTGCTCCCTGAAGTTGCTACCTCAAAGATGTTTCAGGTGAATGGGCTACAAACATAGTCATGTAACTACATGCCTAGAGTTTTACTGTGTGAATGCAGGCCTGGTTATTTCATCCATATATTGAAATCCGTGCTGGAAAATGCCAAGGGGCAGCAGAAAACCTTTTCTCTGCTAAAATGTCAATTAATCTGTAAGACTATTTAAAAATTGTAAATAGTGTTAGCCCCTACAAAGATATGAATAAGTGTTTTTTTCCCCTTGGATAGGAGAGTGGGTTAATCTACCAGCTACTATAATTAAACTAAGAGTGCTGGAAAGAAACTGCATTCTCTAGCTTCTATTGCTGTGGAAATCGTTGATCAGCATAGCTCAGCATCTCTGTTTATACAAGGCAGGTGCAAGTTACAGATGATAGTGTTTTTCATGGAAAAATAGGACAATCTTTTAAAAATCTGTATATAATGCTTCTATGTTAGCCATTTACACATATACCACAAAACCATGCAGTTTCAAGATGTTATTTTTTTTCTGAAATTTGTTGTGCCTTTAGAAAAAAAAATTAAATAGACTAAATGAAGGAGTATCTTGAGTTTTCCAACTTTAGAACTTGGTTATTTGTTCTCTTGATTTATGTTTTCTTCTGTCTTCTCCTTAATAAAGAGTTGCACTCTCTGGCTTTCTGATTGCTAGAATTTGGGAATGCAAATAAGCAGAAGGTAGATGCACATAATGGACTTTAAAAATTACCAAGTTGTCTGGTATTGTAGGTGATGTCACAGAATGTGAAATTAGCAATAGCCATAGTTAAACATTGCCTTGTACTGCTCAGGAAGAATCCTAAGGTTTGTATGACTCTGCTGTGCTTAAACAATTTGCCATTTACCAACTCAAGGCTGGTTCTTTCTGATCCATTCAGCCATTCTTAAGAATGAGGTTTGGGAATAGCACTATATTCACGGAAATGAAGATTTGGCTTACGTTCCTAGATTCTTCCCTTCCAGGTTGTGAGTGGGAGTTGCCGTCTTACCACACAGTGCGCTCTGCCAGGAGGGCACTCTGCGCAGACTTGCATTTATTCTGCCTTTGGGCGAGCACGAAGCCTTCAGCTCGGTGCTGGCTCTTGCCCGATAGTTGGAGCTGAGGCGATGCAGTAGTGTGTCTGGCTGCTAAAGGCTGCACGGATGCTCGTATGTAAAACTGCTGAGTCCAGTTGTGGATTTTATGTGGCTATTTAAAAGTCCTGTGTTTGGGGGAGTCAGATGTAGGGCTGAAGCCAGTGCATAGGCACAGTTTCTGTTTGTGCAAGTATTAGAGGTTGTTTATAGCCCTCTGGTTAAGAAGCCTTGTGTTCTTTGTGCCTTTTGCGTGTTGCAATAGTTAAGTTGAGTGATCTGTTCCCATGGATCACTGTACCTCCGAGTGCTCAATATAGATCTGCTTCATGGATGGAAAATAGTAGTGTTGGAAGCTGTGAGACCCTCACCTCTGTTGTCCTGCCAGCGAGAAGGCACTTGGGTACTGAGGGGATCGAGGGAAGAGAAAAGCAATTGAATGCTGTCTGGGGCAGTGACATTTAATCCCAACCTGTGCCGCAGAGTTGATAGAGGGATCCCAGCAGGCAGAGCAGGGGTATTGCTGCCAACACCGTAATGATTCATGTCTTCCCCAGGTGAGTAAAGGAGGGCTTCCAGGAGCTGGGCTCAAGCTGGAACTGCCTGGGCATCTCAGTGCTTTAAGCTATCCAGGATATGATTGCAGAGGTAGAGGAAACTGCAGTGTGTTTGGATCAAAGCTGCTACTTTGAAGAGAGAAGTAAAACTGTTCGTCACTGGTGTTGAAGGGTTGAGTTCATGTTTACTTTTTCTTGCCGGGAAAGCGTTCCTTGCCCAAACTTGTTTGTGTTTTGCTGCCAGTGGCTTTTTGTGCTCCATGGACTTTGCTTCCATCATAAATCTATAACTTCTCTTAACATACTGAGCTATTCTATCTAAAGCTTCCTTAACAGGGACATTTGCAAATAAAAACAATTGTGTCAGTTACAGTAACCAAACACATCCTTTCAGACTCATTGATTTTCTGAAATTAAATATCTTCCAGCTGATTTCTGAGTAGTAATCTTCTGGTGTTGCAGTTGCAAATGCAAGATTAGACTCCTTTGTTGCTTGAAAGTACAGCAGACAGGTCAGTTTGATACTGATGCTGTTGATCTGACAGGTAGCTCTGGGCACCTAAAGGCTATTTCATGGCTCCTTCTTTCACAAACTGATATTGTTCAGCCGTGTTCCTATTACTTGGCTTTCAAAACAAGGTGGCCATAAGGAGTGATCTTTGTGACAAATTCAAAAATCAGTTTCCACCTTGTTATAATCCAGGCAGTTTGTTTCCTGTGTCTTGCTGCTACTATTGAAACAAGTTGTGTGCCTTTTGAATAATAAGCATCCTTGAGCCTTTGGCTTTCCACCTAACTTGCTGATGTGTCTCGTGATTCTTCAGGGTGTTTGGACTGGATATCCAAGGCAGGGACTGTGGAGATGAAGTGGCTCAATGGATCACTGCTTTCCTGAATTCAGAGCCGTATAGACTGGTGCACTTTGAGCCCTCCATGGTGGCAAGAAAGTCAAAGGACATAATGAACCTTTTCCGAACCACAGATGAGGTAAATGAATGTTCTTTTTCTCAGAAGTAATTTCTTTTAACCATTTCCCACCTACCACTGAAACCTGCCCTTTCCATCAGTGGTGTTTGAGTTCAGTTTAGCGAAGTGTGTAGTCATGGACTTAAATCACATGAATATTCTCCTTTTCTGGAATGAGATGACTTGCCTGAATTTTGGTTTAAATCTGTTGTAAGCTATTGACCTTTCACAGCTGAGGAGTCCAATACTGATATTTGAAGAGAAACTGTTACATTGCAGAGTAGCATTCCTTTTTGTTCCCCAGGGAGTAGAAAAAAGTTATAATATTACAAGATATTTTGATGGTGTAATCTTTGTTGCATAGAAAACCTCTGCTTCCTATCCCTTGTTAAGTCTAGGGATGTCCTGAGATGAGCTGTGTTACCTCATGTTTAACCCAGGGCTCTGTAGTTGTGGGCCTAGGAGTTAAAATCCAAAGAAGGTTACAGAGGTTTCATCTCTCTTTCTGTGCGAAGAAGCTTGAAGGTGGGGTGTTTGAGGAAGTTATTGCAGGTAGGGGAAGATGCTGTGCTCAGAGGTTCTCGTATAGTTTGAGCCACTGATGCCCTTCTTTTTGTCTGAACAGCTCTCTAACGTGAAGATGTTTTGAACTGTACCTGCTAAGTGTAGACTTTTTAAGCAAAAGCAGATTGTGAGAACCCTGCCTTACTGATGTGATGTTGTTATCTGTAGAGCAGCAGTGTTTTGTTTGTCGCTGCACAAAGAGAAGGAAATATATTTGGTTATGGACTTCTGTAGGTATGCATTTATTACATAAGGACACTGAGACCAGTACAGAAGACTAGGTTTCAGCAAAAGCGGTGTCAGATTAGGAGGGGTAACATTCAGGAATCCTAGCAGAGGTTTTCATGGAGTTATTTAACCACTCATCTTCTTGTGGTTGTAAAGACATGTACAAGGAGGGCAAAGGATAATATAAGAGAAAGACAGGAAGCGGGCTACACACTAATTCGTGCCAAAATTTCCAATTTTTTTTTCCCTTGTGGAACTAGCGTATATAGTTTTCTTTTAATACTGTTTGTTGGCCTTGTTTGCTGAAATGGCAACCCTCCCATTTTCAAGCAAACTTAGACTAACAAAGGGACGATTGCAGCTTAGTTTGGCTGTTCTGCGTGTGAAACTCCCTCTGGTGTTGTGATAAGATAGATACATTATATAGAAAAGCCCAAGTAGTTCAACTTAGTTATCAAGCCAGAGAAGTTCAGCAGGTCCATAAATGTAGTAAGTGCCTTTCATAACTCAATATGTTTTACTGATATACTTATTTCTGTCTGAAACACCTAGAGTAAATGCCTGGGACATGTGTAGAGTATTATTTTGTAAGAAGGTGTGGTAGCTTACATAATTTTGGTTTAATTCTATAAACAGAATTTTAAATTTACAATTTGAGCAAATGAAACTTGCTGTCATTACTGAAATAGGACAGGGTGTGCTATTTTACCGGAAAATGAAAGCCTGAATGCAGCAGACCAACAGTCAGGCTAATACGTGGCTGCTGGTTTCGATATGTCTGTCCTTTGGCCATTCAGTGACTTTCCTCACATGCTCTTAGAACAGCCTTAGGATTTGTTTGTGTTTGTTTCTGTAGGTTGCCTATCCTGACTGTAGCCCAGTCTTGATAATCTCAGAAGCTTCACTGGAAGATTTAAATACCAGGATGGAGAAGAAAGTTAAAATACAGAACTTCAGGCCGAATATTCTTGTGACGGATTGCAGTGCTTTTGAGGAGGTAAAATAACTGGCTTGGTTTTGTTTCTTTATAACTCAGTTTCCTTGTGTGGTGGTGCCCTCAAGGATGAGGAAAGCTGCTACTGCCTGATTTTTACAACTGGATTCCCAAGGGATACAGCTTCTGCTCACATCAGTGCATGTGAAACATTGAGGGACGTGACAGGTCTGTGAATGCTGATTTAGCTTAGCAAAGCATAAAATAAGTATATTTAAATGACAAGCTTGCTACTGAAAGCTCATCTTTAAGTATAAAGTAGGGAAGGCTATGCATGCTATAATTGATCAATTAATGATACAAATGAGCGATTTGTAAATTGACAGTGCGGTGTTTTATAGCCTTTGGCACAAGGGTAAAACTGCCCGATGCAGTACTGCAGTCTGTCACTGCATCTCTTGACAATATTCTGGTAGTTCAAAAAATACTGTCTAGGAAGGTATGTGGTGATGAAGTGAACTGGTAATGGTGACTTTCACGTGTTCTTCTGTCACGTTGCTGTTTTTCCAGAGAATTTATTCTGGATAGATCTGATAATTTCCCAAATCTATGAAGTTCCTAAAGTGGGAATGTATTTTTGTCTTCTGAGAGAGATTGCCATAGGAAGCTTGTGTAGACAAGAAGTAAAAACTTCCACTAAAAATTTGCTTTCTGCAAAAATGGTGACTTGCCAGACGTCACAGATCAGATTATCACACATGTGCAGTAAGAATAAGCTTGCTTTAGGTTCAGACAAGTGCAGGCTGCAGAATGAGATTTATTACTTGTGTATCTTTCTTTCCAGATGTAATTACTAGTGGGTCTTGAATTGGATGAATGAAGTGACTTTAGGGTTTTCATTAAAATTTTACCATACTATAACTGTACTTATTTTGAAGGTACAAGTGAAGATGATCACCTCAAATGGTACTGCTGCTTCTAGGAGTGACTTGCCACTCCTGGAAAAATGATTGCGTGTGGACATGTCTAATCTGTGCATAATGTTTACCTTCTCTCAGGACACCTGGGAAGACATTCTTATTGGCGATGCGGAGATGAAAGGGACAGTGTGTTGTGCCAGGTAAACATCTGAGACCATTTTTTTTTTATAGATGTATAGAGATTTATGCTAAGAAGCCATTAGTGATTTGGCACTGTCTCTTATTGCAGGTGTATTTTAACAACTGTCAACCCAGACACTGGGGTCCTGGACAGGAAGGAGCCCCTGGAAACATTGAAAAGGTTGTAAAAATACTGGTGCTTCTCAGGCTGTGGGGGTGGATTCAGGCTAGATCCCAACAGATGTTAGACTAGTGTTTTAAAAAGTAGTTTGAAGTGTGTGAGTGTGTGATATAAAAATGCGGCGTAAAGATCTTTGTATATTGGCTTCCATTCTCCTTTCTGCAATTCTCTATGGTAAGAAAATACAGAAAGTTCTTTCTTCTTTCTTGCACACTTTACATTCCCTGTTTCTTTCCACTTTGCTAGGGTGAATGTCTGGGATAACAGGTATTGAAGGTATTTAAAGGTCTAACTTTGCAACTTCAGCATTTCCTGCTATAGGGTCTTTTTTATGTGTGTTGTATGTGGATGTGTGAATACCGTCAGGCTTTTCTTCTCAGTTTAAACAGTTTGTTTCTCTTAATTGCAATATTTATCTAGTTTCTAGTCTAGTATGGTGACAAAAACAAGGCATCACTATATGTCCTCTCTCTCTCATCAGTGATACTTTGATGTTTAGAATTTGCTACCACTGATTCTGAAGAAGTGCTCTCTCTTTACAGTTACCGCTTGTGTGATCCGTCTGAACGACACATATACAAATCCAGCCCTCTCTTTGGGAGATACTTTGCCATTGACAAAACCGGAACGATTCAAGTTGGAGACCCTGTGTACAAGATGGTCGAGTAATGAGGGAGGCTTTGATGCCTTTCCAGTTTGATAGGCCAGTTTTTTTTCCAGCAGCATGACTTCTTTTTTTTTTTTTTAATTCCTTCAGTATTTTTTCTTGTATGTTCCCTGGTAAGGTGCAGAAAGGTCTTTGAGGCTGTGAAGTGCCAGTCATTTCAGATCATGTCTTCTAGTAGCATGACTGTAGCAACCACTTCAGATTTTTTGGAGGCAGTCATAGAAGAAACTCTAACCCAAGGCAGACTTCACAGCACTGCTATGAGGATTGAACCTCCTAAAATTCTATGTCAAGCTCGTTACCAGAATTAAAAATCATGTACAAGGGATTCGCATTGTGTATTAGCTACATTCAGTGCCTATAAACCACACAAAACCAGTTGTGCCGAGTGTAAAGTAAATAGGCTGGTCACAGAGCTGCCTTTACAAGTGAACATGAAGTGCAGATGGCAAGGCTTGGTTTTAGGTTCCACCTTTCTTTGATTCTAATCACCTTACCCTGTCCATGTCTGGAGGTACTTGGGTTTTTTTTTCTTTTTTTTTCACACTGTTTCTTAGCCTGCAGTCACTTGGTGAAGATTGCTGCTGTCTTTCAAGGTTGGAACAGGACCAAAAGGAGAAGGGTTGTGAGCTGACTAAATGCTACTTCAGCTTAGAGGTGGGAACCCTGGCTAAGGGTGTATAAGACTGTGAGCTTGATAGAGTTTGAACCATCAGTTTTCTCTCCTGTGAAGAAACGTGATGTAATACTGAGGCTGTAGCATTTGCTGCGTTATCAGTAGAACTTACAGTTTGGCTAACATTAGGTGTTCACTGGATCAGAGACTTTATACATACTAGAGGGGAGACTAGCTCTTGAGAGTGATTTGTTTCCGAGTCTGGCCCATGCAAGCTGATGTCCAGGCCAATATTACAGGGCTCTGTGTTCATGTGTAGTTCCTCTCCGGCTCAGTGAATCTCTTGCTATAGAAAGTTAGGCTGCTAAACAGATGTTTGGGAAGCTGCGGTTTTAAACTGAGCATCCTTACTGCTCATGCATTTAGATCTTCGGTTGCCCCCCACCCATGCCCCTGTTCTAACCAAAACACCAACCACTTGTAGGAAGCAGATAATTATATTTTCTGCTATATTTTATACTGCATAAAACAGATGGGGGAGGAAACTAGATGGATTATGGCCATAGTATCTTTTCTTTATAAATGTTACTTTTTTCTTTTTCTGTTTTTTTTTCATATTTTAAACAATTCCGAGCCAGCCATCTTTCACATACTTTTCTGCCTGTTGCCTTGTTATGGATTACTAGATGTAGAAAGTGTTGAACTAGCCAGAAAGAGGAACCTAATGAAGTGTGAAGGACAAATACTACCCAATTTGGTGATTAGATCCGTTGTTTTCTGTTGTGAATATGAAACTGGAATTTTGCTGCATGCTTTGCTACTTGGACCTGTAAAATGAAGACCCATCATGCCTTTGAGCAAATTCAACTACATGTACATGGCAAGCCTGAAGCAGGCATGTGGGGAAGGAAGTTTTCTATCATTTGTGAACTCCAGAGTTGCTCCAAATATCCTTGTGTTAGTGGAGTGCACTGTAAGTATTAAGTTTTTCTGCAACAGAGAAGTGCCCAGTTGGGACTGCGTGTTGCGTATTGTTGTGCCTGATGCAGCAAGCAGTGGGAGGAAGCAAGAGAAGAAGCATCATTTGAAAATGAAAATAATCCTGTGGTTCACTTTTTAAAAGAATATGTTGAAGCTGAAACCTGATGAAATTCCTAGTGATATCGCTAAGCAAAGACAGCCTGCTGGCCTGCCAAAGCAATTAGTTTGTCTCTTCATTAAGTCAAAAAAGTGGAAAGAAAGAGAGCTGAATTCTAGCCCCTAGCCAAACATCTTTTTTCACTGTTATTTTAGCACCGCATTAGGGTTTACGTAACACAAATTGTGTGGTACAGATCATGTTGCTTCTTGTTAGGCTATCGTCAGTCGGGCTGATTTGGAAATGGGACTGTCTTTCCAAAGAGAAACTGCATCTGCATTCCTGTTAAGAAAATGCCGTAGATCGAAAACCCCAATATATCCCTGTAAAAGCTCCATAGAAAAATTTGGCTAGGATCCTGAATCAGTTACATGTCTGAGTACAACAGATTTCACAAATGACACTTAAATCAATTATGTGATGAAAGAGGGCCACCCCAGGAAGTGGAGAGCGTTAAGTGATGAACATTGCGGTATAAATATCTTCATATAAATGTTGAACTGCTGTAACTGTAGGAATCGTATTTGATTTTGCTAAAGCCATTTATGGAAATGACTGAAAACATGTTAATCCTAAACCACTTTTTAAAATTCTGTACTTAAAAAATGTTACTTGCTTACTTAACTTGAGAGGAAGAAAACTTCTGTTGAATCCAAACTCATTGTAAGGTGTAAAATTTGTGAATCTTTTTTATTTGTTTGTTTTCCGTTTTGACATTTTAACTTCCGCGATTCTTTCCAGGACCTCGTCTGTAATTAACAATGATGATTATTTTTTTAAAATCTTACGTCTTAGTTCAGGAAAATATGCAGTTAGCCAGAGAAAGCCAGATGTGTAAGAGAGCAGAAATATCAGATGTAAGTTGACTTCAGACTCAGTTTTGCAACCCATATAGTCTAGACGATGAAAGAGATGTTTACAGACTTATCTTCTTGTTTCCATAGACATAAGAAAATAGTGGGAAATGGATTTGGAAACAGGAAAGTTTAGTACACTCAAGCCAAAATGTGTTTTGCAGCACTTAGTGCACTAACACAATTCTTGCAGAAGATTGTATGAGAGAAGGAGAGTCCCTGCAGGCAGAAATTTTCTAGTTGCTTCAGATTTGAGGTGGGTTCATCTTCAGCCAAAACTGCCCCCCCCTGCCCCCCCCCCCCCCCCAAAAAAAAAGAGAAAAGTCTGTACTTCTGCATCTTAAGGAGAAAAAAGTTTTCAAAGGCATTGCTCCACTTCTTCATAAGATTAAGAGAGATTTCTGACCCTTGCCACTCCAAATGGCAGAAATTTCAAAAAGGGCTGCTGCAAGGTGTTTCATTTCTGGTCTATTCTAGCACCTTAAATTGCCTTACTCTCACTTGAGATCAGTAAGAAATTCCCTATATTGGACAGCTGCAGGGCTGAGGACTACACTTGCAAAGTCTTTGGGGTTTTTTGAACAGAAGGTTCTTTAAAAATAATTCAGGCATCAAAACCACACGTGGATCAGTCTTTTCTTCTGCTGTAAGAGAGGCAGCATTCATACCTCACAAAGGTTCGTATTCTTACGTGTTATACATAAGCCATTATGTTAATGTCAACAGTTTCTACCTAGAATATCACTAGTTACTGGGTTTGTGTTTTAACCAGAGGCACTGGTGAGGTCGGTAAGGGTTTCAGATGCTGGGCCTCTTCTGAAACAAATTGCTTAATTGACATGACAGGTTTTGGATTCTGGAGCCAGAATCTTTACTTGTATTGACTTTGCTGGTGTGGGACAAGGGTTGTTGCCTGGAGAAGTACTTCTAATTGTCTTTACTTCTGTTTATTGGTGCTCATTTTTGAGTACCTTGAAACAGTGCCACGCCTGCCTCCTTACCCAGCTGCTCTCTGGACAGTGTGTGGAAGACACAGTCGAGAGCGGAGTGCTGGATGCTGCTGTGTGACTGCAACACAGTGCTGGTGAAGCAGAGTTTAATGCCTCTTGGCTCCCCAGCTGGTAAATGTGTGCTTGGGCTTGTTACAACCAGGATGTGTGGTCCCAGTCAGGCCTTGAAGCTTGGCCTGAACTTGGGGGTGAAGGGGAATACCACATGCCACAGCTGAGGCCGGCATGAAGCTATGAAGTGAAGAGAGCTAAGGAGGTGCTGATCCCCAGCGAAGGAAAGGATAGTGTCAGGGTGGCAAGATAGCAGGAATGATTGGAAGAGGAAAGGAGGTGAGCAATGCTCAGGAATATATCCAAAAATATGTCAGAGGCTGTGTGTCACGGCTGGAACTGCAAGGGGAACTTCAGGGCTGCACATTCTCGATGCATTTCTGTGCAGACAGATGGAGAAAGAACCTTAGTTGTGGGGTGGAATCAACTTCCAATGTTCATCACAGCCATTTGTAGCCTGCCCTGAGGAGTGCCACACTTGCCAGTAGGCAACAGCTCCTCATGTCAACTTCAGGAAATCGAAACACAAGTAACTGCAGGCTGAGTTAAACAGCTGGTAGAGACTGCAGGAACTCACACCCTCTGGAGACTGAGCACTGCTGAGGAATTTATGTTGCACCCTGAGTGGAGGGTAGGCCATAGGCACAGAGAAGGCCGTGGTACATCTTTGTGAAGAGTGTGAGTGGGAACCTCTCTCATTTTTCTGTAAGGCTAAAGCATCTCCCCTTTGCTCTTGAACAGTTAAGCACTTGGCACCTAGCTGACTGAAATCTCACTTTCCTCCAGGGTCTGCATTACAGAGCAGAATTGCATCTCCTCTGCTGCATAAAATTGCTCTGACAGCTTATCACTGCTTGTTTACCGGCTGACTGTTCTTGCTTTCTTTGGGGACTAGATAATAAGCACAGTGAAACAATTATTGTGCTTCATTGATATGCTAACACTCATAACTTCTTCACTATTGAGCTCCAAAAAACGGCTGCATTCATTGTTAATTGAGGTTTGTCTTCCAGAGATTCTGAAGGAGGATGTTGTAGCAGGCATGATTATATGCACTGACTCACAGACAGTTATTTTTGGCAGAGCCACCTATATCGCCTTTGTGTAAGTAAAAGGTGATGGCTAAATCTTAGTATTATCAAAATTTCACCTGTAGAAGTTTAGGAGTGGAAGAAACCAGCTGGGTCACAGAGTGCAGTCTTTTAACTGCAGAAAACAAAGTGACAAACATTAAATTCAGGCTTGGAGAATATCTCTTTCATCTGTCTCCGCATACTGTGGGCCACAGGGCACTTCTCATCATGCTTCAAAAACTTGAGATTTTTAGTAAAAGATCAAAAGCCACAGTGATAGTTGGACTGCAAGAGATTAAAAGAGAGATCAATCCTTTAAAAGATAAATACTGAGCACTTCAAATCTTCCACTGCCTTTACAGTTGTGTGGTTTAGTGGTCATTGTCAATTCTGTATTGCTTGGGTTCATGTAAGGTAAATGAAGGAATATCAACTTCTTTCCAGTTAGCTGAGGTGGCAGGTGATATGAACTTCCGTTTCCCTCAGCTCTCCTTTATTCCTTAATGTCTATCTCATAGATACATATGTCCAATCTATAGTTTACTGCGTCCCAGGCTGTGTGACCTTTAGTGGAACTAACTTTCTTTCAGGTCATGTTTTGTGTGTTCAGAAATGTGAGAAACAAAGAATCTTAATTGAGGGTATGAGGTTTGCTGTGTAATTAATCCTAAAAGGATACAAGCAGCCAGATAGGTCCATCAGTCTAAACTTGTTTGTAAGAAGTCTGGAAAAATAACCTGATCCTTTTAGACTTCCGTAAAAAGTGTCTGTTCAGCCCTGGAAGTGGCTGTAGGCTGAGTTTACTGAAAATGCAAGGGCACATCACTTGAATCCTTCAACAGCCAATTCACAAAAGTGAAGGCTCTTAAGCACCGTGTCTGATGGAGCAGAAGGTCTGTGCTGAAGCTCACTTGTATGCAACCCTGTAATGGCTCTTTAAGTGGGCCAACTGTACCATGTTCTGTGACCTTAACACAGAATCATAGAATGATTTAGGTTGGAAAGGACTTCAGAGATCATCTAGTTCCAACCTCCCTGCCGTGACAGAGACATCTGCCACTAGATCGGGTTGCTCAGTGCTCCATCAAGCCTGGCCTTAAACTAGTTTAAGCCTATGTTCTTCCAGCTTCCACCCATTACCTCTCATCCTATCGCTACAGGCCCTTGTAAAAAGTCCCTCCCCAGCTTTCTTGTAGGTCCCCTTTAGGTACTGGAAGGCTGCTCCCTGGAGCCTTCTCTTTTCCAGGCTGAACAAGCATGTCCTCATAAGAGAGGTGTTCCAGCCCTGTGACTGTCTTTGTAGCCCTCCTCTGGACTCACTTCAACAGCTCCATGTCTTTCTTGTGAGTTGAGGGTTCCAGAGCTGGGCACAGTATTCCAGGTGGGGTCTCACAAAGGCAGAGGGGCAGAATCACCTCCCTTGACCTGCTGGTCACACATCTCTTGATGCATCCCAGGATATGGTTGGCTTTCTGGGCCACAAGCACACCAACATGCCTGAATTCTTCTCCCCAGGAGTGCTCAATCCACTCATTGCCCAGCCTGTATCTATGCTTACACTTGGCCTTATTAAACTTCATGAGGTTGGCCTGGGCCCACCTCTCAAGCCTGTCAAGGCCCCTCTGGATGGCATCCCTGCCCTCCAGGGTGTTGACCGCACCACACAACTTTGTGTTGTCAGCAAACTTGCTGTGGGTGCGCTTGATGACACTGTCCATATTGCTGACAAGGATGTTGAATAGTACTGGTCCCAGTACTGATCACTGAGGGACACCACTTGTCACTGATCTCCACGTGGACATTGAGCCATTGACTACAACTCTGAGTGCAATCTTTCAGCCAGCTCCCCACCGAGTCGTCCATCCATCAATCCATGTCTTTCCAACTTAGAGATCAGGATGTTGTGCGGAACAGTAAGAAAGCTTTGTACAAGTCCAGGTAGATGACATCAGTTGCTCTTCCCTTGTCAGTTAATTCTGTTACTCCATCATAAAAAGCTACCAGATTTGTCAGGCAGGATTTTCCTTTGGTGAAGCCATGTTGGTTGTCACCAATCACCTCCACATTTTCCATGTGCCACAGCAGAGCCTTCAGAAGGATCTGCTCCATGATCTGGCCAGGTACAGAGATGAGACTGACTGGCCTGTAGTTGCCTGGGTCTTGTTTTTTCCCTTTTTGAAAATGGGGATGATGTTTCTCTTTTGCCAGTCAGTGGGTACTTCACCAGACTGACATGACCTTGCAAATATGATGGAAAGTGGCCTAGCAACTTCGTCTGCCAGTTCCCTCAGGACCCATGGATGAATCTCATCAGGTCCCATGGACTTGTGCACCTTCAGTCTCTTTAAATGGTGGCAAATCTGATCTTCACTTACAGTGGGCAGATTTTCCTTCTGCCAGCCCCCGCCTTTGGCTTCTACAACTTGGACAGTGCAGCTAGAGCTCTTGGTGTTGGAGACTTAGGCAAAGAAGTCATTGAGAACTTCTGCCTTCTCCATATCCTTCATGACCAGCTCTCCTGTTCCCTTCTGGAGAGGAGCCACATCTTCCCTAGCCTTCCTTTTATCATTGACATACCTATAAAAGTTTTCTTGTTACCCATGATGTCCCTGGCTAGATTTAATTCTATCTGGGCTTTAGCTTTCCTAACCTGGTCTCTGGCTTCTTGGACCACTTCCTTATATTCTTCCCTTGTCCACCTGTGCTTTCTTCCACTTCCTGTAAATTCTCTTTTTATCTTTAACTGTGTCCAGGAGCTTCTTGTTCATCCACACAGGCATCCTGACATCCTTGCCTACCTTCCTCTTTTTGGAATGCATTGCTCCTGGAGGAGGTGGTCCTTGAGTATGGACCAGCTTTCTTGGGCCCCTCTCCCCTTCAGGAATTCATCCCCTGCTACTCCAGTAAGCAGATGCCTGAAGAGGTCAAAGTCTGCGCTCTTGAAGTCCAGGGTGGCGAGCTTGCTGTGCGCTCTCCTTGTCCTGAGGATCTAGCATTTCATGATCGTTGCAGCCAAGGCTTCCCTTAAGCTTTACATTATCTACCAGCCTCTTCTTATCAGTGAAAACAGTGTCCAACATGGCACCCCTTCTTGTTGGTTCCTCTACCACCTGGAGAAGGAAATTGTCATCAAATGCATTCCAGGAATATCCTGGATTGCTGGCGTCCTGCTGTGCCATCCTTCCAACAGATATCCAAGTGATTGAAGTCCCCCATGAGGACCAGGCTCGTGAACACGAAGCTGCTCTTGTCTGTCTATAGAGGGCCATGTCTGCTCGGTCATCTTGGTCAAGTGGCCTGTAGCAGACCCCCACTATATCACCTTTCCCTGCTTTTAACACCTACGTGAGTAGTCAGCTGGGACCTCATTGCTTGACTCTTCAACTGCTAAATTGGGTGGCACTGTTGGCTGCAGCCTCTGGGAGGTCCTGTCTGAAAGCAGCTGTGCTCCAGGAAGCCATTGACTTACCAGCCCCTGGAGGGTGCTGAGACAACTTGAGCAGCTTGCTAGGACTATTGGGGTGCTGCTGAGAACTTGTCTCAGTTTATCTTCTGGCCTCAACTCAGCCCTCTGGAGTCTAATCCTTGGAAGCTGTGGTACCAGTGTTGGAGTCAGTGTGTGCATCATCAACAGGTAAGCAGTGTAAGTATTCAGTGTTCCTGCATGGCGAGTGGAAGAGGTTACCTCCTGCACCCTGAAGTAGCAGTGTGAAACGTGCTTCAAAAGCATGCCAGCAACGCTGGTGCTGCTGGAAGTATGCCAGAGCCTTGGTGTCTGTGGCCCTGGCTGAAAGCTTCTAAGCCCCAGAAAGCTTCTAAGCCCCAGACACAAGGGGAGCTGTGGGCACGGTGCGTGCCAAGCATGCCCCAGCTGGGGCTTCTTTTCTCTGGAGTGGCAGGAGGCTGAACTCCAACTATACTCCAAAATAAAAAGGGGTAGCTTGATATGCCCCTCTTCCCATGATATTTCATTTCTGTTCAAAGCGTTAATTACTTAGTTTGACTGTGTAGTTCACTGCCATTAAAGTTTATTCATTTGCTTTTCAAGAAATTCAAGTGATTTTCATTTTCTGCAACAGAAAATCATCGCTTCTTTATCTGCACAGGTATATTAAAATATGATTTAATTTAACTTTAAAAAAACAAAACACACTCCCAAAAAAATCAACAAGAACAAAAAAACCCCAAACAAAAAAAAAATCCAAAACGGGGTTTTGTTTGTTTGTTATGAAAAAAATTCTTAACACCTCAGCTCCAAGCAGCAGAAAAGCTGTATTGTTTATCAGCAAGTACAGTTCTCTGCTTCATGTGTGTAATCATTACGGAGCCAACTACCAGCACCTCTTCACTAGAAATGCATTTTCTTAAAAAGCTCTGTCACATTTAGCATCCTCACAAGAGCCTTGGAATGCCAGTGTTTGTCTTCCATTCCTCTGACTGCTCTGCAACCCAAAAATAGCTGTTCCTACCACGCTGGATTTTCTATGTACAGAAGTACATTTGATGCCAGCTACACTTGAAGAAGATAGACTATATTTAAAGCTACGAGTTAGCATTGCACATAGTTCCTCCCCTCCCCAGTCCCCCTGAGACTGTTTGCCCTTTTTAAAAGGGGTAGGTTTGGGTAAAATATGTCTGGCGTGCCTGTTCTGAAGGGGCCTCCCACAGATACTTATTTAATATATCCTCCATTAATTCAAGTAGGGGAGGTCAGTATATTTTATCTGTCTATCTAGATGGAGCTGTCAAAATGAATATGAAGCTGGACTTGAAGACATCGAGATAAGTAAATTTAAGGGAGGGCAGTGTGCCCACAGGTGAGTCTGGATACTACCACACTTACGTCAAGGTCATTTGTTCTTTTTAAAAACAAAATTCGATTGTGCATTATTTATAACAGGCTTCAGATAATACTTTTGGTTTTGTTTAGGGTCTTTTTGTGGAGTGTCAATGTTTGGTCCGCATATTCTCCCCAAAATTACAAAATCCTGAAACTCTCCATAAAAATCATAGAGTAGTAATGTAGTTTTGAAAGAGAAATTCAATTCCTCCTGTTCTCTCTCAATTTCTTTAGGGGCTAGCACAACATGGGCATTACATTTCCTTCTCTCTTAAAATCCTTACTGTAGTCAGCTGTTTATAGTGTGTGTGTGTATACATGTATGCATGCATATTTATAGTTGAACATAAGAACCTTTGTTTCAGAATGGTGTTGTTTGCATTTATACTCAAATATTTCCTTTTGACATGCTCCCCCACCCCAAACAAAGGTCTGAAGGTGTTGGCAAGATAATCAGCTCTGACCACTTTATTTCCATTCCTCATTGCTTACTTTTTCCCATGAAAAATCCATTTGAATGACATATTTAACTTGTGTAAGGGAACGGAAGCTCCATTCCTGCAAAATGTGAAGGTTCCCTGGCTTGCTATTCTTATTTCATGCTCACCACAAGCTGTTATAGATGTATGCATGGATTTTTTTTATTTTCCTCCCTGGCAGGTTTCCACTGAAAAATGGAGGCATCACTTTTGGTGCATCCTCTGGGCTAAAAGGCTCCTGACGTCAGGGAAATAAAGCAAGATGGTATGTAGTGTCACAGCCCTAGATGAAGTTGTGATAATTAGCTTTTGAACCTTTAAAACTTGTCCATTTTTTCCCCCCCTTTTTTTTTTCTTGGCTTATTTTTCTGTCTCCATCTTTAGTGACTGGGAAATGGCCTGGTGTAAGGTGTCTTAAAGGAAACTTTCTCTAAATCTCCAGCCTTGGTGCCTTCTGCTGTACTTTAAGTGCCTCTCTGTCGTACATATGATGCATCTCTTGGTGTATTTGAGTACTTGGTCACCTTTTCTGCAGGTCAAACATCTTTCCTAGACCTACAGTGGCTCTTAGTCTAGTTGCTTGCATAACTTTTTGGGGTGTACTACAGCTGAATGGGAAATGGATGGTGAGGTGGAGCTGGGACTCTCTGCTCACCTAAGTGGGCAGTGATGCCAGGGAAAGGAAAGGGGAAGGAAGAACTATCATAGTTCATTAGAATGGTAAATAGTTTGGGATTTCTGTTTGCCAAGGCCCAGGGGATAATGTGTTTCTGTTGGAGAAAGACAAGTTCTGGGGAGAACATAGGACCTTCACCATTGCTCACGGGCTTCCATGCCTTACCTCAGCATGCCTGGTAGGTTCCTAGAGAGGTGAGTGTATGGTCATAAATGCAGCCCCATCCTGAAAACAGCTGAGTCACAGGCATATGCACCTTTGAGAGTGTCTGCGATACTGGGATGAGCTGGGGTTTCCACCAACCATCCCAGCGGCATCTCCAGGGATACTACACACAGAGGTGGGGAACTGACCCCTTCCCACCCATGCTGTGGAGCAGAGTGGCAGCTCCATCGTTTCCACATCTGTGCAGCCTTGTAAAAATCCCCTGCCAGATGGCATCAAGTGGCATCTCCTGAGATAGCTAGTGGAACTAGAAACCAGCCTTGGATGTGTATTGGTGAACAGCTACAGTGAGTCATCTTCTTTAGCTTTTGCTATGACTGAGAGGTACTCTCTGCTGAAGGCTGTCTTCTGGCCTTGTCTGGAGAATCATGTTGCTTATCTTGGTTTTACAGCTTCAGTAAATCTTTCATTAACTGTCTTCTTCAAGTGATCTCTTGGGTGCACTTTGCTGCAACTTGGGATTTTCCAGTGCGATAGGCTTTCATATGTAATGATTGCGCTTGTAATGTCACAGAAACTTTTGATTAATGTATCACCTGGTTTTTCCGTAGATGCATGCCAAATTTCTGCTTCTTGAGGATGATATACTGAGAGAGAAAGATGCAAAATCAATTTGGGATATAGGATTTATAAGCTTATTGGGTTAGAGTGAATGTATTTATGTCAAATCCCATTGATGTCAAGAGTTCTGCTTCTCTGCTTTGAATCTTCCCCCCACATTGAAATTAAAAGTCTTGGCAATCAGCAATGCCAAGAAATAACTGGTTGAGATTCTTTCTTCAGACTTGTCCCAAGTGAAGTTTTGTGTGTGATCTATGACTGGAACCGGTCGCTGCCAGTAGCGTGGCTGAGCAGCAGCCTGTGCTTTAGGGAGCCTTCCATCAATCGCATGGGACAAGCCCAAGCCAGGCAGGAGCACAAGGGAGACAATAAACACACGAAGGTTTTGCACAGATCAGGTTCTCAAAAATGCTGTGCATGCTATCAGTCTCTGAGTAGGAATAACTACCTTAGGCAAAATCTTGCAAGCTGCTTCTCTGCTTTAAAATGCCCTCGCAAATTCTGCAGTAGAGACTAAACAAGTGGGAAAATGATGACCTAGAAAGAAAATCTGTGGGAGCCACTTTCAAGGCAGGCATAAGTGACATCAAAGAAATGATGCTTCATTCAACAAAGCATCTTCTCTAAAGTCAGGGCAGGATTTATCTGGAATAACCTATGATTGCTGAATTGACATGTGAATAGTTGGAATAATCAAGAAGCTATCTGCAAACACATGGGTGTGTAACAACTGGGCAGTGCACCCCTGGAAGTTGTTTTCCTTCTTGTAAGCCTTCCTTTTGGTGAGAAATTCGGTATTTTTAACATCATCCTTTTGATGGGTCAGAAAAAAAATGGAAGAAAGTAGTCTTCATCTTGTACAAAAAAAACCCAAACCGCCAGACAGTTGCACTTCAACTACATTTTGGAAGAGCACTGGGGAAATCCCTCCTCTGAGCACTGGGGTGCTGTGGCTCAGCCCCAGGCACCAATCTGCTTCACGCTGCTGCCAGACAGTGCCGCGCTGGCTCTGTGCTATGGAGGTGGCACCGGTGGGTGGTGGAAGGCACTGGGAGTCAGTCTCTAGTCTCTCTTGGATTTTGTCTTGGTGACAAGCTTGTGAAAATGTTGTTGAGCATTGTTCCTGCAGCCAACTGGCAGAGTGGGGAAACCACTTCTGAATCAGAGCCAGGAGTCACTTTTTAAATACTCTGATCGATGCCCCATGAAGGGCTTGCGGCACCTTGGGTGTGTTAATTCAGCACCTGGCAGGCTTCAAGCTTCTTGCAAACCCCAAGGGGAATCGATAATCATCCTTTTTTTCTCAGAGAGGAGCAGAGTGAGACACAAGAGGTGAAATGCTCCGATAATGACTGCCGGCTCCTGCCAGCATTTCTCAGTAAGAGAGCGGTGGCTGCTGGAGGACTGCCAGGCGTTTCTGAGAGACAGGCAGGAGCCTGTATGTGCTGTGCAGAGTGTGCACAGTGAGCCTGCAGCATCCCGGAGCCTCCAGCGTGCCTGGATCTGGAAGCCCCATGGTGGTACGAGCCAAGGAACTCTAAGGCATCCAGTGCCAGGGTGAAGACTGGTGCTCAGGGCTTTGCTCGATCACATCCAGAACGGAGGTAACACAGGAATCCTGCTGGGGACTATCTCTGGTGCTCAGCTCTGCTGTGAGGAGCTTGGCTTGATGCTACAGGGGGTATTTTTGTCTTGTGCTTGGCTTTGTTGGGTAGAGACACTGTTAGCTCCTCTTTTTCCTTGAGATATAGGTCGTAGTTGTCACCCTTTCTGCACGAGAGGCTGTTGATAATGGTGTGTTACCATCAGAGTTGATCCACAGCTGCAGTGGAGGCAAAACTTCGTTTTGTTCCCTTGAGGAGGAGGGCAAAAGGCTCATTCGGGATTTAATGCTGCCTGCTGGAACAGGAACAGAAATGGCTTCTCTGCAAGGCATCCCATCTTCCTAACTTTACTGCAGCCCAAGCTGTCTGCCATCATAAACAGATAGGATTTAAGGACACCTGTATGTATGGCAGCCCTTAGTTTGTGGGTAGTGGAGTGGCAGAATTCATCTGGGTTAGACGTTGGGAAAATCTTTCTGAGTGGCAAAGAGAAGGAGAAGCTGGACTGGATTGTACAGGCATCAGGAGAGGCTTTTCTGTAGGAGATTTTTAAGGACAAGTTAGACAAAGCCTTGCTCGGAAATAACATAGTAGCCAATCCTGCCTTAGGGCAGGGATTAAATTGGTTCATTTATCATAGTCCTTTCCACCCCCTTGTTCTGTTACGTGGGAGGTTTTTTTGCTGGTTTTTTTTTTTTTTTTGCATTGCTACTTTAGTCTGTGAATTCTTTCTAGACGTGTAAGTGCAGCTCCTATAGTAGTGATGTCCTCTCCCACAGATGCTGGCAGCATGGACATGTTATGACCTACCTCTTCCATGCTTAGGAAAACATTTTAGCCTGTGCTGATGTGCTCTTCCACGTAGAAGTGGACTTTGGGGGATCTAAGTAAAAACTGTGCATAGGTATAGCACAGCGGGCAGAGCCTGGAAAGGTGTTTAAAACATTGTAGCCTAGGGGTTCAGCCACTTACTTACATTACACATCTTTTGAGTCATTAAAAACAAATGCTAATTCCTGCCTATTCTGGAATAAATAACTTTGGGTAGAAAACTCTATACAAAGAATAGACAGAGTGAAAGTGATTTAAATCATTATTGAACTCTCCTTGTACCTCCTGGGAAAAACAAAACAAACCAAAAAAAACCCCCAAACTAGGACATATGTAATCTGTGGACAACATGAAAAGCGGAATTAGCCTCACTTATCCAGAGAGCACAACAAACCTGTGTGGTTTCCCTTCAGTTTTCATTTATAGTTGTCAAAACTCACAGTACAATACGACACATTTTTGTCCTCAGTTTCCACTGGAAGTTGCTTTTAGAGTAACTATTTGTGTTCTTGTTGTGGTTTCTGACATGTTCCACATTTCAGTAAGTCTTCTTTTGAATACACACAGCCTTAATCACTGGCATTTTTAGTTATCTTCTGAACTGCCAAAGTTAGAATTATAGAATCCTTTAGGTTAGAAAATACCTTCAAGATCATCAAGACCAGCCATTAACCTAGCAATGCCAGGTCCACCGCTAAACCATGTCCCTAAGCACCATGTCTACATGTCATTTAAATACCTCCAGAGATGACTCCACCACTCCCCTGGGAAGCCTGTTCCAATGCATAACTGCTTCTTCCTTGAGGAATTTTTTCCTAATATCCAATCTGAACCTCCCCTGGTGATACTTGAGGCTGTTTCCTCTTGTCTTATCACTTGTTACATGGGAGTGGAGACTGACCCCTACCTCGCTGCAACCTCCTTTCAGGTAGTTGTAGAGATCGACAAAGTCTCCCTTCAGCCTCCTTTTCTCCAGGCTGAACAACCCCAGTTCCCTCAGCTGCTCCTCATAAGATTTGTGCTTTAGACTCTTCCACCAGTTTTGTCACCCTTCTCTAGACATGCTACAGCACCTCATTGTCTTGTCGTGAGGAGCTGAAAACTGACCACAGGATTCGAGGTGGGGCCTCACCAAAGTTGAGTACACAGGAACGATCACCTCCCTACTCCTGCTGGCTACACCATTCCCAATACAGGCCAGGATGCTGTTGGCCTTCTTGGCCACCTGGGCACACTGCTGGCTTACGTTCAGCGGGCTGTGAGCCAACACCTCCAGGTCCTTTTCTGCCGGTCAGTTTTCCAGCCACTCCTCCCCAAGACTGTAGTGCGGCCTGGGGGTGTTGTGACCAAAGTGCAGGACCCAGCACTTGGCCTTATTCAACCTCGTACAACTGGCCCTAGCCCATTGATCCAGCTTGTCCAGGTCCCCCTCGCTACCCTGAGGCAGACCAACTCTCCCATCCACCTTGGTGTCATCTGCAAACTTGCTGAGGATGCACTCAATCCCCTCATCTAGATCATTGATAAAAGACATTAAACAGAACTGGCTCCAACACTGAGCCCTGGGGGGCACCACTTGTGTCTGGCCACCAACTGGACTTAACACCACACTTTAGGCCTGGCCATCCAGCCAGTTTTTCACCCAGTGGAGAGTACACCCATCCAAGCTATAAGCAGCTAGTTTATCCAGGAGAATACTGTGGGAAACAGTGCCAAAGGCATTACTGAAGTCCAGGTAGACAATATCCACAGCCTTTCTTCTTCACCCACCTTGTCATAGGAGATCAGGTTAGTCAGGCAGGACCTGCCTTTCATAAACCCATGCTGATTGAGCCTGATCACCTTTATGTGCCACATGATGGAACTCCAGATGACCTGCTCCCTAAGAAGTCATACATGCAGCATCTCCAAGAGTGAGACCTGAAGCTGAAGAATCATTTCACCTGAAAAAGATGAGTAGGATTTAGCTTGAGACCTCAGTGTGCTGCGGGTGGTCTTTGCCTTTCTATTTCTTCAAGATCTTTTTGTTGAACAATACTACCGGCATTTGTGCTGCTGCTTCTTCACAACTGTTTTTTTCTATGTGTCCTCTTTAGCCTGATAAACTTTCCACACAGGGGCATCCCTGTTTTTGTTACCGTGTTATTTATATGCAAAAATGCACTGCTGGAAACAGCACTTTTGCTACAGAACCTGTTCCAGGTGAAGCTGGCATCCAAGAAGTCCTGATGTGGTCTGCTGCCATGTGCCTGCTCACTAGGATGTCTGTGTGGGTCAATGAGGACTGTGTCTATAAGGGACTTCAATGCCTATTTTTGACCATCTCTCAAAACTCATAAACTTCTCCCAGATAAAAGAATACAGCATGAGCTCTTTAGCCTGTGTTAGGACTATGCATGAACTTTAAGCTACACAAAGTGTAGATTTCCAGGAAAGGGAATCATTAATTTGAGGGACTGATGTCCTCTTCTGCATCCTGGAGGACAGATCCAGCTGAGGATCCTTCACGCTTACCTGGAGAGGCTTTGCATTTGGCAACACTGGGTCCTAAATCTGTGCTAGCTCTACAGTTGTCAGCAAACTATACTACTTTTCCAGATGTTCAAGGAGGAAAGCTGCATTTTACTCTCATTGTCAACTGTTTGACAGTACTGTTGCTTTTTAAATAAATAAAAAACCTAAGATCTTAAATCACCAATCAAATATAAATATACTTTAAATCCACATTTGAATAGAGTTGCTGTTGCTCACCTGTCAGGGCTCTGTGGCTCTTACTGGAGCTCAGATCACCCTTGGTTGAACGTTTCAGAGCCTGCTTTGCTCCCCTCGCTGTTTAAATATTTTGGTATTACTGGAGATGCAACTCTTTCAGCTGAGATTGTGGGAGAGATCTCCCTCTCCCATGTGCTGCTTGTGGTGTGTCCACAAACACACCACTGGTGGTTTTGCTGCAGAGTTGCCTGCCCTGTGTGTCAGCGAAAGCTTTGCCATTGTTTTCAACAGAAAGAGGATCAGACATTTAACAGCTGAAGATTTTATGTGCTTTCCTTATTTTAATTTCAATTCACTCATTGAACCTTAGGAAAAATACATAATAAAACTAGTGAAAGGGGCCATCCATGCTAGCCAACCTGTAGCCTTACAAATTCCCCAGGCACGCTTCTCTGCTCCTTGCAAATCCAGAAGGCACCAGCTCTTTTGGTGCCAGCCGAGAGATTCCTAATAATGAGCTGGGTGAGAAAGCAGAGCTTTGCATAGCCACAAACAGATGATGTAAATGGATTATGCTGCAATATATTTTGCCCTCTTTTGTTGCTGGGGGATGAAAAGTGCCAGCGGAAAACTGTGTTTTAGAAACAGTGTTTCTGCTTTCCTCATGGTGAGTTTGACTTTTACTGATATTTGAGGCACAACTTAAATGATCCTTCTCTGAATCATCTTAGCAAACTTGTTTCATTCCCAGTGAGGGTCTTTCTTAAAGTATCAGCTGCTTGGAGATGCATTTCAGTGTGGAGATGCCTTCCAAAAAATTTCCCACCTAGCTGCAGGGTCCAGCAGAGGAGTCTGGAGGTAGCAGGGCCAAACAATCCTCAAGGGATGCCTTGGTATTTCGTCTGATGATGAAGAAAGCCAAGACAATCTCCTACATGGGGCTGGTTGGGAGGAATCTAGGCTCCCACTTACAAACTGAGCAAGGGAATACATTTTCAGCTATCTAAAAATATTTTTTCTGAACCTTTATTTCTGAAATAACTACCACATTCCCTTCTGATTTGTGTTTTGCATCACACAGCTATCTGAAAAATGTCCATATATGGATTTTATGACTTACCAAACTTTATTTATTCTTTCCTCTCACATTACCAAGTGAAATATTGGTGTTCAATCTTCAGGTTTTCTTGCAGCATGGGCTTACTCCTTCTAATAGAACAGCAGTCATGAAATGTATGTGAATTATATTTTAGGTTGTGTTTTTTCTGGTCGGCAAGGTAATGAAACAGAAGGAGTATGACAAGGAAGGCAGTTCTTGTGTACTGTACTTTTTTCTAGCAGACCAATATAACTAGAACACAGGTTAGATGAGAGGAATGGGATGGCATTGCTGTCTTTTCTGTGCAATTATAGCTTGGATAATGGCCTGAAAAATTACTGTCAATCAGGAGGAATGCCGTAAAATGGCTGTGGCGAGTCACTTTAGTCATGAGCATCATTACTTATACTGCAATAGCCTTAATTTGTTTGCTTTCCTCACTGTTTGTCTGCTCTCCCTGTGCTAATCCATCCTGGTTGGTTTACTTTGTTTTTGCTCGCTGGCGTTCACGTGGTTGTTCTTTGCTCTCTTTCCTAATAACACCCAGGAGTCGCCATACCCGGTGATGGATATCACTGCCCTGGCTCCCACGGACTTCAACAAGATCTTGCTTTCACCTCCTTTTCCTAAAGGCACAGGTACTCCGGCAAGTGCTAAGGTGACAGAGAGCGAGTGCCACAGCGCTGGGCTCTGCTGCCTTCTTAGTGACGCTGAGCGGATCCTCAGGCAGGCCCTGGCGAGCTGGAGCTTGCTGCGCCTCTGTGCAAGTGCCAAGAGGAGATGCAGCCAGCCAGCTGGTAAAACCCTAAAGCAACGAAGGTGGCTCTGCCTGTGAACACAACTGTTTGTGGGAGAAAGGGGAGAAGAGGCACTGTGATTCAGCAACAGGGTATTTAAACGACCAATGCTGCTTGAGCATTCAGAATCTAGAGATGCTGCTACAGTGATTACAGGATCAGCTGGTATCAAAAAAGGGCTGGAAACTGTTCTGAGAAGCAAATTTAATAGTAGGCTTCGTGTGGAAGCCACTGATTTGGGATGTCCCAAAGTGAGGGGCCAGCCCACAGCGTGGCAGTGGGGACAAGTGTCAGTGCTGGGTCCTAAATGAGGAGTATTTTGGGGCTGCAGGTGGCTACTGCTGTATTGTTGGTGTCGTGCATAGAGCCAAGCCTTTCTCAAAGTGGAAAAGAGCAGTCAGAGTACAAGAGGAGGTTTAAGTGTCTGTGACAAAAATAGGCATGGGACGGTGAACAAAAATCAGAAGATAGGGATTTCATTTACATTACTTCCAGGTATCAGTTTTGGGCAAAGAAATTAAAGGCAGCAACTTTACCTTCATGGTAGTGTAGTACTATTTGTTTCCATTAACTGAATAGAATTGTATAGAAATAGTATTGTCCAGTCATTATTAGCATTGGAAATTAATTAATATATGGGATCAATTTTCCAGCTAACCACATAAGATGGTATAATATCTGCTGCAGATAGATCCTGCCAAAGCAGGATCACCAGAGCAGGTCACACAGGAACACATCCAGGCATGTTTTGAATGTCTCCAGATAAGGAGACTCCACCACCTCTCTCCCTTTTTACTTATGACTGCGTCATTCTTCAGTCTGAATAAGCAGCTCATACCTTGTACAAATGAAGTGTTTCCGGTAAGTATGTGTATTTATAGTGCATTTCATGTATAAGAGCTCAAATGAACTGAAATGCTAAAAACATTGTTCTAGATATACATGACTTCATTTTGATCAGCTCCTGGCCTTTATGTTGTATGTGTTTTGTACACCTCCATCCCTAAACTCAACCCCAAAACCAAACCAGAATTCTCAGGCAATAGTCACACTTGAAAGAAGAGGTATTTGCTTTTAGAGGTGCATCTATCAAAAGCAACATTGACTAGATTCCTTTTGCACAGCCTTTCATATTAGGTGCTTAAGTATCTTGAGATGTAGCCCATGATAATAGAGATAAATGTATTGAGAAGGTGGTGATGCACATTTTATCCACGTTCTGGTTGTAGCTTCATGGTGGGAATTGTGATTTCTCCATTTTCTTCAATTTTCTCTTTGCTGTGGCTAAAGCAAATGAGCCGATACTCTCGTTTGCTTTTTGTTTTGTTAATGATTGTCTCTTCATTTGCCTGTTAGTGAAAGTAGATGGGTGGGATTTTACCTAAAGGCAGCCTATAGCTCAGAGGACTGGCGTAATCATTTAGAGCAGAGTAATGGAGTGAAATGGATGAGACTTTGTTTAGATAGGGATTCTGTTCCTAGCTCTGCCTAAAGTGACCCCGCCTGGCCTTTCTGAGCCTCCTGTATTTTATCTCTGACATGGGTGGATTGATACTTGCTTTCCTCGTAAAGTAGGAGGATGGAGCTGTGCTTAGCAGTAAACAATCTGAAGTGTCAGTATCGTTAAGCGTAATCAGGGGAAGAAGTAAAAGTGGAACTTCTGGGTCCCCCTAAGCCTTTGCCCTGGCTAGCAAGGCACTCTAGCAATCCCAGCTGCTCTTCCAGTAAATGCTGGGCTTTGCTGGTTTTATTAGCTTGTTTTTATAAACAACGGAGGAGGGGCAGTGGATTCAAGAAACATGCATATGATGGGTA
Organism: Trogon surrucura; assembly: GCA_020746105.1. Taxonomy (NCBI): domain Eukaryota; kingdom Metazoa; phylum Chordata; class Aves; order Trogoniformes; family Trogonidae; genus Trogon; species Trogon surrucura. The sequence goes on from CM036618.1 coordinate 106,154,721, forward strand.
GGTAAAGTGTCTTTGGAAGTACTAAAAAAGTGAAATTCTTCTTTTTTCAGTGACTGGGTTTCCCAACAATTCCAGACCATGTCTCAGATCCTCTTGGAGTCTATTCTTGCCAGAGTCTTAATTCTTACTACAAACCATAAAAATACAGTAGACTTTTTAAAGAATCATAGAATCAGTTAAGTTGGAAAAGACCTTTAAAATTAGTGGGTCCAACTGTAAGGTATGCTTCTAAAACAGCGTAGCTTTTACTGCCCTTATTTCTGGAAGTAGATGCAGGTCAATGTAAAGGCTGGGATGTTTCCCGAAGTATGCACACATTTTTTTGCATTCAGTCTGAAAAAGAAAACCAAATTAAGTGCAGGCTGATTGATCAGGGTAAATATCAAAAGGTTAGGGTGGGATTTTTGATTTGCTAGCCATTCTGAAAAATTAAAATCTCAACTCCCTAAGCACTTCTTTTTGGTATCACAGGTGCCATCTTGAGAATCTAGCCTGAACACAATGGGAATATCAGCATGAAAGATTTTACTGTTTCAGGTTTTTCTAGGTTTCATTTCATCTAGAAATATTAATGGAGTTGAGATGTAATTCAGCTGAGTCTCATATATAAACATTTTTCTGCTGTCTGCATTTATCCTGAGCTTTAGTGTTCCTCATCAACTTTAGCATGTAGAGGAAACTGTTTAAATAATTCTTTTAGCTCCACTACAATCAGCTCTTTTTATGTGCTTGCTTTGCACTTGATTGCACTGTGTTTATGTCCAGATTTTCTCAGTGCCTTTTGTATGTCAGTTTTCCCTGGCTTGGGTGGGTCTTTCGAACCAAAAAAGGCAAAGAGAACATACAATAAAGAGCGTTGGAGGTGTGATATTTAAACCTCTTTAAATCTTACTCATTTGTGGTTGAGGAAGATTTCAGCATAAGGACTTTGTTAGGGTCTAGCGTAAACAATCACTACAAAATGAGAAAAACTTAATTTAATCAGAGCAGATTAATTGCATGTATGAATGCAACTAAAATGTGTGTATGTATCCTCAACACCCTGTGTACAGGAAAGCTTACTTGGGATTTCATGTGCTGCGTTTTGAGCAAGAGCTAAATATTTGTTGCTTGAACGTCTTTTCTCTCTGCCCTGGTCTCCAATGTTATCATCACCCCAGCCCTGGGTCTTCGATATTTTGACACCTGCTGGGTCTTTGGTTGAACCCAGTTAATTAGTCCATATGTTGTTGTTTATTTCAATAAAAATACCAGATTACTTACAGAGAACTTAAGCAATTTTTTCAGCCTCTGAGCACAGCCTCATGGGACAGCCAAGGACAGCTGTAAAGTTCTTCTTTTTAAGAAGTTCTGGTTAATGTCAGCTGAGAAAGCTCTTGGTAAACAAATGAATAATTGATTGCTCAGCTTTCACATAGCTACTGAGTTTCTGGGCTCACATGACTCATTTGTGAACCATTCCTGTCGTCCTAATGCCATAACATTGGAGAAATGATGATTGTTTCTTGGAGGATTCTTCTGTGGACATAGTTGCCAAGACCAAAGCTGTAATGGTTTGTTATTATGACCTTTGTTATTCCATTAGGCTCAATAGCTTTTAAAAAAAATGATGTGTGCATACTTTAGGAAAGTTTTTACCCTTTACATTGACCTGACATCATAGTTTATGCTACAAAATGTATTAATGACAAAGTAGTGTTTTCATGTCAGGAGGACAAATTTTAACAACTATAATCTGCCCTTAGTCATCATAAATACAAATGTATTGGTAAAACAGACCTTGTTAATGCAGCCAAGACAAATGCTAGACCATATTTCAAATCAATTGAAGCACTAGTCTATACACTCCACGTTTTTTTCGTGGAGCTTCAAATACATTATTGTCAAACAACTGGTAACATAAGTTTTCCAGTGGGCACCCTAGAACAGTAATTTCACATCAGATGCAAACGATCTAGGTCGTTTTTCGCAATTACTTGAAGATGTGTAAATATCTCAGAGGATATGGATGGGCATAGGGAGCGTTCAATTAATATTGTTTTGATGGTTTTTTTAATACTTGAAATGTCAACAGTAAAAAACCTTGTGAGCATGTCAGTACTTGCAAATTGCCTTGTACTGTAAACAGTTTAATTTGCAATAAATTCTGTGCATTATAGTTAACTGAAATGCAACCTTTTCAGTGCCCCTCGCTCACTGCAGTGATGATATAAAGTAGGCTTGCTATTTTCAATTGTTGCAGCACTTCAAAGCCAATACGCTGCCCACAAAGTGCTCCTTTCTGGTCCTGCTTTCATAAATTCATTAGCTATATGCAAAAGGCAGGTTTGCTTTATATCCTTTCCTGAGCACACAGGTCTCTTGGAAGGGGGGCAGAATGGGACCCTGGAAGAAGCTGTTAAACAGAAAGCCTACCTGCTTTCTTCCAGCTCCCGTTCATGTTTTCTAGGTAGCATCTGCAGAGCTCTTGTCATGTGGGTAGACCTGCTCTGAGAGGTCCTGAGGAAATGCATAAGAAACTCTTGGTCTCTGTTTTTCCAATGCCTTTCTGGAGAGGAACCGCCTGTCACAGTACCTACCTCTGACACCAGCGTGCTGCCAACACAGTTGAATCTCTCCTTGTGGAGACTTTGCTGTAAGGAACTCATGCAGAGAAAGGAAACAATGAACTTTCAAACCTCTTTCACAGATTCACAAAGAAGCAGAATTGAGGTAAATCTGGGTATTTGTGTGTGTGGTTGAAACAAAGGCAAGTTTCTTCACTCTGCATGCAGGAGATGTTGAGCTCAACAAAAAGACATTCACAGGAGAAAGTCTCACTCCTGGTTAACAGTGGTACTGAAGAAATATTTCTATCACTTAACACTGCAGTAAGGCAGGTGTGAGAATACTTGTCCTATCCACGATGTAGGCTGAGGAACAGGTTTTACTGCTGCAAAAAGTGAGAAGGAATTTGGGGAATGAGAAGAAACTTAGATCAGCATCTCTCTGCAAGGAGAAAACATCCACTGCATGTTGTTATCCCATGGAAATGAGTAAGAGCACACTTAGAGACCGATCTTTCTGGGTTTAGACCTAAATCCTTGTGGAAACCAGTATACATCTTAGGAATCCTAGATGCAAAATTATCATGCTTCTGCTTGGTGCTGTTTAACTGCTGAATTAATCAAGTACAATTGCTTAAGGCCCCAGAGGAAAGGATGTAATAAATCTTGGGAGTATTTGCTCTGGTTTATGGCTGGGAGAAGCTGCGTAACATTACATCAGATGTTATAAACATTTGCAACGGCACGTTTGCCTTACTCGGGGCATTGTGGCACGAGTCTTGAGAAACTAAAGCAGGAGGGTATGTCCTGAGGGCTGGATGCATTTCTTCTTAGCTTTTGATAACTTGATGGCGTCTCTTTGCGATGGGTCAGCTGGGGCCCGGTTGCTCAGCGCTGCACGTTCAGCACCGTCGGGTAGAGGGCAGTCGGGTACAGCAGATGGTGCAGGGAGCGCTACTGCGGGCCGAGCCTCTTTCCCTGGCCTGGCCAGAGGGTTACACAGCACCCCCTCGTCCCCAAATCAGCTTTCACTTAGTTGGAGAGATGGAGGGATCGATTTGTTGTACCTGGATTCTGATATTCCTTCAGAGCAGGATGAATTGTTGATGGTATGTGGAGCTTCTCCTTCGCACTGGCAGCAGGAGCTGCAGGGACATGTAACAACCAGTTGGGGGGGGGGGGGGGGAGAAATGTCCTGATTTAAATATTAATCTTCCTGAGTTTAAAATGGAGCTGCCTTGAGTTATTTTCCTCGCCGCAGTGGGGGACAGTCCCAGGGCGCTGTGCCAAGCAGAACGTGTGCTGTTCTCATGCACTGTGCATCCTGCCCTCTGGGACCTCTGTCGCTGGAAGCACAGAGGGGAGGCAGATCCTCCTTCCCCAGAACAGACACGTGCCTGCCATTGCAGCAAAGGAAGACTTATCCCTTTGTCACTTTAGAGGACAGTGTCCTGAGATAATTGTGGGAGTTTTTTATCCTAATTTACGAGTACCTGAACAGGCTGGTCGCACCATTCTTGCTCACTGCATTCTTTGCTATGAGCCCTTCAAGTTTACTTACAACATTTGAAAAGGGTAAATGGTGCCAACATGTATGGGGAGGCCAAGGCTGGGCCCCTCTTGTGCCAGGAAAGGAGGGGTGAGCTGAAATGTCTGGCTTGAACTCCCAAGAACCAACCCTGCTCCTTCTGCTCTGGCAAGGATGGACGAGGAGCTGCCACTTCTGCCCTTGTGCCCCAGCCTCCCTATGCAGCAATCCCTTGCTGGTGTGCTGGGTGAAGCAGGCAGAAGGGTTGTGACTACTGCGTTGCCAAGAGCTGGTGGTGGTTGATGCTCCAAGGTCAACACCAGAACTGTGGAGGCCTGGGCTGTTCCTCAGGGAATACCAAGCCCCTGTGGTACAAGGTGGTCATCTTGCTCAGGTATTTGAAAGCCTCTGGATGATGGAAGGATGCAGCTGCTTGAATTGGTGGGAAGGGTCACTTGTGAAATGGCTGCAGAAGCTGCATTGCAGAATTTGGGCTTTTAGGGTTCCACTTGTTTAAAGGAAGGCAGAAGACAAAAGACAACCAGGCATTTGTGGTGGATAAGAATATGGTGATCCCAGTATAAATCAGCATGAAACAAAAATTGAACAGCCCTGTCTACCTTAGGGCTATTTAAAAAATGCAAATGCTGTACCTTGGTTTACTGCTGAGAGGGTGTTGTGGTTGCAACAAAGAACCACGCAGCTGCTCAGTGACTGCTCCCACCACCCCTGTGCCTTTAGGGATGGGAAGGGAGAAAATTCAGCTAAAAAAGCTCAAGGATTGAGATTAGGACAGGGAGGGTTCATTCACCACTTAGTGAATGACTCAAACCCATGACAAAGGTGTAGTTGTTACTTGAAGCTTCTTGGTATTTTGTGGCCACATTGCTGGCCTCGAGGGGGATGATGGGCTGAGTCACCAGGAACAAATGTCTGCTGCCAAGTTCATGCATCCCCACAGGTTGTAAAAACCCAGCAGGGACCAATGTGATTGCTTTGCTTGCACTAGTATCACCGAGCGAATTCACCCACCTTCTGTGAGCTCCCCAGACCTTCCCAGTAGGAGCTGGGCAGTCACTGGGCAGGATCATCATCATGGCTAGGCTTCGCGAATGAAGATATGGGAAGGGCTCTACCCACACTTGCTACAAGCGGGCTGATGGCTAAAAAGACCGATGCGGGATAGGCAAATCGGGTTGCAAAAGGCACAGAGGAAAGTCTCCTTAGGCGGTATTGGCGAGGCACGGTTCCTTCTGCGTTGTCTTTTCTCCTCAAGACTAATGCTACGTGTGTTCTCAAAGCAGGCAGCAGTGTTATGGATGGTGTATCTCCACGTCTCCCGACTGGAGGCCAGAGTGGACAACCGATGGTAGTCAATATGGCCAAAGCTGAGGTATTGTTTCAGAGAGTCCTTGTATCTCCTCTTTGGGGCTCCTCTGTTGCGGCAGCTGGTGGCAAGTTCACCATAGAGCACAACCTTAGGGAGGTGGTGATTCTCCATCCTGGAGACGTGCCCTGCCCAGCACAGCTGCGTCCTCAGCAGCACGGCCTCAGTACTGGTGACCCCTGCCTGTTCAAGGACAGTAATGTTAGTCACGTAGTCAGTCCAGTGGATGTTTAGGATTGTATGGAGGCAGCGCTGATGGAAGCGTTCGAGGAGTCACATGTGGTGGCGGTAGATGACCCATGATTCAGACCCATATAAAAGAGCAGACAGTACAATGGCTCTGTAGACACTAATCTTTGTGCTTTTCTTCAGGTGTTTATTGCACCAGACTCTTTTATGGAGTCTTCCAAAAGCTCTGTGTGCCTTTGCTAACCTGTTGTCTATCTCTGTGTCAATCTTACCATCCGAGGAAATGATACTTCCTAGATAGTTGAACTGCTGGACTGACTTAAGCTCTGATTTGCCTATGGTGATGTGGGGATGATGGGAGACTTCCTGAGGTGCAGGTTGGTAAAGAACTTCTGTCTTCTTCAAGCGGACTTCCAGCCCAAAAAGCTCAGCAGCCTCTGCAGAGCAGGATGTTAGGCGCTGCAGAGCTGCTTCTGTGTGAGCAACGAGGGTGGCATCGTCAGCAAAAGCAGCTCATGGACAATATGATTTAGGCTCTTAGTGTGGGCAACATATCAACAGAGAAACCAGCCATGCTTTCAAAATGCAGCCAAAACCAAAAATGATGCGGGACAGAGCTGCATCTAGGGAGGGGGCTGGAGGCTCTTTGTTTTACGTCTTGCGGTGGCTGCAGCATAAAACACATCCCCAGAGCTGCACAGGGTGGGAGCTGCCTGCTGCAGCAGCCTTGCAAGCACCCTGACCAGCCAGCTGCTTCCCAGCTGGTGTTGGAAATCTCATTAAGAAAGTACTCCCTGCAGAGGGGCTTTTACTCATCAGAGTGATATTTTTGTCGTGTTTCCTATTGGGTTGGTGAGAAAGCAGCTCGCAAGCATCTGGACGTGCTTGGGCAGTAGAGAGACCTTCCCCTCTCTGGCAACAGAGGGAGCTGGGTGGGTGGGAGCCACAATGCCGAAATGTCTCAGGGTTTGCTTAGTGCAGCCTCAGATCCAAACAAATAAATTCCCAGCTCTGGTATGGGCAGTGCTGGGGATGCTGCTCTGTCTCTCTGCTCCCCTGCACCTGTCCTTCCACTGCCAGTGCATCTGGGCTGCCTGGACCATGTGTGTGCACCTCGTGTGGTGCCTCTGATCTGACAGCTCAATTCTGTACTGGTCTTGTTTGCAACAGCTGCAGAGAGCAGCAAGCCCACACTATGAAATGTAATATTTTTTTTATTACAACAATTTCCTGAAGAGCTTTTTATTTTTTCCTTTTTTTTTTTTTTCTCTTTTTCTTTCTCTAACATTACTTTAGGTTTTAAGAGGGGGAGGAAAATAATAAATAGTCTAGAGAAAAGAGATTGGCAGGACTGTTGTATAACAATGGAACAAAGGGGCATTCAGTGAAATTAGAAGGTGACAATTTCAAAAGACATCAGAAGGAGTATTTTTATGTTACGTGTCCACGTTGAAGAGCTCACTGCCACAGGAGATAGCGATGGCCAGCGATGTGGCAGGTTTTGAAAAGAACTGATGTTTGGATGGGCAGTGTGAATGCTGAGACTTACTGAAGTTGAGAGGGTCCGCTGGATTCATTGGGTAGAAATACTAAGCTTTCAGACAAAATACGACCTCTGATTACCACAGGCTAGGATCTGAAGTGGGCCGGGTTACTTCAGCAGTTGGTGGGACTCCAGGAGCACATCACAAGCCAGTGATGCTGAGAGGATCATGCAGGGAGTCTGCAGCAGCACCAAAACAAGGAAAGGTTCCCTGAGGGCCAGCCACAGGGCCACCCTTCCTTTCACAGCCAGGCTCCGGCTTTCAGAGATGATTTTCATGTGAACAAAATGAGCACGGCTTGGCCACAGACGCTCTGGACTTGCTTCTGGTGAGAAATCGTAAATGTGAGTGTCAAGAAACTTAGGTTTTATTCCTCTGTTTCAATGGTGTTATAAAAATAAATCTCTTTGGAGATATTCATAGAAGTTAATGTAAGTTTTGAATAGAGCTTTTTTTTTTTTCCCCTCCTACCAACCTAATAACGTGTATTGCTTTTTCTCCCAAGTATTTTTTATATTAGCAGGCGGTGGCTGCTGCTGGAGGAGAACCATTCTAGTGCTATAAAATGACTCCAGATGGAGACCCTCTCACCAGCTGCTGCCTTCAGGCCCAAGCAAAGCTGAAATGCAATGCCTGTCCTGATGGTCACCATCCTTGGCCAGGAAATACAGGAATGTGTTTGGCTCAGAGTACAGCAGTGTTTTCCCCTTATGACATCTAATTTATTGTCTGTCTGCTAAAACAATTGTTTTGGAGTAATTTTTAGATTTGCTTTAAGAATAAGAAGAAAATGAAGTTGAATGAAATGAGACTGGTGCTCTGGGCTTGACAGGCATAGCACAGAAATCGGTCCCTGCAGGCTTGGTGCTAAAAGTCACACTGAACGTCTGGATCCAGTGCTCCTGGCAGATCATTTTTCCATCTGCCTGGGAAAGTCACTGCTGCTCTCTCCCAACAGCTGATGTCAGATGAGCAAAAGCTTCTTCCTGGCAGGCTGAGCCGGCAAGGGCTGTGGGTGCCCACCATCACTGGGGCTAAATGCCATCCAAAAATTAAAATATATAAAATTTGAGTGATGCCCGCTGCGCAGGAAAGGAAAAGAAACCTTTTTCTCGTCTGCAGAGGAACATCTTTGCCGTGGTGGCACAGAAGCAAGGGACTGAGCAAGGCCAGGATGAGCTCAGCCCCTGCTCAGGACATCTCCACAGATCATCTGGTCTCCAAATGCACTACTGCAGCACCAGGAGGGCATCCAGGCTGGAGAGATGATCCCACCACCAAGATACACAGCAGCAGTAATGGAATAAGGATTTTCTGTGCCTTAGCTCTGAAATGCTTCAGGATTTACCTACCACTGTCTCAAATCCAAACAAAGAAAATCCTGGCTCTGGTGAGGCAGCGAACAGATGCTGCCTCTTGCTCATTCTGCTCTGGAGAAGGCAAAGGAAGTTATCTATTAGCTGATCCAAGCTAAGGCGTATAGTACAAAGGATCTTTGCGTCATCCCCCATTTTCACCCTTGCAAAAAACCCACCCTTTTTCATCTAGCAGCTAATTTGTGCACATTGCGTGTTTTCTTTGGAAATGGCTTGTGCTACACTGAATTTTGATTCTCCTTTTCTGTAGCCTGCCAGGTTTTCCATGCTTTTCTAAGCGACCCACACTTAAACAGCTTGTCCTGGCTGCCGTGCTATTGTTCCACACACATGTGCTATCACCACTATTGCTGCTGGACTGTTTGTCTTTTGATTACGTGTGGCTTGAAGATTAAGCCTCAATGAGTCGGCACCATTGGGTTCACATGAGTTTTCCTCTCTTGCGGCAGCTCAGCCTGGCAGGTGACTTTGACATTGTTGTGCCGTGCAGGGCTACATACGTATGTAGGAAGTTCACAGGGGAGATTTTTCTAAGCTTTCTTTTCCTGGGGAGTGATCTATAAACACGCTCTCAAAGCCAAGCATTTGATTTTTCTGTTGTCCTCGTGGCTACCTGCTGAGGATCAGCTGTGCGCCACGTTTTTTTTCCCCCTTCAGAAAAATCGGAGATTTCAAGGAGATGAATTGTAATCCATTGTTGGACACCAGTTTTGTCAGGCTTCCTTCACTGCTGAAAACAGCCAACAGGAAAGTAATTACAGGAGCAGATGTGACTTGTGACGTAAATGTTACTTCTGGCCTTTTTTCTTCTCTCTTTTTTTTTTTTTAAGTAATCCAATGGCGTGATCTGAAAGCAGCAGTCAACTCGTATCTGAGATGTGTGGGCCTGTGCTGGTCATTTCAAGTTTTCCTTGACTCAGCTGGGTCCAGGGACAATTTGCAATTCTTTAAAAGTCACTTTTTCAAATGAAATTAGCAAGTAAGACAGATTTTCAGGGGAGCTTCAGTGTGTGTGCATCCTGTGTAACTGCCTGCATGAATTTCACCACTCTACCTGCTGACTTACTGATGTCTCTGTCCCGAGCAAGATATAAAGTGTTCCTTGCAGTTCCTTTGGAGCAATAAATCAGTAAGTATTTTGCATCTTATGTTTCTCTGAAAGACAAGTTAATTCCATAGTCCAAAGTCTATAAATAAAACTGGATTTAAACTGCTTAGGTCTTTTAAATCACCTCATTTTCTGATGTCATGTAATTTCTGCTGAATCGGATGCAGTTGTAACAGACTAAGTGTCTGTAACCTTTCTAGACGCTCACTTGCCGGGGTGTTTTGTGAGGATAGGCCTCACGAACTGGTACAACTGATCTCCCGCTGTGCCTGTGCTGAGGCCAGCGGTGTGGCCAGCCGCTGGCCCCTTCGCACGGACCCTTCACCAATGAGTCTGGTGTCAGTGGGGGGTTCCACAACTTCTCTGGGCAACTTGTTTCGGTGTCCCACCATCCTCACAGTAAAGAATTTCTTCGTGATATCTAATCTAAATCTACCCTCTTTCAGTTTGAAACTGTTACCCCTTATCCTATCACTACGCTCCCTGATAAAGAGTCGCTCCCCAGCTTTCCTGTAGGCCCCTTCAGGTACTGGAAGGCTGCTGTGAGATCTTCCTGTAGCCTTCTCTTCTCCAGGCTGAACAGCCCCAACTCTCTCAGCCTGTCCCCACAGGGGAGGTGCTCCAGCCACCCGATCATCTTTGTGAGCCGCCTCTAGACCCGTTCCAACAGGTTTACGTCCTTAGGCTGGGAGCGCCAGAGCTGAACACAGTTCTTCAGGTGGAGTCTCATGAGAGCAGAGTAGAGGGGCAGAATCGCCTCGCTTGTCCTGCTGGCCACACTTCTGATGCAGCCCAGGATGCGACTGACTCTCTCCCTGCCCACAGCCCCTGCAGCAGCACACAGATGTTCAAGATAGTAGTGGACACTATGCCCTTACAGAGTAGGCCACTCTGAAACTTATGCCCTTTGCTGGCAAAGGTTTGCTTTCATGTTCTGAATGAGGGGCAGAGGACAGGAGGTGGGTGGCTTGTCTGAAGCAGAAAGTGGTGGATCTTGGTGGCACCTGTTTTTCCTCATCTCACGTTAAGTTATTCATATGCTCTTACTCCTGGCCAGAAAAGTGTTCTTCCAAAACGTCTCCTGTCTTATTAACAGTCCCCACTCAGGGACCTCCTTTCAACTTCACCAAGCTTCCCAGCACCTCACCGCAGGGCCCAGTTGGGGACACAATAGTTCCAGCGTGTTTATTTCATTGCACTTTCGCTCTCCGCTTGGCCGGCAGCCAGCAGAGATGTTCTTTGCAAAGATAATAGTTTCAACTTAATCATTCACCTCTTATGTGTCTAAAAGGAGTTAAGGAGACTGGAAGTTTCCAAGAAAAATAAATGAACAGAACTCATTTGAGGAGGCCTCTTTAAGGCTGTTTTATTGATTTTTAAAAAAGAAAGAGAAAAAAAAAAAAGCAGCAGCAAGCTGTTCCTGTGCATCACCCATGCTCTATTTATTTTTTAAATTTGGAGGGACAGTCACTAATAGAAGGGTTATGAAGTGCTTCTCATTGCGAAGGAATTTGTGGTGTGTTTGATGAGTCCAAAGTGAAATTCTAGTCATGTTCATTTTGGGGGGGGGGGGGGGTTGTGGAGCTGCAGCAGGACCTTGGGGGACTCCTTCCTAGGAGTGAGTGACAGGCAACAGCTCAGCCATATGTTTATTTTAAAAGAGAGTGTGATTCTGTCTTGTTCCTCTTTGGGCTATTCCTTTTGTCATGTTGTAAGGGCCTGAAGTTTCAAGAAGTTTGAGAGCCCAGTCCTGTAATGGTGATTACCATTGCATTGCCTCTAGCTGGTGTTGTCTCTCTAGTAGCCATTATCACACAGTTCTTCTGGGAAAGAGACCTTAGTTCAAGCCACAGAAAAAAAAAAAACATCTTCCTTCCACCTGGCCCAACTGAGGGACAGTGATTAAACCCCATGTCTTTCTCAGTCACATAGCCTGTCCATAGAACTAGGAAAATGCCTGTCCTTGGGAGCTGTTCCTCTTTCAACAGCATTTAACATGGGCACTTTCCAGTTTTACTGAAAACTTGGAAAATGGGATGGTTTTAGTGAAGAAGCAAGAGAAATCTCTGCTCATGTGTGGCTGAGGGTGGACTGACACCAGCAGTAAGCCTGAACCTGAGGAATGAGCTCCTGAACCATATGATTTCAGGGGAATCCCGTCTTTCATTCAGCCATCAAACCAAAAGCAACATTATGGTTGAGCCTAAATCATAAGAACACGCCCTGGAAAGAAATGAATGCCAGATATAAAGGCTGGAAGGACCCACGGGAGCTGCTTTTCTCCCTGCTGAGGTTTCCCAGCTCTCTGGAGCGAGGTGCTGGGTGGCCTCTTCAGAGCATCTCCCAAGAGGTGAGATCGCTCCTGCCTTTGCTACCATTTTGTCCAGAGATGAGAGAGGCAGAGCCTGCTGCTGCAGAGCCCTGGCAAGAGAGCAGTATGCAATCCACAGCGATGGTCTACTGTAATCTAGTCTGGTAATGTTGACAGATCCCTCCTCCCCTGCCATGTCTCTCCATGGTTTTCCTTAACTTCAAAGAAGCTTCTTTCTAGAAAAGAGTGAAATACCTGAATCCATTCCTCCCCTTTCGTTGCCCTGGCTCTGATGACACCAAGCTGGGAGGAGTGGCTGACACACCAGAAGGCTGTGCTGCCATCCAGCGAGACCTGGACAGGCTGGAGCGTTGGGCGGGGAAAAATTTAATGAAATATAACAAGGGCAAATGTAGAGTCTTGCATCTGGGTAGGAACAACCCCAGGTTCCAGTATAAGTTGGGGAGTGACTTATTAGAGAGCAGTGTAGGGGAAAGGGACCTGGGAGTCTTGGTGGACAGCAGGATGACCATGAGCCAGCACTGTGCCCTTGTGGCCAGGAAGGCCAATGGCATCCTGGGGTGTATTAGAAGGGGGGTGGTTAGTAGTTCAAGAGAAGTTCTCCTTCCCCTCTACTCTGCCCTGGTGAGGGCACATCTGGAATATTGTGTCCAGTTCTGGGCCCCTCAGTTCAAGAAATACAGGGAACTGCTGGAGAGAGTCCAGCACAGAGCAACTAGGATGATTAAGAGACTGGAGCATCTCCCTTATGAGAAAAGACTGAGGGAGCTGGGGCTCTTTAGTTTGGAGGAGACTGAGGGGTGACCTCATTAATGTTTACAAATATATCAAGGGTGAGAGTCACGAGGATGGAGCCAGGCTCTTCTCGGTGACAACCACTGATAGGACAAGGGGTAATGGTCTGAAACTGGAACATAAGAGGTTCCACTTAAACTCGAGAAGAAACTTCTCAGTGAGGGTGACGGAGCACTGGAACAGGCTGCCCAGGGAGGTTGTGGAATCTCCTTCTCTGGAGACATTCAAGACCCGCCTGGACACATTCCTATGTAGCATAATCTAGGCGTTCCTGCTCTGGCAGGGGGATTGGACTTGATGATCTTTCAAGGTCCCTTCCAATCCCTAACATTCTATGATTCTATGATTCTATGATTCCCCCAGCAGTGTCTGTGGTGTGCTGCCCTTTGCCCATGCATGCATATATATATGTGAACTTATAGGTGCTTAGCAACATCTCCCTGAAGGTATGGAGGGCCTCTGCCTGTTCTCCCCTTTGGAAAACAGGCTTTCTTGTGGGTACAGTTTGGAGGAGTCACTTAAATCTTCATAAAGTAGTGGAAAAAGGAATAAAGTTGTAACTGTCATCACCTATTCAGAAAAATTCCTGCAGCGCAGACACTTGTTTTCCAGCCTTTGATGACTAGGGAAAAAATTATCTTGCCAGGTGGAGTGTGATTTCTAGTTCTTCGTCAAATGAAGGGCTGAATTTAGCAAGTTTGGAATGAGATGGAAGTGAAACGTCCCTCCCTCTCCTCCCCCTCTTCTTCGCTCTCCGCTGGGCAAGCACACCCTCCTCATTAGAGAGCACATCTTCACAGACCTGTTAATTTTCATAAGGCTGTGATGAGTCTCTGTGCTGGGTGCTTTTTTCCCTTCCCCCTCGCCAAGCACTCCAGTAACCACACATTACCCAAGCCAAGCACTTTTTGCATGACTCAGATTATTTTTTTTAAGAACTAGAATCCAATGGACATTTTCCTTGCTGATACCACTGGGACTAGAAGGTCTTTTTTTTCCCACCAACCTTAAAAACATGCTGATACACTGCATTTTTTTTTCCTTTTTCAATATTTTGTTATTATTATTAAAACAGCACCAAGTCCCACAGCACCAGAGGATGGGATCTCTCCTGCTCTTTTCTCCCTTCCTCAACAACTAAGAAAAAAAAAAAAAGAAAGGGTAATTATCTATTAAAGAAAACATTGAAGGACACTTGGCCCATTCCTGATGGCTGGGCTGAACCAGGGGCGCTGTCAGCACAGGATGAGGGATGAGGCCGTGGCACAGGTCCCCATTGCAAATGGGATGTGCAAATGGGGTGCAAATGCGAGAAGAGAGGGCAGCCAAGGATTAGTGTCCCATCGTCACAGCCATCCTGACGATGGGTCTTGCTGGACACAACCTACACCTTCCTTAGACCTGAAGCATCCAACTGAGGCTGGGCACACGTTGGCCGATGCCAGGTGAAGAGTGGAAAATGCCTTTGTGAGGGCAGCTCCCACACAGAGGGATCTGAAGCCACGGGAGAGGGTTTTTGCAAGGGCTGGCACCAGCTTCGGTTGCGACGTAAGGCATCACGTACAACCTGGATAACTTCCAGCTCTGGAAATGCATCTCTATGGTGGGTGTCAGGGCCAGTGTAAGCTCGTGCCTGCTCAGCAGCGGGGATGGCCCATCCCTGATCTTCCCCAGAAACCACAAGCAACATGTGGAGTCAATGTGTGTTTTCTTGTGTGAATCCCGATGGGTTCAAATGAACAGGTTTGGGGCCACGGTTCCCATCTGACGTTGACTGTTTGACGTGATTATTCAACCCTAAATTCCTTCAATTGACAGTTGCGCTATTTCCAGGCTCTTAGTCAGCATATACCACTCCGCTTCCCAGTCTGATGAGACCTGGATTTTCCCACACTCCCCCTTAAATGGAAACACATTGTTCATCTTCATTTTATTTATTTATTTGATACAAAAAACCAAGATACTGCTATAACTTTGAAGTGCTGGCTCTACAACGGTTGGTTCCTTTTTGGAGCAATGGGTTTTCCTAAAAGCCAGTCTCAGCAAGATCCTTATCAAACTTTCCTTAGCGGGAGACAATGAACATTTCACAGCATGAAGAGCTAAAAAATAAAAAGGTCGGCGAGAAGACAAATGCTCTATGTGAAGAGATAACCAGGGTGCAGATGAGCTCCTCCAGCCTTGTAAACACGGATTATTTTCTGTCTAACCTTTAGTTTCTGAACATTTCATTTGTTGAGTGAGCTCCAGAGTTTATTGAGGGGTGCAAACAGGGATCTGAGCATTATCTGGACACTTCCATCTGCGACCCTTTAAAGCTCACCCTGACGTGACCAAATACCAAGGGTGTCACAACCTACAGCTGCTGGGGGTGGCAATTCAGATGGAATCTGGGGGGACACACGTGACTCTGCAGCTGCTGGGGGTGACTTTCCACAACAGGTCTCACTGGGACGAGTTTGTTTCCTACTGGGCTGTGAAACCAGTGGGTGATGGTGTGGTGGCACAGCACTTTCCCATGGCTGAGGGCGCTGGGGAGTGAAAGACACTGAGGAAACCTCCCAGGGGAGTCCGGCTGCAGGGACACCGTCTTCTCCCGCAGCCTGCCCAAAATCTCTGTCATGTCAGGTGGGTGCCAAAGGATGCTCTAAGCAGGGACAACCTGCTTCAGACCTGACGTCTCCAAAAAATACCCTTGCCACTGGATAGCTGATCTGGGAGACAAAAAAGCACAGGAAGGGGTCGTCCCCACGCAGGGCCTGCCAAATTTGAACTGCACCTGCCAACTTAGCTCTGTGGTGGCAGGCACTGGGGGTGGCCGATGCTCCGGGTCTAGGCGGGGGCTCAGGTGTTGGTTTCACTGGGGGCAATCGCTGCTTTGCTCAGGCTGAGCCAGAGGCAGCTCCGTGCAGGCTGGTGGCAGCTTTGCTTGGAGGAAACGTGTCAGCTGGCTTCTGCCCTGATTTGGGGTTTTTTTTTTTAGCCTAATTGTATTTTTAATCATTTGGCAGATGGTTTCAAGCCAAGGCTATGCAGTCCATCAATGTTTGTTGATTAAAATAGAAGTAAACACTAAGTTAATATAAACAAAGGAACACTCTGGTTTATTGCCCAGGGATAACACCGACATTGTTGCGTGGATCCTTGTCTGGAAGCTTTGAACGTCGCTTGCTCTATTTATTTTTCTAAAGATGGCTAACATTGTTCTATTTGCTCAGCTTCTTACCGGCCTCAATAGACAAGAGGAAAGCGCGGTAAAGGTGGATCTGGCTCCAAAGGACCATGGAGGGAAAATGTGTTTTTGGATTCTGATCTCATCCAAAAAATGTCTCGCATTTCAATACCCTTAGATAGCTTACACGTTGGAAATGCCAAGGAACCGGAAACTTTCTCTCCAAAGTCAACTCTGCTTTCATTAATAATTATTTTAGGACGGCATTCTGAGAACAAAACAGTACTATATGGAGCAGAGATTGATCCGTGGGGAATTGAGGGCTGAGCAAGCGTTCAGCCCAGCGTCCCCACACTCTCACTCACACTGACTGTCGAGGATTAGTGTCCTGAGATGCAGGCAGCATGTTCAGGTGAGGTGACAGCAAGGGGCACAGCAAAGGGGAGAAAGGAGGGCTGCCCTCTGAAAGACAACAGTGAGAGCAGAGCCCAGCCACTGCTGGGGGAAGGCAGGCAGTGGGCAGGGCAGAGGCATGGAGATGCTGAGATGGCTTGGAGGTGCTTGAAAGACCCCTAACACCCACAAAGGTAAAGACTGGGGAGCATGCATCTTCCTAATTTCTTTAAGTGATAGAGGTGTGTTCTTGACCCTGTTTTACAAATGGGAAAACTGAGCTGTGGAACATGAGGGTGGCACATTTTACTGACAAACGTGGGACTTAGCTTTCTTCTTACCTCACCTGGTATCATCCCTCACCTTGTTTTCCCGACACAAAGTTTCTGCCTGTGCCTGTAATCCACTTCTACAAGTCCTGTAGATCATTACAAATAGAATTAGATTTATTGCTTCTGTACATAATGCACCAATCCTGGCAGCACATTTTGAAAGCACAACAGCAACAAGAAGCATATGTTCTGAGAGTCAAGTTAGTGGGATTTTTTTTTCTGCCAAGGACAATAATTTTTTTCCTCTTTTTTTTTTTTTTTTTTTTCAAAATAAACATCATGCTGGAATGTGCTGCAGCAAATGGCTTGGGCTCTATTATATTTCATGCAGCTTTCTAAACAATTTTCAACCCTGCTGGCCTGGTGTCAAACAGAAGGCAACCAACAATAGCAAAATCCCATTAAAGCTGAGAAGGTTCCTTCCTGAGGTGAACACAGCCAGAAATAGTAATCTTGGCTCTCCTTTCAATTTGGCATTGGGGACTAATAATGCCTGTTCTCCTAATGGAAATTATCTAATTTCATCCAAGTGCAGCTCCAGAGAGAGCTGGGCTGACGCACAAACAGTCAATATAACAACATTCTTCTTGAAGAGCTGAACAATGGGGCTGTGGTGGGACCGTGATTAACAACGTCAAACTAAGAACAAACAGAAGGTGTAAAAATAGGCATCTGAGGAGTTGACACAACGGACTATTTTTCATCTGTGAGGCCAAAGGAGAATAGCTTGTAAAATTGTATGCTTGGAGCACTTCATCAGATGTTGTATGGAAGGACAGAAAAAAAAAATCCCATTCCCCATCTGGGTCTGAATGTACTAAGGAACTGCACATGCCTTATTAATATAAATCACACTAGGAATATAATTCCCATTAGCATTAAAGAACCATTTTTCAATGAAATACTCTTGCACCGGGAACACCTAATGGGAAATAATGATGTTTGCTTCATTTGAAGAGAACAGTAAAATACAGTGTGGAGATGGAGAAGGTAGAGAACCGTTTCTTCTCTCCAGTGCTATGGGTTTTCATGTCTGTCATAAGATATCCCTTTCCCAACCCAGCAGGGCCATATCCAGCAGCTGTGTGGAGGCCCCCAGAGATGACAGGGAAGGAGGGTGGGAGTGAAGGGCTCTTCAAGAAAATTGGAGCAGCGCTACGGCCTGGGGCCAAAGCGCTGCTGCCCTGTTTCCTTCAGGCCCCCGCAGCTGCCCAGGCTGGGTGAGGGAAGGGGTCCAGCCTCCTTCCATCCGCCCCCATTTCCTCCTCAGCACAGCCTCACATTTGGAGAGCACTGGCTTCAGGCCACCACCCCCCCCCTTACCCACACGGTCCAACCTCACACTGGAACTCCTTGTCATCAACCTATGAATAGCATCTCCCCCCCAAAAAAAAACACAGCCCTGACCATTATTTATTCACGTCTGGAGATAAAGTATCACTCCCTACATTTACCTTTAATGCTGAAGCCACAACTGGACTCACAATGTGCCCAGTACATTAGAAAGCAGAAGCATTAGAGGTAGGTGAAACCATCACACAGCTCTGGTGCTTCGCCTGCTTTCCCCAGCGCTCTGGCTTTGGTACTTACCTGTAAGGACCCCAGGGTGAATGCTCACCCCCGTGTTTGGGGTGAGCCATGATGGCTCCCCGACCTCAGCATCAACTTGGTTTGACACTGAGGGATTTATTCTCCTTCCCTAGCTTAAGAGCTGCAGGTCCTTTCTAGCTCTTCACGAAAGGAAGGTCTAGCTTAGAAATGCTACATGAAATTTCCACCTCTGGTTAAGTAAGTATGGGTCTTTTTAAAAATTTTTACAAAATCTTGAGTAGCCATTTACTTGCTGTTATTTTTAGAGTGTGAGAGGGGAGCTCTGTGTTTTGATAAAATCCCTAGATGTGCGTTCAGGTGATGGGATTTTGTGGGAGGCATGACATAGTTAACTTCCCTCCACGTTGTGGCTGATGGCATCCAGGGTCTGCCAAAATCATGTCATTTTCTTGTTCTCCTTCCCCCTAACAACAATAAAACTGATGAAACCTGTGGAAATTGCTAGTAATGAAAGAAAAGCACACCAGAAGTAATACAAGACCGTGTTGCCCTCAGCTTCAGCTTTCACACCCGCTTAGTCCCCAGCTCTCCCAGAAACCAGCACCTTTCTCTGTGTGAAAGTCCCAATTCCCCCTCCCCACCCCAGCCCTGCTTCCTGCAGCCTAACCCTGGGCTCAGCTGCCTCCCTGCATCAGTCAACCCATTTTTCGCCCTCCCTTTTGCCCCAGGTCCTTTCAAACCAGGTCTGATCCCTTTTGCAGGTCTCATAACGCCCAAGACCAGAGGCAGGCTCTTGGCGATGAACATTTCCTATCTCCAGGCTTTCTCAGGGCAGCAGCATCCCAAAGAAACAAAAGCCACAATGGCAGGATGGCAAATCCACGCTACCTGCCCATAGGAGATGCTGCCGCCTGGGTCCGCTGGAGACCCGGGCGACGTTCAGCATCCAACAGGTGCCCAAAGCATCCATGGGGGTCCTAGGGAGGGAATCTGAGAAACCTTTGGAGCACAGAAGAGAAAAAGCCTTGTGGCTGAGGTCATCCCCTGCAGTTCCAGGGGCAATAATGCACCAAGACTGAATTTGACCAAAGAAGGTTGTTGTTACTGTGGATTTTATTGTTAGCTTGCACTAGAGGGTGCTACTTCATTAGTGTTTGGGAAAGATCGCGGTAATGAGAGCGTCTTCGATGTCTTTATTCCTTGCAGAGTTAGGCTGAGACTTGAAACGCGTTGAGATCCGTATTACCATTCAGCCTGGCCTCAGAATGAAACGGCTTGCTTAGCTGGGAAAAAGAGAATGTCTTGGTTTGGAAAAGAGTTTATACATCTGGCGGCAAGGGTAAACATTTGGCTCAGATCTGGTGACAAATCAAAGGAATAACTGGTCAGTCTTGCCCTTTTTTCTCGCCGTTTCACAATTCCAGGATGAATGAATGCCTCTAGGAGATGAGAAATTGGGGCGGAGAGGGGGAGAAAGGACAGGCCAGTGAAGGCAGATACAGGAGATAATGAACTTTTGGTATTCACTGCCGTGGAGCAGATATTAAAAATCTCATGATAAAGTTCTCTAGAAGAAATAAAAGCAAAATACATTTTATGACCGCTACAGCCTTTTGGCTAAGATAAAGGTAACCAGATCCCAGGCACTGAGATACAAAATGATGTGTTAGAGGTATCAGTCGGAAATGACTTCCCCTGTGTGCTCCACTGCTCTGCTGACTGCGCCTCCTCTGTTTTTGTTTCCATTTGCTGAAGGCGCGGAGGAATGCCTGTTGCTGTAGGCACCATCCCAGATCTGCTGCTGGGAATGGCGATATCTTATGCTCAGCTCCGAGAGCATCTCCTCACCTTCATGAGTGTTTTACAGGAAGGGGACCTGGGATTTCGAAGACCTGGTAGAGCCTGGCACAGAGAAGTAGTGAGTTGCCCGTGAAGATCAGAAGCAATGGCCGGACTTTATACAGGGCAGATTTGGGGGAAGCAGGTCCAGAAGGTGCTATGTACGTGCTAAATAATCTGGCATGCTTGTTTACGGGACCATAAAATTTTCCTGGCTGGCACTTCCATTTGGCATCCACCAGAAGGCATCTTCCTTGGGCAAAAAAGGTTAAAATAGGATTTTTTTTAAGGGACGTGATGGCATTATTCTGCTGGGAATTTATGTGTGCTAATAGCAAGGAAAGAGCTGGTTTTAAAGCTGAACTGACGTGTACCCACTGCACTTAAGCCCACTCAGAACATGAAAGGGGAGTTGGAAGAAAAACAATAACTGTTCTCAAATCCAGAAGAGTTTTACAGAGTAATTTTCTTCTAGAAACTTGATTTCCTTCAGGGGCTGATTTTGCCTTTTATGTGACTACATTCTGATAGCTCTGTTTCCAGCTTCCCCACACTTTTTATCATTGTTGGCAAGAAGCAGGAAACTGTTTCTTACTAAAACTTTTATTAGGTAGTTATTAGTATTTCCTTCTTCAGTACTGAACAGCTTTTCTGTGTAGTGCCTTTAATGTACTGCTGCTGGAGGGGCAGTGGGCTTAAAGCATCAGCTTGGGTTTATAGAAATAGATGGAGTTGTGCTGACAAAATCATAGGGATGATGACCCACTGTGGGAGTAAAAAAATCCCCCATTCAGTTTCCATCTGTAGTTGCACCTAGGTATGCAACTCGAACTAAGGCATGCTGACCGTGTCCTCAACAGCAGCAGTCTGCCTCAGTTAAGGAGCTGCCTCTTTGGATCTCTGCTGAAAATTAGTGTAATTATACTGTCCTGTTGATTTAGGAAACTCCCATGGATGATCCTCCTGTGCTGAGAGTTGAAGCACCTTTATTTTAAGCAATGATGCTTCTTTTCAGTCGCTATGCACTGTGCAAACTAAATCTGGCATGTACGTGTGCATGTAAATGCTTCTCTCATCAGCAGTTGCACATTAGAGCAGGGGGTCAGCACTGCTGCACATAATGTCACTTTTAATCATCTACTGCTGGGCTACTTGCAGACCAGCTCTCTGCAGCTCTCTCTCTATTGGTGTGGCCTGGAAAATCGCAACTAGTCTGTGATAACTCCCTCTGCAACTAGATTGTGGTCCGACCGCAGTGTAAAGGTGGAGTAACCTATTAAATTAGTGATGCTGATGGAAATGAAAGCAAATTCGGGGGTCTTTCGGAGTGAGAATGACCCATTTTAGACTGCAGGAAGCAGCTCCAAGTGGCAGCACTTGAATTAAGAGGTGACCTCGTGAGGCGTTTAGAGTAGACTTAGAAGAGGGTCACGGAGGTCCTATCACCCCCTTCCCCAAACGCATATTTCTCCCAGCTCCCTCATCCTGGCTGGCCATGTGATAAAGAAGTTATTTTGGGGAGATAGGACAGCAAAAAAACCCGACAACTTTTCTTGCTCACAGACTTAGTCTTCTACAGTTTGACATTTTCAAGGACAGGAACAGACAGGCAGGGATGGAGCAGGTGTGGGAGACTGGCGCTTAGACTTTGAGCACCTTAAACCCTTATAGCGTTGCAGGCTCCCAGCATCAAATGCCTAAAAATGGACTTCAGGAAAGCAAGCACAGTGGGTAGGACCGGGCTGCTCTAACCCATAGGAAACCCCAAGGAAGAGACCGTCCTCCCTGCTGCTCCTCAGAACACAGCTTCCTTTCCCGGGGCTGCACATAGGCACTTCTTTCCAACTGCTATTTATTACCCTGACCCTTCTTTAAGATTTATATATCTGCAGCTTTTAATGAAAAAAAAAAAAAGGGAAGAAAAGGTCACCTCTTCCTCCGTAAACATGGCTGTGGAAGGATGCGGTGCCCTCCCACATCCCAGATCTCCAAGCCAGGCACTCAGGAGCAGAAGGGAATCAATGTTTTTACATCCACCCTCTGTCTGAAGGGACTTGAGGGACTACAGAGAATTTGGGAGAATGCAAAAATTATCTCCACTTGAAGCCCATCAGCTTCACGTGATCTAATGTATTTCATCAGATCAGCAGTTGAAAGAAAGACACAGAGTGCAAACGTGCAAGTGTGAGAACAAGTTTCCAGCTCAGTGTCTGGTGTGCTGGCCCTGGAGCTGGGAGCCTCGGGGGTTTGATCTGCTCTAAAATATGGATCTATTCAGTGGGACCTATTCTGCTGTAACATATGGACAATTCTCAGGACTACTTACGCGAAGAAAACCCCACGGAGTTTTCCGACAACTACAATTCAGAGGGATTTACTTCAGAGTAATTTTAGCATGCCCCGTGGGCTCAATTCCCATCAAGGATACCTGCCTGTGCACCCTGTGACCTCTCCACGATGAAAACCTGCAGGTGATCATGATCAGGTGATGTCTACCGAAAGCACAACCCCAGGCAACCTTAAACCCTAGTGCAAATGCACACACAAAAGCCTTGAAATCCTGTCCTACTGCAAGGAAATCCAGGTCCTGCCTGTTTTCAGGCACCTTCCACGTACACTCAGCAAATGACATAATGTTGGTTGTTACTGATCCAGGTATTCACAGAATCACAGAATCACAGAATGTCAGGGATTGGAAGGGACTTCGAAAGATCATCTAGTCCAACTCCTCTGCCAGAGCAGGATCACCTACAGTAGGTCACGCAGGAACACATCCAGGCAGGTTTTGAATGCCTCAAGAGCAGGAGACTCCATGACTTCCCTGGGCAGCCTGTGCCAGTGCTCTGTCACTCTCACAGTGAAAAAGTTTTTTCTAATGTTTTTGTGGAACCTCCTATGTTCCAGCTTGTATCTGTTGCCCCTTGTCCTGTCAGTGGACATCACTGGAAAGAGCCTGGCACAGTCCTCCTGACACTCTCCCTTGACATATTTATAAACATTTATGAGGTCACCCCTCAGCCTCCTCTTCTCCAAGCTAAAGAGACCCAGCTCCCTTAGCCTTTCCTCATAAGGCAGATGTTCCACTCCCTTCATCATCTTTGTGGCTCTGCGCTGGACTCTCTCAAGCAGTTCCCTGTCTCTCTTGAACTGAGGGTCCCAGAACTGGACACAATATTCCGGATGTGGCCTCACCAGGGCAGAGTAGAGGGGCAGGAGGACCTCTCTCGACCTACTTGCTAATGCCCTTCTAATATGCCCCAGGATGTCAGTGGCCTTCTTGGCCACGAGGGCACATTGCTGGCTCATGGTCATCCTGCTGTCCACTAGAACCCCCAGGTCCCTTTCCCCTATGCTGCTCTCCAGCAGGTCAGTCCTCAACCTATACTAGTACTTGGGGTTATTCTTTCCCAGGCGCAAAACTCTACACTTGCACTTGCTGAATCTCATAAGATTTTTCCCGCCCAGCCCTCCAGCCTGTCCAGATCTCTCTGAATGGCAGCACAGCCTTCTGATGTGACAGCCACTCCTCCCAGTTTCGTGTCATCTGCAAATTTGCTGACAGTGCTCTCTAATCCCTCATCCAGGTCATTGATGAACATATTGAACGGCACTGGCCCCAGTACTGACCCCTGAGGGACTCCGCTAAATGCAGGCCTCCAGCTAGACTCTGCCCCATTGACCATAACTCCTTCAAACAGTTAACAGCCCACCTCACTACTCCATCATCCAGACCACACTTCCTCAGTTTAGCTGTGAGGATGCTGGGGGAGATGGTGTCAAATGCTTTACTGAAATCCAGATAAACCACGGCCATCATCCATCCACCTGGTTACATCTTTATAAAAGGCTATCAGGTTGGTCAGATATGACTTCCCCTTGGCAAAGCCATCCACCTCGACAACGCGTGAAATAACAGAAAGGAACCTGTCAAGGAGCCTAGCCCTTTCATTCACTTGTGGCTCTGGGCAGCTCCCGGCTGTAGCGCCTGCGCTTCTCTTGAACATTTCAGACAACAAACTGCAGCTGAGCCGAGGGAAGCCCGACCAGCCCTTGCGGCGCACGCCTGCGGGCTGCCCCCAGCTGCGGAGCGCCGGCGGGGGGGCTCAGCCTGCGGTCGGAGTCGGCAGCCCCACTGCAGCGTTCCCGGCTTCCCCGGGCGCGCTACTGGGGCAGGACAGGCCAACAGCCGCCATAAAGTATCACCCGCCACGATCTCTAAAACGCTCCTACCCGCCCTGCAACCTCGAGCTTTCGGCGAGTGTTTTTTGGGGTGTTTTTTGGGGTTTTTTTTTGCGCTTGGCCCCCCAAATTTGCTTTGCTCCCTTGCTCACAGGGACGCGGGAGCGGGGAGGGGTTTGGAGGGCAGAGCCACGTCCCCGGGGTGCCTGTTGTTGGGGGGGGGGGAGTTATCAGCGCCCGCTCGGCAGGTGGCGACAGAGAACGGGCTTTGGGGCCGGGCGAAGAGGGGGCCGCCGGGTGCTCGGCGGGACACCGGAGAGAGACGGCAGCGGCCGTGGTAACGCCGCCCGAGCAAACCGACTTGCCGGAGGGTTTGCAACGAAGTTTAAATAATTATTTTCAAAAATTCCCCTAGAAAGAAAGAGTAGCGCTTTT
Organism: Trogon surrucura; assembly: GCA_020746105.1. NCBI lineage: Eukaryota > Metazoa > Chordata > Aves > Trogoniformes > Trogonidae > Trogon > Trogon surrucura. The sequence goes on from CM036618.1 coordinate 106,179,427, forward strand.
TTTCCATTTTATTTTTCTATATTACATGAATATGTTCATATGTGCGCTGAACGACATGTAGAAGCCTAAAAGGCGAGTCTGACCGCTGACGGAGGAGGAGGACAGGGTGCGGGGGAGGGCTCTGGCCCGGCAGGGTCCGTGGGCTCGACATGCCGCCCCCAGCTCGACACGGGGACGAATAGAGGGGGACTCGAAAGGGGAGGGATAGCCTAAAATGCGGCCCGTCCTCCCCGTGGGGCGCGGGTAAGAGGGGCCCGGCCCTTTCCGGGATGCTCCCGGCCCGGTGCCCGGGAGTGGGGACGGGGAGCTGCGGCGCCTCGGGGTTAGCCCTTCTATTTTCCCCTCGTAAGAACTCGAATGATTTTTTTTTCCCACCTCCTTTGTCAGCCTCGGGGAAAAAAAAAAAAAAAAAAAAAGTCCTTTGAGACTCCATTCCTAAAAAAAAAAAAAAAGGCATCGCTTCTGCCTGCACAGTTCATTCGCCTCCTTCTCGAGTCCCTCGGAAAGCAAGATTAAAGGGGAAAGTCGCAGCTGTATATTTATGTTTTCATTGCTAGAAGGGAATTGATTTCCTTGCATTTATTTTTGTAGTTGCAATACACAAGGGCGGATTTGCGTCACCAAAGCAACTTGCTGGTCGAGATAAAGTTGCACAAATATTGAAAAGGGAAGTGCTCGCACTCATTATGAAGTTTTTCTCCGGAAGAAATAAGGATTTCTGCTGTATCCTAAAATACTAAAGCCGCTTCTATTTTGGGACAAATCTCGCAGGCACATCCGCTCATTTAGTCCGAGTTGGAACCTCTCAAAAAACAGGAGATGACCTGGACTTGCAGCGAGCCCCGGGTTTCCTGCAGCCTCCTTGCGCGGGGAGGAGGGGCTGCCGCCTCCCCCCGGCCAGCGCGGCCGCGCAGCCCCGCTCCTCCTCGGCCAGAGACCAGGGAGGAAGGTGCCGGCCAGGGAGGCCTGCGAGGCCTTTGGAGACAGGGGACAGCCCCGTCCCCCGGCGCAGGGGGGAGGCAGGTGTCCCTGGTTTCTCCCGCGGAGGATGCGCGGGGGGAGCGGAGCTGCCGAGCCGGGAGCGGAGCGGGCGAGCCCCGGGAAGGCACCTGCCCTCCGCGTCCGGGGCCGCCTTTGCCCTCCCCAGGCCCAAGCGCTTTCGTGCAACGACGTTTAGCGCTTCCTTTCGGTTTATTTTCGTCCCCCAGCGGGGTGACAGCGCAGAAGGTGCCGCTTCTCTGCGCGCCGACCTGCGGGTTCCTGGACACCGGCAGCGTTGGGGGGGAGCGGAGCGGCCGCCGTGCCCCGGGTCGGGGCCTCCCGGGGAACCCCGCAAATGGGCACTTCCCTCCGGTGCCGTTCATCCCCGGGAAGTGCCCGACAGCAAAGCTTTGGAATAAGCTCCTAAAAATAAAAGCACCGTGTTTCGGTTTCTTTCTTTCCGTCCCTGACTGCCTGCCGGGAAGCCCCGGGGTGGTCCAACAACAATATCGGTATGGACGGCAATTAAAGTAATAATTTTACGAAGCTGGGGTGCGGCGGGCAGAGCAGAGTTCGTTGCCCTCCTTTCAGGCGGGCTGACGGGGCGGCTCCGCCCGGCGATGGAAACCCGAGCGAAACCGGAGTCGTTTGATCCGATTTAAGAGCAAGAGTCGGGCGCTCGGGTCATCTGAGAGAGGGGGGACGGAAGGTGAAGGAGGGGGAAGAAAGATGGAAGGAAAAGGGGCTTTCCGCTGTCGAAGCAGGAAATGTTCAAACCTAATGAACCTTTCCTTTCGCCGCCTTCGGTTTTAGGACACTTCTTGGCAAGCCAGCCCGCTTTTTATTTTTCGGTTTCGTCTCGTTAATAAAAACCCAACCAAAGCAAAGCGGTGCTTGACTTTTCCTGGGGAATCAGCCTCACCTTTCCCCATGCTCAGGGTTACGGCTGAGGAACGCGTTCGCTCTCGCTCGCAGGTGGTTTCAATATTCACACAGAAGCTACATCTTCATACCTGGTGAAAGAAAAATAGTTTGCCTTTTTGGCGGTTCTCCGAAAACCTTCAGAATTTGGGAAACTGTTTAGGAAAAAAAATATTTTTTGAAACAAAATCAAAGCAAACCTGCAGTCTTCCGACCCGGGAGCCTGGTCAAAACGGCAGTGACTGGTTTATGTGTATGAAAGCTAAAATCAGAGAAATGGGTTGGGTTTTTTTTTCAGAGTCAGGTCGGGACAAATGTGGATGTTAGAGGGGAGGCAAAAAAGGCGGGAAAGACGCTTTGATTAATTTGTCCCTAAATTAATGTAGCTTATGATTGTATTCCTAAAAAAAAAAAAAAAAAAAAAAAAAAAAAAAAAAAAAGAAAGAAAGAAAAAAAAAAGGGGGTTAATTCTGTTGACAAAGTTTTATACAATTACCAGCTAGTTCTTAAGGTGAAATTGGTGTGGAAGCAGACGGAGAACAAGGTTAAAATCTATCAAATTACGTCGTCGACGAAATAGGATTAATTAATTCGTTTCTGCTAATGCAGGATCTACCATGTCCTGGGCCCAGAATAGCTCCGAACTCTCATCAATGCGTATGTTACGTGCATCAGCACAGATTATCTTTCAAACTATCCCAGGCTCCGTTATTCTGGAAGGAAAACACATTTCCTTGGGAATCTTTTCCATAGAGGACGGACTTGCCTCCAAATGGCCAAGAACAACTTCTCCTGCGCGTTTCTTTCAAACTTTCGGGAATTGCGACGGCAAGCGCAGCGCCCTTTGCGCTCGTTTTTTTGGGGGGTGGGAAGTGGAATTTCAAAGTCGAGGACAGAATTTAATGAGGCGGAGGGGGGAGGGGGGGAGGATGGTACCTTGCGGGACAAACCGGGCAGGGACGGGTCGTGGGTGCGGGACACGGCGCCGACAGCGCGGAATTTGCGCTGACCGGCCCTACGTGGGCGTGTCGGAGGGGCGGTGCCGCCCGGCCCCTCGGATCGTGGATTGGACGCGGGGAGGGAGCGAGGGCTGCTCCGCAGCCGGGAGTGTCGTTGCCAGAGAAAGTTTTGAGGAGGGGTGGATTTTTACGTTGGCTTGCGCTTTTTTTTTCCTTTTTTTTTGCTTTTTTTTTTTTTTACCCCAGTGAGAGGAAAGGGGGTTTGGTTTGGGTTTGTTTTGTTTGCGCCGCTCCGCTGCTCGCTGTCTCCGTGGGTTTTAGGGACTTTTGCCTTTTTCTTTTCTTTTTTTTTTTTTTTTGGCTGGGTTTTTTTGTTTTGGGGTTCTTTCCGGCGGCTGATTTTCTCCACTTTGCCCCTCCGGAGAGTGCTCCGCCAGCTCCCCCTCGCCCCGCCATCCCTCCTCATGCGCCGGGGACAGCGGGCAGCTCCGCGGCGCTGAGCTGCGGAGGAGCGGGTTCGTCCCCCTTTCCCGGGCAGGATGTACACGGCCGGGCTGGCTCCTTTCTACGCCTCCAACTTCAGCTTGTGGTCAGCGGCTTATTGCTCGGCATCGGGGCCAGCAGCAGGCGGCTGCTTCCCTCTGGACGCCGCGGCAGCGAAGAAACCGTCCTTCTGCATTGCCGACATCCTCCACGCCGGGGGCGAAGCGGCGGGAGGACCCACCGACAGCCTGCCCGGCGGTCCCGGCACCGGGATGCCGGCGGCTCTGGGAGCCGTCCATCACGGCGCCCCTTTCCACGCCACGGCTTCGCCGCTCCGGCCCACGCCCGTCGTGGCCCCCGACGCCCCCTCCACCGCCTTCCCGCCGCGCCTCTCGCCGCTTTCGGCCGCCTACCACTCCCATCACCACCGCCCCCCGCAGCACCGGTCCCCCGCGGCGGCGGGCGGCGGAGGCGCCCCGGCACCCCCCCGACTGCCGGGCGGCCACACGCACGGATCGGCGCCGGCGCCTGCCAGCAAGGACCTGAAATTCGGCATCGACCGCATTTTATCGTCCGAGTTTGACCCCAAAGTCAAGGAAGGCAACACACTGAGAGGTACGGAAAATGGCTTGTCCTCTTTTCTTGGTGCTCTTTTAATTATTCTGTTATTTAAAATTTTTTTAGCTAATTTACGCGCGCTTTGGAAACTTTTTCGATCTAGCCGAGAAAAGAGTTATTTTAAAAAAGCGTTAAAAATCCGAGTTTCTAATAGCGCTCACTAAAATAGCCGCCCCCCCATCCCCGCCTCCTTCGCGCCCCGAGCACGGCCCCGGGGCTTGCACCGCTGGGAAAAATAGCGATCGAGTAAAAATAGCGAATGAAACGGTCTCCGCTTCCCAAACCGGGCCGAAGAGGTTTGCCTCAGAAGTTCACAGCCCGTTTTAAAAGGCTTTCGCTGCAATCCATCTCCCCCCGCGGCGTGTAAACATCCTGACCAAGGGAGTCACCGTGCCGGGGGATGTCTGGTTGCCGGGGCACGGCCGCCAGTCCCCGGGAGGAGAGAGCCCCCGGGGCGAGGAGGCAGCTGCCCGGTTCCCCCCCGCCCAGCCCCATCGGGCCCCGGCCCTCTCCCGGAGCGTGCCGGGGTGTCGGTTTCGACCGCGGTATAACAGAGCTCTCCTTGTTCCTGTGCTCGCAGATCTGACCTCCTTATTAACTACCAGCCGCCAAACTGGGGTTCATCTCCCCAACTTGCAGCCTTCCGCCGGCCAGTTCTTCGCGTCTCTAGACCCCATTAACGAGGCCTCTGCTATTCTGGGTCCCTTAAACACAAACCCAAGGAGCTCAGTGCAGCACCAGTTTCAAGACACTTTTCCAGGTACATCTCGTCCCTCGTCGACCCTCCCGTGGTGCGGGGCCCTCCGTCCCGGAGCAGCCCCCCCCGCCCCAACCCGGGCTCAGGCGCTCTCCTCCCGGAGGGACTCGCCAGGCGCTTTTGTTTTCTAGCGAGGCTCACATTTTGGGCGAAAGCCGGACTGCGTGGCGGGGGGGAAGAAGAGCTGGCTTGGGCCTGACCCAAAAGACCATCCCATCTAGTACAAAAAAAATACTAGGGCCGAAAGTGAAGAGGAGGGGAGGGGGGAGAGAGGAAGAAATTCGGGTTCCATATCGCTCCATCCTTGGCCCGAGGGAACACACGCTGCCAGGGCTTGTGCCCACCCGGCGGGCAGGGCCACGCTGGCCCGGGCCTTCTCCACACACCGCAGTCCAGCTGCTATTTTGATCGATCTAAGGCTCCCTTTCAGGCATCGGTATTAATAACGCCGTCTCCCTCTCTCTTTCTCTCTCCCTCTGCGCTTTCCATCCCTCGCCCCGTCAGGTCCGTACGCAGTTTTAACCAAGGACACGCTGCCCCAGACGTACAAGAGGAAACGCTCCTGGTCCAGGGCTGTTTTTTCCAACCTGCAGAGGAAAGGTTTAGAAAAGCGGTTCGAAATCCAGAAATATGTCACCAAACCGGACAGAAAGCAACTGGCGGCGATGCTGGGGCTGACAGATGCGCAAGTAAGAACGGCTTCGGTTTTATTTCAGATCTTACTTCCAGTTTAAAGGGATACCCGAGGGGGTGGCAAGGAGGTTGCAAAGCGTTTTCCCTTGCTTAATCTTTGGCGGGGCCGGCTGAGGAGAGGGACCTTGCCCCGAGCCCCTCCCGCGCTCAGGTTCCGCGGCCTTCCGCGGCCCAGTGCGGAGCTTTCGCCTTTTTTTGGGCCACCGCGGAGGAAGCTGAGAGGATGGGGCCGGGAGTGATCATCAGCGTGAGCTTCACTAAAGTGCAGCTCGCTGTAGGAGGCAGTTTAGGTCAAAGGAAGTAGAAGAGAACATACTATTTTTATTTTTTTTTCTTCTTCTAAATCTCTCCCCCCCCCCCCCCCCCCCCCCGTTGTGAAATCCTTAGTTTTGGGGAAGTGAAAATTCTTCTTCAAACGGAATCATTAAACACCACTCTGTAATGATTCCACTATTGAGGGCCCGCAGCGCGCAGAATTGTATAACGCTGTGGTTTCTTGAGCAAGATTTGGTTTCCTGGAAGAAGTAGAAAGAAAGGGAGGGGGCGAGGGGGGGACCAAATAAACAAACGGAGGGTTAAGGGGCGTTTTGTGTTTAAACACGATAACTAGAAGGAGAGGGAAAACAACAACAACAACAACAACAAAAGCCGTCTTAGTGGCCTAAGGGTGTGGACAGGCGGAGGTGAGAACGGCTCCTCCTTTTCTCCCCTTGTTGCCCGTCCCCAGTGGTGGAAGGCGTTGGGGTCGGGCGGTGCGGAGCGGGGTGCGGTGCGCAGTGGGTGCCGTGCTACCGTCTAAGGGCGGCGTGGCCGCAGGTGAAGGTGTGGTTCCAGAACCGGCGGATGAAGTGGCGGCACTCCAAGGAAGCCCAGGCCCAGAAGGACAAGGAGCCGCCCCCGGAACCGGAGCCGGAGCCGGCGACCCAGCGAGCCGGTGCGACCCCCGCCGCCGCCGGGGAATCCGAGCGCAGCCCCAGCCACTCGGAGGGCGACAGCGACAGCAGCGACGCCGACTCCCTCGACATGGCCCCCAGCGACACGGAACGGACTGAGGGGGCCGAACGGAGCCTGCCCGTCGCCGCCGGGCTCGGCAAGTCCTCCGGCAGCACCGGCGTCCCCTCCCCGCTGCCGCCGCCCGTCGCCGCCAGCCCCGAGCCGCGGAGCGGGCTATAGACGGGGCGGCCCCGCGGCACCCGCGCCCGGGACCTGAGCGCTAATTTATCTCCCTTCCTCCGCGCCGGCAGCGCGGCGAGGCCGGCACGGCACCGGTCAGCCCCTCCCCGCGGCCAGCGACCGGCCCGGGGCGTGAGGCCGAGGACGTGGTGTGGGGAGCCCCGGCCCCGGGGCGCCAGCGTGTGAAGCGGCCTCCTCTCCCTCCACGCTGCTCGCAGGATAGAGGGATTTCTCTATGTTTTTTTCCCTTTAAGAATTTCTCCGTCTCCCTCCCCTTGTCCTCTCCAGGAAAACCCGAGCGAGGGACTCTGAGAACGTGCTCCGAAATCCTTCTCTTCCCACCCCCAAAACAATTTATAATGTGAAGTATTTTGCCAACATCCTCATTGGTTGCAACGTGTTGCTTCGAATAATCCGGCCAAGAAATACTGCACTGACAAAATATATAAATATATATATATATATATCCTGTAAATAAAATGTTTGCTATGGTTTGTAGCCACGTCAGTCTGTTGACCAGGGGAGAGGGCTGATGAGGCTATCTCAGCTCCCTTTGTCCAGCTCAAAGGTAGCCGGCTCTTCCTTCTCGCCTTGAAACCCTCCCGAAGCAGCCTTCTCCCCTTTTTTTTCCTTGTTTTTTTTTCTTGGTGTGTTTTTTTGCCCTTTCCCCCTTTTCTTCTTTCTTCTTATTTCTCCTTCTTTCTTCTTTTTTTTTTTTCTTTTCCTTTTTTTTTTTTTCTTACCCCCTTCCTTTTCTAACGCAGGCTATGACAAGGACCGGATTTGATTACGCAAAATTGTGCCCTCGGTGTGAAAGTTGTCAGTTACATTTGTAGATTCGCATGTGCGTACCTACGTTTCTGTATCTTGTGAGCTGGCTTTCCGTTCTTGATGGAAGACGGGGCTGCACTAACTGACTCCCCGAGACTCTCGGGGGTGATGGCAAGAGCCAACGAAGACGTTTTGGAGTGCCGGGAACGGGGGAGGGAGAGTCTTTGCTTTGCTTTGCTCTCGCTCCGATTTGCCCCGCACCTCTTCGCAAACCCCCGCCGAGGGAGGAGCAGGTAGTGCTCTTTGACGTCACAGCGTGGCTGCGCGACCGGGGGGGGCGCGCCGTGACGTCACGCAGGCGCGGGATCGGGCCGCGGAGGCGGGTGATAGCGCGGAACCCCGCGGGGCTGCACAGGGGAGAGTTGTTCGGCGGGGGGAACGGGACACTCTCCCCCACTCCCCCGGGTCTCTCCCCCTCCCTCAGCGAGTGCTGCGGGGCTGGGTGCCCCGCCCCGGGAGAGAGCATTCGGGCCTTTGCGGCTCCGCCGGGGCTTCCTTGGGATCCAGGCCGGGATGCGCCGACTCCTCTCGTGTTTATCGTCGGGCTTCGCTCCTCGGAAGAAATACAACGCGCCGCGATGCGGAGTGCTCCGCTTCTCCCGGGGCACGAAGCGGGGAAGGGTGGTGGTGGGGGGTCGCTTCTCAGCCAGCCTGCTTCCCCCTGCTCCCTTCCCAGGCAAGCGTCGATTAAAGCGAGAGCCGCAGCGGTGATGAGCCGCTGTACCTGCTCGCTGGGAAGCGTGTTTTCTGCCTCAGGGCTTCTCTGCGAGGCCCTAATCGGAGAAATTATGTTCTCGCAGGCGCACGGGGCCGGGGATGGCCCGATCCTGCCCAGGGCAAGGTTAAGCGGAGCGAAGCCGCGTCCACACGCTGAGCCCATGGGCGCTGAGTCCTTAGAAAGAACGGAGAGACGGAGAAATAAGGCGGAGGACCGAGAATTTCCCCGTGTCCTCAGGCGGCGTGGAGGCGGGCGAGTGCTTGGCTCTCTCCCGCTGCTTCGCTAAGGGTTCAGGCGAGAAATCCGTCGGGGCTGGGGAGGGTGAGTTGCCGTGGGATGGGACAAGCTGCTCGGGGCCACTCCTGCTAGCAGGGGGGACTCCGGCAGGAGCAAACACCTGAGGAAGGAGAAAGAAATGCCGACAGCATCCCCTCTCCGCCACAAGCGCTGGGCGGAAAAGGAGCTGGGGCAAATGGCAAGCAAAGAGGCCACGGGTGAAGCGGTAAATAAGGTGTAACTGAGTGCCAGAACCACGACGGGCAGGGCGATTTCCAGAAGGGGCCCGCACTGAGCTCCGCAGCGCCCCTGGATGCGCGCAATTCCCACGCAGGGCAGCGCGCCAGGGGTGCTGTCGCCCTCCGAGCCCTAAATGGGACAGGGAAGCGGGGGCAAGGATCTGGAAGGGGTTTGTTTGCAAATTGATTCTGCCTCTAAAACACCGTCGGAGAGGAAACGGGTAGGTGTCAACGGCTCGTCGGCGCTCGGAGCGGGCCCTGCAGCTCTCTTTCAGCCCCAGAAAGCGTCTGTTCTTCAGCGTGGAGTTTGCCGTGAGGTTAAAGCTTCTCCCTAAGAGCAAGACAAGCCGCGGGACAGATGTCCAGCGAAAGATGACTGTTTCCCTTCCGATAAGCCACAGTTTCATGGACACCCAGGAATTTGTTTGCCTCTTGGGTTTTATTTTGCTCACTAAACACTAACTGCCTGAGAGAGGGCGTTTGAGGTGGCTTTTGTCAGATGAGAAAGTAAAAGCGCGTCGGGAAAGAGTTTTTCTTGATCTGCGCCTCCTCCAAGCGCAGGGCTGGCTGCGCGGAAGCAAACTCCCCCCGTCTCAGCCTCCCCAAGTAACGGGAGAGCAATGCACTGCGGGTCGAGGAGAGAGCAGGAGCAGCGTCTTTATGGCACCTTTTTAAGATAAAGCGGCAAAGGGGGTAAAATAACACTCTTGAAACTCAGGCTACGGAGAAAGATGGTCAAATGTGAATGACAGAGTCGGGATAAAATTCCTTCCTGATTTTGTCTCCCTGTTCCGTCCTCATGCCTCCTCCGCCCCCCACCCCCCCGCCTCCAGGCTTTGGTGCTCCGTGCACCTCGGACTTCTGCTCTGGCCGAGGGGCGAAGCCGGGACGGTATTTTTTTTTCCCCCAGAGATAGATAAAAAGTAATAATCACCCCGCTCCCCACCTCCTCCCCCCGCAATGCTTCCGTTGTGCACGTCAGGGGGCAGTTAGAACAAACCGACGAAAACAAGTTTGGGGAAAGATCTGTGCCCGTCCCAGCAGGGAAGAAAAGCTGCAGTTACTGCTCGGTATCTGCAGAAAAAGTCGGGACAGTGTCATGACCGCAGGCAGCTCGATCGCCGTTTGTCGACCAAGTCGACCTGTCTGTAGCTCGGTGCAACCCTTCCCCAGAACAAGTGCAAAAAAAAAGCCTGGAGGTGCCCATTTTTTGTTTCCGTTATTATCGCCTGATAAACACGGAGGGCTTTTGATACTGGTTATTTCTTAGGGTGAAATGCCCGACCCAACCATTCCCCGGCCGATCCAGCTCCTCGGCGGTCTTCATACCGGGGGTCGCAGCTTTTCGGGCGGCCTCTTTAATGTCCCCCTAAGTCCGTTGTGACTCTTTTCAGACTTGTGTCAAATTCCTTGGGCCGAACCCACTCCCCACAACTGGCCCGTTTTGGAGCGGTTCCCCTTATACGCCGGGGCCCAGGCTCCCCTCGAAGGGTCTGGGCGGGGGGGCTTCCCCGGCTCTGCTCCTGCCAGGGGCAGGCTCTCCGACATATACCCGCTCTGCTTTCCCCTCCCGAGTGCCGGACAGAGATTTTTAGGGTTTACTTCAGATGAGAGAGGTTATACGGCAGACCAAGAAATGGGAGCGATACACGACTGCCGCACGGAGAGCATAGGTTTCCCTGCCTCCTCCCTGCACGGGTATGCATGGGAAACCGGATTAATAACGAAGCGGGAGGCCTCTCCGTGCCGCTCCGACATCTCATCCCCGTCTGCGAGCATCCACACCCGCAGAGATGTGCAGCCGGGCTGGTGAGAGCCAGCTCCTGCCGAGCTCTTTTCCGGGGAGCAGCTTACAAATATTCACCACCTTCCCCGGGCGCTGTATTAAAAACTCCAACGAGATCCTTTTCTTCTCTCCTCATTTCTTAACAGAAACCTCTCACCTCCGAAAAGACTCGAGTCAACCTCCTAAATAACAGTCACAATAGAAAAAAAAAATAAATTAAAATAACGGTAATAAACCGAAAGTGTCCCAACAATTTAATGGTGCAGCAAGGGGCGGGCGAGAAGCTGGCGTTGGGGATCACTGCTTACCCCGCCAGGCGGGGGGTGTGTTGGGGGGGGCCGCAGCGGCCCCCCCCCGTGGGTCTGCCCTGTCCCCTTCCCCCGCCCACCCCTCTCAGAGCCCCGCGGGCGCTGAGCCGACGGCAGCGAAACCTGAGTTCACCTCCCTAGTTAGCTGAGAGAGACCGGCCCCGCTCCTTAGGAAAATATTTTTATTTTATTTTAATGTCGGTCTTAAGCTGATGTCTTAAAAAATAATTGTTTTCAGACCCCGCTTCGCTCGGCATCGCCGTTTCACACTCACAGGCACACACAGTTTTCCCTGCAGTTCGTGCCTCGGGACTGCCTGGCGTCGGCAAGACAAACTGCAATCTCCGAAATGTCAACTTTTGCCACAATCTCGACTAAAAAAACCACCTCCTTCTTATTGCTGTTGAGCGCTCATCAGAAATAATGGCTGTTTACACAAAACCTTTATTCACTTTCTTAAATAAACACCAGTGAATTCAAATAAAGCAAACCCTCAGCTATAATTCAAGCACAACGTTTGCTGTGTGTATTCTCGGCTGCGGACCTGGAGAGACTCCTCCGAGAGAAGTATGAAATCTCCTTTCATAGTGCACCTCCATTAGCTAAATATTCTAGTTTACCTCGCCCGAGCTTGTCCTACCTCAGCTTTCCTCTTTTTTCCGTCTTTTTTATAGTTTTCCCTAGCTGAAGCGGAATTATCTCCTCACTTCTTCCCCTATCCCTTTTATAGAGATGAGGTCTGGACTCTTTTTCAAAACCAGTTTCCCGAAGACCCTTCCCTCCTGTTTCACAGCCCTGGCTCGGGGCCGTTCTCTGGCGTCGGTGGCTGCCGAGCTCCGGCAAAGGGGGCACCGGGACCTCTCGCAGCCCGCAAGACCGAGTATGCACGTAGCTTGGCGGGCCGAGGGTGCTCAGATCAAGGGAGGGGTGGTGTTGGTCAACCCATCGGGGCGATATCCAAGTCTCGTTGATTCGAAAGAGGCATCTAGAAATGGAGTTTGCACGAAGCCATGAGCTCAACCAGGTAGTGGGGAGCGCCATGTACCCGCGGGGAGGGGGGAGATGGGTCGGCCCCGCCGGGCCATCGCCCCTCTGGGAAGTGAGCCCGTCCCTCGGGCGGGGAGCGCTTACATCCCCTCCTCACCTCCTCCCCTGCTCCCAGGTCGGGACTCGCGGCCCCAGCCCTAATGAGATCCATTAAGCGTATTATTGATGTGGAGGTTTGCTGTGAGGTCCTGGCTGGAGGGAAGCGGAGTTCTGCTGCAGATACAGGCGCTCTGATCTGCACCACCTGGCAGAAACCAGAGAGCCGCCACTTCATTAATGGGTTTAGCCTTTGCTAATTGGTGTCTTTAGGAGCCTTGCCAAATTCTGCTCCGGGATCTTTGGAGGCAGCTTTTGTTTTTCCTTCTGCCGGTGACATTCGTTGGCGGCAATTAGACCCGATAGCACTTTCTGCGCCGGCGAGCAGCCAGGCAGCCCGAAAGCCCCCGAAGGGGAGGGCTGCGCTGCCGCTCCGGGTCCCCCCTGCCAGCTCTGCCTCCACCACCGCCATCATCATCATCAAAAAAGGAAGCGCCGCAGGTAAACCTCGAGATATAACAGGGGGCGGCCAATACACCCTCCTCTCGCCTCGGTGAAGCGCTGCAGCAGGTGAAACGAGAGGAAATGGAGAGAAAGGTGCTCCGTGCCCCACGGCTCCCCTGCAGAGAGCAAGCAGGGGGACCGGTGCTGACCCTGCCCGACGAGGCAGAGGCGAAAAAAGGCGCCCCGCTCCCTTCACCTCTCTCCGGGCCGATCCCGGGGGCCTGCGGGCTGTGGAGGGAGCCGAGGAGAGGGAACCGACGGGGCAGTGCCAGCACTGCGGCCGCAGCAGCAGCCCGGAGCCGCTGCGGGCTCCCCCCGGCCCGGAGAACCGGCGCCGCGGCCGAGTCCCTTTCGCCGCCCGTCCTCGGGGTCAGCTTCGTCCCCGGCCCCGCGGGCCTGACCGGCTTTTCCGGGACTCAAATGGCCGTAGTTAATGAAATCCGCTCACCGCAAATCACAGACCTCTGCCGTACGCTATAATCAAATTTCTGCTTGCCTTAAAAAACCCAGGCCACCCTCCTCCACCCCTGTTCTCCAGGCAAACCCCAAATCAAAGGTTTCCAGCCATCACACCCCTCCAGTTATGCCTGGTCCCAGGCCGTTTCTCCCGGCCTTCATCTGCCATCTCCTGTTCTCCCCGCTCCTCCCCACAGCGATGACCAGGACCTTTCCTCGGCAACCAGAATAGGAGGACCACCCCCGGCCGCCTGGCCGGGCCCCGTGGGGTTACCCCAGCGACCTGCAGGCGGGGATGGTGGTGATGAAGGAGATCGGGGTGCTGGAGGGGGTGAGGGTGATGGAGGGGGCTGAGAGGCTGGAAGGTTTCCTGCGCCCCGCAGCCGAAAAGGGGTCGGGAGGGAGGAAGAGACACGCTCCACAAATCACGCCAGCCCCATTTCCCGAGTAATGTGTCACCAGACATGTAAGTCAACTATTCAGGGGTCAGACACGGTTGATAAATCACGCTGAGTGGGGATTTTATCCTCTTCATGGCACCGTTGCTGTCGGGCTCTACTGAGCCACTCCCGGTACCGGCCCGGGGCGAGGCTGCAGCATAGATGCGAAATTAAGAGATAATTTCTTCCTCCTCCCCCCGGCCCTTTTACTTCTGCTGACCAGAGTAGCAGCACAAAGCCCCTTTCCCTGGACAAACGCCGCCTGCCAAGGTGCCGCACCTCGACCGGTTGCCTGACCTAAGCTTCGGAAAGAGGAAAGGAGGAGGATGAGACGCGGCACAGTGGGCCCGTATTCCCGAAAACATCCCGGTACAATTCACTTCCTAATCCCCTCTTTCCAAAGGCAGATCCTGATGGGGAGGGTTTAGCCCGAATAGCCCCTTCCCCAGCGCCGGATTGCCCCTTCCCGTCTCCACCCACTGGTGTCTGTGAGCGCAGCCGTGGCAGGTTAGCACTCGGCGGGTGAGGAGAGTCTCTACTTTCTTCTCTAGAATGTCTTTGGGGATGTGTCCGGGGGGTTTGGGAAAGATGAAGTCGTGATGGCCGTCCCAGGGTTGCGGGATACCCCGGCACCCGCCGTCTTCCGCTCCCGCAAACCGCCCTGAGCGGGGACGGAGGAGGGAGGAGAGGTTAAATCGACGGCACCGGCAGGATCGAGCCCCCCTCTCCGGCTACAGTAGATGTGTTTATTTGTCCGCGCACCCCTCCCCATAAATCCCACCATCTATAATCATTATCTACACGGAAACTTTTGCCCCCTGCAGCCCCCAGGACTCCCCCGCTTCTAGTTAGCGGTGATGATTTTAAAAGCATGCGATGATCTAAGCCCTAATACTAATATTATGCATCATTTGGACAGGATAACCATGCCACCTTGTCAAACGCCGCCTCTTTACACAACCCATTTGCTGCATCGCAGAGTCATAACGGCGGTGATGGATGGGCCGGGGACCCCCCCGGCGCCCCCCCGGCGCGGGGAGGAATGCGGGCGGGCGGAGCCCCCGCGTCCGCAGCCGGCCCGCACCCCGCCGGCGACAATTTATAGTCTGTATATATTTGCTGGCTCCAGATATCGGCAACGTAATGGATGGTTATATTTTATGAATCCGAGGCTCGGATTTAGGGACTCGGGAGTCCCTTCCTTGTATGGTGCACTCCTGTCTCGCCCTTAATCCGCCCGGCAGGCAATAAACTTCCCCGCTAAATGCGCCGGGAGATAACAGCCAACTTTTATTGATTACAAGAAAATGCTCGAAACTAAATAAAGGGCTTTTATGAGGATCCCTGCGAAGAGCGTTTTCTCCGCAACCATTAAGGGCAATACCGGCGTTTTACTGTGTGTCAACTGTGAACTTGTTTAGCTATAAACGTTGGAGCGGGTGAAAGGCAGATGAAAAGCCAAACGCATCGGCGGTGTTGCAGAGAGGAGCCGGGCTCGGAGGTGCTGCCGGGCTGCAAATCTGGAGGGTGCCCGGGGACCCTCCGGGTTCCCTTTCGGTCCCTCTTCGTTTTTCTAACCTCAATAAAAGGAACCTCTCCCAAACCCCAAAATAGGGAGCGCTGGGGAGCAGCAACAGAGATGCTGAGCAGGGGGAGGGAGGAAAGTAATTTCCCACCAGCGTTAGAAGAGGGGAACCTGTGATTCTGTGACCTTGACGAAGTTATTGCCCGGGGAGGATGCGGGGGGAGTCCACTTGCATTTTAAAGTGGGTGATGGCGGGAGGTTGCTCCCCCTGCTACCGGTTTCCGCGGGCTTGGCTGGCGAAGATGTGAGGAGAAGCGGATTTATTTGGGGTATTTTTTTATTCCGATCGTCTTCTTTCTAGCTTCAGAGGTATAAGGGGCGTTAAAATTTCCGTCTAGAAGAGGGAAGGGAAGATACGAGGGCCTGGGGTGTTCAGCACCAAGCAGCGGGGACTTGCCCGAGGGGGCTTCGGTCTCTGGGAGGGGGGGAGCTGCATCTCCCCGACCCGGCCCAGCTGGGGGCACGGAGAAGGGCGGGGGCAACGGTTTGTTTCGGCCATAACACATAGCATCACATGGGAGGTGAGGACTGCCAAAGACACCACGAAAAACAAAACAAAAACCCACACCTAGCAGAATCACCTCCTTTGGTGTTTTTTTTTTTTTTTTTTTTTTTTTTTTTTTTTTTTTTTTTTGGTGCCGGCGTTTAATACTTCGAGCACAATCCTCTCGTAAATTTCGTAAATTGCTCAAGATGTTCCGTAGCTTCATCACTGTTGTTACTTCTGGCTGGCTGGCTTGGAAGACACGAACACGTTATTTTCTCCTGCAACCTTATTGCCAGCCTTCGAGAGCAAGGGACAAAAGTTGTTTGTGGGGTTTTTTTGTTTTTTTTTTTTCTTCTCGTTGTTCTGTTTGTCACACTTTGGAAAGGTAACTGTAAAATCACCCAATGTCTACGAGTTGTATGGCACTTTCCTGGAAAGCCATAAAACTGTCTTATTCCCTGATGTTTCTTGATTAACTTATGAGCATAAAGGAAATGCTTGAATAGCGTTCCCTCTGCGGTTTTCTTTTGGCGAGGAGAAGCCAAGGGAAGATGCTAATATTGTCATCTTATTTTACAATTTATACCCAAACAGTGTGTGTACACAAACGAAAGCACAGTGGGGTTCAGTTTCTTAAATGCAGCCCATATATTTCAGAGACCATACTCGCCTTGATAGTCGGTCCAGTGAATTATTTAGCCTGCTCTTTATTACTGTTAAAATGTTGGCTTCTATTTAAATAAACAAAGCCATCCAGAGCCATTTATCAATTCCACAGAGGTCCAGCTAACACGATGTCCCGGCAGCGACAGTGTGTGCTTACACCACCAAATCCCCCTCCCCAGCAGCCTCTCTGTGCTGTCTGTGCTTGCACCCTACAGGATTCCCCCCTCACTAATAACCTGCACATGGGCCCTTGGCTTCCCCATGAAAACACCCTCCCCTCCAGCCCACCATGTGCTTACACTTAAGTTTATCTCTGATACATGTGGATCTCTACACATATAATATTATGCTGGAAACACATGGCTGACCTTTTCTAAAAATTAAACCTTTTTTTTTTTTTTAAAGCCACAGTTTCAGGAGCTCATTAACTGAATTAACTAGTGAGAACAAAACCGAACAAAAAAGGATGCGAGCACTGCTACTTGCAGAACTGGAAAACATTTGGAGGGTTGTTATATACACCTTAGGTTGTAAATTAATAGTTGATTTATTCTTCAATCAGGAAAAAACCATTAAGGTTTGCTCAGCTCTGGTCTGTGGGAAAATAATCTCTTTGATTGAGTTCCCCCTGAAGACTCCCAGAAGTTTTCTCTCCTCTGTCACGAACAGTCTGCTCTTTCCTGTCTTCCGGACGGAGGGAAGAGTAGGACCTCCGGAGGAAAGCAGCTTTCCAGCATCTTGAATTTCACTTTGCATCTTTCTTCGTACCTGCTGATTTAATTTCTCTTTGCATTCGGGACCTTTCTAAATTCATCAGGAGAAAATGATGGAATAATGAGAGTGCTGTATCATCTTTTATCAGCTTTTTCTTCCTTGCTGGTGGCCAGTATTGTGGCTCTGAAGGAAGCAGACATTGGAGGGAGGGCTGAGGGGTGGGAAAGCATGGCATGGAAAGAAATTCAATCTGAGGAATGAGAGGAATGGATAAAAAAAGGCAAGGCTGATGGCTTTTTCATTGCATAGATTTCCTACAGGAGCAGTGGTCTACCAATCCCTGGTCTGCTTGTTTATTTAGCATGTTTCTGAAATGCTTGAGCTCCTAAGCTGGCCTGTGTCACTGGAGCATGCCACGCTTTCATGGACAAGCTGGAGACCTGGCCCACAGCCTTGACATTAGAAAGAAGCAGCTCTCCAGACCATATACCCACTGGCAACAATGCTAGGTCACTATGCACCATTTAGCGACTTGCTCCCCATCCCTTCTGGAGTCACACTGAACCCCAGAGACCATCAGGCAGCTGCTGTGAGGTTGCGGATTTGATATCGAAGGGCCATTTTCTTAAAAGGTAACCAGACTCTCTCCTTCCTTCTTCCTGTTCAAATTTGCAGGGTATTATTTTAGTGTTCCCCCTGGCTGATGTTGATGCAGATCCAGGTCAGAGGACCCTCTGTGTCACAGGAACTGGCAGTGCATGGATGGGAACCCAGCACGGTGATTGTCTATCCCCATGAACAAGGGGGTAAGCGTGAGCTGGTTTGTCCTCGTGCCAGGAGCTGAAGCCGTGAGCCCTGTCTGTTTTTTTGTCAGTAAATGCCTCGTGGACTGCTCCAAACTCAATCTTCACTGTCCCTCCTGGGCCAAATTTCAGTAGCGCTCCAAATCCCAGTCTGTCAGGGACCTTGATGGACTTGAGAAATGGTCCGGTACAAACTGCATGAGGTTCAACAAGTCAAAATGCAAGGTCATGCACCTGGGCCAAGCTAATCCCAGGCACAAATACGAACTGGGCACAGAGTGAGTTGAGAGTAGCCCTGAAGAGAAGGACTTAGGGGTGTTGATAGACAAGAAGCTCAACATGAGCTGGCAGTGCTCTCATGCAGCCCAGAAGGCCAACCGCATCCTGGGATGCATAAGTGTGGCCAGCAGGTCAAGAGAGGTGATTCTCCCCCTTTACTCTGCTCCTGTGAGACCTCACCTCGAATACTGCGTCTAGTTCTGGTGTCCCCACCATAAGAGGGACATAGAACTGTTGGAACAAGTTCAGAGGAGGGCCACAAAGATGATCCAGGGTCTCGAGCACCTCTGCTATGAGGATAGGCTAAAGGAACTGGGATTGTTCAGTCTTGAAAAGAGAAGACTCCAGAGGAATCTTGTAACTGCCTTCCAGTACCTGAAAGGAACCTACAGGAAGGCTGAGGAGGAACTTTTTACAAGAGTGCCCATTGATAGGACAAGGGAAAATCGATTTAAGCTAAAGGAAAACAGATTTACATTGGATCTTAGGAAAAAAATCTTGAGTACAAGTGAGGCAAGACTCTTGAATAAATTGTCCAGAGAAGTTGTGGATGGCTCCTCCCTTGAGGTGTTCAACGTCAGGTTGGATGAGGCCTTGAGCAACCTGGTCTAGTTGAGAGGTGTCCCTGCACATGGCAGGGAGGTTGGATTGGATGATCTCTATGGTCCCGTTCAACCTAGGCCATTCTACAATTCTATGATTCATTATGATTTTAGTATAGGACTGGTGATCGGTTAGAACACGACCTGGTGGAGTGCAAATCAGCTTGGGCAGCAATGCAACCTGACAAAATTCCCATTTTTAAACTGGGACCCATCGAGATCCATCCTGAGAAACACAGAGTTGAGTTTCCTTCCATCCTCCACTTTTTGTGAAGGTTGAGGTAAATCCACCATATAGATTTGTGCTTTTGTGCTTCTTTTGTGATTTGTGCTTTTTTTTTGTGATTTTGTACTTTCATGTGGACCTCTGTGCTTGTGATGAGACTCACTGACGTCAACAACCCAGGAACCAGTAGCGATGAAAGCCCACGGTCAAATCCATCCTGTTAAAGGGAGTAACTGAAGTGAGGGATTTTCTACTGGGCAAGTTTCCATGCTGGGCTTAGTTTTACTGGGCTAATGCATGATGGACTAGACTTACTTAGGCCTAGCTTTGTTCCAGATTATTTGCCAGTTTGCCAGTTCTACTATCTGTATAATCATGAATGAGGCAGAGGAAGAAACAGGGCAAAAAAGAAAAGCGATAGCACTAAGCCTACCTGAGGAAAACAGATTGGGTTTGTTTAATCATTTTTTGACCTCTTTTTTTTTTTTTACTTGATAGAGTGTTTTAAAGATAATTTACACAAAGCACAGCAGGTAAGATTCCTTGAATGACATCATTGAAAAAGACTGGTGTGCAATAGTAATCAGAAAAAATGAGTCAAATGAGAGCCTAGGCTTTTCCCTGTAGGAAAGAAATACTAAGTGGGTATTTTTCATCTGTAGTTGCCTTTTTTTAAAAACACTTTCCTAAAATATTTCTTGTGATGCCAATAGTAGACCCTGCATGCATTTTCTTAAGCAATTATTTAATCCGCTGTTGCACTGAAACGAATTATTTTCAGCTTTGGTTTTCTTGAGCCCATCTCTAGTGCAGTGAAAGCTTTTACCTTGGTACTAACTAGTTGTGTGCAAGGACTTGTTTAGTGCCAAAAGCTGCCAAATGTGAATTAGAGACCACTTCTGACAGAGGAACTATTCCCCTGAAAAACAGCCTTGCTAAAAGGCAGCAGGCACCTTCTATAAATGAGTATTTCTAGAAATACATTTTTTTTCTCTTTCAGATTTATTTTGTCCCTTGAAATGTGAGATTGATCCAAAATGCCAAAGAGGATATTGAAGAAGGTTCATCCTTGTCCTCCTTGTGATCCTTGATAAGACAATGTTAGCTGAGAGAGGTAGAGATGGTGAAGTGATACATATTTACATTCTATTATGAATCTTGTAACAGATTTAATATTCTCTTACTACCTGGCACTGTGACATGAAAATGCATAGGTATTCTATGCTTGACCAAGATAAAACATTCCCATCCATGGTGGAGTGCAGCGTTCCTGAGAGACACTTCCTTGAAACTTCCCTTTGCTGATTGACAAATTCAGTTTGCTCTCACTCAGGCATGTGAAACAAATCCACCTTTCAGCTGCTATATTTATTTTTTTTCTCTCCAGTGCGGGTCCATTTGCTTGGTATCATCTGACTTTTGGATTGCACTGTCAGTGTTAACGTACGAGGGTTG
Organism: Trogon surrucura; assembly: GCA_020746105.1. Taxonomy (NCBI): domain Eukaryota; kingdom Metazoa; phylum Chordata; class Aves; order Trogoniformes; family Trogonidae; genus Trogon; species Trogon surrucura. The sequence goes on from CM036618.1 coordinate 106,199,470, forward strand.
AGCTTGCTCTGCTCACGGAGGTGCCCTCCTACAAGACCACAACAAAGACTTGTGCGGCACATGGAGCACACTATGTTGAAAAGCCACCTGTTGAAATAGTGGAGATCATGCCATTTTTTCACACGAGCACAGTAAAAAAAAAAATTGAAAGATGGGCTGAGATATTTCCAAAGCTGGAGGTTGTTGAAATCTTGATGGAAGAACACACTCCTTCACTTCTATGCCTCTGAAATACAAAGAATCCGTTAAAAGTGACAGACTAGAAGCCAAGGCAAACAATTTCGTAAGCTAAACTTGAACAGCTTTACTTGCAAATGCTGATCTTGCGATGACAGATTCATTTTTCCGTCTCTGACAAATTTGTTTCTACTGTAGCCTTGCTGGAAATTAACCTGCAAATGTTTATAATTCTGTCCTAATGTGAGGGACTGCAGATAGGATGCTTTATTCATCTGAAGGGAGGACCTCATGCCTATCAGCAAAGTGGGTCTACGTACATATCATGGCATTACTTGAATTGGAAGGGACCTTAACGGTGATCTAGTTCTAACCCTCTGCCATGAGCCGGGACACCTTCCTCTAGACCAAATTCTCATAGCTCCATCCAACCTGTCCTTGAACACTTCCAGGGAGAGGACACCCATAACTTCTCAACAAGTGATTTTGAGTTTTGCCTTTTGTAGTTGAAAGCCCTGGCAATCTGGGTTTCCTTCAGACTCTCAGATGTATTCTTTTTTTTTTTTATATCTTCTGCTTCTCAGCTTGTCTGCTCAGTCCATACTCAGAGTTCCCCCTTGTAGCCTACTTTCTTCTCCTGACAGAGGCTGACCTGTTTAGCTGCTGATTTCACTGACTGTGCCAGATATGGGGGTGGATTGACCTGCAAACACTTTGTGCCCCATGTTTAGAGGAAGGTCTTTAGCTGTTTGCCCTGTGTTTTCCAAGGGCACAGGCAGATCTATATCCATAGAAGGGATGTGCGTGGAGGACAAGATAGGAGTGTGCCTTCTTGTGAAATGTCTCATACGGACGATGTCAGAGGGGAGACTCTCTCTGTAGGAGATGAGGGTAGCCTTGAAACCAAATACAGACTGACAAGGTAGCTCGCCTCAGGACTGCCGGCAATCTGGATTTGCATCAGAAGTCCCCAGCTTCTGCTTTCTGCATTTCAAAATCCTTAAGATCTCTTTGGTTAGGAGCAGACTCTTATTTATTGGTATGTTAACCAACTGCTAGAGGCCCAAGATGTTCCCTTCTTCCTTGGAAGCTGTTTCCCCAGTGCTGGGTCTGACTGACATTTGGTTGCTTGCTGAAGTATGCAGTGACTATCCTCACCACCCACCAGCCACAAAACTCCACCGCTGCTGCTGCTGTGCTCTCTCTGAAAGTCTTCCAGGCTCTTGAGCAACATGGTGCAATAAATATTAAGAAACAATTTACTGCAGTGTTACCGGGTGGCAATTTCCCCCCCCCCCGTATCCCTCACCCAGAGCTGTCTTACCACTCCTGCTCTCTGATTATCTGCGTCACACTGAGCTTTCTGTTAAAAATTGACACTGAAAATAAACCAGTGGCTTTTTTACTTAGCCCCCCTCAGTCTAAAAAAGCCCAACAATCCAAATAACTAACCAAAATGCCAAACAAAAACAGATGTAGAAACCAACAGAAAAAGGAGGGGCAGGAATACTCTTTATTTCCCTAAATAAAATACCATGGTTTATTATGTCTGCACATATATAAGTGCCTGAGAAGGGTAGAAAAGCCATTTTCATTGGACAGATAATGACACTCTTAGTTCCCTTATGGGGAGCTGGAAAACCCCTTCAAAAACCTTGGGGCCACCTTTAGCCACGGGGTAATGGACTGATGTGCAGAGGCTGTGATGCTCGAGCACCCCATGTTCCCTTCCCCAGGGCCAATTACTATCACCTCGAAACCATTTTTTTTTTCTCTCAGAGCATTTCCCAGACCTGTTCACGACCAGTTTGAAAGGTGTCCTGCATACAGCTGTGATGGGGAGGAGGAAGGTGGTGCATTACTAATGCTGGAGAAGAAGCCTGGTGTGCATCACCCCCACCACCAGCAGCTTCATCGCTGCACGGCTCCTGCTTGTGCTGCCATCCCCAGCAGCCTGCATGCGAGGCACGGTGTAAGGGTTGGACGTGCACACTGGATTTGAGAAAGACCTCATATTCACAATTTCTTCCACCACAGACACCCTGTCCTGTAATTCTGAACCTCAGTTTCCTCTCATTAGGTGCGGTGGGAAAAAAGTGCTATTTAAATACCGGTGAAGACTGGATTCAGGATGCGGGTATGTTTTAAATTAAGGTGTGATTTTAAACTAATAAAACAAAACCTTACATAAAGGCTTGGACGTGTACTTACTTCGGTTTAAATTTGGGCCATTTAAGTTGCTCTTAAATCATACTACACATATAACTGTATTTTGACTCACTTTTAAACTAAAATAAAAATATCCAGACAGTGCTTTGCACAGCTGTTTAATAACTGTTAAATACATAAATAGACATCACGTACTAAAATACTGTGTTGATATGAGCCATATAAACAGAAGAGAGCAGAAATACAGTAGTCTTTTTAACTTAATCTAATTTTGTGTCTAGACAAGCTTTACTCAGCATCAGAGTCTACCTCAATGCTTACTCAGAGAGAATACGGTTTTGGTAGGTGCAGCCTAGTTTTTCTTCTCAGTGTTATTAATTTTCTTAGTGGGCTGATGTCTCTAAGAAAAATAGCAAAAATGGAGTCACAGGATATTTTTTCCTGTGGATCTGTGGGTCCTCAGTAGCAGTAAGAGCTGTTGAAGTGAGTGAGAGGTCTGGAGCCCTTTTAGCCCTATTTATGTAATGGTTCTGCTCATGGCTGATGAGATACTTTGAAGGCAAAAAAAGATGAGAACAAGATGGAGGAAGGGTGTAACGCTTTCCCTTTTATCTGCATTTTTCAGTGCAAAAGAATAGGACTTCTGCCAAGGCCTTTATTTATCCGTTGCTATGAAAATCACTTTTTGTCCTAGTTTCAGCAGCATTAATATATTTTTCTTCAGTAAGTTATTATGTTTTATGACCAGTTTAGACTTATATGGAGGCGCAGTAATATACTATAAAACTCTACACCATAAGCTGTATACAGGACATATCAACTAGTCTAAAGTGATTACATTAATAAGTGAAGAGCCAATCCTTCTTAGGATTTCACACTATAGCAGATGAGCTCACTGCTCTTGAGGAAGACATTAAATCACGTTTCTGTAGAAGGTAGAGGGACCCGCTTCGCGACTACTGTTTCAAGAAAATATGATGCAGATACAGACATAGATCCAAGTATGGAAATTAGCTGGTGGGCCCCTCAGGCTTTCTGGCAACCCACATGCTATGGAGGAAGAAGAAACAGCTCCTCCAGCTATCACTGGAAAAGATGACAGTGAAGAGAATCAAGCCTCGCAAATGGGTCCAGATCCCTGTGAAGGAGACGCAAAGCCTTAGGCCGGTGTCATCATGGAAAGTTGTGGCATCACCAAATGCGTGAACAAGCCAAGCTCCTGATCTGGCACATTCTGAAGTGGAAGGGAGGTTTTCAGGGGTCTGTGAAAGAAGGGATGCACAGGGATGTCTCACACATGTGCTTGCACACATGTCTATGCACAAACACATACCTGTGCATTTCTTGGTCAGGGCATAAGATACCAGCCCTTATGGTCAGGCTGGTTGTGATGAATCTGTACTGATACAATAAATAAATGTGACTGAGGTTTACAGTTCAAACAAGCTATGAGGAGCCACCACAAATCAGCCTGTCATGTTGCCACCAGCTTTACAATCAATCTCCCATAAAGGGCTTAGGCTCTGACTCCTTTCTTCAGTTTGCTTATTTTTGTGGGCTAACTAGCTGCAAGGGAGTCACTAAAGGATGACTGGACTCAGACCCTTCTGTTTTAAAAGGAGTAAAGTACTCTCACACTGTAGCAGTAGAGCCCACTTAAAAAAAAAAAAAAGAGAGGGATCAGGAGAAAAGCAAACAACAACCATCCTCTTCTGCGCTAATGGCTTGAGTCTATCCCAGACAGTTAGAAAAGGTTGTTAGAAAATACTGCTGAAGTGAGGGGAGGTGTGGGCAGCTAGGATTGGAGCAGTTGTGTTGTACTATGATAAATTAAACCCTGGTCTGTACCCTTTGAATGTTGTGTAGTTAACCCCCATCACACAGTTAAAATCAACTTTTGGATACTCTCAGCATTCCCTCTTCCCTTTTATGCATCAGCCCTACACCCTGCTTTCCCCTGAGGATGCTCTCATGGAGGAGCTTCATCCACTCCTTTTGACAAACTCAGATGAGAAACAAACCACCTCCCAACGAAGTGGGTACACATGGCTCCTTGGTGGATGTGAGGTCAGGCTTTGCCTACACAGACCTTGCATGTGCTTGGGCATTTTGGCTGTGGTGGTGGGGAACTGCAGGACATGGTTTCCCACCACAGAGGGAGGGAGCTTGGAGGTGCCAGGCTGTGACGTCCCCCTAAGCTTCTTGTTTGGGCTGTTTTACCTTTCCTGTACAGAAACAGAGGGGTTTACTGGCTTTGACTGGCCAAGAGGGGCTCTGCAGCTAAAACTGGCTACCTGGGCTCCCTCCACACTTGGCAGGGACCAAAAAAAGGGTGCCCCTGTGTGTCCCTCCATTAACATTTTCAAGGTGTCTACCCTAAATGCTTTGGAGCAGGGACTCTTCTTTTGGGACATCTTGCCTAGCTGAGCAGGACCATCACTTTTGGTGATCAAGGTGAATGTAGCCACAACAATAAAACCAACAAGAGCTCAGAAATAAGGCTGCCTACGAGACCATCATGCAGGACCAGTGCAATCTCTTTCACTTTTACCCTTTATTGCTGTTCTGAACTGGGCTAATGGTTTCCATATTTTTTTCCACAATGACTCCCAAATGTTTTTTCCTGATCAGCATGCTGAATGGCTGTTTCATTTAGCACATAGTCATTAGCTTTACTCCTTGCTACCAGGCATGTTATTTTCCCTGTGCCTTCACTGAAAGGCATTTGCAATCTGCTGATTCACTCGTAATAATATTGATGTTGTAATATTGTTGCTTTTCATCAGATCTCAAAATGCTCAAAAATCCGAATTTCTGTGAATCCTGTTACAAAACTAATTGTCACCAACTTTATCCATGAACGCCGCAGTCCAAGTTGAGCAATCCAGCTTCAGATTGTTTACTAGAGGTCCTTGCACTTTTTCTATGAAATGGTCCTATCCCAAATCAATCTTTTTCACAGAATCACAGAATAGGCTAGGTTGGAAGAGACCTTAGAGATCATCTAATCCAACCTCCCTGCCATGTGCAGGGACACCTCTCAACTAGACCAGGTTGCTCAAGGCCTCATCCAACCTGGCCTTGCACACCTCAAGGGAGGGGGCATCCACAACTTTTCTAGACAGTTTATTCTGGAGTCTTGCCACCCTCATACTCAAGAATTTTTTTCATAAGATCCAATCTAAATCTGTTTTGCTTTAGCTTAAATCCATTTCCCCTCATCCTATTGCTGGACACTTTTGTAAATAGTCCATCCCCACCCTTCCTGTAGGTTCCTTTCAGGTACTGGAAGGCAGTTATAAGGTTCCCCTGGAACCTTCTCTTTTCAAGGCTGAACAATCCCAGTTCCTTTAGCCTATCCTCATAGCAGAGGCACTCCAGCCCCCGGATCATCCTTGTGTCCCTCCTCTGAACTCGTTCCAACAGATCTATGTCCCTTTTATGGTGGGGACACCAGAAGTGGACTCAGTATTCGAGATGGGGTGTCACAAGAGCAAAGGGGGAGAATCACCTCTTGATCTGCTGGCCACACTCCTCTTGATGCATTCCAGGATGTGGTTGGCCTTCTGGGCTGCATGAGCGTACTGCTGGCTCATGTTGAGCTTCTTGTCTATCAACACCCCTAAGTGCTTCTCTTCACGGCTACTCTCAACCCACTGTGCCCAGTTTGTATTCGTGCCTGGGATAGGCCTGACCCAGGTGCAGGACCTTGTATTTTGACTTGTTGAAGCTCATGCAGTTTGTACTGCCCCACTTCTCAAGCCTATCAAGATCCCTTTGGATGGCCTCCCTTCCCTCAGATGAGTCCATTGCACCACACAGCTTGGTGTCATTGGCAAACTTGCTGAGGGTTCATTCAATGTCATTGTCCATGTTGCTGACAAAGATGTTTAACAGCACTGGACTCAGAACAGAGCCCTGAGGAACTCCACCTGTCACTGATTTCCACGTGGACATCGAGTCATTGACCACAACTCTTTGAGTTCAACCTTCTAGCCAGTTCCTTATCCACCAAGTGGTCCACCTACCAAGTCCATATCTCTCCATCTAAGAGACAAGGATGTCATGTGGGACATTGTCAAAAGCCTTGCACAAGTCCAGGTAAACGACATTGGTCGCTTTTACCATGTCAAACAGTGCTGTAGCTTTGTCATAGACGGCCACCAAATTGCCCATAGTGAAGCCTTGTTGACTGTCACCAATCACCCCGTTATTTTTCATGTGCCTTAGTACAGCTACCAGGAGGATCTGTTCCATGATTTTTACCTGGCACAGAAGTAAGGCTGACTAGTCTGTAGTTCCCTGGGTTTTCTTTGATTCCTTTTTTTTTTTTTAATAATGGAGGTTATGTTTCCCCTTTTCTGATCTGTGGAAACCTCACCAGACTGCCATGACTTCTCAAATATGATGGCTAGTGGCCTAGCAACTTCAGCTGTCAGTTCTTTCAGGACCCATGGATGTATCTCATCAAGTCCCACAGACTTTTTGATTTCGTGAAGTATTTTGCTACCTATCTAGTTCCAATCTACTCCTACCCTGTGTCCTAATTTGAGAGTGTCACGATAAAAATTCTCTGGAGCTCCTGTCACATGTGACAATCACAATGGGGAGTGAGGGCAGCTGTGCCTATGTGGAGGAGAGAATGGGTGAGGTGACCCAAATGGTATTCCTTCCCATGGTGCTCAGTATACAAGGGCCCCTAAGAAGACACTGGGGTTCTTTTTGGCATCTGCTATACTGGAAGGATTGTCATCAGCTTTTTGTCATCTCTCCCTGGACCTCTGGTGTTCCTGCCTCCTGCTTTTGTGCTGCAGAGAAGCACAGTTCATGAGGACACGTTGTCTTCCCCTGCTTCCTTTTCTGTTTTTTGGGGTTTTTTTGTTTGTTTCTTTGTTAGTTTAATTTTTTTTATTATTTTTTTTTTTTATTATCATCAGGACTCTGGCCTTGGGTGCTCCTGTCTGCTGCTGAGTCCAATCTGGGACTTTTTCCACTTGAGATTTAATTGTCATTCGGAAGGCATGAGTTCCATATTAACATATTTTTTTTTGTATCTTTGAATACGTTTGCATACTTGTATACATCTTTATCTTCATTGTCTTTTATTACTTTTTTTTTTTCATTAAACTGATTCAAATTTCTTTTCCAACCTTAAGGTTTTTCTCTCTGATTCCCCTGTTATGCTCTCCTGGAAGGATGGTGGTTGGGATCACAGAGAGCATCTGTCTAAGGCTGGGCTGGCCACTAAGTTTTAATTTCAGCAGATATAAATTGGCACCCAATGTGGGGCATCAGAACAATTTCATATTTCGTAATTTCTTAAATTTATAATTTAATGATTCTGTATTTATTTTTTTCTTGGGAAAAAACCCCAAACACCAATAAACAGTTATTAATACCGTTGTAAGTGAAATATCATACTATGTCCTTAGAGACTCTGGTTTATGATCAATTGCCACTTTGCTCCCTAACCTGTTGTATATGTTATCCTATTATCTAGGTCTTCTTGGTGTGTTTATGGTTTCTTGGTCAGGGGCATTGAACAAAAGGCATTATTTTTATTTATCATGTTTAAGACCACTGATCTGTTTTGGAACAAGCTGGATGGTGGCTTTACCTGGGCACCTCAGGCACTACTTGCTAAATCTTATTACTGATTATACTTTCAGTCTTTTCACAGGAAAATTATAATTCTCCTTTCAGCCACCTGACTCCATCAGAATTTAGGAATTCTGGAAATTGTTTTTCCTGTCTCAGTTTGCTAACTTTATTATTTATTATCACTAATACGTTGCAGGGGTGGCTTACTATTAGTATGCATAAGTGCAGGTGTAGGTGTAGCATAACAGGCAATGCCCCTTCAACTCCCACAACAGTAAGCACTGACATCCCTCCACCCACACCAGCATGGGTTCCCTTGCAATCAAAAGAAAGTAAACTTGCTCCACTCATACCAAAGCCATAGAAAAGACAGATTGCTTAGGAGAACTCTGAGGAGGATGAGAGATCGGGTCTTTCTCTTTTCACAGAAACTCAAGCAGAGTCCTTCCAAAGTAGCCCTTTCTTCATTGCAGGGCACTTTCTTCATGCCAGGGCACTTAGGTTGCAGAATATCCCAATCACTTATATATATTTGGAACCATATTTTAGCAGGTAGTTTTCATGCTGATGAAATCAGAAATAGGTGTAACCGGTATTGGCTTTTAGACACCTCTTTTCAAACTTGAGTAAGCTGAATTCCCATTCTTTTATTTTTTTTTCCAGTGCAATAATGTCTATTAAATATTTTTTTCACATTTTTCCTTCTCAGAATACTTGTTTATTTATTTTATATATATTTTAAAAAATGTATCAAAGCACCTACTCTGGATTCTTTTGATTGCCAGTTCTATTTCATTTTAGGGTTGTCATTGTAGTTCTCATGTAGCTTGCCTTAGCTTGAGGAGCCCAAATTAGTAGAGGCAATACTTCATGCATGCAGAACAAAGCAAAAAGTGAAGAGAATGAGAGAAGTGATACAAAGGGATTTTCCAGCTCTGTCAATAAATTTACCACAACAATTACTTCCTTCAACATGTTTGTTGCTAATGGACCTGCATAGAGAACTGCTTACAACATAATACTTCCAGAGGTTAGAGTTCCCTTTTCTGTTTGCAGGATATCTGTGCATGAGCTTGAACATCTGCAATTTTCTCATTTAAATGTGATTCTTCAGCTAGCTGTTGAGCTTATGGGGCATACATGTAATTTGACGTGTGTGCAGGTGCTCACGTGACTCATGCGGTGTAGCTGCCATTCCCTCTGTCATTAATCCTAGAATTGTAGAATTGTTTGGGTTGGAAAAGACCTTTAAGATCATCAGGTCCAACCATTAATGTAGCAATGCCAGGTCTACCGCTAAACCATGTCCCTAAGCACCACATCTACATGTTTTTTAAATACCTCCAGGCATGATGACTCAGCCACTTCCCTGTTCTAATACCTCTTAGAAGGCCTGAAGACCATCTGAGTTTAATTTAAACTACACTTTAATGCTCCCACCTTGATACAGTTATGAGAAAGGACTCCCAGAGACAGACATCCCTGTGCACAACCGCGGGGCCATAAAATGAAACTAAGGTGAGGATGAGCTGGACAATGTCTTTCCAAGGGTGTGTGTGCTAGAGCATAATGAAACTCAATGGGGAACAACTAATTCATGTCAGAAAACCACTCAGGGTCATTAAACACACGAATGCATCAGGCATGAGAAGTCTTAGGTGTGGGTAGAGGCAGGAGAGCATGAGGAGGGGAGTGTTACATACACTTACCCTGTTTTCATGCTCACCCTCAGGCAGCCTCCAGCTGTCCTTCTTGAAGACATTACTCCCAGGTCAGCGTTTTGGTCCTCTTAAGCTCCAAGAAAATTTTGGACTGAAAGTGTTATTGGGTGAATTTTACTTCAAATACCCATTTGCAGGTATACTAATTAAAATTGCCCCTTTCACTCATGTTATTTTCAGTAAAATGATACCTCCACCAAGAGCAGTGAAAAAAGCCGTAAAAAGCAAATACCGTTGAACATACAGAACTTCACTGGGGCAAATACTTGTAGGACACTTCTCTAAGCATTTACCTAATGCTCACAGCTTAATTTCACTGTTGCAGAAATAAAGAGAACAGATACTTCCCACAGGAACAGGAGAAGCCTCTGTTATTTGCCACATTGCAAGATCATTAAGTAGGGGATTCTTGAAACTCCTTCATCTTTCCCATTAGAAAATGAAAGTGCAGGTGGGGCAATAATGTGCTATGATTGTCAAAGAAAACAGGACTGAGGGATTGCCCCAAGCTGGTGGCAGGCTCTTTTTTTTACTGTAGGGTACTTCTGGGAGGGCATTCAAGGCATTGACCGGGGTTCTGTTGCTTGTTACTGCAGATGGTACTGAGGTGGAGGTGAATGACAGACACATTAGGCTTAACAGGATGAGTTTCAGCAACTTGAACATGTTAATGAAAACTGGAAAGCTAATAAAGCAGCCATCAAGGACCAGACTGGAAAAGTCAGTCTCTGGGCTTTTCTTTTCTTAATTTTTTTTTTTTAAAAATGTATTTTAATGTGGGAAGTTTCTGGAGCACAAACAAATATTGCAGACACATATTTGTTGTTTAAACCCAGGCATATTTGCAATCTGGACCTTTGACTGATTTTAAACACTTCTTGGTATAAAACCAGCCTAAGAATCAAAGCCACCAGAACAGATTAAGCCAGGCTGGTCTTAAGAAATGGGCACTTCAACTCCCACTCCTAGATAACGCATGAAAAGGACTGCTCTCTTTCACCTCTTTGGCCAACATTTTTTAAAGACTGAAGGTACAGCAAGCTATTAAACAGTGCCACTATTGTAGTCATGCAACAGGATATATCATTATATTTTGCAGTGTATTGTGGATTAGCACAAGATTCAAACTGGATTACAACCTTAGTAGATTGCAGTGAAGACCAGTAAACTCTAGGAAACAGACCTGAGTGCAGGCACCCGTTCCCCCACAGGAACAAATTCAGCACCAGCCACCAGGATTAATATAGTTCTCTATGTGTCTTAAGATATATGTATGTACCTTTGCCAAACACACTTTTTCCTAGGGCTAATTTTTTATATAAAAAGAGAAAATTTTGAATCAAGTCCTGTCTAAAACTATGTGAATCTGGCTGGAACTGTGTGAGTTACTTACATCAAGATAGTTTTGCTTCCTAAGAAAATACGAGGGGGAATTTGAACCATGTCTTCCCGTCTTCGCTGTTCCTGCTTCCAAGTTGCTTCTTGCTCCATTACAGTGGTTCACCATTAAGGTGAATGATGTTTTCCTGAACTGTGATTTAAGGAGGTATTTTGGAGGAACGCAATAGTTATTTTAATTTCTTGAGCTATATTTAATAGCTGTTTAATTTACTAAAACATGGCTTTGGAGAAAACTGACTCAGAAATACTTATATTCCAGATAAAAAAGTAGGATGACCAGAGCAGGGAAAGAAGATGTGAAAAATAAAGCTTTTTCATTCTACTATTTGAAAAGCTCTTCCCCCCTGCCTTGATACCTTGTATGTCTGTCCTACTTGATTCCATAAAAATATCCATTTTTCTAGTAGTTTCAGATATTTTTGAAAATGTTTATATACATGATCGCTCCTTTGAAACTAATAATGCCAATAGAAATGGTGAGTAGGAAATAGGAGGCACTTCCACGATTAAGTCAAACTATTTCCTTTTTGTGTATGAAACATATGAAACTCCTGTTGTGAGCTCATAAACTTGACAATACTCCACACAATCACACAATGGCCAAGCCTGCCTCAAGATATTTTTTAGGAAGTGTTCACTTAATATAGGTTGTTCCCTGTGTCTTTGCTTACCAGGGAACCTTGCTTCCCTTCTTTTGGTATATCACTCATTTATGGATCTGGGTCTTTAGTCATTAAAAGTATACTTCAACTGAATTGATCATTTTGCCTGAAAAGATCTATTTAAACTACCTGCAGGCTGCTAACACTGTGTACATTGAAGGGAATAAATGTCACAGATAAATGGATTTGGGGTCTCACGTAAGTACCTGTCACTCATTCGTCACAGCTGAAATCGATACCATGACATAACGGGTCTATTAACTTTCTGTGTCTATTGGTATGCAATCTACCTCTGGGCCAGACTGAGGAAAAACAAATTGATTTTTCTTAGTGATTTTTCCCAGTGATTTTTCCCATTTGTTTGCTTTTTGAATTTGTGAGCTCCTGTGTGTGGTTTTGGTGAACACTAAAAACTTTGATTTTAAACCGGGCTACTTGGAAATTCCTGGTGGAGGAACCAGATTTGTGTGATTTGCACTCTGTTGGCTAATTGTATCCTTCACTGACCAGAAGCAATGCAATGGAATTGGTACAAATGCCATCGACACAAATCTGTGCAATGTAATGGCTTGGAAATGCTTGTCAGTTTAAGGGGCACATAAGGAAATTTGTAAATTGTTCTGAATAGCTAAGGCAGAGGAGGTTTCCACCTCATGCACACAACACATTCACAAATGCAAAAACAACAAATGGTGACTTATGTGGACAAATGACTGGGGGGAAGCGACTTGCTCTGCTCTAAGATCCTGCTTTCTCTAAGGAAATTCTTATCAGTGTAATTACATTGAAAGAGTTACCATTGCCTTTCTGGTGCAAAGCCCTACATGGACTTTTTTTTTTTGCAGTGTTCATGCTGGAAAAATTTAGTACAATGTGTTATCTTGCCAGGAATACTCTTCCACCAGTGAACTCCAAGGCTTCATACACACAAAGGTCTACATGAAGATGCATGTATAAATTGCACAGATGGGCAGAAATAATGTATTTTTTTAATCTAAGTCAAGTGAACACTGTCCTCAAATTAAAATAGCTAAAGGCAGCCCAGATTTGGGGCTTAAATTGCTTGACAGTCTTCCTTTAATCTGGAACCCACAGTGTTTTTAACAAGAGGTATTATTCTGTTTTTCAAAGGTCAAATAAATCAGCTTTGAGCTCATGAAAAGGTAAACACACTGATGCATGTGTAACTTTTCTGAGTTTATGAGATATTCTGGCAATGGGAATACAAAGAATGACCATAAATCCTGCTGCACACAAACACCTAGTTCCTGAGATGGAGTATGTATGTGGGGGTTCCTCTGCTATTCAATGAAATTTCTCTTGAAACTATTATTAGGAAATATTAAATCAAGTAGAAGTAGAAACCCCAGTAGGAGCATGCTTCTACACAAGAGATTTTTCCACTAGTTGGTGCTGAAAAAGTCACTGCATTTCAAGAGAGGGTAGAAGATATATCAGGAGATATCTTCAGCAGTGCTGGATGATGCCATTTTGACAGTACATAAACAAAATGTGTAGTTTCAGATGAAAAATAACTCAAGGAGATTACAGCCTGTGCTTTACAATGAATCCTTTTGAGCTTTTCTATTATCATTATTTTAATGACAGGGAAAGTATGTCGGAAATCTCAGTGCATTCTTATATAGGCATACATACATGTATGTATTTGAGTATGTGTGTGTATATATATATGCATATTTATATGTAAAAGCAGTGCATTGTAGATACATGTAATTCTATGAATGACTAGACTGTGCAAGGGTATAAATGTCTTTTACAGACATTTCCAGCAAAAGTGCTTATAGACTCTCATTTCTGAATCCTAGTTGTAATGAGATCCGGCTGGATGTCAACAGAAATGGCTTTGAAACAGTGATTATAAGATCACTTCATGAAGCAACATGAACTTACTTTACAAAACAAGGACTGCTAATGAAAAGAAATGGAGTTAGACTGCAGCTGATACAACAGCCCCTTCTCACCACTACAGCCCTTGAGAATGGCTCAGGAGTGATTATTGTTGCCAGTACGGTACCAGGGGGACGTGGAGGTTGGCTCTGGTTGGGGTTTGGCTCTGTACAGCCTTGGGGTTGCCACTGTCTCTTTTACTGTAATTCTCCAATTTTCTCACTGGCAAAGATGGGAGAGGGGGTTGGCCTCTTGCATGTGATGCGTGTGTGTTTTGGGGAGAACTTTGGTTGTTCAATGGGAGGGATTTGGTCTGGAGACATGCCTCTCGGTGGGAGTCGATCCGTTGACTTCAGAGGGGTGTTCAGTGCTGTATGAATATAAATATATATGGACTGTAAGCAGACATCTGAAGATGTATCAGGTGTTCTGATTGCTATCAGTATTTGATGCAAGGCTGAGAGCAGAAAGCGGTTGTACCCAGGGGTTACCTGCACCCACCACAACCTCTGCCACCCCCAGTTTTGCACCACCCCAGCCGCAGTGCCCATGGTGGCTCCCAGGGACTGTCACATCAGGTGGGGAGGCATCACTCCCACCTGGGCCTTGGGGGGGATGTACTGCTGGGAGGTGGGAGTGCTGGGTCCTGGGCATCCCTGGCTCCCTGCTCGAGGCTACAGGCAGCGGGGTGCTTGCACCTCTGATGGGGAACAGGCAGCTTCACACCAGCATCTCCCCAAATTCCGAACTCTTACTGTTGTTTCCAGTGACATTGAAAGGAAAAGGTGGTGAGTGTTAATGCCAACTAGGACCAAAAGCCACAGTTAAACCTAAAGACCTATAAATGAGGGAAACCTGCCATGGTGTGTGTGTGGAAAAGGACATCTTTATGTCTGCTTTAATTTTCCCGTTTGTATATCCTCTGAAGATAAATACAGGGAGATTTCAATTCAGTTAACAGCGGTATTTTGGTAAAACGCCTCCAGAAATCAGGAGAGGCTGATTTATTTTAAATGGTCCTTGTCTCCATTTATACTAAGAAAGCTGAGCCTGGGGTTTGTCCAAAACAGAGCAGAGAGACCACCGAGTAGTCTCATCAGCAGAGCACTAATTGTGGCCATTTATTATAGTCACTTATCTGATAGTAGCTTCTTTATCTCTGATAGTTTTACAGGGATAAAATCCACCAGGCATTCGCACCAGTATATAAACATGTTACCTTGTGGCAGAGTGTCTGTTACTTACTGTCAACACTTGCCAGCAAAAAAATGCCTATCTCAAGCTTATATGAAGTAATGATGAGTTTAATATGCTCCAGTGAAAGCCGGAGAGTAAACAAGGCATCACAAATGTTTGCCTTGTCTGGCCTCTTAAACAAATAAAGGTGACTGAGAAGTACAAACAACACCAGGTCGGGGCTTATCAGGGTGATGGTGGCAGTGTCGCTAATGCAGGCTCTCCGGGTGAGCGAGGGCTGCGTACGTGCTAATTATTACAGTATATACTGAGGGAGCCCTTTGTAAGGGAAGGCTCTTCCTCCAGCCTGGCCAAAATATTGTAGTATGAGGCTGTAATGCCATGGCTGTTTCAGGTCCTGGTATACTGGGGTGCAGGGGGAGGAAACGCATATGAAGAGCCAGCACGCTGGGCTAGCCTGGCCCTGGTGACACAGGGCAAGCAGCGTTTTTGTGTGTGATTGCCCTGCTCAGCCCACCTTCTCTCCACAAACAGTGGATAAATGAGGAAGACCAAAGATGGTGGTATAAATGCCAGGCAATGAGAGGGAGGGAGGACCTCCCTTTCAGATCAAGGGATGAAAATCACACTAAGACTTTCTCACAAGTGAGAAGAAAAAAAATAAAAATTGCTATTGTCTTACTGCTGTGTTTGGATCAGCCAGAACAAACTCACTTTGTGTGTGACCACAACCAGTGTGCCTGACGAATCTCGATGGGCTGGTGGACAAAAACTGAAAATCGACACTTCAATATGTGAGTAGAGACCTTGTTAAGGAATCATCCCTGTTATGGGAGGCACTTAAGACCATCCATCCCCTGGCTGACAATAAATAAGCTAGCACTTTCTTGGCTGCAGTGTTGATCTTATGATAAGTGATGGAAATACATCCCATTTGTCATAATGAAATACCAAGGACAAGTGGAGTATAGCTACCTAAGCTGTGTTTAGTGTCAAACACGGCATGAAATTGCCAGGAAGGGAAAATTCAGTTATAGATTGAACGTTTTGTAGAGGATCTTAATTCAAAACTCTATTACAGCCCGTGAGACCAGATCCACACAGACATACACATTACAGAGAAACAGCAAAAACTTATAGCTGGCAAAGGTGTTTGCCAAGCATTGACAGCATTGCTCAGCCTCACAGGAGCGGAGCTGACGTTCAGCTTTGCAGAGTCAGCTCACCATGTTCTCCATGCAAAATACCATGTGCAGAGTATATTCACTTGCGACAAATGTGGATTTTTCATGCAGAACTGCCCTTCCTGTAACACAGGCCATCAGGATGGGAGCTTCCTGCTTCAGTTTAGCTGGAAAATGTGAGGCAATTGCAGCTTCATCATCTCTCGCAGTGAATAACCAACTGACTCAAAAGCTTTCTCATCTGCTTTCTGCATGTTTCTTTCCAGGGCTGCAAGCAAACAGCTGGATTGTTGGGTGACAGCGTGGCTTTCATTTGCAGCTAGAAGATTACGTAATCTGGAAACTGTTTGGAGGGATAATTTAATTTTGAATTGCTTTGGCACTGTAAACAAAATGGTCCAAGACCAGATGAAAGGCCTGGGCAGTGCGGTCCACCTGCCTGCTAACTCCTTCCCTAAACATCTGAATGCGTGGCAGATGTGGGAGAGAGCTTGCGGACGTGGAGGTGGTGGTAAAACTGTGTTGGCAGGAGGGATGCTGTGGCTCAGGGAGTATTATCCAGGCTTGTTTAGTACCAATTACATGCCCATCCTTTTGCACAGTTCACCGTGAGCAAGGCTGATGGTCGTTCTGTGTCATTGCTGGTGGCTAGGGATTAGTTTTACCCCAGCATTTGCCACCTTGGTTGATCTACCCAGACAGCTGTCTCAGCTGTTAGTGGGCATGTATTTTATTTTGCAGCTGGGGTGAGCCAGGAGCATGTACACCATTGGGTACCCAAGCTCCCAAACATGGCATTTTGTCACCCAGCCGGAGGTCAGCGGCAGAAGGACGGCCAGTCCCCTGGGGATCCATAATTTATCCTCCCATACACGGATGTGTGCCAGGTCCATGCCTGCGTGCTGCGTGGCACAGTCGCCACCAAGCACAGATCCCTGCTTGAGTAGGGCAAGTGGTGAGAAGATGAAGGGTGAGATTTCCAGCTGCAGCCAAGGGAGCTGTGCATCAGCAGAAAAAAAGGGACCCAGTTTTTCTAACCAGTAGCTCAGTAGATCCAGCCCCGGACACAAAAGTCAACCTAATCTCTTTGCACTGGCAATCAAAACTCAGTGGTTAAAGCTAATTACCAGTACTGTTGATGGTGCGTGAACCAGAGGAGAGCTGGCTGCTTTTCCCAGGGCTGTATAGTTTCTACACTGCTAGCAGAGTAGAAAATACAAAAACAAGGTATTATTTTTGTCAGTAAATGAAACATATCTGACTCAAATTTCCTGCAGAAGACAGCAGATCCATTGAGTAAAAGCGTGTCATTTTTATAGTCACTTCTCTGAGCACAACCACATTTAAGAAAGCCACAAACCTGAATGGCAATATGATTTTACATTTAAAAAAGAGATTTAGCACGTTACAGTACATTTTCCCTGGGCTGCAGGGGAACTGTTTCTTGCTTAGCTGTGAGTTCATAAATTATCAGGTCGAGTTCATGCACTATCGTGTTTCAGGACAGAGCTGTTTTACAAATAACGCTATGCGGTGGTTCTCTTTCGTTGGGAAAGCCTTCAAATATGAGAGATTGATATTGCAGGGAAACAATATGAAGGAATGGGCAACTGATTTTGATAGAGTTAAAAATCTGTTACCACTTCAGCGGCTGTTGCTTAATCTCGTGTTTTCAGAGTTGATAACACGATCATAAAGTTCACTCCTGGCTGAACGCTGGCACAGGAGTTTCTCAATCCAGAAGTGAATTCCAGATATGAACATTAGTACTACTATTAATAAAACCTCCTCCTTTCCAATGACAGAAGTGCAAATAAATGCCAAATTCGATTTGGGATAAGAGCTGCTGGGGTTCAGCCAATATCTGGCTTTGTAAAAACAACTTCACCAAGACAGAAACATAAAATATTAATTATGAGGGTACAGAAATACGCCTCCTGCACTCCAACTTTTACAACTCTTTAGCAAGAGGGTTTGAAGCAAAACCAGAAACTGCCTTTAGCTTTTTATTGCTCCGCGATCAGCGATACCACCTTGCAAGCAGACAGAAAGGAGATGCAAGACCTGACCTGCAGCCTATTGACATCAACGGACTTTGCAAATAGCCCGGCTCCAGCACTGGCCAGAAGAACCAAAATTCCTTCTCTGTGCAGCCCTGGAACAACTGGGAGGGATCTTCATTTTTTTTTAGGTCCAGGAAGGCGTCATCTCTACTGATTAGGTAGGAGATTGCGTTTAGAAGATCTGGTTTCCAATCCCAGCTTTGTAACAAACTGTTTTTAGTAAATCTTTCCTTATTCTGCATTTCATCTCCTGATGTGAAAAAATAGGTGTCGTGACTTTTGTTAAGCAATTTGTGAATCTCAGAAGGGAGGAAAAAAATTCACCTAAGTATAATGTAAACAGCTCAATCTGAAGAGCTTTGAGACCTGGGTTAGTGATTACAAACAGTGTCTCTCCCAGTACTCCTTCACTTTTAAAATCTGACACTGCAGCTGTGACAGTGCTACAGGGATTTCACGGTTATATCAGACTATTTGCAATGAGCTGTTTGAAAATGCTTAATGAAGACTAAGTAAAGCTGTCACAAGGTCTTAGTGTGGGAAAGGGGGGTTGCCATTAAGATTAATACCATGGCTTAATTACTTTTTTTTTTTTCTCTCCAGAAATGTAGCTTCATTATAACAAAGTCTTTTAGCTTTTTAATGATTGTGTAATTTAATCGTACAACAACAACATTTGCTAAGTTACTTATTGAATTCTTAACGTAAAACCTCTCTTTGGGCAGGTAGCTGTCAGTATCTATTCTCACACAATATTTTTGCTCCTCTTCTCTTCCCCCATCACCAGCCGGAACTTACAAAACCAGCTTCCTTAGGAGTATTTTAGTGCTTTCACTGCCTGCCAAAACCAGGAAGTATAAAACACACAGAAAAACAAATTTTTCTTTTTTTACAATAAGATATCTGAGGAAATTGGGACCAGGCTCTTACATTGTCTCCCTGTCTACAGTATAACAAGCTTGGGCCACAGTCGTGATAACTTTTATGCCTGTGCACAGTCTGGCTGAATTAGAGCATAATCGTCTGTGACGGAGTGCAGGTGATCACATACAAACCTTTGGGACCACAAATAGGTGAAACACCCAGGGAGTGTGGGGTGGAAACGGATTCTCGGCTGCGCTGTTCTCACATTGCACCAGTGTGATGTTGGGAGGGACCCGAATTCAGGTAAAATAAGAAATACTGGGAAGAGTCAGGCCCATTGCTTGAAGATCACTGCAACGTTTAGGCACAAAAGGATGGATGACAGATTTTTCAGCCTGAACTCCATCCCAAAAATCTGCTTAATCCCCTTTTTAATTCTTGTGTGGGTGCCGGAAACGCCTTTCGTTTGCTTCAGCAACAGCAGCCAGTTAGTTAGATGCTATCAGCTACTTCTTCATCCAGTTGTCCTTTGCATGTTGATATGCACATAAGACAGGGGAGAGAAACCTTAAGCCACAAGCTTATCCCACGTATAATAGGATGCACCTTGAAACAATTTTGATGTCTCCATTGAAATCAGCTTAGGTTAAGCCTACATAAATAGTGTCAAAGGGGAACACACCCAGAACACTCTGGGAGACCATGATAAACACTCCTGATGTTTTGCAGCTGTGCTCATCATCTGTGCATTTCACAATAAAATTTTACAAAGCATCCAGACACCCAGCTGGTTGTATTCACTGCAAGATGGCTTTCTCCATGATGGCATTCTGTTCCGTATCTGTTGCCCTGCACTATTCCCTTCCCCGGCTTCAGTCCCCATCACTTGTTTCTTGCTAGAAACAGCAAATTGTGATACTTTTAGATGCGTTAGGCTTCAAGTCTGAATTATACTTGTTTGAAACTGAGGAAAAAACCCCACTTCTCTGAATAGAAAACAGGTCCAATTTACCGTTAATTGCATCAAAGCAATTGTGATTTTCAAGTATTTTTGAGTTATTTGCCCTTGACTGTGACTGTAATTTCCCTCTGCAGTGACTAAGCCTCTATTCTGGAACTCATATACATGGCAGAGACTATGTGAATGATCATGCTTCTTCTCCTGAACCTCTGCCCTGGTATCTCAGATACCCAAAAGCTGAGCACAGCTACTTGCAGGGTTGGAGTCTCCTCTTGTAAAAGCGAATGAAAGAAACCCGGCTTTGGGTGTTTGTAGACGACACCTGAGTCTCCTCTCACTGACAGTATATCACTGGCATAATTCCCTTGATGAAAGTGGAATTCCTGCTGATTTACACCAAGAGCATTAACGAGAGAGGGGGTTCAGGTCTTAAGTGCTGGGGTTTAGCCGTATTTCTTCTGTCTTCATTCCTTCCCCGATGATTCTCCAGGAAATCTCGCTTTGGGGAGATAAGTGCCTACAAGAATGTTGAAATTAATTTCAGAGCTGCCTGAAATGGCCGCACAGACAACCAGCCAGAGGAAATGCCCCAACAGAGGGATTTATTGCACTATCCCTCCTCTTTGCCAAGCCGAGACGTCTTAATCTTTCCTGATGACATTATTATGGACCGGCCAACGCAGACACAGCCCTGAGCGAATGACAGACCAGTGCTTCCCTTGAGACCTGCTAATCCTGGATGGGACTTAAGTGGAGGGAACAGAAACTTCCTGCAGGTCACCCCAGGCCAGAAAGACATGGAGTGAATTTTGGGGGGAGCACACCATGTGCCTCCTGACCTATAAACCAAGCCAGTGTCCCCATCACTGCAGGGTACTGCAGTCTCTGTTTTAAGGGTTTCCAATGTGCGGGCCTGCCAGCGGTTTTTCTTGGATCTTGAATTGGGGGGATGGCAGGTTCTGGAGCACAGCGAGCTGGTACTGAGCACCCAGGCCATGAAATTACCATGTTTCTAATTTGCAATCCTACCAGATACTGAGACAAGGATAGAAAGAACAAGAGAAATGAGTCTTTTGTCCTTGTGTTTGGCACAGCCTCATTTTCTACAGTATCTTCAGCATCTCTGTGTTTCAAGGGAAAGAAATAATCCTTGGTAAGTGATAATATTAAAAGCCCCGAACGTCCTGTTTCTTGACAAACTGTGCGTTGCCCCCTTGCCTTTAGAAGCAGAATTAAACACATAATGACCCTCCCTCCCAACTTCCAGGAGTACAATAGTTTTCTCTGACTTTGTCCCTCTTACTTGGCTTGTAGGCTGGATCTGGGCTGGTCTGGAGAGTCCCATCTTCTCCTGAGGTTAGATGTCAGCGTTGAGTCTGAGACACATTTCAGACAGTTTGCGTCATTGTGTAAACAGTGATAACAATATTTAATGATGATAAGTCTGAATTTTACCACAAAACTATAAAGCAGCGGAGAGAATGAATTATGCAATTTACAGCTAGCAAAAAGGCAGCCAAAGGGAAAGCAAAGGATATGTGCAGCAGAGAGACAAATTTAGTGGTCTGGGACTATAGTGTCATTTGTTTTTGTGTTTAGTAGCACTTAGCAGTCATGGAGCATAAATAATCTTTATTGCAGTGGAACCCAGGAACAGTGCTGGCAACTACTTGTCACTCTGCAGGACAACAGCTTCACATGGCACAGCAAGGTGTGTCTCGGGTCTGGAGGGTTCATCTCAGGCTCCTTGGTCCCCTGATGCTCAAGGGTGGATGCTGGGTGACACTGTGCTTCTAACCATCCCCGGGATGTGTGAAAAAACTGGTGCTCATTGAAGCCACCTTCTATTCCAGCCTAATGAAATTCTGCTGTTCTCACTAACTTAATTACCCAAATGATTTTTAAGCGCACAGTCTTACAGTTTCAACAATGGCAAGAGAGAAAAGGAACAATAAAAGAAAGTCGCACAGAGGGGAGCTAGGAAAACTCAAACATTTCTGTCTTATTTTTGGTTCATTTGTTTATTTTTAATATAAGAAGAGCAAAAAGGGGAAGAAAAACAAGGAACAGCATCTGTAAACTA
Source organism: Trogon surrucura (assembly GCA_020746105.1). NCBI lineage: Eukaryota > Metazoa > Chordata > Aves > Trogoniformes > Trogonidae > Trogon > Trogon surrucura. The sequence goes on from CM036618.1 coordinate 106,221,461, forward strand.
TATTCCTTCCCTTTTTCTTCCTCCAGTGCCATTCCATTATTTTCTTTTTACTTCTTTTTTGTTATAACAGTATCAAAATCCTTTAAAAATGTACTATTTTTCATACATTCCTTCACTTTTTCAGTGACAGCCTTGAGACACAAAAAGTGCTGCCAAAAGTTCCCCTAAATGTCCATTCTGAGAACAGCAAAAAAAAAATTCTGTTTTTGAAAACTGAACGCAATTTGGCTTGCTACCTTGAAAAAAATCCCAACAAACGAGAACGCTCAAACACAATCGTGATTTATACAGAATCAAAAATTAATATCGGCGTCAGTGGCAGTTTGTGATCCCATGTTGATATAATGTGGGTCATGTTGCATACTGTAAGAAAAAGGTGTGTGCAAGAATTAATATTCAGCACGTTGGCCTGCTCTAATCATGGGTAAAGTAAGAGAGAGAGATCAGCTTTGTACCCCTTTTTCTTCACCCCATTCTTGGTGGGACACCCCATGGGGACATTTGGGGACAGCCTGATTGTTCTCTTGCCAAGGGCAGCAGGACCGTGGTGGCTGCGTGCAGTGGCAGCATGAGGAGGGTTAGCTTGTGCTCTGGGGTAGACGGGCACTTTGGAGAATGAGATTTTAGGGCAGATTCTTCTTCTCCTCCCAAAATCTCCCACCTGTCACTTCTGCACAAAACTTGGCACAGTTCTGGCCCCACCTCTGCTAGAGCTGCTTGCATCCTGCCCGTAAATTTGGGATAGTTTGCAGATAATATTTACCTGCCTCTGCAAGTGCTGTGAAAATCAGTAGCCTCTGTCCTTAAGTCCACTGTGAACCACTCTAAGTAGAAAGTGTCTGAGCTCCCTCCAGTAAAAAAAACAAAACAAAACAAAAAAATCAATATACAAGACTGAGGAAATGCCAAATTGCTCAAGCTCTCCATTCTTCTGGCTTCTAAGAGGATACTGCAAATTACAGGGTAAACAACTTTTGAAACAACATTAAAAAGTGATGTGTCACTTGCCAGTGTCCCTTTAACTATGAAAAATAACAGCAACGTAGGAAAAAAATGTAAATTTAACATCAGGCAGATCTTCCCCCACAGCATAATGCAGAATTTGATGAATAGAATGAATGAAACAACAGAGGATCCAAGCATTACACAACGGCTGTAATTGTGCTAACCAGCTGTAGTCATCTGCTGCTTCCAAAAAAAGTTCAGAGCATTTTGACAGTGTCGCCTGTGCGGATTGGAAAGCTGCAGCAAAAATGTATTTCCATTTATTATTCGAGAAAAAGAGGATCTATTCCTCAGTGTCAGATTTTGCTTGGAAGGTGCCAAGAGAGCAGAGAACGAAGAACGGGATTACTTACAAAGCTGAGGGAATGAAAAAAGAGACAAAAAAGAAAAAAAAAAGGAAAAAAGCAGTATCACTTCTATGGAAAGAACATTTTAGATGAGAATATGTTGCTGGATCCAGTCACACTGATGGTCAGTCTAATCCCATGCCTTTTCGTGAGAGTGATGGGAGCACCGTGCCCACTCAGGTCCTAGGACATACCCAAACTGGAGGCTTTTTGTCCCTGGGAGAGGTGTTTTTTCCGGCACACAGGCTGACATCAGACTGCTATTTTGAAAAGCGTTAACGGTGTAGCTGTACTTGGCTGTTTGAGACAAGGCTTGGGAATTAGGCATTGCAAAGCCTGTCTTTTAGGCATCTGTAGACAACATGTGGCGAAAGCTGGAGCCGTGCAGCAGCTGGGCCACCAAACTCGATTAACGCGAGAGGCCAAGGAGAGGAACAGCGGTCTCAGCTCTACCCTCTCTGGACCAACGCTGCTCTACCGAGGGATCCTCGAGCCAACATGGAGACCAGGAGCTTGCTGCAGAGGGGGGTCTTTGCCATGCAAACTCATCCCTGAGAACACAGACACAGCTACCACTTCTGGGGCCATAATTTTCTTTGTAACATTATCTAGAGAGAGGGTCCTTTTCATGCTGGAGTGCCCTTGTATAGGGGAAGCAGTGATGATGAAGAATATTAGGAGGATGTTGGAGCTCTGTAAGCATGGCACAACCTGGGAGTGCAGGTGAATCCCCTTCGAGAAAAATTCACGATTACTATGATTTCATATGTCCTGTTTTGTAATAAATGCCTGTTTTGATATGTTCACAAGCCACGGAGCTCTAGGAATGCTTTGGTGTGCATGGTGTGCCAGTCAGATTCATTTAATTTGGAGGTGAGATAGGCAGTTTTATCCAGCTTTTAGTACTTGGTTTTGTTTTTGGTCACAGATCATTTACTGAACCTGTTTTAAGTGGAATGGAGGGTGGTTTTTTTTTAAGCCAAGAGACTTGGTTCTGGCTTGTTACAAAACAGCGGCTTTCAGCAGGATCCAAATCTATCTTCAGCTTTTCTGGGTAACTCTAAATGAGTACTTTAACTTGGGGATTTCTGTGCCGAGGAAGAAGGGAAGTCAACAACTCAGCACAGCGCAGAAGTAGAACTGGCATGTGAGTGTTTCTGATTTCCCGTGTCTCCCTTTCCGTGCTTGCACAACAAAAAGTGACGCTGGCATAGGTCACCCTGCACCTCATGAATTGTAATCCTCCTGTCTTCCCTCGGATTTCAGCTCAGATGCTGCATGACCCTATTGCCAGAGACAGTGGGGATGGCATCTCAGTCCAGTAGATGTAGTAGTTCTTGCTCAAGGGAGAAAAGCCTTTTATTTGGGATAGAAAAGCCTGAAAGAGTTTAGGGATTGCACACTTCACACAAAGATTTTAATGGAAACTATTCAGCCTAACTAAGATGACCTTAGGGGCTAGATATTACATGCAACTAAATGCAAAGCTTTTGAAAAGGCTGTTGCGGACAAAAATTGGAAAGGAAAAAGAAAGAAAGAAAAAACTGATGGAGCAAACACACAGATCATACCCTTAAATACAGCCTCAGTAAAACACTGCTTTTGATAGTCCTGCTTCAAACGGGAAGTCAGACTACATGACCTCTAGAGGTCCCTTCTAACCAAAATTTCTATGATTCTGTGAGTCATATACATTTTCTCATAATTTCTTCTGTCATTTTACTTGCTAGTTTTCCTAGTGAAAGCCTAGAATTTAACACTTCGGCCTCTTTTACATCAGAATATTTGAGCAGTGACTTCCATCACTAGATTAGGCTACAGGCAAGCATTCAGCTTCTGCTGCTAAACAGTGTCAGAAAGGAACAGACTAAAGGAAGAAAATTCTCTTCTTCTACCATCAGGCAAAAGGCTAGGTCTCAGGACTACCAAATTCACTTAGTATTCATCATGGTATTGCCACACAGAAATAAGGTGTGGTGGGTATTCCCACTAAGGTTAGCCTCTCTGAGCAAGAGTTGGGAGTGGAGGTAGGAACGATGAGGGTGCAGGCTGGACAGCTGAGTGTGACTGCATTATTTCAGCTCTTGGGCTGGATGGTGGAGGACTGCTGAGCAGCAAGCAGCAAAGAAAAAGAATTCAGTCCACTTTGAAATATTTATACCCACAGCACAGGAAACTTAAAGGATTTATCCATCCAGCTGTTTGCAAACAATGAGCAGTATTGGAGCAACAGCAAATCACTCTCCCAATACTAATTTTCAAATTGTGTTTGGACTGGGATGGCTCTGACCCAGTTAGGAAAGATCTGGGCAGAGCAGATCAGCTGGAGTTGCCTCCATCTGGAGTTCCCACAAACATTCCTGATGTTCCTCCTCCTCCCCCACTCACTGAGATGAAGGCTTGAATATTGCCAGCTGCGAGAAGGCGTGTGGGCCCCACGAAATCTTTACCCTACCAGTTCCTCCATCTCACTGCCCAACCCAGCAGTAAATCATTCCGTTTACTGTCTAACCTGGGATTTAAAAAGAGAAAACTTCAGCCTTGACCTCAACTGATCTCGTGATGCTGGGCACTCTTTTCCACCAGATCCTGCCGCCTGTGCAGCAGTTTGGGAGCACTCACTGCCTATCAGCACTGTGGCTTTCAACCACATCGTACTCTTCCTCTTGCATATATTCTTATTTGATTCTGATACGCTTATAAGAGAGAAGCTGGCGTGAAGCGTGGCTGCACAGTGGTGGCTCTGGCCTCTCCGGGAGCAGGCTGAGAGCAAGGCTGCAGCACTCAGGGATCTGGGCCGCCCTGGATGGGGTTGGGACTACACTTATTTTACTTGCTTCGGTTACTCGTAGAGGCTCAGATCAACCCCCTGGCCCCAGCATTCGCTCTCTGGAATTCGAATGGTTTATCTCACACCCCAGAGGGGTCTGAAGCAGCGTGCTGCACCAAGCCCATCCTTATCGCGGCACTGACATGGCTTCTCTAAGCAAATGTTTAGCCCTACTTGACTCGGGATGAGTGCTGTATTGATTATTAACTTTAAACAAACATCTGGTTTTCATTACGAATGGTAGCAGACCAGAGAGGGGTGCTGTACTGGGCGGTGCGGTCACTTAACAACCATCAGGGCTGGCTATAAAGAAAATTTAACATATCCTGTAATTACAGTCTGCACAGCACAGGGGGATTTGGGATCTGCAGATCTGATTTCAGAACAGAAGAAAATGTTTATTGTATCTGCTACGCACATTTATTTACTCAGTAGTAGCAAGGTTTTTGAAATATTGCCTGTGCAAGAGCTTATTCCTTGCTTACGAGAAGGACTTTCTTGTTTAAGCCAGGAAACCTGAGCGAGGCTCGTGGTCAGGATGGCCTGCTTAATGCTTTTACAGGCTTCAGGATTTCAGGGCTTGTCAAGTACATGGATCTGTTCTGAAATATAAATAACATCTTCCCTCCACCTCCACCCTGGCAGCTCCAGCAATTCCCAGCTCCTCTGGTTGTGAGGAAAAGCTGCAGCTGGGGCAGCTCCATGGTGGTCCTGTGGGGTGCAAGGACAGGGTGGTGGGGACATCACCCCAAGAAACAGTGGCCCTAGTGATCCTCAGTCTCCAAAGAGGGAGAGGGTTTCGAAAAGTGTCCAGGGGTGGCCCTTGGCTTGTCTCTACATTGATGAAACCCGAAGAATTGAATTTGCACCCAGTGGCTGTATCTGCAACCCTGCGCGAGGCATCAGTACCCGGCTCCCAGGGAATTATCAGCCAAAGGGACGTTTTTGGGATGATGTAATGCTGAAACTTGAGCTCCATCTGAAAGGACATGGTAGGTGGAGTTTCTATGGAGCCAGACAGAGCTGGGATCCTCTCCCTCTCCCTTTTTTTCTGGCTCATTCAGACTGTCTCAATTAAAGCTTGGTTGAATTAATCTTGCACTTTTAATGTCAGTTGCTATTTTTCTAATTCACCTCCACACTCTTAAAGGCTATTTCTCCAAACAAAACGGGTCTGTTCTTCAATTTCAGGCTGTCAATTTCATGGGCTGCTGATACATTTATTAGGTGTGTAATTTGCTATTTTTAGGAGGCTGTGGGGGAGTAGCACCATTTTTTTTTCTTCTCTTTTGCATTTATAAACCTCTTACAGTTCCCTGTCCACTGAAAATATTTTTACTATTTAAAATGTAGTATCAAAGTCTGGGTATCTCGGTCCAAATTCCTCCCTGGCGTAACTCTACTGACCTCTATTTCCCAAGGAGTGAATTTATTCCCTAATGTTCTTTTTCTAACTTTTTTTTTTTATTGGATAGATGTGAACACTTCTTGGCTATTGCTGGACACACGAAAATATCTAACTGCATGGACTAATGACATGAATCAGAAACAGGCCTCAGCTACCAACCCTGCTGGAGGAAATACTCAGACCTTTCAGTTAAGCCTGTCCTTTGGTCTGACTATCTCTCTGAAACCACAAATGCCCACACACCGCACTGGGCTCACAGTCAAAGTTTGCTACTAGACTTTGCTCTTTTCAAAGTAATCATGAAGAATTTGGCCATGATTTGAGGCCAGTTCCTGTGTAGTACTGGGGGACTTATTTACTCCCCTGCAAGAGGGCAGAGGTTTTTGCCTATCTGAAACTAAGAGATTGGAGGTGTCATCATCACCCCTTAAGGGAACAACCCCTCTCCTATGCCAGCCATGCTCAGTCTGGAAGGTTCACCACCCACCAAGACCAGGCCATGTGCTGGAGGCACAAGGAGACTGCACTAGGACCATACAGATAGAATGGTGGCAATGCATTTGTCCAAGTCAAGATGCAACCAGATCACCTGCCTGGTTAACCAGCAATGGTCAACCAGTGGACGAGTGCTTATGCTACACAGGTTGCAGTTGAGAAAGGATGGTGGTATTGAGGAGAGGTATTTGCATTTTCCTTGGCATGTGATTTCTGAGGTGGTGAAGGGACTGTAGATAGAGTCCATACATGGTTCTTCTACCAAGAGATAGAAGATGCCTTCTGGCATTTCCTCACGTTTGTATGACTTTTCCAGCTGCTTGGGGATCTTTTCTACCTCCAGAATATGGGGACTCTGGGGTGACTGTCCCAATTGTGCACAGTCTTTGCTGCACATCCTCTGCCACCAACATTGCCAAAGATGCCTTGCAAAGAAGGGGTGTGAGCGTGACATGTCTCAAAATTTCCTGGCATTTGCAGCTCCTGTCCATGGGCATAGCTTCACGCTGAAGCCCAACACTTCCTCCTGTAGTGACACCTAGCCCTTTGCTGAGCTGTTGTCTCTTGACCTGTCACCCCTGCTCTTCCCTCCCATGCCCACACCTGTGTGTGCATCCAAAATGTGATAAAGTAGTTCCAAGTGGCTCTATGAACAAGAAGCGAATGTGGCCATGGAGGCAGCTTTGAGCTGAAGATGGGTTGCAAGAACGGGACCAGCGTCTCACAGCGCTAACTCATGCTACCTAGATGGCCAAGGGGCAGAGGGGATGGTGTCTACTACCTTCACAGGCAGCAATAAATGACGCAGAAATAAACAATGCAGGAAAGCAGAGCTCTAAGGCCAGACCTCCAAGCATAATTAGACACCTAATTTCCCTGTGGGCCTCCCACTGAAGTCAGTGGGAGGTTAAATGTCGAAGCACCTAAATGCCTCTGGAGATCTGGCCCATCACTTTCTCATTACAAAATGCAAGAGATAAGCTTGCCTGTGCTGTCCACATGCCAGATGCAGTTGGACCTATTTTCTCTCTCCTGTGTATCTGTTCACTGGAATTCCTTTGGGGTCTAATTCTTGTCATATCCCCACAGCTGGCCGGTCTGGTCTAGGCATGTTTGAGATGGTTTGCAGTTTACTGCTGCTACCGAGAGTTGCTTCAGAAAGTATCTCGGGACTGCTGTGTCATCTGGGCTCTTGTGCAGCAGTGTCAGGCTGGAAATTTCTGCTGAGCGTGTGGCAGGCTCAGAGAGGGGAAATGAGTCAGGGTCCAAACGCTCACCAAAAAGGTGGAGGGCAGGATTTAAATGGAAATGCAGAAAAAAAAATTATGGCAGTAGCTCTAGAAATATGCTTGAAAAGTCGCTTTGCGAGGATGAGGTGGGATAGAATGTGCGGGATGGTGGAGGCTAAAACCCCCTTCCTCTGCATGTCTCTCCTTCCAAATAAACACCCAGAGTTAATTAAGAGCCGTTATCTCCGCAGATTTGCTAGGTATGCTCCACCGTGCTTCTGCTGCCTCCGCTGTGGTCGCCAAACCAGACCGGCCCAACAAGTTAAGCAGCGCAACTCCTCCGTGCAGCCTCATGCAGAGCTTATTACAGCTGATCAAGTGGTAGGTGATGGACACCCCAGATAGTCTGCTGATCTGCACCGCCCCACTTATCTTAATCAGGAGGAGCGGCTGGTCACAGCCCGTCTTTCCTGGGGCTGAGGGTGAGTGTCCACTGCTTGCTGCTCGGTGGGAGGCCTGGCCAGGAGCAGCTGTGGCTGGTGGTGGTGGTGGACTCAGAGGGTCAGCCTCCCTGGGCTGGGGAGGTGATGAGTGTGCCAGACCTCAGCTAGAATAGCAGAGATGCTGTGCTTGTCGGTTCTGCTTTATCCTTTTCTGCCACGCTTGTGGACATTTGTTTCTGTGGTTGAGCTATTTGAGGGTTTGCAGGTGAAAGTGCTGGAGGGTGGTTAGACATTCGGGGTGACTGTTGGCATTGCTGGATGCTTCCTCCTGCCAAGATACGCTGTTGCTGGGGGCAAAAGGTGGTACCACGAGGCAGCACACTGTGACAAGGGGCATTAGCACTATAGAAAAAAACACAAGTTGGAAACAATTGAAGATGCTTTCACAATGCATGCAACTGTTTGTTTTATATAATCAAACATACTCAAATTCTTAGAGTTACACTCAAAAGGTGGCAAAACTCATTATCAGTGTTGCCTCTCCTCACTTTTAATTGAGAGGGAAAATAAATGGTTAGTGGAAGATTCAGACAAGAACGTTGAAACCTCTTGACCAACAATTTTTAGATTTTATTACCCTAGTTTTGTATTGTCAAAGGGGATTCTTATCTTACTCTGAGTCTCGGAGGCCAATGCAAATCTAAAACATCTTTTATCCTATTATAGGAGAAAGTTTCCATTTATTCTTGCCAGCTGTTGAATTTAGGGATGTCATGGTACTTTCTGACTCCTGTCCATCCTTATAAGCAGCATCCAATCAAATGAATTATTTGCTGGATAACATTTATTTTTGCTAAGATTTTTTTTCATGTGAAAATTTGCACTGGTAAATAATGCAGGGTAGCAATTTTAAGCCACATTTTTTTTCCACTGGTGAACATGTATTTAGGATAAATACAAAATTGCTGCAAAGTGAAATGAATTGTTGTAGTTAAAACAAGTCTGAAAACATTGAAACGTTTGATGTTGACATTCTAAAGACAGCCTTTCAATAGCATTATTCAAAACCAACGTTTGTTTCAGATTTACTTTAGTTTTATTGAAACTGTTGGAGAATGACATTAAAAGCTCATGAAGGAACCAAAACACAGCCTTCAACTCAAACATTTTTTTCCCCAATATTTCAGTTTTGAAAAAAAAACCCCAAACCCAACCCCAAACCAACATATATTTCAGGTCCACTTCAGGCAGTCCTTCCCCTTGTACTCTTGTCATTTGGTTTTATCTATGAACTGGAAGATCAGTTTTTGCTTCTCATTCTGGGCAAACACTGCCTTTCAGTTATTCTCCAGCTACAACTATCAGCTGCAAATATCTCAGCCTCACTAATTTTTTTGTTTCAGCCTTCTGGGACCAAGGCAGAGGGAGTGTGGCCCCTCTCAGCACCCACAATGGGTCCTCTTTCGCTTCCTGCGCTTCATCTGCCACCTCCTGGGCCGCTCTGGGTTTTCGAAGGCGTAATGAGGGGAAGACACAAGTGATGCAGGTACGTCTTTACATGTGGCAAAGTTTTTGAGTGTGACTCTCTACTTTCTAAGAACGGTGTGGACATAATTACACGGAAGAGTGAACAAATATTTTTGCAACTTTCCTGCCTGCCTTCAGCGTGTGCAGCTGAGGGGGAAGTGGCCGGTGGCGAGCCATATATAGGAAATTTAGAGAAGTAGGGAGATATCAGCGGTGTAATGCTACACACGTTAAACATGTAGAAGTGCTCTGTCCCAGCTGATGTGGCTAGTCAAAGTATAAATTAGAGTCTCTGGAGGACAGGGCAATTAGCAAGGCAGATTAATTCCTCAGCTCCCATGTTCCAACCCCAGAGCCCTTGATGAGGAGACACTGGTATCGCCTTAGGGGCCCGCACCTGCTGGAGGGTACTTTCAGTTGGAAAGATCTTTTACCAGACCAACTCTGCATCACATAGGCCTTTAGTTGTTTTTTTTTTTTTTTTTTTTCTGCATGTTTGGATGGCTATTTTTCTCATGAGCTTGACATATGGGGTTTGTCCTTCTTACTCTTACTGGAAGGAGGGACCTTGGATGGGTGAGCAATCTCCAAGGGCTTGGTATGCTGCTGGAAGACCACTGGCGAGGTCTCATCCCCACAGATAGACACAGGGGATTTGAAGGCTGAGATCCCTGCAGGCAAACACGGGGATCAGCAGAGAAATCCTGCGTGTCGGTGCCCCAGCCCTCACACACCCTGCCTCCAAACCTGCCGGTGGGGCCTTATTCTGGCGCTGCAGTGCCAGCTGCATACATGGACCACCTGCACCCTGGTCCTCAGCATCAGCCTGACCATTGGGCTGTGTGGTGGGATCAGTATTTGGGGCGGCGGTGAGTGCCCCCTGGCATTGCCTGCCGCTGGAGGGCAACTCCCCAGGCACAGCCGTGCACACAGCGAAGAAGCCAGAGGTATGCGCTGAATCACCCATGATTAGTAGTTTATAAACCACACAGACCACAGCAGTCTGATTTCTCTTTATTGTGTATGGCTCCTTGGGAACTGAATGTCCTCCTTTTTTGTACAGTTTACTCCAGACAAAGGTCCCTTCCCTTTTTCTAATCTTGCCTTGCTTCGCCTTCCCAAGGCTGGCATATCAATAATTCATCTCCCTTGTATCCAGGAGGTTTCTAAACAACAGGAAACTTCAAGGATGGAACAGAAACATAAAACATTCCTGCAGCCATTTGCCTCCTGAATGCTAAGAGACACAGTGTTGCACCGACCAGCTTGTTGTGTATTTTTTTTTTTTTTTTGCTGAGCATCCCAGTTGAGTGCAGCTGTGATAAAACCATATGACAACACATATTTTTTTTCGCTTGTTGGGTAATAGGGCTGCAGCTGGTCTTCGAGTGCCATTTCTCATATGGGAGATACATTTATGGGAACTGGCAGTAACTGCTAATGTTGAATCAGGACAAAGTTAGCAAGAAATCTGCTGAGGGTAGTTGCAGAATCCAGGAGTCATGGACATCCTAAACTTTGCTCCAGGTCTCTCTTTAGGCAAGCAGAAAAAGTCTCCTTTCTGCTTTGTTCTTTGTTGTTGGCTTCCTATTTGCTAGTCAGTGGTATGTAGTATATCCCTTCATACAAGCACTTACTACCCTCTGGGAGTTTATGTCCTCTCTTTCCGCCGCAGGACATAAATTTTCTGCCACTGCTGTTGTCTCCATCTGCCCACAGGATGAATGTGGCAGAGCTTTCAGGTACAGCCAGGCGTGGAGAAGGCAGCACAATGCTTCGGTCAGTGAGAAGATGGGAGCTAAGATGCACCAGGAGAATTCAGGGTCACCATCTCATCTACCCAGGTAGACTGAGCAAGAGCATAGTCCTAACTCGGCCGTTAACTGATTTTGCAGGGTTTCTTAAATTTCTGCGCCTCTCTTAACCCCTCTTTCCCTGATCTGCTTTGTCTCGAGATGTGAGGCAGTGGGCCAGTATTCCCCAAGAGTTGCACGATGCTCACCTGTGTTTGACAGTCTCTGAAGGTATGCTCATATTAAGCTCAAGATTTCCTGGTCTGGCTGCATCTCCTTGCTGTCAGGTCTGCCACTGTCTCACAAATAATACTGCAATTCATCCATATCCAAAGCTGACTTTGCACCTCAGCAATTGCAAATCCTCTTTTTTTATTTTAAAAAGATCAGAAAAACTCCTTCTCTCATAACTTCAGTGGTTACAGATTTTCATAGCAGGATTATTTCTCATTCTAAGAAATAGGATCACATTGCTCTCGTCCCCTGTTGCCTTCATACCTGTCCTAGTTTGAGACCCCCAGGATAAAAGTCCTCAGAGGCTCTTGGCACAGGAGGCAATCCCAGTGAACATATCACAATATTCCTTCCCATGGTGCTCAGTATATAAGGGTCCCTGAGAAGAGCTTGGGGGTCTTTTTAGTGCCTACTGTGTTGGAAAGATTACCCTTGGCTGTTTGCCATCTCTCCCTGTGCTACTGGTGTTCCAGCCTCCTGTTTTCACACTGCAGATGAGTAACATTTGTTGGTATTGGTTTTCTTCTCCTGGCTCCACAGGTGAGAGTGGCACAGGCTTCTTTTCTGTTTTGGTTTTTTTTTTCTTTTGACTGTCATCCAGACTCCGGGTTTGGGTGCTCCTGTCTGCTGCTGAGTCCAGCCTAGAACTTTTTTCTGCTTGGGACCCAGTCTTAAGTTTTCTCCCCATGGTTGCCCGGTTATCCTCCCTTGGGAGAGTGGTGAGGGAATCACACAGAGTGTCTGTCAAAGTTTTGTGGCTGGTCTAGCCTTAAACTTTGACAGATTTATTGGTTCCCAACACAGGGCAAGAAACAGTCTCATATTTAATTGTTTCATAAGCTCTAATTTAACATTTACTTATTTATTTTTTTATTTGAAAGGTTGGGAAAAACCCCAAACCCTCAGCAGTTATTAATATGATTCTAAATGGAACGGATTATGGTTGATTTTGGATTACGGTTGATTGTCACATTGTTCCCTAATCTGCAATATCTGTTATCATATTATCTGGGCCTTCTTAGTGTAGTTTTATGGTTCTTTGGTCAGGTGGATTGGGCAAAGGGCATCAGTTTTCTGTCATGTTTAACACCACTCTTCTATTCTGGAATAAGCTGGATGGTGGCTTTACCTGTTTACCTCAGGCACTTAAGTCTTATTACTAACCATATTTTAATTTTTTTTTTTCACAGGAAATTATACTTCTTTCCACTGAACTGACACCATCAGAGTTTGGGGGTTCTGGAAACTGTTCTCCCTATTTTGATTTGCTAAACTTATTATTGATTATCACTAATATGTTGCAGGGGTGGTTTATTATTAGTATGCATAGGCGCAGGTGTAGCATGACAAGCAATGCCACGACTCTAAGTCCTAAAACAACCAGTAGTTATGTCTCTTCACCCATTGTGGCATGGGACACTGCTATACCAACCCATGCAACAGGCATTGCTGACACACCTTCACCCATACCAGAATGCATTGTCCCTGCAATCACAAAATAGTCATAGAAAAGACAGATTGTCCAGGAGAGAACCCTGATGAAGATTAAAGACTGGGTCTTTTCACAAAAACTCAGGCGGAGAGCCCTTCCAAAGTAGCCCTGAATCAGAGCAAGAAGCAACTACTCAATCCTTTTCTCTGGAAGAATTTGTGGAACATAAGGAAGGACTTTGGCTGGCACAAAGGGGAGACAGTGATCACCTGGTTGCTTTTTTGCTGAGATAGTGGGGCTGACACAATTGTTTTAAGCTGAAGAGAAACCAGACAGCTGGGAAGTCTGACTAGAGACGGAGGAATTGAGAAAGCTATTGGGAAGAAATTGAACTCTCTTGGTCTATGGAAGTGGCTCCTGGAAGCTGTGAAGGGCAGATATCCCTTTAAAGAGGACATCAAATGTCGCCTGAGCAAGTGGACCACCATAGGAAAAGGTATCATAGGCACAGCTGCCCCTCCTCTCCCTTTGTGATCGCCATGTGTTCCAGGGAGCTCCAGAAAACTTTTATCCTGGTGCTCTCAAACGAGGACAATATCCACCACTGAATTAAATTCAAACCCACTTTCCTGCCTTGTAAACCCCGCTTAGGACTCTGCCTCACCTTCCATCATTTCCTACTGGTGGGCTGCTTTCCTCCTGGACTGTATTTTTGTCCCTTCCTTAGGATAGTCCATGGTCTTACACTTGTGCCTGCTCCTTCTTCTCTGATTGGAGCCAAACATCTTGCCCTTCTCAATCAAATCCTTCTTTCATTTTCTCCTTAGCTTACATTTGGCAGTCTATAGAACATTTTTTAACCTGTGTATTTAAGATCTTTTATAAGCTCCCCCTCCCAATGCCCCCACATTATATTAGCTTCCTGCATTTGCACAGTATCAGAAACACCAACTTGTTTGGTGGGGTACAGGCCAGTGACATCGGGCAAAGATCTGTGAAGCTGTTCCCTTAGTAAACTGATGGGACAGATATTTATCGTTGAGAAAATTCACAGTTCATTTAACAACGGGTACAGGTAACTTGAAATGTGCTATATATAAATGACAGAAATAATTGACAGAATTAGGGGACAGATGCAAGTTCAAAGGATAGCTAAGTCATTAAAATACAAAAACCCAGGTGCAAGCAGAGATGCCCTCTGCTTGAATGGGGTGTGTTTAATCACTCCCCAAAGATCTGTAAGGATGGGCTGGCACCCTTACAGCCTACTGTGCACATCCAAGATATCTGCAGTGCAGTAGCACCAAGACTAGTAAACACAAGTTCTGTTTCTCTTTTTTTCTTTCCTGGCCATTTCAGCTAAACATTAAAATCTTGCTTGTCAAAACTATCAAATAATCTGCCACTTTAGGAGGAAGGAAGGGTGTAGGGGATTCTTTTTTTCGTTTTTAATGTTCTTTAGCGAACAGCTTACATATATCCTTGCACACCACCCGCCCATACATATATATAGATGTATGAAAATAATATGATATGTAGTTCAATCTCATAGCACATAATAATTAAAAGACCAATTTAAATAAGCATTTCAACATATGCTTACAATCTACCTGGCTTCACTGGGACTTGAGCACACACTTCTTTTCCAACACATGCTTCTATGTCCTTTCTGAACTGGGATTTTACCTGAATGAAAACTAAAACATTGAAAAACTTTTTTTTTTTTTCCTTTCCCCTTCTTTACAGAATGAATGCCCTTTTATAACGGAGGTAGGAGACTTACAAGTTTTCGAATGCAGAATATAGCTGTGTGAAATTTCCAACTACATAACAACTGAAGCAATCCTATGCATTGGTCTGTCGGCAAGTTATCGGGGTGAATATTTTTATTTGATTTTACTCCATTCATAGTGTGAAGCAGCAGTTACTCTGCTGAAGACAAAGTAAGAGCAATTTGGACTGGAGCCATATTTTGGACTACAATAGCTTTATTGGCTATAGTCTAGTTTGTGTAATCACTAAAATTAACACACGACAATATGAGTGCTGAGTTCAAAGCAGGAAACAATCTCAGATACAGCTACAAAAACTGCTCCAGTCCAATTACTGTAAAACAGATGAAGATAAAGCTAGTGTCTCAGTGAGTCATCCAGCCGAGATTCACATTTCAAAAAAAGAGCCATTCCAGGGGTAGAAATGAGGACAAAACTGTTTCAGAATAGCCATGAAAAATATGTGCAGAACACGGTCTGATTATACAAATTTGCAGACTGTTCCCAGTAAAATGAAGCAAAACAAATGATCCTTAGTAATAACGGAGCAAATATCTCCCTGGTGAAGAAAATAGAGTGAATTTGGCCTGGTATGTTTTTCATTAGGTCTTTCCCTTAAAGGAACACATTGTGCAATGAAGTTTGGCTTAATATTTAAGTTTTGATTAAATTAAATAGGCTTTTACAATATTTAAGACCAGTAGAAAACATTTTTATGATTTGTTACAAATCCTCAGGGAAATATTTAAAAACAAGACCAACAAGCAAACATGTTATTACCATATTTTCAACATGGATTTTCTAGCATTGTGTTGAGCATGAGAATCTGAAAGTAAAATTCAGCAGGAATTGACTGGAAACCAAACTGAAAGTAGTTAGCTACGCTTCAGTTTTATGCTGACAGAACTAGTGAACGGAAAGGAAAGGAAAGGAAAGGAAAGGAAAGGAAAGGAAAGGAAAGGAAAGGAAAGGAAAGGAAAGGAAAGGAAAGGAAAGGAAAAGTGAAAAAAGGAGAGAAAAAGAGAATAAGAAAAAAAGACACGAAGGTGGGTGCAAGGAGTAAAACATGCGTCTGCTAATATTAGAATAACCTCAATAGAAACATGGTGATTTTCTTTAAAAGTACATATTCTGTTGGTTTGGGGCACCGAGTCACCACGGTTGAGTCCTTCCTGTTGTCTGATTTTTTTTTTTTAATTCTGCTAAGATCAATTTCTATTACTCTAGCTAGGCAAACTAACCATACATATAATTCACTTTCCTTTTCAGTTCCTTTACATTGCTAGAGAGGTACTCTGAGCATATGTTAAAATGAATCCCCAGATTATTCTTATTCATATTTTTAAACTGACAGTATCAATGGAATAAAGAAATATTGTTTGTGCACTGCAAATTTACGTCACTCATAACAGAATGTTTCCTAGTTGCTTGTTTTCCTTCTCAGGGTTACCTACCCCTAAACTTGCAGGTTGGGCTGGTATTGCCTTTCTTTCACCCTTGTAATAACAAGAACACAACCCTCTCCGGTGAAAGCACTTGGGTGATGGGAGAGCACATAGTTCCCTGCAGCCGAGTTGCCTCCTGTGGTACTTTTGCAGTTGATGGGCAGTTCCCAAATGAAATATTTATTTTGTATTAGACTCTGGTGTGCTGCATAGAGCTAAGGTCAGCAGCTAACATCTCGATGAAGAGTTGAACTGTAAATTAGCCTTAGAAAAAATTGGCTTGTTGTGACTGGATCAAAAGAAGTCCGGATGTGCAGTACTGCACAAACTCGGGTCACTCGTGTATTTCAATACTTGTTTTACCTCTCTTTTTGCCCTAGACTCAATCTCCTACTGGGCTAGTGTTTTCAGTAGTGCTTTGTATAGGCTATTTTGAATAATAATATGAGATAAAAATTGAGAGCAATGTGAAGTCCAGAAAAAAGTGATTAGCCAATATAATATATATATTTTTAATAAGCCAAATCAGAAAAAAAACAACAAGGAAAATGAATACTGTGATATCCTAGAGGACGGATGGAAAAAGGTGCTTTGTGCTGTGGTCCCAACGGGTTTGTTTGGTTCTTCGCCTATAGTGATATGCTGTCTGTACCATATACATTTGTAATGTGCTTTGAGATCCCTCTAAGGGCAATCTTAAAGCCAAGTAATGTGATTATTATTAATACAACCTTAGCTCCAGAGTGAAAACTGCAGACCACTTAATACTGTTTTCTCTCAATCCAAGGAGATAAGGAGCTAAGCATCCTTACAGAGAGAGTGGTCAGGCATTGGAGTGGCCTGCCCAGGGAGGTGGTGGATTCACCGTCCCTGGAGGTTTTTAAACTGAGGTTGGACATGGCACTTAGTGCCATGATCTAGTAAACGGACTGGAGTTGGACCAAGGGTTGGACTTAATGATCTCTGAGGTCTTTTCCAACCCAATCGATTCTATGATTCTATGATTCTATGATTCTATGATTCTATGATTCTATGATTCTATGAAAGAGAACCTGCATTTCCAATACGTAAAATAACTGTGCAATTGCTCTATGGAAGGAGTTAAAAGAGGGTGGGTGGCTATCCTGTGACACTGTGTCAACGCAATTAGTGCTGCTTATTGTTGACTGGGACAGCAGAGGTGGGGAAATCTTAGCTTGTTAGTCCCAAATACATTATGGCCTCCTAATGAACCCTATTTTATAGCCAAACTCCTTTAAATTGTCTCTTCCCATGATTAATTCACCTCTTTCTCTCCTTTCGGCAGGCTGTTGTTGATAGGGAGTGTCCAGTGTTGAATGAGTAAAAAGTACTAATGCATGTTCTTCCCAGGGGGAGATAACCCTTCTCTAAACATGATGAATGCAACTTTTACAGAGGAAGATACCCTGTGCGGCAAGGGCTTACACATAAGCACTGGAAAGCATGTATTGCGGGGGGGTTGGTGGGATGACTTCTTGCAGTTCCTGACTATTTGCAGGGGCTTTTGGGGATGCAATTGGAGCCAACCGGCCTCATTGCAGAGGTCAGCCAGGTGGGAGGAGAGAGTCCTGCTCACCCCAGCTGGATCTAGAACATCCAGAACACCCCACCACCAAGATGGGGACACCCAGCTGGTGCTTCTCTGTTCAGGGACTGTTTGGTTTTGGGTTTTGGTGGTTTGTTGTTGTTTTTTTTTTTTTTTCTCAGAAATTTAGGGTCAGGCTAGAGAAGTCATAGCTGGGACCTGTCATTCCCAGCTCCCCTGCTCAGGGGGGTCCTGCTCACCCCAAGTTGCATTACTGCTCTCAGTCCTGAAGGCTGGACTCCCTGGTTTTGACCCCTGCCTGAGGCAAGGGTCCTGCCAATACCAGTGGGAGCTGGGCTGGAGAAAGGACCACGCAGGAGCAGATGCACAGCATGAGTGCTGACTGCCCGGGACAAGTTCTGCTCTGCTTGCCCTCCTGTTTACCCAGATACTTTTTGGCTGAGAGTAAGAGTTAAATAGAATCAGAGAGGAAAGGTAATGGTACTTGCAGCACAGAGATAAAAGGCCAAAAGATGTGTAAATACAGCAGGCTGACTAATATTTTATATATATATATTACCTATATGTATATCTTTTTGTGCATACCCACATACCCCCACACGAACAAATAAATAATATCACCGCACTCGCAACTATTCATGCATCAGATGTTTTTTTTTTTCCAACCATTCTCTGGCAAGAGAAGACAGCAGTAAAAGAAAGAGGAAAAAAAATTCTTCCCTGGGCTGATTATCAAATAAAATACTGTTTTATTTTCTGTCTAATAAGTACAAGAAGTTCCATAACTCCCTGATTAGGCATATTATCCTTCTTCAGAAAGTCAGCTTGATTTATGCAGAAAGTGATTTGGACATACTTTCCTCTGGCTATAGAGATTTCATAATTCCTGGTGTATGTCTGGAAAATCTCCCCTCGTCCCGAGTCCAAACCAAATTAATGTCTTCCAGAATGACCTGAGGAATTAATGAGGTTTTCGCTGTCAGTTCTGCCCATGCAGGGTCAAGTAAATCATTTGCTGGCCCTTACTCCAGTGTTTTTCGCTGTCTTTCTGACTCCATGTACAATGATAACAAAGTTGCAGATGCCTTTGAAATACGGCATCACTGACACTCTCCGTCCATCTGTTGGGACATATTTTAGGCTCTGTTTCTCTGTCTGCTGTAAACTCTGCCTTTAATGGAGTCAGTAATTGCTGATAAATGGGGTATCAATGAAGTCAGTGTACTGTAGGTTTCCCCATTCTTTTCTGCTGATGTGTGCTATTTAAATCTCTCTGCCATTACTTAAAGTTATTGTGTGTTCTCGTCTTTAATTCCAGCTCCGGCATTCTTGGCCCCAGCCGTGATTTTTAATACATAGCAAAACTAGGTACTATGGAGAGCTGTTTGGCAGTAAACAAGTTATCCTCAATTCCCCACTCTGCTGTCCCCAACTAAAGAAAATGTGGAACATATCGAGAGTACATACATTAAGTTCTGAGTAATTCACAGATTTTCTTTCTCTCATGTCATAAATATTTTAAACCAGCCCAATTTTGACATTGCAGCCAAGCAATAAAAACCACGATCCATCCCCTCTCCCTCTCTGCTTTGGTCCCTGCGTGGTAGAAGGCCTGAAGTAAAATGAGCCCACACTTTATCCCACACTTTATCCCACACTTTATCCTACATTTTATATTACCCTTCTTTATAATTTATCACAGCTTTTAAAAGTATTAAAATCTTACTGAAGACGGGTGCTGCTGTGTCTCTGATGCTGTATAATCTGTAATCTATTAGGCTCTCTGCCAGCTATTTTGGCAGTTACACCTCATGTTTTTGCATGACATCTGAGCACAGAATGACTCTAATTGCAAAAATAATGATGATACTTGCAGTAGCATCAGCACCCAGCGGGCCCTCTTAAAACACTTAGGTGGACACAGTCGTTCTCCAAGCCTAAAGTCAAGGAAGAGGAAAAGACCAGAAGAAATAAAAGTGAAAAATCAGATCACCCTGTGGCATGTGACCTGTTACTGGCTGCAGCCAAGACCAGAGGATCTAGGAAAAATGTGCAAAGAAATCCGTATTGAATAATTACGGAAATGCCCTTACACAGGGGTACTGTTCCCACTGCCCTTCAGTCAGTGCATAATTTATTCACAGGAACATAGGAAGCTATTGGTACTACCTGCAAGGTTAGGAGTGGGTTTGCATCATGGTTCAGCCATGGGTTCCTAGTCTTCAAGGATTTTTGGCTATACTTTGAGAACTCTCAGTTTGCTCTTGGAAGCCTGTTTCGTAGTTCCCATAGCCTTCTGGGCAGGAATGCTTGGTTCAGCAGTTGTTCTCCATTAAGGTGATGGGATCTGACTTTGAAGAGTCCTTTGAAGCTGACTCTTGGTCTGAGTAGGATTAGTGAGGTAGCGATCTGAAGCCTGTGTTACACGAAGTAAATGGTAGGACCTAAAGCACAGAAAATATATATTTTCTTGAGTTTAAAGATTTGTGGGTGGATCACTGACATAGCTTTGTGGTTTGGCCTCTAGGAGGGAGGCCAAAGCAAGCAGGGCCACTAGGACTTCCGTGTGTTAAGGAGGTCCCAAACCCATTGAATGTGCACACCTTGTTCCACCAGCTATTGCCACCTTATAGACTTGTGTGACTGGCAATTGACTCTGCAGTGAAAGAATGTTCTCCTTGATTAATTTTGTATTTATTATGTCTCTTGTCCATTGAAAGTCTTTCAGTTCTTGGATTACAAACAAGGAGAACTTCATCCTTAGCCATGTCCTCTTTCTAACAAAAAGGTTGAAAATTAAAATTTTTTTTTCCTTATTCCCAGTTCTTTCTGTTACAATCTTTGAATCTCTGTCTCTTTTCTGCTTACTTTAGGAGACTGGAATAAAACAGAACACTGGTGGCTATTTCTAGTTATGTTAAAATATATTTGTGCACCTGCAGAGTAAGTGCTCCTGAATTACATCAGTAGCTCATAGGGGAAGACATTGTTTTCAGATACTTTTGACCTCTCTCTAGATGCCTGATTTGAAGACACTTGCTTGGGGTTATTAATGTTCCATAAAACATTTAAAAATCTTCTTGTGAAAGAAGGATTATTATGACAACTTTTGCAAAAAAGCAACAACATAAACTTTCTTCCTTTGCAATTTTATAGATTTTAAGGCAGAATAAATGGTTATATTATGATTATCTAATGTAAATTACAGTCAAAAAAAGACCATGTGTTTTAATTTAATAAACCCTGTGTAAAAATTTGTGCTTTTAGATTAAAACTTGCCTTTCAAAATACGTAGCCTTGATTCAGAGGCCTCACATTATGGAAGAATCTGTCAGGCATCTAGGGACATTGCTGAAAGCACTCCCTGTTACAGCTGGTGTTCCTTAATTCTGCTGATTTCATCTTGCAGTCACTAGACCTTGTTATACTCTTGTCTGACAGGGGAAACAGGTCTCCTTGTGTAGATGGCTGAAGGGCAGTCAAGTCAACGCTCACCAATCTCTTGGGAAGCCCAAGCAGATGTAACCTCTTAAGTCTCTTCCTGTTAGATTCAGACAGCAACCCCATGAAAGAAATTCTCCCTCTTTGCTCAGGGGGAAGCCTGACCTCCCTTTCGCTGTCCTTATTTTGCTGAAAACTTCCTTCCTGGTTCTTTTCCCTGAAAGAAAGCAGCTTCTGGATTTTCATTCTTCTGGGACAGATATGGCATGATGACTCTCATTTCCTCTCTTCCCTTTCAGTTTCTTCCCCATACCTTCTTTTTTTTTTCCCTTTTCTTTTTTTTTTTTTTTTTTTTTAATAAACATAAATTATGATTTCAGTGCTTTTTACTACGGCCAATCTAATGCAAGCGAAGCAGTCATGGCCTGCCTCTTGGGATGATGTTATGAAATTTTCAGGAATATTACAGCATGGTACAAATCTTTTATTACTAAAAATTGCTTGTTGGGTATACAACACACCAAATGCACACTCTCTGGTTTATTTTTAACTCTCATTCAAATGTTTTTTACCTGCTCTTGTTCTTTTCACATTTGCTCAGCCTGAAGCTTGTGACATCACTTAAATACTAGTTACACCCAACCTGACGTGAACAGAGGAAGAAGCTGTATGACAAATTCAGTTACTTCTCATTCCTTCCAGGTATATCCAGGAAGACTGGGGTGTCTTTGGTCTCCTCACCATACTCAGCCAGCAGTACTGGTAGCTGGCACTGAGCCTGTGTATCCTGACCAGCACTTGGTAGCAATGCCAAGTGCAAGGAGGACTGTGATGGAACCATTCGGTACTAGGTTGAGACTGTTCAGATGCCCTCTACCTCCTTCTTAAACCTCAGTAGAGTCGATCTCTCTTCAGACTGGGCCCTCTATTGTCCCTGTGAAACTGTGCTTTCTTGTTTTATCACAATTTATTCTTATGGTCTTTCTAGAGAAATGATTTGTGAACTTCCTTGTTACACTTGGAAGAGCTGGTTTTGAAAACTATGTCTTCAGGCCTCCATTTAGGGCTTTATTCTTTATTTTCTGAATTTTGCTCTTTATTCTTCTGTATTATAAGACAATGACATTACCATTAGATGCATGAAACTTCAGCACTTTGTGGTGTTGAATCACTGTTTAATTGAAGGCACCTCTTCGGATTGTTTGTTGCTGTGCAAAAAGGAGAAAGAGACCTAACGTTAACTACTGCCCTGTTTACACAGTTCCAGAGTATCTCTGCTGTAGTGCTTAAATACACACAGTAGCTGGATTAGAGGCTTCCAGTTGTTTCGGATGAAGTGAGCACTGGATGCTGGGAATTTGTCATGGGCAGCCACATACCCGAATATTGAACTTTCAGCTGCAGAATGCAGAATTTTACAAATGCATGTGTGACCATCACGGACTGTCTGTGGCTCACTTGCCATGATCTCATCTGACAACAGGGGATGTGTACCAATTTTGGAATCCATGGACTAGATGATTCTTGAGTATACTGTACTAGGCACATCAATAGCTGGAAGAGGTGCAAAACATAACAGAGATGGCTATTGCTTGTGATACCTTTTTGGTTTTACTCTATGTCCCTCTGTTCTCTTTTAATTTCCTTCTTAGTTTTATGTGAGGTGTATAAAATCTGAATTGAGGGAAAACCTTCCCCTTGCCCTTCACTTGCCCCTCTGTGTGGTATATTAGCAGAAACATCTTAAACCTATAGATTAAACAGCTTGTGTTCATCCCTGGTTTCATGTATGTTAATCTCCGTAGTTTGTCAGGCTCAGTTGTGACAGTTTTGTATTGGTTTCATATTCACAATATGTGAATATTCACATATTCACATATTCACATATTCATATTTTATTCTTTCTATTAAAGTTACCTAAAAAAAAATCTGTTAAGGGAAATTTTGAAAAGAAGTTAGTTTTTCTAACTCTTTTTGACAAAAGACTTCAGTTTTTGATAAAAAAAAATGGAAACCCAAAGCTTTAAAAATACAATTAAAGTTTTTGTGAAAATATTTACATTTCCACTTAAATGTTTGTGGGATTTTTGAAAATCAAACCATTTTACAGAGGAAAAAGAATAATTTCCATATATTTCCAGAAAATTTTAACCCTAATGAAAATTTCCATGAAAATGTTTGCATTGGTCTAAAAGCAGGTTTTTTACCCCTCTTCTCCAAAAATATTTCAAAAGAAAACATTTCTTTCTATATGTTACTTGATTTCCCTCTCACACCTGTGTAAACCAAAGGCAATTCCATCGAAGTGAATGAAGTCATGCTGTTAGAAGAAAGAAAAAGCTAAAGCTTGTTGCATTTGAATAGGCGACTTTGTCATTTAATAAGCCAAGTTTGTTCTAAACAGGACTCCCTAAATCCAGAGATTCGAACACCAGCAGTGTCACAGGCACCCCTTCATCCCGGAAAAGCAGCTCAGATGGTTCTCTGCAGTTGATTCTATAACGTTTCTTTATTTTAGAGCAAAAACGACCTAGGCATGGAAAGCAGAGTGGGTATGGAGGATCACGAGGCATAAACCACTAACTCTTCCTGAGAGGTGGTCAATGCTGTAGCACTTCAACACGACAATGTGGAAAGTCTCTACTGCTGGTTGGCAGTTGGTGTTGAGCAGAAATTCTGAGAACTTCAGTCATCTCATTCTGTTCATCCTGGAGTCCTGCACTGACCTTCCAATAAATATCTGGACCCATGATGGAGGAATGGAAATGATGGATACCAGCATCAGCATTGATAATCTGTCAGTAGTCATTGCACTTGATCGTAGGTAACCATGAGAAATTACTTTGTAGGACTGGAGCTGGAGATATCCTGAGTTAGGACAATAGATGCTAAAGAACATGCATACAATAGGATAATAGTCTGGCCCTAAGTGGCAACATTCAACGTGTTCAATAACTCATATGGAATGCTACTTTTCTTGATGGAAAAAAGGAGAAAAATAGATGAACCTTGTACTCATAGCAAGGGAAAAGTATACAGAGGTTCTGTTTCCAACTGATGCTTTTCATTTTGCCTCAGGAAGAAAGGTCTGGGAAAGTCATCATAGCTTCCAAAATATGTAACCAACCATTCTGGATACAGACACTTCTGGAAGAGCTGCCATGATTTTTGGTGGCACAAATACCTGCACAGAGTGTTATAAGTGCAAGATCTGGAAGCAAGGCAGTGGTTAGCGGGGAATCTGCCTTTTAAGTTCAGGGACCGAAGACTTGAAAGTTGAGATTTACCCAAATTATACCCCTGAAGACAAGTTTAACGCCCACTGGTCTTCACCGCAACCATAAAACTACATAGAAACATCTCTGCAGCAGTCTTTTCTGCAATGCAATTTGTACTAATTTTTCCAAGAGTCCCACCACTAGTATTACTTAGCAGTTGAGATGACAGACAAGGTTTCCATCTTTAAAGCCTCTTTCAGAGAGCTCCTTCAGCTAAGCGCCCTGTGGGTTTTCCCTCCTATTAAGTCTCTCCTTTTTTTTTTTTTTTTTATTTTTTTTCATGAGGACAAAATGATGAAGGAAAATTAATTTTCATTGCAATGCAATGAACTGTGAAATAGACTCTTAGTTGTGGTCTGGAATGCAGACGCTGCTGGCTACCTTCTCAGACCATGGCTAATCACAGCACTGACAGACTAGAGCTCACCGGCTGAGCTCCACGCCTCACTGCAGCCTCGGCTGCCACGAGCCCAGAACGCACTGTGTCGCTGAACTCCTCCGAGTCCTGCATAAGGGATGATTGCTGACAGCAGATCAGGGAAAACTCATTTTGGAGCTATTTTACCCTGCTAGTCACCACAGTGGTGTTATTCTGCCATCTTTGAGATGCTTTGTTTGGTGCCTTCTTATTAGTGTCTAGCTATAATTCCTTGGCTTGCTATTGCAGGATGATCGCTGGTATTTTCACAATAATAAACTACGGAACATTATTCGTATTAACCTTAGAAGCAGTGGGAAAAGTATGTGCTTGTGTTGCCTATGCCCCTGATTGCAGTTGAGTGCACAGGGAGGAAAGACAATTGTGGAACATGTCCATAGAACAATTCTGTGAAACACTCTGGACTCAGTGTGTTTCTGCCAGTCTCCTTTTTGACAGCTTCCTCCAGACACTCAGATGGGAGGCTGCTCAGCCTGCTGCCAAGATCTCATTGTTCTTCTTGCACATGCCCGTGCTTACATGTGGGCAAGGTACTCATGGGTGAACGTGGGATTAAAGACAGAAGCACCCTCTCTCATGTATTGTGTTTCACTCACTTAATCACAGATCAGGAACAGCCCGACCAGAAGAACTGACTAGGCGCATATGCAAAATAATGAGTGATTCGTTGGAAACAGCAGTTCTAAAAAGAAAAACGCACCCTGAGCTGCGTGAACGCAGAGTATTCTGTAAATAATAGCAGAGTCAAAAATTCAACTCTGAACTGAGCTGAGCTCAAATTCTGTGGCTAGGTAATCTACGAGTCTCAAGAATTGTATTTGTCTTCACTAAGTCAACTGCTCCAGGTGTGTCAGCATTTTCTATTTAAAGCAGATGGAAAAACCAAGAAGCAATACCAACAGCTATGCAAGCAACTAAACTAGCCTTGACTATAAAAATTTTTGATAGGCAGGTAGTGCATCTTGCAGGTGTGATATACATCCTCCTCCCCACATCCATACTTAGAAGCAGGAGAGTGGTAAATCCCACACTTGAAGGTCCCTGAGCTGGGTATATGGATCTGTGATGACCTGGTATCTGTGGTAGAGCCTCATACACTATCAGGTCATCAGCTGTTATCTCTTAACTTGCCTAAAGACCAGTAACAAAGACTACTAATATTCATCAAGTACTTGCCCAGTGAGACCTCTCTGTGTGTCCCCACTGTGCCCACTACATTTTATGGTGATGGCTGGAAAGGCAGGCAAGTAACACCTACCCCTTGCTCTTAGGCAATAGTTTCACAGGGAATAACCTCTTTCTTCTAGAAAGCTGCATTTGGGATGCCCCATCATATGAGCACCCAGAGGAGTTCCAGAGACAGGCTGGGAATCTGAGTTGTTACCAAACAAGGATATCGACAACCCCAGGAAAGAAGGACAGTGAAAACTGTCCCTTCACTTTCTCCGCAAATTCCAGTGACTCCCTACATTCTTTTGGGGAACAGCCACTGGACAAAATAATACCCTTGCACTGACTTTGGAACTGGGGGAGTGTCACTGTTACACACTCTCACACCTACTGTGGCAATATGCACCTCCCGTGCCCAGAGCCTCCTCTCCTCAATGGGAGGCTTGGCCTCGGTACCAGCTGAACTCAGGAGACTGAGGCATTATTTATTTTTCCAACTCTTGCAATTCCTCCCTGAGAAAGCAAAATGAATCATGCCAGGCCTGAGATTCTCCAGAGAAATGGCTGTGTTTGGTACACATGACTCTGAACTCGTCCTTTCCATCCTTTGGTGATTAATAGCCTGTGATCCTCAGTGATTCACGACATCCAGGAGACATTATTTTCTGGGATGTAAGAGCTGGACAGCATGTTTTCCTCATCAGTTACCGACTGCAATTGTACATGTCTCGTCTACCTTATCTAGGATGTTGGTAAATGTTGTCAGGAGGGGAAATGGGGAGTTGAGGGAGAGGATGAAGGAGAAAGCCTGTTCCGTCACAGACTTGCTCCTCACTCAGGGCTGGACACTTAGCTCTTCTCTCAGCCTCTGTAGGTTGAACTTTTCCTCTTCTTGGTCTTTCCTGAGCCTTTCCTTGTCCTGAGGCTGAATTAATGCAGGTTCTCTGAGACCCCTGGAGGGGATAGTGTGGAAAAAGAAAACCATTCAGTGACTGCTTTTAACTCGACAGTGATCCTACGTACACCTGTCCACAGAGCTGGCTGTTCCAGTGATCTCCAAGAGCCAGGTTCACACTGTGCCATGCAGTGCACATTTAGGTTGAATTACTGTATTTAAACAAATTTTCATTTCCATGCACTTGATATAAACCTTTTTTTCCCTCCTTTCCTCTCTCTCCATTGGCAACTTAAGGAGCCATTTTTCTTCCTGACGCCATCTTGGCACTCTCTCTACCAGCATGTGAAATCAGCCGCAGTTATACATATGGAGACCTCATCCTCAGTTGCCTAATGGATTCAGAAGACATCCTGAATATTCATCATTTCTCTTTTTATGAGCACCTTGGCAATTGCCTCCAAAGTTAAAGACTGTTGTAAATTAAGGAATGGCACTTGGTGAATACCAATTTATCCGCATTTCAAGACTGCTCTCGCCCCCACCTCCCCTTCACACAATATTGAAGTTCCTGAGGTCTTTGTGAATACAGGGCATTGTTTCTGCACTGCCGAGGCAGAATTGTTTGTGCATCCCTAAAGACCGCGAAATGTCTGCGCCGGGGCTGCTCATTTAAACTCCGTGCACTTACTGTACCCTCTCCGGAACTCCCTTCCTGGAGAAGCCAGCAATGACCTTCTCAGAAGTAATGTTAAACACATGCTGAGGAAGCCTGGCTCCTTGACAGGCCCTTTTAATTATTAGTTGTAAATTAGCAAATCATGGGGTTTTTTTTTTAGTTTCATATCACTGGCTGCTTTGCTGCATCTGGGATCTTCCAGGTACACAGTTCCCACCCGGTCCCTGAAATATTATACCAGTGGCAGACTCATCTAGCAATGTCAATATTTGGTGCTTTTTGGATGCATGTCATTTTTCTATGCGCTAAGATATTACTCCTTCAGTGTAATGATGGTGCAGAAAATAACGCAGAGGATTAATTTTGGTTAATAAATACTGAAATTTTTTTGAACCTGTGTCAAGTTCATGGGGGAAATTCCTGCTGCAGAGAATACCCTGCTCTCAGGTGAGTGTAAGGACAGAAGTAGCTTCGTCTGAGATTTGCATATAGGACACCGAAGCACAGAGGGCTCTGTCTTGCAAGATGCTGAGCCCTCTCTTCCTGGACTGGCCAAACTAAATGGACTCAATGTCTTCAGTGAAAGTAAGCTGGATCCACTTTTCCAAGGCGATACAGAAATCCTGTACTAAAGGGTCAAGCCTGGATTTCTCAGGTCTCATTTTAGTCTTAGCTCCATCTTTATTCATTGCTGGGTCGTACTAAGTTTTTCATAAATACAAAGAGTGTTGCTGACACATAATTTTGCTGGGTATGCTTACAATTTTTTTCCTAAAGCTCCAGCTCCTGGAACCACATTTATATGACAACCTCAGCTGTAGAGAGGAAATAAATGGTTTCTAATCCTTGTTCTTGCAACAGAAAGCTTGGAAAGACAACCAGGAATGCTGAAAACCCAGAGAGCAAATGAAAACACGCCTGATGTATTTCCAGTTATAACAATCTCATAGCTTCTAAGTCAATCTTATGTACTTTTGAATTTTGGTGTGGAAAAAGCTGGTTTTTGCTTTTGCAATATTCATGTCATGAGCGGTGTCTGGAGGGGGTGGGGGCTGAGGAGAAGGTGGCCTGCCTGCGCTGTCCCGGCACCTGAGGTAGAGAACAAAACAATATGATGTTGAAAGACTGTTATTATTTTCCACTTACATATGAAGTAGAAAGATTTTCATTGTAGTTTACAATTCACTGTTGATCTGGATCAGAACCCCAATAATTAGACTTCTCCTACGTTCTGTTTGAAATGTACGTAAGGAAAGACGCACTGAGAACAGGCATCAGCTCTGAGGCTTCCAGGACTACAGTTGGATAGGAAGAGTGCTTTTCTTTCCAGTTTAATACTTCTGCTTTTACGGCAAAACGGGCTCTGAAGGGCCTCCTCAGACACAGAAGAGGTGCAATTATTGTGGTAGTAGGTAGGTGGCTGCTCACTTGCGCTGAATATTGTCTATGAATTGAACTGCAGGAAAGCAGGTGAAGCCAGGGGTGATGAAAAGCAGGATTAATTACGGATATGGCTAAAACTTTGTGTGAGTCTTTGTCCTTCTTACAGCAATTAATCTCCACGGTGATGAGAGACTGCAAATATGTTTTTCTGTGAGAAATGGGTTTTGATCCGATAAAATGGAGCAATAGACTTCTGCACCAATGTTTAACTGCTACCTGCCTGGGTGCTCCCAGAGTGAAGGAGGAAATATTTTTCACAAATGAGTAAAGAATAAGAAAATGAATGAGATCAGTCTTAACTGGCAAGGCAGCATTAGAGAAGCCCTTTGCATGGGCATGAGTGAACAACAAATTTGGCTTGAGGTTGATGCGTGGGAGGAAGAAGGATTCAGGAAAGGGAAGTGGCGAATATAATCTGAACTGAAAAAGTTGGATGGGTTCAGAATTCATGCAAGTGTGTTTACCCTCTCTCTATCAACATGCTTCTTTATAGCCGAATTTCAAGCTGAATAATTATATTCTGATGCTGTAGCCATCTGATAAGCCACTTCATTGCTGTGTATTTTTCATCTTTGGATCTCAAAAAGCTGTCCAAGCACTAACTGAGCTTTGTGTACGATGGCCAGTATTACAATCCCTTCTGGGGAAAACAAAGCCCCAAATCCCTACAGCTATTGTTGAAGAAGGTGTCCAATTAAAGATCGCAGGCAGGAGTTGACCAGCTCCCAAATGGCACCTCAACATTTTCTAGTTGGGTGAGAGCTACAAGACATTTTCTGCAGCCTTGGGAGGGCTCAAGGCAGGAAAAAGGAGGCGGAAAGCTTCTTCTGTAAGATCTGGAGCAGAGTAACTGCGGCTTGTGCAGTGTGGACCCCTTTGAGTCAGCCATTCGAAAGAGCAACCACGTATTTGTACATAAGATAAAGGGGTTTGCTCGATCAAGGTCTTAGAAAGGGCTTTTTAGATTTTCAGAGAATCTACAGTTTTAAGACAACTCTCTAGACAACACATTTTTTAATATCAAATCTTGTTCTTCTCTGATGATGCACAAAAAAAAAAAAAAGACAAGTGAAATTGTCTAGTACTTTATATGAAATCTAGTCCAGAGTGATTATCTTGATTTCTGAATGACTCAACAACAAACTCTAAGGTAAAAGTTGGATCTGCTGCTTAATCTTCTCTGTGAATGGTTTATGAGACTGTACCTTCTATTTTTGGTCATTAATGCTCATTATGCAATATTGCAGTTGGAAATGGTTCTGTTCGTATCTTGCATTTTTGCCTTTGACAAAATTAAGAGGAAAAATACTATTTATTTTTCATTATGAAAATCTGGGTCCTTTCTATTGTGAAAATCTGTGTCTGACTCTAAGTCAGCTTTGTCAGTCTTTGAAGAAATAGATGTGAACATATGTACATGACTGCTCCCAAAACAGAAATGGTTATTGTCACCAAAAATCTAGATAAAATTATTACTTCCTGGTGAGAAATGTTCTCTTAAGTTTGTATTCATTATGCTAACTGGTTGTTGCCAGAGACACATTAAGTTGTTAATACCTTGGAAGTTTAGGGGAATATTTACAATTGCAAATACTTTTTAAAAAAGTTATGACTAAGGAATGCAGAGAAATGCAGCAGAGCTCTTATAAGAACTCTAATTGGCTATCAGAAACCATCCACGATTTATTCAATGTCTCCTTCCAGGAGAATATAGTGTTGGTTCAGCTGCAACTTCTTAACTTCATCATATTTTATATACTTTGGCCATCACATATTGCCACAAAGTATACTATACAGTGTGATTTAAAATGTGTTCTGATTAAGTACACAGAAATGGTCCTACTCACCTTGCAGGGAATGAGGAGGGCATCATAAGTACCCATTGCCTAAACGTAGATATTTTCAATGATCATTTGTTAGATAACCCTTTTAACCTTCTGCTTTGATCATGCTATATCTTTATTTATATTCTAGGGTATTGTTTCTATTGCAGACCTGAAGAGCAGACAGTGTCTTTCATCTCCCGTACTCCTACCACAGTTTGGAAGGAAAATGTAGCGGACGTGTCTCCATGGAAAATGAATATGAGAAAAAAATGGCCAAAAAAGCACCAAGAGAGATTGACCAGATGAAAGATGGAGTTAAAGACCTAGAGGGTGCAATAGAGGAAGTATATTGTTATTTTTATTATTGCTACAACACTACTTATCTGGGACCTAACATTTTGTTGCATCTTAAAGAAAAATACAGGTAACTTGATAAACACAGAGAGAAAGCCAATAAAGATTGTTGGAGTCTTCTCTACAAGGAGAGGTTATAAGGTCTTACTCTCTTCAGCTCAGAAAATAAACAGCAGAGTTGGAATCTGACAGGGCCCTGTGAAATGCTGAAGCTGGCAGAGAACATGAAGAGGTGATGAATTGCAATTTACTCCTATACATGTACTAGTGACATTGTGAAGCAGCACTTACAAAAGCGGTGGAGGGAGATATGAGATTCCTGTCTGTGGGGCCTCATAGAGGCCAAAAGTACTAATGAATTCTGCAAGTGATGAGACAAATTTGTTAAAGATAGGTCAACCGGTGAGTCTTCAAAGTGATTGTCCATTTGTAACCTCTGCCTTAGGAATTCCCAAAATATTGCTTCTCAGAAACTGGCCGAGAGTAATAGGGATGAATCACTCTGTGACAAATGCCCTAGTTCTTTTGTGCTTTCTGTAAGCATCTGTTCCTGGCCCACAAATGAAGTAGGACACTTAGTCATATACACAGAAGACTGGACTCTTCAGCACGAACTAAAAAGTCAGAGTCCCATCTCCTACACCGACTAGGGTGTTACCATGAAAAGACCTTCCCCTTCACTAGGAGCCTGTGCCACTGGAACCTTGAAGACAGACTTGAATCATGAGCCCCTTCCTCTAGCAGTGATAAGAATAATATAAAGAACGAAACAAGCAGAGATTTGGGCTTAATTAGACAGGCAGAAGTATACTCATGCTCAAAATACAATTACTAATATTTTTAGCAAATATGACAAAAGATATCTCAATGCCTTTATCAACTTTGTAAAATACAGATAAACTAACCCCTCCTTCCCCAGGAATCTCCAATATCTAAATCAGCAATCAAGACCTTAGAAGGGAAGAAAATTTATTCCTTGGGAAAATCTTCAAAAAAATTTTGTAAATGGACCCTGAGCCTTATCTTGCATGTCAGTGATGTTAATGCAGAGGTTTCCAATTTGAAGTTGGAGAGTGAGTTCTGTCTGAACACTATGTCTGTGAAGAGCCGGCTCTTCACTTCTTTTATAACCTTCAGTATGCAGAGAGAAATCAAAGTCCAGGAGGCTTAGGAATAAGAAGTGATCAGTGCTTAGGTTCTGATAATGAGGAAGGAATTAGATGCAACCAAAAGGCTTGGGAAAGACGTTACAATGAGGGCAAAATAAGGATGCAGAAACATTGTCCTTGTTAGAAGCCTGTTAGATGTGGGGAATAGTTACTATTAGACACTATGATATTACAAAAGTGGAGTCCAAAATCCTGAAATCATGAATAAGGACTACAGTTAATTGGCTCAAAATAAAGACCTTGGTGCTCATCACCTAGGAACAAATTTGTGTGTCTCTATTGACTTCAGCAATCTTGGTCTCAAGCAAGAATGTGGGAGAGGGAGAAACTCCTGGAGTTATTGTGTATAAGCCACCGCTAATGGTCTCTGTTGTCACCAGTATGGGACATTGTGGAAGGGGACAAGCCAAGAGCTCTGTGTATTTGCATTGGTTCTCAGAGACCCTGGGGACTCATACAAGGTAGAGCTTTCTCTGTGGGCTTACACCAGAAACATAGTCAGCCCAGGACTGGAGAGTGCATTTCTAAGCAAGAACTGCTCCTCCAGCTCTACAACGGTTGTGCTGTGGGCTAATGTGGTCCCAACATGGGACCATTGCTAGTGTCCTGTGTCTGCTGCCTGCAGTGATCAAGAAGGTGGCTGCCTATTCGGAGAGGAGACAATGAACTGTATCTTACTTATAAAATAGTTATTCTCACAGTAAGAAAGCAAGGAAAATTAGTTTTTCCTCTTCAGCTGAATATTCCACTCTTTTCTGCTCTACGGCTTCCAGCTTTCTAACCTGATGAGTTATGGACAGTCATTCTTTCCAGTGTTAGCTGAATTCTTTTCTAATTATACATGTTCTGAATAGCATGAGGCAGACCTGCTGCTAGAACATTTGGTGCAGAGAGCATAATAAATTCCGCTGAAAACTTGACATGCCTTGCCATAGATGCAATATTCATTTTCCTTGCCACAAAAGAGATGAGATGCTGAGCCAGAGTTTAAAAAAACCTGTTGTGCTCCTTTAATAGGATGTGTGGGCGGGATTAACATCAGCTGTTCAGTTAAAAGACTGCCTTGTAAGACAACTTCAGTAGAACTAATATCTAGACATTTGTAAATCATATTTTACAAACATAAAAGGGTGGAAGATACAGTTAAAACCAGATCTATAAGATACAGAACTGTCACAGTTTTAGCACTCTTTATTTTGGGATAAAACTGAAAATAACACACAGAAAGCATAAACTATGTCAAGATATTTTATCACATGATCTTTTACTCAAAGATCTCTCTGGAAATTAAGCTGTAAAATGCTTACAGTAAAAAATAACTCTGAAAAGAGTGTGGGTTTATTGTCAGGCAATGATTTACAGAACAAATATATTCAGATTTCAAATAAAAACATTTCATTTTTTTTCAACCACCAGGCCTGCAAATCCATCTTGGGGACCTCCAAGCAGATTTTTTCCTTGTTTCTCACGGATAGTAATAGTTTCTAAAGACCATCTGTGGAAAAGGCCCAATGTGCGTACAGACTTTGCAAGCTGAGCATTAGGATTTTGGAAAAAGATGGAGAAAATATACACAAATATGGATATTTCCCTTCTTTTTATAGATTACTCATAGTCCAAATAATAAGATGCTAAGGAAATATTTATGGGACAAACAGCACATCAGAAGCAGAAGAAGGGAAAGGGAAATGTTGCCTGGTCTCACGCTCAATGCATTGGGACTTTACCTTAATGGGTAACCCTAAAGGGATGTTTGTTTTAAAGAAAGAAGACTATGAGAGTCAAGGAGGGGGAAGAATTTCAGCCCTTCCACTCTGCTGGTTGCTGGTGTTTCCATGTGTCAACAACATGCTGCTGGGGGTTGGGAGACTGGAAGATGTATTCCCCATGCACAACACCTACTTGCTGCAAATGGAGGGATGCTGTGGAGATAATCTTCCTTGTCCTCTCCTGGAATGAAAAAAGTTTTCTGTGAGCTGCTTGGACAGAGCAGTCCTTGCTACAATGGCACAACTGGCAGGGGCTGTGCACTGAGAGCACAGAATCAAAGGCTGATCAGTGCTCAACAGCCAGGTTTGTGCTCTGATGCATGTTGGAAAGATGAGAAAAGGACTCTTGATACCTTAAGCGTGAGCCATGGTAACCACAAGATACTGAACTCTAATAGCAGACTCCTATACAGTCCATCCGCACCACCATCCCCTGAGCCACTGTACCTTTTGCCCCTGTGGCTGTGGACACTTTCCTGGTGACCAGATGTGTCCAGATGTGCCTGCTCTTCCTGCTCTGCTGCGTGGTGTCGCTTCCCTGCTGCTTCTTCCTGGACGGCCGAGACGATGCTCCTGCTGGTCTGCCTGCTCCCGCCTGCCCATCGCTCCCTTGTCAGGCAGCGTGGGGCTGACGTTGCTGCTAGCCCGGAGGAGAAATGACAACCACATCCCTTTTACTGACTGGATCCTTTTCCTTCTACCCCAGTGGGCAGGCATACATTAATTATTGTGCAAGTAGTTATGAACTCGTGAGCAAAGAGGTAATTGTCTTTTGTGAACCATGGCACATATGGCTGTACGATTCACATGGCTCTTCCTTCCATTTGATGCATCTCTCCTCTTTTTGTATGGACCCGTGGTGAGGGATGCTCAGGGCTGGCAAAAAGGTTTCCTTTCAAGGCGGCTGTCAGTAAGGAGGTAGCAGCCACATTTCATCCTCTCACAGAAATGTTACTTTTGTTCTCTCTCTGCTTTGTTGTTTCCCTTTATAGAGAATACAAATCATTCAGAATCAGTATAAATGTTTGTTTGGAATAGGGGATGGAAAAATGTAAGAATAATTCTGGTAATGGAAGTAGAATATAAACAAAGAGCTTAGAGAAAGTGGAGAAGCAGTGGAGAGGTTTCCTGTTTAAAACAGGAAAATGGAAAACTTATAATGGCTACTTATGGAAATGTAGAATAAGCCTTCCACAGTTTAATGAAAAAGGAAGAATTTGTATCTGCTCACAGGTCCATGAGGTATTTTTAACGCAGATAGTGGCAAAAAAGGTAATCTTCCTTCTATTGGGAAAATTACTTTTGTGGTACTTAAAGACACCTGATCACCATACACATGAAATAAGGGTGTAAGTCCTTCATAGCACACTGTAGACACAATGGTGTGTGCAGATTGCACCGCTCCTGACAACACTGGAGTGGGAAAAGAAAATCATCACGTTTATTTTAACCACTGCTGGAATGGAACCTCTTAGATACCGGCATGAAGGAAATCAGTGACAGGATTCTCACCATAGAATCTTCTTTCTTCCTCCCTGAGATCCTAAGATCATCCCAAGACCTAAATCTTGCATCTCAGCAGGCTTGTGGTACCTTTGTTATGAATGATGGGATGTATTTCAGAGCTTCATAGTCACCCTGCTTATTGCTGCTTTGGCCATTTCTGATGTGCTAAAGGAAAGAACATTTCCTAGGATTATTTTTTTTTGCTTAAGTGCATGTGTTTCACTTGTTATTTCAGATTTATTGGTGTTTACTTATTGCTGAATAATGAGCCTAAGGGTAATGGAAATCTTAATAGGCTAAAAAATTGGAGCCAGTGTCATCAAAAGCTTCCTGTTCTTTACTGGTGCAGTGTTGCCACTTATTTGCTTACTCGGCAGGACAAATGTGTTTGTTGCAACATTTTGGCTGAAATCCTGATTCTCCCTTAAAACAGGGCTGGGATTTCATCCTGTGAGCTGTCTGCCTGCAGGAAAATGTGAGGGAGGCAGCTGTCACTCAGCACCGCAGCCTGGCAAGGCTGTGCATGTGTGTCACCACGAAGCTCCGAGGATGTGCTAAGTGATCGGCGACACGCAGCAGAGCTAAACTTGTGTTATTCTGACCCAAATTGTCTCCTTTGGTGATGCCAACCAGGCCCAGAGCAACACAGTGTGAGCTGTTGGGAATCCCTGTGATGCAGTGGGGGTGTGCAGAGAGTCAGATAATGGCTTGGATGTTCTACCAGATTATGCTACTCCAACTGCAATGTTACACATAGACTGCAGATGCTCCTGTGCTCAAGCCAAGGTGAAACGCAACAATTTTGAGGGCTAAATGGTAGTTTTATCACTTGCTATGGGCAGGTGTCTCTAAAAGTCATGGGATGCTTCAGCTTCAGTGCTGCTATTGATGGCTGAGAGCCCTTGGTTAGTCGAGCTGTGGATGTTCCGTGGAGGGCCACCACTGCCTGAAGATCTGTGGAGTACACCAGCTTCCCAAGAAATGCAATGACTTCTTGCAGACAACAGTGAAAGAAAGGGGATATGGCCTGCAGATCATCTTTGTTTCTCTGGGCCGGCTGACACCCCTCTATGAGTCTCTTTCAAGATAGTCCACCTAAAATTTGTACCTGTGGGTGCTCGCGGAATCATAGAATGTTAGGGATTGGAAGGGACCTCAAAAGATCATCAAGTCCAATCCCCCTGCCAGAGCAGGAATGCCTAGATTATGCTACACAGGAACGTGTCCAGGCAGGTCTTGAATGTCTCCAGAGAAGGAGACTCCACAACCTCTCTGGGCAGCCTGTTCCAGTGTTCTGTCACACTCACTGAGAAGAAGTTTCTTCTCGAGTTTAAGCAGAACCTCTTATGTTCCAGTTTCGAACCAGATCTAAGCTGTGCTCCCACCTGGCCCCAGGGGAACATCACAAACCTCCCTACCCATTACTCCGATTGATCTGGTCATTTCCACTTGGCGAAGAAGACAGGGGGAGGAAGGGTATATGCACAGTCCCAAAATGAAAGTTACTTTAGCCCAATATTTTTTTAACACATTGCCCAAACTGTATTTTCAAACCTCTGTATTTTCAAGCCTCTGCTAACACAAAAGTCTTCCGATGAGCAGCGGGAGTGCTTTGCAAGGAATTTGCAGAACAGAGGTGCTCACCATCAATTTCCTGCTGTCTACGATTACTATCATTGCATTTTTGAGGCACTTTTAAAATAAACTGTGCAATGATGTAATGCACACAAAAGGTCTAGGGTGGGAGTGCAGAGAAAGGAAAAGAAGCAGCATCTGGATTTTGACTGGTATCTTCCATAGAGCATCTTGATGTCTGTAATTAGTGTCATGTTATGAGAGCTTAAAAAAATAAAGGCGCCAGAGTTCCAAATAAAACATAAAATGGCTTTGATAGAATAAATGTTACTATCATTGTTTAAAAATGTTGTGACCTGTCTGCTATAGTTTCTGAGAAAGATATTTTCCAGTGCTGCTGCTCTCGCTCTGACTCTTTTTTAAATTCTATTATCACAGATAAGGACAGAGGAAAATCCTCAAGACAGACTTGTTTTAAATCTCTGTAACACAATGCCAGCATTGTCTCTCCTCAAGTTGAACTTCTAAATTAAAATAGGCATGATCTTTAACAGAGCTCTGAAACACTCTGTTCTACAGACACTTTATCCCCTTTATTAGAGGACATTAATAATTCAAATGTTATGGCTTAGGTTAGTCAGACCCATTTGTCTGCTGTTGGAATAATTTAGCTGTACTCCACTGTTCAGAGCTGTTTAGATACCCAGTGGGCAAAATTCTGCAGCCTCTTTGAAAGTCATGGGAATTTTACCTGCATCTTGGCTATGTATTGAGGAGGGAGACACAAACAAAAAGTCCTGGCAGCCTTTTTCTTGATCTTTAGCATGCACTGAGAATGTACAAACACACTCTCAGCCCAGTTTTGCAGACTGCATAAGGCAACATTTCCGTTTCAGCCAGTTGGATTTTTGCCTGAGCAAGACCTCTCGTTTTGAGATCTGAAAACTCTACATAAACACATTTGCAAAACCACATATGCAACCCACCTTAGCAATAATATTTCCCCCAAGCTTTTATTTTATCATGTGTGGAGCAGGATGTCTTCACTGCAGTGTGCATGTATGCCTCTGAATGCATTACGTTTTCAAATCACACGGATTTACTGTGACCGTTTTTCTAGACTTTAGGAGCTGAACCACTTTCTGCCTACAGGTTAGACGTAAAACTCATCAGCAATAGTGATTTCCAGATCTACACATCTATGAAGTCTTTGTTTTAAGCTTAAATGTATCAGCATGTAGTGGCAAACAGATTAGTATGCAAACAATTTTTCCAAGTCGTATATTTCTTTGACATGAGACCTGCTCTACATCCAAATACTACTGGACTTGAAGTACTAAGGATATGGAGCTGACCTCCTTGGTCTGAATCTAACACTAATAAAAGTATAAGCAATGCCCTGAAGAGGTTTTGTTTATCTCTTTCAGAAGAAGCAACAGGGAGAGTGGAGTACAAAGAGGTGAATTTGGATCCTATTCTACACCTTGTCTGGGGTGAAAGGACCAAAAAAGCCTCTACTTGGGTGGCCACTACATGAGAAGGTAAATGTCACTTCCATATAATATTGATCCTTACCTCCTATTGCAAAGTGACAGGTGACACTGAGACATAATTTTTTCTTTGGGTTGCCTTTCCAAGAAAAGTAGAATTATTATACATACGGAATATTAGGTTTTTTACTATCTGGACATAGATAGAACACAAATAGGTTATATATTATATAGGCTTATGTTATTTTTTATATTTACGTATTACATAGATTTATAAAAAAAAAAAAGTTGGATGTCTATATTCCTCCAATGTTAAGTCTCAGAACAGTGCAAGAAAAGCAGTCAGACACACTTTCTCACACCTTTTGGGCTTCTACATTATGAAACAAAATAAACTATGTACAATTAAATTTGAAAATGAGGACTGAAAAAGCGACATACATTTATTACTACACTCAGTGAAGACAGTATGCCAAATGCTATTTACAGAGATTTTTTCCCCCTGTAATTTTATAGTAGAAAACCCAACTGGCTTTTGGTGCCTTCTGTTGAGATATGAGAAACCTGCATTAATCTCCTTGCTCATTCACACAGAATTGACACACAGGATGCTTAAGGGTACTTGAAGTCAGATTTTTAAGGACATTTTTGGGGCTTTGAGTTATTTTTCGGGACTTGACTTCTAATAGGCTATCAAAGGCTTCATCTGACACCTATTGATGTTCTTGAAAATCCCACCTGATATCTTCAGGCAAACACCTTCACAAATTGAGCCCACATCTTCTTGACCTCCAGAACTGAAGATAGGATGCTTCCCTGTTTCAGATGTATTTTGCCAAGGAAAATATGTTAAAGTTTACTGTTTCAACTATAGTAATGGGAAACTTAGATAGAGAAAATATCCTTAAAACCCTCACATCTAGTGCACCAGCCCAAAACAAAAATTCCACAGGAATGAAAATGGTTCTGTTATTCCCTTTCTGCATGGTTTAACCAGAGGTAGAGGCTAAGCTCATTATTAAAAGTTTAAATAGTTTAAGTGTCTTAGGCCTGGCATAGGAGGGGAGGCTCATGTTGCATCACTGAAATAGGGGTAGGTCCAAGTGTGAGCACCTGCCTTTTGAGGCAAATTGTGTTTGTCTGGGTGAGGCTGACTATGGCAGAGCAGTAGATTAAGTAGATGGAGCCTGAAGGTTATGTTTGAGTGGACTCACTGATTCTTCCGTGACTTTTTAAGCTAGTGTGTTCCTCTGAAGAACATCAGCTCTTCTGTGTTAACACTCGTTTCTGTGCCTGGGGTTCTTCTGGGTTCTTTGTCCAAGTTGCAATGAAAGCAATAACAGCAAAGCACTCTTGGTGGCAGGGGCCAGCAGCCCCTAGGGTGACTGCTGAGCTTTCTAGTGGCCCTGATGTGTCCTCAACCTGCCCCTCACCACCCTGTAGTGGTCCAGGGACGCCTGGAGATGAACTGTCAATAACATAGAACTGTATGATGAAGATCTGGGTGTGGAAGGGTAGCCACTGAAGCAAGCAAAATGGGGAGGAAAGGGGACAACTGAGGCACTGGCATTGAGATGTGCAAAACCTGGGGCCAGGTTCCAGCTTGCCTACAGATTTCCTGGGCATGCTTGGTCTGTTAATTTAATTTCCCTATCCCTCAATTCTCGAGGAGCTTTCTGATGAAAAAAAAAACATTAGTGTGAGGTGCTGAAAGCACATGGTTGTCACGTGTAAGACTAAACATAGAGACAGTAGGAAAAGGAGGCTGGTGCTTACATATGTGATGTATAAGTCTCAAAAGAGTAAGTGCATTCAGTTGCACTAAATCATTGTGGCCTTCGAATCTATCTAAATGACACCTTGCATAGTCTGTTCAGCTGTTTGTCATAAATCATAATTTTAGTTTAAAAATGGACTTCATATTTCTTCCTGGATTTTACTCTCCCATAGTTGCATTCCTGGAAATGTTGCAGCCAGAGGTCTAAGGGAGTCTTCCCCGAGAAAAAAAAATCCCGTCCTTGGATCTTGGGACTGAAGTCAGATTGTGGAAAGTACTCAGAACTGGAGGAGGAGAACATTGGTGAGAGGGAGAGAGTTGGGAAGGTCATGGTGTCAGAGCTCTTACACAGAGAAGCTTGTGTAATATCCAGTGCTGCCTCACAAAATGCCTGTAGGTAAATGGGACAATTTGATAGGAAGAAAGGTACTTAAAAAAATAAAAATGGAGGCAAGCCTTTCTCCTGTATGGAGGGACTAAGCACTTCTGCTAACTTCTTCCCTCCCATCCCTCTCCCAATTTTAATGTTTATTTTTCCTGAAATGCTGCAGTTGTTTTGTGATGCCTGTGCTTGTACTTGTTTTTCTCTCCCCATACACTACCCTGAATTTATTCTCTGACCTGTTAGAGATACACAAAGCCCTACCTTCATCTCATCTTACTGCTTAGAGACCAACTAAACTATCTGAACAGCCCCTGGAAGACTCATTCCTAAGCCAAGGAGAACTTCCAGAGTTTTCTACAGTCTTCAGATTTTGTTGTGTAAGCTTACCAGGTTGCCAGCACCACTTTGGCTCTCTCTCTGCTCTGTTGACTGTGATCTTCTGAAGGATGAGATAAGAGCACAGATGACTTTACCCTCGGTCAACCTGAGGCCTTCAGTTTTTGTCTCTCAATCCAAGCTGCTGTAGACAGATGAATTATTGATCATTGTCCCTAGGGGGATCAATGCACCTTGCTGTGCAGATTACAGGACTTCTAACAAAACCTTCCCAATAAAGTAGCAATGACTATGAAATTGCACCAGTTGCACACAACTCCACCTTTTTCAAGACCATGTAAAAATCCTTGTGGGAAAAATTGTAATGTTTTTTTTTTTTTTTATGAAACCCAGTCCTAGTTTCACAACCATGATGTCATTTGTCCCATTGAATTTCAGCAGGTCTGCAAGGCAGAACTAAATGTGCGTGCAGGAGCTGAATTGCAGTCATCCTTTAGGAGATGACGGCCAATCACTTAACTGGAGAAATTCATACTTGTTCATTAGTAGTATGACAAGAGTTCACAGAAATCCTAATGCAGCCCCACTCTTCCAGGTGCTGTGTCCATGGCCAAGACCAGTCACTGGTTCAAAGAACTTACAGTCACAATCCTGCAGCCATGCCTCCGCTTCATGTCACACTAGTATTACCAAGTGATGTTCTGTTTATTGTCGACTTAACTCTCTTCCAGACTCACTGATGTCTTCCAACACTGGTTTCCAAAATTGTAGCTCCTCAACTGTTTGTTGAAAGACAGGTACTGGTGTGAGTGCACCAAGCAATGAGAGCTGGTCAGGTGCCCTACCAGGGGAGAGAGTCAAAGCAATTGCCTTCCAGTAGGTAAGGAAAATCCAATTATTACTTACTTACTTGGGAATCTTACAATATTACCCTTAAGAAGATACGTCTCTTTAAGGAGAGAAAACAAGTAACATTCATCAACCGTTCAAATGATTGAATCTGAGTCAGCTCCGTCCCAAACAGAGGTATTACAAGCATGACAAATATTCTAGTTATGCCTTCTTATGCAGTTTCCACAGCTCTTGATCTTCTTTCATGAACAATCCTTTTAGCTGCAACTCTCTCTTGTCCTCCTCTGCAAGAATGTCTCAGCTGCCATGACTCAGAGGTATTTCTCTCCAGACAATGATGAGATTTAATTTTTGCTCTGTTTCTGTTGTTCCTCATGTCCTTTGGCCCTCAAACTTGACTCCATAACATGAAGGACTCAGTCCACCAGCCCTCCTCTCTTTGTGGCTCTCAGTGAGAAGACACCAGCTGGTCACTCTAGTGGTCTCCCAGTTCTCAGTCTTCTGCAGATCTTTCCATAGACCTCCCGCTAAGTTTCCTCTTTCTCTATTTATTCACCCCCAAATGTTGCCACATAGTCTTAATCAGGTCCATCTGGGAAGCATATGTTCAGATGCAGGGCCTTTGGACCCACATTAAAGGAGCAAGCTCTCCACGACAGATTTTAGAGACCAAGTCCTTCATCTTTGCAGGAAGACAAATGCTGAAAGAAGAGTTGCCCTTTTTTGCTGACAGTCAGGCATTCTCTGGATAAATATATTCCACTGATATAAACTAGGATCTATACAGGAAAGTTAGAGGAGTTGATAGCACTTTCTCTCTGATGTACACAGCACCTTCAAGCTCTCTTGCTCAATAACAAGTCTCCTCACTGGTTGATTAACAACGGCAAAACAAGAGCAAATCACAGAAATATGTTCACCAACCTTGGAGGTTTTCTGTAAGGGCCTTCCAGACCCTATTAGCCTGGCTCAAATAGCAGGTATCACTAAGGAGAAATCTACCCATGACTCCTGAGAGATGATATGCTCTTCAGTCTTAGTATGTTGCTGGAAAAGATTCAGCAGGAGTGAACAAAGATGAAAGCTCAGTATAGGACAGGTGGCAATGTAGGATTGACCAGGAACATAAGGCCATACAGCAGCATCACTGGCATTTCTTGAGCTACCAAAAACACACCAAACTGTGCATTTTTTTCTTCTGAGATTTTCAGACTCATAGTACAAATGGTTCAGACCCTGGTGAACATGGATGTAAAGTAGTAGCAAGACATACAGAGGGAGCGACCTCTCTCTCGCACTCTCACTCCTGTACTTTGTTTCTATTTGGAGGTAACTGTGTGGAGCAGCTAGAAGACAAGCTACCATGATCTAGACCATTAAGCCTCTTAGATAAATTTATAGGAACAGAGACTGATAGGTTGAGCAGGGCTAGGTGAAGTGTTGTCTCTGTCCTTCAAACATACTAGCTAGCAGAGTCAAGCAGGCTCAAAAGAGTAAGGTAGGCTGTGACGAAATTCAGACAACTTCCTGAAAAACGGACAACTATAGAAACCAAGCTGTGACTCCCTAGACTGCCCCATACATGCAGA
The DNA here is from genome assembly GCA_020746105.1 of Trogon surrucura. Lineage (NCBI taxonomy): Eukaryota > Metazoa > Chordata > Aves > Trogoniformes > Trogonidae > Trogon > Trogon surrucura. Next base: position 106,264,961 of record CM036618.1, read on the forward strand.
GATTCAACAGTCGTAAGTTCTTAGACTCATTTTTTTTTATCCACAGTTGACTCCAGGAAAGCAGGAGGAAGACACTAGTAGGAAATGTCATTTAAAAAAAAAGCTCTAAAATTTGTCACATCTTGGTAACTTAGTATATATTTATTTTTACAACTCTGTTTTGCAGCACAGGCCTTGGGCGTCTTTAGGAAAGTCTCTTCCAGTGGGATTCTCTTGTCTTAACATCTCCAGTGCAGGTGTCCACAGAGTAGTTTCCTACATCTAGCTCGTCCCTTCATGGAAAGATACAGGCTGTATAAGGGAGGGCATGATTCATTAAGTCAGCTTCATCATCTGTCTCAGGGAGGTTTAAGTCACATTCTGGAAGTGCCTTTTTCCCTTTAAGTTGATATTATGGGGCCAAGAAGACTAGTTTAGGGATAGATAACAAACACTAGCACAAATGTACCCTACCTTGGCTTTCTAAACCAGACTTCAAGACTAGCAGGGCTGCATGGTTCTTCTACACATCTTCTGTGGAAACGCATTACCAAGAATGAGTGTCTGGCTTTTCTGAACTTCAGCACATGTTACAAAACTTCTCTCTTTGCTTTGGCTTCCCTTGGAAATAGGGTGGAGTGAAGAAGGTGGAATGAGTTTTTGTGGGACAGAGAGAATTCCTTTTTTCAAAGTCAGCATTGGATCCATTTAGATATTTTCACTAAAAAGTGTTCTTTTAAAGATCTACAAGTCCCAGATGGAGAATTTAGTGGGTGATCCACTCATTACAGCTGTAAAATTCATACCTTTATTTGAGTCATGACATGAGTCATCTTATACAGTGTGAAGGGGCAAAACCCTGGCACTCTACCCATTTTTATCAGGCAAAGGACTGGCCATATGTATGGTTAAAAGCCATTTAGTGTGAGTCAGGGCTGTGAAATCACCTCCCAGAGAAGTCTGGGAGGAGCTTCTTTCCAGTCTGAAGAACTTTCCTTAGACCAGGTAGGAAAGCAGCAAGGGTAGAAACTCCTGAGCCCACCCGCAATCACATTTCCTTGTCCAAGAACATCAAACTTTTTGGGATATAGGCTGAAAAATAAAAACATCCTATAAGGAGACTGTTTAATAAGTTGGGGCAGCCAAGTATGTGAAAACTCCTGTGATCTTCTCAAGCCTTGTTGGGATTGGCAGAGAGGTTTCCGAAGCACATGGAGGTGGTCAGACACTTGAAAAGGACTGAAGTGTCAAGTGCCAGGTGGAAGAAAAAATCTGTTAAATGTTATCACAGTATCTCTTCTTGGTGAGGTAAATTTCCATGCACTTGTGACTTACTGTATGGAAACTTCGTGCACTGATTCAGGCTATAAACGTCTTTATTCAGTGTATGTACAATCTTTCTCAAACACTGTCTGCTTCAGGATTTTGTGCAATTTGGTGTGAACTCATTCCACGCACTACACTCCATTAATACATGGTCTCAGCATCATTTAAATAAGCACATTGTGACATCTCATTCCTGAAAATAATTGCGTAGCAGATAAGATCTTTCCTGTGCATGCATCCCCATGATTTTTCTACCTGTCTAGAAGCTTCCAGAAACAAGCGTGTAGAAGGAAGCCTCTCTACAGCTTTTGTGGCTTTTTAAAAATAACCACAGGCTCCCTGAAACCAATGTTGCTTTAGATGAGCTGAGCTAAGCAGTGCAGTGTTCAGCACAGATGTGGTACTACAGGATTAACCTCATCATTGAGGTAACAGATTCCTCTTCCCCTAGGAGTCTCCACGTCCTGCACATCAAAGGCTCCCGTAGCTCTGGGTCAATACTGGCATCACCGTGTTGTTGTGTTCTAAAAACCCAAGTCCCCACACAGGCACAACAGACAAATCTTTGTGACTTGATCCTACAGTGCTTTTTTTTTTTTTTTCCTTTGAATGATCTACCCTACCTCAAGCAAGATTTAATTCAGGGAAGTTTTGTGGTCAGTGTACATGAAAAAAAATAGACTCTAATGACTACAGTTTGTAATTAATGGACTTATGAATGTTTGTGAGGTTGTCTAGTAAGCTGGAGTGGTTTTGGTGCTGGTCTTGGTGTAGACACCACGCTGTTCCCTTGTTTTACTGCAGTTTATATGGGTGTGCAGTTCTACCAGCAAGAACACTATTCAGAATACAACTTTTTAAAATTGTAATCAAAGTTCTAAGAATCAGTGATGATGCTTATGAAGGTACAATTAGAGCAAGTAAAGAATCAAGGACTTAAAGAAGCTGTGAAAATTACTGGCCTTAGCATACATGTTAACTATATCCTGTGTTCTCATTTCATAATCCTGAGATTTGTGCTAACATTCCTTATGCCTTTCTTTTGCAGAGATGAGGCCATCTTACTGAGAAGAATTATGAGCAATATAATTCATCAGACTTCAGACATATACAGACTTTGAACATATACAGAAATTGGAATGCACTGCCCAGGGAAGTGGTGGAGTCACCTTCCCTGGAGGTGTTTAAGGAGAGGCTGGATGTGGCACTTAGTGCCGTGGTCTGGCCGATGGGGTGGTGTTGGGACATAGGCTGGACTTGATGATCTCAGAGGTCTTTTCCAGCCTCAATAATTCTGTGATTCTGTGGAATTGTACAAATTCAGCAGTGACTTAATAGCCTTCAAGTTACTTCACGCATCACATCACATTATGTTTTAAGGTCTGGTTTCTCTGGTTCAGAGAAGAGTTTAAGAGCACAGCACACCTCTCTCAAAATACTTGCACTGTCAGGATGATGCATAAACTGATCCTCCTCAAAGAAGATAAAACTGGCTCTGTGGATCACAGTAAAATTCACAGGCTCGAATGCTATTCTGGTATTCAGAGGCACCACTGCTGGAGATCTGACCTTACTGTGGAAGCCAGTGTTTGCTATATTCAAAGGGGAAATCTCATGCTGTCTAAGGCTTAAGACATCTGGCTTGTTGTTCTAAACCCTAAAATTCCAGAGAGTAAAAGCCATTTTCAGGTACTCAATCACAAATCAGATTTGAGGTTATCAGTGTGTACATGTAAGGTTTAGGATTCCTTTTAATCTATGTAAACAGTGTGCTCGAGAGCTGCATGTATTTATGTAGAGATCAAAGAGGTGGCAATGTCTATGGAGAATAAGCAGCAAGAAAAATCATAGGGATGGCAAATGATCAATTGTGAGAAGGAAAAGTTGAAAAACTTTATTCCAGATATGGCAAATAGGTTGCACTCAGATGTGGCTCTGACATGTGCACGATGGGCTGACATGTCACCCACTCTCTCATAACCAAGTAATGCTGCAATAGGTCCTGGGGATGCAAAGCACCTTGGCCTCCAGCTTTCTTCTACCAGCAGCTTCCTACCTTTTCACCAGCTGCTGCCTGCAGCTAGAGTGGCACCATGCAGAGACACAATGCATTCCCCCCACGGCAGGGCTGGGCTCTTTCTCACCATCAGCTTTAGCCTCTTGTCCTTGTGGCATGACCAGCTGTATGGTCTCTTCCCAGATCTCTCCGTTTTGCTGCTGTCTTGTCTTGTGGCCTCACAAGTCAGACTAAATGAGTGCTGAAGTCAGTGAGGACTTCCTTTGGCCCTTGATTCCTTTTGCTGATGGCTTTGGGCTAGTTCTGCTGTGGCCTGAGCATGTCCAGAAAAGCATCCAGCAACCTCCACATCCACAGAGATCAGCAGACTCCCCAGCTGCCTGTCTGCTGGCACAATGCTGGAAAAATCAAGGCAGCAGCACCTGGCTTAGGATATATCCTAAGTCTGGGGGGCAAAGACCAGGTCTAATGAGATCAATCCTGTCCACCTCCACTTGCTGGCTCCATAAGAAGTGCCACGGTGAGGGAATAAACAATCTGACTGAGGAACAAAAAGCCTTTGTTAGTGACTGCTGTTCCCTTGAAACTGAGTTTCTCCTTGTACTCAGTGGAGTAAAAGGAGAAAGGCTCCATGGTCAGTAGTGTCCCTTCTCCATGCTGCACTGGCTGCAAGAATATTGGCTCCATAGCAGCTCCTTTCACAGCAAGCTGAGGGTTGCAGGAGAGTGTGATGAAAAGCTGCTGAAATGTACTTTTTAATGAGAAAATGAAGTGTTTTCCATTGCGGTATGATTACTTTTTTTCTCAAATTCAGCATAAAAAAGAGGAAACAAAAAGAGGAACATGTGTTCATTTGTTGTAACTGGAGTTTGTGAAACGAGGTCTTCTTGAGAAAGCTACCAAACATTCATTTCAAAGAATGCGGACGTTTTGGCATCCAAATATTGTAGCATGTCCAGAATATAATTAGCTCCTGAAGTGGTTTGAACTTGTAAATATGTCTTTAGATCATAAACTGGTCCAGTAGCTATGCTGAGCTTTAAAGTTGACTCTTGAAAAAACAAGACTTGGAAGGAGAGCTCAAGCCACAATAGACATACACTAGGGCCCAAGAGAATTTTATTCATGCATATGGTTCATCTATTTACATATTTTACTGTAACCTTTTCAAAACCCTTGTGCCTTGGGCAATGGATGAGATTACTGTTAGAACAATATAGGTAATCATGGATAGTTTGAGCTGTTTAGCTGCCAGTATATATTTCATTCACAATTTAGGCTTTAATTCTCACCAGGCAAAGGAAAAAGAATGAGAAACATCTGCATTTGCATAGTAACTCTGAGAGGACCTTAGATGCATCATTGAAACGAAAGTTCACACTAGACCTGCAAGTGAGGCTGGAGAACACGTTCTCTTTTAAGTAAACTAAGGTAGGAAGAGTTGGAATGATTTCTTACAAATGGGCTGAGTGGTAAAAATTGAAAGAAGAACCAAAAAGACACAGGGGATATTCCTGCTTCTTTTCTCTGACTTCTCAAATATAGTCTCCAGGCAAGGGAGAACCAATTCAGATCAAACAAGAGCTGACCCAGACCATTGCCCAAAACCTAAGCAGTTAAAGTCTGTATAGTGCTTTCAAACTATAAAGTACACTGTAAGTGCTAAGTATTATTATTAGTTTGAATCAAACAAAACCCAAACCTGCTCAAGAGGTTCAAAAATATTTGCTTAACTTTTATGTATTTTAAATTCTGCCTTGACTCCACACTTCCCTTTGTCTCCTGGGACTGAAAGTGCAGGTACTCCAATGCCACAAGGTGCCTGTGCCTGTAGTAATTTTTGACTCAGCTGGAGACAAGGTCCTCTGGAAATCTCACAAGAAAGCCTTCTGTGTGACTCTCCACAGACAGCTCAATCCACCTGAATAAAAAATTTGCTGCAGGAAAAGTCCCAAATGAAGTCAGAGCGTGCTGCCGACGGGCAACCTGGATGGTACTTCAACAGGAGCTGAAATTCTTGAGGTAAGTCCTTTCAGAACAGAGAGATGACAGTAGGGTTTTCAACAGGGCCTAAATGACTTAGGGACACCCTTACCTTTAATTGCTTCCCTAAATTAGGGGCTCTAAGATTCTTGTGTCAGCTGTGATCAATGACTCCCTGCCAGCCAGCATATGTCTTGGAGAAGAGCTGGGAAGACTGTCATCCGCATGAGACAACCTCTCCTGCAATTAGTCAAATCATCACAAAGTCTGTCTGTTTTCCTCATTTGATAGCAGTCTGCTTGGTTCACCTCTGAGGTTTGCGTTGTTGTTTGAAGTCGGATTGAGTCTATTAACCTCTTAACTGCTTCTGGCCTTACCTGGCAGAATTGCACGCCACACTGATTTCGGTGGAATGCCAGTAAAATGTTGGCAAAGGAACAGATGCTGCTGGGACTCAACAGAGAAGTGGTTAGCCGCATGTATGTCGTTCAGAGCAGCAGCCTGAAAGCTCATATTGTGAGAAGCACTTTTCACCATGTGTAAAGTCTGACACATATTTCAAAGGAAAGGTTTTAATTACAGTTGGCAGGTCAGCCCCCACGGCCAAAAAGTGACTTAATTTTTTGACCCCAGCAGCAGAGGAGTCTGTAAATCAGGCTGCCATCGCAGTACTAATTCAGATAAAGGGCTGTGGTTTTATTGCCTGTACAAGAGTCCTGCGTGGGCTGAAGTGTGACTCACCAAAATGACTGTTGGGCTACGGACTACAAGTGGCTTCAAAGAAGTCACCTTGTGCCTCAGTTTCCTCATTTGCAGAGTAGGAGAAACAGTATGTCCATTCTTATGAAGTTCTGTTGGACCTAGGGGTCCGCAGACATGTCCTAACTGTAAAGCTGGGTCCAAGTTTGCATTTTAGACAGTCTCAAAAGTGTTTAAGCTCCAGGTTTTAGTTCTATCCAGTAATGTGGCAGCCAGAATTAAAATTGCGCCTGGGTTACCCAAAAGATAGGAAGTTTGGAGAATAATAATCTGATCCAGGATGTCATTGCTGTGGGACAAAGGACAACCACTTTACAGCACAGCAACCCTCCAGCCAATGTTAGGTCTTTACCACACCTAGCCTTAATTCCTGTGTTGCTCAAAAAAGCATGTTTTCACACAGTTTGGCACCTCTCTGCACTTCCTATTTAGGCTTCAGCAAACTCAGTAAGAACCAGAGATCTCATGAATAGCACCGTGCTAATAAGAAGTCAGGCCTTTTTTCAGACATAAAGAGAAACCCAACTTTTGGACTATTTCACTAAAATAAGCTGAAACTGAGCTACTGGAAATTCAGCTTTTTTTTTTTAAATTTTCTTTTTTGGAGTTTTGCTTTCTATCTCTGTCTTGTTCAGAGCACCACATTTTTCTCTAATAAAATCAAAGGAAAGAATGCTGAAAAACTGAACTGATGAAACAAGGAAATGTTCAGTTAGGGAAAAAAAACTAGGAAGAAATAAATTCTGAGAAAACTGCAGGTGCCAGCATCTCTGGACATAAGCACTTTTTCAAGGTGTCCAGCTCAGCAAGCCAGAAAGTTGTGAGATTTTAGACAAGCCATCCACAGACTGACAGACAACTGGCTAAAAACTAAGTTATGGTGTGCAAGGAGTCTAGGAGCCCAGTCTGCCCTGAAGCCTGCACCAGCGAGGATCTTGTCCATACCCAAGGAGATTTTACACCTTGTGTCTGTGAGTGTACTCGGTGTTTTGTGGAAAAACAGAGCTGAGCACCAACACTCCCTGCCTGCCATTGCAGCTGTTACACTTTGGGCAGTCCATCCAGTCCAGCCTTTTCCTGAGCTGCAGTCTGATACAGGGAAGCCTCCCAGCAGTGTGGGTGCTCCTGGCCAAGGGATGTGACAAATTTGGAGTCCCCAGGGGCTGCTACCAGCAGAAGTGTGACTGGTACCGCATGGCCATGAGTGCTGATTTCTAAGTGAAGGTACTAGAATAGTGGATTATGAAGGTCTGGGAGTAGTTTTAATTTCTCCAGGTTTTCTTCCTGCTCTTTTCCAAACCTGTTCTTCCATCTCTGTCCAGGCATGAGGACATCAAGGAGCCCATCCGTGCTCTGTCTTGACTTGTAACTCATACACAGTTAGGGCAATCTAGCACTGGACCCCTTCTCTTGCCCTCCCAGAGACCATTTATTTTAGATGAGAGGAGGCATGTAACGTGGTAAATATAAGGCAACAGATCTGGCAAAAAGTAACTAACAGAGAAGGGGAAGAAGAATTCCTCCTAGTGGTCATCACAGTGGGCCAATATTGGTTTGTTATCATCTCAGGAAGGAAGCAGCAATGCACAGAGCAAGACAAACTGTACAGCTGCAACACCTGGACATCACAGTCATTTTCACCAGTGATTAGAGGAGAAAGTGAGCTTTCCAGCTACTCCCAAGTATCTTTCAAACCGCTGTCCCTCCAAGACAGAAAGACCAGCTCTGCAAGAAGCCTCCCAGATGATTCTGCATTCTTAGCAGTGTGCATGCGTCCTTCAGTGTGCTGCACTATCTCTATACACATATTCCTCAGACACAGGTTTCCATAAATAAACCCCTGTTGGCATTGCACTTAAAATGATGAGTTTGCACAACAAGCACTTTAGCTCACAACTGCGCAGAGCAGGCTGTCTAGCTTACCCATGCTTGCTGCAGCTAGGCACTCAGGGCAAGATGGATTACAGCACAGGTTTGCTCTGAGGCTGGTTTGCTTCTTCTCTTTCTGCTTTTCCCAGAATCACCATGCCAGTAGGCACCACCTGGTTCTGCTGGGTTTTAAAATGTGCCAGTAAGGAGCTGGGTAGATAGATAGTGTGATTTGGCTGTTAGTGGTAAAGAAGTGCTTAAACCTACAGATGGCTTTAAAACCTGTAGCCTGTGCAGATTGTTGGGTACATAATACAAACATATTTTCATACACATGCAAAAAAGGTGTATTTCACAGTTGAGGCACCAGTACTGTGACCTTGTGGCCAGGAAGGCCAATGTCATCCTGGGGTGTATTAGAAGGGGGGTGGTTAGTAGGTCAAGAGAGGCTCTCCATTCCCTCTACTCTGCCCTGGTGAGACCCCATCTGGAATATTGTGTCCAGTTCTGGACCCCTCAGTTCAAGAAAGACAGGGAACTGCTGGAGAGAGTCCAGTACAGGGCAACTAGGATGATGAAGGGAGTGGAGCATCTCCCTTATGAGGAAAGGTTGAGGGAGCTGGGGCTCTTTAGTTTGGAGGAGACTGAGGGGTGACCTTATTAATGTTTACAAATATATAAAAGGTGAGTGTCATGAGGATGGAGCCAGGCTCTTCTCGGTGACAACCAATGACAGGACAATGGGTAATGGGCTGAAACTGGAACATAAGAGGTTCCGCTTAAACTCGAGAAGAAACTTCTTCTCAGTGAGGGTGACAGAACACTGCAACAGGCTGCCCAGGGAGGTTGTGGAGTCTCCTTCTCTGGAGACATTCAAGACCTGCCTGGACACGTTCCTATGTAGCATTATCTAGGCGTTCCTGCCCTGGCAGGGGGATTGGACTTGATGATCTTTCAAGGTCCCTGCCAATCCCTAACATTCTGTGATTCTGTGATTCTGTCATTCTGTGATTCTGTGATGCTGAAGGTGGTGCAGCATCACTGTCTCTGTAGGAGCGGTGGGACACCACCACAAATATTTGCGATAGGTGTTACACAGTGACAGTATGTGAGAAGAGTGTGAACTTAATTTTGTTAATAAAAATCTGTGAGTCCATGTGAGAAAAAAGTAAATCAGGAGAATCCACCTCTGCATGGTCCAATTGTAATACTATAAACTTTTGCTGAGTTAATTCCGTGGTTTCCAAATGTGCTAATACCCAAATAAGTGTTCTAAACCAAACTGAACTGATTATATCTTTCTGAAGCTTGCTTGCAACAGCTGACACTCGCAAGAAAATCTCTATTGCAAGATTCCAGTAAAAAATTCCAGCAAAACAACAAATAAACATCAGTACGGACAGTAGTCTTTTACATCACTGCACCAACTATTACTGTTGTGATGAACACCCTAGATCAGTACAGATACTAAAAATAAACCAGAGTTCCTCGAATAACTTACAGCATGTAAATGATTTAGAAGAGAAGCTACATTTAATAACTTGTTTATTATAACAAGTCCAGTATGACTTCATCCTAAAAGGTTGGGTGAGCTCAATACTCTGAAGTTTATGGGTTTTGAACTTTCATCATTCCACAAGCAATTGTAGCTAGGCACTGACACCACCAGGACAATAACAATGATTTAACACGATAGTAATAGTAATATAGTCAAGGCTTTGTCATAATTTCCATTTTAAGCTCTGTTTATTTAGAAATAATATTTCAACCAGTTAAAAATGCATCAGGCACAAACTTGGCATTTGTGGTCAGCCTGGATGCCTGGATGTAATTACTTTCTTTTACAAAAAAACATAAAATAGTTGCTTGATTTTTTTTTTCATTATTTTCAAAAGCATTTTTTTTCTTTTTTGTTGTTGTTGCTGCCATTGTCGAGATGAAAGAAATTTAATCTTAAACAACATGGTTTTGCAACCATGCTGCCCATAAAGAAAACAAATTGCTCTTGGCATTAAAAACAGATGAGCAGTTTAGGCCTGCGTGAAGCTGATCCTGCGGCCTGGAGATCAATGGAGGCTTTGTTACCCATGCCTCTAGATGCAAGAGCAGCCCTGTGCTGTGGGATATACGGGAGCTGAGCTTCCAGTACCCATCCCAACTCTTGTGTCACTTCCAGGGGTGGGAGCACCATTCACAAAACTGAGAGATGGGAAGGAGGAGGAGCTTCCCAGCACTGGGTGATGATTTTGCCTGAGCATCGGTACCACACGCCTAAATGCAAGGCACAGCAGATTCAGGTGTGGAAAGCACCCCTGCTGCTCTTCTCAGCCCTGTTAGAGAAAAGACAATCCCAAGGACAGGGTGCAAGCTTGGAGGGGGCTTGGCTATGAGGTCCAACTCACCATGTTATTTGTAAGGGGATAAATTCTAATTCCGAATCGGAATTTGCTGAATTTTTGGAAAAGCTCAGAATTGGCCCAGCCTTTCGAGGATATATCTAGGATACCTTCCCAGACAGGAAAAACAACAAAACACTACATCAAAATGAAGCCAAGACCGAGAACATGTATCCTTATTCAAAGCACAAAAAGCCCAACGTGGTCATATAATTACCCTAACTCAAGCATGGTAAACCCCAGTCAAGGCTGCACTGACAACAAATCCAAATGCTTTAAGGCAAAAAAGGAAGGGCAAAACCACTGAGGCAACATTAATCCTCTCTTGAAATCAAGCTGAACTGCTGTTTCAGAGTTTATGACCTTAAACAAGAACTAACTGATTTCAAAAGACTTGGTTTTTAAATGGCCCCCCTTTATGTGTGCCTGGATTTCAGGAAGAATTAAAACTCCTCCTGTGCCTTGGAAGTTATTACTACCTCTGAAACATAACTTTAATTCTGATTTACTAGAATTTAAAAAGTCAGTTTGGAGATGATTGCAACAACTGTGTAAGGAAATGTACAAACTTCAAACTCCGATGACTCATTTTTATGCTTGATTTGTGACTTAGCAGTAGCATATTAAAGTGTTGATGCTTCTAAATACAACTGAAATACTTTCTTTTCATAAGGCTGTTTAATACATAGCAAAACACCATAAAAACAAGTGGGAAGCTTGCCTCATTGATTTTAATGGGAATTTGCTTCCCAAGAAGAATTTGCTGGTTCAGTATTTTCCTAGTTGTGCAAAACTAATTTTCATGGAAAATAGATTTGACTTTCTTGGGCTTTTGATGCTGCAGAAAAAGTGAAAAACACACTTTGGGACAGCCCTTCTTGTGGGGCTTTGAGAAGTCATCAGCCCTTTGCTGTGATGATTGCAGCATTTGTGGAGTTGACAGCATTTGCAAAAGCAAGCCAGCTCCTCAGATACCATTGTGAGAGATACAGCAGGAGTTGGGTTTCCAGGAGAAACTAATCTTTTCTGCCCCTTTCTTGCACAGCTTCTTAACACAGGGCTGGGAGGAGTTGGGCAGGGGCATGGGTAAGGAGAGCCAAGGCACACTTCTGTCCACCTTAGCCCCTGTTTGACCATACACATCAGCTATGCAGTCAGATACGCAGGGTCTGAGGCATCAGAGGGACCATTTCCCTCTCCCATTTCAGACCAGCCTGGTGCACACCTGTTCTGACGGCGCTCTGAGATATGGAATTGGAGGTGAAATACTGATAAAGGCTGCTGAAAACTTTTCAGGGCTTCCAAGGCCAAATTTTCATAGGAAGAGAACAAAATTGTTCATCGGTGCGACATTGCATAATATTGTGTAACGCTCTTTGGAAATAATCCTCCTCTGGGCCCTGAGTGATGTGGTTGTCGATGTGCTTGGTGATAATTGCATCTTTCTGTGCACAGCTCTGGCAACAGTCACACTGCTGCCTCTTCTAACAAGCACGATGGGCCCCATGCTGCTGATTTTTGTAGACTTACTGCTTCTGTCATCAATATTTCACCTCTTGCCTCCCCGGACAGAAATACAACCATGACTGGGTCTCGCACCTACAACACACCTACAGCTTTTCTGGTGCCAACTGGCAGCAGTTTTCTCCTTGATTTGTACTTACTCATCTTTTAGCTGAGGAAAGACTTCAGGCAAACATCGGTGGAAGCAGCGTTCCTTGGACACCAGCCGACTCGGTCTTCTCATCACCATGCTGGCATCGCCCCTTGCCGCTTGCTTGAGTTGAGCAGGAGCCCCAGGGCTGCTCCTGCCCATTGCAGCCCCAATCCAGACATATGCCTGTGCACACTCAGGACATTAGCATGGTCCCTTCCATCAGCTTCAGGGACAAATCCACCAAGAGGTGCTATGATCCTGTCTGTGCAGCACTGCTTCCCATCCGCTGCAGTGGCTGACAGCACCTCTCCCAATTTCTGAGGGGTTGTGCTTTTAAGCATCTCTGCCTTTCCTTGTAACATCTTCAACTTCATCCAAGATTTAGGAGAAGACATTGGTGTGGTAGCTGGCAGACAGAAGCAGAAAAGATGGGCAGAACTTCATAACCTCTGGACTTCTTTCAGATTTGCAAGTTGATGGAAAACCCAGGGGAGTTTTCCCGACATTGTTTTCATACTCCATGTAGCTGGAAAAGTGAAATTCTTCTGAATGAGCAAGATGAGGAAAATACTTAGGTCTGACGATGCTGGGAAAACTCTGGGGTTATTTTTGTCCACACATATAATTTCTGGACAGAAAAAAAATGTTGCCTCAAGTGTTCTGAATATGTGAGTTTCTTATCTTCTGTTAGAAAACATAAGCACTGGCAAGAGAAAGCAGACTTTCTTCATTAGGTGCCAGAGTATTTAACATAGGTTCCTCAATATTGGAAAAAGTACTCAGAAGAAAAACAAGAAAAGTCATTATCTGTTTTTTTTCCCTTTTAATAACCTTTTCAGTAGCACAATGCATTCAAAGCTAGGCACATTCCCCTCAGTGCAATATGGTCTCAAGACATGATTTAGATGGAAAATTTAAGTAAGATTAATGCAATTTATTATCCGCCAGGATATCCCTACAAACCACACTGCTTGGCTGAATTTTTGATTCTCAATCTAATATTTCAGATGAGATTTCCAGACGAGTGTCTTATTCCTCTATTAGTTTAGTGAGGGTGATATAGAGTTTGTAAAACAGGAGAGGTTAAGCTAGTTTTAACACTTGATTAATCATTTAAATTACTTTGTTACTGTTTGAATCCATTGACTTTTGTTTACCAAGCAACTCCCTGAAACCCAAAGCCAACAAGAACGGCAGGCAGCTTTCCAAGTTGTTAATTTATTCAATGACTTCTTCAAAGGAGTTCTAAAAGGGGAAAAAAGAAGCAAATTTATAGTTTCATTGAAAGGGTAGAGCAATTCTTGTTCATTGCTTGCTAAAAATGTCTAGGTTTTTATGACTCAGAAAAAAAGCCAATATTCAAATATGCTGGCCAGCTCCTGGAGACATATATTTTTTAAGCAAATCAAAGACGTACTTAATAGAGCCTGATTGAAATAAAATCAAGTAGTGTGACAAGCCACACTTTTCTCTGCTTTTTATGTGCAACTGTGACTTCATCTGAAGTAAGGTTCTGTTCCCCTGAAGGAAAATGTGAGCACTTTCACAGGGAGCAGGATCAGGCCTGTAGGAAGTTGAGTCAAGAGCACAAGGACAAAGCTTTTTAAAAAGCAAGTATGAATGGGTGATTAAAAAGCCCCCTCCAGTTACACAATGTGCATGTGTACACTTTGCAATTGTCCACTGGGGAAAGGAAAAAAAAAATCCCAAGCCCTAAATCACGAAAAAAAGTCTAGCTTTCTATTCTGCATATTACAAAGTCTGAGTTTGGTAAATTGATTACAATTTCTTTACAGAGACCTATCAGGAGTAAACCACTAAGTCTTAGACATAAATTTGAATTCCAGAGTCTCCAGCTAACCCAGCTCATAAATGAATTCCTAAATGCTGACTGTGCCAGAAGACCCAGCACTGCAAAACCACTTGGCAGAAGCCATTAGTTTCAATGAGATGAACTGCTCTATTTAGCTCTCATTCAAAACTTTACAGAAATGCCAGATTTCCATAAACACAGGTTTCCTTGAATTTCCAGGGCTTTGATTAACTGGTAGATGAGGGTGTCTTACAAATATAGATTTGTATGCAGAGTTCAGCTCAGAAAGCATGAGAGACTGGAAACGGACTATAGGCTTTTCTTTCTTACTTACTTTTTCTCTTCCTGACCTAACAGAAAGCAGGAAACCTCCTTTAGAATATTTTGGAACTGAGGATTTAATAATTAATAATTATTCTGTGGTTTAACACTGTTGTAGATCATTCTTCTGTCATTTATATCATCATGTGTTAAGCTTTTTATGACAGATTAATATCCTTCAGCATTTATAGTATGATTTTAAAGTCTTCAGGCAATGAAAGACTAGAAGAAAAGGGAAAAAAGGAAATAGAAAACAAAAAAAAAAAAGGAAAAAGGAAAAGAGAGGGAAAAAGAAAAAGAAAGAAAGAAAGAAAGAAAGAAAGAAGGAAAGAAAGAAAGAAAGAAAGAAAGAAAGAAAGAAAGAAAGAAAGAAAGAAAAGAAAGAAAGAAAGAAAGAAAGAAAGAAAGAAAGAAAGAAAGAAAGAAGAAAGAAAGAAAGAAAGAAAGAAAGAAAGAAAGAAAGAAAGAAAGAAAGAAAGAGAGAGAGAGAAAGAAAGAAAGAAAGAAAGAAAGAAAGAAAGAAAGAAAGAAAGAAAGAAAGAAAGAAAGAAAGAAAGAAAGAAAGAAAGAAAGAAAGAAAGAAAGAAAGAGGGAAAGGGGAGAAAACAGAAAAGGAAAAGGATGAAAAAGAAACAAACCCACACCCTTTCTTTTTTTCTCTTAAAAAAAAGTAATCAATTTGTGGAATCTGTTAAAGGCAACAGCTACTTATTTTGTCAAGGCACAACATTTTAATTTTCATATTTCTTCTTCTACTTACCTGCACTTTTCACGACCCATTCATCAGTCAATCATGTTGAGATCAGCAATGCTTTTTGACACATTTGAATTTATGGTCATGTTGGTGAGACGAGGAGGAGGTTTGGGGTTTTTTTGTGCATTCTAGATTTTGGATCAGGTTATGGGTCAACGCCTTTTATTGCCTGTATGTAGCAACACTACAGATTAGAAGATCAAGTCCCAATCTCTCTCCTCCTCTCATTTATTTCCCCCGCCAGCAAATGTTCCTAAAAAATACATAACCTTTATACTACTACGGTGATCATCATAAATCTATGAATAAATGGCACTGTTAGCAAGAGTGCAAGAACAGCACAGATAATAACATGTAACTATGGTTTATTAACCTTAAACCCTCTTAAATCAGTCATAGAACCATAGCAGCCAAGAAAACTATTGTGGTCAAACGCCATGAACTCTAGCTTGCTTTTAACACTAGGAATATTTCCTCTCTTCTCCAGCCTTTCTACAGTATCTCTGTCCCCAACCAGAGCTTTTATAATAAAAATTATAGTTTATGTGCATGTTATTTGGTTAGGCTCTGAGAGCCTGATTCAGCATTTTTTTTTCTTCTTTTCACATTTTACGAAAAAAACCCGTTGGCTGTGTGGGTGCTGAGTCACGGAGCCTGTGTGTGGCCCCGCGGCTTGGCGCCTGCACAGCAGAGTCCTGCTACAGCTGGCAAAAAACTGCTGGGATTTCATAGCTCTAAAGCACTACGTTAGGTCTTTGGCATTACCCCACCCTTCCTGAGCCCTGCCTTTTTGAATAAGCCCGTATCCTTTGGCCATCTATGGATTACGGACTTTTCCAGTGTATTCTGTTTGGCCAATGAATAAAAAGAAAAAGGTTCCTGAAGCCTGTACGTGCAGAAATAAACACGGTCTAGCTTTTCATTGAGAATTCCCCTCGCTTACCATTGGATTTTCCTATGGGACTTGCAACAAGGAAGCCAGGTTTGGGTGTAAGTGGTTGATGGGCATTGTTGTGTTGACAGGGGTGAATTCAGCCAGCTGGGGGAACACTGCCACCCGAAAATGTAGCCAAAGCAAGCACAGTGAAATAAATGCAAATCTGACGGCAAAACTGAAGAGCATTAAATTAACAAAACTATACAGAAGATGTTATGAAGTTGAAGACCCGAAAGGAACTGAGCTCAGCCCTTAAACTGAGGTAACAACAAATAATACTGATGAAAATGAGAGATGTAATGGGAGGATTTCAGGAACTCCAGAAATGAGCTGAGAAGTTTGATCCCAAACAGGGTGAAAATGTAACGTCTATAGAGCACTTAGAATCACAACACGTATTGGGGTACAAAATCTCAAATATTCAGACTTCAGGTTGGCATAAATATCATATTGAGTACAAACTCCATTTTGACTGTTTAAACTATACAGTAGCATTTACCAAAGAGTAACTGGTGAAATAGGAAAAACAAAAAACTAAACCCCAAACCCCGAAGATAATTTACTACTGTTGTACTACTCCTCCTTACAGAAAAATGTAACAGGAAGAAACCACTGAAACATAGTTTAGGTCTGAAGAACCATGTTTCTTGAATATCTGTAAATCTATGAACATCCTGCTGCTTTGAATCGTTTCTGTGAGCCCTAAAGCCCCAGCTCTGGTGAAAGGCCACACACAGATCACAGACTGTGTAGGAGAAACCTTCATCTTTCACTCGGCATGGCACAGAGGCTGTCTGTCGGTTTGGGAGTCAGTGTCTAAAACTCAGCAGCAAACTTTGTCTTTAATAAGAGAAATGGACCGTCTTTTCTCCTAAAACATCCTCAAAACAAGAGTCCTGCTCTTATAGTCAACAGGGTGGTGTGCAGAACACTCAAACTGACTAGGAGACCTCCAACTGAATGTTTTCTTCTCCTGCATAAGACACAAACCCGTGCCTTCTATAGACCCTTAAAATAACCTTAACAAAGATGCTGAGGTTTGTTGTAACAGCAAGGGGGTTGGAGGTTCAAGAGTTAGGCTGATATAGGGGCCAGAGAGCTAGCGCCTATAGGGCAGAAAGGTCTAATCTTTGCTCTGAGAGCTGGCTACACGTTTTCCAGTTTCACTCCTACTGCGCTGCTACAGGCATGCTCATGAGCATTATCAACCCTTTATCAGTTGGCCAGATTGCTCTCTGCATTGTGGAAGCAATGAGTCTTGAGAGGTTTTTTGGAGGAGTATGAGAAAAGGCATAGTTTGAACACGGGCTGAGCAGACGTGGCTGGGATACCATCATCACACTGTGCAGCATATCATCTATACCATCCACAGGCAGCATAGATACCACAGGCACATAATAGCTTCAATTTTTTTGATAGGGATTTTATGTCTTTCCAAGGTCCGGATGATTATTGAAGGCTTGTGCAGCATGGAGGGAGCATAGAACAAGAGAAAGGTAGAAATCGGTGACGTATAATGCCAAATGGAACCTTCACCCACTTTGCCAGCATCTTAAATCTTGTGCTGTCAGTGCCCTGCCAGCTGCAGTCCCTCCCAAAGTTCAGGGCACCAGAGTCTCCGCTGTGTGCAGTGCTCAGCATTATGCAGCATCAGAAAAGAGATGGCATACAAAATGACTCCCCCAAGCAGCCAGGAAATGTGATTATCACATTGCCTGGTTTACCTACCAAGCCTCATCCATAGCCTCTGTCTCCAGAAGATGGTTTATATACGATTTCTTGCATGTGCAGAGAGACGTTGGTGACAACAGGTTATTACTATTATGCAAGTGCACCAAGCCTGGCTGTGTCGCTGACACTACATGGAGGCAGGTGAGCACAGTGGTACACACAGAGATGCAAACCTACTGGTGAGGTATTTGTTCACTGTGGAGCCACGGGCTCCAGCTCACAAGAGGAGAGGCAAAGACATTTCCACACATAAAGCACGCTAAAAAATCCTTCCGTGAAATCCAAGCACAAATCAGTGCATTTAGGAAAGGTTCCTGATTAAAAAAAAAAAAAAAAAAAAAACACCCCCAAAAAACCCACAATCAAAGAAAAACATCATTATCAGGATTTTTTTCTGTTCGTTTGACTATGTGAGGAATTCTGCCAAGAATTTTTATTTCAGATAATGGATTCCAAGCCCCCATTATCAGTGTGGAGGAATTAATACCCTCTGTTCATATTTTTGCCAAGAGCAAATGTGGAAAATGCTCAAACCACACCTGTTTCAGTTCTACAACACATACATGTCTGCTTGCCAGCTCTCTAGCTGATAAAATTAGTGTGGGGATTTCTGACCCTTTTTTTTTTTTCTATTTTGTTTTCTTTTCAAGGCAGTTACAGGACAGCAGTAGCGAGCGTATGCGGTTAGCTTGTAGGGATGTGAGAGGGAAAGCAGAAACACTTTAAACCTCCAGTAGCAGTTACACAGAGGAAGGTTTGGCTCTAATATTGAATGTCAGCTAGTGCAAGGGTGTCACAGCTCTGCCGTGGGCATCGGCGAGGGGATGCAAGGTCGCGTGGCTGAACCAAGTGGGGTTTCCCAATTCTTCTTTGAGGTGTTGTCTGCTGGGGCTCGGAACAACACCTGAGACTGTCCATGGCGCAAAACAGGACAGAGATGGAGAGTGTTTTTGGAAGAAAGGGTCTAAACCCCTTTTAATGCTCAGTGGAAGAGGCTGCGAAGTTGATGACAAGCAGTGGTACGTCATTCAGGTGTTTAAGGGAAACTGATGCTTTCAGATACGTAACAGCAGTATTCATTTCAGTGCTCTCCTTTGTCCTCAGGAATGCAAACTTGGATTTAAAAATCATGCTGCTATTATACCTCCAGGCCCTTGTAATAGTCAAGCGGAGAATCACCCTACTAGCACCTTGGACTGCTACTCAGTACTCGGCCGACCAGCCAGCCACTGACCTTACATGCTCTTAAGATCAAGTAAAATCTCCCTGATCACTGCATTTGAGCAAACTCTGTGCCACATTACGTAACAACCAGGACTTGTACTGTCCTCCCTCTAAAGTGAAACTTCCGTAGATCTAATTTTTCTGTTATTTGTAATTATTTTCCCATTATTTCCACAGATTTCCAGTTTTTAGCTTAAAATAACAAAATCTGGTTAAAGATGGACTGAAATGCACAACATCAAGGAGACATATTAGCTAACGAACCAAATTTCATCTATATTACAGTAATATCATAGATAACAAAGCCAGTATTTCTGCTACAGAAATGAATAAAAATAGTTGTAGAAAAATAAATGTCTTGGGAAAAAAATGGTTTTGTTTTGAAACTGCTGTCTTCGGTTTGCTACTCTATGTCTAGTGAAAATACTCAGTTCCCTTTCACTTCACTTTATACTCATTTCACAATGGTGATGGGGTTTACCTTCTCCTACGAGAGGCATCTTTTACAATCTTAAAATAACAACACAAGGTGACTCTTGCTCTCCTTCCCCCGCAAAACCTTTTCATTTTGTTTGCACTGTAGTTAACAATAAAAATAATGAAAGAAGCTCATGATTCACGGATTATGCAAAACTTATCAAGAGATCTACTCCAAGGTGTTTCATGAAAGAAGTATATTAAACTGAGAAGTCTGCTTTCTGTGAAATGTTGGAAGAAAACTAGGGAGCACCAATACAATTGTATTATAATGGCAGGGGAGACATATTTTTGCAGAATGGTTTTCAAATTCTACCGGCGTTTGAATTCAGGAAGTTCAGATTTAAGGAAGAATAGTTCCAAGAGTCAAACAGATTTTTAATGTTTATTCCTCAAACTAGTAGGAGTTTTCCTCTCTTCATCTCAGAAACTGAATCCCAGTGTCTCTTCAATGTCTCCTCAAAATAGTTTATCTGAAAATATCCAAAGGAGAGTTTAATTGTCGTTGTTGGGTAATGAGTTTGGGGCAGGGTGAGTGATATTGTTTGCAGTTATTTAACATCTGGTTAGTTGTTTTTTAATGAATATCAAGATTTCAGCAGTGAGACATTTCTTCTGACTCATCAAAAGAGGAGTTTAGAGGACTTACCCTGCCTTTCTATGCCCATATGACACTGACCACTTTTTGGGCCCTGATGCTTAGTTGACTCTCTTACACCACTCAGTACATCACATGCCCTATTATATAGGGCACTTTCTGAAAGTCTGAAGGTTGTGTAGCAGTAGTCAAAAGCCTTAAAATGTCTGTTACATTTATGCCGTCACTTTTATCAAGCAAGTTTATAATCTCACCAGAGGATGAAATCAGATCTGCCCAAGGAGGCTGATCGTTCGTAAAACAATGTTGACTAGCATTATTTCTTTCCCAGTCCTTTACTTCTTCTTTGATTATATCTTGTGTCATTTTTTTAACTGGTTCTGCAATTGGAAACCCACAAGAAGAGTGCTATACTGTTTCACAAATCTGTTCACGGTCAGATGTCCTGTTGATTCAAAATGTGAGCATTCAGCTTTTCTATGTTCCTTTTTTTTTTTTAGTAATATTTTTTTTTCCCAAATAGGCAGAAGACATTTAAGTTATGCAAGTGATTTAGGATTCCTGTTAAAAAATGCATGTAGAACCAAACCAGGATCCTATGTGCTGAGTTATGGCAGAGCAACAATTTACCACCCACCCCCTGACAAGGTGTCTGTGCTTGATGTCTGTGCATGATCACGAGCCAGCAATGTGCCCTCGTGGCCAAGAAGGCCAATGGCATCCTGGGGTGTATTAGAAGGGGAGTAGCAAGTAGGTTGAAAGAGGTCCTCCTGCCCCTCTACTCTGCCCTGGTGAGGCCACATCTGGAATATTGTGTCCAGTTCTGGGGCCCTCACTTCAAGGACAGGGAACTGCTGGAGAGAGAGTCCAGTGCAGAGCCACAAAGATGATGAAGGGAGTGAAACATCTCCCTTATGAGGAAAGGCTGAAGGAGCTGGGTCTCTTTAGCTTGGAGAAGAGGAGGCTGAGGGGTGACCTCATTAATGTTTATAAATATGTCAAGGGGGAGTGTCAGGAGGATGGAGCCAGGCTCTTTTCAGCGGCATCCATTGACAGGACAAGGGGCAATGGGTGGAAGCTGGAACACAGGAGGTTCCACAAAAACATTAGAAAAAACTTTTTCACTGTGAGGGTGACAGAGCACTGGCACAGGCTGCCCAGGGAGTTTGTGGAGTCTCCTTCTCTGGAGACATTCAAAACCCGCCTGGACGCGTTCCTGTGCGCTCTGCTGTAGGTGGTCCTGCTCTGGCAGGGGGGGTTGGACTAGATGATCTTTGAGGTCCCTTCCAACTTCTAACATTCTGTGATTCTGTGATTGCAGCTGCGATGGGGCTACCCTGAGGTGAGAGTTACATCAGGTGAGTAGGATGAGCTCTCAGCTCAAGTGTCCAAAGGCAGTTACAGAGCTTTGTCTGAGGAGCAACACCTTCTTAGGGGGTTGCCACGACATTGTGTTGAATCCTCAACAAGGAGTCACTTCTAAAAATGGAGCACAAGCGCACACATACACACACGCGCGCGTACACACACACACGCATATACTCTCGCTTCCATTGGCAATCAGTTAGGCTGTAAAGCATAAAGCTCTGTCAGTCCCCAGTCCTCTACAGGTAAGTCTATAGGCCAGCAAAGCATGCACTGCACTGACTGTACAAACAGTTTCCAAAGCTCTTCTGCATCTGCACCATGTTTATCAGAAATGTGAAAATCACAGTGCTAGATTTATTTTTCTCCCCTCCATTTTCCTTCTTTTCACGCTATTTATACAAGCAACATTTTGAACACCGAAAACTACTCTTTCCTGGCAAATGTGGGGTTTTTTTTGCTTTGTTTTTAAATTTGCTATTGGTTCAGGAATGCTTTTGCACTTAACACCTCCGTGAACTTTTTCGTGACAGAATATCTCATCTGGAAGGTCCATTCAGACGTGGCTGGCTGTCGTGCCAAACTCAGACTCCAAACCCTATCTTTCCCAGGTGCTAAATTACCTTTCCTGATAGGCTAAGCTAAATCTGGGGAGGTGTTTGAATTACGTTTGAATCGTACACTCAGATCCCAGCCATTCCCTCTTCCGGACACCCAATAGTCCTGTGAATACTCCAAACTGATAATGTCAGTCTTGAAAGAGAGTTGGTCTGAAAAAGCACTTTTCATTGCATTTTTTCCTGAGCAGAGATCAAATGAGGATGTTCTAGGTGAAAAATTAAGAGCAGAGACGCATATGGAAAGTCAGGGTTGTGGATGCGTTCACCCCACAGCTGCCAGCAGCATGCTTGCCTGCTAGATAGGATAACACATCAGCGGTCACTTGAGCACAGTTTTTGCTCTGGCACTTCATACACAAATTGTTATGACTTCCACCTCAAGGCCCAAGATGCAGCACACAGGAGTCCAGCAAGACGCCAGCAGATCATGCTGCTTGGAGAGAACTTTTATCCCGGGGCTGTCAAACCAGGACAGTTAGCTTACTCTAGCAATGATAGGGGGGTTGGAGAATACTTTTAGAGGACTAAAGGTGGCTGATTTCAGAGAGGATGCTGTTTAGCCCTCCTTGTCTAAAGAGCATCGCACCATTTAAGAGCAAATTGTGTTGCGTTTGACAAGAAACTCCACAATGAAAATTGAAATTGCAGGGATCTGAAATTGTAGTCATCTGTGGTCTGTTGATGCATTAACCTGTCAACACATACGCTGTGACACAATGCATTGTGAGCATCACAATGTGCTCAAGAAAACTGAATCATGGGGACAAAGAAACAGACACTCTGAGTGAGAACGAAGGTCCCTTTGGTTCCTTTATAGTGGGCAGTTACAGACATCTAAGGAGGAATATCAGCACATGTAACGCTGCCTCCCACGGGACTCCTCCCCACCACTGATGATCACAGATCAGGTCCTCCCTGAGCCTGCTGTGGTCTCCTCCTGTGAGCCAGAGCCAGTAAACCCTGCTGAGTTCCCTCTAGTCTCACTGACTTGCTCACTAGTAAGGTGTGGCCTGATGCTGATTGAGCTCAGCCAGGATACTACTAGCTCCATAAGCTGTTTCAGTGTACCGGTGAGGCGTCTCAGCTGCCTGTCCCTTGCACTATCCCTGCTCTCTGCCTCAGGCTATGGAACCAGCACCTGCTGTCCTTCCCCTCCCTCTGCTTCCCATCGTGGAGCACAGCACGGGACAGAAAACACCTCAGGTCAAACCTTGCACCACTTAGCTTGCCCTTGACCAGTGAGTCGAAAAGACTTCACCTGAACCCTGCATGTCTTTGTGGGAAGAGATGTGAGCGTTGCCCCTGAAACAACTGCCCATCGCCAGCTACCTGGGTATTTGCCCTAATTCTCTTTGCAAAAAGGAAAGACTGTTTTGCTTTTATTCTTTGTGGTTTGTGCCTCTGGTTTTGTTTCACTAGTGTTTCACGCTCTGATATAGATGTATTTCTTCGGAAAAGCTCCTGTGCATCAGGATTTCTGTTTTCATTTATGACCTTAAGGGAAAACATCTGTTGCTGTTGCTCCCTTACCATTTATCTTCAGGCTTCCTTGTAACTGTTGTTTTACTTGTGATATCATCGTTCTTTTCATATCCTTGCTATCTTTCTGCACTCCCAGTCTCAGGTCACATGCTGGTGTCAGTATTTTCCAGGACAAAGTCTCATTCTTTATTTTTAGGAGGTGTTTAGGCTAATGTCTTGTCTGTTACTGTTCTTTGGGATTTTAATGTTCTATTGTCTTGTTCCAGAGTATTTTTTTTCCCAACTGAGATAGTCCCAGTGAGATAATCTGCCTCAAAATTTGAATCTTCTAATTTTTCTCTGCAATGGACAATTGCTGGACTTTCTCTGGCATGGTTTTTAGTTTCTTAGCTCTATTATTGGTGCCTTGGTGCTGTTTGTTGCAAAGCCAGTGGAGAGAGAAAAGAGAACAACGGAGATCTTGAGTGAAATTGTCCTCACTTCTCTTTTGACTAAACCACCACCAAATTACATAGTGAGACCATAGTGCAACTGTGCTCCTGACTGAGGCAATTCAGGAAAAGTGTTAAACTTAGATGGGTAGGAGTCAAACCACAGAGGGAAGAGATAACACTTAACAAAGGTGCCACCGAAGGGCTGACGAGCACAATATACCAACAGAATTATCTCTTCCATGTCTTAGTCCAGTAAAGGAAAAGAAATGATGGAGAGCATAAAATCACCGATGTCACCAGATTGAGTCTATCCTTTGTTACCTTTAAATGACTCTTTTCTTGAAATTAAGTGGTGAATTTAATACAATTGCTTAACACCTTAACTGCTGCCATGGAGACCTGAACAAGTCATGTACACTGAAATATTGCTTGGGCTTTCAGTGACTGATACAGACACTGATTTCCTTTCCAAATATGTTATGAAGGGCTTAATTGTCAGGCACACCTATCAGTGCACAAAAAAATCCAGTTCCCCTGGAATAAGACTGAAAGTCATCTGAAGAGTAAAGTGGGCAAGCATGTTACTTCTCTGTTCCAGATAATAAAATATAGGAATTTAGCTCCAGGAAATGCAGCGCAATCTTTTTAGGTGCACTGGCCTTAGCTGAGTATAAAAAAAAAAGACACATTGTTTGGAATAAGCAATATTGATACCACAGATTGTTGCAAGATCAAGGGTAAGAAAAACATGATCTTCCAAGGCAGTTCATCTGCTGGTCTCTACATACCCCACATGCCATTCAGCAGTCTGCTGTTCTCTAAAATTAAAAAGAACACTTGTCCTCATTACAATGTGCTTATACAAGGCTCGATTTACAAACCATGTAATACCTGTTATTCAAGGGGAGTTGTCAAGTGTCACACTGCAGAGGCCTTCCACCTCTGGGTGAGCTGTAGGATAAAATTTGGATTTTGGCTTTGAAAACGAGCAAAGGCTTCACACAGGGGTTGAATTCCATCATGCTTGGATCTCAGGGGCTTTTTTCCTGTGAGATCAAATACCTTGCAAGGCTGGTCTTTGTATTATTTCCGACATTAGGTGCTGCCTACACATTGAAGGCTCCCTCTAGTTTTGAATTCCACTCAGGATTCAAATGAAGGGAGTGGATGCAGATCTAGAAATTCTCATGTTTGTCCCTTTCTTCCTAAAGTAGCAGGAAGAATGACAGATGTTATTGCTGAGACTCAAGCCAGTCTCTGATCCTGGTATATAAAATGCTTCCCAGTAGTTCTAGGGTTCTCCCACGGCCTTTATACATGCTGTTTTCAAAATTCAAGCATAAGTTGTGAATGTAAAACACTTTTCTGGATTTCCTACGTTCTTAGGGAATGGGGAAAGCCCTAGTGTAAATCTTTGATGGCCAATCCTTCCTTCCTTTCGTAGTTTTGTAAAATTCCACCTGAGTGGTGAAATAAAAAATATAATCCAAATTTTATCAAAACAAACATATGAAACTCTTTTAAAGGATTTGAAAATCTTTAAAGCATAGAGGCACCTGCATCCACTCAAAGAGCCCCAGTTGAGTTAAAGACATAGATTCTGTGTTGTGGAAACTCAAGCCAAGTAGTGAATGATGAAAAAGCCCTCATTTAATTTCTTGGCTTCTGCAGTCTTATCAGTGTGTTCTGCCCAGCAGAACTGAGCCCTGTGAAAAATGTATATCCCCAAGTTCAAATGTGCAGTGTAAAACAATATCTAAAAGAAGTTAATTCCATTGCTCGTTTCTTAAATACTTTTCAGTGCGAGAGATGGTTTTATAATCATGTGTCTATGATCAGAGACTTTTGGACAGACACCAAATCAAAACATCAGCAAAGAGAATGGGGTGATGTGGAAAACTGATTTATTCATTCATAGTCAATAAAGTAAGCATGCAGTAGCTGGATTGTAAATAGCACTGTGGAGAAGATTTATAAGTCTTAACATGGGGAGACAGGTTTATCCCAGTTAAAAGCACATTTTAACTGGAAGAACTCTTCACCATGTTTATAAAATGAGGCCTTGGGTGCAAGATGAAACCTTAGGCCTGTGTGAATTTGAAATGGGCAAAATATGTCATCTGCAATCATTTCTTTATCCCTAAATCACAAAGTTAAAATTGATCTGAAAACGTAAAAAAATAAAGATAAAAATTCTAAGTAAAATAAAACTAGGCTTCAACAGGAGTACGTACTATGCTTAAAACTTCCCTTTGCTTCAGATTGCTCTGTTTATAAATCAAAATTATATGTCCAGTGGGGAAAGGGGAAGTAAAACTGTTTCCAAATGAAAAAAAGGACAAGTGATTCATTTCTGTTAAAATCATAATTGAAATTACAGAACATAGAAATATTCTTGGTTTACTCTTGTTTTTATTTGTAACATTTACTTTGTTGCAGATAATGTGACCAAGAGACTGAAAAAGAATCCTTTTACCACTATAAATCTTTCAACTATTTGAAAAATAATACATATTGCAGGCTTTCTGCACCCTATAAAGTAGAGCTTCATCTTTACTAGGGATAAATGCACTTTCTTTGATTTCCTGATCAGGCCATTCCAGTATTTCATTTATTAAACAAAAAATATCTTTATCGACCGTATTCCACAAACAACTCTGAAGAAATCCTAGTGAAATCTAATGAGGTATTTCCCTTTGCAGCACGACAAGGTTCAAATATGTGCATATGTGCAGTAAGGAAAATAAAATTGACTCTGACAATCAGATACCCCAGTGAGCTTCTATCTTTGCAACAAATGTTCTCTAAATTCCAATGTGCTTTGACAATCACCATTTATTTCAATGCATCCTCCCCAGACACTAATTCTTACAGGCCAAATCCTTGTCTCATGGAAGTCAGAGGGAGTTTTGCCATAGGTATCAGTGTTGGAAAGATTTGATCCTAACTACGTTTAAAAGCAATCAGATGGATGCAAAATGAAAGGAAATGAATGGGTTTACCCCTTGAAGTTCCAAGGACATGGAAAAAGCATATAAGTCTGGTATTTTTAAGCTCTCACATGCTGACAAAATACCAATTGCCCTTCACAACTTAGCAAAACGCCTCTTCAAGGCCTTCACAGGCCATTTAGGGGTGCAGACAATTGTCCGTCTTCCAGTGCAATGAGTCAGATTTGGCTCCCTAGATACGACAATGCCCTTCTGATAGCAAAATATCCTTCCCAGAGCTCATCCGTGCCAGACACTCTCATAGCGTTTGGGCTGGACATAGAATGGATCCAAAGATGTGTTGCAAATATAGACCAATGCACCCAGAGATGGATAAGACACCCTTTTATGAGGAAAACTTGTAAGCAAGAGGAAGGCAGAACTGGTGTGGGGATATCTGGGCATGTGCACACGGAATGAGTCCTTTTGAAATTCAGCCAGTCATACGAAAAAGTTATCGATGATTAGCATTAACAAAGAGAGGAGGTAACAAAGAGATAAGAACAATTGTATAATCGTATGTTAATTTTTTAAAAAAACCTTTTAAAACAAATGTTGAAAATAAATATAGAATGAGATTTTAAACTTATTTAAGCATTGAAGGTAGATATCACTGGTCTTCTGGGATGCATTGGAGGCTGTGTACATGAGGCTGAGGTTATGCAGTGAAAACAAAGACTAATGCCACATAACTAGTCACTCTATAACTGTGGGAAGCTATGTTAGTGACGCAAGAAAATTTCCAATATGCACTCAACTCCCAGTCCCTTTGCCTTTCGGGATCAGCCCCCCAGTGCCTCCATGCAACTCCCATAACTGATCAAAGCTCAGTACCAAAGGACAAATTTTGGACCTTCCCAGTCAGTTCAGAGAATAGACAAAACACAAAGTAATTATGAGGAAACAGTGATCTCTCTTCAGGCAAGACTAATTCCAAAAATGAAACGAAAAAGATAAGAAAAATGTTCACTTTGTACTGGTCACATAATACTGGAGAAGAGACAATTTCAAACAAGAGAAACCTGGATGCGTGAAGACATGAAAAATACAGAAAAAAACCCAGTTCTTGTCTTTTTAAACACAGAAAAAGGGCTTGAGCAGCACTTGAAATACAGTGGTTTGCTTTTGATGACTGTTCTATGGTTCTCATAAAGTCTGAAGTGATAATTGTGTCTACTATCTCTGACACGTTAAGACAACATATAAAATGAAAAGTGTGACAATAAAGGAGGAAAGCCTCCCTTTCTCAGAAATCATGCTAGAACCCTCAAGCAGCGCCTTCCGTTAAGGCCTTATCTAGTTTTGTTTCCATTTCATCTGTTTCTTAAAAGGATTGGTGGCAAGATGTGACTCCAAGGAACGTTTATATTGCTCCTCCAGCAGTTGGTTTTATTCTCTACATTTTAAGATGTGCAAAGAGAAGACTTGTGTGGCGTAGCTCCAATATGCTTTGTAAATACACTTGTCAGGAGCTGTAAACCTGGATGAGAGCTTCTCCTGTAACTTCTGCACCAGTACTTTCTCATCCAGCAACATACCGTGCACAGCACTGTGTGTCCCCTATGCTTATCTCTGACTAGCTGCGTAATTGCTACGTAACTGACAACACTTCCTGTTTCCTAGAACTGCTCTGATCAAGAGTAATTTTTCTTTTTACAAATAAAGGAAAATAACTGGTAAAACTCTCATCAGGTTGCTACCACGTACCAGGGGAACAGGAGCTCATTGAATGGGAGCTCAGGACCATACATCAACTCCTTGCTGGTGCATGCAAGTGCCTAAAAATCTTTGTAGGTGAGGTCTGGTTACTCAGACTGGCTTTTACGGTGAGATTCACAAAGAAACATTAATGAATATACTGTGGATCAGGATGCACGCAGCAGGTGTGACATTAGAGAAGCTTTTCAAGAGCGATAAACAAACAAAAATATTTGATCTTTTCAAAGCACAGATGAGGAACTGAGTGAGAAGAAGATTGCGTGACTTAGCCAGGGTCATACAGGAAGACTGTGTCAGTGCTGGGAATTGAATACAAGACTTCCACCTTCCAGCTAGCTCTTTAATTATTTGATCATCTTCTACCAAAACAGGAAGATTACTGAGAGTGCGGTCATTCCTCAAATAATTGCTGGGAATGAAACATGTCATAGGCATTGCATTCTAATTTGTATTTCCTCGTCCTTGTGTTCAAGTGGCTTAGTGTTGTAAAGGTACTAACACTGCACATCAAAACCCACGGGTGGGCATCTAAACACTCTGGAACAGTTTCTTTAATATGTTTGGATTGTCCTCTGTAGATGATCCTGTCATGTAGTAATTCCTGTCCTCAGAAGAACCGTCGTTTGTTTTTTTATTTATGCATAGCAAAAAACCCTCACAAGTATCTCATTGTTTCCTATCTTCTAGCTTAGTAGACAAACCACTCAAAAAGTGAGAGCTTGTGGCAATTCTCATGAGCTACATAAATGAAGCAGTTAATGCAGACCCCTACCTTAGACAGCCTTTATGTCATATATGACTTTGCATTTCCACTTTGGTGTTGCCACCCTCATTTTTGTTTTGCTTTAACACTATTAGTTACACTTCTCAGAGGTGAATCCATTCCAAATCTACTTGGTGTGGCTATGTTCAACATTTGTCAGTGAGTTCAATAGATTTAAAGTAGATTCAAGTGTCACAGAACCAGAATGGATCAGTAGACCTTCTAACCCGACTTTCTGTACAGCTCAGTCTACACAATTTCGCTTGGTTGGTAATACCTTAAGACTTTAAGTTAACTAGATAGTGTCTTTTCGGTAAACCAAAGGTAGCCTTCTAGTCAACTCTCCTACTCTATCATCAAGTTGTCTCTTGCTTTCCCTTCTAGTTTCATAGTTGCCTTTGCAATGAAACAGCAATTAATAAACAATGCACAAAGGCAGGAGAGTATCAGCCAGAAAAGGGTCACCAGCAGTAGGATTGTGATATATGATACTCCTGAAAAAAGTCAAAGCAATTTTGGGAAAAAACTGGTATGATGAATTACAGGAAATAGTAAATTACAGAAAAGTGTATTCTTTGCTACTTTTTCATAAATCCCTTGAAACTATTGTCATGAGATGATGATTAGAAATTTCAGTAACAGAGTGGTAGAAACAGTCTGACTTGAGAGACTGTATTTTTGGTTTGTCTGCAAAACTTCCGTCGTATGTGCAAAAAGGGCAAGAAATTGTATATATATGAATTAACATTAATCTGTGCAAACAATGAATAATTTTATACATTGTAATTTATCTTCAGATAAATTATTTGTAAATTACAAGCCAGATCCATGGAGCTGCACTCATCTAGAGATAAATCTGGTCTCGTATTTTCATTACAAACCACAATTATAGATAGCTGAAAAAAATTGTGTAAATAGTTTACTCTCTTATCATTTCCCTTCAACCTGCAAATGTTTCCTTGAATACAGTTTTATTATATAAGTGCTCTTAGAATCTTGACCGTCTAAGTGCAGTTACTAACCAAGACTTCTTCAGTGCTGTCAGTCCAATCTCTCCTAATTTACTATGTTTTCAACTACTGTTGTGCCCAGCTGTTAATTAACAAAGGTTTACAGTTTAGCATTTCCTTGCTTGATCCACTATACAGAAATGGACTTAAGTAGGCAAGACCTTAACATGCATTTCTTCTGATGCCTTACATGCAAGATTTCTGTGCTTTATCTATTAGTTTGGCATGAAATCTATTTTCTTCCTTCACAGGGGAGCTCCTATCAGAAAGTTGTCCTCTGGGTGCAAGTAGATTCCTCATTTTCCCTGTTTATTTTTGTCCATCACTATTTCACACAACGCCCGCTGCGACTGAGAGAAAGACAGCTATTGACTAAATAGGCTTTCTGTCATGCTCTGGGAAAATGAGGAAGGCATATTGATTTTTCGGTTTGATGTTAAGGCACATTTTGAAATTTTGTGGTTTCGGCTGATGCTATAGACTTGGCAGGGGCTTAAACCTGCAAAATTAAAACCTAAAATTTGCCACTTCCCCAACTCACTGCTGTTCATTGCTCATACCAGGAGTGCTACGGTTCTCTAACACGGCAGACCTCAGTCACCCAAGGCAGATTTTCAGCTGCCATGACTCCAGTGGACCCAGCCCACTGTGTGTATGCCTTACAGCCTCCAACTCCAGTTACTCTCTGCTCAAGATGACAGGAGCAAGTGTGTGGTCTGTCACAGATGAAAAATAATTTTGACACATTCTCCTTTTGTAAGGGAAGAGATCTCCGGTATTTGTCACAGAACATTTCCCACTAGCTTTTGGCTTCTCCCAAAATATTTTCCTTCACTGTCTCTGCGGTTTAATGGCTGGGCACACAATGATGTTCACATTAACATCTTCAAACCTAACTGCCAGCGCTGGGATCCTAGAAGAGGTTAATGCTAATTATTCTCTGAACCCCTCCTCCAATGAGACAGATGACAAAACTTCATTCCTACAGCAATCGCACCTCAATTCCATGTGTGTCAATCTTAGGCAACAAAACCTCAAATCCAGTGCTTCACTCAAGCTTATGGTAAACTTACAATTATTAGATGGTTCTGATTGCAGCTCCTGACATAACTCAGAACTCTCCTGTCACCTGACGTTTTAACTGCATTGGTAAGCCAGGTCCTAATTTCAAAACCAGGCAACGAACAAAATTGGAAGCATTAGAAGCCGGCTCTCTTAAAAGTGAGCCTACTTGCATGCATGTCTAAATAAGGATTAAGATAGGTTGCTATAGTCACCCAAACTTGGAGATGTTGGCCTAAATGACTTGAATAAGGAGAAGTGTGTTTTACGTGAGGTGTTAAATAAAACCCTTGAGTTCCAATAAACAAACACAGCTATTTAGGAAGTGGTGACAATGTGCAATCTGCAAAAACGGGAAGCCTAGGAGGTGCTGTGGTAATAATGCAGTTACTTGAAGCACATTTAAGATACAAATATCTCTGTGGTTTTTTATTTGCTTCCACTCTTTGAGTCATTCTGAGAAACTTCACAAAGCTGTGCACATTCCAGTTATGGCTGAAGCGTGATGTACTCCTCGCTGCATACAAAAAGCTTTACTCCAGAGAGCTCCCGCGTGGGCTGAGAAGTTTTATCCAAGCACTGGAAAATGCAGATTTGAAGCACAAAGCAATGGAGAACTCTCTTCCATGTGTATAAAAGAAGAAGAAGAAAGGCAAATATTCTTGGCACCAAGAGACAATTAAAAAAAAATAGGGAAGTAGCTACTTTCAAGACTGAAGCATTTCTGTCATAACATGTGCTGCTGAAATCACCAAAATGTTGTGGTGATGGTGTGGCTTTGTGCTAGCTGGGGAGAGGCTGTTTTGATAGTAGTATTTTGAATATTTGTTACAAAATCATGAACACAGCCAAATCACTCAGACGGTTTATCTGACTCAAAATTAGTTGATGAAACACCAGTTCAAAACAAATTTGCAGTCCCTCATTTTAAAATCAGTGAATGGATCCAACTAAATTAGTTTCCAGAAGCTACTTAGAGTATGGTAGCACTAAAGTAGAGAACATTTTGCCCTAGAGGATTCAAAGACAAGAGAAAAACAGGGCCAAATATCTTCAAATAAAGCAAACCACCAAAATAACAACAATGATTTAGTTTATATCACTTAAAGAAAGATGATTTTTTTTCTTTTTCTTTTTTTTTTTTTTTTCCCCTGGATGCACTGTGAAGTACTTCTCTAGTGATCAGGATTCTGCAGCTGTTATCTGCACAAAATCAGCTGCCAAATGCTTCCTAATGCCTCAGTTCATTCACTTACAGAAAAAAAGCAAATACCTATAAATTTTCCCAAGAATCTTGAATGAAATATTCAGCACAAGAGATGTTCATGATCGTTATTAAACTACAGTGGTTTTTTTTGTGGTTTATTGAAGTCCACAGGACTCTTCAGATTTAGTCAGAGTTTGCATTAGAAGTCTGTCCATGCCTGCTCTTGTTCCTGTCAGTTATTCAGACTTTTTCTAGCTTTCCCAAGAGAAGTTGCTAAACATTTCCAATGAAGTCTGACTCTTCCCTCAGTTTTCTCCAAAGCCATCCATCTTCCAGCAAGCTCCATGCTGATAGATCCCTGAGGTCGTGCATAACCCCAGAAAAGAGTACGAGGCTGCTGTGCAGATAGAGAAATCTACCTGGGGAAGGCAGGGTGGTGGTATCACAGGACGAGGGCCTCACAGGTCATTTAAAAGATCAATTTCTGTGGGTGTTTTTTAGTATAAAAGGAAATGCACTGTCTTGTGTATGCAGATTAATACCCAAGTTTGCAGAGGGAGCTCAGTTCCCCCAAATCTTATTGGTAGCAGTGCTAAGTACGGCACAATATTTCAGTGAAAACCCATGAAACTTCTTCAGATAACAACCCCCAAGACTAATTTTAAATGCTTGCTGGGCCAGGCCCAAAAGCTGAAATAAAGACCTGACCCCTATCACACACACATGTGACCCATTCCTCTAACTGCTCATAGAGGAAAAGGTTGGAGGTACTGAGCACGTCAACACTTACCTAGGCTTGGAGGGCAGGGTGCTTTCCCATAATCAGAGGGAAGTGTTGGAATGTATTGTTGCTATGTTTTTTAAGACCTTTTGAAACTCAGGCCCTAAGGAAATGAGGAAATACAGAGGATGAGGTTACATTGCTATTATTATTTCACATTTTTTGAACACGGGATTATATGGCTGGATTCATAGTATATTAGCTTTCTAAATCCTTAAAAACACAGGGCCTACAAGTGAAGGTTTTAGGTTTTATTCATTAAATTAATGTATTTCTATTTAAAAAATCCTGCCTATCTAGCAAGCATTCCTATTTTGCTCTCTGTCTCTCACATATTCCTTGGAATATTTTTGTCTGAAAACACGTGTATGCAAACTTTCCATTTCATAAATAAAAGATTTGCTTTTTGGGTAATAAATCAGTGTTTCCTGCTTTCCTTAATTTTAGACTTGATGCTGACAGCCACTCTCTGACCAAGTTCCTCAACACCCTCACACAATGAGCAGCCACTGCCTTAAAAACAGGTGGGATCAGTCCCTTCAGACATGCAAGAAGCTATCCTGTTTTCCAGAGAAGTATTCTCCACATGAATGTGTTTCCAGGTGCTTCAGGTAAAAGAAGTATAAGAGGCAATGTTCATGTTTCCCCTGAGATGGGGAGCCTGATCCCGCACTCACATATAACAATTTATGTGACTGTCAAGCCTGTCGACTTCAGTGGAATTATTCCTGATTTATGCATTTTGTGTGTGTTGTATAGCATATCATACGTAGCAGAAAAGGGACGAATAACTATATCACTAATAGTAATTAACCAATTTAGCAGGTTTCTTTCTTTAATGGAGGACCAGACTTTGCTGTCTGCCTGAGAGCATTTCGTCAAATGCTACTGTTGTATCTTCAAGTAGCTGGAGGGATAAATGGAAACGACAACTAAAATGCAACAGGTCTTTCTTCTGACATCGGGCCTAGCAGTTGTTGGAGGTGATTACTTGTCTGCCTTCAGATGTACAGGCTTGTGTGGCCAGGAGCCTTGCCCCCTTGGATATCTCTTTTTTTTCTTTCTCACTAATGTCTTAGCCTCCTGACAACTTTGCCGCCTCCTGACAACTTTGCCCTGATTCGATTCTTCTTCTCCCCTTCCCCAGCTGCCAGGGTTCTCTTTGCATCATTATCAAATTTAAGTTTTCTGATAGCTCACCAGCCATCTCAGGAGAGACGCATTTCTCCTCAAAAAATCACCCTTTTCTTCTCTCATTTTCATGGATGATTGAGAGTGCAAACTAATTAACTTCTAACTGCTATTATTTCCTGAACTGCTAGTGTTTCCTGAACAGTCCTTAGGCAACTGTTTTTCTAAAATATTGCAAATAGGAGAAGAAATCGTTAGGATGTTCCTCTAGATTTCAAATAATTGCACAGTACCGGACACACTGTTCAAAACGCAACAAGAAGATACACTCAGTACTGCTGAAACACAAACCGCAGGCACAAATCAGTGCTCCCGCCTAGCAGAATTCCCTCCGTAATACATGCGAAATTTTGCAACACTCCTCCGCTCCACTGCCCCTTGGCTGTCTACTAAATAATCTCTTTAACTCATCACTTTGAACTGAAGGAGGAGGGTGGCTGAGCAGCGCTGGAGTACTCTGCCAGGCACCCTTTTCTCTGTGTCACGATGGCCTCTAGTGGATTAGCAGCAACTGACAGACAACTCTGTCATCCATCCATGCATTCATCCACCCACCCATCCCCTTCCCCATTGCTGCAGGGCCTGATGAACCCCCATGGGTGCATCACCTGCAGATGATGGCCTAGGCCTACTTGGCTTTGACCTCTTAATAGTTTTTAACTTCATCTGATGTGAGTTTTGTCGGTAATTGCTTCTTTCTATTTGTTAAGGACGATGAGTACAAATCAAAGAGGTGAGGAAAATTGAGAGGATAAAATGTTTTTAACACAGCAAACAACTTTCATAATTTTCATAACAGCAGACCTCTTAAAGGTCCACTGTTATGTTTGTGTAATTTATGCTTCCTGCTTCATGAAACGCACTGCCTTATCGCTGAAGACTTTGTGCTGCTATTTGTCTGTTAATGGTACAGCAGTGAAAGCGTTGCCAGACACAGTCATCTTGAACTTTTACCTGTTAATCTTTCTTTCAAGAGTCAGCATGGACTCTGTGTTTAATGGTGGATCATCCATCAGAGGTGTATACAAGCTGAAATGTAAGGACTGATACTTCACCCAGGGTGCAATCAGCACCATCCTTGCCCCCAGAGTGCTGCCATGAGAGCAACCAAGACTGGACATTAACAAATGAGGAATTGTCTAATATGGATCAGGGAAAAGAATGGCAGCTTTTCAAAAAGTCAAGTGTTCATCAGGGTCCAACCTGATCAGCTACTGCAGTGAGGAAGGTTTTTGTCCCCTGAAAGTGAAGTATAACATTGCAACGTACCTCAAACATTTAGGTAGAAAGAGAATAGAGAAACCCTGGTTTCGTCAAAAGATAAATGCTTTATCATTAGCTCCAGTGAGTTCTGGATTTTCCTGCTCTTTGAAGGCACAACTCAGTTGTCTTCTTATAAAATAGCAGTGTGGCTGAGAGAGAGATACAGAGAGAGATAAGCTGCTGCTTATGCAGCATTGTCTCCTCTCCTTGGCCAAGGTGGTCTCAGCTTGTTCTTAAAGGCTTAATGTACAAGCAAAGGTCAGGAATGGTCCTCTGAAGAAGCGTGCATGGTCCCTGCTACAGCACTTATTACAAAGTTCAACATCATGGATCTCATACAGGGAAACCTACTGTGAACCTGGAAGAGGGAGTAACCACCTCCTTTGGGACCTCCTGGAGCTTGGCATTGTTTATACCATTCAGGCATACTCGGAGTTCAGTCTTATGCAAGGCCCTATGCTTTGTTTGGATTCAGGGAATCATATGCAGGAAAAGAGAAGCCTTTAAGGAAAACTTTTTTCATTTTGGCATCAGGAACACGGAAGCGCAAACAGTACACCAGCAAAAATACAGATTGGGTTGGGAGTAGCCCTGAAGAGAAGGACTTGGGGATGTTGATAGATGAGAAGCTCAACGTGAGCTGGCAGTGCACTCATGCAGCCAAGAAGGCCAACCGTGCATCAAGATGCATCAAGCAGAGTATAGGCAGCAGATCAAGAGAGGTGATTCTTCCCCTTTACTCTGCTCTTGTGAGACCCCACCTCAAATACTACATCCAGTTCGGGTGTCCCCACCTAAGAGGAACATAGATCTCTTGGAACGAATCCAGAGGAAGACCACAAAGATAATCCAGGGGCTGGAGCACCTCTGCTACGAGGACAGGCTACTGGAGCTGGGATTGTTCAGCCTGGAAAAGAGAAGGCTCCGGGGACACCTTACAACCGCCTTCCAACACCTGAAGGGAAACTACAGGAAGGCTGAAGAGGGACGTTTTACAAGAATGTCCAGTGAAAGGACAAGGGGAAATGGATTTAAGTTGAAGAAGAATAGATTTAGACTGGATCTTAGGAAGAAATTCTTCAGTACGAGGGCGGCAAGATTCTGGAACAGATTGCCCAGAGAGGCTGTGGATGTCCCCTCCCTTGAGGTGTTCAAGGGCAGGTTGGATAAGGCCTTGAGCAACCTGATCTAGCTGAGAGGCGTCCCTGCTCATGGCAGGAGGGTTGGATTAGATGATCTCTAAGGTCCTCTTCCAATCTAAAACATTCTATGATTCTATGAACTACTCCTGTTTCACAGTGGTGGTGATGTGCATAGGGTAGGCAAGATGATTTCATTGCCCCTCTTCCTTGGCAGTTTCATGGGTTTATAAAAGGTGATTTTGGCCTATAAAAGGTGATTTTTCATTCCCTTGCAACATACTTAGGAGACATACTTGTAGGTTAGGTTAAGCACCTGGTGAAAGAAACCTCTTACAACAGGTACTTCGATGGTGAACATTCTCATAGACATAGGTCCCTGGGGAACTTGCTCTAGCACGTATGTTCCTTAGTTCCAGATATCCTGGGAATCACTAGAAGCACGTTAGCGCTCTGGTGTGAGTCAGTGCATCTAGGCTCTGCAAAGACAGCTGCTGTGTGACACAACTCTTTTAGACACCTCAGATGCCTTGCAAATGAGAGAAGTTTAGTTGATTTTAGCAGTTATGCTCCCATGTTTGGCTGGTTTGCTGTTGCGACAAGTCCTGCGCCCTCCTTTACCAAGGAAGTAAAAAAACGAAAGTCTTAATTTTTTTACCAAAAAGAATTACCAGAAGGCTTCCACAGCAAAAAGATAGAAAAGGAGAAACAGAAAACACACAATACAAAGGCAGGCTTGTGTCTTTGCTGAATATTTTCATTGTTTTCCCTGAGGGGCTAGTGGGTTT
Organism: Trogon surrucura; assembly: GCA_020746105.1. Lineage (NCBI taxonomy): Eukaryota > Metazoa > Chordata > Aves > Trogoniformes > Trogonidae > Trogon > Trogon surrucura. The sequence continues at coordinate 106,302,616 of CM036618.1, forward strand.
TTACACACAGCACTAGCACATTTCATTTTGACAACGAGTCAGACTTTCCAAGTCACTACACCTTTCACAACACACTGCAAACTGTCAGTGTGGTAACTTCCTTAAGTTTAATGAAGTTACCTTATGAAATCTCTTGACAGAGCTGGCCAAAAACAAAAACAACGAACCAAAGAAAAAATAGCATACGGCTACCCAAAAAATAAGAGGAGTCCCCAGTGAAAAGTGATACATGCAATCTGGAAAACCTCTGAGGGGAGAAGGAAGAGTTGTGTGCTGACAAATGGTGCAAACTTCTGGCTTAGATTTCTGCAGGCTGGATTTAGATAACTGGACGAATTTTCCAGTGGACTGAATGCCTGCCGGCTTCCACTATTGGTTCTGCAAGCCACAGGCAGATCATTAAGCCTGCAAAACCCAGGCACTAGGTTTGAGCCTAAATAAAGCTCCAGGGCAAGTATCTTCTATAAGACTCGAAGGACTATTGCCATTTGAAGTCTAAATCTTTGGAAAGTCTTTTTGCACAGCTCAGGCTAGAAAACTGTTCCTAAGCACACATTTTTTAAAATCTTAGTCAGTCTTCTATTTTTTAATTTTTTTTTTTTTTTATGGTGACTATATGATCAGCCTAGAGAGGTAGCTTACCTTTCACTGTACACCAGAAGAAAGTCCAGGATAACAATCTCCAAAATTAAGGCACGTCTGTCAGTGACTTTAAAAGCAGAGACACCCACTTAGACCAGATTAAAAAAACATATATAATTTAAGGATTAGCAGGCTAGCAGAGTTGGAAGAATTTCAAGCTCTTTACTGTGCTCAGGAGGAAATCTCTTTTAATATTCTATTTCATTCAGAAGTAGTCAAGGATTAGTGGTTTCAGAGAAACAGGTCAATACCGATGCATGAAAACTCTGGGGAAGGTCAGCACTGTTTGTCCCGGGTGTGGTGGAAAGGAACAGGTACCACATCTTTATCTGCACTGTCTGAAGCCAAAAAAAGTGTGTAACAGGAGAGAGTCTTTCTTGTAAGTTTTGTTTAACCTGGATCACTGCTAATGTACAGATGCCTACGCTGAGAAAAACTGCTGCTTGCTATTCAATGTTCTCTGGATGTTTTCTCCATTATGCTCTATTTCAGTTCTCTTTGTAACTTTTGTGTAGAGTAGTTCCACAAAAGAGATCATCCAGGGAAATCCTTATTTCGGTCATTGCAGGACCGATCCTGTGTCAGATTTCCTGTTGCCTTCAAAAACAGCAGGTCCAAGGCTCTGCTCATTAAAAGCTACTTGAAAATTTTCAGTTTAAATCAATTTTAAAACAGACAAACTCAGTCTTAGGGGCAGTAGTTGAGGGCACTAGTAAGTAAAATACGGTTTGGGGTTTTTTGAAGGTTTTTGTTTTGTTTTCAGTAATTGAAACAGTAAGTTTTGGTAGGCTGCATTTTCTGTTCTCTGATTGTGAATGATTGCACTGCAACAACAACAACAAAAAATCTGTATTTTTTCAGAGGAAGAAATCCAATTTCCTGAACAGCTCTATAAATAATTGCAAATTCTGATCTCGGCTAGAGAAAAGCTCTTTGGACTAGTCAGGCACAGAAAATTGAACCATCTTCCTAATAAAGTCTGCTCAGATCGTGGCAGATGGTTTGTGTGCATGGAAATCAAGCACGCCACACCTTCACACTTTTAAGCTCTTATGTAGCAACAAGTGAAAACAAAACCACCATCCTTCCCTTAAAACTATTGTTCTTACTCTTTACTTCTCTTACTGTTATAGTCACGAGGAGGAGAAAGAAGAGGTTAACAGATTAGCACATATCAAAATTGTCTTTTAAGAAGACATCACTGGAGCCTTGATCCTGTGCTGCTGAAGTTAGAAGGAGCCCAATTGCATGGGATGAAGACTGCAGCATCAAAGAAATGATCAGCAAAGTCTAATTTCAAGCTGCTCAGGAGACAGAGACTTTATTAAATCTGTGGGAAAGGGAAGGAGAAGGACACAGAATAAATTCTTTAATTTTGGCATGTTAGAAGCATCAGTTTTCAACTCTGTATTGCTGAATCTATGCATTTGATTCATATAGAAGAAAAACATAGTGTGAAAAATAGGGCAGCTTTCATACCTGCAAACATACACATCTGGTCTCTGGCAGCTGTTGACTGAGGAGTTTTAAGTCCATTTCTGACTTCTAGGCGTACATCTTCCTTCTGATCCTTTTCTACAGCTTGCTGACAACAACAGGATAGGTGCCGAAAATTCCTAGGAGTTTGGATGAATTCCCTTGCCAAGCAGCTACTAAGCTGGCTTCAGTGACGCCGTTTCTGTGAGCTGCTCTAATTTTCTGTGAGTAAGAGGAGTCACAATTTCACTATTTAAGCAGCAATAAAAAGGCTGCCTGTGTACCATATGGTTAATATTTGAACAATGAGACTCTGTGTTTATCTCCTTTACTAAACTTGATCAGACTGAATATGATGGTAAATAAACCCTGATGAAATACTGCCTCATTTGCTAAAAGCTTGTTTTAAGCATAGAAATAGCTTTGTCAAGGGCTCTTTAACTATGGCGCTGAACTCCCATGCTAGCAATATTTAAAAGAACTTTACATCCCCGTTTTTTTAATCAATACCCTCTATTTATTGTGTTTACTCACATGGGAAGGACCTCATTTTCTAACTTTGATTTTACAGATCACTTAATTTGAAGATAATGTCAAGGTATGACAGAAATGTGACACGATCAAGCTGTAACTCTACAGAACACACAGAATCATTACGGTTGGAAAAGACCTCTAAGATGATCAAGTCCAAATCTTGAGCGTAACTGCTGCTCTGGTGATAGTACTGAAAACCACACAGGGAAAAGAGAAAATAGCTGCCTAAGAGACTACTTGCTAGGGTGTACAAGCTTCCACATGGTACAGAGCCCAGAGATACTGCTGTGACTGCAAGTGTGTCAGGAGTTGTGCTAGGTAGATGCTGGGACCAGATCTGACGCTTAAAATACATTTTCTATAGACTGGGTCTTCAGCTTCACCGAGTTCACTTTCCATTTTGCTTAATTAATCCTTCTTTCGTTATCTGAGTGAATCCAGTCCATGACACTGAGGTTTCGCCATATGGGTTAATTCAAGGGGACATGAAACTATGTAGGGCTGTGTTTATTTGTGTGCAAAAGTCTCTGTCCATAAATTAAAACCTGCTCAAGGAAGCATGTGCAGACATGCATGTACTCACACACACTTACAATTTTTCACACCCTGTATAAGAGAATCTCAAGCACTTTACAAATCTTTAAGAGTGCATTGCACTCCCTTAAGATGAGTAATGACTGAGAACACATTTGCAGGACCCCAGTTTGGCCTGCATCACACATCACATTTCCATGTCTGCTGTAGGAATCACCCAGTGGGATTCAAGCAGAAGTTCATTTAGCCCAGTAGTCCATCTAATTGCTAGAACATGATCCTTTGGCCCTTTTGAAGTAAAAAGAAATGCAAAGCAGCATTCTTTATTACTTCTAATAGTTTTAAAAGTTATTCTCTGTGTTTCTTTTACTAAGCTTCTCCTCTAAACTGAACAGTTCCACACTTTCCTATTTGAAAGTTTTTCAGTAATCCCTGACTTGTTTTGAAGAATGTCTGCATACTCAGCACCAAGTTTATCTTCACTATGATGTGAAGGGAAGATTACATTTCTTAAAAAAAGATTAAAAAGATATTTATTTGGTATTCAAACTCAGTATTCATAGGGCATGCTGCAGAATTCTGTAAGAGACATGAACATTAGCAGTTGGATGTTGTACAAACAACACTCTTTCAGAACCAGTTTGCCAAATATCTAATTCATGACTTTTGAAAGCCAGGACCTAAAAGATTGCCTATAGAATGGCATGGGAAATCTGTAACGGAGCCTAAAATACATTTCCAGTTTCTTCTATACATTTCCAGTTTCTTCTATTCCACTGCTTACTACTTCTCCAAAGCATTTGCAGTTCTGAAAGCCCAGAGAGACAAACTCTGAGTGAACTCTCTTTCCCATATGGCAGCACTTGACCGTGGAGCCAGTCTCTTTAGGACAAAATGAATATGGGACATGATGGTCTGATATATCTGAGCCTAAAATGGGGCCTGAATTTTTTAATTAGTATATCTTCTCTCCAGCAAAAGCATAAATGGAAGCCTAGCTGTCTTTAAATACATCCAGGATAGTTCCATGTCCTCAGAGTTGGTGGAAAATTTCTCAGAAAGAGCGTGAAGCTCAAATGACGTATTTATGAGGTGAAAAAACAGTTGAGACACTGTCACAGGGATCTCTGTTTATTAGGTGTTCTTATGCTCTCATGACACCTGACCTTCAGGGCTCACTCTAGGGAACAACCCCAATTCAGAACCATGATGTGCTCCTGCCTATCACAAGACATCAGTTTACTGAGTCTTACATTCAAGATAAGACTTTTTTATTGTTCTTCTTGGACTCAAAATGCCCAAGGGACTTCAGCAGGTGTTCGTTGCATCCTTGAGTGTCAGGAACCCCTTTTTGTATTAAATCTGGAGGGAAAGATTATGATAGAGCCAAAAATCAAGACAAAGTCAAGACAAATAAAGCAAAAAAAATAGACTTACTGGGGAAATGCCAATGTCCTAAGAAACATTTTAGTGATGTAACCCAGAATTAGGTGCTAATAAGTACACGTAAACCAAATTAGATTAGATTTAAGGAGCTTGGCAGCACAAGAGCTTTGAACAGCACAGATGGACTTCCATGCCACGTTTTGATCTGCTAGACTAAATGATGACATTTGTTATTGAAAGTAGTTTTAAGGAGCAGGTTTGTCGCACAGTAAAATTTAGATGTGGTTTCTGTATGCAGCTTCTATGGCAATGTCTTCTCATGCCTGCACATGTGTGGCCACTATTGACTTTCAGTGAAAGTACCATCTGCATACTTGTGAGGTACCATTTGGTTTATGCACATCATGTTACCATAGCTAAGGCCATGTGGTACAAGGTTCTAGGCATCAGGAGAATTGAGGCCATTCAGCATTTTGCAAGAGAGAGTGCTAAAAATGGAAAGTAACTTTTTTTTTTTTTTTTGCCAAATGGCAGGTAGTAAATCTCTTTTAGAGAAGTTCTGTTTCCCTTTTATTCAGAACACTCTGAAATCACCCGCACAGTCCTTAGATACGCCACACACAATATGCATTCACGTTTGGATGCCTCTTAGTGCCTGGGTGCAAAGAAATTTGCAGCAAACATTTATATGTGCTGCAGAATCTGCTTTAATAACCTTTCTCATGTCGCTTAACATTTCTTGCCCTTTTTGTTCATCTTAAAATACTGCAGATCATCTTCATGTCATTCACATTAGTGTAAACCAGTCATTTACCACAATAGTCTGTTGTAATGATTAGCATCAGTTTTCTCATGCATTTGTAATTCTACTTTCTAGTTTGTCTCTTCTTGCAGACTCAAAAGAGGAAAATGTCCCTTTGTTTTTATTACCAAGAAGCCTGACAATACTATGCTAGTCACTAATGAAGGGTAAAGTCAAAGAACTAAATAAAAATCTCATTAAGAGAGCAAGAGTAAGTTTAATTTTTCCTAGGGAAAAAAGTATCCCTGGGAAATAAAAAAGATTTCAAAGGAGTTTAGTCACTCGTAAAGGAAGTGTTCGTTTCTGATGAAAGGTGATCTTTCCAGCAGATGTGTTTTGAGGGCTGGTGGAGAGACTTCATATCTGTATTACTTAACAGCATTTGAATTTATGTGACTAGGTACGAAACACATCTCAGATTATGGTGACCACATATTTTTGAATAAAAAGGATGAATAAATCTCTTGAGTCTGATTCTAATCTTCCATCAGGTTCACACTGATACCAGCAGAGCTACTGCTGGTTTTCTCCACTGTGGGAAATAACAGAAACACAGACACATAACTGTAGCCAATGGTCTGGAAAAAAAAAAACCTGAACACTTTCAGACAGAAGCTAAATTCATTCTATGGCCTGTATTTCAATTATCTTAGCTTTCACAGTTGTATGTGGAATCCTTCTGTCTTCCATTACTCTTAATGCCCTACAATCAGGTAGTAAAAGAAACCTTCTAGGCTATCTACACTACCTCTTAGGGTATTCTTGGGTCTAGCTTGCAGTCTTGTACTTCACATGGTTCTCTGATACTGGCCTGTCTTTGTTCAGATCACGTGAACCCGTATGGTGGGTTCCTTGTTCCTACATCACTTCTTTCTTGGTCCAACACATCCATGTGAGTCAGTGCCAGAAATTTTAGTCTGTCGTTTTTGAAGTGGCAAATCTCTGGTAGCTCCATCTGCACACATACTGTCCCTCATCTGTAACATACTAATATTTTCCTATATCTTCACTATAAGAGGTTCATTTCCAGCAAGAACTGAAATTTGCATATTGCAGTTTAGCGAAATAATTTTAGTCTCTTCTTCTCTGTTAACACAGTTTTCCTGTACATAAGTTCAGTAGAAATAAGTTCCATGGCACGTAGAAACATCTTTTTCTTAATATGAGTTCAATTTCTTACAATTAAGTTGGAACTCAGTAAGAAGAAAAGACTCTTTGAGAAGATAAAAGCTACTGCATAAAAGATTAATCTGCACAAATGTTTATCATCTGGAATATCATATCTGCTTTTCCTTATATTTTTTTTTTACTTTCAGTGCAAACAGATGTCTAAGGAATCCCCTTTTTCATAATTTTCAGCAACATGTTATAGATATTCTATAAGCAGTGTATGGAAGAAAAGCAAAATTGACTTTTGGCAGGTTCAGTCTATCAAGTTCATAAACTTTACTGTGTCTGTCTTGTCCAAGATTAGAGACAACCTGCTCCAAGTCAGTTTCCCATTTGCACTTAATTAGGGAGTTCATTTCAGAGGTCAATGAAAAATAGCAGAGTACATTTTCATAATAACTCTCCTCACAATAAAATTATTTCTCAGGCACTCATCCAAGTTTCTCTGGAACAAGGGCAAGAAAAGTGGGGACACAAAACAGAGTTATTGGATACCTTATCTGGAACTACCCAGCATCTTGTGCGTTATCCAAGGAACACATAGTACATTCTGGATCTGAGGAAGGAAGCCAAACACTGCATCTTTTCAGACAATTTTTCCTAACCGTATAGCTTCATTTTCTTCTACCAACTGGGACAGAGATTTCTGAGAATGTTCTGAAAGATAGGAGACAGTCTGCACAAGAAGTATCACCCTGAAGTACATACATCTTAATTTCTGTGGGTAACAAGGTGCCCTTTAAGGAAATGCACTTGCAAGGGCACTTGGATTCATGAGGAAACAGCTGTGAAGAGAGCGTTGAGCAGCAGTAGGGTTATGTTTCACGCTGTGTCAGTCTGGTGGCTTCATTTACAGGAGGAAAAATACTTCAAATGATGCCAGTCAGCCACATCATGAAGTCCCTCAAAGGCACTTTTAGCATGAATTTGCTGTTACGAAACAGCTGAGAGAGTGACCAAGTTAGGCTACATGCCTTAGCTTCTCCAAAAGCCTAAGGTGTGCATGGATCTTGGATTTCAAGCTGATGTCAGCTCTATCTTTTAAGTTTTCCTCAAGTTTGGCTGAATCAAAACTATTTTACAGAGTATGAAATATCATAGAGTCATAGAATGGTTTGGGTTGGAAGGGACTTTAAAGATCACCTAGTTCCAACCTTCCTGTCATGGGCAGGGACACCTCCCACTAGACCAGGTTGCTCAAAGCCCCATCCAGCCTGGCCTTGGACACTTCCAAGGAAGGGGCCTTCCACAACTTCCCTGGCCAATCTGTTGCAGTGTCTCACCACCCTCACAGAAAAGATTTTCTTCCTACTTTGTGACCTAAATCTACTCTCTTTCAGTTTCACATGGTTACCCCCTCGCCCCATCACTACACTCTCTGGTAAAGAGTCCTTCCCCTTCTTTCCTGTAGGCAGAAGAACACATTCCCAGCACTTCTTGGTCAGCCAGAGTCCAATGCACATTTAGTGAGCAGCAGAAACAACAGGGTGCAGAGAGTTGACATGATGTACTTTGAATCTGAAGTGGGTTTGGGGCAAGGCATTAGATGAGTTCGTATTTTATTACAAGCAATGATCAACTGATTACAGATTTTTATACCTGGGAGTATGATTACTTGGACTAGAATCTGGCCAAGTGAGTCCAACCTGCATTTCTCTACTGTGGCTCTTACAACCACAAAAAAACAAGGAACAAGTTCAGAAAAGCCTGTAGCCTGTTGGTCAATGAAAAGCTTAGGCAAAACTGAATTATAATTTTCACATGTCATGCTTTGACCTACAAATTACATTTTTGTTCAGCTTTACGAGGGGATGTGTTTGATCTGTGCAGAACAATTTATACCTGCTCAGACAATATTCAGACTGTCTAAATTACTGACTTTTGCTAAATACAGTGCCTGACCCATCTGAAAATGCATACATATCAATACATTATTCCCTGTTCAAAGTCTCACCTATAGTGGGCAGGTTCTGGGAGCTATGGTTCAAATCAGCTCATTAGACAAGGACAAAGACCACACCAAATCAGTTGGCTTTGGGTTTACGTTTTAGATGTCTTTTTTTCCATTGACTGAAGGAAAGATGCCTTGTTTTCCACATAACATCCTTGCTTTTGGGTTGTGCATTAAATTACTTTGTAAGATTATAGTATGGCAATGTCAGTGTGAACAGCCAACTCTAGAAATAGCTGGGTACCCATCTCAACACTTGTTAGGAGCCACTGACTTAAAGGTCAGGTCTTTTTCTTCTAGATTGTACAGTGAACTTGTTACAAACATATTTCCTTGTCATCTTAGATGATATTCTTATCTAAAGAGCTAGCTTTTGTGCCATAGAGGACATGAATCTTAATTCATTTTGGGCATCATACTTTCTCTCTTTACAAAGACTCCAGCTAAAAGTTCTAGTTGTTTGGAAGCACATGAGATTTAGAAATAAGTGTAACTTGGACCACTGTCTCATGTTCCTGCCTGACAGTGGTGTGCTCCAGAACAGAGACACAATTATATATACAGAAATTCAACAGCTGACAAAGGCCTTGTAGACAGATCACTTGGAAATAAAGGCTGCCTAATAAACTGTGGTCAGAAGAACTTATTCGTCGCTTCCTTTTTTTTTTTTTTTTGGGGGGGGGTTGTTATTAAACAAAACACAACACAGTAATTTTATTTAGGACATCGAATCAAGACAGGCCATAAGTGTTGTAGGTGCTTCCCTAAATCGAGTTTCATTTTCTTTTTTGGCTTACCATCATCCTACTGAAGAAAGTAAGAAAGATTCAAGGAGAAGTTCAAATCATCTTGCAACGCTGTATCGCATTTCAGATCCTTTACACTTACAGTCATGTCAAGCAAACAGACATTTCAAATTGATCAATGCAGTAATTGAAACAGCAAGAAGAACTGGAGGTTATTTTGTCAGCAAAAGCTTTCTTTATGAGACTGAACAGTGATGCCTTAAAATGGGATGTATCCAGGGAGAGCAAGCTTCCTGAAAATGTTGTAGCCATTACTTTAAAATAATATTATTTAGCCTTCATACTCCATCCCTTGTGGGTTTTCAATTCCCTAGCAAACTTTCTTTCCAACACATCTTTGATCCTGGTCTCAAAAACCTGACATTTTCGTTTTGCAAAGACTGGATATACAATGGACTAGTCAAGAATAAGGGCCAGATGCCCCAAATTGGTGCAAATTGGTACTGCTCCATCGCCATCCACACTGATTTACAGAAGACGAAGATCTGGCTGAAAGCCTTCCAAAGCCTTGGCTGCTTTGCTTTACTATTTCATGTAAAACACTTGCTTCAATTTTAGTCTTACTTCCTAAGCAAATGGAGTTTATGGAATCGTGTTCTCTGTGTGTGTGTGTTTGTGTATGCACATGTGTGTGTGAGTGTATGAGTGAGTATTTGTTTGTCCTTTCCCTCGATTCCTTTTGAACCTGGCAGTTCAACTCACACTGGAGAGGGCAGGGGGTTTAAAAGAGACAAAATTCCTGCAGACACCGTGCTCGCATTCTTACTGAGGAAAAGGCTCATGAGCTGAGTCTGTGTTAACCTTCAGAAAATTTGCCCTGGCAAGGACTTCTTAGACCCGACTCCATCAGTTCTGGCCCTCTTGAAGTTATTTGCTCACCCAAGTGGGTTTCCTGCATCAAACCCTGAGCATTCAAAGCTCAGACTAACCCTGTTTAACTGGACCAGTGTTCCTGAAGAGTTTGGTTAGCCTGGTTTTCTCTATTTGCCTCAGACCATACCTATGCTAATTATCTCATCTGGTTGAAATCCTTAATCTTTAGCTGGTATTAAGAAGCTTAGCAGCACCACTGAATTTGCTGCCTTTCTTCCAGCCGTTGAGCAAAACAAAATAAGGCACATTTCCCATCGTTTTGTATTGAGCTACACTCATTTTGTTCTGCTCTTGCGAAGGGTCTCAGACAGAGAGATCAGAGGGCAAAGAGAAAATCATTGATGCTAATTCACAAACAACCTCATAAACCTATCCCCATCAAAAAAAAAAAAGCAACAAAATAAAATAACTGCTTCACTGCTGAATCTTTGTGATAAATGAAGTGATCCTTGCGTGGGGGGTATACAGAGGTAGCAGGCTTCATTGCTTAATGGAGTGATATATTTAGAGACAGTGAAAGAAAACTGCAAAGAAAATTATGTGAGAAAAAAGTCTTACCATTTGCCAAACCAAAAAAAAAAAAAAATCTTTGTAGTTGGCAAAATACACACTACACCAAACAAACAAGAAATGAGCTGTTAGTTAAGCTTTGTTTGATAAATACAGGACAGAGAAGTTATGACAAAAGACAAAAATGGAAGTCTAAGATATACTTGAATAAAATATGATCTGGAACTGAACAGTAATCTGGTATGCAAATGATGTATTTATGAGATTCGAAAAGCTGTGGGGAGAAAAGTGATTTTTTTTCCTGTTGAAGACAGAAAAGCAGGTGGTGTTCTTCAGCAATCTTTTATTTACTTCATGAGATAGTTTAAGCAAAGAAAAGAACACACTGAGACCATGCTTACCCACAGTAGTACAAAAGGCTCTTTTCCTGTGTGCAAGGTAGGTCCTTTCTCTATGAAGCAGTAGGTAATCACAAATGAAACCAATGATACTTTAACATCCTGAAGTGCTTTGCTGAACTGGGAATCAGCATCTTATGGAAAAAAACCTCTGGATCATATGTATTTTTTTAACCTATGGACACCATTAAGTTAAGACTGAAGCACAAATTTGTCCACCTCTGGTGGCCTGATAAGGAAATAGGTGGATGGTGGCCAGCCAGCCAGACTGTGATCCCCTCCATCGTACTTACCCCTATATTGATTTAAGCAAAATGTGAACAGATCTTTCTCTTGCATAGCAAGACTTGCTGACTGCTCATGATGACCTCATCCATGTGTAGTTACTTTGGCAGACAGTTAAAACTTTTTAAAGGGCCAACAAGAATAGTTTTATGAGGCTGTTCGTGAATTAGTATCCTTCTTTTGCCCTTTGCCCTCTGGTCTCCTATTTAGCTTGGGCCCCTTGTCAAGTGTTGGAATAAAAAGGAGCTCAAGCCAGCATAAAACCCTGGGAAGTGCTGGGCCTGTCTGTAGGTACTCAATGCTTTTACAGAAGTTTCATCATTCTCACTGTACAGAAAGGGAAATTGAGACAGAAGGAGCTGAAACGACTTGTTTGGCCTGATCTGTATGTGTGCAGTTCCTATTTCAGAAAGAACAAAAAAGTTACAAAACAAAACTGAATGCAAACAAACTGCAGAACAACTATCCTATATCTTTTTGTTTTTAAAAGAAACACAGGGGGAGAGTGTGGGTGCTTTAGCTCCAGAGCTTCCTTGATAGCTGGTCATACTTAGGACCTTCACGAAGAAGGTACAGCAGATGCAGGTGTTTGTCTGACCTGGGCTGGTTGCTGAGAAACCCTAGGTCACTTCTTTATTTTACTCCAGATTTTCTGAATAACCTTCAGGATCTCTTTTGGTCCAGCTTCTCAAACATGGTTTGACACTAAGGGTCTTTACATCAAAATACTCGAGGAGCTGAGCTTTCATACCTCTAAATCTCAGCTCCCTTTGGGTGTAATGGACACAGTTACATCACTGTACTTCACAGGCATGTAATGAATTCAAATATGTTAAAATACATTATTTAACTTAGAGTTGAGACTTACAAGGAATCTCAAACTGATAAAAAATTTGCAGAAGAGAAGGCACAAATTGCCACAGCTGGCTGACCACAGTTGGTTATCTAAGGATCTTTCACTAGCAAATGTCTAAATGCACACCAACAATGAAGGGTTGCTCTGATGTGACTAAGTCCTCTAGGAAAAAAGACAAGAATATTTCTCCAAATTATCCAAATTACTTGGGACAGCAAAACTGAATTATAACTTGCTAAAGTATGATGAACAAGCTTTCTTGCAAGATGTCTAATGTTTCCAGAAAGAGGAAGCAAAGAGACTTTTTCCTGTTGCTGTAGTCCTTGCAAAGCAAAGCACATGCCATAACAAAATGGACAGCGTGCATAGCGAAACATGTTGCATAGCAAAATGGACTCAATTCTGCAGCAAGGCTCCTAGATTCTGTGAAAGGTCTATTTAGATGAGAAAAGATAGAGCTTGAGTGAGTTAAAAATACACTGAAGAATGCAATCAGTGCAATGTTATTCATTTTGATATTAAACGAGATTTATTTGACAGTAACGCCATATGCTCAGTGGTGCTGTCCACAAGATGACAATTTCATTTTGCAACAACTGTTGAAGTTCAAAAATTGTTTTCATTCGGCTTTGGAATAAAAACAAAAAAGCCTTTCAGTTCTTTATGGAATGGAATTGGACTGAAATAGCTGATTCCAGATAAAAACCTCAGAGTTCTCTTTTGTGAAGCTTTTTTCCATCTAATGGGTTCCTTGGTCAACTAACAGAGGACAAGATGAGGTGGCCTCAAGTTGCACCACGGGATGTTTAGATTCGATGTTAGGAAAAATTTCTTCACTGAAAGGGTTGTCATGCACTCTAACAGGCTGCCCTGTGCAGTGGTTGAGTCACCATCCTTGGAGGTATTTAAAAGACGTGTAGATGTGGTGCTTAGGGGCATGGTTTGGTGTAGGACTTGGCAGTGTTAGGTTAGTGGTTGGACTTGGTGATCTTAAAGGCCTTTTCCAACCTAAACAGTTTTATGATTCTAATGGGCAAGGCTTTGGGAGAAGGCAGGAAGACTGGGGCACGGATAATCTGTAATTTTTCAGGGGGCTGATAGAGTTCAATAGCATTGCTTGATAAGTGTCAACCTGAATAAGTCCCCATCAGGGCTAATAGCCAGTTCTTGATATTACTAAGATTTTTGGCATTGCTCAGGTATGATTGTAGTAGTAGTTGAGGATGAGAATGGAGCCGCCTTCTGATGGGCAAAAGAGAAACTGAAGATTTTGGCAACAGGGGAGCTTTGGAAGCAGCTGAAGTGAATGTGGTAAATGTTGGGTGCTATTGCCTGAATGTTCAGTGTGGTATGTTTCACAGTGTCAGTGTTCAAAAACATCAGGATAATTTTTAAAATCAGTGGATTAGAGGGATGAAGTCTTTTGCTCTCTCAGACAGTGGTTTTTGTTCACATTGATTATAGGCTAAGAAATGTAGGCACAAAATAAACAAATACAAAAAAAAAAAGCACAAATACCATTTTTCCATTGAAAATTGTGGAAAAATGTTCTTTCTCATAGATGTTTGAAAAAATGTGTTTTCATCCAAAATAATTCCAAACTTGAAAAATTCGGGGGGGAGGGGGAGGGGGGAAGAAAGATTCAGTTAGGAATTACTGCTATGACACCTTGTGGGGATTAGTTGCCTCAGGTATCCATTTGTGTGAATGGCTGTTGGAGCACTTTCCCAGTTGACTGATGTTTGTGAGGTACCATAGAGGCATTTCTGAACTGAATTGTTGCTGCTTTCAGCCAAACCCCTTTGTTTTTTGAGCATTTTCAGCTCCTCAAAGAAAAGTTTAAAAATTTGGCAGACGTTGTGACGTAAAAAAAGTAACATACAAGTCCCTATTGAAAAGAGTGTTTGACAGGAACATTTTTTTCTTTTTTAACTAGCTCTAACAAAAGAGCTGTATATACATCCTTAGCACGCTGCGAATAATTAGACATCAGCATGAAGGGAGTCTGCTAATTCTTGTCGATGTTATGCACCACGAATGAGACTTCAGCTCTTTGGGCTCTCAGAGCTGTCCTTCGTCTGCAGGATCATGCTCTTCCCTGCCTCTCTGCTGCCCTGATGTTGCACACAGCCAGACAGAGAGAGCCCTGTTCTCCAGTGTAAGCACATGCACATGCACTGACAAGTTTATAACCAGACCAGTTTGACACTCCTGGCTCTAGCTGTCTCAAAATCGGGCACATATGGTTAATAAGAGGCAGTACCAGTGCAAGAGTCATGTTTGCTTTGAAGTGGCAGGTGACAGGAGCAGAAGTATTTGGCAAGGCAGACCCTTCTGGTGGTCTTGTGTGTGTGTGTTGCTATTGAGTTTCTCAGCAAAGCACACGGCCAGAGGAAGATGACTGTACGGCCACTACACAGGGCTGCTTCTGGCACGGAGCTGGGAATGATGCCTGGCCCAAGGGCATTAGATAGAGTACACTGCTGCCAGTGTCTGGGGCAGTCCAGCCCTTTCAAGTGTGAAAACTCAGTGTGGCTGGTGGAGAATGTGTGTGGATGTGTCCTCACGCTGCCTAATATGTATGTTCATTCAATTAAGAGGAACAATGATTCATTAGCAAAACAGGTACTAAAAAAATACCCATTTAAGACAATCGCTGCTACTTCCTCAGCTTTTCACTTCATTGCTGCTTATGTGAGTAAAACCAACAAACTAAATGGAGACCTTATGGGCACCAGGGACCAATTAATGCCATGTGACTTCCTCCCAGGCTTCCATGAAAATAACTGTATTATAATGGTCTGTGATATTAATATCGGCTTTGGGAAAGTTAGGCAGTAGCTCCATAGGGAAGGATGTAGCATGAGCAACCACTCTGGAATGTGCAGTATTTGACAGAAGAGAAGTCGTGTCTCTCTCTAAGTTGCATCTCTTCTTGCTATTGAAACAGAAAAGTCAGCTGGGAAAACAGAAATGCCTGGGGAATCTGAGAAGTGTTTTTTATAAGGAGATAAGTTTCCAATATTTGTTTGAACCAGTTTCAGAGCCTCTCTTCTTTTACTACAACAGTTATCAACGTACAGATTAAGCCTAAGGATTAAATTCTGGGGTGAGTTTGGGATCCTAAACTTACACAGTCTCAGAGTTCACTTTTCAGGTTTTACTTCCTCACAGCTTGAATAATTTTGAGGATTTCCTTTTAATCTCATGGTTATGTGGAAATCCACCAGACTTTTGCTGCAGAGTATAAGGCTCAAGGCTGTGAAGAAGCAACACTTTGGCAGATATAACTGCTGCTAAAAGTCCCTACACCTGGCAAAACCATATGGAGATTGCTTTACAAGAACTTATTTTGCTTCATAGGCTGGCCTCTCTGGTTTGAAACACCGCTCTGCTATTTCAAACTGCATTTGCACTGAGACATGCAAGAGAGAGAATTTATTGCTCTCCTCACTCTGGCGGTGTACACATAGAACCATAGAATAGTGAAGGTTGGAAAAGACCTTTAAGATCGTTGAGTCAACCACTAACCTAGCAATGCCAGGTCCACCACTAAACCATGTCAAATAATAATGCAGAAAAGCCCTAGGTAGGACCTACAAGTGCCAGTGGAGCCATTCTGAGCTAAAGTAGCAATCTCCCCATCCCAGTTTGCCTCTGGGACTCCACACCTCTCTTGTATTTGGCATATTTGTGAGGCACCATGCCTGTGTGCTTGTACCACAGTGACACCATGGGTCACAGCTTTCTCATGTCGGACTCTTCTTGGAGTGGAGAGGCAAACACAGACACCTCCCCCTTCTCTGAGGCTGGGCAGTTAAAATGCAAAGGCACAGCATAAAACTGACCAACAAACCACAAAAGCACCAAGGAGCAGTGAGATCGATGGTGCAGCAGAGGAAGCAGCAGTCCACATCTGCCCTGCTGAGCCACGTACCTGAGTGTAAAGGACATATAAAATGCTTTAATGTGCATGCCAGGACACCAAATGGAAAGAGCATGAGGAAAGCAAGCGGGAGGAGGGCATGGTTTAATGTCTTTCACAGCAATTTTTGCCTCAATTTCTGCATTGCCACGGTAGGAATATTAACTCCAAAGATGCATGTTAGTAAGCAAGAACAGATAGGGTGAAGGCAGCCTAATAACTGAGCATGAAGTGGGTTAACTGAAAAAAGTGGATCTAAATAGCAACACATTTGGAGGAGTGATTTGGGTTAGAGGTTCAGCTCAGCTCAGCGCTGGAAAGTTCAGATACTGGTTAAACTTTGGATAAACTTTTGACCCCTTTTTCTTGTAGAAATCAGACTAGAATCACACAAACACAGACTCTCTCATGAGCTTTCCAATACTGCTTGTTTTTGACTGAGCCAGTAATAGAAGAACAGATTTCCTCATGATACTCCTGTATTTCTGCTTCCAAACTCACCCGGTTTTTCTTTTCTTTTCCAAACCTGAAAAGTTTTTCATTCTATTCCATATAAGGTTTGGATGACAGCTGAGGGCAGGTCCAGCTCTATTCTGACTGATTGTTGCATCTCTGGGGGTAACTGTCATCTTTGCTGGCCTTTTTCCCATCCAGTGTGGAGTATTTTCATTAATGACTGGAGAATTAGTCAGTCCAAAGACAGAGACTGTATTTTCCAAACACTGACTGTTGCTTTCCTCCTGAAAAAAATGCATGGCCCTGGTGGCCCTTACCCTGGGCAGCTCTGCACTAGCTGACCCTCCAGTTTTTTTTTTCTCTCCCTCCTGATCCTCTTCATTTGGACACTGCCAGCCAGCTTTGCTTTCTCTTTGCCTTCTGCTCCTTCTTTTGTGCCCCTGAGTCCTCTCTCCTCATGACTCTTGAACAGCAGCTCCCACAAGTTGTACGTGTGTTCCCCCCTCACTATTGCTAGCTAAAAAGGGGAAGAGGGATGTATCTTCTCCAAATATCAGCACTTTTTTCAAGCCCACTCAGATCATCTGTTTGCTGATTCCTATCCTGTAGCCAGTGACCTCAGCAGTGCAGGAGTTTTGGTTCTGTTTTCTTCATTGCGCTGATTACATTGTCAGCACTTGAAATAAATAGCAATTAATAACAGTAAAATTAATCAACACTTGAGAGTGTAACCACCTTTAGGATTGATGGTATCAATGGGTAGGTGATAATTAGAACCAGCCAGAAGCTTTTTCTCAAAACTCACATGTAAATTTCCTCTAGGTTAGAAACCATACATCAAAACACCCTCCCACCACATGCAACTTTCCTTGTTCTTTTTTATATCTTCACAGTTTGGCAGGTCCCGTATTAGCCACAAAACCAAACAAGAGTATTCAGCCCTCACCAAATATTGCTTTCACATATTTTTGGCTCATCCAAACATAGAAAGCACCAGAAATACAACTGAGCCTGAACTTCAGAAATTCTCAAGCCTGTTTTTCAGGCCCAAGAGGTGGAGGAAACATATCTGAGCTCTTGGATTCTTTTTCCAAATGGATGTTTCCGTGGTTTCTCTGCCAGCGATTGCTGCAGTGAATGGGTCTGTGCGCAGACATGAGTATCCCTTGTGCTGCTCTGCCCCTCTGGGTGGAGAATTCAGAGTCAGTGATCATCTGAGGAAACCAAGCCCAGCACTATGCTGTGCACCCGTCCCTGCAGCCGAAGGCCAAATTCATCTGTGCTGGAGCAGTATTAAAGTTATCTAATGATTTCCAGTGCCTCCAAGCTGTGTTTGCCTTCTGAGTAACCCAAGGTGTTCTACTGCACAAAGGACCAAATTTATATGAGGGGATTCCCTTTGAAGGTCAGGCTTAACAACTAGAAATGATTTTGTGCTTCCTAGTCATTTTCCTTCCCTTCTTTCTCTCTTTAGATAGCAAAGGGCAAGGCTCTGTGCTTGTGCTATTGACTGGGGTGAGGAGCACTTTCAAGTCCTCCGGGCAGGAGCGAGATGTGAGAACCGTGGCTCAGGAAACAAGTGTAGCAACTTTGCAGTTGTGCAGGGAACAACATCTTCAGAACGACTTGGTGTTGCGGCTTTGATGATTTCTTCAGACACTGTAAGCAGACTGACAAATTGACTTTCAAGTGAAAGGTCATTGAAAAGGATTGCGGATAAAAGCATCTGGATTTACAATTAAAAAGCTACAGAAGTTCAGTTTACAACTCTACTGGGTTCTGTGCGTAGGAGTTTCTATCATATAATTTGGCAAGCTCTTCTGCCTTCTGATTGGAGTTGTAGAAAATAAAAATTCCTTGTGGTTTCTTTATTTTTTTTTCTTTCTAAACACAGTGGAGAGTTGTGGTGTTTTGGCAGGTCTGATACAAAGAAATATTGTACTGGCATTGTCTCATATTGTAGGTGACCTCAGGCCTGAACTACACAACGGGAAAAAAATAGGTCTCTATTGAATAGAGTGCACATGTGCTTGAATCAGATTATAGAGAGAGTGCGAAAAGCAGAGCACACACACGCATGATACGTATAATACTGATGTTGTGGGCTTAAATGCAATGCCCCATTCTCATCCCATCCCACTGGTGCAAATCAGAAGCAGTCTTGTGGCGTTAAGGCTTGCCCTGCTGAGGTTCCTTCTGCTAATCCTCTCCCTAAACCCACGGCCCACACAAAAGGGTATTTGCAAGGCAATTAGGTGGCTGAGATTACTTAACATGTCCAAATGCACACAACACGTGACTCCAGTGGGTGGTTTCAGAGTGTTTGTGAGAAGATGTTCATGGATCTCATTTCTTTTTTCCTTCTCCTGCTTTCAGGAACCAGGATGGCAACTTAATCCTGGAAATCCTTACCCATAAAGGCAAACATTGCATGCAGAAAGGCTCCCTTTCTCTGTGCCTCCCTCAAACTCCCTCCTCCTTTCTACTTCTTTGTGGGACATAAAACTAAACTAACCAGAGATTTGTCCCTATCAATATAGACTTGACTGATTTCCCTTTTCCTGACTTCTCTAATCCTGTGGTAGATTTTCTGTGACATTTGTTTCCGGTAGCAGATTCATACAAATGTTCACTTTAGAAAGAAAATTTCCAAATGTCTATTAAAAAGCAAAAGAGTGTGGTCAAAGAAAATGATGGGCCATGTTTTTCTCTACAGTTTAGTTTCAGCAGCTTCCGGTATTTTCTTTCTACCTGAAAAAGTAGTTTTTCTCCAGTATATAGGGGTTTCCTTTCACAAGAAAACAGTCTCAATAGAACTATTATGTAAATCAGTGATCTAAACATCCTTGTGTTACCTTCTTTGCAGGAATCGGTCACCTAATATGACCCAGAGATAAGATGCCATGCACAGCCACCTGAAAGCCCCGACTGCAGTCATTTACAGAAGCCTGACAACCTTCAGGCTGGTTCCTATGGTGGACCTGAGACAACTATGCTGATTTCCTTCTCTCCATCAAAAGGTTGCTTTTCCCTCAATGAAGAACACAAGGAGTTGCCTTGGTTTTGCTTCCAGCTGCTTCATCTTGTCTTTATGTGGCTGGAGTAAGTCCTTGGGGCAGAACTCATGTTGCTGAATGAGAACTGTCCTGGTCACACTGGAAATCTCACACTGCTGCCAAAGCAAGGTGGGGTGAGGGGAACTGGATTCTAAAAGTGCCTTTACTGATGGTAGAGGAAATCTGAGCAAGGTGCTCTAGAGCTAGGTTAGAAGGAGCCTGACTGCTTCCCCTCTGAAAAATGAGTGCAATAACCCTCCTCTCTCCTGTTCTCTATCTTTTCGATGCATCCACTTCGCACAATATACATTGCATCTGTACGACACCCAGACTAAGTGAGGGAAGAACTGACGACAAACTTTTCAAAGTCAGCAAAGAAGTAAGCATGATATTTTTTTTTAAACAGTACATCCTCATTTTGTTAGTGATAAGCATGACTATACCCAGAAGTGGGACACTCCCTGTCTTGGGGAGCTTGAGCTCCTCCAGTGTGCAGGACCTACACTGACAAAGGTAGTATGGAAAGCACTGAAATCATAGAATCATAAAGGTTGGAAAGGACCTATAAGATCATCGAGTCCAACCTACAGCCCTACACCTCCCTAACACTAAACCATCTCCTGAAGTGCCACATCCAGACATTTCTTAAACACGGCCAGGGATGGTGACTCCACCACCTCCCTCAGCAACCCATTTCAGTGCTTCACCAGCCTCTTGCTGAAGAAGTTTTTCCTAATATCCAATCTAAACTTCCCCTGGGGCAACTTGAACCCGTTCCCTCTTGTCCTATCGCTCTTCACTAGGGAGAAGAGGCCAACACCCGTCTCACTACAGCTGCCTTTCAGGTAGTTGTAGAGAGCGATAAGATCTCCCCTCGGTCTCCTCTTCTCCAGGCTGAGGAACCCCAGCTCCCTAAACCTCTCTTTATAAGACTTACCCTCTAGTCCCCTAATCACTCTGGTTGCCCTTCTCTGTACCTTCTGCAGCACTTCGATGTCCTTCCTGTACTGTGGAGCCCAGAACTGCACACAGGGCCTGAGGTGCAGTCTCACCAGTGCTGAGTACAGGGGCACAATCACCTCCCTGCTCCTGCTGGCCACACTGTTCCTAATACAAGTCAGGATGCCATTGGCCTTCTCTGCCACCTGGGCACACTGCTGGCTCATTTTCAGCCGTCTGTCTATCAACACAAATAGAACACTTTACATGGGCCTGGCTCCTATGTAAAAGAGAGGTCACTGGGTTGATTGTACTTGGGCCAAAGTCTGCATGTGGCTGCTGCTTACGTGTTAAAGCAGGCATCACTTGCACTCACAGCCAGCATGAAGGAGGCCTTTGCCATGTTGCGTACTAGCCCAGTAAGGGAACATTGCTCTCCACTTCCTTACGGAAGAGATCCATGTGAAGGGGTGAAATTTCCACCATGTGCCCAGGAAGAACGCAGAATACAGCCATCACACAAGTGAATCTGGTGGTTACTGAGAGCCTGGGCTTTGCTCAACATCCTCCTTTCTGCCAAATCAGTGTACATGAACACTGGGCTGAGCTATTTTCTAAGGAAGCTTTCAGCTAAATTTTTGCTGGTCTGTGATGCTGAGTTAGGACAGCTGATGTTGAGACGCTGCCATTTCTTCTACATGCCACAATTCTGCAGATTTAAATCATTACTATACAGCAATGTGCTATAAGGCTGTGGCCATGCTTTCATCAAAGACCTCAAATGAAAAAAAAAATCATGGTGACTTCAGCAAAAAGAGTTCTGTGTGTTTGGGAACTGCCCCTGGAAGTGGAGGTAGCCTCTGGTAGTTTACAACGGGATTTGGTTGCTGTGGACCCGCGTGGCAAACAGGACCTGTGTGGGAGAGGAGTCTATGCTACCACAGGGGCTGGGGGGGTCTGTCTCCTCTTCCAGATGCTCTCTTTCCCGCTGTATTCATTCCGAACTTCCTACCCCATCGTAGGGGTGGACAGTCAAGGGAAACACACATCCCACGTGCAAGATGAGGGCCACTGAGTGAGCTGGGGAAAACAGAAGAAATTTGACTGCTTGACTGACTTGCAAACTTCACACTTTTTGCCTGTAGAAATAAATAGGAGTATCACTTAAGCAGACAATTGCTGAGCTTTCTATTTTCGTTTGATTTCTCCCCCTCCCCCTTTTACTAGTTTTCCTTCAACTCTCCTTTCCAATGTCACTGAGTTATTATTATCCAGATCCAAATCTCACAGTTTCACTGAAGGAGAACGTGTATTAAAATACCAGATTTACCAGAAAACATCTGCAACTCGCAAGCCTATTGTATTACTATTATATGAGCAAGCAATTGTAAATTCTTTTAAGTCTGTAACTTATTTCACGTTAACACACTGTGTGTTTTACAACACCATTTCAAAGTTTATGGCCTTTTTTCTTTAGCCGCTTGTTCCAATTGCATCTTATATTTCATCAAATATGGTAAAGAAACCATGAGAATAAATTGATGCTCCATATGAACCCCCCTATAAATGCATGTTGCCAAATTGCTATAAAACAGTTTTCCTTTTTAGCCCTCCAGAACTGTTAGTAGGTTTCTGAGGCCAAATTCTACAGGGAAACGTTATGACCATTTAAGGCTTCCAAACTTTATGCTTCAGTACAAAAGGCCTAAGGGCGAGGATTTAAAATGGATGAAGTGGAGAAATTTGCACTTCCTTAAGAAAACACAGAGCATTTCCTTCCGCGTGTCAGAAATGAAAACAGCAAACACAAACTAATTTGCCAGGAAATTTTCATTCTATAATTCCCTCCTCAGCCCTTCCCCGCTCCCACCACAGCCCCGCAAAAAGAGCCTTATTTTCTCCTCCTCGTTGTCAGCTTTATGGCTGCGGGTCCCCGCTCCAGGAACTGTGATGGATGATGCTCTGCTCTTCGCCTCGTGCACGAGAGCTCTGCCCTAATGTCTCCTCGTGTTCACAGCTTGCTCCTGCCACCCTTTTCCCCGCTCACCTCCCCGCCCGGGCTCACGCCTGCAGATGGTCCTTCAGGAGATAAGTAGCGTTTGGGGACACCAGCTCAGCGCCAATGACGGTTCGTCATTCGGCTCTAATTGGATGCTAGTGTAAAATGAAAAAAACACTTGTCATATTTATGAGTTACTGTGAGTTAATAATATGCTGGGATCCATTAGTTAAAGTACCTTTGCTCCAAACATGTGGCTTCAGCTTTTTGTTTTTCGTTCAAGCAGCATTTTTTCAGACAAAATGCTGTTGCCGTTTTTTTCTCCCAAGCACTCAGTGAGCCTCAGGGAGTTAGAGCATCAATTACTTTTCTTCTCATATATGGAACAAAAAGGAAAAAAAAAAAAAGAAAAAGCAGTGTCTTAGCCAGAGAAGTTGGAATTATTATAATACTAATAAAAGAATATCAAAACATCCAGAAATCAAAAGCTGCAGCCAGCTGAACAAATGCAGTCAAAATTGAAAACACAAAAAGTTTGCAGAAGATTCCCTTGCAAATAAAACAGGCTCTGCTCTCTCTGTATTTTTAGTAATGTCCTGTCCTGCCTGAGCCAATTCTTTTTCTGCTAAAGTCTGTCTACTAGTTGAGTCAATTTTCTTTGACTCTATTTTGAGTAATAAATTCATTAGTGCCTTGCAGGTGGACTTGCCTGAATTTAGAAACTCCAGAAAGGACAAGTAAAAATAGAGCATGAACAGAAACTTGTTTTCCTACTCTCGCTCCTGAAGTGGTGCTGCGTTTACGTGCAATAAAAATCAAGATGTTCATCTTTCTTCCTCTCCCCCTCTGCAGTATTTTTTCATTGTTGAAGATGTCAAGAGCAGAATTTACCCTTCCCTTGATGCCATCTTTTTTTTTCTCCTTACGTTTCATCACAGCTGCATGGACTCCAGCCAACTTAAACTGTACCTTCGCACTTCACTGCTTCGGACTTTGCTGCACGTTCGATTCGACGAGGCTTTTTAATGTAGATAACTGATCGGGCAGACTGAAACTTCAGACGGGTAACGGCGTTCACAAGGACTCCAGCACTTCACACCTCACTACTTTACCCTTAGACAGGCTGATTTTTCTAAAACCAGGAGGAGGTGGCACAGCAAACTTTATGAAACCTTGCTCGCTCTCATTACCTGTGGCTTAATTTGCAGCACCTTGCTTAGAGGAACAGAGCAAGTTCCACCTGCTTTCTGATTCAGGATGTATTTTGCCCACCATTCCTAAGAAACATTTACGGAACATTTTACATAACGTTGCTGCTTTGTTGGTAATAAGTTTTCTTTTATTTTATAAGCTTGAATTAAACAAAAAGCTCCTCCGCTGCTGACTTAGCCTCCAAAGCTGCACTTTACATACGTCAAGCAACATATATAAATTTATAAGGTGAACAATGCTTGTATTTAAGTACTGATTTAGTAATCATGAACTACTCTGGCAGTATCCTTTGGAAACTAAATCCATAAATTTTATTAGTATTAAATGTTTCTAATGGGAGTTGACAAATACTTGAACTGAGTTGCTTTTTCTCCACACTTGGCAAAAGGAAAGGGACAAAAATTCCTATTACACAATGAGAAATGCATTAATACTAAAACCCATTCATCTCAATTTTGTACAAATATAATTTAAGACCTTTTACAACCATTGGTGAAATTACAATGTGCTGTGGGGAAGTTGCAAAAATTTTATGAGAGTAATAAAATTGTCATTGTAATACCATTATAGGGTGCAGGGACAATATAGATATTTGAATTACCTATTGTCCTTATGCCAGGTTGAAAAAGCTACATACAGGAATTATAGCATGTAATGGAGACAACTGTTGAAACAAACCAGAGAAATGAAATCCAGGTACACTTTAGCTGGCCTAAGACAAACTCTCATTAGAAGGATTTGGAAAACCTGGACTCAGAACACCCTTCCCACTTGTGTCAACAACAATGAAATTTAAATGGGAGGTCTGTTTTATATTTGTGTCAACGGTAGCACAGAGACCAACTAATTAAGCAGAGATTACGCATAATAGAACAGTGTCTCATCCAAAACCCTGATGCTTTTAGCCTATGTAACATATTTCCTCGGGTCTGCACTCAAGCCTGACTGAAGGTAATCATGGTGGTCCCCCTTGTTCATAGCCAAAAAAACTTCTCAGGTAGCTCCTGGCAAACCCATGAAACCTTACCTGGGATTAAAATGGTGTTAACTTTCTAGAGGTGAAAATTCCTTTCACTGAAGTATAGTGTTGCTGGGCTATACCCAGGGAAAGAGCATTGCTTTCTCCCTGACAGTCCAAGAGATGAACAAAAGGAAGAAGGAGAAGGGAAAACAAGAGAGGCGATTGCAGCCTTGTACATTTAGCAACATTTCACTGGCTGTGTTCTAGAGAGTAATAAAAGTATTGAAATAGTTCAAGCATCTGCCCTTGGCTGAGGGACTTGTAATTATACTCTACAGACTCCACTCCCTTGGAACAACTGTCTTTGATTCCTATCTCTTCTTTTATTACAGTTGAAACTCGAAACTCCTGATGAAACCATTACATTTCCATGTGAAATCCACAACTATAAGGGGAAACCTCTGCAAAGTTGCCAGACTTTTGAAGGGGGGCAGAAACATATGGGCAAAGGTTGTAAAGTTCCCTTCCAAGTTTCAAAGGTCCAGCCACTCGGGACAGCCTGCTCTAGAGTCTGGGGTTTATTCTCCTCCTTTGAGTAAACACTTTGGAATGGGAGTAAGAAAGTTAATTTTATTTCCTGTTTATGAAGCGTTACCATAAACTCCTGTGGTTCAGCTGATCGCTTTCCTTAAAATCACTGACTGTTTACTCCTCACTGGAATTATGAGAGCGGTGGCAATATCTCCTTGTAGACATTTCTGAATCGCCAGAGACTCAACGAGACCTACTATGCTTTTAATACCCTTACTCATGACTTCTGACGACACCCTTACACAGGCGGGAAAGGCTCATAAACCTTGGTCGGACCCTCAGAGAGACAAATGGAGCTTACTCTGTCTGCCCAAGTCTTCCCTGGAGGAGGTGGACAGGGGAACAGGAAGAAAGAGGCAGAGATGCCAGCTGGTGCTTAGCCCCTCTTTCTAAGCAGGAATCCATATTCAGGCATCTGCTCTGAAATCCCCAGCAGTGTGCACAGCAAGCAGGAACCTGGAAAACAGCCTCTGGTCAGTGAGTGTGCAGTTTTGGGAGACTTTGGAAAACAGAGAGGACTTTGCTAGCGACTCCTGAAAAAGCAGGCTGAGAACGTGCCGTTGTCTCTCCTGGGCCCCACTTGTGGGGGGGCAGTGCCAGGATCTGCACTCACAAGGGAAAGCCACCACTTCACATTTAAGGGAGTCCCCCCTTGCCCATACAGAGACACTTGGTATTTTATTGAAAGCAAGTTCGGAGCACACTTTTCAGTGCTCAGACGGCCTAAGCCTGCCCCCTCAGCTAGAGAAGTTGTTCTGCAGCCTGAGCTGCCGTCACGCTTATTCCCATGTTTCGGATGTTGCCAAGAGGCAAGAAGGTATTTCCCTACACTGCAACCTTTTATTTTCTGTTCTTTTTACTCTGGCTAATACGTCTTCTTGGTAACCACAGTATAATAAATTTCATAGAGCATGACCGGCATACTTAGTTCATATTATTCATTTGCAGTCATTTATTTTTTTCCAGCTCCTCTTTCCCTCCCGGTCCCCTCTTCCCAGCACTCACTCTGTGGAATGATAATAATACACACAGAGTGCCGGCTGGTTGAGAAGGACTTAAAAACAACAAGTAAGAGGATCTTTCTGTGCTCACACCTGTTTTAAGATTTGTTATCCTTAAAAAGGAAAGCTGTAGGGATTCACTCTCCTTCTTCCTTGTAGACCCCAGTGGAATATACCATTAAACCACAGGGAGGAGAGAAAGTCTTCAGTGCACTTAAATATACTTATGTCAAATCCATCTCATTCTTCCTGCCTTCTTTCCTCAATCTAGCCACCGTTCCCAAGGGCTGGAGAACATTACAACCCATTCACTTTATATGAATGGGCACAGACAGACTTTTTCACCATTTCGATATGTCTACATTTGCAGGCATATCCTGTAGGCCAGCTGAAACAGCCTTAATTTCAATTTACTGTCTCCCCGAGGAACATGCCATTCTCCTGAAAGTGGAAAAAAACCCTCAATGGCCATTCGCTGCCCCCCTTTCCTCCACCCCAAGTCGAGATCTGAACTGGAGGGAAAGTTTCTCCCAAGATTAATGGACTGCAGTTTTGATGCTTATAACAGGGCGCATGATCTTCATGAAACAAGTAATGAACAACTTTCACCAAAGTACTGCATTTGGAAGGTGCTCACTGTTACAGTACGCAACTCCTCTAAATCCTTCTTCAAGTCCCTGCAGAATGGTGTTATATTAAGAAAAAGAAACAGTTCTTCAGTGGAACTCTGCCTTGTTTTTCAGCAGTGCTATCAGTAATGACAAAAACAAAACTAATAAAAAGCAGCCAAATATCTCAGCTTGCTAATGTCACACGCATGGTAGGATCAACTCAGTAATGCATAAAGGTGAGATGCTCTCGCTTTCCTAAGACAAGTATTAGGGGTTAGATATTATTGCAACAAACCATAAACAAAACAGGTAACAAATAAAGATTCAATGAATAGTGAGAGTAAGAAAAAACATCAGTACCGCTTGCCAGGCCCTTGTGGTCATGGCTCTGATTTAGAGCAAACCAGCACGTAGAAATCTGGATTTAGGAGAGGGATATGTGTTTCTTCGCAGAAATACCAACGCCTTACCGTCATTTAGTCTCTGCTGGTACCTAATATTGCAGAATTCCACTAGGCCTTTGTTAATTGTCTGGAAAAACTGCCAACATAGAAGACAACATGTAGCACTGCTAAGGTGCACAGCCCTGCAACGTTATAGTTAACAATTTATCATCTAATAGCTACGGTACACACTCAGTTATAGGTCCCAGTGCTGTAAATACCATGGTATTCCAACAGGCTTCTTAGGAAAGTATCAGACACTGGAGCATATGGCCAAACAGTGATTCATGTTATTGCTCTGAAACCGTTTTAGCTTTACTGATGTATTGCTAAATACCTGATGTTTTCTGTGCAGTGGCTTTTGGGAGGATAATAGTTCATAGATTGATGGGCCTAGTCTTAAATTACCCAAGTGGCCTGATGCTGTAAATTTTTTCAGTATTTAAGGAATTCAGTATTGTTCTGTATTTAAGGCAGCTTCTTCTGATATACTCGTATTTGAGATGTCCAGATATGAGCAGATGGGCATAAAGGGGGACATCATCTAGTCAAAAGAAGTCAAAAGGATTTTGGCTGGGCTAAAACTGTCATCTCAGCTCCCCACAGACTGTCAAATTACGATAACAACAGCCACCTCCATTTTGGAGGTTGAAGCTGTTCCTTTTTCTTTTGTAGGCAAGCATTTTATTTATTTTAGCTACACTGCAAATAAAAATAGCAGCAAACCAAGAAGTGGTGAGAGTGAAGGCACAGAAGAATCACCCTCAGCGGAGAAATCAGTTTTGCTTCCCACAAACAGCCTCCACTTAGCAAACTGGATGAGTTTTCAGATTGCAAACAACTCCAGAAAAAAACAAAGTCCCAACAGCAACTTGAAGGCTAGCGTTAAGTCTGCTGTAAGTGGCCATGGCTAAGTAAGAAAGACAGCGGTCTCAGTATTTTTTTCTCTGAAAATGCCCATTGCTTGTTCTGCTTTTTGGGTTGTCCCATCATCATGTAATGGGAATGGTAAAGCTTTCCAGGGAATATCCAAGGAAATTCTTAGAGAGTCAGATTCAGGACATGGCATAAGGCCATCCCTTAACCAAATTAATAAATACTTCCCAGCAAGCCATGGACAGTCTTTGGAGCCGTTATTTTAAAGGTTTGTTCTGGTAATTGCTTCTGTGTTAGCATTACACCATAGTTTCCTGCAATACAGACGCTTTAATAAAAGAAACATTATGCCAAGACGAATGCTTTTTGTACTTAGGAAATCTTTTTCTTATTAGTAGCAAGCAATAGGGAGGCTACCCCATCCCATTTTCTGATGACTGTACAAGTGTCCTAGATCGTGTGTTTTTTGAGGAGAAATAGAGTCAAAGAAAGGTTGAAGCTTGACCTGCAATCTGTCAGAGGCAACTTTCAGTGCTGTGTTTGCTCAGTTTGGGTTTGCCAAGAACTGGAGGTTTTGGTGGTGGTGGTTGGGGCGGTTGCACCTGAGAACATCACAGAGAATGCAGCTTGATCTCACAGCTACATTTGGTGACCTGGGTTGGAGCTGCCCTTTGCAGGTGTTGGGCTCCTGCAGAGGTGTGTACTGTACCTGTGAGTAGGGCTATTTAACCTGCACAGTCGGGCTTTCCAACCAAGTGTAAAGCATTCACTGTTATTAATTGACCCAAGCTAATCGACTTGATTCTTAACTGAGAAAAGCCTATTTTTCAAATACCCACAACAAAACCTATTAAGCTTAAATTATGATGCAGCCAGAGAAGGTGCAGATGAGAATGGAGTAATTACCAAGCAGTGGCTGACAGGCCAGTTCCTGTATTTTCAAGCAGAGCAGGTGATTTTGAAACCCAATCTCCCAGCAGCTGGTAGCCAGGCAGCACATTTGCTTGGTAGAAGCTGCCCAAGGATGACCTTCCCCTGCTGACAGCTCTCTGCAGTTCACTGCACGTGAACAACGCAGCGCCACATGGGCTAGTGAAGCTCCTGGCTTTCATACTCAGAGGGTGACAAATGGCAGGACCCAACACCACTGCAGATAGGTGGTGGATCGGGGTTGTGCGGAGAAACCTCTGTGTTGCTGTACCCACCCTCCCCCCAGTCAAAAAACAGCCTGCAAGATAAGAAAGACTGATAAGGAATTGGGCGACTTGGTCATCCCTGCATCCACGTGAGGAGCGTCTGCCTTGTTCCAAGGGATCCCCCTTTCCCACGTGTTGTGAGGAGTTGGCATCCCTGTGCAACGCAGACTGCATGCTCAGGGATGGGAAGGCGGGGTAATGGTCCAGCTTTTGAGACAGGCTTTCTCTATAACTCAGGGTGAATCTCATCCTCTCTACGTTCTCCTGCTTCAGGCCAGCATGTGAAGATAGACAAAATATGGGACTTGTAGTGAGCGGCTGCATTGTTCATGAAGGAAATACTGAAAAAACAGGCAAGCTCTCAGGCGTGTTACATTGAAGCTCATGACATGGTAGAGGACTGCAGGTAATGTGCTCCTAATACCCTAACCCAGCACCTTCAGGTGGCTCTCTTATGAGCTTCGATAGCCTTTTTTCCATATTATTCTCATTTCACACTTGGAAAAGTGAAGCCTAGGGTAAGGGATGAACTTCCTGAAGTTCACCTGTCAAAGCACTGGGTACAGAACATGTCTTGTATATTGCCTCATCTCTACAGCCAAGGCAAACATATTTATGTACATTTAAAGAGAAAGGATACTGTGAGTAGAGCTGGAGCTACAGAATTTTCTTAAACACATACTCAAAGAAGAAATAATTTTTGGAGAGGAAACCATGCACCTGGAAAACATACTCAGTTTTGATAGATATTAATATCTTGTAAAAAAACCACCAAGGCCTAGACCTTAATAATATGCCTAAAAATAAAGACCATTTTGGTTTTAGTGCTAAACCAGAATTCAATTATCCAGCATATGTTTGATATTCTTGAGCTGAAGCATTTTGTATCTGATGCACAGACAATAAATTAGGTAAGGCAGCATGGTGCAGTGGATGGAGCGGGTGAGGAGACAGGGGGTAAAGGTGAGCACACGAAACGTGCTGCACCAGAACATCACCAACGCTGGCTCCTGAATGAAAGCTGAAAGACCCCGGGTATTGGAAGGCAGATGGAAAAAATGTGAATGCAGTTCCATCCGCGGGTACCGTTTCTTTTCATGGTTCTCACCGCCTGACCTCTTTTTCCCATCAGTTCCTCAGTGACGAGATCAAGGTGAATTACTCTGGATGGTTGAGTCTCGACAGAGCAAACACAGCTGCTGGCCGGCGTGCTGCCTTGAGAAACAACATGGAGAAAGCCAGAGGCAAAGGCTTTTCTAAGCCAGCCCTGCTAAAGGTACTTCTCCTTTTCTCTCTCCAAGGCTTAGCTCCTGTCCCACTACAGTCAATGATAATTTCCCTCTTGACTTTAGTGGGAGGACTGAGCTTCTGGAGGGCAATGGCTCCTGACCCCATTTCTCCTCCTGTTAATTATGTTAGGCACTAAGCCTGAACAGCTTCTCTTCTACAGGCTTAAATGTAGCTGACTTGTATTCCCTTCAGAACAATCTTCCCAGCCCTTATTTGTCTTCCTCATCGGATGATTCACACAAAGAAGCAGCTTACATTATGCTGTGACATTGCTGAGGTGAAAGGAGTCTGCTCTACCTGAAGAGTGGGGTTTGGAGCAGGGGCCCACACTCAATCTGTGGTGGAGGAGGAAGACACTTCTAGGAAACTGAGGCTGCATTGCTTTGTCTTTTATGAGAATAAGGGTGCACTTCTGCTGTATATGTAGCCAGCTAGAGTGTACTTTGGCTTTTTTGAGTCCCCCGTGTTTGTTCCAGCAGTTGAGTTATATGCATATTTTGCTACGCACATAATACATAGCTTGGCAAGCGAAAGATAGGAAGGGTAAATGATGGTATGTTTACCTTAGCTCATGGGGATGTCTTAGTGGTTTAACCTTCAAATGTGGTGTGCCTAACTTTTCTCTAACCACAGGTCCAAGTCCCAGCTGGGCTGACTCAGCCTTTATCTTCCTCAAGATAAATTCAGTCCCATTCACTTCACAGTGGGTGGGTGTTTCAGATGAAGCCTTAAAAACGAGAGTTTTGTCTGGTCTGGGTGGACCCTAATGATCCCTTAGCACTTTTCATGAGAAAAACATTGGTTGAGGGCAAGAATTCTCTTTCTTCGCTGCAGCATCGTGCTGGGAGTGTGATCAAAAAGCTCTACGATGCTTAAAGCTCAAAGGCACCAATGCTGTCATGTTGAAGCAAATATGGTGATGCCCTAAGCCAAGCTCACTAAACTCCATAGGCATACTGGGCATACCCTAAAAGAGCTGGGAATTGTGGTCTCTCGTGGGCTAGGAGGTCTTGTACAGCCCACTGAAGAAGCATTAGGTGACAAGTGCTTTTCCCTATCTAGGAGATTTAAGCCTGCTTTGGAATAGGAAAAAAACCATTTACATGTTTGCATAAGAAGCAGAAGACATGGAGTAGTAGAACAGTTAGCAAGGTGTTTGCAAAGGGATGAGAGAGGCTGACATGTCAGAGCACACTGAGCATATGGGAGATATAAGGATGTCTATTGCTCTGTGAGCAACCCCAGATAAAAATTCCATCATGTTCCTAAGAAACCTTTCCAAAGACAACTCTGTCAAGATCAGCACATTCCTGCAAATTTCACCTTTACGTAAATCACCATTTTCAGAAAAAAAAACCCCAACAAATCCTAATTAGATCTACTTTTCTGACAGCATAGCCACAGAAATGTTGTAATTAACACAGCATCAGATTCCTTCCATCAGCTGCAAAGGTAGCAGTATTACCCATACACCCCAGACTCAGGCAAGCAGGTTAAACAAAATAAAATAACTCTGCACAGTTTTTTCAGAGCTCAAACAATTTCTGAAGCTAGTTAAAAGGAAAATGAGGTTTCAATTGCATTTTTCTTTCAGTACATCCTTCAAGGCTTGAATGCCTCTGTTCTTCCAGGACTAGAGGTACCACGATAGCACAAGAGAGACTAATGGCTTTGTATTTGTGGCCAAAGCAGAGGGAATGGAAATTTCATGAAAGATGACCAGTTTGCCTGAGATCTCTATCCGTTCTGCAGGCACAGGTGGTTTGGTTTAGCATCTGAAATGTTGGATCCTGAAGCAAACTCTAAGCTCCTTCTGACCCCTAGGGAGGAGCCCATAATTAGTACAAAGAATGGACACTGCTGGCAGGTCATATGGGCCTTACAGAGCTATATTTCCAGAAGAAGGCATTTGTTAGTGCAGTCAGCCTGCTTTTGATAAGGCAAGCACATTTCAAGCATTTAGGCTTAAATAAACACACTGATTAATGGATTGTAGGTGGAACATAACTTTCCACTGTACTGAATCTCTTAAAGTGTTCTCTATTCTAGCAGGCAGATCTGTGCAAAATGTTATAAAACAAAGTACTGTGCAAATGTTGGACACGGTTTGGAAAAAATTGCAATAAAAGTTTAAAATTAATAGTGTTGTCCAGTCAATGTCAAGCAATTTTCTCTTTGGCTTTTTCACTGTGACTTATTTATATGGGTGATTTGAATATGAATTCTTTCAGTTCTCCCTGGTCTGAGGGGATTGAAAAGTATTACTTGCATGTCAAGTGATTTGAGAGTGTGTAAAACAGCGCTACAGAAGTGCTAACTAGTATTATCAGCTGTGAATAGATAGCCTCATTATCAGCAGACACTCTTCAACAGTGCATCTGCAGCCAACAGTGATCTCATTTTATACAGCAGCAGCCAGAGAAATAGGTTGGGTCGCTTGATACAAAAATGCATTAAGGGTTAGCAAAGAACTGGTAACGTTCTTTTTTTTTTCAGCTTAGAAGAGACATGGCCCAGTACATGGTCAAGTAAATTTATAAATATGCAGTATTACTAGGTTCTGTTGTCCAAGTCGATTTTGTACACTAAATTGCTTAGCAATATAACTATTTTAATTTAGAAGATGCTTTTTTGGATGAAAAGTGAGAATGAAACCAATAAACTCTTTCTTACTCAGGGTCCAACTGAGTCATTCATATGCTCACCGGCACCAGGAGAGCTAGCAGAAATCTGGTATAGCTTTACAGTGACTGTATTTATCTCACTCATATCTGGAATAACAATTCTAAGACTGACGTACTCCAGACAGAATTGCAAACAGAACAATATGTACTCTGACATAAAAAAAGCATGGGACTTGGAAGCCTTGACTTAATTCAAAGGAATAGGGTGAGGAGGAAGAGGAGATGTGTGCAGCAGTGTGTGTCTCGACTTGGTGATTCGAATCCCCTTGTGTGTTGTGCAGGCTACACACCTAGTAATAGCTGTCAGAGTATCTTTAGTTCAGGCAACCTGTGCTCCTCAACAGAAAGACCACTTCACGTTATGATGTTCTTGGAAACTCCGTGTACAGCATGACATCCATCCCCATTCCTTGGAGCCCTTGATAGTTCAGTAAAAGCCTGCCATACCAGAAAAAAAAGACCCTAAAGTCTGTCAGTAGCTCGGAAGAGAGAAGGAGGTTAATAAACTCCCCCTCGAGCTTCAAGATATTTGGAACCTGAAGTTGAATACTGTAGTTTGGATCCTTCTGTTATCCTGAGCTCTGCAGCAACTTCTGCAAGAATAGTAAAAGGAACCTCCTGTTTGGTGAAGTCCTTGTAACCTTGGTCATCTGGGTTTTGAAGCAATCATTAAGCAGATTAAAACTGAATTCTGGATGAGTTTCTGAGAGGTTGCAATCATCCAAAAAGCTGAACAGTGAGCACAGCACTTCTTTGCTGCAGCACTCTTAAATGCACATGACTTGAGCTGTGCATGCTGGTTCTCCTGCAGCAACCTCCACAGAACGTTTCAACTCCCATTAAAACTTTGAATTATAGAAAATACCATGTTATCTGACCCTCTACCTTGTCTCCCAGAAAAGCCAGGTTTTAAAACAAAGCACATACAAGAAGAAAATGGCTGTTTTAAGTGGAAGGGCTGCACTTGCACACTGAGAAAGTGAAGAAAATCAAGTATATTCAGCAGTCTTCATGACATAAAGTGGCATAATGAGAGCTATTTTCCTGGAAACATAGCCCTAGCCAGCAATGGTGGTTTCCAAGCTGACAGAAGGCTTTCTGAAATGGACACATTTCCTTTGGAGCAATCCTATCATTTGTAATACACCTTTTGCCTTCATCTTACAATACAAGAGGCTGAAGCCTGGTTCTCATTTACTCCAGCAGGATCTTCAACGATACAAAAGAAGCCAACAGAGCTGTGCTGCTTTACAGCAGAGAATGCTCTGTTCTATTAACAACAGTAAAGACACAGTAAAAATCCAGTCTAAATGGATGTAACATAATTGAATAAACAATCAGAAAGAGCAGATCTTCAGCTTGCCTTTATCACCATGTCTCTACTGACTCAATGTTTTTAAGCCCTTTCCCAGTGTCCTTCCAATACACGATATCCAACTATCAAAACCCTTTTGCACAGTCACTGCTCAGTCAGAAGAGGTTTCTGTCCTGTCTGTAGGCAGGTAAACTGAGGCATGAACTAGTGGGGTAGGAGGTTTAGAATTGCTTTCATGGTCAGCAGCTGACTTTGATAGAAAGTCAGACAAGCTAGCTGGATTATGAATTTTTGGTCTTCTAAATACTGGGTAATATTAATAAAAAGGAAAGCAGCAGCAAGCCTGGCTTAAAAGAAGAGTTATTGATTTGGTCCCAGAGTATACTTAAATATTTTATTGCACAGATGGAGCCCCTACAACTTTCTTTCCCTTCATCCCATAAAGGCCCTGTTTTACAAGGATACTTGGTGCCCCTTGGGAGGGCTGGATCCTGTTTCCTCTCCATTTATGTGTGTTTTTGTGGGGGGGAAGGGTTGGGCTCAGGTAAGGAGAATCAATTACTCAAGTGCGGGACAGAGCAGCTCTCTCCTTATGCAGAGGCTGAGATTGCTGCCTTCGCTCTTCTCCCACCTACCACTTTTGGGGCACAGCTTTCTAAGGGCTCCCTGTCTGGCCGCAGATGTCCCTCCTGTACCCCTAGGGAAGCTGCTGCCACCTTCCAGAGTGCTCTTGTTTAAAAACAGTCTCCTTAAAAACTCTGTACCCAGAGTGCAGAGTAAAAATACCTCCTGGGCATTTTTACTTAGCATAGCTACATTTCTATACCACCTAAAGGAAGGGTAGGAGATTGCAGGGGCAATTACTGTCTTATTTATCGTAAGGATCTCCTAACAGTAATTTATCAGTCTATTGGAACCTGACAGGTCTGCTAAAAAGCATAGTGCAAAAGATAAGTGTCTCATTCCCACACCAAAACCCAGATATTTTTTTTTTTGTAAAAAATAGATTTTTTTTTAATGACTTCCATGAAAGAATAGCTCAGAGCCGGACATGGATGGGCTCCACAGACAGAGCAAGACACATGGGGAGTGATAAGCTCTAGCTGGCTTGCGTAAGACAGTGAATTTGGAAAGCTCTCCCCCTAGCTTCTAGATAAGAGGTTTCCTCTCGAAGGCAGTGACAAACCCCAACCAGCCAAACTGTAGCTTTCTGCCTAGCAGCACATCACTTAAAATGACAAGCAGCAGACGGAAACTCTTCCAGGAGGCATCACTGCTAAACGCACTGTGTATCTCATGACCTGCAGGGAATGCAAAGTCTGGACACAAGTAATTTAAAATGAAAAAGGAAAAAAATACGTAAAACTATTAAAGGATTACAAAAACCCTCAAACCAAAAAAATTCCTTATGATTCACCTGATTTGTAGAAGTAGAATTTCTGTGGCTCTGCAGCCGTAGAAGTTCTTAAAGTTCTGACAAGTGACTTGCTAAGAGCACAACTCAGCAGAATTGTCAGAAAGACAACCCATACTTAAGAAACCTCACCAAAAAAGCCATCTCAGCAGCCACCAGCAAACTCTGCTTGATGAGGATATAAATTATTAGCCAAGATTCTGCATTCCAGAGGGCAAGGATAGCTTTTCCTTACTCTCCAATTCTTCTCTCCTTTTTACACAATAAAGTAACACGTGTTGAAAAAGAGGAGTATCTTTCTTCCGGGTTACTTCATTGCATATTTCTTGCATGTTATAGGATGCCGATCTCACGATTACATACATTTCATGCTAACTTAATCCCTTCAGGGTCTTCTCGCATGTTATGGTCCCTCTATATATAGAGTCCGAGATAAATCCTACTTGGGAAGCAATGGGTTAAATGACAGAAGTAGTCTAGCTTTGCTTGAGTGTTCCATGCACAGATGAACGATTAGAACCTCACCAAGAGGCTCTCACACCATTGCTTTATGTATTATGATATTCGTCAGAAAGTTGTTACTAATAAAGAGGACATTTTTGTTGTTTCTCCCATTCAAAACAACTAATCATAGTGGAATAAAGGGCAGAGTGCCCTTCCACTGTTAGCATTAGATGTCTCAGTGCTGAAAGGCATAGGGTAGGAAGAATTGAGTCAGTTTCTTCACTTGGTGGCCAAATTAGTTGATGAGAAACAATTAAGCCCATTTTACCTATGTTTAAACTTGACTTGCACACCCATTATAAGTTGCTTTTTGGGTAAATATCTCCACCTGGAGAGCAGGACAAATATACTCAGGCTAACTTATTTTCATTTTATCCCTCAAATTATTCCTAATTACCATAATTTTTTTTTTGATAGTTGACATATGAACATCAGATCCATATGCTCCCAGCAAACCCCTGCCTTTGTACGCGGACAGGGCTTCTGGTGACAAGGACCACTTATGGTGGCTGTTCACACTCCCTGAGAAGTGGAGCTTCTAGCCAGTCACAGAAAAACTATTTTGGGAAAGCATGAATCAGTGTGAAACTTCACCCATCCCTGACACTGATCACATTTAGACACAGTCAGGCTAAATTCAGCGTTTTTGGGAGTGCTGAAGATGGAGAAAGGCATTGCTGGAGTGGTGCCTTACGGAAGTAGGACCTGTGCAGTAAGCTGGAATGGGAAACATCACGAAACAAAACAGAACTGCTTTCCACTGAAACAGAGAAGAAAACCAACAGGATTTGGAAATTCCTGGACATTCCCAACAGACTTTACCGAGAAGTATATCAAAGTCATTGAAAAATTACTTTCTCCCCCCAGATAATTTATAGAGTATCCAGGAGTGACCTGTCGTCATGATCTCTGCCTTGAAAGCAAACCAAAAGCAAACAAAGAAGAGTTTTGCATGGATTTATGCTGAGTTCCAGCCTTTAATTAAGCTGTCCAGGGGCTGCTGAGTATCCAGTCTGTTCTCAGGGATGATGGCATAAATCCAGAGCAAGCCTACTGAAGTGAAAAGTGCAAGTCCACACAGGAGTGGGAGAGAATATTTCTTGAGCTAGCAGAAGAGCCAGAATGTCAAAATCCATTGGAAAACAGAGTGCCTTGCTCACGGAGTGTGGCAGATATTTTGGACTCAGCTGGGCTGAACCTAGCCTGGCTCTTTGTTTGCAGTATTAACATTTTGCATTCGGAAAAATCACAAGCCATCTACACAGATTTGTTTTCTGGTTCCATTTCACTTGTGCAACCCAGAGCAACCCAGCAGAGTGGAGCCACCTTAATAAAGAGCAAAATCACTGAGAGGAAGAGCTTTACACCATCTTCAGTTCATCACTATGAGGAAGATAAGCAACAGAGACAAACTCCAGTATAGCCCAAGAGCAATGGATGCATTCAACTGTCTGATGGCTCTGCATGCTTTAGATGGCAGCACAGAGGTGTGGAAGAGGTGCTGGATAAATGCAAGATGTTATTAGTTTGAGAGATCTACCTTTCAGAAAGCTTGCACTCATTTGTGTGATACTCTTTTCTGGCCCTAAAAAAAAGCTCTCTATATGTATCCTACCTTAAGGATACATATCCTTAAGGATCCTACCTCAAGGCTTTTTTATGGGGGAAACCCATCAGCCATACACTTCCAGGACTGTGGTGGGATAGGCTGCATCCTAGGCATTGTGCCTAACCTCATCGCATCAGCAAAAGAGTTAATACCAGTTTCTCGAGTGCCCAAGCAGTGATTGACAGTGCTCAGACTGTCTCACTGGGGCACCTGCAGATAACCACCTGAGACAGATCAGCACAGGAAACCATTTCCACACAGCGTGAGCGTGCAGGTGGTGAGCAATGTAAGGAGCATGATGATTATCCCTTTTCTAGCTAACTGTTCTGGGCCCCCTGCATGACGTCTGCATAGTTGAAATGTCATCACTCAGCCAGATGTTGAAGTCACATCTATCTAAATCCAGTTGGATATATGGGAAGTATTGTCTGTTTTGAAGGGCATAAATCAAGGGACATTTCTACGAATAAGGGATTATTACTAAATCGTGCACTTTCTATTAATAGATCCCTATTAATGCTGCAGGTGTTAGTAGTAACTGCTCTTTGAAGCATTACTTAATCACCCCCTTTGCAAATCCCCATAATCTACCTCTCATAAAAATACATGGATTATTGATTGAGAGGACCTCTGGGATCCCTAAAACAAGGTTCAGCTCAGATGCCTGCGCAGTGCAGGAGACGCACTACAGATCGCTCCCTGGAATGTCTGCCAGGTGTTTGCAGTTTCATGCATAGCATGTCTTGGAAATAATAAAAGAGGTGGGGGTGGAGGAGAGGTCATTCCCATCCAGGAAGACCAGGCTCAAGTAGAGGAAGGAGACGGAGAATGAGGACCATTAGTAATAGTTGGGGAGGTTGAAGGTGCAGAGGTTATAGGGTGGGCTACTTCTCCCTCTCTGGGAAACGTGTGATAGTGAAACTACAGAGCAAGCAGATCAAATACACAAGTTATCCACAAAATTAACACATAGCATGCAGTCATGTCTGTGACATGCTTGTAAAGCACACATGCAGTCAAGACAAGCCTTTAGAAATGTGC
The DNA here is from genome assembly GCA_020746105.1 of Trogon surrucura. Taxonomy (NCBI): domain Eukaryota; kingdom Metazoa; phylum Chordata; class Aves; order Trogoniformes; family Trogonidae; genus Trogon; species Trogon surrucura. Next base: position 106,341,962 of record CM036618.1, read on the forward strand.
TGGGTACAAGGGTAGCTAGGAGGGTCAATTAATGTTTAAGAAGGACATGAAGAACCCTAAGTAAAAGTTGATTCCCCAGTGCTCAGTTTCTAGTATTTAGCATTACGTCTGCAAAGCTTAGTGCTGGGAGAATTGAGCAGGTAAAGCTAAAGTGCACCCATTCTACCTGCTCAGCAGACCTTCGTGGCTGAGCTCTGTGTGGCTCAGATCTGCAGGAGGACTTCAGGGCCACTTAAGTGGGGCTTGGGCAGAATGTGGTCGCTTAAAAGTGAGCTTAGCACATGCTATGTGGGCTAGAGACTATGATAGTTCAGGTGTCAAGAGTAAAGTTACATTATCTGCAGAATAATAACATATCCAGTAAGAAATAGACCCTACAGAGTCCTGTGCTCACAAGACAACCCTGCTAACCAAGCTGCTCTATGTAGCCCTTACTGGGGGACCCCTTCACCACAATCTCTGATGATCTTAAGAAACTTTGCAGAGAGGTCCTTGAAACTGTAATCCAGCCCATTTCACAGGCACCTTTGGCAACACATAGTCACAGGCACATATATTTGTCAGTTCTGTTCAGCTCCTCTATAAGCCTCGAATGCCCCCATCTTGCGAGGTGGCTTCCATCGTACTGCAGATGGTTGGAGTCTTTGAGCTGGGTGTTTGCAAACCCCCTGGCTGGAGCAAGGGGCAGGAGGGACCGTGGCTCTGCAGCTCAGTAATCAGACGTGGGAGAGAGAGAGACAGAGAGCATCCCCACCCATAGAATGGATCATAGAATGGCCTGGGCTGGAAGGGATCTTAGAGACCATTTTAATCCAACCTCCCTGTTGTGATCTCTCCTTCCAGGGAGGGCTGGAAAATGGAAAATACATAAACAAGACCTTAATCAATCAAATCACACTCTTCAAAAAGTACTGGAAGGTGAGGAAAATTTCTCAAGAAGAAGAAAGGATAATAAGAAAAAAAAAGTCCCTCACAGAACTGCTTGATAAGTACAGACTTCCAGGGTGCCACTATCTGTTCTGTGTTATGAGGAATAACCTTGATGTTATTACATGACAGGATTATTAATATACAGTAGTTTGTTAAATCTCAACCAACTGTAACAAGCACAAGAGAGACATGTGATATCACTGATGGCTGGAACAACAAACACCATTCAAGGAAGTGCTTCTGTGGGGGTGCAGGATTTGTTAAGGTGCCTAAAGGTAAACACATTCCCAGCAGCTCTGCTGAATGGGCTCATTTTCTTAAGCTATGGCTCCCAAGTTAAATTCCCACACCCTGATTCTCCAGCTTTTCACGGGAAAGGTGTATTAGGGCTTGAACTTTTGTGCATCACCAAACAGCAGCTCGTTCAGCAGACTGGTACCCTGTTAACTATGTAAAGGCATCTTGTGGTTTTTTTCTCCTTCAAGAAGACCAAGCAGAATAAACAAGTACTTTCCACCAGTCAATGAGCATTGCTGCTCTGCACCTGTATCAGGTATCTGTACCTGACGGGGAATGGAAAAGACCTGAAAGTTCTTTCACACTGTGCCCCAGTATGATTCTTAGGAGAGTTCAACTCTTCATTTATATTGTAGTACACACATTACAAAAAAAAAAAACCCACAGAAAAAATGTGACACAGCGTGTAACTGCTGCCCTGAAGTTTCTGCTTTTCCTTTTCACTCCCAATGTGGGATTCTTTTCCTGTTCCCCTTCCACTTTTTCCTTGAACCTTGGAAGATGAACAGCTAGGCTTTCTCAGTTAACTTTCTCAAGTCATCTTGGAGCACTTGGAGGTTTTTCCCTTCATATCCTAATTAAGGGTATATCAGTGTCCCATTGGGACTGAAGCAGTTAACGAACACCATCCGGCAGGTCACTTATAAACTATTTGCCCCGGGATTGAGGGCAAACTCTGGTGAATTCCCAAGGAAAGAATCAAATGAACCTGTTAATGAGCAGAGCATTAGGAGGAAGAAAAAAAATAAGGCAGGATCTGAAGTCTTAAGGAAATGTAGGAAATAAAGGTTTGTTTATCTAATGGTTCTACTGGTGTCAATGCACAGGACTCCCCCTCCATTTTAGAGCAGTTGCAAACAGAAGATTCGGTTGCAGATAAGCTTTGGGAATTGGCTTTTACATGAGACACTTGTAAACATTCCTCAGTGATGGAGATGAAGAGGGACATGTAGCACATTCACTTCAAATAAAAGTTGGCAGCTAAGTTTTCTTACGTTATCATCATTGTCTGGAGCACCAAGATGAGTTTTAGTCACAATTTACCCTGTTTAAATCCTTTACATCGTAAATCAGATTTACTGTCCCTGGAAAGTTTAGTTTAAAATGTTGACTGCAAATTTCAAAAACTACCACCACAACCTGAAGAGTAGCTCTTAGGATACTGGCAGCCCTATGAGAATCCCATAAGAGCCTGTTTGGTGACATCTTAATAGATGATCCAGAGAAGACTTCAGTGTGAGCTGGGTCTGTCAGTGAAATGACTCAAGGTTCAGAAAACACCACCCACCAAAAAAAAAAACCAACCCAAAAAACCCTCCCCAAAAAAATCCCCCAAAAGACCACTAAAAAATTTACTTGCTCTCTAAGAGCAATCAGTCTGGTTTTGTGCCCGTGTCTGTGAGTGGGCTTAGCCTTTACTCTAAGACCTAGACTGGGTCTGCTACTTGAACCTAGAATTCCCTGTATTTTCATTATTTTGCATTAAGTTCCTGACATAAAGTACAACTAAAAATTGTACTGCAATAATACAAAATGTGCCCAAACTAGAAAATATTTGTCCTGAATACAGCTGCATGATTAATGTTCATTCAGCTGAGAATGAAAAAAACAGATGCTTAAAAACAAATAGTTACTTTTAAAAAAAAATGTTTTAGTGAAAATATAGGAGACATTATTTTAAAAAAAAAACTTAGCAGAACTTGTGCTGTAGGTAAGTAAAGCATCCTACATTTTCCTAATGTCACTTTCTGTTTATCTGCAGAAAACATGCAACAGGACCTCCACTGGCACTCTGGGTCTCTGTTTTTGTTAGAAGTAGACAAAAGCAGCACATAATGTGGGTTTTTTTTGAAACCTGAAGCAGCAATGCAGATGGAAGTACTGTCTGGGTGTTGGAAGCTTTGCAGTGAGGCAGAAAAAAAAGGATATAAATGAGATTTTTCTCCTTTTTCTAACTGTTTCTGACACAGAACAAGGGAAAAATTCTTTGATCCCACACAATTTTCACATGACAGTGGTGCTAGGAAGCACATCATGACTTTTCTAAAGATATAGCATGACCCATAAAAAACCTTGTTTGTTATTTTTTGCCGAAACCAGAAGGCCCCCAGAGAAAAGGTAGCAAAGAAAGCACAGAGGTCCCTGCAATGGCTATCTATGATTTGAAACAAGTATCTAAACTCTACAACTGGTGTTTCTGATAATGCTCGAACTGACAGCCTCTTAGAGACAGAGCCTCCTGAAAGTTTTTTTTTGGCTGTTACTCCCTCCTCCAGGTGGATAGGTTTCAGGTTCTTGTGAACTTTACTGTCCATACTCTCCTCCTCCAAACATCTTCCTGCACCACTTGCAGTGTCCGTCAGGGCTGACAGACACTGGAGGTGTCTCATCACCTTCCAGCCATCCTGGGGGAGCACTGGTGACAAAGACAGTTAAGAAGAATCTCTGGAAGTGAAGGAGAAAAATGACTCACTTATGCTTCTGGGTTTTTGTAGTGTCCTATGAGCAATGAAATAAATGGCAGTTGGGTGGTATCTCTGAGTGCTAACCCCCACTACTGAGATACCACTCCATGTGAAACTCTCGTTGTGCAGTCCCTTCTGCATCCTCCAACTACAGTAACCTCCACAACCCCTGCAGCTTCACTAACTGTTAGGGCCACTTCGCAGCCAATATCTTTACGAGTTGATATTTGGCCCATTTCTTAACCTGCCTATTGACATCAATAGGATATTTTCTCTGAAGTCAAAGCTTTTTTTTATTTATTTAGGCAGAGAACAGCAACTTTGGTGTGGGACACTAACAGGAACACTAAATATGTTGGGTGAGGAACTGGCTAGACGGTCACACTCAAAGAGTTGTGGTCAATGGCTTGATGCCCACATGGAAATCAGTGACAAGCGGTGTTCCTCAGGGGTCTGTTCTGAGTCCAATGTTGTTAAACATCTTTGTCAGCAACACGGAAAATGGCATTGAACGTAGCCTCAGCAAGTTTGCCAATGACACCAAGCTGTGTGGTGCCATGGACTCACTTGCGGGAAGAGATGCCATCCAGAGGGACCTTGACAGGCTTGAGGAATGGGCCAGTGCAAATTGCATGAGCTTCACCAAGTCAAAGTGCAACGTCTTGCACCTGGGTTGGGCCAATCCCAGGCACAAATACAAACTGAGCACAGAGTGGGTTGAGAGTAGCCCTGAAGAGAAGGATTTAGAGGTGTTAATAGAAAAGAAGCTCAACGTGAGCTGGCCGTGTGCTCACGCAGCCCAGAAGGCCAACCGCATCCTGGGATGCATCAAGAGGAGTGTGGTCAGCAGGTCAAGAGAGGTGATTCTTCCCCTTTACTCTGCTCTTGCGAGACTCCACTTCAAATACTACATCCAGTTCTGGTGTCCCCACCATAAGAGGGACATAGATCTGTTGGAACAAGTTCAGAGGAGGGCCACAAGGATGATCCAGGGGTTGGAGCACCTCTGCTATGAGGACAGGCTTAGCAAACTGGGTTTATTCAGCCTGGAGAAGAGAAGGCTCCAGGGGGACCTCACAACTGCCTGAGGGGAACCTAGAGGAAGGCTGGGGAGGGACTTTTTACAAGAGTGTCCAGTGACAGAATAAGGGGAAATGGATTTAAATTGAAGAAGAATAGGTTAGACTGGATCTTAGGAAGAGATTCTTCAGTATGAGGGTGCCAAGATTCTGGAATAGATTCCCCAGAGAAGTTGTGGTTGCCCCCTTCCTGGAGATGTTCAAGGCCAGGTTGGATGAGGCCTTGAGCAACCTGGTCTAGTTGAGGGTATCCCTGCCCATAGCAGGGGGCTTGGATTAGATCATCTCCAAGGTCCTCTTCTAATCTAAAACATTCTATGATTCCATGACAGATGAGGACAGCTAGCCAGCAACCAAGAGAAGGGAAACTGTTGAAAGGAAAATCATAATTTAATAATAAGCACAGTAATTAAGTCCTAATGTCCACTGCCTTTTCAAGGTCTCACCTGAAACACAGACAGTGCAACACTAAAGTCCACAGACTGACTTTGGAAGGGATGAGTGTCTTATTTTGTAGCCAGGGGATCTAGAATGCTTAGATATTTTTGGCCCCTTATCTCCCCGGCTAACCCATGCCTCCAGTTTTTGAGCCAGAATACCATACTCAGCTCAAACATAAGTCAACTGTCCTGACAGAGAAGTCAGTAGAGATTTAGAAGTTTCTAGCCATTAATTCCAGCTGAATTGCTCCATGTCATCTTGCAAACATTTGCAAGACTATTAGAGTTGCAACACCAAAATATGAGCATCAGCCAGCTGGTCCCAGCCAAGGCTAGTCTGGTTCCTTTGTCTAAACAGTGACCAGTCCCATCTGCTTCTGAGGAAAACTGGTTTTCACCACAGGCATGGTATCTACCATGAGTAAATTGCCCCCACAATTTGATAAGCTATGTTGGAGGTTCAAGAGAATTTTCACGTCCTCCTGTTGCCCTATTCCTATTTCTGTATTTTACCAACAATTCAAGACATCAAGGGAACTTTCAAAGCAACTTTCTCTATTTCACAGCGTCTTGGTAAATCAAACATATGTAGACAGAAAATCTAATAAAAAACTATGAGAGGTTTTAATCAGAAGAGTATATTGAAACGCAGATAGTAAAACTGCTGTAACTAACAGCAGATGCTAAAGAAACTATAAAGCTACAGTCAGCATTGTTTGCCACATTACTGTGTTAGAGTGGAGACTGGCTATAGTTTTACTATTTGACTTAATAAACTGGCATTTTTTTATTATTATATAATTCACCAAGCTCTTGTAGTTCTACTATAGTAAATATAATTCAACCATAGTTTAAAGAGAGATGCTGCTTTCATATGCTTTTTCAATACACACAGTGAAACTGGGAGATGTATTTTAGTAACACTTATTCTGTGCCCTTCCTTTAATTTTTGCATCACATATTTGTGTTTGAATATGCAATTTCTGTCTTCAACCTTTTTGCATTTTGCTTGTGCTTTCCTTGGAATAGGAAACCATCTTCAATTATTTTTGCAGCACAAGGATTTGATATCTGAGATAGAGAGAAGTGACAACATTTAGATTTTAATTTCAGACACAAATGGAGATTTGTGCATTTGAATTTTAAGCTATTTTGCACAGTGTTCATTCTGAAGTTTCTATATGAGAGTTTCATGGGTAATAGTCATTTGGTCCATGTGGTAATCACCATACTAAAGGACAGAAGGATGGGCTGTAAGGAAAGGGATGTCTTTTTAACCTTCTGGCATTATATCTGTACACTCAGCTCTTACTCTCTGCAATCACTTCCTTTCCCTTTATATACCCACATAGAAAGAGGCAGTGTGATGCTCTCTAGGAATTGTGCAGTGGTGCCAGACAGACAGCCATAGAAACCACAGAAGCAGAAAAATATGTAGATCGTACTTTCCTTCTCCCAGTGGCTAGGATGACACAATTCCAGCATGGATGTGGAGAAAGCAAATTAAGAAAAATAAAACAAATTCACATTAATCATCAAACTAATGATAACTGACAGTGATTTTCTCCGTATGTCAGTGTTAATTGTATTCTTACTGCTTTACATGTGAATGTACATCTCAGCAGTCAGCCCCTGCAGCCAAGTAATATGGCAAAATCCAGGCCCATGATACTCATTCAGGCTATTGTATTAACACGAGCACTTAAAGGATTCACTGGTATGTATGCACGCACATACATTCATGTGTACTAAAGCTGTAGGCTTTAGTATCATGTGAAAGTGCTAGTTCTCCTCATCTTCCAACAGCAATTCACAGGGGCCACGTTTGGTCCAGTAGGACCGGAGCACAGCCCAACTGTCCCAGGGCATGCCCTCCATGGCAGGGAAGATAGTCTGCTTGGGTCCCTTGCTCACACAAAACAGATTTAGTGAGGAAATTGTGGCACAAATGGCCAGAAATCCAAGTGTGGCCCTTAGTTCAGACCTCATGAACTGCTTGAGAGTCCTCTGGAGACAAACTGAAGGTTGACCTGCCTGTTTCCCTCACCACTTCTCCCTAAAGGTGTCAGTGTCAAATTTTCTCTCTAGCCAAAAAACTAAAGACCTGAAAATCCTCCTTTTTTTTTTTTTTCTTATTTTCTTTTTTTTTTTTTCCTTTTAATTAGCAAGGACAGCTATGAGCTGTTTTAAAAAACAACTGTTCTTGATAACTGTGATTTATTACCAATGCAAGAATGGCTAGAGTTAAATTTGGTTTGAGCAGTCAGTACCATTGCAGGAAAGCTCTGGTCCAATCCTGATCTCTACTATTGGAACCAGGTGTAATCATTGACCAAATGAGAGCAAAGAATCCAAAACATCTGAGTTTTGGATACAGGCAACTTAAAATCCAAATGTCAAGCTCCTGCAATGAAGGAAGCTAAAATACTGCAACAACCATTACCTTCACTCCTTTCAGCTGAAATGCTTGGGGGAAGTTAATGCTTGGACCAAAATCTATGAATTTAACTTTGCGTCTTATGCCAGCTGTGACACCTGGACTTCAAATCTCCACCATAAGCAAATAAATGCCATGGCTTTAGATGTCCTATCAACAAGTTAGCCTAACTACTGAGAAGTACATCAGCAGCGGCAGAAGAAAAATAGGCGTAGGAGAACCACTAAATATTTAGCCATACTCAGTCCATCTTCGTCATTTTTGCTTCCTTCCTTAATCATCCTCCCCTTACAGCCCGGGAAAAACAGGCAACTATTTTAGTTGCCCCACCGTTATCACCGAGATGCAATCTCTGCTAAACAAACTATTTCCAATGCATTGCCAAGTAAACCCTGGGCTGACCTTTGACTTCATCATCTGAAATATGACCATAAAAATAATGGGCCTGTAAACTGCTTTTGGCAATTATGCCGCTGCTGGAATGAAAGGACGTTGTCATTAGCATGCAGCTTATGAACCCCAGCTTGCTGGTCCTGGCAGGCAGCCAGCCTGGGAAACCGAGCTGGCCTTAAAGCTGACACAGGTTCAATGGGATAATTAGGCAGCTTTTTTGTTTGAGTTTGTTGATATAAATGTGGTAGAGATTAGCCTTTTCCCCCTCAGCTCTGGGTAATGGTCAGGGCTAACAGGTGTCAGGCTAATGGTGCTGCGGGAAATTAATACTTGGTTTCCTGGTACCTTCCTTTGTTGTTTTTCCCTGCAGAGGAATTCCTCCAAATCCTCCAGCACTTTGCAAACACCTTCCTTCCTTCCCACTTCTCACTTAGCTTTGCCCTAAACATTTTATCAAGAAGAGCATGCTGTCAAGTGGCACACAAAAGGGTTAGGACGTGCCGACGGGAAGATAAATCACCGTTAATCAGATAGGCCAACCAGCCTTCCATTTATTAGGCCAAAGAATAAAACTTAAATTTCAAAATAGCAATGGGCCAGATCTTTTTTTGAAGTTAAGGGGAAATCTCTGGCGAAATGACCCAAAGCAGAACAAAGAACACCCAGAATGTCAAGCAGCTCTGAACAAACTACAGTACCACTTATAGAAGTGTGTAGGTCACTTAAACATCTGGTTATCTTAAGCAACTTGGGACAGGGTTCTTGGCACTCAGGAGGAATTGAAAATGCCAGATCAGCTAACAGGTCTCTGTGAGTCCATCTGTGCTTAATGTCAAAGTGAGCCAGCAAGAGAAATTGTTAGGGTGCCTTCACACACACTGTAGCTGGCTAATAGTCCATGCAGAAAGCAAGCTTTCATACTCATTTTGCTAATCCACGCTGCCTTTTATCTTGAGGATCACCAAAGCACTGTAAAGGAAAGGCTAGGCCCCATACTAAAATCACTTCACCCATCTCCAAAATGCAGCTACTTCTGCTGCATTACTGGTGGGTAAAATGCATGGCAGCTGAGCAGGGAGTGGAAAAATCCATATGAAAGGTTATTTTTCTGATAACACGCCATTGTTTGCAGGACATGGTGGTAGGTAGCTTTTTAACTAAAAGAAAAATGCAGCAGGGAGGCCTAAACCCTCATTCTGCTGAGGCATGGGGCAGACAAGCGGAGACGTGCCAGCACGTGCCGGGCTGCTGAGCCCTGCCACCCCTCAGCTGCCTCCAACCAGCACAGCTCAGCCCCGACCACCCCAGCCCTGTCCCCCTGCAGAGCCTCCAAAGGCTGTGGCACCATCTGCTGAACCTCGTGGTGGTCTCAGCAATCGCATATGCTTTCCCTCACTTTCTTTCCCTATGTTTTTTCTTCTTCCCCATTAGTATTCCCTTTCTCCCAGAGCCACAGCCCTTGTCTTCCCAGTCTCTCACCCTGTCCTCTGGCTCCACACTCTGCACCTGCTTTCTGGGATGCACAAGCCACTTGATTTCCTTCTTCCCTCCTCATTGCACCAATCTGATTCTTCCCTGACCCATCCTGTGTCTCGTCACTACTACGTTTCAAAGAGCAGCCAGCCAGTCAGCTCTTAGGCATAAACTACCTTTTTTCCTGCTTCCCTTGGAGAAGGTTGAGGCCAGGATACAGCTACTCTAAAGACCTCCTCTGCATTCATCTCTTGCTTTCACACCAGCAAAGCATAACAAGTGTGCTGCAAGGACACCTTCCCTCTCAGCCCCTTAATTAAGCAGAGGAGCTCACCTTCCCAAAGCTGCTGCTCCCTCTCATGTGCCACAGCAGCAGAGTTGCACTTTTAAGCTGAGAAGGATGGAGATTACTGATGTCCAGCTTCAGTTCTGCCTGCCCGCAGCAGAGAGGGAAGGTGCTCATCCTTTTACAAAGCCTCTTGACAACGTGGAGAGCGTTCAAAGAGTCACCAAAATGAGGTTCTATTTCCCCTTTCAGTAAAGGCACTTCTTGCAATCCTACTGGACCTAACTTCGGCTGCTAACGCAGCCATGGAGACATGGGCCTCAGCCCAGGCCACGTATTTCCCAGCTTTACAGGCCATTTACTCGGTATATCATGGGCTATGCCCTGCCCTGACAACCACCAGGCTGGAAGTCCGACACGGCCATATCCATCTACAATGTGGTCACAGCAATTTAAACCTACGTTTATGATGAGAATCTCAAATAAGTCACTGTATGGAGCACAGGAAAGAAAAAGCTAAGCGATAGCTTGCTGCCTTGGCCTCAACACCTCCATGAAGAAAAGAGAACTAACACCACAGTTCCTCCTTCAGTAGCTGGAACTGGAAGCTCCAGTGGCTGGAATCTGAGAGTCAGCACGTGTTTCAGTGAGAGAGAAACAGTGTGAATAACCCACTTGGAACTGATTATTACAGGCTGTGATAAATTCTTGATTTGCTGAAGTCTCTAACTGAAGAGCAAAGGCATTTCCAAAGAGATATGCTCTATTTTAAAAACAATTTGTTGGTCTAAAGAATCACTGACTGAAATCTATGGCTTTTGTAATAAAATAGGTGAGACTAGATAATCACAAAAGCTTACTGCAGCCTGTAAGACTATTACAAAACAGCAGGGAAAACATACTGCATCTACAAAGTCCTGGTGCATGCAAGAGGTATATCTAAGTTTGCCTACTTTAGCAATATTCACGTTACCTCCGTTTTGGGTGGGTGTTGTTAATCACCTGAATACGAGAGATTTTTTTTTTTAAAAAAAGAAGCAATAATTAACCTCCTTTTGGTAGATTCTCAAAGACTGCAAAATAGTGGCAGCACGCATCTCACAGAGATTACACCACATCCTTTCCTTAGCTTTCCTATTATGAACGGCCCAATAATAAATTTGCCATAAAAGTCAAAGACAGAATGGTGCTACTCTATCCTAGCAAAGACTCACACCGAGAAAAGATAACACAGCATACAATGGTAAAACTGCCAAAAATCCCCAAATGCACACAGCAAGACAAGAAACATTCATTCCATCTGCAGCTTTAATTATACTAAAATCTCTGCAATTCTGGGGTTTTTTTCTGCTTGTGGAGTGTCTCAAATTCAAGGCACAAACCTCATTTATTGACCAAGAGGAGCACCATGACAAAACTTCTGTATGATAAACCTCTGCTTCGGATACATGCCTGTGGTCAAAACAGTGCTCCAGAGTGGCTCTTTAATGCCCAGGTTGGTCCAAACTGTTCCTGATTTTGTTTTGGGAAGGGATGAGTAGAGCTGTGACAGTTTTTCTCTGGTGTAGAGGCGACAAAGCCATTCCGCTTCATTGTCAGCAGCCTTTGCATGGAGATGAGTCAGTGAGGTGTCTGTCTAGTCACATTTTCAGGTGAGATGTGCTGTCAAATGCTTTTTAAAATATCTGTGTCAACAAGGAAACATTTATTTGTGTGGCTGTAGCGTTCAGGGGGTGACCTGCACATGAGGCAGGACCTACAGCATCCCAGACCCCGCAGGCTTTTGCAGTCTGAGGCAGCAAGAGGAGTGAGAAGAAACAAGCAAGGAAAACACCTTTGCCAAAGGACACGCAGAAAGTCAAGAGGCAGTGGGGCAGTAAATCAAATCAGAAAAGACAGATGACGGAGCAAAACAGGATATGAGGATATTTCCCACTGTTTCCTAGAGGATAAGAGCAGAAGGGAGTTGGCAGGGTGACACTTCAGCATCAAGGCAGATGAGTGGATGAATTACAGCGATAGCCTGGCAATAGCACACAGTCACTCTTTAATACCAGGCTGTAATACTGAGGATCCTGACAACCTGCCAACACTGCAGGTGCAGTTCTGAGAGTCTGCACCATGACATTAACTCACATGTAACCATGACTCACAAAGTCTTCCTATAAAAGAAACACCTTTTGTCACAATTCACAGTGTATTCTTTACGTACGGCACGTGAATCCTGTGCTTAAGTCAGTGCAGCGATATAAAGATGCCCGAGCTTGAATTACTACCTTCTATAAGGCCCTTGAGTACTTTAGTACTTAGCATATAATTTTAAAAGTCAGAGCTGACACAGAGAGTGAGGTGTATGCAATGAAGTAACTTGTAGACACAGACAATCTAGCGTCTCAAAAGAAATAAAGAGAGGAGACAAGAGAGAACAGCCAGAAGCCCAAAATAAAGATTTAAACTCTAATTTCTCCTGATTGAGGATGGAAATAAATGCTAGGTCTGCATATAAAAGTGGATTCAAGGGGAGGGAAACAGAAACATTGAGTTCAAAAATCCAAAACACCACTGAAAAGTGGAATCTGGAGATAGGAGAGGTCAAAGAGGAATCAGGTCTTGTCCTGGAAATGTTTGTTGTCACAGACAGAAAGAAAAAAAAAGGTGTGGGGGGGAACCTGAATGTTTGCTGTTTCTCCTAAAACAGTGTCTTTAAGAGAAGCAGGGTATGGGGAAGTGTGGGATAGGATTTCACAGCTTTTGGCAGCTGTCTTTTGCCTTCTTTCTCCATGCGCAGTGACAGCAAATTTCTCTCGAGAAGTATTGGCTAATTCCACAGGGAACAAGGGTGCCTCAGGAGGAAAATATTTTTGTTGACCTCCCATTTGCACCAGAACTGCACTGATATATATCCAGTTGGCTTCACCAGCAACAAACCTCATTTGTACTGATCTTAACAAAAAAACCCAAACCAACAAACAAATAACAACAAAAAACAGCCCTGCAAAATCATTTGTATCTTCCCTGGCTTGACTGGGGATGTTTGTTCCTCTGTACGCAAGAAGATGGATTCACTTGAGAAAGGAAACAAGGTGCCTTCCTAATTGTCCCTTATATCCTGTAAAAACTGCCTTACTGAGCCACCACACAACCCACTACATTTTTCCCTTGCACTGTGCCAGAAAAAGTGCTTTTCCCTGTTCCACAAAAATCTCCTTATAGCAGTCATGAGTAAATAGTTCACCCTCAAGGAAGGGTTAAAAATATTTCCAGATGAGCTTCCACATGGGCAGCAGTTGAGAAAAATCTATTACAGGATTCTGACTACAGGATATGCAATAACAGTAAATTAACCATCCTACAAAGAATTCAATGTTATTGCAAGGCCTTTCAACGTGCACGTCAATTAGGAGAGCACAAAGACTCAAGAAAAGAAGCAATAATTGCTGCTGAGATTGAGGTGGGGCTAATGATGACTAATGCACTTGTTATGGAACATTCTTCAATTAATTCCCCTGGGGAGGCAGTAAATCTTGTTATCTAATCTTACACAGACGTCCCTAACCTGCATTTATTTTCAAAAAGTATGCTAGGCACTTTCTACGCATCGAGGAAGCCAAAATGTATATGGTTTTCTGTGAGAAAGACAGTTGAGGTATATCTGTTGCAGAATGGCAGAAATTCTGCAAGGTGAGAGGGAAACTCGAATATACAATATATTGCACAAACATGCCTAGAAGTCCAAAACACAGTGAATTTGGAATAGGACCTCATCTCACAGTCACATCAAGATGGAGAATTGCTTCTCTCCTCGAAGGAAACCTGAGAGAGTAGATTTTCAGCTACACCAAGAATGAAGACTAAATATCGTCCATAGAGAATTCTAACAACGGTTTACAGCATGATTGCAAAAAAAAATTTTAAAAAATGCTTATTGTAATTCTTTGAGAGGAAAGTACTGTTCATGTGGAATATTCTCTGAAGAGATCTTGGAAATCATTATAGTCCATTTGATAATATATTGCCTAATAATAGTTTCCTCTTCCCTCGTGCTCCCTCTGGTTGCAATGATTCATGATGAATTCATACTACATGATGAAGTCATCTGACAATCTTTGAATAATGATTTAAAATGTGAATACCATTTATTTTTCTGGCTCAATTGCAAGAGGGAGCTAATAAGATAAACAATAAACACCTCAATATTTCATAGGTACTCTTCTCTGCAGCAAAAGGTATATACAGGCGAAACAGGGGAGAAGGGCTGTAAATAATAAAAACATAGCAGATAAAATATTTGCTTTATCGAGAAACTACCATTTATTCCAGCTGTGTTTTGAAAGGCTCTATATTAACTTCAGGAATTTAGCCTTTATCTTAGGTAAGATTTTAATCAAACAAGACCAGGAAACTCACTGAATGCTGTCACCAATATATAACATGTTTGAGCAGATCTGGGAGAATTAAATGCAAACTTCACATAATTGGTGAAAAATAATTGCCGCTGCTCACATTAGGGATAATGTGCAGCTGTTTAAAATTGGACGGATACTAAAGCCATACCTGCATATTGCCTAGAAGCTTGAATAGTTACTAGCTTTGACTTTGGGGGTTTTTTATCCTGTGAGGAGGATTTTGGTTAGCTGAAAAATATCTAGCCTGTACAGTTGCCCTTGTGGAAGTGCATCTGTAACATGTTTGGTCTTCTTAGTTCTAGTTTAGAGTTCCACTCCAAAGAAATGTGCAATTGCCTTGATGTTAACACGTGCTGAACACTAGAAGACCTCAAGTACTGGGAGGGCCCATATTGCCAGACTTCAGCCATTCACCTGTGACATTTAGGCTACCGTTGCTCATGAAGACAGGCTGAAAGAGTTGAGGTTGTTCAGCTTTGAGAAGAAAAGTCTCTGAGGGCACCTTATAGCTGCCTTTCAGTACATAAAGGGGGCCTACAGGAAAGAAGGGGAGGGACTTTTTATAAAGGCATGCGGTGATAGGACAAAGGGTAATGATTTTAAATTAAAAGAGGGTAGATTTCGACTAGATACAAGGAGGGATTTTTTTTTTACAATGAGCGTGGTGAAAACAGTGGAACAGGTTCCCCAGATCCCCTGGAAACATTCAGGGTCAGGTTGGACAGGGCTCTGAGCAACCTGATCTAGTTAAAGATGTCCCTGCTCACTGCAGGGGTGTTAGACTAGATCACCTTTAAAGATCCCTTTTAACCCAAAGCATTCTATGGTTCTATGTTTAGAGATCCAGGAAAACCTCTGCCACACTTCTGCCTTCCTTCCTTTTTCAGTAAACTGCCAAGATAGAGCATCAAGAAGGATCAAAGTAGCCTTGGAGGCCAGGCATCCACCCATGGCTCATCCCATACGGGCATTTGGGATCCAGCTCTTCATCCAGATCAGCTCCACAGAGTTTCTTTTCCAGATCGATGCTCCAACTGCTCCTAACATTTGGAAGGGGACATGCCTCTGTCTTATCTCTGCTATTCTGTTCTTACTGGCTTTTGCTTTACTGGTAACGAAGGGCTCTACTGTACAGGCAAGCATAAGGACAATATTTGTGTATATGAGAGAAGGGGAGCTAAACAGTCCCAGACTACCAAGGATAAGAAGTTTATAAAATAATGCATACAGACAGAAAAACATAAAATTCAAATGCCTTGAAAAAAAACAAACCACCAAATTCAATTTCCACTTACTCACAGTACAGCATGAAACACACAGGAACCCCTCTTTTTCTTTTCTTCATTAAGATCAGTCAAAACCTGTGCTTAAAAGACCTTCAGTATTTAACGCAGAAATGAGATACTCATTAAATGTTTGTTCTTTAAAAACTCTCACTCTGTAAAGGGAATTCAATCTGGTTCTCTTTAGGTCCCCACGCCAAAGGGCCTTATGGCAGGTTCCTCATAAGCAAGCTCTAACTAGTTCTGCTTGCTGAAAGCATAATGTGGAAAAAAGCACATTTATTTGAAAAACAAATCTTGAAAGTTTAGCCATTAGCCTCAATGCCAATAAAATCTTCTGGTTCAGTCTGGAGTCTCTCAGGGGTAAATGTACAGGTGCTAAGTGCTGAGCAGCTGCAGCAAGTGATGAATTTAAGGGAATGGTATGAAGTTTAAAAACCAAGATGACCAAATGAGATACATTTTACAATCAAAGCCAAGCTTATGTAAAAATTAGAATGCCTTTATAGATGTTTTTGTTTTTCCCCTGAGCCTTCTAAAATCAGTATGGCAGCTAATGCAGAGCTAATGGTGAAAGTATTGAGTATTTTGGGCAAGTTCTGGCTCAGTGAAAAGCTGAAACATAAAACATTTGTGGACTATTACTATTTTTAACGCGTGTGATAGAATGAAAGACACAAGATCAGTGCTCATACCCGACTCATTTATGTAAAAGCCTCCTCATTTTACTCAGATGGCCCTAAGAAGCTACATAGTGAGTGCAAACAAAATTTGAACAAATGCTTTTGCCTTGTCAGAAAGGTATAAAGGAGCTTTAACATTACTCACATTCTTACCCTGTGAATACAAAATTACTGGATTCAATTAAGTGTGTCTATGCTAGTGCAGTGTTAGCCACAAACTGATGCAGAAATAATCCCGCTTCTTGACCTGAGAATTTGTGGCTGTAAGTATTACATTATCACAATTTAGAGTCCAACTAACAAGTCAGTTCATCCATCCATCCATGCAGGAGAGCTCAAGGAGCTCAGTGGGTGCCTTGCCACAGCACCAGGTGGGAGAGGGAAGAACCCTGTACTTAGACACGCTGTGAGAGTGGAAGATAGCTCCAATACATGATGTTGTGTTATAAACTCAAACTGAGAAAGAGCCTTTGTGATACATTTTTTGAGGAGGCAGAGCAACTTGCATTTGTCTATTTGTTGAATAACCTCCTCACAGTAGCACAAATGGTAAACCTTATACCTTTTTCCCCTATTTAAACACCTGCCTCTGTTACCTACATGCCAGGCTCACCGTGAAATTTCCTCCAAGCTGTGTGTGGCCCCTGCCAATACCACAGCCTGGTGCAGTTGACAGAAGAGTTCCTATAGCCTTCCAGAGAAGCAGGAACCAGGCCAGTCTTGAAGCAAAAGCCATATACTAAAAACATCAGTCTTCCTTTAAAAATGATCAGTCTAAACGTACATATTGGACCAACCACCACCAATATGTTTTGCTTTCATTTTTCTTACAGGAAAAATTAAACAGCTCATTTAATGAATTAGTGATTTTCTCTTCCATCATTAAGTCATTTCTAGAAAGAAAAAAATACTTCAACTCCAACCATATATTTATCATGTTTAGTGCAAAATAAATCCCATACCAGTTCTTCTATCCTAGGCTTCCCGAACTCTTGTACACGCTTTATAAACACTATTAATCATGCAGAACCTGTCAGCAGCGTTAGCAGAGCACATAATGTATTTGGAACATTTGCAGCATAACAGCTTTGAATGTAAAGGTCACCATCTCCACATTAACTCCATCAAAATAATTGGGTAATTTTCCTTTAAAAATACACAAAACAGTTTCTCCCGGTGATCCCATGTGGCAGCTGAATCTGACATCTGTGAAAGAAAGCATGGAGCTGCGTGTATAGTATCACAAAGCTGCACGGAAGATCAAAAGACTGTATTTGCTTATGTTAGCTCACAAACAGAGGAATGTCAGATCCACGAACTACACCAATGCATCCAAGTCAAGCCCATGCAAGGGAGGCATTTTTTGCAGGAATGATACGGCCCTTGCCCGTCAGTGAGTGGGATCCAGCTGGTCTGCAGAGCTCCCAAGGAGTTACCGTGGCTCAATAAAGCCATGAAGTCGCTTTCCTTCCTCCTCTTCCTTCTGCTGGGAGTGACCGTGGATCTCCTCTGCTGGGCAAGGGATTGGAGGCTGACCTCCTCTGAAGGCACGCCAGCGCTGCTAATCAACTAGCGGGGAAGCTGTCAGCGTTTCTTCCTCTCCTCTCCCCCAGCTCCTTCGGCTCTGCCTGTCCCACGCCCCAGGGCTGCACCTCATCCTTGTGCTTCTCTCTACAACAGCTTGCTGCCGACTAAGGGTTAGGCAGCCACAGGTACGTGTCTGCTCTTATAAATAAAATAGTAACGAATGGACGGCAAAGAGAAGGGATTGGCTGTCTCCTCCACCCTTGCTAGCACAAAGCCCTCAGCCCCAGCCCTCACACAGAAAAAATATCATTCTGAAAATCAGGGCAAGCTGTTTGGTCACGGTGGGTGTTTCATTTACCTTTTTATCACACTTTTGGATGCGTGTGAATGTGTTGAAACAAGGTCTGGGTCTTGTCCCAGGTATTATATACAAGTGAAAAGTCCTTGAGAGTTAAAGAAACAAATCCAAGCCATTAATGTGCTGGGGATTTCCACAGTTTAGGCAGCAGTACTAATTCCTAGCACAGTTGCAATCAAACCTAGGCTGGCTGCAAATATTCTGTACTGATGGGTCTAACAGGCAGCTCTCGAGGGTGACCTCCGGGCTTTGAATTTCATGTCAGTCAGCCTCTAACATGCTATGGGCGCCGTTTGAAGGTAAGAGAGATTTAAATTTTAAACAAGCCCTTAGATACAACGTGCTCTTGTAGTAGCATGGGTTCTAGCAAGGACATTACACACAAATACACCCACATCACATGGCCAATTTTATGGAGAAATGATCTGATTCAGGATAAGACAAACTTGTGACATTTTAGTGATATTCCCTTTTTTTCATACTTGGTGGAAAGAAACTTCCCACAACTTCGTTCTTAATGCTTTTATAAAAAAAGGCTGTTTCGGGACTTACTGTCCGACTATTCTCCACCATGATACACTGACGCAGCCCTAGCCCACAGTTTTGTAGAATGGAAACTGAAAGTTCTTTGCATACCCAAGATTTACCTTTTTTAGGTCAAGATTCTTATATATGAGAAGCACAAGATGAAATTATTGCATCATATATCCCCCATTTTAGCAGTGGGGAGACTACTGGGCCTTGCATATAACTCCAAAAGGCTGATATGTTTTCCTTCCCATGAATCAATAGAATATTATTAATATAATAAAAAAATCCTCAAAAAATGTCCAAAGCAGCCATAACAAACTAGAAGCTAAGTATTGCTTCTCCTTGACGTATAATCACACTTCAAAAAAAGGATTTGTAGATGGAAAGCCACAAAACACCACCAGACAGAATGAGTGCTGTCATGAGAAAACAAACACGTGCACTTTTATCTACCAGCTATGTCCATTGCTGCAAACACCAAGATTCTTCCAAATAAAACAAATTGGGAACCAACAGAGGCTTCTCTACTGCACGCTTCTACTCATCAGAAGATATAAATACTTTATCAAGTTAGCTGTATAAGCTATGTAATTTTATGTAGTCAAAAGTCAAAGTAATAAATGGATTCCAGCCAGTGCATCAGTTTTGCCTTTCTCAAATTTGTTACCCTGGATTCTGAAGGGTGACTCTCGTCATCTGGGGTCTGCTCTAGTGAAAGGTTTCCACGTGCTGGGTACTTCAAGGAGTGGTTTGCACCCAGGTATCTCCTTCACAGTCAGCCATCTTCTTCTAGCTTTAAAATAACTCCTTTCAGGATAACTTTGAGAGAACACACTAACGTGCCATGCACACCCCTCAGAGCCAAGTTAGCATATGTTTTACCATGGGTTAGAGACATGAAGAAATATATCTTCCACTATTTGTGTTCTGAACTGAGAGTTTTATGCACAGCAAACATAAACCTGTCTGAATGAGCTGATGTTAGAGAGGAGAGTCAAAATACTCAGCTCATGAGGACAACCAGTGCTACTGATAGAATCTTCATGGAAACATAAGTAATGAAATCACCTAAATCTGTCCAAATGGTGCACTGGAAAATTCATCAAGTCTTTTGTACCCAAGGAAATAACCAGAAATAGATTCTTCCATCAACACTGAATTCTCATCTAACACGCTGGTGTTTCTGAATTTCCTAGTGTCCTCATCCCTAGATAAGGTCACCGTGTCCTCCTTGGCATTGCAAATCTTTCCCTTCCTAGTAGCGGGCTAGGCCAAGTTGCTCTTGCACTGGCCTTACATGGTGTGGTGGGAGAAAAAATCTTGTAGTTCACAGCCATTTGATTCACTGCTCTCACTTTTCACAAGTGCAAATAGCTTAGATTTTGCACAAGAAAACTGGCCTTCGGCCACCAACTTATTTTCAAATAACCTTGGATCACTCTGACCATTACCCAAATCCAAATCCAAGACGGAGCGAGGGATGAGGCTTGGCATTTTGCTGTTCATCCCTTCTACTGTCCAGGGACCACTTTTATGCCATAAAACTATACCTACAAAGGGAATCAGACAGGGAAACAAGCACACAGTCTCAACATGTTGGGAAAGAGGTAGCGAGAGGGGTCTGTTCAGGAGATTTCTTTTGACACAGCACACAGCAGCTGCTGTTCATGCTGTCACGGTCACAGAGAAGAACTGCCCTTTGGCCTCCCTGTCAAGCTTTGTTGAGTCCAAATGCAAAGCCAAGATGCCGAGCACAAAATCCTGGCCCCACAGAAGGAAATAACCATTCTCTCCCAATGTCCAGCCTCAGGGACAGGGTTTCAGCTTCAGGCTTTGCCATTAGCTCAGCACGTTACCCCCAAACCATGCAGTCCCATCACCTTTTCCAGTTTTCCCCTTGCACAGAAGAGGCACATTTCCACCCCTGTGTGATCTGCTTCAAGGTAAAGGGTTCAAAACACCCGTGGCTGCTGTTGTGCTCCTCTCGCATGAAGCAGAAAGGAGGATGCTGAAGCTGGGGCTGCAGGACAGGCTAGTGCTTCTGATAAATACAATAAAAGCCGTCCCAGCAATCAGTAAACAGTGGTATAATTAGCAAATGTTTTTCTATTTACTTCCTTCAATATGCAATAGGGGGAAATGAAATAAAATGTCAAGGACTTCATCAAACAGATGGTTCTGCACTTATTATTTTTCTCCGCTGTATTGTTTGCGTCAACTAAAGAAGAAACTCCTTTACGAAGTGTGACTCATGGATTCCTGGGAAGCTGCATTCTCAGCAGGGGAGGACAGCAGGGGAGGACAGGAAAGGGGAGGGGAGAGGACTCAGCTCATGAGCTTTTATTAGGAGTATTATTATGTCTCATTAATTAATCTGACCGCCGCTTTAGTGACGTCTCGGTCTCATTTCACAGGAAAAAATTACTCTGGATTGCCAAGTTAAATAGACAATTACAGGAAGACCAAATTATGCCTACATTGCATTCCCTCAGGGCACCAGGCCAAGTTCATGTCAAATCCATAATAACTAGACTACCCTCACTAAAAACAGCTCCTGTGGACATACGTCATGAACCATTTGTAATCTACACAGAGGATGTATTGATCTTCCTTGGGCTTCCTTTCTCATAAACTCATAATAGCAAAGACAGGATTTTTAAGTATCTAACTCTTTGCAGCACATATGCAGAACATAAGCTGTGTTAACTCCAATAAGGCCTAATTAAAGAATAACCATTAGCTGTTTAATTTCCTTTTCCTATCCCAAGGGGCAGCTGCCTAGAGAGCAGGAGGAGAAGCTTAGTACATTTTGGTGGAGGAATAAAAAAAACCAAAACCCAATAACCACGCTTGTATTTTCCCTGAAGACAGACATACAGGTAAAATCCAGGAAAAGTCTTTCTTTATCTGTTGAAAAAACACAACTTTCCAGATCTGCTTGGACTACAAGAGCTGGAAGACCCTGAGGAAAAGAAGGGATGTGAACCAATGTGCCCAAGAGAATGCAACTCTCTTAAAAACTAGTTGACGTCAGGACGGCTTACGCCTTCAAACCTCACTATCGTAGTTCCTTCTCCCACCTGCAACCCCCAGCTCTTTGTCTATTCTTTCTCTCTTCCCCTCACGTGCATGTCTGCCTTTTTCTCCTCGCCCCCATCTGATGGTTACCAGCTGGATGGGGCCACATTGTCCCCAGTACTGGTATGTTCCCTGACTGGTCCCCCTCAGCTCTGGTGCTTTGGAGCCCCCTTTCAAGCACAGGTTTCCTTACTCAGGGCAATGAGTGCCAGTGGCTCTAGAAAAACTGGTGTCAGTTGAACCAGGGCACCAGGAGCCTGACACAATCATGATGGAACAAACTCTCCTCCTTCCTCCCAGTCCCGATTCTTCTTAGTACTTCTCTCAGGTCAATCATAATTTGCTTTTTTGTTATTCCCTGGCTTAACCTTCACCTACGAAGAAACTTGTTGCACGACACTGCACCCTCCTCATCTGCCCCGAGCACACACCCAGCCTGCTGCATCTGCCCAGTGCAGGAGATGTGGGTTGCCCTCCCTTCTCTGGCATGCTTTTCCTCATCAGAGGATGCACAGTCTCTTGTTCCCTTTCCCTCAAAAGTGGAGGTGAGCTGCGCTCCGTGTGGCTTGGTCACCACTCGGAACTGGTAGGTCCCTGCTGCCACTAGCAGGCTCATCACTGACAGCCATGGTAAAACCACCTGCAATGCAAACCCCAGCAGTTCACAGCTCACATGAAGAAATAACTCTTTCTTCCTCCCTCAGGTACACCTACATACCACTAAGCACACCATGGACTATTCTCTTCTGCTCCACACACCAAGATACACACACACATTCCTTGTGCCATGCTCCCATCACCTCTTTCCCCTGTTGAATAGGGTTTTTTTGAGGGTTTTTTTTGTAAAACAGTGAGAACAACTTAACCACATGGACAGCGTTCAGATCAAGCCCATGAGGGGCAGCTGGCTGAGCATGAATGTGTCTGTCAGCCTGGCGTAAACTTTAGCGTGGTGTTGCACATCTATTCTGTTGTTCTTGGTCAGTGTCCTTGACACACAGTTCATGCTAGTCAGGGCTGGCACAACAGAAAAGCACAACTACCTTCATGGAAATGCCTTCCAAGCTAGCGTGGGGGAATCCTGGAACAGGCTTTGCTTTTGCTTTCTTGCCTAATGCTGTACAAACAAGCAATGAGCGTTATTAAATATCTGTTTCTTTCTCAGGCTGTAACACTCTCTCCCCTCTTTCTCTCTACTGCCCTAGTTGAGGATTTTTCATTATCCAAGCCAACCGATTCAAGTGACAAAGCAGATCCCTTTGCAACGTGGTCTCCAGCCAAAACTGTGACCTTTCTAACAGCGAGGTGGAACGGCAGCATTTTAATCATCATGGTGCTTTTGTCTAGGAGCAAAGAAAATTGTTTTTCCTTCTTTAATAACCAAGCAGCTTTTTACCTTCTGAGCACTTGCTTAGCATGGAGAAGAATAGCAATTTTGCAAAGTTGTCCAAAGTCGGTGATAAGACATTCTATGTTTTTCTCCAGCATTCATGAAATGCTTTGTCAATTTCTAAGAGCTCTTGCTAATCTTTCCTTTCAAAAACTACTGCTGGATCTTCAGATAGCATTGCTGAGCAGTGCAAGAATGCCTACAGCACCCTATGCTTTATTTGGAGATGCCTGAAGCATTCTTTCTTACTAATTTGAAAAGTTGATAATTCATTAAAAAGAGAAAATCCTAATGAAAAACAAAAACTCTAGACAAGTCTTTGTAATGGATGCTGATCTGCAAAGGATTGCATGCTGATAAAGGCTTTCCTGTTCTAAAATAGCAATAGTAAGAGGTTGAGGCATCAGCTTCTTGTTTGATTCTCAGCTCCAGCTCTAAGTGAAGGCATCCTGAGCCATGTTGCACTCTCCTTTACTTTGCTGGCTTTGGCCAATTTAATCTTGATGATTTTCAAACAGAGTCTACCCATTCTGTAGTCACCACCTCCCTGCAAAATAACTGAAGGATTACTGGTGCAAAGGAGACTTTCCAACAGTGCAAAAGGAATTCTGAGCTAAGAAGGGAAACTGCACATAGCACGGAGCCCTCCCTCTTGATCGCTAATGTAAATATTAATTTATAGTTGTGCTTTGAAAAACCTTAAATCACCTGGTATTAATATCCATAGAAAAACAGGGGGTCACATCTACAAATGCTAATAAAGGCTAACTTTCAAGTTGCAAAGTCAGAAATCTCTTTTTTTTTGTATCAAAAATAAATGTGTTCTGTACTTCAGCAGCAGCTTAGGCTACTTACCAAAGGATGTGTGTACCTACTTTGCAGTAGCATTATAGGGAATGAAAAACCTACAGCGGTTGTAGCAGTAAAGGTTTCTTAAAGCTTAGAGCCTTCTCTTGGCTTCACCACTGGAGAAACTTGGAAATGAGGAAGAAAGGTTTGCAGATTTGGGAAGGTGTGTGTTACCTTTTCCTTAAGGCATCTACATTATTTGATAATGAAGGTACAAAGAAGTCCAACAAGCCCCAACTCTTTCAGAAGGTATAGCCCACCCTGCACAGTGTCCCAGGTAGTAGCAGAGCTCTTTTTCTGCTGGTGTAGACTTCTGTCTCCTCTTCTACTCTGGCCAAATCACCTTCAGTTCCTTCTTTATTTTCAGTCTACTGCCCAGCAAAGAAGGTGTTTATAAGGACAGTAGCTGCCGAGGTTCACAAGTCAATGGCATAATCTTCTGGAGCACGTTTTCTCCAAAGAGCCCTGCCTCTCTTTATGGTCACCCTGCCAATCAGTGGTGCTATGGAGAACGTGTTTACAGGCAGAGGTGCTGAAGCACTTCTCCTCTGGTAGTGTTATGCAGTTGTAAAAGTCATCATGTAATGTC
The DNA here is from genome assembly GCA_020746105.1 of Trogon surrucura. NCBI lineage: Eukaryota > Metazoa > Chordata > Aves > Trogoniformes > Trogonidae > Trogon > Trogon surrucura. Next base: position 106,366,456 of record CM036618.1, read on the forward strand.
TCACTTCTCCAAAGCAGGTGATGTCATGTAGCATGATGAAGATGCTGTCTGGTGTGTATTCCTCCAGCAGGCCAGGAAGAACACGTGTCACCAATATTTCTGCTTCAGCTCCATCAGCACCTGGTTGTTATTTCTGCAAGTTCCTGTGTTACTTTTCTTCCATATACTCAAAAAATCCACTGCACGTTGTCTATCTTACGTAGGTTGCCACAATCAATGCATTTGTCCAATGGATGCAAGAAAAAGTGAATAAATTAACAGCAAGTAACAATGCTTTTTCCAGAAGAGGAAATATACATTTTTTTTTGTGGCTCACAAGATACTCTATGTGTTGTATCTCTTAATGCTTTCTCTTTTACAAGGGTATAGCAGGAAGGACTCAACTTCTGGCCCATTAGAGTGAGCCATGGCAGTATGCTTAAGTGTGGTGGGACAGAATGAATATACATTTGTTCCAAACGCTGTCAAGTAAATATTAATACTGGGGACAAGAAGGAATCACACTGCAAATAAGCTGAGAATAGGGAATCTGTCAGAGGACATCAGAGTCAGAATGAGATATCAGACTGGGCTTGTGATGCTTACTGCATAGAGGACTTGTCCTTTTATCTCTTTCAGTATAAAAAAAAATTCAAAAGAGCACTGCTTTCCTTGAAAAGGAGGAGTTGCTAAGATGTTAGATGAAGAAAAAGCATTGTCTTTTGTTTACTCAGCCCCTGCTTGTTTAACCCACGAGAGAAGCTTGCACATAGTCCAGTTAATGCTTTATCATTCATGTCCCTTATCACGCACTGAGGGCACGTTTTGTGCATGAGTCATAATTAGCTTGTTTGTATAATACTAAAAGGAAAACAAACAGCCCCATATCTCCTTGTCACACTAACAATAAGCTGACACATAGTTAATCAAAATAGAGGATGCTGTATTAATTCAAAGAGGTCGACTTTCAAGAGGGACAATTGAAAAGTCCTTCCAGAGCAGTTAGTCACTCAGGCGGAGTTCAGCCAAACACAAGATAAAATTTGTCACATTCATTCCAGAATTAATTATTTCTCAGAAATTATTAGAGTTTACTTTAACCTATTTCCAGACTTCGTCATGAAGCAGATGATGAATGAAAGACTGATGCATCTAAATATTAAGAGGCTCAGATACAAGAAAAACATCCACGGGGAAACTTCCTTGCTCACACTTCTGACACAAAGCCAAGAGCATGTTCCTGTGCCCTGGCAAAGCCTGCATCAGTGGAAAAGTTTGGGGAAAAAAAGACACCGAGTTAACCAGTTGTTGAGAAATGAAATGACAAATAGTGTCACTTGTCAAAGAATCTCATTTTCACAGGTGGTCCTTTAACAGGCAGAGGTTGCCGGAGAAGGAAAATGAAGCAGTTACTGGCCCTTTGGTTACTCTGCAAGTGCTCAGGATGGGACTGGTTGGGTTCTGTACAGCTTTAGGTATTCCAGAAATCCTACACCGTCCACTGAACTAATACAGGACACTTGGGCAGACTCTACTGACAGCACTGTCAGGTATAAAAACAGGATGAACAGATCCAGCCACCTTGTCAAAGGATGACACAGCTCAGCAAAAACCCACCTTATTTACCTGTATCAGACAAGCAAGAGGAGAGGAAAGATCTTCTATTTACAAGGCAGAAAGAGAAGAAACATGGCATGCTGGATACCTACATTAGTCCATGATGACTGCTTTTTTGCACTAGAGCAACTACATGCCTTCCTACTCTAGGTGTTAACGCTTGGCTGCCCATAGCAGCAAGAGAAGGAAGCTAAGGCAAAAGACACGCAGAGGCTACGCAGGCAAGCTATATGTAGACATCAAAGTTCAGCGTCAAATATGGCAAAAAGCAAACATCCCTTCATTTTACATTCAATATCGTGCCCCCCTTTTCAGGTTTATACTTGACACTTACTTGCCCAGCAAATAGTACTGTTATTACATGGCATCAGATCAGTGTAGTTTCCTAAGGAAATATACGGAAAAAGAATGAATACTCAGTATTCTATGATTCTATGATTCTGATGGAAGTACCTTTGATTTACTTCAATAACAATACATAAGTCTTCTCTTAGAGATAATGGGGGAAAAAAGGGGAGGGTAGAAATGCTTATAGCTTGGCTAGAGTCACTCACATGTCTCATGTTTTAGGTGAGTAATAAAATTGTTATAAAATGAATTTGGAACAAGTCACACTGCACAGGCTTGGCAGTCTCTTTCAAAGCTTAATGCTCGTACTCATCAATTTTGCTTCCTCACAGACAGTCTAGCTTTTTCCTGCCAATTTGCTCATCAAAGTTCTGCTTGTGTTTGCGGCATCACTACTGAAAACCTGCATGGAGTGAGTCAGAAATTATCATCTTATCCGGATAATATTTTTAAGCACAGACTAGTCAAGTCTTTGGGCAAAAAAAGTTCAATGTCATATGATTAGTCATGTTAGTTTCATACCTCTGAGCAATGAATTACTCATTTTATACCTTCAGCAGCAGAAAAAAAAAAAAAAAGGAATGCAAGTCATTACTTAAATCTGTCTCTCTTGGAGGAGGAAAAGATACAAATTAGTGCAAGAATCATGCAATCTCATGAATATTGGATGTTGCTGCTTTTGAGACGACAATACATTTTTGAGAGAACTAAATGCGATGAGTAAGCAGACCTTTCCAGCTCTGCTTGAAAAGCTACGGCAGCTAGAGGTTGTTAATTCACGATTTTTGAATTCTTCAGCCTACTGGGAAGGCTTGGTGGAGAAGCAAGAAGAAAGCTTGTGGCAGCTTTCAAGGTGACTGTCAGGTCAGGTTCAATAGAATTAATTCGTCACCAGAAGATCATGCTGACTTTTTGTCAATAGTTTGGAGGATGGCAGTTTATGCCCAGAGGAGGACATTTTAAAATTTGCTTTACACAAAGCTCATCTCTTTTTGTGGCCACCTGCTGACAAAACCAGGTAAGCCACCATGTGTTTGACAACCATTGAAGAAAAGCCAGGGTGTCCTCCTCTGCATTAAGGTCCTTCACTGTGCAAATTCGGGTGTTTCTGAAAGTCACCCTTTATCTACTCAAATAATAACATGAAACAGAGTATTTCAAATAAAAAAAAAAACCAAAAATTTTTAAGATCACTAAAGTAAAAACCTTAACAAAAATCTGTTTATGAAATACTGTTAATAAAAACAGAGCACAAGAGAATTCAAGGAAGTTTTGGTATGTAACAACTCCCTCCATCTGCACCACAAGTGTTGTGACAGCCGGAGTCTCATGGTCATTTGTTCCATGAGGATTACTGTGCAACTTTCCTATTCAGCAGAGAAAGGAGAGCAGCAGCCACTGTGCTCCAGCAGCCCTAGCTGTGTCCTTGTTGCCTGGCTCCCTAGGGGCTTGCAATGTCATTTGGATTTGACCACAGGCTGATGGCACCAGGACGTCCTCCTCCCTGGCATGATCAGTCCTCACCTGCAGTAGGGGTGTAAGGCCAGTGCCACACAGCTGAACAGCTCGCTCTCACGCATGTGCCCAGTGGTGCCCTAGGGTCTCAGCCTTGTGCAACCTTTGCCTGAGATGGCTGTGAATCACCTAGTCTCTGCATAAGACAGAGCCCTCTCCCTCCAGAAACCCATCCTCTCTGCTGTGTTTTGGGATCTCCTGGCATCATGAGCAGCTGCTGATGCAGATCAGAGTGTCTGTAGGCAAACAGAGATGTCATAGATGAGACCCCCTTGTCTGCATACGCGCCTCTCTGGCCATACTCTTGCCAGCATGCACTCAGGGCAGCTACAAACCCAGGCACGGTGCCATGAAATGCCCCCAAGGCATGCCTGAAGAAAATGCCCAAGCCACATGCAGTCACCAGCAACAAGCAGTACATGGCCCAAGCATCTTCAGATAAACCTCTCCTTGGTTTTGCGTGCTTGCACACCACAGCCTTCTTTGTTATCTTATCTGACAGCCCTGGTCCTGAGGGTATCTCTCTGGTCTTTTCTACCAAGTCAGTGCAAAGCAGAGCAAACAGCATTCATAGCCCCAGCTCAGTGCCAAAATTGCTTAGCACTGTGCTCTTGCAGTGGTGGATGTCATTAATTACACAGCAGCTAGGGAAGGTCACCCTCTGAGTGCAAATATTTATACGAGGAGCCTATGGCAAATGTCTCCATTCTTGACACTTCTCTATATTCACATCCTTAAATAAAACTCCTCAACAACTCCCCAAAATGAGCCATACCAAATGCACTGCTGGTGTCTCAGTTAACATCACTTGTAATCCTTCTCCTCTGAAGAAAATCCTCAACACCACTTAAACCATCCATTAAGGGACTTCAAAACCTGCCCTCAAACACCCTGTTCCCCTAGCTAATCATTCCTCCCATGGTTCTCCCTTCTCCTGACCAGCAGAAGTCACTTGTAAGAAATGCTTGAAAGCCTAGCACATAATTCCAACAGTTTTCTACTGATCCCATTACTCTTGTGTACACCCGAGCATCATCACCCGGGCTGCACTTCAGGCAGATGCTTCTTCCCTTTTTTGACAGTCTTCTCTGATTAATTTCAGAGTGTACTCAAAGAATAAAGAAGATGGGGGAAGAACATTGCAGCAGGCTCATGTAACAGGATACAAAGAGCATTGTCTCTTTCAACCATGGTTACAGGGAAGCCATTCATCCAAGCCAAGAGATGAGGGACAGGAGCAAAACGTCCCCCCCCACAATCAAGGAGGAGATGGTCAGGGACCAGATGGGGTACATCCTAGAGTACTGAGAGAGCTGGCAAGGGTGCTCACCAAACTACTGTCCATCATTTATCAGCAGTCCTGGCAGACTGGAAAGGTGCCGGCTGATTGGAAGTCAGCTAATATAACACCCATCTCTAAGAAGCGATGGAAGGATGATCCAGGAAACTACAGGCCTGTTAGCTTGACTTCAGTTCCAGCTGATGGAACAGATCATCCTGTGTTCCATTACGCAACACATGCAGGACAACCAGGTGATTAGGTCCAGTCAGCATGGGTTTATGAAGGGCAGGTCCTGTTTAACAAACCTGATCTCCTTCTATGTCAGAGCAACCCACTTGTTGGATGAAGGAAATGCTGTGGATGTTGTCTGCCTTGACTTTAGTAAAGCATTCGACACTGTTGCCCACAGCATTCTCTTACAGAAATTGACTGCTCTTGGCTCAGAAAAAAAGAGAATTATTTTGCTGTGTATTGTTTAACAGCACAAAAGCAAGCTTGGCTGAAGAGGTGTGAAAGGCAGAACCACATCTACATGACAAGAATTCATTTATGACCTCTCTGTGGCTTCTTCCACTAAACAACTACTGTTGTCAAAGAAGTCCACACGTTTGGAGTCTCCTGTTTTCATCTGGGCCGCTCAAGAAAGGATATGGAGTAAAACATGGGAGAAAAATAAAAAACTGAACAGGTCCAGATTTTTATTAAAAAGTAAATTTTTTTTTAAAGAAAAAGGTCAAACAATCAAAACCTTAACTTGCTTACATAAGCACACCCTTTCCAGGAGGGAAACAGTGAGTCAAAGAAAGAGAACTGAGATTTGGGGCACTAACTCAGAAGGGTCCTCCTTTAAACTCCACCTCAACAAGAGACTTACTGTTGAAGAACCAGAGCAGAATTTTGAGGCATTCCCATGAATGGTGGGAGAAAGGCAGGTCAGCAAATGCATGTTGTTGTCATCATACTGTTGGTAGTCCTTTGAAGAGTGGATGGAGAAGGCATAGAGAAAAGAAATTGTCTTGGATACTATCTCCCTCTCTCTTTTATTTTGATTGAAAAGTTACAGCTTTCTTCCCTGGATGGAAAAGACACACGTTTTGAAATCTCAAAATCTTGCAGGACAGGAAAATTGTTCTCTGCTCAGCTCAAAGGAAAAACCACGTCACCTACAAGATCCGCATGTGCACACTCGGAAAATACTCCTCTACCTAGAGCTTACTAGTGCATCCATAAATGAATTGCTCAGCTCCCTCCAGAATTTATGCACCTTGCTTGAATTGCTGACTTTGGCAGTTTCTTCTATATTCCTAGCAATAAGAATTATCTGCTGCATTTCTTTTCTTGCATGGCTAGTTTAATACAACTGAAATATTTTCCTGTGTTCATTCTTTGTCATAGATACCTGTCAGACTTCAAAGAAAGAGTCAGAGTACTACATTTTCAATTTTTCCTCCCATATCCCCTCGTTCAGCAAATGGTATTTTCCACTCTTTTTTCCTATTCTTTATAAAAAGTTTCTATAATATTATGTTAATTTCTCTTACCTAAAAAAAGAAAAAAATCCCAGCCCCACAATAAAACCCTCAACCTTCTCCTTCCCAAGAGAAATAGTCTAAAATCGGAATATATTTTCTTTGTATAGTGTCCTGAATTAAAGGTATTTTGAAATCAGAAATTTGGTTGGTGGAATTTGACTCCTGCAGCTGTTTTCTTAGCTCCAAAGAAAAGAATGAAGTTTCTACATACAGCACTGAGAAGACTGGGAGCCTGAGGGTAAAACTGTCCTCGGTCTGCATGAAATCTCATGAAATATCTCCGCTACAAGACACAACCCATACGGGCACCACAGATCCATAATGGTGCTCAGGTCCTGGTCCATCCTCACTGACATTAAATCAAAGCCACTAACGCTCTGGGGCTGCTGGCAGCATGGTGGGGAGACGTGATGTGTCCCTGTCCTCATGGAGCCTTCCAGGAGACCTCTCCACCAGCATCCCACTACCTGGCGTCTGATCAAAGCACTTGAGATGCCCTGGGCACAGCATCACACCAACCTCACCCTATGGAGCTAGGCAAGGTTGGCCACAGGGACAAAGCTCCTTCTCTGCAGCCTGTGCCAGAGATGGGCTGTCCATACCTGAGCAAAACATCCCCTGTGGTCCACAAAGGCCAATTTCCCTTCTCCTTCATGCAAAGTCATACTAGGATTTTCTCAGCACCAGTTTATGAACCTGTAGTTCACAGAAAGACAAAGAAGCTGCAAGCAACGCAAAGACACCCAGTGTCTCTCTGTTTGCCACAATTCATAGGCGTACAATATACACATAACCCCCATGTCAGACGCATACAGTCGGCTTCCTTCCTCTACCAGTACAAAATTATTCAAGCCCACAAGACAAATGACATGCACATTGAGCTCTTTTATGCCCCACAAAGAGCCAACCTCCTGCTCTGTAGGCCTGCAGCTGTATATAACCTACTTTGCTTGGCAGAGGAGGTCATCTGGTGCGCCACCTGGGCAAAGAATCACCACTATTTCCAGTGCTTTTCTGGCAACTGAGCATACTTAATCTGTACTAATGATAGTACTGGTCAGGGGAAATTACATTTGTAATTAAAATGTTCAGCAGAGCTACCCTTAGCAGAAGGTTTTGGGTCCCAGAATTCTCATTGTGGAGCTGCAAAGAACAAGGTGAAAAAAAACAATAAAAATGCACTGCAGCTACAGATCTCTTGTTTGTCTTTGGCAAAGGAAAAAAAAAAAAAAAAAAGAAGAAGAAAAGGCAGCCATGGGAATCCGTTCCCCAGCATAGACATTAAGCTCAGGGCTGCTTTCCATGCCGACTTCACAAATGACGTTTCTGTAAAAGTAACTACCTTTGGGTCGAACTTTAGCCAGTCAAGTGGGCAACCAACACACAGCTGAAAACACAGAGATACACAGAAATATCTATGGTATCTTTGCTGAAAGCTGAAAAAGGAAACGCTTGTCCAAAAATAAATAAATAAATACTCTCAACAATGGAAAACAGCCCTTGCACCAGTATGCAGTGTGGAACGTAGCTTGAAAAAGAGACTAAATAAATAAGGACACCTGTGTCCAAAGCACCTGATTACCACAGCAGAACAAAAACTTTCTCAAACAGTGCTGCTCCTCATTCTATCTGCAATGGAAGGGGAAAAAGAAATGGCAGATTTTGGTAAGAGTAAAAACAGAGGAAAAGAAAAAGACACTGCTTACTTGTTTCCGCCAGGTGGACACAGCAGAAGAGGGGATGGGCCCAGGCTAAGAGAGATGTGAGATAAAAAATCACTCCTCAACAGGAAAGGTGATGATGATTAAGAGGCAGATAGATTGATGCGGTCAACAGTGAGACATGGCATATATCCAAGTCAAATCACACCATCTTCTTGACAGCCCAAGTGATGATATGGTTTGCATCAGGCCAAAATTAGAGCCTGGCATATTTTTCATTGCAGCCTTCTGTTTCTTTGTGAAGGGCTGACATAACACACTGCAGGCTCTCCCTTTCAAAGGGTAGGAAAGAGAGGGCTTAATCAAAACGTATAGATTTGTCTTTTGCCCTAATACAGCTACTGTAAATTCACAGTGCTTTTTTTTGTTTGTTTGGGGTTTTTTTTCTTTTTTTGAGGGTTATTTTTATGTTTTGAAGACAAGGGATAGGGTAGAGCGATCCCTATTATCCACATGGACAGTCACATGGTTCCAGCCCGCAGCTCAGGTTTGCTTCGTAGCACCCATGGCAGCACCCTTGAAGACAACTCCCTCCAGCTTGGTGAAGTGTGGGGATGGGACACAAGAACAAAGCAATGCCAAGGAGCCTGGAGCGCTACCATGGGGCTGCAATGAAATGTTGCCACCCCCAGCTCAGTCCACAGCCCTGGGGAGTGCTCCAAAGTCATAAGTTCCCTAAGTTATGTAGAAAATAATTTCTAAATAATTGAAAGAGCTACCCGCTGACAAGACTTGCAGGCTATTTAAAACTCTTATTGAGGAAGGAAAACAGGAGATTCAATGTACAGAAATACATCTCCCCACCTGGAAATTATGCTATAAAAAGGAAGTAACTTAAAATAGGAGTCAGAATGCAAACATCCAGCTTCCCAGGCTCTGTGCAGATCCAGAGCTTGGACTGTAATAATCATTCCCAAGCCTTGAACTGAATAGGCTAGCACATGATGGCGTACTAATGGTTGTTCAACATTTAACGGTAGAGCAGGAGTAGTATTGATGTCTTGGGACCCCCAGCCCCATTTTGTGCATGTGATACAGAGGCCAGAGTGCCCATGGCCAGTCAACTATCCTTTTTGTACTGTACTACCCACAGCACCAAGGCAGTTTCTGCCACAGACCTCCGGCTGCGCTCTGCCCAACCCTTTGCCACCTGCACAAAAAGGGGGAACATGCAACCAGCCTGTTTTGCAGGTGCTCTGTACGTTATGATGGAGCCAGAAGGTTAATTATGGTCAAATGCTTACTGTTTCACATACCCCTCCTTCTCCTCTGTCAGTCAAATTCGACTGGGTAGCTGCAGTGATGTGAGAGGTCCCCCTGCTTTTTCAGGCAGTCATTTCTCCTCTTAGGACTTTGTAGGATCTCATGAACAAGTTTTTCTCTCTGTTTGCAGTATTTCAAGAGGTGAAAAATGGCTCATACTGGATCTGAAAAATCAAAAGTGGTCTGTGACTTAAGTCACACTAATCTACCAAGCAAGTTGGATGCCTTGAGTCTATCTCTGTCAACAAATGATGATACAGAATGAGGCAGAAGACCACCGGAGACAGGTGGAAGAAAATGGATAAACACTGTTGGAAATCAGCTCTTGTAAGCCATAGTATTACATGCTTCTTGTTAGGGGGAGCAATTTTATTGGAATAAATGTTTCTGCGTAAATTTTCTATATTAAAAATAACTCATTAATGGAGGATGACGCTGGGAGCCAGCTGGAAATACCTGCAAACCTCAATACAAAGAGAACAAATTAAAACCCAGAGGAAATATCATGGCAATATGGGTACCTGCTCATTGCATGACTGCACATTCAGGGCAGTTAATCCTACTTCAGCGTTTACTGAGATTGTGCTTGCAGATCCCGAGATGTCAGAAGTACAAAAGCTTGCCATACCACATTGCCAATTAATTTTGCTAAGATGAAAAGAAAGGTGTTTTGTGCTGATAAAAAGTTGTGTGGTTTGGAGAAATTGAGATGAATGAGGTCCTACTAGAAAAGACTGGATATTGAATCAAGGGAGCAAACAAGAACATGGACTTCATGTTTTTAAAAAAGCAGTTAAAAAAATAAGCAAGTTCAGTAGAGAATCCTTTAATTTTCCATCTCTGTGTTATTTTAACTCAAAATTGTCTTCCTTACTGTGGTCTCTCTACTCAGAGGTGCACCAAACAAACCTCAAAAGAACATAATACTCCTCTGTATCATCTTCTTTCCTCCCTTGGCTGTCTCTCTTACTGGAAAAAAATACAGTAAGATCTGTTTGAGGTGGCCTGGTCATGTTGACAAGCTAGCATTTAACCAGAAGTCACACAAGAATTATAATCAAAACCACATGGGACTATTTCAGGAAAGCGTGTGTGCTGCTGGAGTGAAGGATCTACTGTATATGGAGAAACTGGTGTATCTCTCCTGTATTCCTCCAAAACTACACATGTGCCACAAATAATATTCCAGGGTTTGGGACTGAAGCTTGGTGGCCTGAAACATTTATTTACATTCAGCCCTTGTCTACATAACAAAAAACTTGACCACCCCTCATCTCAAGGTTAAGGAGAACATACCCTGCTTTCTTTTACCCTGTTTTTGGAGGTACTTTCTCTTGAATAAACACAGTAAGAAATAGCAGGCAGAGATCTTGCATAGCCTCTAGGCTACAAATGGATCGTTATTCATCCAGTGCTTTTCTGCTTAAAACCCACACATTGTCAGACTTATTTATAGGACCCCTCCCAGCAGTAGCAATTCGCAATATAAACAGCCAGTAAATTTCAGAGGTGCTCTGGATGCAAAGGTAATTCTGGTTTTGCACTTTCACTGGGTATTTTGGGAGATTCTGTCTATGAACTCGGAGCCTTGTGGGACCTTCAAATCCAAAATAATAAAATTCACGCTGTTAAACATTATTCATCGAGTTGAGAGGTTGCAGCATCATGACTGAAATGGTGGGTGGCTTTTCAGCAAACGCCCTTTGCTACTGAACAGGGGGAGCAGGCTCCAAACCGAAAATCACCTTGAGCCTTTGTTAAGAGAGGTTTTTCAAAGGTGTTGCTGAAAGGTAACTGCTTAAGTGCCCCCTGGTGCTTTTGAAAACGTCTTCTGCTTTAGGAAGCAATTTGCAGGTCCAGCCCCTCTGAACTGCTCAGGCAGGGTGCGATAGGTGCCCTGGTTAAATATTTAAGGCTCAAAGCAGCTCCAGGATCTCCCACTGCCTGCAGCCACACATGCTTCTGGGTGGATGTCTCTAGCAGGCAAAGGCAGCTTTGCACCATGTGTGGGCAGCTGCCAGAAGACTGCAATGGGGCCTCTTTTGGCAGAGTATGTCTTGCGATAAAAGTCTAGAACCAGCTTCTAGATCCCTTTTCTCCACCTTGCCCAGGACTTCCCAGGGGGTCAACTGCAAATGCATAATGCTTAATTTCCTCTCTTCCTCCAGCTCTTAAATGGGAATGAGTAATTTTTATTTGAATATTTGGCTTTCCTTGCAGTAGCCCTTGAGAAACGGAGTCAGTACAGTGCCTTAAAAGCTGACTACGCAGACAGATAGGACACAGGACTGGGAGTCAGGAGGCTACAGCTTTCATTCCAGCCTTGCATTTAGCTGAGTATTACCTGCACAAGGTCGCTTTACCTTCCATTTCCATGCCAATTATTAGGACTGCAATCACTTTGGAATAAGGATAACACCTCCTTACAATTTTGGGATAGGTATCCTGCCTGGCGGAACTCTGATTTTTAGGTGAATCCCACCACAACAGTAAAAGGCAGCCCTTAGACAAAGTACCAGGATAATCAGCACGAAAATGCCAACAGACAAATATTTTCAGTGGAAGACACTGAAAGCAAAACTGAAGATCTCACACAGCTCGGCACCCTGAGTTTTTCTCCGTATTTTCACTAGCTCGTTCCCTCTAACGTATATATTGAAGTTTGCTTATTATACAGCTATGGAGCACTGATACTAAGTTAAAGTTTTCCAGCTGTATAAATAGAGAAACACTTAGGCAATTGCTTTAGATTTAGGTAATAGTTTTACTTGCTACTTTAGGGCTATTTAAAGAAGCTGCTCTCCTTGTTAATGGTTGAAATAAAACAAGCTGATGAATCTGTCATCATTCTTGATGGGTGGATGCCAGCATCACAAATCAGTCCCAGTCAGCTCTCATTAGCACCTTTGCTGGCAGTATCTCTCTGAAGAAAGATCTATGCCCTAGTCAGGGAGAAAATGATGTTTCCTTTGACTCTTGTCACCTTTAGAAATTGAAGCACACAGATGCTTAAAGCAGTTCAGTTGGCCTGAACCTAAAAAAAAAAAAAATAATTTTTTTTAGCATTTTTCTGCATGCTACAAAAGGTGCTGCACTATATCAGCACCTTGTTGTCCCAAACCCTGTGGTGTTGATTCAAAATGATGCAACAAGCCACGGCTAAAAACAGGAAACAGAAAAAGGAAGCGCAGTGGTGATAATGAGGCCAGGCAGTAAATCAGCAAGAGACATGCATTTTCAAAGCATCACTTACTCATGCAAGTCTTTAGTATTGACTTGGATTCATCCTTCTCCCTCCATCTCACATCTTCATGACAGCAAGTATTCGTGGCTGATGTACAAAGTCATTCGTAAAAGTGTGAAAGTAATTTGCTCAAGTGTAGAAGTTGCCAAAAGGTGAATGGAAAGGATACAACTCTGGCTCAAGCCAGAACACAGCAAGAAGCACAACGTTAGTCCCCAGCAGAGGAAAGTGAGCAGAACGGAGCCTGTAGAAATGCAGCCTTTGTTGGGATGGATTACGATGGTACTATCTAATGTACAGAATATGCACTTACATGCTTGTTTCGCCTTATTAAACCCCTGGGATTTATTTGCAGGGTGAGCAGAGAAGAGGTAAAAAAAGAAATTCCTAAATGAACAGAGAGCAAAAGTAAACTCACTTCAAAATATTTTTAATGGTCATCTACCCCTTGAAATTGAGAAAGTATGGAGTAAGATAAGTGCAAGATTTAAAATTCCAGTTATTTAGGATACACCTGCATGTACTTCTGCATCATAGGCGATGCTCAGGTTGTAGCTAAAACAAGAGTATAGAAACATGGAAATCCATCAAACCACTTGATGTAAAAATGCCTCTGTGAGATGACGGGAACATTGAAAATTTGGGAGCAATATGCAGTCAAGCTGCTCATATACTTCTCACAGATGGATTAAGAACCTTTTATAAAAATATGAATATATTTGATGAGAGTGATCTTTAAAAAATATTTGCTCCATGGCACTGGTAGGCAGCTGGAAAAAGCATGGTTTGGCTATCAGACATCCTTCAACTCCTGTTGTCAAATAGGTGTTACAGGTAGTCGCTCTCTTTCAAAAACAGGTCAGATTTGAGGGGTGCAAGTGTTTGAAAATCATTAGATAGATTGATTCTACCTGTGTTCAAAAGCATGGAGGGGAGCTTCCAAAGGAGATACACATCTGCATTTGGTCAGAAATCTAGTGAGAAGACAGGACTTTTTGGTTGAGTTCCCAAAAGTATTTTTTTCAGTCTGAATAGTGCCTATAAGCCAAAGTAAAAAAAAAACCAAACAGCTGAACAGAAGCCTTGCTAGATTTTGCTTGATAAATATGAAAATGTATTTTCCAAAATGAGACTGTGCTTGCTGCTGTCATGGGATGAATGTCAGCGCGGTGCTTGTGCTGGAGCACAGTGATCTTCAAAGCAGGGGTAAAGATAGCAGTGCACCCGGGTATGAGACTGCCATGACTCCTCAGTGACATGGCTGTCCTGCAGCTTATTTGCTTTAGGACAAATTTTAACTGGATGTTCTTAGTTGTAACAGCATACTGCATTTTAATTCAGTTACTTAAGGCTTTTCACCAAGACTGAGCAACATACTCTCAGAAAAGGAGCAGATAAATCTAATCTAAGCACCTTCTCTGTTTTGTCAAGAAAAGGACAGGTCACATGTATTTGACCCTTTCTTCCTAAAGTCCAATCTTTGCCCAGTCATGCGCAATCATCACAGTTCATTCCCCGCTGTCAGCAGGACAAGCAATACTGGAATAAACGCATGATGACATCTACTTGTGTTAAAAATAGCAAACCAAAACAAATTTAAAAAAAATATCCCAAATTCACCAGCAACAGCAGCCTGTCCAGTAAAAACAACGTGGTACCAGCCCCTTTAAGCAGAGGAGATTTAAACCTCTGGGAGTCCGTGGGATGAATCTCCCAGGCTCTTGCAGCAAAAGGGTCTCTCCGCCACTTGCTGCTTTCTCCTTTTCACTCCATGTGCAGTCTCACACTTCGCCCAGGTGGCTGAGCTCCAAGGCACCATCGCTAGCCAATTGCCTACACTGTATTCTCCTGGGTGGAATAAAGATCCCTTTAAAAATAATTATGTTTCAGTTCGGAGGGCGGCAGAGAGGCGTGCTAAACCCAAGCATGAGGCCGGAGAGCTCGGGAAAAAAGCTGGTCTGGTCTGTTTGTTTGCCTCTTTGAAGGGCTGTTTTAGGGTCTGGCTCCAAGTTCAGGATTTTCCACGCTGAACCTGATATGAACCTGAATCACAGCCCAAGTTTCCTTTGGACATAAATCAGTTTAGGGACAAGATCTGTCCAAAGACACATGTGAGCAACTCCCGTTGAAGTCAAGGGCTGATGTGTGCATGCACGTCTCCATAATTGTAGGGAGGTCATGACTACATGACTATTTTATAAACTTCGGGTACTTGTTTGATGTGTTTTTTACCTTTCATTGCTTCTGCGCTCAGTCATGATTCTTGTTTCTCAGTATTTGGAAAGAACAAGGCTTCTCCTCACACTAGCTGTTTCTCTCAGAAGACGTCACATGTAAAGCCTTGCAGGATTTCCACCTCAGTCAAGTGCTTACCGTAATGTCCCACAAGTGAGGTCAGGGTTATGTCCCTCTGCCTGGCATACTCGGGCTGTCTCGCTGTGGTTGATCAGAGTGAGCCAAAGCTATCCAAGATGTCCTGCAAGACTGAAAACCTTGAATCAGCTTCTGCCCCTTCTACACTGCTCCATGCCACTTCTGACCTCTGTGGGACAGCACATATTCACATGCGTACCTTAAGTAGGTAGAAGTTGTTAGTTCAAACAAAAGTCTATTAAAGCATTCCCCTTCAGCAGACTCACCTCTCAAAGATTTTATTATTCTTATTCATTCTGAGATATCTTGCTCTCCATGTGAAAAGAAACCCTCTAGATTTCTTTAAGAGAAGTTTTATATGTTCAGTTAATTTGAAGGCATAACAAAGTAGAACAAAATCACTGCTAAAGCAAGTATGGTATGTCCACACAGCACCTGGGAAGTTTCTTAGCTATTTTATTTTTTTTTCCTGTCATAGGAGACTGCATGAGAAACGAAGGCCAGGTTCAAGTGAGAGTGGCAGCCTCACACCTTGAGTAAAGCAAAGATCTTAAACAAATACAGACTTAATTACTTCTCTAGGCATCAGATGGAAAGTTATGTATCACAGGCATGTCAAATGAGCAGTCTTATGAAAGATATAATAGATAGTTGATCACCTCTGGTCCCTCTCTACAAAGGGCAATTGCTGTCTATTGGACGTTGCTTCCGTGGCATATGTGCCTTAGAAAATGATGGAGTTTGCCTTCTGGTTCTGATGACCTTAAATACTTAACAACTACCTGTGCATACTGCGTTCAAGAGACCTTTTTCTGTTTGTTTCTCTCCTGAAAACTGTAACAGAAGTCAGTTCAGCATCAAGTATAGAGTTGCTCTGTGTGTGGAAAAAGCTAACAGCTCCAAGTATAGCACAGTATGAAGTGGATCTCCATACCTTCAAGTTCTCAGGGAGAAGGGAAAAAAAACACTGGATCAAATTTAGCTTTGGCATAAGCGGGTGCAATTCCCAGAGCAATTTGCACCCGCTTATGCCAGGATTGAGTCTGGCTCATGGAACTTGCAGGGTGGTCGTGTAATTAAATTATATGGTGGTTCAGTGTATTTCTACAAGGACAAATGATGCAATATTTTTTCGAAAGGGATAACTGTACATTATTTAAAACAAACTAGTCTACTACCTTCATTACCAGCTTGCTCTCAAGATCAGATGTTTTCCAAACCATCACTGAGGCATCTTAAGCTTTTGTCTTTAGTCAGGAACACTGACAGTCTGAATTATACACTGCTTCCTCCTTATTAGAAGCTGCTTATAAAAAAATACTGCCACTGTGGTCTACAGTTCAATGAAGTCCATTGTAAACTCCCCAGTATAACATAAACCTCCCTAAAACACATAAAATTATTGGCTTACAGAACCAGTCTCACTGAAAGAAAGCTCTGTATTTAGTTTTTGCTTAAAACACAGGTATTTGGTTTGGAATTCAAACTCCCAACTCGGTTTTAAAAGGTTGGGTCCAAGGAAAGTTGACACGGACCATGTAATTTTAATTAAAGAAAGATTTTGCTCCTTTATGGCCAACAGGGGCATTGTAACATTGACATATTGATGCTAAATAATTATGAGTCCATAAATAATTCAGTATATAAAAATGCTGTACGGTGGGTGCCAGGTAGTGAAGGGAAATAGCATTGAAATAGCTGACCTGCCAGGTTACTAGTACAATGCCAGGGGATAGACAGGTAATGTGACTTAGCAGCTATCAAAACAGCGAACGTCCCAGGCAACGCTACCCACAGAGAGCACTTGAAAGTGGAAAACCAAGAGCTGTCCAGTTTTGTCACCTCAGTATTTTAGCACCACTGTCACAGAAGAGGATAAACTTTTAGGAGTGGTACCAAGAAGAAAGGCAGGAGGGAAATCATAGGCAGAAAGAGAAATATTAAAGAGCAAAGTAGTGATGAATTTAAGTAGGGTGTTTTTATTGTTGGATTTTTCTTTTTTTTTTCTTCTTCTTCTTTTTAACCCCATGAGCTGGGCAAATACTATAAACTTATTTCCATGGCTAACCATTTACCCTTAAGACTGAGTTCAGTTCAGATGTGCTCCTGACCCTCTGTTGTTCATTCTCCATGAACTTCCAGAAGTCAAATTTTCATTGCCATGGATAACTGGGGAAAACAAACTTTAACCTCTCACTCTAGGATATTCATGCCAGTAGGGACATATTTTAAGAAAGATGGTATTTTAAAACTTTATTTATTTATTTTAAGGCTTGATAAAGAGTCTTGCAGCTCAGGAACAAATGAAACATGTCACACAAGTTTGTGATGAGAACCATACCCATGAGGCTTTCCACATGTTTCTTCTCTATGCCATTAACTGTGATAACACTTGGAAATGCTCTGCCCATGGATGCCATGAGATCAATACATTTTATAAGAAATGAACATGAGGATGACAGAGAATCAGAGGCCTCAGGCAGGTGTAATCAAGCAATCTGCCTAAAGATTCAAAGATGTGCACAAATGAACATTGCATTGAAACATTCCTCAGTTAACTATAAAATAGGTTTCATAGGAATACTCATCATCTACAAAACCTCCACGGTGCGATTAAAAAACCACCAAAATTCCATTTCGTTTTCCAAGACTGTCTTTCCGGGTTTATCTGCTACTGTTCTGCTCCTTTCCCTCTGGAAAGGCTCAGTAGCTTCAAGTACCTCCTTTGACCATGAGGGTTATATTGACCAAAATGAAAACAAGGGAGTATCTGTCACCAACGAGAAGCCAAGCAGTACAGCTCATACAAAAACACCCAACAGGAATCCCCTTGTGTTGGACTAAATTAACAAAGACAAGACAACTGCTAACAACAGTACTAGGAGAGTTTATCAAGTCAGGGTTTGATGGAAGAACAAAGGCTGGATGGGAATAAAAAGGAAATGCTGGACTGCTCCTTGCATCTGCCTAAATTAAAAGACTACCTTAACTGCAGGCAAGCCAGCAAACTATGGTTTTAGTAATTTACCTCTGAAGATTTTTTTCTCCATGCTTGGACTTGGTTAACTGCTCCTCTTACACCTACCTGAGAGCTTTGTGCATGCTCCAGGCTGCCCCTGTGAGTACAGTTGTATTTGACTTTCATTAGTGACATAAAACAGAATAAAAAAAAATACAGAAATATTTTTCCTCAAGGAAATAGTCTGTATTTGTGTGCCCAGTCCCGTGTCTGCCTATACAGTGCCAAGGACACTGTCAGTCCTACACCAGCTGATGGAGGGCCAAGGAATGGGAGAGCCAGGTCTACTCACACACATTGGCTGGTGAGATGCAGCTACCTCTGCCGTGTCTGGGCAACGGCAAGGACGTACGAGCGGCGGGAGCACAAAATAAAGCCCAGGGACACATTTAGATGCCAATCCAAGGCTGCTGAGGGATCTGTTTCATTTTGACCCCCACACAACTCTTGTCACATCTCAGCTGCAGGTGCAGCCCTCTTTCATCCTCTAAATCAAGACATTTCCTTTCCCATAGTTTAGGAAAAGAATAGGGCCCTCCAACTCCAACCAGAACAGCACCTCCCACTGAATGATTTCTTCCCTCTTGTTCCTCTCCTCCCCCTCGGTGACAGCTGCCTTGTGCTCTTGAAAGAACTGACATTACAGGCAGACCTGACAGCTTGTTAGTGCAGTTTGCTCGACTCAAAACCTTCATCCTTCCTTTTTAAAAGGAAAACATACCTAAATTCCAGACTTTGATCCCTAGTCTTATTTCACAGGAGGAACCCATGCTTCAGTTTTTGAGAAACAGAAGACCCTGATGTCCACTTGTGGACTGGTTTCACAGGGCTAGGGAATGGCTAGACAGAGGGCTACTACCAGTATATACACCTGAGTCTTTATCAGGACTCACAAGGACTTAGAACAGTCACTTATCACCACATTTAGTTAGGAGGGGAATTTTGCCAAGGTCTCAGCATTGGCCGAATTCTATCCCCTCCAAACCAATTTGGCTTTGAGAATGTCTTCAAGAGGACGAGAGCAAGTCCAGGCCAGAGGGCACGAGTTCTCAGTTTGCTGCAAACAAGACACAAACCACCCGCCACAAATTCACATGTACAGCAAGCACTGGGAATTCTCATAAAATTATCACTCTCCTTTTTGCTGAACCCTGTCAGATGATAGAAAACCAAGACATTAAAAAAAAAAAGAAAGAAAAAAAAGAGCTTTACAAAGCATCTCATAGGTAAAGGCCCTAGGACATCTAATAAAGAGGAATAAAAGTGTGCAGAAACAACGCAAACCAATTCATTGATCTTAGTGCACAAGATAAGGAGAAATGGAGACAAAGCTTAATACAGAGAAGCCTAAAAAGGGCAAAAACAAGGTGGTCGATGCAGTCCACAGCTCACTGTTACAAAACCAGCATGGACTGGCAAAGATGCACCTGTCATTCCTGAGTAGCTTTTCCACTAGTTCTTGGCTCCGTTTCCCTGATGGAGCTGGAGTATCCCTGGGGGGAAGCTACTGATGTGGTCATTGCCACCTTGTTGGAGTTAACTGTGACAAATTAGTGCATTTTTCCACGTTTGTTAACAGGTCAGAATTAAGACTCAGAGCTTTTATCTCTTTTTATACTGTCTACAAAGCTCTATGATCCAAAAAAGGAAAAAAAAAAAGGCATTATTTCCATGGCTGACAGCCTGATGCACTCAGTCTGAAAGAAAGAGCAACATGCGCCTGTGCAAGTGGTTTGCTTTCTGAGAGGCCTTTGTGATTTGTCAAATTAACACCTGGAGAATGAGACAAGGAGGAGTTCCATCCCCAGGCAGAGCAGGCCATCCCTCAAATTTCCTCATGACCTCTTTTACCGAGGCGTTTCCCAGAAGAGGGAGAGCGACAGTTACTGTACGTTTGCCATGTGTGGCCTAGCTCTTAGCTGCTTAATTACCCTCCTTCCAAAGGGTCAAGCTTTGGCTAAAGAATACCCTGCACTCAGTTATGCCTCATCCTAATGAACGTTAATAAAAAGCATTTAGTTGACTAATGCAACATAAAACTCTGCGCTATTTCATTGCATCTGCTTAATAAGAACCTCATTTAATATCAAATTACTGCCTGCTCAGCCAAAGCCTTGTATTTGTGGTAACTGGCCTGCGAGGCAGGAATATCAAGAGCTGCAATATGGAAATTCCTCACTAATATTCTCTGCAGGGCTGTGCGATTACTTAATTCATTTAGCCGAGCAAATCTGACGGCTCAGCCAACTGTTTCACAACAGCGAGCACAACGCTAGGCAACTGGCCTCCCCAGGGGCTGGTCCTGCCGTATCGCTTTTCCTGGGACCCAGCTATTAACAGTTGCTTTGGGGATTTCAAAAGAGGATCACGGATAGTGTTACCAAATGAACGAGCTTGTAGCAGTGAACATGAAATCCTGCTTCTTCCCAGTCAATCAAACACTAGCCAGAGGATGCCCTGCAAGGCAGGGGCCGCAAAGAAACGCCGTAGCTGGGTTTTAACCTCCATCTGTCCATCTCAGGGAGTAGCAGCACATGGACAAATGTCTGCATTTAAAAATATTCCTTCCTGCAATTTTAGAGAAACCTGTCCTAAAACTCCACTGTGCCCATTCTCCTCCCCACAGCCACTTGATTCAACTGGCTCCTGTAGAAAATAAAGTTCTCCAAACTGCACATCAAAAAAAAAATGTAAACAGTGATAATTCCCAGCTCCCATGAACAATCACTTACCAGAACCGTTTTCCACACATTCTTGACAGCTTTAATCAAACCTCAGACAGTAATGCTTTAGGGGAAAGGATTTGGTCACTATATTGGAGGTAGCAGAAGGAAACATATTAAGAAAGAATGCTAAATGTTACCATTCGTAGAACATGGATTTTTGAAATTATTTAAAAACATTCTATCATGATTTTAACTCTGTATACAGTTTTGGTAAGATCAAATACTGAAATATTTTGTCCAGTCTTGGTTTACATTTTGTCGCGGGTTATCCTTTTTACATTTGTAAAAAGAATACTGAAAAATTGGAGAGGGTGTAAAAAAATACAACCCACAAATGGGATTCAGCAGCTGCAGATGCTGCCTTATAGTGGAATTTAAAGCATTTGATTTGCTTAGTTCAGTGAGAAATTACTAGACTATGGAATATGTAAGTCTTCACAGGAGGAAAATGGTCTGAAAAATGTGATGAACAGAAGTAGAAAAATCACGAATGGCACTGAAGTCAGGCTGACACAGGCTATCCCATGATTGACACAGGATAATAAGCAAAGCAATAGCTCTGCCAATACCATTTGCAGCACAGATGTCTGTCTCAGAGATTTCATCAAATAACTTACTGAGCTCAGAAAAAGATGTGGATGGAAGGCAATGGCCTGCAGCATGTCACACTACAAGTAGTCTTGGATGAGGTATGGTACAAGTGCAGAGACTGGTGAGGGAAGAGAGTTAAAAACCCCTGAGGAGACCCACTGTTCAGAGAAACCTGCCCAAGTCACATGAGAAGCACAGCAGGGTAAACTGCTGCTGTGCAGAAACCTCCCTCCACACAGGGCATTGCTCTGAAGTGAGATAGCTTGTCCCTACTTATCTCCCTCTAAAAATCTTATTTTTATGATGATTGTCCACCTTGCAGACCTAACACGCATGTGCTACCATCAGGACAAAACAAATGGAAAACAGTGCAGATATTCCAATATATATTTTCCTACAAGAGGAAAACCCACATAGAAGGCCAGGAAATCCACATTGTTTCAAGACTGTCCCAGGCCAGCACGTCCTGAGAGCTGCAGAGAAAAGCATTTGTGGGAAAGGTGAGTGCCTGCATTACACACCGAGGCTATTGCTACCACACCACGTCCACCTCTCTGGCAGAAGGAAGGTGGATCACAGGCACAGGGTAGCACTGGAAAATTGGATATACATACGACGGCACACCAACGCATCTGAGTTGTCTGCATTTGGTAGAGAACAGTGGCCTCATCTCTTTCTGCTCCATAGGAATTCTTCAGATTGTTTCTGTGGTGTCAAAGCAGGAGGAATACAACCAGCTTCTCTCTTCAACACTGTTGACTTGTGCCCAGGATTAGCACTTGCACGTTTTACACTGCTGTTGTTCCTCACAAAGTGCTTGGAAACCAAAGATGTACCCAACTTTGGCAATTATAAAAAGCTGGTTTGCACAGGAAGCCATTGCTTCCCACTCCCACATCTCCCCCCAGTTTCTCTCCAAAATCAAAGCTAGATAATTTGGGGAAAATTTTCATCCTCATTTGCAAGTAAAAAAATCATTCCCCCTGCACACGCTTCCCACACCTGCTTTTCTGCTCTGCAACCCACAATCTGTCACCAGCAAAATGCAGAACCCAAAATCCAGTGGCAACTTGGGGCTCTATTGTGATTCATTCCTTGGTATCTCTTGTCTGGTTTTGCTTTCAGTCACAAGTTCTAATGGATTTGTGATCTCACTGTGAAACTCTGGAAAATAAATCCGAAACTATTTGATTTAAAGCTGGAGATGCACTTTAAGGGAAGGACAGAGTTTGTGGCAAGAACTCAGCTCTCATTCATCCATGGATGCACAAACCACAGACAAACTTTGGTATGGAACAGAAATCCTTCTCCCACCCAACATCCCACACTTCTGATTCAATTAAAATGAAATAACCTTACTCTACTGTTAGCTTTGCCAGTCTTCAGATTGTTAAAGCCAGGATATTTCTTCACCTGCAAGGAGCACCAGAAGACTTGAAAACATCAGCCTTACTATGCAAGACCTACAGCCTAAACAGCTTAGAACTGTCTTGCATCTCCCCTAACACCCTAGCAGCATTGCTGCTTTATGATCACACACCTAACTGTCTGCATTCCGGTGAGCAACCACCTCCTCAGCAACCACCACTACTTTTTGAAATTCTATCTGCTCATGTGCTCCATAACTCCTCTGAATGCCAAAAAGGCACCTTTTGAGCAAATGTCTAGGAAGTTCCTCTGTTGTAATGCAAAATACCAGAATGAGCAAACGGCGAAAGAATAGTAAATAAGAAAAGGTCAAATCTAAGTCAGCAAGGCTTGTGAACAAACAAGAAAGCAGATGAAAACCAGTGCAGCCCCACAGTAAAAGAGAAGCCTCCCTGGGCTTGTGTTCAGCCTAAGAGTTCTGTATCTGTCAGCCATCATGGGCAGGGTGAACAGCAGTGGAATCGAAATCAGAGACCCAGAAGGAAGGAAATCCCTGCAG
Source organism: Trogon surrucura (assembly GCA_020746105.1). NCBI lineage: Eukaryota > Metazoa > Chordata > Aves > Trogoniformes > Trogonidae > Trogon > Trogon surrucura. The sequence continues at coordinate 106,389,593 of CM036618.1, forward strand.
TGGATTGTAACGGCAAAATCTAGGGGACCTCAGGATAGATATATGCTAAGAACAAGAAAATGTCTTCCCACATCTACAAAGAACTTCTGACTCCCTGCTTCACCCTGGTCAGCCCCAGAAGCCATCAGGGCCTCTTGGGTTTGTGGGATGATGGAGAGAGCAGGTAAAGAGGGACAAATGTCCCCCAAGGATCAGTACTGGGCCCAGTCTATTAAACATATTTATTGACGACGTGAATGAGGGGGATTGAGTCTACCCTTAGTAAGTTTGCTGATGACACCAAGTTGGGGGGAAGTGTTGATCTGCTGGAGGGTAGGAAGGCGCTGCAGAGGGACCTGGACAGGCTGGGTCGATGGGCTGAGGCCAACGGGATGAAGTTCAACAAGACCAAGTGCAGGGTCCTACACTTTGGCCACAATAACCCCCTGCAGCGCTACCAACTGGGGGAGGAGTGGTTGGAGAGCACCTGGCAGAGAGGGACCTGGGAGTGCTGGGAACTTGAGCCAGCAGTGTGCCCAGGTGGCCCAGAAGGCCAACGGCATCCTGGCTTGTATCGGGAACAGGTTGGCCAGCAGGAAAAGGGATGTAATTCTGCCCCTGTGCTCAGCACTGGGGAGGCCTCACCTCGAGCCCCGTGTGCAGGTCTGGGCCCCTCACTGCAAGAAAGACATTGAGGTGCTGGAGCGGGTCCAGAGGAGAGCAACGAAGCTGGGGAAGGGACTGGAGGGAAAGTCCTGTGAGGAGAGGCTGAGGGAGCTGGGGGTGTTTAGCCTGGAGAAGACTCAGGGGGGACCTTGTCACTCTCTGCAACTGCCTGAAGGGAGGTTGTAGTCAGGTGGGGGTCGGGCTCTTCTCCTGGGCAATGAGTGACAGGACGAGAGGGCACGGCCTGAAACTGCATCAGGGGAGGTTTAGGTTGGATCTCAGGAGGCACTTCCTCACGGAGAGGGTGCTCAGGCACTGGGATGCACTGCCCAGGGAAGTGGTGGAGTCACTGTCCCTGGAGGTGTTTAAGGAGAGGCTGGATGTGGCCCTTAGTGCCATGGTCTGACCGATGGGGTGGTGTTGAGTCATAGGCTGGACTTGATAATCTCAGAGGTCTTTTCCAGCTTCAACAATTCTGTGATTCTGTGAAGTGCCTCTGACACTCAGCAGCCAGTGGCAGAGCCACTCAAGCCTGCACGACCACCCAGTCCCTTCCCAACCTGGGCATGATAAGACCACCACCGGCTTGTGCCACCTCTGCCAGGCAGCCACTGAACAGGGCTGCCTCTGAAGCAGCACAAAGGAGTGAGCATGTGGCAGGCCACAGTGTCCTCTAGAGGCAGAAAAATATCCAATAATTTGGTGGCAGACAGGGACAGAAGGGCACTTAGAAACAGGATGGCTCCACCAGGCCAGGAGGGATTGCTCCAGGCTGCCAGGGGAAAAGGGTGGAAGACTGCTGCTAAGCATGGGCATAGGAGGAACAAGCAGGCATGAGGTCACATTTGGCTCCTCCACAGGGGACAGTGCTCTCAGCAAAATGGAAATGGTCAAAATTCACTTGCTCAGATCCAAACCACATAAACAAAATAGCCTCTCAAAGCTCCCAGATGTCAAGCCCGAAATTTGGCAGCTTTGCTGCCTATCACACCTCTTCTACTCCTGGATGATGTTTATAGCAATCTGGGTTGCCAAATATAATCAACCTCACGCTGGGTGGGCACACTTGGAAGGAGCCCTGCATGCTGAGGTGGCTGCTTGGTCTGGGCTCTTCAGGTCAGGTAAGACAATCTTTGTTAGGATAAGGGGGAAAAAAATATATGCAATTGCTCTGGGAGGTATTGGTTTGGGCCAGGAGTTGTTTCTGCCGTTTCTAAACATGAGAAGTCCATGATTTTGAGTAGTCCTATGAGGTTTCATACAATTGTGGAAAACGAGGCTCTAAAGTGCTCTAAAACTTGCTTTCAGCTAGTACCCTTATAAAACCAAGAAAGCCTCCTACATATTTTTCAAAAATAGCTATGCTTAAAAAAAAATTAAAGAGAGGGGAAAAGTAATTTCCCTGAAATAGGCTTGATACTCTTGCCAAAGGCACTGTTCCTTGAAAGACAGATGCTCATATAGAAGATCCCATCCTTTCTGTCTGTACCACTGTGGTGTAGCTGCTGGTGAACACCAATCACCACAGGCAACATAGTCAAACAAAATCACTGCACGATGAAGAGTGCACTGAGGAATGGCAGAAACCAAGTACCTGGAGCAGCACGGAGGTAAGGGGCTGCCAGACCTGCTGGAGCCTGGACCAGTTTCTTGCTGCCCTCTCCTATCACTGCTGGAGCCAGCAGCCAGCCTAAACTTAAAGCTCTGGGAGTGCTGTTCCAATCAAGACGATTTGGAAATGCTGTCTTCCTGCAGGCATACACTGTTGCAACCAAGGAAATACAATGGCATTATATTTGACAAACCAACAATCAAAGGAATAAGAGAAAGACCCACAGATGCACACACTCTAAGACCATTGCCCTGAAGTTCTTGCCTTGTTTTTCCCTCCTTATCCTGTCTTAGCTGTAGGCAGCTTCTTGTTGCTATTCCCTCAAAATAAATATTGCACAGCGTCCTGGCATCCACTTGTCCCAGGAAAGCTTCTCTTGGTCAGCCAGCTCATGTGGGTCCATCTTTTGAGCACCAAACCCTATTATTGTGAATATTACTAGATATAAAAGCATTCAGCAACTCCCTTTAGTCCAAGTGGGAGCACAGCTGTTCCTCCCACCACCCTTTTTGGCTTGGTCTTAGACCAGTCTGGGCAAGTTGCAACATGGAGAGCTGGGGAAGTCAACCACAATATAAAGAATTATTTATAAACTGATAATGGCTGCAGAGCTATGGGTACCAACCGGCTCCGCTTCATGGAGGGAACGCTCAAAGTGCCAATAACCTGCCTGTTCACCATTTAGCAACTGAGAAACCAGATGTCCACAAGAGGACTGAAAGCCTCCGAGATTTATAAACACATACTTAATCTCCGCATCCCAGTCTTGCAGCCCTATTTGCTAAACCAGCCTGAAAAGTACAATATTTCCCCCAATTCTAGCCTGGGAGAAGGAGAAGCATGAAGAGAATTGAATTTTAGTGAGTTTTTATCCAGCTTTGACAAGTGGCCAAGCATGACCATATGTGGCATTGGATGAACTGACGGTAGATGTCCCATGGCAGAAGCTTACCCTCCCACTCCATCCCAGCCAGCTCCAGTACATCCAGTGGAGTGAGACAACAGCTGTCCCTGCTCAGGGTGTATGATGGAGGCAGGCTGAAGGACCAGGTCTCAGCTCAACACCCTGGCCACTGAATATTGCACACATTTTTGAGTAGCAAAGCGTCCTGAGAAGGGATAAATGCACTGTATGTAAATCCTGCCCAGGCAGGGTTTCTAAGCATGAAAATACAAAACAAATCATAAACCAAGGTATTAAGTTCCCCAGAAATCTCCAGTTTTTGCTGCACTGATCAAACCAATCTATCTTTGGTAGAAAATCAGGAAAGTTTCAAGCCAGCAGACCTAATGCCTTGCTCGAGCAGGGAAGAGCTTTTGTTACCTGCTGTAATAAATGGTCAGAAGCTGCACTGCTGCGGCATGCCCAGCAGGTGGTAATATTTGTCAAAAGTTTGATCGATACAGCCTATGAACAGAACAATTTTCACCTGAGTGTAACCAAACAATTCCACTATTTGAAATGAATATATATTCGTGGGGTTTTAAGAATAAAAGTATTGGGAAATAACTGTATCCATTTGGTCAGATTTCTGCTCCCCTTTCACAATAATGTGTCTCTGCACAAAGCAGTAAGCACTGCATACTGAAGCAAAACTCATTGTCATCTTGTTCCTATGTGCTGAAGTCCACAAAAGGTTAAACATTTTTTCCTTAGAGTAAATTAAGATTACTGTAGATGGCTTTGTATCTGTCCCTAGCATTGCCAATTTTCAGGGACAGGGGGTAAATATCCACAGCTTCTTTTTCTTAGCCTCCTCTTGTGATTCATCCGATCTTAGAACATCAGAATAGACTACTATGAAAATCATAGAACGGCCTAGGGTCCTCCTGACTTCAGATTTCTGATATTTGTGTTATTGTTCATCCGAATTATTTATTACCTGTTCTCTCAAGCACTTGGAACTTGGCAAAAAAACCAATCACTGAAACAATCTCAGTCACTGAAAAATATCTTCCCTGAAGAGCTGCTGTATTACACAGCAAACAAGGCCTGCTTGAATGCACACGGGAACATGTCTTTCTGATCCCTAAACTATAATTCGAGCAAGCACATTGCTCACGCAGCTGTAGAGCACTGCTCAGTACAGTAGCAGCATCATCCTGGTCAGTCAGGCTTTGCTCTGGCACAAGTCACCTCCTGAAATACCAAGCAACTTGGGAACCGGTCCAAACATGAGTGCTTACCTCCTCTCAGATGGTATATGAAGTCCTCCACCTGCTGAGGATCCCGTGCAGAAGAAGATCACTTTCTATTTAGGATAGGTCCTCCTTGCAATTTTTAAAGAAACGGATGTCACATATCTTTCTCTTCTCAGAAACACATTAGCACATTGCACAGAATAACTCAAGGAACAGGTTATGGTCCAGTGAGAAAGGCCAAGTATTAGTGCTCCGGAAACCCTAGACTGGCTGTGTTTGGCACATTCAGTGTTGATGTTAACTTCTAACTCTTTCACCTGTCTCAACCATAACTGGAGATTTTAATGATTTTTGTTTTAAGAAATTCATTAGTTGCAGATAAAATGGTTTCTCTGGAGGTTTTCTGCCACCCTTCTAGAAGTCTAGTATCCTTGAAAAAAGTCCAAAAGAAGACTAATGCATTGCTATTTTTTCAGACTTTCTTGTATATCTCTACATCAGTAAATGGAGAGTACAAGTATAAGCACATTAGAGGTGTTATCTCAACTATTTTGCTGAACTTCTCACAAGTTTTATGTTCCTTTACTCCCTTTCTTGGAGGGCTTGAAAATAACACAGCCCTTTTAATTTCGACCAAGACGATCCAGTGATTAACAAATACAAGTCCAGATTTCAAGAATAGAGAGGAACATTACTATAAGCTGTCATAACTTACTGCAATTCCCTGCACAATACAAGCTAAAAGGTTTCCACATTTAACTTGCCTCAAACTCTGAGGTTCAGTTTCTGTTAGCCAGCTAGAGACGACCACAAGGGTACTCCACTGGCTCAAATGTGTAGATTCCAGAGTTATTGTTGACAGCTTGGTTTAGTAATGACCATTTCTTCCCTGCCACCCCCCAATATCTGTTCAGCATAGAGAGGAAAAGTTAACACTTTTTTTGGTGTGAAGTAACTTAATCATTTCCCTTTATAGTACCAGCAGAAGAGAAAAGATGTCCTAATCATAGTCTATAAAATACAGCAGATTGCCTTGTCTAAGAGACTAGATTGTACTCTGGCTGAAAGCTCAACTCCTGCACTAAAAGTTAAACCTGATAAAGAAGACTCCTGCCCCAAACTCTACAACCAAGAACAGTTTCTTCAATGAAAAAGAGAAGAGACTAACTCTTTGAACCTCAGCATCCTGAACAGCCTCGAGCAGTGAAACAGAAGAAACCAGCAATCCCCATATAGCAACAATCTTCCCCCAGGTGTTTTGTTTAAGACCTGCCTACCTCTATCTTGTGATCCTTATAATAAGATTCAGCTGGCTTCCCTCTCCAAACAGCTATACTTCTCTACCTTGGGCTTTTCCCCTGATTATACCTATTGTACGTCTTCTTTCCTTCTCATGAGAAGCATGCTCTCATGGCATCTTTCTGATAGCACTGCAGGTGTTGGACAGCTTTCTTAGGAACAAAATGACCTCCTAACTCTCCCTCCACTAAAGCTCTACAGAAAGATACAGCTTCCCCGCACTACTCTGTGTATGTGACTGTGAAGCTGTGTGACTAGTGTGAAAGTCATTGAGTGCTTTCTCTCTGTATTATCTCTGCAACATGCACTGCCTGTCCTTACAAATACACCTGCAGGAGGAACCTGCTGAGCAACTGGAGGGCTGACCCACCTCCATTCAGTACTCGCAGCCTTTTCTACTCTAGAGAAGCAGGACTTTCACCCTTCTCTGAAACAAGAATAATTTTCCTTGCAATGGGGTGGGCAACAAAGCCTAGAAGCAGTACTGAAAAGGAGTGCATTAACATCTGATGCAGGGACGCTGTTCAAAACCATTTTCTCCCATAGAAGCAGCTCTATCTTGAATAGACTATTTAAATATCTACCAGATCAGAAGGACATGGCAAGCATAAACTGTGTACTCATGACATGTAGGGCTAAGGAACTCCTGGGATAGACCATGTGGAGTGAAGACAGGTCAAATGTCTCTGAGATGGCTGTCTCGTTGAACACCAGTACTCCTGTTCTCTCTCTTAACTTGCGTCCACCAGCTGGAAGGAGATAGATGAACTGAAAATTGGCCTTTCAAATGAGTCTGAGCCTCATCTTGTGGCTCTCTGAGCTAGCCAGTCATTCCTCCTCTGATTTTGGAGATCAGTCTCTGAGACCTCAACACTTCTAATGCTCGCACAGAATCTATGATCTAGACAGATGGATTTAGGGGAGGCAGGGATAACTTTGGGCTCTCCAAATGTGAGGATTATGACTGTTCAGAAAGGAGCCTTCAGCCTCATGATCAGGAATCCCAGGAGAGGGATGCTGACCCAAGGGTGAAGATCCTCCAAGGGAAGAGATGTGGCACAGGAGGCTTTGGAAGAGACCCAGCAATCCTGCCTGCTGGTAGGGGAGGGAGCAAAATCCCGCTTACAACAAGATGTTCATCTTTTGCAGAGGAAGGTGATGACAGCTGCGATGAGGGAAGGAGGAAAAAATTCAGAGCAGCACCCTGTGTGGGAAAAGATTGCTCCCCTGCCTGCCTCAGCTAGCTTGAACTAGGAGACAGCCAAACAGGTCACTGGCTTCAGCCAGCCTGCAGCGTGACAAGGGCTCACAGCCCACATGCCAGTGTCTCTTGGCAATTTCCAGTTTCCATCTATATTCTGTGCTGGTTCTAGGGATATAAAGCAGCTCTTTCCTGGGACAGGTGGGGCAGAGGATACAGAAAGATGTGGGGAAGGCAATGGCTGCATCTGCCTCCTACCTCTGGGCCAGGGCTGAGCATCTTCAAGAATCACATGAGTGGGATGTTGCTGCACCTCCTTGGTTCAATAGCTACCTCTACAGAGTGTCCTTGCCTCCAATGTTAAACCCCTCCTCTTCCAGATGCTTTCAAGCCTTCTTGCCCATCCCATCTTGTTTCAGGGAAGAAAAGAAAAATGTAACAGAGGGAGATACTAACAAACTAATATGTCATTGCTGGTTTTTTAAGTTTTACTCATCTGGCAATAAATCTATGCCGTGCCTGTTCGTTTAATTAGCTGTCTCTCAGGCAGGAAAATCAGGGCTGCAAAGTACTGATATGGTGCTAAATAATTTCCTGGGAACAAGTGCTTGGAGTTGGACCAGGACCTTTCTCATTGCTATTAGCAGATCCCTGCAAGGCACGGCGAAAAAGCAGGGCTGGGCAGGGGTGGGAGCCACAGCAGTGGGACCCCATGCTGAGGGATGTGGGGAGAGGCTGCCATGAGCATGCAGCACACGAGGTGGCTTAGCCTTCCCTTCTCGTGCTGGCAGTGATGCCTGTGGGGAAATGAGGCAAAATGGGGCAAATTAGGCCCACAAAACATGAGGGGCATCCAAGAGTAAGTAAATGACTACCTGGTTGCTTTGTTTCCCTGCCCTCCCAGGTCATAAAGAGAAGGAAGGCCTTGGCCACTTATGACCCAGCACTGATGTGAGACCCCATGGGTGGCTGTAATTTGTCCCTATACACATGCAAAGAGCAAACCATACATCTTCCTTCAATTTAAGGAGAGAGAAGAAGAAAGACTACACCATACACACTTACTTTGGAGAGAGAGACGCCAGACAACGTGATTCTGTCTTATTTTTTGCAATGAACATGCAACACCAGATGACATTTGCTTTTCAGCTAAGTGGGTGGCTTTTACCGTATTGTGAACAGTACACAGGAAAGGGTCTGGCCACACACAGGGAGACACTGAACTTGAGGTAAAGCCTTAGAGCAAAGTGCAACGCAGCAGCAGGAGCGGCCCAATAAGCAGACCTTTCACTGTGAGGTGTCAGAAGTGATCAGGCTGTGTATCAAAAGGTTAGGTGTTTCATCATGTGAGAAAATAGCCCACAATGAAGTCAGGAGTAAATCTGTTGTAGCTGGGTGGGCTTAATGGCTCCTTACAACTGAATTGTGTATTCACAACTTTTTGGAAACTGGAACAACTTGAGCTGCTGTGGGTTAACCCATTCACACATCTGTGGCCTCAGACTTATGCAAACACCTAGTTTTATTTCCGGAGCAATTACAGGACACAAATGTGAAACGCTTCTCAGGAGAGAGCCAGCCCAGTTTCTCAGCTCCCAAAGCTCAGAGCACTTTAATTGAGCATGGGAGATTTCAAGTGCATACCTATACCAGAGCTTTACATCCTGGGATGTTATCCAGTCTCCGCAGACAACTCCTATTTTGCTCTTTTAGACCACTTTTCCTCCGAGCACTTTTCAGGATTCCCTGCAAGAGTGCAGCAAGTGGGAACATACTGTCCCCCACCTCAGGAAGACACCCTGAGATATGCACCAGTGGTGCCTGCAGGGCTAGTGACCAGGCTTCTGAGGGGCTGCCTGCAGCCTGAATCCATGTTATGAATTTCCCCGGTTTCTTTGGAAAGGAGCCAAGATGTGGAGGCAGGGAGGAGGGTGTGAGATGCTTCCAGAAGTCCCCTATTGCTGGCTGCCAAAGAGCCCAACTGTGGGACACGCTAAGGAGGTCACAGAACCTACAGCCAGGCTGTAGGTGTGGGGTCAGTACAGCTGCAAAGACATCATGGGACACATCTGCCCCACAGCAATGACACAGGCAGAGGAACCTGCTCTGAGCTGTGATCGTTCAACAGCGCTGTCCCACCAGCCGTCATAACACGTCCCGTCTGAGGCTGAATCAGGTGAGCTGACGCACAGCTCCATCATCATACTGTACCTACCTGTTACTGTGTTATCTAGTCATGGGATTTATTTCTGGGTGTGAGTGATTGCCCCTTTGGTTTATTGCTACTCAGAAATTTGTTCTTGCATGTTTGTACAATGCAGATAAACTTTTTTAATTGAAGCTTCCTCATCTTCTAGGCTAACGCTGTTGACAGACAGCTTCTCTCTTGGCATGTGCCAGGTGGCGAGTTTAAATGTTTTGCAACAGACAGTGAAAAACTGCACAAGGAAGCCCCCAGCCAGGAAAGGAGGTACCTACTCAGCCTGAAAACCACACTGTTCCCCACTTTGATTACTCATCCAATGCATGATTTTTTTTTTTCAAACCCATGTAGCAAGACCCACAGGCATGGTTAATAATCAGAACCAAGTTCTACTTCTTGAAATAAAATAAGTTAGAGGGAGACACCATTTCCACTTTGCATCAAACACCTTGGCTCATCTTGACTTTCTAGTTATATTGTTCTCCAGAATTCAAGCCAAGAAGGAATCTCACAGTATCCAAAATTAAGATTAAATTTAAAAATCACAGGAGCTGGCCAAGTTAACCCCAGCAGAGCCTGCAGATGTGTACACAGCCTGTGTAAATTTTAATTCCACTGTTACCCATGGGATGGTCATTCTTTACAGCTCATTTAAAATTTCACACAGGATGATGCCCTCAATAAACACTGCAGTTTTCTTTGCAGGAGGTGGAAGATGATTCACAGTACTTGCTGTCTGTAAATGTGGTCAGCATCAGGGTACACATACTAGTGTATAACGGATGAATCAGAATTAATAGACAAAAGGGTGATCAAAGGCTGTGTTAGGGCCAAATTTTTGTGTGTTCACACACCCCAGGTAATACTGCAGACAGGAATGAACTGCGCCAACAAAACGTTTCTACTTAAAACCCACCTCCCTAAAAGCAGGGGGAAATGCCAAGGCTTTTCTGTGGTCATCCATTTTCAAAGGTGAATAAGCCCACAGGCTTATGACATGACTGCCCTTGCTGATCAGCCTCTGCATACTAAGTCTCGTTTTCTTTAATGAAAATAAAGATCATCGTGATTCTGTTTTGCAGCTGTGCTGACTCAGGGATCCAGCAGCATTCACATAGGTACTGAAATCTCTGCATGTCTATCACAGCCATCAGGCTCTTGGAGCTATGCATTTGTTTTATGAACCTGGCTAATTTCATACCTTTTGGAGCCTGTGACTTTTATAAAGCAGATGCACCAAACAGGGTGTCAAGAAGAACTGTAAGAGGCAAATGTCACCCTTTTTCCCAGTCTGATATGTGCCTCTTGGCCACGCAGCTCAGAGTTCCTCCTGGCATGATTCCAGCAAGTATTGGACTAGATGACCTTTAAAGGCCCCTTCCAGCACAAAACTATTCTATGATTCACAAATTGATCGGTTCGGTGTCTCACAGTGCCCCAGCCCCAGGTCTGGCAGCTAGAGCTCACTGGCTTTTCACCCTGCTGCTTCACCAGTAAATCATTTGTGACCCCTCTCTCTTTACATCTCATGTTTTTCAAATACAGCAACGTATCCCATGCCTAATAAACACTGGGAAATGTATTTGTGTGCTTTGCAGAAACAGCTGAATTTGTTTATACAGCTGAGCCGATGTGTGAAGATTAGGAATTGAATTATTCACTGCATGTCTCGGACCTTGATGACTAAACTGGGATTTGCTGCTTATTCTTCCAGGGAGGAGGAGGAGGAGTGGAGGCTGAGGAGGGGGGGAAAGTCTAACAGAATGAGGCCGCACTGTGTCCCTCTGCTCCACTGCTGGGAGTATTGTGGATGCTATAATTACCCACCTATAGCAAGCAGAAGCCAGGCAGTGCCACGGCAATCACAGCCTCACAAACCCTGTTATTAAATAGTCACGCATGGTGCTACTCCACTAGCATCTCTCAGGATTTGTGTACCTTTTTTAATAAAAAGAAACAAAAACTCCCAGGCAATTTTCACAAGATCTGAACATGTCTGCATTAAACATCAGCCTGGAGCCTCCGTATTAAAAAAAAAAATAAACACTTTTATGCTATTGGCAAGATGTTGTGAAGGAAAAGGCACAGGCTGCACGATGTGCTATGGTGGTCTGTGCTCCCCACAGTGACTTTGGGGTCCAGGCAGAGACATCTTTACGGAGCTCACTTGAGAAGCGAAAAGATTAGGGACCTTTAAAAAACTGATTTCTGTAGAACATCTCAAGCTGAATATGTGAAGATGGAAGTGTCTATGTCATCCTAATGCCCTCTGGATGCTTTTGCATCTTAAACAGATGAATCCTTGAAGAGGTGTCACTTGGTAGTTAAACTAAGTACAACCATTTTCCCACTCCTACTCTATTTCACCCCGCTATTCAGAGTAAAACGGTCAGACTGCCAGTAGTGTAAGAGGAACAAACAAAAATCTGACAACATGTCGGTACTTGCTCACTGTATGGAGAACCTGAGAACATTTTGTTCTGTCTCTGCAAGCTTGCTGTATACCCTTCAGTTTCTCCATCTTTTTATAAGCAATTGATCAATGGATGGAATGGGTTAATGTATTCTCTTTAGCTGAAAGGCAAAGAGCCTGGAGATATGTGCACTTAATTGTCTAACTTAGAGGTGGAGCAGTCCTTCAGCATTTGAATGAAGCAATTGACCTGGGAGAATTAAAAAAAAACCCACAACACAACACAAGGCAGTAGGAAGTCTCAGCCACTAGATATTAATTTTTAATATATTCCCCCCACCCATTCCCCCCAGAGTGGGATTCAAAGAAACTATGTGAAAGAAAAGAAAATTAAGAAAAAATTACGAGGGTAAAAGAGAACCTGAGAAACACCTCAGGAGACTCAGAAAAGGACCAGGGCAGTTGATGCCATGACTGAGGGCTGATATATCAACGTTTTACAGAAGTCCTTTCCTCTTTCCAGAGCTTTGTTTCTGCCACCAGGCGACTACTCACTGTAGCATTCCTTAGGAAAGCTGAGGTGCCTTGCCATGGTCCACATCAGTGGCTGGGCTGTCCCTGAGGCTTGTCCTCCACCACTGCAAGGCTGCAGGTCCCCGAGGGCACAGCAACTGCCCTGTACCCCTCTTATTCCAAGGCTATACTAGAGGCTTCTTTCCGAGGTTATCTCAGGGGAAAACCTCCCTGTGGCCAAAAATTCATAATACACTGCATGTATAAAAATACACACCCACCAGCATAGGAATCAGAGAAACTATGTGAATAAAAGTGGGCAAGAAAGGAGGACTGAGGAAGCAGAGACACCAAATGTATTTTCTTAGCTAAAGTAGAACAGTCAGGAAAGCATTTGTTTTCTTGCAGCATTACCACAGTAAAAAGTTTCACAAGTCCTCACTACACCGGTGCTAATTTCGGAGAGATGGATTGGGGCAAATGGGAAAACAGATACATTAAAGAAGCCTGTTTGATTCTGGGCTGCTTCCAGCAAGTCCCTGCAACATACTGTGAGAACACCATTAGAAAATTTTACTCCTTCCCTTCTACAAGATTAAAGATATTCCTTTCTTGACCTGGCGCAAACATTAGTAATTCCAACCCCAAGCCATTTCATTTATTGATAAAATAAATAAAGCTGTCCATTTTGTGTTTTTTTCTATATATAGTGAGCATAAACCAGTCTGGATGTTCAAAGCAGTAAATGCAGCAGACCTTATAGGTCTACCTTCATTAAGACAAACACAGTATCTCTGTCTGCCCAGGTTGCTTGGAGTGTGTAATTCTGCATTTCAATATATCTTGAAAGTTTAATGACTGTGAGAAAAAGACATCCTCTGTGTTACTTGCTAGGACTTGTATCACAGTAATCCCTATTTAAAGTTTACATTAGGGCAAGCAAGTAGCATTGCTGGTCTCCTAAGAAGCATTAGCACCTTCTGTGTCAGCACATGTCCTGTAACTGGTAGGATCCTTAGGGTCATTTTGTACCCCGTGCTTAATTCATGTACAAAGTTGGGAGAGGCAGAAGTTAACTAGACCTTTTTCTCCCCTCTTCCCTTTCCTAACTTTCATTTGATGCTTGAGTCCATTTGGCAAGTTACAATGATGAAATAGTCACCATCTATTGGGAAGCAGTTCAGCGTTGCCTCCTGAGACAGACACATATAACATTTTGTGTGTCCCATCCATCTCACAACATCCTGGCAGGACATGCTATGGAGAGAGAAAGCTTTATAAGACTCAAGTCCCACATCACCAATGCAGTCAGTCAGCAACTCTGACTTCTCTCATTTTTTTTTTTTAATCTTTTGCCAGACCTTCTCTGTTTTGCAGCTTGCAGGGTGACCTGGAGATTCCCCCAAGGCAGAAGACAAGACCTTATACTCCTGCTTCATCACTTCCCTGGGTGAACTCTACAGCCGTTTGGGGCTCCGTGTGTCACACTAACACACATGCTGCTGCAAACAAGCTGGAGTGGCATGAAGGGAAGGTTAAAAGAAAAGTGAAGATGAGCTGGAAGGGGATGCCTCAGTTATCAGGCCCAGCTGAGGGGAGATTCATGGCATCACTGGTCCCTGCTGAGCTCTCTGCCATTGACAGTTCCCCTTTAGATCCCACAGCAGTACCCAGTGCCCATTTTGGTTTGGGATGTACTGACTTATTCCAGAGATCATGCAAAGGATTTCCAGAGTATTCACCACACAAGCACAATCCAGCCTGCACAATTAAACTCCGTATTTCCTACAAAAATCTTTTTCTTTTCCTTCATATACAGCTGCTAAGCCCTGCTGCAAGACGTGATATAAGTTGTTTGCTAAATGGTGCTGTCTTTTTTCCTTAAGGAAGAGAAGTAAAAAGCATTTTTGTGTAAAAGGCACAAATTAACAAATTTTCCCATTTTTTTTCACTAACGGTACGTTACTGAGGAAGAGTCTTCAGAAGCAGCTACCACTCATAGCAATCCCCAAATCACGCTCCAATTCCCCAGTGGATGCAATACCTGCCCTCTGATAATATACACTTTCAGATATACTAGGAATGCCTTATAAGCAGCCTTGAACAATGAGGCATGTTTGTATGATTCGTTCTTTTGTGCTTTTCATCGACTTTCTCCCCCATGCATCCATCAATAGTTACATCACTCTCCATCCCTCGGGCAGTGCGTACCTCCCAGGCTAATGCCATTAAATATAAAGCACATCTTGAGTTAAACGTTAGCTTCACACTAACTAGGGCTTGCTTTCCGACTGAATAATCAACTTTAAAGGAGATGGTTTTCTATAGCTCAGATGAGAAAGCTGCAAAGGAACTGCTTAGCAATCCTCTTGAAAGAAAGCATTCAGTGTTGGAAACTAAATTCTATTTTATCTATTTAGACTTGTCACTAGTAATTACTCAAAAGCTCTGTCAGCTTTTAGCTTTAATGATGTAATAACTGCTACAAGCCTTTCAGAAAGGGGGTGCAGGTCATAACAAAATCAAAAAGTTATTTTACTGTGAGCACATATTTCCATAAAACCAGTGCAGGACTGAATCACAGAATCACAGAATGTTAGAGGTTGGAAGGGACCTTAAAGATCATCTAGTCCAACCCCCCTGCCGGAGCAGGATCACCTACAGTAGAGCGCACAGGAACGCGTCCAGGCGGATTTTGAATGTCTCAAGAGAAGGAGATTCCACAACCTCCCTGGGCAGCCTGTTCCAGTGCTCGGTCACCCTCACAGTAAAAAAGTTTTTCCTCATATTTTTATGGAACCTCCTGTGTTCCAGCTTCCACCCACTGCCCCTTGTCTTGTCAGTGGACGCCGCTAAAAAGAGCCTGGTTCCATCTTCCTGACATTCCCCCTTGACATATTTATAAACATTAATGAGGTCACCCCTCAGCCTCCTCTTCTCCAAGCTAAAGAGATCCAGCTCCGTCAGCCTTTCCTCATAAGGGAGCCCAAGAAATATCTTAATGTGCTTGTTGGTCATCTCCCATTCATGCCAAGCTGAGCTAAGTTGAGTATCAGAGGCAGGAGAGAGTGCATAGAATCATAGAACAGTTCAGGTTGGAAAAGACCCTTGGGATCATTGAGTCCAACCATTAACCCTACACTATGAGTTCACCCCTAAACCATATCACCCAACACCACATCTAAGCGACACTTAAACACATCCAGGGATGGCGACTTAACCCCCTCCCTAGGCAGTCCGTTCCAGTGTCTGACCACTCTTTCCGTGAAGAATTTCTTCCTAATGTCCAGTCTAAACTTGCCCTGTTGCAACTTGAACCCATTCCCCCTGGTTCCGTCCCTAATGACCTGTGAGAAGAGACCAGCACCAACCTCTCTACAATGTCCTTTCAAGTGATTGTAGAGCATGATGAGGTCCCTCCTCAGCCTCCTCTTCCTCAAACTGAAAAGTCCCAGCTCCCTCAATCGCTCCTCACGATGTCTATTCATAAGTCCCTGGGATGATGAGTTCAAAGCACGTGGGCCACACTCACCGCTTCGTCAGAAAGGCAGTCTTAAAATGTGTAGTCTTCTGAAGGCAGCCCACCTAGCACAGGCTGACAATAAAAGCAACTAAATGTAAAACCTGGAAGGAAGATACTATGTATTCGGATATGTTGTCATGAAAGGTGAGGTCTAGCCCCTTGATGCATGGAACCAAGCCTCAAAAGCCTGCTCCAACCCAGTAAAAGGCAAGCTTCCCAAAATTGTTACTTATAAGTTTGGGATTCTAAAATGCAGCCAGCCCTCCCTTAGGGCTGAAACAAAGGACATCAGCTCTAGAAATGCCAATATGCTAAGACTGCCTGGCAAAGCCTTTTTTGCACAGTCTGATCTTCAAGGAGGCAACTCCAAAAACTGATGCTTTGGAAGTAGGTTTGAGGACTGCTGCATGATGGGAAGCCATCAAGGAGGACCAAGCAGATCTCTGAAAACTGAGGATAGTAAACTCTGCCACTGAGAGAAGAAAATACCTATCACTGGAGTAGACTGTAGCATCATGACCTCAGAGCCTTGCTGAAGCTGCATTGGTTCCCCCCACCATCTGAAGAATCAGAGAATACATATAAAAAAAGTTTATCTAGTGACACGTGTTCCTTCCTACATCACACGGTTACAACACTAGGAAAAATATCAGTATGCAGATTATTTCCCTTCAATATCAAGATGAGCAGAAGTCACCTCTCATTCCCTAAGTATCTTTTGGGTCATGGGTGGGTGACACAAACCTTCACTCTGTTTAACACAGGGTCCACGTTGTGCGGTATGATAGGTGAAAGCTGTCAGACTTGGAGAATGGGACTTGACTTGAGGTGTGAAGTATGAGGTATGAAGGCCTGCAAACAGAATCTGTTTTCTGTGCCTGACTCCTGAAGTACTGGCTGATGGCAAGGCGGTCTTGGATATCACAGGTCTGCAGACTCTTTGAAGCCCTGGCAGTGAATATCAATGCTTGGGATTATTGCAGTAAACTTTCTCCTGAGTCTTACTGTGATCACAATCCATCTGGAACTTCCTAATGAACTCCACCATGATCTTACTGTGCTAATCACACTGGAAATGGCCATAAGCATGCCACTGTAAGCTGAGTAGCTTTGGTCACACTATGCTGGTAGTTTGACGTGAAGCAGGAGCTGTGCAGAGCTTCTGTCCAAAATCCACTTCTGTGGGCAGGATAAAAGCAATCACAATAGCAAGCAGGGACAAAAGAAAAAGAAAAGAAAGACAGAAAGAGGATAAAAAAAAAAAACAAGACAGAAAAGAGCAATCCTTCCCCACATTTTAAATTTTTTTTTCTCTCTCAAAGCATTTGCGAAGTGCAGAACAGAGAGCTCAGATCTGATGGCTTTCAGGATTGATTTCAACACTCAAGAAATAAAAGTGGGTACTTCTGAGGTCCTGCTGAGGCTGAGCACACTGAACAGTCACTCCCTCACGCCTTCCCCATCTCCCTTCTGCCTCTCCTCAAGGAGGTAACAGGCAGGTCTGATACCTGCAGCTGCTCTCGTGCAGCTTGCAGGTGCGTAGGAGCGCTGGGCAGCAATGTGTTATCAGCACCATTCAAAGAAGGGGATGAGAAAAAAGCAGAGTGCTGAGGAGAAGAAGAAAATCTACTTTTCCCCTTGCTACTCCTTAGTAGGGTCACAGCTGGTAAGGACTTCCTAAGAGATCAGCTGTGACATTTACTGTTACCAATGGGGAAATGCCACCATTCCCTTTCAAGTCATAGCAAACCAACAAGAAAATTATCCAGCTGAAGCATTAAAACAAATTCTGCAAAAGCCAAAATGAAAAAGTACACAGGTTAGACAGAGACAACATGCAGGCACTGTCAGTGATGGCTGCATTCCTGTATTTCTCAAAGTCTGCCCAAGATTTGCTCGGATCAGAAGGGATGCTGAAGTGGCAGTCACATGCTGAGATGAGAGATGCTTCCCTGTAACAACCAGTGCAGCACTTGGTGAAAAAAATTAAGATAATATATAGCCAAAACGAAGGAAAAACTTTTTGCTCCATAACACTGAATAATTCAGCAGGTACTAGGCACCATTTGAGATGCTGTGCTGTTCTTCCAGTGTCCTTTTACAAAGCACTTTGAAAGCAAAAAGGTGAGCAGGGAGAGCACCACACAGTGAATGCTGAGGATTTTGTGCTTTCCCGAGCAGACTGATCTCCCAAGGGACTACGCAGCTTGCAGTTCCACATCCCCCGTGGGCCAAGCTCTCCTCGTGGTGAATGGTGACACATGTCACAGAAGCGTTCTGCTATCAATTAGGAGTGAAAATGTCTCATGAGCTTTTTATACAGGTCGTCAATCCAGTGATCACAGTTCATGCCTGGCTACCTTCCCTCACCTAAACCAAGGCTGCCTGAATGGGCCAAAACTGGAGGTTATGTAAAAGCTATTAAAAATTTTTGTAATGTGAAAGGCACACTGGGATTTTTTGTTATATTTTTTTTTTAAAAGGTGGCAGTCACTTTGCCTTTTTTCACAGTAAACCAAATGTTAGAAACTCCTGCACAGATGGTAACTTTTGGTGCATTTTTCTGTCCTAGAAATGGGATTTGTCCATCAAATTCTCATCTGCTCTCCCTGTTTCTGTGATTTTCATTTCTGTTCCCTGCAGCTCCCTTCCAATACAGGCATTCAGGTGCCCTTTTAAGATATTTTTTTTTAATGTCCCTCTCTTGAAGAGAAAGAGGTGACATTGTACTTCCTACTTTCACCTTTCAAGGCAACCTGATCGTAAGAAACTACTGGCAATTCTGGGTTTTACCAGAGCTGTGATCTCACAGTAGAGAAGGAGACCATGCTAACATCCTTACTGCTCCATGGCCATGACACCTGTGAGCAGCAGCCATTATAGGTAGAGTTGATCAGACCTAGGTCTGTTGTTACCAGCTCCCTTCTGTCATGATCCAGGACATCCTGACCTTGGAAAGAAGGAATTCTGCTTCAGCATACTCATGTAACTTTATGCTGCTTGTCCTCTTGTGTTGCAGCTCCTTACCTGTTCTCTGAAGTTTTGCAGTGAGTAAGTCACCTGTACTTCTGTATTTACAGGTAGTGTTTTCTTTTTGCAGCAAACTTGCCTTCTGACTGTGGAAGATGAGGGTACATTGCCCATTAGCTACCGCTACAGTGTTGTTCCTGTCCTTCCAACTACAACCAGGACTCCTCAAAACCTCCTTGCCCACCAGGGGCTGCATTGCAGTCTTAGATGCTAACTTTCCCCATTTGGTCTGTCTAGACACACCATGGGGACCCAGAGGAGCTCCTTTGAGGTGGGTATGTCTATCAGGGTGTTCTCCCAACAGGCACTGGTTGAAGATGATATGTTGGGCAGTAGGACACATCAGTGAATTGCTCTGGTTTTGGTATAAGTCAGGTCATACAAATCACTGATAGTTTTATGGGCGTCAGCTCTTACCTTGCAAACTAAGGCAAGTCTAGTGCATCTCTGTTTTCTATCAGAATAACTGCTGAAACAGAGAGTCTCCTGTTATGCTTTGCGTTAGGGCTGAGGCTTCGGCCCAGGGAACGAGCGGTGAGCCAGATCTAGCAAAACAGCTCAAGCAAGGCCTGGGAAAAACATGTATATGGTAGGAATCGCTACCTGATGAGCAACATGGGTACTGCACACTAACCTAAATACTGATCATGAAATAGGTCAACTTGCCCACTGAGTTTTGTTTAAATCAGGCTTGAATGCATTTTCCACCTAAAAAAACTAAGCAGGTGCTCATCTCCTCAGCTGATGTCTTTTAAGCAGGTTGTTGAAATGATGGCAGCCAGGCAACAAGAGTGAAGGAAGGACTTCAGAGTTCCTGCTCCTCTGTGCCCAAGCAGTCTTGCTGAAGCTTGGCATTGGGTGCCTTCAGTGGAGCAGTTTAATGTCACAATGTGCTCCCAGTAAGTGAGAAGCTATGGAGTCCTTTAACAGCACCCCCCTGTTTGATACTCCTGCTTGGATGTATGAGCTCTCATTTTCAGCTCAGGGTGTGAGCAGTGATTTAAACAAAAACATTAAAAGAAATGAAAAGAACCACCCACCACAGCATGGAAAAGCCTGCAGCATGACCATGGAGGCAGCAGAGCATTAAGACAAATTTATCTGATGGTTTTCTGCAGCAGGGGAGAGACAGCACCTGAAATTTATGTGATCATTACACTTTCATGTGCAGTGGCCCCATGAATCTAGAGTAGTGACACAAAGCCATCAACTCCAGAAGCATACTCTTGTTTTATCAGTCTCACAACTTTTCCCCAAAACGGGGGCAAGGCAAAAAGTTCACACTTGAGGACTCTGGTATTGCTTCTTGTATGTAGTCTGTGGCAATTGCAGGCAATAATTTTATTGTTCACCAACTGTTATGGTTTACAAAAAATGAAAATGAAACTGATGGGGCATGAAGGTGTTATTCAATCACTTTCAGAGCTCTCTGTGCCTTCCAGTACCAATTCACTGATTCACAAACACAGGCAGCTGAGCCGAGAGCTGAGATGGGTCAGGATGGAAACCCCATTGCACCTCAGATTGCAGGACAAACTGTAGTCAGCCTGACCAGGGAAATCTCTAACCTTGCCACTGTGGTTTTATTTTACCCTAACCACACTAGAAATTAAAGCGTTCAGGGTCAGAAGCCAATTTTAGCAAGTTCCTGAAAACAGTGCATAGCTTTTTCTGGAACGGAGATGGGCAGAGACACACGATATATTTTTTGGCTCTATTTGGGTGTCCCCAGTGTGCCTTTGGAAGTGAGGAGCCAAAAGCAGAAATCCAAATCTTCAAAATAACTTTCACCACCATCTGTAAAATAGTGTGAACAGGGAAGAAATGAAAGGAAGCTAGTGGAAGAGAACAGCTGAATAGAAAAAATCTGAGCGAATATCTGCAGATTTCCAAAGGGGATCTAGAGATGGTTGGTGAGCAATCAGGTAGATCTTGCAACACTGATAGTTGCCAGGGAAAGAGCCTGAGAAAGTAAAACTGAAGATCTCTGATCTACAGCTGTCATCTTTCTAACATCTAAAAAGTCTGAAATATGAAATTCAGAGATCAGGACTGATGATGGATCTGTTTGCTGAGGTGACTAGTTTGTCAAGATCAGGTAGGGTATACGCAGATATGACAAAACACCTTTGTTAGCCTGCTAGGAGAGAAAACTTCC
Source organism: Trogon surrucura (assembly GCA_020746105.1). Classification (NCBI taxonomy): domain Eukaryota; kingdom Metazoa; phylum Chordata; class Aves; order Trogoniformes; family Trogonidae; genus Trogon; species Trogon surrucura. The sequence continues at coordinate 106,410,332 of CM036618.1, forward strand.
CATGATTGCAACCAGTGTTAACAACTGTGTCCACCATAAAATCACATCACTAGAGTATATATTTAGAAAGTATTTCCAGGTGGTTGCTGGGAAAAGCCCAGGTTATAATTTCGGAAGCTGCATTTCTAGGCAGTTGTTTCATACAAATGTGTCTGTGCTTGACTGCCTTGCGTAGTGCTGTGAAGACAAAAGCCCTTCATTCATAGGCTTCATGTCCATTTCTACAGTGGACCCAAGTGTTGTCTTTGAATTGTGTCCCTGTGGGTGCTTTGACTGAGCTTTGGTTTGCGCAAGCCAGATGAAACAACGACAAGGATGGAAAAGCAGGAGATGCAGTGTGCAACCTGACCACTCCCCATCACGAGGGTATACCAGCAACACGTTCTCGCTGGCAAAGACTGAAGGAAAGGGGTCTCACATTCAGGCTGCTTCTCTGTCTTGATATTCAAAGGTGAAGGACAGGATGGTAGCAGTGAATGAAGAGATGTGGATTGAACCAGCATGCATTAGAGGTCTAGTTCTGATCAGGATTTTAAACTAGGAGGGCCTCAAACAGTCCCAGCAAAAAGTTCAGCATTATGCATTTGGTATTCAGTGTTTTGGCTATAGCTTGTTAACTTGCCATATAACTGCTGATGATTTGTTCATTATATCAGCTTAATTGCTGTAAGCCTAGTGTGTCTGAATCAATCAAAGTTAAAACAATAGAATTAAGTTTTTACATAATCACTTGACTAGAAAGCTAGCTGTGCAGAAGGAAGTTCCACACGATGTTCTCAGATATCTTTACAAAGGAATGATAATTAATTCTGCACTACTTCTGAAGGGACAGAAGAAGATGGGAAAAGATAATAGCTGGCAGTGGTTGTGTAATCCCTGTCCATTTGGTTTGCTGCGGTACACTGATAATGAACAATCTGAAGTATAAAGCTACTTTGAGCCTTAGCCCAAGAAAAGCTTAACACATGCATCGGGACAAAATGCACATCTCCATTTCCTGCACAGGAGCTGGGTCATTTTTATCCTGATTCACAACGACAGCTCAGACCCGTTTACAATGGTTGTGTGAGGCTTAGTGCCAGCAAGCAGATTGCCTTGAAATCCTTCTCTTTTCCTCGCTTACCCTTCCTCTCTCTGTGAACTTTTCCCTGCAACCCACAGAGGCATCATCTCCACTGAGGTGAAAACTGCTTGCAGAACACCTTCCTTTGCATTTACAGGCATATGCCATGTTCCCCCTCTTCTTCCTTCTGAGCTCCTTCTGAGAAGTGGAAAAATATATTTATTATTGGCGATCAGGCATTGGAATGCACTGCCCAGCGAAGTGGTGGAGTCACAGTCCCTGGAGGTGTTTAAGGAGAGGCTGGATGTGGCACTTAGTGCCGTGGTCTAGACGATGTGGTGGTGGTGGAACATAGGCTGGACTTCATAGAATCATAGAATCATAGAATGTTAGGGATTGGAAGGGACCTCGAAAGATCATCAAGTCCAATCCCCCTGCCAGAGCAGGAATGCCTAGACTATGCCACACAGGAACGTGTCCAGGCAGGTCTTGAATGTCTCCAGAGAAGGAGACTCCACAGCCTCTCTGGGCAGCCTGTTCCAGGGCTCCATCACCCTCACTGAGAAGAAGTTTCTTCTCGAGTTTAAGCGGAACCTCTTATGTTCCAGTTTCAGCCCATTACCCCTTGTCCTATCAGTGGTTGTCACCGAGAAGAGCCTGGCTCCATCCTCCTGACACTCACCCTTGATATATTTGTAAACATTAATGAGGTCACCCCTCAATCTCCTCTTCTCCAAACTAAAGAGCCCCAGCTCCTTCAGTCTTTTCTCATAAGGGAGATGCTCCACTCCCTTCATCATCCTAGTTGCCCTGTGCTGGACTCTCTCCAGCAGTTCCCTGTCTTTCTTGAACTGAGGGGTCCAGAACTGGACACAGTATTCCAGATGGGGTCTCACCAGGGCAGAGTAGAGGGGAAGGAGAACCTCTCTCGACCTACTAACCACCCCCCTTCTAATACACCCCAGGATGCCATTGGCCTTCCTGGCCACAAGGGCACAGTGCTGGCTCATGGTCATCCTGCTGTCCACCAAGACTCCCAGGTCCCTTTCCCCTACACTACTCTCTAATAAGTCATTCCCCAACTTATACTGGAACCCGAGGTTGTTCCTACCCAGATGCAAGACCCTACATTTACCCTTGTTGTATTTCATTAAATTTTTCCCCGCCCAACACTCCAGCCTGTCCAGGTCTCGTTGGATGGCAGCACAGCCTGCTGGTGTGTCAGCCACTCCTCCCAGCTTGGTGTCATCAGCAAACTTGCTGATAGTACTCTCTAGTCCCTCATCCAAGTCATCGATGAATATATTGAATAATACTGGTCCCAGTACCGACCCTTGAGGCACTCCACTGGATACAGGTCTCCAACCAGACTCCGCCCCATTGACCACAACTCTTTGGCTTCTTCCCCTTAGCCAGTTCGCAGTGCACCTCACTACCCGAGAGTCTAGACCACACTTCCTCAGTTTAGCAGCAAGGATGCTGTGGGAGACTGTGTCAAATGCTTTACTGAAGTCAAGGTAGACCACATCCACCGCTCTGCCATCATCTATCCACCTTGTTATATGACTTGATGACCTCAGAGATCTTTTCCAGTCTCAACAATTCCGTGATAAGGAACTAGTGACATACATGGAAGAGTATGTCACATACTAAGTGCATGTGAAGTTTCAGCAGAAAATAAAAAATTTTTTTTAAATCCTCATCTTTGGGAGATTTCAGAAATTTTTGGCTTTCTGATGAAAGTAGGTTATGTTCTTATTTGAAGAAAATAGGACTGAAGACATTTGATCAGTAAAAATTAGATGCCACTCTGAGCTTGGTCCAGTCCAGGAGTGGTTGGACACAAGATGCCAGAGAAGGTTAGGGTGACAATTCTAATCAAAATAAGGAAAAAACTTGTGTTTTCAGATTGACTCCCAGCAGAAAGCAGTGGTTATAACTCATTTGTTTGACTGTACATTTTGGATCCCTATATAAAACAGAAACTAGATGATGCTTCTAAGCCTTGAAAAAATCTGAGGCTGGATTACAGTCCCAGAGTGAGCTGTCTCCTGTCCTATCCGAATTACTTCACTCATTTCCACTTGTGTTGCCATCCTTCCTCTCTTATCACATGGTATTGTACCAACACAGCAAGGGACTGCATTAACCATACTGTAGAATGAACACATGCATTACTCACCGAAATACCTGCTGTTAATTCTAATATGACCCGATTATATTCTTAGATAGATGGCTCATGAATCATGGAGAGAAATAGGTCGCTTCAAAATATATGTAAAAATCTGCAAATCTACATTGTGTAGTATTACAGTGCTCACGTATCTATTATTAATTATAATTTATCCTCACTGCAGAACCTGGACAATGAAATGTCTGTCATTCATCTTGTAGGTTGCTCCACTGTAAAATCATTTAAAATAGAAAAACGAAACCATTTTAATTTTAAAAAAATGAATGAATTGTAGAGGCGCTGGCACTGCTATCAGCATCGCTGAAGGCCCTTGATGAAAATGACCACCGTTGTCTGACTGCGGCATGTTGCAAGAAAAAAAAAATGTTGTGATTTCACAGGACTTCAGAAAGTTGTTTCCTTGGACCTCTACTGACTGGGTAAGGCAACCTAACTAGCAAACTTTGATCTGGAAGCCATTCCAAAGTTTTGCATTACTCTACCAGAAGAGCAGACACAGAGATGAAGCCAGGGACCCTGCTGCGGTCAAGTGCCATGCATGTAGGATATCAGGCTAACCTAGCATTAATGCTGCCAGATCCTCATGTTGCAAAACCTCACCCGATACCTTGAAAGCAAACATCAGCACATCTCCAAGGATTCCACAAAAGGACTTTGTTATCTCAAGCTCCATTTTAAGGACTGGACACGTGAGGCACTGTGAGCAGAAGCAATTTGCTTAACCTTAGTCAGGTGGTAGCAGCAATAGGAGAAACTGCTCCATGTCTCTCCTGTGTTGTCTTATAATATCCATAAATTTTTTTACAATACCAAGGGCATGCTGATGCTGAGAAGCTGGCTCCCTCCTCTATAGGGGGTGCAACATTTTGCAGAGGTAACAGTTTGTGTCCTTTCAGCAGGGCTTACAGCCTCAGGTGTGTCATTGCAGAGGGATCCACTCTCCCTTCCCATATGAGCACCGAGCCTTGCGCTGGGCACCCACGCCAAAAGCTGGGGTCTCTAGGTACCACAGCAATGCAAATAACATTCACAGCATAGCAGGTGAAATGAAGAGGAGGTCTCTCAATAGGAAAGGTGTTGCCAGTTACTTGGTCAGAAGGAGCTATTTTTCTCAAACTCAGTTGAATCTGTTTGAGTTTTGGAAAGAAAGGCTTGCCACATCATTTCACATGTTCTTGTAGGTAGTGACGCTTGTGGATTTACAACATCATGACTAAGAGAGGAGCAGGCACACATCTACCATACAATTGTTAAAGTACAGAAAATGCTCTCAAGAAAAGCCTAAGTAATTTTGGATTTTGGTATCAGTACAGTTAGCTTATACCATTAAAATAGTGGTAAAAGACAGAGTATCTTTCAATTCATGCAATTACTTCATTTAATATCTGGCACTGCTGAAAGGTAGATAAGAGTTCTGGTTACCTCTGCATGGTTTTCTTCCATTGTTTTTGCTATACACCACTATCAATTTAATAATCAGAAAAACAGCCACACCAGAGAAAACATTTTCTCTTGACTAAGGACTTCTGCCATTGGCTTCATACAGAAAGCACATGAAGAAAATAACTAAGGAGGGCCACGGCTATGGAAAATTAGTCATATTTCTTTTTTTTTATTTTTTCTTTCCCCTTCCCCAAACTCTTAATGGGGGTCATCAATTTGTGAAGCTTCCTAGGAACATGGGAACAACAAACATGGAAATGTGTCTCTTCCTCCTGTAAGTGGGAAGGCAACTATAACGTCTTTAGGAGGAGTAATTGCACTAGGGAATCTGATGGCAAAATTCAACAACCATGTAATTAAGTCTCTCATGTCAGTGTTGAGACATTTTTAAAATACGTAGCCCTGTGCCTGCACAGTCTCAAGGACTCAAAGAAGCTGGAGTGAAGTGACTCTCAAACACATTGCTGCAAGTAAGGACAAAGGAATGGCATGCAAGCCTCTAGCCTGGCCTGGATTTGGCCTGGGTTAAAGCATTGGAAATTTGTTTTGCTAACCTTTCAAAACACAAAACCCCCATCTTTCAAGTCATGAGGTGCCACAACACCTTTCAAGACAACAGTAAGCTAAAAAACAGCTTCAATGATTTGAGAATTTTACTATCAGATTCAAAGCAAGTAAAACCAATCTTTCAAGTTGGCAACCTATACAGAAAGTCTTAGTTTGCTCTGTCCTTTGACATATTTTCAGCTTTTGGAACATAAAACATTAATAGTGATTAATGTGGAGCTGGCATGGGCCAAGGCAACTTGTCATAATTCAATATATTGCTCCTATGATACAGTCCAGGGACAAGTGGATTGAAGATAGCTGGCTTTGCAAATTTACACCAGAACTTGTCTCAGTGCTATGAGGAAAATAAGATATTCATAAAAATATTCTAGAATACCCAAATCTATATGAACTTGTGCCAAAAACTCATACAAACAAAAATTATTCTTCAATAGTCATTACTCTTCTATTTATAAAGTTTCTGTCACTCACTGGCAAACAGAGGTAATAGCATTTGACTTAGAAGACAAATCGCAAACCATGGAAAGTGGAAAGTGAATTGCAAGTCATCAGCCTAAGTGTGTTGCAAGCTGAAGAGTGGAAGAGTGTTGGTCCAAACTATTCTGAGAATCCTTATGAAAAGCAAGTATGTTTGAAGAAACACAGATCATTTCATGCACAGTTCAACCAGAGAAATAACAGGCTAAATTTATGAGCATCACTCACAGTGGACAAATTAATCAGCTCTGTGATATGCTGCAACTACGACCAGAGAAAGCATCTAGCATCAAGCATGAGTAAAATTACAAGTGGCATTCCCCAGCCACAAACTACAACTCCTTTAATGCAGTTTCAGACTTGTTTTTCTTTCCCAGGGATGAAGAGGTAGAGATGAGCTGCTCCAGCTTGTCCATATGAATATATAATACCTCTGGTATTAGATGGGTTCTCGAGAGCATGTACTTCGCATGCCCCTTTGCAAACAAATGGCCAACAGTTGGGAACGTTGGCAAGACATGACACAAGCGCAGGCCTCTCTCAGAGATGAAAATGGCATTAGGACAAACATGATTTATGGCAGTGACTTCGGGGTTTCCATATCTCTTTCGGGTTATTCTTGACACAAGTATACTGACTCAGAGGAGCTAAGAGCTCTGAGCTGGAATAGATACCGGATGTTTGGCTTCAAGCTTGGCAATCGCCTCATGACCTTGGCAATGAGAGCCAAGGGAGAAGAGATGAACTTGATGAACTGGGCGATGGAAATAGCAGCCCAATCAGAGCCCCATGGGTTTCCCTCATAGCCCTGTGCAGGAACACCATGCAAAGCGTGTCCACTAATTAGTCACCAAACTAATTCATAATAAGATGAATAAGACTTATCACAGAATAATACCACCAAAACAACAGTCCCGCAGCCTTACAGACCCTGCAACTTTGGGGTTTGTTTTGCTCCCGTCCCTTATTGTCTTCACATTCACGACCCTCAGACCTCTGCCTTCTCCTCACACAACATCTTCCTGACCTGGACTGTCCTGTCCACAATTTCTGCAAAATCTCTGGCTTTTGTTTCACCAATCTCTCTATTCGTCCATCTAGATTATCTTAGCCTCTTGCTGCTTTGTTTGCGTGACAAGTGTGTCTACTCAGGTTGGCCCCTGTGCTTCTATCTTTTTTTCTGCCATACGATCACCACTGCAGAATGCCCAGTGCCTCTCCCCTCTGTCCTGCTGCCCCTATTCCCTGCCACAATCTGCTCTCACTCCTCTGGGGAGCAAAGTGATGGGTCTGCTCATGCTCCTCTGTCTCATCTGCTTCTTTCCTTCGATCACATCCCTAATCCTTGTTTTTTGCTCCAGGGAGAGTGATACACCTGTAGATATAAGTAAACACACACAGACACAGTTCTCAATCAGGAATTGTCCTGGCAGCGTGCTTCTGCAGGGGCCATAGGACCCATTCCCCAATACCATTCAGGTTACCTCTAAGGGGAAGACACAGGAATTCAAACACTATGAGGGAAAAAATGACAAAACCTCTGGTGAATTCCCTCAGACAAAGCAAATTGCCGCACACAACCCACTGAATCCACAATCAAGGTTAACCTTGTTAAGGCCATCTCGTTAGTCTTGTAGTTGAATCTATAGGTTTGGGTTGTTTTGTTTTAAATGGCATCATGCAAAAATGATCCACCAATACTCACACAAAGATGCACAGTCAAATAACCCCAGGAAATAGAAAAAGAGACAGATGGAGAATTTTCCTGGCTTATTTTCTCCCCTGTGGCTACTATGCTGTTTCTGCTAGAAAGGATGTGGAAGGAGGAAAAATGAATAAATATAAATTGACTTTGTGGGATGCATAGATAACTGAAATATTTCTTTAAGTCCACATGAAAAACACCAATGAAAAGGAAAAAGGATTAGTAAAAGCCAGAAAACAGACTTTACAACTCAAACTAATAGTAAAGTGGAATTTCTGGTTTTATCCTGATAAAGTTCCTTGTTCAGTTTTGCATACAAGGAGCAGTTTCTGTCCTTAATATCTTTGAAGGGACTTAACCTCTACACTTGAAGTTCACGAGAAAGCATTTTACCAAAAAGAAAAGAGTTCAGTGTTTGCTTCAATGAGGACCAACGAGATACATTATATTTGCCAAGTGCCTGGCAGTGAGAGAACCTGGGGACTGTTCTGTCTCACTTTGCCAAGCTGTGAAGGTGCTGCCAAAGGGCTGAAAAGCATTAGGATGCACAATGCACAGCACCCATCAAATGACCTCTGAGCAACAACATTACCTACTAATGCTACCTGGTGATGGGCAGAAGGTTCTATCAGCTTTCCAGAACCAGAGAAACAGTAATGAAATATTAGTGGCCATATCCAGCGTATCACATAGAATCACAGAATTGTTTAAGTTGGAAAAGACCTTTAATATGATTGAGTCCGACTGTTAACCAAGCAATGCCAGGTCCACCACTCAGCCATATCATTAAGCACCTCATCTACATGTCTTTTAAATACCTCCAGGGATGGTAACTCCACCACTTCCCTGGAGAGCCTGTTCCAATGCTTGATAACCTTTTTGGTCAGGAAATTTTTCCTACTGTCCAATCTAAACCTCCCCCAGTATAACCTGAGGCCGTTTCCTCTTGTCCTACTGCTTGTTATTGGGAGAAGAAACCAACCCCCACACCTTGCTACAACCTCCTTTCAGCTAGAGAGCAATGAGGTCTCCCCTCAGCCTCCTTTTCTCCAGGCTAAACAACCCCAGTTCCCTCAGCTGCTCCTCATAAGACTTGATCTCCAGACCCTTCACCAGCTTTGTTGTCCTCCTCTGGACACTCTCCAGCACCTCATTTTCTTTCTTTCATGGAGGGGCCCAAAACTGAACACAGGATTCAAGGTGTGGCCTCACCAGTGCTGAGCACAGGGTCAGAACTACATCCCTGCTCCTGCTGGCCACACTATTCCTGACACAAGCCAGGATGCTGCTGGCTCATGTTCAGCTTGCTGTCCACCAACACCTCCACCCAGGTCCTTTTCTGACAGGTAGCTTTCCAGCCACTCTTCTCCATGCCCGTAGCACTGCATAGAGTTATTGTGACCCAAGTGACATAGGCAAGCCAATCTTCCACCCTGTCCTCTGAGCCAGCCAACGGAGGCCGAGGTACATGGGCCACGCAGGTGGTGCGAATGGGAGGTGGGCTGGTGAAACAAGCAGGCTGTGTGGGGCACCGGTGGTGTTGAGAGCTGTCACTGAGCACAGATGGCACATGCCTGGCTGCCTGGTGAGCGCTGTGTGCTCCGCTTTCCTCCATTCTCCTCTGCTTTTACTGGGCAGATGTGGCAACTGCTCACTCATCCGCCCGAGGGAAGTTTTGATCAGTCCTTACCCCCTGCATCTTCCCCTGCCCCCACGACTGCTACCTGTTTGTACCTCCAGTGGTTTCTGAGGTGTGGTTCTGCCATTTGGATCATGTACTGCCTCTCCCCTGGTTCCTCCCAGTCAAACCTGTGGATTCTCTGATGCTGCTTTCGTCTCTGACCCAGGGCTCTCAGAACAGGGTGCCCGCAGTGTGCTGTGGCCAGCATAGAAACATCATGCTCACAGTAGCAAACAGGTTTGGGTTCTTTTTTTTTTTTTTTTTCTGCTTGCTTTGCTGACTTGCCCCATCATTTGTTCCTCACACACCACAACAGGGAAAGGCTAGCCATAAAATCCTGTATGTATTTATGTATTTTTCTTAGAATCTCTGGCTGCTTAGTCAAATGGCAAAAATATAACTACTTTAGAGTACTGGTTTCCTTTTATGTACAAAAAAGTGAAAGACAGGGAAAGAGAATTCTGTCTATGTTAAGTATTTTCTTTGCTTTTGTTCACAAAGGCAGTTAAAATAATAATAAAACCTGTTACATTCATTTTTAATGTTGTTTACAGTGGGGGGTTATTTTTAAGTCTTCTGTTCTCCCTTTACCCCTTTCTTTCTCATAATGAAAAGAAGGGAAATTGCCTAATTTAGTTTGGTTGCTCTGTTGGCCATATTAGTGCATCTTGCTCAGAAGAGCATCCCTGAGAAGAATGGTATGTTTTTAATGCCCACTTAATGTCAGCCTTTGCATTTTTGCTTAGTGTTGATTAGTGAAGTCACCCTGAAGATCTGATTTACTGGCTATTCTCCTGGTCTCTGGAAGAATGTTAGGTATTTCTCAGCTAGAGAATTACTCTACTTGTAGCTCAACCTCCAGATGTAAACATCTGCTCTGCTCATCCCTCATAAGGGTAGAAGTGGAACATTTTCTTACATGCCCATTTTTGTCCTCCAGCTGCATCTGTCCCAAAAAGCTACATATGCTGGTCTCTGGAATATGAAGTAATCCCCTAATATGTGAATCTGCATTAGACAGAATAAAATCTGCATACAGATGTGTTTTGGCTTTTGTAGGTACAGTAGCAACTAAAGGATCAGTGAGTGATGACAGCAGACATTCCCATGTTCACAGCAATTGTCTTAGAAAAGCAGTAAGAGAAGTGATTTTGCAGTCAAGTTCTGCACTACCACGGAGGCACTATAGTTAGACAGCATGGAAAACAGGAAAAAAAAAGTATTTAAATTATCTGCATCCAGAAGCATGATTATTATCATGAAGCAGTACCTAGGACGATTTCGCTTAGATGGACCATTAGAGGGACGAATTTTGACAGGACTGAGAAGGACATACGACTGCCTTTAATAATTGGCCCACTTAAATTTTTACCTGATTTCATTCCATAGCAAAGGGCCAGCACAAACAAGCACTTGGACTCTGTTATGGTTATGGGTCATCAACGGTACTCTGTGAAAATACTGTGACCCAAAGAGTGTGTGCATGTAACCAGAAAAAACTTGACTGTTTTCAGTGAAACATGTATTCAGTGTACAGCCATCCTTTCACACATTTCATCTTTCATCAGTTAAAATGCTTCCCAACTGCAGCTGTTTTTCACCAGCCTCACATGTGCTTTCTCAAAGAACAAGACACTTATTGAAAGCCTACTAAACCACGTTGGTAGAAATCGTTGCCTGACAGCTTTTCCAGATGAGTTTCACAGGAAGCAAATAAAGTGGGCAGCACATTAATTATCATAGAATCATTATGTTTCTTCAGATAAATTATTTTAAAACCCTTTCCTCCCACCACTAGCTGAGTTCTCATGCTGATATGGGCACCATCAGTCATGTGCTGCTGTTGCTGCACATGGCAAAGCCAGTGGTGGGGAGCAGTCCAGCACACCACTGAATATATAACTCTCCCCATCACTGACCTGACTTACCCTGGGGACAAATTCAGCCTGACACACATGGGTGTAGCTTCCATTATAGCTGTTTTGCAGAAATGAGGAACACAGAACTTAATGTAAGAGAGCTCCAGAACTATCTTTCATCCTCCTGTAATGTTTTTTCCATTTCATTTGTTATATTAGCCTGTAAGGCTCATTCATCATCAGAAGCATTCATGCTAATTTGCCACTCACACCCATTTTATTACAAACATGTACCCAATGTGTAATTTACTCCCCCAGTTATAATCACAGCTGGAATTATCACAGAGCCTTCCTAAGTGTTTCTTCTTCAATATTTTTACAAGCTTCTGCTGGGCTGAGTTTTGCATATCCAGAGGAAGATCCTTTCAATGAGATCAAGAACTACCACCATGCTACATTGGAGGCACTGCACCAATCTGATGTGCACCCAAGATGTGCTCACTGGGAAACAGCTTCTGCTTGGCTTGAGAAAGCACACGAACAGTAAGTAACAACAACATGGAAAAACCCCACAAACATCTCCAGCTCTCTTTTCTAGTGCTCAGCAGGAAAACACACCTGGAAACACAGATTGTTCAGTCTTCAGAATGGTGACTGATACTCCCTAAATACATCTAAGTAGCTCTGGAGTCTCTTTTACCAACCTTCCAAACATATACAAAGTATCAAGGCACTTATTTCCTTACTAAAATTTACAATAGGTAACCTAAGTGCCAGGAACCTACAACCGTTGCAGGGCTGGCCATGAAACCATGCAACTTTTAAATCACATAGGCTAGTATCTGATTAGCAGAACCACGTACTTCCCTCCCAAATGAGAAACTTACAATCCAATTCCATTTCAAGTTACCACGAATGTAGGGCAAGATACCACTTACTATGTGAAGTGTTTTGCACACTGCAGGACTGATGGTTCAGTAAAGAAGGGCAGGATAACCCAAGCACAAGAAGAGGGCAAAGGGAGAGTGGCAGGACAGCACAGGATCTTTAATAGGTTTGAATAATAACTCATACTTGGTGCTGCTTAATATACCCCCACCACTAGATGAGGAGAGATTGCCTAGCCCTCTGCCAATCTCCGGGGGGAAGGCAGGCATTCAGCTGTGGTCTGGCCAAAATTAAGCCAGCAGGCAGATTTGAGTATCGTGATTTTGCTTTGCATGAGTATTTGGCTGGTACTTACATGACCATTTATTCTTCTGCCCCAAAACATCCCTTGTAGGTTATCAATACTGATGGCTTTGCAGTGTCAGGTTTCCATACCTGCTGCCATACTACAGCAAAACAACTCAGAAGACTCGCTCTGTGCTCAGGTCAGAGTATCAGGTCAAACTCACTTCTCTCCCTTTGGGTCTCACGAATTTCAGTACAAATTCTTGACTCATCTGCACAGGGACTGGTAAAAATTCCTGGTATTTCTCTTGGAGAGACCCATCACAGAAATGGACAAACCTGACATAAAATTCAATTTTCTCATCCTTCTTGCACCTCTCTGCTTCTTAGAGCTGCTTCCCTGTGATCTCTTCCTTTAAGCTGCCAGAGGCTGGTCCCAGCAGTGATGGGGATGCTCAGAGACGTTGTCATGGCAAGGGCAGGTAGGATCCACCTGAATGTGACACAGCAAGTCTGGCCTGGCTGGAAACAACTGTCTACTCTTTTGTGAGAAAAAGGAGCACAGTATGTCCAGTGCAGGGCCATGACACCAAGGAAGAAACGTGATGACATCATAAGAAAAGAACTGCGTTTTGTCCCCAGATGAGACCTCCTGTGAAAATTTTCACACAGGGGTAGTTTTCCTAGACTTTTTTACTGCCTTTGAAGCTTCCCATCGGGAATGCTTTATTTTCCCACTCCAGCCAGAGCTGCACGATCTCAACATGACAGTGCCCTCCCTCTGGCTTATAAATATCATCATTTCCCCTTTATGGGCACTGGTAGTTCTGTGGTGAGTGGTGTGAGACCGTTCTCCCAACTGAGATTAAACATGTGCGTGCAATACCAACTTTGTGTTACCTGTACATCCCCCACTGTTGTCAGACACAATAAGGATCCACCACAAGATGGGCATAATTGGCAGAGCAAGGAGAATGAGGACTCTCGGAGGGAAGGAAGAGGTGAGGCTCACTCGTATACCTTACCCCCAGATTTTATTCTGTAGGCCTTGGGTTGCTTGCTTTGCAATTTCACTCCCTGGGAATTGCAGAGGACAAGAAAACTTCTCCCTTTAACCAGTTATGATGAAGTAGGGGTCATTTGCAAGCACAGCTATCCAGTGTTGCGTGTGTGATGAGCCAGTGATCTGAGCCTAATTTCTTATAAAAAGGATCCTGGAAAATGGCTGTATCCCTGAAAATTGTGTTAAGTCAATCTAATATAAATGGTGTTCAAAAAAACCTCTTGAAAACTGACCTTCAAAGTTCTCTAGTGGTAGGAGATGCTAGGATTAAATTGCCCACTCAAAGTTTATTTTGCTCCTTTCCGTACATTTATTATCATATAGCTTTTAATTATGCTCTACATTTTGCAAAGAGCTCATATCTCCTTCACTGAATGTGAGGGATGGAACAAAGGAATGACATGGAATTAAAAAGCAGATTCCTGGCAGGGAAGAATTTATCCTAAACTGCTGAAGTCTGGCAGACTGTAAGTAAACGAATGTAGGCTTTCCCACTGCAAAGTGTCCTGTAAACTTAGTATCATAGAATCATAGAACAGTTCAGGTTGGAAAAGACTCTTGGGATCATCAAGTCCAACCATTAACCCTACACTACAACCATTAACCCTACACCACAAGTTCACCCCTAAGCCATATCACCCAACATCACATCTAAGCGACACTTAAACACATCCAGGATGGCGACTCAACCACCTCCCTAGGCAGTCTGTTCCAGTGTCTGACCACTCTTTCCGTGAAGAATTTCTTCCTAATGTCCAGTCTGAACTTGCCCTGTTGCAATTTGAACCCATTCCCCCTGGTTCCGTCCCTAATGACCTGTGAGAAGAGACCAGCACCAATCTCTCTACATGTCCTTTCAAGTAATTGTAGAGCATGATGAGGTCCCCCCTCAGCCTCCTCTTCCTTAAACTGAACAGTCCCAGCTCCCTCAATCGCTCCTTGTAAGGTCTATTCTCCAGGCCCTTCATCAGTTTTGTCTCCCTCTTCTGCAGTCACTCCGACACCTCGATATCTCTCTGAACTGTGACAACAGTCCTAACAATAATAGTGCAGTGACTCCCATGGGAAAACCAGTTTGATTTAAATACATTTCCTTTCAAAAATTCTGTTTACATGATAAAGTTATCATACATGTAAATGAAATCAGACAAGCAAGGCTTCTGGGGAGGAGGAGAGATGTGGAGACAGGGTGGGAAGGAATACAGATACTTTTGAATCAATGGGAAACAAACAAAACCTTTAGGAAGTTGGCCAGTGGGATTGTCAGATAACGCTTCCTATAAGCCTTGTGGAAAAAAATTGCATTTATGTAAAAAAAGACACAAACTGTGAAACAGCAAATCCGCTTCAAATTTTGAAAAAGGTCTATTTGCTTGCAAATTTCTCATCAGCTGCAGAAAAAAATATCGGAAAAGGATAGGACTAAAAGTCAATTTGCTTGCAAATCCTACAGATAAAGATGACACTGGGATAAAATCGGAAAAACAACATGCACATCTTTCTCCTCATTTTGTCATTTAGAGTTTACAGAATTTTTCTGAAGCATATCACCAAGTGAGTTTTAAGCGGTAGAAAACAAAGCTGGACTTGGACTGTGTTTATTTAAATAAAGTTTAGACAGCAAGTTGTCTACACTTTGGCAAACCCGCAGTTCTGTGGGAGCAAAAATAAACTATTTAATTTTACTTCCAAAGAAGGAATGAAAGATAATAAACTTAAACTGCAGGGAAAAAGAGTAGTCACTGTTGTTACTGCTTTTGAAACTTTAAGCTTTGGTCTAAGTTATCTTGCCTTCAAAACTCAACAACTGGAAAGACAACATTCATAAAAGATACACAGTTTTTCCTAAATATATATATATTTTTACTTTTCTTTCTGTATTTTTTAATAAAAGCTCACAGAAGCAGAATAGCATAATACTCACTTTGCAGAGCATATGCCAAGTACACAATTGTGTATAAGAATTTGCTCTTCTCTATATTCAATCACAGAATCATAGAATGGCCCAGGCTGGAAGGGACCTTAGAGATCATCTAATCCAACCTTCCTGTCATGGGCAGGGATGCCTCTCAACTAGATCATGCAACACATGAGGACCAGTGTGCTCAGCTTGCTCCCTGAAATGCTTATACACCAATGCACGCAGCATGGGGAATAAGCAGGAGGAGCTAGAAACCTGGGTTCGGGCAGGAGATTATGATCTGGTGGCAATTACAGAGACATGGTGGGACAGCTCACATGACTGGAATGTGGTCATGGGTGGCTATGTCCTTTTCAGGAAAGACAGGCCAGCCAGGCGAGGTGGTGGAGTCGCTCTTTACGTGAAAGAGCAACTACAATGTCTTGAATACCATCCAGGCATGGAGGAGGAGCAAGTTGAGAGTGTATGGGTTAGAATTAAGGGGCAGGCTGGCAGGAGAGATACTGTTGTGGGTGTCTATTACAGGCCACCAGATCAGGGTGAGGAAGTTGATGAGGCCTTCTACATGCAGCTGAGAGTGGTCTCACAATCACAGGCCCTGGTTGTCGTGGGGGATTTTAACTTCCCTGATATTTGCTGGAAGGACAACTCAGCCAGCCAGCCACAGTCCAGGAGGTTCCTCCAGTGCATCGATGATAATTTTCTGTTGCAAATGGTGGAGGAGCCGACTAGGAGAGGAGTACTGCTGGACCTCATCCTCGCTAACAAGGAGGATCTGGTTGAAGCAGTAAAGGTTGAGGGCTGCCTTGGCTGCAGTGACCATGAAATGGTGGAGTTCAGGATCTCATGTAGCAGAAACAAAATAGCAAGCAGAATTGCAACCCTGGACTTTGCCAAGGCAAACTTTGGATTTTTCAAGCAATTACTAGAGAAAATCCCATGGGCAAGGCTGTTTGAAGGTAAAGGGGCCCAAGATAGTTGGTTAGCGTTCAGGAACTGCTTCTACCGTGCTCAAGATCAGAGCATCCCGACACGTAGGAAGTCAAGGACGGGAGCCAGGAGACCTGTGTGGCTAAACAGGGACCTGCTGGGTAAGCTCAAGGGCAAGAGGAGAATTTACAGATCTTGGAAGGCAGGGCTGGCCACTTGGGAAGAATATAAGGCTGTTGTCCGAGGCTGTAGGGAGGCAACTAGGAAAGCAAAGGCCTCCCTAGAATTGAACCTGGCGAGAGGGGTCAAGGACAACAGGAAGAGCTTTTTCAAATACGTGGCAGATAAAACTAACACCAGAGGCAATGTAGGCCCACTGATGAATGAGGTGGGTGCCTTGGTGACACATGATACAGAGAAGGCAGAGTTACTGAATGCCTTCTTTGCCTCTGTCTACTCTGCCAGAGGCTGTCCTGGGAGCCCCGTTCCCCTGAGGCCCCAGAGGAAGTCAGGGCAGGGGAGGAGTTTGCTTTAGTCGATGAGGACTGGGTTAGGGACCAATTAAGCAATCTGGACATCCATAAATCCATGGGTCCAGACGGGATGCATCCACGGGTGCTGAGGGAGTTGGCTGATGTCATTGCTAGACCACTCTCCATCATCTTTGCCAAGTCTTGGGAGACGGGAGAGGTGCCTGAGGACTGGTGGGAAGCAAATGTCACTCCAGTCTTCAAAAAGGGCAAGAAGGAGGACCAGGGTAACTATAGACCGGTCAGCCTCACCTCCATCCCTGGGAAAGTGATGGAACGACTTATCCTTGGTGCCATCTCAAGGCATATCAGGGATAAGAGGGTCATTAGAGACAGTCAGCATGGCTTCACCAAAGGGAAGTCGTGCTTGACTAACCTCATAGCCTTTTATGAGGATATAACAAGGTGGATAGATGATGGCAGAGCAGTGGATGTGGTCTACCTTGACTTCAGTAAAGCATTTGACACAGTCTCCCACAGCATCCTTGCTGCTAAACTGAGGAAGTGTGGTCTAGACTCTCGGGTAGTGAGGTGGACTGTGAACTGGCTAAGGGGAAGAAGCCAGAGAGTTGTGGTCAATGGGGCGGAGTCTGGCTGGAGACCTGTATCCAGTGGAGTCCCTCAAGGGTCGGTACTGGGACCAGTATTATTCAATATATTCATTGATGACTTGGATGAGGGACTAGAGAGTACTATCAGCAAGTTTGCTGATGACACCAAGCTGGGAGGAGTGGCTGACACACCAGAAGGCTGTGCTGCCATTCAGCGAGACCTGGACAGGCTGGAGGGTTGGGCGGGGAAAAATTTAATGAAATATAACAAGGGTAAATGTAGAGTCTTGCATCTGGGTAGGAACAACCTCGGGTTCCAGTATAAGTTGGGGAATGACTTATTAGAGAGTAGTGTAGGGGAAAGGGACCTGGGAGTCTTGGTGGACAGCAGGATGACCATGAGCCAGCACTGTGCCCTTGTGGCCAGGAAGGCCAATGGCATCCTGGGGTGTATTAGAAGGGGGGTGGTTAGTAGGTCGAGAGAGGTTCTCCTTCCCCTCTACTCTGCCCTGGTGAGACCCCATCTGGAATATTGTGTCCAGTTCTGGGCCCCTCAGTTCAAGAAAGACAGGGAACTGCTGGAGAGAGTCCAGCACAGGACAACTAGGATGATTAAGGGAGTGGAGCATCTCCCTTATGAGAAAAGACTGAGGGAGCTGGGGCTCTTTAGTTTGGAGAAGAGGAGACTGAGGGGTCACCTCATTAATGTTTACAAATATATCAAGGGTGAGTGTCACGAGGATGGAGCCAGGCTCTTCTCGGTGACAACCACTGATAGGACAAGGGGTAATGGGCTGAAACTGGAACATAAGAGGTTCCGCTTAAACTCGAGAAGAAGCTTCTTCTCAGTGAGGGTGACGGAGCACTGGAACAGGCTGCCCAGAGAGGCTGTGGAGTCTCCTTCTCTGGAGACATTCAAGACCTGCCTGGACACGTTCCTGTGTGGCATAATCTAGGCATTCCTGCTCTGGCAGGGGGATTGGACTTGATGATCTTTCGAGGTCCCTTCCAATCCCTAACATTCTATGATTCTATGATGATAACTGCAAGGAATCCAGCAACAAACATAAACAACGGGGACTGGCATTTAGACTGAGTGCTTCATTAAGCCATTCCTATTGTTTGTAAGACTACTCTTAGATGAACTTCAGCATTCATGGCTCAGTGTGAAGAATTGTGAAGAATTACTGCAGAATGGAAGCCTGGGAAAGGACAGGCTGATTAATTCTATGTGAATACACACCCTCTAACTGACTATTTTAAAAGCATTTTAATTTTCACAGCCATTATGTTGGTCAATGTGGCTTGAAGAGAGAGTTGTCTATTTATACAACTCTGCTTTCCAATAGAAGAGTGAGGGAATTATTGATGATAAATACAGCATCTTGCTTACTTTGCTGAATTTAATATCAGTAAAAAAATTCGCATTTTTGTGAGGGCTGGATAGGCAGGTAAACCCCAGAATGGTTTTGTCTTTCCCAGTGATAGCCTCACTCAGGTATGTGGGAGGGATAATGTATTTTTTTTTCACTGACTGCACACAATTTCTTCCATTATCTTTTTCTCAAAGTAAAATAGGCTGCACCAAATTCACAGGACTTCACATACCTGGCTGGTAAAGAAATATCTTCCCTGTTCAGATAGTCAGCTCAGGGGACAGCAGGGCAAACAGCTTTGCAACCTGAAGAAATGGAATCTACATGAAGAAGGGAACAGATTTGCGGCTTAGGCACTGGGTTAAGATGCAAGAGAATTAAATTTTACTCCTGACCATAGGCCTTGCCTGTACCTTGGGGCAATTCCTTCGCTCTTGGTGTGCTCCACCTCTCTATCTGTAGGAAGCTACCCTGATACCTTCAAGTGACAGGGGTTCTGCAAAGATAAATTCATTTTGAGTGCTGGAGAAAAACAGTGGCATGGATAACTTCTGCACCTCCCACTTGTTTTTTGTGCTTAATATGTTATGCCTAAATGGATTGAGCATTATTTATAGTAGGACATAGGTAGGTGGTAGACTGAAGAGATGCATCTTTTCATCCCAGAAGTCCACACTAGAAATTGCTTAAGCAGCAACATCCTAAGGTGGCTGGAAATTCAGCCTAATGCAGAATTTTGAATGAAAATTTCCTAAAAGGTTGGGGTGTTTGCCTCCAGTGTGGCAGATGTCACACTTAATCTATTTTGTCAAACACACAGCCTTAATCAGGGAATGTTACGTGAGAGCTAAGTACAACCAGATCACAAAGGAATGTACTGTCTCCAGAATACTAATGAAAGATTAGCTCTTCAATTTAGCCTTTGAATTTTGAGGAATCTTTTATTTTGTTTTTATATTGAACTAAAAGCAGAACAGACTAAAGCATGTAGATGAAGCACTGCCATGAGAAAATAATAATTTATTTCTCTGCAATAAGAAATCTCATTTACATAAAATGAGAAATAATTAAATTGGAGCTGAACTGTGTGCCTTATCAATTTAATTGAATCTGAGCTACATGTTTATGTCGACTGTTTTATCGGGGCTGGTTCCTGGAAAGCATTAGTTATTAGTAATTTTTTCAGCAAGATGAATCAACACTTCTTAACTGAGAGAGTTAAGTCCTGGAATAAACTCCTGCTGAGCCCCACAGATCAACACAGACAATAGTGATGTGCCTGCAGAGCTGTGGAGAGCTTAGTCAACACGTAATTTAAAATATTGGTGAAGAAAGCCTTCTGTGTATATTTGATGCTGAAGATGGCTGCTACGGCTAATCTTTTTATCAACTCAGGCCCTATGATTTCACCACATAACTGTCTTCCTTTCTAATTACTTCCTTACTACACGAATGAAGATGCAAGTGGGTGCAAGTTGGAACATAGGAGGTTCCATAAAAATATAGAAAAAACTTTTTCACTGTGAGGGTGACAGAGCACTGGCACAGGCTGCCCAGGGAGGTTGTGGAGTCTCCTTCTCTGGAGACATTCAAAACCCGCCTGGACACGTTCCTGTGTGATCTACTGCAGGTGGTCCTGCTCTGGCAGGGGTTTGGACTAGATGATCTTTGAGATCCCTTCCAACCTCTAACACTCTGTGACTCTGTGATTCCATTAAGATCCTCATGTCTTTCAGGATTGGAATTTCCCTATCAAGTGTTCCAGTGTTGCCTGGCATTAAGTGTTGCATTTCTTTTCTTGTTTGCTTTTAATTTCAATATTCATTCATTGCATGGCCCTTTTTCTCCATTAAATTATAAAAACTCTCAAAAATCAGATGTGTTGTCTAGAAAAACAAAGACAATCAACAACTGGCCTTTCACCTTTTTCTTAGAGAAGTCCAGTAGATTGAAACCCCTGTTGCTGCACTGTAAGGTATATCCTCCAGAGATTTACACCATTTTACAGGTCTTTCTGAAATCCCTCAAATGAAGTGCCAACACTTTGACTACACAGTATTTCCAACCGTGAATTGATCTCACTTCTTCGTATACCCGACTCTTACAAATTGCCTGAGCTTTAAGGGGAGGTTTCCAATATGTCCACCTATATTCTGGTACAGGCTTCCCAGGGAAACAGTTGAGTCACCATCCCTGGAGGTATTTAGAAGACATGTAGATGTGGTGCTTAGTGATATGGTTTACAAGTGGACCTGGCATTGCTAGGTTAACAGTTACACATGATGATCTTAGCGGTCTTCTCCAACCCAAATAATTCTGTGATTCTGTATGGCAACAAGGTCCCTGGCCTTCCCCAGCTTTTCCATTCTACTGCTCCTTTCAATATCCCTTTACCAATTATCTACACCTGCAAAATCATCTTTTCCCTGTTTTCAGCAAATCCTGATGAAAAACACTCAGACTATGACTCGGGTATGATCTAGCCTTGCCAAAACATCTGATGTACATCGGTCATCCAGATTATACTGTGTTGTTTCACAGCTATGATGAAACTGTAAGTTTGGGACTCACCAGATTGACTGGTTTAGGAGTGACTGCTGAAGGTTTATCCTAGAAATGGTGAAATCAGTGATCTCATGCTATATTTCAGTGAGTTTTGCCAGCTGCAAACACATTGTTTTGCTCCAACACACTGTTTGCTGTGCTCCTTCCTACACATCTTTGGAAACATATGCCTCACCCTCCCAACTTGCAGACCTTCACACTTCAGGTGTGATCTCCTCTTCTGGCAGGTCAGGGCAAGAGCCAAGACTGGAAGAGCAGAACGAACAACCTGTACTACTCAGTATATATTTGTCTAAGAAATTAGGGGAAGCACAGGTTTACAGTTCATACAAAAAGAAAAGTCCTGCTTTACCAGCTTCTTGGCACAGTTCAAACGTGTTTTGGACTCAGCAAAGAGGAATGGAAAAATTCATGGTGTCCTATCACCACCACGTAATAAGTGTTTCAGATAGTCCTCAAAAACAATATAAAGAAGCATATCTGAAGTGCCTGAAGCACTCAAAGCTTGAGCGACCTGTTAAAACTACAGAGCAAGTCTGTGCAGAGTGAGTTGTTAACTAGTCGACGGGAAGAAGTCAGAGCGTTGTGGTCAATGGGGCAGAGTCTAGCTGAAGACCTGTATCTGGTGGAGTCCCTCAGGGGTCAGTACTGGGGCCAGTGCCGTTCAATATGTTCATCAATGACCTGGACAAGGGATTAGAGAGCACTGTCAGCAAGTTTGCAGATGACATGAAACTGGGAGGAGTGGCTGACACACCAGAAGGCTGTGCTGCCATTCAGAGAGATCTGGACAGGTTGGAGGGCTGGGCGGGGAGAAATCTTATGAAATTCAACAAGGGCAAGCATAGAATTTTGCACTTGGGAAAGAACAACCTCACATACCAGTATAGGTTGGGGACTGACCTGCTGGAGAGCATTGTAGGAGAAAGGGACCTGGGGGTCCTGGTGGACAGCAGGATGACCATGAGCCAGCAGTGTGCCCTCGTGGCCAAGAAGGCCAATGGCATCCTGGGGTGTATTAGAAGGGGAGTAGCAAGTAGGTCAAGAGAGGTCCTCCTGCCCCTCTACTCTGCCCTGGTGAGGCCACATCTGTAATTTTGTGTCCAGTTCTGGGGCCCTCAGTTCAAGAGAGACAGGGAACTGCTGGAGAGAGTCCAGCGCAGAGCCACAAAGATGATGAAGGGAGTGGAACATCTCCCTTATGAGGAAAGGTTGAAGGAGCTGGGTCTCTTTAGCTTGGAGAAGAAGAGGCTGAGGGGTGACCTCATTAATGTTTATAAACGTGTCAAGGGGGAGTGTCAGGAGGACGGAGCCAGGCTCTTTCCAGTGATGTCCAATGACAAGGGGCAACAGATACAAGCTGGAACACAGGAGGTTCCACAAAAACATTAGGAAAAACTTTTTCACTGTGAGAGTGACAGAGCACTGGCACAGGCTGCCCAGGGAGGTTGTGGAGTCTTCTTCTCTGGAGACATTTAAAACCCTCCTGGACACGTTCCTGTGTGACCTACTGCAGGTGATCCTGCTCTGGCAGGGAGGCTGGACTATATGATCTTTCGAGGTCCCTTCCAACACCCAGCATTCTGTGATTCTCTGATTCTGTCAAATGGAGTGTATCTCCACTCAATAACTAAGCCCACAATCTCTTGACTACAAAAGCAGTATCTCCAAATGTTCACAACGGTTATTCAAAATCAGTTAAAATCACCATCTAAGAGCACAAATGAGAGTCCCAGATCCACAAATGGGCATCTTCACTCATGCTGAATAAATCTCGACGAATGCTCAGGGAGTTTGTGAGTGACTTCCTGTGAGTGACCAACCAAGCTCCACACAAAGGTCAATCACACAGAATTGCAGAATGTCAGGGGTTGGAAGGGACCTCAAAAGATCATCTAGTCCAACCCTCAATGTCAGAAAAAGACCAGTATTTGTGAAGTCTTGGCTGACAGCAGCAGAGATGCCATTTTAACTGTGCAAGTAAGCCTTGGGTGACATATTAAGCACTTAGAGTGACCTCCCGAGAACAGAATGACTTGGAGAGCGGGACTACAGGTATTGCACATCCTCCTGAGAGGTACTAATTGATTTGAGAGAAATTAGATTTGCTTTTCAGGGTTCAGCATTGTTTCCTTCCATATTTTTCCAGATAATCACTAGCTTCAACCTGGTGAAAAGATCTGCCAGACAGGCTATTTGAGTCAGTATGATGTCCCACAGGACATTTCTTAGTAATGAATAGGGACCTTCACAAAGAGACATTTGACCTTGACTAGATCTTGCCCAAGCACTATTTTGACCTTCATACCTACACCAGTTATGGAAGAAAGAAGTGGAGAGGGGCACAAGCAGGGAGAAGAGCTTGGGCATGATCACAAAGCAATGCTGGATTCAGAGTCATTACATGCCTCATGCTTCTTGTTTCAGTGGTATCATAGACCCTATATGGCTCCTGATTCAGGTCCCCATCAAGACCTGCTCATGTTCTTGCTCACAGCACAGTTGGTCAACTCACAAAAGCTCTGTTACAGTTATCAAGGTATTTTTTCTTTCTAGGTCAAAGGCATGTTGGAAGTTTGCTGACAGCAGGCGACGATGGCGCACCAGCTGCCAGGACTCCAGGTGGGAGGTGCAATGCCAGCAGTTGTGGGAACAGGTAACTTGCTGGGGGGTGAAACTGCCTGAAAATCCACCCTCCTGGCACAAGCCACTTCCAGCTTTCCCTGCTCCATCATAAAACTTGGGAAAAGGGTTGTGAAGGGTCACCTTCATACAGGGTACGACAACAGGCAACCGAAACAGAGACAGAGCTTTTCTCTTTTTTGTTCCAAGCGGTGACTGCTTTGGGCGTTTTGGCATTGTGACTTTTTCAAGCAGCAATTTCAATTACTTGGTCAGGCAATGCATTACGCCAGCCATGTACTTCTCAAGGAGAAAATTGTAATTAAGCCCAAAGAAATAAGTTTTAAAGGAATTGTATTGCTCTGTGAACCTGTCTTATTTAGGGTAGAGGCTATTAGAAAATATTTGTCTTTAAATGGGGAAATAGCAAAACAAATTTGAGCACACAATTCTACAATGCAAATATTGTTTCTATATGTGGTGGGAACCACCATCTCCAAAATATTAGCCTCCATTTCCTGAAGACAGTGCAACTTTTAGCATAATCACAGCTACAGATAGACAGGAAATGTTTCTTCTATAATTTGGAGGTATTCCTGTGCTCACTCTCATTCCTCAGTTGCATTACCTGCGTGTGCACGCAAAAGGATTAACCTGTCAACTCATGCCCACAGATGTGCTAGGGAAAGAGAGCTGTATTCACCCTGAAGTCTGCTTCGCAGTAAAGTCACAGTTTTGTAGGAAAAGCAAAACATCTCGCACGTTGACAGGGCTCTATCTGTCATCTCTCTTGCTTTGCCTGGTTTGTTCAGTCCAGCTCCAGCCAAAAAACATAAATGAGTAAGTTAACGCAGCAAAGACCGGGAAAGATGCATCACCAACTAATTCAGCCACATGTCACTTACACATTTTTAAAATGTGAGTGAATGGAGCGAACCTATGTTCTTGTTCTGCCACCTGATTAAGTAGAATAAACACTATATATTGTCTTAATCAAAAGAAAATATAATCTGTTTTTGAAATCAATTTTATGAGATACAAGACTGTTAAGCTATACTCATCAGAACAAATATGTTACTCATTTTTCCCCCTTCTTAAGCAGCTACAACCTGCTTCCTCAAACCCTGCCATCCTGATGGCAGGACCTAGGTGTCCAGAAGCCTCTGAGCAGGACACTGGTGACACCTCTCCAGCTGTAGTAGGGGAACATTTTTAAGGTTCTTTGCCCTTGGGGTCCTCAGAGTTGGGGAAATTTTGGAAGACACAGGTCTGACAAACCCTCCACTTGCTGAACAAAATTTCTGTGTGTTATCCCATTTTATCTCCTCTTTCTAGCGCAGTTGCTCCAATGTGGGGACTTGCAGCAGTATGCTGACCACCATTGCTGCCCAGAGCCAGAGGGACACCTTCTATCAGTGTCTTCATTCTCATTTTGCTTCTAAACGGTGTGTACAGCAATGGTGGGGAAGCAGTACCTCAATACTCAAGAGCAGATCAAAATCTACCCTACGTGTGCCTTGCAAGCTGTCTCCTGGAGTACTGGCAGCAACCAAGAGTAATTACGACAGACTCAATGAGTTTTCAGTGCTGAAGCTAAAACGATTAACAAAGGGCCATAGCTGCTGTGTCTGGGTACAGGATTGCATCCAGTAGGCTGGAATTACCAGTCTGAATGTGGTCTGTTCTTCATCCCATGCTTTCACGCTTGCTGTGCAAACACAGGCCAGAATATTAAAAGCACGAAGTGAAATCTTCCTTTCCTCACTCACACCATTTCACTTGTCAGGGGTGTAAGACACTGTTTTTCTTACAACCACCTGTGTGGTTCAAGGCTCTTGCTGTACACCCTGGAGCAGTCTGCACAGGCAGAGAGCACCAGAAGGTGGAGTAGGGACTACTGCTTTGCACGGGGAAGAAAGGCAATGGATGGTTCTTGCACCTTTCCCCTCAACCATCCTTTCAGTCATCCAGAAGGGCTGAGCCACAGTATGTTCCTATGCACTGCTTCATGTAGTCAGATTTACTGATGTTTGAAGACTATCAGTTCCATTCTCACTTCTTCCTCCCTAGATTGTTGTGAACAAGTTAAAAGAAAGGAAATTAAAAAACTAAACCCAAATACACTATTACATATATAGTGCACAAGGTCCAAGCAAAGACTCAATTTTTTCTATAAATTAGGCTATCTAGTTATGCACCAGATTATTCTGGAAGTGATATTTTCAAAGTTGGTATGAAAACAAGAGTAGACTCTGTCAGAGCACAGCTGGGCAGACAGAAACCTCCAGTGCAGACTTGGCACCTGCAACAGAAGGCAAATGAGACTTCAGTACCTATGGGCTTTTTTGACCGCTCTGGATCTCAAGCTCCCTTATAAAATAGAAACATCACAACTTATTTATGTTTTCAAAAGGCTGCAGGAAAAGTGCCCTTAGTTGGTGTCATGGTTTATTTAACTCAGTATGCTCTTTTCAACAGCAAAGTGATTATCTTCTACAGTTAGAGCCACGAGAACTAATTAACAGCCTCACTTTCAAATATGTGAAGAACTATGTATGTTTCAGATGCAAGATTAGGCATGATCATCTCAATGTATTGTTAAAGCATTTGGTGCTTACATTTGAAACGATAAACTGTTTACAGAACAGCTCAGAAGAGGCCCCAGTCTATGGAATAAGCAGAGCAGATTGTAAGGACCCACCACCACTGCCTGGCTCAGCTTTTGTACTCCACAATGAGCCACTGCACCCGTGAGAGCCCTGTCAGTGCTTGGCTAAAACTGCCCTGGGAAATAGCGAGGAGGGTAACAGTAGGGGAGAAAGAGCAGAGGCGGCTCCTGCAGAAGTGACCTCTGGGTCTGGGGACAGGAGAAGCATGCGTGGCTGGTGGATGCTGGGCAATCAGGATCTGAAAGTGCTCTTGCCACTGCCTCCAGTCACTGCAAGGGCAGTGTTGAAGGTGATATGTTCAGATCTGAAATGCAATGTCGCTTCTAAGTTCCCTCCCTAGAAGGTCAAATTGAATTATACCTCTGGGGAAATCCCTGCTTTATAATAAGGATGCCTAAAGGAACAGAGGAAACAGAGGCAGTTAAACAGCAAAGCAGTTACACCCAATTAAACACAATATTCTAACATTTCCTTTTTCGTTGTTTTTGTTTTAAGGGCATAGCTGTAGATAAAATCTGTGGCTCTGAATATCACTTTCTCTTATTTACACTGAACAGACTGGAGTCAGTACTTTACAGGCTTGCCACAAGTTTCTCCAGGATGGATCCAGAGCTGGATTGCTTTTCTTCCAAAGTCAAGGCTGTTAGTCATTCTTTCTCCGCTCAAAAATTGTACAACTTTTGCAATACCCTACAGCAAACGGCAGAAACGCTCCATTTACACACAAACTGTCTCTCTTAATTCCACATATATTAGCACAGTCTCAGGGGAAAACAAAAAAAATGCTCCACCATAAGCCTCCCTAAAATAAAAGGAGATAGGATGAAAGTCATTTGAATGTAAAGAATCATTGCAAAGCGATAGAGGAAAGATTTCCGTTGTCCAGGTCAGGCCAAGAACTTGTGGTCTTAAGCTGCAGGGAGAGAGGAAAGAACCTCTAAAGCTGAGGCCATTGCAGCCTTGCAAGGTTGGCAGCAGGAGACTGCATCAGAATTCAAGAGCAGGCAAGACAAGCGTTTTTCAAGGATGATCCTAAAAAGCTAATCGCAGGTCAGGCACGACATGACCCTTCTGCCTTCTTTCTTCCAATTTCTATCACAGCTGCACTGAAATCAGTCACACGGACTAAGGATCAGGCCTTGAAAGCTAAAATAACATTGCTCTAACTTTTCTAGATATAACATGTAAAACTCCAGCCCGAGGCTTCACTTTAGGCTTTGTTGTTTCTGTTACGTGTTCTCCCCTCTGTGCCAAAACCAAATTCTCACCCCAGCCTGAGGGCAGGTCTCAGTGCTCTTTTATGTGAGAGAACAACTCAGCCACACCAGCAAGCCAGAAAAATCCACTTAACAGTTCCCATCATGATATCCATCATGATATCCACCTGCTAGCAGTTTCATGCCAGAACTGATAGCCTGCTATGACATTTTCCTAAACTAAGAGTTTTCCCTGAGTAAAAATACTCCAGGGATGGCTCAGCATCACTTCCATGATCAGCTTCAACACTACTATCTCATGTCATATTTCAAAACAGTTTAAAACAATCTCCTGAAATCTGAGTACTAGAGAAACGTAGCCATGTGTGCTCCTTCAGACTGCAAAACTTGATGGTTGAGGCCCTCCCCCTTGTATTTGCAGCTCACCCTAACACAAACCATGCACCTGCAGAGCAGAAGCAAGAGTTTTTGAACCCCAAAAGAAGATGCAAAATGCTGTAGCTCTCCAAGAGCCTGAAGGAAAATTATTCATCTCAACTTCCTCTCCCAATCCTCCCTTTCCCTTCTTCAAGATAAACAAACAGAAAACTTGGGAAGAGTGAGTCTGTGCTGACCTGCACAGTTTGTTTGATGTTACCTCTCCTCCTTTCTAAGAGATGAAATGAGTGCTTGGTGATGGTGAGTCTCGGGAAGACTCAGTTGAGAGTTACAACATGTATCCCTTCCTACACATGGGGGAAGCTCAAGAAAATACAGATTCTTTGTTTTAGGTTTTTGTTGCAAAATCACATCTGAAAATTTGGTACCTGGGACAAAGAATTTGGGTTGCAGTCCTCTATACTTGTCCAGAAATTCCAGTGTAGCTCATGCTCATAGAGGGCTCCACTGATTTACTACATAGCAGCATTATGAGATGGGTTTAAAGACTGGAAGAGTTATTCATTAGAAATATGAATACTTCCAAGTTTTTAATGATTTTTTGTACAAGCACAGTAGCTGCAGGCTTATTGGGCCACTATAGAAAGATCCAGATGTTCTTCCTTGACAGAGAGACATGGGGGGAGAACTGGAAGTAAATGTCTGACAGACTATGATCACCAGCCAGCGCACAATCACCACATTTCAACTAAGGAATCCTTTGCTACGCTGAAATCATTTGTGTGACGGAAAGGTACCAAAAGAGTTAATCTAAGGGTAGCTGTGCCCTAAAAAAAGCAACTCACTGTCTGTTCTTACTCAGCCCTCAGTAGCTGTAGAGATGTTGGTCACATTGTCTTTTAAGACTTAGCGATTATAAAAAATAAAACCTATTTGTCGACTTGTCAAGTAACTCTTAATTTGATCTGGAAATCCCTAAGAGACCATAAAAGAAACCTCCATTCATGCTTGCTTTCTATACCACATTGATGTTACAAGAATGGTCTTAAAGCACTTTCAGGTCCAAAAAGGTAGCTCTTATTTTCTGCTAACTTTTGTGAATTAAAATAATGCAGAATTTCCTACTTTCATGACTTTAGTCCCTTCTTCCCGAGGAAAATTCTGCAACTCTTGCTCTATGAAACAAGCAGTAGCAGGAGGTAGGGAATGGTCTGGTTAGAGTTTCTCACTGACTGAAGGTCTCACTGGAGGTATGAGAGGGAATGGAAGAACCCTTACACTACCTGCAGACAATGTCTCAACACTAGTGGCAAAGTAAAATGGGAAAAGAAACATGGGGGAAGAATCTATTTTCTTATGGTTAAAATAATGGAAGGCAGCAACGATAATTACCCAGCAGAACAGGTTCACTCATTCCAGTGGTAGGTCCAGGTTATAGGTTGGTTCATTATATACAATAGAAAAGTACAAGGCACAGACGATGATAAAGTGTATTTTCCAAGTATCCAAACTGTAACAACTATCATTGAGGAGCATGGAGAGATTACTGGAAAATGTTTTGAAGGGTGAAGTCACACCCTTGTTATCTTCTACTGTAAGGTAAAAATACATGTGAAATACCAGCAGCCTCTCTTCAATCCTTAGTCTACTTCAGCTTTTATTTTCACTCTGTGTTGCTTTTAACTGAGAGCTTTGGTTTAACCAAGGCCAGATCCTTCAAACTCTCAGGCTATGTAAGGCACATTCACACTATCTTTCTTTTGAGCGTTTGTTGTATCAGGACCTCTGGCTGCCAACTCTGTGACGAGGGCAGACACCTGTGCTGGCACAGACTGAGGACTCATTAATGGCCAGGTCTCATCACTTTTACTCGGCTTAGTAAGTACCTTACTCTGCCAGCACTGTCTCCAAACCTGAGAAGAACAGAGAAGAACTAATGATTGATGGCAACAGGATTTGGCTGTAAAGACGATGCATACATTTTTGAGGCAAACAGTTTGTCACATATTTCATCAGACTGATCACTACACAAACACATCTATAGCACCACCCAAAGCAGGAACAGATCAGTAGCAAGTGAAGAACTATCTCAAAACAGCAGAGAGTAGAAAAGAAAGCAGGAAATCCTGGGAAAAGTCTGCCCCGTTTATAGAAAATTAAGGAGGAAAACATTGACAGTGCCTCATCTTCATTAAATGAATAACCTGTGTGTGTTTCAGATGTGACTCCAGTTTGACTTTCCATCCCATGTCTTTGCAGAAAGATCTATCACATACAGGTGCTACCTCACCCCTAGATGATCCTGAAATGTGGTGCCCTGAAATGTCAGGCTCTTACAATGAATCTTGCTGATGGTGCTCTTTTGCTTTCAGTCATGTATGACCTACTTATAAGCCTCTCCGACAGCCAGCGCTTCCAGCACCTTCTACGTGTACACTATTTTTAGGAGGCACACTTTATACTTACATCTGCCATCAGAAGATCTATGGCCAACATCTTATTTATGCTACTGTACTTTGACACATTGTCAGGCCTGCGTTTCATCTGAAGTCTGATGCTGCGTTGAAGGTCATTTGGACAGGTACCCTTCTAACACAGGCTTTGAATACTGATCCCACCCAAATCTAAGTGTATGGTCTAGGACAGGAGTCACTGCTACCTTACCATCCTTCCAGCACCAGAAAGTGAAGGAAATGACCTAGGGCTCTCCTTTAAACAGCAAAACGTGGTGGGAAAGGCTAGAGCACTACAGCTTGGAAGAACCAGAACTGACCTTGGATGGTTTTTGAATAACTAGAAATTAGTGACCTTACATAAAGCTTTCTTTTTAATTAAAAGCATCTCTTAAAAATTCCAGAGCAAAAAAAGCAAAAGGGAAGATTACACAAAATTTGCCTGTTTTAAGTTGAACATTTTCCCTTCTACAGAAAGTGAAGTGCTTCCCAGAAGCCTTACAAGAGGCAGAGGAGGGCACTCATCACAGCTGAGTGAGAGGCACAAATATGACTTTCCTTCAAGTAAGATTGGTGCAATGTGGCCATCCATTGTTACGGATGTACAATTCAGAGAGGAGCTATTCTCCCTGCCTTTGTATTTTGCCTTGAGATTGGTATATAAGGCTAGACATAAGCCATCAGGTCATACAGAAAACTGAGATGAGTCTTTCATTTGCTTCATCCCTGTAAGCAAAGAGCGGAGTACTGCTTTGAGACAAAGAGGTGCCTGCAGGAATAAGTTATGCCCTTGCAAGGAAAAAATGCGAGGTGCCGAGAGCAGATCTCTCTACTCTCGATGCAGCCTCTGGCATGCCTGTCACAGCCATCACCTCCTCAAACAGAAAAAGAATCACCAGCCCAAAATTTCTCTTGTGGTGAGACGTGTCCCTCATCCTGCAGCCACAGTGGTGACACTGTTGAGTCACACCCTTCTGAGGCCAATAAATAAATGACAGTGCGATCTGTGACTGCTGCCCCATAAAACATACGCGAAAACCAGAGATGTGTGAGGTGCAGCTCTGATGGGGAGACTTCATGCCCTTTGGGGTGAAGAGAAACTCTTCTGACTCTTGGTTTAAATTCAATAAATTGTGCCAGGCTAACCCTCAGAAAAAATCACTTTATCATGCATTTGGTGCTGTTTCTGTCTGGTGACAGCTGAACCCCGCTAAAGGAAAACACAAGATTTGCTTCTAACAGTCACAGGCTGGACTTGATGATCTCAGAGGTATTTTCCAGCATCAATAATTCCATGATTGTGTATGACTCTAATAATTTAGCCCCTTTCCCGGTTGTCGCTGCGTAGCGGCAAGTTTTGCGTTGAAATTTAGGAATTTATGACCCCGGGGTTATGGGGTCTCGGAGGGCCAGATTATAAAGTTCCCCTGGAGCCAATGCTGGTGCTGTGCTGTGCTCTCCTTTAGATGCCTTTTGCATAAGAGTTGTCCTTGGGGCTGGAATTTCAAAGCAAAATTTGGTGCTAGTTTGAGCGCTAGTCTTCTGAGAATCAGTGAGCCACCAGATCCAAGGTCAATTGAGAAGTAATTGCAGCAGGAAAACTACGACATAGCGGCCATCACAGAAATGTGGTGTGATACCTCACGACTGGAGTGCCACAATCAATGGCTACAAGGTCTTCCACAGGGATAGACAGGGAAGGAGAAGTGGTGGGGTGGCCCTGTATGTTAAGGAATGTTATGAAAGCTCAAAAGTTGAGCACAGTGATGATGAGGTTGAGAGCATTTAGATTATGTTAAGGATCAATAAAGATGATATTGCTGTGGGAGTCTGCTATAGACTTGCCAACCAGAGCAGCGAAGTAGATGAAACTTTCTATAAACAGTTGGGAGAAATCTCATGCTCATTTGCCATTGTTCTGGCGGGGGACTTTAACCTTCCAGGTATCTCCTGGGAATACAACACAGCAGAGATGGAACAATCCAGAAGGTTCCTGGAATGTGTGGATGATAACTTCCTTACACAGTTGGTAAGTGATCTGACCAGGGAAGGTGCCCTGCTGGACCTTCTGTTTGTGAATAGAGAAGGTCTAGTGGAAGATGTGGCAGCTGGAGGCTGTCTAGGGACCAGCGATGATGAGCTTATCAAGTTCTCTATTCTTGGAAATTCTAGGCAGAGTGACAGCAAAACTGCCACTTGGGACTTCCGAAAGGCAGGCTTTGATCTGTTTGGGACGTTACTCAATAAAATCCCTTGGGAATTGGTTTTGAAGGATATAGGAGTCCAGGAAGGTTGGACACTATTTAGGGAGGAAATCTTGAAGGCACAGGAGCAGGCCATCCCTATGTGCCTTAAGACAAGTCGGTGGCATAGAATATCAACCTGGCTGAATAGGGACATATTGCTGAGGATCAGGGAAAAAAAGAGAATTTATGGCCTCTAGAAAAGAGGGCAGTCCACTCAGAATGAGTATAAGGGTAACATTAGGTTATGTAGGGAAATCATTAGAAGGTCCAAGGCCCAGTTGGAAATTAATCTGGCTTTGAAAGTAAAGGACTGTAAGAAAATTTTATAAATATATTAATAATGAAAGAAAGAACAGAGAGAGCCTCCATCTCCTGCTAAACCCAGAAGGAAATACAGTAACAAAAGATGAGGATAAGGCTGAGGTACGTAATGCCTTCTTTGCCTCAGTCTTTAGTAATAGTAACACCTGTACTGAGGAAAGCCAATCCCCAAGCCAAGAGAATGGGACCAGGAGCAAAATGTCACAATTCATGAGGAGATGGTCAGGGACCTACTACTACATGTCGACGTTCATAAATCTATGGGGCCAGATGGGATACACCCTAGAGTACTAAGTGAACTGGCGGCAGCTCTCACCAGACCACTCTCCATCATTTATCAACAGTCCTGGCTTACTGGAGAGGTCCAAGCTGAATGGAAGTCAGTCAATGTAACACCCTTCTATAAGAAGGGAAGGAAGGATGATCCGGGAAGTTGCAGGCCTGTCAGTTTAACTTCAGTCTAAGGAAAGCTGATGAACCAGATCATCCTGAGTTCTATTATGCAACACTTGCAAGAAAACCAGGTGATCAGACCCAATCAGCATGGGTTTATGAAGGGCAGGTCCTGTTTAACAAACCTGATCTCCTTCTATGACTGACTGACTCGCTTGCTTGATGAAGGAAAGGCTGTGGATGTCATTTATCTTGACTTCAGTAAAGCATCTGACACAGTTGCCCACAGCATTCTCCTAGAGAAATTAACTGCTCTTGGCTTAGACGGGCATATGCTTCGCTGGGTAAAAAACTGGTTAGATGGCCAAGTCCAAAGAGTTGTGGCCAATGGAGATAAATCCAGTTGGCAGACGGTCATGAGTGGTGTCCCCCAAAATTCTGTACTGGGAATACTCCTGTTTAACATCTTTACTAATGATTTGGACCAGGGGATGGAGCGCACTCTCAGTAAGTTTGCAGATAACACCAAGGTGGGTGGAAGCGTTGATCTGCTTGAGGGCAGAGAGGGTCTCCAGAGTGATCCGGATAGGCTGGATCACTGGGCCAAGGCCAACACCATGAAATTCAATAAGGCCAAATGCTGGGTCCTGCACTTCAGCCACAACAACCCCCAACAGCACCACAGGTTTGGGGAGGAGTGCCTGGAGAGCTGCCAGGCAGAGAGGGACCTGGCGGTGTTGGTGGACAGCCGGCTGAACATGAGCAAGCAGGGTGCCCAGGGGGACAAGAAGGCCAATGGCATCCTGGCCTGGATCAGAAATAGTGTTGCCAGCAGGAGGAGGGAGCTGATCACTCCCCTGTACTTGGCTTTGCTGAGGCCGCACCTTGAGTACTGCATCCAGTTTTGGGCCCCTCAATACAAGAGGGACATTGAGGTGCTGGAAAGGGTACAGAAGCGGGCTACCAAGCTGGTAAAGGACTTAGAGCATAAGTCTTATGCAGAAGGGCTGAGGGATCTGGGGCTGTTTAGCCTAGAAAAGAGGAGATTGAGGGGAGACCTCATCGCTCTCTACAACTACCTGAAGGGAGGTTGTAGAGAGGCAAGGGTTAGTCTATTCTCCCGAGTGGAAAGTGCTAGGATGAAGGGAAATGGATTTAAATTGCACCAGGGGAGGTTCAGGATAGATATTAGGAAGAATTTCTATACTGAAAGGGTTGTCAGCCATTGGACTAGTCTCCCCAAGGAGGTGGTTGAGTCACTGTCCCTGGAGGTGTTTAACAGATGGATCAATGTTCCATTGGGGGGAATCGTTTAGTAGGTTCATAGGGCTGGGACAAAGGCTGGACATGACGATCTTCAAGGTCATTTCCAGCTGATATGACTCTATGATTCTAGAGCTCCGAGTCCCAAGGACAACTTGTGAATTCTGCCCAAAATTCATGACCCCACGGTCACAAATTTTGATGAAAATTTTCCTCCACTTTGAGGGCTGGGCATCCAAGAAGCAGAGTGTCCCCAGCCCCCAGGAAAACTGCAATGCAGAAGGCATCCAAAGGAGAGCACGGTGCTGGACTAACATTGTCTTTTTGAGAACTTTCATCTGTCCATGGTAGTTGCTGGCGCAGCCCTAACCCGCAACACATATCTTTATTTGATTGGTGTAAACCTCCTTCGCTTCGCATTTAAAAGTATAGACTAGAAAAATTCAACGTGCAAGCTCAGTGAGGGTTGGTCATACCTCGGAGGTGGGTAGCTCTTGGGATGGAGGTGTGTTTTGGGATTATAATGAGATTATAATGTGCATAGTTCACCCAAAGGACGGCATCTATCAGAAGATGACAGACTCTTGGCCCAGGGTAGTAAATGTTCACTCAACTGGCTCCGTGACGTCTCCAGGTTCCTTCGTGTTCACAGAGCTTCTCCGCTTCATTCTGTGCTCCGTGGGATTTTCCCTTAGAGCCGGAACATCAAGCTGCCTTCATGCTACTGACCCTTAAGTTTATCTTAGAAACCTTTGTGGGGAGAACTCCTTCTGGACCAGCTGCACGTTGTCCTGGAAATTTTCTCAATGTTCCCAGGTGTGAACAATGCTATGCAGGCAATTAAGTAATTTGAGATAGTTATCCCAGATCAAATGCCATTAGAAAGGTTAGGTTTTTTGAGGGCCAAGTGCTCTGGCACTGTTTTAGCCAAGATGGTTGCCTTAGGGTTAGAACTAAAGTTTAGGCAAAGGTGCCTTAATTCCACAGGAGGTGGTGTAGGATGCTTGGAAGCTCTCGGGGAGGAACGCGCCTGGGAGCGGGGGACTTACAGGTGGCGTGCAGGAGTCGTCAAACTGGGAGACATTGTAGAGAGGAGGAAGTAACCCAAAATCTGATGAAGAATGAGGGTTTATTAGTAGTCCAGGGAGAAGCTGGAGAGGGACGAAATTTCATGATGTGGAGAGGGAGGAGGTGCTGCATTCCCCTCACAGGACAGGGGAGGAAATGACAAGCTGCTAAGAGTTGACCTTGTTTTCAGTAACTAATTGGAGGTTGGAGCAAGGGCAGATGGGATTGATGGGTTGGGTTCTTTAGTTGTTTAGATCTTGATAGCAAAACTATAGTACAAGCAGAGGCTAAAGATGAGGCTGAGACAGGACATGCTGGGAAAGCTCAGCCAGAGACAGTAACCAATGGTTTGTCATGAGCGATGAAAGTCAGCTGCCCAAAATACAAATGGATCGCCAGAAGGAGGGGGACACCGTGCAGCTAATACCTGTATTTATAGGACATTTGGCCCCAGATATCTGTAAAACCTTCAAAGATGGGAGAGGTAGAACCCTCTTAGCACTTGAAGGGACTGCTGGATCCTTTATCCTTATTAAGAACACCTGCAATGAGCATTCATGCTAATTTCCATGACAGGGAGGCTACTGAAATGTGGAGCCATCAAGAGAAAGAACTACTATAAATGAGTGATTAGATCATATAATGTAGATGTACACAGGAAGACAAACTTGAGCTGATACAACACCTAGGGACGTGTCAAGTGGAAAGATTAGCTGGTGCCCCTGAAGGCTCCAAGTCTTCCTCGGCCACAAACTTTTGACCTCTTCTTCTGCCTGGTGCCTCGGATCCTGCACTAGCCAATGCCCGTGCAGCAGCTCTGCAACCAGAGCTCCTGGCCTCCCCTGAGCTCTCCTGCAGCTTGCACTTACCTCCTCTGGACAAACAGAACAATTCACACCTGGAGCTGCAGAACACAAACAGCTATCCCAAACTACCAAACATAAACAATTCTCGATTTTCCACATATCAATTCCCCCCTTTTCTATAAACACTGCGAATTCTTCCGCATTTTCCTCGCAAACCCTCATCTTTAAACCCAATTTCGGTCCTGAGCCTTCTTAATGTAGCTGTAGTGGATCCACGCTGGTCATTCTCCGATCTTGATACTTCGAACAGTCCTTTCCACCTTTCCAGCGGCTCATCTGTAAAATTCTAATACAGTCAATGCTAAGACCGACAGCTAGGAGTTGGCCACTTCATTTTAGGTTTGAGTTCAAAGAAGAAAGTGCCTTCCGGACCACTCAGAGGAGAACTGCTACGGCTTTCTTCCCCACTGCTAAACACAGTGAAGTATACAAAGTGAATTTACTGGCTAGCTGGTCGCACTCAAAGAGTTGTGGTGAATGGCCTGATGACCTGTGACAAGCGGTGTTCCTCAGGGGTCTGTTCTGGGTCCAGTGCTGTTCAACATCTTTGTCAGCGACATGGACGACGGCATTGAGTGCACCCTCAGCAAGTTTGCCGATGACACCAAGCTGTGTGGTGCCGTGGACTCACTTGAGGGAAGAGATGCCATTCAGAGGGACCTCGATAGGCTTGAGAAATGGGCCAGTGCAAACTGCATGAGCTTCAACAAGTCTAAGTGCGAGATCCTTCACCTGGTTCGAGCCAATCCTAGGCACAAATAGAAACTGGGCACAGAGTGGGTTGAGAGTAGCCCTGAAGAGAAGGATGTGGGGGTGTTGACAGACGAGAAGCTCAAAATGAGCCGGCAGTGCGCTCATGCAGCCCAGGAGGCCAACTGCGTCCTGGGATGTATCAGGAGAAGCGTAGCCAGTAGGTCAAGAGAGGTGATTCTCCCCCTTTACTCTGCTCTTGTGAGACCCCACCTTGAATACAGCGTCCAGTTCTGGTGTCCCCACCATAAGAGGGACATAAAACTGTTGGAGCACGTTCCGAGTGGGGCCACAAAGATGATCCAGGGGCTGGAGCACCTCTGCTACGAGGACAGGCTGCAGGAGCTGGGATTGTTCAGTCTTGAAAAGAGAAGACTTCGGGGGGACCTAATGGCTGCCTTCCAATACCTGAAGGCGTCCTACAGGAAGGCTGGGGAGGGACTTTTTACAAGAGCATCCACTGATAGGACAAGGGGAGATGGGTTTAAGTTGAAGAAGAATAGATTTAGATTAGATCTTAGGAAGAAATTCCTCAGTACAAGGGTGGCAAGACTTTGGAATAAATTGCCCAGAGACAACATTGTGGCTGCCTCCTCCCTGGAGGTGTTCAAGGCCAGGCTGGACAGAACCTTGAGTAGCCTGATCTAGTAGAGAGGCGTCCCTGCCCATGACAGGAAGGTTGGATTAGATGATCTCTAAGGTCCCTTCCAGCCTGGGCCATTCTATCCTTCTATGATTCTATGAATTTCAGTGTAAAAACATCTGTACGAATTTATTCCCTGCCACACAATTATTCCCCTTAAACCTCTCTCCTGCCATGCATCCTGTTGTGAAATAGGGATATTCAATCCCAAAACCCCCAAAAAGAGTGGAGTGCCCTCACAAGGGCTCTCACAACTTCCTGCTCATAACAGGGCCAATGTGGAATTCAAACTAAGCTCAGCATTTTGTTGTGTCAAAACTTGAGAACTTCCCGGGACGAAACACTGTATGGCTACCCTTGCTCTGCTGCAATGTTTGACTGCCTCCATGGAGCAAATCTGAGAACTTTATAAATAATCTCCTCCACAGATCACAGAAAGGCTGCTGGTTCAATCCCATAAGCTCATTTTGCTCAGCCTCTCATCACAGGTTCTGTGCCCCAAGTCACTAAACCGTTTGGGCAGCTTTTCACCAGACATTGGCACAGCACGCTGTCAGCCTTCACTGCTGCCAGGGCACACTGCTCACATGTTTAGTTGCTTAGTATTTTCAACCAGGACCAAGTTTACTCTTCTCAACAACAGAACTGTACATATAATATTTGCTAACTGGGGACCCAAATGGGATTATTTTTCTCTCTTCCTTCCTAGTTACAATAGTAAAAAAAAAACCCCAAGGCAAGCATTCAAAGCATTGATATACCACAGCAGTTCTTGCCTTATTCGTCCTACAGGCCTCTGGCCAACCAGAAAAGGTGTCTGTCAATACCAACAGATATCTAAATCCCTCTTTTCTAGGGAGTTCTGAGAAATCAATCTGCCACCGTTCTCCAGGAACATTACCTTTCCCTATGTTACCTATCTGGGATTTAATTCCCGTGTGAGGATTATTTTTTTTGTCACTTGGTAAATGGTAGTAACCAAGTCATGCCGTACCCATTTTCTACTTCAAAATCGGTAGAACGCTTCTGCCCCCCAATGGGTTTTATTATGTTCTTCCAAGACTACTTGATACAATATACTAGAGGGTATCACTGTTCTGCCATCTCTTATCTGGGTCAGCCCTGTAGTTAGTGTT
The DNA here is from genome assembly GCA_020746105.1 of Trogon surrucura. NCBI lineage: Eukaryota > Metazoa > Chordata > Aves > Trogoniformes > Trogonidae > Trogon > Trogon surrucura. The sequence continues at coordinate 106,449,458 of CM036618.1, forward strand.
TTTCCTCCAAGATCCTGAATTAATTGTTTGTCTACTTTGGAATATTTTCTTTCATTTTTCTCTGCTTCCCTCAAGATCTGATTTTTGCTCCCTGGTATAACTGCTAAAATTTTCTTTTCAAACGTTCGTTCGGCTGCCAACTTGGCCTCCAAATCTGCCAGTCTGTTTCCCTTTTCAGGACTAGTATCTCCTTTCTGGTGTTCTTTGCAGTGCATAATAGCAAGCGCTAAGGGCAATTGTGCTGCCTGGAGTAATTTTAATCTCTCTTCTGCATATCATATTGCAGCATGTGCATGTACTACTCCAAAGGCATATTTTGAATCTGTCCAAATATTAATTTTCTTATCCTTTGCCAGTATGAAGGCCCTTGTCAGTGCTATGATCTCAGCCTTCTGGGCCGATGTCCCAACAGGAAGTGGTCCCGCTTCGATTACTTCATCCGTAGTCGTCACTGCATATCCTGCTACACAGACCCCTCGTCGGACAAAACTGCTCCCATCGACATGCCAATCCTCTGCATCTTCTAAAGCTATCTCCGTCAAGTCCGCCCCGGTATATGGCTTCTACAGCTTCGATGCAATCACAGGCGGGTTGTTCCAAAACAGCATTGCTGAGAAAAGAGGCTGGATTCACAAGCCTAGTGATCTCGATTTTCACATCATCGGATTCTACCAAAATGGCCTGATCTTTCAGGAATCTGGAAGGGGAAAGCCAATGGTTTCCTTTCTGTTCAAGAACCGCTGATATGGCATGGGATACTAAAACAACTATTCTCTGGCCAAGGTTGAATTTTCGGGCTGCTGCCACTGTTCATAAGCATCCCAGCCATCCTGTACTTGCTTACAGGGCAGTCCCAATGCCGGGGCACACATCCTTCTTAAGTTCTTTTATCATTTCGGGCCGCGGAGTTCAGTAGATGGCCTCTTTTCGTTCTGGACCCCTAGTTCTCGCTGCCTCCTGATATTTCATAGGTGACTTGTTGCAGTGTCAGCTGTGCCTTCTGTTTGGAAACTCCATATCCCATTAGTCCAAGAAATTTCAATAAACTCATACTCCAGTCTACAAAATCTTTTTCTTATTGCAACAGAACACCCTCTTCTGAGGGGTGCTCCCATAATTCAAGACCTTGTGCCAGCTGATTACCAAGTATCGTAGGACTATTCTTGAATCCTTGTGGTAACACAGTCCGAGTAAGTTGTGTTCTCCGTCCAGTACCTGGGCTCTCCCACTCAAAAGCAAACAGCCTCTCACCTTCCTCAGCCATAGGCAAGCAGAAAAAAAGCATCCCTTAGATCTAATATTGTGAACTAAACCTGATGATAAATCTTTTAACAATTTTATTTATGGCCCTCAAACCTTGAGCTACTTGGTATGACCCATCTGTTTTCTTAAACAGTAAGATAGGCGTGTTATATTCCGATTCACACTCTACCAACAGCCCATACTTCAGAAGATTATTTATCATTCCTTTCATTCCCTTTCCGTCTTCTAATTTCAAGGGACACTGTTTTAAATGCACTCTAGAGGCTTTCTCTTTTAGTTCAACTCTTACTGGGCTCGCATTTTTAGCTTTCCCTGGTACTCCAGCAGCCTATACTCCTGGGTATACTTGATTCAGTATTTCCTCCATCTGTGGGGACTGACTAGGTATTGTTTCCAGGCTTGTCAAGGACAAACATAACAGTTCAATTAAATTTTTATCATTTACTCTTAGTTCCATTTCCCCTTGCTTAAAGGTGATGTTGGCTTCTAACCTCTCCAACAAGTCTCTTCCTAATAGAGATTTTGGGGAGTTTGGTAAATACAGAAATTGATGCAATCCTACAGCTTTTCCTAATTTGAATTTTAAAGGTCTTGGAAAGAATGCCTTTCCTGCTGGACAGTTGCTCCCACAATGTTTATCATCTCTTTCTCTGCTCCCTAGCTTTATTTTAACCAGCGGGTCTGCTAGGGTAGACGCCCCTGGTCCTCGTCACTCTTTCTCTGCCGAATCAGTTATCACCTGGGGATTCCCCTGGAGCCTTGAGCATTTATTTTTCCAGTGACCTTCCTTTGTAAAATACGCACACTGATTTCGTCCTCAAGTGCTCTGAAATCTGCTACATCTGCCATGACGACCTCAGCCTCCCTTCCCTCCTTTTTGCTCCAGTGCTGCCACAGTTGCCACGGCTATCACTTTAGATAGTTTTCCTCTGCCTACTTCTTCCCTATTTCTAAAAAACTCTCCAGGCCTCCTCTGAAAGCTTTTCAAGGTCTCTGCAATTTCTTTCTGATGTCAGTTGTGGATAAGGCAAGTATTTGTTAGTGCCCTACTTCAGAAGGGGTGTCCAAAGGGGCGTACTTTCCCATCTGACCAGTCTGGATCGTCATTCTTAGCTATTAGCTCGAACTGCTTTGCGACTCTCATCGGGTTGTCCCTGTCACACTTTGCTTCTTCCTGCCAAGCATCTAAGTCCGCAGAGGAGGAAGGAACCTTTACCCGTGCCAGCCCATCGGGACCCATCCCTTACCCTGCGGATGGGGCGGCCCGTTCCACGACCCGCGGCGTAAATGCACCCGACCCCCCCTCCCACCCCCCCGCCCCGCGGAGGCACGAAGGGGTTCACTGCCCTCTTGCAGGGAGGAGGAGGAGCTGTTGCCCTTGAGGCTTCCTGACTCTTCACATCAGCAGCCTGGGCAGCGCTGGGGCACCCCCATGGCCAAACCCTTTCGGCAGGCACAGGCCCCCCGCCCCCAGGCTCAGCCCATACCATCTCACGCCCGAACGTAACACGACGGTGTCACAGCTCCGCCCAGCTGAGCACACGGCCCGGGCCCCTCGAATTCTGCCCGTTCCCATAGAGGAGCGAGCAGTCGAGGCCGCCCTGGGTCCCGTTGCGCGTCCTGGCCGCAGTTGGCGAAGCTTCAGCCGCTCCTACCCCCCCTTCTCAGCAGGCGGGGCGAAGGGAGGAGAAAAGGGAGGTGGGGGTGGGCGATACATCTCAAACCCTCTATTCCCTTGTTTACCTTTGCCCAGTACTACAGGCTGAACGACACCTCTTCGGTCTAGATGGTTTTCTTTGTTCCTTTTCTACAGCCAACACTAAAGGATCATGTGTCTGCAATCTCTCTGCCCCTCAGGGTGACTCCACAACGTTCCTTCTCTCTTTAAAAAGCATCTCAAGTATATAGAGGCCACCATTGATTAAAATACCTAACTTCGATTGACATTTCCCCTCCAAGGTCCCCCGAGATCGTTCCAATGTATCAAAACACATATCAAAGGGCTCTTTTTCACTACACCTCTGCTTTGTTCTCCCCCTTTGTTCTCCCCCGTTCTCAGCTCCTCACCCGTACCACTCGCTTCCCTCGATTCCAGCCGCACCCTTAACGCGACTACGGAAACGCACATCAGAACTCCGCACTCGCTCCGCGGTTCCACTGTGCCTCGCTCGCGTCAATCCCTCCACAAAAGTTTCAAAGCAAGTACATGCCAATATGCAAAATCATATCGCGAACAAGTCAGTATTAGTGCCGACCGTCAAAGTGCCATCCAAATACAACAAAACCAATGCATACTTCAGATCAACTGACTAGTATTAATCCAGTACACAAATCCAAACAAATGTACAAATCCAAACCAAGTATCCAAGTGATTAATTACTTCATCCTGTACAGGGTACCCTACATAGAACGTCATCTACGATTTAGGGGTACCCCAACAGTGCACTCCAAAACAAATGGATTCAGGATTACATGAAATCAAACTAAATCAAATTAATACAAATCCCATCCAACCAATGTACAAACCCAAAGCAAGATACATTTTATTAAGCTAATTTAATCCTGCATACTGTATGCTATGTAAAACATCTTCTATGCTTCATGGGTACCCTGAAATCAATCGTGCACCCCAAACTCCAACATAACTGCTCCTAAAAAAGAAAACCTTATTCCTGTAGATGGTCCTTGTCTGCTCCTGCAGTGATCCGAATGAGGTGAGGAGTCCCTCTGGGAAATCCCCAGGGGTGTCTAAGGTCTCCTCCCTCACAGGGGGTCCTGCAGGTGAGGCAAGCCGAGGCGATGGGCTCCTATATTGCAGGCCAGGCCCCTCCTTCTCTCCCACAATGCCCTGCAAAAGGGGTGGAGAAAACCATAAAAGGCACCAGAGAAGCAAACCCCTCCTCTTTCAGCCCTTGTCTTCACTGTGAGGGGAGAAGTTGGGCTGGGTGGAGAGAGATAGTACAAAAACCAGCAAGAGTAGATTTTCTACTACACAGGCATCAACTACAACAGCAACGTGACCAAGTGTGAGACTTAGAGAAACAAAGGTATTGGTTTCTTCCTATTATTATTTTACCTTTCTCCTTCTCCCTCTTCCTATGCCTCTGCACTTGAAGAATAAATACTCAGAATGAGAAAACACAACATTGACCTCGTTTGTGTCTGAATCTCATCTCTGGGATTATCCTAGCTCAACCAAGTACCATTCAGGATGAGACTTTTAATGGGCAATGAGGAGGGGATCCTTCAGGTCGAAGTGTTGCCTTTTCTCTCGCTTTGATCTGCTTCGAGTTGTTTGTCACGGAGCTGTTTGAAACTGGTTCAAGTGGCACCTCCCTGGGACCCTGGCTGGTCATAGTTGATGTTGCTTTGATGCAGGAGTGAGGGTCTGTAGATGCAGCAAGAAAACAGAATTCCACACCCCCAACCCAAAGCGCATGTGCAGTTTGGGCCCAATTCCCGCCTTATGGTTTTGTAAGCTATCAATACTATTTGGCTCTGTCAATTGATTAAACAGAGTCTCACAAGGAGGAGTTTCTACAGTTATCTATACTAGTTGCTGCATGTATAGAGACCTAAAACGGAAACCCTCTTGTAACGCCGAAGTGTTTGGCAATTAAAACTCACTCAAACCAGTTTGGGGCTGGATGGCAGAGAGGAACCGAGCCATCCGCAATGACCCGCAGTACACATACGCGAGGGAGCATTCAGCTGGGGGAAGCCAAGAAGATGATTGCCAAAATGTCTTGCAGACCACCAACCCATTTGGCAGCGCATGCACACAAGGGTGTACACTGTGTGGGTTATTTTGGGGAAATAATGGGAGGGTGTATGTATTAGAATAACATAAGCTTTGCTTACTGTGGATAATGATATGCATGCCAGGAGGAATTATTCCCACCCCCTCCACATCCATTGCTGCAATAAAGAATGCCTGCTCTCTAGTCTTAGAGAGTTTCTTTGACCGACACTTTGGGATCGTGGGACCTCCAGCCGCCACCAAGGGATTCTCAGGGAGAATCTCCAATCCCCAGACCAAAGAGCTCAGAGCAAGCCCCCCCATAAGTCTAAAGGCATTCTTTTAAATTTTCTAGTCTTGTCTCCTGACCATAAGATGCAGCGCAAGCTATGCAAAGTTAGGCTAAAAAGGTACCTATTCTAGTTCTAGTCTATTCCAGTAAGCCTGGGTTATATATTCAGTGCACTCTCTAATTCTAGTCTGATTGAATTTGTTCTGATTTAGTTAGGGATTCGAATCCCCGATGTCTTGTTATGTCATGCTTTTGTGTTTGGGTTTGGTTTTTTTTATGTTGCTTCTGTGTTGTTACTTTTGTTCTTTTGTGTTGCCCTCGTGCTGAAGTATGGGAAGAAGTATGGTGGAAGATTCCTTTCCTTTCAAGCCAGAAGAGGATAACAACAAAGTTATAATCTTGGTTAACCAAGTTTTGTTCTATGTATTATGTAGATTGGCTACAATCATATTTCTGCTTTGTATTACTCCATGTCTAATTCGACTGATCCAACATGTGGTCGCTTGTGCAATCTGTAACCACTGCGTCTTCAGGTGGAATGAAACGGGTAAGAGTAACATCTATAGATTTTCTTCCTCTTTACTCCCCATTCCCTCTTTCTCTCTCTCTCCCTCTCTCTTCTTCTCTCTCTGTCTTCTTCCTTCTAACTTCTGCTGCCACAGAGCAATGTTGAGCCGTGGGGTGGAATGTGGGACTCAAAGAAAGGAAGGATTGTCTCAACATTGCAAAGACACCTAGTTCGGAACCGCAAGGCTTGTCACACCAAACTGCTGCTGTCGTCATTAACCAACTTTCTGCAACATTAGCAGCGACTAACACCTGCCAGGCCTTGAACATGGCCTGTACAGGAGGCCTTCTGCAACATTCTGCCAAAGAATATGATGAAGCATCGCGGACACAGCAATAATTCAGCAAGGAACTGACACGCTCTTGCAGAGCAGTCTAGAGAACAGGGACTGCTAATAAGCATCTAGGCAATGAAACATGAACTCCATTGTCAGTAAGAGAGCAGCCACCTGGCCATCTGGTCTAAAGCAGCCTTGTAGCCACCAGCTCAGCCAGCTCAGCATTTTTGAGCTAAAAGGGAAAAGTACACAGTGAGGAAGACTACAAGCCTTGCTCCCGAAGACTCTGGCCCATGACCACCAGAGACCACCAGACGGCAGCGCGCATGCAGCAAGAAGAGGAGATTTATCATGCCTGGTTCCTGTGAAAAGGTGAGAAAAGGCGGGGACAATGGAAATAAAAGAAGTGCAGACCAGCACCTGGTCGCAATATTCCTCCACCGATGATGGACCTGTGGGACACCGCTGGACTCGTGGTGGTATTGGTTTCTTCTTCCTCTTTTGCCTTTCTCTTTCTCTCCCCCAACCCCCTTTCTCTCTCTCTCTCTGCACTTGAAGAATAAATACTCAAGAGAAAACACAACATTGACCTCGTTTGTGTATTCATCTCACCTCTGGGATCATTGTAGCTCGACCGAGTACAATTCAGGAGGAGACACCAGGTAGGAAATTAAAGACTATTTTTTTCTAGTATATAGGTAGAAAATAAAAATTCATCTCAGTGACTTCCATAGGTCAGTACTTCATCAAATTCAGTATCAATAATATTTCTAAATGCAAAAAAGGGTAACGAGGGTGGCGAGATACTTGCTCAGCTAAACTCTGTGGATGAAGGGTCAGCAGGGATTCACACGGCCAGAGGGGAATCAAATAAAATTTATTGAAGCAACAGATACGCAAAATCATTTTGATTGCCGGTGCTACTGACTGTCTGCAAAGCACATGCAAAAGTTACAAATGTATTAGATGATGAGCAGCTCTGAAAAGATTTCTTAAGCATCATGGGGCAGCGCTTGGTGAGACTGAGTGTTCGGACCTTAGTCGAAGGCGTCCCGAGCGGGGGGAAGCGAGGCTTGGCCCATTGAGCAATCCCAAGAGCCAGAGGTGGTCCATGGTGGGGTCTCCCCTGACAATGGTGGTATCTTCCCTCACATCTCCCCCTCTCTTGGGCCATTTTTATATTATTTGTTACCTTTCAAGTGAAGTTTGAGTGGCTCTAGGCATAAGTATTGTCCTGGGTTTAGCTAAAAACCCAGTCCTGTTTAGTGATTTTTACTTTTCAGTTTAGTGTCTTCTAAAAGGCTGCATGTTCTGAAGTCAGCAGCATGTTTTGCAGGCAGTGTGTGCTACTGGCAGTGATAACACCTGATGTTTACAGTTACTGCCTGGGATTGGGAAGCAGAAAGGCTCTTGCTTATACTTATTCCTATAGTGACCAAGGCCACTGCTGGGGGTGCTGGGTAGTAAGAGGGGGCACAAGGAAGTAAAAGGTTGCACCTCCAGGGGGTGACAGACAGGACAGGTGACCAACAAGAGTATTCCATCCCATATATGTCATATTTAGTATAAATTGAGTGATCACAAGAGTTTCGGCCCTTTTCTGCAAGGGCCCCGTGTCCAGAGACGACTCTGTCTTATCTTCTGCTTTTGATCCGGATCCTGAGTTCCTGAATCCAGCTCCCTGTATCCAGCTCCCGCTGAGTCTGGGGTTTCCCCAGTGCCTCCTGCTCTGCAGCACCAGTGGGGAGTGCTGTAGGGGGAAGGAGTTGGGTTTGGTATCAGGCTACTAGCTATAGTTGTAGATAGTTCTTTTATCTTTTAACTACTATTTCTATTATTGTTTCATTAAAGCTCTTCTAGTTTTTCTTCTCTCACCCGTAAGTTTCTCTGCCTCATTCCCTTTTCCTTCCATTTCGGGCAGGGAAAGAGGGGGTTAGATGACCCCACGGTCATGAATTTTGACCAGAGGGCTGGGCATGCGAGAACCAGAGAGCTCCCAGCCCCCAGGACAACTGCGATGCAAAAGGCACCCAAAGGAGAGCACGGCACTGCACTAACCTTGTCTTGTTGAGAACTTACCAATTTCAACTTTGCCCTTTTTCATGATCCCGCAGTCATGAATTTCCATGGAAATCTGGCCACTAGTTTGAGGGTTGGCCTTCTGAGAACCAGAGAGCCCCCAGCCCCAAGGTCAATTGCAATGCAGAAGGCATCCAAAGTAGAGCAGGGCACTGCAGCAACATTGGATCCTGTAGAATTTTCTAATTTGTCTCCCCTGGGCCTCATTACCCCTGGATGCCTAACACTTAAATTAGCAACAAATTTTGTGTCACAACTAATGACTGCAGGGTCATTGGGCCCGGCAGGCCAAATTCTGCAAAGCCAATGTTGGGGCAGTGACGTTCTCTCCTTTCGATGCATTTTGCATCCCAATTTTCCTTGGAGCAAGTGGCCCTCTGGTTCTCAAGTGCTTGGCCCACCACATAGCAGCAAATTTCACATTGAAATTGAAGCGTTGCCTCCCCCTTACATGATCAGTTATGGCAACTGTCACACTCAGTGCCCTGTAAGCCTGGGAGCTAATGTGTGTGGCCTCTCTCCTGGTAGGGAATTTAACAGCTGCAGGATTAGAGAGTGGCCTTCATGTAAATCATTCCATGTAAAAATAAGGATATTTCATCCCAGTTTTGGAAACAATGCAACCCATTTGATTTTTTTCACGTGTCTGGGCTCTGGGTGGAAGCATTGGCAGAGGTGGATTTTCAGGGTAGTTTTTCCCCTGTTCCTGCCTGCAGCGTAACCTCCTCATGGACATGCCCTTGTGGCTGGATGCATGGCTGAGAACCATCGCATAGGGATCTTGGTTCGATCCCTCTGTAATGCTGATTCAATACAGCAAGCATCTGTCACGTGTGCTGGATCAAACCACTTCTCCTTTGCTCCAGCAGCCAGTCTTGCCCCAGCATCTGCTCCAGCAGCCAGTCGTGCCCCAGCATCTGCACACAGCAAACCACGTCTCTCCTCCACACTCATGCCTCAACATTCAGCCCTAGGGACAACTCTTCCCCATTTTCTAAAGGACAAAATATTCAGGTGCCAAATGACGAGGAAAAAGATGAGAATGATGAAACTGAGCATAAAACCTGTGTTAAAGCTCATTAAAATTTTTGCCCCTGCTCCTTTCCATACCTTCCAGCACTGTAATGACTACATTTTGCAGGCACGAAGAATTCATGTCATTGCAGCACCAGGCAGGATCCCATGAATTATTGCCCTTTTATGACATCTTATGATACAATGCAAATGACATCATAACCCTGAGAAGCATTAAATTTTCACCAATTCCTTTGTCTGGTTTGCAAGGTCAAACTACAAAAATAATCACTTGGAAGAGACGTCATGGGAGAGAGGGGCAAAAATCTGTCCACCTTGTTTAAAGCCTGGGTTTCCTTGCAGCTGGAAACCCTTTTTGAAATCGATTTCCATCATGCTAGAGATTAAACACAAGGAGATTCAAAGGCCAACACACAGAATTACTAACTGGAGATCCTTTTGTGAATCCCATAAACACTTTACAGGGTGGGCAAAGTTACCATTCTCTTCTGTTGTAGAGCATTTCACAGCTACATTACATCCCCAAATATCTACCAAGAGGCACTGAGGTTAAGAATTCAATGACTCCAAAAGTTGTTTGGAGGGAGAAATTAAGGTAATCCTGCCTACTATAACAGAGTCTTTAATTATACAATGCCATGCTATTTTCATTTTTTCTAGCCCCTGTTTTGCTCAATGAGTTATTGAGGCAAATCTTCCTCTTTTCCCCCACATCACTTGCCCCGTATCTCAGCTACCAAACACTGTGACTGTTCGCCTGTGGTGCCCCACACCAGGTCTCTTCGGTGAGATTCAGGACACGGGCATCCAAGATCTCTGCCCTTCAGCTGCAGAGAGACACCAGTGGGTCACTCTGTGAAGCTCAGCTCACAGAGGATGCCGATGCCCAGGTTTTCACACTAGACTCTGCAGTTGCCTTCTGGCAGCAAAAAACACAGCACCTTTTCAGACCCTGTGGAGGACATGCTTCAGTGCTCAGGTCTTTCCACTCTGTTCTTCCCCAGCCTCTTTCTAGATGAAATTTCTTCACCTTCTGTCTCGCACCTTCTGACTCCTTGCCTATCGCGGTTCTTTTTCCAGTCTCAGTTTTTCCCCAATGCACTTGGCTCCCTTCCAAGCCCGTCCATTTGTCCAAGTTCATCATTCCTGTGCCATGGTCCTTCCCCCACTGCATCTCAGTCTCAGTGCCTTCCCCACAGGGTCCTTGTCCCAGACTACCTCCACTAGACTTCCCAGAGGAGGTTTTTGCCCTCCCTTGAATTTACACTTGGTGTGCACCTTTGGCTTATGAAAAGAGAAACCAAAAATTGTCAGTTTGGGTTGCTTTTCCTGAGAACTTTTCCTCAGGTAGCATGGTATGCACAGGCAGCTGAGGCAGTCCCTCAGCCAGCACTGCATGAAACGGCCTTCCCTTGATCCTCAAAGGTTCACATGGGGGATATCCTGTAAGCTGGCATCCCTTCAAGTCACTCTCAGTACTCAGTGCAATGTATTCCCCTTCCCAGAGCACTGCACACAGCCAGGAGTGCTGGGGTCCACCTTCAGCTCAAGAGGTGGATCCAAGTTCAGCCACTCGCCAGACCAGAGGGGTTCTTGTTTTCGCAGCACCAATCAACACTCCCACCGACCACAGCAGCTGCAGAAGGAGCCCGCAGGAGCTGCATGGGGTTCTGACAGGCGCAATTAGCATCACTCAGAGCACAGTGCTCTGCACTGAACATCCCAGCCAAAATGAGGGACATGCTGGATGAATGCTTAGTATTAGCATTTATATGGTATATTTCACCCAAGGAACATAGGAAATACTGGCTTTCCAACTAATCACTTTTAACCATCTCTGTTAACCATCTATGAAGCAGCTCTGAAGGCATCTGACTGGACTGTGCAAGTCCACCCCTCAGATGTTGTTCATCTTTGAATCCAGATGTACAATATAAAAGAAGCAGTTGATGATTAAAAGGACTGTATCACTACAGACAACGGAGAATTTATCTTAAGTGGCCAGATCAAATCCTTTTCTTTCTCCCTCCACTCAATTTCCTTGTGCACACAGAAACAAACCTAATTTCTCCAAGGTCTCACCTGCTTCCAGATTTGGCAGAAAACACAAGCAAGAACCTTCATAAGAAAATGGCCCATGTTTTTTCCTCAAGACTGATTTTATTTGGAGGTCTGACTTCCAAAGCCCCTAATGTACTCCTTGTAGGCTACAATGTCTTGGGGAGAAAACAAATTTTTTTCTTTTTTAGAAACACCTATAAGCATCTACAAAGTGTCTCCATTGCAGCACTCTCTTGGCAAGTTACCAACAGGCAACATGACAGCTCGTAGGTTGTCAATTGCCTTAGGTAGTCTGTGATGCTGACTAGCACCATTTCTTCATTTTCTTCTCATCTCGTGCATGTCTTGGACCATTTAGTCTCAGACTGTGAAGTTTCTTCAGGGACAGGTTCATTCACACAACACCCATGTAGGTGTTCTCTGTGCAGGAAGTGGGTAGTGACATTACATTTCCTTTCCAGGTTTTGCATGGAAAAAAATACAAGGGAACTTTTGTAACTGTTTGTTACTGCAAAAGTGGCACCTCTCCATGAATATATTTTGTATGTTCTATTCAGTTCCGTCCAGGAGCTTGTTGACACAGAGGAGCAGGTAACAAGCCACCGTCCTCCTAATACCAGATGACATGGGCTGGCTGGTTCCCAGGAGGGAGCGTTACATGAAGCAGCTCCCACCTTACCTGAGCTTTGTTACCAGGGCTGTCTGCTGACACTGCACCTGCTGCTTCTAAAAAGCAGTAGAGGAAATCTTATAATATACCCAGCTATTACATTACAACCCATGTGGCACATAGCAAAGAATTGCACAAAGCCCCCAGCGACAGATTGCTAAGTTATAAATAGGTGCAGGACCTACATAACTGGAGTGACTTGTAGCTGCAGAGCAGGCCTCCAAATTAATGACATTTATGAAGTTTCTTGCTGCAGCCGGCTTGCTGGCTGCCAAATAACTGGCTCTCCAGACTGGGCAGCAGCAGCTTCCCTCCGAGGGCCATCAGAGAAAACGAGCTGGTAGCAGTCACATCCTGTCAAGGAAACTTGGTAGAACACGTTCAAACAGAATTGAAGGCATACAAGACAGGGGGAAAATGATTTTATGTAAAACTCCTCACTTTCAACGAGTGTTACGTTCACAACCCAGCCTGTATGCAATGCCAAAGCCTGTATTATTTATCCACAGAAAGCCATGCAATGAGAGAGTCCCAAGAGCATGTGAACAGAATGAAGGAGTTTGATCTGTTTACTCAATCCAATTCTCATTTCATCTGCCTGCTCACACAGTTCTGACTCCTCCATACAAGTGATTTAATTAGAAAAGAAAAAAAAAATTCTCCATGGACTTTTATCCATGTTTATACCAGAAATATCCATGACCCATGTTCAGGGCACACACTCCCTGAATCACTGCTCTAAGCCCCAGCTCAGTACCCCCTTTCAAACGCTCCCAGGAGAAGCACGTTCGTCGCACCCTGCATGATGGCGGGGCTGGGAGAGCAAACCCATCCTCTGTTCCTGGTGGGGCACGTCAGCCAGGAAGCCACCTGCTCTAATCTGTTTTCACAGGAAGAGTCATCAGAGACTGGGCAACGATTGCATCCACTGAACTATTTTCTTACCAGAGTAACAAAGTACTGTTTTAAATATCACTATTGTCACATTTCAGAGTTCATAATTCACTAAAACAGAGATTATTTTATGCCTGATGAGCTGCTTCCAGCAGCCTGCAGGCTCCAGCACAGCACAGCAAGTCATGCTAACCGATGGGCAGTTACTTTCCTTGGGCACACTCTCACCTCAAACAGCACACAGTGACTGAACTAGTTTAACCCTCCATTAAAAAAAGAATAATAAATCCCAACCAAAAAAAAACCTGCTCAACCAACTTAAATCAGCTTGTATTTGCTTTGAGATAACAGCAGATGGCTATGGCAGACTAGCCGAGGAGAGGCAATCTGCACTTTTCCAAACCTTACATAATACAGCTTCGTATTTTGGCTGAGGTTTTAACACCTTCTTAACTCCAAGAGTTTGCAATAGCATTTTTCACTTCTCAGGATGCATTCCTCAAAGCCAACTATCTGTCTGAGGGAAACAGACATTTACAATGACATAGTACTCGCACGTCTCAGATAGGATTTGATCACGTTATGCTGTGTCCATACATCTTTATCTTCCTTGGCTATAGTCCCTATCTTTATATTCTTGTCCTGAAATACTGATTGTCTAAATAGCATGCCAACTTTCCTCTGGCTTCTAAGAAACTCTTTCTTAGGCATTCGGTTTTCACATGCAATACACAGCAACTACAGACAGCTGAACTGCACAGATATTTCCCATATGCCATGGATACAGGCTCTGGAAAAGGCAGGAAAGGGTATTTGAGTCACTCTGAGATTATGATCTTTACTGACTGAGCAATGACCTGTTGCAGGAACCTCTGTTTTCCCCCTAAATATTTGTACCTTATTTTATGCAACCCCAGATACTGCATCCTACACACATAACCTCATTTCTTAGGTTTCTTTGATTACCCCAAACTCTTGGTTGCAAGCCTCTCCTTTAGCAGGAAGTGCTCTACAACAAACGGTGTCTTAAAAACAGATAAAGCAAATTCTTGGTTTCCCAATTAGTCAAATACTAAAGAACCTATAAACCAACTTGGTCTAGCATCTCCAGGCTAGCAGACATAGTGTGCTTCTCATAGCTTCCCCCCTACCTTGCCTTTTAGCGCTCTATCAATGTAAAACTCCTTCTCTATAACCCTCCTTGCCCACAATTAATCCTTTTACCATTCACTGGTAGCACTACCCTATACTTAATTTCTTTTTCTACTTGAAATTCAGGATCAAATAACTGATCCTCTCTCTCTCTCTCCCCTTTCCCCTCCTGGCTCTCTGAGAAATGTTCTTCGTCTTGATGGACCCAGCTTGCCCATCACATCCCAAAGCCTTCCCATCTCCCACCATCTCCAACCTCCCCCCAATCCTTGGCTGGATGCAAGGTGCCTAGCAAAGGCCAGGACACTTTTATTGAATATTTTGAGTCACCTACCAACTTTGGCCATGTCCAGCACACTGTGTTAGAGGAGAGGGAAGAGGGTTCGGCATTGCACGCAGCGAGGGTGCCTGGAGGAGCCATGCTGCGGGCCAACCAGCCCGGGAGCTGAAGTCACCAAGACAAACAGATCACTGGGCGTGTGAAGCCAACACACAACCCATTTTCAGAAAAGCTTAAATGCCCACTGGAAAGCTGACAGGTTAGAGCTTGCAGCATTAATGGCAGGCCTAAAAATACCGACCCGGGGAATTCAGAGTGCATGGCATAATCATTAGGACTTCTGATTTTCAACAAAGCCGGAAGGAGCTTTATCTACAAAAAACACCTGATCTCATGGAAGTTTTCAGAGAAATCATCTGGCTGTTCCAGCTGTTACTGAAGTGCTTTAGATTAGGTTTCATACAGAATGTAAGAATAGAAATACACAGACAGACCCCAGCCCTTTCTCCCCACTGCACCTGCAGTGTCCTGTGATAAACCTTGTCCTTCAGCAGCCCCAGCTCCTAGTTCAGTTTCTGCACATGTAACAAAGTTGCTGGTGGACTGGAAATTGTGGAAATATCACACGGAGCTATTTTTGAAAGAGTTAGGACAGGGCAGATAGAATTATGCATCCCAATATTCTCAATGTCACCATTGCCTGGTGGCAAACCAAGCACGTCCTGCAAAGGTTGGTCCATTTCCTCCCTGTAGCTTGCTGGAGAGCGGCTCCCAGTAGCATGGAAACTAAACATACTGAAACTGCTGGGCAGACATTAGGTTAGAAAAATATCTTTGAGCCTGCTACATCAATGTAAAGGCATAAAGCAGCATTTTAGACACTGAAAACTTGTCCCTATTTCCAGCTCTGCCACTCCACTGCTGTCTGAAGTTGGTGACTGGGCT
The DNA here is from genome assembly GCA_020746105.1 of Trogon surrucura. Lineage (NCBI taxonomy): Eukaryota > Metazoa > Chordata > Aves > Trogoniformes > Trogonidae > Trogon > Trogon surrucura. Next base: position 106,464,713 of record CM036618.1, read on the forward strand.
TCTCTGCTGGTGACATTTCTCTTTTCTCTTAAGAGCCATGAAGTGCTGAGAAAAAACTGTACAATGAGAGCTAGTGAGCTGCTAACTGGAACTAACACCAGAAAGAAAGAAAGGAATATTTCTTTCATTACCGTTTGCCCTGTTGCTTTTAAGGCAACCTCATCTCACACATAGAATCAAAGAAGGATTTGAGTTGGAAGCAACCTCAAAGATCATCTAGTTTCAACCCCCCTGCCATGGCAGGGACATCTCCCACTAGATCAGGTTGCTCAATGCTCCATCCAGCCTGACCGCCTACACTTCCAGGGATGGAGCATCCACAGCATCCCTGGGCAACCTGTTCCACTCAAAATGTTCCACTGCCTCACCATCCTCAAGGTAAAGAGCTTCTTCCCTATATCTAGTCTAGATCTACACTCTTCTAGCTTCTACCCATTACTCCTCATCCTGTCACTATAGGTCCTTGTAAAAAGTCCCTCCCCAGCCCTCTTGTAGGACCCCTTCAGGTACTGGAATGCTGCTATAAGGTCTCTCTGGAGCCTTCTCTTTTCCAGAGAGCCTAACTGTCTTGGCCTGTCCTTGTAGGAGAGGTGTTCCAGGCCTCTGACCATCTTAGTAGCCCTCCTCTGGATTTGTTCCAACAGCTCCATGTCTGTCTTGTGTTGGGGGTTCCAGAGTTGGGCACAGTATTCCAGGTGGGGTCTCACAAGGGCAGAGTAGGGGGGCAGAATCACCTCCCTCAACCTGCTGGTCACACATCTCTTGATGCATCCATCCCAGGATATGGTTGGCTTTCTGCGCTTACGTTGACCTTATCATCCAACAACACACCCAAATCCTTCTCCCCAGGACTACTCTCAATCCACCCATTGCTCAGCCTGTATTTGTGCTTAGGATTGCCTCGACCAAGGTGCAGGACCTTACACTTGGCCTTGTTAAACTTCATGAGGTTGGCCTGGGGCCACCTCTCAAGGCCCCTCTGGATGGCACCCCTTCCCTCCAGCGTGTTGACCACACCACACAACTTTGTGTTGTTGGCAAACTTGCTGAGGGTGCACTTGATGCCACCATCGTTACCAAAGATGTTAAATAGTACTGGTCCCAGTACAGATCCCTGAGGGACACCACTTGTCACTGGTCTCCACTTGGACATTGAGCCATTGACCAGAACTCTTTGAGTGCAATCTTCCAGTCAGTTCCTTATCCAGCAAGTGGTCCATTGATCAATCCATGTCTTTCCAAGTTGGAGATTAGGAGGTTGTGCAGGACAGTGTTGAAGGCCTTGTACAAGTCCAGGTAGATGACATCAGTTGCTCTTTCCTTGTCAATTCATTCTGTTACTCCATCATAAAAAGCCACCAGATTTGTCAGGCAGGATTTTCCCTTGGTGAAACCATGTTGGTTGCTACCAATCACCTCCACATTTTCCATGTGCCACAGCAGAGCCTTCAGAAGGATCTGCTCCATGATCTGGCCAGGCACAGAAGTGAGACTAACTGGCCTGTAGTTGCCTGGGTCTTCCTTTTTTCCCTTTTTGAAAATGGGGGTGATGCCTCCTGTTTTCTAGTCAGTGGGTACTTCACCAGACATCTTAAAGAAGCAGAAGGGCTGAAGTGAAATTGTTGTCTTTATCTGCAGCTAAAATATTTAGTGGAAAAACCAGCTCTTTCAGGGGGGATTGCTTCTAACATCTCAGTGAAATCTTAAGCAGACAGGCCCCAGTGAATAGTCCACCTCAAAAATACAAATTTATAATCATTTGAGCCTCAGGCAATGAGGCCTAGAAATTTAGTAGCAAGAGCTGACAGAAAATGTCATGCTGCTCTTTATAGGGAGGACAACTAAAAATAAAGTAATATCAAAGCCGAGATGACTGCGTCATGCTCTTTGGACATTATTTTGATCTTTCAGTGCACTGGAAGTGAGGCTTATAAATTATAGACGTTATTGGGAGCAGCATGTAAATATTACAAGACAGAAACAGGTTATTAGAGAGAAAGTAAGGAATAAAGGATGGAAAAAGATTTGAGACAGCCCAGGGAAGTCAGTAAAAACTGTTCTTGGCTACAGCTGTGCACACAGAGAGGTTTTAATTGGGAGAAGTAGCTTTTTCTGTCAAATACAGATCTGTGTTGTCATCAGCATCCCAGCAACAAATACAAATATATGAATCAATGCTCTGAAAAAATACAGGGCAGATAAATGAGTCATTATCTCCTACAAACCTCCAGATCATGTGAGCGAACAAGGTGACAAGCTCCTGAAGCATCCCTCTGTAATACAGCTGTCTCATTCAGCATTACAACCAGTATTTCAGAGCAAGAATCTTGTTTTGCAAGTGTGAAACTGCCAGAACTAAGACATGCCCATATTTTTTAAATTATCAACAAAAATTTCAACCATTTCCTGACTCAAGAGAAGCTGTATCTTGACTTGATCTGGCGGATAACAAGCAAACACAAAGCCAAAACAGAAACCAAGCGGTTACACTTTGGTAGATGCGAGTGCTTCGGCCATTTGTTTTGAACATCACAAGTGCACAGCCCAAACCACCGATCTAACTCTATTTCCTGCCATTTCTCACAGCTAAAAATACTTGACAGCAAGATAGGAAAAGCACATAAAAACATGAGTTATCGTTATTTAAGAAATAAAAATTCCACATTCAAAAAAAAGAAAGCATTCAAAAATTTTAAAAGCCCTTAGCTTGAAGAGAAGAGTTGAGCAACCATACACTTGAAGAAACAAAGGCAAGAGCAGAAGTTAACTGATCATACAAGTTTAAATAATACAAAAAAATTGAAAAAGAAACTGAATTTGGCATTAAATAAAGAGGATTGGGGTTTTCTGAGGATGCCAAGAAAAACAAATGATACAGAAATAGCAGAGTTATCTAGTAATGAAGAGAATACAGTAGTAGTCTATAGATATTTCTGTGCTACAGTAATAGGTAAAAGAGCATCAGCTCCTATCATATGGTGATGAAACACCCTGTGTTATAAAAATAACAGGAAAAGGTTTAACAAAAGCTAATGAGGATTCAAGTTTTAAAAAGAGCCATCCTAAGGGGCGTTCAGATCACTGAAGCTGAATCTTTAAACCTCTGAATGTTGGGAAAGCTCCAGGAGAGTACAAGAACACATATATTGTACCAGAAAGCCCCACTTTTGGCCAAGACAAAAGGAGGGCTGGTGTGGGACTTCATAACACAGGTAATATTTTTTCCCTTCTGCAATAGTTTGCCTTCTGGACCAAGGAACGACAGCAATATAAATCCATGTGTCATGTGCCAAGCAGCACTCAACCTGGGCAGTGGTCAGATCTTCAGCCATAGTAATGAGTAAGAGATGATTTCCAAACACAGAAGAGAACATTAGTCTTCTCCCGATGTTATTTGCTCCTTTTTGTCAGTGTCTTCACAGCACAAGCAAAGTCATTCTTGATCCAGGGTTACAAAGGACAAGGAGATCTAAAGTCTAGTAAGTAAGGAGGACAGGCACTGGTGCTTGATGGCCTGTATTGCTGGTGAGCCCAGCACAAGAATCCAGCTCCTGGCTCCAGGAGAGCAGACTGAGCTGTAACCCTGAGGAGGCACCCCTGGCCCCACTCACCACAGAACCAGCAACTTTTTAAAAAGGCTTGTATTTACAACAATTATCAATCCACTGTGACTTAATGTGATCAGTATATTTAAAGCACACGAACAAGGGAATATCAAGAAGCCAACCAACGTCTCATTTGGCTCTGTTGCAACTACCGCTGTGCTCCATTCTGGTATCCACATGCCTAGAAAGCGACTGAAAAACTATAAAGGGATCAGTGAACAATGAAAACTGTTAAGGAATGAGGGACGTACATAATTCAGTCTATCTAATTGATGAAAAAAGAACATTACAAATGTTTTCATCACAGTTTAATCACCAGCTTTCACAACTGGCATAACTAATGGCTCTTACATTCAGCAACCAAAAATATAGCAGGAACCAAACTGATGGAAGATGAAGCTAGGCAAATTCATCCTAGAAATAAAACACAAAGCAAGAGTGGAATGACTGATCATTGGGTTTACGTATCCCATAGTTTGTGACAGACCTCCCCTCACTGGGAATCTTAAACCAAGAAAGATTGCCCCTAAACATCTACACAATGCTGTCCACAACTCAAAGACTCACAGAAGTTACTGTAGAAATCTTCTATCTCTGCCTCAATGGTTTATTGACACTAAGCATAAAATATTAAACCAGAAATACCTTGGAAGGCACAAGAGTGTTTAAAAACAGTAACAGCAAAGGAGGTGATGATCAAGAGCACAGGAGGATAAATATTCATAGAAAGGGTTGTCCTATTCAAACACAACATTACCAAAAAATCAGAGGTAAGAAGTCCAGCAGAGAGATGGAAAGAAAGATCATGTCATTTTCTGAAAGAGAAGCATAAGGAAAAAAAAAAAAAGCTCTGGGACAGCCCATAAGGTAAGAGTCTTGACTTCTGAAGGGACTTAGGCTGGCAAATGATTTTATTGTTGTCTCTGTCATGCTCTTTCATGCGATGATGAAAAGAACAATTTGATTTTGGAGCTTGAGAAAATGCTGTAGATGTTTATCAAACCTTATCCATAACTGCCACTGTCCATAACTGGTTATTCTAAGGAGTGGGTGACTAAACTACCTTGCAGGAAGAATAGGGCTCATCACCATTGCAGATGGACCGACTCTGAGAGAGGTGAGGTTCATTAAAATGAGGGTAACTTAACAATTCCAGTCAGGCAATGCCCAGATTCAGGTTAGAGTCAAGAATCTGAAAACACAGCAAAAGAAAAAAAGTAGGTGAGCATCTATCCTCCAAAAGTGCTGCAAGGGTGTTGCCAAGACAGTGTTGTCATTCCAGTGCTATGGATTTATCCACAACAAATCTGCACATACCTCTGTCCATGGAAGCAGACGTCCCAGCCACAGTTTGCAACTCTTTAGGTCTGATTCTTTGCTGAAATAACTCGACTGAGCATTTGACTTTGAGTTACTGCAGAAAATAAGACACTAAAGCTGCAGTATAATTCCAATTATTCTGTCCTGGTTTGAGCTAAACGGAACCAATTCTGTTCAGTGATTTTACTTTCCAGTTCAGTCTCTTCCAAGAGGCTGCACTTCCTGAAGTCAGCAGCATGGTTTTGCAGACAGAGCCTGCTACTAGCAGTGATAACACTTGATGTTTATAGTTACTGCCAGGGAGTGGTATCCAGAAAGGCTCTTGCTTATATTTCCTCCTATAATGGACATCACTGCTACATTTTGTGTAACATGTTGGGGCTGCCGGGAAGTAAAATAGGTCACAAAGAAGTAACAGGTTGTACCTCCAGTGAGTAATAGACAGGACAGATCACCAACAAGAGTATTTCATTCTAAATACGTCATATTCAGTAGAAAACTCAGGGATCACGGGGGTTAAGGTCTCTTCTTCAACGGCCGACGTCCATCCGATCTTCTGCCTTGGATCCTGATCTCAAGTTCCCAAATCCAGCTCCTGTGCCAAGTTCCCCTCTGCCGCTGCGTCTGAGGCTTCCTCGGTGCCGCCTGCTCTGCAGCCCCAGTGAGGATTGCTATTGGGGGACAGTTGCGTTCCATACTTATTTTGTATATATTTATCATTATTTTCATTATCCTCTTATCATCACTGTTATTGTTCTATTAAAACTCTTTTAGTTTTCCAATCCATAAGTATCTCTGCCTTGTTCAGTTTCCCTTCCTGTTTCGGGGAGGGAGAGAGGTTAGAGGGTATTGGTCAGCATTCAGTAGCTGGCCCAGCCCTAACCCTGAACATGTTTATTTGGGTTTTTTTTTTTTTGAAAAAAAGTCCATATTATTACTTGCCTCTAAAGGGATAGTTGGAGATCTTAAAAATCAAGGCTTGGCTAGCAGAAAAGAATAATCTGGAAAACAAAACTCCAATTGCTTTATTTCCATGTTATGAAGGAGGAGGACCATCTTTAAAGGAAGCCTTCTTTTTAAGAGGGGTGTGTTCACCAATACATATATGACTCACTGCTGCCATACGTCACTTATGGACAGTCTGAACATCAAGGGTAGAAGTTTTATGTACACATTCACACTACTGCATCAAAAATTCCTTGGGCACTTTGAACAAATGGGAAGAGACAGAGTGTATGAGTGACCACTGATCTCTTCTTGCCCTATTAACTCAAGATGATATATCATGGTTTTTTCTTAATGAAGTGTATATACCTATGTTTTTTATGTGCCCAAGTATGCTATTCCTTCTTTACATGTTGAATGCCTGCTATTCAGTCACTGGGAGTGATTTGCCATGAAAGACACAGCAGACATTTCCGTCTCCCACAGAGGAAGTATCTCACAAGAAGCTTGGGATTCCAGTCCCCGTTTTATAGTGGTGTTTCTACTGTGTCTTCAGAGATAAGGAAGAGCTACACTATTTTCTAACGGACCTTTAGGCCCAGTATTAGAAAAGACAACCACAAACAGAACTTTTCTCCAAGTTTTTGTGGAGTCCCTCTCCCTGACCCTACTGCAAAACTGGAAGAGCCACTGTCACATTTTATATCCGTTGTATATCCTCTGATAGATCAAGTGAATTAAGTGTCATTTTGGGCAAATAGCAAATATGGCAGTCAGAAAAAAAAAAAAGCATGCATCTTTATATAAAGCTTCATTTAACGTCCTTTGAAATCAACATAAAGCCTCACATTGACGTCAGCGAGCTTTCAGTCAGACTCATACCACTGTAAATGTAAATTCAAGCTTTCCGGTAGTAGAACTCATGTAATAAAACACATTTTTTGATGTAGTGAACAGCACAATCAGACTTCCCTTTGATCATCCACAGCAATCTTCTTCAGTGGGTTTTAAAGTGCGTTACAAAGGGATGCAAGCATCATCAACCTCAATTTACAAGTGAGAAAGAAGAGGCAGGAAAAGACAAAATGATTAGCCAGGCTGCCTAATACATCAGTACAGAAATGAGAATATAACACAAGCTTCCTGACACCAAACTGAGGTCTTACTAGATAAGTCACACTGATAGAGGATCTAGTTTGTTACCAAGATATCAAAACAATCCTCCCTCTTTATCTTCCTAGGCAGAGCTTTCAGAAGAAATGAGCTCGGAAAGCTTCGGACACAAATTCCAATCGATATGGAGGTTAAAAAAAAAACCTCTCAAACAACAAAGCAAAAAAAGGACACTCCCGAAAGTCCTAAACAAAAATCAAATGGTGCAAAGTCCCTGTAAAAATCTCATGTGATTCTGTATGGTTCAAAATCAGGCTCAGTTTTTCAATGAAGTTTCATATACAAGCCTTACGTTTAACTGGGCAGAGGTCCATGGGAGCTATAATTTGGGTATTTTCTGGCTCCTTTCTCCTCCCAGGCGTGGGCTCCCTGACTGGATGACAACTTCCGTGGTTCCTGTGTGACCTACTGTAGGTGATCCTGCTCTGGCAGGGGGGCTGGACTAGATGATCTTTTGAGGTCCCTTCCAACCCCTGACATTCTGTGATTCAGTGACATACCACTGTGTCCCTTCTTGCTGAACTGGTCACCTCTGTGCCTCGTCATATGTCCTCCCATGAAGAGGTGGCCCCCTACTACATCCATCTGGCATTGCCCGGTAGTCACAGCTCCACTTTCCATGCAGAGGTTAACCAGAAGCCAGAGAGGACAACAGCTTTGTGCATGGCCTTAACCCTGCCCAGTTGCAGAGCCACCCATCCCCACCCATGTTCAGGTCCCTCAGCAAGTTAGCGGCTCCTCTGTGGGCTTACCCACATGATGTTCTACCCTTTGAGCACCAAAAACCTGCTGTTGGGCTTATCAGCTATGGCTCTATACAGCACCTCACCTCAGGGACTGCTCAAGGTGACGGTGTTCTGCATGCCCTCAAAACGGGTGAGGAAAAAAAAAAACAACAAAGAAAAAACTATTTTCGCTGTTGGATTTTTTTCATATAGTCTGTGGTCAAGTATAACATCGTGCTGACAGCGCATGTGTGTAAAAAGGAGGAAAGTCTGATCAATTTGAGTTAGGTCAAGCAATCATATAATTACTCAGTTTAAAAAAAATACATCAGATTTGTTCAAACAAAGCACCTAATACTTTACACATGATTTCCCCTGCTCAAAACCTGCAGCATTGTCTTGCCCCACTAATAGTGATCTGCAAGTAGTTTGCCTTCCCTAAATTTCAAAGGACAGCATGAAGATAGCAGTATCAGATGGCTTGCCAGAAATCCTCATCATTTATGCAGAGAAAAGCCTGATTAATTAATCAGTCTTTATTTAAGCATGGAATTTAAGCACAGAAGAGGAAAGGAAAGTGGAGATACAGAGCCACTCCAAAAGAGACTGTAAGGAAATGCTATTTTTAATAGAAAAGATTGGCTCGCAGTGTAGTGTTCAAAGTCAGAAGGACTTAAAAACTGTTTTCTATTTCTGTTAGGCAAGCAGTCACAGCTAGGAAAGCTGGAGCCCGCTGCTGCTTTTGCATCAGCAGCAAGCCTATTTATGTAAGCTGCCGAGTATTAATACACAGCAAATCGCAGGGCACACGGTTTGCAAACAGGCAGACAGCGCCAGAGAGCTGCGGACACAAACACCCACACGCTTCGTCTCCTGCTCAAGAGGAGCGGGAAACGCTGCGCACTTCAACTACCTGAACCTTGCCGGGTTCAGAAACGCCTCCGCAAGTCGAATCCCAAGCTGCCAGACAAATGTTCCTTGGGATACGTGCCTGCACATCGGTGTGACATCCTGTGGCAGGTTCAGTTAGTCTCAAGCGCTTGCTCTTACCTAGGTTTCCGCCACCCGGTACCCTTAGTTTTGTCCTTCCCCCACCTCCCTTCTCACCGCCCCACGGCTGCTTCGTCACAGCGTGCTGTGCTCAAGGCCAGACAGAGGAAGAAGGCTTTGTTTCAATCAGCTCCTGGGGCAATTAATATCCTTCTGTCTTCTCTTATCCAGGGGTCAACATCGCACCTCTTATCATCCCCTGAGGGATGGAGGCAGCACTCCGAGCCCTCATGTTATTTTCTCCCGATTCCCTGCCAGAGGTTCTGCCAGAGGATGGGGGGCACTGCTGTCCTGTTTGTTGCACATTGCATTTTCATATTTCACACACAGATTCCAAAACAGCAGTGTATTTTTCCATGTCACAGAACATACAGCACATGGCCAAGTTGCTGCTCCATCCCTTCATCTCCAGTAACCTGGGTTTCTCTACAGTGCTGTTACATTTAATCTTAAAATCCAGTGCCTCACCTTAGGTATTTCCCATTCATGTAGAGGGGGAACCTTCCTTTTAGTTTTTCGAGCTCTGCCTCGATCTCACATGGCTTGGGAGACCTGGCTGGCAGCTTCACTGGCATAAAATACATGAGGGTCCTTTATGCAGATGGCATCTAAAATAACACTATCTGGTTGATGAGGTCTTTTCTAAGGAGGCCAAAATATTAAACTGTTTTAGAGGCTGCTGAGGTGCAGCTAATGAAGTAAGAAGTCTAGGGAGCACGGCTATGTCGCTTTCTTGCCAGGTCATGATGATACGGCCTCACCTCATGAATAAACAGGTTTTCCATTTAAAAAAAAAATTTATATAAAAGGCATCTGTATTCATTTGCAGCAGCACTTTCATAAGAGCTGCCTGAAACAATATTAGGATTGTGTCTCCACAGAATTTACTAATCATACATAAAATACATACGTTCCTCTCCTGGGACTCATTAACAGGGCTGGGGGCAGAGGGGGCTGAAACTGCACTTCTTGATGGCTAGGTGGAAAAGGGAGCTTGGACTACTGGAAAGGCTCGAGAATCGCTGCCTTCAACAGTCTATGATTTAATGCTAGGAAAAACTGTATCCCCTCAATAAATGTACTTGGACTAGATTTTATGTAAGTCAATGCAGAAAAACCTTACTCATTCTTCTGTCACTAATCCAGGCACCTCGTAAGTTGCACAGGGTGGGAGGAGGAGAGGAAAATTGGCACACTGCTGCTTGCCAGACAAAACACAACACTGATTTCTGACTACTCGGATTTCATTAATTTTCTACAAGACAACAGCAGAATATTTACTAATATACATGAAGCCACACACCGAACCCTATAGGTATTTATTGCCTTTGCTCTTTGATATGATCTGCTATGAGTAATTAGATGTAGAGGCAGTCTTTTTCAGCATGCTACATTTTAATGGCTGTAATGAAATGAAAGAGGCTGTTATTTGGGGGCATCACCCCTCTCATTCCCGAATGGTTGAAGCTCAACAATTTCACAGATCAGCTCGTAGTGCCTTCGGGTATTTTAAAGGCAAGTCAGTCTTTCTCTGCACCCTTGTGCCTTCTCGACTCTTGGAAAGACAGCACAGTCATTATCTCCGTCTCTTTTCCATCCTTCCCTCTACCCGCAAACACTTCGAAGCATTGAGTAATTCAGTCACTGCTTACTCACAGCCGCCTCCTTCCCCGCTGTGAGAGTGTACTTTTAAATAGGAGCAAATCACGGAAGAGTGTCCTTGAGGAGGGACAGGAGCCTGAGTGTGCAAAATGTGGGGTCTCTTGGTCAGCAGGAATACACGTGTGCTGATCCCCACGTACCCCAACACACATCAGATCAACCGAGTCATACTCAGGGACTCGTTAGCTTCCACTTCATGAAGCAACGAATGTGCTTTAATCACTCACTGACAGTACCCAAAAGAGTGTCTGCACAAGCAGAAAATGAATTAGTTGCTAAACCTTCCCCAGGAACCACATTACCCTCAGATTTCATGATCTCATCTGCTGGTTGCTGGCTTTGGGGTTCTTCTTAACAGCCCTTGATTCTCTTGGTCCCCTTTTCCTGTGAGCGCTGCTTTTTTTTTCATACACATAGGAACATAATTGTCAAGGCCATATGGTAACATCCACTCTGTTCAAAGTTATTGCTCCACAAGGACACCATCATATTATGAAAACATCCTTGCACCCACAGATCTGTCTCATTTCTCCTTAACTGGGCCCTACAAGACTTTAGGACCACAGACAGCAAGAAGGAACTGAACAAACACATCCATTGAACAAGCAAAACCAGAAGTATTTACCAAAAAGCTTCTAAGTGTTCTTGCCCTTGGGAATTTGGCTACCAAGTACCTCATGGAAGGAAAAAGATAGTGTCCTGACCTTACTGCCTTACTTGGTAGGAGAGTCTCCCTGCTTCTTCAACAAGGAGCAGCCAGCCACACAGAGTTTGCTCTGCCAACCTCCCGCACGTGGAGCTCCCTCCCACCAGCATCTGTTTCACCTTACCCAGCAGTGGGAAGTGGCCCGTACCATCAGTCCTGACAGGTCTGCGGAGCTAGAGGCAGCCACGGCATTTAGGTTGGCAGCAGCACTGCTCTGCTGCCATGGACAGCAACATCTCGTCCTCCCAGTAAAAGGGGAAGAGGAAGACGAGGACTCCTCATTCTGTGGTCAGACTCTGTTGTAACCCTCCAGAAAAAACATAGTATAAACTTAGGGGAGCTTCAGCCTGCATGTTTACCCCTTTGGTCTCCACAAAGCTGGGGAATGCGTGGATTCGGGATCATGAGAACTTGCAGGAACATGACCAATGCTCACAGCTCTGCCTAGTAACAGCCAAGAACTTGTTTTGGAAGAGAACAAGTCATTTTGGAGATCCTCCTGAGGAAGCTAGCACACTGTTTTCTGGAAACAAGTCACTAGTGTATAATCCAAACCCCAAATTCAGACACTTGCCCACACCTTTCTGTCAGGTACCTCTAAGGCAGTTGTGTTTCACCACAGCTGCTGCTTTAGCCACTGCTAGCAGCGCATGCATGAAAACTGACACCCAGTTTCATGAGTTTTAGCCACACTATCATTCACACTCCCTTGCAATTATTGTCATTTTTTGACTTCTAATTGCAATATTTGGATCCTGTATGATTTTATGATGAGACTGTGCTTCAGACCAGTCACTGGATACTGAGTTCTATGTGACATCCAGCACTTTATGAATTTTAATTCCCATTTAATGTCAGCTTTACTCCAAGTTCACACTACGTTTATAATGAAAGGCTGGATTGGTTTATAATGAAACTCCCTGGGGCTCCCAGCCTGTAGCCCTGGGGAACATCCCCCCGAGAGCAGAGGCAGCACAGAAGCCACATCTCACCACCCTTGTGCTATCGAGGTCCAAGTCGGGAGCGTCCACAAACCTGCCACAGGGATAGGAGGCTGAGCACATGGCACCACAGACTTCAGCAACTCAGGGCATTAAACTGTATCTCACCCTCCCTGAGCACCTCCCTTTCTAAGGGAAAGTACTGGGAACATCAGGATCTCTCGAGAAAACTCACCATTACATTACAACAGCCATCACAGTATTTGGTGCAAGTATTTTCAGACAAGGTACAGATGTCCCAGACACAAGACTGTTTCCAAGTCACGTTTTAAGCCCTGGCTAACAATTGCATCAACTCATCATTTCCTCTGATGGAAATTCCCATTCCCTATTTCCACTCTTTCCAATTAGTTGGAAAATGCTACTTCTTGTGCAATCCCAGTCCTAACCTATGTCCTCTTAACAAAGTCACCCCTTCATGCCAGGGACAGAGGTGGAGAGAGAATTGTGGTTCTGCTTATTATCCAGAAAGCTGCTACTTCTTCAAGAGTCTTAAATTTGCTTCAGTCAAGATACTTAATACAACCTTTTCTCACCCCAAATTCTATGCCACTCAGAAAGACTCTTCAGCCCTGCCCGGCAGCAATTACAATGCCCCAAGTTTGTTTCAGGATTTATGAAAAGGCTTCTATAGATTCTGGAAGCAGATTTGTTTTTTATTTCTACCTAACATTCATAGAGGGCAAGAGTATTATTGCCAAAGAACTTCCTCCAGGTTGGCAGTAGCACAATATTACTTTAAAATAAATAAAAGGAAAGGTAGCTCAGTTTCCCTGCCCACACACACATACCAAGAACAATGATGTCTTTAAATGAAAACTATGCACACTGATCCACCACTCGCTATATAGCTAATGTATTTAAAAAAAAAAAAAAAGAAAGTAAGTGTATTTTACCAGAGGACTGCATGTTCCAATCAACTGTTAGGTTTTACTGATGGTGAAATCCATTCAAAACTAAGTGATGCATTTCACATATGCCACAGGTGATCTCTCAGCTTTTGAAAGGTGCCTGGCTGGGCTGGATTCAGTAAGTGACCTGACAGTACAGATGGACTTACCCCATCACCCTTCTGCTGAGCCACCTGGTCACCAGAAACTGAGTTAACGTTCAAACCCAAAGTCAAATTAGTTTCTCAAGCAGAAGCTTTAAGACCATGGTGTCTGCTAGGAAGGGAGGAGATCACAGGAACATGGTGCTTCAGAAATTGAATTTGTCAGGTCAGAGTAGCTTAGAAGCGAGAAATAAGGTTTACTTCTCCTTGACTCAGAAGTTAAGTTATTCATGGACATTTCAAAACCCAGTGTTACTATCAGGATTGTAATGAGGTAAGAATATGAAAAACTCCACACAAAGTAAAAAAAAAAGTTGTAAAGTGCATTAATAAAATAATTACATAAAATAATTATCCCCTGATTTGCACTCAAAGAAGAAACCCTTTAAAGGATTATTGAATAAGCTTGAAATAAAATTAGTCGATCAGCCAGCTTGTATGTGGTTAGGACGACAGAAAGCAGGCTAGCTAATTGTTTGTGGAGAGTTATTTCTGTGGTGTTATTTCAGGGTCAGTTAAGGAGAAGATGATGAAGGAGCAAAGCTGAGCAAGAGCAAAAAAAACCAGCATGAACTACCAGTAGTGGGAAAATATGCTGTCGGCGGATTAAAGTGGGTCAAACTGTCAGCGTGACTGATGGTCAGCACCGTCCATGGAGTCAAGGACTTAAGCAAGCAAGTCATAAAAAGCTGGTATGAAACATGACAGGGCTTAAAAATCTGAATTTATAAGTAACCACTTCCAAATAGGTACATAGATTCTGGCTTGAAATGCCAAAATTAGTGAGTAATTTTAAAAGCATGGGTACAGAAAGGCAGACTTATTTTGTAATCACTCCAACACTGTGATTTTGATAACTAGACTGGAATTTGAACTTTCACTGATTCATTTGCTGGGTTAGAGTGGAGCTGATAAGGAAGAAAAAAGGACCATCTTTTTGTGAGAAATACTGCATTCTGTCTGGAACAGGGTAACTGAGCGGTAAAAATGTAATAAGAAGGACAGGGAGGGGAAATCTAGAAGAAAGAGGTGTTTTGGTTTTTTTTTTGCAAATTATCTCTAAGTTTCTATTTACAGAACACAATCAGAACCTGGGGAGAGAAGCAAGAGGAACCAGATGTGTGGTAGGAGCATCAAAGCCTCTGTCTCCCTGAGAGCTTCAGGCAGAGTTTGCAGGGCTTGAGATCAGCGGTTCAAGAGGATTTCACTTTGCAGGAGCTTAGAAGCTTTGAGGACCTTCAGCCCCAAGGCAGCAAAAAGGAAAATAAGATGCTTAAAAGGAAGTTTACCCACCCATCAGTCACCTGGACTTTGGTGGAGGGCGTGGACCTGTAAATATAGAAGCACCAGACTGTCTCTAAGCTACATTGCTTCCCACCACTGAGTCTCACGCGGGGTGAGACATCATCTCCCTTGGAGAGCTGGGGAGGCTCGTGCTCCCCTCACCAGGTCACCAGCCCAGCAGATGGGACACCTCAGCCATATCCTCCATTTTCCCTGTTTTCTGCACCCGTGTTTGCTCAGCTACGACATGCTGAATATTCGTACGAGTTCTAAACGGGATCTTTCAAGAAACTACATTCATTTTCCTCAAGGCCACCGTTCAATGTTCACGTGCAGAAAACGCCATGGCATGAAGACCACGTGTGTGTCACTTAAAAATTTACTCAAGCTGCTAACTGCAAGGACGCTTTTGAAGAAATTAGATTGCTAATGCTGTGATCACAGGTTTGTGAAAAGTTTGCTAACAACTTTCAAAAAAAAAAAAAAAAAGCTACGAACTTCAACAATATCATTCAGAGGACCTAGTTTTTCATCCATGCAAAACTAAAACTGTGCAAACAAGACATGAAATTCTGAAACCTACATTTTTAATAGAGAAATGTTATTGGAAAAGTTGTTTAAATTACACCTTTTATCTAATCAGTGGAATTATCTATATGAAATGAAACAAATGCCAATGGTAGCTGTCCTGAAAATAGCGTGAAGATGCCTTTTTAAAGAAATAAGAGGTAAATTACCAACTCAAGAATACAGATCCGAATTATCAAGATATTAAAATCCCTTTTTGGCGTACTTTGCTCACTTTTAATGTGACCTTAGATGGCAGCTTCTCCACAAGACTGGTTTCATCATAATTACGAACCATTTTGCTCTTTTCAGCACATTTTGAGCTGATTTTCTTGTATTGTATTGCAAGCCTTTGTACCAGGCTTTTTACTGCTTGTTCTCTTTTATCACAGAGAAACCAACTTCAACGTGTTGCTTCCTTCCTTTCACAATTTTCTTGACTACATTACACATCAAGCCTCCTTTAAGTTAGCATTAACCGCCCCCAGTGAATACCTAAACCCTTTTGCTGCATTTCTGAATGACCCAGGATAATCATACACAAAGGCAAGGGGTTCATACATGAACATTTCCCCCCCCCCCCCAAGATGAATTAAATGCTCTGAATTATAAAAGCCATGTGGTTGCCTTTATCTCTAGCCTGGTATTTTGGCATACCTTGATTTCTTACCAGCATCTTGCAATAGGAAATTTGTTTCACTCAAGCCCAGACCAAGGATGGCAAAACCAGGCTCTACAAACGCAGAGATGAACAAGTCCATCATGGGCAATGTGAGGCCCTTGGCTTTTGAACGTATGAACTTTGGTACTCCCTGCTTCTTGAATTGCTCTTTGGCAATTCAAAGCACTATACTGACTTCAATTGCTTAATGTTGTTTCACAAACATATTAATGTTCCTGCTCTCGTTAATAAGCATTCCTGTCCCATTACCACATGTAGCATCAAGTGCTTTCAGGGTGAATCCAGAGAAGACCACTGGTATTTGCTTTTTAGGCCACAGATCCTTTCTGAGGACCTCCAACCTAACTTCTTCCATCCACGTTTTCTGCAAGGAGCACCAAGCTCTAAGCTATTTCCTCCCCTTACCTGACAGGTGAGAATGCTGAGGCCAAGAAATAAGACCACACTTCAGCATATAAATGTCTGTCTGCCTGGAAAGAGGACCGGAAATGTAGCTGTCAGGTGTGATCTCAATCTCAGCTGCACTGGCTGGTGGACAGCCTTGGGTGGGGATGTGTTCCAGGACAGGGCTGAAGGAGCTTCCACCCCTCAGTGTGGAAACACATAACTGCTACAGCCACAGCCACCACCTTTGTCCACATGGTTTATTTTTGATGTTGGCTTGGTGTCAACAGTTTCCAGGGATCCCAGCTGGGCTGGATCCTCACATGGAGATCTAACACCGTATGTCCAGCTCAAACACGTGTCCAGAGTCAACAGCAAAAGAGTAGTTGTGCTTCCCAAGACCACAAACTTGAAACTCCTGTAAGATCTACATTCTACTACTTTCAAGTGAATGCTTTTCCCAGTAAATATAGCTCAGTGCTCCCACTCTGAGTGCTCCAAAGGGGATCAGGCAAACAAACAGCAGAAAGGAGGAAAAGAAATGCCAGCATCAAGTATGCTGTTAGAAAATGATATCTAAAAGGAAAGCTTCACTTCCCTCTATGTCTGTCACGCTGAAGAGACTGAAGTGGTAGTTTGGGCAAGCTTGAAAGTCTGGGGAGCTTCTGTAAGTCAATATTTTTCAAGGTCTCTCACAATTGTAGGAATATGTTGCTATTTTCTATAAAGAGAATTTCACCTTCACATTAAGACCCAATTAAGGGATGCAGGTCTATTTGGCCCCTCCTTTGCAAATATATTCTTGGTAGAACAAACACACCGTCAACACCTGTCCTCCAGGCAACATGCAGCAGTGTGGTCAGGCACTGGCACAGACATTTTCCTTTCTCAGCCATGTCCCTTTAAAGTCAGTAGCATGACAAGGAGTCCATGCCACAGAACGAACCACCTGAAGAAAATACAAATGGGACACAGGAGCCTCTCTCTGTTTTCTCATTTCCACCAAGGCCAGGCTGGACCCAGCTCCAACTATGACTGAACTCTTTTACCCACGTGGAAGAGCAGCAGCCACATTTCACTACGGCAGCACACCGCTCTGACATCATTAACAGATCTGAGTCACACTCATGACACAGGTAGATGACACAGGCAGTGGAGGCAGGCGTTCCACACCAGCAGTCCCACTAGTGACCCACAAAAAACCCCACAGCAGCCCCTGGAGATGTACACACACCACCCCCCCCCCCCCCCCCGCCAGTCTCAGGGTGCTTTCAGGTCTCTCTCTGCTCACTATTTGGGATTATCATGCCCTGGGAAATACTGACATTTCCTGTTGGAAGAAACACCATGATTTCAAAAAACACCTGCACCAAATCAGTTAAGAAATGGTTTGCTTGCAGATGACTGAGAAGTTTTGACAAAAGTCAAAGCACTTCTTCCCAACAGCAGCTTTACTTTATTTTAGATATGCATTCAGAAGATTAAGTCCTTTCTTTGGGATGAGCAATCAAACGGTTTCATCACTAAAAGGGTCAGTGACACACTCTGACTTTATCAGAAGGGTTTCTTTCCAATTATTCTCTGAACGAGAATCTTATCAGAATTATGCGTTCCAGGCAATGTCTCGCTGTTAATGAAATCAGTCATTTTCCTAATGAAAACAAAATTATTTTCATTTTCCTAACGAATAAAATCAAAACATCTTATTCCAAACATTCTCATCAGCTCAAGTTAAAACATAATTACCTAGGAACACAATGGAAATAGAGCAAATCAGCTTCAGATGAGCGCAAAGGCATGCTTAGCCTCAACAACAACCCAGCACGGAAAATTTTAGCCCCAAATAGCTCAAGTTTAAAAAAGTTACAAGGAACTGAAAGCTGAGCCTTCTCATTATAAGTGCAAGGAAACCACAATGAGACTAAGAGAGCCAGAAGGCTGATGACAAAGTGCCCAAGCCCCCTCTGCGAGGCAACTGAATTTAACCTTCACGTCAAAAGCATTGCAAGGAAGCCAAGATGGTTCTCAGGTGCGCAAAGCTGCCAGTGGGCTGGATGTCCAGCCTCGTCTCCCAGCATTAGGATGCCAGATGGACCCAGACAGCTTTCAGCCACCAGGATGCAGCGAGCCCCAGGCCCTCCCTGGGAAGCAGAAGATTCCAGGAGGATCTCAAATGCTTGGATGGGCATACAAGGTCTCCATCGCCTGCTGTGGGTATCCTATCTTAATCTGGCTCTCCCTGCTACCCAGAGAGGGAATTAAGGTGGATTTTTCGCCACATAGAAGCTCCTTTTCCATCTGGGTTACGGTTTCCATCTCCCTGAGCCAAGCCAATGATCCTATAAAGAAATCCTTGTAGCAAGATTATTCTTTTGCTCTACCACAGCATCCAGGACCCATTTCTTTCCCCGGTCAGCAGCTCATCTCAGGAGGTCCACATATCGACTGCCAGAGGTGGCACCGATTCCCCACCACTAAAAGCAACTGGCCCTCAAACTCGCATGAGGAGGAACTCTCACTTCTGCACCCAGTTTTCCCTCTGTTGGCATCCTCTGCTTCTTAGCATCTCCCGTGCACGGTACTTTTCAGCAAGGCGGTTATGCCTCTTCCACCAGTCACTAAAAGCTTGATTTTTTTTTTTTTCCACCTTAAACGTGAAAAAGAAAGCAAAGAGAAATACCACCTCCAGCTGAAAAAAAGAAAGGAGAATTTCAACAGGCAAAACATAGTTTTTCTGTGAGTGCAGACCATGTGCCTGGAGTGCTACTGAAGGCATCTGGCAGACAGAAACATGGAACAGTTGAAGTTAAAGAAACAAAACTATTATAGTATATTTCCTTGGGATCTTAGGATGATCCAGAAATCCTTTTGCCCAGTTTCTCCACACATGACCCTTACTCTGACAGATTGCACTAAGCCATGGTTCCTCTGCTTCCTCATTTACCATGTGCGGTCTTCCTGGTGAAAGCAAGGCAAAGGCAGCAGGAGTTTATTCACTTAATTCCCCAGTGTTATATCTAGCCACATCCACCCCAGTCATCCCAAGAATTCAGCCTGGAGGGACATTAGGTCCAGCGTACCCTGGATCAGATGGCTTGCAAGAAGCAGCTCTTTGCAAGATGGTGAGAGGTAAAGGGCTCAGCTCTTAAGAAGCTTCTGTCTTGAACCAAACCAGTACTGATCAAGAAGCTGCAGCCAGCTACCAGCATTCAGCTGACACATACCCACCACATCAGGGGTGCTATAAGATTGTAGAATCATAGTACAGTTTGGATTGGAAGGGACCTTAAAGACCATCTAGTTCCAACCACCCCTACCATGGGCAGGGACACCTCCTGATCTAGCACCAGGTTGCTCAAAGCCCCACCCAGCCTGGTCCTGAACACTTCCAGGGAGGTGGATGATGCTGTCTAGCCATTCAGTCTTCAAAGCCAACAGGACACACTCAATTAAGTCAGGAAAATAGGGGAGGAAAATTAAGAAAATATAGGAGGAAAACATCCCTAGCTTTCAACAGGCATTATCCTGTCCCAAAACCAAATATCCTGCCTGGACATTATTTAGTGACCTGCATACCATGCAGGTGCAGAACACTAAATTCCAATTTAGCAGCCAAAACAGTGGTACCATCTCACTTGTGCTCACTCTGTTGCTACATTCCCTGTCTTTGCATGACTTTCCTCCACTTTGTAACACCAGGTAGGCCACACTCTGCATCTCTTGATGCACCGAGCAGCCTCTGCCCTAAGCAGAGGAATGTCCCAACTCACTGTCAGCCCCCAGCTTTGGGTGTATCCCTGACTCCATTCTCCTGCCATGAGGTTCTCAGGATGACTGCAACAGTACTGAGTGCTATTAAAGACTCAGGTTTGGTTTTCAAGAGTAGTTTGCACTGTCTCTCGAGAGACAATTTCTGCAAACACAGCTTAGGACTGAAGCCACCGAGGACAGCAAGAAAACACAGACTTGGCTTGTTAACAGCACTTGTTATTGTCCCTGGAAAAGCTTTGTGCAAGTGTCCAAGGAAAGGGAAACAGAAAAGGGAAAAAGCAGAAAGCACGGGCCCTTTGCCCAACAGCTCCCTCTGACTTCAAAGCCACGGCTGTAGCAGTGTAAAGCCATGTCAGCCGTGCTCAAGGCCGGTGGGGCTCAGGAGCACGGTTCCCACCATACAGGTGTGTTTGTGCTGATGGTCACTGGCACACGCAGCAACACCACCACCCCAAGGGACAAGAGATGCTGCTGTGATGGTTCATCCCTCACCAGCACAACCACCTGCGCTGCAGGACGGGCCAAACCAGCGCTTCTGCTCAGCCTAGAGTTGGGGTTGCACAAACATCTGTGTGCACTCTGGTTGTCTTCCAAAATGCTGCAAAGCTCCCCACACCCTGGGTCATCTCTGCCACGGAAAGGCAGCCCAGCCAAGCGAAAATCCATTCGGGGCTGTGCTGGAAGCTTGTCTTTTCCAAATACGTCGAAAACAGAAGGCCAGGGCTGGATGCAGGTTTGCTGAGATCAGGGCTATTCTGGTGCAGACAGACTATGTGCTGCTGATAGGGAGGATTAATGAGCCAGGCTGCTCATCCATTGCAATTAGAAACAACATTACAACTATTTTGGTGCCATTTCTCTGTAGAGTACTCAAATGGCTTATTGGCCCCTTCTATATCTCCATTTAACCACGACTTTGTTAAATATAGGATGGTAAACTGCCACGCGTATGCTTAGCTCTTCATTTAGAGCTAAGGTGCAGATGACCATTTGCTAATGCTCATACAGCAGTAGACAGGGGTTTAGTGAATGACACTAATGTGACTGCAGTGTCATTTCGTGGAAGCCAAAACTACTCCAGTATTTTCAGTGCATACAGGACAGACTGACACAATGAGGACCTAATTTTCTCCAACTTCAAGGAGACGAGTCTCAGTGTCTGAAGCTGTAGCTAATCACATCTGTCAGCAACGAGCTGGAGTTTTAAGAAATGGTTTTGTGACACCAGTAAAGATGAGGAGTTCTATTACCTCCCGGGTTCTGTTCCTCATTCCACTTTGTGACCATAGACATCTTTCTCTGTCCCAGCTGCAAAATAACAGAGGCAACACCCATCTAAAGGATGAGGTCTTGCCTCCTGCTTCCACAGTGTTATTTAGAAGCATGGGTGATACTTAGGGGCAGAGGAGACTCCCAAAGGAACCCAATTGTCTCATAGCCAGTAAGACCTTACAGAGCTGTAAGCATTTTATCTGTCTAGATTCCCTGACAGAAGTTTACACATTTGTGACTGTGAACCAAGTCCCTCCATACACATCAGGAACTGAGCTCCTATTTCAAGCTAAGACTTCTACTGATGCTACGTGGGCAAGAATTCAGCCAAGTGGGCTAGTGACACAGCCATAGCCCACCCAGTGCACTTGAGCTTCCCTTTCAGGTGCTGTCACAGACTCCAGCTCAGAAGAGCCAAGCCCAGAGGGGTTTCTGCACAGGTCACACTCCAGCAGGATCAACAGCTGAAACACAGCTGGACTCCACGCTGTGACATGACGGTCACCGTAGCACCTGCCACTCGTGGCTGAAAACTGAGAAGGGTTTGAAGGAGCACAAACCGTTAGCGTGCTCCTCAGCACCTGTTTGCCTCCCCACCGGAAACAAATCCCTAACAAACTACTATCAGGAAATGCAAAAGTTGGGTCTTGTGTGTTGGAGGATCACCAAGACAGCAAAGCAATGTGAGACAGATGCAGAGTGCTGCATCGAAACCAGATGCCTTGAAAAAGAGCTTTCAGATGGACACTAGCAGGGCAAAACTTTGCTCAAGAGGGTCGGGTAGGCCTTTGAAAACACAAATGGCTCCAGGCAAGCTCCTCAGTCCAGCTGCCAACATATCACAGTTTTTCGTGGCAGCATCCTCTCTCATCAACTCAATAGATTTTAACAACCAACCACAACATGTTCTCAGGGAGGCCTGTGCCTCCAACTAGATGTTTTGTGCCTACCCAAGTCCTGGACCAGAGACACATCTTACAAATCCAGTGGCTCTCTATTCAGAGTCCCTGCATCACAGGCAAACCTCTCTCCATCCTTATAGCAACTTACTGCTCTGTTCTACAATGTGATCTTCTTTAAACGCTCCAGCGGCGTCTGCCAGAAGCGCAACTTGATACAGAACCTCCAAGTGCCAGACAGCTCCTTCATCTCTCCGTGACAAATAAATCTTCGTGATAAATCCATGCTCTCCAACGTCACCTCATATATATAGACAATCAAAGAAACTAAGGTACAGCAAGTAGAACTGTGAAGACAAGGAATACGAGTCAAATTACATTTAATCTCTGGTTTAGTGCTTCTGTCCACCAGAAATCGGTTTTTTTAAATGTTTTAACTTTACCTCCCGATTCATGTTAGGTTTTTTAAGCGTTTCTGTACTGTGCTGAACTCTCTTCCTCCCAGATGCAGCAAGTCCTAACCTCACGAGTAAAACTTGACGTTATTTCTCCTCATCACCAAAATGAACCCAGCCCTGAGGCAGGAGCTCACAGGCTCTGCGCTCACTCTGACAAACTCACATCTCGGCACAGGAGCACACTGAACAGACGGGCATCTCATTGTGGAGGATTTAAGCCAGGCTGTATCCAGATAAATCTCACAGGAGCTCAGAGAGCTTCTCAGGCATGGGACCACAGCTCTACATACTCCAAGATACCAGCTCCATAAAGACAGAAAGAGAAGATCAGCCACTAAGACCCTGGCAGCATTTCTGGCCAAGTCCTGCTACAGCTCATCGCACACCTGACAGGCCTCCCCACCCTGGGCAGCACCAACTACAGACCAGCTTGCTACTCAGCAGGTGATTGCACTGGAATTTTGTCATCCCAGCAATGTTCCTTGTTTCTAGTAACAAGGCAGCCGCAAGCCTGCAAGTAGGAACTGCTGCAGGAGGTCTCTAGCTCTAGCTTCCCTCTAGGAGAGATGCTGCCTGGGTAATACCCAAATCAAACCAGGAGCCCATGGGGGTGGCTGAAAATATTTGTCCTGCTGCAGTACACTTTCCAAATGGCCAGCTTTATACTGCTTTTCTCTAGTCCTAGAAATGGCAGGGTTGAAAAAGGTGCAGAAGGTGGCTAAAGCAACACAAGAAAAGATGCTCCTCCATCTGATGCTCCACTGGAACAAGAGCCCAATCAAGTATAAGTAGACAGGAGATAAAAGCAACTCCTCAGTGAAAGGAGCATCGGACTGAGCAGAGATTAGGACTGCACCCAGCACTGGGAGGATGCGGGGGGGCCAGCAGCACCCAGGACCACTCCCGGCAACACTGCACAGCCTGAACCATCATCTCCCTTTGCTGCCAGTAGCAGCATGTTCACGGGAGAAACCAAGGGCTCTAATTATCAGCTGCTTATGTCAGGTTGTGCTCAAACCATTTGAAATCTGCTCAGCAGTAACCTCCTCTCCATACCTACAGGAGCAGCAGATGGCTGGTAAAGAGACAGCCACCAGCCACTTGTTATCTCTCTTTGATTGCCTCCTTAACTCAGTCAAGAAATAGCATGATTTTATTTTTGTCCTCCCTATTGAAACAGCACTTTCAGTTCTCAGGGTGCCTTCCTACTGCTGGTACTGCACACATCAGGAGCCAGCTCCACCACAGCCAAGTGGGACCCGAGGCCAAAAGCTTTCGCAGTCTATTCAGCACTTTCCCACATCCCTTGTGTCTCCCATCTCAGTCTCATCAGCTTTGCGTGTGCTTCGTAACACACTTTCCTACAACGAGTTATTAGGAGATCTTGTGACCATAGGGCAACGATACTCTTTCCTACACAACTGCTTCATCCTGAGACACTCCTAGCCTATATCTGTCAAGTAGGTAGAAGAAGGACCAAAAGGTCCTTCATCTTTCACCAAAGGATGTTAGAATAATATTTGCAGAAGGTAAAGTCATAGGAAGCCCCAGAAAACTGATTGCCAAGACATAAAGGGAGATTAATTACAGTCCCCAGTGTGATGCAGAAGAATGAAGCATATGAGATATCTAGCACAGAAAGTTAAACAATCTCTCAGTTCTGAAAGTCCAACCTTAAAATCAGGACAGTTTGGAAGATCAATGAACAGAACAATTTTAGCTTTAATAGGGATTTACAGCTGGTCTTCAAACTCTCACACACCAGCAGTTCACCATTTGGTAGAGTCCCCAGTTTGTAAAAAGAAAATAGATTCACAAACAGCAGCAGCACTTGCTCTGAAACCCTGCCTGGCTTTGCAAGTTGGATCTCAGGAACCCACTCCCGAGACCTGGGTTTTGAGGGCAATGTGTTCAGAAACAAGCACTCACGAGTCTACCCCAAGCTCCCAAAGGGGAGAAGTGGAAAGTAAGTTATGAGGTAATCAATTTTCCAGGCCAGTACTTATTTTGGTATACCTCGCACACAAGTACGCAATGCTGATGCTGAGCGGGGAAATGCAGGTCCTCTCCTCACCAATGCCCACACGTACAGCAAAGCTATCAAATAATTTTCCTGATTCGCATTCTGTTTTAAATGTGCATCATTTCAGAGAGGCTTGGAGAGACCTACAGCCAGCGGTAAGGGCAGTGGATCAGTGATCAAGTCCCAATTCTGCAAGAAACATGCCAGAACCTTAAAGTCAGAAATAACCTTTCTAGAAGTTTGTGGCAGAGCAACTTCAATGTCTGCTTGAACTGCCTCCTCACAGCTGTTTCCCCTACTTTTTCCGCCTTGCTTCCTCTTAGAAACAAAGGAAAATCTCAAGGTTTTTTTCCCTGGCTAGGAGCATGTGGTGTTCAGAGAGAGGTTTTCTACTGATATGCAGGTATATACTTGCAGCACATCATATCAGGTACCAGAAAAGGAGTCATCTCCAACACACACGCAGGTAACCCAGGTGGTCTAACACACTCAGACAAACCCCAACTGAATTTCTCCTGCCCTCAGGCATAAAGACACAAAGTAATCATTTGCTGGCTTCAATAAATGCTGCCTGAAAAAAAACACAGCATTTCTCCTCAGCCTGTCCCACCTTGAATTGGTTCCCAGGCTATTGCCCAGCATTGCCTTCGGTGGGACAACCCTCCTGAGCCCCTCTCCTCCAGGCCAGCTCCAGTCCCCTCCAAAAGGGCTGGTCTGCACAAAGGAGAGGGTTGATCCAGCCCATCCTCGCTACCAAGAGACCCTCAGCAAACTCCGCTCGCTCACATCCTTGCACCACCCTGCGCCACGGTTTCCAAATTGATCACATGGGAGAGCAAAATCAGACCAAGCTTTACCCTACGCTCACTACTTCTCGCGACAATGAGCGCAAAAGCATTTCTGCAGCAGGGACCAAGCCCTCCAAACCCCACATCAGTGCACGAAGCTGCGCTGCTCAGCCTCACCAAGGCAAATGCATCACACCCTCTGCTGCCAGTAACTTGCCGCAAGGGCTATCCCACATCTTAAAATAAGAACCAAAGGCAAAGGACTTACATGGCTGTGAACTTGATCATGATCAAAGGGAGCATGCAGTGAAGGAGGCTGAACCAGAGAGGACGCTGTGAGTCGTGTCGGTGCAGGATCCTGTCGGAGACGTCCGCACCAGGTGACACCGCACCAGAACAAGTAGTAACAGGGGAGACCTGGTTTACATCAAGTAACCCGTGTCCTCAGTAAAACATTAGCACTAACACCACAGTGCTCACAGCCACAAACAAGGGCTTCGAGGACCAACTTCCCCGGTGGCCTTCAGCCCTGCTTTTGCTCCTCTGGCAAGAAACAAAGAGGTTTTCTAACCTCCTCCCTGCTACCAAACAACCTGCACCTGCAGTTCATGGAGAACAGCTGGAGGAGGTTGGGCCCAACCAAAAGGAAAAGGAGGCACTGAGGGGTGGAGGGAAGCTCATCTTTGCTAAGGGACCTCTTTCCTCCTGAAGCATGAAGGCACCCAAACAGAAAATGGTAACTTCTCTAACACTGTTCTCAGCGTCAGGAGCAGTCACAGGTCAAGAGGTTTCACCCCCTGGGCAATCCTCACCGCCCAGAGGAATTACTGATATTGATCACAGAAAAGATTTAAGAAAAAAAAAAAATCCAATTCCAGTAGAAAAATAATTTAATAAAGGGATAAGTTTCAAGAAAATATCTGTATAGTAACAACATTTTTAAGTAAATTGTCCACAAAAATATACATGTCTAATGTGATCATACATAATTTTTCCGATAGATCCTGTTTTAAACTTGGTTCAGTCCATCTGAAGTTTTCACCTAGGTACAACCCTCACTGCTACCAGACTTTCTGGGATATATGAGTTTGCATTAACAGAATCATGAGAAATTTTTTTCCGACTCATTTTTGGCTCATACAAATAAACTTTAGAGCTGGTAATGGTCCAGAAGAGATCAGGTTATACCATATCATTAAAAAAAATTAAAAATAAATACTAAGAAAGCAAAAGTCAGCCATCTAAGAGACACTGTCAGACAGAAACATCAGCCCTAAAATACGCACCACACGTAACACTGACACAGTTGAAAAAGGAAGGGGATGAAAGAAAGATGAGCAAGAGAGAGGGGAAAACTCCAGGAGGAGCATTCCCAGGAATTGTGGAACTGCTAAAGGAGGGGACTATAGAAAGAGCAGGTAAAAGCACACACAAGACCAACATATTTCTATAAACTGGACAATTCTGTAACACAGAAGATCAGCTAACTGCAGGAAGATGAAAAGGAATTGGTGGAGAATGTTTATTTCTTATTTTTTCCAAATGGCTGCTGAGCTGTAGAAGTAGCAGGTCTGTTCCAAAGAGCCCTCACCGATAGTGCTAATTCAGCCGAACAGCTCCAAAACTGATAATGCTTCCAGGACAGAAAAATCTGGTTACAGAAAATGTAGGATGCAAGAGTATTGTAGAGAATAAAGAAAACATGTTCCACCGGCAGAGAACAGGAATGAAACACTAAAGAGGAGATGCCAAACAAAAGATACCAAATTTTTGTCAAAGGGAGATGTACACTGCAACAAAAACCAAAAAGAACAAAAGAAAAACCCATCCCATGGAAAGTAAATGGAAAATTGCCAAAGAAATAAAAGGACACGCATTTTCCAAAAGGTTTTTTTGTTTTATAATCAAATTTTTTTTACATAGAACAACTGAAACACACCAATATTTTGTGCGAAAAATATTTTT
The DNA here is from genome assembly GCA_020746105.1 of Trogon surrucura. Taxonomy (NCBI): domain Eukaryota; kingdom Metazoa; phylum Chordata; class Aves; order Trogoniformes; family Trogonidae; genus Trogon; species Trogon surrucura. Next base: position 106,492,047 of record CM036618.1, read on the forward strand.
AAATAAACTTTGCTCGTTCTCGATTTTTGTACATTCTGATATACATATGTAACAAGGTTTATGGCACTGTAACCAGGATCAAAATCATATAAAGGAACGAAATAATTGCTCTCAACCTTCCTGAACCAAGCCGGCTGCCATTGCACTATTAGACTTTAAAAATTATCATCTTATTATTAGTGGGCAGCCAACCCTAAGTGGTTTGAACACTCAAAACAAACCTCAAATTATTATTGCACAAGAAGCCAGTGAAGGCATATGGCATAGAATGATCAAAGTCCCTTACTGTTAAAACCTTACACCCAAAATAGAAAAATAGAACTGGAACATGAAACACGCCAAATAAACTTCTTCTTCTTCCTCTTTAGTTTGAGTCAGGAGTGTGAAAAGTGCCTTGCAGACTTTTTAAGCTGCTCTGATTTCCTTTGCAGCGGTGAGCATTTTGCTAGGTTATCTTTAGCAAAGCCTTTGCAGAATGAAGGCCCTTGTGTTTCAGGGAGGTTTTTTTTCGGCTTTGTTCTGTCTTTTTGTGTTTTTTCTTCAACTTAGGTTTCTTCAGTCTATGAACCTGCACAGACTACTTAGCCATAAACTCTACAAGTAGCTGGAGAGGAGGGAAAAGTAAAAATAATAATAATTAAAAAAAAAAGCGCCTAGTATTTCTTCTTCTTGTTTTGATTTTAAGAAATACTCCTTTTGCTCCAAAGCCTTCCTGCTCTGCCGGTGTCTGGGAAGGAAACCACAAGAGCATCCCAAGCACGGCGAAGTTCTTGGATCTTTTAAAAACCTTTCCTTATAAAAAAAAAGGTTTTTATTCACAAAAGGTTTGCCACAAAACCCCCCTTGAAAGCTAAAAAGAAAAACCCACAACCCACCAGTCACTGCCCCAAATCAGGTGAAGAACAGGTTAACTCCTTCATTGACCACCTCCTCACGGCTTCAGCCATCACACGACAGTCTCTACGCCGATCAGCTTTGGTGTGAGGATTCGCGGCGTAACACCGTTGTTTAGATCTTCTTCAAACTCCAGCAACTGCCCCATAAAGTTAAGGTTAGGGGAAATGATTGGTCGTTTGCCTTTTACAAATTTATAGGCATCTGTCATGGTCATGCGCGTGTGCTTCATTAAGTACGCGATAACTATGGTGGCAGATCGGGAGACACCAGCCTGGCAGTGGATGAGGAGACCTTTTCCACACTGATGAGCTTCCTCTGGAAACGAGAAAGACAGAAGAAAGTAAGATTTTTGCCTGTTCGCAAATTAGAAAGAGCTCAGCGCAATTAAGAGTAACTTAACGTGAAAAGTCCTTTTATTTGATGGCAAGCACAGCAGCACCTCCTCCCCTTCCCCTGCAGTCCCTCTTCCTTCGGGGTTTCAGAGTTACTGAACGCAAAACAGAGGCCAGTCTAATAATGAAAATCCTTGCATTCACTTTTATCTCTTTTTTAGATGAGCTGCACATTGTATGACACTGCTGTGCTGCTCACGTGTGCTGCCAGGGATCATTTATTTAGAAGGTCAAGGCCCACGACAAGGCACCATCTCCACCTCTGTCAAAACATCGCTGCATTAGGTCAGCATCTCAACCTCCCTGTCTTTCAAAGCAAGGCACCACCTCTTACAAAAAAGTAGGTATTTTTCAGATTCAATTCAAGCAATACATCCATTTCAAAGCCCTCTTCTTTGAGGCTTTTACAAAGATGCTCTTGAGCTTCAACAGGGCACTCTGCTGTGGTGTCTCTGCAAAAGCTGGAGCTGATCCAGTTTGTACCCCAGCAAGACTTCATCAGGAAGAGACCTCAAATTCTGACTCCTTGCTTCCTGCCTATCAAACTCTGTGTGTTTCGACTTGGGTCACCCCTTCAGTGGTGTGAAAAAGGGATCTGCCATCTCTCTCTCCTCACTTCTCCCCCCGCAGCTGCTCACCAGAAGCAGTAGCGAAACGACAAGGTGGGGAGGGAGGGAGGGAGGCAGAGAAATCCTGCCACACACAAACTTTCCACTGAGATCCATCACCTAGAGGGATACAGTCTGGGCAGGATTTTAGGAACGACAGAGCCCCTAGAACCACAGGTTAACAGGACACAAGAAAGAGGAGAGTCACTACCACACCATGTTCATCACCCATAGTTCGCTTTTAAAAATGTAAAGACATGACACTTCAGTACGTGACACTTCAATCTCTTTGTTTAAATCTGTAGGAAGAGTGCAGATTTAGTTTGCAAATCTTGGCATGAATCCAACCCCACCAAGAGTACGGCTCGTCCTACCCCACATGTTCCACCTGTATTGTGAAAGCATAAATGAAGCCAACTTCCCTCCAGACATTTTTGCCAGTTAATATTTCAGAAAGCTGAAACTCTCTAACACGTTTTGACACACTTTCCGAGAGTTTTTGATGATTTCACTTCCTATGGTTTCAGTCTTAGCTAAACTTGGGCTTGGTTGTGGTTTTTTTTTCAAGACATATTTAAAGAAACATAGGCCCATGAGCTGCTGTTTAAACATTTCCAAATTCTTAAATTGCATTTGAGAAGTTGACCTTGAAGTAAACTTTGACAAGCAAGTTACTTCCCCAGCTGGCTAAATTTGCTATGGAGAAAAACTCTCAATGGAGAAATATTTGTTTATTAAAAACAAAGACAGACCCTCAAGCTGTAATTATTAAAAAAGAAAATGTCCTGGTTTTAGCTAAAAACCCCAGTTCTGTTTAGTGATTTTTACTTTCCAGTTTAGTGTCTTCTAAAAGGCTGCACGTTCTGAAGTCAGCAGCATGTTTTGCAGACAGTGTGTGCTACTGGCAGTGATAACACCTGATGTTTACAGTTACTGCCTGGGACTGGTGTGCAGAAAGGCTCTTGCTTATACTTATTCCTATAGTGACCAAGGCCACTGCTGGCTCTTGTGTGCCACGCTGGGGGTGCCGGGTAGTAAGAGGGGGCACAAGGGAGTAAAAGGTTGCACCTCCAGGGGGTAATAGACAGGACAGGTGACCAACGAGAGTGTTCCATCTCATATACATCATATTTAGTATAAACTGAGTGATCATGAGAGTTTCTGTTCCCTTTTCTGCAATGGCCCGTGTCCAGGGAGGACTCTGTCCGATTTGCTTTTGATTCAGATCCTGAGTTCCCGAATCCAGCTCCCTGTATCCAGCTCCCGCCGCCGCTGAGCCTGGGGCTTCCCCAGTGCCTCCTGCTCTGCAGCACCAGTGGGGAGTGCTGTCAGGGGTGGGAGTTGGGTTCAGTATCAGGCTTATACATAGTTGTATATAGTACTTTGTTTTTATCTTTTCACCATTATTTCCATTGTTGCTTCATTAAAGCTGTTCTAGTTTTTCTTCCCTAACCCATAAGTCTCTCTGCCTCACCCCCTTTTCCTTCCCGTTTCGGGGGGTGGCAGGGAGGAGGGGACTAGAGAGTATGTGTCCACATTTAGTGGCCAGCCCAGCCCTAACCCATGACAGAAAATAAAATGGGTTTTGAAACACTTCCTAAACCTTTTCAGTGCAAGGCTGCATTCTCTTCCCTTGGTACGTTCATAAGCCAAACACTGTCTTTTAGTGGTTTTGAGAACTCCAATCCCACAGTACACAAGGATACTGGAAGCAGAAATCTCCCTCCTACCCCCAGACGAGCTCAACAGAGCTTGGTAGTTTCTTCATGTAAACTTAGCCTGTTGCATCTCCCCATCCTGTTGAATTCAAAGGTCAAGGTTTTACTGGATTTCTTGACCCAGCTATTGTTCCCAAAGGAAGAAAGTGAGGTTCCCTCTCCCTTGCCTTCCAAGCGGGCTTCCCTTCACCCAAAAAGAGGTGTTTGCCCTCCCCGTGCACACAGTAATCAGGGGTTTGTGGAACTGACAGCACTACTGGCAGAGCTAGGGTTGGCTTAGGAACACTAGGCAAAATTAGAGATCCCTTGGTCTCAGTAGTAAGACTCAAGCTTTCACACCCGCACTCCCTCTGAACCGCAGCGTAAGCAGCGATTCACGTATTCAGCTTCACTACAGTGGCACGGCTACAGACTGCACACATCGGCACCCAACAACCCTCCCACCAACCCAACCACAGCCGGAGCAGGCTGGCAAGCTGTCTGCTTCAGAGCAGCGAGCCCCCACCCAGGCATATGGCAGGGGCAGATGGCCTTGGAAGGATATCCAGATCCAACCCACAGGGAAGTCTGCTGCCTCCCTGAGGCTCGGGTTAGGGATATAAAAAGGAAGATCCCTGGTCTGGTGCAGCCCTCTTATTATTACCCTTGGTCTGTCAAGGTAGTTGTCCAGGTTGGTGGTGATGAGGCTGTAAAGAGAAGTCCAAAGGCAATAATAAAGGACTTCAAGGCATTGGGGTGACTAAGTACATGGATCAGGTGCGCAGGTGGTGTCTTCACCATCCCCTCAAGAAGAAGGGAAAAACACTGAAAGAGGGTGGAAAACACACCTGATTAATGAACAGCTCAGAGAGTGGTGCCACCATTGGAATTTCGGATTCTTTGATTATGGGGAAGTTTACAGGGCACCGGGTCTGCTGGCGACAGATCGAATATACCTGTTCCAAAGTGGGAAAACGGTCTTCACACCAAAGTTGGCGAGGATCATCGAGAGAGCTTTAGACTAGGCTCAAAGGGGCAAGGGGATAAAACCAGGCTCACTAGAAATGAGTCTAAGGACAGCCTCCAGTCTGCTGTCCCACTCGAGGTGGATAATGGTGATATATGTAACAAACCCAGGACTGCTAGGGGTAATACTATTGATGGATTACAGACAGGAGGGAGAGCACCTGAGGTACTGGAGAAGGAATTGCCAGTCAGCAAGTCTCCTGCAATGAGGACCCAACTAAAGTGCCTCTATGTGAATGTGCATAGTACGAGGAATAAGCAAGAGGAGTTAGAAATACGTGCTCGCCCTGCAGGGCTACGATATCACTGGCATCATAGAGACATGGTGGGAAGACACCTGTGACTGGGGTGTGGGAATGGAAGGTTATTGGCTGTTTAGGAGGGACAGGCAGGGAAGAAGGGGAGGGGGTGTTGCTCTTAATGTCAGTGACAGGTTGGAGTCCACCAAACTCTGTTTGGAGATGGATGAGGAGATAACCGAGACTTTATGGGTCAGGATTAAAGGGAAGGCATGGGTGACATTGTAATGGGTATGTGCTACAGGCCATCTGACCAGTATGACCAATGGAATGAGGCTCTCTACAAACGGAAGCGGCCTCACATTCACAAGCCCTGATCCTAAAGGGGACTTCAATCATCCTGACATCTATTGGAGGGACAATAGAACAAGGCACAAGCAATCCAGGAGGTTCCTGGAAGGCACTGATGACAACTTCCTCCACCAAGTGGTAGAGGAGTCTATGAGGAGAGGTGCTTTGCTTGACCTTGTTCTTACCAACAAGGAGGGGCATGTCGGGAGCGTGCAGCTCAAGGGTAGCCTTGCCTGCAGCAACCGTGAAGTGGTGGAGTTCAGGATCTTTAGGGCAATGAGAAAGGAGAGCAGTAAGCTCATGACTCTGGATTTCAGGAGAACTGACTTTGACAGCCTCAGGGATCTGCTCATTGGAATTCAATGGGATAAAGTTCTGGAGGGAAAAGGGGCCTAGGAAAGCTGATTAATATTCAAGAATCACCTCCTTCAAGCCCAAGAGCTACGCATTCCAACAAAGAGGAAGGCGGGTAAAAACACCAGGTAGCCTACATGGATACACAAGGAGCTCCTGGACACTCTCAAATGCAAAAAAGTAGCCTACAGGGCACGGAAGAGAGGACAGGTAACCTGGGAGGATTACCAAGAAGCTGACCAAATAGCCAGGGTTTATGCTAGGAAAGCTAAAGCTCTGATGGAATTTAATCTGGCTAGGGATGTCAAAGCCAATAAGAAAGGCTTCTGTAGGTATGTTAGCAAAAAAAGGAAGACTAGGGAAAATGTAGGACCACTCTGGAACAAAACTGGGGAGCTGGTCACACACGATATTGAAAAGGCTCAGGTATTCAATGACTTTTTTGCCTCAATCTTCACTGGCAAGGGCTCCAGCCACACTGCCTCAGTTGCAGAGAGAACAGAAAGAGATTAAGGTACTGAAGAATTCCCCACTGTGAGGGAAGACCAGGTTCAGAACCATCTACAGAACTTGAAGGTGCACAAGTCCATGGGACTTCACAAAACCCATCTGCGGGTCCTTCAAAACTGGCATATGAAATCACTAAGCCACTTTCCATCATAACTGAGAAATCACAGCAATCTGGAGAGGTTCCCATTGACTCACTGGTTGACACACTGGAGGGAAGGGATGCCATCCAGAGGGACCTTGACAGGCTTGGAAGGTGGGCTCATGCCAACCTCACAAAGTGCCCAGGGAGGTTGTGGAATCTCCTTCTTTGGAGAACCGCTCTGGCAGGGCGGTTGGACTAGATGATCTTTAAGGTCCCTTCCAACCTCTAACATTCTGTGATTCTGTGAAAGTTCAACAAGGCCAAGTGTAAGGTCCTATACCTGGGTCGAGGCAATCCCAAGCACTAATATAGGCTGGCAGAGAGCAGATTGGGAGCAGCCCTGACAAGGAGGACTTGGGTGTGTTAGTTGATGAGAGGCTCAACATGAGCCATCGGTGTGCACTTGCAGTCCCAAAAGCAAACTGTGTCCGGGGCTGCATCAAAAAAAAAGTGTGACCAGCAGGTCGAGGGAGGTGACTCTCCCCCTCTACTCTACTCTGGTGAGGGCCCACCTGGAGTACTGCGTCCAGTTCCAGAGCCCACAGTATAAGGACATGGATCTGCTGGAGCAGGTCCAGATGATTAGAGGGCTGGAGCACCTTTGCTCTGAAGAAATGTTGAGGGAGCTGGGGCTATTCCACCTAGAGAAGAGAAGGCTCTGGGATGACCTAGCAGCAGCCTTCCGATACATGAAAGGGGCCTAAAGGAAAGCTGGAGAAGGGTTTTTTACAAGGGCCTGTAATGACAGGACAAGGAGCAATGGCCTGCAAGAGGGTAGATTTAGATTAGATATAAGGAAGAAATTCTTCACTATGAGAATGGTGAAGCACTGGAACAGGTTGCTCAAGGAAGCTGCAGATGCCCCATCCCTGGAAGTGTTCAAGGCCAGGCTGGATGGGGCTTTGAGCAACCCAGTCTAGTGGGAGTGAGGTGTCCCTGCCCACAGCAGGGGGGTTGGAACTAGATTATCTTCAAGGTCCCTTCCAACCTTAACCATTCTACGATTCTATAATAATATGCTGAGCTTCAGTCTTCCGCCATGGGACACAATCCCACTACTGGAATCCGATTCTTGCTAAGCCTGAGTGCACCTCCACAGAGCCAGGCCAAGTAGGCTTGAATTTCAGGAGCCATATACCCACACCCTGATTCAGGGGCCAAAAACATTGATGGTTTGATGGCAGGGAAGAAGACGGCTGTGAACCTAAGCTGTAGAACAGCACAGAAGCAAAACTTCTTTGCCTAGTCTCTTCCACCATCAAGCCTGAAGTATTGGTAAAGATATTAACCCAGCCTCAGTGCAAGAAAATAAAACTATATGCCAGTGGTCCTCCCAGTGTATTTTGGAAAATCTCTCAGTGATGCATACTTGGGCTGGGGAAGTGGACATTTGCTACGCTGCAAAAGCTGTGCTCACAAAGACACATAGAGGGACAGGGGAAGGTCCTCAAAAGCTTTCAGTATCACATGCTGATGTCCTCACTGACCAGTCTTGCTTAAAGAGCTGAATGCATCCCTAAATCTGGCTGAGGGTTTTACTTTATAGATCACAGTGAGGATCAGAGCAACCTGGGTAACACTGCTGGGTCATTTCTTCAGCAACCTCCCCAGCAAGCTGGATGTCTGTAGCCAACTCTCTCACATAGCCTACAGGGCATAGAGGCTTTTTAATATAAATTTTCATCACCATCCACCCATCCACTCACATGCTCTGAGGTTATAAATCTAATGGCAAAACAAGTGAAGTGTGAAAGTTTGTCACTTTTCTCACAAAATTAAGTTAGGAAAGACTCAGCCATCACTAAGAATAGCTGCTATGAAAAAAAACTGTCTGGAAGCCACTGTGGAAACTAGGAATACAAAGGAATCAAGAAGAGGGTACGACAAAACTCCTGTTTTTCTGGAGCTTACTGAATTTGGAAGCCTGGAGATAGGCATCACTATCAATGGATAAAAATTGTACCCCCAGGCTGCTTAACTGGATATGCCAGAGACGAGGATGAGTAGAAATATGAGGTGTTCAGCATTTCTGACAACCTCAACAAGAGTAAATGCAGCCTTCCTCAGCCTTCAGGGTAGAGAGTAAAGCATAAAATTCACACTAGATTCTTAGAACAGGTTAAAAAAACAACCAACCAAAACCCCCAAAAATACAACAAACAGGAGTACTTCCAGTCAAGGATAATTACCAATGAACTCAAATGCCTCTTCAAAATACTGCCTGAGATTCTGCTTGTTGCTGTCAGTGGCCGGGAGCCGCTTGTAGTTGAACATGCCCTTCTCGTAATGGTACAGAGGCAGGTGGGTGGTCACGTTGATTACGTAGCCTATGTTCATCCTCTGCATTTTCTCCAAGTCCTGAGCATCGTGCTCATTTCCGAGGAAGAGGAAGGGCAGGATAGGGGTGAGCTCAGCGTTCTCGATGTCTGGCGTGGTGGGGATAGACTGAGGTAGCGTGGGGGGCACAGCGGATGCACCGCTTCCCCCTACCCCCTCCGGGCACTCCTGCAGCTGGAGGGAGTTATCGCAGAGGTTTTCATGGTTCTGCTTGAAACCACTGAGTCCTCCTGGGAAGAGAGACCAAGCAGATATTTTGGTTAGACACCCCGAGGTCAGTGACACTTTGGACCCACCTTCCTTCAAAACACGTGCTGGGGCCACCAGGATTAGAGTTGGCTCTACTGTCCCCACCACCACTGTCATGGTGACAGATGCTGGGCACGACCACCAACGGCAAGGGTGGCATGAACCAGCAGCACATGTTGTCTTCCCATCCACAAAGCTGATGGTGCCAAAGGAACAGACTCACAGGAAAACATGCTCAGGCTACACCTCACCTATGAGCCCATGGGAGGACAGGGGAAAAAAAAAAAAAAAAAAAATCACAAAAAAAATAACATCACCAAAACTACGAGCAAGTGGGCTAGCAGCACACTAAAGAGCAACATCGAGTCAAGTGAGACAGTCTGATAGTCTTCCCTGCCCACAGCAGATCCACATGCCCAGAGCAGCCCTGCGGGGCACCCTTCATCCAACGACCCTGAGGACAGGGATGCCGCTCATGCTGGCATCGCTTGAGGGAACGGGATGTACACATTTGTGCAGCCGAACAAAAGAAAACCACTCCTCATAACCTAACAGCAACTGAAGGTGCTCACTTAACATATGGCAAACAGCTTTCCTTCTTCTGCCTTGGATGCCTGAAAATATCTAGCAAGAGTTATTTTTAGGATATTAATAAAGATTCGGAAATGTATCCGAAGGGGGAGGGAGAAGTCCCTTTTTTGGCTCATGCCTCCCCCGGCTCTAGTGCACATCTTGCTGGCTTTTTCAAGCAGTATTCCCCTCCTCCTTTTTAATTTTTTTTTTTTCTCTCCAGGAGGGCAGCTCTGCAAAACCGGGGCAAGAAAAGCAGACCTTTCTACACCTCATTCAGCAATTACATCAGCCCCAGGCTCCCCACCTGCCCGGTTTCCATAGCGATTACACAGAGCACACAATGACATCAGCTGCCATGACATCAGCTCTTTGAGCGCAAACAATACAAGAAGAACTACTTTGTGTAAGGCCTTTGGCAAGAGGGCGGCTTTCCTGGGAGCCGCTGATGTAATGCTAACAGGTGGCTCCTCCAAAAAGAAAAAGGCGGAAAAGAGGAGAAACGCGATGATATATTTCCCCCCCTGCCTCGCCCGCGAAAGCGCAGGTTTATGTTGTACCAGGATACTTGGAGTCATGCACCGCAACGAGACAGGCCAAGTGCTCAGACTCAATTGCACTTGGTTAAACGCAAGCCAAAAACAAACAAACAAACAAAAACCCCACATCATACAAAACCCAGGAGGGAGGAAAGTTATGCTGAAGTTACTAGAAAGAGCTACACCAGCCAAAATAAATGGTGAATGTCACCATCCCAATAATGTTATTTTAAAAAAAAAAAAAAAAAAAAAGAGTTGTCCTTTTCATGCTCTTTCACAGGGGTTTAGTGAAGGTAGATTTTTTAAAACAAAGCAAACCACGCTGTCACTTAGGCTCTAGATCAGGCACAGCAAAGGGCTTTGATATCTACATCTTGAATGCTGCAGCTCCGAATGCCACACGTCTGCCCACACGGTGGGGGCGCTGACCCACCCAGGGACCATGTCAGTACCCTATGTAGTTAGTACTTGATGGGCTTGAGGCACCCAGATTAGGTCACAACCACCGGAGACTCTCTAACACATGTGTCATTTTTAATGTTCAGACTTCTGTCCTTCATAAGCCGCTAGTAACTAATTTTTCCAGAAATCCTCAAATTGCCCACAAAATGTATTTTCCCTGCCTTTAAAGCATTCTTGTCTTCAGTTTGTGCTCTTTATGGGACACACAGCAAACAGATCTGCCTTGAAGATATCTACTTGCAAAGTTGTTATAACAAGGGAACAGAAGGGAAAGAAGAGCAAGGAAAAAAATCTGAGCTCCACTGCCAACCGCATCTCCCGGCCTTGAGAGAGTCTGAGAAGTTTCCTCAGTCGACTCAGGAAGCGGTTCCCATACTGGGTCCACGATGGTTCCCAGGCTGAAGATGTCTCAAGCCTCATCCAAACCAATAGCCTCAACCTAAAGTCTAGGTTACAGGCTAAGCCCAAACCCAGACTCCTATCCTCTGCATAGGTAAGCAATCCATTCAACTTAAGGATATTGCTGTTTAAACAATAACCAGAGCATGCCAGGATTCCCAAGAAAACCCCTGGAAACATAAGTTGCTTTAGTGACTCCAGAGCCAACACTCCCTTTCCACCTCTCCTGCAGCCTCCTGGGAATAAACAGCGCATAGGTGGAAGCAGGATCTCACTGCTTCAACACGTCAGTGCAGACACACTGATGGTGATGGTAGACACCACTCTCCTTCACCAGCTGCCTTGTAAGATAGAGCAGAGCTGAAGAGCGTAGAGCAGGTTCTTTCCTCACCACTTACATCCTTTTGGGACTCCCTCCTGTCCTGTTTACCAGAAGACACTATTACTCCTGTTACCAACCCTTGCTCAGGACCCCTTCAACCCTTGAGCCCCAGTCCAGCAGATGAGAACAGGGAGGAGAGGACAAGACATAATTACATTGCACAGAGCTCCTCTGTTATCACCTTACCCACAAGAGATCAAGTACAGGACAAACCCCACCACTCCATCAGGAACATCAGGCCAAAGGATGGGAAGGTGACCTCAAATACACCATGTGGAAGATGCCCAAACAAGTGGAGTAGCCAAACATACAATAACTTCACCCACAATTTCCTTCCTGACACTCACCAGTGAAGAGGTCACCTTTCCACATCCCTCCCCCTTTCCAACTCCCCCATGCAGGTAGGGAGTTAAATGTCAGTTCAACCAGCTTTTGAAAGTAGCCTGCCCAAGCAATTTGCAGTGCAAAGATCCCCAAAACAACACATTAATGGAGAAAGAATTACTAACCTGAACTAGCTCAGACATCTGAGCAAGGGAGGACCGGACAAGAACACCAGTACCCAGAAAGGATGCAGAAAGATGCAGTCATAGAGGGAAGGTGAACTCTAAAGCAAACAGTAGGAGCCTAGCTTAGATCTGCACTGCTGTACAAGTCATGCAGGTCCAAAACTAGGATCCAGACACCTCCTGAGTACTATTCCCTTAATCCACCCTCATCATGCTCACCACACACAAGCTTGGCTCATAGCTGATTTATGAGGCACTAGCATAACTTAAGAGGAGCTCACGCATGCATGTGCTCAGGTTTTTCTACAGTTTGAGACTACTTCCCAAAAAAGGTCCTGGCAAAATTCATTACAACCGGTGACAAAAAGTCAAACAGACTTCCACATGAAGGGAAATAAACATACAGGGTATTCAAGTGTATCTGTATTCCTCTGTCAAGCAGCTGCTAGTTCAGCACTTAAAGTGTTTGTGCAGTGGGGGACAGGAGGTGGGAGAGAAGAGGTTGTACCCAAAGAGGAGGCCAACACATAGCCAACACAAGTCTGGTCTAAGAGTTGGTTCATTAAACTCAACAAGGACCAAGATATATCACTGCTACTGGAAGCAGCTCCAGATCACGAGGAAGCTCAAGGCACGGGTGCAGAGACTCCATGTGTGGCTGTAACAGAAGTCGTTTTGTGGTTGAAGTTGCTGAAGCCTTCCCAAACCTGGGGCATGAAGGAAGTGTTAGAGAGGGCAGTGACAGGGAGCGTGGAGAAGAGGCATGACTTGGCAGAAGCCTCTCACAAGCACAAAAGCAAACCACATTTTAAGAGCAGCTTTTCAGCTTCTATTTGCAATATGCAAAAAGTCTTCATCACATACAGGCGGGCTAAGCAGAGGCAACATAATATATCCACAAGGAAAGACCACTAGCGTGTGCAGCAGTGCAGCATGAACAACAGCCATGAAGCCTAGATACAGCTGTGTAAAGCCACCTTCAGTGACAAACTAAATGGCCAGTAGTTAGATAAGCCACCAAAGTCCACTTTTACAGAATGTCATGCTTGTAACTTGTCCCTTCTAGCTTTACACATACCACATAGCTTTAATAACTCAAGCACAGCAAAAAGCCTGAACCTCCCAGCCAGTTTGACACAGCACATGCATGCATGTGGAGAACATCCCAAATGCTTTTGTGCACACTTTGCTCCAAAATGGCTGCAGGCAGGCTTTCAGGGGGCTGAATCTTCTCAAGTAGAAATGAAAATGGACACAAAAGCATGCCCAACACACTGGAGAACCCAAGGTGTTTCTTCCATAAGGAAACAAATCAATGAAGCAGGAGCCTTCACAGCAGATGGCCTTGCCTGGTATCTAGTGCAACACAACAGGAGACTGAGGGCTCTTGCTCATCACTGATGGAGGAGCCACGTATTTTTGAGGTTATCGGCATGTGGTATCTTCCAGCATCCTACCCTGCCAGAGCAGTTAGTGAGCAACAATAAGTTTTGGATTGCCCGAGACCTCAAAACTTTTAGAAAGTTTCAAGTCAGCACCATACATCCTCCAGATATTCACACTTGTTCATTCACGTTGTTTGCAGCCATCTGCCCATAAACATCTCGCTTAATGCTCCTCAAAATCCCCCAATGAGCACCACCCAGGCGGCACCTGCATACAGATTTTTCCAGCTCTGAAGCCACCCAGGAGCCAGGGATTGCACCAGCACTACAAGGCCAGGTGAGCAGCTGGACAGGAACCAGAGCAGCTCTGAACAAATTTTAAAAAAGAAAAAACATCCAAAACAAACCAGCAGTATAGTGCTTGCATAACAATCATGTCAAACATGGTGTCTGTCATTTGCCATCAGAAGAGGGCAACTACGATGGAAAACAAGCACAAAAAGGTATGGCAGGACATAGGCGACCAGCTTTCACAGGGAACCACCACCCTTGTGAAACAATCATTTTCAAAGAAAGCAAGAACAACAAACCTGACCTGCACACTTCTTATACACGTGTTGTCCTTTTTCCAAAGAGAAGACTGAGAATTAAAGTACAAGGAGTACAGCAACACCTGCCCTCCTTCTCTGTGTGTTCTTTGGCACCTCTTACAACCATCGCTGCTGCTCTATGGTTGTGTGATTTATATGCGAACCAGCATGAGGGTTCACAATACATTCTGGTAGATTTGCAATATGTTTCCTTCTGCGAAACAGGCTCTTACCCCACAGTAAAGGGAGTACATGACCTTGTTCCCTCTATAGTAAGAGCTTATAGAGGCAGTTACCATGAAATATCCTGACCATAAAGCAATACCTTTGCATTACCTCATCGGCGTGGCCATACTTTGTTCTGAGCGTGGCAGGTACTGGGTGTTCCCGCTACGATTACAAACAGGAACATATTTTTATACATGACGGACTGCAGATGTGGGATCCACATTTAGACAGAGCACGTGGTCCTGGGAGACAAACAGACCTTTTGTACAGCTTTCAAAGCTGTCCAGGCGGATTTCTGGATCCGCTCATCCTCGATTACAATACCACAAAGCCATCTCAAAAAGAAAATAAAAAAAACCAAACATGCACGCGCACATGCACAACAAGAGCAGAAATCCCAGGATGCTGTGAAGTATCAGCAGAAAATATGTTCAGTCTGTAACTTTCCCTCCTCTCGAGTTGCTGGGCTCTCATGGCAGGGAGAAGCAGCAGAGAATTTGGCAATACCACGGTTCTGGCCACCAAGAGCTTCACTCGCTCAGGAACGAAGCGAAGTTTTAAAACACCCACTCCGCATGCGCCCTGTCAGTACCAACACAGCAAACCAAGCCCCTGAAGCTGCGTTTGAGCACGTTTGAAGTCAAAGTATTACAGGGAGCGTTTTGAGGCACAGGACGGGGATATTCAGACAATTGGTGTGTATCTGTTTAAGATGACGCTTTGAATTTGTGCAAGTACAGCCTGTTCCTTTAAACCTGTGACCTCATTTATTTACATTACTGCAGAAAAGCACTGCCAGAAGCAACAGCTGATGACAGTCTCATGTATTTTTCCACTAAGACAACAATTAAACTGCTCCTGTGTTATTAATGAACAGATGACTTTTTGTCAAGTTGATTCAAAGTGCAGGATGCCTCAAGGTTAAGTAAACGTGACTCCAGCCTGTAAAAATAGAGGCCAGGTACTGCTCAGACACTTCACCCACCCAGTGCCATGCCCTTCCTCAGCCCGGCAGGAGGGTCCAGGACCCACGGCCACCCCCCTGCCATGCCACCATCAGTGCCACCATCAGTGCCCAGAGGTCCTGCTGCAGGGTGATATTGCTGATGCTGATCCCCTTAGGACTGTATCATGGGCAGGGCAAGCTATGGCCTGTAGCCACCACGCTCAAGTGACACACACCTACCTTTGAACACCATGTTTGCTTGTCTGTTTTCCTTACTGGTACATATTCCTCCCTTTCTCCTCCGGCTACAGTTCCCACCGGCTTCAGCAGGTGGACAGCACAGCTTTGCTTTCCTTGTGCTGACCTTCACAGAACAGGCTGAGAGAGGGCTGAGGCTGGCTGAGCTTATTTGGAGACATCTTGTCCCCAGGTCACACGTCTATGGTAGGTAGGAGTGCTCTCCCACGCAAGGTGAAGAAGTGAGCTCCAGCACAGAGATCCCCCAAGGGACACCACTCCCCTCCAACACAGGAACTTCTAGCAGCAAATCCATCACAGCTTGCTTACTTCCACCAAGGAAAAACAGGTTGAAGCAGAATTCAGCCAGTATAGGGCAAATCCACTCCCAGGACATGGACCAATCATCCAGCCTGATCTTTATATCATTGACCGTCGCAGCCATGTCTGAAGCAGTTTATGGCTGTGCACAAAGGATCTTGTAAGTGGGCCATAACCAAACCAAAGGCCCAGCACCTTTCCCGCAACATCACCAGATAATACGAAAAGAGTAAAAGCAGAAGAAAAGCACTTAACTCTCCATATTTCTTCTGCAGTACTTCCTTAACCTCAAAGGCACTAGCAGGGAGGGCACAGAGGTACCAGGGATGCACACATAGAGCACAAGAGCTCAGACCACCTTGCAGTGGAAGATCTAGCCTTCTCTCTTTCCCATAGTTGTTGCTGGCACCATTTCAGCTGTAGCGAAAATGGCTCACGGTGCACACTGAGGATCATTCTCTATTTATCCTGAGGTATGAGAGAAGAGATCCTCAAACTTCCTGAACAACACAAGGCACTTTCCTTGTCCAAGTAGGGCTCTGCTCACTGTGGTGAAGAACTGTGCTTCCCACACCTCTTCTAGGGGAATGGGGCTAATCCAAGCAGGTCATTGTAGGAGTGTTTCTATTCTCCAAGCCAGATGTCCTTCTTCTCACCATCGCTGCTGCTGGGCACCACTTAGGGCTTGCCCTCACTGCTGCAGAAAGCTTGACATGGTTGCAAATACTTTAATTAGCCCACAGAGCAGGAAGCTCAGATGAGAAGGGCAACTCCCTTCTGTCAAAAGGGGTGGAGACCTATCAGACCACACTCTCCCAGGTGACATCAGGAGTTCCTCCTTTCATTTCAAGGAAATCATGGTTTGTTTTCTGTTGGTTTGTTTTTAAAACACTGGAGGTCAAGCCCGCAACAGAGGAGAGGCCATCCTTCTGCAGTACAGGGAGACCACAGTGACACCACGACTGCTTCATGCGCTACCATTCCCACTGTTAAAGAACGGTGTAAGGGAATAAAAAGAAAAAACAAAACCATCCTTTTGCAACATAAATATCCACGTTTACCTCAACAACCCACACTGCCCCCTTGTCTTCCAGAATGAAAGGCATAACTGCAAGTTTTTCTACTTCTATTGCTACTAGCAAGTAGAAGAGCTCTGACTTTCTAGTCCTGCAAGTGTATTTCTCGCCCCTCCCTGTCCACAGGAGATTCAGAAGACCCATCACAGGGTTCATTTCCCTGTTGCCCACATGGCATTCGGCATCAGCCTTGCCGCAAAAGATTAAGCTTTAAACATAAAGTAAAAGTAAACATTGTTCCCAAAGAACAGCTTCCACCTCAACACACTCAATCTAATCTAGTCTCTCCTTCTCACTGAGCTGCCAATGGCACTTCAAAAAGAGGCAGAACTCTGCATGCCAGAGAACTTGCAAGGTCAGGTTTTTTTTCCACGTGGGAACTATCCCAAGAGGTCAATTTGTACACAAATTCTGCTCTGGAAGAGTGACAAGCACATCCTTGACACAACCGCTCAGGTTCCTTTAGAAGTCAAGAGTGTGATGCCAGATAAAGAGGAAGGGTTTCCCCTCAGCATCAAGGCACGTGCACACACATTTGCACGTTATTTCTAATTTCATCTCGCTATGGTTCAGGCTCCTTGCCACGGCACATCCTGGCCCACTGGCTTTTGCAGTCTGTGGTCTCATCTACTTTTATTTTTTACTTTGGCATCGGACACAGCACAGCCAACTCTTCTAGGGATATGTCTCAAAGAGCCCCTCTCCCTGTCATGTCAGAGATGCTGGCTCTGCCCAGCTCCACTCTCAGCTCCACCTGTCTCACCACCACCTGGCTCTTAACCACACTGTCACCCCCAATGCCTCCCACACCTCAACACATGACCTGCTTCATTTCACCATCAGTTCTCACTCTTTCTTTTTTCTTCATCTGAGGACCACTAGATCACCCAATGATGAAGATCCAATTAGAAACAAACGATTTATTATATTTTTATAACCTGCCAATAGGGAATCTTCTTTGGCATTTCAGTTTGAGAATTATTTTTTTTGGGGTCTTAAACTTAGTTTTTCCTCAGACCTTAAGTTTTGGGCACAGGCCACCCATGCAAATCCCTTCTTCTACGTTACTTGCCAGCTTTTCTAAGACATGCTGCTCATGGCTGGACTACTCACCAGCTTGTCCAGAAGCCATTCTGAATACTTCTGGACCACATTTCTGAAGTCAAGACAGTGGTTCTAAGTCTGTAACTGGAAATTGTCCCATGCTGAGTAAGTGCAGCGTCTGATCATTTGAAGTAATAAGAGAAAAAACCTAACCCACATGACAGCATCCTTCAGAGCACTGCTTTATCCTTGAGGAATAGTCAGAAAGGTACAAGAGAAGGTGGCCTGCTCTCAATTTGGGTACGAGAATTAAACTATACAAGAATGTAGTTAGGAATAAAAGACAAGAAACCTCACATCCCAAAACACACTACAGTGACAATTCTGCAGCCACAGACAAGGGCTGGACCTACCCTCCCTGGAGGGCAAGCGTTTATAGCAGAAACTCAAAATTAGACACATTACAACTCCTCATAGCAAAAGTATGCGTTCCCGTGGGGATGGAGGCTAACATGAAGTCCAATTAAATAATCACTGGAAATGTCAGCGTAAACCCTGAAGGAATACATACTTCTACTGTGAAATGCTCCCACTGGAAATCATATTAACAAAAAGGTCATCAAGAAATGCTAAAGCTATGTACAAAGGAGGCAGGGGAAGTGAGGGGGGAGGGAACAGAAACTATTTTAATGCAATAAAGATACCACAAATGGTTTTATATTTACAGAGAGCTACTAATGCGTTTTCACAGATGGAGGTAGAGCAGATCAGATTCACCCAAAAGACCAGGTTTGCTTTGTTTTTTAACCTGCTCTCTGTCCACCACCACACGCATCGCTCACGTCAGCCCGGCCTGGAGGTAGCACGGGGGGCTTCAGCTCTGCACGTCTGATGAGGGAGAAGGGCCCCAGCACTGTGTCAGGCATCTGTAATCCTGAACATGTAGGGGCAGACACTTGTTTAATTCGCATTTTCATAGTTCAGCCATCCATTTATTCACTTTACCCTTTTAAGGGCAACCTCTTCAGGACAGCTTCTTTCTAACAAGGGAAGAGGCTGCTCTGTTTCTCCCGAGGATGAACACAGGCTCTTTTCCAGTCCAAACCACTGCACTTCCACATCAGAAACGTCAGCAAAATCAGCATTAATGTCAAAGGAAAACAGGGTGCTGATATACCACACCAGGGTTTAGTAGTGCCATCCATTCCTGCTAAATCTAAACTCCTCTTAGAAGTGAAGAATTTCTATTCTTTCGGCTAGAAATAATATCTAGCTGTGATCTGACACCTTCCAGCAAGGTATTTCAAAGCACATGAAGAAAAACTGGAGAAAATAAAGGGTGCTGCCTTGATATATCCCAGTGCCATACTGT
The DNA here is from genome assembly GCA_020746105.1 of Trogon surrucura. NCBI lineage: Eukaryota > Metazoa > Chordata > Aves > Trogoniformes > Trogonidae > Trogon > Trogon surrucura. Next base: position 106,510,909 of record CM036618.1, read on the forward strand.
CCAAAAACAAAAGCGGCAAGCTCTTTGAACTATTATGCAAGCCATGCCCCATTTTGACACAAACTTCAGGGCCAACGTTACCAGCACTTAAATCCCAGTCTTAATGGTCAAGAAGGCAAGGCTAGATCCTAAAAACCCTAAAAGGGTTTGTATCTATATACTCCAGAGTCAAGGGAGAAGGGTGGGATGTGAAAAAGAGAGGAAAAAAAAAAAATGATTACCTGTTTACAGAGCACAGAGCTAACCAGTAGTCAAACAAGCAATCTCTTCGGCCAGATCAAAACCAAGCTGGGTCTCCTTTTCTCTGCAGGCAACTTACCACTAATATCTCCCAGGAAGCATAAGCACTGTTATCCCTCAAGAGATGTCATGCTGCCTTGCAGGACTAACACAGACTCCTATGAACCTAAGATTCATCTCATGTTAAACCATCACATTAAGCAGTTTTGTACCTAAATTACACCAGCAAACTCTAATCAACAGCAAAAGGCTTATTCTCAGTTCCCATCAACTGAACAAACTCTATCTATCTAAGCAGAAAATAAGAAGAATTAGAGCCCATCACCACCACAGTACTGGTCAACTACTCTAACAACTGCTTTTGCTTTAAAACCTTGGTCAACTGCTTACATAAGGCTTAACATCACACTTTCGCATCATGAACTGGAGACAATCAATTCAACCGATAGGACAAAAGCTTACAAGTTATCTTCTATTTTCCAAATCCCTTTAAGCCGCTGTAACAAAATATAAAAAAAATTATATGATAATTCCTGTGTGGACAAGGAATAACATTTGTTGTTCTTTTACCTTTAATCAGAACCAATTCTTCCCTGTTGCAGTGAATCAAGTGGGAATTAACCCAGGCATGTTGTAGACTTTTTAAAGCTAGAGCCTAGTAAGAGTGTTGGAACCAATGTATTCACATCACCTTATTATCATTCTATTTTTCCTTTCCAAGGAAACAGAGTGAGCACATTCATGTCCCTCCCCCAGCAGCTGAGGACACATGGGCAGCAGCAATCAGAGACTCATTCCTTCGGGGACGTGAGAGAAGGTGGCACCTGGACCCAGCTGCTCCTTGCAGAGTTGCTGGCTCAGGTCTCTTTGCCCACACTGCCCCAGGACATGCTCTTAGGGGTACCACTGAAAACAAGTGCGAGGACATCATAAGCTCGTGCCCCTTCTGAATCTTGGCCTCTTCACTGGGAGTGGAGTTTTCCTTGAGAAAGGAGGTAACCTGCTCACCCAAGCAAGGAAAGATCTAACACCACACGTTGAATTTTTAAAAGAACAAAACCCACCTAGAGGCAAATCAGAGCCTATAGTTTATCACGTTAGCAAAAACACACCGTTAAAGGAAGAGGGGAAGGGGGTACTCCTGGCTCTCAATTTCTGCAACAGGCAGCTCTGTTGTTCCAGAGCACCCTCATGAAGGTGGATCCACCACACTTAACACTGATGGCAACAAGCATGATGAACTCATTATCACAGTGGAAAGACAGAAAAAGAAAACGCAGACAGACAAACTGACTTGTCCAAGGCCTCACAGCAAGTCAGTTGTACGTGCAAGAGAATAATCATTGCAGAGACTTGGCCAGAGCTCTCCTGACCCCAAGACTGCCCTGCTATCTAGACACAGAGCTATCCCTCTCTAGCCAGACTACCCCCTTTCTGCATCATGTGAGATAGTCTTATTTCTCCCCCCTCCCCTTCAAGTTCTAAACCACTGTGTATGGTTCCAGAACCAGGTCAGAGACCACTTTGTGGGGAAAACATACGCTCCTGGAGGACACACCAAAACCAACCTCCAGTGGGCTGAGATGCTTTCAGATGTGAGACTGCCTTAACCATAGATATTAAATGAAGCCAAGAGTTTCTTATACTAAAAAGTCATAACACATTAAAAAAAAAAAAAAAACACAACCACAAAAAAACCTTGCATCTTCACTACTGAAGCTACTGGAGTACAGAGATCACGAGCACCCCAGGACTTCCCAGCTGCAGAAATAAAGCTGCTGAACCTCTCTATGCCTCCTTCTCTCAACAGCTCCCCCTTTTCTGCCTCCCACACAGGGGAGGAGAGGCATAGCCAAGACTGGTGGCTCAACCCAAAGGCACTGGTGCACACATGAGCGTTACCACCAAAACCATCAATACTCATTGGATCAAGACCAGGGGAAAGACCTGACAGCTGAAGCAAGCGCAATGCTCAAGACAGCACCTTTATTCAGTCTCCTCTCAACAGGACTCTCGGTCACCTCTGACTTTTAGGCGAGGGGAGGTGAAATCCGTGATAACCACCACTCTTTAAGCCCCAGCTTTACCAAACACCTTTGCGATAACAAGAACCTCAAAAAAAAGCTTAACTTTTACAGTACAGAGGAAAAAGCGCAGAAGACAGATTCAGGCGAGTACCTAGAAACAAAAGCTCCAGGGTGCTCATAATTCAGGTCAGACGCGTGATTTCTGTAGTCAGTGCTCTCCCAGACCACCAGAGACTTCCCAACAAGGCCAAGGCACCACATATAATCTTATCTCACACGCAAAGGGACAATGCATTAGGTCATCTTCACAGATTACTACTATCTATTTCTTTAAACAGCATGACTTCTATTGCCCTGCAAGCCCATGCTGAATATTTGAGAAATACCTTCCTCTTGGTTGACTGACTGGTAAACATGCAAAACAGGAAAATGATAGGACTGCTGCACGCTGCTCCTGTTTACGGCATTTCTTCGCTTCAGAGTTGCTTGCATAAATGAAAGACCTAATTATAATGCGGCTTTTCACAGAGTAAAGAAAGAGTTGCAACCTAAAGACGAGTGGCTGATCCCCCACTTCAAATGCATCATAAGGTCAGGTAATCTAACCAAGAACTTTTATTCTCCTAAGCATTTAAAAGACACTGGCTGCTGCTTTGGAAGGAAAACCACCCATGTACAGGTATTGGAAAAAAAAAATAAATAAAAATCCACCTGTATTAGCATTTAGCCACCACTGAAACCTCAAATACAGCTACTCTTTCACCCTGAGCCTCTCAAGAAGGCTGTGTTCATCTGAAGAATAAAAAGCCAGAAGACACACCAGCAAGCAACCCTATAAAGATTTTACTAGTAAAGCATCTCACCTCCAGCAGGGTAAGGGTGAGAGCAGCACATGAGGCATTCAGTTAATTATAACCCAATGTCTACCAACTAGGAACATTGCAGGGGATGTCTCCTCACTTTAAACAGACCTGGAAGCAGATCTTTCTTTACAAGCATCAGATATATTTGCCTAATATAACAGTTAGATTCTTGACTCTTAGGTTAGTTTCCAAAGAAGACAAAGAGAAATAAATAAATCAATCTCCTTACTACTCCTCTCTTGCCAAGGCAGTGCCATTGCTCTCTTTCCCCTCAGTACAGTTAAAATGTGACAGACACTGTGCAAGCCAGCACTTTGAACTCTTAGATACCATCATCTGGTGAGAAATGCTACACTCGGCATTACTGTTGAACAGGCAAAGTTTAGAGGTACACTCCTCTGCAGAAGCATCTCCTCAAAGTACAGAAAAGACCGTGGTCTCCAGCCACACTACTGCCATGAGTTATGTATGTGCAAAAGGTGTTATCGCCCATAAGATCATCTATTCCACCAGAGAAAGTGATACTTTTAAAAACTCAATCAATCAGAGACTGAAAACTGAAGGTAAAATCTCAGTCCTAACAGAACTAGCCTAAGTTTTTTCCCCAGTGACTGATGAGGCCAGATTTCTTCTGCAGCACAGAAGGAACACACTTTAAACACATTGGATCCTTCACAAGCATTACTTAACACTTAAAAATACACATTTCCTTATTACAACTATGACCTAATAATTATTCCGTGGAGTTCTCTGGTGGAAATAAGCGCCAGCCACGTGTTTTGTTGGTCAGCTGGATTTGTTGACCATTGTGTCAAGCATTACTCTTAAATACACTTGTGCAGTGTATTCCAATTATGGTTTAAAGTAACACCAGCGCTGTTAGATTATATCATTAATAATGCACTTGCAACAGATTATGACCAGGTCAGTTATTCCAAAGACAGTTGATCACAGTATTTTACACAAACCTGGTACAACACAAAACAGGTACTTATTCTTTTTATAGGTGTCTTGGTCCCTCTGTAGTTGTTTTGACTTTGCTGATATGCAGCTTTGGTGTGGTAAGAGATCTGAAGCTATTCTTAGACCATTGCAAAAAGCATGAAGTGGCTTGCTGGCAGGTCTCATACTCTGCTATAAATGAAGTGGCTCGCTCTCATTACTTCCTTCTCAGATGAGTAGCGAGAAGAGTGAAAGCCAGAACATAAATAAGCTCCTCCGACCAGGAACAAGTACAGAGAAGCAACCAGTTGTTATCACCACCAGCTGGTTTCTCCCAATCCCCCTTGCAGCCATCCAGCCACCAGTTTACAGCACACAGCAGTGGGGGTAGGGGGAGCTACAATGGATTATTTGCCAAATTACATTTTGCACCTCTTTTGAATTTAGTGTTTCCCTGTAGTCAAACACAGAAGCCTTTAGGAACGGAACACAAGACTTCAGTAGGTTCACAATGCTCCTGCTGCTGAGGCTTCAAGGCAGAAGCGGAAGGGCAGGATGAAGGCAATACCACCAGACACCAGTCATTCAGAGAAAGGCAACTGCTCTTGTGTTAAGCTGTTGAAACACGCTGGCATAAATGCTTCAATTTTTCATTTTTGTTTCATTTGTAGATTTAACATAAGTTGGAAAAAGAGACACTCGACTCCAAACCTAAACATTTCATTCTGGGTAAAAGAATACTTTTCATCTGAATGCGGACGATCTTCCCACTTCCTATTTTTAGGTCACAGTAGCAACCTCAAGTACACAAAGCCCCAAGACTCCTCCAGGCCATTTTTACTACGAGCCAAGGTGGTCACGGAAGGCACAGATGCCTCACCAGTGGGTTTGCAGGACAGAAAGGGGCACAAGGAGGTCCAGGGCTGCTGAGCCAGCCTGGGACTGCACCACCATACTCTTCCCTCCCCACATTCAGCAACAGCTTTGCCACTGGCCTCAAGCAGAGGGGATGCTGGGCTCACATCACTGGTTTTCCCTCGTCTCCCAATGCTAAGGAAAAAAAAAAAATTTACTTTAAAAAAAAAAAAAGCATCCACAGAAGGGAGGCCTTTAGGTTTCAATAAGCATGCAATATTATGATCTAGTACAAAGGTGTGTGGGTGCAGGGGAGGAGGAAAACATGACTTCTTCCCATTTTGTATACAAACAGACCAAGCAGCAGCTTCAGCCCCGAGAGCTTTGGCTGCTAGAGCCCATGCAGCAGCACTGTGAAGTACACAATTCTTTTTTTTTTTTTTTAATAGGGGGTTTACGCCTGTTTCGAACGCTGCTGTGCCTTGTGAACAAAGAAATAAGCAAATATTGGCTTCTGAAGAGCTTAATTCAAAATTATGCAAATGCTCTGTGTTAAAGGAAGCAGCAAAGAGAGAAGCACGGACAGGAAAGGAAGAACAAAGGTCTTAAAATCCTCCTGTACCACAACATACATAAAACTCCAACACTCTCTTGCTACAGGCCTAGTTTATATATTGGTCTGCTACATTAAAAATAATAGATCGGGCTGCCTCTTTAACTTGAGCCTAATAAGGTGCCCCATACATACATTTATCTACAGATTACAGCCTTGCCTTTGGAAAGAGCACAGACTTTCTCTGCTGCTTAAAAAGCCTCGGGCATCTAAAACCCAAATGCACGCAGGGCCACGTCGCTACCCCAAAGCTGTAACTCAACCCTCAGCTTCGCCCCACAACATGACACCGTGCCACGAAAACGGCAACAGGGCCACGGGCTGACAGGCAGCACCAAACATGGAGAAGGTGGCACCGGATCAGGGGGACATAAACTTGGAGAGCCAGGCTAGCAACCAGTGTTTGCAAACATAACACAGGGGATCAGATGGGCCGGCAATAAATTAGGAGCGGATCACAGTGAGCAAGAGAGATCACTCGAAATAACAGAGGCTGCCCAGCTACTCCCAGCTTCATTTTGGTGCCTGGACCCAGGGGCGTGCACAGGCCAGCTCCGGGGCTGCTGAAGCATGATGGAAAAAACGCTGTCTGACAAGTGAAACTAAATAATGAGCGCTTCCAGCACCACTCCTCTGGCTTGGAAACTTAACCACAGCCTTCCCAAAGGCTGCTTTATCCTGCACTCGACTCCGTTTGACCCCAGTTTGAATCCCACATCAAAGGAGGGGAGTTGAGGTGAGGATGAGAGCTCCTTGCTATCGGGCAAGGGCTGCTTTGCCCGAGTTGATCACAAAATTCAAAACGCAAAGCATTTGGACTTCCTCGTCTTCTAGCATGCTTCCAGATCTGCTAGCGGAACAGTTTGAGGAGATTTCTGCTAAGCAGGTCTTTGAGGCAGAGGCTAACATTTCTCAGTGGCCAAAAAAACCTAAAAAATGGCCCAAGCAATCCCACAAACACTCTGTTAAAACCCAACACAGTGCTCAGTGGCAGTAACCAGGCTCAGAAGGTGGGAGAAGGGGCTGCCCACAACCCACCCAGAGGGACCAACAGCTCAGGGCTGCCCAACTATGGCTCTGCAGCCATCTCACCCAGGATCTTACTTCAGGTATTGAAAAACTGCCAGTGCAAGGTCCACAGGAGCTTCAGTGTTTTAAGAGAAAGACAGAGGAAAACACCTTCAGCATTCTGCTTTTCGAAGGCTAGGAAGGCTTGCAGACTATAGCCATCTACCTAGTTGCACAGGCTGTACAACAGAATAACTACCACCAGAAACACAGGACTTCAGCAGTAACTTCACTCTGCAAAGCATCTCCCTCTCCCTCTTTCACAGATGAAGGGCACCACCACAGCCAGCGAGATTCAATAAAAGCATACTGCGAATCTGTAGTGAGTATCAAAGCAAGCCCAGCATCACCATGTACTTGCTAGGAGCAAGGAGAAAGTTCAGTGCAGTTTTAAGCTTCCACAGGATACACCCACAATGAAGTACCCTCAGCTCCTACGAAGCTATGAAACTAAACAGACAAATGGGGACAAACTATCAGTCCAATCAACTCTCCTGCTGTGCAGGTTGGAAGAAGGAAGCTGTACAAAAAAGCTAAGTGAATTAAACACACACAGCACGAGCTAAGCAACAAATCCTTCCTTGGTTTCTCTGTGCCACAGCCCATCTCTGCCAATCATGCTTCTGAACGGCACAAATACCCAGGGGAAAGGAGATTCAATCTAGAGGCTAGCACATTCAATCTAGAGGGTAGCACTGTTATAAATAGGAGCCACAGAGAATAAAGTTAAGAAAGGGAAGTGTCCTTGGATGCTGCCTTAATTGGTGGGGCTTGTTTTCCCCAAAGCATTAAGGGCTAGACCAAATACCACATTAAAACAGAAGCCCTTACAAGAAAGTCATATACATATATATATATAAGCATGCACACATGTAAACACAACACTTGAAGATCACTTATCAGATTTATTATCTCCCTCTGTCCATTATCCTGGCCCCATACCATCAAAATAAGGCTTGATTGCTCCTCAAGTTTTGCTGACTGGTCCATGACACGACACCTCAGACCAAGTGGCCTCCCTCATCTTTCCTATTCCCTTCTTCTACTCTCCCACTGCTCATCTCCAGCACCTGAGTTCAGTTTTATACAGACTAAAATAAGGTTGCTAAGTAAAGGTCAGTCTGAGGAGCTAAGAGAGACATACACCCTCCTGGACCTCTGCCCCTTGGGCTATAAATACTCAGAGCAAGCACTGGGGGAAATTCTTTGTCTGCACAGACAGACACCAGGAAGCACGTTTCCTCCTGCTTCCAGTTCCCACCCACTCCATTACTCAAGGACAACAGTCGACAGTCGGAGAAAAGAAAGCACCTCCCTGCTACCAGCTCCACGATTTGTCCATGGAAGGCACCTGCTTTGCCACTGGTGACTTGAGGCACGCAGGTCTTCCTAGAGACAGAGGGACACTTTCAAAGTTCAACCATCAGTAAGGCTGACACTAGACTGTGCGCACTGCAAAGTAAACCAAGAGACTACACGCGGGCAAAGAGAAAGGATTACCTTTTAGGACTAGGGGTTCCTTGCCTTCTCGCTTGAGTGACTCCAGCACTATGTGGAGTGGTTGGGAAGGCATTACTCTGCTTGGCTCATTGGTATTCTCATCATAAACTATGATTTCTTTGGAAAAGATCCTCTTGAAGGAGTCCTTGCCTTCCCGGCAGGAGATCAAGTCCAAGACTGTGATCTTGCCCTGCTGGAGCCTTCTCCGGCTGATCTTGTCAGAACAGTTAATGTGGACAGCCCCTTGAATGTGGCTCTTGTTATACTCCATGAAAGGCCTGCAGTCAATAATGACAGGCCCTTGGTTCTGTTGGTGGCTCTTGCTACATTTGGTCATCTTCTTTGCCAGATCGTTGGGGTAAATGATTTTGATGCTCGCGAGCTGCTTGGTGGTGCCCGAGACCGGGCTCCCCCCTCCGCCCAGTGGGCTCAAGCTACCAGTGTTCTCATTGCTGTTGACCATTTGGTTGGCAGGGCAGGCGGTGGAGGCTCCGGCGTTGGCGCTGCTGGTGCTCGCTTGAGTTTGGGCCTGAGTGTCCTTGTCGTACGTTGCCACAGTGCAGCAACTGGCACTGCTGCATCCACAACTCAGGGAGCGTGCAGAGCCGTTGGATGAGGGCATATACGTGAGATTAGCAGTCTTTAGGGACACGACAGCTGCGCCGAGCAGACTGGAGTGGCTCTCACTGGCAGAAGAGGCAGATTCAAGATAGCTAGAGTCTAAACAAAGGTTGAGATCCTGAGGTCTCACGGGCCTCGAAAGTGCCACTACTACCCTGTCGTCTAAAGGAGATGGAGGCATGAGGAGGCTGAGCACTAGCAAGTTAAGAAGAACTCAAGATCACCCTGCAAAAGAAAAAAAGGGAAGGGGAACGGGAAGAAGAAAAAGATGATGAAAGCAGAACATGAAATCACATAAGCCTATACATACAGCAGCTGACTTTGCCGACAACCTATATCCATGGGTAACAACCTACCAACCCTTTCTGACAGTTATCAGCTCATTAAAAAAACAAAAACCTTTTCCAATCCCGCAGCAAATACTTGATCCATTTGCATGCGCGCACATGGCACACAGAATACACGTGACAAGCCTGGACTGTGCAGCTACACCCGGGAGGAGGCATTTGTCTACATGCAGATGGTGCTGAGCTATTCTGAAACCCCAGTCTGCAAGGCATGCAACTGATAACGACAGAGAGGCACGTTCGCTTGTTCCCATTGCTTACTGCAAGGGAAGCAACTACTGGCATGACTCTACTACTGAGAGAAACACACAGGAGCTGAATGTGTCAGTGGTGATATGCAACTTTTCCAGCAAGCCAGAATAAAAATCAGCTTGTGAATAAATCATCCGAGGTGGTCACAAATTTGAACACACAAAGCTAAACAAAAAACATCCAGGAGGAAAAGGGAAAAATTAGGTTCTAGAGATCTTTACAAAAAGTAAACATGTGCCTTGCACTCTCATCTCCCCCATTAAAGGGGTTACTGAGTCCCCAGTTCCAGGCCTGGGAAAGCTGCTGTTCTCCAGCAGTCCCAGAGGCAGAAGTTCCCTCCTCTCCAGCACTTTTCACACCTTCCAGAAAAAGGGGTTCCCTCTGCTTCGCCAAGGTCACAGCCTGCCCAACCTTTGCCTTGGCATTTGCTAAGAGACAGCAGACAGGATCAGAAACCTCCCTTTCCCACTCGGTGAGCAAAAGAACCTAAGAAATCCCAGACAGTGTCTCCCCTTCCCCGGCAACTTTAGCAGCAGCCGCGGATCTCGCTGGAAGAACACATCTCAGCAGCAACTTCACGAACTCCACCGAATCCCCCCTAAAAAAAAAAAGCGGGCGAGCGCTTGCAGCCACCGGTTCTCTTTCCCATCCAGCTCCGCACCGGGCCCGCTAGTAAAGGGCGCCGGGAGTTGCCTCATCCCGAACGGCGAGATCTCCTCCCGGGGGGCGGCCCGCAGGACCCTGCCAACACCCAGCAGCCGCCGCCGCTGTCACGGAGCGAACCCGCGGGCACCACCGGAGCAAGGGAAGATGCCGCGGACCCACCCGCCCGAGGGACGGCGGAGGAGGAGGTCTCGGAGCCGGCTCACCCGGGAGGTTTTCCAGCCTATTCGTGTTTTCCCAGTGCGCCCTTTTTTGCTGTTTAGAAATAAAGGGACAGACAATCCGTGAGCGTCTTCGCCCGATACAACTAAAAATAAAGAAATTAATAAGTAAATAAATGAAGGAGGGAGCCCAGCTCTTCTAGCTAGGGGTGACGGAAACAAGGGAGGAAAGCAAGTAAAAAAAAAAACCAAACCCAAACAAGCGAAAAAAAAAAGCCGCAACCAAACGAGAGAAGTGGGAAACTCAACTTTCACCCCCCAACGCGGTGACCCGGGGTCGCCGCCACGCACGCGGCGGGCCGGTCCGAGCCAAGCCGGTGTTCCCCGCCGCGGCAGCCCTGCCTGGGCTCCCGCAACACTGCGTCCTCTGCTCCCCGCAGCGGCTCCGCGTCCCGCCCCGCTCCCCCGCACTCACCGGCGTGGCGCCCTCCGGACCGGACCGGTCCCGTCGCTGCTGCAGGTCTTGCTATTGTTGTTGTTGCCGCCGCTGCGTCTCGCGCCCGCTGCCCCACGCGCCTCCCTCCCCGCGTCCCGCGCGCCGCCCGCACCATCCTCGTTACTTTCTCTTTTGCTACCCCGTAAATGTACGGCTCGGCGGGGGCGGGGCCGGCGGCGACGGGCGGTCGCGCTGGCCAATGACCGCGCGGCAGGGAGGGGCGGGGGCGTGGCCGACCCGCCGGGCCCCGGGCGCTGATGTCATCGGCAGCCAATCGGAAGCGAGGCCCCGCGGCAGCGGCGGCTGCTCGCCGCTGACTGGCAGAGGCGCTCGCAGCAGCGCCCCCTGCAGGACGGGGCGGGCACTGGCGGCCCCGGTACCCGCGCTGCTCGGCGCGGGCAAGGAAGCGGGGAGGATCCGAAGCGCCTGGGTAAGGAACCGGCCTGGGTGGTGCTGCCGGCCTGCGCACCCGTAAAAAACACCCTAAACCAACGCCCTAAATGTCCCAAATGAGCCCCCTCACCAGGAAAAGCCACAAACATCCCGCTAAGCACCGCATCAGGGAGCTGCACCTCGGAGGGATGCGCCACCTCCCCATGACTGCCCCCCCCCCCCCCCCCCCCAAAGAAAGGCCTTTCGAAGCAAAGGTGTCAGAGAGTGATGGCAAACGCCGGTAGCCCAGGCGCATGGTTTCAAACGTCGGCCGTGCTATTCACACAACCTGCAGGAAAGGGCCAGGGAGAGCACCGGCCGTCTTCGAAGCAGGGCAGGAGGAGTGAACAGTGGGGCCGCACGGTGTGTCCTCCCCACCCCAGGCAAGCGGCAGTGCGACGATGAACCAGGGGCGTCAAAGCAAAGAAACTGCTTTTTTAGATGCTTTTCCAAGCAATCCTGACAAAAATAAGATACTTTTGTGTAGACAAACAGCGACTTTCCCTCCACGGAAGCCGTAAGTGGCAGGAAGGGCAGATGATGTGTCCCCCACACGCAGCTCGGGGCAGGCGAGGACTGTAGGTCTCCTCCCGCCTGACCTCCACGTTAAAGATGGGTCCATTCGCTCCATGTTATGCAAGTTCAGATCAAATCCAGCTCTTGGCGTATTGCCAGTCCATCCTCAACCAGTGAGAATCACAAGTGTTTGGATTAGGCTGGACTCTCCCGGTATAAAAAAGAAAGGAATACAAACTTGAGGACAAGATTTCAGGGACCAGTTGCAAGGAAAAGTGTAAATCCCTTTCATCTTTTCTGTCAGACCTTGCCGTGGGTGAAATAATGAGCTCTCACCCTTGCTACAGGTGCACGACATGGCAAAAGGTGAAAATTGATTTTTGAGACGTATGGGTCAACTCATCAAATACTAGGAGGGTACCTGGCAGCAGCACAAGGTTTTTACAGCCCTTCCTTCCCCGCTGTGCAATCCGTTTGAGCATTTCCTCGTTCAGCAACCACATCTTGTGACGTTTTCAGTGCGTCACGTATCACTCCACCAAATCAGAGACAAGGAAAGTAGCGTTGACAGAATAATGCACCCCACCATGTGCTCCCTGATGGAGAGAGTGCCAGAGCGTTTCACCTACAACTAGGAGTGCACACCCTTTTAGCTACAAGAGGAAGGGTGAAGTTAGAGCAGATAAGCTGTTGTCAGTATGATAACAATGAATCTAAATTAGCCCTTAAAGATTTTGGTTCTGGGGTTTACATGGAAAACTAATTTTTCAATTGGGATTTTCAAGCCGTGACTACCAATCCAACTGGAATTACTTCAAAAAGTGTAAAATGCAGTATTCAGCCATTCAGAGTGAAAAAAAATGCAATTCACAAAACCAGGTAGCAAGATTTCAGAAGCACTGAATACTTAGTTTTTCATGAGTTGTTCTTAAACAGCGAGTTGAGTCACTCTCCTCACAGCCATCCCCTTAAACAATCAGTTGCTTTTCCCTAAATGTTCCTTGCAGGACACTGTCTCACCCAGTAGAAACTCAGGCTTTCATTTTCCAGTGTTGTGATGCCATAGCTGGGCACCAGTTCTCCTGCATGCTGGAGAGGAAAGGGCAGCCAGGGAGGAGGCTCTCACATGCAACAGCTTTACTTCCAGCAATCTGCTCCCACTGAGAGCAAACGTGGGCAAAGGCTTCGAGCAAGTCAGTCATGGAGTGCCTTTATCCTCACACCAGCAAAGACAACAGTCTGGAGGTATTACCTACTGAAGGCTTATCATATGTAAGTCACCGCGGCACCCAGTATAAGGGCAAGTCAGGCTTCCAACACTGGCACACAATTGCTTCATTAGCAGTTGCCCTCCGCAGTGAGACAGCAAGTAGATCGGTGGAGACGTGCTGGTCTTGGACTGTCTCCACAGACACAGTTCAGTTCCCCAGAGGAAACAGTATGAGACACTGCTCTAGCGTTTCCACCCTCTCTATTCCTCTTTGTCCATTGCTTGCTGAGGCTGGCACTGGGCTCCCTTCAGAGAGGAGGGTTAGCTCATGCTTCCCTCAAAACTGCCCTTTCAAGCCACGCTCAGGCTTGGGGAATGAGCTCCCCACGGGCTTGTGTTCAGTTCACCACCTGAAACGGTCCTTCCAACCAGGGGAGCTGGAAACTGTGTTTCTGTGTTTGAGCATCCTCCCAAAGCCAGACGTGTCCTAAAGCAAACATTTGCTAGAAAACACATGGAATCATTGATTTAGCTATCTTTTACTTCCTGACAAATGTTCTCAGTACTAACAACACGTGCTGAGGAAATTTTTTTGTGACTTGTTTGTGGAGGAGCTCACCTCGCAGAAGAGCTGTGCAGAGCTTACCCAGGGCAAGCAGTGCTCCCTCACTTCTGAAGGATATTCAGCCTTTGCCAAGTTTTCTTACAACACAAAGGGAGACCATTTTGTCTCATATTTGACTTAACTTTTTATTTTTCTAAGAATGTTGACTGTAAGTTGCTATTCCTCCCCAGTTTCAAAGGATTTCATACAAAACTTTTACTGACTTCATCTTTAATATATTTTATTAGCCTACAACATAGAATTTGCCTTCTTCCTGCTCTCAGAAACCACAATCTGCTGTGATTTTTTCCTGAGAATATTCCATGAACAGCTTTCTAAATGCTTTCGCTTTCTGTAATCTAACACCCGTAAGAGACACGATTTATCTATCCCCTAACAACTAAACTTCTATTTTCTGAAAAGCACACAAGAGTTCTTACCATGAAAGCTGACACGTCTTAGTCAAATTCCTAATTCCAGCAGTAGCAGCACCTGGGACTTGCACATTTGTTTTCCTCAAATGCTTTTGCCATCACGTTGCACCGGCTCAGATATTTGTAGAAAACCACAAGCAGACAAAAGAGAAATCATCTCAGAATTGAAGCAAATCCTCAAAAACTCTCACAGTATACTAATTGCATAAAATTCAATCAAACCCGTTCAACCTCACAAGAAGGGTAAAGATTGCTAAAAACACATGCTGGATATTTAACAGATGTGAATAAAGAAGCCATCAGAATTCTTGCCAATAACACAGACATCCCTTAAGTGCTCTCGAACTAGAGTCCCTTGTTATTGAAAGTTTTCTTCCACATCCACCATTCTTACCTTCCACTCTACAATCAGGGACCTTTTCTCTTGTTTAGGATTTTAAAAAAAATATTAAAATTAACTTTGCCAACAACCATGCACATCTGCCCTGTGTCTAAGCAGAGAGGAAGGTCTGCCATCCCTCTCTGAACATTCAAATCTCCTCCAAAGTGATGTGTGAATACAGAATTTGACCTGATGTGCTGTGCATCCCTCCACCACGACCACCTCATGCTCTGTGGAGCATATGACTGCAGGAGCAAGTACTCCTGTGTCCGCTGCTGTCAGCCCCCTCGGTGGTAGTGTTATTTGGGGTTTAGGAGCACAGTAAAATCCCAGCTTACGTGTTCGCCCTAAGAGGCTGCATAAAGACAATAAAGAGCAGTCGCCCATTCTTCCCAAGACTGGGGTTTAAACAGAAAAGAGAGCTCCCGGCAGAAATGGGAAGCAAGAGGTTGAACAACTCACCCAAAGCTACATGACAGCTCACACCACAGAGCAAGATCTTGGGAAACCCGGGGAAAACAAAGGTGATAGCCAGTGCAGTATTTAAATCACAAACCAGTATCTTGCACTTCAGCAGGTGTTGCATGAACTGGCTAAAAGCAAATCTCCCTAGGTACAGACTGAACGTCTGTGCGTTCACTACCTAAGTTTGCCCTTTTGATTTTTTAAGCACTCTTTTATTCTTGATAGGTTTTTAATGCACTCTGTCACACCTTCATTTGTCCTCATGAGGAATGTCGGTTCTCTATGCAGGTAAAGCTGAGAAGCCACTTAATTTAGTTTCTGATAGCCTTTTGCAAGAAAAGAATGCTATTTTTCCTTTTTCTTTTTTTCTTTTTCTTTTTCTTTTTTTTTTTTTTTCTTTTTCTTGTGTGTTTTCAAGGCACCTTCCTGGGTAAAATACAAACTTCCCTCTTAAGTGATCCTCTAGTGCAAGAGTAAACGTAACCTCTTTTAGACAAACAGTTCATCTTCTAAGGAAGGGGGGGTGTTTAAAACTCTGCACAGAATGAGTTTAGAGGGAAAATGAGATCCATTAGTAAACGTGAAGATATATCCTTGTATTCTTGCTTGCTTTTTATGGCTGATCCCCAACGGGGAAGCTGCTATAAAATGACATAGGTGAGAAATTAAAATGCAACAGCTATGGCATTGTAACTCATGTGGATGCTTTTGCTCACAACGAGCAGCCTGCGAGGGTTTGGAGAGCCATGGGCGATGCCAGGTGTCCCTTCCCCGGGGCATATCAGGGGACAATTTGGGCAAGGAGGTCACAGTGGGGAGTAGCATCGCTTAAACAAAGCAAAAACACAGGCAGTCAGACAGGTGAAGTCAACCCCTATCTGCTGACCTCCATGCCTGCTCTAGTTTAGCTCTCGGCTGCTGCCGTGGGGCTGTGGTCAGAGGCTCACCCCCACAGCCCTTGCAGACGTCCTTGCCTTCCCAGTGCTTGGTGGCAGATCTAAGCTCCAGCTGCTGCGGGTGAGATGGGTTAAAGCTGAATAGGAGCTGGAAGCAGGGGACAAGCTAACCCGGGGGAATTTGCCTCCAGCAGCCCAGTGACCCTTCTGCCTGCAGAGCGGGGATGGCTTTGTGCTGGGAGGAGAAGGAAGTGTTTCAACACCTTTAAGATGCAGCACTTGAGTGAGAAGATGATCTGTGCTCACAGCCTTGTTTATACAATTTCATTAAACAAATGCAGCTACAGATTGACATTTTAATTCCTCTACAGGACATTTACCTAGGGCTTCAAAACAAACATATTTCCACTAACCTGGCAGTATATGCCACCTTTAAAGGAACAGAGGAATGATTAAATAGGAGTTTGCTTCGGTAAAGTCAGCTGGTTTTTCAAACATGCCTGGGTCCGACTTGCTTATTAGATTTTAAGCTTCTTCAACCATCTCTGCAGCCTGGCCAGGAACCTTACAGCAGGACAGATGGAGGTTTTTTTACAGTTCTTTTATTATTATGATTTCCCTGTTTAAGCAGCAGCTGTTTGAGTGAGCATGCAGCTACCAACCTCTTCAGGGTATATGTACCGTAATAGGGAGCAGAATAGACTCTGGTCACAAGAAGTCTTCAGGTGTGCAACTGGAGCCCTCACACCATCAGCATGAAGCAATGCCAGGAGCACGTCAACAAGAAGGGACAAGTGGTACATCCATGCTGCACAGGAGGGCACATGAGGGCCAGGGAAGGAAAGAGTAAGAGTGTGTGCAAATCAAAAGGGAACTGCTTTTTGAAGGTCTTTATTTATAAATTGCGTTCGGGCCAGACACGGTCTTACTTCCTTTTCTTAGAGACCAGGTGAGATCCCTTGCTGTCTCTCCTTAGGAAAGCCAAAGGGGAAGACACTGGTGATGGGAAGCCGAGCAAGAAGACTGGATAAAGTCCAGCTGGAGTCATTCCTACAGCTCTGTTCAACAGTTTGGGGTCATAAAGGCTAGTCCCTCCTGGCTTCAAAAAGAGATCAGGGAAGGTGAATTATTATTCAAGTCAGCTCTATCGGAAAATAAGTGCATGAATAGTTGCTGCCCTGACAATAACAGTGAGCTGAGAAAACCGCAGCGCTATTGACAGCCAGCTGGGCCAAATGCCACTCTCCATCGCACCCAAACCACCCTATCGATTCGGTGAGAGCAAACGCTGCCCGTGGTGCCCTGGCACAAGGTCTCCTTCCCAGAGGCAAATATCCGATTGTCCTGTCCCAGCAGCCTGGCAATTGGAGATGGACGTGCACAGGGTGGGTGAGGGCACACTGCAGCTGACACCATGGGACCCGGGGGCTTTTAAGAGTCCTTTCAGGCCCCTGGCTGAGAGATGCTGTAGGTGTGCTCCCGGGCAGACCTGAGTCATGGTGCCCCTTTGTACAGCCAGGTAAGGGCAAGGCCTTTCCTCCTCATGCCGGGGAGGGGGAGGACAGATGCCTGCCTGCCAGAAGTGACAGCTCTTGCCTTTTGTGTGCTCTTCCCTCCTGGTTTTTCTTTCACAGGCTGATGCAGCTCCTCCACAAGAGTGAGAATACTCTGTCTTGCGTATTTCTGCCTCCACTCCCATAAACAAAAGCAAAAGCAGGACGGGAATATGACCTGTATGGCTTATCTGCACTTGGAAGTGTACCAGAACAGATCTTCAGCAACGCTTGTTTCAATTGTAGCTGCTTCAGCAGCAGGCCCCGTATGGCCCCACTTCAGAAAGAGCAGCTCCTGTCTTACGTGAGAAGCTTCCACATCAGACCTTCCGCCCAGATCGCAGTTTTGGTCCTGCTCAGCTGTAAACACCAGTCAAGCTCTGAAGGTCAGGGGTGTGAAAACGCGCAATGCTGCATGGCCAGATGAAGGCCTGCTAGACAGCAGATGTCTCTAGCAGAGCTGAGCTCTTACTAGGCCCACTCACTGCTATGGGTGACCTGACTGCTGTGGGTCAAATCGCAGCCCAGATAACTGGCACTAGCAGTCCTGGTTTGCAAGCAGCATTTTGTTCCTGCGTCACCTCAGGCTGCTGCTCCTAACTCGCTGCCGGCCCTGCACTGGGCTGAGCATGTGCGCAGACACGTGGCACGGGGAGCTCATCCCAGCAAGACAGGAACCAGCAGAAGAGGCACAGATTCCCCTTCTTCTACCTGTCCTCGCACCGGGACAAGTCTCGAATTTGCACCAGCACTTATGTCAAAACAGCAAAGAGGAAGCAGCGAGCAGCCACTGGGCTGGGCACCCCTGCCCCTGCCCAGCGGCACAGAGCAGAAGAGCTTCACCCATGCAGGGAAACCATCAGCTCTGCTCCTGTGCTCAAAGACCACCTGAGCCTGCACCAGCCTTTCTCAGGGGCATGAATAACACAGCTCACTCACCTGCTTAACCCAGGAGAAGGACTCAGGGCTCCCAGCTTCCCTCCAGCCCCGAGGAGATGAGAGTAGGGAGGCCACACGCAGGCAGGCTGCAAAGCACATCAGTCACCATCAGCAGCGCTGCGCTTTGGCACTCACAGGTGTTTCAGAGGAAACTAATTGAACTATCATGAAACTACTCCAAGCGTTTGTCCTAAGAGAAAATCCTAACTAATCTGTTTACGGTGGAGGCTTTGTATTGTAAGTTGCCGCTCACTTAGATTAGTATTCAGTGCCAGTTTCCACCCCACCCCATTTCCATCTGTATTAGACAGAGCTGTCAGCATCTCGCCTCCAATGAAAAGAGCATCAATATTCCTTGGCAGCAGGCAGGGGAAGCTCTGCACAAAGCCAGAGTTTTAATAGTTTAATACATGTGTGGACTTGTGAACCTGGAAACTTTTGTTCGGCCAGACGAGATGGTTTAGCCCAACCACCTAAGACCCTTCCGTGAAGCTGCCTCCAGTGGGGGAAGAACAGGCCCTCTTCTAACCTGAGTACCTTCTGCGTGGCCACACGGATCACTGGACAGGAGCAACTCCTGAGCCACATGGACCTGCCTCATGGGCAAGAGATTTATTTCTCAAAGTACATTTCCAAGTGACTGCTCTCCTCCTGCCTGGGCTTCAAGCGACTTCCCCTGCATGGGATAAACAGCCTCTTCCTCAGCTTGATTACAGCAATCCTAAAATTGGAACTGAGAAGTTAACAGGAAGAAAGAGCTGGGATCTTATTGAGATCAACTCTATTTCTGTCATGTTGACTGAAATAGGCAGTTGACCTTGTTCTACTTACAACTGCCACAGCACAAGCCAGTTTGCTTTATCGCCAGCGCGGGGCGAGCAGGTACAGCAGAGGCTCCTTGGCACCCCCCATCTGTTTCCCAAGTCCCATGCCTCCCACTACAGTCAATCGACCAGTGGTCACCCCCATGTGCAGCCAAAGTCAGCCAACAGGGAAAATGGAATTCGTACTAATGGGCTCCAAATTTTCATCTCATTAGCCTATGAGTGAAGTGCTCTGGATTACAGGATGAGCTTGTCTCCCTCCTCCTCCTCTGCTTTCCCGAGGCAGTGAGCAATAATTACACTCACCATCTTCCTTACCACAAACCAGTCTAGCTACAGAAGGTGCCTCCTCTGTCTGTTGTACCAATAAGCCCCACTCAGGTTTATGCAGCTTTTATTGAAGAGATTTTCCCTTTTAAAGGGATGACAGTTTAACCAAAAGTGCCTCCTATGTCCCCACAGAGCCCCTCTCCCACCTGAAAACCACTCCTCTCTTCCTTCTGCTCTCACAGCTGCCAGCTGGGTCCCACAACATGTGTGGAATCCTCCTTAATTTCAACCTGTTGATTGTGACTCTGGGGCTGCCAGGACTTCTCAGAGTGAGTGCAGGAGGCCAAGCCCTTGCTAGTCCCCACAGGTGAGGCAATGGGGGAAACCAGCTCGCAGGTTGCTGGTGCCAAGCTCTTTCCTCTGGAGGTGACCACCACGTTTACCTTAGCGCGATGTACTGGCCTTGCCGAGCCTCTAAAATTACTTTCTTCCAAGGGGAAGAGCCCATTCCTTCGCAATGGTTCAGGTGCCCCCTCTTCCTTTGTGAGACGAATACATTAAGGACACCAGATGAGGGAAGGACATTGAGGATTAAAGATGGTAGGAGAAAACTACGGATCAATTTGGCTTTTACCGGGTGAGCTCTGTGGTTCATGCCTGTGACCAAACTTCAAGCAGGCAAACTACACTTAACACATAAATCACTAACAGAGCAGTGGGAAAGTATAATCAGCTAATCAGTGTAATCAATGCTTGCAAGTGATAAAAATTTTAAGGCAAATCCTGCTCAGTCAACTCAAGGGATTGAGGAACTTCCTAAGGGACTCTTACACTCTTGGTAGAAAGAAAACAACATGATGTAATTGAGGGAGAAGAGGAAGTTGGCTCCATCATGCCCACTTGTGAGAACACAGCAAGAAGGATTTGGCCGTAAACACAGATCTTGTGCAAAATGCTTATTCTTGTTTAGAAGGTAAATTATCCACGCTCGAGTTAGGCTGGCTACACCTGACAGGAAATCACAGTGCCCTGCACAAGCAAGGTACAAAAAAAATCAATTTTGTTCAGGATTAATACTAATGTCCCAGCCATTTCTTACAACTTCTGTTTTCCCATGCTGATGATACTGCAGCTGATGGATTGTGAAACCACAGTGCAGGGACTCACACAAGAGATGTCAGCAGTGGAGATTACACACAACAGGCTTGCTTGCTTCCCCAGCCCACTGAGGATTATCACCACACCTACCATCTACTGAGATGCCTCCTTGAGAGATTAATTTGTTGGTTGGACCAATAATCATCTTTCTGCCTGCTACCCGCTGAAAGCAATCTGGCACGAAGCCGACAGCTTTTTCTTACTGCAGTCCAATTCCTGCAGTTCTGACCTCTAATGAGCTCCTTCAGTCTTTATAAGTCTCCAGGGCTGCTCCTCAGCTGGCTATAAAATTCCCACCACCAAGCAGTGGCCTTGGCTCCAGATTCCAGAAGCGCTTCACCCCGCAGCACGTGCAACGTTTTGGAATGACATCTTTTAGTGAGATGTTCATAACATAGTTTTAAGGGTGACGTGGCTCTGCTCTGCCTACGGTAGTCTCTCAAGGAGCACAGCTGTAGCTCCACTTCAGTGTCTGCTGGTGATTTTGGTCATCTCAGCCCTTGTTTCTCTGTTCAGCAGCAATCTGGAGATACTAGGATCTGGATGGGCAACCTTTAATCACAGCCCCCTTAACTTCCTCAAAGCAGCACTTGAGCCGGTGCATATAGTATCCAGGGAGGTGTGGGACAGGCTGTCACTACCATAAGGATCATTAGCGTGCAACACCATAGTGCTCCGTCACTTCACCATGGTGGCCTTTTGCAGGTGATCTCTGTAACTCATGGGTCATCCTTTGAGCTCTGGCTGGAAAGTGTCACTACAGATGAAAACAGTGGTAGTGCCAAACCTCATCAGCTGAATGAGTGTTGCCCACGCCACCCACAATCACACCAACCCTCAGGTTCCTCACCACCGAAGAACAGTTTAGAGTGAGATCATAGTAATGGACCTTGTATGTCCTCAGAGCATCATCAGCACATTGACCAGTTTTCCATGTGACCTGCATGAGGTGAGGAAAAGAGGACCTGGCACTTTGCAAGTCAGTCAGACAGTGCCGTACCCTATGGGCTCCAAAGTGACCATCTGAGAGAAAAAATCCCATCCAAAGGGGGGTCACTGGTGACTTGGAGATCCCAGATGACTTAAAAACAGGCTGCTTAGGACATAAAAGGGTGAGGGGCAGACCCAGAAGGAAGAATCCAGGACAAATGTCTCTCAGTCCCAAGATCAAACCAGTAAGAGCATGCCAGGACACACATGAGAATTTCAGTTCTATGTGAATCCTGCATCAGCAGGAACACACTAAGACAGGCTGATGGCATAAACAACACCTGTGTGTTTTTCACCATTGTTTCCAAATTCTGTTTTTCTTCCTAAAGCCCTGCCCAGTTTTGCTTTTATAAACACGCTCAAAGAACACTGCTTCCCCTCCCTCTTCTCCAAAATAACACCATTTATTACAGAGATCTGATAATAAAGATATTGTAAATTTGCAGGACTTTGTATGATATTTACGAGGTGGTGACTGAGCCTTAAAATGCTGTGGAGGCCAATGTGTAAGTGGCTGTAACCTAGCAGAAGAAAAATGTTTAAATAGTAAAGGCAACTAAATCAATCACCTGTACACTAGGACAGAGTACTGTGCAAATATTTCTGGCTGTGCCAATCATTTGTGCTGCACGAGGCAAACCAAGCGGATTTCCTCAAAAATGAAAAGGATTTTTTCCTAGCTGAGTGAGTGCACCTACTATTAGCCTGATTAAAGTAGTTCTCAGATGTGACTAATACCATCTGGCCAGTAAGAAAGTCAGATGCAGCGATGCTACAGCAAACACTGTCACTCCAGATATCACACGGGTCTGTTCTGAATCCTGTCAAGGGACTTTCATTCAGGATTTTAGTCCTCTTCCTTTCCAGGCAGCCATGCCATCTGGATGAGGCACCCAAACCGCCCAGATGAGGTAACCAAACCACCCAGATGAGGCATCCGACCATCGCTGCCTAAATTAGGCACCACCCCCGGATCACTCCGGTGCTCTGAGTCACCCTCCCTGACCACTGCTTATCGCAAGGAGATCTAAGAGGAGATGCCGAAGTCAACAGTGCGAGTAATTACTCATGGTTTTAATCGAAGGAGTGTAAAAATAAAAGTGATGATATAATGAAGTGAAAGATTCCTTCTCGGTGAGCATTAATTAAATCACAGTCACATGGCCCATGTGGGAGCTGTGAGTAGGATACGGTCTTCAGGTGGGGCAGCAGAGGTGGGTCTGCTGAGCCTACTACGGTCATTACGGGATTAATGTTCAGCCAGGGGCAGTTACCATCCCTGCGCTCATCCTGCAAGAGAAAACTCTCTCTCACCATCTCCCTGATCTCTTCTGTCTCTTCCCCTTCCCAAAGAGGGGATTACACCCTTCAGCTGGTGTAAGATATCCCTGTTGCCCTCCACATCCCAGACACATCCTGCTTCACCAGCTGGCCAGGCAAAATCCGGCCAATGAGCAGTAGTGATCAGGGATGCACGGTGTTTTGGAAACACCACAGAAAATCACTACGGAAGAACAATTTTTCCAGGAGGTATTTCCAGAGGCATTGCAGTAGACATACGTGCTGACAACAGCGGCTACCAGATCCCGGCATGTCTGTACAGGCACGACACATGTTCAGGAAGATTTATCTTCTCTATTTCTTTACTTCCTACGGTGCACAATGACCTCTTCAGAAATAAGCACTCCGAAGGGACATTTCCCATTATGTTACTGAAGATGTACTTTCCTGCCCACGAGAGCAGCCTTACTTCACAATTCAGCAACTGGTAGCAGTAGCACTGCTCAGGGGCTGTTGGAGGACAGAAAGGAACAGGAACCGGAGTTCCATTAACCTTTTAAGGGCACAGATCACCGACTGAACAGGTTCCAACAACAAAAATTCAAAGGATTGACACTTAGAGTTTACATTTTCTCTTTTTTTGTTATTTTTTAAAGAAAAATTCTTATTTCTGGCATCATGACCAAACAAGGGCTAGCAAATGTCACAGCTGAGCTCAGTCACATGTCCAGAAGCACCAGTAAAGACAGCTGAGTGCACCAGTGTGCTTGTGTGTTGTTTTCACTGGCATACATGGAGAAGCTCTGAGGTGTGTTACACCCTCAGCAGCCTGCTTATTCGGAGGACAGGGAACAAGCTTTGGGTCCATACCTGGACAATTGCCCTTGCAGCTTTGTGCTCCACACCTGCAAACTGCACGCATAAGTCTGTACCTGCAGCTAACAGATGGGGGCAAATCTATTTGCTATAAGTTTTGCCAAGAATGGTGAACCTACACTGTAAAAAACACACCTTGTGTGTGTTCAGTGTTAGAGATGAGCAACTCAATGTCAGTTTTTAGCTCCAAACTAATTTTAATGGCTGAACTGTAAGCACTCAAACAACACCGTAATAGAAATCGTCATAAACCCTTATCTGCAGCAGCTCTGCCAGCTGCTGCTACCGTGATGCTGTTTCTCACTTCTAACGTGTTTTTTTTTTTCTCCAAAGAGTCTTTGCCTGTTGCCTAGTTATCTGCAGGACGAGCAGAACAGGGATTGAGAAATGTGTAGCAAAATTGTTTCCGATCCATGGAGGCTCTGATAATGAATCACCAAAGCTTTCCAGGGAACATATTTCTAATCCCAAGCACAGCCTGAGCACTGCTTCTCCTCTGCCCTTGTCTTCCTGCTGCTCTCTTGTCAGGGCAGTAAGACCACATGAGGCATCCTGCAGTTCCCAGGTGTCCCGGCTTTTGTCCTGCCTGCTGACTGGCCCCCTCCTGACTCCTGGATCACACCTTCATTCCCAGGACAGGCTGGGATAGTGCAGGGTGCCTGGAGCAGGGATAAACTGCTCCTGGCAAAGGAAATAGCGATGTTCTCACCTATAGGTTTAACAAAATCAGCAACCCTTTGGCTTTTGAATTAGATACCACCTATGTTGGACTGTCACCGCTGGTGTTAAACACTAATTGTAAATGCCACAGGAGTGAGCAATGTCCTCTGTGTTAAACACACAGCAAACACAAACAATTAGCGCTCAATACACAAATAAGGACTTGCTTCATCAGGTGAAGGATGTATACAACTGACATCACGGACAAGAAACAACAGGTCACTCCATCTGTTCCATTTATCACTGCAACTATAAGTATCTCCCACCCACAGCATTCCGTAAAAGACAGCATTGTATTACAAAATTATACATCCTTTCAAAGCAGATGAAATCAAAGCTTAGGAGGACAGTTGTGTGACTATATGGATATTTAATTCATGACTAATATTTTTCTGGCAAACTTCGCACAAATAAAAGTTCAACTCAGGCTCAGGAGAGCGATGGGGGCTTCCAAGCATTCTGTCATCTCGCCCGGATTGACATCCTGCAGCCTGGCCTGCCGGGAAATGGCAAGAACCTTTAGCCACCGCTCAGAGAACTGGGGCGTGCACATTTCACTAAAGTATTCCAAAGAAACACAGATATCAGGAAGAGCTCAGAAATTTTAGTTTAAACAACCAGCTTTGGTGTGAGGATCTTACACAGCACCGATTTAGGGAGTGAGCAGGGAAAGGAAGGGAAAAAGAGGTTGCTTTAACCTCATTGATTGTTCAGCCAATTATAAAGAAACAGTTTTGCAAAATTCAAACCTAGCTCAGTGTAGGATTTGGGAACATGCATGGGTAAGCAGCTGGGAGTCTTTGTTTTGATTTTTTTCCTTGATATTGCTGTCTTTGTTGCTACATTTGCTGAGGTCAGTATATAAAATGGAGCCTGCAAGCAAAAAGGTGATAAATGCAACTTTTCTCCTTGGCAATGTCATGCCTTCTGACTTTTCAGCTACAAAATGTAGTGAGGACTGAACAACTATGCATATTAGTTTCAATTTACATAGTGCAAATAGGTATATTTACACACAAACAAAATTCTTCTGGTGATTCCTTCCATGCTATACAAACAAATTGGTGTTGCGGGCCATCTCAGTGACCCACCTACTATGATAGTGAGCCTCTGAGAGCAAAGACATTCAGCAAAAGGTCGAATGAACCCTTCAGTGGACAACCAAGGAACAGCCTTGGCAAATGCTCCCCAAGGCAGGACTCGTTAGCGCTTTTGATTCCTTCTAGCAAAGTTGTTAGCAGCAATCTCATTAGCCCTCTCAGTGTTTCAATCACTCACTTCATCCCGCTTGCCTCTTGACCTCCAGACTGCCTCTGAAAGGCATTTCCACGCGTTAATTACGCCTTGGTGTAAAACAGACTATTACTCCTCACACATTTGCTGCCTCCTAATTTTTCTGGAATACTCCCAGGCTGCGAGAAGCAGTGTAAAAATCTGGTGACCTAACTACCCCAATTCACGTGCTGGTTAGCTGAGTGGAAAGGGCTGCGATAGACTCAGGCAGTTTCTGTGAACCACTCCCCAATCTTTTGTTTTGATCTTTCCCGTTATGGGACACTTCATGGCCCTCTGTGACTTTATTTCCCTGCTAATGAAAAAAATGCCTTGGAGAAGAGTCACGTTCGGGTCCAATGAGCTCACTCGTCTTCATCAAGGGACAATGTTGCACAATTTGCCATCATTCACTACAGTGATGACTGGAATTGAGCAGTCACGGTCAGAGGTTTGCTGTACAGGAAACACTTTAACGGAAAAACATTTGTTATCAAGCTGTGGAAAAGGGAAACAAAGGTGATTCATGAGCTTTAACCATTTAGAAATCAAAACTGACACAGAGGTGGTAATAGCACTGGAAAGGTGGTGCAGCATATAAAAACTAGAAGTGAATACTCCCAGCAACGACCTTCCAACTTGCATGCAGCTCACACCCTGCCAGGTCACAGGGAGAGGATTTTCTTTTCCAACAGAATTACACATAACCCTTGTGGACAAGGGGAACAGAGGGTTTGCTGAAATGCCACCACTGACAGAAAGTATAACAAGTATCCAAGGGTTTCGTGGCGCCACAGTTGAACAGCAGCCGGGTGGATATGCTATAAAACCAGCCATACCCTACGGACACTGCAGTCCCGTCTGAGACTTGAGAGGTTTCAAAAACAAGAATCCTCAGGCTGCAAAACACGTTTCTGGAGGTACAGTACTGCAGCTCCACAACCCCTTGAGCCCACTGCTTACAGAAAGGATCTGAGCACACTCTGTGCACAAATATAAACTCTCAGGCAGGATATGAGGGTCTCAACTTTTCAGCTCAGCTCTACTTGATCAAATCAGCCAGTTTACTTTTGTTGTCCTTTGAAGATACCTCTTTCTTGGCAGAAAAGTAAAGGATTCATACACTTTTTCTATGTCAATGCACTTTTTCCAGGCTTGCAGGCTCTCAGAGTTAAACAGATACCAGAGAGCAGTTAGCACCAAGGGTGTAAAGCCAGGCACTGGTATTCCAGGACCTGCAGAGTCAGAGGAGCACAAAAAAACATGAGTTGCACACTCATCCTACAGTAGGGAAGACCAGGGCCAGTATTTCCTGAGACAGCTGCAGGCAAGTGTTGCCAGATGGGATGTCCCGGCCAATGGTGGTGGTGGGGAACTAGGTGATCTTTAAGGTCCCTTCCAACCCTGACAATTCAATGTATAAGGCATGAACATCCAATGTCTCAGACTGCTCCTTTCAGCACAGACATCGAGAGTTAAATATTACAGTGCATTTAAAAGCTTTTTGCCTCACAGTTCCCCGGCGCATCATTTTGCGTAGCCCCATGAAGCATTAAATCCAATTCTAAATAGCTGCATGCAAAACAGCGAGCATCAGCAGCCACCTGAGAGTTGATGTGATATCACAAGGAGAGAAGTCCGTATAGTAAAACACTCATCCTCCCCCAATCTATATACTTTTCATAAATCAGTACATTAAAAATAACAACTCATGTTAGCTTTAGATACAATGAGCTATGTTAAGACTCATCCAACCCAGCTTAGTCACCACACATATAACATTTGAAAGACTGGTTATGAGTAATCCTGAGTGGAAACTTGAAAAAGTGAGTAAACAAGGACAACGGTAACAATGAGGCCAATGTCCCCAGTTATGTTGCTCAGAACAGCTCCAATGACACGAAGAGCGTTCTGCCTTTTTGAGCCACTTGAGGCTCGTGCCCTTAATTACAAAGGGACAGTAGGAGCCATCAAGAAACTCCTTCACTAATCCCAAAGAAGGGCAGGTATTTTGCCATTACTACCAGACCCCGTAGTAACAAACTACTGACTGAAGGCTTTGCTCCACGTAAGCCCATGCCTCGAGCATTTCTGATGGACCACAAGTTTAACATTTTGTTGTCTCAGGGAAACAAGTGGTCAGCCCTGATGCTGCTCAACTCTTCCATCACTCTCAGGGCAATGACACTTGCTGGGTGACCTTGATCCCAGAGAAGAGCTTCCCCCTCCTCAGCTATGTCCACCGCCACGGATGGGCCAGTTGTGCAGCTGGAAGTTATGGGCACAACAGCACCGGTTTATCCAGCTGCTGATCCAGGCTTGCCTGCTGAAGCTGACGACAGAGCCATCGCCTCCAGCTTACATGCATCGTTATTATATGCTCAGAGTATGTGTATCCCGAGAAGAAAAGACCTGGGAAATAATTACAAGGATTATTCAATGTTGCATTTGTGATGCACAGTATTCAAGAACCTATATTCCAGGTCTGGCAAGGAAATAAACGTCCTGGTCTTACTAAGATACCACAGATTTTCTACCAGCCTCCAGGTGAATGGAAGAACTGCAGGAGCAAAGCAAAAAGAAAATTTCACTAAGTGTCATGCTGGGAGATCGCTACGTCAAAAGCCTAGCTATAATCCTGACTTTCAAGTGACACTTTTATTAGCCCTACAGTGTGTCGTCCTGCATCACCATTCTCCCCTACCAGTATACAGGAGAAGTCGTGCCCTACTGAACGAATGAGAGATGAAAGACCGAAGGCAACTGAACAGCTTCGTAAAATAACGCTTTATATATAGATACACATGCATGGATGAACAGAAACTAACAGGGCGGAGGGCTGAGGTTTTTGTTTCTTTTTTAATTGCAAAGTTTCCTTGAGTGCTTAAAGCTCATTTTACACACTCCTCCAAATCTCCCTCCACCTCCCACAAGCAGCTGGCCAGCACAGCCTATTCAGACTCACAGAGCTCCCCACTGTGCAGAGACTCACCACAAGGTCCATGCAGCACCCCTGTCCTACCTAAGCTTCCAGCTACAGCTAACATGAATTAAAGGTATAACAAGGGCTCCCACTCACTCAGAGGAGTGAGATTTACTTGCAACTACCGCACAGTCAATCCTTACCTGGGAGATATGAATAAAGATGTCTACAAAGCTCAAGAATTTTCCCTGTGCTTCCTCATACCTCACACACCAGATGTGCAAGAGACGTGCAGTGCTTGCATTGCGCAGGCTCTTGCCACATCATCCCCCTACTATTCAGCACCCCAGCTGGAGTGAAACCTCTGTCACTCCCCCAACACCTCCCTGATGCGCTCACAGTCATAAGACACTCCGCACCTGAGCTGCCCTGGCCTTGGGGAAGGTTCACCTATGGAGAGAACCAACTTCTGAGTCCATCGGAGGTCCTCCATCCCACAGAACAGCCCAGTTAGTCAAGAAAGCAAGTGGGAGGTGACAGGGAAATGTGGACACATCTCATATCATGCTTTCTCTTAGAAGTACCTTAGCTCCCTACCTCAGCCGATTTTCTCCCAAGACAGGGCTTTAGAGCAGCATAAACAGGGATGGTTGCATTTGTAGGCAGAGGCTCTATGCATGTTTATTGTCTGGTGAGGATCTGGTTCCTTTCTATTTATCCATATCAAGGTCTCTGTTTTCACACAGGACATTTCTATGCCGGTGTTTCAGTCACCCTCTTCACATCAGCAACTAGCAATCACAGCAAAATAAGAGGGCAATAAAAGGAAGAAATCTATTGGAGAAGAGAAAAAAAAAAAAGAAAACAAGCTCTCTGAACACAAAAAGCAATACCTTATGATACATGGGCCACACAATGCAACCTAACCAAATAGGTGCCACGAGGTCTACACAAGGCTTCCTCATCAGATCAGCCTTTTTGGAAAATGCCCAGTAACTACAGATGAACCCCGCCTCTGGAAATTCCCCGCTCATTGCAGCTCAATCCCTTTTGTCTATGGACAAAATGCTTGGAAAGGAGTGGAGACAGGGGTTATTTTTGGCCACTCAGATAAGTAAAGAAGTACAGGCTGAGGAAGATAGAGAAGAATTAGACATGCCTCAGCCTGTATTGCCGTACCAGGGATGGCGGAAAGATGAGATTGAAGAGTCAGCAAGCAAGAGAATCGCATGTACCAGACCCAGCTCTCCCTCATGCTCCCCGACTTTCTGCAGCCCAAGCCAGGCAAAGGGGACTTATCCTGACCACAAGGACTGCACCAAGTGCTCCACTGTGGAGAGGTGGCCTTAACCAGCACAGTGCTGGCAGGATCATTCCCTGGTCCCACTGGGCTGGCTGGAAAGAGCAGCTCAGCAGCCCTTCCTCCCAGGCCTGAGGTGACCAAGCCCCTTCTGGCCAACCTGGTAGCTGCAACCACCAAGTGAATGTCTCAGACATTCACAGACCGCAGCAGCTTTAAAAACTACCAGCAAACCTCAGGGATAGCTGCAGCCACTGACAAATGCCCCTCTTCCCCGCGCCAAGCAGATCTTGGCACAAAAAAGAGCTTGGCCCGATAAACTGAGGGCTTCCCTTCAATGAAATCAATGCTGGCAGCCACGACGGGCATGTTTGAGAGACACGGGGCTGGCATCACGCAGCACTAATGTGTTGGCCTTCAGCAGCAAGGAGAGCTGCCTCCTTCCCTCACAAAGGGGTAAAGTGATGAGATCTCATGCTTGGGGCGGGTGGTGGGGGCAGCGTGGTGCCAAAAAACAAGTCCCCGCTGCCAGCCTGAAGCTGCCCTGTGTGAGGGACCCAATTCCTCCTCGGTCAAGTCGCTACAGACCCAAGAGATCACAAGCTGCTGAGGTCAGGCTGAGAGTCTACTCTCAGATTCTGGGAAGGAGGGCTGAGCAAGAACAGAAATTGCTACGACCTTCCCGGTGACCTTGCCTTGTGATGGAGTGAATGTCATCTCCCTGAGGACTACATGATGCTGCCACATTTTGTACTTTTGTCAAGAATTAGGATAACTTTGCCACTCTCCAAGCTCTTTCTAAGCCTCAGCTCCTTAAGCTATATAATACTTTGATAAGATAGGCCAGTACAATCATTCCCACTTTCTAGAGGGAGAAAAGCGGAAAAAAATGGGAAACGTAAGTCCGTGACAGTGGAAATGGGTCTCAGCAGGTCTAAGTTAGACCTGAGGCTGGCCTTGGCAGTAAGACCAGCCTTCCTCCTTTCTCTGCTGCTTCCTGCAGGTCTAAGCTTGGATTTCTGAAGGCAAGTGAAGATGAAAGGAGGCTGTGATCCTGCAACTCGAGCAGAATGAGAAAGCTAACACTCGACAGATAAAACTCTGATTTAGTAAGTTCTGGGTCTGACCAAATTCTGCATCATGTGAGCTCTTGAATAGCACCATTTCCTTTAACAGGACTGTACCAGGCCTAGAAAAATACTGATAGTTTTACATGACCGATGGTGGGGAAACAGTAAGATTAAGCAGGGATCATTTACTGGCCATTTAGCAACTAATTAGATTCAAGTAAGAGGAATAAACACTGAGCAAGGCAGTTCATGGGCAGTCAGATACACCTGCAGCCAGCTCTGCACCAGGTTTTATGTCCCTGGGGGCCTGACTCTGATACCGCGGTCACACTGCTACAAGCCCACTGATTTCGGTGATTCAGGTGGGATCTCTGGGGATTACCTGGTGCAATCCCCCTGCTCACAGCAGGGCTTGCCTCAAAGATACAGCTGACCTTGAAGCCAGACCCCACCGCTCAGCTTTACGACAGAGGGGAAGAGGGTGGGAGGTGAGAAGCAATACCCAATCCAGCCATCAAGCTACAGGGACATCCAGGTAGTCCACTCACCACCCTGGAAGGGATGTGATGAAATGTTCGCGCTGTACAAGCTGTTTCCTGCTGAGCTGCTGCGTGTGCAGTCAGTGCTGCGTAAAACCCACCGCCGCGGCATCGCGAATCTGGGTCAGAATCTTGACGCACCCCGCGGAAACGAAATCCTCCCTCCCTCCCTCTGCCCTGGCTCTGGCCGGGGTATGCGCTGGGTTCGCCTTTTCTTCATATCCCTTCGTTTGTCAGGGATTTTCATCCACTAGCCTTCACCCACGGAACACGCCCACCCACCATTTTTTTTGGATGCGTTCCCAAATTTATTTCAAGCCCCCAGCAGCCGCAGAGCAGACATTTTGAGCGGATGAAATGCAAAAGAAAATTCACATGGAACAACATGCCTTGCAGCTGGCATCTCAAGTGAAGGAAACCAGGGCGTGCCCCAGATTTGCTGCAACTGCCCTGGGAAAGGTTTTTCAAAAGCCACTGTCGCGCAAGTGTTTCTGCTGCACCGCGTTCATTAAAGCCTCCTCCTAATCTCCAGTGAATATTTGCCCAAGGCCCAGAGCCCATGTCTTAAAATTGACATGAGACTGGAAGTCTCTGATAAAGGAAGACACGAGATAGCAGCAGCAGGAGATATATCAAAGGTCAGAGTTGAAACAGTTTGCAGGTCCAAGCAGATTCAGCCAGCTCATTTTCAGCCATGTCCCATCAGCCACGCTTCCCCCTAAATATTACAGATAGAAAATATACACAGGCTACAGCATCTGTGGGCAAGGCCCAGCGCAGAGCTGTGCCTCTCCTGCAGCAGCCTTGGGGAGGATACGCCGGGGCTTCCCAAAGGACATCAGGTACCCACAGGTGCCTCCCCGCTCCCTTCTCACGGCTCCACTGCAACGGAGCATTTTCCCCAAATAACAGTGTTCCCTGCACTCAGCCAGAAGCCTGATGGATTCGTTTATTTCTAAACCATCTCAGCGAAGGGCCTGAAATCTTTCTTCCAAACTTCCAACGGGTCACAGATTCATTTTCAGCTCACAGTCATTTTTCCATCTCTCGTCTCCCTGCTCTGCATCAGAAACATCAGTTACACGTGCTGCCCCACTGGGAGACACAAATGGTCATCCCTTTGATCCTTCTGGGCTAATGAAGCCTAGACAGTAACAGGAAAGGAAAGCAGTTCAGGGGAAAATTGTATGTCATTTCCCATTGTCCCAGAGATGGTGTCCTCTAAAGTCACCGCTTCAGGGAAAAAAATTTTAAAAAGTGAAAATGCAAAGAGACATTGAACAAACCCCCACTTAAAGTAGCAAGCAGAAGTTCAGAGACCTTTCTTAGCAAGGTACTAGCTGTCAGAGACCAAGAGCTGTACACTAGAAGTGGTGCGGTTTTATTCCCTTCAGTGCTGGGCTGCACCATGGTTAACAGCTCAGTTCCCAGTTTCTCCATCTCCTGAAAAGTCCCAAAGAACCTGACTTAGGTAACTGCGCCTAAACAAAAATAGCTCTTTGAGTTGAGTAGGCATTGCATAATCTAGGGTTTGGAGAAATTATTCTCTTTAGATATAAACCTCTTTTAATGTTAAATGAACTAAAACATACTCTTTGAAAGTGTATTTTGTTTTGTAAAAACAAAATAGAAAAGGAAAACAAAGACTCCACCGAATTTCTGCACAGTGTGACAGCCTGCAAAGCCTTCTCTCCCATTTCATAACAAAAATATACGCAAAGATATGGTAGCAGTTACTGACCACGCTTAATTCAAAAGAATCATATCTGATCATTCTGAGTCATCAAAATTATACGGAAATTCTTGCAAAAGCAGGCATTTTGCAACACTATCATTATCCTGCCCCTTAAGTAGGTCTTATTAACAGAAAGAATCTAGGTGGCACCGCGATAGCCTGCTGCACCCAAGTTAATCAGAAGGAGCTAATTTCAGAACCAATTTTCCTGTAACATTCTGCAGGCTTGCTGGAAACGTTCATTCTCATACAGCCATTTAAAAAAAAAGCTTTTTTTTTTTTTTTTATGAAGCTGATTGTCATGTTTGAGATTATTATTTGCGTAGATGAGGAGAACAGCCAGCTTGCATGCCACAGAGAGCTGGTAAAGCAGAGGGCTCTCATGCAAGAAAAGTCCAGATGAGATTTCCAAATCAATTTAAAAGGCCTGCCTGAACATAATTTCCTTCTTTATCTGGGAACGGCTAAAAGACAATCAATAGCTACGTAGCCCTTTTTTCATTTTAGAAGATCTAGGGGCAAGCAAGAAACATTGTTCTTGGCACAAAACCCCATCCAAACGGAACTTGTTTGAAACAACCCCAAGCACTAATTTTTATTAAGAACTGGTGGTAACTCATTCTTCCCTGCGTGCCTGCTGGATGACATCAGTAAGATAGTAGCTTGTGGCAGGGCAACAATCTAAACACCATGTATGATCTTTAAAACTTCTACTACTAGGAAAGCCAAGAACCGGTCTGCTCCAATGCCTTCCTCTTCCCCTTGGCAGAGGCATGAGGAAGAAACAAGGAGACAAATCACGCCTTCCTCCACTCCAGCTGATGCTCCTCTGCTGCCTGCAATGGGATCACAGCCGAGCAACTACGCTTGCCCAACTTTTCTCTGCCGTGGGAGTGGTCCTGCCCAAAAAGCACCCAGGTGAGGCTGTTACTTCCCCAGGGTCATACAGAGCCACTGTACCCCTCTCTGCTTGCACACGGTGGGAGAGCGAGAAGGGGAAATGGATATACAGAAATACTTAAGCATTTTTTTAAAACGCCCTGAAGTGGGATCAGGACCCTAAAACGGGCCCCCAGGCTCAGGGTAGGTTGTGCAGGTCTTGTTCAGGGGTGCTGGTAGGACCCAGGGCATGACGATGGCTGTGGGAAGCTCATGTTGTGCCAGGCAAGGGAAACGCTCCCCTCCCTCTTGCAAGACCAACATCTTCTGTACGAGCTCCACTGTGTTACTTATGACAAAAAAAAATTCAAAAAGAGTTATAAATGAATCCAGTAAATAAAAATATCTTAAGGTTTTTTTTGTCTGGAAATTTAGTTTTTCAGACATCGGTATCCGGCATGGGTCAGAGCAAGAAATAGTGTGGGCACAAGGACACACACAAGTGAGTCGGGAAGCGGTAGTAACTTCCAGTGTTTCCATGTTTGTGTCACGACAAAGCCAGAAAGTCCAAATTTTAAATTTTACTGCAGATGATAGAAATTCTTTCAAAAGAAATCAATTCATAAGTGTGGAAATACTTCACTTCTACAACATTACAATATAAATTGCTGCTGCCTTTAAAGAGTTTTAATGTTAACCTTCCCTTCAATACAAATAGACTGAGTGAAAAGTAACAGGAGCACTGCAGGCTGAAACAAAATGCCTTCTTGTTGTCAAATCAACACAGTCTGGCACCAACTGGAACGAACCAAGGATATTGAAGTGACCACGCATCCCCTCCTACCGCCCCCTCCCTGAATGCTGGTGTGCTCCCACAACACGTGATTTTGATGGACTCCATTTTCTGATGCAAACGTGGCTCAGAGAAAAGCCCTGGAGAAAACAGCTCCAAAACCTCCACGCCGAAGGACATGCACACGCAGGCTGAGCACTCTCCTGTCACAAAACAGGTACAAATTGAGCACAAGAAGGGACTTGAAGACATTTTACCAGGGGTGCAACAATCTCTTCCTTGCTTTTTCCTTATGTAATGATTTCATACTTGGATTGCAAGGGCTCTTTTTTTTGCCCCCCTTAGCTCCGGACTGTACGACACTACCACAACGTGCACATAAAACAGTCGTTGGCAGTGTACGATAATCACCCAGGAATGCACTGGCTGTCACATGGGGCTTTGCTTAATACATCTGTTAGCAGGCCCAGCTGAACAACAAACACGTGAAGTATGGCAAATGTTCTTCTAGGGGGAAGGTTTGTTATTAATGTAAATACAAAAGGACTCTTTGAAACAACCTGGCGACTTTGGCTTCACTTGAGGAGTTCCCAAACTTATGAAGCTAGAGAAATACAGAAGTTGAAAACCAAGACGTTATTTCCGTGTTATTCAAGCAGTGAGAATTCATTTAAAAATATCTCTATGACCTCAGGGGAGTCACAACCACAGAACCCAGAAGATTAAAGAAAATAAGCTTAAAATACCTTCCTCTCAGAGTCATGCATTTCTTTCCTGATTGTAAGAAGTGATGGGCAAACCTCAAAAGGTCCAGAGGTTTGGATGCATCTCCAGAGCCGCTGATGCCTTCTTAAAATCCTCCTCAGGGAAGATTTCTGCTCATATTTATTGAGAACAAGAAAAATGGCAAGGTTTGAGCTCACTCGCCTGCGCAACCAACCCAAGTCCTTCCTTACTTTCTTGCCCATGTTGATTCCCACTAACACAAATAACCAAGTCTCCAGACCCCGCACCACTGTCAACAATGTTGGCCAAACCACAGAGGAGGTCAGAAGCTGTGACGAGCCCAGAGGAAGCTGTTTTCTGCGGACAGAGAGTCCTGGGAAAGACTAAAACTATTGAGAGTCACAAAATTAAAGAAGATGCAAGAAGCAGGCATTCTTGGAGGGTTCAGTTTTCCTGATCAGAGATATTGCCCCCATCATACCAGACTACCAACAGCTGCTTGCATTTGCACAGCAACCAGCCAGCAACTAGCTTTTTTAAATTGATATTTACTCTGAATTACATGTTTTCTGGTGTCAGCTTTAGAGAGAGATAAAACCTAGCTGCAGCAATAGCTTTCTAATCAGCTATCATCCGTGCAACACAAACCTTTAATTAAAGCACTGAATTACACAGGTTCTGGTTACCATGTAACTAGCAACATCTTCAAATATTTGGACTGTAAACAATCCTCATAACTTGGAGACAGGCATCATCTTTCCTACTTTGTGTCGAGGGCTTTGCAGGCATTTTGTAGATGTCTGGCAATAGGGAATGACAGAAGGAAGTGTTGATAAGGTGCTGCAGCTCAGCTATAAGGTAGTGTAGCAAAAATACAGCAGATATGTAACGGTTTGGGATCTCTTCTTTTCCTCGGTTTTGGAACAAACTCTAGGATCTCTGCACTTACATCATCCCAGACCTGGATTTGATGGTACACCAAGCCATGAAGCTCAGTTATGCTCTGGCTGAAACTACAAAAAGATGCTGATTTTACAGTACTTACTAGCCAGCTGCTTTTAATAGAGCAGAGCTATTTATTTGTACATGATATCGTAAGCATCCTATTTAATCTCGCTCTTCAGATTCAGGAGAGAGGACTTGCATATTAAAAAAGAGCATTTATGGAGGAAAAGAACAACCAAAGAGATTCCTGTTAGCTAGATGAAAAACATTAAATGTGCTAAATCAGTAAGTATTCTGATTAGTATGCAGTAAGTATCTGCTCAACCTAAATAGACTGAGCCTGCTAAAACACTCCATGGACCAGATGTAGTATCATATTAAGACAGCCTATTAAGTAACTTCAAATTCTTATTTATATCAAAGCAATAGAATTTTGTGTATCTATAACATTTTTGTAAGTATCTACTATGCGTGATTTCTGCCCCTTATTCCTCTGCCTCCAGTCACAAAGAGTAAGCCTGTTGTTTATAAGCCAGTACCTAAAATGCAGGTCCAGCAGCACTCTCATGAAAGAGCAGACAAGAGAAGCAGCAGAGCAGAAGCCCGTTGGTACTCGTGGAGCAAGCAACAGATCAGGAAAGCCATAGTCTGTTATCAGATCTGAAACCTGCCTTTTGTTGGGCTCTGGGCAAATCCAGCAAGGCAGTATTTTCAGATTACTCAGATACCTCAAGGTACAGAAAAATACTCAGTCGGATTCAGGTTAATCTTCACTGAAACCCTCGAGCACCCACTCAATTAATCACTGCAGCAGGGGAAATACCAAAGACTCCCTTTTCTGATGCCAGACATATGGCTATCTATAGAAATCTTGCCCTCATCCAAAACGATGAAATAATTCTATTTACTCATTCCAAGAAGCACTTTGAAACCTCTGGGTTTAGGATTCATTTTAATAAAGTGTTTCAGCAGAGGAGAAGCAGCCATGTTTAAAGCTGTGACCCAAAACCTGCCATCAAGCCCTAGAGGAACGTATATTTGTGAGATCCCTGTTGGACCACAAGTTTACCAGGTTCATCAGAAAGTCTCTGCATGAGAGCTGCCCTAAGGAGAACCTGATACTATCCACCCTAAGCCTTGGCTATGAACTAGTTGTCTCCTCCATCTTCCGCTCTCCTTGAGAGACAAATCCAGCAGGCCCTCTCCTACAGTCATCATCTCTCAAAAACAAAACTTAGGGATGTCATGTTCTCCCCCAGCCTCTGTACATCAGCTGCTTTTTTACAGCAGCTGACTGGGATGGGGAAATTCAGCACCTTTCTCAGCCCATCTTTTACCTTCATGCAAGGCATTTAATGGCCAACTGCAGTCCAGATTAGGATGAGAGTTGGTGAAGAAGAGAAACCGAGGCAAGAACTGCTCTTCCCCTCTTCCCTTGGAGCTCTGTCACCATGCAGTAAAAAGCTCACCTCTCCTGGGACTAGACAGAAAAAGGGAGAGAGTAAGAATGGAGGGGACATCAGTCTGGAGCCTAGTCAAGATGGACTGGTCCCTGTTTCCGAGGTTGTATTTGGGTTTTAATCAATGAGCAGTTACTATTAAGTGTATAAACAGCCACTGAAGGAGCTCCGATCTGGGCCAATGCCTAAGAGGATGCTATTAAAATGCAACAGACATTGCCTCATTAACAGCCGTGCAGGACAAAGTGTCCTATTTTCAGGGCCAGGCACGAGGCATACTGTCTTGTCTTGGAAGGTCTGTAAAGGGCCACAGTACGGTCCAAAGCCCATTCACCTCAACCGGGAGATTGTCACTGACTCACCAAGGTTGGATCAGGTCACGAGGGCAACAGATCTTGTTCTATGCAGAGACACATCCCCAATTCTGGAGTGCCCGGCACACTGCCGCGCACACATTTCTGTATTAGGCCATAGGACAGGCAAATGCTATGAATACTGTTATTCTTCCAGTAAAGTATCCCTCGGCCACACGACCGCTCCACTTCCAGCGTCACCCTTAGGCACTTAATATTTGCTTGCAGGAGGTGTCATTTGATACGCTCTAGTATTTCTCTGTGCTCGTGGGCTCCCTACAACAGGTATATTTCTGGGTTTGGGATTTTTTTGTGAGCTGCACTTTTGAGTCCTTAATCACCGTTATCGGTTAAAGAAGGAAGAATGCATTGTGTGTTCACAGCAGCGTAGATACCACTAGGAAGGCCCCCCTCCTCTAATTAAAACCATCCATTTGCTCTTTGTGTACAGAGAAACATAACACAGCAGGAAACAACTGTCATATCAAATACCCCTTTATGGTAATTGTGGTTAAATACCAACTTTTTAATGGTAACACACTTATACAGGTTTGGCAACAGATGCAAAAATAAGTAATGACTTTTTCTGGAGGGCTACCAAAATGGCAGGTTTCCCAAGTCAATCAGTCCGCCCAGGGACTGGGAATGCAGAAAGCAATTTAATGCTGCAAGGAATATGACAATCTATTTATAATGGCACAGTGTGTGAGGCTGAGAGGAGAAACTGCAGCTGTCGTGTAAGGATTATAAGTGACTGATTGTTTCTAACAAAA
Source organism: Trogon surrucura (assembly GCA_020746105.1). Classification (NCBI taxonomy): domain Eukaryota; kingdom Metazoa; phylum Chordata; class Aves; order Trogoniformes; family Trogonidae; genus Trogon; species Trogon surrucura. The sequence continues at coordinate 106,549,875 of CM036618.1, forward strand.
TGTATTGATAGAAGGAAGTACAAGTTTAGCTGCCTGGCTGGTTCTCTTTCCATCATACAGGTGTGGTGCCAGCTTGAAATAAATGAAGCACTACAGCTAAAAATGCCATTTTGCCATCTCCCACTCGACATGCCTGGGTAGCCTTTGTCAAGTCTCTTGGGGACTTCATGTGTTGCAGCCAATCCAGCTTTTGTTAAAATGAACAGAAAGGCTAGCCCAGTTTCAAAAGACCCCACAGGAGCATACGGAAGGACAGAGATTCGTGCTGATGACACGAAACTGGGAGGAGTGGTTGACACACCAGAAAGCTGTGCTGCCATTCAGAGAGATCTGGACAGGCTGGAGGGCTGGGCAGGGAGAAATCCTATGAAGTTCAACAAGGGCAAGTGTAGAGTTTTGCACTTGGGAAAGAATAACCCCATGTGCCAATATAGGTTGGGGACTGCCCTGCTGGAGAGCAGCGTAGGGGAAAGGGACCTGGGGGTTCTAGTGGACAGCACGATGACCATGAGCCAGCAACGTGCCCTCGTGGCCAAGAAGGCCAATGGCATCCTGGAGTGTATTAGAAGGGGAGAAGCAAGTAGGTCGAGAGAGGTCCTCCTGCCCCTCTACTCTGCCCTGGTGAGGCCACATCTGGAATATTGTGTCCAGTTGTGGGCCCCTCAGCTCAAAAGAGACGGAGAACTGCTTGAGAGAGTCCAGCGCAGAGCCACAGAGATGATGAAGGGAGTGGAACATCTCCCTTATGAGGAAAGGCTGAAGGAGCTGGGTCTCTTTAGCTTGGAGAAGAGGAGGCTGAGGGGTGACCTCATTAATGTTTATAAATATGTCAAGGGGGAGTGTCAGGAGGATGGAGCCAGGATCTTTTCAGCGACATTCATTGACAGGACAAGGGGCAATGGGTGCAAGCTGGAACATAGGAGGTTCCATAAAAATATCAGAAAAAACTTTTTCACTGTGAGGGTGACAGAGCCCTGGCACAGGCTGCCCAGGGAGGTTCACAGAATTACAGAATCACAGAATGTTAGGGATTGGAAGGGACCTCGAAAGATCATCAAGTCCAATCCCCCTGCCAGAGCAGGAATGCCTAGACTATGCCACACAGGAACGTGTCCAGGTGGGTCTTGAATGTCTCCAGAGAAAGAGACTCCACAACCTCTCTGGGCAGCCTGTTCCAGTGCTCCATCACCCTCACTGAGAAGAAGTTTCTTCTCGAGTTTAAGCGGAACCTCTTATGTTCCAGTTTCAGCCCATTACCCCTTGTCCTATCAGTGGTTGTCACCGAGAAGAGCCTGGCTCCATCCTCGTGACACTCACCCTTGATATATTTGTAAACATTAATGAGGTCACCCCTCAGTCTCCTCTTCTCCAAACTAAAGAGCCCCAGCTCCCTCAGTCTTTTCTCACAAGGGAGATGCTCCACTCCCTTAATCATCCTAGTTGGTTGTGGAGTCTCCTTCTCTGAAGACATTCAAAACCTGCCTGGACGCATTCCTGTGCCATCTACCGTAGGTGTTCCTGCTCTGGCAGGGGGGTTGGACTAGGTGATCTTTCAGGTCCCTTCCAACCTCTAACACTCTGTGATTCTGTGATTCTGTGAATATCCCTAAGTGTTAAGTAATAGTTCTGCCTGTTCAGCTCTTGAAAAAGCCTTGCGTCCTGTTCCCTTATTTACTTCTTCTCCAGCTGCTGTATGCATTTCTATGGGCTGTTAAATAACAGTCCCTCCATCCTAAGGGAAGGCTGCTTGCCAGTGCAGAACAGCAAATGATTCCTGCACTCTATGTGCAGCGCATTACACATGCCAGACCTTATATAGACTATTACATTCAGGATCAAGGGCACAAAAACTAGCAAACAGCAAAATCCCCAGAGGACCCAAAGCCAAGTGACTTTGGAGAATCTATGATCCAGCAGCTGACCCACTCCCAGGAGACTCAGGCCCATGCTGTGCTTCCCACCCCAAGTTGAAAGGGCCCCAGAACTACAGCAGCAGTGGGATGGGACTTCTCAAGCAACGTGTTCAAGACTGAAACAGGAAATGTGCTTAGTGAAACACGCTTTATCAAGCAGGATGCGAGGCATGATCTTGCTGTTATTGCAAGCAAGGGGACTTTTTGCTGGCTGATGTGGTTAACCGTACTGCAGGGTGTAGTCTGCCTCCTAAATCTGTGCTCACTCTTTCCCTGCAAGAAGATAACCCAGGCCTGATGGCTTCTTTCCTATACTCTTATTTACTACATAGTCATCTGAAATCTGGAGGACAGAGAAAATAGTATAATGAGAAACCTCCTGCATGTAAACAGTTTTAGTTTACACCCTTTATGCCCTTGGAACAAGCATTTTCCATGGCTTTTTGGTCACACTCACCTTAGAGCAATGGAAAGAAACCTAGTCCTTAGCCTATGAATCCCACTACCTCAACTTCCTTAAAGCCAAGTATTGGCAGACATCTAGGAACCCTCAGATCTTTTGATTATAGAAACTCAGGACTGAAAAGGGCACCCAAACAATTAACCCGTCCCCTGATGCTTTGCCTTTCCTCATCACCTCAAGATCATTCTCTGACACATGAAGGTCTGGTACACACACTGAGGCTGTGGCCAGTGAGATTACTCCACTGGCTCATTTTCAGCTAGCGCTGTACCTCTTCAATATCTGCCACTTTTATGCATTTTTTGCACATGTGGAAGAACCCTCTGATTATATGGCAGAGCAGCTACAAGTACCAGCTAATGACACACAAAGACAACACCACACAAGGTGAGGGGGTCACCCCAGCTTTGAGACAAAGCTGCAGCAGACTGCAGCACATCGTTAAGGAACAGGCGAGGTACCAGACTGCTGCAATCCAGCCGCCAGCAGTCCTTCATTTTCACCTTGCTTCAGCATGGGAAGTCACCCATATGCACAAACCCTGCACCTGGAAGAGGGGGGTGCCCTTTGTGAAGAGCTTTTCTTTGTATGTCATACAGACAGCTGCAGCAATGTGACTCTACCTGCTCTCTCAGCCCTGCCCAGTGGTACAGAGGGAAAATAAGTTTTTGGTACATCCTAGATGGGCAGCCAGGGCATAGGAATAAGTTACACACACACACAGAGTCCTAGCATACTGTATTCTTTTTGTGTAAAAAAAGGTGCATTTACACAGCAGCTTTCATCAGGGATCTTAAAGCACTTCGAAATACTAAACATCACCAGATCCCTGTAAGAGCAGGGGTAGTCAAGGCAAACTCAGGGAGAACTCTTACAATGCCTTGCTTCAGCAGACTGGTCGAAGAGCAAGAAACCATCTAGGCATCCTGAGAAACAGGGTGCGGGGCTTCAGGGGATTTTTGCCTTCAGGAAGTTTACATTTGCACCTTTCAAAACCTTCTCATTTTGAGTATCAATTAAAAGACAATTTAAACGTTCAGAGACAAAACTCTCTGGAATCCTCAGGTCAGCCTCACAGCTCTACCCCATGCACTAGTGCTCTCCAGCCCCTGCCAAGATACAGCAGAAGGCACATAGATGGTCTGAGTACATCAAGCAGTGATAACAAGAAGTCAAATCAGTAATTCTTCACTCTTCAACACTGAAGAATGAATTAAACCAGTGCTTTAAAACTGAAACTAACTAACTTATACCATTAGGAGGTACCTTTACCCCTTCAGATTAGTGCAGTGAAGCTCTGTTGCAATTAAAATGAGAATAGTTTTTCAGGAACTAAAGAAAACTAAATGGAAGACTTCAATATTAACTACCCTTTGGTCTCATCTAACCTGTGGGACCTGGGAGCTTGCAGGACCGTATACAACCAGCCTCCATGTTACAAGAGGCCCAGGTATGTAGGTTTTCTCCTCCCTTTCAATAGCCTAGTCTGTATGTGAAAGAAAAGCAATCACATAGGCCAGAAGGAAGGTTCAGCATGCTCCAGCCAGGTTCTTGAGGCACCTCCAGGGCATTTCTGCCCCACAGTTTAGCCACAGTCCCTTTAAGTGGTTGTGCCAGACCAGAAGCTGAAAGAACACGATTTCTCCAGTCCACCACAATATGTGGCAAGAAGGCATTATTCAGGAAGGATCAGAAGCACGAACACACGGAAGCTGGGGATTGCTATAAGCAGTCAAGGTGAAACACGATGGTTCTGGGTGCCATTGCCTCCAGCAATCCCTGCTCCACGGTTCCCTCCCCAAATCGCATGCACTCCCAACCCCTTCCTGAAGCCAAAGGGTAGAAAGAAGACCTTTGCCCACATTTCAGTGTCCATCTTCCCTGGACAATTCTCCTCTGCATGACCTTCAGGTACAGGATGACAGCAAACCCATCTGGCACAGCACCCACTTTCTCCTTCAACCCAAGAGCTTCACCGCACAAGACTTCCCAATTTCTCCCAAAAAGAGAGGCCACCAGTTAGAACCAACGCTTCCACTGGGGTGAAGAGGTGCAATGAAGTGTGGACATTTAGTGCAGTGGCAGACAGGTACCCCTCATGGATTCAGGTCTTCATTGGAGCTAGAAGTACTGACAGTTACCTTATGTGGTATTTTTGCTACTGCACCACATCAGCAGTTAAAGCGAGGTAGAGAGAATGAATAACATTTCATACTAAGAAAGCCAGAAGCACTCTGATAGGGAATGTCCACACCAAGACAAAGGTGACTTCATTTTAGAAGCTGGATCCTGCACATATCTCTTCAAGTGTAGTCTTTTTATTAGTCATATTTTGACGGGTGCCAAGAATCTAGCTACAAAGAGCATTGTATAACTCAGACATGGAAAAAGTTAGTTATTTGTGGTATCGCGTTTTAGATGAAAACCCACTTCCTCGCCTGCACAGAAAAGCAAGAAAGCGTAGGCTTTGGTTTTACCAGTCATTGCATCTGTACCTCCTTAATAAGCTTAAAGTCTGCGAGCCAAAACTGTGAGGTTCATGGTCTGAATCTTTCCCTCTTTCACATTCTTGCAAATTTGAAACCTCTATAGCTTCATTGGAGTTTAAAATGGTGGCAATGATGAACACTGGAATTTTGTCTTTTTCATTCAAGGAGAGCAAGTTGTTTCACAGAATAATCTGCTTTCACTTGAGGAGGCTCAGAAGTTATTTCTCAGACTATGCCAATGAACTACACTGAGTTTTAATGTGCAGCTGCGCACTGGTTCAGGGTAGGTTGGAGGCAAGTTACTCGCTCTGGGCTAGTGGTTGTGCCAGTGGTCTCTGGAAGGAGGAAGCATTCAGTGTCACTCACAGACCTTCTGGCCAGTCCCTTCTGGTCACAGCCAGAGCCTGGCTTAACCATTTAAAGAACCAACCTTTTTTTCTTCTCGCACTTATTATTACAGTAAAAACCCACAAGTATCTATTTTAAGGCTGTCTTTACACCCTGAATTTCACTAGAAGAGTAAAACAGGTGACACCGGGCAGGTGTACCCTTCTAACCTTTATCTCATGCTACTTCTTACACATTTAGGTATCTTCAAGAGGGACATACTACTTCTTCAGTGCCTTGCCCCAAATGAGATAAGTATAATTCTCAGTGTATTTCTGTGGTCATTTCTATCTTTTTTATCTGTCTGTTTGCCTACCTAGCTGTCTGATTTCATATTTCTAGTTTGCACTTAACCAGGCTGGATATTTCCCCTTTGTCTTTTCCCATAGTCATATGCATCAATCACAGCTTTTTTCCTGCTTTTGCAGCAGATAGGGAAGAAATATAGATTAAGCCATGCTTACCAATGCTTCCAAAGAAGAAATCTACACCAGACAAGGTGTTCTGGTGACATAAACCTTAAGACACGGTAATAATTTGAATATAGAGCTCTAAAGTTTTGGGTTTTTTTTAAAAAAGTAATAACATCTTGTATTTATGTCAGAAAAAATGTTGAGCTCTTAGAAGGAACTACAGTATGGCTAATAACAACATAGCCCTTTGAGCTAAAGGCCTGGTTTTTATTATAATCATTTAACCAATGGATAATTTCAGCTGTAGAAAAGGCAAAATAATTTATACAGAAATCACACACACTTTGGTAGCAGAATAGAAAACACTGCCCCGGTGACCTTCTTTAAGAACGAGATTTACACATTCGTAACTGTTAATAACTGGCATAATTGTTAAGGGTATTTGATTCATTGACTTTAATAAAGTATGACAATAGCTGATGAACATTTCACCAGAATGTCACTGCTATCACTTTCCCTCTAGCATCTCAGCTTTCCAATGTTCAGAAAACAGCTTCAGCATTCCCATTTCAGTTTTTCAATAACAAATCACAGATCTCTAGTCAGTCTAGGATATTGTATTACCAGCCTTTTTCAGAAACATCATCATTTACAAATCCTGCACCCACTGACTAAGTAGAAGGTAAAAAGCATTTGTCACTAGAGTTATTGTCTCCCACACAGCTGCTACTTGTAGGAAAGGGGGATTCAATGTTTCTTTCCCAATCTCCAGTCATTCTCATCTCTGATTTCTGACATAGCACACGTTTGTTGGATGACACCCCTCAACACTCTTTGCCCCAGAATTTTGCCCTTACAAGCCTAAGCCACCAAAACCCTTGGCCTGTTTCTGTGATTACAGAACAGTCTCTCGACTATGTTGCTGATTTTTCACACTCAAGGTTGTATTTTATAATAATATTTTATATAAAGTTATCTCATATAAAAGGTTGAGCTCTGGGGAAAGTTTAAATCATACCCCTCCAGGAATTACTGAGTCTGTTGACTGTGAGGAGAAAAAAAAATATCAAATTTTCAAACTTTTTAGAAACACTTTAAACAAGTACAACTAATTAGAGCCTGATCAAAGCCAAGTGAAGCCCTCTGGAGCAGCTGCATTCCCTATATTCATGAAAATCAGGCCATTTAGTTAGTTATTTAAATAAGGAGTATTGGAACTAAGCCAAAGCCCTTTGAAATCAATGGGACTTTTTAATGACTTCAATGCAATTTGCATCATAGCTTTAGAAAATGACCCTTTTTTTTAATTTGTTGTTGCTGCTGACTGGTGCAATATGGATTGAGAGATTCTTCAGTAGCAATCTTCACAGGGTGTATACATTCACACAGAATTGTTTAGGTTTAAAGAGATCTCTTGAGACCTAGTGCACTTCCCAGCTCAAGCAAGGCGCAGCAGAGCTTGTTGCTTGAGACGGCGTCCACTTGGGTTTTTAGCATCTCAAAGGATGGAGACTCCGGGCAACCTGTGCCAGTGTTTGACTATCCTCACAGTAAAAAAAAACAGACAAACATTTACTGCTTTCCTCCTGTCCACCAAGCTACTCATCTGATCGTAGAAGGCAACATGGTTGCTCAAGCATAAAATCATAGAATCATTAAGGTTAGAAAAGAACTCTAAGATCATCTAGTCCAACCATCAACCCAACACTACCATGACCACTAAACTATATTCTGAAGTGCCACATCTACACGTTTTTTGAACACCTCCAGGGGTGGCATGACTGTACCTTTGTAAATCATAGAATGGTTTGGGTTGGAAAGGGCATTAAAAGAGCACCTAGTTCCAACCCCCTTGCCATGGGCAGGGACACCTCCTACTAGACGAAGTTGCTCAAAGCTCCATCCAGCCTGACCTTGAACGCTTCCAGGGAGAATCCATGTTGACAACTCTCAATCATCTTCTTGTCCTTCATGTGTTCGGAAGTGCCTTGCAGGAAGATTTTCTCCATCACCTTCCCAGGGACTGAGGTGTGGCTCACAAGCCTGCAGTTCCCCAGACTTCTTGCTTGCTTTTCTTAAATATAGGAGTAATATTTTTCTCTTTCAGTCTTCAGGAACCTCTCCCTGAAATAATAACCACCGACAGAGTCAAAGATACCCAGAAGTGGCCTCAGCCACTCCCTCAGCACTCACGGTACAACACGTCAGGTCTCATGGGTGCAAGTCCAGTATGCGTAAATGCTCCCTGGTCTGATTCTCCTTCACAGAGGGTAAGTCCTCCTTGTTCCAGACTTTTCCTCTGGTCTCAGGTGCCTGTGATTCCCAGAGGCTAATTTTACTTGGCAAGTCTGAGGCAAAGAAGACATTTAGTACCTCGGCCTTTTCCGTGTCACTTATCACCAGTTCCCCTGCCCATTCAGCAGCAGCCTCATGTTTTCCCAAGCCTTCCTTTTGCTGTTCATGTACCTTTAGAAGTCTTTCTTGTTGCCCTTCACATCCCTCACCAGATTCAACTGCAGCTGCCCTTGGTTTTCCTAATCCTATCCCTGCATGATAAAGAGAGCAACTCTACACTCCTGGGTCAGTTGCCTCTGTTTCCACCTCTTGTACACTTCCTTTTAATGTCCAAGTTTAGGAGTTCTTTGCTCATCCATGCAGGCCTCCTGCTGATTTTTGCTCATTTTCCTCCTTTTCAGGATTGTCCCTTCTTGAGCTTGGAGGAGGTGATCCTTGAATATCACCCAGCCTTCCTGGACCCCTTGTCTCTCCAGGGCTGTGTCCCACGGGATCCTTCAAGCAGGTTTCTTGAGAGGTCTGTTATATCCAGAAATCCAATGCTACTTTTTGCCCTGCTCCCTACTCTCAAGGTCCTGAACTCCACCTTCTCATAGTTACCGCAGCCAAAGCTGCCTTTGACTTACATCCCGGACCAGTTTTTCCTTGTCTGTAAGTATTGGGTCCAGGAAATCACCTTTCCCTGTTGGGTCCTCAACTACCTGTGCAAGGAGGTTGTCATCAGTGTGCTCCAGAAACCTCCTGGATTCCTTGTGCTCTGTTGTACTACCCTTCCACTATGTACTGTGCTGGGTCCCCCATGAGGACAAGGGCCTATGAATGTGAGGGCTCCTTCAGTTGTTTGAAGGCCTCGTCTATTACTTCTTCCTATTCAGGAGGTCCATAGCAGATACCTACTACAACAGCATCCATATTGGACTGCCTGCTAATCTTGACCCATAAACTCTTGACTAACTCCTGGCTCATTCCAAGGCAAAAGTTGTCAAAAATCATTTTACAAGTCCCTAGAAGTAAGAAAGCACCTTATTTTTGTAGCCATTTTGATTTAAAACAAACAAACAAACGCCAAAAAAAAATCAAAAACAAACTAAATCAAAAAAAACAAACACGCAACTCCACAACTGAGTGCAGTCTTCCAAATTTCAAAGGTACAATGCAGAAGTTCACCATGCTAGGTCCACGCTAGGTCAGCCTTCAGTTTTGGAATCTCCTGCCTGGTTAACACTCAACTGTGTGCAACTAAATACTCAAAGACTACTTAACTCAAAGCTAAAGTTGTTTTTATCTGGCCTCAAAGGACAAGGAACATAGCAGTGATGCTGCAGGCCTGAACTAATTCCCCTAAAAGTGTTTCATGTTAGAAGTGGAATTGAGTTTGGGAGAGAGGTACAGACTGTGAGTGTGACAAATTGTGAAGGAGCTCTGCAGGCAGTCTGTGCTGAGCTGTGCAAGTACAAATGTTGGCAGAGCTAGTGGTTTCACAGCGAGTCCAACGTGTCCTGATGTACTGCCGCTGTTGTACATGGCACTGTGCCGGAGGATCCTGCACGTCCAGTGAGCCACACGTCCTCTGAGGCCAACAGCACCAGGACAACACACCCAGGACTCCAGCCCTGCCAGCTATTATCCATAAGTTGTAACCAGGGTCTGCAAAGAGTCCAGACCACCAAACCAGTCCACAGTGACAAGGCAGTGCCAAGGTCAAGCTAGAAAGTCGAGTCCAGGGGTGTCAGGATCTGGACCCAAACCAACAGGGAACCTGGTGAAGCAGGACCAAGGACAACAGCAGGTTGAGGAAATACTCCCAATCAAAGGGAGATGGGGTCTCCAGTTCATCCCAGGGGTAGGGAACTAACCCACAGCCAACCCATAGAATCATTTAGGTTGGAAAAAGCCTCTGAGTCCAACTGTAAACCTAACACTGCCAAGTCTACCACTAAGCCATGTCCCTAAAAATGTATTTGCCACAAGGAGAGATGGCGATTTTTCTTTAATTTTGACACAGTGAGATCCCTCTCAGGTCTTGCTCCTATACTTTTCACTCTCTCCCTTACTTCAAAGGCCTATTTCCTGCTGCTCTAATAATAGATCACGCTGTAATTCTTATGACTAACACATAACTCTTGATGCAATCCAGGTCCTACCTCTGCTTGTCTGGAGTTCAATCTTAACTGTCTAGCAATTGCTGGAAATGAAACTCAGACAGAAACTAAGCCATGCTTGACTGAGCACAGAATTTATTATTCAGCTCCCTGCTACTATTACATATGGGTCAATTATCACCTCCTGCCTCTTTCAGCAACCTGGATATGCAGAATGATAGATATTACCAAGACTTCACAAGAAACAAAGTCATACTGTGTCCGAATTTAATGCTCTTCTTTTGGCTTGTTTCACTCCTGTATGATAGTTTACCATTTTTTAAGAATTTGAATTATTGCAAGTCCCTGCTGGTTGATTTTACATTGGTTAAAGACCCACCATAGTGTCACTCTATAGAAAATTTGAATCTAAAGCTTTCTAGCTGCATATCAGTTTAAGGCCTTGGTTTGTCCATTTGACTAGAATTTTAAAGACTTAATAGATATTTTACCGCATTGTTTGAGAAGAAAGAGCTCCACTGCTTTCTACAGCCAGAAGAAAGTGTGATTTGTGCAGTCTAGCATTTACACAATGACATTTTAGCAGGTGGGAGAGAAAGGGCATGTAGAGGACTGCATCACAACCGTATGGTTTTTATATGTAAGATCATAGAGTCACAGAATGGTTTGGGTTGGAAGGGACCTTAAAGATCATCTAGTTCCAACCCCCTGTCATGGGCAGGGACACCTCCCCAACAGACCAAGTCACTCACAACTCCATGCAACCTGGCCTTGAACACTTCCAGGGAGGGGACATCTGTAATTTCTCTGGGCAACCTATTCCAGTGTCTCACCACCCTCACAGTAAAAAATTTTTTAATCTCTAATCTAAATCTACCCTGCTCCAGTTTAAAACCATTGCCCCTCATCCTATCACTACAAGCCCTTGTAAACAGTCCCTCCCCAGCTTCCCTGTAGTCCCCTTCAGGTACTGGAAGGCCTATTATATAAAGTCTGACTATCCATTCACAGATGATATATAATATGAAATATCAGTATATACATGAAAATAATATCAATTTGTCTCTCTCCAGCCCTCTTGTTTATTTAAAGATTTCACAGGGACATCCGTACTTTTGGAAAGTGCTTTAAGGCATTTCTTGTAAATACCCTGCAAATATGGAAACTGATTGATTGATTGACCTCGTTGTGAGGCTAGTGTTAATAAAACTCATTGGCAAGTTATCAAGAGACATAAAACAATGCCATCTATGTCCTTTCCCCATGAGGAAGAATCATTTTTCCTGACTCTGCAATAGCTCATTTGCAAATCTCAAGGTCACAGTGGCTAAATCTCCATCACCCATTACTGTCCATCCTTGATTTGTCTCACTGCTTGCTGTTTAACCAGTGGTGATGGAAGCTGGTGATCAGAATGTGGAAGCTTAACAGCAAAAGCATGTCTGGTGTGTACTGAAGCTACACAAAAATAAAGCTTGTTCCCACTGCTTTAGAAGCAGCCCCTTCCTGTTGTGATGCTGACATGAGGCTGCTCAGGACCCGGAAACATCAGACTCTGCATTATTGGGACAACACTGCAACCCCTTGGGCACCCGCATCCCATTCCCACAGCAGATGAGAGCCTGGGTCCCACCTTCTAACAGCTTTCAAAAGGAACGGGACTCCGAAGTCAAGAAATTGTTCCCTGATCACTGCTCTATTTTTCTACTGTTCTGTTTTCCAGTGTGATGGTTATCTGATCTTGTAACAGCAAGCAAAGTCACGACAAACTGGAATAGTGCCTCAGATACTTCTTCTATCTCTCATAATCCCATCTCATAATTGTTAGAATTTAGAACTAACAAAACTATCTGATCCTTTAAACTGGCTTGTAAACACTGTCAGAGTTCCCTCAGATTCACGTATTTATTCTTCTGCTGAACCCACTAGCCTGTATGAGCACTTGGTATATATTTGTTTCCTAAAGGACAGCCTGTCTTGTTATGAAGACATCCAGAGATAAGAAGGCACTGTTGCCACTAGCAGTTTTCCCAGTGACTGATCAACATGGAGCAATAAAAACATTTTCTTAACTTTTAGTTTAAATGGCCTCAGCTCCCAAACAATCGTTTGTTATAGGTTTTTTCCACTGAATTCAATATCCATTTAGATACAATACTTACTATACTCCCTGTGTATTTGGCTTATACATCATAACTAAGGAACCTCTTGATCTTATTTTTTGATGAGTTAAGTATGGCAAGTTCTTCAAACTCTCTCAGCATTTTCTCCACATACAAGAATCATTTCCTAGGCACTTTTCTGCCCATCTTTTCCCACACATTTTCTTTAAATGAGATCAACAGAACCAGACAGACTGTTTCAGTGTTGAGAGCATTGGTATCATAAGCCACCACCCTCCACTCTTTAACCTCCCTGTCTGTACACTTAAGAGCCTCATTCGACTTTCTGCCACGTTATCAGACTGGAGGTTGTGTTCACCTAACCCTAAATCCTTTTAAAAGTCGCTACTTTTCACAATATTATTATTTGTTCTCTAAGTCTTATCTGAACTTTGCAATGTTCGCTACTTGCAAATGATGGTAAAACACAATTTGTTCGGACCACGCTAAGAAAACAATTCACACTGCTCAGTGTAGCTGAAAACTCCTTAGGATAATTTACCAGTGCTAGTCAGGAAAAAAGTGTTGAACTGGAATTTCCCTTGGAGTTTCCCTAACCCAAATGTTTTGGGAAAAACAGCTCAATTTCAACAAAGTTGTAATAGAAACCAGGCACAATACTGTAAAAATGGGAGCCACAGGGCTTTCAGGGGTCTTCATCCCTACCAACCTGCATGGGAAACGGAAAAAAAAAAAAAAAAGAATTTCTCTCCAAATCAGACTGTTCCAACTCTACTATCCTACAACAAAATACGATTTTGAAGTCCAAGTCCTCTGCAGGAGAGGACCACCTTTCTTCAGAGCTCCATCACTTGCTCCTTTACCAACCTTCGTGTCACCTGCAGCTAACCACTAGCAAATGGGAAAATCCATTGTTTATATGAAAGTAACATAAGGAACACCTCCAACGTCTTTTTTTATCTGCTTTAAATGTAGTTTAGCAGCCAGAGACAAGGACCTGAGCCAACTCAGGAAGCTCAGCCAACTCTGTGGACCATCAGGAAGTGATGACTCTTGTTTCCAGAGTGGGAAATCCTACACTATTTGTTTCTGTTTACCCTTCTGGTTGTGTCTCCTCATTAATATTTCCAAAAGTGGTGTCAATTACCTTGCCTTGTATTATATTTCAGTATACTCACTCTGATAAGTCTTAGGTTTATGTTTTCCACCAAAACACATTAGTATATTGTTTAATGATGCTTTGTGTCAACTTTACCAGTATCCTGAGACTCAGGGAAGAAAACAGAACTGACAGCAGCAAACTTTTTCTTTTCAAATAAAAGACTATGCAGAGTGCTTCCAAGTTCTCCTAGTTTGAACACAGATGCTAATCAGGCATGTATTTTGACACACATAACTGTACCGGGTAGGAGATGAAATAAGGATCGGACAAGGCCCTGAATAACTAGTCTCTCATCATTGCTTCCAGTGGAAAGGTATTTTGTGGGGCAGAAAGACTGATTTTCTAATTTGTTTTTTTTTTTTTTTTAGCAGGTGTTTTGGAAGTCTTTTTCCTCTCGCTTTCTCCATTCCCTCTTTCCTTGGCATATCTCCTCTCTTTTACCACTTGATCATCAACAGCAGCTCATCCTGGAGCAGAAAACTTAATCTGCTAAGGAGTGCTGAAGAGAAACCTTCCTCTGCTCCCTTCAGACAGACTAATGTGAGCAGGACTCATTAAATGGTAGTTGTTCAGGATGTGAGAGCTCAAACAGACACCCCGTGGAGTTAGTTGTCACAGGCAGTAAGTCTGCCAATTTGCAAAATAATCCTTCTTCTCCAAATGGTGATGAAGCTCAGGATAACTATGGTTAAGCCACAGCTTTGTCACAGACCTCCTACATATGCTGGCATCACTGTTCGCTCTCAGTCAGGGAAGGGTAACAGGATTCCCGGGGTTATCTGTTTCAATTATTAGCTTTTGGAGCTTCTGGTGGGCCTTTCGCTACACATTTATCCACGTGCGCATAGTGGGGCCTCCAGCACATGCACGGATCCCACTGTGCAGAAGTACCATTGCAAAGGTGATCCAAAAGCAGCCAAAGTGAAAGGGAACCTAAAAGGGTCCTTCCACGCAGGCCTGAATAAAGAAGAAGAGCAGCCAGGATTCAAGTTCTGAGCAAATGCTTCTTCGTACACTCTGTTTGTTCATGTAAAACTTTGTCCTGGATGCCAAATGTGTAAGCAAACTGCATCTCTCTGCTCCCCTAAATACCTTGGCCAGCATTTTAAACCACGTTGTTCCCAGTGGCTGCCCCAATCTCTGCATGCTGTGGATTGCTGCAGCCTCCCAAGGATGGCCTGCAAACCCTCTCTGTAGAGGAGTGAAGAGGCCCAGAAACGTGCAGAAGGTGGGAATGTGACAGAAGGGAGACAAATACTTGTAAGCCGTTTCATTGATCACCCAGGAGATATGAAACATGAGGAGCTATGCCAATTCCCTCTTCACAAGTGCTTGCAAGTAACACTTGTGTCACCCTTTGTCACCTCCCAAAGTCAGAAAGTAAGAGCACCAGCCCATCACACTCCTTCACATCAGTTGAATCCATGTCCTGCAATAACACTGCCACCACTCACATATTCCAAGACTTTGCTATTTTAAAATACTTTAATCTCTCCCATTTCTTTTGAAAGACCAGCAGGAGGACTTGTCAGCAACTTACCGTGGCAGAGAGAAGTGGATTGTTAACACTGATAACACTTGCTGTGAGGCTACACTTAACATGAATAAGACACACAAGACATGACTCTGCAGAACGATGTCTGTATTGCCCCTGGTACCTGAGGTTTGCTTCACAGAGCCAGGAGACCGGTATTAGGTCCTAAAGGGATAAATAAACTCAATAGCTCTAACCCAAGAGTTGCTAATGCTGGGAGTGTACGAGGCTTGGAAATGTGAACAGCAGCCAACAGGAAACTGGTCCTGGACCGCAAAAGGCCAGTCTGATGTAACCCTACCTCCACGGTGATGCTTCCACCTGGTGCCCAGCATAGTTCTGATGTGCTCACAGCTGGTCACACTGTGCACCAAGACCCCGCTGTCCATGTTGAGCCAGCCAGACCATCAACGCCAAAAAATTAGGCTGCTTTTCTACACGCAAGCTGTGAGCAAGGAGAAGGGGCCTTTTAAGGCTGATGCAAGCACTTCTGCAGGATAAAATAAAGAAAAAAAACACCTTGTCTTAACTCAGAAATATCCCCCAAATCGACACCAATTCGCTTTTAAAGCCTGCAGCGTCTACAATGCTATTAGCCTGACTCAGTAAGGGATAAGAAATCTCAAAAAATATTTCTATCGTTATTGCTCAGAAATTCATGAAGTAGAAACAGAGGATTCTGAAGAGTTATAGCACATGCCTCATACGATCGACTGATTTAAGCCACTAGAACCTCACTTCATTTTGACCTCTGAGCCTTATTTGCATTTATTGTGCAATACCTGGCAAGGTAGTGCCATGTGTTAGTTGTCAGCTATTCAATCCCTCAGTGACATCATCAGAGCAAATATGAAAACAAAAAGTCACCCGACCAGTATGGCAGCTGCATGGTGTGAAGAAATCTGTGTTTGACTTAAAGAAAGAACAAGATATGGATTAAGGTTGGGGGGGGGGGGGGGGGGGAAAGAAGGAAAAAAGTCCTGTAACAGTTAAGGAGAACAATCTGAGGAATGGGCGCACTTTGCTGCGAATTCTTACACACGAGCTGCAACACAGTCATAGCACAAACATTGGGAAAGCATTAGTTCAAGAATATTTGTGGGTATTTACTCTCCATCAATGTTTTAAAGATAGGATTTGCAAAAGTACTGAAGTGTTCTTCCCTTCTGCTGCTGAAATCCAGTGAGGGCTTCTATTGTTGACGTCAGCAGGAACCACGTTAGGCCAAAGCAGATTATTTTCAAAAGTCTCTTTGAAATACAGTCAACACGGCCCAATAGCACAATTCCTACAGGCCCACTTATATTTACTAGATAGTCAAACTAAATTTGCTATATGAACCATGAAATCATAAAAAGCCAAAAGCTACATAAAACCTAAATAAGCCTGAGCTCTTAAGTTCAATGCACAACTTTTAAATACGATGGCACTGCCATAAAAACACAATCTGCTGTCTTCAAGAGCAGTCTCACTCGTGACTAAGCTCTCTTTTAGCACCATTCCCTTGAGGAGGTGGAGGAAGAGTGTGGGTTTTCCTCTCTACTGTTCCCTGTTCACTATGTACCTTGGTGAGCCATGCTGGCAGCTCCAGGGTTAGCCTGGCTGGGATGGCCACGGGGACCATGGGTGAACCAGGCAAGAGGACTGGCTAAGGCAGGGCTGTGCCAAAAGGAACCTCTGGGTCTTGGTGGCTGAGCCACCACTGGTACCAGTAGTGCTGCCTCTGCAGACATCCCAGGCATTTTAGAAGGACAGCAACCACCCTCCTGAAGCCATCAGTCCAGAAACAGAGCAGTGGCTCTATGATCCCTCCCCTGCCCAGCTGGGGAGAGGTGGCTGCACCTCCTGGGTGAGTGGCCCAAAGCCTTCCTTTGAAGCCACCTGCCCAGTTACAACCCCATTAATGTGGAATTTTTTATGTGTCTTCTTCAAGCTCTGAATATATATTTTATTTCTCCCCTGGGATGACAGAACAGGCTTGAAGAGAGAGTCTTGCAGAGAAGGAGTATGGGGAACAGCTCAGTGACTTCAGCAGCTCAAGACCGCCTGCTAGATGCAAAGTTTCAGCAAACGAGTGAAAAAATGAGTCACACCCATAGACAGGGTGGGTGCTCAACACCATCAACATCTGTGTACTTCTTTTTATGTCCCTTTTATTAAAGTATTTACATTTTCAGCTTAAGAAGAAGAAGAATCTCTTAACAGATGTGCCAACTGTGAGACACATCAGTAAGTCATTTGGCTTTTGAGCCTTAAATGAAGCACCAGAGACGGCAGAGTGGCCACAGCCACTATAAATACAGCATATCTCACTTACCACGCCTGCGATCACAAGCTAAAGACAGCCTGCAGAGTGGGAAGACGGTCATTTGAATTTATGAAGCATTTCTAGGATGCCTAACTGTAGCGCTAATTTTGTCTCATAACTTTTCCCTGCAGTAACGTATATCCCTGTCAGACTCCTCCCTTGATCCATCCACGGGATGGCTTAAACGCCCCAGGAAGGATTTATGGCCAGCCCGGAGGGACTCCCACGAAGTTGAGGACAATCTGGAGCTAGTCATTCATGCTGAATGACAAACTAGGACCAACACAAGAGATTAAAGGTCACCTCACCGCTTATCACAACACCTCCTGTATGTGCCTTCTCACGGTGACTTTGTCAGATGTCGTGTATTTGCTTCGCCAGTCCCAGTGAGACAGGCATGAGTCACGGAGCAGCTCCTGGTACAGCCACACAAAAGACAGTAACAGAAGAGGGGAGAGTAATTTTGATGAACAAAAATAGGCATTTTTGTTTGATTTTGATGTTTTCCAGTGTTGTTTGGGGTTGTTTCATTTTTAACACCAACAGATCCTAGGTACAATCCCCAGCATAAGCACCTACCTAGCAAAGCATTAACTCTTCTAAGGGCCTCTTGGGAATAGCATTCACCAAATCTTTTAAACCCTCACCCCATCAGAGGAATGCTCTCCAGCTGATACAGTGATGCTTGGAGTTCACAGCAAGCAGGGCAGCCTCATTTCTGTCACGTTTAATGGAGAGATGTTAATGCCTCGGAGCAGCAAAGTGGATGAGGGAAGGGTAGCATTTAGCAGAGTGGCTTCAAGGGTAGATTTTGGCAGGTTTTAGAGCACGCGAGAGATGTGGGTCAGCTGGACACTGACAGCCTTCACATACAACAAATGCTTTTCTTCTTTCTATTTCAATTGTGTTCGGTTTGTTTTAAAAGGCCTGTGTCTGAGCAGGTTTGATCTGGCAATCAGCTCTAATAAAGCACCAGTATCATTACAGACTCAGTGGCTTACACCATTCATGGCTTTTTCACATGGTCCACAGGTTCCTTTTCACTGGAGTTTGCTGCAAGTTGTAGAGTGCAAGTTGTAACTAGAAGAGTTTTTTTCATCCCCTTCTGCCTCCACGTGGCTGTCCTCTCTTGTCTTTTCAGATGGGTTTATTCATGGTTTGCATAAGCATGGTTTTATTTATAGCAGATATGAAAATTCATAAAGATGCCTCTTTGACCAGTGAAAAGGAAGTAGGGAATTGCCCTGTGCTGTGCCATAGCTCAGTGATACCAAAGCTTATCTCAGAAACCACAGAATCATAGAATGTTAGGGGCTGCAAGGGACCTCCAGAGATCATCTAGTCCAACCCCAGAAAAGATAAACCAGAACATACATGCAAGTCCTAGACACATTGCAAGGCCTCTTGTGGGGATTGTGGGCTTAAAAATCCATCTTCCTTCCACTTCAACTGGTAAACCCAGTGTCAAGGGCTGGGGATTCCTTCGGACCCCAGAGACTGCCTTCAGGTTGTTACCACAAATCAAACCCAAGCACTTGTTTCAAGGGATCACACTCGTGCTGCCCCAAGAAAATCCATCTAATGGATGCGCCGCACCTGGAGCAGCCGAGTCACCAAAGGAGCCTCGTCTCCTTCACGCAACACCCTGTGGGGCTACCAGCTTGGGTGCAAGCCCCACCAGGCAGGAGCTCACCCAGGAGGAAAGAGGGTCCTGCCTCTCCTGCACACGTGGGCACCCGCCTGGCCGCTGTGATGTCAAGGTTCTACAGCTCAGCCCTTGTCCCCAGGAGGTTCACGAGCTGAATGCTGGATGCTCAGAGCACCAAAATCTGCTCTTTGCAAGGGAAGGATATGTCTCAGCCTTAGAAAGACTGGTCGTAAGTAACTGTTCCCATGGAAAGAGGAGAGGCTGAGGGCAAACACTTCTGTGGTCCTCAGGGCCTCAGCAATCCTTGTTACACATCACTGGGCATCAACCATTCTTCAGTATCCACTAATGTGTCAGATGGCTCCTGAAGCAGAAAAAGCACATGTGCTCCCTGCTCCAAATTTCTTACACAGTATAAAAAGAAAAAAAAAAAAGTTATGAAGTGCAAGAGCTGGAATAAAATGGGATATGGCAATGATAGAATACAAGCATTTAGCCCTATGTCAGGTATCGTTCAACAAAATCTGTTACCTAGTTCGCATGCACACATACTATATATGAATAATGATGGTTACTTGGAAGCATGTAAGAAAAGAAAGCACATGAAAAAGACAGTTGCCAAGAAAGAAATGTAGCACCACTAAACATGATTATCCAGCCAGCTAGCGTCAGGGTCCAGGAATTTGTGTCACCGCGAAGTACATACCCCTTCCCACCCTCCCGGCCACTACTTCTCTCTAGAAGCTTTTTCTTTGTAACTGATTGATACTACGGGTGCTCCAAAAGAAAGCTTTTAAAAAAAATATATCCAAACTTCTTCCACATGAGAGACAAAGCATGAAAAATGCAGCATAAATAATAGAAACCTCTTTCTCTTGGAAGAGTCATCGCATGGGCACAGACCAGCAGGCAGGACAATGCCAGCCCACCCCTGCAGAGGAGACCAGACAGCCTAGATGAAAAACTTATGATGGAGCTTTCTTCTTCTCCCACCACTAATGGCATTAAAAGGACCAGAACAGAATATGATGCAGAGAAGCAAGCAATTTCATCCTTAAGTCAGATTACTTAATACTCCAAGTAGAAGCATATGAGAGAACGCTCCCTGGCAAACCCGTTTGCCCAGCCAGTCTTGCTTAGAAAATTCTTTAAAAGCTCATTTCGGTGCTTTGTCTCATCGCCTCTTTGCCTGCCAAAAGTGAAGTCTAACTTTCCCGGTTTGGCCGCTGTTTTGCATGTGATGTCATTTTTCAAATGCTCTGCAGTGTGCTACAGTATTTGGACTATTCAGGCTCGGTTCAGTGTTTACCACCACCCCAACCTGCGGAGAATATTGTCTCAAAGCATCAGGCGTCCTGCTGGCACCACAGCAAAAAGGCAAAGAAACATCATGTGGCAGGGCAGGAGCTATGCCAGGAGCCCCATGCCGGCACTACCCGCTGAGCTCCCTAATCACAGCTGGCAGGACATCAAGTCCCAAAATGAGGAGAATGACCCATGAGGTTGTTCATGCACATCACCAGAAGATGGACAATTCAGCTTCACCAAGCGGCCCACAAGCAAAGCCCCACGGCTATGTGTGCTCCTGATTTGGAGGGCCTTAGGCAAGGGCTCTACCTCTGTTGAGGGCTCAGCAGCACAAAAGGAACTTGATCCAAGGCTGAGATGACCATGCAGTGTCATCCCTATGAAAACACGCTGGGTTTTTCTGACTAGCTGAATCAGGACAGTTTTCCACATGCCCACATGGGAGCTGGGTGCACAGAGACTTCACCAGGGTGCGTGGTGCTACGTTCCCTCACACATGATGCCACCTGGCTTTATCAGACATGAGGGTTTTGCCATCATACACCATGTGCACACAGGCAACACTTTTTTTCCTCTGACTTCAGCCAGATTTGACAGAATTTTGACAGATTTGCCTTCAAGTGAATGGCATTTCTGCATGTTTTGTGGAAAGAGGTGTCAGGGTGAACAAGCAGGACCTGAGAGCTACCCCTCAGAGGGAAAGGCTTCAGGGAGTAATTAGTTAACAGAAACTCTCTGACACTTCTCACGTCACCAAATTTACACCAGCATAAGCTTCAGGTCTTCAGCAAGGCTTAAACAGTGAGAGAAATAACCTCGGCATGCTATCCTTCTGCTGAGAGAGCCAAAACCCACGCACTGATCTGCTTAGTACATACTAGCCCATTAAAGAAGGTCGCACACACGGAGTGCCATGGTGGGAATCCAGTGAAGTCACTTCTAACTCCTCATCGACGTGGTGGCACATCAAGTCTCCGGGAGCACAGCACAAAGCTGAAACAGGGAGTAACTGTACTCGAGCAAGTGGCTGCAGTATCAAGGCTATGACAAAAAGGCAGGGTTTGGAGTACTGACTCCTCGAAAAGGCAAGATTCAGCCTCCATCTGTTTACTACTGTTTCTTAACTATAATAGAAGACTGATACGGTTAGATACTACATGAAACATTTAGGTCTCCTTTACTCGGACAGGCGCCTTTCTGAAATATTGCCAGTTTACTCACAGTATTTGTCTGTCATTTTAAAATGCAACACTTCCTAATGTCCTTTAAAACACACAGCCAGGCAGCAGCAGCGTTACTCTTTCTTCCTACGCAAATTCAGCCTCTGTGCAAACCTTAAGATTTTCATACACAGGCAAAACTGTAGGCAGCCAGCTAACACATAGGTCAATGGCAATGAAAAGCCCATCAACATAACTCTTACCCAAACACTTTCTGGGTAAGTTTATTTTTACTTTTTTTTAGTATCAAATTGACACATCTCAGCACAAAGATCAATGGGTGCTTGGCTCCTCAGCTGCTGAGCTCAGGTGCTGTACTCCCATAGCAGAGCCGACATTTTGGAAAGGGATCCATCATCAGGCGCAGCCAGGAGGCCTGACCTGGGTGCTGCTGGCAGTTAGAAAAAAGGCTGTTGAGGCTCCGTGCAAAGTGACAAGTCAAAGTACAAGCCACAAGACATGCCCATCATTTGGCATGCCAAGTATCTGGACAGAAAATAACCAGGGTACCCATGGCTCAAACCCTCATCTCTTAAACATGGGGATGCGACATTTGCTCATTTTTTGCCTGCAGAGCATTTAGGCATTCTCTGACCACTATTTGGCCAGCAGCAAGTCCAATGGCTGGCACAGGTTTGGAGTGCACCCCTCAGAGCAGCTGTATCCCAAACCCACACTTAAGAATAACAAGCACATCAGTATTAACCAGACCGCAGTCGTTTCGATGCGGTTATCACTTTGAAAGCCACACAGGGAGCAAATTAAACAAGCTAATCCAGCCAGCGTCAAACGCTGCCAACACACATCAATGAAGACGATGGCAGGCTTTGCCCTTGGCTTGGCTTCTGCAAGGCAGGCAACGTGCTCTTTATTTGCTCTTCTGCGATAACAGGTATCAAATGCCGTGTGGGTGTCAAGTCTGGAGTGGAAAAAAAAGCTATTCCTCTGACTTCAGGTAATCCGTTGCTCTTTGTGCCTGCGGGGAAAATGCAGCATCAGGGCAGCCTCGCTCTCCCCATATGGTATGTTAAATAGGGAGCTCAGTACTGTGTGGCTAGTACATAGAGGTATTTTATGTTCACAGCCATGTTGTTGGTCTAGCAACTGACATTTCCCTGGGTTCTCTTCCTCTTTACTGTGATTCATGCTCTGTGTTAATTAAACAGCACATGACAAATGCATCGTTATTAACAGCAGTTGGAGAGCTAGTAAATCTTGCTAGTAAATCTAGTTTGAACAGAGGAACTGTGTGGTGCGATCGCACCCTCTGGGTGCTGAGGTAGGGCTGGTGAAGAACGCTGAACTGCGGCAAGGCATGAACACCTCTTGTCAAGTAGCCATAAAGTAGGCTCAGATCCTTAGCAGTGAAAAACTGCCACGTGCTATGTGCACGGACAGCCACAGGTAATACCAAACCCTCACCTAGCTGATTGTGACACACCAGACCTGTTAGACAAGGGTACCCTGGCTGAGGCTATTTCTCCAGACCCAGCCTTCAGTCACGGAGACCCTTCTTTGCCTGCTGGGTATTTTACTTCACGCCAGGATCCTGCTCCACATCTGTCAGTCTTAGCCCAGAGGTGCTACCAAGACAACCTTCATTTCTAGCCTCAGCCTAACACCCTCCCATCCTCAGCTTTCCCCTCTGGCTCTAGGGCACCGCTGTGCAATGAAGCGGCCTGTGCTGATGTACACCACGGGAAGATAAAAGCAAACCTTCAGCATCCTAGAATCAGACAAAAAGAAAAAAAAAAAAAGGCAGAGTGACACCAGATACACTAACTTGGTTCAAATGGCAGCCAAGAGTTAAAATGCATGTGCATATGCTGTAAAGCTACTCTTTCCAGAGGGCAATTGCTCACAGACTTCTAGAACACTGTACAGTTATTGCTTTTCTTTACGCATCTTCTTTTTGTCTGTATAAAAACTATTGTTGTCAGACAACACAGCAATGAGGAAAGAATGATGATTTGTGATGACTGGGTGGAAGAATTCTTTAAGAATAAGGAGTAGCTGATGCACTTTTACAGCAAAAGCCTGCATTTTTCATCACTGTTGTCATGAGTTTATTTATACAGAGCAATTCATGTAGAAAACCTCCCCCCAGCACTGGGCAATCCAGGGCACAGCCATGCTGAAAGTCACAGCCCATAACTGTAAAGCAAACCTCTACAAAAAAAAAAAAAAAAAAAAAAGAAAAACAAGAATAAAAGGGTTTGATCCAAAGACCTTCAGGGATCTTACATCCTTAAAGAAATAGAGGTTGCTCCTGAAGCTCAGGCGCTTGCACTGCATCTGGTGGTCACCCAGCATGTGAAGGGTGTTTCTGGCAAAGGAGGTTAAAGCTTGGAAAAGCAGAAAGATTTTGACTTTGTTCAACTATGAAAAGCTAGAAATTTTAGGGGGTTTGCTGACAAACATTCAGTATACAGGCACTCCCATCAGAGAATTGTTTCATGAGTCAGGCAAGTGTGAGAGGAACAAGCTCCTTATTTCAGTCTGCCTTAAATGTGAACATTTTGGCACTCAGACCATTTGGAGAAGCCTCTTTCTAATGTTATTTCCTCTATATGGACCTACCTGTGGCATTTCCATGTTTACAGTTTGTGTGAGCTTCAAACATCAGCCTGGTTTCAGAGTACAGATGGAGAGAGCAAACTCCTCAAGTGCTCTTTTGCACCTGAACCTGGGAAAGGTGACTGAGCAGTCACAGCCTGCTCCTGACTATGGCAACTGACCCCAACAATGGCTCTTTCCCTAGGCCGTGTCCCGACCCTGGAGGAGACTTTCCAAATCCACCAGTTAATGGCCAGACACGGTCTGCCAACTCCAGATCCAAGCACTAGCCCCTGCACCTCACCTCAGGTTGTGCTTCTCTCAATAAGGGCACACATCACCCTTGCACCTTCTCCCATCTCCACCTGCTCCCTGACCCCTCACAGCAAACCCTGAGCACTCATGTCCCAACCTTTCCTGCCCTTGCCTTCTACACTCCCAGGCACTCACATCCCAAGTGTCCCTGTAGACATCCAAGTCTGTGGGGTCGTGTGGAGGCAATGGCCCTGCTGGCTTTGCTGTATGATGAGGAGACACTGATCGAGTCACTGCAGCTCCAAGCAAGCACCTGGAGCTCTGCTGAAGCTATGTATGTGTGGGATGGTCCATGGCTGAGTATCCTGGCCCTCTAGCTGTAAAATCAGCTCTCCATCATGAGTCATCTGATTATCTAGTACCAGGGAATGAGCTGGACTAGAGGTGACACCACCCCCACTCCTGAGGACGCAGAGATCAATGTTTTGAGACACTCTGCATCTGCACCAAGCTGGTGGTGAGCATCTGAAGCCAGCCACTGTCTTCATAGAAAACAAACCATAACGCTGCTGGTAACCTTGCAGCATCTTTCCACCGTTCCCCTGCATCCAGCCAGCGGGATAAGCACAAAGTCCTGCACTTCACACCGCAACTCATCTCCAGGGCAGCTGAGACCACTGAGATGCCTCCCATGACAGAGGCAGAGGAGGGCAGAGTGGATGTGGCAGAGGTAGCCAGGACACACCCACAGGGGCCGAGCACGAGCCCCAGTGAGCTGTGCACTACCCCAGCTGCCCAGGTAGTTGGTTACGACCACCTCAGGCATGTGAGCAATAAGCTGATGCTGCAGGACATGCTTTAGGGGAAGGAGACAATGTCAGCATGCAGAACACTTACCATCTTTGACAGACCTTTGACCAGGCAGTCAGTCATCACACTACAGGGAACACAGAATTAATTTGCCCAGCACAAATGACATTTTTGTTACCGCTACCCCGTGAATCAGCACTTTGCATTTTTCATTTATGGCCATTACAAATGAGACAAGAGTTAACGCAAAGGGAGGGGCAGACAGATGCGAGTCCCTCAAAAAAGGGCTAGGGAGAAATATGCCGAAGAGCTGGTACCACTGGCAGAGTACGAGAGCCCTGTGACAGCTGGAAGAGAAATGAGTACAAGTGATGTGTAGCCAAGCAATGTAAATTCATCATGTGTGCGAGAGGAACGTCTCTGCTTCTGCCAGCCCAAAGTGCGTCAGAGCTCAGACACAGAGCTGCATCGTACACCCGCTGAAGTAAGCGCTAAGGCTCCCGTGGACCAGGACGTGTTCTTTCATGCTATCTGTAGGTAAGAGCCACGATCCTCATAAAATGGTTTGCTCTCTTACATCATGAGATATTAAAGCTCACTTACTTGGAAAAGAAAATATACTGAGTTTCAGCAGCGAGCTGATGAACACCACGCTCAGGAGGTCAGGCAGCATTTTACATGATTGAAACAGCACGTCCCATGTTGCACGAGGGAAAGAGCAGGTAGATGGGTCTCTCGCCTGGGGTCAGAGATGCTCCATGGCTGTGTGGGTGGCATCCTCCGAGGGCAGCCACTGGATGAAGTGAGTGGCACATTTGGTCACCCCAAGCAGAGGGGGAATTGGGTCATACCTGTCACCGCATGATGCAAATGGTTAGCACAAGTCTTTACAATTAGACCTCACCGGTTCAGGTTACTGCCACTCCAGGTTTGAGACAGGAGCAAGAAGCTACACCGGGGTAAGGGTCAGTTTTCTTCCGACAAGCCTGCCCTCACCTTGTTGCTTTTGCAGGTCAGGTGTCCCTCCAAGGCCAGGCTTCTTTCTGACCTGTCAAAAAGTGACAGCACACTCTCCAAAAGAAATCAGTAGCTCCCCCAGATTGCTAGAGGCATAATTAAAAGAAACTGATTGACATTTTAATATCCATTGCTCTTGAATCAGTAACGGGGTTGCTGAAAAGATGCTTTGGTCTTAAGCTTCAAAATGTGAGCCTGTCAGAGAGAGCATGTTATAGCTCTGGCCAGCATTCAGACTCCAGTTATAAAATAAAATTAATGCAGTTCAGCGTTAGACTGCAGCTTAACTGAGCCAGTGAGCAGGAATGTTTTGTGCTCCAGCAGGGTGTTAAGAAAGGGAGGCTGTAGTAACTCCTACTTTCCTTCCAAATACAGAGAAAAGGCCAAATTCTGACCCTTTCTATGTTGATTTAGACCCAACTTCACTGCCGCTGGTGGAAGCTGTCCCAAGCAAATCAACAGACACACAAAAAAGTGCAGAAAGGCATAGAGGTGGGGGAGTACCAGCTAAACGCATCTGGAAAGGGACCTTCAGAGGGTCCCAGCTGCACCACGTGTCAGCATGACTATAATTGGGTTCAGCCCATTTAAGCAAATTCTCCCCTAGTGAAAGACGGGGCTACAGGAGGCCGCGGCAGCTCCCGGGCTCCCCAGATCCCTGGAGCCCCATCGTGGTGGCAGGTTTTTGGTAGAGGAGCAGAGGTTCGTGGCATCACAGTCCCCATCTCTCACAGGGATGTCCCACAGAAGAAATCATTGTCGTTTCCTCCATGACAGCACTCAATTTGCAAGAAAAAATCACCACTAGATACAACAGGGCCAAATTAAATCATGAAGACTGTGCCTCCACACCAGCCAAGGATCAGCAATATACAGCAGAGCCTATTAATAACTTTATTTCAGGGCAAGATATGTTTCTCAAGACCAACTACAAAGAGGATCTATTAAATCAATCACAATCAAAACCTAGTCTGCCTTCAAGTGACTTCCAATTAGGATGCAGTAACATTATTAAAGGGCTCAGACAGGGAAATGAAAGAGCTACGCTGAGGAATCGCTTCCCAAAGGGCTAATTTTCATCATCCTCAGCAAGAGAAACTCCCAGAAGCTCAGATTTCTGACTTTAAAAAAAAATAAATCAAAACCCCCACATTATCAAACCAAAAGACTTGATAACATCATGTCACTATTGAGTTTTTCCTTTTTTTTTTTGGACACTGTTTTTTTTTTTTCTTACCCAACTGCCACCAAAGTAAACAGGCAAAATCATGAAGCAGCACCTTCTTCGCATCTCAATACGCACACCCGATCTGATGGCTTGATAAAGAAAAGGACATGATGACAGGAAAATATTAATTGCGGCTTTGTCGAATGGTTTGTACTTTTAGCAGGTGAACAAAGAGAGGAAGCCTACTTGATCATTCAAAGAATCAGGAGCCAGCCTCAAACAGACTGATGAGCTCGGATTATGGAGGCAGATTAGAAAGTGGAATTTTGCAAATCAATTTCAACAACAGGAGAGCAAAGGGGACACGATCCATTTATCTGTTTACAGATCTGAGGAGTAACCACCTCAGCAACTGCTGAAAGTCTCTGCTATACATTCAGAATGAACCAGAGGCAAAATTAGTAGTTTCCCATGCCTGGGAGGGGAACTTTTTATCTTTATATGTATAATTTATTATTATATTAATTAAAACACTACTATAAATTATTAATAATTGATATATTTTTACATATATATATATATATATAATATACACAAAATTAAAATTACCTGCTCATCAACAGCAGTATGTGCCCAGTGTGAACATTTAACTAAGAGCATAAAATGCCATGTTCTTATACCACATCAGAAACCTTATCAGATATGAGAGGGAGATGGTGGAAAATTAATCTCTAAGAAACTACAGGAAGAAACATCCATCATTTTCCATGGTCAGGCGAAACCTAAGCACAAGTCAGGGATGTCAGAGCTTTTCTCATTTTCCTCTGACAAACACTAGCTTGCACAAATTATCTCTGAACCAAGACTGCTACAGTTTACACTCACAAAAAAACATGTAATTTTTCGATTTGACTGAAGCGCCAGGGGGGAAAAAAAATAAATCCTGAAGACCCCAACTTACATGACTCCTAACCTAAAATATCATTGCTCTCACCAACCGCTCCTCACCCTTCATTCAGCTTCAAGTTCAGCATTTACTTTCATTCGACCCCATCCCCACCAGAAACCACTGAGAAACAAAAGAGTTTTACTTAGAAGTCTGAAATGAAACACTTCAATTTTCCCAAGAGAAACTCAAACAGCTGGCCACATTTGACTAGCAAAACCATCTGGCTGACCTGAAATTGCCTTCCACTCCCCCCAGTTTATTTGGGTTGGTCTCCTTTAACCTCTAGTTTTTTTGGTTTTATTTCTTCCTTCCCTCCCTGTTTTGGGGTGGTTGTTTTTTATAAATGACTGGTCATACAAAAATGCCACCCAGCCATATTTCAGTCCCCATCCCTGGGATTCTGGCAAGAGCCAGCTCAGGGCAAGCAAGCAGTCCCTACACATGTATTTCCATACTGGGGGGAACCCCACTGCCAGGAACCTCATCCCAGTCCACACACTCACTGCTGAGACCTGTCAAGAGTCGAAGCCCGTACCTGACTACGCAATTTTCACTTGAAACTGCGCTGGAAGTGGAGCTGATGAACTGGCCGTGTTTTGGGCAGAAACCACGGCAGGCATGGAGCCACTGCCCTGGCAACTAAACATGTTCATAGGTGGCCATGACAGCAATTGCCTCCTCCCCAGGGTAACCTGGCCTCAGCCAGCCTGTTATACCTACGGGCAAAATACATCAACGGTCTGAAACTGGGAGGAGGAGGAGGAACATTTTTTCCTGCACTATCTATGACCTGCATCTGAAAGGAGGACATGGATGACTCCACCCGGAATCTTTAACACCTTCCCCATCTCCTTTTCATTCTAGCTCTTAACATATTAGCTGTGTTGAAACAGCAGGGCTGGGTGGTAAACATCAGGAAGTGACAGAAAATAACAAAAGGAGCAAGAAAACATAATTCAAGAGGTCTGGGTCTAGTTTCCAACTGCAGCCTTGCCTGCAGTGTGACTATGGAGAAAGGTGGCTCTCCCTCCTCCATGCTCCAGCCTCCCAATTTTTCTAGTGGGATGGACATTATTCTACACTTCTTAGGGGTCCTTCCTTCACAATAGGGTCCTTCCTTCACAATACATGTTCAGCTAAAGAAAAAATGGCTGGACTGAAATATTTTTCCACAGCAAACAAATTCCCTATTAGAAAATAAATTATTTTTTTCCAATTGGATTTAGCAATTAACCAAACCTGTGCCTCACTCCTGTGCGGAAACACAAAGAAGGCATATGCAAGGTTGTTCTTTGTTGGTTTGTGGTGTGGGGATTTTTAATGCTTTGTTACTTTTTTTTTTAAAAGCACCTGAGTTATCTCTGAGGCTCTGCAGAAGCCCAGACACAATGTCACACCTTGCTGTGCTGCTTCTGCAGTGTTGTGTGATCCCAACCCTATATGTTAAACCCAAATGGAAACTGGTGTGTAGGGTTCTCACACGACACTGGGAAAACACCGACACTGATGTCTCACAACATTGTGCTCAGCAGAATGAGCAATTATTGTAACAGCTGCTGCTTTCATGCCTCACTTTCTAATTTCACAGGCCAAACATGGCATGGGTGCAGGATAGCCATGACTCCCCGGCACAGCAGCAGCCGGCTTATTCCATGGCTGCCCCAGCCAACAACTAAGGTGGGGGCTGATTTATCTCAGCAGAGCATTTGGCTCCATAGCACAAGACTGAAAAGAAAATATTGTGGACTAAATTAGCACTGGTTTATCTTCACTGACAGCAAAAGGCAACAAATGAATTTGGCAACACAAAACAGATGAAGGAGATAGGAATGCCAAGGCAGAGAGCACAGGCTCATGTACTTTGTCTGAAAGCTCTTATGTTTATGGTTTTAAAATGCATGCCAAGTTCTTTCTCTAGAAGTACATATCTTTAACGTAAAATATGCCTTAAAGCATAAAACTGTATCTGCAGACACAAGGTCGTACGCGTTTTGTGTGTAGAAATATTTTCAAGCACCATTATATATGGGATTACCACACTTTCTATGAATAGCAAGTCTGGCAATTACACCTTTTATGTCACGCTCCAGGCACCAGATGTGGTTTCTGTTGGAGGTGAGATATTGTATATGCACATCACAGCTCCAGCATCTGGTAAGCTGTGCTACAAAATGAGGCTAACAGGTTGGTTGCTTCTCCTTCGCATGTGGTCTGTAGATAGCTGCTGCCTAGGACAGCTGTTTTTTCCTGTAGCATTTTGCTTGGAGAAGGGATGGTGTTCATCCTGCAGTGCCTGGCACCCTGAAGCTGTGATCCTCAAACACAAGTGAAAACGCCACTCTTGTACAGTTGCATGCATGCAACCCAAGATCACAGATGTGCAGCTACTTCTACAGAAGTCAAAATTCTCGGTGAAGTCAAAGCACCCTACATGCATGTAAAACAAACCAGTGTATGCCAGAATACTGTTTAGAAGGTCAGAGGATCCCTATGTGAAGGGTAGGTTTGGTTTAAGCTCCCAAGCCCTGACACACTTACCCACCTCAGCAAGCCATTTCTTTCATCTGCTTTATTAATTCTCCTTCCTGGAGGTCATCATTCTCCTCCTGACCAGCTTCATGTAGCAGCAGTCTGTCCCTCCCAGGTGCTCCCAGTGGGTGTTTGCAGGCGTGCTGTGGAGCTGCAGCGCTGGAAGGATGTTAAAAGCCAAAACTGGAGGTTGCTCAAGAAGCCCTCATTGCAGGGGCTTGAAAATATCTGTGGAGATGATGATCATAGAATCATAGAATCATAGAATGGCCTGGGCTGGAAGGGACCTTAGAGATCATTTAATCCAACCTTCCTGTCATGGGCAGGGATGCTTCTCAACTAGATCAGGCAACACAGGGGTAGCAGAGAGAGGGACAACATTTCTGTACCAAGGGAAATAGTTTAGAGCAGAAGGGGCTGGTGTATATGATGTCTCACTGCTGGGTCACCATACTTTTGCAATAGAAACACCCTTTCCCAAATCACTGCCACTCATCCATCTTACTAAGACATACCCAAAAGCTGTGCTTTCCAGGGAGCAGTGGAAGCAAACAAGGATTTATCCTCCACTTTGTACCTTCCTCAGGAAAACACTTGGGACACGCGGCCTTGTCACACACAATTCTGCAGCTCCTAACTCTGCCCTTGTGCCCTTTCCCACAGCCAAAATCTTCTCGCCAGCATCTGGAGAGAGGCAGGAAGGTGTAAAGTAGCTAAGGCTGAGGAAGAGTGCAGACAATAGCATTTGGAAGGAAACATCAGCTGAAGAGGCTGTGAACAGACCACGTTAAAATTGCAACAGTGTCCTTGAGAACATAGCAGTTGTGGTTAGGAAAAACGTGCGTCACAAGCACAGCCGAAAGTCAGGCGCACTCCTCTTCGTCTCTGCTCTGCCGCACGCACTGTTCTGCTCAGCGACACCCACCATTTGCCTACAGGTCAGTACCCTCGTATGGAGATTGATACAAGGTGAAATTTTGAAGATGCATCAAGTTTCCAAGACTGTGAGCTAGAGCCCCAGGGAGCTGGGGCAAAGCAAAGTGTGCAGTGAGCAAGACTATAGCTTTTTGTCAATTTCTACTCGCTGCTCGTCATTGCTGCACTCGAGTTGCTCAGATGTACACAGAGATCCTCTTTCCAAAACGCTCCAAAGAGAAACAGAGCAATCGCCATCTAAGAGACCTATTCACTCCCTCTGAGAGAGTAAAGATAAGAATAAAAGTCAGGCATTCATGGCATGGTGGAAGTTCAGCTCCTCCTCAAGGAGGAGCGAAAACCAGCCTCACAGCATAGACGTTGTGCTTGGGCCATCACTCTTACTGTCCTGTAAGAAGTGGGAGTGGAGGAGTGAGGTACCAGCAGAGGCAATGCATCTGGGGATCCATTTCTTCCAGCTGCTACTAAAGCCAGGAAGAGGACAGCGAGTCCAGTTTTGCTGCAGCCCTCAAAAGCTCTGGTGACTGCCCAGCCCACGGACAGGGATCTGCATGACTAGATTTGATTAGGTGCTCTTGGCACCGGCCTTTGCTGCTGGTCTGAGCTCCCCTATCATAAGCAGCAGTAAAGGAAAGAGGATTTATGCAACACAAGTGCCAAGCGATGGAGTAGCCACTGTAATGGAAACAACTGCTCCTCAAACCAATAATTTGCAGGCACGCTGTACCATTTACTACCATTTCACAGGAACCTTTCTCCATGAGGAGAAATGATCCTGTGGAGCAAGGGGTTATATCTGTGGTGTACAGCTAAAGGCTCATGCAAGGATTTCACTGCCAGCTACAAAATGCTTTCCAGTCAAACCCAATGAAATAAGAGGCTGCCCTTCCAGTTCAAAGTCACCACTGGATGCAAATGATTCAGTTTCTTCTAAGTCGCTGTGGAATTTTTCAGCCTGAGAGCCAAAAAATCAAGTCCTTTCAGGCTTTCTTTTCATCAGCAATAAATACCCACTTGAACTCACGTCAAGTCTCACGAAGCAGCAGGCAGCCGCAGCGCCTGTTGCTAGAGGAGAACCTGCTTGTTTTTACCCTCACCACACAGCTCCTGGTCCAATTTTCTGCACACCTCTACTTTCCAAATTTCTGGAGGGGTCAAGGAAGGTGAACTCACGTCCCCAAGGAACCTGCCCACGTGCCGCCTCAGTCGACAAACCGCCTGGGGAAACATTAAACTAAGAAGTTTGGTATCTGCATTGCAGAAGATAAACACCTTGGCAAAGCAGGTCAAGCAATATCCAAGGACAAATCTCTGCATCAAGAGAGGAGAACTCAGAGCAGGACCAAGGAGATTGTAAGCGAAAGGGAAGAAAAAAACCCACATACACCAACAGAAGGGCCTGGAAGCAGAAACGAAGATGCTAACTATAACGAGGAAACCGAGAATTAGAATAACACAGAATAAGCCTGAACCACAAGATACAGGCAAATAGGTCCATACTGCAGAGGGATGTCTCTATTGCGGCTGGCTGCTGCCTCCCCAAAGTTTTTCACAAATGTTATTCGGGAGACTTTAACCAACCAGCACATTTGCAGAGGGCAGAACCGCAAGCACTCAACACAAATCTCTTCTTTTACAGCTGCGACGACTTTTTGCTCACCTGAACAGAAGCACCCTACCACACTTTCAACTTTTTGCTAATCAACGTGCCGTTTTCTGCCTTGCTCTTTGAGGTATTTTCTAGTGGGCGCTGTAGGGTTTTTTTGCCCTCCAATGTCCTGCCCCATTCACCCCATACCACGCGGACCTGGGACCCACACAGGGAACTCGGTACATGACTCTGACTCATCTCTGAAGCACCATTCAACAGGTGGTTCAAGACAAAAATCATGACGCACATCCTGAAAGAGATATTTCTAACCACCCTCCCTCTACAGAGTGCTCCAGAGCTGGGCTCTAGCTGTGACAATTACGGGTTTGAGCCTCAAATGCTACAGCCACCAACAGAGCCACATCAGTAAAGTTGAAGCTTTTGTCACCTCCAAGACACCTGACGCCCAGGGCACCCATTTTACTGAAAGCACAAGCAATGAATGAGCACAACCACAAACAGAGAGCTTTCAGAATAGCAGACTTAGGAGAAAAATCTTGTAGGGAAGGGAAAATAGCAGGTACAGCAATAGGACTGAAGATGTTTCCTCTCAGGTTTATGCTGTTAACTCAAATACAGTTGATAACTATGGCCTTGCTGAAAAAAAACAACTTCAATCCCTGCTCAAATAAATGGAGTAATAGAAAACACCTATTCATTCAATATATGTCATTGGTACTTAATACAGCTAACCAAGAAAATAAAGTTTTTAACTGCACTAAGTTTTATTAGATGTGCACATTCCTCAGAAATACAGCTAAGTGGGCAGAGGAAGAGACTGCAATTATTACCTGGTCTGCACAGTCCCACATGCTCATTTATTGTTTCCACTGTGGTTTGAGTTTGCTCCTCAGCACGCTCAGTGTGAAGCAGCGTGACAGAAATGACTTACCAGTGAGCGAGACCTTTTTGCTCTTTTATGAATGATCTCTCTCCTTCCTCTTAACCTCTTTGCACAGCGGGGAGCCCAGGTTGCTAAATACACCGCCTGCTGCGGTTTGTCACTGGCTGCTGTCAGCCTCTTTTAATGACATGTTTTTCCACCCAGCAGAGCTACCACCCCCTTGTAATTTCTAGTAGTGCATTAGCGTCTCGTTACACACCGCGGCACTAATTGAAACGCAAAGGACAGACAGCCCCAGCATTAACTTGGTAGCGGAGGACGGATCCATCACCCAGCCTTTTCCCCTTACGGCTGGTTTTAAGCCGTGATGGAGCTTCTGGTTCTGACTGAAGGTCAGGCTGTGCATACAGCTGTTCTTCACTGCACCAAGAAGGACAACGTGAGGCTGGGGATTTCTGGGCAGTTAATGGCCCACGAAGGAGCGAAGGGCTGCTGACAGGCACCCAGGCTGATTGCTCAACAGTTCTGATGCCAGGCCCCAAAGGAGAGGGGCTCCTCAGCAGGTAGATGGGAGGGAGGTCCATGGGACAACACGGTACAGCACAGGAAAGGTCGTTTCAGGGAAACGGTCTGTAAACTGGGTTTATTTGCTTCAGTATTTTAAAATCTAATTCGATTCCTCTTGACCAAGGCCTAACTCTCCACCTCGCCGAGTCATGCCAGGGGTCAGCATGGTTATTTCTAACCACGGTCTCCATTAGCACCATCATTTATTTCACTGGCTGCCACCATCTGAAAGCGGGATTACATGGGGTTTATGGTGGCAGTCTCCTGAAGCCCACAGCAACCAAGGGAACTTCAAAAAGAGGAGGAGGATATTTTATCTGAAGCCAGAGCTTGATGCATGCAGACCCCTTTCTCCAGGGCTATGGCTCACCTACACACCCTGGTTTTTCCTCAGAGTCCTGCTGGAAGGGCAGCCAGCTTTCCAAAAGGCCGTGAAATGTTCACTGTTCAAATACACCCAGGAGCTTCGTAGGACCTTGATAACTCTGCCATTGCCAGAACCAAGGGATGTAACCAAAAGGGCATTGCCCAAGCTTATTATTCTTAAAGAAGAGCAGCCCACTTCGCCTCAGTCATCACAAGCAGCACTGAAGTTATTTGAATTCAACACCACAAAACCTGTGTTCTCCTTCTAAATAAGCTTTCCTGCCAAACAACTCTTAAAAAGCCAGGGCTAGGACACCTTAATCACCTTCTTGTTTATGACTTTTCCAGACTGTGCAGTGTGACAGATTTTGAAATACTCCACGTTGTTCTTTATCATCGCTTTTCTGATTAAATGAGGGAAAAAAAGAAGTTAGAATTCAAGTAAGTCCATTCTTACTTTGACCATATTTCATTCCAGTTTTGTGAAAATACAACAAAGTCCAGCAAAGAAACTTTTCAGTGCTACAGAGCCAGAAGTAGTCTATGCCAAGACAAATTTCCTTCTTATCAGGCTCTTTCCAGGGTAATAATTTATTTTGGGGGGGTAAAACAAAGTTAAAAAGTCCTGAGAAAAAATGGGTAAATTTGCCAGCAATTAAAATGACAACTGGAAATAAAGCAGTTCAAAAATCTGATTTCTCCGTTCTCAAGACACAGATACACCCACTCAGTCTAGAGTCTAATAATTTTCTCAGATAAAGCTATTAAAACAGAAATCCTGAAGTCCAGTTAAATGTAGAGCTTACAAAACCCCCAAAAGAAAGCTTTACTGGAGACATGTTGCTCTTTTTAAATTGTAGTGAGCATCTCATTTCAGAGCAAGAAAACCCCCAACAACCTGGAAACACTTCGCAAATGTTAAAATGTTTCCAATTTTCCAATTTATCTTTGGGGAAGAGAAGCAAGAACTACATGACGAATTGACCTGAATGCTTGGGCTGTCCTGATCCATATCTTCCTTCTCCCCTCCTCCACGCACAAGGAATTTAAAATACAAAACACTCAAAAACCTGGGTTGTTTTAACTGGAAATCTGACCATAAGGCCGCAAGCTTGTAATTCATAACAAGAGATTTTTGGCAGAATCTATTGAACTCACTCAGGCTTCATTTGGTGTCAGTACAAACGGCATCATCCTGCTGAAACAAAGGGCAGCCACATTTAAAAAAACACGGCAGCGTTTTTCTTCTGTCAAAGACATCCCATCTTGTGGCCCATAAACATCCTGCAAGCACAAATCAGCCTCTGGAGTAAGCGCGGTCACCCCGTGCAAACAGCAGAACGGAGGGGACACGTTATTATGGGATAACTGCCTGTCATAATCCAGCTGTGCTATCGACTCATGCCATTTACCTCAAGCTTACAAACAAATTCTCAGACTTCACTGACCAACACGCTGATTTTCATCTCCAAAGACAGATTAGGCTAAAATTCATCCTCCAGCTAGGCAGGTGCTCATGATTTGCAAACAAGATAAAACATTCACAATTTCCACGGCAGCTCAAGCCAGTGGCCGATTTCTTTCTTATCTCTTTGTGTCCAATGTCCACTTTAAGTCTGCTGAACCCTGTTCTAGTTTTCCTCACTACTTTATCCTGAGTTATCATCCCTCAGACTTTCCCTCCACCTCCGATCCTCTTGCCAGGGCTCAGCTTCTGAATTTCACCACGAGAAGGTATGCTCTCTAACCCCTAACCTGGGCTTGTGGCCCTCGTCCAGATTTTTGCAAGTTTGTTGCGTGTTTTTTGCTAAACCACACACAGATCCATCATCACACTGTATGCCTGTGATGCCTCCCACTCATCTCAGCAATCCAGCCCTCCCCTTCTCATTTGCAGAGGTGATACCAGCAGCTTTCCCCTCCTTGTTGGAGAGTTTGGTCCCAGAAACCCACTCACAGAAAATTCCTAGATGATGCCTGGAAGAATGAAGGTTTATAAGCACTGCTGCTTTCACTTAAAATAAAATAAAATTTAAAGAAGTCTAACATGAAGAGTTCCCCGCTGCCAAGAGCAAAATCCCTCCATCATTAAGGCTTCCTTAGATCACTCCTCAACAGGGACTAATGGGATCCAAGACCTGACAAGAGCTTCAAGGCATCCTAACATACATTCCAGCTAACTTAAAGCAGATTTCTCCGCAGAGCCTTTCTCCTATTCACACGTACGTCACAGGGGCTGACACCAGCAGATCCAGCTCCTCTCTATAGAGGAAAATGTATTTCTGCTGGGACCTGAGCAATACATGAGATCCCAAAAGGAAAAATGACCCACAGGTATCACCTCCCACTGGCACGCAATAGAACCTTAATATCTTTTCTTTTGTTTTGTTATTTCCCACATTTTCAACTCCTGTATATTTTCACTGAGTCAGTCATGAACAAATTTCATGTTTCCCACAGTTAGACTTGAATCCATTAAATATTTGTAACAAGTGACATGCTCCCAGAAATATTAATCCCTTGCAGCTTCCAAGGAAAAAGCCATACTGGGACAGGGAGGGGGGGGAAGGAGGAAACAATACTTCACCTTCACTGAACCAAAGGCAGAGAGAGCTCAACCTTTATCAGACACCAGAAAAATCCACCAATGATAGACAAAGTCCCAGCCAAGAATAAATTTCATTTGGTATCCACATCCATTACAGACAACAGAGAAAAATGCCTTAAGACCCAAACATCAGATTTAATCCACTCCTCTGATAGCTTGCAGGATTTTTTTTTAAACCTTCTCTTATCATTATTATTAAAATAAGGGTTGGATCATGCAGGAATCACCAACTTGGGATCCTCAGAGCAGCCTCTACTGCCATCAGATCCTCTCCGGCTCTCACAGGTGGCATCAAAAGCCTCTGGTTGGTTAGGAAGGGCAGCTTTTAAAAATTATTATTAGCATCTCTCTCTAATAAACTTTAAACCTAAGTGATAACCTTCCCAGGAAAACCTGGCAAATTTGTGAACTCCAATCCTACACATACTGGGTTGTCTACATCCAGGGTGGCTTTGGTTTGCTAACAGAACAAGAGAGAAGCAATACAGAGCAAAGAAAGAGAAACAGAATCTGTTTGGAAGCAGTAAACGATCACAATTCACATCCAGCACACTCAAATGCAGTAGTGTGGCACACTTTGAAAGGAAACAAAGGTCCAGATTTGGCTGCACATGTCTCAGTAGTCTACATTAAACACCTAAAATACAGGCTCAGCAGGTGAAGTCTCTACAGATGTAATTTTGTTCCCCAGCTTTGTAAGACACAAGCCATTCTGCAGTTAAACATAACAGCAACAAGCCTTAAGCCTTTAAAGCTTTAAGCTGTTAAAAACTACAATGCAAGCAGAAAGCAGTTTGTAACAGGGCCTTACATCTTGAAGCCAGCACACACAAGAACTGCTTCCACATCACGCTGCCAGCCCTGGCTTTGCTCACCGAGCCCAAGTGGACAACAGGAAAGAACCTCTCACGCAATTCCCCCCAACAACCCTTACTGCCTGCCGTCCCGCAGCCACGACAGCATTCAAGGATCTCTTCAGAGGTAAAACCCATCCAAAATGAGCAGAGCTCGGTTTGAGATAACCACTGCAGAGGACAGAGGTGTTTCACTCGGTTTTCTCTCCCAGGATAAACCAGCCTGGATGCGTCAGCAGCTTTGCAAACTTCAGGATCGCAACAAATAAATTGTAAAAACCAAATAAATATGCAACAAATAAAATGCAAAATCTTACTTGGCACCATCGAGAAGTTGTAGTCGGATCAGTCTGCTCGCTGCCCTTGGTCACAAGCCGCAACTCTGAGATGCTGCAAACGGTCGAGGCCAAGCAGCCCAGTGTTTCCCAGCACTGCTGCCCTAAAACACCTTGGCTAGTCACAGCTGTGACAGGGATTGGTGACAAGCCTTTATTTCTCTGCCAGCTCTATGTGGCCAGTGCTTAGTGGGTTCAGGTGGCTGCCATTAAGCTGTTGATAGCGTCCCTGCCTTCCAGCTCTTGCTCGGTTATATGAACTCAAAACTATCATGGGAATGAGCCACTCTATAATGCAGTCTCATAAATTTTGTTACAGTCTGTCTCACTGCATAAAGGAGATGCAGCCAACACAAACAGTGGGGCTTTGTACTAGAAGAGCTTGGTCTTTGAATAGAGAAGGGGGAAAAAAAGGCCTAAAAGACAAAATCCAGCACTGCTCGTTAGAGTGTGAACACATAAAACAGGGCCTAGAGTCTGGTACCATCATGAAATTAGCTGTTCTCCCTGCACAGTCTCATCGGTTTTCATGTACAGTTATCTCCAGGTTCCCAACAATTACCTAGAAAGTAAAAAACTGAAGGTCTGTCTGCGTCTAGGCTGCTTTGAGCAACCTGGGCTAGTGGGAGAGATGTGCCCCTGCACACAGCAGGGGGTTGGAACTAGAT
Organism: Trogon surrucura; assembly: GCA_020746105.1. Taxonomy (NCBI): domain Eukaryota; kingdom Metazoa; phylum Chordata; class Aves; order Trogoniformes; family Trogonidae; genus Trogon; species Trogon surrucura. The sequence goes on from CM036618.1 coordinate 106,589,353, forward strand.
GATCTTCAAGGTCCCTTCCAACCTTAACCGTTCTACGATTCTAACCCTTGTCAGTCTGTCACTGCTAAACGTGTAGAAAGCAGAACTCGATGGCATTTGTTTTCAGTTAGACGGCAAAAGCACTATTCCTGTCCAGCACCACTGACTAGCATCTTGCCCCGCACTGGTACAGCCAGCAATGACCCTGCCCCGACACTGGCTCGTGTACGGTGAGTCCTTCCAGCTTTGCACGACCATTATTCTATTTTGCAAAGCCACTTTTATGCAGCTTCACACAAGAAAGCAGTCAGGTAGCCCCGGGAAGCTCCTGTGCTGCGAGAGGCAGGCACATGGCGGGGAGGGAGCGTGGCAGGTGTCTCTCTCTCAATTCTATACAATCACAGAATGTCAGGGGTTGGAATGGACCTCGAAGGATCATCCAGTCCAAACCCCCGCCAAAGCAAGATCACCTGGAGTAGGTCACGCAGGAACGCGTCCAGGCGGGTTTTGAATCTCTCACCAGGGGCCCCTAATCCTGTCAGAGTCAATTTGTTGTCAATTTTCCACAGCGCTTAAGTACTGAGAGAGAACTGGTTTATCACGGGAAACACTTCCTCTCTAAAGATGTTTAATTATTTCCATATGTGTTGGGTAGGCGTGAAATGGGCGCAGGAGTGATTTACAGGGAGGGAAGCAAGAGAAAGGGAAGAACAATGCAGGGACTGGTCCAGCTCATCTCCATCACAATGCATGACTGCTCCTTATAGATCCTGCCATTTGATTTCTCCTGCTATAGGGGACTACAGACCGTAAAGCTGCACTTGAGTGTAATGTCAACATTAATTCTTCCCACTCTTTCATCAAGGAGCGGCATGTGCGCAGAGGAAGCTCAGCCTGACTGCCACGTCTCAAAACAGAGATTAACTTTCTCTGCACTGCTAATTCTTTGTATGAATTCGCTCATCTTGCAGGCAGCTTCATTTCCAGAACCAGTGATTTCCAAAAAAACAAGTCACTAACATCGGGCAGCAAATGTATTGATCTATAATATGGCTGCAAGAACGTTTACATAGTTTCTCACAGCAGAGTCATGATGCTTCAACCACCGTTGGTAAGACTTTTGCAATCCCTGCAGAAAAACCAACTTATTGAGCTACCCCTTCTCCACGTCGATGTTTGGTATGCAAAGCTGCTTGTCGCAATAGGATTTGATGAAATTCTTCCAGCTTCAGGCTCAATTTCTTCTCAAAAGCAGAAACAGAGAAAAAGAGTCACACCAGAAGAACCACATGAGTTTTCTAACCACTGCGCTGGTAGATATTCTGGGTGGTCTCTTGCACTGTTTCACAAAAAAAAACCTTGAGTGTTAAAACCAGATGTCACAATTTTGGAAAGTGTTGAGAAAAGCATATCTCATTTCCCAACACGCTCTGCCTGGTCTTCAAGTCCACCATGAGTCCACGAGGCCTCCTGAGGCTCAGGATTTGAAAAATCAAGTGTCAGCCTGGATACTTAAGGAAAGCCCAAAGGTGGACACACACTTGAAAATCTGGGATAGATGCGCATCATCTCCACAGCACAGAAGACGTCTGGTAGAACTTGTTTTCTTGTAACTCAGTATCACTCTTAGTTTTCTCACATGGATCATACCAATTTACGAATTGTTTTGTTCTGACTTAGAGGGGTTTATCAGCCACTGTACAGTTGAGGTGATAAAACTATTTCTCTTACAGCACCACTTCAAATCTAAGCAAATGACTTGAAAGCTAGTATCATTTCTGTAAAAAGACAGTTGTAAAATTGTCTGGAGAAGAATGAACTTTCTTCATGTCAGTACTGTAAAATTTACCCTCTGGTAAAAAATAAAATCATTGAAAATGATAGAGTCATGGGTGGTCCAGCTGTCCCATGGCCTCATGTGGTCAGCAGATCCAGTTTTTAGTGAGAACGACACTGGCTACGACATCCTAGAGGAATTCAAATTTGCACAAAGTGTTTTATAAACGCCCAAACTGTCAGAAACGAGCAGAAGGCTTGTCTTCACTCTCCAGCTTCTCCATTAACATCCCCAGTACCTTGTTAATCTGGCGTTTTATTTCGCCTGGAGGCTGAGGAATATCTGGAATATTCTTGACTACTCTCTGTCCAAAATAGAAATCAGAGGCTCTCAGTTACCACCCTGAAATTTACGGAGGAATTTCTTTAATGAGCTTAAGTAAATAATAATTTCCCACTGAAAATGTAATGTATGGAAAACCTAGACCACTTTGCCAGGGAAAGAAAGGACAAAACCCAATCATTCAGTGGGAGATGCCTCATTAAAATAAGAAAAAACAAGAATACCGTCAGTCATTGATGATTTAGAAGGTTTCTAAGCAAGAGATTCCAGGGCTGAGCATGAATTCTCTTCCATCATTACAGAAGTGACACAGAGAAACACTGCCTCTTTCAACATTATTCCCTTGAATTAGCTATTGTGTCTACTTCAGATTCTTTCAATCACCTTTTTTTCTCCACTTAGGCTGAAAACAAACGCCATTTTTTTCACATCCCACGTCAGGATCCTTCCTTCTCCTCAGAGCAATTCACCAGTCCTTCCTCCTGAAATGAAGAAAGCAGTTCTGCAATGTGTGTCTCTCTCACTAACGGTGTTATAAATAAGAAGGAATAAGCCCTGGGGCAAAAGATTATATTAGTCATTCTAATATCTGTGCTGGCAGAATAATTGGCTGCACTATAAGCCTGACTCTTCTTAATTTTGCTGTCGCTGCTGTGGCAGGTTACAATTACTTTCTCCCTTTCCCTCTCTCTGTCCCTTTGTCCTGGGTTTTCCTTTCACCTGGCCTCTGCCATCACCCCTTCTTCCTACCAACGTCTGGCATAATGCTGACAAAATTCACTCCTTCCTCTGCCTTGTCTCCTCTCTTACTGTATCATATAATAAAACAACATGTGATAAGGGATTTTAAGAGGATGAGGCGAAGGCCAGAAGGGGATGTGTCATGGTAGTGCTGGGTTGACGGATGGGCTAGATGATCTTTTCCAACCTTAATGTTTCTATTATTCTGGGCCAGTCTGGCAGGATGAGGCTGGGCAGATGTGAGGAAGAAGGGAAAGATGGGCAAAGCAGCTCCATTTCTACATCTTTCCCTTCCGTCAGAGCATCACAAAGACACTGTCTGGCCAAAGGTCTGAAAAGAAAGCGAGTCCCAGCAGTGTACCTTGGATAATCAAGGACATATGAGGAAAGCTGGTATGACCTGACAAGGGAAACCCACCAGTGGCACAGCCAGATGAATTCAGGATTGCAAATGAAGCAGCAATGGCACGGTGCAGCACGGGGAAAGAAAGGAAGGACAGTGCCACTGAAGCAGAAGGATGAGCCAGGTGCCGTGGGAAAGCTGAACAACAGTGATGTGACTTAACACAATGAGGGCACTTCTAGAGGGCAATTCAGCATTGTAAGAAGAATTAGGCTACCCTACTTCCAACCCTCTCATCTCTTCCACTTACGGGTTACACCCACCTGCACTCTTAACCAGCATGGAGCTTGTGTTTTTTTAACTTGGAGGTAGGTGAGAAAGAGGAATTTAGAGCCTGAGCAGAGCAGCAGCCAAGTTCAGGGTGCCATTTGCCTGCTGGACCCTGATAAGAACAAGTTAAGCCTGCGAAGGACAGCTGCAGCGATCAGCTTGGCTGGCAGCATAGTCAAAGTCTGTGTGTGCAGCAGGACTCGCAGCATTGAGCTCCGTGGTTGTTTTTTCATATCATTGGGACTTTCAGGGCAGGGAAGGTGTCTTTTCTGTGAGCAAAAAAGAAAAAAGTTGAAATGTGAACATGGATTTGTTCCCCACAGCTCAAAACAGGAATCCGGGGGAAGAAACAGAGGAGGATTTGGTTCTGGTTCTGAAGAGGGGCTCAGGTTTCAGAGCTGCCAAGTGAGCAAAGTCCTATGTCCCTACAATCTGAACGCATGCAAAACTGGTTTTGAAATGGAAGGCTGCAGAGGAAGAGGCTGGATTAGCATCACTCCACTGAGCTCAGAGGAGAAGAGCAGGAGTGGATGCCGCTGTACTCTGTGACCTGTATTTTCAATGTCCTTTTATTTATTAACAGCCTGCCAAAAATAAATCCTCAGCTGGCTTTGCTGCAGAGCAGCAACATGGTCCCTTTGAAATTTGCCTGCATTTTGGATGCATCAGTACAGCCCTCATGACACAAACACATTCCCAGAGACAAGACAAGTCAGTGACTGCCACGTTGTAGCCCATGCCTGAAACAACCACAGGAGATACCTGGGCAAACTTTTCCAGGAGACGGAATACTGTGGGGGCTGACTTTAACCCACAGAAGAGAGAAATTTTGTGGATTAAGCACAGCCTCTGTAAGAATGATGTTCCTTGCGTGTACGTTTTTTATTTCTCTCAAAGTAGACTCACTCAATCCTTCTCCCTAAGAAACATCAGCTAACACCCCTGCACGCACTTTCTAAAGTATAGAATGGAAGTATATCAAGGCTCCTGAAATGGGTAACAGTAATCTGCATTCACCTGGATTTGCTCTGAAAAGAAGCGAATAACCACAACAATTCATGCAGTCCCAGGGCTTTGGGTTCACCCTTGTGAACCGGCTGAGCTTCTGGCCATGCAGGCAACAAAAGACATATCAATGAAGCTGTAGGCACCGAGGCACTGTGCATGCTGTAAATAGGTACCATTCACTCAGCTCTCCTTGTCAGTATATCTAAACAGTGGCCTGTGGTCAAGCAGGATATTCAGTACCTTTAATTAAGATCAGCATCTTTCAGAGTAACAGGATCAATACCTGGCCCAGATGTTGGGAGAAAGCAGAAGACCAAGCCTCAGCCATGGCAGCAAGCCAGTCACTCAAGACTGGCCTTTGCAGGGATACCAAAGAAGCCAGACAAGGCCCCGGAGCAATGAACCAAAAATGAGCAATTATCTGAAGCGACAAAGGGAGGCAGAAAGAAAGATCGGGACAAGAAGTTTCTCAGTTTCTCTCTAATCACTTTTCTGCCTTTCAGGTGGTATGATCCCCTCACACCTATGGGAAATGGGAAAGAAATATTGCCTTTTCCAGCAGCTCTGTACCTGTCTACATCAGATGACTCACAGACCTCTCAGCAGGGGGAAAAACTTGTCAAGCCGGGATAACACGTCACTCGAGTTTCTACGAACAGCTCTCATCCCCCTGCTTGAAGACCTCAGCCACCCCTCAGCACGCAGCATGCCCTCGGGTGGGTGATACAGCCGGGCTTCCCTTAGGTCGAAACACAAAGTATACTTTTAGTACATTGCAAATGATCTGTAGACATTCAGCACTTTCTGTGATGCTCAGACCCACTCAGGCAGGGAACAGAGTCACCAGCAGACTCTGCTGTAGCTGTGAGAGGAGGGTGGTAACAGAGCTGAAATCTCTCTTAGTCCCAGGGAGTGAGCATTGCCCAATTATATCTTCCAGGTCATTTCGATAGCCTAATGTCCTTGGACATTTCTCATCAGTGAGGTCACATTGCTATTCTCCTCTGGTGGTGTCTGACTCTGGAACTGAGAGCGGAAATTACAAAACTCAAATCGGGGGATTTTTTTTTGAAGAACTTGAAGCAGCACATAATAAAAATGCTAATAATATGTTGCAATCCAGTTCTCCTCCAGTCGGATAGTTCTGCACCAAGAGGAAGCTGTTGCAGGTGCCCTGCAACCCCGTTAGTGCAATATCTGTGCATGAGAGGACATCCCAGAACAAACTGTTCGGCTCCAACTTCTCTATAGACCAATTAACTCTGACAGCTCTTTTCTTTTGGTCTGAGATGATTTAATAATTCAAACCGTGCTACTATATTTTCATTTGTTTCTGCTCTTCCCTTTACTAGTCTTTGGTGATGTGAGGTGATCCCACTTTTTTAAACAAATCCCTATCCTTAACACACTGCTCCCTACTGCAGTAGCTGCGACGAGAGACTGGTGACTGGTACGAGCGACCTTCAAAAGGATTAGCCAGAGATGTGTGACTGCCAGTGAATAACTCCATTTATTATGCATGATGAACAGTAAATCATTCTACAACGATACTTTTCCATTCATTCGTTGCTTAAGAATGATTACCAGCAAATAGCTCTTAGAAGCTTTTCCAGTGGAGCTGGGCAAAATGCAGACAGGTAGAGTCAAAAACTTTGTCCCATTCACTTGTGGTCAGCTCACATCAATAGAGTTGGCCAAATGTTGGGAAAAATGGTGTGTGAAGCATGTATCCGCGTGAGCACACACAGATCTCCTTTCATCCTAACTCTTACATCTTCTGGTCTCCTGGCCATGTTCATGCTACTATTAGAGACAAAATTTGTCCATTTTTTTTTGTTCAGATGGAGCAATGGTTACTCCTTGAACAGAGTCCCCTTGTATTCCCTTCTCCCCACCCAGATATGAAAGGTATTCCTGTGTCACACTCACCAGAGTGAACCACATGGCTGCAGCATGGCTAAACTGGATGCTACTGGCTAAGGGGATCAAGGACCAGTGTGTCCAACAACTGCTGCATGGGATGCCGCCCCTTACATGTGAGACCCCTGCTCAAGTCCTTGCCATCCAATTTGGAGCTGAAGCTTGTCTACAAGACAAACTACAAGAGCCCAAACTACAAACTACAAGAGCCCATGGCTTGGCTCACGTTAAGGAAGCGTAACAGTCTAGCAGCTGTTCTACCAGGCATAACTCTCGAAACCTTGCTTATCTTACCTCTTTCCTATGACCCTGAGCGACTCCATCTATCTGCCTGTTCCCACTCAATTTTACCATTACTACTACTCTAATTTTTAGGTAGTGACTGCTTAGAGGTTCATCCCAAAGGGACTCTTCTCTTTCTCTCTGTAGGAATGACTGAAATTTAAATAATAGTAAACGAATTTGTCTTTTCAGCTACACTTCAAAGTCAAAAGAGGTCATGTGTACACAAATAGAAAACCAGTGGGGCTATTTGCTGCAGCTGATAACGTTTTATTTCACAGCCCCATTCTCCAGCAGCAAAACTGTTGGCATTTTGCTCAACATCATATGACCCTTGAGTAGCAAGGACTCAATGCATCTCGACTTGGATTTAACAAAATAGTTAACTGTTATCTGGCATAAAGAGAAAGTCACAAGACTGCAAAGAGCAGTGCTAAGAAGGCAGCTACATGGAAGAAGAGAAGCAGCTCTCTTTGAGCTGATGATTGACTACCCGTATAGCCAGGGCACTGGCTGTGGCCCTGTATCATTTTCTGTCTATTCACAGTTGCTTTTGGCCAGCAAGAACTGGTATGAAGAACCGTCTCCACATCAGCTCATGTTCATGCAGAGCTAACAATTACCTTTGGTTTTGACCATTGCAGAAAACTCCACAGCTTCCTTCCTGATCCACACTCAGATTTTCCAGCCCTCAAAAATGTCACGTGCCCAGAGGAATACATTCCCAGTGGAAAGGAGTAGGTAGAAATCTCACATTGTTCACGGGTTGGAGAGATTTCTTGCAGTAATGGCAATTTTCCTAATTTACATCTTTTCTCTATGTAACCTTATCATTCTTCCCTCTTTCCTCCAGAAACCAATGCCGCACAGTTCTTTTCCCAGCAGCTGTAACATTTATAGATTATTCACAAGAAGTAGCTGTAAGGAATGACTAACGTTTTGTCTTTAAAAAAATGGCTTACAATGCTTTAAAAGTGCAGAGGACTTCACCAGTACAATTGACAGGGCTCCAAATCCCATTGCACCCTTTCCACATGGCAGTCCTCAAAGCCACCAAACCTCCATGAAGACTACACCTTCACAAGGACAACCACAGGATTTTCTGCTGGGTCCTCCCACACAGCACTAACTAGTAATTCTCACTGACAACAATCACACTTCTCATGTGAGTAATAACATATTAATTTGAGAGAAAAAGGATATTTAGTCAGTCAAATCAGGAGCAGCCACCACCTTCTAATTAAGGAGGCAGTTTGTTTTCTTTGCAGTTTCCTGAGCAGACAGACATCTCGAAGACTAACAACAGGTCTTATCTATAGTTCAGCACTGGAAAAGCACAAGAAAAATGCATACGAGTCTGGACATTAAAACAAAGAAATCTGGCTTTACGTGCAGAATAACCACAAATGGTGCATGATTGACTACACGTCATCATAGGGCAAACCCGCAGTTAACGAAGCATAATGCTGAATAGATGAACATGAAATGAACTTCATTGAATAGCCTATAATAAACATGTCGTACCAAAGATGTTTTCTAGACACTTTTTAAAAGCCAAAACAATCCCAGAAATATTTAATACCTAGGCTGCTGTAACATAATTAAAGAACTCTCAAAAACTTAATGACAACTGTTGCAATAACAGGGAAAAAAAACAGTTGGGCCAGGCGAGTCTCATTGTCTGGAGCGGACAGGATTCCCTTGTCTCAAAATAACACTGGGCCCTTCCCACTTTGCAAGATGAGGTACGAGAAGCTGTGCAAGACCACCCCACCCGCACTATGTCACAAGCTCCCTCCTGGGGCAGAGAGAGGGGTGCCAGCCCTAGGTGAGGCAGAGGCTCTAGGTCCAGCCTCTTCTCAGCTGGTTTCCACCTCGCGCTAGGAACAATACAAACAGCCACTTCCAAGCGGCTGAAGTAAATGGCTCAGCTGTCAAACTGATCCACTTCCAAACCTTGCAAAGAGTTAAACACAGCACTACAGAACACAGTGTGTGGAGGAGGTAGGCAGAGCTGAGTACGCGGCATTAACCAGTGGGCAGAAGGTGGGCCACCGTGCCGTGGACTCCAGTGGCACCCGGTCTGTGCCAAGCCATGCAGGTTTACTTTTTAGCCAGACACCGAAGCTCTGGCTGCCTACTGTCCTCACTAGGATACTGCACTTTTGTCTCTGTGTTACCAAAACCGATCATTTTCATGGATCATTTTCCTTCTTTGGATAAAAATACAATTTCCTCAGTATCAGTCAAACGCTTTTCAATCCTGAGACATGCACTCACAAATTTTTGAAAGCAGGCAAACCATCAACTCGGAGACTACCGTTTTTTTTTAAGCACTGGCAGACTGCAAGGATCGTGCTAACACAGAAGCAAGAATGCTTATGGACATATTACAAATGTGAAAATGAAAAATGCAGCATCTCACATCCTGACGTATCAAAGCATTTTACAACCCACTGATCTTTCTGATGCACCTACAGTGTTTGCTAATATTATGCCCGTTCTGAGAGATGGAAAAGCTGAGAAGTGCGAAGACAGTGTTTCTACTTACTAGAAATGACTCCTCTCAACCACTACGAGTGAGTATGATATTTTGAGTCTTGAAACGCAAAGTGTGAAGAAATGTTCACCAGAACTCCTATTTTCCACAGGTAAGCTAAAAATGCTTCAAACAGCTGAGCTTTACGATACCGTTAAGAAATGATGGCACTTCCACAAAACATATTTTCAGGTTTAAGCATTTCAAGCAGGGGCACTTTTTTTTGTTTCCCTTTCAAGTATGTTCCCTGTAATGTTTTATTCGTTGTTTATGTTGGAGTTGGAGTTACTATTTTTGCAGGTGCTCAAACAGTAAATATCTCCCTTGACTCTCCCAACTTTTGAAAATCTCAGTAATAATTATAAGGATAGAATGAAAGAAGGGAGCCATTTTTCTTCCTCTAGGCAGTGAAAATCTCAAGACACGTATGTGTGACAGATGGTCCCAGCTGCAAAAGGGCCAAACCTCATTTTGTACTTTCACCTTCCTGCCACATCACCAGCGTCTCTTTTGCCCCCAGAAGACAAATGTCCACTTCCATTCCTTTGAAATTAGCTAGCGTAGAAGGAGATAAATTAAAACATGAAATTTTAAGGCATGTCATTGACAGAAATCCATTCATTCACCTCTAGTAGGTGCTCTTAGAAAGCACAGTGGTGTCAAAGAAATAACTGCTTTCAGAGGATCTGCGTTCATACTAGATTGCACGGACTGTGCTGAGGTAAACATCTATATTTCTGCATGTCACCATCAGACCGAAAAAAAATCATTGCCATGGAAAGTATTCTCTATCATAAAATGGTGGAAGCTAGTAAAATATTTCCATTTCTTTGGAGTTCCTCTGTATCGCAATTTTGACAGGACGAGTCTGTCAGCACGTTCTTCCCATTATTACCATTAATAAAAGAGCACAAGATCATTGACTTCCAGTAACTGTGTTCACTCTGCAACAGTAGGTTGTGGTGGCTCAATGTGATGGGAAGTCACTCCAGAAATCTTGCATGACCTTTCACACTCGTGTTATACAGAATATAATTGCTGTTCATCTCCATTTATGCTGACCACTTCATACAGCAGCATTTCCACCAGAGAGAGCAGTTAGAAAGAAAGAAGGCATTCAGAAAGAAAGGAAGTAGAAAGCATACACGCAATTTCCAGGGAAACTTCTATTAACCCAAAGAAGACAATCCTGAGGATCAGAAACAGAGTGGAAAAGTAAATTTCTACTAAAATTTATAATACCTATTTACCACGGCCCACCTGAAATAACTTCATCTACATTTTTAACTATAGGAGCCAAGTTAAAATACTTTGGCTGCACTGGTTTTATTAGGAGCTTATGAATTAAATTGAGAATGAATGCTTTAGTAGCGGTTTTCTGGCATCAAAGAACTAGCTGCAATAAGCTTTCTTGGACTAAGCTGAATTATTAATGTTGATTATATAAGAGCACCATTCACCTTTCAAATGCAGAGGGTAATTAGGAATTGCTCAGCAGAATAGCCGAGGAGAAATCACTCGAAACAACTTTCTTATGCAGCTCCTTTGAAAGAAAAAGAAAATTAAAACTCTGCAAGAAAGACTGCTCTGTTAATATGCATGCTTTCAGCAGATTTCAAAAAGACCCCCCTCCAAAAAAAGAATTATTTTCTTGCAAATTACGTTTGTAGTTAAACATTCACTTTTGAAATGGGATGTGTTTTCAGCACCACAGCATTAAAAAGGGAGATGTTGCTCTGAATGCTTAACAATAAACTGAGCTGCTTGCTTTTAATAAAATCTCATTTCGCTAACATCATTCCACTGAGAAAGATGTGTTGAATAACACCGGAGAGCCACCGAACTGACGCCACAGTATTACATCATCGATATTAAATATTCCTCTTTGTGCATTCACGGCATGTTTCCACGCATCTGATGCATGAGAAGGGAAAACGGCAGCGAGCTAAAGCACCTCAGTGGTCTCTTCAGTGCTAATCAAGCTTCCAGGATGCTAAATGCCTGCAGGGTTACAGCCCTGGCCCAGCCACCAAACTTTATCTCACCCAGGCAGGAGGGATCACCCAGCACCTGATGTGGGGAACTCATGCAGCACAGTCACATGCAGGGCAATTACAGGCTGATTTTAGCTACGCTCATTTCCCAGATGACGTTTCTCTTCATCTCCGAAAGACGAAAAAAGGCAGCAACAAAATGTACAAATTGAAGAACTGCTTGCCTTTAAAACAGCCAGGAACAGCCAGTGCCCCAAATAAAGTGGAGGCCACGGCCTGACTCCGGGCCTGCTGTTGATGCCGAGCCTGACTCACCTCGCTGGCGGAGATGGCAAAGCCAGCCGTGCTCGTCACCGGGATGGATCTGGGGGACACAAAAAGCCCCCAAAAGCCAGCCCCACACTCCCTACCCACAGACTGGTCTTTCCACAGCCCTTGTACCTTTCACCCCTTCCCACCGAACTCCTCTTTCGCTTCTGACGGGTCTCAGCTCAGCCAAGCTCTGCTCTAACGGCCTTGCCTTGGTCGCTCCCTCTGCCTTCCCACGCCTCTCTCCCTTCTCACCATGGTCACCGTGTGATGGCTCTGAACATCAGGAGAGTATGTCGGCCACCTGCATGTGAACACCCCTCACGTGGTCCCAGGTATGAAGAGAAAAAAACTGAAAACAGCAAAACCTCTGAAGAGGGGACAATATGCAGTGTCCTACTTCCCCGTGCACCAGAGGGAAAATGCTGCCAAAAGCTACTTTTTGGCTTTTCCTCTGTTTTCTTGCCATCAGTGTTTCATAGCTGTTTCTCTTCTTATTTTTTCTGTTCTCACTCTATTTCTCTCTTTCCTTCAAGCACACCCCATACCAGCAAAGCCTTCTTTCTGAAAGACGCTGTCTTTGGGTTTGGGAACGTTCAATCCAACTGACTGCAGTGGGCCTGGAGAAAAAGCAACCTCTCAATTTCAGAAGGGAGGAAAATAAATCCAAGGCTTGTGAGACCTTTATTTTATATATATTTTCTTACTGCATTTGGAGGGTGTTTTTTTTTTAACAAAGGAAGAGCCTTGTCATGAAGTAAGAGATCAGTTTGCAGCCAGTGCAGCACAGGGAAGCCTGAGCTGGTCAGATCTGCTTCTTTCATCCAACTCCTCCAAGGTGTGGGGAAATGAAAAGATCTCCCAACCACTTCCAGAACAAGGGAGGTAGCCTGTGGGAGGAGGGGAAAAGGAGAAAGAGAGCCTTGTTTTAAATTTTTAGGGAGACCTTGCTTTAAATTTTTTAATTTAGACATTCTTTAGGAAAAAAAAAGAATGAGACATGATATATTTGGACACTCTCCTGTTCCTCTGCCTTTGCAAAATTCTGCTTCTTTAGGCAATTGTTTGTGCCAGGAAAGTCAGCCCACTGTGCACAGGGTCTCTGGATGGGGCAAAATTTGAATGTGGCTCCTGTTGCTGCCAGTCATGCCTTGGCAGAAGGGTTACACATACAGTAACTGATCCCTCAGGACTTTATCATCTGGCTCCTTCACCAGGAGAACAGCGAGACACATAATACACACTTGCCATGTGATACTTTAACAAATCTTTTGCCATCTACATCTTCATAGGCTTCACCTCAGCCATCTGAACTCATGTGTAGGAAAGTGACAAGTTACAGGCTCTCCTGCATCAAATGTACAACTTCCCTGCAAATCAGTGGGATCTGAGCAACCTTTCACCCCAGGACACAAATCAAGTATTCCCGTTTCCTTCACAGGACAAAAAAAGCACATTTGCATTTACCACATCAATGCCATCCTAGAGGGATGAACCAGGACTTAGAGCAAAACTCTAAACCTGAACTTCAGTCAAACTGGAGAAATGAAGGCCTCATTCCAACCCTGATTTGAGGATGCTTCCATGTCTTTAACAGGCCAACCTGAAAGCCCCATTCAAACTACTTCCGAACCCCGAAGTAGTTCACCCTCTGTCTGGTTTGAACAGAGGGGGTGTAGGAGTGGCTTTGGGAGAACAAGAGAAGAGGCTTGTTTGTCAGATTTGGGGGAGAAGACAAAGCAAGCAAACAAATGAACACAGTCTCTCCTTCAGAAGATCATATAGACTATAAAATTAATAAAAGGAAAGCACAAAAGCAGGACTCCACAGGGACACCGAGGCTGGCAGTCGGTGCTGAAACACCATCCTTCCTGCAGCAGCCTCGAGCAGACACGCCGCACAGAGAAAGCAGCAGCCTGGTAATTAGGCAGTTAAGCCAGTCACACACATAGAGCCAGAATACGCAGCTCAGCCCAAGATCCTTGTTAACTTGAACTTGTTTGCAGGACCAAGGACACATAACCTCACTGATGATGCTGCTGCTTTTGTGGTGATGTCCTTGTAATTTGACTAGCTTACCCTAGCAGATAATAAATTCGGGGGCATGCTAACCGAGTACATGCACACGGAGAATAACTTCACGCTTGCTAACAGCAGTGATGGCTCTGCCAGATTAGCTCTGGAAGCTGCCTGTATGCCATTTACTGCAGGGCAGGAAAAACATTCAAGATAGGGTCTCCCAGCTTTTACAGCACGAGACTGCCTACAGGGAGCAAATTTCGCTTTCCTTAGTATGCCACACAAATGCATTACCTTCCTTGGGGGAGCACTCAAGCTGATGTCATCAAGTAGAAAAGTCATCAGGAAGGGCACAGCTGGGGAACACCGTGCTCCTCTTACAAAATCAGAGCTCAGGTCCTCCCATCTTCCCCTCCATGCGCCGGAAACTGCAGCTGTGTGAGGGAAGGATCGTTTGGGTTCTCAATTTATCAGTTTATATTGTGAGCATTCTAGACTGGTTCATTTTAAAATGTCACTCTATAGAAGAACTAATACAGATGGGAACATGGTGTCTCTGGTCCTGTCCACTCTCAAAACACTCTTAACATCCCCTTTTAGCCTCACACGCCATGGCTCAGGGGAGATACATGCACAGTGTAGCCTTGGGTGCCCACTTAGGCTCTGTGGGCAGAAGTGAAGCAGCGAGCCCCGGTGCCAGTTAAATATGACAGAGGAAGGACTGCCTCAGGCTGGGCTCCAAATGGCATGTCCCTGTGATCTCTCCACAGGTCAGCTTCTTTTTAAAGGGGATGAGGTAACCAAAGTGCCCACATTCACGTTACCTAAGCACTCAGATAAGCCAGTTTGGAGTATGGTATATCCAATTTCTCGTTTCTTTGCAAACATCTCGAGTACGTCAGAGGTGCTACACAGCCCAGGCATGGCATAATTTCACAACCAAATGCAACTGGTAAGCAGCTTCACAGCCAGCATTTCCAAGCTTCCACCAAGCAACTCAGGAGAGTGAGCAAAACTGACGTTATCCAGAACCAAACACCAAACAGCCCTAAAGAGTAAAGAAAAAAAGAACAAAGCACGCCACAGGCAGCAGGCAACCTTGTTCCATTTAACAAATCTCCTAAAAACACCATTAGATGAGAAGTGACAAGGTACACCAAAACATCCTTACGAATGACTCCACGGTCAGTAAAGGCCAAATGTAAAGGAAAAAACAGGCTAAAAAAACCAGAGTTCAGCTGTATTAGTGCTATTACCCCCCTTGTTCTACTGTAGCAGAGCAAAGAATACTCCCTTAATATTCACATGGTGACTGGAATATACCAAGCGCCCACTAAATGCCAGGTGTGCTCGGCAATGCCTCGAATGCAGCAGCGGGCCCCAGGCTCCCTCTCCATTGCAGCCCTCAGAGGTGGCAGTGCTGCCCCATCAGCCCATCCCCAGAGAAGAAACTGTGCTTGCTTGTAAATGAGAGATTGTGTGTCCTAAGGTACAGGGTCCTCGCTGTCCCTCACAGCCACTACATGGCCTGAAGCAAGTAATTTTTTGCACCTCCACCTTCCTACTTATCTGCTCGGATAGCGCGTTCTGAGGTCTCCGTCTTTGGACTTGGCATCAAAGTAATAGTTTCTACATGAAGTAGGACTTAACATTTGTGTAACCCACATGGCATAACTGGAGACCTTTGCCAGTAACTTCTCCTTTGTTGGTCAGGGCTGAGAGAGGACTCCCAGCAAGAGACGCGCACATAACTGATCTTTATAAGCACATACGTAAGACTAGAGTCGATTCAAACTTGTCTGAGCACACAAGGATTTGCTGTGCATTTGTACCAAGACCATAACAAAATATGGTTGCACTTTGAAAAACATACATTAATTACTCATCTCCCTTTTACCTTGGGCGGGCCAATGACACATGTTTCATCTTGATAAGGAACCTGTGATCTTGTTTGGGACATTGCTTTTCTAATGTAGTACTAATAGTAAGGAGGGTGACAAATCTGTTCCTTAACAAATAATTGGCACTATTGAGTGAGCATAGCATTTGATGTCCTTAGATCTCTCCATAGACAGGCATAAATGCTGTAGCTGAATCAGAGTGCACTGATCATTCACAGTTCATGATTACCCTCTTCAGGGTCAGTACTTTTTCTGTCTTCAGCTCCTCCCTGTGTACAACCACAACATGTTATAAAAATCAAGTGCTGGCTGTGAAACTTCCAAGATGAAACTGTTTTCTCTGCCTCCGTCACTAAAAAAACGCCCCAGCGCTTCCACGGTTTGTTGCATCCTAAAAAACAAATGGTATCCAGATATATGGTTATTCATTTCCCCGTTTCAAGTTCAGAGACAGCTTTGCCAAAGCACTTCTTCTCACAGAAGGTAAATCCTAAGTGTGAGTTGTATGCTCCCCAGTGGTTGTTAATAAATTTAATCAGCAATAATATTCCAAAACAGATGCTTGCAAAGATCAATTTACTTTTGGCTTCATCCCTCTGCCTGAGAACACTCTTTTATAACAAGGTGGTTGCAGTGCAAATGACAGTAGTTGTCTATAGTTGTTGTCTATGTTATCAAGACACTACTGATAAGTCAGTGCTGCTGGTTAGGTGTGGAAATGCCTGCATGCTTTTCATTGCTGTGCAAACTGATTAATACATAATTACCTCACTACACAAATCTGCTTTAAGTAAGTAACAGTATGAATGCCAACAAGATCCCTCCTCTTATGGTTTTCAAGAAATAGATTAGATTCTGCTATATTTGCAGGGAAGAATGGATTCAGGCAGCAAAGTCTTCAAAATAGCTAAGAAGGTAAATAAAAATAATCTTAACGTTCTCTTGCTTTTCTGTCTGAGTTTGGGAAACAAAAGATTTAAAGTATTCCGTCTGGAGCGTGGAATCCCTCCACCCCCACCACACTCAGCTCAGACCTTTTGCCGAGTGCACCCTCACACGCTGTGGCTTGGGCGTCCATCTGAGGCCTGTGGATTTCTGGCGTGTACCTATTTCCACACACTCTCTTTCTTCCCCTTTGTCTGCTGGTGGGTCTTTCCCCACTTTAAAAAGAACAGGATTAGAAGAAGAAGGCAAAGTCTCTTCCTTCACTGCCTGCTCATCCCAGAGTCAGCGTCAGCTTGACCACATGCACTGCACCACTTCCAACTTCCAGAAGGTTTTGGGGCCTCTTCTCCCACAACAGGAATGAAGTGGATGGACACGGTCTGATGGCCAAGCAGCTTTCCTGCTTTCAATCGCAGTCCCTGATGGCAAAAAAAACCACCAAAAAACCAAACAACTCTACAAACATGAGGCAGGTAAACAGCCAGGAAAACAAGCAAAGAAAGCATGGCCTCCAGAGCTCCTGCAATGCCTGCCTCTTTTTACATTTGGTTCAAGGGATGGACATCTCTGAATCTCAGGCAAATTTTCAGACCTAAGTATTCAAATATTACTCTGACTTTTGTTCACATCCAGCTTAAGCTGGAGGAAGAGTCAAAAGAAGAAAGGAGTCTGAGGGTCTCCTTGGGCTACAGTCTGCTGCACCACCACTCCAGCACAGCAGTAACAAATCCAAACCATCAATTAAGGCTAAATTACGAATAGAGCAGATGACGAATAGAGCCTGGATTAATTTAGCCACCTGCACAGTAGAGGTTCACATGCTCTTGTCTGAGGAGAGCCAGAGTTATTACTCTCCTCCCCTTCTTCATGGCATTTTAGCTCCTGAAAAAAAAAATAAAATGAGAAAGTTGATCCTGAAGATGCAAAACAGGTTCACTACAAAAGGAAAAAGTTTCCCATGGAAGAATAAAATACTTTCCCCTATTGATTCTTACCTAGCTTTCAGATCCTAAAATAATCAGGGAGATTTCCTGAGTCTCAAAACTCTTCCCATGACAATTTAGGGCAGCTCAGATACTTGAAAATCTTCTTTAACATGCTAATCTACCTATTGCTTTAAATTCATGTCTCTCTACATTAATTTACTCATAAGATGATAGCGCCTTCCTGAGCATTTTTTCCCATCCTAAAACTTCCAAAACGGCCCTCGAACTGTTCCCATCAAGATATCTCCTGGTGGAGAAGCATAAACCACTAGAAGCAGGGTCTCATGGACCTTCTTACGTCACTTGACTGACACAGCAGCATCCTCAGCACACACGTAATGAAACATTTGACCGTGTGGCATCCTTGCGAGGCAGATCCAGTGAGTACATGCTTCTGCTTACCAACTTCCCGAGATGACTCAGTGTCCCACACAGGCATGAAATCTGGTGTTAGATACCTTTGGGTTATGTCTCTTTCTGATTTCAAGATGAGGTTATTACCCCTTTGCCTAGGCGAGATGCCTGCCAGGAGCAGTTGGCACTCTGTGAGCCTCCAAACATGGAATATTAAACCACCACGAGATTATGGGGGTAGCAGGAAGCTTCCACAGGTTAAAGGAAAGTCCTGTTATCCTTTAAAACCCGACACTTGAGTGGGATCCACAGCCCACAAGACAATCTCTGTGGAGAAGCACCTATCAGTTGTCATTAGTGTTGTTCACAGTTTAACGGACACAGAAGTGACAGGCACTGAATAAAAGCATTTTAAAATACATATCTTCTGCTTTAGTCAAGATTTATTGCAGAGATTATACATGATTGCTCCAGTTTTCCTTTAGAGAACCATCACTATGAATCAGCATCCAAGAGCCCCCTTCATACCAAATGTTTAGTTGGCAAGAGTTAATAATTGAGTGAAATCATTTCTATATTTAAGAAGGGAGCAGAATATAGATCTTCAGGCAGATAGTGGACAGGGTGACTCACTATGCTATTTCTCCTCCTTCCCTAAACCCTCTCCCTGCCTTTTCTTGGTTCATATACTAGGTTACTCACAGTCTATAGCTGACTGAAAGAAAAAAATAACAAGCCGTGGAAAATAAGAGGATTTGCTCCTGTTTATCTTCCCCCATTGCAGTAATGACTGCCTAAGTAAAAATCAAAGCTAAGGACTGAAAGGAGCCTGAATCCCAGTCTGTTTGGAGGGCAGTACTCAGCTGAATCTTAAAACCTCCCTGCTGGAAGATGACTGCTGATGTACACAAGAAACAGGAGGAGGATGACCTTGTACCTTCACAGTCTGTTTTCTCCCATGCCACAGGAAAAAGCAATTATAAATATAGTTTCAAAGAGTATAACCTACTGGTCTTACAACTTGTTTTCTGGGTACAGAGCCTTTCACAGATGTCAGATCTCCTTTCCTGTTTAAATTACATCTGCCATTTTATTTGCACCAGAGTATGCTTCAGAAACCTGGAAACACAGGCATTCTAACAGAAGAAACACCTTAAAAGTTCACAATTTCTCTATTCTTCTCTCTATACGAACTACAGATAACTACCTAAAACATTTTACAGGTCCAATTAAGGCAAGTAATTCAGTTTACTTCAGTGAAATTTCAATAAGGCCTGGTCACCAGAAGATCATATTACTATTAAGTGAAATACATTTTACGATATTATTATAGACTACTGACTCCACAGTAACAATATGTTGTCCCAAACCTGTACTTTAGGATAAATCTTTCATCGGTCTTTTCTCTTGAGGTTCCAAGTCTGTATCATACTGAAGACAATTTTCAGTTTCAAGGATAAAATTCCTCTAACTGATGATCTTGTTCAGGTCAGGTCAAAACTGTAATAATCAACTTCAAATACTAGTTGTTGCTCCCTGGCCATACCTTACCCTCACACTTCAGCTCAACATATTTTTCTTAAATTCCAGCTCTCCTTCCAGGAGAGAGAAATTATTCTTTTAACAGTATGCTTATTAGTTTAGCTGTGCTGTCTGAAACCAGTATGGTAATTTTTATTCTCTCCAAAATCTTTGCCACAGTAAACAAGAGCAGTCCTGATTTTGGACTGTCATTGCCTGAACATATATTGCTAGAAAGGGTAAATGGATCGTGAAGAACCATGTGTTAATTACTTCAGAAATCAATATGCTCAACTTGAATATCCCCGAGCAAAGACTGTCCTTTGCTACGTCAGACCACCAATATTTTGTGCTCACTTGCTTTTTCCCCAGCTCTGAATTCACTACAGACTTATTCCTCTTCTATTCCATTTGTGGATCATACTGTCCTGAAAGCTTAGAAGCAATAAATATTGGGGCAAATGGACCCAGTGGCACTGAAGAGTTTGAGGGTTAGTTTGACAAATCAGCTGCTTTAGCTCCAGACATGAGAATTAATTTTTTTTTTTTTTTAATGGAGTCCTCTTAACTGCTGGAAATTGAAAGCCTTACTTCTACACACAACTGTTACAGTGCTAGTCAGACAGCATTGCAGACCAGACCTATTTTGGGTTTTTTATTCCTCTTGCACAACTCTCTGCTGCAAAGACACTTGCGATTTTAAGTTCAGTTGGTGCAAAAGCAATCGTTAACATTTTGAGGAAGCCTGTGAAACAGCATGTCCCCTTGTGTTTTCACCAGAAGAGCTTATTTTCACCACAACCACAGTACCTAACGTAAGCCTGGCTTAAGATTCAGCCAGGCATTGAATTAATCTGACTTATTTTAGGCCACAGCCGTAAAATCAGCCTCCTTATGTTATTTCTTGCTCCTGTGTGAAGCCCAGATGCTTTTTCCTTCCAAAGTTGGTGATAAGTTTGAAACCATTTACCTTGCCCAGTGTATCTTGGTAGAACAATGTGCTGGAGACAACGCCTTCACGGAAATAATCTCAGAAAAGCTCCGTTAGTCTCTCTGGTCACAGATGGTACATCCTGCAGCAGACTCAAACCCTGCAGAACACACTATAAGACTCAGGCATCGCTCCCTGTTTCCTGGACATCAGGTTTTTGGCTAACTTTCATTTTGTTGTTCTTCCAACGGAATATTCGAGGCCATGTCATGGAAGTGACACATCTGCCCACGGCCATCGTAGGACATGAACCTCATACAGTCTCCTACGCTGGCCAGGGGGAGATTGTCCCTCTGCTTAAAGAAACCAAAAATACCACGCTTCCCGCAGCACACACAGATCCTTGTTCTGCCGTGTCGTGTCCATAGCTACATCCAACCGTTTCATCACAGTGGGCAACTAAGCAAACGACAGCAACTTCAGGGGCTTTATCAAACTGCCAGTTCACTCGTGCACTTGACCAAATTAAAAGACTTCCTGGTCATTACTGGGATAAGCAAAAAAACAAGGTCTTGTATGAAATGATTTTAATCTCCATGTACAGGAATAAAAACTATGTGATACGCTGTTAAGCACAGGAGAACATTTATCATGCCATAACTGTAAATGCCATATTGGTTTTGTATCACTGCACGCCTCGTTATTGGAGCAAATGAGGCTCGGGTGACATCGGCTGCCACATTCCAGCTGCTTTTTGAAGCGCCTCCACCTGTTGTTTTGCCCTTCTTGGACCCCAAGCAGCTACATTTAATGAATCCTTGTCGTACCACAGGAAGATCATTGTTGAACAGCTTCAGTCACACACACAATGTTCTCAGGATTTAGATAATTTTCATTCAACAGCTCCTAGGGTTGGCTGTGAGAAACCTGCCCTCCCCGGGGTTCCTACGTGGCAACCGAAAATAAGTAAATAAATAAAAGAGGAAGAGGAGAGAAACTCAGCTTCCTCAGCATCCAAAATAACATCAAGAATGCATCCTGAACGACTCCACCCTCTGCCCACAAGGGGAAGAGGAAGAGACACATGCTCTCTCCTCCCCTTACTCACAATTGATGAACATTTGTTCTACTCTTCCTGGATGTAGCTCTCAGGAAAGTATTTTCTATCCTTGGAAGAGAGTCAGTGCCCACCAGCCTCAACCTACAGAGTGTTACACGCTGGTACCACCAGCCAGCCCATGCTTTGGGTCACCACCCTCTGCTGCAGAGTGGGATGCTGCCTCCCCAGGGCTGGCTGTAATGGAATGTGTACAGAGCACGTAACAGGGTGGGCACAGCCACGGGGATTTGCCTTTATGTCAATTGTACAGCAAGGTTCCAAGGACTCCTCAGCCAAAATGATTTGTCTTCAAAGATGCAGGTCTCTGAAGGTAAGACATCACTGCTGGAGAACAGGTATATTAAAAAAAAAAAAAGGATTTACAACCTTGTGTTTCGCCCACGTCGTTCTACAACTGCCCCACCTACAATACATTACTGTTCTCCTTCACCTGTTGTTTTGCTCCCATGTCTGTCACTGCAGTTTTTGACAGATGCTGCTGTGATCTCCTTGCTGTAAAGTCCCATTAACTTCAACAATAACTTCAATAAATAACTTATTTCCCTTAAGATGCTCAAAGTCCTGGCTTTGGTTGCTTTCTTTTCTGCTTAAATTTCTCATTAGAATTCACTGCAAAACATCTGGACATTCCCACATCTCATTTCTTCCTTCATAGTTCTATCACTTCACACTGTGGCTTTTCTGTTCTTTTTATTTATTAATTTGCAACATTGGTTAATTGTTTGTTTGCTTTTCCATCAAAACAGATGTCATACATTCCAAGAAATATCAGTTGGAGGAGACTTTTGGTGGTGTCTAGTCCATCCCCACACTTGCAGTAACACTACCTGCCACTTAGACCAGGTTACCCACAACTTTGCCCAGCCACACTGCTAAAACCTCCCAAGAGGCCTTCCACATCATCCTGGGGTAAGGCGATGCGGTGCTGCACATCCCTCCTGCCCTCCTAAATTCCATCCCACCAGCTATCTCCAGAGCTGCAAGAGCTTCAGCTGAAACAAAGGGCTGAGGCTGCTCTGAGGTTCACTCCTGGTACGTGGAGCAGGGCACCATCAGTTCTGCCCCAGGAGAGGACACAAGAGGCACCACGTACCCTGCCCACACTGCACAGGTGTCCTGGCATCTGAGGAGCTAGATGATCTCTAGAGGTCCCTCCCAACCCCTAACATTCTATGATTCTATGATTCTATGCAGTGGCCACCTGATCCACTCGCAACAGGCAACCTCTACAAAAAGGGCCAAGAGTTTCCACAGCACCTGACCCTACTCTCTGTGGTCCAAATGAGTGTCAGCTCGTACTCACATTAACCCCCTCTGGGGTAAATATGTTCCTCAGCAGGGACGAGGCTGGTACAAACGGAGTCATCACTAGCAATCAGGGAATTTTGTGGCCATCCAGCTGGTTATTTTTACTTAAGCTGATCACAAGTCTGCCAGAAACCAAGGGAAAGGAAAAGGGAAGACTGAAAAAGATACACACCCAGGTGTCCTCTGGACCCAAGCATGCACCCCAAAATGCTCCCTAGGAGATCTGAGGAGAAAAAATGACTAGAGCAAGGACAGGCAAGCTGAAGTCTGTAATGTGACAGGGCTAAGGAAGGGCGTTGGGAACCAAGAGTACTGTCTATTTTTTCACAGAGCCAGGAGAAGAAAAACAATTCTTCATATATATTAGCAGAAGGTACAGAAATTCTTACACAAGCTGGCGATCTACAGAACACATCTACAAGGCGAACAGAAACAGTGTGTGGGCCCAACACCACTACACAGCCGGCAAGAGCATAAATGTGAGTGGCCCTGAGAAAAACAGTGAAGCTCATCAGTGAAAGAATTGTTAGGGAAGTTTAACAGTGTTATACGGAATGCCAGCACATTTTACAGAGTGCTTTGCAAGCCGTTTGCTTTGTTAAAGCAGGCAAGCTCTGATAGCAGGGTGGCAACTGTATAAAATGTGTGAAAGCCAGCAAAATCATTTCAATAACAGCGAAGCAAATAACACATTGTGTAACAGCGAGCAAGAAAATTATTCAACCTATGAGAAAAATTAAGAAAGGCTCTGTAGGGATCGTATGCCTGATCCCAGAAATAACTGGAAACAAACAATGAAACAAGTTCATTCCTGACACAGTTCCAAAGGAGCCAGTGAGGAAAAAATGCGCCGTGGAAAAATTTAGCTCTGTCAGGAGTATTTACATGGACAGTGCAAATATTTTGATCAATAGCTAAGAGAAACATGTTGAAAATGGAAGTGCAAATTATCTCTAAAAGGTGGAATGTCGCTTTTAGCAAAGGAGATGCACATTGCTAACCTTGAGAAACCAAACCTTTAGTGATTTCCAAAGATTGTGTGAATCCCCAATCAGTAATAAATCTCAGCCTCCTTGTTTTAAACCACTATCGTGTCACTGAAACCATAGTAGCTTAACGTGAACCACTCTCAATTTAAACTGATGTAAATAAGAGCTTCTCAGATATAAAAGATAAAGAATCAAGCTCTTTCCCTGTGATCTATACATTGAAGAAGTCTGGAGAAAGTCAGGTTCTAATTCAAAAATGAGACAGGTTAACATCCCTTTAAGAAAAACACGTTTCTGCCTGCTAGAACAATCCAGGCCAGATTAACCTTATAGAAGTAAACTGCCTGCTGAGATGCAATCCAAACAAAAATTGTTCTTCATATCTTCCTTTCTGTTTCCGGCCTAAAAATCAGAGGCACTTGAGCAGATTTCATGGAAGTGAAATGTGCTGGGAAAATAAGGAGGAAAAGGGAGCTTCTAGAAATGGAAAAATTGATTAAAACTGCCTGCCTGGTGGTGAGCCACAAATTAATTATTTCAACAGTGCTTTATGGAGTTTATTAAGTTGTTATACAACTGCAAGCACAGTTATTATTATGGATGATGTGATCTGCAAACAAACCTGAAGGAAACTGGCCACTTCAATCCTATGGCATTAATCTGGGTTTGGGCAGCAAGGCCTTCCGCTCCTTGGGGTTCCTCAGCCATTTCTATACCACTGGAAGAGGTAGATTTTTTGGGAGCAAGTAAAGCACAGTGGAATGCTAAATTCAAGGTAACAAGATGTGATTTGCTGTGAAACGCAAACCACCTCAGTTAACATTGATGAATTGCTTTCAGAAGGTTGGATGCCAGAGACTGATGCCAGGAGGCACAGAGCAGAGCTTCCGCTTGTGCTTCCTCTCATAAGACTGTTGTTTGCACACAGCAAAACTGCTCTGAGAACCAAACCAGCGCAGCAGTGAGCGGGGGATTTGCTTCTCCACCGTGTCACTGCTCCAAAGCCACACACTACTGTCAGCTCACCTGATGAATGGGTCCTGCTTAGGGCTGCGGACGAACACGCAGCCCAGGGTTGAGCGCTGTCCGTAAAGGATGTTGTGTTACTGCCAAATCAAACCTGGAGAAGCAGACCCTCACCATTCACATCGCTCAGTTGACAGATGGCTTTGTCTGGACTGTTTGAAAGCAATTCCTGAGCATCTTTCAGGAGGTGATTCACTCCAAATGCTGTTTCCGCAAAAGCAAGAGGAATAAGGTGACATTAGCGGTCATCGTCTTCCTTACATTGTACCTCAGAACACCTGCAGCAAGCTGGGAGACCCCAAACACTCCAAGGGTTCTCCATATCCACCTCCTCTTTGCTGCTGTAAGCACACGACTCTGAGGGGACTGTGACACACTTTTTCAGACTATTTGACCTGAAGCTCCCATGCACACACATAGAATGGTAATTACGTCCCAGGGGCAGATATTAACTTTGGAGATGATACAATCTCCACCCGGCATTTTCCAGAATGCCACTGTAATTCCATTTTGTAGAATTTTTGTCATTCTTGAAATTTGTTTTCACTTTAGTTAAAAATAGCCAGAAAACCCCAGAATTTTGAAATTTCCAAAGTCTTGGAGTCATCTGCATGACTTGGTGCTTTAAAGCCCAGGGCTTTGGGATCAGATTCCTCTGTTTGGGAAAGCTGATGGGCTGGGAGCTCCCACGATGCAGCCTCCCACCAGCCTGCAATCCCTGTGCAGAGATGGGAGACACCCACCCAGTTTTCCCAGAACCCATTTTCTGTGATGGAGCATTTTGTAGAAAGTTTTTACTTCAATTAATTCCCCATCCTGATGTGAATAACAAGCAAAAGTTGAGTCAGAGGCTTCTGGGCTAACTCCAGCGACGATAGAACTTGCAAGTCTCAAACTATCTGTGTCTTTGAATAGTTAGCATCGCTACTGCCAAAAACAAAACAAAACAAAAAAAAACCACAGCCCCACTGGTAAGCCTATGTTGTTACAGCACGAAGCATATCCTGCCATGGTCTACATGGGGCTTACAATGCAGAACAGTCAGAGCCATGTGTCTCTGCCACCGTAATAGTTAGACACGCTCATTACCTGTTGTGAGATTACCAAGAGCTCCGACTAGGGAGAAAGATCCAGCCCAATTTAAAAAAAAATCTGCATCAGTGAGCTCGTATTATTAGTTTTCTTTAGAATTCTTTCCAACATTTTACTGCTGTTTCCCTTATTTATGAACCTCATTACTTTTAAAATGCCCATTCCTCACAACCACACAAAGCATCTTCCCCTTCAGAGCGTCACAAATCCACTCATTCCCGCAACTCACTCCTTCCAGACAAGCAGCTAAATGCCCCAATTCTGCCAAAAGCGAGGAGCGGGCCAAGCAAAACACGGCAGAGATGCCCACGAGGAGAAATTTGCCCTGAGTGCCTTCAGGAAACACAAGGCAGGTGGACGCAGCATGCCCAGATGAGACCATGCTCATGAAGGGGCACCACAGAGATGCGGTGGCACAGGTGGTGCTGGAAGCCAGTCCAAAGCCCAGACCCACTTAATTTCAAAAAGGAACAAAAGTGTCTCTCTTTGACAAGGTCCTTAGTACTTTCATCTCCTTTGCAAGTGATAAAGGAGAACCGTAAGCCTGCAGAAGTTAGGCGCAATTTAAAAGCGCCCAAGATGACAGAGGATATATCAGCATAAAGGTCAGTTTAGATGGGAAAATATTATTCTCAATTTAGCTGCAAAGTTTCCTACTCAAGAAGCACAGCATAAAGCCTCCCATCTAAGCTTTCTGTATTAAAAAATGGGGTTGGAGTCTTTTGTCTTCAGGCCAAGCAAAACAAACTCCAGGAGCTGATTTTTTTCATAAATCATGATAGCATCACTCTGCAGAAAAGAAAAGTAGCTTGGGAATTTCAGGGTTTATCAAAAACAAGTGTGTCCAGAGCTCAGTCCTGGTGAGAGACACGAAAGCCAAATCCAGCTTTGCAAATAAGGGTGGTGAGAGATTCCCAGTCATTAATCATTCACAACAAAGCATCATATTTTAAGTGAGAGGCAATTCCAGCCACAATCTCAGGTTTACCTCACCTCCTAAACTGTAGATTGCACAGATCCATCTTACGAGGTGTCCAGAGGGTAAAGTGTCTGATTTCAGCTTTATACATGCTCTATATAGGGTTGATCAGATAAGTCAAAGTGGCCAACTCCTACAGAAAATTTGTTTTTGGACGGCAAGTGTATATTTCTAGTGAGTTTATGGATAGAGCTGTAACAATAACAGATTGTTTAGTTTATAAAAGCTGTGAGAAAATGGCATTTCAGCTCCAACTAGAAAAAAACTAGCTGCATTTTTTAAGTTGCTGAAGAAGTTTAAGTCAACTATATTTAAGATCAAAGAGGTTAGTTTTATGAAAGTGAAAAGTTTCATTTCAGTCATTTAAAAATATTTAATACCCAAGTCACATTGAAGAATATTGCAAAGCAATACATTTCCAACAAAAAAACCCCAAATATTTTGTTTTGAAATTAACAGGATTTCTTTCTCCTTCAATCTCTACTTTTTTTTTCCAAAACGAAACATCCAACCAACTTAAAATATACACCTGTGAGCATTATCAAATCTGCTATCTTCAGCCTCTACTCTCCAAGAAACTTCCTCAAGGCTTTGACTCCTATGACATCTTGAGTGCTAGACACAATGCTCAGCATCCCTCTCCTCTATGGGAGGAGGAAATGAAAAAGGAGGCCCAGTTACATGGAAGTAATTTGCCCAAGATCAGCCAGAAAAAGCAAAACAGACTAGAGTGTCTGGTCTGTCCCATGTTAAGAAGCATCAGTCTTCACTGATCAAAAGGCTTTGCCTTACAGTATTCAAGAACTTTATGAAAGTCTTTATCTTTTCTTGTTTTATTTGATGCACCTCATGTCATATCATAGAATGGCCCAGGCTGGAAGAGACCTTAGAGATCATCTAATCCAACCTCCCTGTCATGGGCAGGGACGCCTCTCAACTAGATCAGGCTACTCAAGGCTCTGTCCAACCTGGCCTTGAACACCTCCAGGGAGGGGGCAGCCACAACATCTCTGGGCAATTTATTAAAAGTCTTGCCACCCTCGCAATGAAGAATTTCTTCCTAAGATCCAATCTAAATCTGTTCTCCTTCAACTTAAACCCATTTCCCCTTGTTCTATCAGTGGACGCTCTTGTAAAAAGTCCCTCTCCTGTAGGTTCCCTTCAGGTACTGGAAGGCAGCTATTAGGTCTCCCTGGAGTGTGGCGTCAGAGATCAGGGAGATAGGCTGGGAGCCTGTAGACTGGAAGCCTTTGTGGCTAAGGATTTCCAGCAGATCCTACAACCAAAGCAAGTCTAGAAAACAAAGGTAAGTTGAGATCCGGGCACCTAAAGTTATTTCTTTTCTAGAGATTTCCCACAAGGATGCAGAGCAGGCTCCAAACCCTTGGCAAATGTCACAGGGATGATGTGCTGGGCTGGAGGTGTTTTGGAGCACCTTAACCACATCCACGGGCTTCAAGCAGAGCTTGAAAACATGGCCACAAGGATTTTACCACAATTACCTGTCTTGTTTGAGTAAAGTCTCGGACTATAGGCACGAGGGCAGAAATCATAACACAGTGCCAATGATTTTCATGATTGCTTTCATCTCACCACTTTTTTTTTTTTTTTGTAAGCTGGAATATAATTGAACTGAAACCATGACAAGTCTGGCGTTTAAGCACTTCTGAAGGTCTGTGGCATAGTTCACATGGGATTGGTTCCACTGACCCATTGTCCAGCTGCAATTTTTCAGAGATGTTTTATGGGGTAAGCCCAGACTTAACGGGCACGACTTCATCAGAAGCCTCCCCAGTACGGGGAGAAGTCCCTTGTCCTGCATTACACAGCGCCGGCGCTGTCAGGAGCGGGGCTGATGTGAAGCCCCGGTCAGCCAGCAGACTGAGAGCTGCCGGCTGAATTTGCTAGAACAGTCACGAATCAGGAACAAGCCATGATGCAAACAGCTGAACTATTTTTTTTCCCCTTTATTTTTTTTTAATTTGGGCCCATTTTCAGACTGCTTCAAAGAAAATAATATTCCCTGCTCATTTTGTTACAAACCAGCCAAGTTTACTCCAAAATGACTCACTCTGTCACTGAGGGAGAAGGTATGATCTGCCACATGTGTCAGAGAAGGCCTATGAGGTAATTTCATTCACTCACCATATGAAAACTATTATTTCCTCATATAACGAAAAAGCAAGGATGTAGGTGGTAATCCCCAGATGGACACAAAAATGAAAAAAAGCTCTGGTGGATGGATAATCATGTTTTGCAAAAACAAATGTATTTCAACCGTGCTGAGTATTTCTTTGTATGGAAAGTAGGTTTTCTCATCTGCAGCATCCACATAATATTTGGCAATAACAGCATAAGCCAGAATTCATATGTGAATGTGCCTCATTTCTGATGCTGACATTTCATGATGAGTTGAGTAACCCAGGAAATTCAGGTACCATAAAGGGTAAAGAGCCACAGATAGCGTACCTTTTGCTTCCTGTGTAGTTCCATCACTCTTTGGTACGTTTCCAGACCATATGAAACACAGTCTTGCTCACCAAGTTTTCTGGATCCTCAGCATTTGAATTAAGTACTCACAGATGTTCCCTTTGCTCTATACTCCTTTATGCACGATGGATCCCCTCGGTGCAGGCTCTCTGCTGAGGTACAGTTGTTTTCTCACTTCAAAAAGAATTTCAGAAACCATTTCAGTTCATCTGCGGAATTTTCCATCCAAATGTTGTTATTTATTTGCATTGTCACCATGCACCAGAAGCCAGCCATTAGCAAGGGCCCTACTGGAAAGGTACTGAACCTTCTTTTGTCCCCACAACAAGTTTCCCAAAGGAGTGTGACAAAGCAGAACTCAGCATTTTTTACTTTTATTAACCTCAAGCTAAAAAGAGGGAGGGGGAAAAGGAAGTCTAAATGGAGAGGAATCAGAGCTGAGAACTTGTCTCACGAATCAGTAGGGTCAATGCCACAGCTTTGCAGCCTGTGAAAGTGCCACTGAGACAGGCGGCAGCTGAGCTCCCAAACCAGCGAATTCTTCAAGGAGCATTTCAGAACATCCAGTTCAGGACCACATCTTTCTCAAGAGACACTTTGAGTTCCCAATTTCAGTCTTGGGAAACACACACAGTTGAACATACAAACGATGTGAATGTCGGACTAGATGATCTTTCGAGGTCCCTTCCAAGCCCTGACATTCTGTGATTCTGTTCCACCCGTGCTGAGACTTGCACTGAGTGGCAGGCTGTATATCCAGTAAGGACTTGGTGGGTAGGGGTAGTCCTCCTCCCCCTTTCCTACTGAGGTGGGACACCCACGTTGCAAACCAGCTGCGATATGCAATCCAGGACTAAAGGACCATTTGTCCTTCAGAGGGCTTCTGGGGCTCTGACAGACCCCAAAAACTCTCAGGGCACAGCTCAGAGTAGCCCCTGGGGAAACAGGAGAAATACCACTATTTCACCAGTTGGCACCAGGTGAGGGTTACACAGGTCACAAGGCTGGGTGGCTACCATAAGAGGCATGTGTTGAGAAACACCGAGTCACTCTCGAATTTGTGTGCTGCTGCACAGAAACCTCACGGAGATACAGGCTCACAGCTTGTGTACATACACCACTGTGCTCCAGCCTGCAGTAGAGAGCAAGACCGTGACACAGCTGAGAGAGAAGCCCCATCCTCAGCAGCAGGCCTCAGTTTCACAACAACAGCCAGTTAAACCATTTGTTTTCCACTCCAGCACTGACTGAGAGGAAAGAGCTTTGCTCAAGCAAAGGTCTTGTGCTCACTTTATAGCACAGGCTAGGCTTTGCTGTTGTTCTGAACCTCACTGGGGAGACACAGGCAGGACCCAAGTAGACCAGAGCCCCCCCACAAGTGGAACCCAGCCCAGTCACTGGAGAGGCCCAGCTACCCAGACCATCATCGTCTTACCACCCACCGCCCACCGAGAAGAGCAGTGCCACAACTCCTTCGCTGCCCCGTATCCAAACCCAATTCTGTGCTCAAAAAAGCAGCAGAGAACTCACAAGAAGCCAATGCTACAAGCTAAAACTCCTCTGTATCCTCTCAGACCAGCACTGCATTCCTCCAGCTAACACCCTCAGCACAAACGGCATTGAGTGCACCCGCAGCAAGTTTGCCGACGACACCAAGCTGTGTGGTGCCGTGGACTTACTTGAGGGAAGAGATGCCATCCAGAGGGACCTTGATAGGCTTGAGAAATGGGCCAGTGCAAATTGCATGAGCTTCAACAAGTCTAAGTGCAAGGTCCTGCACCTGGGCCAGGCCAGTCCCAGGCACAAATACAAACTGGGCACGGAGTGGGTTGAGAGTAGCCCTGAAGAGAAGGATTTGGAAGTGTTGATAGACGAGAAGCTCAACAGGAGCCAGCAGTGCGCTCATGCAGCCCAGAAGGCCAACCCTGTCCTGGGATGTATCAAGAGAAGCGTAGCCAGCAGGTCAAGAGAGGTGATTCTCCCCCTTTACTCTGCTCTTGTGAGACCCCACCTTGAATACTGCATCCAGTTCTGGTGTCCCCACCATAAGAGGGACATAGAACTGCTGGAGGACGTTCAGAGTGGGGCCACAAAGATGATCCAGGGGCTGGAGCACCTTTGCTATGAGGACAGGCTGTGGGAGCAGGGATTGTTCAGTCTTGAAAAGAGAAGACTTCGGGGGGACCTAATAGCTGCCTTCCAATACCTGAAGGGAACCTACAGGAAGGCTGGGGAGGGACTTTATACAAGAGCGTCCACTGATAGGACAAGGGGAAATGGGTTTAAGTTGAAGGAGAACAGATTTAGATTGGATCTTAGGAAGAAAGTCTTCAGTACAAGGGTGGCAAGACTGGAATAAATTGCCCATAGACATTGTGGCTGCCCCCTCCCTGGAGGTGTTCAAGGCCAGGTTGGACAGAGCCTTGGGTAGCCTGATCTAGTTGAGAGGCGTCCCTGCCCATGACAGGGAGGTTGGATTAGATGATCTCTAAGGTCCCTTCCAGCCTAGGCCATTCTATGATTCTATGAAACCGTCTTCAAAGCCTGCCATGCTAGCAACCAGGGTCTGATCTAGAGGCTGGGACCTTGCACATCACCTCAGTGCCAGGGACACAGAAAAAGGCTGCCCTTCGGCTTTTCTCAGCAACAACAGCAGCGATGACCATGTGGTTATGGGAAGCAGTGGGATGGTACAACTCCTGGGCTGGTTATGACACACACTACCCTTCTGTCAGGCAGCTGGATTTGAACTTTGGCTTCAAACCTGCACTTTCAGATGTTCTAAAGGGTGAAAGCACACTGAGTGCCATCAGGGAGCAGGATTGGCCAGAGCATGGGCTCAGGGACTGTAGCTGTGGAGTCCCAACAAAATGTACCACATATGTAGGTAAGGATTTGGGAATGCAGGTCATCTGCCAGATTAAAAATGTTTTGCAGTGGCAGCAAAAGACATGTCACCTCTGCAGTGTTTCGTTGGGTTTGGTTGGGGTTTTTTTTTGGTTTTTTTTAGCTGCTTGTTCCAAATGAGAAAGTGTTCCTAGAGGAAATATTTTTTTTTCTGAAGAGATTAAAAAGACTTTGACAACCCAACCTATTTTCTTCCAGTTCTTGGATACTTACTAGTTTACTAACATTTTTTCCACCCCTGAGAATTCTCACAGCCAAGGCAGAAAGCCAGTGCAAATACTCCATCTGACTCTTCCAACTGCAAAATGTAACGAAAAGAGGAACTTTCGGGGGGTAAACTCAGCTCATCTGCAACGATGGCTTTTATTCAAGATGAGCCCGAGCCAAGTTTCCTTGCTTTCTCCTCTCTCTTTTCAGGACCATGCTGTGATGGCAGACAGAGACTCCACACAGAGACCCAGAGTTTCTGCAGATGGTCTATTTTAGGAGGCAAAGTGTCTTGTAGGTACAGCTCCCCCTTGCCCGAGGTAGTGATCAAACAGAAACCTTACAGGCCTGATTGCCCTTGTACTTGTGCCTGTTCTCTGCAGACTGACGTCAAAGACGCTACACATTTGCATTGGCGTAAATAGCAAGAGAGGAGAATCAATCCCTGTTCAGCCGAACGCAGGTCACTTCCATCCCCTGGCCAAAAGTACTCTCAGGACAGCACACAATTTGGTCCATTAATTTTAACATATTGGCATTTCCTCCGTGAACATTTTGTTTACAATTTCAGTAAGCCACTTTGGAAAATGCTCCTATAAATCAGGATAAATAAGAGCTTGTCCTGTTCACCTCCAGTGTCAGACATTAGTAGTGTGGGAGGTAGGGCAATCGCAGATACAAAAAAGAGAAACCCAAGCTTTCTTCACTAAATCCTTAGTGTTTCAGGTAGGTCTGGACTGTAAATCTGTTGAGCATTCCAACAGTCACACAACAGGAGTCTAGTTTTAACCAATTAATTTACAGTAGCCATCAGTATTCCATTAAAGTGGCCACAGCTCACACACTATATCTCTCGGCAGGGAGGCAAGCCTTGTTCATTTGCTCTGTTTGTTACTTACGCCAAAGAGTAAAGGGATAATCTAGATCAAATGTGTATTCTGGCTCTGTTGCAAAGGGGTAAGCATGGAGCTTCTCTTCAATTACCAGAAGAAAAGACAAAGCTGAAACTGCTCTCTGAATTGCCCATAGCATTTGAGGAGACAGCGGAGGATAAGGCTGCGCTTTCCAAAGCAAAATGAGTCACCTGTTGTCTGCAGGAGCTCATGCCAAGAATGGTCGGATCCGAGCTCAAGGGAGTGCTTTCCAGAGGACTTCAGCCAACAGCTGTTTCCCTTCAGCTGGATTGTGCTGAGAATCTAGTCTCAAGTTAAAGTGTGAAAAGAAAAAATGGTACCAGATGCCAAAAGAAGTGTGAAGGCCAAATTTCCCAATACAATGAAAACATGGACTGCTGGAATTATCTAGTTTACTCTTCTGCTCACGGATTATCCCCAGCTTAGCGTGGTGCCCCTGCTACAGCAGTGGGGTTGCAGGCAACCAACAGAGAGCCCTGGAGAGCTCCTCCTCCTTCCTGAAGAGATGAGAGGATCAGTCTCATGAATACACGTGATTGGCCTGATCCAGAAGTTCAAGCAGAGAATTCTTCAAACAGTGCTAAAGACCAGGGATAGTTTGGGGAAAGGAGTTTCCATAGGGGCAAGTGAGGAGGCAAAACTGAAAATGAGGCTGAGGATATGTTAGATCAGCATCCTGCTCCATTGCAGACTACCTGTAGGCACATCTCTGACTGCTGATCTCCTGAAGGCATAATGGATACCTGACCAGGCCACCTAATTTTGGTGGGAGCCAGGTGCTCTCTGTCTTCACAGGCGTGGAATCTGGAGCTTGGTCTGTTTAATCAACTCTCTGTGAAATGGAGTTAATGCTTTTGTCCTCCGTACAGGAATTACTGTGACAACAGCTGAGGAGCACAGATCTCACCACCTCGCAAAACATGAGCTAGTTTTAAGTAGGATCTTAAAGGGAGAAATAAATAAATAGTATTTTCCACTGCAATTATCACTGGAAATCTTCAAATGATTAGGGTGGGATGTAAGAGTAATTCTGCCTGCCTTGTAATCGTAACACTTGGCCAGATTCTGCAGAGGTTACAGCAAACGAGCGCCCAGCGTGGCAGCTTGCTCTTGCTCCCTGACCCTTCTCTTTCCAGAGATGCACAGGATTATCACAGCTATCAAGTTTTTTATATCTTCACCTCTCTGCAAAGGAGCCGGAGTGGCTTCTATTTCATTTCAAGCAGTATGCCTCCCAGAAACAGGTGATTCCCAACATGGACAGACAGCAGAAAGCAACTATAAAATGTTCATTTCTGTGTTAAAACCGAAAACAATTTGCCAAGCCTCAGTTCTTAAAAGAAGAAGATTCTCCTGAATCAGTGGTAAAACATCTTTTTTATAGACTTCAAAGCCAGGAAGGATCACTGATCAAGTCTGACTCCTAGTAAAACACAGGTCAATGATTTCATCCAGTGAAGCCAGCACCCCACCCACGCATGCAAACTGAGCCTCCCAATTAGTACTGGTTAGAGCTTTCCAGTGCAGTATCAGGAAATGCTATTTCATTGGAAGTGAAATGTGTCAGCTCCAATTACCATTTCATTCTGAGAAAAAAAGTATCACACCACAGATTTACAGGACAGGCCAAATGTAACCTTTTGCCTTTCCCTTTTGTAATGGCTTTTTTTTGTACGTTTCGTTAGAGGAACAGCTATACAAACACATCCAAAATTAAACGCTTCGGTGAATATTCAACTTTTAGATGCAAATTAAACAAATACATTTACTCTTCTCCTTGGACAAAATGAAATACATCATTCTCACAGTGCCATCAACAAAACCAAATATGAAACCATATACAGACAGTGAGGGGAAGGCAAGTGGGATTAGCAGCTACATGGAAACCTTCATGCGATGCTGCTCACTTCTATGCAGTAACACCATGTTTACACCCAAATGAGTACAGGCAATAACGACAAAGGCTTGTTGCAAGTCCCTCAAAATGGCTTAGAAAGAAACCCTTTGGCTAAAACACATGCGTGCTGTTCAGCCAGAAAAATCTTTTCTTCCCTGTATTCATAGTGGTGAGAGGATGGGAAAGAAATGTCAGATTCTCAACACAAAAAGGACTATTTAATTATTGAAAATTCTAATGAATTTTCACACCCTGTGCCACAAAGCTTTGCTTACAAACATAAGATGATCTTCTAATTATTAAAACCTCCTTTAGTTTAAGCTGCTTTGAAGGTCTCCCACAGTGCTGAGGCTCACACTTCTAAAGAAATTTCAAATTATAACACAGCTGACTAAATGAACCTACATGTGCTACCCTTGCATTTGACTGTCTAAGACACTAGTAAGAAAGTTTCACAGTGCGGTGCATTTTCCAGGCATTTGTTTTGCCAAATAGCTACCAAAGTTTTTCTCCTTTTCCCATTTTTTTCATTTGCCCCCCCTCACAGCTTCTATCACTAAAATTTTTCCTCATGGGAACCTTAAAGAATTTTAAAGAGGAGGAAATTTAATTTTTTTGGCAAATCACTATATTTGTGATCGCTTTCCTTATCCCTAAAATAAAATTAAATACCTAAAGCAACCAAGCTTATACATTAGGACTAGGTAGGAAAGGGAGAAAAATGTAAGACTTTGACCCAGGTTCCAATTCTGAAACCAGCACCATGCAATAAGTGATGATGTACCACAGAAAAATATTAAAATCAATTTCAAGTTCTCACTTTCTCACTTTCTCACTTTCAGTCATCATGTGTGCCCCTCAAGAACTTCACTCTGCTTTCCCTCCTGAACACAGTTGCTTTCTGGGATGCTGAGCTCAAGTGTACGGAGGGACTGGTGCTCCACAAGAGCTGCACCGCACCAGGGGAAGAGTTGCTGATGGTCCCCAGGACACACTGAAGGGACTTGAGCCTTACTGAGGGCACTTAACTTTGAAACATTCTCTCCCCTGGTACAAAGCCAAATTTCCTTCAATATTTATTTCAGGTGCTTAGTACCGTGTCATGAGACAGCATAATTTTAACTTCCAGCAATGTATTCCTCAGATGGAAGAAGCAACTTGTAGGGCGTTACAGGTTCCTGTTGCGACAAACCGTATCGATGGTGACACGCAACCCTACATAAACTGAAGGAGAACCAGCTCCATAGACACCTACCTCTGGTACAGGCACTGCCAATAGGTAACTGTGTACCGCCCTATGTGGGCAGCAGTGGGCTGGATGCCTTTTAGACACCCAGAAAGCAGTGTCTAAACCATGGAAGAGAATAAAGTCTATAGACAAAAACAAAAGCCTAAATCTTCTTTGTCTGAAAGAGCAATTATCTGTCTGACTTAAGAATTTATGCTGTTACTCATTACTAGAATATCTGAGCACATTCCAGTTTAAACCAGCGGGAACAGAAACATTTCTGGTGGTGGTACTGTAAAAGACTGTTTTAAGAACTTTTGCCTCAACCTTGCTGGTGTTAAAACTTGCTAAAAGGCTCTGTGAAGAAGAGACTGTGTTAAAACCTAAACGACAAGGCTGCTGTTACAAGCTTGGACCTCTGATAAGTTCTAAAACAACAACTTCAGGGCCCAGCCCCGATAAGCCATGGGGCTCGAAGTCCTGAACAACAACTTCTGGGTCTGGCTCAACCGCCGATACAGCTGTTGTCTTGCAAGCCCACCGGTGTGTGAGCTCACCGATGTAACTGCAGATAAGGCAGCCGCCCTGCAAGCATGAAAGCCCAACGGTGTGCAAGCGCAAAGATATACAAATTGCCAAGTCATCCTACGTCTGTCAAAAAGGGGCCCTCCGGACACCTATGCATGCCCCACTGACAGAGGCGACGCTGGGGGGGGTGAAGATCGCTCCTGACGACCCTTGTGCGCATGCGCTGAACAGGTGGAGGATAAGCAAAGCGGCTCTCGGAACACTATAAAACACCACCGTGAACAGATACTCTTTGGAGATCTCCCCCACAGAATCAAAACAGGCGGCCCTGTGAGACGTCGCTGGATCTGTGGTGGTAGCTATACTTCTTGCTATTCCAAACGTTTTACTGCTTTGCTTTTCGTTTTCCTTATCTTTCTTTCCTATTGCTCTCTAGTGGTTGTTAGTCAATAAAGGGTTTTGCTTTTGTGACATCTGACACCGTTTGTGTCTTAATTTCACCCTTGTGATCGAAACAAATCACCTTGACCCTAACCTCTACCAGGTATAAGCAGGTCAAGACAGGTACTTTTTGAAACTCCCTACTCAACAGCTGAACAAATACGTACCGTGCATCCATAAATATTTTTTTATTTCATCTGAGAGCAGGCAACTATACTTTGTTAAATGTTCACAAGGACACTAAGGTCCAGTTTGAAATCTGTGCTTGTATTAAACCGAAGAAGCAACGACATATCATCAGTTAACTCTCCAGTACAGAGAACGAGCCACAGAGGGCCTACAAATGCACGATGCACTGGTGTTAAATACTCATTTCTGTTGCCACATTTGCAGCTGCCAGAGACACACTCGGTTCACCTTGACGTTGGAAGCAAGTAAAGCAGAAACTTCTTCCAAATAATTACGACAGCAAAAAGCAAAGGGTAAACAATGAACTACCTGAAAAAAAAGGCAACATTGCAGTATCTGAACTCAGCAGTAACCAACTAAAACCACTCTGGGCTACCTGTGGCCATTCAAAAACATATAGGAAAGGAGGGAACTAGAGAAAGGGGGCAAGCTGACACCTTCCCCTGGAATGGGAACACCTGCATTTTGTTTGGGAGCCTTTCTGACATTTAAGCCATACACACCTTTATTCCCAGTCCAGCTACAAGAAGATCTTTAAGCATCCCTGACACAGGCAGCTTAGGAATTTAGCGACTCATACTCTATTGCACCAAATACAGAACTTGGCAGCATCAAGAGTCAAATCACTTGTTGTCCCACCCTCCATCTGCATTAAGCATCTCCACCTAAGGGAGGGAGAAGAAGCAAGACTGCAACAGAGGTAAGAAGCAAACTGAAAATGTCCACTGCTTACCACAAGGAGACACAACCACAAGTTTTCATGACCCCTCACGAGCGTTGTAGAGGAGTGCTTTGCTGTGGGGGTCCACAGAAACCCTACAATCTTGCAAACAGAGTGGAACAGGAAGGTTTTTCCCTCCTGCTTGAGCTGCCCCATGACTTGCTCAGCTGTAGAAACATCTCCCATGCAGGAAAACCTGGTCCAGGCAGCGCAAAATTGGTCATTTTGTTAATTGAATGTTTTCTGCTTTCCTCACCACTTGCCATCAAGGCAAGCACAATGAGAGATAGGAAACTCTTCAAGCTTACAGGAATGACCCCTCAAAAGTTAACTCAGTGACTTGTCTCAAAAATACAGGGCCTAGTTCTGCTCTCAGTTACATCCAAGTGGTCCTACCTGACATCTCTTCTACATTCGTCTCTAACACAGTGAATCATAGAATTGTCAGGGTTGGAAGGGACCTTAAAGATCATCTAGTTCCAACCCCCCCACCATGGGCAGCAAAAGCCCCCACTAGATCAGGTTGCTCTGAGCTCCATCCAGCCTGGCCTTAAAAACTTCCAGGGATGGGGCTTCCCCCACCTCTCTGGGCAACCTGTTCCAGTGAGGGAGACAAGCTCATTAACTGCTGGACTCTGACTTGCCACAAAAAAAAAGATGTAAATAAACTGAATATTAAACAGTCTACACTGGTCAAGATCCTGAAACAAGATCTGTACTGTAAGCAGGCATTGAGAAGAGAGGGGAATTTCCTCAGATTTTCTGGTGAAAAACCTTTTGCATATTCTCCTGCACTGGGCTTTGTAAGCTGGCCTTCTACCAGGCACCCACATTGTACTCCGGAGAGGTTGCATCCATGTGAAGAAAAATGGATGAACTAGATAAAATCATTTGAAGTCTTTTCACACAGGAGCTGTGGGCTGGTCTGCAAATGTCAGGGAGCAGAAAGAGTAAGGCTGTGCCCTGATGCAAGGCAAGCCAGGAGAGATCTCAGAGCCAGGGCCCATCATCCCACAGTACCAAGGACAAACCTGGAGAGAGCAGCCAAGAGTCCAGACCACAAGGCAATCTCACGGTGACGAGTAAGGTACAAGGTGAAGCTGGGAAGTCAGTCCACAAGCCAAGGTTAAGGATCAGATCCAGTGGCAGACACGGAGATCCACAGTGACAAGGCAGAGTTTAGGTCAAGCCAGAAAGTCAGTCTTCAGGATGAGGTCTGGAGCAAGATACTCTATGTCTGTGGCTGTAGGTCAACACTTATCTAACACAGCTCTGGCACAAAAAGACTGAAAGCCAAAAGATGAGCTTAAATAGAGCCCTGGGGCCCATGAGTGTGGTTGGAGGCCACAGGTGAGGTTGGTCAGGGCCATTAAGGCCCAGTAGTGCACTCAGGAATCTGACAGCAAAAAATACAGATACTTCTTAAAAAAAAAAAAGTTTGTGAAGTTACTTAGAGCATGATACAAGGACCTACTCAAATTAATGCAAAGATCTGGGCCAGTCCCCAAGGAGGCCCAACAGAGAAATTAAAAGGAGTGTGAAGATGCAATGAAGTGTACAAGTGCTCCTTAATTCAGGCCCACCTGGTAGTGATTGAGATACTATGGGTGATCACATGGAGAAGCTTATATC
Source organism: Trogon surrucura (assembly GCA_020746105.1). Lineage (NCBI taxonomy): Eukaryota > Metazoa > Chordata > Aves > Trogoniformes > Trogonidae > Trogon > Trogon surrucura. The sequence continues at coordinate 106,629,242 of CM036618.1, forward strand.
ATCTCCACATCTGGAGATGAAAGATTTCTCAGAACTGACTCAAGCCTTTTAGCATGGAATGGTTGAGCATCGTTTCTGCAACAGATGTAGTGCTACACGTACACCCTATCGACGTGGGTAGTAAAGCAATAATCTGACACGCCAACTCTGCTGGAGTCACAAACAGAATGAGTGTGTTGGCTCATCCCTGTTTGAAAGTGAGAATAAATATTATCATTTTTGTGAGTATTACTGTCGTCAGTGATTAATCGGCATAATGATCCATGACAGTGAGCTAGCAGAATTTCCTTAAAGATGAAAGGTGTATCATACCACAGAGAGAAAATCATTGGCCCTTACAAAAGACATTCATTGTCTCTATGGGAAAAAAAAAAAGTAGTACAATTAGAGGAGTACAGTAGATATTATCCCCTCCCAGAACATAATTGTGAAGTATAATAAAATGGCATTTCACCTGGAGATTACGAAACATTCAGTTCTGACACAGTGAGAGATCATTTTCAGCAGCCTTGATCTAGTGCTGCTTCGAACATGACATAGGGGCTTTGGGGCACTTAAAGCCTACCTGTGCGGAACATGAGCATAAAGTCAGCCACATTCACATAGCTCTACTCTTTTCAAGTTATATTCCTATCCAATTACTACAACAAAAAGAATAAATAAAACATCTAAAATATACATGAATGGTCTTGTTCTCCAGACAGCATGTGATGTTCAAAAGGACGGAGAAACTCAGACATCAAACCCGTGACTTTCCTTTGCAGCTGGCTGCATAATTCCTCCAAGGTCCAACCATAAAATTCCCTTCCCTTCCTGAACCCCACTGAATTCCTGTGTTTCACAGGGGAATTATGTCTTTTGTGGAAGAAAATATTTCCTTCTGCTGCTTCTTCATTTGCAGCTTTCAAATCTCTGACTGTTCGAGGAGGAGAGATAAGTAAGGGCATGCGATTTATTTTCCTTAGCGAGACAAAACGTGTGGCCCCAGTGAAAGATTAGGGCTCCAGATGTGCTTAACAATCACCAGTCACTGCTTTCAATGGACATGCAGCTCTTTTTAAAAAGGGACTGATTCCACAAAGTCCTTTAGCTGAGGGCCAAACCCTTGAAAACTTAACTGTAAACGTGAGCATCTTCTCAAAACTTCCCCCTACCTTTCCGAGTGGGCCTGACACCCTCCACCACCCTGCCTGCCCTCCACTGCTGACTTCTGCTGCTGGATGTAGTTTGACTTCTCAGCATTTCCTGATGCTGGGGGCCAGTGAGAAAGCACGGACTCTTTTGGCAGTCATTGGGGAAGGCTTACAAAGAGAGCAGTGTCCCAGACACTCCACATGAATGCTGATAGTAGCTATACATCAGCCCACACCTTTGTGTATCTGTCAGTACTATCTGCATCTATCAATTAAAATTGCTGAGTTTTGTGCCAGAAGTCTGAGCCTTGGAGGAAAACTGCGAGAGCTACCAAAGATAAAGAAATCTTGAAAGCTGAGTGCTACCTCCCTTCTCTTTATCTAATTGTATCAAGAAAGGTTTCATGGAGAGAGCCTGACTCACTTCTCGCACTTGCTAATTACACTTTGTTTCAGCAGTAATTCAGTGTTAATACTCCTCCCTTACCATGTTGCCCAAAGAACCTCTGTAAGAAAACTCACTGAAAAACTTACCCTAGATTGGACTGAGTTTCTGACAATTAAAAAAGAATGACCAAAACCAAGGATGGTTTCTTCTGAGAAAAGACCAAACCTTAGCAAATGTAACACTCACCTGGTCCTAAGAAATCCAGGTCAGATGCTCAGTTTGGGCTCCCGAGGTTATGGACTGCAACCTGTGTCTTCCCTACCTCCAGCAACGGCCACCACCGCTGTCTGCTGAGCTTGTTACGGCTGGCCTCCTGCTTGCTGTATGGGGAAAAAACTGCAAAAGTCTCACATTAGTCCTGAAGTGAAATGAGAATGATAATCCAAAATATTGGTATGAGATGGAGAACTGTTTCCTGTAAGGTCCTAGGTAAGACACAGGACTACTCTGAGGAGCCAAGAGTTGAGGACACAGAAAGGCTGCAACCACTGTGCACTTTAAAGGTTGCTCATCTACTGTTCCCCTGGACAGCTGCTTTCGACGGCCTGGGCACACACAAGAAAAGCCGTGCCTCTCTTCCACCCTTTCAGCAACCCAGCCCTGCCTGAGGCGCCATGGCAGGGCACTCACAAAAGACAGAAATTTATTCCTTTGGCTGCTCAGGTCTAGAGCCTGACCCAAAACAGCTCACGAGATCACGGTTTTCCCTCTTGCAGAAAACACAGATACACATTCATGCAATCACAGCAAGTGGTGGATCCTGGTGGAGGTGTTTTATATCAGCATGGTCTACCCTTGAATGAAGCCGAGTATGGCATCGGAATGACAGATGTGATGTCCAGGTATGCCGCAGCCATAATTAATCAGTTGCAAATACTATTCAGATACAGCTGTGTATCATTTGGCCAATATCACCAAAAAACACGAAAGGACTCCTTCAGCACACAGTCACCATTATTTTATTGTTGTGGATGAAATAAAGCATAATAAAGCAAGGGGGTATCTGCAGGGAAGAGCCTGAGGCTTGGGGAGGATTAGCACTTTGTTCCCAGCTTTACCCCAGATCCCATCTGTGACTTGGCGTGAATCACTTCATTTTTACCCTGTACAACCTTTCTCTTTGTTACTCTTATCAGTTTACAGAAGAGTCTCTGACAATGTGCAGGCATCCAACAGCCAGCACACAGGCACCTTAAACCAGTTAAGGGCTTTGAGACGCTTCTGTAATTGTAAGGAAAAAATCCGCTTTGATGGATGAATTATATTGTTCTGTCTCATAAACAGAGACGCTCATGTAACATTAAGCAGGATGGTTTTTTTCTTAGATATTTTATGCCGAAAAACATCATGTTAGCGGACTGGCAACTGGAAAGATCTACTGGGTGGGCACCCACATTTGCGAACTGAGTAGAAAACATTCTTTTGAAGAACTTCAATTCCTCTCTTTTAGCTACTCATCTGCCAGAGTCAGCCATGGGGATTGGACACTGGGCCAGTGTGGGAAAATCTGAGGCAACTGAGCCTCTCTTCACAGAACAGGAGATACCATTCAAATATTTTACTAGTGTCAAAGCCAAGAAGGCCCCACTGTCTCATGTGGATGAGAGGGCTGGTCCCGTACAAAGGCTCTCTCTATCCGCATGCTCTGCTACTGAGCAAGAACTGAAATAAACCCTTCTGAGCTCTTGCTGATCTTTCCAAAACTCCCATAGCCTGTCCTCAATTATGAAGACCAGCTTGTCTTCATGGGGTTTTGGAGATGCAGACAAACTGATCTGCCTTTACGGTGCGATGTTATGGCCCATCATTACTCCAGCACTGCTGAATGCGCAGGTTCTAACTTCGGAGAACATTTTTATTTTGAGCCATGCACAAGGGTTCTCTATGAAATAAAACCCTGTAACTCCAAATAACTCCAAATAACTCTTTGTTAACTTCAAAGCCCTGGCAGGAGCTTTGGAGCTGACAAGACACACTATGAGCTGGCAGCTGGGAGTATTAGGTTGACAAAGAAGCCTCCTGGACACACTTACCGTATAAACAAGAAAGGTCAGTATCATTCTCCTACAGAACGTGATCCTGATATCGCTTACCCATGGGGTAACTATTGGGTTACGTGGACTGGCATGACCCAACCTCTATGTGTGAGAGCGAACGGAGCTGTACACACCGGGCTCTTCTTTTGTAGACCTTGCAAAGCAAAGCCTGATTGATGTTCTGGCTTTCTAGTGACAGTGCACAGAAAATATCTCCAGCCATGCCCTTCACTGAAAAGGTGAACATAGCCCTGTTCTCTCATGAGAGAGCAATCAACACCTTGGGGCCCTGGCTCAGCTAAACTGGCAGCTGGCAAAAGCCCCAGGAGAAGAGAAAAGTGACTGCGAGCTGCTTTCCCAAGGCTGATGTCTGTCTCTCAGGGTCATTTCGCAACAGAATGAGAACGACCAAAAAGACTCTGCCTCATCCACTGCCATCACCCGCCTTACCCACTGCCATTCCCGAGGGCTGGCAGTGTGCTGCTCTCCCTCATCCTGCACTCCTTGTCTCTGCAAGGGAGAGGTAGGACCCATCTCAACTACGGCTCCTCCTCTGTTGGTTATAAATTTAAGCAAAGGCAGGCACGCCACTCCCAGGCCCAGCAACAACTGGTGCACCTCACAGCGGGAGCTCGGAAAAGAGTGGGATCCCTGGAGAAGCTGAATCACACGGAGGTGAGGTGAGCCGGCGGACCTGTAATGCCACCAGGTCTCTGGATTACCAGAGGGGGAGAACCACGAAGTCTGTATTGTGAAATGTGCCTCCCACAGACAGACATGGAGTCACTGATAAACAGTCTTCAAACATCGTTGTTCAAATAACACTTGAATCAGTCTCTGACTCAGTGATCAATGAACGACGGGTGACAGAAACCACAACGGACAGCAGAAAATGTTAAAGAAAGCAGTCAGCAAGGTGTGGCATTTACAGCTTAGCCTTTGGTTAGCTGGGTCAGAAAATTACTGAAAAAGTCACTGTTGTGGATAAATCCTTTCTAAAGCTATCATAGTAGAGCTTACATTACAAAGCATTCATCGGCTGCTTTGCAGTCAAAGGTAATTCTTTAAATGGGATAGCATTTATACTTTGCTCTGTCCAGTTTCTCATCTTCATGCGCTTCTCTGGCACTTCTCCATTTTCTTGCTCTTGATTAAAGAGCACTGAGAATCTTTCTCAAAATAGCAGTGAGAATCAAATTGCATCTCCTCCAAAAGCAGGAAAGATAGTAAGAAAACTAGAAGAAAACTTAGTTAAACATTGCTTAGGTGGATCATTTAGGGCTTTGATAGAAGAACTTTCTCTTCAAGAAGTTAAAAGTGAAATAAAAAAAAAATTGCTGTCCCATGGAGAAATCCACACAACTGCTGGCTCAGATCAGTGGCTTCCCAGATGCTCGACAGGAAAAATCAAAGTTCAGTAAATCACTAAACAGATATGAATCTCCATGACAGGAATTGCCCATTTCTGTAGTTGCCCAAGATGATCAAGGCATGACCACATAGTTTTTCATTTTAAGAAGTAGTCCTAGTCACACCATTTGGTCATACGCAAGCAAGTCTGTAAGATTTTTAATATAAAAAAAGTCCAACATAAGCAACCATCCCCCCCAGCCAAACTAGCCAAAGTTTAAACACCCTCCCTGATGGACTCAGGTGTATGTCTCTGGAGCAAAATGATCTTTGGAAGCACCAAACAGAACGATTCCCATTTATATCACAAGATATGTTTTGAGGATTAAAATCAACCCGTGTGATTAAAAGGACTGCAAGACCATGTTTTGCATGGTTTGGCCAGTGTAGCACCAGAAGTCAGTGGGAAACAAGGAATTTAACCTCTGAGAGCACTTCTTCAGCACTCTAATCTCCTGGTAGCCTTAACTCCCTGCCTGATGAAGCCAGGACAAAGTCCAGAAGACACATGAGGGAATCATGACCATACAGGTTAGACCAGACACGCCACCGGCCACCGCTGACATGTGGTCTGTGGTGACGTGCAGGAGGACACCACATGCACATCTCAAGTCCTGCCCAAATGGGGGCATTTGGGACTATCTCCAAGGCACCTGCAGAGACCACAATGCTCCCAATAAGGCCTTCAACCAGGTGGTCCAGGGAAATAACAAATTCCATTTTACGGTGAAAGATTTTTATTTGCCCTGGTGCCACTGTGCACTGATAGAGAAGCTTAACTCTCCTCACGCCAGCCAGACAAAAAGTGACAGAGCTCCTATGACAAGTGTCAGCCTTTCAGAAAAGGCGCTGTGCTACCTTTACTTTTGAGAGGGAAATCAGGATCTCTGAAGCTTTAAAAACCACGCAGCTTGCAAAGACTCACTGAGGAAGGTGGTCTCAGGTGTGAAGCCCCGTGCCAGGGCTCAGACCTTGTGCTCTCCCAGCCACAGCAGCAGCCTCCAGGCCGGGCAATCACTCAACCTCCCCGTGCGAAGGCTCGGCTGAGGTGAGAGGAGCGAGGGGTGAGCTCACTTCCCCCTCTCCCACTTTCCACCCACCCCACAAGAGGTGACGCGAGGATAAGCCGATGAACGCACGCGAGGTGCTCCGATCCTGCACCAGAAAGGCCCCGCAGACACAAGAGGAGCAGGATGTCAGCAGCAGCTGCCAGACCCCTGCAAGACCTCGCCATGGCTTTTAAAGGACCTGTTCTCTTGGGGGCTGACTTGTTTATCCCCCTCCCCTCCTAACCCAATACGTTATCTTTACATCGCAAAGTTTATTTCTGAACATGTCAACACACTTCTGAAAAGGTCAGACACATGAGGGCACGCACCCGTGGTGGTGCACAGGGAGGCGCAGTCACAGGTGCATTCCTGGAAATCACCATTTGAAGGCTTTTCACAGGAAAGTCTGACGCAGCAGCTGGGTTGGTAGACACTCGTGGGCGAGCCACCATCTTCCCCCCTTTTGTTATCACTCCCGATTCTGTGCTCTGCGTGAATATCTGAAGGCTGCTTCTAAGTATAGGTTTTGCTGGCTTTGTTTGAAAGCTTGCCACAGCTCTCAGACATGATAACACCAGCAGGGTGCTAGCTGAACTATATTTATCGATGTATTTCATAAAGGAAAAACTTGAGTGGCTTTGAGAAGTTGAGGTCTTTTCTTTTCTTTGTTTTTCTTTCTTTTCCTTGCAGCAGACAGCTTAGTTCTGTTATTTATCAGATGTCACCCTGATAAGTAAGATGCTATTAAAAGAGGAGACCCAGGATCTGTTTAGAGGCAACAACGCCTTGGATAAGCAGCTCATGTTTAAGTGAGACCTGAGAAACGTGGTTATTTTTCCTCTCCCTTTTTTAAATTTTACTTCAAAATAAATAAAGAAGAAACTCCATTGACTCCCCTCATCCCTCAGCCTGAGCCATTGTTTGGCAGCTCCCTGAGTATCTATTGACTGGGAGAGCCCAGCAAAGCTGACTGATGGCTGGGGATTGCTCTCTGCTCCCACCAGAAGCTGTGACAGTGCCCAACCAAATATCTTTAAATTAGGGACTGCAAGTGGAGCTGCTTAAAACAGAAAGCTACAGGAAAAAAAAGTGCCTTTAAAACAATAAAACAGGTGGTACACTTTTTGAGATGGCAAACATACCCCAAGTAGGTCATGGGTCCTGTAAGGTGCCTGGAGATGGCCTGAAGCCATGTGTTCACTCCTTGCCTCACAAGCCCCTGCGCCGTGGGGGAACACGTCTTTCCAGAGCTGTGTAATCACTTGGTCCCCAAGTTCTCAGCCTGACTGAGAAAGGGAACTCTGAGGATTTCAGAGGGATCCCCCAGTGCCACCATTTCCCCCATTAAGGGGTGGTTCTGCCCTGCTGCAGGCATCCAGGGGACCAGCAATGGGAAAGGCTGGAGCAGCACTGATGAAGCTCTTCTCCCGGTCGTCAGGCACAGAAGTGCAACTCACCCCTTGAAAACCTGGGCAAAATTAACATCATGGGTCCCATAACCACACCTCTACTTGGCAGCCATGTCCCACCAGAAGGGCAGGGCTGGAAACGGCAGAGGAAACATTACGGGGAGAGGTGACAGATAAGAGAGTGCTGAAATGCAGGCATTCAACTTGTCTGGTACGTCAGCACGTCAGCACTGATGAAATGTCTGCAAACGGGCTGGTGAGAGGAGCTGCGTTTGGCGCTGGTTCCTCACCCAAAGCTCCCAAACGCTTCACAGCAGGGGCTGACCCAGAACGGCCACGCTTGCTGCCTGAGAGCGTGGGGCACCCCTCAGGCCTGCCACCACATCCCCCCATGAGCTGCTCTGCTTTGAGAATCTGCTCTTGGCATTACCCTTTTCTTCCCAGGTATTTTGATGCACGTTTAGCATTACGTCCAGCAAACATCCAAGGAAATAAATCCCAACAACCTGAAGGCAACAAATTTCAAGCCTGAGCATTGGTTTTCATCATCTTTGGAACTTCTCTGCTCCAAATGATAATAAAATCAGCACCTTTCCTTGAAAGGAACAATGCAGAAATGCTAGAAAGTTAGGAAATTCTTCCACAACAATATTCTCATTCGCTGCGTAGCAAAAGATCCCTCGAAAGTTCAAGTATTTAATAAATCACAGCCTAACCACCGAGCCATCTGTGGAAAATTTTAAAGACGTACCCACGAAAACATTCATGGTTATTCAGAAACGCATTGAAGAGGGTCCCTTCGGAGAGCCAGCCAAGATAACAATCATCACACCAATATGGCTACAGATCGTCCTCCCTTTATTGCTCCGGACAGCTCAATATATACAGCTAAGCGGTGTCCCCGCGCCTGCCCCGTAACAGAGTTGGTCGGTTACAGGTTTACACGCGCCAGCGTTTTATTGGGTAGCGCCATTCCACTATGCAAGCGACTCTCGCCCCCCCTTCTCCCCCCGGGGCCAGCACCTCCAGCCAAGCATCTCGCAAAGCTCTCACAAAACAGATAAAACCTCCTCCTCCCTGTGTTCCAAGGCAGCTTCAAGGACAGAGCCTCTGTTTAGGCCTAAGCTGGGTTGTCCACACTTTTAAAGTTATACCGCGCCTCTGCTCCACCAGAAATTCCTCTACAACGCATCATTCACAATTCCAAACCATTTACACATTGCACATAGAGTGATTAACTTGGCGGGAGAGAAGAGTGTGGATGAAACCCAGCGCTGTGTGGGCAGGAAACGTACCACAGCTCTTCATCTAGAGGCTGACGACGTTAGCGCATTCACCCGTATTTTTTCTGCTTCCCAACTCTCATTCAGGAGGGCAGAGCACGCTGGGTTACCCCTGCCGTCCCAGTCACACCGACGGCGCTGAACGCTTCTTGAGGAAAAGCACGTGCTGTGAAAAAGATGCTTCATAAATGCCAGACACCTGGGCTCATGCTCACCAAGTCGGTGCTCTGCGTGAGGATGGTGGAGGGGTCCATGGTCACACGGCGACACACATGATAACAACAACAAACTGCTCCCAGTTAGTTACTATGTCTAGAGGATCCTCTAAAAGATAAACTGAGAGTGAATTCTGTTCATGTTACATTCTTCTAAATCACGCCTTTAAGTCGCAACATGGAAAGTCAGGGCATCACAGAGAAGATGCTGTATCTTCAAGTTGACGGATCTCTGCTTTAAATAAAAACCAATGAACTCACCTCAAATACAGAAACATATCCACGTGCTTTCCTTTATGCACACCTAAAAATACTGTTGACTGTAATGCAAGTATTCACCTTCTACAAAATCATCACAGATTCATACTGCTGAACTGTTCAACATTCATTACGTTTCACCTCCCAAATGGTCACCTCTAAAAAATGAGAGAGAATTATTTCTGTATGATTTTTATCCCTCTAGAGTACAGACGTTTGATAAACACACATTGCCTTTGTATTGCCAATGCCAGCTCACCCCCTTTTAAGTAATCCCTATCCCCCATCCCCCAGTTTCTATGTATAGCAGACATCCTCAGATGTTTAAAGAGTGAGACTCAAATGTTTGCCATCATTTCAGACTTATCTTTGGCAAACAAGGAATTGACTCCAGTATAATCCCCAAAAGGAATATCTCTGTCCTTCCAAAATCCACATTCAGCCTGGCTGCTGTTGTACCAAGAAATTCAGGTCCAAATCACATGGTAGTCATGTTAAAAATTGCAATTTAACCTTGAGTTCACTCTCAGTTTATCTTTTAGAGGATCCTCTAGACTTAGTACCTGAAGAGTTTTTACACCAAAAAGAAAACAGAAAAAAACATGGAGTAAACTGCTCTTCTCCACAATTAGAAAAATCTGTAAACTGAAGCATTATACGAGCTGTGGGGATAAGAGAGGGAATTAATATATATGTGTATTGGTCGGTCTATCTGTCTGTAGCTGCCTCAGTATAAAATCCCACTTTACTAGTGCTTAATTGCATGACTACACAGAAATCATTCTATCTTTTTGTGCCTCCCTTTGACCACAGAAAATGGGGAAAACAAAGCTTCTTTACAATTAAATTTCTATCCTAGGGGACTAATTCAGCAACACATTTGAGACTGTATAAAAGACAGCGTAAACGAAGAGAGCTCCTGCTCAAAAGAGCTCATTACGTCCACACCCCCAGAGACATATAGGTGGGAGAAACAAAAGAGGCACGGGAAGGAAGGATGAAACCAAAATAAAATGACAAAGCTGCTGCCAACTGTTACAGTGCATTCTTAAAATCAAATGATGAACTGATCTTAGCCTCAGAGAGTGTCACTAAGCTCCACCCAGTTTAATGGATACAGCTGTTTCCAAAGCAACAAATTAGTTTCAATAAAAAGTTTAAAAAAACAAACCTAATAAAGGCAAGCAATGATGTGACACATACGAAATACGGGATGAGGCGATAAAAGTTTTATCACTGTTTGTCTGGCATAACCTGCAGAGTTCACCAGTGCTCCTGCTACTCATATGTATTGTGGTCATGGCTGTAAAAATTTACAGCCTTCTCACAGCTTGGCAAGTCCTCTATTGATCTGCCTCTTGCCAACACACAAAGGGTAAATGTGGACGTGCTAAATCACAGAGGCACTGCCTCTCCCCCTCATAACCTGCTAACGTCTGGAAGAACGACCTGAAGTTAAACAGGACTATGGCACATGCCTCCTTTGGCTGGTGACTTTGTACTCGATCGGTGTCTATAACTTGTTGGTCTTGGTCAAAACAGAACAAATAGTTACCTGCAGAGATCTCATCTGTGTGGTGGGTGATGCTAAGATGCTGTTACCTATGAAGTTTGCTGCAAGCATCGGAGGAACAGAGCCAGAAATGTCCAGGACATCTGTTTCTGTGCTTCCAGCAGTACAAAGCAGAAGACTCGCCACAGGCTATTGGCGATTCAGCTCATTAAGCACCATCAGCGATTCAAATCACAATAACCTCTTGGTGGGAATGAGAGGACTGCAATGGCATACAAAATATGACCTATGCCATCAGGTAAGGCCCTCCACAAGATGTGGAAAAACTAATCACTCTGGCAATGACTCTTCTTCAACAAGAACTGTTTTGCTCCCTTTGAAACATAATGGCTTCATGCGAATTTTGCGCTTAGATTCGTTAGATTGATGTCCAATGACAGGATGAGGAGCAATGGATACAAGCTGGAAGGAGGAGGTTCCACAACATATTAGAAAAAACTTTTTCACTGTGAGGGTGACAGAGCACTGGCACAGGCTGCCCAGGGAGGTTGTGGAGTCTCCTTCCCTGGAGACATTCAAGACCTGTCTGACCTACTGTAGGTGATCCTGCTCTGGCAGGGGGGTTGGACTAGATGATCTTCCGAGGTCCCTTCAAACCTCTAACATTCTGTGATTCTGCGAAAGCTGCCTTCAATCCTTTGGTCTCTCCAGACACACACTCCCAATACTTGGGATAAATCCACTTGGATCTATGAAAGGGGAAGACTCTGACTTCAGTCTCAAGATCCTGTTTGCCCACATAAGGACCACGTGCATGCTGCTGCAAACTTCCAGCAGGAGTCTTACCAGGTGCCTCTCCTGAAGATCACGTTTGCTTCCCAGCACCCCTTTCTGAAGAGGAGGGCAAAGCACAGCTCTCAGAACAGCACTGTAATAGGACTTCCAGCCTAACCCAATATCACAATGATTCCCCAAGTTCAGAAATCATGCAGATCCAGCATTCTCATTTCAGAGCATGGTACCACTGGAGCCAGTAAGATACTGAAGACTCATTGCCCCTAGCAAAGGCAGTGCAATGGAACTGGAGCATATTCAGCGCTTGGTAGGATCAGCCCTCGGTGCATCGGTGTTGCAGGCAATAAAAATGATTAAGTCTACAAGGGCAAATGGCTCAGTGCCTAGAAGCAGTCTAGGGAAGTGGAACATAACCCGTTAGGCTGTTACACTTTCAGCCTCTACAACTAGCTCTCTCAAACATGATCTCTGAGTCAGAACAAACCCAGGAACATCTCCAAAGGGCAGTCTGTACACAGTCTGCCTGCCCTGGGTGTTAAAAACATTTACAACAGGGGCATGGGCTTTCCCCTGACAGTCCCCACAGCAGCCAGTGCTGTTCCTGGATGTGGTCAGCTTACGAGCGCGCTGCAAGGCCTTTGAGCCTTCCCAAGAACTTCCAGAGTCATCTACTGGAAAAGCTGACACGTTACTGCTGAGCTCATGCAGACAAGCACTCCGTATGACCTAAATTTGAGCTCCAAATATGGTCAGACAAATAATGGACAATTTAGGAAAACTGGAAAAAAACCTTGAAAACTGAAGGGAAAAAAAACCAAACTGAAAACTCAGTCAGGCTATTCTTACTGTTTAAAACATTTTGTTTGACAAGACCTTGCTTTGTTCTCTGGTTATGGAAGTTCATTGTTTATTTAGCACCTTGAAGATGAGGAGGGACAACACTCACTTTATAAAAATTACCCTAGTCTCTGCTGATACCGTTCGGTGATCATGCACATGGGAAATGATAGTTGTATGTCCCAGTTTTCTTAGACAGAAAAGTCACTACGGGCTTCAGAAAGGAAACGTAATTTTTTTAATGACCTGATTTAATAGATGTTTCTTGAGAACCTCATTAAAAAAAAATAGAAGCAGCAGCAGGTCAGATAAGCCATCTGCAAAATAAATATAATGGGTCAGATCCTTCAAATGCCATAAAATAGATGCAAGCTCCGTAATTGCGGAAGACCGACCCTGCGTTTGCAAGAGCCCCAGGGCAGACTCCTGCTTGTCTCTCATGTGAGCCATACAAGCTCCCTGCTGATTTCCCTGTGACTGCAAAATACCAAGCCAGGTGGAATCTGGGCCTTCTGTATTTGCCTGGAAGGGAGAGTAGTCCTTGTAAACCTGCCTGGTGAGAGACAGCTACTGGGTTGTGATCATCTAACCATCACCCAAAGATAAATCTGTTATACTCTGAAGCACCGGATAAACTCTTCCTGCTTGTTGGGATGATAAAAGGTGCTTCCCTTGTCGAGTTCCCACACACGACAACTTGTGTCGTGTCAGTGCTTGTGTCAGGTCTGCCCACCGCTGGGTCTTGAGATACACTGAGCCCATGAACAGCTCAGCTGAGGCTCCCATCCCATCTCATGAGCACCGCTGGGCCGTGCTGGAGCCACAAGGCTGAGACCTGGGAAGCCCGAGAATAGACTTTGCCAGAAAAGGCTGAGATGAAGGAAGTGTTGAGTCCCTTAGACTTTCCAGTGTCTTTTGTCACAGTATCTCCATGTGGCAACAGCTCTCCTCCTGCTGCTGATGTTCTTGTTGCCTCTTATATCCCTCACCAGTTCTAACTCCAGACGAGGCTCCACACCTGTTTCCATCCCTGCAGGTCCAGGAGATGCTTCTACATTCCTCCTCAATGTCCCATCCCCTTTTCCACCTTTGCTTAGTGCTTATTTTGTTCACTAAACTGAGTGAGGGGTTTCCCGTTCAGCCAAGGTGACCTCCTGCCAAACTAGCTCATCAGGGATGGACCAGGCACCCCGGGGCAGCCCAAAACAGACCGTAATACTGGTGGTGGTTTTGCTGGGAACACTTCTCCATTGCTTAAATGCTCTCACTGTGCCTGTGTTAAGGAGTAGTTACTGGTGGTGTTTGCTCTCATGAAGGAAAGGCTCTCCCTCCAAGCGGGGAGATGGGCAGAGCTATGTCCTGCGAGTTCCAAGCTTCTCTGTGAACAATTCTCCCCTAAAACGCATACCAATGTAGTAGTCACACAGAGAGAACGTAGACCCTTCTTTGAGGCCTTCTCCATCCCTAAAAGGCGAAAAAATTCTTCTTCCCTGCCAGCGGACTGATAAAATCTGGCCTTAATGAATTTACCGGAAAGGAAATACAGTTGTATTCTGCTGAGCAACAGAGACACCTGTGAGCTGCCAGCAGGGTCCTTTGCCCCAGTTGAGCTGATGGATCACAGCATTTGTAGCAGGCAAAAATGAAAATAGCTATAGCTAAATTCTCCCTGATCCCATTCATTGTGCTTCTAAAAGTGCTTACAAATTATGTCAAAAACCGGATGCCCAGGGTCAAATCGGCAGCCTCGGTCCGTTGCTGCACACAAGGCTTTGACACAAACTCCGTGTAAGAGATCAGATGGGCAGAGCCGTGCCCCGCGAGCGGAATTCCGCAGCGCTGGCGCAGTGACTCAGCTGGCAGCACCGCTCCACTGCCAGGTTCGAATCCCAGCTCTCAGGCCTTCAGCTGTGGATGCAGCAGACCTCAAAAACACTGGACAGCAAAGACAGGCCCTTTTGTCTGCAAGGAAGAAAAGAGCTGACCTGCAAGGAACAGCTATCAGCTAGTTACAGCTTGACCCAGTCTGATCTTGTCAGAGCTACGAGGATAATTTGGAAAGAAATATGTACCAGCAAACCTGGAACATGTAAGTCAAGGACTGCAGGAGGATTAAGGGGGGTGATTTTTCTTTAGTCCCTCTGTATATGATCTACGTGAGTATGTTTTAAGAAGCATATGTTACATGTGGATGAACGATTAACATTGAGCATCACAACCGCCTTAAGCTGTAAACAGAGCTCCAGTACAAACAATGGAAAATACGGTGGTCATCATTAAAAAGTGAACATTTGCCAGAAAAATTACCGCACTGTGGTATATGAAAAGACCACAGTTACTTCCTGCTCTGAGTATAAATGGAAAATGCGGTGTCTCACATACCAATAGGCTGGTAAGTTAACAAATGTTGACTTTTCTATGGTATCCCAAACTGAGTCTAAGCCTTTTTTGAGGTCCAGCCGTTGCTATTTTCCAACCCACAACAGACTGCAGTTCAGTGGTGCGTGAAACGATCTTTCTGCGATGTATAATAAGTTGTGCAACCTTTCGATACAGCACGGAGTGGGTCACGGTGTGTACCCCACAATGAGTGTAATCAGAATTGCTCTGAATATCTCTTAATCCCCTACTGCACTGCATTTGGGGAAACAAACCCGTCACAGGATGCTACGCTCTTGAGGCCAGCAGAGTTGCCCTCTTCCTCATCTGTGCCATCAGGTTCCAAGCAGCCACTGTGTGAGACAACTAGAGCTGCTCGGAAAAACTGGGCTGGAAAGCTTTTTGACGAAAAAAGGAAATTGTTTCCCAATGAAATCTTTGCAACAAAACGTTCTATTTCCTCGTTAACTATAGAAGTGGTTGGAAATTTCCATTTAAAAATATTTCCAATGGAAACCAGATTTTCCCCCCTTCCTTTCCAACCTGCCCCACCTCTCCCTTCCAAGTAAAAATTACGTGTGTGTGGAGAACAAATGTAAATTTTCAGTCAAGTTTTCTGAAGAACATAACATTTTTCAGTGGCTGTGGATTAGATGAAATCCTTAAGATAGCACCCTACACCCTGTGGCTTGGTTATTTCAGTTCTTTCCAGCTCCGTTAGAAGATACTGCTGTTTGATCCATTGAGAAAGACAGAAAAAAACCACGTTGCTTCCCAATCGTGGCCCTCAAAGCCTACTCCTGGTTCTGGTTACATGTAAGTTTCATTAAAGTTTTGCCCACAATAAAGTGCATCAGTTTCATGCCTCTGCCCCCACGTGAATTTGTCTTTATTATTTGTATTACTGTTAATCTGTTCTTAAACGTACTGATGTCTCACCAATTAAACTAGAAGCCTCAAATCATTTCAGATTAAAATCTGCAAAACCATCCTACTAGCTTAACTCTCCTTCAAAATGCAAGTTGTTAGAAAATATGAACAGCTTTAGATTCACGAACTCGTATCTACCTTTCCCAAATGCATTTTATACCGAGCCTTTCCAAACAGCAAAAGGGCCAGACACCGTGACACCTCTCTTTCTCTAAACACCCTAGTGAGCCATGTTAAAATTAATCACTTCTTAAGAGGTACTCTTCAGGACAGACTTGTAACTGGAGTTTTTTGGGATGTAAATCAGCACAACGGCGAATGCAGAACTGAATCTATGCTCTTGTGAGGAGGGGGAAGAGGGAGACACAGTTTTATACTTACTCAGAGGACATGAGAGGTGCCAAGAGCAACATAATAGGAATACAACCTATCATACCACATATGGTCTCACTTATCTGTTATTCATACAAGAATTCCACATCTTTCCCGAAGAGTAAATAAGCAATGACTATGTATAATACTTGAGGAACTTAAGATTTCACTCAGTTTAAGCAAGCCAGTGCTGAATATGGAAATAAGACCTGACACAACCTTCTAACGACTGTTAAAACAGAATTTAAATTTGAAACTTTCCTAATGCCCGTCTCTTTTTGTTTCTGCTTCTATCAATCTCTTTGTCCAGAGAGTATAATAGAGAATGACATTCTCTCTGAAGAATTTTTGACCAACGTGGGTAATATCACAGGATAGAGCCCTGCTTAGAAAACAACTGTGTGATTTAAGCACCCTCTTGAGAGACTGTCAGATTAGCATACTCATTTTCAATTCTGCAGGATCAAAAACCTCCATTATACATTATATAAATTTGCCAAAATGACCTTTAAAAGGCAAAATGTCTAAAAGAGAGACAGCAAATTTCTGATTCTGCTGTACCTAATCCCCAGTCCTTCAGGCTCCAACTCACAATCAATTTATCATTTTACACAGTACTTCCCCCCCATTTTACACAGCTCATGCAAACTGTCCATGTTCTGGCTTTAATCTGGAAGAAATAAAAAGCAACACGAGTAAGAGCCTGGTAAACCGGCACATTGGACAGCTTTTACCTAATCTCAGTTCCTGTTTGCTTTCCACACGCTTGTAGCTGTGTTCACCTGAACTAGTCACAAAAGCTAAATTTCAAATATCCTTCAGAGATGGACTTGCTGAGAACCTTCTCCCATTCCCTCAACGAAGTTCGGGACATGTAACTTCATAAACAGTTTCACCAAGCTTAGAAGCACTAATTTAAGAAGTTGCAAGTCAGGATGAATGAGGGTGGTGACTTTGAGCTTTGTTCAATCCTGGAAAGGTCATTCTTCCCTTTGAGCCATGGAAATACAAAGCATTATTTTTTTTCTTACTTGACTAACTGGCTTTCTCATTGCTCTTTAAATATAGGAGACAGATTGTTTGGTTTCTATGCTTACTTGGTACTAATGCTTTGTCTAGCAGCACTTAGTACTGAAATATTTAAAGAACTTAATACAGACACATTTAATTTAATGAAAACATATCTGTTCATGTCTGTGATTTTTCCGTATATTTAAGGCAACTTTTGC
Organism: Trogon surrucura; assembly: GCA_020746105.1. NCBI lineage: Eukaryota > Metazoa > Chordata > Aves > Trogoniformes > Trogonidae > Trogon > Trogon surrucura. Next base: position 106,646,538 of record CM036618.1, read on the forward strand.
TTGCGCCTTATTTCTTTTAAGTAATACATGAGAAAGTAAAAATCTCATTCATTTACAAAATAACTGGAAATAATGGGTATTTGCATCCTGCTACTGAAGAAATCCATTGCTAAGTGTCCTGCTGTGACCCATTCCCTTTTAACAGAAGAAGTTGCTTTTGGATGGCTGCCTAATGCGAACATATTCCTGCACTGAATAAACAAATGAGTAGATAGTTGCTTCCAGATCTTCAATTCTTTTGATACTTTCAGTTATAAAACTCAAGGAATAAAGTGAACGGAACACGGTCCAAGAAATACAGGCTGCTCTGATCTTTAAAGCTCCAGTTAACAGAAGCTTGTTTGCATCCCCAGCTACGGTAGTGTTATTTCCTTGGTGCCTATATCTGCTATAATACTCATTGATCAACATAATAAAGCAACGGAAACTTTCCTTAATTTCACTCCCACTACTTTTTGTTTCATAGTTAGAAAAAAATATATGAGGACAACTCAGGCAATTAATGTATTTAAAAATACACACATTTACATAGGTTTATTTAATAAGGGTGTGTGTTTTTTTGTGCATTCAACTCCTGTCTAGACTGTGGAGCAGTTACAGATTGCAGTGGTGGAGTGCTCCACCGTCCAGGCCTGGGCTTTCCTCTGAAGAAAATACGCCCCAGCACAGAGGAAGGACCAAAGCTTGTGTGACCTTTAAAAAGTCCAGACAGATTGACTGTCTCAAAGAGTCTGGATAATTTCAACAAAGGCAGAATAATCCTATGCGACTGTATATTGTGTTTTGCCTTCACTGAAACCAGCTGTCAAACTTTCACAGCCTCAGAGGAGCTACGACTTCACCTCTGAACTGCTGGGAGATGATGGGGATAACACCCAGCTCCTGGGCTGCAGGTCCTGTTTCCAGCTCTTCCCAGTGACTAGCTTTGTAACCCTTGGCAAGTTTCTTAACGCCTCCACTTCTTCATTTATAATTGGGATGGCAGCAATTAGCTTTTGTAAAAGGCTTTTCATTTCATTGATGGATAAATCCACATACAACTCGATGCTCTTACTCATTCTGAATTTCGCAGGCCTTTCCCATAAGCCCAACAAATAATTTAACCTGAAACTTTTCTATCTTACACAACATTTCATCTACCAAGATGGCTGGCTGGTGATTTCTCTTCTGGACTTGGCAGGGGCTGATAGTGTTGAAACACTAGAATGGCTGCATCTCACTAAAAACCTGCAAGATGAAGGATGATATTCCTAGACCAAAAAGTGGCAGTTCCCAACACTGTAAGTGAAGCTTGTAATCTTTTCAAGATCCCTTCATCACTTTGAAAAAATCCATTCAGCAAAACAGCTGTTAAAGCATCTCCTGTCACCAGCGAGATTGCTTATAGGAAATACAGTGCCCACAAAACACCAGTGACTTCCTCGGTGTTGAATTTGGGTGCTACATGCTCTCAGGTAACAGACAGGTAAGGACAATTAGAAGGCAAGATCACTGCTGGGAAATCAAAAGAAATCGAGGCGGTCTCCTCAAGGTGATGTGGAGAGCAAAATCTGCCAGACCTGAGCACCCAGAGGTTCCAGACAGCCTGCCACTTGTGCAAAAGCACCATGGATTCCCTTTCTCCCTCCTGCCTTTCTGTCTGCCGCATAAGCCATTTTATACAGAATCGTGTTCGCTGTGGAACTCTGTTTCTTGGGGGAAAAAGCTGTTAAAATACTTTTTAAAATATCTTGCCTCTGTTCAGTAACCAGACGTTTCACATGGCAGCAAAACCACATCTGCTAACACACAACTCATGTCAGGGAGCTGGATGGCTCTGAACTAAAGAAATGGTTGTACAATTACTCCCTCCCCATGTGTTGTTTAAGTTCATTTGTTTGGCCCTTTTTTCCCCAGCCAGAATAGATATAATTAATAGAACTGCTGGGCACTAGCCCGGCAGAAGAGATCACAGCTTGAATGTGGCTGGCTTGTATTCTACACAGCTTGGTCTTTCATGATGAAAGACGTGCAAAGAAGAGATGTTTCTAGTGCAGCGTCCAGAAAACTGGCGGGGCTTGGCAATACAGCATCTCAGAACATCCCAGTCAATCTGTTGTCCTGTTTGCAAATCAATTTAGGTTAGCAAATGCTAAAAAACTCCAGTATGGTATGCCAGATCTTATGAAGGCTTTGATTATGCCCCAAACACTGACCTTATCATGCTCTTATTAAAGCCAACATAAACTTTGGTCGGTTTCATTGTTAGCAACGAAAGCCCTCACTGACTGTGCTATAATGCCCCACAGTACTACAAGAAGAATTTAATCTGGGTTGTGAATGACAAAAAGCATTATGAATGAAAAAGGCCAAGCCACCTGACTCAGTAAAACAAGTCTTCTTTTAGAGAGCAAGTGAAGCGAGAGGTGCCTAGATATAAGTCCTGGGACCTGGTTCGAAATTGTGCTGCATGCCCTTACCTGTATGAACCTGCTTTTGGAAGGCTGGTGAGAACTGGCCTGAACACAGCTCACGCTCACCACGTGCAATAATTCAATATCACACGGATGTGCCAGCAGGTGAAATTAATGACTGTCAAGACATCTTTTTCTGCACTCCGCGAGGCAATTGTTTTGCCTACAGCAACATTCTCCGTGCCTCCATTTCCCCCTCTTGGGTATGACAGCAAAACACACTATCCAGAGATCTTTGAGGTACCGAGCTTAAGGAACTGGGGATCTTTAGCTGCTGCTCTAACAAGGATCCAAACATGCCTTTACAGGTCTATTGCCCCGTTACTCTTTAGCCCTCTTCTCTCATTGCCCGGAAGACTCCGGGCAGTTTCTCCAGTATCACAGACTTCCATTTCAAACAGAGTTCAAAAAGGTCCAATCCAGAGGTTTAAACTAATCCGGGGTATTTTCACTTTTTAAAGACATGGGAGCTGAAGTTCAGCAAGATTCAGTCAAACATCTGCCCTTGCTGACACATTTTCCACAGAGCTGGAAGCAGGGTCAGTTCATAGTAGGGAACAAGAAAATTATCCTACCATATTCAGCAAGGAATTAGTCTCACCGAAGAATCAGGTTTTACCCAGACAGGCAGGTTTCAGGGTGCTTATTAAGTAAGTTCCCCTGGAAACACTTCCTGCTAAGATGCTGTGAAGTTTTCAACACTCCCATCCCATGTCCCATGGCCTCTTCCAGAGCATGGCCACAAACAGGGCAAGAAGCACAGCTTCCCAGAGAGGGGACGGGACCAGACCAGTGCTGTCTAGATTTGGGTCCAGACAGACCTAACAAGTCCGAACACAGTACAGCAGTATAACTTACTTGCACTGGATATGTTCACAAGTAGGCACAGTAAAGCCTCCCCAAGAGAAATCAGGCTGCCTTCACAGACCCTGGAAAGCATTAGTGGTATAGATATGTAGACCACTAATGCTTGCAGATCCTACATATGTAGAATCGTTTGCCACAGACACAGAAGGGCAGGGCTCCCCCACACTGCCATGATGCAGCTCCAGCTCCACTCTCCTGACTCACCTTCAATCCAGGATCCTTAAGTAAAGCTCAGCAAGACAGTCTCCAGTTAAGGAGGACCACGGTGTGTGACCCAAGCAGGATTGTGCTACAATTACCTACTCTGAGAAGCTTAGTGGAAAGTTATGTTGATTTCTGGCAATGGTCTGTGAGTCTCTGAATGAAGGCCATGACAACGTGGTGTTCCCAAAGGAAAAAGGGTCTCCTCTGATACATGCTATGCCTTCTCCAATATATGCAATGAGGAATAAACAAACACACCAGGCCTTAAGACAGGGCACTATTGTTGCACAGGCCTTGTGATGTCAAGGTATTTCCTACCCTAAATAAAAACCATGATGGCAGTTGCTCAGTGAACAAACAGTGGCAAGAATGAGCAAATGTTCCACAGCTCTTTAAACTGAAACAGTCTCTTGCTTTTAAAAGATTTCAGTAGCTTTGGAAATAACTACTCTTGTAAGAACAGATCCTCAAGCTCAATCAATGAAACACTGGAACAGGTTGCCCAGAGAGGTGGTGGAGGCCCCATCCCTGGAGACACTCAAGGTCAGGCTGGATGAGGACTCTGAGGAACCTGATCTAGTTAAAGATGTCCCTGTTCATTGCAGGGAGGTTGGACTAGGTGACCTTTAAAAGTCCCTTCCAACCCAGTGCATTCTACGATTCTACGATCTCCCTCTGTATCTTGTTACTATCCTTCAAGATGCTTTCATGTAACAGAGGTACAGCAGCTCCCGCAGAAGTGTGACTTGGAAATGCGGAGGGTGCTATCACATTCTTATAAGCAAATTTTAGATGTTTCCAAAAGCAACTAGAACATTTGGAACGAAGAACAAGGCAAAACATGACACCAAAGTAGAGCTGCTTCTGTTCTGCTGTCTCTAATTCGCTGTATTCTTCATTGGCACGTAATAGTGTGTCTGCAGCCCAAGGGTTGTTCTTTAACTCCCAGGATTGCTGCCATTTTCCATTCTGCCAGCCAAATGAGCACTGTGTGAACTCTGTCTCAGCAAGTGAACTCAATAAGTCCTTTTATTCTTCCCTGACCCTGCTAAAATGGTTGTTAAAGCTACCCAACATTTGTTCCCTGTGAGTATTTCGCAGGGCTTTGGTTTCTCATGACTCCTGCAGCCTTCCCTTCTTTCTTCCCTGTGAAGCCAGAGCAAGAGACTTTCTTTCTGCAGCCCCACTATTTGTTTCCTACTCAAGTTCTTTCCCTTTTGATCACTTACGTTATTCACATTCACAGAGCCCGCTCTAGAGCAACAGATTTGGGGGCAGTGCATTCCCTCCCCCTCCACTGCAGAGATCAGTGCCTGCCTAATTGAAGGGGATGATGTCATGCTGGCTGCTCTTTTTAAGGCAAATAAAAATACATCCTGTCTCTTTGGATGCTGCTTTTGAAGCCTGAAACCTAGCTGGAATCAAGACATGGGTTAAAATCCAACAATGTGCTCATGCTGTACCCAAATCTACTGATAAATCTTTTTTAAAATTACACAAACCTACCGACCTGACCTGTAAGCCACACTCGGGACCCAGTGGAAATGAGCTCACTTGCTCGTCAGGCTGCTATAGGTAAACAAGGCACAAAGTCCTCCGTTTGCTGAGGGGATTTGCCCCGGCTCACCCTCCGTGTGACCTTCAGCTACCCTGTGCCTTGGCTTAATCATCAGTAAACCAAAGACAGCATGTACCTGCCTCACAAGGAGAGGAGCTCATCTGCACAGCTGAGATGAAACTGCAGTATTAGCAAGCGCAAAGTAACTTATTAGGGCTGAAAACCACAAATAAATGTTCATGAGAAACAGGAGCCAAATACTTAAAGATAATTTCACAATCAAGAGGTAATTTGATTCAGCTGATTTAAGCCTTATTTCTTGTTCAATTCACCTGACTCTTTTAACTACATGGCTTTGGATTTTTTTAATTCTCTCTCTTATCATCTGTTCTGTGGAATCAAAGGAAATTCATCTCAACTCAAAGTATTAAAAAACATACCGCTGAAAGACAAAAGACTGGAATGAAAACATATTGTTTCATTTCAGTGAGAGAGAACAAAGTCACTTAATCATTTTATAAAATCACAAAATTCAGATCACATTTTTCATCTGGAGGAACCATTGTCGATGTGCTTTTTCTCAACTGCTCACAAGTGAGGCTTTGTTCCCAGGCATTGTCATCTTATTTCACTTAACGGGGTGCCTTGCTTTCCTTGTTCCAGCAGGACAACTGAAAGCAGGGGTGCACCGATGTGCCATGCAGCAGTGCTCCCAACGGTGTGTGCTGCTGCTCACACAGATTTTCTTTCTTGGCCCCAGTACTACACTTCATCTGTCGTGTCTGCTCCACACCTTACCTCTAGTACAATTCGTATCATAGAAGAAAAAGACATAAAATACTTGGTGTAAAATCCTCCACTACGTTGTTCTGGTTTACCTCCACTGAAGCTGATAATGCCTTAGAAGAGAGCCAAGCCTCCAGACACCAAGACAGAAAACATGGATCATTACTTTAGGACAGGAGAAACCATGGCTATCTGCAGACACCATTTGAGCTGGACCTTTTATGCCCAAACGGTGAGAAAAAGTTTCATTAATGCTCCCTGAAAGGTGTTGAGCTGAGGAAATCAATAGAACCACTCTGAAAACACCACACCTAGACTTCTTACAAGCTACCACAGCTAGCACAGATGTGTTACTGATGTCATTGAAACGCTCAGAGAAGAAAAAGGTGGAAAGAAGAAAGACACTCTTCAAACACAACACAGCAGAGGCTGGAAAACAATCCCCAGAGTCCATTAAGTCACCTCCTAAAATCATGTATCCTGAGCAACTTGAGGATGATTTTATGTGATGTGGCCAATGTGGGAATGTACTGTAAGCATCCAGGACTAAAGGTGACTTAATCACACAAGGCACCTGATCCCATCCAAGCCCCATGACTCCAGGTAAGTCATTCAGAGCACAGCATGTTGAAGTGAAGGAGTTCAAAGCCCCCCCTCCCAAGTTGATTTACTACCGGAGAGATTAACAAAGAGATAGAGAGATGAAAAAATACCATGAGCTAGAAGCTGTCCAATATTTACCTTGGAAACAAGTTCAGCCCATTAACTGTGAAACTGGGCGATGTTTGACATCTTCCTCTATTCAGTTGCTGAAGAGAGAATGACCAATAAATTAAATACAGTCAAAGCCTGCTCTGGGCTCTGAGGAGTTTATATGTAACTGAGCCCTGAAGCTTGCTCACTGGGGGCATATCATCTTCTCAGAGAGAAGCAAAGCCACTCTTCCCAAAGGTGGTTCCAACAAATATGAAAGAACTTTTGTCTACATTTCAGGTCAGTTTTTCAGTGGCACATATTAAACAATGCAGCCTCTATACACAAATTGGTCCTCTGTTCTCCATGTTCTGTGATACCTGCTTGATAGTGTACATGTCTACAACGCAGGTGGTGCAGGTCTGGTTCTTCCCCAATACCATCCTTAGGAGGGTTTCCTCACTATTCCTCTCTTCTTGATGGGCTGTTGTTCAACTATCATTACCCAGGTACAGAGGAAAGCACTTGAAACAGACACCAAACGGCTAGGAAACTACTACCTTTCTCCATGACCAACACTGGAGACTTTGCCATTGCAGTGCAGTCCTGCAGAAGGCTGGTAGTTGGTGTGTTCATACTGAGGCAGCTGGGAGAGAATCGCACAACTGTGCGCCTAGGAGCTTGCCCACTTAGAACAAGAAACTGAAGTTGGGTTATTTTCAGGCCTTCCCACTTTTCTTAACCCCCAAGAGAGGGAGAAAGAGAAAGAGCAGGGTGGAAAGACAAAATCTATACAGGAACTGGCTATTATTTCACATTTAAAAACTACAAAAAAAATGTAACTCCCATGAAGTTATACTTGAAATAAAGTATAACTTGCTTCTGAACAAGGAGACAAAAAAACTGTCATAGCAATAAAGGCTGCAAAGCACTAACCAGCCTGTCGCAGGCAAAGAAAGCTTCACGAAGATGTGCCCAAGCTTTCCAGAGGAAGAGGGCCAGTCCCTTGTCCATGTCAGGGAGCACTATTCTGCACTGCAGCTATGAAACTGGGTGGCACACACCTTTCCATCTCACAGAGCTGTAAAAGACAACATGACCACTGTCTGGTTAGATTGTCACGCAGACAAAGACGAGTATCTTCTCTAGACCCAGTGCTGTTCACATTAGATATAAGTATGGACAGCCCTGGACACCGCCCTTTTCCACTCATGTTTCCAGAGCTCCCTCATACTGTTTACTCAGCATTTTGCATTCAGCACTGAAGAAAAACAAATGAGTTATATTTTTCCTGATTTTGCTGCTTTTTGTCAAATTTCCAGGGGTGATCAATACCCCTTAGCTTGCTGCGGTGCAGCTTTCTTGTCATGAAACATTATTATGCAAGCAAAACCTGGGTTTAGGTATGAAGCAATACAGTTCCAAGTGAAAATCCAGATTTTAGGCAGATGCGTTAGCCCCAGAGATTCCTTTCATTGTTATTTAATCATTATATTGCAGTAGCAGACGAATTCCCCATGAAACAACCACAGCTGTACCAGTCACCGTACACCCAGGTTAAAAAAAGAACTTGCTTCCCTCAGGAGTTTTCAATTTAATATAAAAAGCAGGTGTGACATAATAAGCAGCAAGGAGGAAGAGGGTAAGCGTGGCATAGAAACTGTCTGGATTCTATTTCCTTGTAAATACACAGGACATCGATCAACCCATCTCAGAAGTCCTTCTTACAGTGAGTCACCTGAGAGTGTGTCAGAGAAAATAGACTAAAACCATGTAGGACGGGGCGAAAGGAGGGAGACCCCAGGGAGAAGAATCTGCTGGTGGCCCATGATGAAAGTGGGAGAGGCCCTGCGAGAGCTGAAGATGGCCCAGACTTAGAAAAATGAAGAGGAAATGACAGTCTTAGCTTCACAGAGAAATTAGGCATGATAAGCGTCACCCTCCTTTTGGGGACTGCTCTATTGACTATCTCTACTGAAGCCCACAGCATAATGTGAATGTGTAGGAATTTATATAAAAGGAAAGAAAAAAACCAAACCAAACCTTATGGCTTCTTATTTCTACCTTTCACTCTTACAGGCCTCAGTCAGGTCTCTGCTCTTTCTCTTGCAACACAAATGTGAAATTTGCCTGGAAATCGCTATGAAAAAGACTTAATGATACCGTGGTCATGTAAATCAACACATGCATCTCAAGGTGAAAGTGAAAATCAGACAGAGCAGTATGAGAAGGACTATAAACAAATACGTATTCTTGCCTAACTTGGTTAATCATCATCATCATAGAACGGCCTGGGCTGGAAGGGACCTTAGAGATCATTTAATCCAACCTCCCTGTTGCAGGCGATGAACGCTGTAAAAACAATAAACTATCCAGGAATAACCTAAATTGTTCCTGTTGACGTGACCACTTGGTTCAGCACTGCCTTGCCCTTGCGACCACTTGCTGTGGTCACGCACAGATGGTTTATCGTGCGCTGTGGCACGTCCCACCAGCCAGAGATCCAAGACAGGCATTGAACAGCTCTTATTTCTGCTTATTTGTTTTCATCTCACTTCATTTAAGACTTGAAACTTTATGATCACATTAAACGCAAATACCAACAATAGCACATCTAGGAAATGGACATGTGCATGAACGCAGCCTGTTGAAGAAAGATCTCTACAGTTTCTGATCCAAACTAAACATTTCAAGATTACTCATAGTTTAGGCTTCCTATTAACTGTAATTGAGTCATTTCAGAGCCTCCCGTGAGAGGGACTCTGGTGTTCTGGATGCCCCAAGAGCATCACCATCATATGATGTACAACAACAGCTAACGTGAACACAGACAAATGGCAGCCAGGCTCAAATCAAAATTTCATTTCACAGCCTCCTGGTGGAGAAGCAAAACATCTGCTTCTCCTCAGATTGCTGGGATTTTGCAGAAGCCATCACTTCTACAAGAGTCTACTGAGAATTTTTGCCTTTGCTGTTTTTCATCACAATGTTTATTGTTCATATGAACTTTCTGCATGAGTGTATAGATCAACTTTTGGCCTCTGGGCCAAACCAGAATTTTCTTCAGACTCAGAGGAAAGAACAGCTCAAAATCTAGAAAATGCACCTGAATTGCAGCAATGTGGTACTGAAGTTCTTGTTTTGTCTAACTTTGTCCAGTGACTTCAAGGTGATGCCACAATTCCGTGACTGTAGTATCCATTGATCAGCATGGTAGAGGATATTCAAGAGCTGAGTTAAGGTCCCCCGATGAAGACACGCTCCTGCCCATAAATAACCTTATTACGGCAGAGCCTTGTGCCACAGCTAGGCTGTGGGCCCACCTCAGTGGGTGATAAAAATTCTCCCTCCCTTTCCTCATCCCATCTGTCTGGCATGCCTTTTCACACGGACTTCAAATGTGCATTTGGCTCAGTGAAAGCAGGTAAGTGAAGAATGGGCAGAATATTCAGGAAATTAGCCCCTCCAGATAGGATACCTCCTCACATCATCTTTGTTTCTTTCCTTTAGATAAATCTGCAGCTTAGGCTATCTGCTCTGTTTGTGGACAGGGAAATGTTCAGGAGAGTACCTGTGTATTGCTCATTTTCATGCTGAGCATAAATGCCTTACCTGGTAAACCCAATAACTTATTTAATATGAAACAATATAGCTGATAAAGAGGATCCAAGGGAGATGCTGAAAAAAGAAATGGGGAAATTGCCCAGCTATTGTAGTAGGAATAATGTACAAGATTTAGATTAAAGTGTAATTTATTGTGTGAGTCATACGGGGAAGGGGATGCTAAATTGGTTCCCAGGATGAGAAAGCAGCTGCCACCAGCACTGTGTTCTCTATGTGCAAGCAAATCAGCCCATGCTGTAATGCTTCTTTCTCCTCAGGTAGCATTTGCTGGCTGGGTTTTAGGGGGCTGGGTTTTGTCATCCAGTTAGAAATGCTTTCATAAACGGTACCCTCGGTCAGAAGCCACCTTGGATACTGAGATTCCACCATCCTCCACAGCACATGCCTTGTCAAAGAGAAAAGGAGGGTCAGTCTAAAGGCCTGGTGAGAGACAACTTGCTCTCTTTTTTAGCAGCTTCACTAAAGCAGCTCCATTAAAACCTCAACCTCCCTGGGGTGTTACCCCTTTGAGCAGCAAGAAAGCGGACAGGATCGATCAGGTAGTGTTTTACACTCACTTTGCGTTGGCGAAAATCAATATACAGCACAGAACGAGCCTGCTTCACCGGCACTTGGCTTCTTCCAGAAACATAAAAGCATTTGTAACCTGGTACAGCTGCTTGTGCTCAGCTGCAGCAGCTTTGCGCTGCCAAAACAGCAAAAGGCAGCCAGAGGATATTCAAGAATGAGGCTGTAGTGATCTAAGCCATAATGACTTTACACTTCTTTTTTAGTTCAGTTCTTATTTAGGTAAAACTTTTGCTGGTGTCATATTTAGGCCTGGCCTGCTGGCTGCCCTCTGCCAGGTTTCGGCAGGCTTCCTGCGGTGGGGCCACAGAAGCGGGCAGGGGAAGCTCTGCGCTTCGCCGCTGCGCGGCTCCGCGCCCTGCACTCGCCACTGCTGGATCTGACCTCCTGCCACCATGAGTAAAGCGTGGGCGCATGTTCATCCCACCTAGAGACAAGCAGATGTAGCTGAGGGGGCTGTTTTCTCTTGCCCCGATTCACCTGCACTGGGCTGTCCTGGAGCATCTGAGGCTTCCAGACACATCTAGCAAATAGAGCGAAGGATCCATGCGAGGTCTTCACCTCTCTGGAGAGCCGGCTAGAGACCAGGTGGTACCCTACAGCTCCTCAAACGACACTAAACACGTAGTGCTAAGTAAACCTGACTATCCTGCTGTAAGTGTCAGCTTTCTTTTTGAAAGCCCTTGAGGATTTTTTTTTTTGGTGAAAGTACACATTATTCTGTGGGGTTTTTTTATAGAAAGCAAAGCTCAAAAGAATTCATTCTGCCCAGCCAGGCGAAGACGCACAATGGTTCACAGGGAATCTGACGAGAATTGCAGCCCACCTCTTGAAAAACATTTCAGAAGAAACATTCCCAATTGACGACACATCCAAACTGTGACACCAGGGGAACAGCTTCAAGAACTGCCCTCCTCTCGGCCATCTGCTACTTAGCTTGGGCCCAAGCCAGCTACAGGGTTAACAACACGATCTGGTTTAATAGCTGATGGAAAGCCAGGTCAGCAAGGGAAATGCAACTGCAGGAGCCGCTGGGTCACTGAGAAGAAGGTCCATCCCATTCTCCATCAGGCTGCAATTCCTTGACCTTGCTGGTATCGTTCCCACTCCCGCACACCATGCGACACGTGTGATGAGGTCACGACACGAAATCAGGTCGTCATTTGTCAGAATGATGGAAATTCTCTGCTCGTTTGTGGAGAGTAAAAAGTGTTATCACAAATGCTGCTGCTGAGCACCAGCAAAGCACCAGCACTCAGGAAAGCAAACTGAGGGTCTTGACAAAGGAGATGAGGAGCTGCAGAGCAGCTCCTAAAAATGTTTCCTCTGCCTGTCAAAGTCCCCTCCGCCATGAAAGAAGCTACAGAGCAGGGAAAACACACTGGTAAATAACATGCTGAGAATCTCAGAGCGTAAGCTTTCCTTTGATTTTTGAGCATTAAACTACAACTACACTGCTATCTTTTTTTCTTTTTCTGTCTTCGCAGCAGAAAATATAATACAGAAGGTAAGCCATTTCTTTTCCCCAAAAACCCAGACCTTAGGAAGGGCTCATTTTAGAGAGATGCTGTTATCTGGTTAAGTTTGCATTTCTTTGTTCCTTCTGTGCTGTTTTATTACCTCCTTCTATCAGCCATATCCAATGGCTTCTTAAATTCTGCCTCCAGCCACAAGGAATGTAAGCAAGTATAGCTGATGTAAAATGACATCCATGCCTTCATTCACTGAGCAGTGATTGTCTGCTGAGTACTTGCAGGGAAATTCTTTCTTTCCACCCCCCCCCTCCAATACAAATCCCAAGGCAGCTGAGGTTACACAACCAGCTTTGTACTTAGTTTAAAATATGTCTCAATTTATAAGCCATCTGCAGCACTCATCATTAAATGAGAAGGCCACAAACAGGAAAACTCACAACAGCGATAAATAATCACGACTCAAATGAGCACTCTAGTTTGAAGCAAGAATCTGGGTTGATCAAAATGCTCTCTAAATGGTGCCAGCTCAATGAATGGGACAATCACATCACAAACCACTTGTCTGGGGCAAATGGCCCACTTTCCAAAGTGGATACATTTTCTGGCTCAGGAAATCCTCAACCTGCAAGTCATTAGAGAGTAGGAGAAGTATCGTTAGATGCTTGCCTCTTTCTTTACTCTTCCTTAGGGTGTGGAGACATGGGGGTAGGCGGGCTTCTGGCCTGAACCCAGGCAACCACTCTTGTGGCCTCAGGCAGGGCGCAAGGGATCTGAGAGCGGGGTACGGGGCGTGCTACAGGCAGCGAGAAGCAGAGAGCGGGTCAGTGGATGCCCTCGCCTTCCCTCGCAGAACGCTTTGTATCAAAATTACCATGAATCACTTCATTTACTTAGATCCTTATTCGTGAAGGAAGGAATACATTGGCAGGTTGGGAAGACTTGTTACTGCAGGAAAAAACCCCAAACAAATCAAAGAAATTAGATTCCGTATTTAGATCTGAACGTGACCAAGTCAGAGGCTGGTATCATTTGTGGAATAAAGCACTCCCCACAACGTCTGATGCATTACAGGATGCAGCCACGAGTGATACCGCTGAAAAGAAATGCTGGACTCGCAGAAATTGGAGCCCTCATCTTTGAGAACATATAAAGCCAAACACATTTATATCCCATGATGAAAATTACAGGACAAGTGGCATTTATTTGTTTGTATAGTCAAGACTAGGCAACTTATGTCTCTCAAGATTTCCACCAGAATATGTTGATTGCCTTCGGGATTTAGATTTGCGGAGGTTTTTATGATTGCATTTCAAGGCACATTATGTGCTCTGGAGAGGCACTATAATTTCTTTATTTTTCTGAGGCCCCAGAAGGATTCCTAGATTTTTGAATTAGAGATGGAGAGATTTATCTTTCCTGCTGATGAATCCCCCACCAGGACAGGACTGCCTTCTAAACCACACTGCCAAGGATTCGTGTTGTCTTGTTTGGAGTGACAAAGCTTGTATCTGGAGGCAACTCCAAAATTTTAAAGCTTTCACTTTTCTAGACCAGTCATCACCACGACTGCCCCTATCATCAGCTACTGTTCATTAATTCTACCTTTTCAAAAACTCTCAAATTTTCCCATTTTTCTAACAAAACTGCAGAATTTCAGAGATATAAAATAAGAGAAGTCACTATGGTAAAGGTGGACAGACTTATGCTCAGTGGGACCCTATTTTATTAAAAAAATTCCTATTGAGGCCATTAGGGTTCTCAGTACAGTAAAATCAGAAGGCTTTGACCCTCAGAGCTCTCATACAAGAGGAATAAATCAGAAAGCACTGGAGCAGAAACCACTCTTGTGCTTTTGTCTAAGTTTTTCTCGTTGTTATTATTTTCTTTCAAATCTTTCATGCTTGATTAGAGAAATTTCTCCTTGTTTTTTTGTTCTGTTTTTATTATGCTTGTACATAAAAAGCCTTTGCACGGCAGGAAGAAGAGCAACAATTTGCCAACTCAAGCTGCATTTACCATCTGGTGTCCAAGAACTTAGCAGACTGCCTGTTCCATCAATGCAATAATATTATGTTGCTTTAATGACCCTGTGCTCCAATTTGAAGATAAGCAAGTTGGACTCAGATGACAGATAGGAACATTCACCTCCTTTAATAACCAGCACTTCCTCAGCTCTTGTCACCAATTACCACAGCATTGATCACAGACTGATAACAAAAGGTAGCACAATTTCAGGAATTCAGCTTTCTCTGCCTTTTCCTTTTCGTGCCTTCTTTAATTGGGTTTAGATGGCTTCAGTGCCAGATAAAGACAAGCTGCACCAAGTAAAATGATGGAGTCCCAGTTCCCCTAGAGAAGGGAGAGGTGGGCAGTGCCCTACCCACATCACTACAGCCAACATTTCTAAAGGAACCACCAGTTCTGAAGGCTCCGTGTTGGACACCTTAAATGAGATGTATTTTCCAAAGGGGACATTTCCAAATGTGTCTGGCATTCTTTGCTACCCATGTACCCACCTCTGCTTCTGCCTCCAGTGGCTCTTACAGGAAGCCACGTCTTCCTCCTCTTCCAACCCCAGTTACTCATCAGCTTTTGCTGCAGTGAACAGGGAGTATATTGCACACTGCGGTGTATTCAAAAATCGGCTTCTATTTTCAAGGGCAAGAACGACAAATTGAATGCAGAATAACTTAGTTTTATGGATAAACTATATGTCCAAAGTAGAGGGAGAACAAACTCAGTGCAGGCTACTACTGTATCACCTGCCACGAAGTGATAACAATGACAGCCACTAGCAACCGGCTGTTGACGTTCCCCACAGTCAGTAGGAGCCTAAATAATGAAAATAAAGTATTTGGGGCTCATGCAGGAAGACATTAACAGTGTTCCCTGCAAAGAAAGACTTGGATTTGCTCAAATTGTACGCAGAAGCATCACCATTTAATAGATGGAGTAAACATGGGAATAATCAGAGGATCATCATTTCACAGACTAAAAAAAGCCTGTTAAGCCTTACCGCCTGCCAGGGCATATTACAAGTAGAACTCCCTGCCCTACTCTCTGCATTTACCAAACCAGAGAACAGGCAGGAAAGATGGGCTGGTTTCCAGGCTGTTTTCACAGCTCCCATCACACGTGCAATAGTGAGGAAGGAATACAGCAGGGGGATAAGAGGGAATGAACCCCAGCGGTCCCCAGTCAGGACATTCCCTTGGAGACCACTGTTTATGGGCACATCGGCCAATCCACAGATGTCACAAGATGGAAAATCACAAACATTTCTATAGAATATGGGCAAGTCCTTTACACAGCATGAATCATAAATTATCCAGTCGTGTTTTGCCACATGATAAGGAAAAGAAATTATAATGGTTCTATGTCAAGGACACTTTTATCCAGAGTTGTCATGATAATTCCTTCCACTATAATACATTTACTAAAAGAGTAATAAATAAAAGCTAAAAGGAAGGATACTGCCTGTAAGCAGGAGGGATGAAATTCAAGCCAGAAACTAAACCTTGGCTCACATCCACAGTATAACCAACTTCACAAGCATCTATGTGAGTTTAACAAGGCTACTCATGAAGCAATATAAGTGAGGCATTCATGATGGCAGCAAAGATAAGCTCCACAGTGAGGTACCTGCATAACTTTGCTATGAAAATACAAGAAGTAGGTTGTGGTCCAGGGAAGGGCTCTGGAGAAGGGACTCTCCAGCAATGACAGCAGCAAACTAGGTGAAATATCGCAGCTTTTAAACCTTGTGTAAGAAATTCTTACGTAACTCCTACTAGAGTTTCCTAAACGTTACGTGTTACTGCGCCATATATATTGTGTAATGTCAATGTTTCAATTAAAATTTGATCTCATTTATGGCTTGGTGGAGGCTGTAGCTTTATAAGGACCCTTCAGGATTCAGCCCCTGCACTATCGGTCAGAAGAGACGGTGCAAAGCCCTGGGAGGAGCTGCTCTTCCAGAGCTACAGCTGCTCTAACCAACCACATCACACGGGGCTGCAACTTCCTTGGTCCTCCTGTTTGGAGGGGGGATGTAAGGCCCTCTTGTTAACCTATCTCACTAGAGAGTAGATGAAGGGAATAACTCCAATCCTGACCTCGACTTAAAAGCCTGGAAGAAGGCTTTTTAAACCTAATTGAAAGAATGGTGCAGACTCCAAGCTGCTTTGTATCAGTTCCTAACAGACAAACTGACTGCACCACAGTGAAACGCAAGGCACAAACATATTAAAATACGTCATTTAACTATTGTTGCTCCTGCTAAAAATGCCAGGAGTAGCGGGGATTCTTTTCGCCTAAATCCTTCCACCTTGAACAGTGACTGAATAGTACAACACCCTAAAGTTATTAAGATTCTTTTGTTCATAGCCTTGTTACTATGAAATGATTATTAACGAAATGTCATCGGGGAGAAAGAGATGTTGCTTAGTTTTCCGGAACAGGAACTTATTCAGAAGATAAATTCATATTATTATCTCTTCCATTTTTCTCTAGTGTGTTTACTGATGTTCTGCCCCCAGGAGAAGCTGATCTTTCTTGATGAAAGAGTAAGCTGTTTGAAAACAAAAAAGCAGACCGAAGAGGAGAGCAGCTGAGCGATGGCAGATGTCAGTTAGAGGAGGGGGGTGAAAGCTAATGCGCTGCTGGTCGAGGAAGCCGTTTTTGTGCAACTCCATGCGCACAAGATAAAAGCAGGGCTCACTTTCCACGTACCTGTTCATTTCACAAATTGTCCAAGATGGCATTTTTCAGTCCGCCTGTCGAAGCAGTATCTTTATCAATAACGCATCCATTACCTTGTGTAACAGAAAAGGCGTCTCACAAGCAAAGGGGAACAGGTTTGCCTAGAAACAGGCATGGTTAAACCCCTCAGCATCACAAACACTGATTCCAAGGCTACAGCTCAAGGTAATACTGTATTCTTAGTCAATCTTTGCTCTCAAAACACACAAGTTCTCACACCTGCATTTGTCGGCCTCTTCACCAAGAGACCCTACGTATTGTTTCATGTGACTGTGCCTTGTTCCTCACCTCTGAGCTCAACCACAGCATAGGGACACCTCCCATCTCCAAACCTCCCTGGAAATCTCACCTTGCCAGATCTCCTCTGAGCATCCAGCTGACCTGTATTTAAAAGACATACATATTTCTTCCTACCCTTTCCTAGGTGTTCTTAAAGCTCCTCAGAACAAAGATGTTTTGGTTTTATTACACCAGCCATCTGGCAAGACATTATGAGCACTTCAGTAAAAAACGATAAACAGTGAAATGTTGTTTTATGCTACACGTCTCTGCTCAACTTGACCCAGCATGCTTAGGTTAATTTCTGATGGGTCTACTAAACCTAGGTACCAGTCATACATTGTAGGCTTTTAGAGCTCCAAAGACAAACTTTCAATACAGATTTGGATCAACTCACTTTGCAGTCGGCTGAACATCGTCACTCAAACCATCACTGAGCAGCAAAGGGAGGAGAAACTAAAAGGTGGGCGCAGATGTGAATTTTGACCCTCCCTCAGATTCTTTTCAATCATCCTGGAAACAGAGAAATTGAAACATAAAGAAGTTGTCTTGCTTTTTTTGGTGTCCACAGTCACGATACCAAATAGAGCCCATTGGAAACCTGACAGGGAGAATCTTTCCACAGATTATGCTGCTCATGGAGCCTAACGAGGCTTGATCGCAGTTATCAGACCCAACCATGTAACTGAAACTAAATCTTTTACATTGAACAACTAAGCCTCTATAACAGAAACCCTCCTTGTTTTAACAAATGTTTGGACTGACCTCCTACCACAAAAGTTAGCAAAGATGACCAAGAGATTTACAAAGATTGGCATCACAATTTCTAAATTACATGCAGGATAACAAGCTGCATGAAAATTAATGGATTATCTGTGTTCACATACTAAACTAGTGGCAGAGTCCAAATAAATCCATGTATCCTTGCTTGAAGTAAGCTTCTAGTCATTGGCTTATCATTACAAATAAGGCAATTACTGGCATACAGGTGTATCTGCAGCCACCTACAATAAACAGTCATGCCATAAGGAAATGGACTGCATGAGTAACCAGCACAAAATCCACAATACCTACATTAGCTGGGAGTAAAAAGGCCCTGTCTTCTTAGCAATATCCATTGAGATTTGACACAGGACAGTGCCTGGTTATGCAACCTTCTACTCAGGGCTGCTACTGAAATATTATTTCACATCATTCACTCCTGCTCTGTGGCCTGGAAATAACTGCAAGAGGCTGGTGTAATTATTATTTTTTTTTTTTCCTAGGGATAGAGCACGTCTTTTGAAAGAGTGCTAGCCCCAGCTTTAGCCTGTGTCTAAAAGTGGGTTATATAAAACTCAGTGTCGGCGCATGCATTTTCAAGGCACGGTTTTCAGACTTCTTTGAGATTCAGGTGGTTCCCCATGGACCTGCTGTGCATCTAAACAGTGATGGTGCACTCTTGCAAGGCATGATGCAGAATGAACAGTGGGACTGAAACTTCTTCTGCAGCAGCCAAAGCAAGACAGATGGGGGCCAAAGGAGAAGAATAATACCCGCTCAGCCTTCTAAAAATGTGGCATCTTCCTTAGAGGTATTATGACTTATGCCTGCTATTAAAGCTACTGGATTCCAAGTTGGGAATAATCAGAACACAGCAGATCTCAGTTAGCCCAACCTGGAATTTGCAGCATACTGTTGTACAGGGCAGAACAAAACTTCGTCTTTGGCTCATGCATTTATAAAGCAACATATTCATTAGTGGTGGAAGAATTAACATAGAAAAATCTTAATAATCCAATAATCTCTGGTTCTTGACTTTCTACCCTTCTTGCACCTTGTATCACAAAAGCGATTAGCCTCATACTTATCTCTGCTTCATACCCATCACCATCTGAGGCTGTGAGGTCTGGACTATGGACACAGAAAGGGAAAAATCTAAGCCAAAGCCTGTTTTCACCAGAATACTCACCAGAAACTTTTTTTTTGTAGTGAACTGTTGCATATGACTGCCAGAGTACTCTGCACTTTGTCGGCCTGTACCAACTGAGATTACTCTGTCCCAGGGTACACAGTAACACGCAGCAAGAATGGGGCCTCCGTTTCATTCCACACACCCACTGCAGACAGCAAAGTAAGGTCACGAGGACGTGGGGTCCATCAGACAGAACGGTGAGTAAGATGAGGTGAAAGGACTCTCTACATAGCCCAGGGAGATGTGCCCCATCATAGTTTTGAGAGGAGGTGTACCCACCCCTAGATCTTCAAGGACAAGCCACTGCTTCTGCTCAGCACAAATATATTCATTTCCTATCACTATACTGCAATAAAAATGCAGTATTTGTGACTCAGGAGGCAAGGACTATATAAAAACCTCTGTTAGTGGGGAGTGAGAGTGGAGGAGAAGGCTACGCTGCATGTTTCAGAGCCTGTCGCAGATGGATCTGGAAGCCCCATGGAAGAGGGCTCCTCACCTGTCAGGTATCCTTCAGATCTCATAGGTACATGGAAAAAGGATCCCCAACAGGACTGTACTCTCTACACTGTAAATTCTCTGATGGGGCGCTGCACAGGAGACACACAGGCATCCTCCTCTTCTCCGTAAACCATTGCACCTATTCCCGATGCTTTGAACAGCCTCTTTAAAGTCTGTGGGAAAGGCAAAGCTGGAAAGAAACAGTGGCAGGAGGACAAGGAAGGCAAACCTCAGTTTTACATTTCATTCCCAGACAGTCAAGAAGCTGCTTCTGCTCCAGAAGGGCCGCCCGCAGCAGCTGCAGTCCTCCCCGCCCCAACTAGAAAGGCAGTGAAGTGAGGGGGTGACTCCTCGCTGTGACCCGAGCCCACTTTCATTGCCAGACCAGAGCATGGCATCACCCCTTTAGAATTTACATTGCTGTGTTATCCATCCCATTAAACAACGTTTGATCAGATTAACTAGCAGCGGCCCTGCTTGCCAGTGAATGTGAGCATTAACTGCAACACAATAGGAGCACAGGCCTAAGCCCATTTTTTTTGCAAATAGCAAACCTGTCAGCGGAGTGGGAGCATTGATGTCATCTTCCGACTCAGTGGCAGTGCCTGCTCCTGGGGTCACCCCGCATTCCAACACCATCAGCATCCCCTCGCCAAATCTCACCTATTATTTGCTCATTGTGGCTAGATTTTGCCCGGAGGAAGGAAGGAGGCACACGGTGACGTCACCTGCTTATTAATAGATGGGTAGAGAAGAATGATCTCCAATAAAGGCTTGGGCGAGGATGTTCTCTCAGGATGTGCTCAGGAGGACGGTGTGTTCGTGAGTAATACACGCTGGTAACCTTTTAAGGGAAGCAGCTGTCTGCCCCGTGGCTGCTTCCGAACCCTTGAACCACAATTTGCTGGTCCTTCAAAGGCATGATTAACCCCTCACTAGAAAAAATCATGCTATGGACAACCCGGAAAATGGGTTCCCATGCAAAAGCAAAGTCATTTGTCCTTGTAGAGGTGTAGTGGGTCTGCCAGGCCAGATTTCAGTGGCAGGGGGGCCTGCAGGGGGAGGCTTCTGCAAGAAGCTGCTAGAAGCTTCCCCTAAGTCTGATAGAGCCAATGCCAGTCGGCTCCAAAGACGGACCCGCCACTGGCCAAGGCTGAGCCTAACAGCGACGACAGGATAGGAACGACTCTGTGAAAACATAATTAAGAAACAGGGAAAGAAGACCTGTGCCACACAACAACTGGCAGAGAGACAGAGGAGAGAGAATATGTGAAGACACCAAGGTCAGTGAAGAAGACATGGAGAGGATGTGCTCCAGGCGCCAGAGCAGAGAGTCCCCCGGGCCGTGGTGAAGCCCACGGTGAGGCAGGCTGTGCCCCTGCAGCCCATGGAGGTGACGGGGTGTAGATGTCCACCTGTGGCCTGTGGAGGACCCCATGACAGCGCAGGTGGATGCCCAAAGGTGGCTGTGACCCCATGGGAAGCCCATACTGGAGCTGGTTGTTGCCAGAGTCTGTAGCCCACGGAGATAGAGAAGACCACGCCACAGCAGTTTGGCTGGCGGGACTTTTGTGACACCACGAGGGATTCGCACCAGAGCAGGTTCCACCGGAAGGATTGCACCCCATGGAGAGACTCACGTTGGGGCAGTTTGTTAAGGACTGTATCTCGTGAGAGGACTCACATTGGAGAAAGGTGTGTGAAGATCATCTCCTGTGAGAGGGACTCCACAATGGTCCAGGGGATGAGTGAGGAGTCCCCCCTGGAGGAAGAAGCAGCGGTGGAAACGACATCAGATGAATTGACCACAGCCCCCATTCCCTGTGCCCCTGTGCTGCTCGGGGGAAGGAGGTGGATAAATTGGGATTGATGTTAAGACCAGGAAGAAAGGAGGGATGGAGGGAAGGTATTATTTTATTTTTAAGATCCGCTTTTATTTCTCACTGCTCTTCTCGGATTTGTTCTTTAATAAATTTAACTAATTTCCCCAAAATCAAGTCTGTTTTGCCCGGGACGGTAGATTTAGGTAATCTCCCTATCCTTAGCTCAAACCATGGGCCTTTCGGTATATTTTCTGCCCTTGTCTAGCAGAGGCAGGGTGGTGACAGAGCAGCTGTGTGGGCACCTGGTTGCCAGCCAGGGTCAAACCACCACAAAAGGGAAACAACGAGGTTCTTCAGGGACGAGACGTGACCCGGTGGCACTGCAGAGTGGTGGCTCCCACCAGCAATCCTGCAGCCATCAGTGACACCGAGCAAGAGATGAGGAAGGAGCCCATCGGGCCCTCGCTACCAACTGACCTCGGCCTCCAGGCTGAGGCCTGCAGCTGGATGCAAGTTGCAGCAGGTGAAAACTACAAAAACATTTCATTTAATCAGTAAATCTCTTCCCCTCTGCTTGCATGTTTCCTGATAACAAACAGTTGGAAATGTTATCAAAGGCATTTGTCACTGAAAACTGTTTGTGCTAAAAAAAAAAACAAAACCAAAAACCCCTTGGTAAAGAATCATTTACTGCAGCTCACTGTTAGGAATCATAACTCCAAGTCCTATGAGATAGATCTTTTTTAATGTTTAAATAGTTGTGTGTGACTCTTGGAATTATGCTCCCACAGCAAGATCATAGGACTGCAAGTTTAAAATTCATCTCTTGTGGATCAACTGCTACGTTACGTTCAAATGCATCTTTCCAGCAGACTTTCCTACCAGGAGGCTACTAATGAAAAGTAAACCCAGAACAAGAATAAATGAAGTCTAAGCAAATTCATTACAAAACGTAAATACACATTCTTACTTTTCTTTCCTCTGTTTCTTCCAGCTGATTGGAGGAGCTGTTAAACATGTCTGAGTTGGACAAAACAGAGAAATCAATACCTACTTATACTTCTAAGCCGCCTTTGACGTATCTTCTATGCGTCATTCCCATTTACCCGCTTCCAAGATGTGGAGACTCCAGCACAGTCTCCTCTCAGCAGCAACACTTTGAGATGAGAGATTTATTTATTTCTCTCAGAAAAGGCAGAATATTATAGTACTCCCTCCCACATGAACAGATTGATTTACTCGCTCTTGGGCTGCGCTTATTGTCCCTCATAAATTACCAGTACAAAAATTAGGCAGAGGGGAAAGGCAGCCTAAACCTTACAAATCTGTGAGAAAGTAAAGGTCTTTCCAGCCAGACAGCCCTGACCCTGCCAGTGACACGCTGGTGTCCCTGACACAGACCAGAGAGCTGCAGCTCCTTTAGGATGAACATGCACCCTAAACCACAATGTTAACACTGGATTCAGGCACTCAACAGCACCAAACTGGTGTATTTTCAATTTCTTTCTGAAAAGCACCATAAATTGAGTGTTCCAGTGAGGAGGAACAGTGGTAATAAGAAAAGGTCTTTCTTTTTTGCGTTTCTTCTGTCTCAGACTGATGGTATCCATCGAGGAAGCATTTGCAGAACATCGACTGCAGCACGTCCATCTCGCCTCCTTCTCACTACTGACTGCAAACCCAAGACCTGAGCAGCAGGCTGCTGCACTGTCTTGTTCACTGACACGAGTGTCCCGCCCTACATTCTCCACGGGCATTCATGCTGGCAAGCCTGCCACTGCCTCTGGCTGCAGGTCTGGCTCATGATTCACACTGCTTAAGTCTTCCACAACACCATTTTCCTTTTGCTAGCTGATTAATTTGCTTGCTTTCATCTGTTTTCAAACAAACCCTTGCTTAAAATCCTCTCTGGGATTCCTATCAGCGAGAGCAGGAGGGAGGACGCCTCTTTCCAATACAATGTGCTCTGACCTTCGCAGCGCCGCCATGCCAAGAGAGCTGGGCTGATTCCATGCTTTAAGAATACAGAATTGCAAAGAAGTGACAGCGCGGCCCCATACCTCTGTCACCCTTCTTGCAGGTACCCCTCACAGCTTGTGCAGTGGGAAAAGGGCCACACTAGATCATGCTGTACATAAAGCGAATGAAATTTCTGTTTCTCCATTGCGAAGAGGGACTTCGTAAACCCCAAAAATGAGATCTAGTTCCTCTTTCTGCACACCTACAAGTGTTAATTTTGGTCACAAAATCACAGAGTTCCAGCCACTGTATTTGTCTCTGAGCAGCATCAAAAGATGAAATCAAATGTTAGCAAACAGACATGATCAAGCTTTCACGGTTGCACCTGTACATCAAGTGTGTCAAACATGCACGTTCTCCTCTATCATCCTTACTCCTGCTGCAACCTGGATGCAAGCTCGGAAATAATGAGACCAAGATTTCGTGCAGAAGAATGAAACAGCACGTAGGTGACCAGGTTTTCCTCACATTCTCAATTGTTCACAGTCCAGTGAGGACGGATGGGAACCCAAGATGGGAACCCAAGAACGAGAACACACTAAACAGACATTCTTATCATTTGTATGCCATGCTTCTGCCGGAGACACCACTGTCCCATGAAAACTGCGTTCACAAAGAACAGTAATGAAAACAGAAGAATAAGCTGATTTCACCTTTTTCATACTATTGCTGCCATACAGGCTACCCCACACTGGCAGTATCCAAGGGTGACAGAAGATTCAAATTTGTAGACTGTGCATCTAAAATTACATACGGATCTGAGCCAAGGTAAATCCAGAAAATTAATCTTATTCAGATTCCAGTGATAAAATCTGTGCCCTTTGCTTTGTTGTGAATTTTTACACAGTGCAAAGTCTACATAAAATGTAGCTGCTTCTCACAGCTTTATTTTTAAAGTTTGAAAACTTTTATTCCGATTCAGAAGAAACACAGTGAGTGACAAGCTGTCTGACGCTTTCTCTTTCCCTGAAGAATGACTTGATTTGAATTCAACAGTACATACAGTAACCACGTTTGCTCGGACGATCCCTGCAACTCATTGAAATTCAGTCAGGTTCGTGACCTGAACTTTGCAGCCAGCCCTTGTCTCTTAAAATGGTATATACCAAAGCCCAGGGTTTGAATGCCTGTGACTGTGGAGGATTTAGATCAAAAATTTTATTTGGATTTTAAGATCCAGACCCTCCTTTTATCAGTATTCATTTTGAAAATCACAATCCTCAAAGCATACGGTACTACTCAGTGGTGACGCTGCTGTGCTGTAGGGTAAGGGATCTTCTTGCAAGTTTTGGTATCTGGATATGTGGAAGAAATAGGGCTTCTTAACTGGGCAGAAAAAAAGGAAGATAAAGCCATTGGTCCTTCAAGCAAGAGCCTTTCAGTGTCCCAGTCTGGCCAGCTGCCTTTCCCAGCCCACACCCATTGAGCAATGGACTCAAGTGCACAGTTATGGTGTGAGCATCCCATTGGAGCGCAGTAAAGAAAAGATGTGGACAGCAGCCACGTGAAGACTCTCTTCTGCTGTCACCAAAGATGGGGAGGCTACAAAATTCAGATCACCATTTGGATTTTGAATGCTAAGGAATTTCTTCTGCCTAACCTCCGAGTCACATGTTTCAGCTAATGGATGTATTATTCTTTTACAAGTGAGACGTCTTTTATAAAATGTCCCATCAAATAGGCACTGAGCTATGCCATCCCTATTTACTGTGCCCAGCAACTGTTTACACAGTAGTTCATACACATACACTTATTCAAAGGAGCTTTGAAATTGGCCAGAGGCCAAATGTTTGCAGATGGGTTGTATAAGACAGGATAACTCAGTGCCTGGCTGGACACAGTTCTGCCCACAAACACAGCCTTCCTCAGGGCTCCAGTTTTGCAAAGAAGAGTACAAAACATCAAGCACCAGAAGAAAAAGATGCACTGATGAGCACGGGCAGCTACGTGCTCAGAGCTGTCCCCACCTCGCAGCAAACCTGCTCCCCACTCATGCCCTTAGTTTGCTTATTAGTAGTGTGTGTCATTTTTAAGGAAACAGAAAATTGTCAAATGTAAATTCCCATTTACTTGGCACATCGCCCCCAAAAAACAAAGATCTAAGGTGCATATTCAACAGAACTTAAACTGAGCATCAAATTGGATGCAGAGCTCAGTCTGGTCCTGCAAAGCAATGCTCCATTCGCCTGCAGGATTTTCTATTTCTGTGCTGCTCAGGATAACAACAGATGGGACCCCAAATTCAAAGGACGACCTCGAGGCTAGAAGCAACAAAACTGGACCAGAATACAAAAAGCAGGGTTGTTGCAGATGTTGGGTGGGGAAATGTGCATTTTCAGCTAAAAAAACCCCAATAAATAGAGTCTAGATGGCAGGGGAGGGTACTCTGGATTGCTACAACACCTCAACATTCCCCTGTATTTGCTTCCCCCCACGCCATTGCTTTCAATGAAAAGGCCAAAGTAACTATGAAAGCAAAAACGGGGTCTTACCTAGAAGCCCAGGAGTTGGGTATGGAAACTTACTACCAGCTCAGAGAAAGAAACTTCTCTTCTGTGCTACCACTACAGCCAGTTGGGAATTTTCTGGCAATGACTACTGAAGGAAAAGGCAGTCTTTTTTTTTTTTTGGTCTTTTTTTAATCAGAAAACCAAAATGAAGGATTTTGTTCCAGGTCTTGTTGACCCAATTGAAACACTGCAGCTGACCCATTTGAAAACACTTCTTTTTAGGTCAATTTTTCATTAATCTCTGTCTGCTCCAGCTACCACACTGTCTTGGAGAAGTGATACCTCACATTCTTCTCTTCTTTTTTTTCCCCTACCTCTTCCTTCCTCTGCGTACTCCACTTGGATTTAATCTGAGATGATACCGTGGGATATCCTCCTCAGCTGAACTGCTGCTGCGTAGCCTGGAGATGAATCCAGCCACAAACTGGGAGAGAAGCCTAAGGCACTGCGATTGATCCAGCGGATGTGGTCAAATCAAGCTGAAACAAAACGCTTTGACTTCCAGAATGAACACAGTTTGGAGCATCTGATAAATTCACTGCAACTTTCAGTATCTTTACTCTTTGTTGAATCATCAGATCAAAACCAAGTAACTGAAGCATCCATTTTCCCAGGACCCAAATCCCAGTTTATGAAAAAGCTGTCCATGACCATCCCAGTGACGGTGCCATCCGAGACCTCTCGGCTGCTTCTCCACCGCTTGCCCTGCCTGGCTGCAATGCCCTCTCCTGCCCACTGCTTTAGCTGATCTGCCCAAGGTCACTTCTGTTTTGGAGCCAGTGGTTAGAGGAGCTCTCTGCCCAAGCTGGAAGCCTTTTTGAACTCGGCTTGTTGTTCCACCACCAACATGACAGCCTGCAACAAACCGCCCGCTTCAGCACAGTTGAGCCTGTTCATGGCTAAACCAGCTGACAGGTCCTGGCCTTGGACTTCCTCAGAGCCACGCCAACACTGCCACTGGTACACCAGCAAGACACTCATCCCGAGGAAAGGGCCAACCCCTCCTGCCAATTCTTTCACCAACAGGCACGGCTGCCTGGTGTCCAGGAGGGCATATACTCCAGTATGCAGAGTGGGGCAATTCTAGTAAAGAGCTGGTGATTCAGTGCTGGCCTGGCAATCCTCCCAGCTCATCTCAGTCAAGCAGGGGGAAGAAACACCAAGGAGTCCTGAAGCCAGAGAGGATTTCTGTCGTGAAAGTGCCAAAAAACGTGGCCAGCGGTGGAGCAGCAAGCAACCTCATGTCCAACAGTCGCTGCAGTCCCTGGGGCTGCCATGCTCTTCTGCAGCTGTTTTAACCTGGGCTGGCCAAAAGAACCCAGCAATACTCGTGACAGAAACTCATCATTCTGTAAGACTGGCACTTCTGCCATGGGCTTCCGATGTGGCCTTATAAGCAATACTACAAAGCAGTGCTTTTCTAATGCTATAATCATATCCATCTTCCCCAGCACTCAGATTTCTCCTCTTCCTCTCTGTGCCTTGATTCCCTGCCCTGTAGGCTTCTGTCTCCTCTGGACACTACTTAGGGAGGGTAAGGAGGGTCTCTCAGAAACGTTAGAAGAGGGTCTATCACACTGCGTGTAAGCACTGCTGTACCACTCCTTACAATTCTTGTTTTGTATATTTTTACTGTATGAATATTTGCTTGTACAGCATCTGTTCAGTTGCAAATTAGCAGAGAAGCAAGAAGACCCAAGAGCTATATTAATTTTCTTTCATGACTGACTTAGATCAGTTCCCTTGCTGCTTACATGTTTTTCACGTTCACTCTGTGAGCACGATAACCTCATGTTAACAAAAGACAGCTGCCAGAGGGGCTTTTTTAGTTCAAAGTGCATACAAGCTATATCTCAAAACACGTGCTTTGCGATCAAAGTGACAGTCAAAATATTACTTAAATATTTTGATGTCCCCTAATGGCAATAAAATGCTCATCGAACAGCTCCCTCTGGCACGTCGCAGGCTGGTGACCAGCAGCACAGCAAGTTTGCAGTGCCCTCTGGAGGAGAGTCCTCGGCTTTTAGGGGGAGAAAAACAGGAGCACTGCTCTTGTAGGGTTTTTTAAGGGGGGGGGGGCTTTCAGGCAACAAGCTGGAAAGTACGAGGAGCTTCTGATGTCTGGGTTCACAGCGGCATGCGCAGCCAACGAGATGCATGGGCAGCACTGCATTTCTTGTAGGCAGAGTCAATAACATCAAGCGATCCATATAGAAATTCACTCCTTTGCTTGACTGTAACTCACTGTCCATTTCTTACACATGTACAGTTTGGGGGTTAGAAGCACAGGATTTGGAGGATTTGGACCTCCTGTTGCAATTCTGAGCCGTGTAACCAGAGAGAGCGCCAGGACAAAAATTTTCGAAAACCAGAAGTCCTTTGGAACCAGCACCATGCCACAGTCAAATTTCATCCACACTGTAATGAAATTCCTACTGGGGGGTTTTGCTTCATTTCCACTTTTTTTCTTTAAGGAAAAGTTGAATTTCTAGGTGCTATGCAGTATGAGAAGGCAAAGTGTTGAAATGTTAGGAAAAACATAAAACTCTTCTTATAGGATTCCCTTTTTCAGCTTAAGGTGGTTTGGCCCAGAAAAAGTCTGAACAAAAGCGTCAGAACCTTTTCATCTCAGACTTGGAAAATTTGAAAATACTTTAATCCTTGATAGCATCTCTAGATCTCACAAATAAAAGGAAGAAAAAAGAGATTCAAGCATACTTTAGATACCACTGAAATTTCCTAAGGATACCTGCCAGCATCCCAAATTGAAAGCCTTTCAAGCCTAGAAAGAAACATAACCAAAACTACGGAGAATACAAACAAAAACAGTTCAAAAGCTGGTATTATTTTGATTCTTTTGTTTGGCTAAGAGAGCACCACAAGCAGAATGTCTTATCCCTCCCTCCTTGGAATTTCAGATAAGAAATCCTCAGATCAGCTCCATTTACTGGAGATGATCACTGAATTGCGAGCAGCAAACCAACCTTTTGCCAGGAGCTTCATGTTTCTGGAGTCCGGAGCTGCACCTACAAATTGTATTACAGCGTTTCAAAAGTTATATGACAAAATTTCATACATAACCTTTGTTTTCTCCGCTTCTCTGTGGCTTCTGATGTGTAATTTTTAGCTTACCATATGTGCCACATTTTCCTAATTGCTATCAGACTAATACATAAATAATTGATGACAGCAGCAATCCTTAGATTAACTAGGATAGCCCTCTATAAAATGTCCACACTAGTCAAGTGTTTTATTTATAAAGCTATAACAATGCTGTCTTTTCTTCTGGGACTACCGTGCCTATGTGTGTCCTGTTCAGCTTTTTGGGCTCTCAGTGTGTTTCGGGCACAAGAAATACAGAAATCTAGCTGGTACTTCTAGATATTCTTGTCAGCGAAGGTAACAGTGAATGTTTCAGAAAACTGTATGTATTAGTGGAGAAGGGAAAGAGGAAAAAGTGGCAGGGGTGAATGAAAGAGAAATACTTTCCATTTATCAGCCACTAGTATTCAGCTTTCCCTCCCCGAGGGGTTGTGGCATCAATAATCTCAGGCAAGTAAGGGATCCAAAGACATTTTCAGTTAAATAATTTATCTCTCTTCTTGTTCTCATGCAAGAAATGGGAGACAGCTGGTGATACCGGAAAGGCATCAACTCAAAATGTACACATGAACCTTCCCCCTGTCAGAGAAGACAGATAAGATGCAGAGCTCAGCACGTGCCTCAAACTAAGGCCCAGACAGTAACACAACTATCATCTAGTTCACTAGCAAAGATAAAATGAGAGCCTATCGCAGTCTTTGTAGATCAAAATATGACGCAGCTGCCCTCACCAGCTGAGAAACATTTTCTCTCCCAGCTTAGACGCTCTTTAAAAGGTAAAAAGAGGATTTCCAGGGCTCTGGTATCCACAGCTTCCAACTCACCTACAGGCTGTTTAGGATGTGTTCAGATCTACAAGGCAAAGATCACTGGAACAGGGCTCACTAACTTCAGCTGGCCTTCTGCAAAGGGTTGGATCCAGCCTCCATGATGCAGAGTAACAAAACGATATTTATATTAAAAGGCCTGCCTTAGGTAGCTTCTATTTAACACAACAGATTTTGGCCTAAAGACAATAACGTGCTCTTAAGTGGACCAGGTTCATACCCTGCCATGCTTCAAGAACCTGGAAAGGGAAGGAAATGGTGCTTTCAAAAAGAAGAGGGGTTTTCTGCTATCCCTTTCTTGTATGAGATAAGCATTACATTGTGGAGGGGAAGGAAAGTTGCCAGGAAAGAAGCACTACATGAGCGTGTTTTTCAAAGCCGCATGGAAGAGACCTCTTATACCTCACAGAGACTAAAACTTAGCAAATGCTCATGCCCATAAAAATTGTATTAGGCAGTAAGTAACATTTAAGGCCAGGAGCCAACATTCCTCTGTTGTTTTACAGGGATTTTAAATCCCATCAAGCATTACAAAACTCCTTCAACCCCACAGTGCCACAGCCAGCACTAACTTTGGATGATCAAGCAAGTGGTAGGTAGGAACCAGGTTACCTGCAACAGCGAGATGAAGAGCCACACGAGCCGGGTTTTCACCGCCATCTCCAAGTAAGGGCAGGACGTGCTTTTAGTCTCTCCTGTTTCAACTCTGTTTTTTAAAATGCTAAATTAAAATTGCATTTAATTATGATTACCGGATACACAGGCACAGTACCAATGGGGCTCATATGAGGGAGATGTGCATTAATGGGTTTCAAAGGCTACTAAAACCATCCAAAGAAATGAAGCAAACTGTGGGGTGCACCAAGCACCAGGCTGGTTTACCAGCTTCTTTTACAGATATCTTGGGAAACGGCAGATATTCCACAACGACAGAACGAGTCACGGAATTAGCCCTAGCATGCCACAAGGCAATGAAGTGATTGTGGAAGGCAGAGAGAGTAGAGAAAACAAAGCTTCAGAAACATTTCTGAAAGCAAACATACTTGTATTTGTAGGAGTAATAACAGAAAAGCAGCAGAGGTCCTGTTGCGTAGCACATACTCAGGTTGAAAGAGGTTTCTACCCCCAGACTGGACATAAAATGAAATGCACACTGCACGAATTGAAACCATGTAAATCAGTATCAATGTTTTTCAATACAGCAAATTATGCCAGCTTTATAACCCATGAAGAACAATTATAGATCCAGCAAAGACCTTAAGATTAGAAAAATAATAAAAGGTGGAACAGAGTTTTTGTTCCAGTTGACTGACAAGTTGTCAAGCATAAAACAGTCCTGAAAGAAAGCACACCCTGTGTTTAGAACAACCGCCTGCCCACTGCAGTGATGCTCAGATGGAAGAGAGGCATGAATAATCAGGGACACTACGGTTTCTCTCGTTTCTGGAAGCAATTCATTTGAATTATGCTGCTTGTTAATGGGAAAGAACAAGTCACTTGAAAATCGCCAGCCTGTCATGTGGCTGGGCTAAGAGGGGAACAGCAGCCCATTATTCAATCAACTTACATTAAATGTTTCACCCAGAGCTGGCTGCTAATAAACAAATTAATAAAGTCACAGAGAGCTGAAACACCCGCCCTCTTTGCAAATCATTCCGTGCTGCCAGACAAAAAGCTGGGCCTGGGAGCACACAGAGAGCTGCTCTCACATCTGAGCTCTGGCTTTGCAACCGATCGTTTTCCCTCCTGTTGCGTGCTAAAAGCACCAGCTACCTGGCAAATGAACAAGTTCCAGATGAAGTCGAGCATAAAATGCTGCTGCCCCGGTAGAGAGCTCCGGCTAGAGCCAGTCCCTGTATGTTTTTAGGGTTTCACAGAAGCTGGGTGCCACAACGGTGGGGAGGTTGTTAAATGGACTGTTAAGACAGGCTGGTATTACTGGTGTAACAGGCAGATGGGTAGACTGGTAAAAGAGGACTCTGGCTAAACTGAAATAACAGCAATAATGACCTCAGTGCTCCCCTTTCCTTACCAAGGTCCCCGGGACATATCCCCTGCTTCTGAGGACTCGTAGCAGAAATGCCACTATAACCGACACAAGAGCAAGCAGTTGGTGTTGGCTGCAGCAAGCGTCTTGAAGGGGAGCTGCAGTAACGACTAAGTTATCCAGCTCAATTTGTGGCTGCTGGAAGGCTCTAGGCAGGAGGCACAGGAGCTCACTGGCATGAATCTGAATTGCCCGTGACTCTCCCTTGAGGTGCTCCGTTACCTTTCATGCAGTACAATAGGCTTTAAGGACAATCTAGGCTGAAGACTGAAATGAAACTCCCTAGGCAAACATTACAGTCAAGAGCTTTCTTGTGCATTCCCAAGGCATTTTAATGAAACGTTTGACTGGAGCTTGGAGTTCTGAGGAAACCATTACACAAAAAAAGTTTGGCCAAACATATTTTGGCTTCTGAAGTCCTACTTGTGTTCACAGCTGAGCCCAAGGCTTACATGATGAATATGTCCATCCTTAAAACGGATGCTGTGGTTTTCAACAGGCTTTCCTGCTTCGTGCCAAAGGGGGAAACAATATCATTTGTGAAGACTAATGGCTGGGTTAAAAATCACTAAGGTTAAGAGGAGACAGTCTCTTCCTTAGTACTATTCTACATCAGGAAACTAGTCCTGGCAATGTCATCCATCATGCACGCCATGCAAAGCAGTGGAACTGGCGTCAGCCTCGTAGGGATGGCCAATAGCCATCCTGTGCAGAGAAACCCCCGCCACTGGTCTCCTTTGGAAAAAAAAAAAAAATTCTGAAGATCCTTTGAAATTCAGCAAAATAACGTTGTATATACAAGGCTAAGTTGTTCTTCACTGTGCAATAAATGGGTGGTTTCTTTCTTGTTCCTAGCTGTCTGTCAGAAAACGCATCTGGACACCTGAGGGTAAACGAGAACAGGATGGAGACTAAGCACATACAGGCAAGTAAGGGCACAAGTTGGACTGATGATCTGGGATTCCTCGATCTCCATCCCACGCTCAGTCCTGAATCCACGCTGCCTCACCAGCTTTAGATAATCAGGGGAAGGTTTGACTCCACACCGCGGTACTCATCTCCTGAGAGCTGGTTTGTGGCACCACAGCAATGGGAACTAGCTGCTACAAACCGGTCCCTTGCCATCAGTGAGGCAGGTTGACGGTCACTTCTTCTTCACTCACAATCTCCCCTTTTCCATGAGAAAAAGGTGTAGCTCACAGTAGTCTTTCTGCCCACCCTCCCTTGAGTAACGTGCTGATATTTTCTTTCCCTCTGCAATCACTCTACCAGCTGCATCTCCTTTGGGAATCACACTCAGCTGCAGCAGTGCTAAGGCATCGATACCCTTTGGCCAGAAGAATGTATATGAAAGACCAGAGTCTTAACCTTAACCTCCTAGAGGCCTTTAGCACACAACTCGAGTCACGCTTCTATTTACAGACTGCCAAAGAGACCAAGACCTCACGCTGGTCCTGGGCTCAGTCACCTGCAAGGAAAACAGGTATTTCTGCCAGAGGTTTCCAAAAGAGACACTCACAGTCTTCTGCTGCCAACACATACAGAAGTATTGGGATGCCCAGGAGAAAATAGTGAATAAACACAGTTGCCTTTTCCAACTAACAGAAGCCTGTTTTTTTCCCCAAGACAAAAACAGCCAAGCATGCTCCACTTCAGATAATACAGAAATCCCATAATACTTCAATACCGGCTCTGCTCAAAATACTAATTTCCTGATGGGGAAATTAGGGGTGGCGTTGATTACTAAGTCTCACTTCATTCTTAATATCTTTTATATACATCATGTGCTACGTAAATGGTGTGTACTTTCAGAGAATGAAATAAAGGAAACAACATTACCAAGTATTTCAAGAAGCGAGATTATGGACTGGTTTTACCTTCCTCTAGACAAAGAAAGGAAGCTTTCTTTGTTGCTGAAGGTTAAGTCAAGTAACTGGGTTTTCCTTTTCTATTACTTTGCACTTCTTTCTTTTGCATTTCCTGTGGATGTAAAATAATAGCTATGTATTTGAGACATTACTTGAAGTTCTTCATTTATGTTATCAATATGACTTCACAGATTTCAAAATTGTAACAATCATGTTTAAGCTACAATAAATCATAAACCAACACTCAGTCCAGCTCTAACAAAATATATTTATTTTCTCTGGCTAACGAACGGGAAGTATTTCTGACTTCCAGACCAATCGTGAAAGTCAGGCGATCTTTAGTTACTGGCAATGGTGCAATGGCCTAACAGATGCACATGCATGACCACATGAGAATGAAACTTTGATACATGAGCTAGACAGAAACTCCTTCCATCCTGCTCTATGTTCAAAAAACCTCTGAAACAGGAGCTTTAGAAAGCCATTGATAAAAAGTGCTAAAATTACTTAGCCTTACATTCTGTTACTTTAAAAGACTGGCTGCAGTCACTAAGTGCAGCAGAGTGAGAGTATTATATTTGACATATACCTTTTAACTTCCTCTGCACTAGAGAATTTCAGGTAGCAGGTCCATCAGCGGTGCTGTAGATTCATCTCTGTTTAACAGGGCAGACTCGCTTTTATTCCTTTGCATGGTGCTTCCAGTCACAAATATTATATAAGTATTAATTACTGAGTGGAAAAAGCCCTAAAAAAGAAATCCAAATGCAAGTGTTCCCAAGGATTCAAGGGAGCCAGTATATTAAAATGCAGTCTCTAATGAGGAGAGGTGCTCCTTCAAATCATTTGTTCCCAGTTTTGAGGGAATTCAATGTTCAAAATGTATACCTTTCAAAAAAGGGAGATAAAAGTATTTCCCTTCTGTTTAGGCGGGTGAGAGATCTGTTATTCTGAATCCCCTAGTCATTCCACAGGATCATAACAGAGATGGATGATAGAAGACCTGAACTGGGAATGCACAAGTTGAGCAGGAATTTATTTTTTTAATACTGCATTTCTAAATACGAAAAAGGGAAAAAAGAATGGCTTTATGGGTCATTCTCAAACAAAGAAAGAAAATACCGCTAGATACCAGCAGGGTCACAAATTCTAAGCAGCTTAAGATAAACCCAGTTTACTAACACTTTTTAAAAGCAGATAAAAGCTAATTCCCTGCTAGGAAATTAGTCACCAAATTTGTGTTGCGAAAGCACTTCTGCACTGGCTTTTACTTGACTGAGTTTCCTGTATCTTGCAGTACAAAGTTTGAGGTTTCTACTGTTTGCCCTCACTTCTCATGTGTGCCTTAGTAGCTGAGTTTGCACTAGAAATCCATTACTCTATAGCTCAAGAATGCAAGAGGGAAAACACTTAATTTCCTCCCATCTTTAATATCTTTAATGCTATTTCATGCCATCTATTTTATGTTATGTCTAGAGGTCTGGTTAATAGAAATGACTCAGGCATCCCATGCTTAGCAAAGGAGCATGCTTTCTCTGGGTGGATAACCTGAACCATAGCAAAGCTGTCTGACCCTTGCACTAAACCATAAACAGAAATTTCTTTGCACGCCCTGCTAGTGTTGGGTGGTCTTTGTACAGGGGTAAGTTTTATAGCTTCAGTTTTGAATCTGAAAATGCACTAGATCAAGTGGTGCTTTGGGAGGAGCCTGGTAGTTTCAGAAAGCTTTTACAGACTTCCCAAGTGACCGAGCAGTAGTTAAGATACAGCCTTGCTCCCGTAAAAGCTGTCTCTTTTTTTCCTAGTAATGCATCTACTCCACAACAGTCAAATCCTGTGGGGTCCTTTTTTGGCAAGCAGAGCTCTGAACAAGGGCACGGTGAAAGCTGAGTTGGCTCGATCCCCCCCGGTGGCCAAGCTTGCAGGAAGAAGGAGAGGTGTGGAAAGTTTTCTAGAGATGCTTTTTAATGGCATTCTCCTTAAATATGCTCACAAGGGACAACAAGGAGGAGGAGGTTTTGCCTCCCTGCTCATGTCCTAAAACTAGGAGAGCTAATGGGATATACAGAAGGCTAAAGCCAGCTAAGCCAGTAGCTCCCTTTTTTGTCAGCTTCATTCAGCCAGGGACAAATTTCACACCAGAGTTCACAAGAAATGGGCCACGCAACTGCAAATGTCACCACTTTCTTAGCCAAATACAAAATCAACGCTGCTTGTCAAAGATAAACATACACATGCTGTATTTACATAACAAACGCTAAGTGCTCCTCTGCATATGCATGAGGAAGAGGATGAAGCCAAGCCACTCATCACCCACGCACAATTTAATGTGCTATTGACTGGCACTCAGACACCGTAATGATAAGTACAACCCAAAGACCAACGGGAAACAGGAAAGAAGATATCTATTTCTTTATGCAACAGTGACTTTTGCTCTTTGGAGTGACTTTTTTATACTGGTACTAGACATCTCCATGTTCATTCTGGATTCAAGAAGCTGAAATGAGCGTAAGTCCTAAAGATTTTAAGTGCCACTCCAGCAAACAGGCAGGGGACAATAAACCCAGCTCTGCAGACCTCCAGAAGGAGCTGGGTCACTCTTCTAGAACAGTTTTTACAAGCGGCATCTGGTGTCTGTGTAGTAGAACTAAAACGGGCCCAGACCATTTTGCACGTTGCTACCACACTGAAATACCTTCACACTTAAACCTGCTCACAGGCAGATCTTTTTTCTAGAAGGACTCTCTGATGACATCAGGTTCCTGTTACAAGTTTCCCTGCTTTTGTTTCTCCCCATCAAGCTGGAGTCAGGGTTAAAGGGAAGGTTTCCCTAGGATCCTGAATTCTGGGGAATACCAGAGGCACTGCACAACGAAGAAGCCATCAGGCTACTATAAAGTACACAAGAAGACAGTCACGTAAGCCCAGCCTAGGGCTGGTAAAGGTTATCAATAGGAAGTACAGATGCTTGGTCACTACCTACCCGTGCCAGGCAGCTTACTAACTTTAAGACTATGGTACTTTCTTCACTGGATCATCTCACAAATCCAGCCTCTCCTAAGCACCCTAGACATGTCTGCAAGAAAAAAAAAAATGGTGTCCCAACACATCACAGTGCAGAGAGAGAGACGCAGCCTCAATACATGGGCAACAACATCGACGTGGTTATTTGGATTTACATCAACTGACTAAAACACCTGTTTCGGATGGCCAGAGGAGGACATCTTCCTCCTGCTGCCATCTTCTCCCATGAAAACACCCTGCTGAGTTCTCTGTCAAAGGATTTGGTAGGATAATATCTCTCACAGAATTGTTAAGAGGTGACCTCTCACGTATAGGACTGATGGACAAGCTTAGGAATAAACTCTCTGCATGAGATGTGTGGATGCCAGTGCTGTTCTGCTGTCCCCTCAGAGGAGCACCATGCCGAGGCAAGCTGGATTATAGAACATCTTTTCTTAATTTGCTCCAGTAGTCACTGTAAAAACAAGTTAACGCAGAAGTATTTGTGTACAAGCTCAGGAGGCCATCCCAACCCTTTCTGTCTCCACCTCAGGCACATTGAGCCGGGGCACATTTAGAGCAGGAAGATGCAGTAACAGAATTAGTGATTATGACAAAATCATGAGCAGCAAACCAGTCTCATGCTTCTTTACCCTCATTCTTTTCACTCGTTGCTCCGTCATTCCTTTGGGTTAGCCTTCTTCACTCCTTGCTTTGAAAAGCAGTTCCTATTTCTCTACTTTTCTGCCCATGCCCTCCATTCCCCAAGCAACCTTATGCAACCTCCCAGCTTTGCTTCAGCTGCCCTCCCTCAGCACTGCCCACCACGCTTTGGCATGCAAGAGGAAGTTACCATGTTGAAACCTCATACAAATCATATTCCACACATTTGTAAATGGCACAATTTCCCTTCTCACACCTTCCCATGCCAGGCAGGCAGTAAATATGCCAATCCCTGTCTTAGCAATTCCTATCAGATGCAAACCGGTATAGCTCAATGGGACCCCAGCGTTGCTACGCCACCACGAGCAAGTGAAGGTCATTATTCAAAGCCACAAGAAGGCAGCAGGCTGGCCTCCACATGGCCACCCACAAAGGTGGGATCTGAGTGACAGCACTTGATTCCCCGAGACCCAGGCACACTTCTCTCAATAACCTCACCTGGTTTTGTTTTATGTCAGCTGGGAAGTCAGCTCCAAGATTTGCTTTTGTGATGGATAACAGCCATAAGAATCCACTTGACTTCAGTCATGTGCTATTTAACACATCCAGCACGCTGAGGCCATACGTACTTGAGTGTTTACAGCGTTCTCAAAAAGACCCACTTCTGCACTCACTAACCTCTGATTTTGTGCTGCACAGCAGTGACTCCCACCTTTCGTCAGTTCTTTGACACACCGCTGTTCTGCTTCCATTGCCTGTGGGATATAAATGAGAGCTGCCAGCTTGCCGGTGCAGACTGAAGTGGCTTGAATTCAGCTCAACAGCTGTTGACTCATACGTGAAGTATCAATCCCCGGTCTGGAAAAGCCAAATGCTCTGGTGGAAGGGCTTTTCATTAAGAACAGAGAACGTCGCTTCAAGGAGCTGCACCAGGGCCCTGACAGCAGCCTTATGGCCCTGTTGGGTTGCACATCATTGGATCAAAAGACATTGTTTCCCCAAGCTTAGAAACTGTGTGATAACACAGTTACAGGTCTACAATACAGTGACAGTTTCCTTCAGTGATAGCACAGACAAGCTCTGCTTGGAGATCTAGATCAATCCCAAAACATTCATAGAATCATAGAATGGCCCAGGCTGGAAGGGACCTTAGAGATCATCTAATCCAACCTCCCTGTCATGGGCAGGGACGTCTCTCAACTAGATCAGGCTACTCAAGGCTCTGTCCAACTTGGCCTTGAACACCTCCAGGGAGGGGGCAGCCACAACATCTCTGGGCAATTTATTCCAAAGTCTTGCCACCCTCGTACTGAAGAATTTCTTCCTAAGATCCAATCTAAATCTATTCTCCTTCAACTTAAACCCATTTCTCCTTGTCCTATCAGTGGACGCTCTTGTAAAAAGTCCCTCCCCAGCCTTCCTGTAGGATCCCCACAGGCATTGGAAGGCAGCTATTAATTAGGTCCCCCCGAAGTCTTCTCTTTTCAAGACTGAACAATCCCAGCTCCCTCAGCCTGTCCTCGCAGCAAAGGTGCTCCAGCCTCTGGATCACATTTGTGGCCCTCCTCTGAACACGCTCTTAAGAGTTCTAACATTAACTGAAGTCTTACAACCTCTCTGCCAACTTCAGCATAGAACGTTACCTAACATCACGGAACACATCAGAAACACATCCAGAAATTCAATCTGAAGGTGGGGACACCCCATCTTGTTTATCAGCCATTGACTCACCCCAACCCATCTGTAAATCAGAACTGGTGTCTTGGGCCAAGTGACAACACACAGAGTACCTGTGTCAGCTCCTGGCTGGCCACAACAGGCTGCGCCGTCTTCGTTACTGCAGAGCTGATTCCAAGGGGGCTGTCATAATCTGACAGCTCAATAAACACATCCCCTTCTGCCTACGTACTACCAACCAAATTGCTCTTACCTTTGTCTTTTCATACACTCTCAGAAAACACCACTTCAGGGAGCTGAAACTCCCTACCCAGCTACCCCAGGAGAGCAAATGCACCAGCAATTGTCCATTTCCCACACAGCCATACTTGGTCCCATCTAACATGTAAAAGAGAAGAGTTTGTTCCCCCTGGCTCTCAACAAAGCTGCCCTTTGGATAGCCACTTTTGTGTCATGGTCTCTGGCAGCCTGACAGATAAACCGATGCAAGGCAACTTGATCAACACCCTGCAGGGCTGCAACTTCCCAGCTGTGTCCTGGAGAAAAGCATCTGCTTTTCTCCGCTAGCACGCACCCGACTGAAGATGGGCTTAGCTCTTCTTCATGCAACAATTTTCTGACGTACCCATAACCTGAGTCCCTCTCAGCTCTTCCTAAAGCCATGAGAAATAAATCAGACAGTCCTCTGGCCCACCTTTGGCAGGATTTTAACCAGCAACTTGTATTTCATTACCAAATCCAGATTTTCAAGTCCCAAAAGACATTGTTCTTTACAGGGAGATGATATGCTGAAAAAATCATCCACGGTTTTCCACTCGCTCAATTAAGGAAGCAATAAGACATCTGTATTCATTTACTTAAAACTGTTAAACCAGTGAGACAGAAGGAAGCGACTTAGACCCATATTTAGAAACATCAAGTCTGCTGAACAGATCAATTAGGGAGACAAATTTACAGCAGACAATATCATCATAACAGTGCTTATTTAGCGTCTATTAACAACCGAGAAGAGCTATCGCATCCAAGCACGAGGCGGAACATTCCTTCTAACTTCTCCACTGACCTACACACTAATTCAGCAAAACGGTCCAACCCTTTGTGAAGTCATCCAGCTGTTTGACACAAGTGTGACACCCCTCCCCCCCCCCCCACCAGGGTTGACTCTGCCAAGTCACATCACAGCTGGAAAAAGGGTTTTGGAATTGCCATTCCCTCTCGTGGGGGAAGGAGGAAGATTTCAAGAAAGAGAGGCTTTATCATAAGAAGGCCTACTCCGCGCAATTTCAAAGATCAGAAGTCTTTCCACGCTACTTTATTGATTACTTAGAACCAGTCTGATATATTGAACTAAAAATCAATGGGAAAAATAAGGGACTGCCTATTTGATTCAGAGGAAGAATTCCGTTCATGGGATAAAGGAGCCTAATGAGGCAATTCAGTATTCAAAGAGAGCTATTAGCGATGAACGAATGAAGCGGTTTTGTAACAAAATGATGAGCACTGAGTGCAGATGGAGGAAATGGTGTTTTGTAAATTCAGATTCCGGCATATTTTTTTTAAAATCTTTAAATACTTCATTGATGTGCTCTCTGCAATATTTAGGATGATTTAGGGTCTCATTCACGGCCATTTTTTCCCCCAGATGGGGCACCTGCAAAAATGTGCTGGAAGCCAGTAGAAGCACTTGCACACAATTACAGATTATTTATTCCATATGGGCATGCCCAGCACATCCTCTTACAAGAGTCAACGTTTTTGAGACTTTAGTGATTTCCCCAACAAAATACACTAACCGATGCCATAGACTGGCACAGCCATTACTTGTAGCTTCATCTGGACAGTCTGATTTCAGGATAGGGACTAAGCAAGGCAGAATTCCATTCTTCCAGCAAGCCCAGAGAGGTCAGTAGGGGAGCACATGAGGATGAGCATTTCACATGGCTCTAACCAGTAAACTCAACCCAGCACCAGGCAAAGATCCTTTAGACGTTCTCCTTTTGGTTCTCAGAAATACCTGTTGGTGTTCAGCTGGCATCAAAGCGTTTGGATGAAAAAAACATTACATCGGCAAAACATCATTGGCACATCTTTTCTGCTTTTTTAAAATTAATGCATCAACTTGCTCTGTTAGAAAACTGACCTGATCCACTAGCACTGACCCATTACTGTTTTGCTGAACAGGTATTCAGATGATAAATAACAAACAGATCCTCTAAGCAGAGATGCCTACAAATATAGCTCAAAGAACAGTGGGAATATGCACTGACTGAAAGAACACAAAGCCTTTCATAAACAATTACTGGGTGGCCCTTTAAGGGTCCTAAATCTGAGAAGATCTGCCTGCAAATGTGCTAAATAGCAAAACAGTCCTCGCACCAACAACCTGGTACAACCAAGCTACTTCAGCAATAAAGTCATGTTGTGGCTATGGCACAAGCTGCTCATTTTGATGCCTATAACCAAGGTTGCCCAATGCTTTCCACTAGAGGATCCCGCTCTTGTTTGGTTGCAGATTTACAGGGCTTCATCTAAATGGAGAGTCCTCGGTGTCCACAGCAAGAGTGACCATACGTGAGGGAAGAGGCAGCCTGGCTGCCACTCCCAGCTGTGCCACGTGTGCATCTTGCTAACACAAAATCAGGGCACACATCCACTCTCTGATCTACCCACTTCAGCTCCAGAACAAGAGATCTGAAAGAACACGGCACAGCTCTGCTGAACATGAGCCAGCTTGAGTAGGGATGCGGAGTTCAACAGGGAGAAAAGGTTTTCGGGGAGAAGGAATATCCTTGGTCTACCATCTGATAAAGTTTGGAAAACACATCTTTTCAGGCTCAGATCTCCACATATACTTAGGCAACTAACAGACTCCAAGAAATGTCTGGTCTAGACACAATTACTGGAAAGAAGGGAGGTTGTAGAGAGGCAGGAGTTAGTCTGTTCTCCCTAGTGGAAAGTGATAGGATGAGGGGAAATGGATTTAAATTGTGCCAGGGGAGGCTCAGGTTAGATATTAGGAACAATTTCTTTCCTGAAAGGGTTGTCAGCCATTGGAACAGGCTGCCCAGGGAGGTGGTTGAGTCGCCATCCCTGGAGGTGTTTAAGAGACGGGTGGATGTTGCGTTGGAGGACATGGTTTAGTAGGCTGATAGGGCTGGGACAAAGGCTGGACCCAATGATCTTCAAAGTCTCTTCCAGCCGAAACTATTCTATGATTCTGTGTGTGCACAGAATCGTGCTCTTCTTCAGCAACACTGGTGTAAAAAACTTCTCTTGTCCCTGCTTAGCCCTCAGCTCCAGGCTGCAGCTACTGCTGCACTTGCTCCACCACCCTGCTGCAATACCTCTCTCCCTGGGTGGCACTAAACCACATTACTGAAGTATCTGGATTAAAAAGCTTCCCCAAACAGTATGAAAGAAATTGGTTGCTCGAAGAGGTAGGGAAGACAGGATGTAACTCGGGGACAAGCCTCTGCAAGAGACAGAACAGGGAAATACCCACCTCTCCGAGCTATAGAACAGGAGGCGGCACAATTGTTGCTTTTCAGTGGGGATTTAAGTTTTAGGATGAGGCTTCAGCATCTCCCTTTAGGATGATCCCAAGAGATGCGAATCGGAGAGACAGCTTTGTGAAATTTAAAATAAATCAAAAAAAAACATCAACAACACTAAACCCCACATACTTTTCTCCTTTGAAACTGGATATTTGTGCCCCTTTACAGATGCCTGGCAGTACTTTCTGTGGCCCACTGGATGCCCTGTCTGGAGTACTGGGTGACACATCACATTTTCTGATAAGCATATCCAGGCTGTATGAATTTAAATTATTTTGTTGGGAGGACGTTGGTTACAACTGCTGTGTGACTGCATTTATTGCTCGGGCACAGCTTGGTTCTGCTTTGATTTTACTGATCTGCAGAAATTTTGCTTCTGGTGCTGATTTACTTTGATTTTTCTCTTTTTAATCACATCTATGCAAACCTTGCCTGGCTATGAAGTAAGGGAAAACGCCTTTCAAGGAAGAATAACTGGTTAAAAGACAAAAAGAAAGGGTAAGCTTTCACAGTGGAGAGAGATCACCAGCTGATTTCCTCAGGGAACTGCACTGCTATTCAACTCACTCATAAATGACTGGCAAAGGTGAGAAAGTTTGCTGCTGATAAAAAAAACATTCAGGACGGTAAGAATGAGGGCAGACTAGGAAGAATTGCTAAGAGACCACACTAGAATTGGCAACTGGGCAATAGAATTGCAGACAATGTAGGTAACAATGCACATGGAGGAAAAAATACTGCAACTTCACACAGGAAATGATGGACTCAAATTTGACAATTATCAGCCAGGAACAACATTTTGGCATTAGGATTGTTAGTCCCATATAAAAACATCAACTCAGTAGAGTCAAAATAG
Organism: Trogon surrucura; assembly: GCA_020746105.1. Lineage (NCBI taxonomy): Eukaryota > Metazoa > Chordata > Aves > Trogoniformes > Trogonidae > Trogon > Trogon surrucura. Next base: position 106,690,209 of record CM036618.1, read on the forward strand.
CAAAAATAAAAGAAAATAAAATACACATTATCAAGAAGAAATGAACTCAACATAGAAAACCTCATTATGTGATTGTATGAATTTATCTGTGGCTCTTCCATATCTTCAATAAGGTGTGTGGCTCTTATTCCCTCCTCTGAGAAGGTCTGTAATAGAACCAAAAACATTCCAAGAAAGGCAACTGCAATGACCACAGCTATGGAACAGCTTCTGCACGAGGAGCAATTTCCATATGTTCCCTTTGGTTTGGAAGTGGGTCATCTTGGTGCAGATACAATACTGATCTACAAACCAAGAGTGGCCAGGATCAGACCGGCATCAATTACACACTGTCTCTTACAAAAAAAAAAAAATTAAGGCCATAAAATGAAGCTAAAAGGAAGCAGCCTCAAGGTAAGGCAAAGCTAATGGTTCTTCATGCAACAGGTTGTCAGCCTGTGGAACGTCTTGCCAAAAGATGGCATTGTGGCAAATAGTTTAAAGGGGTACAAGAGAAGAGCAGACACTTACTTGGAAGAGAGATTTACTGAGGACGAAAAGGATCTTAAAAAATAAAAGAAGTTGGTGGAAAGTCTTGCATATGCCTATCCTTCAAGTATCTGGATCAAATGTCCCATTTTTATATATACTGAAGAATAAAAATTTAAATTATTTCAAAAGCTCATCTTCCCACTGCGAGGACTGCAGCAGAGGCCCAGGAGGGACTTTGCCTCATGCCTGGAATGTCTGGCAAACCATTTTGCATGGAGATGATGATAATGAACCCAGCAGTTCATTTTCCTGAGAAAGAGGCGCTCACCATTCTTTTTTTCCAGCAGGAAATTCATGTTCAGCCTTGCAAGAGAAAGAGAGAGAACCGAACTTAAAAATGAAAAGATTCCTACTTGGGTATGAAAGCCATCTGAGTCAATAAGCATAAGTCTTTTAAGTCATCTGCTGAGTGCACCTACGAAGAGGTTTTACCCAACCCTCAAGAAAACTTTCTTGGTATGAGAATCACTGCGCTGCCTCCTCATGAATATGATTAAAGTCTTTAATCACCGAGGAAGCTGGACATACACAGATGTGCCAGGGATATTTGAAAGTAAATAACGTGAAAACAATCGAGCAGAATCAAGGCCAATTTTCCAACTCTACCTCTGAGGGTGAAAGGGCTGCTGTTGGAAAGAAATTAATGACTGAATGGCAGTGAGGCAACTTCAGGCAGGGTTATGGAATGCAAAATTAAAGTGAAAATGTTGGCAGAGTTTCACTTGGATAGCACCGCATCAGGATACATCAAATAAAATATGTCTTACCTTCTCCTTCAAGCTCTGACTGTGCCTGGCCTGACAGGGAATTAGTGAGACATTTCTATCCGCTGACTTATTTATTACTGAAATACTCTTGTTATAGTCTTTGAAATGTTGTTCACAGTTTTAGCTATTTTCTGACTTAAATTCAGTGACAGTCCTGCAAAAACATTCAGAACCAAATGGCCGTAATATGTTCTGCAGACATATGAAATACCCTGAGGAGAGAGTTAATGGGAATGAACATAATAAGGCTTTTTGAGGAGAGTGAGATGTGGTATATATTTTATCTTAGCAGATTTTAACTAACTCCCTGAAGGTTCTTTATGTGGGAAAACTTTTTCTGTTTAAGTGAAAGTCTAGTTGAATTTGAAAGGGCATTCTGATTTTGTTATCTTCCTCCAAGAGGAGTGTTGATAGATTTGTTCTGTGCTATTTTGGTTTGGGTTTTTTTTGGATATTTTTTTTTTCTGACAGAGGTCCTCTAGATGCTGGACGATCTTCATTAGCAGAGACTAATGCAGAAAAAGAGTGACTAGAGCATTTGGTTTTAGTTTGATCAGTCTTTTCACACACATGACAATAGCCTGATTTTATAAATTAAACCAAGATAGATGCGGGACTCTCAGAGGTGCTGCCTGTATATTCTGCCTACTCCTCTGCGCGCAGGGTATCAGATGAGCTCTGTAGTTCGTGGCCTTCATGAGCCAACTGGCAAGCTAAGGTAGTTAAGCTGTTTTAGGCTGTGCGGGTTTAGGTTCGTGCCTAAATTACTCCTTGTACTGCCACGCTTTGGGAAATGCTGACAAGAAACAAGAAGCTGCGAGTTTCAGTCTTGAACATGTAATTTGCCCAACGGATTTCACCAGCTTTTTTAGAGGCATTTAACTTGTACGTTAAAGTACACACTTTTCAGTTCAATGGTTTTGACTTCCTGACCCCAGGTGGTTTCCAAACTGAAAGTACTGAGGTTCAGAAAAAAGAAGTATCTGGCTTGGAAACGTTCTGAGCAGGCAGCAAGGTGAACACTCAGTGCTGCCTGTGCACCCACTGGCTTGAGTCTGCATCTCCTGCATGCACTATAAAACAAGACCTGCTTCACCTTGGGCTGACTGTTCTATTTTCTGCTAGCTTCATCTCTCTGGTGACATTCAAAACTCACCTGGGTGCCATCCTGCCCAACCTGCTCTAGGTGATCCTGCTCTGACAGTGGGGTTGGGCTAGGTGATCTCCAGAGGTCCCTTCTAGCCCCTGACACTCTGTGTGATTCTCTGTTTGGGAACACAAAGAAAGTAACCTCTGCACGTTAACACGTCAACTTCAAATACCCTTGCCAAGGCTGGTATCACTCACCTCTGAGGTGAGAGCATGATTACAAAGCACCAAAATTGTCCCCACACACTCAAATGCTGAGTGCCAGTAAGACCAGTCTCATCACTGTGAGGATGGCAAGAGGGGCTTTCCTCTAAAAGCCACTTGGCAATGCCTCTCTCAGGACACCCACAGCGTTCCCCAGGTCTTCGTGGGGTGTATATCAAGCGCCCAGTGGCCACTTTCTTGGCCTGTATCAAAGCACCTTCCTCTACAATTCCCCACCGTTTCCATCATGTTTCCTGCTATATCCAGAGAGGCTGTGTTGAGTCTCAGCATGAAATGTGCAAAGCTCACAGGACAAGAAAGGAGACTGACCTTCTCAAAGACTACAGTGAAAGCAGCAAGGAAATACATTCTCTAAACTGGCCTATATACTCTGGGGTCTCACCAAAATCCAGCATATCCCCTGCCTTTGACCAGTGGATTGCTTTAACATCACCACAGAGGTGACATTGTATTCCAAGTCTTATATTCCGTGGGGTTCTGGAAAGGGGAACCTCCTTTCACTCTCTATGTACATGTTTCACAACGTAAGGCAATTCCTGCTGTTAGATAAACCTCAACATGGAAAACTTACCAACTGTATCGAGAACTTCTCTCACCATGTCCTTGTCCCTGCCAAGCTCGCAGAAAACTTACAGACAGAAAAAGGGTGGGAGGAAGGGAAAAAACTTTCATAGAATTCTTGCCAGTCATATACTAAAGAGAACACATGCAAGCTTTAGCTTTGTGCAATGACTACACCTTAGGAGAAGCAGCACCCTGAGCCCTGTAGCAAGTGCTTTTCATCCAGCTCTAATTAAAATGCTAGGAGTTTATCACCCACTGAACTCACAGTGCTCCAGGCAAGCAACTCTCACGAGGCTTCAAAACAAAACCAGCACCTCAATGGAACACTGCAAAGTTCTTTTATGGATCTTCTTACTGTCACAGCCATCCATGTCTTGTCACTGTGAAAAGTTTCTGCATTTTCTTCTTTGATCAGCTGTCAATCAGGTGGAATAAAGATGAAACCTATCAGCATTTTAATACGTGTTATTTTTCAATTTTGGCAGAGGGCTGTGAGGAAAATGAACCTACTCACACATCTATTCTAGAACACTTGAAGAAATGGATGATAACGTCTCATCCTCCAATTATGGTGGGCGACTGCAGCAGTACGACAGGATTGCTTTGCTCCAAATTCCTCTGTAACAGCACAGCAACGCTGCGGGGCTTGTCCTGTTCATTTGGCCCACAACACCAGACCAAGGTCAAAAACAAAGCTGCAGCACATCCAAAACCATGGGCCCTCTTTGGAAATTTGCACATGGATTTCATGCAGATGCCTGGCTGGTATAAGTACGTGTAATCATAAGCCTGTTCTTGCAGATGTGTACACTTCAAAAAATCAGGCTGCAACGCAAACCTCCTTTTCTTACCCTCAGTCACAAGTTTCAGTATGAAACACACAGCCGTTCTTGGAGATTCCGCAAGATGTGTTCAGGAGGTCTTTCACTGTTTCTAAGTCCTCTGCCCAGTTGTGGTATGGACTAGCGAGGTTCCAACAGGAAAATGCAATCCTTTAGAAGAGGAAGCACTATATTTCCTACCTTTCATGTTCCAAGTCTCTCAGATGGTTTGACTGCTCGATGTGATAGAGAGATTAAGCGCACATTGTTTGGGAATAGTTCGAAAAGATCATTTTTATTTCAGTAATAAATCTTAGAAATTTAATGTTAAGATTTATAGTTTCAATTGTTACCTTTTTTGGTATTCTTCATATAATTTTTCCACTTTCTAGAGCATAATTATTATACATCACAATCATAAATTGATGATTAATTGTACAGAGGGCCAAACACCATCATCAGCTAAGCTCAGCACAGGTTCGGGGCATGAGTAAGTCAGAAGCAGGGCTTGTCCCTATTGTCGTGTTACAGCCACTTTGACTGATTAATTTAATGGTCATATAGATGGCTCCTCTATCAGCCTCTCAGCCCTATTTCAGCCTTCCTCACCGAGCATTTCACTGTTTCGGCAGCTGTTGAAAACCACAAGTCTGACTGAGAAGGAGAGAGCGATGCCAGACCCGCACTAACTACCCCATCTGCTTCCTGTACTCAAGGCAAACGAGAAGCACCTACTACATTTTCAGGCCTAGAATATTTATCACTTGATCAGTGCTATCACAAAGGCAGCCTGAAAGGTTTCCTGCATTTAAAGGTGCAGTATAATCATTCCCAGAGTGCAGTGGCAGGTGTTGAATGCCAAAGAGGTGCAAGACTGGGCCCCACGCTTGCATCTTGAAGTATCCGCTACCTTCATAAATCACAGGCACAGCTCTTCGAGTTTCATTTTGCACCAATACATCAGCACTTCTCCTTCCTTATTGTACAGATTCACAGAAGTTGAGTTTCTCCTCACACAGGCTGGGGTGATGTGGAAGGAGGAATTATACCAGCTCTTTTAATAATGTCCAGAAAAATAAGGCAAGTCAGGCTGTGAGTCCTTGATGAATGGATAAAACTGTGTTCTAAAATCTTGCATAGGTGTGTGAGAATCCTGACCTGTCATTCACACCCACAAAGATCTCCCTGACTTTCAACTTCATTTGAACAGCTGACATGGGAGCTCTGTGGCTAGAGGGAAAGGGGAAGGCAAGCTTTGGAATATGAAATTAAAGGACTTGCTGGTTTTCCAAAGGGCTCAGCCAAGCTCTTTACTGTACATTCACAGTTCCAAGTGAAGGCCTGTACAAAAGCAAATGTTGAACATTTTTGAGAAGCCAGCCATCGGGTTAGGAAACTCCGCAGAACAAAGAAGGATTCAGCTGCAAAACTCAACTCTTGTCACATTGCCTAGAGTTGGTCAGTGCCCAGTTTCTGGACCAGGCAATTGCTGTTTCTCTCCATCAAAAGAGGTATCAGTCCCATTCTTTAAATCACACACCGAGTCCGGAAACCAGGTTTAAGGATTGTTAGATCTGGTGTTTTGATTTGGGCATAACCACAGGTCTGAGGAAAAACAAGAGCATTTTTCCCTTAGCAAAACTATTCCAGATCTGTTTTAAAGAGAGGAAAGAAAGAATTTATTTTAGTTAACATCTAACGACTTCTGCAGGATGCAGAGACTGCTAAAGTAATTGCATTTTATTTTATTGCAGAGACAGAGGAGGAATAATGCAAGTAGGAAGGGTCTGTAAATATCCATCTTTAGCAAACACATTTGGCACATGCGAGTGCTGCACTGGATTGCATTAATGAGAGTGTAGTAAGTGAATTAATCAAGATCATTCAGTGGTGGTTGGGCTGCATTTGCAGTGTTACATCCACTTTAGAAGGACACTACCTGTTATTTTGACAGCAACAAGTAACTTGGAGAGGAACAAAACACGGTGGAAGGGTGGTTTCATTACCGCTCATAATGTAGCCTGCCACATTGTGAGCTCCCTGGCCAAATACTTCATGTTCACTCAAACACACAGGATGTCTTACCCTTGTCAGTGCAGGTATCATCAGGATTGCTCTGAAGGGGAGGAAAATCTACCAGTGAATAATACAAAAAAAAAAGGAATGAGACACAGAGTGTAGATGACGTGCCTGACAGCCTGTAAGCGAGGCAAGACCACCTAAATCCTTGGGGCGTCTCTATCCATAGGCTGGGGGTGATGCCACTGCCCTAATACCAGCACCAAGCTGCCCTGCTCAGAGCAAAGTCCCCTCCCATGGTACAGGCAGCCAAACAAGAGCAAAACTGAAGGGAAATGTGGAAGAGTCCTGGGGACGTGGGTCACAATGTTCAAAGGGAAGCTCATTACTCTTCTTAGACAAGGGTGCTGTGAGAACAAAGGGATTTGCTGTTGTTTAATATTGGTGCCTCACAGCAAAACTCCCATGGCCTACAGTTTCAGTTACAGACCAGATCAGCAGCTAAAAACACATGCAAAAAATTACCTGCACAAAATGGGGCAAGTAGACTAAGCTGTCATAAGAGAAATATTTTCCTTGGACATTTTGGTTTCTACCACTGGAGGGGCTAATCTATATAAAAGAAACATTTCCCGTTCATGTGTTACATCTGACAGCGCACGTTGCAAGTTACTGTCTTGTACTGATACTGTGGAATTTGAGCCCCTTGCAGATGAAAATTAATTCAAATGCAATATATAAAACCCTCTTACAAAATAGGAAATCATTAAGATCTCCAGTTTGAAGACAACTGAGAAAGAAAGGTGAAGTCACTTATCCACAAGCATGCAAAGGGAGTGCAGCTGAAATGAGAATCAAGCTCATATTTCATGAGTGCCAGGCACATTAATACCCCCAAATCGTCCTTTGCCATCCAAACAGGAATATAGTAAATCTGTTATACCTCATTCAGTGCTCTAGAAATTTTTGCAGTGAACAGTTTTGCCCCAAGCCATGAGAATTATCAGAACGGAGGAAAATTCACAGTGGCCCTGTAAATTTCTGCAGAGACGCTTGGGTCCAAAACACTTCCATCGAACAAGCTCACCGGTAGCAGCACACCGAGCACTGGCACGGTCAAGAGTCATCTCTACTCATTTCCCAGAGCACAGAAGGAGAACTCAAAAATTACTCCAGAGTATTTTTCAGACAGCCACAATTGGAAAGGAGTAGTCGAGTATTACGTAAATGATGTTAAACACAAAGCCACTCCAATAACAACACACTCTCCACTGCTTTTACTGTACTGGATTCTCACAGAATTTAGCAACAAATTATTTAAAATTGATCAGCAAGCGAAATTTCCAAATCATTTTAATTACAGAACTCATGTGCAGTTTGTCAAAGAGACTTGACAAAAATGGCAACTAAAAGCAACATTACTGTGGATCCCATCATTCTGAAATTGTCCCGTCTATCAAGCCAGAAAACAAGATGCAGGGGAGAGACACACACTTATATAAACCCATTCACAGCATAATCCAAAGCATGAGAGAAGAATGTCAGCGCTGTCAAGTCAGATACCAGAGACTGGCCACAGACAAAATCAGAAGTGCACAACCAAATTAATATTAACACGGGCGAAGTGTCCTGCGCCTTTCGCTTTGCTGCTGCACCGGGAAAGCGGCAGGGCCCTGACAGCCGGCGATGAGTACGGTGATTTCAGACCAGGATGAAGGCCGAGTGAGCTGGAGCGTGCTTTCAGACCTGCGTGATGTCCAGTGCGCGGCAGACGCAGGGTACAACCCAAGATGCAGAAGGACACTTCCCATCCCCTTTGAGGGGCTCAGGGCTCGCACCCTACAACATCCACCACAGGCATAAATAAAGATACCAAGTGCAATGGAAATGGTTGGTTTGCTTTTAATTTAGTGAAGTAGTTCAGGAAACTTCTCTGTACAGTTGCCTCTGTTCTTTAATAAGTTCTTTTTTTGCTAATGATTTAACCCTTAGATGGCAGTGAAAAGCTTCAGCAGGTCTTTCTCCAGCCATCAAATACTAGAGACCAATACAGCCACAGTTCCCTGTCTGCCACCAGACAGAGATCTTAATAATAGCAACCGCTAACAAACCTCCTGAAATCATAAAGCAGCCCTCAACTCCACAGCTTCTGAGCATTCACATACAGGTTACTCCTATCTTTAGCCTGCAATGGAAATCAGGTGCCTTATGTTCATGCCCAATTACACTGGTATAAATCAGACTAAATCAAATCAAGCCCCAGCTGCACAAGTAGCAGCACTGCTTCCTTCCTATCTTACCTAACAAAGCTGGTGACCACCCGTGAAGCATTAAACATGCACACGTTTACCAGGTTGTTCTAGTAAGGAACAGAAGGAAGATGGAAGAATCAGGTATCTAGCTCTCCTGGGATCTATTTGGGCGTCTTTCAAAGACTCTCCTCCTCATTTTTAGGTTTTCACAGGGCTAATTCCTGATGACCCAGCCTGTTTTCTAGCTTAACATGCCAGATGACAGGATGGCAGCTTTGCCTTTGAAAATATTAACACCTCTGCTTCCCATGCTGCATTGATTGCTTATAACCTAGTATTTGGCACAGAGGCTGCTATCTGCAGCAAGATGCTTTCCTGACTGACTTTTCCTGACTTTGTCCATAATGCAGGCAGGATTAAAAACAGGTCTTGTAAGGAACAGCAGGAACTCTCTGCTCATCCACAGAAATGCTTGTAAGAAAATACTCAGCACTGAATAAAGAAACTAAAGGACAAACAACGGGGTTTGGTGGTGGTTTTCTAAAATCAGTGTATCCATATGTGAATTATAAAATGTGTTAAGGGAGTATGAGCAGAATCCAGAGACATAGATGCTAACCCATACACAGTAAAGGATACACAGTGGAGTCTTCTGCATTTCTAGATGGGAAACTTAGGTATTAAATGGCAGGTGCCAGTCAAGAAATGACACATCTGCAGGTTCATTTTAGGTGAAGAACTTTGCCAGAGACTGCTCTCACATGAAGGTAGCAAGCACTATGTGCTTGGCCTCTGAATCCAGAGTGATAAGGCAGTTAAATGAGTTCCTTCAGCTCTATGAAATGGCTCAAATTAATTAACGTTTCAACTTGCTTCTAATGCATGATAAGATGCATGCAGTGAGGAGTGAATTAAATGAGAAAAATGCGGAGGACTAATTATGTTTACATTGTTGTGCTGAAGAACAGCAAGAGAAGAGATTATCTAAGCACCAGAATCATCTAAGAGACCTATATAGTGCAAGAGATTTTTTTTTTAATCCCTTGCTAACAAAAAACCCAAACAGTATAATTTGTCAAGTGGTACAAATCAGCTACGAAATTCTCCCCCAGTGGCCTCTTGGTCACTAAAAATAGATAGTCAAAACCTAAGAGAATTCAAGTTTTTGGGGAAACAATTTACCACTAGTACAGTGTATCCTGAATACTGATGTTTAACCTGTTCCAGAAAACTAAAGTGGTATTGTTATCACCATAAGCAAGACGGGGCACATACGGCAAAGAAAAAAAAAAAAAAAAGGCACTTAGCCCAGCAGATCATTTACCACAAGTAGCAAAAACAAAGTCATAGAATCATAGAATGGCCTAGGCTGGAAGGGACCTCAGAGATCATTTAATCCAGCCTCCCTGTTACAGGCAGGTCCTGCATCTCCAAGTCCTGTGCTTCTTTGCAAGGGAATTTGTTTTCCATGCATTACTGAATTAAGGGGGAAAAAGAAAGAAGAAAATGGGAGGGAGGAAAGAAAGGGGAGAAAAAAATAAAAAACACCCAAACAAAACAGTTCTCTTCTTAAAAAACTACCCCATCTATGCTTGTAGCTCCATGGAATCTCCCTCCCAGAAATGCTCCACAGAAGCTTCCACCACTTCCACTGCGCTGAAATAGCTCACAGAAACCACTTGTGCCCTGTCTCAGAGCTCATTTTCACCTTCCTTGAGCTGCCCACCTCCCAATATGCCCTTAGACACACACACACTCCTCTCCTTGAAATCTTATTTTCTCTAGCTTTCCACGACTGTTCTCTCTGGGTTTACCTCTTTTACCTTTAAACACCTCCCTGGGCATCTCTGACGCAGCCATCAGCTCCATCACACTCCTGTTGTTCTCCACAGGATTGGGCCCTTTTCTGAAAGCTGAAAAATGTGTGTGAAGCATGATCACACTGCTCAACCGTTCCGATTTCTTTGCAATTTTTGGCAACTGGTCTGCATTCCCAAGCGTATTGGACAAGAAAACTACACGTTCTGCTTGTATCTGCACTCTGTGGCTAACATGACATCGGCTCCTTTTAATCCATTAGCGAGCTTGTCAACAGTGGTTTGGAGATGCAATTAGACAGTTATAGCCAATGTACTGGTACAAAGTCAAAATTAAAATTTATCAGTCTTTCCACTAGCAGCACCTCCCTAAGAAACAAAATTTTATAATGCCAATTGTAAGAGCATCACTAAAAGCATCTCTTCCATGACCTTGAGATTTTATCACAAGACAGCAAATGAAATATTTGAGAAATCTTCCAGGAAAACGTTAGAAATAGATAACATGTATTTCTGGGGAGGAGGTCTACATGAATAATGCACATGAAACACAGACACAACCCCTCCACTAATACCATCTTAATGTTTAATGAATTCTTTGGTTGCAGCAGAACCCCTTTTTATTATTAATAACAGTTTATTTTTATTGCAGCATATTCTCCATCATCCAGACCACATCCAGGATACCATAAAACACATAAGAGTACCCTAGACAAACATGTTCTGTGAGATAGTCCCTGCCTGCCCTGAGGTATGACTAAGCTAAAAAGATAGCGTGGAAGGACAGCGTTACTTTCACATTCATTCTGTGTAATAAGGGTGTGGATTCTCATACTTACTTCTATGGAAATTACATACAAAAATACTCATTTGTGGTCATGTAGAGAGCCAGAAGTGGAAACAGAACCCAGAACTAACTCCTTGTTCATTTTTCTTACATCCCTTCCCTTTACATTCACCTTTTAAGATTCAAATTGTATCTATCAAAAACAAGCAACAAGAATGTGCCAAAATAACGTGTATCACAGAATCGCAGAATTGTCAAGGCTGGAAAAGACCTCTGAGATCATCAAGTCCAGTCTATGTCCCAACACCACCACATCGGCCAGACCACGGCACTAAGGGCCACATCCAGCCTCTCCTTAAACACCTCCAGGGACGGTGACTCCACCACTTCCCTGGGCAGTGCATCCCAGTGCCTGAGCACCCTCTCCGTGAGGAAGTGCCTCCTGAGATCCAACCTAAACCTCCCCTGATGCAGTTTCAGGCCGTGCCCTCTCATCCTGTCACTCGTTGCCCGAGAGAAGAGCCCGACACCACCTGACTGCAACCTCCCTTCAGGCAGTTGCAGAGAGTGAGAAGGTCCCCCCTGAGTCTCCTCCAGGCTAAACAGCCCCAGCTCCCTCAGCCTCTCCTCACAGGACTTTCCCTCCAGTCCCTTCCCCAGCCTCGTTGCTCTCCTCTGGACCTGCTCCAGCACCTCAAGGTTTTTCTTGCAGTGAGGGGCCCAGACCTGCACACAGGGCTCGAGGTGAGGCCTCACCAGTGCTGAGCACAGGGGCAGAATCACATCCCTGCTCCTGCTGGCCACACTGTTCCCTATACAAGCCAGGATGCCATTGGCCTTCTGGGTCACCTGGGCACACTGCTGGCTCCTGTTCAACCGGCTGTCACCCAGCACTCCCAGGTCCCTCTCTGCTGGGCCACTCCCCAGCCACTCCTCCCCCAGTCGGTAGCGCTGCAGGGGGTTATTGTGGCCAAAGTGTAGGACCCTGCACTCGGTCTTGTTGAACTTCATACCATTGGTCTCTTTCCCTTCATCAAAAAGAAGGGAAATAAGACACTGAATAGATTCAGTGACTTGCAAAACTTCACAAATGGAAGATCTCTTTAGCTCCTCCCAATAGACTTCTCCCCTTGGAGCCCTGTGGATGGAGGTCTCTGTGGTAGGTGTCCTGTGGAGCACTGCTGGTTCTCCATAGTGTATGGTGGCCACCATACCTGGTCACACCTTGCCAGCCCATGGTCACTGTTTATCAGTGCTGCTGGTGCTACGCAGCACTGGAAGATATCCTGGTGCTTTGTGCAACCTTCCCTGGAGTGTTCTCCTGGCATGTGAAATAAAACAGCACTGTTATCCATGCTTCTCACACTGACACCCACAGTTTGGGTATTTTTCAGACTACCTTTTATACTAGTTTTATTCCTGAGTGACGAGATCAGGACCTCGCCATTTCCACTTGCCTCCTAGATTAGTTTCACTTACACTTGAGCACTTGGTATTGTGTATGTGGTTGTTCTGGCCTTCCTTAGGGTTGCCTTTCTCACTCCTTAAAACCTCTCCAGTTTGCCAAAATTGCAAGCCCATCAGTGGCAATCCCAGAGCTCCCAGCTCTCTGGGGAAATTAGCTATCCCCTTCATTTGGTAAGTCAAAACCACTGAAATCCTACCTCAATATACACACAGTTTTGTTTTCTTCAGGGACAGAAAAAAGTCATAAACTTTCAACACCTGCTCCACTGCTTCAGGCATCGATCTCACACAGTATTACCTCTCATCCACTTTCTGAGGAACTGAATAAAAAGAAAAAAAAAGACTTGAGCAATCTGGTCTAGTACAACATGTCCCTGTCCCTCATAGCAGGGGATTGGAACTAAATGATCTTCAAGGTCCCTTGCAACTCAAACCATTCTATGATTCATATTTAGTTCTTCATCTTGGTTTGTATGGTCAGCTCAGCACGCAGACACAGCGACTGCTTCCCCTGTTGTCTTTGCTTAGCCAAAGGTCTCTTGTCAGGAGCTACATCTCTACCAGCATCACAGAGATGCTGGATTTCTGCAGCAAGTGACAGCGCAGAGACACGTTCCATGGTACAATTCTCAATGCAAACACAGGCCTAGCTCCACTGAGGTATCTTCTTCCCTTTACAGCATAAAAATACATCATCTTACAGGGCAAATCCCAAACTGGTCATCAGAAGATAAATCATCAAGTAGCTGGGCATTTTTATTATTTTGCTGAGTAAAACACACAAACAACTCATCGAAAGCAAAATAAGAATAGTTCAAGCTATCAAATTCTGCTGGACATTTACATGAGTAAAGCAATTTGGAACCTTCATTGACTAGTTAAACCTCTGGTACTAAAGATAAAAATAATATTCTCCAACTCTAAGTGCATTGGGTTACATCTGGAAAAAGTGAGACTGGAATGTCCTTGAAGCAAAATGTCAGAGACGGTCACTTCAAGTCCAAAACCAGTTCCTGTTACAGAGGATAATCACAGAGCTGCCTCCTAAATATAGATATTATTCTCAGGAATAACTGAAAAAGTGCACTGTATGGACTGCAAACCAAAATGAGAAACACTATTTCAAATTTAAGGGAGGCAAGCTCATAAGACTCCCGAAGAGTTGATATAGTGTTAGCTTCGTGATTCTGCTTCAAAGTTTTTGCTGTCTGAGACAACGAACTCTAACAACAATTACAGTCTACGCAGCAACAACATTATAAAACAGAAAAAAAGTATTCCATTCTGTGCTTTTCGCCATTTTGTATGGCTGAGACTCATAGGTACCAAAAACAGAAGAAAGGGATGGCCTTGATCTTAGGACTTCTTGGGATACCGACCTGTTCCCAGCACACAAAGCATCCTTACAGTTTCCTATCTCCCCAGAGCAGACTTTCAACCTCTTCTCTCATGTATGGACTCAGCCTCAGCTGTCTTGGTTGAGGCTTCCTCTTGGCTCTTATGTTCAGACAGGTTTTGCCTATCAGCCCCTTACACTCAAAAGAAATGATGCACGTGCTTCACTACCACACTGCGTAAGAAAATGCACTGTATTGATGAGCATTACAGTGCATTTTCTATCTATGAGATATTATCCTGAAATATGGGAAAACTCTAGATTTGGAAAAGATAGCAATCTAATTCAGCTACTGCCCAAGACAAATGTACGTTATCCATCATCTTTTACTTTCAGTAGCCTCAAAATACTGCCTGACCACAATTCTCAAAGGATACCGCCCTAAGATAAATTTCCAGAATGCACACTGAAGACAAGAAAAGCACACTGCAAAAACCCATGTGTTATTTTTATTATCAGAATTGACAAAATCTCACTGCTAGTTCTAGAATAGCCTGTTAAAGTCATAAAAAACCAGAATGATGGGGGACAGCTGTGTGTCAGTGCTTTGGTGTCAAGTTCACAGTACGGAATACACAAGCACACACACTACAACCTTGGTCTCAAAGCTCACTGCAGAAGAACATTCTACAGAGTTCTGTGAAACTGCAGATACTTCTTTTACAGCTACCCTGAAGAAGAAATTTTGCTCATTCTAGTGTATTGAACTTGCATATGGGTGTAGAGGAACTTCTTGTGGAGCAGAGGCGCGGTATTATTTTAAAGATGTGGACAACCCAGCTTAGGCCTAAACAGAGGCTCTGTCCTTGAAGCTGCCTTGGAACACAGGGAGGAGGAGGTTTTATCTGTTTTGTGAGAGCTTTGCGAGATCCTTGGCGGGAGGTGCTGGCCCCGGGGGGAGAAGGGGGGGCGAGAGCCGCTTGCATAGTGGAATGGCACTACCCAATAAAACGCTGGCGCGTGTAAACCTGTAACTGACCAACTCTGTTAAGGGGCAGGCGCGGGGACACTGCTGGACTGTATATATTGAGCTGTCCGGAGCAATAAAGCGTGGATGACCTGTAGCCATATTGGTGTGATGGTCATCAACTTGGCCGGCTCTCCGAAGGGACCCCTCTTCATATGGGCTTGCTCCTAATAAGGCTTCCTCTACCATTTTCTTTTAAGCAAACAGTATAGAGTTTGGGGAGACAGACAGATTCATTACCAGGCACAACACTGTCCCTGTAAAGGCACGTAGATCGGTTCCTGAACTTTCAATGTGCTTCATAGATTAAGCACAGAAAATGCCATCTGCTAATCTGCTTCTACTGCACACAAAGAGCCCCCGCGTATGCCGTTTCTGCTGGTTTAAGGTTACGGCTTTTCTCTGCCGGTCAAGTAAAACATGCAACGCACGTCATAAAATCAGTTACATCACGTTCTTTGTAGTTTATCCCACAGTGCCACTGTCTGCCAGGGGGTTTCCTGCTCACCAACAGCCAGAGCAACAGCTCTCCAGTTACACATGGCGCGGTAACCTGACCAGCTGTAATGGTTTCACCAGGCACTCATATTTAGCAACGCCCACCAACCGCACGGCTACCTGCTGCGCCGCCAAAAGCAAGCGCTTGGGCAATTCTCCTCCCTCCTCCTGGGCTTCAGCTTGTCCTTTCGGTCTGGAAAAGGGCGAGATAGCACGAAGCCTCAGCGCTGGCGAGGCTGTCCGCAGGCAGTGTCACCTGGCTATGGAAAGCAATGCGGATGTACACACAGTGTTGGAAGAATAACACAAGCCTTCACCAACCTGCATGTGGCTTCAGAGATCCTGATTCTTCTGCAGGAGAACTCATGTCAAGTGTACAGAGCAGAGGATGAATATATCTAGTAAAACAGGTAGCACTGCCTTAGGACAGGTAGCCAGATGTGGTGAACAGCAGGAACAGGAACACAAGAGTGAGCTCTATCTCTTTTTTTAATTTGAGAAGTTCATATGTTACTCCAGGCCACGTTCTGATCTTTGGCCTTTCATTTCTTCATGAGAAATAAATTATACCACCCAATCGGTCATCATCAACAGGTAAGAGAGGAAGGAAAAATAGAACACAGATATGAATATTTCAGAAACTTAACTAGAGCAGGTGCATCTGGAAATCGGATGGGCAGAGAGTGAGGTTTATTATTTTTCTGAGTAGTTGCCTATCTCCAGCAACCACCTGATAATCAGGCCTCTCTGAACTCTCATGCCAAGTATTGCGAATCACTCCTTGGAAAATCTTGACCTAAAAAGCAAACGTGTATTTTTAAATAATTAATAGCATTCTCTGAATGGAATTTTCCAGCCCCAAATGAGATGTACAGCCGAGTTCTCCTGAGAACAGGTATTTGTAATGGAAACATTGACACAACTGAAATGATAATGCACTGAGTAGCAAAAAGCTTAGCACACGCTTAGTCATTTCATTCTTCTTATCAAATTGGACCAAACCATCCTTGCACTTCGCTTGTTTGCTTGACATCAGTTTAAATGCCTCTACAGCTTACAAAAAAACACTGCCAGTCCATGTGCTTTCAAAGTCTAACAAAATGAACACAACTTGGTAAGTACATGAAAAGCAAGGCTATTTCACACTCTGAAAAAAGGGCAGTGCTCTGGTTGCCTCTGTTATAACTTTGGGAAGCAGGGATCTGGGAACCTTCCTCCAGAGCTACCATGGCCAAACAACTTCAGAAGCAAGGTAAGACTGTGCTCGGCCTGGCCAGCAGCTCCTCTGTTTTGTCCCTCACGTTTGGGCTTTCAAAACAAGTAACACCACCCTTCTGGTAAAAGAGCTTTACATAAATAGGAACAAAATTTGCCATATATATATGGCAAAAGGTAAGTTATATATATATACACATCTCTCTCAATGATTTGGATGAGGGGATAGAGCACACCCTCAGTAAGTTTGCAGATCACAGCAAGCTGGGTGAAGTGTCGATCCGCTTGAGGGTAGGGAGGCTCTGCAGGGGGATCTACATAGGCTGGATCGCTGGGCCAAGGCCAATCACATGAGTTTCAATAAGGCCAAATGCTGGGTCCTGCACTTCAGCCACAACAACCCCCAACAGCACCACAGGCTTGGGGAGGAGTGGCTGGAGAGCTGCCAGGCAGAGAGGGACCTGGGGGTGTTGGTGGACAGCCTGCTGAACGTGAGCCAGCAGTGTGCCCAGGGGGACAAGAAGGCCAAAGGCATCCCAGCCTGGATCAGGAATGGTGTTGCCAGCAGGAGCAGGGAGGTGATCATGCCCCAGTACTCAGCTTTGGTGAGGCCCCACCTTGAGTACTGCATCCAGTTTTGGGCCCCTCAATACAAGAGGGACATTGAGGTGCTGGAGAGGGTACAGAGGTGGCTGCAAAGCTGGTAAAGGGCTTAGAGCGTAAGTCGTATAAGGAAAGGCTGAGGGATCTGGGGCTGTTTAGCCTGGAGAAGAGAAGACTGAGGGGAGACCTTATTGCTCTCTACAACTACCTGAAGGGAGGCTGTAGAGAGGCGGGGGTTGGTCTGTTCTTCCTAGTGAAGAGCAGTAGGACAAGGGGAAATGGCCTTAAGTTGCACCAGGGGAGGTTCAGGTTGGATATTAGGAAGAATTTCTTTACTGAGAGAGTTGTCAGGCATTGGAACAGGCTGCCCAGGGAGGTGGTTGAGTTGCCATCCCTGGAGGTGTTTAAGAGAAGGGTAGATGTGCTGAGGGACATGGTTTAGTGGTGTTTCTAGGGCTAGGACAAAGGTTGGACTCTATGATCTTGAGCGTCTCTTCCAACCAAAACTGTTCTATGATTCTACAATTATATATACATACATATATTATTACAGGATCAAAAGCAGCACAAAGCACTTTCTAGAAGGCAATAAGAGGTCAGATCGAAACCTGGACAGCATCATCACATTTTCTCTGTCCCTATAAATGTCTCAGCAGGGCCCATCCTCCCCATATGTTGGAAGATGGGTAGCCTGGACCTTCACTAACTGAGGTGGTTTTTCAAAATGCATCTCCTATCTACATTTTACACTATCTGTGTCAAAGGAGGACTAGAAAGTCCCTGAAGAAACATAGGGCATGCTATACAATGTATAAACCTATTTTTAATACTGATCAAGCAGGAAAGAATGACAAAAAAATCAGAAAAATATCCAGGGTAAAGCAATCTAAAGGCAATAATTGACCAAAGCATGTGATTACTTGGCATAATATAGAGATAGGTACGAGTGAAATATCTGTATCCTTCGAGGCAACAGGGTGTTTTCATTGATTTCCATGAGATCAGGAGCTCATTCTCTGCATTTTATCATGACTCAGACACACATGAAGAGAAGTGGAGCTGGTGACAAAATTTGGAGAGCAGAAGAGAGAACTTCCACAAAAGATGTCAATTTCTCAGCCAAATATGAGAATATTCTAAGGAAAACCATTAACAGCGTATATACTTCTAGCAATCAGGAATCAGAGGAGACGCCACCTTACATTAGCCATACTCTCTTGCTAAAACAGGTCTTAACTATCTACCAGAATCCTTCTCTCAACTATCAGCCAAGACTTTGGGGTCTGACTACCCTTCCCATGACAAACTATGGTTTCCTTTTGTGGACAAGAGTAAGCATGACCTGAGAAACCCACCGACTCCCTCGTCACATCCAAGATGACATGGTTTCAGAGAGATAAACAAGATACTTCCCCTCAGAAACTTAATAGTCATCTTACAATAAAACTAGGTGGCCAAAAAAGTCTGTCTAGTCATCTTTTATCTTACCCATTCTCTTTCCATTAGACTATATGCAAAAATCTCGTATCAGCTCAAAGGAGGAGGGAGGCACTTTTGTACCTTAAGTATACTTTTGCTTCTTTTCGGGAAAACTCTCTCCCTTCCAATGATGAAGTTCAGCATTTCAAAGGCTAAAAGCACAGACTGACCCACCCTGATGGTGACCATGAGTTCAGCTTTCGAGGGAAAAAATATCACTGGTTTACAATAATAGGGGTTTATAATCTAACACAATGTAACAATATTTCTTTAAGGTGTATCACACTGGCTGCAGGCAAGAAATTCCTTGAGTCTCAGAGAAATGGTGAAAGACAAGTCAGGCAACTTCTACATCAGCATCACCTTGAACAATAAAATACATGCTGTAGTATTTCCCAGTGGTACTCTGAAGCCAGTCAACAAGGAGGAAAAATAAAATAAACAAAAAAACCAACAACAAAAAAAACCACAAACCCTCCCCCCATTTTTAACTTTATAACATCGGTCTTTAATATATCATTTAAATTGTATTAGTGCCACTTGTCGTAGGTAAATAAATAAAGATAAGATTAAGAAAGCACAGCAAGGCAAGTTTTATCATGACGTAAGGCCGTGATGTTTTATTCATCTGATGAGGAGTGAAGCTTGCAGCTACCCCAGGAGAGCTGTTACAGACACACGGGGAAAGGGAAGGACAGGACACAGCTCAGCGAACCCATTAAGCAGTAGGGATGCTGGTGGGAGAGCAGAAGGGGAAACAGATTTTTCCCCCTTAAGTGTTCGGGATATTTGTTAATCAGGGCAAGAGACAAGGAGGATCCAAGCTTAGCATTGACCCCTGTGACAGATCCTAATAGTGACACTGTCTTTGCTAGAATTGTCCCACAGGCTGTGGACTGAAGAGAGCTGGATTTTACCCTCCCTGCACAAGCGATGCAGCACTCCACAGAAAACTGCTGCTGCAGGGGAGAGCGTGCGTCCTTCTTCCCATGGCATTTATTTTCACAGAGCCCTTTGTCCCTACCTTCTCCGGAATACAGAGGTATCTTTCAAACAGAGGGAAATTCAAAACACATTTCTCAGGCTTGTTAACATGTGCCTGAACAGACGTGAGACCAGCACCCTACAACCAGACCACTGAAACAAGGAACGTTGGACACAGGATTGTGGGTAACTGTTGCTGGCATTTCCTGCAGGAAAGAAAAGATGTTTAATAACCAGACAGTGACAAAAGGCATCATAACTTCTGTGGAGTAACATAATTTCAGAAATGACTGACAACAAAACTCCAAACCCAAGAGCAGCTCCCAAGCCCCAGCACTTTTGAGAGGCAGGCCACGCTGCAAAAGCAAGTCATGAACCTTTGGAGATTGAAACATCCCAAGTCATAAGCTGAAAAATGCAGATGATAATAATAAGAAGAGAAATAAGCAACAAAACCGTTGCTGTGAAGGATTGGTAATGCAATGCAATGAGGAGCTCACTGCTGAGTACAGCATCAGCTAATCTCCCTTGTGGAGCAGAGGCAATAATATCTGTAAGATGCAGAAAAAAAACACCTCTGTCTCCGTTGACCTTATGTTCCACCTCACTGATCCTCCATTTTGTTTACATCAGCCACACGCAGGTGTAATTGCTTGTGGGGACTTATCAGCACAAATTAAAACAAAAAAAGGAAAAGAACTGGCAGGGGGAAAAAGAAAGCAAATGTTCATGTTGCCTCCAGGCATCTCTACAATTCATATTCATAACGTCCCTGTCCAAGCAGCCAAAAACCAAGTTATAACAGCAGGAGGTCACGCACTTCTACAGAAGTTCTGCAAAAACATGGATTGTACTCCAACCGCTACAGCGCCTAAGCTGGACTTCAGGGTTTCCTATGGCACCTCGTATGCATGGAAATAAGTCGGTCAAGTCACCTACTTCACCCAGGGCTGGCAAACTCCGGCTTCACGTACTGCCAGCAGGGAGCAGGCAGCTCACCCGGATGCCCTAGAGGCAGAGACGTTGTGTTCCCACCTCTCTCCTCTCTTCCAGGCTGAAAAGATACAGTCTTCTGAGTCACTCGTCACACAGAAGCTATTTCATAACTATGGTAACACTTTCATATTTGCTGCCCTTCTCTGAACCTTTTCCAGCTTGAATATATCCTTTAGAAATGAGGGGAACAGCACACAGTAATCAAAGTGCGTATGAATCACAGATCTATACAGCAGCATAGTGGCATTTTCAATTTTGCTCTCTATTCCTTTCCCAATCATGACAAACATTTGATTTGCCTCTTCAACTGCTGCTGAGATACAGGTACACCCAAATGAGCGTTGTGAGAAGTTTGATTCCCTGCCACTCTATTTAATAGAATTCACCATGGGAAACGCTGCAGATGAAGAATGTTTTTATTTCAAAAAAATGAATGTTTCCAGGCAGATATTAACCTCTCTTGGGTTTTGAATATAAAGAGAAAATAGACATATTAATTAGAGAATTCCAAGTGCAAGAAGGAAAAATATCAGATGACCCTCTGCTCTCTAGCCCAGGCGTAAGTTAAAACCAACCTGTGATGCTTCAGATCTGGCGTTCAGCTTCTCGCAAACAAATAAAAAATGCCCACATAAATACACCCAAGCCCCCTGATTATGCTCTCCTGCGTGAAGCGTTGCAGAACACGCTATGATCTACCAGCAGCATCTCAGTGAAGACTCTGTACAGGTACATGGTTAACTATAAATGTTTTTACACCACCTATATTGCTGCCATCCCCCAAGAGTCACCGAGGTGCGTGGCAATTTCCAGACAAGCCAATGCTACGCTAATGCATTTCATTTAACAACCTTCCTGTCTCAGTACAGCGTGGATTTACTTCCTTGCAGCTGAGGGGTATGATAGAGAAACGATCAGCAAGTGTGAAATTTGGCAATGCACAGACAACCTAATAAAACAGATAAAGAAGCAAGTGACAGAAAAAAACCCAGTTATTTGCTGAAGCATTTCCCCTTAGTGCATGTAGGAGCCAAAAGCAAGAGACAGACACAGAGAAGAAGCACTCTTGGGTGATTAAGTCCAGGAAGCGAGTGCTGAGAGTAGCAGCGACAGGACAACTTGAGAAACATCCCGTTTCATCGGATTTCAGCAAATTAACAAA
The DNA here is from genome assembly GCA_020746105.1 of Trogon surrucura. Taxonomy (NCBI): domain Eukaryota; kingdom Metazoa; phylum Chordata; class Aves; order Trogoniformes; family Trogonidae; genus Trogon; species Trogon surrucura. The sequence goes on from CM036618.1 coordinate 106,711,908, forward strand.
TCTTTGACAGAAATGAACTTGTTTTGCCAAAGCAGCCATAGCTTGCTTTACAACGCTACGCTCCCCACTGCCTGGGAGATCAAGTTTCGGGAGCTTGACACTTCCAGAGCAAAGAGCCACACAGGCTGTCCCCTGTTCTCAGGAAAAACCACCAATTTTTGTGCCTGCACCTTAGTCCTGAACGGCATTAAATCTTTCTGCTCGGTTTTGGTAACACGACCTGGGTTCTGCCCCACGTTGCAGGCAAGTGCCTATTGCCTCTGTGCGCCGTGCTCCCCCTCTGCAGGGCAGGCAAGATGCATCACAGAGACATTATGACTTTAAGACCTGTCATTTACAGTAGTGGAAAGACCTACGAGTTACTATTAATATTCTTTGGAGATCCTTCTTCCACCCAGCAGCTGAACATGACCAGATTCCCAATGACCTCATCTCCATTTATGCTGGAGTCTCTTACACAATGCAGGAGTACAGATGGACCATAAAGTAGGGACAGATTATATTACTCGCAGCTCAGAGTCCCTTCAAACCAGCCTGAGTGACATAAAGGGCTTTTCTGTGAAGGAGAATCTGGTCCATCAGTCTTTTTAATGCCCGTAAGCAGGCGATAACAAGCTGCAGGGCACTTTACAGATGGCTGGCAGCATGTAACACAGGGTAACACACTGTAAATAGAGCCACTACAAAGCTGTAAATTGTCAGAGAAACAATGCTTTTAGCAGTGAACTTGTGCGTGACAGTTAGGTGATGCACCAGCTCTGGCTTTCACAGAGGAAACTGTTCCTAACAAATGCAAGATTGTCTCTTGGCCTTAATGGGTTAGTCAGATCAGATAGCAAATACAAGGAAAATGTGTTATTTTTGCTGTTTTAAAATAATATATAGTAATCATAGCCCTTCAGCTTTTAACCTGTTCTGGGCATGAATACGATCACGATCAAGAGACATTATTCTACACCAGAGAACTCCAATATTATTCCCTCTGCCTCCCACCTTTCAATGGGTTCTGTCTGGGATCTGATCCAAATGAGGCCATCAGATTATCCAATGCCTTCTCCTTTTCCTCATAATTTTCAAGCTGGGATTTCATTCACGTAAACAGTCCAACTATAAAAGAAGTCTGAGCAAAGTACCTGAAGAAAAACCCTGTACCTAAATCCCCCCCCATACATATAAAGAGGTACCAGCAAAGCTCTGGTGCTTCAGTGGACATCTCTCCCCTACATGCAAAAAAACCACAAAAAAACCTAAAACATGCCCAGTATTTGCAATTCTCCTTTAAGCTACGTGTCCACTCAGCAGTCACCAGGGTCAGACCTGAGGCGAACAAACCACACGAGTTGTGCAAACACCTGAAAGCGCCACGGAGAGCATCACCTGCCTCAGCCAAGTGCAAACTGAGCCTTTCCGAAACACCGGGGTACCTCAGTACCCAGACTGATTTTCTGGTGATCACTTTAGAAAGTTAAAAATATCTTAAGCCACAGTTTCTGATAAACTGTGCTTCTTGCCTCACACTAGCCCTTCAGCTGTTCTGATAAGACAGCAAATTGGGTCAAAGTATAAATATGTAATAATGAAACATAAGTTGTTGATAATAAGAGCACTTTAGTTTTCAACCCTACGAAACCGTGTTTCTAGTTCAGATGCTGGAAAAAAAATAACCTTCTGAGGCAGGTGCAGCTGTAGCACATTTATCTTGTTTAAATCTGGGAATGAAAAGCTTTTCGGTTATCAGCACAGCAAACCGTGCTTCTCAAGCCCGTAATCTTACTGCAGATCTGTTTTCTATCGCCAAATTTCTCTACATCATGATTTTCCCCTGTCTGATTTACCAATGAAACTGATCTTAGCAAGAGATCAAAACAACACTGTCAGAAGGTGTCCATGCTGAAAAAAAGAAAAAACATATTTCTGAGCATACTTGGGAGAAAGAACATGTGTACTTGGACAGCTCTCCAGGGACAGCTCTCCAGAAATATGTTCTGGAAAACCTGCCACACAGATGATAAAAATAAAATAGGATTTCACTGGACTCCTCATTTCAAGCCTAGCTGCAGTTAAACCTATTTGATCAACATCACACACATTTTAGTACCAAAAAATTAGAAAATGTAGTTAAAACCCCCAGGCACTGCTATTCATGACAGTTCCATTTTAAGAGATGCAGATTTAAAACCTAGAGATCTCTTAGAAGCACTGGTCACTCTTGGCTTACTTGACACTTTGCCCCTCTTTTACCTATTTTCTTGAGCCTTCTTTAACCTCAAGCTCCACTCTTGCTTTCTAAAATTAACCTGTTTATTACCATAAATGTGTGCCCAACCATAGACTCTCAAATTCCCAGCTAGATGCCTAAACAAGGACAGAGTTTAAGGGCAAACCATCCTGCAGCTACAATTGCCAAAAGAACCCAATTGCTGTCAACACCACTTTTTCAGTCTTAACCTGTGGCTAGATTTCAGAGGAGCTCATAACATACCACTAAGCTTGTGATATAATTCAGCTTTAACTAGCCATCTCCTTGTCACTTCTTAAAGTAATTTGTCCGTAATCCGTGTAAATCCATTTAATTACAGAATCAGTCAAATAAATGTAACCACATATCGACAGTATGGAATTTTAAATAGCTCCATTTCTAATCATAAATCTATATAAACCTTCACCAATCAACCTGGAAGGCATGCTGTAAATTCCTGCATGACTGGAGCACTACAGCACGCTGGCCTAAATGGCAGCAAAAGAAAGAGACTGTGATCCTTTATTGGTGGGTCTCAGAGTAACAGAAATTAGGGAGGTAGGAAACCTCGCAAGGCAGAGATTTGCTACAAAGCCTCACTCTTTTTTGCCCATTTTCGTTACAGCTTGGATTAGCACCTCCACTAATCTCTCTGTGAAACAGCAATCCGTTATGTCCCAAGCACTCAAAAGCACCACTAGAGCCCCTTTTCTCATGTCAATTATTCATCCAAGAGTGGGCTACTATAAATCTTCACTAATGTAGGATCAACAGGGTCATCACCAGTTCAAACAGTGTCAGAGGCTGAGCCTGTAACAAATACGCTCACACATCTTAGCAAGAGCTTTTTTCTTTAAACAGGAGGAGAGTGAGCAGAAAGTCCCTCTATGTTAGCTAATCCTCCAGGCTCTCATTTAAATAACTTCATGAACTTCATCTAGAAATTTAACTGGGTAATACTAAATTGTACTACCAACTCCAAACGAACACGAGACACTAAAAAAATGCATACATTACCAATTATTACCTACTTGTGTTGGACTGGATCAGGCACACGGCACGTATATAGATAATATAATCTCATTTATCAAATGCCCCTCCTTGATAAACCCTGCATGGTAACTTCAAGCTAGCCAAGCTAGAGTCTCAAAGTAAAGTAATACATAAAGAAAGATGTACTACTACCAGAATAATATTAAGTAGAATTATTTGAATGAGAGCACAGATGATTTATGGACAGAGACTAAGCCACTATCAGCCTTGTAATTAGAAATCTTCTTTCTTAGACTATCTGATGTATCCAATCAAGAAAGCATCTTCCTGGGCAGAGAACACAAGCCTGTCTCTACCTCCTGTAGTTGAAACCGATGTTTTCAGCACCACTTTCTTCCCCATTATCTTCAGTCTCCGGTGCTGGAAGAGCTTGGTCTTGGCCTGGTTACTTAATCCAATATGAGCTGCGGTACTGTGAACAGGTCACCTTTGATAAGGAGTAAGAGAGAACTTAGATCTCTGCAAATCAAATACGCCTGAGAAGTTGCGGTACAGCAGAGCAAGTGTTCCGCATGTGCCGGTATTGTGGAAAGTCAGTGTACTACGCACACCTCCCAATCTAAGGAGAAAGTGTGCGGTGTGCATCCCAAAACACAACTTCTAGACACAAGATTCGGGAAAGAAGCATTTCCATCCTTCTGTGTGTCAGAATAGGAGACATCGGCACCATTCGTGCTTCAGTATGTGGATGACTTCCAGCACATCAGTTCTGTTTATCCTCCCTCCTATTTGCATTCCACAGAGAATGAAAAAACCATCATCAGATGAGATTTCCAAAAATCACTTACAGCCATGAAACATTCCACAGAGGTCTAGTTAGAACATGGATCCTTCGTCATCCATGCTGTCGTGTGAACACAGACTGAGATCAAGCCAGAATAATTGCATTAAAACAATTGCATCTGACGGACATTCACAGTCAGAATATTAGATGGGGCCAGGAAACATTTGAATTTGAATGCAAATTTAGTACCATCCTCAAAGCTTCCTCAGTGTTGTGGAGTGGGAACAATCTTGTGTTCCCATTCACGCCCATTTGAAGTAATGACATGTCAGTGATTGCACATTTCCTGCAACCTACTTTATTGTCCTTCTGGACTGTATTTGTATCGTCTTAGCACACCGCAAGGTTTTGGCTAAGGATATCCTCTCACCTTTCCCTCTGATATCCGCTTTTTGGTTGCACCCTATCAAAGTAGCTTGTCCCATCGTTCCTTTCCCAATCAGCCTCAAAGGTAGAAAAAACTGTTTACACAGTCTGTTTCAACCAGCTTTATGTGATAACTTAAGGGTAACAGACTGAGGAAATAGTTTTTAGGTGCAGCGCAGGAAGCTGCTGAGGGCAGAGAGGGATGGGCAATGCCTTTTTCTCTCCAGTCATTACTGAAAATCACTCCAAGCTCACTTTCACTCCTTTTCTTTCAGACAGAACTAACTTCTCGCTGCTTAGTTGGATGGCAAAGAATAAAAACAAGTCTCCTTCAGTGGAAAAATCTTTTCTACACCATTTTTCCAGACAGCCCCAAACACTCACTCAGTTGGATGAGTTCTTGAACAAATCAGATTGTCATAATTTATCCTCCAAACTACCTTTGCACTCAGAGGCCTCAGACGAGAGGAGCTCTCACACCACGCTCCACACCAAAACCCTCACAGTGGCACTTCGTCCCTGCACTGAGGAGCATAAAGTCAGAATGAAGGGTGAAATGCATGAGCAAGTTAGGAAGTGATTTGCCACGCAGCCAAGGTGCAGCAAAGCCAGAATCCAAATCCAGCTCTCCAGAGCTCCAGTCCCTGCTTCTAACCACTTACTCATTTAAGCCATCCCTTTTGGAACAGGTCCTACCATGTCGGGTTCTTTCCACCTCCTAATTTAAGTTTCAAATCCTCTGCTGCGTTTCTTCTGAAACAGTCCAGTTTAGTTAGTCAGCATCTCCAAGCTGCACCTGAACACATACACAATTAGCAGCTCTTGTATCTCACTGTGATAGATTAGGCTGCATTTTAAATATAAAGGAAGACCCATGAAAACACAGACGGTTCTGCTTCTCACTCAGTTTCCCGAGACACAGTAGTTCCTGCACATAGTACGTAATGAGGACAGCTCTGTGTTTCCTGACATTGTGCCATTTGTGTCATACAGACATACAAAATAGCATGGAAAACTGTGGGTGCATACAGGCATAACTGTGAGCAAACTATAAATGACAGCTTGGGGGTTCATAAAAACTGGAGGTTTTTTTGATTCTTATCCCCATTCTGCCCTTTTCCCCATCACTGTTACGCCTTTCAAATCATGGCCAGAAGTACCATAGAATGTCTTAGGTTGGAAGGGACCTTAGAGATCATCTAACCCAACCCCCCGCCATAGGCAGGGACACCTCTCAACTAGACCAGGTTGCTCAGGGCCTCATCCAACCTGCCCTTTGAACACCTCAAAGGAGGGGGCATCCACAACTTCTCTGGACAATTTATTCCAGAGTGTTGCCGCCCTCGTACTCAAGAATTTTTTTCCTAAGGTCCAATCTAAATCTGTTTTCCTTTAACTTAAATCCATTTTCTCTCACCTTATCAGCAGACACCGCTGTAAAAAGTCCCTCCCCAGCCTTCCTGTAGGTTCCCTTCTGGTATTGGAAGGCACTTAAAAGGTCACCCCGGAGTCTTCTCTTTTCAAGGCCGAACAATCCCAGTTTCCCACAGCCTGTCCTCATAGCAGAGGTGCTCCAGCTCCTGGATCATCTTTGTGATCCTCCTCTGAACTCGTTCTAACAGATCTATGTCCCTCTTACAGCAGGGACACCAGAACTGGACTCGGTATTTGAGGTGGGGTCTCACGAGAGCAGAGTAATGGGGGAGAATCACCTCTCTTGAGTAGCACTCTGGTAAAGTCAGTGGTACCGCTTCCATTGACTTTCTACGCCAGAAGCCAATTTCCTGAAACACTGTAAGAAATGTTTCTCTTGCACCATATCCTCTTTGACCAGAGAAATACTAACAAGCTACAAAATTTATTCTAGTGGGAACTAAATACAAAATCTCCCCTTGTATCCCTAATCTTCATAGATTTACAGCTTCATTCTCTAAGAGTCATCCTTCAATCAGAGGCCTCTGTTTCCATACTGTTTTATCACCATAATCAAAACCAATGTAATTCTCTAGACCAATGAACTAATATCAGAAGAGTGATTTTATCACATGTAAATAGGCTATCTGGCAATATTTTTACCATCGAGGTAATGGGTTTTTTTCATAAACTAGTAAGATAGATTTTAAAAAAAAAAAAAACAAACAACAAACCTCACTGAATTTCCTTTACGCTGCAAAAGGGTTGTTTCCTGTTAGCAAGCCAGTATGAAATACAAAACACTGATACAAGATGATGGCCATCTGAAGAAACAGGGTGAGAGTAATTTTTTTAAGTGGAAATCATTCTTCTTTACTAAATCATCTACTTGTTACACCCACTATCATTTTTCTTTCCCTGGGGATGGGATATAGAAAAAGCAAGTCAGCATGATGCTACACCACATACCAGAAGCAAGAAAACTGGCTTCTTTAGCTTCAACGTGGGTTTTTTTTTCCTATGGCTTTTTTAATCCAAGGTTCTCGGACTATTTCAATTATTAAATATACTCAAATTCCAGTTAGTTATATAATTTCTACTGTTTGTACCCCATTTCCCCCCCCCCCAAAAAAAAAAAAAAAGGACAATTTACTTTCCAAAGCACACACAATAAGTTACCAGTAGGGTCCAGCAATACAGAGGGCTGGCACTCCCAACTATTTTCTCTCATACTACATACAACTCTCTCTACACAGAAAGTATAACATGTAATCTGTAAAAAAGGTATAGTCACACCGGATTATGTCATAATCAGTTAGATTACTATTTACATTTGCCAGTGCTTTGCAATTGTTAACATCTTGCTTGCAAGGACCATAAAGAGCTATTTGATTAGAATCTAATTCTGCATCATGTCATTACAATCAAGTGATCTCTACCACGTAACTGAAGAACACTTTGTATTTTCCAAAACAATACTGAATTTAGGTCTATTGGGGATTTTCTGTGACTTCAGGCAGAGGATCCTACCTTTCCGGGATCTAGAGATCCAGCCCAGAGGCACGTTTTGACCTGAAGTCTCACATAATGCATCTCGGGAGTTTTTGGCTTGCCTTGTCACACACGATACACAGTGCCCTGCAGAACTTTGAAGCTGACCTTGCAAAGAAGCATTTGGATTTAAGATCCTCTTTTAAGAAAATAAAAAAAAGGAAAAAAACCATAACTACTACTACAACACCAAAAAGACTGGCAGAATCACTTGGCTCTTGCACAGGCCAGCGATCAGCAAGAGAAACTCCGCTGCTCTCCCTTTCCTCACCGTCTATTTACCACATTAAAATTTGCAGGAAGGTTGAACATCTTGGCAATTTGTTTATGCCGTTCTTTAAAACCCACATGTTGGTATTTTATGTAGCTCTGCTCTTAGGAAAGCCTTTCCCATTAAATCTAATCCAGATTTCCTCCAGCGGAGTTTAAGCCTACCACTTCTTGTGCTGTCTGTACCACACAGGGAGCACACCTCCATCTCCGAGGCACCCATTTCCTCTTATTTTATGAGCTCTCACAGCTCCTCAGTTACCTTGTCTCTAGATTAAACAGATTCATTCTTCCAACTTTTCCTCATTGCCCATGTTCTCCAGATCCCTCATCTCTATTCGCTCCAAGTCTGTGTGGGGCCCTGAACGAGACAGATGTTCCAGCTGTGGCCATACCAGTGCCAGGCACAGCACAAAGGTTGTTTCTGACGTTTTGCATGGTACTGTCTTATTTATGTTCCCTTGCAGCACTAGAATAGCCTCAAGTGGTGTGCAGTTTGTTTGTCAGCTGCTACAACCCCACATCCTTTCTTGAGAGACCGACAGCTAAACATTCATTCATCTTTTAATCTGACAATTTATACCTCATCACAGGACTCTGTGCCCGTCCTTGAACTGAACTCCACTTAACTCAAGTGAGTTCTTCTAATTGTCAAGATTCTTTTGCACATTCACCCTTCCATCCAAATGCCTGCAGCTTTTCCAGCCAAGCACAGCCTAGAAACGCGGTACACGTTTTCTAGTTCCTCACACAAATTCTGCTCCAAGTACTGGCATGTACCAGACCCACCACACCCTCCCAAGGAATCCCACACATTGCATCCCCCCCACCTGACAGAAACTCACAAACACCTGCTCTTCGAGACTCTCCCCACTATACTGCTTCCACTTCTTGTCACTGTCTTCATCTTGTTTATGAGAATGTCATTCAAAACAGTATCAAGCTCCCCTACACGGAAGACAAAAGTCACTTCTCCCTTACGGACATGGTCTGCTGTCCTAACACGGAAGGAAATCAAGGCTGTTGTCATGATTTATCACCACTGGCTGTTTATTAACACCTCATCCTATTCAGGATGGTTTGCTTTAAGTTTTTCTCTACTCTCCTCTCATCACTCGATTTTCAAAGCTATTCCAAATGTTGGCCCTTTCTGGAACCTCGTCCATCCTCCACCAGCTCTGAGAAGCAGTTCCTGCTCGTGCTTAACCAACTCAGCCACTCCCCGTTCAACTCTTTAACTCCTCCAAGTTTTTTATCTCCCTGTTTTAACTTGAGTTGTTACCTGTCCTCACCAAGGCTAGCTGTAGCACTTGCCTGACCACTGCTAATGTGGTTTTTTTTTCCTTTAAATGAAGCCTAGGGAGAAAAAAAAATAAACCCCCATCATTAAATGGTTTTTCCTGATACCAGTTTGTTGTTCAGTTAGAAGTTTTATTCTGATTTGCTGGCCACCTCTAGACAATACAGCATCACCTTTCTTCCCCCTGAAACTTTCTACTGGTCCAGCTCCCACCACACCGGTGCTCTGGAAACAATCTCATGGGCTACCTAACCCACCTGCTCCTCCTACATTCTGAGGGTGATTATCCCACTCAACCTTCACAGTGGCTAATTAAGCCATCTTTTTGATTGCACATAAAAATGTTCAGGTCCTCCTGCTAGAAGCAACGATGTTTTCTGAGAGAGGGAAAAAAAATACTGTGGTCCTCTCGCTAGAGGCAATGATCTTTTCTGAGGAAAAAAAGAAAAAAAGAAAATTACTTCTAGTACAAAACCTCTAAACTAGCTATCCACTTGAGGAATCCAAAGTAGGGTTTTTAGAAGCCAGAATCTAATTCGCCCACTTTAAGTCATCTCAAGCATAAGGGAATTAAATCTTCCTATGTCTCCACTCCTGATTATAAACAATGAAATCTCCCATAAAAACAGTACATTAGCTGTTTTATTCCTTGTTGTGTTTCCTTATCTGTAGTGTTTAGGTCATTTGTATTATTTTCTTCACCAATGAGCAGATTTGTCAAGACTACTTTGACAAGTAATTTTAATTAGAAAAATAGATTTTTTTTTCCAGTTAGACCTTTTTCTCCACTCCATTTTAACCCTGAAAAATGTGAGAACAAAAGGCTTTAAAAGCCTCATAGCGACCATCTGATGTAACCAACAATCATGACACCATTCATCAAATAAAAAAAAAAAAATTCTTGAGACAAACCCGATAAGTAGATGTTTAAATTTTGAAATGAAAAAAAGAGCTAAAGAAGTTAAATACCTGGGTGCTTCATGTAACTACAACGGCCCTCCTTTTCCTCAATAATTTAATTTTATTTTAAATTAACCCCTTCTTACTTGCATTCACACCTGGGTGTCAGCCTTTAGGAGTACTCAGCCAGAAGAGCAGGCGAGGACTGCCACAGTTACCAACCTTTGGGCATAAAGCATTTGTAGCAGGTTCATTTTAGAAAGAAAAAGGTGGTGTTTGCCTTGAGGAGAGGAATGGCCTTTAGCTCTCACAGTGTCCAATCAACAGGACAACCGGTGAGGTTTGCTGTCTCCTCCGAGGAGACACAGTGCACTCTGAAGGACCAAGGTCTCTGTAAATTGCTTTTTCAAAGGTAGTTTCAAAGGCACCTTTTTCCAAGGCTTGGTGCTACCAGTGTCCTTAACACAGCACCCCTCCTCTGCTGGACTAAGTGGAGCTCCCACACCTCTTCCGTCAGCACATTTTACTGCTAATAGCAGCATAATCAGCAAAGAAGAAGCATAAACTGAAACAGAAACACTGATGGACTAAAGCGTAGCACGGTGAACCACCGGTACTGAATGTAGAGCCTCTGTGTCCTCCCAGCACCTCCTTGGAGAGCACAGCCCGGGGGGGGTCCTTGCCCTTGAGCAGGGAGCTGCGGCGGGGGGGTCACACACTGGAGCTGCTGGCAATAAATCCTTGCGTTAACTGTACTGCAGGACTATGGCACTGGGAGATGGTGGAGCACTCCCTAGCACCTGGTGAGCCTTGACGTACTTTTTGAGCTCCATCTGGTGGGCAAACAAACTGCTTCTGGGCCGTGACCCTTTTGACACCAGTTCCTGCTTTTACGAGAAAGAGATTATTAAGTGAGACCACCTTGATTAATGGCAAATTTTGCTTCTCCTGTGAAGAACGCAATTTATAAAGAATACAGCGTAGCTGGCTGAAATTATTTCCTGCACATCTCTTTCTACTTCCACATATTTCAGTTACAGAGCAGTGTTTACCTTCACAGGTCCCAGACAATTGAAATTACCTTCCTGAAAACCAGTATATATTTACAATCACTGCTCCTGGGACTTGAAGTATCCTGGTGATAGCAATCATCAAGCAGTTCATAAATAACTCCTAGGCAGAATTGGAGCAAACACACAATTCCTATGAGTCAACTGTCTGCGGTTACTACTGTGCAGAACCACCTACAGTGGAGTCCCTGGGCTCCATTTCCTCAGTCACTACCCAGGGATTTGATTCTGCTTGGAAGAGTGGAAGAAGTTATAAACTGCACCCCCACCGTGCACGTTTCCGCAACAGAGACCTTACTTAGCTCTTCCACAGCAAGACAGACAAGAAGTAAATGAACTATAATAGGACCTTACGACAAAGAATTCAACAACTCCTTGAATTTGTCCTTGTCCTCACATTCCAAAAAAATATAAACATTACACAGGAAAAAGATCCATGGTCCAATGAAAGGCAGGAGGTTATTTAAATTCGTGATGGATTTCATTTGTTCATCCCATTGACAGGCTTTGGAATGATTTTTCCATCCTGTGTTGTCAGATTTTTACAGTTGAGAAACAGAGGTCTATTAATTGAACTAAGGAACAAGATAGTCCCAGCCATTTTCTCTATGCAGCCCAGCTAATGACAGAAGCAAAAAGAAAATGTTATGTATCTTTGTCTGCAAGCTGGATGCAAACCAACAGCAATAATAGCTCTAAGACTGACACATGGACTAAAGCCCAAGATTTTATCTCCTTAATTGTGACTACAATAGGTTTCTAGTCACTGAAATAAGTGTCCCAGTTTAACAAGGTCCCTGCTGTCACTATTTTTTTTGCTGAAGTTAAAGCAATAAATAGCTCTGCACTCTTGATTTTCGATTCGAAAAGCAACAATCCTGGTAATACTGCTACAGCCTTTTCAACAGAGTTGCCTTCTATCTTTAGCCCTTTTATTGCATTTGAGCTAATTTATTGCAAGACAAAATAATTCTCTGACTCACGACCATCCCCTTGCAATAGCAATTGCATTTAATTGATTCCAGTATCAACTTGCTCCATCTAAGTGCTGAGTAAAAATGGTTTCCTATCAAGCAAATCTGCTCCTACTTAAGACTACATTTAGTCGTTATCAAAATGCATTCTGATTTAATTCCTGAAGATGCAGACCTAGCTCACCTCAGACTTGACATAGGAAAACATTCTATAAAAAGAAGGTATTATCCCTATAGCACAAGTGATGGGGTAGCCAAAGCACAGAGAGATGAAGAATTTCACCTCCAGGGGTGAAAACAGGATTCAAACACAGCTCTGTGGACTTGGGACATGGCACTATACCGCATGCGGTGATGTGGATCCTTCAGGTACTAAAGCCGCTTGCTGTAGCCACAGTAAATGCTTCTCAGTTTGCACAGGTCTCTACTGGCAGCTCGTTAAAAAAAATGAACAGATTCTGTTTCAATTCTGCTACAATTTCTGCTCGAGCTGACAATTGGACACGGTCCTGGAAAAAAGAGGCTGCGCCTCTCACTTGCTCATTAAACGACACGCAGCTGTTTATTATCCATGGTATCCGTGTTCCTCAGAGGAGACAGAACACCTAAATATGCAGATATGGACTCGTATGTGAAGAGCACTGATGAGTCGCATCATGAAATTTTACTTGTTTAACCTAATTGAATCTATCCCAGACAGCAATAACACTAAAGAGGAAAAAAAAAGAAAAATAAAAAAAATAAATTCACAGGCTCTGTTCCCTTTCCCTCTTTCATAAAAAGCTCAGCTCTGAGCATAATACGCCAGGGCAATATTTGAATGCTACAGTGCACAGATGCAGTCACACAGAAAATTAGAACTGCTCCAAATAAAAAATAAAAAAAAAGCACTATAGTAGATAGCTGCGTCAGTACCAGCTCAACAGTGGAAAAGTACTTCATCTGCTTAACCCCCTTTCTTTCTACTCTGTTGGTGACGTCAGTCAGGCACTAATGAAAGCCCAATTAGCATATCACCTTGTGTGTTTGAATGTACAAGTGGAGCAGCTGATGATTTTCTTCTGAGACTTCAAATAACCACCAAAGCTGAGCCAGAGCTGCTGCTTGGTAGGAAAGATTTAGCTTCATAACCGTACTCAGTTCCCTATGCAATACAAACAAATAAATGTGCCAACAGAGGCAAAAAAAACCTCCAGCCCAGAACAGATGCATTTCTCTGAGGAAAGCAACACAAACCAGCTTCAATTCTGAACAGCATTCATTAGGTCTTATTTCAGAACAAGGATTTTAATTCCTAACTGAGTTTGAAAACTGCATTGGCTATTTGCTCACAAAAATCAGGACACAGACCTCAGCGAGCTTCAGAAAAGCCAGCACCCTTGCTAATGCCCCGTCAATTTTTCAGGTGACGGTGACTGAAAAGCCAACAGCCATAGGACAGAAAGTGCATCCTTCTGCTGTAAGAGAGCACACTGCCATCGCCAACATAGAAAAAAAGGGGAATCTGCAGTTCCTTGCAACTTCAGAGATTGCCTCGAGTCTTTGGTGTGGATTAGTTCAGGTGTCTACAACTTTCCTTGGTCCCCATTCAGCTACCGGTACCCAACAGAGGGCAGCAATGTACACCTCTCACCCCGACCTTCCCACCTGAACACCCACACCCAGTTATTTGTGCCACAAGCGCACAAGTGAGCGCTGCCACCCAGGGAGCCACACGTGATTTTCAGTACAGCAACGCATCAATAACTGACACTAGATTTCAGTGCTGAGCGAGACGAATAGTGGGGAAAGAGGCGAGATGTGAGGTCAAAGAGGGACCACTGAGAAGATAAGGGTTAAAAATAAATGAAAGGCCAAAGTCTGCAGCAGAGCTCTCTAGTAAACGCCCTGTACAGGGACTGAAAGACCAACCAGAGGCTGCTGCCAGACCTTACAGAAATCCTAAAGTGCACCCCTGTTCTGCAGCGTTTAGGGGCTAGAAACTGGAAAATCTGTCTATACCAATCTAACAGCAGTGACAGGAAAGCCCAAGCATCACGCAATGCTCTGAGCAAGAAATTCAATCCTGACCTAGATAAAGACTATATAAAACAAAGAGGAATTCAAGCCCAGCTGGACTTCCCTGGAGTCTCTTTTGAAGCAACAAGGCTACTTACAAGCTTCAGCTGGTTTTGAAACGTGCTCGTGTCGATCATTCCACCTCTACGGAAATCAAATCCCGAACACGACAGAACACACCAAGAGCAACCCTTCAATTCCCGCACAATCCCAAAGCGCTTCTCCCCACTCCCCACTCGAGTCTTCTGTGACCACAGCAGTCTTAGGACACAAAACAATCTGTAACGATGGGCTAACAGTTAACAAGCAGGCAGAACTAGGACAGTTTTAACAAGGTTCCACTAAATGAGCTCTTGTCATTGACTGATTTTTCAGACTCAGTCCATGCTCCTACTCATAGTCGATCGCTTCGACAGGTGTCAGGTTTCAGAGAAAAGAGGCAAAATGCTAACAAGTCAAATCAGAAGATGATGCTGCATTTAGATCTTTATTAAACATGGCTACAGTACACACAGATGGAATTAAAGGTTGGGCTTTTATTTGGCAAGCAGTCTCTATAAATAGTCTTTCTGTTACACCGTCCTTTCTCCTCAGTGCTTCATCAAAAGTAAGAGGTGCCCTTCGGCTCCTCCCCCACCCCTGGGATGATCAAATGCTTTATAGCTCTGCAAACCTTAAAACAGCCAAATGCTGCAGCGGTAATATTTGTGTAACTCCTTGTGGGAAGAAAGGGAATTACCTTCAAGCTGCTTTTCTCCCAGCAGCACCTCCCATTTTCTTGCCTAAGGTGGGGAGACTTACCAGAGAGACAGAATGGAAGAGCAGGGTCCTGTTTCAGGGTGCAGAATACAAACGGAGGCTCGATATCGTGGCTCCTTCCAAGCAGTGATCTATCTTCTAAGTGATCTATGAGAAAAGGAGACAATATTGGAAACCTTTAACGCTGGAGCTAGTTAATTCTTGCCAGCTGATATATTTCATCTCAGCATTTTTCAGAGAGATATTGTTTTGCTAATTACATCTAATGATTTGTTTGTGGTAGAAATTTTCCAAAAGATTTTACATGCATTCTCACAGCACTGAAGACAACCTGTCATGTTGATCTAAACCCATATTTAAGCTTTGTAGCAAATAAAAAAAAAGCACAAACAGGTTTTTAAGAAATCCATAGATCAACAGACGTCTTATTTTCAGTTCTGCAAAAAACAAATCTTTGTTTTCTTTGGAAAACTTCCTTCCACTACACCATAAAGCAAAGCACACCAGAAATATGAGTTGAGCTGACCCCTTTCAGCATTCAGTAAACAACAAAAATCAGGAAAAAGAATACCAGCTGCATAAAGAGCAAAAAGTAAAGTTGACATCTATCACTACATATTTTAATACTTGAAATAGCATCCAGGATCAGCATTTTTAAACAATGTAAACTAGAACACAGCAGTGTCTCCTAACACCAGAGAAGATAAAAACTGCATCAATATTCTTTATAAATAAATCAGTAGGCAAATCGGTTCTGGCAAAAAGGGTATCTGGATGGAGCAGGAACCCTAGCTGGATCTGATCTTTGGCAAAGTTTACTTCCCAAACAGCCACACTATCTCAAAATCCCCTAGAAACACCTAGAGACAAGAGCAAAAGCAACAGCACAAGCGAGACGAACATTGTAAGATCTCCCCAGAGTGATTTAGAGACTTAGAGTAAAAAGAGATTTGTAAGTGCTCTTGTCCAGTCGTTAATGCCTGCACAGGGTGGGAGTGAACTGCTATCGCATCTAAAGGCAACGGCTCGTAATGGTTTTCCTTATGCATCAGCGGCTCTGACTAAACTTCGGAAATGTTTCGAGTTTTCCCATCCCTGACATGCCCTGCAACAACACACGGCCAGCCGTGCCCTCCCTTGTTCTAGGGGAAACAAAAATTAACGCCAATACAGTGAGCAGTTTCATCCAAGCAAAAGGAACAGACAACAGAGCTTCTTGTTTCAAAATCGACAGCGTGATTTGCGACCTGTAATGCAGAATTCCCACCTCCCCTTCCTGGGGCTGCGTGATGTGTCTGCACACAGGGTAACTGGGAATCCAGAAGGACTCGCTTCTCAAAGACCACTGCTTCAAATGACTCATCCAAATCAACAACAAGGACACAACTGATTCTTTAGTTGCTTCCAGTGGCTGCCCTTGTCAACTTACGGTGTGCTACATCGCCAAAAATCACAGCGTTCCTCCTTGGCTTCCAGAGAAAACACTTAGTTCAGATAATCTTGCCTCCACAAAAGTTATTTTTCAATTTTGTTCACTGCTATGCCTGCAGGAATGTCTGATTATCCATAAAATTCCTTCTGACAGCTCAGATTCATTACTAAATTACTACATTTGAATTTTTCATATGCGCGGGGCAATTACTCTTATGAATGACTGCCAGCAACATTTCGCTAGATCTGAATGAATTTTTAAAGGACTCTAATTGCCACTTGGATGCCCCTATAACTCGCTTTAAAGGTTTTCATTTCTTTCAGTCATAGTTACCTGTGCATATGCAAATGTCTTCCCTCTCACATTTTATATCACTGAAAATTATATTTCTTTGTTTCTGTTGTAAATAAAACCGGTGGTGCTACATAAGCAGTTAGACAGCGCAGCAGAAGCGATTCATAGCCCAAGTCTTGGGCATGAATAATTATCTGTAACCCTCGTTTGGAGCTTTTGCATCAAGTTATGTTATTCGTTTGGGTTTTGGCAGGGGAAATTAGTGAATACCAACTTGACAGACAACTAAAAAATTCTATTTTTTTCCAAGTAGTTGGGCCAAACTAAACCTTTAATATGCCTAATGAACGAAAAAGGGAAGGTGAACAAGGAATGTTTTTTACCACTGAAATTTTTAAAAAGCACAGGTACAAATAAGCGTTCAGAGAGGACAAGTGAGCTTTTAATTACATCACTAAGAGGGGCTGGAGCTCTGACTTGTCTCCCAGTGGAGTGTCATCAGGAAATTTCATTGGCACAGTCTATTTTTTTTATGTCAAGGTTGCTAATAAAAGCGAAAAAGAAATAAACTAATCATCGACGAACTTTCCCATTAAACTCCAGCTAGACATATATTTCTCTTTGAAGTGCTAGATTTTGTGTCACGTTCTTCATCCAAGTGCTTCCCCGCTTCAGAGACTTTTCAGTTTCTCTTTCCATTATACCCGTTCCCTATCAGTTTGTAGAGAGGCCTCAAATCAAACATTCCCTTGCAAACCAGCTGGATTAATGCTCCTTTCTTTCTTTCATCTAGAAAATCAAGGATCAGGTTAACAGGAAAGAAACAGAAATGTACACCTACAATGCCTTCTGAAAGCTGTCAGGAGTTGCATCTCGAAAGCAAACCCACACACATCATGAACAGCAAACATGAACACAGGGTTTCAAGTGGAGCCACTCAGAGCTGGCAGGTTAGGACACCCGTGAAAGGTCACAGTGGGATCTAGACAGGCTGGATCGCTGGGCCAAGGCCAATCACATGAGTTTCAACAAGGCCCAGTGTCGAATCCTGCACTTCAGCCACAACAACCCCCAGCAGCGCTACAGGCTTGGGGAGGAGTGGCTGGAGAGCTGCCAGGCAGAGAGGGACCTGGGGGTGTTGGTGGACAGCCAGCTGAACGTGAGCCAGCAGGGTGCCCAGGGGGATAACGCGGCTGACAGCATCCTGGCCTGGATCAGGAATGGTGTTGCCAGCAGGAGCAGGGAGGTGATCATGGCCCTGTACTCGGCTTTGGTGAGGTCTCACCTTGAGTACTGCGTCCAGTTTTGGGCCCCTCAATACAAGAGGGACATTGAGGTGCTGGAGAGGGTACAGAGGTGGCTGCAAAGCTGGTAAAGGGCTTAGAACACAAGTCGTATGAGGAAAGGCTGAGGGATCTGGGGCTGTTTAGCCTGGAGGAGACTGAGGGGAGACCTTATTGCTCTCTACAACTACCTGAAAGGAGGTTTTAGAGGGGCAGGGGTTGGTCTGTTCTTCCTAGTGAAGAGTGGTAGGACAAGGGGAAATGGCCTTAAGTTGCACCAGGGGAGGTTCAGGTTGGATATTAGAAAGAATTTCTGTACTGAGAGGGTTGTCAGGCATTGGAACAGGCTGCCCAGGGAGGTGGTTGAGTCACCATCCCTGGAGGTTTTTAAGAGACGGGTGGATGTTGCCTTGAAGGACATAGTTTGTGGTGTTCCTAGGGCTAGGAGAAGGTTGGACTCAATCTTAAAGGTCTCTTCCAGCTGAAACTGTTCTATGATTCTACGATTCTTACTCTGTGCTTGGCAGCCATTTCAGCAGAAAACAGGACATATCCCAGTCAAGACACAGGGCACAGAGGTAGTGCTATCAGTGACAGAATCACAGCATGGACATTCAAGCACAGACATAAGTGCAGATCCTAAAATGACTCAGAGATAAGTGGTAATTAAAGAAGATGAGAAGTCTAAGAGAGATGTTTGAAGAAGGTCCCATCAAAAGGGAAATGCTGAAAAATAACCCATAAAAAGGGCTTCATTTCTTAAATTATATGCAAAGCAAATGATCCACCACAATCCAAGACTCTTGGATTACCTCGCTGTTTTTGCCACTGGTGAGCTGCAGAAATGTGAGCAACTGGGTGAACTCCAGCCCTCTGCTTCCATTTTTAGCAGGGAGGGAATGAGGGAAAACATGTGGTATATCCACTTCTGTAAAGATTGTGAAATCTGCAGATGAACATTCTACAAATCATTTTTAAGCAATATTAATCTTCTGTAACAGCAATCTATTACATAATGACCTTCAACAAAGGCCAAAACCCCTGAGGGATGGTTGCCAGCAGTACATCACGCTTCAGTATTCAACCTTGCACAGGATCCAAGAGGGGTTTTCATCCGCATCTAAAAATCAAATTAGCAGCTCTCATAAAGCTCCATTTGATAACTTTATTCCAATATTAAATACAAGCCCTTAATACTTACCCCTCTGCATTACTGTCTAAAATACACAGCCACGGATGAAGAATTGCTTGAAAAAAAGGTGATTCCAACAAAACCTGCCACCTGTGATAAACACTCCCTTGTAACACTGAGGCAATGACAGGTCAAACCTGGCTGAAGCTAAGCCAAGGCAGCAGTAACCGGCCAACACTATTCCCTGCTTCTTAGCGGTCCCACTGATCCTGTGTACAGCAACTTAACAAATCCTGGTCTTCTGATCAGTGCCAAGACAGCTCGGATGGGCTCAGGCGTCAGCCTTACTGGTATGCTTAGCTACACGGTACTCCGTAGGCAGAGCGGGTTGTGATTTGCACTTGTTAGGGATTGATTTAAAAGAATTCCAGGTTGCTATGAAAACTGCATACGTACAGGAAGAGTTGGGCTTTTTTTGCATACGTTAAGGTGCAATCTACCATTTCCAAAGATCCTCAACATCTTGCAGACCCGAGTGCTACCCGAGAAAATAAAATGGCTTCAAGAAGCTACCTCAATACATTCTCTCGTTTTCCCGCTTCTCCAGCTTCCCACTTTAAATTCCTCCCAGATGAGCAATGCTGAATGGCTCTCCAAAACCATTTAAGGTCCTGTGCCTTGTCTTATTCTGAGAAAGTCTACATTAGGAGGAACGCTGTTCATGCCAGTTAACACCTCGTTAACAGTGCTAACAGAAAGTAAACTCCATTATGTCTGCAAGGCTTTCACCAGACATAACTGCAATGGTAACCGTTTGAAAAACATGCTGTTCCCCTTCAGACTGTCAATCACGTTGCCCAGACATTAAAAAAAATCCACAATCATTTACTTCTTAAAAACATCACGAAGACAAGAAAAGATGCCAGGCCTAAATGCTGTCCTTACTTCTTATTCCATGAGAGGACCACCTCTTTCTCACTACAGATCACAGAATCATAGACCAGATGTAGTGTAGCAGACTGTCCCAGGCGAAACAGAGTCAACAACTACGAGCTGTGGAACTGGATAGTGGAGTTTATGTAAGAACTGGAGAGATTTGAGTTTTTACCCTGTCCATCTCACATGCGTCCCCTTGCTCTCCTCTAAACTTTTTTAAATTCACTAAGTCTTGACTGCCCCTCCCCAGAAGATCATTGCTAACCTGAGACAGTCGGGCAAAACATTCCGTTGGTTCTTGCTGCGCAGCCGTTTGCAGTCACCAGCCTTGGGCACAACTGACCAAGGTCCCTGCACATCCCCAAGCATTTGCCTCAAGACCATTTGCAGATCTCCAGGATCTAGCCCCACTTCCAGGTGGGCTCTTCATCGTCTTCTTTCCAGGTCCCCTTCTTTTCAAGGCCACTTTTTTTTGGGAAGCCACCTTTTTGGCTTCTTCTTTCCAGCACCCCAAGCCTCTGATTTTCCCAATCTCATCAGGTTAATGCAGAAGCACAATGTACAGTCAACCTCCTCACTGTCACTTTTTTCTCAGGCCTGCTTATTAATGAGAGGCTTTGGGACATTAATTGGAGGCTTTGGGATTGTATTGGGTTTGCCTGGCTGGATTTCGGTGGCGGGGGGGCAGGGGGGGCTGTAGGGAGGCTTCTGCAAGAAGCTGCTAGAAGTTTCCCCTAATCCTGACAGAGCCAATGCCAGCCGGCTCCAAATATGGATCCGCTGCTGGCCAAGGCTGAGCCTAACCGTGACGATACGATAGGATCATACGATAGTTCAATTAAGAAACAGGGACAAAAGACCTGTGCCACACAACAACTGGCAGAGAGACAGAGGAGAGAGAATATGTGAAGACACCAAGGTCTGTGAAGAAGACACGGGGAGGATGTGCTCCAGGCACCGGAGCAGAGTCCCCTGGGTCATGGTGAAGCCCATGGTGAGGCAGGCTGTGCCCCTGCAGCCCATGGAGGTGATGGGGTGTAGATGTCCACCTGTGGCCCATGGGGGACCCCATGACAGCACAGGTGGATGTGTGAAGGGGGCTGTAACCCCATAGGAAGCCCACACTGGAGCTGGTAACAACCAGAGTCTGTAGCCCATGGAGAGAGAGAAGCCCACACTGGAGCAGGTTGGCTGGCGGGACTTGTGTGATGCTGCGGGAGACTCACGCTGGAGCAGTTTCCCCCTGAAGGACTGTGCCTCAGACTCATATTGGGGAGGATTGCCCCTCGTGAGAGGACTCACGTTGGGGCAGTTTCTGAGGAATTGCCCTTCGGTGGACGACTCACACTGGAGAAGAGAGCGTGAAGCTTGTCTCCCGTGAGAGGGACCCCACGATGGCCCTGGGGAAGTGTGAAGAGTCCTCTCCCAGAGGAAGAAGCAGTGGTGGAACCAACATCGGATGAACTGACCGTAACCCCCATTCCCTGTTCACTGTGCCACTCAGGAGGAGGAGGTGGATAAAATGGGATTGATGTTAAGCCTGGGAGGAAGGGAGGGATGGCGGGAAAGTGTGGGGTGGTTTGGGTTTTTTTTTTAAATCTGTTTTTATCTCTCACTACTCTTCTCTGATTTGTTCTTTAATAAATTTAACTAATTTCCCCAAAATTGATCCTGTTTTGCCCAGGATGGTAGATGCAGGTGATCTCCCTGTCCTTATCTCAAACCACGGGCCCTTTGATATATTTTCTCCCCCCATCTAATGAAGAAGGGGAGGTGACAGAGTGGCTGTGTGGACACCTGGCCACTGGCCAGGGTCAAACCACTACAGGGGTGTGCCAGTACTTTTTAGTCTACATGTTACCGACATTTACAATTGACCCGTACCGATCACAGCTATCAAGCAGCAGGCTTCTGTCTGAGAGTTTAGTTTCAGACATTCAGAAAGTTCCATTTCAGACATTCATGCACACACACCCCTAATTATCTGCCAGCTGTAGGCACTCATGGTTGAAGCTAATTTTTCACCTAAGACACAGACAGACATGTTAGCTGTGTTGCAACAAACTGAAGTCTGCAGATCATCTCCACATGAGAGCCATCTCTCTCAAGAGACCAACACGGTAACTGGATTAGGGAACGTGTCATCTTCCAGTCTCAGTTAACTCACCACACGTGCTATGGAATCAACTCACAAGAAAGCCCTGAAGGCTGTGGATGGATGCCTCCAACAACAACAACTGGATCAGGTCCCGGTCTTGGGCTGTCACATTGCCTGTGCTTCTGCCTGGCCTGCTCGACGTGCAGCCACAGCAAAGTATTGGCAGAGCAGCACACAACTGGGAGCCCCAATTAATTCTGATTTTTCATATCTCAGTAGGAAAGAAGCAATTAAAAATATCACAAGAATTTTCCAAAGTGGATTTTTTTATAGTTTTGAGGCTGGTTCAATTTTTTTTTTTTTCCTCAAAGCTGACAACAGTTATTCTTGCTGATTAAACATTTTTTTTTCAAAGCTGACAATGGTTATTCTTAATAGCTCAGGGTAGGAAGATTTAACAGCTTATGTAAGACCAAGTGACACAGTCAGGAAAAAAAACAGCAAAGCTTTAGTCCTTCTACAGGATCTATTTTGTTCTAGCTAGATCAGTCGACGTAATAAGACTTTATCTGCCTCATACCCTTAGGCTACGAAAGCTACAAGAACACCATCTTCTTAATATCTTGCGTCTACCAACGCTGAGAATCTGACTTTGTGAACATGTTTCAGAAAAGACACATAAACAGAGGGAACCACGCTCTGGAAGACTTAACACACCATTTCTACTTCAGGCAAGTTACTTCCTTTCCACAGGAACTCTGAGCTATCCGACAGTACCAACTTTGAGTTAAGTGTATTTTTAAAGTTTTCAAATATGACAACAGATAATATAGCTGGTTTACCTGCTTTTTCCCCAACAGATTAAGAGAGTCAATCTGTTGGGTTTATCAGGGGCAGAAACTTTTGTTAACAGACAAAAAACTGCATATTACATGTACACTCAGAGAAGAGGCTACTATATCCTGCAGCAACCATTTGTCAAGCTATGGTCCCAGTACTGCAATACTCGAGCAACTCAGAAATCCCTCTGAATATAACCCATCATCTCCTTGAGACTGGGGATATACCATCATTCTTAGTTTGCAGATAAGGCATTCAGGCAGAGAGGGATGACTGATGAACCTAAAGACACCTGAGATCTACAAAACTGCTATAATTTGAACTTCATTCACCTGTGCCCCAACCTAATGGTGCTCAGCACTGAACACCTCCTGGGGAATGGTCGAAGGAGATCCCATGGTTCACTGCAGCAGGCTCTCTTCCTACACTGCTGACAGAACTATAACCCATCACATTAATAGTCCTCTGTTCCCTAAGAACTGAAGCAGCAGTTTTCAGAGCTAAAAATTCCCCAAATATAGCTATACACATCATGGAGGATCACAGTGTAGGGCCTTGACACTAGGAGAAGCATGACAATAGTAACAACACTGGAAAAAAAGTGATATATACACACTTCCTCAGTCCAGCAATGCATCGCTGTCTCCTCTTTTTTTTTTTTTTTTTTTAAATAGCACATCTCTGTCTCTCTAATTACAGCAGGCAGGATGTGAACAGATGCTTACTGCACCCAGCAGCCCAATGATTCAGGCAAACTTCTAGCTATTAGCAAATCCTTTAGGTGGCTGACTCAGGCAAACAAGATGTGCAGATTCCCCCCCAACTGATTAACCTCTGGGCTTGCACAAGCTTGGCTCATTGGTTACAGCTGTTGGAGATATGAATGTCCCCAGCTGACAGCCCTGTTCTAAGTTTCATCACCTTTTTTGGGTAGAAAACAAAAATGTCAGCATTCACTGACATCTCATCTGCAGTTGGGATAAAATACCCCAAAAATCAGTAGGTGAGGAATTCCTACATGAAATGAATCACAGGTTGAAGTTATTAAAATTGGGGGGGAAAAAAAAAAGGAGAACAAAAAATGAAAATAATACTAACAATAACAACGAGGCTCTTAAACTATATACAGATCTTATACAAGAATACAAATATATTCAAAGATACAATAGAATATGTTAATACAGAACACAGACCCTCTGGATGGCAACTAAGCGTCAAGCAGAAAAGCCCCTGACTGGACTCAGCAGCAGACAGAAAAGGAGCTGTGCCACGCTCACCTGGGGTGTGAGGCAGCAGAAGACGACCTGTCCCAACAAACGGTGCTCCTCTGCAGTGGGAAAACAGGAGACAGGAACACCAGCAGCACAGGCTGATGAACAGTCAAGAGCAACCCTCCCACCCAAGCAGGCACTAAAGGCCCCAGGGCTCTTCTTGGGGCCCTTATATACTGAGCACATGGGAAGGGACGCTGTGATCGGTCCATTTGGGTCACCTGACCCATCCTCTCCTCCCCCAGGCACAGCTGCCCCCTCTCCCCCACTGTGACTGCCCCCTGTGCCAGGAGCCCCTGAGAGCTGTTATCCTGGGGCTCTCGAACCAGGACCCACCTGAAGTCATTATTCACTCCTTACCCAGACAGTGTCGCTGTTCTCTATTGGATTTTCACCACAGAGAGGTGGAGCAAAGGTGTAAAAGGATTTGCTCCTGAAAAGTCAAGACTCCGGGGGGACCTAATAGCTGCCTTCCAGTACCTGAAGGGAACCTACAGGAAGGCTGGGGAGGGACTTTTTACAAGAGCATCCACTGATAGGACAAGGGGAAATGGGTTTAAGTTAAAGGAAAACAGATTTAGATTGAATCTTAGGAAAAAATTCTTCAGTACGAGGGTGGCAAGACTCTGGACTAAATTGTCCAGATGCTCCCTCCCTTGAGGTGTTCAAGGCCAGGTCGGATGAGGCCTTGAGCAACCTGGTCTAGTAGAGAGGTGTCCCTGCCCACGGCAGGGAGGTTGGATTAGATGATCTCTAAGGTCCCGTCCAACCTAGGCCATTCTATGAATTTGCAGTGTAACAAGCGACCCTGTTCCCTAACCCGGTTACTACTGCCCTTGCCTACAGACCTCAGTCATAGACAAACCCCACTGTGCTAAGCCCTGTACAAGGACAGAAGAAATACTTCCCCTCTCAAAAAAAATTTAAACTGGACACACCAAATGAGTACGCACTAAAGAGAGGAAAGCAAGGAGCCTATCCTGTCTACACCAGCAGGCTGTTACAAGACACCAGGGGCTTGGCTTGATCCCTGTAGACAGCAGTGAAAGATTTAAGGAAGGTCATAAAGGGAGATAGGAAATGTTTATGGAGAGCTCCTCCCAAACAGCAGAGTCGGCATGTGTCCAGTGCCAACATCGACATGGGGAGCTAAGTCCTTCCTAGGTGGCCAGCAATCCTGACACCTCAAAAACTAATGAGAGGTGAAAGGTGAGTGGTAGGACGAGCCTTCAAAACAAAGGTGAGCGATTTGATGTTTAACCAAATGGGACAGCACAGAGAGAAACACAGAGAAGCAACACAGCCAGAGGGACAGACTAAGAAAGTCGGTTTGACAGAAAACCTCAAATGGAAAAAAAAAAAAAGGAAAAAATGAGCCAAAGAATGTTGATAACTGAGAAATAAGGGCTGCGTGGTTGGACAGGACTGTGCTGGAGATCACATGCAGACAGAACCAAGGCTTAGATACAGACCTGGTTTGGTCACACCCAGGATGAGCAGAAGTCATTCTGCTCACAGATTCAGCCAACAGAGAGGAGGGCACCACCCTGCACAGGGATCAAACCCAAAGCAGGACACGGGCTGAAGAGCTTGCAGGGGAAGGTAAAAAGCTCCAAGTAGGTAGAGGTTCAGCTTGAGCTAGCAACCATGATCTGCATCCCTAACAGAGTGACCAAAACTGCAGTTTAAATAGAAGAAGAGTGCAGAGGTAGGTTTCTGAAAGAGGAAAAGTCACTATTTATGGAATATATTACTGTTTGGCCACATACAGAATCTAAAGAGGGAGAGAAAGTAGATTAACTATGGGACTTCCTCAGACATGCAGAGCCTGTGGCAGAAGAATACTCACACTGTCCTGTAAATAAAGAACAACAGAAATCTTCAGTGAAGATGGAGATGTGTCCAAGAAACAAGAGTTCTACACAACCAAAAAGCACTAACGCAGAAGCAAAAAGGGTTTGAAATGTTTTTGTTTCCTTTATCATCCACCAGTGCACTACAGACCATGTACTGTGTAAGTCTGAAGATGATCTTAAAACTTATCAGCTTTGACCACCGCATCATTCCCAAGAAAAAGATCAGTAGAATAAGAATCTGAATGTCACACAGACGCTATCCCCAAAGCTGGGTGCCACTCGCTGCAGAAGGCAATTCTCTGTAGCAGGAAAAACCCTTTGCACAGCAGTCTCAGTCTGAACACCTCCCAAAGGCCCAGGGCAGCCAAACCCAGACACGAGTGCATCGGTAGAGAAAGTGAAAAGCACTAAATGAAACGTAGAAACGAAAGATGAAGCTTGAACAGATGTGAATGCTGTTACAGGGAGTTATGGGTTAGTCTTTGGTATTTATGTGGATTCTTCTATTTGATCAGTTTTATAAATGGCTTCTACCAGTACATACAACTGCCTGGTTACAGGGCATGCTATTTCACTGTATCAGGCTACCACTCATAACACTAAACAGCTAAAAATTACTTCCTTGTGAGATTTTTGAGTACTTCCCTATTCTCCTTGTATTACAAAAATTATGTTTTAAATTGTATTATCAATTTGTGACGCTCCTGAAGATACGTCTACAAAGATACACTTAAAGCTCAGAGTTGAAAAAAAAAATCAGCCATTTATGAGAAAGAGCAGCATTCGCAGTTATCCAAAAGGGCATATGCTAATCACCAGCTGGAATCAACAAAGAGCTTTGTCACACATATTTTTTCAACATCTTGCAACAGCAAGTACCTAGGAAAGCTGTTCCTACAAGGCTGTGTGATTTCTCAGCATCCACTGGAGCAAGTGATAGCTACAACCTCTTACTTAGTCACATATGCTCATAATATTTTAATGACTAAGTGTAATTATATATTTGCACAATTTCAAACTCAGTAAGAATTAATTAGTTACTCGGTTAATTACTCAGTATTTCTGAATTTGGAATTTCTTACTGAGTTTAGAATCCTGAATCACCAAATGCTCCTAATGATTTTGAAGATTTAAGATCTTTTTCCACATATATGTATTACAGATTGTAAAACACACCAGAAATTACTTTGTGCTCAGCAGAAAAGAACTGTTTGTTTAACAATACCACAGAAAACACTACATTCCCCAGGCAAACTGCATACGAAAATATTTTTTTTCTAAATGGGTAGATTGTGTGCTCTCAGGGTTATACACAAGATTTGGCTCAAAGTGGACAAAAAATATGTTACTCAAAATAATTTTCTCAGCTAACTCTAATCACCTCTCAAGCAGTGAATAGTAGATTTTCTACAGATCCGCCTTTATCATCTTCTCCAATATCCCACAGGGCAAATGAGTTTTTTATTTCCTTCAGCATATGGCCACAGTGAAGAGATTTCAAAACAGATCCCATGAAAGGATCTCACGGAGGCACAAGAGCCTTGAAGCTATCTCCATTTATGCATCGACATTTTATTTCAGTAAATGTCAAGACTTTTTTTCTCCATGTCAGATGGGCCCAGAAGGAGGGAGACTGTGGTGGTTACAAATCGGTTGTTGCAGGCTAATACACGTTTATTTTATAGCAGGTTCTTACACTAATAACAGAATCACAAAAAAAAAAAAAAATGCACCTGGGAACAACCCTAAGAAATCGTATCACCCACGTTCTGCCCCAAGGAAGAATCAGCTGTATCTCAGTCTTTTGTGACAAACATTTGTCTAACAAGTCTTTATTGTCTTTCGATGGCCCCCACTGCCTTTTCACGCAGTACCTGTTCACTCCATTTCATTGATGATCTAGTACCTGCCCTAAATCTTTCTTATTGCAGATTAAGCCCCCTCATTTAGAAGAGATTACTCCCTCCTTCAAAAGTGTCATTATTTCCTCATTAAATGGATGGCTCATACTCTCCCCTCGTGCCTTTATCAACAGATGTCTGAATAGCTCCGGTTCCCTCAAATTCCCTTAACACCAACCCTATGCTTCAGAAGATTCTCCTTGTTGTTCCAAAAATAAAAAAAATTAAAAAAAAAAAGAAAAATCACAAATCTTCATCTATCTGATCTTACTGGTGTGGTAAACTGGAGCAGGTCCTCATCACAAAGCTGTCCATATTCTTGCCTCCTTCCATACCCACGAGTTTAATTCCTTTCATATTTTGGATTTCAAAGCAAGTATACATACTGCTGATATAAGGAGAAAGCCTCTCTCTTCTGTCACATCTCACTTCTTTGAGCAAGTGATGTTCACTTCTACCCCAATCCACATGTAGTTGTCCCAACGGGTCTCAGACAGGCAGGTAAGTCACACTGTTTATCACATACCAAAACTTCCAGTTCCTTTTATTCATTCCCTCACTTCAGTACAGTCTTCACCTAAGAGACCGTTTATCCCAGGCATTATTCCCAGCATGTGTCATACTGATAGAAGTTTCTCCCTTGGGATCTTCGAAACTGCATCTTTTAAACAGCTTTATTTTTATGTGACATAGTACAGAGAGAGACAAAGGTTTAAGAGTTCTGCCTTGGTAAAACACACTCACCTCCATTCCACCCTACATAAGCAGTAAGTTATAAAAAGCCTAATTCACACACAGGATTTTTGTCTGCCTGTTCATCGTCATTATAACATTAACACTGCTGTTGAAAGGCAAGTGTTGCCAGCAATGGGCTAAGTGGAAACATTAATGTGACAGTTTATTAATCAATTCTGTCTCACAAAGCCTAATGTAACAAAAAGAAGCACAAATAAATGCCTAATCTGTTGAAGTAATATACGGCCTTCACACAGAGACACGGGTCTACTTTAAATGTCTTGGCAGTTTCCGTTCAGGCTGCTAACACTTTGGAGGATAATACACCAGCTAAATGCATGAATGGTTTAAGTTTGGGTTGTGTTTGCATTTGACTCTCAGAGAAGTCCAGTACTGTTGAAAGGTGCCGGCTCAATAGTCGTGGGTTTGAGCATATTTATCTTAAAATTCCCCCTGTGGTCTTGCAGGCTCTCAGATATGAAATAGGATTCTGTGTAGCTGGTACTTCAGTTCACACTTGCTGGCTTCTCGGGTTCTGAGGATCAACCCTAACTAAAAAACCACGTGGAAGATACTAGGCATGAGTTAAGTCTGTGGACTACAGAAAAAGCTCAAAACTAATCTTTGAGCTCTAAGCTGGCAACATTTACAGCCCTGTGCCCCCTCGCTGCAGCCACTCATCGTTCCCTCCTACGCTGGCAGAGGAGGCTGTGCCTGCGCGGGGGGAACCAGAGGGGAGAAGGGGCTAAAACCAACCCGTTCCTCACACTCGCGCTGCCGTGACGGAAGGAACGACGGGGAAGGGTCCAGGTGTTTCCTTCAGTCGCTGTGCTGGCCTTCGCCCCTGGTTAAAGCACTCGTGAAATCTTCATGTCCATTTACCGCCTGGATGAATCCAGATCTTTCTCATTTTTTCCTCTCTGGTACATACACAAACCGCTCAGCCTGGACAACGTTTTCACGTGGGGTGAAAGAGAACTGAGCGAGATAAAGCCTGTCACATTCCTTGTCATAATTGTGTGCAGATGTTCCATATTAAAGACTAATATTTACTGAAATACTTTCAAAGTTGCATCAGAGCTCCTTAGAGTGTGTTAAAAATAAGCACATGCAAAATATTACATTTAGCTGGGAGCCAGATTCCTGCTCCAAAACTACAGACAACTCTACAACTGTTTCTCTGCTAATATGATGAGCCAAATCAATCCCCTCCATCTGAACACCTCTGAACTCTAGGACTGGTTGTATCTGAAACTGTATTTGGTGAAATGACTGTTACCCTCCAGGGAGTACATGACCACATGCAAAAAGTTCACTGCATGATCAGTTTATTACATGAAGAAATGTAATCAACTGTGATTTAAATTTAATAGCCTCAGACAAATTTGCCTGTTTGTTCAAGAATGAACTTTCAACCTCTGCCCATTTAGAGATCCAAGATTCCTCCAGCAATGCAAATTGCCTCAGCAATTTGTTAAGAAATATCTCCTAATAATTACGACAACAACACAGCACGTGTGGTTCAGACAAGAATGAGCCAAATAGAACGGCCTCAAATTCTTGTTTGATTAAGAGACCATCATATGACAAATCCAGAAGAATCAAGCATCTGCCTGAAAACCAGGGAAAGTGCTTGATTTATAGCACCAAGTGGATGTCTGCCATGATTTTTGCACACTTTGCTATCTTGGCTGACCTCTCCCGGACTTATTTTCTGCACACCAACAGATTTCACATGTTTTTAAATACGGTGACAACCGGGAATTCATAAATAATATATCTCCACCGAAATATAACTGCCATGTCTGAGCAGTTCCGGCTCCAGGCTTGATCTGCAGCAAAAGCCAGACAGCTGAAGTTTATAGCAGCTCTCCCCGTTCTGCAGCGACACTATTAAAACGACTCCACTTGCGCTCAGCTGCCCAGACGCAGACGGCTCAAGCTAATGGTACCTAAGAACAAGTATGAAATATTGCCTCTTGTCAGGAAACGTTAAGAGTCACACGTGACAAGTTTAGGTAGGGAAAAACCACAGAAGAAAGTGCATCAGACAAAGTGTGTAGCGGACAGCTTGTTTCAAACAACAAGTATGAACTTGTCAAATCTCTGTTTGTTTTGTCAATAGATGTCTTCGGTGTCATGCGTGCCCATCACACGGGAATGTTAAACAGCATTCACAGACTGGAACATCACTTCACTCCTGCAACCCCGGCCACATCTCCTGCACCCCTTACACAGTCCTCTAGGAAAGCAAAGCACACAGGTATCACTTTCAAAGGGACTACTGAGTTTCTGTTTGGGTGCTAAATATAAAAGTCTGGCTTGCTGTCAATCCCTCTATTCTTTCTTGCCTCTCAAACTGTCTGAACTGCTATCCTGGATCAGAAATCCTAGGAGAAACAGGATTTACTCTATAACCCAAATTTGTGATTCTAGCCTTCAGATCCGAGCCTTAGAAGTAAAAAATAATGAACGTACCAGTGAATTTTCACAGAGGCAAGTACACATGAACAGATATTTTAGTCTTCTCACTATCTCTCCTAATTTATTTTTATTTTTTCTTCTAGTTCGTTTTTTTTTTTCCCTATGTTTCCTGAGCATCTATACTAAAGATGCTGAATGCTGCTTGGGACACTTCAGAACGTCTATCCTGATCTGGAAATAACCAGACACGGACTGACTGATGCTAAAACTCTCTTCTTCTGCCTCCCTTCCCCCTAAAAATTAACAGAAGCCACCATGTTCTGCCTGAGTACAGCCACAAGGCACCATCTGAGACAATAACTGAGACCAGACCCTCTTGTTACTCATCCCAGATTCAATAGATCTGCAAATATAAAAAAGTTCCATCTCTCTCCCCTGTAAAATACGATATAGCTCATGCAAGGAAAGCTGCTCAAAATGCTATTTCACCCCCCTTCAAACAGCCACGTGAGGTAAGACTTCTCAGTATGCATGAAAATCTTACCACGTTTAGTATCTTGTGTGCTCAGAGCAACTTCTAAATTTACTTTAAATATTCCATGTAGTCACCCACACACATGATTTATAACTGTCCTGGAAGTTTCTAAAATAATAGAAAAAACTTAAAAGCAGCCTCCAAGGTACCTTCACACGCAAGAGCCTGGTATTCTGTGGGTGTGAGAACCACAGAAGGCAGCCAAGACCTTTTGGCACAGAGAAAGGAAGTCCTGTTACTGTCTTCACACAGACATACTGTCCTTGAAATGAGAGATGGGAAAAGCCAAGTCCATCTCCCAGTCTAACAAGAAGGATCATTCCCCTGGGTTTATCCACCCATCAGTTTCCGATTACTGAAGCGATGGATTCTTCTACCTCATGTCCTGGGAAAGCATCCATTAGTGTAATGAATCTCACAGCTACACAAGGTTCCTACTTGCCTCAGCTGAAGTTTTGCTTTCCTTTGTCTCATTCCGTTATTCCTAAACACCACTCTCAAAACATCTTCTCCTCCTATGAGGAATTGTTGACTCACATTCTACGCCTTCTAAACATTACATTTGCATTTCTAATAAACCACATGGTTCTCTTCTACTGTTAATGTTGTACTTCGGCCATTTTAATCTTTCATTGCTATCACTAGTGACGTGACCTCCAAATACAGTTAGGGTGGAACTAGGGTGGAGAAAACTTTGTAAGAAAAAGTAGAAAGATAGTCCCCGGACAGTATGAATTATTCTGCCTTCTGAGAACTTTGTAATGAAAGGAGAGCACATTCTTCTAAGCCCCAGAAAAATCCTAGATACCAGACACTGAGGGACACAATCAGTAACTACTTCTGAAACGTCTCCTCTCAAGAGTCTCCCATCCCGCCTGCTCCATGCTTATGCTCCAGGTAAAGAAAAAGCAGCTCTCAGCTCTCGGCCTCTTGAGTCCTTCCCAAAGCAGCGGTGGACTGGCCTAAGTGTCTCTGAGAAGGCTGTACTTGAGCAATGTGAGACATCTTTTCTACAGGTTCACTGAGATACCTGGCTGACAGCAATCTTAGCGTGCTGGCTCCACAACACCCTTTACACCGACTTAACTACACCAGCACGGTCCATGGTAGAATCTGTGTACGGAAGAAAGGCACAGAAGTGCTATTAGACTACTACCATCGCTGTAGCATCTAAGCCCTTTCTCACTAGTGACAACTTCTCCCTCCTATGGTTTGTCCTTCTAACCTGTTCCAGGAAGAACCATGATACAGGAGGCAGTTTTGTTTTGGTAGAGCTAACAGTCTTGTTCAACATGCCCCTTGCTGTGGGTATGTACAAGTCAAAGAAATGCCTGTTGGAGCAAGGAGCAAGTAGGTTTGTAAAAGTTACACAGAACATCATGGACATCATCAACCGGATCCAGTTAAAGATGTCCCTGCTCACTGCAGGGGGGTTGGACTAGATGACCTTTAAAGGGCCCTTCCAGCCCAACGCATCCTATGATTCTGCGTCCATCATCAGATGGACAGTTTGGGCAGACCGATGAAACCCAGGGCAAGGCCAGACACAGGGAGTTACAAAACACACACTCTTCTACACTTCCAGGCTGGCAGAGGGCATCCTGAGCACTGTCCCTCCTGTGAAGAACTGGGAAAACTCAGGACGACATACAATGTCCAAGTGCTGGTGCAGACACTTCCACCCACTCCACCGAGCTAAAGGCAGCTCAGACAGCACAGCTGTCGTCCTGCCTGAGTGCAGTTAAGTGCTTGCGAACACCCTAATGCACACACTGGGAACTGTAATGGGTCTTTGCGAGACGTTTTCCAGATACTGCCTGCCTCTTCCACAGAGCAGGCAGCTCTCATTAACTTTTTCATAAATTGGGTCAATAACTGCAGCAAAAGCCCCGATGCTCCAACACAACGCCAAGCTGGAGCGTGTCCCAACGTGACACAGGGCCACCTCCGCACTCAGCTGGGTCAGTACTTGTAAACTCGGCCAAACTCAGCCAAAAGGTCATATTCAACCCACTGAGAAATCCCACAACAGTGGGAGCTGGGGACAGGCATGTTTCGTGGTTGGCTCCTAGCAAATAAGTCAGTGACTGAGCCACTCTCGAGAAAAGGCTACGGTCAGGCAAAGGCAGACAGAAGTCCCAGCAGCCCCACAGGCACGTACTTCCCGTCAGCACGGCTGCGCCACAGGCAGCTCTCAAGAAGGTCCGATAAATAAACGTGCAGGTAGGCACCAGGGTCTGCAAGGGCACGGTCATGTTCTTCTCTGATCCACTGCCTGCCTTGGTTGTTGCCTGTGATGGGTCCCAAGTCAGCAAGACAGATCCTACATCCCACATTTAACTTGAGACAAGCGACTCAAGGTATCTGAAGATTAGATAAACTCTTTCCAACTTTGCAGAACTTTTCTTCTGTAGGGGGCGGATAAAATAAGTTTTGAAACGAAAAATTGTTGCTGCTCTTTGTAATCAAAACCTTCCTCCTGCTTTACTCAGAGTCTTTCAAAGGAAGCCCAGCGCAGATACTTCTACAATACAAATAATGGCATAAAAATTGGCTGTGAAGGTGCTGGTAACTATTTCCCCTGAGCTACACTTTTCCCGACAGCCGTGTTTTGTCTTGTTGGCCTGGTAAGCTACCCTGTACAGCCTCCTCTATACCTGTGTGGCTTCCTTTAACCACTGCTGAAAAGGGATCCTGAGCAACGTAGTTTGCAGATGTCCAGCCCATATGACTAGTTGTCTGCACCAGCTAACACCTCTTCAACAGAGACACTCCTCTTTGCTCCAGTGGAAAACAGAAATATGTGGAATCAAATCTGATGTCATTATGACTAGCGAGTTGGGGAAATCATATAAGCTTTTATACACTACTGCATTTCATAGAATAAGAACATTTTTCTTCTTTTTTTAATATAAGTAGACATTTAAACCTTTTTTTTTAAAAAAAAAATTAGTCTACATATGCAAATCCGTCACTAGTTCGTTTCTTCTGTTTTCTCTCATTTTCAGGTTTAAATCATTCTGTAAGGAAAATAACTATTGGTGGTAGGGTTTTTTAGACATAGCAGTCCAATTTTATGGGAGACTATTACAGAAGTGCACAAAGGAGGACCTGACCAGTTAAAAGCTGAGATTTAGACTTATACTTTCAAAGCCCTCATCAAACCACAACACGATTTATGCTATTGCTCAGACTATCAAGCATCTCCTCTCTGAATAGTTCAGGTTACAGAAACAGTCAGAGTCAGCCTCCGTGGTAAATCTGCAAGATTTCCATTCGTATCTCAATGTAAATGGGAGCAGAGTTCAAACTCTTTGAAGCAACAACTAAACCTCACTAAGAACATTCCTCTGACTAAAACCACATCACTTTTCGAAGTGTGTATAGTGAAAAATACTTCAGGAAGAGTAGCAGCAAATGTCACATCCAGTCAGGTAACTCCTTTTGTCAGGTAAACAGTTTTTAAAAGAAAAAAAAAATCATGCTGTTCAACATGTTGAATATTTTCCTTGCCAGAGGAAAATGCCTCTGCTTTAAAGCATCTGATGATGTCTACTCTCCTTTTCTTGTCTGACACCGGCTCTGATATTCCAGTACCTCGCACCTCATGTGTGACAAAACTAGTTTTTGACAAAAGCGAAGGCATCCTTTCACCAGGAGTAAAACCTAGCATCCACAGGTGTGTCTGTAAATGGGTTTTCACCATCACAGACTAAGAAAAGTGCCCTCAAATGGAATTTAAACTTGGAGGTTTGAGTTTAAAAGCAGGCTTGTCTCTGCATTTTACGTACACATAAATTACTTACTGTGCTTGGGCAAAAAAGGGAATATAGGTGGAAGTCCCTTGAAAAAAAAATATCCATGACAAGGATAAACAACAGCTCAGCTGATGGTGATGAAAAGGTTGTGTAAGAAATAAGAACAAACTAAACCAAATGTTTTCACTGGAGCAACGCTGTCATTTTCTTTTTTCTTGACAGCTTACCAGAAATGGGTCCAAACAGCAACTCAAACTCTTGTTTTTATTTGAGTGGTTTTTAATGATAAAGAGCAACTGATAAAACAATGTAATATATTAAGATGTTCATATTCATCCATGTTGGGTCACAGCCAAACTCAGCTCCAGAGTTGGACGCCAAATGTGCAAAAGTTTAGACATAGCCAGTGTTGCTTTTTCTATTCATTCTAATTTTAATAAAATTATTTCTAACTTCTTTTCCACTTCTGGCTTCTGCTGAGAATTGGAAGAAGAAATCCCCAAATAGACATATGCCGTACCATCCGTTTATACACTTACACAGGAAGGGAAAACACTAAATCCCGCAACACGCAACAGGACCGTGAGTCAGAACTGCCACTGGAACCTGAATTTTCTACTTCTGGACCTTTAGTTATTTTAAACGTTCAGTCTCAACACTGAGTTGGCATGAGGTTTTGCCTTTCTAATATAAAACAAGTACTCAACTCTATTTTCAGGAGCTGTGTGAGAAACCAAAGCTTTCCTGTAGCCTTGCTATTACTGCCCGTCCATATTTGTTTTGTGGGCAGCTAAGTAGGAGATGTCTGACCGGGGAAGCATCCCTGCAAAATCGAGAAAACAGGTGAGATGGTAAGGAAATTAGGTTTCAGGCTTTATAATAAATACTTCTGTGGAAGTCTGCCTCTCTCTTCTTTGCTTTTCCCACTTACTCACCTTTTCTTTGCTTTCGGTCAGAGAACCAAAACGCCCTCTTTTCCCCGGGAGCTCTGTATTTGCCTCATCGTGAGGTAAAAACCTCACGCACAGGAGCCCCTTTTAAGCTAGAGGGCTCAAGTCCTTTTATTTGTTTTTAAATTGGTTGGAAGCAGAAGTGCTGAGGTACTGACAGGCTGATTCCTGTTCTTACCTCTGCCATCAGAGTGGTTGCAAAGAATGTTTATCGAGATGGTGACAGGCAATATAAATATAAATATAAATATAAATATAAATATAAATATAAATATAAATATAAATATAAATGGAAATGGAAATATAAATGGAAATGGAAATGTATAGACTTGCAAGACTTGCTTTTCCAGGTTGACCTTGGACATGCCTTGCCATTACAGACTTGCCTGGCAATCACTGCATGGTCTCCAACTCCAGTTTTACCATCCTGACCCAACCCTGGCCCTGGCTCACTGGCTGATTGCTCAGCTTGACCTGTGGACTTGCCTCATCACTCTACTCACCCTTCAGACTGCCGAGCTCTTGCCTGACCTTGGCTGCCATCGCTGGGCCCCTCGGCTCGCATCACCCCAGTGCTGCAGGGCTGCGTCCTTGCCCTAAGGGATCCACGAAGCAGCTCCATCGCCGTGCTCCCCTGGCACGGCTCGTGGGGCTGCATGGCAGCCACACAGCTTTCTGCCAGAGCTCTGGTCCCAGTTAATCCCACACAACATGCACGGTCCAACAGGTTGTCCCTGTAACAGCAAGGAGGCTCAGGAGCCGTCTTTTCATCCTTCGTTATTTTTCCCAGGGACTCACTTTCTCTCCATATAATGAGAAAGGAGGAAGAATGCAGCTGTTGCAAACAGGGCTGTCAAATCCCACATTCACCTGAATTATCACAGCATTGAGATCTAGAGCTGAAGATCTCTCCGCTGCTGTCTAGAACTGTGCATCCTAACATCTCTTTTCTTCTTCTATCACTTAATAGGTTCTCTTAATGAGCAAGTGCCTCAGAGAGCAAACTGACTATAAGCACGGTTGATAGAAACACATTCAGCAAATACATCTCACACCACTTCCCTCTCCCTGTTGACATTAAGACAACTGTAAAAAAAAAAAAAACACATTACTTTCACATCTCATCTGCATAACAGATGAATAGTTTTTAAACAAGACCACATGAGCAGTCTGTTACTATTCATTTTAAGACACTCAGAGGACACACTCTAGAAAACAAAAGAGGAAAAACTCTCGCTTTTCAAATATGTCTCTCACTAGACCCTTACCTACTCTAGACAGGGGGAAAAGTGGCATAAACAAAGAGTCAAGAGGCCAAAACAGCTACGTGTCCCATGGCATGCAGCAGTCTCTCATCTCCACTTGCTGACATCCTTCTCATCTACTGCAATGGTGTCCAGCTGACAAGGACTGGCAAGAAGCAAGAACGACCTGACAGCTCGGCTTGGTGCAGAGCACAAGACTTTATATCTGGGTCCTGCTTTCTGAGATATCTGTTGGCGTGGCTCATTCATAGGGAGCTGGCAGTGTTCATGGTGCTACACAAACTGTAAGAAAATATAAACAAACTGTTACGAGTCAGTATCAAAGCTCTGCTGACTCATACTGGCTGAAAATTGGCCCCCAAGATTTTGTTACCTAGACGACCAGAAGGAAGTTAATCCTTCCAGTACCACAGGAACTGGTAAGACTGAGCTGTTTTCAAAGTCTGTTATTGATCAAAATTCTCAAATTTTTTGTTTATAAATTTTTTGAGCCCCTCCATAACGAGCCAGATTATGTCTGTAACTACCCTTACTTCTTTTCTGATAAATTCTCCAGCCTTGATACTCAAAATAAGACATCTGGTGCTCTAAGGTGGTACAAACAATCCCACAGTCAAAGTGTGATCATTGTCAGTCTGTACCAGCCTTCTCAGTATTTTTTCAGACAGACATAGCTGACAAGATGCCTGTTTAAACCCAGATTACACCTGGAACATGTAGAGATGTGGCCGTGGAGCTCTGGAGCACTCTGACAACATGGTGACAACCCAGACTGCCCCTGGGACAGGGGTTTCTGCTGCAACAGAGAAAGAGGGAGGGAGTTTCCTCTAACTGGTTGTACTTGAAAGTATTGATAACAATGCTGGTTCTCAAGTAAAACTCTTGGGACGCCTACCTCACTTACTGTCAGGACTAAAAGATGTGTCTGGGACTGTTTTTCCTTCCTACTCTAAGACCGACCAATACAGGAATTGATTCTGAGCATACAATAGCACTAAAACTTAGTCGGGCAAACAGCACACTCTTCAACTTCCACATGGCATCAAAACAGAGCAAAAGGCAGAGGGAGACAGGACAGGCCAAATCTTGGCTTTATAAAACAAGCATGGGATTCTGAAAGTTCATGGCACACCTTGTCTTGAAAGACTCACCACTCATTCTTCCACAAACTCTGTGACCGGCCTCGCTTCAGAAAGAAGAATGGCCTTCCCTGAATTTCCGTGAGTTCACAGAAAACACATCTGCAGACAGCAACAGAAAAGACTGAGCTGGTTCATCCCAGCCCCAGCCTTTGTAAGACACTGTCGCTGGCTTCAGCAGGACTTGAGCAGAAGCAAAGAATCCAGCAACGGGTCCAAGACTCGCATCATCCTTCGGAT
Organism: Trogon surrucura; assembly: GCA_020746105.1. NCBI lineage: Eukaryota > Metazoa > Chordata > Aves > Trogoniformes > Trogonidae > Trogon > Trogon surrucura. The sequence goes on from CM036618.1 coordinate 106,750,734, forward strand.
GGGCACAGGCCAGCCGGGAGTTCTGTGGGCTCTGCATGAGAGTTTTGGAAGGAACGTCCCTTCTAGCCAAAACAGGGAATTACTCCTGCTGCCCAGGACAGAGAATGGGGGGAAAAATACTTCTAAAGGAGTCCCTTCTCAGTCCCTTGCATGCTCACTTGTGTTGGAGAAAGCGATAAGACCCTTGATGTTTAGGTCAGCAACCCATTGCTTCCCTCTTTCAGTTGAGACAATGCATTATAAATATTCCAGCAATATCTTCATTTGGTTAAGGAAAAAAAAAACAAACCTACAAAATTCAGTAGTCAGAACAAAAATACAGGAAAAGGCTAAAAATAAAATTGTTTGTGGATCTAAATGGAAAATGAGGTTTTATCCTTCCAGTCCAGCAATATATCTATCTGCTTATTGTATTTATACAAACAAAGTTATAAAAAGAAAATGGAGAGGCTATCGGATTAGCACAGCTACTGCTGGAAAAGTGTTTCAAGCAGCAAGTAACCTTTGCTATAATGTTTACAGCCTGGAAAAGCAGTTTCACTGTGGAGAAGGGCATGGATGACATCCTTGTGGGCCACAGGAGAGACCACAGTCACTGGCCCGCAGGGAAAGGCCGGTGTTAATTCTGTAGGGCGAAGGGAGGCACAGATACCTTAACCTCCACTCAGAAGGGGAAATCCCTGCTTGGGTACCGCCAATACATGCCTCGCTGAAGCGACGAAGCTATTAAACGAAAAGCTGTCTGGAGCATCAGCTCATCCTGCAGGCTGCTCTTGTAATCCATCAGGAAACCCAGAGCAGCCCTGAGGTGCCTTCACGTGATCCCCCTCGGTTGCGGAATTGCGACAGGTTGGTTTTCACTCCCTTACGCCCACGACACACAGCTCACAACTGGAGCTGTCTAACGGGAGAGGTTCAAAGCACCGCCTTCACCAGGTTAGCGCTGGTATTTCGTGTTCTGACAGGGTGCTTTACTCAGAGAACCAAACCACAGCGTGTGAATATTAAGTGTGAAACCCTGTTACGTGCCACTAATGGAAAATTCCTTTTATTGCACAAAACTATACGGGCTTGAGTGAAGGAAAGCCTGGTTATAAATAATTCACTCAAATAACGAAGCAATCTTAAGACCTGGTTAAGATGCTTCAAGTGCAGTTCTTTGATAAAAAATGGTCTCTTTTTCTTTTCTTTGCCACTTAGAGACTTTTTTTTTTTTTAAGCAATATCTTATTTTCTGTCAAAAGAACCCCAGAAAATTATTGAAAGCCAAATTCTTTTCTTAACCAAAATGCTCAATTTCCTGAAGGAATTGGTGCATATAAACACAATCTTTGGCTGACTTTCCTGAAAGCTTTTGAAGAATCCATTTGCTCTCCAGCTCACCCACTTGATGCACCCATTGCTTCCTCTCTTCAGCTTCGCTGCCAATGGTATTGCTGTACTGGGACATATAGCAAGCCCTTAGTTACATGCTGAGCTGGACAAACTCACAGGGAATTCAAGTGTAGCTCAAATGCCTCCACCTTGCTGTTAGCCACCACCGGACAGACAGCAAAATTTGCCCTCAATATATTAAAATCTGGGTTCTGTAGCACCAAAGCTCATACACTCCAACCCTTGTAACACCCTGAAGAAATAATATAAGCATCTTACAGAACCGACACCCATTCCAGCCTTCACACACTGCTCAACCAACACAGCAGCAGCTACAGAGCAGCACAGGGTCTGCGTACATTCGTACAGTGCCACCATCTCTGTCCTTGGCACAGGGGCAATGTCAGAGACAGGGCGTGTGATGGAGGCATTCTGTGCTCCAGAAACAGAAGCAGCTGGGTAAAGTGTCTGCGAGAGCACCCACAGGGGCTGCTCTAATTTAAACTGGCCCCTGAGCAGCTGAGAAGCTGAGGAATAGAAGCAGAGATGGCCTCAAGCCACTGTTGTACTCTCTTCCTGAAACCCTACCTTCTGAAGCACAGCAGAAAATAACAGCAGATTGTAAGAGAGCCAGGAACGAACCTGGGCAGAACAGTCTCCTCACTCAGCAAAGTCTCTTTTACCCAGATACAAAACCACTCCAAAATTGCATCCCTGCTGCAAGCCAGCATTGCTTGCTGTGTCACCGAAATAAGGACAACGAAGAGGAAAATGGTTCAGCTTCTGATCATGTTTATCCCAACTCTAGTACTGAATTATGTCATTCCATTTCCACAGCATTGCTTTTGAATGACCCTTAGGAAACAGGAGCAGTCTCTTAGCTGAGAACTGATCAAAATTTGAGTTTTGATCTTGGGATCATCCCAAAGTCAGAGCAATCGCTTTGAGACTCTTCCTAATCAGAGGAAAAGGGTTAAACACAGAACAAGCAAAGAGCTCCAGTGTGTCTTACAAGTACTGAATCTTACTCCAGCACAGTGCACCGATAGAAGGACTGCCCATGCCTTATAATCAGTCGCATAAATGAAACTGTTCTTCCCTAATAATGGGGAGGGTTAGGCTGGATATTAGGAGGAACTCCTTCACTGAAAGGGTTGTCGGGCTCTGAAACAGGCTGCCCGGGGAGGTAGGCGAGTCACCATTCCTGGAGGTGTTTAAAAGATGAGTAGATGTCATGCCCAGGGACACAGTTTAGTGGCTGACTTCGTAGTGCTGGGTCGATGGTTGGACTTGATGATATTACAGGTCTTTTCCAACCAAAACTATTCTATGACTCTATACGCTTTCAATGAGAGGAGCTGGGAAAGGGGTAGGAGAGGGAGAAAGAGGGGAGCAACTCGGAGTCAAAAAAAGCAATTCAACATTGACCCCACAACACGGTGAACACGCAGAAGCAGGAAGCTGAAAAGTCCCCCGTGTCCCACACAACCTAAGAGGGTCTCCTGGACACTCAGCCCTGCCAGTGAAACAATTTGGCAAACTCAGGAGTGGAGAGCAGCATTCCCTTCTGCCACTGCCCACTGCTGTACGTCTGACAGTGGGGCATGAGTTCTAGCTTAGCAGAGTTAATTTCTCATTTGGAATCACTTATTTCATATCTTAGAACTGGAAGGAATGGGATGACATCCAGATACAATTCAGGGTTGAGGACATGGACAGTTCAGGATTTTATTTCAAACCAAACCAAAGTTAAGCTTCTCTTGTAAACTTAAAAGCAATTCTCTGGAGATTCAGGCCTGTAGAGCCTTCTCTGATCCACAGCAAAACAGACTCAACTTCGGGGAAATTAGTTAAATTTATTAAGAGAACCAATCAGAGAGGAGTAGTGAGGAATGAGAAAAAAGCAAACAGATCTTAACAAACAGAACACCTTCCCCCCATCCCTCCCTTCTTCCTGGGCTTAACATCAATCCCGTTTTCTCCACCTCCTCCCCCCGAGCGGCGCAGGGGGACAGGGAATGGGGGTTACGGTCAGTTCATCCGATGTTGGTTCCACCACTTCTTCATTCCGGGGGAGGACTCTTCACTCTTTCCCAGGGCCATTGTGGGGTCCCTCTCACGGGAGACAAGCTTCACGCTCTCTTCTCTGTGTGAGTCGTCCACTGAAGGGCAATTCATCACAAACTGCCCAACGGGAGACACCTCACGAGGGGCAGCCCACCCCTTGTGAGTCTGAGGCGCAGTCCTTCAGGGGAAACTGCTCCAGCATGAGTCCCCCACAGCGTCACAAAAGTCCCACCAGCCAACCTGCTCCAGCGTGGGCATTCCCTCTTCCACAGGCTACAGGTTCCGGCAGCGACTTGCTCTGATGCGGGTTTCCCACGGGCTACAACCCCCTTCAGGCATCCACCCACATGGTGTGGAGTCCTCTACACGGTGGACATCTACGCGGTGATCCTCACGGTGGACATCTGCACCTCGCCCATGGGCTGCAGGGGGACAACCCGCTTCACCATGGGCTTCACCACAGACCCGGGGGACTCCTTCTGCTCTGGTGCCTGGAGCTCATCCTCCCCCGCCTCCTTCTTCACTGACCTTGGTGTCTGCACAGATTCTCAATCCTCCATCTCCGTGCCAGCTGTTATGGCGCAGTTCTTTTCCCCATTCTTAAACATGTTTTTCACAGAGGCATTCCTCTGCTATCACTTTACTGATAGGCTCAGCCTTGGCCAGTGGCGGGTCCCTCTTTGGAGCCGTCTGACAGTGGCTCTATCGAACTCGGGGAGCTTCTAGCAGCTTCTTGCAGAAACCACCCTGCAACTCCCCCGCTGCTGCCAGAATCCAGCCAGGCCAAACCAATACAGTCACCTTCTACATGACCTTATCTTCTCTGAACATCCTTCTATTGCTGCTTTGAGGGTAACCATATTCCCCACCTCACGTGGGTGTTGCAAGAGGAAGTACATCAAAGTTTCTAAGTGCTGTGGTAGGCAAGCAAACAAGGCTTAACTACCTTAAAAGGCAACAAGAATTTGTTCTGAAAGCAGAGCAGGATTTGCAGATTTATCATAACAAATACAAAGCAACTAAAATAACAATACCAATTTTTTTACGGTTTGGACTGAGGGGGAACTAGTCTTTTTACAAAGACCAGAAAGCCATATTTTTAGCCTGATTAATCAAAACTAATGAGCCCCTAAAACCTTCTGTTTCTCTCAATCAGCACACTATCAGCAGTGACACTGGACTAGCCTTTCTCCATCAAAGAGCAGCCATCTAATGACACTCCAGTGTAGGTGACTCAGAGTTTCTCCATCAAGTAAAGCTTGCCTAAATTTTCAGACCAGATGGTCGAACTGTGAGACAATCCGTCAGATGCCTCTGAAGTGTTTAATACAATTAAGGATACGCAATCTGGAAACGCCCTGGGCTCACACAATTGGTCCACAGCTTTCTGTAAAGCTTTCACAAACAAATCTGCACAGTCTCCTTCTGAACAAGCCTAATGATTTCTCAGCCAACAGCAAGGGTATCGGCCATGAAGGGAAACAAACAGAACCCTTTGCTAATTAATGCCTTCTCGCCCCCGTAATGGGCAAGACAGCAAAGGAACAGAACATCAGCTGTTGACGAACATCACAAAACAGAATCGGTTTTTCAACGGCACTTGTGTGCATAGTGCTTTTCATCCAAGCAACGGAAACAATAATTCCCTCCAGTCTTCTCAAAAGACTTGCAATTACACCTACTGCACAGACAGGAGGAAAACGAGGCACGTTGCTACATTGCTACATAGCTTGTCTCCATCCAGGAGATGGTGGGAGAATAGCACATACTGGGCCTGCCTGCTTTTTCCTCTTTCCTCTCCTTCTTTCTTTGCTTCTCATTTGCACCACCATCAGCCTGAGGGAGCAGCTCCCAAATCCCTAATAGTTTCCCAAGCTTGGGAAGACAGCCTGCCTTTGACACCAGGAGGGACAGAGAACTTCCACTGGAGGGGATGAGCTCATACTTCTCACTTCAAAACAGCCGAGCTGTGAGAAGAGTGGCAGCAAACAGAGCCACACCAACACATGGTCCTAACCACCCTTTGTCAGTCACCACACCAACAAGAGTATCTTGGTACCTGGTAGCAACCATCCCACATGTGACACCTCTCACATATGTCCTTTGTCTACTGTGGAGTGGAGGGAGAGACTTACTGCCCAAAGCATACACCCACAGAGGCTGGAGAGGGAAAGGGATGGAGGACAGTCAAATTGAGAGGATGAGCTGCTGTAGCACAAAGCTAAAAACTTGGACCTGTGGGTGAGTTCAGTATCTCCTGCTTCCAGGTGTGCTTTGTGATTTGCTAACAGGCACCGGGGAGATGACCACGATGCCACACTTGGGTAAGTCAAATCCACTCCAGGTAGGAATTCATCCTCTTTGATCCCCAAATAGAAATATATGAAGAGATTACCAATAATTTGAGGTAGACTGTACTTAAAGAATGCTACATGTGTTTCCAAAACAACCAGTGAAAACCTAGGATATTTAATTTAAAGAAATATGTGTTAGATCTGGAAAAAACAGGTAATTGCAAGGCTACAACTAAAACCTGTGAGTGCCTAGAGTCATGAGCTGTGGTTCCATGACTACTTTAAGCCAACACAACCACCAGCTGCTGCCAAAAAGCAACTTCCCACTCCTGTCACTCCTTCCCCTTCTCACCAGCAACTGGGAGCCACATGAAGCTGTACTGGTTTATGAACGCTTGTGCCAGCACTGGTAGCAGGATCAAAGAAGCAGAGGTGAGAGTGAAAGACTGGAAGTGACTGTGGCATTGTCATCCCAAATTAAATTCATCTGCCTTTAAAAGATGCACATGACTTCTTTTCCTACCCCACACATTGACCTTACACGGCCCCCAGGTCTGACTCTTCCTGCCAAAACAGTGCATGCTGTGCTGCTTCTGCCAAGCCCCATGGCCTCCTCTCTTGAGCTGAGCTTCACAGCACATAATGTTGCCTTTTCACCCTGTAATTCATGTTGTGCAGTCACGCAAGTACCACACTTACCACTGCTCAACAACCAGAGAGGAAAAAAACCAAAACAGGTGACCATGCAGCTGAAAATTGTACTGGGAACTGTATTTGTTGCACACACCTGGATGGATGAATGAAGGCTTTCCAGATCATCTTCAGCTCCTGCACCACCAAACTACTTGGTGTTGGTTTTCATACATTTCTGCTTCAGGTTTGCCTTTACAATACAACTGGCACACACAGAATATCCTCTTCCATTGTGCAGGATCCCTGATGTAGCTATTCCTGATTAATGGTTGTGCACTACGTTTGGCAGCATACCTAAAAGCAACTGAAAACCTCCTACTACCTATTTTATTATGCATAATAAATGGAAATTGTAGCTGTACGAATAGAGCAGGGGACTATGCCGCTTAGAGTACAACCAAAGCACAAACAAGCTGTAGAAAGTATTTCAGGGTGGAACACCCCATCCACCTAATGTCCCAGAAGGTCAGAACTCAGTTCAGTAAGTATATCTTTAACAAAATAGGATCACCAAGCCCAAAAATACTAGTCAAGGGTACTCTTAAAACCAGGGGCTTGTGGCAGATCAAAACTAAAAATATCACCTGCATTACTGCCTTAAATACCATGTTTCATACTTCTCTTAGAATGCCAGGAGGATATAATTTTCAGTGTTTGGGATGTCAAGCTTGTTGCCAAATGCGAGGCCAGCACACGGCGATGTAGGAGGAGCACTTGCGGGGAGACTGCACGCCCCTTGCACTACACTGCACACGAACCCACCTGAATCTGTCACTGGTCGGAAACTGCACCCACTCAAAACGAGTGACAAGCTGTCTCATTCAAAAACTCGATAAAGTGTGAGCTCCCTTTCACTTCCCACACCACAAATTCATCGTAACGCTTTGCTCAAGCTGGCTGATGCAGCAACAGACACCAGAATTGCAGGAGCCATCCCAAACGAGGTGTCTCTTTTCCCACCAGAAGATGTTCTCATGCTTCTCCTTGAATCGTTTGATTAGGCTGGCAGGTTTAAGGGGGTGCGAAGTGATCTGCTACGACTGAGTAGAGAGCGAGCGACTTCATCCTTTAGAGTTGTCAAGCAGCGTTAAATTTACAGAGTTTTCATTATTTGAAAATGAGTTCAATAGGTACCACAACTTTCTTTAGTGTTACACAGGCAGTTGCACAAAGTTCGGCAGAACTTGAGAAAAATTCTCCAATTTCTCCAATATATGCTCGTAATCTTCTCACATGATCTGTCACACACGTTACTCACAAGCTCCTTGTGCTCCACATTCTCATCTCCCAAGATCTCATCCTACATGTAACATCTGCAAAAAAACCCCTACATACAACCCTGGGTCCACTCTCAATCTGCTCTACTCCCTCTCTCTCCAAGCTCATGAAAAACACCTTCCCTAGGCAGCTGCTTCAAAGAAATTCTTGTCTACAGAGGCTTTGATAAACAGCCTGTATTACCAGAAGGATGTATCTATTAGGTAGCGTAACCAGCAATTCTGAGATAGGGTCCCCTGGTACAGTTCCATCATGTTTTCTCACTGCTATTATTCAACGGAACTGCTGATGAAAGTCAGTGGGATGACGAAGATAAATCACAAAAGGCAAATAAAGTCTTCATGCACCGTGCCATGGTCTTTCTTCCAAAGACAGACAGCAACCTGCAAAACGCTGAGCTTCATGCTGTATGCGACCCAGCAGATTCGTGACACTATGCATTACCAGCTGCCTGATCTTGACAGAACTGTCGGAGAAAGGCAGGTGGGATTATAGAGGGAAGAGACTTATCTGGCCCCTGTGAGTAGTATAGAGGTCAGCAAATAACTTTGTCCCGCTCTAAATCTGCTAGGTGTGACATTTTGGCTGACAAAGACATCCTCCTTATTTTCTTTTTGAGAGCAACTTTGGACAAATTATCGTATGTGCAGTTTTATATATTCCAGCTCTGAGAGTTTCAGATGATGTCCTTTCCTGCCCAACAAGGACATTTTCAACTTCAGTGTGTAATTCAAATCTCATAATTTCATTGGACAATTGCAGATTAGAGCTCTGAAAAGGTCTCACTTTCTTCCCCCTGCTTCTGAGGCGAAAATGAAAACCAGAGGGGAGCACTAGCTGAAAGTTTTGCCTATGGGATCACCTACAGTTTTCTCTATTGGTACCGATCACAGCTTATAAATTCAGACAAAGAATTATTTTTATTAAATAGCATCCCACAAGCCAAATGATTTTTCCATCTGGCAGCAGTTGAAAGAGACAGAAAGGATGTTAAACATAAGCAGTCCAGTTCAAAATGTAAGCACCTCAAAAGCATGCCCAGATCCTGAATTGCACAGCTCAAATTAGTATTTAAAATCACCATTTTAGATTGTTATAGGCTCAGATTGTAATCTAGCATAGATTAGAATAGCACAGCGTAAAGCAGGATCTGGGCTTCACAGTGTAAACATGGTACATGACCTGTTCTGATTCACTCCTAGAAGAAAGAAACCTTATGTCCTTCACTCTTCTTATCTGCTGCGAGACTTAACTGCTCCTCCTCCACAAAGTACATCAGCTGGAAGTACCACAGCTCTGTCTCTAATACAGGGACTAGGTGAACTCACGATCACCAAAAAGAGCTTTGCAAAGCTCAGCCCATCCTGTTAACTGAGTAAGAGATTCCACATTTACAATGTGGCACAATTCGTGCTGCCAGGAGTCAGAAGCACAAAGTTCCTTCAATCTCTGCCTGCCACAGGAGCACCCAGAATCTGGGGTACACCCACAAGGACCTGCAAAGCAGCCACTGTCAGGTAAGGTGATCATCTAAAGTCTGACAGCTACACCCAAGCATAAGGAGCACTTAAGCTTCCTCAAGGACAGAACGTCATGGCCTTCCACTGGCGAGGACTGATACCACGCATGCAGGACTCCTCGCACCAGGCAGTGCCCACCAGCACGAGTAAAACTGCTGATAAGGTGTTCAAACCATATGGGAGGACACACACACACTCTTGCCAACAGTGTTGCAGCCTCTGAGGCCGTGTTCGGGTACCACAGAAAAAACATCAGCCTCACTGACACTCCTTTTCCAAAGAATGTTTAAAGAGAACATGAGCTTCAATCTTCCTTCCACTGAACCACAAGAGAGATGCTAAAAGGGGAGCTGGGAGGATGAACCCTAGGTCAAAGGGATGAAATGAAGTTTTTCAGGCTCTGCCAATTCATCTAAAGAACGCTGTGGTCACGACCCAAGGGCTTTGAGTTTTTCATCTACATCATCCTCAAATTTATTAGACTTGCGAGTTTTCAGGGTTTTTTTTTTTTCTCTTGGCAAAGGTGTATTTGTAAAAGGAGAAGCACTCCAGCTGAGGTGGAAAAAGCAGTCCCTCCCTGCTTCCCTCAAGACCCACAGAGGACAGTAAACGCACAATTGCAGCAGCCAATAACTGGTGTTGTCAATATTTTCTGGCTCGTCTCCCAGCAGGTCAGGTAGAAAAGGTCACTCTGGGGTTTCTTCAGTTGAAGTTTGATTGATCAGCTCCGGCTGAACCAAATTGTTTCTACAAGTGCTTCTGTAAACAAACTAAGTAACACCCCTACCAGACTGTATTTAGTTCACACATTTAGCACTGGCATCTGTACCAGCTAAATCAGACTGGAGCATGCACACCCACCTCTGGCACAGTATCTAGTGGAGAAAGAATATTAGACTTTTTCTTCACTGTTTTTTCTCCCTTCCCTCAAACCTGGTGACCCTCTGTGACAAAGTTTTACAGAACTAGCAGTCTAACAGGGGTCACTGCAGAGCAAGCGAGCATAAAAGGAAAAGGTAACTGGAGATTAGCTTAAACTTAGATTCATATCATACAATTATCACTGTAAATTCAGGAGTTCAGAGGAGACAGTAATGTGCTATTACTTCTCACTAAGCATGTCAGAGTGATTTAGAACAAGTGAACATCGGTTCACCTAGAAACGACAACTTAGTCTTGAAATTACCTGGACTTGCTACTTGCTGCTTTAAACGTGGCCTGTGATGATCCACCTTCCAGTCTGCAATTCTCAGTTCTCATGAGGAAAGACAACAGATCTGAGACTTTCAGCAAGATATTTGTAAAAATATCCCTTTGCTGGGACGGTTGAGGAACATTCACTGGGGAAAGAAAAAGGAGAAATGAACACCAAAGAAGAGAAAGTCTCTTTGCATTGATTTACTCTCCAGTTCACATTCTCAGGCACTGAATTACCCATCTCCCACATAAAATGATGATGTATTTACTACTATCTATTTTCCAGACATCCCACAATATACACCAAAAATTCTCATTATAGAGAACTCTCAGCCCAAGGACACGTCTAAGGGGATGGGTACAAGCAAACCCACTCTTTTTTGATTTTCTTTCTCGGCTTAGTGCACCAAGAAAAACTTGAATCTCTTGCTTCACAGACATGTTCAAGGACTCCAAATGTTAAATATGTCTGTGAGGCATAAGAATGCTTTAGGAACTGACCATGTACACTCCCCACTAAACTATCTGGTGAACTGGAGATTAAACTAGTCCTTCTGCACTACTGCTGATTCTTTTTCTACTCCCTGGAGGACTTTAAAAGTGTATGTATATATTCTGGGAAGAATCCAAACAAGTTTCATTCACTTGTCCTATAAAAAAAACCACAATAGCTGAGTCAGTCTTTAAAAGTATTTCTCTTTTTAGCGTTTCTTCCTTCATATAGTACTTATTTACCATAAATTGGTACGGATAATTTTCTATTTACTTGAAGGTATGACCATTTTTTTTACAGAACTTTCTGAAAGAGAAATTTCCCAACCATAATTCTCTTGTATCATATTAATGGACACTAGTGCCTTCAACTTTGAAGCAATTCTGCTCTTCAGCTGCAGAACTGAATGAAAAGTTATTAATACTTTTTACAGGAAAACAACAGTCCACCACTGGCCAGATTTATCTCGCTGTCAGAAGATAATTATTTACACCAGAAGAACAGCTAAATAAGCAAGAGGTAAGTGTAGTTTTCAGTAAGTTTCTGCCTAAGGTTGAACTGGCGGAAAGGTCACAAGACCTGGGTCCCCCGTAGGTAAGATACATCCCATCCTTTCTTTTTTGAGATTTTTCTGGAACACTGATACAGAGTTTTTCCACTGTACAGAGGAAATGCTACCAGGAAAACAATAATGTCTCATAAACATACCACAACACGATCCCACAATCCAGTCACGTCTTGAATGAAAGACTAAAAGCATTTCATAGGTAAACTGCTGAATTATTTCCTACTTGGTAAGATAAGACGCATTTGATAGGCCAGAAAATACAAAGCCCCTGTAAGACCTAATAAAAACAAGGCAAAAGATATCCCACATAATCTATATTTTAATTGCCCTGCCAGTAAGGAACAAGGTCTTAACACACTGGATGTCATGCTTTGGGTCACAGGGGATAACGAACTCTGTTTCACAGCCTGTATTTCAGTGAATGGAACGAGTCCATGTTTCTCTCCTTGCTCTCCATGGAAATGATTGTGGAGATTCAAAAAAGAAAAACAACCAGTACAAGAAACAAGGGTTCCTGAAGAGCCACGAGACGTGAAGACACACTAAAGGCACAGAAAAGGACTACGGACTTGTACAAGACAGACGTTTCAGCACACTTCTAGATACCATTGAAAGTGACACCTCTTAAATATTTGCTGATCTGAGACCTAAACAGGCTCAGACTCATATATACAAACTCCTCATCACCTCTTTTCAATCTCAACGGACACGTAATTCCTGTATTTACCAATATAACTTATAGACTGATTTGATTATCACTGATTTGGCAGAAGCGCCTTTGCAGCCTGACCCTGACTGCTCCCTACTTCGGACTACACAGAAATACTGACCCAGTCTTTCCAACAGACTTGAATCAGTTCCTCTCCACACTGCAGAAATCATGAGCTTGAAAAATCCACTGCCCTTCAACCAATCCCAACTGGAAGTTACAAAGGAGTCACTTGTAAATTTACTGACATAATAGTGAAGTAAATTAAGACAAGAATTTCCAAACACACTAAGAGCATTAATACATCCGTCACCTAAGTGAATTAAGATGCTTAAGATATCTTCTCTACCCTCTGGCAGGTTGAGGCATGCTTCAAGTAAGTTTTGATCAGGAGACGAATTAATAGGCTTGTATAAGCTTTGAAAGAGATCTGTCATGTATGAAGAGCAGCTGCTGATATTTATGCCCTGCAGAGAGACTCACTTGGAGTTTGATTACAATAGTCTAATGTTCTGATTTGTGAATTACACTCAAGAACAATTTATCCCCTCATGCAGATGCGACCTGACCTCATCAGTCGCGTTTGACGTTCCCAGTGGTGCTTTTAAAGCTTCTGGGTACATTTGATCACGGAATCAGCTTGGCAATTCTGCTTGAAGGGATTTGTCAAAGCCATTAGACCACAGATTGGATGCCAGCGTCTGATGGATGTGGTATCACCTGTGTTCGCCTTCATCAGCTAGCTGGGACCTCGGTGTTGGGTATTATCTGCACCACTGCAGAGTGAGCTAATTTAAGAGAGACAAGCCTCAAACCAAAAGCTTTACACAAAGCTTAATCCAAATCTTCAAGATTCAAAATGTTTTAATTTATTCTCTTCCCATTCCTTTTCAGCTCTGTGTGATGCATCACATTTGGGAAAGCCAAAGAAAACTCATAGTACTCTGAAGAAGCCTCTACTTTGCACTATTTCCACCCCAACTGAAAGCAGCAAATGAGACAAACCCAACCACAAGGCTGAACTGTGGGTCCAAGCTTACTCAAAAAAATGGGATGTTCAAGGGTCTGCAGACAGTATGATCCTTCAGAAGCAAAGGAGGGACTTGGACACAGCCAAATACTTACCACTTTGAAAAGCTGACAACAATTTGTCAGCAAAAGCATACCCTGAAACAGTAGCGCTTGCCTAAAAACCTGAAGGAGAGGAGATTTTCCACACTCGGTGGGCAGGCTTGGGGAAAAAGTGTCAGAAGAGGAGCTGATCACTGAAAACCTGGCCTGCAAACCTTCCTAAAATGGGGTTCAGGAAAGCTTCACAGCAGCAGCTTTGGAAGGAGGGGATTCTACAAATTACTAGCACGAGGCTGGGAGCAGAATCTCAGCTTCCCAGCATTCAGGACTGGTCACTTCTCAGATTATTTTCTGGGTAATTTCTAACAGAAATCAGATCTGAAGAAAGGACCCTCAGATGGCTTAGCATCCTAAAACACAAAACCATTGTTAGATTTTATGCAGTGAGGCTGAAGCATACCTATGTATGCTATTTTTGTTCGCCTAAAACTGTGGATATTTGTAACATAGTCAGAGCATACAAGGAACCCTCAGCAGTTCGACAGGTGAAAACAACGAAACCAGAATACCCAGAACTGCAGCCACCTGCACAGCCCATGTTCAAAATCTCATCCAGCAATGGGAACCAAAGGACTGGGTTGCACAAAAGGGCTGCACCACGACACAAGTTCACAAGTGGGGAAGCATACAGAAACCTTCCACCCAAGGATTGGTTGGTTTTTTTCATTTTGGTTTGTCCTGTGATATATTTCTGGTCCAGTCCAGTATCTGGGAAGATCAATGTATTCCCCGGGAGAGAAGAGCTGAACTGCTGAGCCACATATTCTGTCTGCAGAACAACTGATAAACCTGGTGTGTAAGTAGGACTGTTCAAGTGTGTCCATCCAGCCTAACTCTAGAAACAGAGAACAGTAAACTCTCTAAATTGGTGTACGGAAGCCACTGACCCTCCTTGGGGGCTGAAACACCCCATCCCCGTCACCTCTCCAGAGCTGACCATTCCAGGGTGTAAGGACAGGCCTCCGGATGTCCGAGCTCAGAGCACAACTCTCCCCAGGAACGTGAGGAGATGAGAGCAGAATATTCTGAAGGAGCCACACAGAAGAGCAAGACACGGCCACTTTCGTGATTTTAACCCACAAGCTGTTTGTTTCTAGCAGCAAACATATGGCAAAATCAGAAACAGAGCTGGGAATAAAATGGTATTTTCATATCATTTACTTTTCCCTAGAGAAAGAAGGGAAAAAGGAGAAAAAAAGTCACCTAACTCCAGTTAGCATGTCCAGCACTTCGGCAACAGTTGACTTTTCACAGTTTATATATTATCTATTACACATGCATCCTTCCTCCAGCCACCTTGGGAGAGCTCCAGAACACAGAACAATTTATTCCTTGATCAGCATAGAGACTGTCGGCCTTTGGGACCTGGACGTGTTTCACAGGAAAGGGAATGCCAGCACATGAGGAAGGTGCATGATAGTTGTGACAGTTGCCTTTTCCAGCAATTGAAACTCAAAGCAGACCCACACATTTGTCTCTCACTTGGGTAGCTGCATCCTCAGCTGAGCCAAATAGTCAAACCCTTGCAAACAAGCCATGGCTGAGACAACAGCCTCCCCTCTACAGCAGCACTGGCCACACTGGGACACATTCCCCTTTCCCTACCGCCCACTGAACTGCAAAAGGAACTTAGTACCTATAGCTTTACAAGTTCTTGGAAGAAACAATCACAAAAAGTTTACTTAAAATGAGGATTTTGGTGTCTATCAAGCAGCTTTGTTCCCCGTGCCTAAAAACAGCAACAGAAAAATGAACCTGTTTGGCTTTTTGTGGGTTTTTTGTTTTGGTGGTTTTTTTCAGGGACGGAGTTTTGAGCCATCCTGTTGTTACATTTATACTCCATTACAGCTCACTTGAAATCTCCTCTTTTTACACTGATAGAAATTAGATATTGCAATTATAGAGCAAGCTACAAAAAAATGCATCCGCCACCCCCCTGGGAGCCTGGAAGTGCTGGACAGCTGTAGAAACAGGGCACAGGGCTAAGCAGCAGAGTCCGTACTGGAGTAAGGCTGAGGACCCAGGATGTCCTGGTTCCTCTGCCTCACGCTCATTCCCAAATTGTCTGTTTTCCAAAGACTTAAAATCTTGCTTGGAAAATGTGATTAAGTACATTTTTAGCTTGGTTTTCCTTGAAAAAGGGTTCATGTAACTACACCAGTTGCCAGCCCTGTTCGCAAGTAACGTTCAAGGCTGATAACTGGTTTCAGCCAAATTTGAGGGGATTAACAGCCTTGAACACAGCCCTGCATTCCTGCGCTTTTTGGAAACCAACTCCTGAGCAGAGGCCTTCAGATTAACATCTCCAGACAAGGAAAACGCAGGAGCTCCACGCTCTGCTTGGCAGCACAAACACACGTACGTGTGCGTGCACATCCCCAGACACAAACGCACGTGTTGAGGGACAGACTGACCAGCACACGCGCAGCAACAGGCCAGTGGTCTTCTGCCTCGAGGGCTTCTCCAGGGGACACTTGAGGACAAGGAGGTGAGCAACTGGCATCACTGACATGCTTCAGCTGTGGAAAGCTTCAGGTACGTTTCAAGATGGTCCAGAAGGTGAAAAGCACACCCAGCCAAGGGACAGTGCAAGCAGCTTCACCGGTCAGGGCAGGGCGAGACGTGTTACGGCACTTTCTTCACCCAACTGCTGTTAGATGTCGATCCCAGGGAGGTGAAGCCCTGGGTGATCTCTCTCCATCCTTCCCCAGCTGGGCTCCAGGAGTGTCTTTGTCTTCAAGGCAAAAGCCGGGCAGGGTCAAGTCCTTTTCTGCACTTTGAAGAATACTATGTCCTTCGGCCAAGACACAGGCCTCCTTAATGCTTTCCACAAGAAGGAGATGTTTTTGATGGTAACATAAACAGACACAACTTCTTTTTAATCCAGGGCAGGAAAAAAGAAATATTCTAACTCTCTCTCAAACTACATAACTGATGTAAAAATACCTGTCACTTGCAGCCCGGTTAGCTTGGAGCAGGCAATATCTTGATTTTTCAAAGATGCTATGAATCACCAGATACCTTATTATCACAATCAGAAACACTTTATTTTAACAAAAAATTTCAAATTTTATCCAGATCAGAGAAATAACTCTGAAGCAAATGAAAGTAGATTACTTCTTTCTTGTTTCAGGAAGAAAAAAATAGAGCGTTTGAAGACAACATCTCTTCTGCTTGGATCCCCCACACTAAGAAAAGAGAAAAAAAAAGTAACTGTTGTGTTCCACTGAAGCAGAGACAGAAACATTGCTCTGGAGTATAACTTCAAAATAGTGATGGCTTCCCCACAGAAAAGTACCAATGCTTAAATACAAATGATGAGCACCACAATACCCATTACATGACCTGGCCTACGAGTGAAGGTGTGCGGAATATGATTTTGTTCTGAAGAAAAACAGAACTGAGTTTTCACAGACACATCAGTTCTTGTTATAGACATATCAGTTCCTGACTCATCTTCAAAGTTATACAAAATGCTGTTAAAAAAAGATTTTTTTTATATTTTTTTTTTATGTGATAATGGATGTTTGTCCGAAAAAAAAGAGTATTGAAACTACTAAAGTAATCCCGAAAGGTCACTATAGCTGTTTCATCTTTGAAATTCTTTCCTGTGGAAAGCAGAGTATCAGGGAAAAAAGGTGCACACCAGTATCTCATGC
Organism: Trogon surrucura; assembly: GCA_020746105.1. Lineage (NCBI taxonomy): Eukaryota > Metazoa > Chordata > Aves > Trogoniformes > Trogonidae > Trogon > Trogon surrucura. The sequence continues at coordinate 106,767,717 of CM036618.1, forward strand.
TACAATGGAGTAGAGACACAAGAAGTGCACAAGCTCAAACCTAGAAACAGCCTTCACAGCACATTATTCACACTATGTTACACGAGGTTAGTGAAAAAATCGTAAGAGGTTAATTTTCCCAATTTTCATCTAGTTCTACCTCATGTTTTACATCTAATGTTTCAAGGACAAGTGGATCATTCCTATGCAATTTGAAGAACAATGATTTTTAATAGGATTGATTGGGTCAAAAACTGCAAAACAAGACATTGCCTCAGCCATCTCTCAATAAAACTGATAAAACTCTATTAAGCTCTACAGCTTCATACGCAGAAGAGAAAGCAGGCCTCAACTACACGCTGAGATCCATCAACGCCTAAAATACACCAAGCATCTGCTCCAAAAGCTCCAGATACTCCAAGAACCAGCTTCAAAAGCTACCCAAACTGAGCAGGAAGTATTCCCCTGATTTCAATAACATTCTGCTCAAAAAAAAAAAATCCCTTTGTACAAGAGAAAGTAATCCATTAGCACTTGTAAATTAAAATTAATACATTAAACAGACACCTTTAGGTTACCACAGGATTTCTTTAAGAAGCAACACCAACAGTACTGAACCTGCTAAGCAGTTTAAACCCCCAGAACATCCCATTTCATAAAAAGTATTGCAAGTCCTTTCTCACAGAGGTTGACAAGGATAGGCAAACATGCCAGTTTTTCTGATCTGAACTTCTGCTGAGATAGATCCCAGGCACACTAGGTTGCCCCTGGGACACAGAAAATCAGATGTGAAGAGGACAAAGGCAGGCAAGCCACCACAACCTGTTAGGAGACACAGCACCTCTGCAGAGAAAACTGTCGCTGCTATTTATTTCATACCACTGCAGCCCGAAGCTGGTGGCTGGGCTGCACAACCAAGAACTGAAACACACAAAATGCCAGTAAAACTGGATTCAGCAGGGAATTGGATGGCAAGCCAGGCAAGGGGCTTAGATAAAGAGAATACTATAGCGTAAGAGAATTTCTAGGGCTAATTCATGAGCCACCTGTCTGAAGAGTAATTCCTTTGGTTCACTTCTGCCGTTGGCATTCAAATGCAAGATACGGCAATAAGATTGTATGGAATATGCATGAGACCAGGCTCCTTACTTTTAACAAGAAAATAGATGTAAATTCACAGCAACACGGTTGACATCTGTGGACTGACACTGGCTTTACATACAGTTAAACATGTATTTTTTCAGCGAGGGCATTAAGGACAGTCAAGGAACTAATTAAGGAACAACCAAGTCATTTTTTAACAACATCCTTGGTCCAGACTGAGGGCAAAACTCCCTCTATTCCTACGCAGCCACTCTGTTTTCTAGCTTTATGCCTGTCCTTGGTGTAAAGAAGGTCTAGGATATGTCTTTCAACCTCTGTTCCTTCTTACCAGCTTTTCCTGAGGCAGGGCAATCTTTTCTGCAGGCTGCTCCCAACAACCTTCAGCATTACTCTCTACCTCGGGAGCTTCTATTTGCAAAACTCTTCCATATGAAAGCAAAAGACAAATGTGTTACAACAGCAAGGCAGTTTGCAAAGAGCCTGCCTGCCTGTGTTCACAGGGCCTTTACTAAACAGCTGCTCTCAGCCCTCCACTTTTATTAATTCACCCAACCAGGTGAAAGGAAGGCACGCTTGGGGAAAGCCCTGATTTAGCAAGGGGAACGCCCAATGCAAGTTTAATCTTACTCCAAATCCGCAGAAATTTTACAGAGCATATCTAAACGTGGATCTTGACATGTCTGACACATCTTTAAAGGTAAACTGTCTTACAGATTTCTTCCTGTGTGGTAAAACTTTGCTCTTTTCCGCATTTGAAGCCCGTTAAAGTTTCCTCATCTTTTCACACAGTCCTTAGGTTCCACCTAGTGGCTTTCAACAGTAATAAACAGAAGACTAGACACATGACACTACCTAACACTGCTTAATTTTCAAAATCAGTGTGTCTAGTTGCAGAAATATCCACGGAGTCTTCTTTAGACATATAATTTATCTTGCCATCTCCCTAAAAATTCTCGTGCTCCTCTGACAGGAATTTTCCAGCTACAGTCATTCTAGTTTAAATACTTAAATGCAAAAAGGTACTAAACTAAACTAAAACCTCATTCCTGTGCAAAGACTGAGAGGATGGGCTGCCTATGAGTATTAGCAGCTTGCGGACAGGAGCTATGTAGTGCTGCTGTGCCTGTTAAATAAAGCAGCCGCTGCATCCTACCCCAGCCAGGTCTCAGCAGGGTATCTGCTCACTAGAGAACTTGGCTGGTACAAACCTGTCACACACCCAGTGAGAAGCATTTCACTTACCTACTGTCATTATCAGCATCAACTTCCTTCACAATCAACTGAGAAACAAGCACTTCTGTACCATGCTTCAGACTTATTTTAGAGGTTTACCTTTAAGTGAGGTGAATTCCATCCTGGAAGCACCTGGTTTCCTCATTTCCATCACAAAGAGAACCAAGAGGGCTTACTGACAGCATGCTACCTCCATTGAATATCCTGAACTGTACCCAGGGTGTCTGGCTAAACCTGTGCCCACTACACAGCATCTGAAGTGTAGCCCACCTTGCAGCAAAAGTAACCTGGGAGCTGGGCAACCACAGCAGTTACAGACTGTGCATTTAAGTTAAAAACCAATAGTAGCCATACTACCACAGAAAACTTGATTTCATAGAATTATAGAACAGCTTGAGTTAGAAAGGATCTTAAAGGTCATCCACTGTTCTGTTCTCAGAATACATCTCACCGTGCTGCTCAGCTGTTAGGCTGATGAAGGTAGGTTTGTCTCGTAGCAGGGAAAATCTAAGTTCTGCTCCTACCTACTTTGACGTTATAAAACAAGCTATGCTTATATATCAGTTCCCTAAGGCATTAGCAGAGCTTTACCAACTCTAAAGAGTCACTATCTTCAAAGGGAAGGGGAAAAAAGCAACCATCAAAGAAACGTGAAACTTCACAAATTTATCAGCTGCCACATTAGAGGTCAAAAGCAGATATTTTAAAGTAATTCTAGTGTCTTATGTAAACAACAAGATGGAGTTCACCAGAACTGGTCCAGTTCGTCTACAGAGATCATATCCATTTAAAGGGAAGTTGAAATAAAAGTTAAAAAAATTGAAGTCGACCTAGTTCATGATTTGTGGAGTGTGGGATGGATGAAAGGTCTTTAACTCCTTAATGCAGCTTTTTCTGTCTACTCTCATTTCAAGGAGCTTTACTTCTGGTCACACACAGTTTGAGGCTTGCACCCAGCAAATCATGTCACCTCTTCTAGAACGTGACTCCAGCAGACAGCAGAACCACTCAGATTTATTACTCCCCTTTCCTCTCCGCAGCTTATCTTTTCACCTTCACCTAAACTTTTATGGAGGAGGGCTGTGTGTGACAGACCAGCTCTTTTTAACAAAGGATAAAAATCTTCAGCGGTTTCAAACTGCCCTGCTCTACAAAAATGAACAGAGAAACTACCGCCACACAACACCAGTCTTGTCGTTGGGTTCCTAACCCAGTCAGAGCAGGCACGTGGATTGCTTGCAAGATAACTACACCCATTTTTCTGTAATCATTACTTCACAAAACCCGAGAAGCTTTACAACACTGGAACGACTATAAACTCTCCATTTAAACTGACCTTTTTCGTCTTTCTTGGATTTTTTTCCCCCCACCTTGCACAGAGCTGGATGTTGTGCAGCCTTACCTCCCAAAACCTCGCCTCGCCTCACACCTCGGGGAGCGACTGCCCCTTCCCTCCCAGCGCAGGGCACGCTGCTCCATGGCCTGCAGGCTGAAGAAGGCCATCCTCAAAGCGATCCTCTCTCGGGCCTCAATTTGCCACCGAAACGCTTCTCTCGTTTACCCTAAATTGCCGGCAGGTGCACCCGGGCCCTGGGTGAAGCCGGGAGGGCCCCCTCAGGCAGTGCCTGGAGGAAATGGGTGTGGGGGCGAATTTCTGGGCCTGGCTCTGAGAGGGGGCTGCGGCAGGTGAAGCGGCCTCCAGAGAGGCCCCGAGGGGCAGGGGGGCCCAGTGGGTCCTGCCGGCCCTCCCGGGGCAGGCTGGGGAGGAAACGCGGCCGCGGCCTCGCCTGTGCCGGCGGGACCGGGTCAGAAGGCCCGTGCGGCGGCGGTAAGTCAGACAGGAGCCATCGGCAGGGTAATAACTGATAGGTGGCTCCATAGCTCAGTGGTTAGAGCACTGGTCTTGTAAACCAGGGGTCGCGAGTTCGATCCTCGCTGGGGCCTCCCGTGCTTTTCCCTCATCTTTTTTCTTTTCCTCTCTCACTTTTCCGCCTCGAACCGAGCGTTTCACTCCGCGAGGGCGGAGGGAAGGGCGGCCCAGCCGCGCAGGGTGGGCCGTTCCCCGCAGGCTGAAAGCCGAAGCTACGGCAGGAGGGCGCTGCCTTTTTGCAGTCCCGAAACGGCGCGTCCAGAGGGTGGCGACAGGAGACAAACGTAACGTTGAAACTGCAAAATGACGTCATTGGCCCCGGCTCTCTCTTAGGCCGAGGGTGGGGGTCTAAGCCAGGCCCTGGCTCCCTTATGCCGATACACTTCACTGGAAAAGAACATTTGAGGCCTGTTACGGCCGCGCTTCGCCCGTGGATAACAGAACCCCACGCTCCTCGCGCTCCCCCTTCTCCTCGCAGCACCCCACTGAAAACTGACTTCACAGGGTGTGCGCTCAGTGTACAAAGGAGAATGAGTCCTGCCAGGCGAGGTGGGTGCCCCCCCGCCCCGCCCCTCCAGTTCAGCTTCCAAACCCAGGGAAGAGAAAAAGCCCGGACGGGGAGAACCCAGTGCCCAGCCCTTACCTGCAAGAAGAGGTGCTTCTCCAGGAGGAGAGAGTTGTAGAATCATAAAGGACCTTAAGATCAAGTCCAACCTACAGCCCTACACCTCCCTAACACTAAACCATCTCCTGAAGTGCCACATCCAGACGTCTCTTAAACACGGCCAGGGATGGTGACTCCACCACCTCCCTCGGCAACCCATTCCAGTGCTTCACCAGCCTCTTGCTGAAGAAGTTTTTCCCAATATCCAATCTAAACTTCCCCTGGGGCAACTCGAACCCGTTCCCTCGTGATCTGTCGCTCTTCACTAGGGAGAAGAGGCCAACACCCGTCTCACTACAGCTGCCTTTCAGGTAGTTGTAGAGAGCGATAAGATCTCCCCTCAGCCTCCTCTTCTCCAGGCTGAGGAACCCCAGCTCCCTAAACCTCTCTTTGTAAGACTTACCCTCTAGTCCCCTAATCACTCTGGTTGCCCTTCTCTGTACCTTCTGCAGCACTTCGATGTCCTTCCTGTACTGTGGAGCCCAGAACTGCACACAGGGCCTGAGGTGCAGTCTCACCAGTGCTGAGTACAGGGGCACAATCACCTCCCTGCTCCTGCTGGCCACACTGTTCCTAATACAAGCCAGGATGCCATTGGCCTTCTCTGCCACCTGGGCACACTGCTGGAGTTCAGCCTGTGCTCAGTTAGAAGCCAATCCAATTGCTCAGCTGTGACTAGGATTTTTGAGGGTTGTTGCTTCTCTGTCATTTTTAGCATGTACCAAATATTTCCAGCCCTTACTGAATCCATTGGAACCTGCAAGTGATCCTTACACCTTGAAAAAAAATCACTGCTTAAAAATCATTAAAAATCTAATTTCATGGTCTGAAAGACTACTTTTAAAATACGCTTCTCGACGCATTTCAGTTAAAAAAAAAAAGTGAGGAAGTCATTGACACGCCTGCTTCATATTCTTGAATAAAAGATGCAAGTCCTGAAAGTTGGAGGCACTTGGATTTATTAGACAGTCATACACAGCTAACTCTTACCAGTGAATGTCCCTCAGAGACTCTCCTAACTACTTACATCAGAAAAGGACAGCTCAGCAGGATTTCCAAAACAAGGTACTATTAGGAGAGTGGTGTTATTAACATTTAATAGAACATACCTAGAGATTGCTAGGACATAAATGGAGACACACCTGGGAGCACTGACACAGCAAGTCAGCTGATTCTCTTTTGGTCACTAGTCAGAACATTTGTTTCACCACCCTTATAAGTGATTTGCTTTTCTGGCATAACACTAAGCTTCAAAAGCTGATTCTTCATCTACTTTTCCCTTCCTTCTCCTCTCCATTTTTTTCTTAGCCAGCGCTATTTTCTTTGGAAGAAGCTTCTTGGTTCTGGTTTGGTGGGAGCTCTTATTTTTTGGCAGAGGTAGTGCTGGTGTTTTTCTGGACATGTGTGCAACCTTTTTTTGCTTTGCCTTGTGTGGTTTAGCCTTGGTTTTGATTTTCTGTCGTCTTTTACCAGATTGAGCTGGTTTCACTGTCTTTGCTTTTATTTTGATGAATGGGGTCTTTTTAGCTTGCTTAGAAGAAACTGTTGGGGTAGCTGCAGCAGATGTATAGGATTTTTTCGGAGCCTCAGTTGTTGAAGGTTCATTAAGCAGCTCAAGGACAGTCTCTGAGAAAAGTAATTAACATGGTTCAGCATCCCTGCTTTAAGGGAAAAGGTTCAGAGATATGACTGATAGAAATCCTTATTACAGCTACAGTTAAGAAAAATAGCTGACATTCTGAAAGAAATACACATTATGTAAGCCTTTTCCATCAAGGGTCTTGGGTTTCTTGGAAACAAAATTTATTTAATTTTGGAAATGATGAATATATATTTAAGGAGAATAAATCCAGATAGAGTATGATGAAACCTTGCATGCTTCTTCAGCAGACTTCACAGTGTGAATTGTTCATGTCACACTAATATATGGAAATCCTAGACAAGATAACCCCAACTTGCTAAACACTATTTCTACTCAATAAGAGGTAACCCCTGTCCTAGTTGCACGGGACATAGGACAGAAAAAGGCCAGGAGAAAGTAAGACTCACTCCCCTAGATTAACAGGGAGGAGATTATTTGACTCAAGGAGCTTGTCAGCACCAGGGGAAAGCACTCGGAACTTGCCACAACAAATCCAATGCCTGAATCAAAGCCATAAGTTTCCTTGTGATTCCCATTTACACTACTATTTGGCAACACTTAGGGGAAAAAATAATAATCAGAGACTGGGATTAAGAAAAGGCATGGCAGCTGGTGGACAGAAACACACACTAAATATGACAACCTAACTTGGAAGACTGCTCTTGCTCAGTGCTTTAGACTGCTAAAGATTTTCATCACACGCCTGTAAGAGGCTTATATGTTTTGCTTCTCATAAAAATTAAAGCCTAACAACTTACTTGCACGTGGAACAAATGGTATCCGTTTACTCTTTGTTTTCACTGGAACAGGCTTGTATTTACACTTCCCTGGTGGAGCTCTCCTTGAAAAACAGAAAGCCGTATGCAGATATCTGAGAGATTGTTAGGGAAATTTATTCCAATAGGCACAGATCAAGCCCTCACTATCATTTGTCTCTGCTGAAAGTCATGAAAGCACTTTAGGCACCTGGAGTGCAGTGTAGGTGGAATTTAAGAGCCTAATCCTGGGCTGCAAGCCATAAAATCCCTGTATGAATAGCAGTAACAGCTGGAAGGCTGCAGCTTCGACCATCTTTCCAGTCAGCTTTCTGCCATCAGGCAATCTGGACCGTCTTTATCCAACATCAGTAGCTGGTTTGTTTGTGTGCTGGCCTGCTGCATGAACTTGTAGCCCACCACTGACTTCAAGAGTGCCAATTAGGTGTGTTCAGCTACATGTCCTGCTGCCGGACACACAGCGCTGTTTCTAGAAGCCTGGTGGATGCACTGCTTGAACTTCAGACTAACAGTCGCTTTGGGTTGTCCTCACCAATACTGGCTCACGCATCCTGGCTTGAGGTGGAGGAGTCTCATTCATGCCCATAAGGTTTGTCAGTGCCAGCGCTTCCTGCTCAACGCTGCAGCATAAAGATCTCTCTACACACAGCAGAATATTCCCACACAGCCTCATGAAAGTTAACATGACTTTCAAAGGGTGTCACTTTGGACACAACATAGTGATGCAGCAAGGAGGGGTGAGAAAGGAAAAGAAGAGGCAAGGAGGGAGGAAGCAACAACTGCAGAGAAATCATATCCGCATTCCTCTCCTGCTGTTCTCTGGCAACTTCCCACAGTACAAAATCACCAATAAACAAACAAAGCAAGCATTTTCTCCGAGGTAAAGCTGTTGCACGTTAAAGGACGGGAAGGGAGGTACAAGGATGAGCAGCAGACCGGTGATTTTTGTTACCCACCAAGGGAACTGTTGTAGAACAAGTAAGAACAGGCTCTTCAAATCTGGCATGCTTGACAGCACAGAACAAAGCAAAGCATGACCTCAGGCATCACATTTTCTTGTGATGAGCACTTTCCTTCAGACACAGGCAACAGCCAAGAGCTTCCTCCACACTTTCAATTTTTTTAAAAAGGTTACTAAAGCAAGGTTGTTAGCACTGCTTGTGGGTTTTTTTGGGGTAGGTTGGTGAGGTTTTTCCTGCCTCTCTATCCTCTCAACTTCTAAGGCACCTTTTAACACCTCTTCCTTCCTGTCCCGACTGAGGGGATTTGGTGCCAAACCAGGCAGGAGCACACCAGCCTCTCCACTGTCTCCAAGAGCACTGCTGGGGAGACAAGCTAAGTGGGCACACGGGGCACTGCTGCCATCAGTTTTCCTGGGAGGTTCCGAGAAGTTTGAGATGGTAGTGGCTATGCCAACATTTTGAAGCAGGCATTTGTGCGGCTTGCTGCACTTGCCAGCAGTCCTGAAATGCTGGCAGGGAGCAGAAAGTGTCTGGACTGGACGGATTGAGACAGCACTCAGAGGAACCAGTTATCCCAGGCACTGCTCCGTGAGACAGAAATTGAAAAAGCTTATGAACAGCATTAAAATGCAAACAAGAAAGAGTCATAGAATGTTAGGAGTTGGAAGGGACCTCTAGGGATGATCTAGTCCAACCCCCCCTGCCAGAGCAGGATCCCCTAGGGCAGGTCACACAGGAACGCATCCAGGAGGGTTTTGAAAGTCTCCAGAGAAGGAGACTCCACAACCTCTCTGGGCAGCCTGTGCCAGGGCTCCGTCACCCCACGGTAAAGAAATTTCTCCTCATGTTGAGGCAGAACTTCCTATGTTCTAACTTAAACCCATTATTCCTTGTTCTATTACCAGGCATCACTAAGAAGAGATTGTCTCCTTCCCCTTGACACCCACCCCTCAGATATTTGTATACATTAATAAGGTCCCCTCTCAGCCGTCTCCTTTCAAGACTAAACAGCCCCAGTTCTCTCAGTCTCTCTTCATGGGAGAGATGTTCAGGTCCCTTAATGATCCTCATAGCTCTCCCTTGGACTCTCTCCAGTAGGTCCCTGTCTCTCTTGAATTGGGGAGCCCAAAACTGGACACAGTATTCCACGTGTGGTCTCCCCAGGGCAGAGTAGAGGGGAAGAAGAACCTCCCTAGGAAAAGGAAAAATTTCTGTTTGCGATACAATAAGGAAGAGACCAGAGTACAACTCAAGATCTAGAGCTGTTAGGACACTCCGCCCCAGAGCCAAGCAAGCTCAGCCTTCAGAAGAGCTGACAGTGCTTTGCACATCGACGACAAGCTTGCAAAGTGCTTAAAAAAAAGAAAAACCCAGGTAAGTGCAAAGCTGAGCAGAGCAGCATCCAGGCTAAGATAAACAAGGGGAACCAGAAAATACAAGAATAATTTCCAAAGAGCCAAGGAAATAAAGTGCTTGGTCCTGCTCCGTACATGATGGTTGTGAAGCACAGGGAAGAGGTGGCTTCTTTCAAGAAAGGCTGAGCCATGAAACCATTGTGCTCCTGACAGGGGCTTGCTGCCCCGCCATGGACTCGTCATAAGGTTGTGCATTACCGCACACCAGTCTGCAGGCAGGCTCCTGGAAAGGCTCTCGCAGGCAGCTTGTGAAACAGAAAACTGGGGGTTTGTCCCTTTACAGTGGGAAAGAAGAGAGGATTTATCATCCTGATAGCCTTCATGGCACATTAGGGAGCAACACAGGGACTGCAGGACTTTTTTTGATTGAAACAGAGCATATTCAAGCTCTCAATGGTTATGCTAGCTCACAGATGTTTTTTAGTTGAAAATGTTACATTTTGATCAGCCACACAGTTCAAAAGCTTCCTGGTGAACAATAAGCTGCTAAAGGCAGGAGTCTCCTCAAAAAGTTCCAGCAAGTAAAATATCCAAGTTTCTATTGCCATCACATTGGTACAGAGCTTGAGTTAACTGCCTAGCTTTGAATTGAACTTCCCAAGCAAACAACTTGTTTTCCTCATTTTGTCAGTAGCTGATAGCTCAGCAACAGCGCAAACACATTAGTACTGAATCTACTTCACAAGAGTGACTTGAAACTCATTTAATACCTTTTATCAAGATCTAAAGCTTGGGAGAGGAAAAAAATTATATAGGCATGCTTATTGTAAAAAGGGACTTTAGCAGGGATAGCTGCTTAATGGGGGAAAAAAACCCAACATTTTTGCTTGGAAAAACACAGGTTCAGGCTCCAATTATTATTTGAACACTGCACAATCAACCAGATTTCACTCTGTGAAGAAAACTAAACTATTGGCTGCAATTTACTTATATGAAACCATATTGCAGATATTTAATGTCATGACCCTGAAGGGATATGGAGTATCATTTTTTAAACACTGCTGTGCTATACTTCAGATATGCAGTAAACAAGACATTTTGATCCCTACGGTCCCAGACATTTAACGTATCTGAACTCTCTTTCTGGGTGCACAAATATGATGAATGAGGAATAAATTCACTAAAACTGATTAAAGTTGCACCAGATATACAGTGGATGAACAAAAACCAAGGACTGGATGTGGAGGTCAGTGAGATTATGTATCAGTAGTCCTTAGCATTCTTTCTACTGTGACAGCTGGAGAATGTATGGTGATCATAGAAGAATTTGGCATGGAAAAAACATTTCATTACAAACCTTGCAGGATCAATAAACTTGTAGAGCGATCCATGTGGTACGTAGGCACTAGGATAAGAAGTAGACATAAAATACAGCTCACCTAAACAGAAGTGAAAAAAGAAAACCAGTCTCAGGTTTAAATGCCCAAGCTGAATCCCAGTGCTCCGCTCTCTTTCCTGGCTCTTCGCTAATTCACATGGTCAGAAAAGGCCTCCAGTCACTCCCTCAGTCATGTATTTCTTCTAAGAAGTAGTCTCCAGTCTCACCCTGGCCTCTGCAGGTGGACTCCCAGGGACACCAAATGATGATTTGGTTGCAGCAGGGTTCCATACAGAACCAGCAGCTCTTGATCAAGCACAATGCCAAAGCAGGACCTTCATTTACCTCACCTCAGTGGTCTTCCAAAAGGCTACTTTCCTGTGTATAAATATGTGCTTTAAAAACTCGTTTGTACCAAAGTAGCAGCCAGAATAGAGGGGAATTCTGCACAACAAATATTTAGCCATCTCATAGCTGCACCAAAAAATTCTAATGACCTCTGAGGAGAGCAGCTACTTCTCACACCTTCCCTTGAGCACCACCTAGAATAATATCCAGGCAAATTATAGTAGTTTGCAGAAAGAGGCAAAACTGTTGTTGCCTTTCAAATTTCATAACGCCAAGCTGGCTTCTACAAGAACAACCAGTAGAAGAGATATTTAACATCCACTTGGTCCATGTTGTTAGAAGCTTAAAATTGTACCTATTTTACAAAGCCTGCATCTTTGACAAAATAAGCTAGCCAGACATAGGATATTTTCATTACAAGCAAAACTCTTTTCCTGCTGAATCATGAAGCATCGGAGGTCACTAAAGCAAACCTGTGTTCTCAAAAAACTTGTAGCCCCTATTTGTATTATGTAGCTCCCTATCAGAAGATTGTACAAAAGTGAACAAAGTATGCATTGGTACTTTCATCTTAGTGAGATATTTGATCATCGTGACCATAGCAATATGCACTGAGACATTTTCACTAGTTTTGAAATGAGTGGCTTTCCTCAACCCCAAATAATGGCCACAGTGTGAAGTGCTGACGTTGTGACTAGGACAGCAATCTACACTAATGAAGTGGTTGAAAGTCAGATAAGCTGTAAGAACTCAAGTGAGGATCAGCTATTACAATGAAAGAACAAACTGCATTGATATAGTCTTTTCATTAACAAAACAGCATTAAAAATAATAAAATAATCCAACAATGAGAAAAGGCTCAAACAGGAGTTCAAATTCCTTAGAAAACCTGGAGCATTGTGACTGCAAATTCCATGGGGATCTGTCTCCTGAGCTCTCCATCAAGCCAATCTGCAACAGTTCCACAGGACAGGACATCTCTGAGCCGCACACCAACCCTACCTGCCATGCTGAAATAATCAAAAACTGTTTTGCAGTGCCTGGTCTCTAGTAACATGTAAGGAGCAAGATAATTTTTACACATTTGCCTTACAATGCAGAACTGACAGTACAGTTTCCAGTAAAAGTATAGCTAGCACAATACCTACCTGCTTCATCCTCAGCAAATGAGATAATGAATTTGCTGTAAGAACTGATCATTCCAGGGAAAGCACAAGCTCTTGTGTTACCAGTGCAGATATTTCGTTTCGTCCACCTATTTGTCTTCTCATCTTCCTGTAAAGCCATAAGTCGACTAGATGAAAAATAAAAACCCTGTTTTATGTTTCCATTATCAAGATTAGTTCCTGCCAAAATCACGCATTACTGGGGAAAGAGTCGGTGAGGACCCTGACTGTTGACTGGCTTTAATGGTTGTCTTTTGGAAAAATAGACTTGAATAAAGGCAAATCAATCCTATCCTAAGGAGTCTAAATTGGAGGAAGGCTAGATTCCAACCAAAATGTCATAATATCAAACAGAGCACCTAATAGATTATACAGACTGTGTATTAGCAGCTGTCAAAAAATAAGTACAAAGATTACTTTTTCTTGTATTTTTCCTTTTTATATCCACAACATAACATCAGCTCTATAGAATAATTCCTGCCATTGCCTTTGAAAATCAAGGTCTATGTATGAGATTCTCATTTTCTCTGGCTCAAAAAGTTTCAGGATGCTCCAGTATGCCTGTTTACCCAGATAAGATAAATGTGGGTACAGAGCAGGACCTGCAGAGAAAACAGTCTCACCCATTCATGAAATCTCCAAAAACATAAAGGCCATTCAAGTTGGGCGATTCACATCCTCTGTATACATAACCTCCAGTGACTGACTTCCCCACACTGCGGCCATATGCAAATATTGGAAGAATGTCATCTGTTGAACACAGAATAATAAAAAGTGAGAAAATTTACATCTAGAGAACATCAAAAAGAAATTGATACCAACAGATACAAAACCAGCTAGAAGGACCGGTACAGTTGAGCAAACAGCACAGTTAAATTTCAGTGGGAATTCAGTCATTTACTCTAGAACTGAATAGACCCAGGGGCTTTAAGGAGCTCTCTGTGTAGCTGCTTATCAAGGATTAATCGTGATGAGCTTCCACAACACAGAGGACCAGGCAAGAAATCCAGAAAGGTACAAGCCTACAGGAAGTGTTCTCTTACAGGTGTGTGATTGCACCAGTTATTTAAACAAGGGTTGTCTCTACAAATCTCAGTCTTTTTAGAGAAGAGAACAAGATCAAACAATTACAAGTTAACTCAACATCTTTACAGGCTTGCTGGCATTCTCGGCAAAGAAGATGTGTAAGTGTGCTACCTCCATTTTATGTCATAAGACCAAGGAAATAACAGCTTTGCCTCTGGCAATGTCAAAATTGAATTTACCCCTTTCCTGGGTTGGATATCAAGTCCTGTCAAATTTTAGTCCTGTCCTTACTTTTTCCCCCCCTGGACCAAGCAGTTTTTCTTTAATGATGAGGATAAAGATCACAAACCCAATTCATTAAAAAAAAAGTAGATTAACAGCAAAAACCTCATTCAGCTTTGTTGTTATTTGAGGATAGTGCCACTATAAAAATCATAGAATGGCCTAGGCTGGAAAGGACCTTAGAGATCATCTAATCCAACCTCCCTGTCATGGGCAGGGACGCCTCTCAACTAGATCAGGCTACCCAAGGCTCTGTCCAACTTGGCCTTGAACACCTCCAGGGAGGGGGCAGCCACAACATCTCTGGGCAATTTATTCCAAAGTCTTGCCACCCTCGTACTCAAGAATTTCTTGCTAAAATCTAATCTAAATCTATTCTCCTTCAACTTAAACCCATTTCCCCTTGTCCTATCAGTGGACGCTCTTGTAAAAAGTCCCTCCCCAGCCTTCCTGTAGGATCCCTTAAGGTATTGGAAGGCAGCTATTAGGTCCCCCCTGAACGTGTTAAAATAGTGCCACATGAGTATCAGCGTAGCAGAGAAGTGTCAATAACATGCTCTACACTTGCCTGCTCATACAAATATTTCAGAAAAATCTACATGAGCTTCAGACTAGGTGTTTTCCTCCAATAGCTTAAGAAACATTATTATAATATCCAGTTCCATCATGCTTTCCAAAGACCACCGCTATCTACTCTTTTTTGTAAAGGCAGCAAGTGAGTTTATCCTTCACACCCATAGTCAGAGCCAGAGCACAGCTTTTGGGTGTTATGCTGCAGCACCGCACTTGTTCGGACATGCTGCCTCTTCCACAGGATTTGTTTCAGGGTCTCAGCCTGGTCCACTCTTCTTCACCACGACCACAGCTCAGAGCTCCTGAAGAAAACACAGCAGTGCTTCCTGACTTCACTAGGAAAACCATCTGCAAAAGGCACAGACTTTGACCCTAAACACCTCGTCCACTGCAGCGTGGATGGCAGGGAACTCCCTAAACAAGCAGAGCATCATTTTGTACCAACACTGCAGGGCTGGGGAGGAAGAATTTCTGCCCTTAAGTAGTAAGTGATCTCCATTTAACACACAACCTGGATAATATAGCTTTGCTGGAAAAATTGTGCTACAGTCCACTAAATACACATGTAAAATGAAGTAATCTATAAGAAACTTCTTTCTTACCCAAAGAGGAATTGTGGCAAAGCTTTGTGTCGTAGCATTCAAATCCCTCCTTTGCTCTCCAGCCATAGTTACCTCCTTTAACAATGACATCGATTTCTTCAAACCTGTTCTGCCCAACATCCCCACAAAATATCCTCCCTCTTCCCTTTTTCGTGACAGGGTCCCCTCTGTCAACTGCACAGCGCCACATATTCCTGACCCCATAAGCATAAACCTCAGCACGAGCTTTGGGATCAGACACAAATGGATTATCAGGAGGGATGCGATAAGGCTTTCCATCAGGGCTTTTTCCATCCACATCAATCCTCAGGACTTTCCCCAACAAAGTGCTCCTAAAAAGAACCACAGAAAAAAATGACACCTTAGCATGAGAGCCAACTGAAAACATGAACAATTCTGTTCCTCCTTCCCAAAGTAAACCTTATTTGTCGAAAAGAAAGAAACCAGTGGCTAGTATGTCTTGCAACGTGCTCAAGCACAGAATATTCTCCTGTCTCTAAACAATTTGGGTTTCCTCGGCTTTCAAAATGTAAAGCTTCAATTTTTAAATACTGCATTGAACAGACTTGCAGATGCACAAGCACTTTAAGGAAGCACTCTTATTTTTCCACATTGTATCTTGGTGAACAAGCTCAAAGCTTTCACTTGCCTTCCTACTTACTTGTTCTGAGCATTCCCAAATTTTCCAAAAGGGTCTCCAGCTTTCCCTCCATCTCCTGTGAATATATACATATAGCTATCTGCACCAAAGAGCAGCTGCCCACCATTGTGATTTGCAGCTGGTTCCTCAAGCTCCAGAAGATTCCTTAAACAAAAAAAGCAAACACAGGAGAAGAAAAAAAAAAAGTAAGTCCAGATGTAGCTACTGGGAAGGACTGAACATTCAAGTTGGCTGCAGAAATACTGCATCACTTCTACAGAAGAAAGCAAGATTCCCAGCTGAACAGACCTGTGAGCTTTGTTAAATATGGTGCTGAGTTGCATCTCGTTTCCTATGAGCCTGCAGCACAGCGCTGTCTGCCGCCTTACAGCTGAGCATCTTTCCCTACAGCATCCCTTCAGGAAACAGAGGATTCCCGTTTTCCTACGAGCCATGCAGGGCTCCTGCGTTGGCCTGTGCCCTGTTTTAACACCATCCCTGGCTACACAGCTCGCCCACCACCACGAGCCAGGAAGTATCAAAGCTCAATCTGAAAACATGACTACAAACATACAGTGTGTTTGCCCACAGGGAACATTTACAGTCCATTCCCACATTGCTTGAGCCAGTTATGCTTCTGCTTTCTTACATGAAAAGCAGCTGGTACATTTGAGGGCTTCAGAAGCATCTTACGGTGATTCTGAAACTCTAGAGAAAATATTAACATTTTTCTCCGTAACGAAGAATTAGGTGGTTTTTTTCTTAGCAGGGGGACAGGGCAGGGGCACAGGTGTAAGATCAAATGGATATATAGTACTGTAGTGAAGTATCCCTGTTCTTCTACAGTACCAAACACTTGTAGGACAGATGTTAATTCAACAACAGGCTTAAGGCTATTACTGCTCTTCAGAAGATAAGAGTACAAGGTAGAGAGAGGACAACCTGGCAGCCTAGACCGCGGGTCCTCTTTTCAGTATCATTTCTAATTTGCTGTGTGATCTTGAGCCAACCTGTCTCTGGTGGCTTCACAGCAGGCCCATCACACACCTGAACCTTGGTGACTGGGAACATGCAGGTTCTGCAAGGGGGAAGGACAGGGACAACGAAAAATAATTTCTCATTGTGGCATTCAACAGCATTCAAAACATGAACTTTACCTTTCCGAGAGTGGATCAGCTTTGTTGACATCAGATGCTAAAACCTTCAATTCGCTGATCCTGATCTTTTCCACTCTGTTCTTATCCATGTAGGAGTAATAGATATAAAACTTCCCATTGTACTTGTACTTGGGGTGAAAAGCCATCCCCAGAAAGCCCCTCTCATCACCTATCCATGGCGTAGCCAGCACTATATTTTTAATATCCAGAAAGGGCTCCTCCAGCCTGCTGCCATTAGGTAGGTAGACCCAGATCACGCCCACCTGCTCGGCTACAAACATGCGGTGGGTGCAGTCGTTTGCGTGCACCATGAGCACCGGGTTCCTCAGGCCATTGGCAACCTCAGTCAGACAGAGCTGGAGGCAGCCTTTGCGGTCCTCCACCACTAAGCCCAGGTTGTAGTTGAGGGCTGTGTTCTCCAGCACGTTGGGAAAGCAGTAGTCCTCATCATGTAGGCGAAGGAAGTTGCAAAAGCACGTTTTGTTTGTCGTGCAGGATTCTTGGATGTGTTTATTGCTCATCAGCAGCCCAATAGCAGAATGGCAGTTGACGTGAAACTCAGAGCAGTAGTCAAAACAAAGTCCCGGGAGGTTTCTCAGAGGCGTCCGAGGGTTTTCTGCATCATAGAGATGTGCAGCATATGGAGAACATTCCTAGAAAGTAGAAGAAACTAAATACGTGGCTGTGTACAGACATTCAGGAGAAGCCAAGACACCTTCATGGAAGCAAGCCAGTTACCAAAATGAAAAATTAGCAAGGCAGAGAACATGAGTCATCTCTGGAGTAGTAGAAAATCTCTCAGAACACTGATAAAGGCTAGAGTCAGTAGTTTCCTTTGCCAAAGCAATCAGCCACACCTAAATTACTCCCAACACAAGTATGTCTGTGGAGGCTGTGGATTCACCATTACTAGAGGCTTTTAAGGAAGTGACAGGCAATTTCTTTTTTCAATCTCTTCTTACCTTTGCTTTTAGAAATCCCCCTTAGCTTCTCCTGCTATTTTCTGAACCAGGTATTTTGTAACCTGTTCTTCACAGGCTAAGGGAAGAATTTGTTGACTCTCTCACCAAAGCAACCCTGTGCACTATGGGGAATGTTACCCTTTGTATTTCAGACTGCTCCAGACCAGCAGTCTCAAATCCAGACACATTTTTTGCATCAGTCAGCAACACCGCCCGTTCTGGATACATTTAAGATTCTACTTTAAGCTGCTTAACACCATACCTAGGACTAATCCAGTGTTAGGAAAGAAAGAAAAACAAAACAGGCACAGGTTCACCTGTACCTTCAACACCCCAAGCACAGCTCCAGTCCCCCTTTCCAAAAGCAACACAGGGGAACAAATCCTCAAGGACAGTCAAAGAGAAAACACTGAATTAAGACAGGACTGAGCAGTTTCGTATGGCAGCGATCAGAGTGGGGTAACAGCCTGACAGAGGTCTGTAAGTATCGCAGGTGACACTGAGAAGATGCATGGGAATCACCTGTTCACCCTTTCCCCTAGGAGAAAAATGAAGGAGGCATTAGATAAAGCTATCAGGAGACGGGTTAAAAGAAAGGGAGATGAAACACTACCAGAAAAAAATTGTAGGTGCTGAAGATGTACATTGGTTAAATGTACAGGCTAAGTTAATCTTTCATCTGATGCTGTCCAACTTCAATCATGTTCTTGCCTTCATAGTATCACTAAAGAAGACTGTAGTTGAGTTTTAAGATTGTTTCAAATAAGGATCTTGTGCAATTTATGTAGCAATTTATGTGATCTTCAGGGGAAAAAAAAAAAAGCTACCACAGGCAACATTTTCAAGTGTAAGGCATCTAAAAATCATGTCACTTCAAATATCATTAGGTTTTCAGCTGTGGAAAATATAGGTTAAATACTGAAAATCAGCCACAGTGTTGATTTTGTATCTAATTAAAATTCCTCATATTGCAAAAATTCTTTCTATAAAATATTTCCATTAAAATCCCTCCTCTTATTTTAATCCGCAGAAGTTAAACCAAAAAGAGCTATTTTCTGCAGAAACATTATTTACTGGTTGCCACGCCAGCAGCCTGAAACAGTCAATGCAGAGTTCTTACTGAATACATGTGTAGGAAGGTAAGCAGACAGCTGAAAAATTAAGAACTAGTTAAGATATTTTGTGTCATTAAACAAGTCTGCTTCATTAAACAAAATTCATTAAACAAATCTGGGGCAGTTATACAAGCTTTGACTTTAGTTTTCAGTGCTAGTAGCCTTTCCAGGATATTTAATGTGCAGGCTACAGACCCCCAGTCCAAACTTAGCATAGCGAACTCTTTCTTTTGCTCACAGAAGAGCCTGAGGGTTTTTGACCGCACTAAGAGGCAACAGGAGTTCTAAGTAGCAAAGCCCTTTCAACCCTTGGATGGTGTAGTAAGTTTCTCACTTTTCGTTGCTGCCATTTGATTATAAAGCTGCAAATAAGTTGTTTTCTGTTGCTTTCACACTGCATCTGTAAGGAACTTTTCTTTGCAGGTCAGAAGTCCCCAGCCTGCAAAGGAGAGCCGAGTGCCCCAGGCCTGTCCTTCCAGCCCCAGGAGGAAGAACCACACAGTTTTTACCATGTTTGAGGTCTTCCCAGAACAAGGAAGGGCATCATTAGGCTCTGAGTGCCATCCCCAAAAGCCAAAGCTTCAGGTAAGTGCCTTTCTGTTATCTTCTTGAAGGAAAGCAGCTTTGGGGCAGGCACTTAACAACACTTGGCTGGCGTATGTGTCCCCCCCCCACCCCGAAGCTTGCTCAGTCCATTAACCATCACTCACCTTCTCTACTTCCACTCATACACACTCACCCTTCACCGAATATGTTGATCTTCTGGTTATAGTTTTCACAAAATACGGTGCTGATCTCAAGTGTGTAGGAGACAAGGAGACACGACAGCCTGATAAGGTGTCACCAAGGAAAGGTGAGTACACACAGTCTAACCTGAGTTGCACTTCGAGCCCTGGGAAGCTCCTGCATTCCCAATAACATGCAGCTGCAGCTGGCTCACAACACCACTGTGCACAAGTCACTTGCAGTCTAAAGCACCTCTTAATAATCACTTCAGAACAGAATTAACACCTTTGAAAACATTTTTGATTCCTTTCAGTAAGTGGGAACAGAGTCCAGCTTCCAGACCAGCAATCAGAGAAGACAAAACCACCTTCCTCTGACACAAGGCATATTCTCATCAACTCTGAGCTCCCTCAACTCTGTCCTGCCAGCAGTAAGGGTCTCCTACAGTTCATCCTCCTAAATCAGAGCAGCCCCTGAGAAGCTGCCACACTTTTCCAGTCATTGAGCTTCCCACACATTTGCCTGGCAAACCATGCCTGCAGCACACACCTGGCAAGACACACATGATAGAGGCTATTCCTCAGGATCTACATAAACTCCCAGGATTAGGCAGCCTTGCAGTCACGGTTGCTTGTCTGCTCTCATTTCACTCAAGCATACGTGAAGCAGTATCATTAAAAGAAGCAGAAGCTGCTAAGATCAAGTTGACACTTTGGTGTTTTCTAAGTTTCTCTGCAAAAAGAGAGTGCATTCAGCAATCAAGTAAGGCCTCAGATTAAAACCGGCGTTAAAAGCATGTTGCTTTTCCTGCACTAGGTCCTACCCCATGCTCATATTGTGGCTTTCAATCAGCTTGAACAAGGCTTATTTAGCCTTTTCCGTTTCTTAAGTTGCCCCTGTAGCAGTTTTCTGAATAGAGACACATCCTCTCAGCCATTAGCCGATCAGCTGTTCTGGTGCATGTAGCAAGGTCTGCATCCAGGGAATTTTTATAGCCATGCAACTTGCACACCTCCTTCAGAACATTACAGGCAGTTTTCAGTGTTTCATAGTCAGTTTTTAAGCTAAATCCTAGAACAGCTCAGCTGAGGGTCAGACGCTAAACCTACAAACGTAGGTAGCAAAAATAGACCCAGATCCTGCCAGTTGAGAACTGAAGCAGCTCTACCAGCAGAGTTTCAAGTCTGTTAGTTCTAACAAGAAATATATCTGGTTCAGAGTGACAGCAGGGAATCCATGCTCCAGAACACATCCTCATCTAATCGTCTTGCACTAAGAATCACACAGCTCTGCTGCCAAGGCAAGGTGCACTCCATGGCATCCTCCTTGGGTTCTGCATGACCAGCAAGGCTGTGGCATTTGCCAAAACCAGCTTCCTTTGGGTAAAGCTCAGCACACCACACATTACCACACCAGGAAGACATGGGGGAAAAAATAGTCTTTTTACTGTCTGCTGGTTTTAGCACTGAAGGAACATCTAACTGAATGAGCTGCTTTGTCATAACACATTGCTATATTCTGATCTCCCCCCAGAAGGTGAAATAATGCTGGTTTTGCTAAATTAGAGCAGCTACTAATAATTCAGGTTTATCAGTAAGCACCTACACCTCTTTCTTGAAATTTATTTTGTTCAAAAGACAACAGTTAATAATACTATTTTGTTTACCATTGCTTCTGAGTCTAATCTTTATGTGCCAAGTTCCATACGAGTATTATCAATAAAAACTGCTGCCAGTAACGAGTGCTTATCTAAAGTCCTGCTGTATACAGCAGAAATAAGCACTTGACACAATTACTTCCTGATCACATATATGCATCTATCTTTTTGTATTTGATACGGTGGTAAGTACATGTCAACATTTCACGGGCAGCAACGACAAACTATCAGGATACTGTGGAGATAGTAAAATGGAGATGTGATTTTTTTCCATCCCTTCCACATGACAGCATCAAGTAACAACTTGATCCAGCAAAGCAACATCACTAACGCAAAACCATCTTTGCTCCTCCATGAATTCAACAGCTAAATAATATTTACTGGAGAACCCAACATCATTTCCATAATTGTCACTAACTTGAACAGGAATAACACTATCACAAGTTGCCGCCAAAGATTTAACTGCAATCTTGCTCTAAAAAAGATACAAAGATAGCTTTTTACTTTAAAAATCTGGAAGAAAATATAAGCGTGGTTTAGGGGTTGTTGCTATAAAACACACTTGCAACAATGCAAAGATAAATTGCACCGTGCAGAATGAGCAATTGAAGAAGCAATAGTAGTTTGTTTTTGTTTTTCTTTTCCTACCTGCAACATGTAGAAAAATCTTCCCAACACCGACACCAATGGTTCTGCTAGGATCTGTAACACTTCTTTTTCTGGTTTACTAACAGTAAAATAACAAACAGCCCTGACACTACTTTTTTCAGCCATGGTGCTGAAAGTGTGTTGTACCCCGCTAGGACCTGCCAGAATCTTGTCAGCATCCAAGAAGAGTGGAATCATTTTAGTACACAGATAACATTTTAGGGCTAAGGATATAGTAACTAGGAGAATTTTCTACCTTCTTAGCAAGATTAAGTATGTCTTTTGGCTGCTTTGTGCTTTGACGTGCACCAAGTCTAGCTCTGCGTGACTAACAGTTGTTAACAAGGCAGGTCAGTTCTGCCCTCTAATTACAGGGAGGCAGGGAGCTCGGGAAGAGCAGTGCCTTTGGTCTTCTCTCACCGCACAATGACTGTTTCTGTGAGCCAGGTGGGGAGACAGCACTGATAAAAATGCAGTGACTGAAGCCTCAGGACCTTGCAGCAGCTGTGTGAAACCAGTGCCTATTAAATTTCATTCTACTTTACCAGCCACACCATTTGGAGCATTCTCAGCAGGATCACAACCAAAACGTGTCCTTCATGCAGTCCAGGGATCCAAACATTTTGCCTGATAATTCCCATATCATTTGATCCTGTATATATTTATAACCCAGCCCATAGTAGCTGCAAGCAGAAAATAAGTATTGATCTGTGACTCTCCCCTTCATTATAAGAAAATTAGCAGAGCAGCAGGATTCCCATCATCTGCATTGGGCAATGCTTTCATAAGTCATCGCCAGGAAACATCACTATATTTTGAGACATACCACAAATTGATGCATCTTACACAAAGTGCTTTGCAAAACGTGTGCTGAGGATTAGGCACCAACACCCTGTCAGCCCACTTTTCCCCTACTCCCACACTTCTTTTCACAGCAACATAGCTAGTTACAAGTGGTCATCCAAACCACAGTTGACCCCCAAGTCAGCCCAAAGCATGGGAACAGAGATACTGTTTTCCTGCCCTACCTGACAAAGGATATTTTTGATGTACGTTCCACACAGTTCATGCTCCCGGGGATCAATATAATCCATGATGTCCCGGTATTTTGCTGCAATGTTGTTGTCTCTCTCCTGATCACAGCAGCCAAAATTCGCATAGGCAGAGCAGAACTCCAAGTGGACATGGGGCTGGAAAGGCGGCCCGTAATCCAGACACTGAGGATGCCCCAGCAGAGTGCCTGGGAGGCACAACAAGGAGATGCAAAGAAAGACATGTGGGCAAGAAAAGGAAACTCCAGAGCTGCTGCTGCTCTTGCCAGCGCACGGCCAAACATTCACTTCCTTCAGTGCAGGTTTCTTGAGGTCAGACGTATAGAAATCTTGGACTGCTATGCAGTATGGTTCATTCATCCTCTCCGTTTTATTAGTTGCCAACCACAGAACTCAGCATTCACGCAGGTTTGCTTACACATTCTCTCTCTCTTTTTCTCTCTCTGAAGTTTACTGTTTGGCAGGAGAGAAATTCTCCAGGCTGCTGCCTTTGGTATTTCACACGTCACATAGCTGAACCCTCCCCTCTGGACATTTCTCATGCCCCAAGAAGCACTCACAAATCTAATCCCTATATTTTATCTTAAATTGGCTGAGAAATCCTTCACCAGGAAATATGATTAAAAATATATATGAAATATAATACCTATATACAGAACCTGACAATCTCTCCCAGTTTATAAAACGTAAGTGAATAATTTTCAATTGCTAACTACTATTTTACTCAGCTTTTAAAATACACCAAACTTGGGTCCAGTTTCATAAAGACTGAACAGGAGTCATAAAACGCAACCAAATTACAGCAGCAGTTTACCATAGGTCCAAGTAATTTCAGGACAAAAAGTTTTACAGAGAAATTGCCATTATCCATAAATCCAGGTGTACATTCAGGTTGAGCAGAAATTCAGAAAGAGTGGAGGAGAAAACACACATTTAAGACATCAGCACAACCTGAAGTCAACTGTGATGTTCTGTTGTAACCCTGTACATAAACTAATTGATTTTAGCAGATTTAATCCCAGCTGACATCAAACTGATTTCAAGTTGCACGGAATTTTTACTCACTTTCCCCTCTGGTGAAGAATGCATTAGCAAGCCTCCAGTTAGCAAAGTACAACATCGGCTGTGCATGCAGGCGTGCTGTGTTTGTACACATCACACTCAGCCTGCTTTGACAAGAATGACACTTCCCTAACTGCTCTTTCACAAGCAGCCTGAGATCACAACCAAGCTCCTTTATCACTTCACCAAAAACAACCTTTTTTCTTTCATCGCTACACATAAAACCCACACGTACCCAGTGCACTCGCCACTGCATGCATCAAGGTATGAATTCAAGATCAGCAGCACACCAGGAGCTTAAGAGATCTAATGAAGAGGAGTAAGTCACACCTTGCAGCTGCAGGAGCAATCAGCTGGTCTGACGCTGTTCACAAGGGCCTTTAGCCTGCAACTGCTCACTACACTTCATAGAATCTTAGAATGATTTGGGTTGGAAGGGACCCCAGAGATCATCTGATTCCAAAGGCCCTTCCACGGCAGGGACACCTCCCACTAGACCAGGTTGCTCAATGCTCCATCCAGCCTGGCCTCGAACATTTCCAGGAATGCAGCATCCACAGCATCCCTGGGCAACCTGTTCCAGCATCTCATCACCCTCAGGGTAAAGAACTTCTTCCTTATACCTAGCCTAAGCCTATGCTCTTTCAGCTTCCACCCATTACCTCTCATCCTGTCACTACAGGCCCTTGTAAAAAGTCCCTCCCCAGCCTTCTTGTAGGGCCCCTTCAGGTACTGGAAAGCTGCTATAAGGTCTCCCTGGAGCCTTCTCTTTTCCAGACTGAACAAGCCCAACTCTCTCAGCCTGTCCGTGTATGAGAGGTGTTCCAGCTCTCTGACCATCTTGCTAGCCCTCCTCTGGACTCACTTCAACAGCTCCATGTCTGTCTTGTGTTGGGGCTTCCAGAGCTGGGCACAGTATTCCAGGTGGGGTCTCACTAAGGCAGAATAGGGGGGCAGAATCACCTTTCTCAGCCTGCTGGTCACATATTTTCATACAATGGAGCTTACTAAAGAGAAAGCTTTATGTTCTGTTGTTTCTGAAACATCAGTGAGGAACAAAGCAATTTTAAAAAGCAATTAGATAGTTTCTCCTAGGATTTGTGGTGAGGACAGTTATTATGGCCAATACACAGGTATCCTTTGTGCTGTTACTAGCAGCTTCCTACTTACTGCTTTACCTCCCTGGGACACAGGCAGAGAGGGAGGAAATGGAACCTGCAGGGAGGGTCTGCATGAAGATGTGTGGACACATCTTCATGCATCCAAAATTCTTCTCCCTCTCCCCACACATCACCATTTACTCCTAGGATCTGTCTGCATATAGCTCATGGAGAAGCCAAAGCTCCCAATCCTAGCTTCTCGATACAACAACCAGTGTAACATGACAGCTGAGAATACACTGTGATTATGGATCTCCTCAGTCTTTATCAGGAAGTGGTTGTTTAAAAAAAAAACTCTAGGTTTTTAACCTTCACCTGTTTTGCTGTGGCTCTAACTTGTAGCACCTTGACTGTCCAGCCTGCCAATAATCCTCTCTCTGCTTACCCTCCAATGAACTGGAAACACACCAATCACAAGATTGAGCACTGGCATGAGATAAAGCATTTTAAATCCAAGCATTTAAATCTGCTGAAGCATCAGCTTGCCTCAATTATTGCTCTCATATATTGCAGACAATCACTGAAATTAAGGCATTACTTTGATGTCCCCTGGCAATTCTGAAGCCACAACAAACAGCACGGATGACAATATTCACATACTCTTCATCTATAACTACAGCTTATAAGTTCTTTATGCTTTTAATTCCTTTAGCATTACTGAGTTTTGGGGCAACTACCATTAAGAGAACTTGGAACACTTGAACCACCTCTCTCGCTTTCCCAGGGACACACCCCTCTCAGGCAAAAACAGAGCATTTACCCATGTGCAGAACTGTACTTTTATGGCCTGGATATTCCGTTAGGAAGCAAGGACACTCCTTGCTGCTACCTGACAAGGGCAGGAAAGCTAAAATAGCTTCACTCGCATACAGGCAAGGAGAACACAAACTCCCACAGAACTTACTGCTCACCTTACCCACAGACTCCTTGCAGTGGAGAGTCTGGGTTTTGGGGGGTTTTTTGGGGGTTTTTCTTTGGGTTTTTTTGTGGGTTTTTTTTGCTGACGTACAACCTCCAGACATTCTTTAAATGCAATAGCACAAAACTGAGCAGAACTTTGCATTTACCGTCACAGATCAGAACATCCATTCCAGAAAGCTCTGAAGAAGGGTAAATTCAAACCAGTACCCAACAAATCAATTCTCTGATTCTGCAGGGACTACTCCAGGGGTAAGGTACATGCTTGTTTAGTGCTGACAAGACGCTTACACTGCTCTGAACAATAAAGCAAGTCCTGTCAAACTTTCCAGAATGAGACAGCTGCTCAGAATACAGAGAAACTGGCGTGGAAAAAAAAAGAAATCATAGAATGATTTGAATTGAAAAGGTCCTTAAAGATCCTGTAGTTCCAATCCCCCTGCCATGGGCAGAAATACCTCATGGCATGACAGAAGAACGCACAGTGTTGACATGCTTTAAAAAGCAGCTGACATTTTGTTAGCTTGTTTTTCTTGAACTTTAGTGAAGACACTCTTAAAACAAAGTACAAGTAGGAGCATCAAAACCATGAACGGAACAGGGAAAGCATAGGACAGAGATGAACTTACGTGTAATTGTGTTATCATTGTTAGGTTTTAATATTAAAAATACCAGAACAAGAGGTGGGATAGCAGAGGGACAGACATTGAGTCTGCACAGAAAAAGAAGAGCAAAGAAAAGATGTGGTATTTCTTTCATGAACGGGAAAAAGAATCCTCAGAAGTTTTGCACACAGAATGAGGATAAGTCATAAGAAAACCAACTCCAGGTCATAGAATTCAGAGCCAAAGCAAAATATTCCCACCCACTATGAGCTACCATACTATCATTCAAACTGAGCTTAAGAACACAGTATGTGCTGAATAATTGGCACAGGAAATCTCACTCAGGACTTGGGATCTGCAGGTTTGTCTCTGTTGTAAGTACCGTGGTGTCAGCAAACAGCAAGTTCCTTACAGGACACGACAGAGCAGTTCTCAAGGTAGTTAGACAAAAGCTGGGACTGTGCTGCTCTTCTACTTGCTTACTGCAGCATGGTAGTTCCTAGCATCAGGAAAGAACATGACCCCTGGCAGCAATCCTGCTTCCAAGTGCCACAGGAGAAAGCTGCGAGCACAGGGGATTAACAGATATTTCAAAGAGATCGAGCTCCTCTTTGTCCTCTCATGCTCCTTACTGCATTCTGCTTACTTCCACACCAATCTCTGCTGCTTTGTTTCACATTTCTTCCTCAGTAAAGAGATGGTTTCTCATGCAGCAGTATTTATAGAACTAAAACCAGCACACAAGTCAGGAACAACAAATAATTGGGTTTTTTTTTTGTTTTTTTATAAAACATTAAGTATACTCAATATTTGAGACACATTGTCTTTAGGCACATTTCACAAGACCCATGTTAACCCAGACCAAAATCCCAGATAAACACTCAGCTTTTAAAAGCACAGCCGTACTTACCAACATACTGCTATGCTATTAAAGACATCTTCACTTCATTCCCAGAGGTACTTCAAGCAGCTCATCCACCAGAATTGCACAGACCAGTCATTAAGACAGAAGTAGTTTTAGAAACCATTTTGCTGTTGTTTTCAAGCAAACTGGAATGCTGGTTTGTGACAACACATTAACATTTTCTTTCCAAAACACAGAAACAGTGCATGTTTCAACTCATAGGCAAGACTATAAAAAAATTCTAGAAAGTCTTTTCCACCAGGCAGAGTTTTCAGTACTGTGCCTTTGCTCTTTCAAAGCACTGCAACACTAGCTTCCCTCTGTAACTATGCAGCTACAGCAACTTTTCGCTCTCCTACCAGTGACGTAAAAACAATCTTTGAACCGGACACAAAACTCATATGTACAACATGTGGAAAAACTGCCTTCGGTTATGTTCAAGAGCATCATCTGTTTGAGCAAAGCTGCAGTGGATCTTCACAATCAATAATTCTTCTTGATATACAATGCAAAAAGATTGCCACATGCCTCTCCATTCTCCATGTATTTCAAGAAATCATCAGTTACAAGCAACAAGCTATGTAACCTTTACAGGTTGAAAATTCATTTCACAGTGCATCACATGCTGCTCCTAGGCTAAGACAACGCATCCAATATAAAAGCCATTGCTAGTCCTGAATGGATTTTGAACTATATTCCAACAGTCAATTTAAATCACCACCTCTGCATCTAAACATAAGGAGGATCAACCCTACAATGCTACTGATATGGAAATTTCACAATATCATACTAAATATTCTTCAAGATGTGTTTGAAATTAAAGCTGTTAACATTTCATAGAAATATGGAACTAATTAAAATTCTTCAACCTTATCAGTTGATTTATATTCATTTTATTACAAAAAAAAATACAAAACAAAAGCATTTTTCCAGAAATATATAACAGTCTAGTAACTATTGAGGCAATAGGGTTTGCCCAAAAGTTTTAGAAGAGCAATCAATACAGAAGTTAGTTTCACAGAGAGGAAAAAGTACAGCAAGAATCTTAACGATGCCTTCTAATCAAGGTTGTACAGAGGAATCTGAAAGACCAGATACTCTCTGGTAGACAACATTGTGCTTATTCACAAATTTCTTCATTATCCGAAACCTTTTCACCTGAGTTTTGCAGCCTTGGTGTGATACGTATTTAAAGTACTTGCAATCTAAGCAGAAGAGAACAAAACCAAAGCAACATTGTAAATTATACCATGATATAAGCAAATACAAGATGTTTTCATTGCTTAAAATAACATCTAAGAAAGTTTTCAGTGAGCGAAAGCTAATAAGATATGCACATTAAACAACATCATTAAATGCTCTATCCTCATTTGACCCAGAAAATATTGTATATGTATATAACTGCATGCTATGCCTTGCAAAATTCTCTTTTGTTTTTACTCCTCAAACAGATTAGTAAGTAAAATTTCAAGAGCATAAAGCAGTACTGATTTCATACATGAACTTGTGTTGGATAAGGAAAAGAGGCTCATACTGACACCAGTAAGTGCAGAAAACTTCATGCTAGAAAATTATAGCTGGAATAATTTTATTAGCCATCTGGACACAAAAGCTGGGAGAAATTTGATAACATAATATTGAAAGAAAAAAAAAAAGACACACACAAACTTTGAACAGGGGAAACTGTTTTACGAAGTACAGAAGATAAGGTTATAGAAAAGCTGACAGCAAAGCTGCTTATCAACGAAGGGTCCAAACCAATGTATGAGCCATGGTCTCCCATCATATTCTCATTTTCAATTTAACAGCTGCTTCTTGGCCTGATAGTCCACTTGTTTTTGGCAGCATTTCAAAGAATGCCACTAAAGAGGTCACAAATTTCACTTTCTTACCAAACTGCTGATGGTTTTCACTCAAGAAAACCCCCTCTTCCTCTTTCCTGCATTACAACACCGCACAGTCCTTAATGACTAGCTGCTCTCCACTATTTGCTGAGACGTTGCCCAGGCTGGCACACAGCAAGCAAACTCTGTGCAGTCCTCAAAATGTTCAACTCAGGAGCACGCTGTGCATTTTTGAAATTGTAGTTTGAAGGTTAAACAAAAAGATAAACTGCAACAGCTCAGCGAGGCCAGATAAAACAGAATTGTTAACCATGATAAGAAAAGTTATGCAAAAATCTGCCCTCACTATTGAGTATCAAACCACTTTAAACATTTTTCTCATGTTCGGTTTCAAAAGACAATCTTTCTTACAAGAAAAACTGCATTTCTTCCAAACAGTAGATCAGCTGCATCCTGTCTCATTAGGGCTCGAATCATAGAATCATAGAATGGCCTAGGCTGGAAGGGACCTTAGAGATCATTTAATCCAACCTCCTGTCATGGGCAGGGACGCCTCTCAACTAGATCAGGCAACACATGAGGACCAAACGGGAATCAAACCTGTGACCTTTAAACTAGACATTATTTCCGTTCTCTGTAGTGAAAAAGAAATAAAAACCCAGCACATTTAGTATTACCTTTTCCCAGCAAGATTCCAGCCACCAGAGCTTTTTCACAGGAAAGGCTTGCATTTTCCTGCCAATTACTTTTTGCCAAGTAACGGCTGAAGTGGAAGGCTGGCCACCAGTCCTTTCTGGAGTTCCACTCTTGCTTGATCCAGTCAAGATGCTTCCCAGAGCTAGGAAAAGATAAAAAAATTACAGAAAAAAAGTTGGGATGAAAACATGATTAGAAGGCATGAATTTTATAAACAGCTTGCTACATGTCACAATTGCTAAGCACAGACACAGTGACCTTACACTGCAGACAAATACTAAACAGTAAGTGACTTTTAATCCCTGGCAACACTATCGAGGCAGGCAGGGAAACTCTAGTACTGTTTTTTTAGACTTGGCAGTAACAAAGATTATGGTGGAAAACGAAGCAAGCCATTGACTTGTGTGTCAGCTTGTCAATAGTAATAAGAAAGTTCTTCAAGTTTGTCAAATTGGTAGTATATGAAAGGCTTGGTTTGTTTTCAGAAAAGGTTTGCATTGAGCTATGCATACTCAAAGACTGACTTATTCCAAGAACTATTATGCAATAAAAGACCTTAAAGCATTTCAGGAAGAAAATACCTACAACAGGGAAGTGATATTCCCATAAAATGACCAAGATACCAGTATATTTCAAGATACTCTGTGTCTTCAGGTACAAACTGCAGGTAAAGTTCGAGTATCATACTATTTTCACTAACCCTATGCAAAAACACCCCTAGCTTTAATCCACTACCTCTCTGGACCTTAATAGCAGATGCTGCATAGGTGGAGGTCAAATTAAGTACTGAATTCATTTACTGTAAATACATAGGGCTTAAAAAACAAAACACCACCCTCTTTGTTGGGTAAAATTAAGTCTTGACATTGGAGGCCTTCTGGGCACAGATGGCCTCAGATGACTTCTTCTGAAATCAGAGGCCATGTCTGTCAGTGTTGGCAAGGACACATCAGTCCCCCAGGCGTGTTGGCTCAGCTTTTAAGAAAAACACTGGCTGCATTTTGTAACAGTTACCATCACACAACACACCAGTCTGTACAGCACCAGCCATACCCCTACTGCAGCCCAGCAATTCTCAAACCAGCTTCAAATAATGCACATGTAGTAACAGAAGGCCTAACCAACTTGTTATTTCCCCCAGGACTCCGAAGAGGGGCCAAATGCTACCCAAACATCTAAACTACTGAATAAACATGCAAATTATTAAAAGAAAAAAAAAAACAAACCAAAAACAAAACAGGAAAAAAAACCCCACAACTTCTCAGACAATGACAGTACTGGGAATTTGGAATACTCCTCATTAATTTCTTCTGTCCTCCCAATGAAAGCATCCTGAAGCCAGCGCATGCCAACAAAACTCCGGGCTGATTGAGACGACTCTTCCATTCACCAGCAAGCGAGACAAAGGCTACAAAGGGTCACTTGCCGATCACCCAAAGGTGGAGGTTTGACACATTTGTTTTCAGCACATTGTGTCAGAGATACTTACATTACAATTTGTTTCACTTGTCTTGCCAAACAGCTCCATGCTTTTACATTTTCTTTCCAGCCAGCATAATCCAAGACTGCAAAAATAACTTCTAGCCCCAGTCGACGTTTTTTTCTTTTCTCTGGAAAAAGATTAGGCTGACTGAAAAATTACTTGGATCAGGCTGATCTAGTAAAGCAACAAGTGAAATACAGTTCTCTATCCTGCCTCCCCCACATGCTGCTACTGTCCCTATTACCGAGAGTTCCCTCCGTTGGCCTTCTGCCTCTTCCAAGACTTAAGGGTTACTTCCTGACTCTAGAGCACAACTCACACCAGAGACACTCTGTCCCTACTCCCATTCTGATCAAAATCTGCTCACTCAAGAGGCACACATAGGACCACTCACTTAGCCCACACTGCCTTGCTTACAATAGTTGCTGTTCCCAAGCTCACTTATCAGTGCCTCCAGCTGGCACTGCTGTTCAACATGTCCTTCCCCCAGGAAGGGAACACAGGGCCTCAGGAACAACTTCAAATCCTGAGGATGCACCAGGGAAAAAAAAAAAACAAAAAAAACAAACAATCAATCAATCAAATCTGGGACTGATAGGAATAAAACAGACATTTCACATCAGTAGTTACACATCAGCAGTATTCTGCAAACACACTTATCACAGCAGGTAAATGTGGGAAAATTGTTTATCAGTATAAATGTCTTCAGAACTCAGGTTGTCCTCATTAGCTACCAAAACATTAGTAAATGTGTAATACATGAACTGAAAGCACAAAGGAACAATTTTGATTCAAGGACATTTCACCAATTTGCGGCCTTGCTGCAATGTACCAGGTCACAAGACTACCTGGAATGCAATTGATGAGCATGGAAACCAACAATCTCCAAACTGGAACTTTTCCATTGGCTTAAAGATGAAGCTTCCTTGAAGAGGAGGAAGAGTTTGTTCTTTGATCAATAACAATGAATTAGAGCATAGATCCATCTCAATTTCTCCAGAAGAGAAAGAATAAATAAATCAGAGACCCCAGAAAGGGAAGACCCTAACATTCAGAATGGGATACCTCAAAAACGAAGTTATTTTGGGGATCCTGGCTGTGGTTATTAAGAGCTTGCTTTGATTGGCCTTTAAAATGGAGAAAGGCATTTGTTCTTAAAAGTTCATAAAAGCCTGCTCACACTCCAACTTAAAAGTTCCTGTGATTAGAAAGTGGAGTTTGGGTTGTTTGTTATAACAAAGCTACTCAAATAGCAGAAAGAAGGCTGCAGAATAATTTCAGAATGTTATATCTGGATT
Organism: Trogon surrucura; assembly: GCA_020746105.1. Classification (NCBI taxonomy): domain Eukaryota; kingdom Metazoa; phylum Chordata; class Aves; order Trogoniformes; family Trogonidae; genus Trogon; species Trogon surrucura. The sequence continues at coordinate 106,800,604 of CM036618.1, forward strand.
GACATAAAGGAAAAGTGTAGAGATGTGTCAAGACTTACTTGATTTCTGAAGCATGGTATTAAAATCTATCATTAGTTCATGAGAAGGAACAATCTCATGCAAGATCTGAAAAACAAAAACAAGATCACAAAACCCAGAGTACATTATTTTAATGTGAAACTTCTACCTGATAAAAGAGCACAGGAGTTCTGGTTGTTTCAGTTAGGAAAACTGAGCAATCTGGCACCTTAGTGGCCTTGATCTATTTTGCACATCTGTGACACAATGGATTAAATACCTTGATGGCTGCTAAAAACCACTGCATGTGACAAATACAACATTCTCAAGGAACAGCTCATATCCAGTGTCCCCTTTTTAGGGGATGGCAGCTGGACTGCTGAAAACCTGGCATTGGTTGAAGACATTGACCTTGACAATTCCCAGTGTAGCCTTGAGATGGAAAGTTGGTGTGCGCTGAGCTTGGACACTGTTTGAGGAACTTTCAACCTCAAGATCCGGAGGGATGAGCCCAGCTGGAAGCTGCAAACTGTTAACCCATTAGAATTTGAAAAACAAATGTTTAACCTATAAGCAAAGGCCACACTACCTTCTGCTACTACCTTAGGCTATGTATAAAAGCACACCCTTTGTGTGCCATTTTGAGCCACTTTGATCACCCTGCAGATATGTCATGTCCATCTCTACAACGACACTATCAGACCAGTTGACTATCTTCTAAGAGACTGCTGTCTAAAGCCACTGGTAAAAAGCACCAAGAAGATGGAATTATATATATATAATGTCTACACTACAGGTTAAAAGTCTACACTTTATGAAGCTCTTTTAAAACATCTGACCTAAGAAAAGCACATTAGTGCCATCAAGTGGCAAAACAGATTGCAAAACATTGTTTGCAAGAAGCTACAAAGATCAATGAATAAAGGCAAGAGGAATTTAAAAGCAACTATAACAAAATCTTAATACGGCAAGGCCAACAGCCAACAGAAATTTCTATTTTAGCTTATATGCACAGTTCATTGAAAATTAGCAGAGAAACTAATTGTTAGACAGGATCAATACATGAAAGAGCAAGGATCTAACAGTTTTGTCAACACTCTAAAGATTAAACAGAAATCATGCATGTTATGTACATGACTGCTGATGCAGGGTTCTGGAACCACGTGAACAAGTTCCATCAGTCTCCTTACTTTACAAAGTTTACACTGTATCAGTTAAAGGTACAGAAAGATTTGAATTCAAAAGACAGTAAAGGATACCGTTTGATCTGCAATTGATATCCCTCCCACTCACTTTCCTCTAAACCTCTGCTTCCCACAAAGAATACAACAGAGTAACTGTCAGACCACCCCTGCAACATGAATGACCACAGACTGTATCTACTGTACAATGTCTACCTTCAATGCAGATACAAGCGATTTCTTTGATTCACCATGTCTCTTCAGGAACTGATAGAGGTAAACATGAGCATTGGGATTAGCAGAAACTTTGAGTTGTAGGCATATTCATTTAGCACTTGTCGGGCTTCGTTATTGTCTCCATAGAACTCCAACAAACTAAAAAGTTAAGTATGTTGTAATTTGTCACATATTAGCAATAAAACTCTTACAATTATTTTGGCTTGCCACAGAACTATCCAATATCACAGTCTGTATTTAAGGACACATTAAGGCACATTAAATAAAACCAGTAATTTTCATTTTACTGCCTACTCCCATCACAGAGAAAAATCCACACATAGAAGCTGCCTAAAGAAAAAAAAATCCTTTAACACTTATTGGTCAAAGAATTAACTGCACTTGCTCACTGGAAAGAGGCACTGAAGAAGCCTACCCCTGTCTTTTAAGGAGAGAACTTGGCAACTTTCAGCACCAAGCAAAATTCTAGAACGTGTTTAGAGAAGTCACAGCTTATCAGCATTCATAAAAGTAAATATTTTCAAAGAAAGTTTAAGACTAACTTTATTTCTTAACTACACATTCTAAGCAGGTGCTAAGAAAAAAAAAAAAAAAAAATTGCATATTTGGTGTCTTTAATATTCAGTGTATCCAGAAAAACACAGCCTTGCCAAAAAGGGAAAACTTGAGAACTTGTTTTCAGGAATTTAAACAAAGTACCTGTGCTCCAAATTCTGTAGTAGCACACCACGAAAACAGAACACACAAGCTGTTGTCTATTTCTTTTTCTTGGCAATGCACAGATAAAGTCCTTTTTGTACTCTGTGGGGCTCTACAGTTCTATCAGGAGTAAACTGTGTTCTACAACAAAGCCAGTGAGATACACATACAGATGCGTTTCTTTTAAAGTATTTCATCATCCACACGTATAAAAAAAAATAAATCTTCAGGCAGGACAGATATCTTTACAAAAGTGAGACAGGGAAATATAAAAGGAAAATTTCTGTAAAACATGCCCTTACATCCACATATGCATTTCACAAAGAGGTCCCAGACTCCAGGTATTTTAATAATCTCCTTTAAGTTCAACTGCTGCCTTCCGAAAGGAACTGTGCATTTCCTGTTTCAACAGTCAAGTCTTCAAATCCATCCTGACCTACCCAAAACATGGAAGAACACCACAAAGTTAGCTCTGCTAATCAAAAGAGATCTTGAAGTGGTGCATCTAAACATACGATCCCATTTTGCTAAGCAAGGACTCCAGACAGCTCTTCTTGGAAAGAGGGCTTCAGTTTCTCAGTACTGAAACAAGAAAATTTACACCCAATTATCACCCAATTTTAACTTGGAGGGGAGGGAGGGAGGGGCACAACAGGTAGTTTTCAAGGCAAGATGCTACGAGCACAACATCCATAAACTAAATTCAGTACTGGATTTGCACAGAAGCAAGTAGAGATTCAATGCAATGAACAACACAGCTAGCACATACAGACAGAATTAAGTGCCACACACAGGCAGCAACTTACAGATCTTTACAGAAACTGAACTTTTGTTAGCACTCAAAACTCCAGCAGCAATCAGACACTTAAGGACCCATTAAGTCCACTGCCCCCTAAGTGAATACATTCTTTTGATCGTTATTTTAAGTGATGCTGTCTAGATATAAGAAGTGTGATTCAGGGGGAGAAAAGATTTCAGAATAGCATTTCAGAAGCGCAGGTCAGTGTGGCATTTTGGCACCACCATCATTGCTGATACAGAACTAGGTGCCACCCATACCATCAAGTTTTGACACCCAGTAAAGGAAAAGGTTGTCATCACAAGCCACAGTGTCTGCCAGGAGCAAGCAAGCTGAAGTCTGAAGTTTACAGCCGAATACAAGCCACTTACCATGCTCTAACAGGATGTTCTTCTGCTTAGACAGCATGTAGTAGCTAACAGTCCCCTGTAAGCTTGATGTGCTTCATTTCTTTATCCTGAATGGCTGTTTGTTCTCCAAATCTCCAGCTTTCTGCCAGGGACAGGTTTTGGTAAGCTTCATCTACAAGTCCCATTACAAAGGAGATGAAAGGCATGCTCTAAGCAAACCTGCAATTCAAACAGTCCAGATCAGAGTTTCACATCATAAATAGAGAGAATCTCAGTAATACACAAGTTCTACACAGCCAAGCAGGGAAAGAAGAGACTCATTAACTGACACAAACATAAAATCTTGCAAACACAGTAAAGTCTTTCAGTTGCAAGAGCAGTTTACACATTTTTATCTACACAGTATCATAGAATCATAGAACAGTTCAGGTTGGAAAAGACCCTTGGGATCATCGAGTCCAGCCATTAACCCTACACTACATGCTGCTATTGTTGCAAGGAATTTTGGTGAAAACGAAGGAATAGGAGAATACAAATGTCACTGGGGGCCTGGAGGTGAGCCAAGAGCCCAAGTCATTTTTTTCTGTCTGATGATACTGGAGAAACATTAGTAATTAAAAGCATATCTAACATACAACAAAGTATCCCTCAGAAAAGAAGTGCTGAAGCTCTTTTAAGTCTGTGAGGCCAAGAAGTCACTCATCAGGTGGTACTTCACAAGGCAGCAGAAAACAGTTGTCTCAAAAACCTGCTTATCATTAAGGAGTTCTGTACCTATTTAGGAAGATACACAAATGACCTGAGGAAATTCAGTTGGTTTACACCTGTCGATTTTTCCTTTGGCTACTCAACTGCAGACACCTGAAAAAACGGTTGTCCTACCACCCTATCTTGTTGATTAGGATAAAAGTCTAAAACCATCAGTTCTAGTAAACTCTTGCATAGAACTTCTCAAGTCTTGAACCAACACAACAGAAGGAAAGACAGAGGCATTATTACAATTGAGAAACAGTCAAGTAAACCAAAACAATGTAGGTTTGATTGAACCACCACAGGAATAAAACTACAGCTGGGTGACCCAGAAGTGCATTGGTATAAGGCCTACTGTCTTATATAGCGATTAGCTACCCAAAAGTGAGTGGATCATGATGGCAAAATTTAAGTTCAACTGTTTAGTCAAGAGTAACAGTGGACAAATTAAGGACTGGAAACAAAACTTGGCAGTGTTAACATGTAATTAGATGTTACTGGGCATGCTATATATAAAGGATTTAAATGTTTCAAATTCAAATTAAAAGATTAAAGGATCTAGGCCCTTCTAAGGACAATACACACGTTGATCAACTATATAGACCAAATGACACAGTTAAGTACAGAATAAACCTGAAAGTATCATGCAGTTGGTAACTCATGTATTTTTTTTGACTCTATTGTCAGTAACACATTTCAAGAGAGAGAGATTCAGAAACTAATACTCAAGTAAGTGTTCAGATAAACATGGAAAACCGAGACTGCATTAAGTACACTCACCTTCAAATACCTTTTCACTCCTAAAGTTTTCATCTGTTCTATGAAAGAGTTGAACTCTTTCATGTTGCTATGGGAATGATGGCACAAAATTTCAGTTCCTATTCTCCATATCATCTATTAATGGGGAGAAAGACATTAAAAAAAAAATAACTGTAGTGCAAAATCAGCAACTCTGACCAGATATGCAGTCTTAAACTTACCATTACTTTAACATATTAACAAAATACATACTTCAATTGCAAATAAACATAACTACTATCTACTACTCCAGTTAACCTACATATTTATCTAGTAGGACTTGTATAATCATTTATGCAGGTGCTTTCATAACTGCTTATTATAAATACAGCACTTACAGTAAAGCTTATGAAAACTGCATTTGTCAGAAGGTTTCCCCCTCCTTTTACTGAAAAATTATGTTTTCCTTTGATGTGATCCCACTGAGACACAAAGTACACATTTCTATTGAACGTTAGTAATAAGTATTTCCAATGAGATGCAGCTTCCCATCTACTTGTACTTGTTTCAAGGTCTGCCTACATAACCACATATTCCAGCGAGCACGTTCATATTCAAATACTCCCATTTAACAGCTCTGACAATACTTTCCTCTTGCTTCTATCTTAGCACCTGTCAGGAGCTTTACAATTACTGGGAGAGCTGGTAAAGACCTAAAAAGCCACTGACTTTCAGATTCTGACTGATTGGCATGCCAGCAACTAGCACATTTACCGATGTTTCCATTTTAGACTACTTTAGGATGACTTTTCATAGGTATGTTCCTGACAGAATTAGCTTATAGCAAGCCAAGTTTCCATCTGTTGTGTCAAAGGCCTATGTTAAGGTTGAAACAACGAACCAACCACAAAAAATCCACAATAAACCCCCCCAAAAAAAGCCCGCAGGCCCAGAGAACTTTTCAGGAGCACTCTACCAAGAAAAACATCAGACAACGCTGCAGATCCTCAGCACCCCTGAAAGCGAGATCTCAGCAGAACTCAAGCTCCAGTAAACTGGTTAAACCCAGAGCAGGAAGGCATGCCTGTGCAGAGACAGTCTTTTGGTGAGTAATTGAACATGAGCTGCCTTGAGCACTACCAGTGATGAGGCTTGGTGTATTTTCTGCAGCCTGCCATCCAGCAGTTTCTGCATCAGCACCTGAAGAACTGCTGATTTGGTTCTTGGTAGCTTCAATGTTGAGTTTTTTTAAAGACACTAGTTTAGTTTACAGGAGTTGACTAACTTCACAGGTCTTACCTATGATACTTTTTTTTAAAATTTAAGAAAACCCTCGAACTATTGAGCCTGTGATTAGTTAAGACAAATGTTGGTCCTGAAATATTAATAGACACTTCTCATAAGTATTTCTTTTTAACTGCAAAACAACTCTTCTAAGGGACATTGGCTTACCTCTGATGGACCCACATATTCTCTGGAAAAGTCTTTCTCTAGTGACTCAACATAGAAGGTCAAAAAACTCTGCAGCCCTTTTCCACTGCTTTTGCAGCATGGCATCCTGAATGTAACTTAAACACAGTTCCTTGCTCTTCTTGAAGTTTAATTTGTGTTCATGGGAAGATGCTAAACAAACAATAAATAAAATTCAACTAAACCCACAACTGTCACAGCCCTTATTCAGATAACAAGCCTACCACTTCAGCATCTCTCTTACACGATATTTCTCAGACACTACAAAAAGCGATGGCAACCTATACAGTTTTAAACACACACAGTAGTCTACAGGGAAAGAAAACTACGTGCAAAAACTGGAAATGTAGCATGAAAATAGCATGTTCCACAAGGAGCACACAGCTGCAGACACTTGAAACAGTGGCTTGAAGCTGCATCAGGGGAGGTTTAGGTTGGATCTAAGGAAGCACCTCCTCAGGAGAGGGTGCTCAGGCACTGGGATGGCACTGCCCAGGAAGTGGTGGAGTTACCGTCCCTGGAGGTGCTTAAGGAGAGGCTGGATGTGGCACATCTACTAATAGTAGGCAAAGTAATAACTCAAACATTGTCTTGAAACAGTTTTATTACAGTGTATTCTACAAAATTACCTCTAACCAACCTATCTATAGGCCTCAACGCCATACTCTATTGCAAATCTCAAAGGCTCCAAATGCTAAGCAAGTAAGACGCACAGTAAAACCACACAGATTAAATATAAGGATCACTGCTACTGCAGGCAAGTCCTACTACTCAAATTGCTCCGAAGACGTCTGACATGGGCAGAGCTGACGCAAAGTGTTACAATACAAAGCTATTTTGAAACAGCTTCCCCACGTTTCTACAGTGACTCACTGGCCCTTATTTTTCCACGACGCCTTCAAGAGCCTCGCAGGCCGTCAGGCGGGCCCCACACACGCTCGCAGCGAAGGAGGAACGGGAATGGGGACCGAGCATTCCCAGCCGCCTCCTCGGCGGGAGACCGACCGGCGAACCCCCCAAGGGAACGGGGCACGGCCCGGGCACATGGGGCAGAGGGCGCCCGTCCTCCCTCGGGGCTGGAAGAGGGATGGGGACAGAGGAGCCCGAGCGGCTGCGGCAGCAGAGCGGGAACGAGCGGGAGCCGCCGGGGGCCGCGCCCCGCCACCGAGCAGCTCGGCGCTTACCCGGCTGGCAGAGGCGCCGGCGGCAGGTGGGGCAGGTGCAGGGAAGGCTTCAGGCCGCTCCTCGCGTGCGCGGCGGGGCTCCTCACCGCCCCCGCCTCCTCCAGGAAGGAGTCCATGGCGCGGCGAGCAGGGCGCGCTAGCGGCCTCCTCACCTTCTCCCCGCCCAGCTACGGCGGGCGGCAGCCACCTTCGGCCCTAGACAGGGAAGCCCTCCCAGCCCCCCGACCGCTCTAAGCTAACCCAACCGCCGCCTACGGAGACTTGCTGGGAGCTCGGTTTAACGGCGGCCACCCCCTCACGCGAGCCAACGGCCAGGCTCGCGGCGCGCAAGCGCCACCCGGCACCGCGGGGAGGCGCGTTGCGTCCTGAGACACACACAGAGCGGCGCGCCGCCATGGTGGAGGCGGGCGGGACGGGACCGGGCGGTGCCCCCGCCGCTCCGCCCTTGGCTTCCGCCTTAAGAGAGGTGTCCTTCGCTCTCAGCGCTCAGAACACGTTGGGGTCCGGGCTTGGGTGATGGAGGTTTCGATGTAGCCTAGGGCGGCTGGTTGGGTGCTGTCTGGTGGTTCGGCAGTGAACCCAGCAAAGCTGGGCTTGCTCCCATCCAAAATAAACCCAAAATTAATTGAGAATGTGGATTGTGTCAGGTGGAGCAGGGCTGAGGTCAGCAGGCTGTCTGAGGGTGATGTGGACCATGGAAGCACATAGTTAACTAGATCCTGTTTTCACTTTTTCCCCGTTAGCTGTAATGGTATTTTTCTATTCAGCTTGTAATTCGGACCATCGTGCTTTACGGAAGAAAAGGATTCTAAATCAAAATATGGTGCATCACAGAGCAGTAATATTGCCTGTTCTCCTGCAGAGCACCTGGATTCTAGAAATCTGTCTGCTTCAAGCACTGAATCTGGGCTGGACGAATTAGTGCTGGAATTTGTTTCTTTAAATCACTTTTGGTAACTGACTTTGCCATCGAGTGTTTTGTATGTGTAAAGTCCAGTTTTGTGAATAAGAATTTCCAAGTGGGGTTGTTTGGTTTTTATCAGAACAGCTCTGCCATGTGAGGGTAAATAAATAATGAACTGGCTCGGATTAAAGGTTCATGTAGCCAAGTACCCTGGTTCAACTGTGATCAGTAACCAGTGTCAGGGGAATAGTACAAGGCAGAACAATTTGTAGTGTCTGATATTTAACATCAGTATCATGCCTTCATATGACATGTAATAAATCTATATGAGGATGATAGAAGTCTTACTTTTACTTTTTTTTTTAATCCTTTGTTCTTCCAATATATTGCCAGCATTTCAGTTTAGAAGTATTCTATATTAATTGATAGTTAGCTTACTTGACTGACCTGATGATAAGCTGCTACCTAGTACTTCTTCAACAGTGTCGTCTTCTTTGTCTATCCTTTTTGATTTGTACCGCATGTGAGTGTCTCATCTGATCATTGGATGTTCCCCAAGCGTGGTGTTACTTCCTACAACATTTCTGATCTTTTGTTGGGCCAAGACCCTAATTTCATTCTCCACCTTACCTCACTTTATTTCTTAAGTTCTTGTGTTTGTTTTAGAGCATGTTTACATTTGCCTTGTTACTTTTATCTCCCTGTGTCTATACATGAATGAGAATCTTTGCTGATTCTTGTATAAACTTAACCAACTGATCTTGTTAGTGGGTATTAGTTACTTCAGTAGATAAGGTAGTGCAGAAGAGAACTACTTTGTAGCTGTATACACAGACAAAATGTTCCTCATATAGAGTGGGACTACTCCTACAGCTGTGTTGAGAAGCACGCAACGAACTCCGAGATGGTGGAAAATGGAATTCACTTTATTGCAAGCAGGACACACATATTTATACCTACTACCACGAAGCACTATTTTTGGGTACAAACAAGAGATCAGACTATACAGCCAGGGTTGTTATTAGCTCATGTACTCCTTCAATCACTCTGTTATCACACAGGGAAAACAGACTTTGCCAGGTCTGTTTTGATCATACTCTCCCATTCACTCCCATGCACATCTTGTGTACAAGAAGCACCTTATCTGTTCATTCTCACGGGCAAGCTCTCAACACGAGCTGTACTTGGCTGGTCCAGGGTCTAGTTTCATAATTAGCAAGCAAGAGTTTTTGTACTTGTTTAGAAAAGAGCTCAAGGATGAAAGTCTTAACTCTGCAACGCAGTGCTGCCAGCACAGCTAACTAAAATGTAGGGTATCCACACAGCTGAATACCTCTGTTTCCAAGATTGGACTTGAAGACTGAAGGAAATTTATCCTTGCTGCTAAACCTGAGGAAGTGTGGTCTAGACTCTCAGGTAGTGAGGTGGACTGTGAACCGGCTAAGGGGTAGAAGCCAAAGAGTTGTGGTCAATGGGGCAGAGTCTGGTTGGAGGCCTGTATCCAGTGGAGTCCCTCAAGGGTCGGTACTGGGACCAGTATTATTCAATATATTCATCGATGACTTGCATTGAGGGACTAGAGAGTACTATCAGCAAGTTTGCTGATGACACCAAGCTGGGAGGAGTGGCTGACACGCCAGAAAGCTGTGCTGCCATTCAGCGAGATCTGGACAGGCTGGAGAGTTGGGCAGGAAAAATTTAATGAAATATAACAAGGGTAAATGTAGAGTCTTGCATCTGGGTAGGAACAACCCCAGGTTCCAGTATAAGCTGGAGAATGACTTATTAGAGAGTAGTGTAGGGGGAAAGGGACCTGGGAGTCTTGGTGGACAGCAGGATGACCATGAGCCAGCACTGTGCCCTTGTGGCCAGGAAGGCCAATGGAATCCTGGGGTGTATTAGAAGGGGGGTGGTTAGTAGGTCGAGAGAGGTTCTCCTTCCCCTCTACTCTGCCCTGGTGAGACCCATCTGGAATATTGTGTCCAGTTCTGGGCCCCTCAGTTCAAGAAAGACAGGGAACTGCTGGAGAGAGTCCAGCACAGGGCAACTAGGATGATTAAGGGAGTGGAGCATCTCCCTTATGAGAAAAGACTGAAGGAGCTGGGGCTCTTTAGTTTGGAGAAGAGGAGGCTGAGGGGTGACCTCATTAATGTTTACAAATATATCAAGGGTGAGTGTCACGAGGATGGAGGCCAGGCTCTTCTCAGTGACAACCAATGGATAGGACAAGGGGGTATGGTCTGAAACTGGAACATAAGAGTTCCGCTTAACTCGAGAAGAAACTTCTTCTCAGTGAGGGTGATGGGAGCACTGGAACAGGCTTGCCCAGAGAGGTTGTGGAGTCTCCTCTCTGGAGACATTCAAGACCTGCCTGGACACGTTCCTGTGTGGCATAGTCTAGGCATTCCTGCTCTGGCAGGGGGATTGGACTTGATGATCTTTCGAGGTCCCTTCCAATCCCTAACATTCTATGATTCTATGATAAACTGAACTAAGTGCAATATTTCCTCGCTCATGACACTCATTGGAGAAAGCTGGGTACGTTAATAAGTGCTACGTTATTACTAGGAAACACTTGAAATGGTAGGGAATGCTGGACAATTGCGGTACGTTCATGGATACTCATCGCCTGTGAGCTACTTGTTATTACACAATAAAGGCAATGAGGTATGCAAGAAGTATGTGATCTTGTTTCTCTTCACATCTCCCATTCTTGCCCTTGTCTTTATGACTGCAGACACCGTTACCTTTTATCTTGGTCTTTTAATAAAGATAAACTTGATGACCACATACTGAGGAGAAATTACCAAACAATTCTGGCTTCACAAGCAATTGGGACCTAAAGCTCAGGCTGGGAATTAAGAAACAAGAAATGTTAATGTCAAGGGAAAAACTACTTGTCTTTCATTCCTTTGGTCGTCACTAAATGTGACTCGAATATATTTACTTCCGTAGTGTAAATTGTGATAGAATTCACCTCTACATTTTGTGAGTCAGGCTTTCCTAGAGCTCTTTGTCAGCCAATATCAGCAATGGCAAATAGGTATCACCTCATTTTACAGGATGTGAAGTACAAAAGTGTCAACGAAATTCCGAGGAGGGGCTGTCAGCAATGCTGTGTGCTAGAGCCGTGATACAGTGCTAGGACATGGAGAACATGTGTGGGCACTGGGTGAACAAATTGTTGCATTCCCGCTGTATATTGATGTTTCCTTAACCTCGAGATGGACCAGGCTGTAAGAAATGGCAAGATGTCCAAGGTACATTGGGCAAAGAGGTTCAGTGCAGCACTAAGGGAGGTAACTGTTTTTCCTGGATGGGGACTGAAAATGAAATGCTTACATATTTTTCAGAGATTATGTGGCAGTAACTAAGCTTGGATCTCAGGCCCTGTCTGATGGGGCTGTGGGAAATAAGAGTGCATAGAGCAAAAATCAGTAATCATAAGGATATGACAAGAACACCAAGCAGTGCCTCTAATGTAATTAGCAGTGGTGATTGGTAACTCCTGTGATACGTCATTTAAAAGGGCTCTCAAAAAAACTGAACAACCTGACATCCAGAGTTGTCCTTTGACACATACAAAAAAGCAGAATCCTTCACCTTGACTATCAGCTCTGCTAAGTGCCTATTCATTTTGGGAGCAGCTTCAGAATTTGCCCTTTGGAAAGTGAAAAAGCAAAAAGAAAGAAAATGGCTGTTCGGTAATACCTATTCCTTCTTGGCTTCATCTTTTATTCTCTTTGTCCAGTCAGTGCCTGTGCTGAACAAATAACGAGGTCTGAAAGAGGAGGGAAAAGGGAGTTTTTGGTCATTTTTTCTGCTGCATAGTGACCTTTGCAACTTTTGCTGCTGTTCTGCCATCTTAGATCTCTAAAGCTATATAAATGTGATGGATGTGAAGAAGAGGTAATACTAAGCTTAGGTTGGTTTGGAAACATTTGTAGCTAAAATGTAGCAGAGAAGTGGAAGCTGAAGCTACAGAAAGGCAAGAGTAGCCTGGTTGGGGAGCCTGCGTTTCCAGCAGCCAGCTGTGCAGCCCTTCATTTGCCGGCACCTTTCTCTGTGGAACCACGCGTGGGTGAATTCGTATACCCTTGTAACTGCAGGTTTAGCCTCAAACTCTTGGGAGGTCACTGGAGGAGGGAGGAGATGACAATGCTCCTCTCAAGCAGGCATGTGAACTTCTCAGTGGGGCAGGAGGGAGAGCAGCAAGGCAGAGGTTTGGATCTGCTGCAGCTGCTGCTGCTTGTTTGGGGGGAGGGGGTGTGCACGGGGGCAATTACACCTTTTCTGTGCTGTGGTCAAGGCCGCTAGGCTATTCTTACCATAGAATATCATATTTTTACCATAGAATATCATATTGGTTTGAAGAGGGCCACAAAGATGATCAGAGGCCCTCTCCTACAGGGACGGGCTGAGGGAGATGGGACCTGTTCAGCCTGGAGAAGGGAAGGCTCTGGGATGACCTATACAGCAGCCTTCCAGTATGTAGAGGGAGCTACAGGAAAGTTGGGGAGGGACTTTTTATAAGGACATGTAGTGATATGACGAGGGGCAATGGTCTGAAACTGGAGCACAGTACATTTAGATTAGGCGTTAGCACGAAGTTCTTTACAATGCGGGTAGTGAGGCACTGGAAGGGGTTGCCCAGGGAAGCTGTGTTCAAGTGTCCAAGGCAGGCTGGATGGGGCTTTCAGCAACCTGGTCTAGTGGGACTGGCCGAGGGGTTGGAACTAGAGGAACTTTATGGTTTCTTCCGACCTACGCCATTCTATGACATATTCTTGCTACTTCAGCGATCGTCTGCGAGAGAAAAACGCCATCAATACGCACAAATGACGGGAAGGACCTTCCCTTTCACCCCTCGCCTTCGCTCTCACCGCCCTCATCAGGGCGGGGACAGCCCCCTGCTCGGACTGAGCCCAAAAAAGATCCGGACCATCGCTAAGCGCGGGCGGCCGGGGCGCGCTCTCTGCGGGAGCGGAATCGGGATCGGGATCAGGATCCCGCCAGGGCGTGAAGGAGGGAGGGTCCAGGCGCTGCCCTCCCCCGGCTGCCGCGGCGGCGGGGCCTGGGCCTGGGCCGGTCCCTCCCCCGCCACATCGCCCTCCCGCCGGCGCTGCTGACGTGTCTGCTCCCTCCCCGCCGCCGGCGCCCGCCAACATGGCCGCAGCCCCGCCGCCGGACCCCCCGGCTGCTCCTCGCCCTGCTGCTGCTCCTGCCCCCGCCGCCCGCCCTCGTCCGCGCCGCCGGGGCCGACCTGGGCCGCCGCTTCGCCGAGCGCAAGCGCTGCGCTGACCCCGAGTGCAGCAGTGAGTGGGGGGCCCCGCGGCGCTGGGAGGGCTTGGAGGGGACGGGGGACACCGGCCCGGGGGGGCGGGAGGTTCGCCGACGGTGTCCCCCCCGCGCCCCGGGAAGTTATTACGGGAAAAGCTGGAAACGTCTCACGCTTCACGGGGCCATTTCCCAAACACCACCCCCCACACACTCCCCAGCTCCCTCCTTCCGCCGGTTCTGGCACGGAAATTGGGGACAATCGGGGAAAATGGAAACGCGGCGCTCGTGTGCGTCGTTCTCCTCCCGACCAAGTTTCCAGATCCCCCCAGTTCCTTGGGTTGGTTTTATCCTATTTCCTCTCCCCCCCGCAAATAAACCTCCTCTCTGGGTGGTGTTTATGCGCTGAATAATTTCAGGACTGATTCGTTAGGACATAGATGTCATCTTTCAGTTCGTCTGATTTAATATTATTATTAATTAGCTTCATAGCACACTTCTGAAATGCAATGTTCAAGTGCGATTTGAGATGCCTGTCTTGATCAGTGAGCTTGCCTTTTTTTTTATATAATCTCTTAATTTAGTTATACTTTCAGTTAAGTTCTTGCCTCTTGACCTGATCTGCGAAATAGGAAACTGGTGCAATGTGGGGAGGCCTTGTTTACTGCCAGTTAGCAAAGACCCGTCTAATGAAACAGTTTTTATTATTTCTATTAAAGTAATCTTCCTTTTTTTTTTTTTGGACAGTGTTAATGTGCCGAGGGAAGGCGGTGCAGGATTTTAAAGGTCCCGATTGTCGCTTTGTAAATTTTAAGAAGGGAGAAGCGGTGTATGTATATTACAAACTAATAGGAAAATCAACCGAGCTTTGGGCTGGCAGTGTAAGTATGATAAAGCATTTATTCTGTTTGGTCTTCTTCAGTTGGAAATATTTTGGTTTTTTTTTTTTCTCCTTCCTTCTGCCTTGTAAGAGAAGAGTTAGGGTTTTGAACATAGCTAAGTAACATAATGAATGCCATTTTGTTCTGAGACCAGTGTGAAATGGGATGTGGTTTGATCAAACCTAAGGCATTAAGTGCTGTGAAAAATGGGGAACGCTAATGCGCACTAAAAACGGTTAGAAAACTGCTGGTTGTGTCAAAAACCTCCCCTTGTAGCACTGCAAATAGTACCTACGATTCTGCTTGGAAGCTGAGCCTCCCTTCCCATCTAGGAATGCTTAAGCTTGCACTTGTGTTTACCCTGACTTGGTTTCATCCTGCTAAAAATCGTTCTGTGTATGTGCTGCAATCATGTTTTTCTTCCTAATATTCAGCTGCCGTCTTTCCTTTTTTATCTAAGCTGCATGCAGAGTTGGAGGAAAGTAGTAAAACTAAAAAGCACTAAGGTCTGTGTCTTTTTCCGCTTCAGTAACACGTAATAGCAGCTTGCAGGGTAGTGGTCTTGTCTTCTTTCTTTGGGCAATCAAGAGGGGGTTAATGGGAAAGGAGGGTCCCCGTAGTTGCAGTTATTTCATACAAGACTCTTCTTGGCTTTCATGATAAACACCTTAATTGCCTGCCAGACAGAGAACTGAGATACCCTGGAGGAAAAGCAATTTTTGTAGGCTTCCCTTAAAAATGTTGATAGTCTGGAGGTTGCTCGTACCTGTTGCTGCCTCCCCATATACTTCCGTTACATACCTTTTTGTGTCCAAATCATTTACTTCAACTTTCATTCTTAACTCTGTTTTTCTACACGGGAAAACTGTTTTCTGCTGCCTGTGACAGTGGCCTAGGCTGCTTGAAACCACACCTGGGTGCCGACTGTGGTTCTAGTGGTTTAGTGAAAAGCAGGATGTATCACTTTCTGTAACCAGTTCAGGCTGGGTGTGGACAGCCAAGCTCTCAGCAGGAGCTGAATCCAATTAGAATGATACAGAAAAGAGCAGAAAACTGCAGAACCAGGGTTAAAGAAGAGTTTATAATTGTATCATGCTGGTAATTCCCTTCTGACATGTACTGTACCATAAATAATCTGGTTAATTAGCGGGTACAGGTTTCCAGGGCTGCCAGTTCTTGAGACGCGGAATAACAGCGTGGGGGCCAATTTTGCGTCTTCTCACAAGGTGTAGCGCAGGCTGCAAGATCAGACAGCGGGTTTAAGGTAATTGCTGAGTTAATATTCAGTTTAACTATTCACTGATAGCAACAGTTAGGTGTGTCTCCAAGTTAAAAGGATGTTTGCTTTGAGTTTAGCGAGTAAAAGCAGAAGATAGCAGCTCTACAAGAAATGCAAAGCTCCGTTTTATTTGTTGTAATTTTTTTAATTGTGTTGCACTGTCCTCTGTGTTCCTCTTAGGACAACGATTACGGGCTAATTCCTTTCAGTTGGTGGCTATAATCTCTATTTATTTTCTTCCTCAGTTGAATTGACTACTTCTGCATTAATCATAATATGGCAACCACCAGCGTGCAAACGCTGCGGTGGGGCCAGAGGCGCCTGCCCTTGCGTTTTGGGGAGGGCGCTGGCACATCCAGCCCTGTGTCCCTGACTTGCAGATAGCGCCGGGGTCTGTCTGGCGCAGTGCGCCTTCCCACGCCAGATTCAACTGGGCGACTTGATTTATGCAGACCAGCCGTGCCTGCTCTGTGCAGTCCTGGAGTTAAGGGGAGGCCGTTGCTTGCTAATTAAAAACAGGTTACCTAGGGAGGTGTGCGATCAAAGAAATTCCAACCGAAGGCATGTTACCTTCTGGCACAGCCCCTTTGGGATCTCATCGTATGACCTTATGTGTGCCTGTGCATATGCCTTGATCCCACGCATCTACCATACTGCCTTTTTCTGTTCCCTGAAGGTTTTTTTAGGGAAATCATTTATTAGGGCATAATGGAAACTCTGAAATCAAGGGATAACTGGTATCCTGATCTTCAGCTGGGGGCAGAGGTTAGGGGAATGTGTGTGTGAAAAGCTTCAGCTACTGCAGCCTGGGGCTTATTTCAAACAAGTTGTAAATATGGGCTCTAATCCTCAAATCGATTTTGAGGAGCCAGCAGAAGTACAACAGTTATTTCTGACCTGAAGGAAGATGATCTGGTAAGAACGGAGCCTTTCACCAAGGCTGAAAAATCTATAGCAGTTGGGTCTAGGCTTTATTTGTCTTTGCTTTTCTAATTCACTCCACCCTTTTCAAGCCATTGTTGATTTTTATTTCTTTTTGTTTTTTTTTCCCCTGTGTCAGCAAACATGCTGTATTTTAACAAAACAGATCCTTTATTTCATGATTGCAGTCTTGTAAACTTTATTGCTTGCAGAACTCTCATTGAGCTCAGCACGTTCCAGAAAAAGTTCTGGAACCCAGCTATAATATATATTCTGTACGTTATGTGGCATGCAGCTTTTAGTAGAGATGCCTAAACCTCAAAAATAAAGCAAGGCCAAATGCTTGGACCATATTCTATGACTGATTTATTTTATGTTGGTGATTTTATTTCATGAATAGATTGATTTGAGGAAAATAATTGATTTTTTTTTTTCCAGAACCAAAAGGTGAACCAGAGCTTGTACTCTCATTTTCCAGTGCACTGTGTCCTGCTTTAAAACTAGTCTCCTATTCAGCATCCAGCTCACGTTGTTTACACCATCAAGTTGTTATGTAGACTTTCCTCCTAGGCATTTCTCCTGCACTCTGCCTTCATCTTTAGCAGGGTCCAGAACTCCAAAACTACTTCAGATAATTCCAAGTAAAACCTTCTGCTTTGTAATAAAACATTTCAGCAAAGACAATTTAAATTGTTGCTGCAGAGGGTTGTTATTTTATCTTAGGGCAAAGGGCTGAACTTTTCCTTTGATTCAAGGTTCAGAAAACTATTTTTGGCCTCACAAGAAACGGACTTGGCTGCAGATGGTGGCTTTTTTGAGTGGTTAGTTTGTTGGGTTGGGTTTTTTTCAGATACATGGAGTAATAAAAAGTAATAAAAATTTAAGGTAACACAGGAAAAGAGTATGTCTGGAGGATCCAGAGGATCAAGGAATTTTTTCCTCTTGTTACTGTGTTTTCTTAACAATGCCAGCGTTCAGCAAGGGCAGACCAAACCAACTCCCTTCTTTGACCAATGTTCTGCGGTTTTAGGTATGTGTGATGCCCGTGCTTTAGGGATGTGGGCTTTAAGATTAAAAAGATTCGAACATCTTCCCCAGCTGTCCGTTTTCTGTCGCTGGGGTGGGTGATGTGAGGGTCTGGCTTCTCGGTCAGTGGTGGTTGGTGAATCTGCTGCAGCTGGCTGTCACACGTGGGCACTGGTGGGGACTGTGTGGGGACACACAGCTCCGTGTTGCGTCCACCCACGGCATTTTAGCTGGGAAGGGAGTGGAAATGAAGGATGTGCTTTTTTCCTCCTCAATTTACTTGGCATTCCTGATGCCTTTTTTCTGTCACGTCTGTAGAGAATGAAGAATGTTTCCTTTATTTGCACAATGAGGCATTTTTTTTCCTTACAAGAGAGGACTTGTAGAGAGAGGAGCAGATAAAATTTTGGGCATGCAGAGCCCATATGGCTCATGAACCACATAACTGGGCAAACTGGGTCACTGCAGAGGACTTGTATGGTCAGCAGCTTGGATTACACTAAATGAGTTTCAAATTGTGACGCCTAATTATAATGGTGGTCACAAAGATTAGTCTGTAAGGAGGCTACTTTGAAGCTTTGGCTTTTGTTTTCAGAAAGATAATTTAAAACTGGACTAGAAATTTGTAGAGAGAAACAGGCCAGTTTAGAATAAAACTGTAGTATATTGCACAATTACAAGCTTTAATTTGACTTGTCTAGCTCAATTTCCCATTCCCAGTAATTCCCAATAATAAAACTGCATACTTTATGTCTTTTCTGTAAAAGAGTACCTCTGTGTGGGAGGTAATAAATTTTTTTTTATATATGTTTAACTGACTTTAGAGATATCAACTGTTGGAAGGTAAGATTTGAATGAGAAATAGTTAAAAATGAAGCCCTATAATGTGTCAGTGCTTATTTAACTTGCATAACAAAAAAAACAAACTAAAAAGTATTAGTACATACTATTTTACTGGATACATTTTTGCTCTTTTTTTAATGGCATTGTAAATTCAGAAGACTTAGGCCCAGGTTAACCTTTTTTAGTGATATCAGTGTAACTATATATACATACACACACACACATATATATATATACACATATATACATATATACCTAGTTGTTTTGACATAACTGTTTTTCTTTTGAGATTGGTCTTTAACTGAGTCCTATTCCCAAACAAGCTTTTCAAGAAAATTGGCAATTGTCATCTTCATCATATAACAAGACATTGAGGAAATGACTAATGCTTCTTCCCCCCCTCCTAATATTTTGGTTGTCTAGGAACTCGGTGCCATTCTAGGTGTGTCCAGGAGGCTCTAATTGCACAGATTATCTAATCTGCATAGTGATAGCATGCTATTAATATTGGCTTCTTGACAGCTGTTGTCAGAGTTCTCAAGTGAGAGCATTACTGTGTAGATCTTATCTGGTGAGTGATAAGAGAGATTCTTGTCTTCCACTGTTTGCCTTGGCTTAACACACTGACTTGCTTGAAAAATAGCCATCTGCAACTGATTTTTGCCTGTATTAGTCACTGAAGAGCAACAATGCATTTGCAGAACGGGCACGTTTTCCACACAGGTTTTAAAATAGATTTGCATTTTCCTAAAATCTGCTTTAAGAATTTTTTTTTTTTCATTAAGCTATAAAGTGAGAATATTTTGGGCTATAATATTGTGTTTGGATGTAAATCTTATTAGTCAAAGATCCTCTTCAGCTTACTACTTGAGAAAATAGTTGAGGCATAGATGGTGCTAGTGAGAGCGTGCAACAGCAGTTAAAGCACGTGAGCCAGAATGCCTGGGCTTCACTCCCAACTCCTAATAATTTGTTATAAGTCAGGCTTTAAAACATGAACAGTAAAACGTACCAACATCATAGGGGTGTTGTGAAATCTAAGTATAAAATCTCAGTGAAAACTCTTGCATAAACTAGGCATTGATGATCTTTTTCTTTTATTCACTTGTGCTAAAACTTCATTTAGAAATACTTGAAAGAGTTTGACGTGTTTGTTACTAGTGTCTGTAATTAGGATTTTGATATAGTCAGATGATTTCAGAAGCATCTTTATGGCATTTTGTCTGCTTGCACTTTTGTTTTCTGACAGGTTGGAAGCGATTTTGGATATTTCCCAAAGGATTTACTTGAAATAAATCATAATTATTCCAATGAGGAGCTAGAATTACCAACAGATGTAAGTCTTACTTGTTATTTTTTAATTAGGCTTCTTAGTGTTTCTTATCTTGGCATTCAATAAAATCCTTGCGGAGAATGAGAATATCAGTGACCCTCAGTTACCTTTTGTTAGTAGGCAGCTATGTAAGTGCAAATATGCACGTAAGTGTCGGGGGGGGTGAAATGTTTGTGCAGCCGTGTATGTGGACGGGTGTGTAAGCATCAGCCCAAAATGTGGGCACTGATCTTTCTTTTTTTTTTTTCTTGAGTATTCTGGTTTCCTTTTAACGAAATCTGTTTGGGTTGAGCTCTAGAAATTTTGCTAGCTGGCTCACATGCAAGCTGTTTGTTATGTATGCCGAATTATTTTTTTTCCCCAAACCTTTGAATTTTAAAGTGGTATCAGAAACAAACGAAACTTGATACATTTAGCTTTGATTTTAAAATTAGTCCTTTGAACATAAATGGCTTTCATGAACTAACAGCTACTAACTCTAGAGTTATTTGAGTAAGGCTTGTTTGTGGATGCAGCTTCAGACCCTTATGAAATTGTGTTTGGTGGCTTGCACTGCTGCTTAATTTATTTTTCAGAGATCGTGTGACAGGCAGCTCCTGCTTGGAGAGCTTTGGTCATCTGAGGAGAAACCAGCTAAAAGAGATTTGATGAACAAGCTTAGGAACGTTTGTTTTCTTCTCCCCACCAGCATTCAGCGATAGACGTGCTCTTAATTCATGATATATGTGATGAGTAAAGTGTAATACTGTCAACTCCACTGCTGACTTCCAGTTCCTCACTAGGAGATCTCTGATTGGTCTAAGCCATAAGCTTTTTATTCAGGTTTTTAGAAGTCTTTTGGCAAAACTTCCAGTGATTTCAAAGAGAGTTTTGGTTAAGGACTCAAGGGGTTAATTCTGCACAATTAATATAATTTACTTTGCTGCTGCATTTCTAACCAACCAAATGGATTTGGCCTTATCACTGAAAAAAATATTTGTGACTAAATATTGTTTTTCATTTCAGGAAACGGACTTTGTTTGCTTCGATGGTGGAAGGGATGATTTTGATAATTACAATGTGGATGAGCTTTTGAAGTCGTTGAAAGAGACGACAGCGAATGAAGGAGAAACTGCATCAAGTGATCCAAGGACAAAACCAGCTGAAGGAACTGAAAAGGATGAGGAGATTGAACAGACTGATACGGGGAAGTCCCTTGATGCTTTGGAGGCAGACAATCTTGAGCTCAGCACAGAAGACAAGGAAGCCCTCACCATGACAGAGGAAGCAGACACTTCCCTTACAGAAGGAACTGAAAATACTGGGGAAGACTCCAGTGTCATTAGTCACAAAGAAAACTCTCAGGGAGATCAAATTGCACATGAGCACTTGACAGGAATGCTACATGGGAAGCTAAAAGGGCTAGAAAGTGAAAATACCAAAAACACTAGTATTCCTCAGGGTGAAACCAGTCAACTTGACAAAGAGAATGAAGAAGTCAATGCCTATACACTTTTAAACAGAGAGCTCTCTGTGAACTTGAAAACAAAATTTGGCTCAACTGCTGATGCTGTTGTATCAGATGATGAAGTGACTCGCCTTGTTACATCACTGGAAGATGATTTTAATGAAGATTTGAGCATTAATGCTCATGATGCAGAGGAGCCAGACTTTGCAGATCAATCTGAAGAAATCCCTTTGCTGTCTTTTGCAGCAGAGGATGAAATTACATTCCCAGCAGATTTAGATGATGATGGAAATGATGACACTGAGTCACAAAATCAGAAACCTGATGAAGATGCCAAGGGTGCTACAGAGCTAAATAACCAAAGAGACAACGAGGAAGAACCTGATTCAGATGCATTAATTCTTCAGGATGCCTTCAGTAAGAGCAAGAAATCAGGTGACAGTATAAACGTGGACAGATCTGAATCTAAACAAACAAAAGAGAAACAGGATGAGGTGATGCTAATTAGTAACAGAGAAGCCCCAGCAACAACTCAACCTGAGGATCTCTCCAAAGCATTCCTTAGAAAGGAACCTGTAGATAGAGGTGATCCGGGTTCACAAGACAAAGCAAACAAAACTGAACAGTTTGAAGAGCAGCTGATGGTTGATGGAACTAAGTCACATACTGAAGAGCTGAAGAATACAGCTGTGCCTGATTCTCATGTTTTGCCTAGTCCAGGAGATGATCTGGATTCTGAATCACTTGTTAAAAGCAAGCAAGATGCTCTAAAACCATCTGTTGGTGATACCGACAAAAGTCCTGAAAGAGTGCTGCTTGATCCAATAGAGAAAGATGAAAAAAACTTTGAGGATGACACCTTGGAAGTGGTCTTGGAAAGTGATTTAAAGCACAAAAAGTTACGGGAGAAAACAAAGGAGAGAGGAAGAGCTGAGAACAAGCCTTCTCCTGATGTTCCAGTCAAACTAGTGGAAGAGGTAAAAATTACTTCGAGTGACTTAGGAGATACTGACCTCTTGAAAGAGAAACTGGAGTATGGAATGCCTGCTGTGGAGAAAGAACTTCTAAGACGTGAAGATTTGAAACAAACAGGGGAGACCGATGATGAAAATCAAAACCCCACCCCCTCTCTTAACAAGGAACCTGAAATAAAAAGGAGAAACATGAAAGAAACCCTTACAGGGGAGAGAGACCCAAGCCATAGAGGAGCTGTTGAGCAACCTAGGCCATGGGAAAATGAGACTGAGTATTCAGGTGTGAAAGAAGAGCTTTCAAGAAATCTTGGCAATATGACAGTATTTGAAGAAAGAATTGAGAAAAGGTCCCCTGAAGAAAAATCAAAAAGCACTATGCAGAATGCTAATAGAGAGAATCTCACTCAGCAAGGAACTGCTCGTACTGAGGACATGGACTCAGACAGAAATCTTGGCACCAATTTAGCTGAAGAAAGAACACTAAGACCAGAATTGCAATCTGAAGAGCCAGATGCTGAGGATGACCCTGTCTTGAAACAAATAGAGGAAGAGCTGCTAGAAGATGAGAATGCTGCAAGTGCAAAGCTGTCACAAGCAAAGGCTGCAAATATACAGGGTGATACACTAAATCTTAAAAGTGCAAACCCTGAATCAGAAGTACCAAGTGAAGCTGTTTCAGGAATCACAAATCCTACTTACGAATCGGGAGAGCAAACAAACTCATTTTCTAACAAGGCAAAAAAAACGCTCAGCATGCAAGATGCGAGTGAGACTGGGAGGAAAGAGGCTGAGGTACCTGTAAGCAAAGATGCTAAATTGGATGAGGTGGAAAGTGTCATGGAAGATGAGGAGTCTTCTGAAGCTGAGGACACATCAGCTGTGGAAGAACATAACTTCCAGTCTCCTGACATGGAAGACAACAGTGGCTTTCACCAAAGGAAAGATCATTTCCCAGAGGGCATTTCACAGAGACACTCAAAAGAGATGCAAAATTTAGAGCACATGAGAAACGACCACCAGCAGTCTGCACATTTCCCCAGCCCTGCTGACAGCTCAGCAGCTGCAGATGACACTGTACCAGACTTCAGTGAGTCTGTGAAGCGGCTCACAATAACGAGAGATTTTCTTGATGAAAAACGTGTAATACGTCTACAAAAGTACCTTGGGCTTCAACATGTGGTTAGGATAGAAGCCATGTTTCATGACATGAAGACAGAGATGGAGCTTGCTCGGAAGGCAAGCCACAATAATGAGGATATAGAAAAAGCTTTGGACCAGATACTTGAGTTCTCAGAATCGAGCATTATGGAGGTTGTGGGAAGAGTTCTGGATTCCAGAGTGGCAGAAAATAAGGAGGAGGTGGTGAAAGAGATGGATTTGTACGATGAGGAGAGCGCACTGATGGATGATATTCAAGAATTAATATATTCTTTAAGGAGTAAATATTCATCTGCTAGTGAGAGTGTCCCACTTGCATCTCTTCCAGAACAGGAAGATGATCAACTGCACTTTCAAGGTAGGATGTTAAGCCAGTTAATAAATAGATGAACCAGAAGCAAAACCTCTCCCAGGCAACACTGTGTAACCCAGAGAAGCTTTGAGAAGAGCTTGAGGGAGCAGAATTGAAAGAGGACCTGTGGAATGTGCTGGGATTTTATTTTGAATGTGTATTTTTGGCATTGTGATGGGTGGTCCAGGGACAAATCCTGAGAGGAAACCTTGAGCTCAGCATGTCTGTGCTTTCAGGCCAGGTTCTGTGTAAGATATGTGGGATCCATGCATGGACATGGCTGCAAGGAGCCTTTGGGTCATGTCTATACCTCGTCCTCTCAAGGAACAAGGATTCACATTACTAGTGTGCTGAATTTTCTGAAGGGTTTAGAGCAGTCTTTTTCTCTGAACTAGCTAGGACCTAATTATGAGTGATCCAGTGATTAACGCAAATGTAAGGCACTAAATCCATGCACCTAAAATCTCACGTGTCCCTATCATGTTTTTTCCCATATTTGTCAAAGTGCATCATTAGAATTACGGAAGAAACAGATCTTTTGGGGGGGAAAGAAGCAGCTGTAGAGTCTGCTGCAAACTTGCTGGTTTTGTCTAATACAAGGTGGTAAGGTAGGCTCTTTGCAAGGCTTCTTTTACAGTAGTACTTGTTACGTATGAGATTTCTGATGAAGTAATGAACAATGTAAATATTTCACCTTGCACTATTTCATTGCAAGGTCAGTGGTTGATACCTTGGGTACAGTCCACATAAACATTTTATTAGATGTTACTGAAAGTTGATTGAGAATATATATGAAGCAATACACAAGCTGAAGTGTTTTAAAAGTGTCAAGAAAGCTTTGTCAGATGCAGTATTTCACTGGCGACAGCTGCGGATAAGAAATACACATAAGCTCAGTGCTTAATACATGTCTTCCTGTCAGTCACAGATGGTGCCAAAGAGGCTGAACACGACAGACTTTCCATTGGAAACCCAGATGCCAGCAATGAAGAATTTCAGCAGCTTGAAGATAAGAGGCCAGAACAGCATATTGAGAAGACGGAGAGGGCTGTTAATGCTCCACCTGAGCATGAAGAGACCAACTTCTCAGATCATAGAGAAGCTGAAGAAGGGTATGATACTGAAAGGGGATCTCTGCTGGAAGACACTTCGTTTGGGTCAGTTGATTCAGGACAGAGTGCCAGGGAAGATACTGCTGCAGGTAACCTTTTGGAATTGGGTTATTTTTTTTCTTTTGAATGTGTTTTAAGAAAGTGCCAATTTTTTTCACTCTTATTTTCATTGTTGCTGTAGTCAACAATGTTGCTGTAGTAATGGCTTTCACTAACCTGTGACAGTCCCTCTAGTGGCCGTCCTGCTACCGCTCATCTCAATAGAAGGGTTTTCTACTACCTTTTTGCACTTACAGAAGTTGGAAGAGTTCTCCTATCAGTGTTGTAGTCAGAGCTCTGTGCTCAGGCTGGTGAATTGTGTCTCGGGATGGTAGTGGCTAAAGAGCAGACATCGCTGGAGGCATACCATCAGCCCAGGTTTCTCCCTCCTTGCAGCAGGGCTTGACAGTCCTATGTCTAGGCTACGTAGAATCGCGTGCTCTCTTGCTCTTTAACCTGTGGCTCTGGGCTATGTTACTTTCCAGGAGTGTAGCTTCCCTCAGGCAGTTCAATAATTACTAGCTAAGGTGTTTGTTGGAGTAGGTGAAATTTTTGACTCTTTTCTGCTGAGGCCTTCTCCCTCTGGAGCAAGCGTTGCTGACCTGTGCTGACTCGTCACTATGCCAAGGAGGGATCTGTTATCTTCCCCTGCTTTGTTTTGCCATGAAACTACCATTGCCTCCATTCTCAGTGCTAAGTTCAGCTTTGCTATCTTGCATTCCTGTCTGATTATGCTTAATAAATCTGTCTTCACTGAGCCCATGTTGCTTAGCTACTGAGGTACTATACCATTTCCAGTACCAAGCATTTTTGAGCAGCTACTAAATTCTGAGGGAGACTCTAGGTTGAATGCAAAGATACTAGGTTGAACGCCAAGATACCTAATGAATTTTAAATGGTTGGAGGATTACTTATGTGGTTAAGCAGTTGGATGTTCAGTTGTACTTTAGACCATCTTCCATGTCTTCCTCAATGGCCGTTTGCCAGGAATTCCTAGGCGGACTGCTAGAAGTGCTGAGAAGAAACAGGGCAGACGGTTGTAGAACTGCTGGTCACAGGAGCTGCTGAAACAAGCCTGGGCTGGTGGCTGTTTGAATCTGGTAACCTCAATTCATGGCAACACTAGGAGGGAGAGGAAGGGGAGGCAGGCTTCAGAACAAGGTAGAAGCAGAGACAGTTTAAAGCTTATGCTGTACTAACAGTGCTGTAAGTTCGTCAGAAGACAGAGGTTTACCGATGAGGAATAGAAGCATGTGCTTTGTTGTTGTTACTGCCGCTGACTTGCTGCTGAAGGAGTGAGCGAGGCAGCGCCTTTGTGTGTCTGTGTCCCTCTCTGCGGTACCTTTCCCACAGCAGCCTGCAGAACGTCAGTATTCTTTAAGGGGGACTTTTGCCTCTTCCAATACCCCGGAGAACCGAGGGCTGCAATTTGAAATCTCGCCTGTGATGCCGCAGAAAACGCGGGGGGTAGGCGGGGACAGAAGCGTGTTCCCGTCGCAGCTCTCCCCGCTCGGCAGGCCCGGCTGAGGCGGCCGCTCCGTGAGGTAACCACCTCTCTCTTTTCGCCCTCCAGACGCCGACGGGACGGCCGGGCGGCCCGCGGGAGGCGGGGCGGGGGCAGAAGCCTCCTCACGGGGAGCGCTCGGCGAAGCGACGCGGGAGCTGCTGCGGCGGGTGAGCGGCGGATAAAGATGGCGCGTGCGCACGAGAGCGGGGACGGGGCGGTCGCGAGGGGATGACGCGCGAGGCCGGGGAGGAGGGGGGCGTGATCCCGTCACTCGGGGCTGACGTGTGCCTTGCGAGTTGGCTCGCGCCGCCATGGAGCCCGCCGGCGGCGGAGGGGGCGCGCGCCCCGCGGAGCCCCCGGGGCGGCTGCTGCAGGTGCGTGCGGGGAAGGCGGGAGGAGGCCGTCGCGCGCGCCGGCCGTTGGCAGCCGTTAACGGGCGGGGGGGGGGGGGGCGGGGGGCGGCCGAACCGGGGGGAGAAGGGGTGCCCGCGGAAGGACCGGCTCGCCCCGAGGCTGGGCTTGGCAGCGGGGGAAGTATGCGTCCTCCTGCCAGCTTCACGCTTCTGTCCACTGTGGCCAGGGAGAAGGCAGTGGCTTTTGCCTGGCGGGTATGGTTTGGTTTTGCCTCTGAGCGCCACGTCCCTATGGGCCTCTGTAAACTGCGCCAGGTGTTGACACCTCTTTTTTTTATTTCTTGTTTTTCTTTTTTATTTTTTTTTAAGGTGATTGGTGCTCTCTGGCCTTTCAGAGAGTCGTATGACGAGACACATGACATATGACCCTGTGACCAGGGTGGCAGCCGGTAAAAGGTCTGAGCTGTTAACGAACGTCCAGTAGAAGCTGGATGTAAAGCTGCTTTTATTTCTTTTCTTTTTTTTTTTATTATGTTTTTCCATCATTACAGCTTTATTTGGAAACCGCTCAAATAACCACTAGTACTGCATAACGCAAGATGTGGGTATTGGCTTATTTCGGTGTAACTGTTCTGTGCCAGCAGATTGTAACTGTCGGGTGTCTTCCGGATACTCAGGCTTTTGAGCTGAACTCCGAGCATCGAGCTGCCTTGTGGTTTTCCTCATTTTCATTTTTCAGTTTGCAGAAAAACGGCAAGAAGGCTCTAGATGGTTCTCTGGCTTTAGGAGAGGAATGAAAGCATTTGGCAGATTGCTTATGTTGCCCGAGTATTTAATGAAAACATATTCATAGTTGTCAATGCTGTTGGCTTTCAGTTGGTTGCTACCCTGCCTGAAGAAATTCGTCCTGGGCCTGATTTCCATGGACTTCCGTGGGAGCCTATTATTATCACTGCCTTAGTGGGAATTGCCACACTTGCCATAATTTTTTGGAGAACCTGCCTTTCAGTGAGTATATACTTCATGCTTCAAGCCTGCTGGCGTTTCACTTACTGAGCTGTTTTTAATATGGTTGAACTGTTGCAGCATTACCAGGGTCAAAGCAATATGTAGTATTTCACGTTTTTACTTTTTGCATTTAGAGTGTTAATATGAACTGAATGCTAGGCTTAATAGCTAAACTAGGGTGCAATTTTATTTAGACTGTGAAGCGTTTCCTTTAAGCTATTAACTGAAGATTTCTTGAGAGAAAGTTTCGAAATAGGGGAGTATGATGTAAATAAAGAAGGACGAGGAAAGGGTCAGCATATCTTGGAAGTGAGAAGCCTTCCATGTGCTTGAGCCTGTTGCTGACTATATCCAAAACACAGTTAATCCTTCCCACTTCATATTGTCCAGCTGCTTGTAGGTGCCACATTTAGAAACTTAAACACCTGATCGTAGTTCTCACTGGAGATCTTGTTCCCTGCTCTTCTCCTTACTTGGCATTTGTCCTCTTCTCTGCATAGATAAATTTTTGTGCAAGAAAAATACTATCACCAGCTCTCAAGTGTACCAATGTGTGTTTCCTTGGGAATTGATAAATGCAAATCAGATAGAACAGTTTGTTTTGCAGCTGTCCAGCTCAGTGATTATACACTCTGGAAGCCTGTGGAGTATTTTATCTTTGGCAAAAATAAATTGAAATTAAATATTACCTCTAACCGTATTGGTAGATCTTTCCTTGTCTAGTTTTGATATTGAATACACTTGGTCAGTTTCAAATGAAAACTAACATTAATGTAACAGCATAAAAAGAAAGCTTCTGAAATTCTTCTGTAACAGCGTTAGTTTTGAAATGAGCAACGATCATAAAAACATGCATTGCTTTAGAAGGATCAGCACTGGGATGCAAATGTTTTTTGTCTTTGCAAGTTCATGACTGCCGTTTGATGCAAAATGGTTTCATTTTCTTTGTTGCAAATCAGATGTGGGCAGTTACTGCAATCCTTCTAGTGACCGAGTAAATGGGCGTTTACAAAGGCTCTAGGACAGGGCATTAGCCTGGAAGCTTTTATTAGAAAACAGCTTAAGCTTGTTTGTAGTGTTATTCAACACTCTTGTTGGCAGCAATAGATATGTTTTCCACATGTTTCTTTAATCTGCGTATAAGTGGTGCCTTTTCACTGCAAGGAAAATTAATAAATTTTTTAGCTTACCACTTTTTTCGCTAATTTTTTTTTCTTTTTCTGTAGGTAAAGAGTAGAATGTATCAAGGTGAGTTTCTCTATACCTTTCAGTGTACTTGATGCTTAGGCTTGCAAAAATTTTAAAGATTGTATCAGAGGACCAAGTATTCACTGCCTTTCAAGGAGGATGCCAAGTCTAAGGTTGTGCTGTAGGCTAGGCCAGTAAATGATACTTCCTTGAATCTGAGGATTTCAATTTTGGTTTTGATAATGGTTGGATTAGGAGAAACGAAGCAGCTCGCACCTGCTAATTAAAGGGCAAGGATAAGCTCCACCTTGTTCAGTGTAGATGTGATCCATTGGTTTACTGGAAAGATGGTAGTGGGGAATAGTTTGTTTGGATTTTTGGATCTCCTTTTGCTTGTTGCTTCTCACAAAGAGCAATAGCTAATTCCTGTCATCTTTTTGGATTGAGTGGAGCCTGAAACTGACTGCTGTGCACTTGCAAAGAAACCTTCTAAATGTGGACTTAAATATACAGATATTCCTGTGGCTAGCACATCGCTTTTTCCAAGAGCATTTCTTTAGCTTCAGATATATAAAATGAAAGTGTGCTGAATGGAAAAGAAATAGGTTTCTAAAGTAGGGCGATTGCTGAAATTCATAACTTAATACAAAATAAAATTACCAAAGAATTGTCTTCACATGAAATTTCCACCTCTTTCTTCCTCGCAAACCATACTACTTATCAGTCGTTCCTATTTTCATTGTAGTTATAGTGCAGTTTCTGTCTGTACAATTAATGCAGAGTTGATGAGCTGAAAAAACATCATCTTAGATCTGTAAGGTGATTTCTGTACTGTAAAACAATCATTGAAGGGGGAAAGATATTGTTACGGGTGGGGTAGAAATTACTTAATAGCTCATCCTAAAAAACCCGAGAAGCATAGGTCTGTTCTTCCCACCTCCACCCAATATTCTCCTGTATGATAATGTATAGAAGTTACTAAGGCTAAGAGCAAATAGATATTCTTCAAGTATGATAAAGATCATATTGTTATTCAAGTCTTTATGTAAAATAGAGGAATATTAACAGTGACAAAAATACTTTGAAAGATAGATTAATTTTGGAGTCTCAAAGATAAAATTGATTATTCACTGTCTGTGACAGTAGTAAAATGGGAGAACAAGCTAATGCAGGGATTCCTGACCCCCTTAAACTGCTGAGAGCTGTCTTGTACCCTGGCAGTCCCTTGTTGGCTCTCCTCTCCCCAGAGGAGGGAGGGCTGGGGACCCTCTGGCCCAGAAGCCTTCGTGTGGGAGGAGAAGGAGCAGTTGCGGTCGCACCCAGTGGGATGCAGCTGGAACAACCAGTGCTTCCTGTTTGTGCTGCAGGATTTGGTGTGAGGCAAGTGGGGCTTGGGGTGTTCAAACACAGGGGTGGTTTGACTTTGAAGGAGAACAACAGCTGGATGTGCTTTAATTTGCAATAAAATAATTTTAAGTATGTTAAAGTTTTTTTTTGTTGAAACCTAAGGGTTTATTAGCAGCTTGTTCAGGTTGAGAAACAAATGCATACCTGAAAAACTGTTGCTCAGTCACAACCCTTTTGAGATCTGTTAGAGAGCAGTGCAGTTCCTCGAGCCTTACTGATGCAGTCTGCTAGCTGACAGTCTTGTTTCTGTTCCCAGTAGGTCTGTCAGGGTTTTCATCTTATTGTCTTCACTGACGAAACGTTCAGTTTCAATACAGCAGAAAGGTGGTTGTTAGGGAAGATGTTGCATCTCACTAAGTGTTGGAACAGCAGTGTTGAGATGGTCTTCCCTTGAACACACCTTGTCTGTCTGTAGCCAGCATCTTAACTCCACTCTGCTGCACTTTCTGTGTAGTAGATGCAAGAGCTGTACACTTTGTGTCAAGGTGCAACGCTTTACAGTCTTGTTTTCAATCCTAACTGTAAATGAAAGCTGGAGGTGCTTAGAGTCCTGCAGAAAAGGCTGCCTGCCAGGGAATTGGCACTGTCCTGATCTATGCCGTAGTCCTTACTTGAAAATGTTCCCTGTAGTGTTAGTAATGATATGCAGTACAATTACTGTAAGCTTTCTTTTTCTTCCTAGTGACTGAAAAGCAACTTGCTGAAAAGATTAAGAAACTTCTGCAAGAAAAAACAGAAATCTTAGAAAAGATGACAGAATATGATCAAAAGGTATTGTTGTAGGTTCTTTTCCTTTGTTTCCTAATTTGCTCTTATTAGTTTGATGATACAGTCAATGCAATGGCTAATACATTTTTGTTTTCTGTTCTTACTGAATATTATGTTGGTGATTTCCTCAGTTGTGTTTTGGTTGTTTCTGTGCTTAGATAAAAGCAGCAAAGGAATCTGTGAAGGTGGCGCAGGAACAAAAAGACATTCTCTCTGATGAAACTGCAGGGCTTAAGGTAAGCCTTACTTTCAACTTGTACTGAAAGCAAAAATATCAATAAAATAACTTGCTTTGTTTGGTCTTTTACTCTGTCTCTCTTTTTTTCCTTTTTTTTTCTTTAGGACACTGTCAAAGGACTGGAAGAAGCAAATCGTCTGCTAGATGACAAAGTAAAAAATCTGCACACAAGGCTTGAAGTGGAGAGAAAAAAGAATGAGAAGAAACAGAACAAGGTAAGAGCAATCACACTCATGTCTTATATTATTCTTAACATAATGTGTCCTAGAAGCTAGTCATGACCTGACGGGTAAAGTGGTAAAGTTAGAGCAAACAAGATGAACCACCTCGAAAAGAGAACTGAAATCGAGTTTCAGGTTCATCCTAAGCTCAAGGAAGAGGATCTCTTGTATTATTTTAATATTGTATTATTTTAATATTATTATTTTTTTTAAGAGCTTGATGGGCTTTTGTGGTTATGTGCTCTCACGCACAAACAGATGTGTTCAAGTCATGGGCTAGCCTAATAGTTCCTAGCTGGAGCCAGGAACTTCCTTAACAATATGAGCTGAAGGCTTCAGATTGATAAGGAATGTTTGCTGATACTTAGAGAAATCATCTAATTCTATAGTGAGTGTGAAGATCTCTCAGCTGCCCCTTGTTGTCTTGTTGTTTAAAAGTATTTATATTGAGTTTTTTTCTTTTTCCTTTTTTTTTTTCTTTCTACATTTTAAGGCCTCATTTTCTCTAGTAATGGTAATCTCCAAACAAGGTCTTTGGTCTTGTTTTGATCAAAGGTTGTTGCTAATTACAGCAGCACGTGTTACTTTCATTCTAGACTGTGCAGATGTGCAGGGAACTTACCCAGCCACAAGCAGGCAGAGTCACAGAGGGAAGTTAATTCTGATGTGCTGTATGTTTCTGTTTCTTACCTTGTTGATAAGGCAGTGCTCTGTTGCTGCTAGTCTAATGGCTGCTTTAAATGGACATTCATTGGTGTTTTGACTTTCCTTTTATGCTACCAGTTTACACAGGTAAAATTAATTACTCAGGCTATGGTATGCACCAGACTAATACAAATACGTACCTTTTCTTATGTAGATTTCTGAAACCCAGAAGTCCTTGGAGAAACTTCAAGAGGCTGTCAGTGTGCATTCTGTGGAGCTTTCAGAGGTAAAGCATCATCCGCACCCTCTCAACAGGCAAAAGTTCTGGTACCAGCAAAATTCCTATCTAGGATGCAATAGAAAATGCTGACTTGGCAGATTCTGTGTTGTTTGTGCATATATATATATTTTTTTTTTTTCGTTTTCACCTTAGCCAGGTATTACGTAGCTTTTTTTCCATTACAGTTTGACTTTGTCTTTTTGTTCCTTTTTTATTTTTTTTCATATATAGGTGCAGATAGCCCTTAATGAAGCTAAATTAAGTGAAGAAAAGGTGAAATCTGAACTTCATCATGTGCAGGAAGAGAATGCTAGGCTGAAAAAGAGCAAAGAACAAGTAAGTTATGCCCAGGCAGGCAGTTTTTGAGTGAAATATTGGGGCTTTATATTCCTGGTTTTCTTGAGTATAACTTCAGTGTGTCTCTGTTTTCTTAATGTATCCACATTTCATATTATCATGATAAAAATTAAAACCCCTTGTGCCTGCCTGCTTAAACTTTTTGTGCAGGTGAGCCACATGTCCTCAGTATGAAGGCTTTGCCTATTCCAGTGATTCAGTTTTTGTCAACAACTTCACAGAAAGTCTGCTGATGTGGTAGTTGCTGCATGATCGGGAGATTGCTACTTGGGATAAGAACTGAAGGAAGTCGTGGTAAAGAGTTGCCAGAAAAGCAATTCTGAAGCTATATCAGGAGGACTCTTAGCCCTGAAATGTTATGACAGTTCTTTTTACAAATAATTGTAAATCACTGTTTTCTTTCTCCATATATGAAGTAGATGGACTTTTAAGGAGTCTGGTTTTGAAATGTGTGAGCAGTTTCGTTCTGACATTGGGATATTGGCTGAGAAAATGTCAAATTTGTAAAATCGCCTAATAATGTAAACTGCAGAAATATTCCCAGCATCCAGTTCTACCAATGGCCTAGTGATGAGTGTGATAACTGGGAAGTTTACCTTTTATCTGTGATCTGGGGTGATCAGTTATCACCAGAGCTGGCAGTAAAATACTTTAGTTACGTATACTCTGTACTAAAAATAAAGCAAGTAATCATCTTGCCTTGGTGTGCATACAGCTGCTAAAAGAAGCTGAAGGTTGGAGTGAGAGGCATACTGAGCTCAGTGAGCAGATCAAACTGTATCAGAAATCGCAGAAAGACATAGAAGAAGCACTTGCCTACAAGGAAAATGAAATCGAAGTAGGTTCTTTGTAACAAGCTTGCTTTAAATCTTGCATGTCGTGAAAGTACTTGGAAGTACTTCACAAAATGCAGAGCAATTCTTTTTCAGTGAACCTTTGATTTCATCATTAGGTCTTAACTAACTGCATTATGCAGCTGAAGCAGCTCGACATGGATTCTGAGGCCAAGAAGGATGGCGAAGGGCGTGAATGGAGCGTGGGAGATGATCTGGCCAATGGAGAGGTGCCAGGTACAGTAATCCTGCCTGCTGGCCGGTACACCTGCTGGCTAAAACACATGTGGTGGCATGTTCATGTCGTGTCAGATGGGGAACAAGGGGAATCTGTGCCTGTAACTGCCAGTGGGTGAACAGACAAAATGTCTCCTAACGGGAGAAACTGTTAGAAAGGCCAAGAATTGCTTTTAGGTTGTCTTCTAGGTGTATTGTAAGTCTAATGGCAGAGTTTTAAAGATTGCATTTAAAGTTTAGTAATTAGGAACGTTCTGAAAGCTGAGAATCTCAGCTTTCTTCTTATGCTATGTTTATTTTTAATATGAATTTTCAATAAGTTTTGTTTTTTTGTCTGGATAGATAATTAATTTAGGTAATTACACCTTTTAAATCTGAAAGACCGAAATAGATATTTTCAAAACTACTCAAGGCAGTTTATTCCTCCTGATGCTGCACATGTATTTGCTACATCTCTTGTATTTGAACTCCTGGGTTTTGGTGTTTTGTTTTAGTATGCAGGCTGGAAATACATACTTTTTGATTTTGACCAGTAACATGGCCAGTAACAGCCGGTTTTGACCAATAACCAGCAACCTGACCAGTAACAGACCCTACGTTCATGTTAATGTGGTGGCAGGAAGAAGGTGAAGAAATCTTCCCAATGCCTTTTGGAATAATAGTTCTGTTCTGCTGGTCATGGAATTGCTATTGTGCCTTGTTCCTCACCTTCAGGTCCTTTTGTTTTGGTTCGTTTTTTTGACCATGTAGGGAGACCTATCCCAAATTAAAGTATAGGGAGTATTATTTCACAGCTGTAGAGACCAGGGAGTTGAGGATAAAAGACAGGGAAAACAAATGTATTTTTCTCTTCTAGATAACGAGAGTGAGAAGATGAAGACTCAGATAAAGCAGATGATGGATGTCTCCAGGGTATGCTGCACAAGATATCTAATAAATGCAGTCACGTTACTGCTATGGCTAAGATAATAAACTTTCTGCTCCTCTTTTCAGGTAAAAACTATGTTATCCATAGTTGAAGAAGACAGAAATCTTCTGCAATCCAAACTGAGTGATGAAGTAACAGCAAGACATGAGCTAGAAGGTAGGCTTATGTCGTGGGTTGACCCTGGCCAGCCGCCAGGTACCCACACACCCACTCACTCACTCCCCCTTCACGGCTAGACAGGGGGAGAAAATATTTCCAAGGGTTTGGGGTTTGAGATAAGGACAGGGAGATCACCCTCATTTACCATCCCGGGCAAAACAGACTCAGTTTTGGGAAATTAGGTACATTTATTAAAAGCACTAATCAGAGAGGAGTAGTGAGAAGTGAGAAAGAGCAAATAGATCTTAAACAGAACACCTTCCCCCATCCCTCCCTTCTTCCTGGGCTTAACATCAATCCCGGTTTCTCCACCTCCTCCCCCCCGAGCGGTGCAGGAGGACAGGGAATGGGGGTTACGGTCAGTTCATCCGACGTTGGTTCCACCGCTTCTTCACTCTGGGGGACGACTCTTCACTCTTCCCCAGGCCATTGTGGGGTCCCTCTCACGGGAGACAAGCTTCACGCTCTCTTCTCCGCGTGAGTTGTCCCACGAAGGGCAATTCATCACAAACTGCCCAACGGGAGACACCTCACGAGGGGCAGCCCACCCCTCGTGAGTCTGAGGCGCAGTCCTTCGGGGGAAACTGCTCCAGCGTGAGCCACCTGCAGCGTCCCAAAAGTCCCACCGGCCAACCTGCTCCAGCGTGGGCATTCCTCTCTTCCACGGGCTACAGGTTCCGGCAGCGACTTGCTCTGATGCGGGCTTCCCACGGGCTACAGCCCCCTTCAGGCATCCACCCACACGGCGTGGAGTCCTCAGTGGACATCTACGCGGTGATCCTCACGGTGGACTTCTGCACCTCGCCCATGGGCTGCAGGGGGACAACCCGCTTCACCATGGTCTTCACCACGGACCCGGGGGACTCTCTCTGCTCCGGTGCCTGGAGCTCATCCTCCCCCCTCCTCCTTCTTCGCTGACCTTGGTGTCTGCACAGACTCTCACTCCTCCATCTCCGTGCCAGCTGTTATGGCGCAGTTCTTTTTCCCGTTCTTAAATATGTTTTTCACAGAGGCGTTCCTCTGCTATCACCTTACTGATAGGCTCAGCCTTGGCCAGC
The DNA here is from genome assembly GCA_020746105.1 of Trogon surrucura. Taxonomy (NCBI): domain Eukaryota; kingdom Metazoa; phylum Chordata; class Aves; order Trogoniformes; family Trogonidae; genus Trogon; species Trogon surrucura. The sequence goes on from CM036618.1 coordinate 106,836,742, forward strand.
GGCGGGTCCCTCTTTGTAGCCGGCTGGCATTGGCTCTATCAATCTTGGGGAGCTTCTAGCAGCTTCTTGCAGAAGCCACCCTGCAGCTCCCCCCCCGCCGCCGAAATCTGGCCAGGCCAAACCAAAACAGCTTAGCAAAAGAATTGCTGAGGATAAAATGCTCTTTGTTATTTAAAAAGAAACTGTGTGTGTAACAGTGGTGTAACAGTTCTCATTGCAACTTCCTTCAACTTCCTTACCTCCATTTGCTTTAACAACAGAGCAGATAAAAAAATTGGAACACGACTCCTGTTCGCTGCAGTCGGCCAAGGCTCGACTAGAAAATGAATGCAAGACACTACAGCAGAAAGTGGAGATTCTTGGTGAACTCTACCAGCAGAAGGAGATGGCGCTCCAGAAGTAAGCTTTTTGTTACTCTTCCACAACGTAGCATAGTATATCGTAAGCACTATCCAAATTTTTTTTTTTTTTTCAAGTTGTGTTTGAATTGAAAGGTGGTGACTACTGTTTTGGTATGGTTGAAGCTAGTACCCCTTTTTACTTTTTCTGCCATTCCAGAGAATCTAAAAAGAATATCACTTTGCACACCCAATATTGCCTCCTACTATGTGGGTGGTTGCTCTGTGTCCAGAAATGACAAGGAGAATACAGTGACCATTAAGATTTGTTTCAGTTACTTGGACCTCAGTTCAGTGAATCTAATTCTCACAATGCAGAAACTTACTATGTTACCCTTGTGAGCTTTCTGCATTCTCAAAGGGCTGAATTAAGGCTGTTGGTGGTGGCAGCTGAGATGAATGAATTGCTGGCAGTGAAGAACTAGTTACATATCTGTGTTCATTCCTTTATCTTAGTTATTTTGCAGGGAAAATTCGAGATAGAATTCAGAGAGTACTTGAAAGAAAGCTTCTTTCCGCATGGTTGATGACTATTGGAGTGTGCTTGTCACCTTGGGCTCTAAATTCCGCCTTTCTCACTACATGTTGATTTTTTTCGTTTCCCTTGGTTAGATGTCCGTTCTGCATATTTCTTTGTACTTTTGTAAATCTGGATTACCATCTGTAGAATTTGTGAGCAAACTACAGTATCTGAAGAGATGAACTCTGCACTTAACTAGATTCTGACCAAGTCCTTAGATGCTGACAGGACTTTGCAGTCAACTGCCTGTCCTTAATTTTCAGATTTTATATCTGAAGGGTTTGTCTTTTGGTTTCAAAAGACAGTATTTACGTCTGTCTTTTTTTTTTTTTTAAATATCTCTTTATTTTCTCTCTGTTTTCTCTCTGTATTCTCATGCATTATTGTAGATTCTGATATCACTGTTGTTAGCAAGGGAATAGCTTGATTTTGAGTCGTAATAGATGTATGATGGTGGAAATTAGTTTTATTTTTTTGTCCTGTGCAGAAAACTAACCCAGGAAGAGTATGAGCGTCAGGAGAAGGAGCAGAAATTGTCTGCTGCAGATGAAAAAGCTGTGCTGGCCATCGAAGAAGTGAAAGTTTACAAGTAACTTCAGTTTCTGAAGACTGATTTTCCTTTATTTTGACTATCGAAGGAAATTCATTTAAGCCTCTCTTCCTCCCTTCTTCCTTCTCCACAGGCAAAGGATCCAAGATATGGAAGAAGAATTGCAAAAAACAGAGAGATCTTATAAAAACCAGGTAAACTTCTTGCTTGCTGGCTATTGTGTCCCTTTTACCACATCATTCCAATGCTCTGTAGTGAGTTATTGGAAATACTAGTAGTTGGACAAAATAAAATAAAACGCTTCATTTCTTCTCAGATTGCCGCTCATGAGAAGAAGGCACATGACAATTGGGTGAGCATGTTCTTCCTTTTCTGATGCAAACAATTTGTGTTTGACTTCAGATTGCTGCAGTTAATGCAATTGGTAAAATTTTCCCTAACAGCTTATTGCCCGCTCTGCTGAGAGAGCTCTAGCTGAAGAAAAAAGAGAAGCAGCCAACCTGAGACAGAAGTAAGTACAGCGTGGACTGTTTTTGTTGCTCTTTAAACATGCTGTGTGTTGCTTGGGAGAGGAGGAGCTCAAACAATGCAAGGTGCTCCGTTAGCCTGCTGGCTCAGAATGTGCAGTGCATATTGGGGTTGCTAATTTTTAAACTACTATTCATCTGCTTGATGGTTAAAGTAAGATTTCTTGGTGAAAGCTGTAACATTTTACAGCAGAGTTTGCTTTATTAAATTACAACAAATACATCACATGTATTGATTGAATAACAAAAAAACCCTTTATTTTTTAAAATTAGATTAATAGAAGTAAACCAAAAAATCGTTATGCTTCAAAGACCATTAATTGTAAAGCCGACTCCAGGCAGACCTGATCGCCAAGTCCCACCGCGACGAGGTAAATGCTGCTGTTTCTCCCAAAATTTTGGTCTTTGAGTCAGTATATCCTACAAAAATAAGGCTATGATAAATTGTAGAAGAGTAAATCAAGTGCGTTTTCCTCTTCGGCAAGGGCCCTTAAGCAGAGATGGCTCTTTTGGTCCGTCACCTGTGAGTGGAGGAAATCCATCCCCCACACAGATGATAGAAGTTCCTCCTCGGCCCCTTTCTGCACCTCGAAGGGAAGGCTCAAGAGGTGAATTTGGTAAGCAGTGAAACTTCTCTTCTGTGATAACTCTCTCATGCTACAAACCTAAAAAGGCTGAGGGTGATTTTTGGTTCTAGGGATAGTGTTAAGTATTGATACCTGCTTTATTAATACACAGATAAGTGGTGGGGGTTGTTTTTTGTTTCTTCGGTTTTTTTAAATAGAAATAGCTCAGGCACATGTTGAGGATCTCTGGTTTCCCTTAAGGTACAGTGGTAGATGGACCCCCAGTTCCACGAAGGCCACCTGAGTTACCTGGAAGGATGTCTGTTCCTGGTAAGTTCTGTGGCCTGCAATCAACTACAACTTATTCAATTATTCTCTTACTTAAGACATGTAATTTAAAAACCATGATCCTTACCTCAAGTGTGACAACATATGCAGTTGTGGCTCCCTTTACAGATCTTGGGCCTGCTGTAGCGTCCCTGATCAGCAGTGGGCCAAGAACCTCCTCCCCTTCCACAGCCATGGATGGAGTGGTAAGTTGAAAAAGCCCCCAGCCTTCTGGAAACATTCCTAATACATGATTCACTGTACTTCCTGCTGCTTCTTTAACTGTATCATGTTCTGTCTTGTCTATATCCTGTTACTATCCTTATTTGCTGTCAAAAAAAAAAAAAAAAAGCAACCTTCTCCCAAAGAGTCTGAAGCCCCCTGTGTAGCTACTGATTCACCTTCATCTGTTGAACCAGCTACAGTGAGTATTCAGAGGCTGAATATGGTGTTACTTTGCTTTGATGGAGAGGAATAACAGGCTTGGTGTTCTGAACTGCTAAGTAACAAAATGCTCTGCAAAACTAACCAAGGGCTTATACCTCTGTCTGAAAAGGTTTCTCTAATTATGAACAGTTGCTGTCTGGTTTTTATGGAGTTCAGGAAATGAGATCTTTCTTGTTAAGGACTGCAGGCAAACACTTTGGAGTGACTACAGCAATAATCTTAAGAAGCTGACTTACCTGTGGTATTTAAGCACAATTCCATATGTAATTCAAGGTGCCAGGCCCTTTACCAAGGGGGTGTCTGCCACGGACACTTAAAAGGGATTGAACTTTTCCTTAGTACATCTTTAGCTGAAGAAAATTTGTCATCTCAGAAGGTACACTAAACACTCCTAGGTAATGCAAGCAGTCTTCTGGGTGAAAGGACAATGCTGGTGAATTGCATAATTTTCCTGATTTTTTCACTTGGTTAATGTGTTTTGGGGTGTGTTTTTCTGTTGTTCTACTTTTTGTGGGTTTTTTTTTTTTACTTTGTTCTCTCTTCTGTTTTTTTCTTTTCTTCCCTGCCCCTCCTGTTTCACATCTTGGCCTTTGGGCAAGTGGGTTGTGGTGTTCAGCAGTATCAATACTTATGTCATACAGTGAGTAAGATGCTGAAGTATGACCTAATCTTGCACAGGCTAATACTACTCCCAAAGGCCCACCTTCTTTCCCCGGGACACCTATCATGACCTCCCCAGTGATGGGACCTCCGCCTCCACCGCCTGTTCGCTACGGACCGCCGCCAGCTCCTCTCCGTGGGCACTTTGGGCCTCGACCTCTTCCAGTGCCCTTAGGTACAGTCACGTTGCCGTGTGCCAAAACTTAAGTTTCCTCACTATGCTTCTTGGAAGGCTGCTGCAGAACTGAGATCTGCCGTGCATTAGCCAACGGCTTCCCCACACGTGGGGTCTGGCTGTCTTGCACAATAAGCTTGGTCAGATGGAGTTTTTCAAGACTGCAAAGGTATTAAGGAGGTAGTTTTCCTTGTTTGGTCTAAACTGGAAACCAGCAGCCAAAAGTCACTAGAATGTAATTCATGGCCTGTCAGATCTGCATGTGACAGTGCCCCACCCCAGAGCTGCTCCAAAAAGTGAAGAAATGTAGAATGAGTCAGGAGCTTCACCATTGTGGGTAAAACAAGATTTTGCTTAACTCCATGTTTTCCTTCTAGTTCGTGGTGCTCCCTTGCCACCTCCAGCTGCAAGAGATTTCTTACCCGGCCCACCTTTAGGAATGAGAGATCTGCCTCCTGGCCCACTACCGCCTCCTCCAGATCCAAGAGGCTATGGACGTGCACACCCTCCTTTTCGACCTCTAGGTCCTCCTGGCCCAAGAGATTATCCTCCAGGCCCACGGCTACCCCCGCCTGGTTCAAGAGACTATACACCTTCTCCTAACAGAGACTTGCCTCCAGCGGGACCTAGAGACTACCCTGTGGGCCCTGCGCCGCTGCCACCACCGGGCTCAAAGGACTACACCCAGCCTCCGGTGCAGAAACCCTAACTGCAGCTCTGGTCAGCAGCTCCAGGGAATGGACTCTAGCACACTTCCTGCTGTCAGGATTTTAGGAAATGGCTCTCCTTTTGAAGCCACTTGTCTCATTTCAGTATATTGCAGCTTTTGCAGGATTAACTTTTATCCAATTGCTACAGACATCTTATGTGCATTTATGATCACCTTAAACTCATCCATCCTCTTGGGCTGCAAGAACCTTTTCGTGATGGACTTGAACCTACTCTAAACGTGCAATAGAAAGGAAGTACCTGTGTGGCTAGTTTTAATTAAATGTAGCCTCTGTAACCAGTTGGTGAATGAACTAATTTCGTGAAAAATGTAAATCAAATCATTTCCTGTGGAAATAATTTTTAAGTAAAATGCTATTCTACCTGCCTTCTCCATCACATCATTAAGCTGCAGTTATTGTAGGCCAGGAGTTTACATGAGGACTGTGAGGTGTTTTGTTTTTTTTTTTTTTTAAAAAAAGATGTCTGATCAGAGATCAGAAGCACAAATGACACTGTATTCAAAGGAAAGCTATAATAAAAAGCAAAATTCCTTTTGCTAAACCCTGAAGGCTTTGTTTCAGTGCCATTTTTTGTTCAGAAAGGATCTTGGTTATTAGCATAACCAGAGAATGCTACAGCCATGGCCAAATTCAAGAACTGAATCAAGGCTCAATAACTACCACTGCTGGAAGATTAATGACTTAAGCTGAACTAGCCTGGTGCAGTATGGACTTCATTCACTTAATGTGAAGGACAACAGGAGATACAGCCTTCCTCAGCTGAAGGGCAGTACAGAGCTGGAAACCTTTATTAAGTGGTGTAGTTAGTTTGGAAATACAGGTGAACGCTCCAGGATTTGAGAAACTAAGAAATTTGATAATCGCTTTCAAGAGTAGCTCGCAGCATTAAGCAAGGTTTGAAAGCTGGGTTTTCATCTTGGTATTTAAGACCCATTCAGCTTCATTAGCAGCAAGGTTGTATTTTTACAGCTTTGTTCACTTTTTTAAAGAAGTTCCACAAAGCAGAGTGGCTTTATACAAACCACATTAGCCTGTATTGCTTCAAATCAGTTTGTATACACAGAACACGGGATAGCTTAAAAAAAAACCACAAGGAACCTACACTTGTAGATGTTTGAGGGAGTCTCTGAAGGTAAGTGTTAGTAGAAGGATGAGTATATAGTATTTGGCATCCTGGGCCACTTTAGCCACGAAGGTTTTTCAAAAGTGTTCTGTACAAAAGTAAGCCTTAGGGAAGAAAAATAAGGGAAAACAACTAAGAATAATAAAAAAACCCTACTGAAAGGCCATTACAGCTTTACTGCCAGAGTACAAGCAGCCATTAAAATTGCCATCTGGGTGTTACATTCTTACAGTACAAGTATTAAGCTTTTCAGATGTAAGATGAAAGACAAGATAGAACATCACTAAAGCATAAAACGATACAGGAGGTTGCGGTGTGGGGAGTAGTAGTCCTTTCAGTGAAAGACAGTTTACAGAAAAAAATGCAAAGGGTAGAAGCAACTTTAAAAACGGTATTTCACACTCTACAGACATTAATTCACAATTAGTTAAATACAAAGCTCTACTTGTGTATTTAACAAAAATACTTAGAAGTTGACATTTAATATAACTGGAGTTAATACAGACATAACAAGCTGGGGAAGAGTCAAGGTAAGCATCAGAAACAACAGGTTTGTAATTCAAGTGCAAGTGTTCAATTTGCGTAGCGACTAACGACATGCACGTTGATGAACATTCGTGTTGGAAAGTCAGGTTCTCCAGGATCTTTCCCTCCCCAGTGTCAGGCTTGCCATGTTTGGTGTCTCCTCCCTTGCCCACCCCAGCTGGCATTAGCAACTCAGAGAAGCCACATGGGATCGCTGTGAGGCACAGGGGGCATGGACACACACACACACAGGCATGGACAGACGCATAGACACGCATGGACACACAAGCACACGCACACACACACACAACTGACCACAGTGCTTTCCCCAGGCCGTGAGCGATGCCAGCAGACATGGGAGGACGGCAGAGCCAGGACACAACCCCAGGATCATCCCCTGCTGAGCCAGCCAAGCTGCACGTGCTGCTTGGACACTGCTACAGCTGCTTAAAAGGCACCTGAGCCAGCTTGGGGACCACTGGCAGGTAACACAGGTATTGACCAAGCTCAGATTTAATTAATCCTTTGCTCCAGCCTTTTGCAGAGTTCAAAGGATGATTTTTTTGTTTTTATTTTTTAAGAAAGCCGCTATCCTCCTTTTGTTTGGTACCCAGAATGCTCCAATCAAAGCTATTTCCGTAACTCCCAGGGCTCAATATTCAATGTATCAGACGTAATATGATTGGGGTATCGTCAAGGTCCGTAAACAAGGAAAATCACTTGCACTTCTTCTCCCCCCGCCCTCCAACCAGTAGTAGAATTTAAGGGAATGTTGATGACTTTTGTTGTAACACCTAAATAACATCAACCCAAGTTGCACCAGAACAGAGGGAAGGCAAGAAGATTAGGATAGTCAAAAATAACTTTATATCCTAATCAATATGGTGAAGCCAAAAATCCTGAACATCTGCCCACAGGCAAAAAATATAATGAGGACAAGTAACATCCCTTCTATTAACATATAATGTAACATCTTGGGGTTACATGACAGAAAAGAGGAACTGGTGATGCATCTGCATCCAGACTGTTTAAAATACACCAAATATTTCATTCATGATTTTGGGAGCTAAGTCTTTTGTTAGCATAGCAGAGTATTTAGGCACTAGTTAGATATGCAAGAAGTATATCAGACCTTAAAGTATTGTATTAAATATCCACGCAAATATATGAAAGATTTGATTGGGTTCTACTTCTCTCCCTTTATTAGGTCAAAAGTGAATGCAAGTGTGTCAATAAGCCAATGTCCTGCAGCTTATCACACACCAAATCAAAAATATAGAAAATAAATGATAAACCTATCTACTTACATAAAAAGGTAATTTTTAGAGTAAGTTTCCAGACTTGCACAAAATATGCAGAAAACTGCATACAATCAGTTTCCATAAGAACAGCAGTTTCGTGTAAAAGGTGGGTCAACCTGCCAGCCCCATTTACTTTACCAAAAACTCTGGAAAATAGACGCTTGGAACACTGAGGGGCCTGTCCTGGTGTCACTGAAACGGTGAAAGACCCACCGCTACAAGGATGAAGCCCTGGAGAAAGCCTCCCTCCGTCCCCCACCCACCTTTGCAAATCACTCTGTGGCATGATACAGCAAAACCAACTCCGTTCAGGAGTAGCGGTGATTTAACGGATCATGACAAGTATTGTATCTAAAACTCAGTACAAGTGGATCAGGCAAGGCTGTTAAAATCATAGTTCAGTGTTCTCATCTGCAGTTGTCCTCCTCCTGGCCCAACCAAAGCAGAACAGCTGACTGAGGAGCAATTCTGTGGCCACCCCACCGGACCCAGCACCCTTCTCTCTCTCTCTCTCTCACTTCCAATCACTTGCAGTACCTCAGGCTCTTTTCTGCCCCACCTCATCTTTCTCCCCATTTTCTGCCACCCAGCCTGCTACAAAGGACTCCAAAATGCAGATGAGAGGAACTACAACAGCGCAGCAAGTGTAAACAGTTAGTAGGCCTGCCACATCTTTATTGCTACAGGTTTGGCAAAGGGGCAATCTCCATCCTTGGGCGGAGTTTGAGGCAAAAGGATAATAACAGTTAAGATAAAAAGTGATGAACAGCAAAACTAGGAAAAGCAGTCAACGTATTTCAGGGCTCTCAAAAAAACCCAAACAAACAAAAAAACCCCAAGAAAACCTGTTTCTGGAAGATACAGAAAAAAAATCTTGCACTTGAATGGTAGGCTTGCCTCTGACCCTGAAGTAGCGCTGTGCAGTGTGGGGTGGTCCCATCTGACCTACTGGCATGAATAGTCATCTTCCTGCCCCTCGAAGGCTAAGGCTACTACACACAGCTACCCGGACTTGTGGTTCAGTTCACAGAAGTCTCACAACTAGGGTCATTCCTTGTGCAATGTTTGATGGAGGTGAAGGTAAAGTGGTTTCTTGGTCAACAGTTGCAATTTCTTCCTTTTAAAGTCAGTGGGTTTTTTGTACCTGTAACCACAAGAAAGTAAGTTAATCCACGTGCTGATGGCTGCGTAGGAAGATGAAAGCATAGAAAGCTTGTCCTGTACACGTCTTTATTACTGTAATCTTTTAAATACATCTTACGAGACTTAGTAGAAGGGGCAATAATGAGTAATTTGTAGGAAGAAATTCAAACTAATATCTTCCATGGATTTATTACTGTAATAAAACAATTACTTCAATTTTTTAAATGAATGTAGAGTTTTTGTAAGGAGAATTCCCACTATAACATGAATCCAGTATCAGTTACTCTCCCTCTTCCTGAAAAAAAACAACTCAAAAAACCTCCAGTAAGGAAGAGTATGATACACACCATAACCACTGCAGCACAGCTGGCTAATCTATTTCTTTATATACTTAGAGCAGGAAAACACGCAAGCATCCAACAATGTTTCAAAATGATGATAAAATTCAATTAACTCCATACAAAAAACTAGTTACAAATACCAGCATTTTACTTGGAAATAGTTCAGTTTTTGAGAAGGGTCTCTAGCCATTTTATTTGTCTAAAAGCATTTTATCTTCCCTTCTTCATTAAAAAATAGAATGTGCCTTATGGAAGTCAATCCCTGAATCAATGAACCCCTTGTTGCAACTGAAGTTTAGTTCATTTCCTCTGCCACTGACATCTATAACCACAAGTCACTTACAGTTCTATAACAATTGCCCCAGGTTTAATTTCATCCATCTCCATGAAAGCAAAGCACTTGGTGCTAGTAAACCTTTTCTTCGGCTTGTAGTGTTTGAATTCAAAGAAAATAGCTGCACCTAGAGAAGAAAATGGTTTAACAGAAAAGTTAGTAATTATGGCCAACAGTTACCTGAAAACTTATCTGCCATTACGATGCTCTATGTGCGCTGGAGGAAATTATCTCCAATGCTTCTTTTATTTACTCAAAAGCTCTCCCACGTTCTCACAATGCTCATCACACTCACAAGACCTTGTACTCTTCACGCAGTTATTCATGACCAGGTAACAGTTTGTCCAGAGGGTGACAAAGTAGCTTAACACCCGTACAGTAGAGCAGGCTGCTGCATTTTTTACCTCTTCTCATTCCTCCCTTTCCTGCAAGTCATCGCAATGACCGATTTGAAGAGACAGGATGCAAAGGTCTATTTTTATCCTCGTCTGGACCTTGAACCGTACAGTAGCAGCTCAGGCATGGCCTGTTTATTAGATCAGGAGCAGCCTGGTGTCTACACTTGCAAAGCTCTTGGGCCCTCTCTCAGATCTCTGATACCATGTACCTTTTGTTAGTTTTTCAATGTGTTTCTGAATCTCAATGTCCACGTTGAAATGGACATACGTGTCCTCCTTCCTCAAAGCCACAGGAGTATCTTGCACAGGAGTCAGATCTATCCCATTCAAATCTGCAGGAAAGAAACAGCATGAGAATGGCGGAAGCTTCTCAGACCTTAAGGTCCCGTTTTAAGAGATTGATGAATCACTCCTAATACTGCCACCAAAAGTTAATGCACACCTGGATTTTCCCCCTAAACCTAAAAAAGGGACAATCATGCCCCTCCAGAGTCACTGAATTTCCCTTTTGAGTTCAACATGAAAACAGGTAGAGTTCTAACAACATTTAAGATGTAAATCTGGAATTGTCCCACTTCTGAAGAGAGCATTTTTTTCAGCTGCCAGTGAAGGTTTTCATTCTCTCTGCAAGCTCCAGCAGGTCTTCAGCCCTTCAGCCAAGCCAGCAGGATGGGTGGGATATGTGCCACAGGCTGCCCTCCACACGTGGTCTGCGGGGCACAGGGGCTCACACGGGCTGTGCGGGCCCTGCTTTGCTGCCGAGACCCCACACGTACTATCCCTCTTCATCCTTCCGTGGGCAGAGGCCTGGTGGAGCCACAGGGTTGGACTCCAGCTTTAAGCACCTGCTCCTCAGGTACAGCCACCACAGACGATAATGCTTCTCACTAAGTCTCTGCTGCTGACAGGAGTGCATTTTTCCTCTTTCTCCTCTCACTAGCATCCCCTTTCCCTCAGATGGAGGAAAGCTGCTAACAGCCTGGCCCAGATCACAAGTATAAAGAGTGCACATGTTGTGCCAGGGGTACAGGCTGGGGCCCTGGAGCACCACTGACGCGTTTCATCCAGGGATTGGGCTGGGACCACCAGTGTGGCGTTGGGAATAAACCTCTCCCCAAACCCAGACAAGAGCAGCCTGGTATAGAAGCGAGGAAAACAGCTACTAAGCATCTTCAGACTCTTCATAGAGACAAAATGACTCTTCAGAGTTACTTTTCCTCACCAAAAATCTTGATAAATAAAATATTAGAAGTCACCTTTAGTAGACTAGGTGATAGCCTGCCCACACACTTTTTTACCCTATTTTCTATATCATTACTTGGCAGCCACCATTTATAGAAGCCTGCCAATAGAGCGCCACACGTTAACTGGGAAAGTTAGCGTAGCAATATACAGTTTCCCTTGTCTCCAGAAAGGAAAAGAGAGCTGGCTCTGAAGGCAAGCATCAGTGTTAACAACACGTAATAAGTTAAGAGAGACAAACACTTCAGTAGCAAGGAACAACAAATGTTTTCTTTACAAGGTCCGATAGGATCCAATGTTAGAACCCTGTTAGGGCTGGGATTTTCCTGTTGGCCAAGAAAGGATTAAACCCACATCCATCCAGCTAAGCCCACCGCCGAACTGACCCATCCCTCAGCTTTCTGGCACACTAGAGGCAAAGAGAGATCCACAACCGACAAGAGAAATGGAGCCTGAAGAATAGTTACACAATCTAAAAACAGTGCTGCAAACGTAAGGCAACACCATCAGCAAAGAAATACTGCATGTTTTCAAGACTCAGAACACAGAGGGGTGCTTGAATCAGCTGGGGAAAGCTTCCAGCCCAGCCAGGTGAACTCCTCAAAAGTCCACAGAGAAGCTGAAGGTTTCACCACTGTAAAAATCACGCCAGGAAGTGGGATTAGATGAAGGTACTATCTATATATTTTGACAGGTAACACTTGAGAAGGTCTCTGGGATTCAAGTGACATTGGATACCGTGACCCCCACTTCTGCCAAAGAACCTGTCTGGTGGAGAAAGCACCTGATCACATCTCTGACAAGCATTTTATCCCTACGTTTGGTATCCAATAGCACACCTAAAGAGGACACATACAAGGTCACGATCACAACTGAAAAATACTAGAAGCTGTTGGCTCAGCCACAGATTTTTATATGATCAATAACAAAAAAAGTGATATGCCTCAAAAGATTTTTAAGATAAGCAGAAGTCAAGAAGGACAAGTTAAGGATAAGCAATTCAAACTACAGGGGCTTCCTGCTAAGAAATGCAAAATGGGGAAGAGGCAGATGTTCCTACTAGAAAGAGTCTGCATACCAAAAATCTCAGCCTTGAGCAAAAGACATCAACTATATTGTAATCTGAAACAGTGTAAAATCCTAATGTTGCCTATCCTGGACTGAGAGGTTCTTCCAAATTCATGGAGGCTCTTAGAGGAGGAGGCTGCTAGCCCATCAGGCTTTGGCCAAATTATTTCACTGCCAAGGCTAAGACATATTTTATTTCGCTTGCAAGCTTTGCTTCACAGCTTCATGCTCATTCCTCTGAACCTTAAGCCTTGGTAAGATGGTCTTTGTTTTACTAAAAAATTAGCTTAATGACAAGGGCAAGAATGGAGCCAGCAGGCTGTGGCTCACCACCTCCAGAAAGCCCAGAGACCACTGTGTGTTGGGAGTACAAGCAGTCCAAAGAGATCTGTACTTCAGAGTCAGCCGAAGAAGCTGGAATAGAGAAAGAAGTAAAGTCTGCTGAGTCACTGATACTCGGGGCTCCCAGCTTGGGAAGGAACCCCGGAGCGCACGGATAAGTGTGTCTCCTGCAGCGATTCGCCTCCCAGTGTCTCTCAAACACAGACTTTTTTTCCACCCTTGATTAAAGCAGAAGCCTTAATTCCAAAAAAGAATATGCAAATGCCAACAAGTATTTCTCCCAGCAGGTTGAAATAAATAAATCAATACAGCTTTCAGAAAAAACACTCTCTCCAAACTAGAAATGAGAAGCCAGGAACAGAAATCATTACCCTTTACACTGACTGTGATGTAAGGATCAATGCACTGCCCAGCATCTTTCAGACCAATTTTCTCTATGTTGATGGTGAGTAATGTCATCCCGGGTTCAGATGGCAATCTGGGTAATAAAGTACCTGGAAAAAGTAAAGCACATTATTAACCCTTTGTGTCATCATACAGCAGAAGGTCTTGCTTATCCCCCATCATCTCTCACAGAAGATGCTGTTGTCCTTAGGGGGTTCAAAGCCCAAGGATTCGCACCCCAATAGTACACAGCACCATGGGAAAGTCTGTGTGTGCAGACACACAACAGTATTTGACAGATTTCAAAGCCCCCACAAGAAAACCCAACACCCCAGGACTGCTTCAGTTCAAATGAATTCATAAAAAATTAATGCCATAAGAACAGAGAGGAGCTTTGTTTCAAGACTTCTTGCTCTCATGCAGAATAACTCATTCATGGACCTCACTTTATGTGATTTTTAAGGATTAAATTTGGGAGGCTGGATTCAATCTGCAGTTGCAGGAAGTTCAGACACTTACTCAGGAGTCCCACCCCACTGAGCATGACTTGGCTTCATATTGAATGTTTACACTGGGAGAATAAGGAGGAAAATGGCATTGTTGCAAATCCCACTGGGCATAAGGGAACCAGAAGAGAGATTCTTAATTATCCAAGTTCTACTGGCCTCTAGTTAAAGAGTGGGGGAAAGTGTTTGCATCGCTCAAGTTCCCTTCTGCCTTAAGGAAGGAGTTCCCAGCTCTGCATCATGAATATATAGCATCAAAACTTCATTGTCAGCGTAAATGAAACCTCACCGTGCTGAGGAAGACAGTGCAGCTGGCAAGAAATCCAAATTGTTCAAACTTACTAAAAGCCATGAGATTCTGTCATCGACAATGGAGAAGGTTTCTTCATGCTGACTCTAGTGAAAACTGGCAGGCTTTTAAGCCTCTCTCCAGTGTTAGATGAATAAGCACTAAGTCAGAAATCGCTTAGTCTCATGAGCTAGTTTGATTTAAAGCTTTGGTTTTCTAATTAAAAAAAAAAAGTTATCCCAAGGCTTAAGATCTAAACAAAGTAAGAGTTTCCTTTGGCAAGTCCAATGCGGGTTTTTCCTTGATACTTTTTTTTTCCTCTCGATTTGCTTGAGGAGCTGGAGAACCAAGGAGTTTTTCTCCTATTAGAGAGACTGGCTTTGCAAGAACGGACCTTGTATTCTGCTCTCAGAACTAGAGCCACAGCTTCAGCAAGGTTTCTTGAGCCTTCCCACAACCAGTCCTTTTCTCAGGTTCATCAGCAAGACCTGCATTCGCATCTGTGATGCAGTACGTTTCTTTATGTCCTGTCCTGGCTGCTAGCAGACTCACAACTAAAAAGGTATCGTGTCTGCAGACACTTCACAACATATCACAGCAGAATTTGACCCGCTATTCTGAAGTAATGGGACAGGCTTCTGACTATGCTACGAGAAACATTAAAAAGCAAACCTATTACCACCCATTTCCACAAAGCAGGATACACGTTCTAGTTAATGTAGCTGTCTTTCTTGAATAGACATTTAAAGACATAGTTCTTATTTCAATCTAAACGAAGGTAGAAGCAATCTCCTCTTTGGCACAAAACTTTGCTCTGCCATCTTTCAGTTGTCTCCTAAAAGCAGCATGCCTCCCTAGAACAACCGTAACCTTCAGTTGTTCTATCTACCACTCAAAGGGAGTAAGTCATGGGATACTTGAGAGAAAAATTACCTGGAAGATGCATCAGACTGGCATTTATTATAAACACTTGCTTAAGAAAAATTACTGTTCTTGAACAATGCTTTCCAGAATGCATGAAATTGCAGAGTTGCAATGAACAGAAAAGTCAAGCTCGCTTCCCGTAGGTGAGAGAACAGTAGGACAGATGGTCTCCAAGGAACATGATTTCCTGTCTGCCTCAGCTGGAGGAACAGCCAAACCAGCAGCTGACCCTAACCCGTCTGATGCGAACCACAACCACCCAAGCAGGTCTTTCACCAAGGCCTCTGTAGTTTTTTCACATGGAGCCATTAGCAGACAGTGACCTCCCTGTGGCATTTTACCTTGGGCTGGGCATCACGCTGCCAGTCTGCTGCCATCATGGCTTGAATAGTAGAATTATATATGTTGGAAAAGACCTTTAAGACCATCAAGTCCAACTGTTAACCTTGCGATGCCAGGTCGGTTGGGCCCATTAGCCTTCAGCAGGCTCACACTGAGCCTGCTTTTCATGAGCAAACTGCAGCTGTTTCAAACACAACCACAGAGCATCGCTGCCAGAGGGGGAAGGGAGCATCTACAGATGAAGTAAGTGTCCAAACCAGTGAGCCAAACCAACGGCTCGCTGCCACCAAGACACAGGTGTTGAGTCTCTCCGTTCCCAAACTCTGATTTGGGGAGACGGGAAAAAGCGACAAATCTCCTGCTGCGTTCGCAAATGGAAATGGTTCACAGAAGAATCCATTGCCAGCACAGCAGTGGAATAAAGAAGTACGTAACCAGGAGGAAAGGCAGGAAACTTTTGCTGTTAGAGGCAGCAAGCCATTGGTCAGTTCAGCTCCATACAGCCCAGAAGTTTAATTACAGAAGTACTCTTTGTGTAAGATTTCCCACAAAATGTGTATTCCACTAAAGACAATCGAGCTACACCTACCTTTGGCTACGCTGCAAGTCAGAGTGTCTTTATTAGCACAGCAGGACTTCTAGAAAGCTATGTAAGGTGAATCACCAAATACAACCTTCTCTTTTTCTGGTACTGAAGGCCAGCAAAGAACAACACATGCTTAGTTTTATGACTGTTATCAAGGATTGTATTTTGAGGGTTGAAGCTAAGAGCTGCTTGACGAACAGACTGTTCAACACTTGAACAGACAAGAACTTCAACATGAACAGACCTGTCAGGGTTAGGTTAATGATTGGGCTCAATGATCTTAAAGATATTTTCCAGTCTGGGCAATTCTGTGATTCTGTAACCTCACAGCTACGTGAACACGATCAAAAAAATGACTGTATATACTAAAAGGTTATCATACCTTCATTGGCTCCTGGGTTAGATGAATGGTGCAATGTGATAACGATGAAGCCATGCATGTAGAAGACAAGATCACGATCAGTTAGACAATACAGTTATGCAGTATGGATTAAAGGCATATAGAAGCAAAGAATGCAACACACTTCTATCAATTCCATATGGAAAGTCCACTTTACTTATGAGGCTCACCCCAGAAAGCTGCAAACTGCTGTGGCTTAGGCCTTCTCTCCCAGCAAAAGAAAAACAGACCAACCTCCAGTAAGGTAAGGAACACCACACTAACTACATTCAGTGGGGAAACAAGATCTGTGTTCAAGCAGCACATAAACCACATTAGAGGTTTAGATTGTTGTAGCTGTGGGAAGGTTTACCTTAATACAAAAAATAAATTCAGGAGTCTGATATGCAGTTGATTAAGCAGATGACAATGTAAAATATCAGTAAGTTCAGGAGCTGCCCTTTCCAGCTCTTAATAGCATGGTCTTACTTAGGAATTATTCTGTAAGAAAGCATATGGCCCAAACCTCTCTTACTTCTGATGTGGCTACCCTACTTCTTTGAAAATGATTTAACTGTAAACTCAATCTGTCTATCATCAGCTTAGACCCCTTCTTAAGTACATACACAGCTTCTATGTCCACTATATGCCTACATCTCCAATAAGTTGCACAGAGGTAACTGTTGGCTCTATGGTGACGGCCTTACCAATTTACCACCACAACCAAGAGCTACTCAAGGTCTCTGTGCTGCACTTTGGACAGACAGAAGGCATCTTCATAAATGAATCTATCCCAGTGACTAGCACGGATCAAGGTAGTAAATGCCAGCAATAAAACACCACAATATATTATAGCCTATTTGTGAGCTTAGCATGAACAACTGTAGACCGTGTGGATCTAGATCAGTATAGCCTGCAGGGATCATACTCAGTAGCATGCACTGCCTCGGATCTAAGAACAAAGATGCATTTTATCCAGGCACAAGTAATGCAACACATAATTCCAGCACTAGTTTCCCTGCTTCTTATCTCCTTCCTGAAAGACAAAGTTTGCCCACCTGCTCTGAAACTAAAAAATTGTTGCTTCTGCAGAGAAACTATACCAGGAACCAAAAGAACACCCTATTCCTTTACCTGGTAAATTGTCAAAAGCTGAAGTTACAGGAAGACCTTCTCTAGAATTTGTAGGTACATCCAGTTCTACAAGTGCTTTCACATGGAGAAGGACTTAAGATACCTCCTCTTTATCTTCTCAGAGCTAGGCTTTAGTCTAAGCCATTGTCTTGCCAGATGATGTAACACAAAAACAACCAGCAACAACTTAGTCCACTTCTAGGAGGATATGATGCTCTTTGCACAAACAACATTGCCACAGTTTACATTTGAGAGCATTCGAAACGCTTCACAGAGTACAGTTAAGCCAGTGCATAGAATGAAAATACTGAGTTTGACCAAGGAATAAAGGCTAATAATATGAAGTAGATGGTACCACCCTCACAAGTTATCCATACGATTGTTTCATAATAAGATATTTGCTGAGGTAAAAATCTACTGGCCACTTTTGTGGTTCTCTGATACAAAATTAGAGTTAACATTAGCCTGTTGCTCCTCACCCAAACTTTTCAAATCACAGGTGGAGAAAGGGGCTTCTTAGAGACAGAACTGACACATGCTACCTAGGCTGGCACGGCAAAGGTAGTGCCCCTACCTGGAACTCTCGCAGGAAAAGAGTCTGGAGACCCTGCTCCAGCTCCTCCTTCCTCATCATCCTCCTCAAACTCCAAGTGTTCCTCTTCTCCAGGTGCTAAAATCTTCCTGTAAAACATGAGAAAGAAGAATGAGACCAAAGATCATTCACTGTGTGGCTTTCAACTCACAAGTCAGCATCTGGAGTGTAGAGCAGGGGCAACATGCTTCAATGTCATTTCATGCTTCTTGTTAACAACTACGTGTACCTACAGACTCTGACCGAGATTGCAGTAGCTCAGCCCAATGGAAAGCAGAGAGTCTAAAACGAAGAGACAATACTGGCAATTTCAGAGAATGGTAGGGATGTACACCAAGTCCTGATTTTACTCAAAGGGTGGGCTTGATTTCTAGTGGTACCTAGACAAACAGAATTCAGAAGTTCTTGTATTAACCAGTCTACCCAAAGCAGTACAGCAACTAGGTGGCTCTAGAAATTCTCGTGTTTCAGGGGCCCCAGGCAATGCTCCCTTTCAGATACATATCTGTACACGAAGTGACCCAGTTCTCTCTTACCTGAGTGGGACAGGCTGGACATCAAAGGGGAACTCCTTATTGTAAGTGAGGATATTCTTTAGGACTGTGGAGAAGGGGAAAAGTTAAAAATCCATACCCATAAAGAAGCAGTAATTCTACTACTTTGTACAGCCATGTCCGTTCTCACAGCACCTTCACACACAAGTCATACAAAAAACCAACCCCTTCTCTCATATTTTAGACACCAGGGCAGTCCTGATCAGAGCTTGGCACTCTCACACTCAGACAGGCTACCCGCAACTCCGGTACACAGTCATCACCACACTTAACACAGGCAGGGGAGATAAACATGGCAATCACCAAAAGCACCATGACGAAAAGCCACAGGCCCCACCAGGGGAAGGGCTAGCAACGTTTGGTGGCTGCTGAAAGGAGGGTGGTGCCACTACTGGCATCAGCCTCAAACAGACTGAAGTCTCCACTGAAGACCCATGGAAGCACATGTGTAGACTGCATGTACAGACAGTCACTGTGGGAGTCCAAGCACACTGGTAACACACAGCTTAGTTGAGATTTCCTACGTCTTCATCCATGTCTTTTGGTTTTTTTCGTGGTGGTGTTGTTTTTTGTTTGTTTTTTTTTGGTTTTTTTTCTGCCCTCAGGTGTCTGGGCAGACTGGCAAAATTCAGAAGAGATACAGTGCACCATTTGAGCATCAAACTCCAAAGACACTGACCATACTCTCCAGAATTCAGTGGAGAATGGCTTTGCTATTTGCGTTGGAAACTTACTCAAGTGTTAGTAATCACAGCTTCAGCTGTTATTTCCAAAAGCATTTACAAGAAAAAGCCAAAGTTCCAAAAGCATGTGAAAGAAAGAGGCACTGTCCTACGAGAAAAATGAGTATCCCAGACTGGGTAGGGGGACAGGAGTAGAAAAATCAAGTTCTCACTTGGCCTCACTTTGCAGCAAGCTCTCTCAGAGCATGGAGAATCTCCCCTTAGGACTACTGAATGAAAATAAGACTGTTTAAAAACATCAATGTTAAGATAACATAAATACCCAGAGGTACTTAAATACCAGTTATGTTTAAGGAACCACTGGCCAGGCCCCTCTGCTTCTGCACACTACAGCTCAGGCAGTGTAGGAGAGCTTCCCTGTCCGTCTTCACATTCACACTGCTCTGTGTGGGCTCCCTCATTAACTTACCAGACACCATCTGAATGCTACAATGAATAAAGAACCCCTCAGGGAAACTATAAAGAACCCAGAAAGTCTTTCCAGTCTTTGCTCATTCTGATTACTTTTTTCCCTCCAATTTCTGTACCACCACCTGAGAGGTTATGCACTGCCTGATGCCAGCTGGACACAGCTTTAAGTTGAAGTTGCCTTCAGTCAAAGGTGTGACAGACAAAAGCAACGCCAAGTGTCTCTCTGTCTCCAAAGAATTCTGCTCCCAGGGATCAGTAATGCAGATGGTGGCAAAGATTCACGGTCAATTCCAACAGAAAAGCAGCAGATTAATAACAGACAGTCACCTCCCCAGAGAAGGGGATTTTTATCACTCGTAGAATTCCCCAGCTCTTAGAGAGCGACCTCATACCAGAGACAGAAAATGAAACTGCCCCAGGCAGAAAAATCTCAGGGATGTGAGATCTCTTACAGATCACAGGCACATTACATAGAAGCAAGAGAAATGACAGTAGTTCTCCTCCCATCTTCCAAAGGTCGGTAAGCACTAGATGCCTCTCCCCAGGAACCAGCTTCTCTCACTACGCAAACCAATGTCCCGATAAAAAAAACCCCACCTTCTAGTGATGCATCTCAGTCATCACTAGAGGGCACAAAACACTCCACTGACAGGAGCACAGGAAAAAGGCAACGGATTTACAGCGCTTAAAACCTTGAAGCTGCCCGAAGGCAAAGCTGAGCATATGGCCCTGCCCAGGGAAGGACACTCCTTTCAGACATCCCGGCAGGGCTGGTCACAAAGGTGATGCTGAATATTTAGCTAAGAAACACTTCTGGAAACACTGCCCAGAATCTCTTGCCTTTTGCTGCAGGAAGCTGTGGATCAAGTTTTTAAAAGGCCTTCAACTCTGTCTCAGTACCAAGAGCAAATAATTTCGCAAGGCTGGAATACAACAACTCACTAAAGTGCTCCTTTAAACATCATCGGTGTTAAGAAGTGGATCTACAGCACTCTGCCCAGTGAAATACTTACTCAAAGCCACTAAAAAAAAGCAAAGCAATAAACCAACAATGCAACAATCATCCTTTCAGGAGAAGGAAAATTCTCTTTACAGCTATCACAAGCATGAGTTTCAGCTGATTTAAGTAAAAATAACCAGATCACAGAAAAAAACCCGAACACATCATGTCACAAGGAAGAGGAATCTCTCTTGGAATGCTGTGTAGGGCACTCAAACTTTAAGAGGTTGGTTTAGGTTTTTTGGGGTTTGTTTTGTTTTGTTTTGTTTTTAAAAACACACATCACCTTTGGGAGAAAGAGCACTTCTCCTCTGTAATGCTGCTGCTAAGAAAATGATTCACAGAAAGTTTTCCACACATGTAATAGGCACATCCCTGCATTATGGCCTCCATTTATGTTCCTTTTCCAATAGAAATCTTTTTGAAATACTGCTCTGAAGGCTCTCATGCAGAAGCTGCCTTTCCTTTTGTGACGCTGAACACTCACCACATTGATTTTATCAGCAGTTGCCCCTCTCTTGAAAGATTTCAAAAGAAATCATCAACATGAGCCATAGGATCTGTACACAGTAACTTGGTAAAAGACCACTGTGTATTTAGATTTTTAGTGACAGCCTGTGATAACTCTACTGATTTTTTTTTTAAATAGACAACAAAATAATTCAGATACCAGTCTTCTCGTACAATCCAGTATCTGCTTCTTTTATACAAACACACTGAGTTTGAAACTAGTCACTTAGTGGCTAGAATTATGGCAGGGAACTCAGCACACGGGATGTCCCAGCCTATCCATTTGCAATGCGTATTATAATACTGGCAGAAGCTTTCACAAGGAAAAGATTTGTGAGGTCCAGTGTGTCAGCAATAATTTCACACAGTGAAGTCTCAAAAGAACTATTTGTGTGTACGGTCCCTCCTGTAGCATTATTCTAGCACAAAAGATTCAGTGACAAATCCTATAAACAAACAAAACTAGCCAACTGCTTCACTTTCCAAGCAGCACAAAACGCAAGCTTAAGTAGGAAGAGTTAGAACTTGACAACACAAGATTTTAAAAAAAAACCCACGTTTAAATCTAAGGGCCTTGGTTGTTATAACAACACCCAAACCAAACTTCTCAGCCATTTTGACAGCTTCAGGCACAAAACTCATTAAAACAAGCCAAATTGTGTGAATAGCTGTTTTCATTCCACCCTAACAGAATAGCTTGACCTAACAAAGGAATCACTTATTTGCATAGCCAGCACAGGTTTTTTTAGCTTTTTTTTCTGGCAGAATGCAAGAGAAAATTGACAACACACAAATTAACACACTTCACGGTGTATTTTATGAAATGGTTGGTGTTGGCCTGATTAAGATTTACTCTATTCAAGTTATACTTAAAACCCACAAAACAAAACGCACAATTCAGAGAGACAGAGGCCCGAACAATCCAAGTCAGGGAGCAGCATTCAGAACATCAGTGTTCAATTGTAGTAGAAGCATCCGTTCTCCTCCAAGGAAAATAACTCAGTGTCTTTAAAAACTGATGGCTGCACGCTCCTCCTCAGTTTTAATACAGTCGCCTCTTATATGAGGTGTGGGCCAGATGCACTTCATGCCGTTGAACAGTTTTTTTGACAGGTAAAAATCATTCTGTGATGGAGGGTGAGACAAGCAACAGGACTGTGGCACCATAATTGAAATTTTGGCTTTTAAGAAAAGGAGATATTTCAAAGGAAGCTTCAACAGTCACTTCTTTTGATGTGTAGAAAGTTTTGATCAATTAAAACATGACTGCTCTCCCTCTTCCATCATTCAGTCACTCACCAGGCATTTGCACAATGAAGTCTAAAATCCACAGTCATTAAATGACTACAGCATTTTAAATACTTCCTAAAGAGAGAGCAGGAGAATCTATACAAAATATCCCAAATCAGACGGTGCATACATAGACTGAGAAAGACCTAATACTCCCAACACAGTTAAACCCTTTCCTCAGTTACGGTCTTCACAGATCTATCAGTCTTGTAGCCTACCTTCACTTTCCACTCTGAGGCAACAGTTTAAAAGCATTTGATGCTTGGTAGAAACATTAGGAAGCTGAATTCAACACCCTGCATCTTGACAAGATTCCCTGTAGGATCCTGTGACAGTTACTTAGATAATGGGAGTGCAAAGAAACTCAGTGTATTCATGGGGTGGAAACACTTGCCTGCCCATCGTGTTTATTATCATCCTCCTTAATGATACGATCACAACAGAAGCAAAATAAAATCAGCTTTTGCCAGCCTGAAAATAGCTCTTCCACATCCCACTGCTCTCCAAGAACTGCAGAAATATTAGCATTCTGGGTAATATTGCTTAGATGTGGACTGGTCATAAGGATGTTTGAGAATAAAGTGGTCAGTGTTACAAGGAGGAAAATGTAGCAGATAAATAGATACTTCCTAATTGGAAAAGTTATTTCTGGATTGACACGCCAAGAACTGACCCTGGGTCAGTTGGGAGAAAACAACATCGCACAAAACCCTCCAAAGACTGACTCACATCCTCACTTTGACTCTTAATTTCGTTAGTCTGGTAGCATTACAGTGGTAGGTGACAGGTGATTGGCTGCCATGAGCACAAGTTAAATATTTTCAGAAGAAAAAATAAATTTCATGCTGCAAGGAGGAAGACCACAAAGTGTTGAAATCCGGTTCAAATAAGAAATGTGCAGGTAAGTTTTCCAGCTGTTTATACACTGTACTACTGATAGCTTAAATTACTATTTTGTGACAAAATTAGCAGCACCCAAATGACTACTTATTTGAGAATAAACACGAATACATTATCTGAAACATTAGGAATACTATACTTTCAAGTTACCCACATTACATTCCTTAATATGCATCAGGTTTTGTCCACGTGGTAACAGGTAGGTGGAAGAACCACCTAAAACCAGCATTACTGTCAAACGGCCCTATGGTCAGTCAGTATTCACGCTGCTGTCAGATCTTCCACTGTAAGAATAAGTGCCACTCACTTAAAATATAAAGATTCTACTTACTTGGTTCCAACTTCTTCAGATCCTCAAGCTTAAATTCATCCTGTGATTGGGTGGACTAGAATATTACAAAGAAAGTGTTAGATCTCAGTATGTACGTTCTCCCTGGGTAGAGCTACTGCATCTTAGGATAAGCATGCAAGGTGCTTCCTTTGTTCAAGTAGACCAGGCTAATTCAAAGCTAGAGCCTAAAAATCCAAACAAAATCTCCCCAAGAGAGGCTAGGTTCACAGGTGAGGCAGAAAGTACATTACTCCTCATTTACTGAGAACAAACTTATCCCATGTTCCAAGCTCTAAATGCAAGATAAATATTTTTAAAACAACCAGTTGCTCTTTCATACTTATTGCACAAAGGAGCATTAAAAGAAGAGGGACTTGTTTTAAATCTTCCCCGATCGAGTGTCTCTGAAGCAAGCTCACCTGTAAGACTGCACTACAAAGCGATGCTCCCACGGGAGCATTCACAGTTCAGGACATTGTAACACTGTCGGAAATTACAGGACACAGGATGAGCTTGACAAAGCGCTCAGGTAAGAGCTCACTGCGAATGGAAGAGGGATTCCCACCTCTGCTTTCTCCAACTCTGATGATGCAGTTTCTTCATCTGTCTGTATCACGTCTGCTTCTCCGTAAGCCTACTTGACTTACTAACTCGACAGAAAGGTTTTTAAGCTTTTATTCCCAGGTAGCTCACTGACAGTTTGGTAAGCTGAACTAGCCTATTCTGAGATGATGAGTGGCAGAGGTGGCATAAGAAAAGTGGTGCAAATAAGAGGATTGACACTGGGCATCCTCTTTCAAGCACAGGATCAGGTCTTATCTATTGTGTCATTGCACCCTTGGCATCTCTTAAAATTGCCCATTATTTTAAACATTTCTTCAAGGCCTAATGCTGTTTTTTTTCTCTTGATTTTGCCCAAGTGTCAACAGGGACCTTCTGCAAGACTACAGAAGGACAGTAAAGCAGCTATACCCACACTTGTAGAAGAATGGGAAAAGACGACCACACTCTCTGCTAAAACACCATAAAAAACCCACAGAAAGTAAAACAGTCCCCAGAGTGCAGTGGATGGGAAGATCTGACACCCTCATACAAGGTTGTAAATTCCCTGAGTTACTGAGGAACCAACAGCAAAGAAGGTTACTCTTGCAAGACATCATCTCTTCAGTTTGGCAGGTTATGGCATCGCTGCATCTTCTGCTGTTGCTCCAGTCCACGACCCGACCCACAAAACTGTACCACAACGGAACGCGCCTGCCCTTGTCACAAAGTCACAGCGACTTTGAACAGGCGCGATGCCGTTCAAACACCTCAGGTTAAATCAAAATAGAAAGACGGGCAGAGCTAACCAAGTTGCTCTTCCAACGCTGCACAGCCTTGATGCCGGTCAGCCCCCACGTGCTCCTGGCCCATCACCGTACCCCAGCCCCTCGCTCCTGCACCTTGTCCAGCAAAGCGAAGTGCTCGGGAGCACTGCTCCGACTTGATGCAAAATTTGCCTGTCACCACTCCTTGTCAGCGAAGAGGTAATGCAGTTACACAAACTTTGCTTCAGTTGATTCATCCCTCCCCACACACAGTCTTTTGGAAACTTCTCCTCCTTCCCTTTTGTTTTGGGGATAAGACTGTGTTGGGAGCAAAAGAAATTCACTTTCATGACATCTACTTTCAGTCCCGGAAAAAAACCCAAAGAGTAGCTTCTAAATCATTATTTCCAGACATTTGCTTACAGCTCTACCAGCTTTCATGACTGCTACAAAGTAATTTTTATTCTACACATTCCTCCTCTTGCTCTCTTACCATTTGTGAAGTGACTAAATTAGTACAAGGGTCACTCCACGAATTTTTGTTACCTAAAACCTGTGGTTAAATCCCCGTACAAATCCTAACATAAGCACTTAAAGATTTCTAAAGTAGCCACTTGACACATCGTGTTGACAAACTGAAAAGTCCAAGTGTCCAAGGGTTTGCTCACTCTGTTTTCAGTAGTTTTGGCTATGTCTGAAGACATAGCTACTGAAGTAGCTTTAAAAAGTGTTACAGTTGCCTATCACAAGAGTAGGAAGTCACATAGGAAAAAGAGCTATACCTGTAAAGCTGCACTTCTCAGTTCCAAGCATGTTGCAATTTTAGCTATGGTTTTCTGAAAGGGAAAAAGAAATCACAACAGAAATTACTTAATTTAGTACTGAAACCTTATTCTTCTATATTTACATTTTTAAAAATTATAAATACAAACAATTGGGGTTTTTTTTTGCAAAGACTTCAGCTCTATTATTCAGTACTAGAACATTCAGCCTCAAAAGCTTTTTTGTAGACAAGCAAGATTTTCTGAAAGCGTAATAGATGAAACAGACATCTGCCACTTCACTCCCCTCTCACAGCTCATCAACGCAGATGAAGGTCACTCACTCAGCAGAAGCTGTAATAATGCCAACTACATCATAAATTGTTCATAAACTCAACTGCTCTGAAGTGATAGAGGAGAAAAAAAAATAAAAATCCAAACCAACCAGTGTATTACCTTCTGAGAATTTGAATGGTCTGTTCTAATTTGCCCTTTTAGGAGTCATGTCCACAGTTCCTCTGTTGGGCTTACAATCTCAGCAGACCAAGTCAACCCTCATCAGAAGTTACAGAAGTCCAGTATCTCAGCTCTGAAAAAACCCAGTTCGCTTCTGTGGGTTTTGGTAACAGAGGAAGTATAAAGGTGGATTATTTTCCTAGCTTTCTATTTTTGTAATTGTTAAGATATTCAAACTCTGAGTGAAGCATGAAATCTATTCTTTGACTCCAACTTGTCAGCTATTTAAAACAAGCCTGAGCAGAACTGTGAAGTAATTTCTCTTTTTTTTTTTATTTAAAAATGTAGAAGAGAGGCAAGGGCTTCAAAATAGCCCATTGCTAACAGTCTTGCTTTGAAGATGGCTCTACTTCAGCTTTTACATCTCACAAGAAAAGAAACTCCAGCAACAATCGCATTTGCTTCCATTCCTCCCAGCTGAAGGGGGGAGTTAAGACTCTCATAGCTGACATCAAGCAGACACAACTGCACGGTACGGTTTAGCTTGTCTGACCATCGCAAGTTTGGTCATTAACTAAAAGGTTTTGGTGAAGAAAAACTGAAACTAACTTTCAAGATAAGGGCCAAACAGGATTCACAACGCTCTGTGGAACATTTATAGTGCAAAAAAAAGACCAGCAACAATGAAGCTACAAAGAAAAGCAGTTTATTTTCAAAGTAAGCTTTCCCCCCAGAAGGAAGATTAAAGTTGAAATACACACCTGTAACTCATTCTCTCCTTTTAAATTAGGCAGTGTAATAAACAGCTCTCCCCAAAGCTGGGTGCAAGG
Source organism: Trogon surrucura (assembly GCA_020746105.1). Classification (NCBI taxonomy): domain Eukaryota; kingdom Metazoa; phylum Chordata; class Aves; order Trogoniformes; family Trogonidae; genus Trogon; species Trogon surrucura. The sequence continues at coordinate 106,863,689 of CM036618.1, forward strand.
GGAGGAAAAGATTTCCCAGAGCACAACTCTGGCATCAAAGAATTTCAAGAGTTCTGTGCCATCAATCGAAAGCCAAACCTTCCCTTTAAAGAAGGGTTATGTTTTAGGGCCCCAAGAGGTTTGTAGCAGCAGGTTAAAACGAGGAATACTTTAATAACTACCTTTCCCAGTCATCTGCCCTGACTCTCCTGCAAAGGGATGTCACAACTCCATCTCAGTCTGCTCTGGGGCCACCACTAGTTTCAATAGGCTGCGCTAAAAGTGAAGTGGCTCCAGTTTCAGTTCACCTTATGTCACACTGGAATTTGAAAGAGTTCAGGAGCTGAATCACAAGCAGATCAAACATCAGTACCTCAAGGGCAAAGCCAACAGCTGGAACACATAAAAGCCTCAGATACCTGATTTTCACCTGCTATCATAGACTCATCAAAGCCATTTCCCCCCACACGGCATCTCCTCTCATCTTAAAATGTTCTTTTACAACTTGGCATTAGCCCAGACTTTACATCCTCACGGTTTATATCAGTGTCCTTTGTAAGAAGGTCTTCTAAAAAATTCAATTCTTTTAAGCGTCTTCCAGAAAAGTAGTGAGTGATGCACATTAGCACAGGACACACATTGTCTCTTCCCCTGCCAAGGATGCAGCGGTGTGCTGTTTGGGAATGCTAATACACAGGAACGTGACCTCATGCAGAGTAAAAATATTACAGCTCCATTTCTGTGGAAGTTCATTCTGTAGTCTAGTTCAGTCAACAAACTTCTAACTCCCTGAAAGAAATTCTGCTACGTCAGAGAGACCTATAGTTGGATTTCCAGCATACCTTGGAAAAGCACAGACTCTTGAAAAAGGAGGGAGTACGTATGGTCCTGAATTGGTTTTTGACACTTTCAGAGCCACAGACCACACACGGGTGTTGTGGTTTTACATGTACCTTCAGGCTGGATGGGAGGACACCAGGTAGTAAAGTACTACAGCAACAGATTCTTGGTCCCTAGGGGGAGAATGTACTGCATCCGTCTAATCAGCTCCAGCGTAACAAAAGGAATTCCTTTTCATATCTGAGAACATCTGGAAAGATACATTTGCAAAGGTAGAACCTTAAAGAGGAAGGTGTGAAGTAATGGATAAAAGAAAGGAATCCAGTGGTTCCCTAGGGAAGGGAGGGGAAATCTCCGAGGCCTGAATACAGCTCTAACATTTGCAAAAACCCAGCTGTTCCGGTGGCTTGGGTGTTGACTGCTGAGCAAAGAGCATGCCCGTGTAGATCAAAACCCCTCCGAATGCACCACAGAAAGAGGGCTACAAGTTCACAGGGTGCCAGCACACAGTCTCTGTGTCTCACCACGGAGGAATCAGAATGTGTAAACAGATTTTCACATGGCTCTTCCCCTCTCGGTCTCACAGGCAGAGCATTAAGCCCGCACAGTGAATGAGGTCTCAAGAAGCGCTGCTCGACTCTCGTCAACCCAGCGACAAGCTCAGCAGCACCCGTTCCCTACCCTGTGGATTTGTAACCATGTATTCCTAAAACTGCCTGAACTAGGTACCTCCTAACAGGTCAAAGAGCAGCTGAAAATGTGCGTCCTCTGGCTCCTGGGGGCTGAAGGGCAATAACAGCTGTAGAAACAGATTAATTTAACACAGTTTGGGAGTCTTAAAATAGTAAAGAATAGGTTTTATATGGAATCTATTGAAATATGGCAAGCTCCCAGCAGGCATTATTCATAACTATTTTTTTAAGGGACCACACCCAGCCCAAAAGTTAAAAATGCAGCTAAACACTGCTATCATTTTCAGCTGCAGCTATCCATGCAAAGGCTCCTTTTCTGCAGCAGGGAAAACATTCTGCATCTCACTAGAAAGACTGAGGCCATAATTAACTTTGCTAGTTTAAAATAGTTAGGATTCAGTTTTACGTAAACTCATGATTAGAAAGGGAAAAACTCAGTTGATCTCGTAGTCAAGGTTTCTTCAGAGCAGTTGTGTGAGTAATGACTGTGCTAACTGTAATGCAGTCAGAAATGTTTGCATAAATCCAGAGCCAGAGCAGAGTTTGGCTTTAACGAGAGGTCTAGGCTGCTGGGAGACCAGTAGTTTAATGAATCATGCTAAGATCGCTCAACAGCGCTTTTATTTCAGCCAATTACCATTGCGCGCACACACACACACAAAAAAAAAAAGCACATCATTTTCTAATAGTGAAGAAAACTCAGCCTAGCACAAAAACAGTTACACGAGAAGCAACAACTGCGGTTAGAAGAGGGCTTTAAAGGTCAAATTTATTGCGTGGAGAACTGGGTGAGAGTAACTATAGCCGGAGGCAAGCTGACAGCCGTGGCCAAACGCAACTAGAACAGTTCGCGTAGCAAAACACAGTGGCTGGTCATGAATGAAGGTGGGCTTTTTTTTATTTATTTATTTTTTAAGAGAACAAAGGTAAAACAAAGAACAGCAGGGTGCAGAGGTTAAGACTGAGCTAAATCCACCAGCAACTGTATCTGTTATATTCCATACGCACAGCTTCTGTGTGATGAAATGATTGCACAGTCTCCTTAAAGCTGTTGCAGAGTGACTAGATTTAAACACCATCATTTGTTGTTTACAGTACTCATCTGCAGAGAAATTCTTCAACAAAATTCACAATCACTAATGAAGATTCCAGCGCTGTCAAATATCCAAGTCAAAACAGAGCCTCCCCTAAGGACTAAAACTCCAGAATTATGTCCAACAGTAGATATAGGACCACAACAACCTCCCCACTGCCAGAAGGTGTAAATCCAGGAATGAACAGCAAATTCTGAAGACTTGTCTGCTCTGTCAAGGAAAGTAGCATACCGTGTTTCAAAACAGACTCTTCAGACAAAAAGCGAAAAGGCAAGATATTAATATGTAAAAACCTGAATTCTTACCATAAACAATACATTTATTAAAAGATAAACAATAACTGGCTCACAGCATACCTAGGAAGAAATTGGTGGTATCTGTCGAGTGTTGTTAGATTAACAGATCGCATGATTACATTAGCAAGAAACACACCATCAGTTATGGTGGTGGCTGTATCTGCACTGTACCACCACCTGCGATGCATGAAGTAAATCCAAACATGGTAAAAGTTTACACAGATGGGGCTGAGGATTCAGACCTAGCCTTCTCCTTTCCTTGTAGCCCCAAAGCTAGTAGCTTTCCCTTGGTACAGAGGAATCGCTACTGAAATCCATCCTCCCCATGGAAAGTGCCAAGTAAGAAGTGACACCAGTCTCTCAATAACTCTCAGCAGTATGTATGGTCCTTTGGAAAACAGCTCACTGTAAATCTACACAAAGACTAGAATGAGGGTAGATCAAACACGTGGAAATCATAATTAGCTTCAGAGCCTTGCCTTCTCCAATCTACAAAATTCTGTGCATGGCCTTGTCCAATAACGTCAGATAAGCAAGCCCCAAAGCTCACACACTCTTCTGTGTTCAGAAAAATAAAGAAGTGGCTCTTATACAGCATCTAGAACCTCAGAAGGATGAGACACTAGGGAAAGAGACTTTTCGGAACCAGGAGAAAACAGTATGCTGGTGGATGCCCTGGAAGGAACTAAGTTGAGCAAAAGTAGCTGCTTTGGTATGTAGATTTTTCTGAAGGGTGGCAGGAGAGAAGATACAATTCTACTGGTCATGATCACTAGATTATACAGACTAGATCACTAGATTATAACAGACCTTAACGTTAGACTAAAGGATTTTGCTGTGCAGAGTTTTAAGCGATTCTTTCAAAGCAACAGCTGTTGTGACTAGTATTGCTCATGGCAGAAAGAGAATGTTCTCCCAACAGAATGTTGGGGAATTCGGCTGCAGATGTGGCTAAGGAAATGGATGCCACCATCTCATAACCAGGCTCAAAGTTTCAGCACATCAGCCCCTTACTGATCTGAGGGGGGACAAAAAAAAGAACAACAAAACTCAAAAAAACAACTGATATAAACATCAGCCTCTTTTTAAGTAATATCAGCTTTAGAAACAGGTATCACTCTGCAAGCATTCAGAACAGCCACTCCTTAATTCTTCTTTTCAGAAGACTGTCATCGCAGTTGCGCATCTAACATCTGAGGTCAGTTATCTCTGCTTCCTGAGCCCCCCAGGCCTTCCCTCATGGCTGACCTCACTCACTTCCACAATCTGGGCCAAGATCCTTTCCACAAGATTCAGGGAACGTGTAGAAGCAAAGCCCCGTGTGGTTCTGCTACCGGTGCTCACAGGAGACGATGCCCCCAGAAGTGAGATTAACAGTTTCACCTTCATGAAGTAACTGTATTCTCAAAAGTATCCACAGAGGGGGAAACACACAGTGAAGATGACTGTAGCTGAGAATCATGAGAGTTACCGGTAAGGGATAAAGCAGAAGTAATCAAAGAGCAAACATCTGTCCAACATTAACAGGCTCCCAAGCCTTCAGCTGAAGAAAGGCGGACCACATCCTTCAAGATTATGACTCCTTAAGATGATTGTGAGCCTCTTCTTCTTTGCAGACGGTAAACAGAAAATGGAAGAATAGCTCTTCACTCTTCTTATTGCTACACATTGAGGAACAGTTACAAATCTCTGTCAGACTCCATGTAAAGGTGTATTTCTTTGTAAAGAGTTTTGTTAGACACATCATCTCCAATTTCTGTAGCTAGGATTGTTTTCAGGACCAAAATTTCTAAATACAGATCCCATTACTCTGACACCCTTTTACCATAGGTGAGATTCTGGGCCAGCAAATGTCATTTTTCAGACTATGCCGTTGCTCAAACAAGTGATCTTTTGACCTGGAAATCTGGAAAAACACGGGTTCCCTAATTTCGCACAAAAATTTATCAGGGCCTCATATTTCAAAAGATTTTATTTTGTTGAAAATGCTTGAGTACACAAGACCTCAGCTAGCATTCTCCTCTTAAATACTCTCATAGAATTGCATCAATATGACGCTGAGACAAGAAACAGCTTTTCAACTGAGGGGAGGGAGGGGTAAATTAATTTCAACATTTTAAAAGATTATAAACAAATAACATTCTACGAGACTACTAGGAAGTGTTCTGCCCAGACCCTTCCCAGTCAGGTGTTACATGTTAAGCTAACATCCTCCTCACACACCCTCGACGTCTGCAGTTCAAGACATTTTGTATTCAAACTTCAGCACACAAATTGTGCTAATGCTGTGTAAGCAAGTTATCAAAAGGTCACCCAAAAAAAGAAACACCCAGGTTATGAAGGACTCTGGCCGGCACGCGTGACATTCAATAATACACAGCAAAGCATCTGTTGCATCTAATGACAGTAACTGTTTTAGCCATGCTGGGCTCTGTTTCTGTCTGCGTGTATTGATGGAGGAAGAAACGTCTCGTAAAACTCTGGTCTGCAACATTAAAAAAACCCAAACATGTAATACACACCAACATCTATGAGTCAAGCTCCTCAACTGAGCAAACCACAACACTCACCTTTTGATCTTCTGTGAATTCTGAGCTGTTGTGCTGAGACTGCGCCTCTTTTTGTAGATGCCTTGCTAATCTGGATGGAGGGGGAAAGAACGTTGTAGAGTGGAAACACAACACAGAAACACACACATGCAGTCTCCAGAAAACATATCAGCCAAAAGGTCCACAGATAACTGCTGCAAAGAGTTTTTGGGGTTTGATTGTTTTTTTAACAAAGACTTCTATAACCATGGTAGGCCATACTTAAAAAAACCAAACCAACCAGAAGATGGACTACATTAGGCAGGAAAGACTACGTTTATAATGTATCATTAAGGGAGAAGAAGAAGGTTCTTCTAGACAACAGCCCCTTTGATAAACACTGACCATTTTCCTCTTGCTGTCCCCTTATAACAACAAACCACACTCCCTGTGCAGACCCACTCAGGTACAAGCCCACAAAGGGAGAGTTTGAGGCCATCTGGGTTGCCGGGAGATGCGGGCACCTGAAGGCGATGGCCAGGCACTCTCCCCACTCTGGAAGCCAGGCCGAGGGCAGCTTGGCCCAGGCTGTGGGGTGTATCAGCTCCCAGTTGTGCCTGTCAGCATCACAGGCGGAGCAGAGACCCCACCCCTTGTCACCACGGCGACAGAAGCACCAAGGGGTTTGGAAAGTAACAGTAAGCAAACAGCTCCAGAAAGCGAAAGGAAGCTGGAGAGGGAAGCTATGGGAAGAGTTACAGTTTCCCTCCGGGGAGGAAGGAGAACATTAAACAAGCAAAATCTCCGGGCAATTGTTGCCGTTCCCTGTAAATAATTTCATTTAAAAAAGCAGAGTGGGAAGGAGGGGGGACAGGGAGTTGAGGGGAAACCCAGGGACTGCAGCAGTGCCCAGAGCATCGCAATACACTTCCATCTGGAACCTCAGAGTTTGCATTGTTAAAGGGATTCAGCTTCTCACACCGTTGCAGTGGGGATCAGCCTAGTTTTTGGGGGGGGGTCTAAAATACATACACCAAAACAGACTGCTGTCTAAGCCCGTGTCAGAAACAAAAATCAGAACTCGACTATTTCTTTGGCTTTCCTGAAACTAAGCTCTCTTAAAAAGACACAAGAAGGGAGGCCACTGCAGCTTCTAATTAGCAACAATGAAAATGCAACAAAACTGGACAAGGTAACTGCACAACTCGGTGACATCATTCTCCTCTAAAAGGAGGCAGAAATGGTGGCTAAGACAAAAAGCATTAACACACTTGAACCAAATGTATGCTCCTTCCCAACTGCTCCACTGATATGATACATGGGACATAAAAAATGGCATTTAGAAGCAACGATTTAAGAAAACATCACCATAGCAGCAACATGCCACCCACAACAGGCAGCATCACAGTATTAATATTTCTGCAAGCATCAGTAACGTTCCATTTGTTCCCATACAGAAAAAAAACCAAAACCTTAATCCAGATAAACATATCTGGCATCTCACTTGAAGCTTGTTCAAAGTTGGATCAGACCAAGTTCCACGGATAGGGACATCGAACAGAGGAAGCACTGCTGACAGCTCAGAGGGATCCTGTGTGAGCAAGCACCCGAATGAACAAGGGCCAATCTTTGCACCAAGCTTCCTGCACTTCCAGGAGTAACACCGAGACCTGAGCAGATACAGGTCCCCCAGACATCGGGGGTAAACAATTTCGTTTTACATCAGCAACCATTAAATCCACAGCCTGAACTAGATTCGGAAAACCTTTCTCGGCATCAGCAAGCTCACCATAACGAGCTTCTCCCCGGCCTCCCTGTGTGGATCGGTACAAACCTTGCCAATGAGAGCAGCACCTGGCATACTGCAGCAACACACTTGTTCAGCCCATCTCAGGTTGCCATTTGAGAAGGCAACAGCATAAAGCCAGGCTGTTAAGTCTCTCTGGAGCTAACTGTAGGTATCTTATTTGCTGTGCTTCTTATTTGTGACTTCTATAAATCAAAACCGTTATTAATTTACCTATTGTATCTACAGGAAGCAGATACACACACTGAAGAGGCTCTGCCCCTCCTTAGGAGATATCTCCCTGTAATCCTTTGATCCTCTCTCCCCTTTCTTATCCCTCCTAGAATCACAGACTTCACCTACTGACAACTACTCTATTCAGTAGAAACTCACTGATAAGGCTTTTAAGAACAGCTCACAATACTACTACCCCAGAGAGGCTTTCCTACAAAGATATCACACTGCTCCAAAGCTAGAAAAAAGCAAGGGTGCAGAGATCACCTCAGTTCTCACCAGACACAAGCGATACTGGGAGGAAGGGAACAAAAGTTACACTTCAACTCTCAAGCTGGACTGTCTGCAAACGTTTAGTGATCTTACTTCTCAATGAAGTGAGTTCAGAATGAGAAGCCTGAAGATTTTTCATTCTGAAGAAATGTTATTACATGAAACCAACTGCTGAGACTGCCAAGACAGTTTAAAGTATTAAGATCCTACTGGATTGCTTGTAGATATCCACATAAGGGCAGTTATTAAAAATACCTTCTTTTCCTTTCGATGATTTTTTTTTCTTTCAAGATACAGATCTAGAAGAGAACTTCTCTTCATCCCTGTGCCAAAGTTTGTAGTAACAGCTTGCCCTGCTTTAAAGACCATCAGCAAACTGCAAATAACTGAACTTGCATCATCCTGTCTGGTGAGAGAATGAAATGATGATATTATAGCATCTCATGACTATGCTGTAGATGGCCAGCAGTCGAGTTACTCTGAATGGCAACCAAACTGGTAGCCAGGCAACTGAACTGGTACTGGTTACAGCCTGTAGCCTGAACAGTGCTAAAAGATCTCCTGGAGAGCATCTCTTCAGCTGACTTTCTCTTGGAGAACAAGTGTACATCCTCCAGACTTCTTCTAGAAAATTCACTGTAACAAACTCAGCCTGCAATACTCAGACCATGAGGAAATAACTTTTCTCTTCGTGGTGAACAGAGCAGCAGAGAAGAGCATTTGACTGAAACTACCAGGCGTGTTTCTAAGGATACCATCAACGGCACCAACACTCCTCTGACACCAAAGCATTCATGGATGGTGTGGTCCCACCCAGTGCAAGTCCCAGCCTAACGGGGGCTGCCACATTCCGCCTTCTCCCACCCGGGTGAAACGCACAAGCGTGCAATGGACCACCTCTGGCCCCGATGGGTGATTTAGGGTTTCTCTGGGGGGAGGTGTGACGCTTCAGCAGCCCCTTTGCCCCAGCCAGCCTTTCCCCCAACTCCCAATAAGCTCGAAGCCCGGGAGGGGAGACACGGCGCGCTGGGACGGGGGTACGCCGTGCACCCACCGCACCCACGGGGCGGTGCCGGGGGCCCCGCAGCCCCCGCCGCCCCCTCGCAAAAGGCCGGCCCGGCTCCCGCCTCACCCCCGCGGCGAGGGGGCAACGCCCGCCCCAGCACCCGCCACCGACCGCCGGGCTCGGCGGGGCGGCTCCCGCCGGCTTCGGGCGAGCTCCCCCCGCTCCCCTCGCCCGAAGGGGCGCCCCGACCCACGGCTTCCCGCCCTACCGAACGCCGGCGGGGCCTGAGGGGGGGGGGCTGCGGCCTAGGCCCAGCGGGGGCTCCCCTCTCACCGCCCCGGGGCCGCTCCCTCCCCACAGCCCCCGTCTCACACGGAGCGAGGGTGGGGGGTGGGTTCCCGGGGCCGTGCCGGGCACCGGCGGGTCAAGCGGCGGGAACCGCCCGCCCCCGCACACTCACATCTGGTACTCGTCGATCGCCTCCACCAGCTGCCCCCAGGAATCGAAGTCGGTGCCTTTCCTGAAGCTGGCGCCCCAGCGCTGCAGGAGGCTCCGGGCCGCCTCCGACATAGCCCCCAGCACTAGGGCACCATGCTCACCCCGGGGCCGGGGCACCGCGCCGGGCAGCCACTACCGCCAGCCCCGCGCCCGCCGCCGGCGCAGCCCAGCCCAGCCCAGCCCGCCGCGACAACCAAACGCGGCGAGCGCCTCCCGCCAGCGCCGCCCAGCGAGGTAGGCTGCGCCGGCCGCGCCCGCCCGCGCCATCGCTACCGAGGCGCCTGAGCCGCCCGCAGGCGCTGCTTCCGCCTCGGTGTGTGTCGTGGCGGCGGTCACATGGCTCCGGAGGGAGCCCGCCCTCTCAGCTGGGTCTCGGCGGCGGCGTCCGGGCGGGGACCGCTCCGCTCCGCTCCGCCCCTCCGCTCCCGGCCGTGCCGCCGCGGGAGGAACCCCCGCTCGCCACCCCAGGTAAGCAGCGCCGCCCCCGTGCCGCGCCGCGGGCGGGTCACCCGTCCGGGAGGGCCGGAGCCGCCCTCCCGCTCCCCTCTCCGTTTGTGGCGTCGAGGGGCCCCTACCGGGGGAGGCCCGCGGGGCCCGGCCGTGCCCGCGTCGCTTGTCCCGGGGGGGGGGGGGGGAGACTCCCGCCGCGGGGCTGGCGCCGGCGGCCTCGGGGCAGCCGGTAAGGCGGGGGGATAAGCGGCGGGATCGATGTGGCGGGACGATGTCATCGGCTCTCTGCTGGCGCTGCCTGCAGCGGCGGCCGGTGTGTGACGCACCGCCGGGACCGGGGCGGGGCAGGGCCGGGCGGAAGTGTCTGCGGGGCCGGTACCGGAGGGTCCGAACGGCTGCGAGGGCCGCCTGCGCCGGGCTGGCTGGTGTCGGCGGGGCTCGGGGAGCCGGGCGGTGCCGCAGCTACTGCTGCGACAGGGGCCGCAGGGCGGAGGACGCCGGTCGGTGTGTGCCGCGGGCCTGGGGCGGTGGGCGCCGGGCGAGCTCCCGCCGCGCAGACCTCCCTGCGCCCTTGGGAGACGGAAGATCTCCCGTTAAGCGCCTGTCGCGCTGTGTGCCCCGGCTGGGATCGCGACCGAGCCGTGTGACAGCCCCGCTCCGCTGCGCGGGTGGGTGAGGCTGTCGCGATCGGTGCCGATATCGTGATAAGTCACCTGCTCGGTCGGGGAAGAGCGGGGCGGCGGCGGGGCTGGCGGCCGGGCAGCCCGCGGGTTTCAGCGGGGAGCACAAGGTGAGGGAGGTCCGGGCGGGCGGGCGGGGTGGGGGGCGGTGTCTCTCGTCCCGCGCCCTGCTCGGAGCGGGGTCGGCACTGAGGTCACAGCGGGCGGGCCGGGGCTTTGTCCAGGGACATCGTGGGAGCCGATGAGGTCGGAGACTACACGAGCTCGTTGGGTGACTCCTCCCTCCGTCCCACTGCCCTCATGGTGAAGTTTCACCTTTTATTGGGTGTGTGGAACGGAATCATTAAGGTTGGGAGAGACCTCTAAAATCATCGAGTCCAACCGTCAGCCCAACAGCACCGTGGCCGCTAAACCATGTCCCCAAGTGCCCTCCCTTGTCGCCCCTTGGGATGCTTGTGTTATGTATGTTTGCTGAAATTGAGGTAAAATAGAAAAGGTGGTCCGTCCTAGCTGGACCCTTCCAAACTTCCAGGTCTGTTACGTGTATGTAAATACACCCAGGTGTTCAGCAGTTTCATCTGTATCAATGATGCTGCAAAAAAAAAAAAAGGTTGACCAGACACAGTCTAACCACCTTAGTGAATTGAGACATAGCTGTGAATTACCTGGTAAATACTCAGCTTTATGTGGAAGTTTTAGGCAAGGAAGTGTGGAGTAACACAGCAGTAGGTTACAGCTTTGTGCACAACTTAAAATAGTTGCCTGAGAGAGCACGCGTATTTTGCGGCAGTGGAATTCTCAAACGAGGCGTGTGGGTGATGAACACAAAGGCCTGTGGAAGCTTAATGTTTCGAACGGAAAGAAAGAAATCTGTTTTCTTCTCGGTACTTCTATACAGCTTTGCAAATAAATTTCTCTCCTAGTCGTTTCCACTCGGAATGTGTTTTCATGAACTGAGGAGCGTGACATATATAGTGATTCTACCTATTTCAGATTTGACAGAAACAGCACTAAAGAAAGAAAATGACCCACTGGTTTCATCGCAACCCTTTGAAGGCTACGGCTCCCGTTTCGTTTAATTTTTATGGGGTAGCTACCACTCCAGCGGCAACAAAAGTTTGCAAGTAAGTGTACTTGTGACTAACTTGGCTCTGTCTCTGAGGGTTTGGAAGATATCCTTACAAGTGATGGTTATGCTTCAATTTTTGTTCTTAAGATGACCAGAAACATGTAGGCTGGGAGACAATAAGACACTGATAGCACTGAATGTTTATTAAAAAGAATGAATTACCCGATTTTCAAGTCTCCGAGTGTATAGCAAGGCCTATTATAATAATGCAGAGGCGAAAGACTAAACATTTCATTGTTGTTTTGATGACTGCGCTTGCTCCTTCAAAAGATTACTTCAAGAAATTTCCATAAGTGAATAAGGGATGAATGTTCTATTGTGGATGGGAGTATAATGAAAAGAGATCTCAGCTTATTTTGCAGATCTATTCTTACCTCTTCCTATGCTCATCCCATTCTAATGTTGAAGAATGTTCCAGCTTGTTACTTCCCCTCCCTCCCCCTGCACCCAGCCTCTTGGTAGATAAAGGCAGTTATTTTAATTAGTGTTAGAACAATAGATTGGTAGTGAGTACTGGTTATCTGTGGCTGTCTGTCCAAAATGGATTGTACTTTAAACTAAAGAGGCAATTGTATGTATCCAGAGGAGAAAACAAGATTTTTCTGTATTTATTACCATCTTCCTCATAAAGTACCTTTCCTTGCCTTCATATATCTAACCTGAATGCTTAGCTTCGCTTTCTTAGCCAAAGGGGTGGTGGTATACGTGAGCGGGTACTTTCTTAATGGTACATTCTTGGGTGGAGTTTCTTAGGTTTATTTTTCTCTTTTTTTTTTTTTTTTTTTTTTGCCCCTCCATCCAGTGATTTGAGGTTATCTCGATCACGACTGTTGGAGCTGTTTACAGACTCGAGTTGTAATCCAGAAATGATGAAGAATGCAACTGACTTGTACTTCTCACTCCTGCAAGGTGGGAACTTTTGTTAGCCATATTGCTAATACATCAAGAGGTATACGATTTGTCTTTTAATGACACTTCTTGTGTTTTGTGCTAATTTTCTGTAAAGAAGCTTTGCACTTGAAGGAGAGTATCTCCATGGGTACTGTGCTTGATACCAGCGACAGGTACTCGCCAGGACTTTTCTACGGATTTTGGTGTCCTTTGTGACCCTGCCAGGACTTAGTGTTGGCAGTCCCTTCCTCTGGCTTTTAACCTCATTCTGCTTCCTGCTGGAGGAGAAAATGTTTATTTGTCTCTTAGATTGTGGTGAATTGCTCCTTAAGTATAAACTGTGTCTATTCATTAGTTGATAGGAACCACTCTCCAGTGTGAACTTCTCGTTTGTCTAACACAAGATAATAGACTTGTTGGAAGTTTACACTTCTGCTGCTGCTCGCCTTATGTGTATGTAGGTGCTCATTAGCATAGTATCTACATATACAGTAGATGATCACCTATGATGACACATTCTCTTGGAACCTTCCTCTTGCCAATATTTTGATAACTTTCTTAACAGTCAGGTGCTCAGACAAGTTTCTTAGGACTGAGTTTTGAGGAATCAGCTGATTCATGGAAGCTGTGATGTGTCAGTCTTTGGGAAGTGAAGCAGCTCAACTTAGTTTAGTTCCATTGGTCCCTGGGAGGGTGAAACCTAGTGGAACATTCTAGATAAACAATCTGTGTTGCTGCAGACAAGATTTGGAGAGTTTCCTCAGGAAAGTATCATGCTTGGTCACTAAAATCTTCTGCATGTGAAAGGAACAAGTATGTTTTGTCTTTACAAACATGTGACAGCATGTAGAGCTATAGCCCTGATAGCTGCTGTTGCAGGTTTTGAGTTCTCAAAGTCTCTAAGACCTGACCAGACCATGGCCTGTCTTCCTCATCCCTGAAAAATTCCTTGGGCCTGCATATGCTGGGATTGGAACATCCCATAGCAAGAGCCTCACCCCACCAACTGCTGCTTTCTGGGCTGCTGGACATAATTTCCTGTAGCCCTGGAGACAAAAGAGGTGATGACTAGGGGAGTCCATGCTTCCAAGCCCTTTTCCTTTTCCCGGTTGACCAGGCAGCTTTTCCTGGAATTTCCCAATTGGCAGTGTGGTGGCAGGGACAGGCACTCACCTCGAGCAATCTCAGCCGTCGTGTACCTGGGTCAGTCCAACTCCTGACGAGTCACCGTACGGGACATGCAGACGTCTGCAAGGTTTTCCTTGAGCGATGAAGACTTGGAGGGTTTAGTTGGTAACTTGCTGGGCAACGAGCTTCTTGTAGTAGCCAGTTTGGTTTTTTTGCACATCTTTTTCTCAAAATATCGAACAAAAGCCCCAGGAAGTAACATATTTTTTTGAGTGGTAAAGCAAGAAACTTTCCTTTATCTATATCCATATTCTCATGGATCCCCATCCCTCCATTCCTTGTTTGTGTTTCTTACTGTGAGAATACCTGTCAATACATTTTGATTTCATATTTTATAGGTTTTATCCTTTCACTGGATGACTCCTCCCAAGAGTGCAAGTTGAGATATATTCAGAATTTCAAGTGGACAGACACATTACAAGGACAGGTTCCAAGGTGTGTGTGCCTTTATGATTACAGGATGTGCAGCTGTTTCCTTCTGGTCTGGTCTGTGCATGCAGGTGTCCCGGCACAGGTGTGAAGGAGAACTTAGAAGTGTAGCAGAACATTGAACACAAGGTAGTTTCCAAAAACTTACTGCTTAGCACTTTTGATAACTGCCGTACCGTATTAGGTGCTCTGAAGCATGTGTTGCCTTTATGTAAAGGTGTGATAAAGCGTGATAACAGTTGAAGGATCCACTGTGTCTTAGTTGATCTACAAACCATACCTATAGTTGACTAGAGCAGTGCAAAAAAGAGCCTTGAGAGTATTGCTGAACTGAATATGGTAACCTAGATTACTGCAGTTTAAAACTTTTTCCTTTAGTGCTCTGAATCTCCTAGTACAACCTCCTAGTACAAGCTCCTAGTTTGTCCTGGTACAAACAAACAAAGCTCCTGTTTTCAGTAGGAATATAGATCTATGACTTTCTGTTGCTGTTGTAGGTGATGGTGTTGTGTAACCACACTTATAAATTTGTCAAGCTTTATCTAGAAGTGCTCGACTTCCTCAAAGCTTTTTTTCGCCTTGGAAGACCATCTGTTGATTAGGTCTCTCTTCTAATTTTCTCATGATTATACACACTTGCACTTGTGCCAGCATTATTCTTCCCACTCCCACACCTTTCTTTTTAAAGTTTACTAGTTCCTAAGCTATACTGAGCTTGTGATTGCAAGTTCACTCTTTTCATAGAGCATGTTTTTAGCTTCTGAAATTTCCTGCTATTTGCACATGCTGTTTGACTGCAGTTACATAAGTACTTGCACTAACATTCATTTCAGGGAGATGTAATAGGCTATGATTTATTAACTTAGCGCTATAATTTTAAAGTAGACATTCCAGAACAAGGCTTTCCACAAAATGCGCAATTTAAAAAAAAAAAAAAAAAAGGAAAAATGTCAGCCACACCCAAAGCTAAAAAAAAATCTCAAGTTACTGTTTTAAAATAAAAGTTCCCAAATGGGAAAAGTAGACATCTGAATATGGGAAATTATAAGCTCCTAAAGGGAATAAGTAAAAATTAAGACTCTTTTAGGCAGTTCAGCAAGGAGGTTCTGGACTGGAAATGATTGACTTCTTAAATGAAAAATATTTTATGAAATATTTTATGGAGAGAAATGTTTACAGAATCACAGAATTGCCTAGATTGGAAAAGAGCTTTAAGATCATCAAGCCCAACCATTAACTTAACACTAACACGTCCTCAACTAAACCATGTCCCTAAGCACTATGTCTACTCGACTCAAATACCTCCAGGGAGGGAGGCTCCACCACTGCCCCAGACAACCTGTTCCAATGCCTGATAACCTTTTCAGTCAAGAGATTCTTCCTAATATCCAATCTAAACCTCCCCTGGTGCAAATTGAGGACTTTTCCTCTTCTCCTATCACTTGTTATTGGGAGAACAGAACAAACCCCACCTTGCTACAACCTCCTTAAAGGCAGCTGTAGAGAGCAATGAGGTCTCTCCTCAGCCTCCTTTTCTCCAGGCTAAACAACCCCAGTTCCCTCAGCTGCTCCTCATAAGACTTGTTCCCCAGACCCTTCACCAGCTTCGTTCCCCATCTCTGGACACGTTCCAGCACTTCAGTGTCCTTCTTGTTGTGAGGGGCCCAAAACTGAACACAGAATTTGACCTATGCTGTGTGAGCTATCAGCAGAGAGAGCTTGTCAGAACAAAATGGAAAGCATTAAATTGTTGGGGGGGGGGGGGGGTGTGTTTGTCTGTCTTTCTTTAGTGCCCAGCAGGATGCAGTGTTTGAACTGGTTTCCATGGGATTTAATGTAGCTCTGTGGTACACAAAATATGCATCAAGACTCGCTGGAAAAGAAGAGTAAGTGTTTTTCTTTTCTTAGAAATTGCATTGCAGCAGTATTCTGCCAAAAATTTTAGTAGGTTTTGAGTTTTGACTGCTGTAGTACATGTCCAGCTGAGACTGTAGAAGTTCAGGGAGGCAGCTGGCCTTCATTCATGTTCTGGAATGTCCAAGTGCACTTCGATCCCTTCTTGCATCCATGAACAAAGTGTACTAGTACCACATAACTGTGGTGTAGAGGAGGTGTCAGTTGTTAATAAACCCTCAGCAGTCCTGCTCTGAATATCCAGTTAGAAAACTGATGTTCTCAAAATCATGGTTCTACTGACTTTTAGCCCTGCAGATTTCTAAAGCTTTACCTTTTAGCACTGAGGTTACCTGTTACTTGAAAGTCATTACAAGATCATATGTGGTTTTTTTTTTTTTTCAGATAAGATATATTTGATTATTTAACGATCGGACACTGTAAGAAACTTCTGTACCATGAGGTAGCACAGCAGTGAGAAGGGATGCTTAGGGAGTTAGTGGACTCTCTGTTCTTGAGGCATTCAAGATTCATCTAGAGAAAGCCATCACTGACCTGATCTATTGTTGTCGATAGTCTTGCTCCAAAGCAGGAGGTGGGACCAAATGATTCCTAGAGGCCCTTTCTAACTAAAATTTCGTTGATTCGTCCTATATTCTTAGTATAACAGAAGATGAAGCAAAAGATGTTCACAGAAGCCTGAAGATAGCAGCTGGGATTTTTAAACACTTGAAGGTAGAAAAACTGTCTTTGCTGTCTCTTCTTTAAGTTGTCTTCAAGTACCTGACCTTTTGCCTTAGAAAAGCCTTTGCTTTTCTGACGAGGTTACAGAATAAGCGAATGCCTCAGGCTATGATACAGGGAAAAGAAGAGTATTAATGCACATTGTGCTACCACTCAGTTCCTGCTATTCTTTCCCAGTGGCAGTGGAGGAGTAACCTGTCTGTCTGCCCAACAGCACGTGCAGCCAGACCTTCACTCAGTGTCCCGTCCGTTCAGGAGCAAGGGACTTGCTTTGCGTTGGCAGCAGTGGTGTTAAGCCTAAACTAACTTTGGGACTTGCTTTGCATTTAGGAAAGTCACATTCCAAAATTGATCACGCCTGTAGAAAAGGGAAGAGATTTAGAAGCTCGACTTATAGATTCTTACATCATACAGTGCCAAGCTGAAGCTCAAGAAGGTATCTTCAAATACACGTTTGTTGGGGATGGGAAATTACAGTCTTTGTGGGATAATGTCTTAGGAAGTCTGCTTGGCAGCAATGTCATTTTTTTTCCTCCTGGAGTACTGTGGCTTAGTGGGGTGGGTTGCTTTTAAAGAAACTTAAGTTGTAGGAGGAAAATGCCAAGTATCAGTCTGATATTACAAATGTAACCACTTTGGAAGAATTTGTGTGTGACGTTCCTCCCCTCTTCTTTTTTCCTTTTGTGCAGTCTCTTCACTACCATGCTTGCCTAATGTAAATTCCCAGTTCCTTTAAAATGTTTGCAGCTTCTGTTTACTAGCTTCTCTTCAGACTAACCTCCCTTCAGCTTTTCTATTAATTTGCAATCATTCTATCCAAGAAACAACTTGTCTTTATTCTGCCGTTTGCTTGACTGCACAGTACTTGTTTTCTGCTGATGCGGGGGTTTTAAAATGTTAAATGCCTCTACTGATTTCATGTGACATTTTCAATTAAACTCTAACGCTGTGGTGTGGAAACTTTTTTCAGTGACAATTGCTCGAGCTATTGAGCTGAAACACAATCCAGGACTAATAGCTGCTCTCGCTTATGAAACAGCCAACTTCTACCAAAAAGCTGGTGAGTGTCTTCGTTTGCATCCTTAGTGACCTGGTTTATGCATTCTTGCCAGCAGACGTACTTCGCCTGCCCATCAGTTGCGATATTAACACCGTTTCTTCGTGGATATGCTTTGTATATTTAGCTTCTCTTTAGCAAGTTTAAGGCTTTGGTGATCAGCATAACAGACATCAGGCCTTTTGGTTTGTGGGAAACTTCTTCTGTGGCTGACGGTAGGAAACGTTAGTGAGGGGAGACAGAAGACAGCGTAACGTCTTGAGAATATGAAACAGCAGCCAACAAGTGGCTTGATGGGAATGGAGTGTGTTTCATCTGCCTCTGGGCAGCAGATTTAGATGCAGAACATGTAAGTGTGTAGTGGGTGAATTATGTACGTCCTTCCAGATGAGTAATCTGGTCTGTGGGCTTACTGAGGCAAGTAGGACAAGTCCAAAAATGTGGGGGCCAATGTAAGAGATGGGATTTTGTAATGTATGTAGGCTTTTATAGGTCACTACTTGAAATTAAACTAGGAATGATCTTTGAAACGTTACTTAAAAATACTTGGGAGAACGTCTTCCAAACTTAGTGGACAGCAGTTTCAGGATTTGTAGGGTCAACTGCCTGATAACTCAATAAACTGCATGTTTTTGTTTATTCTCGTTGCTTCTCAGTGCTTTTTCAGGGGTAATTTATGTCACTTGTTCCTGACTACTTTGTAGTTAGGACCTATTGATAAGTTTAAGAATTCTGGAATTTTTCTTTCTGGAAGTGCCTTAAAGAATGACTTACATATGTGTTCATAGATCAAACATTATCCAGTTTGGATCCAACCTACGCAGGTAAATGGAGGAAGTACTTAAACTTGAAGACCTGTTTCTATATGGCCTATGTAAGTACTTGGATTGACAGGAGTCACAGTTCATCATGTTGCCTAAGGGCCGGGTAGGGAATGAGGGTGAAGGGTTGCCTTGACTTTCTTTCCCTGCTGCGAAGAGAGACTGTGCAGTGTCAGTGGCATCTGAAGTGGTTTTGTTGAGCCAAGTGAAATGACTGCGGTGTGGAATTTTATTGCGATCACGTAGTGTTAAGTGCAGCAGTCCAGGTTAGGCATAATGCTTGTCTTCCATTATCTGCATCACACTCTGATTCGAGGCAAAGTTCAGAGCTTGATTGTCTTTTTGAAGGCCACGAATGAAACCACATTGAGTAGGTGCCTTTCCAAGTGCTGTCCCTTTCTGCATGACAGATCTCCTAGCAAGCGCCGTGGCACTTTTGGAGTCATCAGCTGTTTAATTCGCTGTTTATTTCTCGCAGCCTTCTGCAGCCTTTTCATACTGCAAAAAAAGGCCCATGCTAAGCAGTTAACAAAACTGTCTTTCTCATACGTTGAACCTGTAGCTGAAAACTGCTTGCCTTGTTGGCAAGTTTGAGAGATGAGGGAGGGTCATAGCTCTTCTTTTTTATTATTCATGTACTTTTTGGTACTTTTTTATTTGTGTAATATGGGCAATAGTAGATTTAGGTAACACTTAACTATACTGTGAGAACAAACCATGAGGGAAGGTACGCAAGGTAGACATGAATTCATAGGGTTCTTCCTTCATCCACGATATTTAGCATTTAAACTCAACAGCTCCTGATAGTAGAAAAGAGGCAATTCGGTTCTCAGTAGAATACAGTACTATTTTCAAGCATAAGGGTGAATTAATAGGACTTTTTTGGGTAGAAAAGTTATTTGGACTATGACAAAATAAGCAGCAGAATAATTAATCTTTTAAAGATTCAGTAATGATGTTGGGTATGATTTTGTCCTCTCCTGTTAGGCATACTGTTACCATGGTCAGACTTTACTGGCGAGTGATAAATGTGGGGAAGCAATCAGATCTCTACAGGAATCGGAAAAATGTAAGTGTGATTGACACTAAATTAGAGGGGCTGATAAGAATGACACATGTGTGTTCTTATGCTGCATTGTGTTTATCTGGTCTTCCATAAACTTAAGATTTTATCTGTCACCTGGTGGAAATCCAGCACACTTTTAAATAGAGACAATATATTCTTTTTTTTTTTTTTGTCTTAGTAAGACTGTCTTTCCTAACAGTGCTGCAGAAAATTTCATCTTCACTTCTCAGCCTGTTAAAGACTGACTTTGGACTGCCTACAATGCACTGTAAAAATCAATTGTCTGCTCATCATGTTTTCTGGCCTCGATGTTAAGTTACTGCCGCCTTTTCTGCTTTGGAGGTCACTCTATCTCTCATTAAATAATAAATCTAGACCATATCTGTTTGTTTTTAAACAGGTTTCAGTAACTCGTTTCCTTTCTAGACATTTGAAAGGTAGAGTATGGGAAGTTTACAGCAGTTCAGGGTCTTCCGCCCATCCTTCTCTCCTCAAAGCTCTTGCTACCCCAACAGCCTGGACTGCGTAACTTCACCGCAATGTGTGAAAAATGCTCAAATCGTCAAATTGGAAGCTTTGAATATTAATTCTAAAAATAAAATAATTTATTAAGAACAAATTAAGTTGGATTACTTGCCATAAAACAAACACTGTGTTTTTTACTGTGCCGGCTGTTCAGAGAAGTGTGCTTCTTTTCCCACTCCACATTAAGTGTTGTTTGTTTTGGGGCATCAGCTCTGTGTGGACACCTTCATACCCTCTCTTTTTCCCAGCCACGTGGTGCAGTTCTTGGACTTGTTGCATTTTGCCTCACACCTAAGAATGCTTTCCTGCATCTTCCTACCCAAAAAGCTGCCTTTTTTTTTTGTTGTTTTTTTTTTCCCCAGTCACATTTTGATGCAGTAAATCTTGTCTGGAAGTGCTGCCTTTGAGCTAGTTTATTTTTGTTTCTAAGAAGCAAGAAACCTGGGTGGATTCTGATATCTCCTCAAACTGAAGCACTGTAGATCAGAACCATGATTTAATAGACCCATGTAAATGATTTTTATTACATGTCTTTTTTTATTTGCAAAGTTTTTGCCAAGGCTGAAGCATTGTGCAAAGAATATGGAGAAACCAAAGGGCCCGGGACTACTGCCAAACCTTCTGGACATCTCTTCTTCAGGAAATTAGGAAGTTTGATTAAGAACACGCTAGAAAAATGCCAGAGAGAGAATGGATTCATGTAAGTAATTAGCAGTCGGTATAGTACTCTATGTGAACTGCTCTTACCTCATTTGCCTTTATTTCAAGATGGGATGGTAAATTTTAGTCTCTAGTTCTTGTATTCCGTTATGGCATGGCATGTAGCTTACAAGATAAATGTGCAATTCTGTAATTTTCTCTTGGCAGATTTGCTGTGGGTCTGTGCTATCACCCTCTCTGTGTTCTGTGCCAGTTCAGCCGGGTAGGCTGGACTGGTGTACTGGAGAGCTTTAGCAGTTTTCTTCCTTCCTTCCTCAGCTGCTTTGTTCCTTTTTCTTCTGCCCAGGAGAAAGTCCTGCAGAGCTTGCCTTGTTGCTCAGATACCCTCTTCCCGACTGCTGGGATCTGGGAGTCAAAATTGGATAGAGGGGAGATGGAGAAGACTGGTAGCTGATTCTGCTTTGCTAGCAGGAAAGTCAAAACAGAGTCATGCCTACAGTGAAGAATATGCTTAGAGCTTTACCAGTCTAAGTATAATTAATATTGTGAATTGGGCTTTCTGTTAGTTAACGCCTATTCCAAAAAGAGCTTAGAAGCAGTTTAAAATAGCAAGATTAGTTTGGCTTTAGAATTCTTCTGCTCATTTCTTTTTTTCCCCTCCCCCTGTGATTTTGTATTCCATATGGGGTTTGCTATTTCCGTTTTTTATGATATTTAAAGACCTGCATAATAGGGGTGTTGACTGAACAAAAAGGATTGTCAGGTACCTCAAGCCAAACTGCAAATAGGAAAAGAAATTCTCTGTTCTGCTTTGGTTCCAATAACCGTTGTCATGGCTTACAACAGCAGCAGACAGGAGATTTCAACAAATCCACCTCCCTCTAGAAAGAAACTTTGAAAGAGAAACCAGGTAACCAGTGACTGTTTCGGGAGGTGTCCCTGCCACAGAGCGCTGCTGCAGCGCAAAAGTAAGGTAGCACGTGTCAGTATTTGTCAGTTCTCAGCCTTTGTTGTTTGCCAAGGGTAGATCTGTCCCCTCATTCAGGCTTTGTGTTGTAGCAGGTCTTCGTGGATGTTGCAGTGTCGTTGCTGTTAACGCGCTGTGGCACGTTAAGACCGACTTAGGAAAAGAACTGTCCTCCTCGTGTTTCTCAGGGAGCATTTTAAATCCTCATTTGGGTTTTGAAGGTCTTTCTGGACAAAAGGTGCTCTTCTCATTGAAGTGCTGGGCGTAATCATTATCAAGTAGGATAAAAACCCACCTAGCTTTTAGGGGATGAGCAATACCAAGAAGGAATTGGTTTTGATTTTATGATTCTGACAGAATGTGTTCTGGACAGTGCCTTAATGAAATGGAAGAGAGCAGCCGTGACTGCCACTGTAAAAGCCCAGATTGTTTTTCTTAGAACTGCAAACGAGACTTGCAGATATAGTGCACTGTTTTAAATGTATTGTTGTATTCTATTACAGCTATTTTCAGAAAGTGCCAGCAGAGGCTCCCCAGCTGGAACTGAAGGCAAACTATGGCTTGGTAGAGCCCATTCCTTTTGAATTTCCTGCCTTGAACGCACACTGGACTCCTGAAACACTTGCAGCATTTGATCTCACCAAGAGGCCAAAGGACGACACTGTAAGATAATCTTATGTACTGATCTATCCCGTTAGCTTTATTCTGTGTATAATACAGAATTGCTATTTTGCTCTTCTGTAATATTCCCCAGCTCAGTGCAGTCTGTAGACACGAGGCTACCGCCCAAGCTCACATTTCTGTGGTGCCAGGAAGCAAGTCAGTTAACCTCTCGGCCACACTGTCAGCATCTGGAAATTAAAAGTATTTTTCTATTTTTTTTTTTTTTCCCCCAAGTCCTGAATAGGAAGAAGTTCTTTAATGTGTATAAGATGCTAAAATGTTACAGGAGTGAACTCTATAGAATGATTCTTTTATGAAAAGGATTCATTTAAACCTGCTGAAATAAAGAATATTTGGCTTTTGCCCCCTTGCTTGAGGCTTACTCAAAGCCTTCAGCCTTGAAAAGAGACAGGGCTATTAGATTAGAATGTGTAAAGTTAGCTGTGCATAAATACTGTGCAGACGCAGTGGTTTGTACTTGTGGTATTTAGGTTTTCTTTTCTTCTTGTTTGCAGGCTAAACCAAAACCAGATGAAGAAGTAAAACCTCTGAAGGAACCAGATATAAAGCCTCAAAAAGACAGTGGATGCCAGATTTCTTAAGTGCCATAAGTGCTTTGAATTCACTTTGAAACTGTATTAATTGGACTCCGGGGCTTTGGTTCTGATCTCCCCTTTTTCTGATTCTTCTTTTTTAATTTTCAAGACTAACTTACTTTTGTTAGTATGCATCTATCTTGCTTGAGAATGTGGTGGTTTTCTAGGAGTTTATTTATATCTGACATATTTTTGGTTTTAGTGGGATCTCATAGAATGAGTGGGCTTAAATGTTCCTATTGTGCCTCGGGAGAGTTGCTTTTTGTGGGTTTAGTTTCTACCCACAAATAGCAAAGGAAGTATCATGATTGTAATGCTTGAGGACTTTTCCATTAAATTATATGCTACATAATGTCAAATTCTGTGAACAGAAGTTTGCGTGAACGGTTATATTATTCAGGTTTTGTCATTCATGCTTAACACCCTGTCATGTTCCAATTCACTTAGTTGTAGTGGGTGAACAAAATCTGGGTTTGGTTTATAGCACTCCTATGGTATTTCACAGGACTTTCACAGAACTTGGAAAAGCTTAAGTTTTGTGTAACTGGAGCACGATTTATATTCTTCTGAAATGATGAGCCTCCCTTCTTTCCTCTATAGATTAGGGTTCCTGTATCAAAATTTGTAGTAAAATACTTTAGCTTGTCTGTCCTTAAATTAAAATCCTTTAATATCAAAGTGCATGTAAAAGTGATGCGGCAAGCAATATGAAAGTGCTTCAAAGCAATGCATCACGGTGTCATTCATTCAGTGGTTTTGAATCTCGAAAGATTTGGCATGTTTGAAAGCTGCAGACAGTTAAAATCTTTGGGCACTAGAGTTCATGAAGTTGTCATGTGTGAGGTCATGGAATTGTAACTCAGATGCTGTGTTTCCATCTGGGTTATGCCTGCAAGAAACTTTTAGAAGAACAAGGAGGAAAAATGAGCTGAATGCACAACTGGGAACCAAGCTCTAGATGTCCCTTATGCCATATGAAAACAGTGGTATTTCTCAGCTTTTGCAGTTTCGCAGTGAAATCAGCTCTTCAGGTAGAGAACTTGCCAAAAGTCAAGCCTAGTCAAGACTGAGAAAGAATGGATTTTGTAGAACTTGCTCCTTCCATTTCTGCCTACTGTGGAAAATGTGATAATGTTCTTTAGTGCTGAGCACTGCAAAACAGCCGTGTCAACAAAAACAGCTTTCTGGCTTGCTGCAAGTGCAAAAGAGTATGATGCATGTGTTTGAAGTGAGGGCCCTGCAGTTTCTGAGTACCAATTGCTGCACTTCGCTTTGCCCAAAAAAAAAACCCAACAGCCTGAAAATGTTTCAACAAAACATGAGAGCATATGCATTTAAGAGATATACACCTTCCTCACTTTGTGCTGTTCGGATCGGTTCACCTTCCACTGTGTTGTAATTCAGTGCTTCTATCTGAAGTTTTTCATGAGACTTGAGTAACTTAGCAGGTGTGTAGCTCCTTGAAGGCTTGTGGAGCAAAAGCTGTTGAGGAGGTTGACAGGAAACTTGAGAATGGACCAAACTACAGAATTTGCTGCTGCAAAAGGCAGAGAGGCTCTTAGTGCTGGCTGGCCTGGGTGAATCACATGCAGACCTCATCTCTTCCAGATTTTTCTTTCAGCACACAGAAATAAGTGTAAAATCAGCTGTATTTCTTTGAGGAGCAGCAGAAGGAGTCCCTGTCCTCAGCAAACTTGCCCGTTTATAAAGAGGGTGACGTTTGTAGCACGGAACATACCTGTGAACCAGCTCGGGCCAGCTGCCCTGACTTTTCCTCTTCCTGGCTGACTTGAAACTGCTGGTGGCCTATGTACTATGGCTGAGCTGGGATTCTTATCCCAGGAGAACCAGGACAGCTGGGTAGAGGATAACAAGTATCAAGAAGAATTTCTTCTGATGCTGCACATGGGACTGGGGTACGTTTTATGAAGGGTTGCTCAGATCTGTTCATAACTTGATCAGCTGACTTTTTAGACTTCTTGCATTGTTAAAAGACCAGCTTAGATTTTACCAGAATAGAGCATAGAGCTACTTGGCTTAGGCAGATTTTAATTCTAAAAACTTATTACAGCTGTAGTCCTCTACATTTTATTTAGCCTGCCCCCTTTAAGGATCAAGATGCAGCTAATTTGGTTTCATAAGCATGATGTTTTAGCTACTCGTTGTTTCTCAGATTCCTGTGTGTGTTAATACGTACATGTCTCAGCCTAAGGAATTTTCATCCCATGCTGACTAGATTCCATTCTCCCTCCTCCCCTCATTTTTCCCTCCATGCTGTGGCACAGACTTACCTTTGTCTGCTAATGCATGTGTAGGTCCTGGGACTCATTTCCAACGAGGCTTTTGCCCGTGGGTGTATTTCCATATATCAAAGTCTTAAAATAAAATGACCAGATCTTGACTAAATCATTCCCAAACAACTTCTTAAGGAAGATTATTTTATGGGCTTAGAATTCTTTGGATGCTTTCTTGAACCAAGTGGTTGGTTTGAATCGAGTTCACTGTAAATAGTTTGGGGCATAACCAAGTGGATTGTGTCAGATTAGGGCATTACTTAAGCCTAGCTGTGTAGCCTCTTATGCCATAACTGTTTCAGTAAATATGATGTAGTAGTTTAAAAATAGACTAATGGAAGAAACTAATTCACTTAACATGTGTTGCTTTTCAAGACAAACTTCGTTTACTCGTTGTTAAAATCCTATGGAAAACATTAGGTAGTTTTGCCCCAAAATAAGAAACTGGAGACTGTTTAGTTTGCAAAATAAAGAGGGCTGTGAGTCAACGAGCAGTTTTCTCTTTTGGTTTTGTTAGGTGGTAGCAAGAATTACTGTAAATAACGTGTAGATTAACTGTCCAATATGCTTCAGAATATGGGTGAATTGACTGGGAGTTTCAGTTAATCTGGAAACCTAGCAGCCACATTCCTTCTACTATGATTTCCTTTCGTAGTTTTCAAGACTGAAGTATTTTGAATGGTGACTTTTTAATACTCTAATGCTGCAGGAGCCTGTTTTTGTGGCCTCTCTCGGGTTTTAGAGGCTCTCATGGTTAAACCTGCAGATCTTATTGGTGTAAATAGTCTTTAAAATTTTTTTCCCAGTCTGAACTAGGACAAAACTGCAGCTAAATAAAATATGGAGTGCTGGGCCCTCTATTTTGTGCTCTGAAAAATGCAGTGATTGTCTTTAGTCTACTATAAAACAAACCATTAAGCTCTTTGTAAGATTTCTATTTAAATGCCTTCCTCTGTGTATTTAAATGCACTTCCTCTATGTTTTGTGCTCCTGGGTTTACAGTAGTTAATCTCCATCCAGCATGTGACATTCCTGCAACCGGAGGGACCAGATTTGTCCCTTGGATGCTGACGCCTGCCTCCCACTGGATTGGGTAGAGGAAGTTTTTGGCTGTCAGCCTCTGGACGACATTTGATCACTTCAGAGTTCAGCAGGGATATGCGGCGCCTCTGTAACCATGGTGGTGGTTCATACTAGAAGCAAGACAACAGGTCTCTGTATCAATGTAGTCTGTAGCCAACTTCGCACTTTAGAAATTTCTGATCTTGCAATTTCGGTACAATACAGTTGTAAATATTCCTTCCTGTCATTTTAATTCTGTTGCACTGATTGCTTTACTGTGCTGTTGGTAAGGTTTCTATGGGGAACGTTACTGAGATGTAGTTTCAACTGTTTCTGTATAAAGCAAACTCATGAAGCATATTTCTACCTTTGGTATTTGGGGAACGCAAGAGGAGGCAATAGTTCATCTGCCTTCCATGTCAATTCAGAGAAATGAAAAGTTCCTGTCTGTTGGCTGAGGGATAATGCATTTCCTCCCATTTCTGCATCTAGTACCTAAATGGAAGTTTCAGCATTAACATAAATCCTCTTCATGCCTATTAACTGTCCCTAAAAAAAAAAAAAAATCTGTCTCTAAAGATTGTTGCCAAATTATTGTAGCAGCATAAGCTGTCTCTTTTTTTCTTTTTTTCCTTTTCCTTTTTTTTCTCCTAACTGGCCCAGTTGAATGAGGAATAAAGGACAGTGAGTATGACTGGCATGGAAGAGCCCTGTGGTGGGTACCTGTCTCCAGATTTTGCGTACAGTATAAAGACGCCTTCCCACGATGACTGTTGGTTTCACTCAGATCTTTCCGTGCTGGTGTTGCTCTCAAATTCCACAAATGTCACATGGTAACTGAGGGGGCCCTTGATCAGTGTTTTATCAGGAGGTAGGAATGCCTGCCTCCTTTGATGTTGGTGCCTTCATGGGTTACAACTTTCTTGAAGCCATCCTGTACTCTCAATACTCAAACTTCAGTGGAATCAGCTCTGAGACGATAGACCAAGCAGCCTTATTTCGTGAAGACAGTCACCACGCAATCTTAAGCTTCATAGTTTGAAAGTTTGTATATAACCACTAGTTTCAGAATACTATTTAAAATAAACAATCTTAATGTATCGAGTTTTGTTTCATCATTTAATATTTTAAGTACAGTAGCAAGAAAAAATGTGATAATTACAGAGAATATTTTATCCTTGCAGTATGCCCAAAGGAGGACTTACATGAGCAAGGTACTTACATGGAGTGGGTGCACATGGAAGTACTAGCTACAGTGAAGCACTCCAGGTCAGGAGACAGGAAGAGAAAATAATAGAATTTCCAAACTTCTGTTTTTAAAAGAAGTAATTAGGTGTGATTTTGTATGCCTGTATAAAATCCTAGTGTTTACAAAGGCACGTGACATTGTAGGATATTCTACACACTATGTGAAGGGGTTATTTGGGAAGTGCAGATTGTTGGCCACTTCTCTACATTACCAGCAGGCAGCAAGTAAATGGGTACAAAACGTGGTTTTTCATTTTCAGATGTATGATGGGCTCTTTCAGTTTTTAGTGTAAATACACACTAATGCTCTTTAGCCTCTCAGGCTTTAGCACAGTTTCTAGAAGAAAAAAACAACCAGTCTCTCAGACTCTGATGTCTATTTCCTTCTGAAATAACATCTTTTTCCCTCAACAAGGTGCTTTGAAAAAACCTACAGAAAAGGTATTTTCATTCATGAATGCTGTAACGTGAGTAAAACTAGAACTGATTCTGTAATATTTTTCTATGTAGTCCTCTAGAAGGGTCCCATCGGAGAGCTGGCCAAGATAACGACCATCACACCAATATGACTACAAGTCGTCCTCCCTTTATTGCTCCAGACAGCTCAATATATACAGTTAAGCAGCGTCACCACGCCTGCCCCTTAACAGAGTTGGTCAGTTACAGGTTTACACGCGCCAGCGTTTTATTGGGTAGTGCCATTCCACTATGCAAGCGGCTCTCGCCCCCCCTTCTCCCCCTGGGGCCAGCACCTCCCGCCAAGCATCTCGCAAAGCTCTCACAAAACAGATAAAACCTCCTCCTCCCCGTGTTCCAAGGCAGCTTCAAGGACAGAGCCTTCCTTTAGGCCTAAGCTGGGTTGTCCACACCTTTAAAGGGACACCGCGCCTCTGCTCCACAAGAAATTCCCCTACATAGTCCTTTGAGAATAAGAATTGTTTGACTGTCTAAAGCTATCTTCTACTTAATTTTGTTCATATCAAATAATGCTATAGGAAATAGTAAGACTGGACTTTTTTTGGTGTAGCATTGCGAGTTTGACAACGTCCTGGATATCAGCTTTTCAGACAAACCTTCCTTCTCAGTTTAGAAACTAAAATTTTTCTACTTGTAGTGGATTTTTTTGTCTGACATCGGATTAATCCATTCAACCAAATTGGTTGTTACATTTTGAGAATGTTCATAATTTTAGCATGTAGCTGCTGGGTTGGGTCTTTGTTTCCCTTTCCTCCGTAAATGAAATAATCTTTCCAGCAGCAGTCTCTGCTGAAACAGATTAATTCTGAAGCAGATTTCCAAATCACAGAAAGTTGCTGGTTTGTGTTGGGAACTCCTGAAGACCCACAATTTCCCTCGTGTTGGTTTTAAAACAGCTGATGGGTTATTTGGAACACTTTTCTTCAGATTTCAGAAAGCTGAGGAACTCCTTGAATGTGAAGGGGCCTACTTAACGTGGCGGTGTGCTTCTCTACTGCTTTTCGGCTTTCCATGCCTTCGCTTCAAACTGATGTGCTTCCATTGCTTTCCTTATTTTCTTGCCGCACTTGAGTAAGAAGTGAAATAACCACCCATGGTGCTTATAGCTAACAGCATTGGGATGAAGTGGGTGAGTGCACAGATCAAACCATAAACCTGCCTTTTCAAATTATGCGTAGATGTCTATGCATTGCTTGCTTCTGTTTATTTTCTCTTTTGTTTTCTGCTGAGAGATTTGGCTTTGTGAAAGTGAAAACTGAGATTCCAGTGGACAACTGAGTAGCAAGTCCTGTACTCATTTGTTTTCAATAGCTTTGGAAAATACAAGGCTTGGTGGTGTTATCCTGGGCTGGATATTGTAGGAAAAGCCTGCAGGGTTTTTTGTCTAAACTGTGACTTCAGATCAAAGCTGATGGGAAGCCTAAATAAAATGTTTGTTTCTTGCTTTTGACTAGCAAGGTTATGTCATCTGGGCTGTTGTTTTTGCTGGCATTTCTAACTCGATGACAAGTCTTACGCCACATCTGAGACTGGTGTAAGACATTCTTGTACTTGTGTGCATGTGTGGGAACTCCTCTGACAGAACAAACTTTCTTAAATTGTTTGCCTTTTTAAGAACACAGTGAAACTTATGGCTTCCCACTAGTGCTTACAGGCAGCTGTTGTGTAATTTCAACACAAGAAAGGAGATCTCTTGTGCAGCTCTACTTCCCATTAGATCAGACAAGCCTAGCAGTTGGCATTTTAGAAAAGTCACACTGAGTTTTCTGTTGGTGAAGAAACAGTTGGAAGAAGCACAGGGATATCAAATGTCTCCTGTTTGCTGCTTAATAAGCAGGTAACGTAATAAGCCGGCAACGTAGCGGCAGAGCTGTGAAGTGCATGGTAGCTCTGACGTTCAGGTGAAGACGAGTGGCAGGATGGCTTGTTCATTCCTGCTGCAGCACATGGGGTCTTCAGGAAACTGACTTCCTATGAGGGCAGAGCTACTGGTGTCCCAGCAGAGGCCAAAGCAATTCAGTGAGGGTCACCTGAGGAGCATCAAGAGCTTAGAAGATATGCCTATGCTTTTGAGAGCAATAGAAACATCCTTGTAGCGGAGTCAGCCTGGAAGGGTCAACTCTGCTTGTCTTCTGCTGCAGCGAGGAACATCTGTTTACTGTCAGTTAGTTTATAGCAAAAGCATGAACCATCTGGGTAAGAAGCTGTAATTCTGGTCCATGTTTCCGTAGCATTTATCACAATCTGACTACGATCCAGTCTGACCAGGAGATCTCCTGCAGAGCAGATCATTTTGTGTAGGCAGTGAGTTACTTATTGTACCCTTTCAGTGTTGATCTATAAGTGGGCAGAGGACATTACTTCCCAGAATAGTTGTTGCTAAATCCTGTTTTGCTGGAATCACAGAATGTCAGGGGTTGGAAGGGACCTCAAAAGATCATTTAGTCCAGCCCCCCTGCCAGAGCAGGATCACCTACAGTAGGTCACACAGGAACGTGCCCAGGCGGGTTTTGAAAGTCTCCAGAGAAGGAGACTCCACAACCTCTCTGGGCAGCCTGTGCCAGTGCTCTGTCACCCTCACAGTGAAAAAGTTTGTTCTAATATTTTTGTAGAACCTCCTGTGTCCCAGCTTGTACCCATTGCTCCTTGTCCTGTCATTGGACATCACTGGAAAGAGCCTGGCTCCGTCCTCCTTGACACTCCCCCTTGACATATTTATAAACATTAATGAGGTCACCCCTCAGCCTCCTCTTCTCCAAGCTAAAGAGACCCAGCTCCTTCAGCCTTTCCTCATAAGGGAGATGTTCCACTCCCTTCATCATCTTTGTGGCTCTGCGCTGGACTCTCTCCAGCAGTTCCCCGTCTCTTTTGAACTGAGGGGCCCAGAACTGGACACAATATTCCAGATGTGGCCTCACCAGGGCAGAGTAGAGGGGCAGGAGGACCTCCCTCAACCTACTTGCTTCTCCCCTTCTAATACACCCCAGGATGCCATTGGCCTTCTTGGCCACGAGGGCACATTGCTGGCTCATGGTCACCCTGCTGTCCACCAGGACCCCCAGGTCCCTTTCTCCAACACTGCTCTCCAGCAGGTCAGTCCCCAACCTATACTGGCATGTGGGGTAGTTCTTTTCCAGGTGCAAAATTCTACGCTTGCCCTTGTTGAATTTCATCAGATTTCTCCCCGCCCAGCCCTCCAGCCTGTCCAGATCTCTCTGAATGGCAGCACAGCCTGCTGGTGTGTCAGCCACCTCTCCCAGTTCTGTATCATCAGCAAACTTGCTGAGGGTACACTCTGTCCCCTCATCCAGGTCATTCATGAAGATGAATAAAACTGGGCCCAGCACCTGATTGCTGGGGAACACCCCTGGCCACAGGCCTCCAATGTGACTCTGTGCCGCTCTTCACAACACTCTGAACTCTGTTGCTGAGTCAGTTGGCAATCCATCTCATGATCCAGTCATCTATCTCACATTTCTTGAGTTTTCCTACGAGGATGTTATGGGTGACAGTGTTGAAAGCTTTACTGAAGTCAAGGTATATGACATCCACTGGTCTCCCTTCATCAACCCATTTTGTCACACCTTCCTAGAAGGATATCGGGTCAGTCAGGCAAGATTTCCCTGTGGTAAATCCATGCTGGCTACTCCTGATAAACTTCTTTTCTTCTACTTGATTAGAGGTGGCCTTCAGAATGAGCCGCTCCGCCATCTTCCCAGGGATGGAGGTGAGGCTGACTGGTCTGCAGTTGCCTGGGTCCTCCTTCTTGCCGTTTTTGAAGACTGGAGTGACATTGGCTTTCTTCCAGTCCTCAGGCACCTCTCCCATACCCCACGGTTTTTCAAAGATGATGCAGACTGGCTCAGCCACAACATCAGCCAACTCTCTCAGCACAGGTGGGTGCACCCTGTCGAGGCCTGTGGATTTGTGTGTTTTCAGCTTTTGTAACAGTTCTCTAACCAAATCCTCACTGACCAGCAGAGAATCATCGTCACTCCAGTTTTGCTCCCTTACTTCTTCTAGGGACTAGAGTTCCGGAGGGCTGGCCTTAGGAGTAAAGACTGAGGCAAAGAAGGCATTCAGTCATTCTGCCATCTCTGCATCCCCTGGTATCGCATCTCCCGCCTCATTTAGCGGCGGACCCACTCTTTGCCTACACTTCCTTTTCTTGTTGATCTATTTAAAGAAATTTTTCCTGTTTTCTTTCACTTCCCTAGCCAGACTAAATTCCAAGAGAGCCTTGGCCTTTCTTGTTGTTTGTCTACACACTCTGGCTGCATTTCTAGAATCCTCCCAATTCACCAGACCCTTTTTCCACTTACTGTCAATTTCCCTCTCCCATTGGAGTTTTTCCAGGAGCTCCTTGCCTAACCATGCAGATCTCCGGCTTCCTCTACTTGGTTTTCTTTTAGAGGGAATGCATTTATCGTGAGTCTGGGGTAGGCAGAGTTTGAATGTTGAGGAGCTCTCTTGTGCCCCCCTACCTTCCAGTAGCCTGCTCTGCTGGGGGTGGCTCGGAGGGACCCTGCTTGCTGCTGGGACCAGCTGCCCCTCTCTGGAGGCCCCTGACTGCAGGGCCTCCCCTGGACTCCCTCTCCCACCCACTGGCCTCATCAGCTCCCCCTGGCAAGGGTGCCCAAGTGGCCCCTTTACAGCCACAGCCCCCCTCAGCCTCACTGCCCACACCTGGGGCTGCCTCGGTCCCAGCTGCAGCCCATGGGGAGCAGGGCCAGTGTTGCAAGTAAAAGGTTGTGTAGGACTGCTTTGGGTTAGTGGCAGCTGAGGGCTTTATTAATATTTTTGAGACAGGTCACAAAGAAAAGCACTTGATCACTAGCCTGTTTAACAGAAGGAGTCGACGCAATTAGTTGCAATCAGAACAGCGACATCAAGACTCAGAAATGGCAAGGGTCACCCGAAACGTGCAGCAGGGTTACACATACACATGCTCAGAGCTTAACTCCCACACAGGGACAAGCCGACTAACCAACAATTCTAGATCAAATTACACGCACACCCACGGGGAAGGACAGGCAACACGCAGAGGTTGGCACATGATCAGAATTGCCCTTTTTGTGAGTTTTCCTGATTACTCACTGCTAAGTGCCAGCATTGACCACCGGGTAGTGCACAAACCTCACCAAATTGCTCCCACAGAGAAAGTGCCAGGCAGGAATGCTACTGCTGGCCTGCACCTGCCCCGGACAGCCCTCGCACAGCCCCGCTGACACGGGTGATCCACACGTGCTGGTGGCGTGAGGAGAGAAGGGGTCTTGACGCTGTGCAAGTAGTGCTCAGCACTAACGAAAACACTCCTGGGTGACCAACACTGTTTCCAGCACAGATCCAAACCCCCTCCCCATCCCAGCTGCAATAGATAAAATGAACTCTAGCCCCGCCCAAGCCGGCACAGATCCCCGCTACAGGAGACGATGCTGGTGCTGGGACAAGTGATGACTTGTTAGCTCAGAGCAGTGCAGGTGCCTTTCCGTGGCCTGGGACGTCTGTTTTCCAGAGGATCCAAAGCCCCGCGCCATTCCAGCTACTACGAAGAAAATGAACTCCGTTTTGATGGTGGCCTCCGTGTGGTCATGTGTGTGACTATGGCAGTTGCCATAGCCCTGACCGAAGGATCGAAGTCGTTCCGCAAGGGCAGGAGAGCTGCAAGAGAAGGCAGCAGAGCAGACGTGAACCCCCACTTCCTGCAGAGACCCCCAGGAGTCCCCTCCAGGCCTCACCAGCCCCACCCGCTTCCTTCCCAGGCCAGGAGGAGCGGGGCAGACCAAGAGAGCAGCTGGAAGCTGCTGCTCAGGAATGCCCAGCGTGCCCCTGACACGCTCCCCTGCCCGGCCGGCGCAGCACTGCCCCTGCTCACCGTTGCCGATATCGAACATCATCTGCCTGCCCAGGTTCCTCCAGCGCCGTACGGCCACCGCTAGACACAGAGCTCCCGTCAGACCTCTGTTCCCCACGCAGCACGCTCCCGGCAGCACGGCCCCCATGCTGCCAGCTGGGCTGCTCCCCCTCCTCCCCCTCTGCAGGGCTGACCCCCGCAAGGACAGTCCCCGAGCGCAGCGGTGGGGATAGGGACCAGGCTGCCAGAAGAGGGTCCCCAGGGGCTGAGACTCACCGATGAACAGGACGGCCAGCTTTCGCACTGAGGGCTGAGGGTCCTTCAAGTAGGGCAGGCTCTGACGCACGCATTTCTCCACCTTAGGCCAGTTGTGCGCTACCTGGAGGGAGTACGAGGGCACGGGGCTGACACAGAGCTCCCCAGTTGGCCGGACCAGTCCCTCCTCCCAGCACCCCCTTCCCCACAGCGATTCCCATCTCCCAGGCAGAGCCCCGTGGGGCTGAGATTCACAGGGACACCACGGAGGTGGCAGAGGGGGGGGCCGGGGGTGGCGAGACCCCTCTGTCCCACTGCCAGGGCCCACATGGGCCAGGGTCCCCTTCAGAACCCTGGAGGGGGGGAGGGGAGAGGGGCCTGCAGAAGAACGTTTGGGGACCCCGTTCTGGATGGCGGTGAAGGCGGAGGCAGTTCCAGGCTGTGGGCTCTGGGCTGGAGCAGGGCAGGTGAGGTACAGCTGCGCAGCCCATCCCACGCACACGTGGGGCAGCCCTCGTCACTCCTGGCCATGGGGCTTGGGGGTTGTGCTCACCAGGCACTGTGCAATCAGGCACGACCCGTACGGTTCAGGCACGTCACGGGGTATCGTCCACCCCAGGAACTCTGCAGAGGTGAAGAAGCTGTGCAGAGAGGCCTGCAGAGAAACAGAGGCTGGGAGGTGGCATCGCAATCCAAGGAAGGAGACCAGGCATCTCCTCCTCCAGCTCCTGCAGGGACAGCTGGGGACCCTGTAGGGACTCGTGTCAGGGGTGGCCGCGAGCTGCTGCCGAGCCCCGCTGCACCAGGCAGGGCAGCTCTGGGAAGTGTCTGTGACAGCTTTCCGGGCCCTGCTCGTGCTGGGTCTGCGGGGACCCTTCGTCCGGGCCGTGCTAGAGGAGGGCTGGATGGGGAGAGTGGGGTGGGAGGGGAGACCACCCCCCCAGCCACCTCTGCAGCAGTGGGGAGGAAGAAGGCCGCGGTGGGACGGGTATTCCCAGACGGTGGCATCCGGCAGCCCTTGCCCCGTATTCCCAGGCCATCCCCGTGGTGCCAGCACGCCCTTCCCTGCATTGCTGGTCACTGTACCTTGGCCACACGCTTAATCTGGTCATCTGTGTGGAAGAACAGTGGGAGCAGGGCCCTCCGCACTGCCTTCTTCATCTTTTTATGCCTTCTGCCCACCGCAGTGCTCACGATGTCTGCGAAGAGGCGGATGGAGAGCTCCTGCACCTGGCTGGACTCCTGCTAGGGAGGAGGACAGAGGAACTTGAGCAACAGCCACACCATGCCCAGGATGAGTGAGGGCAGGGCACGGCTGATGGGAGGGGAGATGCTCCGCGGTCAGATCTGGAACCAGGAGCTGTGGGCCAGATCTGCAGCTGCGGCTGAACGGCCCCAGCGGCCCGAGAAGCTGAGATCTCAGAGGGGGGTGTGGCCAGAGTGCGGCTCGCAGGGCCGGGCTGAAGAGCAGCAGCCTGCGCCGAGTGCTTTCTGCGGGGCTGGGGCTCTCACGGCAGCCTTACATCGTCAAAGAGGGGCAGGAGCTTCTTGACCAGCTGCACAGCCATGAGGCTGGCCTCTTCCTTCTTCAGGTGTTGGATCACATTCCTGAAGAACTCCAGGGCCTTCGTCTTGGCATCAGTGTTGGCATTCGGCAGCTGCTCCACGAGGTCAGGCAGCAGGACCGCCATTTTTCTTGCCTGTAGGAAAGACGCCGTTTCCTCCTTGTGAAGCACTGCAGGAGCACCCCGGCAGAAACACCCTGGTTGCTGAGCACCCGCCTCCCATCCGGCTTCCCAGTGGGTGGCACAAGAGGAGTCCCTGCAGCAGCCTCCGGGCAGGCAGTAGCCACGGATGGGGATGGGGGCGAGTGGGAGGAAGGGAAGGGAGCACAGGAGAGCAGTGTCCCTGCCCAGCCTCCCCCTTTTCTGCATGGCAGGCAGGGGCAGATGGATCGGCAGCCCGCTGTGCCCTGAGGGCTCCCCAGGCACCCACCAGCACCCTCCATCGCAGGGAGGGTGACCGGAGCCATCTCCTCACGATCCGACTCCCAGCCAAGGCCAAACCACCCCATCACCCAGTGCCCCAGGCCCCAGCTGCCAACACGGCTGCGCTGGACTACACCCCACTCACCATCTCGGGCGTCTTTGAAATTGTGACGAGGGCCCTGAGCACCAGCGAGAGCATCACCGGGCTCGGGCGCCTCAGGAACGGCTGGGCTTTGTACAGGGCAGCAAAGCCCTCGGCGTCGACATCGGCGCGGACCAGCAGCTGAAACGAAGACGGCAGTGAGAGAGCAGCAGAGCCTGATGGGCTCCCTGTGCCGCACTGGCACCAAGGAACGCGACACGTGGTGGGAGACCAGCGTCTCCTCTGCCGAGCTGGAGCCCCCTCAACCTGTGCAGGGGCCGTGCCTCTGGCCCCAGGGGACCTCTGGCTCCTGTGCCAGGGGTCCGGGTGGCAGAGCCAGGCATGGGGATGCAGGCAGGGGACAGCAGCAACTTCGTGTTTGCGCACCGGGGCCAGGTTGGCGCGGGGTGGCCCCGGGCTCCGGCTGTGTGGGGCAGGCAGGCACAGCCAGAAGGGGGTGCGGGCACTCACAGCCAAGGGGCAGATGCAGGCGTCCTCCACGGCGCAGCCGAACACCTTGTGCAGCCGCTGGTCCTGCAGCACGTCGAGCAGCTCCGACAAGACATTCCACACAGCCCAAAGCGCCGACAGCATCACCTCCCACAGGGCCAGGGCAGCGCTGCAGACGCAGAGCACTTGCTCAGCAGCTGCCTCGACCACTGCACCGGGCCCGGGCCGGCTGCCCTGGAGCCAGCGGTGCTGCGGCGCTGGCCCTGCGCGGGCAGGCAGGAGGGGGCTGAGCT
Organism: Trogon surrucura; assembly: GCA_020746105.1. Classification (NCBI taxonomy): domain Eukaryota; kingdom Metazoa; phylum Chordata; class Aves; order Trogoniformes; family Trogonidae; genus Trogon; species Trogon surrucura. The sequence goes on from CM036618.1 coordinate 106,900,737, forward strand.
GGTGTTCCCCGTGGGGCAGGGAGGAGCGTGGCAGTGGGGGTTAGGGTTAGGGCTGGTGCTCCCCGTGGGGAAGGGGGGAGCGTGGCAGTGGGGATTAGGGCTGGTGTTCCCCCTAGGGCAGGGAGGAGTGTGGCGGCAGGGCTCTGGCTTGGCCAGCTTTGGCTGCTGTGGCCCACCACTCAGCAGGGCTGGGAAGCATGCTGGGGTGGAGGGCCCTGGTCTTCCTCGAGCGGTGGCCTGCAGTTTTCTGTGGGTCTGGCAGCCAGAGAGTCTCTGGGGCTCTCTCACCCCGGGGAACAACATCTCCAGGCTGTCGGGGCCAGTACCTGTCACAGGCTGGAGAGATCTCCAGCAGGGTCCTGACCACTTCTCTGGGGTAGTGGTGGGTGAGGTGGAGGAGGAGCGAGTCCAGGCTGTGCCGAGCTGCCTCTGTGCGGATGGACGCCGCGGTTTCGTGGATGTACCTCATGATCTTTGGCACCTGGGGGGCACAAGGGAGGTTGGTGCTGCTACCACTGGAATACAGCCGCTTCCCAAGCGGCCGCCGAAACTACTGCCCTTCCCAGCCCTCTGCCGCCTTGCCATGGCTTCAGCTGGGGCAGGGACAGCTAACCCAGACAGCTGGGTTAGGGAAGGAGGGAAGAACGAGGCGTGACACGGCTTGCGGGCAGGGCGATCCAGCGCCAAGCACTTACATCCGTCAGCCAGGAGGCAGGGCCTCTCACGGCCATGGCCAGGATGTCGCTGCCCATCTGCCTGTCGGTGATGTCCTCTGCTGCCAAGGCCTTAACGGCCATGAGGACACCCAACATCTGAAAAGGCAGGACATGCTCTCCAGACACCTATGGGAGGAAGGAAGGGAAGGAAGACAGTGTTAGGGAGGAGAGCTGGGGTCGGAAGCGCCGTGTCTCGGCCCTGCAGAGAACCAGGTGGTGGCCAGGAGGGCTGGAGCTGCTGCTGGGTCATCACAGGGTGCCCTTGGGCAGAGCCTGCTCGGGGAGAGCAGGACCCCCCTCTCCCAGAGACAGTGAGGCCGTCCCAGTCCCACCGGCTCTGCGTCCCTCTGCTCACACAAGCCTCCTGCCCGCGGCTGGGACAAGAGTCCTGGTAAGGCAGCAGCTCATTACCGTCGTCCTGTCGCTGCTGAGACGCACAGTGCTCTCAGAGTCCCGTCCTGGTTGGAGCTGGGGATGCTCTGGATTATCCTCTGGCAGTCTTGTGCCTACATGGAGGGGGCACACACACGAGTCAGCAGGACACAGCCCCTTGGCCAGTGACCCTCCTCAGCAGTGACAAGAGCTTTAACCTCGGCTCGGCTGAGGAGCGAGGCTGTGCTGGGGCTGGCTCCCAGCCTCGAGCAGCCCCAGCATGCCAGCACCACCAGGGTCGCTGCCTGCGGGATGCCCGCTGCCGGTGTGCTGGGAAAATGGGGACCCGGCGTCGAGCCAGTTGCGCTCACTGGCCCTGGCCCTGCCCAGCTCTGGGGGGCCCCTCACTCACCGGTCTGCAGTGGCTGAACCATGGGCACCTCGCAGGGCTCCAGCGGAGAGTTGCTCACGGGCATCTTGCAGGGCTCCGGTGGAGAGCTGCTCTCCCGAGGAGCCCACAGGTGCTCGTTTGCCCTGGGGCATCTCTCCAAGGTCCTTTGAAATAGAGAAAAGCTTGAGCGTAGGGTGGGGGCAGCTAAAGCAAACGTCTCGGCACCACGCGACTGCCAGGAAAGACGTGGGCTGTGCTTGGGGTCTCTTCGCCAGCTCCACGCTCCTGCCCTCTCATGACCGTCCTGTCAGACACTGCAGGGATGCGGCCACACTGCTAGGGTCTTGCTTTCTATGGCCATCTCATCCCTTGTTGGCTTCACTTTCTGGCCTCGCTCTGCCTAGATCTGTCACTGGCTCTGCCCTTGCTGAGGCAAGGTCACTCTGAACTAACGCTTGGCACAGTAGGAAGGGGTTTCGGAAGAGAACACCCAAGAATTGAGCAGACAGTTCCAACACCCCACAGCAGAAATCTCAGTGAAGATGGGCCAGAACACCCTACCTCTAAATGCTTCATGGCCAAGCACAGCCATCAAGACTGGAGCTTGGCAAAAGACCCCCTCAACAACTCACCCTCTTCTCTTCCTCCACAGATAAATCACAAAACACAACAGCGTCCCAAGCAGCATGAAGACCAAGACCATCTGGGAAGATGCTACGCAGCACTTCAGGACATCTTCACGCACCTCAGGACCAGAGGTTCTCTTACACATCCCTGAAGGAACAATTCTGCACGTTAGTGTGTCCTGCGCAGTACTGCTAATCTCACAGGAGCTCCGGCGTTACCAGACAATGTTCTGTCTCACTTTGTTAGAATCTCTGAACCAGTGAACATCCTTCAATGCAGTAGAAACAAAGGGAACTCTGAAAGCCCCTGCCTGCCCGGCTCTGCACCCACGTCCCGAGGGGACGGGGTCAGGCCCCTTCAGGAGCCACCTGAGCCTCGCTCTCCCCCTTTGCCCAGGCACCACTCACATGCCCCCAGGCTTCAGGACTCATCTCCCACACATGGGCCCCTGCAAGACTGCCCAGTACCCGCAGGGTCAGCCGTAATGAAAACGACACAACCCATCCGCCTCAGAGGAGCCAGACGGGGATTGAGGGACTGGGGACGAGAGCACGTCAAGAGTGCAAAAAGCATAACGCGTGCTTGCTTAAAGCTTGGCTTAAAGCCGGCACCTACAGGGAGACCACTGCCACGGCTGCCCCACGAGGACACTGTCTGTTCCACATCCCACCCCCCACCCACCTCTCCTGTGCTCGCACGACACATTTTTAAGTGATTTTAAAGTTGTAGGCCTAATTGAAGACACCTGGGTAAGCCTGGCTGCTATCGGGAAATGCCCCAGAATTCCCTCCGGGCTGCCAGCACAGCAGCACTCAGGGCTGGAGCACCAGCCACATCCGTTGCCTTTGCGGGGGGTTCACAAAGTCCAAGCCTGTGGTACTCACAGCAGTCAATCCCCACGACGTCCATCGCTCCTCTCTGGAACGGAGAGGAAACCTCGGGAAGTCAAAAGGTGTCCGGACGCGCTCCAGAAAGAGAAGGTCAGCGCAAATCCCGTCACCTGGTTGCAACGAAATAATTGTAGCTCAACAAAATGATGAAAAAAAACCCTAAAACACAACCAGCACAACCAGTATCTGGCCTGTCCCCAAAGTCAAACCATTATTACCTCTGAGAGAGCGCGGAAGTTCAGGAGAAGCGAACACCAAACCGCAAACGCTTGGCAAAGGTAGCCACGCGCCGAACACAAGAAGGAGCTGACTGATCCCAAGGACCAGCTCAGCCCAACAAACTCCCACTGGCGGCTGGTCAGGATATATAGCCCTGGCCAGGTGAGGTCACAATCGCCAGGCGGGCGCCACATCACTGCCCCTTTGTGACACGCGGCCGCGCCCCCTCAAGCCACGCGACCGTGCAGCCATAGCCCCGGGGCTGCCCCACACAGCGCTGCTGGCGAAGGGCTCTTCGGCCGCGCAGGCCTCCCGCCTCTTCTCCGAGCCGCTCCAGCCAGAGCAATCAGAACCCGCCTGGGGCTGTGAGCGTGCCTGGTCACCGTGCTGGCTGCCACATTCCCCTTCTGAGGGTTTCTTTTCCGCTCCTCCCAGGTTCGGGACTGTGCCTGTGAGACTCGGGCAGCAAAGCACCCGGTCTCTTACAGGATCAAGAGTCCCATTTCCCATCATCTGCCGAGTGTGGTTCAGACGGGCTTGTTCCCTACACGGCAGAGCTCTGGAAGCCCCGTGAATGGGCTGTGGTGGGCCGTGAGCATCCCACCGCATCCACCGCAATGACGAGTGTCTCTCTGGCACCCTGGCGGCCATAACCTCCACCCCTCAGATGTGACCGTCACCATCAGAGAGCCGTTCTGGGCTCCTTCAGGAACATTTGCTCCGGGCTGAGAGTTTGTCAGCTGGCACGAGGAGAACAGCCTGCAGACACAGAGAGGTTTGGGTTAATGACGCTGGGTGCCCGAGGGACAGCAGTTAAAACAGAATCACAGAATGTTAGGGGCTGGGAGGGACCTTGAAAGATCATCTAGTCCAACACCCCCCCTGCCAGAGCAGGATAACCTACAGCAGGTCACACAGGAACATGTTGTCAGGAGTGCTCCCGTTCTCCCTAAAATCCACACGCGTAATTAAATTGGATTTATTTAAGAAATGAAAGCTCCCCCAAGTTTACAAGTTCTGGTATCAGTTGAGAAAAGCGGCTACTGCACTACACTCAACCCTTAACAAAGAATAGTGATCCACATCGCAAATACACTCACCTGTACAAAGATGAGGACTCCCAACCTCGAGGAGTAACCTTGGCTGGTCCCCCAGACCAAGGGGGAGGCTGTGCCCCGACCGCACAACCTGCTGCACCAAAGGGACGGCTCCAACGTGCCCCCAGCAGGACCCCGCTTTAAAGCTCAGTGGAATCTCAGCTGTGGTCAATCAAAGCCATCTCGGCCTCCCATTGGTGACCAGCCAGCTTCCTGGGTGTCCCCCTAGGCTGGTGGGCTAGACCCAAACTAGCCAGAAACTTTCAGCAGTTTCTCCGAAATCTGCTCGGCAACTGCTGTGAGGGGAGACATCCCAGACTAGGGGGATGCACCTGCCACACATGTCCAGGTGGGTTTTGAATGTCTCCAGAGAAGGAGACTCCACAACGTCCCTGGGCAGCCTGTGCCAGGGCTCTGTCACCCTCACAGGGAAAAAGTTTTTTCTAATGTTTTTGTGAAACCTCCTATATTGCAGCTTTTACCCATTGCCCCTTGTCCTGTCATTGGACATCACTGGAAAGAGCCTGGCTCCATCCTCCTGACACTCCCCCTTGACATATTTATAAACATTAATGAGGCCATCCCTCAGCCTCCTCTTCCGCAAGCTAAAGAGACTCAGCTCCTTCAGCTTTTCCTCTTAAGGCAGATGTTCCCTGTCTCTCTTGAGCCAAGGGGCCCACAACTGGACACAATATTCCACATGTGGCCTCACCAGGGCAGAGTAGAGGGACAGGAGGACCTCTCTCGACCTACTTGCTTCTCCCCTTCTAATACGCCCCAGGATGCCATTGGCCTTCTTGGCCACGTGGTCATCCTGCTGTCCACCAGGACCCCCAGGTCCCTTTCTCCTACACTGCTCTCCAGCAGGGCAGTCCCCAACCTATACTGGCACGTGAAGTTGTTCTTTCCGAGGTGCAAAACTCTACACTTGCCCTTGTTGAATTTCATCAGATTTCTCCCCGCCCAGCCCTCCAGCCTGTCCAGATCTCTCTGAACGGCAGCACTGCCTTCTGGTGTGTCAGCCACTCCTCCCAGTTTCGTGTCATCAGCAAACTTGCTGACAGTGCCCTCCAATCCCTCGTCCAGGCCATTGGTGAATATGTTGAACGGCACTGGCCTCAGTACTGACCCCTGAGGGACTCCACTAGACACAGGCCTCCAACTAGACTCTGCCCCATTGACCACAACTCTCTGACTTCTTCCCTTCAACCGGTTAGCGACTCGCCTCACTACTCAGTCATCCAGACCACACTTCCTCAGTTTAGCTCTGAGGATGCTGTGGGAGAGAGTGTCAAATGCTTTACTGAAATCCAGATAGACCACATCCACTGCACGGCCACCATCCATCCACCCGGTTATGTCTTCATCAAAGGCTATCAGGTTGGTCAAACCTGACTTCCCCTTGGCAAAGCCACATTCACTGCTCCCAGTGACCCTCTTATCCTTGATATGCCCAGAGACAGCGCCAAGGATAAGTTGTTCCGTCACCTTTCCAGGGATGGCGGTGAGGCTGACCGGTCTGTAGTTACTCGGGTCCTCCTTACTGCCCTTTTTGAAGACTGGAGTGACATTCGCTTTTCTCCAGTCCTCAGGCACCTCTCCTGTTGTCTATGACTTACAAAAGATGATGGAGAGTGGCCTAGCAATGACCTCCGCCAGCTCCCTCAGCACCCACAGATGCATCCCATCAGGGCCCATGGATTTAAGGATGTTCAAGTGTTCAAACTAATTGCCTCCCTACATCCTCTGACAGCAGTCCTATACTCCACCCAAGCAGCCAGCCCCTCCTTCCGTGATTTATATACTCTCTTCTTGCACTTGAGCTTGCCCAGCCGTTTCGTGGTGTCGTGGGTAGACCCTGGCCGGCCGCCAGGTACCCACACAGCCGCTCACTCACTCCCCCCTTCACTACTGAACAGGGGGAGAAAATATCTCCAAGGGCTCAGGGTTTGAGATAAGGATAGGGATGTTGCCCGTAAACAAAGACACAAACCAACAGAGTGTCAGTTTATGCGGTGCTTTATTCAGGGCCCGGGAACCTGAGGACTAGCGTCCAAAGTCAGGATTCCAAAGACCCTCATTTTCTGTTTAATTTTTATACCTTTTACAACTTGGCTTACATACAGAATTCTACATCATACAGAAACAATTGATAATTATCCCCAAACTTATAAATTTTCATGCTTGTCTAACCTAAGGATAATGGTTAACTAATTCCCATCACCAGAACCCCTTTGTTTATACAATACACCTTTCTTATTCCTAAGCAACTGTTCCCTAAGCAACTGTTCGTTACTTCTGCTAGTTCTGTTTGTCCTATATGCCCTACCGATTCCTTTGATTATTGTTCCTTCTTCTTCGGCACACTCCTTCTTGCTTCCCAGGACTTGTTATTCTCATAAGGCCTACCTGGCCAGTCAAAGCCTTAACCTAACTACTTCTACAATTTTAATTCTACTTTATTTGCAACAAGTCCCCCCTTTTGAGCATTCTTCGATTATCTTCGCAAGGATGCTCAACCATTTAGGTTGTCGTCTCTTGGTAAGCGGGTGGGTTGTCTGGATGGGGTTGCAGGTGGTTCTGTGGGAATATCACTTCCCTGCGTGTCATCGCCTTCATGACTCTCCGAGTATGTTGTCCTTCTCTTATGATCATTCCTAAAAGACACTTATACGTAATCAAGGCAACAATGATAATTACAACAATCATGATTCCATATTGTACAATAGATGATATCCAACCAGAAACTCGAATTCCCAGGGAGCTGAATATTTCTCCTATCCAATTGTGTTCTGCTTCCTTCTGAATTTCATGGACTTTCCCTTCGATTTGTTCCAATTGGCTAATGTCCTTTTCAATTTCTTGAGTAACGTTTGGGATGTGCACACAACAATGATCAATTCTACCATGCAGGTACCCACAAACTCCATGTTCCTTTAATAACATCAGGTCCAAGGCCATTCGATTTTGTATTGTCATTCTAGTGGTTGCTTGTAGTTGTAGATTCAAATCCCTAAATCCCTTCTTAGTTACTGCTGCAAGCCTTTCAGTTTGTCCCAATAATTTAAACAACATTTCCCGATTCCGATATGTTGATACCTGTGCAAATATAGATTCTAATACCCACCCAAACTTAACCCCTGAAGATGGTTCGTGCCACTCGTCATTTCCTAATCCTATGTTGTCGATATCATCACCAATATCCCGTTTTTGCCTTCCCTGCATTTCCTTTGTGGTGAGTTTTGAATATTTCCAGAATGGAAAAAGTGTTGGGACTCCCAAGGTAATCTGAGTAGCTGGCCCATCGACAGCCATATGTGTGGTCCAATGTCCATGTCCCATTACCCATACCAGATTTCCTGGACTCCTTACTGTGGCTGTTTTGCAATCAACTTGCTTTAAACTTTCTCTGATGGAATGATTATAACCTCTACACTCACAACCCAATTGCAATAACATTCGAACCGGCATTAAACCAATATGTTCATCAGGAGTGTCACAAGTGTAAATTTGTGTACAATTCCAATCCCCTATTAGCTGTGTCTCTTCTCTCCATTCACTACTTTCCTTATACATCTGGGAATAAGTTTGATTCTTCTTTCCCTTCCAATGTATACACCAATGTACTGGTCCAATATAACTATATGTTTCTAACAGGGTTGGTCCCCAGATTGTTTGCCATTGTTTCATCGTTGTAGAATTGGTGATATTTTGGCACACTTCCTCTCGCTTCTCTTGTTTTTCCCGAGTTCTCATTTTACTACATAAATCAGGGCCTCGAGGGTGCACTACACTGTCTCGAATTAAACAATTTCCTTTAATTTTCGGGTCTTCAATCCATCCATAATATCCTGGTTTTTGCTCACACTGTTTCTTAGTTATTTTTGTTTTGCTAATCAATATACAAACATTTACCCATTCATAAGTTGTGGTAGTGACAAACTTACAATTCCAGGAAACATTCTGTAACATTTTGGGCATTTCGAGAACTGGTATAATTCCCCAGGGTATGGGATCACCTGCTGCATGCGGCATAGGTAAACATGCTGTAATGGTTGTGGCATTCTGAATTTGTCCAAAATCTCTAATTAATCCTACTATTAAATTTTCTTGACTCCCGACTTTAGCTAGTTTACCCTCTTCGATAGCCTGTCGAACCACTCTTTTCTTCTTTATATACACCGTCGCCATTCCATTAACCCACCAATCATCCTGGGCTATCCAACACCAATATTGTCCTATATCAATTTCCCTGTTCACCTTTTTAATGATCAAGACTATCGATTGGAACCTATTTTCAATTCGGTATTTTCCTCCTGTTTCTAAATTCTTTCCCTTGTACCACCACCCATAATCCAAATAACTTAAATTTTGTACAAGACAATTTAGAATCACGTCTTTTCCTTCCACTGCCGGATATATTCCATATTCTGGCCTTATTCCCTGATGCTGATGGGGTACCGACTCTACGTTTCTGATCCCATAGTTTCCGCTAGCTCCACAAATAACAATGCACAAATATTTCCCTTCTGTCCTCCCAACTCTGGGATTTGTTATATTTAACCATCCTTTACCTCTCAACTTATTTGACCTCCAGCTTACCCCTGCTGTTTGTGGGTCCCACATTTGCTGACTGGCATTGAACTTCCACCACTTCACTTGGACCTTTTGACTGCACTGTGTTCCAAATTTAAAGGTACAATTTATTTTCAACGGGGGGCCATCCCACATTTCCACCCTCTTGTTTGCTGGGATTATCTGAATTGCATCTCTAGTCTCCTCTTTCTGTGAAGTGTTAGTAACGTATAGATTCATATCCCCATAATCAACACTATACCGTATCCAGATCACACAGGTGTATTTTCCTTCATTGTCTTTTGACACTTTGGGTATCTGCAGGGTAGTTTTCCCTTCCTGACGTGTCACATCCCAGATGGTTTCGATTCCTTTTGTGATTAATCCATCTCCCGTGATCCACCTCCATCTCGCATTAATTTCCTCAAATCCAGCTCCCTGGTCATCAGTAAACAAACAAGTCAAGTTAACATCAGTAGTTTCAGGTACTAACAGATACGGTTCAGACACATTAACTTTTACATGAGTTTCTACCAATGCCAACAGATGAAAGAGAACCATTACTCCTAATTTTTGCTTCTGAATACCATTCGTGTAGGAGATAAAGGTTCTACTGACCATTGCGTAGGAACTTTCTTGACTCTGGTGTAATGAATCCAGTTGTCTATCCCGCCGACCTTGACAGCCGTATAGGTGGTCATGATCACCTGGTGAGGACCGTCCCATGTTTCTTTCAGGGGTTCCACTGACCAGTTCCTTACATAAACGTGGTCTCCCGGAAGTATGTCGTGGACTGGATTATCCAGTGATAGAGGTCGATTCCACTGTAGTGCTCCTCTAATAGCTGTAAGAGTCTTATTTAGAGATAACACATAATTTAGTATCATTTGGTCTCCTACCAGATGGGGGTCTCCCTTATAAGTAGCTGCATGGTAGGGTTTGCCGTATAGGATCTCATACGGGCTTACTCCTAACCTTTCCCTTGGTTTAATTCTAATTCTTAGTAGAGCTAACGGCAATGCCTGCAGCCACTGAATTTTTGCCTCTTGGCAGATTTTCTTAATTTGACCCTTTAGAGTCTGATTCATCCTTTCCACTTGCCCGCTTGATTGTGGTCTCCAAGGAGTATGCAAATTCCAGGTTATCCCTAATACTACTGAAACTTGTTGGACAATTCCTGCTGTAAAATGTGGGCCCCTATCTGATGATATCCCTAACGGAACCCCGAATCTGGGGATGATCTCTTTCAGAAGTGTTTTCACCACCTCTTTAGCTTGATTAGTTCTACAAGGGAAGGCCTCAGGCCATCCTGAAAACGTACACACATACACCAGAAGATATTTATACATTTGGGCTTTTGGTAGCTCAGAAAAATCAATCTGCCAGTAATCTCCCGGTTGAGGCCCTACTTGCAGCTTGCCCATCTGAATCTGTTTCCTAATTACTGGATTGTTTTTAATACATACCGGACACATAGCATTTATTCTCTTTGCTAATGTTAACATCTGGTTTGAGAATATGTCATTTTTCAGGAATTTCACCATTGCTTCTGCACCCCAATGACATTTGTTGTGTTCTGATTCTAGTATTGCTTTCATAATTCTTACTGGCAATATTACTTGTCCCACCGGAGTTACATACCAGCCTTTGATGTTCTTCCTTGTCTGTAACATTTGAGCCAGTTTTTCATCTTCCGGTGAGTAGTGTGGTTTCTCATCCATATATGCAGCAGCCGGTTGATCTCGAACTGGTATTAGTGCCATTTGAGTCCATACCTCTCTTGCCACTTGTCTGGCAACCTGATCAGCTCGCCGATTCCCTTGAAATTCTTTTCCTGGATCATTTTGGTGTCCTTTAACATGCATTACTGCCACTGCTAATGGTTTGTAGATAACTTCCAGTAGTAAACTAACTTCAGTTTTGTGTTTAACCGTCGATCCTTGCGAATTGAGAAGCCCCCTCTCTTTCCACAGAGCTCCATGCACATGCACTACTCCAAAAGCATATTTAGAGTCTGTCCAAATATTGACTTTCTTTCCTTGGCTCAGGATTAGGGCTCTTATTAGAGCCCAGATCTCGGCCTTTTGTGCCGATGTGCCTGGGGGTAGCGCTTTTGCTTCTACTATTTGCTGTAATGTGACTACTGCATATCCCGCATACCTGGTACCATTTTCCACGAAGCTGGATCCATCCGTAAACAGCTCCCAGTCCGGATCTGGTAGGGGTACGTCCTTCAGGTCCTTCCGGCTGGCATACACCTGCTCAATCACTTCCATGCAATCATGTTCTAATTCTCCTTCTTCCTGTGTGGACCTTAAAAACTCCGCTGGGTTGAGATGGTTAGTTACTTTCAATTCCACATCATCCTGTTCCCTTAACTGGGCCTGGTATTGGAGCATTCTGCTTGATGAGAGCCAATGCCCCCCTTTTTGTTCCAATACTGCTATAACCATGTGGGGCACAAAGACTGTTATGTGTCTTCCCAACGTTAGCTTACGGGCTTCCTGAATCAAGAGTACTGTGGCCGCCACTGCCCTCAAACATCCCGGCCATCCTCCGCTTACCGTATCCAACTGTTTGGAGAAATATCCCACAGGCCTCTTCCAGGATCCCAGCTTTTGGGTAAGCACACCCAGGGCCAGTCTCTGTCTTTCATTCACATATAGTTGAAAGTCCTTATTCAAATCCGGCAAACCCAAAGCAGGTGCCTCCTTGAGTGCCTTTTTCAATTCCTGGAATGCCTTTTCTTGCACCTTTCCCCATCTAAATACAGACTCTTTTGTTGCTTCATAAAGTGGTCTGGCCATCAATCCAAAGTTTGGAATCCACAAGCGACACCAACCGACCATCCCTAGAAAGGATCTTAATTCTTGGTGATTGCGGGGCACGGGGATTGCGCATATTGCTTGGACGCGATTGACTCCCAATCGGCGAACCCCTTGCGAAATTTCACACCCCAAATAGATGACCTTTTGTTTTACTAACTGTGCTTTTTCTTTGGATACCCGGTATCCAGCCTGTCCCAACATATTCAATAATTCAATAGTCAATTCTTGGCAGAGATTTCGATTCGTAGCACCCAGGAAAATATCATCTACATACTGCAACACAACATAGGAAAAAAGTGAGTCCTTTACCTGGGTAGTTTTCCATTCTTCGAGCTCCTTTGGCCAGCTGATTTCCGAAAATTGTAGGTGAGTTCTTAAATCCTTGAGGTAACCTGGTCCAGGTGAGTTGGCGCTTACGTCCAGTTTCCGGATTTTCCCATTCAAATGCAAAAATATTTCTGCTCTCAGGTGCCAGAGGGATGCAGAAGAAAGCATCTTTCAAATCAATTACTGTAAACCACTGGAATTTCTCAGACACAGATGTTAACAAAGTATATGGATTGGCTACTACTGGGTGTATATTTTTGGTGATGGAATTTACTGCTCGTAAGTCCTGTACTAGTCTGTATTTACCGTTGGGTTTTCTAACTGGGAAAATTGGAGTATTGAACTCGGATTCACATTCCTGCAAAATTCCTAATACCATATACTGAGTTATCATAGGGGCTATTCCTTTCCGGGCTTCCAACTTAATAGGATACTGACGTATCCTTACCGGTCGGGCCCCTTCTTTTAATTCCACTATCGCAGGTACTGCTGCCTTCGATTTCCCTGGCGCTCCTATTTCCCACACCCATGGTACTACAGCCTGCTCAATCTCTGGTGGTATTTCCTCCTTCTCCACCTCCCTAACCATAAAAATTTTTGCTAAATTTTCCTCCGGTATTTCTAATTTTACTCTTCCTTTTTCAAAAATGATTTGTGCTTGTAATGCTGAGAGTAAATCTCTTCCCAGTAGACACTCTGGACTGCTTGGCATATATAAAAACTGATGATCAAACTCCTTTCCCCCAAATTTTATATCGAGTGGCCGCAGGAATGTCCTTTCCTCTACTTCCCCAGTTACCCCAACAACAAGCACTGTAGAATCACTCAGAGGTCCCATTTGTTTATTCATTGCCGAAAAACTTGCCCCGGTATCTACCCTAAATTCCATTGGTTCCCCCCCTATTTCCAAAATAACCTTTAAATCTTGGTCTAGTCAGCTCTGATTCTGATAATTTCTCATCATAAAAGCTTGAGCGACACCTTGTGGTCCTCCTACAAAAGGGTTCATTCCGTTACCAGAATTCATCCCTCCGTCCAAATTCATCCCATTTCCTAATGCATTTCCACCTATGTTACCACCCACTGGTGTTCCCATCCCCAAATTAAGTGGGCACTCCCTTTTCCAGTGTCCCTGGCCCTTACACAGCGCGCATTGATTAGGTCCCAACTTTTCCCGACCTCCCGGGACTTGATTTCCAAAACCCCCAAACCCGAAGTTTCTTCCTCGTTCATTACCTCTTCCTCTCCCCCGGCCCCTTCCTCTATTATTTACTTGAGAAGCCTGTTGCAGGACCGCCAGCATACTCGCTTGCTGTTTCTTTACCGATTCCTTTTCCCTACTATTATATACTTTCCAGGCCACCTCTAATAATTTCTCCAAGTTCCGTGTATCTTCCCCTTCTAGCTTCTGCAGCTTTTTCCTAATGTCCTCCTGAGATTGTCCCATAAAAATCAATGCCAATTGTAATTTGCCTGACTCAGCTTCCACATCCAAATCCGTATATCTCCGAGCCGTCTCCTTCAGTCTCTCTAAAAACGCCGATGGTGACTCCCCTTTGTCTCGTCTTACCAAATACAATTTAGACCAATTCAATGTTTTCGGAATCCCTTCACGTATCCCATCTATCAATAATTCTTGGTACGCTTTCAGTCTACGATACCCCTCCTCAGAGTTGGGATCCCACTCGGGATCTTCTCTGGGCACCAAATTACTAATAGTATCACCTTTAATAACCCGCATCCTAACCATTTCTCGCGCACGATCTGTCATAGCCTTAAACACCATCTCCTTTTCAGTGGAATCCATTATGGTATCTAATAACACCTGTAAATCATTCCAATCTGGATTTTGTGCTTTTATCACCATTTTTATTACCCGAGCCACCTTCTCCGGATTTTCTCTATATGCCCCTGCCGATTGCTTCCAAATCATCAGATCACTCGGAGAAAATGGGACCTTTACCAAAATTCTTTCTCCGATTCCCCCCACAGCCTCTCGTAACGGGGCCATCAACTGAGGTTGTAGCAATCTCTTTTTCCGTTCTAACCTCCCTTTACGAGTCCGCTCTGCAAGCGGCGTTCTCGGCTTATCAGCCAACAATTCTTCAAACTCCGTTTCCTCTTCTGATATAACAGGAATAGTGACCTTATGGTCATTCAGCGGTGGTATTTCGGGGGCCGACGGCGCGCTTGGGGAAACTAACAAAGACACATCCTCCTCCGGTTCCGAGAACCAGACTTTCCGCTCCTTACAACCAGCACATTCCTTATCTATTGATCCCAATACCATCATTCCACATTCTTTCTGCCACTCAGGTTTCCCTTTTAAATAATAAAATAAGTCAAGATACGGCACCTCTTCCCATTTTTCATTTTCCCGTAAGTACTGCATTAAGGGGGTTATAATTTCTGAGTTCACTGTACCGTTTCGTGGCCACTGCATTCCTTCTGTTTCATATTCAGGCCATACATAATTACAATAATCAATTAAATTTCTCTTTCTTAATTCCTTTCCAAAATTACCATCTTTCCAACGTTTCAATAAACAACCAAGAGGAGAATCCTCAGGGATATCAATTTCATTGCACGATAGAACTCTAAACATTTTAAACGGCATTATACTACTCACACACACACACACTCGTACAACTACGATACTATAACCCTTTTACCTTAATACCAACCAACTTGCCTATTCTCGACGCCGCGAGTGGCAAGTGCTGGCTCAGCGCGGCTTTCGCTGCGTCTTACGGCCAGCGCCTAGGCTTCCCAATACCAGAACCTTTGCCCAACCCTGCGAGATAAGTCCTCGTCTTATGGGCAGGCACCCAACCTTAAAAGAATAAAGCACCTTCGGGCTTACCTTACGGTTGTCCGTCCAGCGCGGAGTCGGGCACGGGTTGATGTCTCCCCAGAAATCACCTGGTGCCGGCTTGGAGTGGATCAGCCCGTGAACCGCTCCTGCTGCCTCCGGAGTCCTGCCGCGGTCGCCAGAAAACTGTTGCCCGTAAACAAAGACACAAACCAACAGAGTGTCAGTTTATGCGGTGCTTTATTCAGGGCCCGGGAACCTGAGGACTAGCGTCCAAAGTCAGGATTCCAAAGACCCTCATTTTCTGTTTAATTTTTATACCTTTTACAACTTGGCTTACATACAGAATTCTACATCATACAGAAACAATTGATAATTATCCCCAAACTTATAAATTTTCATGCTTGTCTAACCTAAGGATAATGGTTAACTAATTCCCATCACCAGAACCCCTTTGTTTATACAATACACCTTTCTTATTCCTAAGCAACTGTTCCCTAAGCAACTGTTCGTTACTTCTGCTAGTTCTGTTTGTCCTATATGCCCTACCGATTCCTTTGATTATTGTTCCTTCTTCTTCGGCACACTCCTTCTTGCTTCCCAGGACTTGTTATTCTCATAAGGCCTACCTGGCCAGTCAAAGCCTTAACCTAACTACTTCTACAATTTTAATTCTACTTTATTTGCAACAGGGAGATCACCTTCATTTACCATCCCGGGCAAAACAGACTCAGTTTTGGGGAAATTAGGTACATTTATTAAAAGAACTAATCAGAGAGGAGTAGTGAGAAGTAAGAAAGAGCAAACAGATCTTAAACAGAACACCTTCCCCCCATCCCTCCCTTCTTCCTGGCCTTAACATCAATCCCGGTTTCTCCACCTCCTCCCCCCGAGCGGTGCAGGGGGACAGGGAATGGGGGTTGTGGTCAGTTCATCCGACGTTGGTTCCACCGCTTCTTCACTCCGGGGGAGGACTCTTCACTCTTCCCCAGGGCCAATGTGGGGTCCCTCTCACGGGAGACAAGCTTCACGCTCTCTTCTCCGCGTGAGTCGTCCCACGAAGGGCAATTCATCACAACTTGCCCAACGTGAGACACCTCACGAGGGGCAGCCCACCCCTCGTGAGTCTGAGGCGCAGTCCTTCGGGGGAAACTGCTCCAGCGTGAGCCACCCACAACGTCCCAAAAGTCCCACTGGCCAACCTGCTCCAGCGTGGGCATTCCCTCTTCCACGGGCTACAGGTTCCGGCAGCAACTCGCTCTGATGTGGGCTTCCCACGGGCTACAGTCCCCTTTCAGGCATCCACCCACACGGCGTGGAGTCCTCGGTGGACATCTATGCGGTGATCCTCACGGTGGACTTCTGCACCTCGCCCATGGGCTGCAGGGGGACAACCCGCTTCACCATGGTCTTCACCACGGACCCGGGGGACTCCTTCTGCTCCGGCGCCTGGAGCTCATCCTCCCCCCCTCCTTCTTCACTGACCTTGGTGTCTGCACAGATTCTCAATCCTCCATCTCTGTGCCAGCTGTTATGGCGCAGTTCTTTTTCCCGTTCTTAAATATGTTTTTCACAGAGGCGTTCCTCTGCTATCACCTTACTGATAGGCTCAGCCTTGGCCAGCGGCGGGTCCCTCTTTGTAGCTGGCTGGCATTGGCTCTATCAATCTTGGGGAGCTTCTAGCAGCTTCTTACAGAAGCCACCCTGCAGCTCCCCGCCCCCCGCCGCTGAAATCTGGCCAGGCCAAACCAAAACACCTGGTTAACAATGTAGGTCTCATGGTTCTCTTTCTTGATTTCATACCTGTTGGGATGCCCTGATCTTGAGCATGGAAGAAGTGGTCCTTGATTACTGACCAACTCTCTCGGGCCCCTTTACCTTCTAGTACCCTGTTCCATGGGGTTTTCCCTAGGAATTGCTTGAAAAGGCCAAAGTTGGCCCTGCTGAAGTCCAGAGTTGCGATCCTGCTTGGTATTCTGTTCCTACCGCACAAGATCCCGAACTCCACCATCTCATGGTCGCTGCAGCCAAGATTGCTCTAAACCTTCACTGCTTCAACCAGACCTTCCTTGTTGGTGAGCACAAGGTCCAGCAGCGCTCCTCTCCTGGTCGGCTCATCCACCATTTGCATCAAGAAGTTCTCATCGATGCACTGGAGGAACCTCCTGGACTGAGGCTGGCTGGCTGTGTGGGCCTTCCAGCAAATATCTGGGTAGTTGAAATCCCCCATGAGAACCAGGACCTGTGATTGAGAAGCTGCTGACAGCTGCCTGTAAAAGGCCTCATCAACTTCCTCCTCCTGATCAGGTGGTCTGCAATAGACCCCACAGTATCACCTTTGCTAACCTGCCCCTTCACTCTCACCCACAAACTCTCGACTTGCTCCTCATCCGCCCCTGGATAGAACTCAATACATTCCAGTTGCTCTCTCAGGTAAAGAGCAACTCCACCACCTCACCTTGTTGGCCTGTCTTTCCTATGAAGGACGTAGCCATCAAGGCCCACATGCCAGTTATCCAAGTTGTCCCACCACGTCTCTGTAATCGCAATGAGATCATAGCTCTTCAATTGCACACAGATTTCTAGTTCACCCTGCTTATTCCCCATGCTTCTTGCACTGGTATACAGACACTGAAGAGACTTAATTGAGGAGCATCTGTTACTGTTGCTTGTGCTGTACATGTTGGAGTGGATGCAGTTGAGCTGGGTCATTGTTTTCACCCCTAACCCTGGGATACTTCCCCCTGGCTCATCTGTAGCGAGCCAGGTTTTATCCCCTTCCCCCTTCAAACCAGGTTTAAAGCCCTTTCAGTCAGTCTCACCAGCTCACAAGCAAGAATCCTCTTCCCTCTCAGAGACAGAATCTCTGACAACAATTACCCTCCTTTTCTTCTTTGTCGGACTGGTCCTTATGCATGGGGCTGACTCACTCACCATAGTCAGCCCCATGGGTGCACATCCATCCGCTTCTCTATTTCCTTGGCTCTCCTGTTCCAGAGCCCCAAACCTGTTCTGCAGAGGCAACTGGGCAGGTGAGGGAGGCCGGGCGGGGATTCGCCCACCTCTTTGAGCCAGGACCTGTTTCCATTCCCCCCACCTCTTAGGTCCCCTCCTTTGGCCTGATGGTCAGAGGCGAGGGGATCCCCTGCTGCGCGTGGAGATTGCTGTGTGGGCATCAGGGAGTGGCTCCACCAAGCTATCTCTCTTTCACACTCCCTGATACTCCTCAACGTCTCCACTTCTTCCTTTAGCTCTGCCCCGAGGCACAGAAGGTCATCCAACTGCCCGCCCCTCACACAGGCACTGTCAGTTGCAGCCTCTGGGAGGCACAGGCTCAGGCACTCCCTGCAGCCAGCAGCCTGCACAGCCGCGCGCTTCTGCTGGAGCACTGTTTGGGTGCCCACACCCCTACTCGTGGTGGCTTTCTGTCTGGCAGCAACCATGACGGAAAAAAAAAAAGAAAATGACCAATAAGAGAACAAGCCAAGTAACCTCTCCGCTTCCCCTCTTCTGCCCGGAGGCCTCTTACAGGACAGGAGTTGCCCCTTGCCGTGGCAACGCCCCCCAGGTCGGGGCCGCCTGGGGATGGAACCGCCCCTGCGTGGCCATCGGGCCCCGGTGCGGCGGGACTGGCTCCTGCCTGAGGCGCCTCCTTCTCCACAGTCTCGCCGCCCATCCTGTTGGGGAGAAGGCAGGTCAGCGGGAGGAGAAGGAGCCACTCCTCGCAGGAACCGCCATATCTGCGGGCGGCAAAACACAACGCGTCCGCGGAGGGACACAGGCAGGACCCCTCCCCTCCGGGCCGTCCCCCGGGGCGGAGCCGATGATGCCGCTGCGGGCACGGAGCGGCCGCAGAGAGCGGCGGTGGGGCGCGACGCGCTTCTGCGCATGCGCGGCTCCCGCGCGCCGTTCCGGCTCGGCGGCCCGCGCGCGCAGCAGCCGTTAACGGCCTGTGCCGCTGGGTTTCGAACCGCAGGCGCTGGAAAAGCTTTTGGGGAAAACAGCGGCTGGAAAACGCTTTTGCCCTGAACAGAAAGTCCGATTCTTCTGAGCGTCGGAACCCCTGCCACCAGTTTCTTTCCTCCTTTGGCACGAAGGTACTTTCACCGAGCCCTTGAAGAGTATTTCTGCCATTTCCTAGCAGCAGAACGACCTGCCTTTGGGAAGAGAGAACACACGGAGAGGAGCGAGCTTTGCGTAGGCCCAGCGGGCTTTAAACCAAACACCAAACGTTGCCGCTTGGCCACAGCGGACGCGAGCCGGCACTAGGACTGCGCCAAAACGCAGAAGCGCAAAGCGCAAACCCACGGCGGCAACGGCCCCGGAAATGCTCAGGCCGGGAAACAAGGGAGAAAAGCAGAGCAGCCTCATCGCGTGAGCAGCAAAGCGGCAGGCAGAGAAAAGGGCCGCCGTGCCCAGCCCTCACAGAAAACAGGTGCTCCCAAACCCCTCTGCTGGGCGGCACGGCTGGAGCAGCTGCCGTGAGCAGGGCACAACAGCCCTGCCACCGCACACGCCTTCGACCGCGACCGGTCACGGAGCAGGACACACAAAAGGCCACAAATCCCACCCCAAAACCTCACACCCCCTCCCCCCATCCCAACACCGCACCTACACGAGGGGCCTGCGGGTCACAGGCCGTGTCCCCCAGGGCTCAGTGCTGGGACCTGTGCTTTTTGATATCTCTAGTAAGGACCTGGATGAGGGGATCGAGCGCACCCTCAAATTGTGTGCGGGTGACACCAAGTCCGGCAGGCATGTCGACCTGCTGGGGGGTAGGGAGGCTCTGCAGAGGGTGCTGCACAGGCCACGCCAATGGGCCAAGGCTAATTGTACGGAGGTTCAACAAGGCCAAGTGCTGGGTCCTGCCTTTGGGTCGTAGCCACCCCATGGAAGCCTAGACACCTGAGCACGTGCGCTTGGAAGACTGCACGTCGGAAAAAGGACCTGGGGGTGTTGGTCGATAGGCAGCTGAACATGAGCCAGCAGCGTGCCCAGGGGGCCAAGAAGGCCAGCGGCATTCTGGCCTGGATCAGCAATAGTGTGGCCAGCAGGAGGAGGGAAGGGACTGTCCCCCTTCCTTGGCTCTGGTGAGGCTACATGTTCAGTTCTGGGCCTTCGCTGCAAGGAAGACATTGAGGTGCTGGAGCAGGTCCAGAGAAGGGCAACGAGGCTCGTGAAGGGTCTGGAACACAAGTCCTCTGAGGAGCGGCTGAAGGAACCAGGATTGTTCAGCCTGGAGAAAAGGAGGCTGAGGGGAAGCCTTCTTGCTCTCTACAACTCCCTGGCAGGGAGTTGGAGAGGGGAGGAGGTCAGCCTTTTCTCCCCGGTGGCAAGCCCTGGGACTAGAGGAAATGGCTGCCGGTTGTGCCAGGGGAGGTCTAGGCTTTGACTTTTGAACTTTTGTTTGTTTGTTTTAACTTTTAAACACAGCACCTTCTCCTGGGGGAAAGGTGTTGAAGACTTAATTATGATTCTGAGCTCCCAATCATGACGGAGGGGCCTGTATCAAATGCAGTGATTGAGCTTTAAGTCCGAGTCGGTACTCGAGAGTGGCTCCCAAGTCTATACCTCAATCCTGTGAACAATTAGTCTGTTTTGGGAAGGACAAACTTAGTAAAGTAGAAGTCCTAGGCTGAAGGCTCCATGGAACACAATGTGGATTGAGCTGCAGGACAACGAGCCATAAACACTCTTAACAGGAAAACAACCAACCAAACAGAAAAAAAACCCCAAGCTAAGCCAAACGCATTCAAAAAGGCACCAGAAAACCACATAGCACAAAAAACCACCAAACTCCCCAAACCTGAAACCAAAGCCACGAAACCTCAGAAGAAACCTAGAAGAACTAGAAAATCGAACAAAAGTCAAGTTCAGCCCTCAGTTTCCATCGCGTTTCATGCGTTACCGTTCTACAGGCATCTGGGTGCTCAAAGATTAACTGTACTCAGACCACAGACCCATAAAAAGAAAAGGCAGCTCTTTAAGTTTTCGTAGACTAAAGTTCCCTCTGACCTGAAAGGAAAACAGGCTGAACTGCCAAGGGACCAATGCAGGAACGAGGCACACTCCCTTAACCAAGGGCTGTTCACCAGCTTTCCTGCACTGGCAGCACATTTGCCTTTTCTCCGGCTCGGATGCAGAGGAGCTGTCATGCCCCTGAACTCACTGGCATTCCCCATGCTGCCCCGGCAGCTCTGGGGAAAGAGGCAGCAAAAACCAAATCTGTTGGCCACACGCGGCTGAGGAGGAAGAGACAGGGAAGGGCTCAGCCAGAGGGGCAGAGCTGGGAGCCAGCGGAGGCACCGAGATCTCGGCATCACTTAGAATCACAGAATCATAGAATGTTCGGGGTTGGAAGGGACCTCTGGAGATCATCCAGCCCAACGCCCCTGCCAGAGCAGGATCCCCTAGGGCAGGCCACGCAGGAACGTATCCAGGTGGGTTTTGAAAGTCTCCAGAGAAGGAGACTCCACAACCTCTCTGGGCAGCCTGTGCCAGGGCTCCGTCACCCTCACAGTAAAGAAATTTCTCCTCATGTTGAGGTGGAACTTCCTATGTCCTAACTTAAACCCATTATTCCTTGTTCTATTACCAGGCACCACTGAGAAGAGATTGTCCCCTTCCCCGTGACACCCACCCCTCAGATATTTGTATACGTTAATAAGGTCCCCTCTCAGCTGTCTCCTTTCAAGACTAAACAGCCCCAGTTTGTGGATGCCCTACATTTTACAGTTAGCTGTGCTGGCAGCACTCAGTTGCAGAATTCAGACTTTCATCCTTGAGCTCTTTCTAAACAAGTACATAACTCTTGCTTGCTAATAATGAAAAGAGACCGTGACCAGCCAAGTACCGCTCATGTTGGGAGTTTGCTCATGAGAATGGTCAGATAAGATGTGCATGAGAATGAATGGGAGGGTACGATCAGAACAGACTTGGGAAAGTCCGTTCTCCCTGTATGATAAGAGAGTGATTGAAGGAGTACTGAGCAAGTAGCAATCCTGGATGCGTAATCTGGTCTCCTGTTTGTAACCCATAAATACTGCTTCTTGCTAAGAAACTTTGTCTTAGCTTCTCTCACGAGCTGAGTCCGTGCCTTTCAGCCCGCAGCAAATGGTGCCCAACATGGGGCTCGACAAATAAACCACTCTGCCGAAAACGGCTCCCAGACAGAAGCTGGACAGATAAACGACTCAGCCAAAGACAGCACCCAAAGAGGGACCTGAGAAATTATTCCGCAGCAAACAGTATCCAAACAGGGACCTGACAAACTTCAGCTCCCGAACAGAAGTTCAACAAGTCAAATACTCCGGCGGTGGCTCCGTGGTCAAACAGATTAAAGCAGAAAACAGACAAAAGAGACGGTGTGCACACCTTTCTCAGAGGCCTTGGGTAAACCTCACGACCCCGTAATCATGGGGCAGTCTAGCTCCAAAGAGCACAAGCTCTGTGCCAAAGTATTACAGCGTTTATTACGCGAACAGGGATTTAAAGTACCGATTTCTTGGGTACTGCAATCGCTTCTATGGGGTAAGGAATATTGTAAATGGTTTCCTAATTCAGGCTCTTATGATACAAAATTGTAGGCAAAGGTTGGTGAGGAATTACAGATGAAGAAAGATTTACAGTTTAAGATACCAGGTGAGTTAGTTGTTACGTGGCAGACAGTTTACACTGCTTTAACTGGATTACAGCCTGCCGAGGAACTCCTGCAAGCGGCAGGAACAACTGCTTCTGCTGAACCCCTAATTTGCATCGATCAGGACATGGCACAGCATGTTTCTGATAAAGTGTCTGTGGATTCATGTGATCCTGATACTACTGATCCTGAAAAGGAGTCAGACTTATATCCATCTATGAAGTCTATTAAAACTGTAGCAGCGGAATCTGTAACAGCAGAAGAACCTCTGAAAAATAAATCACAGCTGCCCTCTCCTATCAGTATTTCAAATCCACCTGCAACAATTGCTCGAGCAGCACTACCAAACTCTGCAGGGGCAGAGCCATCCTTAAAAGAATTTTTAGAGCGTCCTTTGATATCTGTGTCGGCACCTCCCTATAAACCTGCTGTTGAGAGAGTAAAGGAGGAAGCTATTAAGAAAGGTGATTTTGCTATGTGGATGGCGTGTCTTGTGCTATATCAGCCAAACCGACCTCCTGAATATCGGCAATTCACATATGAGATTGTTAAAGAAGTACAGAAGGCCATAAAAGAATATGGGCTGCAGAATAATTATACCATGAATTTGTTGCAAACAATTGGAGAATCTCATTCTATGACACCATATGACTGGAAACCTCTGATGAGATTGGTGTAGTCCTTCCAGCAAGTATCTGGGTAGTTGAAATCCCCCATGAGAACGAGGGCCTGTGACTGAGAGGCTGCTGACAGCTGCCTGTCAAAGGCCTCATCCACTTTCTCCTCCTGATCAGGTGGTCTGTAATAGCCATCCACCACAGTATCACCTGTGCTAACCTGCCCCTTCACTCTCACCCACAAACTCTCGACCTGCTCCTCATCCGCCCCTGGATAGGTCTTGATACATTCCAGTTGCTCTCTCAGGTAAAGAGCAGCTCCACCACCTCACCTTGTTGGCCTGTCTCTCCTAAGAAGGACGTAGCCATCAAGGCCCACATGCCAGTTATGCGAGTTGTCCCACCACGCCTCTGTAATCGCAATGAGATCGTAGCTTTCCAACTGTACGCAGAGTTCTAATTTCCCCTGCTTATTCCTCATGCTTCTTGCATTGGTATACAGACACTTAAGAGACTTAATTGAGAAGCGTCTCTTACTGTTGCTTGTGCCATCCATGTTGGGAGCGGATGCACATGAGCAGGGTCATTGTTTTGACACCTAACCCTGGGATACATCCCCCTGGCTCATCTGTAGCGAGCCAGGTTTTATCCCCTTGCCCCTTGCAACCTAGTTTAAAGCCCTATTGATTAATCGTGCCAGCTCACCAGCAAGAATTCTCCTCTGTCTCTGAGGCAGCCCCACTCCATCTGTATCTGTCATGCCTGGTGCTGTGTAAACTTCCTCATGGCCATAAAACCCCAAATGATGCTGGTGGGAGCAGTCTTGAAGCCATGTCCTAAGTGCACGTACAGAAAAGTAGCTTGAAGACAAGTAGTCCTTGTCTTCACTCTCAGGGGAGAGCTTGGGCTGGCTGCACAGAGATACTACAAAAACCAGCAAGAGCAGCTGTTCTGCTCCAAATACATCAACTACAGCAGTGACGTGACCAGCCGGGGGCCTCCGAGAAAGAAAAGATTGTCTCCACGTTGCTGAGACGCTCAGTTCGGAACCCTGAGGCTTAGCACAACAAACTTCTGCTCTAGGAGGTAACCAAGAGGCGGGGACAATGGAAGTAGAAGTGCAGACCAGCACCTAGTCGCAATATTCCCCCGCCGATGACGGACCTGCAGGCCGCCGCTGGACTCCGTGGTAGTATTGATTTCTTTGTATTATTCTTTTGCCTTTCTCTTTCTCCCTGCCCCCCCTACTCCTTTCTCTCTCTCTCTCCCTGCACTTGAAGAACTAATACTCCAAAGAAAACACAACATTGACCTCGTTTGTGTCTTTGTCTCACCTCTGGGATCACTGTAGCTCAGCTACAGTGCAATTCAGGACGAGACATTTAATTGGTAACAAGGAGGGGATCCTTCAGGTGAAAGTGGTGTGTTTCCCCTCCGTTTGGTTTCCTTCGAGGTGTTTGACATGGAGTTGTTGGAAACTGTTTTAAGTGGCACCTCCTTGGGACGCTAGGGCAATTCCTGGTTTGTGAGTTTTCTTTAAGCGCTTTGAAACTGTTTTAATGAATGTTGTTTTGCTGGTGAGGAGGAAAATGGAATGAAGGGCCCTGTGTAGATCCTTTCTGCAGGAAGAAGCAGTAGCAGCTGCACAGGGTGCAAGGGTGTGCAAACGGAGGACGGACAGAACGAAGGACGGATAGTCCTGGTGAAGGGAAAGTTTACGAGCCCCTCTCAGACAGGCAGTAGAAGGGTTTGGGACCAGTTGGGGTGAAGGGGCTGTTTTCGGTACCAAATTGAAAGGCTTGGAAAGATAGACCAGGCATATGTAGGGAAGACCCTGGCTGGCTAGTGAAGGCTAGGGAAGGGCTGGAATGCAGTATCTCGGTTGATTAGGAGAGCATGTAAAGTTTAGAGTAACAAGAAGGAAAGTGAAAAGGGTCTTTCAGGTAGCTGAGTCGTTCCATTAACTTTCATCTGTTTTGGGAAGAAATGGAGGAGTTCCTTCCCAGATTGAATCTCTGAGCTCTTGAGATGAGTGAAATGCTGACAAGTTGCTTTTCACGTTTCTGAGTCCTGCTTAGCAGTGGTTTTAGCATGTGATAGGGCAACCAGACTTGATCCTGAGATAATGCTGTCAAATATTAGGCAGTGAAGGACAAGGACTGATGCTGGTTTAGGATGCTGTCTTAGGAACCTGTCCTCATTACGACCTTCACACCGCCATGCCTAATACATTGAGCCTCTTTAGACAGTTCTGCTCTTTCTAGAAGCGTTCTTGCTCTGTTCAGGAGTCCGCTCCATGCACAGACAATTGAAGCACAGCCATCCACCAGCTGTAGTGAATGTATCCCTATTAGACATTTTACTTGAGTGCTCCAAGCTGCCTCTCATTTCTGACGGTGTAGTTCAGCCTTTCCAGGAAAGCCTGACAATAGATATTTTTATCTGGATAGAAAACTACCTTGTGCTACAGTGATTTTTTTTTTTTTCCCTGCTGTGGTCTGTCACAGGGCTGAGGACGAATAATCCTACTGACCAGGTAATCCCTCTGAAAGCGATACCAGACCTGGGCAGAGATGTTTCATGCAGCAGGTTCTCCCTCTGGTCCCTGATATTTGCAGGTAGCTTTTTGACATCTGCTATGGTTGGGCTTGCTGAGTGCTAAGACGTCTCCCCTCTGAACATGGCAGGAGCAGCTTCACTGACCTGGAAAACGACGACTGCTTCTTCTTTCCCACTTGGAAGGTTAACCTTGAACTTGCCGTGCCTGTCACCAGCAGCTAAGCCTCACTGGCAGGTTGGTAACGTGAGTCACAGTGCTATGATCTTAGTGCTGAGCCTGCTTGATGCCTATGGCTACACAGAAACTGCAAAAGTTCTCCCATCTGTGATCACAGGTGTCCTTAGGTCACTACCTAAAGAATGGCAGCATTCTGAGCTTGATTTCCCAGCCGTAGCCTCACACGTCCTCTCTGCAGTGAGCTTAATAAATCTCTAGGCAATACATCAGTGTGGGCTTTGTGAGGATAAACCAGGCTGTTCCTACAGGATGGCCTTCAGGATCATGGGCAAAGTACAGAAGAGTCAGCTACTCTGTGAGTACTGGAGAATCCTGCCAGAAAGGGCTGTGCTGGTTTTAAAATACAGCCCAACTGACCCCCACTGAAGGCAACCAAAGTTTTGGTTGCACAAGAAATACAGATATACGCCTTTGTCTTGACATGCTCCTTCTCCACATAGTTCTCTATGAGCAAAATCTGAAGAATAGGAGAGGATTTCATAACCATATTGACTGTATCAGTCCTGCAAGAGCTGCCTTCCTGTTTTGTCCAATTAACTTGAATGTATTATGTCTGTCTTTCCCATAATGAGTTTCACTCAGAACCTGGTGGTCCCTAGACAAGTGGTCACGTTAAAGTCATTAAGTCTGACTTCCTGACTAAAAGATGTCACCCTGCTATTGTGGATAGGGCTTAATCATTTGTATATGGTTAAAGTTTACCCTTCAAAAAGAAACACTGTCCTGATTTGTCAACATGAAAACTCAGACAATCTCCACTCACCTTAGTTGCTGCTCCTGAAATTACTGGCTCTTCCAGCTACAAATCTGTGTCTTTACCTCTAATTTGTCTGGCTTCATCTTCCAAACATCAGTTCATGTTATGACTTTCTCCACTGGTGTAAAGGGCTTGTAAGTACCAGACGTTTTCTCCACATGGAAGCACTTGTTTGGTATAATCACCTTACTGTGATATAAGTAGGACTGGATTTCAGCTTTGTTTCAGAATAATACATGACATTAAAAGACATGTAGTTCAGTAAGCAGTGAAGGTAATGAAGTTTTGGGTTTTTTTGCTCCAGGTTTGTATCTAATAGTTAGATCCTCAGGTATCTCAAGAGCACACGTTAGTGAAAGGTTTTCCCAGCAGCGAACCCATTCATCATCATCATCATTGTCATCCATGTGGATTCCCTGGTCTAATAATACAGTTGAGCACTTCACGATTTTTTTTTTCCCCTCTCTGCTGAGTTATTTTCTTGGAACCTGAAGGAGGGGAGGGGATATAGAGGCTGAAAGAAATACATAGGTGGTATGACCAGTTAAGTTCCTTTTCCATAGGGAACCAGTCAAAAATCAGTCTACGCAAAGTGAACAATGATTTTAAAACCTTTGCAGTGCAAAATGCCACTCCAGATGGTTGCATTTGAATTGTCTTGTTTTCAAAATCTTCTGTTATTGTCATTGGGAAACCCATGTACCAGGACCCCCACTAAGGCAACGGCTGTTACAGTTACAGTTACAGAGCAGCTCCAAAATCCACATCTTTCCTGTTGGAAATCAGGCAGCCAGTTTCTCGTCATTTGAGTTTAGGGACACCCGGGAGTTCTGTACCCTATGGTACCAGAAAATTTGTCTTCTGCCAAAACTTTCTGTCTCCCCATCCTCTGTTCCCACCCCATGGCTTTTTTTTTTCCCCTCACAGCCAATTGCATCAGCTATAACTGATACTTCTGGCACAGGAATTTATTCATCTCCTCAGAGCAAAGGATTTTGACGAGTTTTCTGTGTGTTTCTACAGGGGGCTACAGTATGTCACGTACTTGTACTGTCAAGAGTCCCAACAGTGAGAGGTACCAACCGTTAAAACACTGCTACAACTGTTTATGGATCTTGCTTCATGGCAAATACTGTCTCTAACCCATCTATCTAATGCACTCTTCACCTTTAACATTACAAAATCTGACTGTGTGTTGTGGGCAGTGCCCAAATAAGAGTAGGATCTGCAATTTGAGGTCAGTATGGGATGCAAACCAATTCCTTCAGTATCTGCTGCCAAAACAACCAGCCACCTGAAGCAGGAGGTACTCTGTTTGTAATAGATAACTAAAGTTCTCTCTTCTCTATTTGCTACTAAATAAACAAAAGGTAGGACTGATGAGGACTAATCTGCCTTTGTCTACATAGAATAGGAGTAGGTGCTGGCACTGTGTCTCCGGTGGCAGTCGGTTTTAAACACTTGGTCAGCGGGTGCATGCTTCGGCCAAAGGAAGCGTAGTGTGAATGAAGCTGGAGAGGGCTTGGCCGTCCTCCAAGCTTAAAAGCTGAGTTACCAAGACTTTGCAGAACCTTTAGTGGCCAGCAGGTCGAGAGAGGTGATTCTCCCCTTTTACTCTGCTCCTGTGAGACCCCATCTGAAATACTGCGTCCGTTTCTGGTGTCTCCACCGTAAGAGGGATGCGGATCTGTTGGAACAAGCTCAGAGGAGGACCACAAAGATGATCCAGGGGCTGGAGCACCTCTGCTACAGGGATAGGCTGAGGGAGCTGCGATTGTTCAGCCTGAAGAAGAGAAGACTCGGCAGGCACCTTGTAGCTGCCTTCCAATACCTGAAGGGAACCTGCAGGAAGGCTGGAGGAGGGACTTTTTACAAAAGTGTCCACTGACAGAACAAGGGGAAATGGATTTAAGTTAAAGGAAAGTTCAGATTTAGATTGGATCTTAGGAAAAAAATCTTCAGTATGCAGGTGGCAAGACTCTGGAATAAATTGTCCAGAGAAGTTGTGGATGCCACCTCCCTTGAGGTGTTCAAGGCCAGGCTGGATGAGGCCTTGAGTAACCTGCTCCAGTTAAGGGCACCCCTGGCCACGGCAAGGAGGTTGGATTAGATGGTCTCTAAGGTCCCTTCCAACATAAGACATGCTGTGTTTCTGCGAAATAATGTCTGACCTGTAATGAAAATATCTGTGACATGGTGCATGCAGATCTGGTGATGGCTGTGTTTGAAAACAGTTCTCCCAAGATGTCTGAAGGGACTGAATTATATAATATATATATATTATATATATATATATATATATATCTGATTTGTGACTATCTGTTCCACGATAAGAAACCCTAATATTGTTGCTTTTTAAAAAATTAGGCAGCTCCAATCAGCAAAATATTGGTTGTCATGCTGGAATTCTTGCTTAGACACAATTCAAATTCTTCAGATTTTGATTAATTTATGATTTAAGGATACTCAGGAATTTCACTTTTGAAGTTCCTACTCACCTCAACAAAATCAGTCTCTTAGTTTAAGTAACAGTCTTACAGATCAATTCAAGCACTTTCTGTTCTTAAAGCTGTAAATGAACACTATTTTGAAAATGAGAATATATATGAAAACTCATATAGTAGATAGTGCTGTTAGTTTCATTACAAGAAACAGAGCTCAGTAATTATATACTTTCAAAATGTCCAGCCATCTATTGTATTTAAATATTCCTTTGGAGAACATAAGGAATGGAGTTAGTGGAATTCATGTGCTCCTCTTTCTGGCTGCAAAGAAGTGCATTTTCTACTCTCCTCAGTCTCCTCCTCATTAATTCCCATGCCGTCAGCTTTTGGGGTTTTTTTTCAGTACTTTAGGCAAAAAACTTAACTTGCTGCTGAATTTATTTCACATGGCTTTGTGTTTTCCTCTTTTTAGTGGTTTGTAATACAAAACCATAAAGGTACAGCTGCAGCAACAAACTCCCTTCTTGAAGCTTGCCTGCTGCACGCATCACTTTTGGAGTCCAATTCGGCTTTGGATCCCAACATTCCAAAAACTGAAAAGTAGCATCGTCAGATCCTCGGTATGCCCGACTCCAAAACCCTAAGGGTCGGCCTTGGGTCTCCCCTGGTGCCCTCTGCCAGAGACTCCAGTCAGGGCCGTTCTGCCCAGCTGCAGTGTAGAGCACATTTTGAACATCTTGTCCTGTCCGGACTGGCCCAAGAGATACTGCACGAACAATCCCTTGTTTAATCTGCTCAAAGGCTTGTTGCTGTCCAGGGCCCCCTTTAAAATCGTTCTTCTTCTGGGTCACCTGGAAAAGAGGGCTCACAATCTGGCTGTAACTTGGGATGTGCATCGTCCCAAACCCCCCTGCGCCTAAGAATGCCTCTGTCTCCTTTTTACTAGTTGGTGGAGACATCGCTGCTATCTTCTTAATCACATCCATGGGAATCTGGCAGCGTCCATCTTGCCACTTTACTCCCAAAAACTGAATCTCCTGCGCAGGCCCTTTTACCTTACTACGTTTTATGGCACAACCGGCTTTCAGAAGGATCTGAATTATCTTCCTCCCTTTCTCAAAAACTGCTGCTGCTGTATTGCCCCATACAATAATGTCATCAATGTACTGCAGGTGTTCTGGAGCTTCCCCCTGTTCCAGGGCAGTGTGGATTAGTCCGTGGCAAATGGTGGGGCTGTGTTTCCAGCCCTGGGGCAGTCGATGCCAGGCGTACCGGATGCCCCTCCAAGTAAAGGCAAACTGTGGCCTGCACTCTGCTGCCAGAGGGATCGAGAAAAACGCATTGGCGATATCAGTGGTGGCGTACCATTTGGCAGCCTTCGATTCTAGCTCATATTGAAGCTCGAGCATGTCTGGCACGGCAGCACTCAATGGCGGCGTAACTTCATTCAAGCCACGATAATCCGCTGTTAGTCTCCATTCCCCGTGAGATTTTCGCACTGGCCATATGGGGCTGTTAAAGGGTGAGCGAGTTTTGCTAATAACCCCTTGGTTCTCCAGCTGACAGATCAGCTTATGGGTGGGAAGCAGGGAGTCTCGGTTGGTGCGATATAGCAAGAAGCATAGCTACCACCACAGATCCAGCGACGTCTCGCAGGGCCGCCTGTTTTGATTCTGTGGGGAAGATTCTTCAAAGAATAGCTGTTCACGGTGGCGTTTTATAGTGTTCCCAGAGCCGCTTTGCTTATCCTCCGCCTGTTCAGCGCATGCGCACGAGGGTCGTCAGGAGCGATCTTCACCCCCCCCCAGCGTCGCCTCTGTCAGTGGGGCATGCATAGGTGTCCGGAGGGCCCCTTTTTGACAGACGTAGGATGACTTGGCAATTTGTATATCTTTGCGCTTGCACACCGTTGGGCTTTCATGCTTGCAGGGCGGCTGCCTTATCTGCAGTTACATCGGTGAGCTCACACACTGGTGGGCTTGCAAGACAACAGCTGTATCGGCGGTTGAGCCAGACCCAGAAGTTGTTGTTCAGGACTTCGAGCCCCGTGGCTTATCGGGGCTGGGCCCTGAAGTTGTCTTTATCAATAGTCAAGTTCTGTGGCTTATCAGGGCTGGGCTCTGAAGTTGTTGTTTTAGCAGAGGTCCAAGCTTGCAACAGCAGCCTTGTAACACAGTCTCTTCTTCCGCGGGGTCTTTTAGCAAGGATGAAACAAGTATTTCTTCACCGGGCATTTTAGCAAGTTTTAACACCAGCAAGGTTGAGGCAAACGTTCTTAACACAGTCTCTTACAACCCCAGGATCCCGTTGGCCCTCTTGGCCGCCAGGGCATGTTGCTGTCCCATAGGACTCCAAGGTCTTTCTGAACAGGGCTGCTTTCCAGCAGGACATCCCTTAATCTGTGCTGGTGCCTGGTGTTATTCCTCCCCAGGTGCAGGACTCTACACTTGTCCTTCCTGAACTTCATGAGGTGGCCTTCAGAATGAGCCGCTCCACCATCTTCCCAGGGATGGAGGTGAGGCTGACTGGTCTGTAGTTGCCTGGGTCCTCCTTCTTGCCCTTTTTGAAGACTGGAGTGACATTGGCTTTCTTCCAGTCCTCAGGCACCTCTCCCATACCCCACGGTTTTTCAAAGATGATGCAGACTGGCTCAGCCACAACATCAGCCAACTCTCTCAGCACACGTGGATGTACCCTGTCGGGGCCCGTGGATTTGTGCGTTTTCAGCTTTTGTAACAGTTCTCTAACCAAATCCTCACTGACCAGCAGAGAATCATCGTCACTCCAGTTTTGCTCCCTTACTTCTTCTAGGGACTAGAGTTCCGGAGGGCTGGCCTTAGGAGTAAAGACTGAGGCAAAGAAGGCATTCAGTCATTCTGCCATCTCTGCATCCCCTGGTATCGCATCTCCCGCCTCATTTAGCGGCGGACCCACTCTTTGCCTACTCTTCCTTTTCTCATTGATCTATTTAAAGAAATTTTTCCTGTTTTCTTTCACTTCCCTAGCCAGACTAAATTCCAAGAGAGCCTTGGCCTTTCTTGTTGTTTGTCTACACACTCTGGCTGCATTTCTAGAATCCTCCCAATTCACCAGACCCTTTTTCCACTTACTGTCAATTTCCCTCTCCCATTGGAGTTTTTCCAGGAGCTCCTTGCCTAACCATGCAGATCTCCGGCTTCCTCTACTTGGTTTTCTTTTAGAGGGAATGCATTTATCGTGAGCCTGGGGTAGGCAGAGTTTGAATGTTGAGGAGCTCTCTTGTGCCCCCTTACCTTCCAGTAGCCTACTCTGCTGCGGGTGGCTCGGAGGGACCCTGCTTGCTGCTGGGACCAGCTGCCCCTCTCTGGAGGCCCCTGACTGCAGGGCCTCCCCTGGACTCCCTCTCCCACCCACTGGCCTCATCAGCTCCCCCTGGCAAGGGTGCCCAAGTAGCCCCTTTACAGCCACAGCCCCCCTCAGCCTCACTGCCCACACCTGGGGCTGCCTCTGTCCCAGCTGCAGCCCATGGGGAGCAGGGCCAGTGTTGCAAGTAAAAGGTTGTGTAGGACTGCTTTGGGTTAGTGGCAGCTGAGGGCTTTATTAATATTTTTGAGACAGGTCACAAAGAAAAGCACTTGATCACTAGCCTGTTTAACAGAAGGAGTCGACGCAATTAGTTGCAATCAGAACAGCGACATCAAGACTCAGAAATGGCAAGGGTCACCCGAAACGTGCAGCAGGGTTACACATACACATGCTCAGAGCTTAACTCCCACACAGGGACAAGCCGACTAACCAACAATTCTAGATCAAATTACACGCACACCCACGGGGAAGGACAGGCAACACGCAGAGGTTGGCACATGATCAGAATTGCCCTTTTTGTGAGTTTTCCTGATTACTCACTGCTGAGTGCCAGCATTGACCACCGGGTAGTGCACAAACCTCACCAAATTGCTCCCACAGAGAAGGTGCCAGGCAGGAATGCTACTGCTGGCCTGCACCTGCCCCGGACAGCCCTCGCACAGCCCCGCTGACACGGGTGATCCACACGTGCTGGTGGCGTGAGGAGAGAAGGGGTCTTGACGCTGTGCAAGTAGTGCTCAGCGCTAACGAAAACACTCCTGGGTGACCAACACTGTTTCCAGCACAGATCCAAACCCCCTCCCCATCCCAGCTGCAATAGATAAAATGAACTCTAGCCCCGCCCAAGCCGGCGCAGATCCCCGCTACAGGAGACGATGCTGGTGCTGGGACAAGTGATGACTTGTTAGCTCAGAGCAGTGCAGGTGCCTTTCCGTGGCCTGGGACGTCCATTTTCCAGAGGACAATTTAATTTCACCGAGGCTCGGCAGAGCCATTAGACCCGCAAGCACAGGCACTGTTGTGATGGTGGCCTCCGTTGGGTCATGAGTGTGACAATGTCGGTTGCCACAGCGCTGACCGAAGGATCGGAGTCGTTTCGCAAGGGCAGGAGAGCTGCAAGAGAAGGCAGCAGAGCAGACGTGAACCCCCACTTCCTGCAGGGACCCCCAGGAGTCCCCTCCAGGCCTCACCAGCCCCACCCGCCTCCTTCCCAGGCCAGGAGGAGCGGGGCAGACCAAGAGAGCAGCTGGAAGCTGCTGCTCAGGAATGCCCAGCGTGCCCCCGACACGCTCCCCTGCCCGGCTGGCCCAGCACTGCCCCTGCTCACCATCGCCGATATCGAACATCATCTGCCTGCCCAGGTTCCTCCAGCGCCGTACGGCCACCGCTAGACACAGAGCTCCCGTCAGACCTCTGTTCCCCACGCAGCACGCTCCCAGCAGCACGGCCCCCATGCTGCCAGCTGGGCTGCTCCCCCTCCTCCCCCTCTGCAGGGCTGACCCCTGCAAGGACAGTCCCCGAGCGCAGCGGTGGGGACGGGGGCCAGGCTGCCAGAAGAGGGTCCCCAGGGGCTGAGACTCACCGATGAACAGGACGGCCAGCTCTCGCACGGTGGGCTGAGGGTCCTTCAAGTAGGGCAGGCTCTGACGCACGCATTTCTCCACCTTAGGCCAGTTGTGCGCTACCTGGAGGGAGCATGAGGGCACGGGGCTGACACAGAGCTCCCCAGTTGGCCGGACCAGTCCCTCCTCCCAGCACCCCCTTCCCCACAGCGATTCCCATCTCCCAGGCAGAGCCCCGTGGGGCTGAGGTTCATAGGGACACCACGGAGGTGGCAGAGGGGGGGGCCGGGGGGTGGCGAGACCCCTCTGTCCCACTGCCAGGGCCCACATGGGCCAGGGTCCCCTTCAGAACCCTGGAGGGGGGGAGGGGAGAGGGGCCTGCAGAAGATCTTTTGGGGACCCCGTTCTGGATGGCGGTGAAGGAGGAGGCAGCTCCAGGCTGTGGGCTCTGGGCTGGAGCAGGGCAGGTGAGGCACAGCTGCGCAGCCCATCCCACGCACACGCGGGGCAGCCCTCGTCACTCCTGGCCATGGGGCTTGAGGGTTGTGCTCACCAGGCACTGTGCAATCAGGCACGACCCGTATGGTTCGGGCACGTCACGGGTATCGTCCACCCTAGGAACTCTGCAGAGGTGAAGAAGCTGTGCAGAGAGGCCTGCAGAGAAACAGAGGCTGGGAGGTGGCATCGCAATCCAAGGAAGGAGACCAGGCATCTCCTCCTCCAGCTCCTGCAGGGACAGCTGGGGACCCTGTAGGGACTCGTGTCAGGGGTGGCCACGGGCTGCTGCCGAGCCCCGCTGCACCAGGCAGGGCAGCTCTGGGAAGTGTCTGCGACAGCTTTCCGGGCCCTGCTCGTGCTGGGTCTGCGAGGACCCTTTGTCCGGGCCGTGCTAGAGGAGGGCTGGATGGGGAGAGTGAGGTGGGAGGGGAGACCACCCCCCAGCCACCTCTGCAGCAGTGGGGAGGAAGAAGGCCGCGGTGGAACAAGTATTCCCAGACGGTGGCATCCGGCAGCCCTTGCCCCATATTCCCAGGCCATCCCCGTGGTGCCAGCACGCCCCTTCCCTGCGTTGCTGGTCACTGTACCTCGGCCACGCGCTTCATCAGGTCACCCGTGTGGAAGAACAGCGGGAGCAGGGCCCTCCGCACTGCCTTCTTCATCTTCTTTTATGCCTTCCTGCCCACTGCAGTGCTCACGATGTCTGTGAAGAGGCGGATGGAGAGCTCCTGCACCTGGCTGGACTCCTGCTAGGGAGGAGGACAGAGGAACTGGAGCAACAGCCACACCATGCCCAGGATGAGCGAGGGCAGGGCACGGCTGATGGGAGGTGAGATGCTCCAGGGTCAGATCCGGAACCAGGAGCTGTGGGCCAGATCTGCAGCTGCGGCTGAACGGCCCCAGCGGCCCGAGAAGCTGAGATCTCAGAGGGGGGTGTGGCCAGAGTGCGGCTCGCAGGGCCGGGCTGAAGAGCAGCAGCCTGCGCCGAGTGCTTTCTGCGGGGCTGGGGCTCTCACGGCAGCCTTACATCGTCAAAGAGGGGCAGGAGCTTCTTGACCAGCTGCACAGCCATGAGGCTGGCCTCTTCCTTCTTCAGGTGTTGGATCACATTCCTGAAGAACTCCAGGGCCTTCGTCTTGGCATCAGTGTTGGCATTCGGCAGCTGCTCCACGAGGTCAGGCAGCAGGACCGCCATTTTTCTTGCCTGTAGGAAAGATGCCGTTTCCTCCTTGTGAAGCACTGCAGGAGCACCCCGGCAGAAACACCCTGGTCGCTGAGCACCCGCCTCCCATCCGGCTTCCCAGTGGGTGGCACAGGAGGAGTCCCTGCAGCAGCCTCCGGGCAGGCAGTAGCCACGGATGGGGATGGGGGCGAGCAGGAGGAAGGGAAGGGCGCGCAGGAGAGCAGTGTCCCTGCCCAGCCTCCCCCTTTTCTGCATGGCAGGCAGGGGCAGATGGATTGGCAGCCCGCTGTGCCCTGAGGGCTCCCCAGGCACCCACCAGCACCCTCCATCGCAGGGAGGGTGACCGGAGCCATCTCCTCACGTTCCGACTCCCAGCCAAGGCCAAACCACCCCATCACCCAGTGCCCCAGGCCCCAGCTGCCAACACGGCTGCGCTGGACTACACCCCACTCACCATCTCGGGTGTCTTTGAAATTGTGACGAGGGCCCTGAGCACCAGCGAGAGCATCACCGGGCTCGGGCGCCTCAGGAACGGCTGGGCTTTGTACAGGGTGGCAAAGCCCTCGGCGTTGACATCGGCGCGGACCAGCAGCTGAAACGAAGACGGCAGTGAGAGAGCAGCAGAGCCTGATGGGCTCCCTGTGCCGCACTGGCACCAAGGAACGCGGCACGTGGTGGGAGGCCAGCGTCTCCTCTGCCGAGCTGGAGCCCCCTCAGCCTGCGCGGGGGCCGTGCCTCTGGCCCCAGGGGGCCTCTGGCTCCTGTCCCAGGGGTCCAGGTGGCAGAGCCGGGCAGGTGGATGCAGGCAGGGGACAGCAGCAACTTCGTGTTTGCGCACCGGGGCCAGGTTGACGCGGTGTGGCCCCGGGCTCCGGCTGTGTGGGGCAGGCAGGCACAGCCAGAAGGGGGCGTGGGCACTCACAGCCAAGGGGTAAATGCAGGCGTCCTCCACGGCGCAGCCGAACACCTTGTGCAGCCGCTGGTCCTGCAGCACGTCGAGCAGCTCCGACAAGACGTTCCACACAGCCCAAAGCACCGACAGCATCACCTCCCACAGGGCCAGGGCAGCGCTGCAGACGCAGAGTGCTCGCTCAGCATCTGCCTCGGCCGCTGCACCGGGCCCGGGCCGGCTGCCCTGGAGCCAGCGGTGCTGCGGCGCTGGCCCTGCGCGGGCAGGCAGGAGGGGGCTGAGCTGGTGTTCCCCGTGGGGCAGGGAGGAGCGTGGCAGTGGGGGTTAGGGTTAGGGCTGGTGTTCCCCGTGGGGAAGGGGGGAGCGTGGCAGTGGGGGTTAGGGCTGGTGTTCCCCCTAGGGCAGGGAGGAGTGTGGTGGCAGGGCTCTGGCTTGGCCAGCTCTGGCTGCTGTGGCCCACCACCCAGCACGCTTCCCAGCCCCGCTGGGGTGGAGGGCCCTGGTCTTCCTCGAGCGGTGGCCTGCAGTTTTCTGTGGGTCTGGCAGCCAGAGAGTCTCTGGGGCTCTCTCACCCCGGGGAGCAACATCTCCAGGCTGTCGGGGCCAGTACCTGTCACAGGCTGGAGAGATCTCCAGCAGGGTCCTGACCACTTCTCTGGGGTAGTGGTGGGTGAGGTGGAGGAGGAGCGAGTCCAGGCTGTGCCGAGCTGCCTCTGTGCGGATGGACGCCACGGTTTCATGGATGTACCTCATGATCTTTGGCACCTGGGGGGCACAAGGGAGGTTGGTGCTGCTACCACTGGAGTGCAGCCGCTTCCCAAGCGGCCACCGAAACTACTGCCCTTCCCAGCCCTCTGCCGCCTTGCCATGGCTTCAGCTGGGGCAGGGACAGCTAACCCAGACAGCTGGGTTAGGGAAGGAGGGAAGAACGAGGCGTGACACGGCTTGCGGGCAGGAGATCCAGCACCAAGCACTTACATCCGTCAGCCAGGAGGCAGGGCCTCTCACGGCCATGGCCAGGATGTCGCTGCCCATCTGCCTGTCGGTGATGTCCTCTGCTGCCAAGGCCTTAACGGCCATGAGGACACCCAACATCTGAAAAGGCAGGACATGCTCTCCAAACGCCTATGAGAGGAAGGAAGGGAAGGAAGACATGTCACGCTGAGCGCCCTCATGGTGCTGCTTGGCTGGGCAGAGCGAGCGGCTCTGGCAAGAGATGATGCCCAGCAGCGCGGGCGGCAGTGCCAGCGCGAAAGCTGGAAGCAGGGGCTGCAGTCCCTGCACAACGAGAGCAGAGGGGCCTCAGTGTTAGGGAGGAGAGCTGGGGTCGGAAGCGCCGTGTCTCGGCCCTGCAGAGAACCAGGTGGTGGCCAGGAGGGCTGGAGCTGCTGCTGGGTCATCCCAGGGTGCCCTTGGGCAGAGCCTGCTCGGGGAGAGCAGGACCCCCCTCTCCGAGGGACAGTGAGGCCGTCCCAGTCCCACCGGCTCTGGGTCCCTCTTCTCACACAAGCCTCCTGCCCGTGGCTGGGACAAGAGTCCTGGTAAGGCAGCAGCTCATTACCGTCGTCCTGTCGCTGCTGAGACGCACAGTGCTCTCAGAGTCCCGTCCTGGTTGGAGCTGGGGATGCTCTGGATTATCCTCTGGCAGTCTTGTGCCTACATGGAGGGGGCACACACACGAGTCAGCAGGACACAACCCCTTGGCCAGTGACCCTCCTCAGCAGTGACAAGAGCTTTAACCTCGGCTCGGCTGAGGAGCGAGGCTGTGCTGGGGCTGGCTCCCAGCCTCGAGCAGCCCCGGCATGCCAGCACCACCAGGGTCGCTGCCTGCGGGATGCCCGCTGCCGGTGTGCTGGGAAAATGGGGACCCGGCGTCGAGCCAGTTGCGCTCACTGGCCCTGGCCCTGCCCAGCTCTGGGGTGCCACTCACTCACCGGTCTGCAGCGGCTGAACCATGGGCACCTCGCAGGGCTCCAGCGGAGAGTTGCTCACGGGCACCTCGCAGGGCTCCAGCGGAGAGTTGCTCACGGGCATCTTGCAGGGCTCCGGTGGAGAGCTGCTCTCCCGAGGAGCCCACAGGTGCTCGTTTGCCCTGGGGCATCTCTCCAAGGTCCTGTGAAATAGAGAAAAGCTTGAGCGTAGGGTGGGGGCAGCTAAAGCAAACGTCTCGGCACCACGCGACTGCCAGGAAAGACGTGGGCTGTGCTTGGGGTCTCCTCGCCAGCTCCATGCTCTTGCCCTCCCATCACCGTCCTGTCAGACACTGCAGGGATGCGGCCACACTGCTAGGGTCTTGCTTTCTATGGCCATCTCATCCCTTGTTGGCTTCACTTTCTGGCCTCGCTCTGCCTAGATCTGTCACTGGCTCTGCCCTTGCTGAGGCAAGGTCACTCTGAACTAACGCTTGGCATGGTAGGAAGGGGTTTTGGAAGAGAACACCCAAGAATTGAGCAGACAGTTCCAACACCCCACAGCAGAAATCTCAGTGAAGACGGGCCAGAACACCCTACCTCTAAATGCTTCATGGCCAAGCACAGCCATCAAGACTGGAGCTTGGCAAAAGACCCCCTCAACAACTCACCCTCTTCTCTTCCTCCGCAGATAATTCACAAAACACAACAGCGTCCCAAGCAGCATGAAGAACAAGACCATCCGGGAAGACGCTACGCAGCACTTCAGGACATCTTCACGCACCTCAGGACCGGAGGTTCTCTTACACATCCCTGAAGGAACAATTCTGCACATTAGTGTGTCCTGCGCAGTACTGCTAATCTCACAGGAGCTCCGGCGTTGCCAGACAATGTTCTGTCTCACTTTGTTAGAATCTCTGAACCAGTGAACATCCTGGGACTGCAATATTTCCTTCAATGCAGTAGAAACAAAGGGAACTCTGAAAGCCCCTGCCTGCCCGGCCCTGCCCCCACGTCCCGAGGGGACGGGGTCAGGCCCCCTCAGGAGCCACCTGAGCCTCGCTCTCCCCCTTTGCCCAGGCACCACTCACATGCCCCCAGGCTTCAGGACTCATCTCCCACACATGGGCCCCTGCAAGACTGCCCAGTACCCGCAGGGTCAGCCGTAATGAAAACGACACAACCCATCCGCCTCAGAGGAGCCAGACGGGGATTGAGGGATCGGGGACGAGGGCACGTCAAGAGTGCAAAAAGCATAACGCGTGCTTGCTTAAAGCTTGGCTCAGAGCCGGCACCTACAGGGAGACCACTGCCACGGCTGCCCCACGAGGACACTGTCTGTTCCACATCCCACCCCCCACCCACCTCTCCTGTGCTCGCACGACACATTTTTAAGTGATTTTAAAGTTGTAGGCCTAATTGAAGACACCTGGGTAAGCCTGGCTGCTATCGGGAAATGCCCCAGAATTCCCTCCGGGCTGCCAGCACAGCAGCACTCAGGGCTGGAGCACCAGCCACATCCGTTTCCTTTGCGGGGGGTTCACAAAGTCCAAGCCTGTGGTACTCACAGCAGTCAATCCCCACGACGTCCATCGCTCCTCTCTGGAACGGAGAGGAAACCTCGGGAAGTCAAAAGGTGTCCGGACGCGCTCCAGAAAGAGAAGGTCAGCGCAAATCCCGTCACCTGGTTGCAACGAAATAATTGTAGCTCAACAAAATGATGAAAAAAAAACCCTAAAACACAACCAGCACAACCAGTATCTGGCCTGTCCCCAAAGTCAAACCATTATTACCTCTGAGAGAGCGCGGAAGTTCAGGAGAAGCGAACACCAAACCGCAAACGCTTGGCAAAGGTAGCCACGCGCCGAACACAAGAAGGAGCTGACTGATCCCAAGGACCAGCTCAGCCCAACAAACTCCCACTGGCGGCTGGTCAGGATATATAGCCCTGGCCAGGTGAGGTCACAATCGCCAGGCGGGCGCCGCATCACTGCCCCTTTGTGACACGCGGCCGCGCCCCCTCAAGCCACGCGACCGTGCAGCCATAGCCCCGGGGCTGCCCCACACAGCGCTGCTGGCGAAGGGCTCTTCGGCCGCGCAGGCCTCCCGCCTCTTCTCCGAGCCGCTCCAGCCAGAGCAATCAGAACCCGCCTGGGGCTGTGAGCGTGCCTGGTCACCGTGCTGGCTGCCACATTCCCCTTCTGAGGGTTTCTTTTCCGCTCCTCCCAGGTTCGGGACTGTGCCTGTGAGACTCGGGCAGCAAAGCACCCGGTCTCTTACAGGATCAAGAGTCCCATTTCCCATCATCTGCCGAGTGTGGTTCAGACGGGCTTGTTCCCTACACGGCAGAGCTCTGGAAGCCCCGTGAATGGGCTGTGGTGGGCCGTGAGCATCCCACCGCATCCACCGCAGTGACGAGTGTCTCTCTGGCACCCTGGCGGCCATAACCTCCACCCCTCAGATGTGACCGTCACCATCAGAGAGCCGTTCTGGGCTCCTTCAGGAACATTTGCTCCGGGCTGAGAGTTTGTCAGCTGGCACGAGGACAACAGCCTGCAGACACAGAGAGGTTTGGGTTAATGATGCTAGATGCCCGAGGGACAGCAGTTATCACTGAATCACAGAATCACAGAATGTTAGGGGCTGGGAGGAACCTTGAAAGATCATCTAGTTCAACCCCCCTGCCAGAGCAGGATCACCTACAGCAGGTCACACAGGAACATGTTGTCAGGAGTGCTCCCGTTCTCCATAAAATCCACATGCGTAATTAAATTGGATTTATTTAAGAAATGAAAGCTCCCCCAAGCTTACAAGTTCTGGTATCAGTTGAGAAGAGCGGCTACTGCACTACACTCAACCCTTAACAAAGAATAGTGATCCGCATCGCAAATACACTCACCTGTACAAAGATGAGGACTCTCAACCTCGAGGAATAACCTTGGCTGGTCCCCCAGACCAAGGGGGAGGCTGTGCCCCGACCGCAGAACCTGCTGCGCCAAAGGGACGGCTCCAACGTGCCCCCAGCAGGACCCCGCTTTAAAGCTCAGTGGAATCTCAGCTGTGGTCAATCAAAGCCATCTCGGCCTCCCATTGGTGACCAGCCAGCTTCCTGGGTGTCCCCCTAGGCTGGTGGGCTAGACCCAAACTAGCCAGAAACTTTCAGCAGTTTCTCCGAAATCTGCTCGGCAACTGCTGTGAGGGGAGACATCCCAGATTAGGGGGATGCACCTGCCACACATGTCCAGGTGGGTTTTGAATGTCTCCAGAGAAGGAGACTCCACAACGTCCCTGGGCAGCCTGTGCCAGGGCTCTGTCACCCTCACGGGGAAAAAGTTTTTTCTAATATTTTTCTGGAACCTCCTGTGTTCCACCTTGTACCCATCGCTCCTTGTCCTGTCATTGGACATCACTGGAATGAGCCTGGCTCCGTCCTCCTGACACTCCCCCTTGACATATTTATAAACATTAATGAGGCCATCCCTCAGCCTCCTTTTCTCCAAGCTAAAGAGACCCAGCTCCTTCAGCCTTTCCTCATAAGGCAGATGTTCCCTGTCTCTCCTGAGCCAAGGGGCCCACAACTGGACACAATATTCCACATGTGGCCTCACCAGGGCAGAGTAGAGGGGCAGGAGGACCTCTCTCGACCTACTTGCTTCTCCCCTTCTATTACGCCCCAGGATGCCATTGGCCTTCTTGGCCACGAGGGCACATTGCTGGCTCGTGGTCATCCTGCTGTCCACCAGGACCCCCAGGTCCCTTTCTCCTACACTGCTCTCCAGCAGGGCAGTCCCCAACCTATACTGGCACGTGAAGTTGTTCTTTCCGAGGTGCAAAACTCTACACTTGCCCTTGTTGAATTTCATCAGATTTCTCCCCGCCCAGCCCTCCAGCCTGTCCAGATCTCTCTGAACGGCAGCACTGCCTTCTGGTGTGTCAGCCACTCCTCCCAGTTTCGTGTCATCAGCAAACTTGCTGACAGTGCCCTCCAATCCCTCGTCCAGGCCATTGGTGAATATGTTGAACGGCACTGGCCTCAGTACTGACCCCTGAGGGACTCCACTAGACACAGGCCTCCAACTAGACTCTGCCCCATTGACCACAACTCTCTGACTTCTTCCCTTCAACCGGTTAGCGACTCGCCTCACTACTCAGTCATCCAGACCACACTTCCTCAGTTTAGCTCTGAGGATGCTGTGGGAGAGAGTGTCAAATGCTTTACTGAAATCCAGATAGACCACATCCACTGCACGGCCACCATCCATCCACCCGGTTATGTCTTCATCAAAGGCTATCAGGTTGGTCAAACCTGACTTCCCCTTGGCAAAGCCACATTCACTGCTCCCAGTGACCCTCTTATCCTTGATATGCCCAGAGACAGCGCCAAGGATAAGTTGTTCCGTCACCTTTCCAGGGATGGCGGTGAGGCTGACCGGTCTGTAGTTACTCGGGTCCTCCTTACTGCCCTTTTTGAAGACTGGAGTGACATTCGCTTTTCTCCAGTCCTCAGGCACCTCTCCTGTTGTCTATGACTTACAAAAGATGATGGAGAGTGGCCTAGCAATGACCTCCGCCAGCTCCCTCAGCACCCACAGATGCATCCCATCAGGGCCCATGGATTTAAGGATGTTCAAGTGTTCAAACTAATTGCCTCCCTACATCCTCTGACAGCAGTCCTATACTCCACCCAAGCAGCCAGCCCCTCCTTCCATGATTTATATACTCTCTTCTTGCACTTGAGCTTGCACAGCTGTTTCCTGGTTAACAATGCAGGTCTCATGGTTCTCTTTCTTGAATTCATACCTGTTGGGATGCCCTGATCTTGAGCATGGAAGAAGTGGTCCTTGATTACTGACCAACTCTCTCGGGACCCTTTACCTTCTAGTACCCTGTTCCATGGGGTTTTCCCTAGGAATTGCTTGAAAAGGCCAAAGTTGGCCCTGCTGAAGTCCAGAGTTGCGATCCTGCTTGGTATTCTGTTCCTACCGCACAAGATCCCGAACTCCACCATCTCATGGTCGCTGCAGCCAAGATTGCTCTAAACCTTCACTGCTTCAACCAGACCTTCCTTGTTGGTGAGCACAAGGTCCAGCAGCGCTCCTCTCCTGGTCGGCTCATCCACCATTTGCATCAAGAAGTTCTCATCGATGCACTGGAGGAACCTCCTGGACTGAGGCTGGCTGGCTGTGTGGGCCTTCCAGCAAATATCTGGGTAGTTGAAATCCCCCATGAGAACCAGGACCTGTGATTGAGAAGCTGCTGACAGCTGCCTGTAAAAGGCCTCATCAACTTCCTCCTCCTGATCAGGTGGTCTGCAATAGACCCCACAGTATCACCTTTGCTAACCTGCCCCTTCACTCTCACCCACAAACTCTCGACTTGCTCCTCATCCTCCCCTGGATAGAACTCAATACATTCCAGTTGCTCTCTCAGGTAAAGAGCAACTCCACCACCTCACCTTGTTGGCCTGTCTTTCCTATGAAGGACGTAGCCATCAAGGCCCACATGCCAGTTATCCAAGTTGTCCCACCACGTCTCTGTAATCGCAATGAGATCATAGCTCTTCAATTGCACACAGATTTCTAGTTCACCCTGCTTATTCCCCATGCTTCTTGCACTGGTATACAGACACTGAAGAGACTTAATTGAGGAGCATCTGTTACTGTTGCTTGTGCTGTACATGTTGGAGTGGATGCAGTTGAGCTGGGTCATTGTTTTCACCCCTAACCCTGGGATACTTCCCCCTGGCTCATC
Source organism: Trogon surrucura (assembly GCA_020746105.1). NCBI lineage: Eukaryota > Metazoa > Chordata > Aves > Trogoniformes > Trogonidae > Trogon > Trogon surrucura. Next base: position 106,945,004 of record CM036618.1, read on the forward strand.
TGTAGCGAGCCAGGTTTTATCCCCTTCCCCCTTCAAACCAGGTTTAAAGCCCTTTCAGTCAGTCTCACCAGCTCACAAGCAAGAATCCTCTTCCCTCTCAGAGACAGAATCTCTGACAACAATTACCCTCCTTTTCTTCTTTGTCGGACTGGTCCTTATGCATGGGGCTGACTCACTCACCATAGTCAGCCCCATGGGTGCACATCCATCCGCTTCTCTATTTCCTTGGCTCTCCTGTTCCAGAGCCCCAAACCTGTTCTGCAGAGGCAACTGGGCAGGTGAGGGAGGCCGGGCGGGGATTCGCCCACCTCTTTGAGCCAGGACCTGTTTCCATTCCCCCCACCTCTTAGGTCCCCTCCTTTGGCCTGATGGTCAGAGGCAAGAGGATCCCCTGCTGCGCGTGGAGATTGCTGTGTGGGCATCAGGGAGTGGCTCCACCAAGCTATCTCTCTTTCACACTCCCTGATACTCCTCAACGTCTCCACTTCTTCCTTTAGCTCTGCCCCGAGGCACAGAAGGTCATCCAACTGCCCGCCCCCTCACACAGGCACTGTCAGTTGCAGCCTCTGGGAGGCACAGGCTCAGGCACTCCCTGCAGCCAGCAGCCTGCACAGCCGCGCGCTTCTGCTGGAGCACTGTTTGGGTGCCCACACCCCTACTCGTGGTGGCTTTCTGTCTGGCAGCAACCATGACGGAAAAAAAAAAAGAAAATGACCAATAAGAGAACAAGCCAAGTAACCTCTCCGCTTCCCCTCTTCTGCCCGGAGGCCTCTTACAGGACAGGAGTTGCCCCTTGCCGTGGCAACGCCCCCCAGGTCGGGGCCGCCTGGGGATGGAACCGCCCCTGCGTGGCCATCGGGCCCCGGTGCGGCGGGACTGGCTCCTGCCTGAGGCGCCTCCTTCTCCACAGTCTCGCCGCCCATCCTGTTGGGGAGAAGGCAGGTCAGCGGGAGGAGAAGGAGCCACTCCTCGCAGGAACCGCCATATCTGCGGGCGGCAAAACACAACGCGTCCGCGGAGGGACACAGGCAGGACCCCTCCCCTCCGGGCCGTCCCCCGGGGCGGAGCCGATGATGCCGCTGCGGGCACGGAGCGGCCGCAGAGAGCGGCGGTGGGGCGCGACGCGCTTCTGCGCATGCGCGGCTCCCGCGCGCCGTTCCGGCTCGGCGGCCCGCGCGCGCAGCAGCCGTTAACGGCCTGTGCCGCTGGGTTTCGAACCGCAGGCGCTGGAAAAGCTTTTGGGGAAAACAGCGGCTGGAAAACGCTTTTGCCCTGAACAGAAAGTCCGATTCTTCTGAGCGTCGGAACCCCTGCCACCAGTTTCTTTCCTCCTTTGGCACGAAGGTACTTTCACCGAGCCCTTGAAGAGTATTTCTGCCATTTCCTAGCAGCAGAACGACCTGCCTTTGGGAAGAGAGAACACACGGAGAGGAGCGAGCTTTGCGTAGGCCCAGCGGGCTTTAAACCAAACACCAAACGTTGCCGCTTGGCCACAGCGGACGCGAGCCGGCACTAGGACTGCGCCAAAACGCAGAAGCGCAAAGCGCAAACCCACGGCGGCAACGGCCCCGGAAATGCTCAGGCCGGGAAACAAGGGAGAAAAGCAGAGCAGCCTCATCGCGTGAGCAGCAAAGCGGCAGGCAGAGAAAAGGGCCGCCGTGCCCAGCCCTCACAGAAAACAGGTGCTCCCAAACCCCTCTGCTGGGCGGCACGGCTGGAGCAGCTGCCGTGAGCAGGGCACAACAGCCCTGCCACCGCACACGCCTTCGACCGCGACCGGTCACGGAGCAGGACACACAAAAGGCCACAAATCCCACCCCAAAACCTCACACCCCCTCCCCCCATCCCAACACCGCACCTACACGAGGGGCCTGCGGGTCACAGGCCGTGTCCCCCAGGGCTCAGTGCTGGGACCTGTGCTTTTTGATATCTCTAGTAAGGACCTGGATGAGGGGATCGAGCGCACCCTCAAATTGTGTGCGGGTGACACCAAGTCCGGCAGGCATGTCGACCTGCTGGGGGGTAGGGAGGCTCTGCAGAGGGTGCTGCACAGGCCACGCCAATGGGCCAAGGCTAATTGTACGGAGGTTCAACAAGGCCAAGTGCTGGGTCCTGCCTTTGGGTCGTAGCCACCCCATGGAAGCCTAGACACCTGAGCACGTGCGCTTGGAAGACTGCACGTCGGAAAAAGGACCTGGGGGTGTTGGTCGATAGGCAGCTGAACATGAGCCAGCAGCGTGCCCAGGGGGCCAAGAAGGCCAGCGGCATTCTGGCCTGGATCAGCAATAGTGTGGCCAGCAGGAGGAGGGAAGGGACTGTCCCCCTTCCTTGGCTCTGGTGAGGCTACATGTTCAGTTCTGGGCCTTCGCTGCAAGGAAGACATTGAGGTGCTGGAGCAGGTCCAGAGAAGGGCAACGAGGCTCGTGAAGGGTCTGGAACACAAGTCCTCTGAGGAGCGGCTGAAGGAACCAGGATTGTTCAGCCTGGAGAAAAGGAGGCTGAGGGGAAGCCTTCTTGCTCTCTACAACTCCCTGGCAGGGAGTTGGAGAGGGGAGGAGGTCAGCCTTTTCTCCCCGGTGGCAAGCCCTGGGACTAGAGGAAATGACTGCCGGTTGTGCCAGGGGAGGTCTAGGCTTTGACTTTTGAACTTTTGTTTGTTTGTTTTAACTTTTAAACACAGCACCTTCTCCTGGGGGAAAGGTGTTGAAGACTTAATTATGATTCTGAGCTCCCAATCATGACGGAGGGGCCTGTATCAAATGCAGTGATTGAGCTTTAAGTCCGAGTCGGTACTCGAGAGTGGCTCCCAAGTCTATACCTCAATCCTGTGAACAATTAGTCTGTTTTGGGAAGGACAAACTTAGTAAAGTAGAAGTCCTAGGCTGAAGGCTCCATGGAACACAATGTGGATTGAGCTGCAGGACAACGAGCCGTAAACACTCTTAACAGGAAAACAACCAACCAAACAGAAAAAAACCCCCAAGCTAAGCCAAACGCATTCAAAAAGGCACCAGAAAACCACATAGCACAAAAAACCACCAAACTCCCCAAACCTGAAACCAAAGCCACGAAACCTCAGAAGAAACCTAGAAGAACTAGAAAATCGAACAAAAGTCAAGTTCAGCCCTCAGTTTCCATCGCGTTTCATGCGTTACCGTTCTACAGGCATCTGGGTGCTCAAAGATTAACTGTACTCAGACCACAGACCCATAAAAAGAAAAGGCAGCTCTTTAAGTTTTCGTAGACTAAAGTTCCCTCTGACCTGAAAGGAAAACAGGCTGAACTGCCAAGGGACCAATGCAGGAACGAGGCACACTCCCTTAACCAAGGGCTGTTCACCAGCTTTCCTGCACTGGCAGCACATTTGCCTTTTCTCCGGCTCGGATGCAGAGGAGCTGTCATGCCCCTGAACTCACTGGCATTCCCCATGCTGCCCCGGCAGCTCTGGGGAAAGAGGCAGCAAAAACCAAATCTGTTGGCCACACGCGGCTGAGGAGGAAGAGACAGGGAAGGGCTCAGCCAGAGGGGCAGAGCTGGGAGCCAGCGGAGGCACCGAGATCTCGGCATCACTTAGAATCACAGAATCATAGAATGTTCGGGGTTGGAAGGGACCTCTGGAGATCATCCAGCCCAACGCCCCTGCCAGAGCAGGATCCCCTAGGGCAGGCCACGCAGGAACGTATCCAGGTGGGTTTTGAAAGTCTCCAGAGAAGGAGACTCCACAACCTCTCTGGGCAGCCTGTGCCAGGGCTCCGTCACCCTCACAGTAAAGAAATTTCTCCTCATGTTGAGGTGGAACTTCCTATGTCCTAACTTAAACCCATTATTCCTTGTTCTATTACCAGGCACCACTGAGAAGAGATTGTCCCCTTCCCCGTGACACCCACCCCTCAGATATTTGTATACGTTAATAAGGTCCCCTCTCAGCTGTCTCCTTTCAAGACTAAACAGCCCCAGTTTGTGGATGCCCTACATTTTACAGTTAGCTGTGCTGGCAGCACTCAGTTGCAGAATTCAGACTTTCATCCTTGAGCTCTTTTCTAAACAAGTACATAACTCTTGCTTGCTAATAATGAAAAGAGACCGTGACCAGCCAAGTACCGCTCATGTTGGGAGTTTGCTCATGAGAATGGTCAGATAAGATGTGCATGAGAATGAATGGGAGGGTACGATCAGAACAGACTTGGGAAAGTCCGTTCTCCCTGTATGATAAGAGAGTGATTGAAGGAGTACTGAGCAAGTAGCAATCCTGGATGCGTAATCTGGTCTCCTGTTTGTAACCCATAAATACTGCTTCTTGCTAAGAAACTTTGTCTTAGCTTCTCTCACGAGCTGAGTCCGTGCCTTTCAGCCCGCAGCAAATGGTGCCCAACATGGGGCTCGACAAATAAACCACTCTGCCGAAAACGGCTCCCAGACAGAAGCTGGACAGATAAACGACTCAGCCAAAGACAGCACCCAAAGAGGGACCTGAGAAATTATTCCGCAGCAAACAGTATCCAAACAGGGACCTGACAAACTTCAGCTCCCGAACAGAAGTTCAACAAGTCAAATACTCCGGCGGTGGCTCCGTGGTCAAACAGATTAAAGCAGAAAACAGACAAAAGAGGCGGTGTGCACACCTTTCTCAGAGGCCTTGGGTAAACCTCACGACCCCGTAATCATGGGGCAGTCTAGCTCCAAAGAGCACAAGCTCTGTGCCAAAGTATTACAGCGTTTATTACGCGAACAGGGATTTAAAGTACCGATTTCTTGGGTACTGCAATCGCTTCTATGGGGTAAGGAATATTGTAAATGGTTTCCTAATTCAGGCTCTTATGATACAAAATTGTAGGCAAAGGTTGGTGAGGAATTACAGATGAAGAAAGATTTATAGTTTAAGATACCAGGTGAGTTAGTTGTTACGTGGCAGACAGTTTACACTGCTTTAACTGGATTACAGCCTGCCGAGGAACTCCTGCAAGCGGCAGGAACAACTGCTTCTGCTGAACCCCTAATTTGCATCGATCAGGACATGGCAGAGCATGTTTCTGATAAAGTGTCTGTGGATTCATGTGATCCTGATACTACTGATCCTGAAAAGGAGTCAGACTTATATCCATCTATGAAGTCTATTAAAACTGTAGCAGCGGAATCTGTAACAGCAGAAGAACCTCTGAAAAATAAATCACAGCTGCCCTCTCCTATCAGTATTTCAAATCCACCTGCAACAATTGCTCGAGCAGCACTACCAAACTCTGCAGGGGCAGAGCCATCCTTAAAAGAATTTTTAGAGCGTCCTTTGATATCTGTGTCGGCACCTCCCTATAAACCTGCTGTTGAGAGAGTAAAGGAGGAAGCTATTAAGAAAGGTGATTTTGCTATGTGGATGGCGTGTCTTGTGCTATATCAGCCAAACCGACCTCCTGAATATCGGCAATTCACATATGAGATTGTTAAAGAAGTACAGAAGGCCATAAAAGAATATGGGCTGCAGAATAATTATACCATGAATTTGTTGCAAACAATTGGAGAATCTCATTCTATGACACCATATGACTGGAAACCTCTGATGAGATTGGTGTAGTCCTTCCAGCAAGTATCTGGGTAGTTGAAATCCCCCATGAGAACGAGGGCCTGTGACTGAGAGGCTGCTGACAGCTGCCTGTCAAAGGCCTCATCCACTTTCTCCTCCTGATCAGGTGGTCTGTAATAGCCATCCACCACAGTATCACCTGTGCTAACCTGCCCCTTCACTCTCACCCACAAACTCTCGACCTGCTCCTCATCCGCCCCTGGATAGGTCTTGATACATTCCAGTTGCTCTCTCAGGTAAAGAGCAGCTCCACCACCTCACCTTGTTGGCCTGTCTCTCCTAAGAAGGACGTAGCCATCAAGGCCCACATGCCAGTTATGCGAGTTGTCCCACCACGCCTCTGTAATCGCAATGAGATCGTAGCTTTCCAACTGTACGCAGAGTTCTAATTTCCCCTGCTTATTCCTCATGCTTCTTGCATTGGTATACAGACACTTAAGAGACTTAATTGAGAAGCGTCTCTTACTGTTGCTTGTGCCATCCATGTTGGGAGCGGATGCACATGAGCAGGGTCATTGTTTTGACACCTAACCCTGGGATACATCCCCCTGGCTCATCTGTAGCGAGCCAGGTTTTATCCCCTTGCCCCTTGCAACCTAGTTTAAAGCCCTATTGATTAATCGTGCCAGCTCACCAGCAAGAATTCTCCTCTGTCTCTGAGGCAGCCCCACTCCATCTGTATCTGTCATGCCTGGTGCTGTGTAAACTTCCTCATGGCCATAAAACCCCAAATGATGCTGGTGGGAGCAGTCTTGAAGCCATGTCCTAAGTGCACGTACAGAAAAGTAGCTTGAAGACAAGTAGTCCTTGTCTTCACTCTCAGGGGAGAGCTTGGGCTGGCTGCACAGAGATACTACAAAAACCAGCAAGAGCAGCTGTTCTGCTCCAAATACATCAACTACAGCAGTGACGTGACCAGCCGGGGGCCTCCGAGAAAGAAAAGATTGTCTCCACGTTGCTGAGACGCTCAGTTCGGAACCCTGAGGCTTAGCACAACAAACTTCTGCTCTAGGAGGTAACCAAGAGGCGGGGACAATGGAAGTAGAAGTGCAGACCAGCACCTAGTCGCAATATTCCCCCGCCGATGACGGACCTGCAGGCCGCCGCTGGACTCCGTGGTAGTATTGATTTCTTTGTATTATTCTTTTGCCTTTCTCTTTCTCCCTGCCCCCCCTACTCCTTTCTCTCTCTCTCTCCCTGCACTTGAAGAACTAATACTCCAAAGAAAACACAACATTGACCTCGTTTGTGTCTTTGTCTCACCTCTGGGATCACTGTAGCTCAGCTACAGTGCAATTCAGGACGAGACATTTAATTGGTAACAAGGAGGGGATCCTTCAGGTGAAAGTGGTGTGTTTCCCCTCCGTTTGGTTTCCTTCGAGGTGTTTGACATGGAGTTGTTGGAAACTGTTTTAAGTGGCACCTCCTTGGGACGCTAGGGCAATTCCTGGTTTGTGAGTTTTCTTTAAGCGCTTTGAAACTGTTTTAATGAATGTTGTTTTGCTGGTGAGGAGGAAAATGGAATGAAGGGCCCTGTGTAGATCCTTTCTGCAGGAAGAAGCAGTAGCAGCTGCACAGGGTGCAAGGGTGTGCAAACGGAGGACGGACAGAACGAAGGACGGATAGTCCTGGTGAAGGGAAAGTTTACGAGCCCCTCTCAGACAGGCAGTAGAAGGGTTTGGGACCAGTTGGGGTGAAGGGGCTGTTTTCGGTACCAAATTGAAAGGCTTGGAAAGATAGACCAGGCATATGTAGGGAAGACCCTGGCTGGCTAGTGAAGGCTAGGGAAGGGCTGGAATGCAGTATCTCGGTTGATTAGGAGAGCATGTAAAGTTTAGAGTAACAAGAAGGAAAGTGAAAAGGGTCTTTCAGGTAGCTGAGTCGTTCCATTAACTTTCATCTGTTTTGGGAAGAAATGGAGGAGTTCCTTCCCAGATTGAATCTCTGAGCTCTTGAGATGAGTGAAATGCTGACAAGTTGCTTTTCACGTTTCTGAGTCCTGCTTAGCAGTGGTTTTAGCATGTGATAGGGCAACCAGACTTGATCCTGAGATAATGCTGTCAAATATTAGGCAGTGAAGGACAAGGACTGATGCTGGTTTAGGATGCTGTCTTAGGAACCTGTCCTCATTACGACCTTCACACCGCCATGCCTAATACATTGAGCCTCTTTAGACAGTTCTGCTCTTTCTAGAAGCGTTCTTGCTCTGTTCAGGAGTCCGCTCCATGCACAGACAATTGAAGCACAGCCATCCACCAGCTGTAGTGAATGTATCCCTATTAGACATTTTACTTGAGTGCTCCAAGCTGCCTCTCATTTCTGACGGTGTAGTTCAGCCTTTCCAGGAAAGCCTGACAATAGATATTTTTATCTGGATAGAAAACTACCTTGTGCTACAGTGATTTTTTTTTTTTTCCCTGCTGTGGTCTGTCACAGGGCTGAGGACGAATAATCCTACTGACCAGGTAATCCCTCTGAAAGCGATACCAGACCTGGGCAGAGATGTTTCATGCAGCAGGTTCTCCCTCTGGTCCCTGATATTTGCAGGTAGCTTTTTGACATCTGCTATGGTTGGGCTTGCTGAGTGCTAAGACGTCTCCCCTCTGAACATGGCAGGAGCAGCTTCACTGACCTGGAAAACGACGACTGCTTCTTCTTTCCCACTTGGAAGGTTAACCTTGAACTTGCCGTGCCTGTCACCAGCAGCTAAGCCTCACTGGCAGGTTGGTAACGTGAGTCACAGTGCTATGATCTTAGTGCTGAGCCTGCTTGATGCCTATGGCTACACAGAAACTGCAAAAGTTCTCCCATCTGTGATCACAGGTGTCCTTAGGTCACTACCTAAAGAATGGCAGCATTCTGAGCTTGATTTCCCAGCCGTAGCCTCACACGTCCTCTCTGCAGTGAGCTTAATAAATCTCTAGGCAATACATCAGTGTGGGCTTTGTGAGGATAAACCAGGCTGTTCCTACAGGATGGCCTTCAGGATCATGGGCAAAGTACAGAAGAGTCAGCTACTCTGTGAGTACTGGAGAATCCTGCCAGAAAGGGCTGTGCTGGTTTTAAAATACAGCCCAACTGACCCCCACTGAAGGCAACCAAAGTTTTGGTTGCACAAGAAATACAGATATACGCCTTTGTCTTGACATGCTCCTTCTCCACATAGTTCTCTATGAGCAAAATCTGAAGAATAGGAGAGGATTTCATAACCATATTGACTGTATCAGTCCTGCAAGAGCTGCCTTCCTGTTTTGTCCAGTTAACTTGAATGTATTATGTCTGTCTTTCCCATAATGAGTTTCACTCAGAACCTGGTGGTCCCTAGACAAGTGGTCACGTTAAAGTCATTAAGTCTGACTTCCTGACTAAAAGATGTCACCCTGCTATTGTGGATAGGGCTTAATCATTTGTATATGGTTAAAGTTTACCCTTCAAAAAGAAACACTGTCCTGATTTGTCAACATGAAAACTCAGACAATCTCCACTCACCTTAGTTGCTGCTCCTGAAATTACTGGCTCTTCCAGCTACAAATCTGTGTCTTTACCTCTAATTTGTCTGGCTTCATCTTCCAAACATCAGTTCATGTTATGACTTTCTCCACTGGTGTAAAGGGCTTGTAAGTACCAGACGTTTTCTCCACATGGAAGCACTTGTTTGGTATAATCACCTTACTGTGATATAAGTAGGACTGGATTTCAGCTTTGTTTCAGAATAATACATGACATTAAAAGACATGTAGTTCAGTAAGCAGTGAAGGTAATGAAGTTTTGGGTTTTTTTGCTCCAGGTTTGTATCTAATAGTTAGATCCTCAGGTATCTCAAGAGCACACGTTAGTGAAAGGTTTTCCCAGCAGCGAACCCATTCATCATCATCATCATTGTCATCCATGTGGATTCCCTGGTCTAATAATACAGTTGAGCACTTCACGATTTTTTTTTCCCCTCTCTGCTGAGTTATTTTCTTGGAACCTGAAGGAGGGGAGGGGATATAGAGGCTGAAAGAAATACATAGGTGGTATGACCAGTTAAGTTCCTTTTCCATAGGGAACCAGTCAAAAATCAGTCTACGCAAAGTGAACAATGATTTTAAAACCTTTGCAGTGCAAAATGCCACTCCAGATGGTTGCATTTGAATTGTCTTGTTTTCAAAATCTTCTGTTATTGTCATTGGGAAACCCATGTACCAGGACCCCCACTAAGGCAACGGCTGTTACAGTTACAGTTACAGAGCAGCTCCAAAATCCACATCTTTCCTGTTGGAAATCAGGCAGCCAGTTTCTCGTCATTTGAGTTTAGGGACACCCGGGAGTTCTGTACCCTATGGTACCAGAAAATTTGTCTTCTGCCAAAACTTTCTGTCTCCCCATCCTCTGTTCCCACCCCATGGCTTTTTTTTTTCCCCTCACAGCCAATTGCATCAGCTATAACTGATACTTCTGGCACAGGAATTTATTCATCTCCTCAGAGCAAAGGATTTTGACGAGTTTTCTGTGTGTTTCTACAGGGGGCTACAGTATGTCACGTACTTGTACTGTCAAGAGTCCCAACAGTGAGAGGTACCAACCGTTAAAACACTGCTACAACTGTTTATGGATCTTGCTTCATGGCAAATACTGTCTCTAACCCATCTATCTAATGCACTCTTCACCTTTAACATTACAAAATCTGACTGTGTGTTGTGGGCAGTGCCCAAATAAGAGTAGGATCTGCAATTTGAGGTCAGTATGGGATGCAAACCAATTCCTTCAGTATCTGCTGCCAAAACAACCAGCCACCTGAAGCAGGAGGTACTCTGTTTGTAATAGATAACTAAAGTTCTCTCTTCTCTATTTGCTACTAAATAAACAAAAGGTAGGACTGATGAGGACTAATCTGCCTTTGTCTACATAGAATAGGAGTAGGTGCTGGCACTGTGTCTCCGGTGGCAGTCGGTTTTAAACACTTGGTCAGCGGGTGCATGCTTCGGCCAAAGGAAGCGTAGTGTGAATGAAGCTGGAGAGGGCTTGGCCGTCCTCCAAGCTTAAAGCTGAGTTACCAAGACTTTGCAGAACCTTTAGTGGCCAGCAGGTCGAGAGAGGTGATTCTCCCCTTTTACTCTGCTCCTGTGAGACCCCATCTGAAATACTGCGTCCGTTTCTGGTGTCTCCACCGTAAGAGGGATGCGGATCTGTTGGAACAAGCTCAGAGGAGGACCACAAAGATGATCCAGGGGCTGGAGCACCTCTGCTACAGGGATAGGCTGAGGGAGCTGCGATTGTTCAGCCTGAAGAAGAGAAGACTCGGCAGGCACCTTGTAGCTGCCTTCCAATACCTGAAGGGAACCTGCAGGAAGGCTGGAGGAGGGACTTTTTACAAAAGTGTCCACTGACAGAACAAGGGGAAATGGATTTAAGTTAAAGGAAAGTTCAGATTTAGATTGGATCTTAGGAAAAAAATCTTCAGTATGCAGGTGGCAAGACTCTGGAATAAATTGTCCAGAGAAGTTGTGGATGCCACCTCCCTTGAGGTGTTCAAGGCCAGGCTGGATGAGGCCTTGAGTAACCTGCTCCAGTTAAGGGCACCCCTGGCCACGGCAAGGAGGTTGGATTAGATGGTCTCTAAGGTCCCTTCCAACATAAGACATGCTGTGTTTCTGCGAAATAATGTCTGACCTGTAATGAAAATATCTGTGACATGGTGCATGCAGATCTGGTGATGGCTGTGTTTGAAAACAGTTCTCCCAAGATGTCTGAAGGGACTGAATTATATAATATATATATATTATATATATATATATATATATATCTGATTTGTGACTATCTGTTCCACGATAAGAAACCCTAATATTGTTGCTTTTTAAAAAATTAGGCAGCTCCAATCAGCAAAATATTGGTTGTCATGCTGGAATTCTTGCTTAGACACAATTCAAATTCTTCAGATTTTGATTAATTTATGATTTAAGGATACTCAGGAATTTCACTTTTGAAGTTCCTACTCACCTCAACAAAATCAGTCTCTTAGTTTAAGTAACAGTCTTACAGATCAATTCAAGCACTTTCTGTTCTTAAAGCTGTAAATGAACACTATTTTGAAAATGAGAATATATATGAAAACTCATATAGTAGATAGTGCTGTTAGTTTCATTACAAGAAACAGAGCTCAGTAATTATATACTTTCAAAATGTCCAGCCATCTATTGTATTTAAATATTCCTTTGGAGAACATAAGGAATGGAGTTAGTGGAATTCATGTGCTCCTCTTTCTGGCTGCAAAGAAGTGCATTTTCTACTCTCCTCAGTCTCCTCCTCATTAATTCCCATGCCGTCAGCTTTTGGGGTTTTTTTTTCAGTACTTTAGGCAAAAACTTAACTTGCTGCTGAATTTATTTCACATGGCTTTGTGTTTTCCTCTTTTTAGTGGTTTGTAATACAAAACCATAAAGGTACAGCTGCAGCAACAAACTCCCTTCTTGAAGCTTGCCTGCTGCACGCATCACTTTTGGAGTCCAATTCGGCTTTGGATCCCAACATTCCAAAAACTGAAAAGTAGCATCGTCAGATCCTCGGTATGCCCGACTCCAAAACCCTAAGGGTCGGCCTTGGGTCTCCCCTGGTGCCCTCTGCCAGAGACTCCAGTCAGGGCCGTTCTGCCCAGCTGCAGTGTAGAGCACATTTTGAACATCTTGTCCTGTCCGGACTGGCCCAAGAGATACTGCACGAACAATCCCTTGTTTAATCTGCTCAAAGGCTTGTTGCTGTCCAGGGCCCCCTTTAAAATCGTTCTTCTTCTGGGTCACCTGGAAAAGAGGGCTCACAATCTGGCTGTAACTTGGGATGTGCATCGTCCCAAACCCCCCTGCGCCTAAGAATGCCTCTGTCTCCTTTTTACTAGTTGGTGGAGACATCGCTGCTATCTTCTTAATCACATCCATGGGAATCTGGCAGCGTCCATCTTGCCACTTTACTCCCAAAAACTGAATCTCCTGCGCAGGCCCTTTTACCTTACTACGTTTTATGGCACAACCGGCTTTCAGAAGGATCTGAATTATCTTCCTCCCTTTCTCAAAAACTGCTGCTGCTGTATTGCCCCATACAATAATGTCATCAATGTACTGCAGGTGTTCTGGAGCTTCCCCCTGTTCCAGGGCAGTGTGGATTAGTCCGTGGCAAATGGTGGGGCTGTGTTTCCAGCCCTGGGGCAGTCGATGCCAGGCGTACCGGATGCCCCTCCAAGTAAAGGCAAACTGTGGCCTGCACTCTGCTGCCAGAGGGATCGAGAAAAACGCATTGGCGATATCAGTGGTGGCGTACCATTTGGCAGCCTTCGATTCTAGCTCATATTGAAGCTCGAGCATGTCTGGCACGGCAGCACTCAATGGCGGCGTAACTTCATTCAAGCCACGATAATCCGCTGTTAGTCTCCATTCCCCGTGAGATTTTCGCACTGGCCATATGGGGCTGTTAAAGGGTGAGCGAGTTTTGCTAATAACCCCTTGGTTCTCCAGCTGACAGATCAGCTTATGGGTGGGAAGCAGGGAGTCTCGGTTGGTGCGATATAGCAAGAAGCATAGCTACCACCACAGATCCAGCGACGTCTCGCAGGGCCGCCTGTTTTGATTCTGTGGGGAAGATTCTTCAAAGAATAGCTGTTCACGGTGGCGTTTTATAGTGTTCCCAGAGCCGCTTTGCTTATCCTCCGCCTGTTCAGCGCATGCGCACGAGGGTCGTCAGGAGCGATCTTCACCCCCCCCCAGCGTCGCCTCTGTCAGTGGGGCATGCATAGGTGTCCGGAGGGCCCCTTTTTGACAGACGTAGGATGACTTGGCAATTTGTATATCTTTGCGCTTGCACACCGTTGGGCTTTCATGCTTGCAGGGCGGCTGCCTTATCTGCAGTTACATCGGTGAGCTCACACACTGGTGGGCTTGCAAGACAACAGCTGTATCGGCGGTTGAGCCAGACCCAGAAGTTGTTGTTCAGGACTTCGAGCCCCGTGGCTTATCGGGGCTGGGCCCTGAAGTTGTCTTTATCAATAGTCAAGTTCTGTGGCTTATCAGGGCTGGGCTCTGAAGTTGTTGTTTTAGCAGAGGTCCAAGCTTGCAACAGCAGCCTTGTAACACAGTCTCTTCTTCCGCGGGGTCTTTTAGCAAGGATGAAACAAGTATTTCTTCACCGGGCATTTTAGCAAGTTTTAACACCAGCAAGGTTGAGGCAAACGTTCTTAACACAGTCTCTTACAACCCCAGGATCCCGTTGGCCCTCTTGGCCGCCAGGGCATGTTGCTGTCCCATAGGACTCCAAGGTCTTTCTGAACAGGGCTGCTTTCCAGCAGGACATCCCTTAATCTGTGCTGGTGCCTGGTGTTATTCCTCCCCAGGTGCAGGACTCTACACTTGTCCTTCCTGAACTTCATGAGGTGGCCTTCAGAATGAGCCGCTCCACCATCTTCCCAGGGATGGAGGTGAGGCTGACTGGTCTGTAGTTGCCTGGGTCCTCCTTCTTGCCCTTTTTGAAGACTGGAGTGACATTGGCTTTCTTCCAGTCCTCAGGCACCTCTCCCATACCCCACGGTTTTTCAAAGATGATGCAGACTGGCTCAGCCACAACATCAGCCAACTCTCTCAGCACACGTGGATGTACCCTGTCGGGGCCCGTGGATTTGTGCGTTTTCAGCTTTTGTAACAGTTCTCTAACCAAATCCTCACTGACCAGCAGAGAATCATCGTCACTCCAGTTTTGCTCCCTTACTTCTTCTAGGGACTAGAGTTCCGGAGGGCTGGCCTTAGGAGTAAAGACTGAGGCAAAGAAGGCATTCAGTCATTCTGCCATCTCTGCATCCCCTGGTATCGCATCTCCCGCCTCATTTAGCGGCGGACCCACTCTTTGCCTACTCTTCCTTTTCTCATTGATCTATTTAAAGAAATTTTTCCTGTTTTCTTTCACTTCCCTAGCCAGACTAAATTCCAAGAGAGCCTTGGCCTTTCTTGTTGTTTGTCTACACACTCTGGCTGCATTTCTAGAATCCTCCCAATTCACCAGACCCTTTTTCCACTTACTGTCAATTTCCCTCTCCCATTGGAGTTTTTCCAGGAGCTCCTTGCCTAACCATGCAGATCTCCGGCTTCCTCTACTTGGTTTTCTTTTAGAGGGAATGCATTTATCGTGAGCCTGGGGTAGGCAGAGTTTGAATGTTGAGGAGCTCTCTTGTGCCCCCTTACCTTCCAGTAGCCTACTCTGCTGCGGGTGGCTCGGAGGGACCCTGCTTGCTGCTGGGACCAGCTGCCCCTCTCTGGAGGCCCCTGACTGCAGGGCCTCCCCTGGACTCCCTCTCCCACCCACTGGCCTCATCAGCTCCCCCTGGCAAGGGTGCCCAAGTAGCCCCTTTACAGCCACAGCCCCCCTCAGCCTCACTGCCCACACCTGGGGCTGCCTCTGTCCCAGCTGCAGCCCATGGGGAGCAGGGCCAGTGTTGCAAGTAAAAGGTTGTGTAGGACTGCTTTGGGTTAGTGGCAGCTGAGGGCTTTATTAATATTTTTGAGACAGGTCACAAAGAAAAGCACTTGATCACTAGCCTGTTTAACAGAAGGAGTCGACGCAATTAGTTGCAATCAGAACAGCGACATCAAGACTCAGAAATGGCAAGGGTCACCCGAAACGTGCAGCAGGGTTACACATACACATGCTCAGAGCTTAACTCCCACACAGGGACAAGCCGACTAACCAACAATTCTAGATCAAATTACACGCACACCCACGGGGAAGGACAGGCAACACGCAGAGGTTGGCACATGATCAGAATTGCCCTTTTTGTGAGTTTTCCTGATTACTCACTGCTGAGTGCCAGCATTGACCACCGGGTAGTGCACAAACCTCACCAAATTGCTCCCACAGAGAAGGTGCCAGGCAGGAATGCTACTGCTGGCCTGCACCTGCCCCGGACAGCCCTCGCACAGCCCCGCTGACACGGGTGATCCACACGTGCTGGTGGCGTGAGGAGAGAAGGGGTCTTGACGCTGTGCAAGTAGTGCTCAGCGCTAACGAAAACACTCCTGGGTGACCAACACTGTTTCCAGCACAGATCCAAACCCCCTCCCCATCCCAGCTGCAATAGATAAAATGAACTCTAGCCCCGCCCAAGCCGGCGCAGATCCCCGCTACAGGAGACGATGCTGGTGCTGGGACAAGTGATGACTTGTTAGCTCAGAGCAGTGCAGGTGCCTTTCCGTGGCCTGGGACGTCCATTTTCCAGAGGACAATTTAATTTCACCGAGGCTCGGCAGAGCCATTAGACCCGCAAGCACAGGCACTGTTGTGATGGTGGCCTCCGTTGGGTCATGAGTGTGACAATGTCGGTTGCCACAGCGCTGACCGAAGGATCGGAGTCGTTTCGCAAGGGCAGGAGAGCTGCAAGAGAAGGCAGCAGAGCAGACGTGAACCCCCACTTCCTGCAGGGACCCCCAGGAGTCCCCTCCAGGCCTCACCAGCCCCACCCGCCTCCTTCCCAGGCCAGGAGGAGCGGGGCAGACCAAGAGAGCAGCTGGAAGCTGCTGCTCAGGAATGCCCAGCGTGCCCCCGACACGCTCCCCTGCCCGGCTGGCCCAGCACTGCCCCTGCTCACCATCGCCGATATCGAACATCATCTGCCTGCCCAGGTTCCTCCAGCGCCGTACGGCCACCGCTAGACACAGAGCTCCCGTCAGACCTCTGTTCCCCACGCAGCACGCTCCCAGCAGCACGGCCCCCATGCTGCCAGCTGGGCTGCTCCCCCTCCTCCCCCTCTGCAGGGCTGACCCCTGCAAGGACAGTCCCCGAGCGCAGCGGTGGGGACGGGGGCCAGGCTGCCAGAAGAGGGTCCCCAGGGGCTGAGACTCACCGATGAACAGGACGGCCAGCTCTCGCACGGTGGGCTGAGGGTCCTTCAAGTAGGGCAGGCTCTGACGCACGCATTTCTCCACCTTAGGCCAGTTGTGCGCTACCTGGAGGGAGCATGAGGGCACGGGGCTGACACAGAGCTCCCCAGTTGGCCGGACCAGTCCCTCCTCCCAGCACCCCCTTCCCCACAGCGATTCCCATCTCCCAGGCAGAGCCCCGTGGGGCTGAGGTTCATAGGGACACCACGGAGGTGGCAGAGGGGGGGCCGGGGGGTGGCGAGACCCCTCTGTCCCACTGCCAGGGCCCACATGGGCCAGGGTCCCCTTCAGAACCCTGGAGGGGGGGAGGGGAGAGGGGCCTGCAGAAGATCTTTTGGGGACCCCGTTCTGGATGGCGGTGAAGGAGGAGGCAGCTCCAGGCTGTGGGCTCTGGGCTGGAGCAGGGCAGGTGAGGCACAGCTGCGCAGCCCATCCCACGCACACGCGGGGCAGCCCTCGTCACTCCTGGCCATGGGGCTTGAGGGTTGTGCTCACCAGGCACTGTGCAATCAGGCACGACCCGTATGGTTCGGGCACGTCACGGGATATCGTCCACCCTAGGAACTCTGCAGAGGTGAAGAAGCTGTGCAGAGAGGCCTGCAGAGAAACAGAGGCTGGGAGGTGGCATCGCAATCCAAGGAAGGAGACCAGGCATCTCCTCCTCCAGCTCCTGCAGGGACAGCTGGGGACCCTGTAGGGACTCGTGTCAGGGGTGGCCGCGAGCTGCTGCCGAGCCCCGCTGCACCAGGCAGGGCAGCTCTGGGAAGTGTCTGCGACAGCTTTCCGGGCCCTGCTCGTGCTGGGTCTGCGAGGACCCTTTGTCCGGGCCGTGCTAGAGGAGGGCTGGATGGGGAGAGTGGGGTGGGAGGGGAGACCACCCCCCAGCCACCTCTGCAGCAGTGGGGAGGAAGAAGGCCGCGGTGGAACAAGTATTCCCAGACGGTGGCATCCGGCAGCCCTTGCCCCATATTCCCAGGCCATCCCCGTGGTGCCAGCACGCCCTTCCCTGCGTTGCTGGTCACTGTACCTCGGCCACGCGCTTCATCAGGTCACCCGTGTGGAAGAACAGCGGGAGCAGGGCCCTCCGCACTGCCTTCTTCATCTTCTTTTTATGCCTCCTGCCCACTGCAGTGCTCACGATGTCTGTGAAGAGGCGGATGGAGAGCTCCTGCACCTGGCTGGACTCCTGCTAGGGAGGAGGACAGAGGAACTGGAGCAACAGCCACACCATGCCCAGGATGAGCGAGGGCAGGGCACGGCTGATGGGAGGTGAGATGCTCCAGGGTCAGATCCGGAACCAGGAGCTGTGGGCCAGATCTGCAGCTGCGGCTGAACGGCCCCAGCGGCCTGAGAAGCTGAGATCTCAGAGGGGGGTGTGGCCAGAGTGCGGCTCGCAGGGCCGGGCTGAAGAGCAGCAGCCTGCGCCGAGTGCTTTCTGCGGGGCTGGGGCTCTCACGGCAGCCTTACATCGTCAAAGAGGGGCAGGAGCTTCTTGACCAGCTGCACAGCCATGAGGCTGGCCTCTTCCTTCTTCAGGTGTTGGATCACATTCCTGAAGAACTCCAGGGCCTTCGTCTTGGCATCAGTGTTGGCATTCGGCAGCTGCTCCACGAGGTCAGGCAGCAGGACCGCCATTTTTCTTGCCTGTAGGAAAGATGCCGTTTCCTCCTTGTGAAGCACTGCAGGAGCACCCCGGCAGAAACACCCTGGTCGCTGAGCACCCGCCTCCCATCCGGCTTCCCAGTGGGTGGCACAGGAGGAGTCCCTGCAGCAGCCTCCGGGCAGGCAGTAGCCACGGATGGGGATGGGGGCGAGCAGGAGGAAGGGAAGGGCGCGCAGGAGAGCAGTGTCCCTGCCCAGCCTCCCCCTTTTCTGCATGGCAGGCAGGGGCAGATGGATTGGCAGCCCGCTGTGCCCTGAGGGCTCCCCAGGCACCCACCAGCACCCTCCATCGCAGGGAGGGTGACCGGAGCCATCTCCTCACGTTCCGACTCCCAGCCAAGGCCAAACCACCCCATCACCCAGTGCCCCAGGCCCCAGCTGCCAACACGGCTGCGCTGGACTACACCCCACTCACCATCTCGGGTGTCTTTGAAATTGTGACGAGGGCCCTGAGCACCAGCGAGAGCATCACCGGGCTCGGGCGCCTCAGGAACGGCTGGGCTTTGTACAGGGTGGCAAAGCCCTCGGCGTTGACATCGGCGCGGACCAGCAGCTGAAACGAAGACGGTAGTGAGAGAGCAGCAGAGCCTGATGGGCTCCCTGTGCCGCACTGGCACCAAGGAACGCGGCACGTGGTGGGAGGCCAGCGTCTCCTCTGCCGAGCTGGAGCCCCCTCAGCCTGCGCGGGGGCCGTGCCTCTGCCCCAGGGGGCCTCTGGCTCCTGTCCCAGGGGTCCAGGTGGCAGAGCCGGGCAGGTGGATGCAGGCAGGGGACAGCAGCAACTTCGTGTTTGCGCACCGGGGCCAGGTTGACGCGGTGTGGCCCCGGGCTCCGGCTGTGTGGGGCAGGCAGGCACAGCCAGAAGGGGGCGTGGGCACTCACAGCCAAGGGGTAAATGCAGGCGTCCTCCACGGCGCAGCCGAACACCTTGTGCAGCCGCTGGTCCTGCAGCACGTCGAGCAGCTCCGACAAGACGTTCCACACAGCCCAAAGCACCGACAGCATCACCTCCCACAGGGCCAGGGCAGCGCTGCAGACGCAGAGTGCTCGCTCAGCATCTGCCTCGGCCGCTGCACCGGGCCCGGGCCGGCTGCCCTGGAGCCAGCGGTGCTGCGGCGCTGGCCCTGCGCGGGCAGGCAGGAGGGGGCTGAGCTGGTGTTCCCCGTGGGGCAGGGAGGAGCGTGGCAGTGGGGGTTAGGGTTAGGGCTGGTGTTCCCCGTGGGGAAGGGGGGGAGCGTGGCAGTGGGGGTTAGGGCTGGTGTTCCCCCTAGGGCAGGGAGGAGTGTGGTGGCAGGGCTCTGGCTTGGCCAGCTCTGGCTGCTGTGGCCCACCACCCAGCGGGGCTGGGAAGCGTGCTGGGGTGGAGGGCCCTGGTCTTCCTCGAGCGGTGGCCTGCAGTTTTCTGTGGGTCTGGCAGCCAGAGAGTCTCTGGGGCTCTCTCACCCCGGGGAGCAACATCTCCAGGCTGTCGGGGCCAGTACCTGTCACAGGCTGGAGAGATCTCCAGCAGGGTCCTGACCACTTCTCTGGGGTAGTGGTGGGTGAGGTGGAGGAGGAGCGAGTCCAGGCTGTGCCGAGCTGCCTCTGTGCGGATGGACGCCACGGTTTCATGGATGTACCTCATGATCTTTGGCACCTGGGGGGCACAAGGGAGGTTGGTGCTGCTACCACTGGAGTGCAGCCGCTTCCCAAGCGGCCACCGAAACTACTGCCCTTCCCAGCCCTCTGCCGCCTTGCCATGGCTTCAGCTGGGGCAGGGACAGCTAACCCAGACAGCTGGGTTAGGGAAGGAGGGAAGAACGAGGCGTGACACGGCTTGCGGGCAGGATGATCCAGCACCAAGCACTTACATCCGTCAGCCAGGAGGCAGGGCCTCTCACGGCCATGGCCAGGATGTCGCTGCCCATCTGCCTGTCGGTGATGTCCTCTGCTGCCAAGGCCTTAACGGCCATGAGGACACCCAACATCTGAAAAGGCAGGACATGCTCTCCAAACGCCTATGAGAGGAAGGAAGGGAAGGAAGACATGTCACGCTGAGCGCCCTCATGGTGCTGCTTGGCTGGGCAGAGCGAGCGGCTCTGGCAAGAGATGATGCCCAGCAGCACGGGCGGCAGTGCCAGCGCGAAAGCTGGAAGCAGGGGCTGCAGTCCCTGCACAACGAGAGCAGAGGGGCCTCAGTGTTAGGGAGGAGAGCTGGGGTCGGAAGCGCCGTGTCTCGGCCCTGCAGAGAACCAGGTGGTGGCCAGGAGGGCTGGAGCTGCTGCTGGGTCATCCCAGGGTGCCCTTGGGCAGAGCCTGCTCGGGGAGAGCAGGACCCCCCTCTCCGAGGGACAGTGAGGCCGTCCCAGTCCCACCGGCTCTGGGTCCCTCTTCTCACACAAGCCTCCTGCCCGTGGCTGGGACAAGAGTCCTGGTAAGGCAGCAGCTCATTACCGTCGTCCTGTCGCTGCTGAGACGCACAGTGCTCTCAGAGTCCCGTCCTGGTTGGAGCTGGGGATGCTCTGGATTATCCTCTGGCAGTCTTGTGCCTACATGGAGGGGGCACACACACGAGTCAGCAGGACACAACCCCTTGGCCAGTGACCCTCCTCAGCAGTGACAAGAGCTTTAACCTCGGCTCGGCTGAGGAGCGAGGCTGTGCTGGGGCTGGCTCCCAGCCTCGAGCAGCCCCGGCATGCCAGCACCACCAGGGTCGCTGCCTGCGGGATGCCCGCTGCCGGTGTGCTGGGAAAATGGGGACCCGGCGTCGAGCCAGTTGCGCTCACTGGCCCTGGCCCTGCCCAGCTCTGGGGTGCCACTCACTCACCGGTCTGCAGCGGCTGAACCATGGGCACCTCGCAGGGCTCCAGCGGAGAGTTGCTCACGGGCACC
The DNA here is from genome assembly GCA_020746105.1 of Trogon surrucura. NCBI lineage: Eukaryota > Metazoa > Chordata > Aves > Trogoniformes > Trogonidae > Trogon > Trogon surrucura. The sequence goes on from CM036618.1 coordinate 106,966,001, forward strand.
TCGCAGGGCTCCAGCGGAGAGTTGCTCACGGGCATCTTGCAGGGCTCCGGTGGAGAGCTGCTCTCCCGAGGAGCCCACAGGTGCTCGTTTGCCCTGGGGCATCTCTCCAAGGTCCTGTGAAATAGAGAAAAGCTTGAGCGTAGGGTGGGGGCAGCTAAAGCAAACGTCTCGGCACCACGCGACTGCCAGGAAAGACGTGGGCTGTGCTTGGGGTCTCCTCGCCAGCTCCATGCTCTTGCCCTCCCATCACCGTCCTGTCAGACACTGCAGGGATGCGGCCACACTGCTAGGGTCTTGCTTTCTATGGCCATCTCATCCCTTGTTGGCTTCACTTTCTGGCCTTGCTCTGCCTAGATCTGTCACTGGCTCTGCCCTTGCTGAGGCAAGGTCACTCTGAACTAACGCTTGGCATGGTAGGAAGGGGTTTTGGAAGAGAACACCCAAGAATTGAGCAGACAGTTCCAACACCCCACAACAGAAATCTCAGTGAAGACGGGCCAGAACACCCTACCTCTAAATGCTTCATGGCCAAGCACAGCCATCAAGACTGGAGCTTGGCAAAAGACCCCCTCAACAACTCACCCTCTTCTCTTCCTCCGCAGATAATTCACAAAACACAACAGCGTCCCAAGCAGCATGAAGAACAAGACCATCCGGGAAGACGCTACGCAGCACTTCAGGACATCTTCATGCACCTCAGGACCGGAGGTTCTCTTACACATCCCTGAAGGAACAATTCTGCACATTAGTGTGTCCTGCGCAGTACTGCTAATCTCACAGGAGCTCCGGCGTTGCCAGACAATGTTCTGTCTCACTTTGTTAGAATCTCTGAAACAGTGAACATCCTGGGACTGCAATATTTCCTTCAATGCAGTAGAAACAAAGGGAACTCTGAAAGCCCCTGCCTGCCCGGCCCTGCCCCCACGTCCCGAGGGGACGGGGTCAGGCCCCCTCAGGAGCCACCTGAGCCTCGCTCTCCCCCTTTGCCCAGGCACCACTCACATGCCCCCAGGCTTCAGGACTCATCTCCCACACATGGGCCCCTGCAAGACTGCCCAGTACCCGCAGGGTCAGCCGTAATGAAAACGACACAACCCATCCGCCTCAGAGGAGCCAGACGGGGATTGAGGGATCGGGGACGAGGGCACGTCAAGAGTGCAAAAAGCATAACGCGTGCTTGCTTAAAGCTTGGCTCAGAGCCGGCACCTACAGGGAGACCACTGCCACGGCTGCCCCACGAGGACACTGTCTGTTCCACATCCCACCCCCCACCCACCTCTCCTGTGCTCGCACGACACATTTTTAAGTGATTTTAAAGTTGTAGGCCTAATTGAAGACACCTGGGTAAGCCTGGCTGCTATCGGGAAATGCCCCAGAATTCCCTCCGGGCTGCCAGCACAGCAGCACTCAGGGCTGGAGCACCAGCCACATCCGTTGCCTTTGCGGGGGGTTCACAAAGTCCAAGCCTGTGGTACTCACAGCAGTCAATCCCCACGACGTCCATCGCTCCTCTCTGGAACGGAGAGGAAACCTCGGGAAGTCAAAAGGTGTCCGGACGCGCTCCAGAAAGAGAAGGTCAGCGCAAATCCCGTCACCTGGTTGCAACGAAATAATTGTAGCTCAACAAAATGATGAAAAAAAACCCTAAAACACAACCAGCACAACCAGTATCTGGCCTGTCCCCAAAGTCAAACCATTATTACCTCTGAGAGAGCGCGGAAGTTCAGGAGAAGCGAACACCAAACCGCAAACGCTTGGCAAAGGTAGCCACGCGCCGAACACAAGAAGGAGCTGACTGATCCCAAGGACCAGCTCAGCCCAACAAACTCCCACTGGCGGCTGGTCAGGATATATAGCCCTGGCCAGGTGAGGTCACAATCGCCAGGCGGGCGCCGCATCACTGCCCCTTTGTGACACGCGGCCGCGCCCCCTCAAGCCACGCGACCGTGCAGCCATAGCCCCGGGGCTGCCCCACACAGCGCTGCTGGCGAAGGGCTCTTCGGCCGCGCAGGCCTCCCGCCTCTTCTCCGAGCCGCTCCAGCCAGAGCAATCAGAACCCGCCTGGGGCTGTGAGCGTGCCTGGTCACCGTGCTGGCTGCCACATTCCCCTTCTGAGGGTTTCTTTTCCGCTCCTCCCAGGTTCGGGACTGTGCCTGTGAGACTCGGGCAGCAAAGCACCCGGTCTCTTACAGGATCAAGAGTCCCATTTCCCATCATCTGCCGAGTGTGGTTCAGACGGGCTTGTTCCCTACACGGCAGAGCTCTGGAAGCCCCGTGAATGGGCTGTGGTGGGCCGTGAGCATCCCACCGCATCCACCGCAGTGACGAGTGTCTCTCTGGCACCCTGGCGGCCATAACCTCCACCCCTCAGATGTGACCGTCACCATCAGAGAGCCGTTCTGGGCTCCTTCAGGAACATTTGCTCCGGGCTGAGAGTTTGTCAGCTGGCACGAGGACAACAGCCTGCAGACACAGAGAGGTTTGGGTTAATGATGCTAGATGCCCGAGGGACAGCAGTTATCACTGAATCACAGAATCACAGAATGTTAGGGGCTGGGAGGAACCTTGAAAGATCATCTAGTTCAACCCCCCTGCCAGAGCAGGATCACCTACAGCAGGTCACACAGGAACATGTTGTCAGGAGTGCTCCCGTTCTCCATAAAATCCACATGCGTAATTAAATTGGATTTATTTAAGAAATGAAAGCTCCCCCAAGCTTACAAGTTCTGGTATCAGTTGAGAAGAGCGGCTACTGCACTACACTCAACCCTTAACAAAGAATAGTGATCCGCATCGCAAATACACTCACCTGTACAAAGATGAGGACTCTCAACCTCGAGGAATAACCTTGGCTGGTCCCCCAGACCAAGGGGGAGGCTGTGCCCCGACCGCAGAACCTGCTGCGCCAAAGGGACGGCTCCAACGTGCCCCCAGCAGGACCCCGCTTTAAAGCTCAGTGGAATCTCAGCTGTGGTCAATCAAAGCCATCTCGGCCTCCCATTGGTGACCAGCCAGCTTCCTGGGTGTCCCCCTAGGCTGGTGGGCTAGACCCAAACTAGCCAGAAACTTTCAGCAGTTTCTCCGAAATCTGCTCGGCAACTGCTGTGAGGGGAGACATCCCAGATTAGGGGGATGCACCTGCCACACATGTCCAGGTGGGTTTTGAATGTCTCCAGAGAAGGAGACTCCACAACGTCCCTGGGCAGCCTGTGCCAGGGCTCTGTCACCCTCACGGGGAAAAAGTTTTTTCTAATATTTTTCTGGAACCTCCTGTGTTCCACCTTGTACCCATCGCTCCTTGTCCTGTCATTGGACATCACTGGAATGAGCCTGGCTCCGTCCTCCTGACACTCCCCCTTGACATATTTATAAACATTAATGAGGCCATCCCTCAGCCTCCTTTTCTCCAAGCTAAAGAGACCCAGCTCCTTCAGCCTTTCCTCATAAGGCAGATGTTCCCTGTCTCTCCTGAGCCAAGGGGCCCACAACTGGACACAATATTCCACATGTGGCCTCACCAGGGCAGAGTAGAGGGGCAGGAGGACCTCTCTCGACCTACTTGCTTCTCCCCTTCTATTACGCCCCAGGATGCCATTGGCCTTCTTGGCCACGAGGGCACATTGCTGGCTCGTGGTCATCCTGCTGTCCACCAGGACCCCCAGGTCCCTTTCTCCTACACTGCTCTCCAGCAGGGCAGTCCCCAACCTATACTGGCACGTGAAGTTGTTCTTTCCGAGGTGCAAAACTCTACACTTGCCCTTGTTGAATTTCATCAGATTTCTCCCCGCCCAGCCCTCCAGCCTGTCCAGATCTCTCTGAACGGCAGCACTGCCTTCTGGTGTGTCAGCCACTCCTCCCAGTTTCGTGTCATCAGCAAACTTGCTGACAGTGCCCTCCAATCCCTCGTCCAGGCCATTGGTGAATATGTTGAACGGCACTGGCCTCAGTACTGACCCCTGAGGGACTCCACTAGACACAGGCCTCCAACTAGACTCTGCCCCATTGACCACAACTCTCTGACTTCTTCCCTTCAACCGGTTAGCGACTCGCCTCACTACTCAGTCATCCAGACCACACTTCCTCAGTTTAGCTCTGAGGATGCTGTGGGAGAGAGTGTCAAATGCTTTACTGAAATCCAGATAGACCACATCCACTGCACGGCCACCATCCATCCACCCGGTTATGTCTTCATCAAAGGCTATCAGGTTGGTCAAACCTGACTTCCCCTTGGCAAAGCCACATTCACTGCTCCCAGTGACCCTCTTATCCTTGATATGCCCAGAGACAGCGCCAAGGATAAGTTGTTCCGTCACCTTTCCAGGGATGGCGGTGAGGCTGACCGGTCTGTAGTTACTCGGGTCCTCCTTACTGCCCTTTTTGAAGACTGGAGTGACATTCGCTTTTCTCCAGTCCTCAGGCACCTCTCCTGTTGTCTATGACTTACAAAAGATGATGGAGAGTGGCCTAGCAATGACCTCCGCCAGCTCCCTCAGCACCCACAGATGCATCCCATCAGGGCCCATGGATTTAAGGATGTTCAAGTGTTCAAACTAATTGCCTCCCTACATCCTCTGACAGCAGTCCTATACTCCACCCAAGCAGCCAGCCCCTCCTTCCATGATTTATATACTCTCTTCTTGCACTTGAGCTTGCACAGCTGTTTCCTGGTTAACAATGCAGGTCTCATGGTTCTCTTTCTTGAATTCATACCTGTTGGGATGCCCTGATCTTGAGCATGGAAGAAGTGGTCCTTGATTACTGACCAACTCTCTCGGGACCCTTTACCTTCTAGTACCCTGTTCCATGGGGTTTTCCCTAGGAATTGCTTGAAAAGGCCAAAGTTGGCCCTGCTGAAGTCCAGAGTTGCGATCCTGCTTGGTATTCTGTTCCTACCGCACAAGATCCCGAACTCCACCATCTCATGGTCGCTGCAGCCAAGATTGCTCTAAACCTTCACTGCTTCAACCAGACCTTCCTTGTTGGTGAGCACAAGGTCCAGCAGCGCTCCTCTCCTGGTCGGCTCATCCACCATTTGCATCAAGAAGTTCTCATCGATGCACTGGAGGAACCTCCTGGACTGAGGCTGGCTGGCTGTGTGGGCCTTCCAGCAAATATCTGGGTAGTTGAAATCCCCCATGAGAACCAGGACCTGTGATTGAGAAGCTGCTGACAGCTGCCTGTAAAAGGCCTCATCAACTTCCTCCTCCTGATCAGGTGGTCTGCAATAGACCCCACAGTATCACCTTTGCTAACCTGCCCCTTCACTCTCACCCACAAACTCTCGACTTGCTCCTCATCCGCCCCTGGATAGAACTCAATACATTCCAGTTGCTCTCTCAGGTAAAGAGCAACTCCACCACCTCACCTTGTTGGCCTGTCTTTCCTATGAAGGACGTAGCCATCAAGGCCCACATGCCAGTTATCCAAGTTGTCCCACCACGTCTCTGTAATCGCAATGAGATCATAGCTCTTCAATTGCACACAGATTTCTAGTTCACCCTGCTTATTCCCCATGCTTCTTGCACTGGTATACAGACACTGAAGAGACTTAATTGAGGAGCATCTGTTACTGTTGCTTGTGCTGTACATGTTGGAGTGGATGCAGTTGAGCTGGGTCATTGTTTTCACCCCTAACCCTGGGATACTTCCCCCTGGCTCATCTGTAGCGAGCCAGGTTTTATCCCCTTCCCCCTTCAAACCAGGTTTAAAGCCCTTTCAGTCAGTCTCACCAGCTCACAAGCAAGAATCCTCTTCCCTCTCAGAGACAGAATCTCTGACAACAATTACCCTCCTTTTCTTCTTTGTCGGACTGGTCCTTATGCATGGGGCTGACTCACTCACCATAGTCAGCCCCATGGGTGCACATCCATCCGCTTCTCTATTTCCTTGGCTCTCCTGTTCCAGAGCCCCAAACCTGTTCTGCAGAGGCAACTGGGCAGGTGAGGGAGGCCGGGCGGGGATTCGCCCACCTCTTTGAGCCAGGACCTGTTTCCATTCCCCCCACCTCTTAGGTCCCCTCCTTTGGCCTGATGGTCAGAGGCAAGAGGATCCCCTGCTGCGCGTGGAGATTGCTGTGTGGGCATCAGGGAGTGGCTCCACCAAGCTATCTCTCTTTCACACTCCCTGATACTCCTCAACGTCTCCACTTCTTCCTTTAGCTCTGCCCCGAGGCACAGAAGGTCATCCAACTGCCCGCCCCTCACACAGGCACTGTCAGTTGCAGCCTCTGGGAGGCACAGGCTCAGGCACTCCCTGCAGCCAGCAGCCTGCACAGCCGCGCGCTTCTGCTGGAGCACTGTTTGGGTGCCCACACCCCTACTCGTGGTGGCTTTCTGTCTGGCAGCAACCATGACGGAAAAAAAAAAAGAAAATGACCAATAAGAGAACAAGCCAAGTAACCTCTCCGCTTCCCCTCTTCTGCCCGGAGGCCTCTTACAGGACAGGAGTTGCCCCTTGCCGTGGCAACGCCCCCCAGGTCGGGGCCGCCTGGGGATGGAACCGCCCCTGCGTGGCCATCGGGCCCCGGTGCGGCGGGACTGGCTCCTGCCTGAGGCGCCTCCTTCTCCACAGTCTCGCCGCCCATCCTGTTGGGGAGAAGGCAGGTCAGCGGGAGGAGAAGGAGCCACTCCTCGCAGGAACCGCCATATCTGCGGGCGGCAAAACACAACGCGTCCGCGGAGGGACACAGGCAGGACCCCTCCCCTCCGGGCCGTCCCCCGGGGCGGAGCCGATGATGCCGCTGCGGGCACGGAGCGGCCGCAGAGAGCGGCGGTGGGGCGCGACGCGCTTCTGCGCATGCGCGGCTCCCGCGCGCCGTTCCGGCTCGGCGGCCCGCGCGCGCAGCAGCCGTTAACGGCCTGTGCCGCTGGGTTTCGAACCGCAGGCGCTGGAAAAGCTTTTGGGGAAAACAGCGGCTGGAAAACGCTTTTGCCCTGAACAGAAAGTCCGATTCTTCTGAGCGTCGGAACCCCTGCCACCAGTTTCTTTCCTCCTTTGGCACGAAGGTACTTTCACCGAGCCCTTGAAGAGTATTTCTGCCATTTCCTAGCAGCAGAACGACCTGCCTTTGGGAAGAGAGAACACACGGAGAGGAGCGAGCTTTGCGTAGGCCCAGCGGGCTTTAAACCAAACACCAAACGTTGCCGCTTGGCCACAGCGGACGCGAGCCGGCACTAGGACTGCGCCAAAACGCAGAAGCGCAAAGCGCAAACCCACGGCGGCAACGGCCCCGGAAATGCTCAGGCCGGGAAACAAGGGAGAAAAGCAGAGCAGCCTCATCGCGTGAGCAGCAAAGCGGCAGGCAGAGAAAAGGGCCGCCGTGCCCAGCCCTCACAGAAAACAGGTGCTCCCAAACCCCTCTGCTGGGCGGCACGGCTGGAGCAGCTGCCGTGAGCAGGGCACAACAGCCCTGCCACCGCACACGCCTTCGACCGCGACCGGTCACGGAGCAGGACACACAAAAGGCCACAAATCCCACCCCAAAACCTCACACCCCCTCCCCCCATCCCAACACCGCACCTACACGAGGGGCCTGCGGGTCACAGGCCGTGTCCCCCAGGGCTCAGTGCTGGGACCTGTGCTTTTTGATATCTCTAGTAAGGACCTGGATGAGGGGATCGAGCGCACCCTCAAATTGTGTGCGGGTGACACCAAGTCCGGCAGGCATGTCGACCTGCTGGGGGGTAGGGAGGCTCTGCAGAGGGTGCTGCACAGGCCACGCCAATGGGCCAAGGCTAATTGTACGGAGGTTCAACAAGGCCAAGTGCTGGGTCCTGCCTTTGGGTCGTAGCCACCCCATGGAAGCCTAGACACCTGAGCACGTGCGCTTGGAAGACTGCACGTCGGAAAAAGGACCTGGGGGTGTTGGTCGATAGGCAGCTGAACATGAGCCAGCAGCGTGCCCAGGGGGCCAAGAAGGCCAGCGGCATTCTGGCCTGGATCAGCAATAGTGTGGCCAGCAGGAGGAGGGAAGGGACTGTCCCCCTTCCTTGGCTCTGGTGAGGCTACATGTTCAGTTCTGGGCCTTCGCTGCAAGGAAGACATTGAGGTGCTGGAGCAGGTCCAGAGAAGGGCAACGAGGCTCGTGAAGGGTCTGGAACACAAGTCCTCTGAGGAGCGGCTGAAGGAACCAGGATTGTTCAGCCTGGAGAAAAGGAGGCTGAGGGGAAGCCTTCTTGCTCTCTACAACTCCCTGGCAGGGAGTTGGAGAGGGGAGGAGGTCAGCCTTTTCTCCCCGGTGGCAAGCCCTGGGACTAGAGGAAATGGCTGCCGGTTGTGCCAGGGGAGGTCTAGGCTTTGACTTTTGAACTTTTGTTTGTTTGTTTTAACTTTTAAACACAGCACCTTCTCCTGGGGGAAAGGTGTTGAAGACTTAATTATGATTCTGAGCTCCCAATCATGACGGAGGGGCCTGTATCAAATGCAGTGATTGAGCTTTAAGTCCGAGTCGGTACTCGAGAGTGGCTCCCAAGTCTATACCTCAATCCTGTGAACAATTAGTCTGTTTTGGGAAGGACAAACTTAGTAAAGTAGAAGTCCTAGGCTGAAGGCTCCATGGAACACAATGTGGATTGAGCTGCAGGACAACGAGCCGTAAACACTCTTAACAGGAAAACAACCAACCAAACAGAAAAAAAACCCCAAGCTAAGCCAAACGCATTCAAAAAGGCACCAGAAAACCACATAGCACAAAAAACCACCAAACTCCCCAAACCTGAAACCAAAGCCACGAAACCTCAGAAGAAACCTAGAAGAACTAGAAAATCGAACAAAAGTCAAGTTCAGCCCTCAGTTTCCATCGCGTTTCATGCGTTACCGTTCTACAGGCATCTGGGTGCTCAAAGATTAACTGTACTCAGACCACAGACCCATAAAAAGAAAAGGCAGCTCTTTAAGTTTTCGTAGACTAAAGTTCCCTCTGACCTGAAAGGAAAACAGGCTGAACTGCCAAGGGACCAATGCAGGAACGAGGCACACTCCCTTAACCAAGGGCTGTTCACCAGCTTTCCTGCACTGGCAGCACATTTGCCTTTTCTCCGGCTCGGATGCAGAGGAGCTGTCATGCCCCTGAACTCACTGGCATTCCCCATGCTGCCCCGGCAGCTCTGGGGAAAGAGGCAGCAAAAACCAAATCTGTTGGCCACACGCGGCTGAGGAGGAAGAGACAGGGAAGGGCTCAGCCAGAGGGGCAGAGCTGGGAGCCAGCGGAGGCACCGAGATCTCGGCATCACTTAGAATCACAGAATCATAGAATGTTCGGGGTTGGAAGGGACCTCTGGAGATCATCCAGCCCAACGCCCCTGCCAGAGCAGGATCCCCTAGGGCAGGCCACGCAGGAACGTATCCAGGTGGGTTTTGAAAGTCTCCAGAGAAGGAGACTCCACAACCTCTCTGGGCAGCCTGTGCCAGGGCTCCGTCACCCTCACAGTAAAGAAATTTCTCCTCATGTTGAGGTGGAACTTCCTATGTCCTAACTTAAACCCATTATTCCTTGTTCTATTACCAGGCACCACTGAGAAGAGATTGTCCCCTTCCCCGTGACACCCACCCCTCAGATATTTGTATACGTTAATAAGGTCCCCTCTCAGCTGTCTCCTTTCAAGACTAAACAGCCCCAGTTTGTGGATGCCCTACATTTTACAGTTAGCTGTGCTGGCAGCACTCAGTTGCAGAATTCAGACTTTCATCCTTGAGCTCTTTTCTAAACAAGTACATAACTCTTGCTTGCTAATAATGAAAAGAGACCGTGACCAGCCAAGTACCGCTCATGTTGGGAGTTTGCTCATGAGAATGGTCAGATAAGATGTGCATGAGAATGAATGGGAGGGTACGATCAGAACAGACTTGGGAAAGTCCGTTCTCCCTGTATGATAAGAGAGTGATTGAAGGAGTACTGAGCAAGTAGCAATCCTGGATGCGTAATCTGGTCTCCTGTTTGTAACCCATAAATACTGCTTCTTGCTAAGAAACTTTGTCTTAGCTTCTCTCACGAGCTGAGTCCGTGCCTTTCAGCCCGCAGCAAATGGTGCCCAACATGGGGCTCGACAAATAAACCACTCTGCCGAAAACGGCTCCCAGACAGAAGCTGGACAGATAAACGACTCAGCCAAAGACAGCACCCAAAGAGGGACCTGAGAAATTATTCCGCAGCAAACAGTATCCAAACAGGGACCTGACAAACTTCAGCTCCCGAACAGAAGTTCAACAAGTCAAATACTCCGGCGGTGGCTCCGTGGTCAAACAGATTAAAGCAGAAAACAGACAAAAGAGACGGTGTGCACACCTTTCTCAGAGGCCTTGGGTAAACCTCACGACCCCGTAATCATGGGGCAGTCTAGCTCCAAAGAGCACAAGCTCTGTGCCAAAGTATTACAGCGTTTATTACGCGAACAGGGATTTAAAGTACCGATTTCTTGGGTACTGCAATCGCTTCTATGGGGTAAGGAATATTGTAAATGGTTTCCTAATTCAGGCTCTTATGATACAAAATTGTAGGCAAAGGTTGGTGAGGAATTACAGATGAAGAAAGATTTACAGTTTAAGATACCAGGTGAGTTAGTTGTTACGTGGCAGACAGTTTACACTGCTTTAACGGGATTACAGCCTGCCGAGGAACTCCTGCAAGCGGCAGGAACAACTGCTTCTGCTGAACCCCTAATTTGCATCGATCAGGACATGGCACAGCATGTTTCTGATAAAGTGTCTGTGGATTCATGTGATCCTGATACTACTGATCCTGAAAAGGAGTCAGACTTATATCCATCTATGAAGTCTATTAAAACTGTAGCAGCGGAATCTGTAACAGCAGAAGAACCTCTGAAAAATAAATCACAGCTGCCCTCTCCTATCAGTATTTCAAATCCACCTGCAACAATTGCTCGAGCAGCACTACCAAACTCTGCAGGGGCAGAGCCATCCTTAAAAGAATTTTTAGAGCGTCCTTTGATATCTGTGTCGGCACCTCCCTATAAACCTGCTGTTGAGAGAGTAAAGGAGGAAGCTATTAAGAAAGGTGATTTTGCTATGTGGATGGCGTGTCTTGTGCTATATCAGCCAAACCGACCTCCTGAATATCGGCAATTCACATATGAGATTGTTAAAGAAGTACAGAAGGCCATAAAAGAATATGGGCTGCAGAATAATTATACCATGAATTTGTTGCAAACAATTGGAGAATCTCATTCTATGACACCATATGACTGGAAACCTCTGATGAGATTGGTGTAGGCCTTCCAGCAAGTATCTGGGTAGTTGAAATCCCCCATGAGAACGAGGGCCTGTGACTGAGAGGCTGCTGACAGCTGCCTGTCAAAGGCCTCATCCACTTTCTCCTCCTGATCAGGTGGTCTGTAATAGCCATCCACCACAGTATCACCTGTGCTAACCTGCCCCTTCACTCTCACCCACAAACTCTCGACCTGCTCCTCATCCGCCCCTGGATAGGTCTTGATACATTCCAGTTGCTCTCTCAGGTAAAGAGCAGCTCCACCACCTCACCTTGTTGGCCTGTCTCTCCTAAGAAGGACGTAGCCATCAAGGCCCACATGCCAGTTATGCGAGTTGTCCCACCACGCCTCTGTAATCGCAATGAGATCGTAGCTTTCCAACTGTACGCAGAGTTCTAATTTCCCCTGCTTATTCCTCATGCTTCTTGCATTGGTATACAGACACTTAAGAGACTTAATTGAGAAGCGTCTCTTACTGTTGCTTGTGCCATCCATGTTGGGAGCGGATGCACATGAGCAGGGTCATTGTTTTGACACCTAACCCTGGGATACATCCCCCTGGCTCATCTGTAGCGAGCCAGGTTTTATCCCCTTGCCCCTTGCAACCTAGTTTAAAGCCCTATTGATTAATCGTGCCAGCTCACCAGCAAGAATTCTCCTCTGTCTCTGAGGCAGCCCCACTCCATCTGTATCTGTCATGCCTGGTGCTGTGTAAACTTCCTCATGGCCATAAAACCCCAAATGATGCTGGTGGGAGCAGTCTTGAAGCCATGTCCTAAGTGCACGTACAGAAAAGTAGCTTGAAGACAAGTAGTCCTTGTCTTCACTCTCAGGGGAGAGCTTGGGCTGGCTGCACAGAGATACTACAAAACCAGCAAGAGCAGCTGTTCTGCTCCAAATACATCAACTACAGCAGTGACGTGACCAGCCGGGGGCCTCCGAGAAAGAAAAGATTGTCTCCACGTTGCTGAGACGCTCAGTTCGGAACCCTGAGGCTTAGCACAACAAACTTCTGCTCTAGGAGGTAACCAAGAGGCGGGGACAATGGAAGTAGAAGTGCAGACCAGCACCTAGTCGCAATATTCCCCCGCCGATGACGGACCTGCAGGCCGCCGCTGGACTCCGTGGTAGTATTGATTTCTTTGTATTATTCTTTTGCCTTTCTCTTTCTCCCTGCCCCCCCTACTCCTTTCTCTCTCTCTCTCCCTGCACTTGAAGAACTAATACTCCAAAGAAAACACAACATTGACCTCGTTTGTGTCTTCGTCTCACCTCTGGGATCACTGTAGCTCAGCTACAGTGCAATTCAGGACGAGACATTTAATTGGTAACAAGGAGGGGATCCTTCAGGTGAAAGTGGTGTGTTTCCCCTCCGTTTGGTTTCCTTCGAGGTGTTTGACATGGAGTTGTTGGAAACTGTTTTAAGTGGCACCTCCTTGGGACGCTAGGGCAATTCCTGGTTTGTGAGTTTTCTTTAAGCGCTTTGAAACTGTTTTAATGAATGTTGTTTTGCTGGTGAGGAGGAAAATGGAATGAAGGGCCCTGTGTAGATCCTTTCTGCAGGAAGAAGCAGTAGCAGCTGCACAGGGTGCAAGGGTGTGCAAACGGAGGACGGACAGAACGAAGGACGGATAGTCCTGGTGAAGGGAAAGTTTACGAGCCCCTCTCAGACAGGCAGTAGAAGGGTTTGGGACCAGTTGGGGTGAAGGGGCTGTTTTCGGTACCAAATTGAAAGGCTTGGAAAGATAGACCAGGCATATGTAGGGAAGACCCTGGCTGGCTAGTGAAGGCTAGGGAAGGGCTGGAATGCAGTATCTCGGTTGATTAGGAGAGCATGTAAAGTTTAGAGTAACAAGAAGGAAAGTGAAAAGGGTCTTTCAGGTAGCTGAGTCGTTCCATTAACTTTCATCTGTTTTGGGAAGAAATGGAGGAGTTCCTTCCCAGATTGAATCTCTGAGCTCTTGAGATGAGTGAAATGCTGACAAGTTGCTTTTCACGTTTCTGAGTCCTGCTTAGCAGTGGTTTTAGCATGTGATAGGGCAACCAGACTTGATCCTGAGATAATGCTGTCAAATATTAGGCAGTGAAGGACAAGGACTGATGCTGGTTTAGGATGCTGTCTTAGGAACCTGTCCTCATTACGACCTTCACACCGCCATGCCTAATACATTGAGCCTCTTTAGACAGTTCTGCTCTTTCTAGAAGCGTTCTTGCTCTGTTCAGGAGTCCGCTCCATGCACAGACAATTGAAGCACAGCCATCCACCAGCTGTAGTGAATGTATCCCTATTAGACATTTTACTTGAGTGCTCCAAGCTGCCTCTCATTTCTGACGGTGTAGTTCAGCCTTTCCAGGAAAGCCTGACAATAGATATTTTTATCTGGATGGAAAACTACCTTGTGCTACAGTGATTTTTTTTTTTTTCCCTGCTGTGGTTTGTCACAGGGCTGAGGACAAATAATCCTACTGACCAGGTAATCCCTCTGAAAGCGATACCAGACCTGGGCAGAGATGTTTCATGCAGCAGGTTCTCCCTCTGGTCCCTGATATTTGCAGGTAGCTTTTTGACATCTGCTATGGTTGGGCTTGCTGAGTGCTAAGACGTCTCCCCTCTGAACATGGCAGGAGCAGCTTCACTGACCTGGAAAACGACGACTGCTTCTTCTTTCCCACTTGGAAGGTTAACCCTGAACTTGCCGTGCCTGTCACCAGCAGCTAAGCCTCACTGGCAGGTTGGTAACGTGAGTCACAGTGCTATGATCTTAGTGCTGAGCCTGCTTGATGCCTATGGCTACACAGAAACTGCAAAAGTTCTCCCATCTGTGATCACAGGTGTCCTTAGGTCACTACCTAAAGAATGGCAGCATTCTGAGCTTGATTTCCCAGCCGTAGCCTCACACGTCCTCTCTGCAGTGAGCTTAATAAATCTCTAGGCAATACATCAGTGTGGGCTTTGTGAGGATAAACCAGGCTGTTCCTACAGGATGGCCTTCAGGATCATGGGCAAAGTACAGAAGAGTCAGCTACTCTGTGAGTACTGGAGAATCCTGCCAGAAAGGGCTGTGCTGGTTTTAAAATACAGCCCAACTGACCCCCACTGAAGGCAACCAAAACTTTGGTTGCACAAGAAATACAGATATACGCCTTTGTCTTGACATGCTCCTTCTCCACATAGTTCTCTATGAGCAAAATCTGAAGAATAGGAGAGGATTTCATAACCATATTGACTGTATCAGTCCTGCAAGAGCTGCCTTCCTGTTTTGTCCAATTAACTTGAATGTATTATGTCTGTCTTTCCCATAATGAGTTTCACTCAGAACCTGGTGGTCCCTAGACAAGTGGTCACGTTAAAGTCATTAAGTCTGACTTCCTGACTAAAAGATGTCACCCTGCTATTGTGGATAGGGCTTAATCATTTGTATATGGTTAAAGTTTACCCTTCAAAAAGAAACACTGTCCTGATTTGTCAACATGAAAACTCAGACAATCTCCACTCACTTTAGTTGCTGCTCCTGAAATTACTGGCTCTTCCAGCTACAAATCTGTGTCTTTACCTCTAATTTGTCTGGCTTCATCTTCCAAACATCAGTTCATGTTATGACTTTCTCCACTGGTGTAAAGGGCTTGTAAGTACCAGACGTTTTCTCCACATGGAAGCACTTGTTTGGTATAATCACCTTACTGTGATATAAGTAGGACTGGATTTCAGCTTTGTTTCAGAATAATACATGACATTAAAAGACATGTAGTTCAGTAAGCAGTGAAGGTAATGAAGTTTTGGGTTTTTTTGCTCCAGGTTTGTATCTAATAGTTAGATCCTCAGGTATCTCAAGAGCACACGTTAGTGAAAGGTTTTCCCAGCAGTGAACCCATTCATCATCATCATCATTGTCATCCATGTGGATTCCCTGGTCTAATAATACAGTTGAGCACTTCACGATTTTTTTTTCCCCTCTCTGCTGAGTTATTTTCTTGGAACCTGAAGGAGGGGAGGGGATATAGAGGCTGAAAGAAATACATAGGTGGTATGACCAGTTAAGTTCCTTTTCCATAGGGAACCAGTCAAAAATCAGTCTACGCAAAGTGAACAATGATTTTAAAACCTTTGCAGTGCAAAATGCCACTCCAGATGGTTGCATTTGAATTGTCTTGTTTTCAAAATCTTCTGTTATTGTCATTGGGAAACCCATGTACCAGGACCCCCACTAAGGCAACGGCTGTTACAGTTACAGTTACAGAGCAGCTCCAAAATCCACATCTTTCCTGTTGGAAATCAGGCAGCCAGTTTCTCGTCATTTGAGTTTAGGGACACCCGGGAGTTCTGTACCCTATGGTACCAGAAAATTTGTCTTCTGCCAAAACTTTCTGTCTCCCCATCCTCTGTTCCCACCACATGGCTTTTTTTTTTCCCCTCACAGCCAATTGCATCAGCTATAACTGATACTTCTGGCACAGGAATTTATTCATCTCCTCAGAGCAAAGGATTTTGATGAGTTTTCTGTGTGTTTCTACAGGGGGCTACAGTATGTCACGTACTTGTACTGTCAAGAGTCCCAACAGTGAGAGGTACCAACCGTTAAAACACTGCTACAACTGTTTATGGATCTTGCTTCATGGCAAATACTGTCTCTAACCCATCTATCTAATGCACTCTTCACCTTTAACATTACAAAATCTGACTGTGTGTTGTGGGCAGTGCCCAAATAAGAGTAGGATCTGCAATTTGAGGTCAGTATGGGATGCAAACCAATTCCTTCAGTATCTGCTGCCAAAACAACCAGCCACCTGAAGCAGGAGGTACTCTGTTTGTAATAGATAACTAAAGTTCTCTCTTCTCTATTTGCTACTAAATAAACAAAAGGTAGGACTGATGAGGACTAATCTGCCTTTGTCTACATAGAATAGGAGTAGGTGCTGGCACTGTGTCTCCGGTGGCAGTCGGTTTTAAACACTTGGTCAGCGGGTGCATGCTTCGGCCAAAGGAAGCGTAGTGTGAATGAAGCTGGAGAGGGCTTGGCCGTCCTCCAAGCTTAAAAGCTGAGTTACCAAGACTTTGCAGAACCTTTAGTGGCCAGCAGGTCGAGAGAGGTGATTCTCCCCTTTTACTCTGCTCCTGTGAGACCCCATCTGAAATACTGCGTCCGTTTCTGGTGTCTCCACCGTAAGAGGGATGCGGATCTGTTGGAACAAGCTCAGAGGAGGACCACAAAGATGATCCAGGGGCTGGAGCACCTCTGCTACAGGGATAGGCTGAGGGAGCTGCGATTGTTCAGCCTGAAGAAGAGAAGACTCGGCAGGCACCTTGTAGCTGCCTTCCAATACCTGAAGGGAACCTGCAGGAAGGCTGGAGGAGGGACTTTTTACAAAAGTGTCCACTGACAGAACAAGGGGAAATGGATTTAAGTTAAAGGAAAGTTCAGATTTAGATTGGATCTTAGGAAAAAAATCTTCAGTATGCAGGTGGCAAGACTCTGGAATAAATTGTCCAGAGAAGTTGTGGATGCCACCTCCCTTGAGGTGTTCAAGGCCAGGCTGGATGAGGCCTTGAGTAACCTGCTCCAGTTAAGGGCACCCCTGGCCACGGCAAGGAGGTTGGATTAGATGGTCTCTAAGGTCCCTTCCAACATAAGACATGCTGTGTTTCTGCGAAATAATGTCTGACCTGTAATGAAAATATCTGTGACATGGTGCATGCAGATCTGGTGATGGCTGTGTTTGAAAACAGTTCTCCCAAGATGTCTGAAGGGACTGAATTATATAATATATATATATTATATATATATATATATCTGATTTGTGACTGACTGTTCCACGATAAGAAACCCTAATATTGTTGCTTTTTAAAAAATTAGGCAGCTCCAATCAGCAAAATATTGGTTGTCATGCTGGAATTCTTGCTTAGACACAATTCAAATTCTTCAGATTTTGATTAATTTATGATTTAAGGATACTCAGGAATTTCACTTTTGAAGTTCCTACTCACCTCAACAAAATCAGTCTCTTAGTTTAAGTAACAGTCTTACAGATCAATTCAAGCACTTTCTGTTCTTAAAGCTGTAAATGAACACTATTTTGAAAATGAGAATATATATGAAAACTCATATAGTAGATAGTGCTGTTAGTTTCATTACAAGAAACAGAGCTCAGTAATTATATACTTTCAAAATGTCCAGCCATCTATTGTATTTAAATATTCCTTTGGAGAACATAAGGAATGGAGTTAGTGGAATTCATGTGCTCCTCTTTCTGGCTGCAAAGAAGTGCATTTTCTACTCTCCTCAGTCTCCTCCTCATTAATTCCCATGCCGTCAGCTTTTGGGGTTTTTTTCAGTACTTTAGGCAAAAACTTAACTTGCTGCTGAATTTATTTCACATGGCTTTGTGTTTTCCTCTTTTTAGTGGTTTGTAATACAAAACCATAAAGGTACAGCTGCAGCAACAAACTCCCTTCTTGAAGCTTGCCTGCTGCACGCATCACTTTTGGAGTCCAATTCGGCTTTGGATCCCAACATTCCAAAAACTGAAAAGTAGCATCGTCAGATCCTCGGTATGCCCGACTCCAAAACCCTAAGGGTCGGCCTTGGGTCTCCCCTGGTGCCCTCTGCCAGAGACTCCAGTCAGGGCCGTTCTGCCCAGCTGCAGTGTAGAGCACATTTTGAACATCTTGTCCTGTCCGGACTGGCCCAAGAGATACTGCACGAACAATCCCTTGTTTAATCTGCTCAAAGGCTTGTTGCTGTCCAGGGCCCCCTTTAAAATCGTTCTTCTTCTGGGTCACCTGGAAAAGAGGGCTCACAATCTGGCTGTAACTTGGGATGTGCATCGTCCCAAACCCCCCTGCGCCTAAGAATGCCTCTGTCTCCTTTTTACTAGTTGGTGGAGACATCGCTGCTATCTTCTTAATCACATCCATGGGAATCTGGCAGCGTCCATCTTGCCACTTTACTCCCAAAAACTGAATCTCCTGCGCAGGCCCTTTTACCTTACTACGTTTTATGGCACAACCGGCTTTCAGAAGGATCTGAATTATCTTCCTCCCTTTCTCAAAAACTGCTGCTGCTGTATTGCCCCATACAATAATGTCATCAATGTACTGCAGGTGTTCTGGAGCTTCCCCCTGTTCCAGGGCAGTGTGGATTAGTCCGTGGCAAATGGTGGGGCTGTGTTTCCAGCCCTGGGGCAGTCGATGCCAGGCGTACCGGATGCCCCTCCAAGTAAAGGCAAACTGTGGCCTGCACTCTGCTGCCAGAGGGATCGAGAAAAACGCATTGGCGATATCAGTGGTGGCGTACCATTTGGCAGCCTTCGATTCTAGCTCATATTGAAGCTCGAGCATGTCTGGCACGGCAGCACTCAATGGCGGCGTAACTTCATTCAAGCCACGATAATCCGCTGTTAGTCTCCATTCCCCGTGAGATTTTCGCACTGGCCATATGGGGCTGTTAAAGGGTGAGCGAGTTTTGCTAATAACCCCTTGGTTCTCCAGCTGACAGATCAGCTTATGGGTGGGAAGCAGGGAGTCTCGGTTGGTGCGATATAGCAAGAAGCATAGCTACCACCACAGATCCAGCGACGTCTCGCAGGGCCGCCTGTTTTGATTCTGTGGGGAAGATTCTTCAAAGAATAGCTGTTCACGGTGGCGTTTTATAGTGTTCCCAGAGCCGCTTTGCTTATCCTCCGCCTGTTCAGCGCATGCGCACGAGGGTCGTCAGGAGCGATCTTCACCCCCCCCCAGCGTCGCCTCTGTCAGTGGGGCATGCATAGGTGTCCGGAGGGCCCCTTTTTGACAGACGTAGGATGACTTGGCAATTTGTATATCTTTGCGCTTGCACACCGTTGGGCTTTCATGCTTGCAGGGCGGCTGCCTTATCTGCAGTTACATCGGTGAGCTCACACACTGGTGGGCTTGCAAGACAACAGCTGTATCGGCGGTTGAGCCAGACCCAGAAGTTGTTGTTCAGGACTTCGAGCCCCGTGGCTTATCGGGGCTGGGCCCTGAAGTTGTCTTTATCAATAGTCAAGTTCTGTGGCTTATCAGGGCTGGGCTCTGAAGTTGTTGTTTTAGCAGAGGTCCAAGCTTGCAACAGCAGCCTTGTAACACAGTCTCTTCTTCCGCGGGGTCTTTTAGCAAGGATGAAACAAATATTTTTTCACCGGGCATTTTAGCAAGTTTTAACACCAGCAAGGTTGAGGCAAACGTTCTTAACACAGTCTCTTACAACCCCAGGATCCCGTTGGCCCTCTTGGCCGCCAGGGCATGTTGCTGTCCCATAGGACTCCAAGGTCTTTCTGAACAGGGCTGCTTTCCAGCAGGACATCCCTTAATCTGTGCTGGTGCCTGGTGTTATTCCTCCCCAGGTGCAGGACTCTACACTTGTCCTTCCTGAACTTCATGAGGTGGCCTTCAGAATGAGCCGCTCCACCATCTTCCCAGGGATGGAGGTGAGGCTGACTGGTCTGTAGTTGCCTGGGTCCTCCTTCTTGCCCTTTTTGAAGACTGGAGTGACATTGGCTTTCTTCCAGTCCTCAGGCACCTCTCCCATACCCCACGGTTTTTCAAAGATGATGCAGACTGGCTCAGCCACAACATCAGCCAACTCTCTCAGCACACGTGGATGTACCCTGTCGGGGCCCGTGGATTTGTGCGTTTTCAGCTTTTGTAACAGTTCTCTAACCAAATCCTCACTGACCAGCAGAGAATCATCGTCACTCCAGTTTTGCTCCCTTACTTCTTCTAGGGACTAGAGTTCCGGAGGGCTGGCCTTAGGAGTAAAGACTGAGGCAAAGAAGGCATTCAGTCATTCTGCCATCTCTGCATCCCCTGGTATCGCATCTCCCGCCTCATTTAGTGGCGGACCCACTCTTTGCCTACTCTTCCTTTTCTCATTGATCTATTTAAAGAAATTTTTCCTGTTTTCTTTCACTTCCCTAGCCAGACTAAATTCCAAGAGAGCCTTGGCCTTTCTTGTTGTTTGTCTACATACTCTGGCTGCATTTCTAGAATCCTCCCAATTCACCAGACCCTTTTTCCACTTACTGTCAATTTCCCTCTCCCATTGGAGTTTTTCCAGGAGCTCCTTGCCTAACCATGCAGATCTCCGGCTTCCTCTACTTGGTTTTCTTTTAGAGGGAATGCATTTATCGTGAGCCTGGGGTAGGCAGAGTTTGAATGTTGAGGAGCTCTCTTGTGCCCCCTTACCTTCCAGTAGCCTACTCTGCTGCGGGTGGCTCGGAGGGACCCTGCTTGCTGCTGGGACCAGCTGCCCCTCTCTGGAGGCCCCTGACTGCAGGGCCTCCCCTGGACTCCCTCTCCCACCCACTGGCCTCATCAGCTCCCCCTGGCAAGGGTGCCCAAGTAGCCCCTTTACAGCCACAGCCCCCCTCAGCCTCACTGCCCACACCTGGGGCTGCCTCTGTCCCAGCTGCAGCCCATGGGGAGCAGGGCCAGTGTTGCAAGTAAAAGGTTGTGTAGGACTGCTTTGGGTTAGTGGCAGCTGAGGGCTTTATTAATATTTTTGAGACAGGTCACAAAGAAAAGCACTTGATCACTAGCCTGTTTAACAGAAGGAGTCGACGCAATTAGTTGCAATCAGAACAGCGACATCAAGACTCAGAAATGGCAAGGGTCACCCGAAACGTGCAGCAGGGTTACACATACACATGCTCAGAGCTTAACTCCCACACAGGGACAAGCCGACTAACCAACAATTCTAGATCAAATTACACGCACACCCACGGGGAAGGACAGGCAACACGCAGAGGTTGGCACATGATCAGAATTGCCCTTTTTGTGAGTTTTCCTGATTACTCACTGCTGAGTGCCAGCATTGACCACCGGGTAGTGCACAAACCTCACCAAATTGCTCCCACAGAGAAGGTGCCAGGCAGGAATGCTACTGCTGGCCTGCACCTGCCCCGGACAGCCCTCGCACAGCCCCGCTGACACGGGTGATCCACACGTGCTGGTGGCGTGAGGAGAGAAGGGGTCTTGACGCTGTGCAGGTAGTGCTCAGCGCTAACGAAAACACTCCTGGGTGACCAACACTGTTTCCAGCACAGATCCAAACCCCCTCCCCATCCCAGCTGCAATAGATAAAATGAACTCTAGCCCCGCCCAAGCCGGCGCAGATCCCCGCTACAGGAGACGATGCTGGTGCTGGGACAAGTGATGACTTGTTAGCTCAGAGCAGTGCAGGTGCCTTTCCGTGGCCTGGGACGTCCGTTTTCCAGAGGACAATTTAATTTCACCGAGGCTCGGCAGAGCCATTAGACCCGCAAGCACAGGCACTGTTGTGATGGTGGCCTCCGTTGGGTCATGAGTGTGACAATGTCGGTTGCCACAGCGCTGACCGAAGGATCGGAGTCGTTTCGCAAGGGCAGGAGAGCTGCAAGAGAAGGCAGCAGAGCAGACGTGAACCCCCACTTCCTGCAGGGACCCCCAGGAGTCCCCTCCAGGCCTCACCAGCCCCACCCGCCTCCTTCCCAGGCCAGGAGGAGCGGGGCAGACCAAGAGAGCAGCTGGAAGCTGCTGCTCAGGAATGCCCAGCGTGCCCCCGACACGCTCCCCTGCCCGGCTGGCCCAGCACTGCCCCTGCTCACCATCGCCGATATCGAACATCATCTGCCTGCCCAGGTTCCTCCAGCGCCGTACGGCCACCGCTAGACACAGAGCTCCCGTCAGACCTCTGTTCCCCACGCAGCACGCTCCCGGCAGCACGGCCCCCATGCTGCCAGCTGGGCTGCTCCCCCTCCTCCCCCTCTGCAGGGCTGACCCCCGCAAGGACAGTCCCCGAGCGCAGCGGTGGGGACGGGGGCCAGGCTGCCAGAAGAGGGTCCCCAGGGGCTGAGACTCACCGATGAACAGGACGGCCAGCTCTCGCACGGTGGGCTGAGGGTCCTTCAAGTAGGGCAGGCTCTGACGCACGCATTTCTCCACCTTAGGCCAGTTGTGCGCTACCTGGAGGGAGCATGAGGGCACGGGGCTGACACAGAGCTCCCCAGTTGGCCGGACCAGTCCCTCCTCCCAGCACCCCCTTCCCCACAGCGATTCCCATCTCCCAGGCAGAGCCCCGTGGGGCTGAGGTTCATAGGGACACCATGGAGGTGGCAGAGGGGGGGCCGGGGGGTGGCGAGACCCCTCTGTCTCACTGCCAGGGCCCACATGGGCCAGGGTCCCCTTCAGAACCCTGGAGGGGGGGAGGGGAGAGGGGCCTGCAGAAGATCTTTTGGGGACCCCGTTCTGGATGGCGGTGAAGGAGGAGGCAGCTCCAGGCTGTGGGCTCTGGGCTGGAGCAGGGCAGGTGAGGCACAGCTGCGCAGCCCATCCCACGCACACGCGGGGCAGCCCTCGTCACTCCTGGCCATGGGGCTTGAGGGTTGTGCTCACCAGGCACTGTGCAATCAGGCACGACCCGTATGGTTCGGGCACGTCACGGGATATCGTCCACCCTAGGAACTCTGCAGAGGTGAAGAAGCTGTGCAGAGAGGCCTGCAGAGAAACAGAGGCTGGGAGGTGGCATCGCAATCCAAGGAAGGAGACCAGGCATCTCCTCCTCCAGCTCCTGCAGGGACAGCTGGGGACCCTGTAGGGACTCGTGTCAGGGGTGGCCGCGAGCTGCTGCCGAGCCCCGCTGCAGCAGGCAGGGCAGCTCTGGGAAGTGTCTGCGACAGCTTTCCGGGCCCTGCTCGTGCTGGGTCTGCGAGGACCCTTTGTCCGGGCCGTGCTAGAGGAGGGCTGGATGGGGAGAGTGGGGTGGGAGGGGAGACCACCCCCCAGCCACCTCTGTAGCAGTGGGGAGGAAGAAGGCCGCGGTGGGACAAGTATTCCCAGACGGTGGCATCCGGCAGCCCTTGCCCCATATTCCCAGGCCATCCCCGTGGTGCCAGCACGCCCTTCCCTGCGTTGCTGGTCACTGTACCTCGGCCACGCGCTTCATCAGGTCACCCGTGTGGAAGAACAGCGGGAGCAGGGCCCTCCGCACTGCCTTCTTCATCTTCTTTTTATGCCTCCTGCCCACTGCAGTGCTCACGATGTCTGTGAAGAGGCGGATGGAGAGCTCCTGCACCTGGCTGGACTCCTGCTAGGGAGGAGGACAGAGGAACTGGAGCAACAGCCACACCATGCCCAGGATGAGCGAGGGCAGGGCACGGCTGATGGGAGGGGAGATGCTCCAGGGTCAGATCCGGAACCAGGAGCTGTGGGCCAGATCTGCAGCTGCGGCTGAACGGCCCCAGCGGCCTGAGAAGCTGAGATCTCAGAGGGGGGTGTGGCCAGAGTGCGGCTCGCAGGGCCGGGCTGAAGAGCAGCAGCCTGCGCCGAGTGCTTTCTGCGGGGCTGGGGCTCTCACGGCAGCCTTACATCGTCAAAGAGGGGCAGGAGCTTCTTGACCAGCTGCACAGCCATGAGGCTGGCCTCTTCCTTCTTCAGGTGTTGGATCACATTCCTGAAGAACTCCAGGGCCTTCGTCTTGGCATCAGCGTTGGCATTCGGCAGCTGCTCCACGAGGTCAGGCAGCAGGACCGCCATTTTTCTTGCCTGTAGGAAAGATGCCGTTTCCTCCTTGTGAAGCACTGCAGGAGCACCCCGGCAGAAACACCCTGGTCGCTGAGCACCCGCCTCCCATCCGGCTTCCCAGTGGGTGGCACAGGAGGAGTCCCTGCAGCAGCCTCCGGGCAGGCAGTAGCCACGGATGGGGATGGGGGCGAGCAGGAGGAAGGGAAGGGCGCGCAGGAGAGCAGTGTCCCTGCCCAGCCTCCCCCTTTTCTGCATGGCAGGCAGGGGCAGATGGATTGGCAGCCCGCTGTGCCCTGAGGGCTCCCCAGGCACCCACCAGCACCCTCCATCGCAGGGAGGGTGACCGGAGCCATCTCCTCACGTTCCGACTCCCAGCCAAGGCCAAACCACCCCATCACCCAGTGCCCCAGGCCCCAGCTGCCAACACGGCTGCACTGGACTACACCCCACTCACCATCTCGGGCGTCTTTGAAATTGTGACGAGGGCCCTGAGCACCAGCGAGAGCATCACCGGGCTCGGGCGCCTCAGGAACGGCTGGGCTTTGTACAGGGCAGCAAAGCCCTCGGCGTCGACATCGGCGCGGACCAGCAGCTGAAACGAAGACGGCAGTGAGAGAGCAGCAGAGCCTGATGGGCTCCCTGTGCCGCACTGGCACCAAGGAACGCGGCACGTGGTGGGAGGCCAGCGTCTCCTCTGCCGAGCTGGAGCCCCCTCAGCCTGCGCGGGGGCCGTGCCTCTGCCCCAGGGGGCCTCTGGCTCCTGTCCCAGGGGTCCAGGTGGCAGAGCCGGGCAGGTGGATGCAGGCAGGGGACAGCAGCAACTTCGTGTTTGCGCACCGGGGCCAGGTTGACGCGGTGTGGCCCTGGGCTCCGGCTGTGTGGGGCAGGCAGGCACAGCCAGAAGGGGGCGTGGGCACTCACAGCCAAGGGGTAAATGCAGGCGTCCTCCACGGCGCAGCCGAACACCTTGTGCAGCCGCTGGTCCTGCAGCACGTCGAGCAGCTCCGACAAGACGTTCCACACAGCCCAAAGCACCGACAGCATCACCTCCCACAGGGCCAGGGCAGCGCTGCAGACGCAGAGTGCTCGCTCAGCATCTGCCTCGGCCGCTGCACCGGGCCCGGGCCGGCTGCCCTGGAGCCAGCGGTGCTGCGGCGCTGGCCCTGCGCGGGCAGGCAGGAGGGGGCTGAGCTGGTGTTCCCCGTGGGGCAGGGAGGAGTGTGGTGGCAGGGCTCTGGCTTGGCCAGCTCTGGCTGCTGTGGCCCACCACCCAGCGGGGCTGGGAAGCGTGCTGGGGTGGAGGGCCCTGGTCTTCCTCGAGCGGTGGCCTGCAGTTTTCTGTGGGTCTGGCAGCCAGAGAGTCTCTGGGGCTCTCTCACCCCGGGGAACAACATCTCCAGGCTGTCGGGGCCAGTACCTGTCACAGGCTGGAGAGATCTCCAGCAGGGTCCTGACCACTTCTCTGGGGTAGTGGTGGGTGAGGTGGAGGAGGAGCGAGTCCAGGCTGTGCCGAGCTGCCTCTGTGCGGATGGACGCCACGGTTTCGTGGATGTACCTCATGATCTTTGGCACCTGGGGGGCACAAGGGAGGTTGGTGCTGCTACCACTGGAGTGCAGCCGCTTCCCAAGCGGCCACCGAAACTACTGCCCTTCCCAGCCCTCTGCCGCCTTGCCATGGCTTCAGCTGGGGCAGGGACAGCTAACCCAGACAGCTGGGTTAGGGAAGGAGGGAAGAACGAGGCGTGACACGGCTTGCGGGCAGGATGATCCAGCACCAAGCACTTACATCCGTCAGCCAGGAGGCAGGGCCTCTCACGGCCATGGCCAGGATGTCGCTGCCCATCTGCCTGTCGGTGATGTCCTCTGCTGCCAAGGCCTTAACGGCCATGAGGACACCCAACATCTGAAAAGGCAGGACATGCTCTCCAAACGCCTATGAGAGGAAGGAAGGGAAGGAAGACATGTCACGCTGAGCGCCCTCATGGTGCTGCTTGGCTGGGCAGAGCGAGCGGCTCTGGCAAGAGATGATGCCCAGCAGCGCGGGCGGCAGTGCCAGCGCGAAAGCTGGAAGCAGGGGCTGCAGTCCCTGCACAACGAGAGCAGAGGGGCCTCAGTGTTAGGGAGGAGAGCTGGGGTCGGAAGCGCCGTGTCTCGGCCCTGCAGAGAACCAGGTGGTGGCCAGGAGGGCTGGAGCTGCTGCTGGGTCATCCCAGGGTGCCCTTGGGCAGAGCCTGCTCGGGGAGAGCAGGACCCCCCTCTCCGAGGGACAGTGAGGCCGTCCCAGTCCCACCGGCTCTGGGTCCCTCTTCTCACACAAGCCTCCTGCCCGTGGCTGGGACAAGAGTCCTGGTAAGGCAGCAGCTCATTACCGTTGTCCTGTCGCTGCTGAGACGCACAGTGCTCTCAGAGTCCCGTCCTGGTTGGAGCTGGGGATGCTCTGGATTATCCTCTGGCAGTCTTGTGCCTACATGGAGGGGGCACACACACGAGTCAGCAGGACACAGCCCCTTGGCCAGTGACCCTCCTCAGCAGTGACAAGAGCTTTAACCTCGGCTCGGCTGAGGAGCGAGGCTGTGCTGGGGCTGGCTCCCAGCCTCGAGCAGCCCCAGCATGCCAGCACCACCAGGGTCGCTGCCTGCGGGATGCCCGCTGCCGGTGTGCTGGGAAAATGGGGACCCGGCGTCGAGCCAGTTGCGCTCACTGGCCCTGGCCCTGCCCAGCTCTGGGGTGCCACTCACTCACCGGTCTGCAGCGGCTGAACCATGGGCACCTTGCAGGGCTCCAGCGGAGAGTTGCTCACGGGCACCTCGCAGGGCTCCAGCGGAGAGTTGCTCACGGGCATCTTGCAGGGCTCCGGTGGAGAGCTGCTCTCCCGAGGAGCCCACAGGTGCTCGTTTGCCCTGGGGCATCTCTCCAAGGTCCTGTGAAATAGAGAAAAGCTTGAGCGTAGGGTGGGGGCAGCTAAAGCAAACGTCTCGGCACCACGCGACTGCCAGGAAAGACGTGGGCTGTGCTTGGGGTCTCCTCGCCAGCTCCATGCTCTTGCCCTCCCATGACCGTCCTGTCAGACACTGCAGGGATGCGGCCACACTGCTAGGGTCTTGCTTTCTATGGCCATCTCATCCCTTGTTGGCTTCACTTTCTGGCCTCGCTCTGCCTAGATCTGTCACTGGCTCTGCCCTTGCTGAGGCAAGGTCACTCTGAACTAACGCTTGGCATGGTAGGAAGGGGTTTTGGAAGAGAACACCCAAGAATTGAGCAGACAGTTCCAACACCCCACAGCAGAAATCTCAGTGAAGACGGGCCAGAACACCCTACCTCTAAATGCTTCATGGCCAAGCACAGCCATCAAGACTGGAGCTTGGCAAAAGACCCCCTCAACAACTCACCCTCTTCTCTTCCTCCGCAGATAATTCACAAAACACAACAGCGTCCCAAGCAGCATGAAGAACAAGACCATCCGGGAAGACGCTACGCAGCACTTCAGGACATCTTCACGCACCTCAGGACCGGAGGTTCTCTTACACATCCCTGAAGGAACAATTCTGCACATTAGTGTGTCCTGCGCAGTACTGCTAATCTCACAGGAGCTCCGGTGTTGCCAGACAATGTTCTGTCTCACTTTGTTAGAATCTCTGAACCAGTGAACATCCTGGGACTGCAATATTTCCTTCAATGCAGTAGAAACAAAGGGAACTCTGAAAGCCCCTGCCTGCCCGGCCCTGCCCCCACGTCCCGAGGGGACGGGGTCAGGCCCCCTCAGGAGCCACCTGAGCCTCGCTCTCCCCCTTTGCCCAGGCACCACTCACATGCCCCCAGGCTTCAGGACTCATCTCCCACACATGGGCCCCTGCAAGACTGCCCAGTACCCGCAGGGTCAGCCGTAATGAAAACGACACAACCCATCCGCCTCAGAGGAGCCAGACGGGGATTGAGGGATCGGGGACAAGGGCACGTCAAGAGTGCAAAAAGCATAACGCGTGCTTGCTTAAAGCTTGGCTCAGAGCCGGCACCTACAGGGAGACCACTGCCACGGCTGCCCCACGAGGACACTGTCTGTTCCACATCCCACCCCCACCCACCTCTCCTGTGCTCGCACGACACATTTTTAAGTGATTTTAAAGTTGTAGGCCTAATTGAAGACACCTGGGTAAGCCTGGCTGCTATCGGGAAATGCCCCAGAATTCCCTCCGGGCTGCCAGCACAGCAGCACTCAGGGCTGGAGCACCAGCCACATCCGTTGCCTTTGCGGGGGGTTCACAAAGTCCAAGCCTGTGGTACTCACAGCAGTCAGTCCCCACGACGTCCATCGCTCCTCTCTGGAACGGAGAGGAAACCTCGGGAAGTCAAAAGGTGTCCGGACGCGCTCCAGAAAGAGAAGGTCAGCGCAAATCCTGTCACCTGGTTGCAACGAAATAATTGTAGCTCAACAAAATGGTGAAAAAAACCCCTACAACACAACCAGCACAACCAGTATCTGGCCTGTCCCCAAAGTCAAACCATTATTACCTCTGAGAGAGCGCGGAAGTTCAGGAGAAGCGAACACCAAACCGCAAACGCTTGGCAAAGGTAGCCACGCGCCGAACACAAGAAGGAGCTGACTGATCCCAAGGACCAGCTCAGCCCAACGAACTCCCACTGGCGGCTGGTCAGGATATATAGCCCTGGCCAGGTGAGGTCACAATCGCCAGGCGGGCGCCGCATCACTGCCCCTTTGTGACACGCGGCCGCGCCCCCTCAAGCCACGCGACCGTGCAGCCATAGCCCCGGGGCTGCCCCACACAGCGCTGCTGGCGAAGGGCTCTTCGGCCGCGCAGGCCTCCCGCCTCTTCTCCGAGCCGCTCCAGCCAGAGCAATCAGAACCCGCCTGGGGCTGTGAGCGTGCCTGGTCACCGTGCTGGCTGCCACATTCCCCTTCTGAGGGTTTCTTTTCCGCTCCTCCCAGGTACGGGACTGTGTTGAGGACTCTCAACCTCGAGGAGTAACCTTGGCTGGTCCCCCAGACCAAGGGGGAGGCTGTGCCCCGACCACAGAACCTGCTGCACCAAAGGGACGGCTCCAACGTGCCCCTGGCAGGACCCCGCTTTAAAGCTCAGTGGAATCTCAGCTGTGGTCAATCAAAGCCATCTCGGCCTCCCATTGGTGACCAGCCAACTTCCTGGGTGTCCCCCTAGGCTGGTGGGCTAGACCCAAACTAGCCAGAAACTTTCAGCAGTTTCTCCGAAATCTGCCCAGCAACTGCTGTGAGGGGAGACATCCCAGATTAGGGGGATGCACCTGCCACACATGTCCAGGCGGGTTTTGAATGTCTCCAGAGAAGGAGACTCCACAACGTCCCTGGGCAGCCTGTGCCAGGGCTCTGTCACCCTCACAGTGAAAAAGTTTTTTCTAATATTTTTCTGGAACCTCCTGTGTTCCAGCTTGTACCCATTGCTCCTTGTCCTGTCATTGGACATCACTGGAAAGAGCCTGGCTCCATCCTCCTGACATTCCCCCTTGACATATTTATAAACATTAATGAGGCCATCCCTCAGCCTCCTCTTCTCCAAGCTAAAGAGACCCAGCTCCTTCAGCCTTTCCTCATAAGGGAGATGTTTCACTCCCTTCATCATCTTTGTGGCTCTGCGCTGGACTCTCTCCAGCAGTTCCCTGTCCTTCTTGAACTGAGAGGCCCAGAACTGGACACAATATTCCAGATGTGGCCTCACCAGGGCAGAGTAGAGGGGCACGAGGACCTCTCTCGACCTGTTTGCTGCTCCCCTTCTAATACACACCAAGATGCCATTGGCCTTCTTGGCCACAAGGGCACATTGCTGGCTCGTGGTCATCCTACTGTCCACCAGGACCCCCAGGTCCCTTTCTCCTACACTGCTCTCCAGCAGGGCAGTCCCCAACCTATTCTGGCACGTTGCAAGTGTCTTGTTATTAATTCACCACGTAAGCTACAGCCATAAATCAGCCATTGTGCTCAAGGTAACTACGGTGTCTCTCATTTTTTACGTGCTCCTAACAGAAGATACCTAAATTAGTTGCCTTTTATCTAATGAATGTTTTAATGTGTTGTCTATAGGGACGTGGAGATGGTGAAGTAAACACTTTGAGGTACAGGGTGTTGAAGACAGATCAGTTAAAGATACCGTGGGTTTCTCCAGAAGTGCTTTTTGCAAATATTAATAAAGTCTTAGAATGTGACCCCAAAAGTATCTCAGCTACTAAATATTGACTATACCTCTTATTAAAGGAATTTACCATAACACGTCTCCTCCTTTTGCCCAGCACAGCAACGTTTTAATGTTTCACAGAATAAGAAGCAACCACTGAAGAGAAAAAGGAGTTTTGTGAGGAAGAACATGGCCTTAAGGAGATAGTGGAAGGCTAAGGGGATAGTTGGAGCTTCTGTCATGTGTTTCCCATTGAAGCTCATATTTTCTGACGCATGGGGTCTTGGATCTGTCATTAGCTGATCACTTCTGAATATGGAAAACTTACTGCTTGCAGCATTACAGTGGAGTTCAATATCCTGCCATACCTAAATCAGCGTGCAAAATCCTCTTCCATTCTGGGCAGCTAGAGATTTTTTTTTTTCTCATTCATCAGAATAACAAAAACCAACACCAACAAAGAACTTTAGCTGACTGAAAACATGTTTACCTTTTAGAATATTCAGCAAAGCAAGTAGCTGAACACTAATAATCATGATTCTATCACTTTTTGCTTTCCAATTTCTGAAATTTTTTTTGCAAACTAAAATATCGGTCAGTGTTAACGAGAAGACAAATTGGCTTTATAGATCAACCAAGATAATAAAAGAAGAATATACTCATCCTAGCTGATATGCTGCTTCAGTAATCTCCTTGTGAGATACTGAGTGTTGTCCTAAGCTACTCTTTGTTGCACTTCTGTGATTACTTGTACGCATGAGGGAAGTGAGAAGAACATCTGGAAGAGTGGATTATGGAAAGTACAGTGTAAGATGGGTTTTCTGGACAATACTTTTGAAGAGATGTCTAAATTATGCTTTTCCCTGACAGTTTCAGGGTATTTGAGAAGAGGCGCATTCAAAATTTGGTTTTGCATGGGCATCTGTGGTTTCTGGTTAGCAAAACAGAATAAAAAAATTCTCAAGTCACTGTGTTGTCAGTTGAAAATGCAAATTAATGCTACTCTGTTGCATGTGCTAACCTTTTTTTTTCCCCTTTAGAAAAATCCACGTTTCGCAATGTTCAAGAGCATGAGGATTTTTTGCAAGACTAATACTTGCCCAAATAAGATGTTTACTTTCTTGACTAGTAAAAGCAAAGTTTCAGGAATATAATCACTGAAAGCAGATGCTTCACTCGTCTACATGCAAATCGCCACTATAAACTGTGCTTGAGTCTCACAGGGAAGATTGGAAGTGACACAACCACTGAGCAAAACTGGGACCTCAGCCTATTTCTGCATAACCAGCACTCTAAGTGATTGAACGTTGTGAATTTTCCATTTCACAGGCTGTGAAGTGTCTCACTCCCTTGGCATTTCTGTCTCTTCCTAATTTCAGAATTGGAGAGTTGAATTCTTCACTTTTCAAGCTGCTGCTGTATAAACCAGTGGTCAGCATCAATAAATGTTCCAGCTAGGATGGCACACTCCCCAGGCCTGTCCGCACCACTGGATTAAATACTGAAACTTAAATTATTTCCATTATGCAGAGCTATTGTCTTGTGATAACTCTATTGCTTATTAAGTCCTGGATTTGATAAAGTAATGCCACGGTCAAGGCAGTGGGTTTTATTCCCATTAGTCATTCTCATCTGTTTTCTTTCATTGTTTTGTTTTGTGTTTCTTTTAATTATTTTTACTTTGCTTCAGAATCATATGCCTACCGGAGAGATAACTTGTGGCCATGCTGCTCCTTGTTCACGTTCTGAATTATATCTTTAAGTGAGGGCTCTGATTTGTTTCTTTCAGCTACTACCAATGCTGACAGCGCTGTGCTGCCTGTGGCACAGTATAAACCTTTGGGAAGGAGCAACTGTTCCTATCATCAGTTTTGATGTTTCACTGCAAGGCAGAACATGCCCACACTGTTCCTCTGCTTGCAGAGCTGCTCTTACTGGCTTTCTCCCTATTTCCTATGTAAGGAAAATATAACAGAGGAGGCTTGCGATCGGTCATTTCCACCCTACTCAGCTTTTGGCAGGTTGCCTCTCTTTGTTGCTTCTAGTTTGTACCTGACAATATCTGTGTTGGCAAGTTGGGGGTGAAGGCAAGACATGGAGGGAATCTTTTGGTGAAAGGTGCCTGCTGTGAACCTGCCCCGTCAGCTCCGTTGCGTTCCACTTGTTGAAAAATCAGATGGAGTTGTCGCCTCTACCTCTTTTTTTTTGGAAAGCAATTGAAAGGAGGTTTTTCTCTTCCTGTGGCATGGCTTTTTTTACTTTGTTGTCAATGAACAGTTGTGACTATATGTAAACTACTGAGGATAACTGAAGAATAAGCCTGTGGGGGCCCAGCCCCACTGCTTCTCTCCGTTACCCCAGGGCTTGAGGTTGCAACGGAGGCAGCTGATTCCTGTTGCTGATGTCTCTGGTGTCTGGTCTGACGTGGCAGCAGTTCCATGTGCGCCTCCAAAAGAGACAGCTGAGCCATGATCCATGCACCTTATTCCTGTGCCCCAGCAGCTCTGGCTGGGGGTCAGGTCCTGCCTTGCCAGGTGGTGCGCAGAGATGAAATAAAAAGTGGTCTTTACCAGCAAAAACCTACTTTTTTAGTTCACAAGAGGCGACAGCAGGTTGAGTGCTGCGAGTGTACGGGCAGTGCTCATGTCTTCAGGTGAGCTGGCAAGGAGCAAGCAGCTGTGAAGCAGAGAGCTGAGTCCTCAGCACCAAGTGGTTTCAATTCCTCACCCCTCTTTCAATAAAGAAATTTTTCCTCACATCCAGTCTAAACCTCCCCCAGTGCAACATGAGGCCATTTGCACCAGGGCAGGTTTAGACTGGATATGAGGAAAAAATTTCTTTATTTGAAAGAGTGGTGAGGCATTGGAACAGGCTGCCCAGGGAAACAGTGGAGTTACCACCCTTGGAGGTGTTCAAAAAATATAGTTTAGTGGTCATCGTAGTACTGGGTTGATGGTTGGACTAGATGATCTTAGAGGTTTTTTCCAACCTTCATTATTCTATGATTCTGTTATTCCCCTAACAGCAAAGTTCAAAACCCCCATGATCCATCTTTCTTTGGACTCTGGCAGTCTGCTGCAGCTTAAAGGATGAGAGGTCACTTCTGACACTTTTCCCCACCCCCTATCGATAGATATTTTCTAGCTGTTGACAAAAAAGAAAGAAAAATAAATTCTGGATACCAGTCTATGTCCTTGTTAACCATTTATAATGTCTCTTTGGGAGAACAGTTAGCTGCTCTTTCATCAAACCTGCGAAGAAGTGTTCTACCGCGGCATCCTAAGAAGTCTGCGCTAAATGCTTCGACAAAAACCATGTGTGCTCAGAAATGAAATCTTATTCACTGTGGTGTTATTAAAGTGCTAAGAAAACAGACAAACTCAGAAGAGCTGGTAGGATGTGGGCGGGTGAATAAATGAGCTTTGATGCTAATGTCAGTCAATGCTAATTCCTATCCTTTGAAGAAAATATGATAAACACAGCTGCCAGAAGTGTGATCTGAAATTGCTCTAATTAAATTAAATTTCATTCACTAGAATGAAAGCAGAGGAGCACCTTGCTTTGTTTCTTTTTTAGCTGGACTAATTCAGAGAATTATGACTTTCCAGCTCTTTCATGACCAAATAGGGAAGGTAAGGTTTCTTAAATATGCATAAGGATCTGAGTATGCACAAAACTGTTGTATAAAATGCTATATTCATATTCGTTTTATTGTATGTGCTACTTAGGGTTTGTATCTTATTTTAGAATCTGACATCTTCAAGAAGGAATTATCTGTACTAGCCACTAAACACTTTCTTTATAGTAACATGGAGAGATTTTGTAAGTCCCTCACGTTTACCTCTTAAATTTCTGTGCTAATAGTAAAAGACAGACAAGGGTTTTTCAATGGTTATGAACTGTTTAACTGCTGGTCGTAGACTGGGTATGAGAAGTCACTGTAAAGAAAGATATCAAGGGAGAAGAGATAAAAAAATGAAGACAAATGATCTATGGATAATCCCTCAGTTTTTGTGTCTTCCTTGTTTCAAAAATCACATCGCTCCTTTTTGTAGACAGATTGAAAGACCCATCACCCCAAGCGTTGCAATTTTACTTTGGAAGTTTTGATCAGATGGCTACTCCTTTTTGGAAGAGCTGGAAATGGAACAAGATGATAAATTGTTTCAAGTTTTGGGGTTTTTTTTGGTGACCACTGTTTTCTGAAGCAACCTAGTTAGTTACAGAGAACAGCATAGCCAGAATATATCTATATATGTATATATGATTGATGAGTGCTATTAATTTTAACTGATGTAAGAGATGTGTCAGAATTTAATACTATAAAATAAAAATATGAATTGATATAGCTCTAGATTTTATAAATATTTTATTAATTTACAAATATACCTTCTATTAGTGCCATCCGTCAATTTCCAGAATGTGTCAACTATGGCAAATCGAGCTGCTGAGGAGAAATTCCAGCATCTCTTTCCCGTGTGAACACTAGATGGCACTAAAAGACAGGAGCTGTGGCGTGGAAACGCTGGTGAAACAAGTATTTTAGATTTCTCAAGGTTAGCTACTTCGGTGAAACATAAATGCTACCCTGCAGATATATTTTGTGGGGAGGAAAAAAAAAAAGATTTCACAGCAATTACAGAAGCTGTATTGTATGACTCAGCAGTTGCTTAAGCCTATGACAGAAATCAGCACAATTAGAGGTGAAGCAGCAGAACGCAGTATTAGACGACCAGGCCTGGCAGCAAAATTTCTCTGGAGCCAGAGGGAACGGAGCTTTTCCTTTTCCACTTGGTCATGATGCCTCGCGGAAATCTCCTCTAAAATTCATATGCTTTCTCCCATTTGCTGCTGTGCTCCCTGAGTGCAGTTCCAGTGCCAGACCCGTCAGACTTAAAAACATCAACTCCTGCAGGATTTCACCCTCTCATCCTACCCCTGCCTGACCAAATGCAAGCTCTTGGGCTGATACAAGAGACATGCCACGGGCATTTAGGATGAGGTCTGAGTCAGAACTCAACATTAGGAAAAACTTTTTCACTGTGAGGGTGCCAGAGCCCTGGCACAGGCTGCCCAGGGAGGTTGTGGAGTTTCCTTCTCTGGAGACATTCAAAACCCACCTGGACGCGTTCCTGTGCGATCTACTGTAGGTGATCCTGCTCTGGCAAGGGGGGGCTGGACTAGATGATCTTTTGAGGTCCCTTTCAACTTCTAATATTCTGTGATTGTGTGATTCTGTGATTATAATAAGCCTTTAACAGAAACTGTATCACATGAACCCCAAAGATGAGGAAGGAAGGGGTCTGACTCTCAAACCCTCGACAGCCTGACCTGAGGTTTCACATGCTTCTCAGAGCCAGTTACCCTTGCGATGGGATTAAAGTGTGACAGCCTGCCATGTGCAAGGGATCACTGCAGATTATCCAGTGGTTTATTCTGGTTCAAAAAATGACGAACATGTACTTTTGTTCCACTGCAAAAGCAAGTGCTCACAGGTTAGGAAGCTCCACGTCTCGGAGTAACGAGGCAGCTGTATTTCAGCCCACCCTGTGCGCCGAGTGAGGCAGAGGGCCTTCGGGACAAATCCGTGTGCAACCATGGAATTAAAACCCAAAGTGTGTGCACAAGACAGCACAATTACCACCGTAGCGAGCTTGTCCTAGCATTTCAACACTCATCTAGATGATATTTTCTCTGTGTGATTTTACATGCACTTAGCGTTTCTTTGGATCAAGGACAGCGGGGATGCTGCAGGGCCTGGGCTGAAACCATTCCCGGGCTACTGTGGGGGCCACGATGGGCCCGGCTGGTGGGGTTGTGGGTGAGGCTGAGGAGCCAGCCCGGGCCCTCGGTGCTCCTCTCCTCCCTCACTGTAATTTTTTTATACTGGATTGTTCCAACCCCAGATACGAGTTTAGTTCTGGTTGGATCTCTTTTCAAGACTGTATTAGGCAGTCGTTCTAGGGAGAGTTTTAGAAAACCTCCGTTGGTAACACCTCCCCGCCGTAGCCCTGCCCGCTCCCGGGGCTGCGGCCCAGGGACCCACCCCGCGGGGCGGACGGACACCGGCACAGGCTCCCGGGCGAGCCGCCCGCCACACTCAAGATGGCGGCAGACAGGCGCCGGGCCGGGCGCCGCGCTCAAGATGGCGCCTCTCCCCACCTCCCCCTTTCCCCGCCCTCCCGGCGGTGACTTCCGGAGGGAGAGGGCGTCCGTCCCATGGTAACTGCGCCACGGTGGAGACGCCGCCGCCGCGGGGGCTGGTCGCTTCCTGCCGCCACCCGGGCCACAACAACGGGTCAGCTGTCTCCAGGGCCCCGCTGCCGGCAGCTGCCCCCAGGTACGCGCCGCCGGGCGGGCCGTCGGTTTTTCCCCGCCCGGCCTCCCCCTCCCCGCGGTCGTGAGGTGAGAGGATCCCGCCGGGGGGCGGGCGGGCCCCGCGGGGCGGTCTCTCCGCGCCGCCGCTGAGGTGTGCGGCCCCCGGGGCGGGAGGGCGGTACCGGCCGCCTCAGCCCACAGCCGGCTCCACCGGGCAACCGGCAGCCCCGCGGGGGCGGCCGCGGGGCCTCTGGGTGCGGGGCGGACAGGCGGCCCGACGGCTTCCCGCACCTCCAGGGGTGTCCGCCCCTGCGGTGCGGGCTCGGCGGAGGCCCCCTGTGGCGGGGGCAGTGGCGCTGCTGCAGGCGGGCTCGCCGCTGAGCCGGGGGATGCCCCGGGGAGCGGTGCCTGCGGGGTCGCCGGCGTCCCCTCGGTGGCGTGCGGGCCGTCACGGTTGCCCTGTCGGCCTCAGAGCGGTGCCCTGGTGTATCCCGAGCCTGGTTTTAAAACGTTGTGAGAAAATGAATTGTTGTTTTATGTCCCCTGCCGAATTTCTGTGCTTGTTTTAGTGGGAGATGGGACCACAGGGTGTTTCCCTCCTCCCTTTTCTTCAAAAAAAAAAATAGCATTCAGGCGCCTAACTTTTTCCATTCGTTATGAACCGAAATATGATTAGCCTTTCATGTGCTTTTGGTCTTTGTTCAGATATTCGCTGCTTGTAGTTGCCTGCTTTACTTTGTGAGGAGCAAGGACTCTGAGAACGTGAGGCCGGCAGGCAGTGGTTTCCACAGGGTACTCGAGTGGCCTCTTTGTCTGGGGAAATGAAGTTGTGGTGACTCTTGATTTCTGCCTGCACAGCTGGTGTTCTGATAAGATGCTGAAGCCTTGCTTCGGATGGTGGTGGCAAACCAAGTGCACGTATAGGCTGGGCAACAAGTGAATTGAGAGCAGCCCTGCGGAGAGGGACTTCGGGGTGCTGGTTGAGGAGATGCTCAGCATGAACTGGCGATGTGTGCTGGCAGCCCGACAAGCCAACCGTGTCTTGGGCTGCGGCGAAAGAAGTGTGGCCAGCAGGTCAAGAGAGGTGATTCCACCTCTTGGCTCTTATCTGGTGAGAGCCCACCTGGAGTGCTGTGTCCAGTTCTAGAACCTCAATGCAAGAAGGACGTGAAGCTGTAATGGGACCGCAGGAGGGTGAAGAGGATCAGGGGGCTGGAGCACCTCCCATATGAGGACAGAGGCTGAGAGAGTTGGGGCTATTCAGCCTGGAGAAGAGAGGACTCGGAGGAGAGCTTATAGCAGCCTCCCAGTACATGAAAGCTGGGGAGGGACTCCTTACAAGGGTGTGTAGTGACAGGATGGGAGGCAGTGGTTTTAAACTGGAGCAAGATAGATTTAGATTAGACATTAGGAAGAAGCTCTTCACTGTGAGGGCACTGAGGCAGTGGAACAGGTTGCCCAGGGAAGCTGTGGATGCCTTATCCCTGTCAGTGTCCAAGGCCAGGCTGGATGGGGCTCTGAGCAACCTGCTCTAGTGGGAGGTGTCCCTGCCCATGGCAAAGGTGATTGGAACTACATGGTCTTTAAGATCCTTTCCAACTCAAACCATTCTATGATTCAAATGCTGGAGACATATTGCAGAGACCATTAAGGCAGATGTCTCTCCAGAGATACATTTATTGTGGGTAGCATGCAAGCCTCTTCTTCAGCTTTGAGATTCGATGCAAATAACCAGCTACAGTGTTATCAGCGGTCGCATCTGCAGCCATTGGGACTAGCTGTCACTGTGTCCTGCTTACGGGATAGGTTAGCTCCCACGTGAAGGGCAGCTGACCTGGTGGCTTTTTCCCATCCTCCTCCTAGTAGAGGAGGAGAGGATATTGGAAGTTTAATTGGAAACGCTTCTGTGAGGAAGGCAATAGGGCACTGCATTTTCTCAGCCTCTGGATAAGACTGAAAAATATGATTTTGCAGAATGATGGATGGTTCACATTGTGTGTCATCAAACGAGAGACATCTCTTTTCGGGAGAGGGATGAAGAGCTGTAGTTACTCAAAGTGGGTCTGTAGTGTGTGTGTACTTTAAATGAATACACACATTCAGTTAAATGTATTTGATCAGAATTGCAGGTGTCTTATTATAAAATACCTGGCTTAGACAAACCTGTAAAGTAGAAACATACACTAGGATCCAGATTGTCGATGGGCTTATAAATGTGCTCAGTTTTAAAAATGTTCACTTGTGGAATTGGAGGGGTATAAAAATGTAAGAAAGCAGTTGGGACAGATAGGGATGTGGAAGAAGATGGAATTTCTGAAGTGGGGAAAAGAATAGGAGCCTGAAGCAAACAACCTGCAGTGATGGAGGTGGAAGAGGTCTAGTGGGAAACAGCCAAAGGGAAGCCGTGACAGTCTTTGGAGTGGGGAACTATGTATTAGAAAAATACAAATACTTAAACCAGCATCAATTATAGACTCCTGTGGCAAATACTGAAGTTTTTAATCACTGAATTATTGACTTAATAATGATTATAAACATTCACAGTATGTTATGGTGTTTATAGCATTCACAAGTTATGTTTATTTTACATATGTTTATATTTTACTCTGAATGTAAAATAAATACTTGTGCTTCTCTAGTTTTTCAGTAGCTCCCAGAAACTGCAACTGAATGTACAAGTGAACTGAGATACAAATTAGAGGCAAACAAACATCCAGGGGCTTTTTTTAAGTAATTATCTTTTAAATGTTAAGTTTAAAGTAACAAAACACAACAGTCTTTGACATTAATATTCTATTTAGGAATAGAATGGTTGAACTACACCATGTTTGTAGGATAAGGTAGTTTGGAAGTCATCAAGTAGAAAAGAAAATAAAATTCTGGAGAAAGATTTATTTTCTCTTTTACAGTGGAGTAATATCCTGTGGTAATAATAGACTAGTTTGAGGACACAGTTATTTTGAGATTAGAAGCTTAAATGTGTGTGTGTCGGTTAGAAGCAGATGGATATTGAAATTGGGACCTGGTGCGGTAGTGGTGCAATAGGTGGAAGAGTGTATTAGGATTTGAGGCTTCGAGCATAGCTGAGGAGCTGGGGTTTTTTTTCCTCATTTGGGGAAATTGTATATAAGGAATAAATCTTAAAGACTGGGGTTTCCTTCTTTTATTTCTTTTTTTTTCCTTTAAACCTGCTTTTGAACTCGTTACAGGGTTAAGATTGTGAGTTGTATTATGTGATAAATAAGGTTTCAGTGGAACCTGGGATAGAGCAGTTTTGGTGTCTGGGCTCTTACGTGTGTAGAGCAGTATCTTTGCTTTGACTGCCTTGTCTTGCTCCGTAATGTGCAGGAGGCATGTCTTTGAGATGAAGCACGTTCTCTATTTTTATTATTATTTTTAGCAGACAGGCATACCACATTGCTGAGAAAGTAGGGTTTTCCCTCTTCAAATGATTTTTTTTTTTTTTTCCCTTCTTTACTCCTCTCCAAATCTGCTACCCTTGCAGATTCCCAGCTCTGTTGGAGAATGCCATGTGAGGCTGTTTCTGACTGATCGAAGAATTGCTGTAGCAGGAAGAAAAGACATTGATGGGGGAGAGCCGGTCCCAAGGGGCTTTGAGAAG
This sequence comes from Trogon surrucura, assembly GCA_020746105.1. Taxonomy (NCBI): domain Eukaryota; kingdom Metazoa; phylum Chordata; class Aves; order Trogoniformes; family Trogonidae; genus Trogon; species Trogon surrucura. The sequence goes on from CM036618.1 coordinate 107,005,841, forward strand.
AAAGAGATGGAGTTCAGATTAGTAGCCTCCAAAAAAAGATCTTGCTGTAGAAGAGGTGAAAAATAAGACTGTAAAAGAACAAAGGTAAAAAGAACATGTGAAAACACTTAGTTCTCATAATGTTACCCTTTCCCATGAGGAGGCTTTTTGAATGGCTTTCATAGTAATGTTTCTCATATGTTGACCGTAGATTTGAGCAGTAAGCTTGACTTCTTCTCGAAGCTTTTAACAGAGATGATTGATTTATTAGCTTTGATAGAAGTATAGAATTACTTTCAAACTTTGAAATACATAATAAGCACCTCAGGTAATTAGCAAGCCTACAACTATCTCTCTTTAAAGTGATCAATGGCATTAATTTAGTCTGGTAACCAGGGCTATTTTCTTGTTCAGCGACCATATGGTATTTCTGAGTTTAGTGTGACTTCCTGTGAACGGTTTTTACTAAGTCAGCTGGGCTTTGGTGTGAAGTCCAGCAAAAATTAAACACTATGGGAAGGTGTGAAAATGTGCTTATGTTAAAGAAAGAAATGAAAAAAAAAGAAGTTGCTTTTCTGCCTTAAGAAAACAGGTTGCTTTCACTTTGGTTCTAAAAGTGAATTGTAGCTTCTAAATCATACCCTCAGTGAGAGCATAATGCTAAAATAGTCTAAACTTGTAACTACTACTTGTTTGACACTGGAGTTTTTAATGCAAATAACTGCTAACAGATCAGTGTTTTGTTGTAACCAAAATACTTTTTAGCTTTACTGTAAAAATGAGACCCCTTTTACAGTAACTTACCCTTTTAAGGGCATCTGTTCTTGAGGTGTGATACACTAATATTGTTGTTGCCGGTGTCCTGATGTTACTAGAGCAGCCACATGAAATTTCCATCTGAATCCTGATTTTTAAGGTTTACAGTAGTCAAAGTGTGAATTTTATCTGTCACGTAGTTTTTGGAACACTAAATCCAACAAGTCAAGAGATTTTGGGAAGTGTTCTGGGCATCGAGGAGCACAGTCCAGCTGAGCTGGTGAGAACTAGAATAACAGAGAAGATTCCTTGGTTGGGAAGCCCTGAGCTGTGTGTGAAGTGATTTTTATAAAGGTGAACAGTGCTTTTTTTTTTTTTTTTTTTTAAGGTGACCTTTACTTCCCGCTTATTAATAGCGGGTTGAACTGCTCCGCAGGAGATTCTCCAGCATGCAATATTAAGAGAAATAAATCTGGCTGGGAGAATTGTGGGGAGGGAGAACGTATTTCAGATGGAGAGCTGGGAAAGAAAAGGTCTAAAAGTGGAAGCAATCAGGCTGGGCGCGTGGGGCAAAGAAAAGCAAGGAAAGATTTTTGGGATGTGGAGTGAAGCCAGGGGTTGTGGGAGACTAAAGGTTGTTAGTGGTGTGAGGTAGGGTAGCACAGACCTTGCAAGAATAAGGATTCCTGAGGAGGGAAGGTGATGTCAGAGAGACAGAGGGAGGAAGCAGTTGGTAGATAGGCAGGAAAGAGCCTCTTGAAATTAGGGAGAAATACATCTGAAAGGAGTGACAGGCACCAGCAGAAATGGTAATGACTGTAAGGGGCACTAGTGGACTAGATGATCTTTGAGGTCCCTTCCAACCTCTAACATGCTGTGATTCTGTCTAGGAGCGTGTGGATGGAATTGAGAGTAGGGGCATGCGGAGCCCAGCCCTGGGGAGGGAAACCCGAGTGCTGAGGCTGCAAACTCGGGGACTTTTGGTATGGAGACAGCTTAAGGCACACAGCCCAAAGTGAGAGGAGCTGTGCGGGTGCACTCAGGAGGGACACGGTCAAGTGTCACACTGGATGTCCTCAGCGGTGCAGAGCCCAGAGCGGTGGTCACAGCATGCCCAGCCAACAGAAGCTGTGAATGAAATGCTCTTTCTGCCCTTCCCATTCTTAGTCCTCTCCCCATCTTTATCCTTTATGGGAGAGGTGAAAAACTTGCTTTCTGGTGGGTTGGTATAGTCAACATATGACTGGAAATAATGTTAGCTTTCTATGTTCAAGTCTCTGAAGAAAGCTCTTGCTGTGTATCTTAATCTATGGCATTGTTGTTTTTGCAGAAACAGGCAAGCGCAGCATGATAAAAACATTCTTGTGCTGTCTGTAGTACAACATAACTCTTGTGCTATGTAGCACAAATTAATAAAAATGACTGAATGGAGCCATAACTGTTAGCAGATGGATACTGTGTTTTAGTCTTGTGTAGTCTCTCCTCTTTAATGAACTTGACATGCAGAAAAAAATGGGAAGGAGAGAGCTCTGGTTTTAATAGGAGGAAATGTTTCCCTTGTCATCTGAAAACACGTTTCTGGGTGAAGTGTACATGCTCGGCGATAGTGCTTTCTTGTGGAGAGCCGTAGCATTTAGAAATTAAACTACTATTACTCCTGGATTGTTGAGAATCTCCCCCTCCTAAGCTTTAATTCTTTATCTTCTGCCTTTATGTAACCAATGTTGGTCAGGGGCTGAAACCAGCCTTGTTTTAGGCTTCCTGGTGTTTCTCTTTGCCATTGCCATCCTTGCGTGTGGTAAGACGTGGCTGTTTGGAGCTGCACCAAGGAGTAAATCTCAAAGGCAGCAGAATTTATTGCCGCAGCTAATGCTGTGCTCGTGACTTGCTTTTGAAAACTATCACAGTTACTGTTTTTCCCAAGTGTTTGAAGAGAGTATTGATGAGCATTGTTTCAGGTTTGAATGTTTAACTACAAAAGCGTCATCTTCTCATGACTTGCGCCTGTCTCATCAACAAGTGTTCTTTCAAAATATCTTAGACTTAAAATGACTAACTTAAGAAATTGGTTCTTTCAGCGCACGTTTCTTTGAAGTGTCTTCACCAATGACATATATAATTGTATATGTAACAAACAATTGTCAGTGTTTTAGGGAAGATGCATTTGCTGTTGAAATCAAGCTGCCTTTCATGAAGTGCTTGATCTGTGATTAAATATTTATACACAGGATGGAGCATCAGTGGTGAGATTTGAGAAGGCACATTTTGTAAACACAAAATCCATTCTACCTGGAATGTGAGTGGAGTGGTACAGCTCAGATTACACTTGTGCTTCAGGGTAGTGCTGGAATTAAAGCTGGGGTTTTCAGGGTTTGGTTTGTCTATTTTTTGTGAGGTCTATCAGAGTTTTGTGTTTTCCTATTAGTTGGAAGACATGGGGGTGCTTCATACCAATAGACTCGGACTGAAGATGCTTCTAAACTTGATGTGAACTTAAAAGACTTCCTTAGGCATTTTTTCTCCAGTTTGTTTGCTGAACGTAGTTGCTGTGCTCAGCAATACAGCTGATAGGATCCATTTCTAAAGCTAAAAATATTTAGTATTGAAACACCCTTTTTGGACAGCAGTTCTTGAATAAAACTGGGTGATGTGGAGATATCTTTGAGTATGAGGAAGGAAGAGGGGGATTTTGAGAACTAAGTAATTAATTAAAGATTGCTGCAGTTGTGATGTTTTGGACTTAGAAAATTAGTGTTGTGCCACATAGTTTGAATATGTAAGTTAAAACATTTTCTTTAATATGTATGCAGTTTGAAATAATTATATAAAGCTGAAGGGAATTTTTGCCTCTTGGAATAAACTTTACCCTAGTCTTAAACATATGTTCTCACTTATTGTTGATAGCTTCTTTAATACCATAAAAAACTACAGCAGGTATTGCAAGAATTCAGTAACTTAATCTTAACCCTTTGAAGTTAAATCATGTGAAATGTATGTCATGCTGTTACTTTTATAAAAAACATAATGGAGTTAAAACTAAAATCATTACGGAAACTAAAAAAAAAAAAAGATTGTTAGTATAGTTTAGAACTCACTTTTGTGACAGTAAAGACCTGAATAATCCTAGAAGTTTTTTGGCTTTGATTTAGTCATTGTATGTTTTAGCAATGAAACTATGAAATGAAGAAGCAAGATTTGTGTCAAGGGTTTTGTGGAGTATGGTATTTGTAAATGTACGATTGTGCAATAATGTTATGTTAAGACAGCAGAAGAAAGTAGTGTTACGATTGTGAACTGCAGTTGACTATTTAATGCGTAACTGCTTAACTATTGCATCAGTAAACTTCTCCTCTGCTTAATCTACTGTCAAGCAAAGGCAGTTTAAGATCCATTGCAAACTTAGTACTCTGGCAACTTGTTCTCTGTTAAAAATGGTAGAGATGGCATTGGTGGGAAAACAATTACTCGCTTTGTAAGTCGTGCTGTTGAGTTATGACTAACTATATTGATTTGCCTGGCCAACACAAACTCCAGACAGATTTTATTTTTTTTTCCATGGCCTTTTCATGAGAGGGTCACATGGCTGTTTATTATTGCCGTGGATATGGTTGAGTTCTACAAACTAAACTGCTTTCTGGGGAAAAGGAGAGGTTTTAAAATGACTTTTTTTTTCCAAATAGATTTTGATCGCTGATGTGTGACAGTGGACAGGCTTGGGGGAGGCTTGTCCCCCTCTCCTTAGCTTTTTGAAATCTTTTACGTTGCAAAGCTCTAACTTCTCTTTGTCACAGCTTCAAAAATAACATATGCAATAATGAAGTTAGTGACTTTCAGAAATACATTAATTTCTAATATTTTTTTTTTTACTATCTAGTCAGGAGAAACCAGCATTATGCTTTCTAGTGCCAAACATGTTTTTGTTGTTTCTTGAACTGGCATCTTTTTCTCTAGCCTTCAAAGACGATTTGAGTGTACAGTTCAGAGTTGCTGAATTTAGAACTTGTGCTGCTAAATCTGTAAAACCCACAGACTGAAGCTGTAATAATGGGATTGAGACTCTGAGGCTTCTTCCCACTTTCGAAGTCCAACAGTAATTAGCAGAGTTCACTCCTGTCTATCCTATGTTTCAGTGTTGCCCTCTCTGTTTCAGGGAGGGGTCGGGTGGTCTCTGCCTTAGTGTCAGAGGTTCTGGGGTAAAATTTAGTAAACTGGTAACTGTGAGTCTGAACCATATCCTAAAAAGATTATACTGCCTTGCTCTTCAAGGTTTAATGCCAGCTCTAGTCGGCCTTGTTAAGTGGATGTTCTGTGGTGTCTTGTTTGCCTTTACTGGAAACTTAAATTTGTTTTACAAATCTCCATTGTATTACAGCTCTAAGCAGAATGACTGGAGCAGAGTAGAAACCAGAAATACAGTAAGAGAAAAGATTGAGCAAAGTAAATATTTTGGTAGTTCTTAATAAGATGTAGTTACCTCTTTAGTGTGAGCTGCTTCTGGGTAGTCTTTCATTATTTACTATTTAATGTGATAAAACATGGATCAAAACAAGCACTTGTGGTTATTGCATGGGGAAGGGCAGGTGAGAGTGGTTAGAACTGATGTAGCACTTTGGTTCTTTATCACAGTTACCTTCTTGCAGTGAATTTAGACTTGTATAGACTAGTTTCCTGAGAGCCTATCTATAATTAAAAATGTTAAGCAATTCCAGTTATAGACATGGCTGCTGTGTGCAGCAGCTGTGCCCTTACTGCGGGTAATATTCTAGATGAGGGTGGCAGCACTTGCTGGGCAACACGAAATACTACAGCGTGCAAGTCCGTGGTCTTGCTTTCTACTTCCTGGCATAGGACTACGCAGTTTGCTAAACAAGTAGAAAACTACTTGCTTAAGTTAACTCTCTAGTTAGCAAGTCAAATGAGGTCAACACGTGGTCAAATGTACACCCGCATGGGTGATACAGCTCAACCAGAACAGGAGGCAAGAGACCTCGTTTAGCACTAGCGAGGTGTTTATTGATCAGTTAGCTTGTTTCCCTCTGTAATATAAAGCTTTGTCTTCCCAGTTCGTTAAACTGGACTGTTGATAACTTGAATGTGAGACGGGCGCAGACAACTAGTAAGAGCCAAGTGGTGAAAATTTTCTAGGAAATTGGTTGGTTGCAACCTTTTTGGAAAAGGTTTGGGTGAACCTTTTTTTCAGAAAAATATTTAAAATTTCTGGTGCCGTACTTTTCCTGAAGCATGGATATCTTTCTTTAAATTTGATCAGGAGCGCATATTTACTGAGAGTTCTGTCACTGAGACAGTTATGTTAGACAAGTTTAGAATAAAGATTAAAAGGTAAATATGGCTTAAATAATTGAAATACACAATACCAAGGTGTTGTATTGTACAACAAGCTGTTTACGTTAGTGGGTTTCTGTCTCTGGAGAGATTTTCCTCCAGGGCTCTTCCTTCCTCTGTGTCTGTTTTGGCATGTTTGGTACTAAGGGCATCCTTTTATGCTTACTATGATTAAGACAGTGTACTTATAGCATAGGTTTTGTTCAGTGATAAAATTAAGGGGTTGGCCAACTACCGAGTAAAGAAATATAGCATGATGCTGAGAAAACTGTGCTTTCATGACATGTCTTGTTTGGGAACAACATATGTTTTGAGTTTAACGAGCTTTTCTAATGATTTTGTCCGTATGAAAAACACGGAAATGTTTCTCTAAATACCGTAAAGCTGATGAAAAACCTTAAATAGTTTCATGGATCACTGTCAGACCAGAGGGCGTCTAGACTGAATGGTCTCTGCAGGGTTCTGTCACTAATTTTGACTTAAGTGAAACGTTAAAGCTATGCAATATTAGCAGCAGATGGTACCAAGCTAGGAATTGCTGCAAGTGCGTTGGAAAACATGGTTAGGGTTCACAATGTTTTGAAGAAACTAGAGAAGCAGTCTGGGGAAGAATATGTCTTTTGAATAAGGACAAGACTCAAGATCCTCCATTTATTGATCAGCTCTGTGCAAGCAGGCAATGAGGGAGCAGAATGAGTTTTGTGCAAAGAATCTGGGGATGTTGCAGTTAAACTGATGTGCTCTGAGCAGATGTACTGTGATACATAAGCAGGATAATTTTCCATAAATCACATGACAGTCTTGCATTCTAGGTTTAGTCTTTTTACCTCAGGAAAAGCTGAAGTGCTTTGAGAAAGTAAAGAGGCAAGTAAAGAGAACGAAGCCTTGAAAACATAATTATTTTATTCACAGAAAGATTTAGAACTCTTTCCCTTAAAGAACGGAAGACTATGGGGAGAAGGAAAGTTGTTCAGAACCGCTGGCAATGTGCTTAACTGCAACAAAGGTTGTGTAAATGGGCACTAGAAAAAAATTGTGAACTGCTGGGACAGATTACTTGGGAAGACTGTGGTATTTCCATTTCTAGAGTGCCTTATAAGGTACAGATTAACTATGTCTAGTCCGTGCTTTTCTCCCCCAGTCTTGTGAGGCAGTGTTTGCTGATTTATTGAGCTCCTTTCCAACCATTATTTTATAGTATTAGAAAATCCTAGAAGGGTTTCTAGAAAGCCGGAGCATACAAATTAGAAAGGTATCAAAGTGGTTAATAGCATTGGGCCCATGTTAATCACTTTCTCATTTTGTGCTAATGAGTCTTGCTATCAAGATTGCACATCTGTATGCCTTCGTTTCCACTCCCTGCTCTTCAAAGAACAGTAATATTGCATTGGGGGAGAGGGGGAAATACTTTTAGCAATCTTCTGGCATGCTTCCATTTCGTGACTGCAAATATCTTCCAGTTGATACACTAAGTGTATACTGATGGCTGTAAACTTGCAGAATCGTCTTTCTTCCCCAGCTTCATATGAAATTTGACTCTTGAAAACTCCACGGTAAGTTCAATATTGGATTCTGAGATTTCAGATAGCTTTGCTCATTACACTGAGTTAGAATTAAACTATAAAATAAAACGTTCCCTCGTTAGCAGATACCAGCTTTTATCTTGCGTGGCCTTTTTCCTAAACCTGGCAATTAAGATCCAGGAATAAGAGACAGTGTAGTTTGATAGCAGAAACTTGGGCCTTGGAGACAGAGCTGTCAGCATCTTAATCTTAGATATGAAGTTGAATTATGATTTGCTGAAGGGCATGTTTAATTCCTGGCTCTGTTTTCCACGTGCAGAATGTAATGCTGTAAGGATGAATTTTTGTCTGCAGATACAGAGATGAAATCTCCAACATGTATTTCTTCCTGTGTTAAAAGTCAGTATGTAAGCCCAAGGTTTTCATTTGTGGGTTGTTAGGTTGTGTTTGACTTCTGCTACAGTATCTTCAGGTTAAAGAGCAACTGTTTAAAATTTTAGTCAGTTAAAAATACCTATCACAGCAGAATTTACAGTGGTGTTTGCCCTAGTCTTGTGTATGGAAAATGCTGCTTCTTATTCCTTTGATTTTTTTTCCTTCCCTGCTACTGTTGAAGATGACTCTGTTCAGAAAGACTTCAAATGTAGTTTGTCTCTGTTCATGATTTATAATGGTACAGAAAGCTTGCAGAATTTAAATTTTATTGGAATTTCAGTGTTGTGGTTTTGTCTGGGACAGTTAACTTCCTAGTAGCTGGTACAGTGCTGTAGTTGGGATCTGGAATAGCGTTGATAACGTGCAGATGTTGTAGTTGTTGCTAATTCGTGCTTATCCCCAGGTCAAGGATTTTTTGATTTCCCAGGCTCTACAAGTGAGCAGGTACACAACAAGCTGCAAAAGAGGGCATGGCCAAGACAGCTGACCTGCTAAAACAAAAGGGATATTCCATACCATAGGACATTGTGCCCAGTATATAAACTGGTGGCAGCTGGCTGGGAAGGGCCCGATCTCTGCTCAGGGACTGGCTGGGTGTTGACCAGTGGGTGGTGAGCAATTGTATTGCACATCACTTGTTTTCTTAAGTTGTATTCCTTTTATTTACAATTATAATTATTTAAATAATATTTTTATTATTAATCAATAAATACAAAATTATTAACAATTACTGCTTTAATAGATTTATATTAAAACTTCTTTTTCCCCTTCTGATTCTCCTCCCCGTCCTGGGGAGGTGTTACAAGCAGTTGTGTGGTGCTTAGTTGCTGGTTGGGGTTAAACCACAACACCCCGTTCAGTTTGCTGCCTAGCCTTTCTAAGTGAGGAGGCTGCTTCAGTTTACACTGCTGGGACTTCTGGCGTTTTTATCGCAATGCAACTGTCCGATGGATTTCTTAATTTAAGTTCTTTAAGAGGCTGGGGGCCGTGCTAGTATGATGTTATTCTGGTTAGACAAATCTGCAGTGTTTGAAGAGCGAGAGGGCATGTGGGGTCTTTATGGCAATGAAATAATACCTTTTTTAAAACTGGTAGCATCAGACTGAAATCCCTGCAGGCTTCTTTCTGCAGGTGTGGGTTCTTAAGCTAGGCCTCCACTGGTGTTCACATTTAAATTTATTATTACAGTGTCACCCTACAGAGTTTATAGTTTCTTCAGTGAACTCTTTGTGAAAGAACTGGCATCATTTTTTAAAAGGTTATGTTGAATTTTCGTTTCCACAGCATGAGTTGCCATGGATATGTCAGGTTCGTAATGTTTGTTTACCAAGAAATGAGGTAGAGAAGGTTCATGCTAACTATTTTCAAATGACTGTTCTGCGTCCAAATGGTGCTGTTCTCATTGGGAGTTAACTGGCGAGTGAATAAATTCTACTGCCTGCTTTGAAAATTAATTAAATTCACCTTGGAATGAGTTAATGCAGAGATGTTCATGTGTATGTCTTTACTTTGCACTAGCTTGTCACTTGTTCGGGTTGCCTTTTTTGACTCTGTGGGGAAAATGGGCCTGCTGGCTTTGTGTGCCCTGCAGTATTTTGGAGCCCCGTCAATCGACATTTAAATAGCTAGAAAAAGTACGTGCATTATTGCAGTGCCTGGGAACTAAGGAATGCAGCCTTGCCACTGCAAAATCTGCTGTATTTTGTACATCTTCACAAAGCAAGGAAGGGTTCTAAACATCTCGGGGTCTGGGAAAAGGGGATGGTGAATTTTGTCTGTCTTAAGAACTGACATAACAAGGAAATTAAACCATAAAATTCCTGCATGCGTAGATCAAATGCCTGGGAGAGACTACTTCCATAATACTCGGAGTATGTTTCTGGCCAGTTCTCTGCCTTCTAAACCAGCTGCTTTGCTCCTTCTAAACTACTTATTTACTGCTCTCCCCTTCCAAAATAAGGATTGCAAAGATGAACGTGGTTATGTAATCTCTCAAATCTTGATTCAGAAATACAGACTGCTGACTTTCAAGCCCATGCAAACTGCCTGCACCACACAACAGACTGCTGCAAAGTAACCACTAGAAAAAGTATACGATTTAAAACAGAGGTTGCATGTGAACTTGCTCCTTTCCCAGGTCACACTGGAAGACGCATGGGCAGGTGTTCTTGAAAGCTGAAGAGAATGAGCGCTGTCTCTGCCATAGTGAAGGTACAAGTCGACTAAGTACTGCTCCTGTCTCATTCTAAGCTGTGCAGCCCCTGAGGACAAGGTGTGAGTGACTGTGTCGGTCTTTTGCCTTGACATTGCTGAAACAAAACCGCTAAAGACATCCCTGCCATCACAATGGAGCAACTGCTGGACTATAGGTTCCCTGTCGCTGTACAGACCTGAACATGAAGCGAGTTCCAAGAAACTGAATATAAAGTGGGTTCCGAGAAACTCAAGCTAGCCTCCACGCATCTGCCCAGACCCAGGGTCGACTTCTTGAACCCCCCCAGTGATGGTATTGGGCATGCATACCACTGCTGGTGGGAGGTGGAGTTCAGCAAATGAGCTCTTGGAATATGCAAAAAAATCTCGGAAGAAACATAAATATATAGTGAGATGACATGATAAAAGTGGAAGAAAGGACTATTCCGTGCTTACTACTCTTCTTGCCTTCTCTTGTCTTTCTCCTGGGCTGACTCTTCTCCAGCTCAACTGTGGCTCTTCCGCCTTCTTGGCTCTGTCAATGGATCAGACTGCTGGAATCCCTCAGCTTCGTGGTAGTAGCTATAACCACTAACTTCTCCCTTTTGTTTTCCTTCCTCTTTTTCTCTTTCTCCCTCTGTTGCACTCGCACACTGATTATAAGGCAAATAAAGCTCTTAGGCTCTTGACTCTGTTTTCAGTCTTAATTCTGTTCCTGAGAATGTGAGCAGAACCTTTGCACCGGTCCCTGACCGGCTTGTGACACAAGGTGAGCAACTGCTGCAGGATGCTGGCTAATTTTTTGTCAGTTAAGGCAGAAGTCAAGAGGCAATATATTGGAAAAGAGTGAAAAGGTGAATGTCTGCATGGTAAGTGAAGAATTTGTAACAAGGAAAAACACGCGTTAAAGAAACAGCCCTGTAGAAGATAGGTGACCCCTTTTAATGGGGCAAAAGACAAAATTAGCAGCAATTTTTTCTTGGTAAAATTGAGCCTTGTGTACATGCTGAGATAAACTTAATTCTGAAACCCCACATCTGCAGTGGCTCTGTCCCCTTCCACTTCATAATCAAAGGCAGGTTTCTTGAGTGAGGGAGAAGCCTGGGTGTGATCTTCTTTCTGAAGATCTTCGGTGTGTGGAGCACAGTGCTGCGTACCAACAGCTTCCCATACTCGCACTACGTTCAGCGTTATTTTAAAGTTATCTCGCATGTAAAGTTTCTTAAAGGTATTTTGACAAAAGTGCAGTAGTCTTATACCTTGTGTGTTCTGCAAACCTGAAATGTTTCTACAAAGGAGTCTTGTGTATTTTAAAATGTGTAAATAAAATACCCTCAGGGTACTAATTTTAGTGCAGTACATCCGAGGTGAGTTTCCAAACGGAGGTAACATGATGTTCTATGGGTTTGGTATCCATAGCATTAGCTAGAGAGGTGTCTTTGTGAAGTGACAGGTACAGAGATAGATGTGTTATAAACTCTGCCTGTTTAATAGAAGAGCTCTTTCATTGCTTTTATAGATGTAGCGCAAAATATCTCGAGTGATTCATGCAAGATAAACACCACTTAGCAGCTTCCACCATTAAACATAACTTTCCATTCAGAATCTGAAACACATTTTCCGTACCCATTCAGAGGTGCCGTTTAGCTGGGTCCTGCTTTGTAGCCAAACATCCAGTCACGGGTGTGTGTTGGGGAAGGAACCTTTATCTTGCAGAACAGGGAAGGCAAGCTGTGGTCTAGTTTTCTTTGATACAAGAATAACTTCTTTGGGAAGAACGTTGGTGTGCATTTGAAGAGGCTGTTACCATGTGTCTAGGATTAAATGGAGTTGTGAAATTTATGACTGGAATCGCTGAGGAACCCAGATTTCTAGCTTTGGATTTTGAGGCCTGGTAAGGTACAGCTCTCCTTGCTGGCTCTAATAGAGCCCGTGTACTGCAAATGTGCAAATTCAGCGGATTGTTATAAAATGACGGTGCTTGTGGATTAATGCCTTTTGCTGTCTGTGCTTGTTCCATTATATCAGCTGTTGTCTTGACAAAACTAAACTGTGCCTCTGCTGGTAATCACCAGTGACCAAATGATCTTGAGTAGGTCTGCTTTTATAGCAGCTCAAGCCTACTTTCCAATTAGATTTCTAGCTAAAAGCCACCTAGTATTTCTTTCTAATCATCCCATATGTACATTTTCCATACTTGGAAATTGTACTGTAGGCAGGAAAGTCACTTGGGCTAGTGACAGGGGAAGAAAACCCAAAGCACTATATACATCTGCTGGATTACCTCATTTTTCCATCAGTCCTCTTGGCCTGACCCAACAGCCAGCTTCCAAGGCTGACGTTACCAGCCATCAAGATCCTAAATATTCAGAGAGCAATCTCTGTTAAATGTTTTTGGATTAACCCTTAATGTGCAGTGAGAAAAAAAACTTGGATACAGGAGATTGGAGGGGAGAAAAGCCAAAGAGATACTAACTCAGAATATTGTTCTCTTATTCCAAAAGGGGTAACTGCTTCTGTGAGTGTGTCAGCATGAAGGAAGCCGAGCAGCCGCGTTTGTAAACTCTCTTTGCCTCCATATTACTGCTCTCTACCAGTTTGTGTGATATGAGGTGCATTTTGAACTAAATAGCCAAGTAGACGAAGCATTAAAGTGAGAATGCTTAATCTATGGAAAGTGTTAGGTTCTGCTTCACTGGGGAAGACTTAATAATCAGTTTTTTCCTCACAGTGCGTTCATGTAAAAGATTCCCTGTCTCATGCAAGCAGTTGAAGCTTGTTCTATGAGCCATAAAAATCTATCTTGTTATTCTGAATTTGAGAATTCGTCAGTGTTTTTATTTCTCCAGAATCTGCTTTGAGAGAAGAATAAATGTGTGCTACTGTTTCCTAGATTCACTTCTGAGAAATTTGTCCCAAACCATACATTAGGTTTAAAACTTAAAGTTCCCTTTGTGTGCAGATGGGATGTGGGAGCCTCCTGAGAGCTCATGATTGGCACTTCTGTGCTGCTCTGTGCAAACAGTACTTGATAGTGGGAACTTCTCTCCAACTATGTTGTTGCAGAGATTTGTCATTCTTGATCTCTGCGGGTATTGCATTTTTGAACTTTATTAATCTTCTGTGCTGAATGCCTGAGATAAGATATGTAGGTATGCTCAGTTTAATAAACGAAGGCATTCTTGCATCTTTGAAATTTTGGAAGAGGACCTCTCTGCTGGCTAGAGCTATGTATGTGACTGTTCTGTAAGGCTGCCAGGTTTTGAGAAAATTCATACTGAGAAATGGTATTTTTATAGTTAGTTTCTTGAAGGGTGTGGTTGAATTCGTGCTGCTTGAGCTTCTCTCTCTTTTCTATAGCTATTTCTCTTATGTGGGTAAACATTATGTCTTGACTCTGTCTTAAAGTGGCGAAGAGCAGGTGTGTGGATTTACAAAACAAAGAGGAATAAAATTCTTATCGTACATTTTCATTCACATTGAAGTAGTTGAACTATTTAGTCGTGTTGGCTGTTGCTTTTAGAGATAGTTTAGATGAAACTTTAAGAAGGAATTCTTTGCTTCTGGTGCTCTTGATGTGATGCTCATCATCTATAAACCTTGAAGTTGTGACCAAGGCAGAAACTTAAGGCCTTAGATACCTTTATCTTATGGTTTTTGGGTTTGTTTTTTTTTTTTGTGGAGCATAACCATAGTAGTCTAAAGCAGTCCTTTTCCCTGTATTATTCCTTTCTCCTCCTTTTAGGATTAATTAAAGAACATTTATTAGATATTTAGTGCTGGAATTCTGTCTTAATTTCTGTAAAAGGAAACTCTTAAATAGGAAAATTAATTGAATTTCTGTAAGCATTTGATGTTTTTGTGAAACTCTGAAATAAGCATATAAAAAGTTACTCTTTTTGAAGTCTTGATATGCTAGAAAGAAGGATTTCCACACAGGGAGAATTCTGCATAGTTTTGAAAGCATGGCAAGAATGTCAGTGTTCAGAACTAAACTGTGCTTTCAAATAAAATGGCAGTGTGTTTAGAATTGATGCTATAAAATCTAATTCTTGTGTGATCAATGATCTATAGCCTTTAATTTCTTGCTATATATCAGTTTTTACATACTCTGGGGAATAAACAATTGATTTTTGAATGACTGAATCTCAACGTTTCTTTCTGGGTTGGCAGTCGTGTGCTCGGTATTGCCTCTTAAGCAGGTTATTTGCTCCGTTTCATCCATTCCTGGCTAAAGAACACGGGTGTGCAAGTTAGGAATGAGTCCTGGGAAGTCTCGACTAGGGATGTCTTAAGTATGTACAGCTCTGGAAGGGCACAGAAAGCTCATTTACCTGTCCTAGGAACAGTTGTTACACGTAGACCCTGGCATTCTTGTGTAAAAGCTGTTAACTTTTGAGTTACAGTGGCCTTGAAAGGAATACTGTGAAGTGCAGATACACAATATATTAGAGTATTGTATGTATTAGAATGACTCGTATTTAGCAAAAGATTCTGGCTTGCCTCCATCCTACATAGCTGCTGTTAAACTTTTTCCTTTCTTTTCCCTGATATTCTAGACTTTTTAGCAGTTGTCATTAATTGTGTGGTTGAGCGGTTTGAATGCTAGTTGGAAACAGGTGGTGCGTGCTCTAAATATCTTGAGATACAGATGATGGCCAACAATGTTGTCATTGAAAACGTAACTATTTGCATGGCCTATGTTGAATTTTTTTTTTAGCAGAACCTTGATTTTTTTTTTCTTTGCTGTAGAGAAGCATGTACCAAGTGTTCCAAAATGAATTTAGGGGTGAAACATTGCCGAAACATCAATTCGTTATAGATTGCTAAGTGTATACAAAAACAGCGTAGAGTTTGCTGGCTTAATTGTAGAGGGCATGGATTAAACCAGCAGCAGAATGTTCTGACTCTTAGCTGAAAGGCGGCTTTGTGTGAAGCTTTCAATTTAGGATTCTGTGATTCCCACCCAGAATATCCCTGCGTTCACTGAATGTGGCATGTGTATTAACTGTGCACAACACAGTGAAATCTTTTACAAGCTGACACTTTGGGAAGGCTTAAACTTCAGGCCGTATCTGTTAGTGCGTACCTTATCTGGGTAGTAAAAACACCCAGTTTGCAATAGCTCATCCTGTAGTGTAGCGTTAGTTTGGGGTCTGTTGGCAGGTTGAACCTTCTAAACTTGTGGTTAAAATTGTGTAGTTTCAGGTGTGCTGTAATTGAAGACTTTAGAAAAGAAGAATCAAATTGAGGCAATTAATTGAGCCTCCTTAATTAAATCTGGGGCTGAAACACTCTTATAATTAAATCTTTGAAAGTATTATCCGTATCTCTGTACCATGTTGTACTGCTAATCTCTTCAGTTGGGTAAATGAGGGCTGGTTCAGACCTTTCTCTTAGGCAGAGTCCCTAGACCATTAAGCTAGCTAAAATAAATGTAGACATTTGGTTTTCATTAGTGCTGTAACTGAAACAAAAACATTTTAATGACTGATCCCAGAGTATTTTGAAGTTTGTGCAACTTTGCTGGGAAGGTATTTAAGCTGTGGTATCAGTTGCAAGTTGGCCACCGGCCAGTTTCTCGAGGCTGTTTCAAAGCAAGATGTTGGGTTTCCAGAGTGCCGCAGAACGGGAAAACTTGGAGAGGGGAGGAGCTGTGGAAGGTAGTTATGGTGAAATCTGTGCTAGTGAAATGAAATAATCTGCTACAAGGTGACAGTGACAATACTGATGTTGTACTACAGTTTGCTGCTTTCTTAAAGAGCTGTTCCAGTTACTTGAGAAAAGGTACAGTTTTAAGCTTTAATACTTATATTAATGAAGAATCTACCACTCAAGGAATTGGCATGCTTTTTTAGATGGGTTTTTAGGATCATAAACTTGCACAAAGTGGAGTGTTGCTTCTAAGAGAAGGAAGCAGTATGTTGCTTACAAGATCTAACTTTAAAAATGCTTTTGAGGAAGGTACTTGATTTGGTCTTGGAAGAGGGATAGCAGTGAAATCTGCTAAAAAAATTAGCATTGTGGACTTGGTCTTTGACAAACAAAATATTAATTCCTAGCTTTACATTCATGGGAGAAGCTAGAGATGGTTCAAGTGCTGTAAGATGAGGTTTGCTTATTCTGTATCGTGTTGTAGTCACAACAATGTCTCATGAAAACCTGCTCAAGTTGTTGAAACGTTCTTGGGTGGTCAGGGGTCAGTCAGGGAGATGGGGACTGGACAGCCAGGGCTTCATCATGTCCAAACTGAATTTTTGTGGTTGCTGCTTGGCCTGGGCAGTGAGAGAGCCAATAGTGGTGTTTACCGGAGTAACCTTAGGGTTTTTGTGGGTTTTGTTTTTGTTTTTTTCACCCTCCCTCTCCTTACGGGTGATTTAGAGTCAAGTGGCAATTAGAAAAAGACCAGATTACTTCATTTAGACATCTAGAAATTGATAGTGATTTGAGCTAGGGCAAACTTGCACCTCTAGCAAAATAATAATGCTCAGATGGAATTACTGAATTGTTTATGTGAGCAGGTGTGGTTTTTGATGGGTTCATCTGCACATTATAACTGCAGTGAAGTGACAGCTGTAATTGATGAAAACAAAGTGTTCCTACAGAAATTTGCCTGTCATAAGCAAGAAGGAGTGATGCCAGAGTGGCTGAAGGTCTGGGCGGCTTCTGAGAGTTCAATCACAGTTTTGCAGTTGATATGTGTATACTTGATTTTATACACTAACCTTTTAGGAATAATGTTCCTGTGTAGAATGTGTAAATGTAAAATGAACCTAAGTAAATTGTTGTTGTGTCTTTTGCAATTATTATATTTTTGCATCTCTTATTATTTCAGTTTACAGTATCATGTGTACAATATATACTTTTTTCACTGTCTTTCTAAGGATTCTGTAAGTTCCATAGTAAGTCTTGAAGAGAAATACAGTAATTTACAATATAAATTTTACCTGAAGTAGTAAAGTGGTTCTCTGGGGTTTTTTTAGGAGACTGTGTTCAGTGCATGTCATAGTAGCTTTAGTTGAATGTCTGGATTAAAAATTTGTGCGAATGTGAATTAACACAGAATTACTGCTCTTCTGGGAAGGGTCTGAAAGGCAGAATGCCTTTCCTTTCCTCTCATATTCTGTCTCTAGGATGTTTCTTTTGTGGTTTCACTATTGGGACTGTCCCATCTACTAAAGCTTATGGGGAGTAGCTGCAATTCTGAGACTGAATTAAAGGAATGGCCCATTTCTCACATATGTACAGGTGCCGAAAACATTGTGTGCTTACACTTTCATCTTCTGCAAATGGAAGTAATGGAATAGATGCAGATGCATGCTTGCTTTGGTACCTTTAGCTACAGGTTAGAAATCCAATACTATATTCACATTTATGTAATTTTTTTTGCACTGCCATGTAATAATAATTATGATCTTGTGATCAGGTAAGTATCTCCAGTGGTTAAACTGAAGATAACTTACCTGAGCTGAGGTTTTTGGTAATACTAGTGTGTTATTCAAAATGTGAGAAGTGTTTGGGTACTGAAGGACTGCATAGTTTGTAATAATTCAGTGTTAAGAAGATAACTTCATTTTCTGATTGTTAAATGCTAGAAACTAACATGTAATTGATACTATACATTGAAAGTGCTTCAGCCAGATTTATTTTTTTTTTGTCTTAGAACCATAGGATGTGTTGGGCTGAAAGGGACCTTTAAAGGTCATCTAGTCTAACACCCTGCAGTGAGCATAAACATCTTTAACCACATCAGGTTGCTCAGAGCCCCATCAAGCCTGACCTTGAATCTTCTCACATTCTAATACTCATTAGGTGTTTTATATAATATATAATTTTTAAAAGATTAATTTTAATAGAGAAACAGAATAAGCAGGAAGAAAGAGAATGCACCATTACAAAACTGGAGATAAAGTAAGTTTAGGAAGAATGAAGTAGCAACAAAAAGAAAAAGATCTGCTCTCCGTAGAGCGAGGCATTTAAAGAACATAGAAATGGCTGTGTTGAATTTGACTTGTAATTTGGGTGCTCACTGTGTCAGCTACTGCCAGAAGCTTCAGGATCGGTGGAGAAATGCTGTGGAAAGTAGTTGGGAGACTGCTGGGGCTGCCTGGGCCTTACTAGTTTAGGGGAGAGCTCCTCATGAAGAAGTCCAGCACTAGTCAGTGCTGGTCATCCAGGCTCGCTTTGGAATAAATTGACTGACTTGCACCTTGAAAATACTATTTTCAAAGACAGTATCGAGGCAAATGTTCCAGCAAGCAGTTAAATGCTTCTTGTTCTGGGGGCGAAGTGTCACGCTGCAGCCAGGCCAGTGCCACAGCCTCTTCTCTGCCCCAGCTCTGGCAGTCGTCAGGTTCACCTTGGGGCCAGCATGGCTGGCCAGCCAGGAAGAAATACAGCCTGGTGGGAGGGGCTCTGAGGGAGAAGGGGCTTTCATGATCTTAGGCTGCTTAGCCTTGAAAGGAGGTGTCTGAGAGGGGATCTTTTTAATGTGTATAGATATCTGAGGGGTGGGTGTCAAGAGGAAGGGGACAGTCTCTTTTCAGTGGTGCCCAGCAGGAGGACAAGGAACAATGGGTTTAAGTTAGGACATAGGAAGTTCCCCTTCAACATAAGGAGAAATTTCTTTACTGTGAGGGTGACGGAGCCCTGGCACAGGCTGCCCAGAGAGGTTGTGGAGTCTCCTCTGGAGACTTTCAAAACCGGCCTGGATACGTTCCTGCATGGCCTGCCCTAGGGGATCCTGCTCTGGCAGAGGGGTTGGACTAGATGATCTCTAGAGGTCCCTTCCAACGCTGAACATTCTCTGATTCTATGATCTTGGCCAATAGCAGCAGGTCAGTCCCAGGACTGAAGAACACCAGGGCTGGTGGGGCAGGGCTGGGACTGCAATCTTATTGTAAGGTATCTTGCCACCTGTCGCGGGTTAGGGCTGGGCCGGCCACTAACACGGACAGACGCTCTCTAACCCCCTCTTCCCCCCCCCCAAAACAGGAAGAGAAAAGGGAATGAGGCAGAGAGACTTACGGATTAGAGGAGGAAAAAAACTAGAACAGCTTTAATGAAAATAATAGGAATAATGGTAAAAAGATAAAAGTAAAGAACTATATACAACTATAGATAGTAGCCCGATATCAAACCCGACTCCCTCCCCCGATAGCAATCCCCACTGGTGCTGCAGAGCAGGAGGCACTGGGGAAGCCCCAGGCTCAGCAGCAGCAGGAGCTGGATACAGGGAGCTGGATTCGGGAACACGGGATCCGGATCAAAAGCAGGAGGTCAGATGGAGTCCTCTCTGGACACCGGCCATTGCAGAAAGGAAGGGCGAAAAGGCCGAAAAGGGAAAAAAGGGACGAAACTCTCGTGATCACTCAATTTATACTAAATATGACGTATATGGGATGGAACACTCTCGTTGGTCACCTGTCCTGTCTATTACCCCCCGGAGGTGCCACCTTTTACTTCCTTGTGCCCCCCTCTTACTACCCAGCACCCCCAGTGTGGCACACCAGAGCCAGCAGTGGCCTTGGTCACTATAGGAATAAGTATCAGCAAGAGCCTTTCTGCACACCAGTCCCAGGCAGTGACTGTAAACATCAGGTGTTATCACTGCCAGTAGCACACACTGTCTGCAAAAACATGCTGCTGACTTCAGAACGTGCAGCCTTTTAGAAGACACTAAACTGGAAAGTAAAATTCACTAAACAGGACTGGGTTTTCAGCTAAACCCAGGACACCACCTTAGAGGGTGAAGTTATTTGTTATGGTTTGAGCCAGAGATGTGAAAAGCTGAACATCTTAAACATCAGCTCTTTATCTCTCTTCCAATAGACTTTCCTTTGGCATTGATAGCATGAGCAGCTAAATGTTCTTGTCAACAATATAGATTTGAATTGTACTAAATCTGGCCATATTCCACATTTATTGTTGTGTGGCAATGAATTCTATAGGCTGACTGATTTCAAAGATGTCAAGGTGCCAAAGTTAGGTTTTTATTGAATGTTTTCTGGTTGTGAGCAGACAACTTGCTTTACTTCTGTTGTGTTACTCTCCACTGTTAGGCTCCACTTGGGAACAATATTCTTTCTAATGAGTCTTAAGCGCAAAGCTCCGGTAAGAGCAACAACATCTGGCTGTAAAAAGGCTTTGCTCTTTCTCCTGGTTTGTGACTTCCATGTGCCAGATACTTCGTGGCTTCATCCACCTGCATCTTGCTCAAAGCACGTGAGGTGTGGGGAAGAAAAGGAAGGTGCTGTATGCAGACTCATGAGATGCAGGCAGCTGAGGAGGAAGCTATAGAACATGGGAATAATAATGTGGAAGTCACCTGAATGTGTTAGACTTCTTAACTCTTGAAGACAAAGAGGCTTGAAATTCCTAATTCTGGTTAACTTCTCTAGGCAGTTTTTCTCCCTACGGTTTTTAGAATGGCACACTCCTTTTCTTTGCAAGGTAAATAATTTATGTAACTTCAATGCCTTTTGATATAGGTGCATTGGGACTTCTTTCCCCCCTTGCCTTCTGGGTAAGTGTAATAGTCAGAATGACAGGAGTGTTCTACTAGGGAAAGATAGGATGGGGGTTAGATGGAAATTATGTGATGTGGAATCAGTTTCTTGATGCTGGCAGAAAAGAATAAAAGGCGGAGGCTTAGAGGAAGGCGCTGCAACACTGACAAGAACTTTCCTTTGAGAGAAGGACCTGAGGAATCCATAGAGAATGCCACTGAGGCGGTTTCATTAAAGATGAGTTTGACTCTATAAATAAGAGCTGATCAAATAAGCTGTTGGTATCTTCAAAGAACTGGAAGCAGAGAAGTTGAATGAATTAGATTTAAAAGGCAATTAAGTAAATGGTGATTCTTTTAATGGAATCTTTATTTTTCTTTTACTGATTATGTCTGATCAGATAATGACTGTTACAAAGCATGCAGAAGAATTGAATTAGTTAAACTATAGTGCAAACTTAAGTGCTGCAGCGGTGAAAACTTCATGGAAAGTTTGATAGAAGCTGTGGAGGATGAGGTCCTGGAGTAGGGGAGGGTGCAGCTTTAAGATTGTATCAATGCCTAACTTAAACATTCACCGTGGTCTTGGAAGCACAACAATTTCTGTGTGATTCATGGAATTGTTAATTTAGATTTTGGGTTTTTTTTTTTCTCCTACTTCTGTTTGCTTCATTGCTTGAGTAAGTAATGGAGTGAAGTCTGGAGGTGACTGTAGGAACACTTACTTGAAATTTAGAATTAAGTCTGTTTTTGTTTGATGGAAGGAAAAATACAGCTGCCTGAATAAAGATACTGACACTGCTTCTTTATAGAAATGAAAAATATGTGGGTTTTTTTTTAACTGACTGAACATGGAGTAAAACTTGAAAATAAAACTGCGTGTGTGTGCTTTCCTGGTTCCCATGTTCATATTACCCAGTTAACATCTTTAAGGGGACAGCGACTGAATAGCAACCTAGAAATATTTACCTCCTTCTAATCCATAAGTGAGTGTGCTTCAGTACCATTGCAAATAGTTTATCATAACTTGATAAATGTTGGAGAGAAGTATGTAATTTCAGTACTCATTTACACGTAATTTCTTACTGTAGGTGCAGACCTGTCTAAAAACATGCAAACCAAACTAACCTATCTTCTGGAGCAAGGAGATCCTTAGTTTTCTTTTTCTTACTGAGCATTCACTTTTGATGGTCCACTGCTGCCATTGATGGCATTAAAGATTCCAGAAGAAATATTTTAATGTGATTAACCCAAGACATTAAGCTGAGATTAAGTTAAAATTTCTTAAGCATTCTTGATTCGAGGAAAGTAGAGCAAATCAGCAGACTGTGAAATAGGAATTGGTCTGCCTTGAGGTTTTAAGCTGGGAGTGGGAGTGTTGGAATGCCAGACTCCTGCCTCCACCCTGACTTTTCTGTTACTTTTTGAGACTTTGTGCTGCACTTTTCAAAGAAAGGTCGTGAGTAGGAACATAGTCCTTTGCTTTTCCTGAGTGCTAAAAGTCCTCTACGAGGAGAGAGTGAGTGGAGCAATAAACTGCTTTCCCTCTTTCCATTACCTCATCCTTCAACCTTCCTTGTTTTGTCAGTCCAAGCCAGTGTTGCAGACACTACTTTTTTTTTTTTTTTTTTTTGCCTACTCTTATAGTGACCTGATGGGCAAATTGTGTTTTAATGATTTAGTGCAAGAAGCCTAGATTTAGCTTGTGCTGTAAAATGCAAACGTGTAATTACAAGGTTGCTGCTTAGTTTAACAATAATTGTATTAGTCTTTTTAATTTCTGAGAGCTGTTTGAATATCTTTCCATAGGTTAGCTATGGGGTGGGGGGGACGACAAACCACGTCAGTGCTTGCATTTACTTTCTAGCCCATCCAGCTTTGCTGCAGTCCATAAGAGCGTGCCCTGCGTGGAGAATGGAGCACAGTTTCTCAAATGCAGTTCAGCTCTGCGAAATATTTAGTGGCAACAGCTGCTTCCATCTGTGTACCCGTGCGAGAAGAGGTGTTCAGCTGAGCAGGCGGCGTGTTCTGTTTATTGTGCTATGCATAATGCTAGCACGTGCTCTCAGTTTGCAAATCTGCAGAATCTGGCATATTTTCTCTGAAGCTCATTGAGCAAAATGTGACTGAAAGAGAGTGTATATATAGCAGTACATTAAAAACAAACAAAACCGAAAAAACACCCTGAATCTTGTGGTGATTTGAAGACATGGCTTACTTGGTTGTCTGTCAAAATTGCCTTCTGTTGTAAAAGACAGGTATGTTATTTTTCTTTATCTGTATTCCATCCTAAAAGTGAACGATTGCCTTCTGTCTAGGTCTCCAGAGAAGGAGCCAGGGCTTTTGGCATGTTCTTCCAGTTCTGACAGTGCACCTAGAATCTATTTGCAACTGGCTGATATCATCTTGGGCAATTCCAATTCACTGAGTCCGTTCACCTTGGTCCACAAAATGTATTTTCAGTGCAAATATATCTGGGCATTGGGATACACTAATTATAAATTCAGAATTTCCAACTGAAATGTTGGAATTTTATTATAGGATAAATACAATTTATTTTCCTTTTTTTCCTTTAAGATATAATAGCTGCAATTACTTTTTTTTTTTTAAATAGTCTTTGGTTGCCCTCCTGCTTGTTTTAGCTACTGTTTTGCCACATCAACTAACTTGAAGCAGGGCAGCCAATTCTTTTCTCTGATTCTGTGAGTAAACACTTGTTCTGCTTGTGCTTGCAGGCTGAAGGGAAGGAGTGGTGTAAGTCCCGATTCTGCACCAGGCAGACTGGATAAAATGTTGAGAGCTTAGATTTTGTGGAGAGGAATTTTGACTTGGAAATCCTTTGAGGGAATCGGTGAGCATGAAGAAAGGGTTTGTTGGAAATAACCAGTGTTCAGGGAAATCCAGGCCATGTAGCGTATGGACAGCACAGAGTGGTGTTTGCTTTTGATTGTCTACAAAAGCTTGGAGTTTGAAAGTAGAAGATTAGCAGACAGAAGAAAGAAGCTGAGGTGTTGGCAGACATCATAGATCATCAGAACTAGTATCACTTCTGGAGAACAGGATGAGTTCAGGTGCAGTATTACCTAAGGTCGGCTAGAGAGGAGACTCACTGGATTTGCAGTACCCTGCAGTTTATATAAGAAGATTAGAAACCATGGCATAACTAATGTTTAAAACCATTCTAATTATGTTAAGGTATTTGGACCCAACAGCTAAATTCTGCTGGTTGCAGCCCATATATTTGTATATGGGCATTAATTATGTCAACTGCAGAAAATGAAAAGCAGACCTCCTGCTCAAATATTGTCAGTCCGTTGTTATGTTTCCTGTAGGCTACAGGTTGTTTTTAAAATCCGTATTTTATTCAAATGCTGTTTGAAGTACTGACTTTCCCCTTCTGCAGTACTGTATGTTGCAGTGATCAGTATAGACATGTCCCACTTTGAAGTGGTCTATACTTAATTACCTTGTTGAAATTCCAAGCACAGCTCCACTTGGAAATTTACACTGGGATTCCTTCTGCCCTCATGAGACTAATCAGTTCAGACTCTCTTTATTTTCAGTCCAGGTACAGCTACTGCTTTTTAAGTCTTTTCCAAGCTTTAAGAAAAATTGAATTTCATAGAGAAAAAAAATACAGAAAGCATTAAGCAGCATGATATTCTGATAACTGATAATGAGAGACTTTGCTCCGATCGATCTCTCTTAAGTGTCCTTTGCAGAAACGTGATCTTGGCAAATGAGCACAAATAGTTTGTACTGGTTAATTTTCCACCTCGAGTAAAGCGTAGAAACATGAGATGGTATTACCAGGTTTTAAGAGTATTAGAAATCTGCCCTCCGCTTGCACACAAATATTTACCTTTTGATTATTTACATTATACAGATGTAATTACATTTCAGGCAGTGAGTAAGGTACTTTATATTCATGTAGTAGGCAAGATCAGCGAGACACTTGGACTTCCTCAGACAGCATCCTGATTCACATAGTTCTCTGCACCCAGCGAAAAATGTGTAGTAGTGGCCTTAATTGGAATATACTTTGACCTGGTGGTAATCTTCAAGGTATGCTGAAATAACTTCAAGTCATTCTTCAAGGCAAGTCTGTTCCCTTCCCATCACTCCTGAGGCTTCTACTGAGTAAAAGCTTTTTACTGCAGAGAAATGAGATTTCAGTTAAAAAAAAAAAAAAAGAAAAATCTTGATGGTTTACTGCAACGGAAGCAGGCTCTTGTGAAATTCTAGAAATTCTTGACTCAAGACCATTGGTTCTAAAATTAAATTGTTCATTCAATTTACATGAGCAATGAAAACTTGTCCGATAACTTTAGAGGATACTGCCTGAAGCTGGCTCTCAAATAGCATGTTAGAAAACTTAATTTCTTACTCCTAATCTCTGACTTGTGTAGTGACGTTCTGAACCAGTCAGCATGCAGTATATTTAGTGTTTTGGTACCTTACAAGGTCTCAATCCTTGTTTTCAGGTTAAAAAGCTATTTGAAGTTTCCTTCAGTTTTAATACACATTTATAAATTTAAATGGCTGCTTATTGATTGCTTCTCTGTTTGTTGGTAATGTCTAAACTTAAATACAGAGAGTAGATGCTGTCCTCTTCTATTTTATTTTTGTGAAACTTCAAAGTATTTACTTGAAGGTACTGTAGATGAAATAATAAATCCCTGTAGATGAAATAATAAATCCATGCCAGTTACATTTTGGAGAGGATGGGATGATAATTGCTACTAATCTTGTTATGTAAAAATTGCATCTTGGTCTAAAAGTCCCAAGTTAAACACAGTTCTGACAAGAAGTCATCATCCAGGAAACACAGAAATTAGATTTTAATTACACTGGACAAAATAAAAGAGAGGGTTACTGGTGAAGCAGTGCCAAAGGAGAAGAAAATCGATGTTAACCTGTTTGATAGAGGTGTTTTGGGTTTTTTTAAGAAAATTTTATGGACTCCTATGGGTGGTGGGCTAGTAGTGGTTGAACTCCCTGGATAACAGTAGGGTGAATTTATGTTTATAGCTCTCCTAGCTGGGTGGTGTAACAGTACAGGGGAAGCAACAGATTCCATTTCTTCTTAATTTTTTGGTACAAAATATTTAGATAACTGATAATTTGACTTTTCAAAATACGTGCCCATGTTTTGTTGTTCTGAAAGTATATTAAAAGCTTTGTTTCTCTTCCCTGCTGCCACCCATGACCACCCCCCACCCCCCCAAAAAGAAAAACACCTCACCACAACAAACAAACAACAAACACAACAGGTTTTATGGGGGGAGAAGGAGAGAGAATCTGCCCTGACAAAGGAATTTCCTGTGCAAAAAGCGTAATCGATCAGGAGTGGGCAAAAGCTCGTGCCCACACAAACGAGGTGCTGAACTTGGACGCAGAATGTCGTGTGCGATGCGATGGCAGCCGCTGCGATGAACGTGTGCGAACAGCGTATCAGCAGCACCTGAGCAGCAGCATCATGGGGTTTGTTAAACCTGCACCTCGTACAGTAAGATTTATGACTTGGAATATGTCTCAGTGCTTTAAGGCTATTTCTGATGCGCAAAACTCACACACAGGTTTGTGCGTGGAAATGGTCAGTAAGTTTGCTACGTTAACCCTTCTCAGGAGAGTGAACTGCCGCATACAGCAGCTGAGACACAGAGCCTTGCTCCGTGTTCAGATTAAATTTTCATTTTGGAAACTAAGTGTACGTGTATTTGCATGTGTATCTCTGTGCTACCTCTGTCTCTTGATGTGCTGGATTTATCCTGCTTGTAACTTTTCAAATAAGACAGATGTAACTGGTTTTTAATATTTCTGCGTGCTTGGAATTCATTTGGGATTGGCTGTGATACAGGAAGGGAAGTCAAACATTGCAAAACATTCTTCCAAGCTGTGACAATGAATGCCTGATAATCCTAAATCTCCAATGATTGTGTTGATCGAACCACCAAAATCTTTCCATAAATATAGTGATTTGTTTCAAATTGATAACAAAATTAAGTCCATTTCTTGCCTGTGACAGGCTGCTTTGGGGATTTTTGCATTTATGTCTTTTTTCTCTTTAAAGAGGGAAGTAGATTTTGGATTTTTTTTTGAATTGTTATTCCCAGCCCATATCTTGGCCAGATCCTTGGGTTTCATCCTGATGATGACGTTCAGTCTTTCTCCTCCCCGCTACTCTGGTTCCTAGGCCAATTCACCCTCTTCAAGAACTTTCTTTTTCTTCTCAGCACGTTTGTCTCAAAGGCCAAGAGAAAGAATTCACGTCAAGATGCGTAACTCTTTCAAATGCACAACGCTTCCAGTAATGCTGGGTGTTTGACTGAGCCTGTCACATTAAGGACGAGTTGAGGTCCTGCTTTGTCACTTGTGTTTTCATTTTTATTTGTCTGATCTCTGATTCTGATTTATTCTTGTGGCAGTACCGAGAGGCTATCCAGTAGCTGACATACTGATTCTGATTTGTCTCCTGCTGACCTCCCATAGTAAATTTACAACAGATGATTGAGCTTCTGTCTGGCAAGCTTGAGTTTTTCATGCTGAAAGGTGATAGCCAACTTGGCGTCTGTTTTGTTCTGCACAGGTGGTGATGAGGAGAACTTCACTGAGCCAGGTGCACAGAATATGAGATACTTTTGCACAAAGAGTGGCAGTAGTTTGAGTTGTTTTTTAACCCCAAGTGCCCACACATAGTGTCGTGTAGCAAGCAACCTGGTCTAATGGGAGGTGTCCATGCCCATGAGCATGGGGATTGAACGAGATCACCTTGAAGGTCCCTTCCAACCCAAACCATTCTGTGATCTGTGATTCTATACAGACATGGCTATGGCTAAAACCCTGCCGTTCTTCCCTTGACAAGAATCTGTTTGCAGCGCAGTCTCCGTTCAGTTCTGTTGACACGTAGGATTTGTGTGTTGAAACAGTAGTGCTCAATTCATCCATGGAATTCTTATTGTTTGGATTGTTTCCACCTGCCTGAGACTATTGCTTTAAAAAATATTTCCGGAAAGAACACTTTCTATGATGCTTTAAGACAATGTTCTGTTTGATTATATCACGAGAAATGAAGGTAATTTACTTACTAGTAATAATATTGGCATGGGTTTTAATGTTTGTCTCTTCAGTGGTGAATACACTTTTAGAAAGGTATGTTATAAAGGTGTACTGAAAAAATGCTTGAGACTTACCAACATTCTTCCTAACTTTGCTGTTGGAAATGTAAAATAGGTAGATACCAGAATTGCATTCCAGCATTGACCTACTAGCAGGCAAGAGGATTTCCACTTCAGTGCTGCAGTTCATTAAAGAGTTGTAAACCGAAATGCTGCAAAAGTGCACTGTGGGCATGTGACGAGGGATTCCTGATAACCTCAAGGCTGGCTCCCAAATGATATTATTAATTCTGTGAGTAATCCGGGAAAAATCAGTAGGGTTTCTTTGACTTTTGCCCTCCGAGGTTGCAGTTTTTATAGCTTGGAGTGGCTATTAGTAACAGTAGCTCTTGAAGTGTAATTTAGAAAACCCCAGGAAATGTGTTCCTGTTTTTCTTTCTGATGCAGCTACAGCTGACAACTCCTCTTCCTTTAGCCCTTAATTCCGTGTGCCGCTGTTCCTGGAAACCTGTTTGGAATGTTATAATGAAGTTTTTTCACTTGCCTGAAGTACATCAGATGTATCACATGAGCCTGGTTTCCAGTGGAGAATTTGTTCTGCGTGCAGTCAGCTGTTTCTCGTGAGCCACACTGTTGGCTGGGTTAGGAAGGAAAGGGTCGCTTTGTGCAGGCTCTGAGAAGTTAATGGGTTTAATTCTTCTGTATTGGGAAGGCTGTTACAGTTTTTAGCTCATTTGTGTTCAAGGTAACTAATCCAGGACTGGAAAGTGACAACTTTTCTGGGTGTTAGTGACAATTAAAGCATCGATTACCATTTTGATTGTGGGTAATCTGGAGATAAAGTGTCATGTTTTGTGGTGATGAAGGGATAAAAGTGGCATAAGTATTTGCATCGTTTCTTGTGAACATGTTCTCCTTTTTTATCTAGCTTGAAGCTTATGTTTTCTTCAGTTGCCTTTTGAGAATTATTTTCAGCATCATTACAATATCTTATCTTGAAGACTAACACAAATAGCTATTTCATATTGCTTTTCTCCTTATTTAGCATCTTTCAAGAGTGGCATCATCCTGCCTAGAACTGATCTACCTCTTTCCAGGTGCCTCTTCAGCTGTTCCATTTTGCCTCTGCTCTCCGGAGTTGGTGTCATACAGTCTGCTTTGGACAGGACAAGAGTCCTGAGAATATTAGACATTAACTGTTCTGCATCTGTGGCCTCTTGTCTGGATCTCACTTGTATACAGAACGGTCAGCTATATATATATATATATAAACATTTCCTGTTTTAAGACTTTCTTACTATGCAAATTAATCTTGGCTATTCTTTAAAACTGCTGCTCTAGCTTCAGGTAGGCTTACCTTGCTATTTAGTGTTAGCAACGTATTTCTTTGATGCATATCCATGTAACTTTGACAGTGTTACAGTTTTCCAGTTTAGTTAGCTGCTTTATCTTTCTTAAGTCAGATTTGGATAAAGCATACCCTTTGAAACCAGATAAATGGGAAAGCACGTAATTTCATACAGCAAAGTTTTAAAAAGTTTTATCCAGTCTTCAGCAGTATTTAACTTTAGCTGCTATGGTTAGGAGATTATGAAAGGTTTAAATTTTTTGCAGGTTTTCAAAATTTGCTGATAATTATTATCTCTGAAGCCAGCAGCTGTGTTCCTGGGTACATCAAACAAGTAGGTAATATATTTGTGACTAAACTTGCCTTTGGAAAACTTTTCCATTGTTCAGTATCTCTTAAGCCTAATAATACCAAAGTCACATTATAACCCTGAAAAGTCACAGTATTTGTTAGAGCCAGTTAGTATTTTCATTATCAGCTTAGAAAAATCACAAAATCCAGTAATGCTCTTAGGAAGCACATCTTCTATAGCTTGCTCATAAACTAGATAAATCGAGAGTTTTCCTACTAGGGTTTGGGTTTTTTTTTTTTGCATTTATCTGTCATTGTTCCTCAGGAACAGAAAGATAATTTCTTCATTTCTGATTTCAGGCAAAGTTGACCAATTTGTTGTACTTACATCCCAGGACAAGGCCATAAGAAACATCTCACTCTAGTATATATGGAGTGTATATATATATAGTATAGCTGTTGATGGCATTTAGGCTTGTTCTCCTTTCTGCTTCTCACTTTTTCTAGTTAAAAGAATGTAAGGCCAGTCTTACAAGCTCTTCAGTGCTGTTAGAAACACGTTGAAGTACGCAAGAAGTATTTCCCAAATTATGGTGACGTACAACACACCTTGGCTTTTGTAAATTGGATTTTTTTGTAAATTAGATTCTTGATACTTGCTGATTTTAGATAATCAGAGGAGACAGAGCAGTTAAATTATTTCATGATTATCAGTTGTTTCGAACGCTGGTACACCTGACTGTTCACAGGTCCACTGCACATGGAGGTGGGTGATTTGCATTTATCCCTTTAGTAAGCACATAGGGCAGGCTTCTGACTGTTCAGCTATGAGTTGTACATGGGCAAGAAGTGCTTTTTGTATTTTTTTTCTTATGACCTCTAAAGCATCTTTTCAAAGGATAAAAACAAATAGGTTTAAGAAAAATAAGTACCTGCAACTTGCCGGTATCCACTGTTAAAGTTCTATTTTCAGGGGCTTAAAGTTCTAGTGTTGGTTTTCAGTATTTTCTTTTGGAAAGACAGGCTCTTTGGTGATCGATAGTTAGTGTTTGTTCAGTGGTCTTTTAACAGTTCAAAATAGTCAACAGGCTTAATCTGAAATTGGTGAAATGTAACTGCATTGTAACTTACCAGTTGAGTAAGCATCATTTGGAAAAGGTTTCTTGAAATACTTTCTTGAAGTCAATATGTAAAACCAAAATCATTTTAAAGATGACTTTTAATATTACTGTTTCTCACTCATCTTCTGAACAAAATTTCTGTTCTTGTCTTCCAACTGCTCTCCTTAGGAGCTTTGAAACAATCTCAGCCTACGCTGGAAAACTTGAGGCATTCCTCATCAATGAGGTTTATGGTGCCTGACACTTCAGTGTTGCTGCGGGTGGTGCAAATGCAGGGCAGGTCACCGCCATCGTTAAAAGGTGAAACTGGTTAATGGAGTCTGTAGAATCTGTGCACCCACAGAACCTTCTTGGTTATGTGTTAAAACCATCCTGCACATCTAAACTTCTTGCAGTGATAAATAGTGTTTATGCAGGTGGGTTTTCTATGCATTAAGATTGCCTACAGGACAGACGCAGAGATTTCTCCTTTTCTATCTGGACTGCTGCTTCTAGAAATTAATCTTCTGAGTTTCTGGTTTTCGTGGTTCAATAAACTTTGTAATAAGGAAAATTGAGGAACGTGGGAGATAAATATTAAAAATAAAAGCAGGAGTTGAGAAGGAAGCAAAGGTCCGTATGAAAGAAAGAGAAATGATGCTATACCTGGTACATAAGGTGCAATAGTTATTGATGGACTAGCAGGGCTTTGTGAAATGCATTTGGTAGTAACAACCATACCTCTGAAGAATTATTTTGCTTCCTTAGACTGAATATTACAGATTTTGGCAGCCTCTGCTTTCTCTCTTTTGATTTGCTTGTGTAGTGTTCTGAGTTGGATGTTTAGGAGCTGTAGCTCCCCACTGCTGAAAAGTGGTGGGGTTTTTTGTGTTTCTTTTAAGTTTTGTTGTATTTCTCTGTCAATTACTAAATACATTCGTACAGATTCTTAAGGAATTTTGGAATACAGGGGGATGATGTTCTCAGTTAGATTCTTACCCCACAAGTTTTCAGCAACCTTAGGGGAACGAAATCCAGCTTTATGGGATGGAGTATACACACAAAGAAATGTTTGCTTTGATAACAAAAAAAAAGGCTCAGTGCTCAGAAAGATTTTTCTGGAAGGATTTCCTTCTAGTTAAGGTGCGTAATTTGACAACTTTGAAGAATACTATAATGTATTGATACTTTTATCTACAGCTTCAGCTAAGATGGTAGGATAAATGGCTTTTGCAGGTTTTTATTAGCTGTCTGTTCTGTTGAAACACGAGGGATAAATGCCTGAGCAACACATTTCTGTTAAGTCAGAGAGTTTAACTGTGTCCTTACAAAAAGGAAAAAAGGAAAACTGCTTTTGTCTCGGATTACTCCGTGTATCTCCCTCCCTTAGATTTCCAGTAGCTTAACTTGATAGATTGTGGCCTTGATTTAATAAGTAGGATGTGGAATATTTTTCTTACAGATCGCTTTGCTGAATGCGTGTGATGCCAAAGACCAGGCTGGCTTCCCCCTTTGGTAGCAGTGGCTAAGCTGTTCTTCTGGAGATTCCAAAACTTTCCCTAGCCGTAAAACTGGCTCTTATTTTAATTTGTCATGTTGTTTAGTGCTTGTGTGTTGTCTTGCTTTAGGTTTGGTTTTGTTGGTTTTTTTTTTACTTTTACTGAATTCTTATCTATAATAACAGTTGAATTTTTTGGAAGATAAATTGAAGTGGTGTATACAGGAAAATAACTTTTTAACAGCCTAGTGCTAAATGTTTCCAGATATAGGTGCAACTTCATCACATCTACACTTTATGAAAAATGTAAATCTGCAGTTTTCTAAGGAATGTTTATTAATACCTTTAATGTTTATCATTGTGTATGAGGAAGGTAAACATAATCCCTCTGTGTTAGAAAGACCCTTCAATTTAAATTTATTAAAGATTACTTTACCCTGTCATGAACAAAGTGTCCCCTAAATCCAGTTCCCTCCTGTGAAAGCGTGAGAATTTCTCCTCTACTTGGGGTCTGTGCAAATCATCTGCACTACAAAAGAACCTTAGTTCCTTCCATTTTAGGAATCTGGGAAGGGTAAATATTTAGAAGTGCTGGCATAACAATAGCAGAAGTAGAAGGAAATTAAACTTTGGGATCCAGTGCTGAGGCACAGCGGCTTCAACAGTGGGTGGGGAAAAAGAAAAGCTTTTTAGTAAACTGGCGAAAGGTTATGATTTTCATTTTTGGATTAAGGAATAAAACTGCTCTATGTAGAATAAACTACCCAGTTTCAAGGCAAGAAGCTTCAGTTTTGAAAAGATGGCATTACTAGTTCTTATTAGGTGTTTTTTGCGTTTTCTGCCAGATCGGAGCATGTCGTTGTTGAGTTACTTTCTGACAGGGTGCAAGAACTAATATTTCACTGAGCCAAGGACTAGCACTGTTAAGCGAGCGAGTCTTTCCATGGAAGACTACTGCTGGTATGAGAACTTCTTGAATGTAAAGCTTTAGAGGGTGTAGGTTGAATGAACATATGAAGTAGACTGAAATTAAGACCGTAACGTAGAAATTCATTTCATTATAGAAACTCTGGTGATTAGGTTGCATAAAGTATTTTGCTCTATAGGAGATTGTTCTTGTAGAATCCTTGAGAATTTCCTGCATCTGTTGTTTGCAACAGCTGTTAGATATTGAGCAGAAAGTTTCATCTGTCCTCAGAATAGCAAGAAAAATGTATTCTTGATCTTGATAAATTCAGTTCACGTTGAGTAACTCTTTGGATATTAAAACCAGTTTTCCTGTTGTGTTTCACTTATCTTTGGGAGATTTTTGGCACTGTGTTGAAATATTTAAACATGTATGTTCTGAAGACTGAAGTCTGTTTCTGCCAAAATTTGCTGTGTGACTTATAAGCCTATGTAAAGACTGTTACAGTAACTTAAGCTGATACTTGGCTTATGTTTATGTAAGACAACTCCAAATAATCCTTTAGCTTAGTTTTGAACGGTGGTGTGTTTTTCAGAGAGACCAGATAAAGTCGGCCAGAGAAAGGGAACTGTACTTCTGCAAAGAATTTCAGTGTTTTGAAATCTGTGGGGTTTTTTTCTGATCTAATATAAAAGTTAAAACAAAAAAAAAATCTGTATTTCTTTGTAGAAAGAAATAGTTTATCTCCAGGGCATTCTGATGGGTAGCCTTATTTTATGCCTCAGGGCTCCCAGCTCTCACTCAGCCTGCTCTAAGTTGTATGGGTCATCAGAAAAGGCAGGTTTCCCGTTAGTTCTGTTGGAAAGTTTTCAAACTTTACCATCACCATCATGTTTTAATAGTATTTTTTCGTTACCCTTCATATAACGTTGACTTTTACGGTTTCCAGATGGTAGATAATTCAAGTGCAGCCCCTGACAGAGTTTGTTGAATTTCGAATCACCGACTGCTAGAAGAAGTTGCCCTTCAAATTTAGGTGTAAGTTGCTGCAAGGGAGTTTACGTCCACAGAACTTTGGAACTATAGTGAAATATATTAGCATTAGTGGAATATAGCGGTCATGATATTTGGAGATAGAGTAACTTAGACCCCTCTAGGTCTTCAATGCCTGAGACTTCTCGTGAATTTCTCTTTCTTTGGTTACCTACTTATATGGATATTTGTTATTTTGAGATTTCGGTCGCAAACACTTCAGTATTTACGTGTCTGTCTCCTCTTGGCTTGAGTTTCGTGAGAGTACTCTGTAAATTCTGCAAAGTGGAGTACTTCAAAGAAATTCGTATTTCAGTAAGGTCATTTGCTCAACCTAGACATCTGAAGAACTAAACCCAGTGCCAAGAGGTAACTGAACAATGTGGTTTTACTTTGTACCGTGGTGATATAGAAACTGGCACAGGAGAGAAGAGATAGTTTGCCTGCCTCATTCAGAAGCAGATGCGCCCTGCACAAAAGGTGATATTGGATCTCACAGTTGATTAATCAAGTGCTTTTTCCAGGCTTTTACATCATGTTCTGTTACTGGGTATCTCTAGTTACTGCTTGAGGTATTAAAACAAGTCCCCTTAATATATTAGGCAGAAAGAAATTATGAAAGAAACTGAATTAATAGTGAACTAGGTTTAGACTATGAAATCTGCACTTTATGGTCAGTCTCCTTCAGATTCAGGGTCTATATAACAACTGCTAAATTTTGGGTTTAGTTCCAGGGAGCTCATGACTGGGGTCAATGGGATTCAAGTATCTTTGCTCAATAGCTTCTACTGGTAAAAGCAGACAGAGCATGTTTTAAGCCTCTGTAAGGCTTGTGGGACTAGGAGAACTTTAGGAGGTTCCTGTTCAATACTAATGAATGTGTCTTGGTTGTGCCAAGTGACGCTCATTTTGGTGTAAGATTTACCATGGCCATTTGGGGGGATGTTCCATTTCTTCCTCAGTAAGTCTTCTGTAGTGTTATTTTACCAGTCAGTCCCTTATGAACCAGTAGAATTAAAGATGTTTATTTTACCCTGTTTAAAAATAGGGATTTCAAAATGCTATTAGTGAGGATAGAGCATCGTTACTTCCAGAAGTTCTTGAAGTAACATCTGACAAGATCAGGAGGAATGACAGGGATGAAGGCCCTCATCGCGTGGGAGAAGAGGAACCCTTGGATTTTATGCTGAAATCCAAATGAAGGATTTCAAGCTGAGATTTCTCCCCAAGCAGCGGGCTCTGACAAGTCAGCTGTTCACTAGGTTGGAATTACGGGCATCCTTTATACAACCAGTAATGCAAAATATACAGGACCAGAGTGAGGCAGGGCACAAGCAAGGGAAACAGGGCTTTGTAATCCGCTGGTGAGGTCACTTACCTGGGAGGGGGGAAACAGGCTGTGCTTTGAGGGCTGCGTATGTATTTTAGATGAAACAGTACACAGGGTTTATTAGCAGTCTTGGAAGCTTAAACAGGACCAAGCATAGCCTATAGAGCAGCAAACTGAGTAATTTCTAGGGTCCTTTGTAAATAATTGAGCAAAAGTTTAAAATGGCAGTCAGAAATGCAGGCTAAAGGTAAGATTTTTGTGCGTGTGGTTTTGGTTTTTGATCCTTGACATTTGCAAAAATGATTCAATTCATAACAGAACTTTGCATGGTAAAAGCTTCTGTTTAATCCTGTTTTAAGCCTCTGTTTAACGTTGTTTTAAATATTCTGATCAAGCTACAGTTTGTGTACTTGCCAGAGAAATTATTCTTGATCTGTGTTACAACTTTAAGAAAAATGAGCATATTGAAAATCAATAGGAATTCTGCATCTACATCTGTGGATATAAAATGTTGATGTAATAGTGGTGCATGCCAGCACTTGTGTATTTCTCAGTTTTTAACTTCGAAGTGAAGAAAATACAAATGTATTGTAATTCAGTGTGTGACTCAATGAGAGTATTAAAATGGGTTCTTTATTATGTTTACCTCTAATTTTGATGGCTTAAAAAACTCATTTGTTATTAGCTAAATTTACAATGGCAGTTTCAGGTTTCTAGGAAGCTCTAGTGACCTCTGTAAAGAGGTAATTCAGTGAACCTGTCACTAATAATTTCATTCTGCAGCTAATAGTAATGGGCTTAATCCAGAAATCATGAGCCGGGCCCCCCTTCCCTGAGGGAAGTATTTCTTTCCATCTTTAAATGGAAGGGGGGTGACCATAGTAAGTTTAACAGGACCTGGCTGAGTTGTTTTTGAAGTCTTAAGGCTTTTTCTAAATGCTATGCAGAATTCAGTAATATGCAGCAGAGTTTTTGTTGAATTGCCTCCATCTGAAGGCACACGCATGTTTCACCTATGCTGTTTTAAAGGAACAGCTTCGTTCACTGTCACTGACGTTTACCTGTGACCTCGCAAACTACGTCATGATGGCTGGTATTTTCTAGATGTATCCTGCGCATGAGAAGCCTGACCATTTCAGTCGTGCTCTTGGCAGATAATTCCAAGAGGGTGGATGCTTCTGCGCAGTGTTTACAGTAGCTGCACAAGTAGGGTGGTAACCAGCCCTTCTGAAGAAAGTCGTAGAAGATAATGACATTGTTGAACTGTTGACTTGTTTAGCTCTGAAAGAAAAAAGTGCAGTCTTTCAAACAAGAAAGCAAGAAACCTGGGAAAAATGCCTTTGGTGGCTTTACCAATTGTACCCGACTGCGTTTTAGTATTGAATTAGAATGCTAATAGCTGAGTTCTTCTCCATCTTGTCCTAATGAAAGAAAGTCCTGTATGCAGGGGACTGGAATTTCAGTCTGTAAGCATTTCAAACACAGCCCTTTGTTTCTGCTTTCTTACATTGTGAGAATTTGAGACTAGTTTGGCAATAACTTGTTTTATAGAAGATTTGCAGCCAGAAATCAAAGCATCTTGCTTATATGTATCCCTTTGATTTGCAGTTCTGCTTTTTAGTTATATTATGTCCTGCATGCTTTTTCTTAAGCATACTTTTTAAAAAGCTTCTGTTTAGTGATAAGCATCAACTCTAAAGTTATTTTTTTACAGTGTGTACTACAACATACACATTATATGCATACATCCTTCTAAGTGGGCCTCAATCTAATAGTGTCACTGAAAGAAGTTGTCTTCCTACTCGTGCTGGCTGTGCTTGCCTGCCATGATGCCATCCTTACACCAGCAGATGTGTTTGTGCAAGTATGTGGTGAGCTGAATTTAGAAAACTTATTTGGATTAAAACTAATCTATGAGGAGGAAGCATGTGGGTGAGTGTCTTGGCACACGTCTGCATGACAGGCACTTGCCTCTTAAAATCATTGCCTAGCTGGGAAATTCCTTGTACTCTGACCTCGGGCTGAGCATTCCAGGTTCCCTTCTCTCCTTTCTTCCCTGCTTTCTTCCCCTTGAAATGCACAGCTTGCTTTCAGCCCTTGTGATGTGCCAGTAGCCAAGGAGCTCAGGATCACCTGTTCCCATTCGCCACGCGCAAATACTGCTGGTCCTGCCCCACATCTCACACTCTGCTCTACTGGAAAGGCAGGAAGAGCTGTGGCAGATATTAGCCTTTTCAACACCTAGCAATAGCTTTATACGCATTTGGCTTTGAATACTATGACCAGACCCCTGTGACTACCTTTTTGTTCACTGTGAGGAAAAACCAAAGTGTAGTGGATGTGTCATGCAGAAATGAAGGAAGAGTCATCCAAAATTGATTGGGAAGCTTTCCTGAAGGTTAGATTACTGGGGTTTTTCCTTTGTCTCTATAGCAAACTCTTTGGGAAGGATTTTTTTTTTTCGCCTGGTAGGTTTATACATAAGTTGTTTTGGACAGGGTTTATGTGAAGATGGTGAGTATCTTCTGACAAATTGAGCTGTCTGTCTGTGGCTGCTCTTTTGCTTTCAATAGCTGATTCTTGCTGGGAAGGGCAGTATCTTATGCATGCGTTGCTCATATTAAAGTAGTATCTGGCCGATGGCTGTTAAATACTGTAGACTAAACAAGACTGTTCTGTTAAATAAGATTTAAAACTGTAAAAAGAATATTCAGGTTTTAATATCTGAACACTTCTATAAACCTTCAATGGCTTGGTAATAAACAGTTTCTTAGCTTTATTAAAATCAGCAGCGCCCGTGCCCTGGAACAGGTAGACAGCCCAATTAAGTGAGCTGAAAGGGAGGGAGTTGCAAAGGGACCAAATTTTCCTCCTGGCCGCAGAACGGCTGCGCAGCTGCGGCTGCCACAGGGCTGCCAGAAGTCTTCAGCAGCTGCTGTGTGCCTGTCTCTGTGTCTGATGCAGAGGTGGTTTATTTGTGCTGATTTTGTACAGCTGTGGTACTGTTGGCGTGCACCCAGGCACTCTTCTTGGCCAGGATATAAAAAAAATATCTCCACGGTTGTCCTCTGCAATGACCAAAAGTGACTCTTGGTTCCCATACCCCAGTTTCCTGTGCAGAAATCTGGTATCAGTCCCACTGCTTTCAGAGTCCTGGAGTTGCTTTGTAATCCTCAGTTCCTGGGTACAGAAAGAAACTGTAGTCCCAAATGTGTTTTGACACCTGATCCTCCTAAGGTTCCTTAATTCTTAAGCAAAGAGAGTTAATCTGATACTACAATTCATGTAACTAGTAGAGAAAAGTGAATCCTATTCCAACAAATCTAGAAATGAAGCATGTATAGTTGATAGAAAACGAGTAGCCTGTAGTAACTGGAAAAAGCTGTGTCTAACTGAATTGGCTACGTAAATCACAGACTGTAGCAGAAATAATCTAATTGAAGCCTGATCTTGAATTTGATCTTTAAATAGCTATCTAACTGTACTTACTGACTGTAAAGCTCAAGAGGTGCCATCGGGTTTGAGAAGCTTTAAAAAGTACATCATCTTAGACGTTTGGTCAATATTGGACACCTTCACTATAAAAATTCGTTTTGTTAAATGGACCTTATGCAGAGAAATAATATATCGGGGTTTGTAATACAACCGTAATGCAATTTCTATATAGTGTGTACTTTTCCAAAGGGGTTTTTGATTTGAGAATTGCTCAGGGAGGTAGGCACGTGCAGTTTTGTACTGACAAGAGGATAGCTCAGAACTGTGCGGCTCTCGGGAACCTGTGTGCACTGCAGAAATTGCCAAATTAGGTTTTTAAGATGATACATCTTGGTATTCCTGCGCATAATATAAAAGGAATAGAGACAGCATTAAAAAAATACATGTAGGGGAATGTTGCGTAGATATTTTATAGTTTAGACTTGTCTCAAGGTTTTCAACTTAGAATAGCAGATAAACCAGATATGTCTCAAGCTCACTTTAGTGAAGAGCTTTGGAAATGATGTGCCTTGCATATGATGGGCAGTAATTGTAGTTCAGTCTAAACAGTGTGAAATCAGAGCGTCACGGAGAAATCTGACATCTCCTTCTGAAGCTGTGGAAGTTGGTGCTCTGAAAGGTCTGGTTCTCAGTTTATCTGAACATCTTGAGAAATTCCCAGGCTCACATCTGTTTGCTAAGAGACAGCTCGAAAAGAGCGACTTCCCCTTGCAGGGGCTGTGTTTGGGTAACCCTCGGGCAGGCAAGCAGCCTGGTGAGCAAACACCGAGTTTGTCTTCAAATAGCATTTGCTCTTGCCTGGGCTGTCAGGCCTTCGTTAGTGTGTCAGTAGAGCTCACCTCGCATAAAAGCTCCTCTGTGGGCTCTGGCAATGCTTGTTTGCTCCAAACACTTAGATCTCTCTTTTGATTCTTCTCTTTTTTTTTTTTTTGAAGTAAAAAAGATTAGCTTTGGTGCTTATTTCACTTTGCTAATGAGGAAAGGTGAAGGCGTGATGTGGGTTGTACACAAAAGGGGGGGGGGGGAGCTCTTTCATGCATTATTTGAAGGTTTAGACAGTTAATTTTGAAAATCCTTTTTAAAAATGAATAATGAAGAAGCTGGTAGGGTTTTCTCTCCTGTTACTTTTACTAAGCCAAGGGAATGGCGCAGTAAGTTGAAGGTTGAACTTGCAAAAGGTAGAACTACCCTTGTCATCTAATTTGCTCTTACATGAATAGCAAGAGCCTTCTGCTTTTTCAGTTGTGAAAGTAAATGAAGGGAGCAACAAAATGAGTGATTTTCTGATATCTGCAACATAAATGTTTTGGGGGGTTTTTTTTGCATACAACTTTATACTGCATATGTATTATATGGCAATGCTTATGAAGTTGCAATAGATATTGATGTTACATTATTAGTTTTCCTGAAATTAAGTGCAAAACAATGGTCCCTATCATAAAAGTAATTGGTACTTGAAATGTCAGGGATTCTTTCACAACACTAAAGATTTTGCTGTTTCCTGACCTGAGAATAAGAATCTGAAAAAGTGACTTTTTCTTTGCTTCTCTAGCTAAAATAGAAGTAGTAGTTCTTGTGTTTTCTGGACTGTTGCTATAGGAATTCCTCCAAATGATGGGAGAAATGCAGTTCTCTTTCTTTGGTTATAGATAAGTTAATTTTAATATGGCATTTACTGTAGCAGTATTGGTAAAGCGAATTTTTTTCTGTCATTTGGAGGAAAAAAATGCTGCAATAGTTGCTTTCACTGTAATGTCAGGATGGTGGTTGTAATTTAAATACTGGTGTTGTACAAGTGATTTTATGTCACTTTTTTATTTTACATTCAGATAAAGCATTTTGTTAGTTTTTCCCTTCTCAGTCTGGACCGTTTTACAAGTGACATTATACATGTGTGCAGTTACATAAGATACACTTAAATGTAGCTAGTTCATAGTGGAAAAGGTACACCTGTGAGAAAGGAATGTGAATGAGAAAATCTGAGTGTGTGTAAACATGTTTATGCAGCTGGCGTTTAATGTAATTTATTATTGGAGCACTCTGTTTAGAGAATAAAACTGTTATGGCTGAAGACAAACTATTAAAAATTCCTTCAAAACATTGTGAACTGTAGATAAGTCAAAAGTACAGATTTTCAATTCTGCTTCCAGATTTATTTGTATTTTTAACAAGTTTTCTTCATATTAGTGTCTGAAAACTATTTGAAATGGTAAGAAAACTGTCTTACAAACTTTACATTGTTAAAGCATTTTTGCAGAATATTAAAACTGACTTTTTTCTGGTTTTCATGATTAATACACAACTTTGTTTTTTATTTTCACGGTGTAATTGCTTCCAATGGGGAACTTCTTAATAGCTTTTCAAAACTTTTATGTGATGTGAGACTTGAGTTAACTTCAGATTATGCTTTTCAGTTCAGACTACGTGTGATTTGGAAAGAAGCAAAATACAGGATTTATCTTCATTTGATCTTTACTGAAAAATCATTAAATTGGTGTTAGTATTTCTCTTCTGTAAGTAGATAAACCAGGACAGTCTTATATTTTGTAAAATTCAACCTTCACATGACCTGGTTTAAAACCTCAGGATCTCAATGAAAAAAGTTAGAGAAATGCTGCTGGGAGTGTCTTGTTTCAGCTGGGGGGAGGGAAGACGACTGGAAAATGTCACTATCATACTTTGAGAGCTTTTTAAAAAAATCAATAAAGGAAATAGTTTAGAATCCTGCTGTATCTGTTTGCAATATCATACTGAGCTGACTCTTTAATTACACTGGGGACTGAGAGCACGTTGTTCTCGGCACTTTGTGGACAATGAAAGACCCTTTTTGCCCCCGGAATTTTATTTCTGTGCTTTGACTTTCAGTGTTTTTTAAGATGATGTGACCTTAAATGTCCAGTTTCCAGAACATTAATGTGTTGATGTCTGTTTTACTGAATGTAGAGTTTAAATTTCCCAATTGCAAGCAAGAAGTCCTTTGTTTATCTTTAAAGAAAATAAAAAATCCCAAACTGCGCAGTCAGCAGTCGTGTCCGACACTCTCACTAGTGCTGGAGAAGACTGCTTTGCAAGGCTTAAAAATTTTTCAGCCTCTGTACTCCATTAATTCTCAACCTTTCGTGAGGATATAGGTTATGAAAGATTTTGTGAAGTCTGGATGAGTGAACACTGAAAGAGGACAGCCCATTTACTTCACGTTGTCTGTCGATCAGGCAATGTTTCATCCTCAGGGAGCTGGCAGTCTTGAGTGTGGAAGGCTCAGTGCTTAAGGCTTCAGCCATTGGTATAGGATGGTACTGAATCAGTTTTACATATATTGTAACCTATACCTGTATGAAGTTTTGTCTCTTCCACCAGGAAATGGAGCATATTGAAGAATGCCAATGAAAGAGGTTGAGTTTTACATTCAATACCTTGTATTTCATTCACTTGCTTTCTTCATTTTGTATCTCCAAGAAATAAATCCACGTGTCTAAGTCCAGATTTTTCACTGCTGGGTGCTTTTGTTTATCTTCTACAACATTCTCTTTCATCTCTGGATGGGTTACAGGTGGTGAATTAACTCCACTGTGGGTTCAGAGACTCCCAAATGCCAGTTTTGAGAGTTTCCATCTCAAGAGTGATGCCTTATGAACCGCAGTTTTTCTGTTTTCAAGCTCAGTTTAGGTCTAGGAGCAGGTGACTCAGGTTTGTGTGGCTGCAGTCTCAGATAAGTCAGTCTTTGTCTTTGCCTCAAATTTCTGGACCCAAGAGCACTCGGGAACACCACTTGGATATCTCTACAGAATTGTCAGGTATAACACAGTTGGTGGCAGTCTGGACCTAGTAATCTCTGATGGATTAAACTGATTCTATGAATCATAGAATTGTCAGGGTTGGAAGGGACCTTAAAGATCATCTGGTTCCAATCCCCCTGCCATGGGCAGGGACATCCCCCACTAGATCAGGCTGCTCAGAGCCCCATCCAGCCTGGCCTTAAAAACTTCCAGGATGGGGCTTCCACCACCTCTCTGGGCAACCTGTGCCAGTGTCTCACCACCCTCATGGGGAAGAACTTCTTCCTAACGTCCAATCTGAACCGATCCATCTCTAGCTTAAATCCATTCCCTCTAGTCCTGTCACTACCTGACATCCTAAAAAGTCCCTCACCAGCTTTCTTGTTGGCCCCATTAAGATACTGGAAGGCCACAATAAGGTCTTCTCAGAGCCTTCTTTTCTCCAGACTGAATAACCCCAACTCTCTCAGTCTGTCTTCACAGGAGAGGTGCTCCAGCCCTCTGAGCATCCTCGTGGCCCTTCTCTGGACATGCTCCAGCATGTCTGTATCTTTCTTGTACTGTGGGCTCCAGAACTGGACGCAGTACTGCAGGTGGGGTCTCACAAGTGTGGAGCAGAGGGGCAGAATCACCTCCCTTGAGCTGCTGGCCACACACCTCTTGATGCAGCCCAGGACACGGTTGGCTTTCTGGGCTGCAAGTGCACACGGACGGCTCATGCTGAGCTTCTCATCCGCCAGTACCTGCAAGTCCTTTTCTTCAGGGCTGCTCTCAAGCCAGTCGCTGCCCAGCCTATATCAGTGCTTGGGATTGCCCCAACCCAGATGGAGGACCTTGCACTTGGTCTTATTAAATTTCATGAGGTTGGCCTGGGCCCACCTCTCCAGCCTGTCAAGGTCCCTCTGGATGACATCCCTGCCCTCCAGCGTATCAGCCACCCCACACAGCTTGGTGTCCTCAGCAAACTTGCTGAGGGTGCACTCAATGCCACTGTCCATGTCGCTGATGAAGATGTTAAACAAGACTGGTCCCAGTACTGATCCTTGAGGAACTCCACTTGTCACTGGCTTCCACTTGGATGTGGACCCATTGACAGCCACTCTTCGGGTGCAGCCATCAAGCCAGTTCTTTATCCACCTAGTTGTCCATCCATCAAATCCATATTTTATCAGCTTGGAGACCAGGATGTCATGCGGGACAGTATCAAAGGCTTTGCTCAGGTCTGAGTTACTGATTCAGTCCAATTATCTTTCTCGATGCTGTACTCCTGACATGTCCTGTGTTAGAATCTGGAAGATCCTAGTATGTGCCCTGTGTGCCTCTGAATAATTAAAGTAGCTG
This sequence comes from Trogon surrucura, assembly GCA_020746105.1. Lineage (NCBI taxonomy): Eukaryota > Metazoa > Chordata > Aves > Trogoniformes > Trogonidae > Trogon > Trogon surrucura. The sequence continues at coordinate 107,049,813 of CM036618.1, forward strand.
CTGCTATGCCAGCATTACCTTAAGTGTTGCACAAAAATGTACTTTAGTATGGAAAGTACTAACTGAATGTTTGGTCAGTAACATATTTTTCCCGCTGCATTGTTTGTTTTAAATGGCATTTGGTAAATTGCCTACTGCAAGTGCTGTGCTATACTGTCTGAGACACAATAGAGAATGTTGTGCCCAAGAAAAAAAAACAAACAACACATCAGGAAATTCTGTAGGTGGATAGGAATTGTAATAAAAAATTCAATGGAGGTATAATAAAATACTTGTGGAGTACATGTGCCACATACAGAGCTCATTCTTTATTTTTAACCTCTAGGTAGCTCTTTACTTCTTTTTCATATTCCCTTATTGTCCCCAATTCTTTAGCAATTCAGCAGAATTTCTGCAGAACCTCTGATGCCCTGTCTGTCCTTCAAGGATTTGAAAGTCTCTGCTTTTTCCTTGAGCGCTTGCTTAGTCCTTCAGCAATTTGTCCCCAGAGCACCCAAAAACTCCACCAGCTCTCTTGTTAACATCCAACACTGTCAAGGTTCTTCACCTTCTTTGGACTCTCTCTCTCCTTAAAAGACACTGTGATGACAAGAACAGTCTGTGGTTAACATCATATTAACCTGAGAGAGGCATATTAAAGCATCCAGGCAAGAAAAGATGCAGACCTACAGTGTTGGAAAGGTGGTGGCTTGGTAGCAGCTCTTGATCATGGGCAGCAACAACTAGCAGCAGTGGCTGGCACTTGGTGACGTTGCCTCATGTTTGCAGTTCAGGAAAGGCCACGAAAGGATCATGGCCAAGAATCGCAGCTCTTCATATCTTGTTTGAAGAGAGGGAGTGGTCGAACTTCATACTTTACAACATAGTATGTCAGCCATACTTTGTAAATACAAATATAAGCTTCAATTTTTTAGGCTTATCTTCTTTTGTGTTACCCAGTCTGTAGTTCATATGGTTATCCTCGTGTAACTGTATTGATTTATTTTCTGAAGGATTGTATATAGAATTCTGGGAACTGTGTTAGTAATTTTACTGCTGCTTGGTTTTATTTGTTAAGCATACTATGAAAAATGTTATTTTAAGATCTTGGTAAAAAAAACCACTTACCATGACGAGTTATAGTAAGAGATGGTTTACCTATTTTTTTTAAGTTTAAAGGATTTTTCTTCTGGTTAGAACATGCAAAGTACTTTTTTTTGTCCAGAGCAGCATGTCTGTCTTCAAGAGCTTGACATTCTAATCACAAATATTTCAGTGAACTGTCAGTCAAATTTTGTTCTTCTTAATTTCTTGAATGCGTAGTGAAGCTTTGAGAGTTTGTTTTATTTATGGTAGAAATTCTGTGACTTGTAAAGTGTATTGATAGATCCATAGGTAGGTGGAACTTCCTGATGGGTTGAGGATCGTGTTGATTTAAACCAAGGCTGGATTAGTAGCGCAGACGTCCTGCAGATTTTCTGCATATATGCATTTCCAAGTGTTGGATGAAGCAGGGTGTTATTCATTTATAATCTTTTCCAAGACTTACGCAGATCACATTTGACATCCCTGATCTGCCTGGAAATGGTCTAAATTCTTCTACCCTTTTCCACCTTCCCCCCATTTTTCTGTATCTGTGCTCCATATGCTGCAGAGCTCAGTTGTTTTTCCTAATCATTTACAAATGAAGAAGTGAGCATTTGTCTGTTATCTCTGGAGGTGAACAGTGGGATAAGTAGCAACATCGAAAGTTGAACCTAGTGCACAAGGAGATATTAAAGGGTGTGTGATGGAGATGTCAAAACCAGGAGTGTGCTGGGGCGGGTGGCGGGGGGGCATGTTGGGCAATTAAGGCTCTGTGGGGCTAGAGCCTAACGTGGGAGAAAGGCTGCCTGGCACTCGCAGTGTTGAGTTTGCTTTTCAGGTACGGTAAAGGCAATAATTAACTACAAGTTTCTAATTCAAATATATGATGCGGTGTTTAAATCCAATTTGCACAGGAATCATTGTATTAAGCATAACTATGAACATACATTATACCTGCGTTTTACTGTTGTCCTTGGAAACAAAGTATCTGCAGTAAGTTGATGTGCTAAGATATACTAACACTAGATTGCACAGTACATGTATTCCAAGAGTTTTAATAGATTGTAATCCTTTAGATTTTTATGGGACCTCTCCTCCTAGATATCAAAGCAGTGAACAAATATGTGCCTTTTGTCACTTCTTTGATTTGGTTAGCAAATGCAAGTGATATAGTATCTACAGTGAACAGATATACAGTAATATTTACACATTTAATAAATACTTTTATTAGTAGATTTTTTTTTCAAAAATATCTGAAGTTTTGTGGCTTTGGAAAGGTAGCTTTGAGATTATTCTTGTGACACTTCTGAGCACGTAATTTGTTTCAAATATTCAGAAAGTGAATACCATATTCTAGTCCTACTTCCATTTTGAATTATGGTTTAAAGTTATCTGCTTTATAGTATTGCTGTTTTGTTCAATAAATGTTATCTGAGTTTCTTGTGTAAGAATGGTCCCAGATCATTAGCACTGAATGGCTCTACCTTGAATGGAAAGCAAGTTTTCTGTTAGAGAACCCATTACTGTTAGAAAAAATGATGCTAGATAGGATGCTAGTTGTGTGTGAGAGGTGGAGACAGGGCAGCTGATGCTAGAGAAAATTTCTAGTTGAAGTGAAGTGAGAAAGGCAAGGAACACTGTTTTTAAGGAAAAAAAATAAGTTTCCCCATGGAAGTGGGCAAGCAGCACAGTTTTTCACCCCCTGTTAAAGACCAGATCCAATGAGCAGGAAGAGCTTCCTCACTAAAAGCTTGGACCAGAGTTAGGATGCGTAGTTCTGAGGTCACACAGAAGGAAATTGAGCCCCAATGTTTCCTTTAAGATTTTTTTTTTTCTTTACAAAGAGTAATAAATGAGAAATTACTTTGGCTACAACCAGTTCAACTTGACTCTGAAATCAGAGCTCCTGTATTTCAGCAGAAGGGAAGGAGAACTGTTCTAAAAAATCCAGTCCTGGGTGGATTGTAATCTGTTTTGGAGTGGTGAGGAAATGGCTTGTAAGATCTGCCCCAGGAGGATGCCAGTTCTGAGGTTTGCATCTGAGATACTCAAGAGCTGAGAAAAAAACAGGAGTCGCCTCCTAAAACACGATGCTTTAGAACATGTGAGATTTAGGACTTAATTTGAGCATACCCTAGTGGAGCAGGTTGAGACCAGTTTGTAGCATTTCCCATAGTAGTAGTAGTATAAAAAGTTCCTCCTAATAGTGTTCTGTGAATTGAGTGAGAACAGTGTCCCCCACTTTGAGTGAGCTCTTTCCACAGGCTGAGCGAGTTGGGTCTGAAAAGGCTCCCAGGAGACCTTATAGTGGCCTCCCACTACCTGAAGGGGGCTACAGGAAAGCTGGGGAGGGGCTGTTCACAAGGGTGTGTAGAGACAGGATGAGGGACAGTGGTTGTAAGCTAGAGCAGGGTGGATTTGGATTAAACAGTAGGAACTTCTTTACTATGAGGGTGGTGAGACGCTGGAACAGGTTGCCCAGGGAAGTTGTGGATGCCTCATTCCTGAAAGTGTCCAAGGCCAGGCTGGATGGGGCTTCGAGCAACATGAGGTCTAGTGGGAGGTGTCCCTGCCCATGGCAGGGGGTTGGAACTAGATGATCTTTAAGATACCTTCCAACCCCAACCGTTCTGTGATTCTATGAGCTGCTGCTTTGTTGTTGAGATCCTAGAATTGACGGTTTAAATATCCCTAGAATTTGGCAATCTCTATTTTTTCATTTTAACTTGTAAGTGACCAGGCTATATGCATGTGGAGCTTTTCATCTTTTTGCAGTAATAGTTGGTAGTAATTCAGCATGTACTTAAAATATCTTTTTAGAGAACGTATCTGAGGAGTATGTGGAGATGTTTATTTTTGAACTATGAGGTCCTCAGAAGTTGCCCAGATGTGAAGGAAACTCAAGAAAAGGCGTTTTAGGTATAAATACCTTAAAAACTGGTGGGAGAAAAGCCCTGTTTTTGTAAGTCGTTCTTTTTGTTGCGGGAGAGAGATTTGTAGCCACGCAGATATTTTGTAAGAAGCGCCTGGCGACCATGGAGTAGGGAGCTTGGCGCTGAGGGACAAGGTGCTGTTGCTAGGAACTCCTGGGGACTGAAGTGAGCTTGAAAAACACTCCAAATGCCGCTCGGGTGCTATTTTCAAGCGTCCCACCTTCCTCAAACCTTTCCATTTCCCGAGGGCCGGTGACGACCTCGATGCCGCTTTGTCCTCCCCGGGTCCCGCCGGCGGAGAACGCGGCTCTTCCCTCCCCACCTCCGTGTGTCCCCCCTCTCCAATATCCCAGCTCAACCTTAACCAAACCAGATCAAAGGGGGCTGGATCCGAGGGCGGGGAGCGGCCGCGGGGCTCCCGCAGCGGCAGGGAGGAGCCGGCGGAGCGCTGCCAAGCTCCCCCCGACCTGCCGCGGGGAGGGAGGGGCGGCCGCGGCACCGGCGGCGGCTCGGCTCGGCGCTCCCGGCTCGGCTCGGCGACAGCGGGCTCTTCTCTGGCCGCTTCTATCCAGGAGAAAGGGATACCTGGATCCCACACGAGCCGGTGTGTGTGTGTGTTGTGCTTTCCGCTCGGTGCTAATCTTCTCCGGTTCGGGTCTGGTAAGTGTGCAGAAGTGCGTCGCCCCAAATCCGGCCGTGCGTTCCCGAAGCTTGGCTTAGGTTACAGCTGGGACAACTCGGCTTTTCGGAAAGCTCCGGGGTGTAGGCTTAACTCGGGCTATTGTGTACCTTCAGTTTACTGACGCTGAAACGCTGCTTCGTGGTGCAGGTAGATGCCTGGGCTTGTAAAAGATTGCGGCTGGGTAGAAATGCCGGGAGAGCTTAGAACAGGACCCTGCTAGCGCTGGAGAGCCTGGTGGGAAAGAAAAACATCCCCCCCGACTCGAGATCCAGCTATTTCAACAGATGCGCTGTTACAAAAGTGGTAGGAAAAAAAAAAAATCAGTTCTCACGTGTGTAGCTTTCAAAGAAAATTATGGTCGGGCTGTGAGTGTAAAACCGCTTCGCTGTATCTTTTGTGGCACAATGCAAGGACTGCTCAGTGTTTATCAAAGAGATGTGGCTGCCAAGTGTACCTGCCTGATGTGTCCTGGCATTCTCACCGAGTGTTTTGCCTGCCTAATATACAGAAGTTGTAAAATTATGTTAGTGCTTCTATTAAAATATAAATGAAAAAAATGCTATTATTAGTAACAGTTTCTTTGAAGATGTTCAAATATAGCTTTTAAATTTGGACAGAAAACAAAACATCTAATTCTAAACAGATGGTCGAGAGGTTTTCTTAACCTCTTACATAATGCTAATATAGTCAGGATGATGGTAGGCATAGCTGGAGCTGTATCCTAAAGAGTATTGCTTTTGTGTCCCTTTACAGCTGTAATAATTTAGATGTTAATCCCACAGCATGATGAAGTGAAAACCCACGGAAACTTCAATGCCAGTAACTCCTTTTACATTCAGAAAGAGACATATTTTGGCTTTCCTCCCTCTGTGTAAGCAGGTTTTGAGCTATTTTGGATCAGAATATTTGCAATTACAGAAACTTAAATGTCTTTCATATGGTAATGGAAAGTCGGTGAGTTGTGTAAACAAGATTTAGTGTGATGACAGTGTCACAGTTGTAAGCAGTGTTTGAGGGTGGGAGGTTTTTTAACAGCTTTCCATGCTCTTAAACTGCACTGAGGTATACCTGCTTTTAAGAACTATGCATGCTTTTTCTTGAAGCAGAAGTATGTTCTGTTCCAGCCATTTCTGCTTGTAGCTGGATCTCTTTCCAAAACTCATAGTATTTGAAGCTTTTTAGGATTTTCTTAATCCTTTTTTTCCCATTTTCCCTACGTATATGTGCCTAATTATTTTCTTAATAGAGTTTTAGGATCATACAGAACTTCTGGAAGAGAGTTTTCAGGGCTCCTTGTCCTTGCTTCTGTCTATAATTATACTTATTGTGAATTCTGACTTTAAAAAGGCTTTGTAGTTAAAGCACTGCTATTGATTTTTTTATTCTTTTTTTTTTTTTAGTCGGAGACCTGCAAATGATTTTGGTAAATGGACTGCTGTTGTTTTACTCTTTGTGCCAGGAGAAGTAACTTTAGCTTGAAAGCAAAGCAAAATCTATTTCTGAAGTTCAGAGGAATACTGTTTTTCCCACTCTTTGGACTCTTTCCCAGCTCCCTCAGCCCACGGCTGTCGCTGGTGGGCCAGCTCGTGGGTCAGCTTGGCAATGCTGGCTCACCAGTGCCCATCTGTAGCGGGAGCTGCGGTCCTGGCACGGTGACATCTGGAAACTCCTTGTCACAGGAATTGCAGTTCCCGAGCCAGACTGTGACGCAGGAAATGAACTCATGGCGCCTCAGGTTCAGGACGGGACAGCTTCTCAACCTCTCGGGCTGCGGAGAGGGCTGGATGGGCTAGCTGGCTCTTGAAACACTTGGCACGAAACAGAGGAGGGCAAATTTCCCTCCTGCAAAACTCTTTTGCTTCGTGTCTTCTAACTATATTCTATGGTGCAAGTACTTAGATTGCTGAAAATCTGCACAATTAAATGGGGCAACGTTGGTTGAGAAAAAGTTATTTATAGACAGTGCAGAGGAAAAGCTGACCGTAATGCCGTTTCTGCAAAAATAAGAGCTAACTTATATCAGTTCTCAAAGTGAAATGGTTGTATTAATAAATCTACTAGGTTAACTATTGTGCTGATGAAATAGAATCATAGAATCATAGAATCAATTGGGTTGGAAAAGACCTCAGAGATCATCAAGTCCAACCCTTGGTCCAACTCCAGTCCGTTTACTAGATCGTGGCACTAAGTGCCATAATTAGAGAATCTTCTCAAAGGCGAAATACACGTGTTTAATATATACTTTCTATACATGAAAAAGAAGTGGAAAGGACAGAGAAGGCTTGTTCTAGTAACTGTCTGTGTTTTGTATAGCGAAAACTTTTCAGGGAAGATGTAGTGGTTGACAGCTGAAATGGAAGAGCAAGAATCAGGATATTGAGAGAAACCAAGCACCACATACGAGCGCATAAGAGGTAGAGAATTTGAAAAATGCCTAGCTGAGAGCCAAAAAGGAGATCAACAACCATAAAACATGAAAAAGCTGTTTGACTTACTAAAGACCATTGCAGTGATAGATAACTAGACATCTCCCATAAAACCCTGATATCAAATACCAGACACCACCTGTTACTGGTGTGAGCACTGAGGCAAAGCAAAGATGGGAGGAATTTTGGTGATACGAAGGAGGAGAAAATTCTCCTTCAAAGTGGCTGCGTGCTGGCTGGCACGGCAGAGGAGGGCTGGAAAGGATTTAACTGAGTTGACGGATGGAGATGGTGTAACTCATTTGCCACATTGAAAAACTTGAGCACCTTAAGGGGACTGCAAGGCTGTTAATATTTCATCTGGAAGACTTATTAGGTAGTTCTGGCGTTGTTAAATGTTGCTTGGTTTGAGAACGCGCTGCTTTTAGAATCCAACTGCTTTAGATGAACTTCTGACACGAAAGGAGGCTTTTGTTACTTCAGCCATCGTGTTCATCTCGGAACTGTGGTGCTTTGTAGCTGACAAGTCTGCACGGTCCAGAAAAACTGGACTTGTTCACCTGGTCGAGTGGCGCGATGCTGACTGCAGCTGAAACGCTTTCGATAACTTCTGAGTGAAATTGGAGTTTTGCCCTCCCTTAAATGAAAAATTAGTTTTGTCTTAGTGCAAAGTACAAGATTCGGTGTGGGGGAGTTGTGCTTTGTGGTGTATGTGATGGTTTTCTGTTTTGTTTCATTTTTTCTTACATGGTTAAAACAGTCCTCAACACTTAACTGTTCTCTGTCATCTTCTAAAGATCTATAAATTAACTGTACTAATATACTAGGTTATACTAAATTTCCACTACATCATTCCCACTTGAATTTGCACTTCTGTCATTCTCAATTGCAGGCATTATGAGTCCAGATGGGATTTGTTGAACCACTGTTTTTTTAAGTCTGTTTAAAGCAAAGAAAAATTCTTTCAGTTGCAGCCAAAGGAACAGGTGAACTTAATCCAAGTCTAAAAAGAACACGCTAGTTAGGCAACACCAAATCCTACGTAGTTTCAGTGTGGTACAGCATTGCTTTATTTCCTGAAGGGCTTGCCATGCAGATGGCAGATGTCTGCTGGGTGAGCTGTGTTCGTTGTTAGCTCCACAAATAATAGAGGGATTACTCCGTAAAACTGTCACTAAGTAACGGTGCCTGGACGGGCTGTGGCACTTCCCCGATATGACACTCTTCCAAGCAGTTGTTTTGAGCTGCATGGCTAAAGGGGTTTCTTAGCAGTTACTGTTATCAAGCGTGCAGCAATTGAAGATAATTCTAGTTTTCCATCCTTAGCAGTCCAGTTGGCATAGTTTCTAGATAGATCTTAATGTTTAAAATACCTTGTGTCCCGCTAGAGAGGCAGATACCTAAGTGCGATGCATTAAACATGTAGGTTAGCACTTGTTATATTTAATATTCTGCAGTATGAGAAATACAGCAGAAAAAAAACTTCAGCGTTGAAAGAATTCAGAATTCTCAGAGACTGCACTTTCAAAGATCCTTATTTTTAGATTTTTTTTTCTGATGAACAGGCTTTTCAATTTCACATGTTCTATGTGCTGTTTAAATTTTCCGTGCTTTTACTGTTGTGTTTTAACTGACTTTTTTGCACATTCTCTAAAGGGGAGGTTCTTACTCGACTATTTGCTTGGGCCATTATTACATCTCCCAGTAAATTCCCTGTCACTGCAGTTGAGGCAGAGGAGGCAGATTGCAGCAGAGGTAAGAATATAATCTAAGAAAATATATTTGGTGTGGCAGCTGCAGGTGAAGTTTTGCTTTCAGTACGAATAAAGTACCGTAGTGCATAATTTTTAAATACCCTCAACCATGGGTGAAACAAAACTCACATTGCCTTAGACTTGTCAAGTGACATCAACCACCTTACATTTTTTTTAAAAAAAAGAACAGCTACCAAAGCAAATGAAAAGGTACAGCTCAACTCGTACTATAGGGAAGGAGTTTGGGTCCCAGTTGTTCTTAACTGCGGCTGAATAAAAACACTGAAATTGTTCATTGTTCACTGAAATGCCATTGAAAGAACTTCAAGGTAAGCAGGTGCTTCTGCTCAAAGACTCTGAAAACAGAAGTCAACAGTTCCTCAAGGCTTAGGAAGAAAGAAAGAAAGAATTGGCTTGATCTGTTAAAATTTTTATAGCTTGAAGTAGTTAATGAATAGCCTGTTCAACAAGAGAATAAAGGTAGTATTATATGTTGTGGCACTGATGATGATGATCTTTGGCTTTTCCTTGCATTTACTACTTTCTGAAGAATCTCTCTGAAGGTTGTATTTAAACCCAAAGGCATTCAGGTAGATACTACATCTGTTGCGAATAAAGCGTTTTTATCTTGGATCATATTAAATGGAGGCTACTGGGCTGTCTGGAAGGGTTCCTGTGTCAGTGTGCGTGAGGGACGCAGATACAGGGAAGGTCTCAAGCCTGCGTGTCCCTGCTGGGATTGCCCGGCTTCTGTGGGGACAAGTTCGCTTGTGTCTCTGGCACGTCTGTGCCTTGCGTGGTAAATGTCTGGTTCCCGTTATAAAGTGATTTGAAACGGCCACTAAAAAATGATCTTGTTATCTCAGTTGCTCTATGCTGTGGATGTTTAAATGTTTAAAGCAAAAAGATGGTGCATCTCTGTCTTCTTGAAAGGCTGGATGTTTGCAGTTATCTCCGTACCTGGTTTTCAGTCATAGTAGTCTGCAGTGTACGGCAGTTTCAAGGGATGATACGGATGTGTGAAACTAATTTAGAAACAAGCGTAACAACATCACTGTGCAACCTCTCTTATGTGAGTGAACATGAAAGCAAGCAGTCAGAAATTCCTAAAATGCTGAAATTCCTAAAATGCTACCGGACACCTCGACAGGAGCTTGCTCTGCCTTCGCGTCCAACTCTCACTCCACTTCAGCAGGCTTTGAAGCTGCCTACGCCGCAAGAAAAAACCAGACTGTTCAAACACAGTGGTATTTCACGTAACTAATGTGTCTCTTCAGACTGCAACGAAGTTTAGCCAGCCACTTGAATTTACTCTCTGTGCTCAGAGGAAAGTCCTCCACGGGTCTGACTTGCCTGGGCCAGGGGAGGGGGTACCCGGCAGGAATGTGTGGAATTGGAGGCATATTCTCCTGTTCTGAGTGGCTGTCTAAATGAAAGTGATTTCCCAGGGCATCTGGCTCTGCACATGATCTAGAACAAATAACAGAGGATTAATTTTCGTTTCAGAAGTGAAGGATTTAGCTATGTCTAGGGGAGATGCTGCGCGGGGGGGCTGCCGGGGGCAGCATTCCACTCCGCAAAGCACTTTCTGCTCGGAATTAGCATTCAGGCAATTAAATAGCTCAGCTGGCTGGGCAGGCTTAGCTCTAGGCAAAGGTATGGGGGAAGAAAATGAGTTAGGAACTTCCTCGCTTATCTGTCCTAATCTGGATGTTGTGTCTTTCTGCATAATTCAGTGTCTTGCAATTTGGACTTGGAATGTTGTCAATTAAATTCAGCATTTAAAAGGTAACATTAAATTAGCCAAAGCAGTTGTAATTAACTGGTTCTGTTTTTTGAGCAAGTGTTGATTATATTCTTCTAAATCGCACATAATTAGTGTTCTTTCTTTCTCATTCTCCTTTTTCTTCCTCCCTCCTCCCCCGCCATGTAACTTGGGAAACAAATTCCTATCTAAGTGTGATGTTTGACCTTTCATGTTATTTATCAAAATAATAATCTCCAACTTACTTTTAGATCTTATTAAAACATGATTATACTTAACACGAAGGAAATTGGCTGTTGCAAGCATCTCAGACAAGTGTTGATTTTGAGCCAAGCTCCTCAGTCACCTTTGCAGTGTTAAAAATCTTCGTTTATTTGCATTTTGCTTGAAAAAGACAAGACTTTAGAAGAAAATCTTTAATATCCCTTATTTACAACAAAGTGCGTTTCTCAACTGCCTTTGGAATTATGTGTCACTTGGAAGCATGAGCTTCTCCATCAGCAGTAGTTGAATTGTGGATTATTATTTTAAATCTTGGGGAAAACATGTCATTGTATTTTATCTTTCTGATATTTGTAACTGCTCCTTTTGAGCTTCTGTTAAAGACCTAGTCTGCCATCCAGAAATTCTGACAGATGTCTCTGCTGAAGTGGCTTGATTTATTTATATAAGGCATTTTAAAAGAACTTCTTCAAAGATACAAATACGCCTCGTTTCCAATAGAAATTTGAGGTGGGAAAGGAGGTTACTGAAACCAGCACGTTAGTGGTTGTTGAACAATCTCTACTGTGTGGTCCTGTTTCCTGCTGACTTTCAAAGCACACGGGCAAACTGCAGTGCAAGGTGTGGATGGTTACACAGTTTATACCAAAATCTGTCTAATAAAGAGTGGCTATTACTTAGTCTTGTGCAAAAGGGCGTTGTTGCTGTGTGTCCCAACCATTACGTGTTAACCGTGACCCAGAGACTGTCAAATGTCTATTCATGTGACTTACTTTTTGGTTTAATCACTGAGCATTTACATAACTTCACTCTTCACTTTTTTGCTGAACGCATTGAAGTCCTTCAGAACATTCCTGGCAGTGTATGTGTGTGTGACTTCTATTTCTCTATTTTGAAAGGTGAAGATGCAAGAGGAGCTTTACTCATTTTAAACTGAAGTTATTTCTGGGCATCTGAAAACGCTGCAGCTCCGTAAACTTTGATTTATTTGTTTCTTCAGGAACACGGTGTATCCATTGAGAACTTGGAGCATGGCCATGAGCAACGTCGGGGACTCTGTGGTTCTGAGCAATGGCAGCATCTTGTCAAATGCTACTGGCCCAGGTATTGTTGCAGCTAATGATGGAGACGTCACTGTCCAACAGCTCCCGTCCAAGGAAACACCAAGAACAAAAGTGAGTCCAAATGGCTGCCTGCAACTCAATGGTACAATCAAACCGTCTTTTCTGCCTTTAGACAACCAAAGAACTCAGCAGATGTTGTCGCAATGCTGCCACCCTTGTCCGTACCATCACTCTTTAAGTAGCCATAATAACAAGCAAGAATGTCATTCGGTGGTTGGCAGCTCGGCACCGTCTCCTGTGACTTCGTGCTGCGTGCAGCCTCATACTGAGTATTCAGCATCTATTTGCCAAAAACACCCCGCCATATATCAGCCCGCCTGTTGTCTTCAACCTTCCCCGTCCTTCTGCCTTCACCATCAGTGGCCTGACCATTTTCAGCATCAGCCTGTGCAGCAGCATATAACCAGGATCAGGTAAGCAGGCCGCGTTATTTGTTAGTTCTCAGTGTGGGTAACCTTCTCTGTAACTATTTCATTTTCTTACAAAAGCAGGAGATCTAAGAGGAAGATGAACCAATTTTCTCCCGCAGTGCTTTTATGAGTTAATCTTTGATGCATTACCGAAAACTAAGTCAGGAAACTAGTTTTGCTGGGCTGCATGAATATTCCTAAAGTGAATTAGTCCTTTCTGGGGAAAAAAAGGCTGGTTTTGATTCTTCTTGGGTCTTTTTTTAAGCTTGCTAACTCTTCTGCAGGACACGGTGTACACCTATATTGTGTGAAACAAACCAATACAGAGATAGCTGAGAAAACACTGAAAGAACTGGTATGTCTGCATAGGGTAATCAAAACCCTTGTTTCCTCAAAAAGATATGTTGAAAAATACATTGAACAATTCTGTTCGTAAGTGTACTGGGTGTTTTTTTTTCTTTGCCAGGTCAGCTGGTTGAGTGAGTTGCCCCCATGACTTTTCGGTCTATGGCTCTGCTAAACCTCAAAGTTGGGCTTGGACTGAGAAATTTTGGATTGTCCCAGGTCTTAATCCTTTCTATCATTCACTTCATATGAACTTGCCTCTTTATATTTGTTAGCTTTGGAGTTCCAGTGACAGTAGTCCCAGCTACAAGGAGCAACAATCACAAGGAAAACTTTCTACACCTCGCTGTTCCTGGCTAAAATCAGTCAGTCCAAGAGACAACTTCTAACAATCAAATTTCCTGTGGCACTAAGACTTCTTGGCTTTTGTGTGTGGTTGATTTTTCTGGGTTGTGGTTTGGCTAAATGGGATGAATTTTCTTTGGGGTAATAAAAGCTACCCGTCTCCCTCTTGTCCGACATCTGCATCCTTGCTTGAAAACTTGGAGCTACAGGTATTTCTCAGTCAGTTACAGTGATTTTATATTGATGAAATGTATGAACAGATTTTAAACTTCTGAAAATATCAGAATGGGACATATACGTAATGTGGAAAAACTCAAAGTGAATAAGGCACTTTTTTTTTTCTAACGGTGAAAGCAGATGCAAATAATACAAAATGCAAATTGGCTTTCACCTGCCAGTTATTTCTCTTAGAAACAGAAAAAATCTTAGTTGTTGCAACTGCTTACAATCAGACATGCTTTTTCCACCCGATACTTGTTTAAATACTAAGTAAAGATGAGAACTTTTGTATCATTTTGTATGTGAAGATACGCAGGAGGTTGAGCCATTACAAAATCAGTCAGTCATAATTTTTGACCTGTCAGAATGTATGTGTTAATTTCACTGTTTTTCTACCTATGCAGTAGGACTGTTAAATTTCATCTGTATTCTGTAGCCTCAAGTAAGGGAACAAATGTGATCCACAATCAGGGTTTCTGTTCTTAGTCTAGAAAAAAGAAGAGTGAAGAGTTTTTCCAGCTGTGGTAAAATAATGTTTTTCGTAGGACTTCAGAAATACAAAGATTTTGTTTGAACTGCTCTGTTTGGAATCTTGAGCCAAGATGCTCTTTTTTTTTTTTTGTCTTGCACTCCCTCACTGTGGTGTACATTTGTACATAAATGTAAATAAATTAGAAGTAATGATTTATGATAAATGTTCATCTTACTGTTAGAAGTCAAAATAAGAATGCAGTCTGACCTTTACAGCACCTGTACTAATTTACTTAACTACAGTTGCAAGAAACGTATGTGAACCTTCTGGAATTTCATGGTGTTCTGCATTGATTTGTAATAAAATGTGATCTAACAGTCATCTAGACTATTGACAAATAGAATGTGCCTAAAATAATAACACAAAACCAAATCTGATCCTCCATGTCTCTATTGAACGCACTCATTCAGCATTCAGAATGCTGGTGGAAAAAGTGAACCCTCGGAATCAATAACTGGTTGACCGCCCCTTGGCAGCGGTAACCTCAACCAGGCACCTCCTGTAGCTGTGGATCAGAGCTGCACATCCTTCAGGAGGGATTTTAGCCCGTTCTTCCTGGCAGAATTGCTTTAGCTCTGTTATATTCTTTGGATGTCTCATGTGTGTGGCTCCCTTCAAGTCCTTCCATGGCATCTCTGTTGGGCTGAGGTCTGGGCTCTCACTTGGCCACTCCAAGAGGTGGATTTTGTTTTTCTGAAGCTGTTCTGTTGTGGACTTGCTCCGGTGTTTTGGGTCATTGTCCGGTTGCATCACCCAACGTCTACAGAGTTTCAGCTGACGTACAGACATTCTCACAGTGTCCTGAAGAATTTTTTGATACACTTGGGAATTCCTCTTCCCCTCAATGACTGCAAGCTGGCCAGGCCCTGATGCAGCAAAGTAGGCTCAAACCATGATGTTTCCTCCATTGTATTTTATGGCTGGAATGACATTTTCATGATGATATGCAGTGCCCTTTTTACACCAGATGTAGTTCTGTGTGTTCCTTCCAAATAGTTCAATCTTTGTTTCATTAGTCCACAAAACATTTTGCCAAGACCGCTGTGAAGTGTCAGTGTACTCTTTCACGAACTTCAGGTGTGCAACAGTGCTCTTTGTAGTAAGCAACGGCTTCCTTCGTGGTGTCCTGCCATGGACACCCTGCTTGTGCAGTGTTTTATGTACTGTAGACTCATGAACACAGATGTTAGCCAGCTCCAGGGATGCCTTCGACTCTTTGGCTGTCACTCGGGGTTGTTTCTTTACCTCATTGATGAGTCTTCGTTGTGCTCTTGGGATCATTTTGACTGGGCTCTCACTTCTTGGTAGAGTAGTCACAATCCCAAAGTGTCTCCATTTGTAGATCGTTTGTCTAACTGTAGACTGGTGAATTTCTAAGGTCTTTGAAATCACTTTGTAACCCTTTCCAGCTTTATGTAAATCAACAGTTCTTGATTGTAGATCCTCTGAAAGCTCTCTTTGGCACAGCATGGCTCACATAAGCATCTATCTAGTGCAGAGCAAACTCAAAAAGTTTGAGTGGTTTTTATCAGTCAACGTAGCTCTAGTCCATGCCTCCAAACTCATTTTCTTAACAAGACTCCAGGTGTGCTAATGCCTGACTCCAGTAAGCTTTTTTCAGATTGACTCAAGGGTTCACTTACTTTTTCCACCAGCGTTTTGAATGTTGAATGAGTGTGTTCAATGAAGACACGGAGGATCAGAATTGTTTTTGTGTTATTATTTTAGGCACATTCTATTTGTCGGTAGTCTTGACTTAGATGATGGTTAGATCACATTTTATGACAAGTTAATGCAGAACACCATGAAATTCCAAAAGGTTCACGTACTTTTTCTTGCAACTGTGCATTAGCATACCCCACACATCCCTTGTGAGTGATTACTGTTTGATTTCTGGACTTCTAGCAAAGACAACTGAATTTTCTCAGAGGATGCTTGCGATATGCCTCAGACAGAAAATCAAATGAGTCCATCTCCTAAAAGCCACCTACCTTCTCGTTGCTGTTGCCTGTTCTTTTAACTCTAAACACGTCATAAATAAAATTCAGATCCCATGCTGTGTTGTGGAAGTGGACTTCTTATATGCATTTAAGCTCCTTAAACTGGCCGTGTTTGCATTAATGGAGAATTCATCCGTCTGACTGTATCACTTGTGTTATTAGTGTGGAACCAAAGGTGACTTGTCTCTCTGAATAGTCTGTGTGCTGTGTCTAAATGTAATAGTCTCTCCTTTGCATTGTGCATCTGGTTTCCTGTGTTGAGAGGCCATCGCTGGTGAAGACATGTTGGTAGATGGTAAAAATAGGGAGCAACTGGATGGAGCCTTGCAGGTGGATGGGTATATGCTCAGGAGGAAGCAAACTGTCCCACTGTTAGTTACTTTGCAGTACTAAAGAGAATAGGTGATAAATGTGTATCCATTTTTTACATGCTCAGATAACTCTCGGTGCACAGAAGTGTAGCACTTAAGCGTGTGATGTTTCTACGTGATCGTTGTTCCACACTCTAATTTTATTGTGTTTTGAGCCTATAATCTGTACAACGGCTTCTTCTCCAGACGTTTTTCTTGTAAGGCTAATTGGAAATCATCCAGCTCTATAACATGTGCATGTTTGAACAGGGTTCTTTAAAATGCAGGTTCTCATATGATACCTAATTAAATTCAGTGTGTAGTCAAACTAGCTTTCATTTTGGTTCTTTGTATTTTTTAAAAAATGCATTCAAATATTGTAACAATTTTAAGTTGAAGAGAAAGATGTGATTAGATAGAGGGGGGGGCAAATGCTTTTTTTTTTTTGCAAACTGTATCGCTGATGTTTATAGCTCTGGGCAGGTAACCAATTGTTTCAGCACGACAGGTTTTGTCAGGTTTTGAAGCCCAAGGCTTAACGTTCGTCAGTGACCTAATAGTAGAGGAATGTGGCTGTGGTATATCATTGCAGGTTGGACTGTATAAAGAAGACAGATTGAAATAATGCCACACTTGTCCTATCCTCTTAAAGCTGGCTGGATCTGAATTTTGCAGTGTGTTCAGCTTTGAAGTTTAAACTAAATTATATGGAAATGTCCTTTATAACCATAACTTGAATGTCCAGGCAACCAGGAATTTTTTTAGGTTGGTGAAAAAGGGCAAAACAAAGTATTTTCAGTGATTGGTGGTTTATGGCATGGTTGTCGCAAAAAAATAAATTGTAAAAGTAGGTAACATAGGTCGACTGTTGGTCTTAAAGATTCTGATGATTTTTAGAGGTTGGAAGATATTGAGCAAAGATTTTTGTGTTATTTTGTGCACATATTTAAGAATGTAGTTCATTCAAATGTGTTCATACCTCTTTTTAGTGGGCACAATGTCTCGACCGCGCAAACACTCCCTGGGAAATTGCATCCATTTTTCCATATCAGAATGCGATGGATTGTCAGGGGGCTTCATTTGCTTTCTGACAGATGGTTTGTAAACTTACTTGTTTGGAGCATGGCATGATCTTTTCAGGTACTATTGGAAGATTTTTTTTTTTCCACCCTGCCTCTTTGGAGGACTCATGTTGAAGTAACTGGTTTCTGTTTTGTTTTTTCTTCTGAATGCACGTAGTACCTCAAGAAACCTGTGAGGCTTAGAGCCACTGGAAGGTGGGTAGTTATTGCTCTTCCTTTACTGCCATCTGCTTCTGTAATCATTAACAGCCTTCACCAAGTAGACAGTAGAAATGAGGAAGGACAACCGAGTGAGGCTGTTAATTTGAAGAAATGGAAGAGGTATGAAGAATGACGCTTGACAGCTGGGAGCAGTGGGTTAGGAGGCACTAGGGAAGAGTAAAACTATGCAGTGGAGTGAAAGGAGGATAAAACAAATAATGAAGGGTTGCCTATTCGAGCAGAACTAAACACTGCAGAAAACACCAGTTAAGAGCTACCCATATCCTCGCTAATCTTGGTGCCAACCTTTTGGGATACAATTTAGAAAAACTTGGTGTCTACGGACTTAGAGATGAGAGGTCAAGGAGCTGGGAAAGAACCGATGGTACTGCTGATAGGGAAGCTGCTCCGAACTGCCAGTGCGTGTAGTGCTTGCACTTCTGCAATAATGAACGAATAAATTCATACAAGTACTCTTCAGTGGGAGTAGACCTGCTCTATATCACCTACTGTTATTTACATTTCAATGTTAATGGTTTTGGCTCAAGCAGATAAGTAAAGAGGAACGTTCTGAAAAGCATCCAAGTTATCTCTGGTTAAAAAGACGGGATAAAAGGACATGTGGGATGAATCTCTCTGTGACCATGCAGTCATCTCAAGCTAGAACACAAAAATAAAATCAGTTTAAAGTCTTAAAGAATCATTAGTTGGGCTAGCATTTAAGACTTCAGAGTTTATATAAATTGTTCCTCATCCCCCACCAGCCTGGTTTGGAGGTTTTCGCTCCCAAAGTTTACTTAGTTTGAATTACTGGATTCAAAGTTTTTGCTTGCTAGACCAATTTATATTCTAAGCAAGGCAAAAACCGTAGTGCTTCAGAGTCGGGAAACTAATAAAGCGTTAATGTCCAGACTCATTGCACATCTTCCTTTCAGTTAGATTTAAGGCTTCTTTTGAGCTGTTTTGGCATTGCAGATTTATGTGACGGTTCTGGGATTCTGAGTTCTGCTGTATCTCAGAGAGTTCTGTGCCACACACTGTTTAAACAGTATTGCAGATATACTTGGATACTTAAATTAATACTTTAAAAAGAAAATTATAAAAATGGAAAAGCTGTGAAGTGAGGATAGAACATTGTAGCTGCCTCTTACCCATTTTATACTTTCCTTCTGGAGACTTGACATAAAGATTAGAACCAGAAAGAAAAAGCTCTTGTTTTTTTTCAAAAAGCAAGGGAATGTTTGCCAAATACCAATCTTAATAACAAGACTTTGTTATGAAACGGCTCTCTGCTTGATTCCAGGAAAAGGATAATTGTTATCTGGTACACTCTGCATGACTCGTAGAGCTGATTGTACGTTTACATGCGTATGCAATATTTTCAAATACTCTCATTTAAGCAACATTATCTGTTCATAAGAACTCTCAAATGTAGCTTTTTAAACAAAGTGTTTTCCACCGATCTAAATATTTTCCGTTTTGAAAGTTGTTAGCTTCTGCTGTACTTGCATTAAAAGATACTTTTGTTTTCACTTTCTATGTGAAACGTGTACTAATGTCTTTTGTGCAAAATGCATATGCGTATACTGTGTTATAAATTAATAAATACTTACTCCTTTCCTCTAGGAAAATTAAAAATAGTATCTTTTACAAAAAAAAAAAAAGTGCAACAAAAAAAAAACACTTGAACCTTTTTTCTGAAACTTTTAATCAATTTTTAGCAACCAAAAGGCAAAAGCTGTTACCGTAGTTACATTCAGTGTTCAGAATGTTGCAAATAGCTTGATTTGTGCTGTAGATCAGGAGTTGCTGCCTGTTGGTAGTTTGTATGGAGACAATATGAGTTCTGCCTCTCTTCTTGACATTTACTCCATGCTAAAATAGGAATTCTTTATCCAATGGCTTCCCAAAATGAAGAGGCTGGAGACACATGGGAACTACAAACTAGATACTCCCTTTTGTGTCGCATCATTGACAGCCCAGGGACATTCTTGGGGAGTTTAATGTAGTTGAGGAGAGGGAAGGGAATGCTTGGCAGCCTCATGCATCCTTCCAAATGTGGGCTTCTCTGTTGTGCACGTGTGGAGGAAGAGCTCAGTAACTTGAGCTCCGGTCTCCCATTTTTGCTCATTTTACTCATTTTTACTTTTAGTCTTGCCTTATCCCCAAGTGTCGTACCTTAAACAGGTGTATTCTGGCTTTATGAATTCATTTACTCCTCCCGTGATAATTACTATGCCTTGTTGGCTGCGCAAACAACGTGCTGCCTTTTCCGTTAGTCTTGCACAGAGCTGAAAGCAAAGGGTTGACAGACGGAGACCAGAATACAAATAAAAAATGACATTTATAATTCAATGGCTGACCAAATTAAAAGTAACATGCTTAGAAAATTAGTAAGTACACTTAAAAAAAACACCCCTCCTCCTCCATTAGGCAGTCCAAGGGATTTTTGCAGGCTCTTAATTGTACTAATTAAGCATCAGTATTTGTCTAGGCTTCAGATGGCAAAAATGTTTGCTTCAAAGCAATAGGAAAAAGGGATTTGGAAGGTTCCTGCTCTGGTCTGAGTGCAGCTGAGTACCAGCTTGGCTGTATTTTGACCTTTAGGCTCTGCCCCTTAGAAATTCCAGGTTCTGTGTGTGCTTGAAGGTGAATTTCCCATTCCCTGTATCCCTCACCTTTCCTCGAACAACAGAAGAGCTGGTACTTAGCTAGAGATCTGCTGGGCCTTTGAACTGCAGCTTTCAGAAGACATAAAGCTGATAATGTGAAGGAAATGGTAAAAAAAACATGGGTTCTTTCTTCTGTAGTAAATTGGCTGGAAAACCAGCATCAGCTGTGTTCGTAAGGACTAATCAGGGTGTTATTTGAGATGACTTTTAAAACTGAGCATTTATGTACATGTATTTAGAAAAAAAAAAACCCAAAACATGTGGCACAACAGCCGAAAGGATGGCAGTTTGTTGGAATGTTTTGACTGTGTGTAGTTCTTGACTACTTCCACTTTAATAACAGATCATGATGAAGTTCAAATGTGAAAAAAGACAACAGTAGACAACAACGAGCAAAAACTAAATGTGGCCAGTGTTGTCAGCACTCTTGAAGAGATGGGATTTCAAAGATTTAGGTATTCTGCCTACTTGGAAGGTTTTAGTCTTTTTGAAAATGGAGAGAAAGTACAAAATGAGGGACACGAACTTTGGAAAGCTCTTTATAAGTTGCCATAATTCTGTATCTATAGCTCCTTCCAGAATGGCTTGTTCTTCCTCTCTTGACATTGTAATGTTGTCTTCATCTCCAAGTGAGAAGTCAGTGGTGCTTGAACAGTAAAACTGACCAAAAAAATCTCTCAAAACGCAACGTAGGAGGGAAATACAGAGGATGCCTGTGGAATTTGGCATTAACTTTGCTACGCTAAAATTACTGTGAGATTTCGGTGCAGGATTTCTCCTGAGTAAGGAAATCTCTTAAAACCTGGACTATCAATGCGAAACAGAAATGAGATAGTACCACTAACAGATCAGTGCAAGTAATGGAAGTTACAGGTAGAAATCCCAATCATATTTCAGAAAGCCTTGCCCCTCTATTTGGAAATCAGTTGATGGTATTTTTTTTTAAATAAAATTATAAATGGTTTAATGTATTGGACTAGAAAAGCTTATGTGTATCAGTTCTCCCACTTTTTCTAGTATTTTCTGTGATGCCAGTGGGATACCTTTCTGCAAAGCTCTTGTCACATTTCTAGTTTGTAGGATGTTCTGCTTGTTCAGTCAAATGGATGAACTTTGGCTAACTTGGGCTGAACAATTTTGATTATATTAAATCTGTTTTATAGTCTGTTTAATCTTGCAGTGCTTTTTTTGGATCTTAGCTGCAGTACTGAAAACCTTTGAATGTTTAGTAAATATTCCCTATTTTGCTTACTTCTTACTGAGCACGCAAACCAAATTTAATCTCAGGAGGTATAGAAGGTGATGTCGCCTTAGACAAGTAAAAGCATTTTGTCTGTGTAACCATAAGCTAAAGAGCTATATTTGTGCAATGTCTTAGTAAATTCTTTTACATCTTTTCATTGTGTTGAATATGCAGTTTTATATAATTTTATAGTGGCTAAATTCACCGACATTGGAACAGCAGCTCAACAGTCAAATGGATGTTTGAAGTGAAATACTTGACTAAGGTTAGAACACACTTGCGTCATTAGCAGAACTTTCCTTTGCTGCAAGAAGTTAGATATGTAGGAAGGCAAAAACTAGTGTTTGTCCCCACAGCCAGGCTGATAATTTGGAGAAATTGTTACGGGCTTGTAGTCTGTCTTCAAAAAAGCTCTCTGGTCAAAGGAGGTTTTCTGAGAGCAGCATTGAACCCCTCGGTGACTCACGTTCACGAATTCTTACATCTGCACAGGAAGGAAGACTGAAGCATGGACCAGTTAAAGCGTGATATAAGACAGGCTGAAGTCTCTCTGCTCCACAGTCAAACTTCCATATGTTTAATGTCAATCAGTAATGCCTATAAGAACACGGATTTTTAGCCTTTTCGGAGAAACACCTTGATTAAAAATAGGTACTCTTGAACCTCTCATTCGCTTTGCTGTCATGGGAGGAAGTTTTTCTTGTGTGTATGTTGTGATTTTTTGGGTCGTGTTAATTTCCTGTCTGCCAAAGAAGTACAAGATGTGAGCGTGACCCTGCGTTGCTCCATTCGACTGGGATGTGTAATAAAAACAGCTTTGAAATAAAATATTTCGAAGGAAGGAACTTTTAGCCAGTAAAAATGCTGAAAATTACTCTAGTCATCATTTAAATCCCAGAACATATCTATTAATTTCACTGTAATTACAAAGAAAAGAAAAAGGACTAATGGTTTTAGACTTGTGAAAGATCTTGAAATAATATTAGTCTGCTCCAAATTAGCTGTTGGCTTGTTTTCAAATAATGATTCATGGTAGTATTTTACTAAGCCTTTTTTATTGTCTCAAATAGTTCAGAACTTTTGTTTAACTTGCAAAGCAGTGCTAGATGTGGTCCTGCCCTTTGTGCTTCAGAAGTTAAAGGAATATATATATATATAGCTTCAATTAAGCCCGTTAAAGGAGAATACACTTTAAATTATGTATAAACTTTGCCATTTAAAGCTGGGACAATCCAGTTTAAGTATGTTTGGCAATCTTCTTATTGACAGCTTGAGAACTGTGTTTAGAAGTGGCTCCACTGATGGAAGAAAAGTTTAAGGAAAGAAGGGTACAAGAGAAACATTTGTTGGGTGTATATTGCTTGGCTCTTTCATGCGCCGTCAAATTTTCCTACAGAGAAGATGATTTACTTCTTGTTCAAGAGAAGTGAAGCAGGTAGACTCTATTAAGGAAAGAGCCAGCTTTCCTAGTAGTCACTTGTTGAAGATGAAAGAGGGAAGGCATTAGAAGTCAGTATTGCAAAAATGCGGTTCTAAGGAACCTCAGACTGAAAATTTTATGAGTAAATCCTGGGGGATTGGAACCAAACCCCAAGCCTTGGAGATGTTTATAGGGGCATTCTAATTTCAAGTTATCTGTATGCTATAGATGTATAGAAGTTGTAGTTTTAGCATATAATGAATCATTGGGATACTAAGCTTGTGAGAATAGCTTCCAAATGAAAATACCTGTGCATAGGATGTCAGTAGGATTGCATTGACCTTTTCCCGTCTCTGTTGACCTGATGGAAACCTGTTTTCATTATTTGTTGATGTGAGCCAGGAGTTTGTGATGGAGAGATGACAAAACTACCTGTTACTTTTTATTAACCAGTTTGAAAGTTTAATATTGATTTCATAGCAGAAAATGAGCAAAACCAAGTTTAAGTAATATAGGTTGGGGACTGCCCTGCTGGAGAGCAGCGCAGGGGAAAGGGACCTGGGGGTTCTAGTGGACAGCAGGATGACCATGAGCCAGCAATGTGCCCTCGTGGCCAAGAAGGCCAATGGCATCCTGGGGTGTATTAGAAGGGGAGAAGCAAGTAGGTTGAGGGAGGTCCTCCTGCCCCTCTACTCTGCCCTGGTGAGGCCACATCTGGAATATTGTGTCCAGTTCTGGGCCCCTCAGTTCAAAAGAGACGGGGAACTGCTGGAGAGAGTCCAGCGCAGAGCCACAAAGATGGTGAAGGGAGTGGAGCATCTCCCTTATGAGGAAAGGCTGAAGGAGCTGGGTCTCTTTAGCTTGGAGAAGAGGAGGCTGAGGGGTGACCTCATTAATGTTTATAAATATGTCAAGGGGGAGTGTCAGGAGGACGGAGCCAGGCTCTTTTCAGCGACGTCCACTGACAAGACAAGGGGCAATGGGTGGAAGCTGGAACACAGGAGGTTCCATAAAAATATGAGGAAAAACTTTTTCCCAGTGAGGGTGACCGAGCACTGGAACAGACTGCCCAGGGAGGTTGTGGAATCTCCTTCTCTGGAGACATTCAAAACCCGCCTGGACGCGTTCCTGTGCGCTCTGCTGTAGGTGGTCCTGCTCTGGCAGGGGGGTTGGACTAGATGATCTTTAAGGTCCCTTCCAACCTCTAACATTCTGTGATTCTGTGATTCTGTGAAGTATAGGTAGGGTTTGCCACTGGTGTTCAAGTTTGCTTTTACCTATTGTGCGTACTGTAGGACAGTAAAGCATATGTTTATATGCTAGATTTAAATCAGATAGAGCAGGAGTCACTTGGGAAAGGTTTTTATTATTAATGCCCTCTTTACAATTGCTTTTCTTGCAGAAAGGCAATGTTGTTTGCTCATACTTGCTGTGAACATAGAGCAGATCCTCAGTTGGAACTGAAGAGGTAGGTAAGAATGCAAGAGCAGCAGACAAGAACCTTTTTAGAGCTTGGTATCTCAGCTATAAAAATGTGAATTGACAGCTGCGATACAGTTGCCAAATAGCTTATTGATTTTTGGTGTCCCTACTACGAGGACTTTAATTTTGGCTTGATTTTATGCAGAAAAATAGTCTTAGCAGAAATATTTCTCAAATGTAAGATTAAGCAAAGCTGCAACATTGAGATTTCAGACTTCTTTAATGGAATGAAATGGCAGTTAGTTTCAGATCATCTAATCCTGATAATTTAGAGATAAAAAATTGAAATCCTTTTGTACTGTTCCTTGACGTTTTATGTGGGAGACAACAAAATTATTTGCGTTTTTCTTGCTTTCAGTAAAACCTTAAAACCACAACCTATCAAAAATGGAATTTTCTGTCACCTTTACAACATCCTTCTGCTGTGGGCTATCCTGTTCTTCCTTCATAGATGTAAATAAGTAAAGCGAAGTGCAGAAAAATGCAATAAACACTACATGTTTAAAAAATGTCTAGAGAGAGTTCATGATAGAATCAAGGAAAACTGTATGCATCATAGCAAAAAATCAAATTCTGAGACTTGTAAAAAGTTTTTTTGGCAACTTAATCTGCAGGATTTGTTGAGTGACAGTATTGATTGTTAAGGTGATAAAGCACGTAGTTGTTATACGTGATATAGAAGCAAAGGCTACCTTGATATTTAAGAGCAATTCAAATTGTTCTCGTGGGTCAGTGGCGTTCTGCGAACACCAGGATTTTTTCCCTCTGCTGGGATTTAGTTTGTATTGTATGTTCTAATGGAAGGTGTAGAATATGATGCATATCTCATTCTATCCTGCAGGGATTTAGCTTATCCTTGAGTGTAATAATGACAAAAAGCGATGTTTTATCGCTTCTTGTAACCAGATCTACCAACAAAGGGAATAGTTTCCCTCTGGCAAAGTAAAGCATTGAGGCGAAACACCTCGTAATCCCTGGACAGGGGAGTCTCTTACATTGGTGGGTTTTGGCATTTGGGTTTTTTAAGTAAGTACAGCTATTCATTCTAATAATGTTTTTGACTCAAGTGAATCTTGAAGTGGAAGGCAAGAGTGCAAAGTAGTTTTTCTGTTGTTGGCTTTCTAATAATTAATTTTTTGGTATGCTGTGTTGAAACTCCTGTGGTATATACAAGGTGCTTTGGAAAGAAGATACGATATGTGTTCTACAGAATACACTGTATCAGTAATGTGCTGTGTGATTTCATGGATGTGATGTTATTTGCATCAAGAGAAATAACAGCCCACTTAGGAATACCTACAAAGTAGAAATAAAATTATGTGGAACAGCCAGTGTTTCTCCATACTACCAGAAACCGAAGGTTTTAACAGATTTACTGCAGTGTTTACAACTTTCATTTATTCTAGATCCTGTTCTGCTGGAGCAGTTGTCATGGTTGCTTTTGCTGCTGTGTTATCTGCAGTGCTGTTAGTGAGCATTTATAGCCCTGTGACAACAACTTTATGATAAATAGTTCCAAGCTATACATTAATTTGCAAAATTTTGTGAAGCTCAGTGCCAAAATGAACGAGACCAGCCACTGACAGGTTAATTTTCTCTGAATGATTGTTTGGAAAATTGGACTTTTCCCAATCTCTCATGTCTCTGTCCGTGACCATTTCTGTGCTACACTTCCACCTGGGTTTGAGCCCAGAAATTATGATGGGCTGTCACCGTTCATATTCAGACATCACGGAGCACGGATCTCAGTTGGATTCGCTAAGCGATGGCATTTCTCAGCAGCCGGTACTTTTCCAGCTGAGACCAGTTCCTGCAATAAAATAGCAAAAGTCGTTGCAAAGAGTGGTGCGTATCTTTCTGAGATGCTTCTAGTCCAGTCCGCTGCGGGTTCATAACAAATTGCTTGATGGCAGGCAATGGTACGGTGGAATGCTTCCTCCGTCACTGATGGTTCCAGCTGGGAGGTGATGGTACCTTTTGACCAATGCTGGAAGCTGGCTCAGCTGCAGCAAAGCACAGAACCAGGTGGATATTTCTGCTGAGACCCCAGCTTTCTGCTTCCATTCGCTGCTGTCTCCCAGGAGCGAAACAGAAGAAGCCCCTGTAGTGGCAGTTTCTGATTTATCTGTGGTGCTGTGTTAGTCCTTTCCTTAGACCTTAGAATCAGATGCAACAATGCCGGGCAGTGCCTCTGTGCTGCCCCATGGAAAGGTGGTAGCCCCACAGGCTTTAATTTTAGCCTAAAAGTACCACTGGTTTGTTTTGCCTCCAAGGAAAAAAAGGAGGAAAGCCCTTCTACATCTGAGCTCCAGTCTCTATATCTGCACACTGTGAAGTGGAAATTAATTGTATCTAAGTGGCGTAAGATAAATCAGAAATCAAATGTTTCACCAGCATGGTATCTAGAATTGTAGTAGGAATTTCAAGTGTTTTAGGAAGATATTGGCTAGGTAAGCTAATACAAATCTGTGTTTTGGAATGTATTGATGCCTTTTAAAAAAAAAAAAACAAACCAGTTACTATCAATGTAGGCAGAAATGTTCAAAATCACATTAGTATCTCTTTAAACCTTTTCGGTTATTGATAGCTGCTAACACCTTTTTTTTTTTTTTTATGTGCTTGTTGCTCTACAACAGGTAGAAAACTCTTCAAAATGTGCTTCAAAACACAACCAGTTTTCCTAATTTTCTGTTTCATCCCTGCCTTCCGCAGGGTTTCTTGCACCTGCTCAGGAAGCAGCTAGCATTGATTCCTTGTGGTGTGAGGCAAAGGCGTTTACTTAAATTGATACCTTTCTCACAAGTGAGGTTGGTGAAGAGACTACAAAGGAATGTTGTGGAATATCCAGACATTTTTATTGTCCTCTGACACACTCGGGTTTCTATTGCCCTGAAAGGCATTAGATTAGTGAAGCAATTACATTGCGAAAGCAGTAAAGCATCAAATGAAATTATCCGGTGCTGAAGAAGATGCTGGCAAAACATGTCCAGGTGGCATGAGGGTTATTGAACTAGATTTAATAGTGCTTATGGTTTCCAAAAGCTTGTTTTCTGTTGTGACTCTTGAAATGACCAAACTCCTCACTCTGTTACACCCATGCCAATCTATTAACTTTCATGAAAAAACTCAATTCGGTGCTGTCACTGAAAAGAAACTTTGGCTTCATTGCGAACCTGAGAGCGGGTTGTGGCCGAGCGGCTTGACGTGTTCCCCTTCAGGAAGCTAGGGCACGAGCTGACTTTCTCAGAATGAAAGAAAAAATGTGAAACAATAGTATTTTTTTTAATATGTGTGAACTGCCCTTATTCAAGTTAGTGTGTACACAAAGGCACAAATGTGTTTTATTACCTCACTGTTCAAATATTGGTAGAAATGCTGAGGTGAAGTGTGTATTTAGGCTGGAGAGGTGATTGTTAGAGCTATACTAGTCCAGGCCAGACCAATGCCCTGATCCATCGTCTTGATACTCTTGTTATTTCCTACAATAAACTTTCAGCTATTATAGCAAGACTTTGAAAAAACATCACTTCTCCTTTTCACTCTGTTGCACAGAAAGATGCTGGTCAGCCAAATACATTTCATGTTAAGAAACATCTGGAGTTTTTAACTAATCTCTTTTTTCTATTATTAAGTATGGTTCTTAATTGTAAGATGCTCAGTCTAAGCTCACTGTTAGGAAAGGATAGGGTGAAACAAAGCATCTCTTGGGTAGGGGCTGAGACTTGCAGTAAATGTTGGTAGAACAGAGCCTGTCCTTTTCTTTCCCTCTCTCTTTCTCCCACTTTGATGCATAGTGTGTATAATAATATAATAATATATAATCGTATAATGTGGTATGTGTAATAATTTGGTTATGCTAGACCTGTTGCAAGCAACTGTGATTGTCACTTTCCGCTGTCAAACTTGTGAGAACTAAGTACAGAGGTAATTTAATACACAGATCAACTTGGCTTTTGTCCCAGCAAAATAATGGAATTCACCGTTTCTTTCTCATGAAAACTGATGAGGATTTTTTTATGTCTAGACTTTTTTTTTGGAGGTTAGTGGTATTATTTAAACTGGCTAAATTAAAGCATAATACTTCAAAAATTAGATACAGCAACATTAATTAAGTGGGAAAGATTTGGTTTTGCCATGTTTCTTCTGTATTTTAGAGCATAACTAAAGAATTTTGGGGCATAGTTTTCAGGGATAACTTTTCCTATTGACCGATATAATAGAGTCATCACAACAGCTGCAAGGGATTGGTTACACTGCTGGAATTCACCCGGCTGTACATAGGTTTTCTTAATGCATGCTTTTTGAAACAAACCAGTTTGATAACAGGTGTGACCTTTAACCCTCCCTAACTTTGAAGAACTTAATCATCATCATTTGTTCAGCACTGAATACATTTTACAGGTGGAGGAAGCAGAGGGAAATGTAGTTTGGTTTTGATGGGGAGGGGGGAGGATGTGGAATGGTTGTGTTGGTATTTTTTTACCCCTTTTGTGTAAAGCAAATTAGGCAAAGTTAATTTTTGAAAGTTCTATCTAAACCGAGTTTTATATTCTATTGAGAAAATTTGGTTTGCCCTGTAGTTACAGAGGCATAATTGGAACACAGAGTAAAGCGTGCAGAGATTTAAAGCATGCCTGTCTACTGAGGTTTTGCATGTAGAAGGGGCTGGGAGAGCTGTGGGAGGGGTGAATATACAAGAAGATAAACTGAGAAGTTGCCTGTGCCATCCCCAGAGTGTTACCAATTACACGGTGGTCCTTCCCAGCAAATGTTTGTCCTGCCAGCTTTTTGAGGACCTCAGATGAGGTTCTGTACCCCACTGTCCGAACAAACCCTTGTGCTTGGGGGAAGCGCATAGTGAGGTGGATGTGGCGCTCTGGATGAACCAGCCAATGCTTTACAGGGTCATGGTGGTCACGGTAATGATCGTACGGCGTGGGGTATGTGTGTCTTTGCTGGAGACATTCAAAACCTGCCTGGACACGTTCCTGTGTGGCCTGTGCTAGGGGATCCTGCTCTGGCAGCGGGGTTGGACCAGATGATCTCTAGAGGTCCCTTCCAACCTGTCATTCTGTGATTCTCTGAGTGCTGCCACCGGTACGGAGGGAAAACAGTCCCTGTGGGAGTTAATTCTCAACTAAAGCACCTGCTTGTCTTTTCCACCTTGTAGATTAACTTAGTTACGAAGGTGGGGACTAAAATTGACAGTCTGAGGATATGGAAGACCATTTTACCATTTTATTAAGGTAAACTGGAACTGTCATATAAACCTTCGTATAAGTCAGCCTAATTGCAGAGCTTGTACTGGTTGTTGTCCTTGGATGGCTGTTGGTTGTGCCAAGTAGTTGTGTGGTGTTTTTGCTTATGGTAGCATCTGTTATGACACAGATGAAAATGGGACGCCCTTCATGAGTGACTGAGCACGTATGGAAGTTCGGATCTTTACAAATACGAGCTAGAAACACATGTCTGAACCACCATATTAACAATAAATATGTCTTTTCTCTCTAATCTGTCCACCCAGGAGCGTATGCTGCAACTACAAAAATTGGTTACACCGGACTCTGTAGCTTTGTCCCCTTTTTCTTACAGGCACATTCAGTTGACCTTCTGTGTTGGTGCTGAATTAGTCCATCTGGAGGCTTCTCTGTTGAAGAATTTCTCTTTTTACAGAATGCTGCTACTACTACTACAGAGTCAAGCTTAGCGAGTTCTGACTTCAGGACCTAGTTTCTTACCGTCCGGTGCAGCATTAGTTTAGAAAAGCTGCTTTTGTGCCTGAGGCTGCAGCTGCGATGGCAAGTGGTCCACCAAACCTGACAGAACCTTTTTTCTGCCTCAGGCAACTGTTACAAAGTCATTTCAGAACTGGGGTTATTTGGGATTCTGTACATTTTGGCTGCTGACAAGTCTGTTGTTCTGGTGGCGGTATCAAAAGTTTTTGGCATTAGTTGTGAAACTGAGCGTGTTCGGTACCTCTGAAAGTCAGATTTGTGCATCTCGGACTACAGTCTGAAGGTTGGTGACACTTCATAAATTTAATCTTAATTTCTGTGGCTGGATTTAGCAGAAAATCCTTGTCCATACATTTCCTCAATCCTTAAATTATTTCAATTGCAGATTGGTTATATGGCTTTTCTCTGGCTTCCTCATGGCTACAATGAGCAATTTTTACTACTCAGTACTACCTGTGGGCATGTCCCAGTTGGCACCTCTGCTGTTTCCTTGGATTGGAGCATTTCCAGACAGCAGTGAAATTACAGCTGATGGAAACATGCTTTTATACAATTCTTATTTCTTACAACTGTTACATTAAAATGGATTTATATTTCTTGAGGAAATAAGTATAATAGCTTTGTATTTCTTGATGGGATACTCCATCATAGGTACATTTATTTGCTGTATTGCTTGCGACACACTATGAATGAAGATAAGAATAAAAGAGAGTTTAGCATCAGTGTTTAGCCTTGCTGGTTTAATTTGTTCTTCCATCCTTCCTGCCAAGGAAAGGGATAATAGGAATCATTGCATTTATATTACTCTGTGCTGTCAATTAAATTTTCATCACCCTTTTGCTACCATGTTAGGTAACAGTGCCTTGAATATATGTCCATAGTGACCTGTTGCTGCAGTAGGAGCTGGTTTGCATGGAGTTGTGCCTTTTGGTGTAGCAGAGCGTCGTGTTTCTGAGCTGCAGTTTTATGTGGATTATTTCCCCTTTACGTTTACGGTTGCTCAGAGTTAGAAATAAACACAGTCTAAGCAGTACCCACACCTAGTGTGAGCATAGTTGCAGCTACCTTGAGGTGATTACACCAGAACATTTGGGTTCCCCTGGGACAAGAATTTCGCCCTGGTGTGTTGAATCTTACACTTTGAAGGACGGCCGGTCTCGTGCCTGGGCACTGAATTAAGCTTTAAACTTCTGTGAAAATCTCTGAGTGAGCCGTGTATCTGGTGGTGTGAAAGCATACAAGTCTACTAAGTGATCTGCTGTATGCAAGCAGTTGTTTCTTGATCCATCGTTTCCTACACCTCTTAAAGAATTAATATTAAATTATGTCCTTGGTGGTAAAACAAGTCCATAACTTAACCGAAGCCATAGTACGGTTACATCTTAGGAGTGATTGTATGTTGCGTTCGTAGACAGGAAATTCTTGAAAGGGCTTGTAGATTCTTCATGGGAATTTTTTTTAAAGTGACATTTATGTGAACCTTACTAATCCAATAGCTAATAAAATATGCTCACTGGATAGTGGCAGGTAAGACTAATTTGCATTTGGGTTTGCTGTATCCTCATCAAAGTCATATTGTTCGTGTTAGATTTTCAATAAATAACGAAGTTGCATAGAAGAGTTACTTTACAGAGGTACCTTTTGTCATTCTATTTCCTGTTTTATGGCAAGACAGAATTTATGGTCAAAATGTTTTTTTTTTTAATGGAATTACAAAGGACGGGTAAGGTTTGTGAATTCTAATGTCAGAATGTGATGTTTTGGTTGTCTGTCCCCATCATATGCGAACTTTGTCATGATTTTCAATGGTAATGAATTTTTATCATTTTAGTTTATTGGTCTCTCGTTGAAAATTGAAAAAAAAATCCAGAATGGTGATCCCAAAAATCAGCTGCATGAAATTCCGCTTCTGCAAACCCAGCTGTCTGTGTAGCTGTAATTACTCTCTGAATTACTTGTTTGCAAAAATTCAATTGAATATGATTGTATGCCTTTTAAAATAATTCATATTCTAAAAGATCTGATTTTTATAATTTATTTGCTTATCCATGTATGGGAAGACTTAAACAAGTTGGTACATATATGTGTATTTTGTATATTTTCAACTGCTCTCTTTTTTTCCTCCTTCCAGGCCAGCCAGACCATTCAAGTTACCAAAAAGGTAAGGTCTAATACTGTAACATGTGCAGTTTGCAGAATTATGAAGGCAGTAGATGAGGTGATAGCAAAGCTGTTATTCCCCATGCGGTGCAAGAGTCAGGAATGGTCAAAGAAAATAGTAGACCATCAAATTAAAGCAGTTTTTAAAAGGAAAAAAAGATATTTCTTTATGTAGTAGGCAGTGAATTTCTGACACTACCACGGTGTCAGTGGAGGCAGATGGCATCAGCAAGTTCGAACAGCATTTAGAAGAAACTGATTTACAATGATTCCCTAAATAAACTCTGAAAGAAGGAACCAGGGCCAAGTTGTTTAGTGACACATCTGGATCCTGGAGCACCAGGAAGATGATAGACCACAGAAGGTGGCCAAGCTCCCATGATCTGTTCATGGAGAGAGAAGTAGTCTCTCCACGAGTACTGGACCAGAATTTTAAAATCTGTGCAGATTTCAGTGTTCCTTGTGTTCAAATATGTTATGGCTTTTATTACTGCAATCTATGCTGTTCTCTTTTTGTCTATGTACACTATGTGCACAAGCATAAAAATTCTGTGTCTGGGTACCGTTTTGATTAAGGGTTATTCTGAGCACCAGCTTGGTTGTATCGTCAATAACGATAAAACAACCTGGCAGAAAAGTTCAGGGAAAAAAATCACTGTAATGGTATTTTCTTCTTCCTAAAATCAGGAACCTCATGCACTAGGTACACTAGGTTTGGACTGTATGTAAGAGTGGCAGGACCGTAGGAAACAGCAGAGCAACTGGGCTAAAACTGTTAGCACATCACTAATAGCAACAAGAAACCATCTCAAGTGAAAATGTGTTAAAAACATAATCCACCTTTAGAATTTGCTTTCAGTAAAGATCAGGCCTTTTGCTAAATATCTGCTTTGAGGTACATAAATCTGTCTGTTACTATGAGTTCAGTCACACAAATATCTACTGTTCGTGGTGACCTTTTTATGATACAGAAACTATCTGTGGTGAGACCGGGTTATGGTTTAACTTAAGTATGTCTGCATATAGGTGCTGAATTGAAAAGTCTGACACTATCCACATGTTAGGTTGTCACATAAAATGGGAAGATAAAGTAAACACTGTCTTTTCTACCTTCTCCTGAAGAAAGCATCTGAGGTTGAGTTACTTACTGTACTTCCTAAGCATGTTTAATTATTTAAAACAGGAGGAAAGAAAACCCAAGTCTTTTTCAGGTGTGTGAAAAACATGAGGAGGAAAGAAATTAATGAAAACTATGTGTATTTTAATGCAAGGCAGCTTAAAGTAGCAATACCATTCTAGCAACTAGATTGAAAGCGGGGGCAAAATGGCATCAAAAAGATTTCAGGCAGTGTCGTATTTAGTGAAATTCATCATACAGTGCTTGAATAGTTTGAAGGAAAGAAAAAGGAAGACAGTGTATCAGTGTAGCTCTATGTCCAGCTCATTGTACAACTGCAGTTTTAATTAGGTATCAAAAAGCAGGAGGTGCTATCCTGATGTAGGAAGGTACTGAAGGATGTGCTTAGCACTAAGGTTTCCTTTAAGAGTGTGGTTCATGAACTGAGGAATTGATTTAAGCATCTTTCTCTTAGACACAGACATTTTCAGGCGAGTGGTCATTTATGCGGAATCTAAGTCAGGGCAGCGGCTTACTTTTCCCAGAGAAAATAAAAAGTAACGAAACTCCTTTAAAGGCTTTTTAACTGCTGAAAAAATAAATCAGCTGCCATCTGTTTAGCCCCTTAGGGTGGGTTGGGATGGAGGCTGCCTGTAGGCAGCCTTCAGCAGCACCAAATGATGCTCAGACAAAATTAAAATTAAAATGTAGCATGGTTTTTCTAGCCCAGGTCAGCTTTGCTTGTCTGAATTTCAGTATGTGATACAAGAAACAGGACAAATTTGCAGTTGTAAACAAACACTTAACGTTTTCTGTATGTGGCTTATTAACATGTTAAACAGTTCACCTAGGACATAGTATTTTACAGCTGGCGATTGAAGGATTTAACCAATTTAAGAGCTGCTCAGCTGAGAATGGAAGTGTAGAGACAACATGTCAAAGCGGTAAATCTGGCACTAGTGATGAATAGGAAAACAAATCTGTTGGGTATAATTTTTTACGACTCCAAATGCCTGCAATAGCCAGTCAAACCAGCTTGGTGTTTATGAAAACATCTAGTCCTATAAATAGGAAAATTCTATTAGGTCATTTACTTCCCTTCACTTACGCTTTGTACAATTGCTCGATTGGCAAGCTGCCCCTTTGTGATTCATGTTAATAAAAACTTACATATCCCATGGCTTTTCAAGCTTTTGCTAATTAACCTCTCATGTGAAAACGGAAGAATTATTCCACATTTACCTAATGGGAAATGGAGATACACCCAGTGCTTTGGACTTCCTTGCTCCTTAAAGCTGTGCTTAGACCCCGAGACCATACTTATGTCCACAGTATTTAGTATGTGCAGAGACCAGTATAGAATAAATTGTACCTTATAATTTTTTGAATGCCTTTAAAATTTATGGGGCTTTCTCTATTTTCTTTGCTCCCAAGGCTAGACAGTGTTGATCTTGAAGCATAAACACAGCAATTCAGTTCTTTACTCTAAGAAAAGTTATGAAGGAATTCAGATTTTCTGCCTTCATTTTATTTTTCTTCTACTTTTCTGCCATTGTAACAAAAATAAAATATTGCAAAAATGCTGAAAATTAGATTTGCATATTAAATTCTTACACTCTTGACATTTAGAATTAATTAGGAGCAAAAAAATCCAAGGATATGTGTTATACTAGAAGACTGGACAATTAATGCTGATTAGTTTATGTATCATGTCACAGCTCCTTTGCACCATTGAATTTACAACAGATTTTATGGATCATTAGTATGTAGGGTTTGAGTATTTTTTTTAGTGACTGTTTTAAATTTAGAGGAAATATTTTGGTTTGGAATCTACTTTGAAATTGTTTTTTCCCATCTTTGATATTTTTCTTAAAAAGGCTTAAGCTTCAAGGAAGGAACTGTGGTGTTTTCTATCATCACATTTTTAACAAAACATCTATTTTCTAGTGGTCCCCAATCATTGATAATATCCATGACAAAAGTTAAGTATACAGTTGAAGAAAAAGTATTTATATATATATAAAAAAATCTTTAGTCTTAAACAACAGTTTTCACATGTGTGGTTTTTTTTAATGGTTTTTATGTGAAAGTATTTTATGTAAATTATTGCTATGGCAGTTTTAAATACTGAACAACAGAAATACCTATTTCAGTAGCCCGTCGTTAATGACCTCTGCAGAAACACACACAAAAAAAAGATAAAGCCTTCGTGTTTGTCAGAATCCTGGGAAAAAAAAATAATAGTCTGATATGAAAAGCTTTCTTATGTAAGAGTAGAAAGTTTCAGTAAGGAGATTTGCTAGAAAGTAGGGTAGATTTTTTTTTTTCTTACTTAAAAAAAAAAGAAATAAACTATTTCCAAAGAGTTACCATCCATTTGTGATAGCTAGCAACGTTTAATTTCCTGTAAGTGTAATGAGGAAAACAGGTCAGTGTTTCATCGTGGTTCTTTAGAGAAGTACGGATTAATTTTGTGTATGGCTTTTATTTCTGTAACATCTTTTTCTCCTCTCCTCTCCTCGTAGCTATGCTGCGCTGATAGCCGACTGGCCTGTGGTAGTCCTGGGCATGTGTACTGTGTTAATAGTGGTGTGTGCGCTGGTTGGAATATTAGTTCCGGACCTTCCAGATTTCTCTGATCCATTGCTGGTAGGTAAATATTAATATTTGTATTAGTAAAGTTACTCTATTGTGCCCGATTGCTGTTTTGTTCAGTGATACCAGTAAACAGCCAGTACAAGTACAGCAATTGATGGATTTCTCTTAAATCTATATCTGCCCAGAGGAAAAGAAAATGACTCTTAATATGCCTGAATAACTTCTCAGGGAGAGAAGTAGTTCGTGCAAG
Organism: Trogon surrucura; assembly: GCA_020746105.1. Lineage (NCBI taxonomy): Eukaryota > Metazoa > Chordata > Aves > Trogoniformes > Trogonidae > Trogon > Trogon surrucura. Next base: position 107,085,945 of record CM036618.1, read on the forward strand.
AATTCTTAATCCCTTGTCACTCTCTGCAGTTGGTCATTATTTTGTCTGACCTGTCACAAAGCATTTTGCTTTTTAAAGTAGATGCCTGGAGTAACTGTGCTTCATAATGAAAACTATCCATCGCTTTGATCATGTTTCCACTTTCCTGTTTAAGCTGGGGAATTAAAAGTATTAATGGAATTTTGTGATGCTCTTCTCTTAGGGTTTTGAGCCAAGAGGGACGGCCATAGGACAGAGATTGGTCACGTGGAATAATATGGTGAAAAACACAGGGTACAAAGCGACACTTGCAAACTATCCTTTCAAATATGCGGATGAACAAGCTAAAAGGTAAGAATTTGTATTGAAAATGCATTTTATTTTATTGAGGGTTTTTTGTATTTACATAGTGCTTGCTCAACTACCCTCTGAATTTAATACATACACTGCCACTGATTTCAGTCAGTATTGATCATCTGTAATTCTTAAGGTTTTTCCAACGAAACTAGGTATTTCCCATCACAAGCTCTTTAAAAAAAGCGTGTAATTTTAGTTTTCTCTTAGATTTTTGAATATTTTCAGTACTGGACTCAACGTAATTTTGTTTGAAGTCTCAAATTTAAACAAAAAGGTTCAAGAAATGTTTCAGGTTTTGTATACTAAGACCAGATGGGTAAAAATACGTTTTCTCACATGTAAGAGCTATTAAGATGTGTGACTTTTTTGCGTGCTTCTTCCATGAACAATGTCTTTGCTTAAGGTAAGGTAAAACTATTCTGTTTTAGTCACCAAGATGACAGATGGTCAGATGATCACTACGAAAGAGAGAAGAGGCAAGCAGACTGGAACTTCCACAAGGACACCTTTTTTTGTGATATTCCAAGTAAGTGGAGAAATGATGTAAGGAAGTCTAAAGGATTCTGCCAGTTGAACGATTTCCGACCTTTCTTTGTATGCCTTTTTAGGAAAATAGATTTTGCTTAGTATATGCACAATAGTTACCTTTCTGTGTGCAGAAGTCTTCGAAGAGATTAGGCTAAAATGTGTCGTATTGGTTCCTCCTAGCAAGCAGCTATATTTACTTGTAGTACTTCCTTTAAGTGGCTACATTACCTGTAAAGATTTTTATTAGTTTTTGGTAATGCTGATTGTTGTAAAAACAGTGTTTTGTGTATGACTATACAGGTAACACCAATTTGTACTAGGGAAGAACTTTTTTTTTTTATCTGTGCCATTAACTTAACTCTAAAATACCTAAATCAAAATACTTTTCCTGTGTACGTCCTAAAAGTCTTTCTCAGGTCATATCTTGTACAGATTTTAGGGGTTTGTTTAGGAAGAAAAGCAACCAAAGAAAATACTAAAAGACCTACACACACAAAAAACCCCAAACCACCAAACAAAGCACTCCACTCAAAGACATAAAAATAAACCAAAAAATCCTCCACATTAGGATACTGAAGACTTATGAAGTTGTCTAAGTTAAACTAGAGAACAGAAAAGACAAAGAAGTCTTTATTGACGTTTTACAAGGCATACTGCAAAACTTTGATAAGTCCTGTTCTGGCAGGGAACGAGCGTTAGGAGATGCAGATCTTGCCTTTATTCATATAATAACCTCGGCTCTGTTTTGCAGCTTCTTCAATATGTGAGGACTGATAACAGCACAAAAACATAATTGTGAAATTATTTGTTTATATTACTTGATCCGAGAGAGCAATGACCAGTTCAAAACGGGGTGAAAAACAGATTTACTATTTTTTTTTAAATTTTTTTTTCCCCCTCCTCGATTACGGTATGGTCTTATGTCGAAGTGAGACGATGTGAGCGAGGTTGTCATTTCTGCTCCTCTGAGCAGACCTGAATTAAACTAAATGTATCTTGTGCAAGGAAGAGGAAATGCACTTGAAATTCTACTGAGCATTAACTGCAACTTGAAGCGGAATTAACTCCTCTTATCCTGTTTGGTGTTTCTGCATAGTCTCATTCTTCCCACCACTGTTTCTGGGTAGTCTCACTTGTGGCAGTCATGAACGAATTGTGCTTGGGGAAGTTTGCCAGTCCATTACGTAAAGAAAACAGTTGATTTCCTCTTCGTTCCTGGTATCTTTGTCTGACCAGGATCTCCAGATTTCAGTTTCTTTGATCGTAAAGCACGGTTAGACATCATAAAACGCTACCCCTGAGTCTTTTCGTTAGTCTCACAAAGGCAAAAATTCTGCACATTCGTAGCAGTGGGAAAAACTCAAACCCTTTTGGTTTTTGAAATATTGTAATCAACATGATAAATATTTCTTAACCCAAAATACCATGTTGTGTTACCCAGTACTATATATTTGTGGTTTTATGTACGTTTTTCCTGTTAACTATGCATAAAGATCTCACTGCTACTAAGTACTTATTTCCTTTCCTAAAAGCTGTCTTCTAATAAATGTGATTTAACTCATAGTTTAAGCTGTATGTGTCTAAACTGTAGAATTCCTAAAAACGGCCCCAAGGATATCACAACAATTTCCACTGCAGTCATTTGCTTCTAAAGCAAAAACATTCTTGTAGAAAACAGCTTTATAATTATTATTTATATTCCCAAATGACTTACTAAATCAGGCTTTGATTACTGTTATCTGTGTACTGCCATTACGCTGTGCCAAGAATTTCATAGTTTGCTGATTAGATCTTTTGATTTTTATTTGTTTGTCATATTTCAGAAGATACTTTGCCTGAATAGAAGAATAGAGCTTCTAAGTGGTATATAGTGTTGAAGATGCCGTATTTACTATAAACACTTTAAGGAAACTGAAACTTTCATGTGGACTGAGTCTTACACATAAATGGCTCCTCTTGAAAAGGAGGTGGATTCCCATGACCTGACAAAGATTTCATCTCCATCATTTGAATGGTGGGGTCTTGCCTCAGTCTTTGATACCAGACACACCCAAACAATCTATAAAAACCCCCCTCCTGTAATTTCAGGTGATCGCTATTCACGAGTGGTGTTTACATCAACAGAAGGAGAGAATTTGTGGAATTTGAATGCAATTAAGTCAATGTGCAATGTAGATAACTTGAGGGTAAGTAAAGATGGCATTTAATTTGTTTAACTTGCGGATAGAAAGTGTGTTTGAAACTCGGATTTGCTACCCTTTGCCATCCGGTAGCACGTGAGAGGACTTCACATTGTTCACAACCTTTTTGAATGGTCAGTCAGGGTATAGACGAAGTTAAAAAAAGACTTGCAATTTGTAAATCAGGTTATATAGGGGAATTTATTTGGCTTTGCTACTCATACCATCCAGAATGAGGAAGATTGCTTCAGAAGTCTCTTTGCAGAAAGGACATTCTTAGCTTTTCTTGTGTGTTTCCTCTTAGAATACTAGAATATTATTCCATGGGATTTTTTTCTTTTTTTCCCAGCAAATAATTAATTTTTCTTGCTTTTTCACCTTCAGGTGAACTAGCTGCATCCTCATAGCGTATGCATCTTTCTCTGACACTCACTGAGTCACTCAGATAATTTTTTTTTGTTTGGTTTTTTTTAGGTCAAAAGAGAATAGGTTGGCAGATGGACATCAAAGGATAGATACATAACTAGAAATATAGCCCAATTAATTAGATGTGAATAGTGGTACTCTCAGAGTAGTATTAGTTTTCTCTTTAAAACTGAGAAAATTAAAGAAGACATTTTGGCCTTGTCTACCTGGCTCTGTTGTAATTTTTCTTGGCTTTCCTTGTACTCAATACCTTGCGTAGTGAAGTAACCATTGTAATAGCCAGCTTCGGACACTACCATAGCTTCTTTTACATGTGTTAGAAGATAATTTAGCACTCTGATTGAAGTTGATGTCCACTTTCAGCTGATGGAAATTAACTGGCACAGGCTAGACTAAAATAGGCCTTCAAATGGTGCGTTTGTAAAGCATAGGCTGGTCACCTGCTCCGTGAACTGCTTTGAACTGCTGAGGAACCATAAATGGTTGTGTAGAAGTGATTTTGTATAAAGCATATGTTTTTTCTTCTATTAATAATGATCTGTTTATTTCCATTTTTTCCCCAAAAAAAAAAATCATAAATAATTAATGTTATATACCATGTTTACTTCACAAGAAATATTTTCGTTTTTAGATTTGCTTATTGTTGCCATTAAGACAACTGCATTCATTTAACAAATTTCCAGACTGTTTTCCCTGAGAGCTGCCATTTGCTTGCTCAAAATGTTGAGCTGTAGTGGAACATTGTATAATGGATCTCCCTTGGCAGTCTGCTGACAGGCGTTTTGTCCTGGTTGGCCTTAGTTGGTGTAAGTGGGTTTTGTCCTCACTTGCTCATGAAACATTCCTTATTTCCCTATCGGAGATTATTGCGCTCACAGGGTGGCTCTTGTGATTATCTCTTTTATCTCTTTCAATCAGAACGAGCCAGGTGAGCAAAGTAGAGTATTTAAACTAACCCAGCTCAGTTCTGAATGAACTGAGCCAGGGAGTAATCATATCACCAGTGCAGTGAGGGGATACAGTGAGGAATAACCTTTCACAAGGTTAAAATTGAGAGTTAAGAAGGAGACGCTAATCTGTACAAGTTTAGCCACGTAGGCAGCTGATGCCACATAGTCAGCTGATACAGGTAAATCCTAGGTAGCATAGATCATTGCAAAGCAATGCAGACAGAGTTTAAAAACAAAAGGAAAAAACCACCAAAATTTCTGTATAACAGAATAAAGACAGTTAATTACCTCTGAACAATAGTCTTTGTCATTGTTGTGCTACTCCTGAGGAGTTTTTCCTTTTTTCCTCCTATGTACATGCTTTGGTAGTAATGTATTATTCCAAATAATGCTTTACTTTCCAAGGAAGGAATGAAACTACAAAAAACGAGCACCATACATTTGTATAATGTCGGCTACTTCTGCTACACCCACACTTTTGTAGGTGCTTATAGAGAATATTGCTGCAGATAATATTTGCACGAATCTTTTTTGTAATTTAGATATTGACCGTCTCGGCTGAGCAGAGTGACAGCGCACCATGATAGCAGCATTGATCTTTAACTAGTTAGTAGACAAAACAAACTGATATGATTAGATTTTGGAATTATTACTGGTCTAGTTATGTAAATTTTTTAATGAAAATTAGATACTCAGGGCTCAGAAAGGGCTGCGGCTTTTTTTGCTAGATTTTCCCAAAAATGCTTGTTACTTATGAATGACATTTGAATGATTTTAACACTTTCTAGCAACTTTTAAGCACTTCTAATGCTTTTAAGAGCTGCAAGTGCTGCGTACGTCTCGGTTCTGAATGCTCAGTTCTGCTAGCAACCAGTCCCTAGAGCGAATGCTGACTTGCTCTGCAGCTATCAGAAGAAACTGATGACTTCAGTGACCTTCTGGTTTTACAGACTCTCTTCTGGCTGTAGTTATTTTTGTTGTTCAATTCATGCTTGTTTAGGGCCATAATTCTGTTGAGTAAGTGGCAAAGCTTCCTCTATTCAAAGACAGGAAAACCAGACACTATCTTCTGGAAATACAAACCGTAGAATTTATGTATTTTTCTGATGATAAGCAGGATTTCAGCACCAACTAGTATTTGCTTTGGTATGAACTAACAGTATATCCCCTATGTGTTTAACTGTTTTCCCATCTGCTTGTAAGTACTTTATATGTTTTACTGACACTTAGGGGCTCCATCCTGCAGCTGCTCAGCATATGGTCATCCTATAATCTTCATGGAAACTTTATATACAAAATAGCTGTAGGAGATATCCTGATTTTTTTTACTACTTGCATAAGAACTACTCTTTTTTTTCACCTGTTAATTGCAGAATGTTTTCCCTATAAAGTGTAAACAGTTATTTTATAAACTTCAAAGACTGTAAGTGATCTCCTCAGGCTGCTTCCCTGTGCATTTGTGATTCTCTGTCCCTGCATAGAACCACTGGGGCAGGTCTGCCCACAGATGCAGCATGTGGGCAGGTTGCACAGCTTAGTTTCCTCACTTGTTCCAAAATAAATGAAAATTTTGCCAGTGGCAGACCAAGCCTGGCAACTGCAAAATGGACTTTTCAATTCCTTTGGATCACCAACAAAGCCCGGTGCTACAATATATTAACATTTTATGTAGTATTTTAATGAGCTATCCAGAGCTAAATTTTGTATTTTAATTTCTAATTTCCAGCTGCTGACTCATGTTACTTTATCTTTGGCAACAGTTACTTTACCAGTGAATGTTTATGGCCTGCAGCAAGTGTTGAAGAAAAGCATATAAACCTCATTGTCCCATTTTGAACTTGAATACATAGAGAAGACAATACAATCTTTTCCTCTCCATTTGCCTATTATATCCTCATAGGATTAACCTGGAGATGTGCCATGAAAAATACAGATATGCTATTCCAGTGCTTCCTTTTATTTAGTAGGTTGTTCAGTTTTTCCTGAGTTTGCATGTGTGAGTGTTTTTATCTGGAAACAATCAAATATGAATTATCCTGTTTTTTTGGAATGCCAGTTTGTCATTGTGCAGAAACTGGCTGACAAAATTAAGTCTGCATTAAAGCTTTTATAACTGCCATGAGAATCCTCAAGTGCATTTTTTATTCTGCATTATAGAGGATTGCTAATAATAAACTTGCGCAATTTTGCTCGGGAAAAAGAAAAAAAAAACAAGCAAAGTGGTAAAAGGGGTATATTGGTATATTTCAGATCACCTAAATTTAAAACATACATCTGTAACGGTTTCAGGGCCCAGTCCTGTAAACTCTTAAGCACATGGCTTTATTAATGAGACTGTATTAGTATCTGTTCACTCTATGTAACTTAAGACTGAAATTTTACGTATACCTAGCTATCTGAAGGTTTGATTCTAATTTGTCACATATAACAAGACAGAAGCTCTGGTTTTTAGGACTTAGGTTCCTCGTGCCCTAAAAAGATTGAGTTTTCCCAACTCGAAAAAATTTCCCTGATCTAACCTTGTTACTTTAGAGTTTCACTTCTGTTTTATAGATACTTAGATGTGCCTAGAAGTGCTTTATAGTGATTTAGCTGAGTCATGCTTTTATTTGCTTCGACTAAACCTGGAATATTCTTGAACTGAAAGAAGAGTTATCCACATGGGCGTTTTAACACTCAGTTTAGCTACGGAGAGTCCTTAACCAAAGTGTTAAAATTGCTACCACTTTTTTTAAAGCTCTGGTAGGATTTCCTGGGCTTTGGGCAGTCACCTGAGCTGATGTCAGCTCTGTGCCCTGTCTGCACTTGCCACTGGTGCTTCCTTGTCCCCATGACTTCTCTGGCCATGATGCTGCTCCATCTTCCCCCACTCCTGAGTCAGCTCTGGGGGACTTCGTCCCGCGGTGGGTGCAGCGTTCAGCAGCGTGACCGTTGTCTCTGTGCCACAGGGCTTGTGTTGGGGTGCTCCGTGTCACAGAGGATTTACCTTGTGCCTTGGAAACCTTACATGACTTAAGGCCACGCACCTCCCAGTTGGAGGAAATGTCTGTCAGCTGTACAAGAGCTGAAAAAGACTTAGAAAGTGAGAGTTGTAGAAGAGAGGTCAGAGGATGGAAGTTGTTGTCAAGCCATCGCATCCTTTTATTCTGAATTCCCTTGCTTTTCCTAGGAACTTCAGAATCTGATTCCAAACAGAATGAAACCTCATTGATGTATGGCTGATTGTTTATTTTCAGGAGTATAGCGTGAGATAACAGAAGAGAGTTATCAACCCTCAGTCTGGGAAAAACAGAAAAAACACCTCAGTGCATCTTCAAACAATAGAATTACAATATTCTTAGCACTTCTGCCAATTTTATGCCACTGCAACAATTCAGCATACTGAGTTACTGCTGGTTGAGTTAGTTGCATGTAAGAGGATACTGATCAAAACCAGTATGTGTGGAAATAAGAGTGTAAAAATGTTGACACAAAAGGACCGTAAGCTGAATTTTCATCACTTTGGGAGTTTGTTTTGGGGTTTTTTTGGTGGGTGAATGTTTCTAATAATTCGGACTATTACTTTAAACTGGATTTTTTTGCCCTGCCTGTCTTTATACAGATCAGATCCCATTCCCAGTTTGGCGATCTCTGCCAGAGAGCCACTGCTGCTTCGTGCTGTCCCAGCTGGACACTGGGCAACTATATTGCTATCCTCAACAACAGGTCATCGTGTCAAAAAATTGTTGAACGGGATGTCTCTCACACCCTAAAGCTGCTTCGCACATGTGCCAAATACTACTACAATGGAACCCTGGGGCCGGACTGCTGGGATATGAATGCCAAAAGGAAGGACCAACTCAAGTGTACAAATGTGCCTCGCAAATGTACCAAGTACAACGCTGTTTACCAGATCCTTCACTATCTAGTGGACAAGGATTTTCTAAGCCCAAAGACAGCTGACTACGTCTTACCAGCTTTAAAATACAGCATGCTCTTCTCCCCGACTGAGAAAGGGGAAAGCATGATGAGTATTTACTTAGATAACTTTGAGAACTGGAACGCTTCTGATGGTGTAACGACCGTCACAGGGATTGAGTTTGGAATAAAACATAGATTGTTTCAAGATTACCTGTTGATGGATACTGTGTATCCTGCCATAGCCATTGTAATTGTTTTGTTAGTTATGTGCGTATACACCAAGTCCATGTTTATCACGCTGATGACTATGTTTGCAATAATTAGTTCCTTGATTATTTCTTATTTTCTCTATCGGGTAGTATTTAATTTTGAGTTCTTTCCATTCATGAATCTCACGGCATTGATTATTCTTGTTGGGATTGGAGCAGATGATGCTTTTGTCTTATGTGACGTTTGGAACTACACAAAATTTGATAAACCTCATGCTGGAACCTCCGAGACGGTGAGCATCACGCTGCAGCATGCTGCTCTTTCCATGTTTGTCACGAGTTTTACTACCGCTGCTGCCTTCTATGCTAATTATGTCAGCAATATCACAGCAATCAGGTGTTTTGGTGTTTATGCCGGCACTGCCATTTTGGTGAATTATGTTTTGATGGTTACATGGCTACCTGCTGTAGTTGTATTACATGAACGGTATCTTCTCAATATTTTCAGTTGCTTTAAGAAACCTCAGCAGAGGGTATACAACAACAAAAACTGCTGGACAGTGTTGTGCCAAATGTTCCACAAGGTTATTTTTGCAGTCTCAGAAGCATCTAGGATATTTTTTGAAAAAGTTTTGCCATGCATTGTTATCAAATTTCGATACATTTGGCTTTTCTGGTTCCTTGCCTTAACGATTGGTGGAGCATATATCGTGTGTGTAAATCCAAAGATGAAATTGCCGTCGTTGGAGCTCTCTGAGTTTCAGGTATTTAGGTCTTCTCACCCATTTGAACGATACGATGCAGAATACAAAAAGCTTTTTATGTTCGAACGTGTCCACCATGGAGAAGAGCTCCACATGCCAATTACAGTAATCTGGGGTGTGACACCTGAGGATAACGGTGACCCTTTAAACCCTAAAAGTAAAGGAAAGCTGCAGCTAGATAGCAGTTTTAATATCGCTAGCCCAGCTTCACAGGTTTGGATTTTACATTTCTGTCAGAAGCTAAGAAATCAGACATTTTACTATCAGACTGAAGAACAAGACTTCACGAGCTGCTTCATTGAAACGTTTAAGCAGTGGATGGAAAATCAAGACTGTGATGAACCATCTCTTTACCCCTGCTGCAGCCACTGGAGCTTTCCATACAAACAAGAAGTTTTTGAATTGTGCATCAAGAGAGCTATAATGGAGCTAGAAAGAAGCACAGGGTACCATTTAGATAGTAAAACCCCAGGGCCTCGCTTTGACCTAAATGACACCATCAGGGCAGTGGTGTTGGAGTTCCAAAGCACCTACCTCTTCACACTGGCTTATGAAAAAATGCATCAGTTCTACAAAGAGGTGGACTCATGGATTTCAAGTGAGCTTAGTTCTGCTCCTGAAGGCCTTAGCAATGGTTGGTTTGTGAGTAACCTTGAATTTTATGATCTTCAGGACAGTCTTTCTGATGGTACTCTGATTGCCATGGGTCTTTCAGTTGCTGTTGCATTTAGTGTCATGCTTCTTACAACTTGGAATATAATTATAAGCCTTTACGCAATAGTTTCAATAGCTGGAACTATTTTTGTCACTGTAGGTTCTCTAGTTCTTCTTGGATGGGAGCTGAACGTGTTAGAATCTGTCACTATTTCAGTGGCTGTTGGCTTATCTGTAGACTTTGCTGTTCATTACGGAGTGGCTTATCGCTTAGCCCCTGACCCTGACCGAGAGGGAAAAGTCATTTTTTCTTTAAGCCGTATGGGTTCTGCTATTGCAATGGCTGCACTGACTACGTTCGTAGCTGGAGCAATGATGATGCCCTCTACAGTGTTGGCGTACACGCAGCTTGGCACTTTTATGATGCTTATAATGTGCATTAGTTGGGCTTTCGCAACGTTTTTCTTCCAGTGCATGTGCCGGTGCCTCGGACCCCAGGGCACTTGTGGCCAGATCCCGCTACCAAAAAAATTGCAGTGTAATGCCTTCTCTCATACCCTTTCAGGAGCCCAGGGAGGTAGAGGTCAAAATAAACCACATCCTGTTAGCAAATATCAGCTGGACTCCAGAAGTCCAAAACCAGAAATGGAGCACGAGCACTATGAGCTTGAGCCTCTGGCCTCACAAACGGGTATCTGTAACCCTGCAGAGAAAGTGACTTACGAAGAAACTCATATCTGCTCAGAGCTCTTTGGCAGCAGGCCCCCAAACACATGCATGCCTATGCATTCAGCCTATACTAGCGAAGTGAGTAAAAGCATAAAAAATGTTGCTAGTTCAGCTGTGCTACAGACAGCTATCGAACAACATACCATCTGCCCAATTTTCTCTCAAAACAGGCAGTGTAGCTGTCCTGATGCATATAAGCAAGTGGCAGTGAAGTGGAGTCCACACTCCTGTCAGCAGTTGAGCGACACTTTCTGTTACCAGTGTTCTCCTTCACCGGGAACCGTCCAGATCCAAAGCTCTGTAGCCCCTATAAACGCTTTGCAGCAAGCTGCCGAAGGTTACGTGCACCCAGTCCAGCACGTCCTCCACTGCAGTTGCCTTCAAGGAAGGCTCAAAAGAACAATGACGCAGAACTCTCTGCCGAAAAATTTTTTCCTCCAGTCCGTGCAACAGTTTCAGGCACATCAAAGAATAAATAGGACAGACTCGCACGCTCATCAGGACCCAGAGGAGAACATAAGGACTGTTCCAAAGGTGATGAGCTCCTCGCAGTTTCTCTGCCGAAACGCAGGACCTCTGATAGTGCGTTGCTCCGAATGTGAGAACAGCGTATCAAATAACCAAAAGGGATTCTGTCAGCAGACAGGCAAGTGTGATGAGAAGGGTGGCATAGAAGCAAACGGGGTTGAAAGCAAGAAAGCCTCTCTGTCAAAGCAGAAAAGGAAAGCTGAGAGCAAGGTAGATCACCCTTCTTTGCAAAATGACCGCGTTTTGAAGGCCGACCAAAATGATAAAAAATATCTGCTGAGTAGGTCGGTGAGAGAGGCTCGCTACGAGGGTTGCTGTGAAAATTCACACTGTTGTAGCAAGGCTATCGCAGTGAAGTGCAATTCTGTTGACTGTCAAATGCCAAACATCGAAGCCAATGTGCCTCCTGTGTTAATGCGCCCAGAACTTTCCAATGAAAGTTTGTTAATAAAAACGCTATAATAAATCTTTAAGTTGGCAATTCTGTGTCTTTCTTTCAAAAGTAGGTTCAAAACACTAAAAAGGAAAGTCCTGAATAAATACGAATTAAAATTTTCATTTTGAAATGAAAATTGTATTTTGCAGAACAGTAACATTTATACATTTCATAAAGCCATTACATGTAGTAAAACCTAATGTTATCCAGAATGTTTGTGGGGGGTTGTGGGTTTTTTTTTCCCTGTAACTCATAAAATGGATTATGCTTAATTTAGTTTTTGTGCCAGGGCATTAGAGGTAGAATTCTTCTTATAAACCATCTCAAAAAATAAAGCATTACAAAGAAACTTGCCCTTTTTTGGAAGCCAGGTCTTGTGAGATTTGTAACGTTTGGGGCAGACCGAGACTGTGCATCATTTACCTTTATTCTACTGCTGCCTTCACAGGCTTGTGCGCACCTTGAAACAGTGGCAGGACTGTAACTGTCTGAAAGACCAGCTCTGCAGCATAGCCTGTTTTGAGAATGTTTTTAACTATTTATCCTAACAAAATCTGCAGAAAAGCTCTTGGAGGTCAACAGCACTTGCGTCACCATTGTTGCATATCTGTATATATAGGGCAGTAAATCATTCTGAACTTCCCTTTCTGGTAGTTACTTTACAGACTTTGCCATTAAATACCAGAGTATACAAGTGGAAACAATACTAAATGAACAGAATTTACTTCTCAGTGATGACAAGTAAAGTATAATTCATGTGTATGACGTGTATTTAAAATCAGGAATTATAAAATTGGGCATGAATTGCCTTGCAGTACTGGACTTTTTCCCACAAAGTATGGAAATCAGCAGTAAATCTGCTGTGGAGAAAGGCATAGTTAATGCACATGTTGTAGACTTACTAAGTCAATTCAAAAGGCTCAAATACATAAATTAAAATATCATGCTCTAAGTTCTCTTACTGAGAGTAGTTCCAAGATGGAGTTACAAGGGCTGAACTAAGCCGTGTAACTGAGGCATTGGATTTCAGACACTGTGTTTGTGTAACTAAATAGTTTAACCAAATGACAGTTATGGTTTGGTCATGGGAATGGGTGCTGGTCTCATCATTCAGGGAGAGCGAATTTGAGAGCTGAAGCTGTGTAGTATGTCGTAATTGCTATGCACCTTAATGACAAATCTCTTTTCGTATAATTGTTTGGTTATGCTGATTATGTCGATTAACTGCAGGCAGGTAACAGAAGACAGATTTCATGGATTGATGTGGTATCATATACTTTCTGTGTTACAAATCACTGGAGAAAAAGCCTGGCTCTTTCTGTTCTAATTCATGTTGAAGGGATGTAGAATATTAGTATTGTACAACAAACCACTTTGGTTTGTCTGCGAATAGCGATATTAGTGCTTACCCTGGCTGGAACAGAGTAAGAGGTTGAAATCTCCTGAGAAAAGCTAAAATAGTTCTACAAAGTTTGAGAAAAGTATCATTCTTTCTTACATGTAACAAAACTCACTTTTAGTTCTTTTGAAACTCATAACTCTAGAGTTTGTGATGAGAGCAACTCAGTGATTTTCTGTGCACCATAGAGACCATGAATTATAAAGAGCTAAGACTTGGAGTGCTAGCAATCTAAAGAAATCAGAAGGGATAAGAAACAAACTGGGCTGTTGCTATTGTCCAGCTTTCTTCCTGACCACTGCACCTGCTTGAGGGCAGTTTCTCTGAGGGGGTCTATGTAACTTGCTAAGCAATAAATCGTTCCTGAAATAAAAATGACGTTATGTTAGTTTAATAGACCTGCAGTTAGAGCTTGCCAAAGCAGCGTGTAACGCTTATGTAGTGCCTGTTGCATCAGCTGTCATTCACAGCTGTGCCTCTGAGACATGGGGAGGTCCCCAGCTAACGTATCTGCAGAACGTAAGACATTTTGAGTTGATGAGCTCAAGAGTTGTTGTTTTTTCTAAGCCAGTTTTCCACAACTGCTTTATGTATAAGGAAACCCCCTTCGACTGCTTTTATAAGAGTGATGTAAGCAATAGAGATTAACGTATTTTCATAATGATTTATATGTTCTTAAAGGCCAATATAGTGAAAAAAATGGGGCAGATAAGGAGTTGTGATGTAATGTTCTCTTAAAATGAGCTTATGTACTTGGCTAGCAAACAGTATTGCTGTTGTATTTGCATTTTGTGATTTTGCCGTTGCCTCCCTGCTGACTGCTTTATTCTTTCCAAATCACTTCGCTGGTCAAGGAGCAATCATTGATATAGATAAGATTAATATTTATGTATGTAGCACCATGCGTGTGTCACATCTATGTCAATTCATGCATAGACTCTCAAATCCAAGCCAGTGCAACTCCTGGAGCGTAGTAGAAGGGAAGAGGAGTTTGTTCCAGTGACAGCTGAAGGCTGATGAGGCTATGCATTGCCCATTAGTTCTGTGGGTAATCCACGCTGGGGTGTTTACCAGATTGAGCAGGGTATTTGGTAATTGTTCTGGCAGTGAGGAGACATGTAGTTTTCTGCCTTTGCAAAGTCTAGGAAAGACTTCGCTATTACTTGTATGTGCAGTTAGGTCTTCAAAGTGACGTTTCTTTGATTATCCAAGGGAAGAAGGGGGGAGGCTTTATGTGGGAAGACAGGGATCAGTTTGTGGCTCTGAAGTTGCTAGTATGCATTCTTCAGGAACGAAGAATATAAAACCGCTATCTTCCTGGAAGTGGGAGTTGCATCTGAGAACAACTTTCCCAAATTCACCTCACCCAGGGGGAAAAAAAAAACCTCATACCTTAGTTGCCTGTATTGTCCTTAGGGTCTGTGGTTTTCAGATTACAATCACATTCATGGTGTGGGTAATACAGTGATTAATTTAACAAAGAATGATACAATAATTTGCAGTAAGTCCTTTAAAATATGGCACCTGGCTCAATATATAATCACTACCACATACAAAGTATTGGTAGATGGGTATGTAGCTGGTATAAAGTGGAGTTTTTTAAGTTGCTTCTTGTGTTGTTTGTTTATTTAAAGAAAGTTAAACCCCATCTTTTTACAGTCACATGCAACCACTTAAGTTTGATCTTCTTTTACCTAATGTGGGAGAATTGCTATGAAATGCTTTGGATTAGGAACACCTCTAATTTTGCCAGCTGGAGCCCTGGCAGTCAGTCAGTCCAAGAGAACTCTAAAAATACAGGTTGAAAAATGACCAAAAAATTAGCACTGTAAGAAATGTCAAACGTGATCAAAATCCAATATATTTTATTTATATAGAGAATGTTATGCTACTTAATATAGGTAGCATATGGCTGGCCCATGCCAAATCACACTGACTTCATTGAATTGGACCTTAAATTTTTTCCACATGCTGGCAAGCTATGTTAAATTACAATTCTGCCAATAGTACCTGAAGTGCCTATACATCTGGCATTTGATTTATGACGGTGAGTTGGGACACCATTCTACTAAGTATTATGTATTCCCACAGTGCGAAACAACACTCACTTTTGCAAAAAAAAAAAAAAAAAAAAAAAAAGCTCAGTCTGTCTAAGTAAGAGAGACTGGAAGAAAGGCAGTAGCTTCTCCAAGCTCATAACAGATCTCCAAAGACTTGCGAATTTGGATCCAGTGTCACTAGCGCAGAACTACCCTCACTTTAATGTTGTTGTCCTTTGACTGTTCATTCTGTATCTAGTATTAGTCTGGTTTCAGTCATTCCAGCTCAGTATATCTCACTGCGACACTCACTTAATCAAGGTCTCTGAGGTATGGGGAGCCTCTAAAATAGATCGTGCACAGCTTAGGCTGCAGTTTTTAGGTACCACCATGATATAACTTCTGAAGACTAAATAGCCTTACACATGAAGGGCTCTGACTTCACTGTTTGTCTTTACTTGGCAACTTGTGTTAGGAGTGTTTTCTCTAAGTTTTCCACTTCAGAAAGTTGTGTAGACTCAGGTGCCTCCTGGAGATACGTAATTTTCAGTTGGTTCCTGAAATGTATTGAGGGTGATATGTCCAGCTTGGGTTTGGTTTCCATTTTTTACTTTTTGATAAATGTCAGTTTACCTGCAAATGTGTAGACATACTCCAGAGAAGCAGCTGGTTGTTGTTTTTATTTAAAGTCTGTTAGTTGTATGTATGTATGTTGAGGCTAGTTACCAAAGTTAAAGTTAACTAACATGACAGTTAATTAAAACTGGTGCTGATTTGTCTTCTTAATAGCAGCAGGGATAACATATGTTCTCTTGCTGCAGGCTGGTGTTAGAAGTTGAACTCAGCCAGTGAGACATCTTTAGAGCAGATGAATGGCTTTGCTTTGAGGCCTAAACTAACTTTCTTAAACCCGTGTAGAATCTTAACCAAAATTGCCCATAGATTTTTCTTAATAGCAATTCTAGCACGTTTCTCCATGCCTTAGGAAAGGAGCAGTTTATTCATAACTGACTCTTCAGTAATGCCAACTATGTTACGGTGCCCCAATCTTTGGAAAACATTATAACTAAAATACAAACTGAGTAATGTCAAACCCTGAAAAACTTGACCTAAGCCATGTCTTCTGCACATAATAGTATTCAATAATAGAAAATGTCATGATTTAAATCTGAAGATGGATGACATACTAAGATTATGACTGTGTTTATGTATTTTTGAAGTCATTTTTGAGACGAATGACAAGTGAGGACAGCTTGCCTTGGGAAGATGAATGAGATGACACCTCTGGTTGCCTGCCCTCAGCCAACCCTAGCAGCAGGTTGCCTGAAATTACCTCGCTGTAACAACAACGTTCGGGGCAGTAACTGCATCAGCCACCTTTTCTCCCCCTCTCTCACCAATGAAGTTCTTCATTTTGTACTAAGAAAGACTGTGTGTTTCAAGCTGGGAAAATACTTCAACTCTGGCTCTAATGATATAAATCAAATTCATTGGAGTTACTGGAGCTGTGTTGGTATAAGAGAGGGAAGTATCACAACTGCTGAGTTCTTGGCTGTCGTAAAAATTCCTAGTGCACTTCAGTGTTTGGCCCTAAATCCATTTTTTAAGAGACATTTTTATGTGCAAAAGCAGAACCCATGGATATCATTAGAGTTCAGGTAAAAATGAATATAAATAGCCAACTCTGAACTAGGCACGTGAACCCAGTACCAAAGAGATTCACAGCACAGAAAAATGGGCTTAGCAGTGTTTCGAGTGGAGAGTTCTGTCAGTGCCATCCTGCAGTACAAGCTTCATACTCTCCTTCACTTTTCCTTGCAGAAACAGTCTATTTAAATATATTTTTTTAATCTATGCTTTTAAAATTTGTTTACAATATCTATTTTTGTAATATATGATAGTATTGTCCCAAATATTTTCGAGAGATCTGATATAGCATGGCTGAACATGAAACCTTTTTCCATATATATGTTCTTCTCAATCTGATGAAGCTTGAATTCATGGCTGTCATAACAGCACAATTGTCCAAGACCCTTATTCATCCCTTTGTGTTCTTAGAGTTCTGTCTCACCTGACTTTAAAATTGTGGGCTTTTCTTAGATGCCCTAATGGCTCGATTTCTTTCCTGACATAGTACTGAATCTGTTAAGTGCCAATTGTAGCTCATTTTGACATTAATATACTGTTGTCCTGGATCAGAATCATCTGATGAGCATTTGACTGGGTTTTTAGCTAAACCCAGGACAACTGTAAAGGTAACCATTTTTTTTTCTGTATTTCCTGTATTCATCAAACTGCATGTAGTGGGCCTTCCTCTCTTTTTGTTGATTCCCATTTTTCTTACGGTTTTGAAATACATTTTGTGTAGTTGTGTAGTATAATCTCTTTGATCCTTTCTTAATAGAGAAGCTTTATTTACATTTGGAGAGTATAATATGTCAGCTTTTTAACGGTTTGCTGTCGTACTGTGCTACTAAATAGGGCAGAAATAAAGAGTGCTGTGTTATACTGACACTAGTTTGAATACTTCTAGCAGTAGGTAGTTACATGATTTGAAGGTTTTATTTGGCATTAGCACTGAAAGGAGTATGATCATGGCAAAGATGGGTGTTATGAATTACGTAACATGAATGACAGATAATGACTTTCATCTTCTTTTGTGTAGCATTATCTTCACTCAAAGAAACTTAAAAGAACTAATTCAGGAAGCATTGAGCAAAGCAACGTAAAATTAAAGAATGCTATGATTAGAGTAGCTAGAGAAGAGATAAGCTCTGATACTTTCTCAATTCTATAAGGGCTTTTTAAACCACTTGGCTTATTGTGTCCCAGGTGAACAAGATGCTGTTATCAAACAAGAATTCAAGAAACTATCCTCTGACATCTCTAGACAGGGTCGCTTTCCAGAGAAGTTTGAATGTATGAAATAATTTTAACAGCACTGGGGAAAGATACCTTACCAAAATAAGATGTCCTGATGAGGACTATCATTCAAGTGTTACTCTGGCATTTTCATCATTTGCAGCTGAAAAGCAGCACAGGACTTGAACTGATGTGTTTTAAGTGCATGATATTCAAGTCCACATGCAAGAATTTGAGGCAGCTGAGTAGGTGCACTGGATAACTTAGGTATATAACTTCCAATTATTCTACTTAAGACAGAGTGGGAGAGGGAGAGAGAGGTATCCCAAATCCTTATTTGCATTGAAACACTCTTGTGCGTGATACATTGGGAGTAAATTTCCTGTAAGCTTGTGTAAACCACAGGATTTGAGACTACAATAACTTCTATGATCTCAGAATAACAAGCACTAAAGAGAGTTGCAAAAAATAGCATGTAAAAGGTGATGCATGTTTAATTAGGAAATTGTAAACTTCTATGAATTCAAAATCAGCGGTATTTTAAAAAAAAAGGTGCATTCCATGAACCTGCAATAAATGTTTGTACTTATTCAAAACAACCAGTAACTCAGTACGTTCAGTTTTTAGAACTGTAACTTTGATGTACTCCACTTTGCATCTATTACACAGGCTCACATGCACATCAGTGCAGTGAATTTGGCCATTGCCAGTCAGAACTTTGGATGGAGACTGAACTGCGTCCTGATTGAGCAGCTCAAAACTGAGACCATCTGTAAAAGCGGAATGTGAGTATGCCTGTTTGTCCTTTGTCAGATACTGCCTTGTTCTGGGCGGTGGAGGAAGGAGGTTGAGGTCTGTACTTCTATTTGTACCCTGAATACAGAAGCTAATAACTTTGACCAGCATAGATGTTTCAGAATTGAAAAGGTGAATGAAGTCCTTGTGATGCTGTGTACATGTAGCTAAAACTGTGTATGTGTGCTTGACTTCTTTGGTGTTCCAACAAGGGAAAGTGTAGGGTCCTACATCTGGGCACGAACAACTCCAGGTTCCAGTATAGGTTGGGGAACGACCTGTTAGAGAGCAGTGTAGGGGAAAAGGACCTGGGAGTCCTGGTGGACAGCAGAATGACCATGAGCCAGCACTGTGCCCTCGTGGCCAGGAAGGCCACTGGCATCCTGGGGTGTATTAGAAGGGGAGTAGCAAGTAGGTCAAGAGAGGTTCTCCTTCCCCTCTACTCTGCCCTGGTGAGACCCCATCTGGAATATTGTGTCCAGTTGTGGGCCCCTCAGTTCAAGAAGGACAGGGAGCTGCTGGAGAGAGTCCAGCGCAGAGCAACTAAGGTGATTAAGGGAGTGGAGCATCTCCCTTATGAGGAAAGGCTGAGGGAGCTGGGGCTCTTTAGTTTGGAGAAGAGGAGACTAAGGGGAGACCTTATTAGCGTTTATAAATATATAAAGGGGGAGTGTCACAAGGATGGAGCCAGGCTCTTCTCGGTGGCAAACAGTGATAGGACAAGGGGTCATGGAATCAAGCTGGAACACAAGAGGTTCCAGCTTAAATTTGAGAAGAAACTTCTCAGTGAGGGTGACAGAGCCCTGGCACAGGCTGCCCAGGGAGGTTGTGGAGTCTCCTTCTCTGGAGACATTCAAAACCCGCCTGGACGCGTTCCTGTGTAACATCATCTAGGTGTTCCTGCTCTGGCAGGGGGATTGGACTAGATGATCTTTTGAGGTCCCTTCCAATCCCTAGCATACTGTGATACATACTTGGATTTTTGTAGCTAAGAAGATACTGACATTCAAGCTGGTTGTTTAGTTTTTCACTTTGCCCAGGTTAAGTGTAAGAAGTGGCCCAATCTGTTTTTGTTTTGGCATTTTCAAAGAGGTACTGTACTCCTATGTTTAAATTCATATTTATTTGAAATATGTAAAATCTAGAATAATATGCCCCAGTCCTAAACTCCTATTATTATAAGCTAATGTTTGATGTTATCATTAGTTGAGTATTTTCATAAATGGTCCAGCACTGTAGGGATATATAAACTCTGTTTTCAGTTAGCGTTTTTAGTACCTGATGATTGTATTTCATGATGCCTTTAAAATAATAAATTCAAAATGCTAGGCCTGGATGCATAGAAGACTCAAAGTACCTATAGCGAGCTTTAAAACTACTTGCTTGAAACAGTTTCGCAATTGGGGAAAAAAAAGACAAAACACTTGACCTATAATATAGCCCAACATACTTTATTGCTAGTGAGTCTGTGTACACGTGCCTCACATCTAGCTTGCCCTTTTCCCAGCCCTTCTTTCAAGACTACCTCCACCTTTGTTCTGGCTTCATGTTCCCCTTTCCAGCTCAGCTCTGTTTTCCTTGCTGGGTCTGAACATGAATCCTGAAAGACAGGAGCTGGTCATCAAACTGCAAGGGGCCAGCCGGTTCAGAGGGGCTGCAGTTACACCCTTGTGTGCCTGCCATGTAAGTGCATGTTCCCAGATGCAGAGCTTGAGTAAGTCCCACTTGTTATATCTCCCCTCATTCTCTGACCACAGGGGAATGATTGATCTCCAGCAGCAGAGCGGGTGTGCTGGCCTAGGCACCGGGGAGGCACTGGGCCGTGCAATCCTTGAGGATTACTGTCCCGTCATAACGACTCTCAGCAATTTATCTGTCTGATATTAGGTCTAAATTTGCCTTTTGTCCATTGTCATCGTGCTACTCTGAAAGTTATGCCCCCTCCTTTGGGCAACTGAGAGCGGCTCCCTCCTGGCGCTTGTGTTCTTCAAATCCTCGCAGTCGCTGCCGCACGCAAAGGGGCCATGCTGAGGAAGGAGCCCCGGCTGCTCGTGTATGGCCTTGCTGGAGCCCCTTGTCAGCAGAGGAGAGCTGGCGCGATTCATTGATTTAAGCGGCCTTGCCCCAAAGATAACTATTGTTTGGACTGTAACCTCCTCTGCCGCCTGGGGACTGGGAACAGGGCAGGATGGTGTGAGCTTCTGAGGTGGACTGTTAATCTAAGGGCTGTGGATTTAAACCTGTTTTGTCTTCTGGCTGTGCAAGCTCTCGGAAATCATCCTGACAGCTCACATTTGCTGTCTCGCTCCTGGGTTTTGATACACTTTAGCCTGAAAAGCCTGATTCATGTGAAACCCTACTGGAGTCTGCAGCTTCCACGTTTGCTCTGGTTTCACTTTTTTTTTTTTTGTAGTATTTCGAGATTAGGAGAGCAAAGATTCATGTCAAATGTTGTTGCTGCTAGTGTCTTCCTCCTTCCCTCCACCCAAGTCCATGCTATCTGGAAATGGGTCCACCCTTCCTTAGGAAACACAGACAACGAGGAAGCCACAGCCTCTTCATGTTTTTGCATTTAGGTGTGCCTGACTGAAAGTAGATTTCCTCAAAGCTATCACAGATCTCACATTGGTTTGTTTTTCCTTCAGAGGATCTGAAGTCATATTGAACTAGATGGAACTTGTTTGTAACCTCTCCTACAGTGGGAGGGGAAATGATCAGTAAAGTGAGATCTGAGAGCTCCAACTTGCCTGGGTGTGGATGCAGAAGACAACAAATATGCAGAAAACCTCCAAATTAAATGTGGGGCAGGAAGCTACTGACTGCGTAATAGCAACCTGAGACATACTCGCACTGTCTTCTTCAGACATCCAGTCCAGGTGCAACCTTCTGGAAGCCCCCATGTCTCTTGCCGGTGACTCTCCAGAGAGCCTGAGAGCCTAATTTAGGAGCAGTGAATTGTACCTAACTTGTAACATCACCTTCTGATGGTTTCCAGGGGTTGCAATGTCTTTTTGGCTAACAACACAGTATAGGCTCTTCCTTTCCTGTTAGCTAACGTACAAGTGAATTGAAACCTGAGACTGGAATAACATGGGGAAGTTGAACAAGCACAGGAACAGGTGAAATATTTCTTTCCTCTTTGAAGTAGCAAGCTTGGCAAAGGGGCTAGTTCACTTCCATGAATCTTTTTATTTGACCAGGCAAAGGAAAGGGTTGACAGCCTTACCTACTTGCCCTGCTCCCCTTAACCAACAAAGGAATTGAGCTGGAACAACACAAGCTGAACCCTGACTCATTTTAGGGACAGAGCACCTCCTTTTCTGAGTAGCTGGTCATGTTTGTCATGATGGGTAAAATCAGTGTTTACGGTAGTCCCTGGGCCCAGTGCTCTGACACGACCTCTTGTTTCTCATCTTCCCCGTGCTGATACTTTAAATCCAGTTCATCTTCTTGCTAAGTCAGCCATCAGCAGTGTGCTGGCTTGGGAAAGCTTAATTCAATTGACCAATCTATTGTTCCCGTTTGTTTGTTTGTTTAGGTTTTAGCAGGAGAAGGTGTAGGTTTTAGCCTATGGGCACCAGACAGCCATCACCTAGAACACCTGGCAGTACTTGTTTGTGTGCAATATGCATATTAATAAAATAATTACAAATCTTGAGTGCTTTTTGTAAACTAAAATACTGGATTTCCACTTCAGTGCCTTCTAGTATGTAAATATAGAGGCTAGGAAATACAGATGATTTACTCTTGTTCTTACAGATCAGCAGTTTTCTTGCATAGCTCTGTACTTAGATGTAGGAGTTATCATTTGATTTAGGTTTTGAATATACCTTCTCTGACCCTGGAATTTACAGTCACCCTTTCTCCTAAGAAGAAATGCAGTGAGTCATTTCCAGCGGGAAACAGTTTTTCTGGTCAAGTTCTAGCATCATATACATTATATGTAAATGTGTGTAAAAAAGTGCAAAATAAATAAGCAGACATAGACCCAGATTTCTTTAAGGGTTAGATCTGGTATTAAAGGTTGAGGCTGTTAAAAAAAAATCAGAAAAAATCTTGTTCTTGCAGTGTTTACTTATGATGTTTAGGCGAGCTGAACCTTTGAGACACGTCAGTGTACTTTAATTGAGGAAGCTCAGGTTTACTTTAGTTTTTAAAAATGTAATCTTTCACTTCCAGCTTTCTAAGAAAGTTTGGCCTTTCTACTCTTATGCAGCATGTGGCCACGATATGCCAAATCAGTCGTCATCTCCAGATCTTTTTACTGTGATTTGATGTATCCAGGGCTGGGTTGGAAGGTGATGCACAGGTTTTACTGAGTGCAGTGTGTGATTGCCTGCCTGCCTTCTCTGTGCTGCAGGCCAGAGTGGGCATCTAAAGCCTGCTCTCTGCTGCTTCCCATTAGTTTCAATACCAATTTAAGGCACTGATCTAGTTTTGAAATCAATAAATGGATCAAGCTTCAGCCACATTAGAAGCTGAATTTTAATCTATGTGTGACTGTGACTGCTGCGTTCTTATAGGACCACACCAGACACACAGCCCAGACAAACTCTTGATGATTGACAAGGAAAAACCTCTCAAAAGATGTTAGATGAATCTAGAATCAAAACTCCCTGAGGATACATTTCAGAGCTTCCTTAGAAAGCCTTTTTATACTTGGGTACTTAAATTGTGAACTTGACTCTTGTATCTCTAAATCTTCTCCCACCTGCCATTTCTCAACTAAAATATCTACCCTGGTGAATGTTGACCTTCAGGAGGGAAGACTGACAGGCACTACGTGGCATCTCCTTCATTTCTGCAATATTACAGATAGGACAAGAGTGAACAGAATGCCAAAGCAAGGCAGATAGTTTGATTGTCCTGCAGTTTTAGTTCTGTATTGCTTCTGCATCCTTTTGTGGATGTTCCAGGATTTACAAATAAATATAAGGTCAGGTCTGAAAGGCAACGATATTATCAGAGAGGAATAGATATAAGAACTAGGTAGTGCCAGGTAATTAATATATTTATTAGCTACTTCTGATTCAGAATTTGCACAGCTCCAGGAGAAGGCAACATCTCATGAATTACATCTCCACTGTGACTGCATGGTTATTATTATTATTAGAAATGAAGTATGAAATAAAAAGACAAGCCTAATTCTCAGATGATGCATTAAATCTACAGTACTGGCAGCCAGATAAATCCTTCATCTGTCTGGTAAATAACGCAGAGATAGAACTAACTACTCAGAGGTGTGTTTAGTATTGACTGAACAAGGAATAAAAGAGATATATGTAGAGACAGACTAGGTGAGCCTGAGTTGTACATGTGCCTCTCAGACTGTGTATTGCTGTCTTGCTGAACAGTGGACTTGAATGCATTGGGGTTGAGTTAGGAAGAGCTACCAGGCTTAACAAAGGCAGTTTGACCTTGCAGGACCAGTGATTAGAGCAACTAGAATTAAACAGTGTGTGCAGAACTGTAATATGGGCCCTTGGTGGATATACAGACAATATACTGTGGAGTAACTGTAGTACCTTAACAGACACTCAATGTGTTGGCATGAATTGCAGCAAACAACCATATGTGGCTCATCTGCCAGTGTTTCAATAGCAAAGCCAAAATTCCTTTATTACCTTGGTCTGGATTGCTACCCGGACTATTTTTTTTTTATTGTTATAGGAATTTTTGAGGCTAGTGCATTGTCTGCTCGAGTATTTTCTTTCCAGCACTTCCAGTTGTGGCCATTTCAAAAAAAAGAGGTTTAGATGCTTATTGTGTTCCAAATGTATTTACACTGAAGTGTTGTGTGGATGAGGGTGAGAAAGCTATTTTTTCTTGACCTCAGCTAGCAATCAGTTCATCCCCTTGAAGCATGACAGTCGATATCTTTGGACATTTTTCATTAGCTAATGTAATATTAGATACTATTCTTATTTGTACAGATGTCTAATCCAGCTTTTGTTCTCTGAGCTGGCTCTGCCAGAGGATATCCGAGCTGAAGAGAGATGAAGAACAAGGAAGACAGTGTATTGATGCGGTGTGACTGATGTTACTGGGAATGCGTAACAGTAATTGCAGGTTTTTCCTGCCCTAGTTTTCTGTTCCTGATGGTACTGAAGTTAATAAGGATTTGAAATAATTCTTCAATATTGTGTTTGTATATTACTTATTGATATTATGAACAATGAAGCCTTTAAACGTGCAATATATTGACATGCCATCACGAATTTCTAAGTGTTGTTGCTGGGGGAGTCACACAAAATACAGTGCAAACAATATTTGTTGAAGTGAGGCAGGAAGTCAAAACCTTTCCAGAGCTTTTATAGTTCAAGAATTCCTTCTAAATTTTGCCAGGAGAGCAACTTGTCTAAGAAAGCAGTTTCTGGAGTAAATCAAAGTCCTTGTTGCCCTTAGGGCCTCACTGAGATGTTCTTCTCAGATATCAGTTGCATGAGAGATGAAAATAAGTGTGTCTTTCTGACTGACTACTCTTCCACCTTGTCTTTCCAGCAGCCTGGAGAGAATTAACAGGATCACAGGCCTGGAATGTGTGTGGAGTTGTCAGAAATCTCGGTATTTGGGAGGCCTGAGCTTGAAGTGAAAACCTCAGAACATGGCTGAACTAGAAAACTCCTCAAGAAAACACAAATACAAGAAATGTAGCCATTTAAAGAAATAAACCCTGTTTATCAGCCCTGGAAGTTACTGTCTTTAGCTGTGTCTAGCCATGGACCAGCAGAAGCAAGTGCTGATTTAGCTCTGCTTGCCCTGCAGCATAGGGCACTAGGCAGGAATAAGACACAGTGAGCCCTGTACTCCTGTGAATGTTGTCTTTAAAAAGAGAAACCGGAGAGAGAATGCGAAATAAACAATCATGTTATGCTCTTTGTTTTCTTACTGATGCTGGGTGATACCTGAATACTGATACTGAGATCTCCAGGATTATTGTTTATTTAAACTGTTATTACTGTGTTTTTATTCAAGTGGAATTTGGAAAATCTTGAAATGTCAGAAATGCTTCGTAAGACTCAGAGTGTTATTTTAGGGCTCAAGAAGTAATGGTGGTGGAAGAATGATCTTTAAAAATTTTGAAGGCCTTTGCATACAGCATAAACACCTTATTAATTAAAAGTATTTCACCAGCATTTACACAGAAAATGTCCAGGTTTCTTTGCAGCTGCTTTACATTTTCTCTTTTTTTTTCTCTCTCTCTAAATCTATTTGCCACTGAAAAAGTGAAAGAAGAGGAAAAGTGATAAAGAAAATAAACCAAACAAAAAAGTCAAGGAAACTGAAGCTTCTTTAATCCAGGGTTTCATTTTTTACACAGATGATTCTTACCATAAAATTTTTGCTGGAAATTAATGTTTTAAGTGTTTCCTGAAATAAAAAAAAAGACCCTCAATCTGATAAGGATAGCTTGTTCTGTTTAAGAACTTTGATCTTTTTCCTGCCCTGGCCTTTGTACAGCTTTGTCTCCCCTTAGTATAAATCACAGGATGGTCTTTTCACTCCAATTTGGGAAGAATGTCAGGTATGCCTGTGTCAAATTGCCTGCATAGCCTTCAGTGCTTTAAGGCACACACTGACATTAAGTTGTCTCTGTGTCACAGTGTCCCAAGGTATCTGCTTTATCTCCGTCACCTCAAGGTAGAGACAACTTCTACATTTTTTCAGGCTTTTTCAGGTAAATTGATTAAAATCAGTATCTGCTCGGGCTTTGATTTCTGCCCTGTGTGCCTAACAGCATGACAACATGAGTCCCTGCAAACAGAGACCACAGATGAAATCCAGCTCCAGGGAACTGTGAATTCCTGTTCATTTTAGCACCACAGGATTTGAAGAAAAATGCCTTTCTTCCATGCTGCTGAACTTCCTATGTGGAGATGCTTCAATCTCCAGAATCCTTGATCTCCTTTCCTTCTTTTCTCTTAGGAAAAGTTGTATGCTTTTTCAAATGCTGGTGTCCTTGCAGCCTATCAGCCTATCAGCTTAAAAATAAATCAGAGATCACTCTGTGGTTTCAGTGAAGTTATTTAGGCAGTTGTGATTCTCGTGAAGGTGTTCGTACAGATTCTCTTGCTGTATACCTCAGGTTTTGTTAGCAGCTTCCTTCTCCTCTAATCTCACATTAGTCTGTCCCAGTAATACTTAGTTGTTCTTCTTTCCTTACTTCCATGTTTCACACAAAAACTGTTGATCATATTTTACCTTGCAAAGATATTTGGAAATTAGGGGTATTATAACAATATCTGCAATGCAATGACTTCTTTTAAATCTAAACCAAATCTTCCTTCCTGTGAAGCAAAATCTTTTGCAAATTGAGAAGAGGCAGCTCATCAAGACCATACAGTGAAACTGCTATCACAGAAAATTACTTGTATTCACCCACTGATGTGTTCAGGCTGTCCACCCAGTCCTTGGGTAAAAGCTAAGTTCAGTGACTAAGTTGAGCAAAAATTGCACTATTTGGTTATTCTTTCAAAATATTTTGAATGGCCCAAGAGGTTGTTAAAGCCCAAAACATAAGGATTGTGATTCTGGCCCAGAGCCTGACTTTTCCAATGACTTGTTCTATTTAGTTTCTCTGTGCTTTCAAGTCTGAGCAGTGGGGAGGATGATGCTGATAGTTTAGAGAACTGAGGAAAGTTTTCGAAGTACTCTGAAACTGCAAACTGCTGTTTTACAGAATAAATTTATCAATATTTCACCCAGACATTCCTAATCTGTTCCTGAAAGGGACTACCTAGTTACTGAAGTGAACCTTCCAAGAATGCCACCTGAAAGATCATCTCCTAGCACAGATGGAATGATACGGCTGTGAACAAATGACGAAGAAATGTGGAGAGGTGTGAGCAGAACTTCATCTTGTCATTGCACAGCTCTGTTTCCAGAACCAGCAGGACTGAGACTGAGTCTTGACTGTGTCCTTGGATTTGCCCTGTGTTGGAGCACGGTTTCAAACCAATAGCAGGAGTTTTGAAGTGGATGTTTTCTGTTTTTTTTTCTTGTGTGAAGTTTTAGTTATTCCTCACAATTCTGTAGTTGATTCCATTTCACACCTTGCAGCTCTTCAAAATCTCTATACAGTGTTGTCATACTTGGAGATATGTGTTAACTTAGATTCATCCCATATGTCAGATATTGCTTGGAAGTGAGATAGAAAACAGTGGGCTGGAACATAACTTCTTCCACGTGATACTAATGCTATATAAAAAGAAATTGTAGACACTGAAAAACTTCTATGACTTAACTCATCTCCCCAGGTACTGGCACTCAATCATCCTGTGAATCCACTTTGACCTAGGTCAGTTGTATATGTGCTTTGGAAATAGTTTTAATTTGTAGATTTGTAGCATGTGCAAATGGAGTGGAAGTCACGAAAGCCACACTTGTATAATCCTAAGCCAAATATAGTACTCAAAATTCAAATAATTTTGCCTTTAAAGTGTCCTTGATTGACTGCCCAGTTCTTCCTGTTCCAATATTAGCTTATGTGATTCTCTGAAAAAAGAAATCGAATTATGAAGTTCCATTAGTATGCATTGACAGAGTACCAGTTATCTGATCTGACATTTTTTATATTGATTGAAATGCTGAGAGACATGATTTATAACAGCACAGTGAAAAACAGAGGTAAGGTCACAGAACATGAATGCTGAAGCATGAGCTTGTCAGGGCTGTTCCATGATGGTAAGGAAAGAATATGGTAAAGAAGAATATGAAGGGCTCTTATTCCCCAAACCAAGTTTGGTTTGCTTAGCTGTTTTATTTTTCTGTGTAGTCTTACCAACCTATATGGAACAAAAACTATTGATAGTAAGAATGTATAGTAATATGTAATCCAGAACTACATCTTTATAGGTCTCAGAAATACCTCAGAAAGAGATGTCCCAAGGTAATTGATGGGGAAGCCAGGACAGCCCCCAGCACTCATGAACCCCAATCCGGAAGTCTGTTCTTTTGGCTGAATTACCTCAAAGCATGAGAGCAAAGAAGGGTGATGTCAGGATTGTGTTGTCATCCACAGTTTGAAATAACTGGGCAAGTTACATTTAACTTGAACTGGTTTGTGTGGCACATTTGGCTTTGTCAGTCTGCCAGCCTTGGCCACTACAGAAGAGCACAGAGTATCTTTTATGGGAGGGTTTTTTAAAAGCAAGACTTCTGCTTTGATTGCTATTTACACGTTCCACCCTTTGCTCTTTTTCAGCTGCAGGGAGATCTTGTTCTATTTTAAAAGCTAGGACAGGAACTCGAGGCTGGAGACTGCAGCCAAGTCAAACAGGAATCTCACCAACCTAGTGGAGGGTTGGCTGATAATAAAGGCTATCTTCCCAAGGCTTTAAAGCTCTCTTCTTCCAAAGACACTCCCTTATCTGAAGCCTCTGGCTTCCCATGGGAGGGTATAAACATCTCCTCATGCATCAGGGTGCCCTTTGACATTAAGAGGAAAGTACAGCTCAAGATAAATTGAAGAGGCTTTTATGTCTAATCTCAGTAAGCATTCAGAGGCTGTGAATGTCTTTTTATCCTGAGTTGTTGAGGTTTGTTTTGTTTTTTTGGCTAGGAACACATTTTCCTTGGAGTTTCATTACATCCCTCATGGCTTTTTCTTTTTTTTTTTAAGCAGAGCTGTCAGTACAGTACTTGTTTGGTCAAGACTTGAGTGTTTACTTGGCATCTTCAGCATATAAAACTAGCGCTGTTCGCATGGCTTCCACGCAGCCAATTCTGCTAATATTTTAAGGCTATGACTAATGTGGCTTGAGGGTAAATGTTTTCTGACTTTAACTTTGTACCTTGCTCACAGGAGCAAGTTTTGATGGCTTTTTTTCATTGGCAGAGGTTTTGGTTTTGTCAATTCACAGCTATTCCTCGTTAGACTTTTTTTTGTCCAAGAGGTGGCAAAGTTTTTATTCTTTTTTCGTAGCTGTTGAGATCCCATCAGTGAACAGCTCGTAGAAAGCCCAGATCACTTTCATACAAATGCATTAGTACATCCATGTGTTTGGTAGAGGCAAGACCCCTTCACTCCCCCTGTAATAATAATCTTTTCCAGGAGTACTGGGCTCCGATGCGCTCTCTGGGCCTTGTCCGTGTCCCTTCTTAGCCCTGATCCTTGTTTCACATCGCTTCCCAGCCCTTGCATCCCAGCCAGCCTTCTCCTGTGTGGTGCAGAGCAAACGGGATCTCATCAGAGCCTGGCGTAAGCTGCCCCGCTGCTGTCCTTTAGGACCGAGGCTGAAGGATAGAGGGTGCTTTGCGCCAGCCCAGGGCCGTGCGCTTCGCTTCTGCTGTGCTCCAGACTGTCTGGCTGGGAAGATACTGGAATTGACCTTTCCTTCCCAGCAGCAGTGCCAAAGGCCTCTCCTGCTCGCTGGGAGCCAATTAGAGAGAAAACAAAGACGTTTCAGCATTAGATTTACCGCTGTGGCTTAGCAGCAGTGGTAAGCTTTACTTTGAGTAAAGGCCATCTTGAACCTCCTTCTCTGACCCCATGAATGAAGACTGGGAGTCCCTCATGTGCCTGGTAACACCACAGGCCCTCCACACTGGGTGTGCCCCCATGTGCGCCCCCCCCCCCTCCCCTCGTTTACCTCCATTTCTTTCAAAAGGAAAATGTTCCTCGAGGCTCATGGTGTGAATTTGCTTTTAGATAAAGCACATGTATTCAACTGCCATAATTAACCTCCCATTTTAAAACCTCCATTTTCAGATCAGCTCCCTACAGGCTAATTTTTCCGTTTGCAGGAATGCGTGAGCGATGCACAGATGCTCTGTCGGGATACCTTACCTATTCATTAAGTTTGATTAGATAGCGTTTGCACTCTGCCATCTAAGAGTGCGCCACTTTCTGATATAATTAGTGTTCCTCCAATTAGGATAAATGGCTGTTTCATTACTTTTAAGTGGGTCATTAAAGTGCTGTTCCTGTCTCATGCCTCTGGAGCTGACAAGGGTACCTGCACACTCCTTTTTACAAAGTCAAATCTAATTTCAGAAGGCTAATGGAGAAAGTAATGTACCAGGGCAGGTGTTGCTCGTGACTTCTGCTGAGAGCAGTTCCAGGGTAGTTGATTTTTCCGTGTCCTTGATACTCTGATTTACTGACAAAACAGAAGAACCTCTTTGCTAAGACACCTTTTGAAGACATTCTCAGAGGCTGGGAATTAGTTAAAATATGTATTGATAAGCTTCTGTTACCATATGAATTCCTCTTATGACTGTGGAACTGTGTGGAAGCTTATCAAGAGCAATCCTTGCATCTTTGTTTTCTCACCCCCACATGCATCCACAAGGTTGTCTTTTCTCCAGTTGTCGTGTTGTGTCCTTCTAACCTGGGTGTAGCAACCTTTTCTGATTCTCAAAGAGGCCTTGCAATTCCTGAATGATTAGATACTGCAATGCTCTAAGCACCATTTTCTGGGAATTGGAGGGCAGATTTCTGGCCCACATCAGAAAATTGTGACTCATGTTTTGGGAAGGGATAGAGACATCTCTTCTGCAAGTGGGATTTGAGAGCAGTGAGTCACCGTGGTGGTCCCTTTCTGTAACTTCTCCTTTTTAAATGTGGAGTTCATGGACAGCTGCATATTTTTAAAATGCTTAAGGCCACATCTGCAGAAAAATAATCTGGATCATTTTGGATGCTGTAATTCAGAAGTTGGTCCAGAGCTGAGATCATCTGATCCTCCCCATCAAGATCTTACACCGTTTTAAAAAGTTGTCAAGTAGGGCTAAGATTTTGGAAAATAAAGATTATACTCCTTGCTGTGGGATTAATCTCCTAAAGATGTAGTAAAAAGGCCTTTTTTTAACAAAAAGTTTTATGGAACTCCCTGAGTATCTTCCTATTGATGAAACTGGATCAGATATTACATTATTTAAAATGTTAAATTCCTATTTATTTTTCTCTGCGTTTTTTGTTTTTCTTTAGTTTTCTCTGATTTTCAACCCCTTTTGTTTTCTTTTGCCGTGTGGTCCCTGATTCTACTTTTACCACAACGCAAAAGACTTCGACTCTCCAGTTCATCCAGCTTACAACCATCCAGATATTTCTCATCTCAAATGACTCATCAAAGCCGAAACACCCATTAATCAGTCACCGTCTTACTGATTAGGCTTATTTCTTGTAAGGGCATTAGTACTGAAGAAAAAAAAATCCTTCAAAGATGTTTTTCCCATACTCCTCAAAGTCAGTGGATATAGGGCAGGCAGGCTGCAACCATTATCCCCTTCAACGACTTCTCAGCGGGTAGATCTAAACGTGCAGAGTAGGCACAAAAGGCAAGTGAGAGCTAGGCAGGAGGGATTAGATCTTGAGGAATTTTATTTAATTAACCTTCCTGCTAAAGCAATCACGTCTCACTTCTCAGACTCTTACCCTCCTAGGTCATGTTTTCTCTATCAAACTGTGAAGTAAGATGCAGAACTATACAGCCTTCCTGGTACCTTTGATTTAAAAAAATAACAAAATTCTGTAGTGACATGAAAGTATAAATAGATGGAGTATGAAAATATTTACTGCTGCAAAAACAGCGTTACCAGTCTGTCAAAAATCTGCAGCTGCTGGATCTCTGTGGGAGGCAAGCCTGAGTCTCACACCTTGAGCCTCTCGTGACAAAGGTTTGCATTGATCCCAGATGCTACTTTGAAAACTGAGGCTTGATACATCTCCAGCCTTTGCAGGAAGTCAGAATAAATCCAACAGCTTCTGTCTAAAATCTCTGCTGGTTTTGCTGTGCATGGTGTTTTGGTGGTATAGCAGCTTTTAGTGAAGATTCTGGCTTCGGATACACATCCCAGGAGAACAGAATGGCATTTTGCAAAGCCAAATTTCAGTGACTCAAGGCATCAAGCTCATCAAGATAGCTCATCTAGCATTAGTAATACTTGTATCCCAGAGCTCTAAAGATGAGGATCTGGCCAAAGGTTCATAGGTTCAGGCAGGATGTGCTTTGTCATGCCAGTGAAATACAGTCAACAGGATATGGGGAGATCTTCAACCTGAGTGTAAGGGCTACCAAAGGGTCACTGGAAGAAAAGATACTGCTTCTATATGTGAAGTACAAGCTGTATCCCTCCAGAGCATCTCCCGCTAAGCTTCTTCCTTCAAAGGGGTAAAGCCGAGGTCAGAGATCAGTAAGTTAAGCTAAAAACTCTCTATTCGGAGGTCATCTGAGAAGTAGCAGAATCTACAGCATGGCAGAAGGAAAGGTGAGGCTTTGCTGAGAAGGACTGCTGTTGTTCTTCTGCAAGATGTAGGTCTGTTCGGGGGATTTCCTCGCCCATTGCTGTGTTTCATGTGTGTGAAGTATGGGGCTCTTGATAAAGAGCCTGCTCCCATGGGAGAACAGACATACAAGAAATACTACCTTTCTCTAAAACTTAAGAAGGCAGAACAGCCCAGTCATAGTGGTTACTTGCAGCTACCTGCTTTATAAGTTGTAATGCCAGGCCTCTTTCCTAAGTCTTACAAGTACTGAGTCCATGCAAACCTGAGGTGAGTCATGGAGCTAATTGAGTGGCAGAGATTACGGTTTACGACGAACAGTGTCCCTGGTGCTGCTCCCTGAAGTTGGTTGGTTATATCTGAGCAGGTATCCCTGGTTTCCTGTTGAACGAGAAGGATAGAGCTGGTAGAGTGGCCACTGCCACCTCCTCATTCGGTCGTTTAAAATTTTTGATTTAAGTAGCTTCTTAATTCTGGCAACCACCACGGTATCATCAGGCTGGACTGCTCTGGACCCTTCTGCTAAAAAGGTGCCTCTTAGGTGCCTTTGGCAACTGCCAGCAAATATATTTGAGCTGTATAGAAAACTGCAGCATCTTATTTGTTGTTCTTCCTCAGGCTTCATGTGACTGGGCAGCCTTTTTATCTTCTGATGATATTAGGACCATAACACATATGCTGATATGTTGGAGTTGTGCAGAGGAGGTTTCAGGAGATGCTTTATTGTGCCGTAACGTGAGTAAGATAGTTTAGTTCTGCCCCTTCAGCTAACACCAAATGATGTTGCAACCCATCCTCAGACAAGTATTTTCTGTACGTGCTGGCCCTTCGTCCTCACCGGGCAGAGCACGGGTTGCGGAGCAGCAGATGGGTCCCCAGCATGTGTGTTGTGATTGGCCAGCTCCAACCTGGCCTGCCTCTCTTCAGGGTCAGGGTGTTGGCCAACTGGGTTGATCTTCCCCAAATTATTTACTACAGCTCCTCTCAAGCATTTTATAGGCCTTCCTCTTTATCTTTTAGCTTGCAGGTAGCTTATTCCTTTCTCACGAAGCGTACGGTACGTGTTCTGACAGCACACGTGTCCCGGTGTGGAAATAGTCACTGTGCCAATTCCTGTAAAATTCCAAGACCCAGTCCAAGTCTTCTAAAATAGCACGTCTGAGCAAACTTCCTGGGGCTTTTTAAACAGCCTTCTGGTGTGCGTGCTGGGTATGAATGGAACTGCGGGTTTCTGAAGTGTCGATGGGGGCGAATGTGTGTATACCCAAATGAGAATATTATGAATGAGTCTCTTCAGAGAAGAACACTGATGAAAAGGACACTGTTAGCAAAAGCAACCACAGAAGTATGAGCAAATACTCGAAAGGAAGAACACCCAGGGGGAGTGAGTTCCTACATTCTAGTGAACTACATTATTTTTTTTTAAGAAGTCATGCTAGATGGGAAAGATTTTCCAGTTTTAGCAAAAAAAAACCCTGAAATAATGTCTGTCCTCAGTGAAAATTCTTCTGGGTGTGAAGACAAGTGCCAGTGTAATTCTGTGGCCGTAGGACAAGCCCTCTCTTGAGATGGGAGTAGAGTTAAGTTTTCTGTGTTTACATTGCTCCATCAGCATGGTGTTTAAAAGTCTCTCAATTTAAATGTATTTACAATTACAGCACCCTTAGGATAGAGGGCTTATGCTAGCCTTCCCATGAAAAAGGTGAAGTGTGGCATGAAAAAAGTGACTTGCATGATATTCTTTAAAAGTTGAATTTGTCTCATTTATCTCAGATTATTGGCCTCTCACACCATTCTTTAGTCCCTGCAGCTACAATATGAATAGTGAGTTGGCAGGGACAGTGTCCTCTGTAGTAGTTCTCCTCTTCACACTGGAAACTTCTGCTAGCTTCAGATATAATTTTCTTGCAGCCGTTATTGGTAGTTCTTTTGCTTCTCTGAGTTATTAAGCTCTTTCAAATCAGACTACAGATCTTCGGCAGCCTGTCTTTTCTCTCATTTGTTTCCGTCTTCGTTGAGAACGTAGGGTAGAAGAATTGCACGAAATGGAAAACAGGGCAAAAAACTGTGCGGGGTTTTCTAAAGCCTGTTTCAAGTTTTAGGAACAAAAAAGAATAAATTCCTTCATTATTTAAACTAACCAAGCTCTGTCATTCCCAGCTCAAGTCTGTTCTCCATCAAGTCACATTCCAAATTACTCCAGATAAAAAATTGTAAAGGCAGAGCTGAGTGAAATACCACTAGCTTTGTATTAGCCAGCAACCTACAATTTCCTCTTCCTGAACGTGTCTCTGAAGTGTATCGAGGGATTTTTGTAAGGGTGCCATTTATTCTGGATTTCAGTTTGTTCCACATGACCTTCTGTTTCCCTTTGTGCCATGGGGTTTGTCAGGGGCAGTGCTGGCTGCTACAGCTGAAGGCTGAGGTGGGCATCTTCTTAAAAAATCATGTCTCTGGCAGGAAGAGCACATTCCAGACTTCAGGCACATGAGGAGGGGCTATGATTTTTCTCAGAAATCCAGGTAGTAAGTATGGTAGACATACCTAGGTAAATAGTTTGTAGATCTTTCCTAACTTACATTTAATCACACACATGTTCTTGCCATGCAGTGTACATCTGAGCAGCACAGGATGGTCCTTTCCTGTGTGGGTGCAAATCCATTTGCAACAAAAGATGGTCCAGGGATGTTTGACAATGTGGAACTAGGGACGTTACATAAAGGAGTTACAAAGCGGTTAAAGTTTGAAATAGAAGAAGCTGATACTGAGAATTGCAAGATGCTTCCAGCAGGAGCAGTTGGAATGCGTTCACTTTGTAGCTTGAAGGCCATTCTCCCTGGGAAGAGTGAGAAATTCAAGTCCTGCTTTCCAGGAGCGTTGAACGTTTATGTCAAGAGGGCTGCAGGTGCTAACGCTCTTGTAGCAAAATAAGTCGTTCACCCTGGCATTTCTCAGCATCCCAAAGGGAAGTCTGAATGCATGGGCCTAGGTTTTTCCTTTCTGATGAGCAGTTGTGGGAGTAAATTCCAGAACATCGGATCTTTAGAAAAGGGAGGTTATAGTTGGGATACGTTTGTTCATTTGTCATGCTTCCTACTATTAATTGTCTTTTGCCCCCTCCTTATTCACATTAAATTCTTAAGCTTCATTGTTTTGGAGCAACATATCCAAATAGCTCAATCCAAAGCTTTTTCCTGATTGCTGATGAAATTTTAGTATCTTAGAGTTCTCAAAAGAGAGTTCATGTGTTTTGAAAATACTTTGCCTTCTTCCTATTCTCCCTACTCTGTTGCTGGCATTTCCAGAGGTGCATCTTCACCTGGACTAGGATGTATGTCCTTCACTGTTTTTCCTATTGTTCTTAATTTGCAAGCCTCATCAGAAATACCAGCCCATGTAGCTACCTGAAGAGTGTTAGCAGCTCCCAGTGAAATGCCCAGTTAATTCTTGCTCCTCTCCTAAATGGGCTCAGATCATCGCAAAATCGCTGGCACTCAAGTTGGCACCTCTCAATGAATTTTCACTTACCATCTCCTTCCTGTAAGACTAGTTCTGCCACCAGGCAAACTGGTGGCACATTAAATAGGGACCTTACACTGTTAATTAGTTCTGCAGAAAGACAGAATACTTTAGTTTCTAAGGTAAAAAAATTCCATGTTATAAAGCTCCTGTAAAACAGAGCAGATTATTTGTCGATTCTGAGTTCACTTCCCAGAGCTGCACATGACAAAAGGTAGGTAACTTCATTCTCTTTGCCTCAATTCCTCCATCTTTAAAAAGGAGATATTAAAATGCATTTTTCTTTATAAAGCACTTCTAGTTTCACTATTACAAGGTATCGTGCACACCAAGTATCTGTGGTTTTTGATATTGCATCTAATCACAATGCTGAAATTACGTTCCCAAATCAGTTTTTAGGAACAGCATCAACAGACTTCATGGCTTGAAGTACTTAGCTTTGGGTGGTGACACGAAAAGGTTACACAGCCTGGTATGTGTAATCCTGATGCAA
This sequence comes from Trogon surrucura, assembly GCA_020746105.1. Classification (NCBI taxonomy): domain Eukaryota; kingdom Metazoa; phylum Chordata; class Aves; order Trogoniformes; family Trogonidae; genus Trogon; species Trogon surrucura. The sequence continues at coordinate 107,122,919 of CM036618.1, forward strand.
GAAACCCCTGCCACATCCAGCTGCTTTGTATGAGGATTTTCTGTTTTCTCCACTCCTCTCTGTCACTGTTTTCCATGCAGGCTTGAGGCAGCCTTGAGTGTTCTTATATTGTGGAAGCTTGCATACAGGTGATCAACCCAGTGCAGTGATTGCTCACAAATCCATATTTGCAAGAGGCTGGTGAACTGGTAAAGATAAAGATACTATAAACAGCAGTAGCATTTGCGACACACTAAATAGAGTGAAGCCTTCTTTGATACTTACTGATGTTTACATACCATGTAATTATTATTATCATTGTGAATCCCGACTTCCTTTCTTTTAACATAATGTCTAAACAGGAAAAAGCTAACCTTCCTGTTTGCAGAATTGTTAGATTCAGAAGAAATATATTTTTTCTCTTACTTGCAGTTTTCAAAGATTTTATTTTTAATACCAATGGAAAAGACAAACAATAGGCTATCTAAAAGGAAGGAAAACCGCATGTCTGAAACAAACAGAGTCTGCTATGAATAGATAGTCTTTGCGGTATGAAATAACTCATGTCATACCTATATACTGACTTTTACATATTGGGAAAGGAAACGTAGACTTATTTTTGGCACCCACTAGGCTGTATATACACAATACAGGGAGCAAAGTTAAGGTTAGAAAGAGAAGAGAAACCTCCTGTCAATCCGTAAAAACAGCAGGGAAGTATCATGCAGGAGTTGGATTGGCTCAACAATCACAGAATTGCAGAAAGGTTTGGTTAGAAAGGGATTTTAAACATCTCTTAGTTACAACCCCCCTGCCATGGGCAGGGACCCTCCCACTAGATCAGGTTACTCAAAACCCCATCCAGCCTGGCCTTGGGCACTTCCAGGGATGGGCCTTCCACAGCTTCTCTGGGCAACAGGTTCCAGTGTCTCACCACCCTCATAGTGAAGAACTTCTTCCTTATATCTAGTCTAAGTCTGCCCTCTTTCAGTTTGAAACTCTTACACCCTCGTCCTATCACTACAGTCCCTGATAAAGAATCCCTCCCCATCTTTCTTTTAGCCCCCTTTTAAGTACTGGGAGGTCACTATGAGGTCTCCCCGGAGCCTTCTCTTCTCCAAGCTGAACAGCCCCAACTCTCTCAGCCTGTGCTCGCAGGAGAATTGCTCCAGCCTTCTCATCCCCTTTGTGGCCCTCCTCTGGACTCACTCCAACAGGTCCATGTCCTTTTTGTGCTGGGGGCCCCAGAGCCGGACGCAGCACTCCAGGTGGGGTCTCACGAGAGCAGAGCAGAGGGGCAGAATCACCTCCCTTGATGAGCTGGCCATGCTTCTCTTGTTGCAGCCCAGGATGCAGTTTGCGTTCTGGGCTATGAGGGCTCATGTAACGCCTAGATGCGATGTACGGTTGAGTAGCAAGGCTGAATTTAAAAATTCTGGTACCTGCTTGGCATCCATCTCTGTGGTTCAAGTCAGTGCTTGTGGTGGCCTTCTGGGCGTATCTTAGCTTCTAAACTTTGCTTTTGCAGCTTTTGTTTCATTGAAATACTGAAAGAAATACTGGTGAAGCAGCATCTGCAGTTATGTTCCAGGTATATGACATCTTTGACGGCTGCCAGGAGCAGCACAGTGAGACTGAAGATCAAGATGCTCACCCATTTTTGTGAGGGACAAAACAGAAAACAGGTAACTAAAAGCTGTGTGGCAAAAAGTGCTTGTACCCAAAAACAGAATGAGCTGTTTGTCATTCCAAAGGTTTTTGATACCTCCTCAGAGACTCACAAGCAGCCTAACGGAATAACCACCAGAAGAGGCCTTGTAAGGACTACTGATGTAAATTTGTCTGTGGCAAGTCTTCATATTGCCACTTCTCTTTCCAGTTATTTCATTGCAGTCAAGGCTATAGTTTTGCTGATCACATTTATCAGCAACAACTAAAAAAATCAGGCAAGAATCAAAGAGGATATTTATGATTTAAGACTATTGCCCGGAGCAGGCTGGGAAGCTGGAAAACTCAGCCTGTCTTTTCTTCACCATCTTCCTAAAGCTCTTCCTTGTTCAAGGCCTGTCTAATTCAGATGGACTTCACAGTTAATTCAAGTCTTTCAGGACTTCTGCTTATTTCTCAAAGCCTTGTCTCCTGTATTCATGGACTTCATGAATACCTATACCTTCTTATGATCATGGAGAAAGTGTAAAATGTGGTCTTACAGGGTCCAACACTAGACATTTATATTTGTTTTCTAATGTTTTGGGGTTTTGACACCAGTCTTCTGATTTTGGAAGCCTTATTTTACAGAACCCCATGCTTGCTGTTGGCAGTACTGTATAGTGCAAAGAAACCTTGGAAATATTTGCTAGTGCTAGTACTGTTTTAAGTTAAATCTTACTGTGCTAAGGCAGTGTGTTTGGTCATGTTTGAGGGGTCAGACCCTAAAGATATATCTTGTTCCTTGTCTGGCTTTGCTTACTTCTAGTTTCCACTTCTCATGGAACCCAAGCCCCCTTTCGATGGCAAGGTACCTAAACCTCCATGTGTACCCTTCCTAACTTTGCTGCTTTCCCAGAGATTTGCATGTGCTACTTCTGCTCCCTTTGCAGCATGGTCACCACTCACTCCTGCCACTCAGTTGTGTATTGCTCTTCGTTTGTAAGCACTTTGCCAGGTATGAGCCTTGCTTTGTGATTTAAATGGACTGCTGCTCCAGCAAGAAGAGAACATGTTAAAGCCATTGTAAAATCATCTGTACCATGTGAAATTGAGAAGGTGGGATCCAATAATCTGAAACCCAGATGGCCTCTGGCAGTAAGCGGAGAGCTATCATGCTGAAAAAGACCCAGAAGTCAGCAAATGAGCTGAGTTAATGATGTGACACACGAAAATGAAAGGCAGAGTTATTCTGAGCAACATACGTAGGAGTGTCTCACTCAAGAGACTGAACTCTCTGTAGTCTTATCTATGTTAGTGTTCTCCACACAGGTAGTACAGCTATTGAGCTGGGAGCAATGATGGATACTAAATAAATTAACAAGGTGATAGATGTACCTGCATGTTGAACGCTCTGCCTAAGGAAGAATTAGCAACTGGGGTTAGCGAATACAATTGGGCAACACTTTGCTTACACTAGTATGCAACAGAAGCCTGATTTCACTGTATGAGAAATAATAGTCATGTAAAATGTGAAATAATATGTGAGCATATTGTTGTTGGCTTCTGTTACACCCGCCATAGGAATATGTTTGTAGAATCTGGGTTCTGGTCCTGAGTGCCTTGATTTTGAGTTCAGTCTTTGAACTCTGGCAGGCAGACTAGCTGCTGCTGTGGAACAACACTGCCTGCTTGACCAGTTAATGTATATTATATAGGTTACAGTGGTGGGGGTAGGCTTTTACTGTTAAATGTCTGAGCTTCCCACCGTGTGGCACTGAGTCACTGTCCTTTCCATATTCCCTGTGCTGCTACTGCAAATAAATTCAGCAGCTTCCGTCTTAACAGTTTGCATTAGAGCCAGTTCCACACTTCACACGCTATTCTGGACATTCTCCAACAAGTTAATGTCTTTCACTGAGGAAGGTGAGTAAAACTGATGAGAGTATCCTTAACTAAAGAGCCATAAAATTCTGATAGAGCAGTAATGTTCCCAGTGAGCCTGAAGGGAATCTGATCAATAGTTATGAGGTTGAGGCTCAATTTATAGCTTTAATTCATCAAGCATAGTCATTCTCCATTTTTGTACAGGATGCTTTTGTGGTTCCTGCTGAGCAGAGGAGTATAAAGTCTGCACAAGCCCTTTCTTGACAATTCCCCAGGCTTTGTCATTTAAGAATAGGTGACTCTACAAAGGTGGCAATCAGGGTCCTGTGATCTATTTGAAGTCAGTTTTTCATTGTATAGGATGGACTGTACCAACTGCATTTGTTCTGAGAGTCTCATGCTTGGAGTGGTTTCATGGTGTGTAAAAAAGAAAGTTATTTTTGATCTCTTTAAAATTTGACACTGCAGTTATTCATATGCCTGCAAACCACTCCACAATCAGGAATGGTTCACTAGTATAGTGTGTTCTCCAAAAATCATTTTACTGCCTTTTGTAGGTCCCTTCCAATAGAGTTTGAAAGGGGCAGATGGGGGGCTGGGCTGCTTCTACGTTTCTAAGCTGCCTCTGTGGTAGAAAGAAGTCTTCCAAGCTGCTCTTGACACAGGTTTGATCTCATTAAGTTTCCAGAATGAAACAAATGAAAAATGAAAATAAAATGAAATAAGCATGGAGGCAGTCAATGACATTTCATCCAAAGCTTTCATTAAAAACTTTACATAAAAAGTCAGACCTTCCCAAAGACTGAAGTAACTGGATGTTTTATGTAGCCACCTTCCACCAGAGGCATGAGTATGAAGTAGACAAGCATTTCAAACAAAATGGAAAAGCCTTCGTTAAAACCATGTTGGTAATCTCCATACCTGCTTGTCGGTCCTGCATACATAGGTTAGCAGAAGTAAGTTTTAGGTATCTGAAGTGATAGGGGTGTCTTGTAAATATACAGTAAGGTCCTAAGTGGAGAGGGCTCTCAACACAAATGTTCATCAAAATCAAAAATGTTTCATGACATGGATTCACATATAATTTCTTAAGTATGCTTTTAAAATTCCCATCTCTTACACCGTGTACAGGTCAATACACCAACAGCCTAGACCTATGCATGATCTTCACTGTGCAGATTCGTTCCTGCTTTGGCAATCCGACAGTGGTTTTTATGTGATGTACTCTCTGATACAACCTCTGACTTTAAAGGATGCCTATAAATATTTGTACTGATTGGGGGAATAAAAAAGGAAAAATGTTGGACATTTTCAGAGAAATGTAAGAAATTTTAACTCTCTGGACTGGAAACGCTTTTCTGACAGCCCACGGGGGTTCTGGGAAGCCAGGGCTGCTGGTTCTTTTTCAGACCTCCTTCTGCAGCAGCATTTTTTTCCCCTAGTGCCAGCAGCTGCAGTGGAGAGGAGGCAGGAGGAGTTTGGGAAGCCCTAGCCGTTACCTGAGCCAACAGCGACACCCAGGGCTTCATCAGCACAGGCAATCCTGGTTTTTAATCTGCTTCCCCATGCTGCCCGGAAAAATGTCCGAGGTTTAGCTTTTTCCTGTTCCTGAAAGACTACACAGATTGAGAAGGAAGTAACATTATACGGTAGTAAATTTATCAATAAAAATCCTGTATGCTGGTGCACTGAGAGTAAATTAGATCAGCCACAGATATCTATATTCAAACAAGCACGTTCTCATGAAGTGGGCTGTACTTTTCCATCTCTGTCAAAACAGTTAAGATGATATTATTTATTTGCAGCTAAGGTCATGACAGACAGCTTTTAAAACCTCCCATTTGGACTTCCTCACTAGAGCAAAAAACTCACTGAGGCCATACTGAAATTATTTTGGCAAGCTTTTGTTGAATAAATATATAGACTGAGATGAAGAGTGCACTCAAGACGTATTTCACCACGAAAAAATAGGTGCAGGTTCTATAACAGTGAACACTGAGTAAGACTCCTATTAAAATGACCCTGAAGAAGCCTCTGAAGACACATACCTGAACAATCAGTGGTAAAATGATTAGAGAGGTAGGAGAGTACCAGGCATTAATGACTCTAGAAAACTATTTTGACAGAAACAGAAGAAACCTTTAGAATTGATCAGGACACAAAATGTACAGACAACGACCCAAATTACACACCAGTTGTCTGTACTCCCACAATGTGGAAGCTGTCTGGGAGTCACTGGGCTGTTGGCCATGTCCCTGGTGTGCAGCCTGCACAGCTGCTGAGGTAGTTTCTTGTTTGCTTTGCAAGCCCGGGCTGCTTCCCATCTAAAGGGGATACCCATTCCCCTCTCCAGGGCAGGAGTCAGCTTACCTGAAGAAGTACCAGCCTGAAACAGCAGCAAATAAAGTAGACCGATGACTGTAGTTCTGCCGCCAAGTGGAGGAGTCGTGGAGGGGAATGGATGAAGTTCAAAGTTTGTACATTCCAGTTCAGAAGCCAAGGCTAATGGTGTAGAAGACAAATAAATGAAATCTGTTACACCAGTCTGAAGCATAAAGGTGCAAAGCACTGATTCTACTTTGAAAACAGAGCATGAAAAGTTCCAGAGTTCAGAAGGCACAGAAGTAATCCACGAGCCGACGGTCAGGGTAGGCCATAGATGAAAGCACACTTGGTTTCACCCGTACAGTACCATGGGCTCTTTTTAAGAAAACAACCATGGATCGGCATCCTTCTCTAGCTGAAACAGACCTGTGAGCAAGTGGTACTCCAGAAATCAGGACTAAAGTGTTTGAAGCTGAGGATCCAAAATGTGAAGCATCTGCAGTTTGTCTAATTCTTCTGAAAATGTGTATCATAGTCCACAAATAATTGCACTGGTTGCTTTCAAGCTGTCTTCATGTTTAGTGGGATTTATACTGAAATAGTTCTCGTTCTGCCTGCTTTTTCGAGGAAAGATGAAGTAAACTTCTGTTTATTCCTGCCATGACACAGCTGGAAATGCGATATTTGGAAAGCCAGCAACCCATACACTATCAATTTGCAATTGTTGCTACAGTCGGTAGCTCTATACTGCTGGCTTTCCTTCGCACTTTTTTTTCCTTCATAATTTGACAAGAAAGGTTATTTAAAAACCAGTCTACATCTTTATAATCTTCAGGCCACAACAGATATTGATTCCTCTGTAAAAAGTTTTGAATTGGTTTGTGCTTCATCAGTCGATAATGAACAAGTGACCCAACTACTACCATAATGAGGACATCTTTCAGATCACAGAAGTATCTCCTCTGGGTGAAATTAAAGGCTTCCACAGACCACCCATCTTTGAGAAACTACCTGGTCACAATGCAATGTTTTCCTGCTCCAGATGGCATCACGGATATTGTTGATATGTTCTTCCCCAGGCAAGAAATCTCATTCCTCAAAGCACAAGGTAAATCTGTTTTTATCAAAATACTGTGAATCCAGGTGCTTTAGCAAAGAATTCTGGATCCATTCAAAGTCATTTTTGCTGTAGCACAAATACACGTCGTATTTGTATTCACTTTTATCTGCTACTTGTGGATGGCTGTCTATCATTTTTTTGATGATAGTTTTATACCAGACAAAACAAATCCCGTACAGTGAGTGAAAATGATGGCTGCCATCAGAAACATTAGAAGAGTGATGGATGTGAAGACAAATAGTGAGAACCTGAGTGCCTGCTGGAGTTCATCTTCATTGCAACCATCATATGTCAGAGGTGACAGTGGTATCCCTGCAGATTCAGCCGGGTATACACAGTACCTGTCAGACTGTGAGGCAGATAGTGTTACATTGGTTTAATTTAGTCATACTAGTAGATTCTTTAAAGTACAATCACAGACATATTTATTATGTGTTATATCCAGGATACTCAAAGTCATAAAGACTTCAGGCTCAGGGGGAAAAAAGCTGGTTTCCAGATAAGTTTAGGTTTGCTAGGCTTTGTGGAAAAAGCCCAGCAGAAATATGAGACAATAGGTTCGAAGCTAGATTAAGTCTTTTTAGAGAAGTTAGACGTCTAAAAATCTCCTGTGGAAGAGCACTAAGGTAGTTGTTATTCAAATATATTACCTGAAGTTTGGGCAGTGCCCTGAACACGTCCAAATGTAAATCTCTCTCCTACACAAGCTGTAACATATTTTCACCTAGATCTATATAGATTAATAGTGTTTTCTATAACACTATCACTTTTCACACAGTAAGAGAAGCGATTCTGTTTTAAGAAGATATACTGCACATCTGGAATTTGGAAAAGAACATACAGGTCACCCAGGTTTGCCAACCAATTTCTTTCTGATTCAAGGTATGTTGCTGCTACTGCTGTGCCAGCTAAAGACATTAGCTTATTGTCACCTAAAAAAGCAGGAGTCAAATGTGGAAAGGAAGGGAATGTTTTAATGGCATTGTCTTGGAGATCAATTACTTTCAGATTTACTAACTTACTGAATGATTTTTCACCAATCATCCCAATGTGATTTTGCTGTAAATCAATACACATTACACTATACAGACCCTAAAAAGTATAATCATACAACTCACCTAAAAGATTGCTTGAGAGATTGAGAGCTTTTATGTTTCTCAAGCCAAGAAATGCTTGGCCTTAGATTTGATTTATCTTGTTTTTGAAAACATTCAGTGATTCCAGATTTCGAAGGCTTTGAAAGATTAAAGAATTGAGAGAGAAAATGTAACCTTTTGAAATATCAGGTGAATGAAGATCGCTTCTTGCTAGTCCTGCAAATGTTTACTTATATGGATTTTTAAAGTTATTAAAACCAAATCCTGATCCCATTGTATGTGAGCTAAATATTAAAGAACTGATTTGAGTCCCTCTAATGGCTCTACAGAAATAGTGGACTTTCTCTGTGCTCCAGCCATTTTCACTAAGGCCTAGCGAGTTAAGCGTAATATTTCTGACAGGATTTGGGCATTTGGCCCAGGCTGTTTCATCTGTCTTGTACAAAGCATTAGAACTGAGGCTAAAAAGTGCTTTCCTTGGAAGCTGGTGAGATTGCTTTCACGCAGGTTGGATATTTTGTTGAATTTCAGGTTCACAGTTTTCAAGACTGTTAGATTATAAAACAAGAGATGAGGCTGAAGTCTTGTGATTTGATTCCCCAAAAGATCCAGTTCTAACGAGCTCAAACCTTGAAAGTAACGTTCCTCCAGGATGGAGTCTCCAAGGTAGTTCTGAAGCAGACGGAGTACAGTCAGACTTGGTAAGCCCAGAAAGGCATCAACATCCAGTTGAAGAATCTTATTGGATCTCAAGTCCAAGATACGAAGGTTTGGTGGGTTCCTGAAAGCTCCTTTTCCTATGGTAACAGGATAAACATAATGTGTTCCAATTTCCAACATCGACAAGTGCTCCAGCCACGGAAATGAGGTTGCAGTCACTTCTGTGATATAGTTGAAAGTTAGAAGAAGCTTCACTGTATCCTTTGGCACAACTGGAATTTCTGTGAGACTGCAGAAATAATATAAGGAGACTTGAGCTTCTGAATAACAGCGTTTGAATGCACATATATAACTAGCTAGTGATACTCCAAAGACAAGTACTAGCCATTGATGTAATATCATGGATCTATATGGAAAAAAGTGAAAATAGTAAACATTAATTCTGTAGTTGACTATCTGTGCAGTAAGATGTAGAGCGTGTTTTTAAGAGTTGCTGAATCAAAGACTGATGCTACACTAAAAATTACTAGTGATTTGGGATTTATCCTTTCTCTGAAGTCTAACAGGCACCATCTGATAAGCTGGCTGCTCAGAAGATGGGTCCCAAAGAGATGCCAGCACCTCCTATGACCTGGAAAGTAACTCTCCTTTAAATACCTTAAAGGTGGCACTAAAACTAGGTAAGTGTGAAAATCTTGGCCTAACCATTGAATTTGCATCATGGAACTGATAATACTGGTGTATTAGCTTAATTCCTTAATCAGTTATCCAAACAAGTTTTAACAGTTTGGATTACCAAAGAGAAGTTCAGTCATCCAGTCATCTCACCAGAGAAAGCTAATGCTGCTCTTTGACTGAGCGCTCTCCTTGCGGGGCAATCACGCTGTTTGGAATTCAAATTGCTGTCACACAGAAGTGCCTAACAGCCATTAATTTTTAAAAGGGAAACCTCTTTTGGGGCTTCCTGAACCTCAGATTAACCCTGCAGTATGAAATTATTCTTGATATGGTTGTAAAATAGTTTGGAAAATATAGGCAGGAACAAGGCTGACAGTGAGGGAAAAGAAAAAAATGTGGTAGCCTGAAACTGTGCTGCAAGATTTCATGTTTTCCTAAAAACTGCTTGTCCTGAACTGTAAATTCCTAAGTTATATTGAAAGGCGCATAATATAATTTATGCAGCTCACTAATCAATTTATTAATTTATTCCAACTCTGGTTTTTCCTTGCATTATGCCATCTGTCTGCTTCTCTCTCTCTCTCCGAGAGAAAAACCTCTTCAAAGCAAGGAAGGTCTTTCTTATTGAACGTGGTAAAGAACAGAGCAAATTACGAGCCCTGAAGTTGTTGTTTGTGTAGTGTAGTTTAAAAAAACCTTTTAACTAAGATTGCAACCATCTACCTCTGCTTTTAAAAAAGCATTTATTGAAATGAAATTCCAACCCAACAGAAGAATTTTTGTGACCTCCAGCACAATCTGCTTAAAAATTGCTAAGTCTAAATCTTTGTGGAACCAAACCCACAATGGCCGGCCACCTAATGTCTGCAAAGTACATCTGCTTTGGAGTGGAAAAAGTTGGGCTTTGAGCCAGTAATTAAAAAGAGGTAAACCCCACTAATTATTATTATGATCTGAGCACACTGCTTTAAAGCACAAATACAAAATTCTATGCAGAATATTGTACTTGAACCAAAATAATCTTACGTTTGTTGCTGTCATATAAAGTGGTTCTGGGAAATGAAAAGGTACATCAGCAGAAACCACCAATTACATTCCCATTGCAAATGCAAATTGCAAGAGCTCACCGTTTTTTAGAGACTATCTGCTAAATAGGAAGTACCATCAAATCTCATAATCGACACAACCTCACACCTAACATTTTTAGTGATGCTCTCAAAATTATTTGATTTTACTAAAACCTTAATTTGTAATAACTAGGACTATTAGGGGGAGTCTGCAAATTTCCACCCTAGAGGCTCAAACACCACGAGGAAACACACATACTTTGCAACTTAAAATAGTAATCTTGTCATTTCTAAAAACAATGTCACGGTTTTGGGAAAAGATCTGATTCTTGAGAGTAAAAGAGATTATGAATGTAGGATAGAGTGCTGGATTCTGAAGTCCTGGCATCCAAATTTCATTCACATTTTTGGCTCATTATGTCTCTGCAAAAAAAAAAAGCAAACTGCAGGCAGTGAGTATCAAAATACTGGTAAGAGATTTTAACTGCATCAATGGGGAATAAATCCTAGTACTGGGAAACAATTGATTTTTCTTCCCTTTGGCCTAGCACGCGCTGTTAAAGTGGACATTATGAACAGTAAACTGTACCATGATTGCCTTTGTGACTAAATGTTGTAGGTTGTTAAAAAAGACACAAGTAAAGATACAGCAGGTCATTCAAGATAACAAACAAGATTTTGTTTATTTTTACTTTTATCTTTACTTTGAACCATGAAAACAACACACAAAGTTTCCCTCTTATTATTTAACTATTAAAAAGGTTCTTGTTGACTCCATAATACAAAATGTTTAGCATGAGGTTTTAAATTATATTCATCTTTCAGATGTTTACGCTGCCATTCCTTGTATTGCCCAAATGCTATGGCTGATTTTTAAAGTTTAGGCAAAATCACAGCATCAACTAAAATCTGTTGCAAATAGAAAGTGCTTTGGAAGTCAAAATTTCATAGACATGTATCAACTTACCACAAGGAAAAGCTCAAAATGTTTAGAGTGGAAGAATTAGAAAACGTTGGTTTTAAATTAAAAACTGTAGGTTTACTTTCATTATTAGAAAGTAAGAAAATGGTGAAATATTTCTAGCCACCTTTGCTTTTTTACACTTACCTGCTTTTCTACATTCTTGTAAGTGAAAGAAGTCTCTAACAATCTCTCAACAGTTATTACACTCCACCTCCACTCTGGTTTGGTGACAAGAAAGATTTGATTTGTAAACTCTTTGCTCCCTCCATTTTTCCTGCATCAGTTACTACCTTTCCCCCTGAATTTTGCCCCTCCATGAGCAGGAGAAGAATGCTGGCAGTACCTAATGCCTCCTACTGCTCTCATGAGGACAGCAAAGATTTTTAATTCAACAGAATCCCTCCATGTAGCATTTGATACAACCCTTCACCATTGTACTTCAGCACCTAAAACCTTTCGGGAAAAATACTCTTCCTAGAAAATGATGATAATCTCATTCAGTTACCTTTCTGTGTATGGACATGGAGATGATGTGTAAATGCTTCGTTTGTTATTGGAGACGGGAGTTCAGTGTGTGAGATTTTGTTTCCTTCTACTGTGTTGATGTCAGAGAACGGGTAAGGGATAAAGGGAAAGGCAAAAGTAGAAGGGGGAAGAAAAACGCAGCAAATACTATTGGGATGGAAAGTCCTAACCAGGGTGTGTTTCTGAGCAATGGAAAGAACTTTGGAAATGCAGGGTGGATATTCTATCTAAAGGCAGCAAGCAAATGCATCCCAAATGCAAATACTCTAGCTCTGATCTCAGCCTCCTCAGGAAGGGCACGTGTGGATCAGGGAAGGCTGATGCAGATGCTTTGAGTCATCTGGAACTGAGCTACACTATTATACTATTTTTTTTTTAACTCAGTTTTGTTAACTTGGTTTTAAATAATCTAGAAACCTTTGCTAGCACAGCAGAAAAGGGAGGGAACTGACAGTACCTGAGAGTCCATCTCAGCACAGCTGTGTACACCTTAGGATATTCACAGAAGTTGTAAGTAAGCAGAGCCTGAAGTGTAGCTGAGGAGGAGGACCAAGACTGTCTCCTTTTCGATGTACACAAGCCAGAAAAGAAGAATAACAACTCTCCCATGGAGTGTTAGAAAGCACTTGCCATTTGCTTTTCCACACCCCCGCCCCCCAACAAAAATGCACTGGAGCCCACGTAACTAATGAATGGGTTGCATACCCTATTTTGTCCTTGGTGATAGCCGAGAGTATTTGCTTGCTTTATAAAAGAGTGATGTGAAAGGAACATTTGAGTCTCAGAAGTGGTTTTGTGCAGCATTCAAGAGCATGCTTACTCTCTTTAGCAGCCTCTCGTGCTTCTGCCACGTAACTCTAGGTCAAGTAAGAACCGGCACAGGCTGGTGGAAGTGAACAGACATGTACTGTATGTGCTTGTGAAAATGAGCAGCAGCCTAAATGGTTCTCAGCTGTCAGCCATAGGTTTTGGGGAACTGAGCAGCAGAGGCACTGGCTATCTGGGTGGACTCTAGAGAAGACCAGTCTGATATAATTATCAATAGGATTTAAAGAGTTTTAAAATCTTTTCAATAACCCATTACAGGGACCATGATATCCTCCTAAGGAGAGTTTTCCTAGATGACAACTCAGCCAGAGGAATTCTGTGCCCACCACAAGTGCAGATTGTTTGAAATAATTGCATAAAAATGAAGTCCTGTGACCAAGAATACCGGTCATTCAGGTGTTTGGGATGTGGTTGGTGGATAAAAAGGTAAAGAGTGAGGTAAAGCTGGTAAATTCTTTATTATCTGCACCAAAAAAAAATTTTGTTTTTTCTCGTCTTAATTTTCATAAAAACATTCAGGCCATTTTCTGTAGGTCACGGAATCACAGATGAATAGGGTATATATATAGTAAAGGTAGCAGTATCTTTTGATTGAGTATGTGAGAATCTCATCTGTAATTGCCGCAAGCCTGCTTTAGGATTAAGGATTAAGGGATAAACATTAATCCTACTGCCAAGTTGGAAGGCTTTTTCTCCCTTCAGCTCCGTAGCTTAGGGTCTGGACAGCATGATGCGAGAGCTCACTTGGAGCCTGTGTGAGTGCTGCTGTTACCCTGATGTCTTTCTGTGAAGCACCACTAGTTGTCAGAGGTAGCAACAAAAGCTCCCCAGATAAAGGGAAGAAAGAAAGAAAGGATTAAACAACTTCAGGGTCTATTTCCTGCCTGTAAAATCAATGCATAGGAGACAGTGCTTTTTGCTTCCATCTCTACCCAAAAACATTAGGAACTGAAAAAAAGATCTTGAAAGATACATCACAAACAGTAAGCCTTTGTTCTTCAACTGGCCACATGAAGGCCAGTGCTACTGTGAAAATTTACTTTGCTGCTGTTATCTGATTAGATGAAATCTAGTTACAAAAGCAAGAATAAAGCTCCCAGTTTTTGCCTAGGCTCTAAGCCATCACAATATATGCATTTGTGCTCCTAAAAAGCTGTGCAGTGTAAACACACTTTTCTTCATGGGGCCTCTCTAGCCAATTGCAATGTAAAAAAGAAGCAATTTCATTCATCAGACGATTGTGCCCCTTCCCACCCTCTCAACATCGCTCCTAAATTTCTAGGATGCTTAACTCTAATACAGCATTTCCCAACTTAAAATTAGGAGGCATGTTATAAGGCAAGTAAGTACTGTGACAGTTGTTATCATGGATGGGGAAAACCTAAGGCAATAGGGCATTTAATGACCTGACAGAACAGAAGGACCATAAAAAGCAGCCACTGGTTTGGGTAGTCAGAAGCTGCCTATGGAATGTAATGATCTAGGTTCTGTTCATCATCTAGATTTATTTGCTTGTACTTATTTATTTGTTTTAAATCCCCTCAGATTATATGGTAAGATGTGGGCACACAAAGACACTGTGATTCTTCTATTCTTATTATAACAGTTCTTTAAAAAGAAAGCAGTCTGCAGAAGGATGGGAAAATAAAATCAGAAGTATGGACTAAAATATGATCTGGGCTAGGTCTCTGGGGGACAGGAGTAAACTGGGTAGGCACAGGGAGGGTACTGTAGCTCCCCATTCCAACCCCTGGCCCCAGCTCAGTTGGTTTTAGCCACCAGCACTGTTTTGAGTGTCTCTCTCCTGAGCAGAGCCAGGCTGCTCTTTTCCCTGTCTGAGCAGCCCTCTGGGCTGGTTGTTCCAGTCATCTGGGCACTGATCCTTCTGCCAGCCCCACTGACCCCAGGGTCCTCTGCCCCCGTGTCTGAAGGCAGAGACAGCCTCAGCTAGGCTTGAGAAGAGGACCAACAAGGTTTCTTATGCCCTTCCAGGCCTTCCTTCCTTAAGGAAATGAACTTCTTGAGGCTTCAGTGAGAAAGTGAAGATTCCTGTTTGGTTGTTTTGTTTGTTTGGTAATTTTTTGGGGAAAATTTAGTGCTACAGTTGTTTCCCAGCAGAGACGCTTGTTCAAAGCTGCACAAAGCACCCATACACCGTCACAGTCACCACTCGGGTATTCTTGCTCACACCCTGAATCAGTGTTTCTTTTCCTTTGAAAACTGTCATGTGGTAACTGCCTGGTTTAGACTTGAGGCCATTGCAGGGAAGTAGCATGAATGAATGCTACTAACAAATGAATTGTTGTTAGTTTCTCTTTCCTGTTAGCTATCATTTTGGACTGTGTTTTTCACAATGTGGATTTAACCCCGGGACAAAATATGCTTGCAGGATAATTAGAAGCAGCCAGGATTAAAACTCTCATCTGAAAGCTCAAAGTTATAATAGGAAAGGAGTCTCAAGAATGACAGCTGAGATTTTACCTTACAGAACACAAGCTTTCACAGATAACAAAACCA
Source organism: Trogon surrucura (assembly GCA_020746105.1). NCBI lineage: Eukaryota > Metazoa > Chordata > Aves > Trogoniformes > Trogonidae > Trogon > Trogon surrucura. The sequence continues at coordinate 107,138,213 of CM036618.1, forward strand.
CAGATTCATAGAATGGTTTGGAAGGGACCTTAAAGATGACCTAGTTCCAACATCTTCCACTAGATCCGGTTGCTCAAAGCTTCATCCAGTCTGGCCTTGAGCAGGGAGGGGAGCTTCCAGGGAGGGGGCTTCTACAACTTCTCTGGGCAACCTGTTCCAGGGTCTCACCACAGAAATTCTGGAGGAAGCAAAAGTCTAGGGTCACAAGCAGAGCTTTGTGCAGCCTTACCTGCAAAGCTAACATTTTTAAAAAGCTCATCAGCTGTGTCATGCCTATCAAATAGTGGTCAGGCATAAAAGAGTTGTAAAGATTTTGTAACTGGTCAGCAAAGAAGTCTAAATAGCTAGCTCAGGGGAAATGGCATGGTTGCCACACTTAGAATCATAGAATGTTAAGGGTTGGAAAGGACCTCAAAAGATCATCTAGTCCAGCCCTCCACTTATCCTCCTGGAACCTGATCTGGGCACATTATTTATTAGAAGAGTATGGTGACAGATGCCTAAATACGTGGAGCCAAACAACAATTGATAACAAAGAGATGTTTGCTTTTGTAAGCATGGAGGGTTTTTTTTCCACACATGCTCTTAAAAAAACCCCAAAACAATCAAAGATAACAAGCTGCAAATGTCCAGTGACAAAAGGACCATAAATATAGTACAAAAGAGAGACAGACAGCCAATCTGCCCAGTATTTAAGTGAGGTTAGAAACCCGCTCCATTCTTTCCTGGCATGGAGACATTGTAATAAGATACCTCCTGAGTTTCTTTAAAATAGGCTTTAGATCAGAATAAATCTGAGTTGGCTCTTAACTTGTCAGTGGAGGAGAAAAATGTGAAAATTATACTCACCAGCACAGCTGACATAACTTTGTACTGTAGAACCAGTTGTGCAAAGGAGACCTAACAAGTGAAGAAGGTAGAAAAGCAGCTAGTAGCCTTTGTGAAACAGTTCCTGTGTGAGGCTGTAGGTGAGTGAGGTATTTCATTGACTCACAGTCTGGTAGTAGTCCTAGAGCTCACCTGCATATGTATCTCAGGTCAAGTGCTTTTCTATTGCTTAGGCTTGTACAAGATGGTCCCAATGCAACATAGAATAGCTGTCCCACAGGCTAACCTGCATGAAAGCATGTAGAGTGGAAGGAGGAGGCTGAATCATAGGCTGGACTTGATGATCCCAAAGGTCTTTTCCAGCCTCAACCATTCAGTGATTCTGTGAATTATACACTCCATGCAGTGCATGTAGAAAGATATGCACCCGATTTCTGAATCCATAAGAGACCTGCAGTCTGACACCTAGGGACTGCCAAAGCAGAAATTCCTGTGCAGGTTATACTTTGAATTCTGATTCTGCCCAGCTCTTTCTGGAGAGAAAGCACTGTCTTCATTTAACACATTAATCTACAATGTAAAGCAGCGACGCTCAATTCTGTTTTCTGCACAATGCAATGCTGACCCCTTTTATCTCACAAATAGCCATTTACTGCAGAAGCACTAGTTATTTTGGACTGGTGGCACTCAGCTCCTCTTCTGTTACAGGTCTTCCAACTGAGAGAGTAACGTTCAAGATTCACTATATCAAAGCCATGTTTCAGCCTAATGAGGGGTTGGGGGATGCCTTGTGCGGGGGCTGAGGGAGGGGAGGGAGATCTGCTCTGGGCAGTTTCCATGTTCTGACTATGAACATGTTCAACTCAGAAACCATTCCTAGAGAACAGCTGGGAGGCCCTTCTTGCTGTCCCCTCTAGTTCCTGCCTCTTACCATCTCAATCAACTTCTAGAAGTTCTTGCAGAATGACACACTTTCAAAAGGAAGTTGAATACTGTCAGAAAGATTCTGTGGCCAGTTAGGAGGAAGAGGTATGTCTCATTTGCCCTGAGGCAGAGGATGGAATTGAGTGAACCTTCCCATGACCTGGGTGAAGGCTCCCAGCCATACGCCGCTGAATTACAGGTGTACAGTAACTGTTCACCGCTCCATTTTAAAACAAAGCAGCAACCACTGCTGCGTTTTGGGCTGGATCTGAGCTAGACGCGTGCCTACATCAAAACACCCATGCAAGGCGTTGCTGGTGCTGCAGGAGATGCTGACTGATCAGCCCCGTTGCCAGACTTGGTCAATGCTGACAATGTGCAAAAGCAAAATGTTTCATGCTCGAATCTTGAAGTGAGGGGTAGGGAACCCAGCTGGCATCCAGCAAGCTGGACTCTTCCAAGTCAGGTGCAGGCAAGGCTCTGCCTCATCGAGTCCTTCCTGGAATGCCTTTGTGCCTTTTAGGAACTTTGTGCCCCATGTATCTAATTTTTTTTTGTTCCTATAAAATGAGTGCAACACACTCCTTCGCTGCCTTGGGGCCTGGGGCACGACAGGTGTGAAGAGTGGAGGAAAATTATGATTATGTGGCAAAAAAACAATATGAAAGGTTTCTTCTTGTCTTTTGCAGGCTGAAAGAACTGCCTCATCTCTGTCTCTTAGCTCCTGTACGGATGAACTTGATGTGCACTTAATCTGACCCAGTTGTAAGTGGCTGATCCTCTGCTTGCATTTCTATCCTATTTCTGATGGTCATTATATTCCATTTTCTACATTGCCTTACAGTAGGTAGAATACTTAGGCTTACTAAAGAAGTTAAGGCTGAATGAAAGATCTGTAGCTGAAGTGATATATTTACCTGTCACTGTAATTCTTGTAAGGAATCCAGGAATGAAAAAGAGGGGTGGTGATGAGAGGGCGGTGTAAAAGAGAGGTCAGGGTAATTTTTATTTTAAAAAATAATAGTAATTTAAATTTTCATTTTGTACTTAAGTACAATTTCTAGAAATTGATGCCGTTTGAAAAAGTGGCCGCTTCTGAGCTAACTTGAGCACACTGCTGCCTGGCTGTATCTGTAGCAGTGAGCAGGAGATGTAACAACATTGCATGGGAGGCACAGGTGCCTAAAGCATGAGATCTATGATATGAATAATATTAACCAAAGCATGACCTAATCTGGACAGTCTGAAATGCAGAACTGAGGGTCATGTCTTCAGATTCACTTATGAAATAAAACGAGGCTCCACTGCGGTGGCGTTGCACAACTCTCAAGCTCTTTTGGAATTAAATACCTAGGGCAGCTCTTGCTCGCAGCTCCCAGCAAGTTGTAGACCCTTCTCCTGTCCCTCCCGTCAGTGGTCCGATTGCTCCTCCCTAAGCCTTTCTCTTCCCAAATAGGATCTGAACTCTGCTTCTGCCCCTGATGTCCCCTGGCATCCCACCTGGCTATGAGGATATCTAGATAGGAAATTCACACTCCTTCAGCTGTTCTGCTTTGTATGGGGGCCAGAGTTGACACCAAAGTGCCTGTCTTAATGATAATCTGTGTTACGTACCTTTAATTATGTCACTCTTGTATTAAGTACTTAAAAGTGATTGCATATATATGTATTTTATGGTATTAGTGCACCTTTCTGGTTGCATGTCATATATTCTACTTATGTTAAATAGGGTGAGAAATTACAGCATGCTCAGGCACTGAAACAGTAGTTCTAAGGCCACTGAAAACAGGATCTGTGTGTCTGGAGACAAGTAATTTTGCTAAATTTGGAATATTGTGCTTAAACAAAATATAGGGAATCAGACAAAGCCAAATAAACCAGTTTAGGAAAAGTCCTACAGAATTTGGTCAGGTCACATGGGATATTAGAGAAGTATGTGGAAACACCCATTGTTTTGTGCAAATTTCAGTGTGAGGAAATGGTTGTTATGCTCAAGTATGTAATACTTACTGTCTGTTCAGTCCTGCTTCTCTCTTGTGCTTATAACTGAATAGATGAAACTGGGTACCTGGTATTCTGAATATCTTCAGGATTACTCTCAGCTTTAACTAAGAGGAAAAGACAGCAAGTCTGTAGTAAGTCTCATTTCTACTGAGCCTATCACTACAGCATCTCTTTCCAGGTGGTAATAGAACTAGGCTCAGGATTTAGACATGTTTGCCCCTAGTTTACACATGTCTCAATGTGTATCTGCTTGCATACTTCACTTACAATGCTGTTGTTGTAGCTTGTTCATGCAGGTGGGAAACACCTAGGTTTTTGTGGATCCTGTCAACTTGGGCCTCTAGTTGCTTGCCTATATGCATAAAAGGCTGAGCTATTTTATACTGAAATAACTGAAGCATTACTTACAGCCCAGCGACAGTTTAGGTGCCAGCTAAATCAGCTTCACGTTGTGAATGAAAACATTGGAAGTGGCAGAAGCAGCAGGTAAGGAGGACTGCTATCCTTTCATGGCTATAGTCTTTGAGCATCTTTTTGTTTAATTTATAATGTACATTTCAGCATGGAAACAAGGTATTCACTTCCGCTTCTACAGTCAGCTTCTGCTAAGAAATGCTTAAACATTTACAGAAGTGCTTTTTGCAAAAGCTCTTGACAAGTTATGGTTGAAAATGCAACCTAGAACTTTTTTTATTTCAGTGCATAGACGTTGATTTATCACTGAACAATGCTCACACACCATTATTACTGCAGACCTGCTTCTGGATTAAATCTTTTTGATTCAGTTATTAAAAACCTCCAAGTTTAAAATGTGTAAATTACAGGACTCTGTAAGAGATGCCAGTATATTCGACTACTGTGTTTGTGTAACTAAGAGAGAAGAAACATCTAAGTTGTCTGTTCAGGCAGCTGTATTTTCTGTAGCACGGTGCTGACACCTTTCAATGCCTTCCTGTGCAGGGGAAGTAACGTGATTCCAAATGATGCAGATGAGCATGTTCTATTTTGACGACAAAAGGCCCACCTACACAACCATCTCATTTTGTTCTGGCACTTGCAAGAATGATGAAAACAAAACCAGAAGTTGTCCTTCTGCCAAGGTGTCTGTATTAAGCAGAGACATGTTTCTTGCTCCTCCATTGTCTTATGCAAGTCACATACACACAGCGAGCTAGACACCTAGTAGGAACCATAAGGGATTAGGAAAGAGGGAAAAAGAAAAGACGTCCTCTCCAATATACACATGAAAATGCCAGAAATTAGGAACAATTATTTGAAAAATTTTATTCTGTCCTAGAACCATGCAGCTTATTGAAATTAAGCACTGAGATACCTAATTTTAATCATATTACTAATTTAAGAAAATACCATTTATGAAGGTTCATTTATAAAACGGTCAGTAAATGCTTTAACAGATTTTGTACCAAATAGTCATTTGTCTCACGTTTTGATAAAGACTTCAACAGGTTAATATGCTGTTTGTTACCACAGTTTATCACCAGCTATGATCTTCTACTGATGTGCTTGTAATATTTCCAGCGTATCCCACTCAATTTTAAACACGCTAATAAAATACATTAATAATGTCCCATCCTTATGAGCCCTCTTAAAATTCAACTAGGATATAATGTTTATTGAAATAAGACCCAAACAGGTGGTCTCTCTTTTATTTAATGGAGTGGACTGAATACTGAAAAAATGTGCTTCCAGCCAAAGAACAGGCCCTTGTGTGTGTGGTTGTGCAAACGTTGTTTGCCAGTTGTAATGGACTCAGACTATGAAATTCTCATAGCCACTGAAGGTTACCCATGGCAAATGACTAATGCCTTCTAAATTAAGGTGTATAATTGCACTCTAGTGATTAATGCATTAAGATACTAATTTCTTACATGTAAAGCATTTACCAAATGTGTATCTTATTGTGCCTCTGGGCTCACCTATAATGTGCAATAGGCAGGTGAAATATATGATTGTTTTCCAGAGGCTTCTTCTGAAGCACGCTTCCACCCACACAAGATCAACCTGTAATAAGGTCATTATTTCTGGAGACACAAATTTTCATATTTTGCATAGGTAATTACATTAAGTTCCTTTACTTTATGAGTTTCATTTAGAATTATCATATTAAATACCAAGACTTATTTGATTTTTTTTCCCACCTGGATTTCACAACAAACAGGAAAATCTGTGATCTTCTTAATAAATCTCCAGGTTTTTTCTTTTTTTTTTTATAAAAAGCACCAGTGGGGGTTGTGTTGAGTGTTTGGGGAATTATTAAAGTGTTTTAGAAAGCTTTTATCAAAGCAGTAGACTCAACAGTCTGTCCACAGAATGGATACAATAAGAAAAGATAAATTTGTACATCTAGAGAGATAATTATTCTCCCTTTATGCTTATAGAAGTATCCAAAATGAGCCTCTGCGAGTGAATTTTTTCCTAGTTTAGATCGCATTGATTTTGATCTGAATGTGCTTGTGTAAGCTCTGTTCTTAATGAGACTGAAGACTTTGGAGAGGCAGGTTTTTGCAGTTACATGCCTTTACAGCGTTGGCTACCACCAAGTTCAGTTACAAATATAACTGTGTTAATTTGAACAAAGAAGAGAAAAGCAAGATTGATAAAGTCTAACTGAGCAAAGTTTGATCAATCAATGGAAGTGCCCTATCAGTTTCGACAGAACAACAATTCAACATGTTACATTTTAGCTTGAAAATGCTGATATTTTCATTTTAACACATGCCGAAACCAAAGTTTCATTTGTTGAAGTTAGTGTGGTCAGATCTTGCCAAAAATAGCTCAGAGATGTGCTTACTCTGCTTTGGATTCTTAAAAATAAAGTAAAAATAGGCAAAAGGGTAGTGTTTGAGGAACTGATCAACCTACTTTGCTTCTCTCCAAGGTCTGAGTAGGTTGTAAAGGAAAAATGTACTCCCACGCTTAAAAATACATATAAAAAAATACAGCTCTCGATTGTCTGACTTCCACAGCTATACAGGGCAAATCCCTATTTTAGGCTCTGCTGCCAGGCCAGCCAGACGCAGTAGCAGCTTGCCCCCGAGCCCACTCAGAGTAGAAAGAGACCTTTGTTGAGGTGGCGTCTGCTGACCAGGCAGCTGTTGCCCTTAGTCTGTAAAGAAAACCTCACTGGAGATGAAATCTGGTTTTATACTAATCTAAATACCTTTCAAGCATTGGGGCTGTAGCAAAACAGCCTGGTATTGAATTCTCTAGCATTTGTATGTGAGCTTCCACTCTTCTGCACTCTTGTGCAAGCTCAAGTCTCTTCTCACAGAAACCCCCCACAGCACACACAGTATCAAGACAGGAGAGAGCTCCAAGGAGTAGTTCCCACAGTGTTAACGAAAAGGGAAGATGAAAGTAAAACAAAATCCACTGGTAACACCAAAAGAAACATCCCATGAAATTGAAAATTGTCCAAGCTGACAATATGCCAAGGTTCTGCAGGCAGCTGGGATTTAAAAGTCATGACAGTGTCGTGACTCGTGTTGCACTCACGATGTCTGTCAGTTAACAACAGTGTTATTCAGCTGGGATGGTTGGGTTGCTCCATTCTGACAACTTCTCTAAATGTGAAAATGACAGATGAATTGCAACATGTCTTATGCCCCTCAAAACTACAAAGGGTGAGGAGAGGGTAAAACCAGCACAGCACTTCCTGCACTTCCAGGAACGTTCTTCTTCTAAGGATCTCCAAAGTGGTTGATTATCAAAGCATGCAATAACCTAGAGAAAAACTCCTTGACGTTTGGGTGGGTTGTTTTTTTTTTTTCAAATAGAAAGATGCCTGCAGGCATCATAGTAAGAGTCTGAAGTCTCAATACCAGATCAGTTTTTTACCAAGAATCAGGAGGAAGTAATCCTCTATCCAGGTTCAAAAGGAAGGACAGCTGGGTGGCCACACGAGTTCCCAGGCTGGCTGGCAGCCCCTCTGCTGCTGCTGCTGCTGCCGCCTCCTCTGGCACCTGTGCCCAGGGCGGTGCAAATAGCGGGACCTGCCCACCACGGAGCTGTGCCGTCGGCCCTGCTTCCCGGCGGTGCCCTGCCACCGCAGCCTGTTCCGGAGAGGTGACCTGCCACCCAGCCTCCTGCCCCACAGCAAGTCATCATGTCAACTGGGGTCTCTCACCTGCCAGGATAGAAAAACACAGCGGTTGTGCTGCATCTCGTTCCACCTCACTTGGTGCTGAGCTCCAGCCAGTGCTGCCTGCACTCCTGCTTTTATGTCGGCGGTAGCTGCTGGACAGGAGTAACTAGAGAAAGTGTTTGGAGTGGGATGTCACATCCCTTCTGGCTTCGTCCACACCTGAGAGACCAACCTTTCCAACAGGAAATGTGTTAAACTTTTCTGTGGCCTCTTTCTGTATTTCTCCTACCTGTTCTGACTTGACAGCAGCTTCTGCTCATTTTGTGTTATCAGTACAAGCCCTAAAACACTGCTCTTATTTACCCCTGTTCCTGCCATGGGAAGTGCTGCCTAAGGAAAAGAGAGATGCTGAGCTTCTGTGACTCACTGCCTGTGAGGCAACCATCACCTCACAAATCATGTTTGTCTGAAAATAGTGTGCTTACCATTTTTATTAACCCCATAGATTGCTGAAATTTTTTGTTTACTTTGTCGATTTGAAAGACTTTTATGTCTTGTCACCTTTGCTACTGGTTTTCCTGGACAATGTACCAGTATTTTTACTGTACAGAGCTGTGTGAGTCAAGGTGCAGTACAGATGGGCTAAAATAGCATCAACTCGTGTCTGTTTTGCACTAGCTTATGGTGCAAATCCAGAAAGAGCCTCCAGCAGTGAACAGCTGTTGTTTTTAACAGAGCTGAATCAATTCTCTATGACCATGCCAAGGGCTAAAGCAGTTGCTCAAGTAGAGCACTTCCCAGTTATCACAAATTTGTGCTTTTGCTTTTTTTTTTTTGCATTTTCTGATTTCTTAGAATTATACAGTGTGTTTGGCATCTGCACATGAATCCATCCACATTTGGAATGTAAAATCCATCGTAATCTGCTTGGCATCAATTTCCCTGTAAGCTCTCAGCATATACTTACTGCTCTCCACAGTCACTCTTCATTTCTTTCTCTGTGGCCCCACTAATTAAAGCCTTAGCTTGTTTTCCTTTTAAGGTCCAAACTCTCTTCATTCTGTAAAATGGAAAAATACTAATCGAATGTCAAAGGTCTTCAAAACTGCTGTATTTGTGTGGCAGCCTGTGAAGACTGCATGGGACTCTCCCTGAGCAGCAGCCTGGGGTGTGTGACTTTCTCACTCAGCATATGAATCATTTCCACACAGCTTAAAAATGTAATTACATGGCAGAGGCTGTTTCTTTACAGCAAAAGCACTTATGAACACATCTTGCATTAAGCTCTGAGATTTCAGTGCCATTGTAGGCTAATATTTTTCTGTTTTACATGCTGGTTTTTCCTTATAGGGCCCTAATTTTGAACATGAGATTTAGCTGTTCTGTTGTGAACTTTCTATTCTTCAAGCACCTGACTAATCTGAACAGAAAAATCAATGCACAAGGACAGCGGAACAATGAGGCTTGGGGTTTTTTTGAAGAGGTTTTTCTTTATTATTTGTTTGTTTTTCAACGGCACTCGCTTTGTAGCTGATGCGAGTTGAAAATCATCACTACCTCATACAGCTGGGCCTGAAGAACATGCTGATACAATGATCTGGCCATGTAGAATGCTGATGATGCAAAAACCTGAGAGGACAAACGACAGAAAGGAAATTACAAAGCATGGCCTCAGCGGGAGGCCCGTTCTGCCACGCCCTGTAAATACCCCAGGTTCAGGGTACCTGAGCCAGCAGGAGCAGCAGTGTGGGCAGCGTGGGCAGCACAAGACGGCACGGAGGGCAGAGCACTGCTCCCTGCCCTTTGCACGCAGAAGCACTGGCCTCCCAGTTCTCGTGTCATCCACAGATGTGGCCGCAGGATGTGCAGGTGTTTGTGTGCTGCAATCACGGGTGCTCTCAGAGACCCAAAGCCCACTGTACTTTCTTGCTGATTATTTGGGAAAAAGTCCCTTTTCTACTTGCCGCATGTTCAGTCTTCGACCACAGAAGTAAAGTGTGTGAGCTTCAGTCTTCTTTTGAGCTAATTAAATTATCATTTATTTTCTTGAGAAAGGATACCTTATGAAGAAACCTAAGACCTAAATTTATCTCAGGCATTTTTTTTCCCAAAATTATTTATAGTTTTAATATTATGTAGTTAAAAAAAAAAAGCATTTAGAAGATGAGGGAGAGTTGTTGCTCTTGCCAGTGCTGCAAACAAACTGAGGCAATGTCTCTTGTGCTGGAAACCAACAGGCAGACGCGTGAGGATGAATTCACATTTTACAACTGAATTTGGGAAGGCAGAAAATCCTCTCAAGAAAATGAGCCTGTGTTAATGAATGGAAGTAATTTCCTCCCTTGTTATATATTCTAGAGCAGGGAGATAGTTGATTTACGTCTGCTGTCTTCTAGTGACATAAAGTATGATTTGGTGACACAGTCTCAATGAAGAAACTGAAGGTCAAGGAACGATTAATCACTTTCTCACTCATAATTTAATACAGATATTTAGGCATAGTTAGCATACTTAGGCATCCAAAGATGAAGACAGCATGATGTTGAGTTTGAGAAGTGTCTAAGGAGGGAACCGTCTTGCTTTCACTTGCTTGTTAGTACCTAGAGCAGCCACAGGTTATCGATGACATGTGGCACAGCATCAGGTTGTGAAGGCTTAAATAAACGCAGAGTACCACAGTGCACCCAACCAGCCTCAGTTCCCTGCAGGTATCATGATGCAAGTAAAATCAGAGAGGCAGCTGAAGTTTCCAGAGTCCAGTTTTGCTCTAAAAGAGTGTAATGAGAAATGCCACCTTCCCTTGGATGGGAACAACTGGCCTTTCTTCTGCTTCTGGGAATCAGGAGATGGGGATTCCCAACTGCATGGTCAGAAAGAGCTTGTTGCTGAAAGGGGTCCCAGTTCCCATTCTTTTCACTGGAAACCAAGAGTAGTGCATATATCCAGAGCCTTCTGTCTGTAACAGCTCCTAGATTCAAAATTTCAGAGAACATAATGCTGCCAGACCAGAGAAAACTGACCTGAGAGGTATCATCATACCTTTAACGATGCTGCTTCTTGGGAGTTCTCCCCCTCTTTTTGCATAAAATAGAGAGAACATTGTCATCGAGTCTTGTAGATATGTCTGTCACCAGTGAGATGTATTTGTGATAGATCAGCTCAGCACTGTAAGCCCAGTTGAAATGCTGGACTCTTCACAGCTGCTGTAATGTCCTCGTTCATGCCAGCCTTCACTTCTGTAGCTGTATCTGCGCTGCACACTGTTGCAGTGTGAACGGACACGTAAGGGAACCTGTTAAGTGACTGTGGCAGTTCTCTCCCCAACTGGTTGCCCAAATTCCAATGGAAAACCAAGTAGGTGTACAAGCAGGCAGCTGACTCGGCCAGCTGGACTAACCCTCATTTTTGCTGCAGTAGTTTAGTAAAGGCCAATTATACCAAACTCCAGTAATGTCTGTATCAATGATAGACTGCAGGCATTTACAGTCTTCACCAATGAGCAGGCTAAGCAGAGCTAAATTGTTCTGCTAAACTTTTCAGTAAGTAATTAACCCTGAATTATCACCAACAGACAGCTACGGTAATCGTTATGAAAGAAATAACATCCAGATGCACAGTTATTAACAGGAGAGCACCGAACAAGGAAGATGAACAGCATGTACTGCTACGGAATTAATAGAAGGGACAACGGTGGCAAGTGTGGTCTCCTGCAGGGTGGTACAGTTCCAGGGGGCTGAGATAGCTGCTGGAAGACACTTGCTTTGGCAAGAGCAGCATGTACTCAGCAGTAGAAGGATGGAAGTCAGAAGCGGGTGGTAATAAGGAGCGTTAAAAATAAATCTAGCCTAATTAGGTTAAAAAAAATAAATAAAATAAGCAAACCTGACAACTCAGCAACTGGCAACTGTTTAGTTTGAGCCGTTATTCTGGGGAAAAGAAATTCACCCTGGAGCACCAGGAAGTGGACAGATGAAGTGAGCTCCTGCGCATCCTGTGCTATCTAACTGGACCATGTCAGTACCCATTTTCTGAAGCTGTGAGCTCACCCGTTTCAGAAAGGAGGGTCTCTTTAAAATGTTTTACCCTGAAACATTCTAATATATGAGCTAATTCTTAGAAGTCTTCAGTACTGTGTCCATAGAGGAGCACTCATGTGCACCTGTGAATTCTTGGCCAACGAAAGACGGTGAGCTGACGGATTTGGGAGTGAGGCGTATAAATACAACACACACATAGCAACGTGGGCTCCCCTCAGTGTCTCTCTCTAACTATTTTCATGGACCATTTGTCAGCAGAGTGAGGAGCTCCATGTCCCTTCTTGCCCTCTCTGCTGGGAATGTAAATGAGGAAAGCAAATAAGGGCAACCTCATATTGAGGGAGGGTATGTGTCCTGCTGGGTATTGCACTGCAATTAAGCAACTTGTTTTGCTTCCCAGCATGACTGAAGTGGCAGGATGGAACTGGAACAACAGTATTAAAGAAAAAAAAAGGGGAAAAAGAGTAGGAGGAAAAGCAGAGGGGAAACAGAAGGCAAACACACTAAAATGGAAAAAGTGGATTTGAACCAAAACAAGGCCCATATTGCAAGTGGAACCAGTCTGACCACTGAAATGCAGAGATGATGAGAAAGAACTGCTGGACCCCTACACCAGGACACTTGTGTTCCCTCCCCGTCTCTTGACTTTCTTTTGAATAAGTTGTATAAAGAAAACAGCTCCGTCTATTCTTGCTGGAGAACATGGGGAACTTACCCATGTCCCTTGGACTTTATTAAAAGGACTTTATTGCAGGCCAGTCCCTTTGACTTGCTGAGGAAAACTGCCTCAAGAATCCCAGTCAGCCTTACCCGTCCATCTTGGCACCTATGTGAATTACTAAAAGTTTGCTCTGACACCTGGACAACAAATAACTTAATCTCAAGCTAAAGCCTTTTCTGTTATTGTTAAATAACATATCTTACTGTCCTGGAAAAGGCTGGGCTGAAGGAATGTATGCTACTAGATAATGGTAGTGACAAGAGAAATTTATAATGCGTGAAGGAAGCTACATACATTACTCTGGGGGAGAAGGATTTGTCTGTCTATTCTGAGTGCACACCCTGGCCTGGAAGAGCAATAGGCAAAGCACGGTGCACCACAGTGCAATTCCTCTGGGAACCATGTTGAAGGGACTGGATGTGCCCTTGACAATGGGAGATGCTCCTGGTTTGGAGGGCAGATGTTTACTTCCTTTCCAGTTCCCCGAGTCTTGCCTGGGAATCCACAGGAGACCAAGAACAGGAGCTTGAGATGTGCTTGTTACATCTGTGCTACTCCTCCTCTGACAGCTGATGTGGTAAGTTGTGCTACCATCTGCAGCACAGCTCAGAGAGGAACAGCTTCTGGAGCATGGGAAGCAGGTTTTGCATAAACATGACAATGGTCTCTGTGCTCCAGCACCTGAGCTGCTGTTTTTCCTTGAACTCAATAGGTGTCTTCAGATAATTGCTGAGAGAGGATTTACGTCTCCTAATGCGTGGGGAGTGTTAGAAGGACTGCATTCATTTACCTGCCTAAGATAGACACGGAGACCAGAAAACCCCAAATTTGGATTTGTCACAGAACAAAATTCTGAAATCAATGTCACTTTAATGCAACAGGATTTAATTCACAGGATTTTACTGGAGTTCAGCTCCCACTACACAAAAAGCTTCTCTTGGTGGAATAGAGAGTATTTCTGGCTGTGATTTTGATGACTGCTGACCAGTTCGCCCAGTATCGTCAGTTTGGAATTAGTTTCTAAGGAGAAAACTAAGGAGGATCTGTTGCCAGGAAGAGCTGATGGCATGTTGGTGCTGGCATCCTCTACTGATTGAGACTTACCTGGGATTGATGTCCTTCATCAACAACGAGGCCAAACTTGGCTACTCCATGACAAGAGGCAAAATTGGATTTTAAAATTCATTGCATTTTAAAATTCATTGCATTTCATTCTTTAAAGGGAAATTATCCCCTTAAAGGGAAATTACTACAGTCCATCCTCGTATCCTACATAGACAGGAGCAGCACCAGCGCATCAAGTACTGCTGAACATTCCTTCATTTCATCTTGAAAGGTGGAATGCTTTCCATCAGCCAAGCTGAGTTCTCACAAGCCAGGAATCGCACAGAAACAGAATGTGAAGGGCTCTCAAAGCTCACGTAGTGCATCCCGCCCCAGTGTTTTCCTGGCTCCTATTTATTTACAATAGCCTTTAAAAAAATCTCTTGTAACAGAGGTTTTTGACACGTTCTTCAGACCATCTCTCCCTGCTTGTAACCATCCCTGTGGCTAGGATGTTTTTCTTCATTCTCTCAAGCTGTAATTAAGCCTATTATTCTTGTCCTACTTATATGGATAAATTTCTTCTTCCTTGCAAAATATGCTTCTCACAGAACCCAAATTTCTGTGTCCCCTTTGGCTTTGTGTCCCCTCTGGCTTTCTGTTGCTCACGCTGAACACTACATTATCTCTAACATGACCTGTGAGGACAAGCTCTTCCAAACTTCTAATAATTCTTGTTCTCTCTGCTTGGCTTCTCTCCAGCTGCTTTACATTTCCCTTGAAGAGGAAAAAAAAAAATCGCTCAACTTTGGACACACTGCTCTAGCTGAGGCTGTGTGGAGCCGAAGGATTGCTTCATGCATTATATAAGTCATAGTTTTGTGTAAACAGAACTTGTATTGACATTTGACATTTTCACAACAGCCAGGTCCTGTTGACTTACGCTCAGGTTGTGATTCACTCCCTGCAGAGCTCCTGCGAGACCTTGGATCCCCACCCTTCCCCCAGCACTCTGCAGGTCAAGCCCTTGTTCATAAGTCAGTGTTAAAGGCTTGACACATTGCTCACTTCTCCTCCTTCTTTTTCAGTTTTAGCAATATTGGCAGGGTGAAGCCAGTCCTTGTTTTTCTTTCCCAGAATTCTCAGTACGTCCTCTTTCCTCCCTCTGCCAAAGGCACACGGGTTGTCCGTCTTTACTAACACGCTGCTTCTCTCCTCACCAACAACAGCTCAAGCGAAAACAGCGTAAAATCTGCACAAGACGTGCTCATCCTCCCATCTGGCTTCATGAGCACAGCAAACATACTGTCATGATCTAACCAGCTCTCGAGTCTCTCAGGGCCCTGGGAGCATCTGCCCTCCTGAAGGTTTGGCTGCCGGGGCTCGGCGAGTGCTCAAAGTTGACCTGAGGTCTTAGACCAGGGAGCTGCAGGTTCTCCGAGCTGACAGGGTGGCCAGAGAGCTTGTGGGTCAGGGTACAGGTGCAGACTGGGGGGCAGGCAGACTTCTCTTGAGAATTTAAGCCCCATGGAGGGGGGAATGAACAGTTCTGAACAGTCTTCTCTTTCCCCCAAATATTGAAGCATACAAAACCCCCAAACTCAACCACCCAAGTAATCCCCACAAAACACCCTTTCAGGAAGTCCTTTGTCATAAGCAAAACATGGTAAAACCCTCTCTTTCACCTTTGCAAATTATATTTAGTAGGGTGCTATCAAAGGACTATCAAGCAATATTAATACATGGTTTTCTAGCATATTTGCAGTTCTGCACCTTTTAAAATAAAAATGGTTTAATAAGCCATAAATTTACATTTCTTAAGTTACCCTGTCTGGCTCCCTTAATAAAATGACTGCAGTACAATGCATACGGCAGTGTAAATCTGTAAAACCGTAGAGCTCCAAATATTAATCAGAAGCTTTCATAACAGAAATTAATAAATGGAAGTCCAGAAATTCAATAAGGAATTAAATTTCACAAGACGTTAAAAGACCAGCAAAACCAGATTTCATAATATTTTATAGGGCACCTAAAGTAAATTCAATACTTTTCAATGACTTTATGAAACAAAAATCACTTAACTGACTAGAGGCTTGAGACGTGCTTCAATTCCAGGTTGGTATTACAGCACTCTTGTCTTGCTTGCTGGAGGAACAATCCTGAACTTCAGCTGGTAGCATAAACACCTCTGGGAAGCATGGGACCTAAAAAGGAAGGGGTAGCAAAAAAAAGCACTAATACCCAATAGATACAGCTCGGGGATAAACCAGAGCAACCGCAACTGAGACAATTCAAGCAGGAAAAAAAATGGCAAATCTTATGTAAGCAAGAACGGAGGATAATGTGGAATATGTCTTATCTTTCAATACCACACACTGCATACTCATCAATGATACCACAGAGTAATTGAGATTGTTGTAATAATTGCCTCTCCATCATACATTTTTTTTTTGTCTCCATTTGCTTCTTGCTGTCATATACAGTTGCTGACAGGATGCTAATAAACACTTTTTTGAATGGTTGCAGCATGTCTATCATTTTACTAGCCTGACTCATGAGCAGGCCTACCAGATGCTACCACAATGCAAATAAATAAATAAAGTGCCGTGAAAAAATAACAGAGCAACTTGTAGCGATCCTCTATTTAGGGCAATAGAGATATTATTGGCTTACATTGTACGTAAAATCAGAACTCTCACTCATTTTTTCCTTTGGTTTGGATTAGCCCACATGACGGCAATCTTCATCATTAACATATGGCAAGTTCTTCCGTCGAGCGCTGCCAGTTTAACATATGTTTCATTTGCGCAGTACCAAAAAAGAGAAAATCTGCTTGGCTTTCAATAAGTATATGGAGCAGCCAGGAATTTTCCTGACAAATAATGAATAGCCTGTAACACTGCAAAGGTGAACTCTTCACACAGGCTTCAGCACAGTGTGCTGGTGCAGAACACAGAGGAGAGAAAAGGCTCTAGAGAAGCTGTGTAGGATCTACAGAAGCCGTGCCCGTTTCATGTGGGCTGCTTAATCAAAACCACTCTCTCCATTCGTAGCAGGATAATGAATATAAAGCTGAAAATGCCACAGAGCAGGTGTTCTGCTTCCATCTCAGCCTTCAGGTGGCAGCCGGTGAAAGAAGTGAGGAAGGGAAAAAAAGGCCAACTACACACAGTCGGATAAGTCAAAAGATCTGAAACTGAACTTTATTATTTTTTTTCTTAAAAAGTATTCTACAATAATGGCTCAGAATACTACCACAACGTACAGGGACAAGGCAGTGCTCTGGGCTATGACTGTAGATTACTCTAGTATATATTTGTAAGAGTTTAAGAAAGGTTGAAGCAGGACAGTTCAACATTTCTTAAACACATACTTCATAATTTTAACATTTTCTAGATCTCTCATATTATAGCAGGATTTATCAAATGCAGAGTAGTCACAGAAGTCTTGCATAAATACAAATATCAATACTTTACCTTGAATATTGTATATGATATAAATTCTGCCTTACCTTTAAAAAAATCTCCAGATCATTATGTGACCTGGGGGTCTTCCCTTTTCTTTCTCTTTAAGAGTTTTTAAATATATATATATTTATATATATTTGCTATCATACATCAAAGTATATACGAATCCCACCATTTCTGTCATATTTTCTGCAGACATGGTCTGAAACAAAATCACCAACAACTAAATCAAAAGCTTCCTGTTTATCATAGGAAAGCCAAAGAAGATCTTTCCTCTTTTTTTTTGCGTTTCAGTACTAGTATTTTTTTAAACTTGTAAGGATTCTTCATAAACTAGAGGTCCATAGATCATTTAAAGCAGTCTTTATAAGCAAATTTACATACTTTCACATGCTTTTGTGAGGCAGTTAGTATCAAAATCCAATAGCATTTCTTACAGAACCATATGACTTTCTGCGATGCAGATATACATTTCATTTCTAAAAAGCCACAGTTCTTTTTCTACATCTGCTCTCATCAAATCCCCAGGATTCATTCATAAAATTACGGCTGTTCCAAATGCTGATGCTCTTATCCCCGCTGTGGATTAAGATGTACACCCAGTCTGGTGACATCATCGCGTGGAAGATTGACAAGTAGGAAAATACCCCCCCTAAATCCACAGATAGTCTTTTCTATCTCTAAATCCTCATGATTCATGTCACCCAACAGTGCAATGCGATGAAGACACGTTTCTGTGCAGGTTAAGGGTCTTCTTCCATCAAAGGAATCTCTAAGGGGAAAAAAGAAATAGCATTGATTGCTAATTGTAACTTCCCTTTCTACTTTTGCAACGTGTTAGTAAAAGCAATGCTACAAAAATAGAAATGGACATTGCAAAAATCTGAACAAGACATACGGTGTCGCCAATTCTAGACGCACTTGCACTCTGACATGAAAATTAGCCTAAACCTACCCAGATTTCCTAAAACAAGTTGGGCCCACAAAAACCTAAATGCAAACATCCTTTCTACTACATTAATCATGGAAACAGCATTCAGAGTAGGCAGAGACATTTACTGGCATTATAATTTCTCTCTCCTCCTTCTAATGGTATCTCTTGTGATACCATTAAAAATTAACCCCAACCCTATGAAGCAGGAAGTCTTCCTCCACCCAGATCTTTGCTCACACTGAATTTAGGACGCTGGGCTTCATCTCTTCGCCTAGTGACTGTGGAGGGCAGCATCGGAGCTGCTCCTCCAACATGTCTCCAAGGAAAACTATCTAGTTTCCTTGGCACGCTGAGAAGCAGGCTATGCAGCTCCATTAGAACTCAGTGAAATTATATTAATGAATGCGCGTGCTCAATTTGAATGCAGATGATCAGACATGGCAATCTCCCTTCTCATACATGCTCCTGTGGGTATGTTCCCCTTACGCTGCGACTCCCGTGCCCATGGCTTAACGCGTACGTGCTTCAGATGGAACAGTTGCTGCACGCGCAGACACAATGAGCTGGATAATAAAGGCCGCTAATTTTGGCCAAGAATGGAAACATGATTTGCTTTCCCTTCTGAGGAGAAAAATCCTGCTCTTTGCTGTGAAAGCCATGGCATGGGAGGGAGTTGTGAGCGTAGGAGCTGAGGAGCAGATGAACAGCCTGATGCAGGCAAGATGAAGGTTGGCTTCGCTGCTGTATTCGGTGACATTCCTAGTGATGCCACTGCTGTTGGTCTGAACAGGAACCTTTGGCCTGGGATTCAAATCCCTTGCACCACAGCTAACAAGGACGTATTGTAGGCATGAAGCCCAACGACTCTGGAGTAGTCATGCTTTAAAAAACGTCCGAATTAAGACGTGGATAAAAACATTTTGTCAGTTGGGTTTATTCCTGTTTATGGACTCACCTATTGCACCTATGCAAGACTCACCATCTGCAATATCGATCCGTGGACTCGTGGAGGCGGCTTCGCCGGCAGCGCTACAGGGTACGTCAGTTCGATCTGAACCTGGAAGCGCTGCCGCTTCGCATGCTGGGGATGGGTACAAACTTTGGAGCAGTTCAGAGGAGCCCGACCTACTGTCACAGGTCTCAAATTCGCTAGGCAGTGTGTCTGTAATCCTGGGGCCAGGGTAAGCAGGAGGATTCTGATCTTCTGTCTGCAAAATATGCCCCTGGTCTGTGGTAGCTGAGTATCCGGGTGCCAGAGCGTTCAAGCCGCTGCTTACAGCTTCATCGTAGGAAGGCAACATGACAGGAACACCATCCACCACCACAAAGTCGGGGTCACCCATAGAGCCTTCCTGGTTGCCTCTACATCAAACACAGACGAGTTATCACAGAGAGCAGGAGCACGTCAGAAACACCTTGGAGCAACGGCTGAATTTAAGTAAACACAGCACTTTCTAGTAATGCAAAATGAAGCTACAGGGTCATTAACATTCACAGAAATGTTTGCTTCACGGGTCTGCAAAACTCTGTTCAGATTGACAGTCAGGCAGAAGCTGTTACAACCAGAAAAAATGAAACCAGTAACATGAAGAACAATTTCAAGAAGAGAAGGAAAACAGGTGCTCAGAAGAGATAAGGAGCACCATTTGCTGTGCACAGTAGGTATCATGGATATAAGATCACAGATGTAGTTCACCAGTCCAAAGTCTTTGAACCCCTGTAAAGATGTGTGATAGAGATGAGCGTTTGCAGCCCACAGAAACTGGCACTGAGATGGCTACTACTGGATGACAGGGCTTTGGTGGCAGGATTTGTGGCCTCCATCAGGTCTTACTTTCAAAGGATGAAGGCTTCCTTAACCATTACTAATTTTGTTTCTTTTATAAGCAAAACATTTCTCTTAATTGGGAGGGTCTGTTAAACCCCGAAGTATCTGTTTAGTAGCAAATTAAATCGCAGTATAGTCCTAGCAGGAGGAAATTGGTCCCATGTACCTTTAGGACATGAAAACATGTGAAAAGGAGAGGACAGAAAGTACGGACTATAAAGATAGCCATAGTGCAACCCATTATCCCAGAGACCTTCCTAGTTTGTATCTGTATCTGTATCTCTGTATCTGTATCTATGCTCATATATATACACATATACACATTACGTATATAATCTCTACACTTATAAATACACTTATTTATTTAGCATTAAGATCACCAAGTCCTTTCTGCTGCATTGGCATGGGGACTTATTTACTGACAGCTTCTTCACGCCTCCTTTCTGCACAGGGTAGAATAAAGACACAAGTAAAAGCAAGTGCAGAAGAGGAGAAGTCACACAGCCAAGGTCCACAGCCAGCTGAGCAGACTGAAAACTAGAAACAAATCTAGATCCGGATACAGCACTAGCTTTGCCTAAAATTCAGCATGCCTGCCTTTGTTTTTCTATTTTTAAGGTGATAACAATAATACCCACCTACCTGTCTTGTGAAGAGTGCTGTGAGAATCAATAACAAATGCTCACAGCTGCACAGTATTTTATGGAGATGAAGATGTAAGAGATGTTTAGGAATCATGGTGAAAATAATACTTATGAAGGGAAAGCAAACTTTTAATGTAAATTTGTCCACAGAGAAAAAAAGAAATGCTTTCTTTACATTACTAAGCCTATAGTAGTTAAAAAATTAATTCCCCCAAGACCAGAAAATGAGTATTTAAAAATATTGTCAGCTATTTTTACATGCAGAAGCAGCAATTCTCAGTAGTAGAGCTGTAATTACTCCCAAAGCGAGTCTGGCAAGCTTTGCCTTTTATCTTAGTTGCAGAAAGGACAACTGTGGGGTTTCAGGGGTGCCCTTCCGCATTGGTGGTTCAGAGACTTCTGCTCAGAGCAGAAGAAGGTATCTGCAAGGCTCACAAGCTGCTCCATCTCCTCAGCAAAATAAAAAAGAAAACAGTACAAACCTTGGAAGGAAATGTGTCTTAAATTTGGTCTGGAACATCCTGGCTAAAATAACCAGTAGCAGTACTAATAAAACGCTAGTAGCAGTAAACGCCACTATCTTCCATGTAGTCAGGAGGGTCTCCTGTGTATTTGGCCAGGTTTGTTCTGTAACAAAAAAGACAATGCAAGAGTTGTGCTTGATTATTACCACTGTAATTCTGTATTATTACTTCAATACTCAGAAATGCCAGTTAGGACAAGACATCTTTCATAAGTATGTTGTAAAACCACGCATCAATCCAGTGCCATTTACCAAAAGCAACCTTAACAATAATCAGCCACAGGGGCTGAGCCTGGACTTTTTTATACATGTAATCATGACCTTAGCTTATATACATATAAAGACATCCAGAAGATGTTAAAAAATACATTTAAAGAGCTAATGACTGAAATGGTTTAGGACCATTAAGGATCTTGAAAATGTACTATATTTAACAGCATCTTAAAATCAATGTTCATCACTTAACCATGAAAGAGATGAAGTTCACCAGGCAGGAGAAAGGGACCTGGGGGTTCTAGTGGACAGCAGGATGCCCATGAGCCAGCACTGTGCCCTCATGGCCAAGAAGGCCAATGGCATCCTGGGGTGTATTAGAAGGTCAAGAGAGGTCCTCCTGCCCCTCTACTCTGCCCTGGTGAGGCCACATCTGGAATATTGTGTCCAGTTCTGGGCCCCTCAGTTCAAAAGAGACGGGGAACTGCTGGAGAGAGTCCAGCGCAGAGCCACAAAGATGGTGAAGGGAGTGGAACATCTCCCTTATGAGGAAAGGCTGAAGGAGCTGGGTCTCTTTAGCTTGGAGAAGAGGAGGCTGAAGGGTGACTTCATTAATGTTTATAAATATGTCAAGGGGGAGTGTCAGGAGGATGGAGCCAGGCTCTTCTCAGTGATGTCCAATGACAGGACAAGGGGCAATGGGTACAAGCTGGAGCACAGAAGGTTCCACAAAAACATTAAGAAAAACTTTTTCACTGTGAGGGTGACAGAGCCCTGTCACAGGCTGCCCAGGGAGTTTGTGGAGTCTCTGTCTCTGGAGATGTTCAAAACCCGCCTGGACGCGTTCCTGTGCGACCTACTGTAGGTGATCCTGCTCTGGCAGGGGGGCTGGACTAAATGATCTTTTGAGGTCCCTTCCAACCCCTGACATTCTGTGATTCAGTGATTACAGACCAATAGATCTGCTCTAATAAAGAAGGAGTGTAAGAGGACAGGAGTAATGCCATTGCTGCTCCCTCACCTGTTTTGACACAGTATACTTGGTAGGAGGGGAACCACTCTCCATACTGGCAGGTGATGTACTTGTAGTCATTGGTGAGGGTGTAACCAGGATCACAGTAAAACTCCACCACCGTCCCATGGTTGTAACGCTCGCAAGGCCGCGGGTGGCAGATGTAGTCTCCATGACTCACCATTGGAGGTAGTGGGCAAACTTGGGCAAATAAGCAGAGAGAAAAGGAGAAAGACATTAATGCCAGCAATACACAGCTGGGTAGCTTCAGAGTATCAAAAAGCACAGGGCTTCAGGCTCCCTCCTCTGGGGGAAGGGAAGGGCAAGCGGAGGACAAAAATGGACACTTATGCCTTTACTTTAAGTTGGCTCTATGGGGATGGAGGGGGAGAGTCAAAATAAGAAGAATCCCTCTCCTTACGAAGCATCTCAAATTCCACTGTAAGGTCCTATTTTTTGTTTCATTAACATAATTAAACAGCTTTATGCACTAATTAAGTTCCTAATTATTCACTTTTAAGCATAAATTTCCCATATACTGTGCTGCAAGTGACGCACAGCACACAATGTTGCTTAAGCACTTACAGTCTGTACCGCTGTAATATTATTAAGTTGAGCTTAAACTCTACCGGCGTTATTTGTGTTTTGTTATCTCTGAACAGCCTGACTGATCTCAGTGGGACCACTGGTGGAGTGAGGTCTTAAATAAAACAGAAGCTGAGCCTGTGTTAATTAAGTACAGTGGTTTACATAAGGTTAAGTAAATAAGACAGAACTGCAATATAAACATGTGGAACTTTTATTGTGGGCCCTGAAACAAAAAAGAAAAGTCCTCTCACATGGCTGGGCAGATGAACTCAATGCAGAACTGGGGGAGCACTCCCTAGGAATCAGCAGCAAGGAAAGCAGCTCGCAAGCAGTATTTTTATGAGAGGAAACTTTTCCACTGAGTAAGCGTTAGTTGATTACTATTTTTTTAAGTGCTCCTAACACAGAGGAAAAAAAAACCTTACAAAGTGTAATGATGTCTCAAATGGCTACATACTGACCCCAAAAAGGCTTAAATTACTGGATAGCTTGGTTTATTTCCCTTCAGAGGCAGTAACTAACTGGCTCAGTGCCCCATCTACAGGCTGTTCACTTCACTTCATGCCTCCCTCATGCAGGCAAGACCTACTGCATTGATTTAAATAATGAAAATGCCATCTCTCGGAAGAAGAATCTTCCCAGAAATTACAATTCAGCTGCTTCTCTCTGTGAATCTTGTTACATGAATAATGCATTTCATAAAAAAATACACAAGATATTAAATGAGTCTTCAAGAGAGGCTGATTACAATGTGCAGCAATGTCTATTCGCCATCCCCTGGAGACATGGTTTTGTTTGCATTTTCACTGGCAAGGCTTAATAATAACTTGAAATCAGAGCAAGTAATTCACATAAAAATTCACATCCTCAATACTCTGCATACTTTCCAAAGTCTCTGGGCCCATGAGGAAGAAGAATGCTTTATTGGGAAGTCAACTCAAGATTGAAAACAATTTTCTTAAGGCTAGGGCAAAGGTGCCAGACTGAAATAGTAGGAAAACACATTTTGTCCACATCAGGGATCATTCCTCTATTAAAAAGAAAATGATCAGTGAAAGCAAGGATTCTGGCCTTCCATAAGGAAACCTTGTATATTTTTATATTTTTATATTTTTATTTTATTATCTATGTTTAGAGCATGAGAACAAAAGAAGACAGCAATTTAAGCTTCTTTGAAACTGAGTTTTGCCAAGCTATTCCAGGCTGCAAGAGATGCCCAGTACCTTTCCAGCAATAAGCAAGTAGAGCACATACCACAAAGAGCAACACTCAGAGAAACAAATTTTCCTCTCTACCTGCTGCCTCATCCCTAACCTCTTAATGCCACTAAGAGCCACAGCAGCCTGCTGAATAAAAAAAGCCCCAAAGTTGGTGTCCCAGCAACGTGGATCAGCTCTGGAATGACACATTTCCAGGCAGCTTAAAAACAGTGCGCTGTGGGGACAACCCAGATACGGAGCTGTCAGTCTGTTTACTAATGGAGATGTATTTTATAAAACCTGAAAACAAGAGCATCACTCATTGTGTAGAGTATGTCCCCAGTGCTAAAAAGGAGTGCCACTCCTTCCTCTGTATTTCAAGGGAAATGCTCATGTATTGGTGATGCCTGGAAACTTCTCAAACATTAATGCACTGCCGAGCATTAGTCATGAATTCGAGTCAAGTTTTAAGCAGTCATACTCGCCAACAGCTTTTGCATTAAACACGCTCAACACCAGCAGATGCGATGGAGTGGGCTTGAGACTGAAGGCGTTCAGCGCTTCATTCTTACGCCAACTGGACTGTCGGAGTCAGGGGTTCTCACCCACTTGGGGTATCCCTCACCACCCCCTGCGAACTTTACGTTCATCCAGTTTCAGGACCCCTCAACATTTGCATGGGCAAACTGGCCCTAATGCACCATCAGTAGTGCTCAGGTTCTTTTCCAAATTAAGTCAAATTAGATACAACACAAGCAACTAAAAACGAACTTGCTCTGGGCAGTCAGTCCCTTTCTCAACCTGCTCCACTCCCATGGTCATCCTGGCCCAAGTCAGTGGAAGGACAGCTTTAGTCTGAATCATAGGAAAGCAAGATTATGAAGGTCTGGGGTGCTGCTGAACACTCTTGGCTCCCAAAGACAGGTTTGTAGTGCAGAGCTAGTTGTATTACAGGGTCAGATCCCTTATTTATGCTGGATACAACTGTATGATACTGGTTATACAGATTCAAAGAATATGCCTGATCAAATACGGCAGAAAACTCAAGCATCAAACCTAAGCCCTCAAAGGTTTCTAGAAAAAGTTAAAATTCTAGCATTCCCACTGATTAATCCTAATTGTTTTTGTAAATTACAGGCCGTGGATTTCAGGCAAATGCATCAAACTCACAGAATGGAAACAGCCACAAGGTGATTAATATTAAAGTGTGTCTGACAAAGGCATTTTCATTGTCTAAGCTGACAGCAGTTTGAATGAAAAAAAGCATAGAAACAAGTGAATTCTACTTCAGGAAGTTCTTAGAGCTTAAAAAAACCCCTAGATGCTGTTCTTAAACATGACACCAAATCTTTACTAGCAATGGCTTTCAGTATCTTCACTTCATAAGGCTTATGAGACTTTAATGCACTAATTACAACATTCAGCATGGATAATCCAGTAGTATCTTCTGACAACCAACATGAAAAGACCTTAACTTTGGAGCTTGTCAGAGGTATAAACACAATTCAGGCAATGTCTGCCAGCGATTCTGCAGCACATGACCCTGGGTTTCTGGATCTGTCTTTGTAGAGCAATTGGGCACCGACTGCAAGGGGACTTACAGGAACTTTACAGCTCCACACTCTCAGCTGAAAAGTTGAATTGTTCGTCACAAAGAAAGAACAAGGGTGTTTATATGGCAAACAAATCCCTTCTGGGATGCTCAAGACGCCTGCTACTCAAGGAAGTTGAACGGAGTTACTCCTGACTGGGTTCAATGGGCTTCCCCGCCTGCTCTTAGTTGCTGCTGGAGCTCAGGGCTCTCCTCTGAGATCAGCTACGGGCTTTCTGCTCTGGCTGATTTTAATGAAAGATTAGTGCTCTCAGGAAGAGCTTAGAACCTGGGGAGTCAAGCCTTGTGTTACAAACTCTGTCACCTACTGGCTTGGAGCAGAGGCAAAGGCAGGTCCTGCCCCACGGCGTGATCCCTCCATTGCAGCCTCTACAGGATGCAAGAGCCGCATCCCTTGGACCAGGGTCACAGCAAGGGTGACACAGGCTGTGGGCACTTACTGCCCAGACACTGGTGGAATAAACGGCGATCAGCCAGTAATTTTTCCTACCCATTACGGTCAAGAAGCTTTTTAAACTCTGTCCAGAGCATGCTGCAGTAATTCTGCACTGTTGACACTGGAACTGTAGGAGGGAGGCAAGATTTTTTGGCATTAGCATATTCTCAATTAACATTGGTGGCACAGAATAAAGATGCCATGTCACTTTTTAAAAGCCACTGATAGGGAGATGACAGTGGAGTTACAGATATTCATAGTGCTCAAACCCCACTTTTTAGTCAATCAGTTTGATGGCTATTTGGTTTAGTCTTTTGTCAAAGTAGATGGGAGGTAAATTGTTCAGTTTTTGCCCAGCTTTTGTACATGAGCCAAAAAATAAAAGCAAAAGTGTCTTGAAATACAGAGCATTTATAAAAAAAAAAAAAGGAGTAAGAATAAGCACAAAGCTTATTTTCCACTTCTGATTTTTTGCATAGTGTGTTTTTTTCTGTATTTACTAGTCTGCCTTTCATTAGTTGCTTCATTAGCTGGGTTAGCAGAGAAAAACAGTGTAAGTCCAGCCACTTTCTGTTTGGCACGGAGATGGACAGGGTTAGTGACACTTGCACCTAACGAAAAATAATGCTTCTTCCCAACACACCCCGAATGCCTGCTCATTATGCAAAGAGTGAGAAAAGATTAAGATGAAACTTCAAGAGCGATAAAAACCTGCCAGTTCCAATGTGCAGGGAAGATGCTGGTGTATCTTGCTAGATGGCAATCAGAGGGGTGGACCCTCTGTCTGGCTTGTACACAAAATGTAAGAGAACAAGAGCTTCTCTTGGCCCTCACTTCTCACTCTTGTGCATATCAGGACGCTAATTAACAGCAGAAATCTGGACACCTCTCATCTGGCTACTGCATTCCAACCAACATTAAATTCAAGCCATGTTTTACTCCATGAGACCGCAGCAGTGTCTGTCCCTGCTGGTCTGACTCTTCCCATCGAGGGAGGCCTGGTTCCCACCTGAGGCTTTACTGGCTGGCTTCTGAGGCTTCAGCAAGGATCCTTTTCCACTTATTGTCTTCATACAAACACATGGCTGGGTACATAGGATCTGCAAATGTTTTGTTTTTTTTTTTTACAGGAGCATTGAAGATGAAGATGATGTTTGTTCCTCTCTCTGCTTCCTCATGAACACTGTGCTAATAAAACTTGGTTACTTGGTTACTTCAGTATCATCAGCCTGCAGACATCCAGAATAAAATATTCAGCTCAGAAGCCTTTCTCTCATATTCCTCAACAATTCCTGTCCAGTTCACCTGACAGACCTGGCTATTTCCATGGGTGTTACCAGAACAGGAATCACTTGCACTGCACAGTACAAAGCCCCAATTTCAAGGTCCTCATCCTCTCACATACACATAAGAACACATTTTAAGTCCATATGGAGGGGAATGTAATGCCTATATCCTACATTCAGCTGATGGAGCACCGGTATTACCATCTTTCATGAAGGAAAATGTTTCTTTATAGCTATGAGTTTGTAAAAAAAACAACAAGAAAATAAATCAGCGGCGTTCAAAAGAAAGTAGCTGTTAGTTGTAGATTTTTAAACTCTAAAGACACAATACTGTTCAGAGAATTTACTGATTTACTTGTTAGCTGTAAACATCTCAAGACAAAAAATGGTACACAAAATTGGGTACTCCTAGTGCAGTATCAAAGAGGGAAGTGCATGGGGGAGGGGAAGTAGATGGTCAACAGGAAGAGAAGGCAAAGAAAATTACTTCTGCACTTTAGTAAAAGGAAAGGATATTTCTATTCTATACTTTGATTTCAACTTATAGTAATGTAAAAAACCCAAGATTACTTTAATTATAAAATCGTAAAACAAAAATTCCACTTAAATTGTCCAGTGTTGTAAGTAGGGTGGAGGAAAAACTGTTGGACTCAACCACTCATATCCAGTTGAATTCTTGAAGAAGAAATTAAGAGGTTTGTAAAATGAAGGAACTAGCAAACCCAGTTACTTTGAAAGAAGCCCTGTCAAAACATCTCAGTCTAGAAGAGCTGCTTAGTGAGAATTTATTTCTAATGACACTCTTCAGAAATGTAAGCAAAACAGGAAGCATCTAGAGTAACTTTTCATTTACCATGAATATCAGCTTGACAATATCCTAATGATACAGTCCTATAATAAATGTGAAGGGAGTCTTAGTGCATATTAGAGCTGTACTGGAACAAGTGAGAAAAACTGTGAGGCCATTGAATTAGTATTTTGAAGGTGAAGTCACGCTTTGATGAACTTTTCTGATTACTCATTCCCATAGCAAAACCACGGCACCAAGAGTAAAACTAGAATAGAAAGTTCAGTGGAAACAACTAAGTGAGCACTAATACAGAAAATAACTCCTATTAAGCCTGATGATAGACACGACTTAAAGTAATGAAGAGACAAGATGCTTATTTTGAGCTCTGCCACCAATTTATTTCTTGAAACCCTACAGCAAGAATTATTTAAAATACTGTATTCTTAGCCACTAATTTCCAAATTCCTTTCAAACTTACCCTTTCTCAGTTACTTAACCTTCACAATGCCACTTACACATTCTCTCCTAAAAGGACACCTAACAGGTAAGGAGCTTCTTCTTGATCGGTCAGCAAGTCAACGTTCAAGCAGCTGGGAACATACCCCAGGTCTCATGGCTCCAAGCTGCTTGCAGACAACCACCCCTGGGTAATTCGGTACCAGTTACAGTAGCGAGGTAAACCTCTCAGTGTGCAAACCCTGAGAAGTACTTTTCACCTTCCATGAAGGGTGAAATTAATTGAATAATTAAGTTTTTAATGAAAAGCGGTTTCTCTGGTCTAGTTTTGGCAAACACCATCCTGCTGAAAATTGCTATCACTGACAACACTTGTATGAGCCTAAATGAAACTGTATAAAACTAGTTTCAAGCTTATTTTAATAATAGTTTAACATCGGCTAATTCCTAAATGGAAACAGAAGGTGATTTACAATCACTTATTGTACATGGAGCTTCCTTGTTAGTGGAGTTACAAATTAGGGAGCCTGTTTTGCAGTTCCAGTCAGCTGAGCTCCCATAGGAGCATCACGCCAGATTCACACTCTTCCTCAACAATCCTGCTGTTCCCAGCACAGAAACTCATGAAACATTGATCTTAATGCCAGAGTCTTTAGTTTCAAGTGCATTTCACAACAGATATGGGATGAAACACACCCCAAGTGATTTTACACCTATAAATTATAAGTTAAAAAGTGCCATTTTCATTTAAACTACAAAAAATTCAGGACGAGTCTGCAGCAATAGGCACCTAGGAGTTCTTTTAGCAAAAGGTCCACAATTACACCTAAGGAAATATTGAGAACCTGACTATGAAAGCCAGACAGAAAAAAACAGCTGACAGGGATGTCGAAAGAAGCCAGCGCTCCCTGTGAGTTGGACCTACCAGTTTTTTTCATGCTATTTTATTTCCTCCCTTTTTAATAGCTTTTTCTTTTTTGTTTATAAGCAAGAATCCTTTGAGTCTGTGTGGTGTCACTTACACCAGTCATCAGGGATTGATGGAGAGAAGGAATGCTGGAACAGACAAGCTGTATTCCAGGGCTTAGGTAAAGGCTGAGGAAATCAAACTACCTACCTGGGAGAAGGAAAAGCACAAGGTCTCATTCCTGATAGAGTGCTACGTGCTATCAGGAAAACAAAACAAAACAAAACACAACAGGAGGAGGAAAATCAGCAGGTGATCTTGTGATCTTAGCACTACAATACCACCAACCGACTTACATGACTAGGAAGGCGTGGGAGAGTATCGGTTTCTGTTATTTATGTTTAGTTATCAAATGCCTGCCTACACTGATCAGTGAAACTACCGCCTTTTAAATATTGGGGGTTATCTCTGGAAGTGAACAAACCTACACAGAGAGTAGACTTGCTAACGCACAGAGTCTGCAGCTACAGTTCTCTCGGTTTGTGGAAGATATTCTGTGACTACCAACGTGTAGCCAAATTTAATGAATGCGTCCATAAAGTGCAGAGATATTTCATTTCAAGGTAGACAATGTAGTGTGCTTTTCCCTTCTTAGGAGCCCTGCCAGACACAGTTAAAGATTAATATAAAATGGCATTCAGGGAGAAATTTTGTGTGCTTTCCCCCACCTAATCCTCAGCATATTTATAGCACCCTAGACAAAATGCTACACGTATCAGGCAGCTAACATGGAACTTCAGGGCAGAAAATATGGCTCCATAAAAAAGCTGGGATGACTGGCTGATTCTGGAAATGCTAAGGAGTTTCTGAAAGATACACAGGTGATAGAGCAAGTGTAAAACAACGATTTACTGTGGCAGTCCTGTGCATCAGGCAGAAACAGGAGACATAAAAGAAACAGATTACAAGCTGTTGTTCTGTTGCTTTCTTGAAAAGCTATGAACAGAGGAGAAGGCATCTATTTCAATCACAGCCAAGATCAAAGAAGATTTTTGCAATGCAAAAAAGGAGCAGTCACTTAGCAATATAATGGTATTTATTTTCTTCAAGCAATGTCTTCAACTTGGAGACTGTTCTGTAAAACCCCATCCTACATAACAAGAATTGTAAAAAGCCCACTTTTGGGGATCATTCTGGCTCGAAATGCAGTCTGGTTTTCTTTCTGTTTCACTTTGCAATACACCTGCTGGAGTTAAAAGACTGGATGATTATTAAACAGCATGTCCACAGAAGAACACGATTTGTCTGCCTAGTGTCTCATGTCCCTGTGCCTTTCTGAATTCAATTCCTTCCCATTCCTCTTCAGCTGTGGCTAAAGTGTACAGATGAATTTCAGCATTCTTCAACAGCACAAAAATCCAGACATTCCAAGTCACTATGAGCAGCCTCTTTAAGTGTTCAACTTCCAAGGTAATACAGAGTGGCCGGTTGCGTATAATTTCTGCAGTCCTGGGTGACGAATGAATTAGCTGTTTACAGCACAGACACATGTAGAAATACTGAATGACTTTTTAAAAAGAAAACTAACTTTTCTGACTTCTTCATCAATGCTTGCTTTCTATGATTTAATCACCTCCAGGGTGAAATACTATCAGCCTATTTTGTCCTTTGACCATCAGGCTAAAGGTGTCACCAATGTAAAGGTGTTGCCCAGATAAAAGTGCTTACAAATGTCATCGTCTGCTGCTATTTGAGCATTTACTGCTGGTTGTCATTCTTCAGCTGCAGGAAGTATTGCTGTAGGCAATGAATATATTCTGAAATGCCATTCTAGTCAGAGCTATTACAAACAAGGCTATCAACGAGTCTTATGTTAACAGTAACTCAGTTAACTTGCCTGACCCCTTTAGCAGTTGAGCAATATTTAATTTATTCTCCCTCCCGTCTGCAGGCGGAGTAGGCGTAAAGATAGAACAGAAACTGGTATCTACCTCTCTTAATTTCTTAATACCACAGCGTTTCACAACTTACTCGTATCGCTGCCCTCTGCTCCCTCTACAGGATTTCTATCTGTTGGAGATCTGCTGCATCAACATGATCTTCCCTGAGGATACGCATCAGTCTGTCATGCTGGAATTTATATAAAGCCTTCTCAATGTCAACAAAGAAACACAGAGAGAAATCCACTCGTACCAACGTACAATATCTCAGGCTTAGGATCGCTTACGTTACTCTGACTCCTGAACATAAACTGCTTATAGGCTGACTTCTATCTTTTTATATTCAGTGTACTGCTGTATGTCCCATCAAGAGTTTAAAAAAATTTAAGGGCATAGTTTATTGAATGTATAGCTCAGCGCCAATCACTGTCTGTGGCATTAGCAATTGTTACGTAAGAATGAGGATTTTTGAAGCTTTCCTTCAAAGCATTCTGCATGTAACTGGTTAGAAAGTCTAAGCTACTTTGTTTTGAAATATTAAGTGGCTATGGCATTTCATGTGTAATATCACCCTCCTCCAGTGCTCTTTCATGCTCTTTACTATTTATGTTTTATGTCAAAACGTCAGACTGTCTCTGAGTATGTCTTCAGGTTTATGAGAAAATTTTAAAGCTCTGTACTGTATTCTTGCCTGTCTTTCCAGAATATGTTTTTATATGTAGCACACTTTACTGGTTTTAATTTTCATATCACTGACATCCTTTCCTTCTTTAGAAACTTCCTGGTGCTGCAGGTAGAGTTTTTTAGGGGGTTCCCTTGCACTTCTTCTGGCTTTGTTGTGCAATTTTTAAAATTCCTTCTTCTCCTATCTTTATTTCAAAGTTTCTACAATTTTCAAGATCCTTTCTGTAACTGGTGGTTGCTTATCACTGTATCTTTTCACTTCCCAGCACAATGAGGTAGTTTTCTACACAAGAGTTCTGAAATCCCTTCAGTTTTCTTCTATGTCTTTCATCTCTTCTATTCATTGAATCTTCCCTATTTTAAGTCTATTCCTCATGTTTGTTTCATTTTCATTTTGAAACTACCTACAAGAATTTGAAACATTTTCTATTTTACATTCTTTCAAGCTTAATCTCAGTTAGAGAATGGGTTGATCACGGCATGCAGAATAAAATTTTGATATTGCAGTATTATCACATTTCCTGCAGGACTGGCTTTTCTATTCAGCTGGGATGACGCTGAAACCAGAAATTCCCGATAATATCGTCATGTCTGTTGTTTACAAATTCAGTCAACCTGTTTTCTCTTTTACTCTTAAGTACAAAGCTGGGAAATCCCAATTACACTATCTATACAACTGCTTTATATTCTAGCATTAGCACCATAATAAAATTCTTCTGGTCTTTCCTCTTTCTGCCTGCTCTCCAGTTCTTTAGGAGAATTGTTCCTTACATCTTCCTGGAAACCTTCCAAAGGGCATGAAAGATTAAAATACAAAGCCCAGATGGCAAGGTGTGTAATCATACACAGATCATTCCCAGAGTACTAATAGCCAGGCTTTTTTTTTTATTTTTTAATTTCTCCTACATAATGTCTTCATTCACCTTAAATTATCGTATCATAAGCATTTCCTAGCTCTATACATTTCATTTCACAGATTTCCATACCAGTATATTTTCGAGTGTTTGCTCTCCTTCAAGCCATATGATTTTACAATTAATGTTTATACCCCATGCAGTAATCTTCAATTTAAGGGTTTTTTTCCACCAATCTTTTACATATCTGATTTTACAGAAGGCAATCACTATCTTACATCAGTTTCTACACATGGATGATTAACCCCAAATTGGTAATTTAAAAATAATTTAAATAAAAAAATAACATTTTCTTTAGATGTTCATGTATCCTTGGAAATGTCTAGTGTGTTTCAATACAGAAGTTTAAAAAACTTCTGCATAATTATGGAGTTCCACTAGAAAAAAGGATATTAACAGAGTTAAAGACATAAATGGAGGACTTAAAGGAGAAGAAAATTCATTGTTAAGATGCCTCATCTCATCCTCTAAATGACTGTAAAATTTTCTAGCGCTGGTAAAACAACACCGTTCCCTCTACTGTCTTTCTCAGATATAGCTGAACCATTTCATCTGAAGCTTCCCAAATGATTTGTCTTGAGGCACACACTCAGAATGTTTTAAATTTGGCAAAGGTACAAGCATTTAAGAAGAGGATTTCATACCAGTAAATACTTGGCAATCTGAGTTGGAGGCATCCTTATTTGCCTGAGCTGTAACAACTTCCCTGATCAGATGCAAACAGCTGCTTCTGAGAAGCCGCCACTTTGGCCACGCTTCGGTACCAGGTAACACAATTTTTATGCACTGCTGTGGCAAAGCAACGGGGATTTTAATTGCCAGAAAAAATATTCCTCCCTATCAGCAAAAATTAATCTCTCGCCAGAGCTGGTGGAAGCTTTGCATTTGGCAATACCGAGAATAACACTGGACTGAACATTAGAAAATGTACTGTATGATGGGAGCTGAGATGTCCCTAGTGTAAACGTTTATTTAAATGGAGCTACAAACCCTTCATTTAGAATTTATTTGACCTGAAAAGGAGGAAAAATTCATGAGATTGACATACAGCACTTGTGCGATTACGCATGCATTTAAGAAATTCCTTCTGTGAAGGCTTCAAGAAGAATGTATATCAAAACGAGAAAGCTTTAGTAAGCAGCATTGTTTATAGCAGAATAAAAGCTCTAAAATGGTTTGCTATAGCTTCCTAACAGCTATTTGCTTTTAATCATTACCATATTAAAATACGGAGCAGGAAATACTATTACAATAAATTTTGAATTGATCATGGCAATAAATAAATGGAACGAATTTGCTATTTGCAGATTTCCTCTGTGAAAAATACTGCTTAGCGAGACTGTACCTCACACGTAAAAGGAATGCTGAAAAGCGCGTTTGACATTGGCATGCAAGGTGCAGAATAAAAAATATGCAGGGAGGGAGTTTTGTGCACTTATTAAGAGTAGTAGATTGTAACAAGATTCCCAGGGACTGGCAGTCCTTGCATAAATCCCTTGAACAAACACTTTCAAATGAGGCCATCTCAAGCTGATTTTTTCCCTATTGGATTCAATTTTGAAGTTTGCTGCAAAGAATCCCTACGACAGAGTTCACAAGGGGAGCTGCCAGGGGTGACCCTTCAGCGATTCTGCTCTCTCCTCTGCCCTGAGAGAGGCAGGGACAGCCCCGAAGCTGAGGAGAACCTGCTCTTGCAAGCGTTACGCTCTACACTTCGGTCTCCTGTGGCTCCCTCAACACATGCACAGATGGGAACACCAACATGAAATCACCATGGAAAATTTTAAGATTTAAGGAGAGCAATAAGAAAGTGATTAAGAGGAAGGCTGGGTCTAAATCAAAACTCATGAGGCCTCCCGGATGACCTTGACCCAGCGTCTGGCACATACTGATCCCCCCATCACAGATCATCACAGCTGACTGAAGATGGTAACTTTAAACATGCTATTTAAAATGTAAAAATGTCCAGGCAGCAGTTCTTATCTCATGCTTTTAATTATCAAAGAAAAATTGCCTCTCCATGACTTTATAATACAAGCAATAAACAATGAGCCCATGAGTTTTCTTGGGTATTTTGATAGGAGCTGGAATGTTCACCTGTATTAAGTGAGGGCAAGACAACTTCTTCTGTTTCATATACTTGAGCTTCCATATTTTAATGCTCTTATCTTCCTAACTGGAGAACTGTCATTTTTATCAAAACAGTTATACTGTTTGGATTAAGCCTAACGGAGCCCTTCTGATTTTTTAATGTATTTTCCATGCTGTAAACAACAACGAACAAAGCTTCCAAAAATGGCTTATACAGAGCTGATTTGGGATGAATCTTTTATGGTGTGCTAACTAAAGAAGTCTAAAAATCATCTTCCTATGTCATTCCAAAATTGCAAAGGTATTTTTGAATTTTGGAACTTGTATCGCCAGTTAAAAATAAGGATAATTTTATTATTTTTGTGCAGTATAGCACTTTGTTGATGCTGTTGGCAAATTACTGCACTTCCAGAATGCTTAGCATTTAGCTCAGTGACATAAGTATCACATATGAATTCCTATAATTGCTTTTAGCTAAATTCTACATATAGAGAGCTTCCTTACAGGCTCGAAATAGAGCAAAAATGTAGTCCTTTTAGCAGAATGAAATGCAGAGGATGAATTGTATTTGGATTCTGATGACCTCCTAGGATGTTTCATTTGAGATGCACTATGAAGATGAGGGAAGATAATTCACAGGGTTTTGACAGTGTGTGGAGCAATCCATTTTGTGTCTTTGTTTTAAATATATGGGATGCAAATATAAATGTGCTACAGTACCCTCCATTCCAGCACTGCAGCTCTAGTCACAGATTATTCCTTTTGGCTTGGTGTGATTCACCTCTGTTTCACACTGAATGATTTTTATGTTCCTACTCAATAAATTAACTCAGTCATTTTAGTTGCAAATCCTTCTTTAATGTTAACTGTTATGAGAGACAACAAATACTCAGGCATGCAGCATCACGTAGAACTGAATAACGTTTGCAGCTGGCTCAGCCCAAGCTAAGAGTTTCTATGGAATATTCTTTAGTTTACCATTGAAATCTATCTGTGTCTATAGAAACTCTGACCATCTGCACACAAATGTGCACTCCATAACTTCATCAGAGTTTTTATTAGAAAAACTACAAAGAATTTCCAATTTCAGGGCAAAGCAATCATCATCGAGAGCTTCCCCTCTTGGACTCTGGATGCCAAGAGATCAAACATAAGTTAGGGGAGACCAAGAGCTAACGTGCAGTCAACCACCACGAAAACCAGATAGGTTCTGTGTGGCTTGTGGAAACATCACACACAGCGGAACCGTGGTTGTAGCCCTGAGTTAAAACCACATAGAGCATGCTGATTTTGCAAAACTGAAAGACAAACAAAGAATAAGACATTTACCTTCCACATCAAGGCACCTAGGTGGGCTATCTGACCAGATAAGGTTATACATGCACTCAAGGAACTCTGCCCCTTCTAGTTTATATCCAGGAAAGCATTGATAATACACCACTGTTCCTACAGGGAAGGAGGACTCGAACTCAGATATGTTAATGTAACTATGAGGAAGAACCAATGGCCTCAGGCAACCTGCAAATCAAGAAGAGGAAGGTATCTTTTATTATAAGGTGTTTATCTTGGTCATCTTCAGACATCTGGGTTAAAATTCCTAAACTGAGGAGCGCAAGGTTTTGCATAATCTCTACTATGAACGGCACGTCTGCATGATCTCCCTCAGACACACGTCTCATTACCGTGTTTCAAACCCTTTTATTGTTTAGCCCAAACGCTTTGCTAGCGTGGGATTCGCTCTCAGCAAATGCAGGAAAGGTTTACTGAAAATGACGGTATTTTGTTTCACAAACATTCGCTGGCTTAGCAGATGGTAACTTCTTTTTGAGGTAGAATCTTTAATAAATAAAGATTGTCATTTATATAAACCATGAGTTTTTTTCCTTCTCTTAAAGCTGACAGGCATGTAAGCCAATATTAAAACTGCTCCTGTGGCAAAGTGCACACAACTGTAGAATGTTTGCAGACAGAATTA
Organism: Trogon surrucura; assembly: GCA_020746105.1. Classification (NCBI taxonomy): domain Eukaryota; kingdom Metazoa; phylum Chordata; class Aves; order Trogoniformes; family Trogonidae; genus Trogon; species Trogon surrucura. Next base: position 107,175,375 of record CM036618.1, read on the forward strand.
ATGAATTTGAAATTTCAATTTGAGAAAGTCTAAAGGGGCATGACTTCCTATGAGCAGCCCCATGATAAACACTGAACAAAGTCTCCGATTAGGTTATCCAAAAGTTAAGGTACCTGTTATCGCCAGAAATTGTAAATTTAGTCAGAGACTGCATTCTACTTCTGGAATTACTTCTGAGGGACTTGTACCATGGATGGTAGTAAGCAGTGACAGTTAAACGGTCACCAACCATATTTTGTGCAAGAAAGAGCAGGGAATTTAATAGATGACATGACTTTATAACGCGTCATTCATATACATTTAGAGTCTGTTTTGAGCTGGTATGTAAATGAGTTTGTACTAGAGAAAAAAAAATCCTCATGGCCTTAGAAATGACCCTCTGGGTAATACTTAATAGTGTTGATTTTTAAATTTGCAGAGGAAAGATGATTAGTAATCAAGGAATGAAAAATAATATTATAAAGTTACGAGACTAATAGGAGCTGCACTATGGCAATCCATAAATAGGTCTCTTGCCACTACTAGAAATTTGTGAAGGATGTTCATAGAACTCTCATCATTTTAAGCCTGAGGGGGAAATGAAAATCACTCTGAGAACTCCTTTTGAGATACTGGCAGAAAAAGCCTCGGCAGCGCTTCGAGTGGTTATTTCCTTGCAATGGTCTTTTGAGGGAGAGAGACGAAAGAAAAGAAAACAACAGAAAGAGCTTAAATGCTTTTTACAGCATGCTGTACTACCAGAGCAATGGTTTTTATAGCTGTTTTACTAGCTGTTTATCTCCCTGCTCATATAAAGCTTCAAGCATCCTATCTACTGGCTACTGCTAGTGCCCCTGATCAAGCATGCCCAACACGTAACACACCAGTTCCTGCAAACTGAGCCGGGCGATACGAGCAGCCTCCAGTGGGACAGAAAAGAGCACAGACTGCCCCAGTAAGACTAAGCTTACTCTTCCCTGAACTGTATCAGGGAAAATTTTGTCCTGCTGGCTCGGAATTTTAATGCTCATTGGCTTCCTTGTAATGCAGGACAGAGATTTACTTGAATTTGCATGACAGCCAAGTGTTTGTGAAAACCCCCAGGTCCCCAAGCATTTTAAGCTGCTTGAAAACTTCATTTTGACATTTTTTTTGCCAAGTAATTCACATCATTTCAGATCAGTAATTATCTTTATTATCTCATGGCAACAAGAGTTGGAGGTTGGATTCTTATACACCCTACAATCCTTTCCTGCTGCTCAGGTAGGAAAAAAGGTATCTTGGTGTCATGAGATTCCTCCACCTGTTGTCATCAAAGGGCCATAGATACATAATTGATAGCCCACCTAGTGCAAGTAGACAAGTGCCTTTGATACTATTATTGCCTAACATGGCAAAAAAAGAAAATTCTAGAGACAATTTTGGAACAGGTTTATAGAATGTGGCAAAAAATGGCAGGTACTTGAATATGAATTGCTTATTCTCTACCTGTCCAGTAGTTACAGCTCTTTTGCTGTTGATTTCTTAACTTCTATTAGCACTGCTTGCATTTTGAAAAGCAGTCAGTATCAAATATTGAGTAGTGGTAATTGATCGTATTTCACAGTATAAATACAGCAACAGAAGAGGGTAACAAGCCAAGGGGTACTTGGGGTACATTTGTTTACCAGTTAATGCCAGCTGTCACAAAATTTACCCCTGGATCTTTGGCAAGTACAGTACCTGTAAATTGATATTTTGAGCATCCACCTCACCCAACTGCAAGCGTCTTAATTAGACGTGAGGTGCACCCACTCTCAAAAACGGCCTGTATACTTCATAGGGCCACACACAATGCCATTGCTGACAGGATACCACAAAACTAGTGTCTTCTTCTTATGGGTTTGTGAAAACTCCCCTTTCCTGTTAGCCCTGCTCAGATACAATGTGTGCATCTAAACTACTGAAATAAGACTGGCAACATGCCTAAATTTCTACATGTCCGTGCCACCGTCTAAGACAAGACCTTGCAGGACAGTTTGATGTGTCCCAAACCTAGGGTCCTACTTGTGAAGACCCGTACAAATTAAGATCCTGTAACTTCTGACTCTGGCCATCAGATCTTTTGCTGAACTGATATAATCCTGACCTTTTTTTTTTTTTTTTTTAAATGCAAGGTATCTGTGCCAGACTTTAGACAAGCAAACAAACAGCAATATTTGAAGTAGTATTTAAAGTATGTCTATGTTCAGAAAGTGTCATGTTCTTTCTTGCTGTGAGAAATGGAGGAAGAGAAATCAAAAAGAGTCTTAGCAGCAGCACTATTCAAATACTGTACAGTGGAGCTTATCAGAACACTAACATCCTTACAATTGTAGAAAAAAATATTGACAAACTATCACAAGGTGCATGAGCTATAAAACAGGATGTGCTGTTGTACTAAACCTTGACAAATGGGCAGATTATCCCATGTTCCATCGTCTTGACATATTGAAACCATGTTGTCTAAGTCAGGGTAACGGATCTGGAATCCTTCATGACAGCTGATTATTAACTTATCGCCAGTCCTGTATGTCTTGTTATGAATCTCTGCATCTTCAACATGTGGAACAAGGCAATCTGTGACTTCATGGGAAAAAAAAATAGTAACTCAATTAAAAAAAACATGGCTAGCTATTCAATAATCAAACTCTTAAGTAAAAGTTATCACTTAATGTAAGTGCTCTGCTTAAACTGTTTGGAAAACGTATGCATTTCAGTAAATATATCTTTTCCCTAGTTAACCATTGGTTACAAAGTCTATAGCACTGTAGCAGAAGCTGACGTTCTACAATGATGGATCATTGCCCCAGACTTTTTTAAATCAACAAAATCAAGAGCATTTATGCAGACTTCTTAATTTTGTCCTTCCACTCATCATACGTGCAAATTACACCGCACAGTCTGACTAACCCAAAGCCCCGTCTGAAGGCAGACTCTTTGACAGCACTAAGGACAGGACGAAAGAAAAGGTAAAATACAGATATGGCATGAGGAACACAGAAAAACTGCTTTTAGCAGAGACACGGATGAAAATCAGGTACATTTACAAGGGTTTATCCAGCTCCATTCCACAGAGTTCGTTATGAGAATGTCTTCACTTTAATCTCATTGATTCTCTTTTCGATCAGATAATTTTATGTGCCTGAATTCAAATGCCTCTAGAGAGTGTGATCTTTAAGGCTCTGAGCAGCATTTCAAGTGCTTCTAGAAGACTTTCAACAAGGGAAATGACTACAAACCTCTAGTGCTACCCAGGCATGGGCTCTATTACATATCTGTGATATGTGTATCTGACGATCTTGTATCTCACTGTATATACCAGTGCCAAAGACATCAAAATATAAAATAAACCCCAGAATACTGAAAAATGAAGGATGCTGTGGAAAGTGGAAGGAAAGGGTGAGTGAGGTAAGGTAAAAATTCCTCTGCTAATACTGGATAATTACGAGAAAAGTCAAGACGACATGAAGGAATAGTCCAGGGGACTCAAAGTTCATCCTCCTCACAAATGCAAAGTGAGATTAAACAGAAAAAAAAAAAAGGAAAATATTAAATACTGGGAAAATATAATCAGAATTATCTGTTTGTCTGGCAGCAGTAAATCCATGACAGAGATGGTGATAAAAATTTCTGGGCATCAAAACAAACAAAGTATTTCAAATAAAAGTGAGACAGTAAAAATATAAGGCGGTTTTATGCTGGGTTTTTACCCCCAACATTTCTACCACAAGCAATAATCATCTTTGTTTAGGAATGCAGTATTTATTTAAAAATAAAAAAAATAAGTTTCAGAAGTCCCTGGAGACTTGTATATAAGAGAAAGTTTCTGCCATTTTTATGGATAATTCTCGCTAAGGAGGAAGAGACAACTCTAGATTTGTACTTAGCAATTAATTTTGAGCATGCACAAAGAGATAGCAACAGCTTGCTTGTTTGCTTAGAAGCACAGCTAGAAACAAGATGAACTGTCATAGCACATGCAAACTACTATAAAAAACGTATTTCACAATGCATTCATTTATTTAGGCAAACTAGGAGATGTATTATTCTGAGACTCCATCCCTCAATTTTACTAACATGCAGCGGAAGGGTGTTGCCTCCCCAGTTAAAACGCATTTTCCTTTATACCTTCCTGTTACAGGGATGTTTTCTAAAATGCATTGTACTTATCTAACTTTCAGTATGGAGCCTGGACGCATTATTAGTCAAAACTTCTCCCATTTCTCTTGTTAGTTTCAGTATTTTGGCTGCTGCCACAGGTACCGCCTGTCACAGGGAAGGCTGGCAGCCGGCCAGGCAGGCTGAGAACCCCGCGGCAAGACGTTTTGCTAGAATTTATCCATTTGTAAATGCCCAAGTCTGGGAGGATGGCACTCTAACAGAAGGTTATAAAATGCACTGATGCAAACATCACTTTTAAAGACTGGAAAATCTTCTCTCCCCATCTCTCTCTCTCTGGCAAGTTAATCAGCAGAGGATGTCCTGTAAGAAATGCGTGATGCTAAGCCCTGAATGCTGTCATGAAGAGGGTGCCCGGGGCTACCTTGAGGACGGGAGGAGATAGATGGGGATCCTGCTCTGTGGCCACGTAGGAAGAGGTTGGAGATGGATGCGAGAAGATAACCTCAATGAACAGCTCACTCTCTTGGCATAACAGCTTTCTGCTGCTATAGAAACAAAAGAGGCATGTATACATACAGTGCAGTAACATACGAGATTTCACTTTCAAAGCAGGGGAAATAGATTCTGTAACAATGACCTATTACAGAGACTTCATTCCCATTACTCCAAGTAACAGCTATAGATCGAATCATTTTAATCAGCTAGATACTGGCAGAGAACACTGATAAGTTGTTCCCTGAACCATCGTTTGCCTCTGACACCCTGGCTGATTTCGATAACAGGTCTATTACAAGCCCTGGCTAAACGGGAGACCAATGGACCACAGTATTACAGCTCCTTTTCCTGATATCTTGTGAGTGAGCAAATGCTTTCCCAGTGGCTGAATTTGTATTGTTTAGCACTTGCTCCGGCATAAATTGCAGTAGCCGCCTCTCGGCAAACAACTGGCACAAATCCTGCTTGGCAAAGCTGAGAATAAGTGACTGGATTTTAAAATGTCCTGTCCTAGAAAATAAACTGCTTTATTCTAAGCACTTTTCAGCAAATCTGTGGAAGCTGCTAAACCATTTAAGGGAATATATGGTCTTTAACCAGCATCGAACAGCAATGGCTATGACTTACACTTCTTTCTGGCAGTTTTACATGATCTGCTTATATCTGCCACGTGAATATTAAAGCAGGGCAAGCAAAAGAAGGACCTAGTTAGGAACACATTTCTTATCTAGAAGAGGCACAAAGAGGTGCCAGGTGCAAGGGCTCATTGTGACCTAAATTTTCATGAAGGTGCACCTTTGTAAACTAGTAGTTCTTGGCTTTAGCAAACCAAGTGCGTCTCTCATCACAGGGAGATTGGTCTGCAGAGTAAAATTTGCTAAACACTATAGTTACAGTGCTTTAGCTTATGTGCAAACCACACATCATCTCTCAGAACTGTTTCTTCCAGTCCATTGACAATAAAGGCAATAAAGAAGGTAGGCATGACCTGGACACCGTGGAGACGGTCACACCATCCATGAGTACCAGCTGGCTTGGCACGGCTTGTGTCTATTGCAGATGAACTCTTACCCTCCAAAAACTGTCCCTGATCCACGTTAATCCAGAAGGTGCTTGTATAAATCGCTTGGGGAGCATGACTTGACATCTGCAAAACCACCTCAGGGACCCTTCTAAAACTGCAACAGTATCTGCAGTTGCAGAGCAGTGCCCTGGCCATGCGCTGGCACTGTTTTATTTATTAGTCTGTACATAAACTCAAATGCAGAGGTCCAGCACTCCTATGTCTCTCTCTGTGAAGCGGTCTCTGAGTTAGCCTCGACCACATCTAAGCCACAACACTGACAGGCTGGAACGGAGAGGAACAAGGAGGATGGATGAAAGGAACATCATGCGGAATGAGTTGAATGCGGGGACAGTTCATCTGGACCCTCTCTTCTTAAAAGCAAACACATAAGATCAATCTTTTCTGTTTTTTTTTTCACTAGTGTTAAATCCATAGTAGTGTGTTAGCACAGTTCTTTGAGTAGCAAACACTATTCCAGTGCATATTAAGTCACACTTTCTCTTTATTGTCTTTGCTTGTATTACAATGACGCAGAGAGACTTTGCCTAAGATCTGCAGCCACTGTGCTAAGCACAGGTTACAAACACCATGTAAGTGCTTCTAACCAGGCTTAAGAATCAGCAAACACTGGGCAAGACAGATAAAAGATGGGGAAATAAAAGCATTTCAGTCATCTCAGATGCAGGGCCGAGAGAAATGAGCACTAAATGTTGCACGGGAAAACTGTAGCCAAACTAGTCCACGACTTTCACAGCAGGTCTGTCACCCCTGGCAGTGAGAGAATGACGCACTGAGGACATCTCGAAGTTGTCTGCCTGCAGAAGCACTGGGAGAGAAGGGCACAGCTCTCTGCTTGGTGATCGTCTCCATGTAGACTGTAAAGTTAAATTCAGTCACACAAGGAAGAGGTAGCATTTGTTGCAAGCAGGGCAACAGCCTCAGCAGCCACATTATCACAGTGGGAGAAGATTAGATTAAAGTGTGAACAGTGTGACATATTGTATGCTCGACATACAAAGCTCGAACCTTAGAGCTTCGGTATTTGTGTGCATAACCATGTTAGAATTGATGGAAGTTACAGTCACAACATGCTGTAGATCAACACAAGAACATAATTCTAAATGCACAGATTTTTGACAGGGTATTTATTGGGCACCTAGTCATGCAACTTCGTTCTTGTACTGACACTTAAAATCTCCTGCCTCTTAACAAGAAATGACAGGCCTATAAGATCAAATTGATTGGATGAAGAGCTCCAGGCAAACATATTAGTTGTAAAATCAATTACATTCTGAAACAAGTTGCTTTACTTCCTTAGGTAAACAGCATTCACTTGTGACTACAGACTGTTCCAGCAAACACACAGCAACTATTGAACATACATAACATATAGACATAAAACTATACATAACCATCCTTAGCTGAATTCAAACTCCTGAGATTAACTTCAAATGAACTCCAAAGTATTGTTTTTACTGTTCAAGCTCAGCTGGCAACATCTGACATCTACATACACTGGCATGAGAGGCGTGTATAGCACACATGGCAGTCAGGCCTTGCCTTAAATGAATAAATGAAATATAAATTTCATTTTGCCTCATGATAGCTAATGATGAATGGCAAAATATTGACTTTCGACTTCTCTAGCAGTTGCTACAAATTTCAAATCTCTTTCTATCTATCATTACAGAATTTCTGCAGTGAGGGTGTTCATATACGTCATTAGACAGCTGAGAATTACACACCCTGCTATAGTTTCTCCCAAACTGTTCTCCAGATGTGCCACGTTCCTGCACAGCCCACCTCGCTGTCGTGCCCCTCTCTCATGATTCTGCTCCCAGTACACAGAAGAATCACCCTAAAAAGCACTTAAGAGAACGCTTGGGTCTCATGGTTGCCATTGAACCTTTATTTAGCATTTCTTCTGATTAGTGGCTGTAGTGTGCATTGGAAAGAAGAATTAATTCTGTCATCTATTTTTTTCCCCACTGCTAAACCCTGGGATTGTTTTAATAATACCTGAGGTATTATTAGAACGTTAATCAGGAAAGTGCTTAAGCACTTGCTTCACTAAATCCTAAATCAGAGTCCTACTCTTTAAGCCAAATAATAAAAAGCGTTTTTGCGTATGCCTAATTTTGAGCACAGAACTTTTACAAGACTAATCACATAATTACAGTTATGCTCAAGCTTAAGTGCTTTGCTTGATCAGAGAATTGGCTAGCAATCCTTTTTAAGTGTTCTGTGCTGTAAAGTAATGATTATCTCTTAAGCAACTGTTGTCACATCACCCATCACATTCTCATCTCCCCATTTCTTTTTTCAAAACACCTAGCTCCAGTGCTGATCACACTGACATCAGTGGCAGTTTTGCTGTTGATGGCAATGTGATCAGGAACCTCCTCCACAGACTTCTACTGGACTGGGGGGCTTGGGAAGTGGTTTGAATATTCAGTAAAACATGTTAATGCATATTTTAACAACTGCAGTGGATAATACAGGTGCTGTTTCAAAGGTGCACATCAAAATTCCAGGAAAATACCTGTAGTGGTCAAGAAAACAGATTTTCCAAGTCTTATAGCTTTTTCTGGCAGTACAAACACCCACTTTAGACATATGCTGCTGTTGCTTTCTTAAATAGCCACAAGATGAGAGACAAGGGCACTCATGAAAGGTGGCTGTCAACAGGAGAGGGCATGATTTTCACACATACATAATTTTTAAAGACATCAGATTGTTTCTGTGAAGCTGACCTGTGCCACCATTATGCACCCCTGGCCTGGCACCAAATTCTCATACCCACCCGTCCATCAGCACAGACAAGTACTCGCAGTTTGTCTACCCGCTGAGTGACGCATGAGCCTCTGTATCAAGTGTCTTTATGAGCCACACAAGTCTTCGACTACTTTTGAATCAAGTCCACATATTTATCTGATTTTAAATGGTGGCAGGCATCCTGAAATAGAATTTATTTAGCCCCACCTTGAAGACAGTGAGGCAATGGCTAATGACTTCAGCAGAGCGGACACAATGCTAAAATGTAGACACTTACTGAAACTATCACTTTACATGACTGTTGATTTTAATAGATCTGTTGACCAAAAATTAATCAACAAAAAGAACAAGTTATATCTTTGTGAAATAAATCATTTGTGCTGCTTGGATGTTTTCTGGCCAAATTTTACACTTATCATATTCAAATTAATCCTGCCTCTAACTCCTAGAAGGAGAAAGTAATTTAACATCCTATTTATTTTGAATGAAATACTATCTCCAAAATGCAATACAATAAAATTAAATTGGTTTATACCAGAATAGTCTGAATTATCTCAAAGTAAACTTCAGCTGTGACTAAACTTGTGCCACCCATGTGTATTTGATTTTCCTACTTGAATCATGCATACGTCATAAAATATAATTGTTTAAAGCTTCTGATTAGCAGGAGCAGTAGCATTGGAGATTCATTATTTTTTCCTAGTAAAATACTGCAACAAGGAATATTAAGTGGGCAGCTTTAATAAATAGTTACAAACAGTTCACTTACACTGGCAGCTGTTTTTCTCTTTGCATCAATTTGTAACCAGTTAAAAGGAGCAACGTATTACCTTTTTTTTCTTCGTATTTCTTTATATCCCTTTCAGTATATACATACACATGCATGCACAACATTTTACAGTATAAACTTAACTGGCAAATGGGGATTATGGATGGAATGGATGGGAAACCAAAGTATATGACAAATAGGACACAGTGAAGTAGACTCCAGTCTTTCATGTTCTGTGCTGAGACACGGACATGGTACATGGACAAGTGAAAAGCGCTGGTGAATTCCTTAAGAAAACTGACTTACCTTCTTGTAGGCACACAGGTTTATCACTTGGTTTCCAGCTCAGGGAGCCATTAAAGTGTCTCACACAAAGTTTTTTTGAAGTACCATTAAGCCTGTATCCTTCTTGGCAATGAAACCGGACTACCACACTTTCAAAGAAAACGCCTGCGCTGGGAGTCTTGTATCCGTGTTCAGGAGCTCCAGGATCAGCACAAGCATGTAGGTCATCAAACCCTACATCAGACAAAGATACAATCAAACTCTGTTCATTTACTCCCCACGCAGCCGCAGTCCAGCTTTTCCCAGGTTTTTCCATTTGACATTTAACCTTCACAGTGGGCCTCATATCTTCCATTAATGACCACTAGCAACCTTACTTGGGCACTGGGCACTCCAGACACGGGAGAAGACCAACCTCCAGCTACAGCAGAAATACTCAGGTGACAGAAATATTGCCATATTGTCGTGCAGCTACCGAGGAAGCAAAGTCAACCGTGCTGCTCAGGAGCTGAACTGCATAAAAATAAAGCACTTGACCCAACCTACCAGTGGGGGATTGCACAATAATGTATCTGTAATTATTCCTGGGGACTCTGAGATTTTGGAGGTCTGGTACAGTCACTGGGAAGAATAATAATGTGTCAGAAGCAAGAGGAAGAGGAAATAAAGCAAATGGCATGAAACCTAACTGCCATCCAGAGACACAGCAACTAAACCAGAAGACAAGCAGCTTGGGGCAGGGAGATTCCGAGCTGGGAGGGAGCTCTACTGCAGGGAAAAGGGACACTGTGATGTTGGATGTATGTGATTCCCCTGTTAGCTTGCTGGCCCTACCAAATTCTTAAAACATTATTATGGGAATGCTGTATTAAAGCTCTTTACTTCCACAAAATTAATTGTAAAATAACAAACAAAAACCCAACAGTTGCAATCATAAAATGTGACTGTTTATCACTTGATCAAACTCATTTCAATGTCATTTGCATAAACTGAAGCTTTTTTTTACTGCAAAGCAACAAAGGTTTAGTGCAGCACTGAACAAGTGCTGCATACTGAAGAAGCAAATAGCTTTGCAACAGGAACATCAGGGGGGCAATTAATGCTGATGGGAGGGATGCCTGGAAAATTTGAAAATCATCGTATTGTAGCTTTAATGTTTTGATTTTAAAAGGATAGCATCAGAGAGCCTCAGGTACTTCCTGTGTGGTAATGATGAAGTGCCTCCACGGTGCGGTCACAGAGAAGGAAGATATTACAGTAGACTCTTCAAAATAAATCCGTTTCCTGAGGCCAAATCACTCCCTCCACCAAAGGGCTTGGTGTGATGCTCTGGCAGCACTGACAGTGGTAAAGCACTCTCTGTGTTTCAGCACCAAACTTCTCCCTAATTCCCCTGGCTGAAGGCTGCCAGTGGAGACAAGAAGCAGCCCATGCCAAGCCACCATGTTGTATGTCCAAATACCTGCCCCGTCAGCAGTGTCAGGGCAGGCCATGGATTCACCAGAGAAGACGGCATTTTCCTGACTCTATACATGGCTGATTTTATGTGCTGAACTTCCCCACCAAGCTAAGATTTCCAGAAGGTTACCTGAGGGCCAGAATCCCGTCGAAATAACTATGTGACATGCATGCCGGCAAGTGACATCACCTATGCCCAGCCAGTGCTCCGATACCTGGGGCACTTCACCTAAAGAGATTTCACTAGCATCCCTTCTCTTTGCACTGCTGAAGCAGCACAAGAGCCACAGAGCATCTGCTCTTATGTGGTTTTTACTCCTCCGTGCAGTGAAGTTTATCGTAAGAACTGAAAGGTCAGTGCAGTTAGCCAAGTTGAACAAATCTCTAAGCTTCACACACGCTCTTCTGCCACGTGGCTCAAGACCTCCAGTGCAAATTGCCCAAGACTCTCTATCATTTGCTAAGACTACAAACAAGGAAAAATACATCATTATGTTCCTGGGATTACACAGCGTAGGCAATACTTAATAATAAAGAAGGGCTGTCCCTTTTTACCAGAGATTAAAAAGAAGCTTCTTATGCTTCACGCAGGAAACCCACATCCTCCAATAAAGCTGGTGATGATCTTATTTATTTCCCATTAAACCAAGCGATAACATCATTTTTAGTTCAATTTTGTTACTTTAGTAATCTCAGAATTTGCAGTCAGGCAAGGAATATTATAACCCACCTTGAAATATGTGTCCTTTCTTACTATCTGCATCACGGCAAAGTACACAACTGCCTATTACTATGCCTCTGCAACAATAGAAAAAAGAAAGGTAATGAGGTCACATACAATTTGCCTGGTAAAAAAAATGAATGAGCCAAGCTCATTTCTCAGTTTTCATTAAGTCAAATATGCAAAGTTAGAGATTTTGGGACCATCAGCACAAAATCCAACATAGAAAGCAAGAATGTTTTTTCTTCCCTGGTGCAGCCTAATTCTGTGACCCTACTGCCACATTTCTGGTGACCTTTCACAAGCAAAGATTTTCATTCCTCCTAGGGATCATTTTGAGTAAGTTGGTCTGTTAGGTTCTTTTTCCCAAGTGCAGTTTGTGAGCTTCAGAGAAATCTATTCCCAAGGGGAATTCCCAAGAAGGAACTGGAAGACAAATGGAAAAATTGAATTATGTACCCTCTAGTTTCTACAAAGCCAGTATGCAGCTGTTACTGAGCTACTGAATAAGATGTAGCACATGGAATCAGCACAGGATCACTGCTTCCATGCAGTATTTGCATGAAGTTCACATTCTTGAAGCAAGGAAGAAGGAAAAGGCCTCAGGGAATAGCCAGTTAGGTGGATTGCATGTGCAATATAGTAATGGCACAGGTCAGGACGGCAAAGTAAAGAAAACCCCAGGCCCATCTTTTCTCCATAGATATCAACAGGCAGGCTTTGCCCAAGTCTCAGTCATATTGAAATCAGTAGAAACCACTTGTATGACAAGCTTCTTTTTGAAGATGTACATGATTGAGGCACGAAGCCAGTGCTGTGCCACCTCTGCCCGTGCTTTGGTTGGGAAGGAGGCAAGGACACATGCGAGGGAGGCACACGGCAAGGCTGGTCGCTCTGCTGAGGATCTCCCAGCACAGAGGGGGCACTGCAAGTGTTTTGAAGGGACCATTCCAAAATGGAGAAACCAGGAACTGCTCTGATTTTGACCTGGGTTGCTCCTCTCTTGCACAAAAGATGTGCTGAGTATTTCAACAGCTTATTTTGCTGAGAACTAAGTCCATTTCCAGTTTAAGTATGAAACTTCCGGTACAGTATTTAAGAACACGAATGGTTAAACATCCCTGAGAATTGCCATCTTCCAGTTGTCCTTAATGATATCAGACTTGGAACGTTCACATAACAATCTTTTTCATATAATCTCATCTAGTTAAGCTCCACCCTAGCAAAAACGAGTAAACGCATGTCTTCAAAGAAATACAGCTTGGTAAATTAAGCCTTCTTTCTTTTTCACAGTCTTCAGTTTCTTTCCTTTTTCAAAGCTATGTATTTAAAAGCAGCTACTCAAAGCTACGGTATTTTTATGATGGTAGAAGTCTTCTCACATTACAGATGGGACATCTTTTGCTTTGGTCCCTTTAGAACCTCATGAAACCAGACAAAACAGTTTTCAGCCAGAGCCACAAGATGAGACGTTGGTAAGAACCATAAGTTACATAAATGGGAAAGCCAGTCTTTTGGTTATAATAGAAAGATGTAGGAAAGAGTATATCAGATAAGATAAAAAATAACTTAGAACTACAATGGATTCTGTTTCTTTATAAATGCTTCAAAGAGTCTTTGGGGAAAAGAATAAAATTTTACTTTGACTACTGGAGTTTTTCTCATGGTTATAAAGAGTGAAAGGGGAATCATCAGCACCTACTAGTAAAAACTATATAACATACTCATCAAATAAAGCAGTAAATTTTCATGTAACCTATACAGTAAAAATTTAGTCAGGTTGGCAGCCACCATCATAATCAATACTGCATCACTAGAAACAACTTTATGGGATGCCATTGTATAGCTTTAAATCCCTAAGGTAAAGACTACTTCAGTAATGAAAGTATCTTAATATCTAGTCTAACTTCCAGACTTTCTGTATCGTGGCACTTCTAAGGGATATTGTGAACATATTATGAACTGTTGGACCAACAGGAGGTCATCAGAAAACAGCAACGCTCTTAATCTGGATAAAACACAAGCAGTTTATACGGCTTCCTATTTTACCTAAATTGCTTGGTATTGTCAGTCAGATAAAAACACTCTCAAATTAATCAGAAGACTGAAAAAAAAAAAAAGCTATGGCCTCCTTGGGGTGTAAAATGAACTATTATAATTCATTTGAATGGGCTTTATTTCTTGAATTATGTGTTATATATTTCAAATATACAATGATTCATCTCAGCCCTTATGAAAAGCTCGAAATACCAAAAAGCCAGCGGAAAATCACATATTTGTGATGACAAGAAATCACGATGGCCACAAATGAACTTTAGACATGCCTGAAAAAAGTCAAGAGGCAGAATCCCCCAGCTCTTCCAGTCATTCTCCATTTCTCTGCACCTTCGTCTCAGCTTCCTCTTCTGTTTTCCTCGTTTCTCTCTTCTCTCACCTTCACATCTCACAGTTCTTTGTAAATTCACAGTGCTGGCGAGGTGATTCCTCATCTAGATTTGATGGACTCCTTTGCCTCTAAAACTGCTATATAGCATTTCACTGCCACACTGCTGGTGCACGCTAGCTCAGAAATGGCTGCACTCCTTCTTGGGCAGAAGCATCTCTCTCATTTGTTACATACACACAGCGACTGAAAAGTCACATATAACTTGTAATAATATTAGAGAGGATTTTCAGTATTTGTCTTCAGTAGGGTGGAGAATGGGCTTCTAGTACAGCAACACCTGTGCCTGGGTTCACTAAATCAGCAAGTCCTTTCTGTCTCAGTCGGGGTCTGAGAGAGGCAGCGGCTTTGCAGCTCGCGGCAGGAGCAGGCTGCTTGCATGCACGGTTTATAAGGAGACTGTAAACACTGCGGGAGCAGGTTATCTTAGGCCAGCTCTCAGCAAAAAACCATATTAGGACTAAAGCAGAAGGGCCACGAGTGCAAACATGCTGAGGGCTTGCTCGTCGTGCACAAAGGAGAAGACATTTTCATCCCTTTCAGAGTTTCTGCCCCTGCTTCTGTGAAAGCCACACAGGCACAGCCTTCTGTGCCTTTGGCTGTTTGTGCCTCCTTGTTGTTGACAATGTTAATTGAACTGTCCACATACCCCTGTAACAAGAAAAGGAAGGATGTGCTTTGATTAGCATCTAGCCTTGGCAGAGAAATGAAATTACAAACCTGTGATTTCATTAGTGAAAGGCCTGCTAAAATCTAAACTCTCCTTAATCCCTTAAGGGTCACTAATGCTTAAGCTTCCCCGAGACTTCAGCAGCTTTGTGAAACCCTGTTTAAGATGTGAATCACAACCTCCCTTGCTATCCTTGCAAAACATACTCCCAGCTCCCAGCGCTGTTGGATATCCCTCCTCACTCGGCTAAGCCTTATCCAGGGCAGCCTAACGAGCCACCGGAAGAAACGGAGAAGTTCAAATTACTTTGTAGGAAAAACAGAACAGCAAATAAGACCTTCAGGGGGTGAGTACTTTGCTTAAGCCGCGAGCTGATCTATAAAATCAAGAACACCATTAAACTTCATTCTCATTCATACAACCCAAGAGTGTCATAGCAGAAAAATAAGGAAATCAGTGTGGGATGCAGCTCACGAACATCAAAACCTCCCGTCTGCCATAAAAAATGAAAATGCAAGTCCTCCACGAAGGGCAACAGGCTCCAAGAGAAGCAACTGATCATTCAAAGGGCTGAAAAGTTGCCTCATTTGCAATTCACCGTTTCTCTTACCTTTCTACCTCATGCCCTCAGCCCTGGCCTCCCACCTGTCTTCTCCATTCTCCTTCACCCCACCCATCCCCAAGCTAACTCACCATCTGCCGTTGCACCCTCCTGTTAAGACCTCCATGCTCCCACATCTCGCCCGCCACCATGTCCACCACCTCACTTTCTCCTCTCAGTGTGCGCTTGGGAAGGACCAGTCACTCAGAGATGCTCCTAAAAGCAATGGTCAGCTCGAACTTAAAATCCCTACGCAGACATGACAAGCCTGCAGGCACTTCTATGCTAAATCAACCTGATATCTCATTGGAAAGTGTAAGGATTCCTCTAGAGAGCACGAACATGAGGAACAATGAACAGGACACAGTGCCCATGGTGGGCAGAAGGGGCCGTCCAGGAGCCACGCTGGAGCTGCTTCTAACTGGGGACCTCACAAGGGAGTACGGTGGAAAAGTTGCAGTGTCAGCAGTGATTGCAGATGTAATAATCTTTCAGCGGTAGTTACTCCAATACCTGAAGGAGACCTACAGGAATGCTGGAGAGGGACTTTTTACAAGGGCATGTAGTGACAGGACAATGGTAATGGCTTTAAATTGAAGGAGGGTAGATTTAGATTAGATATTAGGAAGAAATTCTTTCTTGTGCAGGTGGTGAGGCAGTGGAACAGATTTGCCCAGAGAAGCTGTAGAAGCCCCATCCCTGGTAGTGTCCAAGGCCAGGCTGGATGGGTCTTTGAGCAACCTGATCTAGTGGGAGATGTCCCTGCCCATGGCAGGGGCTTGGAACCAGATGATCTTTAAGGTCTCTTCCAACCCAAACCATTCTATGATTCTGCGACAATTACTGTCAAGCACTCAGGGATGGTAGCACACACCAGCTGGTGCTCGACCAGTGTCATACAGCAGGGAACAAGCTGAATTTCACACCCATGGAGGTGACCATCATTTTAAATTTTGAATGTAAGCCTTGATACAGGATTCTTTTTTTTGCCTTGACATTAAGTTAATGCATGAGGAAAAAACACTTAAAATTGCTGGAAAAGGAAGGTGGTTCAGAATACAGCCAGTGGAGTACTTTCTTCTTGAAAATTAGTTTCTTCTAATTAACATCTTAAGCAGAGCAGGCCTGTCCCTTTAATCATAACTTCTCACAATTAATATAGCTATGTCATCTTTGTAAATAAGCCATTTCTTTTGTAATGTAAGAAGCACTTGTTGCTTCCAGCCTTCTTTAATCCAACAAGCCTGACTGCATAATTTATGAACCCTTAGGAAATGTCATATGCTACTGTGTGATCCTCTGAACCTCCCATCACTTAAATGAAAAACAAAAGGCAGAAAATAAATCTGCTGGTGGTTCTGCTGACAGAGATGCTTTCTTCTATGTTTTTACTACAGAAGCTACCATGGCTATCCCGGGGTATGAATCAGGGTGAATAAAAGTCAATTTGTCATGAAAGAAATCCCACAGCCTTCCTCCCAATTCCGAAACATTTTAGTTTTCGAACAAAGCCATGGAAAATGATCACACTTGCATGCTGAGGTCTAAACTGAGGCCAGCTCAAATCAAGCATTAGGCAGAAATAACAAAAAACGTGAAGCCAGAGTTTATTCTGTTTTCTGCAAACATAAGGTGAGTATTTTTTTTCATTCCCATTTATTCAGCTAGTTCAATGCAACGACCACTTCTATTCCAGCTGCAAACTCTAAAAGGAATTAAAAAAAACTATAAAACTATGTTCTTCCTTTCTGTTATGTGAAAAAGAAGCAGGTGGGGAATTATGACTTCTTCAATTTCCGTTATAGATAATATTTCACATTTTTAAGTGAATTAAAAATATAAAATGTGCTTAAATAAACTTATTTCATGCATTTTTAATACTTAAGGTAATTTTAACTTTTTAAAAACAGTTCTTCTTAAAATGTAGTTCCACATTGCTTATCTGAATCCTCTGTATCTATGAATTCTAACTGCAGACAAACACTTTGACATAAATGATGGGGTTTTGCCACAATCTAATTTAAAAAAGCAAATGACATCTTTTGTCATAATAAAAACAAGGATGCAGTAAATGCACATTAAGCTCTATATATGCTTCAATAAGTGGGCATATACCTAACTTATCCTCTTCTTCCTTACACTGATAAAGCAGTGTAATAAAGATGACATTTGCCAATGCATATTTGTTGACTGGTGACCTGTAAGAATCACCTTAAAGAATTAAATACGCACAAACCCCCAAAATAAAATATTAATATCTCACTTATGGAAAGATTTCCTTATTACTGATTTAAATGAATAAGTGAGCTCATTACTGTTATCTGAATCAACCAACCCACCTACATTTTCATCCTCACATGTAACATTTTATATATTATATGTCTAAGGCTTTCATCAGAGTTGCAATACTGTTGATGTGGGAATCCAGCCTTAGGTCACTAAACAGGATTAATAACAACACAGAAAGCTACTAATAAAAAAGTGTCAAATAAAATAGAATAAAAACTATACTCCCATAATTTCAAGAATGTTATAGGCCTGGTGTGCTTTTAAAAAGTAATACCTAAGTATTGTTGTTTAGCTGTCTCATATTTTTAGCACTCTGGAAAAAATTAATTACTGTTGCCAAGAGTTAGTTTAAACATTTTTAGTCTAGACAGGCATCCCTTAGGAAATATAGCAAAAAAAAAAAACAACCCACAAAAAAATGAATCATGAGCTAGTTACTATAGTAATATTTCTTCTAGGCCAATAGCATATAATATTATTCATCATAGCAAATTCAAAGTAATGAAATGTCACACTGTTCAGCAGAGATCCTTGTTTCTATATGATGCAGGAATCAAATACTCCGAGGTATGAGTTGAGGGTTTGATACTTTTGCTCTAATCAACTACAGACTTCCCTAGATAATGCTGTATTTTTATTGCACACAACAGTATGGCAATCCAACAATTTCTGCTCTTCAGCTGTGCTATAGAAATTGATTTTATACTTTCCCAAGAACAGGCAGAATTGGATATAGGGATTAATGTGTGAATATTGTAATATTAAACTTTTAAATAAAGTGCACACCAGAGAAGACCGAGAGACAAGGGATTAAAAAAGCTGGTACTTCAAGCAGGAGAGCAGACAGACACCATTTCCAGCTTTTGCAATTGATTCCTTATCACAAATCCTCTGACGCTTTTGGATACTCTGACAGCTTTTATGCCCTACAGTGATTTTTCTCTAGATGCACCTACCCCTGAAACCGTGACCTTTCCTCTTAGATGGGGACCTCATCACAGTCATCCATTTTTTATCCATCTTTTCCTTTGTATATGTTTTGCTTGCCAGTACTTACTTGGCCAGCCTTGCAAAGCTGGGACATTATTTACCCACAGGTCTAGAAAATGTAAGGGAAAACAAGGGTTTTGCCAGTTCACCGGGTATCTTCCACGAGAGGACTGCCACTGCACTTCTTGCATTTCCTTCAGATCACGACACAAAGCACTTCCACTTGAGTAAAGCTTTTGGAAAGCAAGCAGGTAACAACCACTGGAAAAAACTACCCTGGTTGATTTTAGTCCTAACCTGGATCCAAGGAGAACAACTGATTTTCTTCTATATTGAAAAGCAACTTTATGTTCCTATGTTCTGCTAGTGCTGCTAGCATTAAGCACAGGTTTTAGTCTGTTGTTTCCATTTGTGAGAATGCATTCAGTGGAGAAAAATGAAACAAAGTTGGCCTCTTATCTGCCAAGAATGAGACAAACCCACAAGACCGTATAGAAGGGAAGCAGGAATCTAGTTGGGCACTGATAATGAAGCACTGTTGTTATACCAAAACGCTTTTTACTTAATTTAAAATTACTCATTTAAAATATTCTGTCCTGTGAGTTATTCTGTCCACGCTAGAAAGACTGGAAAAATTGGCAGTAGGTTAAGATAATGCAGAAATGCATTTTTTTCCTTTCTTTTTGATTCATAATTGTGTTCAATCTAATTCCTCAATAGTGTAAAAACTTCCTTACTTTGTTCTGTTTAAATGGTTGGTCAGGAGTGGAACTGTAAAGCAGATAATCCAGTTGTGGGGCTGTCCCCACTGAAAATCCTCATGTCCCTGTTCTCCTGGTGCAATCCTATGCGAGGACCTCCCAATGGCTGGAAGGCTGTGGCAATCTGCTCCCAGCATCAGAACAAGCAACTCAGGGAGCAAAATTACAGAAGTGCTACTGAGTGAGATGAAAATATTGACAATTAAAACGCTGTGCCACTACAGAGCCATTATATTTAAACCCCTGGGAAAAAAAAAAAAATCCAGAAAAATGTCAATGACAAATTTCACTGGCACGCTCTCAGTTTTTGTGTCATCATCAAAAAATTATCTGTATGTATTTAAAGTCCCCTCTGGTCCAGTTTTTCCCCTTTCAACGCAATCTGTATCTTCTCTAGCCAGTTTCCTACCAATTCTGAAATTCACCTATTAATTCAAATCTTGATATATACTTTCCCTGGTGGCAGTTTACAAAAGTCAAGGTCGATGGTATCTGCTGCACTTCCCTTCCATGGGAAACCAGGTGTCATCTCAGAAGATTAACAGATTAGTCTGGCGCAATCTTTCTTCAATACATCTACGCCTTATTTTATATTATACCTCCAAGACTTCTTATCTCCCTACCTTAAAAAAATTCTAAAATCTTGTGAGAGAACCAAATCTCTTATTGCCCAGATCATGAGGTTTCCTTTTTTTCTTTTTTTTTTTTTTCCTCTTCTTCTTTAATCTGTAGGTATTACAGATAGCATCTTAGGGCACTACTGGAAGTCACCGCCGTTCAGTTATGGATACGGCAGTGAACTTATGCAGAAGAGAAGGAAGCTGAGGACATAGGAGAAACCAAGGAAACCGGAGCAGGAACAGCAGGAGCAACTTGGCAAAGGTACAAAAATGGGAGTAGTAACATCCAAAAATACGTTAGCCTGGAAGCTGATTGACAGCTGGTCGGATGGTGATAACACTAGAAGAGAGGAGATGAGAACACAAGAAGCAGACTAACAGGGTTCCCAGTAGGCAAAATGAGGAGCTGGAGAGGGAGAAGAGGGAAGAGAGGGAGAAACTCTGTGACAGGCAGCAGAGCTGAGGATGGGCAGTGCCTGAAACAAGAACAGTGCCTGGATGATGCAGACAGGACAGTTTTGGAGTCTGACAATACACTACGAAAGTCTTCCCAAGAGTTAATGGCCTATCCTTTTGTTTTTTTCTTTTCCTGCTGACACCTCTAAAAACTACAGGCTGCATAATGTACTCTGCATTGACAAAATTGAAGCTGAGACTGTCAGATGAAATCTAATACACTTTATATAATATATACACATCGCTATTAGTCAGTTGAAAGATTGAGAGTTATGGCATTCATACACACAGATAATAGGTAATGCTGAGTTACTTGATGCTCAAAATGTTTTCATAAAAGCTAATCTGAAAATCACATGTACTGGTTAAATTTAAAGACTCTGGGCTTTTGTTCTTCAGGAAGTATTCACATCCCTACCTATCATGAAAAGAGATTCCCATCATTTTGAAGGATTAGAGGAACAGGAAGAAAAAGCTGTTACTAAATTTTTTATGGTACTGTAAGTTGATTAGCTGGGAGCTAGGAAAAGTCCAGAACTAGCAAAGTGAGGGTTCTTTGTTCTTATTCAATGCACAAGAGTTTTAACCAAGGAACTTATTTAAAACTTATTTTTCATAATAGATATTAATTTGAGGATTTCTGCAGCTTCTCTTCCCCCAGAGTGTTAAATGGTTCTCTTCAGAGCAACAGCTGCAGCAAACCTAGTTAAAATAAAAAGCAGCCTTACACAGATCCATACATATGCTTTGAGAGAAATAGGCAGCATATCCAGATTTATATGTGTGCCAGTCCCCTAGGATGTCATAATTGTGTTTGTTCTTTTAATAACTTTAGGCTCCAGTGATCAGAATAAAAATTCTATGCTGAAGCTAATGCTTCATCCTTAGTTCACCTCGCTACCCTGAATTATGTAGTAAGCGGACTTAAATAAAATGCAGGAGTCTGGCTCCCTCCCTACACCATAGACTCCAGCCACGCACATAATGGGTTGCCTGATTTAATTCAGGGTCTCTCTTTTCAAATCTTACTTTGTTTTTACAAAATATTTGGCTCAGCCATTTCTTTTTATAACCACACAGATTTTCGAGCCTGCCTTCCAGTGTTCAGTGAATTGCAGTCTCCACTGATACAAGTAACACATCAGGCTTCCTGACTTGCAGGAGCAGTTGGGTTATTTAGACAATTATGTTCTTCCTAATTATTATATCTACACTTTACATGTACAGCCTCTTTCTATAAATGTAGCCCAAAATACTGAGTTAGTTAAGCAGCTTAAGTAGGCATAGCCTTTCAGTAGCTATTGTGCCTAGAGCATGCCAGTAATAATCTCATGATTATAAATGATTTTTTCACTCCTATAACCAGACTACAGATTACCTTAAAACAAAGACAGGCATATATATTAACAGTTTACATGAGGGGTACCAAGACAACCAGAAATAGGTCATAAAAACCATGGGCTAATGGCATAGTGGTGAGCAGAAACTCAAACCCCAGTCAGCGAGTACCTTGTCCAATATCCCTTAAGGTTAAAAGTGAGCTGAATGTGTGTAAATATACTGCTACTTTTCAGTTTCTAACCACCTTAGAAATATAATTATTTAATATTTTTTCATAATCTGACACCATCTTGAACTTCATTTGAGCCTAGAGATGAGCTGCTTTAGGAAAGCCAGACAATAGTTGCAGGCCTTGCTGGATTAGGCAAGACTAACAGCCTTGTTTGGTTATGGGCAGAATTCAGTGGTATTTTTTGCCTCCAATAACTCAAAAACAGTTTCACCATAAAACTTGGAACTTGGTTGTTGATAATGCTGGTGGAAGAAGAACATTGATATGTTTCCCTCTACCAGCTTCCTGACCAGTACACTATCTCACCCCTCTGCTCTTCATCTTTACCAGTTTTACGGTCCTCCTGAGACAATAATGACCCTTTCTTTCCATATCTCCTCTACCCTCACACAGCTTTCTTCTGTGGCTCCATTGGGTGCCACTTTTCCAAAAATCTCCATTAAATTTCCTTTCTTCCTTCCCATTCTACTTGATGAGAGTCACCCACCATGACTTGGCACCTAGTGTTTGGTGCCAAAAACTGCCTTTCTAGAACTGCCTCAAAACCCACATCTCTTTGCTATTCCCAGAAATGTTTCTGCTCTCTGTCAATCTCTGCCAAGACCCCGAGAGCACTGATAGGCCCTAATAGCACTGAAGAGCCTCACCTGGAATCCCCACTCACACCCTCTGCCCATGGCCCAGGAGCTCCAGGTAGCTCAGCCCTGGGCTCCCAGACCTTGCCTGGGCTGTGCTGTCAGCGTGCTTATCTCCAGCCCTGTCTCCTAGATGGATCTTGGACCTGTGTTCTAGCCCTGTCTCTCGCTGCTCTGACTGGGTGGGCCCTGGACCTGGTTCCTCTCCTGGTCTGGTGCTGTCGATGGACCCCAGTATCCCCACACAGCTCTGCTGAGACCCTGTGGGACTGTGCTCAGGTCAGTGAGGACACAGACACAGCTCCTTTCACTCCTTTCCTTTCCTTTCTTTAAGTTCAAGCCCTTCACCCCGTTTTTCCTCAGCATACATCCCTATTCTTAGTTCTTTCTGTGTCTTATCTTTCTTCTACATTCTCCCCAGGATATACTTTTGGCTGCTTTTTTTTTTTTCTCAGGCTTGAATTTATCTTTTAATGACACCTCCCTATACACCCATTTTCTGTTCACTTGTCTTTTAGAGCCCTTCTCAAAATCCCACTAATTTAATTTATCCTTTGCCAGGCACAGCTCCTTTCCACTTAGAGGGTTGTTATTCATGAGGCCTTTGAGTTTCGATGACAAAACCCAAAGACAAGAAGGCATCTTGCCGCACTTGGTGGTCTCTTACACAGTCCACCCTAACCGTGGCCTGAAAACTTCCATCTTTTAAACAACTTTTTGCATTCCTGGAAAAACTCCCCAGGTACCTTTTGGAATTTCTTACCTGTGATTAATTTTAGTCATAGAATCCTTTAGGTTGGAGATGACCTTAAAGATCATTGAATCCAACCACTACTCTAGCAGTGCCAGGGCCATCACTAAACCATGTCCCTAAGCACCACATCTACACATCTTTTAAATACCTTTATGGATGATGACTAAATCATTTCCCTGGGCAGCCTGTTCCAATGCTCAACAACCCTTTCCATGAGGAAATTCTTCCATTTTCTGTGAAAATATTGTCATACTTAAAACCAGAGAGACTGCCATTGATCTGATCTGTCTTATTGTTAAGGAATACTTGTACCCAGTATGAAAAGAAGTATCTCTGTTCCTGATTTCTGACTGAAGTAATTTTGTAGCCCACATGCTGTTCACCAAAGGCACATCAATCACCACACATCAGGCAGGAGTGATCTCCACAGGTAGTTACAAGTTCCCACACTGAGATATCACTACATGGTATGAAGCGTATGGCTTGACCTAAAGCTCCTTCCCATTCACAAAGCATGCCTGTCCTCCAAGCACTTAGACCTATGACTCTCATAAAATGCAGTGTCTTGCGCCCTATTAGCATCCCGTTGAAAACAGGCACTTTTATAGGACTGACAACTTTACGTTGTTTTGTTAAAGTTAAGATTAAATTAAAGGCTAAAGGACATATATACAATAGGGTAACGGGATAAATGCCAACCTCATGTTTAGTAGCTGTCTTAACATGCAACAGGCATCTCCTTTAGCCCAGCTATTAGTCATTAAAAGGACCAATGTCACTTATCATCCCTTGTCAAAGCAATCTCCCGGAGGAACAACACGAACATTTTGGTATCACAGTATGCTAGGGATTGGAAGGGACCTCAAAAGATCATCTAGTCCACTCTCCCTGCCAGAGCAGGAACACCTAGATGATGTTACACAGGAAGGCATCCAGGTGAGTTTTGAATGTCTCCAGAGAAGGAGACTCCACAACCTCCCTGGGCAGCCTGTTCCAGTGTTCTATCACCCGATGCTAGGATTAGGCTTGACTCAGTACAACCCTGAACACCCCGTGTGCCACTCGGAGAGGAGCTGTGATGAAGGACGGAGTCTACCAACCACACGCACACAAACACCCCTTCACACACATAACCATGCCAAGGGCTTCAGCTTCAATCAAAGCAAAGGGTCAAAGGATTCTTCTAGGAACTTCACGTTTCTTCCTGCCTACCTAATTCATTTATTTTGCAAGCTTAAACTTAACTTCTTAAACTCAGTTAGAAAGCGACTCTCTCACAAAAAAATGCCAACCAGGCAACGTTGTTCATTGTGCCTGTTTTCTCCAAGAAAAATCTCCAGCACTTCATAAAACAATCCACTCTACAGCTTACCTGATGCCTTACTAGATATAATACCTTATAACTCAGCTATCTTGATGAAAATAACTATATATATACATACGTCCCTGTACATCTTAAAACTCAGCATGTTTCTTATGTCGTAGATAAAATAATGTATATAGTACACCACATACATAAGCCTAATTGGAAATGTAGTGAAGACTGAGGTACCACGACTGTATCCCATGGAAAAAATGAGGAAACTCTTATTTATCAAAGCCTCTGTATGCATTTCTGGCTTGAAATACCTCAGCTTTCTCTTAGGTGGCAAGGGACACTGTGTCAACTTTATCAGCTGTTCTACAGGGTATAGAGGAAGTATAAGAACAGATACTTCAAACTGGGATGAATTCAGCATTTTAAAAAATTCATTTAATCAGTAATCAAGTGAACTTAATCTAATGCAAAAAACCCACATATTCTTACACTCATTTTTTAAATACAGCATACTGAAATGACAGAGGAAATTGTTTTAGTGTGATTTATAACAGTAACGAAGAATTATATTCTTTTAGATAATGACATTGTCAATACACTTTCTCTTTGGGACATAAGTTTCTGAAGTATTTTAATCTGTCTCATCTGCCATTACAGACTTCAGCAAAACTGTGAAATCCTCATGAGAATCAGGACTGTGTATAAATCCAGTATAAACCCACGATCATCTCTCCATTTTGGTTGCACTTATGTTGTAGATAATGGGCTTCTTCAAACTTCACCAACCAGTGCAAATTTGCCAAGCATATAGCCCAGTGGGCCATTTAAAGGGATTTTGCTGCAAATTATGACTGCTACTATAGTGGGCAGCTTTCAGTACCAGAGAGTGGAAGCGGAGAGGCAGAATGTGAAGAGCGGGGAGCGCACCTTTCAACCTGAAACCTTCCCAGCTTTTGTTCACCACCTACAGAAAACGGATGACCTGGGCAGCACAAGCTCTCCATGTACAAACGGGAACAGCACTACTTAAACCCTGTCTTTGTTTTGACAACCGAGGGAGATGTCAGTCCTGACTCTTCGGTTGGCAGAGGTTGCCTAGAGCCCTGTTTAGGCTGGAATCTGTACAGCCAAGCCATTGCGGCTGCCCAGGTAGAGTGTGAGCTGCGGCAACAGACTGGGACAGCTCTTCGCCCATGGGATGACAGAACTCTGAGCAACCTCATCTAGTTAAAGATGTCCCTGCTCACTGCAAAGGGGTTGGACTAGATGACCTTTAAAGGTCCCTTCGTCTCAAAACATTCTACGATTCTATCAAATGCATTAGCTTTTGCTTCTTGCATCCAGACTACTTGCCAGATGGATTCCTAACAAACAGCAGAACTGTACTGCTGAATATTTTACATATGCTTGGAAAGCTTGGGGAAAAAAATAAACACAAAAGAAGTAACTAATGTGAACTGAGTTATGCGTTTTCAAGTGCAGCAGCCTCCATTGCTATTTCAAAAAAACCTCTGTACATTACAATTCTCTTTAAAAAAAACCAACTCAAAAATCAAAGTAGCTTTCCATGTTAAGAGAATAACATCTAATTTTTTTAGATGATCAAAAAGAAAGGGTGTGTTTTGACTCAATGGGACTCATGTCCTGTTCCTATCCGAGAATATTCCTCAATAGCAACAATGTATGAATGTTTTAAATTAAAGCTCATATTGTGCTGAAAATCTTTCAGCTATCCTGCAAGAAATTACCTTTTCCCTCTTCAGGATGAATCTACATTGCTGCTCCTGTGCAACAGCTGTGTCATTATTGTTATTGCTTCTTTTGGTTTGGGCTTTCAGTCTTATGGGGTACTCTGTTTTTTTTTTATTTTTCTTTTCAGAAAAAACAAAAGCCAAATCCAGTTAACAGAGCCACCAGAGGGAGCCTCTGATATCTTTCCGGAGAAGAAAAACCTATTGAGAGTGACAGAAAAATTAATGAAAATAATTATCGTAGAGAAATTGAGTTGAAGAAGCAGTAGCTTTGCCTTAAGACCAAATTCTATTTCGGTGTAAGTTTTGTAAAAAGATGTAATTTATGGCATAACTGGCTTCTTTCAATATGGAAAGCATGCAGAGGAAGAACAAGAATCAGACTGGGATGAGAACAACTTCAATGAACAGTTGCCTCATCTAAAAATGCAGTAACTCTTCAGTCTCGGTGAGTAGCTACAAGCAATTCAGATTACTAAAGAGAGCTAGCATTTTGCAATGAGATATTAATATATAAATACACTAAGGTAGTAGAATAGTATCAAATTTTCACCATCTAGACATAAACTTTTAAACAGATTTTCCAAAAGAAAGCACATAGCTTGTTTCCTATGTATGAAACTTGTGCGTACACAGGTTTTGTATGCATCACGGCTGCCTTGCTGAGCAGCTGGATGAAAGCAGAGCTCTTCGGAAAGGGCAGCAAAGCTTTCTCAGACCTCTCAACATCTTGCACAACTCTCTCACGTTCCCTCAATAGATGACCTTCAAAATGTCATTAAACATATGAAAAATTTAAAATACCCCACTATGGAGTAGCATCTGTGTTTTATATCCTACCCCTTCCGTGGCTCTTCAGACAAAACCTGCCTTAAAGCATATATTGCTTAGAGGATGAAAAAGGATATAGTATGTTTGTATCTGGTATCTCCTACAGTACATTTATTGAAATATTCATCACTTGTTCCAGTCCCTGAACTACTTCTGAATTGCTTATGCTGCTTTTGAGAAAATGCTCACCATATCAAGACTTTATGTGTTGTTATTCTTAACTATCGTGCTTCTAACCAAGAAATTTTGCCAGAGGGGCTTTAACGTCACAATATGCTTTAGTTTACTTGAGCTGGAACTGGGACGTTTCCCTTTTTCGCTCTACTAAGGGAGGAAAATGTTGCCAAGCAAACACCAGAACGATTGCTACGTAATGTATGGTACTTACTATACTCTCTCAGGACGTTTCTCTTGTATGCTAGGAGACTTCAGTTCTGTATTTTTCTTTTCCAGAACTGAAGTAAATATCCTACTGGAACCCATACTGATAACACCGATCATCTGAAGTTATCTTTTACATGTCTGAAATAACTCTACACAGGCAAAATAATGGGTTAAAATACTGGGTTAAAATAAGTGAAAGTCTTGAGAATGATCACAAATGTGTATAATGGGCTCAGACATAAGAGGACTGGAAGAAGGGCCATATGAGCAAGCTTAACTTCAGCATTTATTTTGTAACCAGAGGGTTTTTGCAGTCCAATGTCCTTTCAACCTCTTCTAACAGAGTATGACTTTAAGAAGGCAAATGAGTGCTTTCCTTCATGTGGCTTTGTTCTGACCTACACTTGTCTGGGCAAAAGGGTAGCTCCTGCCTCAATTACTGCTGCCCTTAGGTTTCAAAGGGGAAGCAACACCTCTCTCCTGCAACCTGAAGCTCTAAATGTGTGGGTCAAAATAGTGTAGGAATACTGAGATACTTCCGCAAGCACCCTAAACGCCTTTTGAGCATTTGTAAAATCTTGTAATTACTTTGTGCAAAAAGTAACACACTAATCACGAGTAGGTATTTTAAAAACCTCATTCTAACACTTCCTGAAATCCAAAGCTATGAAGCCAGAGATAAAACAAGCACGAAAAATTTCAGCTAAAATGGTTCAAAAGTTATAGGGCACTGAATATAGGGATTCCTACTGAAGCGGATTTAGCTACAAGCATCACTAACAACTCCACCTTCCCCAACACAGCACAGCCTCTCTCGACTACACAGCTGCTCATCACAGCTAATATAATCACAGTTATATAATCAGCTCCAGCACAAGGCACTTGATATAAATGTTGATGTCATGGTGATTTTTAAAAACAACATTTCTATTAACATTCTGTCTCCAGCTTTCCCAGCCGGCTGACTGCAGACCATTTCCCAAGATGTTCCAGTTCCTCCCTGCAGAGCTTTCTCATGTATCTTAATAATAATTCATAACATTTCTATTGCACCTTTTACTTTGACTCCCACTGACATATTCAGCTGTGACTTCCAGAGCAGCAGAAATAGTGCTGTAGCTGTGATTGCCTTTGGGATACACGACACAGAATCACAGAATGTTAGGAGTTGGAAGGGACCTTGAAAGATCATTTAGTCCAGCCTCCCTGCCAGAGCAGGATCACCTACAGTAGGTCACACAGGAACGTGCCCAGGCGGGTTTTTAATGTCTCCAGAGAAGGAGACTCCACAACCTCCCTGGGCAGCCTGTGACAGGGCTCTGTCACCCTCACAGTGAAAAAGTTTTTTCTAATATTTTTAGGGAACCTCCTGTGTTCCAGCTTGTACCCATTGCCCCTTGTCCTGTCATTGGACATCATTGAGAAGAGCCTGGCTCCGTCATCCTGACACTCACCCTTTACATATTTATAAACATCAATAGAATAGAATGGCCTAGGCTGGAAGGGGCCTTAAAGATCATGTAATCCAACCTCCCTGCCATGGGCAAGGATGCCTCTCAACTAGACCAGGTTGCTCAAGGCAATGAGGTCACCCTTCAGTCTCCTCCAGACTAAAGAGACCCAGCTCCTTCAGCCTTTCCTCATAAGGGAGATGTTCCACTCCCTTCATCATCTTTGTGGCTCTGCGCTGGATTCTCTCAAGCAGTTCCCTGTCCTTCTTGATCACAGAGGCCCAGAACTGGACACAATATTCGAGATCCAGCCTCACCTCACCAGGGCAACATTTGTAGGGAAAAGAAATGTATTTTACTACACCAATTGAAATAATTTTTAAAAAATGGAATATCCTGCAGTCACACATAGCCTTCCTCAGAAAGTCTTCTGTATTGTCTTTACTACAGTTACGAAGTAGAAAATGTCCATTTAATGGCATGCTGGCCAAACGATTCAATTTATTGGGAATATAACCTAACAAGGTTGCAGGAGTTAAAATTTTGCAAAGATTTGAAAGCTAGAACCAGGAGAAAAATCTAATTAAACTAGAGATGTATTTTCAAAAGCACCTTTCCTCTCTCTCTCATCATTAGTCTCTTCGCTGACCTCTTTCACCTTTTGATATATATATGGATCAGTGAGTAACTACTGAAGTTTTATGCAGAAAATTAAGAGACCGAGGAATACACATCAGAATAAAGAGTGTAGATCAATCTAATGCAAAAGCAATAAAGGAGAAAATGAGATAAAATCATTTTGTAGATCTGCTCTTAGCATTTCCCCCTCCCCCAGTTTCAGGAACAAGTACAGCAAGCAATGACATGCCGACATAAATTACCCTACATCTAGAGATGCACACACAAGGCCAAAATACAGTGAGCAAACATCAGTGAATATAGTCTAAAAAGCGTAGAAAGGATTTTCCTTTCGGCATGGATGTAAAGTGTGAGAGAGTAGAGGGGATTGCAAATTTCTTCCATGGCCCCAGCAGTACCTCTCCAGCCCCAAGCAGTTAACTTCTACAACAAAGCACAGTTCAGCTTCCAAGATCTCATCCAAAACTGGCATCTCTGCTGAGACTGTGGAAGGTCATGAGACGACCATGTGTGACACATACACCTGAGCAACCGAAAAATCCATTTCACTTTTGTGAGGTCATTTAGTATCTATCTTGATGGCAGAAATCTTTGGCCTGTGTTGAACTAAGATCACTGAATCAGGAGCTTAAGATATAACTGTTTTTTTTATCCTTTTGCCCAGATTCAAGGTTTCAAGGCCATCGTGGCTTCTATGTAAGCAACTATGAGATAATGCCAATAGAGAAATCATTTTTACTGCTATAAAAAATAAATATTGTCTTTACACGTTCAGAATCAGATATGGGAAGAAATGTCTCAAAATGCATGTACGTCTCTTTTACATCTTACTTCTTAAAACCATTCTATTGTGTGTTGTATATGCTTCCCTACACTTGAAAGACCTTTGATCCTGCCTGTGCAATGGAGAAGTACATCTCAGATTGATTGTTAAACAACACTTAACTCCAACAGCCAGCATATTCCAATAAACTCCATCTCATATGACCTTCTGCATCTTTGTTTTAACCAAGCCGGGAACACTCCTGGTAAGCCATCTGTTCCTATAATGAAAGCAGCAACACAAGGACACTGAAGAATGCGAGCTATACCTTAGCCCTTTGGTCCTACTTGCGCCAAGACAGCATACGGTCATGTTGTGTGTCCATAAGGACACCAATGTAACAAATACATCCTAATTTCATCTGAGGATAGAAGCCAAACTATGCTAAAAACAACTATGTCAGTCTTAATAGCAATAACAGTGATGATAACAGTAATAACAGAGCACAATGGCACTGCGGCACAAAATGCAGCTGTAGTCTTTTTTCTTTTCTAATGGTTATTCCCTTTAATTACATTGCACTACAGACCTTTAAGTCTGGATTGAAAGGGTTGCTAAACTATTTTACCTTGATCAAGTTCTACATTCATTCTGGACTAAAGTTAGAAGAGATATGAAAGAAATGCTGCCAGAGTTAAGTAGTTTGCAGGTCAAATTTTCAGGCTGGAATCATTCAGGCTCCTGAACACGAGCAAAAATGTCCATAGTCACCCTCATAGTGAAAAAATATTTCATGATGTTCAGACAGAACCAACTGTGTTTCAGGTTGTGCCCACTCTCTCTTGTGCTGCCACTGCCCACCAGTGAGAAGAGCCTGGATCTGTCTTCTTTGCCCTCTCCGTTCAGGTTATTCTCCTACATCAGTAAGACCTCCCCTGAGCCTTCTTCACTCCAGGCTGAATAGTCCCAGCTCTTTCAGACTCTCCTCACATAAAACATGCCCCAGTCTCTCTCTCTTCCAAATGAAGCTCAGGATGTTGTAGGCTTTCCTTGCTGCAAGGGCACACTGTCCACCAGGACCCCAAGCTCCTTCTGCGTAGAGCTGCTTTCTATCTGGTCGGCCCCAAACTGACCAACAGGATTTGTAAGTATCTGAAGATGAACTGCCCTTTAAAATGCATGCCCGCATAACACCTGACTTGGACACAGATGAACAAATAGTAAAAAACGGTACTTTAGGCCAGGTGCTGGAATTTGTTACAGCTGACTATGAAGTGTTGATGAGTCAAGCATGAGACTTAAAGTGGAGAGTTCAGTTTGAACTACCTTGACTTAAAACATTCCTCTCAGACATTCACATAGGATCAAAATACAAAGCTACCCTTCTGCTTTGAAAACATCTCCCTGGTGTAGTTTGATAAGATTTAATTCCCTCCTGTACAAGAGAAAATAAATATCCAGAGAAAACGCTGCGTGTCTCCTATGAAACACAACCAATCCTGTACTTGTACATCCATCACGTCAAACACGCAGATGAAACTTTCACTAAGCTATCTTGATTCTCCGGTCTGGCCAAGGAGGAAGTAAATCCTTGAAAAGGAAAATATTTTAAAGAATTTGCTACATTGTGGAGATTGCTTTCAACCAAAGGCAAGTGGTAAGCTGCAGTCTGGAGCTTCTTCTGGATTCCTTACTTGATATTCACGTGGCTTCTGTAACTACTAATACTTTTTCAACAGTTTAGTCATTTATGACTTGAAGTCATGGACAAAGCATACTACATCTTTCTCACCCTCTGGTTCAACTATCATATCACACTGTACATGGAGACAGACAAGGAAGCTGCAGCGTTTATAACTAAAGGGAAAGAAGGACATGTTCCCAACAACCAGGCACGCCACATTTGTTTCAGGACCCAAAATCAAATGGATTTTTCAAATCTCAAAGTGAGATGGTTCCACCCTTTCCTACAACAGCCCCTTTACGGCCATTGCTGCTGCAATCTCTCGGTGCTACTACGACCAAGATGCCAAGGACAAGACCTGCAACTACAACAGATGCGGGTGACAAACGATGTCAGAATTTCACCTTTTCTGCAGAGCTGAATGGATGGAATATGTATGGAATATGATTGCTATCTCAAGACTACCAGAACGAAACAAAAGACTCATGTCACAATCTAGGTTTTTCTATAGGAACTTTCTCAATGAGAGCAAGTGGAAAAATTGTCAAGAAAAGATATTGCTATGCTGCACTCTTAATGCACTGCAGAGGAAAGGGCAAATATATATGGTCAGCAGTTGCTTTTTTGACTCTTCACAGAAAGCTCTAGTACTGGACATGTTTACAGATTAGACAGATGCACAAGGGCAAACTGAGGTTAAAAATATGAAAGCCAAAGAGCATGGTTAACATTACTTCTGCAGTTCTGTCTCAATGCAAAATTCTACTGAAAATCAGTCAGATTAATTCTTTTGTTGGAAAATGAATGCAGGATTGATTATCAGTGACCTCAATGCATCTCAAAGGACTGTACCTTATAGAAGCAGAGACTGGAAGCTACAAGTGATAATATCCTCCTTCCAGGAGATTTAGAAGACAATGATATAGAGAAGGTTAGTCTTCAAGAGGCACCCAAAACAAAGACTAGTTTGAGTCTTAAGTTTTGAGGATGTTTCTAAAGAAAAGTGTGCTTCATTTCAGACATTTCACAATTTAAATCTTTAGTATCTCATCAACTCCACACTCATTCTACATGGCAGAACTTTCCAGAGCCAGAAATAGAACAGGAAGAAATCAGATGTGTGAAATAACAGTTATAAAATCAAAATGTTTCATAAAATTCTTACAGGGCACTAAGGAAACTGAGGTAGGAGACTAGCTCCACTAATTTCTTCAGACTACACAGACATGCCCAAAGGATGAAACTATCATCTTCTACGTGTTGTATCTATTCTGTACCATCATAATTTTGAAACACTCAGATCTTTTGCCTAAGGCATCTTCCCAGCTGGCAATGCTAACACATCACTGAAAAATCATACATCCGTTTCAAAACTGAACAGAAATATAATTTGGTAACAATTACTTCAGCTATTTATTCCTCCAGATTTCAAATACGAAGCCACAGCTTTCCAGCCTTAAAATAAACTCACCCTGCAGGTGGGATATGGGTGGGGTTCTCACCACTGTGTCTCAGTGAACTGAGACGTACAGAGACATCTCTGCTGCTTCTGAATGACAAGTCCAACATGCAGTGGAATCACAGTGGCTCATCTCATTTGAGGCAGACTACAGATAGCAGCTTTTTGATGTGGTCATACATCGAGACATGGGAACAGGTTGTCCCAGGGAAGCTGTGGAAGCCCCCTCCCTGGAAGTGTTTGAGGCCAGGCTGGATGAGGCTTTGAGCAACCTGATCTAGTAGGAGGTGTCCCTGCCCATGGCAGGGGAGTTGGAACCAGATGATCTTGAAGGTCCCTTCCAACCCAAGCCATTCTGTGATTCTATGATACAAGCTGTAGAAGAAGACAAAGCCCACGCTACAGCTACTGATTTCAAGGGTACCTGTAGGCACAAGCAGTGCCCAAATAAGCCACCTGCCAAGGCTGGTATCTGTGAGCAAGAGTGGTGACCACTTCAGACCAAGAGGAACGCATTCCTGCATGCACAGAAGACATGCTCGGGTAGGCTTTGAATAAGGGAGAGGTGTTCATCCTGAATAATCAGCCTTAGGAACTGCCACCTGCTCTGGTGGATTGGATAGAAGATCCACACTGAAATAAATATAACTTCTTTGATTCAAGAAATCATTGCCTCTAGCAAATGCTTGAGTATATATTTACATGAAGAACTGAGGAATGAGTAGGTTGAATAAAATATTCCACTTCATTCCAGAAGCACATTGTATGAAAAACCTCACAAACCAAGGCCTGAAGCAATGTTAAGCTCATTTCACTGCCTACTAAAACCCTGCAATTTTCCTGTTAAACTTAACATTTGGAGCAGGTTCATCAATGGTCTAAGAAGAGGTGAATCCACTCATACAGCATATTTGTTTTCCGTAGCAAGGGATACACGACCTCACCCAGAGGCTGTGGTGAAGGTCCTCAGTTCAGACTCGGCACCCAGAAGACAAACCCAAGATCCAGGAGCTGGACTCCAAAAGCAATAAGACAGCATTAAGGGTCACAGCTCTTAAAAGAGCAAGAGGATACAGGCACCGCCCTCATTTAGCAGGCATCCAAGTCTGTGAGCAATTTTGCAGACAGAGTAAGCAGAACTGAACAGCAGGGCTGAAGAAGAGTCCCCTCAAGGGCCTGGCCAAAGGGATCAGCTTGTAGCTCTGATGTGTAGTTCCAGTTCTTAAAATTTATCCCTTTAGAAACATTTTTGTGTTAGTTCATTCATTCAGAGTATAAAGCATTATCTATCGACAAACAACCTTTATAACATACAGGCATAGGAGAACATTTACTAACGAAGTGTCAGAGTTAATATTTTCCTGGTGGTAGCTGACTCATTATGCAACTATTTAAATACAGCGCGTGTGCACAGTATGTCTCTTGGTATTTACTTTGTTTTTTTAAAATATGTTAAGTGAAAAATGGTCTGCTGTACAAACCAAAGACGTTGAACGCAGTAAGCCACTGTCAGTCTTAAAATACATACTAACTTTTCTAACAGCTACATTGCGTAAATAGTTATTTAGAGTCTGTTTAAAAGCAGATTATTTATATAACGGTTCATAATAAACCCTGTAGCAACCGTACCATTTTCATGTAAATTTGTACTGAATGTCCTTTTAAAATATACTCCTTTTATCTACAATTCTTATACAAAAGTAAAACAGTTCAAAAAAACAAAGTGCTATTTAGCTGTGTAGCTTTTCATCTACATGAATTCTGATCAACACTGATTTTGCAAATACAGTGGGCCAAATTCAGCTGTGTTAGAAATCCAGAGCTGTCATAATACTCTCTAATTAATATTTCCTGCCTTTGCAGAACACTGGGCAGATGGTCACATTTTAAAGAGATTTTAGTACAGTGGCCATTATGTCACCACACGATTAAGGTGTCTTAGATCGGGACCCAGTTTCAAAAGACAGTACAAAAATCACAACTTTCATGGACTTTTACTAGAAATTTGGAGGAGATCACCTCTGAAAACAAAGTCCTTTGATTAAATCAGTGGCCTCCTGTGCTTCTTTTTATGCTAACAACATTTGATCTTGGGATGCCACCTCATGTGTCAGGGCTCTGCTCAGGGCAAAGATACTACTTTAAACAAGAAAATAAATACTTAGAGAATAAACTCTGGAACCTAAAAGAAACACAAGCCATCAGTTGTCCAGATAAATTGCAGTCACAATGTGACCTTCAGAGTGACCAAGAGTCTCCCCTGCTCAGTTTTGTCCGTTACAGGATCAGGTAAGGCAGAAAAACTTGGCTGTATAGCCGTTAGCCTACTGCAACTGAACTCTATTTAACAGAAACATCAATTTCTAAACTGGCATGAAGATTCAGAAAACTGAAAAGCAAGCTAAATTTGGTATTTTAAAATGCTTTCAACGTCTATACAGTATCTCTAGAAGTATGATCATACAAGGAAAATCTGGAAAATGAATTCCTTTACTTAATTGAGACATTTTACTTCTGATGCAATCCCAAGCATAACTGCTGTGGTCTCCACTGTGTCAGGTAACATTCAGAAAATAAATAGGAGAGGCTACAGCAGCAGCCTCATGTGACAACTGTCTGCTAAACGTAAAAACTTTCAGCAACAGAACAATACACTCTCTTTGCCTGTTCAGTACTGGTTTTTCCTTCAAAACTGACATCAGTTATTAGTAATTAGTGTCAAGTGACCTGAGGCTACGAGACAGAAAGGTATTCTGTAAGAGCACAGAGAGAAAAGGCCTTCAGGTGAAAGTAAGTTCAGATTTGGAGCTAAGAAGGGATCACTTACTGAAGGAAGAAGGATTGATGATCAAGTACAAATCCCTGTTGTACTCAGCCTGTTTGAATACACCATCATTCAGTATTAAATTTTGATTTTTTTACAAGTCAACTTTTCAAACCACTGCTCCTATTTCTGGCTGCGTAATTCTGCATTCCATATCACACGTGTATAAAGAACGGGATTATTGTGTACAACGATATTTTTTCCTCAAGCAGTGCAGAAAGGAGTGGGCGTTCACATATGTGTAAGGCGTATGTGTGAGCATTCATCCATATTAACAATTTGGTGTGTCAGTGGCTAGGTCTGTGTGCAAGCAATGAAAAGACAGGTTGAGACACAACAAAGAAATCTGTCCCATCTGCAAAAATTCAATCAATCATGTGCTGTCAACAGAGATTTAGCTCACAAAGAGCTTGAGTCTTACAACATGCTACTGCCTTAAAGGCCATGCTGTTAAAGAAAATTATATGAATTAAGCCATTTCTCACCACAGTATTACATCCTTTA
Source organism: Trogon surrucura (assembly GCA_020746105.1). Taxonomy (NCBI): domain Eukaryota; kingdom Metazoa; phylum Chordata; class Aves; order Trogoniformes; family Trogonidae; genus Trogon; species Trogon surrucura. The sequence goes on from CM036618.1 coordinate 107,212,466, forward strand.
TTTAAATGTCTAACAGGGGAACAAACAAAAAAATGCAGCTGTTTAAAAATGTTAACGTCCAGGTCTGTAACTCACTGACCACTGCCAAAACCAAGGTGGCTGGGAGCCTTTCTGCAATCAGCCTTACACTTCTCAGAGATACTATCTGGGTTTTTTTCCTGCCAGCTCAGTTTTTTTGCATCCAAGCACGGTATTGCAGTCGACACAATTTCTTTTCTCTGAAGAGCAGAGAGAACAGAAGTCTTCTGAGTTTTGCTGCTCTGCCTGCTCAAGGGATCTGAGAAAGCAGGGAGAACAGATGGGCAAAGTAGCACGTGCAAAAGTATCACTGAATCCAGCAAGTCACTCAACAGAAGACCTAGAAGTTCAGCTGTCACATTCCCTAAGGTATCAGATAACATTTTTGGTGGGGTTTTTTTATTTTTTTTTTATTTTAATACATTAAGCCTAAAATAAGAATATCTGTGGGGCTCTTGGCATTGACAGCATTCCATTAGTCCAAGAAATCAAAAGGCTCTGTCTGCTGGTCATAATTTATGACCTTCCAGAAAAGGGCTTGGATTACGGTGTGACTCCAGAGCTGACCAATTCCACTAATAGAAACCACCACAATTAGCATGGGGTGGGTACAACTGAGCTCTGTTCCCACCGTGACGCTTTATTTCCTGAGTCTGGGTTAGCTCCTCACAAGAAAAAAAGATTTACATCCTCGCAGCATTTAACACCCACGGACCCTGACAGATTTAGCAAGAGGTACAGTGATTCAGTACACAGAGGATGGATTAGAAATAGTGACGGTGTGGCTAAATTGCCTCCACTGTTGCTCTAAACACTGGCAACCTCAAAGCAGCCACTTAACAATACTTGATAACTACCTGTGCAATTGCAATTGCGTGTCTGCAAGCAAAGGTCATGAAACGTCCCCTGGTCACGAACGCAACAAGGCCAGGAAAAAGACAACCTAGCAAAAAAGCCTGACTGTGCAGGTAGTTAGTTACTGAACAAAACCTGTGCTTCCTGTTCCATGCATTATAGCTTTAATGAGGAACAAGTGTAAAAAGCAAGGAGAGAGATGCACAGCATAAGCTCAGTGGCATCACTGTGCCCCAGGATAACACATAACGGACACAGAAGAGCTTAAATATACAGAGAGACTGATTCTACTTCCACTATCTGCAGTCAGTGTGCTTGTTTTGGCATAAAACAAACATCCATAATCAATACTGAAGGAATGCTGGGCTGTGCCTCATACACTTGATCAAGAAATAATTCATCCCTGTTCAAAGATTACCCTTCTAAGACTGCCAAGGTCAGTGTCACTTTAGGTTATCAGCCGCTGGAAGTGCTGGCTAAGTTAAAACTGCCTAGAGCAAGCTTTAAACTTACATATCTGACTTCTTTGACAAAATATCTCTCTTACTATATCTGAGTATGCAATCCCCTGCTAATGCAAGGCACATTCTTCTCTCGTATTCCTTACTCCCTGCCCTAACTTCCCTTTTTGATTCAGATAAATCTTCCATATGGTGCAGAACGAAGCTTGATTATAGACAACACACTAGTATCGCTCAGTTGACACTCACAATCAGCATTAAGATGTAATTCAAATTAGATTTAAATACCACTAAGTATTTTTTCCAGTAAAAGGTTTCTGTATGTGCAGTTTCCCACTGTGATTAAAAAAACCGAACAATCTTTTCTTCAACTTAGCATACAAGCAGTAATTTCTTTATCCAATATGCTTCATTACCATTACGAGCTACAGCCTAATCCCTAAACCCAAAAACCTGAACATAGGTTTTGCTTTGGTCATGCTCTGACCAAGTATCCTAAAGGCAGCAGCACTTCTCTGGTCTGTCCTGTACCTACGTAGTAACTCGGAGCCTTCAAAGGTTATGGTCTTTAAGTTTACTTCAGTGCCCAAGCCAATTCTAAAGCAGTTTTTAACTTCCAAAGTCATTTAACTGCTTTTTTAAGATGTAAGCATGGGTTTTTTGATTCCAAATCCAGCAGTACCACTGCTCATCTTTACTTAAAAATTTAGTGTTAGAAAGTGGAATTGCTTGGGTGCCACAAGGGACTTTAATGACCAGATAATTTCCCAGGTAACCTTGGCAGGAGCGCAGAGGTCATGCAACCTGCTAGGCTTTGCACCACTTGACAAGACTTGGAGCAAAAGCCTTCAGAAATCAGCGAAATTTTCCAAACTCAATCTGGCTCCGTAATCCCATAGGAAAACGTGATTTTTACTTTATCTATCTACTACTAAACGTTCGACCTCCGAAAACCATTCTTCAAACATAGAATAATTAGCATTCTGAAAGTAAATGGAGAAAACATTTATGCTTTCACTAGCACAACCATGATCCTAAAACTTCTGTGTTGCTGTTTCAGTCAAATCAATGACCTTTTCTACTTTGGCGGTTTCTAGCAATAGTTCAGGCTGCATAATCTCTGTCCTTATAAATACTAAGCAAGGACCCACACTGTACAAGAAGAGGAGAGAGCCGTTCTCTTAAGGAGCGAGCCCATTATGACAAGAAACTGAATAGATGCGTAACATCTTGCGGAAGTCTGATCAAAAACAGGAACACGAAGGTTAAACCTCTCAGCAATATCAGATTGTTCAACAAAAGATGCAGCTGGCATGGAAAGATGAACCTTTGCTTCACTGTCTCTCTTTCAGAGCTAAAAATACTAGTGAGTCATGCCAGTAGCAGTGTTGCTGTTTAGCTTTACAAATTCAGGTCATTAGGCTTATATGTACAGAATCATTCCGTTCTACCATGGATCATGAAATGATAGTAAGGACATGAGTGTTCAGGAATTGGGCACCAACCAGCCCTTGGTTTCAAAACTCAGTAGGGTATCTCAGGAAAAAACAAAATTATTAAGACCAAAATTACCACCATAACTAGGAAGAAAAGGGGAGCTACACATAAACCTCTGAATTGTATATTCTTCGATCCTTTTTCTCCCCATCTAGTACTGGTTTGGGTTATTTTTCTGTCTTTTTTTGGTATTTCAGATCAACACAAGTTATAAAGTGCTTGTGAACTTATTTTTTTAAAAGCTAGCTGATCTAGACAGACAAATCAGATGATCTGCAGAAGCCCGCATATGAATCAAATTACAAATGAAACATACTAAACATTTTTAAAGTGCCTCGTAGCTTCCCAGAGAATCTCCCAGAAAAGGCACCAGTCCACCTGTCTGTTTCATTTTCAGGTAAGTACTTTTGAAAATAGGTCAGAGAAGGAGATCAAGGCTATAAGGGAGCAAGAATGAGGGGTCTTTAGATGCTCAAAGGAGAGGCTGTATATCCAGCCAGAAGGACCAGCATCATCTTGTGTTGCAGAAATGAGATTTTCTTCATCCCTTCATGCAAACTGGGGTGAGGCATTGCTTCAGAACTCTTTCATAAGGCCCAATGTCCTCATCTCATAAAACCTCCACTCACCCCTAGCTCCTTCATTCCCAAGGTCAAGTGTAGGAGATGAAACAGAGGATCCAAATTTGCTCTTGCAGGAAATTTGGCAGCGCTGCTGGCAATCAGACCCCCCACGGCCTGAACGACTGCCTTGGAGCAAGAAAAGGAAATTCACAGGAGAAATGGAAAGCTGATGAATAGGAAAATCCCTGCATCGTCCTATTTCCAAAGATGTTTGGATCAGGGAAAAAACAGCAAATGGTATTTCCAAGCTAACAAACAGCAGTATCGTGTTAACATTCATAGTAAGCTGCCAGTCTCATTGGCTCCTGAAATGCTGCTGCAGCTCCCTGTACTGCCTTGGGTTTGTACTTCAGAGATCTTATGATAACAGAATTGTTTCACTAGACAGAAAAAAATCAGCATATGGAAAATAATTTTTTCCCAACAGTAAATATATAGGTACACTGTCAAAGGACTTTTTCTTCTCCAACAAAACAACTGAAGAATTAAATTGAGGTTACGCACGGCAAAAAGTGCTAAGATGACTAAAAACAGTTGCAACACGGAGCTGTTACATTGTTTCCTTGGAAAAAATAATTATTAGAGTTCAGATCAGATTTATAACTATTTCCTCTGAAACTTTTTATTTTTAAATCACAGCCTTATACAGGCCGGAACAGCAAATGTAATGAATGACTTACCTGTGATATTAATGCACTGCAGCAGAATCTCTTTAGCTGACATAATCCTAAGCTATTTTAAACGAGTGTCTTCTTTTTTTTTTTTTTATATTCTAATGTTTTAAAAGCATTTTTTTCAGTCTGCTTTATGAAATTAGATCCCCATAAACTTGGTCTGCCCAACATGCTAACTTTCTGAACTGCATACATCTATTTGCTCTAAGTACGAGGTTTCTCAGACAGCCTGTTGAAAGAACGAAGAAAACTCTACCACATGCAGAACCCAGAGTTTAAAAATGCACCCGTTAGTAGCATCCAGGAAACGCACCTCCTATCACATCAAGGCTACTGCAAGAGAAGCATCTTTCATCCTGGTTTTGACAAAATTCATCTCCCCACAGTGAATGCAATTTATCTGATGGATTTCTCTTTGAAATGAGGAATGAAGTCCTTCTCTGTAATGTTACTGTATATGAAATAAAAATGAAATACAACCTAAATATACCCAACACTATTTTGCTCTCCATCGCTCACATGAATCCAGCATCATTCTTGCACCCAAACAGAAGCATTAGAGGCAACACTCATTCATTTTGCAATGCAAAAAGCAACCTTGTAAATTGTAAGAACAAGTATAAGAACCTTGAAATGTCAATGGGAGTAGTGTATTTTTTACAGTTTCATTGCTGGGTTTGCTCTTTTTTTTTTTAGTTTCTTACTCTTCTCCAGCATATATGCACACATTATCTATCTATCTATCTATCTATCTATCTATCTATCTATCTACCTACCTACCTACCTACCTATCATCTCCACATAAGATTAATAAGGGCATGCTGAAGTCTACTAGCGCACAGAGGCATACAAAGATGGTTTTGTAGCCCTCCTTCATCCCATCAGATGTCTTTGACAGTCCATGTGCCTTTTCCTGCAATTTCTTCCACTGCACTTCTTACAGCTGGTGGGCAGTTGTGTGTCCCATCACGATCCAATTTCAAAGAGATCATAGGTGTAATGGAGCTGGGCTTCATCTGTTCTAGTGGGAGGTGCCCCTGCCCATGGCAGGAGGGTTGGAACTAGGTGATCTTTAAGGTCCCTTCTGACCCAAACCACTCTACAATTCTATAATTTTGCAATAGTTCAAATTATTTTGTTTGGTGTACATTTCCTGTTGCACATTTCTCTAAGACCGGTGCCCTGGATAAGGCAAACAGTGACAGATGATGCAGAGGATATCAGCAGTGAATGGCTCTGCTAGATTTGAAAGATGGATTCTTCCACCTCGGCAACCATTTCCAAGTGTCTTTCTTCAACAAGAGAAGGGGCTAAAGCCTGAAACAACAACTCCACTCTGAAACAACCCTGCTCTTTAGGACATAAATCACAGATCAGAGAGGGAGAGTTTTAAAATGTGGGTACTGGGCTGGGAGAGATACCTGAGTGCAGTCAAAAGACCAGCCTACGGCAGTATAATTTGCATAGGGGCACACAAGACATAAGAGGGGTGTAATCACGAAAATGTGTGTAAAGGATTTTGTTGGTTCTGGTAAATCTACAGGGCTGATGCTTCCAGGCAGAAGCAGAGCTTATTTGTCTTGGTTTTTGTCTGCTTCTGTGACTGAAGGGCTTGCTGAGAAGCTCCATGGGAGGAGGGACATCAGATGACTGCAGCTGGGCTGGGAGTTGAGAGCACTGCACACCAAGCTTACCCAGTTAACTCCAGGTGGTATCAACCTGGAGTGAAACATTCCTGTGCGCTCTGCTGTAGGTGGTCCTGCTCTGGCAGGGGGGGTTGGACTAGATGATCTTTGAGGTCCCTTCCAACCTCTAACATTCTGTGATTCTGTGAAAAGAGAGGCTGTATCCTCCATACTTCTTTCCTGGCCTCATAAAAGAACCTCAGGTCTCAAGAGAAGAGAGCAAAAACAGGAGTGCAAAAAAGAGAGCATGTGCTTGCATGAGTCGGTGATGAGAAGAATTGCCCAGGATGGTTATCTCTGAAGCTAAGGAGAGATAGAGTGGGGGTCTGTGTTGCAGTCGCAGCAGCGTGGTGCTCCCCCAGAATGGTTGTAACTGTACTTTTTGGAGATCACAGTCCCCCACTCAGAGGAGAGAAGGATGCTCTGCATTTTACAAGACCAAGACAAATGTCTGTGTATTCTCATTTTTACTATTGCTCATGATAACGACATTTTATCTTAATCCCTTCAAGATTACTGCAAAGCTGGTAATTGCAATCAAGCTATTTTATAAGTCCAATTTACAGGAGACCAAATTATTTATTATTTATTTTCAGTTCTAAGTGGATCATTTGTGTTTTCTCTGAGTAATACGATGTGTACAAAATATCCCTAAAAATGTCAACTAAGTGGAGAGATACAGAAAAATTACTGTCTGTCTTGTAAGTACCCGTAGCTTTCAGAATACAAATCATCATTACACAAACACAGGAATAGCATGGTAGGCTTACAGAGAGTATTAGAAATAGATAAAAGACATACTCTATGCCATGAAGTTCTTACAGCTAAAAGATTTACTCAAGCAAGTAGCCCTGTTGACTTCAATCCCCACACCATCGCCATCCTCCTCTTGCTAATCCAGCTCTTACTGTTGCTCTAAATCTTTCAAACTACCACATTAGCCTAAAAAAACCAACTCCTCCCCACATACTCTCTAATACCCCCCCATGCCTTCCTGTGCTCCTCCAGATTTCTGAAAGGCACAATCTTTCTGGATACCCACCATCAGCACCCATTTTACTGGGAACGGGAACTCAGGCACCAGAGGTGACAGCTATAAGTAGCTGCTTCTAAAAATTCCAGTTAAAATTGTTTATTTGGAAACACACATGGAAGTCTTAAGCTACTGACGGGCTTTTGTGTGGATCTAATCCATTACCACAGGGCTATTCAATATATACAACTTTACTCAGTCTACAGAAATAAAATACAAATTCCCTTGGGTGCAATTTAGTGTGGCAATAACCATACTGTTTACATCACGATCAAGTACAAAGAGTTGGTCTAATATCCCCAAGGAGAACAGACTGTGTAAATAAGCATCTTTTATAGGAGGGCTCCGAGATTTATTCCTGATTCTTTCCAATTGTGACTTTGGAAAATCTTTGCAAGCCCTTCCAAACTAGCAAGGCAAAGCTGACCTTTCGGATAGCTGCTGGTAAGATATCGTATCTTGTGTTAAATACAAACTCAGCTGTAACCGTAACTAAACTAGAAAAATGTTAAGTTACACCACAAGACACTGGCACAGGTTGCCCAAAGAAGTCATGGACCCCCCCCGCCGGGAAGTGTCCAAGGTCAGGCTGGATGGTGCTTTGAGCAACCTGGTCTAGTGGGAGGTGTCCCTGCCTATGGCAGGGGAGTTGGAACTAGGTTATCTTTAAGGTCCCTTCCAACCCAAACTGTTCTGTGAGTCTGTGAAGAATCACAACATCTCCTTCGATTTTGGTAGCAACATATGAACATAGGGCAGACACAGCTAAACCTTAGCTCCCAGAGTGTTAACTAACATCTAACTTTTCAGAGACACTGTGTTGGGCTGGAGCAGTAAGGATTCTTCCTCACCTGATGCAGAGAAGTGGTACCAGCAGTCAGGATGGCCAAAGACACAGCGCTCGTGGGTGGATTTGCACCACCAGGCAGCACCGTGGAGGAAGTAACTCTCAGGAATCCTATACTAGAGACATAAATCCTCAGAGAGTCCTATGTTACAGCAAAGATTGAAATTAGACTTTATAAAAACGTTTCTTATGGTTAGAAGAGTGAAGCACTAGGATAGATACTCAGTGTCAAGTTCCCAGCATAAAATTCTTCCCTGAGGTATGTATGTGGGTCCTGTTCTGGACAGGAGGATGAACTATAGGTGGTTCTAAGGTTTCTTCTAGACCTATTTCTGCTACTCTGTTCTCAAGTCTATTGTCCCACCTCCAGAAAGATGGAAATGAATTTTTTGTTCCATAGATTTCGTCAGTGTACACATTCACTGGTTCTAACGACAGAAGTGAGAACAGGACACCACATTTGCAGGTTTCCACTTCTGAGCATCTTCTCCTCCCCAGTACGTATGGGAGCTTTTCTCTTGAATCTGTATGGTGCTCTCCAGCCTCCTGACAGATCAACAACTATGCATGCTGCTGCCTTTCTGCAGCACCAAAAGAGAAGATCTGAAAGCTTTGCACTTTCAAAGACAACCTCTTCTTTTTAGCGTATTCTCTAGGTCTCCAAAATGTGAGTCCAGTGATACAATGATTCCCCCGATTCATGTGCATGCTGTATCCAGCTTTTTCTTTAGCAGCATAGAAGAGAGCTTATTTTTAGGATGCTGTTTCATGACACCCTTGCTAACCCAACTTCTGCATAATCTAACCCTTAGCAACCTAACCTATTTTCTTCTTTAGTCTATCGTAAGCTGTCTCCTCTTCTCAGTTTCCAAGCAAACTTTTTTTTTTGTTTTTCAGATTTTGTAAACTTTTCCTAAGTGCAGAATTTGGCTTTACACAGAAACTCTCCTGCAGCCTTAGCCTTGGTATGCTTCCCAGCTCTGCATTTTGCCCAGCTTTACCACCAGAGCTAAGCAAATGAAACAGTGAGGGACCAGGCACCATACCTGTTTTATCCTTCTGTGTTCTTTACATTACACCTTATGTCTTCATGAACAAAGAGCTGTAAGCTGAATTCATTTTTGACAGGAGTACATTACATATCCACTGATTTCTAAACTGCAATGAGCGGTGTAAGGTAATGGCATTCATGCCACAGCCTGTACAGAGCTACCCGATCATGCAAAGCTATTCTCCTCTCTTAACTGATCAAGTATGTTAGAATTATTTAAAAATCACACGCAATGCTCTTCTAATGGTATCCTGTCATGTAAACTATGATCATCAGCCACATGATTGAGCAAGGCAGAAATATCATTCCTATTAATGTGTTCTGCACTATGAAAAACTGCATGATACCCTTTTTTAGTGCTCAATCCCAACTTGTAACATTTTCTTATTTTTTTATTATTCAGAGTAAGATTTTTTCAGTGTCTGGAAAAATGTCATGTGCTATCTCAGACATAAAGGAGTCAGGCAAATAAACCACACTGGAAAAACTCTCCCTGTGATTTGCTTAAGTAGCAATTTCTGTGAAGAGGAAATCTGCTGCTCATTTGAGTTACAAGAGAGTCACAGCCAAAAATCCTATTATAAAGGCTATATCATACAAATGTGGATTAGAAATTTCCCTAAATTCTATTTACGGAAGAAAGTGCTGGACAGGGATCCAACGGATCTCCTCCCAGTCTACAGCAAGATCTGTTTCTTATGTGAAACGTGTCTTTAAGTCATTTTATCTTTCTATAGTCAATTCCTAATCTACAAGGGGACATAATAAAACTTGTTTTCCTTTATAAAGTGCTTTGAACTCTATGGATGAGAAGAGCTATATTTAAAAAAAAGCTGCATTTTTATCACTGTTGTTACTGTTAACCTAATGTGAGCAAGAATGACAAATTGTGTTGTTTTTTTTATTTTCATAGGATGTCCTTAGCTAAAGTAAGTAGTGGCACTGGCAGAAAAGCCTCATATATTACTTTCTACAGTTGGTCATACTGACAAAAACAAGGCTTGTTTAATATAGAAATGCACCTAATAGATTCTGGAACTTCCTTACAGAGCAAAAGCTTTGCGTAACTCCTTAATAACGAGCAGAAGAGAAACTCAGAATGGCCACTACCCAATTTAAAAGTTGTTACAATTTTGGGGTCGCTCATCACAAGCACGAAAACACGTCCAACACATTTTCCCCGCAGGAGCTCAGTGAGCACAGATGGTACCAACAAGCATTCCCACTGTGTTCAGTACCTGGAGAAAGAAACACCCCAATTCCGACAAATCCCATCAGCAGCCCAGCTGTTCAGGAAAAAGCCATTGGGAAGCCCCCTCTGAAAAACAGGTGGCCAGACTCAGTAAGGAGAGAAGCAATGAGGTAAGACAGTCAGAAGGATGGTGAAAGTTGCTGTTCTAAACTACCTCACTGTGAAATCCAGTAGATACACAGCCTGAAATTGGTTTCATAATGCTCTGCTTGTGCCACGTCAAAGAAAGTAGCTGATAAGACATAGAACCAAGCGAGGAGATGTTAGTTTCACAGTTAAACTGCTGAAATTGTAAGATACGTGTACCTTCAGCTCCCTTAATATGTCAAGCTCATTTTCTATGTTATGTTCACCACTAAGTGCAGGACAGTTTTTCATTCACATTTTCACCGGCATATAGCAGATATGAATTTGGGCCACATTATGTTATCCTTTTCATGCCTAAAACCGCACTAAAATGCACAGTACGAGTATAAGGTTTTCTACTTTTAATAACGTGCATTTCACTGTAACAAAAACGAATGGCAATCAGAAGTAGACAATATTTGGGAAAAAATGGGGTACATGATCAATGCTGTGAAAAAAAAATCCATAAGGAGCTGTAAAAGTCAAAAGAGATAGTATACTCCCAATTTTGGTAAGAATATCTAATTATCAAACCACACAACAACTACAATCATGAATGTTAAAGAACCTTCTACTTTAGCTTATACTTTGTTAAAATCTCTACTTCTCATTCCTGTAAAATTGTCTTTGGGAGGTTCTCAAACTACCTCATAACATGCCCATGAAATACATAGTTTATCTACTTCACAGATGAGAAAACCAAGCAAAGCATAATTAATTAATTCTTCTAAAGTTGTAATCATCCCTAATACAGAGATCAAAGATACTCTACCGTAATTCCGGGAGTAAGGGAGCAAAACAGAGAAGCAAAGTTAACCTCAGTCTCCAAACCCTACAGTAAATGAGGGATAAACCTTCTTGCAGGGTGCTAAGAAACTGATTTAAGATGAATCTATCAAATAGGCCCACCCCTGTCTCGCAAGGCTGCAGGCCGAAGGACAAACGATGAGTTGGCACCCTACGATGTCGCCGGTCTTGCCCCTTGCAGTCAGAATGGCTACAACGTGGTACTTGATGGCTAACTTAAGTCTGCAGAGAGGGGAACGGAGGTTGTATGAGGCACATCTAGGATTAAGATGGTGTCATGGTGGGAAAAATCAGGTCCTTCCAAAATACCGAGCTTCTCCAATAAGCTGGAGGTTAAAAACAATCCTGCAAAATAACTGATGATTTCATCAGATGTGCAGAGAACTCGAGGCTGAAATGTCTGTCTTGCCTGACAAGCAAAGCAGGCACACTGAGAAAGAGTAAATACATTAAGCACAGAGTTAGCAAGAGGATATCAGAAAACATTCTGATTTTTCAGAAGACCTTCTTTATAATCTCCAAAATGTAAGCAAGGCAGTTAAGGGGGATTTTTGGCTGGCTTCTCTTGCCAGAAACAGCTTCAGGTTGACCAAAAAGCAAGCCTGCATCCTAAACACACACAAAGTCAAGATAAGTCCACCATCCTCAGAAACATGCAGGATGTAGTTTTGGTAACCACTACATTCAAAGGCAGTGGTTAGATACTATAACCAAGGCATATAACCAAGACTTCAAGCAAATGCAATAAAAACATAGAGCAGTAAACATCAAACTTTGGTCTAAGAAAAAAAACCCACTGCTATTCTGCATGGTGTTAGTAACATTCAATACAATTTGAAGGCTTCACAACATGCTGGATTTCTTTACTGTCAGACATGATGTATAGTACTCGCTATCTTAAATGCACCTTCCAATGTGAAGGGCAAATGGACAGCAACACCAAAAAAAAGCAGTAACACGGGGTGGGAAGAACTGGCCAGGTAGCAGCTCTTCAGGAACAAGCCAGGTAACTACAGGGAATCAGAAGCTGAATATAAACTGCATGTCATATAACGACAGCAAAGATAGCCGGGATGTCTGGACAGAAGCTGAGTCTCTAAGGCACAGGCAGCTATCCCTCCGCTCTGCTCAGAGCTGTGAGGCTGCTGGGCAGCGCATTCCACAGGGACAGGGCTCCATGGGAGCAAACTCACAGTCTGAAGGACGAGCAGTTTAGAAAGCATGACATAGACTTTGGGAAAGTTCGGAGAATCTGGAGCCACTCCAGTCTTTGGAGGAACTAGAGTCTGCATTTCTGCAGCAGAAGACCAAAGAGATGGAGCAGAACATGAAAAAGACAGCAGGAAAGTTGAGGAAAAGCAGCTCTGCTGAATGTCTGCCGTGAAAAATATGGGAAATAGCAGGCTTAAATAGCAGCAAGGATGCTTCACGTTAGAAGACAGGAAAAACTTTCTAGTGTAAAGGCTGATGAAGCACTGGCAGAGGATGCTTAAAGGAGAAATGGAGACCTTTTAGGAAGATGAAGCAAACGCCCTGCAAGAAGAACATGAGTATATCTGACCCTGCTTGAGGCCAAGAGGTAAAACGAGGTGATAGCCCATCCAAGCCTGTGGAGATGCATGTTGCAGCCCTGAGGCTCTCCATAGGGTCATGCAGAAGACACGGCAGAAGAACACATCTCACCCACCTGGCCTAGCACAACATACGCCCAGGAGATGTCCCAGTGCAATGACAAAATTCTAAAGCCACATAACAAACCTCAAAACCAGCAGCTTACTTCTTCCTCTCCTTTTAGATTTCCCCCGTGCAATTTTAATATAATTCCAGCAACTCGAAATTTAAGTAAAAATATGTTCTTACAGCTACTATCTCCATACTATGTTTAAAAGTGAGCTCTGTACAACTCCTTAAAGCTCTGAAATAACTTGTCATCAGCTTAATTCACTTGTGCACTTTATTTTTCCTTTTACTAGCCTTCCCACCCTGCTCCTACTATCTTATTTTTTATTTTCTTTTTCTTTTTTTTTCATCCTACACTATGGAATTATAGGAAAAAGCAAGATAAACAAAGCTGATTAGATGAAAGCCACAAGTTGAAGTATGAGAGATTTGGTATCAGCAGAGTTAAATACATCAGGGAGGAATGAGGTACGCTGATAGCTGAAAGGTTTGTTCATTTGGAGTTCACTTCTACAGCAAATTTTCTTCTAGATCCTCTTTTGAGAAAGTCCAAATGTAATAAACAGTTATTCTCTGTAGGGTTATTGACAAGAAAAAAAAAAAAAAGAGTTATAAGTAGTATTGATTTGGAGTGAAATGGTAGAACGTGACAATCAATAGAGCTTAGTCAGATATAAAATAGAAGGAGTCACACAAGTCATGACAGGATTATTACAGGAGTCAAGTCCTGGTATCAGTTAAGGAATGGAGGAAGCTATAAATGGGATCTAAAACGTAAGCCTTGGATTGCTTTAGAGAAAAAAATAACCCTAAACTATCCATTTTCATTTTTTTAATATGTGAGATAGTTTTTATTTCAGCATATTGCCACTGCTGTTTTTCAAAAGCTTTTGAAACAAATTCTTTCCACCTCCAAAGTATTTTCATTAAATGTCATCAAAGCTCTTTTCAAATCTCTGAGAGAAGTATGATTATCCTTATTTAACAGATAATGAGAAGATAGAAAGAGACTGGGGCTACGTTTTCCAAAGCAGCCAGTAACACCGGGTGCCTTCTGTCTGGATTCACAAATCCATAAAACATGAGTCCTACAGAAATGAAATTTTCAGAGGTCCCAGGAAACTACAACTTTGGTCAATGTCAGTGGCTGCCTACAAGTTCTCAAACTCTGGGTCACAGGCTGAGGAGCCAAAAGCTGAGCCTTTGCAGCAAGCTGTGTAAGCACAGTAAGCTCACTCACATATATGACAGAGCCTAAAATAGGAGGGATCCTAATTTACAGTCCTCTGTTCTAATTACAAAGTTCATTATTTCTACCACTCCAATGATTCAGGAGGAAAAAAAACCCCCAACAACCATATACTCTACCACATGAAAGACCTGTAAATTTACTGGTATTTATATAATGCCTAACTTCCGAGCACAACCACGCTGGAAAATAACTGCAGTAGTAACTTAAGGACAGCAATGAATATTTTTCACTGGTTATTTTACCCACGCACAATCATTCAGAGTATTGCCTTTTCCTAAACCCTGGACCAAATGAAAAAATTCCTGAAAGATCTCAGAATGCCTTACAGATGGAATTTGATATAGAATTAGTTACACTACTAAGGTGAAAGGCAGCAGTGTTAATAATGATCAGTATCACAGAAGGATTTATTGCAGGCTGTGATGAAAACTACTACATTCAAGGGAGACATAAACCATATTTTGAAGAATCTCTTGCACTAATCAGCTAAATAAATGCCAACAATCAAACCGCAGGATATACACAGCCTCGGGGAGGAGAGGGTTTGGAAGCACTTCATTTTTATAAATCAAGCCATAAGAAGGAGCTTAGAGAAGGACAGGAGCTAACACAACTCCAGTTGCAAGGAAGGAACAGGACTGGCAGAACGGCACCACCACACTGAAACAGGAGCTGGCCAGGAAACCAAGGGTAACGCAGTTGCAGGGGAAAAAAAAAAAAAAAGCCATTGATTTCTAAAGAGGGATTCGTAGAGACTGCAACAGTTTAAAAGCTTGTTTAGCTGGAATCACATTTGCAGTCACGGGATTTCCACTGGAAAATGGAATTTCCGTCTCCACATAGAAAATTAAGACAGAATCACATTAGGAGGAGGATGGACAAGATGACCTTTTGAGGTCCTCCTCAGCCGTATTGCTGTAAGTCTATGTTCAGTGACAGAAAGCACATCTGGATCTGAGCTGCTCGGGCTTAGGCACTGAAGTTAAAAAATTTTTGCATAAGTCTTCGGCATGAGAAGAAGCCCAACAATTTCTATATTGGACTCTGTCTGCCATCAGTGATGCGATTCAATCATAAAATGGCTTATTCCCCCAACACAAATATATAATATCATGCCGGAGTAGAAATGCAAAGCTGCCGTCATTATCACAGCTAAGTTCATTTTACAGCAAAGCAGTTTACTTTAAGACTTTTCCAGCAATCCAAGTCTAATTATGGAATCAATTTAAAGCAATTTTGTAATTAAATGTACCTGCTGAAAATATCTCACAGGCTCAATAATTTAAAACGATAGCGTAAAAAAATGTAATTAAAATGAAAAAGGCCAACTAAGGCTGGGTCGCTCCTCTACGGGGAGAGTGCTGAAGGACGTTGCATTTTCCAACCTGAACCGGCAGCTTCCTCCCCAAATTTCTGCTTTCCGCACCTGCGGGGGGGTTTAGCACCAAGAGTCTATCTGAGAGATGTCGGAGCGGACCGCGGTGGGGGGAAAGGCTTTTTTCTTTTTTTATTCTTATTAATTAAAAAAGAAAACAATTGCGCTGTTTCAAAATCACGCTGGACTTACACAGAGCTACCGCTCCCTAGCAGGGGCCGGGGTGAGGCTCCCTCCTCCCGGGGGTCCCCTCGCAGGGGTGCCGGAGGCTGCGGGGAGGGGAGAGGGGGCGGCTCGGAGCGGCGCTTCGCTCCCCTCGGAGGGCGCAGGGGGAGGAAGTTTCCCCGCTCCCCCCCTCCCTCTTTTTCCCGGGGCCGGGGCTGCGGGGGCGGCAGGGGAGGAGGGGGGGGACCGGGACCGGGGCCGGGGCCCCTCACTCACCGCCCGCCGCCGGCCCCGGGCCGAGGCTCAGCGCCAGCTGCAGCCACAGCGCCGCGGCCAGCGCCCGCCGCCGCGCCGCCGCCGGGAGGGCACCGCCGCCGCTCGCCTGCTTCCCATGACACATCTTCTGCCCGCCAAAGGCATCCGGTTCGCCGCCGCCTGCAACGACAGAGCCGCTACGCCTCGCCGCTTGCCCCCGGGGATCGAGCGCCGGCTCCGCGGGTCGCCCCCGCAACCCGCCCCCCCCCCCGCCTCCGCTCCTTCCCCCGCCCGCCCCGGGGCACGCACCCGCCCGCCCCGCCGCCCTCCCGGCTCCGCAGCATTCCCGGCCGCCCTCCTCTCCCCGCTACCTGCGGGGGTCCCCCCGCCAGCTCCGGCGGGCACCTCCGCGGCTGCTACCGCCGCCTCCGCCGCTGCGGCTCGGCAGCTTGCCGGGGCCGGGCGAGCGCACACGCACACACATATAGAGACACACGCACACACCCCCCCGGCACACGCAGGCAGGGTTGTCCCTACCTGGGAGGGGGCCAGCGGGGATCCGCAGAGAGCACCTGCCCGGCCCGCCCGCCCGTCCGCGGCCGCGGAGCGGAGCGCCGCCGCGGGGAGCCCTGCGCCGCTGCGGGACCGCCGGCGCCCAGCGGCAGCGCGGGCAGCCCCGCCGCCGCCGCCGCGCACACGCATGGCAGCCGCGGGCAGGGCTGCGGCGCCCCTCCGCGACCGGCACGGCTCGGAGCGGCTCGGTACGGGGGTCCCGCCGGAGCCGCCGCTGGGGAAACCGGGCAGGCGGCGGAGCAGGGGGGGCTCTCGTTGCCCCGCTCCGTGGGCGCCCAAGCACTTCCAAGGGCAGAAAAAGGCGAAGTTTTAAGGCTGAGAGTTTCAGGTTGTTTTCGCTTTATGGTGGGCAGCATCTTGAGGATGCTCTTATGCTTCATCAGCATAACGTTAGATGCGAGATACCGCTTTGGCGATGCTGATACCGGTGCCACATCACTTGCAGCTTGTGGGAGCGAGAAGGTTTATTACAAAGTGCTCTCCCCCATCAGCTGCTGTTGGGGAAAGGCAGTATGCCCGAGCCTGCTGGCTGAAGCAATTTGCCTGTTGGGAAGCAGCACGCAGCTGGATTTAGTCAATCTGTGAAATTCACTGAATCGGAGACGCTGTCTCCTGGCTTAAACAGCTGTGGTGTAGCTCTGTGTTTCCTGCTGCCGTTCACAGTGCTCTGCGTTAAGGGTATTGCCCCTTCACCCTCAGCTGGGCACTGCAGGCTTTCCCTCGCTCAGAGGTAGCAGAGGGTGTCCTCCAGCTGAGGAGGTTGCAGAGATGGTGTTTGTGAAGCAGGTTAAGGTGCACGACTCACTCCTGGGACACAGCAAGAGGAAGAAAACCACGGACAAGAGAAGACACATCTGTGACAACATAGCCGGGCTCAGCACAAACCCCCACCCAAAGACACATGGGCTTCTACTAACAGCATGTGGAAATAGCACATCTCGATCCTTCAAAGGTGACAGTCAGTGTTGGTAAAGGTATATGTACAGCTGGAGTTGCTTTTGAAGGTCTCAGCTACCTGATGCTGCCTCTTCTGAGTTGAAACTTCAGGCTGTTCTACGGGGATTTTAGCTCAACTCAGTTCAAAAAGCAGTGTAAGAAGCATAGTCCTTTATCTCCTTGCTCTCCCCTGGAGAAAATGGGTATTTCATACTGAAATACAGGTCTTCCATTAAGAAAGGAAAAGTATGTGGCCAATGTTCAGCTGAGAGAACGCTTTCTTTCTGAGATACCTCTGCTGCATTTTCTAAACAGGAAAATTTGAAAACTATAGAGTCTTTTCACTTAAGCATAATTTCCTGACCAGGTGAGTTTTCACTGCTCTAGGCAGCCAAAGAGGGAGTTCAGGTTAGTAATAGCTCTCTTAAGCTGAACAAATACAACACAGGCCCAATTACATGATAGAGATGGTTCTTCCAAGGTAATAAGCTGTTGGCTACTAGAAGTGGCAGGACAGAGCAATAATGCAGCAATTCCTATTATCTGTAATAGGAGGATCTTTATTTTTATGTCACGGGTTTCATAGCTTTAATTTTTGAAATCAAAATAGCAAAAGATAACCTCCCTAGTGAGCTAGCACTATTCCTGTTTTGCGTGGATTAAAAAGCAAAGCGCTAGATACAAAGTCTGCCTTCAACATGGGTGGGGCCATTACAGCTCGATCCTTACTTGCCTCATGAGGAGGAAGAGACAAATGAAATAATGCCTATCTGTGTTTATACATACTACTTAAGCCTTGTTGCTGCTATTTGCTCCTATCCCCACATGCGTATGGCTCTGCTCTTGACTCCATTCCGCCTGAGGAAGGAAAATCAAGCACTCAGGGCATCCATCACCTACCCTGGGTGAGTGTGAGTACCACCGCTCCAGACAGCTCCAGGAAATCACTGTTCAATTGTGCAGCTACTCTTCTTCAAAATCCTAAAGAATTATAAAAATTCACCTCTTGCTGAAGAGCGCATGGATGTAGGATGCAAGATGGTGACGGTGGCTGAAGGGCTGGAGTGGCTGGCCCCCAGCAGGTGAAGGAATTTGGCAAGCACCCCTGTCAGCCATGAGAAGGGTTCCTTCAGCCCAGGAAAGTCCAACCTGATTGAGGAGCAGCAAGAGGTGGAAGAGGATGGAGCCTGAGACAAGCCTGACCACAGTGAGGCAGACAGGAAGGAGCTGTTCAACTTGGACTTGGTTTTTGGAACAGGTAGATTGCCTGAAGGGCTACAACAGCTCAATGACTAAAACTGACATCTGTAATCAATTTCAGCGCATCCTCCTGGACTGAAGAGGGGCCAGAGCAGTGATCAATGGGCTGGACCTAGAGCTCTGAGCTGCTGTTACACAGCACAGACTGTAAAATATGGGAGGGTTTATCCCCTGATGATCCCTCGCAGTGTTTCGCAGTCACAGATTTTGTGATTTTTGTGCCTTCCTACATTTGGTTGCCCCTCCGTTATTTATTTTAAGCAAGTTTACAGTCGTGCCTCAAACCTGTAGGGACTAACCCTAAATTGTCTCCAGTGGGCATAACCCCTCACCAGGGCTGGCACAGGTGGGCTGGGAACAAGGCAGAGAGATGATGCGACTTTTTTTTCCTCTGTACATCCTCACAGAGCTGCCTCCATCTCCCTGCACTTTTAGCTGCAGCTAAAAATGCCTCCTGTTAGCAGCCATCCCCCAGAACGAAGACGAAAAGTGCCAGCTCATCTGCGCCCACCAGAAGCAGGTTCCTGTTGTTGGGGCATGTAAACATCAAGGCAGTGCTGGTAGCGTGGGGAGATGTCCGCTTCCTTGAGGGGGGTTGTGGGTGCTGCCATGTGGTGAGAGGCGTTTCTGGCCAGCTTCACCCTTGTTGGAGGGGGAGAGCTTCAGCTCCCCTCCAGGTGGTGCACAGCAGGCTCCCGGCTGCTTCTAGCAAGCGTAGGGTGGGCATCCCAGCTAGATTCTGGCTGTTTGTGGGGTTACAGCTTATCTTCTCGCAGAGCTTCGTAATGTTCTTCACAAGTGAGACATTGTGCATATATTTGAAGTTATAGAATTCTATTTTTATCTTGCCATACATGCTCATCTATTTCATTCTCTTATTCATATCTTCCCATGTGCACTCATTTATTTAATTGTCTTATTTTGAGATCCCTACTGGCTGAAAGGCTAGACTGAAAAATGCAGCTAAGTGTATCCAACCCAAAAAGCGGTCCCTTACACCAAGCCAAGTCACAGGAGCAGTCACATTGACTCTGCTCAGGACTCGAGAGCATGAAGACCATGCCCGCCCTACACAGCATTTGACCCCGAGTCCTTAGTACAATGTAATAAACAATAATAAAGGATAAAAGAGGGACAGGAGGAGCCAAACCTGGTGTAGTCTTGTTCACACTGCTTATTGGGAAGGTGTCTGGACTAAATTATTTCCAGAAGCGCAGGCAGGCATTGTTTCAAAGGGAACAAATTTGTTCAGTCCAAAAAAGAGCTAGGAAATGAATTAACATAAGTGCCAAGTGGGTAGTGTGGGACCAAGACCTGGGACTGAAAACAGAGCAGACATACCAAAAGAGCTGCTCACTATCTCAGAGGGAGGAGTCAGATAGAAAGGAGGCTTTTTAGTCCAAATTCGCATTACAGCTCTTGTTCCTCATAGCTGAAACAACTATTTCTTAGCCTGGGATGTACCCAAATGTGTTTAGTTCTTCCCTTTTTACCTGAAGCCTTTGGACACCCACTGTTTCACTTATTCTAGCAGTGTCCCAAGCTCAGCAGCTCAGGAGCCTGGGCCTGCCAAGCACCAGGAGACACAAATTCTGCAAACTGGGTCAGAGTAATGTGGTTCTGCCCACATTTGCTGGACAATGTAACAGAGCGCTCATCCAGAAGCTGGAAAACTAAATTCCTTGCTATGAAGGAGCTCAAACCTGTATCTCTTTGCTTTTGTCAGTGTACAGACACTAGAGACACTGCAGCTACATCTACGTAAGTACGTTAAACGGTTCTGTGATGTCAAATCTCATTTATCTGTATTGCTAAATTGTTATCACAGGTAGGTATCATTAGGTAGCTTGGGCTACCTAATGCTCCGGCTGGCCTCAGTGCATGAGAGTGGTCGTGGGTACCTTTAATTTCCTAGAAAAAAAGTAACCCAAAATGTTGGGTACTGTGTCTGTGTGATTCAGTGTGGTTTTGTTTTGTTTATCGCATTAAGATATTTCCTCTTATTATTTTACCTGCTCAAAAACAAAGTCAGAAGGAATTGTCCTAGTGATATGGCTGTTGGGTAGGTAAGTTTTCTCCCTTAGTTAGATTGCACCAAGGGTAAAAAGGGTGTAGCCATGATTGTAGCTTCGGGTGATGAGAGAATTTATTTGTGGTGGTGTGAGACTCTAAAAAAGACACCAGGGCAGGTTAGCTGCAGTTGAACGAGTATAGGGGTGGTCAGTCTGTGGGATAAAGAACAGCTTAACACAGAAGCTTGAAATCAATTATTTGAAAATATAAAATAGCAAAGAATAGTGTTGGGATTTGCCTGACAGAACATCATTTCAGGTTGTAAGTACATATTGTTGCAATACATCCTCCAGACCTTCTGGCTATAGAGAAGCTTCCTTTTTGACTGGCCGTAAGGAAGAACTATTGCTTCCCAGGCCACAAGTATCACGTTACACACAATACTGCATGTAAAATTAAGAAAAGTAATTCAAGCATCACCCAAGAAAATGTAGCAGGGTGCTAAATGGAGTTCTGAATGCCTTGTAAGGCATAAAGCTATTTAAGGACTAAGATTTAATAATGACCTTGTTGTGTCCTCATGGCAGATAATAGCCTAAGATATGTGGCATTTCTTGTATTCTTAACAGGCTCAAGTTTTCAAGCATTTTCAAATGAACACGTGACTGCTGATTTTACCAGTTTGTTCCACCTCCTTATAAATCAGATAAGACATTCAGGCAATTTCTTCATTCCTAGCATTTCTTCATGGAATAAGCTATACTTCTGTTTTAACTTAGAAATATTAATGAGCTGAGATTTCACAAAAATAAGATGTGCATGGGTGACCTGGAGAAGTGTACATTATTGAACCCTGTAAGAATATACAGATGCTTATTCAAAGAAAAGTTCTATCTTCTCAGGTGTTAATGTTGATGTCTTACTTTTAATATTCAGGAGTGAATGAGTTCCTCAGTATTTTCCAGTCTATTACACTCCTGGGGACCCTTCTCTTCACCATGGCATTGCCTTTGCTTGACTCTGCAAGAGGCGACCCCCCACCATGTCTCCAGGTAGATTTGTATTGAAAATCTTGATTTTATCACTTCATTTCATATCTGTCTAAAAAGATCAGTTTTCTCACCTACATCTGCCTGTAGAAGGTGATTGCCATCCACTCTGTAATTGCAGGGATTGCAGGAAAGCAATTATTCTGAACAGAATACTTTGAGGTGATTGCTTGGAAGAGAGACTTGCCTCATAAGTGTGCTTTCAAGAACAGGTATGCAATTAGGAGAATAATTATTTTGATAAATTCTGAACCACTAACAATTATGATGGCTCAAGAAAAGCAGCCCTAAAATTGTTGAGTCCTGATTCCGCAGATGCTAAGTGCTGGCTGCTTTCGACTCCTACCGAATTCAAATGAGAGTCGAAGGCATTTTCTTTCTCACAAAGTCAGGATCTGAGAAGAGGCTTTCCCCTCCCTAGACATAATTACTCTTCTTTGAAGGGGGGGACAGACCCTGAAGAAAATGACAGGAATATGGAAGGAGAATCCTTCTTCCTTCACTGAGTCATTAGCACCGACAGCCGTAAAACCACATCTGGGACCAATACACAAACACTAATAACCAGCCATCAGTGTAGTTTTACCAATTAGCACTAATTACATTTCATTAGAAAAACTGGCAGCATAGGGAGGGTGGAGTTTGAACTATTTTTTTGTTTCCTACTGACCTACATAACTAAGGAAAAGCTTTAATTAACAGAAAGCTACACTTCAGTTTTATTTCCATCAACACAGTTTAGAGAAGATTACAGGAAAAAAAAATGGTACCTGGCTAACTGGAGAACTGGGTTATATTGCACTTACTGGGAGGTCTGTTCTTTGGCTGAACACATGGAGATTTTTATACTTTTCTGATTATAGCCAAATCATATTTGTCACTAGTCCTGTGACTACGTTTGGCCCTTGCTTTCCATCAGACAGTAATTTTCAGCAGAAAAAAATGTGAAGTGAAATAATTCCAGCACCTGAAATAATTTAAATCAGTTATGAGTGCCTTTCTTTTCATCCCTCTGGACAAGAAGAGGCTCGCAAAAGCAAAATGCATTACGCAGTGTTTGATTTGCAACACCATTCTAAGCATGAGTGGTATTCATCATCCTTAAGTATAAACTCATGATTAATTTTTCTATGCCCGTAGCACACTTGACACAGTTAATTTTCTTTGTGTTACGATACCTGTAGTTCTGCATAAGAGGACCCAGTGTCTTTCACCTCCAGCTTGCAAATTCATTACTCACTGAAGGTTGGCCTGTGTAAATTAAGGTGCTCAGCCCTGAAGAAGATCCCAAATCCTACCATCTGGCCCTTTTCACCACTCCAGCAGAGGAAGCCAAGAGCAGAATGAGGAGACACACATGGGGCTGTCACTGCACACTTGGGGTGGACAGCACGGCCTGTTGTGGAGGGACTCACGCTGGGACAGCAAGACACAAATTCCCTCCTACTGCTGCTTGAACTTACAGATACAAATAAGTCCCTTGGACTCAGCTCTCCCGAAAGGTACTCAAATCCACAAGTGCAATCTCTAGACCCCTGCTCAGCTGCAGTTTGACTCAGAGGCACTTCACTATTGCGCGGTAAAAATTCCCCAGGGTTTAGGAGTGTGTTTTAGAATGTGGGCTCAGGGCACAGGGATCCTGTGCTCGCCTAGGAAGCAGTGTTGCCTCTGTGTGCTGGACTGACAGGAGTGTGTAAGCTAGCAAGATGCTCAGTCTTGAAAAGAGAAGACTTCAGGGGGACCTAATAGCTGCCTTCCAATACCTGAAGGGAACCTACAGGAAGGCTGGGGAGGGACTTTTTACAAGAGCGTCCACTGATAGGGCAAGGGGAAATGGGTTTAAATTGAAGGAGAATAGATTTAGATTAGATCTTAGGAAGAAATTCTTCAGTGCGAGGGCGGCAAGACTTTGGAATAAATTGCCCAGAGATGTTGTGGCTGCCCCCTCCCTGGAGGTGTTCAAGGCCAGGTTGGACAGAGCCTCATCTAGTTGAGAGGTGTCCCTGCTCATGACAGGGAGGTTGGATTAGATGATCTCTAAGGTGCCTTCCAGCCTAGGCCATTCTATGATTTTATGATGATTCTGTTAAGAAGGGTCTCTGTCAGACCACAGATGTGCCTTTCGAACAAAAGCTTGTGCATTCCCTTGTCCGAACCGAGCAGCTGCTTCCATGGGCCAGGGGGATTCAGGCCCTTGCATCTCTTGCCTCTGCACGGTTTGTGTAGACACCGTGTGTTTGCCTAAGAAGCATTTAATTAGCCATGGAGAAAAGTAAAAAAAAAGTGCACTACCTTTTGACTCGCAGAGAGAGCAGCTTTATACATTCCTTTAGGACACAAGGAAAGAAGAAGGAGGAATCGGAGTGGAGTCCTCATGAGAGAGGAGGATGAAAGACCCGAAGCGGATGTCTTCATGCATTTTCTTTCAAAGGCTACAGCACAAACAGAGCTGCTGTTTGAGAACCCTTCCTGCACAAATACTTTTACAATCCTGAGAGAAGAATAACAGAAAAAGGGAAAATGTCACAATTTTATAGCACTACCTAATGGCTTTCTAAATTGTTGGGGTTTTCCTGTTGGGTCCTAACCAAACGCCATGCAACCCTTAACTTCAATAACACATGGTCAAATATGAATTTGGTAGGAACTGACTTACATGCGTCTTACATATATCTAGTTAAAGATGTCCCTGCTTACTGCAGGGGCATTGGACTAGATGACCTTTAGAGGTCCCTTCCAACCCAACACATTCTGCGATTCTGTGATTCTATGATATTCCGTATCTGTGCATTTTTACATTTTTTGATAGAGATACAACAGTTTGTGTTAACTTAATTTGGTAGCAAAACCATGCAAAAGCTACGAAAGAATAGTTGTGTCATTGTTACACTAGAGTTTTTCTAACTGTTCGGATGCATGTATTAAAAATCAGTGTACCAAGCTGCAAAACTTCTAGAAAAATCCACAGTGTAAAGCAACAGCCACATAGTGTGAATTAGCACGAATTAGACCAGAAAGAAAAACCTACTAGACAGCACTCGACATTAGCAGGCTTTGAAGAAGTAGAGGTTTGGATCTCAGCTGCTCTCATCTCCAATTTCCATGTTTATTTTCTACTTTTTTCATATGGCCTAAAAAATAACTCGATTCAGCTATAGCCACATTACCACTGAGTTGTGCCAACTATGTCAACTGTTCGTTTGACTCTCAGTACAGGCGATGGTTCAGGTTTGTTCAGGTTTCTCCCTGCATGTGATCCTTTCTTCCTTTTTGATGCTGGATTTTTGTAGTTGAATATCTGTGAGCTCTTATCAGGTGAGACGATAACAGATCTAAAGCTGTCTAGAAAAACTGTGATCATGGTTACTGCATACTGTTGCCACGCTGAAATTCACAGCAACAACAGGATTAACTTGAACTGAAGACTAAACTAGATTAGGCTGGATTAGCTCTTCTCCTTTAGCAAAAAAATCCAAAACAACAAACAAAAAGAACATCAGCAGTTCTTGAAAAGGGGATCCAAAGAAGGTCGGGATGAATCCACACCAGCCCTGCTGATATGTGTCAGGGTGTCTGACTTTTGTGGCAGTCTCTCCCCATGGTAGTCCCTGCAGGGAAAGCTGTGGGTCAAGAGCCACTGGGCAACTGAAGGCAGGAGGTGGGGGGGAAGAAAAAGGGTCATGGCTTGGTTGAGTTGGTGTGAGTTACCCTGTGACAATGTGAGAATAGAAGACATGAGCAAGAGAGAACAAGCCCTCTATCCTGCAGAAGGAGACAGCAGCAGTCTGCCAATGACACTTTGTGTGTGGCCACAGCGTGGACTGGAAAAGCCTCTGAAATGATGCTGCCTTCCCCACAGAAGATCCACCACACCCTCCAGGGCCAGCAGTTCCCCAGAGCAAGGGCTGAAGCCCTACTTAGCTCCACAGAGGAAGGAGTTGTCTTTTTTCTGAGTAAGATTACTTTCAGGTAATTGGATCCCCATAGGAGTCATCTAATTCTTCATGCTTGCTAATGAAAAGCAGATCCATCCAGGTCTAGTCTTCATCAACAGGTTAATTGTCATAATACTAATTATTCCCTTTTATTAAGTTTAGTGTCATTTAAAAGCTTTGTCCTTCTTTGTGATTAGATGTTAAGGCTATATTATTTATATGAGGCAATTGCTTTCCTTAAAGTGTAGAACATAAACTGAAACATAATTTCCCTGGTATAGCAATGTCAACACGTTTTTGGTGCATAAAGCATCAGGTATTATATAGACCTCATATGGTGGTGATGATCACAAGATCTTCAGATGACAGGCTTGCAAAATCTAATACTAATTAGATCTTCATCTGACCTTCTGTGTGACCCTGACTATTACATTTCTCTCAGTTGCCCCTGAGTATTCCGTATGCTGAAGTGTATTACTGTTTGGTTAAACCTCAGTTTCCAGAAGGGCATCCAGTTGTGTCATGGCAGTTTGTTCCGTCAGCTACTTTCCATGTAACAACAAGATCCCCAACTATCTCACTTGAATTTGTCAACTTCACCTCACAAATGATTTCTCAGAGCCTTTTTCATCTAGACTTTAGAGTCCCTTCAGAATTGTATTTTTTACCATGGAAATACTTCAATACCACATTCCAATCGTTTCACGAGATTCTTCAAGGTAAGCTCAGCAGCCTGAGCTTTTACATTTCTCACTCCAAGAGTCTTAAACGGGAGCTTGTTTGAGCAGCTCCAGGGCCACCTGGCACAAGGGGATGCTGAGCAGGGGCAGGACTCTCAGATGACAGGGATGTGGCAGGTGTCCCCGCTGTCTGACCTGGTGGTCTGTGTGATCAGGACCTGCTCAAGCCACCCCTGTGCTCCCCACTGCTGGGCAGAGATTGCCTTGGCTGAGCTTGCTCCTGACCTGCAAGCAGTAAGGAGACGAGGGCTTTTGAGTCCCCACCCTCACTAGCCACTGCCACCGGCTCGTCCCTACTGAGCTCCTGTGCAAGGGAGGGAGAAGCCTGTGCTGGGGTGGAAAAGGCTTTGTTCAGTCTTAGCAGAAAGGGCAGGGAGAAATGAACAGTCCTCTCATGGATGATGGTTCCTTCTCCTCTTTGGAGCAACAAACTTCAGGTTTGTTTTCACTGTTGAGAAGCTCATAGGAGCCCATCACAGTTTTTGAATAAATTACTCCATGCCAAGTGATGACAGCCACCAACCCCAGTGCTGGCCTTGTACCTCCCTGCAAAGCTGCTGATGAAAAGCCCAAACTGCCTTGTGCCCAGAAAGGAACTAAGATAATTCACTGTCATGTTCTTTCGTCCCCTCTCCATTCCCCACACTTCACAAATTCTCATCTATAATTGATTGTTATATGTTACCCTTTTCTATTGATTGTACATCACTGCTTTTTCCTAATTGCTGCTTTAATTTTTTTCACAGAGTCTGAATGGCCTTTCAGGCAATGCTGTCATCTTTCTTGGCACTGAAATCACAGTTTTTGGGCTATTTAATGAGCTCTTCTTGAAAGAGCTCACAGTTCTTCATCACATTTGCTCCTTCTGATTTTTTTTTCTCGCTATCAGTCTCACCGTTTTTTCTTCATCTTTGAGAAACTAGTCCTTCTGAAACACAAAAAATGTATAAAAATTTCTTTTTGCCCATTTTGAATGTTAGCAAGAAGTGAATACCATTCACTGGTCAATCGCTTAGCTTTACATGTTATAGAAGTGTCCAGAACAGTTTTGGCATAAGGTGGATGTTCTAGGTTAGGATGTTACCCTTGTAAATTTTATTTAAAAATGCTTTCAAAATAGTTTCAGAGGATATTGCAGTTCTTTCCATACACAATTCTTTTGAAGAGAAGACAAATTATGTGCATCAAATTTTGCTGCAACTGATTTGAATCCGGGAGTTTTTGTTCGGTTCATCATAGCCAAGTCAGAAATTATTTTCCTAACATTTGAGACTGTTTGGTTAGCAGGTTGTATTTCAGCGGATAATTTATTTATGAATCTGAGAGGAAAGATTATGTATGACTGCAAATGCAGGATAAATTGTAAAATTTTACCTATACCCAAAATTGAATCACAAAACTTCAGCCTATATTTTATTCACAAGCTTCCTTCCTAATACATTATTTAGCAAACATAACATTATCTCATTATATGTGGTCTTTGCCCCAAAGAGTTTGCAGTCTCGTTCAGGCACCAAAGATTTTTTTCTTTAGCAGGGGAAAGCATAATGAAGTAATTAGTTTTGAAATAAACAGACATCATTTCAGATTAGAGAGGATGCACTTTAATTAAGGCATCATCCAGAAACCTTCATCTCCAAGGCACACATTCAGCACCAGTGATGACAAGAGCTGTCACGCAAAGGACTTCACTGAAAGCAGAAACTGGTCCTCTTAGATTTTGAGAGCGAAATAATTTTACCTATCCCTAGACCATAGGTCCATCAACAAAACGCAAAGAATAGCAATTTCAAAAGCTGTGCATTGCTTTTAATCCTCTTCACAATATACTGAGTGCGCTTCCCTGCGGTTGGATTTTGCTGGGAGCTGAAACCATTAAGGTGCACGGTCCTCAGGCAGAGTTACAGCACTGACAATTATTCCACCACAGTTCAGTGCAATTTACCACGTCTCATAATGCCTGAATACAGGCAGCCCATGAATACAAATGGGAAGAATAATTTCATTAAATTATTTTTATAACTGCATAATTGTAGTAATTAAAACCTTTACTTATACCGATTCAGGAGCGAGCAGAATATTATACTAATGCATTGCACTTACTAAATTTTTAAGGTTGACTAATAAATTTGTGGATGATGCAAGCCGTAGGTAAAGAGCTTTGAGGAGAAAAATGGTCGAACAGCGTTTTGATTAGTACAAATATATTTATGGGAAAAAATCAGTTTGGTGGGAACAGATGGGCTTTTTCACATACCTGATTCTATGGCTATTTTGCTGTGCTTCAGATGTTTCTGAGGCACAGGTGTTTCTAGGCAACATTTACTGAATTCCCTGAGGAAAAATATCAGCATAGGAAAAGGAAAACTAAAAGCTGCCTGACCCAGGAGCTGTACTGAGTTATCCTGTTTTCTAGTCCCCCGGTTATTCAAGGCCAAAGAAATATGCTGATGTATTTCTTCAGGCTTTGGGTCAAGCTTCTAGGTTATGATCTGCAAAAACAGTGAGAAACCTAAACTGAGCAAAGTCCAAGAGATATGTAACGGAGCACAGAAAGTAAGTTGTTCATCAAATATTTACAGTCATTCAGTCATTTCCATAAGCATGCACAACACAGAAAACAAATGCCACAAAGCACATACATGACATAAAAATCCTGATTCAATACATATTTTATCCCACCCAAACCGCTGTATATCCCACAAAAAGTGCATGTAAGGGAGCAGGTTCTCTGTGCAGATTTCAACAGTGTCTGGTCCTGGGTTAGCTTAAAGGAGAATGAGAAGTCATCTCACCTTTCATAATTCATTAAATACAGAAGTTAGACACTACAATTGATTCAGAAGAGTACATGACACTTTTTTCATTGACTCTTCTTTATTTCTCTGCCAGGGAGCTCTTATATCTCAGCTTCTTATAAGATTGTTAAATTGCTAGTCAGAAGAATAAACCTTTCAAAAGATTTAGAGGTTTTGCCTTCTGGATTATATACCATGGTGATTTAATGGTAACGTGCCACGGTGCTGACTAGGGCAATTTCATTCACAGGAATTTATGGGCTACTCAGAATATATCCCAAATGATGATTACAATTATCTGACAAGTTGTTCTGTGAGCAGGAGGACTGATGTTGAGCCCTTAGCTCTCGAGCTCCCTCCCATTTCAGACACCCCACAGAATGACAGAACCACAGAATGATTTGAGTTGTATCTTCTTGTACCAACCCTTATCATCTCTCTGCCTCGTTCAGCAGCCCCTGGCTGTGGCTGGGGCACTGCTACAAACATTCCAGCCATTGCCACTTGTTGCCACATCAAACCTGCAATGGGTTCTGCACAAAAACCCAGCATGTACAGAAGACCAATCAACTGGATATTTGTCCTGGGAGAGGTTTTCTTTTCCCCACACCTTCAGAAGTCTGTTTATTCTCACTGCTATCCAAGCAAAGACAGGTTTGCCACAACAGATTTAGGCATCTAAGGCCCCTTCCAACCTCTAACATTCTGTGATTCTGTGATCTGCTGGAAACCAAGATTACAAGTCTTTTGTAATTCATGGGGAATTGCCTTTGACCTCAGTAGCTGAAGGATCATTATTGAAATCTTTAGGCTCTCTGCTTGCTCCTGTTTGTACCTGCACAGGTCATGTTGATGATTACAGCTCCTACGCCTGATCACCGGTAAGTACATAAAAATTACAAACAGGAAAGTCCCATCCAAGAATGTACAATTTCAACTCCTCTGTGACTATGAGGTAAAAAATTGTAAATAAAAAGACATGACAACAACAAAAAAGAAGGGAGTACAGTGGGGCAAAATTCTGTTTTCTCACCCTGAATTCACTCTCTGGAACTATGTAGCTGAACAAAGTGGATTTACACTTGAGTAGATTAGAGCAGCTTTAGCTCCTAGATTGTCACCCGTTATCTGCCTCTTAGCTCATGACTGTCATGGTTGCACTGTGCTCTTTAAAACTGTTGAGGAGTGACACCTCCATTTAACACTACCCATAGATCTGTAATTTCAACTGTACAACAGTGAGATTTAAGCTGCTGCTGAACTTGGCCCCTACTTTTGTTCTTCAAGAAGAAAGATGTTCATAACTGTTCCATTTTCCTAAGCTGCTGACATTAGCACTAATTTCACTTCAACTCTGATCAAGCAATGTCTCGAATGGCTCTAAAGAATGAGAAATACAAAGCTGCATCTGAGCAGAAGAGCAGAACAAATCAAGAACCTCCCTATAAGTGCTTAAAGTTACTCCAATGGAAAACTACCATTAAACCAACTCCTACGACAGGAAATAGTAGCTACTTACACACTACTGATGGGAAAGAAGATAATCGCACATACCTGCACATTGCTTCTGGCAGTCATAGAAAAAAAAGGACTGGAAAGAATTGCAGGATGTCCACTGTGAAATTTCAGGATCACTGATATGCGAATCTGTGATTTCCCACAGAAGCTCGTGCCATGGATGTGAAAAACAGATTATTCTCACCATCTTTGCAGCTACTCTCCATGTAGTAACTGAAGACTGTTACAATGTCTTACTTCAGTCTTCTCCAGAGTAACCACCCCAGTTCCTTCAGTATTTTCTTATATGTCTTTTTTTTTCCCTAGATCCTTGATCATTGTCTCTGCCTTCTTCTAAGCTCTCGCCAGTCAGTTTAGATCTGTTTGAGCTATGGTGCAAGAAGCTGAACTCAGAAACTTGAAAGCAAAATGCCAGTGTATCTACCAGGTCTGGCTGCCTTGGTAGGAGGCACAGTCCCAGGCATGTGGTTGGAAGACAGCATCATAGGTTTTTGAATCTAAGCAGCTTTCTTTTCAGCCTTTGCAGTATCTCTAGCACCTCTGGCTGTTATATTACATACCCATCTGCAATAATCATTCTGAAGTCATTACAAACTCTCATTTCTTGATTTTCAGGTGCAATTTTCATCTATAATTTTAAAATAGAAGAGTTTCTGCACTCTGAGGAGCTAAACTGGTCAATGCCCTGAGACTGTATCTCTCCTTCTGCAGAATTCTCTTGATATTTATACTGGCCCTGATCTCCTCCAGGAAGTTTGCTGCTAGGTTTATCAGTGACTGCAGTAATTAATTTCTTATTACTTTCCTGTGATGATGGATCAACCTATTAAAGGATCTGACAGAAGACTCCAGATGTGAAGACAAAAGCAGAACCACAGTGGGCGTTGCCATTGTGGGCACCAAGGACATCTGAGGGTCTATTGTGTGCTCAGAGAATCCAGAAGTGGGCATTCCCATGCAAAGTGCGTCTAAAAACCCAAGGCTTCAAACAATGCTCAGTATCCCAGAATTGCAGATTGGAAAGTTAAGGGCTGTGCATTGCCACAAGTA
Organism: Trogon surrucura; assembly: GCA_020746105.1. Taxonomy (NCBI): domain Eukaryota; kingdom Metazoa; phylum Chordata; class Aves; order Trogoniformes; family Trogonidae; genus Trogon; species Trogon surrucura. Next base: position 107,243,994 of record CM036618.1, read on the forward strand.
AAATAAAGATTTCTATGCATAACAGAAGAAATACTTGACCAGTGCAAAATATTTGTAGGAGAAATAATCTGCAGTCCCGTGCAAACTGCAAAAGGAGGAAATCCATTAAAAACAAATCACATTATAGTGTTTATGCTTATGTCTCGCATAAATGTCTTGCTCTCTATAAAGTTTGACTCTGATGAGGAGGAAAGCTGTGGGAGGAATGATTATGTGCTTATTTTAATAGAAATGATCCACCATTTTCTGATGAGAACAACACAGAAGCATGCTTGAAAGACACCAGCTCTGACATCAGTTCACTACACTCATTTTCTTCTACAAATACCTAAGTCTTGAGATAAATCTGAAAGTGTTTTAATGTTTTAGGAAAATGATCAAACTCAGTTGTGAAATGGTAAGTTTGATACTGAAAACACAACAAGCTACCTAAGAGCATAATTTGTGGTAATATTTGGGTTTGTGTCTTGTTTGGGGTACAGTCACTGAAGAACTTGATCTGTCACAGCAAAGCAGGTACATCATCCTCTATGAAGCATTTATGGTGAGAAAGAAGCCATCAAGCTGCAGATTCCCTCCACTCCTACATTTAACTTAAATAAGGATTTGCTTAAAACCTGACAAGCCATAATATCCTGCAGCACTAAAAACCCTAAAGCAAAAAAGTCATAAAACAAAAATCGTAACTCGCATCCAGGTACAAAAGGATGTTGTTACGCAAGTGCAGTTCGCTAACACTTACTCAGATAACTTCTGAAAACACTGCCCCACATTCCACTGTGAATCTCAGCTCAGTACTCACACAAATTGTTTCCTTTCAAAATCTATAGGGCTGAATTACACGGCAGAGAACAAATATTTTATATTTAAATAGATTAAACAGGCAATGCCACAGTGGTATGAAGAAATTAATGTTTTTATGACAGGAATGTTGTTTATTACAACCATTTCAAGAGAAAGATAACTGGATGAGCTTGCACATTATTAATTCCTTTTCATTGCGGAAAAGTCCAGCTTATCAAATTGATAACATATTTTACTTTGTGTTTACATAATGGGCTTGAGTTTTCTTTAGTTCATAAAATCATAGCATGTCAGAGGTTGGAAGGGACCTCAAAAGATCAACTAGTCCAGCCCCCCTGCCAGAGCAAGGTCACCTCAGTTGAGCTGAACTGGCCATGCTGACTCATAACAATTCAGAAGTTGAGCTGGCAAAAATCTAATTATCACCTGGCCCTCTCCATAGACCAAGGCTCTCTGGGCAAAGGTTGGTGAGTATGACTAAAGGATAGTGAAAAACTCATTCATTCAGAGCCTTCTAGCTAGTTACTTCTCTAGGGATCAAGCAATGGTCTCAAAATCCAGTTTTCATGTTGCCTCCTGCAATTTCAAAGTAACTAGATGTAATCTGAACAAATATCTTTCTCTTTTTACATCGTGGCATTGTGCAAATTACATCTGCTTTATCCAAGGAATTTGCAGCCAATAGGAAACGTATATTTAAAACTATCAAATTAGTATGGTTGCATTTTCGTGGGCAATGTAACTAGCATGCAAGGCAAAATGTATCAGTGGAGCAGTTCACTGTAAATCAAATTCTTCAAAGTGATCAACCCTCCTTGTGGGTGTTCAACAGGTGGGATCAGTCAGACTTGTAGAAATCCTCTTTCTTTGACATTGATCACCAGATTTGGCATGCAACCCAGCACTTACAGCAAGACCGATGGACTCTCAATGATGAGTTGAGCGTGGTGCTTGAAACATCAAAGGTCGCGGGTTCAATTCCCTTTCGGTTCTCACGTGTTGCCTGACCTAGTCGAGAGGTGGCGTCCCTCCCCACAACAGGGAGGTTGAATTAAAATGATCTCTAAGGTCCCTTCCAACCCAGGCCATTCTATGATGATGATGAAACTTCAGAGAAACTTCAGACCCTGTGGTTGACTTGTCTAGAAGATGTGGAGTAAGAGGCAGCTTTGAATAGAGCTAAGTAAAGCACCTTCTGAAATACTTTTTATTACATTGGCCTACTCAGGATGACCCATGACTCTTTGTAAGGGTGGAGTCTTGTGTCACATCACTGAGCCCAGCAACCTGAATGCTGCCTCTGTCACATGAAAGAGCAGAGTGGAGCACCAACAGCAATGGAGAATGCGCTACTGTACTGGGAGAAGTCTGTGCAGCACATCTTGGCAGTCCTTGCTTAGGCAGAAGTGAACCCATGCTACACATGCTCCAAGCTAGCATAGAGACATGGTGTTATCTCTCAGCAGAATTTAATAATACAGGCCTATTCCATTAACTGTGCCTTCCAGACAGGTCTGAACGCCAGGCAAGTTATCTCATACCCACTCACACAAGAACAAGTAGACATACTCTGGCCACATTAAACATGAGGGAAATGCTAACTCCCTCCAAACAAGGACCTTGAGCCAACCCACTTATTCACCACAGAAACTAATGGTAGTTTCCTGAGCATCTGGTTTTTCACTAGGAGTCTGACTCAAGAAGTAGCCAGGAAGTGCTCTTGGATATGTAATGATAAGATCACGAAAAATTATATAAACATCTTCAGGAGAGGAGCCCAAGGTGTTGCTTACTAACTTCGTCTGCAAAGCGCTTTTGTGCTCATATCCATGATAGACAAACACGCAGAAACACTAGAGTATTAGCAAGATCATAATTCAAACCTAATGGCTTTGTGAACCTTGGTGCAGAAGAGCAATTTTTGTGACTGAAATTTTAGATGACACAAAAGGGAAGGATGTGAGCAAGAAAAAAAAAATCCGAAGATTAAAAACATCCTTCCTCTTAGTTATTCCCTCAAATTCCTCTCTATTTAACTTCAATTGATTTATTAACTTCTCACGAGTGCCCTGCAACACGTAAAGCTAAAAGACAGATCTGGAGACTCTGAACAATCTACACTGAGGGACCATCCAAGTACCCTGATGTGGTCTGCTAGACATCTGCGAAGGTGTTAAGATTCTTGAGAGAAAAGCAGAAAAGCAACATTTCAAACCTGAAGTAGAACACTGAAATCTAATTAGAAAAATGTCCCACCTCAGAAAAAGGTATTTTCCAACACTCCAGTGGTTTCCCAAGATATATGTGATGTCTGGTTTAGTACATAGATCACTACACCTCACTCCGAAAGGTCAGCTACCATTGATTAAAATTTCATTGTACACCCATCTTTTGAAGGATGTCTCCTCAGCTTGCCATCTGGAAGGATAATAATGGACAGATTTGCAGGCCATGCAGCAACACTCAGATACGAAGATGAATTTCACATACTTCTGATTGCAGCAGCTGCTCAAGTCTGTGTTTTGGGATGGTTCACAGAGAAATGGCCCCTTCTGAAAGCATGAGGTCAGTGTCAAGGCCATTGCAAGGATTGATTCCAGTGTTGGAGATGCTAGTGTTGATGACTCTAATGCTGGGCACGTAAATAATAATCATGGGTAACATGGAAGGATAATAAGGGATTTCTCTATGGCCATCTGGGTAGAGAGAGAAACTAAGTCTCTCAGATGGACACCACCAGAGGCTCCTTTGACAAGCACCAGTTTCAGCCAATATTTACTAACCATCTTCTCTTACACGGTGTTGAGCCTCAGGCTTGGAATTCAGGTGCAAGAAATAACACAGGCAGGTTACAGTTTCTCTTTTAGCATCAAAAAATTAGCAAAAGCTTCCTGGACAATGAACTTCTGTAGCTTCTCTGTGGCTCTTTTGAGTGTTTTGAGGGAATCACTGATGATAAGTTCACAACTACAAGACTGGAAATACATAATCTCTAGGATGGTACTCATAAGCATGCTTAATTCAAACACCTTCAGTGGTTTCAGCTCTCTGCTTTCCAAAGAACATCCCACTTGATTGTATCTTTTAGTATTAAATAACCGGAGTTTGCTTGTCCCTGGCATTTGTAAAGATCTCAGAACCAACAAATTCTGTGCTTTTGTAGTGGTGTGTGACTCTGGCTTCCTCTTACGACCTCAACTAATTTAACCTTTCTTTACATTCAAACCACAGCCTAAAAGGTGCAGAAGAGCACAAAGACATGACCCAGGGATGCTGTTCATGCTTGGGAAATGATGTTGCATTCTCCACCCTATAACCCATGAGCTGTCCCATGTGCACGGAGTCCTGTCTCCTAGTAACATTGCAGTCCGCATAATAGAAAAACATCATCCAGAACTGTAGGCAGCGTCCTCCAGAGAGGAAACATTTGCAGCTAGAGGAAAGGCTGTTGTTTGGTACAATATTCTGTCACCACTTAGTATTTTGATCTAGTTCTGTTTGGGAAGACATCTCGTGATGCAGAATGTCTCACCTTATCAGCGATGGACAGCAGCTGCTGCTGAGGGATGGGAGGTCTTTAGGTGATCAGCTGCACTGGGAATAATTTGAAGAGATGAGAGTTAATTAGTTCAGGGTAGACCAAGAAGGGATCTGAATAGGCAGAGTTCTAAAAGCCAATTACTTCCAGAGAACTGCTAAATGGCTTTACAAAGCTAAGAAAAGACAGCATCTGATAGCTTTTCCAACACATGAGCTCTGATCAGCAAAAAAAAAAAGACCTTTCCTTGCCTTCCCCCAGAAAGTTTAATTCTGGATGGGGGCAGATTTGGGAGTGGGTTTTCATTTTTTAAAATAAAGAATTTCTACAAGGGCTTGTAAGATACCCAGCTACTCATGAGCAGGCTTTGATATGGAGATCAACTCATCACCGTGAAACAGGATTTCGTGGAGAATCACTGTTCGAAACAAACTGATCTTCCTTGCAAAGTCAAGTTGTCATTTCTTCAAGTGGAGCTTGATCTTGGGCAATCTGGCCACCCTGGGAACAGCATTAGGCCAGACTCCCACCAGCTGGTCCCCTCTTCTCTGGCAAGGAGAAATTGTCATTTATATAACTAAAAACCCAATGATTTCCTTTCCTTGGTTTGCACATTAACATATCAAGGAACTCTCCTTGTGGTCTTAACCCATGGCTAAAAATTAAGAAGTGTTTTTCTGTGCGTTCAAACACATCCAGTGGGTTGTATAACACTTACATAAAAGCAAAAGGATGCTCAAGGCAGGCAAAGCTAAGAATGTGAGCAAGAAGTGGACCATCTGTGGGCTGGTGAGTGGCTGCCTCTGTGGCTGTTAACACTCAATTTGAGCCGGACCTGCCAGCTCCTTTTTTGTAAGCATGCTGTCAATGCAAATTGACAGGAATCCCTGGAATTCGAGCCTCAGAATGTATTCCCTTATGCAACGCTAATTGTTCACAACAGGACAGATATCGCAGGAGAGGATGTTTGACTAATTGCATATCAAATTGCACCCAAGCAAAAAAAAACAGTCGTGGAAGAGGCAGTATGTAATTTCAGACAGGGTGAAATGGGATCATGAGAATGTATGAACTCAGCCACTTAGGTTCTGCTTAAATTCTCAATGTAAATATTCAGCAGAATTTGCAAGGCCATAAGCTGATGCTCTGCATGAATGTGAATTGCATCTGTAGCATGTATGGAACCGTGTCTTGTATAATTCATGAAAAGAGCCACACAGGGTCGTACCAAAGGTTCATTTAGCTCAGCATTCTGTCTCTGAGCCTGAACAGGGAAAGATGTGTAGGAAAAAAAGCATAAGAAACGGGATAAACATAGCATGCTCCTTCCCCTGCTGTACCCTCTATCTGCTGACACTCACTAGTTCAGGGATTTCTGGAGGCTGTTCCTGCTTCCCAGAGCTTAATGGCCCATGGGAGACCTTTCTTCCCTGATTCTGTCTAATTGCTTCTTCAGCCCATTCACATTTGTGATATCCAAAACATCCCATGGCAAGGAGGTGCACAATTCAATTATGTATTGTGTGCAGATATTCTTCCTTTCATTTATTGTGATTAAAAATTTCATGTGTTGCCTGTAAATTCCTGCATTATAAGAATGAGCAAACAATCTTTCCTTACTCATTTTTGCAATTTTCACTTCCTCTTGTAGTTTGCTGCTTATTATTTGGAGAAAATTAAACCCTGAACTGACTCATCTCAAATATTAAGGTGATAAGAGATCACATCTATTTGTTAACTTCCAGCTGTATCTTTATAGTGGGCCTGTTCTGAATTCCAGGTACAAGTAATGGTCTCTCTGTGGCATTCAAGCTTTGAATACAAATTACAGCATGAACCTGCCTCCAGCATTATTACCTGTTGGGCTACCGGGATTTAGAAACTCTTTGTATCTTGTCTGGTTACTATGGCCATTCTCAAAGTCTGTTATTTCTATGCTTTGTACCAGATCTGTAAGTATAAGTCTATGCTTTAGGTTGCCTTCAAAGATACAGCATTTCAACGAAAATCTCACTGTGTTCAGACACAGAGGTATTGGCAGACCCCCAGATGTGAGGACCAAAAAGAACTCAAACCTCTCGGATTTAACAGAAAATCAACCCTGTTCCCCCTTTCTCCCTGTCTTCATACGTAACGTTGTGAAAAATGTGGCTATGAAATTCTCCCTCTGCGATCGCTCCACTCATCATTGGCTTCTCCATTTTATTCAGAGTTTTACATGTATCTAGTCACATTTCATCCCATGTACTCGTCTCCTAATAATGTACCAGACACATTCTCCTGATTGCTTGTCAAGGGCAAGAGTAATTTTTTTCTTTCTCAAGGGAAAGCCATATTCATACACAAACTCTCCACCTTCATGCCAGAGACTCTCTCCTGTTCCTCTTGGTTTTGAAGACCCTCATATGAAATGCATAATGGGTACGAAATAACAGAAGATCAGAGCACCTGTATTTTGTATTCACCTGGTACTAGCTTGAGCAGATGTACAAAAGCACAAACCTAGAGTTTTGTGGTCCCCAGTTCTCAGCACCATCATAGCCCTGCTTCTGCTACATACAAATTCAGACACAGCAAGGGGGAAAAAAGTAAGTTCCCAAAGGCAGGAAAGGAGTGATGTTTAGTGCTTCACTTCTTATAGCCAGCACTGTGGACAATTAACAAGTAAGTGGATTCTGACATTGGTTCACTTCAAGTGTGAAGCATTGTTGTTCTTGTCAAGGGGAAAGAATGTAGTGCAGTTTACATCAGCTCGTCTTTTTAAGCTCCCTTTTAAAATGACATTTCTGTAGACAACAGAACATTTAGTTGAGTCATTCTGTACAAGCTGAAGGAAATCTTCCTGCTGCAGCTTTGTGCAATCCATAGGGGTATTTATACTTCCCAGCATGGAAGTTAATTTTTTCCATTGCAATGAGTTAGGGGGATCTGAGGAAACTGCCTGACAATCATTGTGCAAGGAGAATGACTGCAGGGGACAGCAAGCTGCAGGTGACAGTAGCTGTGTGAGGATCTTTAGTCCTTCCTGGACACTCTGCCCTGCCTATGCCTTGCCCTCACCCTGACCTCACGAAGCTGCTCCTAGAAGATACACAAAAACTCATCAGGACGTGATCCTGGGCAACCTGTTCTAGGTGAGCCTGCCTGAGCAGATGTTGGACCAGAGGACCCCTGCAGGACCCTTCCAACCTCCACCCTCCTCTGTGACTCTGCTTTGGTTTTGCTCCTAAAACAACTCAGCACTTGCAACAACAGAATCAGAAAGCACTAGTAAAAGCCTAGGGTGGAGAGGAGGCATGGTTTTGTTCCCCTTTCTTCAGGAAACCCAGTTTACAAGGTATTGTTCAGAGCCCGTAAGAGAGAACTATTGCTTCTGCACCACTGTGGTATTAGAAAGGTAAGGCCACAATCCACTGGAATCAGTTGTGATTTTAACCAAAGCAAGCTCATTTTACCTTTTGTCCTCCAAAAGGCTTGCCAGTTCGTCTGGATGCAACAGGGAGTCTGCTGCATTCTTGAGGGTAGATGGAAGCAAAGCTGGAGGTGCCTACAACAGAAATGTTCGAGTTGACAGGTGGCACAGAACACCCTGGAGTTGTGACTGTTTGCCAGATTGCTGCCTCAGGTCTCCAGAGGAAATTCCTTTGGCTGATTTGTATCAGCCACATTTTGGACAGTCTGCCCCCCGCTCCCTCCAAATAGACTCGATGAAGCTCTGACAAAGCAGGACCTGAGCAAAACTCTGAAGTAGACAGTTACTCCCCTCTGTCTTTTGGTAGGTATTTTGTGAGCATTTTCCTTGATTAAGCCCATGCCTATTGCATTGGAGAAACAACCACGCCCATTTTCCTATGTATCAACCTAGTGAGTGGAGCAATAACCCAAACACACACCAGCTCTACTGCCAGGATGAGGCACAGCAGTGACGTGGTCTCATCAGAAACTCCCCTCCTACACTAGATATACTCTCAGTGTTTGGGGATCTGATATATCTCTCCCATTTCAAACCACCACCATACCTCCTCCACCTTCTTTGAGGACATCAAGCAGAGAGGAAGGTGCAGATGGCAAGATTTTTTGCCTGATATTTGGTATCAGCTGTGACACTTTGCTCATCCAAATGTGGATCTAGAAAGCTAAAACTCGTGCAGCAAAGTGACTTCTTGGATGTAAACAATACCTCAAGCTGTTGCTAACTTTTCTCATTGCACCTCTGCATTCTCTGACAACATTCCTATATTCCTCCCAAGTGGCCAGTCTTGTTTTCCACATTCTGCAAATTTCCTTCTTCCATTTGAGGTTTGTGTTTTTTCAGAAGATCCTTACTCATCCATGCAGGTCTTCTGCCTCCTCTGCTTAATTTCTTATTCGTAGGGATGTACCAATCTTGAGCTTGAAGGAAGTAGTGTTTGAATACTGACCAGCTCTCATGGACACCCATACCTTCTAGAGCGCTGATTCATGGTATTCCACCAAGAAGATCTTTGAAGAGACTAAACTTCGTTCTTCTGAAGTGATCCTAGATTTTTATTTGCTTCCTCCACATCAGATACTGAACTCCAGCACCTCATGCTCACTACAGCCAAGGTTGCCCTCAACCTTCACATCCCTAACAAGTCCTTCTTTGTTCGTTAATACAAGGGCCAGCAGTGCATCTTTCCTCATAGGTTCTTTCACCATTTGTATCATGAAGTTATCCTCCATGCTCTGCAGGAATCTCCTGGACCGAGTGTGTCTAGCTGTGTTGCCTATCCAACAAAGATCAGGGTGGTTAGGTCCCCTGTGAGGGCCAGAACCTGTGATTTTGAGGCTGCTTCCAGCTGCCTGTAGAAGGCCTCACCAGCTTCCTCCTCCTGATCAGGTGGCCTGTAATAAAAACCCACAAGAGTATCTCCCATATTGGCCTGCCCCTTAATCTTTACCCGCAAGCTTTCAAGTCACTCTTCATCTGCCCCCAGGGAGAGCTCAATACACTCCAGTTGCTCACTCACATAAGGAGCAACTCCACTACCTCACACGCCTGTCTTTCCTAAAGATGACATAGCCATCCATGCCAGCGTTCCAGTCATGTGAGCTGTCCCACCACATCTGAGTAGTTGCAACGAGATCACGGTCCTGTGAACACACGCAGATCTCCAGTTCTTTCTGCTTATTCCCAATGCTACATGCGTTGGTCTATAAGCATTTCCGAGAGGGAGTTGACATGTAGTTTTGGCCTACAAAAACTATGGTGGGTGGTAGGCCTTCTGGTTTTCAAAGATACCAGCACACTGCCCTACAAGTGCTGGGCTATTACACCCACGTGCCTCTCTAGCAAGCCTAGTTACATCCCCTCTCCGCCTTCAAATCTAGCTTAAAACTCTTTCAATGAGCTCTGCTAACTCTTGTCCTAGAACCCTTCTTCCCCTGCGAGACAAGCTTTTTGCATCCGTCATCATCAGGCCTGGTGTCCTGTAAATCAAGCCATGATCAAAGAACCCAAAGTCCTGCCAGTAACGCCAGGCCTGGAGCCAGGCATTGATCTGCTGGCTCTTTGTATTAATCCTGTCATTATTCCTCACAACTGGAGGGATAGCAGAGAACACAACCTCTGCTCCTGACCTCTTGACCAATTGTCCCAAGGCCCTGAGGTCTCTCTTCATTGCCTTCAGACTTCTGGTTGCAATTTCATCACTGCCTACCTGAAAAATCATTAATAGGTCTGAGGGCCAAACTAGGGTAGAGTTTTCTCTCTACATTCTTAACCCAGCTGCCAAGGAAGCAGCAGATTTCCTTAAGGAGTGGGTCTGGTCTGCATATAGGACTTTCTGTTCCCTTCAGAACTGAATCCCCTAGAACAAGGACCCATCTTTCTTTTTTTACTGAAGAATGTTTGATGTGAGGCATAGTCCATCTTGGCCCCGGTGACACCTCCAAGCTAGGTGAACCATTGTCTTCATCATTTTTTTGTTCCCCTTGCAGAACATACCTGCTTTGCAAGGATTCACAGGAAGGTTACTGGAAAGACATGCCTGCCATGTCAGGCATGGACTTGTCACTATTACCCTCTGTCCTCCATATCACCACTTTCAGCCATACAGTTAGGGGACGGGGAGCCCTCTGTATCTGGAGCACTATCTGCCTGAAGGATTTGTTTCAGGGAGGCCAGGGTACAACTCCAGTGATCTGTCTCTTTCTCCCACTCCCTGATAGTTTGCAGTCTGCTTACCTTCTCCTAGAAGTCCATCACTAGGTGGAGAAGCTCCTCTACCTGGGCACACCTCCTACAGGTGTGCCCACTACTGCCAGCCCACACCCACGGCTTAAGAGCAGGGCACACCCCACAGCCCAATGCCTGGGTGGTGACATGTTCCCACTAGAGCTCTGTCTGGAAAGCTGCAGCAGAGCTGGTGCATACAGATTTCAGGGATGCTGTGGTCTTCTGTTGAACTACCACCGTTCCTTCCTGGCTGACTCGGCAGGCTTTTGGCATCCTCTCAGGCAAAATACTGCACCCTGGATGTTGTACTGTGCCCTGTTTGCCCAGTCAGCTCATTTGCCCAGAAGCTCCCAGATGCTCATTTACTTAGTAAACAAGGGGCTTCTTTTATAAGGGGGGGTGTGGTCTCATCAAGTGACCATTGGCATGTTTACACCTCGTTAAGTTCCAATCACCTTCAGTTCGTGTTTCTAGGATATGCTGTGGCATTTCTACCACCTCCATTAAAGGATCCCCTTTTCAGGGTACCTGGTCATGTCCAAAACTGTTGTGGCAATTGCTTGTATGTTTGGCCTTAATCTAGGTGTGTGGGGGATTTTTTTCAAGTCTCCACAAGAATGTGACCATGAACACTACAGCAAACATTTAACAAGATGTGCGGGCCAGGTCCTCATTAGTCTAAACGAGAGGAGAAGCTGCAGATGCATGTGGAGCCACGATTGCTGAACAACATGAAGTTGATTTGAGCTTGGATGAAGGGAGTCTTTGACTGGCATCCAGCCCTACATGCTAAAGGGCACTGGTATGAACCAACGTGTGCAAGCCCTCAGACACATTACATTGCGTATTGCTGCAGTGTCCTTCATTGGAATCTGATTTTTAAATATCCTGAAAAGCCAAGGGCACCTGGAACAGAAGTTTTGGATTAACCTGTCATTGCAGCTGTTTTAAATCTGAATTCACCTTGTGTTTGAGAGTGTATTTCCTTAAGCTATATTCACAGCACCCACTATGACAATGTTGATCCTGGGCATTTTTTTCCTTGCAAGCTTGCTGTACTATCACCCACATTTCATAAAAAGGGAACAGCAATATAGGGGGACACTTGCAACAGGGTCAGAATAGGCTGGCATGGTGGAAATGGCAAAAACACTGAACCAATGTAGAAAAGGTGGACCTGGTCTAAACAGGGTAGGCTTGACTGACAGTGATATTGCAAGTATTTATATCAAGTCTGAAATGAAAACTCAGAGTCAGGACTATTTACATTATCTCCTTTTTATTCTTAATACTGGCAATGATGAGGCTTGAAAATAGAATTACTTCAACCTTAAACATGGTGCTATACTTTGTATACACTATAGTTGGTATTCTCCTTAGGGATTTTTGACTCCTGATTATTATGCCTCGTGCTTTCTCATCCCCTCTTTCTCCTTCTCAGTTTTACTGCCATTTACTTATGGCACTACCCACCCTGAGCAACCAGGATATCTCCTCTAAGCAATACTCCCAAAGTAAATTCCATTGGGGTTTAGAAGCACACTTAATATAGCCACAACCACCTCTCTTTATTACAGGAAAATCCAAACGTGGTCACTGTTTTCAGACGAGCTTGTGAACCATGAGAGATTGCATGCAGAGTTTTCTACAAAACCATTAAAACAGCCTCCTCCACCTGCCTGTCGTTTAGCTTGGGGATAGGTTGAAGTCAGTCCCATACACAAGCCTCTGCGACATGCCACAGTTCTCTCCAGAATAACAGGACTTCCCAAAGGAGTACCTGAGGCTAGCCTGGTACACAGTGAGGAATGAAAACCTATTTTTCTGAAAAGAACCAAAGATACAGGCATTAACTGCGATGTGCATCAAGTTCCCCCTGCAAGGCACTGCATCATGCTGTCAGCCAACAGCGGTCCATGTCTTACCCTCACACCCTTTGTAAGACCACGGAGGTTTGAATACAGACTGCAGATCCAAGCTGCAAGACTGAAGCTGCCTCTGCTTGCTTGGGTAGATCTGCCTCAGCCAAGGATGATATGGCAAAATTTCCATATGAAAACTATGTGCCCCAGGAAGAAGAAAAAAAGAGAAAAGTCCTCCGTAATACGGTGCTGCTGGGTGGAGCCGCTGAGAAAAAACATGCAATTTAAATTAGTCCCTTGGCAAATCTATGGTTCTTGTTCAGTCCTACTGCACAGGACACAAAGCATCAGCCTCAACTCTGTAGTTCCTCAAAGCACTCTGTAAAAGAGCCATTTGGTGAAAGCTAGAGAGAAGTCAGAGCGGAGGGTGACAGCATCTCTCTGTGGCACTTATTTTAATGATGGAGAAATCCTGTGGGATGACATGAGCTAGAACACAATTTAGAGCATCTCCTAGCACTGTTTCAGTTCCCAGTTTGGACAGCCAGGCCTCACATGAACTCAGAAGTCCGTGTGATCTAAGCGTTGCGAGTTTGTTGATTTGCGTAACACCAGGGTCTCTGATAAAAGCATGATATCTCAAAAATCTTTCCCCAACCTTGAAGTAAAAGTAGTCTTTATTACACTGTACACTTAGCCAACCCTGCAATGCCTCTGTGGATGTGTCTCTTAACTAAGGCAATGCACAGAGGTGAAATGAGTGTTGCCTGGAGAAAGTAACTTTTATTAAAAAGAAACCCAAAGAAAACACTTCCTTTTGCCAACACTTCTGTGTCATGGCACAGCATATGTCTCTCTATTACGCCTGTGTAAGACACAGACTTTTCGTACTTGGTCTAGGCAACAAAGATAGCAATTTAATTCTGATGGTAAATAACCACTTTCCCTCCCATAAGCAGCCTTTGCTCTCATCAACTGTTATACTGCCCTGTTCACGTTAATCATAAACAAATTCCTTCTCATGAGACACTGAAACCAATTTCCTTTGACTAGACTCAAATCTATAATTCACTCCTGCTACTAACAATCTTGACTTCAGATCAAACTTTCTGAGAACATCTAATAGCATTTGCCAATTAAATCATTAGGCTCAGTTATCTTAAGTAGATGCAAATTTTACTGGGAAAACTAGAAAGTAAATAGCTGTTGAGAGAGGAGATCTCTTATAGTACAAGTGATAAAATATTGCTGATCGGGGAGTGGTTCTTTTTCCTAGGGTGAAAATATGACTGATACAAATCCTGAGGGACTTGGGTGTGATTCCTGAAGCTCCTTCTGAACTACTTTATCTCTTGAGCCTTGCCACACTCCTCGTAGAAGGAAAATATCTGTGAAAGTAGGCAACATTAGTTAACCTTGTGTTTCTCTCAGAGCCTGTCAACAAGTGTGATCAGTGGTCTGAAGAAAGAAGATCCTTCTTAGCATGGACTCAAAGAATGACCTGAAGGAGTGCTGCCATGTAGTGTCTCATACATGGTTTGTGATGGCATCTGCTTGCCCTCATTTATACCTACAGGTCTAGTTTCAACACTAGCTTAATACTGGTCATTTTTTTTTCATAACAGCATAGTTGAGTGCCTCACAGAGCACATAAGGATTGTCTTTTCTTCTTGACTGCCTTAGAGAATGCTATATACTGAGGGACAAAATACTGCATACTGTGTCTGTTGGTGAGTGGCACTATAATTCCCCAAGAGAACGCAAATTTTAAGGCTTATTTAGCTCAGGAGGCTTAGCCACAGCAGCCTGGTGAGACCATTTGTGGGAATATAGCACGATGTTACAGGTGTTCCTCCGCTTCCATCTAATGGCTGTGGATTCTCAGCCCAGCTTTTTGCTTTCTTGTATTTGACTTCATGCATTTGTCTTTTTCCTTCTGAGGAACACAGTTCCTCATTTACCCGCCTTTCATCTTCCCAGACACAGGCTGACTTAAAATGTAGAGTGAAGTCTGCAGCGCACTTAGTAATCCCCGATTCACCCTCTAATTATCATTCTCCCAGGTCTTACTAAACTACACTTTCACAGGTGACATCTTGATCTGTCCTATAAGTCCCTGAATACATTTTCTTTGAAACATTGTCTGATGGTTTCAACAAAAGCAGGACTTGTTCTCATTGTTAGTTTCCCATTTAGAAAATTCTACTGTTTAGGAGCCACCATTTATTATGACTCACTGACGTACCATGACATTAAAAAGAACATTGCATGGATGTACTGAGAATACAGTGACACTTTGCATCTCCATTCCCTCTCCTTTTCCCTCGCCCTGGATGTCTGGATTGTTGTGCTTCATTCTAGAAAACAGAGCAGAGAGGAACAAGGCTGGAGGAGGCCACATGCCTTTGGCTCAGAAGTGTCTGAAGGCTGGACATTTCATGGAATAGGAGGATCTGTAAGGTGAATATTCAACTAGACTATTGAAATCAGTTCCAAAATTGAAATCTGTTTCCAGTTTGCAGCCTGCCAGACTGTAACCGGTGGGGAATTCTTTGCCGCCCCAAGAGATTACCATTACTTTGAATATCCCTGCTTCTCCTATATTCTAAATCAAGGTTTCAAAGCCAAAACTATGAGGGCTTTTTGCTTGAAGGTCGTGTTACAACCATGTCAATGTTTTGATTTCAAACATTCTTCCTGTAAACTAAAATCTTGAGGGAAAAAAAGTTGAATCAATTAACTGATATTCTTGCATTTGGATTGCAGTCCCTTAAGCGTTGGCATTTGCTAGATGAGAAGTGAAGCACTCTCTTGCTTTCCTTGCCTGGTGAGTCTCCTTCATCAGGATTTCAGGAGGTCAGGGAGATGCAGATAGTAGATGACAACAGAGAGACATTCAGCTGCAGCTGGTGTGCAAGCACACACAGCTTTATCTATAAATCTAATATATTCAGTCCTGACAAAGCAATCCAAGATAAGCGAGGAGTCAGCCAGAGCTGGTCTTATTAGGATGTGATATAATTAATTTAAATTTACTTATTTAGTGAAATTGTGATGATCAGTGTTTTGTTATCTCTCCAAATGACAGGGTTATTAGCTTTGGGCTGCCTGAGTGTATGAAGTAGGAACGAACTGTAATCAAATAGCAGGCGTGTACATGCCACATGTAACACACTAATATCCCTTCCCCATCACACCCCCTGGCCATAGATCCTTGGTCTTTTACTTGTTTGACCTCTGGAACGTATTAAAAAACTACAGACAATCAAAGGCTGTACAGTCACTTACTACTGGTTGTGAACAATATTAATCAGAATTTAATTTCAGCTGCTGCAACACATTGTGAAATACAGGCACTTTCTTCAAACACCTCCTGATTTTCTCTCCCAGCTTCCCAGATTTCATTAAAATTACCCAACTGAACTTTATCTTGCAGTATTCACGTCACGTACACACAATGTTTAGCAAATAAGCAAAAAAAACCCAAACACCAAACAATCCAAAGTAAAAACAGACTAAGAAAATAATATAATAAGGACAGAAAATGTCAGCCTTAGGGCACCACAAAGGCATAGATAGGGTTTCAATTCAGCGATAAAAAAGATTTTGTTTACTCTTTAAAATGTAAACATTTGTCATAGTGACATTCAGCTGCTTACAAAAAACAATGCCAGAATTCTAAGAGTTAGTCTAACGATAATCTTAGGTGCTCCCTCACCCCAAAATATCTTAATTTCTAACAGCTCACCTGTCTTCACGCTGCGTGGTGCCTTGCCCCATAGGATGACAGGTCCTTCCAAGAAGGACCGTGGCTGATGTCCCTCAGACTCTGTCTCCCTGTGACAAGGTGCAGGGCTGGAGGACCTAGCTGGGGATCAGTCCTTGCTTCCTCTCCCTGAGTCACACACCAGAGCCCCAGAGCACCAGAGCTGGTACTGGGCCTAAGCTTGGGATCAGTCCTGTGCTGATGGTTTGATTCCACACTGAAGCATCTCTCTAAGAGAGTTGCAGCAGGTGAGCACAGATGTAAGTCACTGGCAGCACGGCTGTGTTGAGTACAAAGTTAGGGGCATCCTCTTCTAACTGGAAATAAAGGATACCACCATCTGGAAAGCCAGGGGCAATCCCTTATTCTAATTTACTTTTCAGGTATCCCTCTGTCATTTTACTTTTTTTTGTTTTCTAAAGAGAAATAGATATGCATCTCTACAATACAATCAGATTTGGTTATCATAACATTTGTTATTATTTTAAATGCTACCTACCAATTTTAGTATGTTTCAATGGGGTGGGGTTTTTTTTTAAAACGAATTTACAACATTCTTTACACATGCTCAGAAATTAGCTCTAAAGTTCAGTGTCAACAAAATCAGTACTTAGTAACTTTTACAATCTGTCCATGTCTCTTTAGAGAGAGAAAATACTGCATTCAGGGTAGAAATTGACGTAATAAATTCCATATGTGAAAAAGAAATAGAGATAATTAGAATTTCAACAACCAAAATGAGACCATTTTGGCAAATTCGATCAGACTAAGTCACTCAGAAATCTCTCTGGGACAGGAGATATTTGCAGCACCTCTCTGTCATTCATACATCTTTGGCTCATTGTGGTCATGTTTCTTAAGCAGGTTTCTCAGCAGAGGACCTTTAAAAATGGGGTGGATACACCTTGCTCTGAACTCCAAGGCAGACTGTGTCTCTCCAGCGCCACTGTGCACCAGCCAGCCGAGAGCACCCAGCAGCATGTTGTGGCAGAGCCTGAAGGGAGCTGAAATTTTCCTCTGCCTGTGAGCAACTCAGCTGGAAAGAAAAAAATCCAGAAAAGCTATGCTTAAAAATATCGCGGTCCTGAAAAAAGAGCTGGCACATTATCATTTCGATAGTCCTGCCATGCACAAGTTCTCACTGGATCTCTGTAGTTAAACAGTTCCAGCCTTGAAACTAGTTTGGAAAACAAATGATACTACCTCCTTCTTCTGAGTATGAGCTGGTGATATCCTCTTGAGTCTTCCCCATGCAGTGAGTCAGGACTCTTAGAGTTCAACTCACGTCCAAAACTGAAATGAATCATGATTATTTTTAGAGTTAGCCATGGGCACTGGCATATATGAGTATATTCAACAAGGATGTTTTGAGGATTAAAACACCCTCCTAATCTGAACTGGAAAGAATGAACTGTTTTATTAGCTGGTCTGACCTTTGCTTGTATTAGAGTCAAACTTGTGACTTCAGTGATAACTCATGTTTTATTGCCTTTTATTCCTGTTACTCCTATAAACCCTGAAAAATGTGGTCCAGATTTTATTTTCCTTCTATAACACCAAGGGAATCGTGTACTGAGTTCCCAAACATTTATACTTTGCAAATTTCACTTAAAGCAAAGATGCCACTCAGGATCCAGGCTGAAAAAAATACCAGGGCGTATGTTTTTTTGGTGGAACCTGTATTCATCATGGTGGCCTGGGACATCCGCCCAGGTTGGTGGGTGTTACTGAGAAAGTGAACAACTCTTCTGCTTGGAAACTGACCATACAATTTCATATGGATATCATGGTTGACAGAAAATACAGAGCTCTGACAGCCTGCGTGCAGATGAACTTTTCATTTTTAAAAGAGGCTTTGCATGATTGGCACGATGTTGCATTTCCAGCATAGCAGACCATCACGTGTAGAGAGAGATCCCAGCATGATGACTGGATCATAGTGCTAGTGCAGAAACGCAGGCTGAGCAGCAGTTTATGTCAAGTTCCTGTAGTTGGGAGATGCAGCCTGTTGAAGAAAAGGACAGCCAATATGGGAAATAGAGACGCCAGGAGAGACAAAATCACTTTCTCGAAAGCTCACAAGTCATTTGCAGCACAACTGAGAGTCCAACCCTAATGTCCCAAGTCCCAGTCTAACGGCAACAGCATAACCGTATCTTGCTTTCCCTGCCTGACACCTTCCATTCATACTCTTAGGAAGCAAGATGGCAGGAAAGCCACCAGCAGCGCAGGCTGAAGTGCAACGGCAGAGGGCAAGCAGTGAGATGGATCCTGAGGCTCAGGCAACCCTCACTGCTGTTTTATGCTCATTCTCATTAGGCTGTGCTGAAAGGCAATTTTTGGATTTCACTGTTTCTGCAGTTTTCATGGATGTGACACCTGGTATATGTCTTATCCAATTTGAAAGCAGATCTGTCTCACAGATCTCGGTCGCTGGAATGGATGACAGGGAAAAACAGGCTGAAGCCATGTGTTGCTCTCGTTGTGTTAAAAGGGCTAGATGAAAAGGGAGCATTACAGCTTGTATATCATAAACTCCATGTTTGCATACAGAATGATTTGTCCCTTTGGATGCCCAGATGCTTCCCTTTGAGGACTGATCTCTATCAGGATAGCTCTTTAAAATTCTAGCAGGTTTTTATTCAATCCCCCAAGTAATTTTCTAGAGCTGTTAGAAAACAGGAATTATAAAGGGATGTTTTCAGATGATCCAGAGACTATAATCGTCATTATCATCAGATCTGGAAATCAGAGCCATGGGCTGTCTCTGTGCTTCCAGAGGGAGACCTAGGAAGCCAGAGATGTTTTTCAGAATTGGCAGAGATCAGGATAATGTGATTTTAAAAAAAAATTTATGTCTTAGTGCCCTCAGGCCCCCACATTGTAAGTTATCTTTATAGAAAAAGACAACTACGCTTTTATAGGTTATCCTCTGCTTTAGAGCAATTGTTACTGGTCAAACGTATTTCAGCCAATTCGATCACTGGCCAGAACTGTGCTTTACAAATACCTTTTACAGTCTCCATTGCCTTCTAAGTCTATAAATAAAGAATAAACACAGAACTTATCACTCAACTGCATTTATTTAGGGTGCAGTAAAAGCAGCAAAGGAAGGAGGAGGAGAAGTGAAATCCTTCTGAAAGGACACAAGTTCCTTCTGCTCTGTGACATGTCAACTGGTCTCTGCTCAGCAGAGCAGAAGCTGACATGAGGCTCCTGCCAACACACAGAGGTGAAGCACAGAGCAACGGTGGCCAGTGCGCAGCAAAAGAGTGCAAGCCTGTTTAATACAACATGAAGCAAACACTGGCCTCACAGAAGCGATCTGTGGTCCATCCAGCAGACCATCCTCAAAGTGTTTGAGATTGAGTGTTTCAGAGTAGCCGTGCAGATGGAGGTTTTTTTTTAAACTTCAGAGTAGGTTTTCTCTCAGTCTCTGATATTAGAGGTCAGCTCAAAGCCTGAAGTCAGGAGGATTCATAATTTTCCAAAAATGTTTTAACAATAATTGTTAAAACATTGATTACCCCTTTTTACCCATACAGATGTCTGATTCCTTTTCTCATCTTGCCAAGTACTGTAAACCAACAACAATCAGTAACAGTAAGCTCCACATTTTAGCTAGCATTTTGTAAAATATGTTTTCTTTCATCAGATTTAAGTGCATTACTTCGATATTATATCAAGCGTCTTCTCCTGGAGTGAAGCAGATGTTTTTTGGGAGAGGTCCCAGTAAACCCACTGGCTAAGAAGTCATGGTTTACAAAATTTGAAAACAAAAGAGGTAAGGAGGTACAAAATCTACCTAGCATTTTTATAAATTTTTTGTTTGGTTTCAGGAAAATATGGAGATAAGACAAAAAGGATCCAGATTCCAGTTACTGCCCAGTAGTGGTGGAAACCCAGAGGCACTAATGCTGTGTTAAAGCACATCAGTGCCATTGAAAAATGTGGAATACGCTTTGGGTATTTAACCTCAGAGAGAAACAAGAAGTGCACTATTCTCGCAGTTGTATTTGGCATAATTGGAATGTGCTTTCCTTCAAAACCAGACTCCTCACACTGGGATTTTGGTTTGCATGTCTTTTTACAGCTTGGTTGTAATTACTCTTGCATGGTTTTATCACACACCTGCTTATACCCTTGTGTATGCCAGTTATAAGCTCAAGAGAAATGGAGGTATCTGCATGTATGGGTTCCTCACTTCTGTCAGCATCATGTGGAAACGGCTAATTTGGGGGCCAATTGTGCTCCTTGTTTCAGGAGCCTGCCATCTGTCAATAAGGACTTAGTTATGCCGCAGATTAGACTGCACTCAAGAACACAGTCTAGCTCTTGGGTACTGTAGGACCAATAAAACTGTGGATGTGCACTGCATATGGCTTCCTCTGGCTCTTGTTTACGGGAGCTCTTAACAAAGCCCTTACATCAAGCACTAAGTGTCTCCACAGTAGTCCCATTGATTTCAACGGCATTATTCAAGCAGCAACTCAGTGTGAATAAGGGTATCCATCTGGTCCTTAGAGATGTAGCTGCATCAGTTGAAGGATGTCAAGCGTTCCCCAAGCAGTCTGTGCTCACAGACATACGGGCTAGCACAAAATTAGGCCGGGGAGTATGCTGATAGAGCGACAGCCAGAAGAATCTGAGCAATAGATAAAGGCTCTGTTACAATCCAAGAGTGTTTCCCCAGTGTAATTAGGAAGTGCACTGTTACGCAATTAAGAAAATTAATTAGAAGTAAACGTTTAGGGAGTGCAGGATGAAGACGTGTTGCAGCACAGTCTTGTCTAGCTCTGTGGTACTTTTAAGAGCTGCTGGTGGTATAATTGCTTTTACAGTGTCCCTGAACGAACTGTATTCCCAGGCTTCTTTATTGACCACTCCAGTGGCATGAAACATAATTTACTACATACATCAGAATACTTGAACCTTCCAAAACCGATATCAAAACATGCTGTTCACTTTTTGCTCAGTGCAGTGAACCTCTTTGGTCCAGCCAAGTTCATTCATCTTTCAGCTAAGTTCTGACTTAGCTGTCTCCCTTCCTCCATGCAATGATCTTGAATTCAGGGATGGAAACATTTCCTGACTAAGTATCCTCAAGCCGATTATCACTGTGTTGCCAGCTACCTTTAAATTAAATAAATGAGATTTGGTCAACAGCATTTTAATTACTTTGTTTCCAGGAATCCCAAACTGGAAGAGTTCGTTCAGAATAAAACAAGCCTGAAACAAAAGAAAATCATATTCCTGGTATTTGATGTAATTTAATCTATTCTATGTGTATGAATTCAGAGAAACAATGCCCTTATTTGACAAATACTGTGATTTTTCAAGACATGCTCATGTATATGCTGTTCCTGAAATGCACGTTGTCAAAAGCAACCATGCATCCCTATTGACAGTAGAACATCACAGTTGCATAGCTCCATTATATCACAGAATAGTAGGACATCAGGTAGTGAAGAGAGATATTCTTTAAACTAGAATAATATGAAGGTGAGGGGCAGTTTAAGTGAATGTCCCAAGGATACCCTGGAAGTGAGCTTCCAGGGTATCCTTGGAACTGAACCTCAAGCTCCTAATTTAGAAGGCTACATTTAACTTTCCTACTACCTTGACAGAACACACAGGAAATCCCTGGTGTCACCCACATAATTCTTAAAGTCAAGGTTTTTTCATGTTACTCAGATTATTGGCATCACCATAAAATTCAAGGCAGGAATTGTGAAATTCATTTTATTTTCTCTCTCCATAAAGCTTGTGCATTGTTTGTGTTCTAGTTAGTTTGGACTCTGAAATTTGGTTAAATAATTCCACAGTCAAGCTTTCATGCGCTAGACCAGCATATCAGAAGTTCAAACATTATTAGCGTGTATAAAAGCACACACACACAAGATATCCCAACCCCAAACTGAGACCAGTCAAATTAAATTAACATGTAGAAGGGTGACACTCTCTGCTGGAATCAACTTCATTATTACTAAGTTCACAACTGCTGCTCCTTGTCTCAGGATTTTGACTTAAGGTGCTTTACAAATTAGAGGTCAGGCTGATACTTTATCATTTTCTCATTTTTACTTTCTTCTGTCTAATTGATTCCATACTGATTCTTTCTGAAATGGAAAATACCCTCCTAGTTTTCTGTATTCGCAATTACCATCTCCCTGGTAAAGCTTCCCCAGCAGAAGATGCCACCCAAGGCAGAGGGGAGCATTCTTCATGTGACACAACCCACATCTCAGAACAGCCCCCAGCGACGCAGCTGCCCTCCAGCACCGAGACCCCGCGGGATGCCCCGCTGCCCACCGCAACATCGCGGACACCACGAGCAATTTATCCAGTGTTTGATGAGCACCACATTTCCTAAGCTCCAACTCCCTGCAAATTAATAAGCAAATACGATGAGCTTTCAAAACATAGCAAAACACAATTCACCATAAAATATATTGGTCACAAAGTCTCTTTAAACTCCCAAGAGGTCCTACCTACTTTGGCATGTGTGCTGGGTAAATTTACACAGTAGTCTAAGAGTGTGATTACACCTTGGGAAAACAGAGACAGTTTTACAAACATACAGTTTGAAGCTAGCTAGCTTAGCGACTCTGCCAGGTATCTTGCTGATATCAATTACCAAATAAATCTCTTCAAATAAAAGGAAAGATTTTCTTTCCTGGTCAAGCCCGCATAGATGGTATTAAAGACGGATTACATTCAAGTCCAGGTATCCTGAGAGCTGTGTCAAAGAACTGTCATAGGAGTGCTGGCTAATTAGGCAGTTAAGGTGTAGAGAAAAAAATAAGGCGCAGAAATGAAAAATCCCTGAAAATCCCAAATCCTGTGCTTTCCTTAGCTAAGCTGTGGCAAAAGGACTCCATTCATTATTAAAGAAACACTGGTAATTTTATAAGCAAAGCAATATCACATTGCCCTGATCTACTCTCTTTTTGCTTTAACACCTTCAGCAGACAAAGAAGTGGCCTGACTTCTTTCAGAGGTGTGAAAGGCAATGAGATCTATGGGTACCTAGTAGTAAATCAGTTTCTTTGCTTTTGTCTAAATAGTGCCTCAATGGCACAGAGGTCAGTCGCTTATTTGCCCTTCGTAGTCTGTGGTGCCTCAACCAGGGCAGTGACATTCTTGGTGGGAAGTTCAGTAGTGTCCCCATGGAGCTACAGGGGTGAGTAAAGACACAGAGAAAACACTCACTTACACTAAAATGTGTCTGATGAACTC
This sequence comes from Trogon surrucura, assembly GCA_020746105.1. Taxonomy (NCBI): domain Eukaryota; kingdom Metazoa; phylum Chordata; class Aves; order Trogoniformes; family Trogonidae; genus Trogon; species Trogon surrucura. The sequence continues at coordinate 107,267,402 of CM036618.1, forward strand.
ATGTGTTTACAATGTGATGGAGACACATCTCTGGAAAGATTTGTGATGCTTTCTACAGGGATAGCCTAGCAGTTTTCCTGGGGATCCTGCCCACTGTGCACCTGTGTTACATGAGCTGGCCTCAGCAGAGCACCTGGGTGATGTTGCCCTTCACAGTGACTGTAGCTGCTCCACCTCAGCAACTGATGGTGATATTCCAGGTCTAGAGCACTGGTATAGACCCTGCTATCTGGGCACGGTTCGTGTCTTGGCTGGCTAGGAGTGAATAACCGAGGAGGATAATGGAAACTTTCCTTCAAGACCAGTTTTGGTGGTTTTTGTCATGTATAACAGAGGACCACTGAAACATTTTACCATATCAGCTGACAAGAAACATACATCAGAGATAAAAATGTGACCATCTGAGGAGAATGAGACAGGGAATATCAAAAAGGATGTGTGAATTTAGGGAAGTCTGAAATGCTTTATGATGTTGGAAGAAATCCCTCACTGTTATCTTCTGTACAAGAACCAGATCAAGCTACTCCATTCAAATGAGCCTAGTCAAACTTAATTTGGTGAGGGGTCATATCGAGGAGCAGACCATCTAGCTTGAGCTTAAAGAAAAGATCACCGGTTTTGTTTGATTCTTTTGAATGAATAGGGGGTAGATTGGAAGAAATAAATGAATCACCCCTTGACCAAGAAACTTCGTTTTTTACACATTCAGAAGTGAGTGAACAGACAAAACCAGCAATGTTTCACAGAGTTTTCCAAATAAGAGAAGAGCATTTGTTTTTCTAAGCCAGCCCTGTGTATTAGGAAGAGAGTGCACACGCCTTCCTTTCTGAAAGCAGCAAGAGCCAAAGAAAAAAATGCTTTCTCCAGTTCCTGATGCTTTCCAGCTCCTGCATGGATGAAAAGCTGATTCATTCAGCTTCTTCCTGGCTGCTATGTCAGCGTTTGTTCAGGTGTTTCTTTAATCCATCTCCCAGATCCATTCCTACTCATTATCTTCTGCTTCACACTTTTTCTCTTCCAACACAACCTTCCCCAAGAACCACACGAGCCAAGCCCTCCTGCCCACACTGGCAGGTGATGTTGCGTTGATGTGGTCCTGCATTTCAGGTGAGGGCTACATCGAAGATTTCAAACACAGAGGAAGGAGTTAATGAGTAGCCAACAGTAACAAGTAATTTGCTCTATTAAAGAAAGAGACAATTTTATGCTGTACGTGCCAGTTATACAGAGAGAGACAGACACCATGGCAACAAGCTTGTCAGGCAGTAGCAGGGCACTACTTTAAGATTAACTATCGCTGGGGACATCATTAGTGGTGGAGAAACTTCAAAAGCTTTGGAATTTGGGTTCCTTTCACGCCCAGAATCTTGCTTGCTTTTATGGACTTTATCTGAATCTCCAGTCTATAAGCTTAGGCTGGGATAACAACAACAGCAGCCTGGGATCTTGGATGCATCCTGAGCAAGATGGAAAGGAAAAATGTGTTCGTGGTATCTCAGCACTTCCAGGTCTGCCAGGTTGTCTGTACTGTATGGAAATTAAGAACTAAATCATACCGTGGAGTCAGGTTCAGTGGGATTGTCTGAAGTAAAGAATGAAAAGTAGTTTCAATGAAAAGGACTGCTCCTTCTGTTCTTACTCATAAGCCATGGATCTGATCATTGGCCTGCAGTGATGGAAAGGAGAGACTCCTCTGTAAATCTCTCATTCTGGGAGGATGAGCAGGTGACAGATAATTGCATGTATGAGGTTGATTCTTTTTATCCTCCTGGCTAGAATCCCAAATCCCCATGATTGCCTTACACCTCATGAACACATTTATTCAGGTGTAAAGCTGGTGTCAGATGCTGATGTGGCAGGATTTATACCCATGGGAAGTTCGCCTACAGGCAGCCATAGGACAATTAGTGCACAAGGAGCCTGGAACTCTGAACATGGTCTAATGTGAATCATATTTTACAGGAGCAACATACAGAGTTCAAGTTTTCAGTTCATGAGGCTTCAGTGCAAATGAAAACATTTCTATGAGGGAGTGGAGAGAGAAAGGAAAGATCTGAAGAACGACTACAGAGTTTCCATGGGGGTCTCTTTTGCCCCACCTTATCTATAAAGTGCTGACAATGTCATGCAGCTACAGGGAAGGTATCACAAATTCATGAACTTTTCTGACTTGCCTGCATTGTAATTCCCTGTGATTGAGCTACTCAAATCTAATGGGAGCTGCAGAGCTTCACCTCTCTGAAAAGCAAGCACAGCCAATGTGCAGGGTATAAGAGTGCAGACAGCCCAGATGCCCAAGCCCTGCCTCAGCCCAACATGCCCACTGCTTCCACTGGAGCTGCTGCAGGCATTTTAGTTAAAAGGCATTTTAGCCCTATCAGGACTAAATGAGAGAACTGATGAGTGTAGACACTTGTTCAGCTTGCAGCACAAGGAAGGAAAAATAAGGTGGACATTAATCATCTTCTTGCAGATGCGTCAAGTAAAAAGAAGAAGTGCATTCAATCCCATGAAAAGGCTTATTTTCGAGCAGTTCTTCTCTCAGACCTGATAGCCAAGTGCTGTGCTCAAAGAAAAAAATGAAAGAGGAGGTGGCTCCTACGGAGCTGCCTGCTTCCCAAAGATAAAGGAAGATGGAGTGCAGAACTCTGCCCATCCCGTACGGGAGGGTGAGAGTCATTTAGATAACTATGAGAATTATTGTAGTGGACGTATCTTGCTTGATGTAAAGGGAGAAGAACTGGGAGCATGCAATGGATTTCTGCGTATATTTAAGTTCTCCTAGTACTGTGAAGAGAGGCCTCTCTATGATCATAATTGGAATGAACTCATGAATATCGCATGTGAGCAGAAAGCAAATCTGAAGCAGCAAGCAGTTAGCTTACCCTGCTGCATGATTAGTAAGGAGAGGTGCTGCATACTCAAGATATAGGGCAGGGAAGGACACGTTCATCTTACTGAACAGGCAAAGAATTCACTAGAAAATTCTCGAGTGTTTGGAAGGCCTCAGGTTGTCCCAGGTAGCTCTGTCTTCCAGGCAGGTAGAGGTATGTAGATCTTTGTTGTTGGTCAGCAGGCAAATATCTACCATGAGAAACCAGTGGCAACCTGAGACAGCTGCATAAATATCATGACCAGTGTCAGGTGCACAGGACAGTGGGGGAAGGCCTGTGGTTCCCGCACTGACTGTTTTTGTCCTTCAACCAGAACTAAGAAGTATTTATTTCTTTTTTACTGGGAGAGAAGCTCTGAGAGCCTTTTCTATCAGAAAGGCAAGGCTATGCCTTTCTAAGAGCCAGAAACTTTTTCACTGTGAGGGGTCACAGAGCACTGGAACAGGCTACTTGGAGAGGTTGTAGAGTCTCCTTCTCTGGAGACATTCAAAACCTGCCTGGACAAGTTTCTGTGTGGCCTACTGTTTTGGTTTGTCCTGGCCGGATTTTGGTGGCGGAGGGGGGAGCTGCACGGTGGCTTCTGCAAGAAGCTGCTAGAAGCTCCCTGAGTTTGATAGAGCCAATGCCAGCCGGCTCCAAAGAGGGACCCGCTCCTGGCCAAGGCTGAGCCTATCAGTAAAGTGATAGCAGAGGAACGCCTCTGTGAAAAACATATTTAAGAATGGGGAAAAGAACTGCACCATGACAGCTGGCACAGAGATGGAGGAGTGAGAATCTGTGAAGATGCCAAGGTCAGTGAAGAAGGGGGGGGGGGTGTGATAAGCTCCAGGCGCTGGAGCAGAGAGTCCCCTGGGTCTGTGGTGAAGACCATGGTGAACCAGGTTGTGCCCCTGCAGCCCATGGGTGAAGTGCAGATGTCCACCGTGAGGATCACTGCGTAGATGTCCACCGTGTAGAGGACTCCACGCCGTGTGGGTGGATGGCTGAAGGTGGCTGTAGCCCATGGGAAGCCCGCATCAGAGCAAGTCGCTGCCGGAACCTGTAGCCCGTGGAAGAGAGGAATGCCCACGCTGGAGCAGGTTGGCCGGTGGGACTTTTGTGACGCTGTGGGGGACTCGCGCTGGAGCAATTTCCCCTGAAGGACTGCACCTCAGACTCACAAGGGGTGGGCTGCCCCTCGTGAGGTGTCTCACGTTGGGCAGTTTGTGATGAATTGCCCTTCGTGGGACGACTCACGCGGAGAAGAGAGCGTGAAGCTTGTCTCCTGTGAGAGGGACCCCACAATGGCCCTGGGGAAGAGTGAAGAGTCCTCCCCCCGAGTAAAGAAGCGGTGGAACCAACGTCGGATGAGCTGACCGTAACCCCCATTCCCTGTCCCCCTGCGCCGCTCGAGGGGGGAGGGGGTGGAGAAACCGGGATTGATGTTAAGCCCGGGAAGAAGGGAGAGATGGGGGGAAGGTGTTCTGTTTGTTAAGATTTGTTTGCTCTTTCTCTCTTCTCACTACTCCTCTATGATTGGTTCTTTTAATAAATATACTTAATTTCCCCAAAGTTGAGTCTGTTTTGCCCGGGACGGTAAATGAGAGTGATCTCCCTGTCCTTATCTCGAACACTGAGCCCTTGGAAATATTTTCTCTCCCTGTCTGGCAGTGAAGGGGGAGTGAGAGAGCGGCTGTGTGGGTACCTGGCGGCTGGCCAGGGTCAAACCTCGACACCTACCCTAGTTGATCCTGCTCTGGCAGGGGGGTTGGACTAGATGATCTCTAGAGGTCCCTTCCAAACCCTAACATTCTGTGATTCTGTGATTCTACGATTCTGTGATTCTATGCACTGAAACAGGTCATACATTCCTTTTGGTTGGATAGCTGTAGCCAGCACCAAGAAGAAATGCTGGGAGATGTCAAGCAGAGGATTGGGGTTTGTCATGAGGCATTTTGTTTTCAGAGACAGGAACAGAACAACAGCTTTCTTCCTGCTTAAAGAAAGAACTTAAGAACAAGTAGGTGTGGAGAAAGGCCCCTCTCAAACACAGAACTGAAGAGAGAACTGGACAGAGCCATGGTTCCGTGTCTGTCCTGGGGACACAGATCTCTGACTGCGCTCCTCCCCCTCCCGGAGAGAAGTGTCAAAGGCGTATCCTCTCACCAGATCATTACTGCAAGTTACAGAAGTATTTTTCCAATTCCTAAAAAAACTGCTAGATTATCTTGCCTGTATCACTACACTATTACTTTTTATAATACTGTGAAATTAAAGGCAAAGAGATTTTTTAAAGGACAAAGGTTTTACAAGGTCTCAGGAAAGCACAGCACTGTTAGCCAGCAATGATTAGCTTCAGTTTCTTCTTTAAATCATGACCCACATTAGCATGTGCTTTCCATGCTCAAGCTCCTAGACCCCCTGCATGCATTTTTTATGTTCCTCCCCTCACATCTGCCTTCATGAGTTTCTGACTTCCAGTCACTCACCTCCTAAAACTCCAAACCCCATCTTTTGGGCACCGAAATACTCCTATGGACAAGCATGCATAGCATGAGATCTCAGCTAAAATAGCTACAACAACTCCCCTATGGCCTTTCGTCCTCCCTCCTCTTCCTGGAAGACTGAGCCAGGACTTGTGGAGAAGCGCCATCATATTTGCTCAATTCCCTGTTCATCCTCAGGGCTGTGTCCATGCCCAACACCCCTGTGCTCTCAGCAGCTCATTGTCTGCCTTCAAGCTCCTCACCCCCAGCTTCTGCAGGCACTTGGTGCAGCTAAAGCAGACATTTGGCAGGGAAGGGAGGTAGCCAGAGCACCAACACAAATTTTGCTCACGCTCTGAGCATAGGTTTCTCTCTGTGATACATATGCTGGACATCACAGCCAATGGAGATCTCTTCCAGGATTTTGAATATGGTCGAACTTTTATTCAGGGTCATAAGTCAAACCAAAGCCACTTGGGCTCATCCATGATAAGTCAAAATTTGTGACATTTTGGCATGATGCAGAGAAATACACTTCGAGCAGGAAAAATAAAGGAGATTGAGCTTGGGTTTGTTTTATTTTTTTGTCTATCTTTTTTTTGTTCAAGAGTGCATTTATTTTATAACTGACAGGAGATCACTTCATTTTTAGTGGGATTCACATAACTTGCCAGCAATAAGAACAAGTTTCTCATAGCAAGGAGAAGACAAATGAGTGGTTCCATGTTCAGAAAAGCCTCAGAGATGTTTGTTGAATTCACCAACCATTGTTCAAACCAGTGTGCAGCACAGCCACTGAGGGAGAAACAGAACAAGGAATCAGACCATCTGGAAGGTCCACAGGATGGCACCACAGCACTCTACCACAACTCTGGGAGAACAAGCTGGGAAGGGCTGGAGATGCTTTTTAATCTGTTGTGCATGTAGGATCCATCTGCTCTGGAACATTGGGGAGATTTATTGCCAGGATGAGTCTCAGACATTGCAAATGGGGTCTCCCCTGAGGGAAGACCAGCACTCCGGGGCAAGCTCCATGACCTTTGAAAAATTCTAGGGTCGGAGTACGCAATGTACAATTTCAATTAGGTTTAACTAACTGTGACTGAGGGTCACAGAGCTCCCCAGCCATCTTCCTCCCTTCAAGACAGTCTTCAGCTGAGAGGACTAATTGGATAGACCTCTTGGGGCCCCTTCCAGCTGTTTCCTGAGATATATTTGTATTCCGCAAAGGGAAAACTCAGGCTGATTGCTTTTACTGCAGCTTCAACAGGAGAAATTTGCATTAAAAACAATGTGGGGAAAAAAATACTTGACATCTTAAAAGGTCTCTTCTAATTCTGGCAGTTGATCAGTACATTCTCTGCCAGACAAAACACTTCCCTGCTGTGTGTTTCCTAATGAATTGACCACTGCCCTCTAAAAGTAAATAGAGAAACACATTATGTAAGCATCTTCTCAAGCCACCTTAGGAGTTTTGAATGTGTCTTTACTCTTTTGCTCATATAAAGTAAGTGTTCATTCTACTAATTCAGACGGGCCTTCTGAGCTGAAGAACCTCTTCACATAAACAAACCTTCCCTTTAAATCACTATTGAGTTTACCACTTACAATAGTGATTTTAAGTAAACATGTTTTAGTGCAGTCCATTGCTGTAGCTTAACCAGATGCTATTTCAATCTGACCAGACTCACCTCAGCCAGAGAGAGCTGGATGACTCCACTCTTCTCTTTGTCCAGTAGGTGGAACACTTCTGAAAAGTAGAGGACGGGGAAAAAATGGGATATAAATCACAGAGTGTGGCATGTAGAGAATCACTGTTTGACAAAACGTAGTGGTCTGGCTTTTTGACATAATCTACTGGAAATCTAGACTGGTTCTGTAAGATAGCATCATAGCTATTCTTCTTTCCTCTTGCAAGTAATTTCTAAGCTTCTTCATGAAGTGGAATAGTCAGATCTACAGCAGCAGACCGAGAGTTGGCAATAGGACAACTACAAAATCTGATGTGGTAGCATCTGGCATGATCTGGGGATAAACCTGTAAATCAGGTCCGAGTAGGGACTGTAAATGATAAATGGTACCATTTATAGGAGCTGAGACAATCCGGGGGCCAGAGCACTGACTCTAAAGTGCAGATGACTGTAAAGAACAAGAGTATGGTTGGTTATGAAAACACATCCCCCACCCTCCACAGTCATTCAGAAAGACTTTTGCTATTTCTCTGCTGCTTTCTCTGACACAGGTTTGCTGGCACCCTCATGTCTCCATGCAATTTGCTACACTCACAGTTAAAAGACACCAAATAGTCAACGGGAACCCCAGAGTTTTCAGGAATTCCCCTCGGCTAATGAGCAGAGACACTTACTGAACAGGGTCTCCAGCCGGATCATACAGGCCACAAAGCCATCAAAGTCAATGGTCAGCTTGCTGCAGGCATAGCGGATGACAATGCTGTGTTGCACTTGGTCATTGAGTGTGAAACCTGAAGATGTGGGAAGCACACGAATCACTGACACAGCAGGTTAATATGCTGTCTTTGATGTGACTTACCCATGGACTGCTGCAGCTGCAGGCAGACCTGGGTGAAGGACTGAGGACTATTTCTCCCAGAAGGTCTGCTGGACTCCATCACCCGCTTCTGCTGTGGGTCCTTTCCAAAGCCCATTGTGCTGGGTGAAGAGAAGCATGAAGTTCTCTGCCAGACTGCATATTTCACATTGTTTCACAGCATAACCAGTCCTATGTTCCCCAGATAAGCCCCTAATTAGCAAGTCTTGGCTCTGCAGCTGAATAGCAGTGATTGCAGTAGAGCCAATTGCTCACTTAACACATTGGGCTCCATTCAGGCCCATATTACTGCTATTTCTGTCTCTGGATCATCCACATAAACTCCCCTGAGCACAAGACATATCAAAAAAAACAGTGCTTCTCTAGATGCCCCTGAGCTGGCAAGCACTGCTCCAAAAGTGAGTAGCACACATCACAGAGGATATCATTGGGGCATGCCTTGATCACATTTGCACCTAAGTGTAGAGAAAGGTGATGGGAGAAAATGAAGGGAAAAGATGATTTGGACATAGCTGTGAAAGAGGACAATTGGATTAGAAAATAATGAGGCCGAAAATAGAGCAAGTAATAATCAGATGGATAAGCAATGATCACAGCATGCACAAAAATATCAGTGGTTCATAACGCAGAACAAAGGATGGGTTTTGATGTATATAACAGCTAAAGGATGTAGTGGTATGTGACTGCCAGGAAGCGACAACAGCACCGCAATGCTGTGACCTAGGAGATGGAAGGGAAGCAAAGCCATTAAAAGACTCCACTACTCTTCGATATTCAGCGATTTGATGGTGTCCCCAAGCAGTGCACTTGCCTGCCTCTCTGAGGGCATTTCGCATCTCATGGGAGTCGATGGTACCCGAGTAGTCACTGTCTGATTTCTTATAGATTGCCTGCAGCAGAGGGGAACAAGAGAATGTGGAGACGACTTTCCAACGTGTGCCCACACAGCAATGTGATGGTACGAGCACAAGCAGGCAGGCTTTGGCTTAGGTGGCTGGGTAACAGCAGTAGTGAAGACATGGTAACACCAAGTTCACCGGGGGTTAGCAGCCAGAATGAAATAACCCAGGCTTCTCTAGGGTTTAACCTTAATTTGGCAGCCTGTGTGCTGTCATCCTCCCTGCTCATGTAGCTAGATTAATGCCAGGACAACCATGTCTAGCTCTGCTACCTCCACACCACCACTCTGCTGTGAGGACAGACCCTTGGGTTTCTGATGGCTGGGATGGGGGCTACCCCTACCAGCCCAAGCTCCTACTCTTTGAAATGTTACTGAGCAATGGAGATGTTTCAGGAAGCTCCCGGCAAGCATGACAAACTGGGAAACATATTCCCATGGGCTGGCAGCCTGCCTGCCTTCATGTTACATGGTGGCAGACAGGCCATTGAGGAAAACATCCTACCATTTGGCAAACACTGCAGCAGACAAAGTCCATTTTGCTTAATATTTCAGACACGGTGACAGATGCTTCCTACTGCCAGCAGGTTTATTATCAAGGATTAGATGCCACCCAGACCTACAGCTCAGACTGGGATTGGCTCTCACAGCTTGCTTTGCTTACACCAGCCCTAGGACAGAGTCAGCATGAACCCAACATCTCTTCGTGAGCCTCCAGGACAGATATTCTGTGCTGACCAGCATCAAGTATGGTAACAGCAGGCTTGCCTGAAAGGGATATTGTCGAACAAAGCAGGTCCAAATCTGACCTTCCTTTAGACTGCTTGATTCTGGGTGAACTTCTTGGGATATTAAATCCTCCACCAGAAAAATAATTCAGCACTTCTACAAGATTTAAAACATACAAAGCCAGACTTTTGTAAATCCTAAAAAAAAAAATGTGTTCCCTGTGTTTGCTGGGACTCAGCTGGCAACGTAACATATTGCAACAGCAGAGATATGTTCATATGAGCTTTAATACAGCAGGCAGCAGAGAGAGCTGTCTTTGCCAACAATGAAAGAGAGTTAATTTCGCTTTCCATAAGGCGTAGCAAGTTATGGAGAATAGTGGGGCCAAGGTGAAAGAGGATGTTTCTGATCCCTGGAGCAAACTCCAGCCATGAGAAGGTATATCCAAGTATATCTGCCTACAGTGGCTTAACCCTATCTGAGTTCTGCTTCTGTACTTCAGAGCTGAGAGGGAAGGGGAGACAGTGAGAAATACTATGTTACCAAATACTTCTGAATCTTCATCCAAAGTGTCTTGAATTCTATAAGTCCCAAGGTGCCGGTCCCATTGGTCTGGCGATGTTAAGGCACAGTTCAAAAATCGGGATTCCTCTACCCTTGGCAAAACTGGAGAGCAACCAGTTCTGATAAAAAACAAAACACCCATCACAGTATCATCTTCACGACTATATTAGTTCTCATTTGTAACGCACCTCCATCTCACGGATATGCCCACAGCTTTACATTTGCTTAGCTAAAGGTATGCCAAGAATTTCTAGGCTATCTACACTCTCAAGGAGTGATATATGGGATTGCTAAATATATAAGCACAATTAGATCTACTTGCATTTTGTACAGTGAACAGTAAATTAAAGTCCCTAGGGAAAAAATGAACTGGCCTTGCAGCAGACAGTGGTTAGAAACCAGAAGCAGGAACAGCAAGTGAACAGAGAGAGACAATGGTAGGCTACACAGTATTCCCCGTGTCCCTCAGGGCCTTGAACCTCCCTTACTATGGAAAATTGTGCAGAAACAATGAGAACTGGTCCCCATGATGCTCTAGTTATTGAGTTGCCTGTTAGGTTTGCGAGACTGGAGTGCTGGGCAAAGGCATCACTTCTTCTAACAGTCGGTGATCCACAGCTAATCCCTGCTGACCTCAACATGACCATGTTATGAGACCAACATTAGTGTAACCCTGGCAGCATGGCTCTTGACCCTCCCAGTGTGCTGACGACCTTCCCGGTGTAGGACAGATATGCTGACCTCTCCTTTCCCCTTGGCTAAGCAAAATTTCTTAGCTCCCAGGTGTCCTACAAGCTACACAGAAGGGAGGGAGGAACAGCATGTACTTGTAACCTTCCTCTTCTGAACAGGCTCTCCAGCCTGCCTCTGCTGCTTTGAGCTCTGCATTCTGTAAGCAGGACCTGACTTTGAGAGGGCAGCTGAGGTTGTGCTTTAAACCTGCCTCCTGCCAAGCACACTGGGTGTGCATCTGAAGCTACATCCGAAGTTGTATCCAGGCAGAAGGTCCCTGCTTCTTCTCCCTGCTATTTTTAGGGGGAAGTTTAAGCAATGAGAGATCCAGAGCAGGTGAGAGAAGCCGTCAATGATGAACTGATCAGAGTTTCTGCCACCCTGAGCTCATAGAGCTTCTTGGCTGAATTTTATGCCTCCAGCCGTGTGCCTGGACAATGGAAGTGTAAACTTAGCCCATCTCGTCAGGAAGTTTTGCAAAGGAGATCCAGAAGTTTTAAAGGGGATAAAATGACATTCAAAGGATACATCGAATAGGCTAATCATCTCCCTGCAAGTGTTAATGTTGAAGCCATCACTTTTAACATCCTTTCCTGTACAAAAATGAAGTAAAAATCCAAGTCAGAAATACTTTTAGAAAAACATAGTTCTGCAGACAACCTTGGAGATGTCAGCCATCTTAAAATCTTGTTAGCAAAGTAAATGTTCTGCCCTTTCTTCCACTATTTCCCCTCGTCTGATTAACATGGCTTTTTGGCACACAGGCAGGAGAGATGCTATTGGTTTTGGGGGTGGTAAGCCTTTATTTGTCTACAGAAGTTATGCAGCAGCATAATAATAATATCTTCCCATGGTGGTCTTCCTAAGAAGGAAGAGAGAATATCGTGCCTCTGCAGGACATCAGCTGGCAGTGCTTGGTAGTAGATGACCATGTGGTATCTTTTCCCCCCATATTAGAGGTTCAACGAACCAGAAGAAACTCATCTGAGGGCAGACACAAACTCCATTTTTCATCACCCTTAGCTGATAGAGCTAAGTTTTGTTAGCATATATCCCGTCTGTGTGCTGATGGACCCAGGCACAGAGGTTCACTCTGATAAAAAAGCAATTTTATGTCTTGCCATTTCAGCATGTGCCTCTCAGTTTTGTTCAAGGAGCATTACATAATGTTACTTACTCTTTGCCAAAACCCGGTTTAGAATAGTTTGAAGTTCAGTTGCAGTCACTTCACAGTCCTAGACAGAAAAGAAATCACAGAATCACAGAAATGTTGGAAGAAATTTCTGACATCATCAAGTCCAGCCTATGTCCCAACATCACCACATCGGCTAGACCAAGGCACTATCATACTTTAGATATTAATATAAAAAGTATTTTAAACAAGCTATGTTCATTTGCTGTTGGACATCCAGAGACTATTTTCCTTCCACATCTAAGGCATGTAAACTTTTAATTTTTTTCTAACATTTTATATTTACCATCAGGCATCACATGGAGGAGATCCTCAGAACCCTTGAATACTTCCTAGCTTTTCGAATGGGAAATAAGTGGTTTGTTAGGTGTCACGGTGTCATGGCCCAGTAAATGTTAACTTTTTAACAGGTTTAACTGAATGGGGTGACTGCTTTCTTCCTCAGCTAAGGAAGTTCAGGAGGGCATTTGATATTTTCCAGTCTTATGGAAGCTACAATCAAACAATACCAAAATTTCCCTCTCAAAACTCAAAAAAGTCTTTCTAAGAAGATGTTTTCCCTCTCTGATGCCAGTGGCCACCTGTTCATTAAGAGAAAATCTGATGTGACAGCCACAGGCTAGCACAGCAGGGCTTTCTAGATACTGAGGTTTGTCAAATACAATAAATAGAAAGTTCAGCCAACAGTTTTCCGATGCCTGTGGGTTCTAAACAAAAAAGGAAGGAATTGGCCAACTAGGCAATTGTCACAACTATACACTAACTCCACAGGTAATTTATTTCACCATGGGATAATATTTTCACAGTCCTCACTCCCATCATCCCTATTTTCAATGTTATTCCGTGCCCTGCATTACCAAAGGAATAAATCACAGTTTGCACCAGTAAGAGGAAAAATGTAGTAAAACTGCTCGGTTGTAAAATAAATTGAACTGAAGCTGTGAGCTAATAAAAGGGGAAAACTGCTTGATTTTTTGAAGACCAGACAGTAAAAGGAATCAGCAAGTCAAATATTTGCATAATCATAACAGAGAGGTCCCAGTCTTTTTCTTTCACTTCAATCCACTTACCTCTCCAGAGAGCTTTTGAAAGAGAGTCCTGAATTCATCATCTATATCTTTGTTATCAACATGAGGCTAGAGGAAAAGATGACCGAGAGTGTGGTTTACAAGGTGGTTCTAGAAAGCGAGCTGTGGATATCGTAAAGTGGTTTTACAGGGGACTATTTACAGCAACAGAAAATGAGTGCTTGCTCTGCAGCAATGGCAAAACAGAAGGACTACTTAAATCAAAACCAGCCAGGGGCTGGCTCCGTTTGGGAGTAAACACTTTCTAAGACTGATGAAAAAGTTTTCTTCTGCTACCAAGATAGTTTTACAAAAGAGCCACGGTGAAAATGTTGCTTCGCTAGGGCCACAGCATCTTAGCAGTTCCTTGGAAGTCTGCTTTTCAGACTTCAGGAAGACTCTGTTCTTCTGGAAAAAATCATTCTGTCCCCTCCCTACCTTATCCTACCTGTACTAGATGAAAGGATAATTTAGTGTGTTCTACCCCAGTCTACTAGGGTGCAGCTTCTGTGCTAGATGGGCCCAAGTACATGAAAATGTACAGGAAACTAAGAATCCCCTCCTGAGCATAGACACGTACTGTGATCCCAGCTCAGGGAATGAATAAAAATCTTGCCCCTGTTTTTCCACCACATTATGAAGGAAAATTCTGCTAGAAAAAAAATCTGCCCAGTTAATATACTTACCTCATACGGTCTTGCAGACACCACATCACCAATCATTCTAAGGAAAAAAAAAAAAGAAATTTAAAAAGAAAATAAATTTTAAAAAAAAAGAAAAAAAAAAGAAAAATTATGTCTACCATTTGCCTTTAAAATAATTAGCAAAACAAGTTGTTTTAATATAAGCTAATAGTGAATGCACACAACAAGCCCCCAGGCTTCCTACTTACTGTGCTTCTCATCCCACCTCTGTTTGTCTGACCTCTTACATTTTCCTTGGAAAACCCAGCCTTGTTGTCCGTGTCGTGTATCCAGACTCCTGCTTTTTCATTCAATGGCTACTTTTGATACAACCCTTTTAAAAACCATCTCTTTGTTGTCATACTCCTAAATCCTGGACTTTTTAATTGTGGGAACTTCTGCTTCACAGATCTGAAGGATCTGGTTGCCACTTGAGTGCTTGGCCATCCGAAGAGCCCTGACTCTCTCCTACAGATGTGCGTGCCAAATAGGGTAGACTACGTAAGAGGATAGGTGCTAGAAATAGGCCTATTTTTCTGGTTAAGGGAGAAAATAGAAGACAGAGCACATGACGAGGCTACAACACCTGACCTCTTCCTTCATGTGCCTCACCAGCAGAAGGGGAGACTTTACAGAGAAGATACACGCACTGTGTTTTAGCATGTTTCTCAGAAAAAACTCGCAGGCAGAACTCTCCGTTTTTGTAAGGCTCAAAAGTGGATGGCACAATGAGGTACTCTCCCAGGGGCAACTTCAGGCGGCTGGAGACTTCACGCAGGTTGACGTAAGGATCAGACCGGGCTGCTGGTTGGTGCCTTGCGAAGAAAGCACGGTTCACATGAATATCTGTGTTATTCTCCAGCTGTGGGAAATGTGTTTTTGTTAGAAACCATTTGACTGGTAAGCCAGTCACCCTATTTCAATTTCAGTGTTTTAAAGCCATCTCAAGTTTTTCTTAGCACAAAATAATAAATACATGAGGGATGACATAAAAGATAACCATCGGGGATCTGTAACGAGAAACAGTTAGACAGATATTTGAAAAGGGCAAGGATCCTTCTCTATAAAGATAATCTTTTCACATGCTTCTTTACAATCTGTGATATAAAATATAGACCATTAATGTATGCACACATCTGGTCAAACTAGTACCCGCTGTACTTAACTTGACCATGTATTGAGCATTTTTTGCTTTCAAACACTGCTTGTGAACAAATTTAAATTTCAGAATATTTTTGAGCAATTTAAGGTATGGGATAAATCTCCTAATTGCATAGGAATTGTAGTCTCTGATTTCTTTAAACAGACAGAAAAGAGTAGTAAACATGACAACGTAATAGTCACAAGAGTGAGACTTTTGGGACCACATGAGATGATTTACTCAACTTCTGTTAATAATACTACAGAAAAATAGTACTTAACTTTTCCCTAATACAAATATAGTTTTAAGCAAGTCAAACACTGGATAGCTCATCAAACAAAACACTGATGTAAGAAGAAACAGTGGTGTAAGAATAACATCTCTTCTATAAACTCCTTATTCAGGTCTTTTACTCCACAGGAATGTCTCAAAAAGTGTGATTCAATGATCCACAAAAAGTGCTGTGTGGTTGACACAAGGTGGAGAACATTGCATACAGATAAGGTTTCTGGCTGTTTAAGATTAGAGCACACAAACTTGTTACCAAATGTTTTATAATGATTCTGTTGTAGAAAAATGTGGGGTTTTTTCCTCTTTCATTCTGAAAATAAGATCGGATTTGCTATTCATTCAATAGCCCCATCCTTTCTCCTCACTCAGTCTTAAGCTAAGTGGAACTGCAAAGATTAAGAAGCCAGATCCCTATCTTTTTCAATGTATGAAGTTCATTTTCCCTTTGCATCTGCAAGGCTGTTAAAAGAACACAGTTAATTGCTACAGGATCACACATTCATTTACTGAGAGAGAAGAAAAGGGCTGAAAAGCCCTAAAAAACTGAGGAAAAATTGGCAGCATAGGCTGCTGGACCTCAATAACGAGTATAGGCTATTCCTACTGCCAGATGCTCCTGGAATCTCTTTCTTCACGAGTGGAAAATCACTTTACCTAAGTATTGACACCTGGGAGGATTAAGGAAGGT
The DNA here is from genome assembly GCA_020746105.1 of Trogon surrucura. Lineage (NCBI taxonomy): Eukaryota > Metazoa > Chordata > Aves > Trogoniformes > Trogonidae > Trogon > Trogon surrucura. The sequence goes on from CM036618.1 coordinate 107,283,314, forward strand.
TGAATGGGGTTTATTCATTACCAGGAGCCCCAGTGCAGAGCTACAAAAGGAATGGATCCACGGAGTTTTCCATTTCTTCTAAACAACATCAGTTGTATTTTCTCTGTTTTAGATTGCAGAGACCATGTTCTGCCTTCACCTGTACTAAATAGACAAATTCAGACCGTTGTTCTACAAATCTAGTGGAAGGCAAATTTAAACAATTATAAATGAAGTCAAAATTGGGACTCAGATGTCTGTAACAAAGTCTTGTGCCTCAGTCCCTTGGAGACGGCTATTCAGAATCTGAGATATTGGTCCAGTGATCCAAGAACAAAGCTCTCCAGGAGAGCTCTCATTAGTAAGGAAGAAATCTTCCTGCTAGCTAAATTCTCCAGTGCAACATGAGGTGCCTGTCTGGAGGCTAGAAGTCTTCAGCAGAGATTACATACCTCCTGAGGAATCTGAAAGGAAGAGAAAGAGTCAATGTTAAAAGATGGCTACATACCCATATGGTTAGGAAAAAAGAAATTAGATAAAGCCTCTTTCAGATACATTTTTTCGTTTTTAGTTACAGCCACATATTGTAGTATCAGTTCTACATAAAGTTCTAGCTTGTGCTAAGCTAAAGGAAGAACAAGACCTTCATCCAGAGTAACCTACACAGCATTTAATTGTGTTTCTCCTCATATGATGTTGTGAATGATACTATCGGTTGGAAATATTTTTGTAAGCCTTTAAACGTTTAGTCAGGAAAGTCAACAAGTTCACCCCACTTTGAAAACCGAAAACAAACCGAGAATTTGTTACAGCAGGCCTAAAATCTACTAGTCTGCTGTTGCTGGAATATGATGGAAGTATAAGGCTACCATCACTAGCAGTCAGCCTGAGGATGATGAGATTGTTGTAAGGAATATAACAAGTAACAAATTTCAAGATTTGGCCCTTCCTAAATTAACTAAATTGCTATGTTAATTTGCGTCTCCAAATACAAGGCAGCATTTCCAAAAGCAGTTAGTTGTCTTGAAAGAACAGATTCCAGTGAGAGACAAAGAGAGTGTTCTCCCAAGTCCCAAAAGAGCTTTTGAAAATATCACCCATACAATGAATCCAGGGCCTAGAGATGACCCCTTAAGTCATTAGGGCTTGTTCCTTACAGAAGGAACTGGAAGGCCAGGAGCTTGGTGATGGGCACACTTACAGTCATTGTCAGTGGGTAGTTTGAGCTACATGACTTACAAAAGCTCTGCACGGCAGGTAGGCCTGAGCATACATCTTTTCACTTTCTCCTACATAGAGATCTGCTCTAGGTCACCATCCGTGCAGTTCTACCTGGACCTCAGCCACAGCATCTGCTGCAATGATGTAAGTCTACAGCAGTGCATGACCCAAGTAACTTGGATCATAGCTAGATGTCCACCCGAGATGACTTAGCATCCACTTCTTTCCAAAGAATGTCTTCATTTTGTTAAGAATCACCAAGTCTACCCTGCTACGGAAAAGATCACAGAGGCGGCAGATGGGATGAAATGGATACGAAGTAGAAGCTCTGCTTACTTCTCCAAGGTTGTACCCAGTGATATGAGCAGAAAAACATCCTTAATGTGCAAATTCAAGATGCCAACAGGCCAGGGTGTTTGGCATCACGCAGATGGCAACTCAGAATATGCTCAGTGAGAATCATTTGTGTATACAGACATGCAGGCACTAGGGAAAAATCCTTCCTAGTTTTGAACCATCCTGCACAAGATATATTAGCAAAAGTCAGTCATTGCCATCTGCTCCCACCTGTGCTGGTTAATGATCTTCATCCAGTGGAATCGAAAAACATTTAATTGCTTTTCTCCAGATACGATGTTGGGAATGGTAATACTGGTTGGGAATTTTTATATTTGCTTCTTTCTCCTCAAATCACAGAAATTAGAGGTGACACTGTAGATTTTTTTACCTACTCTTACCTATAGTATATTTTTAGAGTCAGAAGCAGTACTGGGAGAATCATAAAAAAAGATATCAAAATTGCTGAACTAGAACAATGGCATGGTAGACAATGAATCAAAACAATTTTCAAATGCAAGGGGAAAAAATTTTAAAAAAAGGACGGTGACTACAGAGCACTAATGATAGGCTGTAATCAGAAACACTTATCTGGAATTGCCGGTCACCCTGAGCCTGCCCCCATTGAGGTTTTGTAAGAGAAGACTCTCAATGAGATTGTTGCTAAATTATTGCCTCTAGTTTTACACCGCTCTCCTGTTAAAGTGGGACAAAAACTGAGCCTAAATTTATCCAAATCTTGCCTTATTATGTGGGTCAGGGAGAAATGAGAGAAGGATTTGAATCATCTTGCAAAATCCAGGTCTTATTGTAGTGTAGCTCTGAATGTTACAAAGTAGCACATCACTAATTTTTTTCCAACATAACAGAAGAGGGAATAAAGCCTTTAATCAGGAATAAACTTTACCCGATAGAGCGAATAACCAATACTAAGGAGAGCTTCTCCCATTCTCTTCTGTCTCCTGCGGTTCTTCTGCATCAAGCCCACCAGTATAGTACAGCACGGCTCATTCAAACTCCCTTCGTGGTCATCGTCTGGCTCATCCAAACGGATTTTAAACTGGGGATTGGTCCAGTATGTCGCTAGGAATTCCCAATGTGAGACAAAAAAGAGGAGATTTTGCTGTCATTGTAGCCAAGATGGTTGTCACTAGAGTTACAGAGATCTCTTTGGAAGGACAGTTGCCTGGAGCTTTTCCAGGCCTTTCCATTATGTTATATGGTTTTATGTTTTTGCGGCTATGCTGAGTATCTGTTGGAGTCACAGCAAATCAAAGCATCAAGGTACTTCCTGGGGACTAATGACCAACAGGGAGGAGCTGAGATTGTGAATTCCAGCCAGTCATTTATCTCCAGGAAACATCCTTGGCTGAAGCTGCAGGAGGACCAAGTGCCAGACAGCCTCTCCAGAGGTCTAACCCGAAAATGAATGGGAAACAACACTGCCACTGAACTGTGACACTTTCCTGGCCTACCCAACCCTTCTGGGGATTACTCCAGTCAGTAGCAAAAGCCATGCAAGCAGGAAAAGCAGACAGCATGAAAAAAAAAAGAAAAAGAATACAGCCATGAATTAACTGCTTAGTGGGTTGGTAATCCCCAATGAGGAAATAAGTGTGAATTAGATCTTCGTTTAGACTGCCAAGCTTTTGCTTCCTGCCTAAACCCTGCAGATAGAGCTGCACCTCCGAGCCCTTCCCATTGAAGCCCCATCCAGCTCACAAGCATTTATTCGTTGTTTGTTTTGTTTGGTATTTCACCAAATGCCCACTTGGCTGGGTCTCCACCTTGGTAGTTCTGGCAGCCCCCAGCAGTCGAACCCCGTCTCCACTGTCCATTAAACAGGGTCAGGTCCCATTTATTGACCTCGTTGCTTCTCAGTGTGTCAGGAGTCAAGCTGCAGATCTCAAGGCGGGTGAACTGCCTTAGAAAATCCGAAAATGCCATCCTGGCGCACAAAAAGACCAGGGTTAGTCCATCAGCCTGCAATAGTCGAGGCAACTGCAAACGGATGTCTCTCTCAGAAGAGCAGCAGACACCAATACTACGGAGTTGCCCGAGGCTCCATTTAATTGAGCTCTGAAACTTGGAACTGGCTTTTGGGAAGCAAAATTTCCCATTCCTTGACTGAGCCATATCTCCTGGATACAGTTGTTCTCGATGACTGTTACACATTACAGGCTCAGTCATATCATTTTCTGTCATGCCCAGCTGTGGGCAATCCCTCATGGATCATGCTTCATAAGTAAATTCATTCAAATTGGTGGAACAGAATGTGCAAGTAGATGCCATTTAATGGGAGCAAGAGTTGGCCCTTACAAAAGCATCCCTCTGTAGAAAACGTCAGCTTGGTGTTTTGCTTTAGTTCTATCTTTTGTGTTTGTTTTTACCATTCCTACTAGGTTTGCATGAGTGACAGACCTTGATCACTTCATGCTGCAAACAGAGGTCTGTTCTCATTTCTCAGTGCCTTATGGCCCATATACCTGATTTCAGTGGAAGAGAGTGGTCATTTATCTTTCCAGTTTAGGACAGGCACGGGTTCACTACCAATTCATATAATCAGTTAACTGGGATGGGCTTTCCAGTAGGCCAAACTCTGGGTAAACAGACTTCCCAAGCTGGTAATCCAAACTTTTTCATTAGTGTGTAGCATTTAGGCGAAAAAACAAACCTCAAAATGTAGAGCAGCTGAGATTCATTCTTGCCACCTCATTAATTTTATTACCATCTGGTCTCTATACTTTGGATATGCACTGAGTTATGCAAGCTCTAATAAAAGGTAATATTTGAATGGGAAGGGAGATAAACAAAAGACTAACAACACTTGCATCTCAGTATTAACCCCTGTGGTGCTGGCAGTTTCTCTCCATCCCACTGAAAGGACTGCTTAAAGAACATACGCATACACGCATAAAATGTCCAAAAGGTTAAGCTAAATTAACAGTACTCACCAAAACTCTCCATCGTCTACTTGCTTATCCAGAGCCTGTTTTTGTTTGGGATCAACATAATTCCATTCAGAAGCACTGCAGACAAAGCACAAAAACAAGCTGTTCAGTTGTTGTATTTTATTCTACAATGAGATCTGAGAGTTAGGCTCTCTCTTCTGTTCCAGCTGATAAAGGAGTATATATTTCTTCAATGACTAGACCTTCTGCCCCTCCCAATGGCAGTACACACTGCAGCCTGACCACACAGGGCTAGAATCAGACTGCAGCCATATCTGCAACAAAAAAAGCCTTAAACTGAATCACCACTGCCAGGTGCCAGAATGTACAAATATTGCAGACTGGCTGGATTACATAATCAGGCAGAGCTTCTCCATTATAAGATCTATTGGGATGCCTGATAGTCTCCCTAGGGAAATGATTGAAGCTCCCCTGTTGGGGTCACAAAAGAACAAGAAAGTGAAAAGGTGGAATTAGAAAAGGTACTGCAGTAAACAGTATTGCTTCTTCCCCATTCTGATGCTGACGTGCAACAATCTGGATTCTGTTCTGATCTGCTCCCACAGGACAATGCAGTTCTGCACCTGCTTCAGCAGGGTTGTCCCATGGTAAAAAAGCTGTAACAAAATCAGGACGTGGCACGTGTTCTTCCCTGAGGCACCTTATCTTGGGGCTGAGAAAATAGCTTTGATAAAGGTGAGAATAATTGTAATGCTTATTTTCTGTCCGTAAGTGTGACAGAATACCAGCACCAGGACTGCAGTCAGTAAAGGACGAGAAACCGAAATCTCAAAGCCTTGTATGAAAAAATACATTGTAGCCTGTATGAAAGTAAAATTTATCCCATTCGAAATATAAAAATAGAAGAAGTCACTCTCATTCTCCTGGGATTCCAAGACAGTTGAAGGCCAGACAATGTCTGAGAAATTTTCGTACTTGTGGGTCTTTAGCTTAGTCAGCATTCCCAATTTTTCAAGATTCTCCAACAGAAACAAACTACTGGTCTGATTTAGAGCCAAGCAACCTTAGAGTTGAAGCAGAGGCTGTAGTTACCAGGAACGGGACTGGTTTGCATATTCAAGGTCCTTGCACCGTCAGTAGGATCAATCTGAGACAAGTTACCTTGCAAAACGACAGGGATATGGCTTGCATTGGGATGCTCACAGTTAGAACATGGGCTACTGTCTTTTATTAGAACATTCTTCCTGAATAGGGATGAATGTCTGCTGGGCCGAGCAAATCAAAATCTAACCTTGCTAATAAATTAATAGTATTTTATTCCAACCTATTTATTAACTCTCCTAAATGTGCTTTGTGATTGGATTAACTATGTAGTCCAAATTTAATTTTTAAAACATATCAAAATACACTGAAGGGAGATAAACAGAGGCATATGAAAACCTACTTATCACTCCAAGCTCCAGTCCATTCCACTTCACCCCAGGGATTGCGAAGCCTCACTAGTTTCTCTGGCCTTCCCTGGTAATACACCTAAAAGATTCACAACAAACCGAGCCTGAGAACTTCCACTATTCCAATCATCACAGGGCAATTGCTTTTCAGACAGGATAAAACATGATTTGTACTGGAGTGATGCAGTCCATTATAATTTGCAATAGGTAAAAGACACCCAGATGCCTTCCACCCTTATTTTACATTAGTCTGTGCCATCAAGTGAGGCATCAGCTACATCACTCTCTGTACTCTCCATTTCAGTAAGAGCTTGGCCCACCTCTATGTTTTGCATTCCAGTCTGTTGGTGCAATACGAGTTGCAGACTGCACAGTATACTCTATATAAACTACCAGTACAGAGCTTCTGACCTGGCTAAGTACTATAGCTACTTTTCTTTTTTCTGTAAATGGGTGCCTAAGTTAGCAAAATTTTTATTCCATTGGTCACAGAAAGATATCAGAAAGTTGAAGGCACTGCAGTATTGCAACCCCAAGCTGGTCTGTATGATGGTCCTGGAGAGGCTGGCTTACCTCTTCTGCTCCAGTGACAGAGTAAGCGTGTCCTTTTACCAGCTTCAGACTTGTGATTGCTTCTATTTCAGCTGCACTAGTTATCTGGAGCAATAAAAGTGTACACATTTAGGACTATATATTCTGCATGAACTCGGCTTTCATGAACAAGTTAATATAGGGGAAGATATCCAACATGGTATGCACAATGAATATCAATATTCTTTATGCCAATAAAGGTGACACCCACAGCAAAAGTTCACCTCTGCAGTTTCATGCCCCTAAATATGCAGTTCTAGCATAGCAGATACTCAAGAATACACAGTGAAATCTGAATCTAAATCCAATTCCCAGCTCGAGTAACAGATCCAGTCACCTGCAAAGACATGTTCATACAAACAAAGCTCTAGCCTGCCTTGGTTGAGATACAGCATATAAAAAATTGAATTCTGGTAATCCTACATGCCATGAACCAGGATTTCAAACAAGACAATGAAACAGGATGTGAAAGGCATGAAGTTTCCAAAACGCGTGCAAACATCATCTGTAACTTGAGAGAGTTTGCATTATGGATGTAAATAATTTTTAGGACTGAAAACCAAACCCAGAATCAGACTATAGCCGGTTACAGAAAAGTGTCTCGAAGAGTTTATCTCTGGCAATCAAGTGTCTGGAGCCGAAATTACACAGAATTTGAATGAGAAAATATTGTCAGAGAATGAAAGCAGAGCTCAGGAAGACCAATCCTCAGCTCATGGCTCTAAGTATTATCACAGGTTGTCTTGTTAAAAAAAAAAAGAGGCACAACAAGAGTTGGAACATCCTTCTCTGGACACATTCAAAACCCACCTGGACACATTTCTGTGTGACCTGCTCTAGGTGATCCTGCTTTGGCAGGAGGGTTGGACTACATGATCTTTTGAGGTCCCCTCCAACCCCTAACATTCTGTGATTTTGTGATTCTGTGTGATTTAAAACCTCATCCGAAGTTTTTATAACTGAAATTGGTAAAAGTCTCCAATTAATTTTACTTCAGACCTTCCCACCTACACCTAACATTGGTCCAAGCTTCTGTTACAGTATGGAGCAGAGCCCTGAGGACTGAGGAGAGTAAAGCATCAGCAGTCTCTTACATCGATGGAACAGCCAAGCAGCGACCCAGCTCTCAGAGCCTTCTGGATGATTTGGTACAAGTTCGAAGGAGCCTTCCGCAGCAAATAGGACTCGGAGATGCCTCCAGTAAAATCTTCAAAGCCCTCCATAGTGGACCCTCCTGTGAGAGCTTCATAAGAGCCATTCAACCTGTGAAACAGACAACAAGAACCATATGAAGGGCCATCTTCACCTGTAAGCATTGGCACTGTAGACGTGATCATCAGTGTGACCTGGGGCACCAGAAATAAAGCTCCTTGAAACAGATAGTTGTCACTACCCTTTATGATCCTAGAGAAAACTTTAAACAATGTGCGGGAAGGAGGCTTCATCTGAGGGAAGTGCATTGTGTCTAACATCGCAACCACCTGGGCAGGCAAGTTCTGCACACCCAGGAGTGCCGTCTCCTCCTTAGCCACCGTACTTGGCATAGGCCTTCTCCAGCAGCGCGCTCCAGAACTCGTTGCCTTCCTCCGAGTGCACGAAGAGCAGCTTCCCATTTTTAGTGGGCAGCCTGTCATCCACCACGACGTCCACCCACTCCCCGTACTGCCAGAACTAAAGAAAAGAAAGGAAAAGATGATGAAGGCTTGTGTGCACATAACAGCTTCACACTACCATCTTCCTACCCCTTCACCTGTCAGCAGTTTGCCCCAGATAAGTCACTGAAAGGTTTCATTCCCATGATGGACTCTTCCTCATTGTAATAGAGGCAAACTCTTCTCTGCCCTGTGAAGCACTGAGCAGGCTTCTTAACACTGTATCAAATTGTGCTCATAGGTAATATTGACATGAACTTGTTGCACATGACATCTGGCAAATTCTCTGTGATTTAGGCAGAGTTTACATTGTGAAGAGTCCAGAAAGCTAGTGTGAAGACAGGATACTCTAAAGTACCTTTTCTTGTCTACTGTTTTAACGCTGAATCCACTGGGGAAAAAAAACAAAAATGCCCCTGTAAAAATGCTGCAAGTAGAGGTCACCAAAAGGGGAAGCACTCAACAGCACTAATCCCTTCTGAAAATACTGGGAAATGTGTGAAACACTGCTAATGCTAATTTTTTTCCCTGAACACTAGAAACATTTACCAACAACGCTCTATCAGCTGTAAGACAGCAGAACCTAGCCAGTGAGCAGGTGTCATTTAACGTATTTAACTCTGTTCTTATTTTCTTTTCTTCTCCCCCCCACCAATTTCACTTACACACCATAATTCTTGAATATTTAGCCTGTGCCAAACACACACACACAAAAAGGCTGATTTTAGCTAAATCCTATCATTTTTCTCTTTAATTCTTGATAGCCTGATTACATAGGTACCTGGAAATGAAAGATCCCAGCATAGTCCTTCTGGAAGCTCTGATCCTTGGGAACGACACGGTACAGAACATCTGGATTCAAAGTGAGAGATGCAATGGCAGCTAGGAGCCAGCAATCACCTGAAAACACATATGTTACAAGCCAGAGAAGTTCATTAATACATAGGGGTTTGCTGAGCTGATCTTTAGACCATTATGTCACGCTCACTTCTAGATTAAAATGCCAGCATTAAGTGCTTTGCAAGGTCCTGCCAGACTCAGTATTGGTTCAGCGATCCATTCATATTTTCTTATTTATCTCTTTTGCTCCTTTTCCACTCATTCAGACCACATAGGTATTGTGGGGCCTCTGAGGTTTACCATGGTGGCAATTTCAACGGTCTAGTTTGGGGTTTGCTGTGTTGATTTTTTAATGAAGCTGTGAAATCAGGCTGCTTTATCTAAGCTTGTTAATACCCTCAGAAGACCAAAAACACAGCCCAGAGAGAGAACACATTTGGGGTATGTGGATTGCAAAGTCTGGCTGAGTGGCACAGAGTTAATGATCTGCAGTACTTTAACTAGACCCAAGCCACCACACCTGGGAGAAGGAAGTGCTTAGGTGTCCAGAAGAGGGCAAATGCTCTGGGCTGATAGAAGGGTGGTGGGACTTTCATTCCTATCTTTTGGAGAAGATTTGACGGATAGCAGGAAAATATGGGTAGCTCTCCTTCGAAGATCTGAATCTGAACCAGCACTTAGGGCTATTACTACAGATTTGCCCATGAGTCTAATGGAAATCTCCTGGGAATTCTGCAAGGAGGTGAGTCCTTTTTCCAACCCACTTCTTATCCTGGAAAGGACAGGCATGGCCCAGTCCTCCCTAGACGCTGTGTGCCTCACAGCTGGAGCTGTTTGCCAGCTTGGTTGCCCACTTGTTGCGGATTGAACACTGGGTAAGTAGAAGCTTCTGTCACACCAAAGGTGGTGCCCCTGGGAAACGCAGTGACTCACAGGTTTCTTACAATATTTGCATACTGCAAACAGCAGCAAGAACTTCTGTGATTCTGTGTTATTTCTGAGGTGTACAGAAAGTCTAGGGAAATAAAAGTGCTCTGAAGGTACTAACATTTTCCTGGTTCCCTGTGGATTGTCTGCGCCAAGACATAGTTTCTTTGTGCAGGTACACATACTGCAGAAGGAACTGGTGTAACAGCTTTTGCTTTAGTGGAAATAAGCTAACAGAGAAACCAAGGAAAGAGTTTAATCTCTAGCAAGATGTAATATCTTAGAGCAACAGTTAACTCTTTATGATTTAGTGTCATGATGAATATAACTCTAAAGGTAAGATAAGGGGCCTTGCCTGGTGCTGTGTGCTCTCTGCTGCTGGTACCCCACTGGGAGGTACTCAGATGTCTCCTATGAGACGTTCCCCCTTAGGCAAACAGTGACTTGAGAAACACCTGTAAAAAAGTGTCCCTGGTGTGATGACCTGTAACCTCTGAGTTGGCTGATCGGATTACAGATGCAAAACCATTATCTACTTGGTGTGCCAGCCCAGGCATTTCCGATGAGGGGGTAAAACCTAGTATTAATATGTGAAGCTCTGCTTGAGCTTTCCCCTAGGATTGCTCTTCATTATCTTTGTTGCTACATTCAGGAAAGAGCATTTGAGCTGGAAGGGGGTAGAGAATGGCTGGATGACCTACTTCTCCCCATCCACCTGCATTTCTCACGAGAAAAGTTTAAAAAAAATTGTCCTGCTAATCCTATGAAAGTCAATTTTGAAGAAGTGTGAGGCAGGTTAAATGCTACTTTGCAGAAAAGTTGTTTGAACCAAGAGCTCTTACCTGAAAGGTAAGATTTCCTTTGTAGAAGAGAAAAAAAAATAAATAAAATAAAAGGGTTGTGAGATGTTTAAACTGTAAATAGGAAAACATTTTTGTTGTGCATATGAAAGTCTGAAAGTGTCAACTTCTAAACCATCTGGAGCAAAAGCCTTCTCAAGCTCATCTTCAACCTAACTATTTTACAAATTATTTTGCATTCTGTGAGGGAGGGCTTGACTCACTGGCCTGGAAGTTTCCTCATAGGCTTAGGTACCTCTGTATAAAATAAGCAAAGTTAGGAGAGCACAAAGTGAGGAAAAAACAGTTTTAAGAACCTCCTCTCCGAAGAAAATGTAGGTGCAGGGAAAAATGAGACTAAGAACCCTCAGATATGCTTTGTATTTATTTCTTTGAGTCTTTCCTTGGTACAAATGTACGCCTTATGCTGTTATAATTTCTGATTTTGCTTGAAAAGGTAGAAATGGGGAATGGCTGGAGAATGGCTCTTCAAAGGAGGAAGATGAAAAGACTTACAAAGCTAGAACTTAAGGCCACATTTTTTCAGCTACCCCAGATTTTGTTGCTGCCCTGGCTGCTTCTGGCATGTTGTGAAGCACAGAAGATTATTTCCAAGAAAGTGGCAAGGTGGGTGTGCTGCTCTCCCTCTTGTGTCCCTTCACCCCTGGTGAGACCAGAGAAGGTCTGCAGCAGTGACAATTTGGTGCTCTCCTGATGTGCATCATCTAGAAGGTTTTCCCTTTCCTGGTCCAGGCCAGGTTTTCACAGCCAGTGAAGAGGAAACTACTCTGGCCTTTGCTCAGGATGGTGTGTGTTTGATGCCCAATTAGGCAGAAGAATCAGTGAAATGAGAGGGGTTTCCTTAAATGCGTTATTTACTTCCCTGGCTCAGAACTAAACAATTTCAGAATCTCAACCCCATAAGATGCCAAATGCAGTTTGAAATCCTTTATGGCTATCTTACAGTGTGAATTAACTTCTTAGCATCTGGGACAGTGAGTGACATTGGCATTGATCCTTCTGCCTCCTGCAAACCCACACTGCAGTCTAACCTCCCGAAGAAGCATTAGGGGCAAGTCGGCTCAAAGCAGACGTGGAAAGAATTGTGTTGGAAGAATTGCAGTGGTGAACTTGTCCTTAAAAATGGCTATGCCTGCCTCCCTGCCTTGAGCAATGAGGATTCCTATCACTAAACCTTACTCAAGGGCCTAATATCTTTGTCTAAGCTTGTGGCTGAACATATATCAACCATGCCCTCCAAAAGGAACCAGATGGGAATTGGCTGCTGTGCAGTAAACTTGATAAAAAGGAAGGGTTTGCATGGGATACCTAGATGCAGAGGGTCTGGGGCCATCTTTCCATACAAGTGATGTGTTACTGGCTTTAAGATAAATTAAAGACGATGCAGGAATTCGTCTGCACAAAGGAGCTTCTAGATTGGAGCCTAAACTGCACAGGTTGCTTCTTATCTTCTTGTACAACACAGTGGGATCCCGGCCTATTAATAAGATTTCTCAGCCCTACTGCATAATATAATGCTAGCTCTGAAAAAGTACAAGTTGACAGCACATGTTCCTTTTTTCAATGTTCAACATCATTTTGCCAGCAGCAAATTTCTGAGTTTGTCTGTGGTTGTACCTATAGGATAGTGCAACAGCACAAGCTGCTTTGAAAGGCAGCTTATGTAGGACCACTCAGAGTTGTCCTGGTTCAGCTGCAGGTTAAAAAGTCATCTTTCAAACCATAAGGAAACTATTTGATTCCCTTCCTAAAAAGAAAATTTTTGGAGGGAGATGAATTAGCCAATGAATTAATTTACTTCGAATGTATTTCTAGTACAGTTATAGTCAGAAAAATGACAACACAAAAAAGCATTTCTGCTCACTGTATGCACGTGAAGTTGTAGCCCTTTAGCTTATAAAAATAAGTTATTAAAAAAAGTATTCTCAGCATTAGCCCTGTGAAGCTAAATCACCTGTGGGCATATATACTGCTTTCTGCTCAGTCTCTTATTTCATGAACAAAAGTTTCAGACAAGTGCCAATTACAGTGCTTATCGCTGTTGCTGAATGTGCTGAAAAGAAACCAGCTTGATTCTGGGATCTGAAGTCATTTGTATGTTGGTAAATTGCAATTCTTTATTTTTATGTTTTTAAATTTGAAATAAGCAGTTCCGACCTTGCAGTGAGAAGGGTAAACAAGAAGTGTAGCTATGCCTGTCTCTCTGTGTGTAAATATGCATACATATATATAAACACATGATCTTGGAGAATTACTTTGACTGTTAGTGCACTTGAAATAAAACCTCTTGTTGCTCACAGATGTGCTGAGATGGCTCCTGTTCTTAGTGCTACACAGGTGCCTCCTGCTTTACAGAGATAATCAAATTGCTGCAGAGTACCAATCCTTGGTGACCTGGGAGCTGAGCGATTCCTCTATCTTGATGTTTACCCAAGCATGTGGCACTCAGAGAGGCCATAAAATAAATAAGAAATTTGATTAGTTTCAGTTGTTACAGAGCTGTGCTCAGTTTCTGTGTAGCTACCATCAAAGTGTCTACATGTAGTGAATCTAAACTCTTCATTGACCTAGTGATGTTGAGTTTAAGCCAAAAGTCCAAGTATCTGGTTCCGAGATCTAACTGGACACTACAGAGACATTTCTGTCCTAACTGTACTGTGCTTGCTGCTACTTCAGCAATGCCTGGTGTCCAGAAGAGATCCTCACACAATGCTGTGCCTCTTGCTTCCTGGCTTGCCAAGCAGATTTGACTCTCAGCTTTAGTAGCTGCTGGAAGCCCTTCTTCAGAACTCCTAGTACCTGGGGCATCCTACCAGGTGTCAAGGAAGAACTGACCCACCAGCTTTACAATTTCTGGCAGTGCAGGCCGTTCCTGCTTTTAGATTTCTAAAGAAGGCTTCCTAAAGTTTTCTGTGGAAGTGAATTAAGCTCCGCAGCTGTGTACAGAAAGGCAAAGAATCACCCAGCAAAGGAACAGGCTTTTTTCTCTTTGGGATATCAGAGTTGTCAGTGAATGTATTTTTTGAGATCTAGGGGATCTGCTCGAACAAGGATTATCAACACCCCTGGGACTAAACATCAGAAGGGCCATATATTAATGTCTATAGCAAAACAAGGGAAAAGAAATAGCACTATTGAGCACTCTCCTGCTTACAGGAGCTCCAAAGGCTCCCTTAACAGGTATCTGTTCTTTCTCAGAGCTGTCAGGCTTTGGTTTGTTCTCCAATCTACCCATAGTCTTAAATCTGCCCATAGGACAAGACACACACAAAGCATGAATGGGGTGGGCTCCTCAGCTGGTGTGAAGTGGTGCATCTGTGTTGGCCTCAGGGGACTTCTCCAGCTGAGAGCCCAGGCCAAGGGAGCCGCAGTGCCTTGAGTACCCTCTGAGCCTTCAAAACAAAAGGTAGGCCATGAATTTAAATTCATGGGGAGCTAATATTAAACTGAGAGGGTTTGAGTGTGTTTTGTATTATTTAAATTAAAATTATGCCACCTGCTTCATAAGAACTTCTGTAAACAGTTCTGGGGTTAACATATTCAGGTAGCTGCAAGGAAACTTCATAAGTCACCTTTAATAACTAAGGCTATGTGACTGCATTTCAAGTTGTTCCTAGGCTATCAAAAAACATGGTTCAAAGAACGTTTAAAATATTTCAAGTCTTTCAAGTTCCCGTCAAACTTCCCAAGCTGATATTCATCTAGCTTATGCTGTTGTCAAAGAAATAAGTTTAATGGAGTGAGACTAACTCTGGGTTTTCTTGTTCCTTTTGTTCATGTAAACCCAGACCTGCAGTGTTATTTTTAAAAGAAAAGAAACGTGTCAGAGAAGATTATTAAAAACAGGCTCTATTTCCCTAAAGGACTTGTTAACTGGTCACACACATGGCTTATGTAAATATGTAATAATGGTCTATTTCAATACTAGTGTTTTACATGAGGGCTTTAGTAACAAAGACTTTTATATTCAAGGTATTGGATCAAACACAAAAAAAAAGCATAGTATACCTCTGAGATGTAAAGCAAATACTTGAATGCTAGAAGGGAAGTCCCGTGCCTATATTCTGAAGTTTATTTTTGTGAAGGGTCAGCCTCTGTAGAAGCCTTTGTAAGCAGCCTTGCAGAAACAAATTGGATTATCTCTGATTATTTTGTCTTTTTAGAGAGAGACAGAGAGAGGGGGGAAAAAAGCTCCTAACAAGCAGAATCAGATTTTGGGACTTTTCTTCGAAGTTTAGGGGTAGCTTTCAGGACTAACACTTGGGCTACTGCCCACTGAAGTCTGGCTTGGGGAAGCTCAGAGCCCCGCACCGTCCCCTGATTCACAGGAGGCTTTTGTGTCCAGTCCTGTTGTTACCACTATCTGATGGATTTTGGGACTGCTTTCTAATGAAAGACTGTTTAGCACAAAGGACTGGGACTCCACAGAGACATTCAGGAGGCGACAGAAATAAAAAAAAAAAAGGTCTCAGGGTATTTGCATTCAGTTTCTAGGCTTAACTCAAACAATACATAGACCTTTTCTAGTTTGAGAGCACGTAACATTCTTCAGTTCTTTAGCTTGTAAACTGTCAACGAAAATGTGGTTTTACTTCAGGCATATGATCTTTATTCTTTTTTATACTATTATAGAAACTTCCTAAATTGGAAGCAACAAGCAATGTCGCTTTTATTACTTATCTGAACCATTCTCCTAAAATACAGTAAGTGATTTCCCCATACTCTGTTCCAGCATCCACCAAATAAATATCCTGGAGCAACTATATGATTTGGCATCTTATTTTTAGCATTTGGAGCACAGGCCCTGTACACTGGGGAATTTTTTAGCAATTGCTTTAATGGTGCTGTGTTTACAGGACTGGCATTGGTATTATTTATTACCAATGACTTGCAGAAATTGTTTGAATCTCATTTGCACAATGGATGGGCTAGAAGACCAGTAAGGTCGGGAATACTGCGGTAAGCAGCGCAGGAGGGAGAGAGGCTGATTTCTCTGTGTCTAATCTATCAAATTCTCATTACAAGAGTTTCAGCCTTCTCACCCCTATATGTAGTCAGGAGAGGCTGCCGCTGCTGTGTTCTGGAGCCGGATCTTATCAGCCAGGCGGCAGGGAAGGTGGCTGCTGCAGCAGCTATTCAAAGGGAGAATAAAGCCCCCTTACAGCTCCCTTCTGGCAGCTGGCATAGAAGCATTGGAGAAAAATAGGTAAACGTATCTATGATGGATCTCCAGGAGATGACGAGTGCTGTCTGAGAGGCATCTCATCGGCACCGAGCCCTCATTTGCAGAGCTGAGCAGCGCTGCCTTTTTTTGGCTGTGTTTGCACAACGTGGCTGGACCCTACTCATAGCTCTACACCAAACACTGCACAAGCAGAAAGAATGTTCAGTGTGAAGAGCTTGGGACAATTTGCTTGTTGTGGATGGCATTACAAAGTTAATGTGCTCCATTCATTTTTTACGACGTGGTCCTTGTTTCTAACTCCTGCCTGTAAGCAGATGGAGCATCCTGCTTGCCATGAAGTGGCACATCACAGCCCCAGCCTCAGCACTGAAACAATTCCTGCTCTGCCTCTTGCTTGTGTATTTGTTTTGTGTGAAACTGAGGCTGGAACTGGCTCTGCCTCCCAAATAAAAGTCCCTAATGACTATGCTACAGGGTGAAACTTCCCTGGTGTCCCTTGCCACCCAAGTGGAGCTGCTGAGATGGGCACAAAGCCCACACTTGCTTCAGGGCAAGTGCTCTCGTGATTAGATTGCTGTCCAGCTCTACCTCAAGAGGTGAAAAGCAAGACAGTATTCTGCTCCACAAAGGGATAATTGGCTTCCTACCTCCAGGAGACAGTTTGGTGTCTCCCAGGTTTGACAAGCACATATATACCCTGTGCCAGGCAGCAATGGTGGCACACGAGTCCCCTGCTTGGATATCTGCCTCTCTCCTTACTACATCTGGGAGACAGCCAATAAAATGGTTTGGGTATGAGGAATTTTTAAATGAAGCTTCATTTTTTTTCTTCTTCCAAAAGAAAATTCAGAAGTGGTGTACGTACCCAGCTCTCCTTGGCAGACATCTGTTCGAGTAGCTCCTCCAACTATAAACTGAGGGTTGGCACATAACTCCTGAAAAGACACATCTTCAAAGTATGCATCACCGTTACTTCTCTGAAAAGTTCCTGTTTCTTGTTTCAATGTTCAAAAAATAGTTAGCACGTTCAACATTTCTTTAAAAATACATCCTTTGTCCTCTCTTTGATTAACATGTTGTCAAAGCAATGCTGCCGTATTAAATTGAAGACTGCATGTATTTTCCTGAGGCAGATCCTGAAAGGTGTTTGCTACTTGCGACTGCCAGTGATATCAGTGAAAATTTTTGCTACTGCATGGACAGAGGTGAAAATTCAACCTTGGTATTTACATCTTACTTTATCTTGCTGTGGGTTTAGCTCAAGCAGTGCAAATGAGTTTGTGACCGTGGCTGCTGGCTCTGGCAGTGGAGCTGTGCTGAGTTTCCACTGCCATCAGCATGGAGGATGTACCCCCATCCTGACCCTGTCAGGGGTTAGGGCTGGGCCGGTTGTACACAAATGCTTTTATTAATGACCTCCCTCTTTCTTCTTGGCCCTTTGGGGCCAGCCAAGTAGCTTATGGCAATGGCTATCCCTGTCCCAATTCTAAGCCCTCCAACATTTCATGACCCTCTATTAGGAAGTTCATATCCTCTCTCTAGAGGCAGAAGCCTTCCCTTTCTCCCAAGCATTTTCCATGAGTTTCTGGATGCCAGCCAGAGGCAGTTTATAGGAAGCCTAAGCCAGCAAGAAGGGTTGAGGAGGGCTTAGGCAGTTGCCAGCTTTCCTAGAGAGCAGCAGTTGTCAGCTCTGGGCTGGAACATTTAACACTGTTGGATCTCAGTCCTCAGCTATTCCTTACCCCACTGAGCTTGCGACTGTGTCTCTGCCTGCAGCTGGCACAATGCTGTTCTTGCGTGAGGAGCCCATGTCTAACTTAGCGAGTTTTCTAAAGCTGATCTTCTCCCAGGATAGGCAAAACCAAGAGACACATCTGGGATATGTGTTGGCTGAAACACCCAGGTGCCAGAGTGAGGTCCTGATGGACAAATGGTCCAGGGTAGAAACTTGGAGTTATTAAACCAAGTTTCTCTTTTTTTCCCTTCTCATTCTCCATTTCCCCATCAGAGGAAGGTAAGTTGTTTGAGGGTTTTTCTTTCCTGCTCATTTTTCAATTTTTCTTGATATTGTAAAGAGGGGCAACATGATGAAGGAGGAGCAAAGTAGAGAAAGAAAAAAAAATGACTGAAAAATGAAAGTGCAGAAAAATCTCCGGAGCCCTGATTTTGTCGTTTGTTAAAAAATCAGCATCTAATCCTTCCTGATGAGAAACACTTTTCAAAAATGGGAGGTCATTTATAGGATATATGTATTTGGGTAATAACAGTTCCAGTCAGTTGCTCTTTAACTGTTTTAACCAGCCTGAAGTGAGGCAGGGGATTTCATTTAAGTATTAGCCTGATTTCCTAGGGTGAGCACACCTTGGTGTGGGTACTATTACAGTTGACAGTCGATGGCTCCTGGGGAGCCCTGGGGACTGTCTGGATACACGTGAGGCTTTTGCATCCATCTCTGCATTGTACCCTGGACTTGTAGCTCTGTGGAGCTGGGATTGCCAAGGAGGAGGCAGGTTCCCATGAAGCAGTTACAGGATTCCTTGCTTTACAGAGTGCGTAGAAGATGTTGATTTCTTTTTTTTTCCCATCCCCCTTTCAACCTTGCTTCTGCTAACCATGGAAATAAAGCAAGATAGCAGAAAAAAAAAAACAAAAACAAAACAAAAAAAAAACTAATCTAAACATACAGGAATAGTGAATGTTCAGGCTCACCACTGATTTAGCATGGATATTCAGGTGGGCTTTGGTTAGGTCTGAACCCGATAAAACAGGAAGTTATAAAGTACTCTTACCGTGGGCCGCTTCCAGATTATCCCCTGGGTTTTGAAGGAGTATGGTCCCAGGTCCTGGTAGCCCAGTGCAGAAGGACAGGCTGGGAACTCCTCATCCTTGAACAGGGTGCCAGCCTGCAGGCACTGCCGCTTCAAGACTTCATAGTCCTGCTTCAAATACTTGATGGCGTTGCTGTTGGAGCCGAGCCCATCTGCAGCTGCTCTTTCTTGGCACAGGCTTGCCGCTACCCTGGACATGCCTGCCCACCTCCCTGGCGTTTGGTGACGCTCTGTCTTTGCCTCCTGAGCAAGAGGAGGTGAATAAAGGCAGGTAACAGGCTCGGGTGGAGCCAGGGGCTGCCCTAAACTCTCCAACAGCCCCGGAGGGAGGAGGCACCAGAAGTGCAAATATGTACCCGAGATGTATTCGAGAGTCGCAGGCAAGGCCCGCGGCTGAGACTGTGGGCACTGCCTTGTGCTACTCCCACGTTATTTGCTTTTTTGCTGCCCCTTTGTAAAACATACTTTTAACAAGGAGTAAGGGAAAACAGTGTTTTTGCAGGCACACCTATTTACACATGGAAAGGAATTGTGTGTGTTCACTGTGCTGAAAGTCAGGCTTGAGGACTAGTGCTTTAAAAATTGAGGTGAAGTTGGTTTAAAATTCTTTTCCTTCCCTCTGAGATTGAGCCCTATATTGTTGGAGGGCTGTGCACACACAAAACAGGATGGATATCTACTGTTACAGCTTACATGACTATGGAGATGTCACTGAGTTTTAAAGGCAGGAGAAATTTGAAAACTTGAAGCCACTACTGGCTTAACTGATCTTTTTATTTATTTTAGTTTTATTTACTTTATTGCATACCCTCAAAGCAGTATGATTTCATAATTTATTAGCAGTAAGAGTGTGAACTTGAGATGGCCACTTGAATCTATGACCTCCAGAGGGCAGGGGTACAATCCAGGAGCATGACTTAGGCCAAAAATGGAAAATTGTATCACCAGATAGGAGACCAGCTGGTAACCTCTGCTTCCCATCTCCAGTGTGACGATGAGCAAAAGTCACTGCACCTTCCCCTTCTATAAAAATGGGATCTTAACTAGTGAGGCATTAGCCATCATATTTACAGTCTTTTGGTGGTGCTTCCTGCATATAAAAAAAGTGTTTATGAGCAGAAAACAGAGAAAGCCTTGGGTGCAGAAGGCCTTTAAGTCCTTAAAATAGTGTTTCCGGTTCTTGCAGTAAAAAAACCCCCAAGTTTCTACCTTGGCAATCCCATTTTGTACTGACACAGGGGTGCATACCTCCCCGGAAAAGTGGCTGCAAATGTCTGCAGGTTCAAAACCTGAAACAGGAGCAATTTTCCATGGAGCACAGCTGCTCTCTGCTGTCTTCCTATTTTATGGCCAGGCTTCCCCAGCAAAGCCCACTGTGTATCTAGCTAGGAGCTGGGTAAACAGTAACTCTGTTTGACAGAGAGCATGTCTGATGACTACCTCTTGGTAAGTTTAGACAGAAGGCGTGGAGAAGGGAAGAGAGAATTTTTAAGGACTGAAACCTGTTGGAGATAAGGAGTCCAAATAGAGGCTAGCTGGGTTGCTTGTCTGCAAATATTTGAAGAGTGTGAGTGCAAAAGAGGAAACTGAATGAGTTGATCCGTTCCAGGTGAGCTCAGGTAGAAAAGGCTGGGCTGGGGGAATTACCATACTGGTTATCCCTAAATTAAATTAATACCACTGAAATTGCATAAAGGAGAAGAATGGCCAGAACTTCATCTCTCTTACATTCAGTACTTCTAGGTGTGTCTGTGTACTGAACCAGAGTGAAGAGTGAAATCACAAAGGGTTGAGGGAAGAGTTTTTGTCTTTCCAGGGTGGATTTTTTTCTTTCCAGGATGGATTTTTTCACTACAAATAGACCCACTCAGAGGTACCCACTTTCTCTACCCATGAGGCAGAATACTGCGTTCTTACCAGCTTTAGGTGATGAAATTTCCTCTCTTCCTCAGGTCCAGAGGCACACTCCGATCTTGCTGTGCTTGCTGCAAGCTGCAAGTTTTGGCAACATTGTTCATGGAAAACCGTGGTGCTCCAGCATTTGGGAAGTGCTTTTAGATCAGGAATCTTTTGTTTCCTGTGCGCTCTGTATCTCCAGGTGCCACCAGACGTGTGGGCACAGATAGGGTGAATTTTCATGCATCACCAGCGTGTTAAGGTGCAATACGGAAGAAATACAATCAGATCTTAATCTTCACAAATTTCAATAAAATGTGTTGTAGTTTGTTTTGTTTTGTTTTGCTTTTTCCTGTCCTGTATTTCACATTTGGGAAGATGCTGAGGACAACCATTTTTTCAGGTGGAGTCTTGGACCAGGTAACCATCCAGTGTGTCCACCACAACTCTTTGCTCCTGGTGGTCCGTAGTAGAGCACTTCAAATCCATTTCCAAGCTTCATTAGTGGCAGAATGATTTATTTCGCATAGAAAGTGATACACAAGCACCACCTAGAGGATATAAAAAGGAGGAAAAGACGATGGCTATAGACTGCAGCAACAACTGACAGTTACATTACGCAGAGAAAAGTTTTCAGGTTCCCCATGACTCTCAAAAACTGCTGCTGAAGTGGCATTAACCCCTAGGGAAATAATAACAAGGAAAAAACCACTTATTCTGATTTTTATTTTTTCTGGTATTTGAGTATTTTTGCCTGGGTCTTCCTGCTTTCCTTCTCCTCTCACCCCTTCTTGGCTATGGTGAGAGAATGAGAGAAATGGGGAAGAACCACATAAACCAGGAAAAACTGTCATCTTGGTTTCAAAGAAGGGTCTCCAAATTCCATGAAATCAAGACTGTTCTGTATTTGTGGAAATCTTTAGAAGAAAATAACTGCCAATTATCTAGCAGTTCTAGATTTGTTTTTCTTGTAGTGCATTAGAGAGAAAGGAAATGCCTCTCCTGTACTGCAGCACTTTGCTAATGAGAATTAAATCTGCTTAGCTATATTGTAGATCCTACAGTTTGAAAAGAGATCAGCTTGATTCTGAGAGCTTACCTTCTCCTGTTTTGGATGTATGGGCTCCTACCCACTCTATTACTGTGAAAAGAGTGACTATTAATAGGCAGACTAGTGCAAGCTGTAAAGTGTCCTAAATGTTTGTCTGTAAGATTATTCGTTTAGAGGTTGCTTTGTGTGTTCTCTTGTATTGGGTTTACCTGGCCAGATTTTGGTGGCAGGGAGGCTCTAGGGGCAGCTTCTGCAAGAAGCTGCTAGAAGCTCCCCAAGTCTGATAGAGCCAATGCCAGCCGGCTCCAAAGAGGGACCCGCCACTGGCCAAGGCTGAGCCTATCAGTAAAGTGATAGGAGAGGAACGCCTCTGTGAAAACACATTTAAGAACGGGAAAAAAGAACTGCTCCACAACAGCTGGCACAGAGATGGAAGAGTGAGAATCTGTGAAGATGCCAAGGTCAGTGAAGAAGGAGCCGGGGGGAATGTGCTCCAGGCACCGGAGCAGAGAGTCCTTCAGGTCGTGGTGAAGACCATGGTGAAGCGGGTTGTCCCCCTGCAGCCCATGGGCGGGGTGTAGATGTCCACCATGGGGCAGAGGACCCCACGTCGAGTGGGACTTTTGTGACGCCGTGGGGGACTCACGCTGGAGCAGTTTCACCTGAAGGACTGCACCTCAGACTCATGAGGGGTGGGCTGCCCCTCATGAGGTGTCTCACGTTGGGTGGTTTGTGATGAAATGCCCTTTGTGGGACAACTCATGCTGGAGAAGACAGTGTGAAGCTTGTCTCCCGTGAGAGGGACCCCACAATGGCCCTGGGGAAGTGCGAAGAGTCCTCCTGCAGAGTGAAGAAGAAGGTGGTGGAACCAACATCGGATCAACTGACCGTAACTCCCATTCCCTGTCCCCCTGCACTGCTCGGGGGGAGGAGGTGGATAAACTGGGACTGATGTTGAGCTCAGGAAGACGGTAGGGATGGGAGGAAGGTGTTATTTCTTTTTTAAGATCTGGGGGTTTTATGTCTCACTACTCCTCTCTGATTTGTTTTTTTAATAAATCTAACTAATTTCCCGAAAATCAAGTCTGTTTTGCCTGGGATGGTAAATGAGAGTGATCTCCCTGTCCTTATCTCAAACCTTGAGCCCTTTGATATATTTTCTCTCCCTGCCTAGGATTTTGGATAAGCGGGGGTGAGAGAGCGGCTGTGTGGATGCCTGGCTGCTCGCCAACATCAAACCACAACATCTCTATAGGGAGACACATCTGAAATTAGCCATGATCCTGCTCCTTTGTTATACAAAAGCCAGAAAATTTTTGGTGCCTGAGGAGGAGGAAGATGACATGCTGCAGTGGTAATGCCTGCACCTGAGCTGTGATGCTCCATGACACAGCTGGGCTGATCCGAAGGTGGAATTTCAGCAGCTCAAGGAACTGGCAAGGGTGGCTGCATTTTGCAGGATGACCCAGGTCTTTCTACCACCTCTCACTGCAGTGGCCAGGGCTGCAGCCAGATTTTCACTGACAGGGAAAGGCTAGTCCCTCTTCAGATCCCAGCTCCAGAGAGGAAAGCAATTCCCTTCCTTGTGAAACATCACCACAGCTGCTGCAAGCCTCCTCCTCCAGGAAGCCACTCTCATCCCGGTAGGGACAGGGAAGTTCCTGGGGAGAAGAACAGGAGCCCAGCAGGTGCAGGACCCCATTTCCCCCTCCCTAAGTGGTTGGCAAGTTTCTTCCCTTTGTCCCCCAATGTCTGTGTATAGTGGAGGGCAGATGAGCAAGGAGGAGGAGGGATGGTGTGAGGCAAAACAGCACTGGGCTGCTCACAACTACTGAATGTGGGCGCAGGGAAGAAGAAGCCCATCTTAACCAGGACTCCAGGCTGCAAGAGGTGCTTAGATGTTTCCTATCAGAACCAGCATGAGCTGCTGCAGCAACAGCTGCACATTACGTGTGAAATGTTAGTGACTGTTTTGAAAAGCTGCAGGTATGCAGAGAACTCGAGAAGTCAAACTGATTTTTCATTCTAAAGTTACCTGGGTTTAGAGGGACAGGACTGAGTAACTATTCCAGGGGCTGCTATTTTACCTAGGGCCATTACATTGGTCTCACGGCCAAGTGGAAATACCTCTTTTCATTAAAGAAAACAGGCATATCGTGTGAGTATGTAGAAGACCAAAGGGAATGGCTTGTGCAATGCCCAGAAGAACTTCCTTTCCTCTAACTGTAGACTCACATCCACATCTGCTACTGGGCTGGAAGCAGCTGATTTTTTGACTTACCTGGCTCCAGAGGACTTTGTGGGTAAGCTGTTCAGATGCTGCTGATATGGCCAGCTTCCCATATAACTAAAAAAATCTGTATTACACCAACGTATCCTTGTCTACCACCAAACCACCTGGGACAGCCCAGCAGCTATACATTTGGGACCACTTTAACAAGCCAGATACACCTCTTCTCTACATTGCCCCAGGTACCTCTCCCACCACTTACTTGAATCCTTGCCAGCTCAGTTTCCTTCTGGCTTTGCTCCCTTCTGTTCCTCTCCTTTTCTCTTTGGCTCTGCCTCAACACCCATCCCACCGCAGAGACTCTAAGAAAACTGTGGTAACTAACTGCACAAGGTGGTCACATAGCACGCTTGTACACACTTGATCTTCTTGATAGTGGTCCAAGCTGTCAGCACGCTGCCAGCAGAGCCTGGAGTCGTATGTGAATATCATCTATGGGACATGGGGGACTGTCCTGGGTTTAGCTAAAAACCCAGTCCTGTTTAGTGATTTTTACTTTCCAGTTTAGTGTCTTCTCAAAGGCTGCACTTTCTGAAGTCAGCAGCATGTTTTTGCAGACAGTGTGTGCTACTGGCAGTGATAACACCTGATGTTTACAGTCACTGCCTGGGACTGGTATGTAGAAAGGCTCTTGCTTATACTTATTCCTATAGTGACCAAGGCCACTGCTGGCTCTGGTGTGCCACACTGGGGGTGCTGGGTAGTAAGAGGGGGGCACAAGGAAGTAAAAGGTGGCACCTCCGGGGGGTAATAGACAGGACAGGTGACCAACGAGAGTATTCCATCCCATATACGTCATATTTAGTATAAATTGAGTGATCACGAGAGTTTCGTCCCTTTTGCCCTTTTTTCGGCCTTTTTGCCCTTTTGTTCGCCCTTTTTCTGCAACGGCCGGTGTCCAGAGAGGACTCCATCTGACCTCCTGATTTTGATCCGGATCCTGAGTTCCCGAATCCAGCTCCCTGTATCCAGCTCCCCGCTGCCGCTGAGCCTGGGGTTTCCCCAGTGCCTCCTGCTCTGCAGCACCAGTGGGGATTGTTGTCGGGGGAGGGAGTCGGGTTTGATATCGGGCTACTATCTATAGTTGTATATAGTTCTTTACTTTTATCTTTTTACTATTATTTTCTATTATTTTCATTAAAGCTGTTCTAGTTTTTTTCCTTCTCTCACCCGTAAGTCTCTCTGCCTCATTCCCTTTTCTCTTCCTGTTTGGGGGGGGAAGAGGGGGTTAGAGAGCGTCTGTCCGCGCTAGTGGCCGGCCCAGCCCTAACCCGCGACAGGGACATGACTAAGTAAAGCGAAGTGATTATATAGCAAACTCGACCCCAGCTTAAACTTCTGCATCTACTGGAAAGTGGCTGAAAGAGTTCACTAACCAAAGCTGCTTTTGTGGGCCAGTGAAAACCACTGCTTTAAACTAACACTGGTTTCCTTTCATCATGACTCTTGACAAATTAGAGGAGTCTGATCCATGTCAGCTGTGCAGATTTGAGCCACTGTGTGGAGCCAAACGCCTTTCGAGCAGCCCTGCAGCTCCAGGATCTGTCACCTTAGCATGCAACACGGCTCTAGTTAAACTCTCAGGTTGCTGCTGTCTCTTAGTCTCCTGGTTCAGCAGAAGGCTTTCTTGCCTGCAAGATAATTCAGTGGTGCTCCATGTATTGAAAGAGTCCAGAAAAATGACTGTCCTCTTGTGTCATGTTGTGGACTGCCAGAGTTTCTGCATAGCCTTGCTGGAGACCTTGGCTAATGGTTTACCAGTAACTGAGTGCACACAGCATGTACTGGCTCAGCCCAGAGAGCATTTACAGCACATAACATTAATTGATCTGCTTGCAGTTCTCTATGTGTGATTGATTTCCCGTGTCCCTCAATATTCTTCTAAAAATACCATTATTCTCTTTATTAAGAGAGCCCCTCTGACCCACAAGGAAGAGGAGACACCTTCAAAGCAGAGTGAAGTTGGTCTGCACCTGCCCAGGTTCGGACAACCTCAGAGGTGACATCAGAACGACTTCCTTGCATGGCCATAGTCTACACAGGTGTCACTGGCTGATGTGGCTCATACCGAACTTTAGAAAGATTTTGAGGGCCTCCTCAGTGACACTGTGAATTGAATGGGCAATGCTTATCTTGTTTTCCTATTTAATAGCAATGGCTTCCCACATGACTAAGTAGTACCTGTGCTGAGAACAGGCAGAGGAAACACAACTGACTCAAGTCCAAGACTTGCTCACCAAGCAAATGGATAGTGTTTCCCAGTGCATCAAGGCACCATGTATCACCAATGAAGAAAAAAGTTCTGATTTTTAGTTTTCATTTTTCAAATAATGATGCTCATTTTAGTCGAATAGGATGGCTCCAAACCAGTGCTTAGCACCTTCAGGGCTTGGGATATGACCCATGTAAGGAGGTGCCTCTCTCTCCGAGGCAGCCGAACAGCTGGTGCAGGCGGTGGGTGCAGCACGAAGGGCTGTCAGCCTCTGCACTGCCTGGCGCCAAGCACATCCTGACTCACACCTAAAATATGAAACAAATGGTTTGAATTCTCCCTTGGAGGGCTGCCGTACTATGTGGGTGCCAGCAGCAGCATTTCAGCCATCCTTGGCAGCAGCACACTGCCAAAATGGAGGCATTCCTTTTCCTCCTGCACTGCATGGTGGGTGTACCCGTTTGGGGGTAACTTGTTGCATGCGGTTTGGGCTGCTGGATTCATGGCAGCAGTGACAGCAACACATGCTTTGGTTATCACCAGCAAATCATAGGGTCATAGAATGGCCTAGCTTGGAAGGGACCTTAGAGATCATCTAATCCAACCTCCCTGTCACGGGCAGGGACGCCTCTCAACGAGATCAGGCTACTCAAGGCTCTGTCCAACTTGGCCTTGAACACCTCCAGGGAGGGGGCAGCCACAACATCTCTGGGCAATTTATTCCAAAGCCTTGCCACCCTTGTACTGAAGAATTTCTTCCTAAAATCTAATCTAAATCTATTCTCCTTCAGTTTAAACCCATTTCCCCTTGTCCTATCAGTGGATGCTCTTGTAAAAAGTCCCTCCCCAGCCTTCCTGTAGGATCTCTTCAGGTATTGGAAGGCAGCTATTAGGTCCCCCCGAAGTCTTCTCTTTTCAAGACTGAAATCAAGCTGAAATCAAGACTGAAATCAAGCTGAAAACAAGCTGTAAATGATTTCCATTGGTGCAGCATTCAAAATTGTAACAGGATGCCAACACAGGGTACATATGTCCCGTACTGATTTTTGAGTCGTGATTTTTTTTCTCTTCCTTTGATTTTTCTCTAAGCTTACGGATTTGGATATGGGTACTTCTGGGTTTTAGGCAGGGAATATCAATTATTTTGTTGTATTTGATGAATACATGCGGCAACGGGGTAGGCAGGGCTGGCACAGGCGCTCTGTTGCCACGGAGCCCTGCTTCCCTCCGGACCCACGGGAATCAGAGACGGAGACCGAGGCGGGAGTTTCTCCATCCGTGACCCGGAGCGGGGGTGCGGGAGGTTCCCCGGTGCGGCGGTACCCGAGCAGACCGGGAGGATGCGGCGGGGCTGAGCACCGCCGCCACTCGTGACACCCGCCGGGGGTCGGACCGGGACGGGCGGGGCCCGGACGTGCCGGGGCGGGGCAGGACGAGGCGGTGGCGGCGGAACGATGGCGGGGATGGCGGCGGCGCTGGCGAAGGAGCGGGCGGCGGCGTTGGGCGCCGGGAGACACGATCGCGCTGTCCCTTACCTGGGTCAGGATTTCGGGGCGCTGCGGCAGGAGTGCTTGCAGGAGGGACGACTCTTCCAGGACCCCTCTTTCCCCGCCGGTCCCACCGCCCTCGGCTACCGGGAGCTGGGACCCAGCTCCTATAAGACGCAGGGCGTCGTCTGGCTCAGACCCACGGTAGGACGGCGGCGGGGAGGGGGGTCCCGGTCCCGGCGGCGGTAGCATCCATTGGCGGCACCGCCCTCTTCACACAAATTTTCTCTTCGCCCCCTCAAATTGGTGTTGATTTAATTCGGGGGGGGCTGTGTGTGTGCTGTTTGCTCTCCTCCTCCCCTCTCGGCCCACCCGGAGGCGCATTTCTCCGGTCCCCGCCCCGATACAGGGTCGGGGCACGGTGGCTCCGAGCAGAGACCGGCTCCCGCAGCCCCCCCGGGTTCTGTGAGGCCGTGGAGATGTCCGTTTGCTCGAGGTGCGGGGTGGCGTGTCCATTTGGGAAAATAAAAAAGAAAAACAACAGCAAAAAATACGTCTCCAGTCTGAATCCTCCATGCAGACAAACTGCTCGCTTTGGGTAGCGCTTGAGGTTGTCATGTCGGATAACTCTTTCCCTTTAGCAGAGATTAGCAGAGAGACGAGGTGACCGCGATACGAAGGTTTCCTTCACAAGCCTGTGCCTCTGACTACCGAAGCAGCCCCGTCTGGTCACGGGAGCCATCGGGTCGGATGGACTCTGGGGTGCCCAGGCATTTCAGAAAGATGTAGTCGGTGGCGGGGAGGTAATAGCAGAGCGGTGTGTGCACGTGTGTAAAAACACAGTGGACCTCCTGGCATGTACTGTGAAGTGGGGTGGCTGCCCACAGGCTTTGGTCACCAGCTCCTGTTCTCACCATGCTTAGCGTGTCTGGTGCCCACACGCATTCTTGACCTGTTCCATCTCTGTGGTGTTCGTCTGCCATGGTCAATGGCTTGTTTAAATTTGCTGCAAGTGGGGCCTTGCTCCTTCCCTTACCTGTGGATATATGTAACGCAGGGCTTGTTTTGTTCCCAGGAGCTGTGTTCCAGCCCCCAGTTCATAGCTGGTGGAGCCACGCGCACAGACATCTGCCAAGGGGCTTTAGGTAAGGTGAAGGCAGAAAGCTGAGTTTTCCGTGCAAGTGCTGCCCCAGGACACCACTGCTTGTACTAGGCTATAGCTCACTCTGCAAATACGTCCTTTTGCTTCCTACACCTCTTTTCATATCAAATCGGATCTTTCTTGCCTTTCCTTGTCAACTGCAGGTAGTGACTCTGGCCACTGAGCACAGCCTTGTTGTGTGCACTGAGCATGGATGATGCAGACTGATTTCCTGATGGCTTTTCTACTCCCTTCCAGTTCCTTTTGTGTCCACATCTGTGTGCCTGAGAGTAGCTTGGCTAATTCCTGCCTTTAACAGTCTTCTTAGAAGAGCAGCTGAATGTGTAGCGAAGTGTTTCCCCAGTGGAAGAGAGCGCTGCTGAGCAGGAGGGACCTCCTGAAACCTGGAAAGATGCAGTATGGAGAAAAGAGATGATATGGAGAGATGATACAAAGGGTTTCCAGCTGCTCACCAGCTCTTGAAGAAAACAAAACTGGAGTATTTCAGGAGGGATGGGCCAGCTTCTGAGCACTCTGCTTTTTCCATGGCTGCCACTCAGATTGTACAGCCCCTGGGTCAGCAGCTCCAGAGGATCCCTGGAAGCTGTGGGGAAGCCCCAAGGGAAAAAAAGGAAGCACGTGGCTTAACCTGGCTGTGTGTACATGGCTATCCCAGTCTCAAAGTCCTGCCTCGCCCACCAGAAGGGGTTTTTTTTTTAAGCAAGTGCTAGCAAGGAGGGCAGCTGTGGGGATGTGAGAGGGAGTAAGCCGAAGTGGAAGCAGTGAGGCTCTTATTCCGTAACTGTGGGGAGAGGGGTTTAGATCAGACTGATAGCATGGCTGAGAGAAAGGCCTCAGTCTAGGGAAATGTGACTAAAATGTGCCACATGCTGTGCTTATGCAGTGAAGTTGTGTTGTTTGCTTTTCACCAGAATAATAGTAGCCAGCTTTTTAGTTTCTAGTCCCGCTGCTGCTCTTTGTGTTCTTGTGTCCAAAAATATAACAGATAGGGAAGTTTATTCCATGTGTTCTGTGGTTATGGTTTTTTTTGCAGAGGGTTGGTACTTTAACACCTAGATACAATTTATGTAAAAAGCCCTGATAATGAAAAAATACTTGGATTGCGAATTTGGTTCTCCTCATGCCCCAATATCATCTGTGGCATGAATTAAGCTCCATTGTGTCATTGGTGAAGTCCTTGGCATGTCACCATCTTCTTTTGTGTGTTCTCTCTCTGCCTGATAGCATGTCTTCCACTGTGACTAATTTGGCATACAGCATGTCCCAGTGCTTAGCACACATGCCAGGCATATGTCCTCTTTTATTTTTTTTAAAGTGCAACTTAACAGCTAAGGAGTTGTTCAGTGTGAAATGACGATTTATTGTAACACAATTTCAAGAGCTGGCATTTGCATAGGTGCTCGTTTCTGAATGCACTCAGTTGCTTTCTGCCTTCTGCAGGCTTCTGGCTTTTCTAGCCAGATGTGGCAGCAAGAGTGCTGTAATGAAAGATTTGTAAGTTAGTTTTCAAGTTGTGGAGTTGCTTTTGCACCAATGCCAAACCTTGTTGATGAAAGCATTTCTTGTCTTAATGGTCTTTCAGCCAGTCAGATGTGCTCATGAGGCTATACAGTACTACCAAAGGATATGAACTAATTTCACAGCGTGTGTTATTTTATCTCCTGAAACAATATTTGGATAGGAGGTTGTTAATATTCTTGTTTGTATTACTTTTTTCACCAAGGCTAGCTACTGCTAGCCCCCGTCTTCTTATGAATCTGAGCAGGAGTTTGGTAATGTGTGACAGTATAGTGCTTGATTCAAAATTAGATGCTTTTGATCTTTTCTCTGTATAGCCACTGAGTTACCAAGAGCCTATGTTGAATCTCTGCATTTTCACACAATGAGGCTAGCAGATATACTGTGCAAGTGTGGGTTTTTTTTCTCACAGCCTCATCTGAGACCAGAATTTGTGTCGATATAGTTGCTTAAGCTTCCATTTACTTGAACTTTTTGTGCTGACACTGACGTTCTGTCGCATTTTGGGATGTTACAGTGAAGATTGCATAGGAAGATATCAGGTGATCTTGGAAACCTTTACTTTTTATTGTGTTGCTTTGTTCCATAGGGAGCTTTTGTAGTCTTATTTATGCCCCAGAAGACTTGATCCTGTACCCATGTGGAGTTTCATCGCTGTAGCTGAGCTATTAAGAACATCTTGGAGTACCGCAGGGACAGATGAGGTGTCCAAAGAACACGCACCCATCACTGCTGCCACGGGCTTCTGGGGAGGGGATGTGAAACTGAAGAGCTTGGCTAACAAGCAGTGGTACAGTTGTCCCTTTTAGCCCAGGAGCCTTTGGTCTGCGCACTGGATGCAGCCTGTAAAGTTGTTTCATTCTTTTTGACCTGGGCTGCACGATACCGTGATGCATAAAAGGCGTAGCTGCTCGTCGGCACACAAAACATTGTCTCCTCAACAAAGCGACAGTTCATAAAGTTCTCCAGACACCAAAATTCTGCCCCTTGGGCTTCGGATTATCCTTTATTCTGTTTTTGTTGCTTTTTAGGAGAAACTTTTAAAGGCAAGTCTTCGGAGTTAGTTTTGCGATATCGGAGCTGAAGCCAATGGTGGTATTTGGCTCAGAATGGCGGTACATGGGATGTGGTGACTCATTAGAGCTGAGGGGAGGAACCAAAACCACTGCAGAGAGGAGGATTATTCACCCTTAACCGCCTTATTTGGAAGGGATGTCACCATGGTATCACAACACTGTGGCGTACACAGCACAGTATCTCTCATCTGCTGTTTAGATACAGGTGTCTCCTCCTTAAATAAAAATGTGTGGAAAAAAGATATAATTGAGGATGATGAATTTATAAAATTAGATGCATGGTTTTCCCATGCCAGTAACCACCGTACTGTAAAGTGGGTGGCCACAACCTCACATTTCTAACTGGAAAACTTCCTAGAGTCCCGTGGTATTAATATAAATACATTCAGTATCTGTTAGCTCTGAGTGTTTTAAAAGAATGATGTGTCTGACTGGCTCTCTGTATTTTGACCCTGTACTCTTACATGGGCTGTGCAGTGACCAGAGGAGCTGTCTTTCACTTACAGCCCTCCAGATGCTACATGGGGATGCTTTGCTTGTCTTTGCCCTCCAGAATGGACAGTTTTAAGCCCTTATAGCTATTTATACTTGCCTTGCAATTATATTTTTTGGTAATGCTCTTGTATATGGCTGGGTAAATGCAGAGATGGATGTATAGAAATAAGAAGTAAACCATTGATAGCAACAAAAAGGAAGTATGACAGGAAAAAACAGTGCTTCTTGTTAATATAAAGAAACTCACAGCCTTATAATATTCCCTTTTCTGATAACCTTATTCTGTCTGTTGTATTGTGCATTTACAAAAATTCTCCATGATTAACCTAGACTTGCTAACACTCCTTTCAAATTCTTCACGAAAGTAACCTGTCTGTTAGCCTCGTCTTGAACTTTCCTTCTCTCTTGAAGGAAAGTCACTGTCAAGAGCCTTACCAAAGTACTAGTTCTTATAGTTAAGACTATTGGGTAAAGATTCTGCTCAGGCTTACGTAGCACAGGCTAAACCTCCAGGTATTATCACAAGATCTGTTCTCACCCAGGCTTTGAATTATTAGGTCTACTTTTAGTGATGACTGTTCAGGAAGGGAGAGATGATATCCTGGCTGTTGAGCACTTTTAAATTTGGAAACCAAAGGGTGCTGTGTTTCCCATGGATGCAGCTTCTGCCTTTTAACCTCAAGAAGACCTTGCCCAGAGTTGTCTGAGTTAAGATCTATATTTGTCCAAGTCCAAATTCTCCTTAGAAACCAGTATAAAGTTCAACAGAGAAATTTTACAACAAAGTCTGCTGTTTCTTACTCGTCATGCCTGCCTTGATGGGACAGCTAGAAAGTAAAGGAAATTCTTTACAAATTCTGCTTATCAGCTTAGAGGTTGTCTGGGGGGAGTTCCTCCTCCTTAAACTTCAGTGTTCTTATCTAAAGGGGAAATCTGACTCAGAAGATCTGTAATAGCATTGGGGGGTGCACGCACTTAATCTAGATGCCTGAACAGCTTCTTGACCGAGGCTTCCCGAGCTGTGTGGTCATGTCAAGCTGTTCACTTAGCTTTCTGTGCTGCCTGCCCAGACCTTTCCTTGTTTATGGTATAGAAATTCTAATGTTCCTTTGGAAGAGTGGTTGGACAGCAGCTCTGAACCAGACTTGCTACTAATTTAAATTAGCACAGTGTTTCTGAGGGTAGTAATGTCAGTGTCTGGGGGTATCTTGTAGGGTCCGAGTTTCCCTGGTTGAGTAAGGCTGTGTAATGTGAACTCTGGTTTGTGCTGCAGGTTGAGCAACTGCGAAGGAAAAACACCTCCACAGCTGACTGTGAGCAAGGGGCGTAGGACATGCCTTGAGCTGTTCCTGCCCACCGGACAGAGCATGCACAAAGTGCCTCCAGCTCTGCCTGCAGCTTTGGTGCAGAAACCAAGAGCTGTATGGTTTTACCCAGCTGTGCCTTAGGACTAGCACAGCAGTGCTGAGCAGGCTGAGTCGCTCTCTTTTGGGGGTTATCTAATTTAGTCTGAGTGAGAGCATGGATCTGCCTAACCATGGGAAGGCATCCTGGTAAGCATATCTGCACTGGCTTTAGCCTAGCTGCTGCAGGTCTGAGATTCCAAACATTCACTTAGCTTCTGAGCTGTGCATCTCTCTCTGTAAAAGCCTTGCGGAGAGTGGGATGTGTGCCAGGGGGTATTCTGCTGCTTGGACAGGCACCTGTCTGCAGATCAGCAGTTATTTGGCCTCTGTGCTGAAATGAGACCAGTTAACCCATCAGTTTGTACATTTGTAACTTGTCTCATACCTGTTCCCAGTGTCCAGGATGCTTTGAGATTGCTATTTGTTAGAAGTTAAAAGCCTCACTAAGGATTGCTGACTTTTCCCCAATGTGGGGACCTGAAGCAGGAGCACAGTGGCACAGCAGGGAGAATGAAGATCCCTGCTCTCTTCCTTTTCCTTTCAGGATTTTGTTAGTCTTAAACACCCAGCAGCTCCTCGGTGCTAGAAGAGGGTTATCTGCCTACATGCAGTGCTGGGGTGTTGACGGAGAGTGCTCAGCTCTCCTGCAGCGTGTGCTGGTCCAATGCACATGGATATTTACATCCATTCCCTTCTCCCACAACATCTCTGGCATCCAGTATTTCTGCTGCCAAACATGTAACAACCCACTGCTCTCTTGACCCAGAAGAATCCTGTCACAAGCAGTGATCTTTAACTCAGTAAGGCAACAGAAGGACTTTTTTTGTGTGCGTTAATGAGTTAACTTGCTGTGTGATGAATGCCAGTGGGAGAAAAACAAGTTGAGGAAGAAGGAGTGGAGACTATTATATTAATTCAGAGGTAGTACAGTATTAACTCAGGCTGGCCCCACAGGAGCCCCACTCAAAGTGTCAGGGCTGATCTCTAGCAGCCTGGGCTCTAGCAGCTCTGGGTTTGAAGAGACGCTTCACGTGTCTTCAACTTTCATGTTGAACTTCTTCAACTTACATGCTCTCTTCAACTTGCAACTTTCTTCAACTTAAATGCTACATGTACTGCAGGACCACTTTGTGGGCATCTGATGTGTAATACTGACTTTCCTGTGTTCAGAAAGCAAGGCAACAGCAGATAATGGTAACAAGGAATTTTGTGCTGGGCAGGGAGTCAGCTGGGTCTTTAAATCTCTGATCAGCTTTCTAATGGACTGCAGGAGGCCCAAGGCTAAGCAGAAGGGTAACCACTCTGTTAAAGTAACACTGGTTTCTGAAAATAATCACAAAAAATACAGGTGATGTTTATAGAGTTGTGGTCTCCTTCTCCCTCTGCTTGGTAGGAGATGGTGTGGAAAAATACTATCCAGACAGCCTGGGCCCTGGGGCTCAGGCGTGCAGACTTGGTGTGTGTTGGCTCCATCCCAGGAAGGGTGAAGAGGTGTGTGGGACTGGGGAACAGTGCCTGCCTTCAGACCTTCCCTGACTCTGTGGTGACGAGATGTGGGACTAAACAGAGAGGCCTCTATCAAGGGCCTCCAGAGATGTACAGGGTGAAAGGAACTCCTATTTGGTAGGAGGCTGGCAAGAGACCTTAAGGGGAACTTGTCCGTAGGACAGGTCTCTGGATAGCAAGTCAACAGACGTTTATTAAACATGGAGGAGGGAAAGGGAAACAGACTGTTCTTGAGAAAACACTGGCCTTCTGAGGAGAAACTGCAGTCCTGAGTACCTATGTCTGCCCACAAGCCCCTCTCTTTGCCTTTTCCCCATGCTGCTTCCTAACATGTAGACACTCCATTGAATATTAACTTTTCTTTCCCATATTCCCAGCATGGGTGATAACTGTGTTGGTAGATCATAAAAAGCCTGCTTTTACTTTTTTTTTTTTTTTTAAAAAAATTACTTTAGTCTTGAGGAAGTGCAACACTTACCTGGCCGTGGTGGGTATTTGTGTACTTAACAGTTGCTCTGCCTTAGAAGTAAAGTGATAGGAGGGATCATCTCATCCCAGCTGTGGTGATTATTTGTTTTAATGCACAGTCCCTAGGCTGTACAAAAACTATAGAATAAAGTCTGAATAATGAATGGAATTTTTCTCTCTTTCTGTCTTTCTTTACAGGCGACTGTTGGCTCTTGGCTGCTATTGCCTCTCTCACCCTGAATGAAGAAATTCTGGCCCGTGTTGTTCCCAAAGACCAGAGCTTCCAGGATAAATACGCAGGAATTTTCCACTTCCAGGTAGGTGGAAAACAGCCTTCTCTGCCAGTGCTGTTGTCCAGGAGCTGGTGTGGCTGGTTATGTCTACATGTGTGGTGTTTTCTGGAATGCTTTGGGGTATGTCAGAGAGCCAGGCAGAAAAACTGAGACATCCAAGAAGGGTGATGATGGTGGAAGGAAAAAGACCTCTAACCAAAGAGCTGGGAGCAGGGTCCTGCCTCCTCCATCAGCAGATCCAGCTGAGGTTGTGCATCCCTGAACAGAGTGGTTGAAGATGGATGTGAGGGGCATTGCTTTTCCTCTAGGAAATCATCCTGATGATTTGAGTGCACGGCATGGGGCGATGACGAGGTGTTTGTTCTCTCTTTCCAGTTCTGGCAGTACGGGGAGTGGGTGGACGTCGTGGTGGACGACAGGCTGCCCACCAAGAACAGGGAGCTGCTCTTTGTGCACTCGGCAGAGGGCAGCGAGTTCTGGAGCGCGCTGCTGGAGAAGGCCTATGCTAAGTGAGTCAAGGCCAGGCTTTCACCCCACTCAAATCTCCCAGTGCCTGTTTCCCTATAGCATCCTCAGCTGCATGGGTGTGTCCTCAACTGCATGGATACTATGCATTTTAAACGGCAGCCTCATTATTAGCCTTGACAACTTCTGGGGTATCCTGCAGTGGCTGCCTTGGTAAAGCTCTGCTGACAGGTGATTAAGAAAAGTATCCAAAAGTACTGGTTTTGTTGCTAGCCAAGAAGAATAGCTCTTGAATCTCATGGCAAGGCTTTTCCTAGAGTGCTGTCTTCTGTCACCATGGCCTGGGAAGCTCCATTTCATGTGCTTTACACACCTGTGAGGGCTTACAACTGCAGTGCTTCAAAGTGCAAAGCACATCAGTGCACATGCCCAGGTCTTTGTTCAAGGTGAAAATGCTCAGGTCAAAATTTACAGTTTTGAGATGCTAAGGGAGAAGGAATTCTGCCATCTGACATTACTATTTTGAATTGACTTAAGAAATTGAGCTAATTTAGATAAGCTGAAAATCAGACCCATAATTGTTAAAGGGATTAAAAGACTGTGTGGAACTAGAGAGGCAAATTGTTGGATCTTGATTTTTAAAAAATATTATTTTTTCTTCTAATAGTGTTCATGATTTTTGTCATTGATACCACTGAACCTGCAACCTGTATTCATGATCATATAAGATTTTATGCTGGGCTTTCTAAATACAGAGTTCTAAAAAGCAAAGCTGAATGGAGGGTGCATTTGTAGCTGCTATGGTGCTGTTGAAAGCAGAAATGCTGTGACAGTTGGCATGACTGACTGCCTTTCTCCAAGAGAAGAGGATAGGGAACCTGATGGTCGTGACTGTGAGAAGAGGAAAATAGGGAGCCTGGTGGTTTTGTGTGTGTGTCCCCTTTTGTGCAGGCTGAATGGATCTTATGAGTCTCTCTCTGGTGGCACCACAACTGAAGGCTTCGAGGACTTCACTGGTGGAATCGCAGAATGGTATGAGCTGCAGAAAGCACCACCCAACCTCTTCAGAATCATTCAGAAGGCACTTCAGAAAGGTTCTCTCCTTGGCTGCTCCATTGATGTGAGTTAGTGGGCTTATTGCCGGACACTTGGCTCTTTCTTTGAGTGTGGGCAGTTGGGTTGAAATGTAAACTTCATTAGTTCACGTGCAAAACCGCATTGCCTCCCCTGTGTTTCTTTCTTGAGACTTAGAGCTTTTTGTTTCATGGTTGCACAGTGACGAGTCACACAAGGAACTTGTTAGGGGTCCTGATGTACATACTTGTTCTTAAGAGAGCCTGCAGCTTGGCAGCAGGTTGGTCCAGGCTGACTGGGTTTGGACAAAATAGCTGCTGCTAATGGCTCCTGCAGTCAGATGCTCAGAGGTGACAACCTCCATCCTTGCCGTAGCATTCCTAAAAAATCCGGGCACTGTTCTTGAAGCAGGGAGGCTTGGACTGTTCCCAGGCCTTTAAAAGGCTTTCATAGAATCATAGAATGTTAGGGATTGGAAGGGACCTCGAAAGATCATCAAGTCCAATCCCCCTGCCAGAGCAGGAATGCCTAGACTATGCCACACAGGAATGTGTCCAGGCAGGTCTTGAATGTCTCCAGAGAAGGAGACTCCACAACCTCTCTGGGCAGCCTGTTCCAGGGCTCCGTCACCCTCACTGAGAAGAAGTTTCTTCTCGAGTTTAAGCGGAACCTCTTATGTTCCAGTTTCAGCCCATTACCCCTTGTCCTATCATTGGTTGTCACC
The DNA here is from genome assembly GCA_020746105.1 of Trogon surrucura. Classification (NCBI taxonomy): domain Eukaryota; kingdom Metazoa; phylum Chordata; class Aves; order Trogoniformes; family Trogonidae; genus Trogon; species Trogon surrucura. The sequence goes on from CM036618.1 coordinate 107,321,219, forward strand.
GAGAAGAGCCTGGCTCCATCCTCGTGACACTCACCCTTGATATATTTGTAAACATTAATGAGGTCACCCCTCAGCCTCCTCTTCTCCAAACTAAAGAGCCCCAGCTCCTTCAGTCTTTTCTCATAAGGGAGATGCTCCACTCCCTTAATCATCCTAGTTGCCCTGTGCTGGACTCTCTCCAGCAGTTCCCTGTCTTTCTTGAACTGAGGGGCCCAGAACTGGACACAATATTCCAGATGGGGTCTCACCAGGGCAGAGTAGAGGGGAAGGAGAACCTCTCTTGACCTACTAACCACCCCCCTTCTAATACACCCCAGGATGCCATTGGCCTTCCTGGCCACAAGGGCACAGTGCTGGCTCATGGTCATCCTGCTGTCCACCAAGACTCCCAGGTCCCTTTCCCCTACACTGCTCTCTAATAAGTCATTCCCCAACTTATACTGGAACCTGGGGTTGTTCCTACCCAGATGCAAGACTCTACATTTACCCTTGTTATATTTCATTAAGTTTTTCCCCGCCCAACCCTCCAGCCTGTCCAGGTCTCACTGAATGGCAGCACAGCCTTCTGGCGTGTCAGCCACTCCTCCCAGCTTGGTGTCATCAGCAAACTTGCTGATAGTACTCTCTAGTCCCTCATCCAAGTCATCGATGAATATATTGAATAATACTGGTCCCAGTACCGACCCTTGAGGCACTCCACTGGATACAGGTCTCCAACCAGACTCCGCCCCATTGACCACAACTCTCTGGCTTCTTCCCCTTAGCCAGTTCGTCGAGAAAACACGTCATCAAAAGCTGAACCTGCAGAAGAAGATGAAAAGGAGCTTTGACCCTGCCTGCAAAGATTCAATATTGCTTTTAGCCTCACTGAAATGAGTTTAAGTATTATTATTGTGATAATCACCCTACTCCCAAATGAGATTACATCTTAGTTAAGTCTAAAGGGAAGGTAAACTGTTTACAAAAACTGCGTTCATAATATAAATACAAATGTTTCCTCCCATTTTTCAAGTTAAATCAGAATCACAGGAGAGGGAAGCGTCACAGCAGGAGAAGTACTTGCTTAATGTCAGCATGCGACTTCACAGCACTTTTGAGACCTATTTTACTCATTTACATTTAGATAAGAATCTGACATCTGGATTTTTGCCCTAGAATAATACAAATCTCTTGTTTAGGTGGGGGGGGGGGAGTAAATGTATTCCGTTGTTGGTAAGTGCTAACCCTTTCTATATTGTAAACTAATTATTAGTGAGTTTAGCCTTTGAAAAAATCTTGTAAAATCTTTCCTTCTCTTCAGTCAGAGTAATAGGGACACACATGTTGAGGATTGCATGGAGAGTGTGCTGCAGGGCAGGAATAGGGCATGAACTGACAGCAGGATTCTGCCTGCTTGACTCACTTTCTCTTTCTTTTAAACTTTGAATACGCATCGTTAAAGATCACACACTTTCTGAAATGCTGGAAAAGCAGCAACATACGTTTCACGGAGGTTTCAGCATTATTACATAAAGATGTCAAGTGGTCACTTTCTAGCAAGAAATTACTTTTCTCTGCAGCCTTTATAGGCTGGACTGCAAGTGTTGTAATGGCCATGAAAAGGTGAGAGGGTGATATCCCTCCAGCTGTGAATGACATCCAACATCCAGCCTTTTCCCTTCCTCCCCTGCGTGCAGTTCCTACGGTGGTGGTGCTGGGAAAAGGAAGGGGAAGCTCCCACCTCACTGTGGAGCTAAGCAGGGTGTGTTGACCTTGAAGCAAAGCACTGGGGCTTCCTGGACCTGGATGTGATGCCTGGGCAGCCTCAGGCTGATCTCCTGCTGTGTTCCTCCCTGGTTCCTTGAGAACATGGAGTTCCTCACGCGTGTCCCCTTTGTACACCCCTCGGAGATGCACGAAAGGGAATGTGCCACACTGAGTGTTTAGGAGGCAGGAGGGAGCAGGAAGTCACACTCACCAAGCTTGTTTTTGTCTCCAGATCACCAGTGCAGCAGAGACGGAGGCAGTCACTTCCCAGAAACTGGTGAAGGGACACGCATACTCGGTCACCGGGGCAGAGGAGGTAGGTGTGCTACCCCAAAGGGGTGACACGCAGTGTGGCATGTAGCCTTGGCCGTGGCAGCCACGAGCTCATCTTCAGCAAATTCTCGCATCTCACTTGTTTTGCCAAACCAGGTTTTGAAACCCTTTTTATTGAAGAAATACTGAATTAGTTGGTCTGGTTTGGATAAACACACTTGGATTGACCAAAAAAAAATTTTTTTGTTTTCTTTTTTTTTCATAAGCACTGTTCCCAGTGAGCGAGGTGGTGGTGAGCTCTGTGCAGAGGACACACCACCCTCTGCTGCTGACCAGGTCCCTCAGCACATTTCTGTGTAGCATGCAGCACTGTACCTTAAACACACAGCACAATATGCGAGATATGTGTGCCAAGCAGAAAAAAAAAGAAAAAAAATTATTATTGTCCTTTAAATGCCTGCAAAACAGCACCTTTCACTAGGGCGCGGTGTTCCAACATAAGGTGTCCAAGAGTAGGTGACTGGTGAAGGTAAGTGAAAGCAAAGGGAGCAGATTGTGGCATCCTTCCACGTGTATAATGGACTTTCAGTTACTTCACTGATAATTGTTTCTGAAATAATTTCTGAAATTTCAGAGTGAGATGTAGAGAGCTGCTGAGGTTGACGCTGCTAACGGGCAGGTTTATGTGCTTGCATTTGGTCCTCCTCTTGCAGCGAAGAAGTTTGACCTTGATTCACAAACAGGCATGATATAGCCAGGCTTTTCCTGTGGAGATATGTGGTGGCTTTGTAAGGACACCAGAGCATCATCTCTGGACTCTGTGCTGCTGCTACTGCTCTGTGCAGTTTTCTTGGCTTCCGGCTCTAAGGGGTGCACCAGCTCCTTCCTCAAATTGTTGCCCTGTGTTCCCCACAAATACTGGGTGTTCTCACTGAAACTCCTGCAGCTCCGCTTGGTGCCCTCAGTGCACACAGAGATCAGCAGATAACAAGAAGCCAGGGCCCCAGCGCAGGGCGAGGAGGGACTAGTGCTGCTGCACTGCAGAACATTCGTGTGGTTGAGGGGGTTGTGGCCAGATCGAGTGTCCCATCTCTTGTTACAGGCTCATCTCATATATAGGGAAGGAAGAAGAAAGAACTCAAATGTGAAAAAGCAGTTTATACACAGATGACAGCCTCAGAGAAGCACCCCGTTGTACCTGCTTTTTGGCAATCCTGTAGCACCTTTATGCTACCTTTGCTTGAAATCCTACCAGATTTAACTTTTTTAGCAGCACATAACAGACATTTTGGTTATCATTGGTTTTGATTTGTGCATGCTGTAAACCTTCTTTGGACAAGCTTGGGTGCATGGAGCTTATTTAAAATCAGTTTGAATTCATGGCTTTTAGACCAAATGAGTGAGTGTGTATGTACACTTAAGGGCTTGCATAACACCGAGATACTCCGTCATGTTCTTTAATTCCCGTAGACAAGGTGAAAGGGAGCGCAGTGCTGAGTCCCTGGATAACTCTTCCTATGCTTCTGATCCCATCAGGTGAATTTTCGAGGAACTGTGCAGAAGCTGATCAGAATCCGAAATCCCTGGGGGGAAGTGGAGTGGACTGGAAAGTGGAATGACAAGTGAGTCGATGGCTTGTGTGTTGCCCGTAGGCTTTTGCTGCAGGGATGTGGTCAAGTTTCTGCCGACACCTGCCTTCTCCTGATTTCAGATTCCTCTCTAAGTCACATCTAAATGTGATGTTCACTCTGAGCTTGTTTAAAAGAAGCACCCCACCACTGTCATCTCCCATGAAGGCATCACAGCATGTGGTACCCTTCATACACCTGCCTTCGTGTAAGGTGCAGTCATTTGGTTGGTGGTTCCTACAAGCCCCTCTGTACTTTGTGCTTCTCTGACAGCCCAGATTCAGTGGTGAGCTACTACAAACTTACTTTCTAAAAGGGCTTTAAAAATCCATTACTGTTGTTAGCAATGAAAGACACAATTTACTTATTCCTGTGTCTGGGCAATAGTTGTTCTGGGTCTTCCTTCTTCTAAAATAAAGCTCTTTCTCAGTCAAGGCATTAATACTGCCCGCAAATAAAACTACTTCTGATCCTCACCTTTTTTATATTTAAGAAGTTTTTCTATTTAAGAAGTGAGGTATCAAATATCCCAAGTCCCAGTGTTTTAATTCTGCTATGGTTTGACAGCCCTGAAAATGCTATCAGCTAGATATTGTGGAGCTTTGCAATCACATGGTCCTGTAACAAATTGAAATCATTGTACCAGACCAGCTACATTAAGATTTAACCTTTACTGTACCTTATAGTTGATGTGGGGATGTCTTTCAGTTGCCCAAACTGGGGTGGCGTTGACCCTGAGGTGCGGGAGCAACTCACCAGGAGGCACGAAGACGGGGAGTTTTGGTAAGTAGCGCTGGGTTTCCATTCAGGCTGAAGGGAATGTCTTCTACTCTGTTGGTGTTTTTTTTTCCCCACAGAAAGTAACCTGTCCCAGTGCAGTCTCCAAGATAAGTGAGCAAATTCACCCCAAGTCCTAGTGTTAAATCACAGTGGAAGAGAAGGAGAGTAGAAAAGATGGTTATACAGAAAAAGTGTCCATCCTAAGGAGATGTTGCCTATGGCATTGCTTCCCACAGGATGGCGTTCAACGACTTCTTGAGACATTACTCCCGCCTGGAGATCTGCAACCTGACTCCAGACACCCTGACAAGCGACAGGTACAAGAAGTGGAGCCTGCTGAAACTGGATGGGAACTGGAGGCGAGGAGCCACTGCAGGGGGGTGCAGGAATTACCCAAGTAAGAGCACAGTCGCCACTGTGATGGAGAAACCTTTCTTACTTGTCTGCTTATATTTTCTCTGGGTGCTTTTTCTGGGAGCTGGTTTGGGGCAGCCTGTGGAGGACGAGGATGTACCTGGGATATACAGGACTGACGTCCAGAATTTGTAAATGTGTGGGAAATGTGGCTCCCTGATGAGGGCAAATCTGTGGTTAAAAAAGCTGGGGAGGGGAGTGTTCATTTTTGCTCCTCTCAGATGATTTTGGAAGTAAGAGCCGCATCAGTCCTAGCTGATGTGTATATATCTGCACCGTTGCTCTCAAAGAAGCCTCTGAGCAGTTTGCATAAATCCTCTTTCCAGACACTTTCTGGATGAATCCACAGTATTTAATCAAGCTGGAGGAAGAAGATGAGGATCCTGATGATCCTGAGAGGGGCTGCACTTTCCTCGTTGGCCTGATTCAGAAGCACCGGCGGAAGCAGAGGAAGATGGGAGAGGACATGCATACCATCGGCTTTGCAATTTATGAGGCAAGTAGGGCAGTGCACATGCATGGGAGGAAACGGGAAACTCCACCCTGTAACGGAGGTAGTGCAATTCTCAGAGTGGGCTTTCTACCAAATTTCAGCTGGCTTGAGCTGGACACCAGCCGTAGCAGGGAAAAGTTGTTTAAAAATCATCCTCCACCAAATCAGTGGCCAAACACAGGGACAGGTACCCAGAGAGATGGTGGAATCTGCATTCCTGGAGATATTAAAGCTTAGACTGGACAAAGTCCTGAGCAACCTCATCTAACTTTGATATTGGCCTTGCTTTGATTAGGAGGTTAGACCGGATGACCCGCAGAGGCTGCTTCTCACCTATAATATTCTTTGCTTCTAAATGGAGGAGCAGATGAAGTGTTTAAAACACAAAAATTACGAAGTGCAGAAATCCAGTCCAACCTTCACTTGTCAGGCTGTGGTGAAAAGTGGCAGAAGGAGATCAGCCATGGTAGGGATATGGCAGTGAGACACGTGCTGGCTTGGGGAGTGTGAACCCAGGAGCAGAACCAATATTTCTCAATATCCCAGCGTTGGAAAAGCTTGTCAAAGAATCTGGTCCCTGTAGGCAGATAAGGTTGAAAGCAAACTAGGTCCCCTGAACCCGTAAGGAAATAGGAAACTGCATTATTGCCTTGCTCAGCCCCTGCCTCCTCTCCTGATGGTGGAGAGATCAGAGGAGCAAGAGGGTGAAAGAGAAAGAGGGTAAAAGACTCAGAGAAACTGAGTCTACAAAAAAAATCACAGTGGAACACAGGGAGGAGGGTGAGCAGGATACCATGACCAGCCTGGCTGCGTCTGTGCCCGCGCTGCCCTGGCTGAGTGAGCCTCACCTGCCATAAAGATGGGGCTGGGAGCTGAGCCAGCAGTCAGCCTTGAGTGGTGTGGGCTCAGCAATCACCTTGCCCTTCAAACCAAGTCTGTTTTTCAAGAGTGTGGCAGGATAAGAATTAGCCTTGGAGCTGCCTTTCAACAAGCAAATAACTCTCTCCATTTCTCCTTGCAGGTGCCCCCAGAGGTACGTAGCATGCAGTGGTGGTGAAGGTGCAGAGTTGGGGCTGAATGGCTTGTGGGAAGAAACTTTTCAGAGGATCCTTCACTGCAGGACAATATTGGCTGTGCAGAGTCTAAAGTTAGAGGCTATTTATTCTGGAAGGGGTCTTGAGCCCAAGTTGCATTCTCAGAGCGTCTTGGGTTGGGATCCACGCTCTCTGTACTGCAGAAACTCACCAAAGCTGCTCTTCCATGGGTCTTCTCCCAGCCCAGCCCCACACCTGTGCCCCCAGAGAACAGCTGCTTTTCTCAGGTTTGCACAGAGTTCCTGTGTGACACACAACTACTGTTCCAAGAAGGTGTTTATTTTCATTTCCCTAAGCACCGTCTTTACTGGTTTCTCTCTGTCTCTACCTGCAGGTAGCTAATAGTGTGCCCTGGGGGTCAGAGAGGGGAGGCAAGGCAGTGATGCCTGTGCAATAAGAGGCAGGGCTGCAGATGCCTCTGAGCTGTTGCTCCTCAGAGGAACTGGTGAGGTTGAGCAAAATGCCAGGGTAACCTCATTACGGGGTTTGCTGTACCTGCGAGGGCGGCTCCTGGGGCTAAGCTCAAACCAGCTGCTGTTATGTAAAATGTGGTTTCATCAGGAAAGGAAATGGTGCTACCAGTTAATTAAATTTCTTTTGTAGCTTTTGAACACCTCAGCAGTGCTCTGTCAGCTGCTCAGCTCTCACCCAAGTGGTCCAAAAACCTGATTTCCATAAAAAAAAGAGACTTCAGCTACAGTCCCGTGACTTTTCTGTTCCCCAAAAGGTGGAATTTTATCTCCCACCGTTGCAGCAGGTTTGACAGGTTTTGAATTCTTAAAAATCTGGGAGGACAGGAAGGAGGAGGTTTCTGAACCATGCACGTTCCTGATGTTCGCTTCTAGCTCTGAGCCCTGGGCAGAAGAGTTTGTTCTGGAAGATGTTACACTCCAAATATGCTTTTATAATGCATAACATTTATTCTACTCCCTGCCTTAAGGCAGCCTGACCTCAGAAGCAGAGCTGAGCTGCTGTTCCCTGGTGGCACCAGTTCTGGGGAGCAGCAGGACACAGGTCATGAGCTACCTCACTTTAAAGAAAAATAGTTGGTGGAGGAATTTGCCAGATGTCTTCACACACCCATTTTCATCTGCAAAACATATGCATCACCCGAAAGATTTATTGGGATGATCTGCAAAATACATCTGCAGCTGTGGCTCAGGAGTAGTGTGGTGGGATGCACTTTTTCTATACATAGCTAATTGTCATATCTGTTATATTTTTAATTTGTAAATGCAAATACATGCAAACTGTGGGGCTTTGTGGTGGTGTTTTTTTTCTCTTGTATTGCTTTTCCTAAGTTTTCTGGCCAGACAAATATTCACCTGAGCAAAAACTTCTTCCTGACCAACAAAGCAAGAGAAAAATCAAACACCTTTATCAACCTCCGAGAAGTGCTCAACCGGTTCAAGCTCCCTGCGGGCGAATATATAATCGTGCCCTCGACCTTTGAACCTAACAAGAACGGGGATTTCTGCCTGCGAGTCTTCTCTGAGAAGAACGCAAACTCCACGTATGTAGTTTTTTTATAACCCTGTAAGAGTACTATGGGCACATGGGTGGTCTCTGGTCACTCTTGCAGGTGTGGAAGGATGGAACAGCCCACGGCTGGGGTACATCAGCTTCCCGCGGGGAGCAGGAAGGGGGAACGCGCAAGTGCCCTGTGTGGGTTTTGCCAGTTCTTGTTTGCCCCCAGTTTCCCCACAGACAACTGACAAAAATTTGAGTAAACTCAGCGGGAAGAAACGATGAAAGAAAAATATAAATAATAAGTAAAACAATAATATAACAGTTCTTGTTCTTGGTGGTACCGTTATTACCACCACCACCAGCCCTACCTGGGCAGGTAGCTTTAGTTGTAACACGCTGATGGCAACAACTGATCTCGCACCTTTGAGATCAGGCTGGGAAAAAAGTCAAGATATTCACTCAACCAGTTCATAGAATTCATAGAATTCATAGAATGACCTGGGCTGGAAGGGACCTTAGAGATCATTTTAATCCAACCTCCCTGTTGTGGGCAGGGACGCCACCCAGTTGTTACCTTTGCTAAAATTAAAATGGGTTTTGATGGAACTGTCTCAAATCAGCCCATTAGCTGTGAAGCCATGAAAATATTTATGCGGGTTGCATCTCGAAGAGCAGCTGGGCTAAGGCCTTGGGAAGGGGTGTGGGTTCTGTCATACTGAAATCCCTAATTCAAAGGAAGCAAAAAACCTTTCCGCTATTCTGTAATTTTCTGTGGCCTGTTTCTGTAGCCATGAGAAAACTGGGGCATCAGTTGTGTGAAGGCGCATTCAGTTTTTGATGGGCCCTCAGCAGTGCTTATGGCTGTAGGTGTGATGCTCCCCCAGCAGCTGGGGGGCAGTGTGAAACACTTCTCCCACTCTGGCATATCCAAGTGACTTTAAGACTCTTGCTTTTTGCTGTTTTAAAGGCAAAAATAAGAAAAAAAGAAAAGAAGTGACTACATAAAGTTGGATTTGCGCCCAGGAGCCTGGTTCTGGGCTAAGATCTGTAGGCAGTGGCACCAAGAACCCAAAGGGTTATGTCTGACCCCAAATTCCATCTGTGGCTCTGCAGGATGTTGCACAGTTCGCAGTGTGCTTTGAAACTCCTGTTGCCATAGCTGGCAAAATACTGCTTTCCCTGGTGGTATGCGGCGTCTGTCGCTGATGAATCTGGTAACTTCTGAACACTCATCATTATTCCCATAATGTAAAGAATCTCTCTGCAACTCGAAAGAAGGGCATCAGAAGAGTGACTTATTTTGGGGTTTTAATATTGATTTCTTTATCTTTCTAGGGTTATAGATGATGAAATTGAGGCCAATTTTGAAGAGGTATATCTTAAATGTTTTAAATGGAGATAATCTTGTCCTAAGTAAGTGGGGTTGGAGTGCCTGTTCCCTGTGCAGGGTAGCGTTTTCCTAGAGGCATTATCAAGAACTGTTGTCCCACTTTGGAAACAGACCTTTGACTATCCATAGTTGAATGTCCAGCAAATGGGAACATCATAAGGAATAATGGAAACACGTGTTGTCCTTTATCCGGAACAGTGAGCTTGGGCTTCCTAGGTAGAAGAGATCAAGTACTCTCTGCAGAGGTAACTGGAGCCACAGGATATTCGCTTTTGCTGCCCTTTAGCCACAGGTTCTGCACATGACACTGTTATCATGAGTAAGAAGTGGTTTGGCATATGTTTAGTCTTGCTGGAGATGGGGATATTCTGCCCACTAATGCATCTATGCCTCTGTATTATAAGACTTATGTTTTGCTTTCTTTCAATGAAGACAGCTAGTCCACCAGTAGTAGTAGCAACAGCAATAGGAAATCCTGAATTTGGTAGTGATTTTTTAAATACAATAAAGATATTTTTAAAAATTATTTTTTTTTAGTAAAAGCCTTTGCAGAAGTTCTTAATTCCTGCAGTGTCTGCTATGCCAGCATTAAAATGCTTGATTAAAATCAAAGTAAAAGCACTCTGTACCTTCAACTTTGCCATTTAAGTTGTTTTCTACTAGAAGCAAGGAAATGCATTAAGTCTTTCTCAGGCAGAAAATTTCCTCCTTTCCATAGTCTCTGTTTCTCTCTTCTAGACCGAGATCAGTGAAGAGGACATTGAACCCAGCTTTAAAAAGGTTTTTGGACAGCTAGCAGGAAGCGTGAGTATTTTTCTATTAACATCTTACCCACTCACCCATGTTACCAAGAAAGAGAGACGTCTCCCCCAGGATGGAGGTTCATTCTTGTGCTGAGTCAGATCCCAAGCATGTGCATAATTGTGCGTGCAGAAATCTGTGTAGTTACCCATCTGCTTACACAACGGATTTGTGAGCGCTCCTGGCAAACTATCTTTGTTCCCTGTGAACTGCAGGCTTGACTTTCATCTCTGGAGGTCCCTAAATTCTGTCTTTTGGGCAGAGCGTTTGGTGCAGGTGTGTGGGTCCCCCTGGGAGATGACGAAGGCTGGGCAGTGCCTTCTTCCCAGGCTGCTCTTGCCTGCCTGAGGCCCAGTGTGCTCATGCCTGGGAATTGGTGGTGCTCCTGGGAACAGGAGGTGTGAAGACCTCACCACATGTGTTTCCATCCAAGGGAAATGAAATCCAAGGGGTGTTTGAATTTGGCCAGCTCTCCCAAAGGAGTCAGATGGTATCTGTGGCTCCCTGTGAAAAACTTTTTCCTCTTTTCCGCAGGACGCAGAGATCTCCGCCTTCGAGCTGCGCAACATCTTGAATAAAATCATGGCTAAACGTGAGTATCTTCCTTCAACTGCAGCTTCAGTTGCCCACCAGTGGGTTCCCAGCATGGCTGTGAGAGCACAGAGCGCACCACTGAGCAGGGCAGGCTCGAAGCTCTGCCCCAGACCAGCTTGGCTGTCCATACAGCCACAGCCACGTGCTGCCTCTGCTTCTTCAGGGGGATGCGGAAACACTGGGGCTTGCTGCACTGAAGGGGTGTTTCCCAGGACATGCGTTTTGGCAGGCTGCAGGCCTTTTAGCCCATCATCTGCTACTGGGAACTGGCTGCCAGGAAGGGAAACGGGTTTGATTAATGCTTGATAATAACCAAGAGAAAGTATTGCTGCTACTTTAGTGTTGAACCACTCAGGATTCAAACAGCAGCCCAGGCACCGGTCTGGGATGTCCTTGAGGAGGAGGGGAGACTTTGAAACTCTAGGCTGCTTCTTCTGTGAAGTGATTCAGAGCTTGGCTCTGCATCATTTTCCTTTCCATTAAACAGCGCTCAAGAAATCAGTGCTTGGAGAAATAAGTGTCTCTTTAATTTCTATAGTGAAGTCTTAGCCAGGTAGGCAGGACTGTGCTGTCTTTCTGCACCAGCCAGTTAGCAATGCTTTACTGCTGGTTGCCAAGCTTGACTTGATGTTCTTCCCTACCACTTGATGTTCTTCACTACCTACCACTGACCTCTGTAGGTCAGAACTCCATGTTGTCTACAGAAATCCATCATTGTCTTTGCAGGCAGACAATAAAGACAGGAAGGCTTTATCTCTGTCTCTTGCTTTTGTAGCACATCAACAAGCTAAACTAACTGGGCTGTTTGTTTGGGGAAACATCACAGCTAACTTTCATGCTACATCTATTCATCAGTTGCAAAGGAAGCCACCAATGACATGGAAGCAAATAAGGGCTGATGTGCATACACTGCCTGTAGAGCTCAGGAGCTATTTGGGAAGGTGCTGTCCTAGAGCATGCACACAGTCACTCTAGGGGAGTCCCTCAGAGGTCAGTGCTGTTCAATATATTCATCAATGACCTGGATGTGGGGATTAGAGAGCACTGTCAGCAAGTTTGCTGATGACATGAAACTGGGAGGAGTGGCTGACACACCAGAAGGCAGTGCTGCCATTCAGAGAGACCTGGACAGGCTGGAGGGCTGGGCAGGGAGAAATCTTATGAAATTCAACAAGGGCAAGTGTAGAGTTTTGCACCTGGAAAAGAAAAACCCCACGTGCCAGTATAGGTTGGGGACTGACCTGCTGGAGAGCAGCGTAGGAGAAAGGGGGGTCCTGGTGGACAGCAGGATGACCATGAGCCAGCACTGTGCCCTCATGGCCAAGAAGGCCAATGGCATCCTGGGATGTATTAGAAGGGGAGAAGCAAGTAGGTCGAGAGAGGTCCTCCTGCCCCTCTACTCTGCCCTGGTGAGGCCACATCTGGAATATTGTGTCCAGTTCTGGGGACCTCAACTCAAAAGAGATGAGGAACTGCTGGAGAGAGTCCACTGCAGAGCCACAAAGATGATGAAGGGAGTGGAACATCTCCCTTATGAGGAAAGTCTGAAGGAGCTGGGTCTCTTTAGCTTGGAGAAGAGGAGGCTGAGGGGTGACCTCATTAATGTTTATAAATATGTCAAAGGGGAGTGTCAGGAGGAAGGAGCCAGGCTCTTTCCAGTGATGTCCAATGACAGGACAAGGGGCAACGGATGCAAGCTGGAACACAGGAGGTTCCACAAAAACATTAGAAAAAACTTTTTCACTGTGAGGGTGCCAGAGCACTGGAACAGGCTGCCCAGAGAGGCTGTGGAGTCTCCTTCTCTGGAGACATTCAAAACCTGCCTGGACGCGTTCCTGTGTGACCTACTCTGGGTGATCCTGCTCTGGCAGGGGGGTTGGACCAGATGATCTTTCAAGGTCCCTTCCAACCCCTGACATTCTGTGACTCAGTGTGATTCTGTGAATAATCCTGTATTTTGCTTTTTCTTTACAGGCCAAGATATTAAATCTGATGGCTTTAGTATCGAGACATGCAAAATAATGGTTGACCTGTTAGATGTATCCTTTAAGGCTTACTTAGATGATGCTCTTCTGCCTGTGCCTTTACAGTGGTGGGTCCATACTGATGTACTAGTGACTCCTGAGCTGGAGAAGCTGGTTTTACTCCTGTTTCCCCTGAATAAAAATGGTAGCCTTTGCTGTTAGTGCTGACCATGGCTCTTGTGTTCTCCCAGGCAGTGGGGAAAATCCATTATCAGGCAGGACAATCTGATTTGAAGTCTTCTCAGCTGTTCCATGTTCTGGTTTAACTGGGGACAAAGTGATATTTGTGTGAGGAAAAGGCACCAGGCTCTCAGCATGGGGCAGATCACCTTGTTTGTGGAGTTTGAATGTGCACATCTGGGTGCACATCACTGCTCACTTATCTGGCTGGAGCTGGTAAGGGCATCATAAAGCCATGAGGACTTAGCAGATAGGAAGTGAGGGAAACAAATACAGGAAGCAGAAAGATGCTGGATTTTTCGGAGCTTTTACTCCTAAGAAAAAGGGCAAAAGTGTAGGACAAAGTCTAAGAATAGCTGTGCTCGGCTTCTCTGTGCAGTGGGAGTTTAATTGCACAGCTAGAAAAAGGGAAAACTACCAAAACAAAAATGATGCTCTGCTGTAATTTGGTGTAAAAAACGGCAGTCTGTAGGGACTCCTTAGCAGGTTTTGGGAGCGCTGCCATGACCAGATTCTTTTATTGGCTGTTTGTGCAAGAATTTGAGTCCTCCAAATAGCAGGCTTGGTTGTTTCCTGTTTATAATCCAGATTTAGGATTCATGCTCCTGTAACTGCAGGTGTTGAACCAACTACACAGAAGAAAATGGCATCATCCCAGCTGTTTTATACATGTAATGAAAAGATAGGTTGCTGCCAAAGGAGGAGCAGAAAGAGCTTGTGAACTGATCACAGTTCAAGTGAATTTTAGAAAGACATCTTGGACAACAGTTCTGTGTTCAACAGGATGAGTCCTTCAGAAGGGACTTGCATTCTTTTCTTAATTGCAATATTTTTAAGTCACAACTGCCCATGTAAGATAACCCAGCACAGGGAGGAGAAACCCTTTTTCCTTCCCTCCAGAAAGATTCCCTTAACACAACAAAGAATGATGGAAGTGGTAAACTGGGACTGAAGGAGTTCCACACCCTCTGGACAAAGATTCAGAAATACCAGGTAAGATGCGACCTTTTCGAGAGAATGTGCAATCAAATGCAGAGGTGGCTGGAGGCTGTTTTGCCTCGCAGGATGTGTGCAGCGACACTTCCCAAAGCAGGGACTCTCACTTCAGCTCACGATGCGTCTGTGTCCTCACTGCCCCAGGTTTTGTCCCTTGGGAGTCCAGGGCTGTCGCTGTTTGTCCTTCAGGTGCTCGGGTGAAGGAGAGGCTGCCTCTCTTCCTGCCTTACCCTCAGAAGGGTTTCTGGATTAACTCACTCATGTTTAGCTTTCCCACTTAACAAGTTTGGTTTCAGTCTTGCCATTTTGGTAGTGATAGTGCCATTTTGCTTGGGTGTTCAAGGAATCTTCCAGAGTCTTTGTTTGCTGCGTTAGAACAACTTACTTTCCAGAGCAGCTTTGAGATGAACTCTGAGATAAGTACCCAGTCCTCCAGACCAAAATTGCAGGCGTTCCTAAGTGGCATGCAGGCTGCATTTCAAAATGTTTGACTTCTCACGAAAGCCAAAACACGCTCTGAATTATTGACAAGTTTTGACTTTAGATTTTGTGTCCTGCAGAAAATTTACAGAGAAATTGATGTCGATCGATCCGGTACCATGAATTCCTATGAGATGAGAAGGGCACTGGAAGCAGCAGGTATTTATATTGGTCTGTTAGGATTGTATCAGTTTCAAGCTGATAGATGCTCACTAGTCTCCTGTACGTCACTTGTACACTGAAAAATCCAGTGTTCTCAGACCTGAAAGGCCTCTGTTTAATCTAGACGCTCACCCTGGGCTTGTCTTTGGGTAGATATGTCTTGCCACGCGGGCACACTGAGAACATCCCAAAGGAGTAACAGGTCTTCTGTTATTTTCTTTGGTGACCAACTTTTAGAGAAGCACAAATAACTGCAACAATCTGGTCTTGTAACAGCATCCTGTTGTCATTCAGTGAGTCTCTCTGTGTATACCTGGGTTTGGCATAAACCAGTAAAACTGGGATACTGTGACATAGAGAATGGAAGTGGCTTGACCATGGGGTGATGCTCACAAGAGTGTTAAAAGAAGGGTCAGTTTGCTGACCACTGAAAAGCAAATCTGAGTTACAACAGTAGGAGAGGTATCACAAAGCCATACAGCCTCATATTAAGTTACTGATCTTCTGCGCTTGGGCGCTCTGGAACTTTCTCCTCCAGTCACCATGTAAGATGAGGCAGCAGTTCTTTTCGTCCCAAAGTTTAGATGTTCCTTGGAAGTAGAGACCCATTTACCCACAGAAAGCTACTACTTCATCTCAGGTCTCAGTGGGCTGCATCTGGCAGCCGCCTCATCACCCAGGGAAGGACCATGAGCTGGACCAATTGGCCATGTCCCCTGGGAAACAGGACTGTGTGAGAGCACAAGCAGCAGGAACAACGAGCGTGGCCAAATCACAGCTCTAAATTGCTCAAGTACGGAAGATGTTGTTGGGAGTTTCCAAAATGGCATAAATACTGTTAAAATTTGAGAGTTTAACCAAAGAATACCTCATCAAATTTCTGGCAGTGTATAAGGTTGGGGGTTTTTGTTGTTTGGAGCTTTTTGCATTTTTTTAATCTTCTTTTAAATCTTTGACATTGTGCTTTTAGGGTTCAAACTCAACTGCCAGTTACATCAAATCATTGTGGCTCGTTTTGCTGATGAAGACCTCATCATTGACTTTGACAACTTTGTCCGGTGTTTGATTCGTCTGGAAACCTTGTTCAGTGAGTACCTGGCTTAGCAACCAGATGGACTCTGTTGCTTTGTGTTTTCAAGTCCAGGCTAATTTATTCGGAAGACTTTGCACTGGAACCAAAGCAACTTCAAAGCTGAGCTATAAATCTGGAAACCCAGTCTGTGCATTCCTCTTTTAGGCCAGGCTGATGAGCTGGAGGCAGACCGTCTTCCATGCAAACAACTAAATATTGATTTTTATTTATTTTTTTAAAGCAATCTAAACACTTAGAGGTTAACGAATAGTGTTAGTCTTATGGACTGAACCACTAAAAATGCTCAGTCTCATTCTTGCACATGAACACACAGTGACTTTTAGAGTGGTCCTTTCTGGTTTGAGGCGTAGACCATTGTCATAAATTTTAGACTCCAGAACTAAATTCTTTTTTGATCCTGAAGCATCAGGAAGGGGAAAGCTTTCGAATAAGTTCCTATATTCACCCTTGTCTGTCATTTCTTTGTTACCACAGAAATGTTTAGAAAACTGGATACAGAGAAAACTGGAACAATAGAATTGAACCTCATTAATGTAAGTTCATTTAGGTTTAAACATCTGTTGTCTTCTTTTATTGTGTGGGGAGGGAGGGGTTAACAGTAGACACTGTCCTGCTCCCTTGTGACTGATTTTGGCTGATGTATTCACATACATGTGTATTTGTAAGCAGTCTTAAGAAAGGTTACCCTTTTTTAACATGTACCTACATCACGTTGTATTCTCTGACAAACGGGCCAGGCTACTTGCAGGCGATGCCACTTGTCCCTGGCTGGCAGTAATTCTGGCTGATATGTACGCAGGCTTCTTCCCTGCCTTTTCTGTCCCCAACAAGATACAACGCAGATGCAGTAGTGACTCCCGGTACTGACCACATCTGCTGCTTTCTGCTCCATGTGTGCCCTGTGGAAAGGACTAAGTTAGGAGAAAACCACCCTCCTACACACATTCAGTGTGCTTATTACCTGAACATAACTTATTGCTGGACCTACATGAGGAATGTGCAAATCATCCCAGGACTCTTCTGACTTATATGAGATATAAATTTAAATCATTCAGGAAAGATCCTAAAATTACTTCTGTAACAACAGAATTTCTTCCTCATGCTAGAACTGGGAACATGCATACTTGCTACTGGTATTTTTACTAAACTTACCCTTGCACCATTTTTCTCTCTCTCATTACAGTGGCTGTGCTTTACTGTCATTTGAGTCACTGACATCAGCTTGGGAGACCTCAAAGAGAACAAGATCAGGTGAAGATAAGCAAGCAAACATACAAGTAATATCCGAACGTGAATGTGCCTTAACTTATGCATGGCAAATTTTGCACACAGTTACACAAAAGCAAGCATTCTGCTTCAACAACAGGGAGAAACTGCAACCTCATTCTTTTTTATGGGCCTGACAGGCTTTATCTACTACTACATATCTTCTGTACAAAAGCTTTAATTTAGTATAAATCCTCAGTTCAACTTTTGAAAATACTGCTTTGCTAATATCTTTATATTTAAGGTGTTTTACATGACTTCTGGAAGAAAGCTCATTATAGCCTGACAGTCTGGTTTTATAAGCGCTTTTTGAATAACAGCTCTGTTCCATCCGGCATTAGCTGAAACCAGAAAAAGGAATGTATCACGTCTCTGAATACAGGTATTTAGGCAAGATCTGCTTTCTGTCAAGAGCCAGCAATATTCTGGTTAAATATTCATTGGAGAATTTGACTGACAAGTACACATTGGACTGACCTGAAGAACAAATCTTTCCTTCTTGACCACTGATGTGCCTGTATAGCAGGAGCTGTTGGCAACCAGACTCTCCCTGGGCTTTCTCATGAAAACCTTGATTTCCTGTACCTTATTTATCTTCCTTTGAAATACAAGAAAGCATTTAAATAAAAACAGTGGAAATAAAGTTGCAAGTCTTACTCCTTCTGCAAACAAGCATGTTTTTTCTCAGAGACAGCTCATCGTAAAGCATATGCAGAGCTCTCCTCACCAGAAACAGAGTACACTGTGCTCTCAAAGGGAAGGAGAGCACTCTGGAGCTGACTAGGCACTGACAGACACTCTGGCTGTGTGTCAGTTAAAAGTATCAGACTATCTAGCATTTCATTATCTGATACTTTGAAAGACTCATGCTTGAAAAACTAAAGGTTTCCAAGAAAGGTACCCAACCTCTTAAAATCATGAGGTTGTGAACACGAGCAGGTTGCTGCTTCCAAGCCTTCTTACTCCAGCTGATTTAATTCCTCAGGTGGACAAACTTGTCTCCTCCTTCCTACGAACAATTTCTTATATTTATGGGCATCTTTTAAGAGTGCAGGAAAGCCTGAGCCTGAAAGGTGAGGCATTTCATAAATACCCGTAAGGAAAGGTTTGATCCTCTCTGTTAAATACTGTTCGTTATCAAATATTTATTCCCAAATAGATAAAAAGGATAGTTCCATGGGAAAGGCTTTATTTGGAAAATACTTGTACCAGGTTTTCTTTCTAAGTATATCCCTTACTATTTAAGGTTAACAAAAGCTAACAGATTCAGCTCAATTTTAAATGCAGAAAGACCATCTTGAACAAATAGGGGAGGAAAGTTTCAGTTTAATACAGAAAAATAGGTGAATGCTTGTGGAAGGCAGAACAGCGGTGTACCTTACTGGTAACATCTTCAGATGCTCTAATAAAAACTTGACACTAAAATACCCAGACTTCAGGAGAGACAAAAGTTTAATGGTAATACAGTCAAGTAAAAACAAGTGAGTCATCAAGGTCTACAGAAAGTTTCTACACTTAGTTTTGGAAGTACAAAATACAATAAATACATGAGACTCTTTGTAAAAAGAGGAATCTAAAACTACATTTTCTGTTACAGCACATAGTATTTTGAATACATGAAATTCCTAAGATGCTACAGCATTTTTAAAAGTTATTGCTTAATGGACTGGTCACGTGGTTGTCACTGTTCAGATGCCCTTCGGTTACCTTCTTTAACAAACGTTCTGCTTCCAGCAATAAGCATTTGGGTGCTGTGCACGTACTTAAAATTTCTCCCATCTGGAAAAAGGCTCGGGATCAATTTGGACAAAACCAAGTTGTCTATTTCATGACGATTCCTTCAATGGTAAGTTGAAAAGGTCCTTGTATTTGATGCAGAAAAACATGAAATTCTTTCCTGCCATGTTTGAAGAAATCAGAGCGGGTACTTGGGACACAGTGGCTTTCTCAAACAAAAGGCAGCAGAATTTCACTTGCTTGTAAGCATTATTTCCTCTTGTAGAATGCCCTCATCCATTTGCTAATGCATCAATCCTTCATTTGTTTTCAAAGCACATTCTTCATAGCTTTCAAATTACATTGTCATTGAAATAAGTCTCATGATATTGGAACCAACACAAAATGGATTTTTTTTTTGTAAGTCATCCATTATTAGGACTTCAAGAATCTGGCTTCTGTACTATTTCATGCCAAGCTTCTTTGTCTAGGTTTAATCCTTGGATACAGCTGAGGGTAAAACAAACGAAATTTAAAATTTTAGTGCTTTAAAAGGTTATATTTTTAAGGGAGGAAAAAACAGGAAACAGAAAAACCTACCTCTCTTTGCTGTTATGATTATAATGTAATCCTAGTAGCAAAAGCATGGTTATAAAAACTCAGAGCACTTACAAATGAACATTTAGCATTCTTAGGCAAGCTTAAAAAATACTAACCATGTCAGTACAAAAGGGAGGTATTGAAGAGCACAGAATTTAGTACCTTGAGCTCTACCCAGATGGACAGGCTATGAAAAACGTGGCTTTCTAAGTCGAGAGATTCGTGTTCAGTGAACTATAGGATTTTTTCCCCATTTTATAAATGGAAGTAGAGAGGTAGTAAAGTCTGTTTTGTTTTTTTCTGTCTCAGTGACTCTCAGACTTTACACACCTATAGCTTTGGGCAAGCTGAAAACATCTGGCTGCCTAAGAACAGTGGAACTGTAGGAGCTTCGCTTTCAGCAGTGGATAGTGGGTGCCCAGTTAAATTTATTTAACTGCCTGGCAGTAAATCAGGAGCTGCCAACCTGTGTCCCTGGAGCTATGTGCCATTCCCACGTTCTGGCTGCACACGCGACAGTACGGAGGCTGCCTCAGCCTTCGCTGCCAGGTGACAACTGATGGGACACAGCTCAGCACAATCGAGGTGCTTGGCAAACTCTTGGCTCCCACTTGCAAAGGGATTCTGGAACAGTTACCCTTCTGCAAAGCAGGGCTACTGGCATATAAAAACAGAAGGGTATGCATCACACAGGAAAAAGACAAATGCATGCTCTAAACAGCAATGCACGTCTACGTTATGTCTTAGATTTTTCAGCTAAAGTTCTCTTTAGAGATGCCCTCTTCTCTCTTCAACCAGACTGGCTTTCTTCTTTTTCATAGTCAGCTACTGATGATTAAGAGAAGACCAACAACTGTCTCAGTTTGCTACAATTTCACCACTAGCAGAGGTGAAGTCAGTCAGTTATAGGAGCCTAACACCTGACAGTGTTCAAAAGATTTTGTTTGGTATTAAGAAGTCAGTATTATGACAGTATTATCTTATTTGTATTCAGGTTTAGAGCTCTCACACAGCTTAAGGAGGCAGTGAGTCACTAAGAAGGGTAGAGTATTGATGCAGATAATTTCATCCTTGTTTTTATTCAGAGCACCTAATTGCAAAATGATAAAGCACCTGCAATAAAAATACAGCTTAATGTAAGAATATTTTAAACCACCAAACATTTTCCTCTGTGCTGAACATCTTAGCCTAGATTTCAACTGCTATATTAAGAGTCCAGTACTTGCTTTTGAGAATAACCACAGAGAGCTTTAGTAGCAGTACTAGATGGACTCAATAGACACAAGAGTGTAACAGTTAATACTTGGCTTGGTTTAGTTTTCCCCAAAAGTTCTGTTTCGATTCCGTTGTGCTTCCAAGGAAGTTGTGATCCCCAGTCTAAGCTGTGTTGCTTTTTGACTTACTACAGAAGCACAGATGTTTTGTATGTTCTTACACTGGAACAGGCTGCCCAGGGAGGTTGTGGAATCTCCTTCTCTTGAGACATTCAAAACCCGCCTGGACGCGTTCCTGTGCGCTCTAGTGTAGGTGGTCCTGCTCTGGCAGGGGGGTTGGACTAGATGATCTTTAAGGTCCCTTCCAACCTCTAACATTCTGTGATTCTGTGCTCAGGCTGAGCTTATGAACAAGTAGCAAAGGCACCATTCACCCCAGGGCAGGAAGAAAAAAAGAAAAAAAAACCCCAAACACAGCAGCTGCCATTTCTGACCTTATTCTGCAGGGCTGATGGCTGCTCTCAACTTAGAAATGTTTACATTTGGAGTGGAAAAGAACTGAGCAGAAGTACTACGTTAGGGAGAATCTGACAGTGCATTGTAGGTAGGCCTGACCTGGAAGTGATACGGAAAACTGATTTCGCATTAGATACTGTCACTCTGCAAAAATCTAACCAGTTTAAGAGTAAGGATTATCTGCATGAGGAAGGAGGTTCAGCCTCTTTCAAGCACCATACAATCAGCTAAAATTCATGGCAGTTAATCTTTAGGATTGGCAGAACCTCTTATCTCCAGCAGCAGGGCAACTGGAAATGTAGAAAAAAAGCTTAATGGAGTTTTTATACATGTGTCCATCTGCTACAGTTTTCTACCAACTCAGCCATGAGGTGGAACATGGGAACATAACTGAAAGTATTTATTATTTGTACACAGTTGTTCTTAATAAAAGAGATAGTACGGATGGTGATGAGGAAAGGAGAGGGCATTCATTTAAGGCCTTTGCCAAATAAAGGCAGATATTTGTTTTCTCCTATGTTCTTTAAGTAATATTTAACCATGTCAGTGTGATTTTTTTCAACACTAAAAATAAAACATAACCATAGAATTTTGCAGTGTTTGTCTTAAAACTCTGAAGCCATTACAAGGTGCACTGTGTACACCCAGACAGGGAAGGACTCATGAACTCACTCTTGATACAAATTTCAGTTCTTAAGGCCCTCTGTGCCAGCATCTCACTTTCTCAGAGGGGAAATCCAGTTCTGTCACATGTTCAGCAAAACCTTATGCACATACGTTCAGATAAAAGGGTTTTTTCTCCTCTGTGATGGTGAGACAAGGTTAGTATTAGAACGTGCTATGTATAGCAAGGTGGTGATACATGTTGTTCTTTTACACACTCGTAATCCCTGTTAGGTATCTACACAGAGGTGGTAACCCACTCTGCCAAGTTACTCAACTCCCCAAATGAATAAATGGAGAAGGTCAACTATTTCCTCTTGACTTTTGAAATTCCACATATCCTAGATGCGTGAAAATAACATGGCGCGTACTCCTCATAGTGGGCAGAGGGAGTTTGACTCTGGGAATATCAAGGACTCACCCCTAGCAGGTTGCGGGGAACGTAGCCTTCCTTGTCATTCAGCCGTGCCCACCACCACTCAATTTCATCTTCATCTTCCCGGCGCAGGATTGTCATGCAGTCTCCCTCTTTCATTGAGAGCTCGTCGTCATTCTGAGCCTCATAATCCCAGAGTCCATAAATCACTCCTTTGTTCATTATCCCCATTTTCTCCTGGACTCCTGCAACATTAAAGACACAAGGCAGTTCAGTAAAAAAGGTTTAAACAAAAAAAAAAAAAACCCCAAAAGTTCCACTGCGTTGTTGTCACCAGCCTACTGAAAGTCAGTCCTGGAGCAGCTGTCACTGTGAAGTTAGCGCTCGCACATGGCAGAGAGATTCCTCCCTTACACGTGCAAAAAATACAAGGTAAATATTAAGAGGAGCGTTGATTGACAAAAGGTTAGATTTTTGTCCTGTTGTTCTGACTTCCTACACTTAAGTGATGAGCATGAAATATTTGTTTGCACTTTGAGTAGTCACTTTCTGTCAAGGGGAGAGAGCAATACTTGCTTATGTTGACCACCATTGTAATTTTGACCCCTAACTGTGTCACTTTATTTCAGAACTTTAAAATCAGTTGCATCTCAGACCTACACCTGAAAGACCAGCCTGCTACACACCAGCTGCTTTCAGTTAACTCAAACACTTATCTCAGCAGTTCTTAATTTCTGCCACCAATTTAATTTTTTTTTTAAACACTGACTTCAGAAACATCATTCTGTTAAATTGTTTCTGGACCACAGTGGAGTACGTGCATACTCCTTGCAAATGTTATTTAGAACTTGCTCATTTTACAGCTGTAGCCAAAGCTGAAATACTATTCCTCAGCTTCTAAGCAGCAAACTGGAAAAGGTATCTTAATCAACTCACATACAAAACTTTCTCTTTGGTAATTATTAGATTTTAAAATACTGAACCCTACTGGTTTTTTGTTTGGTGTTGGTATTGGCAGGATCAAAGAGTACATTCCACACTGTCGCAAAACTTGTCATTTCTCTCTCCATCTCTTACCTACTACAACCTATGGTACAGGATTCCTACCTATGTTTGCTGAAGAAAGCAAGTGCTCAAATCAAGTTCTTCATTTCTGCATGCTAGGTCATCATGTAAAATTAAATTACTTCCACTGCATGCTTAGTTCTGCTCCAAGAAACTCTTCCCTTGCTTTGCCTTTGGCATAATTAAAGGTTTGGCCAAAACCACCCACGTGGAAGGTGAGGCTGAGCAGACAAAGAAGATTCACACAAAGGATCTCATCTTCTAAGAAAGCATTAACAGATAGGCTGGGGTAGCAGCACAAACATGTTCATCGAGAGTGCACAGGCATTAAATCTTAGAAAGTGAAAAATTACAGAGTGAAGCAGCCTCGAACTTTTCATTTACATCAATGCAAAAGGACCAGCGGTTTTATTTAAACCTGCCTGGACTTGTTACAGATATTCAGTATTGTGCATCACTGACAGCAGAAAGGGATTAGATGAATCAATGAGTTACACCAAGGTGTCTCACCTTACAGATAAGTTTACAGGGCCATGTTTTAATGCCATATCTGTTCTGGAAACACACAGATACACATCTGCAAACTTCTTTTACAGAAAGCAGGAGGTTTAGCCAATGAAATTAATTTCTTTCTTTATAGGCAATCAGAAACAGTCTTAGCAATACAATTAATTCCTAATGGAACAATACAGAAATTTGATAGCTGAACAGCCAACAGTTTCACCGGTTTCAACTTGGAGAAGCTGGCAACAAGCCAAAGGTCTTACAGTCATTTCAAGATCCACTGGAAAGTGTATCACAACACACACAAAAGAAGTCCAAAGAAAAAACAGAGTATAAAGTGAGATCACCAGATGGTATGTCCAAAAAAACCCCACAGACAAAGAATGTGGTTCTTCATGCTGTATATAATAAAGCCACGGATTTCCTTCCCCCAGGATCTTGCGGCCTGCTTACCTGAATTTAAGAATTAGACAAATTGCTAAAAAACCAAAATCTCAAGACCTACTCAACACAAAGATACCATCCCCTAACTCGTATTAGTGTCAAAACTAATAAGAAACAGCGGACAAGTATTATTAATCTAGTCCTACAATCTTCCTTGGGCATTTGCTGTTGATAACCATCATTGGAGCCTGGATACAAAACTAAGTAGAATTTTGCTTAGCCCACGGGTTTCAACACCCGTTACATAGGCTCCCTCCTTTCATATGGAAAATTATATATTTGGCAGCAAGAAATATAGTTTTCAAGCTTAGTGAGGATAGCTGGACAGACTGTTTTGAAATACGCTGGCTGAGCAGCTTATAGAAACTCAGATCTCACATGTTCCACAAAAATAGAGAGGCTCTGTTACAGTATTTTACATCATATTACATTGCTATTACTCTAATCTCTTAGAGATAGATAACACTCCAGCTGGTAGGTGCCATGAGGACACAAACTACATACAAAACATACAAAAAAGTAATTTAAAACCTCATTGACTAACACTTAACACACCCTAGGGGGATCTCATCCTCTGTTAAAAGATAGTTTCACTTCTACCAAGCATGGAAACTGTAGTCTTACTATTTGAATAAAATCTAAATTTAATATGCAAGAGAAGAAAAAGGCCAGGAAGGAAGTCAAATTATTAGCCTTCGTTAAGACAAACTTGGCAAAACCCTTCTCAGTTCTAACATGCACATTAGGAACATTCCTCATTTAAGACAGGCAGTGGATATGAACTGCCTACTGAGATACATAAAACCAAGAGGGTGGTATGGCTAAGTACTTATGTGGTAAGATTCACCTAACCATCACATCACGCTAATGTGTTTGTCGATGCGTACTTTTAACTCCTTTCAAGGCTTTCAATGCAGAGGAACATTGTTACCCAGACCTTTTCTACAGGTTCAATATTATAAGGCAAGTCTTGGTGCACCTCGTTTTGCGACACGAAGCTGGCTAGAACCTCTCTTTCAAAGAGACTCCAGACGTGATCACACAACCTAAGCACGCAAACACCACTCCCCATCCAAAAAACATACCAGGAAGTGCCAGTCGAGTCCCCCAGCACACTCCAGAACTCTGTTGTCATCACCTACCATATAAAAACTGGGAGCACTGTGTGTAGCCTTCCTCCATCTCCTCACATTTGTCCGCAGCCGTCTGCATGTCACTGTAGGTCATCGCAAATACAGCTGCGCCTGACTCCACCAGGAACTTGCACACCTGCACGTTATTGCAAGATGCTGCACAGTGTAACGGGGTCCTGTAAGTCAACAAGAATAAAGATGACAATTTCTATTTTTATGTTAGCAGTGCTTACTGCCTCCTAGGGGCAAACCACTTCCGTGAGTGACTTCCAGCAACCAGTACCAAACCACTAAAGGCTCCCCACTGAAAGTATTTAACCCAGGATGTCAAGAGCAATTGTTTTTCCCAGATAACAGGAGTTACCAAGAGCTGCTTAAGCCCTAAAAGTTGGGTTTCCATATGGAAATCCATTAACATTTTAAGAATCCATTAACATTTTAAGAATATTCATTAAGACAATAAAAAGATCAATATTAAAAAAAAAACCCACTCAGAAATCCTCCTGACATCATGCCTTTTACAATCTAAATAATTACTTCAACACCTGACTTGGTGACAAACGCAGGTAGTTGGGACAACTAGGGAGGCTGAGGGGGACAGTAAGCATCTTTATTCAGTCTTGAGCCTCAGACACTTCTGTTACGGGAAGAAATAACAGTAAAATCACTGCCTCCTTAGCCTTTTTTAAATAAGCTCCCTAGATACCTTAAGAAAGATTTGTAACCCATTATTAGCTAAAAGCCTAGTTTGTAGGTTGTGGTTTTCTGCTTTGTTTTGTTTTTAAGTTTTCCAAGCATGATATATAGAATTGAGGAGAGTTTGCAGGGCTAGATATCGCCCACAGCACATGTAAGCTGTGTCTCAGAGAGGAAACTGGACATTTCAACAAACCGCTCATTATGCTTAAGCTATCTTCATTCTCTCAAAGAAAGAGAGCAGTTTTCCTGACAACTGGTATCGACCCCACTGGACCTCTGACATACATTTCTTTCATACAGGGAATATTAATATAATTTGCCTATGTTTTTCCTCTGTGCATTCTCATGTGATGCCCCACTGAGAACTGCTGTTGCTCTACTGTGGAAAAGTTGTTGTCAGCTCTACAGGAGCAAAATGAGGGACCTTCTGTAGATCCTTCTAAGCTGTAGCTCTCTTGTGAGGAACATCTGTGAGGTACCACCAAAGAAAGCCTTACCATCCATCACTGTCTGCAGCATTCACGTTCACTCCGAATTGCACCAGGAACTTCACAATTTCTGTGTGCCCGGCACACACAGCGTTGTGCAGCGCAGTTATCCCTTCATCATTGGGCATGCTGGGATCTTCAACCTAGTCAGCAAGAAAAGGAGCCATTCACATTCTGGTGAAACTCTCGACAATAATCATCTCTTCACATATAAAATTGAGTTGTACTGTTGTAAAATACGATTTTACATCATACTTGTAGGAAGGGCTCGAGCAACAAGCAGAAACTACATCAGTAACTGATGGGACAAGAAGCCTTGAATATAAGCTTGCAGCCTCCTTTTAATAGTGAGAGCCTGAAGCGGTTCAGAAAAATAGCATCTTGATAAATTAGTAAAAGCATTTTTAACAAATTCCTGATATTTGTTTATTTAACTGCAAGCAAAATTCACATGGATTTTGCTAATCAAATTGTCTGATAACATTCCAACCTGATAACATTCCAGATAGGAGATAAAACACCATAAGAAATAAGAAAAAAAGTTTTCCTACAAACATAGTCTTGATGCTAAATACCCAGTGTGGATTTAACACACTTAATATCAGTCTCCAAGTGGCCAGGTCCTGCTAGGATAGTCTCCTCAAGGGCAGATCTGGGACATGCATTATTACTTTAACTCCCCCAGTTCACAAAAGAAAGCTGTGACTTCCCAATTTGAACCAGGATGGCTGTTCCTTCTCTTACAAGTTCGCATTTGTACCTCATAGATTATTCTCTGCACAAGGTCAAACTCCCCCTCCAAGGACGAGTCCAGAAGCAACGCGAGGGGATTGAATTTCACTCTCATTCCATGCCCAATTCTCTCAGAGCCAGTTTTACGCAGGTTTGTCCTCTTGCCCTGTAAAAAGTAACACAAGTTATAGGCAATTTTTTCTTGAGAAGGACAAGAATACAGAATTGCTTATTTGGGAATGACATCGGAAATGACCAGCTAAGGCAGTGTTTAACGTGTAATTTGGATTATTTTCTACCAGATCCCCGACATGTTACAAATGTAGTAGTTTAGGCATATTATGAAAGATCTCTGCCTTCATCTCAAGTACGAAAATCACCTTGACAAAATAGTAAAGCTCCCCAAACCCTGAAGATCAGGAAAAAGAACGTAATTTTTTTATATTCAGACCATTTTAGCATTCTCTCTCAAAGCTGTTACACAAACCAAGTAGCACTCTCCATGAAGTACATCACTTCTTGAACACCAATGCTAAGTTCCTAATATTTTCCTAAGTTTAGCAGAAGTGAGCAGGACCACAAACAGTTACAGAAACTGGTTTTGGAAAGAATATAACTAGGTGTAAAAATGCTTTAAATGCTCCTGGTAATACTGGAAACTAAGTATTTCTATAGCCAAGTTTGTACTCTTTCCATCGGAGAATATGCACGCGGAGAATTAGCTCAGCGCTCGCCCCAGCTGGCTGTGCAGCAGCAACAAGCACTATTCATGAGGGTATGCAAATTTCTGACAGATGTCCAAGCAAAGATGAATAGAAATGACTCATGTTTTGCGAGAGCAAACACGTGAAGATATGTCAGAAGAGATTCCCAGAAAAGACTCTTTTGCCTGTTGATTTATGTATAATATCAAAACTACAGGCTTTTAAAAGAAAGAGTCTGTCAGCAAAACCCCACTATTTAAATACACAATCAAGAAGTTGGGCTAGTTTCTTCTCATCATCGCAAAATTCTTACAAAATAACTAGAAATGAGTTCTTACAATCTAGGAAATCCTAACCTCAAGTTTCCTTGTAAAAGGGAGCAAGAACAAAGCCTTTAAAGTATGAAAACAAGCAATGACTATTTCATTCAGAAATTACAAGGTTAAAAAGCACATTTAAAGCTTTTAATTCATCTGCACTGAAGTGATGGAGGAAAAAACACTTTAATGTATCAAGTTATTAAAATTCTGTTCATGATAGGTTTTAAAAAGAAACTCTTTGAGGAACTGAAAGCATTAAGCATTTCTGACCTACATCAATGAGATAACGTATCACATGCACAAACTTCCAAAACAAACAGGATGGTAAAATGCTGCCTATCCTTAGCCCAAAAAGAGTCTATTGTGACATGCCTTGAGAACTGGCTGATGTTCAATCACATTCCAAAGAAAAATTCAGAAAACATTTTGGTAGAAGAAATGCAAGCAGCTGATGTCTGCAAATGTGTTTTTAAAGCAGAAACTAAGAAATCTGTTTCTCCATATTTTTCAACCTCAACTTTCAGATAAACAAATTCAATCTAGGATTAAGATAATCAGTTTCCATCTCATATCACCAATAGTGGGAAATGCTTGTGAAATCTGTCTGTGAAAAAAAACCACAACAATAAAAACCAAAACCAAAACACCACTTACATTTCTCTTAAGAAGGAATTATAGATCAGATGTAGTAGGTAGACTACATTCCAGAAAGGAATCTGCTTTATAGCCCAGCAAGTTTTACTATTGTCTATCAAATTCAGCACAGCAACGTGCCCTTACGGCCAAGAGGGCCAAAGGGATCCTGGGGTGCATTAAGGAAAGTGTGTCCAGCAGGTCTAGGGAGGTTCTCCTCCCCCTCTACTCTGCCCTGGGGAGACCACACCTGGAACACTGTGTCCAGTTTCGGGTTCCCCAATTCAAGAGAGACAGGGACCTACTGGAGACAGTCCAAGAGAGAGCTACGAGGATGATTAAGGGACTTGAACATCTCTCCTATGAAGAGAGAGAACTGGGGCTGTTTAGTCTTGAAAGGAGACTGCTGAGAGGGGACCTTATTAACATATACAAATATCTGAGGGGTGGGTGTCAAGGGGAAGGGGACAATCTCTTCTCAGTGGTGCCCGGTAATAGAACAAGGAATAATGGGTTTAAGTTAGAACACAGGAAGTTCCACCTCAATATTAGAAAAAACTTTTTCACTGTGAGGGTGACAGAGCCCTGGCACAGGTTGCCCAGAGAGGTTATGGAGTCTCCTTCTCTGGAGAGTTTCAAAACCCGCCTGGATGCGTTCCTGTGTGGCTGCCCTAGGGGATCCTGCTCTGGCAGAGAGGTTGGACTTGATGATCTTTCGAGGTACCTTCCAACCCCGAACATTCTGTGATTCTATGAAATTCCATTTGAAACCTTTCATCGCGTCATTAATTCTAGAGACAGATTTTTAATTCCTGTCATTCACTCTGGGGATAAGAGCGTCACACAAACAGACCAGAGACCCACAAAGACACTTCTAGATTCTTTGCGTGACTGGTGTTCCACATCTGCTTAAGCCTTACAACACAATGTATGGGATTCATGGTAGACCTCATGCTAATTTAATCGACAGGGCATCCAAGCTGCAGCCTAAGCAATACTTACAGGAGGCAAGGAAAACTGTCCAGTAACTTCAGGAGGCCTCATGTTGAAGGAGTCCTCTCCCAAACTCTCTGGTTCCCCTGATGGATAGGGAGGTGGCGGGTATGGAGGATATTCTTCCATGTATACCTCCAGCGGCAGTGAAGCTTCTAGGCTTGGTTCTTCCATTTTCGGCTCTGTGAGTTCATCACCATCCGACACTCCCTCAGGTACAGGGTCCAAAGCCACAGAGGGAACAACAGCTTCACTCTGATCTGGTGGCGTGTTTTCTGCTTCCTCAGCAATGGTTGGTTCTGGCACAGAAATAGCAGTTTCTTTTTCTGATTCTGCACTTAGATAAGGATTCGGGATTTCTGCTGGGCTTTCAGGACTGGCAGCTGACACCGTCTGTTTGGAGGGATGTGATGGAGCCGAGATAGTCTCCATTGCAGCCAGAGTGGTCCTCTGATACAACAGCTTCTGAATATTTGGGCCATTAGGTCCTTCTGGCTCAGTAATGGAGCTACGTTTCTTCAACGGTCTGGGTGCGTTGGACAGCTTTTTCCGGAGCGCTTCCAGATCGGCATCGCTCTGGTTGCGGTACGGATTGGATAAGAAAGGCAGCAATTTGGTCGGGCTGAGGGGACGGGGTATTCGCTCTGTTTCGTGATTGTCGTGAGCAGAGGCTGTTGCTTCCATCTCGGGCTCCGGACTGCCTGGCTTGCCATGGAGGTTTGAGTAGACGTTCTCAGTCTGCGGCAGCTGATTCTGTACACCAGCTCCTGCCATCACAGGCTTGCCATACACTGCACAGCAAGAGGAGACAAGCATGAGCATTTGATCAACAAACCTAACGTGCCCAGGTGGCCCAGAAGGCCAATGGCATTCTGACTCGTATGACCAGCAGGAGTAGGGATGTAATTTTCCCCCTGTGCTCAGCACTGGGGAGGCCTCACCTCGAGCCCCGTGTGCAGGTCTGGGCCCCTCACTGTGAGAAAGACATTGAGGGGCTGGAGTGGGTCCAGAGGGGAGCAACGAGGCTGGGGAAGGGACTGGAGGGAAAGTCCTGTGAGGAGAGGCTGAGGGAGCTGGGGGTGTTTAGCCTGGAGGAGACTCAGGGAGGACCTTATCGCTCTCTACAACCACCTGAAGGGAGGGTGTAGTCAGGTGGGGGTCGGGCTCTTCTCCCAGGCAACCAGTGACAGGACGAGAGGGCACGGCCTGAAACTGCGTCAGGGCAGGTTTAGGTTGGATCTCAGGAAGCACTTCCTCACGAAGAGGGTGCTCAGGCACTGGGATGCACTGCCCAGGGAAGTGGTGGAGTCACCGTCCCTGGAGGTGTTTAAGGAGAGGCTGGATGTGGCACTTAGTGCCGTGGTCTGGCTGATGTGACAGTGTTGGGTCATAGGCTGGAGTTGATGATCACAGAGGTCTTTTCCAGCCTCAATAATTCTGTGTGATTTTGTGAACCAAGTGAACAGAATCCATCTGATAACCAAGTTTACCATTCGTTACCTAGCAAACACCAGATATATCCTACACTTTTTTGCCAACACTGATATACAGCATGTAAGATCCACCTGAGATTCCTGGAGCTGCACCAACCTGCTCAATTACCCCAAGCTTTATAGTCAGAGACCAGGTGGGAAGCACATCTACCTGAGGTTTACAAAGAGAGAAGAGAGGCAGAGCGCCACATGCTTACCACTCGGGAAGTGGGATCCTCTGGTCTGCGCTCTTGTCAAA
This sequence comes from Trogon surrucura, assembly GCA_020746105.1. Taxonomy (NCBI): domain Eukaryota; kingdom Metazoa; phylum Chordata; class Aves; order Trogoniformes; family Trogonidae; genus Trogon; species Trogon surrucura. The sequence continues at coordinate 107,352,634 of CM036618.1, forward strand.
GCGCTCTGCACTGCCTGCTGGAAGTTCTTCCCAGGAGTCTGCTGTTGCGTGTACATGCTATAAATTGAACTTGCGGCCACAGTCTGAGGCTTCCGAAACGGTGGGAGTGAGGTCTCTTTGGACGGCTGAGGGGTAAAAGGTCTCACAGCTGCTGCTGGGGGACTCTCCTGTTTGGAGGAGGGAAGAATTTGGTCCTGGCTAGAGGAAGGACCTGCAGGAGGTACAGAAATTCTTTGCTGTATCTGCTGAGAAGGCTGCTGTGCCGCTGCTTTTTGTTTGTTCCCCATAGTTACGATAGCCAAAGGCAGCTTCTGCAGGTTTCCATCCAGCTTCATATCAGAAGGCTGCAGATGACTGGCTTGACCAAAGTAAGGCAGGTTTATCTGTTTTGGTTTAGTGGGGACAGGTGGTGGTACCTTTGTTATGTTTTTATTAGCTGTCTGAAAGACAAAATGTTAAACAAGGAAAGATGCTTTAGGAGTACTACATGAAGGACCAAAGAGCCTCTAAAAACAATACAGTAGCATTTCTCCTGTTGCTGCAATACTGTTTACATCATTGCTGGAAACATGAAGACACTTCTTGAAACATTTTATCATGATAGTTGTTCACACTTTGAACCCATTCAGTTTCATTCTTTCCTTAACAGCTATGTTTAAAACATTAAGCAATGGCAGGGCACAGTGATTTCCTTAGAGATAAGGGAAATAATTAGCATCTGTAGCCAAAAAGCTCTTTTCCAACAGAGCACTTGTCATCCCTGGTTCTTCTATGCTATTTCACCCCTCCCTGATAAGTCTTGGCACAAGGGCACAGTCTCAGGTGGGAAGTCTTGCCGCAATTAAACATCACCAGGTTAACGATTGTACTCAGTGATCGTAAAGGTCTTCATCAACCTAAGCAATTTATGGTTTTATGATGTGAAGGACACCACTGCATTGAACAGTGAAACAAGTGTGTAAAAATTATTTTTAAAATCCCATACAGGTGCCTCTCTGCATACAATCTTTGCAGGGGGCAGTACACACTGGTACAAATAAGACAGCCACTTTTATACATTCAGTCAAAATACAGATCACCACAGTGACTGCACAGAACAATTTTGAGTCACTGTCTTTAGAAGTCTGAAAGTCTTTTTTCATTCCTCCCCCCCTTTAGAAATAGTCTTCTTTTAAAAGACCCAGGTACTTTTCAAAGATCTTCCCAACAGCGCTATCTGAAAGGCTGTGCAGCAATCCCCATCAGACTGAACGCAGTAGTTTTGAGTTTCCTGCGTACCTGTGCTTCGCGCAAGAGATCTTCGCTGCTCTGGTTCTTTCTCAGTGTGCCGAGCCCAGCAGACTGGTCCACAGAATCAAACATTGAGAATGGACGCACTTTCTTCTCTTTGTCTCGTAAAAAAGTTTCTCCTTCAGCTGTTGTTAGGAAGAGAAGATTTTTTTAAAGGAAAAACATAACTGTAGGTGTAAGAGTCTCGTTCTGTGCAACATTCAAGACAATATATGCAAGGGATGCTTTTTGTATCCATCCTAACTCCTGCATTAAGGGTCTGTCAAATGCTGTATCTTGCAGGTTGAGCAGGAACATGTATGAAGGCATTAGTATTTATTTCACCATCTGAAATAAATTTTTTTTAAAATAATTTTTAAAAAATCCCTGCAACACCATACTGAAGCTTATATGGTAACCCAAGTTTTTCTGTGCTCTCAGATGAATTCTATATATTTATGGAAACATTTAGAAGGTACAGATATCAGTAACTAGATGGTCCATATTTTAAGATTAGTCAAGCACATAAGAACATACCTTGTCCTTCATTAGTCACATTTCCTTTTCCTGAAGTCAAGCCTGATCCTTGACTAATATGACCGTCTGCATTTGAGCTACTCCAGTCAGTGGCAGTTGGGGAAGGTTTTGCACTGGGGCCCACAGAACCTTAAAACAAGTGGAACAGATTAAGCCAAAAATAATGGGTTTATTGACTTATTTATTACAGGAAGGATTTATAAGAGACAGGCCTAGACAGTGTACAGGTATCACATACAGGTTTACTGCTATAAATACTATCACTTCATATTTTTGCTCATTTGTTTTAGGAAGAGAATAAAACACCAACCGCAGAAACAGTAATCAAAGCAGCAGCCAATTATTGTCCTAGCACTTACATCATTTAGACAAAAAACTTACCTAGACTTTTTTCTAGTCAGTAAGTAACTTTCCTTGCATATTTACAGTAAGTTAAAAGCAATGGGATGGTAACAAGGGGTAAGACATACTGTGCAAAGAAAAACACAATGCCTTAAGTCACAAACAGATCCTGTCGGTGATACCCAGAACAGTAGAAAAATCATCTGCGTGTTCAATGTGCATACAGGCACAGCTTTCAAGCTGATCTTTACATTCACTGGAGTAGGCATCCAGTCTGCTTCAAAAATAACTAAGAAAAAACTTTAACTTGCTACTTATTTAAATATTTCTCCAAATCCTCTCTACTAAACTCTAAGCTAATTAGTATAGTAAGCAATAAGTTCAAACACAGACAATAAGCAGGAGGAGAAAAGTTCTATTCTGACAAGTAACAGATACTACCTCTCTAGGAAAGCAGTCATTTTGCCCAAATGTCAAATTATTAGGAGTGATGATTTTGTTCAAGTAGCATACTACTGTAAATTCCTATAGCAAAAATTCAAATTTTGCACTGACTAGAGCTAGGATTCCACTCTGGCAGCGAATCTGCAAACCAGATAGAATGAAACAGTTCCCCATTCTCCAGTACACCAAGAGACACTTGGACTGGTTTTGTGCCATGGCTACTTGGTTAATATCTGCCGGAACTGAAGATGGGGGGAAGGAGATAAAAAATTATTGTAGAATTATTCTACAAGCTCAACTTCCGCTTCTTCCTTTTGGGAAGATCCAAGTTTCTCTTCTCTCCCAGCTGAAAAGTGAGTCTTCTCCTCTCAAGACAGCACAGAGGAAATTTGCAACTGCCCAGTTTCTCCCAACTTCTACTCTCACAGAGTTGAGCTGTATCTCATAGGAGAAAGCCACAGAGAAAGCCCAGCAAGCCTCCACTGACACTCCAAGGAGGAGAGGCCAAGCTTCATGCCAGGTGTTGGATTTACATCTCCATATAACTATGATCAGCATGTCAGCAACTTTACTGCTCTTTCTGTATCACAATTAATTGCCTCCTTTATAATATTTCCTGTAACATCAGCTAATCATTTACATGTGTCATTTCCAAAATGAGCAATCAGAAAACTTTGCTTTGCTAGTTTTTAAGTCAAGGCACCAGGTTTGTTACCATGTGTCCTAAAACTGACTCTAGAAACTCAAACGCTGTTGTACAGTTTTGAGGAATACTTAGTTTACCAAAAAGTCCTCTTATGTTCTGTGCTGTGTAACAACTCAAATTGCTCTCTAAGACGACTCCTTAATTTATAAGGCATTGAATTGTATAATCTCAGTGCTTAGAAAATATATTCACTGGTGCAGCAAAATCACAAATAGCAAGACTGACATCTCAAATAACACTTCACTTAAAAAGAAGACAGAGTTGATAGATAAGAAAACAAAACAACATTTCTGGAGAAAAAATATTAATCATAAGCTATTACCTGGAGGGGCTTTAGCTTGTGAACTGCTCCCAGCTCTCATGTTGGGCAGAGTCTGTGTTTTCAGTGGACCATCAGGAACCTGCAAACCTTGTGTCCCGTCTGAAAATGCTGGTTTCACCAGAAGCTCAGGTCTGGAAGCAATACGCGGCATAGTAGAGGACTGGATATAAGGACCTACTGCTGCCACTCGACTTGGAGCAGAAGCCACCGGCTGTGGCAAATTCCCATCTGAAGAAACCTTTGGAGAAAACGAAAATTTAAAGAATGTTAGGCTGCAGTATCCATCCATCAGAGTTTAAAACAGAAGTCAAAAAGGATTAAAGTAGCAGAAAGTGATACCCCAGTACTAAAATACTTATTTTATTAAAAAAAAAAACAACACTTCAAGAGATATAAACCTGATGTAGTACTAACAAAAAAAAATAAAATCAAAAAAAAAATCCAAATAATCCACAACAGCATAAGAAGAGTTCTTGTCCATAAAGAGTAAGTAGGTTAACACCAATGTACCATGAAAAGTACTTTAATAATACAATACTTCTACCACGTATGGAAAAAAACAAGCCCAGCATCTGACCACCCTTCTCCAAAAACAAGTTCTTACTTCAGACTGTACGGTCCACAAATGAAATTAATTTTTGTTACCCAATATCCCGTACTTACCGGTACATTCTCTTTCTGTTGCAGAGCTGCCTTTTTCTTCCACAGGCGCTCTCGCAGCTCATTAACACGCTTATCCATGACTGCCACCTCCGAGTTGCGCTTGTTCAAACACTCCCTCTGTTGCTGCAGCTTGGCATTCTGCTCCTGGTTCAGTTTGTTCCTCAACTGAATAAATTCACAAAGTGGGTGGGGGAGGAGGGGAAAACAACAACAAAAAAATCAAAACAAATTAACTTTCAGGATGGGGGAGAGGAAACATTAACAAAAAAGAGAAAAGCCTTCTAAAAAGTTAAGTCATGCCGGCAAATTCAGATTATTTTATCTGGAGAAAATGTTCATTAGCCTCCAAACAGTGCAGAAAGGTACGTACACCGCACACCCCTTCCCCTGTTTACCTTGAGCCCAGTACAACCAACCCTCCATCCTCAGCACATGCAGCCCCATCAGGAACAGGAGCAACGAGATTTCTTCCCAACAAGATAAGAAATAACCCAGTCCAACTTTTAGTCCTCACAAGCCGTGGGGTCCCGAGCTGCCTTTCCATTACCTGCAGCTCCTTGTACAGGCGGTCAAGCTCAGCTACAGCCGACTGGTTGTCATGGTAACCATCAATTCGGCCGTTCTTCAGCATCTCCAGTTGCCTGGTGAGTTCCTCCACCTTCGACACGGCCAGCACCAGCTCGCGCTGCTTTTGCTGGAACAGGCTGTTCATCTGTTCAATCTCCTCCACTGAAGAGAGGACGAGAGAGCACAATAGCTGCCCTGAGAAACAGCCGAGCGTGGGCTGCTTCCAAGGCAGCAGAGAAGGGGACAGAGAGCGCCCCGCCGGCCTCCAGAGCAGAGGCTGCCGCCGGCTGCCACAAACTCGTGAGCCCTGCCAAGCCGGGCATTCTTAAGAACACACACACTAGCAAGAGTAGATCTACTACTAGCAAGTCGGTCTACTTAGAGCACCAATCAGGAGGTTTAAAAAAAAAATAAAGAAAAAAAGTAGAAAACTAAACCAATCGACCAAATGTTCTTCACATTCTCAAGCATGGACACAAACAAAACCACAGTAGCTGAACATCATCTGTAGAAGTCTAAATGCACTTATTGCTGAATTCTGCAGGAAGACACTCGCTGAACTAAAAGGCATATTTATAATACTCAAAAACTCTGAACTTAGGTTATAAAAACTCAATGACAAAACACTTGAGCTGTTATATTAAAGACTCAGGAGGCTTTTTAGGGTGTATTACAAGTGTCTGCCATCAGCTGCCAAAACTGTCAAGACTCTTGTATTTTAGAATGAAGTTTAAGAAATCGGGAAGAGTTCAAGCAAGTACCAAGACCAGACCTGCTGGGGAGGATGCAGGGAAACAGATACACATGCTCCATGATCTTGTATTACTTTACCATCCTTCTATTCCTTGAAACTGGCATTTATTTTGTGCAACTGAAACCAAACAGAAATTGCATTTTTCCACAGAAAAACACTTTTGCTTTATCTGTAAGCACCATGTTTCCTAATAAAACAATGTATCCATCTTTTACCTTAATAAACTGATATATTTGAATTTGAATTAGCTGAAAGTGACAAGATCTCTACAATATATGCATAGAGGGAAGATGAAAAGGTAGTCAGAAGAACCTGTGTTGATATGAAATGTTAAATAATTTAACATTCTATCAACATGCTGAACTGCAAGCATCCAACTAGTACTGTAGCATGCCAGACACCAGTCGGATTTCCGCAATTAAAAAGACAATACTCAGCCACTTTTGGCCATTAAGTTACCTCTTGCATAAGAGGCAAAAAGGGTATCAGGCCAAGCTTTGTTATAGGCCAAGAAAATAAGACTCGGAACATGTGCGGTATTCACATCAAGGATAGAAAAGGTTAATGTGGTACACAAAGGTATTCAAGCAAGGAAAAACCCAGGCTGTAATTAAAGAGCAGATATGCTGGGCTCAAAACACAGGGTGTTTTTATGGGTTATTTTAAAATATAGTAAGAAAATACATTTTGGCCTAGGTTATTCGGGAGTTTTCTTGGTAACTGCAAGATGTGAAATTAAGTTTAACATTTCCTGGAAGGCTGCAAATACCTCCTTCTGAATCACCAGAAATTTCAGAGTTCCCAGAACCAAGCAGCAACTCACCTAATTTCCCATTGCTGAGTCTTTTTTGCTCCACATGGCCTTTCAGTGCTCTCACTTTCTTAAGTTTGGCTTCCTGATTCTCAGCAATTTCCTTTAATCGCTTCAGTTTTTCCTGTTCAGCAGCCTGCTGTTGCTGTCGCTGATCCTGCTGTTTCAGGAATTTCAGACGTTGTTCCTGCAGTCAAGACAGGGATTTATTTTTTTTTTTTATGAACTTATGTTAAGGTACTGACAGAAATAATTTCAAAACTTACAAACAATCACCAAGGCAGCTCTGATCAGCTTTAGCCCAGTATCCTGACTTCCCAGAACATCAAGGGAATTCTGAGAGAACACAGAAAACACGCTAATTCTGTCCCAATACAGTCCTCCAGATACAGCCATTCCGTAGTACAAGAACCTACTGAAATATTGGTAGTATCCATGTCTAACAGACCTTGGTAAATTTTTCTTCCATTAAATTCCTCAAAGACCTTCGAAGGCTAAGAAAAATTTTAGTATTCATGTTCCACGACATTTGCCAATTTAATTTATCTACTGCTTGGCTCTCATGTTGCAAGAGCTAATGATTATTTCCCTCTACCTTCCCCATGCTGCCTCTACTTTACAGGTCTCTGTCCTTCATCACATCTGAAACAACTAAGTCATGCTGGAGAGTATTAGATATTCTTTATATAGGAGGTATTCCATCAGTTATTGATCATTTTCATCACTCTCTGTACTCTTACTAGTTCTGCTAGAACCACCTTGAGATGATGGATCACCCCACACCAAAGTTCTGAAAATCTATCATTTCTTGGTAGCAATCACCACTATCTCAACACAGGATGAATGAAGACATGGGAAAACCTTCGTAACAACCTGTCCCCCATTTCTACAACAGACATCTCAGTGTAGAGAATCCTTTTGCTTCTCCAAGAATAAGAGCAAAATGGTGTGCTATCGTAGAATGCATTGGGCTGGAAGGGACCGCTAAAGGCCATCTAGTCCAATCCCAAATATCAGTTTCTATATACAGATGTCAACAGTTCAGAGCTAAAAGAAACTACTACATCAGTTAGAGACTTCCTTTAAATCACCAGCCACTATATACGGCTTCCAGTTCTGGAAGGCAGGAGAACTACTAAGACTTTCCCAAGCACCCACTAACAGCCAAGACTACCACTTACTAACATTAGAAGTCAACACTTTCTCAAAAAAAAGAAAAAAAAATCATCACTCCTATTTAGAAACGGAGTCTTCTGCACTTTGAATGAAAAAAGGAAAAGCAAAAGTGTGAGCTTGCCTTCCGGAGAAAGCCAGGCAACACCTGCAGTGTATGCACTAGTTTAGAACCAATCCCACACAGGAAAATGTCAAGAAATAGATACTACAGCTCATGTCTAAAAAGAAAGCGTATTTTTCCCCCTCAGAATCTGTTTTTAGTATTGCATCTGATTTCAGAAGACAACAAAGAGGTGACAGAAAGTGCCTCTTTGGAACAAGCCTTTCCTGGACGCCCTTTCAGAGAGGCGCATTAAACACAAAACTCTCCCAGAAGGCTACTCTTGTGCAAACCACAGGCAGCAAACACCTAACTGGACAGGTAACTATCCACTCTCAAACTCATAATTTTTGTTTTTTAAGTGTCTTTCATGATTCCCTTTGTAAAAAATATATACATTGTTCCTATTTCTGATTTCACACACATAGTGACTACAGCACTACTGCCACTTATAAGAGCAAAGTCTATTACTGTTGCCTGTGAGTCAAACAGCCAAAAGTAATGAAAGTTTCTGCTTCTCCTTTACATGAACCACTTATTTGTCAGCTGGAGCCAAGAAGAGGCAACACTTTACCCTTGGCAGGATAAGGATTAACTGTTCTGCTACAGTTTGAGTGAAAACTCGAATCACTTGGCTGACTGACCGATTTCTTACATTTATATTTTCATCTTCTTCATATCAGTTCTTGCCATAAAGAGAGAAATCAAGTTTTATCGACTATTTTGATCAGCCATAGTACCGCTTTGCGGGTGCTCCAGAACCATTAGAAAGCCATAGTTTGAAGCAGTCCTGAGATACACTTACTGAAAGCCAAGGGAACTAAACAAAGATGCTAAATGCATGGGCTGGGGCAGGGAAGAGGGGTGAAACTCAGGTATCTCAGAAGGGGAGTGAGAGAGGGCTTCTGACAGAGGAAGAGCAGCAACACAAGAGCCCCAGAGCAGCCTCCTTCCCCTCCAGAGCACATTCTGAAAGGCACAGAAGTCATGCATTCAGGCAGCCGAGTGCTCTTCGGGATGGGTTCACGTGTAATGACACTCTGCAAAAAGCAGCATTTTTCGTGGTATTGTCAAGAGCAGCCACGTACCAACAACACCTAAGTCAAATATGAAACCAACACCACCATCCGGCAGACGCATTCAGACTATTTTGTCCCCTAAACAATTCAGGAGCACTCTGGGTACTTTCATTAACTTTTTTGTTATTGTTCAGCAACCACTCTCCTAGTCACTTTTATCACATACATGCCACCTTCTCCAGACAGCTGCCCCCGGAAACCAGGCACACTGAACTCTGTCAGGAGAGAGCGAGATATCACAGGACAGCATTATATCCAGAGACAAAAGGGCTGTTCAGTGATCAAACCGGTGAAAGCCTGGTCACCACACAGAACACAAACAGGGCTGGCAGAGCCACCAGGGCAAATGACAATATATTAATGTTATATGCTCCACCCTTTTTAGCAAGCTATCCAGTCACTTCTATTGCTGGCACTGTTTCAGTGTTTCACTACTGGATATTTGCATAGCTTTACTTTCACATTTAAAAGCAGGGAGCCAAAGAAAGGGAGCCCTCTGCTTATAAGAGGTGGGAAAAAAAAAACCCCACTAAATCTCCAACCTTCCCTGCACCTCATGTGACTCTTAGTGTCTTTGTTCCTGACTGTGAACACCCAACCTCACTCCAGACTCACCTTGTTAGCTAGCATTTGCTGTTGAGCCTCAATTTGTTGCTGCTGGCGTGATGCCATTTCCTGAAGTTCAGCCAGTGTCATATCCATCCTCGGAGCACTGACCTGTCAAAGAAAATCCAAAGCATGCTAAGTCCAGAATTTTTCACTTGGCTAGCGTGCAACTCAAAGCTACTGCAGAGAAGCATGATAAAGGTCTTTAAAAAAATCAAAACAAAAAACCCAACAACTCTACCTAAGTATCCAATAAAATAATTGGAAAGAAATAGCATATTTCTATGGTAAGAGAATAAACAGTTTTAAGCTCATACACATGTGCAGCACAATCCAGCAACACACATGACATCTCTTGAAACATCAGTATTTCTAGCAAACTTCTGGTGGCATTTTAAAGAGGCATTTCAGAGCCCCTTATAATTAAGCTCAGCATGAATCAGCTTTGACTGAGTGAGCCCAGAAAGCTCAGCACACAGTGGGATGGATCTGTGGTCGTAGGTGTACTGCTGCAATTCAAAGCACTTCAACGTAAGTAGTTTAAATATAGTGAGGGGGAAGAACAACTACCGCCCTCAAAGATAGCACTATTATGACATTAGTTAGCTCTTCACATCTGTTTCCTGAACTCAGATTCAATTTTATAACCATAACTGTATCCTCCAGGACAAGAATAAATGACAGATGGGGATTCAAAACTGAAACACTAACTGGTCTCAACTTGAAAACTGAAACTAGAGGATCTCTGATACAAAACCAAATGTGGGGGAAAAAAAAAAGTCTATGAAGGAAAATGAGAGAAAACTTTCGATAGGAGTAGAAAAGTGAAAGTACGCTGAATTTGAACAGGTGATCTCAGAGCAGCAAATACAGACATGGCAGCCAATGGATATCAGAGACATCTTAAGAACTGAAATACAGAGTGATAGTTGTTAGAGGCTTTGTGTTTGGTTTACAGCAATCATTAGAAATCTCTACAAAATAGCCTCTTAGTTTCCAGGGTGGGATCTGCACCAGTATCTCAGAAGAAAGGAAGCCTCCATTTTCACAGTACTGGTCATTGCATCACGTACTTACTCCATTCTCCAGTCTTCGATCACCAGGCACTTTGACACCATTTCTTTTTAAGGCTGGATCTTGAGGTCTTTGTCCAGTCCCTAGATAAAAAACACAAGACTGTAAGGTCCCTTTAGACACAGCATTCAATACAAAACAAACAGTACAATCATTTTGGTTTAGAATTCGAACAACTGTTCTTCCTACATTCTTACCACTGAGATAAACTTAACTGATGACACAAGGTATTTTATGAGGAGGCTGCTGTTCAGTGTCAGCACTTATTTTAAAACATAAGACTGTTCGAAAACAGACAAACAGGCAAAAAGATTAACCAACAGTATGCTATTTTGATATTCCTCCCATGGTCAACAGACCCCTAAGTCATAAAAATGTGTTCCCTGCTGCAAGTGACACAAAAACCATCTGGTTAATTCACAGAAAGGTATTGGGACCACAGTGTCTTAAAACCAGAATCTAAATGTTTGTCAGCTGTCTCACTGAGAATTTGAGTAGCAGTAGTTGAAGATTAGTCACTTATTCTAAAAGATGCACCATTCAATCTGCAGGTGATTACTTACACAACCGTTTAAAAGCATAAGGTTTTTTTTTCTTCCTGGCAGTCACTGTGACAGTAAAGATGCTACTTAACTAGAATCCTACCACAATGTTCCCAGCAAACGATGTACAAATGGTGTTCAGCTGCCAAATACCAAGCTTGTTCATTTCCCTAAGGGACAAACATATAGTACAGGAGGAAGCCACCTCTCTCAGCTTCTTGGCCTGCTTGATGCGTATTTCCAGAGCCTATTCCTGCAAGACTAACTGCAGACCTCCTCACTGTTAATTTGCTCTCCCTCCAACATATTGCTTTGCAATGCTGTGGCAAATAATCTTTATACTATGAGTACCCTGGACTTGAAAAATTACAACCTCGCAACTAAACTGCCCTGTAAGATCCTTAGCAGGTAAAGATGACATAGCTTTAACTTTCCACGTATTTGTTCTAATATGACACATTTCAAACATTAAGATACATTTAGCAATTTTAAAATATGCCAGGTACGGTGCCATTTAACACAAACTGAGTATTTCCAATACCAAGGACGAAAACGGAAAAGAGGGAGGAGGAAGACTGATTTAAAGGTAAAAATTTAAAAAATATTCTACTGGAGATATTAATATGAAATGCACAGAAAAACCTTGGAAAGCAAAATGTCATTTATTCTTACAGGTTTCATATCTAGATTTACAATGCAGAGTTATTACATTCTCAGAGAACTCGACCAGGCAGTTCGTTTAACGCTACTTCTGAAACTAATACGAATGTGTAAGATTGAGGAAGAAACATTGAAGAACTTTACTTTTTGCCAGGTATGCCAAGTTTATCAGCCCAGTCAAGTATTATCCAGGTGAAACATCCTAAGCCCAAATAATAAATTACATTACTGGACAACAGTTTTGTTACTAGATTTAAAAGAAAAGACTAATCACAGATATTTAGCTGTGGTTAATATATTTAATACAAGATGCACTTGGATGCTTTGGTGACAACCAGCTCTAGAAAACCTGCAAAAGTTTCAAGTCGAATTTAATGTCTCCAGTTCCAGCAAGGGAGGATGAAGTATTTACTAAAATGGACAAGTTCTCTGTTAGTAGCATCCTCTATTCATAATAAATATGGTCAGACCAAAAAATACCAACATTAATATATAACATAGGCAAGCTGTTTCCTTAACCTTGAGGAATGAAATGCAGCTTAGACAAAAGAACCAGCCGAGATGACCACCTACCTGCTTCCCGGCAGGGAGAGCGCTCATGCCGAAGGAAAAAACGAACCTCACTTCTCTGCATCCCAAAGCGCTGCAAAACATCCAGCATCCGTTCGTTGTCAGCTATGGGACGTTCTGAAAAGGTAAAAAGCCAAATGACTACTAAACCCCTACGCAGCTCAAGCACATAGCAGAACAAAATAAAAATCTATCACCTCTCACTTGAGCCCCTATAATTGCTCAGGTGCAGTGTGCACACCTAACCCTTGCCCTCGCCCAAAGCATTTCTACCTTTCCCTTCCACTCCTTGCTTCCGAAATAAAACCAACACCTTTGAAAAGCAGATACAGCCTTTAAAAGCCCACCCCTAAAGGGAGAAGCTGAGGCACTGCCACAGCCCAAGGGCAAGTAAACAGGCAACTTACGAGTTTTTGGCTCTAGCTCTTACAGTTTGTATTTGCAAATAAATCACCTTATCCCCTCGCCACCACAGGAAAAGTGCGGGCATACATTCTACTCCCCTTCTATGGTAACTCATCCAAACTCATTTCTCAGTCATTCTCAATCCCACCTCAAGAGCTCCTCTGCCCCAGTTTCTCGCTTACTTTGTATTCCAACAAGAATTGAGAGAGAGATGCAAACACAAACACTCAGAGAAGAGGAATTCTCTTCTCAACACTTCCTAAGGATTGCAAATGAATGCGCGATTGCAGCCCTCGCGTTCAAGCTCAGAAAAAGCACTCGATACCCTGAAGAGGCTCCCAGGCAGGACCCAAAGGGTCTGATCCTCAACCAGCCGTCACAGCTCCTGTCACTTCTAGTGTTCTCCTGCAGCTCCTGTCAGCCACAGATCCAGCTCACTCTCTTGGACAGCGAGTTTGATGAACTTCACATTACATGCATTTCAAAAGCCATGCTTCCAATAGAACTGGAAAAGCCAAACTATTTTAGATTCATGACTTCAAGGAAAGAAAGACAGGACAGTGAAAAGCAACTTTGATGGAACTTGCTATTTTTTTCAGTTAAGATGAAGTTTCTTAAAACGTTACCTGAACAAGGTCCACTGAACTTCCTTTCCTGCTCCTGTTCCCAAGTTAAAGATTCAGCCACATTTATAGTTTTTAAGCCTTACTTGTTGCCTTTTGCTATTACAAAAACCCAGTGGGAGTCTATATACAATCTATTGCCTTCATTTATCATTACTCCTCCATTTCTGTATTACTGCTCTTCCAAATTTTACACACTTTATAGCTGAGCATTAACAGAGAGGATATAATTAGAATTATTTATCAGCCTCTAAATCTTCATACAAATTGCTTTTGTTATTTTTGACATTTTACTGTAGATTTTTCTTCCTATGTTAAAAGTGACAGCAAATCCGTGGTGAATATATTATAGTAGTCAACTTCACCTAGTCAGGGTACTGTCATAGTATCTTATGGCAACATCTGAGACTCATGACCAGGTTAAATCCATTTGTACTAGGTGCCAGACAAACAGAATATATTATTCCTGGCCTGAGAAATAAGACAAGCAGAAAAATACTGAGATTAAATACCCCTACTTTTGCATCGGTTTTGTTCTTCTTGACATTGCTTTTGTTGGATCTTTTCTTTCATTATTTAAGCACGGGGAGGAGGGGAAGAAAATAAAGAAATCAGAGAGTAGTTCATTCATATTCAATGGAGAGTCTTTCAAAGCCACTACCATAATACGGAATAATCATTTCAGGGGTGTTAAGTATAAATGTTTTCAGTTTCCAAAGAAGCAAAGCTACTAACATATGTTTTCAGCATGTGAAAAGCTCTTTTAAACAGAAAAGTGTTTCTTTAAATGAAACTGTTGCAGCTGTGCTCAAGCAATCTAGGAAGGAAAAATTCTGGAGTCACTGTCAAAAGAGATTAGCTTTACAGAATAAGCAAGTAGGTCACTGTTACAGAAAAAGCAGTCTCTTGGCGGTTACTCGTCTAGACAGCTAAAAAAGCTCTTCATCTGCTAAACCTTGATTCAAAAAAAATTAAAAAGGCAAAACCAAAAAAACAATAGTACTACTGTCAGCTTTCCATCTTAAAGAATATACAGCAGGCTTAAGGGACAGATTTCTAGCAGCTCTGCAATACTTCAACTGAAACTTTATAATCAAGGGAGATGCCCTTTACACAAGGATTCTGTCAATACCACTCAGTGACTTCAAAGGAAGGTCAAACAGATTTTCAAATACCAAACAAAACTACATTTGGAAAGCTCAAGAAGAAAGGACAAACAATCACACTTCATTTTTTTATTCCCCGTCTCAAAGGAAAAGAGAAAAAAAAAAAAGTCTTTACATAGGCACACACTTTTTGATTGCTTTCCATGGTGGCCAAGGTAGCTGCCTAACAGAATTCTGGCAATAACAGGAAGATCAAGAAACTTTGCCCTGATACTCATCACATTTCAAGCAAAACTGGGAGGACAGGGAGAGTAGTAAACTTGCCCCCTTCAGGGAACCAAGTGCCTCAAGCACACTTGCAGCCATCTTTCAAAGTAAGCTTAATAAAGTCTGACAACAGAAGCTAAAATTCCTGAGCAAGCGTCAGAGCGAGACAGAGAGACACAAGCGATCTAAGAAGGATCTCAGTAATTGAAGTCCAAGAAGCCATTTTCCAACATAAAGCTTTTGTTTCTACTGCAGAAGGTTAGCTGCCGTGAGCCATCCCTGTTTTAATATAAAGTATAATTTGTCAGTCTAAAATGCAAACAAAAATAGAAGTCACGGCAAATCTTGGCAAAACAAGATAGTGAACTTTGCTGACATCTAAAGTGATATTGCATAAAAGTCAAAGTATTTCCCTCCCCACCCCCTTCCCCTTAAAAACCCCAGGATATACAGGGAAGGATCTGTCAAATTGTTGCTACTGGATATTAAACAGAGGCTTAAGAAACAAGGTATTTTATCTGAAACAACATGCATGTACTTCATGCGGTACTTGTCTTTTAACGTTACCCGATTTGAGACAACCACATTTTTTGTTACCAAGCACAGCTTGAAACCGTATACAGTTTTACAGACACACACCAGTGTTTGTATATAGAAGTAAACATTACAGAACCAGTGAAGGAAACAAAAATTTGTTTTCTAAAACAGGTGTCAAGTTTTCACTGGATAAATAGTACTTTTTTTCTGTCTTACGACAACAACTGTGCAAACATTTAAATATCTGTTCTCGTGGTATCTCGTGACGTCTTTCCAAAGATTACTCTCAGAAAATATTCTCTGCTTTGCTTCATGTTTCTGTATCCAGATTACATTCCTACATCTCCTTAAGGACCAGAGAGGCTGATAACTTGATCTGAGAAATAAACCTCCATGTATTGTATGGTCCTACTCACCCAGAAGTTCACTTTTCAGCTTAACAAGACCATCTGGGCACCAAGCACTGGCAGACTTCGCTCACCTCTACCAGCACAGGTGCTCTCCCTGGGTTTCAGGACAATCTCACTGCCCTTGTGAGCATCCTCTACATCAACATCTCAAAAGCCAATCAAGAATCCAGGGTGAGGAAAGACAAGGAGAAGAGCTGCCCACTGCAGCAGGGCTCCACCTTTGGTAACAACAGGAGAACCCTATCTGTCACCATCACCTGTGCTCTTCAACAGGTCACAGGGCTTACGCTCTCTCTAAATTCAGTAGGTTTAGGTAAACATTTATTTCACTAGTCTTTGGTACTGTGCTGATTTAGACAAAGTTGGATGAAGACATACAGTAAAAACACTTTCCTAAGAGATCTCTTTCCATGCTGGACTGGTGATTTTATTTTACTATCATTTATACAGAAAAGATGCTTTATTTTCTAAGCAGAAGAAAAAAAATCTGCTGCATTTGTTCAACTTAGAAAGAGCAGAAATATTACATCCCTGTTAGAAGAAATCAAGAGATGACTTGGCTATCTCAAGCTATTAAACAAACATGCAGCTCACCAAAGACTTCTTTGAACTGGTGTGAGCCTGAGCCAACTGCAGAGGAAGACAGGAACTTAAGCCCTTATCATATGATTCTTCTGTAATTTTGTTGAAGCATCTCAAAGAAGTCAAATCAAATATTATTAGTTTTCACAATTTATAATCCTGTTATCTATTTTACACCTCTGGATGCCTACTAGTATTTAATGAATAACATGGAGATAGGAGATAGTCAAGAGACCTTTCCCATTTACGTCATGAAGAGTTAGCCATACTTTAGCTCGTTGACGTGTTCTGCAGCTCCAGTGGAGCTCTGCAAGCTAGGGAGATTTGAACTTCCAAGACAAAAAATCAGTTAAGAACACAGAAGTTGGTGGGGAAAAAAAGCACAACCAACCACATACATTAAACTCTGTTCCACAGGCTTAAAAAGACAGGGGACAGTCAAAACTAGTTTCTACGTCCTCCCTCCTACCTAATTTCTTTAGAGAACTTCACATCAGGTAACTCCTACTACTTCGGGTAACACTCCTCTCCCCTGCTAAACTCAATTAACGTGACTGGGAATGACAAAGGTGCCATCAGAAAGAAAGAAGGTTTCCTTGGTCACTGCAAGTGAAATAGCTATGGGGTTGAAGAAATTATTCCAACTGGGTCACAGAATGACTGACACCTACTACTTAAAACCTCCACACAGGCTACAGCAAACCCACTGTCGTGAGAAGGAAGAGAAAACAGCTCCCTCACACCCTTCAGAGACTCATTTGAGTCAGAGAAAAGGGCTGTGTACACACAAGCTCATCTCCATGTTTGATTCCCCTTCTTCTACTTTTAACTTTTTTTTATCATGGTGCTCTCAAACCAGGACACATGTGTGAACCTTCCTGTAGATGCATTATCACCCAGCAGGCCTGATGAAGAGGTTACCAGAAGCGTAAGGCAGAAACCCTCTGGGACAAGACCACATCTGTCAGGTCTCCAGGCGCTACCTTATATCAGAGGCGGCAAACGCACAGTAAAATTCACAAAGCGCAAGCCTGACCTACCTGAGCCACACCACACTTCAGCCAGGTGGCACTCGCTCTCACCAGGCTCCTTGCACAGCTCCACCACGTCTCTGCAGGTTGTTTCGGGGGTGACCGGCACCTCGGTGAAGTGCTGCTCATTGTTACTGAGGTACACCGTCAGAAACATCTGGAAAAAGACAAAGGCAACAGCACACGGTTACTTCATAACATAAAGCCAGACTGCACATCAGAGTCTCAATCCTCTCACTAAATCCGTTATTTTCAAACACAATTGTACCATTTGTTATCAAATACTGTGCACGCAGAATTTTGAAACATACTCAGATTTCTTTTTAAGGTACAAGCAAGTGAGACTACAGAAGTAATTCTCTGCTCGACTAAATTACATTGCTGGAGGATTGTTTGGTTTTAAATCTGGACCTACTGCTCCTTCCTTCTTTCTTACAGTGACATGTCAGAACTCCTCCCACCTTACTATATATATACACACTGCACCTATTTGACACAGTCAGAAGACACAGAAGAAACAGTCATTCAGAGTTCAGAAACATTCTCTATAGTGAAAAACCAACAGCAGTTACAACTAGGGATAAAAAAAAAACAAAACCCAAACAAACAAAACCCAACCAAACAAAAAAAAAAGAGGTTACTACATGGGCAGTGAAGTGGAAACATAACACGCGTTCCCATAACACATTTCATCAGAAGGTTTCTTCGAAACTCAAGTCGACCTGCTACGCCCTTTGTCTCCATCTGAATAAAACATCTCCCCCAAACACTATCCACAGGAAAGTAAGGATATTTTACTGGGCTTTCTGTTCACAGCTGTACAAGAATCCCTGATCTTTGGTATTATTCTGTATAAACACACAACACCACTAGGTGTTACACTCTTGCTCACACCTTTCCTGCATTTTTAAGAATTAGTTACCTTACTTGATATTTGATAGAAAACATTTACAATTACTTCCTCGGAACACCACCTTGCTGTATGCTATTAATATTAAACTGTTATTAAAGTTTAACTGCTAGTTAAAAACTTATGTCAATTCTCTTCCAAGATCTATCCTCAACTTCAGTATCAAATGGCTGCTAGTCGCATGACTTCCAGCAACACCAAAAAAAACTTTAAAAAAAAGAAAAAAAAAAAATCAGTCAAATGTCTCCAGAAAGCAATTACTCCACTAAGCATTTCAAACAGTAGAAGCCTTATCAATAGGCTACACAATTTAGTATTCTTCATACAGCTCGAAAAGCTGTTTTGGCAGGAAAAGATGCAAATCCTTGCCTGGCCTCATTTTTAGAGGGTAAAAGGGAAATACATCTTTGCAAACAACAGTTCAAAGGTTAAGAAAAGTCCAAATCAGGCAAGTGTAAATATTCTTCTAAAATAAAACAAACAAAACACACTACTACAAGCATTACTTCTGTGATTTTCCGTGAATACTTCAAAGCAAGTATTTTTTATGCCACTACAAAATGAGATTTAGTCTCATCATCTCCACAGTTTCAGAACACCCCACCTCTTGGGGATTCTACCAGAATAAAACCATGCACATACACATCCCCAACACCTCCAAAGCCTTTCACGGAATCACAGAATGTCAGGAGTTGGAAGGGACCTCAAAAGATAATCTAGTCCAGCCCCCCTGCCAGAGCAGGATCACCCAGAGTAGATCACTTTTCAGGGCTCCTTCAAGTGACAAGATCCAGGCCCCCCAACCCCACCCCTACAAGAGAAACTGTCTTTATTCTTTTAAAAACTTTTGTGAAAACATGCCACACTCTGCGCATCTTGTTAAACATAGTGTAGGTATTTGTCCCACTCGTGGCAGTATAAACACTTGTGAATAATATTTCAGGCCTTGGCACTGCACCAGACTTAGCACCAGGAGCAAACCGAGTTGTTGTTGCCCGGCTCCCCAAGACAACGCTTTCTGATAAATTCCTGAAGATCTCCAACGAATACTCATAGGGCAGAGAAAGCCCGCTGAAAGAGAGCTCAAGACAGCTTGTAATCCTTAGGATTCAGATCCTTCAACCATTTTCTTGTCACATTATGGGGGCAGAAAACAAAACAAACAAAAAAAAAAAACAAAAAAAAACCCAAACCCAAAAAAACACAACCATCCACTTGGGGCTTGTAAGGAAAGGGAATGTGGAAAATGCAAAGGCAGCAACAAAATTCCAGTGATTGACCGACAGATGCTGGTGAATCCCTGGGAGGGCAGGCAGACAGATGGAGCCGGACACCCAGCGCTCGAGGATTTGAGCTTGAGTTGAGGCTGCTGCTGCTGTTGCTCACTCGGCAGTTCCGCTCTTCGAGGGGAGCATCCCGCCTGCCAGGCGGGATTCACAGCTGCTCACCCCACGGGCAGCAGGGAAGTTGTTTTAACACTACTCCCTCTCTGGTCTGCTTTGTGTGGGCAGAGGCAGGTAGGATCAGCTTACCACATACGCTTATTATAGAGTGAAGACGGGCACAACTGTCTTGCTGTAACAGTGCCTTGAAGTACTGACCTAAATTAAAAGACAAAGCTTTCCAAGCCAGGAACTCTCGATACTTGGCTTCAACCTTTTTGTCCCTATCTTTTAGCTGTAGCGTTTCTAGAGGAGGTTGACAGTGAGGGATGCCACACACAACCAGGTAAGGATATCACTTAATTGCAAAAAGTGGAAAAGTAGAAAATAAAATAAGAGGTCCACTATAGCTTTAGAGCAAGGTTATATAGGTAGGTAAAACACATCAACACTTCACATTTAACGCCATGGAATCTTGTACTCAGAACACTACTAAATTACACAGGCTCAGTATGTACAGTAACTTTTGTTAAGTTTTAAAATATGAGCTCACAGACGGGAATTAAGAGAAAACTATAACAAAGATGGCATTATACACAAATCGGACCTAATTTGACCCTAGCAAGGCTGTTCACCCTTCGGTGTGCTGCCTGTTTATATCCAGTTGTTAATCCGCAGGATTTAACAATACAGACAACTACACAGGAAGGATCACGAGTTGCCATTTCCATCCACAATGCTCAGGATAATCACCGACACATTAAGCCAAGAGGACTCAGACCTGGTGTGTGGGGGCCACTTTTGAGACTTGGTAGAGCGTGCATTACCTCTACCCCACGCATTCGAGGAACAGAGAGGGGGAAAAACAGCAACCAAAACTCTGCAAATTCCCTGTAGACATACCTCAAAGTCTTAAAAATCTAAAGCAACAAAAAGGCTACAAAATTGACAAGACCTTCACAGTTACTTCATCCCACTTCCCTTTAGTTGCAAGGACAATGCTGAGAGGATTCTAAGTGGTTGTGTCCCTCCTCTCCCACCCAAAGAGCAGGTCACATTTATCACCTTGCAGGCCAGGAACTGGCCCTGCCCGCTCCACCACCAGCACACCTGGGAGGTCTCCTGGGGTAGCCTGTTCCCCGCCCAGCCTCACTGGAGCCCAGGGCATGCACTGAGCAGAGCAGATCCATCGCAGACATTCCTCTCTCCCCCCAGAGAGGGGTGGAAAAAGTAAAGAAGCTGGTGTGAACCAAAAGCCCACTATGGCTTCTCGGAGCTGCTCATAACCCTTGGCAGCTGCTGCGGCTTGCACCACCTCGTGCTGCAATCTTGGAAGTCGTCCTTCCCCAGGAAGGGTTCAAATGCAACGCTTAGTGACCACTCTGCCAGCTAGTTTATATTGCTGATCACTGTGCACCAGCAAAAAAATAAAGGAAACAAGAATACTCTCACAACACTTTGTTCAGAAGTTTGAATCTCATAGATTGCACCAAGCTAGCGCATAGAACTGTCTTTTGTTCCTCCCTGAAACCAAAGACAGTAAAAAAGTTAAATATAGGCATGCAGGCATTCGGATGCAATGAAACCGTAAAAAACAACATGCAAAATAATTCGGTTTCAAGCTGGGCATAAATGAAATAATAATAAAGAGGAAGACAAATCTCAAGTCAGATCTTGTGCTTTTTTTAAAGACAGTATCCAGGCAAATACTGAAACATCTGACAATTCCGTATAGCCTTGGATCAGGGTTTTTTCTTCTCTTAGACATTTAAAGATTGAGTTTGAAGAATGCCCAGTATACAGGCTGAGCACTTTTAAAAAAAGAGGCAGGTCCCCAAGTAAGCTCTAAACTAAAGATTTTCCCCTCATCCCCACCTCAGCCCCAAGAGATACTTACTGCTTATAGGTACTGAAAAGCTTTAAAATGTAAAAGCATTCTAGTACTGTGGCATACTTGCAAGAAACCAGGGATATGTTGTGTATCTATGTAGAGGAATTTCTTGTGGAGCAGAGGCGCGGTATAACTTTAAAAACGTGGACAACCCAGCTTAGGCCTAAACAAAGGCTCTGTCCTTGAAGCTGCCTTGGAACACAGGGAGGAGGAGGTTTTATCTGTTTTGTGAGAGCTTTGCGAGATGCTTGGCTGGAGGTGCTGGGCCCAGGGGGAGAAGGGGGGGCGAGAGCCGCTTGCATAGTGGAATGGCACTACCCAATAAAACGCTGGCGCGTGTAAACCTGTAACCGACCAACTCTGTTAAGGGGCAGGCGCGGGGACACTGCTGAACTGTATATATTGAGCTGTCCGGAGCAATAAAGGGAGGACGATCTGTAGCCATATTGGTGTGATGATCGTTAACTTGGCCGGCTCTCCGAAGGGACCCCTCTTCATCTGGCGCCCGAACAGGGACCCTCTATGGACGCTTAAATGCGGATTGCTTAAATGCGGGAAGACTCCGAAGCATCGGACGTGAGCCGATTTGGGAGCCGGAGAGCTGGAGGCAGGAGAGTTCCGAGTGTGACCAAAAGTGCACCGGAGACCAGAGCTTGAGCAGCCGATCGAGCCCCTGCCAAGGTAAGACCGCGATGGAAACGGACGCGGCAACTCGCCTCCTTAGTATGCTCTCTAAGAGAGGAGGAAAAGTAAAGGAGCGAGACGTATTAGCCCCATGGGCTCGGAAACGGGAGAAAATGAACGACCCGCCATTAATCTTTAGTTCCACGGAATGGCGTGAAGTAGGAAATCTATTGTGGGACTGTACTTTAGAGGGAGGAAAAGAAGGAAAAGAAGCGAAAGGACTAGGAACTGTTTGGAAAACCGTAATACGCACTCTAGAAATCATGCAAGCAGAAAAGAAAGTTGCTGCGGCAGCGATCGAAGCGTTGCGGGGAGGGCAGGAAAGGAAAAAGGCAAAGGAAGAAACTCCCTGCTCGTCCCAACTGGGTGGAAGAAAAAAAAAAAAAAAGAAAAAGGAGAAACTGCACTGCGTTGCAGAATTAAGACTTTCGTCCTTGAGCTGAGCTCTTTTCTAAACAAGTGCATAACTCTTGCTTGCTAATTATGAAAAGAGACCCTGACCAGCCAGGTACAGCTCATGTTGAGAGCTTGACCGTGAGAATGAAGATAAGACGCTTCTTGTACACCAGATGTGCATGGGAGTGAACGGGAGAGTATGATCAAAACAGACCTGGGAAATTCTGCTCTCCCTGTGTGATAACAGTGTGATTGAAGTAATACTTGAGCTAACAAGAAAAAAAAAAAAAAAAAAAAAAGGGGGGGAGGGGAAGAAGGAAGATCAGGATGAACCCCTGAAAGAGATGCTGAACAAACTCGCTGAATTATCAACTAGACAGCAAGAAATAGAAGAAACCCTTAAACCAGTTCAGCTCCCCCATTACCATCAGCTCCCTCACTCAAGCCTGATTTTCAAGCTTGAACCATAAAGGATCCTTTGCAACAGCGATGGAGCGGTGTCATCAGAGACGCTATAACAGAGGGAGATTGGGAAGCAGCCAGTTCGATTGCGTGTCCTGTTATTATTAATAACGGACAAGGGACCTGGGAACCGCATGATCCTGCATGATGAGGCTGTGCAGCATCCTGTCACTTCAACAGCGCAGCAGCAACACGAACGTGCACTGGGCCTGCCTGTTGAATCCCTTTGTTTCGCCCAGTGACGTGATGGGACCCTGAGGTACCGATTACCAACGATGATATGGACTGGACTGGCAGAAGATGCTTACAGCTGATGGTAGAGCAATTGTGGGAAAATGTGACTGTTCTCAATGTTACCTGTTGTATTAATATGTATCCTCTTTGTGTGACTAACAATGAAGCTTATATTGGTTGTGTAACCAAAGCCACATAGTAGGTGTTAAGGTTTATGTACTAACCAGCAGAGTGATCTTTCTTTAGCTAAAAGCAAGGCAGGGAAACCAGCTGCCTTTTGCTTTGTTAGAAGTGTGTGATTAAGGATCAAAGTATGATTTAGGGCGATGGGTGTGAGAACTTTGACAGGATGAATTAAGAGTTTAGTTAAGGCATTTTTGGTTATTGCAGTTTTAATTGTTATAGGCTTACTTATGTTTAGTTGTTTGGTAAGTATAATCAAGAAAATTATAAGCAAGCTAGCGGATGAAGCCTGGGTTGTCCAAAAAGAAAAAGGGGGATATGTAGAGGAATTTCTTGTGGAGCAGAGGCGCGGTATAACTTTAAAAACGTGGACAACCCAGCTTAGGCCTAAACAAAGGCTCTGTCCTTGAAGCTGCCTTGGAACACAGGGAGGAGGAGGTTTTATCTGTTTTGTGAGAGCTTTGCGAGATGCTTGGCTGGAGGTGCTGGGCCCAGGGGGAGAAGGGGGGGCGAGAGCCGCTTGCATAGTGGAATGGCACTACCCAATAAAACGCTGGCGCGTGTAAACCTGTAACCGACCAACTCTGTTAAGGGGCAGGCGCGGGGACACTGCTGAACTGTATATATTGAGCTGTCCGGAGCAATAAAGGGAGGACGATCTGTAGCCATATTGGTGTGATGATCGTTAACTTGGCCGGCTCTCCGAAGGGACCCCTCTTCATCTCTACTGAAGCAGTTCCTTTTAAAATCACATCACAGATTTCAGCTGACTCTGCTACAGCTTAGAAAATAAAAGTTTGCAGTTATGGAGCCACCGAATGAGGCAGTTCGATCGAACGCACCAAGGGCATCAAAGGGATGACCAAGGACACACGAGCTAAAGGAAAAGAGTTTTTGCAAGGAATGACTGCAACATGCAGCCTACAAACAACTGAATGGCAAAGCAAAGTACCAAGCAAAGAAGTCCTTTATATCTCAAAAAAGCTCGCTACCTAAGACACGAATCTAAGAAAATCCAAACGGGTATGAATTACTAACTTTGAGTCCTCCCAGCACAAAATGTATCATTTTGTTCCAACCTATATTACTTACGCATCACCTCCAACCACAGCCACTAAGTTTGGCCTGTAACACGCCCAGGAAAAGGAAGAGAACGCAGCAAGAACAGCCGCCAAGCAGGAGAGAAGAGGGCATCAATTAAAGCAAGTCACACCCTGCTTCATAATCCTCCACTTCTCTTCTGCACGTCAGTCCCAAATAGCTTTACATTTGCCCGCAAATTTGACCTACTTGTTGCTAAGCTCATCAGCAGGATCATTTTATACAATTGCATCAATGTTAAATACGACGTAACATCTGCAAGTAAGTTTTCAGTATTTAAGAACTGCTAGGTCTACAAAAGTGCTAGGCTATGACCACGCTATATTTTGGCTCCAGCTTGGTCATACTGAGAAAAGAAAAAAAAATAAAAATAAACAAACCCAGCTTCCAAACTTGTTTGTAACACAAACCTGAGCAAACACACGCCTTACAATTCCCATCTATCCAATGAGATATTGTTTCACATCAAAGACCTCATATCAATACTCTCAGAAGGCCTCAACTGCTGATTAAAAGGGGGGAAAATAGAAACGCAATTTACTTCTCAGCTTTGATGGTGCTTCTGTAAGGATCAGACTTGTCTTACTCTTTACTTATATAAGACTGACACCACACGTATTAGGTATTAAAACGCTGTTACATTGGACATTTTTAAATTAATATACTAATAATATACAGTTACTCAGAATTCAGGTATTCAGGGCAAAATTCTATTATTCCGCATGATGCAAATTAAAATACAAGGACTTCATTAATTTCTGAAACTACCCAAGTGTAAAGGATGAAAGTACTTTCTTCCCCCCCGCAGCAGTTTCTAGTGAAAGATCTAATTCGGATCATAAGATTTCAGCAACGGACAACAATCTTCGAGGGCAAATCTCAGCCCCTTATAAAATACCATAAGAGAGTTTTATTTAAAACACACCCACACCACACTATCTGGTTTTCACTATTTACTGAATTCCTAACTTTGAGCAGTCTTCCTGCACAGCATGTAATATACAACAGGAACTGTGGCATCTATTCACACAGTCTTTTTCATCTTCAAAGCATCTTATGACCAGGAAGTCGTGACACAAGCAGGCAGTTTCCCCCTTTATAGGCAGGGAAACTGAAGTGTACAAGAAGCCAACGACAGAGACAACATTATTTGGTAGCCAAGTGAGCATACTGCCTCTGGAAATCGTGATTCATTTCATTACCTTGCACTAATAATACAATTCTATACCATATTGCATGTTCTCTGCATTTTAGACCAAAACCTAATACCCTTGAACCTCACAATATTAGCGTTGAAGGTTTTTATATTTCCACAACACAACTAAGTAATGGTCTTAGTTTGCATAACAAATTTTCTCAGCTCTCATTTTTAAGGAGCCATTAGAAGTCACTCTTAAGGTTGACCGTGCAGTGCTTTGCAGTAACAATTCTCTGTTATCTGAGTTATACCCATTACGTTACACTGCAAATAGTTCAACACAGACGATATATCTTCCCGC
Source organism: Trogon surrucura (assembly GCA_020746105.1). Taxonomy (NCBI): domain Eukaryota; kingdom Metazoa; phylum Chordata; class Aves; order Trogoniformes; family Trogonidae; genus Trogon; species Trogon surrucura. The sequence continues at coordinate 107,378,559 of CM036618.1, forward strand.
AACATGGCGAGCACGCACACCTGACGTGCTTTATAAAAAAGCCTCCGAAAAGGAGCTCACAGCATGCCCTTCAATGACTTTTCTACACAGTGTGGCTGCACAGCAGCAATATACGTCAATACAGAAAATATATTTCACAAAAGTGAAATAGCTTTTTTTTTTAAACACTGTGGGATGGAAAAGAATTACAACAATGTAAGTTACATCCTGAACTAAGACATTTTTAGAAGTTAATTTTTGCTAGCTGAAAAACTAGCAACGTAGTCTATTCATTCTAAAAATTCTAACTACCACATTTCAAGTACAGGTGACAGAAATAAAAAATAGCTGCTTCCACCCACAGACCCAATACCCACAGTTTCCACCACAAATAAGTCCTTCCTGAGAAATAAAACCCTTCCAAACAAGGAGGTTTAAACAGAAATCTTGCATCTTACCTAGTGGGAACACTGATGCTGCACCTTCCCAGATAGCCACGAAGAAATCAGCTGCTAAAATAGATTTTTCTGCTGACTTGATGCAACTTTCTAAACAACAGAAGACAGCCTGCACAGCAGCACACCTTCCTGTTTCTGGCGCATAATTATGGCTCCCCATTTAACGTAAAGTATATCACAATAATAAAGTAATGGAGTAATTATTCTGTATCAAGTTCCTCAGAACCTGGAAACAGTCCTCCAGCAGGCAACATCCCCACTTAGTGCACCTGAGGATTAAGGTAAGCAAAAGATTAAGGTAAGCAAAAGATTATAATAGACTTACTGGAGGACAGGCACACAGGATGACTGCTATCCCCAATCCCTCTCATATTCAGCTGTTCAATAAAGCCAGGTTCAACAGAAATGCAGAGTAAACTCTAGTATTTGCCTACGGCCACACCCAAAGGCATAGAGTGAGGTTTCTGCAGTCTCACCCGGCACACACACTACTCCGTTTATATTGTACTGGCTTTTGGCCATAAACATGAGAAAGGAAGTTATGATGCAAGGTAGGTGGGGTACAGTGGGAAGCACCATGGGACTGTTCAGATTATTCCCAGTCTATATAAAGCACAGCCCTTTTCCCTTCCAATTGTATCACAGGAGAAAACAAGACCGAACCTTTACTCTCAAAGGCATGGTCATTTCTGTTTGTGTAGATTATTTTAAAGATAAGTTTATTATGGATTTGTATTTCATCTTGGGTAGACATGTCAATTTTTTTTCCAGGACTTTTCCAGTGTCTATGTGCACTTTTGGGGAGGGATAGTGGAAATGGGAAAAAAAAAAAAGATGGAAACAACAAGGAGGAAAGCTTTCCCCTCTCCTTCCTTTTTTCCTTCCTCTTATCCTTAGCATAGAGAGAACAGAACAAAAGCCATCTGCATTCAGTATATACTAGTTAAACTGGGCAAACACTATAGCACAAATGCCACATTACGTCTCACTATCAGGCAGGCATCTGAATCATCATTAGGGGAATCCAAAGAGCTGCAATGAAAACAGTTTGAGCTCTGGCCAAGCAGTGCTACCATCTGAAATTAACGGATGTAGCTTTGCAACCCTCCCGCTTCCCAGACCACAACCTCGAAGACAGAACTCAGCGCTTCAGTTTAGACTTACAAACTAGGAAGATGTGATTACAATCTTCCTGTCAACCTTTACAATCATCATCACCTTAGTTCAGGCATTCTGGTTTTGTGAAAACTGTCAGGCATAGCTCAGGACTGGTAAATACAGGATTCCTAACCTCCAACCCCCTTGTCTTACAGCAGGGTATTACACACAAAGTCATTAAGAAGAGATCTTTACAAAGACTTTTACTGCGAATCCAATTTACATTTTCCAACCCAACATTTCTCTTCATTCTCATACACAAGAAGAGAGCAGAAGTCCTCCCATAAGCCAGACATCAGAAAGGTCTGTGCAAACAAAGCTTGCTATTTCTGGATGAACACTAAGCATAGCAGCAACACACTCTGCACTCCTTGGTTGAGCTACCGCAGAGCGCTGAATGCAAGAATGTCTCAAGTGTGGCTTTGAAAGCCACTTACAATTTCGTACTGCAGGTATCTATTGCAGCATTAAGCAAATGTTCTAAGACACATGAGTCAGTGTGTTTGTTTAAGATAAACATAAACATAAACTGAACAGGTTTCACTAACATACATAAGAAACCACAGCCTTTTACTGAACACCCACATTTACCAACACATTGTGTACAGTTCATTCTGCTCAGACCTGAATCCACACTTGGATTCGCACCAATTTGGTTAAACAACTGCAGTAATTCAGGGGAAACAAACCTTGAATATGTTCTTCCTGTTGTACCACACGGCAGCATGTTCACACATCTCTTCCTGTCACCATCTGTGAAGTTCCTCTCCTCCACACATTCCCCTTCCTTCCCTTTCTCCAAGTACTCTTCCCCTTTCTCCCCAAATTCTTCCTCATGGCTCCTCAGAGCCACTACTTAGAAACACAGAATGTCAGGGGTTGGAAGGGACTTCAAAAGATCATCTAGTCCAACCTCACTACCAAAGCAGCAGCCCCTAGGGCAGCCACACAGGAACGCATCCAGGTGGGTTTTGAACGTCTCCAGAGAAGGAGACTCCACAACCTCTCTGGGCAGCCTGTGCCAGGGCTCCGTCACCCTCACAGTCAAGAAATTTTTCCTTATGTTGAGAGGGAACTTCCTATGTCCTAACTTAAACCCATTATTCCTTGTTCTATTACTGGGCACCACTGAGAAGAGATTGTCTCCTTCCCCTTGACACCCACGCCTCAGATATTTGTATATGCATGCTTTCGCACTGTTGGACACTTCATCACAACCCCCTGCAAGCTGACTGGCAGAAAAGCAAGCCTACAAACAGTGTTTGGGCTTGCACTGTTGGTGTTCTGCTTGCAGCTTGCTCCTCCTCCTTGTAGAGTCAAAGAAGAATTGGGTCTTTGGAGGCTTGCCCCTTCAGGCAGACTCTGCTTCATCTTCTGCATTCAGCAGTGACACTTAAACACTTGGTACACAAGAAGAAAGCAATTAATGTTGTTTTCAGGCAGATAAATATTCCACGTAATTATTACAGTAGGTGCTACACTCTGGAGAAGGGTAACAGTCTAACTCCTACAACATGACCACAGGGGTTTACAGTTGCTCCTCCTCTCGTTCTTCAGTATCGCAACACACATTGCGCCTAACAAGAGCCTAAAGCCAAGGCAACATCCAAACATTATGATTGGGGTTATGAACTCAAGCTTAAGCCTGAATCATCTCAATTTTCTGTGCTTACGTCAAACCCAGAAGTAGTCTCTGTACTAAAAAAAAAAAAAAATAACAACTGAATAAAGGAAAATAATAAAAAAACACCCCTAAGCTGCTTTGCAATCCCCCCCATTGGGAATAAGTGTTAGTCTACTGTTAGCCTCCTAAATGGCTAGAGGCAAATAAAAAGCCATATCAAGCACTGCGTGTCAGAACATTCAAGAATTATATCCCTCAGAATAGTCCCTTAAGATGCATAAGTATCCTTACAATGAAAAGAAAAGCATTTCTTTTTGTAAAAAGTAGGACTCTTCATGGAGAAAAGCAATGTTACACCAGCATCAGGAATCAGAGTGTATTTAACACAGCCTGCACCTAAACAAAACAGGCTATTACAGCAAACTGGCACCGATACCACCCACACCACACCACCCACTGTCTTAAGATACCAACTCTTCACTGGGTTTAAAAATACTCATTTTCCATTTTCCAGCCAACACATAGTAATCTCACCAATAAAAAGACGATCAACATCCACACCAGGAAGCACTCAGCCTCAGCTCACCAGAACATGCAAGTCAAATCCATGTTTGCCATGCAACAAGTGCCTGAGCCACACAAGCACATTTATTACCTTCTGTTTACTGGGAACAGGAGGCTGTGCTCCTGGGATCACCCATGGGGGAGGCAGAGTACTGAAGTAGAAAAGAGAATTTTTTGTGTATGAGTCAATCTCTGTCTTTTTTAAAACTGTTTGAGACAGATAGAGCAGAAGCTGTATGATTGAATAGCAATACAAAACAAGTTGTGTAGAAAGTCAGAAAAAAGAAGCATGGAACACTGGTTTACTCCAATCCCAGCAACTCCATGGAGCTCTGTGCCAAACACTTTTCAAAAAATGCTACTTCTTATATCAGAGTAGTTACTCCTCCAGGAAAACAGCTGCCACAATCCGTGTCCTACCTCCATGAAACACATCTATGACAAACCAAAACACTGATGGCGTACGTAGGCAGGTCAGAGGACACACCATTTCTGACATCCGAAACAATGACACACATCTAACCACATGGGTAATTCCAGCATGGGGAAAGTCACAGGATACACTGTTTGGGCTGTTCTGTGATACATGCTGACCAGAGCAGTATCCTAAAGTGCATTATTAAAACATGGGAATTGGGCACATTAGTCCAAACAAACCCAAAACGGGAATTTCAGACCACATAGCATAACAGTCTGCATACTTTACTGCTTTCAAGGTCAGCTCTGATTTCCTATATACTTGCATCCAGGAAGGGAATGCTTCCTGTTATACGAGCTTCTCGATCTCACCAAAACAAATGTATGTTTGTTTTAGTCCAAATTAATCTTCTCCTCACAGTGAGTGAGAATACCCAAAGAGAAATTCCCCTCTGTTACTATCTCTCAGGATAACATGGAGGAAAGCATAAGGTCTCATCCAACTGCGACAGCTTAGCTGACCTAAATGGTGAGCTGACAAAGGCAAGCCACGCTCTTCTCAAATCCGCCCCGATTATGTCTGATTAGAGAGCCACATGGCCAATCACTTCCACCATAAGTGCCTTTTTGCTGCTTTTTTGCCTTTAGTGTAGGGAGCATTTCCTCCCGACTGTCACTCAACTCCCTGCTAAATTCAAGGGGAAGCTACAAAAGACACTCAGCTTTGGGTGGGGATGGAAACCAAAGGAACAAGACCATCCATTTGCGCAGCATCCTACCATTAACTTAATTAGGTGTAATGTCACGTCATACCTTTGCAGAAGGGCAGCTCTTTGGTTGTGGGTGGGAACACACTCCTGTTGCAACTCAAGTACACTTCAAAGAATGCTTGTCAGCCCCAGGTGACTGGCAGTACACTGACAGCGAGCAGGCTGCGCAATGCGGGCAACCAACACAGCCACCAGCAACGCCAAAGACAGCCACCACAAAACGCCTGTTCTTGGTCATCATATCTGTCTGACAACAGCTGAAGTTATCATTCAAAGCCATAAAGAAGGGGTCTTGTCCTACCACTTCCAGGTTGCAACCATGCAGGAAGTCATTAGTAACTGTGAAGATACTGAAGAATATCACGCTACAGCAGCACGTGTCCAACTGGCACAGAAGACACACCAAGACCATCAAAACAGAGCTTTTTGTGTTATTTTGCAAGTTAAAAGGGACCAGTGGGGCTATTCCAACATTGGAAACAATGGATCATTAGACAGTCTTAGTCAACCACATTATACAGGCAACTACAACAGAACTGGGAAGGAGAAAGCCTGCCCCATCAGTCAGCCTGTGAGCCCACCAAGCACCACGCTTGATCTAACCTTGGCCCCTCCAAGGTGGAGCTCTACATGCTTTAGCTTTCATCAGGAAACATTCAGCTACTGTAACAGAAGCTGCAGAAGAGTGGCAGATTGTACAGCTGATCACTGTCTGACAGGTTTTATTTAAGCACCGCTCACTCCCCAGAGCTCTTTCCAGGCAATAGTAGGCTCTACACAGACACACCAGCCAAGAAGTGAAAGAAGGGAGAGCAGCTGATCAGAGCGAGGCAGCAGGCTTGCTGGGTGGCTCTGCGTGTTGTCACCAGCAAAGTCATGACAGCGATCATCGCAAACAGCCTTGTATGAAATGGCAGTCACTGAGGTGATGCCACAGCTATTTTTAATTAATTAAAACATTACATTATATCCAGAAATTGTTCCTTTCAGCCTGGTGCAATCTGGCCACTCATTCAGCTCCCCTGAAGGGATAAAACTTTTTCTCTAACCCAACCTCACCAAATACTATTTGCAAGAGAAGCACTCTAACAATGTTTTTGTGCAACACTGGGAAACCACGCTGCAGAAAGGCCTCTTGGGCAAGACCTAGGTACAATAGCATAGGAACAACAATGCAGAGGCAAGAAGCATGCAGAGCCGTCTCCATAGCTTCCCCACACAAATCCTTACTTGTTGTAAAACGTGTTCTCAGAAGGCTGGAAGACACGGTATGGCCCTCACTGATGAAGTGGCTATGGGGCAGCATGACAAGTAGGCAACGCTCTGCAGAAAAACGGCTCGTACCCACGGGAGAGTCACTTTGTCATTCCTGGTATTTCACAAGAGAGCTTCGTGGCATTCTCCACCTCCAAGGAGGTCTGGAGTATTTTGCCTGGCCCCAAAGCACCCTGCCTTTCACAGTTCACCACCTACCTCCCTCCCTCTTACAGCCAGAAATCAGTCACATTCCTTGCTAGGTCAGCTTTTCCTGAACACTTCATTATGTTGAGAGACGCACAGTGTCTTACTACAGCTGAGATCAGAAAACCTCTAACAAATGCTGGGAATCCCATCCTCTAGAGAGTCTTCTCAGCCCTAGGATGTCCAAAGAGGGTGAGAATTAATCTTCACTTTCCTGGGGAAGTCAAGGCAGGAGCCATCAATCACTGCCCTGAATGGCTCAGATAATGATCTGGGTTAGGTTCTGCATTCAAAGCAGCATACACTTTTGTAGGATGGAGAACATGGTGAAAGAAGGTGCACCCACACAAAGAAAAAAAAAAAAAAAAGGCACAGGAGAAACCACCGTTCTGAAGCAGCAAGGAAATTACCATGTTTTAACAGTGCAAAGGTGTAACAAACAGCCGAGTAAGAGCCCCTGCTACAGGGAGTAAGAGCCTTCCTTTACATTTCTGTGTGATTTGCCAGACCAGCCAATTTGCACAACTTCAACTTTGTTCAGCAAAACTGAGACATGGGGGAGTGAGACCCTTGCGTGTCTTGCTGAAGAGGCTTGTGGCTACCGAAACGCAAGGTGACAGTCACCTTACAGAAGGACAACCTTCCACACCGTGAGAATACAAGAGCGATACTCTATACCAGCGTCCACATGTAGTCTTCCAGCTCCTTATTTACACACTGCAAAGCAGGCTGCTGCTTCACTGGACTACCAGAGCACATGGGTGGTTCGGTGTAGCATAGAGCTCACATGGGAAAACAATGACATTAAAAAAAAAAAAAAAATCCAGTGAAGAGCTAAAAGAAAAAAAAAATTTATTTTTATCCTGGCCGGCCCAGCTCTAACCGGTGATAATTTTCCTTTTTAAATGACAGAAGAAAATTGAAGGTAAGAAAAATACATGATTTCAGAAGACTCTTTCTTAGCTTTCAATTTAAAGAAACAATGGGATTTAACACTCTATTGCAATAGAGGGAAACTATTAATCTAAGTTTAGATCTAAATTGCTCCTTAAGCAGTTAAGCCTCAGAAAATAAAGTATCAAAAGACATGGAAAATCTCCTAGGTTATTTGGAAAAAAAAAACCAACAAACCAACCCAAAACAAAAGACGCCCGACGTGCTGTTTTTTATACCCAAGATATGCCTTAAACAATGAAACAGAAACACTGACTCTGCACATACAGAGGATTTATGACCAAACATCTCTTTTGAGGACTGTTCTCAAGGGTGGAACAGAATGAACTACCAGGAAGGTTCCCTCCCTAGTCACAATTAACCCTACAAAAGTAAAGGTGCAGGCGATGTAATTACTTTAAGCAAGATCATTTCATACTTATGTTGAATATGACAGAGGAGATTTAGATGTGACCTCAACAGTGTTTATAAATATGTCAAGGGGGAGTGTCAGGAGGACAGAGCCAGGCTTTTCTCAATGATGTCCAATGACAGGACAAGGGGCAACGGGTACAAGCTGGAACATAGGAGGTTCCACAAAAACCTTCGGAAAAACTTTTTCACTGTGAGGGTGCCAGAGCCCTGGCACAGGCTGCCCAGGGAGCTTGTGGAGTCTCCTTCTCTGGAGACATTCAAAACCCACCTGGACGCGTTCCTGTGTGACCTACTGTAGGTGATCCTGCTCTGGCAGGGGGGTTGGACTAGATGATCTATAGAGGTCCCTTCCAACCCCAAACATTCTGTGATTCCAGCTGCACTACAAGATACCAGTTGGTTTGCTTCTACCCAGGCCAAACTCACTGCACGACCTTTAACAAGTGGCTTAACCTCTTTGCAGCTTCCGCTTGCTTTATAAATGCTCTGATCTGTGGCACTTAGTATTTTACAGACCAGATGTTTGATATTGAAACTCAAAATAATAACATCCAAAGATGTCAAGTCAGCAACGTGAACAAGTCCAGGTTTTCACCTAAGTTCAGGTACTATAACCCAGATACACTGCAGATAAAGGTTTTGCTGAATCAGTTTCATAATCAAGAGAACCATGCAGAGCAATGGATAACTGCAGCACATGTCTGATTTTACAATGTATATGCTTTACTTTGCAAAAGGATGAAATAAAGACATAAGAGTGGGATTTAAAAAAAAATTAAAATAAAAAACCTGAGAAAACGTAAGAAGTGTTCCCCAATCCTCCTTTTATAAATAGATGCCAATAAAAGCTAGGGCACTGCACACAGCCATCTATCAAAGGATCATATCACACTAAAATCTGGAAGCATCACTGCAGTATACAACAAATTGGTACAGAAATGACGTTACCTTGTCAGTAATAAAATTCTTGGTGATAACGCCACAGCAACAAAAACTAAAAGGCTCATCCTTTAGACACAACTGGGTTCAACACCCATGTAATGCCACTGCTATGGTGAAACAACTGGTAAGAACACAGGCATGACTAACTCTGAACACCAGGAGCAAGATCCAGAATATTAATGATTAACAAAAAGCAAACAGCAAAAGCAAGCGGAAGACTGATTTCTGCTTTTTAACATAATGCCCGGTGTTATGACAGAGTCATGGCTGCTGTTCTGTCTCCGATTCACTCACCACTGCCTCTCCGTCAACATTTATCCTCAATTGCAGCAATAGTTATCTAACACTGTTTTAAACTATATTCAAGGTCTTTCCACAGACAAATCCGAAACCTCTCAAACAGTTAAGCAACAGTGACTAAGATAATTAAGTATACTTCACATGATGTCCAGGATTTCTAGTGACCTTTATACACAGTATCATCCAACTGTTTGGAACTGAAGATCAAAAAGACTTTGCCTGACTCACAAGTGACTAAGCTGAAAGAAAACAGGCCTAAAGATAAAAAAAAAAAAAAGAGAGCCAAGAGAAGAGTTTTATCCACCCGTTATCTCACAAATAGGAGCACCTTCCAGTTTCCAGAGCATTAAATAAGTTTTTTTTTTACACTTCACGGGAAGTCAAAAGTCCACAGATTAAAAGGATCTGGGGGTTCCTTTGCTGTCAGTGGGTCCACACAGCAGGCAGCACGAAGTCCTCCTCCAGCTGTGCCACCAGGCCAGGGGAGGTAGCTTGAGTCAGTCTCCTCGGGGTTATCCGGCTCCCTCTTCAGAGAGGCAGTACTGCAGCAAGACACCACTCTGCCCATAATTAAACAAGTTCAATAACACACACAGTGGGAGAGAAAAGAGAGTCCCCGAGGCAGACTGCTAACAAGGACAGTGGCTAGACAAGCGGAACATTTTCAAGACACTTTCTTAATCAATAATTTGAAAGGAATGCCAGGCACATTGCCATTCTGCTGAAATAACCTTTATACCTGCCTCTTTTAAAGTCCAACTGACTTGCATGTAAATTAATCCCACAAAGCAGACTTGCTCGCTACTAAAGCGGAGATTCCATCTGGCAACACTAGGAAGAGGGGAAAAATAAAAGAAAAAAAGAAATTCTGTGACTTATTTACCCATCCCAAACTTCACCACTGCATACCAGCCCTTGAAACAGTAAATGCAAGAGCCCCACGAGGTACTCAACCCTGAACTGTTGAACAGATCAGAAGTAGCATAATTAGCTATTCCCATGGCCTCCACAGCTTGATCTGTTATGAATCTGTAATATTGCCCTTCCCCCATTTCTGATAAAAGCTACACAAAGCAACAAAGATATTTAACATGCTGCGGTGTAATTTAACAGAAATTGTAGATGAAGCACTAAGGTATTAAAAGAATCACCTAAGAAATCAAATGTATTTAAAACTATTCTTGGAACTATTCATGAGACAGAAATAAAATAAAAAAAAAAAAACAGGGGGGAGGAAAAAGAGGGAAAAAAAATAGTAGTACTCTGGGAACCTCAAGGCAATATTTTCCATGGTGTATAATGACAGGTCACAATCCATAAGAGTAGTGCAAGAGGTATAAGTTTAGAGGCAAGAAAACTCAGCAAAACCACCTAAGCTTTATTCAGCATTCTAGACAAAATACTTCAAACACTGAATATCACATTGAAACATTTGAATATAATCATATTAAAACTTTTAAATTACCAACATTAAATGGAAATTCAGTTAAAAGAACACACAACAGATACTAAATACTTCAATTAGATGAAGATACAAAGCTCTGAAGAGCTCACAGCCTGAAGTCCCATTCATGCAACGAAATCCATGCAGGCAGACAAGAAGCGCTAACGACTGATAAACCTCATCGAAACCTAAATAATTAAAAGACTACAGGAAATCGGGCTGAGATCCTACAGATCACTTACTGGCATGATAAAAAGTTGTTAAACTCTACTGGGGGTCTGTTTGTTTACAAACTTACAGCTAGCCATTTTACAAAGCACAAAAGATTAACTTCTGTTGCAATTTCTTTAGTTAAGTTCCAAGAAAACAGCTTCCTAGGAAAATTGTCCGAGATGGGCTACTACCCCACTATTTCAGTAATTCAGTATCCATATCACAGTTACTATTAAAAGCCAAATTAAAAGCAAGACAGCTTTATTTGTAGGGTTGGGGTTTTTAAAGGTTAAATACCACATTTTTTAGAAAAATACACATCCACAATGCATTCTGCAATGAGAATATGTACTTTAAGCCCAGTGCCCACTGAACCTAACAGCTCAGAGAAGATAACTTGGAACAAGGCATTCAACAGGCTTTAGAAGGAAAGAAGAACTTCTTACGGTATCAAAGTTTCAGCACTATACTTAAAGCATAGCTTAACTTGATTAGAAAAGAACACATGGTTATCAGGAAACTCCAGTTTCAGAAATTTAAGCAATTCCTCATTATAGAATGCAAAACTAGTTTAGAAATTTGAGCGCTCTCCAGTTTGCCAAGTTAGTCTCTAATCCTAACAATATATCTGCATGCCTGGATTTATCCTGATTTCAAGGAGGCTTCCAGTAACCACCACACACAAGTCTAATTGCAAAACGGAACCTTATCTAGATCAGCACGGGGTTTTGATCCAAAAAAATTCCCTGGGCATTAAAGGGTACCTCAGTCTGTGTTTATCTCCTCTTATCTGCAAAAATCCATTTAACCAGTAGGTATAATGACGCAAGTTATTTCTCGATGCATGCTCATCTTTAGGGTAATAATGTCAAAATAAGCAAGAGAGACCAATTATGCTGCAGAAAAATCTGCTATTTTTGAAAGTGTTTCCAGCTCCTTTTCCATACTTAACAGTACCAGTCACACTCCCACAAGCCTTCACAGATGAAAGGTGAGACAACCTCAGACAGCTTGCCAGCGTTAACCTGTTATTACCCTCATCAGTACAGCTACACACAAATTACTTCACATGCCCTTACGCAGACTTTGAATCACATCGTCCTGACATATGGTTACAGCAGCAGTTGAGCTCCTAGCTGTCACCACGGCAAGGAAAACATTCCCATTTCAGGGTAATCTCCCAAGAACAGGAGTAATTATGCTGCTACAGCAGTTTCCAAGCTTTTCACTGGCAGCTACTCAGAGGTGGGGAGCTCCTGGGGGGGTTCACGCTTGCTTGTACTCCCCACTTGAGGTCACAAGCCCTCCTGTGCTGTTTAATCCCTTGCCCACACCGCCTCCTGGGAGAGGTAGGCCTGGAGAAGACCTAGAAATGTCATGCAGACAATTTTATTAGGAGGGTGGGGAAGAAGAAGAAACACTGTAACAAAAAGCAAGAAACAAAACGTTTTGCAGATTGTTTGGAGCCAGCCTCCTACTTCTCATTCAAACAATGCAGATAAAGGCACTCGGGAACACCTCGTCAGGGTGTAAATAGAAGAGCACTCATGACCTGCTCCCTCCTGACTTTCTTCCAATCCTCTTTCCCTTTCCACCCCAAACTCTTTCAGTTCTTTTCAAGAAATGAGAATTAGTTCTGGTACAGGGGAAAGAAATAAATATTCAGATAAATAACTTAGAGAGACAAGAAAATTTGTAGAAATATTTCTGAAAAAATAGTAATGATTACTTTTGGCATCGCATTTTCCATACTTTTGTATTCATATTCATGTGAATATATTTACTAGAAAGTGTTTTCAAAGTGGCAAATGCCTGTTTACTTGCCCTACAGCCAGTGGACCACACCACCTTTTTAATAACCTTTGCACTGTTTAATGTAACTGATCGACATCCCTCTGAAGATTATACTAGAACACTTTGTTTGTTTAGAGGTGATTTCAAGTTCTAATACTCACAATACTCAAATTTTTAATTCCTTTAGCCATACCGAACGCCCATCAGTCACAGTAATCACAGTGTGAAGAAAAAAAAAAAAGGCTATATCCGTGGCTTTATTTATGACTTTAAAAAAAAAAAAAAAACCAAAACACAAACCAGAATCACTAATGAGTTGAGTCATCAGCAAAAGAAACATCTGAGCCACCAGGGCAATGCATGCTCCGGAACTTGTCACCTGCAAACACTGATGGGATAAGACTGCTCCTGCTTGTCTTCTCCTTTATTTTTGATCTCAGTGACATGCAACTGGTCAGCAACAGCATCTCTTGGGAGATTTTGCTGTTTCAGAAGGGTGCTTGCCTAGCTCAGCTTTGACATGGGTTGAATTAAGAAAAACAAGCAGTAAATGTAACAAGGTGTTAAGTTTTCACGGGTAGGCAACACCACAGTTGCACAACACTTTGGCTATTAAATCTGTATTTGGACTTGTATTCTATCTGTTCCTCCCTCATTACTTAGAGCAATAGTCACCCAGCCTTCTCTGGTGCCGAGAGACCAAATTATCGCTCATTATTTCCTCCTAATTGCAGAGGAAGAACCTCAAACCGATAGCAAAACAAGCATCCCTGAAATACCCGTATCCTTCCAGCACGGATGCCCAGTTTCACCTCCCAGTACTGTTCTTTCCTCCCTTGCTTGAGGCAGCTCCTGAAACAGCCAAACTGGAAATAATCTCTACTAGAGAAGTGCTGTTGAAACGACTACCTATGCGTGCAAAGCTACTCGGTATCGAGGCTGTATCGCCTGGGGGAGGATGGCAGAGAGAACATTTTAAAGCACCCTTAGCTCGGACTAAGCATGTATTAAGCTAGCTGGGGGGGTTTTTTTGTACGTATTCCAATCTCTCAGAACAAAAGTTTATGGATTTCATGGGCCATCCCTGCTGGTAGAACCAGGTATTCAGAGGCAGGCACACTTTTCAAGGAAATTATGTCACCTTCTTCACGTATTTTGTGCTGAAAACTAAACAAAGCTGCCATGGTATGCTTCCACTCCACCTCAGCTGACAAAAGCGGTGTAATTTAAAAACGCATCTTAAAACTGTGATAGAGGTGGTCTCCCCTTCTGAAAGTGTTAAAACAGAGACGTCTCCCAGAGCAGGACAGGTTTAACCCACACACACACCCCGCCGCGAACTCCTGAAACTCTCCCAGCCGGGGGTGGGAATTCCTGCCTCCCAGAGCTCCTCATCACTTCGAACCGTAAACAACATGGACACCATCTTCCTCTTGGGAGTTCGAGCACAAGAAAACTTAAACCACCCCCATCCCCCAGAAGCCGCAGATACGGTTTCAAGGCAAGTTTAAGAACTTCATACCATAAGGAAAAAAAAAAAAAAAAAAAGATTTAGAGGAGGCGCCTGTTTGAGCCGCGGGGTGCGAAGCGAGCAGCCCCAGCGGGGCAGTTCGATGCCTCCCCCCGCCAGGAGCGGGGCGAAGGGGGAAGGTCCCAGGCGCTGTGAGCTCCCCCTCCCCCTCCACCGCAGCCCCCCGGCCACCCCCCCCCCTTTCCCCTGCCCTGGCTCTGCTCCAGCGAGCCCGTCTAACAAGTTGATCCTAGTGTGGAAGAGGAAGAAAAAGCTGAAGGGGAAGAACAGAAAGAAGGAACAAAAAAACCTAACCAAGCTGTGAGGGGGAGGGGAAGCCCCTACGCGGCCGTACGGCGGCGGCGGGCGGCAGGGCAGGCCGGAGGGAAGGGGGGTCGCCCTCCCGCCCCCCTCCACGTCCGCACGATCCATTTTCCCTCCCACCGCCCCGCTCCAACTTTCCGCGCCCTGGGGGCGGCCCCCGGGCGCCACCCGCCGCCCCGCTCCACGCCAACTCCCCCCAGCCCTGCCCGCCCAGGACTCACCGGCATCATCTTGGAACCGAACCGCATGGGGGCGGCCGGTACCGGCCCCGCCGCCCGGAGCGGGAGGGCGGCGAGCCGGGAGGCGGTGGGCCTGGAGCTGCCGCCGGGACGGGCGGGGGAGAGAGACCTGTTGCGGTGAAGGCGCCCGGCTCGGCCTCGCCGTCCGCTTCTGCTTTTGTTCCCACCGGGCGCCGCTCTCCCGCCACTACCGTCGCCCCCGGCTCCGCTCCGAAACTAACCCCGGCCCGGCGAGGAGGAGCCGCCGCGCCCCGCGCACCGCCCACCCCCGGGAGGGGCCGGCGCAGCTCCCGCGGGGGCCGGCCCGCCTCCACCCCCTGCCGAGCCGCGCCCGGCCCGGCCCCGAGGCTTCGACCTCCCCGGCCAGTGAGGGGGGCAGTCAGCCCCGCCGGGGCCCGGGACTCGGCGCGGAGTGCTGCGGAAAGACGAGAGGGGTGCGAGTCCCCACGGGTCACCCCCTCCCCCGCACCCCCTCTCCGACAGGCGCCGGGCTCCGGTCCCCACGGAGGGCAGGGGCACGCACGGCACCAGTCCCTCCCCGGGGGGGAGCGTCCCTGGATCGGCAGCGGGGAAGCGTCAGTGGGAAGGGACTGGCCAAGGTCAGGCTTCGACACCAGAAGCTGATCTGCGAGCCCCCGCCTTCCCTGTCGCCTCGCACCGATAATTCCCTTTTAGCTCCTCCTGTGAGCGGCCAGTTTACCACTCTCGTTCAATATACGGCTTACTTTTTTTTTTCCTCCCTATTTTCAGTCGAGCTCCGGTGGCCAAGTCAAACCTCGCAGAACAATGCTGAAATGACAAAACAAACTCTTCGAGACCCGTATTAAGTTGGGCTGCGCAAACACCAACCCCCCAAATCTCTTACACTCACTTAAGAGGAAAATCAAAAAGTTTTTCTCTTCCGTGGAGCGGTGTGCAGGACACCCATTTCAAACCCAGGTACTTTGCTAGCAGCACTTCAAAAGCTCAAGGAAGGCTTGGAAGAAAAGTATGCTAAATCAGCACCGTTACAGGGCTCTCTCCAGGAAAACCAGCTCCATCTGTTTTTCCTACTCATGTTAAAATCTTCGCAGTAATTAAAAAGGATAAAAGGGAAGAGGATTAGAAGTTCCCAGATGAAGGGAGAACAAAAGTCAAACCTAATTTGTATATAAACATCTCTTTTTCTAAAGCACTAAAGAAACTTTAACAGCATTGATAAAAACCCTGAGAACTCCTATGCAATATTGTTGCAGCTGGAGGGGGGGGTTCTAAAAAAAAAAAGTTCTGCTATTTTTGTAGTTGTCTAATCACAGCAAAGAAAAACAAAAGACACTTTCTTCTTCTTTTTTTTTTTTTTGATACGGTGCTTTGAACTACAGCAATATTTAAAACATGTCCCAGAAGTGTCTCACACCGGTTTTAAAGCCGCTCTACAAAGGGCTTCCCGCCCCCGGTTCACACCTGCGGGAGCGTTTCGCTTTCGGGAGAACCGCCTGTAGGAGCGGCGGGCACCGGCTCCAGCCCGGCCATCGCCCCGCGACCACCCTTAACGCTCCCCACCCCCGGAACGTTTTTCTTCCGAGCGAGGCGGCGGCTCCAGCCGCGGCGCAGCCCGGGGCCCCTCGGACCCCTCCCGCCCTCCCCGCGGACCTCGCCCCCCGCAGCCAGAACCGACCAATGAGAAAGCACCGCCGGCGGCATGACATCACCTCCCCCGCCGCCGATTGGGCACCGCGCGAAAACAGCGCGCCGTCTCCCGGCAACGCCGTGGCGTCACGGCACCGCCCCTTAACCCTTCGCTCCCCGCGGCGGCCGAGCCGCCACCGATCCCCCCCCGCCCCGGGTCCTCCCGCTGCCCCGAGAAGCCGCTGGATCCTCTCTCGGCACCTATTTGACATACGGAAGGTTTATAATCTCTCTCTCTCTTACTCTGGTAGTTTTGGTTTTGTTTTGTTTGGGGATATTTTTGTTGGTTTGTTTGTTTGTTTTTTAATTCAAACTTTCAATTTATTTTACGAGATTTAAAAAGCCACAGGCTAAAGCACGTGACAAGGGAGAACTACAATTCTTCTGCAAATCTCTGCTGAGTGTTCAGGAGCATCTGGCTGGTAATGGATAAAATAAGGAGTACCGTCTTTTAATGTATTCCCCAAATACAGATGCAAGTTATTTCTAGTAATAATTAGAATAATAATTTCAAAGCCTGTAAAATTAAACTGGAAATTATTAGGGTTTTTTTTTTAAAAATCAACTAGAAAACAGGTATCAAATGCCTGTATGTGCATGATAGCTAGATTTGCTAGTGCATGCCTCTCACGGGCCAATCCACAGAAGTCCCTTTTGGAAGAAGTTCTAATTTCTCCACCTGCCACACAAAACTACAACCCCATCCCTGCTAAGGAAATGAAGCTTCAAGGGGTGCAGCTATTTTTTTTTCCATTTTTTTGCCCAGGTTCTGTGACTCATACTCTGCGATGGAGGCCCTCAGTGCCATCTGGCCGAGCTGTTTAGATCACAGCCTTCCCTCCAACAGAGGAGACAACTCTTGCCAGGTTTGCAGGTAAAGCAGGGTCAAAACCCCACGCACCTGGGCATACCTCAGGACCATGGCTTACCTTCTCTTATAGTTTAATAACCCCGTTTTTTCTTCAGCATGCCAAGTTTCTGCCTCTTACAGCAATCCAGGCATGATTTTACTCAATAAGCATGACATAAATTTCCCACAACACATTATTAATTTACAGGAAAGTCGTCGTTTTTTGGATTGATGCGCAGGGGGTAGGGGGTTCCGCCACAGCGGGAAGAAACACATGAGGGTTTCTGACTTCACATTCGAACTCCAGAGCGTCAACAGTTGGAGGCAACTGAGTCAAGCACACGACAACTGGCAAGGGGCAACAGTTCTTGGCCCCGCATATGCAGAGCTATCACAAAAAGGAAGAGAAGATGAGATCTGCAGGTTCTGTGGCCAACAGCACAGACAGCTGAAGCTCTGCACCTCTTCCCTGGATCCCACTACTCTTGGCAGCCTGTCTGGAGCACGATGCACTTGGCTTAAGACCACACGCAGTTCCCCACAAACAGTCACAGCAAGGCTCCAGGGGAAGTTAATACTCATGGAATTGCTTGAAAAGTATCCAAGGAAAGGGAAGAAAAAAAGACCAAGCAACCCACACCAAATGAAAATGTAGCAGAATCATCTTTCTTTCCACAAGAGATCTACTTGATCTGAACTACAGAAACCGGCAGCAGCAGAAAGGCATTAGAGACAGCAGCGGTAACGATAAGCAGCAGAAATCAATAGCACCATCTTTCTTGCCATTAGTCTCGCCATAGGATGGGATCAGAGTGAAGTGGTCTGGGAAGACACTGCTGTATTTTATGCCTTCAGCACTCTACTTAAAACTCCAAAAATTCAGTTAATTCTTTCAGTGCTATACCTAAAACAATTCTAACAGTAACTTAGAATCATAGAACAGTTTTGGCTGGAAAAGACCTTCAAGATCATCAAGACCAACCTTCTCCTAACCCTACAAACACCACTAAAGCATGTCCTTCAAGGCAATATCTACCCTTCTCTTAAACACCTCCAGGGATGGTGACTCAACCACCTCCCTGGGCTGCCTGTTCCAATGCCTGACAACCCTCTCAGTAAAGAAAATCTTCCTAATATCCAACCTGAACCTCCCCTGGTACAACTTAAGGCCATTTCCCTTTGTCCTATCACTTGCTGCTAGGAAGAATAGACCAACCCCCGCCTCGATACAACCTCCTTTCAGGTAGTTGTAGAGAACAATAAGGTCTCCCCTCAAGCTCCTCTTCTCCAGGCTCAACAGTCCCAGATCCCTCAGCTGTTTCTTGTACGACACATGCTCCAAATCCTTTACCAGCTTGGTAGCCCGCCTCTGTACCCTCTCGAGCATCTCAACATCCCTCTTGTAGTGAGGGGCCCAAAACTAGACGCAGTACTTGAGGCATGGCTTCACTAAAGCTGAGTAGAGGGGAATGATCATCTCCCTGCTCCTGCTGGCAACACTATTCCTTATACAGGCCAGGATCCTCTTCTCTATTAGTCTGCTTAAAACTGCCTCCAGACCAGTCAAGTCTTCTTTTACAGTCCTGACACAATTAGGATTAGCAGACATCAGAAATTACATCTCTTTTGCAATATGTTGTAAGAATTAAAAAAAACCAAGAAGCCCAAGCCAAACCCAAAATATACCTGTCAGTCGTTTATATTTTAACAACCCCTTTAACTCTGCAGCAAAAAAAATGGCAAACCTGACTCTTAGACTGTATCCAAGGTACTAATTTCAGAGAAAGCTTGTCAGAAATCAACACAAGAGCATTGGTGTAAGAGAGGCGGGAGGCCAGCCAGTTTAGATTTGCTGTCCACTGCCACCTACTGTTAAAGGTTAAAACTAAATTCTGAGCTCTAGTTTCTGAGGGACACAGCTTAAGAGCACAGAAAGGAAAGCTTTGGAATTGAGATTGCTGGGGAGTGGAAAAAAACAAACAAACGTTTCAAGAGTAGTGCTCACCTAAACTCAGCGGGCTGGTGCACAACACAGCTGCCTCAAAAGTTTGGATTTTTTCAAGCAGTGTTGAACTTCTGGCACATAATTTATATAGCTAGTCTCCAGCTCAAGATAAGGCTTTGTCCAGACAGTGATTCAAAGCAAAGGCCTCAACCAGTCAGTGTTGTCAAAAAAGTAGTTACAGAAAAGAAAACTGACAGTTTTATGCCTTCAGGACGTTCATACAGTTTTGCTAATCCACCAGCTCTTCTCCAGTGGTTGCTACTTTCATTTTCACTATTTAATGTTGCAATTTTACTACTTAATTTGTTTAAAAAACATCAGATAATGGACCCCGCAGTGGCAACAGTTTTAGGGAAAACATGCAGCAACAACTGAGTCTACTTCCCAGATGGAAAAAAGATGTTCACTAGTTCCAAAGTCTGCAGCTGAGATTGAGGAAATCCTTAAAGGAATCTGGTAACCACATCAGCTACACCATCCCGTATCATCCAGTGGCTGCTTCCGAAGCAAAAGCCTTTGCTCTATGCCACATTCAAAACCATCAAGAAGCATTTAGGTGGTGTAAATTTTAAATTAAGACACGGTGGCTTGCTACAACATCTGTCAAGTCCAACCCTTTAAATGTAAAGGTTTTCTTCAGTGCTGAGGAGTGATTATTATAATGGATATACTTTCCTTCTGGTGATAACCTACTTCTCTCTAAACCATCTGCATCTGGCAACTGAAAGGACTCTTTTCATCTGTAATCCCCTTCAGGGACTTTATCACATCAGTGCATGCTTAATGAAGAACATCATCAGGCCCCTACTCAAATGGTTTGTGTTCTGTTGAACGGTATGTTGTGCTGTCAGATGAAGTCCCTTTCGGTTGTGACAGACACACAGATGTCACTGATTTAAAATATAAATTAAAAATTGTATTCTGTCTCAAACCTGTGCCACAGCTCAAACAAAACCCTAAATTTTCCCAACACAAGAAACAACTGTGTTACATTTACCTCACTCAGAGGCATGTACACCAGTCTCTTGCCTTGCGAAAGCATTTTTGCACAAAGTGAACGTAATCTTCATTGGTCACTTCATATATGAACTGGTGACACACGTAAGCGACGACACGAGACAACAGAGGTTCAGCTTCAGACTCTGGAACCTTAAACTTAATTAAAAAAACATTCCTCTCTTAACTCGCATCCTTTCTGTAAACCAATCCTGTTACCTAAGTTGTGAGAGTCACATGTTCACCCACTGCACAAAGTACATACTCAATCACATCACTCAGTAAGCTAATAATTCTACAGAAGCAGCAGCACCCAGAAACCAGCAGCACTTGGAAACGACTTTAGAAATCTGCATCAATTTTGCTGCAACCTATTCATCTCTTAAGCTGATAATTTAACAATAGTTTCAAGGAGGGATTCTATAAAAGTAGAAAGTGACATTAATACCACTGTACACAAGCATCACGTGCAATAAACAAAAAGTCTTTCATTTATTCCAGATCGACAAGGAATTATTTAACTTCGGTAAACTAAAGCTCCTCCAACTTCTCAAGTTACTTGCTAGAAGAAAATCCTAACTTCCTCATTCAAAATTCTTTCTCCATGTAATATAAATTCAGATTATTTTTTTCCCACAGGTAATTTAACAAGCAGCCAGCTAAAGCAAGTCTGCACTGCATCATAAAGAGAGGAGAAATAAAATTCCTTTTCCATTAGTTCCCAGTATATTTGCACAAAATGCAGGCTGGCACAAATTAGTGTTTTGCATGCATCACACACAGCTGCCATTCTTCTCAATAACTAAATTATATTCACTAGAGTAACTCTGGGTCTCCAAAAATTTATCTCAGCACAGATCCTGACAGAAGACCCTCTGTGAGGAACCGTCTGGTTAAGACAATTACAGTGATAAGAGAAAGCCGTTATCTGCCTGCAGCCACTCTCCCACCCCCAGCAGGGAGTTGGTCAGTGAGGAAGAACAGGGAAGGAACTGAAAAACGTGCTCACTAAGCACATACACATTCAGCTGTCGCAGACAGGGATTCCGTGATCAAAACCCCATCCCTTACCAGAAGAAACCTTAAGACACTGATTGGCCACGCAGTGATGCTGAACCTTCATCCCAGCTGGATGTTCAGAGGTTGGTGGAGAGCTAAATTAACGCTGCCATTTCCCTGTTACCTCGTCACGAGAGAATGAAGCCAGAAAGATTTCAGAAAACACAAAATTATTTCAAGATCAGGCTGCCCACAATTCCTTTTGGGGTTCTGTTTGTTTGTTTGTTTGTTTTTGTAAAGTGGCTGCAGAACTGAACAGACCACATCTTTGTTAACGTATTCTCCTTGCTAATTTATGGATTTTCTTTGCACCTTCTCAGACAGCATTATAGTCCCATGCATCAGTAAAATCAAACTCTGCTTTAGATAACCCTGGCAGACACAGGTGTACAGTCTGTAAGTGACACTTTGGGAGCTTTTTCTTACACATTGACGCTGCTGGTGCAGTTTGTCATGTCAGTGATGTTTTGCTGAGCTGAACTGATGAGACACGGAGAGACACTACCGATGTCTTCACTGAATTATCTTTATCATAGTGTAAATATGTGGTAACATCCTAAAACCAAAGGAAATCCTTGGAACTTACATCAAAATGGAGCCTCTCCCAATGGTGGAAACTGATTCTTCATCCTAGAGCTTGCGAATATCCTACAGGAAGATAATACAGAGAATTAGCAAAAGTCATGTAACTTAATTAAATCTCCTTTTTGTTTATATAAGCCTCTTCACCAAGCCTACTTCTGAGTACAGCTGGGTGCAGATATGCAACCTGACCAAGATGACACACTATCCAGTACCTCATTCTGCAGTATTTTGACTGGAGGAAAATAGGTTATTTGTCTGAACCCTTGCCCTTTTTATCCCCCAAGTACATCAGCTTACCTAATTCATATATTACATGTCTATAAAGCCCTACTTTCCTGTGGATTTCATAATACTCTTAGTTGAATCTTGTCTTGAATTTTAAAGTCTTGGAAGTTTAAAACAGGAAACCATAATTAATGAAAGCTTGAGTGTGCAACCTGCCCAGGCTACAAAAACTACTCAGGATTAGTCTGGTCCCCATACTTCTAGCTGAGAAAAATCTACAGAGGTTGCATTTTCTTTCCTTCTGTCTTCTACTTGTTTTCCTTTTGTTTCTACCTCTCATTTCTCAGGGAGTATCACATTCTTCTGCCAGCTTTTTATGCAAAATGTAGCACTAGTGGGGCCCAAACTGGTTAAAGTAAAAATGATCTATTTAAATATTTATGTTTATATTAAACTAGGATCACATTCATATCTAATGCTGACTGTACATGACAACAATCATTCAGTTACCTATTAACGGATCAAAAGTCTCCCCTGCAAAAATTGAATCTGTGCAAATTCACACTCCTGTCTACATTGCTTAAGAACATGATCTTTTTAATACGTTTTTTAATATGATTCTTTCCATTTAATATGATTTTTAATACGATTTTTTTACATTTCTTTTTTAAAGCCTCTCAAAAAAAGGCAATTAAGCAAGCAAGACTTTACCCTGCCTCAGTTTCCAGCAGCCTGACTGAAAAAATAGCTGTGTGAATATAACAGATGTCTTTCAAATTTAGCATATCTTAAAAAAAATCCTTTAATATCCATAAAGTGAGCAAACTGCTGTCACGCCAGAGAAGACGATGTGCCATGTGGGAAGACATTCTCTGTTTTTCTATTGATTACACTAAATTAATAAAACAAATATGTTCTCCTCCCACCCAACTTCTGCTCTTATCCTCATTTTTTTCCCATACTCCTCATTAACATGACAGTTCTTGACCTAGTTACACACCTTCCCTCACCTCCAACCCCTGCCGCTAAATTTCCTCCCCCATCCCTATCTTCCCAGACTTCTGCTTGTTAGCTCCTGCTTCTCACTTTCTTTCTCCCCTTCCCTGAATTTCTTCTCCTTTCTCACATTTGATAATTACAACTTTCCTTGTATCCGAGGCAGGCCCCTTCCTCTTCGCCACAGCTCTTGGCATTGCTCGCTTCCACACAAAGCCTGAACAAATATTCCACGTACTTTCAGCAAAATTTCACAGTGCCTGCTGTCCTCAAGAGATTGCATTTGAATTAGTTGAGACCACAATATACACACAGTCTTACAAGCCTGTAGTAAGCTGAAAGGTTGCATTTGCTCAGTATAGATACATCTAAGAATTTCACTGACACATTTTATGACAAATAATGAGATTTTACGAAGACTTATGACATACCTTTTTTTTTCAGATTACTACAAAGAAAACAAAACAGATATCCTTGGCCCACGCAGCTTTCCTTTTAAACTCACATTCTAGTCCAAAGTACAGAGACATGAAAATTTTATCCCCTCCCCGAACAAATAAATATGAGAATTGTTACTTAAAGGAGGCAGAACAATAGATTTCCCCTAATGCCCTTCTTATGAGTCATTGAGACATTTCCAAAAAAAAAAATCAGTCCAAATCTAACATGGTATAATTGACACTAAAGCTATTTTAAGACTTTTTTTAAACTGTACAAGCATTGCAGAAATCTAAAGGAGTGGTAACTCCAAATAAGGCAAATCAGGTACGTATCCTGCATGAGCCGTAAAATACTGGTGGAAATGTCTGCATGTTACTTGACATGCGACAGACTCTACGTAACTTCATCCCTTTCAGGAAGTATTATCAAACTGTCTGGCTTCACATTATCCCACAGTAAGTGAAAAGTTAAGCCACTTAGAGAGTCTGCAGTAAGGATTTTGTGAAAGTGCATGCGGGCTGCGTTTTTGCGAATTGACGCAAAGTGATGCACGCACCCTCAGAAAAAATGATACAAGATACATTGGGGAAGGATGTGAATCAGAACCTGGAAGGCAGCAGAATTAGACTGCTTACTGAAGCAGACTTCTTAACTATAAAGCCATTTATATCTTTATATAGTTGTAGTTAATGTTATAAAATATATATTGTGTATATTATGAATATATTCTTCTTAGTGATATAATAAACATACAGACCACACAGCTTATATTTATTAAGCATAAAGCTGTACTTTAAAAAGCCAAATTGTTCAAATTATATGACAAAACAAAAAGGAATTCTTGAAACTATTTTAAATTATATATGCTTGGGTAGGATGAAAAAAACCACTTGCTTTTAAAGCATTAATGGACTGCCAGCTCTAACTGCGCGTGCCAAGTCACAAGTTTTTAAAGAACTCTCCTGAGTGTGTTTTAAACTGCTGAGTGTGCATGTGAAAAGAGATCGGCTCCTAAACTCATGCACAAGAATCAAACCCTTGTTCCAAGATAGCCAGATCATTTTACAGCGGCATTGATGAGCTGAGGGGCGGGAGTAGCAAAACAGTTCCAAATCCATACAAGGCACACAGTGTTCTGCTCCCAAAAAGGAAATATTAATTTCAGTGCACATTTTTGGAGTGCCATCAGGATGACACACACAAAGGCTTACCCTTGCATTTGCTCCCAAGTTAATTTTTTTCCAGTTGCAATTTTTTTCTTTTAAGAGGTTGCAAGTGTGTTTCTGAGGAAAGGGAGAAGTTGCACATGAAAGAATTGGGTTAAGATAAACCTTCAAAGAGAAGTGTGGCTGAAAAAAATTTACAGGGATGCTTCAGGTAGCTAATGCTCTAGTCCTGTAATATTTTAGGCTATAGTACCTTGGTGCAGGTACCATTCTCCCCAAACATTTTATGGCTTTTCCCCATACACTTTGCTACTTCCACTTCTGGTATTCACCTAGTGATTTTCTTTGGCAAGTCAGTCTTCAGCAGCATCAGTTCCCCAACTGAACATACATGCTCAGTGTTACTGATGTGAAACAAACAGCAGCAGCAGCTCAGCTCAAGCAGAGAGGAGACTAGCCCCATGTTCTTCAATATCTGTGCCAAGTTCTGCTGGGCTAAAACAGTTGTGAAATCACAGAATCACAGAATCACAGAATGTTAGAGGTTGGAAGGGACCTTAAAGATCATCTAGTCCAACCCCCCTGCCAGAGCAGGATCACCTACAGTAGAGCGCACAGGAACGTGTCCAGGCGGGTTTTGAATGTCTCCAGAGAAGGAGATTCCACAACCTCCCTGGGCAGCCTGTTCCAGTGCTCGGTCACCCTCACAGTAAAAAAGTTTTTCCTCATATTTTTATGGAACCTCCTGTGTTCCAGCTTACATCCATTGCCTCTTGTCTTGTCAGTGGACACCGCTGAAAAGAGCCTGGCTCCATCTTCCTGACACTCCCCCTTGACATATTTACAAACATTAATGAGGTCACCCCTCAGCCTCCTCTTCTCCAAGCTAAAGAGACCCAGCTCCTTCAGCCTTTCCTCATAAGGGAGATGCTCCACTCCCTTCACCATCTTTGTGGTTCTACGCTGGACTCTCTCAAGCAGTTCCCTGTCCTTCTTGAACTGAGAGGCCCAGAACTGGACACAATATTCCAGATGTGGCCTCACCAGGGCAGAGTAGAGGGGCAGGAGGACCTCTCTTGACCTACTTGCTACTCCCTTTCTAATACACCCCAGGATGCCATCGGCCTTCTTGGCCACGAGGGCACAGTGCTGGCTCATGGTCATCCTGCTGTCCACCAGGACCCCCAGGTCCCTTTCTCCTGCGCTGCTCTCCAGCAGGTCAGTCCCCAACCTATATTGGCACATGGGGTTATTTTTTCCCAAGTGCAAAACTCTATACTTGCCCTTGTTAAACTTCATAAGATTTCTCCCCGCCCAGCCCTCCAGCCTGTCTAGGTCTCTCTGAATGACTGCACAGCCTTCTGGTGTGTCAACCACTCCTCCCAATTTCGTATCATCAGCAAACTTGCTGACAACATTCTCTAATCCCTCATCCAGATCATTGACAAATATATTAAACAGCACCGGCCCAAGCACTGACCCCTGAGGGACCCCACTAGACACAGGCATCCAGCCAGATTCAGCCCCATTGACCACAACTCTCTGGCTTCTTCCCTTCAACCGGTTCTCGACCCACCTCACTACTTGGTCATCCAGACCACACTTCCTCAGTTTACCTATGAGGATGCTGTGGGAGACGGTGTCAAAGGCCTTGCTGAAGTCCAGGTAGACCACATCCACTGCATGGCCACCATCCATCCACCTGGTTATGTCTTCATAAAAGGCTATCAGGTTGGTCAAACATGACTTCCCCTTGGCAAAGCCATGCTGACTGATCCTAATAACCTTCTTATCCTTGATATGCCTAGAGACAGCGTCAAGGATAAGATGTTCCATCACCTTTCCAGGGATGGAGGTGAGGCTGACCAGTCTGTAGTTACTCGGGTCATCCTTCCTGCCCTTCTTATAGACTGGAGTGACATTCGCTTTCCTCCAGTCTTCAGGCACCTCACCTGTTACCCATGACTTACCAAAGATGATGGAGAGTGGCCTAGCAATGACTCCCGCCAGCTCCCTCAGCACCCGTGGGTGCATCCCATCAGGGCCCATGGATTTACGAATGTTCAAGTGTTCAAACTGATCCTTAACCCACTCTTCATCAAT
Organism: Trogon surrucura; assembly: GCA_020746105.1. Lineage (NCBI taxonomy): Eukaryota > Metazoa > Chordata > Aves > Trogoniformes > Trogonidae > Trogon > Trogon surrucura. The sequence goes on from CM036618.1 coordinate 107,405,218, forward strand.
CAGGGCAGACTCCTCCTTTGTCATGACTTCCTCTGGGGCCTCAGGGGACTGAGGCTCCTGAGGACGGTCTCCAATAGTGTAGACAGAGGCAAAGAAGGCATTCAGCAACTCTGCCTTCTTTCTGTCCTCTGTCTCCAGGGCACCCACCTCATTCAACAGAGGGCCTACATTGCCTCTAGTGTTAGTTTTGTCAGCAATGTATTTGAAGAAGCCCTTTCTGTTGTCTTTGACCTCCCTTGCAAGTTTTAACTCCAAGGAGGCCTTAGCTTTTCTGACTGCCTCCCTGCACTCCCTGACAGCTGCCCTGTACTCCACCCAAGTGGCCAGCCCTTCCTTCCACAATTTAAACACCCTCCCTTTCCACCTGAGTCTGCCCAGCAGATCCCTGGTTAACCAAGCAGGTCTCCTGGATCTCTTTCTTGATTTCCTACCTGATGGGATGCACTGATCCTGAGCCTCGAAGAAGTGGTCTTCAAATGCCAACCAACTCTCTTGGGCCCCTTTACCTTTCAGCTCCCTGTCCCAAGGGGTTTCCCCCAGCAATTGCTTGAAGAGGCCAAAGTTGGCCCTGCTGAAGTCCAGAGTTGCGATCCTGCTTGGTATTCTGTTTTTACCGCACAGGATCCTGAACTCCACCATCTCATGGTCGCTGCAGCCAAGATTGCCCTCAACCTTCACTGCTTCAACCAGACCTTCCTTGTTGGTGAACACAAGGTCCAGCAGCGCTCCTCTCCTGGTTGGCTCATCCACCATTTGCATCAAAAAGTTCTCATCGATGCACTGGAGGAACCTCCTGGACCGAGGATGGCTGGCCGTGTGGGACTTCCAGCAAACATCTGGGTAGTTGAAATCCCCCATGAGAACCAGGGCCTGGGAAATTATGGTGTGTCTGTGACCACGCTCAGAAGCACCCGGGAATGTTCTAGAAACAGCCCTTCATCCTATCCCTTTGCTGCCCCAGCTATTATACTCAAGAAATCTCCTTAATATTCAGGACTAAAAGCAAATAAAGGAGTGGAGTTTGTTTTATTTCGGGTATTCTACCTCCTCAATAACATCTGGTTCCAAGCAATAATTTGCCAGCAGCTGCAGTTTCTACCAGCTGGCTCTGACCCACAAAGGCCAAGAGCCACCCTGCACACCCACTGCTCAGCCCGGCTGCTGGGGCTCCCCTCTCCAGTCCTGGCCAAGGTGGGTATGCCCAGGCTGGACACCAAAGGGCGGTGCTCACGTGGCTACCCGTAGAATAGAAAAGCCTGGATTACATTTTTAAGATGTCGTTGTGCCTCACTTATGAGCTGCAGAGGTGTTTTTCTGTCCTGTATCTGTCTCGCTGTAATTTGACTGTATTTGCCTGGGGGCCACCGGGAGGTTCCCGTAGCGCAGAGTGAGTGTTGCCACCCGTACTCCTGCGCAACATTGGCAATGGAAGTTTTTTGAAAGCTCCTCTAAGGCAGTTTCCTCAGAAGGGGGCACAGAGAGGCAGGCGCTGCTCTGTCCTCTCCGGGGGAATGGCCTGAAGCCGCCTCAGGGGAAGTTCAGGCTGGGCGTTAGGGACAAGCTCCTCACAGAGAGCAGCGGTCCAGCACAGCAACAGGCTCCCCAGGGAAGGGGCACAGCCCCAAGCCAGTCTGTGCTGGGATACATACACAGGGTTGAACTTTTTAAGGTTGAACTTTTAAGGTTGACCGGTGTGGAGCGGGCCTGGACGATGGTCACAGGTCCTGTTCCAGCTCAGGAGAGCCCCTGTCTCTGTGAGCTTCTGCGGCTTCCTCGACTGCCTTAATCTCACGCATCTTCTCCCACAGAGCCCCTGTAGCTTCCCAAGGACCCACACGACGTGCCAGCCGCCAGCCGGCGCTGAGCTTGGCCCGGTAGCTCAGGGCACCGTTCCCCGGCAGCCGTTACTCAGCGACCTCGTGTGAGAAGCTCACAGGGCACGCGGCTGTTCCCCGCGCACGCCCCGCTTCCACCCTCCACCGCGTGTGCCGACAGCGGGACACGCCACAGGTCTATCTCCACCCCCGTCCTCTTTGCACCTTCCCCCGGCGGGGTGGGAACCGGCCGCGGCTCCCTGAGGGCGGCCCGTGCCGGGGAGCCCCGCCCGGCAGAGAACGGGGGGCGGAAGTGTCGTCACGGGAAGGTTCTCTCCTCCCCTCCCCAAGTGGAGGAAGGACGGGGCTCCAAGATGGCGGCGCCGGAGGAGCGGCTCCTCTCGGAGGGGGAAGGCGGCGCCCTGGGCTCGGCGCGGCTCTCCCCGCCCCCGGTCTCGGAGTCTCCGGAGGCTTTGGCGCCCTTGGAGCCGCCGCCTCAGAGCAACACGCTCATGGGGCTGCCCATCGTGGCGATCGAGAGCATCCTCAGCTTCCTGTCCTACGACGAGACGAGCCAGCTCCGCCTGGTAGGGGCCGGGGAGGGAGGCGGCGGGGCGGGTGGGGAGCCCCGCGGCGGCCGGGAGCCGGGCCCGCCGGGGGAAGCCCGCCCGGCTGGCCGGGCAGCGCCGGGAGGAGGCGCGGAGGTGGCGGCGGCCGCGGCCGCCCCCCGCGGGGCTGCTGCTCCCGCCGGAGAAGGGGCGGGACGGGGCTCTCTCCCCTTCTCGCCATCCGCCCCCCCGGCCGCCGGTACGGGCCGTTGGGCCGGTGCCCCACGCAGGCGTTCCGAAAGGGCTTTTCCCGTCGGTGGCTTCTGCGATTCCGTTGGTCCTGTGTGAGGAATTGCTGGGCTGCTGGAGGCTTTATTCCTCCTGGTGACTGCTTTTCTTGGGGAACTGGTCCACCGTGTCTCATGCGTGTATTTATTTTTACTTACAGAGCTTAAGGCTCCCAGTGTAGGAGATGGTGAGCCTGCTGCTCCAAGGAGCCTACCCCCCCTACGTGGGGCAAAAAAGATGTAAGAAAGCCCTTGTCTGCCTGAAAGGCTGCCTGCTTCTTCCAGTCGTAGTGGTAGATGTACTAAAAGGTTACCTCTACCTCTGAACTTTATAATGCCAGAGAAGAGCCTGGCTGTCAGTAGGGAGATGAGCAGTCTTCAACTGCCTACATAAGGAACCTGATGTAAACTGTGACATCATAAGCTGTTATCTGACTGAATTTCTTATGAGGTTGTAAATGGAAAAATAGTGAGGGAATTAATGCATAGCTTATGTAACCCTCAGCAAACTTGCGTGTGCCGTACTATTTCTATTTTAAGAATTCTATTAGCCTGAACTGGGTAATATTACAAGCATATTTCTGTGGAAAATTGGGCTACCTGCGTCCTGGGTCAGCAACCTGAAACGTCGCATCCTGGCTGTAACTTTAAACTGAAAGCTCTAGAAGCAGGAAAATCTGTTCTTTTTCATACTCCACCAAGTACACCGGTACCTAAATATTCCTAGCCTGCTGTCAGTCGCTAAAGACTTTTGCCACTTATGACGGAGTAGGTAGTGGATCTGTGAAAAAAGAGGTAGTGCTGCCTTTTTCTGGATTGCAGCGTCTGCTTTTGAGTACTTACAGTTTGAATGAGAGGAAGAGAATTACATACAGTTTGGGTATACTTAGTGTTGCGTGGTCTGTGTTGCAATGCTAGATGTGACCCTTTGGTGCAGCTTTGCTGTTGCATTTTATAAGGGGTATTACCTGTGGGTGCTATCACTAGTCAGAACAGGATTATTTTCTTTCTATAGGGCTAAGTTAATGTTGGCAAGCAGTGCAGTTGAGAACAGGAAAGGTGGTGGTGTAAGGGCTAAACTAGCCATGTAACTCTTAGTGCTCCTAAAGAAGAAAAAAAATAGCACTTATGCTCTCTTATGTAGCACCTGCAAGTTCATTTTCCTGGAAGACTTCCCCTTTTGGAAGTTTCAGAAATACATGGAACCAGACTGGGTAAATATCAGCTTTGACACACACATGGACCAACAGTAGACACAAAATGAAGGAAAATTATTCAGTTGGTCTTTCCCTGTTTTTAATTTTTGAGTCAGTGACAGCCACAAAACCTAATCTCAGTCAAATTCCTTACTGTTCGCTCAAGAACATCAGAGGGCATGATGAGCATTCTTCCGTGAAGAGGGTACGCTTGGCTTTGTTAGCCAGCAGTAATGGAAAGAATCAAAACCCTTCTGGATTGACTTAGTCAAAAACGTAGCTCGTAACCACATAAGCTTGACCAGGTAGGTCTGTCAAGTGGCCTTTCAGAACTGAAGCGGTTCTTTTGGCAGTTCACTGAGGGCAAGACGCTGGATGCTTTACATAACTCCAGATGCTATTGTCAGAGAATTAAGGTAGCTTTTAAAAATAACCGTGCCTGGGCAGAAATTCAAAATGAAATTTTATCACTTTCAGATTTTTAAAGGCTGCAGGTGGCCGTGGGAGACATTTGTATATTCCTGCTCCATGATCCCTGATGCACAAGCAGTACACTTTTTCTTTCTATGAGAACTGACTTGAGATGCTTACCAAAGATGGATGGGTCTATCTTATAATTAGTAGTATTCTGCTGGAGATGCATTGCAGGACCACATGAATTGAATGACAAGAGATTGAATTTTTTAAATCCCATGCATATGAAAAATGTGCCCCAAAGCAGCTTCATTAACTCCTTAGAATGTGGCATTCCATGGGATAAAAGCGTCTTGAGGAAGGTGGGAAGATATGATCCAGCATGTCAGTCAACCTAAGTGAAGTTTGATCCTACGTGTGTAGACACAAAATGTGAATTCTCTAGACTGATGGTTTGATGCATTCTCTGTAGCCCAGCATTGAGGGGAATGGATGTCCTAATCTCTTTTTTTACTGGATCACCTTAGCTCACTGATTTAATAAAAAAACACACCAGAAAAACCCAAAAACCTACAACAACTTTGAGTTGAAGTGGTTTTGGATCTGGAGTGTAGACAAGAAGACAGACAAAGGATTGGTTGGATGAGAAAACATAGAACATCAACAAGTTTTCGGGTTAATATAGCTGTATTACTTATATAGAGCATAATGAGGAGTGTAGTCTAAGACTTAAGATCTATAAGTCTTTGTCACCAAAGGACAAGGTAAGGAATGTTTCCTGCTTATGGTGATTGCCATCAGGCAAGGCAAGACCATGGGTCCCTTACGGTGCAAAGAAGGACTTGATTTCCTGACCGTAATCTTTTCTGCTGTTCCTGATGTTACTGCTTTAAAAGCACAAACGAAGCATCTGCCAGTTAAGCGGTGCAGCAGATCTGAAGTAACGGAGACTAAACAAGAGGTATTCAGAATGCAACCTTGGCTGAAGTTATGCTTCAGCGCAAGTCTTGAGTTCTAAAACTTCAGTGCAGGTGGAGTGAATGAGGGCAAAAGCAGCAGCATTTTGCTTTCAGCCCTTTCAAATATTTACTTCATCTGCTTCCTCTGATATGTTCTCTTAAGAGAAACACAGAAAACCCAGAAGAGCCTTTTGTCTGAAGCTGTGATGTAGTAGACAAGCTGCAGCCTGGTACACATGTGGATGTGGAAGCTAGCTGTCTTCCAGCTTTTAAAGTTTTCTTTTTTTTTTTTTTTTTTATGACTACAGAAGCTCTGGAATCATTACCTGAGTGGGATAATAATTAAATTCTTATATTCTAGTTGTTTCTCAACTCATATACGTGAGCTTGGAAATGCACTTCCATTCAGGCTATTGCTACGCAAGTGTGATTAAAAACAAGTGATCCACAACCTGCTCACAAGTACACCCTGGGGAGAAGGCTATCTTGGATTCTGACACTTCAGAAGTGTCTTAGATTCTACAGCAAACTTGTGCCTATTTTCTCCCCAGCACAAATAAGGACTGACAGCATTTGGACGGCTCTGCTTTAATCTTCCCACGGTTTCAGTAAATCTGTATTTACAGGCGTTTCTATTTTAAAGCTTCTTGCTGAAGTCACCAACATTTTGTCACTTAAATTTTACCCTAGAAAGGCACTGTGAAACATGGTGTCTGTATAGCCTCTGAGAAAAAGAAACTATATTGCATCTAAATATGATATTTTTATCTCTGTTTTGATATTGGTTATCTGTTAGTGAAGCTCGAAAGAAATAAGACATGCTCGAGGAAAGGGAAGCTGGTAGTAGTTGTCCAGGGGATCGTGTGAGTTTGTTTACGAGTGAAGTGGAAAATTCTTTCGTGGGAGCTGTTATTGCATATAAGTCAGCATGCTGAGAAGTAACCACCTTCTCATGCTTTTCACATGGACTTGGAGTAACTTTCTAACACTGAAATTTGAACACAGTGTCTGGTTGGACTTGACATTTGAGGAAACTCAGGCTCTTTTGGTTTTATGGCTAGGGTACACAGCCACAGAGACTGGCAAATAGGAGCAATTTTAACTTTTTATTTATGCTCCACTGGACAGCTGGTATTGAACTGTCTTGAACTAATGTGAACACTTGAAAGTCTAATAATGCTACTTTGCATGTGACTGATGACTGTGCAGGCTAATAGAGGTATATTGTTCCTGAAAATATAGGGGCCATATGGCTTGAATGTATACATCAGGAACCAGCTGAGAATTAAAAGATGATTGGTAAAATAAAATAAATTTCAGGCAAACGCTTTGTTTCTGGTGGTACCTGTTAATCTGTTCAGCGTTTGGGTTCTAGGCTCATTAGCGGCACAGATAAGGGTAATATCCAGATGTGGGAGCGAATAGTTCTTCGTGCTGCATAGCCTAAGTTAGGTTTTAAAAAAATCCAGTGTTTAAAAATCTAGTGCGGTTTGTGTTCCCTATTGCGATTTACCGTCTTGAACGTGGGAGGGCTTCAGCACACTCACTGCAAGGTCCTTGCTGCCACCAGATGTCAGTGTATGTGTGGCCAAAACTGCTCTTTCTGTGCTTCCTCTGAATTTGGGGCTAATAACCTACTTGGGATTGTTTTTCTCTTGTGTTGAGTAATTGTACAGCTAATGGAGCCCTTGTGCAGGTGCCAGTTCCTAATTCAGGGGTTTGGTAGCATTAGAACTACAAATCGACTGTAAAGTCTTGCCCTCCAAGGGGTATCAGATGTAGGCATCCCTAACAGAGACAATATCTTAAGAAGAAATGCGACAGTTTCCTCCTTGTAGCTGAAGGGCCAGCATTGGTTTTTATACACTGGACCTTTGATGGTTAGTGAGGAAAATCTAATACAAAGGAGCAGAAGCAGATCGACAGCAATTGCCTAAAGGCCTGTTAATACAGATCAGTTTGGAAGTGCTTGGCTCTTACTTGCAGAATTTAAGCTAGTTGTGACTAGAGGAAGACTCCTGGAAAAACTTTTTTAAGTAGTGCCTTCCATATAAACAGAAAATAATTGCAGGCTTTTCTGCAAGAAGTGAGAATCTTCTTCTCAAAGTATAAACCTACATAGACTTGAAAGTTATGAAATGAGTAATGTGTGGAGGGAAGGAATGTTTATTAAAAAAAAGGAAAAAAAGGCAAGGCTAATCAATTGGAAAGTGGGGTCACAGTGGGAGTTGTGCACTTTAGTACAAAAAAACCTCGAAGACCCAAAATTTCCAAGTACGGCTGGTTTGCTAAGCTTTTGCATCTTCACAACTGAATTGTAATTGCTTTAACTTTTTACGAGTTGTCTTTGTTTTGCAACTGGTTACTTTGTGAAGGTGTAAATTTAGCAGTTATCTGTCTTCTGCAGCTATGAATGTCCATTCTCCTTAAATCTGTGGGGGGAAAAAAAGAGTGAGGCTATTAGTATCCAACACAGAAAATAAAGGAATCTGTTAGATAGAGAAGCAAAGACTTTTTTTTTAAATAGAAAAGGAAATCTTGTTTCATGTGCACTTAGGTATTGCGTAATTTTTTTAAATTTAATTGGCTCAAAAACATGAGCTGTAGATGCTGAAAGAAAACCATAATTTCTTGGTTTTAAACATTTCTTTTTTTGAGACTACAAAATACTCACTTGATCTACCAGAATCACTCTGGAGACCAAGTTTAGGCATTTTCACCTTCCATTAAAATTGAAGGAAGTTGTGTCTCCTTATACATATTCAGCCTCCTGCCTCTCATTCGGCAATATAGAGGGATTGACTTGTGAACTGTGTGCGATACAGCTGCTCCTTTCTGGAGTATCGTGACCATCGTGAGAGATGGTGGGGGCTTAAGGTTAACTGCAGTTTCCGCTTCTTGCAACGGAGTAAAACCTGATAAGAGAATCTTTTACTACCCAGCAAGTATGGATAAGCTGGAGCACAAGAGGTTCCTCAAAAACATTAGGAAAAACCTTTTCACTGTGAGGGTGCCAGAGCCCTGGCACAGGCTGCCCAGGGAGGTTGTGGAGTCTCCTTCTCTGGAGACATTCAAAACCCACCTGGACGCATTCCTGTGTGACCTACTGTAGGTGATCCTGCTCTGGCAGGGGGCTGGACTAGATGATCTTTTGAGGTCCCTTCCAACCCCTGACATTCTGATTCTGTGATAACAGTAAAAGTGGCATGTGGCCTTAATTGAGTCTTAAGTTCTTCTTTTTTACTTAAATACAGGTTTGTAAGCGAATGGACTTGGTTTGTCAGCGAATGTTAAATCAGGGATTTCTGAAAGTGGAAAGATACCACAACTTGTGTCAAAAGCAAGTTAAAGCTCAGCTTCCAAGGTATGTATTGGTTAAAACTGTAGTTAAGCTTAAATGTGCTTGACTCTTAATCAGAATATTGAGGAAGAATTTCTTGCTGGCTAAATCTGCTTACGTGTCTCGAAAATTTGAGTCATATTTGGTTTTATTTGATTTTTTTCCTGAAAGAACCCTGAACCTGAGTTCTAATAGCAGAATAGTGGTGTAAATGAATGTAATTTGTCTTGTACTACAAACTGGAGTATCGGAAAGTGTCTCTGGTATTTTAAACAGAGAAAAGAAGGTCCTATAGTACTGAGCTCTTCTGGCAAATCAGGCGAGGACTCTGAGGAATGAATACATGCCATTCCTTTTCAAGACCAGCTGCCTTCACTGATGATTTATTGTATTGAGGTTGGAATCAGGGAGGCAGGGTGGGGGGGAGCTACAGGGGCAGCTTCTGTGAGAAGCTGCTAGAAGCTTCCTGTACGTCCCATGGAGCCAGCCAGGTCCAGGATGAACCCACCGCCGGCCAAGGCCAAGCCCGTCAGCAATGGTGGGAGCGCCTCTAGGGTAACATAGTTAAGAAGGGGAAAAAGTTACTGTGCAAGAGCAGTCACAGCCAAAGAGGAGTGAGAATATGTGAGAGAAACAACTCTGCAGACGCCAAGGTCGATGAGGGAGGAGGAGGATGTGCTCCAGGTGCTGGGGCAGAGATTCCCCTGCAGCCCATGGCGAAGACCATGGTGAACCAGTCTCACATTGTCTCACATGAGAGGTTTGTGGAGAACTGTCTCCTGTGGGAGGGACTCCAAGCTGGAGCAGGGGAAGAGTATGAAGAGTCCTCCATCTGAGAAGGAAGAAGCAACACGTGATGACAACCTGTCTCCCTGCAGGGAGGTAGAGAAAATCAGGAGTGAAGTTAAACCTGTGAAGAAGGGAGGGTTGAGGGGAAGGTGTTTTTAAGACTTGGGTTTATTTCTCATTGCTCTTTTCTGATTTGCTTGATAATAAATTAATTTCCCCAAGTTCAGTCTGTGTTGCCCATGATGGTACTTGCTGAGTGATCTCACTGTCCTTATCTCAACCCATGAACTTTTTGTTTTATTTTCTATCCTGCCCTGGCTGAGGAGAGGAGTGAAAGAGAAGCCTTGGTGGGCGCCTGGTGTTTAGACAGGATCAACTGACCACATTTATCTGTGACTCTGCTTTAAAAAAAAAGGAGGGTTTTTTTCAGCACCAAGGATTAAAGGAGAGGAAAGGGAGGGGGATTTTGACATGCAAGCATTGCTGGAAGCTAGTTTCTCACAAAAGCAATATCTTTTTTCCTCTTTCCATTGAGTAAGTGCAGCTGTCCTATCAGATTTCCCAGATTGAAGAAGCGGCTACTTACTGTAGAGATCCTGTGTCAGAAGAGCTTATAAAGCAGCCTAAACTTTGTAGCAAGCACTGATAATACGTTAATGTCAATTCCATTGAAATACTAACTGTAGGAATATGGGGTGGTAAAGATATTCACACTGACTCGGTGTCTACTGCTAATTAGTACTGAAGGCTTGTTTTCAAATTGTCCTAATTACACATAGAGTTGATGGATTGCTTAAGATGTAGTAATTTATTAGAGAACAAATTTTGTCTAAGAAAGTGTAGTATGTTGTTAAGAGCTGGTTCTCAATCTGTATCACTTTTTTTTTTCCTCCCTGTAAAGGCAGAACTAATGTTAGAGGTTACATTTTGAAACCTCAGAGCATTTTAAGGGTGAAATTAACTTGAGCAATGGTTACAGTTTCATTTTGTTGACTCATTGTTAAATCAGTGTCACTTAACGGTTTGCCTTCTAGACGGGAGTCAGAAAGGAGAAACCATTCACTAGCTCGTCATGCAGACATCCTTGCTGCTGTGGAAACGAGACTCTCTCTGTTAAATATGACTTTCATGAAGTATGTGGATTCCAATCTCTGTTGCTTCATACCTGGAAAGGTAAAATGTAGATTATATTATGTGAATGTATGTCTACGTTTAAAAAAGTATGGTTGTAACTTAACCTGGGACAGCTGGGACAAATTTATATAACATACGTGTATATATATATATATGTACTGAAGCTGCATTTCAGATACTTGCAAACAAACACACAAGCCAATACTCTGCTATAACAGGCAGTCTTAAATGAATGAACCAGACTGTCTGAATATTAATTATTTTAAACTGTATTTCCATTTTCCCTTAGATTCTCTCTCAATTTCGACATTTGACTTGTGGCATATACATCCTGTACAAGGTTTTGCAAGAAACATCTGATATGTAGGGTTTAATTATGAATTTTAATTGTACAAAACAGCTGGAGGACAGGTCATTAGAAGGTGTAATTTAGACTATGTATAACGCTAAGCACTCAATAAGGAAAATTTTAAGCAGCTTTCTTAAGGATTTGAGTACTTCAGATTAATTGAATTAAGATTCTTAGTATGTAGAAACACTGTTCGTATTGCAGTGGGTGGAGTCTTTTTGTACAGTAGGTAGAATTAGTTTTAAATGTAGATAAAACACATTAAATACTAATACTACTGAACAATTCTGATGTTTCAGAATGCTACCCCAACATAAAATATAGATTATGCAGGTGAGATGTACAGCAGAGACACCACTGTTTTATAAGCTATGACAACAGAAGTGCACAGGGGAATTGAAGAATCACAATCTGAGGAGACTGGTACAGCTCAGGGTTCAAACAAGATCTGTGAACATTAACCTAGTGCTCTATTCATTGATCTTTCCATGCGAGGTTGGGATATGTTATTAATTTTTCATGGGAAGATAACTGAATTGCACTGGGGCAAATGGAGAAGTTAGGCAATGGATTCAGGTGGAGCGTGGCAGACATTCAGCACAGCAGAATAGGCTATCAGCATGAAATTTATTTCTGTCTTGAAGAAACTTGATTTCTGTACATTTTCGTTGGCTTGATAATTAATTCTAAATATTAGTTCAATATATTTATGCTTATTTGACTTTATATTTTTATATATACCATGTATTTTCAAAAAGTAAATACAAATAAACTTAAGTCCTTAGTACTCAACACAGTAAACGGATTACTTAAAAGAAATGCTGCCTTATTTTTTTGAACAGCAGATGGAAACACAATACTCAGTCTAGACCTGGGATATGCAGGAGTTGGGCAAGTGAGCTTGCCAGACATTTTCCTTGTGAGCACTGAGTCATAAGGACCTTGTTTGTATTCTGATATAACAGCTAGAAGGTTTTTTGGGTTTTTTTTGATTACTTATTGTGTGAGTTTGCTGGCAGCACTCTCTCAGCACAGTTACCAGTTCACCGGAAAATCCTATTTTGGTGAAGCAAGTTCAAGGCTTAGTGTTCACTTACAGCCTGTGATTTGCCCCCACCTGCCCTGCTCCCCTCAGGAAGCTGCCACAGAATTGTCAGGAAGTGAATTTGTGTTAGAGTATGTGAATCTTGATTTGAGGATGTGTGGGGATTCCTGGTGATAGCAGAGCGCTGCTGCAAGATTTTATATCGAGGAGGGCAGGAGCAAGCTTTTGCAGATGTTGTTGCTAACGGGATATAATGTGGGTAAAATTAGAGAAGTCTTTTGTAAGCTTGTTGCATGATAAGACACTTTAGGCTTAAGATCTATGTTCTTCAGGAGTTAATCCTGTGCAAAATACCCACATCAGTAGTTTTGATTCTAAGAGACCAGGACTCCTCTCTTGACCTGCCTCAGACTATAATTCATAAATTAGTGAGATGCTTTTCATCTCCCTGTATCTCCCCTAACCAAAGAGCTAGTCAAACCTGTTAAGAGGATGCGTATGTTCTCTGACAGTAGTGAGTTGGTGTTTTATAAAACAATGTATTTTGAACTTAATCTGAATTTGCAATATTTTGTGTTTATGCAAGTGGACTCAAGTAAATGTTTACAGCTCCTCAGACTGACGTAATGATAATTCTTGCTACTCTATTCATGTGTTTCATAATTGGCTGGGGGAGTGACTGCTCTGTGTAGTTGCTTAGAGTATCTTGCTTCAAGTTCTCCAAAAAGAAATTATGCTCAGCTGAGTATAGATTATCTAACTTAGACCTCAAGAATGGATGCAGTAAAACAAAATTGCACACAGTGAGCATTATTTCGTGAGTTCGAAGAGGGTTGTTGTGATAGATCAAGTGAATAGCTTCTCTGATATACCACGAGCAGCACTTCATTTCAAAATGCTGATCTAGAATTGAAGCACACAGTGTCATACAATAGGTGTGTAGTAAAAGCCCCTGAATATGCCAGAACTTCTAGAATGATCTGAAATAATCGTGCCTTTATCAGAAAATCCTAATTCTTCTTAAATGTTTTAGGTAATAGATGAAATTTATCGTGTGCTAAGGTATGTAAACTCTACAAGAGCTCCTCAGAGAGCTCATGAAGTTCTTCAAGAACTAAGGGACATTTCCTCCATGGCTATGGAATATTTTGATGAGAAGATTGTTCCAATACTGAAAAGAAAGATGCCTGGGTCAGATGTATCGGGACGTCTGATAGGAACTGCCCCAGGTATTAATTCCAACATATAGTTAAGTTTTATTTAGTTTTTCTGTAAAAACTCTCAGCGCTGTATCTTTTTAAAGCTCCTTTCCTTAAATGTGAGCTTTATGACATAAATATTGATGATACTTGTTTCTTAAGAATGCTAACTGAAATTCGTGTGCTTTGAAATTTAAGGAGCCTTTGTACTACCAGAAGAACAGTCACTTGAATGTATGTTAGAATTATGCATAGTGTGTATTCATTAAACAAACGCTTTTGTGCCACCAATGAATGAGACTTTATCATTGCACTTGGCTGAAATTTGGCACATGAGATGACAACTTGATGCCTTTTCTTTTTAGGACGATCAGCAAATGAATTAGCCTGAGCTGTCGTAGCGCATAGAGAGCTCATACCTGGATGTGCTTTTTTACTTCCCTGGGGCACTAGTGTGTACACCTACAAACAAAATATGAGCAATAGTGAAAAGGCAATTAAAATAACATTCTATAAATAAATGACTAAACTGTTGCTTTGTATACTGTCAGACTTTCCAGAACTTTGGTGAACCAAACTCTAGGGTAGTTACCTCATAAAATGGCCAAAAGCAAAAATTTAGTAGAACTGTAGCATTTTTCCTGTGCTGTACATCTTTGCAGTTCTTGGGAACTGAAACTAACTCTCTGAAAGGATAACTTAATAAAATAAAACAATAGAACAATTACATCTTAAGCAAAAGGAATAGGCCTAACTGTAGGAGCTGCTTTTTGTTTCTTATACGTCCTGTCCATCCTTTTAGCTCTAAGTGTGTGTACCACCTCTTAATTATATCCTGTTAATTATACCTCAGTTCCATTGAGTATTTCAGTTGAGGAAGTATTGCCTGAAATCATAGTTGATGTCAGTCAGCTTTTCAAAGCCAGAGCTTGATGTGGCATAAAATTACCCATCTTGTGTTGAGGAAGGAGCATAACTTACCCAATGGCAATCCTTAGTGTCACGTAACTGTAGCTATGCTGGCATCTTAAAAGAAAAAAAAAGAGAGGAGAAGGACTGGTCTAGGCTGTTCCAGACTGTTCTGCCTTTGCAGCGCTTAAAAGTTGCATCTTGCACAGCATTGCTAGAAAAGTAAAATAATAGAAAGTCATAGGTTATGATAGGAAAAAATTATACAGTAGCTCTTAATCTCCTTGATTTGCAGGAACTTTATTAAAATCAACATTCCCAAGCTCAAATTCCAGTATGGTCCTAGTATGTAGGAAGAGTGGTTCTTAAGAAGCACTGAAAATAAATCCCTTTCTCCTAAAAAGTGCATTAAACGAAGCATCTTGTTAAACCCCAAGCCAGAAAATTTCAGAACTTAGCTGTCTGCAGCTAAGGCAGCAGAATTGTACCGCTCTGTTGAAATATATTTATTTCATGTAGCTGTTCTGTAATAAGTAGCTTATAGGCATGTTTTGGGTTTTTGACCTAACATTTGTGACACTAAGTGTAGATGTTAAAGAGTAGCTCTACCTAATTTTTGATACTGCTAAAGGAGAGGGGCTTATAAACAAAATGAATGATGAGCTGTTTTCCATACTACTGAAAAGCTGGATGTTTTAAATTAAGCTAGTTGTGCTCTGAGATACCATGTGCTCGTTAGCCACCTAAAAGACTGTAGATCCATTTACACATTCACATAACTTGCAGCCAGTACTCAGGTTAATGTTTGGGAAGTAGGGATAAGCAAAATATGAAAACCGGGACACAATTTCTACCTTTGCCTTAAAGTTGCAGAGGATTAATCAGCGTTTTCTCTGAAGTTCCAGGGCCTTCTGCAGCACTGACAACAATGCAGCTGTTCTCCAAGCAGAACCCTTCCAGGCAGGAGGTCACCAAACTCCAGCAGCAAGTAAAAGCCAACGGCACGGGCCTGACAGCGCTAAAGCGGGAAATCTCAGAGCTTCGCGTCAAAGTGCAAGAGCAACAGAAACAGCTCCAAGATCAAGATCAGAAACTGCTTGAGCAAACCCAAATCATAGGTGAACAGAATGCCCGATTGGCTGAGCTTGAACGCAAGCTGCGAGAGGTGATGGAGAGTACAGTAGGAAATTCTTCAGGTTCCGGCTCAAATGAACAGTCTCCGAGAAAACGGAGGAAGGCGGTTGAATCCACAGACTGTCCTAGGAAATCTAAACGCCTTCGGAGCAGGAAATAACTTGGGAGTAAATGACACCTTCAGGAGGATAACACTGCTTTAGTAGCCCAGGCAGGTCTGCTTGTTTGGATACTGTGACTAGCTTCATGGTGTCACGTAGGCTGCCGGCTCTTCAAAACACCACTTAGACTTGAACAGTAATTTTCTTTCATGAGACTTTTCCCCTGCTTTCTGTATGGGTGGGCCTAATGCACAGAATCTCTAAGATTTGCAATAGTTATGTACTAACCAGACCTGCTCTGTTATGTTTTGAAAGGTTAATTTTTTTTTTCTGTGCAGATGTGTTTAAAGTAAACTTATTTGTGTTTATGCATATGTTCACATAAAATCTTAAATAAATTCAGTCTTAACTGACTAAAAAGTTAAGCATAAAAACAGATGTCCTGTTCACTTGAAGGAAAGATCCACTTTTAAGATCTTGTTTTAGAGAACTTGACCTTTTTTGTTACAAGTGACCTTGTCTGGAATGTCTGAAAAGTAGTTAATGCTTTTTGGGTATCTCTGTAATGAGTAAAACTGACTTCTTAAGCTACAGTATTGGCTATATATTTTTGTAAACCTACAACGAAGGGCCTTCTGTCCAGTCTTCATGTGCACACACCTGGTTCTAGGTCTTGGGAGCCATATTCTGAATTTGCATGGATAGATGCATGTACAGCTTAGCCTGCTAAAAGCACTTGCCTGAAATCATTCTTAACTTCGGGACGAGAACACAGAGACCTATCGAGCAATTTCTTTGTTCCTCAGCCATAACTTAGCATCTGCTTTCAGCACAACTGCTTCCTTACGATGAGGTGGTGCTACGAAGCCGGTCGCAGGAGAGTTTGAACCCAGACTCATGTGCCACTTTCACTGCCTGTAAATTGCAGGTATCATTAGCCAAAGCTGGAGAGTTGAGAACCTGGCTACACGTCACTTGATTCGTAGGCCGACGTCTAATAAGTATCAGACAAATTGTCCCCACAATAACCAAGCTTGGGGGACATCATTTGAACGAAATGCTGTATTATGGAGAAAAACTTCAACTTTTTTGTGTGTATGTGTTGGGGCTGGGGTGGGATGGAAATTTCTCTGTAACACTGATGACAATATTCAAAGCTTTGCTTATCCTATAAGGTAAAACACTTCAGACAAAGCTTTAATTTCTTTTGCACTTCTTTTTTGAGCTTGTAACTGGAAAAGCATGTCTTGCACTGTTCAGTCTCTCTGGTCACTTTAACAACCTCAGAGTTGTGTACAGTGATTTTTTTAATTCTTTTTTTACCCCCATCTGTATATTTTTGGAAGCTTATACAAATACCATTGTCCTTGGTTTTGTTTTAATGTACTAAACTATGTAGCTTTACCATTTGACTTACGTTCTCTTTTTTTTTTTTTTTTTAATCAGCTGCTGCTTTGGGTTTAGATGGTACCGAATTCAACATGGTGTGGCACTGAAAATGCAAATGCTGCATTTGTAGCTCTTCAAAATCTTGATATTACTACCGTGGGTTAAAATTTCTCTTAAGTTTTGTGTGGCTGTCAGCGTAAAGCAGTGGTTGTATTTAAATCACTGAACAAATCGGAAACTGTCTGGTCAAAGGTTATATAACCATGAGAGAACTGATGTTTTTCCAGAAATTTCAGCTGTGATTTTTGCTTCTAAAACATACTAACTCCTATCAGAAGTAACAATGTAAATGCCTAATTTTTGGCAGACATTTAATTTTCAAATAATGTTGAGTAGTTCAAAAAGGGTATGTTTCCTAAGAAAAGCATTAAGGAAAGGATAAATCAGTATCTGGGGCAAAGGTTAAACTGTTAAAGGAGCATTTGCTATTACTCGTCTTCCATGGCTCTGATTTTTTTTTTTTTACTGTTAAAGATCTCTCTCAGATTAATATCTGTTGTTCAGTTTAAAAATACTGGCATATACTTAATCTTTTAAAAAATGATGATTTTTTTAATCAAAGCATTATAGCTTTAATTACTTTCTGTCATTTGATACAAATTTATTTAATGGTCGTTCGTGGTCACAAAGTCACATAATCATCTTGATTACCAGATCCATGTGGTTAAATACTCCTAAACAAGAATAAACCTGTGAATTGCATTTACCAAAGAGGTTTATTCATACATCTTTCACTTTAGTTTCTTTATTCATTTATAGAAGATGCAAACAGTTCCCCCCTCCACCCTTCAAAATATACAAGTAGTTCGAGGGCCATTTATTTATGTGTTGGTGAATCTCTTAAGCTGTGTGTAAACTGAGCTGGAAAGAACAACAGCCTATTGTTACATGAAATACTCTCCATGAATGGTGCCAACTTGGAACCTTCAATTCAAGGAAGTATCACATGCTGCAAGTTTGCAGGTGCATCCTGATACTATGCACGCTAGCAAGCATAGTATCACAGAATCACAGAATGTTAGAGGTTGGAAGGGACCTCAAAGATCATCTAGTCCAGCCCCCCTGCCAGTAAAACTGAACGAGGCCCACGAAACTTAAGAGACAGAAGGGATGGTTACAAGCAAGCACTGAGAAATGCCACAACAAAGGTACATTGCTATTTCGTTTTCACTTCCCAGGGAGGGCAGGAGGGAGACATTGGTATCGGATGGCTCTCGGGCTGGAGTATACACCAGTGGCATAGATTGAATGTAGAAATACTGTTGTCGCTTATTAAAGAAAAAGGATGCATTTTGCAATACAGGAACAAGCTGATAAATAGCCTGAAGTAAAACTAAATCACTTCTGACTATAAATTTCTATACAAGCCTACAGGAGTTGGTATATCAGCCTTGAAATGTACAATGTTGGTAGCAATTAGTGATTATATAATCTGTTCAAGGGTGAAAATCAAACTAGTGAGGCTAAGATGTAGTTTTACAAAGTTACATGAAAAATTGTTGGTGTTCAGTGTTCAGTTTTTGTACTTGTAGCAAGGGCTGAAACTGAAGACCTCATGCTTGAAAGAGAAAGTGACAGCATGTGTCTTAGTAGCTTCTTTATATATCTTAAAACTACTGAAGTTTCCTTCTCAAGCTTTCTTTCTAAAAACAGTAGCTTGGTTTGTAAACTGGTGTTTTTTTACAAATTTGTGAATCTAGTGAACATGGTGAAAATGGTATCAGAAAATATTGCAATGCTACTTTCTTGGTGAAAAAGCTATTTGCAACCAGATGTTGCTCCTGAAATCAAACAACTTGTATGTAAATGTGGTACTTAAAGAACGGATAGAAACAAATGTTAACTTCTTCAGTTGGGTGACACTCTCGGCATAGTACATTAAATTAATCAGAACAGTTCATTAATGTCACAAGGATGCCTTCACGTAATTCTTAACGTAAAAGAAGACTGCACTGAACAGAAACTTAGTTGCTGTCGCTGAGATTTTCTAACAGTTTTTTGTGGGAAGCACTAAGATTGCCTGAGGAATTGTCAATGTTTTGAAAACAGGATAATGTAGGGTGTAGCTAAATGTGTCTTCAGGCAGGAGAGGACTACTGGATTCCTTGGTGTTCCTGGTGGTTTTAAGAAGGTAACTGGCAAATTATGGTGACAGGTTATCACTTCATTTGTAAGTAAGTTCAGTTTGGGGTATTTTATAGCAACATGTCTGCTAGTTGTGAAATATTCTGATAGTCTCCAGTTCCACTCCTGTGCTACTTTTGTACCATACCTGGACCAGCTCACTTGTCCGTGTGCTCTCTGCTCTTGCACTTGTGCTTCCTGGATCTCACTTTCCTGGTTGGACGAGGATGTGCTGCCAACTTTGGTTTGCCTGTAACTGAACACTCTAGGATTTCTGTGCCAGCTGAAGATGTGCTAGTTACTGGATCTCTCTGTCTTCAGAAGGGAAAGTGCCAGATACAAAACCTGTTAGCTTGCTGAAGACCTAATAAATCTGGATTTGTTATAAGGGCTGCTTAAAGCGGAAAGTGAATAAATAGGAAACAGTTTGCACCTCAGAACACTTGGGTAATTAAATTTTCCAAAACTTGCCCGTTCTACACTTTCTGTAGCTGTTTTAAGCCTTGTTTGGCTGCTATGGAATGTTTAGTTTATAACTCTGGGATCTTCTATTTAATTACCCTGCTGAAACTTGTGACCATTTACAAATCTATGTATGCTTTCAGTGCTATAAACTTGCCTCTGTGTGCTGTAGCCTTTCTTATCAGCAGACCCACTTGTTCTTTGGCAGGATCCTTCCCACAGATGAGAAGGTCTTTGGTGCAAGGATGGATAGCAGTGCTAATATTTGAACTACAACAAGAAGGGAACATTTTCAGAAACATTACGTACAGTGTTCGGAGTGCAGTTGAGTGAAACACTTGTGACCCTGGCAAATTTTCAGTCAGCTTCTGCACTGGTACCACAAAACCACTTCCTGGTTTATTGTGAAGTGTTCACTGAGCAAAAAGTAAAACTGAGCATTTCTTGCAAGGACAAAATGCCTTGATGAAATCTAAAAATCTGGTTTACCTCTTATGCTGCATCAGTCCTCGCAACATCTCCAAAATTCAGATCGTATGACAGATTGAAAATACACATAAAGAAACTATTTGTGACTCTGCTGTTTTACAGTTCCCATGCTTTGGGCATTTCTTTAAACATTTTCAAATGGGGATTGCATTTACCTTACAATTGCACAAAGGCTTTTAGCAGCTAGTACATATTAGCCTTTTTTATTCATTATTACTAATAAATTAAGTGATGCATCATAAACCTTGATATATATGTATTACATTAATAGATAAGGTATAATTTATTTTGTGATAACTTCCTCTGTTGTTTCTATCACTATTACTGATAAAGATTATCTGAATTTGAGTGGATTTGTGAACAACTAAAATTCCAAGCTACATGACGTAACCTTTGTAACCCAACGGCCCAGTCATTATATGAGAAACGGATGCAGCAACAGATTCATAGAATCATAGAATGGCCCGGGCTGGAAGGGACCTTAGAGATCATCTGATCCAACCTCCCCGTCACGGGCAGGGACGCCCATGAGGTTTAGTTATTACAGAAGAGTTCGACAAAGAAGTTCTTAAAAACACACAGCCCTCGGCACAGGCAGCTTTATAGAAATGTAGGTTTTGGGCACACGATAGCTAGTCCTCACAACCACGCATCTCTCGCCTTTGGAAAAGCGGTTGGTTGGTTTGTTTAGAAAGAGGTACTGCAAGATCCTCTTTCTGTTTCCAGTCTCAAGACAGCGAGCCCGGGACCGCCCGGTCACCCGCGGCGGCTCCTGGGCCGGGCTGTGCCGGACCGGGCCGAGAGGGGCACAGAGCTCTGCGGCGGCTGAGCCCGCGCGGGCACGGCGGCGGGAAGCGGGGCGAGGGGAGTCGGGGGGGGGAGTGAACGCGAAGCTTCTCGGTGACTGGGTTCGCCCTCCCGTGCCGCGGCGGAGGCTGGAGGAGCTGCGCGTTCCGGCCGCTACCCGAGAGGGCTCCCGGCGGGCCGGGCCGAGAAGTTTCTCTCGGTCCTTCAGCACGGGTTACGCGCGCGGCCTCCTTAACGGCGCCCGCGGCGCGCGCGAGAGGCGTTGGCGCTGCGAAGAGTCTCGCTCGCGCCCCACCCCGCTCCAACCGCCAACCCCGCCCGCCCCGCGCCGGGAGGTCCCGGGGCAGAGCAGCGAGACCTTGCCCCCGCAGCGGGGACACGCACACGCCACGCACACACGACCTCCCACCGGCTTAAGGGCGACCCGCGCCTTCCCGGCTGCCACCGCCAGGGGCCGCGTTGCGGCTCCTCCCGGTCCCCCTCAGGCGACCGCTTCGCCGCGAGCCTCGCCTCGCCGCACCCGGCCTGCCGGCCGGCCAAGCCTCCGCCGGCCCGTGGGGGGGTTGTGGGTGGTGCGAGACGCTCTGGAGGAGGCGGTGTCTGTCAACCGTGACAGTGGCGACAGCCAACGGGAAGAGAGGACGGGCGGTAGGCAGGACGCTCGCTGAGCCGCCCCCCCCCCGCGGCGCTATAAAGTGCGGTGACTGGGGCCGCTGTGAGCTGCTGAGCCGAGCGAACGGGTAGCAGGCAGCGGGCAGGCGGACGGAGCGGGTGGGCTGGGGGGGGCGCCGGGATGGGTAACACGGTCGCCAGAGAGGATTTCGAGTGGGTGTACACGGACCAGCCTCATGCTGACCGCCGCAAGGAGATCCTGGGTGAGGAGGAGGCGGGGGGGTGACGGTGCCGCCGCCGCTCCTTGCCGACAGCTGCGTGGCGGCGGCGGGAGGGGGGGAAGGAGAAGGAGCGGGGGGGGAACGACACCCCACAAAATGGCTGCCAGCCGGGGGGCGCCGCGGGGAAGGCGTCGCGGCGGGGGCGGGGGGTCCTTGAGTCGCCGCTGAGCGGTGCGAGGCCACGGGTGGAGCGGGGCGGGGAGCGGGCGGTGAGGCCGAGGTCGGCCCGGGCCCGCGTGAGGGGAGCGGCGCTGGCCGCGTACGCGGAGGCGGGAGCCGCCGCCTTGGCGGCGCTGGCGGGGGAGGGGAAGGGAAGGAGCCCGGGGCGGGGAGAGGGGGGCGGCAGCACAGCCGCAGGGGCCCGGAGGCTGAGCCCCGAAACGCGAAGGGCGCGGCCTGGGCCGCCGTTTTTGAGCCACGGATGGAGTGGTGAGCGGCTGCGGAGCCGGGGGCTGGCGGGCGACGGCGCGGTTACCCCGGCGGGGCTGCCGCGGAGCCCTTCGTGCCGGTAGGAAACGAGCCGAGGTATTGAGCGGTTGTGCGCTGGTCGGTGCGAAGAGATGGCGCGTAGAGGTCACCGCGGGCACCCGGTATCGGTGAGGAATAACGCCGTTTTCAAGAAGCTTAAGGCGGACCCTGAGGTTACTTAAGCCCTTGTGAACTAGCGGTGGGCTGTCGGTGCGGAGCCATTTCCTTCCCGGGTGGACTGGAGGTGGTAGCGGTGCTTGCCAGAGAGGTGCCTGGTTGCTGAGCAACAGCAAAATGTTTAAATGATGTAATTCTGAAAGATTTATTACAGCAATAAATGCCACAAGTGGAAAGGTGGTGCGTTTCCATTGCCTTTGCAGACAAATCCTAACGGGAAGGGAGGGGAAGAAACGGCTGTGTCTGCTTTTGTAATCTATTTGGGGTAGTTGGCTGTGAGGAGAGCTTCTAAGTAATTCCTTTTTTCCATTTACTTCTTTCCCATCTAGCTAAACATCCAGAGATAAAAGCGTTGATGAAGCCAGACTATAACTTGATCTGGGTGGTTGTGCTGATGGTTCTTGCGCAGTTGACTGCATTTTATCTAGTTAAAGACTTGGACTGGAAATGGGTAATCTTCTGGGCATACGTTTTTGGAAGCTGTATTAGCCATTCCATGACTCTGGCTATTCACGAGATCTCTCACAATAGTGCCTTTGGCAACAGCAAAGCAATGTGGAATCGATGGTTTGGAATATTTGCCAACCTCCCTCTTGGTCTCCCATACTCTATCTCCTTCAAGCGGTATCACATGGATCATCATCGTTACTTAGGAGGCGACGGAATCGATGTGGACATTCCGACCAACTTCGAAGGCTGGTTTTTCTGTACTCGTTTCAGGAAGTTCATATGGATTGTTCTTCAGCCTTTTTTCTATGCGATTAGGCCTCTCTGCATCAATCCCAAACCCATTACTCGACTTGAAATAATCAACTTGTTAGCTCAGCTTTTGTTTGATGTTGTGATATATTATTTATGGGGACTCAAATCCACTTTTTACATGCTTGCTGGTTCAGTACTTGGACTTGGGTTGCACCCAATTTCAGGACATTTCATAGCTGAACATTACATGTTTTTAAAAGGACATGAGACTTATTCCTACTATGGGCCACTCAATTTGCTCACTTTTAATGTTGGCTATCACAATGAACATCATGACTTCCCCAATATTCCTGGCAAGAGCCTTCCACTGGTAAGTTTATTTCCAAGGTTATTACTTTTTCTTAAAATAAGCCCTACTTTAACTTGAAAGTCAGGTAGAATGCTCATAGTTAGAAGAACAGAAGTTGAGAGATTTGGGGGAAAAAAACCCAAACACCCCAAACCAAATAAAATTCATTTGGTTTTTTATTTTTTTAAGTTGAATGATAGAGGTGGTAATTACTTACCATTTTAGTGGTATCCTTAACAAACTTGATGTGCTGGCTGCTCAAGCCCCTTCCATAAAATGAGAGGAGAGGAAACACGTCTTATGCTTTGTACTGACTTCTAGTTTTCTGTAATTACAACCAGCCTTCTGTCTTCTTTGGTTTGCAAGTATGCAGAAAACTACTTAATATGCCGCTACCTGCAGACATTTGACTGTTCCTTCTTTGAAGTCTTAAAAATTAGTAAATTAATTGTAATGCATGCTTACATGCATTCATGTCTATTTTATCACTGACATTCTCTGGTGGGAAAAAGAGATGCTTTGAGGCACTGCTAGTGTTTGTTGTCCTGCTGACAAATGTTCAATAGCTTTCTATTTTGGAGCAGCTCAGTTTCCACTAGTGAGAACCTCTGAGGCCTAAATAAGTATCAGCTGCACATTGACAGAATTAAGGCTTTGAAGCTAAGACTTAGACCTGTCACACCTGCACAATAGCAGATGTCAATTTTCAAACCAGTTTTTCCCCACTTCAGTTGTTTCTCTCTTCTGTGGGAGCTTGTACGCATGTTTTCCAATTGGAGCATGGGAACAGGGGCTCCCAGGGTTATACCTAAAACTCATCCTCAGTGAAAGGTGTTTTTCATTAGACACTACATTTGCAACTTGACAGCAGCTGTGGTGCTGGTCTTGTAGCTTCATTACTGCACTTGGTAATTGTAAGATTTTGTAAGCTTGTGCCTTTGGTGGAGTCTAAACTGGACTGATATTTTTGTTGTCAGTGGTGTAACTGTAGATGAAACTTTTCCAGCACTTATTTAGCAGGGCAGTTAAATTCTGTAATTGGTTTGTTGAGACTTCAAGAAGAAACCAAACAAAAAAGAACACCAAGCCAAACAAAAAAAACCCAAACCCCAACAAACAGATGATTTCTTATTCATCCTTCAAATACAGCTAAAGTTGCTTTAACTCACCATTGATACCTAGAACTGTGCTGGTGAACCAGCATTTCACTGTTTGAACCAATATTTAAGTTATAAATAGGGAGTGATTTTTTTTTTTTTTAAAGTATTTAACTGCAGAGGTAAATACCCAGCTCTGCTACAGGCTTCTAACCC
Organism: Trogon surrucura; assembly: GCA_020746105.1. Taxonomy (NCBI): domain Eukaryota; kingdom Metazoa; phylum Chordata; class Aves; order Trogoniformes; family Trogonidae; genus Trogon; species Trogon surrucura. Next base: position 107,429,669 of record CM036618.1, read on the forward strand.
ACATCTCTGATAAGAAAACAAAGCTCTCTTTTAGAGCAGTGTAGTTAATTTGATTGGACTGGATTGTGCTATGCTTTGCACTAAAGGTCACCAAAGTACTGAACACTTGATTTCAAGTATTGAGCTGAGAGTAAATACTGTTGAATTGAAATATACTGGCTAGGTGCATGATTCTGTAGGCCTGATGCTGGATCAAAGCAATCTTCGGCTCTGAACCAGGCATGCAAGTATCTTTTCTTATTCAGATTAATATTTTTTTTTGGTTTAAAGCTATGGGATTTGGTGAAAAGTAAGTTTTGTTTGGTTTGGATTTTTAGGGCTTTAGGTGGTCAGCTTTAAATATCAGTAACGATATGTAACTGAAGCTCCAGCAGTCTTAGTTTAAAACAGTTGTCTAGTTGGTGTGTACATCTGAGAATAAAGTCTTTGGAAGTCATTTATATTAATTTTAGTATCTGTCTTCAGAAACAAGATATTTCTCAAATAAGTTGTTTTCTCTGAGTGCTGAGGTTTGAAGCTACATGTAAAAATAGCTGTGTTAAATGTCTCTTCCTAGAACTCATAACATCCTTTTTGGTGATACTGATAGACCTATGAGTCAGCACTGAACTGAGTCACCCACTTCCACCAGCAACCAAAGTCCTTGCTTTTGTGAGCTGCGTTGTTCCGTAGGCAGCGCAGTGAATGGACTTCAGAGTCTCGGCATTGAGTTTGTTCTGGTTAGCTTCAACATAAAATTTTTCCATCGAGTCTACTTAAACAACCAGGGAGGGAGTTGCTTTTTCCTTCAAGAAACTTTCACCTTATGGCACTAGCATTAGCATTTCCTGTAGAATCTAAAATGAAACTCTTGTGCTCAGCATTAAGTGACAGGATGAGGACTATAAAGTTGTCATGATTGGTGCTAATAGAAATAGTAAATAAACTTTGTATCTCCTCTTTAGGTAAAGAAAATAGCAGCTGAATACTATGACAACCTGCCACAATATAACTCTTGGATAAAAGTACTGTACGACTTTGTGATGGATGACACAATCAGCCCATACTCACGCATGAAAAGGCAATTAAAGGGTGAAGTGAAGCAAGATTAAACTTCTGGCAACCAAGAAACTCTGAAGTGTCTGCTTGCTTTAAAGTGGCTGGTGTAAGGTCTCTTGCTAAAGCTGTTCAGCAGTGTCCTGAATTAAGATCTACAGCAACACAGCAATGCATCCTTAAGGATTTTGTAGCAGACTCCTACCAGCTATAACATTCCTCACAGTCCTCAGATTCATTGGTTTAATGTGTCTTATGTTTGCCTAAGGATCAGTGTTACATATGCATAATGCTAAATCACATTGTTACAAAATCTACTTTGGTAAGCGTTAAATCTATATAAAAAATGACTCTTTAATGTTTTTAAAGCACGCAATGAAGTACACTGCCCGCAACATGCTGTTTAGATGACTGTAGTGTTAAAGTGCTGTACTTAACCTGTTAATTCTAAACTAACATTTGTTAACTTAAACCTTCTGCTGAACATGTTTCCTAACTTGTGGGTGGAAGCGCTAAATTTGCACAGGAAGTATCAACTCTGTTCTTGTTCCAATATGTAGCATGTCATTTGAAGCCTTGCTTTAAAGTTCACCCTTTTCTACTGAAAGTACCTTAAAGGAGCAGTCTGTCAGAATGAAACTGGCATCTTTGAGATGGCTTGTGTGACTTCCCTGTGTAAAAGCTGGGGATTTCAATGGGAGTTGCCAGCTTTGTGGGACCCCGCTTATGGCCTGAGCTGCCTGTGTTGCCATATAGCTTAAGCAGCTGGCATTTAGAATTGTTGTGAAAGCCATGATACAACTGATGAGGTATTTTCATACTGGAAAAAGTCCTGTTATAGTTTGGAGGTTCTATAATCTGTGAAAGAAAAATGAGGCTCGTCCTAATTTGTTCTGCTGTTACCATGATTTTAAATGCTCAATCTATAAATATTTACACTCACTTGAAAATTTGGGTTTTCTTTTAATGCAAAACTGAGTCAACAGAAGCAAGTACTGTTCTGGCAAACAAGGCTAGCTACAGCCACTGATGGCTCTATCTAGTAAGCATATTAATCATTTGGGTACACAGAAAGGTATTGCTAAAGGATCTTACCACCCCCAACCTACAGTATCCCGTGTAAACACTTGTCTGTCTTTACATATTAAGATGTTATGAGAGTAGGGGTGGTGATATCAAATTTCCTGCTTAAGCTTTTTTTTTTTAAAAAAAAAATTGGGAACAGAGAATGGATAGACTTGCTCAACACTGAAGCATCTCTACATACCTCAGCATGGTGTATTTGCCTTCTGTCATCTAATGCATTGATGGTGGCTTTAAGCAGTCAAAGATGGCTACAAATCATCCTTAAATCTCAAATGGTGATCTCATGGTATGTTGTTCACTTAACTGAAAAATGGAATCTGATGAAGGTGGAAGTCTTAGCTGATGTCCACACTGGTCTGCTGTAACTAACTCATTTTTAGATGCCTTCACTCCCTGCATTTTCTTTTTTTTTGGAAGGTGTGTGTCTCATAAGAATGCATTGATACATCTTAACCCTTGCTTGACTGCAGTCTGTTCTTAATGCATAAACATTTTGTTTAAGTGTGGGCCCTTATCTGTGGTTAAGCAACCAGAAGTGGTATGAAAATGTGTCAACCAGTTAGAATGTGACTACATTATGATGCCAATAACATGCTAGCTAGCCAGCAGGTTGCTCAGGGTAATGTCAAAATATACTTTATCCAGTATTTTTTACATGTAATTAAAAAGCGAAGATTAAAGTAATGTTGGGTGATTTTTTTTTTTTTTTCTGGTCCCCTTATGCTGAAGGACTTAAGCTTTAGAGAAATTTGATATTTTTAAAGCAGATATAAGACCTGTTAAGTGGTGGTATAGATGAACTGTGAAGAATCATTGCCTTTCTGTTCTACTCAAAGGAAAACTGACTGGTCGAAAGACTTGAATAGCCTTAAAAAGTTGCACAACAGCTTCTTTTTAAGCTACTTTTTCATGACTGCTCAATTTAAGAAGTGAAAGGTGGAAATACATCTCTTTTGTTGATGGCTGACCACAGCTGGATAAAGGATGGAGAACCTCTCAAAAGTTTTATGCTAAAGCTAAAGTCAGGAATTCCAGTTATCCTGGATCAATACTTACTTAAGATAAGCAGAGCTGAGAGTAAAACCTGTATACTTAAGCTTAGTTACCTCTTCATGGAGTCACTCATGTTCCCTGCTGTCCTCCCAGTGGGTACTGCAAGTGCCAATTTCTGCTTCAACAGGACCAAAGCCGCCATCTCTCTTGAATAAAACTTCAAATATTGCTTTAAGGTGTTCTGACTATGATGTTTAAACTCCTGATTTTTGATAAGTTATTTTTATTTGAAGAGCTGAAGAATGGTGGGGAATCCTGAGGGAGCTATCTATGCTTGCCATAATCTTTCTGAAACATCTCCTACTGGTTGCCTGTTGGGAGGGTGCTTTCTGGACTAGGTTAGTCTGAGGCAATGAGACTTAATTTTGGACATAAACTGTGGTCTGACTCTTGCAAACATTGGTAACTAACATTCTTAAGCATATAATTCCTGTGTAATACACAAGAGGACTTGGCATACTTCAGTAGCAGATATTTTTTTCAGAAGCTGATCATCTGAAAGTTAACCTATATTGCAGCATAGTTTCATCCTTAAAAAACAGAGTTGGAAGCATTTCTGAACAACTGGTAAAAGGAATTAACACCAGCTGGACTACTTGGCTTGTATTTGATATATTGTAAATGAATAACTAGTTTTTGCCAATTGTAGTGTCCCTAGTCAAAGGCATGGCACAGAAATAAACATTTTTTTTTTTTTAAATACATATGAACCATCTGGTTACTGTTTTTAAGGAATTAAATATCTCTTATTAATGCTATTAAAATATCTGTCAGAAACAGGTTAGTATAACTTGAACTGTTTTATCTGAAAGTTGGAGGAAGGTTTGACTAACCAGTGAAGAACAAAACCTAAAGAGCATTAAGAACCCTGACAGTTAATCTAATAATTTTTTAATGAATCTAACTCGTGAGTTAACTTTAGCCTTTCTACATGCTTGTTAAGATAAAACTCAAGCAAACTCCTAGTTCGTCAGTTTGGCAAAACTCTATGTGAACTCAGACAGGAGTTTAACTGTCAAAACACAGAGGACTTGGTCAGCTGTGTTGAACATATTATCAAAGTATTTTGGCTGCAGTTAAATTGTGCAGAACTCTGAATCCCCTTCAGGGTTTTCTGAGTAACTCTAGAGTTTTCAGAATAAACTGCCTCATGTGGCTTTTAACACATTCCTTCCCCCCTCAACCATATGAAGCTGCTTAAGCAGAGTAAGTAAGGTATCCTGGAAGCTGATCATACTAGGCATGAGTTTTCCCACAGGACAGGCGTGGGTATGTTCCTCTCATAACAGCTCTTGCCTCTGGCATTCTTGTTTTGCTGTTGAACCTGTCTGCTCTGCAACAGTGGCCAATCTACCTGTGTTAAGTGGGTGCATCTGTCTGGCTACAGAGCTCCATACTTTCAGATCCAGCGCAAGACTTCCTACTGGGAACCAGAGGTCAGTGGAAAAGCACTTCAGACTTTTGCTTCCGTGTTTCAGAATTCCTCTGGTGAAGTTTTTAAATGTAGCCAACAAGTAGTACGTAACACATCCTTCCAAGTCTACAGATATTGCTGAGAAATGGGCCTATTCCAGGGAAGTAGACACTGTGATTATGAGCTCACTGGTTCATCTCTCCTTGGCATTTATTCTTGCATCAGACGAAGTGGAATACCACAGCTGAATTTAAAGCTATTCATTTCTTATTTAATGATGAGGTTCCACAACCAATAATGGCAGTGCCATAGATTGCAGGCTGCCACGCTAATCCTGTTGGGACAAACTGGGAAAAAATCACATTCAAGTAGTGATCTTGCACAAGTGTCTAAGGCACAGCTTTTGGAAGGTGTACTCCCCTCTGTACTTTGAGTCTCAAAACATTTAAAGCAAGTTCTACTGTTTTAGCTTGCACATTGCAAAGAACAGGAGCTGCTTCTGGGTCTGCCAAGATTGCTTCTGCAACGTCCCAGGAAAACAATATAGGTGTGTCTAAATCACATAGATGTGTCTTCAATACAGCTCCTGGAACTTGGTGCACACAATTATCTCTTCTCTATCAAATACTCTATTTCACAATCAAACCTGCAGTAATAGACAAGACTTTGGTGAGAAAGAAAACGTTGGAAAAGTTTCCTATCAAATCAAGAATGAAGACAGCATTTTATTTTTTTATTTTTGTTTCCTTTCTGCTGCCAGTTCCCTGGACTGCCTCTGCCTGCTTAAGTTAGCATCTTAATATGCTCTGGGATAGAATCGTTCTTGTGATTTAGATATGTGGCTAACCTCAGGAAAAGGGAGAGGAGAAAGGCATGATGAACAACGTGATCTTGTCACCACAGAAACAAGATGATTAGAGGAAAAACCTCCAGTAGGCATGTCTGATAGGAGGGGCAGTAGCTGCATGTGCAGAAAAAGTAGCAGTCTCTCTATTGCCTGAAAAAGCTTGTTTCTTAAAGTAATTCCCACTTTCTCTGTACAAGGGATCTGGCATTTAATTTCTTATCAAGTTGGTTTTCTTTAGTGATAAGTACTATAACCTAAGCAGAATGTCTCCCCCTCAAAAAAAAGTAGCAGTGTGGGTGCAGCACTTTCTTGTGTCAACAGTCAATTGGAGTTCCCTTGCCTGCCCAGGTCTGCTCCTTGCCATGCCTGCAGCCCAGACAAGGTAAGCAAACAGGACACAGACACTTGACTGACCTGTTTTTTTTCTACCTTTCAACTTAACTTCAGATTTTCTTATAAATTCAAACCCTCCTGCACCCCACTTCCTCTTCCACTTTCACACTTTAAAAATAATGATCATCAGATACCTTGTTAAACCTAAGTTTTATGTTAGAACTCGTCAAGAACATGTTGTCATTGTTTGAATAGTAATTCTGTTTTTACTACTTCCTAAATAGCATTTCCTCAGTCTTGTCTTGCAAGCCTTACCTTGCTTTTTTGCTTCATATATATACAGGAATAATAACCATCATAAGAGGAAAGGAGGTGAAAATTCTTTGGTGACTGTGCCAGGGCTTGAGGACTTTACTCCTTCATAAGGGCATGAGCTGCAGCTCTCTTTGAGTAGGGTAGCAGGATTCTCCTCTTTGTTTCCATAAAGGAGAAACCATTCGTGTGGTTATTTTCAACTGTAAAGAGCAGTTTGCTTGCTGCATCTTTTTTTGCAAGAAAGGATGAAAAATATTTCTAAATTATATCACTGCAGTTGTGTCACAGTTAAGACAGTATTTAATTCCTGATCTGAGTTTGTATATCTAGGTGTTTCTTTGAAACCGATGCATGTCACAGGCAGGCAAAACCAGTGATGGCCTTTAGAATTACCACATGTAAAAGCAGACGGGGTGACAGTTTCCAAACTCATATTTGAGGTATCATAGACTGTTTTCATGGAGTTGCTGTTTGATTCTTTTCTCATTGTTCAGCTCTCAAATACTGAAGTTTCTTGAGTCTATTGTACTGAAAGAGTCCACAGCTTACTTTCACGCAGTTGTTACTTCTTATAAAGCAAAAAACTTTTATTTAAGAAAGATAGTAAAAAAACCCAACAACTTGTAAGGTGTAGATCTAGAGCCAAAACAGGAAAAACTTTATGTAATGTTGGTAGTTCTTGTATAACTCTGTATGTGACATCTGGATATGATTTTATATTAAAATCAGTCATGTACCAATTGCATCACTTCACAGTAGCAAACATACAAAAGTGAAACTACACCAAAATAAAACGATGATCCTTCATCTTGGATTTCTGGGAAATATGGTAATTCCTGAAGCTCTGAGCCTGATGTACAAGCACAAGCAGACACATAATATTCTGCTTTATATTATGCAGGGACTTCATTTACTAGTCATGTGGGCCACTACTTGGGTCACGGAGTCTCAGGCTTCCCTTGAAGAGGGAGAGAATATCCTACCATGTTGCACAAAAATCAGTGGTAAGTACAAGCTGCCATGAGTGTCTATTTTTTAAAAGTAAGTCTATGGTGATTAGTTATTTGTAATAGCCTTCCACATTTGCCTTTGGGAAAAGTGTTCAAAATCTTTTGCGAGGTGGCAATTCAGAGAAGAATCTAAGATGTAAAGGCAAGGGCAGTCTTAAAGTTAGATCAGGTTGTTCAGGGGGTCACATCTAGAAAAGCAGGGCAATTTTTTAAATGAGTAATGATTTGAGTAGGAGATAAGATGATCTCCATCTTAAATGTTAAATGATGCTCACAGAATAAACGTTGCTTACAAAAACTATTTTACTGGTTTTTACATTGAAATTTCATTACTTATAAAAGTATTTGAAGCTTGGTGTTGTCTTAAAAGATTTCCTATGAAATTTGCTAGCAGAAATCATGTTTCCTTTTCTGATCCTTGACTCATGGTTGCACATCCTTATTAGGAAGAATAAAAGACTGGTCAAAGATAAGAATTGAGATTAATGATTAAAGAACTTTGTAGAATGGTAACAGTGGCAAAAAAGCAATTCATGAAGGCTTGTAGGTTCCAGAAGTTAGTTGCTCAGTGTCACATCTCAGTGTTCGTGACTTCCCAGTTTGATGATGCTGAAAATTATGACCCTCTTTCCAAGATGGAATTTCTTGTATATAAAAAAAGAAACCCCTCACACGACAAAACAAATAAAAAACCCCCACCAAACTTGAGGCTCTTGGCCTGCTTCTTAAAACAGTAACACTTTCCTTCCTCCAGAGGATATCAAATCACTTGCATTAAGAAATTCAAATCTGTAATGGAATTGTTTGTTGTTGCACATTTGTCTGTTTAAAAACTAACTATTGAGAACCAGCTTGTTAGGTAACTTGCTGTTTCAAATGTTTCTTGGGTGGCTGTTAATATAATAGCACTTCTCAGGTTTCCAATCTTTACTCTCTCCCAGATAACATCAAGACAGTTTGCCATATGTGGATAGTTGGTTTTCTTTTGGGGTGGTGGGTTTTTTTTGTTTTTTTTTCAATAAGATAATGGGAAGCTGTTAGAAGCTCCAAGTACCTGTGCTGGCACAATCACAATGTGTCACTGGATTTGGGAATGATGTGATTAATGGTGTGACAACATAGAGCGCAGCACTTGCCCATTTACTTTCACAGCTCTGTTCTCCTGGTGATTCTTCCAGAGTCCTTGAGAGGTTGTGGAGTCTCCTTCTCTGGAGACATTCAAGACCTGCCTGGACACGTTCCTGTGTGGCATAGTCTAGGCATTCCTGCTCTGGCAGGGGGATTGGACTTGATGATCTTTCGAGGTCCCTTCCAATCCCTAACATTCTATGATTCTTGTTCCTGAAGACATGGCTATTTGCATTTCTGTTTGAAAAGAGCTATTTGAGCAGTGTAAACCCTCTGCAGGGTTCGCCTCAGCCTCTGTGAAATTTCTGATTAAGGGCACCAGATACATCAGAATGGTATTAGCTCTTCAGCTCTAAAAACACTCATTTTTAATATGTAAATGGTGATAAGCAGGAAGTGTGTATTGTATCTTTTATTCTGGAAATTGTTAAATTAATGATAGTTTAGAGCAGTAGGTTACGATGACGTTTTTCAGGTACAGTTTAAAAAGTTGAGAGAGATTAAGTACAGCTTCTATCCAACCTGTCTCTTGACATCAGGCATAGGTATCGCAAAACTTTTCCACCAACTCAGGATAAGTCTCTTTTGGGAATTGTCCAAATGTGTCACCTGCACAGTGACTGATGCAGTTCTTCATACATTATTTGATCCTAACAGTGCCAAGGTAAGAGGAAAAAATACTTTAGACAATGGTAAAAAATCATGCAATGTTTAAAAGTAACTTTATATGTACTATTTAACAAAGTGAAACAAACCAGCTATTTGAGCCACCAGCTGTATTTTAAAACACTTGCAAACAAAAATGTAGATAAGGCAAACCCCCACTACCCTGGCTCATAAATGAGTTTCTCCACTGACGATCACCATGGAATTAACAGAAGCCTTTGGCAGAATTCTTAGATTTAGTATTGCTGTACTAGGTTCAGACTGCAGCTTCACTAAGAAGATACTGCCCCCTTTACCGGAGGAGTTGCTGAATCGATGCTTTATTCCCCCATCTAGTTCTGCCAAAATGAACAGACAAGATGATCTTTTGCTAGTCTAGCTCACTTGACTGTAACTGTTCCTTAAACGTTTTCACTGGTGAAAATGACAGTTTTGAGGAACAGGACATTTAGAGATGTTAACTTGCACTGAAATAACTGTCTTCAGAAGGTGATGTCCGTAGCTTTAAGGACACATTATTTTGGTTTGTCTCAAATCAACCAATTAAACCAGTTAACTGAACTCAGAGACATGTATGGGAGGGAAAAGAGGATTTAGAAGCATTAACTTCGTCAGATGCAGTTTTGTTCTTTTTTTTTGTTTGTTTTTACTTTCCAATACTCCTATAAAGGGGTGTACAAAGTTTCTGACAGATTGAATTTGTCTAGAACACTGGAAGTAGCATCTGAAAGCAAGACATGAGTATCTTATACTCCAAAGGATATTTCAAAATACCTAACTGAAAAATCTTCACATGGATATAACTGAAATATAGGGCTCTGAGACACGTGATACTTAAGCTGCCTTCAAGCTGCAGAATGACATTTCTGGTTAATTCTTAAGATCCAGAAGGAATATGTCCTAGTACCTACCACTGATTGCTCTAAGAGCTGTTTTAAGTCTTGGCTGTTGCTTCTGAACTCTTTGCTTAGTGATTAGCAAGGGGCAAGAAAACAACAAGCAACACCATCTTTAAAGAGTATTGGAGCCAAAGATGGCATTAAAATTTTAGAAAAGGTAACTGACCATCAACATACAATAATAATGGAAGTAAATAGTTAACTAGTGAGCTCCTCTCTGGCTAGTGTTCAAAGTGAACGTACTAATGTATTTTGTTTGCAGTACACTCTTGGCAACACACAGAGACTTACACGCAATTCATATATGTATAAGCTTCTCAATTATGGTAGTTAAGATGTTTGAACAGCTTTCCTTTCAGTTTCCTTTCAGAACAAGTTTGTTTAAACCAAACTTTCTTGGCAAATGCAAATAATGAAAACACTGATAAGAGATAACTAAGATGATAAGGTGCGCTTTATGTCCTATCTCAGAACGATTTCTTTTGCAGAAATGGTTGAGCATTGTTGGGTGCTGCATCCATCTAGGGGAGGGGGGAAAAGGTGGTGGGTTAAAGGCCTTGACTTCTAACTGAAAATTTCACGTATGTAAGAGGTTAGGACCAGGTCAATAAGTAATCTGAGAATGTCAATGAGAAGTCCAAGGTGCCATACTAAAAGATAACCTTGACAGCATGGTGATCCATCTATATGCAATGCATTATCTGCAGCTGAAAAGGGAGACTTTAATTTTTGACCTTGTAAAAATCATCAGGCTTATTTAATACAGAAACAAGTAGCGTCGGTTTTAAATATGTGCAAGTAGCCTGCAACTGCACCTATTCCCACCAGTCTCCAGCATAAAAGGAATGGGAAGGAATGAGTCTTACATACTGGAAGCTTATCTTACCTTTTTTGATACTGAAGGTTTCACTTTCCTAAAAGCTTCTTCAAAGTGTTTACGGGAAATCTTGATTTCTCCTTAAAGAGCAAAGCATAGTACATTACTAAAATTGCAGAACAGCAGCAATCAAGGGATCGGTGCGCAGATTTCAAGGCACCATCCACAAACCAAACAAACTGCCCGTGCTAGTCAGCTGGATGAGATCTAATTCAGTAGTGTTACGAATGCATGAACTCTTCTATTTTATGTAGCCTCTGGTTTGTCCACTTAGGCAAGATCTTAATCCCTCTATCCCTTGCACCTTAAGCCAAAGAATACTTACTGGTTTCAGAAAGTTATTGTAGGTATTAGTGTTTCTACCTGCAGATTGAGAATTTCATTCTCAAAGATGCTGACTTCACATCCAGGCAAAATTCAAGTCCCCTAACCTTTCAGGAAGTGAATGCTTCAAATGCTGCTGCTTCCAGTTCTGGGCTTTATTTTCTGTTCGTATTTAATATTAAGCTTCCTTACAGAGTGTTATTTAGTAATTGCCTAGGAAACATTTTGTTAACCTTCCAATTCTACTACAGGATACTCAATTCCTAAATAATTGACTTCACATTATTGCCCTGTCTGGCATTACCCAGAAGTGATGAAAGCTTTCGCTTTTATAACTCCCTGTGTTTAAATTTATGCAAATTGTCCTTTTGACCTCAATGCAGCTACCCACAGCAATTATTCTTAATAATAACCTTTTAAACAGGTTTTTTAAGTACGCTAAGATGTAAAGCATACCTCATAAATAATGGATTCCTCTGTTCTCACAAGCGTCTGGTTTAATCTACAATGCTAACGTTATGCACAGGTATCCGATACGACAGAGGTACAGAAAGAAAGTCTTTAATTTGGTGCATTTTTTATGTATACCACTAAGACACTTTTTGCTTCCACAGATACATACTGACATTACCTTTGCATACATCTTTGTAATGTGAAATAGGACGTGCCGACATCGAAAAAACTTAAGATTCATCATTAATATACCTGATGTCTGAGCTTAACGAAAAAACTTCTGCTGACATAGCAAAAAACTACACAGCGGGTGGAAGGCACTAAATTAAAGATCAGAACTTGTTTAAGGTAGAAAACAGAACAGCAAATAGCCCACAATTATTATTACTTGCTTTAAAAGTAAAGATGAAGTTTAATAAACATATGACCTTGCTGTTCTTCTCAATTTCAGTTCTCTGAAGCTCTTATTCAAGATTCCCATTACCACATAGTTATACCAGTATAAATGAAGATGTACATTTAAAATATCGGCATTTTAACTTCCTCAGTGAAACACTAGAGTGAGGAAAAAAATCCAACTTATATCTTTCACAGAAGCCAAATTACTTGAAGATGGAATCATTGAAACACCATAAAATAATAAAATGAAGCAATGAGAATTCCATTTTGCTTTCACTTCTGTTTTTAAGCCTGCAACTTTTTAATCAAATTGTGAAACAATATATAGCCTCAACTATAGGGAGAGAGGAAAGGAAAAACAGCATTTATCAACTACAAGATCAGTATCATAAGGATGTTATCAGAAAAAGTCAAGGTGAAACAGACTGTAAAGCTAATTTAAGAGCATTAGCTATGGCTAGGTATAGGCATACTTTTATCTAGTGCTAAGTAAAGTAGTTTACCTCTCACTGAAAGTAAGTTAGGCTACTTCAAGCTTTGTGATAAAAGCAAGCACAATGCTTGATACTATGAAGAATTTAGCTGGCAGGAAACTACACCTCGGCTACATGCATCAACATAGTTTGCCTTGATTTCTGATGATAAAGGCATTTAGTCTGAAGAAGCAGGTATGAATGTTTTATTATTTAAAACAATTTATATGATAAATTAATGGTAAATTAAAATAATGAAGTATATCAACAGGTACAATCTTTTAACAACAAGACCAAGTACTTAGAACACCAAATATGAAACTGGTTTACATAGGTGAGTGAAGGATAGCTGGTTCCCTTCCCTCTTCATTTCAGAAGTATCAAACAAGAACAAATTCAAATGCAAAGATACAAAACTTTTAATTTATCTCACTTGTTAAACCACATTCACTCTTAAGTGCTGTAACAAGAAGTCTCAAAAACTCTGCTTAAGATCAGCTTTACCAACTATGCAGGTGATGTGGGGTCACTGGCTATCTTATAAATAAATAAATATATCTACACAAAGAGGGACATTCAGGGATAAAGTCATAGTTCAGAAGGTCGCATTCCCTGCGTTCGTCTTTGCAGCTGAAAGTGTCAAGAGATTCTCATACCCTACATGTTCTTTGTAACTAGATCCATTTGAAATAAATAGACAAGAAATATCACAAAAAAGGATACCTTTCCATTTCACTGGAGGAAAGCTCCTTCAAGCAAACCACTGCTGAGTGTTTAAAAAACACCCAACACACCCCCCTGAATTTATTTCAGAGGGAAAATATCCGGTATTACAAGGAAGTCACAACAGTTTCATCTGCATCTATAAACACGCCGATGAAGCTATGCACATATTATGGGCTTGCTGGCTGCCAGCACATGCATGGAGTAAAGGCTCAGGCTGCAGTCCTAAATGTGGAGGCTGAATTCAAGTGACAAACATCTTTGAATAAAAGCCTGCTGTATTCTAGATAATTATAAAAGTGGGACAGGATAAAATCAGAAATTTCCATCTCAAATCAAGAGCTTTGTCCAAATACAGCAAGCAAACTGTGTAACCAAGTCATACAACTGTGAAGGTTTTTATAGTTTATTACTTTTTCCACTCTCTAAATGAACGCGCTACTTCCGTCAAAACAAGAAACACAAACATTGGGCTCTGTTAGCCGACTTGGTAAAAACCAGATGAGACTGAATATGTGTTAGATCAAAAAGAATGATTCAAAGCCATTAAAATTCCAGTGTGGCTCTTAGAAGATAGAGGTATAATGAAAGACTAATATGTTTTCCAAGGACGTCACCCGAAAAGTCACAACTCCATCTCAGCTTTGCATTTCGACTTAAAGGTAAAGTAATAAACAAAAATTACGGAAAAAACCTAGACACATTTCATACCAAGAGTTTCAACTTCCAATTACATTTTCCATTCTGCACAGAAAAAAAAAAAATAATTTAAGCCTCCATGAAAATACAACTTAAAGTGCAGAGAGATACGGAAAGGGCTGATATTGTACCTGAAACAATTTATAACTCCCTGTTTAAGTCCTGGCAGGAGCCATTGATGAGCTAAACTCTTAAGATCAAAAACAGCACTCAGATTTTCCGTGTGCCATTCCTGCTAGACACAGGTATTCGGTTGCACAACACACCTGTGTGCCAGAGGCATGTGAGCAGTGTGTGTGCACTCACAACTTATGTGTGCAGTTACAGCCATATTCAAATCTGCAAATAAGTCAGTATAATTAGTCTTTGATGGTGATGTGGAAATTTGGCAAAGACATATTCAGTCTAATATATAAATTGCCAATTTATACCATTTAACATAAGCTTATCTTAAAGGTTAAAAGGTTCAGTTCTTTTAGACAGAAAGAATACATGTTGAACCTCCAGCGTAACTATTTTTTTTTCTGTGCTCTCCCCTACATCTACTTCTAAGATGCTTACACACCTTGAAATAAATCTGACTTCATTTTTTTTTGTCTCAAAAGGCATCAGTCATTTAAGCACAGCATGTCTGCCTTTGTGCTTGTCTTAAACGGAATGTGAAGTATTTGAGGTAGTTCATCTTCCTCCTGTTCAGTTAAGGAAAGCTTTCTTACCTTTCTTGCTTTGAGCATTCTGCACAGCCAGCTCCTGCCTCAAGGCACAAATGGAAGCCTCACGCACTAGAGCGGAAAGGTCTGCCCCTCTACAGATATAAACAGAAGAGGTTATTTTAGGACAAATGTCTTTTAATGAAGGTGTATAAAAAGGCAGGACACTACAAATGATGGCAAGAGACCAGTGGCGCTGTCCTAAAGTTTCACGATATGAGCATTGGAAAGAGGTCTGAGGACTACCCAGCCCTGCAGACTTCATTATGGAGTGACATGCTCCAGATTTTAGACACAGATTAATATCAAATAAATAAGAAGTAAGGGAAGAGGCAAAAACCTTAGCCAGCAGTCTTAAAAATGCCAAAGGATTGGTTAATGTTGTGCCACTTTATGGGAACATGATGCATTTTTTTTCCATTCGTCTTAAGAAAGGTTCAGATAGAATTGCCCAGAGGGCATTGCCTTGCTCAAAGCTGCATCAACAGTTAAGTAAACACGCTCTCAAAATACTAATAATATCCACCAGACATGGTCAGATCAGTCTTTCTAAATATTTGCTTCCAGTTTCCAGCTGTTAAACTTTTCACCAGCCTTCAAACTGGTGGAAGTCAATGAACCTAGAAAATGTTCACAATGAACTCATAATGTTTCATTCTAGGGTGCCAGGAGTACTCCTGTATTTAACAAACAAAACCAAAAATGACACAGCCAAAAAAACCCACCAAACAACCCCAAAAATCCACCTCACAAACAAAAACCCCCAGCAAATAGAATGCCAAATACAAACCAACACAAATGTAACAAAAACCAGAACAACCCATCCCCAAACCCAGACACACACACCTCCACAAAAAAATCAGTGAGCGAAAGGGGCAGACAAAGAAAAAGTACTCATCTTTCCCAAACATGAAACAATGACAAACTAAAAATCGTTCCTGGTGACAGTCTCCCTTTCTAAGATTCGGAAGCAATACTGTGACAAGCAGCATGCCATAAAATTTCTCTCGTGAACTCCAGAACATTAGGGGTTGGAAGGGACCTCAGAAGATCGTCTAGTCCAACCCCCTGCCAGAGCAGGATCACCTACAGTAGGTCACACAGGAACGCGTCCAGGCGGGTTTTGAATGTCTCCAGAGAAGGAGACTCCACAACCTCCCTGGGCAGCCTGTGCCAGGGCTCTGGCACCCTCACAGGGAAAAAGTTTTTCCTAACGCTTCTGTGGAACCTCCTCTGTTCCAGCTTGTACTCATTGCTCATTGTCCTGTCATTGGACATCGCTGAAAAGAGCCTGGCTCCGTCCTCCTGACACTCCCCCTTGACATATTTATAAACATTAATGAGGTCACCCCTCAGTCTTCTCCTCTCCAAGCTAAAGAGACCCAGCTCCTTTCCTCATAAGGGAGATGTTCCACTCCCTTAATTCATCTAATTCATGGGCCGGTTTAGCTCACTCGGTTGAGTGTGGTGCTGAAACACCAAAAGGTCGCAGGTTCGATTCCCGTTCGGTCCTCATGTGTTGCCTGATCTAGTTGAGAGGCGTCCCTGCCCATGACAGGGAGGTTGGATTAAATGATCTCTGAGGTCCCTTCCAGCCCAGGCCATTCTATGATTCTATGATTAACTATCAATAAATAATTTCATAGATTAGAGCTTTCTGAACTTTTGCAGAACGCAACTGCAAATTATTCTGACAGACACACCTATCAAGCTTTCTTAAAGAACACACCTTGGTATTCCCAAAGCACAAGTTGAAATAGGCCCTCCTTGCTTTGTCAAATACTTCACTTTCAACTGTGTGACAGAACAAGTTGCCTATGGTTGTTTAACCAATTTGCTTTCATCATCATTGTATACGAGGGCTCTTTTATCTTTAGATTATGCAAGAGTTACAAAATAAAACCAAGCAAACCCAAGAGGCCTCTTCTCAACTGTATTTACAGCATGAAGAGGACTATTCCAGATGAAAAAACCTTTAGCACTCACATATTCCTACCTACTCCTCAGAAAAAAGCACAAGTGAAAGGAAGAAAAACAACATAAGGGAAAAGGCTTATAAATCCTGACAGTTAAGAGATCTTATTGGTAATAACGACACACGTTATCACGCAGCAGGAGACTCTTGGCACTGCACACTAAAGCAAAAACTAGAATCTACTCACGTATAACAATCGCAGTGTTGACTGTGAGCAATTTCTTCAAGGCTTACATCAATATCTAGTGGAGGCCGGGTGCCATCCTAAAGGAGTTGAGATAAAAAAACAAAACAAAACAAAAAGTTTTCTAATCTTCCTCTTTTTATTAACTGCATTAATTATATGTCCTAGACACACATTTTCAAACACAGAAGTTTTCCATTCTGCATTTCATAGAAGTTTACATATAATTTAGACATTCCTGTAGACTTTTTGACACTATTCTTCCACATTATTACTGCTTTCTCCACAAAGATCCCAGAAGCGGTTTCTTTGTTACTATTTTTGTATCTCTAACAGCAAAAAACATTGTAAATTACATTTGGTTTGAAACCAGCCAACAACACTTTCAAACACTGTAAGCATGGAGATTTCCCCATCACCCTTAGACCCCAGTAAAGTAGTATCACGGCAGTACTGAGATTCTGGATGTCTCTAGTATCAAACAATACCCGAGTTTAGACATGGAAAGACACTATTTGATACAATTGATATACTTCTGTCAAACACATTTGACAGAAATGCACAAATTCATATAATTATTTTCTGACTTCTTCAGGTGAACTAATATGCCACATATAATACCTTCAAGAGAAAAATTAAAATGTATAGGAAGTGGCAAGTCAAAACTCAAATACTTAACTGACAGTACAATAATCAAGGACTAGGCAGAAGAAGGAAGCAATCTTGAATGAAACTGGTAGAATACCAGCTAAAAGGGGAAAAAACCAGCAAACACAAAGGGATAGCGTGATTTTGAAACCTTTTGAAACAGGGAAGCCTCATACAATTTCCTACGTGATGCTTAGGTAATTGTTGTACAAGACCACAAACCAGAAATACATCTTCTTGGCTCAAAAGAAAAGTTTTACCTATTGCTTTGAGCAGCAACATAGGTTGGGCATTTTCTGAGTGGGATGATCTGCCTACTCTGGAGACAAGCTCAGCCGTGTGCACACCAGAGAAGCTTGATACAGCTCACAGGAATGTAAGTACACTGGCAACTTCAACATGTGAAGGCGTGCTGCTCTTGCCTAGTTAATACGCAATTTGAAAACGGCTGATTTGTACAAGTTAACTGAAATAAAACTCTTTCACAACAAAGCTCCAACCTACGCTTGGGTTGTCTTCCTTATAAATCCTTCCTCCCCCTAACTCCCTTTTCTACTCCTCATGCTGCCTTTGAAAGCATGCGTGTTCTCCCTTGGCAATGATTCTTGATTTCCACATCCCCTTCATGTACTCCTCAGGGATTTCTGGGAGTATATACTGACACCCAGAAGCCACTCACATCTGCACCAAACATTTCATTTTATCTAGCCCTGAGCACATATTTAAGCAAGTGCTTCCTTTACACAGATTTTTCTCACTTCCTTACCTAGCATGCATGGATGAAGTCTCACAGAAAATAAGGTATCCCAATTAATTTAATATATTCTTGCAGATAACTCCTATGTATTTTTAAAGAAAATAACAACCTATATCTTAACACTAGAAATACAAAACTTTGCCTGGCTTAGTGAGAACTCTGAGAAGCAGTAAAGTGAGAACAGCCCTGGCCTCCTCATGGAGTAAACATGGAAACATGCAAGGGAGAGACTCAGAGAGTGTTTGTATCTCATTTCTGCTAGCCTCTTAATTAACCGAGAAGAAAATCACAAAATCCACTGAAGACTTAACACCTTATTCACTACAAAGATTTGTAACCAAAATATTAAGACTGCTATGAATTAAGTATGCATGGAAGTATCTGTCATTTCAAAAATAACGACCTGATAACCAAGGACTCACAGGAACCAAGCTGTTAAACACCACTGCAGCTGTGACTCGTATCAGGAGAAGGCCCATTATCAGATAAGGCCACAGCACAGATGGGGTGTTAGCAGAAGACAAATATGCTCTGGTAACAGGATAATGACAAGGTTAGCACATTGCGTGTGCCACACCTCTTGGTGTTATCCCAACAGGAAGACAGGCTGTAGCCACAGAGATTCCCAGAAGGAAGGAGCAAAGACACTTCTCAGCAACCTCGCCCATGAAGTCACGGCGATTCCGAACTGTTTGATTTTTAAAGGGAATCTGGAAAGCAGCTCTCTCCAGCAACCAGTTAGCCAACACCAGTCAAGAGGAAGCCAAGGGATGAAGTGAGGACTCAGCACCGAGTCCATCATCCCTGGTGTTGCACGCCAGTGAGCCTGGCCCTGCCACTCGGACGCGAGCATCTCGGTGACGACACGCGGCTGTGAAAGTGTGAGCAAGTGGCATCTATGAGAGCCCGAGGGAAATCCATTTTGTTTAATGTCACCTTCCCTTCCCATGAGGTCTTGCACCAAGCTTTGCTGTGCTAATTTCCCTATGCCACTAACTACAGTGAGACCACTTGAAACAGTCACAAATCTCCAAAGAGCCTCCAGGAAAAATTAGGGAGAGCAAGGCTCAACACCTGTATATTAAAAAAAAACCCAGAGCAGATATAAACTCTGTACCAGAATCCTTCTGCTCTGTTCAGACAGTCTAGTGACCGACCCACATTAAATACTCCTTCCAGAAGAATGAGGTTGGTTGTACTGAGTCAGAACTATCGCACAGGCCCAATTTCAAAAGAACGCTTTGAGTTATCTTTAATAATAAATTTGGTAAAACACAAAATATAATTCGTTGCAGTACGTTTGAAAAATGATTCACAGATGTTACTCTCAAATTTTCTCTAGGTCCTTTAAAAGGCAACCACTTTCGAGAACAAGGTTGTAAAAAGTTTTAACTAAAATATTTTTATAAAACTTAGAAACAATAAACTGATCTACTGCCATTAGCAAATCAAGGCATACTTACTTTTTTTCCTCCAAGAAGTAATGGATAGAACAAATGACAGAAAGTCTAATATCCTGAATTTGCAATGACAGTCTGACTTTTGAACCATTTTGCCATGAAACAACATGCTTGAACGACTTCTCACTTGCTGAATTCTCCTGTGGGATTAATTACCGACTACACCACAACTTTATGCTTACGCAAGTCTGAATTATCTTTTTTACAAGTTTGCCAGATAATTTTTTGCCACAGTTTTCGCAGCACTGTGCTATCTTTTATCAATAGTGAAGACTCAGTCTCCTTTGCAGTTCGAAAAACAACCTGACCGAACACCCGCTCTGAACAGTCAATGTTTATCTACTGGAAAAAGTAGGAAATATCTGAATGATTCACAAAGCTTTGTATGTTCTTTTGCGGGTTTTTTTTTTAAAGGCCTTGATTACTGTTGTACAATACTGAGAGAAATACACAGATAGAATTCTATAATCCAAATGTCTGAAGTGGCAGCATGTGCCATTAACCACAGAGAGGACCCATGAAGGCAGCTATTTTACATTTTCACATTTACTTTGACCTACAACCTCTATCATCACACGCTTCCTTTAATGCTAAAGGCAATTAAGTGTCACAGCTACTGTTGAGAAATACAGCAGGAGCCTGTGAATCATTTTGGTGAATATGTGGAAATGCTCCCCACCCCCCCCCAAAATCTTACAAAACACTTCTAGACCCATTACTCACAGAGATAGGAATCTTTTTAATTACATCTACTCAAAACTGTATTATAAAGGCAGCAGCTTCTATGTTTTAATAGGTTTGCTTTACTCAGGATTTATCAAGCCCTTGAAGCCTCAGAGCAAATTTAACAGCAGATGTGGCTGATGGCTTATTTTTATGACCTCATGTAATATCTGGAAGTGCTTCATGAAACAGGATCCTGCAATTCTTTGTAAAATTTCATTTGTCTCATATCATTCCACAAAGCTTCGAGATAAGGATTTATTATTTCCAAATACTCACTTTGGTGATGGTCTTTAAAATCGCAAGTCGATCTTCAGGCGGTGGCAAACCCACATAGAGTGTTTTATCCAGTCTACCAGGACGCAGGATAGCTGGGTCAATTATATCTTAGGGAGAGGAAACATAGGGAAAAAAAAAATAACCAGAAATGAGATATCTCCTTAGCAAAGTATAGACGTGAGAAGGAATCTTTGCATACTTGTACTGAGACACAAAGAAGCATTTGTGCCATGTGAAGCTCTGAGCGTGAAGATAGCTGACTGAAATAGTTTCACCTCTGTCTAGCAGAAGCCTCTATTACCCAGTACAGTTAAGCTGCATCTGCTCAAATACGGTTCATAAATACCAACTTCATCTCGTCACAAAGACAACTATCTTTGGCAATACAGTACTAGAACACTTTAGCTGCTGTACCTAGCATGGTCAAGTGAGGAATTCCACACTGACTCCTAACAAGGCGGCGGGGGGAAGTTCTTCGGGTTTGTTCTCTTGGAAGGAACTACACCTGTATTAAGCATTGCAAATCTGCTTGAAAGGCATAGTGATAAATTAAGGATAACAAGTATATAGGGCCAATCATAAGCACCCATATGTAAACTTAATTTTAGTGGTCACTTGCATTTCTACTACATATTAATTTTCTGAATGGCAATACAGAGTACCTTAGAAAATATAAAACAGAGCTGCAATGTAAAGAATTTATTTCCCAGGAAGAACCACAGACTCCAGATTCTATTATGTGTGGAGAATTAAGAAACCAAAAGTCATTACAAATGTTTCTAGGAAACCATTCAAAGCTTAAATGTAATAGAAATGTCTCATTGCCTTCTAGCACCACGGGCTTCAATACCAAACTTTCACAAACAGTAATTCAGGATATAAATACTAAGGGAAGACTTCAATTCCTGTCTGCATTTCAGCACAAACTGCCTGGATGATGTTTCTAAATGCTTCCTGATGGCTCATATCCCCATCTATCAAAATCGACGATGGTATGACTTGCTCTGTTTTGCTACGGAATTCTATTGAGTCCCTGTCCCTGGAGGTATTTAAAAGACACACAGACATGGCACTTGGGGACATGGTTTAGTGGTGGACCTTGCAGTGCTGGGTTAATGGCTGGACTCAATGATCTTTCCTACATACTACAGTAATGTGAACAGCTAAGTCACAAAAGCATCCAAAGAAGATATGAAGAAAACCGTACTTTTAGAATAACTGACTTTTTTGAAGTCCGTAAGTGAAGAGGGTCCCTTCGGAGAGCTGGCCAAGATAACAATCATCACACCAATATGGCTACAGATTGTCCTCCCTTTATTGCTCCAGACAGCTCAATATATACAGTCAAGCGGTGTCCCCGCGCCTGCCCCTTAACAGAGTTGGTCAGTTACAGGTTTACAGGCGCCAGCGTTTTATTGGGTAGTGCCATTCCACTATGCAAGCGGCTCTCGCCCCCCCTTCTCCCCCCGGGGCCAGCACCTCCCGCCAAGCATCTCGCAAAGCTCTCACAAAACAGATAAAACCTCCTCCTCCCCGTGTTCCAAGGCAGCTTCAAGGACAGAGCCTTTGTTTAGGCCTAAGCTGGGTTGTCCACATCTTTAAAGTAACACCGCACCTCTGCTCCACAAGAAATTCCTCTACATGTAAGTTATACAGATGTGTTAAGATAGCTGTTGCAAGAACCTTATCCAAAAGTTAAGAGCTGGAAGTTACACCTAAGTCTTAAGTTACGACTCCAAATGGAGATCAACACTCTTACAATGGTTATATCCTCCTGACAAAATGTAGCTAACAGACAAACTACATGCATTCAGGTGTATTAAAGGTGAAGAACCGGGAAAAGTTAATCTGTTAATCTTTACTGTAGAGATGTTTAGAAGAAAAACAAAAAAACAGAAAACAGAAGCCAAATCCCAAAACAGTAGCACGAAGCACAGCTATCTCTGTTTTGCTTAAATCTGTCAAGAGTCCAACTACCTGATCCTATCACAACATAATCTTGACTCACTTTTTAAAGTTACTCTCTTACCTATGCTTAAGAAACAAAAAGTAGAACGAGATGCATACATTAAAAATTGCCATCTTTTTCTAGGACAAAAGTAATTATTTTTTTTCCCCCAAAACACAGCAGTCATGGCCAGAAGCATCTATGTATGTAAAAATCAGCTACTGTGAACGCAACGAGAAAGGTGAGAAAGAAAATTAAGAACTTCATGTATTAATTTAATCCAGACCAGCTGCACCAAGGGTTAAACACAATCCCTGTGATGGCACGCTCAGACAAAAACATCTTTCCTATATATCCATGCGCAGTGCTATATGATACTCAGTTTTGCTTTTGGCACACATACTTTCCTGTTTTTGTGTCTCTGGGGACAGACGTCTTGCCAATTATTAAGATGAGGTGACAAAGTTCAATCAACAGATCAATTACAAGCATCAAAACAAATACTCTCATTAGGGATTGTATTGTGACACCGGGCACTTGATAACTTCCCCATTCTAAGGTTTCAAGAGCTCTTCAAAAATATTAAGCTCCATATGGAAAATACTGGTTCCATTTTGTACTATTCGTCCAATGATACAAAGTAGTGATAGGGCCTAAAGGTGCATTCATCCATTCCCATGTCACCCGCATTCAAAGAGTTACTAAAATTCACACTAACTCAGTAAGCTGTGGTAATGGTGGCTTAAAAGGAGATCTAAACAGAAGAGACTCAACTAATATTTAACATATTTAACATTTTAATTACATTGAAGTAGTTATCATAGATACCTCTTTCAAAGCCAATTATTGTCTCTCAAGTTTGAAAGTGAAACATAGAAATACAGTAACACACAGCACTTTTCCAAGCAGTTGTCTCAGAGAGAGAATATGTTTCTATTAAGAAAAATGTCTAGTTAATTTTCTGCCTTGGTTTTCTGATGCAGTCAATGGCATTGACCACGTTGTTAGAAGACAGTAGCACCATTTTCCAAATAATTTGGCAAAATTACATAAAATATTTAGAGTACATCCATTCCTTGCTTTGTTTTTTAAAGGTTAAAACAGGAACTAGCTTCTAGAGCACTAGGTAATATTTCAGTTTGCTACACAGCACTCCAAACTACTGTAAAATTTTATCCTCTTCAGTAAATTCTATTGAAAGTATCTTCATAAGATTCCTTATAATGTGACATTCTGTTGTCCTATAATAAAATCTATTAATCCCACACTCAGTTAACATATGAATAATCAACTGGTAATGTGTAAGAATCACCAATGTTTACAGAAGTTCAGTGAATACCAGCGACAACTATCGTTGTGAGTCCATCAAACTTCTCCTATACTCACTACAGTTTTTAAAACTGTATTTGAAGTATATAAGATCTAGGAGCTCACACCTGTGACCTTCTGGAATGTAGGGGCAGAAGCCACAAAAAGTCTTCTGTGACTCCACATGAACACTGCAGTTAATCACTTTGCTCCTATGAGACAAACAAACTCCACTAAAGTTACTGTAAAAGATACATAACGCTCAAGGGCTGGTGAAATGCAAGAAATATAATTTAAGTGAGTCAGAATTATCATGAACTAAATTGTTCCATGCCGCACATATTAGCTGCTTTTCTTAGATCTTGCCCTGCCTTTAATTAAGCAACATGTATAAACAGGTATAAACACAGCAAACAAAAATCCCAAACCAAAACTGTAACTATTGTCAGAGACTGGAGACTGGGGTTTTTTTATTGTGTTTCAAAACATGTGGTTCCAGCAAATAGTTCTAGAAAACTAACATAAACTTGCTAAAGAAAAATAGAACTCCCTGAAACTAAGTCCTAAAATAACAGTAGGAGGGAAATTCTGCAAGAATTAATTTAAAAAAGCTAGAGGAAAAGACTATGAATAAAAGCAAAGACATCACCACAGCCTGTGTTAAACATAAACATAAATTGTAGAATTTCACAGATTTCTTGTCCATTTCCTCAAGTTACATACAGCTCCTTAGATCACACAGCAAATGCTGCTTAGTCAGCATTTCTCTGAAGAGTTTATAAATGTTCAAAGCCTGGGAAATCAAGAAAAGACCAGAAAGTACCAGTATCCAATACTGAAACTCACACTGGTAACTAGAAACTTGTGGAAATTATAGACCTCAGTTAACAGTAGTGCTTGATGGCTTTGTAAGTAATTAATCTCAAATTTGGGGAAGGAAGTAGACTGAAAACCAATATAATTATTCTGACCCATAAAGTTTCTAACAGGAGATGACATTTCTGCCTCTTCTTTCCCCTCCTCTTTCTAATAACATTGAGTGCTTTAAAAGCTTATTCCAAAAGTCTGACATTGGTTCTGCATTTAGGTGGAAAGAGATTGAGTTGGGAATACTGCATCCCAGCTAATTTAGCAGTAGTCAAGAAAGATCTACAGAGGACTTTCAAAGTCACTGAGTAAGTACAAAAAAAAAAATAAATCAAATATCCTGCTTTCAAGGACAGATCAAAGGCTTATTTCAGCATTGCCAGAATAAGAACTACCACTTGCAGATTTTATACAATAAACACAGGAACCAATTTATTGTGCCTGCCCTTTTAGCAAAATGGGAATTAGAGTGATCCAAGTCCTTAAAGGTTATTATTAAAAAAAAAAAGAAAAAAGGAAGAATTTGGCAGTCCTCAGTCACGGGGTATACAAAACACCACCACTTCACTATAATACCTTGTCGCAGGTGCTAACGCCTCACTGGAACAACTGGGTGAGGAACCTACCTTGATGCCAAAACTTGTTGAGCCACTGCTACCACTATTATTTTATATAATAATGATATCTTTATGAGAGAAAACTCTTCTTCTGGCATGATGGTCACTGGACTGCATTGCTGACAACATAGACTAACAGTCATGAACATTACCAGCAACCAACTACAAAAGCTACCACGCATGCAACCACTCTACAAAAGAAGCGTCTTGAAAAGCCCTTTTCTCTTGTATTAAATGACACTAACATGGATTAAAAAAGATGAGATCTCACACTTCACAATACTGACCCAGTGGAAGATTTCAGGAAGTTCTGCTGGGACACATATACAATGTCCCTGCACCTGTATCCAATCTAACTATGACAGACTTACAAGCAAAAGAGCTTTTCAAGAACCACAACTTTTACTGTTTGCAGGAATCATGTAAATACACCAGCCAGCATAAGCCACGACTCTCCTACAGGACCCTGCTTGGACATTTTGAGAGCGCTTTACTGGAACAGACTTTACTGTTCTTTACCTGCAGTGTGCTCCTACTAGGTGCTCAGACTTTATCAGCAACATTTAATTTGGTGAACTCTGCCTCTTTCTCAGCCCCAGAAATGTGAATAAGCCACACAAGAGAAAAATCAGCTTCCCCAGTTTAACAGTGAAAGTTACTCTGATAAAAGCCACATCGATTGGAAATCATTCCTTCACACTGACAAATGCAGATGTCACAGGAAAAATTTGTAGTCTGAACCCATCCCAGGTGTTACTCATGCACACAGCTGATATCCTGCTGAAGCAGGAGTTCCAGCCCAGCCAAACTCTGTAGACAATTGCCTCCTCCAGCAAAAGCTGGATGAGCCATGCTTTGCTGTTCAGCACAACATATTTTATCTTGCTGGGAAAAGAATTCCTTTATCAAGATACAATTCATTTCCATTTACAGAATTTGCAGATACATTAGTACCCTTCAGTCTGATGACTGTATTTGTTATCCTTGCTTTTGCATTTTCTTCACGTTGGCCATTTTTACCTCGAGTTCACTTTTCTAGATCAGTATGACTGGCTAGTAGCACGCCATTGAGTTGCCACCTTACAAATTTCCCAGCTTCTTTCAAATATTGGTTCAACCCTCACTACTCATGAAACTTCTGTAATTTTGATTATTCCCGTATATCCCAGTACATCTACCACTGCAGCTGAACAAGGCAACAGTGACTTTTTTAAACTAAAAATAATAAAATAAAATCCCCCGAACCATTACAGACATACAATACACAAATATAAAGGTAAAACTGTGTCCAGTATAAGGCTTATAAAGGGATGAGTTAACATAATGCCACATGCAAGTATTTATATCTCAAAATCAACGTCTGAGCAACATTTAGTCTAAGCTGGCCCTTGTAAAGCTACTAAACTACTTGCACTCAGCAGCCTCTAAAAGAGGAGTCATTAGCTCAGGGCAGTGCAACGTACATGCGCTGGCCCCAAAAGTGTTCGCCCCACTTCTGCCAGCATCACACCCAAGGTGGCACCATGGGAGGTCAAGCTGGATGTTTCCTCAACTTGAAAATCATTGGAATTCACACCCCGAGCAACCAGTCGGACATAATGATGAATTCACCCTCAGCAGCAATCAGATACGAAGCCCTTGAGAAACACCAACAAATAAGGCTGCTGGATAGAAATACTTGCACTCACAAAACTAATTTAGCGAGAGGTCTCTTTCCTAAGGCAACCTGATGACACTAGTACTAACATCCTTGGTACATCCACTGTATCTAAATATAGATGTGCTACATTATATAACCTTATTCTCTTCTCTGCATTAGATTAGATAGGTCAGAATCACACTAGAAAGTCACCACTTCAAATCAAAGGATTTCTACAAGCAGATACAGATTTAAGCATCTACTGCTCATACTTCACCATGCAGAAGCTTTGACAGTCTGTCATAGTGGAAAGAATTCAAGAGACAGGAAATTTTTGCTCACAATATTTAAATTTTTTGACCGTTGGAATAAAAAGAAGAACACCTCATAGTTGCCTATTTTCCTGAATTTATAGGACGCAAGCAATCTGTCATGTATTTTAACTTCAAATATTTAATCTTCTAATTTATATCCAAAGTAGCTATGCTACTATTTTTATCTGCTAAGTCATTTCTCATCAGAATTCTACATCTTGTCCTTAGGTAATACATGCAGGTATGAAACAACTAACTATGGCTTGCTCTTACCAGTGATTTGCCAAATATGTGCTCTAGGCAAAAAAGCTCTTTCCAAAATTCTTGTACCTAGAGCAGCACAGTTTTACCAAGATAGACCAGTAACACTATATTTAATTTCTATTGCAATATTCAGAAAAATGCTCATAAACAGGCAAGTGCAATATTTTCACGCATATGTTTCTTTTTATGCCGATATCAAACTCCTTTACTTCTAACTCAGCACCTAGATGGAGTTCAAATTCAGGAAAAGACAAGTTTCTGGCTCTGTATAAAACACAAAACATCTCCATACTGGAAAAAAAAAAGAAAAAAAGAAAAGAGGCAGAAAACTAGTCAGAAAACACATGATGTCTGTGAAGTAGGTGTCAGTGTTTAGGTTATTTTCTAAGAAGATGCTGCAGGAACTGCAAAAGCTACCAAAAACTGAAGAGCCAGCAAGGGAGCACAGACAGCTGTCGATATCAAAGCTTGCCAGAACACGCGGGAACAGTGGGATAACCTCAGGCCAAGGGAACTGAATTTGCAATGTGAAGCCCAGGAAGGAAAAGATAAGCAAGTAGAAAAATTATTTAACATGAGATAAATTCCCCAAGGTAAAAAAAAAAAAAAGTAGCAGAAAACTATAAGGTTGTTTTGGAAAGAAAAATGAATGCAAGGAGTCCTCTTTTGTTTTTATGTTCCACGAAGATGATCTAAAGTCTAATTAAGTCAAAGGTTTTTCAAAGCGTTTTACAGCAACAGTATCAGGTGTTAATTAATACACATTTTAAAGAGGTTGCTTCATCTCATGCTAGCACAAGAATGTGGAACACATTAATTGATCAGAAAAGATTTGGATTTGAGGAGACACTGTTATTTTAAGTACAGAACAAGGTTAGTTACAGAATTTACGTATGTAAGAAGATGTGATTTCATTAGGAGAGCATCAAGGTCATCTAACTCATCTTGTTTACGATTTTTGAGTCCTTACCTGGCCTGTTTGTGGCAGCCATAATGAAAACCTGCTGACGATTCTCCAGACCATCCATCTCTGTGAGTAACTGGTTAACTACTCGGACACTGGCTCCTGACTTTAAAAGGAAAGATTTGTCAGCAAAATTGAGGTAGTAGTGGGAATGTGAATATTTAAAAGCAGAAGAAGCAAAAGACCAACTAGTTCTCTGCCCTGAAATACTACTCAAATAGTAAGTTTACTCTTCACACTTTCAGCGTAGCTGTATTCTGAATTTCTACTATCATATTCTTGGCACATTTTCACCCCAAATTCATGCTACCTATGCACCTGCCACACATTTTAAGATATGGCAAACCTTTTCTTTCCCACTAAAAATGAAGGACTTGCTTAAAGAAGTACACATAGATACTTATACCAATCATTCTCACATCTACCTCAACAGGAAAACCCCCCAACATTCAGGTTTTGATTAAAAAATCTCACAATATTCAAACATCTGAAACAAGAGTTTCATCAGGCGGGCTACTCGGAGTTAAACGTTAACTGCTCTGAATTTCATTCTAGTGTTGGGGAGATAACAGAGAGAAAGCACAGAAGCTGAAGAACAAGAGTCCAATTATGCAGTAAAATTGATCAATGATTTTGAAGAACGTTGTTCCAAGTGTTTTATTTTAAAGGTACAAAAATACAAAACCACCTACGGATAATGAGACTATGCGGTGACAATGCACATAGGTCACAAAAAGTCAACGGAAACACCAAATGTCCCTGAGTTTCAACTATGAATCCCAAGGGCTGTCACCAGTATCACAGCCTGAGTCATAAAGTCATCAGTCTCCTACACTGGAATGGGTTGCCCTGGGCCGTGGTGGAGTCCCTGTCCCTGGAGGTATTTAAGAGTTGGGCAGACAGTGTTCAGGGATACGGTTGTCAACGTTAGGTTAATGATTGGACTTAATGACAGGTTAATGGTTGGACTTAATGACAGGTTAATGGTTGGACTTAATGACCTTACAGGTCTTCTCCAACCTAGGTGATTCTGAGGCCAAAGCACACTTGTTCCCCCTCCCTGGCTACCATCTACACCTGCTGTAGTGCCCAGCACCGGCCACTTTCTTTTACGGTTCTGTGGGAACCACGACCTCCAGATAGTCAAGAAATCAAGTCTCAACTCTTTCAGCTTGGTTATCTTTCACGGGAAGGAAAGCATGGATGTGATTCAGAAACAGTTGACCAAGCTCTCTTTCCTACGAACTGGAACTACAACAGTCCTTCTGTTGAAGTCACTGATGGCAACAGCTGAACAGTACAGCACTCAACTCTCTCTTGAAAAAAAAGCATATTTGCTTTCAGCCATCAACATACACGCACGAGTGCAGTATCATAAAACAGAAGCGCTTCCTCTTCACAAAAAAAAGTGGCTTTCCTTTCACCACACCAAGAGTTTGTGCTAACACCACCCCCGCACAAAGCAGAAGTTAATCCTGGGTGCAGGTAGCTCCTATTCCAAAACAACAAAAAAAATCATCAAGATAGAGAAACCTTCAACAGGTGGAGTAATTCTCAAGTCTAATGAATTCCACTTATGGTCCTGTGTCAAATATTTTCATGACCCAGTTCACGCTGTTCAAATAAATACATACTTCAGGCAAGCGTTACAGGTGTCAGGACTTGGCAATAAATTAAACACGGTATTAAATAGCACTCCTTCATCTCTTCCTACAGCTCCACACAGTCAAGTTGGTAGATATACATTCATTCTCTGAATGTTTTTTCTATATATGCATATTGAAAAAAGTATTAAGCTTTTCAAAATTTAACCAAAACATTTTTCCTCAGATATGAGAAAGCCTGTTGGATTGTTCTTCTTAGGAGTTACTGAACGGAGTGCCCTTCCAGGTACTTCTGTTGGAGCACAACGCCACAAAAGCTGCAATCGAGATTAAATTATTATGGAGATATTTTAAGACACTCACTTCACGATCAGACCTCCGAGGACACAAAGCATCAACTTCATCAAAAAATATAACGCAAGGCGCTGAATTCCTGGCACGCTGGAACACCTGACGTACAGCACGCTCACTTTCACCAACATACTGCAGATGACAAATCACAGTGAAACAATGTAAGACATGAAGATTTTGCTTGGAAAAAAACCCCTAAAATCACAGTTTAAACACTCTGAGATGTTTTGCAAGGGAGAAGTGCAACCTGGTGATGAGTTTACTTCTGGTAACAGTCTGTTATCTCTATTTCCTTACCAATCAAGATTTACATGGGAACTAGTTGTCACTAGCTCAGTTTTGACAGTGTGCAGTACATTCAGAGTTCGATAGAATTCCTACTTTCTGGGGAAAAAACACCATAATTTCAATAAATGGCATCATTTTGCTATATTTATTAACAAATAAAATCTTCATTAAGGACCCTGTTGTTCTTCAACTGTTCATAAACAAACCCAGTGAGCAATGTGAACACAATGAACATCTGAAGTTCATACAGTGGTTGCCTGAAGAGGGGCTGGCGCAGGGAACTGAAGAGGAAGCCAGAATTTAATTTTAAAAAGTCGAGTTGCAGGGGCGGGGGTTGCCAAATTGTAAATGCAAACATATCACTTTTTCCAAACAAACATGCTTTGCCACAATTTATGTCTTAACACAGTCTGTGAATCACAACCAGACATTTTCTCTTTATTCCACAAGGAAATAGGGCTCCTCATTAACTGAGAGTTACATTCCTGCCTGTACCAGTATTTGAAAAACACATTAAAAAATTGTTTGGGTAAAGAGTAATCAAATTCAGCATTTCGGTTTTAGTTTCCAAATTACTGATAAAGAGGTAACTGCTATGGTCTTCCAAGATGTGAGCTGCAGCCATCTTGCTCAGTTCAACACATTTTCTTAACTCTAAGACAGACTGAAACGATATCACAACACTTCTCAGTCCAGTGCGTCAAACATTCAGGCGACAGCACTTTTGTCTGCTAACATTTAAAATTTTGGAAAATCACTCCGACCAACTGAAAAACCACCACACTGCTTTCTAAGATTTCAAACATCCATTAAAAAGCTAAAATGACAGGCAGAAGGCATTTCTGAACATGGAAGTTGAAAATTTTCTTTTGCTTAGTGAAAGCTGCTGATTTGCAGTTACTGATCACCAATTGTTCTCACAGCAGATTTGAATTTTGGTTCTTTTTCCTGAACAACGACAAGCACTGATGGTTGGTCATTTAGAAGTAGGCTTCATCTGCCAAGCAATTTAAAGCAAGATATATACTTAAACTACCCCGACAGCTTTTTCCTCTTCACATGAACAACTTCACTGTTAAATCTTTAAGAGGAGGTTAAATGAAGCAACTTCAGTTGCACCAATATCAGTTGTGTAATTATCAGGAATTTTGCTTGCCCCACGCTTCAGACAAGAACTCCGTAAATAATAAAAGCACAACAATTAGTGCTTACCATATTTAGCAGTTCAGGACCTTTCACAGATATGAAGTTCAGTCCAGACTCATTTGCCACAGCCTATCAAAAGGGGAAAGAGATATATATATATATGTATATAAACCACGCATGTTTCTTATTTTCTTTGGTTCTGTTCACCGAGCAATAAAGAAATTTAAGGGAAGGAACATAATTATCAACTGTTTGTAAAAGACAGAGCATGAGTGGGGCAGGAAAGTTAGCAAGGTGTTGTCTCTCTGCAATGAGACAGTGTTCCAGATTCACACCACAACTCCCTCGCCCATTAATAGCTGAAAAATTCTCAATAATTAGTGGGAGTTAGAGATACTCAACTACACAAGAGCATTTGAATACAAAGATGACTGATAATCTGGAAACTCGCATGATTATCTGCATCTACATGGGGAGGCCCTAAGAACTGAAATGCTCAAGAAGGAAACCAAAATTATTTTCAGTAAGGTAAATATAATAAATAAAAAAATCCATAAATGTAATAGACTGTAGTCTGCTTCCAAATAGATAATTCAGCTACAGTGGAATATTCTATAAAAGTGGTTAGCTAACAGAGTTTCTTTCCATCTTTGCTACTTTCCTCTTAACCAACTTCATCCTTTGAGTTTTGCAGTAATTCCTTCTCAATCCAAGCAAAATTTTAACTTCATGGCAAGAAAAATCAAGTAACTCTAGCACAGAGGCCCAAATTTCATCTTCCCTAGAGAAGTGGTGCAAAAGCCCAACTTTGGGCAGTATTGTGCGGACTCAGTCGCTCCTAAAAAACATCCACTTCAAGAAGATTCTGCAGTATTTTTAAACATGTTTAGAAAAGGTATTACCTTAGCTAACAGTGTCTTGCCACACCCAGGTGGCCCTGCAAGCAAGACACCAGCTGGAGTAGTCAAACCCAGAGCTTTAAACTGCTCTGGGTTTCGCACAGGTGCCTATAAAAGAAATTATCATTGTTATCTGTGACAAAAAGCAAACATGAAACTTTTCAGTTATAGTTGGATGAAAAATCATTCCTAAGAAAGCTCTTTATTCCAATTCTTTATAGGCTAAAATAATAAACAGTCGATCAATATCTTCTTATCTTGCCCTGCTAAGTATCCCAAAATGGGTGACCTATCACCATTCAGAGGCAAAGTAGTCTCCAATTCTTTGTGTGGTAGTTGCATGAGGTTATTGGTACAGAACTTTTACAGTACTTAAGATCCAGCAGTAATGAACAAATTGAAAACTGAAAGCATGAATACAGTAAGGGAAAAACTAAATACATGCACCAGACTTTCAACAAATTTGAAAGCAAATTATAGAAGTCTGACTATTTTAAATGAAGATGTTGTAAAATTTCTAGTTTGCAGCATGTTTGAACTCACAGGCGGTACATTACATGTTGAATAAATATTAAAAAAATCCAACAAGCATAGGTTTATTTCCTGCATAGGGGAAGTCCAAAAAACCTTTGAAAGTAAGGTTAATATGTACCAATATTGCCATAGTCAGCTCCTCCCGAACATCCTCCAGGGCTCCGATATCTGCCCATGTCACATCAGGAATTGTGACAAAGCCTTCTCTCTTGGCAGAGGGCTGCACCGATGACAACGCAACAATGAAATCATTCATCTCAATGCACAGCTTCTGCAGCTGCTCCTCAGGCAAGGGGTCTTGCTTCTTCAGCAAATCCAAAAGTCTCCATAGTTCATCCTTAGGGTGCGTGGAAAGGGAGAGAAAAAGATTATGCACTGGATTAGATTTTAAGAACAATTTTTAAGGGTTTTTTCAAAGTAATACTTCAGCTGTAATATTAGCTACTATAAAACAATAAATCATGTAAAATAATATTAGAAATTAACATTTGTTATAGAAATGTTTCAGGAATGCACATTTAACACTTGTAAAAGCACTGAGCTGGCAGCCTGCAATCCTGATTTAGATACTGCAGAAACAGAGGTAACACATTTATTTTTTCTTGGAATTCTTCTACCGCTTCTCCCACACTGATCAGAAGACCTTTCCATGCTTAAATTTTCAAAATGTGTATTAATTATCACGTATTAGTTCTGGTTTTAACTGCTCAAAAGAAAGTAAACAACTCTG
Organism: Trogon surrucura; assembly: GCA_020746105.1. Taxonomy (NCBI): domain Eukaryota; kingdom Metazoa; phylum Chordata; class Aves; order Trogoniformes; family Trogonidae; genus Trogon; species Trogon surrucura. The sequence goes on from CM036618.1 coordinate 107,463,612, forward strand.
CTGAACAGTATGACTTCAACCATCTGCAAAACATTGTTACGTATAAACCTTTAAAACTCTTAACACGATTTTAGATTGTACACTTTTAATTAACGTAATCTGATTTCAATCTCCTCAGGCTGATTAGACCTGTTTTTGTAACCAGGCCCTGATAAAGTCTGGGCAAACAGAATAGAGAGACAAGGTGATGTTTTCCAATACTGTCCCATCTTGCAGACCACAGTGCCCCAGGTGCGTATGTTCCAATTTTCTCAATCAGTTCCTTATTGGAGAAACCATCTGAGAAAATACTCGATCAAAGAACCTTTCACCTTCACAGCATAAATACATCCCCGTTCTAATATGGAAAGGCAGTATCAAAGCACCACAAGTAAAACTATACCAGGATTTTCATTATAAGATGGAGACAGAAAAAATAATTCTAAAAGCTCCGTTAAGCTTCCACATTTTTCCTACAACTGTTATGTGGGAAAAGTATTGTTTCCTATCTGTTTCAACTAAGATAGTTTTGCAACTGACCACAAACAAAGAGTAGTTTTTATAGTGCCTGATGTTCCTTTCAAATCCTCCCTCCTCTTTTTAACAGAACCGTTAAGAGAAGCCCTGAAATAGTCGAGACCACTGGGTTTGTTTACTTGAATTGTGTGAACGATTTTTAAAGGTTTTGTGTGTTTATTTTTCCATTATAAACATAATACAAGGGTTTTAATGACAATACCCTGTATTAGACTGTGTCAACCTCCTGCCAGCTATCAAAACACGGCTCTGTTAGGATTAGACTTCCTCATCCTCAATAACCCCTTTGATCGTGGTGATGTTGATAAAAGCCACAACTACCTGCCCCTCCCCGCTTTCTCTTGGCTACATGAGGCCCCAGGAAACACCGAGAGGTATGCAGTAGGATTAGGTTACTCTAACACAAAGGCTTACTACAGCTTTTTTACGCTGTTTTTTGTTAATTACTAAAACAGTTTTCTTTGACAGTCCTTCTAAAACCAGAATCTGAGTACTACATGGATTTAAAAACACTTTGTTTTACTTCTCCAGACAAATCTTCAGGAAACCTACACATAATGAAGGCACATACACGCTCCGAATTTTGAGAAGCGGTGCCAAGAATTTCTATATAAAGATGTTCTGGTTCATTGATCACAGCACTTTACTTGGGCCACAGAATAATTCTGACACTTGAAACACTTTTCTGCAATAGACTTACAGCTGAACTGCACATAAATAGATACTTTCTCTGCAGCTCATGTCCCACTGCTAATCCAACTTTTCTACTGGATAGGTACCACTTCCTCAAACTTGCTAGAGATACTAGACACCACGTGTGATAAACCCCAAGCAATCAAATAGCTAGAGGGAAAATGTAGGCTGCATAAATACTTTAGACTTTGGCTAACTGTAATGACACCAGCTCAGGGAAGAGCCCCAGGCATCATAGTAAGATATTTCATTGAGTGCACAGCAAGCAGCTTGCTGAAAACTCAGTGCAACTCTGAGATTCTTACAGTTCTTTTACAATCTTATTTCTGAAGGGAGATACAGCCACTATTTTAATCGCTGGGCTGCTAGAAGACAAAAAAACACAACATGAACAACACCAACAAAAAAGCCAAGGAAAAAAACCCCACACCTTGTATAAGACATTAACACAATATTTAGAAAGTGTGGGTTTTGGGAGCCACTTATTCAGACTCATTAAACAGGTCATTAGGAAATAAGCTTCTGGCTTGAGAGCCGATATTTCTAAATCTACATTTAATATTACAAAGGCCATGGATGTTTAAGGATTTATGAGCAATGACTTTCACAACTGTAAAATGGCTCAATTCTTAAGATATTAGAGGCACATGCCTCAAGGAACAAATACCTCAGGAGGAACTTCTAGTTGCTTGGTATTCTCTTCCACCAGGATGTCTGCTCCTGCTCCCATGTCTTCTCCAGCTGTGTTTCCTCCAGCGTGTATGTGCTTCCTTTTCTGCTTCTCAGACTTTATCAGGACCCTGTTCACTGTGCACATAGCTGCCTCACGACAAAGCGCCATCAGATCAGCACCTACATAACCCGGAGTCAGCCGTGCTAAATGACGAAATTCAAAGGACTCCGGGAGCTTAAGTTTTCGACACAAAGTGCGAAGAATTCTGATCAAGTAGGGAGAAAAAGAACAACAAAATAAAGATGAAGCTGTGTTGTTTTGCTTTTTTCTTAATTTTCATATTAAAACAAACTGCACTGATTTAAGGTTTCTTTTATTCCACATGAACTGTAGTAGTAGAGTGGGAAGAGTTTTTGCTCAACTAGGAAGTAAACAACACTGAAACCCACAAAACTACGCTATCCGGTTCCTTTCAGTTCTTAAATGAGAATCAATAGCATCAACCATCAATCAGTGGGCAAAAGCTAGTTCCGGTGAATCTAAATACTGTAGATTCTTTAAGCCTTTGTTTATGATTCAAAATTGACAGAGCAGATCTCAGAGTGTACCACAGAGATGCACACAGGTTATCCACTGAGATATTTAACCTTGTATTCCTAACCACCTGGTGTGCATTGTCTGTTCCAACCCACTTTATTTACTGAAGAACGTTCACAACAAACTATTCTGCAAGGAGCAAGTGAAACCAGACTGTGAGAGGTGCTCTGTCTTTTAATCTTCAGTATCTTTCCCCTATTACTGTCACTGGAATACAACTACAAGTATTTCCTTAGGCCTCAACAAAATTTCCAACAGGCAACACACAGCTTCTGTGCACATCTCGTGTGCTGCCTTGTCCTCATTCAAAAGCTAAAGTTACACCTACCTATCCAGTTCCATCACTAATACGAAACAGCTCTATGTAACTGACACTGAAGTGCTACACTTCACACTTTTTTATGGGAGTATTTTCCCTCTGTATCAAGGCTAAAGCTTTAAAAATCATCTTCAAGGACCTCCAATACTTCCTGCTGTATTTTTCTAAGCCAAGGACAACTGAAAACTACATGAACAGTCAAAAAAATAATCAAAAGCCAATGTCACCACACAAATACTGGCACTAAAGACTCTAAGCAGAGGGATCAAATCAAGTTGTTTAAAACTGCAAAACATCACTTCATTGGAACAATATTTTAAAACATTTTAAAGAGGCAGCACAAACCAAGGAAGTGAAGATCATTAATTTTTCTAGTTCCAATGAAAACTAGTTTAAATTATTTTCAGATCAACTAATGTAACTACAGAAAAGTTATGAAAAGAATGAGTTATCAAACGATTCACAATTCCTATCCTTTGAAAGTGTGCTATTTCTGGAAGTATCATATTTCTAACATGAACTAAGAAATACGATAGAAACAGAACTCTAATCAGTCAGTTCTGTAGTTCTACCTCTAACCACTTGCGTATTTTCCTCACAACCAAGAGGAACATAATTACTACAGTGCTATTCATGTGGAGGAAAATAAAAAAAGTGGAAAGGAAAAAGAAGAAGGTAGGGACAGACAAAAGATGGAATAATGGCCAGTAGTGCTGACAACACACAATGAGCAATACTGCAAGCAGAATACTTTGTTTTTTCAACCTAGAAATAAGATTGGTTGAGCTAGAAAAAACTTAATCCTTTAACCTTTCTTTCCTTCCCATAACAAAATAAGCCAGAGATGTTTTCACGCTTCCTGTGTTATTTGATGTTGTGGAAATGAGTAGCAGTTCCTTTTTAATTAAAGAAGCAAATATACATATATATTTGCTTCTTTAATATATATATATGTATATATATATGTATAATTTTGTTTAAATCTAGTCTGGCAGTCACAGATCTCTGGAGTAAAAAGGGCCAGTTACACAAACCAGGATGACTGCAGCTGAACTTAAATGCCTGGAGTGGGGTATTTCCATGAGGAATGGAAGAATCTATGCCTGTTGTTTAAGGTATGCGTTTGAGAGGACTAACAAGTGGGCTATACTTAATTTATGTTCCTAATGGAATAGTTACATAGGGAGCACCAAAGACAGAATGTTAACTTCCCGAACAACAGAAAAAACATATTTAATTCCATCACCTATACTGTTAAGGCACCTGAAAATCCATTAACATAATGCAGACCCACACACAAGAAAGAAAATCAGCCCAAGTGTAGATACAGCTCCACGTGTAGACAAAGAAGAGATGCACACTTCATGTCTTCTGCACTTTTCAGTGTCTGCTGATCCACAGGTGTATGTAAGCGCAAATAGGACAGAACACAATAAAGTACTTTCCCTTAATTTGCATGTTAACTTACACATTATTTCCTTATTTATTAATTAGTCAAAAGAGAAGTTTAAACTTCACAGCACATACTTTTCTCTTGCTGCTTCATCTGGGATCCCTAAACAAATTTCTCGATCGAACCGCCCAGCTCGCCTCAGTGCGGGGTCCAGAGAGTCAGGTCTGTTAGTTGCTCCGATAACAAGGACCTGGGTAGTGGCAGCCACGTTATTCAAGTCTAAAGGAAGGAAGGAAGGAAGGAAGGAAGTTAGCACTCATGCTGACTGTCTCAACTTTGCTCCCATATCTACGGGACTGTGTTTCTGCAGCACACAATAACACTCAGAACAGCAGAGATAAACTAAACAACAGCCATACTGAATTGCTGTTCACTCTTATTTGTTCTACCTAGAAATGGCACTTTGCACAATTGAGCAAAAATAAGCAATTCAAATGACATTTGATGCATTCTCTCCGGTATGCAACAGACAGGTTTATATAATGCCGTACAGGCCACTGTGAAAATAATGTAGTAAAATCCCCTCAAATTTATTAGAATCCTCTCACCTCCCCCCAGGTAAACTGTGCCAAATTACAAAAAATTGTTACCACTATCTCCACTAATCACGAGTCACTACTGAAGGAAAGCAGATAGTGAGCCCCAAAACTATAAATTTTAGTTTAGTACAGATGTTCCTGAAACTGACCATCCATACAAGTTAGGAACTGAGCAACAATTCTCCGCTCCATGTCCTTCGATGCAACTTCTCGTTTTGGGGTGATTGCATCAATCTCATCAATGAAAAGGACACATGGTGCACTGGACTAGGAACAAGAAACATTAATAATTACAAAATTATGCTGACAGTGTATTACAAGAGAAAGAAAGTTTTCAGATCCTCTGTTCTGTATTATTACCATAACTTTGCTGCACAATCAACTTGCCCTGGAACAATTCTTCTATTCTTACTGACTACCCAGAGAGTCACTTGACTATGAAACTGAGCTGAGGCTATGAAATAATTAAAGTATGAAATTAAAAATGTCCTACGTATTGTTTAAATGTACCTCTGTATTGATTTATGTTATTCAGAAATATTCCATTGTGACTGCTTACTTGCTTAAGTCCAAAAAAGAAAATTAAACAAGAAAGGTTCAGTTTGGTTTTCTGTTTGTTTTGTTAGTGACATTAGAGCTCTGGCATTTCAAGTGCTAATATTACTGACACACATAATAAAATAAAAGGAGTAGGAGGTCGTCATGAAAAATGATCTGCCAACTTCAAGATTACTACCGAGCCTGACAATGTTCATAGAGTAAAAATGAGCAATGAGCAACTCCTAGGAGTGTTCTAAAATTCCATCTACTTCATGTTCATAAAAAGTCAACACTAATATAGAATAACTACTAATAATACAAACGAACAGTGTTTAACTGACATAAGATTTTTAATATTCTCAGAAAGCACTAGTAGTCCAAAAGAATACTTAAGAAAAACACTAGGATCATCTTCAAAAAAGCCCCATATAAAAATGCAGTATTTTAAAATGTATGCATGTGTTATCAGGTAGCAACTGCGCCATCTAGTCGTCATTCCCTTTTCTGCTATCTGACATCAACAAAAAAATGCAACTGAACTATAGAGATTCCACAGCAATTGCATGGAGCGGAAGTACAAAAATTGGTATAAAAACTAAGTGGAAAAGCTATACAAGTGAATGTGAGAAACTATACGAAAGTCCATAGATTTTATTTTTAAACATTTCTAATGCAATACATTTAATTTCTTAAAAAATAACTTTTATAGTAATCTCCCCTCAATGAGAGGTGGCGTCCCTGCTCACAACAGGGAGGCTGGATTAAAATGATCTCTGAGGTCCCTTCCAGCCCAGGCCATTCTATGATGATTCTATGATGATGAATCCCTATACATACAAAAGATAAGTAACTTCCAAAAACTCTGGGCGATCACTTAATTTTATTCTAAACAACATCTTAACAAGGCTTTCTAAAATTAAAATGTGCTATGAACTGGAAACATAATAATCTAACAGCTTCACAATCAATCTTTTTGCCCTGTTTACCACTCTCTTTTTTGTAGGAACATGCTCTAAACACCTATATGCACTTGTGTGGGAGAGTAGAAAAACGGAATAAAGTTGGAAAATCGTAACACTCTCAGAAGTCAGGAAAACTTTCCTCATGAAACAAAACATTAGCCACACGCTAAAAAAATAAATAAATCCGCATTTGTTTAAAATTATTTAATCTGTTTGGTTCTCTTTGTTTCTTACTGGAATTCGCATCAAAGCAAGACTTTGACTGTAACGAGACTCCGGCCTATCATATTTGTCCCAAACTTCTTACTTTATGCCTAAACCCCCAAAGCCTTAAGTTTCTCACACTCAGTCAAATTCCAAGCTACATGAAACCAGCATAAAAGCCACCTATTGCTCTGATATTTTTTAATTTTTATATATGAAGCCAAGCAGCTCCCAAAAGGTAGTTAATTTCTGTTGCTCTCTTTACATTGATAGATGAACTATCTTTTGTCAAGACTTCAGGGCAGTGATCTTTGTGCTCTGTGACAGCACAACAGAACAATGGAATTCGGGTCACAGAAGGGGGAGACACTGCGACTTGTGTGCAGCAGTATAAAGATTCACTCACTAATATTGACTCCAATTCAAACCACACAAACAAAGTATGAATTTTTACAAAGAACAGGACAAACAATTCACAGCATTATTTCCAACGGGTGTCTCACCACGGCCTGTTCAAACAACTCTCTCAGTTTCTGCTCAGATTCCCCCGACACACCAGACACCATCTCTGTTGCTGCGACTTTCAGCATCGGGAGCTCAAGTTCCTGAAAGAGAGAAAGAACATTGTACAGTATGTCTGGAGGTTAGAAACGTTGGCTGTCCTAGGGGACAAATATTTTCCAATACATCTTTCACACACAAAGATTTTGTAATCAAGAATAAGTCTTGAGGAGCTTTAAAAAAAAAAGAGATGAGTAGCATCCTCCAATCTAGAATGAGTCTGAGCCATTGGGCCAAGTGAAGAGAAACGGACACAGAAAACAGGTTTCCCTAATTTAGTTAGAGAACAACTGCACTGTCAGACAGCTTTGCACCTTGGCCTCCAGCCCAGCCCTTCACAATGCACACAGTTCAGTTCATGCTTGTCTCCCTTCTCAAGAAAGTTGTTTATCTGCATCTGCAACAAAGCACTGCTTAGCAGGGTGGAAGAGATCCCCACCAGGTTTGGTTCGTTTAGTCTTGCTCCAGAAATATCTGAGCAGGATTGTACAATAAGATACCTGCAAAGTTCACGCTTAGGTTTTTTTGCTACTAAAATCAAATAAATACAATTGTAACTTTGATATAGACTGTAGCACAGTAGTGTTACAGATAGTTGCAGCCTTTTTTAAGCTCTTTGAACTACACATTTTAAAAAAATAATCCTAATTTATACAAATCAAGGCCACCAGAGGCACTACCTGGGCCTTGCAGGAGATAATTCGCCTTACACAGCACTACTTATATATTACTTAAGAAAAAAAAAAAATCTTACTTAAGAAAAATTATTTAAGAAGTAGTTATTAAACTTGTCTCATCACTTGAAATTTTTCACTCATGTCATGTTTCTCTCCCCAAATTTAGCACCCTTCCAGGACCCAAATACCCACTGAAGTGTTAAACATCACAGATTCATCCAATGGGTACCTTTTCACAGTAAGGTATTAAAAAGAAAAAAATCCAAATCTTTTTAATTACAACATTTGAAATACAATGTCAGAAGGGTGTAACCAATGTTTAAAGAATAAACATCAGTATTTTCTTTCAAAGATAAAATCCGCACTACAAAAGTTCATGATTTACACGTGCCCACATTTAAGTAACAACTATATTAAAGGAAAAGAAATGTCCCTGGCTATTGCTGAAGAGCCTTAAATAACTCCTAGATTTATATTCAAAACAGACACATTGCAGCACAGCAGCCTCATCACACACCAAACTACGAGCACCAACAATGTCTTATGTTCTGAAATCATTCATTTGACCCAGGCACAGCAACATCCAATTCTGGAATTCAGAAATCACCATTTTTAACGGATGCCACCCAACAGAATCAATGTAATGCCTCATAAAAGATGGTAAGGTTGAGTGCAGACTTAAAACACTACGGTAAATTTAACCAGAAGTATCTACCATGTATAGCCACCTCAATATCCATGTCATACTGCTGTCCCGGGAATGCCTCAAAACAACTAAGCCAAAAATAAAAGCCTGTCACTATGCCCTTGCTACGTCCCCTCTTCATATATGAGGTCCTATCAAGTACAAATCCAGATGGAATTTAAACAAATGGAGAAGAATATAATTTTAGACTAAGATAGGAGGGAGAGAAAAGAGATTAAAAAAAAAAAAAGATCTAGTCTGTCATGAAGAAATATTAGTGGTTTTTTCCGCTCTAAATATAATGTAGAAAAACCTGCAAATTCAAAGCTCTGTAAAGTTCTCTCACCCCAGCAATTGCCTGTGCGAGCAGTGTCTTTCCACATCCTGGTGGTCCATGCAAAAGAAAACCGCGAGGCGGAACCACGCCTAAGTGGTTATAGACTTCAGGGTGACAGACGTGAATGAGCATCTTGCATATTTCCTGTTAGGAATGAGAGAGACCTCCATGTAAATTGCAGAAATTAGTATTACACTTTGTTAATATTATGGACAAGCCAAAATAAAACAAATTCTGTTTATTGAGGTAACTTCAGTTACTGCTTTCAGAAAGATTAATCAAAGGGAAAACCCAAACAAAACGTTGTTGCTGTTGGTATAAGCAGCTACCCCGGGTGTCATCCAGATGAATTCTTTGTCATTTACTATGTGGCATCTTATTCAGTGCATTCGGCATCCCACAAACACAATTTTAACTAACCTTTAAAGTTTCATCATTGCCTCCTACATCCTCAAACTTCACTGAAGGGTGGTAAAGCTCTGGTCCCTTTCTTCTAACTGTCAGGGAGGAAAAGTCATGCAAATTTAGACATGGCATAATAATAGTTGCTAACACCGAACAAAAAAAGACTCGGCCTATGCAATTAGCCAAGTATGTGGAGTATTAGTATTTTTTAGTAGTAGGCACAGGACTGGAATATTTTCTCAGTACAATATTAAACCTAAATCTCTTTTCTGCACCGCAGAAAACACTTATCTGTTAATAGATTCCACAGTCAAATACCATCTCTTTGTTTGGAGCAGCACTTCAAAAAAAGCTCACAAACTTCTCACCTTTCCCTCTAAGTAAGATAGAATTAATTTCTCCGTCTACATCTGTAACTTCTTCTTTTTTTCTTTTTGTTCTCTTAGCCTTTGTCTTCTTTCTTTCACTTTCCAAGACAGAAAATTCTGTTGATTTCTAGGGCATAAAACCAGAAACATATATACACAATCTTCCAAGTCAGTGAATTTCTGCAAATACTTAAAATAAGCATCGTAGACACGTATTTTGTTAACTTATGCATATTACATGAATGAAGACAAGCATGGAAGGTATGTAACGCCTTCTTTTTGTAGGAAATCCTTTCTTCACTCAGGAATCATCTTTTTTGCTAAGCGTACATACTTATACACAAAAACCCCACAAACAATGCCCCCAAAAACCCCCAAACCAGACACCAGTTATTTGCAAACCACTTTAGGGAACCGTATTAACATATTTACTCAAATGGAAACAATTTTTACTACTAGTAAACAGTGAGTAGCTGTAAGAAATTATTCAGTGCTGACAACGTTAACTGCACGTAAGAAAAGGACTAGTACAAGAGAAAATAAATAAGAAGGGCTTCAGTTATGAAAGTTGTTTGTTTTTTCTTTTTAGAATACGTTACTGCAAACATTTTACAATTTGAAGATCTCCCTTTTATTCAATTTCTCTATATAAGCGGGTGCAATACTACCAGGATAAAGGGATGATTTATCAAATCTGCCTACTCAGTAAGAATTCCGTGTAATTAGAAAGGTAGATATAAATGCAATTCCCCCCTTCACACAAAAAAAAGAGCATCCTGCCAAAATGTCTGTTCAGCCAAACCGTGTAGATGTTTCTAACACATAAATGGAAATCTGTCAATGGCTAACAAAGCTTTTTTTTCTAAATAAGACAGAAAACACAACCTGAGGGGAGGAGAGGATCACAAAGGGGGCAGTATGTCTTGATGGAGAGTTGGACTATTTTTCACTGCTTTACAACCAACACAACTTCCTTTCAACTTCCCCAGCACTAATCCATCCAAAAAACTTCAGCTTTCCCCAGACTCGCTAAGACTTAACCACTGGCTAAGGGAGACTACACGCTGTGGCTACAAGCCACATGCGTCCTCACTAGTTAGGCTGATCACTGGCAAATGGAATATATAACAGCCAAGTCACAGCTATCTTTCTTTCCTTATAGGCAGTAATCTGGGTCTCCCTAGTAATGGGTCTCCCTAGTAATGAGCACTACCTTTGCCTTAAAAAATGTGGAGAAAATTCAGTATTTTTTGACTTCTTACCTCCTATACAAACAGGCCTGAAATGGGCCAGAAGATTCAAAAATCACTTCTGATACGGCAGAACACTGGGCTAAGCCCTTCCTTCTTCAGAAACTAAACTAAAACCAAGTACTTCACCGGGCTTAAGCCAATCTTCCCTTTCTATTTAACGTGTTTGCCACCTTTAAACACATCATGTGTTTGTAATAAAAATAATGTATTTTAAAAAATCAAAGACAGACAGATCTTTTGGTATTAGTGTCACCCTTGAAAAGCCTGTCAAATTCCATAGGAAATTATATTCATACTTGCTACTTAAATCACATTGCGTTTATAAAACAGAATACCTCAGAAATCGGTTTCTTTTCATCTCCTTCTCCATCCTCAGAAAGGTCAATGAAAAAACCTTTTCCACATGGAGTTTTATCAATGAACCAGCCACCTTCAGAGATGCGAGTTTCAGCTCTTGCTGGCAAGAGGGTGCTTGTTTGAGGTGCTGTTCGCACAGGAGGAGGAGTTTCCACTGGTTCATTTTTTGGTGTGGTTGGAACAGAATCGGGATTTCCTTTCTTGTACAAGCTCAGCAGGGAACTGTTCATGTGATTTGTAGACTAAAGATGCAAGTATTTTAAAAGGAACACATACAGGTTAGAAACTTGGAATACTTACGTTAAGAGGATAACAAAAACTATTTCATAAATATAATTTAGCATTATCCCTGCTGGAGAGAACAGTCATGCATCTGCCAACCCACTCATCCGCAAATCAAACAACTGCATATAAAGCTACACCTGCTGGTGGAAAAGGCAGCAGCCTTTGCAATTTATGTTGAAATAACCCCCCTTAACTGACAGTCGTCTCTTTCAGTAGTAGTCAGATATGTCAGTTGCTTCAATCATTTCATCTGATAGCCAAGTCTTCCAGGCCCCCTGAGTGCTTTCCTCAAAAGTGATTCCCCATCACAGGTTCCTTTTTCTTCAGAAAATTGCCTCCTTTTAGCTCTACAGATTTTCAGAATTTCCAACTCTGACTATACCTCATCTTCATCTCCACTTTTAAACTCTCGAAGTGCACCACAATTTCACAGCAGAGAACCATATGTTATGCAAATGCAATCATAATAAAACACAACTTACTAGATCTTCTGGATAATCATCAGAATCAGAGTCATCTGTGGCACTTCCTGGAGTCCTTTCCATAGAAGGAAGACAAAAACTATTCATGTATCAGAGCACAACCATAACGGAGACAAACAGAAAACAAAATAAACACAATTTCCACAGTGTGGTTTCCCACAACAATGATATGTAGCTTAAGACTAGAGAAAACTTTCTGACTCACAAGCTCTAAGTTTACTACTACGAAGAGTTAAAAAATGCATCCTTTTCATGTCTGTGGTCACCTTGGCAACGCGGCAGAAAGAGTCCTAAAAAAAATTTATGTAGGATCAATCTGATTCAGGTTGCCAAGAGATCACACGATCACCAGGGGAAGCAGGACCAAATCATGACTGAGCTGGACTAGTCCTTCTGACATCGATGTCCTAATTGTCCCGTGAGACCCTTAATATCTGTCACTGGTCAGAGAAACCAGAAAGGGCCATGAGACTATGGACGGGGTTAGGTGTCAGGAAACCTCAATTCCTATCTCACACCCAGTGATGATTTACTCTGAAGAGCCTGTCTTGTAGTCTTCTCTCTCAGGTTTAGGTATCTCTCACGCTGAAGAAAGATTAAGAACAAAATAAAGGGACTGAATTGCATGAGAACTGCAATCTTATGCAGAAGACTATGAAGGATGCCCCAAGGATATCACCCAGTTCAGGGCTGTATGTTCCCCATAACAGAGAAATCATGACTGGCTCCAGTATCTGCTTGTTTTCAGGGAAAAAAGAAGTCCTTCCATTAACTCCAGGTACCTTCTGATAAAGATTAGCACCTGGGACATCAAAGATCTACCTGTAACCTTGAAACTATTAAAATTTAATAAAGATAGAAAAATTCTATAAATAAATTAGAATATTAATGGCATTATTAAAGTAACCTCATAGTAAAAATTCCTCTTACTCATTTTTCTCTTGTTGTCTTGCTCTTTTTGCCACATGTTCAGCTTCTAAAACCGCTAAATCTTCACGTTCTTTTTCATTACTGATTATTCCAAACACTGAAAGAAAAAGCTCAAATGTGTTAAGAAAACAGCCAAAGCATAATAAAAAAATTTGGTGTCTCAGACATAATATTGACAGAACTACCTTTTTCAACCTGTATTCTAAAAGCATTTCTTTTTCTTCGTCCATATTCTGCACTGAAAGAAAAACAAAATAAACAGGTTACACCAACTGCTTTTTCCCTCAACGTACTGTCATTCTCAGTGGAAAAAAATAGATTATAAGTAGACATCTGAGCTTCTACCAAGTTCTTATTAAAAAACTACTACGTGAAAACGTGACTGTTTTTTCTCAAGCCTGGAATATCTCAATCACTCGGGTGAAACAAAACCACTAAACTAGACTGGTCTCTAAAGGGATGTTTAGTAAAAATTATCATCATTCTCTGTACCTGTAGATATAAAGCAGCAGCAATGTACAAATGAACACACTAGATTCTATTTCGCAACTGCTTTTTAAATTTTCATTAAAACGAGAACATATGGACATAGGACTATGGTCTAAAAAAGGACAGTCCAGCGAGGAATAACTACGCTAATCAGTAATGGTCACTGTGAGCAAATCCAATGAAATGAGCATCCTTAAATGCAAATAAAAATTATCAACCTTTGACTTTGACTTATTGAGGGTGTATTTTACTTTTTTGCTTTGACACAATAACTGACAAAGGAAAAACAAAACCCAGAAGCATCGTAGGCAAGGATTTTGGCTACCTCTCTCTGATAAGGCACAAATAAACAGAACATGAAAACACAAATTAATATGCTTCTCCATTTTATTAACCCCTGTGTTCACCAGTGATTTTCTGGAACACAACCTCCCTCCCCACCCAGAAAAGCCTAACAGCTTAAACATAATTAGGCAAGACTGACTGTCCTACTGAGCACTGAGCAAGATTTAGTGTCTTACTGTATCCTGTATCTCCCCCACCTGCCTGCCCTCAAATGTTGTTTTCCTTCGTATTTTAAGGATCAACATGCTGTAATGCATCTGTAGCTGTTTAATTAAAAAAAAAAACCACACCAAAACAAATGAACAAACAAAACACAACAAAAAAACCCACAAATCACAACTAGATCTTGCAATACCAGTGCATTAATAAAATACAAGTTACTAGATATATTGGTAAAGGAAAATATTGGAGCGGAAACCATCTTATCATTTCACAGAATCACAGACTTACCTAGATTGGAAAAGACCTTTAAGATCATCAAGTCCAACAATGAACCTAAAACTGACAAGACCTCAACTAAACCATATCCCTAAGCGCTGTGTCTATCTGACTCAAATACCTCCAGGGACGGGGACTCCACCACTGCTCCCGGGCAACCTGTTTCAATCAAGCTCAACAACTGGTAATGAATTCAACATAATGAAAATTACAATGTTGATTAAAAATACAAAATAACAAAAGAATACATTCCATATTTTTAACAAAGAATAAAGGAACAGAAATCTTTGCTCACCTGTAGGTTTTCTGCAAATCAGATGCTAGAATTCCAATGTCAACGTACTGGCCACATTTACTACTCGCAAGATACTGAAACGAAGAATTTTAAGCAGTTAATAAAATCTTTGTCAATAACTTCACCTGAACAGCTAGAACAAACATGTCTATTTTGAAATCTACTCCTCTTAGAAGTTAAAATGAAAATCAGAAACAGCTTTGAACTGCCTTGGAACACCCTAGACGGTATTTCCCACTGAAGTGGCAAATGCCTTATAAGACACAGATAACTAGCTAGCTACATTTCCTAGGACAAAAAGCAGCGTACTGCATTTTGGTGCTTCAGTGACTTCTGCTGGCGCAACTCCACTGTTTTTACTTAGTAACAAAGATCAATTCTTCTAAAGTTCTTCACTTCTCTCGGTTAACCTTTTGGTTCAGATCTTCTGCCTTAAAAAGGAAACAATCTACATCAATCTCTAAAATGGAGAGACACAGATTTGACAGATGGACCACTCGGTGGATAAAGAACTGGCTGGATGGTTGCACTCAAAGAGTTGTGGTCAATGACTCGAGGTCCACATAGAGACCAGTGACAAACGGTGTTCCTCAGGTTCTGTTCTGGGCCCAGTGCTGTTCAACATCTTTGTCAGCGACATGGACAATGACATTGAATGAACCCTCAGGAAGTTTGCCGACGACACCAAGCTGTGTGGTGCCGTGGACTCACTTGAGGGAAGAGATGCCATCCAGAGGGACCTCGATAGGCTTGAGAAATGGGCCAGTCCAAACTGCATGAGCTTCAACAAGTCAAAGTGCAAGGTCCTTCACCTGTGTCAGGCCAACCCTAGGCAAAAATACAAACTGGGCACAGAGTGGGTTGAGAGTAGCCCTGAAGAGAAGGGTTTGGGGGTGCTGATAGATGAGAAGCTCAACATGAGCCGGCCGTGAGCTCATGCAGCCCAGAAGGCCAACCCTGTCCTGGGATGTATCAGGAGAAGCGTAGCCAGTAGGTCAAGAGAGGTGACTCTCCCCTTTTACTCTGCTCCTATGAGACCTCACCTTGAATACTGTGCCCAGTTCTGGTATCCCCACCATAAGAGGGACATAGATCTGTTGGAGCGCGTTCAGAGGAGGCCACAAAGATGATCCAGGGGTTGGAGAACCTCTGCTACGAGGACAGGCTGAGGGAGCTGGGACTGTGCAGTCATGAAAAGAGAAGACTTCAGGGGGACCTAATAGCTGCCTTCCAATACCTGCAGGGATCCTACAGGAAGGCTGGAGAGGGACTTTTTACAAGAGTGTCCACTGATAGGACAAGGGGAAATGGGTTTAAGTTGAAGGAGAATAGATTTAGATTAGATTTTAGGAAGAAAATCTTGAGTACGAGGGTGGCAAGACTTTGGAATAAATTGCCCAGAGATGCTGTGGCTGCCCCCTCCCTGGAGGTGTTCAAGGCCAAGTTGGACAGAACCTTGAGTAGCCTGATCTAGTGGAGAGCATCCCTGGCTGTGACAGGGAGGTTGGATTAGATGATCTCTAAGGTCCCTTCCAGCCTAGGCCATTCTATGATTCTAATTTGTAGGGATACTGTCATAAAAAGAACTTTTATCTTTGCCAGATGTTTCAAAGAATATTACAGAAAAGTATATAAAAGAAAGTGAATTCTATCAAGCCTTTTTTGTTTTTCCTGACAGCAGCTGATCTGACGCACTTTTAAGCCACAAATATGAAAACATAAGAAAATGTACTAAATTTCAGGTACAACTGTACTCCTCTTGCTTTCTTCTCTCACTCTCCTAAATAGGAGAGAGGAGTTTCACTACTGTAATAGTGGATTCCCTCTTACAAAAAGAAAAATGAGACAAACGCCCTATGGTGTAAAAAATGTCGCATCAGGGAGAATTTTGAAATCTCATTTAAAGTAATACCTCTATTTAAAACAATCAAATTGCTTAAAATTGAATAGCAAATTCTTTTTTTAATGCTCTGCTTTACATCACCTGTGGGCTGCTATTGACCTGCAGAAAACACTAAATCTACCACAAATCCAGCTGGCTCTTTCGTTTCACAACAGCAGAGACATAGTTACTGTGATCTTGTAAATGAAAATAATCAAGCTTCCTCAAGCAGCCCTTTACATTTTAAGGAGATAGAAGCACAGTACAGTTACACACAGGCACAGAAAAATTGGTGTTTAATTAGCAAGTCACCATAAATACGAAATCTAACACACCACCACAACGAATCGCTCTCCTTCCTGCTTTTCACATGTGTATTACTGAATTAATCACGTTTTTCCCCCTTTCTTTGCTCATTTAATACAATCGACCTACACGCTTCCAAAAGCAAATGCTTCCAATTCACCTGTGTCTACCCAGAGTGTGGGGGCTGGTTTGCTGAAATCACTGAATCACAGAATGTCAGGGGTTGGAAAGGACCTCAAAAGACCGTCTAGTCCAACCCCCTGCCAGAGCAGGATCACCTACAGCAGGTCACACAGGAACGTGTCCAGGCGGGTTTTGAATGTCTCCAGAGAAGGAGACTCCACAACCTCCCTGGGCAGCCTGTGCCAGGAGGGCTCTGTCACCCTCACAGTGAAAAAGTTTTTCCTAATGTTTCTGTGGAACCTCCTGTGCTGCAGTTCCAACAGGGGCCAGCTTCGTAACCAGAAGTACTGATGAGGACGGAAGAAAGTAACAAACCAGAAAGAAAAAAAAAAAACAACAAAACAAAACGAGAAATAAAAGAGAGACCTTTCCAAAGGCCTTCCTAGAGCCTCCGTGCAGCCCTGAGGGACCAGCCCGCGTTTTAGCGCTCGCGCCGCCGTTCCCTCCCCGCCCCCGAGCGGGCCGGGCGCTGAGGCCTCGTTCAGTGAGAAAAAGGGAAAAACGCGCGTCCTCCCGCCCTCCGGCTGCCGCCCCGGCGAGCCCGGTCGGCGGGTGGGAGGATGTGTGTGAGGGGGTCGGTGCCCGCCCCGGCGGGTACCTGCTTCACTCGCTGCTTCAGCCGCAGATCCACGAAGTGTCCCGGCCGGCTCCGCATCGCCGCTCGCCGCCCTCACCTGCCCAGGACCTCCCCGCCGGCACGGGAGACGGGTGAGGGGGCTGTCCAACCGATTCGCCTGCACCGGAGAGAGACTAGGCAGGAATTACGCTCAGGCAGCGCCCGGGACGCCTGAGCCTCGCCGCCATAGCTCCTCCTCTCTCATCATCATCCGCCCGCTCCCCTACGCGGAGGCCGCGCCGCCAGCGGACTACACTTCCCAGCATGCTCCGCGGCCCGGCCCTGCCCTGCCCGTGGCGTGCGGCGGCCGCGGCGGGATGGAGTCGGTGGTTTTCATCTTCTCCCTCATCGACTGCTGCGCCCTCATCTTCCTCTCCGTCTACTTCGTATCCTTCCTCTGCGGGGCTGGGGAGGGGGGGGGTGACGGGACCCCCCTCTAGGGTCGGAGGGCACCGATGTGGGCCCGCCGTGAGGGCGGGCGAGCGGGGCCGGTGGGCTGAGGGCGGCGGGGCGGGAGGGCCTGCGCTGGGCAGTGGGGAGGGGGGGGGGGTGTTCCCGGGGCTGCAGCCCTCGATTGCCGGGGGAAGGGAGGGTTTGCGGGGAGGGGGAGCGCCTCGGACGGGGGTTCGATGCCTGAAATGTGTTCTCCCCTCCGGGTGCCCGTGGGGGCCCGCAGGCGGCCGCGGGGCCGTGGAAAAATGTGTCGTGGCTCGGCAGAAGCAGCTTGTGCTTGGCCTTGGGGTAGAGGAAGGTGTGGGAGGGTGCGTCGCGCCCTCGGGAACTCCACAGGCCTTAAAATAAAAAAAATACGTCCACGCGGGAGTCTTTTGATGGTGAAGGTACCTTGGTTTTATTTCAGGTGTGAGTTCGTCGAAAAAAAAAAAGAATTTCCATGTGCTTTGGTACAAACTTGCCGCCTGGCATTGCTACAATGTAAAAAAAAAAAAAACCTCGCCCATTTGTCTCTCTTTTATTTTTTTTCTGCATAAAGTAGAATTGGCTCTCATCATTTTTCAAATCCTGGTGCTCTTTCAGATTCTACACAGTTCTGACACAAAATAGAGGAGCACTTGAAAGGAATTCATCCTGGAAGGAGAGGTTATTCGCTGAAAAATGAAAAGGCTTTACCTGTTTTTTACAGATGGAAAAAATCTCGTGCCTTTTCATTTTCTTGGAGAAAAGGAGCATGAAGTTTACAGGACATACCATGATGCTATGCACACTAAGCCTTTTTTGAGACAGCTTTTCTGTCTGAAATCTTCATATTTTGATTGCTGAAAGTTGAGTTGATAATGCTGTTACCCTCTTGTTTCCTAGTAAATTATGAACTAAACTGATGTTGCTGTCATAAAAAGTAGATCCGCTTCTTAAAACTGCGCTGTTTAGTTTTATTGTGAGGAGAGTTTAAAAAGGGCGTTAACATTTTCTTTTAACTTCTGGTTGTAATTATTGTAGTAATAATTCTGATGGTCTGCTTTAAGTGTTGAAATGAACTTTAGCACTTGTGCAACTGCTGCAGTTGGAAAAACATCATAAAATCACTTGGTCTGATGATAAAACATGGCCTACGTAAAGTAGGAATGAGTTGTAACTAGCTGAAATATGCCTTTGGCAGATCAGCTGTAGAACAAAGGAGTGTACACGGAGAGCAGAGTGCTCTCACCAGTTGGTTGGATAAAGCCTTGTGTTTTCTGAGTTACCATACAATTTTTCCTTATCTTGGGCTTCAGATAATTACGCTGTCAGATTTGGAATGCGACTACATTAATGCTAGATCATGCTGCTCAAAACTCAATAAAGTAAATGATTCTTCTTGGCATTTAACGTGGTTTCAGAATAAAGCCCTTCATTTTAGCGCCACGAGTAATAGTGGTGCAATGTATATTTGGAGAGTCTTGGCAATATTTTGCATGTATCCTTCATGTATCCTTTATTTCAGCCTGTGTGTCTTTTTCACATGTGCGTCTTTCAGCAGATTCAGTCATGAAAGGCTTTTTTTCTGACCCTTGGTGCTCTCACATGGGCTGCTACTCTGAACCTCTTCACAGAACTCTTGAGTTCTGTGCTTTCATTCTTGTAGGTGTGCCACACCGAGGAACTCTGAGACTTTATAACTTTATAACTTTCCTCTGATGCTTCTGTATAATTTTTAACATTCTTTGAACAGTAGAGAGTTCTACTGTGATAAGAAGTACCATTTTAACCAAATCTACTTAAAACTGATGTCATTAAATCAATGCGGCCTTCCCGCATGGGTGTTCACTTTGATATAAAGGTATCCTTAATGAAGGAGAGAATGCTACAGGACACTATCAAGCCGAACATGTGTTATTGCCAGGGGATGACCCAATTTAACTGGGACAGTTTTCATATTGATCAACTTGATCTGTTCCAAGCCTGAGGGTGTTTGTATGTCCTGTGTCTGCAGATTTTAATTATCTGCTCCTCTTATTTCTAAATCCACTGTTCTCTGCAGTGATTTCACATGAGCACTGTATACTTTCTTAACTTGTTTTCTTAAGTGCGTGTGTAATACAGTGGTGTTCAAGCAGCTGCTGTGCTTCTCTCTAGAAATTCTTGTAATACTTGGATACAGCACCTCTGTTACAATATCTTAGGGCCTTGACTCCTGGCTTACTTGTATGGAATCTGTCTGAAGGTATTAATTTCCCTCCAGTGTGATGAAATCACATTCTTCTGCCATGAATTTTCTGTCTGTTTGCATAATTAGAGTTGGATGATAAATCCATATAGATCTCTCTTTTTTTTTTTTTCTTGGAAAATTTACATTTGTGCATATAACCCTTTTCTTCCCTTTTTACAGTGGGTGGTCCCTGAGGTGATTGGACATGCTGTTGTAACTGTATTAATGCTTATTTCATTGCACTGGTTCATCTTTCTCCTTAATTTGCCAGTAGCAACATGGAATATATATAGGTAAGTGCAAAGGATTTTGTGTGCTGCTTTTTTTTTTTTTTCTTTTGTCACTGTTACTACGCTTAAACCTGAACTAGTGTGAAGATAATGTGTCGTGATGTTTCAGATGTGTTCTAGAGCTGCTAGTCATCTTCATGGATCTAGCTTAACATAAAACTTTCTGTGCAATTAAAATTACAAGAAATGTAGCATTGTAAAGGATATGAAACTTTTGGCCTTTCCTTTATTCTCTCTAGTGTCCAGGAATCTTAATTGGTGAATCAGTCCCAAGTTCGCAGGAAATAATTGTTTGATAATTTGGATTATGAAGTAATACTGCAAACAAAGCTGTTAATGTTTCTCGTGCTTTGCCTCCATGCCTGATAGTGGTATTGGCATGACAGTACTTAAATGTCACCATTGCTTACGAGCGTAAAGCCATCGGGCTGCGGTGTTGTCCCCTGCACCCTCCTTCATTTATTGCCTTGTCTCTCCTGCTTTTGCAGGATTGGTCCCCTATCTCACCTCTTTGTATTCGGAAGGGTTTCTGGGCTTTTCACCTTATGACAGCTGTCAGTGGTGGTGGTGTGGCAACATTAGGACTGTGGGCTCAAGAAAATTCTTATTTGGTATCATCCGATGTGCAGAAAATTGAACCTTTGCAGGTGTTATGCTAGGGAAAACTGAGTATGGATTTGTCACAAATTATCTCTAATCACCGTACTATGCAAAGTCGAAAAGACCAAATGCTAAAGGTATAGGTATGAAAAGTTTGCTGTAATTCTTGTTTGTCTGAAGCTGCTAGGGCTAACTATTTGCAGGGATGGGTCTAGTTGCTGGTAAAATTAAACAAGAGGTTTCATAGCTCTCATTAAAAAGTTGAAGATCCCTTTACCACTAACTCTATTCTTGATCAAAATAACCGTCTATTTATCACCGTTTTCTACAAAACTGCTAGCAAGGACTTCAGATGTTTTTGTGTGGGAGTAAATGAGACAGTAAAACTAGTATGCTTACTAAACAAATGTCACCTAAGTGCACACACATGGGGATAGTTTTATTTGGCCACCTGTACGTACAACTTTGTTAGATGCTGTTGCACAAAATGATGGGTCTTCCCGTTGGTATCTGGCGGCAAGTACGGAGTTTGCATTTGATGTCTCGTTTAGGCTGGACTGTTTCTACAGAGACACTAAAGGGAGAAAACATTTTCTTTGAAATTTTGAAGATACTTTGCTGCTTCCTTTTGCTTACTGTCCTGGTTTGAGCTAGACAGAACCAATTCTGTCTGGTGATTTTTACTTCTCAGCTCAGTCTCTTCTGAGAGGCTGCACTTGCCGAGGTTACCAGCATGTTTTTGCAGACAGAGCCTGCTACCAGCAGTGGTAACACCTGATGTTCACAGTTACTGCCAGGGACTGGTGTGCAGAAAGGCTCTTGCTTGTACTTGTTCCTATAGTGACCAAGGCCACTGCTGCATCTTGTGTAACATGTTTGGGGTGCCAGGAAGTAAAAGGGCTGCAAGGAAGTAAAAATATCCCAATCCTGAGTTCCTGAATCCAGCTCCTGTATCCAGTTCCCTTCTGCTGCTGAGCCTGGGGCTTCCCTGGTGCCGCCTGCTCTGCAGCAGCAGTGGGGATTGCTATGGGGGGGAGTTGGGTTCCATATTGGTTCTGTATATATTTGTATATATTTCATTATTTGCTTATTTTGATTAATTATTTTCTCATTAGCACTGTTATTAAAACTGCTTAGTTTTCTTTTCCAATCCATAAGTGTCTCTGCCTTATTCCCTTTCCCCTTCCCATCTGGGGAGGAAAAGGGTTTAGAGAGCATCTGTCATAAGTTTAGTGGCTGGCCCAGCCTTAGCCCTCCATGCTTATTTATGTTAATATTTAAAGTAGCCACTCGCATTCCCTTCTAAACGTGGTCAGAGAGAATTTTCAAAGATACAGTTACTTGTATTTCCACACTTCAGACAGTAAGCTGCTGTTTTGAGCTGACAGCTCTCATTTTATATTTTTTTGTATGTAGGGTAGAGAGCGTGACGATCCTAAAATTCAGGATCATTTCCTCTATTTCACATGTGCAGCATAGGCAATATATGAATATGACAGCAGGATCCTTTGCCTGTCCTGCCCCAAGAAGTCAAAATGTTGAGCCTGTATTGCTAATCCTGCCCATTTTCAGAGGATTGAGGAGTTTCACCCTCCCTAATAACCTGGACTATCCCATCCATAGTTGACGAATTAGAGGTCTGCAAAAGCAAGTGTGTTGTTTAGCATTAGAAAGGAAATCTGATGATTTGGGATAGATCTTATAGTTGAGCTGTTGTTCAAGGGACAAAAAGTATGGTAGTCAGAGAAATAGTGGACTGTAAAGTGGGTTGAATACGCTGAAGAGGAAAACACCTCAGCTACTAAACTAGGATTAAGGGGGAACAGATGAAGTGTGAACCCATTGTCATGAACTGCAAACTTCCAGCATCAGCTGTACGGGTTTGAATCTTCTTTGTTCATTACGGTAATTCAGGAACCAGTTTCTGGAGTAAAAGCACATGAATGCAGAAAGATTTAATATTGTCATTCTTCTCTGGGATGAGCACAGAAATAAAAAATGATTGTGCTGTGATTGAAGGAGTCTGTGCTTTGTAGTGTATCTAAGTGATAATACTCTCTTTCTTCCAAAACCTGCTTAATCTTGATGAGTAAATGGCAGTTACAAGCAGTACAATGGCGGTTACGGGCGGTACTGGCTTAATTTACTAATTGTCTTGATGATTTCACTGAGAGTAGAGAGGTTTTCTGTGAAAGGGGATCAGAAACAAATCCCCTGGGAGGAAAAACAGGTCAGAAACAGCATGTATGGAGACTCTCAAAGTTGCAGTGTGTTTATTGTCAACATTCTACTGGCCCTCCTTGTTCAGCATACTCAGATGCTCATTTAATTTGGTTTAGTTTTTGCTGAATCTCATAGTGTCTTATAGAATCTCCAGTGAGACATAGTTTTGTCTTACATTCTCCTTGTTTTCAAACTTGCAGAATTGTACGATCTAGCGGGAAATTTCCTCCTCCTGTGGCAGCAGCTTCCACTGAACGGAAATACTGGGGGCACTAACGTGTATATTCATTAAAGCTGATGGTTTTCTTGTTCTATGTCGTTTTGCTGAAGGTTTTTGCTGTTTAGAATCTGACAACTGACCTGAGTTGGGTTTGTCAGCATGTCCAGCATTGTTGTGTCCATGACTGCAGTTCCTCAGATGTATAATAGAAGCTGCACTAGTTTGTAGGCCTCTTGGAAAACACCAATTCCCAGGTTCTGCAATGAAATTGCATCATTTAAGTGTTATCATTCTTCTTTGAAAGCAAAATTAATAAATACTGCCTTTATGGCAATAATATCCTAGAGATAGAAGAAAACTGTGTACTCTTATTGCTAGGACAAATTGGTACAGGAAAGTTGTGTTCTTTTTATTCCAGTAAAATGCAATACATTCCTAGTAAATGGGCAATAATTTGTATTAGAATATAGGAAATAGAACAGTTCCTTAAAACTTAAGATCTAGAAGAGAATTTCAAATTGTGATTATTTCACATAGACAATTACGTCCCATTTAAAAATAGTTTTTGTTATGAGTCAAATATGCTGCAGTGCTTTTTATGCCTCTGTGAAAGAAAGAGAAATACTGTGGTCTTTTTTTTGTTGTTTTTTTTTCCTGGTCTCCTGCTGCTAGAAAACATCCTTGTTTCTTATTGCCTTCCTGTTATTGAGATGAGTGTTGTGAGAGGGTGGGAGAGTGCCTCTTGGTGTACAAGTGGTGTTATCGAGTATTTAAAAAAATCCCAAAGTGTTCTATTCCAAGACCTTGCTTTTGCTCCAGGTGTAAGACAACGAGTTAAATTCCTGTGTAGAAAGAGTATTATTCCAGGAAGATGGAGCCTATATGACATTTAAGTGAAATAATAATAATAATAATAATAATGATACTATTTTAGGAGGAACTCAGCTGGAGTGAGAACTTCCATGTGTTTGCATTTGCTCACTTGAGAAATACTTATGACAAAAGAACAGGCTGCTTGTTGAATTTTCACAGGACATAAACATTTGTTTTGGTGGGTTTATTCTTCCTTTTGCTTACGTTTCACTTTGTTTTACTCAGCTTTTGTTCTTACCTGGGTTCTGACAGCAGAACTTCACTTCTTCAGTTCTGCCCAACCTCTCTTCCCCGTTGGCCTCGGTGTCTTTGCTGAGATAACGCAGGGTGGTCGTGACAAACATGGGAATAACACACAGATCTTTTGCCTGGCCTTAGGCTACCTCATTCTGACTGCTGGATTTTGTGATTATCTATGTGGGGTAGTCTGGGGTGGGTTTTTTTGGTAAATAAATCACTAATTCTTAGGTAAATTAATTCTCTTCTGGTCCCTTTCATCTGATAAAACTTTCCACTGTGGGTGGATGTTTCCTTCATAACACTCAGTAGCCACGACCAGCAACTAAAATGAACTGGAATCGGCTTTTACTTGGAAGCTCTTCCACTTACACGCAGGAAGGTGGGCTGATGCTTTTAGTACTTCGTGTCCTCTTACTCTTTGTTTGGGGGCTATAGTGGCAGAGATACACCTAATATCCTGCAACTAAAATAAAAGCACAGAAGAACCCCCTTATGCTGAATTGTGAAGCAACTCTTTAGATAAAAGTACCATCTATGCAAGCTCTCCCCCTCCCATGACACTCCCTCATGTTTTGATGATTATACTTCTGTTTCTGTTTTTTTTTCTTTCCTTAAACTTTCAGGTACATTATGGTGCCAAGTGGAAACATGGGGGTATTTGATCCCACAGAGATCCATAACCGAGGACAACTGAAATCGCACATGAAGGAAGCCATGATTAAACTAGGCTTTCATCTGCTCTGTTTCTTCATGTACCTTTACAGGTTAGTTTCAAAAATTGTTCCCAAGGAACAAAGGAATAGCCTGCCAGCTATTTTTATTGCCTCTCTTCTGCTATTGTAGTTGCTAGTATTCGTGCCTTGTCTTTTTGCATCCTGCTAAGCCTCAGTAATATATTTTGACAGCTATCTGCAGGCTCATTACGGGCCTTTATTCTTTCTGATCAAACGCTTTGGAAACCTGGACTAGTCCTTAATCTCAAAACCACTATAAGTACAATATAAAGTGCGACGTGATTTCAGCACCTAGAATAAGTGGCCTATTTAGAACGGAAATAAGCTCGAGGACCGAGTTTATTTTACAAGTTCTGCTTTGGAAAATGAACTTGATGTGGCTTAGTTACAGTGGGTTGAGTTCTGTGATGGGGCCACTGACTATGAGGTGAAAGAACTCCTGTTCTTCCACTGCAGAATTACTTCTGCAGTCTGTGCCTTCGTACGCAAAGCACGCAGCATAGGCTCCTTGCCTTTCTGTTTCAGAATGAAGTTCAGTTCTCACGCAAGCAATAGCTACTCCTACTTGCACACGCTTCAGTAATCCACTGGTGTCATGTTTTCTGTTTTGTCGCAGTATGATTCTGGCTTTGATAAATGATTGAGAAGTTGAAAGAGAGCCATTAGCTGCCAAACTGGGTCATCACTCCAGTGACTGGTTGTGGAGCCACAGACACCTTCCGAACGTACCTAGATTAGTGTCATCATGCAGTATATTTTTCCTCTTTGAACAAGAAATATTTTTCTGTATTTTTAACATAAAATATTTTCAAAAGACATTGGATTTGTGTAGCAGTTGTTTTTGTTCCTTTACAACCCAAACTGCTGGAGCTTCTGCATCTGTAAGCTGAAATCCTTGCTTACAGAACTGATCTGATAGGAATTAAAAGGTGAGAAGGGAAACTCATTCCAGCAGCATGGGCTGATAATAGTGGTAGTTCCAGAACAAGTTTTAAGTGCAGCTCTGATGTCTGCTTCTTACTGAAAGGTGGTCAGGACGTGCCTCTGGCTGTCACGCTGTCCTGTTAAAACCCAGTTTGAAGCAGGACCTGGAACACAGATTTCAAAGTAGAACAGTAGCACAGCTTGCATCTTTGTGTCGGTGTGTTTTTCCAGCTAAAAAGCAATGGAATAAAAGTTACGCCTGTCTCCCTTTCCACCCCTCCCTCCAACAACCTCTATGAAGTCCTGTGTTTGGATGGATTAAGGTCCCTTTGGTGAAAGTGACACTTGTGTGTAAGAGTGAAAAAAAATGGATAAATAAGAAACATGATTAATATGTGCTTTTTCCCTTCAACTCTATTTTGTTACTGAAATACATCACCGACCTCCATACAAAGTAAACGTTGTACGGCGCTGGGGCTGGAGTTGGTTACAGAGCAAAAGACGCTGCAGTCACTGCTCCATGAACCTGCTGTTTCCATTATCCAGTGAGGTGAATCAAGAGTATGTCTAGCTTGGGGAGCTGGCCTGGTAAACCATAACCCAGTTATCCCAATTGTGATGTGAGTCTGCTGCAAAGACACCAGCAAACTAAGTTCTTGTGCAGCTCTTGCATCAGTGATAAGTACATAAACCCTGAGTTTGTACCCTCGCTGCCCAATAACCGTCTTCAAATTGTTTATGTGAGCACAGAAAGTTTTTTAAAACGGATTAAGTGAAACACTTCAAAAATACACTTCTGAAATTTAAGTCCTAAAATTTATGACCTTTTCATTCTTAAGTACTGGTTCTTTGCTTACCTGTAAGCTAGCAGATTGTTTTCATGGCCAACGGCGAAAAGGCAACACTGAAGCTTGATTTCTCTACATACCTTGTGTTCAAG
Source organism: Trogon surrucura (assembly GCA_020746105.1). Classification (NCBI taxonomy): domain Eukaryota; kingdom Metazoa; phylum Chordata; class Aves; order Trogoniformes; family Trogonidae; genus Trogon; species Trogon surrucura. The sequence goes on from CM036618.1 coordinate 107,490,690, forward strand.
TGTTTGTTCTAAGAAACGTTTGGCTTTAAATTTATGATGGACCAAGTTCAAGTTCAGCTATTGCCAAGGTGAAAAACTGAAAATTATGCTCATTAAAAAGAAACTAAGGAATTACCTATCACAGCTGCATGCCGCTGACTACTCGACACCAGAAATGGCAAACTACAGAAAGTATTGCCTTATAAAGTTGAAACTCAGACAGGATGGAGGTCTGGAAAAAGGAGAGCAAATAAAACTTGGAAAGAGAGGAAAACCAGTAACTCTTGTTGCAGCTTCTATGGTAGGCAATTAAGTTATCTCACTTGTATGTGAAAAAAAACATACTATGCATTTTGGGTGTTATCTATTAGAAGAAAGAGATGCTTAAGTTAAGTCCTTGCTGTAGTGCTAACAGTAGATAAATTTCATTACTCATGTTTCACACTGTGAAACATGATCATTAATCTGTAAATCCACCACTTAAAGTAGCAGTTTGATATCTTATTCTAAAGACACGATTTTCAGATAAGAGCTTTATTATTAATGAAAAACATTTATAAGATAGATTGTCTTCAACAACCGGTACCTCAGAATTACAGTGATGACATTAGATAGGGTAGACCCATTCCACAACGGAATTGATACAGTTTATCACTTGCTATGAAAAGCTTCTGTTGTCCTCTGCTGAGGCAAGTGTTTCTTCAGAGCTGGGAGCAGGACAGGGAAGGAATAAGAGAGAACAACATCATATGTGGGGGAAAAAAAAGGAGGAGATGGGTAGCATCTGTCTTAATTTATCTCTGACTTAGAGCAATGTGAATTATTAACCATGTCAGAACAACAAAAACTACAGGTATGTTTTCTAAGTGGTGGCTGTCAAGGGTTTTATATGAATGCAAACTCCCCACCTCACTTTTTTTATAAAGACATTCTCTGTTCATTCATTAATAGTTGTAAAAACCTCAGCAGCACACTCCAGAGACTAAATTTTGCTGTAATTATGCTGGCACCTTTGAAGCCTTCCTTAGTTTACAGGGTCATTTCCTGTCTTCACAGAGATCTTCAGAGCTCAGTGTCAACAATAGGAAAAATGTATTTGCAGTTGCTAAAAACATCATTCATTAGCTGGAAATAGAGATCCTACAGTCTTCTACCTCATGGGAGATCCACAGAGTAGTAAAAATCAAAACAAACTCCTTATTCCCTGGGGCTCCATCAGGGGAGAGAGAACACGATAATTTAAGTCCAAGCTGACTACACGAAATTTAAGATAATTACAAACTTCAGACTGATTTTAAATGAAAGCTGATTTAACGTTATCACTATGAATCAGTGGGAAACCAAACACCGATTCCCTCATTTTCACTCACCAGATACTCTTTCCCTTTGGAACGGAGATATCCAAGCATCACTTCATGAGGGGACCATTAGCTTAGCCTCCAGATCATTAGCTGTGATTTATAGGAAGCTCTTAATCCATTAAAATAAATCTGAAGTTGGCCTACAGGGATACTGACTTTTAACAAAGGTTATTAAGCTCTTTACTCACCCACAGCCTAAAGCCCAGTCAGCTTGCTCAGATATTAAGTCATCCCACAGAGAGAAAGCTGCAGTGGTGCTGCATGTGGGAGGGCAGGGATTAGGTAAAACATGTATGCTAGCACATTTCCTGCTATCATTACCGTTACAGGTTGTTGGTTATTTAGCCTGTTTTATTAAGGAATATACTTGTCTCCACATCCCAGGAAATTACTGTTTTTTTCTAAAATAGTTCTGTACTATGGAACACAGTACCTCAGTGGGATTAATAGTGTGACCAAGTAGCCCTAAGAACGGTTTTATGCACGGGTTAACAGTCAACCTGAAACCCCAATAAGCCCCCTAAAGCAATTTTTTTTTTAATCTGTTCCATACCACCATAGGTTTCACAAGAAACTCTTGAGGATTCTGTTATTTTTGCCTTTAAGGGTAGGGATAGGAAAAGTTGGGCTACGTGGACCCCCATGTAGTTACTGGCACAGTCATCACCTTATCTTTAGCAGAAACATTAGAGGGATACAAAAGTCATTTGTTACTCTTCAGAGTGTTATAGGGCTTTTACAGTCAGGGGACAACCACGATCGCTGGCTGTCAGTAGCCTAAGCGTATCCAACACCTGCAAAGTAGCAGTGGGATGCAGCCGGCAGTGCAGAATCACACGGGTCAAGGTGAGAAGTGACAGAGTAAAACAGAAACTGTCCCTCCAGAGAAGTACCCTACCACAGGCAGAGTGTGGACTGCAGCTAATTACAAAATGCTCATCTGATATCGTGTTCCTTATGTAACTTCTTTACACAAAGCTTTTTAAAAAAATTAACTTTAAATTGTACACAGGCCGAAATTTCACAGTTCTGTAGTAATCATCAACATAGGGACAGCAGATAAGCAGTAACACCCTCCCCCGAAAACCTGACTTTCTCCATCTGCTGTGGGAATCGTTTACGGCAATCCGTAAACTGTGGGTCCGCAATCATACAACGCTCCTGCAAAAACTAGTACGCAAAGGGAGCAGCACAAATCAGCACGCTGTAAGAAACAGGGCATGGCCCTTCTCTTTGCAGCTGCATTTGAGCCTTAATATCTATCCAATGCTTAAACTGTAAGAGAGGGAATAAAGTTAATAGGAAGGTCCTCCTGGAGGGAGTAAAGACCTTTTCTCACCTATATAGAAGCTCAAAGAATTAAAAAGTGGAATGTGCTTTGGCAAAAGGTTGGAGTTCGGAAAAGCTACAGGAAGTGGAGGGCAAATTCAGGCACAGCTTTTTATTTAATGGAACATTAGCTAGAGCTGAGTAAAAACACCTAAAATTCAGGACAAAGATGAAGCTGGTTTAAAGCACAGGGAAGAAGGACAAGAACACACGGTTAATTGGAGGGAACAAAGGCAACAGCTGAGAAGCAGCTTCAAGAGCTCTCAGCCCCAGAAGCTGCTTTAGGTCGACTTCAAATAGAAGCCTGGAGGTCCCCACACTCCAGTTTAAGAGAAGCCTAAGCAGGAAACGCACGCACTTTGGGAGCACCTTCTTAATATAAAGCATCAAAAAAACCTCCCCAAACTCACAAACCCCCACCCGATCAACTAAAGCAACCTGTGCCTGGTACCTCAGCAAGCTCCAGCACTAAGGAATCGAGGTTCCCGCAGAGCCCTAAAGAACCAGACGCTGAACAAGGCAGAGAAACGCGAAACAGGACACGGGCAAGTCAGCGGCCGAGCGCCCGGCAAACACACAAGCGTGAGGTACATTAGAGCCAAACACCAAACACTGGGAAAAGCCTTCACGCAACACTGAGCGAACTCCTCTCTGGCTAAACTGCCACAAAATAAGTTTTCCTGGCAAGGGGATAAAATGCTACGGATACAGCAGAAACCTACAATTAACGATCGAGACGTTAACATCCAAATCAGTCATGTAAGTGAAGTTAGGGAAACTAAGAACTATTCATTCCAGTTATTTATTCTGTTTATTGAATTGAAAGAAAGGGAATACAAACATTTCTGTTAAGTGCTGTGCACCAACATGGAAAAAGTGTATTCTTTTTTTAAAAATCCTAATAAAAACAAATCAGAAGTTAATGTAGTTCCAATTGAACAATTTTTAAAGATATGTTTAAAATACTACACATTTATAAAATAAAAAAGTTAAAACGGTGTTCTGTAAATAATTAGTAAAACAAGTGAAAATAAATACGAGACCCAAAGTTCTTATGTTTTTAATGTAATATAGCAAAGAAATTTTTAACTACTTAATATAATCCGAGGAGAGTAACAAAAATCCAGAAAGTTTAAGAACGCAATCCTTTGAAACATTTAATATCAGTCCATAGCAAATAGTCATTACATACCAAAAGCTCTAAGTGTTAACTAGTTCCACCACAACTCCATATAAATCTCGACAATTTAGAAATCTTGAGATCAACAATAAAGTTCTTTTCTTGATCTCTACAGCTTGGTTTGTAAGTACATACATGCTTTGAGGATCCATTTTGTCCCCTAAGTTTTCAAGGAGCCAATAACTTTTTCCATCTGTGCCTAAAAATGTTAAAGATTCAACTCTAGCACGTATACCCTAATGATGAAAAAAAAAAAAGTTTCAAGGAAAAAAAAAAAGAGATGGGGCACGATGAATTTCAAATTTATAAAAATATACTGATATTAACCAAAACCTTCTGGTCAAAGGACACTTCACATACACACGACTTAAAAGTATGCAATGAAACATGACAAGTACCTAGAACATTTGGTTCTCTGTCTGCTCATGGAACCCACGCACACACACATTCACACCAGACGGGAGGAACACTCTCACAGACGTTTTATCGCATCCAGATTATCTGGATTAATAGAAAATTTGTCTACAGTTTATCTCAACAACTAGAGGCAGCTACTGCAGCAGTAGTTCAGCACTGCACACTTCAATTAAGTCCACCCTGTTTTAAAAAAAAGTGTCAGAGTCAAGAATTTTATTTTTTTTTTCCCTTCCTAAACATCAGTAAAAGTCGCAGTTTCCAGAATTAACTCTGGCAGCTGAAAAGGGTCTCGGGCCAATGTGGAATCAACAGCAGGAGGCTGAAAAGGATTCCCCACCTATGGGAGCGGTGTTCCTCTCAAAGAACGTTACATACAAGTGTTACTTTGTAGGTAAAAACATGGGCAAACTATGGAAAGTGCATTTTTCCTCCTCCTCCTCGAGTTACAGTAGTTTTGTCTGTTCGTCGGTAAATCCTGCTTTTCTTACATCCATTCTTCTTTCTCTACCTCCTCCTCCTTCCCCTTGAGGATCTACGCCATATCCCCTCAAACTATGGGCCATTGTACGAGTCCTGGGCTCCCTCTAAGGAAGCCTTCAAAAGGGATTTTGGGTGGGAGCATCACTTGGCAGGGTAAATGCGTACGGTCCAACTCCCAATGACACTATGAGTTTTATTAAACATTACCTTGTTTGAAGCCAAGTTGAGAAGTAACTGGCAGATTTCTAGCTCGCCATCTTTGCTCTAATCGTACGAAGAAATTATAAAGTCGAACTTTATAGAAGACAGAGGAAACTTAAAATAAAGGTGTCATTTCTCCCCCCCACTACCCTCCCCTCCAAAACACAGATCTAGCATTTTCCCTTTTGTGCTCCGTCGTGCCTTCAAAATTACTTACCTGAACAGCTAAAGAACATTCAGGTAATCAAATGCTTTAGCCTGCTTCTTTTTTAAAGATCTGCCTTGACAATAACCTGAGGCTACTGTATTTTAAGCAAACAGCTGACCACAGAAAGTTACAAAAGGATTACGTGCTTACAGTATCTTCCTCTCCAAAACCATAGTCTGTTGACTAGCAATACAGCCATTTATTGCAGGTATGTACTCGTTCCAGCCTACAAACATTTTTAAGCACATGGAAAATCAACGTGTTGCAATCAGCAAACTTACTTGTTCTCCCCCCGTAGTTACAGTCCGTGTACAAAAAGTATTGGTACTTTTCAGTTCACATATGGTGAATATGTGAAGTGTTAGAAATAGTTGAGGTTCCTCTTTAATCTACAGGTCAGACTGGCAGTCACGGCCCCCGGAGCTATGAAGTCAGCTGACTGTGGGACCGAGTAGTCTGGCAAAAGGAAGGTTGCTCTCACCTTTCTGTCCCCTCTGCGAGCAGCAGAGCTGTGCAACGTGCGGTTACTGAGACACTCTAGGAACAGCGACGTGTACACGAAGCTTTCCTTTACCTTGCATAGTCGCCTCACAAAACTGGAGCGGAGGTATCAGAGCATGTGTTTCTCCCTAACCCTACTTCTAAATACCTGAAGTGTATATTAGAGGTACAAACCAAATCCAGAAGAGAAACCCCAGAATGGAAGGGCAGTGTTTTGGCAAAAGCATCAAGTTTGAATTTCTAGTTAAAATGCATTGCAGTGGAAAGCAGGCATCAGCCCAGACACACCTGCGCACAGCTTGTACCACCAGGTAAGGAGTCTCGCTTTGTCGAGACGTGGCCACCACATTAAAAACACAGGTTGAGGTGCGTTTGAGACTTTAAATCTAAACTTGAGTTTGAATCCAGCCTTCACCCCCTGCCTAAAGCTCCCACTGAAGTCCCATGAGTATGAGGTAAGCAAGTAGTGCCAGACCATTGCACGAGCCATCGGTAAGAGACACAAACCCAGGATTATTCTCCTTACTCTCCCTAAATAATGCTTTGTCTGAAAGGACAAGTTCCAGAGAAGGGCAATAACTAGGGTAACTTCCAAAGATTAGTCACCTAGTGGCCTTGCTTATGAATTACACCATGTTCTGAACCTATAAAACACTGTTTACAATTTAGGTATTTAATTTAGGTATTTAATTTAGTTTACTCAACTTGGACTTTAGGAAGCTGTCCATTTCCCTGTAACACTGATGCTACAGGAACGAGACTGACTGATCTTACACTGTGTGACCCAGGAAGAGAAACAACTTCCTCTAGAACTAGCTAATACAACGGACTGATCTGTGGTCTGAAGTTTTATTTCCAGTCCTCTGGAACAGCAATTGCTATCAAAGAAATTCACTTCAGTACTAAAGACTGATGTACTAGATCAAAGATAAGAACATTTAAGTTCCTGCTTCACTGTGGAGGTACTAAGAGAAGACTATGTCAGATTCAGAGCTGGTCTCAACCGAAGTATCAGAATCTTAAATCATGCTTAAGTTTACACACAAGGCAAGAAAAAAAACCCACCAACCGATGGCTGGAATTTAAAAAATAAAAAAAAAAACCTCCCCCCCCCACCCCCCCCCCGGAAAAGGGAAAAAAAAAGGGACTGTTTATGTTAAACACCACATTCCCATTCATCACAGTGGCTACACTTCTCAGAAACTCCAGCAAACCTTCCCCCACCCTTCTTCCACACATGACTAACGAGGACACTAGATTATTATCTCATTAAAGGATGAAGTCCACACTTCTGCTCACATCAGTTCTTGGTGGCATACCTTTCCCCACTCCCTCTTTACTTCACAGCAGTACCTACACTACCTTTCCACCCAAGGTGGCAAAAGGGAATCCAGCGCCGTCCCATAACGAATTTGTGTAGTGCAGAAGCACAAACGTGAGGCCATTAATGTCAAAAAGAATAAATACTTAAATTATAAATGTCTTTTTCCTTAACACGGGATAGTAGTGAAACTATTCTAGATGTGTCAAGATGTTCACAGCACCAGCTTGCAACAAGGTCTGGGAGAGGCATTTAAATCTGCAAACTTAAAAATACATTCTCAAAATCTATACACCTTTGTTTATCAGACAACAAAAAAGCTCCATCGTAATACGAGTGTTTAATTATGATTTGTATGTTAATTACTTTTACAAAACGTTGACTTTGTGAAGAAAGGATTCAACAACATTCTTCCCTCAAGGTGTAGTCTACCTTTCACCAGCATTCTTGCATTTATTTACGTAATTAAAAAACCGAAGATACCTTATCTTGTTTAAACTCTTAGTCTGGTGGTGCACTCTGAACACTTTTTTTCCCTAAATATCTGTGAAGATGGACAGTGAGTTTCTCCTTCTAAAACGTGCTTCACTGCCTACGTAAAGCTCCTTCCAGACACTGCTTTTGATTGGGTCTCAAGACACTCCGTAAAAGCATCAGTGATACCGTGTTTCACAACACTTCTTGCATTGTTTTAATTCCAAATGTATACAAATGAAGTCATTTTAATCCTATAAATAATTTATTTTTAAAAAATTGTGCTGTTAACCCCTTTGCAGGGCAACGAGCTATGTGAAAAGTACAAAACTTTTTGTCAAATGTGATACTGAGAGTGCTTTTGACATAGTTCATTGGTTTATCATCTCAATTTATATATATACTGCGCAACGGGCAAGGCTAGAATCCATGAACCAAGCTGCAAAGATCTCGAGCTAAGTAAGGCGGAGAGAGACTTGAGAAACAAGAGAAGGAAATACTTTCCTATCCAATGTATACTCTTCAGACTAAAGCACTCTTTCTATCAAGCCTTCTAAACTGTTAAATAAAGTGTTCCAAACAAGCATTTAAACTTCATTACACAGAAGAGCAACAAGAACAGTAGCCTGCCAGACAAAAAGGCAGGAGGGAAAAATATATATACTGAGTTCAATGGTTAGCCTGAATGTAGCACAGTTCTTCACAACCGATGGGGGGGATAATTTCAACACGGTGTCCAACAACGTTCTAACGACGTGCTTCATCTCGACTGGTTACTATGAAGCAAGGTGGTAAATGTTTGGCCCCAACCGGGCTTCAGAAATGGTTCTTTTTTTCATGACGAGCATGTCTGTCCAGCTATCAATCATGTTTGTTTGCACCAAATCCCAAGCCATTTAAAATACGACTAATTAAGTTAAACTGAAGTCGTCTGCTCCAAATTCGCCATCAACTATCCATGCTACTGCATTCCTCTGAGCAAAAACAAAAACATAAGAGAAAGAAATCACACCTTGAAGATCTCAAAGGTTAGTATTTCTATTACAAGGTCGTTAATACAGTCTACTTACATAGGTTTTACTGGACATGCATTAGTTCATGGATCTTACAGTGTAACTAAATCCCATGTTAAAAATTACTTAGATATCATTAGTCATATTAATTTAGGGATTAATTTGGTGTGTTACATGTCAATACACAAAAAGCAGCTCTTCTAGAAAGACATAAAACATTTGCATTCTGGTTCCAGGGGAGTGTGCTAATTACAAAGCTGTCTGTCATTCACTTAAGATCTCCAAGTTCTTAGACATTATTCCATGCACTTAAGACCTCTTGTGGAAGCACTGGTGAGAGAAATCCAGTTTCTACTGTTTTGATTTTTATGGCCTTTACTAGCTCATTTTCTGGAGGTACTAAGAAGGAGCGAGCAAGCAGCTAATTGGGGAAAACAAACAAAGAAAACCGCAAGGAAAACCAACTGGAAGATAGGCTCCGAGCCCTTAAGGGTGCATTCGAGGTGTTACCAGCAGGAGATTGGCCAGGCTGGTCCACCTAGTCCAATACCAGAAGCAAATGTGTCAGAAAGCACAGGAGCAGGGAGAGGAGGCCATTCTTTCTCCTAATATTCTTCCAACTTCCAGTCATTTTCACCTAAGGGGCATTCGGAGCTAGAGGTCTTCACTCCGATCTAGTAGCACACAATAGATTTCTCTTTGATTACTTTGTCCAAGTTCCCCTTGAACTCATGTCCACACCCAGTATCCATGAGGTCGCACGGTAATGGGATATACTGGCTTTCATTTTAACATCTACTTGAATATATAACAGAAGCCCATAAACTGAAGAACAAGAGGCAGTCATCTCGCTACCAGTTCTAAGGGGGAGGTCACAAGGGTTGGGAACACACGTACATTTTGGCAGTGAAAAAAGTTGCATCGTGTCTCCCTCCTGGACACGGGTAACTGCTGATGGCCAGGAAGGAATCGCGTGTCTAAGAGATTTTACAGTGAGAATCTTCACTCTCTCCAGACTTTGGGAATTTCTTTTGTAAACACTGTGGTCAGAATGCACTATTTAAATTTTAGTAACATTGGATGTTTCTAAGCCTCAGGCATTGGAGGCAAGATTTAAGAAGTCTACATAAATAAATTGATACAACCCTGAGGTCCTTGTGACACCACAGTTTTCTATAGGGCCATGTCAGAAATGGGAATACAATTTTGGAAATACTAGTTGCTTCCTTTTTATTCTACAAATATAAATAAGTTACTGGGTTTTTTAATGTATGGCTGTTGATTTTTATCTTTTTTTTTGTAAGAGTCATGATTCTAACCCCAGAGGTAAAAGCGTATTTCTACCTTACTTATGGTAAAGAAAATCCATGGAACCAATTGCCTTTGATGTAAGCTTTTAGTGATTAGAAAACACAGAGACACACACGTGCGCGCTGTTTTTTACCTTCAATATCCTGGTTGTCTACGAAAGGTGCTGGTCCCCATATCCTAACAGTGCCATCATCGGAGGCGCTGGCCATCATGGATGGAATCTGCGGGTTCCAGCTCACACAATTAACAGTACGCGTGTGCCCCGTCAGCTCCGCAATTGGCAGCTCACTACGCTTGTGCCAAATATATACTTTGTGATCTAAATAAAATATGCATTTAAAAAAATTGAGAAACATTGTTCCGGACAGACTAACCTGTCATATCAAACGGCACTTCCACACAAGCTCTCAGTAACTAAAAACCCATTCATGTTTTAAAACTCATGTCTAAAACCCACATCTGTTGAATGTGTAATAGCACCAACAAAATTTTTCTCTACAAGCGATCAAAAGAATGTGGGTGAAGTTCTGTCACCAAGAGGAATGTTCGCTTTTAAGACTGGCCAGTCTACTACCCTTGGTATTTGAAGAAAAACATTTGATTACAATGCAAATAAGCCAATACATGGCTAAAGAGAAAAACCAAGCTACTCTTAAATTAAAGATACAGAGTTGTAATCTCATTCAAATGAAGTCTTGAAGATTATTTTTCTTAAAGAATCATATTTACAGATTAATACATGCATTATAAAGTCATGAGTACTTGGGCAGAACATTTACAACTACCACCTGTTGATGAGATCACAGCTCTATATAGTTTATGAAATACATCTTGATACTAAAGACCTAAAACATCCCAGTGAAAGTCCAGACAGTGCAAATGAGGGGGGAGCAACAAAGCTTAAGGTCTCAAATTGTAAGCTATTACTGCCTCAAACAACTTAAACAATAATTCATTTTTGTGTAGTATTTAAAGCTATGAATTTGTATATTCAAGTAGATGGAATAAACCTACAGATCTTATTTTGTGATAGGAAGCTTTTCATTACTTCTAGCGATATGCTACAAGTAGAATAGCAAACTAGTCAGACACTCCATTCCAATTTTTAGAGAAGTGTTACTACTTTAAAACCAACCACATTCAAGAATAAATGACTAAGGGCATTTGTTGCAGTGTTTGCTTTTTTGTTGTTCCCCCCACTCTCCCCACAGCTGTGAACTAGTAGCCTTTAACAAGCCTGAGGGTTGAGCTCTCCAGGAATGTCTTTGGAATATTCCAAGCAGAGCTACACAAACTTGACAAGTATGTATTACTAGTGTTACACAAAAGCCTAGTGTTTAGGTCTAGCATATCAAATCAGAGCATTTTAATCTATCTGAAAGGTTTTAATGTAGATGTCATTCTGAAAGCTTAGCAAACAAACCAATCCTCCTCTATGCCTCTTCCCAACCCCTTACAAAACAAACTTGCTCTCTGACCTACCTGCTAGAATAGCATCACGGAACCATGTGAAAACTCATTTGTCTTCTGCCGAATCAGCTCATTTGAGTACAACACCTTTCTACATACTTGCATTGGTGCAAATGTTCTGGTTGTTTACGTTCCACTTAGGATTTCAAGAGACTACATATCCACGCTAGTCATCAAACAACACAACGCACTCTCTGCTTAAACACTGGACATGCAAGCTTCTGCTGTCCGGAAGAACCAAAGCCTAAACACACAGACCGGTATTTTGGTGCTTGTCAGAAGGCCTGCGTTTTGTTTTGGAAAAAAACAAGTTACCTAGATAAAGGCAGCAGTCAATTTCCCTCTCAGAAATAGACCTTCATCTCCTTCCTATCCATGCAAACTTTGTAACTGACAATATACCTTAAATATAAGAGGTTTGTGACAATCGATTGCCTTTTTTTAAAGGCCATGACAATGCGATCTGTTACTTTTGTTTTGTTTAAGATACGTAGACTTTCTCAACAGTCACATTTGCAACAATTCAGTGCAAAGAGGCAAAAGCTTCAGACAGTCCAAACATAAATAGGGTGCCATCCATTTCAAGTACTGCTTGGTAATTTTTAGACAACAAAGATAATAAAGAATAAATAAATGGAGGGGGGGGAAGACTGGTGTAGTATCTACACATATGCATGCACTTCAGTATTGCTTAACACAAATCATAAACTTTTGGGTACTTGGGTCCCAAACCAAGACCCTTGTTCAACTAAGAAAAAGTTCAGACTGGATTAGAGGTGCTGTCCCTTCAGTCATTATATTCCACTGGGCCTGGCCAGAGGGTGAAATTTGGTTTCATTTTAGACATATTTAGTATCTTCCAGAAAAGCACAGTGATAACATCCTGGCCAACTGTATTTCCTAACAGCTGTGAGTTACACAGCACTAATATGGCTTGCTTAGATATTCCAAGTGTAATTCTTAGCACTGCATCAGCTTGAATCTTAAGTGACCTCCACGGGAGATGACGGCACTAAATCCATGACAGAACTAACTAATTCAATGTATAAACCATTAACTGATTTCTATTCTTGCCACAGAATTGAATAAAAACATACCACAAAACCTTTGATCACTAAGAAACACTACCAGACTGTGTCAACAACTGCTTAATTTGAGACTATGCTTAATTTGAGACTACTCCTCCAGTAACTGAGCTAACAACTCTATTGAAATGAAAATAAGCTCACCACACCTATATCTTCAACAGGCAAATGAAGCTCTTACTCGCCAGACATGTTCTGGATTCAAACCATAAGCCTAAGTATCATACCACAAAAAGAAAAAGCCTCAAAAGCACCCCACCCACTTCTAATTAAAACTGTGCAGATGCTTTTTGCTGTAGAGGAGCAAAACAAAAGATTCGTTAATGCTTTCTACTGCTACCATCCTCTCAAAAAGATTATTTCTGATAACACACAATTATTTCTCGTAGTATGAGGTGCACTGAGATTGTGGCACACTTACTCAATGAACCAGTTGCTTGCTTTTATAGATGGCAGTTGCTAACAACATTATAGAAGTAAGGTATAGGAAGGACAGTGTTCCGGTTTTGTGCACAAAAGAGGATGACGTTACCTTCACTGCCACTTGCGATGAAGTCTTCATTATGACCTCCAAAACATGAGTGAATTGTGTAAAATCCTTGTGTAACACCTTGATACTTTCTCACTAAAACTCTGTCTTGTAAGTCCCATAAGTGAACTCCCTGGGAATAAGAAGCAGAGAGTCTTATTTTATCATTGAATATTATTGACTGCATTCTTTTGAAACACTAAAATCAAATTAAACATGATGAAAGTACATTACTTCAGCCAACTTCATTACTGTTACTAGATCAAGAGACTAAGCTTCCAGTCTGTGGTCACTTCTGTTCTGACCCAAGGTTCTAGAAGTACAAATAAAGAAAATCTAATTCTCCCATCCTCGGACATGTCAACCCGCCACAATTTCTGCTGTACCTGGCTTTCCAATGCACTAGCCACATATTAATATTTCGTAGTAAGTATTTCACAGTATGAAAGTCTTGACTGTAAATCAGTCAGGAAAAAAAAAAGAAAAAAAGAACAGTGTCAAGAATAAGACTGCTTTCTTGTCAGAGAGTACCACGCTACATTTAAAAATATTGAGGCCTTCACATTACATGAAGCATAACTGGTTAATATCAAACATTCCAAATGGCATAAAAACATTTAAAAACAGGTAGCTGCAAGCAGGTTTATTTACATTTATGTTTATCATCACCAACTCACCTGAGTTGCTACATTTAACAAAGCTAAACGGCCATTTTTTGAAATAGTAAACGACATAATAGGGTGATCTTCTTGTACTCTGAAATTATAAAGACACATCGGTGTTAAGATGCAACACCAAGACAAAAGGCACATCCCATCTCTCCAACATTACTCGGGAAAGACTGTCCCTGAATTTCAAATTACATCTCTGTATGTCAGTACAAGCCTGACTGGCAATAGCTTGCTTGTACTTACGGCAAATCCCAAGACCAAAAGGGACTTCAGACCCCAAATTCAACTCCTAACTTCAAGGCAAGGTCTACTAAAATACACCAGGAATTGAGAGGACAACTCCTGATGAAATTGTCAAAACAACCACAAGAAACCTATTCCAGTGCTCAAGTTATTTCTAATACTTGATTTAAGGCTTCTTGTTGGAACTGGCATTCACTAATTCTTGTCCCATGTTTTCCTCTTTTTAATACTGAGAGCATTTTAACAAGTTATTTCCCATCCTGCCCCACAAACCCTTCCTCAATCTTCTTCTGACACCAAGAACCAGGAATTCAAAACCAAAGAAGGAGGTAGTTACATGTTCCTGTCTGTAAGATCCTCAAAGTTATAACCCCGAATTCGCTGGTGTGTGTCCGACGCTAGAACAGTTTTCCCATCACTCAAGCACCAAAGGCATTGTACTCTGACCCCTTCCCAGGAGTCAAGGAGATTACCATCTAAGTCCTGATTAGACAAAAGAAAATAAATAGAAAAATTGTGCCGTTAGTCTCAGATTTCTGAGGAATTGTGACACAAGTATCTTTTTCACCTTATATTCAGACAATTGCTAGAGAAAGCAACCTTACTCTGCAAAAAGGAGGACTTAATGAATTAGGCTTTGGTTGTCTCAACCAAGGGCTTTTGTAGGGATCTGCCCTGGAGAGCCAAGAATCCCTTTTGTCACTTATTTTCTCACACATGATACGTGCAATCTACGTTAAGTCACAGAGCTCGCTTCTGCAGTGAGTGAGGTTTGCAGACTGCACTATTATTCTGCGCCCCAAATTCAGATGGCAAATAATCAAGAGTAGAATGACACTGTGGACCACTGTCCAAAATCAACACTAAGCAAATAATGAGGGTGCCAAATTTCTGTTTGCACAAGGCGAAGACAGCATGCAAAAATTAAGACATGGTCAAAATTCTGTGGAATAAACACTATCTGTGGTCAAAGACACCACTTCTTATTACTGTATTTTCTAGTGCAGCCAAGAAAAAAAAAAAATATTCCCAGCCCAAGAATCCTCCTTTAAGTAGACAAAAGATGCTACATAGAGAATTGCTGCTGAAATATTAGTATTAACATATAGCTGCCTTAAATTACAAAGGATCAGAAGTTTTAGTATACACACATACAAAAAAACAACTGAAAAAAACATGAACCTCACACATGGCCATGACAACAGTTTCATTTCTTGCTTTGTTTTCAACGGGACAGATGCAGAGAACTTACACACTGATAGAACTGTCCACGCTGACCTCCCGTTACAAAACGCTTCCCATCAGGATTCCAGGCCACGCTTGTTAAACTGTCTTCATGAGATTGGCTCATCTTTGTCCTCAGCTCCCCAGTCTGGAAAACAATCAAAGGCAGCACAAGGCCTTATACCAGAACCCTTTCCCAAAATAAGCACCCAAAATTTTATCTGACGTGTACCGTTCGGAAGTACGTATATTTCAACAAGTTGATTGAAAAGTAACACAAGCATACGAATAATGCAATAAAAAGGCAGAACTATCTCGGTGTCTCCAGTGACCCTGGACTTTATTTGGGACAATTTCTTCTGTCCCTCAAATCAAAGAGGGACGGACTAGTCAGTGTGTCAGACAATTGAAAGA
This sequence comes from Trogon surrucura, assembly GCA_020746105.1. NCBI lineage: Eukaryota > Metazoa > Chordata > Aves > Trogoniformes > Trogonidae > Trogon > Trogon surrucura. The sequence goes on from CM036618.1 coordinate 107,506,101, forward strand.
TTATGAATAAAAAGAGAAATTAAAAGAACTTGGAAGAACATTTACAAGAGAAGCAATATGATAAAAAAAAAAAAAGCCAAAATGTGGCAAGCAAAGAGGCAGGAGGAGACTATAAGAAAAGAAAGATGACAAAATACATTTTACTAAAAAGTTGGGAGTATCAGAGCATTTAGAACATTTTCCTCCTTAAGCAGCAGCTCTCCAAGCCAAAATTTGGCATTCATCCTTAGCTTATAATGCTACTGTTTGACAGGACAGAGTGCCAATGAGTGGCTTACCATTGTTAAAACAGGAGTGCTTCTCTCTATTCCCTTGTGCCAGCTCTAGTGCTCTTCACTGAGCCAATTTAGTCAATTAAACAGAAGTATTCCAAGGGTGAACAAAAAAAAAAAAAAGGGAGGAACATTTTTGTTTCAGGAAACCAAATTAGTTTAGAATCCAAGGCAGCATAAGAAAGACTATACAGCCTGCAATTGCAGCAGGGAAAGCTTTTATACCAACTCAAGTGCCCATAAAAATCAACAGCAGGAAAGGCTTTTCAAATTAATGGAGGAAACAGCAAAATGCCCTAGCATCTGACTGAAAGATGAAGTCTAAAATCATAAATTTAAGCCCATGAGGATCTTCCACTAACATCACTGGGAGGGTTACCCAAAGTAAAAATAGCTTACATCTTTTACTGCTTGTTAAAGTCTTCAATGAGCAATTGCTGCCCTTAGACGATAATTCTGCCCTCTGTTCCTCTTGGTTAGTTTACTGCTCTTTTCAGTAGCCCTTCTCAGGTCCTATGGATTTATGCCATCCCTTCTCAGAACTTATCAGTATCGAAATACACTAGAACTGCTGCACAGCCCCAGGCACTTAGACTTGAATGCTAATTTCAGTTCTACAGAGAGTATAGAATTTGTAGGTTGCCACAGCATTTTTTTCAAACTGAGGGGGCGGGGAGAGCAGCACCTCCTTTACATTCACACCTTTGCACGACAAGTTTGTAGAAATTACTTCTTTCATGCTTAATGTACTTAAACATTGAAACAGAAGCAGTAGGCTGACCACAAAGTTTTATTTTTTACTCTTAGTCACCACTTACTTGTACATTCCAGAGCCAAAGCTCAGAACAATCATCTGGGCCACAGGCAACAAGATAGTTGTCATCTGGACTCCAAGCAATATAAGAGACACCGTACGCATGACCTTCTAACGTCTTAAGTAGTTTTAGCTGGTGAGTATCCTGAAATGAGAGATTCTGTTGAGACAATGCAAATGAACTCCTACTAGATTTCACATATACAGTGTGCCCAAGCACAGCACAAGTTTGCTTTATGTAACTTGGCACCTGCATTTTACAAAACACATGAATAGGTTCTTACTGGAAAAGAAGTTGCTAGTTTACAGAGTAGGACCATAAAAATGAAAGCTTCTAAGTTCCAACACGCAAAAGTAAAACACTTGTAGGCATTTTTGTCCTAAGCTTCCGCGATTCTGAATGTGAAACACGAAACAGCAATGCATCCAGAGTTATAAATTACATTACTCTTGCTTTGGTATAGCAGGTTTCTGTAACGTCAAGTCCCTCTACATCTACTGGAATACAAAAGTATTACTATCAATATTACACAGAATTAAGCTACCTTCTTAAAAGTAACTTATAGTTAAACAGGGAAGCAAAGCTTCTGTGTACCATGAGAAGGGAAAGCCTCCAAGTGCCACTTTTTTTTTTTTTTAATTTGAGTGTAATCTTGTGTGTGCTGCTCAGAAAAGAAGTTCTACAGAATGATATTTTTAAAAGCTTCCTTGAGAGGTGTTCTTATTTCAGAAGCGTTGCCTACAGCAAGCTGTTGCATCTTTTCTGCCAGATTTAGTGAATGAAGCATACTTCACTTGCACAGAGTACCTTGTATCACCTTTCTGCTACAACTGTTCTTCTGCTGCCTTGTCAGAAGAACTTGACTTTCAAGCAGCTCATCAAAATAAATAGTACAGCTAGGTACCCTGAAACCACCACATACTGGCTTCCTAAATACAAACACATCTGTCAACATGGTATGAACACTGACTCTTGACGACAAAAGGCATATACAGAAAGCAAAACCAAGCTTGTTAAACTGTTGACAATAATTTTTACAAAGCCTCCTAGAAAAGGGCAAGTGGATACTCCTCCCTCTCCCCTCATTGACTTCTTTTTTTCCCCTGCATGAGGAATCCTTAAATCTCCTATTTCTCTTTGAAAAAAAGAGTGACTTATTGGAAAAATCTAGCTTGATTGCTTAAATTGCCCCTTCTCTTTTGTTTTAGTATTAAACAGCAGAGCACCTCTTGATTCTGAAGAGAACAAACGTGGTCAACAGAGGAACAGAGCGACACGAAGGTGCATTTCCTGGAATCAGCTTCAAGGGATTTGGTGACTCTCAGCCAGCACGCAGCTTTGATGGTTCTGCTGGTTAGAAAAAACTAAATTCCTCAAAAGAAAGTGGGCTAAGAATAATCTTCAACGCACAGAGAAGGAGGGGCAAATGAATGGACCTCCTCAAGGCCTCTTTTCCATTCTAATTATTATTCCTGGTCTGCATCTGACACTGCTGCGTCTGTAGCTAAACTGATCTGCAAGGAAACTGAGTCATGTCCAAGATTATCTCACATCCTGGAGCTTGCCTGCAACTGAAGTATTTCTTTATATATCTGGATTTAAAGTAGCCTGTCACTTCTGCATCACATTTGAAACTCATTAGGAGCAAGATACATAGGATATTCCTCTTCTAATGATAGGACTTCGTGGCTGTTACTATCACTCATGCTGCTCTCATGCATCTCTTCAAATATAGCAAAAGTGCTATACCATGTTTCGCTCTAAAAGAGTAGTCAGTGGTATTTCAGGAGAACATTCCCAAATTTAGTCAATCTGCTTCCACCCACCACCAAAGGAAAACTCATCACTTCTATCCCTTACATATAGCTTCCCAGATTTCTGTTATGTAGAACTACTCAGGCATCAACTTAAGTCTGCAGTAGCTGAGCTCCTTGGCTGAAAAGCCAAAAACCTGTCAACGGTTTTTAGCAAGTGCAGGGAAAAAAACCCTCAGATTTCTGTACAGAACAAGTTAAAGGAGAACTCTATCAAAGGAGACACATGCTGGATGAGGTGATACTCCTGCTGTGCTTATCCTTTGTGCTCTAGAGATTCTGCCACACTTAGTCAAATAACGCATTCCACACACAAACCTAGTTCTCTCAAGACATTATTTAATGCTGCTGAGTCTGCATAAAACCCCAGAAATGAACAAATAAAAAAAGTGAAGCACAGGTTAAGACAACTTAGACACATAAGGTCTTAAAAAGAAATAACTTCATAGTATGAAATGAAGAGAACATACGGAAGCAGTGTGACTTCAAGAGGGGTGACAAAGAAAGGGAAAAGCGAAGGATTCTCATACACATGAAATGTGTGGAGAGAGAAATATTGTTCTTTTAAAGTAGGGTTCTTCCATCACTTGCCCAGAGTTGGACGGATGTTTCCTTGTAGCTTTTATATATAAAGATTAGAATAGTTCTAAATATCTAAAGCTTTGAAAATGTGATTAAACTTAAGGTTCAGAAGTCATTAGCAACTGCTACAGGAAATTGAGAAACATGCTCTGGCAAATATGAAAATGAAGCATGAGTCATGTGGCCTAATGTTATTTAGGCATCTACCTCCTTTAAAAAAAACACCAACACAACAACACACCACCAACCAATCACAAACTAAAAAAACCCCTGAAAATTAAACCCTTTGAAAGCACTCAAATACAGAAGCTAAAACTCTACAAGGCTGCTTTCCCACTATTTACTAGAAATTGTTCCTTTAGCAACCCTTGGCCAAAAGGATTAGTCTAAAATACTAAAACCCACACATTTGGTTTGATTGACCAGATATTAGCTAACAACTCACTATAAAATGTGCTAATCAAGATGTTGGATATTAAAACTCATCAATATAAAAGGCAGACGTGCCTCTACAATCAAGTGACAAGTCGACAGCAGAAATATTTGATCTTTAATTCACTTAGAATTACTCTGTTAAAAAAAAAAACACAAAAATACACCAGCCCGAACAAAAAAAAAAAAAAAGTTAATTTCCTAACTAGCAAAAGCCTGCTTATGCTGCTCTGCAGCTCTTGGCCCAGAATACACTGGCTTCAGCAACAAACCAACCACAACAGTTCTATGCCTGAAAAATCCATAGCACTTGCTGTTAGTCCAGGGGCTATACAACAACTATGCACACAGGGTTTTAAGTTCTCCCAGCTTCTTAATAGTAAAGAGGACTCAAACTAGACAGCTTCCTAACCTGTAGTGGAAGAAAAGGATTAAGTTTGGCTCTCAAATCCTACTCAGGCATCAGGTTTACAAGTGTCATCCCCTTCACTAACACTGACCATGATCGTCGGTCTTTTACACCCCAAAGAAATACTCGTGCTGGCAGGCAGCAGTACCTGTTAGTCTGTCGGACAGAAATCAAAACCATCCTAGCAAGAGAAAGCAGAAAGGGAAGAGAAATACAAGTCACACACATTTTAATACATGCAGGACACTTACTGGATCAACTTGCCATATAATAACAGTTGTGTCCTTAGATCCCGTTGCTAATTTAGTGCCATCGTTGGAGAATTTACAGAACCACACTTCATTACAGTGTTCCGTTAGTATCTGCTGTGTATAGCATGGAAACTGTTTCCTGGGAAAAGAAAGGGATATATTCAAAGATTAACAAGAACACAGGAAGATTTTTAAAAAAAAAAATAATCAAGCTAGTAAAAACTAAATCAAGAACTTATTTAAATGCAAGACCACACAACTTAGAAGATTCTGCTATTAACTGCTGCTTCAAGTAAGCACAGAAGGCAGTGTGTCATCTAGAACAAAGCTCACACCACCAAGTGATCATAATTAATCATAAGAACATTCAACTCCCCTTATTTCAATCGCATAATTTGTTATGCTTTCATATAACTTGGAATAAAAATGTCCTAATTAGGAGTGCAACAGTTTGTCACTACACACTTCAATAATGTATAAGAAATACTTGAGCCCAAACCTCTTTGAAACATACGTGAGATTTTTTTATTTACATGTAAGTTTTTTGTAAGTATCCAACTCCGCTGTACCTTGTTAAATCTTTAGAAGTGATTCTTATACAAAAGTTGAGTAAAAGAACAGTCTTATTTCTTCTTGCATGTATTCTTGCAGTAAATTAGATGTTTCTTTGTTATTGTTTTGTCCCATTTTCACTTTCTTTGCAGAGCATCACATAGAATATCTAAGCATAACTAACATGATACCATTATAAGCTTTCAATTTAAACTGTTTTCCCTCACAAAACCTACATTATTTTGTAAAACTAAGTGTTTATCACACAAAATATTATATGATAAACTACCGAAGAAGAGTCAAACGTTCCTCTAGAGCTAGTTACACACTGAAGAAAAGCCAAGTCAAAATATTAAGTCACATAAGAATGGGAGACAAGTTTTATGTTATTTACAGCTTGCTTAGTGTGTAAGAATTTGAGAGCTAAAATAAAATAAATGCAGGCTTTTACAGCAGATGACTGTTTTCATAAGTAATACTGCAGTAACTACAAGTTCATAGTTCAGATGCACTAAAAGGTTGTCTCTAAGTACAGAGATTTTTTTTTCTTTAACTGCAGGCATCTTGAAGCAGTTTAGTCTTACAGTGAGTTTTTATGGTTCCTAGTACAACAGGGCACCTAATGGGACACAATAGTACCAATGTAACAGCAGTCTCCATGAATGTACAGTCATACTTCATACCGCAGATAAACTGGCCTAAAAACAACACTAAAACTTACTTCCTTTGCATTTGTGTTTAAAAATACAGTTTGATGATAGCCAGGCTGACCAGACACCTGAAAAAACTACTTCTTACCAGAAGCTAGAAAAAAGTTCTGCTTAGTACCTTCTCAGTCTACTTTCTTTTCCTAGAAGATGCTTCCTAGTCCATGCTTAAAGACTACCAAGCACAAAACTACAGTCCCTCAGTTCTTGTCTTACGGTAGAGAAGAATAAACAAAACACACATACACATTTCTGTAGTTGGCTTCCTTGGGTATGTCTACTTACTCACTTATAAAGAAACTCAAGTCAGTTCTGCTCCTGCTTTAAGCTGACCAGAAGCTTCGAGCTGCCACTAGAACAACACTGAGCCCAAGGTCAAAAGCCCCACCCATGAAAGAAGACTTTGTTTTCCTCCAAGTCTAGCGGGAAGTAGGCAAACCCTTACATGGATACACACACCTACAGGAAGAGCATTTCATTATTATTTAGCTGTATTGTAGTAAGTTAATGTTTTTCCTCAGAGCAGCAATTTGCTCTAGAAGGTGAAAGAGTCTTTATCCGTAACTCATATGAAGTACAAGGGGCACTCTGTGTCCCATAAAAGCCTTTTCAGTGTATTTCATTAAAAAAAAAAATAAAATTCACACAACTCTATAGAACAACAGCTCTTGTATTTGAAAACTTAAGAGAAGCAGCCGAAGTTATGTAGATATGAAAAGCAAGCAGTATAATTGCTGGAGTACACAATTTTCGTAGTAAGGTGGCCCTTAGGTTCCTAAAAAAAGGTAACAAACACAGTTAATAGAGCTGCCTCAGACACGTCCCAGTATTGAAGTATACTATTCTCAATCCAGTCACACCTGAGCACTCCAACAAAATTATCTTCACTTAAACATATAATCCACCAAGTTTGATTTCACAAATAGCATAGCATATATTAAATAACCCTTCTGCAGAAGAAAACAGCAGCAGTCTCAAAACAAGAAGCCAAAACCAGTTGCCTGACAGTTTCTGGTTTTGGTAATTAGATATTGTTGTAGCTCAAAGGTTTGTTTGTTGCTTTTTTTTCCTATTTTTGAAATGTTTCACTACAAATTGTTCTGTTCAGCACAACACACCTGAATCATGTTGTTCACATACAAACAGAGCATCTAATAAAATTATCTTTCGTTGCATTTACAGAAGTTCAAAATTTTAAATAAAACACCAAACAGCTACTTTGTACAGACAATGGAAGATTCATTCCTTAGCTTCCACAGAGGTTCTTTTTCAAAAATGCTACATTAAGCTAGTAGCCAGAGAGCAGCAGCATTCACCTCTCATTTAGGCTTCACTGTTTGTTTGTAAACTCAGATTAAAGATTACTTACATGAAAGCAAGACAAAAGAATCCCCTCCCCAAAACAACAACAAACAACATCCCACCAAAATCACACAAACAAAACAGCAACTAGGCTTAAGACTCTCAAACGCAAATATAACCACCCCCAAGAGCATCAATTCTCTATTATCAGAATCTCAGGCACAATAAGATGAAATCCCCCACCTTCACTACCAGCAGTTTCTCCCTCTTATCTCCCACTCTTATGAACTGATTAAGTTTGTTGTTAAATATTTTACCTATTAGTGCAATTCAAGCATGCTTGATTCAAAATATTGCCAGAAGTCCAAAACAGATTAGTTTCAACTAAAAAAGGGAAAGTTGTCAGTGTTCTATTGTTTTAAGTAGTACAGAACTTAAGTTGTCTAAGCTATTAGACTACTGTTACGTCTGTCAGTTTAATCAAAATTTGGCTTCCACTTGTCTTTAACTCACCTCATTATGCCCAAGCATGGCAGCACGTACAGCACACCACATGCTGATCTCAGACCCCTGCAATAGGTAGGTACAATAGGTTGAGTTGAGGACAGAATGGAAGCCTTTAATTTGAACTGATTTTGGTTTTGTTTTGTTTTTTCCTTTTTGTTTGTTTTGGTTTTGTTTGTTTTTTAAGTACCTGTGAGTATCTATGTATGTACACATACCAAATACGTGAGTTTAGGAAGTACCACATTAGATGAAAAAACACTAAACCCTGAACTATGGCCAAACTTTTCTGTCACCAAATAGATTCAGATGGGTGAAGTTCAAGTCCAGATTCTTTGCGTATAGTATCTTCTATATCTGGCTCTACCTCGTCCAGCTTCAGTAAACCATGCTCTTTACAGATGGTTTACATGGCCTTTGGGTTTTGACTAACCACACCAACCCCTCCCTACAGAACATCTAATGTTACTGACTTGTGTAAAGACTAAAATTAAATCTCTTTCCATTAGTCTGATTTTAAGACTCACTTCTGAAGCAAGAAAGCCACAATTCCACTATCTGGTAACTTCCATTAATTCTTAAGATGGGCAACAGTCAAATGTCCACGCATACAGATACAAGACTGCTGAAACAACATCATGTAACCAAACTGCAAGCCAGACAATAATCTAGAAGAGTTACCTGAATACACGAAGCACCAAAGATATTTATTTTAAAACCTTAAGATAGCTACAGTAAGTACTATGGAAGTCTGCATCTTTAAAAACTGATTCCAAGTAACCCAAGAACGTAAGTCAAAGTAACTGAGTTCAGAAAGTTGCTATAAGCAAGTTTTGCAGTACTTAACTTCCTCAGATCAGTTAGCCTTAACACAAAAATATTCCCCTGTAAGCCCAAGTGTTAGCCTGGAACAGACGTAATAGTATCATATACAGCCCTTATTTTCTAGACGTTCTAGCCCTCATTCCCTTGTTACACCATGCACAACAGTTTTCCATAAAAGTTACACTGAGTTTTTAGGTCCTTAGCTGAGTTTTGCTGGATAAGGAAAAAAGACTCAAGTCAGCCATTTGCTAAAAACAAACATCTTTCTGCTTTATGTCTAGCTTAAAGGTTCAGAAGCAGCATCAGTTTTGTTAAAAAAAAAATAAAGTATCCAGATGATCTTAAGAGCTAATATGCAGGTAGAAGAGACGTTCAATTCTTACTGCCCTACAAATCTGAGAAAATAGTTCTTTATAATCGTATATTAAGTAAAACAAATGTAAACCAGAAATGTCTACTGCGCATTTTTATTTTGTGTCTAAAAGCGTCTGTCTCACTGTCAACTTTTAATAGAAGTTGAAGCTGAAAGCTGACTTCACGGAGCATGCTTCAGTAGGCTTTCTACATCCCAGTAAGCTTGAAGACAGAGTCCGGATAGGTAACTAGTGATTCCCCAGTGAGCAAAAAGTGATCACATGTTGATGATTAAACAGACTGTCTGTCCAAAGTTATAAGAAACAAGCGGCTACGGATTAGCCCAGTAATATATTCTATTCATACCCATCCAACTAACACTTTAAAGCTTCAATCCGGACCCTTTACTCCATATCCAGCTACTAAAGTCTCCTATACAAAGCTTTTCTACTCCTCCCCCACTACTCATTAAACGACAACTATCTTTTCCCAATCAACTCCTGTTAAACCAACTCGGAACAGTCTTCAAGTTCCTTTTAGCAGTAGGTACAATTAGATTATTTTAAAAGACAAAGAAGACATACACTTGCCCATCTTGAAAGTGAAAAGGGTTTCTTACCTACTACAAACATGATCTATTAGCAGCGAGACAGAATCTAGATTACTATCTAGTTTCGTATTATGATATAGGCACCGGTCCCGTTGTAGTTCCACAGCCTGACGTAGCAGGTTCTGTAAACGCCTTGGAGGAAGCATCACTGATGGGGGTAGGTATGCTTTGAAAGAGTTAAGAGAAAGAATTAAAAAATAAATCAAAACCAAGTTACAAGTAAGAGTATATTTAGATCTGAGTGTTTCTGAAAAGGACCTTAGTGAATAAAGCTTAAGAGCTACAGCAAAAGAGAGTGCACACAGCTTCAAATTACAGCTGTACCTCTGGAATTAGAAGCATGAGCTTCTGGAAAGCAGAGTTGCATGCAAGGTATTTGTCGTTATGGTATATGCTGTCCTGGCCAACAAGCACAATTTATACAAGCTAACTCAAACCCCAGTATTTAACAAAATTTGTAAAATTATAAAACCACAGCATGAGCTGTGTTCATCTAGAGAATTCTTTATTAACACTATCAAAATAAAGAATACCATAGGTTTTACAACTCTGATCCACAGTATTACACCAGCCAGAAGAAAGAGAGAGAAGAAACCATAATTCACTGCAAAGCCTGAGGTCACTATTGACCACTAGTTTCTAAGTCCATAGGCCACACGTAGTTTCACGCTCTTGGTATAGCTGGCATTTACAAAACATCCCCTCGCTCCAACCTGCACATTTAATCACCCAGTTATACTATTACTGCATACAGCAGGCCTAAGAAATAAGAGCTCCTATTACAAATAGTTTATTAGAGACAGCAAAAGGTTAGATACAAAAGACCAAAGGGTAAAGGCACCTAAAGGCACCTCCATTAACATAGAAATACAAAAACAACAACAAGCAAACACAGTTTAAGTCAATTCCCCAGGATATACCATTATGTAAGATGTACTGGATTTACAGAGGTGGGAATAAATTCTAGACACTAGAACATCTTACTCTGGAGTTTGTCCAAAAGTTTAGATCTGGAAGCTGTTCCTTTCCCTTCCCACTCTGCTTTTGCACGCAAGTCTTCTGCATGGCTACACATCAGATACCTGTTTAAAAAAAGCGCACACACACCAACAGACCAAGTCTTTCTGGAATCATTCTTTTCACTTTAAAGCATGATATATATTGTAACATTCCTAATGAACTGGAAACAGATGATTTAAGCTTGAGACCGATAGGAAAAAAGGCAGGGAGCTACTCCACACAAATGCGCATCTTCTTCAGAACAAACATCTACAAACTGGCAATAGAAAAAAATAAAAAGAAACAAGTACATTTTAGGGAAGGTAGAAACATCTTATTTTCACCTAAAAGCAAATCAGACTATATTCACCTATTTAATTATAAAATAACAGACTAATCATTCCCAAGATCAGATGACCATACACATGTATGTGTTAATTCAAGGACTACAGAAGTAAACCACCATCAGGTTGTTTTCAAGCACCCATTTTAGCAAACCTCACGACAGCTTATTAATCAACAGGATAACAGTTTTAAAGTTTGAGTTTTTACAGTGTCAGCTATAGAATTCCTTAGGAAATTCCACTGGAAGAACTCTCCAAAGTCCAAATACTTACCCACTGAGGACGTGAATGCGTTCTGTATTATATTTCAGAGGCGTCAGTTCACAGCGCAGAACCTGAAGTGCCTCCAGGACCTTGCCGTCCTCCAGGTATTCCAGGTACTTCTGCTGCAGCAGCAAAAACTTCATCCTCTGACATGACAGAAAGCAGCAGTCAGGGGAAAAAGGTTGACTGAAGTTTCAGAAAACGTTTGAGCCTAAACAGAACAGTAGAAACCATTCTACTATGCCCTTCGGAAATACAGCTATACGTAATGTTTCATTACTCAATTTCTTTTTGCTGGGTTTTCAACAGTATTGCAGCAATTAAGTTATCCGTGAACTTCCTTCCTGCCTTATGGGGCTCCATGTATCTTCCTACCTCATTTCTCAGATTGCTCCCTTCACCTTGTCTCATTTTCATATTTACTCTCTCTTCAGCAAACATCCTTCAAACCCCAAATTAGACAGGCTTCCCAATCTTGCATTTTATCAAGAAAAGCACCCAAAAGCAGCTAATCACATATTTAAGACTGCATGACAGCACAGAACACAAGAGGCCAACTCAACAAGTTCTCATACTGCTTACATAGGAGCTGACACGGATTGTTTGCATAGCTGCATAACATACAGCAGTAACAAATTGACATTGCCCGAGGTTCTGTTTTGTAGTTCCATGTTAAGATGTTTTTCCTTGGGTATTGTATTATTTTTCAGGATTACAGAAAAAAAAATACAGTTTCTATATTTAGGAAACACTTCTCAGAATTAATCACTGCTATTTCATAGTGTTCCTTTCATCTTGTACAGTCTTGTGTTGTTTTCTTCAAAAACAAGCAAAAAACTCAAAACCAAACCTGCTATTCTAACCACAAATGTCTGTGGATGAAAAAAGAAAATCAGGCATTCATTCACTATTTTCAAAAACCTGAAATCCTAGCAATTTCCAATACAAATTTAGTAGAAACACAGTTTGGCTGTTTCTGGATGAAACCAACTGTTCTGTGTTGGTACATCTTTTACTGTTAGTTTTCAGAAAGAAAAGACATTTCTGGTCCATCAGACTCACCAGGTTAAAGAGGAAAATGTATATTCTTAGACATATCGATGAGAAACAGAGTGAAGATTAAGTGTAGCAAGATACATGTGCTTTTCTAACAAATGCATGACGAGTTCAATCACCAGTTTCCTTCGCTTTGTCAGACCTCAGGCACCTCACTGTTTTCATGCTCATATTTGGTCAATGTTTACTTAGTTTCAAGCACACTGCTAGCCTCCTTAAGTAGAGGGATAATTAGGAAGTTTAAGATGCTCCTGTCCTACCAAAGCTCGCATGTAAGTTGAAGGCTTACCATTTGTAAAATCCAAAGTTAAAACATAAAGCAGTTTTAGCTTCCAGAGACAGAGACGTTCAGTTCTTCAAAAGAATAGTTTCCACATGCAATGCTATTAACTTACCACACAGCTTTATGAAGCATAAACATTACATAATAAAGATTATTTATGATCAAATGTGTCTGAAGTACTCTATCATCCTGTACACAACAGGCAAATCCATATTATATCTCCAACCTGGTTCTTTATTTGTATTCAGAACTGTTAGAGTCCCCCGTACTGTTTTTCCAGGTGAGAAAACATTTTTTGGTGTTCTGACATGGAGAAAACTGAAAGACAGACACCTCAATTATTTACAGCCTCACGCGGCCGGTTCCATGCAGCAGGCCAGCAGACCTCATGTTGTTTCCTTACACACTATCAGCAGGAGGGGTAAAAGTTTCCTCTCCCAGCTATGCATGTGTTCACAAGGACGCGTGGGGATGCTCAGGCAATAGTCATACACCGTATCTCACTCCTTTTGGTCACCTCATACCGATGATCACCACCAGATTAAAAAAAAAGTTGGATATTTTCAGTTTGTAATAAAAACTATAACCCCTCCAACTCTTCCTTCTCTATGCACCACATATAATATTAAATTTTTATCATCTTTCCCTTAAACACAATAGGCACATCTGTGGCTAGACGCTCTTTCTCCCCCTCCCTACTTCTAGGGTTTAGCACGTAAATTTCATTTCTTTAGGGGAAAAAGTAAAAAGAGCAAGAAAAATTCTAAAAACCAGGGGTTTTTTTAATACCAGTTTCAACAACTCCACAGAAGCATTACAGGAACACTACTGTGCAGAATATTGTTGCCAAGTTATCCAAAGAGGTGTCACTGCAGGTTTGAGTTCGGAAGTATAATTTCCAATTAAAAAAAAAAATAAAAAATCATCAGTGCCATGTGTGACTGTGGCACACCAGCAATATAAAAGTCTCCAGAACAACACATTACTGTACGCTTCACACAGGAGTCTGCTGTTAACATAATGGAGAACCAGAGTAAAAGATAAGTTACAGTTTAAAACTGCTTATCTATAGCAAGAGCCAGGGACTAGAGTAAAGGGTCAACAGGGAAATGAAACTGATTTTCTAAGCTGTTTTGCCAACTGCTCCAAAACTTGCCCTACAACGTACTCAATGGCATGAATGCAGCCTCCTTAAGGCAAAAGCCACACTCCAGTGACATCACATTTCAGGATATTTTTTGTATTAGGACACACAGCCTCCTACTAATTTTTGTGCAACTACTGACCTTGCTGACACAAATTTCATTAAACAACTAGTTTTTGTCTTCATTTTCTCTCAATTACTTACACATCCTACTGATAGTACGCTAATTACTTCCAATACAACCTTCTCATGGTAGACTAGACCATTTTGAGTACATCATCTCTTCTAGAGCCCAAACAACCTCTTCTAGAAGGAAAGTTCATAATATTGGCAACTATAAAGTAAAAGCACAAATCCCACTATTTAAATAAAATATAAAATTAATCTGACACAATGCACCCCCAAGAAGAGCTTACTCATCCCCCATACTCTTTAGCAGCCTTGCAAAGGCAGCTTTCCCTTTCCAAGGGAAATAAAAATTCTCAAAATCTAAATTACATCATGTACATGTAACACAAGTGCCTTGGATTTGTTGTTATCTAAGTGTTTTCAACAGAAGCCTCACATCATTACACTTTTTACTGCAGAACAATTTAAATCTAGACAGCACCATCGCTTTGCTTATAGTAAAGATTCACCCTGCAGGTCCCCTGGAAGAGTCCAATACAACAGTTCCAGCACTACAGCCTGGCTGGCTTTGTTCAGTTATCACTACTCCATCCTGCCTCTCAGCTCTGTAGAGACGATGAAGATAAAGTGCATTAAGTTGTTGTTTCTAGAAGCTATTATTTAAATCTAAGTTGAACCTCTCATCACCTTGGGGAAAAACTAAGAGTTAACAGATTTACAGGGGTTTTGGTTTGTTTTAATCTATGTACTGTTAGCATTTTGCTTTCTTCAAACTACAGCCTTTGATTACTAATGTGAATGTTTAGTACTTTACTCCTTCACTGCCTCAATTATTAGAAGGAAAGCCCCTTTGCAGAATCTCATATTCTAGAAAGTTTTGCCTGTACCATGATTCACCAGCACAAAGTAATCGAAGGTGAAAGCCTCAGCCACACAACCGTGAAAGTAACAGGACAAGCATCCTACTGCAGTCAAGATATTGTGCCATTTTGATCACCGGTTACAGCAGCAAATCTTCAGAAGTGTAAAGAGTAAAATGTACAATAACCTAATTTTAGGATTGGATTTATGGTGTTATTTTTGACTTGCATATCTTAGCAAGCTCTGCAACAGGTTTATTACTGTACTAAGAATTCAAAATAAATAAGTAAACCCTGCTGAAACAACTCTTCTTTGAAATGAAGGTAACTAAAAGACATGCTGAGATCATCAGCTGATGTTTCATGACAAACTCAATGCAGTAGCTATCTGCTCGTAGTCTGCAGAACTAAAACCCAAATTTTCATAATTTCGTAGTCTTTATTACTTTGATAGCCTTGTAAAACACCCATAAACACAATTTAAAAACATCCAAAACTTAAATGTAAGATCTGATATGTAAAAGGCAGAAAATATTCTGGCCTATAAACTTTAACAAGTCTTCAGCCATAATTAATCCTGTCATTTAAAGAGTAATTCGTTCCAACAGGGAACGGTCCTTAATGCTGATAGCAAGAGGGACACTGTACAGGCAGATGGAGCCCTTTGCTTAAACAGCAAGATACAAATGGCTATTTTTTTTTGTTGTATTGTCTGCTGCAGGCTGTATACCTCCAGAACTGGGGGAAAGCCCCACTTAAGTAAATGAAAATTAAACAAAGAGGACAATTAGAAACTACATTCTAGATGACTAGAGAGGAATGATCTTCAGATTTCTTCCTAGGTTGTTAAGTTACCCAAGACAAATGCCATAGCATGTGTGAGTAGCCCTGAAGTAAGCAAAACCTTGGGCTGGCTTGAAGCTGATATTTTCTAAGTGTTACTCAAGGAAGAATAACATGCTTGAATCAGCTATAAAGTTTTCCTACAGATTGTTGCAAGACAGCTGTATCTTACATGCTGGAAAAGTAAACATGACTAATCACACACTATATAGCACTCAGCTGTGTTGACACAAATAGAAATAGCAGACTGTCCTGTCCACCCCCCCCCCATATTAACACACAGCATCAAATTGAAATCAGCCATTTTATGTTTCACACTGTCACCTGTAGAACTTGCAGCACTTTGCAGAAATAAGGAAATTAAAACAAGTAGAATTTTCAAAATACATACGTATCCCCTTCTCTGACCAGACATTTCAAAAGCAGCTATGTATCCTGGTTATTTTGTCCAGGTCATATTAACTATAAGGAAAAAACAAACAAAAAAAAACCCCAAACCCACAAACCACCAATCAAAGACAAACCACGAAATACACACACCCCCTACTTTGTTAAATAACTCTGTGTCATCTAAACTTTTAAGTACCCTTTCTTCTTGTATGCACACATTTTTGAAACGTCTCATCATACAGTATGAGTCACAAGTCAGGAGTCAGGAAACCCAAAATCTAATTCTCTGCTTTCAAAGAGTTACTTGCAGCACCATCTTGCTTGCACTTTCCCTAATCAAGACATTTATCACATTCACTACCTCCGACTTCGTAGTATTACCTACAGAGCATAAAGCACCCATCCTTACCTGTAATGATCTTTCACTAGTTCTCCAGGTGTTGACTATACTAATACCCATAATCTCAACCACGTACAAAAAAGGCGGGTAGTGAAGGAGGTGGGGACAGTGCACACGTGATGGAGCACACATAAGCTCAACTTATCCTTGCAAATCAGTATTGTCTTACTAGCACACACAGAAGACATTTAATACTGTTACCTGTTTTAAATTATATGAAGTTTATATAAAGGAGAACAACTTTAAAAAAGAAAATAGTTAATATGTGGTTCAGGTAAAGTTCAGTCTAAACCAAGTATTTTTATTGCGCCAAGTTTTATTCAAGCAGTTAGCAACATTAAAGAGCAGCATGCTTTCAGAGGCCCCCAAAACAATGAAAGCAAAATGGCCCATTTTTCCTCAAATTAAGCTCTCCAAAAAGTACAATATTGACACTTGGTTTAGTCTCTTGACTCCCTGACGTGTAAAACACTTTAATACTACAGAGAAAACTCTGATAGCTTCAAAAGCTAGAAACATGAGAAAAATCTGCTTCAAATGACAATCCGCATTCACCTACAGTGGTTTCATACTTATAGTCTCCACAAACTATTGAAAGTTGCATGCAGTATCCTGAACTACTTGAACAGTAAATCTTCTTTAAGAAAATCTTTGAGAAAAAATGAACTACTAGTCTAATTAAGAAGTGCTAAGCTTTGACCAAATTAACAGAACAGAACATACACTTCTCTCAAGTACCCTCTGATGTTTTGTTAAACATCTGTTTTTCCTACTTCACTTCCTGTTCTCTCTTTTTCTCCCTCCCCCACCAGACAGGAAATTATCTTGACAACAAATGAATCAGCTAGAAGTGGAGCTAAGAAGCCATCAGCTGATTCTTCATTGTTTACAGTCAGACACTTCAAAAAGCCTTGCTACTACTTTCTTCCTAAGTGACCCTAGTTGTTCTAATTTAATTTTGTTAAAATAAATGTTTAAACACAACAGAAAAAGCTGTTTGAAGAGCTAGGTAATGATTTGCACCTCAAGACGGAAAAAAAAAAAAATTAAAAAAAAATAAATCAAGCCAAAAAACCACTTTCTTCAAAGTAACTGAAATCATAATGACACATATTTCAATTGTCAAGTCATGGGATCTACCAACCTTTTATTTCTAGGTTCATCTTTTAAAAAAAAGCCATCCAAAGAGAAAAAGCTCTAAAAATCCCAAACAGCAATACAAATGCATTTGCTCTTTAGAAGCCATCTGGAAAAGCAACAGTATTGTTCATGGTCTATAGCAGCTTCTATATTCTTGCAATGTGCTATCACAATGCCAACTCCACATAAGTATCACTGCATTTTATTTCTAAACTTCTCTTCCCTCAAGAAAATCTAACTCCCATAAACACAGAGATTGTGAGAAGTATATCAGGTTTGAAATTAGTATTCAACGTAGGCAGTTTCTACAGAAACTGACCTATTTTAGGACTGTTGCAGGATTTACATTTTATCAGCTAAGTATGTTTAACAGAGTTTAAACATTCACTACATCAAATATTAGCCTCAATACTTTTGAGCTTCCAATCTCACATTCTAAAAAAGAATAAAAAAGTTCAGATTAGTATGACGTTTGCGATAGCATGCAAGCTGCTTAAAGTAAACAAAAAAGAAAACAAGAACCATGGACAACCAACTCCATGGCTAAAGATTGCACCACTACAATTAGTCCAACTATACAGCTCTGAAAGAGTTCAAGTGCGCCTCTTACCACAATTGCATGCGGAGAATGCACTAAGGCCTTAAGTTCATTCAGGTCGTTCTCAGCCTGCAGAAATGGGCATAAGGGAAAAAAAACAAACAACAAAAAAAGTATATAAGGAGGGTGGATTTTTAGTTCTCTCACAGATACTATAAATTTAAACAGTGGTTAATACAGTCCTATAAGCCCTACGTTACCTTATCCCATTCTCCTTCCATGACATGATTGCGGAATTTGGTAGCAGAAGGATGTTCTAAACGACATCCTGACTCTTGCATGAGAAGATCAACAGTCTGGCTGCAGGAGAGATACAGTGTAAAAAAACCCGACCAGTTTTTACCCTCACAAATATACCGCCTGCTATGATAACAGTTAACCACATTTATAAGTAACTTTAATAAAGTTAGAATGCTATGACCAGATTCAGATGCTTGTCCGAAAAGACTCAGTTGCCTGAGACATGTAAAAAGCTACCTATATCTAAAGCAAGTTGTCAATGAGCTTGAAAGCTTCGCTCAAGTACCATAAAGCATGTGACTTACCAGCCACCACAAAGAGCCATCCCTGCATAGAAGATAAACTTCATGAAGGAAGACACAGACTAGAAAGCTGTTAGCTACTGGCTACTATCCCCTGTCCCCTCCCTCTTCCCCCCCCTCCCCCCAACAAGACAACATGGAGAGCTACCACATCTGTAACAGGCCTAACTTTTTCTTCTTCATCACATATTAAAAGGCTGACTCCTTAAAATAAAATAAACAAACTCATGAACTTGTAGCCCTCCCCCTTTTACACTAAAAATAGCTTATTTACTGTGGTGTCGTCTATGAACAGTCACGAGTTGTCTGCCGCTGTAAACTCGCCTCTTGTGTCAGAGGCAATTTATTTTATGTGCTAAGTTCTTTATAATTGACCCATTCCACAGTGTTTTGAAGACTTCTTTTGTGGTAACTTCGTAAAACTTTATGGGAGTTCTCCAGCCTCCTTCCAAAATTATGACATGTTGGCTTTAGCTTTACTCAGAGAGCAAGTGTTGTGCTTAAGTTCTTATACTTCCCCTACTCCACTGGGAAATTGTCTTCCCTACTCTGATTTTGAGAAAGGGCCAGCATACTCCTTTCTAGTCTACGGATAAGATTATTATCAAAACCATGTGTCCAGCACAAATCTGCAGAGGCCTTCACCATTTACAAGGTCGGAGGGTTTCAGAGTGAAAACAAACTGCCTATTTAAGTGGCAGGTTAGCTTGTCCTCACTTCCTCCGAGCTGACAAGCCAAATCTTGGAGCTCATCTGCAAAAAGCCACCCCCCCACACCCAGCTGCGTGCTCCATTATGTTTACCAGATAACTTCTCCCCCACTAACACATTTGTATTGATCTACCCTTATCGGTGTGCGACTCGACTTCCATATTGCCATCCCTGGCAGAAGAAGCTCCCGGCCTGTCCCTTTGCAGACACCCAGCTGACCGGCACAGGCTTGGAAAACACATCTCAGGGGCTCCATTTTTGTTTTTAACTATTATTTTTCTAATTTTTTTTTTGCAAGCAGACCCGTCCCACTGCTCTGTCTCCAAAGCCAGGCACTGGTCTCTCTTCGTTGGGGACTACCAAGCTGCGACAGAGCAGTTTCGGCCACCAACCCTCCCCAACCCCCTCCTCCGGGCGGTCCCTTCCTCTCTCCTCGCCCCGGCTCCCCCCGCTTCGGGCTGCCCATTCTCCGCGGGAACCACCGGCCTCCTGCGACCCCGCGCCGGACCCTGCCGCCCCCTCCCCGCCGACGGAGCGGAGGACGCCGGGGCGTGTGTGCGGGCCCTCCCCCGGCCCCAGGGAGGCCCTTCGGTCGGGGCGCCCCGGCCGACTCGGGGGAGGGATGGAATCCTACTCCGTCCCCCCCGCCTCGGGTGCGGTCCCCCCTCGCCCAACCGCGGCCTCCCGTCCTCCGCGGCCACTTACTTGAGGCCCAGGCCGTGGAGGTGCTGCCCGATCAGCCGGATCACGTCCTCGTCGGACTGCGAGAGCCGCTTCTTCTTCTTCAGGGCGCTGCCGCCGCCGCCGCCCCCCAGCTCCGCGGCGGCCGGGCCGGGGCCCCCGGCAGCGGGCACCCCGTTGTTGACGCTGAGGCCGCCGGGGCTGCCGCCGCCGCTGTTGGCTGAAGGCAGCAGCCCGTTGGCGTGGGCCAGCTGTTCGCCGGCGGCCGTGCCCGCCGAGGCCTCGCCGTTCTGAGCGCCCAGGCAGCCCAGCTCCGGGCCCGCCGGCCCCTGCGGCGGCTGCTGCTGCTGCTGGCCCCCTCCTGCCCCGTTGGCCTGCATGGCGCTACCGACGCCTCCGCTGCTGCTGCTGCTGCTGCCTCTGAGCGGGGCGGCAGCGGGGGCGAGCCCGGCGGGGAGCGAGGGGGACTGGGACGAGGTGAGGCCTGCTCTGCCCGCGGAAGCCCCGGGCTCTCCTGCTCCCTCCACCGCCGCCGCCGGGGAGGCCCGGGCTTTCTTCCGCGGGGGCGGGGAGGCTCCGCCGGTGTCCGAGTCGGAGGAGGAGGAAGCGGAGGCCAGAGTTTCCTCGCCGAGAGCGGCCGTGGTGGGAAGCCGGGGGGGGGGGGGCGAGGAAGGGGGAGGCGGGGGGGGGGGGGAGGGAGAGGGGGGGCGGCGGGGGTGAGGGGAGGCGGAGCGGGGCCCTGTGCCCCCCGGGGGTCCCGGAGGCACCGCCGCCGCCCGCTCGGGGCTCCCTCTGGCGATGGCGGCCGCCGCTGCCCTGAGCCCCCGCCCGGCAGCCCCAGGCGCCCGGCCCGCTCCTCTCGCTGCCCGCTGGGTTTGTCTCTTCTCAGCCCAGCTGCAGCCTAATGGAGTCCGGGCCGGGACGTCACAGGAAATTCCTATACTGCCCCCCTACACACACTTCCGCCGCCCCGGGCTGGGGGTGGGGTATGGGCCCTATAGGTGCCGGGGGGCGCCGGCGGGGAAGGGCTGGGGGGCACCAACGGGGTCTCCCGGGGTCGTCGCCGGCCGCCCCGCCGGGCCTCCAGGGCAGGGGTCCACCGACGCCTACTATGGGGGCCACGGGCGTCCCACCCCGGGGGGGGTGGGAGGGATCCCGGGGGTCCGGTGCGTGTGTGCTCGATGGCAGCGAGGTGTGAAGGCGGGTGCGGTGGGCAGGGACAAGGTGCGCCCACCACCCGGACACCTCTGGGTGGGACTGGACGCCTCTGTAAGGGCAGGTGGAGGAAAAGGGTTATGGCAATTTCCTGAAGCAGTTTGTTTCGCTTTTTATTTTTTTTTAAAGAAAAAAAAGGAGAAATGCTCGAGGAAGTCACATCCTGGTGTTGCCCAAGTTGGTTACTGGAAGGGTTCGGACCCGCTGTTGATCTTGTCTTTTGTAGCGATGGCCTGCGTTGGCACGGGAGCAGGGGGAAATGGTGGGGTTTTTGCCATACAACGTTCTCCAGGAATGTTGAGAGTTGGAGCACGTATGCCAGGACACGCTGTTGGAAGAGACTGGGTGTTTTGAGGATCCCACTCTCAGCGCCGAGGTGTCGCCCTCTTGTCTTCTGCTGTGTGATGGAGGGGAAACTCAAATCCTCAGCCAAGTCTCTGGTCAAAAGTCATGAGATGGGTGGAATCCTGGTCTTTAAAAATAGTGTCTTGAAATAATACGTTGTGTGTTATTTGGTTTAGGGCCTAGAATTTTCATCTTTGGTCTTTCCAAGCTTTTCTTCAAACCCTGAAGGGAAATAACAAACGTTTTCCTAATGAAAGCTGAGATTAACGTCTAATCATCTTTCCCTTCAGAAGCTGAGGTTTTAGGAGTGCTGAATGTTAACAGACTTAGGTTAAAATGATGTTTGGACAATAGTGCTTTCCTTCAAGTGGAACTTTGAAGAAGTGTGTCCGAGGGCAACTGAGGGCCCAAGACCAGTGGAGAAGTCTGTGAAGAGACAAAATCTGTAAAAAAAGTGAAGCCAAAGGAAGAAATGAGACCACCTGGAGGCCTGGCCAATTGAAGGAGATACTGTACCACATCCTAGTTTGGAGGCCTCAGAAGGTGTTTGACTGATAACAGCCGAAGACTGACACTAGAGGGAAGTTGGAAGTGCTCTGTCATAGAGTGCTGCCCAGGGGTGGCTGTGGGGTTAAATTCAGTATTGGTCTTCTGGAGAGAGGAGCGTGTTGATTTTGTGTTCCTTAGCTCGCCATCCGTTGCTGGAGAACACAATGCTTGTGTTTTAGCCACTTCACCAGTGCGGTATCTCCTCTTGTCACCATCACTCCGTCTTTTCAGCATCCTTGAGTTGTTCTTCCTCAGTCCTCCCCCTCCCTACGTACCATCACTGAATTGATAATTCAAAGGTTTGGGTAAAGATGACAGGAACAGTACAGAGAGCAGCACAGACCCTGTAAAGTCACCTGAAAGTGAACTCTGAAGAGCAAGACACTGTTTCAGGAAGGTGAAGTTTCCCATCATCCTTTCCTACACTGTGTCTCAGTGTCCAGGGCGGGGATAAAAAGCCCTTCCAATCTGTACCACTGTCCCACCAACTGCTTGCCTGCTGTGCTGTTCTCACAGGTGTGGAGAGCCTGGTGTTCCTTCGTCTGTCACTGCTTTTGTTACCTGCATATGGCCTGCTGTTACCACGCACCAGCTCCTGTTTTGGTGACTCTGTGAAGAGTACATCCGTGATGACAGAAATGCAGAATCCCTTTCCTGTAACTGGATGATATCTGAGCAACCTGATCTAGTTAAAAATGTTCCTGTTCACTGCAAGAGGGGGTCGGACTAGATGACCTTTAAAGGTCCCTTCCAGCCCAGCACATTCTATGATTCTATAATTCTACGATGTGGGCAAGTGGCTCTATATACCTGTCTGTGGTAGAAAAGGGCCTCACAGGGTCACGGTTTCCAACCTTCATTCCAGTGAAATAGGCAGTAAGGGTAGTGTTTGGAACCAAAAACAACCTAAAAGATAATCTTCAAGAGGTACATATTGCTGTGTTAATTGCACTGAAAGTTCTTGCCCCATCCCACCCATCTCCTTCTTTGGGGGAGGAGATATGCCAGTAGAAATTGGGATGCTGGAGGAAGAAGGTCAGTATTGGTGGAATGGTACAGGCCTGGGCTCCTGTGCCAGAGGGAGCTGGGATGAGACATCTGAAAGTTTCTCAGGGCCCCGGCAGACTTGGAGGTTTTTTGAGCAATTTGACAAATCAACTGGTAAATACAAAACAGATCTCACTTGTGACAGAGGACTTTATTATAATGACAGAAGTACACATTCATCATATTCAGACATCTTCAAAGTTTCCCAGAAGTAGAGAGTAAATGCAATGATTCAGCAATAAAAAACGACAAACTCATAAACACCCAGAAGAGGAATTCTGAAGACACGTTTTGGCAACCTTAAATATAGTTGTGATAATATCAGCCATGTTACTGAAGTAGAGAGGTAATATATAACTATGCAGTATGTGTACAATTTTGACTGAATTGTAGTTCAGACAAATTCCTGTTGTATGGACCCTTATCTTTAGTAGGAAAGTATTGGAGAAGCACTTCTTCGTTATTGTGGAATTTTAAAGACTGAAGAGACCAATCACAGAGACCAATTACTTCATACCAAAACCAACCAATGAAATGACCAAATGTAGAATATGTTGAACAACTTATGTCTTTATGTCTTGGGACATTTTCGACTAAATGCAGGACTTGAAAACCAAGAAATGCTTCTCTTTTCTAGGTCTAGAAAGTAAAAGAAAAAAGAAAAAACCCACCCTTGAATTTATCATTTATGGGCTGACTAGAACTAGTAGAACTTTGGCTACTTCCTCTCTTTTTTTTTTTTTAATTCCCCTCATTTTTGGTACAGGAGGATGGGGCAGGAAGTCCAGATCTGTATAATAGGAAGGAACTCTTTCATTAAGGGGCTGGGTTTTTTGATCGTAACCATGCAATCCTGCTTCAGCAGAACTGAAATGTTACAAAATAATAGAGAAAATCCTGGAGGGATGTAGTAGTAATCAAAGCTGCATGATGAAGGTAATGAATCATTTGATTCGCTTCTGTCAGGTATATGTATGTATACTTTTCCTTTTCTTCTGCATCAGATTTGAGGTTACTGGAAACTCACTAACAACAAAGGAAAAAAAGAAGAAAGAATAATTTAAAACAATGACATTTTCTGCACTACCAGCTAAACACTTGAACAGGCACCTGCATATGCTTGCGACTTTCAAAAGATGAGATACAGATGAAAAAACCCTTCTTTAAACAGCATTTCTAGAAAGAATTCACAGATAGAGGATTTGTAAGCAAATTAAACTGGGCTGCAATTCCGTCACTGCATGCAGAGGATGGTTGACGTTTTAGTAAAGGGGTGGAATATGAAAATCCAAAGGTTGGCTGGAGTTGCAAGTGAGGACGTGAAGGGCAACAAAAAGGGTTTCTACAGGTACCTCAGTAGGAAAAGGGAGACAAGGGAAGATGTGGGCCTGCTGCAGAATTGGGTGATTGATCTGGTGATAAACATAAAGGCTGAAATACTCAAGCTCTCCTTCACCTTGGACTTTACTGGAAGAAAACCCTTTCCACATCTCCGAAGCTTGTATGGCTGGTAGCAGAGTTTGGGAGCAGAGGGAGACTACATGTAGTAGAGAAAGATCAAGTTAAAGTCCACTGAATCAAACTGGGCGTGTACAAGTCCACTGGACCAGACAGCGTGCATCTGAGTGTTGAGGGAGATGGCCGGTCTTATTGTGTGCTCACTCCCTATGACATTTGAAAGGCTGTGGCATTTTGGCATTTAGAAGACTGCCGATGACTGAAAAATGGCAAATGTTAGTCCTTTAAGCTCAGTTATGTCTGCCTCGATGTCACTGACTTTGGGCTTAAGGAGCAAGGGGAAAGCTTGACTTTATTAGGGCTTTTGATAGGGTCTTCCTTGGTAACCTTATAACTGGGGAGATGTGGGTGGGGTGGACACATTATGTGTGTGGAAAACTGGCTTGTACCACCAGGCTTGAAGTGGTTTGAAGTCTGACTGATGCCTAGTTGGGAGGGATCAGAGATTGATAATGGAGCAAGTCCTGTTTGATACTTTCATCAATGCATCAGGGGGTGGGACGGAATGTACCCTCAGCAAATTTTCATCTGATTTCCACGCCAGACTGGCGTCCACCCAGCTGGAGGCCACAACTGCCATTCAGGGTATCCTTGACAAGTTGCAGGAATGGGCCAGTGAAAACCTCGTGATGGTCAATAGAGACAAGTGCAAAGTCCTATCCTCATACAATGCTACAGGCTGAGGGCCAACTGGCTTGGGAGTAGCCCAGCAGAAGAGGACCTGGCCTTTCTGGTGGACAAAAGAATTTCATCATGGGAGTTCAACACCTACAGGTGTGCATTGTCAATATATCCAGCAGGTATGTGCTCTCTGGGCAGCACTGGTGAGGTCACGTTGTGTGTCTGCTGTTTAGTTTTGGGTCCTCCAGCAACAGCCAGTTCAGGAGAGGTTGAGGTGGTAGGGGCTGGAGCACTTGAAGAAAAGCCAAACTTGGCTACTCCTGGATCTAATTACAGCATTCACCTTCTGGGAAGGAATTATAGAGAATAGAACAGAAGTGCACCAACAGGACAAGAGAAAAAAGTGAAAAGTTGCACCTAGGGACATTCCCACTCTGCATAAGAAAAAATGTTAGAGTGAGAGTGGTCAAGTACTGGAAGAAGTTACCAGAGTGACTGTGGATTTTCCATCCATGGAGATGCAACCAGACTGGACAAGGCTTTGAGCAACCTACTTTAGCTTTAAAGATAGCTCTTTTTGGAGCAGAAGGTTGAACCAGTGCCCTGCAAAGGATCTTGTCCGATCTAATTTTCCTGTGATTGTAAATTCACTTCCAGAAAGAGTCCCTGTGGTATGGGGGGAACAATATTGGTGACTCTATTATGTCTCGGGGCTTGCTGATACTATGTCCCAAAGCTTCAGTAGGGACGTCATGTTGCCTTGTAGATGAGCTCGTGGTAAGGACAAGGACATGAGTGTTATTGTTGTGATCTAATTAAATATTAAGTAATCACACTGTGTCTTCTGTCTGCCAAATTTGTGTACATACACTGATGCTGACCTCTGCACTCTCCTGGGCTATCACAGCATGGTGTGGTAACAAAAATAAATGTCAGAAAGTGCCGAGGATCCTGTGTCGTGTAGAATGTCCTGTTTAATACAGGGTGTGTCATATTATTATACGGTCAGTACAATTCCTCATAGAAACAGCGTATTTGGCCCGGCTTTTCCTGTGTTTCTGTTGCCATAGATGTCTTTGTGGAGATGCAGGATGCCATATATTGGGAGAAGTCAAACTTCTCTGTATGGGCAGATAAAACATGCATGTTCAAGAGCTCTGATCCCAGACTGGTACTTACTGCGCAAGTTCTCTGGGTGTGTACACCAAGACAATACTGCATGTGCTGTGAATCTGATATGCCAGACTTGCTTTCCATGCATGATTTATCGTCTGGGACTATCTAGGTGTCAGCCTGCAAAATCTGGCTGCATACTGTGATGTATCAGTCATTTTCAGATATATTAGGAAGTTAACGTGTAGCTGGAGTTGGAAAGGTCATAGACCACTGTGTCAGTGCTTCGAAGAGATGTTTCCACACTTGCCACAGACAGAATGACAGCGTGCTTGGACTTTTTTTTCCCCTCCACATCTTGATAGACGTAAATGTTCACTCTAAGACTTACTAAATCCCCTTCTGACCATTGTGTGCATTGTGTGATTTTTTCCACAGAAAAGCCTAGAATTGAATTTGCCCTGTGGGGCTTTCCAAGCTGGTTGTTTAGAGTGTCTCCTGTAATCTGTGTTCCTTAATACTAGTTTGTTGATTTCAGGTCTTGGATGGGTTATCAATGTTTTTGTGCGAGATTAGATTTATCCTTCTATTGTTGCAGTTATTTTACTTTTCCTACTGGAGGGCCACTCCCCTGCCTTTTACTTCTTGCTGGCTCTAAAGGCAATTGTTATTTCAGGCTTGTTAATTGTGTCTGCCAACTCCTACATAGCTCCTAGAGCCTGACCCTGAGTCGGGTAATACACCACTTTCTATTGCTTATCCATTGAATTAGGACCTTCCTCTTCCAGAATGACATATACACAAGTTGTTTCTCTTTATTTTTTTCTGTTTTCTCTTGAGGGTTATGTTTCAATGAGCTGTTACACCTGGAACTAAACATTCAAGATCGGGCATGTAAGCTGTAGTATCTCATACACACTCTGGAATGGGCAGAGAGGGGAAATTATTACATAATCGCCAACAGATTACATCTTAACATTAAGCTTGTGAATAGCTCCTTGGAGCCTTGGGATTACTAACAATTTTTTTTTCCCCTTCTTAATCAGGAATATATGTTTTTTCCAAGTCCATGTTTAAAAAGCGAGTGAACCGCCAGACTCTCCTTACTTGCTTTGGACGAGAGATTGAAGGTTAGTGTCACAAAAATGTCATTGCAATTACTATTTAAGTGCCCCTTATTTTGAGGGAAATCACTAGTTTTTGTTCCAGATGTATCTTTGCTTAAAATACAGCTTTCTGTACAAGCTTCTCCGTCCTGGTTGGTGCACAGTATTTACGTGAGAAATAAAGAGCCACAAAACTACAAAAAGGATGGCTCCACACACGTACATAGTAAAAAGTCTTCACCTCTTCATCTAATTTGTAACTGTTTTCCAGTATATCAGCTCTGGAACTTACTCTCATACTTAAGATCTCTTGAAGTTTCATATAGCTACCATAACAAAGAATACAAACCAACACCAGTATCCCAGCACAGAAAAACTTCTTCTGCATCCTTGAAAAAAGTGTTGTTCCAGAACGATACTGGCTTGAGATGCAGGAGGGTGAAACAGTCATGGCACAGCAGCCTTGCACAATATCAAAGGCTGATCACTCAAGCTCTCAGAAGGTTGCTCCTTCAAGACAGAAGTTCCTTCTGTAGCTAACAGCAAGCAGTAGGACATTAAACCCATGTGATCTGATGACCTTTAAATGCTACATTGTGATTTCCAGAAGAGTTTATCCAGTTCCTTTTCCAAAGGCTCCTAGTAACTTACCGGTTTGTTTTTTTTTTTCTCTTTCATCTTTGACTAATATATTTGAGTCTTATAATAATAGCTAATAGCTGACTTCCAATACCTGAAGGGAACCTACAGGAAGGCTGGGGAGGGACTTTTTACAAGAGTCCCCTCTGATAGGACAAGGGGAAATGGGTTTAAGTTGAAGGAGAATAGATTTAGATTAGATTTTAGGAAGAAATTCTTGAGTACGAGGGTGGCAAGACTTTGGAATAAATTGCCCAGAGATGTTGTGGCTGCCCCCTCCCTGGAGGTGTTCAAGGCCAAGTTGGACAGAGCCTTGAGTAGCCTGATCTAGTTGAGAGGCGTCCCTGCCCGTGACAGGGAGGTTGGATTAGATGATCTCTAAGGTCCCTTCCAGCCTAGGCCATTCTATGATTCTATGATTCTATGATTTTCTGAAATACTTGGTTTTCTGAAGAGGGTACAATCTGGAATACAGATGGAGAGAGGTTTTAGTGACACTTCCTTGGGATGACTAATATACCTTATTTGAATCTGCCTCATAAATAATATAGTAATTCCAAATACATGCAGATTAAACCTTTATGCTTTTGTGGCTTCTCTCTTAAGTACCAAGAGGTTTTCTGAAGCATGGCATGGCAGGTAGGCTGTACTGACATTCATTTGGGTGCATTACTCATTACCAGTTTGACTAATGGGAAGAACACCCTATATAGATCATTCCTATTTTTATCCATCAGCACAAGATGATACAATATACTCAATTAATATCTGTAGAATTTGGGAATTAATTTGTAGTTTTCTGTCTACTAACACCTTCTTTGCAAGCATCTCGTTTTTAATGGCACTTCTTCAGTACACCACATCTTAGAGAGGAGTGTGTCCTACTGGATGCAGAGTTGGGAGGCACAGTGGGAAGTAGTTCCAGCTGGAAGGAGGAAAGGGAAGTTTTGTAAAATTAAGATCAAAGACTTAGTCTTTTAAATATTTCAGTGCACGTATAGACATACTTCCGTGGGTAGTACTATTTGCCACATTTTCGCAGTCGGAACCTGGTATTATGAATTATAGCGAATCTGTCACCTCAAAGTAGCTAACTATGTTGCGCACCGTGACCGCTCAGAGCCTCACAGTGCTTTCTGAAATGAGCTCAGGCTTTCTTTCCCCAGAACAAAGGCTCCTGTCCCTAAAGCTAAAAGAATCCGCATGTGTTGTTACAAGTCCACTGCCAAAGACGTGTGGTGCCAAAGACACAGCTGAATGGAACAAACTCCATTTTGCCAGGAGCATTGACACAAATGCAAAGTAGGTAGCTCGATAAATCTGCTGTGTTGTTATTATGGTAGCGGGAAAGCCTTGGGAGAACTTAGTTTTTAAAAAACATGGTTCATGAGGTTCATCTAGCCTGACTTCATACATTTCTAAATCAAGCATTTAGCACAAGCTGTTTTTCTAGGCTTCCTCTGGAGAGATGGAGGCACCTAAAGAGGTGATTCATCTCAGACACTTACCTTAGGGTAGGCTGAATCACTTTCTGGTGTCTTTCTCCATCGGCATTAGGGGAAACCTAGCCCAGCTACATTAGACTACGTCACTAACTTGTAGGTGAGTAAAGTTAAAAGAGGTGAATTCTGGCCTAAATTCTACCACTGTAATGGTAGATTTGGAAATGCAAACAGTGTCATCATTTGTGAAAGATGACAGTGTGCCACTGACAGTCACAGTAAATTGTGACAGTTGAACACCAACTCCTGTACTACTGGGAGACCAACCTGTGGCTCATGAATTGCGTGCAGCTCAGAAGCCATTTTGGAGCCATAGTGGCACATCACTTCTTGGTGATCTGTCATCGTCTCTCTTCTAGGTCATGATGCTTCCTAATACTCAGTTGTGGCAGAATGCTAGCCAGGAAGGGATGCTGAAGCCAGTATTGTCCGATCACCTGAAGAAGCAGCAGGTCTCTAAGGACATCCTCTGGAAAGATCCTAGGATGACCTTCAGGGATCGTTGTGGATCTAGACCTACTACTAAGCTGCTCCGAGAGGCGAGAGGTCACCCTCCTCTTGATTTTTCAGGCTGTTTCTTGTACATTTGGGAGTAGCTAGAGTCTAATATATGCATTTCCCTAGTTAATAAAGGGTGGTCACTGCTGCTCAATTAATTTTGCTCCTTTAAAAGTATGCAAATTATTAAACTTATTATAGAAATATTGTGATATTTGCACAGAAACTGAATACAAGATGAAAGTTTAATAACCTCTACTGATTAAATGCAATAAGCATTCTAAATATACAAAACTGCCAGCATTTTCTCATTGTTCCCACAATCTCTTTTCCTTGCTAAGAACAAGAAGAGTTAGAGGTATCCCATCTACGAAATAAAGCTTTCTCAACAAAACTATAAAATATACCCTTTGATTCACGAAACTCATTAATTTTTCATGTTAATTTTTAAATTTTGTAAGGTCACTTACTCCATAACAGATCCTTGCAATGCCTTCTTTGGCAATATTTTTGTAGTATTATTTCAACATTGAGAAAAGACCTTACAGCCTTAAAATATCTAGTATCAACAGATTATTACTTCACTGAAGTCTTATGAGATAGTAGATGCTAAAACATCCTTAACTTGTCTTCTGTACAGAACTAATATATTACTGTACTGCTCACTTCAGTCATTGATTAAATATTAATATTTTTATTAATACCGCTATCAACATATCAATTAATGTTAAAATGTATGGCAACTACTATGTGAAAAATAAGACTATACTACTTTACATATGTTCTAAAGTTCATCGTAGGAATAACATTTTTAGCTATGCCTTTCAACACCTTTAATGATGTTTATCATTTTACATGTACACTATGTATACCTATGTAAATAATTTAATGTATGTAATGAACACTATGGATGTTTGGGTTGAATTTTTCAGCTACAGATGCTCTGAAACACAGTAAGTTGAGGCATATCCAGATTTTCAACGGAACTGCTTCCGTGACTTTGCTTTTGAAACAAGGCTTTTTGAATAATATTGCATAGTTATTCCATTATCAGGCATTTTCTAAACATAATTCACATATTTGATTTTTTAGTGGAGCCTTCTAAAAGGCTTAACCTGCTGACTTTTATGTTGGCCCTTGTGATCCCTAGGGTATGGTGCTGCTCCATGTTTCAGAAAGAAGTGTTTTGCAGGACAAGGCAATATAAAGCCTCTGAGATGGGGGAGTTTTGCTGCTTGGATAAACATAATCAAAATAAGATGTGGAAATCACGTCTTCAGTGGTATTTAACCTGATTTATGCTTTTCCACTTTTCTTGACGAGTGGACATATATGAGTTTTCTCATTTCTAAACTTGTTTTCTTCAAGGGTTGTCAAGTTCAGCTATCATTTTTATTTGTCATTACATTGAACTCTGTTTGTACGGATCAGGCTGCAAATTTTTCTTTCAGTTTTTTTAGAGGTTTTCATAAGCAGGAAAGAGTATTGTATTGTTCTCAGTGGCACTGACATGCAAACAAATAACACTGAAACTTGGAAGAGTGTTAATTAGAAATTATTATAACCTGACTGACCTGACTTGGCATTATGGTATCTTGCCAGACTGGCTTTTTATTCTTACGCGTGTCTGATTTGTGTTTGTGGCAGGAAGCTAATGATTTCATGGAATTGTTTGGCTTAATCCTGCTTTCTTTACACTTCAGAAGTTTTGTGTAGAAGAACAAGTAATATCAGAATGAGGTTCGTTGCGTACAACCCGTGATGATTATCCAAATAATATTTGGTATAGATTTCTGTTTTAGTAAGCTCAGGTAGTTGATGTACTGGGCCTGTCATCTGTTTACTTAGATGAGATTTACATTGGTTTAGGACTGGCATACACCTGTGTAATTCTACTGGCTTTAGTGCTGGTTTTTTTATAATTCTTATTGATGTGAGGTCACAGTAGCGTCCATTAAAACAAACTAGCATTTGTGGAATGGCGTAATTAATCAACAACAGTGTAAGACCCAGCTTATTGTAACTTCTGATCACTTGGCCATCCTTGTACTCTGAGGAGAAAGAGCAGTGTAGGTTGCCGTGAGCAAGGACCGCTGTGTCTAGCTGGGCTGGAAACTCACTTAAAGTGGTCTTTCAGTTAAAATGCAAGCAGATCTTATCTTTACATCCATATGCTCCACAGAGACATCAAAAGGCTATTTCTTGTAAGTCTTCGAAGTGAAGCGGATCTAACATTTGTCCTTCTCCTCACTCCAGTTCCCGCAGAGACACCGGGCTGTGGGCCGGGGCTGTGGAAGCCGCAGGTCTCCCGCCTTCACCTGCCTTCCCGGCTGCTCGCCGCCCTCATTAGCTGGGTGGAGTGCCCTGATGACACACCTATCCAGCATCTTGTTTTGGAGTTATAGTTGGAGGAGTGCTGCGCTGAGCTGTACAGTCACATCCTACATTTAACTATAAGGTTAGATGAGTAATAAGTCAGGTAGCTAAACCAAAGTTATTCAGAATATGTAGCACAGGTGATGCAAATGCCCAGCAAACACCGGGGGACCCCGCTCTGTGGCCAGTACTGTCTTAAGTAATTGTCCATGTGGTTTGGTGCGTGGGATTGTGAGCAGCACAGGAGCATTCTCAATATGATGTATCAGACTATCCTTTCTGCATCTCCTGTTTTTCATGTTTTTTGGTAATATTTCGGGAAGAATTCCTGGAGGTTATTTTTCC
Organism: Trogon surrucura; assembly: GCA_020746105.1. Taxonomy (NCBI): domain Eukaryota; kingdom Metazoa; phylum Chordata; class Aves; order Trogoniformes; family Trogonidae; genus Trogon; species Trogon surrucura. Next base: position 107,538,788 of record CM036618.1, read on the forward strand.
TTAGGAAGGGATGTAGTAGTAGCCACAATTCAACATTACATTACATTGCATTGCTTACAGTACATAAAGACAATATTTTTAACATCCTATACCAGTAATCTTGATAGGACCAGGCAAAGTGAACCCTATTTTTTTTTAGATATTTAATACAAGCATAAAATGAGTGTCTGTCCACGTTCCAGTAAGCTTACAGTTTAGAAAGAGAAGACAAAATGGGAAGGTAATGTAAACAGAAGAGTTTGAATGGGAGGAATTCCACTGCAGATTTTTTCTTAATTCTGGCATCAATCTTTCAGATTATTGGAAAGGAAGTTATTATTGAGGAGTGATGGGAGGGGGAAAGGGAAGGTGTATGGTAGCACAGTAGTGTGAAGGGAAAGGGCAGAGAGAATAAATTTGAATCAGAGAAGCTTTTGGTAACCAACTTCATAGAAATAATACAATAGCAAGGGGAGAAAAAGTCCATGGTCAGTCACATGATGAGTCAGTCCAGAATTTCCAAATAGGTTGCTGATGCTTGCTGGCAGCTTTTAACTTCAGCTGAAAGAAAAGAGCATCTTTTCTCCTCAAACCAGAATTAATCTGTAACGCTTTTCTCCTCCAACTCAAGTGACTTGTGTTAAGGGAGCAGCTTTCAGACAAGGACCCTGGACCAAGTCCTGTTTGAGTACAGTGGAAGATTTCCAGCTGTATTTTAAAGCACCATTCACCTCTTGTGTCTGAACTGTTAATTTGCAGTGGGGTCACTACCAACTTACACTACGCCTAGGACGTTAATGGTCTAAATAACTGCACCTGCTATGTTAATGAAAGTGTGCATAATAGCTCCAGTAATTTAGAAAATTAGGTATTGTGTTGGGGTGGGGAGGAGGAGAGAAGGGTGTAAGGGGTGAGAACTTGGTCAAAAGAAATATAGATTTCAGATCACTTGCTGTATTATTGTCACAATGTTATCAGTGCTGCTAGCCTAATGCTTTCAGTGTTTTATTGGCTGTATTCAGCTTTGCGGTTGAATCTGTTAAAAGGCTTTCTGAGTAAGGAGAGGGGGAACTGGGATAATGTTAATTAAAAAAAAATAATCCCTTCCTGGTTTTTTCGTTGGCAACGTTTTACGATTGTGAGATTTGTTTAAGACTGATCTCTATCAGAAGATAGGCCATCAGACATCTTTGAATCATAAAATCACAGGAAAACAGGACTGGAAATGACTTTGAGCAATCTATTTCTTGCTCCAGTCTGTGAACAGGTATAGCAACGTGATTCCCAATAAACGTTTGTCTGACCTGTTTTTGAAATCCTTCACAGCTTCTTCAAGCAATCTATTCAAGTCCTTAACTATGTCTACTTTGAAAAACCATTTCTAATGTCTAATCTAAACCTCCCACCTGCAGTTTACACCCATTACTTCTTATCGTGCCATGCTGGGCATGTAGAACAGCTTAATTCTCTTCTTCTCTGCATCCATCTTCTTTGTATTAGGTAATGCTTGCATTCTTCTGAGTGTGCCTTTTTGTGTACATCTGGACTTGGGTTAAAATAGTTTAAAGGAAGAAATAAGAAAAAAAAAAAAACGTTTCTGGCTGAGACAGTCATTTTAGCTAACCAGACAGCAAGTGTTTGAAATGGAGGAGTTGGAAAACGCTGGGCAGGGCAGGGTGATTTGCTTAAGGCGATCTGGGGCCCTAAACATAGTGCATAAGAGAGAGGCTGGTGTGTGCCGCATGTTACACGTCTCTCATGACAGTGCCAGTTTGGCATTTTTGTCTCACCTGCCCATGTCTCAGCCTGTATCTCTCACCCGTCACCTGAACTGTGGCCAGGAACCATTAAGTGTTTCTGTTGAGCCTGATTTTCAGGGATTAGGCTAGTTCTCTGCTTCTATTTTTAGTTGTCTCTATTTCTGAAGACAGAGATGGGTAAGAAAAAGCAGGGAATGAGAAAACTTGCAAGGTGGCAGCAGCAGCAAGCTGCCCAGATGGTGGGGACAGAGTTAGAATTAGGCCTATGCTCCTCCTTTTGGCCTTCAAACGTCAAGCTCCAATATATGCCAGGAAATACCTTCCTCATTCCTTCTTCACACCTTACCCCTGACGAAGATCCCCAAAATGTTGTTGTCAGAATAGTCCCAAACATAAGTCACTGACTGATCTCAGCACCTGCTCTGGACCAGAAGCCCTTAGCACATATGCTGCAATTCCCAAGCATTCTGCAGACACTGTGGTGGCCCCAGGCTCTTTGAAGCACCAGGCTGCTTTTCATGACACATTGACTGCCCATTGTGTCCCCTCCCAAATGGCCACAGCTATGCCAGCCTTTCCTGATGGTATTCCTTCAGAGTGACTGAAGTCTAAATTGAAGCCTTATGGTTACATGGTTTAGATTATGTAGTATGGTAGCCTGTATAATTGCAAATAATTTACTTGGTGCTACCTGTGCTTTGGATGCATGGAAAAGCAGTCCAGTACTCCAGGCGTGAGGTGTACGTGTGGGTGCATGAAAACAGCCGACCAGATACACTTTTCATCTCCTGGGTCCTGTGTGGGGTAAACGCTGGCTCGTCCCTTTGGAGGTGATAACTGAACAAAGACACGAAGAGTTCACATGATTTAAAGCTGTTGCCTGCAAGCTTGAATCGGCACTGATTATACTGGAATCACATTTTCTTTTCTGTGATAAAGCCCATAAATTTACTTTTAAATTAAAAAAAAAACAACCCATGAAAACTCAGTTTCACACAAGTTGTGTGATCCTGAGAGCTGGACCTGAAGTGCAAGGCTATAGTGTTTTGTATACTGCCAAAATGTTTAAACGTTCTTTGAGCAAATGGGTTTCTTGAAAAATGGAAAGGAAATAATTGATTCTCCTGTCTACATACAGAATTTGGAAGAGAAAGCCTACGGAAATTATTCCTCAAGTCCATGAAGCCTAGAATTGCCTCATTCCACTCTAGCAGTGAAAACACTTTATAAATGTGCAGTATGGCAGAATCTTACCTGGAGATTAAATTTGAAAGACAAATCTCCATTTTGCTACAATTTCTAAAAGAACACGGTTTCACAGTTTGTATTAACTCTGACTGGTGTTGTTTTTTATTGAGGAAACCATTTCCTTATCTTGGAATGGGGGCGGTTGTTAATATTATGGGTGGGCGAATTGGTACTTTCTCTAATTACATGAATATGTTTTGAAACAAACCTGGAAAAGTCCTGCAAGGGTAGAGTTTACTGTTTATAACTGTGACACCCAGTGGTCATTTAAAGAACAATGAAAATTTAGTACAGAATTATTTCAGTGAACCTGAAGACTACTGAAAATACTGAGGTCTACACAATAAATATGTGCCTTTAAGAGTAGTACTGGGTTTTTTTAGTAATGTGTACAAATAGGAAATACTAGTTATTTTAGGAGTTGTAAGACATGCATCCATTTAGTTTATGTTTTACCATATTTAACATATATATATTTGTATTTATTGGTGCAAAGCTTTTTAATATCTTGTGAGGCTGAGGTTACAACTCCAATAAAACCCACTGGACAACTGACAAAAAGTTGCTTTATCGCTATGAAGTATGAAATGGCTTTTAATTCTCGTTGGCAAGAATCTGGCTCAGAAGTAGCCTGGGAGATAAAGGGACCTTTGTTTGCCACTGACTCATTGTGCGACTTAGAGCAAATTGCTTGTGTGCGTGGCTGATAAGTACTTTAGTCAGAACGTTCATAAAGGTGCAAGGTCTAATTAGTATTAGTCTAGGTGGCATTCACCTCCAACTGTTTATGCCACAGTCAAGAATGATTAAATTATATGCTGTGTATAATGCGTCTTACTTGTATTCCAAAGCATAATATTACTTTATGAGCTGTGTTTTATTACAGAGCACCGCACACAGATTTAGTCCCATATGCCTGGTAAACGAGAAATTAAATTCTCTTGTTTATGGATCACTGACCATAAAATATTTACTCTTGCTGGCATGTTTTAAATAAAGGAATACCTTTTAAATTCATTATATCTAATTGCAATGGACTAAGCAGCACATGCCTGTTATATATATTGGTATATTTGTTGTTTGTGAATATCTCATGGAACTACTGGAGCTTTTATTAATTTCTTACAGGTAAGAAGAGTTACAGAGCAAAAGAAGCAGTGTCAGAAGGCATCTACTTATAAAGCTGGAGATTTGAAAGACCTGCAAAGTCAGTTATTGCCTAAGGCCCTCTTCTGGGCTGCCTTAGCTGCAGCTATACTGCGTGCCTCGAGAATGTTCTTCAGCTCCCAGAGTGTGTGCATCCTGTCGACATCCAGAATCGGTGTGACATCTGAATTCCCACTATTTATTCATCCCTGTGACCAGAGAGGTAGCAGTGAGATATTCAGTTGAGTCCACTCTTATCAGGGTGAGGAAAGAACCAAGGCAGTCAGACAGACACACACGCATGTGCTGTGTTACACCATTACTTTCCAAGAACAACACTATTAAAATTTTCATATTTTTTTATTTGTATGACTATTAATGTTTCATATTTAATGGGACCACAAGAAATATTTCATTGTCATAGCCAAAATCTTTAAATGCTGAATTCAGGATAAAAATACCTTAAAAAAGCTTTACATGTTGGAGCTAAATTGGCTTATCATGAAAAATACAGAGGTTTTATGTGCCATTACTTGGATTGCTGTAACATTTAGTAGTTCTGGTTTCACACCCTGTTGTCCTGATCTTTACAAGGATACAAAGAAAAAGTTAATTCCTACTCTCAAAAGCCTACAGTCTGAAGATACAACAGGTAACAAGAGATGGAAACAGAGTGCACCCAAGGAAAAGGAAATAATAGTTCACAAAATGCATTGTTTGCTATCTAGACTAATAGATTGTCACCTGGTGTTCTGAACTGCAGGAAGAAGAGCAATTTTTTCTTCCAGCTTCTGATAAGAACAAAAGTATGTGCTACAATGTTTTAACCTAACTATACTGGTGCTTACTGATACACTAACATATGTGTGCACTTGATATAATTGTAGTTTAGTCTCTGGAAGGAGACCCTGAAGGGATCTTTTGTTCCTTAAACTAACACTGAAATATGCATATTTGCTACAGAAATTTGTTTCTGCATAGTGTCCCTCCGCTATTTATTCTACATTTGAATTACTTGAACTCTGGATCACAGATGTCTGCTCTTGTTTTTGTTTGTTTTTTTTTAAATTACACGTAGCTCATTTCAGTCCTCCCACAAATTTTTGTTGTTGCTGTTTTTGTTGCTTTTTAACCTTAAAATTTTTTATTTTAGTCCTCACAGGCTGGACAAATTATGTTAGAAACCAGTTTGTCTTCTACTTTGTTTATAGCATTTTTTGCCAGCCGGCATAAAAGGAGCCCTGGGCAATTTGCCATCCTATTCTAGACAGGATGTCTAACAAGTGCAGTAAGTGCAAGATCTTTTGTTTACATTGTGAACTGAATTTGGAGTTTTTGCTGCCCAGTTCTGTATTCTTTATTCTGAAAGTCTTTTCTTATCCTATAAGGAGAAAGCTATAACTCACAATGTAGAAATCTTTTACATAAAAGAGCAGCCAGATATATGCTAGCTGGAAGAATTGTGATCCAAGACTTGAATTATAGGAAAAATTAGTATGTTGAGAGAAGAAAGAAGTCCAACATGTATATATTGGTATTTACCTTAGTTTATGTGTTGGGAAGAGCACCCTTGGAAGAGTGTGAGTAGTGATGTGCATTATCCTTTCTTGTACACTGGGGCCCGGCATGCACTGGAAGGGAATCTCCTGCTAATTGTTATTAATTGCTATGGTGTAGCATGCCAGTGGCTCGTGGAGTCTCTGATGTCTCACTGAAACCAAATGCTTCAGATACAGACGTAAATATCATGAAATACACTTTTGCCAATAAAGCTACCTCCATTGGTTAGCTGGTGCCCCCAAGTTTAGCGACAGTAAGACCTTCTGACTTAAACTTCCACACTCATCCCTCTTCACACCACCCTGCTGTAACAAACCAGCTTTTCCAGTGTTCATTTCAATAGTTAAAAAATAGCTCCAAGGTCTCAAAAGCATTGAGGCCTGTCTCTTTGCAAGTGGTGGTTGCTAGCTATGCACATTAATTTATCAATTTCCTGGAGAAAAAAATAAAATAAAGGGGAAAGAAGAGAGCTTAGATCCTGAAAAAGAGCGAGAAGGTGGCTGTAGGAGCAGCCCCAGAGCCTGGAAGCAGGGTGAGCCACAGCGCTCTGTCGGGAGACCAAAACAAGTGGATCCACCCTCATAATCTTCTTCATGCACAACCCCTGATATGGCTGCGTGTGGATGTGTTTCACCCTGAAAAGAGGTGAAAAGAGGACAGACCGCTGACTTACACAATGGTCAGAGGAGATAGAAGTGAATTTTTACACTGACTCAAATAGCAAGTATAAAGAATGTAGTAAGCAAGTTGATTTTTTATCAGAGTACGACTTTTAATAACTACCAGGCTAAACTCCTACCTTCTGGCGTTTTGAATGCTGAGGTATTAAAAAATGCCAAACATGAAATACAAATAGGGTTTCTGGATGGTGGGAGTGATCAAGATTTTATGAAAGATGACTGTTTAAATACTGCTACAGCAGCTGTAATACACATCATACCATCTCTCTAAATCGTGGGAGATAAAGAGTTGAAAATGGCTGGTTTGGACTTATGTGTCATCAATAATGTGCCAGAGAAGATGGATAAATTCTTTTCTCTTGAAACTGAAAAACTTTCTCAGACCCTATGAATGACAGAAATTTCAGCTTGTTCACCAGAAAGCCTTTCCATAGCAGTCGGTGACTCGTAGTTCCAATGTCAGTCCTAAAAGCCTTCAAACACAAGGAGAATATGAAGCGATGAAGCACCATCCTCTGCCACAGGTCTGTTTGAAGTACAGCATGATGCTGTCTTAGCACCAGTGTTTTCAGGCACTGGTCTCATCACTAAGCACGTCTGTTGCAGCAGGATAGGGCTGTCCCTTCTCTGTGGAGTTTTTATGGGGTTTTTTATCATCTTCAAGCACAGATAGCCAAGTGAGGAAGCAACTGACTGACGCGTTGCTGCTACTACTGAAGAAAGGCCTCGTTAAAGACAAGTCTTTGAGAATAAAGAGGCAAAATTATCAGTTGTTAGCCTACTTAAACAGACACTTAGGTATTCTTCCTCAAAAAATCCTATCTGCCGCTCTGCAGAGGGTCAAGCAAGGCCCTTTAGCTTTGCTTTCTCATCACTTAGATTGTATAGTATTCCAGGAGAGGTAGAGGGAAGGGGTAATAAACCAACAGAGAAATAAAAGAAATTAGTGATATAAAATCTTGGCCATTGATTATTGCAGGATTCCAACCCAGCTGTGTTAGAAATGTGCTCTATTACGTTGGACAAGCCATTGCACCTGTTGGCAACTCACACCCTTATTTGATTTAGGCCAGAAGTTTCATGATTAGCTTAAGCCAATCTAAGACTGTACCGCTGCCAAAAGGCCATTCCTCCCGCTTTTTACATCAGACCAGACACCCACATGACCATACAATAAACTGATCCAACTGAATACCAGCTCTGGAGAAGAAAAAAAAAAAAGAAAGAAAGAGAGATTAATTTTTAATTGAGTCTGGAAGTTAAGCAAGCCCTGTGTGCTGCCAGACAGTTGCTGGTCCTAATGAAATGGGGAAACTGAGAGCAAGCAGTTAGAGGGAGGAAGAGGTTAGACAACCACCCTTGGAAACAGATTCAGCAGGTGAGTCTCATTTTAAGTGATACATCTACTTTAGCATGTGGTGTGGCCCAAGAAAACCTGCTCTGTAGAGAGATAGAGGTTGTGCTGCCATCCCAGCAGCTGTGTTGTGTGCATTGGAGGGATTTTGCTTTGGATTAGCTCTAGGTTTGTCCTGTGCAGGAGCTTGGTGTTTTGGGTATACTCCTGCAGCGTATCTTCCAGTTTAGTTGACATAAAAGCTTATGCAGATGTACCTAAGGATACCACAGGTACTAATAATTTTTGAGACCTTTAGATGCGACCATACTACAAAAGTATTTAAGAGTCTATTTAATAAACTCTCTGTTTGGGGGTGAGAGGTAGGAATGTGGCAGACCCAGTGTTGAGTGAGGAAAGAGAGACTGCAAGGATTTCATGTGGTTTCATCCCCACAAAACACTGAGCCTTTTCTGTGGTCCTGATTTCAAGCAATGGAGGTGTGCCAAGGCTGAAGCTCAGGTCTCTGTGCCGTTCCCGTGGGCGATGGTGCACTTGATGCTTCCCTCCTGTTTGTGAGCGTCACTCTACCAACACACAGCCCTGCTTCTCTCGGCTCCCGCATGCTCCACCAAAACAGTCTGTGGGCTCACACTCTAGTTTAAACGTGCATTTTTGAGCAGGGTCCTTAATTTGCCCTTTGCGGGTGTTTTGTGCAGTTCAGTGCATTTAGCACTAATATTTTTCGTCGGTCACTCTAGCAGTAAAAGAAGAGACAGCAGGGGGCACCAAATCTGCATAGTTTTGTTGAAGTGACACCATCCAGGGCCACACTCATAAAATCGGAGTTATTATGCATACTTTCAGTTTAGCACCTGGAATTTCTTTCCAGCACTGATATTTTCTTTGCTTCTCAGGAGCTACAGCGGTGAAACTGGGGGTCGAATTTCCACAAATGTAGAAATCTGGGCCAGCTGCAGAATTTTCTCCTGCCGGTTGTCATCCCACTCCATTCCCTACTTGGTGCTGTATGCTCCAGAGCTTATGCCTAGGAAGAAGTTTGATTCAGGAAGGCATTTTTATTGCCAGAATTGGATTAACTGAAGGCTTTGCCTTTCAGTTCCAAAGTATCCTGATACCAGCACTGTGAATAGATTTTGTGTTGGACATCAATGTTGGATATTCGAAAGAATTCAACCTCTCAATGGCCATGTAAAATGTTTCCAAGCCACACAAGAATATGTGATATAGCTTCATTCTGCTTTTGTTCCTTTACAGAAGCTGGAACTCAGCTTTCTTACAGCTTACTTTTAATAAAAAAGTCCTCTGCAAAATAAAGATGAAACCAGACATGTTTTCTCATGGTTCTTTTACTATTGGTTTAAATGCAATCTGTGAGGTATGGATCTGATTCAAAAGCCTTCTTCATATGAGAAGTTCACACTCATGGAACATCTGTAGGTACACTCAGAAAAATAAAATGTGTTATTTGTATATTTAATACATTATGTATTATTTGTGTTTTGGAAGTGCTTCAGGACTAGATCCTCTTTTGATAGCATACAAAGATAAGTAACATTGTAGTTTGGCAGACAGTTTGAGAAATCTATTAATTGAGAACTATTAGTAGTGTATTTCTGCTACAGCCAAGGACTGGGAAGATGAAAAAACACATTCAGACCTTGCTGAGGTGTTCGCCACATGTTTGGTTTTTTTTTCTGCTGTTCATATTCAGTCTTGGATTTCTACTGCTCTAAATTTACAGTCACTTTCTTTGAAAGATCAGGACATAGTATATGGCTAACATGAGAGCTTAGGACTGAGACATAACTGCTCATTCTGTGGCTTTTGGTAAGTTATTTTAGGAACAGGTTCACAAAAATGATTTAACTGTTTAAATTGTAATTCTGCTGGTTATGTGCATACCTAAGTACGTAGTGCTTTCAGGCTCTTCTATCTCATTGGATAAAAAAGGTAAATGACATACCTGCTAAGCCTTCCAGAACAGCATGTTCTTACTGGTAATCGCCATTGTTTCAGAGAGCAAGAAAATAATGTCTTCTTGTCGGATGACCAAAACTGGGATGGTAGCAGCTGCACATGTGCATTTTAACAGCTCAGTTGCTGTCTAACAATGCCTGTCATGCTCTGTGTTGAACTGATGGCACATGCTCAGATGATCTGTGTGTGTACGGTCAACCCAATATATTTGGATTCGGCAACACTGCCAGATGTGAAATACTAAAAGCAGGAACTAGAAATCGTGTATGCTTTCCTCCAAGGAGATAGCTCATTACTGGATTAGTCTTCATGATTGGTTTACTGAGTCTTACCTTATCACAGCATTTTCTCTTGGGGTTCATTAATCTTATATTTTTGACTGTGCAGTTTCATAGATTCACTGACCTTACAACATTATTGTGAAAAGAAGTACATTAAATATTGGGAAGAGGACTGATACTGCCATAATGGGGACTGCATACATATCTAGTGTGAATAGACTCTACTTTCCCATTGATTTCTTTAGAGAAAGTTTGCAGCCTTGAACTTATAGCTTCTTCTGTCCTACTCACAATAGAAGGCTGAAAGAATGATTTCAAAACTGCACTTTAGAGTCACCTCGCAGGAACTGTGTAAGACTTTCAATAACAGATCTTGGTTGTTCCTTAATCATCTGCAGGGTTGTTGTGTTTCTTCTGCCTCTAGCTCTTAAACCTTGCCAGCTTGAACTTCAAGAAACTGGGACCTTTCTCACCTGTAGTCTACTTCATTGACTTCTGTGGCATGACTCCTAAATAAAGTTAGGAAACCTGCAAAACAAGCTGACTGCTCCCCATGCTCCATAGCAGTGGATCACAGAATGGCTGAGTTTGGAAGGCACATGTGGAGGTCATCTGGTCTAACCTCCTGCTCAAGCAGGGTCACTCAAAGCAGGTGCCCAGGACCATGTTCTTGAATGTCTGTAAGGATAGAGACTCAACAACCTCTCTGGGCAACCAGTGCTCAGTTACCCTCATAGTAAAAAAGTGTTTTCTGATGTTCATAGGGAACCTCCCTGGTTTCTGTTTGTGTCCATTGCCTCTTGTCCTATGTTAAGACACCTCTGAAAATAGTCTGGCTCCATCTTCTTTGCACTTTCTCTTCAGATATTTATATACGTTGATATGATCCCCTTGAGCCTACACTTCTCTAGGCTTAATAGTCCCAGCTCTCTCCGCCTTTCCTCATATGAGAGATATTTCAGTCCCTTAATCATCTTCATGGCCCTTTGTTGGACTATCTCGAGTATGTCCATGTCTCTTCTGTGCTGAGGAGCCCAGAACTGGACACAAAATACAACTCGTAGGGTAACAGAACTTTCCTTTTTAATAATTTGAGACATTTCTTTATTCCCCACATCCTGCCTTCTGGGGGCTAAGTCACTTGTCCTATGTGGCCATAATAAGCCAGGTCGTTCTTTGCTGAGGTTTTCCTCTGGCAGAAAAAGCTGGTAGTAGGTGGGTGTAAATGTGTCAAAGCTTTAAGCAGACATGGGGAAAAAATCTGAGGATTTCCTTAGGCACTTCCTCACCATACTGGCCAGTACCTTGCACTGCTTACAGCGCTGAAAAGTCAGTCCCTGTCCTAATCCCCTCCTATGCCAGTCATATTTCATCTTCTTATGTCTTTCCCACAGCTCTCCCACTTCTCTCTGTCTAGTCCATTCATAATATAATAACTAGCTGACATAGAATAGCAGAATAAAAAATGACTGTAAACAAAGCTGGAGCCAGACTGCTCTGAACAGGATGGCTGTATCCAGGCTTATGTTTCAGACTTATGTAAAGACATCAGGTACATTGAGTAAGTCCTCAAAGGTTTAGAATTCTATCCGTTCTCAATTATTCTTTGCCATGAAAGTCTCCTATATGTAGAATGAAACCTACAGATAAATAACAGAAGTCCCTCAATTGAGCTGATACTCTCAGCAAGCAAAGAACCAACATAGTTTGTGAGCTCTGAACTACCAGAGCTGCTCTAAAAGTACTGAAAGTTCGGCTGCCTGCTACAATGCTAAATTTTAAGGCTGTGTTTGCCCTTGCTTTTTGTTTGCTCCACTGCCTTTCCATGCTTCTGCGGAGCACTTACCAAATGCAGGGAAATTAGCATTTCTCCTTCTGCTTGTGCCAATAATTGTGACCATCCACACAAACTCACAGGAAAAGTTCTGGCTGGTCGTGGGATTTAGTCTTTTTTTCTGTAATTTAGCTATCCTATCCATCAGGTATAATATCAGAAGTATCAGTCTGAATACAGAAGCTTAAACAAATGTATGTTTTCTCTTTTTAAGGGAGTAGGCAGACATTTTTAAAACTGCTTTCAGATGGTTTACTTCCCTAAATCTCAAGAGGCCTTTTGAAGATATTTGAATAAAAGGTAAGAGATCATTTGGCCACAAAAATGATCAGAAGGCTGGAACAGCTCTTCTATGAAGAAAGGCTGAGAGAGCTGAGGTTGTTCAGTCTGGAGAAGAGAAGGCTCCAGGGAGACCTTATAGCTGCCTTTCAAGATACAAAGGGGGCTTACAAAGAAAGACAAAAGAAGACTAAGGTCTGTACTGACAGAACAAGAGGTGATAGTTTTAAACTGAAAGAGGGCACGTTTAGATTAGATATTAGGAAGAAATTATTTTCTGTGAGGGTGGTGAGGAAGTGGAACAGGTTGCCCAGAGAAATTGTGGAAATGTGGAAACCCCCTGCCTGAAGGCGTTCAAGGCCAGGCTGGATGGGGCTTTGAGCAACCTGGTCTAGTGGGAGGAGTCCCCACACACAGCAGGGGAGTTGGAACTAGATGATGTTTAAGGTCCCTTCCAGCCTAAACCTTTCTATTATTCTATGATTTATATTGTGTTAGGTAAGGTAGTGAGTCTCTGGTTTGTAATTTATAACCAAAATCTAGTCTTAGATGCAGTGTGCATGACCTTTTCAAGTGTAGGTTAAGGAAGGGTGCTTGGTTGACATTTTTATGTGACTTCTAATATCATGTTGGAAGCATGCAGGTTTAGCAACATATTCTCACTTTCATGTCTTTACCAGTAGAAAAGTCTTCCTACTAATATAAACCTCTTCTTGTAATTGAAGACCATTACATTTTATTCTATCTGTAGCGGGCAAAGATGATCGTGTTTTGTTTCCACACTCACTACGCCTTTACATATTTGAAGACTGTTTTCATACATGTCTTTCAAGTTTTCTTTAGGTGAAATGAGCTCAGTTCCTTCTGTCTTGTCTCGGAGGCCATTTGTTTTACATTTCTTCTGTCTCCTGGATTGTCTCCAACTGGTGCATGTAGTCTTCACAAGTGTAAATTCCCACAATGTCATTACTTCATATCTTCAGTGCTACATTTTGCTTATATATCCCAGTGCAATATTTTCTGTTTCCATTCCGGATTGATATTGTTGACTTACATTCAGTCTGTGATAAAACGTGCAGCTAGTTTTCTGAGGACTGCTGTATCACGTTCGGAAAATAACAGCTGGTTTTGCTATTCATGATTCACTGCCAAAATGGAAGGATTTTGCACATGGTATTGTGTAGGATTCCACCTCAGGTCTAGCACAAGTCAAAACTTCCATTAATATTTTGGATAATGCAGTAAAGAGGATCATTAGATACCATTCAACCATCAGCTGCAGAGGATCCCTTAACTGCCTGTGAAAGGGTAGGGTACAAATCGAGAGTCATCACAACATGTTAAGAAATCAGTGTGAAACAGGCATGCAACTCAATAAAGAAAAATGAGAAGTACCGCGTTTAGGTAGGAATCATTAATACACAATATTAAGAGCAGGAACAATCAGATAGCACTGTTGTTTGGACCCAAATGCAATCAGACAATTGTTCTTAGTTTATCTGGAGACTCTCTCCAGGTTGGTTTCACACCTTGCCTAGGAATTCAAACAAGCTGGATATATCTTTGCTTTGCAGGGCAGTTAAATTAATGTTTCTATAACCTGCATTTCTAAGCTGAAAGCCGTCTTCCTAAAGATGACCCGAGCTGTGTAATAGGAAAAATGTAAGATGTCGTGCAGTTTTCATGCACTTCTGTAACTGAGGCAACGTTTTAATTTTTGCTTCTTACAAGTCAACAAGTTGATTTCGTTCATTTTAGCTTGCTCCCTCTGGTTCCTGAGAAATGAGAGTATGTTGCTAAACATGTAAGTAAATGTACTCAGCTTAAAGCAACTCTCAGCTCTCTACGCCTTTTGCAGAACACTGTTAAATTACATCTTAGAAAACACGATACTATGCTTCAGAGAAATGATCAGTGCCTTATAAGCATGTTTTCGTTGAACTCAAAGTCCTACAGGTGTTAACAGATAATTATTGATAAATACAGTCAAAGAATGGGTAACAATGCAATGTATTTTGATTTAATTCAGACCTGGCAGCTCTGCAAGGTGAAAGAATCCATGTACGATAATTTTGGAATGGGCTAAGGCAGAGACGCTCTCCAGCTCGATTTCTAGATATTATTGTGGAGGTACCATTTGTTGGAACAGAAGACTAATTAAGTCTTTGTTCCTCTTCACTTGCACCAAGACGGTTAGGAGGGGAAATCTTGCTGTAGCCACACTGAGCTACCCTAGTTACTCAGATGAGTAGTTTAGTTGTTAGGCAGATCGAACTGTTTATTCAGCTCCTCAGCTCATTTGCGGTAATTCTACCTTCTTCTTTGGAATGTACTTATCCCGCCTCTTCAAGGTGAAAATGAACCCAGTAATGCCATTTGTGGATATAGATCATCTTAATTCATTTTCCTGGTGACTTTTGTGATAGACTTCTTTTCTTTCTGGCCATGTATCAGTCTGCTAGTGAGCTCTAAGCCACCTCCCCTATTTATGGGCATTTTAACAGAAGGTAATTAAGAGGAATCCACATTGGGTGTGAATTTACAGTTCACTAATTCACACTATTCTTGCTGGAGATGCTTCAGTGCTGAAAGCAAAATAGGTTACTGTATTATCAAAGCAAGATTACTTTCTCCTAGCAAGATAATATGGCCTTAGCAGGAATTAGGGAAGCTAAGCTGCAGTGCTTGAAAATTTACACCCTAATTATCACAGATTAACTCTTCCACCTGTGCCAGAACAAATACCTGAAGAATACTCTGGGGGGTTGTTCCGTGTGTTACCTTTTCTTGCAGTATGATCTCCACTGAGATTTGTCTGATCGTATTCAGATCATCACAGGGGAAAACTCTTCCGCAGTTCAAATCAGAATGAATGCTTTCTGATTTTCAGTTGTGTGGATGTTCAAAGTACCTCTCAGAAGGTCGCGTTACATACATACATGCAGGTGACAACAGTAACTGACAGAGTATTAATATAAGATGTAAATGCCAGTACTGTCAAAGTGTCATCTTTGCTTCCATTTCAAGCCTGAGTCTGCCGACTTGATTAGCTTTGCTTAATGGAATAGTTTTGCTGATGCTAATTGTTTCAATGTATACAGAATTATTGTCACTAAAATTAATGCTTCAGAAGCAAAATAACCCCCCCCCCCACCTGAATACTTGCTGAAAAATATTTTTCTGTTAGATAACCATGTCTAGAAAGAAAACCTGCCTGTAGTCAGTTTGATTTTGAGAGCTGATTACATTGCAATCTGAAGCAAACTTTTACAATGTGTAAGGGGAAAAAAAAAAAAAGAGCTAATTCCTATTATGTGCTGTTTCACATCAGTTTCCAGATCAACAATTTATGTAATCCAGTCAGCAAGGAATACATCTACCTCTCTGAATCAATTAGCTGGCTGCTATCAAGGCAATTAGATTAATTTAAGGCTGTTGCAAGTTCAAGATGAAGAGAGCTTAGTTTCTCTATAGAAGAACTAAATGCCTTGAACTGAGAAATAGATTTTGTATGTGTGTGCAGTACTTGTGAGTCATCATGGTTTCTTAAAGGCTGTTTAACTTTCCGGAGTTGACATGAGTCATTGTTCTCTTCTCAGGTAATGACTAGTTAAGATCGCATTTAGCTCTTCCATGTATCTAGTAATCTCTGAGACTTGTATTTCATTGATCTTCGGTGAACAACTGCTTCAGAGTTCCGAGTGACAAGTAAAGGCTTTAAGATATAACACAAAATAGCTCCTTTTGAGAGCAGGAATGACTAAAGCTGGCACTTTTTACTGCTCAGCCACTTTTGTTTCAGAAACAAAAGTGACGATTGGTTTCACAAAAAAAAAGTGTATCTTGTCTTTACTAATTAATGTAGGTACAAAACCTACAGGACTTGGGAAAAAAACAACTCTGAATGACATAGATTTTATATTAATTTCCAAAAATAGTCCCAACACAAGCAAAATTTTTCCTTACTACGTCACAATGACTGTTTCTCCTGGCTGTTCCTAGAGTTAAATTGAGTATTTCAGATGGCGTTCTGAATATTTAGCAAAGATCTGGACCCAAACTTTCGTTATCTGATCTTTGTGTTTTGGGCAAATTTATTTAGGTATTTCAAGATAGCAGAAAGAAAAAGAAGAAAGAACACAAATTAAGAATAGTGTATTTGTGGTATAAATGCACTAGAACCTGCAATCAGGATTTCAAACTTTTCCTGTCCCCTTTTTCATAAAGGTGAGTAAATCACCTTGTCCTTCTGGTTCTGCTTCAGACTGGAAATATTTTATGGTGTTAAAACCAGGATGGCTAATGTATTAAAGGTTTATATTTAGAATAGAAATGATCTTTCAGCACAGCATTCTCATGAGACTTCTTGCTAAACATGTTCCCACTCCTCCATTGCCACCTCCAACCTTTTCTTCTGGTATTTTTCCAATTTACAATATGAATTCTTCAGTTCTTGTTGTCAAATGCTGAAATAGTTTTTATGAGGGACTTTAGCTGAACTGACTAGAAATTTCAAGTGATACAGCATGCTACAAACATTTAACTCCTACAGTTAAAAAGTATCTCTGCTTACGTTTTTTTCATTTTCCCTCTAGCATAACATGGAGAATACATTTCAAAGTTACAAAAGCTTGGGGAATCAGTTTGGACAATCTTTAATTAAATTCAGCATTTCATAAAGAGTTGTTACTGATATACTAATAATATAACCAATGTGGGTTTTGGCAATTCATTTTCTTTTTCCTTTTAAAGAGATCAGTAAACCCTAACACTAATTTAGCAGAGGCAGAGGACAAGGAGGCAGGATTATAAAGGTCCCAAGCTGATGGCCACCAGTCCGTTTGCACTGTCACTGCAGTGCGTGCTGCTGTACATCTGCATAGCCCCTCTTTCCTTTCACATCACAGATGCACCCACCTCTCATAAAACTGCATCAAAAGTTAAAACTCTTTTTCTGAATAAATACAGCCATAATTTAATGTTTATGTATCCATTAGCCAACGCTGTTATTTATGCAGACCATATTGTAACTATTCATTTATGCGTGCAAGTCAGAAATGACTAAGACCATTAATTCAGTTAGAACACATATGTCGGTTTGGTGAAATACTGTTTTTTTCCCTAAACTGTAGCAAAGACACCAAGCTTTGGCTTACTGCACCAGATTGTTGTTTTCTGGACAGCAGGGATGAGCATTCAGTAGCAGTCTCAGTATGAAGAGATAAAGAGGAAATGCATTTAGTTTAATATGAAAGAATTTAATCTTCCTCTAAGGAGAGCTGTTGAAGGGCATCACATATTTGACTTTGTTCTGGCTTCTCCAGGATGATGGAACCACAAGGTGTGATCTGATACAGCCTGTAATGGGTGGGAGCAACCACCAGGGCTTGTAGATTAGCAGAATATTTCAGGCTCTGGGGTGGGAAAAAATGACACACGGTTAACATCAGAGGATTTTGGCCCAGAATATTATTTCAGTGTTTGGACAAATGCATATCTTATGTAAATTGTTTTATTAGCATTGCTAGCTCTGCGGGATCTTCGGTGACTGATGAAGGATTTCTCATAGGTTACTTATTCAGAAAAATTGTTATTCTGTTTTCATTCCTTTGATGGAATTGAGTTATTCTGAACTGATAAAGTTGGAGCTCACTCTCTCTCCCGAGCACAGATCCAAATTAAATTCCTTCCTAGCAGGATTAAGCAATGCTAGCAAGAATGACTTGTGTAACGTTTTCATGTGTTGATTTGAAACAAAATAGGTAATGTCAAAGGCAATTAAAACTGTTTCAGATATGCCATGTTAAAAGCTTACTTTCTGTTCCCTGCATGGGCTTCCATTTTTATGTTGGGCTTCCTCTCTGGACTAAAGGTCTTGAACAGTTCAGAAAAATATTTGTAGGAAAAAAATAGACATGTTATTTTGCCAGTGCTGAAAATCTTATTACCAATTTATGAAAGGCTCCTTTATTCTGATAACACCAAGGTCGCGGGTTTGATCCCTGTTGGGTCCCCATGTGTTGCCTGATCTAGTTGAGAGGCGTCTCTGCCCATGACAGGGAGGCTGGATTGAATGATCTCTAAGGTGCCTTCCAGCCCAGGCCATTCCATGATTCTATGATTCTGTATGTATTGGAAGGACTTCACATCTGGAAGGAGGTAACTTTTGTAAGATGAATGTAACTTCTGCTCTTGCTAATTCTAATCTTTCTGAAAATTTCATACATAGTTATTAGAGCTCTGTTGGAATCAAGCAAATTCTTTCCCCGTTCCATTTCACTGATGTGCTTCAAAGAAGGATCTCCTCTGCAATTGCTATTTCCATTTGCTTTTGCTACTCTGTCCCGGAACCAAGAGCACAGAGGTCCTGTCTTTCTGGAGTGCTTAGTATCCTGTCAGATAGTTCATCACTGTTGGGTAGTGATAGGACTAGAGGGAATGGGTTGAAGCTAGAGATGGGTCGGTTCAGATTGGACAATAGGAAGAAGTTCTTCACCATGAGGGTGGTGAGACACTGGAACAGGTTGCTCAGAGAGGTGATGGAAGCCCCATCCCTGGAAGTTTTTAAGGCCAGGCTGAATGGGGCTCTGAGCAACATGGTCTAGTGGGGTATGTCCCTGCCCATGGCGAGGGGGTTGGAACTAGGCAATCTTTAAGGTCCCTTCCAACCCTGACAATTCTATGATTCTGTGATTCTATGATCACTGGTGAGGAAGCAGCCTTAATGAACTCTCAGGAGACAAAAGCTGCATTTGCAGGAGGTAGGGAAATGGGAGGCAGTGGATGGACCAGGCTGAGACTATGAACTAGCAAGAAGATAAGGGAAAGACAGGCTAATGGGAAAGAACTGTGTGGTAGAGGGGAGAGGAGACTGGAGAAAGAGGGAAGAAAAGCATAGTTTAGAAATTAAGAGATGCAGTGAGATGTACGCTCACAAAATCACTCCGCTAACCCTGCGACTAATGGTAAAAGTCCCAGATTCCCTGCTGTCAAACACTTCTATTTGTTAGCAAATTATCAGATGCAAAGAATCAAAATGGATATCATGCCTCTGTAGTGCTGGTTATCAAAGCACAGGACAGAACAGTTACTGAGATCAATTAGTTCAGGTGAGTGATCTAAGTTGCAAATCTGAAGCCCTGATTTTGCCAGTGGCCAGCACGGGCATGAATGTGATAGTGTGTAATTCTGATGTTGACTCTCAAGTGAACAGTAGAAGTAAAGCAGTACAGTGTCATTATTTTTTGCTCTTCACAGAGGAGGGCCACAAAGATGATCCAGGGGTTGGAGCATCTCTGCTACGAGGACAGACCGTGGGAGCTGGGATTGTTCAGTCTTGAAAAGAGAAGACTTCAGGGGGACCTAATAGCTGCCTTCCAGGATCCTACAGGAAGGCTGGGGAGGGACTTTTTACAAGAGCATCCACTGATAGGACAAGGGGAAATGGGTTTAAGTTGAAGGAGAAGAGATTTAGATTAGATCTTAGGAAGAAATTCTTGAGTACGAGGGTGGCAAGACTTTGGAATAAATTGCCCAGAGATGTTGTGGCTGCCCCCTCCCTGGAGGTGTTCAAGGCCAAGTTGGACAGAGCCTTGAGTAGCCTGATCTAGTTGAGAGACGTCCCTGCCCATGACAAGGAGGTTGAATTAGATGATCTCTAAGGTCCCTTCCAAGCTAGGCCATTCTATGATTCTATGATTCTATGATTTCTGTATTGTGTATTAATTTATGCTTTTTAAAGTGGATTTCAGTAACTAAATATGGCGATCATAGCCTGACAGAAAACTTAGGAAATTCAAGAAGGACAAAAAGTCTTTTACTAAGGAAGGGATAAACCCTGACAATGATACAGGCTGGGAAGTGACAAGTCTTCCGAAGACGATCTGAGACAGTCAGTGGAACAGGTTGCCCAGAGAGGTTGGGCCATCTGACTCCTTGGAAGTTTTCAAGACTTGACTGGATGAATCCCTGAGCAACAAATCTGACCTTGCGTTTGGCCCTGCTTTGAGCAGGAGGTTGGAGTAGAGATCTCCTGAGGCCCCTTTCAACGTAAGCTTTCCTGTGATCCTACGATAATGTAGTTAAAATTTATTCAGCCCGATCCTACAAAAGAAGGTGGGAATGGTATTCTTGCTAACAGCTGGTGAAACAGCATATTTATTCATCTGGCAGTAAAATGAGGTTATTGTCAGTGGGTTTGTGAACTATCATATTCCTGGTGTCTGAAAATAAGACTTCATTAACAAAATGTCACTTGCCTTTATTATTCCAAAGGTGACCTTTTGCATATGAACTGACCATGAAGTAATACACTCACTTCATTTGGAATCTGCAGATAATCTGAACTAATGATGCATAAGAGTATGAAATGCTTCTTTTAATCTCTATGGGATATTAGCAGTAAAGACCAATGATGGCAATTTGTATATAAACATTGTTAATAATTTAGTATTACTTAAGGTTCACTAAAGAGGTTCAGATGTATTATTAAAATACACTCAGTCTAACAAACGACAATTCTCTAATTAATAAAATGGCTTTTGTTTTAACAGGCAGTCAGTAGTATATTACATTTAAAATTATACTTTGTGACAATAATATATGAATCTTAAGACTATGAACTACCTTGGCTGAGGGTATACCACCTTGTTGGTGGATTTATCGTGATTTTAGACTCTCACTTCAGGGACTACTGGTGTTAAAAAGACTTATTCTTTAGATTTATATGTTGTGGTACTTATTTGGGAGTTGAAAGGACTCATTAGCAGTACCTTCTCTTCTCTGATGTGGTTCCATAAATTAGCCACTGCAAATTTCTTTCAGTACCTTCAAATTTTTTCATTATCAAGCACAAAAGGTCATTTCATATAAAATCAAGTGCTCCAAGACCTGCTAACATAAGGACGTCCTGAAATCATAAATCTACTAAATCTATTTTCAGAGTGTCTATAGAAATACTGGATGTCATTTGGTTTTGAGGGCCGTCTGTCGCTCACCAGATGTACTCCTTTGTTATTATTTATCTAGTGATTGAATTTTTATGGTCCCTTCAAAGAGATCTTGACAAAGTAAAAAGCCATCCTCAAGTAAAAAATTCCAAATGCTCTTTGTGCTTTGACCTATGATAATATTTGGAGAGTGACAGCTTTGAAAATCAGCATCTCGGTTCCGGTGCTACAAAAGCAGGACGACCATCTAGCCTCTTGGGATGGCTCTGTATGAAATTGGAATCAGACCGTATTGAAAAAAAAAGTCTGCTTGAATTTCTAATTCATTCAGGAACCTGCAATCATATTTCCCAATAAATATGCATGGCAAAGACAAGTAAGTACTTTCTGTTTACAAATGCCAAATCCAAACAGTGATAACTGTAGGATTGCACAATCTAATCTGCTCAAGTAAAGTAAGGACCCTTACAGTCTTTTGTGAAAACCCTTTCTCCAGAAGTTTTACAAACACACTGCCATGGTCTGTTTGTGTGTCTTGTGGGATACAGCCTACAAAACCAGTTCATGTAAGAACTTGTGCTAGGAAGTACTGTTAATCTTGCAAGTACCTTGTGTGACCCATTAGCAAACACATTTTTAGAAAAAATAGCTTCTGGTTAAAAATGAGAGAAGAAAATACAAACCAGTTTTTTTTTATCATTCTGAACATGAATTTACTTTCCGTTTCTTACCGACTTTCTGCTTGCTCTGAAATTCATCTCCATGCTTCAGCTTTCTGAATACTTTTTGCTGCTGCATTCCCAGGTTGAGGGTGTGTGCTGTGGGGTGAGAAAAGCAGTTCCTTCTGGGAATGGTTTGAGAATACATGACCTGGAGGAAGCGCGAGTATTTGCCAAATTTTGAAGACAGCAGAATGAAAGATGAGGTACAAAATCTGACACTGCAGCTGCTGAAATGAGCTGCCAGAGAGCAAGGATTAGTGCATTTCCTAATGGGCTGCTGCAGAACCTCTGGGCCTTTTATTGCTAATAACAGAAAAGAAAACCAGGTATGTCTTAACACATGAATATAATTCTGTCTATTTGGGGAAAAGAAGTGCTAAAACAGCAATTTTGAAAGCAACAGGATTTTTTTTTCCAAAGGTGGTTATACTCTGTATTTGTCCTGTGTGCCTATTTCAGGTCCCTTCAGGTGCATCCTCAGCTCCCACACCTCCCTTGTGGCCTCTGTAATACCCATTATTTCAAAAGAGCACAGTTGGGTGCTGGACTGTAATTACTCATTCAGGTAGGATCAGACCCATTAGTTTATTTGAAGGTTAGGACCAAGACCTTAGAAGTGGATGGGGAGCTAATAGACAGAATGATGTTCCCGCTGTGTTCACAGAGGCTGAAACTCGTGAGAAGAGGGTCAGGCACATCCATATTATTTAGTCTTTCGCCTCAGATGCCGTGGTTTGCAGCAGTCTCATCTGGAAAGGAGCGTCTCCCTGCTGTGAGGTCCTCGTGCCAGAGAGAGCTGTAATGAGTTTTTAATGAGATGGAGATAAGGAAGACTGTTTAGTGATTACTGAGACAAATCTCACAGATCTGTTGCATAAAGGGTAAACCTTTCCACCACTCTCCATCACATATATCTCAGGACATTTAAGTTACCCTCATGATATAATGTAAAAAGAAGTCAGTAGGACAAAAATGTCCTAAATACATGTTGGTAGATTTTCCTTCCACTGTATATCAGAAACTTTTGTAATTAGTCAGCCTCAAGCAATGATTAATGACTGGCTAATGGGCAATATATCATTCAAGTCAATATCAGGAAAGACTGTGATCTTGGAAGTGCTGGGCTATGGAACTGCCTCCTCGCAAAATGAGAAACAAATATTTTACCTGTATGTTCACTGAAGAGTTCCAAACACATAGCTGGAACGTAAATTGACATGGTGAATAACAGGAGAATGTTTACTTTGGAGTGCAGTCCTTAACTGAGATTTAATGGTTGTTTTATTTCTGTCCTTTATGATACCTACAGTATATTTATATTTTTATACATCTATGTATGTACATGTGTGTGTATACATACTAGTGTCCCAGAACTAAATGTTTTATTTTTGTTTTCTTGGAAGCATCAGTTTTTCTGTGTTGAATCTTAACATGGGTAATATATATCCAGATATTAAAGTAACCATGGCAAAACGAAAACAAAACTAAAAACTCCAAAGACTTCTACTGTACTTTATTTATAGCTCTTTTCAAAATGCATGGTTATGGATAAACCATTTACTTGCACAGGCATATGCTCTGCACGATTTCAGATATGAAAGAATTAAAAGGTCAGAGAATTACAATGTGTTTACTGCATCCCTGTATAACAGCAAAGCTCATTACATTTTGCCATGTTCTGTCCTTCTTAATTAAAGTATCAAATCACATGTACCATCTAGAGGAGCTCAATTATAAAAGCCTACATCTATCAGTTTATTATCAATCAGTTTACTCCTGATCGGTTTGTTAATTACTAGCCTTGACTCTTGATTCAAATCAGCACGCTTTCCTCATGATAAGAGTGCCTACTGTGTTAAAAATAATATACAATAATTTTAAGCAAAAATACGTGTAAACACTTAAAAAGAAAACCTGTGCTGAGCTTGGATTTGATGGAATTATAGTCTCTTGTACTATAAAGTCTGACTTTTCACAGGTGACTATAGGCAAATTTCTAAATAGTTGTGTTACTTGACCCCCCTCCATCCATAAAAGGATTGAAAAAGAACTGAAATTCTTTTAAAATTTTTTAAGGATATTTCAAACACATAGCTTTCATCCATGCTTTTCCAAATATTTTTAAATGACACTTACAGTTCTCCTGTGGTGCTTTCTTCCTGAAAACATTCTGCTTACAAACCAGCTGTATTGTGTTAGCTGATGTGCTCCAAAGAGGTGGAAGAACTTTTAATGGTAAATCTAAACCAGATCTTCTGCAGAAATGGCTAAGTCATGTCTGGAGACACTGTGGATGCTGTTAAAGACAGAGAAAGAAGGCAGGGGCTTACCCTTTCTTCCTTTTAAATATGTACTTCAGCAATTTGGTTATTGTGTATACAGTTGCAAGAAAAAGTATGTGAACCTTTTGGAATTTCATGGTGTTCTGTATTAATTTGTCATAAACTGTGATCTAACCGTCATCTCAGTCAAGACCACTGACAAATAGAATGTGCCTAAAATAATAACACCAAAACAATTCTCATCCTCCATGTCTTTATTGAACACACTCATTCAGCGTTCAGGATGCTGGTGGAAAAAGTAAGTGAACCCTTGAGATGACCTCAGAAAAGCTAATTAGAGTCAGGTTAACCTTGAGTCTTGTTATGAAAATGAGTTTGGAGGCGTGAACTAGAGCTATGTTGACTGATAAAAACCACTCAAAGTTTTTGAGTATGCTGTGCACTAGATAGATGCTTATGTGAGCCATGCTGTGCCAAAGAGAGCTTTCAGAGGATCTATGATCAGGAATTGTTGATTTACATAAAGCTGGAAAGGGTTACAAAGTGATTTCAAAGACCTTAGAAATTCACCAGCCTACAGTTAGACAAATGATCTACAGATGGAGACACCTTGGGATTGCGGCTACTCTACCAAGAAGTGAGCACTCAGCCAAAATGATCCCAAGAGCACAACGAAGACTCATCAATGAGGTAAAGAAACAACCCTGAGTGACAGCCAGAGTTGAAGGCATCATTGGAACTGGCTAACATCTGTGTTCATGAGTCTACAGTACATAAAACATTGCACAAGCAGGGTGTCTATGGCAGGACACCACGAAGGAAGCCGTTGCTTACTACAAAGAGCACTGTTGCACACCTGAAGTTTGTGAAAGAGCACGTTGACGCTTCACAGCGGTATTGGCAAAATGTTTTGTGGACTGATGAAACAAAGATTGAACTATTTGGAAAGAATGCATAGCACCACATCTGGTGTAAAAAGGGCACTGCATATCATCATGAAAACATCCCATCTGTAAAGTACAGTGGAGGAAACATCATGGTTTGGGCCTGCTTTGCTGCATCAGGGCCTGGCCAGCTTGCAGTCATTGAGGGGAAGAGGAATTCCCAAGTGTATAAAAAAATTTCTTCAGGATAATGTGAGAATGTCTGTACGTCAGCTGAAACTCTGTGGACGTTGGGTGATGCAACCAGACAATGACCCAAAACACCGGAGCAAGCCCACAACAGAATTGCTTCAGAAAAAGAAAATCAGCCTCTTGGAGTGGCCAAGTCACAGCCCAGACCTCAGCCCAACAGAGTTGCCATGGAAGGACTTGAAGTGAGCCACACACAGGAGACATCCAAAGAATGTAACAGAGCTAAAGCAATTCTGCCAGGAAGAACGGGCTAAAATCCCTCCTGAAGGATGTGCAGCTCTGATCCACAGCTACAGGAGGTGCCTGGTTGAGGTTATTGCTGCCAAGGAGGGGGTCAACCAGTTATTGATTCTGAGGATTCACTTACTTTTTCCACCAGCATCCTGAATGTTGAATGAGTGTGTTCAATAAAGACATGGAGGATGAGAATTGTTTTGGTGTTATTATTTTAGGCACATTTTATTTGTCCATACTCTTGACTCAGATGACCGTTAGATCACAATTTATGACAAATTAATGCAGAACACCATCAAATTCCAAAAGGTTCACATACTTATTCTTGCAACTGTAGAATCATGGAAACACAGAATGTTTTGGGTTGGATAGGACCTTTAAAGATCATCTAGTCCAACTTCCCTGCGGTGAGCAGGGACATGTTTAACTAGATCAGGTTGCTCAGAGCTCCATCCAACCTGACCTTGAATGTTTCCAAGGATGAGGCTTCTACCACCTCCCTGGGCAACTTATTACAGTGCTTCACCACACACACAGTGAAGAACTTCTTCCTTATATCTAGTTTAAATCTACCCTCTTTTAATTTAAAACTATTAGTCCTGGTTGTGTTGCAACAGGCTGTTTTAAAATGACTGTCCCCATCTTTCTTACTGGCCCCCTTCAGGCATTGCAAGGACACTATAAGGCCTCACTGGAGCCTTCTCTTCTCCAGGCTGAACAACCCCAAATCCCTCAGCCTGTCCTTATAAGAGAGGTGTTCCAGTCCTCTGATCATTTTTGTGACCCTCTTCTGGACCTGCTCCAACAGGTCCATGTCTTTCCTGTGCTGAGGACTCCAGAGCTGAATGCAGTACTCCAGGAGAGGTGTCACCAGAGTGGAGTAGAATGGGACAATCACCTCCCTTGACCTGCTGGCCATGCTTCTGAAGCGCCCCGGGCTGTGGTTGCCTTTCTGGGCTGCGAGTTCCGATTGCAGGGTCACGTCCACATCTGAAAATCCTCAAGAGCGGCACTTAAGAAAGGTTTGTCTTTATTTATTCTGACAGTAGATATCTTCTTCATCTGGTGGGAAAGGGCGGGCTGCTTGGACTTTGCTCAGCTGCTGTTTCAGTTCCTGTACCTCCTAGGCTCGGTTTCTGACCCCTCTCTCCGTCAGAGGGCGGCCACCCCACGCCGGGTGACGCCCTGCCTCCGCCTGGACGTGTGGGCACGTCTCACCACATTCACCCCATTCTGAAATGAAAAAAAAAAAAAAAAAATAACGACATAAGGACAATAATAAACCAAACACCCCACATTTCAAGTTTACGCCGTTTATCATCTCCTCAGGATTCCGCCTGAACTGATCCCAGCCCACCCTCGTTCTTCTCACGCTGTCGCGATACACACACGCGGCGGCGGCGGCCGGCGGCGCCCGCAAGGCGGCGGGTCCCCTCGGCCGAGCCCCCCGCCCGCCTCAGCCCCCGCCCCCGCTGAGGGGAGCCGCCCCTCGGGGTCGCCCCGCTGGCGGGGGCCGCCCACCGCCGCCCGTCTCCCCTCCCCTCCCCGCTGAGGCGCGGCGCTTGGAGGGGCTGGGAACGCCGGTCACTCCGCCGCTCTTCCCGGTGAGATTTTCGGGGGTGGCTGCTCTGCCGGTCGCCCTCCGGGACCCCTCAGGCGGCGGCGGGGCGGAAGGGTCTTCCCGCCATGGCCTTCACCTTCGCCGCCTTCTGCTACATGCTGTCGCTGGTCCTCTGCGCCGCCCTCATCTTCTTCGCCATCTGGCATGTGAGTACCCGCGGAGACCGTGAAGAACGGGTCCAGCCCGGGGTGGGGACGGACGCACCGATGTGGGGAGTTGGGGGGCTGTGCCGTGGCGGGAGCGGGCAGCCCCTCGCCCGGGGAGCCGAGGCGAAGCCCCCGCTGGCGGCGAGTGCCGGCGGGGCGTCCCGCGGCGGGAACCGGCGCTGCCCCGCTCCGACCGACCGGCACCGGCAGACCGCGCCTTGAAACCTTATTAAAAAAAAAAACCCAAACCACACCAAGCGTTAATGCTTCCGCTGAAGCGGTCGCAGCCCGACGGCTGCCCTCGCCTGGGGCGTGCGGGGACACCCCGGCGCTGCCGGCTCCGCCTGGGTTCGGGCGCGCTCCGGACTGTGCCGAAACGTGAGGTCTGCGAGGTGGGGACAACTGGTTTTCGAGCCTGAGGATGGAGCGTTGTGAGGGAGAAGCGACCCCGTTACCTGGCGAAGCCCTTGGGTTGCTTTTCCCTTCAGCAATCGCTACGTTAAGAACTTCTTTAAAAAAAAAAGTCGGATTTGAACGTGGAGCTTCCTTCTAAAGCATCAGCTGGGTGTTGGAGTCCACCTTCGTTCATGTCGCACGAAGCTGGTGGTGCTCATGCCTTGCTGTACACAGGGTGGCTGTGGTAGGCGTAAGCATGTAACTTAGAATATTCCCGCAGTGGTGAGATTATTCTTCAGTGTAATTTGCAGTTCTTTTGAATGGGTTGTGTGTTTTGGAATTATTTACGCTTATGTGTGTGCTACACAAATGACTTTGTGCCATAAACACTCGGGATGGAACAGGTTGAGTTGAAAAATAGAGCAAGTCGTGAATGCCTTTGCGGATGCCTGATGGAGTAAGTTAAAAAACCACCTCCTTTGACTAACAGGCAAGGGGGGATACAGAATTT
The DNA here is from genome assembly GCA_020746105.1 of Trogon surrucura. NCBI lineage: Eukaryota > Metazoa > Chordata > Aves > Trogoniformes > Trogonidae > Trogon > Trogon surrucura. The sequence continues at coordinate 107,566,885 of CM036618.1, forward strand.
ATTTTTAATGGAACAAGAGTAAAGCTGTTAGCTTTGCTGTACTTCAGCATATTAGAGGTCTGAAACGGATCACTCAGTTGTGAGAATTTTGTTTTGAGCTCTTAATGGTGTAGTTATAAGGTTTTTTCTTATTAATGAAACCACAGAAGTTGAGGGTAGTGCCCAGTACTGTAGTGATGTCAAGTACTGCAAGGCTGAAAAGGATCTCTAGCGGTCTACTACAGCACTCTTGTTCTCTGAAAAAAAGGAGCAGTAAAATTTAGATGGTTTTTTTTGTTCCCTCCTTTTCCTCAAACCTTTAGGTCCCCAAAAGTGAGAATTCTACATCTTCTTCAAAGGGCTTAGTATTAAAAGTATATCTACTTTGAGTATCTTGCTACAAAAGCAACAGTTAATTTCTTCATTACTATCACAATTTTAATGCCTTTTTTTATATATACTTAGAGTCTGCTGCCATGTTGGGTTTTTTCCTGGACTGTAGCTGGTGTTGTCTGAAGACATACAGCACTTGCAGTAAATCTGGCAAATTATTTTCCTGTAAATCAGTGTAGTTACTTCAAATTTGCTCCTAGTGAAACATTTTTCCATTTTCAGTCTGTACGCTTGTGGAGAACGATCCATTAGTTCTGGAGCTCTGGAAGACGCAACTAGCAAAGGGAATGTTTTATCAGCCGGCTTATCTTTATGGTTCTTGTTTCGTACGTCTGTTGAGAAATTGTTGAGGGATTGAAATTGAAAATGCTAGAAATGCTGCTCTATTGTAAAAGCAGGAATTAGTACTGTCTTTTTTATAAATAAATACATAATAATTCTATTACAATACATGGTTTTCAAGGTTACAAAATAAAAGATTTAACACCCCGTCAGAATAAACTTTTAAGCACACCTGTAACCCACATATACAAAACACATGGATTTTTATTATCATTTCTATAGGAACTGTTATAATCTGTTCTCTTATTATTTTTAAAATGTACTCTAACATGTAGCTTATGTATTGAGTCATAGGAGTTTCTTTTGCATTAAACATCTCGTTGTGAAAATCTTCCCAAGAAACAAAACTCCTACTCTCTCCCTGTGACCTGATTTTTTTCACTGTAACATACTAATAAGGGACTGTAGATGTATTTTAAATAGGCCCCACTAAGGACAGTAGAAGATTTTGATAGTTACATTTTCCTCTTAAAATGCTTTTTAAGAGGTTTTGTGGTTTTGGAAACGAAGTTGTTGATTAATCTGAGTGCCCCATCATTTTGAAAGAAGACTGAATGAGAATTTATATTTTGTGTATTATTTTAAAGGACAAGGAAAAAAACCTAGCTTTTGAACTTGATATTCTCACCTGAGGCAGGCTGAGGTTTGGGCAGTTATCTGGAAGGAATTAACAGTGGATCAAATGAAATCTCATTTTCTTCCAGCTGAGAAGTCAGATGAATTATAATTTTCATTAATATTGATGTAACAGGTTCAATAAAAACTGCAAAACCAAAGCAAAAGGAGAGGGTAAAATGGGGATTTTTATTTTTAGAAACTGTGCTTTTCTAATGCCTTTCCTCTAAAAGGTTAAAGGCTCTCTGTACGTTTCTGTGCTCTGTACTCTGTGGAATCAGAATGAAACTGGTCAGAATATTTTAAAGGAATTGCAGATAATATGCAGAAACTCCTTCAGACATGGAACATTTAATAATTTTTCTTCCTGCCTCTTAGTGATCTCCAACTCTTGAGGTTCCTGGTCGTGTCTGTTGTGATAAAAAAAACCCAAAACAAAACACAAAACCAAACCAAACACCCCAAATTAGATGTTACCAGAAATGTTTGTTGAAACTGTACACAAGATTTATCTTAATGCATTATTGCTGGAACTTCACTCACATATTCAATGAAAGAGAGAGATGAAAAATTGGATTCTTCACGTACTGTATAGTACCAATACCACTCTTTGTTGCATGGGAATTTTTAAGGCATTCACATTGTTTATTGACTGCATTACCTCTCTCTGTAATGACACAATATTAGAAACACCAGGTAGAAGTGAATTTGTTCATGGAAAAGTACTTGAGACTTTAGTAGAGGATGGTGACCTTTCTGCTTGGTTTCTTCTAGCCAGCCTCTAGAATTTAATAAAACCTTCCGTTCCCATTATAGAATTACACTGGCCATTTCAAACAACTCTTCTGATATTCAGAGTAAACTTTTTGTAACACTATGACTTAGTCCTTTCAAAATTCAGAAGAAACTTCCATCTGAGACCTAAAACCTTTCCCTGAGTTTGAATTCTCCTGTACCATTTGGTATAATGAGTTCTCTGTGAAGTCATATTAGCTGAATATGTATCAACTGAATGAGTTTTTCTTCAAAAGATGTTAGTGAGCATCAAAATGTTGAGCGAACTTTGATGAGTGGGTATCTTGGAGGAGGGGGGAAGTAATACCTAGAGTTAGCTCGTTGTAGTTGATTTGAGTATACTCTGCATGCGACTCCTATTGCAGAAATGCAGTTACAGTAGCACTCAGTTGGCTGTACTAGCTGAGACCTCATTTAAATGTGTTTTGGCTGAGATGTCTTCTCATCTGGACTGACGCAGCTCTGCGTAGTTTTGTGTGGTTGTGTGCTACAGCTACCAGCAGCATTTGCTCCACCAACTACCTAATTTTGTATCCTCATCTGGTCCTGTTGTAAACTCCAGAACAGAGTTTATCGTTGTCTTAGTAACAATCACGGACACTTTGTTTTGCTGTCCTCAGCTCTCGTTTATCTTTATAAACACCTTTTTACTAATCAGTTTTGCTCAGTTCCTAAACTACCTTGAGCTAAGATGTAGCTTCGTGTTGACATTTAACTGAGCTGCGTCAAGTCTGTTTGAACTCCCGACGAGATCTGACACACCATATTTGTGTCTAGTGTAGCTCCACTGCGTTGTCTGAAGTGAGCTTGATTGAAGTTGACCAAATTGCGGTTTATTTGTCATCGCTTCAAATGACATGTGAATTCCTGCAGCACTATTATTCTCTTAAAATACATTGGTTTTGGGTAATCTGAGTCCTTCCCTTTTTTTATAGTTTAGGATTAAATCATCTGCTTTGAGATTTGCTAATTTAAGGGAAGCTTTAAGGAGAGAGCATTTCAAAGTATTCTGTCTTACAATACTACAGCAAAGCAATCCATAACTACCAAGAACATTTCTATTTAAAAAAGAGGATTTCAGTGGTGGGCCATCTCCTTCTGAACACGTAACAGCGTGTTTTTAAATGTGTTGCTACTTCATAACCAGTAGTACTTAAGGATTGCCAGAAAGTATTAGGACTATCATGCCAGTGAAAAAGTTAATGGTGCCAACCTGAGAAGTTGTACTAAACTGGATGATTTTTGGAGTATTCCGATATAGTTGTGAATTCAAGTGAATCTGGGAACAGATCTCTGGCATTGCAAGAGTCGTATGCAGCAAAATTGGTGACAGTTCCTTGAACCAAGCATAAGAGTAGTAAAGCAGCAGAACATGGAAATCTTTTGCCTTTTTTTTTTTGGTTTATTCTTCCCTCATCCTTATTCTTCTTTTGAAGTGTGAGAGTAATATTAATCCTGCTAAACTACCTTAATATGACTTTGGCTTGACTTAACAGTTAGAAGTTCACAGTTATACTTTAAAAACCGTGGAAGGCAGGGTTTGAGAAGAACAGTATAGGCTAAGATTTACTTTTCACTTTAGATTAAAGCATCCTTTTTTGCAAACACCAGGGAAAGAAGACGTTGGAATCTATATTTAGTGCTGTTTCTGCTATTGACTTTGTGTATTATGTTTAGCAGACAGCTTTAATTATCTATGCCTTGTTTTCTCATTTACTGAGCATGGATAGTAGAATTAAACTTCAGGTACTGCGTGTCATTTTATTTAACATCTATCCCTAAAATGCCTTTGCTTTCTGACAGAAAGTGCTATGTGCCTATCAGATGTTGCCACTTCTGTTATTTGTCACTGTACTGGCCTGGTGATGTGGACCGTGTTTTATTGGTACTCAAGTTGCAGTAGCTTGGGTAAAAAAAAAATGGTAAGTGTTCGGTGTCTGACTCATTCAGGCTTTCTCATAAAATTCTTAGCTTAATTTTTGTCGAATTGTACAACCTTAATTTTAAAGATACATAAAAAGCACACAAGAGAATCATTTAAAGCTTGAGTTGACAGCAAGTTGAGCAAAGCACTTCAGTCACAGACTAGGTGCTAGTCTATCAATGCTCTCTGTGTATCAGTGTCTTACTGTTGCTGTAGCTTTGATTTGGAGGATCTGTCTTACCTGAAACAGGTAAAGAAATCTGTGAGCACACTTGAACCTGTGCTGCTCTTCAGCAAAGTTTGCCAGTCATCTCAGTTTAACCTCTTTATAATCCTTTGGAGCCTGCCTTGAGAAGAAAGTCATTTCCTTTCAGACTTGTGGTCAGGCTTGAATTTTCTTTCAGATATTGGTGTTCAGTGCTGTCCTTTAATGAGTCATTAATTCAGTTCTCCGAGAATATTGGGTAATTACGTGATTAAAAATAAAATCAGATTAAGGTTTGATGAACAGGAGCGCAAATGCTGTATGTTATACATATTTCTCAAAGATTTTTTTTTCTTCTCTAAGCAGCTAAGCACGTTGTCCCTGAAGGTTTAATAGTCATAACAGTTTAAGGAATGGGTCTGATATTTCCACTCTTTTTAAAGACAGCACACAAACAGATTGGTCTGGCTATAACACAGCTTGACAGTTCCCTTACAACTTTTCTTTCAGAAGTTTGTCACATTAATGCTGACAGACTGGTATTAAGCCAGGCAGCACAGGCTGTGGAGCAAACTATATTTTATATATTGGAAAGTAAGTATATTTCAGTTTAGTTACCTTGTTGTGCTTAAATAATAATTAAAAACACTGAAATAGTAATTAAAAAAATCTTTGGGCTCTACTACAGATTTAAATGCTTTGGAAAGATTAAATTGGATCTCTATGTATGCTTGAACTGTTATGATGAGATTTATTTGGAGGAAGCTTTTAAATCGTGTGTGCTTGCCACTGGCTGTAATTGCAGATCACAGAATCACAGATGCTTCACAAGTCACAATGACTTCATTATCTGTGCAAAATAAATTTTTCTGTGGAGTCTCAGGCCCCCCACAAAAATATGCAGACAACTATTTAAATGTTATTTGGTTGTCACATATCCAATATGTTTTTGGTTTTAAGATTAGTTGGAAAATCTACCTACTAAAGGTATTTTTATATCCAAATTGGTAAATATTGTGTTTCTACTGCTTTTTTAAAAAAACTGCTATGCTTGATAATAAGCAAGCCAATACAGCTGTCATATTTTGTTAGACTGTGGGTACAACTCTTAGATGGAGTCCAAGGCGTGAGGTTATGTGTGTTTATTCATCCACCACATAATACATTAAATCACACTTAAAACGTGGAACTAAACCCTCAGACCTCTGGCTTAGTTGATTCCTTTCACCCCAACGTAAATATCTTGTTAACGAAATATTTTTGAGGAAGTGGAGGAAGCTCAGTAGAAAATAAGAATAAGAAAAATAAGAATCTTTTTCCAGATATCAGACCTCTCTTTCACCTGTTCCTCTCCCTCAGTGCCTCTGCCATGCAGTTCATTTATACCCAGTGTTGCCACTGACAGCTGGAGGTGACTCTACCAAGCAATGAAACCAGGTCTCACTTAAGTCATAAGCTGGGGATACTGAGAGACTTGCTCTTCTGCAGGTTGGTGATTTGGGAAACACTTCCACTTTCTGTGGAAACTATGTTATTTTTCACACATGAAACAGGCAAGTAGGATTATTATTTCCACTCTGCAAAGAGATAGTCGCTTAAAGTCACAGGACAGAGTCAGCTGAGGTAAAGGTGGAAGAATGTCAAATACCACTTGATTTAGTAGATAAACTTTCAGTGTTTTCACCGTTGGAAATTCATATAAAAAAATATCTGTCTGTGACTGTGATGCCATGCAGAGAACAAGATGCGATTATATTGATGGAGTGGATAATAATAACTTCAGAAATATCCAATTCCTGTGAAAAGAAATAATAAAAGGTTCATAGAATAATTTTGATTGCAAGGGACCTAGGAGATCATTTAGTCAAATCAGTTCTTCAAGGTGAGCCTAATTTCGAAGCTGGGGCAGGCTGCTCGGGGCCTTATGAACTCTCCATGGGTGAAGCGCCCAGAGCCTCTCTAGGGACGTGTTCCACTGAGAACGTTGTTTTCTTACAGACAGCTGGAATTTTTGTGGGTGCAACTTCTGCTCTTGACTTTCATCCTCTTGGTGCATGTCCTTGAGAAAACCTTTGTGCTTTGATCTAGTTCATCTCGGGAAACTGAATGCAATAATTAGATCCTGCCATAGTCAAAGGCACTTCCATCAGCCTATCCTTGTATGTCGTGTGCTTCAAACCTATTTTGTCCACTGGAAGGTGGAGGTCCTTTTCTGCTGGGTTGCTGCCAGGCTGTAGTGTTGTGGATAGTCTGTCCCAGGTGCGGGACTTTGCCTTTGTCTTGGTTGACCATCATGGTCAAATTGCTGGCCGATTCCTTCAGTTTCACAGAATCACAGAACAGTTTGTCAAGGCTGTTCTTAAAGGCAGCCGTGCCCTCCAGTATGTCGGCTGATGTTCTCAGTCTGATGTCATCTTCAGCCTTGCCCCATCTGTCCCATCTTCCAAGTCGTTGATGAAGGTATCAGAAAAGACATGCTCCAGTGGTGATACCTGAGGAACACCACCCCTAAGTGGGCATCAGTCAGACTTCAGAGCAAGGACCACTACCCTTCCAGTCTGATGGTACAGCCAGTTTTTCACCTTGGAGTCTGCCCATTCTGCCCTTCCAGTTTGGGTACAAAACTTTTCTGCTGGGGCACTGCACTCTTGCTTAGTGTTTCATTGTGTGCCCAGGAAGATTCAGAGGAACATTAATGCACATTGTGAAGGCAGAACAAGAGTCTTTATATTTTTCTCCACTTCGCGTTGAAAAAGTATTACTATATAAAGCAAGGATTTATTTTAGGAATGTCATTGTGAAAAGTTACATTAGAAGGCATTGAAAAATATCGCAAAACATTTACAATGAAAGTAGGTTTTCTCGGCAGGATACTGCAGGAATGCTGAACTTGCAGCTCCAGTTTTGATAGTGTGGACACATGAAGCAGAACATAAGGAAGATGAAGAAATAGTGCCTTCATTGAATTGTCCCATAGTATGCTTCTTGACACTCCTGCAATAGATGATAAAAAACCTCTGAGCTGGCATTGAGTTCTTTTGTATTTCTGTACTTTTGCAGGTCATGTCATATTCTAGCTATCAAAGGTAATTTTTTTTTTTTTAAATACAGCTAGAAGTCTACGCTAAGCACATTGCTGGAGGAACCAAAGTTTAAAACATTACAGGGAGCTAAACAAGTGAGAATTAGTAAGTTATAGTCCTTGCAATTCTCTGATAACAGATATTGTGCAAGTGCCAGGCACTGTTGATACAAGCGCCATTTTTTGGAATAGAATATTTGATTTTTTTAAATGCGTTTAAATGCTAACCATCTTCATGCTGTGAGTCACCATTTAAAGTGTTTGATTGTTTAATCAATCTGCTGTTACATTATTATTGCACTATGAGTACTGGATAAATAGTTCACATTGTATTGTCATCCAAGTGTAAACTGCCTTGTACGTTCACAGAGTGGGCATTTATAAAAAAGCATAATGAAGGCTCCACTGAGATCAATTTGATTGCGTGTGCCTTGGAGTTGTTCTTCTCTTAGTATTATATAAACACTATTAGTGGATCCTTTAGAAAATGGATTTGCTCATTACTTAAGTGGCAGGCCGGTTTGGAGCTGTGCTGAAATGTATCCTCAGCCTTAATCATGCTCCTGTAATTAAACTAAGGAGTTTCGTAAGAATGTAGTTGAAAAGATGAGGATGCTTTTTGTGCTGCTCTTATTTTACTCCCAACTTTTTTTTTTTTAGTTTTTATTATTTTTACTGGCTGCCGTATCCCTTTCCCTTGCTCTATTTCTGCAACTGCAGCTGCATTGCTGCTGTCATGCTTTACCTTGCCTTATCTCTGCAAACCCAGCTGTGTGGCTGACGGCCGTTTCACGTACTTGTGTATGTCTTGACCTTGGAGTTGCCTCCTCCAGGTTCTGTCTGGCCTCTTTTTGGGAAAGAAAGACGACTTGGGAACATCTTGAATCTGGTATCCCTGCCTGGTGCCACCTGCATTAGACAAGCCCCTGTCCCTTGTCCTGCCTCTTGCTAGTCCAGCTGGGCTCCTGCTGTGGCCCTGGGAGGCAGGAAGCACAGATTCAGCCGCTGGATCTGGCTGGTGCCCCACAGCAGGCTAATTTGAGAGAGCATAGGTAGGACGCCGCTGTTGAGTGGGTCATGAGGAATAAAAATGGTGTGTGGAGGGGGAAACGGGACTGTCGGAGGGAGGAGTTCGGGGAGACGTGAAGGAAAGAGCAAATGACAGGAAGAAAATACATGAGTAAGAGCTTAACAAGAATTTTTGTTTGGGAAACAATTATTTGAGAAGAGAACACTGCCTGAATCCAGAAGGTATGGTTGAATTCACGTGGTGGACATTTTTGGACAGCCTGTGTGACAGTCTTCTGTGTGGGTATGGTGTAATATGTGACGTGCTTCAACAGATTTTTTAGCAACAGAACCCAGATGCCCTTATGTGCTTCCTGGATTTTGGTGAATGTGCATAAATCACTGCTCGTAGATATGAAGAACAGGAGAGAGGGGAAAAGAAGTAGCAGCAGCAATGTGAAATCCATGGTGAAGTGGAGGAGGACTCAAAGTAAGGAGAATGGAAAGTAATACTTGTCCCAAGCATATATCAGTGTAACAGAAATAAAAAAGGTCAACATAATAACTGGTAAAATATGTAGGAATCTTTGAAAGCTCAGAATAAATTGTGGTGTGGTGATAAGATAGGAAACTTGCTTAGAAACAGCACTAGCCAACTGGCCAGTCTCTTATCCGTGTCTTCTATCTTACTGATACTGGAAAAAAATCTTCTCCTTAATCTCATTCTCTTACTTCTTTCTTTGAAACATATTTTTTTTTCTAGTTGTATCTATCCTGGTACATTTTCCCATCTTTTGCTACCCTTTCCCTGAATTTATTCTGGAGAAACATCCTGTTTATTCCTGGCTTTGGGATTATCAGCTTTGTGCTGTTAATTAATAGAAGAAAAGTGCTTCAGTTTGTTCTGAGGATAGTTTATGAACATAGAGCTTTCTGGCTTTAATGTGTCTGTGTCGTTTTCCTCACATATCCCGCATACTGTGAAGAAAAAAGACAAGTAGAAATGTTGCATGGAAGCATTTAAGGTGGGATGAATTAGAAACTGTTCATAATTTTGAGAGAAAACAAGAACAGAAGAAAACACTCTCTCACATCTGTAGGTGTCCAGTTATTTTGCCTCCAGCCAGAATTAACCTGATCCAATGTGATCAGACTATCACCCTTCCTCCTATTTTCTTCATCTGGCCAGCCTTTTCTATTAGGTCTCTCACCAGCTCACATTTAGCTTGTCCCCAGTTTGATGTGGAACAAGCTCGATAGTGAAGAATGTGGCCTATACAAGTAGATGATGTACAACTTGGAACAGGTTGCTCAGAGAAGTTGTGGGAACCCCCTCTGTGGAAATGTTCAAGGCCAGGCTGGATGGGGCTTTGAGCAACCTGGTCTAGTGGGAGGTGTCCCTGCCCGTGGCAGGGGGGTTGGAACAGGATGATCTTTAAGGTCCCTTCTGACCCAAACCATCCTATGAAATCTGTTGTAATGAATCTATGATATAGAAGTAGGGAGAAATACATCTTAGTTTTTTCATTTCTTTTGTGCTTTCTTAGTTGGTGTGGAGTTTAGTATAAAGAGAATCAAGGGCAAATCAGTGCTCTCTCTTCTGCCGAAAGCAGAGTTCCCCAGCGTCTCCTGGGCATTGATAGAAAACAATGCTATTTTCTTCCCACCCTGGTTGGTTGAGAGATCTGCAAACCAGTTCATCTGCACTAGCCACCATCTGAACCAGAGACACAAATCCATGGTCAACACCTCGGCTGTAAAGCTTCGATCCAAAATTCCATAATTTGCTCTTGGCCTATTGAAGAGATGGACCTAACCTTATACATCTACATGTTCATTTTTTTTCCACAGAGATGATCTTTGTTTACATCCTTCCCAGGACAGAAGAAAAAGCTGGTGTGAGAGTCTGTATGACCTTTGCTAGGATACTGTTTTTTGCCTTGTCGAATTTGTGGCTGTGACTGGGAATCCACACTGTGGGATTATTTTTCAGGACAGTCCTGACTATCAGATCAAGTTAATATGTAACTAACGAGTGACAGCATTCCTGATGCCACATGTCAATTTGTTGTCACTTGGGCTCTGTGAGTAACTGATCTTGGGGTTTTGTGTTGAACTGAAGAAATCAGAAGCAGTTAGATGCTGAAGTGTTTAAAAGGTTTTGATCGTGTTATCTAACTGTAAAAACCTGTATGTTTTAGAAAGAATCCACATAAAATGCTCCCTTGCATGTAGGAGGAAGAGACCATATGCAGGGCAGAATATTGGCAGTGTGCTTGTGTCAAAAGTACGGGGAGTGTAGGAGATTCATTCTCGGTACCCTACTGATGCAGAGTTTCAACCTGTATTTCCCGTAGCCTGCAAAGGTGCATCAATTTTGGCTTTCTGGAGCTGGTAGGAAACATTGTTGAATACTCTCTAAGATTTTATTAGTAGAAGAAGAGCGTTCAAACAACCACTTGGGAGTGTCAGCTTCCTATTTGCTGACTTTGATTCACACTCTGACATTAGCTTCACCACTGACTCACAGTCCCCAGACATGGTATTCTGCTAAGTGGCATGGTCTCACATGGTGTACAATTCTTATACAGGAAAGTAAGACTAGATCTCTTGCACCTGCAGTCTTCTCAGTGAAGTGTATATTTGTGCGTGGTAGCATGATACCAGCAGTGGAACTGAAAACCTTTCAAAAAAAAAAAAAAACCAAACACAAAAATTACCCCGAGTAGCCTGATGGCTCAGGTTCTCTTGTGAGAGACAGAAGACATGATTTCTTTTTTTCTTCCGAGTGAACTGGGCCAGAATTGCGTCTACCATGTTGAATGTAATTAAACTTAAGTAATGCATCTCCACGTACGGGCGAGCTTTTTTCTGTTCAGAACAATGTGGTGTGTTCGCCAGTTTTCTTACTAATTGAAAATGTGAGGTTTTTTCCTTAATATTGGTAAAAGCTCTTTGCATCCTTTAAAAAAAAAAAAAAAACCAAACCAAAAAACCTTGAGAGTTGTTTTTGATTCACAGAATACTGCTACTTTCTGAACTGTTTCCGTGTACTGAATGCAGTAATGTAAGGTTACCAAAAAAAAAAAAAGATTGTGACAGCAAAATGATGAAATCCTTTGGGGCCAGAGGGAAGCATGGCAGTCTGGACTTACCTTAAAATTCCTTTTCTGCTTGAGGTGTGTTTTGAAACGTGTTCTCGCTGCAGGGAGTGAAACTATTAGCCTATTTAGAAACAGGCTCTGTACAGCTATATTAGCATCATCCCTCCTGCACAGCTTGCTTGCTTGTCTACCTTCTCTTAATGAACTGAGGTTTATGTGTGCACAGGTGTTTTTTGCCTGGCTGGATTGCAGCTGGTCTAGACTGGAAGACAGTGGGTGGATATAAAATTGTGGTACAAGCACAGGTAATCTCTGAATTCTGTATTTGGGGGAATAGATGGGACATTTGTCTCTCTCCTGAAGGAAAGGGTTGACATCTCTCAGTTTCAGGTTAACTGGGGAATGTATTTCAGTGTCTGTAGTGAACGAGTGAAATCTATGTCCAAATCCTGTTGTTAGCCTGTAAAGCTGTTTCTCCTTGCAGTTGGATGAAATTATTTGTAAAAGCCTGTTACATAGCAGTTGTAGAAATCTGTCAATAAATGCTTGTCAAATCATCCTTCTGGGAACATTATGTTTGCAACAGAGTTTTGCAGCTGCTGAGGTTTTGTTAGTGGTTTTATCACAGCAATAATAACAAGTGGATTCTTTACATCTAGAAATCAGGTTGCTTTTTCAAATTGTTTGCAATGTTGCAATAGTAACCAGTAATTCATGGAGACAGTAACTTTCCATTCAAAGCACTCAAAGCTCTGCACAGGATGGTTGTATTGCTGAAGATAAATTTCTGTCTTTTTCACAATGTGGATGGAGTTGTCATTCGTGCACTAATAGGTGAACTAGTGTGTGTGACTGCCAAGTAGTTACTCTTAGTTATTTCTCCTGCACCTCTCTGCAGACTTGGAAATCTGATTTGGTGTAGCTGAAGCAATATTACTGCTTTTGCCCATCTATGCAAGTTTTGAGTTTTGTTGTGTTTGGTTTTTTTAAATTATTTATATAGTTGGCGTTTTTTTATGCAGGGGAATACAGTTTTGTAACTATACCAATGCAGACTGGTATACTTGTGTGCATGTACTCTCAGCAAGAGATAGGAAAGCCTTTTTAATCAGGTTTGCAGAATGGAGATTATGCATTTTTAATTCTGCATATTGGAATTTCTACTGGAAAAGACGGAGGATCTGGCTTAAATACTTGAGAAATTACAATAATGCCTTCATGTCTGTTAAGTTAGCTTAAGCTTCCAGTTAGAGCCTAAAAACTTCATATTGTGTTGGCCTAAACATGACATCATTTTACAGACAAAAGTACTTCAATAAAGAGGTGAAGACAAGGTGCTCAGGTGTGTGTTTGTGCAGCCCTGGATGGAGCCGCAAGAGCTTTGTTTGCATTAGCAACGTGCTCGAATTTCTACATGGAGAGTTGTTTAATAGTGGCAGCATATGAAATTCAAGTTAAGTAGACCAAGGAAATGCCACACCATTGTTAGTGTGAAATCTGACAAATAGAACAATTTTCTACCCTTGAGTGATTTAAAACCATTTGCAATCTTAATCCAAAAAGGCACTGCTTAAAGCAATGCTCTCCTTCAGAGATGAGCAACAGTAGAATAATCAGAAAAAAAAGCAGTTTCGCTTCTCATATGTTATTAGCCTGCTGCCAGTATTCTCTTTTTTTTTCTCAGCAACATTTTATATGGTGCAGCAATCCTGAGGCTTTGATTCTTCTGCCACTGATTCTATAAATCATTTAATTTCTCTGAGCTTCATTTCTCACTTGCCTAAAAAATGGAAATGGTATTTTCTTTGCCTGTGTTAAGGCCTTCATTGCCTTGAAGGGAGATTTATAACTGCAAGGCATTGTTAGTTGTTATTATTGTTTACATTTATTAATATGTGGTGGACTACTAAGTGTAATATTCAGAAAAGTAAATACATTGGAGAGAGATAGGAGAAGAAAGGAATACCTTTCATCTCACTTTCCTCTCTACACTTTAAGGTTCTCATCAAAACCAGCATTTCAGATACAGATTTCTGGGAAGCTACTGAATTACATCGGCAGGTATGATGAAAACCAAGATTTGAGTCTTTTTTTTCCTATTTAATAGGAGATGTTTAACAAAAGGTTATAGACAAGGAATAAAATATGACAAAAAGGATAAAATTCTCTGCCTTTTGAGGCAAGTTGCCCATCCATTCATGCAATTTAGAATAATCTTTTTAAGCAATTGCTGTCTGTCACTCTAACAGAGGAGAGAAAAGCTCTTCATACTAAGAGAAAGTCAGGTGGAGTGATTTCCACTGCAATTATACCTCATGGTGCAAAGATCACTCCAAATTATTTTGCTTTGTGTCCTGCCCTTTCTTCACTGATCATGTAACTGCAACTTCCAGAGGGATTTAAGCCTTACTTGAAATATAATTAGGATGCAGATGTGCCCCAGTGCGGCAATTTGAAACATCAGGCAGGTTTGTAGCTGAGATCTTATGGAAGAAGGCAGGGAGCTAAGTCATGAGAGAACATCGAGATATTGACTGATACGCCCGTGGGCTGGTTTTAGCTGGGACAGAGTTAATTTACTTCATAATGGCTAATATGGGGTTATGTTTGGATTTGTGCTGAAAACGGCATTGATAATGCAAAGGTGTTTTCATTACTGCTGAGCAGCGCTCGCACAGAGTCAAGGCCTCTTCTGCTCCTCACCCCACACCACCAGTGTGCAGGCTGGGAGTGCACGAGAAGCCGGGAGGGGACACAGCTGGGAGAGCTGACCCCAGCTGACCAGAGGGATACTCCAGAACCTGTGATGCCATGCTCAGCGTGTAAAGCTGGGCAAGAAGGAGGAAGCGAGGGACGTTCAGAGTGATGGTGTTTGTCTTCCCAAGTCACAGTTACATGTGATGGAGCCCTGCTCTCCTGGAGATGGCTGAACACCTGCCTGCCTATGGGAACTGCTGAATGAATTCCTCGTTTTGCTTTGCTCGGACAGGCAGCTTTTGCTTTACCTATTAAACTGTCTTTATCTCAACCCACGAGTTCTCTCACTTTTACCTTTCTGATTCTCTTCCCCATCGCACTGGAGCTTGGGAGTGTGAGGGTAGGGAAGTGAGCGAGCATGCTTACACAGAATCACAGAATGTTAGGGATTGGAAGGGACCTCGAAAGATCATCAAGTCCAATCCCCCTGCCAGAGCAGGAATGCCTAGATTATGCTACACAGGAACGTGTCCAGGCAGGTCTTGAATGTCTCCAGAGAAGGAGACTCCACAACCTCCCTGTGCAGCCCGTTCCAGTGCTCCGTCACCCTCACTGAGAAGAAGTTTCTTCTCGAGTTTAAGCGGAACCTCTTATGTTCCAGTTTCAGCCCATTACCCCTTGTCCTATCAGTGGTTGTCACCGAGAAGAGCCTGGCTCCATCCTCGTGACACTCACCCTTGATATATTTGTAAACATTAATAAGGTCTCCCCTCAGTCTCCTCCAAACTAAAGAGCCCCAGCTCCCTCAGCCTTTCCTCATAAGGGAGATGCTCCACTCCCTTAATCATCCTAGTTGCCCTGTGCTGGACTCTCTCCAGCAGTTCCCTGTCTTTCTTGAACTGAGGGGCCCAGAACTGCTTAGTTCCCTGCTGGGATTAAACCACAACAACCCATCTGGTTAACGGGGAAGTGCTGTTACAAACATGAGAGCACTTGCTGGGTTTCAGAGATTATACAGTTTATTCTTTGATACTAACATGGAGTTGCATATTTCACCTATTAAGATAATATATCCAAGCAAAAGTGTAACATTAGTAATGTTTAAGCTAGGTGATGTTTTTTGTCTTTCTGACTTTATCTAGTTATTTTTCAGGGCATGTATAGTTAAATTTACATGTTTTGAAGTAGTCTGCCTGCCACAAAAAAAGCAGAGGTGGTGCATCGTTTGTGCATGTCATTGGGAGCTAAGACTGTATTCTGAAAGCTTGTGATGTGAACCAAGCAGGCAATATTTATTAATTCTATTAATAGATTCCTTATCTGAAGTACAAACCCACACAAATACTGTAGGTATTTGGCCTACAGAGCTTTCTAACATCATTCTCGTGAACCTGATCTGCTATCTAACAAAGCAGATTTTAGTGCATCTTTGGGTTATCTTTTCAAATACGGGATACGGAAGTCCATAAATAGCAGCGGTGATACCTGACAATATTAAAGCCCTTTCCAATTTCTAGGTGATGTACCAAATTCTATTACTAATTTGGAAGTTCCTGACTATTGAGACAGTTCCTACGCTTCCCAGATATAAATTCCTGCAATGTGGCTTTGCTGCAGGGGTCGAAGTAGAGCTGTGTTGTGCCTCTCTGCTCATCCTAATCAAACTGAAGCTGTTGAGATGCAGTCATACGGGTAGCATGGAAGCAGCTTTTCTTGTCTCTTTGGTCACAGCTTGAGTGGGTAGATTTCCCTGCCTTCTGAGTTCTCTTCAGAGAAAATTCCTGCTACGCTTCCTCGTCATCATCCATGACTCTTTTCTCACATTCATAAGGGTCTTCCTTCTTCTCGCTGCTATTAGAAGTGAGGAGTTAATAATGCAGGGATAATTTGATACACATAATTTATGTATAAAGGTTCTTAAAGAAATTTGGCAAGAGAAAGGTTTTGACTTTTTCAGAAAAGGGAATGGTTTGGTCTAATTTGCATTGGCAGGTGTCATTATAAAAAGCTCAGGATACCCAAGAGTTAATCCACTATTTTAGGGGAAAAAAAAAAATGAAGTAGGGGTTTAATGCCAGCATCATTGAGTTCTGTTATTAATTCACATACAAGGGCTGTAATGTGTAAGACTTGAGTGTGTATGTGTGGGTTTATGTGAATGCCAATTAGTGTGAGCTGGGATGGAGCTTCTGCTGAATTGAAGATAAATGGTTTTGAGCCGTGCCAATTTTGATGCAAGTGCCTGCAAAATAAAGCTTTCCCCTTTTACTAAGTAGCTGTTGTCATGAAGCAGTCTGGGCAATGATATATATGCTTTGTGTTATCTCTGAACAAATTTAAAAGTTAGGAAACTTTCACAGCAGGTTTGTGCTGTGTTCCAAATGGAACAGTGAAAAGGGAAATCATATGCCTCCTCCCTGTTTTAAAAATAAGCTTGGTGTTTTTACCACTTGGATCTTCTGATGTGGTGTCTGCAGAAATTGGGGGCTGAAGCTGACAGCCCAGAAAGTCCCTTCCAGCTCTCTTTCCTGCAATCTCTTTTGACAATTAAGTGACGGTAAATTAATAACATTTACTGATGTCACTGTTTCATTATACAACGAGCAAGATACTTTGATCTAGAAAGTAAGAGAAAATGTTTCAATCTCTACTAAGCAGTGTGTTTTCTTTAAAATAAATACAATGAAGTATTGAACTGTATCATATAATCTGATTTTACTAAAACCAAAATAAATTCTAAAGCAAAAATGTAGTGTTGGAACAAAATTGAAACCTGGAAACTCTTTCATAACCAGTTTATTGGAAATGTTGGCAATACGTGTTCTTCTGACTTAATAATTTGAAGACTCTTATATGTGCATCTAATAGTCTTCTTAACTGAAAATGAGACTCTTGTGCTAGTTAACAGAACGCGAGTGTGCAGGATCATTGGTAGCTATTCTTCCTGGATTAAGTAGGAGGCTAAAATAGACCTAAAACATTTCCTTGCAAGTTTGTGTGTGTTTTTGACTTCCATGTCTTGGTCCAAAGGTAGCTTGAATTTTACTTTCTACTGCCTTAAATTCTCCAGTACTGAAGTTTCCTTCTCTGAACTGTTTACATAGTACTGATAATAATGGTTACAAAGCAGGTATGTGCCCCCCAGTTCCCTGAGCAAGTAAATATTAGTGAATCTATGATTCCATTCTGTGATTCCAATCTGTACTATAGCATGTTCTGGGCTCCCAGTAAGTTGAATTACATTGTTTTATGAAGAACTATTACTTTTTTTGGAGATAGTAATTGGGTCATGAGTGAGAACCATGTTGTAAACTTGTAATATTTCACAACTCCAGCATTTTAAAATCAATACGCTTTGGTATCTAGCTTGATAAAATTCTGAATTTACTGTAGTTGTACTTAATCTTAATGAATAATTTTGTGCTCTTTCAGTGGGTCATAGGTTGACTTTGTGAACCTGAACATGAAGCAGCTCTAAGGCTTGTTGGAAAACCTTAATGAGCTGTGTTAAGTACAGATCCGATGCTGGGTACAGACCACTAGTGTTGAGAACATGAGTGAGCGAGTAGCACCATAAATGCCCATCTTACTAAGTAAGTACAATACAAGAATATAAAAATTCCATCTTTAAGAAGTGAAAAGCAGAGTTATATTGATCTGGAGATTTTTGATGGGTTAATCCCAAGATTTAGAATAAAGATTGGGTTTCGGCTTCTTGTCAGCATATACAGTGATGCTGTGCCACGCTGGCCTCTGTGTTTAGCTTATTTAGTTTATCCTGAATTAACTTGAGCAGTAACAGCCTACTTAGTCCCCTGTTCTGAAGACAGAAAGTGACTTATGAAGGGAATCTGGGGACTACTCTGCTGTGCGTCTGTCCAGTTCCAGGTGTTTTAAGTGAATCAGCTGATAACCTCCCTCTTACAAAGAAATGTGGGTACAGTGTAAAGGCTTTGTGCATATTCTTAACTGTGAGCCAGCATCCTTGCTATGGAGTTGATTTTCAGTTTAATTACAGAATGTTTGCAAAGTGCATATGCACACATTTGCCATCACTGTACCTTTCACGTTTTTATTTGATGCTGTGCCTGTTTTTCATGGCAAAGTTTTGGTAGTGGGGGGGCTATAGGGGTGGGTTCGGTAAGAAGCTCCTGGAAGCTTCCCCCATGCCCTACATAGCTTGTGCCAACCGGTTCCTAAACGCACTCGCTGCTGGCCACGGCTGAGCCCATCGGAGATGGTGGTAGTGCAAGTAGGGGCTGCAAACTGCAGCCAAAGAGAGGAGTGAGTATGTGAGAGAAATGACTCTGCAGACACCAAGGTCAGTGAAGAAGGAGGAGAAGAAGGTGCTCCAGGTGCCAGAGAAGAGATTCCTCTGCAGCCCACAGTGAAGACCACGGTGAGGCAGGCTCTCCCCCTGCAGTCTGTGGAAGTTGACAGTGGAGCAGACGCCCACCTTGGAGGATCCCACGGTGAAGCAAGTGGTGCCTGAAGGATGCTGTGACCCTCTGCGAAACCCATGCTTGAGCAGGCTTCTGGCAGGACCTTTGGACCCACGCTGGAGCAGTTTGTGAAGAGCTGTAGCCTGTGAAGGGTTCATGCTGAAGGAGTTAATAAAGAACTGTCTCCTGTGGGAGGGACCCCGTGTTGGAGCAGGGGAAGAGAGTGAGAGGTCTGTCCGGCAGAGACAACACAGTGATAAACTGACTGCAAACCCCATTCCCCATCCCCCTGTGCTGCCTGGGGAGAGGAGGCAGAGACATCAGGAGTAAAGTTAAGCCCAGGAAGGAGGGAAGGTGTGTTTAAGATTTGGTTTTATTTCTCAGTGCCCTTTTCTGATTTGATTGGTGATGAATTAATTTCCCCAAGTTGAGTCTGTTTTGCCAGTGACAGTAATTGCTGAGTGCACCCTCAGCGAGTTTGCCGACGACACCAAACTGTGTGGTGCCGTGGACTCACTTGAGGGAAGAGATGCCATCCAGAGGGACCTTGATAGGCTTGAGAAATGGGCCAGTGCAAACTGCATGAGCTTCAAAAAGTCAAAGTGTAAGGTCCTTCACCTGGGTCGGGCCAATCCGAGGCACAAATACAAACTGGGCACAGAGTGGGTTGAGAGTAGCCCTGAAGAGAAGGGTTTGGGGGTGCTGATAGATGAGAAGCTCAACATGAGCCGGCAGTGCGCTCCTGCAGCCCAGAAGGCCAACCCCATCCTGGGATGTATCAGGAGAAGCGTAGCCAGCAGGTCAAGAGAGGTGATTCTCCCCTTTTACTCTGCTCTTATGAGACCCCACCTTGAATACAGCGTCCAGTCCTGGTGTCCCCACCATAAGAGGGACGTAGATCTGTTGGAGTGTGTTCAGAGGAGGCCACAAAGATGATCCAGGGGCTGGAACACCTTTGCTACAAGGACAGGCTGCAGGAGCTGGGATTGTTCAGTCTTGAAAAGAGAAGACTTTGGGAAGACCTAATAGCTGCCTTCCAATACCTGAAGGAATCCTACAGGAAGGCTGGGGAGGGACTTTTTACAAGAGCATCCACTGATAGCACAGGGGGAAATGGGTTTAAGTTGAAGGAGAATAGATTTAGATTAGATCTTAGGAAGAAATTCTTGAGTACGAGGGTGGCAAGACTTTGGAATAAATTGCCCAGAGATGCTGTGGCTGCCCCCTCCCTGGAGGTGTTCAAGGCCAAGTTGGACAGAACCTTGAGTAGCCTGATCTAGTAGAGAGGCGTCCCTGGCCGTGACAGGGAGGTTGGATTAGATGATCTCTAAGGTCCCTTCCAACCTAGGCCATTCTATGAAATGAGATTTGAACACCATTTCCTCTGAGCAGCCATATTTTGGTTTCAAGGCCTTAGAAAATGCCAGCCTGTCAGATATTTACTAAAAGCAAATAATGAACAATACTTCTCAAGCACTGGCAAATAAAAAAAAAAGGTATTTCCTGTCATAGCACAACCTGCATTCCATCCTTTTCCTGTGCTAATGAGCCAAAGTAGGTCAAATTGCTCTCTGGTGTACTCACGTATAGTTTAGTATCATATAACAGATTTGTTAGTATCACAGGCAGAATTTTTTTCCCAGTAATTTGACTTTTTTTTCTTCTAGCCTAATGTTGGCTCTTTATGGTGTTTTTAAAAGAAGATTGTCAAGTTGATTCAGACCTGCTTTCAGTCATCTGTGATGCTATGAGCACTGAATCTAACAAAAAGTGATCCTGGTGAGGGGGAGGAAGATAGTACTTAAAAAGCAGTTTAAATCTCACATCTACATTACTTTGATATGTCATGTATGGTCTCTGGGCCATATCAGAGATTAGAATATTAATAAAATTATTTTACAGTCAACATCTCTTATATTTCTAGGGTATTACAAGAATATTTGAAGTATTGTGACCAACAGCCACTTAAGCTTAAATAATTGTTCTCATTGGAGATCGTGATGGAGGTGTTGACTCAGACAAACCCTTATGGCAACGAAAGGGTTTGCTTTGCCATGTTTGTATTGCTTGGTACCATGAACCAGATCAATTCAACCAGGAGAGGGAGGAGGAACAACCATCTCGATCAAGCGTTCACCAACCACAGAGCTACATGTCTTTTTTGGATTCCTTTCATATAATGATAAGAACTGGATAGCAAGAATTGTTCTCTTGATCTGGCACTTCATCAGTGTCTCTGTTCTCTGCATCTCCCCGTGGGCTCTCTTCACTCCATCATGCCAAGGCAGTAACTCAACTTTAGTTTCGAATCCTTTTGCATTCTTACCTGACTGACTCTCTCTCGCACGTTTTGTCAGTTGCTCCTTCTGCTCAACAAAACCCAAGAAAGTAACTCACCCAGCCTGTGCCAACATGGTTCAAATATGATAAACGTTCAGTGCTCTTTCCCAACCACAGTAAATATGTCTGGGCAGCAGCTGATGGGCAGGCATGAGCTTTTAGAAGCAGAGGATACCCCTAAACCTGTCCACTTTCTGTCCATGTACTGACTTGCAGACAGCTGAAGAACTGCTGGTGTGGGTGCTGTGGAAGCTGTTCATGGGAGTGGAGGGGTAGACAAATTGTTTAAATGAGCCATTAAAGATAGTTTCTTCAAGATGCGATTATGGTGTATTGACGGGGTGGTGGCAAGGAAGCATATGTTAAGTGTTACTGTTCTGTTCTGTGGTTAACATGGTTGTCATCAAGTTCTGTTTTATCTTAACTTTTCTGAGATGCCACTAAGCAATAATAACCAACTTTGTTGCTGTCACTGAATTCACACCCACACCAACTCCGCTGCCACCCTAAAACATCGCATTCTCAATTAGAATGTATTTCTGCAAGGGCTCAGTGATTTAGAAAAAAAAAGTATCCTCCCTGAAAATCAGACCTCATAATTCATTCCTACCATTAAGAGGTGAAATTTTTAATTTGATGGGTGCATAAGCATGGGAAGGAAAGAAAATTCAGGTTCAATCTTATGTGAATACTTCATTATTCACAGATGTTATTGTCTGGAGAGATGAGCACAGAAAGTGCGGGTACTGAAAACAAATTTTATAAATAGCCCAGCAATTGTAGCCGTACTGAAACATACGTTGTCATCACAATCTCATCTGTTCAGTGTGTATTTAAACTGGGGCAACCTCCATGCTGACTTATGCTTGGAGATTTGCAGATGGTGTGAATCACCAGAGAATGCAACCGGTATTTTTATAAACCTCTCATTTTATTAGGTGGATAACACCCACAAATACACTTCTATCAACAGAAGAGAGCATGGCTAGGGCAGTGGCAGCACAAACTTCCTGCAGTGTTTTGCAATGTGGAATCACAGGGAAAATGCCCCAAGTCAGAAGGTATTTCAGTATCCTTTGCCCATTGAATTCCTGGCCCCTTTCTACAGTAATGAGAATAAGTCATTCTAAACATGATGCTTTATCCCCCTCCCCCCCTCTGGTATAGCTTTGCAAATAAACAGATAATTCCCCCCCACTTTTTTTTTTTTTTCTTCCTTGGAGTCCCTAAATGAATATTGAATGGTCCTTATTCTCTTTCTATGAGGCTTTGTACAACATTAATACTTACTAATAGAAATAAATAGCTCCTCTGTGTAGGATCAGTCCCTGGCACATGTTTCCAGAATGCTTTCTGCTTAGTGATCTGTTTAACTTTGGGACTGGAGGCTAGTCATTTTTCTTTGGAATGGTCTCTTAATTGTGTGCCCTTTGGAGAGATGGAGTCGCTGATGTCCACGCGTATGTATGTTTTGTAGTCTTAATTGCCACCTTAGATCAAATTAGCCCGGATAACTAAACGATATTGAGCGGTTTATAAAATAGATTCATTTACAGAGCTGAAATTATGACAATTCATATGGTGAGGTGCTCTGGCTCGTATCTCTTACATTGCTTGCCTGCAAATGAACTACTCTGTCAAGATGCTGATAAGTGTGGTGATTTTGGAGGTGAAACAGACCTTGAGCATACCTGGATGCTGTCCCAGAGCATCCAGCGGCTCTGACCGGCTGATTTATGGGAAGTGGGGAGCTGCACCACATCCAGCTGGAATCATAGAATCACAGAATGGTAGGGGTTGGAAGAGACCTCTAGAGATCATCTAGTCCAACCCCCTTGTGAAAGCATCATCTAGGGCGGAAGATTGTTGCTCTAGAGTATAGTCGGAACGCTGTGCCTCCGTGAAACCGTGGTGAAACACTTAATGGAGCCAGGTAGTTAGTTAGTTGGGTTTTGTATGGAAAAATGGCAGTCCTGGCCACAGAATGCCCTAGGGCATTAAACTGCTGCAGAAGGGTAGTTGTAAGTGAAAGACGCCTCCTAATTAATTATTTAAGCCACGCCGCAACACAACCCAACCTTATTTTCAGTGATGGAATATAATTTGTTGCACAGTTATGTAGCGTATTATAAGCCCCTGCCAATTTTAAGAAGCTACAGGTTTGTTTCTGTTGTTTCTGAATTGCAGTTTTAGAATTAGGACAGACAATACTGTTAGATTAAATAAAAACCCCAACCACAAAACCACAAGAAAACCAACTCCCATAAAACTTTGGGGGTTTCTTTATATTCCTTCTAATTGTAAGCCTGCCTAATGTTACACTTTGAAGTGTAACTTTCAAGCCTAGTGCTACATTTCCACTGTGATTGAAAAATAGGAATGTGCTTTTTCATAAATTAAAACAGATATTCTCATGTCTTCATTGGATTTCTGTTCTTGGAGGTCTGACAAAATCTAAACTATTATGAAACTTGTATGAAATAAAATATTAAGAGTTGAGGAGGATTTATTTCTGCCAGTCTCCTTCCACAGAGACACTGAAACTTTCAATGAAGAAGCTTTCCTCTAATCCGATGTGCTTGATACCAGACCTCAACCTGTTTCTTGCAGGTGTAGCAGGAATGTCTCTTATTGTCATAATTTGCAGGCATCACAAAAGGTTCGTTTGTGAGAGTATTGAAATTACACTTACTGGTTCCATGAAAACTATGTGCTTAATGCTGTCAGATTTCTTTCAACGCACTTAGATAAAGTGCAAGCATAACATGAAATAAATGGCATTCCAGCAAATAAAGAGTTGGTTTTTGACTACAGAGATTGGAGTGCTGGGGGAGGGGGGGAATGGCAAAAAATTAGGAAATCCAAATGTGTAATATATTAGAGGCTAATTTCTTTTCCAAACTGTCACTTAGGATTTTTTTTCAAGATTTAGCTGCATTAGTTAAGGCTAACCCAACAGAGCCCTGTCTTAATAGCTCTAGTTAATGGTTTGGAGCGACATAGTTCTTCGTCTAAACACTCTTCAACATTATCATCCCACCTCTGTATTCGGCGAATCTTTAGAGGCTTTCCTGGACTTCTTGAATGGGGTCCATGTGAATAGAGGCAGCTCTCGTACCAGTACAGGACCAGCCTTCCCCCTTGCTGTTGGTGCCCATGTTGGTACTCAGAAGCAGAAGTGTGTGTCTGACTTGCGTGATTGTTGCCCTGTTAACAGCTGGCCCAGCTTGGGAATATGAAGACCTGTTCAAGAAGTATTAAATATAGAGCCTTATTCTTTACAATTGGACTCTGATCCTCTCACAGTTTCTGTTATTTGTTCTTTTACCTTAGTCTAAACATCCGCTGCAGCTCTAATTCCTAACTTGTAGAATTATTACATCCATGGGGAGAAATGCTTCATTTATAATCGCGTTTTATAGTTCCCTTTGTGGTTTATTCTGGCACTTTGACTTGTCATAGATGAATAAATTGAATTCTGTGGAGTGCTCTTTTAAAATGCCACACTTTTGATTTTCAGTGTGCTTCAATGTGATGAATGCAGCATTAGAGTGGGATGTGGAGTAGTGCTTGGATTTGTGGATTGTAGCTCTGGGTTTTATTCTCAAGCCTCTCACCAGATTATTATATAAATCATAGATGGGCCATTTCCTGCTCTTGCAGTCCATATCTGTAAAATGAATGTGTTTTACCTATACAGCAGATCTGTGTTGGCACCCAGTTGGTTATTTTTGGACATCTAGGCAGCAGGCATGCTCTAACATGTCATAGAATGGTTGTTGCACTCATATAGTTATTATTCAACTGCTACCTTGTACTTTCATCATCTCTTTATTGAGAACAAATACTTTCCTGGGTTGTAAATTGTCTAAAAAGGAATTATTGTTTTAACATCTGTTTATGTGGTGCATGTCATTGTGAACTTTCATTCCTTGGGTGAAGCAAGTAGAAGAAAGAGTATTACTAGAGTACAAAAATAAAATAAAGAACATTCTTTGAGATCTTTGAATGGAATATTCTGGGGGTTATTACAGTAGTTTTATTTTTAAGAAAACATTATCAGACATTATTGGTTTTGTGGGCACTTTTATCTGCTGTGCTTTGAAAGCAGGCAGGAATTACCAGTGTGTCTCAATCCATCAGTTGATGGATGAGTTAAAGGACATGAACAAAAGACACCTCTAAATTAATGAATTTTGAAGTAAGGTCCTAAAGCCTGCTGGAATTCAGCAGGGGCATGTTTTGCTTAAGAGTGGTTTGCCTTTTGAAGTGTTTACGTGAAAAATGAATAGCAGCTTCGTAATAATAATAGTTAGGCTGATACTAATTCAGAATTAATATCTGAAGTAGGTTTAACAACTGATAAAAAGTTGCTGCAGTGTATGTATTAAACCTAGAATAGCCTATCTGTTGCGTCTCTGTGTTTTTGGTGGCCCGGGCACCCTGCCAGGGCGCGGCGGTGTGGGGCCGGCAGTCGGAACGCGGAGCCGGGACCGGTGCAAGGAGCTTTCAGCTGAGCCGTGACCTCCTGCAGGTGGTTTCATCCCAACATCAGTGAAATTGAGGCAAAGAAGCTGCTCCTGACCAGGGATGTCCCTGGCAGCTTTCTGGCTCTTCCCAGCAAGAGCAACCCGTGAGACTTCACTCTCTCTGTCAGAAGAAACGATGAGGTCATGCGCATTAACATTCTAGGCAGCTAATGACTTTTCCCATCAAGTCTGGAAATATATTTGCTTGTGAAATAATTTTATGTCATTTGGAAGTTTGAATTAAGAACTCTGGCCAATATGATGGAAGAAATCTAGAAAGCAACAATGCCAAAAAGGTTCTAGATATGATTTTACAGAGTGAAAAATTAATGCATTCTAGGTGTCACATGTAGGAGTATCCCCTACTCTGTTTTAATTAGTTCCGACAGGAGTGTGTCGAGAAAACTAGTTTCCCAAATTTTCTCTGGAAATGGTGAAGGGAGGTGATGCATCTGACTAATCCCTAAATAAAAACAAGTAAAAAATCCCCAAGAAGTAGTAAAAAAGATATGTTTGAATGAGCATTCATTAAAATATTTGAAAAACCTGTTTTTCAGATAATCGCCTTTGATGAACTTCGGACAGACTTCAAAAGTCCAATAGATCAGTGCAACCCAGTGCACGCAGTGAGTACAACCAGTGGCTTGCGAAGCGACAGCTGCTAAAGAAAGGGAGATGCACTGAGCTGTCAGTGAAAGTATGAGTGTGGAAATAAATGTAGAGTCTGCTGTGAAGTCAACTGTAGTTTGGAAAATTTTTTTCTTGGGCCAGTCTTAGGAAGCCAGATGGTGACTCTTTATGCTAATATCTTTCCTTTTGTGCTGAAGGAGGCAGAAAAATAATTGGGAAGTTCAAAAATGAAAGTATATATAATGTGATGCTAATGCTTTCTTTTTATCTTTTAATTCTGAGGCACAAGTTTTCCTTGATGAAATCATTTGCTTTCTCTGCATTCAAGCATGGGTTGACCGCCTTCTCCCATGCTGCCTGTATCAATGAGTCAAAAGGATGAAGGGATTTGATAAAAGGTGCATTCCTAGACCTCTCTGTCCCACGGCAGGGCTCTAAACTCTCCTGTGCTTTAGGAGTAAATAACACATTCTGCTGCATCTGCTATGGAAAAGGTTAAATACCCCCCTGGGACTGTAAACTTGGTTTTACTTAATGAATCAAAATGCAACCCAGATTTAGAGCATATGAAAATTCCTCTGTTAATTAAAGCTGTAATCCAGGGTGATTTAGCTGACTACACTTGAACATGCATCAGATTTGTACCCCCAGAACCGAGACCAGAACTTGGCTCCCTGTCATCTCACTGGGAATTGCAATGTTTATGACAGGTGCTGAGTTTGATCTCTACAGAATATCAGTGTATTGAATTGCCTACAAAGGAGTAGCTAGTACCTTGCCATTTAACCTTGTTTCATAAATCACCAGAGGATTTGGGGTACTACTTAGATCGCTGATGATTTTAAGCATAATCTTTATGTGAATCTTCGAATAAGAAGAGTTGTTTACTGTTCAGTAACACAGTGAAGAATGAGAACAGAAGAAAGAAATTATATGAAGAAATCCTATAGAGGACTTAAATGGAAGCAGTCTGGTTTTGAATTTACTGGAAGTAATCTGATTTTGAATTCACTTTATCTATTTTTACTTTTCATCCCGAGAATTGCACTTAAGAAACGTGTATTTATATGTACCACATTCCAGTAATTTGTTCTCTTCTTAGAACTTCCAGGATGCTCCATGCAGATAATTTCCTCTTTTTAAAATGGTAATGGAATTGCTCTCTAGGATAAAAAAAAAAAAGTTAATAAGTTCCTGTTTGAATCATAGTAGGGGTGTAATCCAAAAGTTAATCACAGAGTTTACAGTAAAACACAACAAAGTATTCTGTGACATATCTGACTCTCTCCTGTGAAACTTTCTGTGACAAACAATAATCTCAGACTGCTTTCTTCTGCACAGTGTACATGTCAATGCCTTTTTATATTGACATAGAAGAAAGATTTTTATTATTATTTTTAGTTCATAGTTCTTATATCTTTGATCAGTGTATTTTCCTTTTTCCCTATGCATAGTTGCTTGCACCCATATTCCATTTCTTTGGTGGGGTAGTTTTCTTTATTGGACTACAAAAATGTCCAATGTTTACTCATGTGTCTTCCACAATGTTTTTACAGACAGAGGATAGAGCCTTTGTAGCAAGAGAAGGCTGAGTTAAGGAGAAGTCAAAGGCAAAAATAATCACTGAATCACAGAATGTCAGTAGTGAGAATTTAATTCAAATTTCCTGGTTCGCATTCTGTTACCTACAGTTCAAAGACAGACTTTCTACTTCTCCAAGGCCAGCTGCAGTTAGGCATCCTTCTTCTAAAAGGAATTGAGAGGATTACCTTTACCTTTCCTCTTACCTCTTACTAAAGGCATGAAACTCCAGAAACTCACAGGTACATCCACACATGTCCATTCTTAGGCTTGCAGCCATGAGTCTAAAATTTCAGAATCTCTTTTAGATCACGGACACCAGGGAGAGGCACAATATTCATCTGGTGCCTGCCAGGCTGCCACTGTCTCATTGTCCTTCCAAAATCATACTTTTTAAAAAAACGACTTTAAGTTGGGGACAGCAAAGGAAAAGAGGCATTTCGTTGGAGAATAAAAATAAAACTCAAACTTGGAGCAAATTTAAAACATTGGAAAAACAAAAGGCTTAGGGAGAGCTGCCTTCTCACATGAGTATATTATATTACCTGTTTAAAATAGGTCATTTTTTCAGAATATCTTTTTCCCATGTCTAAATGAAACTGTTACCAGATAGTCTTCCAAAGACAACACCACCACTCTGCCTTGTGCAGTGTAACCGACAGTAGAATCTTTCACAGTAACTCCAGTGATGGGGTTATGCAGAGTGAAATCTGATTTTACTAGTGAATTTCTCATTATGAGTGATTTAAAAGAACCTCTCTTTGACTTGTCTTTGTTCTGTGAATCGAACTTAGAGCATCTTTTGAGTCACAATGCTTAATTAGAGTGACTTTGAGTATTTATAAATGCATCAGTTATTTGAAGTGGTATTTTTATGACATTTTAGCTGTTCTTCACCAATGGGTTAAATTCTAATATCACCTGTTTCTCAGGCACCCTCTTAGTGATAGAGGAAAGGCTGCCATACCAACTTTGTAGTTTGTTTTCTCATTCAGTACTTTCTTGAAGCCAGAACTTGGGTCCTTGGAAATGCAAGACCAGATCTCTGTGGTATAAATTGGTACTGTCGAGCCTAGCGTGGGCTTGAATCCCTAGTTTATACTGTTACACCCAGTAACAAATGAAACAATAACTTACTGAAACTTTGAAATGGGTAAATCATTTGACTTGTAAGCAGTAGGTAAGAAGTGAATACTAATAATGTGTTTTGCTTTCTTGCAGCCATTAATTATGCCCTTGACCCATTTAATTGTAACATATTGTCTTTAATTTATAAAAACATCTAATCTCCTACCTTTTTCCTACTTTTTCTTGACAGAGAGAGCGGCTGAGAAATATTGAGCGTATTTGCTTCCTCCTGCGAAAGGTGAGCATAAGCTAGTTCAGGGTGTGTGAAGTTTATGAGAGTTAAAGCCATCCAGTGTCACTGTGCATTCATTTTCTCTTTGAATGATCCTCACACTCTGTTGATGAAAGGCTGGATTCGGCTGCACAAGTGGAAGTCACAATGACCTTGCAAGGACAGAGTAAGACAAATTGTAATAGTGGTGTATTTATTTTAACTTGGCACAAGAGAGATGCTGAGTGCCTCTGTTACTGGGGGATTTCAACGAGCTGATAAGTTTTAGGATTGATACATTCATGGGCTACTGATCTGTAGCTTGAAAGAGGGTTTCCGTAAACACTCATTGTTTTCCTGACTCTGTCCCATTGAAGTCAGAATAATCATAGTTAAAACTATTTTATTCTGTATAGTCAAGCTTTTATAAATTGCCTTCTGCAGAGTAGTGATGTGTAGCCACCTAAATTATCCTGCATTTTTGCTTTAAAAGGTAATCACTGAAGTGTAGACTGCTGACTGTGTGATAATCAAGCTAAGAACTAAATTCAAATATGTTTTTTAAGAACCTGATGGCCTCATCCTTAGAAGTTTCAGGAAAGCAAGTGCTGGGGATTACTGGTTTGGGGAGATCCAAAGTTGTAACCATGACACCATGCAGAATCCATGAAGTGTCATTCTTTGATTGTTCAGAACCTGAGCTGTATCTATTTTACACCATTATGAGCATGTGTCTGTTAGGAGCCACTTTTAAGTACTATTTTTAACCTGTTTATGACACTAGGGATATGAAAATAAGTGAAAATACTTATTACCAATAGCTTTCCATTTTATCAAATAGACAGCCAACCAATTTCAAGCTGTGTCCCAATTTCTTTGACACAGAGCAGCTAGTGAATGGTAATGTATTAATATATGTGAGCCCCATGGGAATACCTTGCCTGCATCAGTGTTTAATTTTTATTGAGCCTCAGCCTCACTGTGAACAGCAAAATGGGGCATTTTGGCTAATTGCAGACTCTGTATTCATAAGGGATTGGCTTGTTTCTGGTTCACTTGAAGAGTTTGTTAATTCATCCCCCACTTCAGAGTTCTTTGGGGACATGTTTGTTTTAATTGAGATTATATGCAAGAAGAGGAAGGTGCACTAACTACAGAGATTTGTAGTTTCCAAATCTGACCATCACTACAAATAGCTTTAGTTTATGTAGTGTAAACTGTTGGGGAAAATTCTGAAAAAACAGAGACGAATTGAGTGCCAGCTATATAGAGACAGGAAAACAGTAGTTCAGATGCTTTCAGCAAGCACTGAATATGTCCCTCATTATAACATTGTGTGGCTTTAGGTCTGTTTCTCTTTGTATGAAACAGCACCATGTCCATTTGCCTATGTCTTGAAGTCAAATAATTCTTTCAAAACAGTGATATCTTGGTACTTACTACGTTAAAACTTAGATCTGCTGTAAATCTGGTTTTTTTAAAGAGATTATAGGTGGATTATAAGAACATGCTTAGTTTCACTAAATGCTAGTTTTAGAAGGGGATCTTGTGCATTGTTAAATGAGCATACAATACATCATGTAAATCTGATGCCAGTGTGCAAAGTTTCTTTAAGGATGGATTTTTGGTTTTATCTCCAAAGTACTTGGAGAAGATAAGTAACAAATTGTGTCCAGGTATGTGATACGTCACCAGTTATTATGTAACTTGCTTACATTTTTCCAAAATCAAATGGAAAACGTAATTGTTCTGCATCCAGGCATTTTCTTACATTTAGTTTGGGAAAAATGCTTCTGTATCATTAAAAGAAGTAAGGATCATGTGCAGCAGATACCTATGGTACATGCATATACACAGAGTCCATGTTTTTATGGTGCTAGAGAATTAGAATTAGATCAGCCCAGATTTTCTGATTACTGCATAATGATTGATTGTATGAACTTTGTATATCCGTGGTCAAATCTCTTCTATCCTAAAGTAAATGACAGGAAGCATTTTTTTTCTGAAGCCAGGAAAAAAAAAAAAGTTCTCTCAAGATACAGGTATCCTGTTTTATTCAGTGGTGTGATTTGGGGTCTTTACAGTACAGATGTGCTCGTGTGTGTGTGCTGTAAGCTGTGGAATATGACATTGGTGCGTCATATGAGGATTACATGATTCATGTAGACCATACACTTGTATTGGTGAATGCTGTAGAGCCTGTACTGTATGTTTTGTGCTAAATTGCATTTGTTTCTCTGAGGGTATGATTATGTGACATACTGTTGTGCTGTACACAGGTAAACGAACTAGTCATAAATAAGCTATCTTGAGCTTGTGGCAGCAGTACGCTGTGCCCAGTTCTGGGCCTCTTAGTTCAAGAAGGACAGGGAACTGCTGGAGAGAGTCCACTGCAGAGCCACAGAGATGATGAAGGGAGTGGAACATCTCCCTTATGAGGAAAGGCTGAAGGAGCTGGGTCTCTTTAGCTTGGAGAAGAGGAGGCTGAGGGGTGACCTCATTAATGTTTATAAATGTGTCAAGGGGGAGTGTCAGGAGGACGGAGCCAGGCTCTTCTCAGCGATGTCCAATGACAGGACAAGGGGCAATGGGTTCAAGATGGGACAGAGGATGTTCCACAAAAATATTAGAAAAAACTTTTTCACAGTGAGGGTGCCAGAGCACTGGCACAGGCTGCCCAGGGAGTTTGTGGAGTCTTTCTTTGGAGACATTCAAAACCCGCCTGGACGCGTTCCTGTGTGACCTATTCTGGGTGATCCTGCTCTGGCAGGGGGTGGGACTAGATGATCTTTCGAGGCCCCTTCCAACCCCAGACATTCTGTGATTCTGTGTGCAGCAGTATGGGCTTCTTGGGCTCTTTAGCCCTGCTGGTGTGTGCCCTATAGCTTTACCATGACTTTTGTGATTAAATATTTTGGTGAGGTCATTAATTGTATAATTTTAGTTGCAGCTGTTAGAAGAAATCTACCCATCTAGTTGATTACTGTTGGATATAATTATTTTAGCACTAAGGACAGTTAGGAATTTCTTAGATTAAAATGTGGTCTATGTCATTAATCAACCACTATAATGTTGTTACTTTGCCTTTGAGGAAATTTAAATTAAGCTTTGATTAGGCCATGCGTCATATTTTTTAAATAAATTTTATAAATCCTTACTGAGGAGGAGAACTGATTGAACTTCCTGCTCAGCAAACATATTTCAAACTTCAGTGTGCTCATGCCAAATACTGCTGAACAATATAAGTGACCTTTCACAAATTACCAGCAAATATTTGGTTTTTGAACCCCATTAAGCTAATGTAACAGTGATTTATGAAGAGCAGAACTGGAACTGGAACTCACCTGGGAGAGCATTGAGATAGATAAAGGACAGACTTGTACTCATTTTCCTACTGTAGTGGAGCATTTTAAATAAGTTAGGCATAAAATTCATTTAGCTGCAAGTGTAAGAACATATTGTACCAGAGCTCAGTGTTTTTCCTTGATTTTATTTGGGCGTTGATTTGTTTCTTGGTTTGTTTGGGGTTTTTTTTGCAAGTCCCAAAGGGATGATTGGAAGAGAGCAAATTCAGCAGGAAATCTAACCAGAGGCAAGGTGACATTCATCTCAAAGATGTTCCAGATGAACTTGAACTGTCTTGAAAAATACGAACAAATACACAGATTAAAAAACCTCGCGGGGACAACTTTTGAATAAGCAAACGTAGCCGGTTCAGCACTCCAGTACTAGCAGTAGCAAGAGCAACAATATATTGTAAATCAGGAACTGGAGTGTTTAAAAAAAACCCAATGAAAACCTTTTAACCTAATCTTTTTCTGAAGCAAGTTTTAATATTTTAGTTAGGATGTTGGGGTTTGCTGAAGCTTGGTCTGTTCTAGTATTTCTGTCACTGTGGTGCTGTATCCAGTGGAGCTGTATCTGTGGTAGCAGTGGTGGAAATTTACTCTGTGCGCTATAGTTCTGGTGTTCACCAGATTAAATTCTGCTTTTTTACTACTCTGCAAAAATAGAATAAAACAATCTTTTAAATTTGTATTCTGTAGTATGTATATACCCTAATTCACATCACAGTTATGCTTTGCTGTATTTGTGGGTTTTAGCTAATAATCAAAACCAATGTTGCCTTAATGAATAATTATAGAAGACATTCCCTTCAGACTGGGATACTGTAGATAAAATATAAAACATAGTGAGCATAATACATAATTCCAGGCACGTGGAATACATGTCCATGTACCATTTTGGTTTAATGTGTTTCCATATTTAAATATTCTGTAAAAAAGTCAAAATTACTTACATGTATGAAAGTAACAGTAATTCAGAGGCATGAGTAATCAGAAGCTTAAAGGGTTGTGGGTTAACACCACAGGTGTAGACAGATTGGTCCAAGGAAGAAGGTGAGACTTGATCTTGTGTCTGTGTCATGCCTGCTTGTCATTGTTGAATGAACGTACTCAAAGCCTGAAAAAAACCCACAATATGTTCAGTGAAATATTACTGAGTTTGCCAGATCATCTAACAGGAAGCAAGTTAGCTCTTTAGCTTTTTCTTAATAGCAAATGAAAACAACATTTTTTGAGTGTGGAGGTTCTTCTACTGTACCTGTAGGTAAATATTACAGGAAGTCAGCATTCTAAAAAAAAATAACATCATCTTTCCATGTTTATCCTTAACCAGCTGACGTTTTCTTTCCTGCATATTTTGGATGAAGGAGACTGACCGATGCACACTGGAGTAATTGTCGTATGAAGAAATTCTTGTACTTGGACCTTGTTAGGCTCCAGACCTTCACCTACCAGTAGCTCCTACCATTCTCTGCACACAGCAGCTACAGTGGGCGTACCCCTTTGGATAGTGTTGAGTGTCACAGTAGTTGATTTCAACTGACTAATCATATTCTTTTCTTCATGAATTTGCTGGTTATGATGATGCTCACTCATTCTGTTGTTCTGCCTCATAGTCACCGGCGAGCCTGGGATGATGGGATGGGGTTTAAGTGTGTGTTTCTGGATATGTGAGTTGATTGCCTCATCCTGGATTTAGGGATTTATGGATGTGTGATGTTATTTTAGCCAGTCTGCAGGCTGATAGACGTTAGCAGAGTACTTCCGTAAGCCTATAGCATGGTTCATTAAAATGCTTAATGTAATGTTATATAAGCAAATTTAGTAAATGGGATGTGTAATCACAAGGAATTCTTAAAGGGATGTGTATTCATCCGTATGTAAGAAGGAATCATACTTTCTTGGGTTGAAAAATCTCATAGGCAGAAACTACAGCAGTAAGACAAATAGTTTGTTGCACGACTGGGAATAGCAGCAATAGGTTTACCTTTTGTAGTGCTATACGCTTTTTACGAGCTCAGTAAAGATGTTTTACTTCCTCATTTAGTTACCCGTGACAGAAGAAGAAAATATTGGAGCATAGTCACACTCTTAGAAGGATAAGTCCGCAGGGTAAATACACACCAGGTTTGTGGTATGCACTGTATTCAGCACTTCCTGACTGGTGGTCAACATTTTGTCTTTGACATTTAGATACGTGTGTTACCTGAAAGGAAAACAGAATTTTTAGTGTAGTCATAAGGTATTTATGGACTGTGGAAGTAGGTATTCTGCCTCACAGGTCAAAGAGGCTGATATTTCCAGAGTCTGATAAACTGCTGCTGTAACAGAGATCCCAAAGGGAACAAAAAATGGCACCATGTGACGTTTTCCCTGTTAACAGTGATTGTTACAATGATGGAGCACATGAACTTTGTCCACTCTCATTAGAGACCAAAGAGTTCATCATTGTTACTGTTTTCTCATTCCATGTTGTATTTCTTGATGTGTCCAGTGCTCTCTCTTTACATACCTCATCAATATGACAATAGTGCTGAGTTTTGGCTGCTCATCTGGGCAGTAGGAAAACTGTCAGGACACCCTTCCTGCTGAGTGACTGCGAGCATAAACCCTAATCAGGAGACAATGTGGATAACTTCTGAAGAAGGAATATAGAATTACATGTATAGAAAACATACTGAAGGTACCTGGGTAGTTATTTAATGTTGCCCTGGGAATCAGTGCAATATAGAAGCTTGTACCCAAGCAGGTATTGCTGTGTATAAAATGATTAAAGTAAATACTATGGGGTTGTTTTTTGTTTTGTTGGGGTTTTTTTAGATGGTTTCAAATGGTTTTGGTTTGTTTTTTCTTTTCAATCTTTGCACTGTAATTTAGTGATTCAAACCAGAGTTGGGTTATATCAAAAATCTTTCTGAACATCCCTGGATTTAGGAAGAATTTGACTTCCAAGTTTGACATTCATGCTTATCATTCATCTCTAAGATTGAACAACACCACAGGTGGCTGTGATAACCCTCTGTGGGCACTCCCTGTCTCTCCTTGGCATTGACAGCTTGGAGCAATCTCTGCTCATTACTCTGCGATGAGAAATTGTTGATATTCAAGCATAAGCTCGTGTGTGGAATATGCGTGGACTGAGATTTGGATTTCAAGTTCTTGTAATTTAGAGACCATTTAGATATAAACTGCGTAGTGCATTGTTGGTGATTATGATCAAATATGTCTGAATTTGTGTAGAAATTCGCAGTGAAACTCAGGAGAAACCACAAAGGTCGAACTCTTGAGTAGAATGAGGAGAAGAAATACAAGTTTTTGATTAGACAGTTCCGCATTTGCCTTCGTAGCACTTCACTTGAGCTAGTAATGCTTTGCTGCTTGGAAAATATTTTTCTTTTCTTCCCTTCGGGTTTGGCAATTACTGGGAGAGGACTGTGTCGTGAAGGAAGGCGGCTGGTGTCAAGAAGTCAGGGCGCCTTTTGGTTGGATCATGTCAGATAGTTTTATCAATAACTGAACTTTCTATTAACTGGCCTGATAAAAAATATGAATATGAAGCAGTTGCTCAGTAATCGTTTTTCAGAGGTTTAAACATACAGTCTGTTCTTGAGTTTACAGTGATACTCTGAATTAACATTATCATGTGAAAACTTTGCATTTTAAAGGTGTCTGCAGTAAACTCAGAAAGGATGGTTTCAGGCTATTCTATTTATCTTCTTATGGGAGGAAAATATAATATAAGAGTAAATCTACTTTTGTTGTCCTCAAGTGGATTTTCTGCTGTCTTCAGATTTTCCGCTCTTTGAATTTTGCCGGTTTTTGAATTTTCTTACGGGAGGAAAATATAATACAAGAGCAAATCTACTTTTGTTGTCCTCAGGTGGATTTTCTGCTGTCTTCAGTTTTGCCGCTCTTTGAATTTTGCATTCATTTTTTATTTCCTTAGCTGGATACTTTGATCTTTTAAAGGCCCTGTTGTGCTTCAGCCGGAGATTCCTTTCAGCAAGACTTGGCTCTCATTTTCTGTGATGTTTTTGTTAGTGTTTGTGTAACAGCAGTTGCATCCAGACTCAGGTGAAGAATAAAACCTTACTATGCCAGATGCTACAAAAAACACATGGTAATAAATGTGAAGAACACTTGTTTACACTCACAAGATATGTGCACAATAGGAAAGGAAAGGTTGTGCAGCCGATCTGATGATAGAAATCTTATTTTCAGAGAGCTACTTAGTTTTCTTGTTAGCAGGGATAATTTGAATCTCTTACTTGAAGCTAAAAACTTGTGTGCTGTTTTTGAGGGCTCTGATGGTTCATTGAGTTAATAATTGCAAGTAGTCTTTAATCTCTTGTACTGGGTTCAGCTAGGATAGGGTTAATTCTCAGTAAAGGAGCTATCTGGGCATAGGGAGTCGCTAGTCAAAGGGATATTCGATACCATCGTGATGTCATGCTCGGGGTATATATATATATATATATGGAGTGGTCGGGGTGGACGCGTGCTCTCTTTCCCGGTGTCCGGTCCGGTCGGGAGGTGAGCTCCGTGTTACGTGTTACTCGCGTTATATCTGGTTAAACGTTACTGTTATTTCACTGTTACTGTTACCATTTTATGTTCACCATTAAACTGTTTTTATCTCAACCTCTGGAGGCCTTTGCCTGTGCTCCTTTCAGGCTCTTCCCCTCACTCTCGGTAGGGGTGGGGGGGGAAGGAGCGACCCCCTGGTTCCTTTGTTTCCTTCCCGCCGGTAACTCGGCTGGAACCACAACAACTTTTGGCGCCCAACGTGGGGCCGGGGGTTTGAGATAACAACAGATTTGACAAAAGAGTGTTAAAAAGATAACTTTGTTAGAGTGATTCTGCACATTAGTCAAGTAGTTGGTGGTCATAATGTTGTTTTGTTTACTTACACTGTGGCATTGGCTGAATCCTTATGTATCCTATATATTTACTGCAATATTATTTATCAACTGTGGAAAAGGGGTCAAAGGCATGATTCTTTTGTACGGGGTGCTGACAGCTTATAATATGATTGTATCACTGGCCATGAGGGTAAGCTGGTATTTGTATGAGGCACTATTGTCATTCCCATGCCTTGGGCGCCTCCTCTCTGAATTCATTAGTAACGGCACCAAATCTGTAGGGGAAGCGGAGGAGAATGTTCTCTCCCGTTTGTCCTTCAAGCTGATCACAACCGTTTTTGAAAACTTTGAATATTCTTGGAATACCCAATCCAGCATGGTTCTCGTCCTGTGTCTCCTGGTTTTCGTCCTGTGTCTTCTGAATGTGTGCCACATCTTGCTCGGTGTCACACCAAAATTTTCTAAGGATACCACCCAGAGACCTGTCCTGAAGCCAGATAACTATGAGTGGCAAGATGTGTGGGAGAATATGGGCAAGCTCCTAGGGCAATGGTCATCTCCAGTGTTTTGGAATTTCAGTCCTGAACATATACAGAATCCTA
Organism: Trogon surrucura; assembly: GCA_020746105.1. NCBI lineage: Eukaryota > Metazoa > Chordata > Aves > Trogoniformes > Trogonidae > Trogon > Trogon surrucura. Next base: position 107,604,701 of record CM036618.1, read on the forward strand.
GGAAACTAGCAGAGTATTTGGAGAAGCTATGCTGTCAGCCTGGCCACTCGAAAGAAGTCCAAATCACTGCTGTGTGCTGGGGCCTGGCCCATGCCTACCGAGCCATTTTCAATGTCACCCATTATTCCCAAGGAAAAGAGGAGACCTCTGGACCTGAAGACAAACCAGTAGATGATGTGACTGTTCCAGTCTCTGCAACAAACGCTGCGGCTGCTCCGACCCCTGTGGCAGGCACTGCGGCTGCTCCGACCCCTGTGACAGGTGCTGCGGCTGAACCAGAAAATGAGCCTGTGCCAGTATCGGTTGCTCCAGTACAGAAGAAGAAGTACACGAAGAAATCGGTTCGCTTGGTGAGGGATGAAAATGAAGCAGGGCCATCACGAGAACAAGAAGAGGAGGTAGAGCCAGAGATAATCACCCGGTCTCTATCTCTCAGTGAGCTGCGAGACATGCAAAAGGACTTTGGCCGCCATCCAGGTGAGCACATTATTACCTGGCTGCTCTGATGCTGGGACAGTGGAGCCGGTAGCCTGGAACTGGAGGGTAAAGAAGCCAAACAGCTGGGATCCCTCTCTAGGGAAGGGGGCATGGACAAAGTGCTTGGGAGGCAGACACAAACCCTCAGCCTCTGGAAGCGCCTTCTGTCAGGCATGAGGGAAAGTTACCTCCTCAAGGAAGATATTGCATACCACCCAGGTAAATGGACCTCAATGGAGAGAGGTATCCAGTACATGAGGGAACTGGCTGTGCTGGAGGTGATTTACAACAATCCAGATGACGAGCACTCACCCACTGATCCAGATGAAGTCCGATGCACACAAAGTATGTGACGGAAGTTCCTACGGAGTGCACCGCAAACATACTCAAACTCGTTGGCACTGATATCCTGGAGAGAAGGTGAGGGACAAACTGTGGATGAACTGGCTCGCCGGCTCTGGCATTATGAAGGAAGTGTGTCTTCATCCCTACAGGCATGTGTCTCCGCTGTGGAAGAACTGTCCCGGGAGGTCCAGCAGCTCAAAGTGGATATGTCCTGCCCTCCACCCGCATGGGCACGTGTCTCAGCTGTTAGGGCTGAGTACTCCTCCAATCAAGAGAGAGAACAGGGAAAACAAACACGCCGGAATACTCTCTGGTTTTACCTACGTGACCATGGAGAGAACATGAGGAAGTGGGATGGAGAACCAACTTCAGTCCTAGATGAACGCGTACGTGAGTTGCGAAAGGAAGCGGCAAAGAAGAAGGATCATCGTAAGAAAAGTATTGCCCCAGTTTCCAGTGGAAAGCCCTCCAAACGAAACAGGAAAACAGATTTTGACTCTGATGCTCTTGAAGGAACCTCTGAGTCATACTCACAAGAAGTGAGTGACTCTGATCGAGAATAGAGGTGCCCTGCCTCCAGCCAGGTGGAGGAGAGGGACAATCGGGTCTACTGGACTGTGTGGATCCGATGGCCTGGCACATCAGCTCCACGGGAATACAAAGCCCTAATAGACACAGGCGCACAATGTACTTTGATGCCATCAGGTTATAGAGGGGTAGAACCCATTTGTATTTCTGGGGTGACAGGGGGGTCCCAGCAACTGACTGTATTGGAAGCTGAAGTAAGTTTGACTGGAAATGAGTGGCATAAACACCCTGTTGTGACTGGCCCAGATGCTCCGTGCATTCTTGGTATAGACTTCCTCAGGAGCGGGTACTTCAAAGATCCAAAAGGGTACCGGTGGGCCTTTGGCATAGCTGCTTTGGAGGCAGAGGAAATTAAACAGCTGTCCACGTTGCCTGGTCTCTCAGAGGACCCTTCTGTGGTGGGTTTGTTGAGAGCTGAAGAACAACAGGTACCAATTGCTAACTCCACGGTGCATCGACGGCAATATCGCACCAACCAAGACTCCCTGGTTCCCATCCATAAGCTGATCTGTCAGTTGGAGAACCAAGGAGTTATTAGCAAAACTCGCTCACCCTTTAACAGCCCCATATGGCCAGTGCAGAAATCTAACGGGGAATGGAGACTAACAGTGGATTATCGTGGCTTGAATGAAGTTACACCGCCATTGAGTGCTGCCGTGCCAGACATGCTCGAGCTTCAATATGAGCTAGAATCGAAGGCTGCCAAATGGTACGCCACCACTGATATCACCAATGCGTTTTTCTCGATCCCTCTGGCAGCAGAGTGCAGGCCACAGTTTGCCTTTACTTGGAGGGGCATCCGGTACGCCTGGCATCGACTGCCCCAGGGCTGGAAACACAGCCCCACCATTTGCCACGGACTAATCCACACTGCCCTGGAACAGGGGGAAGCTCCAGAACACCTGCAGTACATTGATGACATTATTGTATGGGGCAATACAGCAGCAGCAGTTTTTGAGAAAGGGAGGAAGATAATTCAGATCCTTCTGAAAGCCGGTTGTGCCATAAAACGTAGTAAGGTAAAAGGGCCTGCGCAGGAGATTCAGTTTTTGGGAGTAAAGTGGCAAGATGGACGCCGCCAGATTCCGATGGATGTGATTAATAAGATAGCAGCGATGTCCCCACCAACTAGTAAGAAGGAGACACAGGCATTCTTAGGCACAGTGGGGTTTTGGAGGATGCACATCCCAAGTTACAGCCAGATTGTAAGCCCTCTTTTCCAGGTGACCCAGAAGAAGAATGATTTTAAATGGGGCCCTGAACAGCAGCAAGCCTTTGAGCAGATTAAACAAGAGATTGTTCATGCAGTATCTCTTGGGCCAGTCCGGACAGGACAAGATGTTCAAAATGTGCTTTATACTGCAGCTGGGCAGAATGGCCCTGACTGGAGTCTCTGGCAGAGGGCACCAGGGGAGACCCGAGGCCGACCTTTAGGGTTTTGGAGTCGGGCATACAGAGGATCTGAGTCCCGCTACACTCTCACTGAGAAGGAGATACTGGCAGCGTATGAAGGAGTCCGAGCTGCCTCAGAAGTAATTGGTACTGAGGCACCTCTCCTTTTAGTACCCCGATTTCCAGTTTTGGGCTGGATGTTCAGAGGGAGGGCCTCATCTACACATCATGCGACTGATGCCACGTGGAGTAAATGGATGGCACTGCTCACACAGCTGGCCCGAATGGGGAACCCTAATCGACCAGGAATCCTGGAGGCAATTACAAGCTGGCCAGAAAGCAAGGACTTCGAGGTGTCACAGCAGGAGGAAGTGAAACGTGCAGAAGAGGCCCCACGATATAACGAATTACCGGAGGATGAGAAGCGGTACGCTCTGTTCACTGATGGGTCCTGTCGCATTGTGGGAAAGCATCGAAGATGGAAGGCTGCTGTGTGGAGCCCCACCCGGCAAGTTGCTGAAGCCACTGAAGGGGAGGGTGAATCGAGTCAATTTGCAGGGGTAAAAGCCATTCAACTGGCTTTAGATATTGCTGAGCGGGAAAAGTGGCCAGTGCTCTATCTCTACACTGACTCGTGGATGGTGGCAAATGCTCTGTGGGGGTGGTTACAGCAATGGAAGCAGAATAACTGGCAACGCAGGGGTAGGCCTATGTGGGCTGCCGAACTGTGGCGGGATATTGCTGCCCGAGTGGAGAACCTGGTTGTGAAAGTACGTAATGTGGATGCCCACATGCCCAAGAATCGAACCACAGAAGAGCACCTAAACAACCAGCAGGTAGATCGGGCTGCTAAGATCCAGGTGTCTCAGGTGGACTTGGACTGGCAACACAGGGGCGAATTGTTCATAGCTTGGTGGGCCCATGACTCCTCAGGCCATCAGGGAAGGGATGCGACACACAGATGGGCTCGTGATCAAGGGGTGGACCTGACCATGGATGCTATCGCACAGGTTATCCATGAATGTGAAACGTGTGCTACAATCAAGAAGGCCAAGCGGGTAAAGCCTTTGTGGTATGGAGGGTGATGGACGAAATACAGATATGGGGAGGCGTGGCAGGTTGACTATATTACGCTCCCACTAACCTGTCAAGGCAAACACCATGTACTCACAATGGTGGAGACGACCACCGGATGGCTGGAGACATACGCTGTGCCCCATGCCACTGCTCGGAACACCATCTTGGGCCTTGAAAAGCAGGTACTGTGGCGACACGGCACTCCGGAGAGGATTGAGTCGGATAATGGGACTCATTTCCGGAACAGCCTCATTGACACCTGGGCCAAAGAGCACGGCATTGAGTGGGTGTACCACATCCCATATCATGCACCAGCCTCTGGAAAGGTGGAACGGCACAACGGACTGCTAAAGAGTACACTGAGAGCAATGAGTGATGGAACTTTCAAACACTGGGACACAAATTTAGCAAAAGCCACATGGTTAGTAAATAATAGAGGATCTTCCAATCGAGCCGGGCCTGCCCAGTCAAAACTCCCACCTACTGTGGATGGAGATAAAGTCCCTGTTGTGCGTATGAGGAACATGTTGGGGAAGACAGTATGGGCTAGCCCTGCCTCAGGCAAAGGCAAACCCATCTGTGGGGTTGCTTTTGCTCAGGGACCTGGGTGTACTTGGTGGGTGATGCAGAAGGATGGGGATGTTCGGTGTGTACCCCAAGGGGATTTAACTTTGGGAGAGAATAGCCAGTGGACTAAATCATGTGATGTTAACTGATAAATTACCCTGCCAATGTTTGTCATCACTGCTGCTGTTATTATGTGTCATGTTGATTAATATTACAGTAAGAACGACCCAGACCAACACAGGATAGACTACGATGAAAAGGAGGGAGGGACAGTGATAAGGGAACCTGAGGTGGCGCCCAGTGACTTCCCTTAAATGACGGGTTTTTTTCAAGCTTCAGACCGTGGACACAGAGCATGAAAAATACAGCGTGTTTTGGACGAAGTATACCCCAATCAAGCACCGTTCCCTCCTACCCTAAAGAACTGTTACAATGAATGGAACCTTGAAGCCATGAACTCAAAGGCTATACTGGAAGGAGTGTATAGATTAAGCAAATGATAATTGTAAAGCGTGAGATCTGAGCATGATGTAGATGGTATAGAATAAGGGGTGGATAATGTACTGGGTTCAGCTAGGATAGGGTTAATTCTCAGTAAAGGAGCTATCTGGGCATAGGGAGTCGCTAGTCAAAGGGATATTCGATACCATCGTGATGTCATGCTCGGGGTATATATATATGGAGCGGTCGGGGTGGGCGCGCGCTTGCTTTCCCGGTTTCCGGTCCGGTCGGGAGGTGAGCGTGTTACATGTTACTCGCGTTATATCTGGTTAAACGTTACTGTTATTTCGCTGTTATTGTTACCATTTTATGTTCACCATTAAACTGTTTTTATCTCAACCTCTGGAGGCCTTTGCCTGTGCTCCTTTCAGGCTCTTCCCCTCACTCTCGGTAGGGGTGGGGGGGGAAGGAGCGACCCCGTGGTTCTTTTGTTTCCTTCCCGCCGGTAACTCGGCTCGAACCACAACATCTCTACAAACAGTTGTTCAAATCCAGCCCATTTTGGAGTCAGACTTGAACTGCTCTAGTCTGATGACTGTCGGGAGTAAAATCATCTTGTGTATTTGTGCGCTTGGTGACTTGTGATGCTTGCTCTAACAAAACGCCCATAAACATAGGCAATATGGTGAGAGAGATTTCTGTCAACATCATAATGATTATGAGCTACACTCCCCTATACATATGCACATATATTTTACCTCCTAAGCTGCCTCAGAAGAAGTTGTAGAGTTTACATGAGGGCGCTAGAGCAAAGTATATTGCCGTTTCTAAAGTAATAATAAGATTTGCAGATTTTGTAGGATGTAAGCTTGCCATGCTCTACGTGTTCTCTCAGTTAGGACTTTGACTGTAATTACAACATCTTTCATAAAATTAAATTCATTTAAGTTCTCTTTTGTTTGAAGTGACCTAGGGCTTATTAGAGTACATTAGACTCTGAGAGACCTAAAACTGGTGTGTATTTCAGTACTTATTTGCAAGATGCTGCTAAACTGTAATTAAATGATAAAGCCAACTTTCTTCTACAGTACAGAGTGGCTCTGACAAGGTATTTTTGTATTAGAAATTAGTAACTTTACACTCTAAAGGTAAAATTTGAAGTTAGCAAAAAATGTATTATGACATGATTTTTACTTTATGAAAATCATGATTTATGGATGAGTTCTTTTTAGACAGTTTTGGTAAGTTTGGTAAGTTTGTTAAGTCCACTGTTCACATAAACAGCAGGGCTATCCGTAGGTTGTACAAATGAAAAAAAGGATGTAGTTGATGAGGGAAGTGGGGATATGGGAAAAACAAGTGAAATATTTTCAAGTGAAGTTATTATATGCTTTTACTAGCTCTGTGTTGGTTTAATTGTTTTCTGCTGCTTGCCTAAAATAGGATGAGGCTAAAATATTGATAGTGATTTGCACTCAGTAGAGATTTTGTTTGCATCTGGAACCAAGGAACATTGTGATTTTCCCCAAATCTCACAATACTTTATAAACAAAACTTAGGCCTTCAGTACATTTGTTGCTGAGCTGCCTTTTCCTCTTTTTCACTCTGATAGGAAATGCTCTATAGATCATGTAAAAGCTTTTCTACTTCCCTCTCTTAAGTCTTTTCTGCCTACTCTTTTGTTATATTTATTATCTATGAAGTGTGGAATAGGATAAAATGGGGATGTGCCCTTTTCAGTGAGTCTCTTGGGCACCCACATAGCTCTCATCTCAGCAGGAAGAGTGAAGCTTGGCACAGTAGGTATTTTGCAGAGCTGACAGTAAAATTTGGACCAAAGAGCTGGCAGTATTTATATTTTCTGCACAAATAATCCCATAAATTTTGCTCAACTAGAAATAGTGCATCTCTTTACACTTTGTATTTTATTTTAAATATATTAGGTTCATATTTACTAGAAAGGTATTACTATTGCAATAAAAATACAGAACAGAAGTATGGTATTTCTGACACGCAGTTTATTCACTACTGACTTTTCATTTGCTATGTCCATTGTGCCAGCACTATTTTTAGTCAAATTTACAAGTGCCTGAATTCAGCACTTTTCAAAAGTTAAAATGTTACAATCGTTATTTTTAGCAATCATTATCTAAGAATGTCTGTGTGCTTACCTAAGGATAATGACAAGTTATATCCTGCTGTGCCTGCACAGATGTTTGAAGCCGGGGTAGATCGTAAGGGGAAAAGTTACAAAACTATTGCAAGAGAGAAGAGTTGAAATTTGTAACTCAGTCACAGTTTGGTCCCTACCCCACTTTTACTCCCGAGAGGAAGTAAGATTCACCAATGTGATGCCTGATGGAAATTGAAACATCCTTTGATGGGAGATACATATGTTTATTCATAATGTCTTATGAGGAGCAGCTGAGGGAACTGGGATTGTTTGGTCTGGAGACAAGGAGGCTGAGGGAAGATCTTATTGCTCTCTACAGCTGCCTGAAAGGAGGTTGTAGCAGGGTGGGGATCGATCTCTTCTCCCAGGTAACTAGCAATGGGACAAGAGGAAAAAGCCTCGAGTTGCAACAGGGGAGGTTTAGATTGGATAATAAGGAAAAAATTCTTTGCTGAAAGAGTGGTGAAACATTGGACGAGGCCGCACAGGGAAGCGGTGGAGTCGCCATCCCTGGAGGTGTGGGTGGTGGAGCTTTGAAACATGGTTTAGTGGTCACGGTGGTGTTGGATTGATGGTTGCACTTGTTGATCTCTGACTCTGTAACATTATTACTTATTAAAGTATTTACATACAAAGCTATTTCAGATTAACCAGAATATTTTTCTGTTAATCTCGTTTTTTAAATGTTTATTTGATAATGAGAGTGGCAAACAAAATATCACCCTGTAATAGACAACCTCTGGCTTTACAGTACAGCCCCTTCCAGCACTGTTCTGGAGGATGCATAAACATACATCCTTACAGTATCAGAACATCACAAGTAACAGCAGAATAAGGCTGAAGATGCAGCAAAAATGTACATGAGTAACTGTTGCCTGTAATGTACTCCTGAGAGCAGTGTACTTCTCAGCTGCTTGGGGTAATGTAATTTCCTCAGCTGTTCCTCAGAGCTTTGTTGAAGATACTGGCAAAATTTGACTTGCTAATGGACTGTATTTGCTCTAATTTGGTAAGCAATAAAGTAAATATTTGCATTTTAATAAAACTAAAGAAATTGGTGTTCGATCAAATGTTCACTGTTATGTTTAGAAGGATGTTCGTTTTGAATTTAAGTCAAGATCAGGCCCTGTAAAGCCACTGTGCAATTACAAAAAGTAATACAACACCTAAAAACAGAGCGCAATGATTTTACATCATACTTGTTATACAGATGAGATTTTACATCATACTTGTTATACAGATGAGAATTGTTTCTGCTGGGAGTTAAATGTCCTACCTTGCACTGAGGTGTTGTCATTTTCAGTAAAGCTGTTAGAATAACAGGGCAGGGATTGTCGTTATCGGGTCTGCACTCTACCAAATCTGCTTCCTCAGACTGACAGTCTTTATGCAGCAGATATGGAAACAGCCCTTTAGCGAACGCTTAGTTTTCAGCACTTATGAAACTGTCAGTCTCGCACAGACCCCCCCGAGAAGGCCTGAGGGCCCTTCCCGTGCCATGCAGATGGCTGAACTTCATTTTAATGACCACTGAGATTTCTGCATTCATATACCTGCCTGTGAAACATGGGGCTGGTTTTCTAGATCCTAACGAACAGCCGTGCTACTAATTGTCATTCTCGCCAGTTTTGGGTGAGCAAAGGCAGCGTGAGCTCTCGGAGTAACCCAGCTGTGGGATGTCCTGGCTGGTTGTGTCTGAAACACAACAGTGAGGTAGGACCAGAAAACGTTTGTTACCCTGTTTGGTGCCAGTGTTGCAAAAATTAGGTAAGTTCATGCTCCAGGGTTGCTAACCCAGCTTCTGTTACTGGTTCTGAATTAATGTTAAAAAAAGAAAGGTTGTGAAGATGTCTCCTGATCCCCGCTGAGTGGAAAAGAACAGTTTGCAGAGGAGATACACTTGTAAGATCACAGCACATCTGCTTTAATGACGTGCCTTCCAAGGACGGGGCACTTTTTGAATTGTGCCGGTGCCCTGCAGGCCTTACAGTGGGGAAGTCTTTTTTTAAATCCGTTTCATAACCTCTTTACCTGTTGGATATTGTGACCTCCTGTAGGCTCCTCAAAACAGAAGTATTTATAGATATTCTCGATGAATATCCATAAAGACCTGACCTTCCTCTGTCACTCTTGTTAAAATTATTATTACTATATTTGTATTATGACAGAGCTTAAATATTCTAGTCGTAAACTAGCTCCAGTGCAATCTATAGATTTTGAATATAATGATCCCCATTTTGCAGCAGACAAAAATAAGGCAATGAAAAGTGAAACGATAGGCCTAAATATAAACGAGTTTAGCAGCTGAGATGGAAAGATCATCCAGAAATGCTGTATTTTAATATTAGTTCTGGTACTGTGTTACAGATGGATACGGAGTGCTTTGTGAAAATGATAATTAGGTTCTTTGTGTTATTCATTTCATTGTCTGGTATTTGTGCTGTGAAGTGATTTATGTTTGCATCCACTTTATACTGTTTAAAGAAATTGCAATAGCACATTAGAATAACGAAGTCGCGTTTGCAAAGCATTGGCTTTGTGCTGCCTTGCTTCATTGTGATCCAGAAAGGTGAAGAGGTGAAAACACAATTGTTATATTCTTTCTTGTATTTGTGCTCTGCATTTGGTCCATAACATTGAGTTTTGCATGTGTGCACCACTGGTCTTGCACAGATGAAATATAAAGCTGTATATGTGAGCTTGGTGCGTTTGACTGTGGGTTGTCCTTCTGATGATCTGGAATCCATTTTCCAAGGATTTTCTTTTTAGCTAGTTGCATACATCTACGTAGCAAATGATGAAATGCTTCTAAAGGTTTCCATAACATAGTTTTGAATTGCTCTAAAATGCTTTGGTTATAGATTTGTGTTAGAACAATTTTAACCATGCAACTGAATTTCTAAGTGATCGCTGTGAGCCAGTAGAGAACAGAGCTGGTAGAGACACAAGCAAGTGTGAATTTTAACAGGAGAACTGAAAGAAATTGAAATTTGGACTGAAACCTTTAGTATATTTACTGTTACAGCATTGTATTGGGCTCTAGGGCAGCCTTTCAGAGGAAATTTTGGAAGTAAATAATTTAAAATAGATTAGAAAGATACACTAGAAAATGTTAAGTGGGAAGCCTTTTTGTATTTCAACAGTGAATTTAATTTGTTTCATATGTTTGATGGATGCAAGCAGTCTGTTTAAAACTGTTGCAGATGTTAAGATGTATGTTCTGTTCTTTTAAATTATACACACTTGACCCTACTTCTCTGGTTTGTGCAACAGCAGAAGCAAACAGATGTGATTTGTTTCAGTGTATGTGCATTCCACATATATGCACAGTCTGGGATAAATGCACATGCTATTTTTCTCTGTGCTTCTGCTTTCTTTTTTTCACTTGCTTGCACTACGCTCCTGACTTTTGCAGTCTGCGTTGTTCATTTTGGAGGATTTCAGAGTTATTAAATGATCATTTCCCTTTGGTCTCGCAATGTCTTTAATTCAGCAGCTGATACCTTCCATTAACCCAGGTTAGCTCTGGCAGGCTCTGTTAGGGTGGGCTTAAAAGTGTAATTAAACTAACTCAAATATTCTGAAAACCTTGGGTACATCTCCATCCCTCTTTCTCTACTACTGATGAGGACCAGTTCTACATGTCCGGTCTAGCAAGGGATATGGTGGAATAAAAGCTCAGCAAAGTGAGCACCTTAGTGGAAGTGGCTAATGGTTGGGCTCAATGATCTTAAAGGTCTTCTTCAACCTAAATGATTCTGTGATTCCAAGCTGCAGCCATCCTTTAGTGGAAGTAGGTGCAGCAGCATTTACCACTGCAATGATCAGGCCTAATTTGGGGCCTCGAAGTGATTCTGGGCATGCACGGGGGTTTTAGTTTTTGATTGTGGATGGAAAAGGTCTTGTGTGTTTGTAAGGTGAACGACTTGTTTCCACTTGAGTAATCACCAGAGCTCTTGTGTTAGGTGAAGGAGATTCAACCTCCATTTCTCTTCATTTTTTAAATTTTTTTTTTCCCTGCCATCTGTGGGAGGAGAAGGCAGGCGGTGGGAAGGGAAGTTGTCTCAGGCTCTCACAGTGTAACGAAGACTCTTGGAAACCCTGGGAAGGGTAGAGTGTCTAATGGCTGGCAATTTCTGGGACAGTGTAAAAGCTGTGGTTACAGTATGGAGGCTGGCAGGCACAGGTGGCAACTGATGTAGACTCAGTCTTTTGAGGGAAGAAACAACAATTCTGTGAGAATTGCTGTTATTGTGTAGCACTCAGGAATACTGGTCATAAGCAAAGTGTTGGAAAGAAGCGTGAAGTCTTGACATTTCGGTGGCTTAACAGTGGCTGGGAAAACAGTTTGATTCACTTGTTGCAGTTGCTTTTCTAAGAATGAGAGTTTAATAGCACTGACGAAGGGCGATTACTATTCCTGCTATAATGTCTTCCCAGGTTTGGTTTCTGTGAGGTATTTTATGTGCCCTGTTCGCTGGGGAGATAAACTGTAAGAGTAGTTTTGTGTGAAAATGATATAATGTTCTGTAAAAGTGAAATTACGTTTGAGAAGGATGTATCTGTATGTAATAAACAGAGTAAGTAGGAAAAGTACTGACAGAAAAAGGTGGGTTTGTCTTTTGTATAACAACGATATATTTGGGAAACAGGAAACTAAATGAAATTATTTAAGACTGAGCTTCCTGAGAGATACCTTTCTGCAGGTGCAATCTACAGAGGTCTTTGTATTCCTATAAACATTAAGAAGCTGCTTGACCGGTGCTTAGCTTCAGTGCTTATTTTCCCATGCTTTAGTTCAGCCAAACCTAGATGTCTAGCATAGCAAAGCCTGCCTTATTTTGTTTGGAATTAGAGTGGAAAAATCTATCTACGTGTATGTGTGTACTATTTTGTATGAGAATGTGATGGATATTTATGGTGAGATGGCAATGATATCGGGATGATACATACCTAAGATTTTACGTTTTAAATGCAAACAAAGAAAGAAAGAATTTTGAATATTTACTGATAGGGATATTTACTGATTAGGGATTTACCTAATTATACATATCGGAGCAAAACTTAGAAAGATATAGTAGTTTCTTTCCTTTGCTTATATTATAGCAAAAAGTGCTTTGGTCTAGAAGTCGTTTTCAGGCTTTCCTGTGGTTTTCCACATGTGATTGTCAGCAGGTAAGTTTGTAATGCCATTCCCTAGCTCAGGACTCAAAGGGACCAAGTTGCAGCCCTTAAGAATTGTGCTGCTCTGCCAGCTTCTCCTTCAACTCCATGCTCTGTAACCATCTCGAGTCTTCACATTGATCTGTGTCAAAAAGCAGATGTCGTCGTCTGAATCAGGGTGTTCCTGTTTCAAAATGGAAGCACACTGTTTCTATCCTAACATGTTTACCATCTGACAGCTTTGTGTGTGCTCTCCCAGGAAAGAATTAAAGGTGTTAGTTTAATTCCTGCTGCACAGCTCTCTGTGTCATAGAAATTACTGCTGCAGTTGACCACCTCAGCAGGAACCAGGACTGACTGTTGCTTGTTTCTCACCCAGTTTTCTTCTGTTCAGGAGCCCAGTCTCCCGTTTGCTGAAGTTGATTTAAGGTTTCCATTGGTTTCAGAGAACAAATACAGGATGATTCTTACAACCAAGAACTGAGGCAGTGTTATTTTTTAGTTATTTAGCTACTCAGTTTACTTTTCCTCAGAAGCCTTGCTGTTAGTGCCTTTGTACAATTCGTTTTCAGTTCTCTCACCTTCTTTTAGATTTGGTCTCTTAGGTAAATTGCCTGAATATAAGCTGTAATTGGCTTTGCAGGATGGGATTTTTTTTGCTTCTTTGCATGAATTCTCTTTGGAAATTGTGATCGACACTGAGCTGTTATGTATTTATGTCCGCAGAAAAACATCATTCCAAGAAAAGGGTGAAGAGACATAAATGACCGATTTGTTGTTCTATCAAAAGCATAGGTAGATTTAATTTACACCAGAAACCTCAACAGGAAAATGAGTCTGTTTCTGAGAGTCTATTGCTCCCTTTGTTTCCATTCTACCTTCTCAGCAGACTTTTGGTTTTGTTTTGTTTTTAAGCTTTGAGTAAATTTTTGCTCTGAGTTTCCTTCCCTGTTACTACCAGCCAGTCCACTGATCAGGCACTAGGGTTGTGTTCTTGCTAAGTTTTTGCATTGTGTTGGAATCAGAAATCAAATATGTGATAATGAATGTAATATGCTTTTAAGTGTTGTTATGTTTAGTGGGTAGACGTACATGATGAAGACCTTTCTTGTCTGCAGTTGGTGATGGAAATGAATCATTCCTTGGGGAAAGGTTATAGTCATGTTGCAAATCATGCTCTAAAACTGAAAAAAAAATTCCGGCAATGATAAATAACTGCCATCTGGAATCTCAACTATATAATTGTATTGTGATTTGTCATGCACAGAAGATAAGCTTTTGAGAATGTTTAAGTTGAAGGCATAGACACGGATATATCCAAATGTGTTAACTGCTTGAAGTAGTGAAGTTAAATGAGAGCAAAAAATGTGTTTCACGTGACATAGAAAGACTCCTAGAATCCAGAAGATGGAATTCATTGCAGCACAGCTGTATAGGAATACGTGGGCATTAGGAGTAGCCTTATAGTATATTTGTCATGGTTTTAAAAAGTAAGACTCACTTAAATTATTTGACAGACTGATATGAATTTACATCAAAAGAAGTCATTCGAAGGCTTTTTGTGATTTAACTTTGGTTGATGTAGCTCCAAGATGCAGCAAGAGATGCAGATGAACTCTGTGTGGAATTGTCTAGCTTTGAGAAATATGTACTTCTGGAAATTAATCTCTTCTATGACTTGGAGAAAAGAAATAAAGATTTCTGAGAAAAAGCATTGGAAGAAAACAAGAGAAGAAAAACAGCTGAGAAATGGGAAAGCAATGAAAAAAGCAAAATGCCTTTAGAAATAACTACTCTGAATCAACATCACATAAATTTCTGCTTCTCCCAGCTGCCCACTCACTTCTCTTTTAATAGAAAGAATCATCTTGGGTCTGAAGTGTGGGGAGCCACGGATTTACTAAGGAAGCGAGTTTCCTGTCTTAGTGGGTTTTAGCTTGCAACACTGACTTAGTAATGGATTTGATCTCTTTAGGTTGTGTATAATATATCAAAATGGTAGAAGCAGCCTTTTTATTTTTCCAAGGACGGTCTTCCAATGTAGAAGTGAATCTTCAGTACTAGTTTTGGGTTTTCCTTTCTGAATGCATCAGTAATGAAACTTGCTTCTTTTAAGAACTTGTTTACAGATATTTGTTTAGTCTCACAATGCTTCTGTGAAGGAGGCAGTGATATAATTGACATTCTGTAGACAGAAATCTGGAGCACCAGCTAAGACAGTAAGTGATTTGCCCCATGCCTCTCAACAAGCCCCTGGAGTACAGCCATGGGTAGAACCTGAACAAACCTCACACTTGGATTTTGTGCTCATTGCTTATGACCGAGCTGTCTGTCAGGTAGAAACAAACACAGGCACATGGGAGACTTGCAGAAATGGTTTGTTTTCTGAGAAACTGCTTAGGGACTAAAATCGAAGAGGTGTTTTACTGACATTTGTTATTCCTGTTCTTCTATTTTTAGCTGGTGTTGCCGGAGTACTCTATCCATAGTCTTTTCTGCATCATGTTTTTGTGCGCTCAGGAGTGGCTCACACTGGGGTTAAATGTTCCTTTGCTTTTTTATCACTTCTGGAGGTAAGCCCATCCTTTATATGCTGACTGCTTGTTAACCTTATTTGCCAACTCAGCACACATGCAGATGGTGTGAACTATGAATTGCAGTGACTGGGAACATGGCTGAATATCTTTTGCTAGGAGCTTTTCCCTATAAGCAGCTGAAACTCACATTTCCAGAGAAAAATTAAATACTACTCATGAACATTTAGGAGTGGAAAAGAAAATGCATAATAATATAAATGTGGCTTTCAGTTACTAACTTAGATAAATATTTGGAAGGGTGGGAGGATACACTCACTGCAACTGAATGAAAACCTGGGAATTAAATAGGCTGGAATCTGAAAGTGGGGCTCTAAATACTTCACAGATGGGGAGTTGTAAGGCAGTTCGTGTCTGAAAGATCTTGGACCTGTTCATTCAACCCTCACCAAGCGCCTTGCAAAGACTTCCATTGGAGTTGTGAAACAGAGACTGGACAGGTTGACAGAATTTTGCTTCTTGTTTTCTTTGGCAGCTCTATGCTTTTTGGGGGGGTCATGGGTTTTTTTTTCAGTATAAAATAAGTTGTTTCGTGCTGTACAGTGGAGAATTTCTGTTCTGCAAGAGAAGTTTCTCTCAGAGATTCTCAGAGTAGGGATTGCAGTAGATGAAGAGCTGTTGTCTTCACCCTGCCCATGTGAAGGAGTGGGGAGCATTTTCCACTCTGGATTTCTCCTGCGTGTTTATAGTCACCGAGGGGCTTTCACAGTCAACCATCTAAGACGGGCTGTTGAGCAGCTTTAATGTTTTCCGGACAGGCAGTGCAGCTGCTGTGGCTGCAATTTTCCTCTGCATCCTAGTGGAGGATTTCCCTTCTGTTGCCTCTAAAGATAACCAAGAGGCATAATTTCTTGTGATTGTCAGTCTGGAGTCTTCATTAGTGTTACATTTCCATGGTGTTTGTAAAAGCACAGATGATTTTTGGCTGTCAGAGTCTCTTTGTGTTACAAAGATACACATGGCAGCAGCTATCTCCTGTTGCGAAGTAGCTTGAAGAGTAATTCTGTAAAGAAGGCAAAACCATTATCTCAAGCAGCAACTAAAAAGTAGTAGCTTTTTTACACTATTTTCTGCAAAAGTTTAGTAATATTGCAGATTGATGGGATAAAGTGCATTATTTAGAAGTTAGATTGCTAGTGCAGTTCTCAGAAAGTGAAATGAAGCAAAGGGTGCTTTTCCTCCCTATTGGTTGGGTGCAGTAAAAATAATAATGTTTTATGGTGTTGTTTCACTAAGCATTAAAAAACAGAGTGTGACAATAATACTGGTTTAAAGTTTTTAAAAACAATTAAAAATGTATTTTTTATTAAAAGTGAAAAATGTCAGTCTAGGTAACGATACCAAGCTTCAGAGATAACTTTTGATTGCCTTTGTGTCCCTGATTCTCCATATACTTTCCTATAATTACTCCCTAGCTTTTGCTGGTTTAACCACAGGCAGTTTGGGGTTCATTGTGTAAAGTTCTGCAGGAAACTATGGGAAGACACTGTGTAATAACTTCATCCCAATGAAGATGATTAAGCAAGGTGTCACTTGTGGTTTTTGCAAAAGAATTTGTAACGTTATTAGGGATAAGTGGATGTGACTAATATTGGAAGGGAGGAAGGCAAAGTTATTATGAGAACATTTCCTTTCAAACTTTGCTGCTGGTCAGGTTTGGTGTTTATCTATCTATCTATAAGCAATCCCAGCAATCTTCCATGTTTACTATTTTAAAGCAGCAGAAATAATAATATTTCATCTGATCCGTGCTGATCTTAAAGCACTTAATTAATTTAGAGGACTTTTTTTGTTTGTTTTTACTGCAAAGTAATGGAGACAAAAGCTCATTTGCCAAAAGAAGTTCTTTCGTCAGGATTTTCTCAAGCATCCAGTCATTGCTGAGAATAATTATAAATTTCTCCTGTGTAAGAGGAAAAACATTTTCCAATTAAAATTATTTGGGTGATAAATTTTTGATCAGTGCTACATGTAGAAAACGTTAGTCAGACAGCTTTTATTATTCCATGTTGACTTTTCTCCTCTTTAGAGTCGGAGGAACTGAGCTGTCAGCTGGTTGAGACTGTCACCTTTCAGTCAGTTGTGTAGGTGCATTTAAAGCCCAGTAATCCTTCCTCCTTGCTGTGATCACAAACTGCCATATATTCTCACTCACAATATGCAAATTATTAGTGAATAAGCCAGAAATAACTATGTAGGAAGAGGGAATATTTCAGTCTAAAGATAGAATACAGGGAGCTGGCTGATGTCATTGCTAGACCACTCTCCATCATCGTTGCCAAGTCTTGGGAGACGGGAGAGGTGCCTGAGGACTGGAGAAAAGCAAATGTCACTCCAGTCTTCAAAAAGGGCAAGAAGGAGGACCCGGGTAACTATAGACCAGTCAGCCTCACCTCCATCCCTGGGAAAGTGGTGGAACGACTTATCCTTGGTGCCATCTCAAGGCATATCAAGGATAAGAGGGTCATTAGAGACAGTCAGCATGGCTTCACCAAGGGGAAGTCGTGCTTGACTAACCTCATAGCCTTTTACGAGGACATAACAAGGTGGATAGATGATGGCAGAGCGGTGGATGTGGTCTACCTTGACTTCAGTAAAGCATTTGACACAGTCTCCCACAGCATCCTTGCTGCTAAACTGCAGAAGTGTGGTCTAGACTCTCGGGTAGTGAGGTGGACTGTGAACTGGCTAAGGGGAAGAAGCCAAAGAGTCGTGGTCAATGGGGTGGAGTCTGGTTGGAGGCCTGTATCCAGTGGAGTCCCTCAAGGGTCAGTACTGGGACCAGTATTATTCAATATATTCATCAATGACTTGGATGAGGGACTAGAGAGTACTATCAGCAAGTTTGCTGATGACACCAAGCTGGGAGGAGTGGCTGACACACCAGAAGGCTGTGCTGTGCTGCCATCCAGCGAGATCTGGACAGGCTGGAGAGTTGGGCAGGGAAAAATTTAATGAAATATAACAAGGGTAAATGTAGAGTCTTGCATCTGGGTAGGAACAACCCCAGGTTCCAGGATAAGTTGGGGAATGACTTATTAGAGAGCAGTGTAGGGGAAAGGGACCTGGGAGTCTTGGTGGACAGCAGGATGACCATGAGCCAGCACTGTGCCCTTGTGGCCAGGAAGGCCAATGGCATCCTGGGGTGTATTAGAAGGGGAGTGGTTAGTAGGTCGAGAGAGGTTCTCCTTCCCCTCTGCTCTGCCCTGGTGAGACCCCATCTGGAATATTGTGTCCAGTTCTGGGCCCCTCAGTTCAAGAAAGACAGGGAACTGCTGGAGAGAGTCCAGCACAGGGCAACTAGGATGATTAAGGGAGTGGAGCATCTCCCTTATGAGAAAAGACTGAAGGAGCTGAGCCTCTTTAGTTTGGAGAAGAGGAGACTGAGGGGTGACCTTATTAATGTTTACAAATATATAAAGGGTGAGTGTCACAAGGATGGAGCCAGACTCTTCCTGGTGACAGCCAATGATAGGACAAGGGGTAATGGGCTGAAACTGGAACATAAGAGGTTCCACTTAAACTCGAGAAGAAACTTCTTCTCAGCGAGGGTGACAGAGCACTGGAACGGGCTGCCCAGGGAGGTTGTGGAGTCTCCTTCTCTGGAGACATTAAAGACCTGCCTGGACACGTTCCTATGTAACATAATCTAGGCATTGCTGCTCTGGCAGGGGGATTGGACTTGGTGATCTTTCGAGGTCCCTTCCAATCCCTAACATTTTGTCATTCTGTGATTCTGTGAGTCCATGTTCATTAATTGCTTGGTTCTCTAAGAACAGTCTGCTGAAGTCTAGTATCCTGATTTTGACAAAGTCTGGAAATAGAGGCTGGAATAAGAGAGGAAAATTTCTCCTGTCTCATGGAAGATGGCTGTCTTCTGAGTTGGTGATCAGAAAGGGGTATACCTGCACATGTTTAATACAGAATATTACAGAGTCATTCCACATGTCTTCTGCTCTTGTAGGTATTTTCGTTGCCCAGCAGATAGTTCAGAGCTAGCATATGATCCACCTGCAGTCATGAATGCAGATACCTTGAGCTACTGTCAAAAAGAGGCCTGGTGTAAGCTAGCTTTCTATCTCCTTTCCTTCTTCTACTATCTGTACTGGTAAGTCTGGTCATTTCACTAAGGAAGTAGCAGCTGCTTTTCATTTGACATGTCAGGTTTTATTCAGGAATGACTGGAACCAAGAGGCCCATCATTTCCTTAGTCTTATGAAACTTGCTTCTGATGTTGATTCAGGGAAGCATGCCCACTTACAGCAGCCTGTGCTTGCGCCTGCTGACACCCCTGTACAGAATATTCATCTAAGTACAGAACATTTATGTAAGGCCTGAGCCAGTCCCCAGGGCCTTTTTTGCTTTGCCTAATAGACCCTGTGAAAGTCAGCTGTGTTTTGTGGTCTAGGATGTATGCTTGGCCTCTACTGTTGTGCAGCTTCCTCTAAGCCCTACTCTCTTAATTCTAAAATGTGCCCATAATCTAAAATCCACTGTCTGGTGCTAAATAAAATAACATTAATTGCATTCAATTTTGCTATGCTTTCCCTGGGTATTGTCAGAATTAGAATTGCAGTAAAACGGAGCTGTAGCAATATACTGCATTTTCCTGACTTTTCCGAAGTGTGTTTAACATGTATGGTTTCACTCCTGCTGGTGTCTGCATTTTATATTTCTTCTACTGCATGGGATTTTTTCCAAAAGAAACAAAATAATGCAGTTTCATGAGAAACTGTGCCTATCCTGCTGAGACTTGCTGGTTGAAGTTTTAAGATCAAACACACTAAAGCAAAATGGTTTTGTTTCTTCACTGCTCATATTCAGACATCAGACTGCACGTTAATAAGCTCAAACACAGCTTGTGGTGCAGTAGGATGTCAATAATGAATTTGTTATTTCTTGAGCGCTTTTTGATACCCATCTTGAATACACCATAATTAAGATGCTTTAGAGAGAGAGAAAGAATGCAAAGGAAAGCACAGGCCATTATAGTCAGAACTGAGAAACAGACAGTAAAGGGTTATAAAGATCAAAGTTCTCTGTATGCTTCAAAAGGATACTTTCATATTGTGTCTTTCTTTTACATTCAGCATGATCTACACTTTGGTGAGCTCTTAACTGAAAGATCGTCATTAAAGACTGAAAAAAACAAAGGCTGGAGGTGGAAGGACAAGTGAACCAAGTGATGCATGATTAAAAAAAAGAAAAAGCAAAGAGAAAAAAAGCAAAGAGAGCAAAACTTTGAACTCGAGAAGTAAATAGAGTACCTGAAGGAGAGACCCAGCAAGAAGATGCAGAGTACCATGGGAGAATGGCTGTGTTAACTGTTTTTTGTCTCCTGTTTCTCAATGTGTGGTTTTAAATGACTTTCAAGACGCAAGCAAAACAAAAAAAAATTGCGACAAGGTGGGCCAAGTTACACAACTATTCACCTCTCCAGGGATAATGCTGCTTGCTTTACTGGATTCATTATGAACTATGGTCCCTACTGTCTTCCAGGGAGTAAAGTTCTTTTCTTAATGACTGTTCCGGACTGAGGAAGAAAAGGACAAGATCGTTGTACACAGAAAGAACAGCTGTAAAACACACTCTGGAAATGAGCAGGGGCTGGAGTTCAGATAAGATGTGTGACTGTCCTGCAGGGATGTTCATACAACACTAATCAAACAGGGATGTCAGATCTTGTGGAATTGCTTTAGTGTTTTGGGTTTTTTCCAACCATAACAACAATAACAAAAGAATTTGTAGTTGCAGTGTTCTGTTTTCTAATGATATGTTATTCCTGTAGGTGAATATCCATTTGTGATGCACCAATAATATACAGTGATGTTTATAAATATATTGGGTTTGACTTAGTCATACCAAGCACTTATCAGAATAGTGTTCCTCTGACTGGAAAAAAAAAAAAAAGGTGAAAGCTACCTATATTAAGGAAGATTGTAACTTAAGTATTATATTAATCACAATGCTGGATAACAAAATACTGGACCAGCTAATCATGGTCTGTAATTATTCTGTTTTGCAGCTTTATTTCTGCTGTCAAATTTAAGCTGAAACAAATGTACAAAATGTTTTTGTCTTGTGTAAGGTTTACATTGAAAGATGTTCATTTTTTTATGATTTAAAAGGTTTTAAATTTTATCATACAGTTTTCATTTAAATTTATATATATATGTGGGCTGTATATCTTTACATATATGTATGTATATATGAATACACATAAATACTCACAATCTATTTATATTTGAGGTTAATCTGTTTGGTTGACAGGTCAAAGGCATCAAGTGTCCAGAACTGCTGCTAAATGTATTTCAACGCTGAACCTAGTGGACCAGGGCAGGTTCCCTCATAGTCACCCAGGTATTTCAATTTAGCCACTGGTGGTCTGGGTGGTAGGCGAGCCTGTGAGATCAAGAATACTTGGATCTTGCACAGTGAATGGTCTAATAAGGTATGTTGCTACCAGAGATGCTGCAGAAAACAGGGTGGAGGGGCCCGTCTGTACCCCAGGTTGGTTTCAGCTGGTATTGTTAGCACTAGCTCATTGTTGACCCTGCCAAATTTGGTCTGGCTATTGAAAGCCAATAGATATTGAGTGCCAGGACTCTTTCTGGTTTGATCTGGCTATGTTAACAGAATTGAATCCTGTCAGCTTGCAAAGCACGATTGTGCATGCAAGCTGGCTGCTCCTGGACCATACCAGCTCTTGAATCATGCCTGGGCATCTTCCAAACAATGGAAGAGTGCTAGCTGGCCTACACAAAAATTGTACCGAGGGTCATTCTAACAATGTTCAGATGATCAGTTTGTCCCAGGTGCTGATGTATTTTAATTTACAAGTACAGACATAGCCAGTAGGTCTTACTGGATGTAGTTTAACTTCTTGCAACACAGCATTCCCAGTTCTGGAAGCACACAACAAGGCTGCCAAAACAGTGTACTTAGGAAGCTAATTTGGGCTCTGATGGTTCATTAGTTTGGATTGCACACACTACAGAAGTGGCTAAACTGCTCTTGAAATCACACGGATGCTGCAAGCAATATAGATGTATTCACTTGGAATGTGATTGAGCTAAGAAACTTCAGTGGGTCATTACAGAGCTAACTATTCACTGGGTCATTACAGAGCTAACTAGTAAAGCTCTACTGCCATGGTGTAGTTAATGCACAGCCCATAAAAAACTGATATTTGTTTGTAACTGAATTCCTTCTCTATATCTTAACTAAAGTATCTAGTTCTGCAGAAGTAGAGGAACTAGATTTGAAGAACAACTCACAGTGAGTAACTTCTGCATATCTTGCTACCTTATAAAACTCTCAACTCTGAGCAGGTGACTGAATCTTTCCACACACCTCCAAGGATGCATAGGAGGTAGAAAGAAATAAATTCAGATTTCCTATATTCCAGATATATACTTTTAAAGTAATTTTCTTCAAAAGACCTGGATTTTTTTTGTGTGAGGTTGGGTGGTTGAAAATATGATCACATCTTGCTTGAAAACACAAAATTTTCAAATCTTGAGATTTAGGCGTGAGCTAGATTGCTAGCAGGTCAATTGCTTGCCTGCAGTGCTGGGTAGAAGCTCTGTAAGTTTTTGTGACTGGCATCAGCTTCTAATTCTTGACTTAGCACAAGAGACACATGTGTTGGTCTTCTGAATATGGCTTCAGGTGACTTCTAGAACATACAGCTTGAATGGATGTACTATGTCATTTTGAAACAAGTTCTCTGTTTCAGGCTACTTCATCAATATATACTTATCAAACTCCACTTGAAAGCAGAACAGTTTGATCCCACTACTGCTATAAGGAAGCCTTTCCAGGATCTCACTGCTCTGGTACTAGAAAGTTTTTCCACATATCCAGAGTAAATTTTTTCTTGCATAATTTATTCCACTTGCTTCTGAGCTAACATTAACCTAAATATACCTTATCTCATGCTGCTTAAGACCCTGATACATATAGAGAACAGGCCTTTCCAACCTCCATTCTCTTTGAAGTGAACCGTCTGTTTTTCTGTCCTCCCATAGAAAAGTTCTCCTTTCTCCATGTCTTTAAAGGATTTCTCTGTTGTCTTTCCAGTCAAATTAATCTTTCTTAAGAGTGGACGATCACAGTTGCTCAGAGTATTCTGGAGAGTGTCTCATCCTAACTAGTCCTTGTTATGAAAGGACAATAAAAGCTAACATTCTCAGTTCTTTCCAATTATCTTTATTCAAAAAAGTAGTTCCACTGCTCTCAGTAGCATCTTGTTTCCCTTCAAGAAAAATCTTAAACTCGATGGAAGAATTGTTTAATGTGAAGATATTTTCCCTTCCATTGAATTTAGTGAAGTTTCTCCTGAGCAGAGATCATTTATGAAACTGGCCAAAGCAATAGCTGGAGGAAGGTTAATGTAAGGCAGGTACCTCCAACCCAGAATGCAAGATTGAGACCTTCTATGTGTCTGCCAGTATCAAGAAGCTTCTAGTGCTGTGGACCTCCCAGACAGCAGAATAAGATACAGCCTTCAGCATGTTCCTTGCTCTGTGTTGTTACCCAGGTAGGTTGCAGTATCTTGCTGGGTTGCCCCAACAGACTGCCACCACCTGACAGCAATCCAGTGCTAAACCATTACATGGTGATGCTGCTGTGGTGGCAGGTAGACTTCGATACCGTCTTCACACTGGTATTCGAATTAGTAATTTTCTTACAATAACAGGATTGTCTCAAATTGTACCAAAGAAACTATTTTTTGTTCTCTAAAGTCAAATACCTCTGTTATATAATGGGAAGTATATGATTACTGTTAAAAGTCCAGAAATTTACCCTGGATTCCTCTGTGTGGTCTGGCCTCTGAACAGTTGTGCTCACATATAGTGGGTGTTGTCAAGACCAGATTTGTTTTCTCTGTTAGACTTGCCAGCCATATGAGAAGAGGAGAAGCGCAAATAAAGGAAGGAAGAATGAAGAATAAAAGACATCCATTGCCTTCTTAATCCCAGACCATCTATCTGGCCAAACACAACCTCAGCATACTTTAGCCAAAGCAAGGAAAGTAAAAAACTGCATAGCTGTTGATGAAGAACAGGAAAAATACTGTGGGGTTTGGTCACAAGGCAGTGCCTTTCCCATGTCAGACTTTTAAGGGGGAAATAATCTATGTTATCCCTTTTGTCTCCAGTTCCAGCCTGTTGGTTGGTGGAGGCTAGAGATTTCCTCCCCAAGCCTGTTCCCTTCCTGTCTCTTTTCCTGGAAGGGCAAATGTCATTACTTAAGAGCAGCAGCTTTCTTCTCTCACAGGCTCTGGTGATATGGATAAATCCCATGAAAGTCATAAGAAAACATGTAATTTCCCTCTGCTCCTGCAAACACGTGTGCAATGAGCAAGCACTTAATGAGTATTCCTTTTCCTCATTTGCACTATTCATAAAGTGAGAATGGTTATACGTAGCTTGCGAAATCTTTCCATTATTCTTTTTTTTTTTTTTCCCTGAACTGTTGAATCTGCTTAAAGGAAAAAGGTAGGAGATGGAAAAAGATGAGAGAGCGAGACCTGAATGAATTGATTACCAAAAGGGTGGCTACACAGTGTGCCTGTTCCTGGAAGTAGTTTTCAAAGCAAGGTGTTGCTCTGTGGTTCTGCCTGTCCTATTTATAGTCAGGTAATTGCAGCGATGCTGAATGAAATTGTTGCTGCTATGACTGTTTCAGTTTCAAATCCAGCAAATCAATGCTGATAGCAGAATGCTTCGCCTACAAATAATTAACTGCACTTAAGCTGTCAAAAGTGTTTTTCCATCTGTTTCCGTGGGCCATACTCATCGTTTTGCACTAAGTCACTGCAAGTGGAAGAACAACAACCTACACCATCTTACAGGATCGGCACTGAAGTTGTTGCGATCAGGCACTGCTGTTGTGGTCATGATTACTCGTATGTTAGTATGGGTATTAGCGATCTATTACTTTTCCTTTCTCCATTCTGTCTCCATGCAGATATTTTTGTAGAAACTTATTTCAAGGCATGATCCAATATCTTTGAAATTATTGGAAATTTTCCGTTGTTTCCAATTGGCTTCAGTTAGTATCTGTTACTCTAGATCTACATGGGAAATAGATTCGTGCTGGAAAGTCCCTAGAGTTTTGCTGGTAGGAAGCTGATCCTTTAGATCTTGAACATGTTGCCCAGAGAGATTGTGGAAGCCCCGTCCCTGGAAGTGTTCAAGGCTGGGTTGGATGAGGCTTTGAGCAGCCTGGGCTGGTGGGAGGTGCCCCTGCCCATGGCAAGGGGTGTGGAACTAGAAGGTCCCTTCCAACCCAAACCATTCTATGGTATCATATCCGTTTAACTGAGTTACATTAATGGAAGAGGAACATGTGTTTTGGCAGGATATGTATAACATTCCAGCACTTATGCCAGACTGTCACAGAAAGTTACACCAACTTAGTAAAAATCTGGCTTTGTAGAGATTAATGGAAATCTTGTCTCTTGTTTCATGTGAGCCCCACTCAGCATTGTACAATTTCCACCGAGGTCAATGAAAATTAAAACCAAAAAACGCCACAAAGCAATAAGTTCTGTGAATCAGAAATGTTATTGGATGTTACATAAAGCTTGGATTGCTACAAAGAGAACAGGAGATCAAAAAGATTGAAATTAAGCAAGATTTTTTTTATTTAGGAAGCAACAAGTATTAGGCTGCTATCCATGCTACACTGAACTTTGCATTGGTGATTTCAATCCGTATTCCGGCTCTGGTGAGTTTTTGATCATTCATTGCTCATGAACACATTGTTCTGTTTTATTTTTGTTCTGCACAGTAATGCAGTTGTAGGTGGGAGAGAGAAAATTCTGCTCTGAAATACAGCGTTTCCCTTTTTTTCTCCCAGGTAACCTGTGAACATGCTCTAACAGAATTCTAATGATGTGTTTCAGTGGTACACCTCAAACTAAGAATGAAGCTGTTTGCTGCAGATAATATCATGCTGCAAATTAATAAATCATCATTCTAGAAGGTTTTTTATGTGCTTACACAATTAAAGTAGTTATTCTCTTACCTTTAAAATTCTGGCCAACTTCTCATATAAGAGAAAATGGACATCCGTGACCCAATTCTGTAACTCTCTGGGTAGTCAAACTCCCAGTAAAGTTCTGAACGATGTCAAGCACTTTTTTTTTTACCCTGTGTATAGGTCATATATTCTGAAAATGAAGAGTTAAAAAGCCAAAATCTTTTATTTAGTCCAAAGCTTGGATTGATGTTGCTACTTTTTCTCTGTGAAGTATCCCTCATATCACCAGTCTGAAAATATCTGACTGCCCTGCTGCTGACAGTTTCAGTCTTGTTAAACAGATTTGCAAACACTAACCATTAACATGAAATGTTAACTGGGAAACATAGCTCCTACAAACCACACCAAGATTTACAGAAATGTCTTAACACAGCAGAGATCCACTCTTATGGAATAGCTCTCACCTGTGCACAGTAATATAGAGTACCAAGCAAATAATAGTACAAGTAATATATAGTACAAATCATATAGTACAAGCAAACTAGAATTTCTGCTCAATCTGTAATACCTTTTTTTGCTTGTATTTTGCTTGGTGTAGAAAGCAGTATAAATTACAAGACGGAAGATAATCAACCTGTGGCAGTTAACAGGAGTGCAAAGTTTGACCATGGTTATTTCTAAGCATTTCAAATAATTACTGTTTTTTGAAAGAGTTATTGACAGCTTGAAGTTACTGGAGGTGCAAATTGTGATGTTATTAGCAGCTTTAGCAATACATACATTTTCTTCTTTTGGAATAGAATCAAATGTTTCTTTCTAAAACATATTTAATACGTTTTCAGACCTTACTTGGCTCAATATATATAGCAAATTTTAAAGTATTACAAAAGACACAAATTAAATGCAAATGCAAAATACAGGAAATGTGGCAGATTCTTTAGCAATTTTCTGGAGAAAGGTGATTTCTAGGTTTGATGTAACTTATTATGGGTCTCTGAATGGTTGAAGCCTACTTGGATACTGCCATTGTCAACAGCAGCACTTCTGCAAGAATATGAGCAAATACAAGCTTGGATATGTCTTGTAAGCAGCCCAGAAACATCTTGTCATGTAGTCACATTTACTACAGAGCAGAAGACATCCACTTTGTCACTTTGAATCACTTGCCCTTTCTGAAGGTAAGAACGTCACAGTCCAAAACACTTCTTGGTCATTTGCAGCCAGTGATGTTGACTTGCCTTGTCTTTATAAGCACGTGCTGGCCTTCAGGTTGAAAAATACTATCAGGCAAGAGCAATTTTAACTCATCTGTTCCTGAACTTCAGCTTTTACTCTTTTGGGGCGGAGTTTTTCTTTTGTATGAAAGGAAGATTTATTTCCTATGGCTAATGACCAGCATCACTACGTTACCACACTTTGGTTGGGTGCATTTTAGTACATATCAAAGTGTACTGAATCCACGTCTTTGAAATGTATTTCTGATCTGATTTTTGGCATTCCTGCTTTTTCAGTGCTTAGTAGTCATCCAGCTATAAAGAGGTATACAAATTAATGTATATGTATAACGTTGTATAGAATAACTAGTGCAGGAGGGCTCTTAGCTATCCTCTCTTATAATGTAAAAACAATGCAAGCACTGAAAGAAAATTGAGAGGCAAAGGTGTGAAACATAAAATATATGCCCCATTTAAATCAATGCATTGTCACAAAAGATGGAATTGTCAGGGCACCAAATATTCTGTACTGTTCCATTCTGTGAACCTATACTGTTATATAGCTGTCAAACACTTCCCTAGTTATATTTGAAACAATAAAACTATTAAAAAAATTAGAAACCCACAGCATTCAGGAGCCATCCAGTTGCTGATGATTTGAGTTCAGCAGAGTATTTACCCTATGACCAGCTCATGTATTGCAAAGTATTTCCCACTTTGTTCTGAGTTGTCTGCAGATGGGTAATTGCTGTGTTTGTTCAAGGACTGGGATGCTGTTCTGAAATGACTGTAAATCCAGAATGTCTACTGACTGAGAAACCGTGTTTCAAATTATTAACTTCTCTACACTGAGGATAAAAATTTCAACAGCTCTTAAATGACTTTGGAGTATAAGTCTAATTTCCACAAATATTGGGATATTTACTTGATAGAGCTAAGGATCTTAAGAACCTCTTGAAAGTGAGATGAAACACTTGTCCACGTGGCAAGACTTCAGTACGCAGGAGAAAGCATTAAGAGTTTGCCACTTGGTAGCTATTCGTCACCAGGTCTTGTATATTTGCACTCTACACACTACAGCCTTGTAAAGCTAAGTTTGCAGTTTCACAGTTGGTTTTCACTGGAAGTGCCCACAGAGGAAGTTAATGCAGCCAATATATTCTTTAGACCTTCTTTGGTCTTTAGAGTCACTTTCCCTACAGGTGAACCTTTAGATTCCTGAATACTTTAGGCACTTTAAAATGTTATTTGAGTGTGGTCTTCTCACTCCTGTTAATTGCACCATCCATCCTCTAATCAGCTAACCAGAAAGCATGTAAAAAAAAAAGGCAAAACCAGGTAATGCCTCTTTAAGAAATTAAGGTCTCATAGTTGAGTTACCAAAATGAAGAAGATTCTGAATTCAGTTCTTGCCCATTATGCAGGCTTCCTTTGTCGCTTTGGGCAGGCAGTTAATCTCTCAGCTCACCACCTCCTAACTGGAAGTGATAGCGCTTCCTTTCTCCCTCATTTTGTCTGTCTTGTCAGTTTAGATTATGAACTCTTGTGAGATGGAGCCATTTCTTTGAGTAATACCTGGCACTGCGTAGCTGAAATTGGGAATTACATGTCTAGATGGTATTATAATCATAAATAATTAATACTTTTTCTCATGGGAAGAAGCAACTGGATTCAGTGGAATTAGTCAAAATTTATTCTTTAAACTGTTGCCAAGATCGGTACCTGACCTGGTACATTGCTTTGCCTTAGGACCTACTGACAAACTGAAGCGTTCTTTAGCCTCTGAATGTATGTAATGCTGTAATCTGATGCTGCCAAAAAGCACTGAAATGTAGAGAATAAAAAAATCTGATCGGATCCCCATTCCATTACTTTGCACCCTTCTAATTCCTCTTTGTTCCACCCTTTTACCTTTTCCTTTATCATGCAATGGCATCCTGTTTTGCTTATATTTCAGTGTTGCATTGAAAGCAAACCTGGTGCAAGCTCAGGCTAAAGCAAGGGCACTGGTTCTAATCGTGATCATTTATCTGCTTGTGGACATCTATTTGAGAAAACAGTTCTCCTGGTTTGGTTTTAACTAGGTCCAAATGGAAACGAGCTATTTTGTAGAATCATAGAACCATTCAGTTTGGAAAAGACCTTGAAGTCCAACCATTTTCATATAAATCCTTTTTTTATACTGGAATACCAATAAAGCCACATATATAGAATAATGTTTAAATGTATTTATCTGCATTCTTTATTAGACTAGATCAGAAGCGTAGCAGTGGCCTCCATTTGGCAACGGATAATAGAGTTTTATACCTAGATCTTGGCTGCAAAATAGCAGAACTGTGTTCACAGCAGGAATGCGCCCCAGTTGCACGCACTGCTGGTGTAAGCCCTCTCTAACTCCTCACGGTGTGGAGTCACGCAGGTTACCTGTGGGCACCTGGCCTTCAAGCCAAGGCACTTGATTGTTCTCTGCAGTGGCTGAGGAGCATTCAAAAGGTTAACTCCACTATTCAACCAGTGTTTATAATCAGAAGGGAAATAAAACCACCTGGAAAGTTAGTATATTAAAGCAGTGCCAAACTTCTGCAAAGTGGATGCACATTTAGCCCTTGTTTCTTCCACCAGAGTTCGTATCACCCTTGAATCTGGCCACTAAATATTTCAGTTCCTTGAGTTCAACGCTCATGTAGACTGTTTTTTTTCTTATACATACATATGTATTTTTTCTAAGAGACTGCATGAGATGAACTGTAAAGGAATCTAAGGTTTTTCTAGATCCCTTTTACTGTCCATTTGTGAACCTTTAAATACGTTGGTATTTAACTGCATGTTCCTTGATATGCACATACACAAGTGATCTAGGAGCTAAAAAATTCTTGTCTGTTAATATAATGGACAAAGGGCAGTGCTCTTGTGTTATCTCTGTGTATCTACCACTTATAGCTGTCCCAAACAGTATTATTACTTAAGGGATTATACTGAGGTAGGAGAGAAAGCTGTATTTCTGGACTGCAGTGGCTTTTCTAACAAGTTCCATTTGAAATTCATTTTTGGCAAGCACTGCTGGCAGGTTCAGAGGACCTGTTGTGCGATCGTTGTAAGCCACACCACCTCAGGTTGTTTAAGAGCCTTTTTTCAAAGGATGTTTAAGACGCTGTCTGAATGTGCTCATTCTTTGACTCTTTGGCCTTGAAAACCTAAATGCAATTAGCAAGGTCTGTAGGAGAAAAATTAGAGCTGATCAGTCCTGCCTGTCACCCAGCAGCAGCCAGAGCTTTGGCTTTGAATATCTGTGAAGGGATCAGTTGTATTTTCTGTCATAAGTTTGCCTTATGAGAGCAGGCAGTGTCTCTTTAATTATTAAGTAAGATTGTTAAATTGTATTGGAAAATGTGAATCATTATTTCAAAACCTGTTACCTTTAAGTAGAAGCAGTATTTATCCTCCAAAATCTTCCTGTAGTGGTAACAACAGCTGCAGAATTTTAATGTACCTTCTCTCGCTCATAATTCGAAGTCAACAAGTGATGAATCTTTGATGAACCTTGTCAAGCTTCCTTCAGATTGTAATAGCAGTTTTATAAACTTCAAAGAAGTTCAGAAACAATATGTTATGACTGTATCTGCTTTTTCTCTATGAGCACTCAGCGCAGTGCTGAGCACTGATACATCATGGCATTAGGAAGTCTTGTCTCTGTGTTTCTAGTGTAAATGAAAACCTACATAGCAAACATTAGAAGGATATTTTCCAGAAAAATCCCAATAAAAGCTGCCAGACTACAGGAATCCTTTTAAAGATTTCTTTTATATATACATATTGTTGCAAGTGTAATGAATCCATTGACCATATCTAGCAAGAACCGCTTATCCCAGAGCACTGGGAGTAATTACAAATTGGTGATGCATTTTTCATGCAGTTGTAAGGAGCTCTTTTTCTCTGCAGTGTATTTTAACATCCATGAAGCACACTTCTGTCTCTAGCAGATATCTTGTTCCCAGAGCTTGGTACAAATGTTGTCAGAGACAAATAGTGTGTTCTCAAATGAGGATGTTACTTTTGTCATTTCTTGTTTTGTCACCTTGTTTTTGTGCCTCAACCTGCTAGAGGCTAGAATCTGAACTACTGCATACAAGCACTGAGAACTCAAGGAACCGGAAAATTGTTTACTGTTAACACCACCTTTGCGGCCATCGGTTTAGTTGGTTATGTATATGACCTGCCCTTTTAAAAGTTTACCCTGGATCTTTATGACTTGCAGAAACTCTGGACATAGTTCGTCGCCCGTCATATCTGCATGGCTACCTAGATTCAAGGCTATCATAAAGACAGAACAACTGATTTACAAAAGATTCTTGGCACCTTGCAAAGCCCAAATGGTGCAGAGTTGCTTTGCCATGTCCTTGCCAATGATTGGGAGTGGTAGGCTCTTGGGGGGACTCCATCCTCCCTTGCTGATTCTGACTGCTGAAGTGACTCCTCGGGAACTGCTATTAGCTGGTCCCTGCAGAGATCAGCTTTCTTATTATTTTAAATGGCAGGCTACTCTGCTAGTTATAGCTTTGTTTCTCCAGTGTTTCAGTTCAGCAACACATTACAGTGATATAGTAACCTTGGAGAGACGGTTTGAAAATACCCAAGTTGCTTAATGTTCATAGAATCATAGAGCATTTTTGGCTGGAAGAGACCTTCGATATCATAGATTCATAGAATGGCCTAGGCTGGAAGGGACCTTAGAGATCACCTAGTCCAACCTCCCTGTCAATATCATTGAGTCCAACCTTTTCCTGCCCTATCAACACCACTAAACCATGTCCCTCAGCGCAACATTTACCTCCATGGACGGTGACTCAACCACCTCCCTGGGCAGCCTGTTCCAATGCCTGACAACCCTCTCAGTAAAGAAAATCTTCCTAATATCCAACCTGAACCTCCCCTGGTGCAACTGAAGGCCATGTCTCCTCGTCCTATCACTCTCCACAAGGGAGAACAGACCAACCTCCACCTCGCTACAACCTCCTTTTAGGTGGTTGTAGAGAGCGATGAGGTCTCCCTTCAAGCTCCTCTTCTCAAGGCTAAACAATCCCAGATCCCTCAGCCATTCCTCGTACGACACATGTTCCAAATCCTTTACCAGCTTGGTAGCCCGCCTCTGTACCCTCTCCGGCACCTCAATGTCCCTCTTGTAGCGAGGGGCACAAAATTGGACACAGTTGAGGTGAGGCCTCACCAAAGCTGAGTAGAGGGGTCTGATCATCTCCCTGCTCCTGCTGGCAACACCATTCCTGATCCAGGCCAGGATGCTGTCAGCCGCGTTATTCCCCTGGGCACCCTGCTGGCTCATGTTCAGCCAGCTGTCCACCAACACCCCCAGGTCCCTCTCTGCCTGGCAGCTCTCCAGCCACTCCTCCCCAAGCCTGTAGCGCTGCTGGGGGTTGTTGTGGCTGAAGTGCAGGACCCAGCATTTGGCCTTATTGAAACTTACGGAATTGGCCTTGGCCCAGCGATCCAGCCTGTCCAGATCCCTCTGTAGAACCTCCCTACCCTCAAGCAGATCGACACTTCCACCCAGATTGGTGTCATCTGCAAACTTATTGAGGGTGTGCTCTATCCCCTCATCCAAATCATTGATGAAAATGTTGAATAGGAGTGGCCCCCGTACTGAGCCTTGGGTAACACCACTCATGACTGGCCACCAAGTGGATTTGGCCACATTGACTGCAACTCTTTGGACTCAACCATCCAACCAGTTTTTCACCCAGTGAAGCATATGCCCATCGAAGCCAAGAGCAGTCAATTTCTCTTGGAGAATGCTGTGGTCAAGTGTTGAATGCCTGACTAAAGTCAAGGTAGACAACATCCGCAGCCTTTCCTTCATCCAACAGATTGGTTCCTCTGACACAGAAGGAGATCAGGTTTGTTAAACAGGACCTGCGCTTCATAAACCCATGCTGACTGGGCCTAATCACCTGGTTGTCCTGCACGTGCTGCATAATGGAACTCAGGATGATCTACTCCATCAGCTTCCCTGGAATTGAAGTCAGACTGACAGGCCTGTAATTTCCTAGATCATCCTTCCATCCCTTCTTATTGATGGACGTTATATTGGTCTTCTGCTGATTGGTAGTGTGAAGCTACAGACTCCTTGTATCCTCTCAGGGTAGACTGGTATTTATCAATTCTACCCAACTGTGAAGATTTTAGTTTTAGTCACTGATGACTTAATCTGCAAGCTATAAGTGCAGAGGTGAATTTATTAGGGAAGCCTCTTTATCAATAATGAGTAAAAGAGGTTACCAAGTGATATTGGAAGTTATGTGTTCTCTTTTAAGCCTAAATTTTGAGTCTGTGGTTTCTCTTAGAGTGTTGGTCTGTGTAATTTGATTGTCACTAGTGACTCCTCTTCACATGAGGATCCAATTTACTTGATCCACCTACAGTCAGTCATGATGGCTCTTTTATTCTCCATTGCCTGTCTTCTCAGTTTCTGCCAGGCAATGTCTGGACCTACAACTTTTCACAGAAACTGAAGATTTGTGTATTTACATGAGGTGTTCATGCATTGTTCAGACAACAGAAGCCCAGGAAACCAGAGTTGGCTGTTCTGTGACTTCACTGCAGACAAAGAAGGCTGACCTAATCCTGCAATAGCTGCCAATCTTTGGTAACCCTAAGCCCTATGAAGTGTCTGGGATGATCATATCAGTGGATGTTCGTACTTAACTGTTCATACTGACTGTCCAGCTCAGTAGCTGGTTTTCTACCGTGTCCAGAGTCTTAAGAGGAACATCTAACAGTGCATTAATAGATGTGGTAGAATCTGTCCATCGTGTTAAGCCTCACCATGACCTCCTGTACATGAAGATTGGTACAAGTTCCTGAAGCCTGGACTGGACATGCCTGAAAGATTAATTATAACTATTTTTTTTATATCTGAAATTTTTTATTCCAACTAAGTTTTTGGGTTTATGTTGCCATGGGCTCTAGAATTTCATTAGATGTTGTTTGGAGACAAAAGAATTCTTCTGCTTTGGACTGTAATTCTAGTTTCACTGAAAATCCCCATTCACTTTGATTATGAGATTGGCAAGACAGAAGATCCTGAGGTATCACCTGTACAATGTTCATTACCAAATTCTATCATGAACCATGTTGTCTTCTTCTTTTAGTGATCAATACCAGAATTCTGAGTGGTTTTGCACCTATTTTTAATATGCCTCAGCTTGGCCTTTCTTCCTTTTTAGTTTGGCTGATTTGAACATTTTTATACTCCCTCTGTTATTCATTGTTCTGCTTCACAAGCAACTGTGCATGTTTATTTTTTTGTGTGTTTAAATTACACCTGCCATGAAGCAGAAGTCTTCTCTCAGCTCTCCCAACTGTGATAGCCAGTTGGAGAGATATCTCAGTCCAATCTTCCCAGCTGGATATCTATTTGGACCACTTCCTTATCTGGATTTGGAATCCAAACCATCTACTTTTAAAAAGGAAATAAAGCTGTGTGGTAGCCCTTGCAACATGCAGTCTGTTGACCAGGGCAACTTCTTTGCTTTGGCCTATAATTGTGCAGCAGAAGCATTATTTCTGACAAGTCATGTGAAAGGCACGTACACCCCCAAGCAGAAGTATTGCTCATCCTCATTTCTCAAGAGATCTGGCATTGTAAGAGGGAGAGGAGAAAGGGAACACCGAAGCGGATGAAGAAAATTAACTTTGGAGGGAAGCAGGACAGTGTGGAAAGAGTGTAAGTTCTGAACTCATCTGACACTCATAGCAGACAAGATAGTGTTTAGCTGCCCGTCCATTTAACTGAGCAAAGGCATCTGCCTGCCACTGAAGCTCCTTTTCCAGCTCTTATTACAGTGGTTTATCAGTATTTATCCAAGCAGCTCACCTAGCTGCTTATCACTGTTTGTCTCTCAAAGCTACTGCCCCTGTGCCCCTGCTGAAAAGATGGGTTTGTGTGAGTGCTCCCTAATCCATCAGTGAAAAGTTCACATTTACTGGCCTTTTGAACTCATATGACCATACAGAAGACTGTATTGTCTGTGGACCCTGTACATATCTCCTGCCTCTGCTATGACTGCTGTGGTGTAGGGTAGTGGTCACAAACAGAAACATCTGAAACCATGGCAGGTGAACCTGCTCGAGCTTCCACTGAAGACTCTACATGGAAAGCAGAGCACTTTTCTGTCATTAAAGGCATTATGTACTAGGTGGGAATGAGAAAAGACATTCAGATGAAGTCAAAACTGCCCTGGCCTTAAACTCTGGACTGAATCTTTTTGAAGAGTCAGAGAATTTGGATCATCTCGTTATTCTTTTGCTGCTGGGACTGGAAGAGAAAACTTAGAAAAAACCAAAAATCCGTTCTGTCCAAACAGCTAATTCTCTTCCTCCAGCCTGAGGCTGGTTTGTTTTAATAATCAATGGTATGGGCAAAGGGTCACCCGAACAGGCCCACCAGATGTTTTGAGGTAGAGTTTCTGTGTCATTTCTGCAAGCTTGAGAAGCAGATGAACTGTTATACTCTGACACAGGTGCAGTATGTGCTCATGGTCAAATGGCCTAACATTTCTACAATTCTGTTACTTCATACAATGGGTATTAGACACCGTGTCTCGATACTGCATTGTGAGGTTTAGCTCGTAAAGGAATGTGAATACATTGAGTATCACACATTTCACTAATGGAAGAAATCCTTTTCTAGTGAAGAGAGGAAGCATATTTTAATATTTTAAATACTTGATAGGGAAACCTAGGTTTATTTCTGATTATTCTAGTGACTTATTGCCAATAAGACATCATTTCCAAGAACATTGATTTTCCCCTCTTTAAAACTGGGTGAATGTTGAAATATCACATTTTGTAACGAACAAGGAAATTCCAGATGGATAATATCAGAGAGGAAGGAACATTATTGATATCTCAGGTCACAAATGCTGTGTACCTTGAAATCAATAACAGATTGCACATCCTATTACAAAAGCTGCCTTGGCAGCAGAAGCCTTTAAAATGGTATTGTTGAATGACTTCAGTTTTAAGCAACTGTAAGACCTTACTTATATGATAACTCAACAAGTTCATCAGCTCCGCTTCTGTTTGTAAGAAACCTAATGCATTTTGTTAGCACTCTGAGCTGTTCATAGACCTGCGAGTTGTGACACATGGCACAGAAGCCTTTTCAGGTCTGACTGCTGGATAACTCTCAGGAACAGTTGACTGAAAGTTATCAGAATTACCTGATTTTATTCACGTTCAGCAAGTGAAGGAGAGACAATGCTTAAGGCAGTAGATAAAATAGTGCTCCTGTAATCCTCTGATTCAGGTCAGTGAAGTTAATTCACTTGAGAATCTGTTTGAGAATTAAAGCTCACATAACTAATGTTGGTGCCTGACAAGTGACCACTCATTTCAATTGCCGAAGAGCAATTTTTGCTCTCAGCAGCACAGCAGGTTGAGTGCTCACTTATAGAAACAATTTGTAATTGTGGATCAAAAATACATTCATTTTCATTTGGTGTATTTAATCTATTAGACCAGTGTGGGTTGCATAGGGTTATAGCAATTCCATTACATTTCCAGCTCAAAGAATGGCAGTTAAAAGCAGAAAACATGATATGCTAGCTCTCTATTATGCTCTCAGAAAGTTTGGCTGAAACCTTGGCGAGTCCTTAAGGAGATACTGTGGTTGTGTTCTCCAGGTTCTCCAGGTACCCAAAGTGGGACTGGGTCATTCACACCAGTGATGTGCAAAAGCCAGAATTTCTAGGGCTCTTTAAAATCCTAGGGTAAAAAAAACGTAGTTGGTTTAGAGTTGGCTTGGTTTGAATTTAGCGGTTGTAAAAGCCTTTCTTTTATTTTAGGAATTGCAAGTCCCTTCCTATCTCCATACCAGATAAATGTTCTAAAAGCAACAGCTACAAACTTTGAATGTAACTCGTGTTGTGCTTTGACATTATAGTAAGAATAGAATTGCTGTTTATTTTATACATTAAATTTACTCTATGAGACAAAGCCGTGATAGATGTCAACTCAGTTTTATATTCATGTTCTCAGCAAACAATTTTGGTTTCACAATGAGACCAAACTCCTCACTGGATTATTTGTAATTTGAGAATGTTCTGCTTATGCCTTAATTTGGCTTTCTGGCTTCCAAATTCCTTCCAGTCATATGAAGAGGGAAAGGTTTATAAATACTTGCTAAAAACAAGAGGTGAGAAATAAGAAAAATATGTTAATTTCTGTTTATAAATTTTAAAAAATACGTTGTCCTTGAAAATGTTTTCTCTACTTTTCTCTGTTGCTTTGGTACTATCCTGGGGAAAATCTACCGATTTGTCTTCAGAAATGAGTTAATTGATGATTAGACTCATGTAGCCAGGGAATAAACGTGCTTCCCTGCTGCTTTTATTGCTGCTAAGAAGTACCCTGTAGCTGGGAAAAGGACAAAAGGAATGCACTCTACTTCTAAAACCACTAAAACTGCTAAAAATGGAGGGGAAAAAATGGCAAAAAATTGAAAAAAAAATATGTATGTTCTGATAAAACATGCTAAAACACGCAAAACCATATAAAAATTGCATAAAATACTGAAAAACACTAAGGCTGATAAAGCACACAAACCACAAAAAACATAAATCCACAATAAATCCACAAAAAGAACCACACACATGCAAAAAGCAAAAAATGTGGAAAACAGTATAACATGCGACAACATGCGAAATCATAGAATCATAGAATGCTAGGGATTGGAAGGGACCTCGAAAGATCATCAAGTCCAATTTGTAAAACGTGAAAATCACACAAACCCCACCAAAACAACAAAAAATGTTAATAACCATACAAACCCCACCAGGGAGGGAAAAAAAGAAATCTAAGAATGGTATAGCTGCAAAATTGCTAAAAACTAAAAAATGCTACAAATGTGGAAATCCTAAAGAGGTGAAAATTCAGCCTGAAGGGACAATTCAGGCCCTTCTCTAAAACATCTGAAGCATCCACCAGTCTGGAAATCTGTATTTCATTAGTAATACCCATTTCTCTACACTGCAGCCACTTTATTATTTCTAGAGCATAGAACAATTATTACTGTAACGCAGATGACTTTTACCGATAACATTTTGCTCATACCCTACGCATGGCTTCTAAGAATCTACGGAACTTGCAGCTTCTATTAGTGCTGTAACAAAGATGTGACACAGGGGAGTGGTGCTGGCCTCTGCCACGCCAGATGAATCGGCCAAGCCAACGACTGCGTCGCTGTAGCCTGCTCCGGCAGCTACGTTACGTCAGCTCCTGTCCCTGTTCTGCAGCTGGAGATTCAAGAAGACGAGAGAGGGGAAGGTCAAACAGTCTGAACTCCAAAACAGGCCTCTACAACTGCTTTAAAAATTCCATCTTACTGATTAGATGTTTGCTGTCTGGTCAAGAACTGTGGGTACTTGCGATCATCTTCCCATGAAGTGATGGCATTTGACATTCTGTGGCTTAAATGGCAGATAATGGAGGAACTATACAAAATCGTCAGCTATCCCCTAAGCTATCACTATTACTACCACTATCAGCTAGCTACTAATCATAGCCAACATCCTCTGAGAGGCTTATAGAATAATGATGCTATTTTCCTGGTTACTTGTTGCATAGCCAACTGCTCGTTTTTACAGTAAAATTATTTTTAATATAGATGTGTGGTCACATAGGCTGTGATGGGTTTTTTCATCTTCTTTATTTCATCACTCATTGCCCCTCTACTATTTGTACTATGTTCCCATGGAGTTTAATCCTCAGGTCTCTAAAATATTAAAGCCACTCGAGACACAAGGTCAATGTCGCTGTACATGCAGTGAATACTAATGCAGATTCTGTGCTTCATATTCCAGACTGAGTGATGAGACTTTTGGGAGGAGGAAGGATCAGAAAAGCTTTTAAGTGCTGCACGAATACTGACAGCTTTATTATAGTGTAAATCAAATCAAAGGAAGCATGCTCAACAAAATGTAAGAGTTTGTTAGTTTTTTTTTTATTAATTAGGAAATACCACATGGGAAATGTAATTTTAGTTCATGATCTGTATTAACTGTATGTCTAAATGCAACTGTACAGTTTCTCTAAATGTGATGTATGCAGAGTTAATCGTTGCACAAAAAAAGGGCTTTACAAAGCACTTGTGTGAATGGCAAAATCTGTACACAAACTAACATGTGCGACAGACTGTGATTCATTTCTTGGCATGGGAGGTTGCATAAGTGGAGCTTAGAGTTGCCTGGCAAGGATCAGCATTTACTGGTTCCAAGAGCTGCAGTCGTGCTTGTGTATTACCACAATGTCTGAACAAAACCCATCAATATTTGTGAGTCTTCATATTGTCTCACTCAACTAGAGGGTCCTGGTGGTAAAGGTACAAATTCACAGTCTGTGCTCTGCAATCAGGAGGAAAAAAAAAAATACAGAAGGCAAGAGACGACGACAGGTAATCAAGCTGAATTAATCGAAGGAGTAGAGGCAAAAGACCACTTAATGGAGGGAGAAGAATAGACAAGTAGGAAGAGGAACTTAAAATGATAAATAAATTTGTTCTGTCTTTCCATATATGTTTCTAACTGGTCATCTGAGTTCCAAGAAAATACAGTTTCAAGCGTGGAGACTGAGAAGGTTGCAATTAGTGCATAGGAGCGAAATAATTGTGGTGAGTACAATTCTGAAGCCGAGTTTGCCGATTTCAATTTCTAATCAGGCCTGTCTCATGGCACCGAGTAAATGGTAATTATAAGCACTGTAGGAGCTTGTTGCTGTCACGACTGAAGTCTGATCATTTTGTATCTGTTATTTAATTAAATTTGCTTATAAATTCCACATTACATGACATTAAAGATAAGATCTGAAGTTATTCTTTATTTGATTTCTTTTCACCTTTTAATCCATCAAAATTTCTAAGCCCAAACTGCTCCATTATACTTTCTTCCCTGAAGAAGCAGCTAGTAGTTAAATCTGTTATTTTTATTGTAACAGCCTACTCCTTTCAAATTCATTCATGCATTGAAGCAAAAGGCTGAGTATTCCATGGTGACTTAAACTTTGACTTGTTTTTATTAAGCGTAACGGGTCTGATAAGCTATTTACAGAGCTCATCGTGTGGCCGCTGTTGCACAGCATCTGAACCCCTGCAACAGCACAAAAATTGTCACATGGGTTTTCCAGCCTTTAGGGATTGTTTTTCTGATTTCAGGTTTAACAGCTCAGGGACTATACAGACAGCGTGCGTGTGCGAACATCTCGTGTGTTCTGTCCTTACTAGGAAGAAATCTGCAGGTGGAAACTTGGGGTGAAAGAGAACCAGATGAAGTTCAGCTTTGCCAATAATCTCCACAGGGCATGGGTTGGTTTTTTTCACATCCCTCCCCCCCTTTTTTTTTTACCATCAACTTCAATATAGCCTTAATTTTACTTAGAGAATTAAAGAAACTGAGCACAGTGGAAGTGACTGCCTCTTTGGGGGCTTCACACTTCTTTGCAGCTGTGGTTATTTGATGCTACCAATTCTTAGTTTCTTGAGTAGAAGCCTTAACATCCCAGATTTCCCTTTCGTTAAAAATTTTATATTATCTCCATAGTGGTTGCACTGAACTAAAGTTTCTCCTCAACAGAATTTGCATACTTTTTGTGTATTGTCTCCTCTTTGCCTGGACTGACTTGGAATTGTTTTCTCACAGTCTTGGTTGTCTTCATTCCTATCACAAATTGCAAACCATCAATTTATGATGTTTGTATGGCCTAATGAAGCTCACTTTTTTTCTTTTACCAGAAAAAAAAAAGTATCCTGATGCATCAACACTAACACTGAAAATTAATTTCACATATCATTAGTCTACTGAAAAAAATTGTTTCGTAAGATTGAGTCCAGGTCTGCAATTCCTTACTCTGCATTTGGTGCTGTTTGCTATCAAAGGTAGTTAGTGAGAAGAGAGCTTATGAGAGCTGATGATGGTCTGTGAGAAATACAGTGGTTTCACAGTGGTCTGATATATTTTATGGATTTTATACAATACATTCTGCTCTTAACTTCAGAGGCTCCTTTAAGCAAACATTACCCTTTGGCTTAGCGTTCATTGATATGTAACAATGCAGTGGCTCTGAAGAGCATTACACACTTCTACTGCTCTGTATGTTCCTGTTCATATATTAATTGGCACTGAAGTACACCGAGATAGCAATTTCAGTTGACTAAAACCAATTTATGTATGAGATGTTAGTACAAAAGTCTGCATTATTTTAATTAATGGGGTATTTACATACCTAGTCTTTCTAAAACTAATCCTTTGTTGTATCTTGCATTTGATTTTAAAGAAAAGTGTGGTATTGTACCACTTTAATCTTCTTTGATGAAGACTAGTTGCATAGTTATATTGGCATCTTTATGAGCAAAATGGTCCTTCTTTAAAAAGATGGATAAAACACTTGAAATAAAGGGATTTAATTAATTTTAAAAGGATGAGATTTTGGATGTGAGACCTATCATTTTCAGTGAATTATAACAATAAATGACACAATTGGCACAATTGAGCTTCAGTTATGTCTGTATTTAACTTCACTTTCAACTTCATCATGTCTAGAAAATGTACTCTTCTGCTTCTGCCAGGAAGACGCTCATCCTTTTCTACTTATCTTAGAGACAGTTTTTTCAGACCTTATTTTATTTTATTTTATTTTATTTTATTTTATTTTATTTTATTTTATTTTCAGCATTTCAGTAGTTCATCACGTTTCATGTACATTTTGCTCTTTCTGGTTTACGTTGTTGGAGGCTGAAGTGACAGTCCTCAGCCACTGGAGAAATTTTTATTACAGGGTGCATATAAAGGAGGCAGAGAGAAGAATTCGCATATTCACGTGATTGTAGGGAGATGAATGTTGTTCTGATGAACTGTTGGTTGTTGGTAGTTCAGGATAGCAACAGCCAAAAAATAACTGTAGAGCAGTTACACCAATCAGGTGCTCTTAATAAATCAAAATGGAAGTAATTTCACTACTGAGGCAAAATAAGGACTAACTTTTCATGAAACTAGCTCTAAGGTAACTGAGGAATTTTTTTCCTTTTTACTGTCCAGATACACAGTGTGAACACAGGGAGCAGAGAGTGGCATGGCACTTCCAGACAGACAGACACTGCACAGTACTGGGTGATTCTGTAGCACATCAGCCGTGGTCTCCCTGCATCCTGAGACCCGTGGTTGGTTCCCAAAGCATGTGAATAACTTACAGCACGTCAGAGCGAGCTGCAGAATAGCTAAAGGGCAGGTAAAGCACTTCCCGCTGCGTTTGACATCCCATCTGTGTGAAGCCACTTTGTGAAGACAGGCAGTGGGTGAGGAGCAAAGCAACTCCACGTGATGAAGCTCCTCTCCCGCTGACTATTGGGAACATGATGCTGCAGAGTACTTGGATGTATTATTTTGTCTGGGCACACTTGACAGGAAGGCAATGACTTTGGCGCTTGGGAGCTAGCATTTGGTGCCTGAATTGCCTAAGAAGCACAATTACCAAGGTAAAAATTTCTGGCTGTTTTATTTTGAGCGAGCACACACACACATGCTGCCTAGATGCTTCATGGTTTATTAATGTTTTGTGAGTCTGAGACTCCTTAATTAGACCAACAGTTTGAAATTGCATTCAGTAATGAAGTATGTAATTTATGTCAGAAATGCCCATAGTAATTATGAAGACTGGAAAAGAGATGACCCAGACATGATTTAAGTAAAAAATTGTCAGCCAAAGAAATTAAGTAAACACTCAGTGTTCCTGTGAGATGAGAAAAGCGAGTCCCTGATCACTCTCTCACAGTGTGATTTTATGCAAAACTGGTCTGTCATGCCAATTCAAGGATTACTTCTTGCTATTAAGCTCCCCGCCTTCCTTGTCGCCCATATGGTTTCAAATGGTGAAATCCTTTAACAATGTACCTGTAATATTAGTGAGAAGATATATCAGATTTCTACAGAAAAATAACTGCATCTCAGGCAGTGACCCCTATATACACTTCCTGAACCTTCTGGAGGAAGCATCTATAAAATATCAACTCTCTAATAACAATCTGTTCATTACATTGATATGTTTTTCTAAAAAGAGGCTTTGTTAGGCTCTGTGATTAAGAGCTCACCTCTGGTGACACAAAGAAGCGTAGGAGCACCATGGCAGACGGGGGATGCCCCAATAACTCAGTCAGGCAGTTACTGCCTGGGGTTATGGGACACCTTATGGGATGTGGGGGAAGAGCTTTTGGGGATGCTACAAGACCCACAAGAGAATGTTCAGAAGAGGAACCAAAGGTAGAGAAAGGAAAGGATCAAGGTGTTTGAGGAGATACAAGTATGAGAAAATAGAAGGATGCGGGGATAAAAGGAGACAGCTATGTGTAAGCAGGGCTGATCAGTACACTGATTGCCCCCTTCACCTCGTTGGCATGGTCTGCCCCATTTTATCACTAAAATCCATTTCTGACTATTGTCCTGAGTGAAGGGACTTCTCTGTTCTGCATGTATGTGTATGCATGTAGGTTTAAGTGCCAGTAACTGGGGTGGGGACCATGGGTCACAGCAGGGGCCTATGGGTTTTGTGTCCACAACAGGAGAGATGGGGGTCTGTTCCCATTGTCTGGGTGCCTCTGTTGGGTGTTATCACTAGTGACTATCAAGCAGGACCAGGGGCAGGCAGGTTAAGAGGCTTGGGATCCAGGTATTGAGGTGGCTGTAAGTCTGGGTCGGATACTGGAGATATCAATGTCACAAGGGGGCTGCTGGAGGGATCAGGAGGTTCAAGCCAGCAACAGGTGAGACCGTGAGTTTTGGGGCTGGCTGAGACTGGTTTGTGTTTCTGTGTCTGTGTATGAGGCAACT
The DNA here is from genome assembly GCA_020746105.1 of Trogon surrucura. Lineage (NCBI taxonomy): Eukaryota > Metazoa > Chordata > Aves > Trogoniformes > Trogonidae > Trogon > Trogon surrucura. Next base: position 107,648,610 of record CM036618.1, read on the forward strand.
GCAGCTGAGACAATTCAAGGGCCAGCCTCTGAGGCCATGATGTATATGTATCTATGTATTCTTCACTGATAGACCTCCATCCTGATCAGCCCGAGAAGGAACAGGATGAGACCACTAGCACCATATATGTGTATATGAGTGTTTTTGTCTGGGGTAGTATGTGTGCGTTTATCATTACTAGCATGAGAGAAGAGTGGTTTCTGGTGTCTCCTGGTTACCCCAAGGTGAGCTTTCCTGTACATCAGAGACATTGAGTACTGGGGATGAGAGGGACCAGCACCCAGGCAAATACGTGGATAAATAAAAGCAAGGTACCTTATTTGTTCTGGGCCACAATTAAACTATCCCAGGGTTCCGGTGGGGAAAAAAAAACAACCCAAACACATTACTTTTTCTGTATCTTTCCTTCTGTTTATCTGTAAACATTGTTAAACATGTTCAGCAGTTATTTGAGTAACATTCTGTTGTTTGATGTTTTGATTCTGTCTAAGGATGGACTGTAGTTCTTGTCCAGAGAGAGGTTTCTTGCTGGGTGCTATGTATCTAACACGAGCTCAGCTGCAGTTTCAAACACACAAAGGATGCAACTCCTCAGCTTCAGCAGAAGGGAAGGCAGAACGCACGGCTCGTGGTGGCTCTGCTGCACCAATGCAGTCCTCAATATACTTCCGCTTCCCTCCTTCTGACAAAGTGGGAGTTGTGCTCTAAAGAATGTGTGATCTAATGGTCTTCTGCTGACTGAACACAGATGATGCCTTGATAAGATTACAGTTAATGGAAATAAAACATGGTGCTTAGGCTTTGTTCTTCTTCTTCAGAACAAGCTAACCTGCTTGCAAAGTGGGTTTATATAAGATTCAGTGAGGAGTTGCGTTTCAGGAATGCCGAATTTGTTTTGATGACTAGCTTGTAGAAACTAATGTGACATTTCCAGAGAAAAATGGAAGTTTCAGAAGTTTCTTTTGATACAGAGTTAAAATCACTGTAGTGGAACTTTGTGTTCAGCTTCATCAGTTTTAGTTTTTACTGGATGCACAACAGAAAAGACTTTTTCTTTAAAAATTCATTACAGTTACTGTAATCTTGCATCATCATCCTTGTCTTTATTAATACCAATTTCATGTTCCCTGAGATCCTTCCCTTTTCCTATGGATGATCTACGGCAACAGCAGCAATGTTTTTACTGTATTGTGAATACACAGTTTACTCTACGAATACAAAAAATATTCATGATACTGCTTTCAGCTTGAATCTTCCAGCCCGGAGAAGTGAGCACATTGACAGGCATGAATAATCAATCAGTGTATATATCTTTGTCAGCTCAATATTTTTTCAGCAATCTTATAATGGAAAAGAGTAAAAATTCCGTCTGCATGTTTGTATTTATGCTTTAATGGCTGACAGTTTTCATTATTATTTAATATTTCTATTTAAGGCACCAGACATTTAATCATCTGATTGCCCAGACTCTTCCTCAGAATTTGATCAAGTTTATGAATAACCTGTAATGACAGATGGTAAAGGGCATTTCCTGGCAGTTATTGACTGACTGGAGTTGCTGAGAGATAGAGGCAAACAGCTACATAACCATCTGTAGGACAATGACAAAACTGACTGCTCAGAATAAAATCTTTGGCTAACAGCTTATTAAATTTCCCTTTTTTTTCTAATCAAATTTCTCCTAGGGTTGTTCTTTCAGAACCTCTTGGGGTTTTATGCAATGAAAGCAGTATGCTTTGAGGCTAGTTAGTCAAATTTGCTGCTTTTAATATTTTTCAGTAAGAGGGAATAATGGAAACCATTGTAAGCTGTTGGCAAAATACTTTCTGTGAAAAATTTCAAAGCGTTACATCAAACACATTCATTTTGTTTAAAAAATAAAAATTTAAAAAAAAATAGCAAGAGCTGGACCAGGTACCTGACTCCTTATTTGTTGCCAGTATGTGCTTCTCCCTTCTTGCATTTTTAAAGATTAGAACATAAAACATTTTCATGGAGTTCAACATCAGCAGATGTCTGGCAGATGATTGTGGAAGTCATGCTTTTAAAGAAGATAAAATTCATCTTTCTTCTTTATTAATACTGTTTAAAGGATCTTCTTTGACTTACCTTATTAGATTCTAGACTAGGCCTTCAGAGCGCAAGAAATACAGTCTCAGTTAAGTCTGCAGAGCTGATGCACGCATCAGCATTTGTTGTCACATCTTAAATGCAACTCAGAAGACAAAATAAATCCTGCAGAAGGCAAGGTCATGACAGCCCTGTCGCTTTACTTTAAAAGAACTGGGAGTTTCTGCCTTATAAGGCAAAAGCTCAGCTCTGGTGAGGTGGAAAACTTTTAATATACAACGAGTAATGTTTATTCAAACATTGTAGGGATCCAGGCTACATTGGTTTTGTTTTTTTCTTTTTCCTCAATAAGAGTTGCCATATTAAATGGTAATCATTGCTGACCTCTGTATAATGTTTGTGCTGCCTTCCAGTTCCCAGCAGTATATGGTCTGCCACCTGAGCTGACTCTGATGCTGACGATTAAGGCCAATTCTGAGAGCGTTTTCTGTGCCGTTAGTACCTGTAAACCAGGTAACCATACCAACATAGTGAAATTTGACTAAAGCATTAACAAAGGAACAATAAAAAATATTTGGTTCTTATGAAAAATGCGGAGTAGTACTGCCAAAGTCTCATAAAGACAACAGTGGGGTTTTTTTTATCAGGGAACAGTCTGATCTGTAGTCTTGTCAGTTTTGATGCAGTATGCTTAGGATTCTGTTCACAAGTTTCTCTCTCTACAACACATTGTTATTAATTTTATTTTATATGGTATCATTTAAGTATAATCCCGTTCCCTAACCTCTTTATGACTGTCGTGGGTTGACCCTGGCCGGCCGCCAGGTACCCACACAGCCGCTCACTCACCCCCCCCTTCACTGCTGAACAGGGGGAGAAAATATTTCCAAGGGCTCAGGGTTTGAGATAAGGACAGGGAGATCACCCTCATTTACCGTCCCGGGGAAAACAGACTCAGTTTTGGGGAAATTAGGTACATTTATTAAAAGAACTAATCAGAGAGGAGTAGTGAGAAGTAAGAAAGAGCAAACAAATCTAAACAGAACACCTTCCCCCCATCCCTCCCTTCTTCCCGGGCTTAACATCAATCCCGGTTTCTCCACCTCCTCCCCCCGAGCGGCGCAGGGGGACAGGGAATGGGGGCTGAGGTCAGTTCATCCGACGTTGGTTCCACCGCTTCTTCACTCCGGGGGAGGACTCTTCACTCTTCCCCAGGGCCACTGTGGGGTCCCTCTCACGGGAGACAAGCTTCACGCTCTCTTCTCCGCGTGAGTCGTCCCACGAAGGGCAATTCATCAACTTGCCCAACGTGCGACACCTCACGAGGGGCAGCCCACCCCTCGTGAGTCTGAGGCGCAGTCCTTCGGGGGAAACTGCTCCAGCGTGAGCCACCCACAACGTCCCAAAAGTCCCACTGGCCAACCTGCTCCAGCGTGGGCATTCCCTCTTCCACGGGCTACAGGTTCCGGCAGCAACTCGCTCTGATGTGGGCTTCCCACGGGCTACAGTCCCCTTTCAGGCATCCACCCACACGGCGTGGAGTCCTCGGTGGACATCTATGCGGTGATCCTCACGGTGGACTTCTGCACCTCGCCCATGGGCTGCAGGGGGACAACCCGCTTCACCATGGTCTTCACCACGGACCCGGGGGACTCCTTCTGCTCCGGCGCCTGGAGCTCATCCTCCCCCCTCCTCCTTCTTCGCTGACCTTGGTGTCTGTACAGATTCTCACTCCTCCATCTCTGTGCCAGCTGTTATGGCGCAGTTCTTTTTCCCGTTCTTAAATATGTTTTTCACAGAGGCGTTCCTCTCCTATCACCTTACTGATAGGCTCAGCCTCGGCCAGCGGCGGGTCCCTCTTTGTAGCCTGCTGGCATTGGCTCTATCAATCTTGGGGAGCTTCTAGCAGCTTCTTACAGAAGCCACCCTGCAGCTCCCCCCCCGCCGCTGAAATCTGGCCAGGCCAAACCAAAACAGTTCTTCTATCGAAACCAATGTATTTTCTCCACAGCAGGGCTAAATACATACCCCAAAAGCTTTTGAAGTGGCTCCAAGAGCAATGAGATTGCTGAGGCTTTCATACATCCTGATGTGATACAGGGGATGCCCAAACCACGATGGGGGAGGAAAGATGAGCACATTGGCTACGTGATTATTTTGCTCGTGGGTACGTGAGTTACAAGTTATGAGTCACGAGTTCTGAGTTCTGAATTAGAAAACTTGTAAATTAGAAAGCTCATGAATTAAGTGGTGAATTCACAAAAAGAATTGATTGAGCTCTTCCTTGCTGTGTTTGGGTTTTTTCTTCCTAGTGAGCTCATGAAACAAAGTTTAATTTATAGAGTATTTTGTCACACAGATTTGAGAGATCCAAACAGACCATGACCTATGTGCCTTACATCTTTTCTGTGAAAATACTTCATTTTGCTGTATAACAGAGAGTCCATTGGGGAACAATCTACATATCACATCCGTGAAGCAATCAAGTTAATGCAGTCTGTTCAGTGTCACTGTAACTAACGTGAAAGCAATTCAGCGTGCAGTACCAGGCTGCACTCCTGGTGCAGGAAAAGAACCACTTGAAAAAAAACAAAGCCAGAGAACATGACAGTCCACTGGCAATGTGTTTTGGATAGGATGATCCAGCATGCTCTGAAGGTAAGTGGAAGCAGTCATGCAGCAAAGGGATACCCAAGGGGCATTTGAGCTGGCTTGGCTAGGAGAGCCTCAGAGGCTGCAGGGAGACACTGGCTTCCACCATTTTTTTCCTGAAAATCACTCCACACTTGTTATTGCCCCATATCTCTGCAAAAGCAACTCGCAAAGGCTTCTCCAAAAAATCTCTTCTCCACTGTTTCCTGCACGAATGTCACAATATTTTGGCCATGGAAGTCAGTCACACCCTTGCGCAGCCTTTGCTATCTAGGGCCGAACTTCGGTACTTCATCACTGCTCTAAACAAGGTGAGATGCTCTTTTTTTTGGAGGGGCTACTGGTTTTACTGGAAGAACACATTTGATCCTGGCTTCTTCATTTTACACTAGTGAGTAGACATTTTCCTACAGGAGTTCCTATACTAGCTGGCAAATAAATTTCTCCTGAGTCCACAGCTGTTTATGCATGTCATTCCTGGGATTACCAAAACAGTGGGATCTTCATCTGTTGCAAATATTCTTTCACACAACTATGATGCAAATATTTCAGTGAAAATTTCTAGGATTTGTATGAACCTAGCTTCTTTGCTGATTAGTGTTTTCTAGTAATTTTTTATTATATCCAGTGAGTGCACTATTTAAAGATTTATAGATTTTTCACTCAAATATATTTGAATTTATGAATCAAATTGTAAAACATCCTTCTTCTTAACATTCCCCAACCATTCCTGAATGTCCTTGGATTACTTTTGTAATTGTTTAGGGTCAAAATTATTGTAGAAACATTACTTCATATTCCCTTCATAATGAAGTACAGTGCTTGCTTTAGCAAACTGTAAATTTGTCAGCATGTGTTCATTTTAATTTCATTTGCTTTATTTGGTTAGGAGCATGTGATATATACTGCAATCAGCTTTGCAGTAATGTTATTTATCTCGGCACAAAATTCTCACAAACAGAGAAAACATCCTACGTGAATCTACAAAACAATGTGTCAATACAGTTACATGTGACAAAAAAAAGATAAGCCATTGGAGGTTAATTTTAAAGCCACATAGTGTGTTTCTGGTTACAAGTATTAACCAGATTCATGTAATTATTTAAGCCAGCAAACGTAGTTGGAGCTGCCTCTCAAATCAATTGCATCCAGATTGATAGTAGCTCTTAGAAAATATTTTTTTATTTTTGGAATAAAAGCAAATATTTTTCAGCTGGTCCTGTCCTAGAATAATAGAATAGCAGTGAAAGTCTCAGTTCTCAAGAGTCACCCTTTCTAAATCTTTTATAAACCCCAAATACGTATAAACAGAGAATCTGCAGATACAAATCAAGCTGTACATTTTAATGAAAAATACTACTTTTTTCAGCATTCCAAGTTTCTGTATTCTTATAACTGTGTAATGTTAACTACAATAGGAGATTTGCGTGAAAATCTCCTGTAAGTGGAAAAACAGATAAGTTTCTTGCAAGTACGTAATTATTTTTTATATTTCTTGAGATTCCATTTCCTTAGTATGACACTTGTTACTGATTCACCAAGCCAGACTTATTCATATTAATGTGTTTGAAAAAACCAAACTTTAGTTGAGTGTGAGCATCACAGATTAACAATTAAAGGATTAGTCACCATTTACATCTCCAGGCAAAGCCATATACAGTCAAATCAATTATGGACGAGTTAGTCCTTAGCACACTTTTTTTTTCCTTTTCAAATTTCTGACAGACTGGCAGTTCAGATAAAATATCCTTAAATTTGTTACAGTACATTTTTTTTTAACTATGAAATAATTTTTTGATTAATGGGAAAGAAATTGAAGGATATAATCTGAGGACTCAAGAAAATTTATAAACAGACTGATTTCAAGATACTGCAGTATTAAATAGTTTTGCCTTTAAAAAATCCGTTTTGGTGAGGGTATAGAAACATCTGATTATTCACCTAAGTGTTTGCTTTATTAATGTCTTCCTGAACTTCCCATAGACCAAAGCATCTCTGTGACACAGAGCCATACTACAGAAATCGTTGAAAGAAACCAACTCATTTACTATCAGTTATACTCAGCATTATCAGGGAGCAGTTTTCACCAAAAATGGGATGTTTTTCACCAAAGTTTAACCTTCCTTCACCTCTCAGCTGTGGGGTTTTATTGCTGCGATGCCTGCCCGCCAGTCAGAGACCAGTGCCTCAGGAAGGTTTTAGAAAGGTCTGGTGGCCTGGCCCGGCCCAGGAGAGCCATTAGCTCTCAGTGCCACCCCAACGGCCACCCCAACGGCCACCACTGGTGTCCACAGGTCCTGCCCTGCCCCATCCCACCGGCCGACTCTGGCTTGGAGGGAGTGGCCAAGTCAGGAGATGGTGAGCAGAGCTGGGGCGTTCTGTCTGGGGTTTTTTGGTGCCAAAAGAAAGCTTGCTCTAAACACAGAAATATTAAAGTGGTTGTCTGTAGTGTTCAGGAAAGACGAATGGTGCCTTCAGTCTTCTTCAGTTTCCCTTCCTTTTTAGCTCTTCCATCTTGCTATGCTCTAAAATTTAATGACGTGAATGGGTACAGTCAGCCTCTCTGTTTTCACCAGTGATGTTTCACCTCAGGCTTTTACGGGAGGAGCTTGCAGGTTTGTCTGGATTCTGCAAGCAGGTTTGTCTGGATTTGTAACAGTAGATTCTTAAATGTGAGATATTGCTGTTAGAGATATTAATTACTGCTGCATGGATATAGCTAGTATAGCTGCTTCTGTAACAAAAAATGTTTTGCCTATGTAACATTATTAGTATATATGCCACCTCAAGGCATGATTACAGCTGCTTTTGGATCTAGTTGTTATGGGTAAAGAGTTCATTACTACTCAGTTAGAGCTTAACATTTCCACAGTTGAGCTAATTGTGCCTGTGAACTGCTCGGAGCAGTTCTTGCTGCACATTTAGTTGGTTGCATTGGTTTGAACCATCTGTCCTGCACTAAAGAGATTGAGGAACATGCAGGTGATGTTTGAAAGTGTATTAATTATGGGAATATTAGCTACTGCCTGAGTGGCAAGAAGTGGTAAGGAAACAGCAGCATTTCATATTCTAGGGGTGTGAATGGGTGTCCAGGATTTCGTCAGGGTGGACTGAAGGGGTTGCTGTCACTATTTGCTTGCAGCTGCCTCGACAACTAATTCTCGCAGCACTTCCCTGCTGAAACCCTTTTAGACTGCTAGAAACTTAGTTTATGAAGTAATAAGAAGGCAGAAAGTGCCACTTCTCAAGACAGGATGCTTTTACTTTGTCGAAAAACGTCGTGTCGCCAGATGTTCACAAATAGACTAAACTTTCACATTAATATTAGAGCAGGATTTAGCAAACCTTTCAGCATGTGATGAAATTTAAAGAATGTTCATTCTTTACCATCTTGCACTTCATCTTTAATCCAACGAGCGTAGTGACCTGCTGTCACTGTGGATGCAGCTAGATCTAAAGAAGGTTGTCTGGTTTTAGAAGGAATCCCAGCCACTGGGATAAGACAAATCCTTCTTCCTTCCATTTCCTACTTTCAAGCGGCCTGAGCCCCGATGCACAGGGGTAGCTGTGAATCCTAGAGAAACAGGAAAAGAAAACTGAGCTTGAGGGATCAGCTAAGTTTGCAGCCTCGTAAAATTATGTTCTGATGTCCAGTTTCCTTAACTCCCACAGGAAGGAGCAAACCTGCCTTGGTGACTTGTTACACTGGATTGCAAATCCCAGGTAAAAGACACTGGAGCCAATGATTGTCTCTTGCAATTTGAATGCAAAGCAAGGCAAGATCTTTACCTCTTTCTATTTTACCTGTCATACACTTTCTTGTATAATACACAGTAGCAACTAACACTTCAATCAGCATTTTTTCTTCTATGTACTTTCTTTAAATCACTTTCTGTAAATCACAATATGCAATATCATTTCAGTGATGTTTCTTGAACTTAAGTATTTAACTCAAATATCTTGAAAGATTTCTAATGGAATGCAGATAAAGCATCTTTTTCTACATGAGAGCTATTGGGACATCAGTAACTTTCTTGGTGGGAAGCGAGGGTATAGAGTTCTGTGAGATACAGGCTATAAACTAGTAACATAAGAAATGAAGATGATGAAGGAACTGTGTAACCTGTCAGACGACTTTCTCCTATTATGTAGCTGTCTCTTGTTCATCATGAATCAGTGGAAGGAGGCAGCTGCTTTTCCTTGACCCTTTTAAGTAGATGTCAGCAGAGAGCAGCATTTCCAAGTTGTGAATACGGAACAGGCTGGGTTTATGCACTGAGCTAGCATATGCTGAGCCAGATCCTACCGCTAGTGTTGCAGATGTTGATCTGCAGTAATCTATTCTGATCTGATCTTTATTTTATATATATTTGCAATTCACAGTTAACTGTCACAAGTCAGTTTCTGTTAGAGTTTATAAAACTTAACAATTTTTCCATGGTATGTATTATCATGTCTGGGCTCTGATGATGCTGCGAATCTAAAACATGCGAGGGAATGGGGAAGCTTCCTCTGACTAGGAAGCTAAACTAACATGATATTTGAGAGAGACTTGCCAGTAAGGAATGAAGACCTCTGCTCGGTCTTGATTTTCAATGCTTTTTGACTCTGCATTAATATTCTCCTGGTTAAAAAGTACAGTGGTCGTGCTGAAATGGATTTTTTAGATCACAGAATCACAGAATGGCCTGGGCTGGAAGGGACCTCAGAGATCATTTTAATCCAACCTCCCTGTTGTGGGCAGGGACACCACCTCTCGACTAGGTCAGGCAACACGTGAGAACCGAACGGGAATCAAACCCGCGACCTTTGGTGTTTCAAGCACCACGCTCAACCCACTGAGCTAGATGACTATTAGTGGCTGGATTTAGGATTTTAAAAACTCCTCAGAATATCTCTTCAGACTCTTTTGTACTTTACATATATAGTTATATAGTATGTAGCTCTTAAAACATTCAGAAATTCATTTTTTCTTGTAGAGGTCCTTGTAAATTGTACATTCTTTAAGTTGTGATTAGTGCAGTAAATGTGTTTGCATTTATAGTTCTACATTATTCATTTTTCAAAGCAAATAAATGTTTAATTTGCCACTTAGTGTATAATTAACTGATTTTAATTTGTCAACTGTGTGAACTTTCAATTCCAACATGGCAGAAGCATGACTTCCGCTTAAACTCGAGAAGAAACTTCTTCTCAGTGAGGGTGACGGAGCACTGGAACAGGCTGCCCAGGGAGGTTGTGGAGTCTCCTTCTCTGGAGACATTCAAGACCTGCCTGGACACGTTCCTGTGTGGCATAGTCTAGGCATTCCTGCTCTGGCAGGGGGATTGGACTTGATGATCTTTCGAGGTCCCTTCCAATCCCTAACATTCTATGATTCTATGATTCTAAGCAAATATCCAACCACCACCTGATTTCTAATAAGGCATGCAGATCTTCTCAAGTATGAGAGGGCATAGTAGGGAGACAGTCATTGCTGCAGATTTAATTCAACAGTTATTTTCTTACCTTTAGGGTGAAGAGTACATGCCCCAGATGGATGAGCAAAACAAAACGCTGAAAGAAAAATTAGTATCTCGTCTCCAGTTTGAAGCAGAGAGAACAGAGGTATTGTTTATTGTAAAAGGCACATGTATTGTGTGAGAACTGGCTGACAGCAGTGAAAAAGACAACAGCGGACTGATGAGAATATGCATGTTTTTAAACTAGAACACATATTAATATTTTAATTGGAGTTAATATCCTCCTAGCTACAGTCCCATTGTACTCAAAGACTGACTTGAAGTTAACTATTACAGTTATATAGTCTTAAACTATAGAGTTAAATACAAAAGCATATGTGTTCCTGAATCCTTTCTAAATCTGGGTGGCAAAAGCCTAGAATTAAATCTTAAAAAATTCTGGTCACTTGCTGGTTGTGCACTCACAAATTAAAGTCTGAGCTATTGCATGTGTGCTTCTGGGCTGGACTCTGGGCCTGAGCAGCTGCTGGAAGTGTAGCCTTGCTTTTAGGGATGTCTTAGGAGTGGTCCAAAAACTAAATATAAACAGGCTTGTAGTAGAATATAGGGACTTGTAGAGACTCTCTGGGAGTTTTCAAGAGTGTTAGTATTGAATTAATTTTTGCACAACTGATTTTGTTTTCCACTGCAGCTTTGGGATGTTTTACAAAACTGAAAAAAGTCATGTTAATCTAGTGTGTAGGAAGGCATCCTTTGTGTTGACATATATAGGATAATCCTAGATTTACAGTATTTTTACATACAGTTTTTTTTTTTTTTTCCCTTTTATATCCAGCTTCTGTCTGGGAAAATGTTATAAGAATATATGTTGATTTAATTTTTAATGCTGATGCAGCCATGGCAGTGAAAGTTGTTCTCCTAGGAACATTGCAAGGAAAATTTTAGAGGCTGCTATTTACCTTCAGGCATTTTCATGGAAGAAGTACTTGATACTGAGTAACAATTAAAATGTGGAAATTTGGAGGAAAAGTGTTCTGCTTAAAACCCAACTACAGTCCTGCCATTGTTGGTGGAATCTGCTTAATGTGTTCCTAACCCTCTACTCTCTGTCTCTACACAATGTAGAGCCTCACATTTCTTAATTTCTCTTACAAAACATGCTACCATGTGAGTTAGTCTTCATAATTTAAAATGTCTTCTCATAGCAGTAAATGGTAGCTCTCAAATATGAAAGAGGCATTATATTATGTTTCATATTGTCTTAGCTTTTTCTTATCCAGTGTAAAATGTTTATTCTTGTCATTCATATAAGTTACCAAAATTCTATTTTATGCTGCTATTTGAATAACCAAAAATCAGACCTCTACATTTTATGAATGTGAATCTCTGTCTATGAATCCATGTAAATTAACCTAATTTACATGATTAATGGAAGTATTTTCATTTAATTAGTGTTTGGCCTAAGTGTCCCAAAAAGCGATGATTTGTCATTCTAAATTTAGAATTTATTTTTCTGAAGGTTAGTAACTACTTCAGGCTTAGGTTGATGGAAACAGGATAAAGCAATTCTATACTCCATATGAAAGTACTAGACATTAATTTTAGTGCTCTGAACAGTTATTTTAAAGTCATTTGCTAAGATTCTTTTTAATGAGTAAATTTTTATGCACATAAAATGCTGTATATCTGCATGAAATATGACTTAAACCATCAGTTGTGGTTTTGAAAATGTTTTGCATAGTTGTTAAGAAATGTATTCTGTGAGGTTTTTTTAGATTATAATATATGACCAGTCTCTCAACAGTCAGTGAAATTAATGTATTTCTCTGCCCTTTGTTCCCAGTCATCCCCAGTAGAGAAGAAATACCCTATTCTTCTCACAGCAGTTTACAGAGCAAGCACAGAAAAAGAGCACAAAACAGCTGTAAAAGAGGAACGCATGTGTTGTGGAAATGTGTATGTGTAATTATATTTCTTTAGGATAACTTTTTGTTCTCTCCTACTTAAAATTTGAAACAGCAATTGATGTCTTCCACCGTATTATTTAACTACTTCCCTGCGAATTCTGTGAAGCCTGGGTTGATGCTCCAGCATAAAATTTGTAATTTTCACCCATCACAGTAGAGCCTGTCTTGTTTCTGTCCCTGAGAATCTGGAGAAGTGCCAGTGACGCCATTGCAAATGGGATGCAGTCTAGTCAGTGGGGAATTATACACTGTACAAACTTGTGCAGATGTATTCCTACGTACTGTGTTGATTTCACCTGTGTAAAAGAAGACAAGTATTAATATTTTTTAAATCTGAGAACGGATACTACAATTGAGTTGATTTAATTGTTTAATGTTTATTGTCTTGAAGTGCTCTCAAACACTGTATCAAAAACCTTTGAAGTGGCATGAAAAAATGAAGGAATGATGTATACTTGCCAAGAACTGAAGGTTCAGAAAAATTGCTCTAGTGGGATCAGTGAAATCAAGGATTCTGTCTCTTAACGTTAGCAGGAACAGAGATTCCTTAAGGGAGACCACGCAAGCCTGGTGGCTGCCTTTTGCCATCCATTTCCCTTGCACTCCCCTCACATCCATTATTACCGGACTATAAATATCTGGAGCTGTATTGCTGCCACTTATCTGCTAAGGAACCTGTTGACCATTAACTTATTTTCTCCCTTTTTGAACCTGCTCAGTCTGTCACCCACCACAGATACCCACGGCAGGAAGTTTTAGCAGTTCATAATCTCCAGCTTTCTGGCACAGTTCTTTTGGTTTCCTTCCCCTTTCGTACAGGTGATGAGGAAGGAGAATATCTTTCTGAGGCTTAAAAGACAAGACTGCATTCTTACTGGCAAACCTCCATTCCTGAATTTTGTAGATTGGGTTAAAACCACAGCTCATGTATTTTAGCCTAAATTCCTTTTCTAAAAAAAAAAATTTGTTCTCAATGAATTTTGAGGTAAAAAACCCCAAAATAACCATCAGGTTTTGTATAATATTGCTTCTGATGTCTATAGTGTCCAAGCACAAGACGTAGAGTTGTAGTTTTGTTTTCTTTCTCCACCCTCACTGTATAATTTATATATCATGAATGAAGCTCTTAATTCTGTGCAATAGGACAGCTGTATCTTAATCATAACTGCAAACCATTATACAAGTCATAGTTTAGTTGATTGTTCTATTTTGCCTGTATGACTGCACTTTCAGTTTTTTTCTAAAAGAGTATATTTTTCAATTTTAGACTCTCTAGAGTACATAAGGAGAGAAGAGGAGAATCCTTAATGTCAGAGAATGAGAATTTGGGAAAGACGCTTCCCACAACTTTGGCTTACGAAGGAGTTCAGCATGGTTTTGGCACACCACCTTCGTCTTCTGTACATGGTAAAGTTCCTAAAATGGCAGAAAGTGGGGTAATAAAAGATGTGACTTTCTTTCCTCATCATTGCAACAATTCTTTTTGAAACTGTTGTAAATATACGGTGTCCTCCAGTGAATTTCTAACAAAGAGTACTGTAAGACATGAGCATTCCAGTTTTTACTTCAAGAATGATCTGATAGTTAATTTTCTTTTTTTTTTCTGCAAAAAGTAGCAGTTTTACTGGGCTTCTGATATTTGGTGAGACGTCATATTGCAGTGGGCAGCTGTAGCAGGAACATACACTCCGTTTGTTTGTCTCAAGCATTTGGAAGGAAACTCTTCTTTCTCTGGTCATTATGGGGATGCAAACAACACTCTCTTTGTACATGGTGAATACATTAAAAGACTCATTTCAAAAAAACAAAAAGGAAGACATGGACTAGTGGAGATATAACACTGACTTCAACTCAGTGTACCAACTGCAAAGTGCAGAAGAGTGTGCATTTACTTTGGTTTCAAAAAGTTACAGCTATGCATACATCTTGTCTGTGTAGATTTACCTATTCAACGTTTCTTGAAGTGAGAAGGCTGTATAATGGGTCTTGAATGTGCTTTTTCCAGCAGATGTTAATGAAAACTAAATATACGATTGTCTTTCCTATTGTCCTCCAATCAACAGGGAAATTTTTGCAGTGTGAAGTGAGATCACCTCTCTAAAATACAAACCCATAATTCATGGAATTTATACATGTGAGAAATGAAATTACTCACAAAGGCTTGGTGGCCTTGAGATCACAATTCTTGCCGTGTGAAAGCCATTCCCAATGTCAGTGACTTCAGTGGACCAAATTTCAAGCAGGTCTGCAAGCTGGAGTGCTGTACTGGGTCTGGCTGGGGTGGGGTTAACTTTCTTTGAAGTAGTCCATAGATTGCTGTGCTTTATATACATGGCTAGAACAGTGTTGGTAAGGCACCAATGTTTTGGCTGTTGCTGAGCAGTGCTGTTTCCCTGGCTTCCCAGGCTTTCTCTCTTTTCATGATGAATGAAAAGGTTTCCTGGTAATAAACAGGGCCAAACAAATGACAAAAATCCTCTTTATCTCAGGAAACAAGTGTTAACTTTCTCATCCACCCATACTGAAGTGACTGATGTCAACTGATGAACTGAATACAAGTTTTAAGGTACTGTTGACAAAAAGAAACAGCATCTTACCTGTATGTATGTCTCTCTCTACACAGAGAGTAAACCCACCAGAATGCAGCTGGGGAAGTAGATATTGCAGAAACTTAAACTTGTAGGAAGGCTAAATTAGATTAGAAAGTAATTGTGCATACTTATCTGTTTTAAATTACTAATATTTGATATTTTTTTTTGTGTCAGTTGCAGATATTATTGCAAAGACTGAAATGCAAACAGCTATTTTGGAACCAAGTTGCCATGAAAAGACTTGTGAACAACCAAAAGATGACAGATCTTTTAAAAAGCCTTTCGGAACCAAAGTTTATTCTTATGATAGAACAGGTACGTAAGTTTTAGCTTTGGGGTGGGAGGAAGACTATGCTGTTAGTTATGCCTGGAGAGCCAGTGTATTTACTTCAGATTTACATTAATATCATGGAGAATATATTCAGCTGCTACTGTCTTTCCTCATCCCTCTCCTGCATTTAGATTAAGAGTACACACGTAGGGGAGAGCTGATACAGCCGTAAATGAGACCTTGCTGTCATTTTAAACTTTATTTGAAAAGCTAACAGCTTCACCCTCTGTAATCACCTTCTGATGTTTTGGGGATTTTTTTCATAGCTTGATCTCCAAACAGAATTTCAGACTTTTATTTTAACATTGTTTATATGTTTTAGTTAGGTACAATAAGTTTTCTTTTAATTGGAATATTTGTAAAGGATATTCATGTTTTCCTATTTACTTTCCAGGATGAGTGTCAGGAAAAATAGATTTTGATCATTATGTCTCCATTAAAAATATCTGTTGCTGAGTCTGAAAACAGAGAGGGAATGATACTACAACTAGATTATACATTTTTTTTCTCTTTTTTTTGCAAGCTTTTTTTCTATGCACATCTTAATAGGGATTAAAAAACACAGGAAAAAAAAAATAATACTTTCCAGGACTTCTCAAATTGTTTTCCATAATGTTGTAGTCTTCTGTTCAGCTGGAGTATTCTTCTCATAAACAGTACTAGATTGGTCTGATTTCTAATGGGGTAGTATGTGTCCATGTAAAAAGCAATTTCTTTTCAATAACAGGAAGAAAAGTATTACTGACGTTCTTTTATTTGCACCATCATTTTTGTTGAGCTCAGATTTTAGTCTTCAGGAGCCCTTTCTCAATCTTTCAGTCCTTTTAGCATTTGAGAAGGTCTTTGGGCAGTAAATCATGGGGTTTTTTTCTACTGAGTACTTTGAATTTTGTTGTGCAAATTACACCAAATTAGTGTAAAATCATTGGAAATTGAAATGACTTTGAAGTCAATTGAACCACTGTCCTTCAACTGCAGCAAAACAGATTTGGAATATCTGATGGTTGGTTATTTTTTTTCAGGAAGACATTTTTCAGTGTCTTCCACCTCAATCTGAATAACATTAGACTAATCCTTCACACTTATTAAGACTTACGCAATGAAAGTAAAGAATGAAGGGCTCACTGGGTTGTGTAATGAATCTGAAGATTGTATGATTAAGGAAGAAAAATACTTTTTTTTTCTTTTCTTTTCTCGATGTATCAGAGCCAACTGATGATGATGTTATAACACATATTTTGAGGCTTCGAGGCAAACTTGGCTGGCAAACAAAGTTACCATCATGTGAATCATTAGCTCGAGAGACTGATGTATCCAGAGATCAGAAGTTCACACTTATGGTGATTTTTAGTTTCCCTTCTCCACATCCCGTGCAATTACACATTCTAGAAATGATCTTGGTTCTAAATCCAAAAATACTTGTTTCCTGAAAGCTCTTGCCTCTGAAATAGGATAGACGTGTTCTTAGAATCGACAAAATGATTGAAGAGAACAAACTGCTAGAATTCTAAGTAGCAGGATTGAATTCTAAGTCTTAAAAATAGGAAGTGGAAGCCAAATTACACTTTGCAATGGTCAGAGCCTTAGCAAAGTTCTGGGAGGAGATGGTCAGAACAGTGGTACCTAGAGTTATTTAATCATAGAATCATTAAGGTTGGAAAAGACCTCTAAGGTCATCAGTCCAACCCTCAACTCAACACTACCGTGACCACTAAACCAAGCCCCCAAGTGCCACATCTGCTCCTTTTTTCCACACCTCCAAGGGTTGGTGACTCCATTTCTGGGTTCATAGCAATGACTTAAACTGAATACTGAGCCGGTGTTCCCCATAGCTGAGCTATTCTAGCGCTATGTTAAATTGTGATCATGTTTGTCCTGATCACACATGCCAGGTATGAGGCCAGTATTTGTTGTGAGTGGTACTGAGCAGTCTGCTCTTGATGTAGCCAAATGGCACACTGCCTGTGTTCTCTTACTATTTTGATGTATTCAAAGACAGACAGGCACATATCTGGCTTATTTATAATTTAGCATACACACTTTTTCATGAACAGAAGAAAAATCAAGTTTCTTTCAATGCACACAATGTTGTGAAATAAAAATAAAATATGTGATATATCTTATCCCTTGAGAGGTTTGATTTCAGATGTGGCTGCAAAATGTTTAAGAAGCATCACAGTTGTCCACAAACCTAAAATTTTTTCTACTTGTAATGATGCATTTTCAGAACAACTAGATACCACTATCTATGGTCTTTAGCTGTCAGGTGTTTGCTACTCAAGAGCTTTATGGTGTTTTCTAAGCTTAACAAAGCTTACCACTCTTTGTAGATGGATAAAAATTAGTTACTAAAAAATTTTCTTCAAGCATGGTTAACAATTTTGGAACACTAACAGGGTTTTATGGTACTTTTCAAGAAACAGTAATATTGGATTAGCTGCTGGTGGAACTGAAAAACAATCATTTAGAATAGAAATAATAGAATAGAAAAAAATGTGATAATTGAATAACTTTCTAGTCAATTCAGTGTTATTACTAAGCTTGTTATAAGAATGTTCGAATACTTCATCTTCTCATAGTAAAATACATACATATAGAACTTCTAATAATGAAAACCAAGTCATAGACCTGCATATAAATAATTTCCTCTTTTGACAGAAACCTTTATTGCTAGAAGATAGTGGGGAATATATATATTGTCTTCAACGAAACAGGAACAATTTTAAAGCTCCGTACAACCCGTACGATTTGCAGGCTGTCTCCGTAAATACAGCTATGCAAAGCGAAGAATATTGGACTGTTACAGCTTCATTTGTGTCTAAGGTAACATACTGTAGAGCACGCAGGACAGAGATTTCCACAGAAAGAACATTTTGCTTTTCATTTATTATCACGTTGTATTCCTATTGCAATTATACTATCTGCTTAAGAGCTTACTGGTCCCTCCTCAAGACAAGTCCTTTGTTGGCTTTGAGCTGAACACAGTTCATCCTTTTCCTCAGGCGTATGTTTAGATCTGGAACTATGGTATAGTTCAAGATTACATGTTTCAAAAGGTGGGTAACAAAACTTAGCACCCAGTAATCCACTAACTATTGGGATTTTGGAGCATAGTAATGTACAACAGGAAATGCACCCAAATCCTGCATGTTCTGATCTCAGACAAGGACATACCCTCTGCTGATAACTGTGCATGAAAATCGGTGTTAATGACTTATCTTTGCTTTTTCTGTTCTTTTACTCCTTGCATTGTAAATAGGCAAGCCCTTAGTGACTTATTGATTAGTCTTTGGTTAGCCTTGACAGCGCTTTCTTTTTAAAAAAATAAACAACCAAAGTTTATTATGTATCTCAAAATGACATCTGAAGGAGACTCAGGGGAGATCATGCCACTCTCTGCAACTATCTGAAAGGAGGTTGTGGTGAGGTGGGTGTTGGCTTCTTCTCCCAAGTAACTAGTGATAAGATGAGAGGAAATGGTCTCAAGTTGCACGAGGGCAGGTTTAGATTGGATATTAGGAAAGATTTCTTGATCAAAAGGGTTGTCAAGCACTGGAACAGGCTGCCCAGGAAAGTGATGGAGGCAGCATGCCTGGAGATGTTCAAAAAATGTGGCATTTCAGGACATGGTTTAGTGGCCATGATGGTGTGGAGTTCACAGTTGGGCTTGATGATTTTAGAGGTCTTTTCTAGTCTCTGTGATTCCATGATTCTATCTCGTGACTGGTTTAAGCCTATGTAAGGCTGCTGAGAACCTGGCTCTGAGCTATGCTCTCCATTCAATTGGCACTGATGATTTCATGGCCAGTGTGTTGGATCGTCTCACTAATTCATCTGAATGAAAATACTTTATATGGGTATTTATCTGCTTACCAGGTTAATTTTCAGTCAGATTAGAGAGCTAATCCATCTCACCAGGAGCACAGAGTACTGATATTCCTAAAAGAAGCCCTAAAAATAATACCTTTTAAGAATATGAGCATCACATTGCATGATGTTTCATCAGTTCTTAAATGTCTTTGAAGACAACTCAACTTTGAAGCCCTTTTTCTCTTTAGCATCAGTAAATTTTAGAACTAGTATGACACTAAATTTGCATGGAAGAAGTGATAATTGCATAATTAACATAATTGGATTGTTGCTGGATGCTCAAGTTAAACTTTTTGTTGTATGCATAAGATGCATAATTTCGATGTCAGAAAATTACAGACATTGCTTAGAAACAGATGCAATTACAGTTGTTAAAATGGACGAAAAGTATTTTCTACCAGTGGAGGTACTAAGCATTGAGAAAACCAAATTGAAAGAGAAGAATAAACGCTTGGAACCTGAGAAAAACAGGCTGTGACCTTGTATCTTTGCCTTCAGAATGCTTGCTCTAGTACCAAAATTTGAAATACAGCCTCGATTTAAATATAAAGTGATTTGTTCCAAAACATCTGTAATAAAAGATACACTGCTTGCTTTGGCTAAACCACAGAATGATTCACTGAAAACAATTACTTAGTGCTTAGTATCCAGTCTTCTCTCTCTTATACTCCTATGAAACATAACAAAGATTTCTTACAAAAGTACCTCTGCCTACTGCCACTTTACTGTACTCTTGCCAGTCAGACCCTTTTGAGTCTGACTAATTTGAAAAGGAATTATGCCTATTTACAATTCATAATTTTTACATCCTTTCACACAGATGTGAACATTCTCTTTGGAGAATGAAAATCTATTTGCTTACCCTGTTGTTGATGGTGTTTGCCTACTGGAAAGATATGGCAGAGGTTCAAGGAAAGGTTTTTGGAGTTTGCTGCCAGAATGTGACCACCCTCTGGATGGGTATATCTGCCCACATTGTATTGGAAATATTTACACAACTCTTAGTCTCTTTTCCTTTTATTCAATTTTGTATCTCTAGTGATGGGGAGAAATTGACATTCCATAGTTTTACTTGCTAACAGTTAATAAGTACCTTCAGATTTCTCTTATGACATACTTTGTGTGAGATAAAGCACCTTCTAAACAAGAAAGGTATTCGGTGGACCTAAATAAATGGATTTTAAAATGTGCTGAGCAGCTTTCCTAACTATTGACAGACTTGAACATCTGCCTCAATACATTCCTGAATATGTGCCATAATGACATATTTTGAATTATATAAAAAACATCTGGATATTTTTAGTGATAGGACAGGGGATAATAGTTTCAGGCTAAAAGAGGGTAGATTTAAATTAGATATCGGGAAGAAATTCTTTCCTGTGAGGGGGGTGAGGCACTGGAACAAGTTGCCAAGAGAAGCTGTGGATGCCTCATCCCTGGCAGTGTCCAAGGCCAGGCTGGACGGGGCTTTGAGCAACCTGCTCTACTGGGAGGTGTCCCTGCCCATGGCAGGGGGGTTGGAACTAGATGATCTTCAAGATCCCTTCCAAGCCAAACCTTTCTATGATTATATAATTTAAAATAATAAAATCATGAAGTAACTGTAAGCTTATTCAAAAATAAACAAAAACTACATTGGTAAACAAAATAAAACATTAGTGAATTTTGCCCCCACTGAGGTCATCAGTATTCATGCTTTTTTGTCTTTGATAATGAAGATTCTGTAACACTTGTCAAATTCTTTTTGAAAAGGACTCATATTTTTTTTGTTCTGATTTTTTCTCTAGTTTTCGTTAGGAGAAACAGAAGTAACACCAATGCCACGGTGGCTGCACGAAAGACAGCTGTTTTATAAGTTACTCAGTTTGAATTTCTTTTCCAATTTCAGGTAAGGAAATCAAATAAATAAAATTAAAAATTGAAGTTAACCAATTAGAGTAATAATTTTCAATATCTTTGTATGATAAAATGCCAACTTAATACTTTGTTATTTCCTGCAGAGACATTCAAGAATTTTGAGAATTGCAATATCTAAAGACTACTCAAAATCCTTTTGGTTTATATGTCTAAATCACTAAAGGAACAAAACATCCTCTTTTCTCTTTTATTATTTTTTGTTTCTTCTTGTTTATTTAACTTTAGAAAAGGTAAGAACATCCCTAGTAATCTCTCTCTAGGCCATGAATTTTAGAAGGCAAATTTATTCTTTCATTTCATAGAATCATAGAATGTTAGGGATTGGAAGGGACCTCGAAAGATCATCAAGTCCAATCCCCCTGCCAGAGCAGGAATGCCTAGACTATGCCACACAGGAACGTGTCCAGGCAGGTCTTGAATGTCTCCAGAGAAGGAGACTCCACAACCTCCCTGGGCAGCCTGTTCCAGGGCTCCGTCACCCTCACTGAGAAGAAGTTTCTTCTCGAGTTTAAGTGGAACCTCTTATGTTCCAGTTTCAGCCCATTACCCCTTGTCCTATCATTGGTTGTCACCGAGAAGAGCCTGGCTCCATCCTCGTGACACTCACCCTTGATGTATTTGTAAACATTAATGAGGTCACCCCTCAGCCTCCTCTTCTCCAAACTAAAGAGCCCCAGTTCCTTCAGTCTTTTCTCATAAGGGAGATGCTCCACTCCCTTAATCATCCTAGTTGCCCTGTGCTAGACTCTCTCCAGCAGTTCCCTGTCTTTCTTGAACTGAGGGGCCCAGAACTGGACACAGTATTCCAGATGGGGTCTCACCAGGGCAGAGTAGAGGGGAAGGAGAACCTCTCTCGACCTACTAACCACCCCCCTTCTAATACACCCCAGGATGCCATTGGCCTTCCTGGCCACAAGGGCACAGTGCTGGCTCATGGCCATCCTGCTGTCCACCAACATTCCCAGGTCCCTTTCCCCTACACTGCTCTCTAATAAGTCATTCCCCAACTTATACTGGAACCTGGGGTTGTTCCTACCCAGATGCAAGACTCTACATTTACCCTTGTTATATTTCATTAAATTTTTCCCCGCCTGTTCTCTTTCAAGTTATACAGACGGTATGAAATAGCTAGTACTGCTCACCTTACATAGAACGCATTCAAGCAATTTATGCAGTGTAAAACAGAAGAAAATATTTAGTGGTGAAATTGTAACATTCTTCTGGATGGATGTTTTGGAAACATTAGTAAAAACATTAGTAAAATCCTCTTGCCTAGACAGATACCAAACATTCATCTCCTACACATTTGTTTCAGAATTTTGTCATTACTACTTTTTAGTGGGAGATACTTGTTTCTGGTTTATTCTTGACTTCATCTATAGAATATTGTGGGAAGTGACTTGGTTTCAGTACTTGCCCCTGCATCTCCTGTTGGATTTGTGTGTGAAGGTTTTCTGTGTGTGCATCAGTCATCACAATGATGGCATCACAAATTTCACTTATTTTTTAAATTGTATTTTATGCTTGGCAGTGCCATATTCCACATATGAAAATTAACCAAAGTAAACATGATCTTATTTGATTACATTCCTCCACAAAATTCTGATATCATCTGTTGTTACTGAGTATATGTGTAGATGTGTCAGTTAGAGAATTAAAGATTGCTGTGATCATAGAATCATAGAATCATAGAATCGTAGAACAGTTCAGGTTGGAAAAGACTCTTGGGATCATCAAGTCCAACCATTAACCCTACACTGCAAGTTCACCCCTAAGCCATATCACCCAACACCGCATCTAAGCAACACTTAAACACATCCAGGGATGGCGACTTAACCCCCTCCCCAGGCAGTCTGTTCCAGTGTCTGACCACTCTTTCTGTGAAGAATTTCTTCCTAATGTCCAGTCTGAACTTGCCCTGTTGCAACTTGAACCCATTCCCCCTGGTTCTGTCCCTAATGACCTGTGAGAAGAGACCAGCATCAACCTCTCTACAATGTCCTTTCAAGTAATTGTAGGGCACGGTGATGGGAATGTTTAGAAGACAGATCAGCCACTTTTAAACTTTTAAACAAAACTTTACCAGACTGACATTCTTTAACTACACACTTTATGCTAATGCTTAGTTCCTGTCCATCATTAGCCATTACCACTCCGTAGTCAATTAATCCTTCACGGTCTCAGTGAGTAGGCAGTACCGCAGAGCTGATGCCTTGTGTTTTGTACGGTTCTTGATTGCCTTGGTCACCGAGATTGGGGTGATAACACTCAACCTGTCTGTCAAGGGAAGCTGAAATGGTAATGAACTCATTGCAACCCTCCTCCTCTCGCAAGCGCATCAGGGGATGCTGCCCATTTATAAATGTGTCGTGTTTGTATTGTTTCTAGACAAGTGGCCTCTACTTCTGGGTTAGGTGTTGTGAGAGCTAAATAGAAACTTTCTCAGGCTGCAGCAGGTGCCTCATCCTGCAGCTTGGCTGTTTGGTTTGGGGTTTTCTTGTTGTCATCTCTTTGCTGATTTTCCTTAGCTAGCTGCTGTTTGCTTTCTTAAAGCAAAAGTAATGATTGTCCAGCTTCGGGGGCTGTGTTGTATCACTGCCCAGTAACTGACCATCAGTGAGCCATGGGTTCTGGGATCCTGTGCTCTGGACGTATTTTCAAGGTCTTTGCTGTTATCCCATGCTTAACCTACATGCCACCATGGGACATCTGATACCAAAGCCCAGTTTACACAGAGAGTTCTCAGAACAAGTTGGTAACAAGCTTAACGGGCCAAGACTGGGCCTTGGTGCAGGTAACTTAAGGCACAGTTTGCTTAAAGCTCCTGGTTTGTTCTTGGCAGCGACAATGCCAATTCTACTGGGCACAAAAATGCTCGTGCTGTTACGGTACATTAAGAATGCTTATGTATGCGTTTAAAACAAGGTAATATTAATGTTTGCTAAGTGTACTGTTTCTTTTGTGGGTACAACAGACCTCTGCTTTAGCTATACTTTTCACACATCTGTCAGGATAGATGAAGAGGTATGGAGGCAATATTTGGGAACAGATTTAGAAAGCAGAAATTGGCTAAATAGATCTGCAACTGTCTCCCAACAGTGTAAGTGCTGTTAACGAGCTGTTGCGACAGCAGATGTGACAGTCTGTAAAATTTACATGTATAGCTAACTATTTCTGTTGCTTCTAGAATGAAGAAATACTTTCTAATCTGGAAAAGTAGTGTTACAAGAAGCAAGACGAACAAGACTAAGTCAGTTTGAATGTAGGTTTTTCAAGGCAAAAGAATTGAAGAATACTTCATCTCCTGCTGTACAGTTTACCAATCGGTATCTTACTTTCCTTAAATGCTTCATAAATCAACACAGACCATTATGCAAATGCCAGATTACCTGTTGACAACAGCATGGGATACTTACTCTAATAAAATTTTTATGGTGCTTTCGTCTTGCTGTGAAGGAGCCTGGAATTTTGATCTGGAGAAATGTGAGCTTTAATTTGATGTTTGTCTAGTGCCAAGCACAGTGGGATTCTGCTTTATGATTAGGTATTTTCGCTATAAATGGGATGAAAATAATAATTGATCCACTGTTATATCGTAAAGTGAGAGTGGTTGCACCAAATCTAGGCTGAATATAGGTTGAATGAGGAGATGGAATTCAGTCTGTATGTTGAGGTGAGTAAACAAAATCTCATCATGCTTCATCTGTTCTCCTTAAGACCGTCCTTTGTTGTCATTTTAACAATGTTTGTATTGTGTAGGTTTGATGATGAAAAAGACGTTGTTAACTCTTCACAAGAGATTTTTTTTCCCACCTTTATGGAAATGTATCCTATAGCTAAGATTATTCTTACAGGTTCTTCATTAGCTCTTGTGTTAGGAAGAGGCTTCTTTCTAGAGTTTATATCAAAATAATTAGTTTTGTTCTGAGAGCATATGGGTTAGATCTTTCAATTGTACTTAGGGTTAAGGAACTGGGAAAGGTTGATGGCCTTTTTCTTCCATTGAAACAGTCAAGTGGAAAAGACATAAACTGTCAGGTCTAAACTGTCTAATTTTAAAGTACTGAAATAGGAAAGATATTTGAGTAAACAGGATTTTTAACTGCATAAAATATGAAAGCTGTCATTTATGAAATGTATCACTAAAAATAATACATGATGAATCAGCTTCTGGAAAAAAATTGTTTTCTCTTTGCTTGGCATTAGTCAGAGACATGTTCATTAATTCATACATTAATGCCTAATAGATACATAGCGCTTACCCTAAAAGCAGATTTTTTGTAGGTGGCAAGTTCATCGAAATTCAATTGGGGCACTTTAAATGATGTGACTATAGAATATTTTTAGTATGTTTTATCAAAATCAAATTTGTCTTTTGAAATGTTTTTTTTTTTGTCTTGAAATTATGTGACCTTAAATTGTAACCCCTTTATAAACTAGAAAGTAGTCTTGATGTTCTCCACACATCAGCATTTGAATGAATTTGTGGAGGAACTGTTCCTGTAAACAAAGATGGTGAAGGAGAATGTAGTCTCAATAGAGTCCATAAATTTGTTTTGTTGAGTTTTGGGGTTTGGTTTTATTCCTCGGTATGTTGCTGCTCACATGAAGTTGCCAACTAGACCTTCATATAGTTAGGTTAGGGCGGGACACTTTTTCAAAACAAAATCACAGAAGGACTTTTAATGCTATGTTGAATACACAGCCTGTTTATGAAACTGATTTTTCCTAAAATGGTTTGGATGCATTAAGAAAAGCAATTTTAAAATTATTTTGTTGGATTTGTTCAAATTAGGGCAACCTTGCAAGAACTGTGTCAGTAACACAAACTAGATCCTGACTATGTTTTCCTTTCTTGCCAACCATGAGGAACTGATCTAGAATGAATATAATTCAGATGAATAAACACAAGAAGGTTGTCTTCAAAGTGTTTCGTAGCAGTTTGCCTACTTGCGAGGCTACTGTATAACATTTGCTCTGGAGCTATGGGTTGTGGATAAAATCTTTAACCAATTGCTATTACTCTCACTTCTGGTTAAGATTAGCTAGGTCATTGGTTAATGGGAACTTAGGCAGATGTATCCATGTTACTATGACAAACTTCAGAAAGCCAAGATTTCAGAAAGAGCTTGCCAAATTAAACAAAGTCCTACAAGTAAAAATATAACAACAATTCTTTAGTAAGAAAAGCTAATAAGAAAAAAAACAGTACAAATAGAAATATCAAATTATTGTCTTCCAGACAAAATATGATTTTATCAGTTGGGATCCTTCTAAGTTTTCCCTTTCAAAATTTCTGTAATATTTGAAGGTGAAATTAAGATTTGTTATCACAGAGGTTAACTTCTGTCAAAGTACTGGAGGAAACATTGCATGCGAAAACCAAAATCTTCTGGCATTTCAGTCAATGAAGTTGTTCAGACCTTTCTGACACACTTTTTTATCGAATGTCAGCAAAGATGAAACTAATCAAAGTTCCTTAATTTTGAAATCATGAGAGTATTGCACATTTTTTAAATAAATAGAGTTTAAGACCTCTTAGTATTTCTACTTGGTCTGAAACAAAAATAACACAAGCTGTAGCCTTACCAGAGGCAATTCTTTTACCCTTCAAACAAGAGCCAGATCAAGGGAGAAATACAAGTTTTTTAAAAGGGTTTTTTTCCTTCTCTATTTACTGTTCCATTATATCATCAGTCTCCTCACAACTCTCAGGAGCATCAACAGATCTATTAAGCCGTCATTCGCTTGCTCTGCTTCCTCCACTTTCATCTTTGTCCTTTGTTCTTGCTTAGGACTTTGTCTCAAATGTAAGGGTCTTGGCTATTTTGAATTTTGAAATTAGGGTTTGGTTTTTATGGTGTTTATTTTGTGATGTGCTATCCCTAGTATACTGCTTGCTATGACATTCTGGAGAGCTTTTTTAAACTGATTTTCCCCCACAGCAAAATATTTAAATTACTTGGAATCTTTTACGTAAACACACCAATCGTGTGATACAGCTTCAGCTAGGGACCTATGTGCAACCCATGTCAACCACCCCTGTTTTATGATGAAGGAACTGAGAAGTGAAGGAAGAAGACCTGCTTTTTACATTGTTTGCTGAAGATACAGGTATATTCTCAGTACAAAAACTATCCTGAAGGATGCTCCAGACCAAAATGTTAATTTTATATACAGGAGATGCACAAAAATGGGAGACTATGTAAGAGAAAAGATACTTACCTTGCAGTAACTGTAATTCCTTAAGAAAATTCCTCAAATTGCAAGGTTTAAGTTTTTGCTGTGTGAACCTTCTCCATCTGGTTTGAGTAGCTCTGCAGGAACTTGTGTCACAATTCGTTGCTATGAAGACTGCAATGAAAAAGGGTGGAAACAGTGTCTAAACCCACGACTGGATTGGGAAGTACTTTTAGGAATAGACCTATGTTACCAAAACTGTGCCTATGTCACAAAATTAAAAAATGTGACTTAACTGGCAATAGTACTTTATTTGTAGAAGAATAGTTTCAGAAAGCCTATATTTAAGCCTCAGAAGTGTGTGCGCCGCTATATAAATTGAAGCTGCTATATAAATTGAAGCAATATCTCTCTCGAAAAGTTAACATCATAATAACAAAACATTGAGGGACAACCTGGGAGGGAAAGTAATACTGAAAATGTTGATGTCATAAACCAAGATTTTTTTTAGGCAGGCTTTGAAACAGTTTAAAATGATTGCACAGAATAGCAGGTTGGATAAATGTAAGAAAATACAATTCTGTTCTCTTTGCAGCAGTTTGTTTTTTTGATAACACTCTTTCTCAGAGCTGCAGTAGTTTGGAATGTCTTTAAGTGATCATTCGAAATTGAGTTGCTTATTCTATTTCATCTTGCATATGACTGTGCATGCTTTGAGAACACTGCAATTGCAAGTAGAATGTGTTAATGTAATCCTTACCCTAAAAAAAACCCTAACCATTTGTAGTAGACAATTGGTTGCAGTTTAGATGTGGACATTTTTATTTTACAGAACAAAGCTTTCATTTTTTTCTCACAACGTTAAATTCACAGATGGTGAGTCTTCTGTTACTTAGTAGCTCAATAGCACAAGTAGAATCCTACAGCAGACAGTTTGTATTATTATCTTAGCATTGTGAATAACGCTAACATCGCAAACATCAAAATCAACACCGCAAACAGAAGTATCTTCAGAAGATTTCAAGACCATTCTAGTTAAGTACACAAATGCTATGAAATAAGTTGTAGGAATGACTACTGAAAAGTGTGTCTGTATGATCAAAGACAAAGGCTTTAGCTATGTCTTCCATATTTTGACAGCCTTCCATTTGGTTAATATAACACATTTATCTATGAATAATAAAATTCAAGATATTATTTCACAACTCTTTTGATTAAGTGGATTTATAGCTGTTAAGACAAACATTGATGGGGATAAATGAGAATATATTATGTGATTATATTCCGTATTTAAAATTCAGTGACACTGAAATCAAATGCTTCTTCTTGACAGTGATGTCACTAGATATTTATAGTATCTGCTTGGCACTCGGAACTGGATGGTCTGTGAGGCATGGTTCTGTCTCAAAGTGACATGTGCAATAGCCTTTGCATACTCATGACATGGATATGCATGTATCTACTCTGTCAAGATGTTTTATTAGGATGGTCTGTGGGTGCAGATTCACTTTCGAAAACACATAGTTGAAAACTGACTTTTTTTCTCTGATGCCTGTTTTGTTAAATCTTTTTTCCTTAAAAGAGGAGAAAAGTTTGGGTGTTGGTTTGGGGTTTTCTTCATAAAAATTTATATCAAGATTTTTTTTTCCTAACAAAATAGGTGTAGAGGAGACTCCAGATTAGACAGTAGGTCTGATAGCTCAGGGCACATATCTGTAATTTGAGACACGGTGGTTGAAATAATTGTTTAGTCTTATCCATTGCATTTGGAAATTAAGCATTTTCTGTTTGGAATTAGCAATATTTCTTGGATATATCTACCTGCTACTTTGAATACAGATATGAGCTTGTTGTATCCATGATTTGTGTTAGCAAGATGCAGTGCATCAGAAATTGGTTTGGATTTTTTTTCTGGGTTTTTTTTTTTCCAAAACGGAATTGGAAAGTAGTGCTGGATGATCTTATCTGATTCATTTCAGAATTGTTTCAAGACATTGGTTTTAAGAGAAAAGAAGGGAAAAACTCATGATGATTGTTCTTTCAATGTCACCTTAATTAATACTGGCAATCTGTTTTCAGGCTTGTGCCGGTAAAAATTTTAGTTTGACCCCACAGGTGGAGGGAAGACTACAAGTTGAAAGATTTTAGGAAAAGTCTTTGGTACTTTTACATAATAGAGATTTGGGGAAAAAAAAGGACAAACAACACATGCTGAGCTTGCTTTGCACGTAAGGTTTTTGGGATGTTTGCTGCTTATACTTTGTTTTTAAGAGGATGACTTTGCAGAAAGAAATATTTCCCAGTTTATGCAGAATTATAAAACAATCTTTCAAAAATGAATAAAGTATTTGAGTGTTTTACTAAAAAAAGAAGTGCTAGAAATACCACATTGGCATCTCTTTATGGCTAGATTTCCCATGCAAGCATTGGTCCATATAAATATGAATCAATTCTCTTCCCTATGATGGTTGTGATTAGGAAGGTAGATTAGATAGAACAGTGAATGGAAAAAGAATGAGCAGTTTGTGACCTCTTTAGGAGATCCTGGGAGATGGAATTGACAATGATCTAAAGGGGAATCTGCAAGCACTTGCAGAAAGTCAATCAGAAGCTATATCTACATCTCTATCTCTATCTATCTATCTATCTATCTATCTATCTATCTATCTATCTATCTATCTATCTATCTGTCTGTCTGTCTATCTATCTGTCTATCTGTGTGTCTATCTGTCTGTCTATCTATCTATCTATCATCTATCTATCTATCTATCTATCTATCTATCTATCTATCTATCTATCTATCTATCTATCTATCTATCACAGTTTGTTGTCATGCAGAGATTTGGCAAGAGATACTCCCATAATGGAAAGAGCATAATTTCCCAAGTGAGGTGTTCTGTATGGGCTGTTTCCTGGAGCTCAAGGTAGGCGTGATTCTACACATGGCTGTTGGTACAGACATCTCCTAGAAGTCTTGTAGATTACACATCTTGAACTACAGTTGCTTCAAGATTAGTAATTTGGTTTTGTCCTCGATTTTTAAGATGTCCAAGGATGTCTTGTTGTCAAAGACTGTCTTATTAGTGCACTTGATGAGACTCAGCTGTGGCATCAAAATTTTTCTTCTCATCTACACACTTTAACTTAAAAGAGAGTTATTTCAGTCCTAGAAAGCATTCCTGCTACATTTGTGGATGCTTATGAACAAGATGTGGAAGTTAAGATAAAACTAACAGCAATCACCTGTTATTTTCATAAGAATTATGTCTGAGTCCTGCATAACTGAATGCTTACTTGTTAACTGGATTAGCTATAGAAATTTTACAAGCTTGATCGATTTAAATCTATTTTTGACTATCATGTGAAACAATTTCGGAAGTTGCTCTTCCAAATAAGAAGTTAATCTAATAAAATAGCATTTTGTGTCACTTGAGATCTATTGCATTTTTATTATTTATTAGAATGGAATCAATATTTCCTTTTCAGAAAGCTGCAGATAACTGTCTCATGTTGCGTTGTACGTTTCCAGGCATGGATGCAGACATTGCAAGCATCTAGACATTTGAACAGCTTCCTTCTTACACAAAATGGATGCAGAAATGTTTCTGATTTCTGAGGAGGGCTGCTAAGACTGGCTATAAGTGTTCATTATGTTTTCCTGCTCGATCTCAGTGTCACTTGGTGAGACTTGAGAAATTTTTTTAATTATGGCCCCTAATAATTTAATTATCACCCTCCCCAAAGTCAGCTGTGCTTTTTCAGACACTAAAATTGCTGTAGACGTGCTCCAGATAATCCTGTTCTGCTCCAGCGTATGAACTTTGCCAAAACTTGTTAAAAAAAATGAAACAAAAGGTTTCTTACTGTATTATTTCCATCACAGGGGAATATCCCAGCCTCAGCTGAGGTTAGAAACTTAAATCCTTTGCTTGTCAAAGCTGTCTTGCCTGGTGTAAATGACTGGAATGAGAATAAGAATCTCCTCTTGTATATTCATTTGGAAACTTCAGCACTAGGCAGTACTTTCCACCTTATTACTGTGTTCAAGGAAATCTCTAGAAAGGGTGCAGAATTCTGAGCTAACAGCTTATACAGCATAACGAGAAGTCTGAAATACCTGACCAAGAGAAATATGTACATCTGCCTCAAGTTTTCCTGATGATGAACTTTTGCTATGATGCTGGTGATGGGAGCTCAAGTGCACGGATGTTAGAGTTGTATTTTACAATTACCTACTTTTGTGCTAGTTATTTCTAGAGTATAATACTGTTGGGTTTTTTTTTTAAATAAAATTGTTAAACTAATGTCTATGGAGAAAAAAAAAAGGTGCTTTTATGTGTCTCTCAATAAAAACCAGAATTAATAATCAAATTACTATTTGTCAAGGGTTATGGCTGGACTGGCCACTAAATGAATGACAGATGCTCTCTCAGATCCTCTCCCTCCTGAAAAGGGGAAAGGGAAAAAGGGAGAGAGATTTATGGCTTGGCTTTAATGAAACAATAATAGTACTAACAAGAAAATAATGAAAATAATATAGTATATACAAATATATAATAAACCAATATTGAACCCAACCCTCCCTTCCCCCCCACCCTCCAAAAGGCAATCAATCACCACTGATGCTGCAGAGCAGGCAGGCACCAGGGAAGTCCCAAACTGGACACAGCAGCAGATGGAAACCAAGTTCAGTAGATGGATTTGGGAACTAGATGCAGGAACTCACATATTGGGACTGAAGGCAGAAGACAGCACGGAGTCCTCCTCAGACAATTGCCACTGAAGAGGAAGGCTTAACCCTTGCCTCTTAACTTTATACTGGAATGGAATAGAATACTTCATTGGTCGGATTTCGGTCCCCTGTCCTGCCCACACCTCCGCAGGGATGCAACCTTTTACTTCCTTGTGACCCTTTTACTTCCTGACACCCCAGTGTGGCACATAAGATGCAGCAGTGACCTTGGCCGCTCCAGGAGCAAGTATAAGCAAGAGCCTTTCTGCTCCCAGTCCCAGGCAGTAACTGTGAACATCAGGTGTTACCACTGCCAGTAGCAGACACTGTCTGCAAAAACATGCTGCTGACTTCAGAAAGTGCAGCCTCTCAGAAGATCCTTAGCTGAGAAGTAAAATCACTGAACAAAATTATTTCTGGTTTAGCTCAAATGAGGACATTATTAAAGAATGCAATGAAACCTTTATTTGCATCTTGTGTGTTTGCAGAATATTTCTTTGGCTGTGCAGTTGTGTGCCTATGATGACTTGATATAAATATGCCAGAGCTGATTCAAGCTGTATGGAAGAGGGAAGCATTGTCTAAAACTAACAACTCTATTGCAAAGACTAATGTGGTTTGCTCTGTTATGGTTTTTTATCTTTTTTTTTTTCTATTAAAAGACAAATTCTATTTAAGGGCCAAAATTAGCAGTCCTAGTCACACTATATAACCTTTTCCAACTCCAACCGTTATTTTTTTTTGCCACTTGAGAGCTGTAGCCCACAAGGTGAGGGAAAATACTGGCAAAAATTCTAAAATAAGACATTCAGAGAAATTTATCTTTGCAGCCTATTCTTCTAAACAATATTTGCATATTCTGAACTGTACTTTGAGTGTTGTCCCATCAACATCGTTAACTGAGACAGAGCATAACCTTTCTGTCTTGAAGTCGTAAGGTACGTGTCCATTCTGACTGCAGGTGCCCTTGTACTGTTTGAGAAAAGGGAGTCTTCTCAAGTCTCTGCAGTATTCAAGTGAGCTCTGGCAGCTTGGTCAGTACCTGAGAATATATTGGACAGAAGGCCCACTCCAAACTTGGACCATTCAGCAGCAAAGTAGGTAGCAGAGCTCTTGGTACCAAGCAATCTGTGCATCGATCTTTCCTTTTGTGCTCATAACCATCCATCCCAAGGTTGCCTGCTGATACGGTCTGGTTTTGAAAATAGAAGCGCTTCCACAGAAAAGGATGAGTTTGGGACTTATTGGAACCATAAAGCTGCCTGCCTTGTAAACTGTGCACCAAATTTAACCAATTTTGGCAGTTCTGTGCCAAAAGACTGGACAGCAAATATTGGATCTATGTGAAAATTACTGGTTTTCCCTTCCTGTGTTTTCCCCTCACTTTGGTTAGTAATTGCAGCAGAGGTCAAAGTCACCCAAGAACAACTGGGCATCCAAATACCCTGGCTTTATTCTTTCGATTTCTTAAGTTCAGACTTGCAAGTTATGAAAAGATTTTTTGTCAGATCTGCATTTACTATCATGACATTTTAAGGTTATATCATGAATTCTTCTCCCAATTACTAGCTGAAACTAAGGAGTAAATATTAATGCAGTGACTTTAAGTAACTGGTGTCTAATTGCTTACTTGTGATTGTTCACAGTCTTTTTGGAATCTTTGACAATAAGCATTTACTCCAAAGGGAGCCAGATTAAGTTTAACTATATGTATATATTTATTCAGACTATAAATGTATTTGAAGATATAATGAATAAAGCATAGTCTTTTTCATTAACAAGAATGAAAATAATGAAGGATGGGAACCCTTCATTATTAAAAGTCAATTAAAAGCTCCAAGGCTGCTTACATGGAAATTTAAAAGTTTCTTTCAAAGAAGTTCGGAAAAGGACAAAACTTTTAAAATAAATACAAAAAATGCAGCCATTTCTGTACATCAGAAGAGTATTATGCAGAATCTCTGACAGTGGTGTTGGACAGACTAAGCAAACTGCAAATAAGTAAATTCCTTCTAACAATGGTGATCAGGATTTGCCTTGAATTTTAAAGAATGCGTCTCCAAAACGTGATCTGTTAGGAGAGTTCCTGCTACTGCAGTGAATTGTTAACACTGAAGGTAAAAGATAATTCATTAATCTTATATTAATGCCATTAAAATAGGTGAAGTTTAGTTACTCCATTGAATTTCTTAATGGTATGTTCCACGGCATGCGTGGTCCAAGCACTCTTCAGAGTAACACCAGCCTGGCGTTTTACATACTTATGAAGTCCAAGAGAAGCCTCTGATTTTCTACCGTCTTTCTAATGTTCCAATTTTCCCAAGATACAGAACAGTTTAAAGTCTGAGCTTTATCTCCCCCATATTGTCTACTGAGTTTTGTCAAAGATACATAGATTGCTGCAACCTCCTGAGTATGCAAACTGGAATATTAAATGAAGTCAGCTAATTGATTGTTTATAGCTCCTTTCAATTCAAGAATGTAAACACCTAAATTTTTGCACTTTATTGAAGACGAAATCAAGACTGATGTATTTCTGTTCCATTCTAGTTTTGCTGACAGCATGCAGTGATTTTCTGTGCACACAAAGGGACTTCTCCTTGGAATTAATTAGCCTTCTAGTTCATATCTAGAGATGGAGGTATGTGTAACACTTGCTATTAAACTGGGAGATTTTTTGTCGTAACAGTACTTGCTCCCTACTCTGCAACGAAATCACATTAAAAAATATATCCTTCTAGTTATAAATTTAACTGCCCTTGTTTCGAGAATACTTACTGCCCATTTCTGACCATAGCAACACAAAGACACTTTGTGAGCTGGAGGTTACATCCAGAACACCACGGCAAACAGCTAGAGGTGTAACTATCTTCCAGGAACTTGTCTAATCCCTTTGAGAAGACAGTTATACTTTCTGTTTTCACAGCATCCTGTGGGCAGTGTAACAGCTCTGTAATTTCATTAACAGCTGTGTAAAAAAAATGTAGTTTTAACCATGGCATCTGGTAATTTCAGTCGAGTCAATCTAGTTTTAATTCAAGATTCACCTTCTAGATATTCTTGATTTTTAAAGATTGTAAAGTGTGCTGGGAGATAACAAAGGTGAAGCCCAGATGTGTCTGAAAGACATTCTGTAAGGCCTTAAGTCACACATGTAGGCTCAAGAACATCTCTGGAGTTCATGGATCTCTGCTTATATTTTCCCATGTATTATGTATGACATTACAGAAGTTTCAGGGTTGGATTCTTTATCTGAGAAAGTGATCTGGTTTGACCTGAAGGCTAATTAATATCATAAACCATGGGTTGCATGTATCATACATACAGGACAAATACTTGAAAGAGAAAACAAAGTTACTGACCAGAAAGTTATCTGAGATGGTGATATCTCTGCACATTCTCCAGTCTGTTCCAGTAATCTTATGCATGACATATTTGAACGAGAACCACCCCTTCATACTTTTTACATATGAAATATATTACATGTCATTCATTTAATATTATTGTTTCTGGTATGCTATTTAATTTTTTCAAGACTCAAACCTTCAATTAATACGCACAATTGGTTTTGAAAGCCTTCTATCTGAATATGATTTTGTACATTCGAGAAGAAAATCAAATGAGCAATTCTTTATTTTCAAACTCAGTGCCAGATTGTCTTCCACAAATCATGCCTGTCATTATAAGGATTAGACACAGTCATAGTCACATTAATAGCATGTTTGAGAAAAGGTAGAGCATTAGGTTATATCAGCCATGGTTTTCTACTTTGAAAGATATTTTTGGGACTTGAACATCTTTCACAGAGTAGCAGATGATTAAATTCTAATAACTTTTTTTATAAGTCGTGCTTTATACCTCACATAGTCCAATGCATCCAGAAGAAAATACTGGGCCAGCAGAAGGTATGAAAAGCACTTTTTTTAAAATCAGATTTTCAAAGAGCTTTACAGCTATTGCATTCACGCTTACATTTAAATGTGTAAGTAAAATCACGAGTTTATCAATTACCTGACTTCTTTAAAGTATCTGAGTTTTAAGTCCAAAAATAATCATACAAAATTATGTTACTAGGTAAGACTTCTGTATTGCAAAATATAAAAATTTGTGAAGTCTCTAGCAGACCAAATAGCTTTTGCAGAGGTTTAGTATGAAGCACTTCTGTGGCACAAAGCTGAGCACCTTGGAAACTTAATTCTACACCAGGCATGCCTGTCAAATATTTACCGCAATGGCACAGTGGTCTAAGTTATTTTACAATATACAGCAGACGCCATCTGTATTCTGCTTGTTCATTGTAAGTGTTTTTCCATTTCTATTCATATGAACACTTACCCGCAGGCATTTGAGAACAGCATCCTAAACACCTGTGTGTTGGGGAAATCTGGGGTTAACTGTGACATTAACTCACGTTAGCTCCTTCTCCTGCGTATCTTCTGCTTCTGTCTGACGCCGGAGGGAAAATATCAGCTGAAACAACAGCTTTTTGTTTTTTATGAATTGTTGATCTATACATTTTGGCACAGGTCAAACAAATGTGGGAAATGTAGATCACAAATCGACATGAAGAAATTCTTACCTAGATACAGAACAACACAACTGGTGTTTGTAGTGGAGGTTATAATCACTCTTTTACAGTATTATTTTTATCACAGAATGATGTGTCAAGTGGAAATCTTGAGAAATATTATTTTATAGCCCTTTAAGAGAAGTTAATGTAGGAGGCAATGCAAACGGTAGTGCAAGTGGTTATTTAAAATCTGAATTTTCCTACTTCAGTGTAATTTTGACAAGGAATACATTGAAAATATTCACTGTTAAAAGAAGTGGTAAAATATCTACCTGCTTGTTGTCTGGGAAACCATATGCAGGGATCAGAACAGAGTTAAGAAAACAAATTTGGGATTCCAGATTTTTTTTTTTGCCAGGTGGGAAAATAGTGTTATTAGCATACTAAGGATCACAGAATCACACAGAATCACAGAATGTCAGGGGTTGGAAAGGACCTCAAAAGACCGTCTAGTCCAACCCCCTGCCAGAGCAGGATCACCTACAGTAGGTCACACAGGAACGCGTCCAGGCGGGTTTTGAATGTCTCCAAAGAAGGAGACTCCACAACCTCCCTGGGCAGCCTGTGCCAGGGCTCTGGCACCCTCACAGTGAAAAAGTTTTTTCTAATATTTTTGTGGAACCTCTTGTGTTCCATCTTGAACCCACTGCCCCTTGTCCTGTCACTGGATGTCGCTGAAAAGAGCCTGGCTCCATCCTCCTGACACTCCCCCTTGACATATTTATAAACATTTATAAGGTCACCCCTCAGCCTCCTCTTCTCCAAGCTAAAGAGACCCAGCTCCTTCAGCCTTTCCTCATAAGGGAGATGTTCCACTCCCTTCATCATCTTTGTGGCTCTGCGCTGGACTCTCTCAAGCAGTTCCCTGTCTCTCTTGTGATGATGGCCATATAATAAAATAATGAGGAAAATTAGACTGATGATCAGTCAGCTTTATTTTAACTTTCATGGGGCACAGAAGTCAGTGTGAATCCAGCTAAACAGACATTTTGGCAAGTGAAATTAGTTAAATAACATTGTTTTCTTTGCCCCTTTTTAATATTATCTCTCAGGCAAAAAATAAGTATTTGTATTAATATTAATGTTTCTCTGCATTCAGAATTAGAAGTATTTAATTACACTGAAAAATAGTTTTAAGTGAGATTATTTAGTTGTTACTGGACAATTTGATTATGTCCAAGGTCTTTTCTTTCTCTCCCCCATTTAATCTAAAGTTTACATGTTTTTTATGCAATATTTTAAAACTGTTGTCTGATCTCTCAAAAATAAACGTGCGTTTATTTCAGATGGAGCAAGAAGAAGGTTTAAAAGTAGCAAATTAGTAGCCGCATTTTGTTTCCTAAAACTTGATTTTGTTTTGAAATGTCAGCTCAGTTGTTTAAGCTTCTCTTTTCTTTCTTGTTTTTTGTTTTTGTTTTTTTTAATCTATAGAAGACCTAGGATGCCTCCTTGGGCGCAGGCTGTGCCTCTCCAAGTGATGGAAGAAATAAGATCATTTAGCATTCTCTCTCATATTTTTTGCACATCTTTACAGTCCTTGTAACATGTTTTTCCAGTAATAGGTCAGGTATTTTGGAGGAATTGGCACATCAGCATGATACTTTAAGAAGAATAAATACTTCCTAACATTTTGAGCAAAGAAGAGTTTTTTCTCTTTCATACTGCACTCTGTACAGTAAAGAGGGAGGGCATTTAGATGTTAAGAAGTCAACTTTGGAGGATAAAACGCAAGAAGACATTCAAGTATATCGCAAAACAGATTGAGGTTTCTCAACTGTGAGAAAAATTTCTGATACAAGACGGTGATCAAATTGCCCCTCAGCACTGAGAAAGATTTTAAAACCTGAAAATAACTTTCATTTAAAAAACTGCAAGCTGTTTCATTTGTCTTTGAGAGAAATTGAAAAGACATCTGAAGTTTGAGGATCTGTTGGTCTTAGAATTGACCAGTTTCATTTGTATTTCTGAACTTGGAATCCCTAAGGCAAAATATTGATGGAAAAGGTTGAAACAGTGTACACTGAGCGCTGTTTGGTTGCTGCAGCTGTGTTTGGTCACAGAAGTTTCACCATGCTCCTGATATTTCTGATAAACTGTATCCCATCTTGAGCCAAAATGTCATCAATCAGCGCGAGTCACAAAGCCAAATGCCCTACACAATTTGGACCGTCTCCTAGAAGGAATTTAGATGGATTCATTTTTTATGCTACATTTGGACTTGTGTCCTGATGTTAATAAAACACCCGGCTGCACCCATGCATAAATGTTACAGAGCCCCTCTGCAGCTTGTACCTACTCAACACAAAAGTCTTTCTTTGTGTGTGAGAAACTCCACTGAAAGAGCAGAGACGTGGATGAGGCTTGTGAAGAAATATGCTGAAATCTTGGGTAGCATCTAACTGCATTAAACTGCAGTCACTTTA
This sequence comes from Trogon surrucura, assembly GCA_020746105.1. Classification (NCBI taxonomy): domain Eukaryota; kingdom Metazoa; phylum Chordata; class Aves; order Trogoniformes; family Trogonidae; genus Trogon; species Trogon surrucura. Next base: position 107,687,375 of record CM036618.1, read on the forward strand.
GCCAAGCGTTTCTCAATGATTAGCTTTTAGTTAGTCAATATTCACAAATTATTAGAAAGTTAAAAGAAATAAAAATCAATTTAATCAAATCGGCATCACAGAGGCCCGAAATTTATGGCCAACAATTTGCCATGTCATGAACAGGAATTTGCGATAATCTTTCAACAACAATTTTTTGGGACTAAAGGTTTTCAGGGATGAAACTTTTTTCGTCAGAGGCACACAAAACTACTTTCCAGAGTCATTCCCTTCTCCAGGTTGGTTCCTGATCCCATGGCATGAAAGTTAACTCAAATTTCTCTGCTTCCCACCAGGAGAAAAAAGAAAAACAAAACAAACCGCTGATCCTACTGGTCACCACCTGGCCCAGGTTGGCTTTATGCTGAGAATCACAGGTTGGTGAGTTCAAGTGCTCCAGAGATATTTTGCCAAATCTTTCACATCATACGTTTCCAAGAAGTTTGATTAGAGAACTTTTTTTTGTAATCCAGTCCACCAATGGAACTTTAATCTTACGGGGAATCTTGTTTACTTCTTAATAGGAAAGTCCTTTACACCCTTGGCAAAATTTTCTGGTCTGCGTTAGTCTTTCTTATAACAATTATATTTGCTGGAGAAGGAAAAAATGAAACCTCTGACAGCTGATTTTCTTTATACTGTTTCTCTGAGGATGAAGTAACTTTCAGGAAACTTCCAAGCACCTTGCATGTGTCTATATTCCAAGTCACAAAATTAATTTGCCTGTGATCTCTTCCAAACCCATGTGAATCCACTGCAGGAGCTTGCTGTTATATACGGAGTATTAGCTGTGCTTTATCTTTTTATACCAACAAGACAAAATCCTTTAAAGACATTCCTTATCTTTTAGTGTCAGATGCTGAGAAGTCCTAGGATTTACATATTTCATTAAAGAGAAGTTCTCCCTGGCATAACTGACTTGTGCAAACATGTTACGAGATCATTAAAAGGGAATCCTCTGCACCAGCCAGAGCTCATTCAGTAAGAGCTTAGGCAAAAATGGAATTTTATTTTTGTTTTGTTTCATGGAATATGCCTGCAGATGGAAACTGCAAAACAGATGTTTGAACTCCGCTTAATTCTTAGTGTGCAATATGCTCACATTGAGCTTTAACAAGCCAGACCTGAACTCACAGAAATTGGTACTACAGTTTTAACCATTGCTTTGGTGCCTGTCTGGATGTTGGCTTACGCTTAAACTACTCTGTCTCTCTTTTGTGATTTAAACATTTATGTAACACTAGGAAAGAAACCCGGATGTATAGTTAAACATGCACACCAAGTTTTTACGGTATGCCTCTCATTTTCACTTCATTCATCAGTGTCCTTTCTTGATGCACAAGATGCCTATTCTGAAGAAGCACTTAACAGGCTCCTGTTGAGGGTGTGCTCTTTGGGGATGCATTCTCAGTTTCTTCCTACAGTGGACTCTGAATTTTATCATGACAGCTACACCAGAATTTAATTTCATCAATGCCATACACACCCAATCATTCTATTCATGAAGTAAAAAAGCTTTCAGCAGGACCCCCTGCTGCGTTGTTACCACCAAAGTGACATTTGGTTGTGCGTGTCCATATGAACAACACATCTTCAAGGGCATCCAGATACCGACAGCAATTGTTCTAGTCTTTATGTTTGTTTTCTGTAAAAATGGATGAAAAGTGTTGTAATTTGATTTTTATTTTAGATTCCAAAATGTTGTAGATTTTGATGGGTTTATTATGTGTATATTCTCCCAGCATGGCAAGACCCTTTCCTATCACAGTAATATAAACCCTGTATCTAGTAATATAAACCATGTATCTAGTCAGACTGAAGAGAGGACAACTTCAATTTATTTTTCATGAAAATCAATCATATTCCTGACCTGCGATGATACTTACCTGAAGTAGGAGGAAGCTTGCAGGACACTCCCTTGCACAGCAGCTGAGAATAACCCAGCTGAACAAATTAGGTGTGGAGCACAAAGATATTTATGAGAAGAGGTAGACTGGCAGAATCAAGCAGATGTACTATTTCAGCATCTATTTCACATGTTCTCTGCCAGTTGCTATTTAAATCTATTACTACCTAAAAGCTGGTTTTGTTGATGGGACTTTTTTATCATAGAATCATAGAATCATAGAATGTTAGGGATTGGAAGGGACCTCGAAAGATCATCAAGTCCAATCCCCCTGCCAGAGCAGGAACGCCTAGGCTATGCTACACAGGAACGTGTCCAGGCAGGTCTTGAATGTCTCCAGAGAAGCAGACTCCACAGCCTCTCTGGGCAGCCTGTTCCAGGGCTCCGTCACCCTCACTGAGAAGAAGTTTCTTCTCGAGTTTAAGCGGAACCTCTTATGTTCCAGTTTATCATATTTTCATGTTTTCTCACTTAACATTTCACTTAGAAGAAGCTGTGAAAATTATGTATTTCTGTAATAGCATACACAGGCACAACATAGGGTGAATTTGATGGAGGAAATTTTAGGCAAATGTATTTATGGAGGAGCTTATGTATCCCTAATCTAATATTCTGTAACTTCTTAAAATAGAAATGTATAATGGAGAGACCTGGCACAGTCTTAAACATAGTATTGAAAATGTTACACTATTGTAATTCAGTAAATCTATGTTTGTTATCTATATCTCTACTATCTATTATCTATATCAGTAAGTCTATATTTATTATCTATTATCTATAGTATTATTTCCATTTCAAGGTCGATGGTGAATTTTCATAATGTCATGAAGAAATACTTAATTTTGTTACATTTAGTTCCATTTTCTAGAAGGCATAAAGTAATACCAGGTACACTTAATAAAACAATTATTATAATGGAATAGATTATATTTTTATATTACCTTTCTTTTTTTATAATTATAACTCTGAATACAGACATGTTATTCATATGTTTGTATTCATATGTATTCATATGTTAATATAAAATATTAATGAATGTAACTAAAGTATGTATTTTACATGCATATAAGCCATTGGAGGCATGTAGATAAATAGGGAGTCTTTGCATTACAGTTGTATATACCCAGCAGTTTCAGAAAGAGTATATATTGAGCAGAAATTACAGCTTATATAATGGCTTGTTCTAGATAAAAGTTGCTGTAAATTGTGTGGACCATGAAATACCAATTAGGGGAGCAATGCAGCCAAAAAACATAAGACTTTATAAGGTACAGCTAACGTGCCTCAAATGATGTAATCAAGCCCTTACTTCAAAAGTTAATGAGGTTTGTAGTAAACTACAGTTTAGACTGCTGGCAAAAATTACGAGGACATTAAGCAATTTCTTTTGTTTGTTAGTACTCTATAAAATATCAATTGCATTAAAAGAACTGAGCACATAAAAATATGAGGTAAAGCGTGGAGGTAAAGAGTGGGACTAGAAATTTGTAGGTTTGCTATTAAAATAATGGTGAAAATTACAATTCTGTTTTGCTTTAATAAAGACATTTAAGAAACACATCTACATTTCACATTACACAAGCAAACATCAGCTGAAGAAAGAAGCCAAGAAAGACTGAAGTAAAGCTTCTCCAGAAAGAAATCTCCATCCCTGCGGTCACTCTGCCACAGGACTTGCCCTGGGCTGAAGTTCAGGTTGAGGAGCACACCCCCGGGTTGACATCGTGCCTCTGGCCATGCGGTGAGGATGGGGACAGTGGGCTGCAGCCATATGCTGCTCCCACTGCCATTTCTAGATCTGCTCACAGCTGCCTTTGAATCAAGTTTCATATATCGGAGCCCTCTGCCAGCCATGGACAACAAATGGGTGATGCTCCCCAAATCCCATCATTTAAACAGAGGAGCACAGCAGTTCCTGCTATATGAAATATGCATTTCCTAGATGTTTCAAAAGGATAATACCTCATCTTTCATGAGGTCTGATGGCCGCTTTAAAAGTGTTGTTCTGTCTTGGATTGCTCTCTCTCCAGTGTGTCTTCCAGCTTCGTCAATGTACAATGACAAGGACAAGGACAGCTTGGGAGGGACTCTTTATCAGGGACCATAGTGATAGGACAAGGGGTAACGGTTTCAAACTGGAAGGGGGCAGATTTGGCTTCGCTTTTAGGAACAAGCCAGTTCGAGGCACTCAAGCCGCGCGGGTTGCTTGTGGTGGCCCAGACAAGGCCGAACCCCCTGTGCGGCGGGGAGGAAAGGGTTAAACCGTGGGGCAGCCACCCCGCCCCCTCGGCCGCGGGTAGGGACAGGAAGGCCCCCCGGCAGACAGACAAGGCTCTCAGCCAATGAAACGCCTCGCTCGGGAGAAGTTTCTGGGCCTCTGCCCATATATGGTCACAGAGCAGGTGCCGAGGGTATAAAAGGAGCCCCGCTGGAGACTGTTGCGTTTGGCAGAGGCAGTACGGTGAGAGGGTGGTGATTCACTGCTTGGATCAGAGGTCAGCCAAGGAAACTCCTCGGAGTTCAGTGCTCTCATCTTTTAGGTGGGTGGTTTTGCACATTTTGGGGCGTCATCTGTAAAATTTAAGCTTAGGTCGGCTGTGTGGTGTTAGTTCTGTTTGACAGGCATCCAGACATGTACTTGGCTAACGCTGGCCAGAATGCTGAAGGGCTTGGGTTAGAATAAACCTCATCCTGAGTACCTGCCTGCTCTATCCTGAGAGATCCCGTGACAGTTGTTTTAAAACTTGGTAAATCTGCGTTACTTTTAGCCCTTCTGCGCAGCGTTAAGCTCCCTGCTGGTGGTGCAGGGGCTCTGCCCAGCGCTGGCGCCATCGCTGAGGCTGGGATGGGGAAAAAGCACGAGGAGCTTGGGCTCCCAGGTACCCGGAACAGAAAACGGGCAGAATTTGGGCAATGACTGTTCTTTACCATTAACTACTTGAAAAGGAAACACAGAGATCTAAAGGGAGAAGAAATAAATACCTAACTCTATTTCCCGTTGTCATCTCACCAGTAAGAATTACCTGTCCCAGCCTTTCTGCATATGTTCACCAGTTACAGCTTATTTTTTTTTTTCCTTAACTAGTAACCACAAATGTGGTTACTCTTTTGAAGAATGAAGTTTTCTTTCTCTATCTGACTCGTACAGTGTCCATGGAATCTGCTGAACATGTTTAAGGGGCAGGTGGGTTTTTTTGACAGTCAGGTAACCAATGGTACTGGTAAGAAAAAGGATCCCTTCTCAATTACCCCAAAAGGAAAAAATGCGTGATTCCTATGAAAAATTTTTCATTTGTAAAACTTGTTTCTTCTGATGAAAGTTATTTTACGTTACCTGTCTCTCTGTAGTCTGCCTAGTAAGTGCGTCTTAAGTAAATTGACCTAAAGTAAAACTTTTCAGCTTCTTCATCCTAGTAAGCTGAAACATATGTTCTAAAGAGAGTTACTTTAATGGACAATAATATTACAAATCAGGAATTTTTGATTTTGTAGGTCTTACATTTCCAGCAGAGTACCTCCTGACAAGCTTTTGCTTTTCTAGACACTAAAAATTCATTAGGAAAACTATACCCAGAGATTATAGTCTCATTTTCTCTCATTTTTACACAGTAACAGTACAAAACTGCCTCTCTTCAAAGTCCTTTCAGATATGCCAGATCCTTCCAGAGCTTTCTCAGCCCTGATGCTTTCAGGGATGGGAAGATGATAATTGGTGTCCTTCACTAGGACTATGTTTTAGGGCATCTAAGCTGCAGTTTGAATTTTGGAGAAGTGCTTGTTTTGTATGAGAAGGAGGAGTTGGGGGGATACTGCTGTGAGTCTTAGAGCTATTGCTGAAAAGACTGATTAATGTCAGATAAACTATTGGTTTAACTTTTCTGCAGATTGTATGTTAAGCACTAAGTATTTGAAGTGTTGAAATTTTGTATCGAGGCACCTATTTCAAAAGAGAATTAGTCTCTAGAGTCAGTTTTCTCCATTTCTTTTGTGAGTTTTGAAGTGCAAGGGTAATTCTGTTGTATCCAAAAAAGTACTTCAGCTTGGGCAGCTTGATATTACAGATGCATTTGATATTATGGATTTGTTGGGTTTATCTTTCATAAAATTGATGGTCTGCTGATAAACTTCTGCTATATCTGAGGTGAATTCCTTATATTCTTGCGAGTGTGAAAAAGCAGCTGACAATGATGCCAACACAGCGGCTCAGGTTTAAGTAGCGCTGTAAGAGGAAACCTTCCTTAGCATTTCATACATGCCTAGCTTTTCTGTTAGGGAAGGTAAGTAATGTTTTGAACCATGGGTTTGGGTAGTCAGGGTGCAGGATTTAAAAATGATTGCCTAACTTTGTAAATGGTTAATAATTAAACACTATTAAAAAAAGGGAAGTTCAATATACTCTCAAAGGCATCTGAAAAGCCATTTTGAACGCAGTGCTGTTGTGTGTAACTGCTCTGATAATTGGCTTGAAAAAGCTCTGGTTTGTTGCAGAAACCTGCCCTAGCCATGGCTGGGTTTTAATCAAAACATGGTGGTATAAATAAAGCATATCTTTTTCGTTCCTTCTTTTCTTCACAGTTAGATTTTTTTTTTTTCCTCATTTATGGTTTCTCATTATGGTTAGTATAAGAACTTGGATCTAAAAGTACATGGAAATCTACAACTGAATTAAAAATGGTTTAAATGGAAGATTTTATTATTCTTAGTCTGATATATGAGTACAAACCAGAAATAATTTCATGGAAATCTGTGTGGCCATAGTAATGTAATCTCAGTATAACCAGGAAAATAAATCATGCCATGGGATACAAGACTGTCATTAAAAATGTTTGTCATTAAAAATGTTTGCCATTAAAAAAAAAAAATATCAGGGTAAAGAGATTCTTGCTTCTCCTTGAAAAATAACTTTTACTTGAAAGATCCACTTACTGCATAAAGCAGCTCTCTGTATCAAAGGACAACTTAACCAGCATACATTTGGCGTAAAATGAAATTTTGTTTTCCAAAGCTAGTGAAAAAGACACTTGTTTTTCAACATCAGTGCATATTTTACCTAAAGCTCTGTTAATCGGTAAATCATATTTTTTCCCCTTAAAGCACAGTATTATAATTTGGCTTAATTTTTATGATTTTGTAATCAGAGGTGGAATTCAGCCATCCATATTGTTTAACCTTCTTGTCTGTAATCAACTGGTGTTCTTTTAGCATAGAAGTGGCTAATGTACATACTAACATAGCGTGTTTCAATGCAGTATCATTTAAATTTTAAGTACGCCTGAATTAAAACCTTGACTATATGGGTTTAATTTTTTTCTTTCTAACAATTGTACCCTATTCCAGAATTTAGCTGCCAAAAGCACATTGAGGATAATGAACAACCGCTCAACTGACACAACCAGGTGGGACTAAGCCACTCCCAGTCACTACCTGATGTTCCTGGGTACCTTCTCTAAGATTAGTACAGGCAGGGAGAATGAAGTCTCTGCGTAAAAGGTGACAAAGCAGCACCATTTTCCTGTTACGTGCTTTCTGTGGAGCCCCTGTTGTTGTAATCAAACTTAAATTTTAAGGAGCTAATTGCTTAATGAATAACTAATCACCGTTTTAATTAAATTAGTTTATTGATTTATATTAGGATAAGGAATATAAAACCCTACTTATGCAAAGAACTCGCATGTAGGCCTTGGCTAGAGCTAGAGCTGGTGCAAGTTGCAAAACTGGCAGGGAACGTTTTGCAAAACTGGTTGGGAATGTTTAGTACTTGTTAAGGCCAAATCTATATCACTGCACCTGCACTTTAATAACAATACCAGCATATTTCATTTAGACGGATCAATACATGCATTTCATGCGGGCATGCCTCCCTATCTCCCTATTTTGTGCCTTGTGATCAAATGTGGTCTCACCCCAATGGCCAGTGATTGTATGGAAGTAGGATATAGGAATATTAATAAGGGACAAACCAATCATTGTAAAGGTTAGCGTTAATAGCGGGCATAGCATGTATGTTTATGTTAAAATATGTTAAAGATCATGACTCTACAAAAAAAAGTGTATGATAAATTGAATTTTTCTGATGTATTCGAAGCATTGGGTGATTCCCATTCTTCCCAGGGCTGCAATAAAGAAGTGCCTGCTTATCTACATGTAGATAGGTTTTGTCATTTTTGCGACCTTTCCCTTTGAAAACAGCAACAGTTTTGGTGACCCAGATGGGACCAACAGCAGGACCTTGAGGGTGAGACTGGACGAGATCGAGTGCTGATCGAACTCCAGCCGGCACCGAGGAATTCTCAGGGAGAGACATCGCCTTCGACTCTTACAGCTGCTCACAACGTTCTCTGGAGAGTAAGGCACTTCTTTAAAATTCAAGGGGGCTATCCTAGTGAACGAAACTGTAAGTCACGGTGTCAGAGACCCCGCGTGGTTGGGCCCGGGAAGCCCAGGAGCCTGCCAGTCAGACGGAGAGAAACTTCCACATGGTTGGGCTAGGGAATGCCCGGTATTTGGAAGCCTAGGCACTGCCTGTTAGATGAACGCAAAAGCAATCATAGGGTTGGCATTTGTATTGGTATTAGTATAAAGCAGGCCCACGTATGCATACAAAGTATATGTATAATAAGGTACCTTATGGCTTTATATTGTAATTTGTGTTTTTGAAAACTGTGTGAGTGTGTGTGATTGAGACGTGCGATTGCGCACAGGGCGAGTGTGGAACTTTGATCCATGGTTCCGCCACCCGAGAGGGGAGCGGCCGGAGACGAGCAAAATGTAAGGACGAAACAATTGTGAGATAAAAGAGGAAAGTGTCGAAACTTCCTAAGTTATTTGGGAGAAATCAGGAGTCCATCCCCAAAACCTCACCTCTGGGATGTCTCCTAGCACACTGGAAGGAGTTAAAGGAGGATTTTCAAAAAGATTTACTTATTGAGTATTGTAACCATGAATGGTTATTATATGATTTAGAAGATGCTGAAAAATAGCCTCTGAACAGGACTTTGAATTATAATGCTATTTTGCAATTAATGTTGCTTTGTAGAAGTGAAGGGAAATGGGATGAGCTTCTGTATGTTGATTTATTCTTTTACCTTCAAGAAAAGACAGAATGGCAGAGAGATTGTAAGATGAATGATCAGGCTTGTAACAAGGAAAAGTTTCTGCCAGTAAAAGAAAAGAAAGTACAGGAGAATTGTTTAGCCTGTGCCTCCACCAAAATGTGCCGTAAGCATTTGGCTTTAAAAGAAAAAGGAACAAGACTATATGAGGCCCAATTAGATATAGCACCATCAACTCCTATAGCTCCTGTTCAGATTTATCACCTCCTCATCCTCCATCCTTGCCCCCTTTTGAAGTTGAACCTGACTCTGGTGCTGATTCTCTGAACAGAAGGTCAGCATCAGAACCTAATGTGTCAGGTTTTGTGCCGGATAGTACCAGAATCGAGGAAGAATCACTCGAATTGGATTCTTCCCCCTCTGTGAGCAGGAGAACAAGACAGCGTATTCATTTGGTAACTCTGTTAAGGTCACAAACTGGGAAGCAATTAATAGCTCCCTGAAGGCAGAGAGTGGGGCAACGGGGACCAGTGTATGTAAAAATACCCTTTTTGCCCTTGGACCTTATAATCTGGAAAGAGACAGCTGGTCCCTATAGAGAGGATCCTGGCAAAGTGGGGAGAGTAATGGGGATGATAATTGAAACACAGAATGAATCCAGATTGGGATGACACAAAGGTAATTTTGGACACCCTTATGGATTCTACTGAAAAACAAATGGTCTTAAGGACTGCCAGGATGTGTGTGGAGGAAGATGTACATGCTGGAACTATTACTGGGACCATAGATCAGAATTTTTCTACTGGGGATCCGCAGTGGGATCCAAACCAGGACAAGCATCTGGAAAGATTAAAAAGATACCAGCAGTGGATCCTGTATGGTGTTCAAAACGCCATGCCCAAACCCATAAATTGGTCTAAACCACATGATATTAGACAGGAGAGAATCCCCAACTCCATTTTTAGAAAGGCTAAAGGAAGCAATCCATAAATATACAGATTTGCAGCCAGAGGCTGAAGAAACTAAGGCACAATTGGCATTAATATTTTTAGGACAATCCCAGGAGGATGTTAGAAAGAAACTTCAGAAATTGGAAGGAGCGGAAATGTGAAATTTGGACAGACTATTGGAAATAGCCTGGAAAGTTTACAATAATCAAAACAAAGAGACTGAAATGAGAAAACAGAGACAATTACTTGCAGTAACGACAGGGACACCAGGAGTTGCAACCGGGGATGGGGGTGAGGATGAGGGATGGTGGGAGGAGGAATGAGAGGAGGTAGTAGGGGACAAATTAATCGAACCCCTTTCAAAATAAATCAATGTGCCTGCTGCAAAGAAGAAGGACATTGGAAAAATGAGCATCCAAAATTAATTAATCAACAAACGGCAGCTAATGTGATGGTTTTGGGAGAATATACACAATGACTAACACCAGAGGTGAACCTAGCTGAGCCTCTGGTTACAATAAAGCTGGGAGAAAAAGAAGTTACATTTTCGGTGGATACAGGTGCAACTTTTCCTGTGTTAAACAAACCAGTAGGAAAACTGGGGAAAAGGACTGCTGAAATTGTGGGGGTCACAGGGAAAGAGGAAAATAGGCCATTCCTACAACCCCTAAATTTCCAATTCGGGAGTAAAGAAATAGCGCATGAATTTTTCTGTGTTCCGGAATGTCCCATACCTTTAATGGGAAGAGACTTACTGGCCCAATTAAATGCTCAAATTGTTTTTGAGGATGGAGACTTGTTGCTAAAAATACCAGAGTCAAAAACAGGGGAAATCTTGATGATAAAAGAGAAACCAAAGATACGGAAAATACCCCCAGAAGCAGAGAATGCAGTAATCCTCGTGGTATGGGAAACTACATGTTGGGTCGTGGTGTGTTTTTTTCCTTTTCACTTTCCTTCTTGTTACTCTAAACTTTACATGCTCTCCTAATCAACCGAGATACTGCATTCCAGCCCTTCCCTAGCCTTCACTAGCCAGCCAGGGTCTTCCCTACATATGCCTGGTCTATCTTTCCAAGCCTTTCAATTTGGTACCGAAAACAGCCCCTTCACCCCAACCGGTCCCAAACGCTTCTACTGCCTGTCTGAGAGGGGCTCGTAAACTTTCCCTTCCCCAGGACTGTCTGTCCTTTGTTCTGTCCGTCCTCCGTTGGCACCCCCCTTGCACCCTGTGCAGCCACTACTCCTTCTTCCTGCAGAAACGATCTACACAGGGCACTTCATTCCATTTTCCTCCTCACCAGCAAAACCACATGAATTGCAGCATTGTATCCTAATTTCAGGTGCTCTCCCTAAGGTGTTCCTGAAGCCCCTCTACCAAACTGGGCAGTGAATGAATGAATCCCTTGTTGGGCCTGAGCACACCTGTCTGCCTGCTCCTCCGCAGCCAGGCAAGCTCCTACAACAGCACAAAGAACCGCTTTGCCTTTCCAACATTCTTCTTTGATTCCTTGTGCAAAGCCAAAATACCATCTAGTACGCTCTGCAGGCTGGATCCATTTTTCCTTTCTCATTCCTGCCCAGGAATCACTGGACAGGCACAGCAAGTTTCCAGAAACTTCAAAAGTCCTTCTGACAAATTAGGGTTGCAACCTTCCATGTTAGTAGCAAACAACAAAACAAATGAACAAAACCCACACCAAAACGCCAACACAAAGCAGACATGCACCAAGAAAACTAAACGACCCAAGCACTCTATTTCAGGGGGCACCATAAACATCTCGGGAACACTTTGCTGAGAGTTCACACTTCAAGCAGCTCGGTTCCAGTTCAAAGCACACAAAGTCGGGCAACAGGCGTCCCGAGGAGGTAACCCCTGAAACAGTTCCAAATGGCTTCAAGAAAACTCAGGGAACAGGAATTGCCCTAGCGTCCTGGGGAGGTGCCACTTGAACCAGTTTCAAACAGCTCCGTGTCAAACAACTCGAAGCAGATCAAAGTGAGAGAAAAGGCAACACTTTGGCCTGAAGAATCCCCTCCTCGTCGCCCATTAAAAGTCTCATCCTGAATGGTACTCAGTCGAGCTAGGATGATCCCAGAGGTGAGAAGAAGACACAAACGAGGTCAATGTTGTGCTTTCTCATTCTGAGTATTTATTCTTCAAGTGCAGAGAGAGAGAGAGGCAAAAGATGATGACGAAGAAACCAATACCTTTGTTTCTTTGAGTCCCACACCGGGTCACATAGCTGTCGTAGTTGGTGCGTTTGTAGCAGAAAAGCTCCTTTTGCTGGTTTTTGGCAGTATCTGTCTCTACCCAGCTCAACCTCTCCTCTCAGAGTGAAGACAAGAACCAAAGGAGCAGGGGTTTGCTCCTCTGGTGCCTTTTATGTCTCTGGGAGGTTTGTTCTGCCCCTTTTGCAGGGCATGGTGGGAGGGAAGGAGGGGCCTGGCCTGGGGTGGTGGAGCCTCAGTTGCTGCTGGTTCTGCTCTGGACCTCCGAGTAACGTAACGTGAGGTAACGATTAAACGTAACGTAATGATTAAACATAACGTAATGATTAAACGTAACATAGGAAAATTGAGAATTGTTTGTGTCCGGTAGTTTGGGATAGCTGTTTGTATTCTGCAGCTCGAGGTGTGAATTGTTCTGTTTGTCCAAAGGGGGGAAGTGCAAGCTGCAGGAGAGCTCAGGGGAGGCCAGGAGCTCTGGTTGCAGAGCTGCTGCAGGAACATTGGCTGGTGTAGGATCCGAGGCACCAGGCAGAAAAAGAGGTCAAAAGGTTGTGGCCAAGGAAGACTTGGAGCCTTCCTCAGGAAGACCACTAGAGCACAGCCCATGTATGTCAAAGTTTCCCCATTCTTGGTGCCGTGCACTTTAAGGAGAAAGCCTGTACGTGCCTGGCGCCGTAATAAAGAATACCTGCTTAGTAACTTTGGTTATTGAGTTTTTCCGCGTCACTTTTGGCGACCCAGGTGGGACCCCCTCTACTCAGCTGCAGGACCCGCTGGGAAAGAGGTCTCCTTGGGCACCCCCGGGGACTTCCCAGAGGGACTCTTTGCCTCATTTGGATCACTGCGGGAGCAGACAAGGACCATGTACAGGAATAAGGTATTCTTTTTAGGAGCAGTTACTTTGGAGTTTGGGGTGCACCGTTGGTTTCAGGGTACCTGTGAAGCGTAGAAGACGTTCTACGTAGGGTACTGTATGCAGGATTAAATTAACTTAATATCTTGCTTTGGGTTTGTGCGTTGGTTGGATCAGATTTGTATTAATTTGATTTGGTTTGATTTGATGTAATCCTGAATCCTTTTGTTTTGGGGTGCCCTGTCGGGGTACCCCTAAATTGTAGACGTTCTATGTAGGGTACCGTATAGAGGACGAAGTAATTAATCACTTGTATACTTGGGGAGGTATCGTATCGAGGGCAGAGATGCACACAGTTATGGACAGCTCTGACTTGCTGTGGTCAGTGAATGTCCTCAGTTATCTCTGCAGGCCATGCTCCCTGTGTGCAGTTGATTGCGGCGTCCTCTGAACTGACAGAGGGGAAGTTTTGCCGGTTTTCCACTGTCCCAATCTCAGCTTTTATCTGACAGATGTTACTCAGTATTTGAGCCGGTTGAAATGTTGAGGACTACAACTGTGAAATGCAGCTTGCAATTAATTTTATTCCTAGGGATTGTTTTCATAGTGGTTCACCCAAATGTAGAGGCAACACTTTGGGTCGCAGAAGTGTAGGATGAGTTACTTCTCTTCGGTCTTCAAATAAACAAAAATCAATGGTAGTTCAAAATACATTGTTGCTTTTATTCAGTATCTTTCCATGTCTTTAATGTCATCTTGTGTTATGTCACCTCAGAGTCTAATTCCTATACATAACTCTCTAGTTTGCTCTTCAAAATGGAAATAAACCCCCCCCACACCACTCCCCTGTCACTTAATGGCTGAAGAACTGTGAGTGGATACAAACATCTGTATTTTTTCAGTCATATCAGTTTAATCTCTCCCCATGAATATATATGTGTGCATGTGTGCCATTCTGTCACAGTGAAAACTGGTCACATTCCTTGTTGGCTCATTTTGGAGATGTTGGTCCCTCAGTAACTGACATTTTTTTCTTGAAATACTGTCCCACTGTTTTCCTACCAAAAGGATTTTTTCCTGAAGCAAGAGACAGAAGACAGTGTGGAAGCTGCAGAGAGACTCACTGTGAGAGATCTGGATTCTTGTTAAGCAAGATGAAGCAATCATCCCTGTAGAAAAAAGGATTGTTGCAGAATGTGCTCGGATACAACATCCCTAGTGATCGTTTTCAGACTTGCACAGGCACAGTTGTGTTAGCTGAGCTGAGACTTTGAGCTCCCGCTTCTTTTGGTGGGACTTGAGAGTGTTTTGTCTGGCACAGTTCCCTTCCCCAAAGGCTGTGATAAGCAGATACAAGCGTGTACAGAAATTGCTTCCCAGTTCCAGTGTCTGTCTTTTGTCTGCAGTATCAGTTTGCTTTCAGGAGTCTTGACAAGATTATAAAGTCACAAGTAGAAAAGAGCATAACATAGTTCTGCTTTGGTTCTTTAAGTCATTATTCTATGTGAACATTATTTATCTGAGCAGTATAAATGCTTTTCTATTAATAGTTACAGTATGGTGGTTTGGTTTTTTTTTAAAGATGTGTTGCCAAAAGCAAATGGTTTGAATTTTAATGTGTCTGTGAGTTCAACTTTTTTCCTTTTTTGCCTTTCTCTGCTCATTAATTTATGCCTGTCTTTATAACAGTCGAGGAGGTATGACAGTAGTTTTCACAGGAATTAAATTTTAAGCTTTAGATGGATTCACTTTCTGGTCTGTTAATTAACATTTGAAAGTTTCTGCAGTTTGAAATAGAGGGTTAAGGAGCTCCTTAGTCAGACTGACTAAACCTAGCAATGTGTGGCTCCATCAGGGAGTAAAAGCACCATAAGGAAATGTCCTGGCAAGGTTGTCCTAGGAAGAGTGGACAAGCCCAGGTGTGCACTCCCCAAGTCCCAGGGAGCCCAAGATAGACTGGTGACATGAATACTTGGTTGTGTAGAGGGAACAAGGTATTTTTTTGGGAGGGGGTGTCTGTTTCTGTATGTGTATATACATACAAGTTTAAATGTGTTTCCTTGAATATATCATCAGTTTGTGTTCCTCACCTTTGGGATCTCTCAGTTCTCCTGAACATCTGTGAAGATGTTTCCCATGGCTGTTGCAAGGACTGCCTGAAATTCTCTTGGCATCTGCATCTTCCACAAGGAAGTATTTTACAAGGTAAATATTACTGGCTCAAAATTCTCCATTTTCAGTTGCAAGTCATCTCCATTTACATTTCACACAGGTCCCCAGGACGGGCTTTTGAGCCAGTAGCTGTTCTTCAGGGCATTACTGCTGCGTGTTCACTTCCCCGAGGAGGGAACTGAAGAACCCGTGGACTCACTGAGCTGTTACCCTCTCACGGTCCTCTGTGCAGAAGGCAAGCAGAGAAGCAAATGGTTGCACTGAAATAACGTAATCTTCTAGCAGGAAGGCGTGCTGTAAGGCCCACAGCGAATTACTGTGAACGTGCAGAGCTGAGGTTGTAATAACAAGCAACTAGTAAATAACCTGCTCCACCAAGTGTATGGAATTTGATATGCAACGCTGTTCCAGACATAAAAGGTTTTGCTGTAGCCCGCCTGTGACTGCAAAGGGGTTGTCACCTTCAGTCCCTGTTCAGGTGTCAGAACAAACTGCCTCAAGGTACAGAGAAAAACTGCTTGAAACATTTGGCTCTAATGGCACTGGATGGTCTCCTGAGTAGAAAGATGGATGGTGTGTTGACGTGATGTGAATATGGCAACCATACAAACACACACACACACAAAAAAAAAAGCTGGAATACCAACCCAGTTTGGCAGCCAGTCTTGTCTTTAAATGGATCCCTTACTCATTTTCTCCTTGTACTCTGTTGACATTGTTATTGCTTGCCTTTTTATATACAGAAAGACAGAACTGAGGTTTAAAAAAAAAAAAGAAACTTCTCCAGAAAGCTTTGAGTGCTTAGCTCTTTTGAAATACCAAAAATATGAAAGCACTATCTTCCAATTTTAGGAAACTTGCCCACCAGAAAGCAGTGTTGGAGTATTTGCAGATGGCGCAAGATGTTCTCCATCGAGACACTGGCCCACTCCCCAAAACAGCTGTTGTGCCACAAGAGGTAAGAATGATGTTTCAGATGGTTTTAATGAGCTATGATAAACGCAATTTAAGCAAACACTTTTATGACCTGTGGTAAACTTCTGTTGGCAAATTTGCTCCTTTAGTCATGTATGCTAGCTCCACTCATCTTGTTCATATCAGGTAAAATTAGCAGAAAATTTATTTCCTGTGCTGCAGCTATTTCCCCTTAGGTTGTATCCCACTAACACCTGAACTGTTGCTTGGTTTTGACTTCTCTTAGAAACATGTAATAATACACAGGTTAAACGATTCTGTAGTTCTGTCTCTTTTCCAGATACAATAAATTATATTTTTGGATTACCAGAACAGGAACAAAAAACAGCCAATGCATGAACCCTGCCCACTTCACTGGACTCGCTAAAGACCCGGGCTACCATCACCTGCAGGCTTATGATCCGGTGTAACAGCAGTCCCATCTACCCTGCGAGCAAGGACAGAGACACAAACACAGGTGCCCTGCTGTGCTGCAGTGGGGCCTGCCAGGTCTCAGATGCAGTTAAAGGTGTGTACTTAATTTCTCTGAAGCTTTCATCTTTCCCAGTAAAGATAATCACTTTTTCTTAAGTTTAGTAACAGCTGCTGTTGCTGTGCACTGGAGTTTTGGTACCTGCCTTTCCTTCCTTTGCAGTGCCACCTGCTTTGTAGTGCTCTGACTCTCCTCAGTCTGGGCACAGACAGAGCTGAGTGAAAGAACAAATGTGTTCTTGGGCTGTAAACTTCTGCAGAAAGAGAAGCAGAAGACAAGGCAGAACTGGAGCTCTCCTTTTTAAATGGAGAAACCACCTTCCCTTACACTCACTAGAGGAGCAGCATACAGGAACTTGTAACCCTCAACCCCTAAACCACAGATAGCAACTTGAGGAAACCTGCATCTTAGTAAGATAAATCAATGTGATTTTTTCTTCAGATACCACCATCAACTGGGAAAAAAAAACAACCACCCACTACTTCTTTTTAAGCAAAAACTTTATTTTAGTTGATAGGCTTGTTTGTATTAAAAACAAATGACTTCAAAATCAAATTCACATAAAACTCAGCATGTAAAAATAAACGGATCATTGGTCAAGATCTGTTTCTCCAAATTACTTTTTAACAACCTTGCATGGCAACAGAGCAAACTGGGATGGCAGGTTTACAGGCTGTCTGTCCCCCCGACCCCCCCCGCTTAGTATACACCAGCTGCAAACTGGTGCTGTTAAATGATTTGCTCTATTTCCCACTAATACATTGAGAAAAGTATCCCAGTTTAATCTGCGATGTCAGGGTAGTAAAAATGCTTTACACAGTGTTACAGGCACTGCTGTTTTCTTCCCAGAATCCAAGTACTTGTAACATTTTCCTTGCAACACCAACAGAGGGAGTTTTGAAGGAGACTGAAACAATCAGACTACATTATATACACTTCAAATGTACAATTATCTTTAAAAAAATGCCCGTGTACAAAATAGAGGGTTCTTTTATTTTAAAAAGTCATGTGCTAGATTTCAATTACATCAGCATTTTTAAAGAATTGAAAATAATTCATCAATAACAGCAACATTCTGATTTGTTAGGAACCTTCCTGCAAGCAAAGAGGTACCTGCACTAAACATTGAAGATTCTAGTAGGCCTTTTTTGGACAACTTGTGCTATAAACCTCATGTATGAAGTATGTAAAAAGCTCTCAGTTGGGACAACAGAATAAAAGCTAGTTGGTTAATGCAAGATTATTTCAGTAAAATATAAAATTATTCTACTTAGGAAGTACATACTGCAAGGGCATCTGATTTACAGCCAGTTAGACAAAGAACACAAACTAATAACTGGAACACATACATTAGTTAAAAAGTCAAATATATACAAAAATATATTAGAAAGTGGTTGAGTTTAACCACAGGCTCATGTAAAAAATGTTGTTTTAAATAGCAATAGCAAAAAAATAGCTATTTTCTCTTATCTGCAACAGTACAAAAGGCAAAACCTACATATGAGGTAGCAATGCCAAATTAAAAAAAAAAACAAAACCCAACTTTGGATTGAGGAACACTTCTGTCTTTTCATATCTGTCAATACAAATATTTAAATGAACACCTCAATTGTTTCCAGAATTAATACATTAATTTACAAAAACCTTTATTCAATGAACATTTTTTTTTTAAAAAAATCACTGGAAATGGATTTAGTTACTGATTCCTCCTGTTTCTAACCAAGCTACTGCATTTTCAAATCCAAAAACTGTACAGCAAAAACATGGAGGCTTTATTATACACACTGGGTAAATGCTATGGTACATTAAGACATAATTTACAAATGAGCCAACTGTGGTCATGCTCTGCCCCATACACAGACGCTGCGCTTCCTGCTACTGCCTGCTCCGTGCCAGGTGCAGGATGAGGGTTCACTGCTCCCTCCCACAGCTCTGCCCACAGCTGAAACAACTTCCCAGCATCTACCTTCAGGTGTCTGAGCCAGCAGCGCAGCTTTTCCTTAGGGTCAGGGTGAGGGGCACTGCCATGCAGCAGCTCAAAGTCTCCCTCCTTGGTCAGTGCTGAAACTCCCGGGGAATTTAGGGGTGGGACAGTCAGCCCATCCCTCTCTCCTTTCTGCAGGCACAGGGCAGGAGGGGGCCCCTGAGCCTCGCCTGGCCCCAAAAAAATGCCAGGAATGAAAAGCCAGGAGAGGGGTGGCCACCCAGGTGCGCTGTGCCAGCTCTGGGCCCTGGGCTGCTGGGCAGCACTGCCAGCAGCACCGGCCCCTCACGTGGGTCAAATCATCTGCACTTCCAGCTCCACTGACCAAAACGAAACTGCTGCTCCTCCAAATAAGGCAACCAAGTCAGACAACTGAAGTTAGATCATGTAAGTAACACCCAAAAAAACAGAACTGGAGGGAACTTCTGTACTTAATGTATTAAGAAAATAATATACTTTACATCACAGTGCTTAATTAAATGCAATAAAAATGTAAACTCAGGATTCTACATAAAATTTAACTTGAAAAATTTGGGCTCCAAGACTTTAAAATTCACAATTTTTTTAAAAAATGGAAGTCACAGTCAGTTCACATAACACACATTTAAGATTATTTGTAAATACCTGTTGCTGCACTCCACTGTTTGGTCATTTAATTATTTTTTTTTTAAAAAAAGCCTAAATAACAAATAGACCAAGTGCAAAGGTAAGAGGTATATTTTTATTTGCAAAGAAACTTAACTTTAGAAGTAATCTGCAAAATCGGGCATCCAGAGTGCTCTAGTAGATGTAAGGAAATATGCGGTAGGGTACACGCTGACAATACCTTTCCCATGCCAAGCCGTATTTTTGCTTACAGTGATGTTCATCACGAGCTTCTCGATGAACAAGCAAGCAGATGAAATAGATCACGTAGAAATATGGTAAAATGTGACTGAAACCTGTAAGATAAAGTGAGAAAACCACTTCAGATACAGGAGGAAAAAAAAGCAGAAATGTTAGCTCTTAAGAACACATGATCACTCTTTAAGATCGAGTCCAGCATGTACTAAGCTGGTGACCTAGAGCAGTTACGGACTCATGCATCTTAACACTCGCGATGCACCAGATACTCAACTGGAAACTGCAAAAATTGCGTGACACGTTTACACAAAGACAGGGAAAGACCCACAAAAAAAACCAAAACAAAAACCCCACTTAAAAATTCAGTCTCAAAATCTACCAACTTAATTCTCAATGTATGCAAAGCTGGCACATACTTTCTGTTCTTTTGCTATCAAAACCAAAGAAATAGCTAAGCCTCTGCAGCCCTGAGTTGCCCCATGAGGTTGTCTCTATTTTTCAGCTGTAGCTGGAGACTGCAGCTTTGCTCAGAGCACACGGCTTGACCTGGGGATGAAAAGCTGGACGTGACCCAGCAGCATGTGCTCACACATTCCCTCCTTATGAGGACAGTGCGAGCGTTGAGGTTGTTCAGCCTGGAGAAAAGAAGGCTCTGGGGAGACTAGATTGTTCACAAAATGTACTTTAGTTTCAGAACTTACCACAGGGTAGGGACCATGCTAGAGCCATGATGATGTCACCAAGATAATTCGGGTGACGAACAAAACCCCACCAACCAGTGACAAGAAGCCCTTTTCCAGTTGCAGTGGGTATAAACTTCAGATCTGTGAATTCAGAGTATTGTAGTCAATACAACAACTGACGTGTATGTAAATAGTACAAAGAGATGGACTGTAGCAATCAAACAAATAAATGCACTTACAGGCCAGTTTGGGATCTGATGGATTCCTTCGGAAATTATTTTTCTGAGAATTTGCACTGCGGAATATGTAATACCCAATACCTGAAAATAGATAATTATTTATATTGTGTTTTCAGTGTTTTCCAGTTTTCTTTCCTTCAGCAAGAACGCTCACATGCTCTGCCACTGTTACTACCCTGGTAGTAAGAGTGGCAGAGATTTAACCAATACTCTCCAGTTCTGAGAGGTCTAACAAGATAGAAATGCTACTGGAAACCTGTGTTTCATATGCTCTTACACATCACTGACTTGACTTTTTAGATCTTGGAGAAGCTTTATTTTCACATCTACTTTTACCTTTATATGTAACACACTTTATTAATTAACAGTGAGTTTGAAATTCATATAAAGGTGATGTGCTGCACTTTGTGCGATTATAGCTCTATTAGCAGCCCAGTATTTTGCTACAGTGCCTACTCCACCAACTGACCAATTATTTACAAGTTAATGTAATTAAAAAAAGCAGACAATGAAGAAGTATCTGGTTTTGAAATTAATTTTCCCCGTCATTTTCACAAGGTGTATTTTTTTTCCTGAGGCTGCATCGAAAAAACACAATCACAACATACTTCAAAAGAGAGTGTTTAATAAATAAAATAGTAACTGAAAATGGAAACCAAGATGTTGCATTTCTCAGGATTGCACATACCAAGTTGTACACCTCCATATTATTCTCAAGTGATTAAATTCTTTGTCATGTCTACAAAAAACCTTTTCCTTCTAGGTTTACTACTTCGATAAAAGGTACAAACTACCAGGCCATATTGGTGCAAGTTTAAGGTTCCCTAAAGACAGAAGATCCTCTCGCAAAGCACTCAACTGGAAAAAAAAGATGTTTTCCATTGACATGAGTTACTAACTATGGCCATCAGGGAAGGAGCCACAAATTATTAAAATCTCTTTTTTCCTTGGTTCAATAAAGCATAGCCAAACACGCGACTGACTGCTTTTTTTGTGAGTCACTCGTAAAATGCATCTGCTACGCTTCATTCAAAATGTTTTAAGTCACTTCAACTCTAGGCAGCATCCAGCTAAAGATGACTCTCAACAGAACAATTAGGCATACAGAGTCTCATCCTTCATTTAAAAAATTGGAATTAAACAGCAGCCAGACACATGCTTCCACCAGCTAAGGTAATACTGAAAATAGGATCACAGCATCTTAGCTAAAGCTTCACCTCACAACTCAAAAGAAAAACACAGCACTACATTGTTACTACCAGTAGCAATAGCATTTACTGTAACTTACAGTTCAGAATAGTAATTGCAGCAGCAACAGGCCAAGAAATGGCAGTAGGATGCCCAACCAAATAGAAGGCCTGCAGACTGTAGACAAACGGTACCCACACCAGATCTCCGAATGCCAGCATGAACCCAAATCCATCATGGGTGATGTCCATGGTAGTCAAAACAGCTTCCTAGAAACAAGAAAGGAATTCAGAATTCATTTCACATTGTAATTAGAAATGGGAACAGTTCAATATGATTGTCGTTTTACCTCGTTCCAAAGAGCATCCACCACGTAGAGCAGCTGAAAGCTGTTCACCAGTATCATCGACAGAGATGGCACGCTCTGATTGTGTATCTTCATCTCAGCCAGGAGCATGGCCAAGTTGATAACAACCTGGTTTAGAAAATAATTTATTACAAATTTTCCTAGTCAAAGAAGAATTTATTTTTTTCCTCTTACACTACAGGACATTTTTATACATCTGTTTCTGAACAGTGTTTAAGTTTTTTAAAAAAATAAACTTTTTCACAAGCTACAGCTTGCAAATAAATTTGTGAAGCTGTATAACCTCAACATACCAATACTTTAAGAAGGGTTTTCATTTCCCACAAAGCAAAGAAACTAGAATGTTGACATTTTCCTCAACTGAGTAAAAACGGTCATTAAAAATCTGGCAACATGAAACTCTTAAGGACTTTTTTCCTGTTTATATATTATATCATAGAATCTTCTTAATACCAATTTTATTTAAATATTTGACAAATCCATTTGTGCAATAATTAAGCAAGTAAAATAACTCACCCAGCCAATTAGTCCCGGACGCAACTCACAGAAGTATTTGAGGTCAAAATTGCCAATACGAGGGTTTAATTCATGTCCAGTAAAAAAATCATAAACTAAATACCCTGCAGATAAGACATGGTCTTTGTTAGCAATACTTTGCCTTTTATCTGCCACTGCACTCCTCCCCATAGAGCAGTTCATACTTTCTATTAAATTTCACTCATTACAAATTTAAAAGAAAATCCCTTTAGATTGGCAAGAAGAATGTGAGCATATATACAAAATAAAACATAAACCATGTGAGGTTTGCTTTGTAAGAGACCCAAGTTTTGTTTTTTTTTATTAGAACTTCTCAATCTATCCTTTATCCTACAGAAACTTATGCGTATAATTGATACTTCCTAGGCAGGCGGTCTCATGACTGAATCAAAATTTCTTTTGAAAATCCAGATAACTAGATTTAAAAGTGCACAGCAGAAGAAATACACTGTCATTTCAAGTTCTGTACTTAACTACCCACTGCCAAAATAACTGGATTTTTCAGTTTTTCTTTCTGTTCCCAGCTGCTTCAGGAACAAGCCCGTCAACAGCACAACTATGAAGCAAACCAGACAAGCCTCTTTGATAAATGCTGAAAATGGAAACGAAGAAGCTCTCCTCTCACTACTGGGGGTACTACAGCGGCCAAGATATTTTTGCATAATGTGACTAGAATTTTAAGCTTTTTACAGTATCTGAGTGTGACCAGAGAAAATGCCATTTAACTTGCAAGATGAATTTTACATTCGTAGAAAGTAAAAGTCTCAGTATTACAGAATCATAAAGGTTGGAAAGGACCTTAAGATCATCAAGTCCGACCTACAGCCCCACACCTCCCTAACACTAAACCATCTCCTGAAGTGCCGCATCCGAACGTTTTTTAAACATGTCCAGGGATGGTGATTCCACCACCTCCCTCGGCAACCCATTCCAGTGCTTCACCACCCTTTCAGTGAAGAAGTTTTTCCTAATATCCAATCTAAACTTCCCCTGGCACAACTTGAACCCGTTCCCTCTCGTCCTACTGCTATTCACTAGGGAAAAGAGGCCAACACCTGTCTCACTACAGCTGCCTTTCAGGTAGCTATAGAGAGAAACATATATACCCAGAGAGAAATATAATAACCAGCCCTAAATCTAGCCTTTAGTTCATGAAAATGAAACTGTAATGAACAATTGGAAAGAAACTACCCAACATATTTATAACTCACCAGAATTTCCACCCGGTGCTAGTTCTTCCTCAGGTGCTTTCAGGGACCGAATGTACAGATAAATGCTCAACACCATAGAAAAAACTGCAGCTGACACTGCAAACTGCATGAAGTGATCATACAAATAATGAAGTTCAAATTGAAAGTATAATAAAGTTCCAATAGCTGCAGCAGTCAAAAGAAAAGCATAAAACCCTAAAGAATGTGGAAGAAAAACATATTAGACAAAACTACTTATTTAATATTTTAAACAGTTATTCTCATAGAACCTACCCAGTCCTTTCTGCCTTTTTAACTCAAGATTTGTCTATATTGCAATAATGTCTTACACATCCAGTGCTCTTGCGGTTCAAACTTCTGGGGCACAGCAATATATCCAAGACATTCTATCTACACCCGGAAATGTCCTGTGCTCCTCATCAAACGGACAAGGGGCAGGAACACTCTGAGGACTCCTTTATTTTTTACAACATAGGATCCAACTTCAGACTTAGTGGAAAAAATGGCTAATGACAGCAGGTGACAAAAATTTATCTGTGGGACAGCTCAGATAAAGAAGAAAATACCTTGATAAGTCAAAACTTCAACACAAAACTTCCATACTTGAAAAATAAAATCATGTTTCTACAAGCAGTTCTATGCAGCTCTCAGCTAAGAACCTTCCATGAACCCTTGTAGATGGCCACAATGGTTGAGATTGGAAGGGACCTCCAGACCTCACCTAGTCCAACCCCCGTGCTCAAGCAGAGCCACCTGAAGCTGGTTGCCCAAGACCAGGCCCGCATGGCTTTTGAATATCCCCAAGGATGGAGACCCCACAACCTCTTCAGGCAACCTGTGCCAGTGCTCAGTCACCCTCACAGTACAAAGGAGTGCTGCTCAATGTTCAAACGGCATCTCCTGTATTTCAGTTTGTCCCCATTGCCTCTTGTCCAGTCACTGCTCTTCTTCCTTTCCTTAAGTAGGCTTTCAAATTTGCTTTGAGAATTAGCCTTTGAAGCAGTAAGATGGCTTTTTTTTTTCCTTTCTTCCTTTTTAAACCAAAGCATGGAGCTTATTTCCTCCCTTTATCAGAATACAGAAAAAAATTGCAGGACTATGCCCCTACTAAAGGCAGAGGTGCAAACCCAACAAAGTTATGAGGCAGCTTCGATTCATGACACACTTCTGCAGGATGTAACTCACTCTGCTTCTATGATTTACAGACCCATTCCAACTTGAAAGTGGTGCATCTTGCCAGACTATGACAAAATCCCACTCAACTTTTTAAAGTAACACTTGGATTCCAACCACCACCAGTGTCCTTGAACTGAGTAATTAATCAAATAGGTAGTGAGGAATATCTACAAGGCAAAGTACAATTTTCTACTTAAGCCTGAAAAAGCAGAACCGCTGAAATATATTAAACCATACTCTAAACATAGATGAGAAGCTTGCCTTATTCATAGGAAGCGACATCAGATCTGAGTAAGAACTCAGAATTGTTCTTTGCCAGGCAAGAACAGGAACACCTGAAATCACCTACAACACACTTCTCTTGTTAGTCTGTAAATCAGAGACATCCAAGATGATTTAGACACACGGGACAAGATCTCTTCAGACTACTCCTGAACATCTCCTCACGTAACAGTTCAAGTTACAATGAGCATTACATGTGATCAGCAGGCAGCTGCCCCTTTAGCAATTACATGTAAAATATGCAAGCCAGCTGTCCTGTGTGGTGTAACATGTTGCCGTGGGGCAGTTAGTTCTTGATCACTACTAACTTTCTACCGAAAAGGGTCACCCAATTTTATCAAAGATTTACAACAGATACATAATTTAACCCTAGAGTGTATCTTTCATCATTTTTATCTTATTTTGGTAAGCACTGCAAATCAGATCATGGTACCGCATTTCAGAATAACCAGCTGCAGCACCCTTACCATTTATCCGGTACTGCAGTTTCCTCCCGTTTGAAAGGGGCAAGCCTTCTACAACCTAGGAAGAATAAAATACTAGTGTTTCAACAAAGTACTTTCTGGGATTACCGGCAGGGGAGGGAAATCAAGCACATCTCTGCCACAAAGACATTCAGTCAGGGTAACCAGATGGACACATTCAAATCTGAAGATCATGCATTGTTCTCAAAAGTACACTTTGGATATCAAAAGAAAAAAAGGATAATAATTGCAAATAAAAACATTTTTAAAAAATCTTTTGCTAACCAGCTTCAAAAAACACAACACAGCTCCAATCATTCTAAAGATGTATGGCAACAGAACAACATGACTGAATCATCTATTTAGAGGGCTCTTTCGGAATCTGCTATTATCCTTCAAGTCACAAGAAGAGAGAAACAGAGTATTAGCCCAATACACATTGAGCCACAATAGTTTATAGCTTCCCGTATGCAAAGACTACATTCCAAAACAGTGGATATCAGTAAGAAACTGAGTATCAAACTGTTTCTTGATTTAAAAGTCAAATACTGAAATTCTAGAATTCTATCAAGCAAATTCTATCCATGCTTAGATTTGAACTCCTATAGAACGCATTCTGCATTTTCTACTGCAAGACCATGAAATGCACAGCCATTAAACTCTTAAACTGCACTATCTTAAGCTTACAGAAATCTGTAGCAGCCACATTCCAGCTTAATATGGAAAACTAATTAATTTGCTTTCAAATTCACTGCATTAAGAACGGAACCTACTGTCCAGTCTAACATAAAAAGTAATTACCAGTAAAGACCCAACTACCACCGACCATCTCACCTTTCCAATTGGCAGTAAGTAAAACAGAGCTTGGAGGAAAAACCACAGAAGGAAAACACCAAACACCCTCGCCTCCCAAAGGCTTTCAAATGTTGGGAGAGGAGGAGGGAAGTTCATAAGACTGGGGTCATCTTGTTTGCACATCAACAGCAAGTACAATACAGTAGCAGGCAGGAAAAGTATCATCAAGAAGGTCCCTGTAAAGAGATGTCCCATGTGAGAAGATAAACATTAAAAACCGCAACCTAGTTTCAATCCCACTAAAGCTCAGTATTAACTGTAGTAACCAAGAAAAGGTCTTCATTATCTATTCTTGAAGCAAAACAGCAGCAATTCCCCAGTCACATCATGGGACACAGAAATACTTTAATTCCTCCTCAATGAGGTCACATAACCAAAAGGACACACCCACTGCATCCCTTGAAAACTGTTCAAAAACTGTATAAAGAATATTTTACTGTCGAGTTTAAAGCATCTAGTTTTTGAAAATGCAAAGACTCTGCTAGTTGCTTCAAATTTTAATCTGGAAATATTTAAATCTCACTGTGCAAGGGAAGGCTCAAGATCTTCACTGCATTTCACAAGAAAACCAAGTATAATAACATTCTTTGACTGCCACCAATGCCAGCACAGACTAGGTGAAGCTGTCATACAACTCTGGATTCTGCAACCAAAGTCCAAACACTGGGAAAACAGTTCTTGACATGGCAACATCGTCAGTAAGTAAAAAACCAAAAAGTACTAAATTTTCAACTATTAAGACAATTTGCACACATACCAATTCTTCCACCAAACTCTAGCTCCTTTGTTTTTGATGATGCTTTCTCAATTGTTTTTACTGTCTCAAAAACTTTCTTCTCCGAATATATCTCTTCTTTTTTCTTTTCTTCTTTTCTTGAACGCAAACTGTACTGTTCAACTGCACGCTCTATTTCCAGGGCTGGTTTCAACTTTTGCTGTTAATAAATAGAAAGAGTTTACTACAAAAATTCCAGCAATTTTACTTCCTGTTACTCCAATATTTCCTGTTTAGAAGCACATCATTCACTGTAAGTCATCAATATACAATGTGTTCTATTTCTATAGAGTACCTAAGTTTGTGCATTTATATGAAGAGACTGCTAAAAATCGGGTTTACTGTGATCACTTAAGCCATGATTACATGATGGCAGCAGTTCCTGCACAGGTCACCCATTCCTCCCTGCTCCTCCCTTCCTTTCTCTCATAACTCTGGGAAGTAACTAACTGTCAGGACTTAAGAACTAATTTGGGTTAAAAAGTTCATACCTCCAACGTTTTGCAGGACATGTCGTTTTTTTCTGTACTGTCAGGTTCACCATTGTAGCTTCTGGTGTTATTCTCACTCGGTTTCTAGTCAAAAGAAAAAACATAGCTTTAGCTTTCTGAAAATAACTGATGCATTAAGTGTATAATGCTGCTGCATTAAGTATATAATGAATAATTATGAACACTATTCAAGGTTTTGGTGGGCTTTTTTCAACTGCAAAAGATACAGTTATCTCCACCGGAAAACAAGTGTGTTCAATATCCAAAGTATGGACAGTTTCAGCTCACAAACAAGGAAAGAAAGTTCATTCAAGAAAAGGAAAAGGTTACTAATTATTATTTTCTAGAAATTTAACAATGAAATTAAGAGCGAATACAGCTTCCAAATTATTTTTAGCTCACTATCAGGAACTGCCAAATACACGTCTATTTAGTTCTATTAGTAAAGCAGAGGAAATTTTAGTGACCTACGTATGACAGGACTCTACAGGACTGAAAGTTTGGTTTTCCACTAAATATCTCTCTAAAAAATAAATTCTCTTACAAAAATTCCTTTAATTAGTCTAGGTGACACAACTCTGGAAAGACATGACTCATCTGTTCTGTTTTGTTTCAACTTAAGCTTTATTGAAAAGGACCAGGTACAACAACTAATATATCAGCCTGACTCTTCAATTAGAAGCGAGGAGAAAAACACCAAATCTTTTTGTCCAAGTGTAGCTGCTGGCTACAAACTACTTCAAAAAGCATATGGTCCAGAAGCTGTGCACTGGGTCACACAGCTCAAAGCAGTTCACTGCAAGTCAAAAACCACAGCAATTTCAGCCAAAGAATGCTTTTACTAGTAGCAACTTACTAAACTCTATTTAGTTTAGGTTGGTCTGGTCAGTCTAACTGAAACCTAAGACCTATCTACTTTCAGTATATCAGCAGAAGGCATTTCCAATTCAAGGGACCATGTCTCAGAGAAGTAACAACACCTGAAGCTATCTCAAGGGCACAAGTGGCAGAAGAAATCCGGTTTGTCTCAATAAACCTAATATGCTTCACTTACAGAACACACCTGAACCTTTTCTAATACTCAATATAACCTTCACAAAAAAGCTAAGAACAAAATATAGTAAATTTCAGCTAAAAAATCCAGATATTCGATAAACTTAAAAACTATCCTGTAAGGGTTTGTATAATGAAAACAGTTCTGCAATATTATCAATCAGCAAGGCCACACTTGAATTCTGCAGCAAT
Organism: Trogon surrucura; assembly: GCA_020746105.1. Taxonomy (NCBI): domain Eukaryota; kingdom Metazoa; phylum Chordata; class Aves; order Trogoniformes; family Trogonidae; genus Trogon; species Trogon surrucura. The sequence goes on from CM036618.1 coordinate 107,716,345, forward strand.
TCTTCCACAGAAACTTCACTTTTTCCATTACTATTTTAACTAACCGTATAAGAAAACAGCACTTTATTTCAAATTAAAATAACTACTTGCAGTTCTGTGATACTTTTGCAGAAAATTTTGTTGTTCAGGGAAATAAGCTAGCTTTTACAATAATAAACTCAGCTTGTGTAAGGCAAATCTATTTTAAAAAATGCAACAAACCCACACAGAAAGGACAAACAAAACAAAAAACCCCACAATACCAGTAGAGCTAAGCTGGTTTCCTGAATGGTTTTCTTTTTGTCATCTTTATGTTCTCTGCTTTGGGAAGCAGAACGACGTCTGCCTTTTGCTGGCCGACCAGGAGATCTAGATCGAGATCTGCTAGAACTTCTTCTGGAGGGAGAACTTGAAGAGGATTGGCTCTTCCTGGGCTTGAATGATGATTGTGACTAAAAAAAAAAAAAGAGGGGAAGAAAGTGAAATCTTATCTTAGATGTTCCACAGAAGATTTCAGAAACTTGGGTTGGTTTTTTTTTGTGATGAGACTCCAGCATATAGTTCTACAGTATCATCTCTCATTTCGTTTACTGATCCTGTACGAAGGCTGCTAACAACGAGCAGCTACAGCAGACTCAGTTTGCTGGTAATACCCAATAATCAAGACTGTCCCGAGTCCAACCGGTGACAATTCTGTTGAAGCTACAGGAATCTGGATTCAGGATACGGATGTAAGCTCTCAGTGAGCACCAAGCTCTTAATTATACCTCCCTCTTAAGCCTTTACATAAGTAAATGAACTGCTAACTGTCTCTTAAGGCTGAAGAGAGGGCTATAATTTCAATTACTTAGGGTTATTAATACCTTTGGCTTATCAAGATGTAATGATCTAAGGCAATGCAGCTCAAATCAACATAAAAAAATCCAAGACAGCTAAACCATTAAATTAGACACACGATAACTAATTTCTTAAACAGTTTTTCCCAAAAGTATCATTTTATGAAGTCTACATTCCTAGTTTTCCCATGTAAAATTTCCACAATACACCTTTTATAAGGCACAAATGCTTTACGACAAAAGAAAGCTATTTTCTGTGAGTTTGCTAACCTGTTGCAAGCACTATGTAAACAAGTCTTAAAGCAGCACAGAATGTTGTCTACATCAAGGCAGAAACATTTTGTCCCAGAAGAAAAGACCAGTTACAGGGCATGTACACTGCTACTAACAAGTGAAACTACAGTTCACATAAAGACACAAGATAGCTTTCTAATTTATGCAGGTTTCGGAACAGGCCTTAAAAATCAACTACAGCAAACATTCAGATAGCTTATTTTCTCAGGCATTATCACATTTTAAACTGAAATGAAATTTGTACAAAGAGTTTTAAAGGCATTTAACAACAACAACAACAATTACTAAAGATATGCAAAGAGGAAAGGATGTGCCCATATACATATGACATGACCCTGTTTCAAAAGTCAGACAGTGCAAAATACCTTATGGAACCTTTTGGAACCCAGAACAGTACAAGCTATTCACAGACAATTTAAGAATCTGCTTAAAGGGTATGTAATATTTACAGCGAACCTTCACTATATGCTTGCATTTGTTTTCAAATTTTATTTCTAAGTGAGAAAAAAGTCAAATTAGCATCTGATTACTAGGTTTAAGCTATGCAAACAATTTTTTCATGATCAAATCATGGTACAGAGTTCCTGAATGATTTGACTTGGTTTTCCCTAAAGGTATCACTGTTTTGTTCAACATCAATAAAACAATGACGCTTCTTTAAAAATGGGGCCAGCATTCTGAACTTTTAGTTGAAATGTCACATAGGAAAGAACAATTACTTAACACTAAATCCCTTGAAGACACAGTTTAAAAACTTGCAAGGCAGTCATTAAATTAGAAGCTGTATTTTTAGCTACATCACAAAATCAATACAAAGTTCCATTAGAAACACTGATAAGTTATATGAATGTGTACTCACCCTTATATCACTTTCCTTCAACGCAAGTTCAGTCCCATCTTTGTACTTCACAGTATAAAGATGAGAAACATCATCGTAACTAGTCACTTGTACTTCATAGTACAGGACACTTCCTGGCCAACGGCCCATCACCACCTCACCATCAGCAAACCTCCGGTTTGGCATTTTCCAAAAGGAATCCCTAGAAAAGAAATAAATCAATGCATACGACAGCTAAACATCAGGCTTATTTTCTCCCTACTCTTCTCCTGTATCATTTAGAGTGGAAGAGAGAAACTTCGAAGTGAACAACTCTTCATCTTAAGTAGGCTTAAAAAGCTGCCCAATAAGAAGAAAAAAGCAATTCTCTATTTTCCAAATTAATAGTAGACAGAAGTCGGCTTAACACAGAGCAAAGACTGAAGCTAGACATTATGAAAAATACTAAAATGTATTAATTGTATATCCTCATTGAACACTTGTCTAGATGTACTATCTCCATCATCAGAGACCATCAAAACCAAGAAAAGTTACATAACGCAGTTGATCTTATCTAGTGGGGAGAAAAAGTAAATTAGAGTATATCTAAGTGTCCTCTAACCCTTTCTTCCTATGGTTCTAAAAAATTATGGAAGTGACAGTTTCTAAATGTTAAACACCCTCAATCTATTCAATAGACACAGCCACTTTACATACTTTCTTCAATTTATTACGCCAAACACTCAAAAGTTAGGAAAGACAGGAATTTAGGCTTCTGTCTAGGTTGAATATTTTCTTTTCTCCAGCTATTTAGCACAAGGCACATAACACCTTTTGCAGGGGCCTGTAGGAAAACAAAGTACAGCATCACAGCAATCATGCAATATCCTGAAAAAATAAATTCTGTCTTCTTGGCTGCACCATAAGGCTTTTACTTGACATGTTTTTAAATGTAAAGTTCTGTGTAACTCCTCAAAAGTGCCTTCTATTATGTTATTGCCTTCTGAAAACGGGTATCCACAGCAGAAGATACTTTTAACCTGAACTCCTGTGAATCAGGTCTCAAAGTATAAAGTAAGAATATTTTAAAAGACTAAGGTAACAGGTAACATACATACTAACTTTGTATTATCTCACCATTTGTATGATTAACATAGGAACTAAAAATAGGGGGGAGGAACCAAACAAACCAAAGTATTTTAACTTGTTTGCTGTATGTAAGTTGTGAAGCCACACAAAATTAGGTAAAATCCAAACATTTAACTAGATACTCGTTCATTACACATTAACTACCCTGCCATGAAATGTCAGATTCTTTGGCAAAAAAGTACTGCGTGGCCTAGGCTGGAAGGGACCTTAGAGATCATTTAATCCAACCTCCCTGGTCATGGGCAGGGACGCCTCTCAACTAGATCAGGCAACACATGAGGACCCAACAGGGATTGAACCTGCGACCTTGGTGTTATCAGCACCACACTCTAACCGAGTGAGCTAACCAGTCCCCCCCCCTCAATCACAGACCTTCATACACATTGAGGGATGGGGAGAAGTGAGGTTTCTCAAACAGCTTTCATTCTGGCACCTCCTGAAGCAGCTGCTGCTGCTAAGATTTTATACCTGTGTAGCTTTCCAAGTCAAAGAAGAAAAAACTCAGCAGAACTCCCTCATGTGGATTTCACTGCTAGTATTTCAGAATAGAAACATATAGCCATCTCCTTTACTGTATAATATTTGAAGGAATGAAAAGAGTAAGTTTTATCATTTCATGTGACTGATACTTGGCAGTTAGAAAAGTTACCAGTTCTAGTCTGTGCTTGTATGCACACGCTCTTCCAGCTCGTATCTTTTATCTACTGTTTGTCTCAATCAGTTTCCTATTGCTTTCTTATTCTTTCTGAATTCCAACTTCTCCAACCCTCTTATGACTCTGTGAAATACTTTCCAGCATTTTCATTTCAAATTCTCCTCCATTCTCTCCTTACAGCTTCTTTAATTCCCTGGGGGTTTTCTGCCTTTTGTGCCCTTGTTCACCAAACTAGTTCCAGTTCCTCTTCACCATCTCTGAGCTCAAGATCTGATCTCAAACCCCCATCTCCACCTCCTCGCCCAGTTTTCTCACCCAAAAACCAGTTCTTTTAGGATCCACAGCTACTACTGCTCTTTCCCCACTCTCTCACACAGTTCAGCTTCTTCCTCCTCTTCCACAAATAGTTTAAACATCAGATGTCCACCAAGTCCGGTCACAGCTTTCACCAGATGTCACAACCTGCTCTGACTTCATTTCCTCTTTGCTGTTTTACTTCCTACACTCTAGCCAACTATTTCTTCTCTTGACCTGGAACACCTCAGGCATCATCTCTAAACTCAGAGCCTGCCCAGGACAAAGCCGCCAGATCTAGAACAAAGCTGTGGAAAACAGAGTCTCTGGAGTTTAAGTTCTTTTTGAAAAAGGGAAACAAATTTTATGAAGTTGTTGCTAAGGACATATAAACTCATTTCTACAATTTATAACAACCACTTCAAAACTTAGACAGAATTTCATCAGAATAATAAAACCGAATTCTCTGCCAAACTTCAAAACCCAACATTTCTGTACTCAAACATGAGGACGACCCAAAGAAAAGGTAACCTGATGGTTTCATTCATTCTAAAGCCAGAAAGCCCTTCCCCTCCTCCAGCCTTGTTCTCAAAAGGACCTGAAGTTAGTTTTAAGAAGCTGGAAAATGTGGCTGAAGGACCTGAAGCTCAATCAATGCTACGTAATTCTGCATGAGGTAGATACAAACAAGAGATTCCAGAATAATAAATTTAAGCAAGTGGAAATACTATCCTGTGATTCAAAAGTAATGAACAATCTGATTAATGGAAAGACCTATTCATTTTCCTATTTTTTCCCTTAAAAATTAAAGCTTAACGATGAGATCAAACACTAAAAAAAGTAAATAACACTTCTTACCCTATCAAAAAAACACACCTTGTTCTGCACCCCTGTGCCTCCCATGAAGGAGGATTGCAATCCTCATTCCATATAGCTCACTTCAAAGAGCTACACCTTTTAAAAGGCAGATAAAAACCATTACTGGCATCAAGAAAAGATAGAAAATATTAAAAAAAATAGACCGTTTAGAAATTTCATTCTGAACTTATTACTCTTTCATGCCCTGCACACAGCCCTGGTAATTTTCAGGGTATCAGCATGCATCAGGGCTTCAAAAAATATATATCCAAGCTACCTCAAAAGAAAATTATTTAATACAATAAACTCTGTACTGTAGAGATACCTGGATGCAAGTACATTCACTTACTCCAAAGACGAAATTTGTGTTTTCTACACCACGATGGTTTTCATTTAGGAACCCAGACTTTAAGGGAATGGCTCAAAAGTATTTTGTATCCTATATTAAGCCAACGTAATTAAAACAAAACTGCCTGGAGCTAATAAGTTGGTCAAGAAGAAAAGTTAGTGCTGACTCAACCACGAATAAAACAATTAAAGAGAAACATGGCAAGGGAATACATTGCCCTATACATCCCTTTCTGGTCTTTATGACCCTCTCACCAGACATGTGGAAAGATATTTCACTCTTGTCAAGAAAATACCTGCTAGCTTGTAGTCACTAGAAGATCATACCACATCCTCAGAAACTGAGTGCATATTTTTAAGAACAAATAAAAAAAAACACTAAACAAAGTTCTCCCTGTTGGAAAAGCAAAGCTCTTACATATCCTGTGATTCTACTCACTAATTCTGGCACCTCACCACTGGTTGTGTATGTCTGAGCAGGGACACAGCTGAATCCAAGAAAATAAGAAATGCAGGAAAATAAAGAAAATATTAACAATGAAGACTAAGACGACATAGCTTTCTACATGGAAAGTTGCTACAGAATTCACCAAAGAGACTGACTGAGCTGTGCAGGACCTTCTCAGGGTCACCACTACTCAAGAGTCTGTAGTTTTAGCTCTTCACCTGCATAACCGTGGAGGCACCTACCACTGTTCAAGTTTGACTTAGCCAAATCAGCTTCACCACTAAAAACACTCGCAAGTAAGCCTCAAAGGTAAAATAAAAACTCATCGATCCTCACGCAGGGAAAAGAGATTTCTCCCTTTGAAAAGGCTTTTCACCAGCGGCACTGAAAGCGAAAGGAAAGCGTCAGCAATTCGACGCCCCCCCCCACGCAGGGCCGCGGAAGGCGGCGGGGTGAAGGCCGCAGCGAGGCGGTGTTGACAGGAAGGGACCCACGTGCCGGGGGAGGGAGGATGGTGGTGGGAAGGCCTGGCCCCGCCCCACCCGCACTCCCGGGCCGTGGGGGGAAAGGGAGGGGCCGCACCACAGCAGGCCGGCCCTCTACGCCTCTCCCCCGGCGCGCCCCCGGCGCGCCGGGCGGCCGCGGCCTTTCTCCGCCCCGGAGTCCCTAACAAAGCGCGGGAGGCCAGCCCCCGCCCCTTTACCTCCAGGGCCCAAGCAAACGCGGCGGGCTGCTGAAAAGGCCGCCGCTCACCGGGAGAGAGGCCTGCGCGGGGCCGCGGCGCAACGTCCGCGCATGGAGCGGGGAAGGAGGTGGGGGGGGGGGGCGGAGAGAGTCCGCGGCGATTGGCCGTAGCGCTTCCAACCGGGAAAGCCGCGGAAAACGGGGTGGGGAGGGAGGTATCCCGGCCGACGCTTTCCCCGGTGCCGCCATGCTCTTACCTGGCGCCCGCCCCCACCGGGCCGGGCAGGAGGCGCTTCGGCGGAGGCAGCGGGATTCGGGGCCCGATCGCGGCGCTCTTACCCGCTGAGGGGAACAACCGCCCTGAGCGACGGTTACGACCTCGCAACGGTCCGCCCCCTTCCGCCCCTCCCCTTCCCCTCCGCTCGGCCACGCCGATTGGCTGCGACTCGCCGTTTGAATCGCGGGGGGACGCACGCTATTGGCGGGGGCGCGATGGCGCGGTCCTCCCGCCTGGGGCTCGCGCCCCCTCCCCCCCCCCCCCCCTCGCGTCCGCCACCTCCCTCCCTGACGGGGAGGGGGCTGATAAGGGGGAGCAAGTGCTGAGGGGAGGAGGAGGAGTTTGGGGAGGGAGAGTGGGGATGAAGGGCTGAGACAAGCCCCGGTAAACAAAAAGCGGTAAACAAAAGCGAGGGTTTGGTATACGGAGCGCCCGAGGTCTCGCCGCCTCAAACGCCGCCTCAGGTGGCGTTTGAGGCGGCGAGACCTCGGGCGCTCCTACCCTCAAGCTCCTCCCGACCCTCCCTGAGGGTGAAAAGTGGTCAAATTTCAAGCTACCAAAAGCTGAAATGTGGTAAAACCCCGCCCCCTCCGCCTCAAAATCCCCCCCCCAAAAAAAGAGAAAAAAGGAATAGAGTGGTTACCGGCGTCCTTTTGAGGCAAACTTTTGTGTGTGCGTGTTTTTGCATAAAGGCCAAGTTCCTGGCAGATGTTGTAACCGGGAAGTCTAAGCAATGGTTCGGCGGGCAAAGATTGTGAAAAAATCAACGGGTTTGTGAGTTTTAAGGCGAAATATGTCGTTGCAAGTGTTTGGGTCTTAAAAAGGGATCAAGCCCTTTAAGGGCGAAACATGGGCGTGGTTGTACAACCTTCACGGACCTCGCAAACCCGCCTAAATTCGGACACAAGTCAATATTCTGGCCCAGTAAAGCTTTTCCAGAATAAAAGAAAATTCCCGAAAGGCGCGACCGCCGTTTGCCAGTAGAGATGAGCAGCAATACTGCATGAACGCAGCAAAAACTGGCTAAGAAACAACATCTCAAAAAAAACACCCTACAACCAAAAATGAACGGACATAAATAGAACCTATGGTAACCATGCACTTAATTTGCCTGAGGTTTACTATTACTTATTTGCTCACAAATTTGTGAGTTAATATTTTTTTAAGTTTATAACGTTTGAATTAAGACTACGGCAAGTTTTTACCTAAGTGAAGGCCTTCAGATGAAAATTGGTTTAAAAAAAATATATTTTACTATTTATTCTGCCTATCTTGGCCTTGAACATTCCCCAAGAATTTTTTAATATTTTTTTTTTTTATCTTGTATCCTTGCTTTTTTTTGTACCACATTGCTCAGGTTGTATTTTCTTACACATTCCTTATATTTCTCACCACATGATGCAATAAGAGGCATCTAAATGAGATTAAAATTTACTCAGTACAACCAGAGTCATGTTTAAGCACAGATTTAAATCAATGCAGTCAGAACTAATTTCTTCTTCTTTCTGTAAAAGCAATCATCTTTTAACTGAAAGACATCTCGTAACTCCCTATGTAAAAGCACGCAACTGGAGCTTCATTTCTGGCTTCAGATAATGAATGTATTTTGTTCCAGCTAAAATACTTGCTTTATTACTCTTGCATATTTACAATTAGAATATTAAGAACTCTTTTTGGTAGGTGTCTTCATTACAGCAGCTAATGCTTGGAATGAGTCCGCTTCATTCTGTTGGCAACAAACATTATGCTTAAATAGGAAGGTTTTTAGTTCTAATCTCATTTAGAGAATAAATTTATCTTCAGAGTAATGGTTTGGGATTGTTTATTGAATCTGGACTGGAAAGCTATCAGGCAATTAAGAACTGTTTATTGCACTTCTTCCAGTGAACCTCGTGATAACGGGCATACATTTGAACAATTATTTCAGAAATATTTACAGGACCATCACAGGTCAACTATTAAACGAGACAAATGTGAAATCCAGCCAGACCGTCCTCACTAGAAAGGTATTACCTGTGCACTGCTGCAAGTTAGATTTTCAGTGTCCGTACAAAGGACTCAAAAGCAGAGGAATTTGCCAATCTACACGCAAAGCATCTCAATTCCACAAACGTAAAACTGAGAGAGATCTCCAGGCTTTCATTTTTAACGATAAATGTTAAGCACTACAGTATCACATCTAGCTGAAAACACTGCAAGAGCTCTGTCCCCATAAGACGTTGATCCTTCAAAATTCAGTTTTCATTTTGATTTCAATAAGTGTAAGAGGGCTCTGGTGCTGAAACTGGTCCCACCACAGCTGCCTACCACCTTTCCTTCTCTGATCCCTGTCTCTGAAGCAGTCTTCAGCTGCAGGTAGAAAGAGGGGCAGGGGTTTGGGAAGAAGCTGCTCAAAAAGCACTGGGCAGTGGGTGTTAACTGTGACAAGGCTCAGGAGAATGGTGGAAAACAATGCTGATAACTGGCAAGGGCCGGGAAAGATTGCCTCAGCTGTAAGTTATGATTCTCAAGTCTCCTCAGGACACACACTGAGTAGTATAAAGTGCTTGAGTCTAAGAGAAAATATGAAATAGTTGACTGGGTAGAAATTTAATGTGAATAACATTATCTATACTCTAAAATCTGAGTGTTGCCAAAGTGGAATTTGAGATTTTCTGCAGGATTGAAGTTGCAAATAGCTCCATTTAACACCTAGGAAGGCTCTACAGGTGGTGCTTACCTGCATGGTGTTAGATACTCAAGTAGTCCTGGGAAGTTTGCTTTACAGGAGACCTCTCTCCAAACAATGAACCCCTCTAAGACTGGAGGCACTGCACTTAGTGTCCCAAGACTTCAAGTTATTTTTAATTTAATGAAAGATATTTCAAAAGAAATACTTGTATATTAACTGGGATTAATATCCCAAGTCTTACAGTTCAGAATTAGTGACCGTTTGAGTCCCCTGAATTGTTATTAACCAGATTATTGCTGCCTGTGATACTATGAATTACTGGTATTACTGCATGTATTGGTATTTAAGTTAATATGTCTGGAGACACTTAACTATATGCTTTTTCAATGGCATATGAAAATCCATATCTCATGGTAGACCCCTCAGATAAGTCAATAAGTCTATGGCACCAAATTCAGGTTGTGTCCAACCTGTCTGCTTTTAATTAATGATCTGTAAACACCTCCTGAAATGTGCCATTTTACTATAAATTATTTTTCACTGTCACATAATAATTTTCCCATATTCGATGTCTGTCTTGCTTTTTTTCCCCTTCCTATTTTTCATTTAACATGATAATGTTTATGGCTGACAAATAAAACTCATCTCAGAAGTGTTCTCATTGCAACAGAGCTAAAAGACAAAAAAAATAACTAAACTTCCATTGATCAGGCAAATAAAGTTATCATATTAATATTTACACCGTTTCTGTCCATCTACTTACATATTTTCATGTAATAAGATACAGATTTGAATTTTTTTTAAAATATACGTCTTTAAAAATGCAATTCTGACACCAGTACCTAGCTTTCACAGAATTAACCTCACTTTAAATTCACCAAGCCACTTATGCAGCATTAAGGGAAAACCATACAAATATTTCCAAACACTCAGGAAACATAACCTTAACACGCTGCAGCGATAAGAGTTGGCCGTGAACTCCCTTAAATTTGATTAGCTCTGAAATACTTACAACATTTCTGGTCAGAGTTGATCTTTTTCAGTCCCACAGCTAGATCTAACAGCCTCATGTGTCTGTACCACACCTAAGTCATCTCTGGGGCTTAAGACAAGTATTATATGGTTATTTCGCCATCATGTTCTTATAGGTGCTGTAAAAAAATTGCAAAAAATGAGTCCTCCTATAAAGCTGCCAACCCAAGGCAGTCGAGAAACTTTATGATAAATGGCTTTAGCAGAGGCTTCGGAGGTGGGTGGGGTAATCAGCTTCTGTTTCCTCTCCTGATTAGCCCGTCGCTTCTGTGGAGGAAAACACCCATAAAGACTCCCATTAAGGATGGGCTTTTTGTAGTGTGTTTAAAAAAAAAGTGTTTATGTAGATGTGTACTGTATGTATATACTATATATGCATATGCTATGTGTGCGTATACTACACGTATACACATACTATATGCTTTCTCTTTCTTCTTCTTTCTAGTATTATAAATGATGAAAGCATCCTACATGCATAGTCTATTTTAGATCACAAAGAATAACCTGGGAGAAAAGACAGACTGAATTCTGCACGTTGACTAAAAAAAAAACCAAGCATCTCCTCTCTGCTTCGCAAATGGCCCTTGTAAAACTAAGGATGTTAATCTATTTTTTAAAGCTGTTGTGAAGGTTGGAGAATGCGAGTGCGCTTGGGCAGTTTGGGGATTGTTTTGATTAGTATATGTAATTTTATTCATATTTTTCCAGCAATAGAGTGGTCATTTTAAAAAGAAGGATATCTGAGATTAACCTCTGCATTTTATTGAACTAAATCAATAGAGAGGTTTTTTGTACAGAGTTCAATAAGGCAGGGATTCCACCCTCGACCACGGGAGAAGTTTCTCATTAATTTATGATACGTCACATTGGAACTTAAAACCCCCTATAAAGGGAGAGCCTGCTAACAAACAATATGGTTCTGGGTAAATTAAACTGAGCACTTGCATTCTGGGAATTTTTGCAAAATGTTTATCTTAAGAAACAGCTTTAAAAAAATGCCCACGGCTATCAACTGCGCTGGGCTCAGCAATAAGGCGAGGGGTACAGATACACGCGAACCGACTTCAGTTCTCGAAACAGGAGAAGAAGAGAAAAACACGTTGAAACTTTGATCTCCACAGTAGTGCAACAAGCTTCCTTTCTATGTTGTGTGTGAATTTATAAATAAGACTCCTTAGTGACTGAGGGAAGTTGATGCAATTCACCAAGCAATGGGTCTTGAGATAAGAGTTTTGGCTACTCTGCCTTCTGCTGGGCCACTTACCTTCCCATCTTGCAGCACGACTGAATTACTCCAGCAGTAAGCCCTTGAAACAGTCAATTTTGTGAAGGCTTATGGAAAACGCAGACTACAGCATTTCCAAGTATTTGTAGGACATGTCAGAGGTCTGTGTGTTAACATGGGTTTAAACAGAAAGTTGTTTTAATTCCAGGGACAGACAGAAAACATTTTTACTTTAAAAACACAAGTGTAAAAGCCACTTTCACCTCCCAGGCACCTCCTGACTCGTGAGTGGTTTCACCGTTGAACCAGTATCCTCTAGTCTTTGGAAAGAAGTTACAGAGCCGAGGGTGACTTCATGTGACACTGCAGCCACCTGGGATCTTCACGGGAGACAGGGTACAGGACAGACCTTCCCCCAGCTCACATGTGAGCCAGCCCTGGGTGGAGGGAGAAGCTTGGCCTCAGTCCCCCTGTCTGGGATGTTAACAGCCCCTAAGTCATGAAGGCACTCCTGTACCTGGGAGCACACAAACAAAACAAAACCCTTGGCAAATGCAAAACAGCCAGAACCCAAGGGCTTTAAATTGACAAGTACACTTGTATACATATATAAATATATATAATATGCAGATGTGTGTACGTGTCTGCATACAGAGGAAACAAAAAGTCAGCTCGCCAGCCTTAGTTTTGCAACCAATTCGTGATTTTCTTATGCCCGTGGCTGACAGTACGCACAATTCACCATAGCAGCTGAAACTCATATTTAAGAGGCTTTGTAACACAAGCTGAGAACATGCTGCCGGTCCAGAGCGAGCGTGTGGTGGAGCTGGTGGTGCCCGGCGGCACGCGAGGCTCTCCATCAAGGTGGAATATTGCACCTGCAACCAGTTTTCAAAACTGTAATTGAAATTAAAAAAAAAAAAAAAGGAAAGCGCTGTACTTCTGGCAGGGATATTTAAGGAAAATAATTCAGGTAAATTTGGACAAATATTTCTAACCCTGGGATATATAGAACAGATGATAAATTCTTTTAAGATATATAGAACAGGTGATAAATTCTTAGCAGAGTACAGACACCAAAGAAATTATTTTGTTTAACACGGCGCTAATATTCAGTCTCTCGTATGTGGTGCTGCTGGTATCCTCACGCCTCTCATCTTCTTAGTCTCAAAAAAAAAAAAAACAGTTTAATTACTGAAACATGCAGGCCCAAAGCAGAAGTGATAAATTCAAAAATCAGCTTGATGCATCTTGCAAAAGATGAGCTCACATACCTTGGCTTTAGGAGCTGGTATTGCTGCATATCTACTCTCAATTAAACTGACTTCTCTGATTAAAAAATAATAGTAAACAGGACTAGTTGAACAGGTTTAAACACAGTAATTTAAATGTTAATTAAATCTTGGAACTTTAAAAGCTCTTTGTATTAGAGTATATACATGTACTCTATTTTTCCACTGTGTTTTATGAAGATGGAGGGTTTAAACAGATGCAAGCAAGAAACAAACAAAAAAAATACAGAAGATTCATTCCCATGTGGCATTCTTTCTTTAGAATCTACAGATTTCTAGAAACCAAACCAGCGTACATGCATCACATTACGCATTTTGAGAAGTATTAGTAGTAACTATTACAGCAGAGCTTCAGTGCATATGTGGGATTACATCCTGGGCATTGCTCATTGTTCAACTTCTAAAATTCTTGTTACAAAAAACTATTATCCACATAAAGTTTCATGAGAAGAAATTTCAGTAAATGAATCAGAGCGCTTCAGGGCAGAATGTACACATGCAAGCTTACGCCTCTCTCATTTCCACGACCTCCTCTTACTTTCCTTCCCTACATTTTAAATTCTGTCGGCACCCCGGCCGTCACTTGAATTGTGGGGACCATTTATAACACAACAACAAAATCATCTCCAAATTCTTGGTTAAGCAGCAATCAGCGACCAGCTGGAACAGAGGGGCTGAAAGACGGTATTAATTTGAAAAGTTTCAGACAGCCAGTACCTGGAGACAGATGAGCAGCAAAGATAGTTGCATTCTTTAGAGTCATCTCTTTTTCTCTGCCTCTCTCCCCCATTTCGCCACAGTTCTCCCATTTTCCAGGCAGGATGAGCTGAGCCCGAAACATGAGTAATAAGAAGCAGACTTCTTATTTAATTAAAGGAGAAAGGATAATTGGGGTGGTTTCTAGCCTAAACTGTACTAAAAACCAAATTCATAATTAATTCTGGCACTAGGCAGACTGAGAGGTTTCAGACCCTTCTTCTATGCTAGATTTTAAAGGCGGAATCATTGCTGGTGTTACTGCAGTAGTCATCTGTTCTTGCCATGGGTAAGTCAGTAGATTTTCAGGTTTTGAATAGCAGTCACAGGCATTCCCAAGCCATAAACAGGTTGGAGTTCTGAAAGAAATGACTCAGACTTAAGGAAAAAAAAAAAAAAAAGTATTTCTGTTATGACCAGTTCCCATACAATGTTTATTTGTTCAGCACACAAAAGGAAACTACACTTTGTTCTCAAAGCAAGCTAGCTTTGCTGCAGGCATCAGTACTTTGGCTCAGAGTCCCCGTAAGGCAATTCTGGCGGCTCACAAATATTTTTCGAGCCTGTGCAGAGCTAACTTGTCCCAGAGAGCTTTGACCAGGTTTTTAAGGGCAGAATTAGGCGATGGCGCACACAATGCATCTGGCATTCTGATGGGCAGTAGGTGGCGGGATTCTGGTTTAAGATTCATCCATGTTGATTACGGTGCTAAATACAAAAAAAAAAAACCAAACCCAAACCCAAAGACTGAACTGCAGGAAATTCCTTCCACCCTCTGCCTGGTAGGATGGTCTCATTGCCAGAGCAAGCCGTTACTTCGCTGGCCAGAAATGCAGTTCAGCGATAACCTGACCCAAAAGCACCCTCCTGCGCACACAAACAAAGACACTTCCTGCTCCTACGTGCTTTGCATTTATGCCAACAGGCGACATGACTCACTGCATTTACTCTTAAGCGTGCTTTCCCTTCAAAACGATTCCGGCTGACCTGGTCTGGACGGATCCCTCCTGCTCTGACACCCAGAGCCACGGTGATGCCCAAGCTCACATGTTGGAAGACCCCCAGACCATGGCAGTATGTAAAACCAGGCTGCACTGGACTTATTTTCCCTTCTTTCTCGCTTTGCTTCTCTAAGCTGAAGCTGGTCTTGTGTGGCTCGGAGGTTATTCCTGTGAAGCATCAGTGTTATTCATCTCGCACACACACACGCTCCTGGTGAGAGCACATTGGATGTGGCAGGAGAACCTTGCAGTGCAAAGGTGACTGGGGAACCCCGTCAGAAGAAACACGTGTGAGCTTTCACCTGAGAGGTGGAGAAAAAAAATAAGACCCAGAGGGAGTTGCAGAGCAGCTACCGATGGCCAAAAAAGCCAGGGCTGCTTTCAAAGGCTGAAGCAGATAGGTTCTAGGCAAGGCTAAACAGAAATCAGATCATCACTACATCCTCAACCCTTGCTTCAAAGCTGGAGTTTTAAAGCACTTTCAAGTTTGAAGGAGAGAATTATTTTTTTTGTCCGAGTTTTTTTTCTGTGCAAACAGCAGAGCGTAAACCAGCATCAGCTGGTGTGAATGGTCCTGATGGCTCACATAGGCTTGGAGTAGGGTGAGGAGGCAAAAACTTTCCTATTCAGGTTATCCAGGAACACCTTAGAACATTCAGGCTACTAAAGCCGGTTTGTAGACAGGTACTGAAGCAGCCTCGCTCACAGTTCCACCTTCCCCCTGCAACCCTCTTCTCTGTAGAAAGGTCTAGTTCATAAATGCACAAAATCTGGGAAGGCTTCTCATATTTCTTCAAAAGAAAATCTCACTCGCCTTTCTGCGAGTGCTTTCTCACCTACATATTTAAATTTTAGTGAAGAAACGGTATAGGTTGCCCAAACCGAAAACTTTGCCAGTGGCGCTGCTGCTCTAGTGTTCACTTGAAACTGAGTTTTGCTTTCAGGTTCAGGATGAGATGATTTTCTCTTCCTGCACACAGCTGCCAACTGTTTCTTGAGCCTTCTCAAGTGCAGCTCGTTTCCTTCCTGGGGAAAAGGGAATTTCCGCTTTCCAAAGCCCCAAGACCCTCCTCAGACCCCAGCCTATCCCCTAGTCACTGTATACAGCTTCCCAGAAGACCAAAAAAAAAAAGGAAGCAAAATGCTTAACTTGTTTGGCCTCTCTGTATTTATACAGTGGCTTTGTTCATTAACTGTACGTGTCTAAACCTTCCTTCCCCCGCCGGAGCAGGCACAAGGAGTTAACATCAGCACTTAACTGCAAAAGGGAGCCCTGCTTCTGATTTGCTTCTCTCCTCGCTCCCCAATTCTCAATAAATCAGCACCCCTGATTTCCACTGACTTTCCTTTGCAAAATGAGAGCCCTGCTAGTCCTTAGAAACTGATGCCTACTCATCCCATTCCTTTTACCTTGTTTTTGTAGTAGCGCTGTAGAGCTGGCGCATGCACCACTCTGTTCTGTTTTGGCTTTGCCATCCTGCTTTTCACGTGCCTGCAAACAGACGAGGTATCACAGCTCCCGTAGGGCCAGGAAAGAACTGAGATTTTAACTCAATAGTTATTCAGAGATTATAAGCTTGTAAACATGTAAGGAACCATGTTTATAAAGACGTAAGAAATGTAAAGGTGCAAATTTATATAAACATATAGGCTATATGTAACACATAACCCACAATTTATAAGTAATTTACCATTAATAACTATGCAATTCTGCACAATTCTGTAACTTATAATTATGGCATTTGTAATATCAGCTCCTATTTATTACATATATGTAATATAAAGACTTATAAACATTTTACTTGGTAAAGCCAGCGATTCTGGAAAGTATTTTTTGCTTGAAATGTACACGAGGCAGTAAAACTCTAGTTTATAGCTTCAGCACATTCAACGTGTAAAAATGTTGTCTATGAGAAAGCATTTTGAGAAGCAATGTGTCTGGGCCTTATTGTTTTTCTCCTCAGACAGGAAAAGTATTGTACTGCGGGCATCCTCAGCAGCTGTTCTAAGGGTGAGGGCGAGACTGAGATACAATCTTCAGCAGTTCTGCTTGTCACAGGGATTTCTCCTAAGCTGCTACAAATTACCCAGTTTGAGAACGTGCTGCAGTGCAAAACACAAAAAAGAAAGAAAAAAAAAAAAGAAAAAAAGAGAAAGAATAAAAGAAAGCGAGAGAGAAAGATAGCAAGAGAGAGGAAAAGAGAAAAAAAGAGAGGGAAGAAGAAAAGCACTTCAGGCTTTTAGTTTTTAAGAAGTTTTGATCTCTAGAGGTCCCTTTCAACCCCTGACATTCTATGATTCTTTATTTCATTGCTTCTCCATGTTTCTTCCCACCTCTCATTGCGAAGTAGCCAAACCTGCCTAACATCTACACACAGAGGAGCAGAGCTGAGCTTTGGTGGTGTGCTTTGGATCTGCGCAGCCTCACGTGGGAAGGAAGGCAAACCCTCAGCCATTTCTGCTAAACCCAATTTCACGGTCAGGGTCTAAGTGCATGGCTGGAGGAAAGCAGCAGCAGTGCTGTGTCGTTGCCAGAGCAGTGTTATTGCAGCAACACCACAAACGTAGACTTGTTTCCAACCTCAAGTATCAAGGGCCTGGGATTTGGGACCATTGATTTGGGGCCTGGAAAACCCACAAGTTAGAAGATTTTTTTTAATTATTTTTTTTTAATGCAAACTCTTATCTCTCGGTAGAAATATCTTTCAGAGACGTTCTCAAACCACTGACACCAAAAGCACGGTCAGCTGCCTCTGGCCTTCACCTCACAGTCTCAGAGGTCAGTTTACTGCAGGATCATACAGATAGGGAAAAAAGCATGGGACAGGGCAGAGAGGAGAAACTCTGCAATGAATTATACATCTTTTACACAAAATATAGCTGGTTTATTCACAGCTGTAGTACCCTCACAGTCTAGTCTATACAGTCTAATCTATCTTTGCTCTCTGGTATATATGATACAGAACAAAATAAATTTAAAATATTAGGGGTGAAATTAACACATACGCAGATCATTAAGGAAGAGTCTTTTTCTGGCACCGTGGATACGACCTTCACCTAAATTAATGGAAGTTGGAGTCGTTCCTACCATGCTGGCAAGAAACACAGGAACGTTAACCATACCTGAAATGACACCAAGGCTGTGGGCTACTTCACGCCTCACTGGTATTACTATAATTCCATATTCTTTTGGAGTAGCTATTTCAACCGCTGCAGTATATGCATGATTATTGCTAAGCTAGATACCAACAGCCCCCTCGCCTGTCTACTTTCCATGCTTGCACTGAAGTCCTGCCTTGGTGACTGGCTCCCTGTGGACATTAGCTACTACAGACTGAAAGCTTATTTTAGGCATGAAGAATGTTCACAGCATTAAAGAAAAAGAATACAGAAGTTATCCTGGTTTCTTCCTGTTTCTTCAAGCAAAGCTGCTCCTCTCAGCTGTCCCCTTACATCCTTCTCTACTTAAGCTCTCCGATAGGTGACAAATGATGCAGAGCACTTGCACGTATGGTCGTACCATTTATGTGAACACATCACTGGGCTCCCTCTTCAAAAGATGTTGGGGAGCAAGGCAATGACAATGAAGTTCCCTCCACAGTTTTCGGCCCAACCAAGCCCCAGGACCCTGCAGAATGAGGCTGTTACAGAGCTTTCTCTAGACCAAGGAGAGTGGTGCTCCAGCGCTTTCTGAGTCCCCTTTGAAAATCTTCCAGAGAGGCAGAAGAAAGAACAACTCTTACACCACAGTTTATCAACTGTCTTGACAACTGCAGGAATTGTTCTGACTTAAAACAATGTCTAAAAAGGCCTTGATTCACTAACTTGATAGATTGTCTAGTGCTTACACAAAGTTTCCCCTAAATTTTCTCTATTGAAATTGTAGCAGCTATTCCAGCGCTCCACCTAAAGAGCCTTCATTATCAATGCTTGCAGGGAAATGTCTATCACTGGATAAAATCACGCAAGTCTGACTGCAGAATTTACCATTTACCTGAACTGGATAATGGTAATGGTTTCAAACTGAAAGAGGGCAGATTTAAGTTAGATATTAGGAAAAAGTTCTTCACTACGAGGGTGTTGAGGCAGTGGAATAGATTGCCCAGAGTTGTGGAAGCCCCCTCCCTGGAAGTGTTCAAGGCCAGGCTGGATGGGTCTTTGAGCAACCTGCTCTAGTGGGAGGTGTCCCTGCCCATGGCACGGGGATGATTGTTAAGGTCCCTTCCAATCCAAACCATTCTGTGATTCAATGAAAGCAAAGCAATCAGTGTAGGCTCTGACCTCCCACACTAGGCATGTATTAAACACATCACAATTAACACTCCAGTTATTTGCTAGAAGAACAGCCTGTAAGGCCTCCATCCCTCCTTTCCTGGGAAGGGGAGTGGAATTACTTTCTATCAACTTGCTAGACTTTGCCTATATCTCGCAATACCTGTTGAAGTGTGTTTGGGTGCTGGGGTTGTGCAGTCTTCCCTGGCACACGGCTGTGACCTTGTCCTGTCCTACTGTAGATCTCATTCTTGGGCTTATGCCCCACTTACCCATATAAAAACAGGTCTAATTAACAAGGTGTTGGCCTTAAACAGGCTGTGTGAAATCAGTCTTGAGGCTGACGCTCTTCTCATCCCTGCTCTTTCTCCCTCCCCACCTTTGTTTGTGGGAAATAATTTACTCACCATGTACAGTCTTGATCTGACTCTTCTTTCGTGGTCTCTTCCCCGTTTTGTGATCTGTACCTGATGCTGTGTCGAGGCCTCCAAGAGTGAAGACAGCATTTGCTGTGATGCCATGCTGGTGTGTTAACAACCACGTTACACTTCTTCAACACGAGTCTCATAAACCGAAACACAAAAGTGTTTCTCTAGCGTTTAACATGAGTAATTTCAAGCTGCAGAAATAGAAGGTCTCAATTTTTATCTGTGATTTCAGGACTGTGAGATTTACTGTTTGTACATAGGCTAATCCACCCATGAAGACGCTGAGCAGCACAGAAATCACAGAATGCTAAGGGTTGGAAGGGACCTTGAAAGATCATCTAGTCCAACCCCCCTGCCAGAGCAGGATCACCCAGAGTAGGTCACACAGGAACGCGTCCAGGCAGGTTTTGAATGTCTCCAGAGAAGGAGACTCCACAACCTCCCTGGGCAGCCTGTGCCAGTGCTCTGTCACCCTCACTGTGAAAAAGTTTTTTTCTAATATTTTTGGGGAGCCTCCTCTGTTCCAGCTTGTATCCATTGCCTCTTGTCCTGTTATTGGACATCACTGAAAAGAGCCTGGCTCCATCCTCCTGACACTCCCCCTTGACATATTTATAAACATTAATGAGGTCACCCCTCAGCCTCCTCTTCTCCAAGCTAAAGAGACCCAGCTCCTTCAGCCTTTCCTCATAAGGGAATTCCACTCCCTTATCAAAAGATTGATTTTTGTTCTTACCGTATTCACCATCAGCTTCCAGAAAACACAGAAAGCTGGGAAGGCTGCTTTAGCCAGCAAATAAGAGGAACTAATTGGATACACTCTTTCATCGGGAAACAGCATCCAGTTCTGAGCATTGTGCATTGAACAAGCAGCCAAATTTTAGGCTGGAGAGAGTTCATTAAACCACCAACATCAGGGACCCCGAGGGAGCCCATCTCATCAGGAGCTGCAGGTGACACACAAATCAAAAGCTACAGTATAAACGCACAGGAATACAATTTTTATGAAAGCCCAGGAGACTGCAGTGCTAACCTAACAGCCTAGGTTGTTATGAACTTGATACAAAAAAAAAAACAAACCCAAACCCAAAAACCCAGCCACCATTAAGGTCCCCATGAAGCAATTCAGAGACTGCTCTGACCTACATCGCTCTCACCAAGCCGTGCTCCAGCTTCAATCACACTCCACAGAAGTGAGCAGGCAGCCCTTGCCCTCTCGCAGCAGCAGCAGCCGCCATGGCTTCATTAGCCGGTCTGGCAGCCCACAGCGAAATAATTATGTGCTTTATGAAGCAGTGAGAGCGAAGACAGGCTCAGAAGGCAGTCCCATAATCAAGTGAATGTATAGATAAGAACAATAATAGCATATGGTAACTCAGAAGAAGATAACAAGCAGGTTATTGAAATACGCTTCAAGAAGTAAAAAGATCAACTCAGATAGGAGGGAATCAAACTGGCATTTCTTTTGATTCAAGTTCAACCTCAGCTATAATCTGTACATTCAGGGTTAGTTCCAATTCAGGCTACCAGCAGACGCCCCCACTCACACACACCATCCTGCTTCACGCATGGAATTCAGCTACATCACTTCAGACCTCAGCTTTGCTACAATTATTTAAAAACGTGAAATTATATAAAAATTCTGAAAATGATCAAAAGTTAATTTTTCTGTAGAACACTCTTGTGTTGCTGGGCAAAAGATGTAGGAATCATTCTGACTGAACCTTAGACCCAAGTGGTGGGATGACAATTTAAATCTTGATTATTGAAATGTATAAGAGATTTTTGAAGTGTGGATAGTGTTCAGAAAATGAAAAGATTTAACATATTGAAAGTCATATATGAAAAAAACAGTAGCATCCCTTTAACGTTACACCTGCAGCCTCATTGGCTGCACTCAGTAGCAAGTTGCGCGTGTTTTGATTTTGGGGCAAGATACAGCATTTTATGCCAAATTCTGAAGCCCATCAGTTTTCATTGTGTCCCATTTACAGTGGATACTTCTAGACAAACACGCAACAAACCAGCATCAGCTCTCACAGTACCTCCCTCAGAAAAAAGAAACAGAGGACAGCAGTGTCCCTGTAGAGTTTCTGGGCACAGTCACTCCTATAGTCCCTTGCAGACAGGGGGTCATTTACTGCTTTCTTTCCAAGCCCCACCTCACCCCAAATAAGCAGCGTGAATTTCAGTGTCATGTATTTGAATTCCTACCATTCCAACAACCAGGGCAGGACCTTCCCAGCAACAGGGCTTTTTTCCATCTTAAGTATTGTGCAACTTAATATACAAGTTTAAAAACCTCCCACCTTCTTTTTTCTTTTTCTGTTAACTAGAAGATCTATTTTTTTTTACTTTTTCACCTCTGTCTAGACTGGGCTCAGTAAGTCGGATAAAATTCAGATCTTCCCTTACCAGCA
This sequence comes from Trogon surrucura, assembly GCA_020746105.1. NCBI lineage: Eukaryota > Metazoa > Chordata > Aves > Trogoniformes > Trogonidae > Trogon > Trogon surrucura. Next base: position 107,738,081 of record CM036618.1, read on the forward strand.
TGTCTAGAAGCTGTAGGTGGATTGTGGGGCACCGTACACTTGACAGACGCTCAGCAAACCTACGTGTGGGCACCGGCTGTACATCCAGGACTCTCGCACCCATTTCTGCACAAAGGCTGCCGGGCTGCATGAAGCCAGACCTTCTACGGGACCCGGATTAGCAAGGAGGACTTTACTACTGAAAGCAGAAGAGAAGGCGAATACAAAAACAGCAGTTCAGGTTCAGCGAGAGGTCACATGAAACTCCGGTTTCAGTTTCCAGGTGGAGCCAGACATAATGTGGAATCAAGCCCTTATCAGAAGGAAATGAATTTGTTGTAGTTCATGAGGTTGCACTGAACACACACCCACACTTGGGGCTCCATGCAAATGTTTGCAGCAGCATCTTCAACTTCATTCAGCTCTCAGTCACCCTCAGGACAAGCTGGTGGCATCTGAAAGGTGGGGAGGAAACGGATGGGTTTGGCTTTTGGTGCTTTATCTTCTTGTGGTCCTGTGTTGGATGAAAGCTTTTCGCAGCGCACGTAACACGTGGTTCCCGTGCTGCAGATGGTTTCCTGTGCCCTGTCACGCACCACTCATTTCTCCACGTTACTGCTGAATTTCTCGCCGTGCAGCAGGGATGGCTGTCAAAAGCTAACATGGTTTCGGTAAGTTGTCAGGAATCGAATCCCCAGATGGTACAGCAAGAATTATTTTGGATCATACAGGCTCCTTTATGCGTTTTGTTACTCTGTTCCAAAATAGATCCCGTTGTAATATTCCCAAAATATAATGCACTGTATCAGAAAAATCAGTCCTATTCAGTTGCCTCAACAGAAACCTCAAACATCACTTAGAATCAAATTCTACTCTGTCAAAATAGCCTAAGTTGTAATAAATTTCTGCTCTGAAACGTAACACAGAAAACAGTTTCATTTATGTAGCACCAAGGCTGTGCACAATACTTTTCTCAACACTTCATCAGCTCTTTGCTCTATAATTTCTCTATTGTTTCCTGCTGTAGAGAATGCTACACCTGTGAATGGCTCCTGCAGCCCTGCAGATAAAAGGTAAACAGTATTTTTATGATGCTTTTGATTTATTCTCCAACAGTATGTTCAATTCCCAAATTATTATGCAATACAGCATTAGGCCCATCTAGCTAATTTAGTCCTTCACTACTGCAATCATAAAACATACGTGTATGTTTTCTATACTAATCTGTAACACTGCACCCAAAGAGGATCTGTGCAGGTCTAGTATGCCGAATTAATTTTTTTTCAGCATAAAAAGGTATTTTTCAGATTATTCACTTTTTCTTTGCGTGTGTGTGCAATTGCTTAATTATACACAATACCTTTAATGCCACCTTAGATGGCATTGAAACCAATCATACAATTTGGATCTTCAAAAGACACCAATACCAGACAAGTGCTGCTTTGAATTATATGATAAAATGAGCTACAAGGACTTTTAAGCTCCTAATACAACTGCTTCTCATCTACCACTGACACTGTCTATCAAGAGACACGTGAACTGAACGCATCTTTTCACATTACCTCCAGAAGAGTGAATCCCTTCGGTGTTCAAAACATGGATGTTGCATTCTTTTGCACGACACGTGAAGTTCAGATACACCCTTTTCTGGTGGGGAGCCTCGGGGGAGAATAAAAGAGAATTTTGCCTGTTTAGTTTAAATCACTCAATGTCTAAAAAGGAACTTCTTACAGCGTTTAAAACAAGCTGAGTCCCATGTGGTGAAACACAGTCTCCAAACCTGCGTGATGTTTGATGGGTTTTCACAGCAACATTAATTCAAGAGTGATTTGCATGACAGCCACATCAGTGACTAAAATTAACCTCCGAGAGGCTGCACCCATATGGATGAGAGCCCAGAAAAAAAACTTAGACACACCCAGACGTGTACTCAGTGTTCTTCAGGTACCTCCTTTTGCTTGCATTGCTTCGTTCTGAGGACATATTTCTTGCTTTGATGATGTCCCAGGGAAAAATACTGACATTGCCTGACTTGGGAAACACATTTACGTAGTTCAGCAGTTTCTCACCTGTGCCAGACCTCAAAGAAGGGTGACTTCAGCAGGGCTGAGATGTTCTAGGACAGGCATTGACTCAGGTAAAGCAAAACCTTAAAATAAGTAAATAAAAATTGGTGAGTTTATTCCGTGGTATTTGAAGCAAAGAATTACACTTGCAGTGTGGATTAGAGGAAAATTCCAGCCGGAACAAACCTGACTAGTGCCTTGTCCAACCTCTGGCTCAAACCAGGGTCAGCTGTAAGGTCAAGCCCACTCACTCACAGCTATAATGTCCTTGAGAGGGCATTTTAAGTAGGTCAATAAAACATTCTTTAGTGCCTGCACTGATATCCAGCTACCCCACCTATCATCACTGAAAACGCTACAGTTATAAACCTTGCCAGCAGATGCCACTACTGTAAAGTTGTTCCAGCTACACAGGCGAATCAAGATGATGACCTTTTGTTCCTCGGTGCCTCTTGGTACCTATGAGCAGCTTGATAGAACTACTTAAATCAGAAACGGGTCATTGAAATAAGATCCCCCAAATCCTGCACCGCCACCACCACTGCCCTTCTCCCAGGGGACTGAGTTTTCTTGGGTTTAGTGCAGAAACAAAACCACAGCATCGCAAAGCGTGAAGGGATTGCATGACGCAAGCAGAAATGCTGAACATGACGGGTGCATTTAACCCCCCCGGCAGATACTGAGGTGGACAACGAGGGGCACCACAGAAACCCCAAGAAACAGCCACACAGTCTGGGCTGCCTGAACCCTTGGAGACCTGCTGGTTCTCAGGCAGCCTGAAGCATCTCAGCTCTTTCTGTAAGGAAGGAACTAGAAAAGGGCTTGGGTTGCAGTTTGGGGTTTTGGTTGCTTTGTTTTTGAAGATTCACCATAAACTGTTGCTTCATGATACAAGAAACCTGGCTGGGCACAGGCATCAAAAGCCAGCAATCAGCAGGCACCAGCAGCCACATCTAGGGAAGGTCAGGCTCCACCTCAGCTGGTGTGTTTTCATGGTCGGGTCTCTGGCTCTCAGTCCCTGAACATCTTTACACTTTTCAGAGAAGGAAACAGCAGCACTATTGCTACAAACTGGCCGGACAATACGCGTCTTTCCTTGAAGAGGCTGTGGCAAAGCGGCGGAAGAACCCATCTGCTTTTCTTGGCCTACATTAGCCAGAGACAATTACTCAATGATAGGAGAAGTCCAGCTGCAGGAGCACTCCTGCCCACTGCCAGTCTGGCAGCCTGAGAAGCCTGATAAGGCTCAAAATGCTGTGCTGGGGCTTGGCAGTGGTGGCCTGTGACTTATCCAAGCAGCAGCAAGGCAAGCAACACCACGCCCCAACCTCCCACAGCTGCCTGAGGACCCTGACTTTACTTTTTCAATTAAACTTACAGTTACAAAGGCAATGTAAAGGAGGTGGGAGGGAGATCAGGTACGATGGGTCATGTACTATTAGAAATGTTAAATGACATGGAGGTGGACTTCAAATCACAAAGCAATAATTAAGGTACTGCCACCTCTGAAGACAGCTGTGGTGGGCACAGGAGTGCAAGAAAAGATGTCTATAATAGCTTTGCTTAGAAGAAGAATAGGAACAAGGCAGGCCCTTAAACAAAAAACATGGTGTTCACACAGTTCCTGAACATCCTATGAACAAAGAGAGCCCACCAGCTTCTGAAAGAGATGGAGAGAGACACAGGAGAAAAGTACTCTCCTCTCAGGAGAAACAGGGAAGGCTCCCATGGGCTTCTATTTTCTCAGGAGGGAATTTCTCCACTCATGATGCTCTTGGGGATAGAGGTGAGTCCACAGGAGTCCACTCCTTGTTTAATGAGTCTCTGTCATCTCACTCGTCTCAAGGTGGATGATAGAAACCTACTTAGGACAGCACCCAAATGACCAGCTATCAGCAAAATGGAACAAATTCCTTGGGAGAAGAAGAGCCAAAATTAAGAGCTCCTTGAGAAACTATGGCCCCAATAGTCTTGTATCGTCAAGCCACAGCCTGAGAGAGATGGACACTTCGCCCTCTAGGGATTCTAGTTTCTCTCCATCAAATAGTATCTAGGCTGAGTAATTTAGAGTCAAAGGTCTAATGTGGGTGTGAAAACTGAGGGGATGCCAATCACTCCTGAAGCTGTAGGCTTCCTTTAGGGCTATCAGCACTACTCTTGGGAATTAAGACGCCTGACCTTCTCTTCCCAAGGAGGTAGTAACTTCCTTCAGTCACACTGGGGAAAAGAGGACGTTCCTGAGGTAATTCTGCATCTCTCTGTGGAGAGAGCAGGTTTTCAGGGGGATTGCAGATAGCACCTCTTCCACAGCAAGGTGCTGAGGATGCAGTAACTCCCCAACACACATCACTGTTTTAGCACCAGCATTCAGCTAAACAAAATTTCCAGGCTTCTACCAGTGACAACTCTTGACTGACTCCCCAAAGTTTTTTTTACCCTACCAGCCTCAAACTCCACTGGCCACGGGCTGGCAACTCTTGCACATCTCTCTTCTAAACACAAGGCAATTTTCTGTGAATTTAGACTGTGTGTTGACAGCACATGACTGTGTTGCCTCATGTCAGGAAATAACATAATTCATACCACAGAAAGAAGATTTCCTTCTCTTTTTGTTTCCTCACCATTTCAGCTGCAGGTTTTAGGTCAACCCTTAGAAATACAATGGTGTCGCTCTCAGATGTTTTTAGAAGGTAAAATGCATTACTTTTTTCTACTGGTTGATTATTTGAAGGATGATTATTTTTGCCTTTTAGAAAATTCTACCTAAGCATAACACCAAGGACTGAGATCAAGAGCCACTCAGTCACTGGAGTGAAATGAAAGAAACAGAGGAATCCTTCACTAAAATCTCATAGATGAACAAATGCACTTGAGCAAAACCATCACTGATTTGCACCAACTGCACATTTGATAGAATGGAAGCAGCAGATGCAGATCTCTTCTCCTTTCCGCCCTCTGACTATTGGTATTTGATGGTACTTTATCATCATCACTTAACATTTCAACTGTTCCTTTTGTAACATAGCCTAATATTTACGCATGTTCCATGTAAGTTCCGAGGAAAGGTAGATTAAACACAGAGTATGTGTGCCTAGAAACAAGAAGTCCACTCATCTGCATCTTTTCCATTCTTGCGTCATTGTAACTGTGGGCTTAAGTAAGAATTGAGATTGGTGGATGAAAAGCCCATTAAGAATTAAACGGATTTGCTAGACTAAGAAAATAGCGGGTGGCGATTCAGTAAGGATGACCATAAGTTTCTTGTGATATCCCCTATGTAATTTGCTAGGAATATTTAACATGAGTATAAAATACTCCTTGTAAAAAGTCTAATCCTGCAGTTCTCATGTAAACAAATCTTCAGTTTTGAATGAGATCTAAAGGATTAGATCCTCCAATCGAAATCTCTTTATTGCCACAGGTTACTTGTGTTCTTGCATAGAATTCCTTTAGATAAATGTAACAGAAATGTGGACCTTTAGTCATCACCCAGTGAACCTCCTGCAATGAGACAGTGTCAAGGAAGCCTTGGTCAACATCACTGAGATCTCAAAATAAAATCCTCCAGGGAAGAATGCAAGATTTGTAACGTGTTTCAGGACTTCACTTCGTGAAATAATTTTAAAGCTTAGGTAAGCAATTTAAATCTTAAACTTATGTGTTAAAATTATTTTAAGAAATTTCTTGATAACCTAGGTCTTCATTGCATCTAATGAAGATGATTATCTGATTGAAAAGCAGCCATGGGCAACATGGATCTTTATGTCCTTTTAAAGCAGCTTTTCATATTGGAAGACCACTATGCCTTCTCAGCTGACCCTTTTCTAGAATCAACATGCCTGGTTCCCTCTTAATTTCCATGAAGGTCATCCTAGCTCTCCCACCTCTCTTATCCCTTGAGTAAATACAATAAACCTATTCCCCTCCTCTCCAGTCCCAGGTAGGATGGAGTGAACGCTACCCATGCCACCTGTATATTATACGCTCAAGTATTCCGTGGTTCATCTGCACTGAATGCCATAGGTAGACTTCAGGCCATCTCTTCAATTTATCAGACTTATTCTGAAACCTCAGTCATTTTATGACTAAAAGAAGCAAGCCCAGAACTGTTCATCTGGATTCCACTTAACAGCGTGTCTTCTTGCCTCTCCATTTGGGCAGGGAAATAAATACTGCTACTTCTTTCTTCCTCCAAACCAGTTTGAGCCATTACCATAACAGCAGTGAGCTCTAGACTACATTTTCAAGTATCTTATGTTAAGATACGATTTTGAGCTCTTCCTCCTTTTGAACTAAGCACATGACCTCAATTCAAGGAAGTGGTTTGAATAGGTTTGTTCTCTTCATGTCCATGATAGATATTTTTCTTTTTTTTTTTTTTGCTTTTTACTCCTTAAACTAAATCACTTTTTGAATACTTGCAATCACACATTTTAATAACTTCAGCACCTTTTGAGGATCAAAGCTAAAACTGATTCATCCACAATTCCTCCAGTCCTCCTTTTTTCAAACCTTCTTCTCATATGTTGATTGTGTTACCAAAATCAGGTGGTACAGACAGGACTTTATAAACAATCATTTATGTTCAAATCTCAAGCCACGTATTTCTGGAACCTACCAAGTGGGCATCGTAAGACAAAAGAGGCTGTGAAGCTACAGTTACGTTGATCTTTTCTTGCAAGAGTGTCACCATGCCTTAGAAAAGCCTCTTTTTCCATGCAGTTACAGTGCAGTTGTTATGCAAAAGAGATTTATAAGAGCATTATAAAGCATCATGGTTTTCACATCAATCTTTCTATGACTTGATAATTTCACAAACGAAGAGATGACTCTTCCAATTGTCAGACCTGAACTTTAAAGCCTGCCTCTGGAAGTCAGCTGTTCTTTTTCTGGGAACCCCACTGCTATCAGAAGCAATTAAACTTCATTAGCAATAGCAATCCCACAGTTGGAAATACCCCGCTTCACAATTCTAGGAGCAACGCAGAAACCAGAATGCAGCTCAATATATCATTGACTCTGCCAGATAACAGGCACTAAAATACTCCTCCCAAAAGTGTAAAGGCATTTGAACTGAAGTGAAACATTCTACCTTTGTTACAGCCAGGAAAGGAAATTAAAATTATTAATATATGTAAAAGCAGTCAAAAGGATCTGCTGGTACAAATGTAGCCATTTTAAATAGAGGAATTAAATAGGCATTAAAATCCCCAGCCCTTACTCCTGGGCTTCATCTGATAATGAAGAACAGTGCTGACAACAACACCAGCCACTTGGCAGTGAGAAGTTGTGCTTGCTGTCCCAGCAGCTGCACATCAGCTGGGAGGACGGAACCGCCCTTTATTTATTTCCTCTGACTTATCCCCAAACAGGTACAACCCTTTCTTCAACCCTCCAACATTGTCACTATTGCTTCCCAGTTACTGTTCCATGAGATTGTCTCTGCCATTGACGAGTCTCTGCCCTATCCCTCTCTGGGTCCAGCTTTGTCAGTGATATTTTTTGCCTCTCTACATGCCATGCAGACTGCCATTTCATAAACCCCATTATAGCCCGAGATCTTGGAAAAAAAGAATAAAATTGTTCATTTTTTTTCATTTTAAACAAAATGTTGCATGTTTAGGAATAAGGATCATAGATAAGAACACCTTCCCTTAACTTCCCCATCATATTTTTGCTGAAGTCAGCAGAGCGTAAACACCTCCCCCTCCCACCCCATCACAATTAATACCTCTGTTCCCACAGACCTTATTTTTCCTCTTCATTGGCTCCAGCTACTTTACATGTTTCCCATGACATAACACAATATTGGGCATTGTATCGGGAGAGGAACCGCCCTGTGATTTACTCCAGCCGCTGCCTTTGCTGGGTGACCTCACAGCAAGTAGTTATTTGTTCATTAATACACAGTCATGTGAGTAACACTCCAGTTGGAGCATTCCTGGGGGGTATTTCACAGGCTTTTATTTTTAAATTGCATTCTCGATATTGGAGTAAATGCTTGGGTGTTTGTACTACTGTGTCCTGAGGCTTGTAGTCCACATCACCTGCCTCCCCCATAATTGCAAATAGACTATTTTTCCATTCATTACAGCATCACTATTTTTGGATATAAAACTGAAGAAGATCCTGATATGGTGGGACTCTGTATATAGGGAACCAAGACAATCCTAGCACATTTGCTAATAAAGCTCCAGTGAACCCTGGCGAGGTTCAAGCCTTCTGCTACCTGAACCTTAGCAAAGATTTACAAAGTAGCTCCGTATCTCCTGAGGCGAACATCTCATCTGCTGCAGCCCTGAAAGCTCAGTAATTCTGAAATACTAAACTCTAGACCAGAATACATAGGGGGGGGGAAGAGAAGAAAAAAAATAATTCTGAAGCTCATGTATATGATTGGTAGTATAAAAGTCTCTCTAAACTCTGAATCAAAGACCCTTTCTTCATACAAAACCGTATTAAATCCCTTTATTCCCCAAAACATACCATTTATATATATAATGCTGACCTGGTCTGAGCTAAACAGAACCAATTCCGTTCAGTGATTTTACTTCTCAGCTCAGTCTCTTCTAAGAGGTTGCACTTCCTGAAGCTAACAGCATGGTTTTGCAGGCCATGTCTGCCACTGCAAGAGATAACGCCTGATGTTCACAGTTACTGACAGGGACTGGTGTACAGAAAGGCTCTTGCTTATATACTTGCTCCTATAGTGACCAAGGTCACTGCTGCATCTTCTGTGCTCCACTTGGGGTGCTGGGAAGCAAAAGGTCGCAGGAAAGTAAAAGGTTGCACCTACAGGGAGGAATGGACGGGACAAGTGGTCATCTCCTCTTTACATACGCTCCATCTAGTCACGTAACAATGCTGATTTGTTTTCTAAGTGATTAACTGATACTTCAAAAGTCCCTTTTGGGAGGCTGAACACATCAACTGGTTCCATAACCAAGAGATCCAATCTCATACAACAAATAGCACATAGCATGACAGTAGGGTATCACAGAGTTCTCACTTCTGACAGTCCAAACACTCTGGCAAACATCCGAGTTAAAGAAAATAATGTTTAAAGAAGCTTTATAGATAGAATACAAAGCTTTTCCCTTCATGTCAGGCTACGAGGGGCATTTCACTAATGCAGATTGTTCCAGTTGTCGACCTGCTGACAGAACCAGCATATGTGACAACAGTCCTTCATGAATGCCATTGCCTCTCGAGCACTGCGGGCAGCCAGCAGTACCAGCCGGTGCTCCTCGGGGCTGCATTTCTATAATCGCTCAGTCTGAATAAGGGAAAGGATTTTTCACTTACCCTGTTAAGTCCCTTGATGGACCAACTCCATCAGGACAAGACTCTTCTCAGGCCCCTCTCCACTTCTTACACTGTAGTGCATCATGGCGATGAGAGCCCTGGAGAGCTTTTCTCTTTAGCAGAGCAGATTACAGGGCAGAGATGGTGAGGCAGATTTTTGGCCAATTTTGTCTCAAATAAGAGCACCACTGAGTGCCAAAGTTTTGGCCTAGGAGCCATATAAAACCTGGTTCCTCATGCGCTGCAGCCACAGGCTTCATGGCAGCGACAGAGTCCCTGACATCCACACTCAGAAGGCTCCTATGAGCAGGTCTGCACTTCACCTTTCCTCAGGGCTACGTTTCAGCTGGGGCTGGTTCTGCAGCATCACTGGACTCACTGAGCTACGAAGGGCCAGGCTGGTTTCACAGTACAGTACCAGGAAAAAAAATGTCAAGCACAGTGGTAATTTCTCTTCAAGATTTCTCAGAAAGCCACCTCTGCTGACTATGTCAATTTGTGGATTCCAGCAGCATCCAGGCTGGGTTCAAAAGTTGTCTGTGAGTTTTCAGGCCTCCTGCAGCCCCGCTCATTCTAGCCGCTTCCTTCCCTGTGGGTATCAGCCTACGCTGAACTCTTTCAGAACTCCCTTACACTTTCTCTTCTTACACCCACTTCCTCGCTATTGCTTATGTTTTTCTCATGTCGGTAGCCTGTGAACCATCTCCTAGAAGTTCCGCAAAGAAAACCAGGACATAGTTCAGCACACTTAGAGCACACGCAGACAACTTTATTGCCGAGTTTAAAGTTGTTCAGAGAGTAGGTAGGGACTGAAGTGGCTCCAGCTGGCTGGCGATAAAAAACTACACTTGAGGTTTAAGATGGAAAACATAGGATGATGATGGGAGATCACTTCCAACTGAACTGTGCTTGAGCAGTAGATAGATAGAAGATACCTGCAGTCGCAAAGAGAAGTGAAAACGTCAGACTAGTAACAGCTCTAAAATAGGTTGGGAAGAGAGGAGAAGGTGGCTCGCATAAATGAACGACGATGGCAAAATTAAGCATCTCAGCAGAGAAAACTGTCAGCTTGCAGCCAACAGCTGCAACAGTCAGAGCGGCAACATGGTTCACCTGCAGCAGATGCTCCACATCTTTGCCATTTAACCATTCATCAAGGTAGGGCACCAGATAAAGAATACTCATTGAGTGAGACTCAGGACACCAAGTTCTATAAAATAACATTAGAAAATGCATTTATATAACAGGTAAGAATTCATTTGGAATCAATTTATGGTATTGAGGTATTTTTACAAAGCCCTTTGACTTTCAGCATCATTGTGGCAACCAACCACCTTAAGAATCCCCAGTGCAAGGATGGAAAGTGCCGATTACCAGGTAAGATGCAGACACTAGTGCTGTGACTTTAAGGTGTTACTGATCTTTCCCCCAACATCCAGAACTACATCTCCTCTTCCATATCTTGGAATATTTACACCAAGTTCCATTAAACATTTTTTTTTTAATTAAGATTATAAACCTACATGAACTTGAGTGCATTTCCTGACATGACAAGTCAGTTTGAACAATCTTAGATGACCCATCTCCTGGGAATTAAAATAAATGTTATTCTTGTCACACCTTCATATGGGCTGACTTGAAGATATACTCTTTCAAATGTGTAAATATATAGTAACAACTGCTTTAACAGACTGACTGACTTCTCTCTCCCTTAAGACTCTCCTAGATAGCACTTAACTCAGCATTAAATAAGCCTCACCACTTTCATACCCCAAAATCACCCTCTACAGAGTCAGGAAAATTCAGTCCCCAAAGAATTGTTAGTCTTGGATACAAAGCCAGTTTAGGAAACATTTTCCTTGCTCCCCATCAGCCCAGACTTGTTCACCTACCAAAACCAGAGGGAATCTTCTCTTGATTTTGCAAGCTTTGCATGATTAGTTGTAAGAGACATGCTGGCAAGTAATGTTCAGCACAGGAACTGAGCCCAGTTAAAGATTTTCAGAAGAGCCTACATAAAGTGCTGATAATCACCAGTTCGATCAGCCACAGACAGTCACCCTACTTTTGTAATACACAACTTTAAAGAGTAAGCACCGTACATCTTTTAACATCGACGGACAGATTTTGTAACACTGTTCAGAAATTTAAATCAGAAATGTTTACATTCGTTGCCTAAACACTACCCAATAATAGCAGACCATAATAGAATCTAGTGACAATTTTATTTAAAAAAAGAAACCAAAACAACCCTTTGTAACTCATTAAGATTGGTGCCAAAACGGGCACTGGGTCCAATGGTTTGCCAAAGCAGGATTATCCCATTATCTCTCTGAACAAAAAAACAACAAACAACAAGAGCAGAGAAGTACAGCTTTCAGGATGCTAAGTCAAGGACATTTAAACGGCTAATCTCAATATTCTGCTGTAAGACAAATTGAGCAAAGATGTCCTTAGTGTACAGAGAGCTATATTAACCTTTCATGGTAGGTTTTCTTTATTACCAGTATTGGAAATAACTCATGAACATAAAAGCAGCAAGAGAAATAGTCGGACTAACAGCAATTATTTCCCCCCCGGCTCCGCTCTTGCCCTCTCCCTCTGTTCCAAGCTCTCTGTGGATACAGAGACCAACGGGTATGCCGTGTGAGAAGGTAAATCAAATGATACATTTAAAACGGATTTTCATTTATGTACAGCAGTTACCATTCACAGATGTTACACAGTCCCTGCAATTACATTCTTTGTAAGGTAAGTCTTTGCTTTTCTGTGCGGAATCTTCCGATGGAGAAACAGAAAGGAGGAGTAGAATCAAGGAGTAAGGAATGATCACAGTCATTAAAATCGTGGGGAATTTAAGTAGTAAACCCCAGAGAGTCTTCTACAAACTTCCAGAAATAAATGGTGGCAACGTGTATATATTGCAATTTTATTTCATTCGCTCAAACAAAACGTTAGCATGTAAGAAATTTAAAATGACACAATGATAAAAAGAGCAGAGAATGAACTGAGAAACTAAAAAGAAGGTAAACCTAAATGCATGAAAAGTCAACATTCATTAGTGATCATCACTTGATGCTCAGTAACTTTTTTAAAACAACGAACTGGAAATCATTATGACTATCTGAAGAGATTTCAGCACCAGCACTAAGATTTTTACATTCAGTGGGTTTGCAGTTGACTTGGTAGCCACTTGTCTATAGTGCAGGTTTATCACAGGTCAGATCACAGTGTTGAGGAAAGCAACGCCTTCCTGGCATTAGAAAGGATCCCTTAAACTGCCCCCAGCTTAAGACATCCATTGTACAAAAGCACAGAACCACCACGATATGGTTTTTGAAGAACTTACGTTACCAGTAAGCAAAATAATCTTAGCTTCTGCAGTTCATTTTCAATACTGAAATCTCTGGAAACGGTGCAGCTGTCAGTAGGACAGGAAATGTCTACAGTAACCTTTAATTCAATCTGATTTTCTGGAAAGAACCAATTCGGCAAGTTTGGGATTACAGAAAGTATGTATGTAGAAGCAGCACAAAAGACGACATCTGTTCCTTTTTCTTTTAAACAGAAATCATGTTAATTGTAGACCAAGGCACAAAACGTTTAGTGCATAAGCCAGTTCCTTGCACAATCTAGTAGTTCAGCCTTTAATTTTGGACCGCTTATACCCATTCACGCTATTCCACTATGCTACTCCTGAACTCTCCTAGAAACAAATCAAACATGACTTCTGACACGGGTAAACTTCCTTAATGCTCAAAAAGTCCGTGTAAAACAAAAAGTTACATCAACAAAGATGAAAATGCCTCCTTTTGTTTTTGAGAAAAACAGTACTTGACAAGCTTACTACAGATTATTTTTTTTTTTAATGCTTTCAGTACATGCATGCAGAAAAGTGTTTCTGTTTTTCTTTTAAAAAATTACTAACAAATGGAGTTAGGCAATATTACTACTGTGGTTTTCTCTTAGAATTTGAACCTATAGAAACAGGAAATGTTTGAACTGGAGAAAAATTTCCCATTGAAGCCTTTCCAAAGCTGTAAGCGCTATTTTGCTTTGGTGTTCAGCACTTAAAGTATGTTATTGAAAGCATTTGTCCTATGAATGGAGCTGTATATACTTTTAAGCTGAAACATTAACCTCTACAAAAGTTGTAAGTAAACTTTTCTTTTGGATCAGCACAGATCCCAAAGCAAACACGGCACTGTTACAGCTCAGAAAAATTGACAGTGCAAAGGAAAAAGGGAAGATTTTAATCCATATTCTTTGTCCAACGCACTACAGATCCAATTCACAGAACTTCTATGTCACTGAATTGTACCACATTAAAAAATAAAAAATAAAAAAAAAGAATAAAAAAAATTCACAAGCATAAAATCTGAAAACTCTAGGAAGCAGAAAGTTATCACCTCCCCTAAAAAGAGATCTCCAATTGTTGACGAAAACCAATGGCATAGCATTGCTGTTTTTCAGGGTTTGGGTTGTGTGGAGTTCTGGGCTTTTTTTGTTGGTTTTGAGTTTTCCAGAAGGAGGGTGGCAGATAAATTAGGAAGAGAAGGGGACAATTACTGTGGCCTGATGCTCAGTCATTCTAAGGTAACTACCTGCTGTTCTGTTACGTTAAACAATCAAAAAAGGAGTCTCAGAAAAAAGGTGAAGCAGAGGGTCATGGTAAAAAGGTCAAGGACAACACACTTACACAGCAGCATCCGCAGTAATTCAGATGCCTACACGTTTGTTCTCTCACTGAGAAATGAGTTCGGTTCACATGGGAGTTTCAGAACCATTATGGAAGTATTACTGAATTTCAAATAGAAAACTGAAAAAAGATACAAAAGGATTAAGTACCTGGTTCCATTAACATGGTTACTGATAAAAGTCACGTTTTCCTCATTATTACACATGCATGTAAGATGAAGAAAAAGTGCAGAAAGTAATAAAAATGTGTCACCTTCCCCCTCCCTCATCCCGCATCTTTCTGGGCATATATTAAGCCTTACAAATGAAAAGGCTACTCTGTGACATGCAATTTTTCTTTTAATTAAAAAGCTGGCTGTGTTGTGTTACATTACAAAAATGTCCACATGCATAAATCTAAAAAAAGCCCCAAAATCTACTGTAAATCTACAACATACTAATGATTTACATTTGACTGCTGATTCGCATTATGTAGAAGTCTTAGATTTGGTAAAGCATCGTAACAATGTAGGAAGGCATCTACATCTTTAAACTCTGGACTGTATTTGCTTTTTTTTTTTTATTTTCCTATAAAATTGCATGAAGGCTAACTAAGAGAGGCTTCCTATCATAAAATTCCAAAATCTTGATATGTCATCACTGTCTAGGTCATTCACTTACAAATATTGCCCTTTAAAATCACATTTTTTCTAATTGTTCCATGTTTTGTGAACTGAACTTCTACACATCTGATCTTTTAAATTATTCATGGAAATATCAGATATGATAGGAAGACAAACCTGAGATACATTTGAAGTACAACAGTATAACTCGCTAACTCCTTCATTAATAAAGAAAACCTCTCTGAAAAGCCTTCCCAAGCTTTTCCCTGTTGTTTGTCTTAACAACAAATTCCGAAACATGTGCAATTTTATCTTGACATGAGTAGACTTCAAAGCACTGTGATCTTGTCTGACAGGTGTAGGAATTTCTGCATAATCATTACAGTAACTTTTAAAGTCTTTTCCACCCTGCTGTAAAGGTCAGAAAAAAGCTGCAAACTAGGAGGGGAATAGCGTATCACCAGTGATGTGTCTGAAGCTTTTCAGAATAGGTTGTTTCTCCCTCCTTCCAAGTGTCAGTCTGTCTGTCTCTGTTTTCTTCTAACAGCTCACAAAACGTAGTCAGTTTTATACCAAGTTAAAGAGTCACATCAGCTTAGTACTAGTCTTTCTATGCAGTATTCGACTTGCTGAGTTCCTGCCTGATAGCTAGAGAGAGAGAAAGAGAGAAAAAAAGTTAACAAATCAAATCAACAAAGTCAAGGCAGAAAATCAAAATGCACAACGGACCCCTTCAAGAAGGCTCACCCTGCACCAACAGTCTTATGACGTAATAACCTATATGTAAGAGAGCTTCACGTAGCTTCAGACAAGCATCACTCTCAACCACACAGTATCCTTTTTCCTCCTGAGGTTTGTTTTATATCTTATTTTTCAGTCCAGCAAGTCCATGACCTTACCTGATGATAATCACTACCCCCTGGGACTATCAAGAAGTATATGGGCTCATTAATTTTGTTTGGTTTAAGAGCAGCCTCAGTGCCCTCCCTTGTTTGCATCACACTGCTCTAAAGGGCTGTGGTAGACAGCACAGTCAAAACACAGGAAAAATCACTGTGTTCTCCACAGCCCAAAATGAGCCTTCTCTTTCTACAACATCAGTTGAAAACACTTGATATTTTACCACCATTGGTATTGGTTTAGTATGAATTTTTCCCCCACTCTTTTTCCCATTTCTCCTCCCCCGCTTTGTTACTTTCCACAAAGAAAAAGAAAATTTACACCAAGGTGAAAAATTACACACAGAGTTTCATTTTCTTCTTGACTGGTGGACCTTTAAGATTATGTTTTCTCAGTGATTTTCCTTAACTAGAGAAGACTACTTAGGAAAATATCTTCTGTTAAATAAAGATTAAAATCACAAGAATGTTTTTCTTTCACTCCTATGTTATAGACCAAGGAGGAAAAGACTGAAAGCTGGAAGCACAATCCTAGTCTAAATATCACCAGTTTTGAAATATGCACCTCAGCAGCTCTGTATTATTTAAAAATAACCCACCTATCACCACATGATACTAAGAATAACCACAAGTTGCTCAAATATATCATCCCTCCAACCACATTTAAATAGGTCTGCCACAAATAGATGTATACCACCAGACTAAGAAAAAAGCTATTTTTACCAATATTATAATGTTGAAGCTAGAAGCACATTTTATTTATGTTGTTGTGCACCTGTAGCTACTTACTCTTAAGACTGAACAGCAGCAGGAAACAAGTTGTTACCTACCATCAATGAGTTCCTCCTTTAATTTCGTTAACTCCTTCCTCATTTCATCTAAAATGTCCTATGGTGTCAGAACATAAACAATAGATTAGTTTTGCAACATGAACAGATTAGTTTTGCCACATGTAATTTTCTGTGAAGAGAAATTCAAAATTCTTCCAATCTTTAACTTCTCTGAAATGTACTGGAAAAACCTGTAAGCCCTTTAGCTTCCAAGCTAAGCCCCAAAACCTAAAGCATCCCCAAAACATTCTTACTGCAGGTGCAACGAAGAAAAAACCTTCTCTAGAAGTCCTACAAATTGATTTCTGTCAAACTTACGAGAGAAGGGATATAAGTTAGAATATTGCACTAATGTAATTGTTAAATTCAAAAAAGTAAACATCCAAACCTCACAAAAACCTGACACATGCTTTTAAAGAAGGCTTAGCTACAGACAAAGCATGACCTGGAATGCATAAAAAATTAGCTGACTAAAATCTGCAAGCACCTGTGATTCTGTGAGGAACATGCCACCAGTTACTGCAAAGGGCAGTGGCAATTAAGAGCTTGCCCTGTGTCCAGCAGAAATAAAAGTGTGAGATGATTTTGACTCCAAAAACTTAACAGAGGCAGCATGAGTCAGTGTGTTAGAAACATGGGAGAGCTGTGTGTGTTTTATGGGATGACAGGATCCCCATCTTCTGTGCCTTCAACTCAAAAGAACCACAGAGAAGAAAAAAAAACAAACACTCCAGAAAAAAATCAAAGAGAAAAGGGGAAAAAAAAAAAAAAAAGGCAGCCAGACTGCTAGCAGCAGCAGCATTTCATGGAAGCTGGAAGCAAGAGTACCACAAATCCTCGACAAGACAAAACAGGAGTACCCCTTGAACAATCCCCTACATGCTCCAGAACCACCCCCAGGCCAGAACCTGCTCTGGAACCACACAACAAGCAAGAACCCACTCTAAAACCTCTACAGAGTCATGAATATAGAGCCGCCTTGCCCCAGGGCAACAGCAAGCACATCACTCCCTTTTTCAAGGACAGGGATCCAATTTGAGCAGAGCCTTGCCTGGAAAGAGGCAGATCACACCCATAACATACAGTGTGCTCAGTGCCTCTACCAGAGAAGTAACTAGCACCATCTCAACAGATTCTTGAAGAAAAGGAGCTTCTACCAGCTCAGTGTGGACTCACACAACCATAAAACAGTATCAAGACCTCAAACGTGACTCCCCATACTGCACAACTCGGATGGGCACTGAGAAAGCACAGCACTGCTTTTGCCCAAGCAGCACTCAGCAAGCCACCAGCAGGTCAGCTACCCCCTCTTCAAGACTGCTACCTACACCAGGGACACCCTGCTGGACTGCTCCTCACCCTGCTACACATTGGCCTCGCAGTTCCCAAAGACCCTAACGATTACTAGATGCACCACGAAGCACAACAGGGCAAAAATACACAGCAGCATTCTCACGCATGGCCAACTCCAAACGAGTCTGCTGGGGTCAGCACCAGCCTGATGCCTGAGGCAACAACCGCTCTCAAAAGAACACCTGCACTAAAAGCATCGCGGCGGGGGTGGGGGGGGCTTCGGAGTCAGAACACATAGCAACTAGGATGATTAAGGGAGTGGAGCATCTCCCTTATGAGAAAAGACTGAAGGAGCTGGGGCTCTTTAGTTTGGAGAAGAGGAGGCTGAGGGGTGACCTCATTAATGTTTACAAATATATCAAGGGTGAGTGTCACGAGGATGGAGTCAGGCTCTTCTCGGTGACAACCACTGATAGGACAAGGGGTAATGGGCTGAAACTGGAACATAAGAGGTTCCGCTTAAACTCGAGAAGAAACTTCTTCTCAGTGAGGGTGACGGAGCCCTGGAACAGGCTGCCCAGAGAGGCTGTGGAGTCTCCTTCTCTGGAGACATTCAAGACCTGCCTGGACACGTTCCTGTGTGGCATAGTCTAGGCATTCCTGCTCTGGCAGGGGGATTGGACTTGATGATCTTTCGAGGTCCCTTCCAATCCCTAACATTCTATGATTCTATGATCCCTTACACTCACTTGCCCCTCTGGGGGTCCTGTTTTTAGGAACATGGTATGTCCACTCGGTCTACAGATCACTAATGCTCTTCACTAATAGCTCCTGTCTTCATACAAGTCACAAGAGATCCCTCACCAAGCCTTTGGTTGCACAGATTTGTCTGCTTTGCAAGTGTACTTGACGAAGGCCTGTCACCTACAGGTAACTGTAACCAAACAATTTCTAAAGCATCCCATAACATCTTTTCCCTATCTAACACAGCTGGCGTCTGTCACCTTCTTCCCACAAGACCGTCCCCTGCTCTTAGCCAGGACAGCTACACAGCAGGTGGTGTCACTGGATGCTCTTTCACCACCCACCAAACTCATGACCAGAGGTGTTCATATCTTATATTAAAACACGGTGATACTTTTCTGCTAGAACTGTTCATAGGGCTTGGTGTTTGCTTGTTTGTTTGGATAGAGAGAAGGAAAAGTTTTTCAGGCAAATCAGTTTCCCAGTTCCATCCATAGTATCAACACCATCCTGTGTGCGCTAATGCAACAGCAGGAACAAACGCCCATGAGAAAGTAATGGGACTGCACAAGACACCATCCTACAGTTACTGTTCCTGAGCATACTGAAAAATATCTGGAGAAAAATAATGACTAATAATTACTAAATCATTATTTAAGTTCGGAACTAGTTAACAAAACAATTATAACCTAGTATTGGACAGCTATAGCCAGGTTTTCTATTCAAAGGATCATACACATACCTGCTTCAATCTGTCATAATCTAGGCCTTCTGACTGTACTCCATTGGCACTGGGTTGCCCCGTTGGTGTAGATTTTGGTCTGCAGTACAAAAACACATCCATAAATTACTGGTCATTCGTTACTACAGGATACATAGGATCTCCCCATCAAACTTGCTAACGTTCATCTATCGAAAACGAAGTCAAGAACCAGAATGAAAAAAAAAATGGTGGGTGTGGGAGTGTGGGGAAAAAAAATCAAGCAGACCCAAAAGACCACACAGCATAGAAAGCAGCAACAAAGAACATTTTCCACACACTGGAAATATTAATTACCATACAAGTAAGAGTTATTAGTTCAAAACAAGAACTTTTCAAGTAGCAGACAGATTTTACTGTCAGTTGTTTCTGATGTTTTCATAATGGGCATGAAAAGCTGAACGCCTTCAAGTGTCAAATACCTTCCCTTTTCCCTTTTCAACCGCTTACTCATTTCAAAAGAGGCTCTCAGAGAAACACTCCCACTAACTAATGACTACATGTCGATGCAGTAACTGTATGAATGCTGTGTAACCACCCTGACAGATTTTCAACATTTGACAGGACGTGGCTGATCAACCTTATCTAACTCCGTTTCAGTTTAAATCCTTCCACGCATTGCTTTCTAAAGCTACCGAAAGCAAATACTGTAACAGCAGCAAGATTTAGAAGATGATAGTTGAGAGGAACTTCTAGTGCTTTGGACTATGTCGTGTCTGATCTTTGCTAACTTAATATTCTCTTCAGAAATCAAAAACGTGCTTACCCAGATCATCTTACATTTTTAACGTACATTCCAGAAGCGGCAGTTTTTCTACTTTCTCACTTCTCTTTTCTGATCCTCTCTATTTACACAAGGAGTAAACTCAGACTCTTGTACTTAACTACACTCCCACAGGGCCTTACATACCTACAGCTATGAGCAGAGACAGAACGCAGATGCCAACAGCAGGAATACTGAAATGGTTCTGCAAATCAGGGGTGGGTGGATGGAGTGGGACAGAGAGGGAGGAATGCTCTGCTGTTCTTAATTACTTGGTGAACATTCTCTCTCCACTAGTCTGGAAAACACTAAGCCAAAAAGAAGCTGTTGATAAAATTGCTGACTGTTCATGCCAAGAGGTTTCCCCAGTATTTAGAATTATCACAGTATGCTAAAGTTAAGGAAGGGCAGGGTATTAGTAGACTAAATTGGGTCCTGTTTCGTTGTCCTTGTATGTGGCATCGCTGAACAAAAAAGCCTGGTCTAAACTCAGTGTGTCACTTCAAAATTCTTACATTGGGGAATCCATTAAACACTGCATTTTTCTGGATTTGTTACCTGAAGGTTCAGACTTATTTATTATGATGGAAGGTGGCCAGGAACAAAAGATGACAAACCAGCAGGAAAGACACAGTTCTGCACTTGATCTTCTCTCAAATACACAGAGTAGAACTATCCTTTTTCAGAATAAAGCAAAAGGTGTGAAAGACACAAACAATGTATTCCATTGCTTTAGGTTTTCCACTTATATATTTTAAATTTAGCTAACACAAAAAAGCTGTATTCTCACTCAGGAGAAAAAGAACAGTGAACCTATATGTTTTTCTTTGTTTTTACAAAAATGATTGCCTTCAGCTTTCATGCATCTTCCAAGACAGCAGTTCATCCATGAAGAAATTGTCTGATTACACTGTCTTTATCCAGTACAAGCTGAATGAACCTCATACTGGATTGTCTTGATGACTTTCATAACCTGACAGAACTATTTTCTTATTGTCTAACTAAAGGAAAATACTTAAAATGTGATTCACAACAGAAAAGGGCACATACACCAAAATGTCATTTTGATACTAGAGAAACTTTCTCACACTTGTGCTCTCCAGCAGATACTTTTACCTCTTGTAGGTTCCCAGCATGAAAAATGTGAAGAAACAACATGGGACACAAGAGCTGCCTATTTTTCCTCCCCCTAACCTGAAACAGGGCACGCCTGTGTCACTGAAGAGTCTGGCACATTCAAAAACTCATGAAAACCTTCATACATATTCATAGCTACCAAGTAATTACGGTGACAGGACATTTTTGAACTGGTACACCCTTGCTCATTCACCTTTTCAAAACACAATAACTGAAGTGCAGGTGTTAGAAACCTCTTGACGATATTTTTTTAACATTTCATGATTATTTCTGTGCACTGACAAGATAGTTATGACCAGCCTAGTGGCATTCATTTAGGAAAAAAACTGCCAGCAGCTAACCATGCAGAGCCGAGTGAGCAGAAGGGATTGTATTGACTGTTCCTTTGCTGCTGGACTTTCCTTCAAAGCAGAGAGGTGCAGGAGCATCCTTGCATTGTTATACCAGCTCGGTTCTTCACTTGGGATCACAATATTCAATTGCTACAGCTGTTTAGATGTAAGTCTACAGGTCTTTAAATGTAAACTCCATGAGAGGAATTGCTAACGTTAATATTGCCCGAAATGCACCGAAATGAAATACATGATCCACCAGGTAAGACAGAATACAAAATATTCAGTAACTTGACAGTGGAAGAAGCTGGAAAATAGAATTCACCTTGCAACCACCAGAGAATCTACAGTGTGTGCTCATGCTATGAAGGCAAACCACAGTTTAGGATCTTTTACAAAACTCTTTAGATATTGACAGTGCTTAGTTCATTATGTAATAATTACTTGTTCAAAACCATTCATCAAGATGAGATCTTTGGCAATTGTTGCTTCATCATGTATCTACACCTCAGACTGCAAACACTGACTTATTCCAAGCAGAATAGCACGAGTTTCTCTGATTCTCCATATGTAGTTTCTGATCATTTCCATTGACTGTCGTTTTGTTCCCATATACTGCAGCATGACAGCACTTCAGCCAACATGACTGGAAAGAGAATCAGTGGCCTCTCAAATGCAATTCCTGGCAACTGATAACAGACACCTACTACCTGCCTTAATGGAAGAGCCCAAACAAGAATATGACTAATATTTTAATAAAATTACTTACTACTTTAATATTTTAACGAGGTGACTTTAAAGAAGAGCTCTCCACAGACTGTTCACATTTCTTTTGTTTCAGATCTTTAGAATAGAAAGACAGTTCTACTAATCGTACACTACATACTCCTCCTGTCTGTCACAAATCTCAACAGGAAAGCTTCTTTATAAACTGTACCACTCAGCCTTAGAAGCGTATTCCTTTTCGCTTTCTGAAATGCAAGACATTCTTCATTCAAGACTGCAATTTGTAAACTAGATATTTTCTAATCTCAGACGAATCTAGCTGCCTTCCCCCCCCCCAAATTATCTTATTTTTCCTCACTCAAAAGAAAGAGTAATGGTGAATGCAGTTGCCATTATCTTAACTACTGAAATTCAGTAAATATAGAAGGTACCAACCAATCATTCCCAAGATGGCTAAAGAGCTCCCCCGTGTGGTTTTTCATAGCATTGCCTAATTGGACAGTGAAGCAATCTTGATAGTCCCTAAACCACCTCAAATCAAGCATGCAAGATAAAGATTTTATTCATGCCAACATGCAGAATACATCACCCAAGATAAGTAGCTAAAAGGTGAACTTTTCATACAAAAGATTAAGTAGTCACCACGAGTGCCTTCATGAAAAACAAAGCTGGAATTTGATTTGGCAAATTCAGAGGGTCTATAATGGATTATCGGTGGAAAGCTCTTAAAACTTGAAGGTTTTCAAATGTCAGTATTTTAAGGCTACCACTACAGGGAGTGAAACTGAGATCTACAGTTTAAAATACACATGATGTTAGTTCTAACTTCTTGTGAATATGTTCTCAACACAAACATTAATTTATGTTTATGATGACTTTTTTTTTTTTTTTTCCTTTCTGATGTTTGTCAGGTAAAATCTATTTGTTACCTTTACTTAATTTGCAACAAGCAGATGTGACAACTCACCTGGAAAATTAACTGCTACTCCTGTGTATCTTAAACTTACACTTTTGAAAACCTCCTTCCCAAAACACTGCAAATGGTTCACTAAATCCTGCCATATCCAACAGGAATTCATACCTTTGCAGGGCAAGACTGTCCGAAAAACAGTATTTAATATGACTTCATAGCTGATTCTTAAGCTGCCTCAATTTGCTTTTGACACCATTTGCTTTTGATCAATCTGAAAATGGGCTCAACTGGACAAACAAAGTATGAAGAGGAACCTGGTGGTGCATGTGGTGATTACTAATCCCTGTAGAAAAAGTCCAACCCCGAACTGGTCAAAATGGTTATTACAAAATCTCAAATCCCAACAGGATGATACCTGTTTAATGAATCATAGAACCTGTTTTCAGAAGCAAGCAGATTTTTCCATGGAGATTCCCGTCTATGAAGGGGAAAAACACTACCTTAACAAACTATAATAGCTCTTAATTTTGTTCAGTTTTAGCACCTTAAATACCATGGAGTTTCACTAGTTGTGTTCCAAGAGCTCTACTTGAATGCTTCAGGAAATACTAAAAGAAAATAGCTTAAGTCTTTTCAAAGTCTGCTACAGAAAAAGCTCCTTATTTTAAACAGGGCACTAGTTATTTTTAAATATTTAGAACATTCATTCTGAATAATTCCTTCATTGTCTACCTGTTTGGAAGCTCTGAAGAAAAAATTTTGCTTACTTGCCAATTTCCTAGGTATGCTTTGTTTAATCCACATAAATGACTCTTATCCTCTCTGTAGAGATCAGAAGCATGTTCTCGAGCCTTACCAGGTGAAAGACACCCCCTTTTGGCAAACACAGGATTGGTGTTTCAATTAACGGCACCCTTTAACTAATTCACTCAAAGAAGAACAAGCTGCTTGCTGAAATAGACTTGGCAACTGTAGAGAATTAGGAAAAATCCAAGGATATTCAAGAGAGACTTTTACGAACACTTTTCTTTCTTAGCCTGTGAAGCATCCCTCATCCTGGCAGGGCAAACTGTCAACACTAACTAGAAAACTGTACTAGCACTCTTAAAACATACACTATGTCACCTTCCAGCACTGGAAAATAATACTGACATGTAATAAACATGGAATTCTTATTCTGGAAGTACTTTTAGAGTATACACCCAGTGAGGCTCTCCTCAAGCTGAATTCTATCAACACTTTTCATTGCATGACTGAAGACAAAACCTTGATAGAGAGGTTTTCTCAATATGTTTCAAGAAAAGCCTCAAAATTCCTCCATGCTCCTCTAGATCAGAAATTTTTTTTAAACACACCTCTGTATTTCACTGGTTCAAACAAGAACAATGCAATAGGATGCATAAAACAGTTTTCAAGAAGCTATGGCTGTAGGGACAGGTAGAACGAAGACTTGAAGACATCCCAGACTCCCTGATACGCAATCTTGCCCTATTTATGAATCCCTTCACTTTCGTTGACTGCTTATCTGTAGAGTGTCTCTAGCCAAAGGGCCAGGGGTAGCAACTGTATTAAATGACATGGAATCTAAAATGCTCATTACGATTCCTCACACAAATTATTTCTGTGACAAGCTCCCCCTCAATGCCATGTATCGATACGTCCATCTGCCTGAAAACAAGAGACCTTGGTTAAAGCAGGTAAGACCTACTGGAGGTGAGAGGGAGGAAGGTGGGGAAGTCAAGGCTAAAGGAAAGGCAGTATTTTGTTACACTGACAGTACAGCAGAGAGGACATTACCACCAACATCACCTACTTTTTGACAGAAAACGAAGCAAGCAACCAGAATCAAGGCTGCAGACATTTTAAGCTCCTGGACTTAGAAAGACAGACAAGAATACTGCTGCAGGCTGAGAATGTTTCGTGCTGTGGTTTAGAACTGAAGACCTCCACTCCATGGCAACCCTCGCCACGAGTAATGTCACTTAGAGAATAATGGGTTTTTCTTCTCTAATCACCAAATCTCGCATCGTTGTTTCCAGCAGGCCAGAATTTTAAAAATGCAAGCTGCTTCAAACACAACATTCTCCAACTTAATATGTTCTTTTGTTTTCTCTCAAGAAATGCAGGTAACTTTGTCAGATTATCACAGGTCAGAATCCTTTAACCTCCGTACACAGAACATACAGGAATTCTGATGTGAACCACAAGCCTTCTGCTTAATGTAAATGGCAATTAAATACACCTTAAAAAAATTTTAAAAAAGTTCTAAGCAGCCTTTTCACTTTTTTTTTTGCATTACTGAGATGCCTACTAAACCAGTGACAGACTACTAAAGTTCCAGGTGACAAATTAACAAAGACTGGTTAATGCACTAAGTATGTAAAGTATTACTAACACTTCTTTAGGGTGGACTTCCTTGGATTGGTATGGGACAGCTACTGAAAACTGTCACAGAACCAAATCGTACCAAGATGGCTTAAATATCTGGATAACCATTTTACGACTAGCACAGAATCATAAAGGAGAAAGACTATTCACTACATTTACTACAGAATAGATGAATCACAGCACCGAATTTGGTTTCCTTTGAAGGGCATTTCAGACTTTAAAATTTAAAGAAATAGAAAGAATTAAAGTGTACTGCGACAAACATACACCTTAATAATTGAAGTTATATACCAGCAATTGTTATGGACTCTTTTGGGGTTTTAGGTTTCACTACACTGTCCAAAATTTCACTTATTAGCATTCTCCAAAAGCAACTCTCCATTCCTAATTAAACTGCCAAATGCAGTTTCACAGCAGTAATTTTAAGCACATACATTTTGCTTTTAATTTAATTTAATACATTTTGCTATTTTAGTCCAGTATCTTAAGCAGCATGAGCAACAACAGCAAACATATAGACAATTGGCACAAAAAGGAGTACCTGGAGATAACGGGTGACTTGCTTCCATTCACTGTATTTGTTCTTTCCCAAGGCTTTCTTGTTAGTTCTGAAAAAGATAGTGAGAAGATTAAAAACTGTCTTTTTCTATTTGTAGTGTTTTATATGAGGAAACTTCAACTTAAGTCAGTTGTTGGGGTTTTTTTGCTGTTACTACATTGCATTAGTTCTTTCATATCAAGCTATACCTCCTGTTGTATCCGTCTTAGTTTTAGCCATACTACCACTCACGTTGTGACAGCAGCTTCAAGCCTTACTTTCGTTCTCTACATTGTAAATGACATTTGATTTTTAATCAGGATTTAATCCAGCAGGAGAACGTCTGCTTATACTTCATGTATCTGATCGCTTCAGTTGTGAAACATGGAATTCTGGACCTATAACTAAACAGACAGTTTCAAATACGGGAAGAAGATGCTTTTAAGCTAAGGGAGTTTTCTCAAGCTGCTAATGAATTACACAAAATGAATTCAGTGTCAATTTCAATGAAGGAACAGCATGGATGATACAGCCTCATACAATTAGCATACCTTTCAGCCACAAGGTATTTATTTTCCAGAGTCTCACTCCCCAAAAGATACTTGTAAAGTTTCCCCCTTTAAACATAATACACACTCAAAACTAAAGGTACATTTCCCCTCGGATGCAGAACAGATTGTAATTTACTTACCACCTGTGATACCAGACCAAGTTTTACTGTGCATCTCTTCTCCCGTCTGGGCAGCTTATACTCTATAGGCAAGCACTCTATTATACACCTCAGAAGAAGATTTTTGGGGCTAGTCTATAGGCACGAGCCTGATTTGTTGGCAAGTTTAAAAAGCCCAACCCATCTTTGTACATGCTCATGCTACGCTTTCCATTATGGAGCCTGCTTTCAGTTCTGCTTAGAATCCTCTCCAATAAACTTTGACTCACTATCACGAGTTTATTACAGTGATCTAATGTCACATGTGAAAGTGAGCTTTATTGTGCAGGTTTGTTTGTCAACAGCAGACAGAAATCACAGCCAAAACAAAGCAAACAGTTCAGCTAAGGACTTTTTATTTTGTGTTCTTGCATGTTGAGTCAGGTTTTTAACTTTTTTTCCTTTAGTGGTCTCACCTAAGCCCTTCCAATTCTCACAAATGCTGCGTTCCTTAAGGATCAGGCTTTCATTCCTCACTATCTGCACGAGTTAAAACAGTTAAAATGAGTTTAAAACAGTGAACTGTTATTACTTACTTGCTATCATTACTTACTCAGGATTTTTATGTGCCACTGATCTTATCACTTTATTTCAATTTGGTTTGCTCCCTCTTTTGCATCATTCAGTTCTGCTAAGCTAGGTGAGCTGAGAGGCAGAAATGCCCTTTCAGAGTCTTATATTCTGAACTGCAGAAGTCTGCTAGCATAGCCTGAGATCCAGCCAACCACAGGTTGCCAGTGCCAGTAATAAGTCTCTAAGCTTAATTTGATATTCCAGGCTTCAGGACTTGTCCTGCCACAGGAGTTTTTTTAGCAGGATTTTAGCTGTATCTGCAAAATTGATGCTCAAGGACCACATGATTGTGCTCATTTAGCTGAAACAGCAACACTGTCGTACCTCTGTAGCCTGTCCTGTAGTTTTGAGCTCGTTTTGTTTATATTAACACCCAACACTTTTATATTAGGTTTTACTTAGCTTTATGTGACACTGTGTTTCTTCCCCTAGAAGGAATATACCATAAACAGGAAAGGACTAATATGTGTCATAATCGTAGTGTAACTCCCTGTATGCAAGGAGAACCAAGCTCAGGACAGAGGAAATGTTTCCGCTTTCAACATCATATTCCTTCTGACACAGAACGTGGAATTCTGATAGATCACCACAAGAGCACATAGGAAGGGTGAGTGCAATGCCAAAGTGCTAAACACTATCAAGCCTGTGTGTAACTATTTAAGTTATATATTATTAATGGTAATTAGACATAATTTACATAAATTTTTGACCTGGCCTCTGCTCAGTGCACCAAACATTCCTCTTAAACATTTTAAAGACATGTTCCAATGACAAGGGACAGCAGAATGATTACCAGAGCATTTTACATCACCAAGAAATTAAATGAAATCTCTTCATTGGAAGGAACCAGGCAAACCTCTGGATGCGTGTGACATCCCAAAAGGTTTGATGAAGCTTCTTATCATGACAATCAATTAAAGGAACCACTTCCACTGTTTTTGATTTTTCTCTTTTGGGCACATACTATTATAAGGAGTGTTCTAAAAGCAGTCATTTCCCCAAGGCTAATATCATCTCTATGTAACAGAATGAAGCAAACACCTAAACTAAGAGAAGGAAGAAGATACAAATCAAGGTTTTAATCTCTTTAAGTAATTTACTGCCTTGCAGTCTAATTTCTTTAGGCTATCAGCTGTATCTCAGTACTAACAGTTTTTTGGTTATTTCCATCCAGACACACTTAGCTCCTAGCTCTTCTTTTTATCCCACAGCCAGGGATTCTGTTTACCCTTCAAGCAGTGGTTTTCAATATTAAGGCCTGTGCACCATCAGGTGGCTGAATCACCTACTGAAGAAGCACACACGTGGCCAAGCAACCCAGAGAGAAAGCTAGAACACATTGGCAACTGGTATATTCGTTACCAAGTCCTTTTCCTTCTGCTTCCAGTGTCTTCTGGGATGACAAACTGCAGATTATACGGCACATCCTCCCCCTTCTGCACACGCATTGCAGTAGGAGGCCAGGGAAGCTAAGGGTACAAGAAGGTGCTACTAAAGGACATGCACCACACTGAATTTAGAAAGGACACTTGCATGTGAGAGAATCTTTACTAAAGTAACTGGAAGAGGCAACTGTTTCTCACTGTAACCATCTTGTACATCTGCCTTGAAGGAAACAAACCACTGTCCCAATGTGTGTCCTGCAATGACTAACACAACTTGTTTTCACATTCAATACCAACTGCTCTCCATGCATCAGCCCCACAGGTTCAACACAGAAGGACCCTACAGCAGGTGTAGTGTTCCAGTGGATGTTCTTTTTATCTGTCATCTTCTGAAACACTTCTGAACCAGGACTCATTCTACAGCAAAATGCCAGGCTGTAATCACGGAAGACGAGGCAGGCTCCAAAATTCAGCACAGCTGATCATTAGTTTTTAGCATTATGGAGTCACAGGGTTCACAAACTTGAGATACTTACCAGGTGTGCTTGTTGAAGAAACCTTAGAAGTTGAAGACTCTGATTCTTCCTGATTAAAAGGGAGAAAGGAGGAAGAGGAAGAGAGAAAAAAACATAACTTTGACTCTTGTGAATCTAACAGACTAAACTAAACATTCTAAATATTTCACTTTTTATATAGATTTAAATAGTTCTACTCAGTTCTATGTAGAAAATGTGAAAACATTATTCACTTCACAAAATAGTGGTTACGTGTATATATATGGTAAAGTATAAGTCTTCTATATACATCATTAGAATTTTTCTCAAAACTTAGTATTGAATAATGTGAAGGAGATAAAATTTCTCAACTCACAGTTTTATCTTCTTTCTGCTCTGGTTCCGTTGATCCCTTTTCAGCAATTCTTCTCCTATAAGCAGAGACAAAAGTTACCCAGATTATCACAGCTTTAAGACAGAAGAATGTTGTTTAGTGTAATTAAAGACATATACAGCTAGATAGCTAGATAATTGAAAATCCGCACGTAAAAAGTACCTTCAAAATGTTTTCAAGGACAAATCCCTCCTGCCAAAGCAACTGTGCAATTCTTTCTACTCTTGAAGTCTGTATCCCCTCCCCTACTGCTACACAAAGACTAACACAGAAGTACTTGATTACACTCAACTAAAAATGGCTATTCAGACACAGTTATCAACTTTACAAAGCAACCAGACGAGCAAGCTGACATTTACTTGATCCTTAGCCAGCTGTAAACAGGCACCAAAAATCCTACCTTTATGACGACTAAGCTGCTGGAGCACAGCAGAAACAGCTCCTTACCTCCTGGCCAGCAGAGCACTCATTTCTTCCATCAACCCGCTGCCTCCCAAGGGAAGTGGTCCATTTCCACGGCCACTGTCTGGTTTAGATGAAGCAGAGCCACCTCCTCCTCCTCCACTTGAACTGGAGGAGTCTTCACCCTTTGTAATACACAAAACAACAGCAGATGCGGCAAATAAAACAACGGCTGACTTCACGAAAGAAGCAAAGTTCACATATGAGAAAGAAAAAACAGAATGCAGTGAGTTGGTAGTACATCCTACAACACTTTCTT
Organism: Trogon surrucura; assembly: GCA_020746105.1. Lineage (NCBI taxonomy): Eukaryota > Metazoa > Chordata > Aves > Trogoniformes > Trogonidae > Trogon > Trogon surrucura. The sequence goes on from CM036618.1 coordinate 107,768,330, forward strand.
TAATAATGAATTAAACCTACCCCAAAAGACTTGATACTGCTATTAATCTTGAACAACAATCATAACCCGTTCAGGAAGACAGGATTTTGTGACAGGAACTGGAAGAAGCGCAGCTGTATTTACCCGTGAGACTTTCCTAAGTTTAGCTCCAGCAAGTGCAGCTGCTAGTCCAGTTAAAGGGCGATTTTCTTCAGACACGAATCCCGCTGAAAATCCAGAGGCAGGGAGAGGGGGAGCAGGAGGTGGAAGGGGAACGGGAGGAACTTGGTTGGGAAGCGGAGGTGGTGGCGGCGGCGGTGGCGGAGGCCCTGAAGGTGGAAGCGGAGGTGGTGGTGGTGGGCCAGGAGGAGGTGGGGCTGCTACTGAAGACTGAGCTGGGCCAGGGGGCAGGGGAGGTGGGGGAGGAGGTGCAGGTGGTCCTTGGACAACACCTAGTATCGAAGAGAAAACAAATACATTACATTAAGAACTTAGAAAAGAAAGACCTTATTTCCATTGAAATACTGGTTCTTTTGTTCAGTGTACGAGACGTTAATACTGGTAAGGGTCCTTTTTATAGGCAAGAAAACACTGCGAGTTTCAGCAGGAGAGAAGTGTTCTTATTAAATGAACTAAAAATATTACATAGTATGCTATCAAAGATCAGACAGTTTCAGAGACATTTACATAGAAAACCCCCTTCAGCCAGATTCTGTGCTGCAACCACAAAGAATCTTACACTGGGGAACAGGCAAAGCTTTTACAAGGAATCAAGTAAGGCACAAGCATTATACCACGTAGGAACAACACTGTGTGTTCGAATGGTGCTAAACACAGAGTGGCTTCTCATTGTACTGACCAGCATCTAACAGACCACCCAAACATCTGAACCCTTGAACTGTTTGAGTTCTGTTCCAATGTCAATTATTAAGCTGTATAAAAATTTTTCCTCTTAAAAAAAAACCAACAAAACATTCCAGGAATCAACTTTAATAATTTAATACAAACACTAATTAGTGAGTTAGAAGGTTGACATATTTTAAGCTGATGAGAACAAATTACTTATTTTTCCTGTGATTCCTTTAATGCTTTAAATTCACATTGATATGCCACACAAAATGCGTTTTGAAGAAAGAATTCTGGTGATCACGGTGTTATTATTATAGGAACAGTTTAAGAAATTGTAACTAAGAAAACAGCCCCACACAAGCTGTCACAAGCTACTAAAAATGCTGCAAAACCACCTTAAGCAACCTCTACAGGCAGGAATTTCACAAATGAGTCTTCCTGTTTTCCTACTCTGCCAACCACTGTGTAAATTCAAAAGCCTTTTGAACTCTCCTGACGTCACTCACCATCCAAGCGCACACTCTTTATTCCATACTACAAGTGAAGCTATTTACCCTATTTCCATTCCACCCCAGAGCAGCTCACACCTTTGCTTAAGACAAGAGGGTATAAACAGGATCTACTCTGCACGGCTTGTGTGTGATGAAGCCACAGTCTGCTCATCCCCCAGGAGCCCCCTGTCCGCACCCTTCACTGAGCTCCTGCAGACTTACATACCAAAACCTGAATCCATGAAATCAATACAAAGCAGGATTCAGGTTAACACGGAAAACACATTTCTATCACATCCGCAGAGTGTCCACCTGCTTAACCAACCTTTTTTTCTAAAGTTTTTTTTTGGCTATCCTGGTAGAATACCACAGGAAGACCTTTCTTTAAGATACATATACGCACACAAACAGCCATACACCAAAATATGACCCCTGTTGAGAAAGAAATGCTGTAGGTGTTGCATATTACCTTCTAAAACTTGACACTACATAAAGAGCCTTAAAGTGGTTTGCACTATTCCTCGCTTAAAGTTGTCATTCACACGTCTAAAGCTGCACGAGCACTCTTCCATAATGGCTGCTACTAGAAAACTAATGATGCTGCCTGTTAACACCACATTCCAGACAAATGAACAGTGCAAGATTTACCAAGCGAGCATTCAACAAGCTCTGTTCTCAACAGGTGAGAGCTTAAGAAATCAGAATTTTACTAATGCCAGGCCACAGAACGCCAGCTCTTATCCAGAGCTTTATCGTTTCCCTTACCCCAGTTTTCCAAACGGTATTTCCTTGTGGTATTAAGATCACTGCCACTTTGGAAGCATCATATTAATTCTTTGGGGCAGTTACGGGCTTTGGTACCAATTGGTTTTGACTGCATTCCTGATTAGTGCATTAGTAGCAATAACAGAAAGCCTTACCCTGCTGGGTCGTAGGTTCAATCGGCTGAGAGGCTGCCTGCAAGACTGGCTCAGAAGCAGAGGAGTCTCCCAGCACAGAGTTTAGAGAGTTCTCAACAGAGGCAGGGGTAGCTGCAGAGGGAGAAGGGAGAACACTAGGCTTGGATGAGGGAGTTGAGGCATTCGGGGAGTTGGGAGAAGGAGAAGCTTGAGGTCCAGAGAGTGACAGAGGCGGAAAGGAAGGCAGTGGGGGGGGAGGAGGTGGCGGAGGCGGAGTTGGACCTGAGGTAGAAGGTGAAGGAACTGGATAAGCCAGGTTTTCAGGAAGCCCGTTAGGAGCCGTAGGAGACGTGGACATTTGGGTCACCGGATTAGAAGCCGACACTGGGAGGACGGGTCTTGGACCAGTAGCTTTGCCCGGTGGACTGCTTATCATTACCGGAGGAGAAGGGGGAAGCGGGGCAAAATTGGGCGCGGACCAGGCAACAGGTTTTGTGTTTGGAGGCAAAGTCGCCGGGGCATTGACGGGAGAAGGGGGCCGAGAACTTTTGTTCAGCGGACGAGGAACCGTAGCATAATGGGGGAGAACGGGGTGGAAAGCTGAGCCTAAAGATGTAGCAAAACGTGATGCAGAGTGCCTTAGAGGCGGTGTAGGGGGAGTGGAAGTCGGTGGTGCAGAAGTCACTACAGCGTACTCCGGTGCGGCCTCTGACATTGGTGCTGAGACTGCTTTTGCATATGATGGAGGAGGTGCTGAAGGAGGCTGGCAACTGGAGTATTCAGGAAGTGGAGTGCTATACGGGGAGTTGTCGAAAGATGGAGCTGGACAGAAGATGGAAAGCAGCAGCAAAGGCAGGATAAAAAAAGGAGAAAGAGAAAAAGGGAGCTAATGAAGCAACAAAACCAGCATTCAAACAAAATGTATAAACGTAGACTACAGTTAGTACCAGAGGATTAGGCACAAGTGAAAACACTATTAGGAAAGTTTTACATATTATCAACAGCTGCTTTTAAGCTTTACCAACTATTTTTGTGCCAACATGTGAAATTACAAGTATGTTCTTGAGCAAGTTTTCTCAAATCCCATCTGTGAGATGGATTAGATATAAGGTTGATTAATACGTCTTTTATCAGCTTTTATCTTCTCATTTGGTTGCAAACTGCAAGCAAGTGTAGTGATCTTAACATTTGCTACAACTCCACTAACACAACTCATACCATAGGCAGCAAGTATCATCTTTCTCTTCCCTAGAAAAAGCTCCATCACAAAATTGAAGGTACTGGGAATAAAACTATTGCCAAAATCCTCTGCTCTAAAATGACTAGCTCTTAAGTACTATTCCTTGGCTTTTACCATGAGCTGGCTTCTTACATAAATTGAGTTTGTTACTAAAGAACAACCAAGTGCTTGACTAATGTTCCATTATACTACCACATTGAACAGGCTTTCAGTTATCATTGGATAAATTTCTGCAGGCAGTGCATTATCTATAAACACACACAATACATTTTACTGAGATATTACTACAATGACAAATTCAGCAGGACTTCATACTGAAAGGCATTTCTCACACTACTACTTTTGCTTGTATAGGTACATATCTTCTACATTAACATACTCAACCTGATATGTTTAGGGTTCATTTTTTTTCCAAATTATGTAACAAGAATGCATCTAGTTGAATAGAATGAACAATAAGGTGTTTAGAATTGTAACTCATCATACTTTGACCAATGTTGAAGGTGCCCAATATGACTCAAGCTCTTCAAGCAATCAGGAAGTACGGCAATAGAGTGAGCAAGTAGTGCAAAAAAAAAAAAAATGTATTTCACGGTTAGTGGAAAATTACGACAGGAAAGTCAAAGCTCTTGGACTTCTTGTCATAAAAGAGAGGAAGCAATTCCAGCAAATAGAAGCCTGAAATACTGACTGTTGTTACGCAACTGTACTCACTGCCCTTTGTTGTTTCTCTTCCACTCCATCACTCAAAGACATTAACGAGTAGTCTGGTACTGGAATACACTTGGTTTTTGAAATTCTTACCAGCATTTGAAATTCTTCTCTCTCTCTCCCATTCCAATTGTTCCCTTTCCAACTGTTCTTGCCGTTCTCTTTCTTGCCTTTCCCGTTCAAGTCGTTCAAGTCTTTCTCGATCCTGCCTCTCCTTCTCTTGTCTCTCCCTTTCTAGGCGCTCTTGCCGTTCCCTTTCTTGCCGTTCTCTCTCCAGTTGCTCCTGTTCTAGGCGCTCTCTTTCAACTCTTTCCCTTTCTAGCCTCTCTCTCTCCAGCCTCTCCCGTTCCATTCGTTCACGATCCAGCCTCTCCCGTTCCAGCTCCTTCTGCCTCTGTTGCTCTTGCAACTGTCTACAATTGTGGGGAACAAAAAAGGAGAAAGAACAACTAAGTTGCAAAGCAAAAACCAAAAATATTAAGCAACTGTTACAGGACAAGAAGAGATAAAGTAATCAACAATCTTTGTGCCAGCGAGAACCAAAGCAAAGCATTTGTACCTACATAGAATTCTTAACTCTACATATCATTTTCCTGAGCTGGATAATAGTTTTTTTTATGTTTACAGTAAAAAGAATCATATATCAAGATCCTTTCAACTAGTTTAACATTCTGAGAGACAGCTTCCAAGAAGTAAGAATAGAAAGCTGCTGCTGATAAATTTACTCACTGATAAAATCTTCCCAGCTTGGGATATGGAGTTACATTTGTTCTTTGCATGGTATTTTATACTGGAAGCAGTGAATAAAAGTACAGTGAAACAGCAGTAACAATATTAAAAAAAATACCTCAAAACAAATTACATTTTTCAGATAAACTAATCAGGTAATATTTATCCAAATTTTACAGAAATTTCAAAATGTACACGTGTCCCTCACCACTTGCATGCTCCCACACACACACAAGTTAACGAGCATCAAGACAAGAACAGGGGAAGAGAGAAGACAGGGGAGAAGTGGACAAGGTCTGAAAAAAATCCAGGGTGCAGCAGCTAAGGAAAAGCTGCAGGGAACTTGCAGGATTGCCAGCTCATGGCAGTCTTTGCAAAGGAGAGGAAGAAGGATGAAGACATGGAGAGGAGGAAAACAAGTAAAAGTCAGGCAGAGGAAATATAAAGAACTTCCCAAGGATAGGAAGGAATCATGCAAAACTTGCTGCCAAAGCCACCAGGCTGGTTGAAAGAAAGAACTTCCTGAAAAAATACAGTGGGGAAGGCTGTAAACAACCCTTTGGCTTTTTTCCCCCCCTCCATTTATTTTGTATTTTCTTTATTTTTTTAAATTAAAAAAAATATAAAAAGATACATGTTTATAGCTGGCTAAAATACAGCTTTTTCATCTTCAAAGCTTTTTCATCTCCTGGGGACACTCACTACTATTACAAATATTAGGCACATCCTCCTCAAAGCTGCGGCCAGGTTGTTCTTATTGGCACATACCACTGAAAATATTATTTTTGTCCTCTATTTGAATTCTTATTTTCAAAAATATCATGACATTAAAAAAGAAAAACTTTATATAAAGCACAGAGCCATTTTGTTCTGCCACGTGTCAGATGCAAACTGAAGCAAAGACAAAGCACAGCCAGCTTTAACGATAAAGCAAAAAGGAGACCTAAATTTTGACACCTTAAGCTACTAGATAAGTGTTTTCTATAGAATGCTACTGGGCAATCTTACTTGGAAAGGTCATTGGTAATCCTATACTATATATCTAGAGCCATGTAAAACTAAATCTGAAAATTAAGATAACTTCAGCTCTTTTACTCTTAATTCATACCCAGAAAAACTGGGCCAGAACTGGAAACCCCAGCCCAGGCACTGTTACTACTGGAGTCCATCCTCTTTCGCAGCAACATTTTCCCCTTATAAACAAAAAAACCCAATAAATACTGATTTAATTTTTTTTTTAAATTGCTATAAGCAATTAAGTTCTAGTTACGTGCAACAAAAGGACTTTTCCCTACCAAACTTGTTACCCAACAACCTCAGAAGCAGCCAAATAGTTCTGCTCCTGTACCAGTTCTTCCCTCAGCTCCTGTTCTCCCATATAACACAACCATAATAGCAGTCACTAAGAAATTAGGGCTGCAACTCAGCTTGTTAAATCCTTGATTTTTAGCCTCTGAAGTTCACCAAAAACATCTGCTAATTGACCAAGGCATATCTGGAACAAGTAGAGGATTTCTACAAAGTACCAAGAGTACACAATACAAACCACAGAAAATTAAGCTCCAAAACAGATATTCAAAACATTTTTGGCATTACATTTTTGCTTGCTGTACCAAACTATTTTTACCATGTGCTCCTCTCTTGGATAAAATATATTATTAGAGGAAAGTGGGGTTTTCATCACACTTAACTTCAGCTTGGCCATCTGAGGCTCTTTTTTTGTGAAGGAGAGGTGGATGCACATATGTTTGTGGCTAAAAGGCTGTTCAGAGCAGGAGTCAACATTTATAGACTCCAAAGTAGCTTAGTTTATACCGTTCATACTTTTTCATTCATTTGCCAGAAATTAGCACATTTTACCCAGGAATGTACACATCCTAACATTAAAATGTAGATAAGGCTTTTGAGGTTATAAACACTTCATGTTACATTTAGCTTATAAAACTAGAAGGTATCAAGTCACTGTGTTTAAAAAGCATATAAAGCAGCTCCCAGATATTTACGTTTTCTTCTTAATTTCTTGAACTCTTTACATAAACAGAACCTCAATATAAGCCACTTCTCACACAGTAGCAGCATCACCAAGGCAGTTCTACAGTAAACCATACCAAGAGCTGTGCCATTTCATATTCTCATAAGCAACTTGGAAAAGAAACAGCGAGGTGCTCTGGACTAAGCTCCTTAATATGAAGTTATATAGGATAGGAATGATGATGGCCAGTTATGAAGAACTGAGGAATGAAATTGGCAAATAAAACCCAAGTGAGATACAACCGAAGCGATGCTGGAGGTAGACGAGAAACCTGATAATTTTATATATAAAATGCTGGACTTCTATACCAGTCCTGAGGTGACGATGACTCAGGAATGAGATGTTAAGGTTATGACAGAATTCTATTTCAACATCCATTGATTGGTGTGTTCTGTTCAAAAATGTAATCCAAATGCTACACAGTAGGAAAAAAACTACAACGCAGTATAGGAAATACCATCATCCTGCTTCGCAAAACCCTGCATCTCTGTTCCCACTTCAAAAGAGGGAACACAGTAGAACTGAAAAGGTTCAAAAAGCAGCAACACTAGGATTAAATGTACCAAACAGCTCCCAGTTAAAACAAACAAACAAAAAAACCTAAGCAAACGAAAAAACCCAACTAAACAACAACAACAACAAAACCTAAAGAAGCTGGAACTCTGCATTGTGGAAAAGACAACTGGAGGTCTACAAAATCTTAAGTGATGAGGACATCCCAATTCAACAGTTGGGAGGAAAGATTAGATGTAAATAATAGGAACAAAGCTCAAAAGGAAAAAAGCACCTCTGCACATCAGGCAGATGAGCTACAGAGCTCCTTGCCAGGGTGATTCAATTAAACAGTAGGAAAAAAATTCCTCTGGAAAACAAAATAAAAAGACCCACCAAAAACCCAAACCAAACCATGGGAGGTCATTTAGAAAACAAGTTTTACTTAAAGCTTTTCTAACTATTGAAAGGGGTAAGTGCATACAATGTGTACGTACAACATATGGGGGGGGGAACTGGGAGCAGGAGTGTATGTAAATGTATATTCTGTCTCTATACAGCATGTAGCTACTCGTAATTTTCGCTAAAGCATAAAATGTGTGTCTAAAACTGTTTATATGGGATTGACTAGTTCTCCTAATGTGTTAGCATGTTCCTGAAGATTACCTGGGGTCTTTCTCTTCTTCAGAGAACTATAAAGACACGGGATGCCCACGTCATAACAAAATGTACCTTAAGAGTTTATATGCTTTAAACAATTTGAAGCAACAAATATTTCTGTCAGTAATCCACACTATCAAACTGTATTGGCTACCTGCTAAGATATAGATAAAATGCAGCCCAACAACCACTTTCATCTACACAGGACCTGAATAAAAAAGTTCTCACTATTTAGTATAGTGATTCAGTATTTAAACTTTTTTTTGTCTGTAAAAGAATCCTCATTTTCCATTTCTTCGGGGAAACAAAGGAATAAAACCAGAATTGTTTAAAATGTGCAAATAAAAGCTTGGATCAAATTGAACAGTTTGCTTATGACACAATTGCTTTACCAAGAGAGGGCAGCAAAATACTTTGCACACATTCCTTATCTTATACAAAATTCCCATGCAGTAAAGATCTATGAAATTAAATACATTACCCTTAAGAATAATTTTGTTTTTTCTCAATATGTACTGCTAAAGTACCCCTTTGTCAACAAGGAAAAAAGAAAACAAAAAAAACACACCCTACACACCACAATTCACTATATTTTTACAGCCATTTAAACAATTTTAATAAACCTTCAGATAGAAAACTGAAAGTGACATAGGTCAAAAGATCACTATGCCAGTAACGCAATCCAGTTGCTTTAATGCAACTTCATGAGCAGGAATGAATTTTGTAAACTAAGAAGGAACTACAGCTTGACAAGTGTTACGGTTGTAGCTTAAAAAAGATTAAGAACTCACTTTGCTTATTAAAAAAACAGAAGAATAATTTGCATTAAATCCCCCTGGTTTTGTCTAGTGAGCATTGGATAATATTATTTTATTTTAAAATCTTGTCAGATCACAATTACATTATGCAAAAACATTACTAGATTAAGAAGAGTCATTACACATCAATTAAAGAATTTCTGAAACGTCAAGACTTCAGCAGTTCTGAAGCATGCGAACATTCAAGAACACTGTGAAAGCAATATGTGAAAATCTTTCAGCCTTTGAAGGCACAGTATCTAGCAATGAGGACAACTTTTGAAAAAGCTAAAAAGGTAATAAATGTGCCTCAGAAACCTATGCTATAGTGAAATGCTTATCATCTTAAGGTGAAGTTATTTTAATTATTTTAAAAGTGTGAATTAAGAGTTTGGTATATTTAGAATTAAGTTAGATTCTAAGAGCTAATTTACATTGAATAGCTGAGACTGAGATGAAACTGTGCAGTACATCAGTCACGCGCAAGGTACTGTCCCACGTGGGTTTAAATTCAAAGAGACAACTTCAGAATTTCAGAAGAGCTGCTAGCTTTATCACATATGCTATTCATGAAACTTTCTTTTTGGATTTTAATTAGTTTCATGCCAAAAGCATCTCAGAAAAATTCCCTCTGGGATGTTGGGGAGGTAGTTCTTGATTAATTTTTCTTTTCCTGTGGTGTTGTTTTTAAACTAACTTACTTTAATATTGCAACAGCTTTTACAATCACTTCCCCTCTTGCCCTTATATTTTCCTCCAGTTAAGGAGGTTTGAGGAGGTAACATCAGAATACAAAGAAAGAATCACATTTATGATACTAACTTGTGACTTTTAACTCTACAAGCACTAATCCTACAGTTCTTTGGGCAGCCAAGAGTCAGAAGCACAACTACATTCTTGAAATAACACTCGGAGAAAAATGCAATGAGTAGAGTTAAGTACACACTGCTGCATTCCTGTTGAAAAAAAAAGAACCCACATTCCGTGGTGGTGAAAGTGCTTACAATTTCTCCTACACAACAACTGCACAAGAGAACTGCGGTTAGTTTACTCAGGTACACACAAAGCCTTCCTAGTTTGTTCTGAATCAGACCATAAAAGGGAATAGCAATTAAGAAATACTCTTGTCTCAGCTCTTGATGTTATACAACATGGCATAATACCACATGTACACTGAATTCACTTTCTACTGTATCTTTAGCAAGTAGCATCACTACATTCAACAATTACTCTGTGTGTGTGTGTTATGATCAGCTCAAAGCCACCCCAAATTAATTAGTTTTAGATCAGGGGGACAGGGGGATAGATGGTTGCTTCGGCTTCTGCTCCTGGAGGTGAATGACTGACAAAGATCCTTTGGGGTTTTTGCTAACTGCTTCAACATAGTCAATCGGAAGAACTGAAGCCTCAGTCAATCCTCTTAAAATATGGCCATCACCACATAGGTTGAAGGGAAGACAAGGATCTCAAGATTAAGAAATCTATATTCTGTGCCAGAGGAGACTTAATGGCCAGGGAGAACCCGACCATCTTTGGAATGCTTTCCCCATTTAGGCTTCTATCTTGGTGAACTGCAAGTGTCTTAAGTTTGGGCAAAGACTGTCCCTGCACCAGAGCAAGCATGCCTCAACGTTAAGCAACTCTTACTGTGTCAAAAAAATCCAGAGCTGCTGTCACAAGGGCACCAAGATCAAAAACCTACAAGTAACAAATCCATTGCTGAAACAGTTTGTGAAAGCAAACAGCTGCCTGCTCTGGCAGGTCACCTTGTTTCCTCAAGTGCAAGTTTTTCTGTACGTTCATTCAGGATTTGAACACCAGTTTGCCTTGTTCTTGGATGCAAGATCAAGCCGTTAATTTTTGTCCTAAAAAGATGATAGGAAACTGCACCAAGAAGACCATAAATCAACCTGAATAATAGAATTCAGCCACAAACTTGAAAGGCTTCTTGTCACAAAGCCAGTTACATTAAAACCAGAGGTATTTTCATGAACAGCACGGACAAAAGCATCTTTGTATCACATCCAAATTCAACAGGCACTGAGCTGATAGACATTCCCAAGATGAAGAGAAACTGGTTTGAAGTATTTAATTTTAAAACTCGCTGTAGAAAAGAAAGATCCAAAACAAAGCCCGCAGAAAACAAAATATCTTGAGGAACAGACCTGACTGAAGTAAATGCTGTACTGAGTGAAGAGGTCAGCTGCAGGCAGATAATGCACAGTATTTGACAGCTGTGAGTCATCATTTAATATGCCATTTAATATGCCATTCTTTCTTGTCTGAAAAACCCAGTGTCAAAGCAGGGCATCAAATCACTAAGAAAGATCAATAGGAATTTGAGAGCTGCTTTGTTGGCTTAAAGATACAACAACAATGTTGGGGGAAGGGGGGGAAGGGGGGAAAATCACTAATATGACGAGCGTATTGAAAGAATAAAAAAAATAAAAAAAAAATCAATTGAGCCACTACAAAGTAATACTGAATTAAAAATCATAAAAAATATTTCTCTTTAGGGGAGATCTTCAGGTCTATCTCCCACATAAGTGGGTTTTTTGTGTGGTTTTTTTTTAATAGTTTCTTGCTTGTGCTGTTACCTATTCTAAACCAAACAAATATGGCATGGCAGAAGACAGACACAAGGATGACACCCAAAAGGCACCATGAAGGTTGCTAGACTACTGCTAGCTTAAAACACTGCAGTGATAAATTCTGCACTAATTATCCTGAAAGCTACCATTAAGTCATTCTGTATAAGAAACCAAATGTTACTAAAAAAGTATTCAACAATGTATGCACCTTTCATTCTGTGCTTCATTAGTTCTGGGGTGTTTTTTTATATAAGTTTTATAACTCAACACAAACAAGACAACTAGGAATAATGCTACTATGTCAAAGCGTGTAATACTAACTATAAATAAACCTGCATTCATCTATCCAAACCAATGGAATTGTTCAAACTACGTTGGTCATGTGGCCATTAAACCTACGTTTACCAATTAAATAAGTATTAAAATCCATTTAACCATTAAAACATGTTCACCAATCTGAAGAGTTGCCTTGCAGTGACAAGCACTACAAGAAAATGTCAGGAGCCTCAGTACAACCAGGCTTTCAGGGCTGCTCAGAACTCTTGCACCGGCTCCTCCAACCCTGCCCTGCATCCACAGAGCAATAAACAAGACAGTGATGTTTGGAGTTTTATTCTAAAATGCTGAAAGCCCCAGCATGTGGGCACAGATAGCATTATCTAATCCAGCAGTCACTACTTACTAGAATACATCTCACATGATGGCTCTCCTCCGCCCACCCCTGAGTCACAGAGCAGCCGGCTGCCAACAGGCTACCCAAGGCGGAGCGGAGCGAGAGGTGCCCGCACCAGACGTGGGGTGACCTCAGCTCCATCTGAAGCACGTAAAGCCACAGAAGAGCAGCCACCTTGTGATTGCAAGGAACTGCATGCGCTCTACGGACATCTATTTAACTAGAGACTAGAGCCACAAAGATGAAGGGAGTGGAACATCTCCCTTATGAGGAAAGGCTGAAGGAGCTGGGTCTCTTCAGCTTGGCGAAGAGGAGGCTGAGGGGTGACCTCATTAATGTTTATAGATATGTCAAGGGGGAGTGTCAGGAGGACGGAGCCACGTTCTTCTCAGTGACATCCAATGACAGGACAAGGGGCAATGGGTGCAAGCTGGGACATAGGAGGTTCCATAAAAATATTAGAAAAAACTTTTTCACAGTGAGGGTACCAGAGCCCTGGCACAGGCTGCCCAGGGAGGTTGTGGAGTCTCCTTCTCTGGAGACATTCAAAACCCGCCTGGACGCGTTCCTGTGTGACCTACTGTAGGTGATCCTGCTCTGGCAGGGGGCTGGACTAGATGAACTTTTGAGGTCCCTTCCAACCCCTGACATTCTGTGATTCTGCGACAAATTCAACCTACTTTATGCTTGTTAAAACCATCTATAGGAGAAAAGAAAGTGCTTTAACTTGTCAATTAATTTGAATTCAGCTGCTTGTTTAATAGCTTAATCCTCTGATCGTCTTCTGCACAAGCTTAGAAAAGAAAATAGTGTGTCTGCTATGGCCCTTCAAATTTGCAGGAACTTATCTGAATAATAAAACCCGAATATCAACATTAAGCTTGCTTCTCCACCTTTAATATTTTTATTCAGCATTTACCACAGACCTCACTCTGTCACATAAACCTACTGAATACGTACCTGAAGGCCTACACGTTAATGCTTATGTACCACAGAAGAAACATACATCACCCCCCAAATTTCATAATTCATTTACAAGGAGAAAATACAGTCTAAATCATGTCAATACAGATTGCAAATTTCCCTCATGCACAGGCAGCCTCCACTGAAACCGAGAGTCTTCATGAATAAAAAGTACACTTGATACACCAATAACATAACCAAGAGAAGCAATCAATATTTAACCTCTTTGCATCTTCCTAAGCTCTCTCAGTCACATGCACGTCACTTTGCACCATCTAAATTCAACTCTTGCTACATGCTCTCACTAAAACTTGTATCAAGTTAGCTTTAATTTTTTTCAAGGGCTAGACAGTCTGGACAGTTTCTACCTGAGCAGACTGCACATCATTTCAGAGAAACCCAGACAACAGCTAGTCAACTTGATAAAACTAGAAAGAAAAAAAAGAAAAAAAAGAAAAAAAGAAAAAGACACAAGATCTGTAATGTTTGACTGTCCAAAGGCAAGAGATTCGTACACTGAGTTTACGTATATGGTCTGGAACCGACAAATACTTCCGGTTTCAACTGTGGTGGACCGTTGGTTCTTTAGATAGTAAAGACAAGACTGTTTTAAATGACGTCTTTTTTAAAAAATTAGAACACTTTACACCCGATTTAATGCAAAATTGCAAAGGCATTTAATTGATTAACTGTGTTAAGATTCTGAAACATTAAGCAAGTCTAGAGGTCATTATAGCTATTTCCAATGTTCAAGCAGCTTTCCCCTGACTGATCACCACTGCATGTAATGCTGCCACTGTCTATTTGACTTTCCCCATACACTAGTATTTGGTCTACATGTTGGTGTTTTTTCTCCCTAAAAGTGTCTAAAACCAGGAAACCTGCTACGTATTATTTCTCATTCCATTTTGATCATAAAAATCTGCACCACCATCCAACTCCTCCTGTTCTCCTTTGAACTCAATGCATCTCAGCTCCATCAGCAGCAAGGACTTGCTTTGTTCAGTAACAAACCAAATGTCATTTAATTGCTCTCAGTCCCACTGATGCAGGAGGGACTGTCTGTTTTTATGTTCCTCACACTTTCACAGCAATCCTTGCCTCTGCCACCTGAACTAGGAAATTCCCTCTTGGTATCTGTCAAATGCTTTACTAAAGCCCAAGAACACCGCATGAACAGCCTTTCTGCTGCAAAGAAAATGTTATCTGGGTACAGTTTACCGTGCTATATTTCATCTGGTTAATTATTCTCATCTTCAAAAGTAGTTCTAAAGCTTTTCACACTACTGAAGTCAAACTAACAGACTTTCATTTCCTTGATCAAAAGGGATTTAAGGTCTAACAACAAGCTTTTATGTTATAAGCTCAAGCTGCATTAGTTGGAAACGAGAGAAATAACTCAGTTTTATCAGTAAAGCAAAAACTAGTGACTGGCCACCATGATGAAGACATGAAGAGGCAACTACAAACTTAAAGGTCATTTGACAAAGGATCTATTAATGCTCTTCGATCAAACCTCATCAAGGCTAGTTTTCCTCACCTTGACCTTTACAATGCATTATGCAAAATAACAGGACACTTGTACAATCTGGCTTTTGTCAGAAAGTTAAAGTTACCTGTGCACATAAAATTTTAGAAAAAAGTAAGAATCTCAGTAGTAGAAAAAAAAAAAATCTACTTTAATTGGCAACTCCCTGTCAGTGGTATATTCTAGAGAGTACAGTTGGGACAGAATTAATTTTAAAAAGGAGGACGAAAATAACCAAAAATGTAGAACTGTTTCTAATCCAAATTCCATGTCTTGCATTATACAGGAAAAGACCCACAGAACTCAAAGTTTTGCAGAAAGGGTAATATTTCAAAGAGACATTTTTTAAAGTGTTAACTAAGATACTTGTCAGAAACATCCTTCAAGCAATATCCATATTCAATTGCAGCAATTAAGGAAGTAATTTTGCCAATGCAGTCAAAAGACTGCTTAATGGAAGAGAGCTCTTCTCCGTCTGCTAAATATATCAATGTTACCCAACATCTATAGCTATTCAGTACTGTAACTAGACGACACCCATTACCTCTCCACAAAGCCAGTTATTAAGCCTCTGAAAGCTAGACTTGACAGAACCAAGGAAAACTTTACTGTGAATGGGAAGAAACTGTGAATGTGAGAGGCACTAATTTAAAAAAAAAAAAAAAAGTCATTATATCACAACTCTCTTTTTCAGAAACTTTGAGGGCAAGGTAATAAATAAATAAAGTCCTTAGGATGAGATAAACAACACCGATGGATGTTCAAAACCCTCAGATTTTGAAAGACACAGATTACACAAGACAATCACCTGACAGTGTTCTCAACCAAGAAGTCAACTACCAGATCGTATTCATATGCCTATCTCAGACAAGAGTGGTTTGCTTAGTTACAAGCCATATGTCTTGAAAGAAATTCTGCCTCCTCAAAATAAGCTGTTGGATAAATTTGCACACTTTCAAAAGCAAAGGAGAACTGGAAACAGTACATCTGGCCACTGACTACGGAAAGGTCATGAGCTGTTGGAAATCAGTAGAAATCAGGCTGTCGGGTAGAGAAAGTGACAGGCAAACTTTCCTTCCTTTAAATTATTCCAATTATGTTGCTACTGAGTTGTGGGATGCAGTTTTCTTTCTTTTGGTATTTCCACACATTTTCAAAACAGCTCTGGAATTATATATGTAATAATTACTATTTTACAGGGGAAAAAACTATAGATTCTTTTACTGTAGTTAAAACCCAAGACTAGCAAAATCTCAGCAAAAAACCCACTTTTAATTCATACAATAAAAAGCATTCCTTTAAATCTATCAGTAAATAAGAAACTGCTACCCATCGGCTTCTGAACTTGCACTATCTGAAACTAAGAAGCCTTCCAAGAGACATTATAAAAACCACACCATATCAATACTACTTTCTAGCACAGTCACACACCAACTTTTCTTTAACAGGATCACACCAATCCATGAAATGAACTAAAACTGTACACAAACCTGAAGTACTTTAAAACTACAAAGCTCCCCCATATCATCCTTATGTTTTGTGAACTTCTAATATTTTTGAGTACTTACGACAGAAGGCGGTCAAGTTTTGGTCCATTACGCCCCTGAAGGACAACAGGTGGCTTGTACACCTTCATTATTCCTTACAATCCATATACTTTCTCTGTTTCTGGTGTTCTTGGTCTCTTTATTTATGAAGCAGTGATGATTTTGAAGCTATTTATAAACATTAACTCATTAAATTCCCAAGTGTCATATTAGATACCAACTCAGTGACTCATATTCCAGACAATATATTTATCACGGCTGGAAGAGAAGGTAAATATACATGCACGAGTAGCACACACAGGCATGCCATGAACTAATCTTATATTTTAAAATGGTATTTGACATTAAGTAACTCTGAAAAAATTAGAAATACGGTTGGCTCATTATCAAACAATTGGTGGAATTTATAAACATCGCTTGACTACCACTCGGACAAAATGAAAAATAACCCATATAACAAAAAGAACCACTGCATTTTTAAGGACCAAAAATGGAAGCAGAAGTGTTCTAAAGCGTGTTACTACTGTACTTAAATGAGGGCAAGTTAAGGAAAATTAGTTATCTTTAAGTACTCCCCAACAGTGAAACCACACATCATGCGTTAAGGTTTCTTGAACAACAGTAACAAAGCTATTACTTCACCAGAACAAAATATTTCATTGACCACCTTATGTGTAATCTTGGCCTCATAAAAAACTGTGTTTCACATCATACATGTGGTTCTAATGGCTTTACAGTTGCCATCACTGTACAGTAAACAGTGCAAATATTCAGGTATCAAGCTCTGCAGCAAAAGACAAAGTATTGCTACTTTAGCACTTTTACTCAAAATTAATCAATATTCTAAAATAAAGAAAAATCTCTGAACCAAAATAATACACTTTTGTTGGCAACGATCTAATTTCCCCAAGTTCCTCATTTCCCCAAGATTCTTGAATATTGGTTATAAAAGCAAAGGAAAATATCAGACCAGTAGAAGAGCTCTCTTTAATATGTCATTCTTCACCAGTGACTCCTTCGGCAAAACATTTCTGAAGAAACATCTCTATCTGTGCCTAGGAACACCCTGAAGCTACAAGCTACATAATTTAAATTTGAAATTAATCCTGCTTTGAGCAGAAGGCTGCACTAGATGCCCTCCACAAGGTCCCTTTTTCAACTTTAATTTTTATTTAAGTGAATTTCTTTTTTTTTCCCCCTCAGGCCTGGAATACTTAAAAAAAAAAAAATTCCTAAACTTAACATAGGAATCAGTCAGATATTACTGAACCCAGGTACACTTAATGGGAGGGTTAGGAGACCAGCACTTAAAAGACAACTATTATCAAGCCACATCTTAAACAAAATCCTCACCCCAGAGACACTCCCACCCCACATGTCACAAGCAATAGACTTGGCAAAGCCAGCCTTTCTACTGATCTATCACAAAACCCATGCTCCTTCCTACACAGTAACATTACTTCCCTTCTCTTGCATTCCCTGTAGTCTTACTGCTCCCCACAGAATTAAATTCTGCCCACGCTGCCTTTACCGAGACTGGCAATGTCACTTGTAGATATGTTAAAAGTAATATATACCTAAAACCTCTTCTTCCCAACTATTTCCTATTCTCTCCATTATGGTAGCAAGTCTATTGTTATTACAGTCTGAAAGCTGAAAGACAGTTAACTATGGACGAGAAGCTCTAGCTCAGAGTTAATTGAACTGTATTATAACCAGAGTTACAGTAGTAAAAAGACCAGAGAAGCATTTGTGAAATGTTTTAGGGAAATGACACCTTCTTAGGCTTAATGACACAATGGCCATAGTCTTTCCACAGACAATCTGGTTAGCAACATGAGTAAACACCCATTCCAGTTCTCTATCCCTTTTTTAGGGGAGAAACAAATCAAAACCAGGACCAGACTTCAAAGAGGACATTCTATTAGATGAAACCAAGTACACAGATCAAATGAGAAAGTGAAGCCATAAGAATGCCATCTGACACCATGTCCTTTATACACAAAAAGTTTCAAGAGAGACTTGCAGAGCTCTTAAGATGGGGCAGCACTTTTTAACGAAGAGACTTCTACCTACAATGCTGCTCTAAAAAGTATTTCAGCGTTATAAATTTCCATTAATACAGCCTTCTAAAGGAATAGATGGAAAATAAAAATATTAAAAGCCACTACCGTAGAATTGAAAAAAATAGCAAAAGAAAAAAAAGCTTTAAAAAGTCTGCCAAAAGAAGTGACATAAAAGACCTTTATCATGACAGCAGACTTGCACGTAAACACATCAAACAGACAGATTTGTAATGAGCTTCTTGCTATTTGTTTTCAAACAAGGGAACTTTCAGGTAAGGCGATCCCTGCTCAGATTTAAGAGCACACTGCAGAAAAGAGATGAGCAAGCATGACCAAATTTGGCGTTAAAACTTTGTTCAACACATATAGCTAGTTTATCAAATCTATAATATGAATTATTCCAAATTTAGCAATCTGGTTCTGTTTGCCTTTGCATAAACAACCTAAACGCAAAATACTAAAACAGAAAAAGACTTCTGTGACAACACATTAAAATATTTTTCAGGTTACTGCCGAAAGCTATTATGTGCATTTACACCATCAATCTGGACCACTTCCTATTTATTCAAGGATCCTGTTCCCTGCACCTATTTGTACTGCCTGTGACCTAAATAGCTCCCAGCATCTCTTCTGGAAGGGAACAGCTAATCTCCTGGGTGTATTTTGATGGTAAAATAATCCAGGATTGCACCACAAGGCAGTATGCTTGAGACAGCCCAAGGTCTTGCTGTTTGCACTTAACCCAGTTTGACAGCGCTGTCCTTGAAGACTTGGCCATTTCATACACCCGTATCCCAGACACTCAACCTACAGCACTAACCCCTATCACCACGCAACAAAAGCAGGAATACAGCAACCAGAAAAGTTTTCTCCCAGAAGCTGGACATTAACAATTGCTACGAATCAGTCATAAGCGAACTGAAAAAATCCCTTACGTTAAAAATGCTATGGGTCTGAAAAATATCCCACAGGGCATGGGACAGGGTACGGTGGCTTCATGCTGAAGGGAACAGCTTAGCTTGGAGGAGCACCAAATGGTCAGGGGAACACGGACTGCTCCCAGAGGGCAGCACACTTATATAACCCCTATTGCTACAGCTGAAAGTTAAACTACCAAAGGGTCCATAATTTATACATCAAAAGCAGAAAAAGAAGGTTTCTTTGCTAAAAAACTAACATAGTATAAAAGGTGAACAATCTTTCCAATACAATATTTTGATCCACTGCATCCACATTCAGGAAGAAAAGCTGTCATTCTCCACGATGATTTAATTTTCTACTTCTAAAGGTTAACACTTCCTCCCTTGCTTGCCGCTTTCTTCTTTACGAGCATGTGTCAAAAACTGAAGACACAACAGTCACTGGAAAATTAATTAGTCTGGCTGAAAATGACAGTAATGAAATCTTCCAAGGCTTCTCCAGCTGACCTTCAAGTTTTTCATGACAGGTCAATAGAAATTACATTGTTTGAAGGAGCGGGGTCATGAACGAGGGACCTAGCTACCATCAAAGTTTTGACAGAGGGAAGCTGTACTTCTGAAAATTGCACGCATACAAATGGTGCCCTAATGCAAGAGGTTAATTGCACATCCTAGACATCTAATTTCTCCTCATTAGTGAGGAGTTACTACATTAACTGACCAGCTGTTCACTTCTAATACCGCACCTTCTCTGGATTTCCAATTCTTCTTGTGATGGACCATTCTGTACTTGAGAGGGAAGCTGTGAATTCTGTCGAGGCAATGTAGGACCTAAAAAGCGAAGACAGACCATAAATTAATGATTTGAACTTTCATCATGCAAAAAAAGCACAAAATCAGGGGAAAAGGCCAGCCTTTACATGACATTGTAAGAATTGTTTACTTCTGCTTCGTAAGCCAAACAAGCTCAACAACATAATACAGCAAATAAAAACTGCCACAAATGTTACCTTGCATATTTACAGAATGGATTTATTTCACATGGATGAAAAGTTTTCACAGAAATGCAAAATGAATTTTATATATGATGGAACTTGACAAAAGCTTTGAAAAAGCACTCCAAGCCTAAGATTTTCTTAAAACAATGAACGAGTACTCTTGGAGGCACAGAGAAGGCTCAAAAATTTAAAACACTCACCTAAATAGAACACTGGAAATGAGGGGGTAGGGGAGGGCAAGGAGGGGAAGAACAGGAGAAAAAGCATCAGAAGCTTATCACCATATCAAGAGAAGGAAGATAAAGCATGTCAGGTCACATCAAAATTCACTCAGATTTTAGCTTGTAAACTTGGATCAAAGACCTTGTTTTTTGTACAGGTAAGGAATAGAGGCATATAATGAATGTACAAACTGTACATTCTGCTAAGCACCAAAAAAATACAAAAAAATCACAACATGCAAATTCATATTTGATTTTTACTGATGGGCAATTCTGAATCGTACATCTTTCAAATAACTGTATACTGTAGAGTCTTCCTCTAAAAACAAAAAGGCTTTCCATTTTTCTCACAAATGCATTTACAGCACAAAATTATTTTAAAAGAATTACAGAAGTGAAGGATGAAAAATTGTGGAATGTAATGTAATACAGTAGATCGTGAATGCATTTTTTCTGTAAAAAATGGTCAGTAAATTAGAAAATAATTTAGACTACAGCTACACTTAAGATTATGGAATTCATAAGTAAGCAGAATAAAAAACAGTAAAAATCTATCAAGTTCTGAAAAAGGTCCCAAAGCAAACCAGTAATTTCTTGCTGAAATTCCACCAAACTAGTTAGAGTGATGGAGCTGTAATGAGGTTTCTCCAATATCAAATGTCAAAATGTAGAATTTGTTTGCCATCTGAACTTCTTAGTCATCCAAAACTATGATGAGACCATGAGTGATACAATGACACATGAGGGACAGGCGATCTGCCTTAGACTCAGCAAATAAGTTCTCTCTTTAAAGGCTATACAAAAAAAAAGTTCATTTACTCACAACAGCATAGTATTGTTTCCACTGTGGTCAGAAAAACAACAAATCCTGAAAATTACAAAAGTGTACACTATCCACTATACCCTACAGGTAAAAAGTAAAGTAAGAACTTATTTTTAGAAGATAAAAGCAAGAAGTATATTATAGAGGTTGCATCTTCCTTTTTTTGTTCTTTTCAGCAAGCATTAAGTTCTCATACATAAATACAGGATGTTGCCCTGGATATACTATTTTTGCCTGGAGTATCTCCAAATGATACCCACAGATACAAATCTATATTATTTTTAATGCAAAAAAAAAAATTAACTCCAATGACAATTGACTTATCAGTAAAGTAGAAACAGCTGGTCACATCGCTCATCTGGATCACTTTTCTGCTTTAAAACCTCCAGAGTCACACATTCTCCCCTGTCATTTCCCCTGTGTGACAGGTGGAAGGCTTTTATGTCCATTAAGCCATGATTGCAGCTCCCAAGCAGCTGGGCTATTTGGTGTCTGCACCCCGCTGCAGCCTTTCATGGACTTTTAGAAGCAGACACAATCCTGCAGCAGCTGTGTTGCTGCTTAAACACACTGCACAGCACTGCCACTTGCCACATCCGAAGACTCCCTTCCCTCAGATGTGACATTGCTCAGTATGAAACACATCGACCTAAAAACCAGAATCATTCAGGTTGGAAAAGACCCTTGGGATCATTGAGGCCAACCGTTAACCCTACTCTACAAAGCTCATATCCCCCAAGACCACATCTAAATGACCTTTAAACACATCCAGGGATGGTGACTCAACCACCTCCCTGGGCAGCTTATTCCAATGTCTGACTACTCTTTGTGTGAAAAATCTTTTCCTAACGTCTAGTCTAAACCTACCCTGTTGCAGTTTGAAGCCATTCCCTCTTGTTCTATCACTAATTACCTGTGAGAAGAGACCAGCACCAACCTCTCTACAATGTCCTGTAGCGAGGGCTGTAGAGAGCGATGAGGTCACCCCTCAGCCTCCTCTTCTTCAAACTAAACAGGTCCAGCTCCTTCAATCGCTCCTCTTAAGATTTATTCTCCAGGCCCTTCACCAGCTTCATAGTCCTCCTCAGCACTCGCTCCAGCATCTCAATATATCTCTTGTATTGAGGTGACCAAACTGGACACAATACTCAAGTTGTGGCCTCACCAGTGCCAAGTACAGGGGACGATCACCTCCCTACTCCTGCTGGTCACACTATTTCTAATAGAAGTCAGGATGCCATTGGCCTTCTTGGCCACCTGGGCACACTGCTGGCTCGTATTCAGCCACTTGTTGACCAGAACCCCCCAGGTCCCTTTCTCCCAGACAGCTTTCCAGCCACACTTGGCTTTGTTGAAGCTCATACCATTAACATTGGCCCATCAACCCAACTTCTCCAAGTCTCTCTGCAGGGCCTCCCTACCCTCATGCAGATCAACATTCCCACCTAACTTGGCATCATGTGCAAACTTACTGATGATACACTCTATGCCCTTATCAAGATCATCAATAAAGGTGTTAAACAGAGATGGTCCCAACATTGAGCCCTGAGGAACACCACTTGTAGCCAGTCACCAGCTGGATTTAACTTCACTGACCATCACTCTTTGGGCCCATCTGTCCAGAAAGTGCTTTATCCAGCAGATCGTATGCTCATCCAAGCCATGAGCAGGCAGTTTTTCCATGAGAATTCTGTGGGGAACAGTGTCAAAGGCTTTTAAAAAGTCTAGGTGGACAATATCCACAGCCTTTCCCATGCCCAATAATCAGGTCATCTTGTCATAGAAGGAGATCGGGTTCATCAGGCAGGACCTGCCTTTCATAAACCCATTCTGACCGGGCCTGATCCCCTGGCTGTCCTCTATATGGCGTGTCATGGCACTTGAGATGATCTGCTCCATGACCTTCCCTGGTACTGAGGTCAGACTGACAGGTCTATAGTTTCCTGGATCCTCTTTTCTGCCTTTCTGGTAGATGAGTGCATTAAGAAGAGTGTGTCCAGCAGATCAAGGGAGGTTCTCCTCCCCCTCTACACTGCCCTAGTTAGACCTCACCTAGAGTGCTGCATCCAGTTCTGGGCTCCCCAGTTCAAGAGGGACAGGGATGTACTTGACAGAGTCCAATAGAGGGCTATAAGAACGATTAAGAGACTGGAACACCTGCCTCATGAGGAAAGGCTGAGAGATTTGGGGCTTTTTAGTCTGCAGAGGAGAGGACTGAGAGAGGATCTAATTGATGTGTATAAATATATGAGAGTTGGGCATCAAGAAGGAAGGGACAATCTCTTTTCACTTGTGCCCTGTGATAGGACAAGGGGCAATGGATTCAAGCTAGAGCACAGGAAGTTCCACCTCAACATGGGGAATAATTCTCTACTGTGAAGGTTACAGAGCACTGGCACAGGCTGCTCAGAGAGGCTGTGGATTCTCCTTCTCTGAAGTCTTTCAAGACTCGTCTGAATGTGTTTCCATGTGACCTGCCCTAGATTCTGTGAAGGAGGTTTTGGACTCTATGATCTCCAGAGGTCCCTTCCAACCCCTAGCATTCTGTGATTTGCTACCCTCCAAGTCCACTGGGACATCCCCAGTTAGCTTGGACTTCAGGTAAATAACGGAAAGCGGTTGGAGAGCAGGTTTGCCAACTCTTTCAGCACCCTTGGGTGGAACTCATCCAGCCTACATGTTTGCATGGGGCCTCTGCCTGGGTGCCTACAGTTCTTCTAACAACAGCCTTCTGCCACGGCTGGATCTCTGTGAGTGACTGACCTCGCAGGCTGCCGGGATGTGCCTGGATGACTCACCTCGTTCTTTGGCTGACCTTGCTGGGCGCGCAGGGACCGCAGATCCCCGGCACCGCCGGGGTGTGCGAACAGCCCGCCCTGGCTGCGGCACCGGCACCGCCCCCGCCGGTCCCCGCCCTCCTCCCTCGCGGCGGGACCGGCTCCCCGGCGGCGGCCGCGCGCCCGTTTGTTTACAGCGCGTTCAAATCTCCCGCCGTTGCCGTGGCAACGCCCACTCCTCGCCCGCCGCTCTCGCGAGAGCTGCCGGCTCCCATAGGGGCTCGCTGCTGCCTGGGGGTGTCCCCGCGTCAGGAAAGCCGCCCGTACGCTGCGACCAGACGCTCCGGTGCGAGTCAGACCGGCTCCCAGGCGGTCC
Source organism: Trogon surrucura (assembly GCA_020746105.1). NCBI lineage: Eukaryota > Metazoa > Chordata > Aves > Trogoniformes > Trogonidae > Trogon > Trogon surrucura. Next base: position 107,792,692 of record CM036618.1, read on the forward strand.
CTACGAGCCGCAGACAGCGGCGGCACCCGCCGGGGGACAAGCCCGCAGTGCCAGCTCGCCTGGGCGCTCTCCCTGAGGCTTCTTAGAGGCTGGAGTTGCTGGCTCCGCCCACGAGCTGCCGGCCCCTCACACGGGCTTCTAAAAAGCAACGGAAAGCCCCCAAAAGAGCTCCCTGCCGGCCCTTTCCGCCGCGATTCCCTCACCCAGTGCAGTCTTACCTGCCCATGTTTTGCCTGGCAGAAAACAAAAATAAAAGTAAATGGTCACACTACGGCCATTTACCAGCTGGAACTGTTTCGTACTGGAAAATAGAGGAGGAATGAAAACCTCGAACTTCCACCCGTAAGGGTAGCAGGGCTATCTCGAACAAGATATTAACCCGGTAACCACTGGGGAGAGTCCAAGGGAGAGCTACGAGGAGGATCAAGGGACTTGAACATCCCTCCTGTGAAGAGAGACTGAGAGAACTGGGGCTGTTTAGCCTTGAAAGGAGACAGCTGAGAGGGGACCTTATTAACGTATACAAATATCTGAGGGGTGGGTGTCAAGGGGAGGGAGACAATCTCTTCTCAGTGGTGCCTGGTAATAGAACAAGGAATAATGGGTTTAAGTTAGAACATAGGAAGTTTCACGTCAACATGAGGAGAAATTTCTTTACTGTGAGGGTGACGGAGCCCTGGCACAGGCTGCCCAGAGAGGTTGTGGAGTCTCCTTCTCTGGAGACTTTCAAAACCCACCTGGACGCGTTCCTGTGTGGCTGCCCTACGGGATCCTGCTCTGGGCAGGGGGTTGGACTAGATGATCCCTAGAGACCCCTTCAAATCCCAAACATTCTATGATTCTATGCTGTAGTAGCCGAGTGCCGACTATCAGACTACAACCCCTCAACCAGTGCCCCCCCAGCCCTCCTGCTAGCGCCACTGGCAACCAACCACCCAGCTTCACTTGCTCTGGCTATTCCAACCAGCCTAGCTATCACAAAACCTGTTCCTACAGTCTCAAACTTCATTCTAGAGCACTGTCTGACAGAAAACTGTATTCTCTGTCAGTTCTGCAGAATGCAACCACGAGCAAGCCAAGCCAGCATAACCTGGCCAACCTACTCCCGTATGTTATGTGCTTCTTTCATAGCTATACATGCAAGAGAGCCAAATGCAATCATCTGCTAACAATTACCATGGTGGTTCTAGTATTTCTCATCTGTTCTTGCAACCTGAGCATACCAAAGGCTTTCAAAAAATAAAAAGTTCAGCTACCAAGTCACTTGGCCTGTTACCTGACAATTTCCTCTCTGCAAGCATAGATTCTTAACAACCACCATGCTCACAGACATTGGCAAGTTAAAAGTACATTCCAGGCAGAAAAGTATGTTTTATCCTATAGAATTTATTACAGCAAGTCAAGACCACCACCTCACTGCTAAAGGAACAACAGTCTAGACAGTGGGACAGATGATATAATAAATAAATAAATGGGAGCTATCAAAAAGCCCCCACCATTCAGAGGATTTTGAATACAAGATACTTCAGAAACAGCAACCCCCAAGAGAAATATTCACAGATATTGCCTGGAAAAAAAGTCTAATCCTTCTACAAGGTCACTTTATCTTCATAGACCAGTACAAGCCAAGGAAGGGATGAGGCTGAATGGTCTATTCATTCTGAGTTTTAAGGAAAATCTAACATCTTTCTTGTCCTAAAGAAGGCACAGACGGTGCACTCCGCAGCACACTGACAGACAGAGGATATCATTTCATACTAACTTGTTCAGCAGCCATTCCAGTTTCAATGTTTTTCGGTTTTCAGCTTATTCTCACCTTTGCATCACCCTCCCTCTAAGACAGTTCAGGCAACTGTCACAGTGACAGCTCAGGCAACAGTGAGAGATAGTTTGGAAATGTGATGTATTAAAAATGTCAGGGAAAAAAAGTCTGCAAGAAATGTTTTCACCATCTAGCTCAGGATTAGCTCTGGTTCTTCAGGCAGTCCCACAGACAACAATGCTGGCATAGCTCAGAGAATGACAACAAACTGTTGGAGGCTGCCTGAACCAAATTAAGCTTCCCCAACATCACCTTTTTAAACCACAACCAGAGTTTCAGTTTATCAAATCTCCTTAACTTCATTTTCACCTCCAATTGACTTCTTACCTCTCTATGACCTGAATTAATTTCAGTCTCACAAACACATGGAAGTATAATTAACAAGCCAGAGACAGAAACACATGGTTTCTCCTCTCTCAAAGTCTTTTGGCTCATCAGTTCCTTCAATCTTTCAATTACATTGTCTGCTTTGGAGTTTCCCACCAAACTCTCCACTCCAATTCTTTTAATGTCACCTGCCTTAGGCTGGCAGTGCTGACATAGCACCTGGCTGTCACTGAAGACATCACATTCCTATGAGGTAACAGCCCTAAAAAATTCCAAGTATCTACTGTTCAAGATTGGAACAATACACATACTACAGGTTATACAACGAGCTATCACACGTATTTTTAATTGGCTGGACAGGCTTGCTTGGAGCTGGTAACCTTAGGATAGGTGAAGCGGTTTTTTGAGGGACTGCTGGCAGTCAGATCACATGAAATCTTCCTCAGAAACCAAGAAAGCCAAAACACACACAGAAAACTCACCCATGAGATTACTGTACCCTCCAGAGCACAGCATTAAAGGATAAAATCTAATTTATAAAAAAATCTAGTACCTTCAGAAAAAGTTGGTCAGCTGTCACACAGGAGAATTTTAGTTTGAGGTGAAAAATGTCAAATATTTTTCTCTACAGAAACAGTTTATATAAACGACTCAGTAATCTTAATTACTAAGAACTCCATCGCTTTCATTTCTCAGTATGTTAGTGCCAAACTAAGCAATATTCCAATTACACAGTTTGATATTCAAATCAAAGCATGACTGACTTTTCAAAGGAAGAATGGCCTGAAAGCAGACAGCAAGTTAAGTTATATAGACACATGCTATAAAGATAACTGTAATGACTAATTATAATCTTTAGAAAGACTTTCATTAAGGACAGTTTGAATACACCTACTAAGCAATGAAAACACCCCAGGCAAGAGTTCAAAACCATAGCAAGAAGATGATATTTCTGTTATGGAATCTAAAGAACCTTTAAAAACAAAAAAAAATAGTGTTTTACTAAATGCTTAAAGGTCTTCTGAATGAATGGAATCTATGTTAGGAATTAATAAGAAAAATGATTGAAGCAAGTTCTTTCACTTGTCTCTAGTTCCTCCACCTCCCATTCAGAGCCTGTCCTGCTCGAGGACATTACAGAACAAAATCTGGGGAGACTTGGTAACCAGCCTTCAGCAGAAGCAAAACGATACCACTCCTCGAGACCTGGACTTGTATTATGGATTTATATATATATATAGAAAAATCTTGGACTTGTATTACACATTTTTTATATATATATAAAAATCCATAATGTGTTAACAAGTGACAAAACTATTCTCTAGCACTTCTGCTAGTCTGAATCATCTTCCAGCTAAGACCTCTCCCTCCTTCAGATATCTACTTCCTCACACACACCTATCCTTTTGTAAGTACCTCCAGCTGAGTTAATTTACTCACCACCTTGATTTATTTTAGCAGAATGGTAACCATGTTGCATTTTCTATACTGAACTGGAGAGCACTTCCACCTGATCGAGATAACAAAAGGGTACAAGAAGAACAAAAATATTCATTGAAATACATTTGAATTGAAGTAGAGATAAGCTTCCTATCAACACCAGCAGAGGCTCCTATCAATGCCAGCAAAGCTGTGGAACCAGAGCGCTGATAACCTGGATGCTGGGCTTGGCTCAGCACAAGCTCTCTGGGTGACCTCAAGCAGGCTGGTGGTTTCCCTCTGCCATCATTTCAAGCTGGGGGGAGACAGAAGGCTCCAGTAGAGCACAATTCCTTAATGAAACCGCAATATCACATTATTAAAAAAAGCAAGTATCAAAAGTTAAATATATCAATACCATCCACTGCAGGATATTTATCACGTCTCCCCACCCAGTTCTCTCAAAATTTGTTTAAATAGCAACGTTACAGATGACTGTCACTATTCGTGTATACTACAGAAGTGACCTTTTCTGATAAAGCTGTATTTTCACAATTCTGGTCATGATTTAATGACAATGCCCTGTTCCCAAAAGGCAGCAGATTTAACGTAGCTACAACTTCTACTGGCAACACATTTTTAAGACAACAATATGGACCTTCAAGAGAAAAATATATTAACACTCTCCAATGTTTATTAGCAAAATTTTATTCACAAAATTAATGTACTTCTGTTTGCCATGCAGTTCAGACCAACTACCAAATTCTAATTAAATTCTTTGGGTTGTCCACTCGGATCTTAAAGCTTTCACCTGGTACAACACTAATCCTGAAGAAATACACAAATTTGAAATACCCGACAGACAATTAAATGTGAGTATAATTCTGAAAAATCAGCAACTCTCGCTTCCAAATACCACAACAAACACTGATAATGCTTTCAATAATCTTATGTGCAATTAAAATGGGATGAAGTATTTTGTCCAATAAACAGTTAAAACTTCCTCTAGGTCACTATTTTGGTATATAAATCAGGATTAGCTATTATGAAGTCTAGTAACCACAGAAAAAAAAAATCTTTAATCAATTTTAAAGAAGAAAAAAACATACTAGCCAAAATAGAGATATTATCCACCTTCTGACAATACCAGTAATAACACCACGTCATGTTACTCCCATTCTGACAGGGAGTGCTGAAAGCTGCTCCAGAGGCTTTCCAAGAGTACAGGTACAGCATAATTAGTTCACTGCAGTGGAATGATTTTTCTCTCAATTTTTAGCATGATGTAAACCAAAACGATGTGGGGAGAAGCATCTGAGATCACCCCGCAGTCCTGCATACATATTCCTCATTTCAGTCTCCCATAGTCTCCACACACATTCAATTAGGCAACCCCAGTTTTAGGTTCAGTTTGCATTTCCCTGAAGATACTAAATTATTCAATTTATGATATGAGTAAGCGCATTCCCCTATCAGCAAGGATTTAATGAACTATCTTTGCTGTAAGAGAATGAACTGCACGTTAAGTATACAGCTGTGGAACAAGCCTCTTCCCCATAAAGGCTTGATAATTTAATAACTGGACAACCTAACTTCTAGGGTTACAATTAGGCTAACAAAATAAAGATACTCTGGAAACAAAACCAACTTTCCTATTTTCTCCTCCTCCCTATTTTCCTATGAATTAAAGTATCATCTAAGGCAATATGAGAACAGCTTCACTGAAGCCATTCCTATCCTTGCCTTCGTACCCAAAATATCCCAAAATCTTTTCAAGAACCAGTATATAACTTAATTATTAGTACAAAAGCCATCACGAATCTTACACATACATGATTCTCTTAAAAAGAATTACAATAGGCTTATTTATGGTTGTATGGCATCCTTCAGTTCTTCTTTTGCTGCTTTCATCTTCTGCAATGACAACCCAAAGTATGTCCTCAAATGCAAATTACACACATAAATCTCATACATAGTTTCTTATTCTCTCAGAAGGGCTTTCCTGAGACCGAAGAAAGATGCCACACAAAACTAACAGCAATGCCAGCCGAACTAGAAGGTACTTTTTGCAGCAGAACTGAGCATGACACCCCTTTGTTCCATCTCCCAATGCACATTTCCCTTACTTGCCCTTATTCCTTCAAAGGAATAATCAATTTTCTTGCACATCAGAGAATTTTCTCAGCCATCTGATTTCCCTTCGTTGAGACTTCGCTCTCATTCCACAGTCACTTTGTCTGCAACACTGAGCTCTAGTTAATGCCGATATGAAAATTTTCTTCGTAATGCAACACAAAACCTTTGCAGAAAGCAGTCGTCTTTACCCTAGGCCATTAAGACCAATTACTGAATATCTGAACACACTGTGCACAGCCTTAAAGCCAGAAATCCTCTTCAGGTGACCTCTTAAACTAATGATACTTCCTCATCATTTAATGAAGGTGTGTAACTTTTGATCACCTCAGACAATCATTTAATGAAACAAGTCTTCCAAAATTTTCACAAAGAAGTACCAGAAGCAAATTTTGGTTCATTTTTAACACGCCTCCTAAACAGTATAGGGCAGGAACTTGTAGCGCTAGGAGTCTACCTTAAAAATCCAGGAGAAAGCACAGTCTTGTGTCGTCTTTCTCTTCGGGATTTGCAGGTGGCCTACAATCTGCTTGACTGGCCAGCAGGAAAATAGGGTCTGGTTGAGTAGTTAAGAGCTAATGCAATCATTCAAACCAGAACAGAGCGGGGAAAAAAAAACCCACCTCTTTTGCACTGATTTAAACAGAGTTCAGGCATGAGAGAAATTAGGATGGATCAACGCTGTAAATCAGAGAGGAAGAAAAAAAAATAAAAAGTAATAGATAAGCTGAGGATTTCAAACAGTTTCACTGAGAAGGCAGCCCTCACTTCAGGGTCCTATGAGACAAGCCTGGGCTGGTTTTTTTAACAGAAAATTGCCAGCTGCAGTAAAGCCTTTGCTCCAAACTTCAGACACATTCGCTCTGAACGCATTAGTGACAAAAAGCTGCGTGCTCAGCACAACTGGCACCCGGTGTCTTCGCTTCTGTCTCTGTGGATCCACTAGAGGGGGATCCAAAATTAAACATCCGCAAGTGACGCCAGTGGGGGAACAGCGAGAAGGGAACTGCAGGCAAAGCCCCATGACCAAGACCAATACATTCCTCAAATATGTGCAAGAGAAGGAGACTGGATGATTTTGGCTTTTGTGTGGGGTTTTTTTTGGTGGGGTTTTTTGGGGTTTTTTTTTTGAGAGTGCAGTGACTAACAGCTGCCTTGCAAACCAAAAGGTCATCCACAAAATAATCTTTAATATTCCTCAGCAGTCATTTCTGTGAACCCTTGCAGAAAGTTTAAAATTTGTCTACAGTTTTGTGAATTTCTGAACAGAATGCTCAGCTAAGATTAAAACTGCTTTCCTTTTATGAATAAAATGCAATTTAAACTAACCAAGCTAAAAAAAGAAACTGCCAAAACGAGAAAACATAGCAGAAAATAAGGATACTGCAAGAATCAAACTTTATTTATAAGCAATTCTAGAGTAAGAGGGAAGTTATCTATATAGGCTTTTTTTATTTTACTTGAGTTGGAGATTCTATATGCTGGTTTAGATATATTAGGAAACACAGCAATTTACGTAAATTAAAGGCAAGTTGTCCTCTTCAGGTACAGATTTTTAAAGCAGCAACTTCAGAATATCAATTAGGACTGCACGTTAGAAATTTTTTAAATGTAGCAGATAAATTGGAAGAAACAAAATCAATATATATCAATAAAAAAATCGAAAATCAATATATGTATCAATATATAATGTATTGATCTTCATGTATTAACACATACTCCTTTCATAACGTACACCCACCAACACCTTTTCAAAAAAGGCTAATTTATTTATAAAAAGGGAGAAGCAGTTGCAATCCTTTTCCTAAAATGAAGATCTAATATTAGAGCCTCAGAGCCAATATATTCAGCTATGGCAGAGATGCCTGGGGGGAAGGAGAAAGCGAAAAACCAAATTAACACCAAAAATTCATTTCTAGTTGTACTTTTAGGAAATTATACCAACTCTAGAGAAAAGAAATGCATTAAACTTTGAGCAAGAAGTTTAATTAGTTTGTTTCCAATCCACAAGCTACTCAGTATCCTATTTCTACTATTGAACCAGACATTCTCAGAAAGATGCTTTATCTTTTTTATGTCTTACACTGACACAGGCCAGAACATTAAGTAATATATAGATCATACACCAAGAAACCTCCCAGCTGACAAATTAGGAGCACTTGTTGACATTGTTCTAACACAAGTATTTTATGAACATTTATCTTTAAATATTATCTGGAAATAGTAATAGGCTTACAAATTCTATATGCATAATTATGATTTTTTTAATTTTTTTTTTTTTTTTTACAAGCAGAGTGCAAAGCTACTCATCATCAGACGTCTGCTGAAGTGACACTGATAACATTAAATTTTGTTTTTATTTTACCTTGACTGAAGCTAGAGCACCTATATGGCTGTGAAAGAAGCAAGTGGTAGCTAACCTGAAACAGCCACAGCCCTTGGCTGACAGAAGTTACAGAAGAACAATGATCTCCTGTGTTGATGGTGTCCATCATAAGTTTGTGATACAGCTAATTAATGAATTCTGACTTGTACCTACTATTCACAAGTCAAACCACAGTAAGGAGAAAAAAAGAAGCTATCATCTTACAATTCCGAAAAATTAAAGGTTACAACCAGCCATTATCAAACATAATTACGCAACTTAATTTATGTCCTTGCCAGACCTGCAAAAAGCCATTAAGAACAAACTAGATAGACCACAGCACTATAGCCAGCCACCAGGACATACTACAGTCAAACTCAACTCTCTTTTCATAAACCACACAAAAATTCACCTAAAAGCAGAACACCCTCCCAATCATCAGAGATTAACTGGTATTAAATTGAATAAGACACACAAATTCAAACTGAAGGGCCACTTCAGAGATCAGTGAAGAGAAAATTGGAAGAATAATTTGGAAGAATTCATGGTTTGGGATGAGCAGAGGACTGAATTCTAAATACAGTGATTTTTTTTTTTTTAGGCTAATTTAAAAGCTCACCTCTCCCCTCCCCCCCCATTTAAGAAATTACTGAAGTGATGCAATGGCACAAAGAGTTACTTTCACTGAGTCGCTTGCTCCTGTGGAATTGCGTTGATTATAGGCTCCTGTTGGAATGATGTTTTGTATTACTAAAGTTACATTTAAAGAAACCCCTAAAAACACTTTTAGTTTTATCCAAGTCTTTATTAAATGAAGTGGCATCTTGGTTCAGTAAAATTTCTACAACATAGCTGTTAGTCCAGGTACACTTTGCATAAACCAGCAAGAGAACAGTCAGTAGAAAAACCATAATAATCCATGAAATAAAAAACCAGACACATTGACCAATTAAAAAATGAGTACTGTCATGCCTGCTTATGTCATTTCAGCCTCTCTAGTACCTCCGTTTTAGTGTTAGGAAGAGTAGTTAAATTAAATTATGAAAATATATATATGCATACATACCCATATACACAGTTTGAAACATGTACTAAATTATTCAAGTACGGATACTGGGAAACAACACAAAACCCTTAGACTTGTGGTAATTATCACAAATCAGGCCTTTACAGACTTTGCGAGTATTAACCAACACTTCATATGTTCCCAAATGTTGTTTGAGAGACATATGATAAACAGCTGGATTACGCAAAACATTTACTAACGAGCAGCCCTTAGGGAAAGGGGAACCAAGGGATTTAGAAGATAAAACATCCAAGTGAGAGGTGGAAGAAATGGGACACGCAACTGGATTACATGAGCTGCAAAAAAGAGATCTTATTCTTTTGGCTACCCTTTTTGGGTATTTTGGCCTTGTATGCTGCATAACAGCATAAGCACTGCAAAACATATCATCCTTGGTCTAGAGAGTCTAGTTTCAAAAGGTAAGTCTTGAAACAACTATCGGAATGAAAAGCAACTTGATAAAGTCACCTTTTTCTGCTGTAGCTGAGGCAGCCCTAACAAGGTTATCTATAGCCTGTCTTCTACACAAGAGAAAGAAAACTGGCACAGAAGTACAATCTCTTGTTACATGGGCAATCTTTAAAGTTTAATGAGGACAAAAGAATTCTATGTGGTTACAAGAACACAAAAGTCTCTTCTGGTCTTTAAAAATAGGAACTCCGTCTGTGTATGTCCCAGTGTCACACTGATCAATTTGCTGTAGAGCGTATCTAGAATCTACTACACACACCAGCTCAAGACTGAAAGCCGCTATTTTTTCCACCAGTGTTTTAAACCCTCTATGTCACCCTGTTCTCCAAACAAATTGACAGACTCTGTTGTTTAAATTATATGTGTTCATCTGAACGCTATCCGTGGATCCACGGTCTCCACGCTAGAAAACTAAGAATTCCACAATTTGGAGGAAAAAAGCCTAACGTTTTCATAATAAATGGGTACTCAGTGAGAAGCAAAAATAGCAATACGTGTTTAAAACACTGTCTAAAAATCCTGAGAAGTACACAATGCATTACTCGGTTGAGTGTTTTGGTTTTTTCTCCTTAAAAAAACCCCCACAAGTCAGCAAGTTTTATATGTATCAGATAACTCAAAAATCAATTTACTTCCTAGCAATTGTATTCACATGAATGGCAGTCAAGAATCACTGTTAAGAAGCAGTATTTGTTAGACAAAACACCCAAATAATTAAAACTGCTAGACTGAATCACGATCAGAAACAAGACTTATTGACTTTTACACATAAACATTTGATTTTTTTTCTATCTCCATATTTGAACAACTTAAAAAATAAAGATAAGAGGCTCTTACCAGCTTCCTGTGAATTTAATACTTCTAAGGCATGCATCATGGCACTTGCGAAGACATTGGCATCTTCTTTGCTGCCAAAATTCAGACCATACACCTGCCTAGCATCACGCCACTGGTGGAAGGTCTGTGTAGCCTGATTGTACTTCAGCCCTTTCGGAATGGCACAATTTATTACCACCTATAAATATTAAAAAAATATATAAGTATTATTTATGTTTAAAATTGCTGTTTCATCACAAGTTTCAGCTTCATGTAGATTTTCTCTCAGAATCTCTCAGACTCAGAATTACAACGTTGAAGCACATAACCAGTTCAATTTTAACTCCACCACCATGTGAAATATGACGAGAATACACAAGGGGACTATTGAGATATTTTGTATCAACTTTTGTTGCTTAAGCATTCTCATTTCAGAAGATGCAGTTATGTTTCATAACAGCAATGTAGTAACAGCAACAGTTCTGTCTTTTAGTAGCAGAGCACATGATGTGAATAACCATTTGGATTTCAGAAATTCAGTTTTCCATTTACTTCACAAAGTATTTGTTAGAATTTTTTTTTAAACCAAGTTTATCACCTCTCTCTATGGTTGCTGCACCCTTTAGTCTGCAGTGCTTTCACTAGCAGTTTGAGTGGACTTCTGCTGTGTCTCACAAGGTATCATTTTGCATTTTGGCTCACACAAAAAGTCGTAGATTCTAGCTAGTAGGACAACCATTTATTACAAGCCATCCACTAAGAGGATCCCATTGCACTTGGATAACTATATCATCTCACTTTCTTCCACTGAATAATGGGAGAAAAAAATACACTTTCTTTCTCAGATGGATGCACACAGACCATTCATTACTTGGAGTGTTTAATGACAAATCATATGGCAGATTTATCAGTCTATGCTTCAGGTGTGTGATAAATGACCAGTAACAGACCAGAAGAATTTTACGAAATGTTGGGAGAGAGGGGAACAGCTATAGAAGCTTTCTTCAAACAAGGAGTAGATTTTTAACCCCACCGCAAATATCACAAGGCAGAGTGTACTCCAAGACAGAGTGCTAAGTTTGTCATTTAATCAAGATCTAATAAGTTCATCAAGGAAAATAAGATCTATTCCTTGTTGGTCCCTTTTCAATGTCTCAAAGCAGATGATCAGCATTACCAAATGTCAGAAGGCTTTTTGAATTAAGTGATCTGGGGAAATGAGATATCACGCATCCAACTCTTCATAATACAGAAAGAGCCACGAGAGAATTGCTGGTACCAGCAGACTGCAGCTAACATCACAGAGCAGCGAAAAAAACCAGTTTTTTAGGTTGCCACTTTGCCTTAAAGAGAATCAGATGGCTTCTGTGTACCCCACTAGCCTTTACACCTATCTGTAGGAAGGAACAATAAGAGTGCGCAAGAACTATATTGCCTTGAAGGTATGTTAAGTGCTTAGTTTACAGGAAAAAAGCCATAATATGTTTTTCCTACTACCGCTAGAAAGAAAATTAAATTATTTACAATTCCCATAATTTTACTGAAGATGTATTTCTGAATGTTAAAAACAATCACAAAAATCGCTTAAGATTCTTATTCCAAACTTTGAGAGTCACTTACCTGATGATCCTGAATCTTTCTGCCCACTACTCTGAATGTGTTGTTGCCTGTGTGATGATATATATGAACTCTGCTGAATCCAGTTGATCCACCAGCTGGTACCCATTTCTTATTGGCGTCATCGTAGACCATTACAGCAGCTCGTGCTTGGCAGATACTCTGTTCACTGTTAAAATACAAGTATTTTGGAATAGTACACAGTATTACTTATGGCAAATCATCACCTTTTTGGTTAACTTTTTTTAAAAAAAAAAAAAAAACACCTCAAATTGTTAAAGCAATACTCCTTGCAACTTGCTGAAATAGCCACTTTTCTAAACACACAGGGACTAGCACTTTGACTTTGCTTAAAGATGTTTGTTCTGAAAAGCTGTAAAGACAAACAGGCCTAACTACTAATGAAAGAGATCATAGACTCATAGAATGGCCTGGGCTGGAAAGGACCTCAGAGATCATCTAATCCAACCTCCCTGTCGTGGGCAGGGACGCCTCTCTACTAGATCAGGCAACACATGGGGACCCAACGGGAATCGAACCCGCGACCTTTGGTGTTTCAGCACCACGCTCAACTGAGTGAGCTAAACCAGCCCTCTCAAGAAGTGATTTACTTTTCCTTTTTCCCATTTTTTCCCCCTGCAGTGTTTTTTCCCCTCCTTTCCCTCCCCATCACCAACCATGACTTTTAATTAAATGCCATAATGACACAACAAAGTTTCCTGCACAGGCTGAAGAACAAAGAATCTGGAGTTGCACTAACTTCATCCAGTTTATATTTTCCAGTGGCAATTAAGTCTAAAAGAAATGAGGATTGGAAAGCCGTTGCTCCTCTGAACATTTACAGAATACAAACAAAAAAATTCCGCACAAAAAAATTCACCTGCTCATAAATGAAGTGCTTTTTGGTTTTGACACGTTTTACAACAGTTGATACCTAGATGTAACATTTTCTCCGCGAGGAAAGGTTCTATCGATTTCTGAAAAGCATAATCTCATCAGGAGATTGCTATCAGTAGCTAATCCTGGCTATAGCCGTCATCTGGCAGCTAAGGAACAGCCTCAAATTGAAAGGGAGCGTATCATGCGTATTAGAAACGCAAGAAAGCGGATCATACCATAAACACATTATTTATTAGGAGAGGAGAGAGCGATACAACACAAGTTATCTTATGAGAAATGTCCAGATGCAGACAAGAAATAAAAATAGAAAGGAATGATTTCTTATCAGTAAGCCAAATTCTCTGAACATACCATTCCAGCACATCCAACGTTATAGAAAGCACATGATGCCTGGCTTGCAAGGAATGTGGCCTGCCATGTGGAAAACTGAGAAGGCTGCAGAGATACGCATTCTTCATAAATTACAAGAGGAAAGTAATGAAATATTTCTTCGTATTTTATGAAGGAGAGGGAAGAAAAGTCCCCCACAGTCTTTCTTGGTTTGGGGTTTTTCGGTGGTTTGTTGGGGTTTTTTGGTGGGTTTTTATTGATTGGTTGGTTCAGAAAGGGGGCAGAGGGAAGTGTTTGTTTGTTGGGATTTTTTCTAAAAGACCATGTTGAATTTCTCAGTATCCTATTTCCGTCTCCTAGCACTAGAAAATTCAGCAGTGTATCCAGCTGTTTTGTTAACTTTTGATGCTGACATTTTTGAGAAAACATAGCATCAATTTTTATCACACTTTCCATGGCACTTCAACAACTAGAAAAATGCACAACACTGGGATGCTTTTCGAGGCCAGAAGAGAGAATACCGACATCATGCCTCCTACGAGACGTAAGATTCAAGATCAGATGAGGAAATATCCATTTTAAAAAAAGCACAAGTCCTAGTCTCATCACCTATTCAACAACTAGATTAGAACGGCAGAACAACCTCTAATTAGACCACCCTTTTCCTAGCCAGAAATTAGTTCAACATAGGGACAGTAAAATTATAACACACATATGTACAGTGTTTCTTTTCTAAGCGTAGTTTATAGTATAGACCGTAACGACCACATATGGTCCAATAAGATTAGACACAAAGTAAAATTTGTAACAAGCTTCAGGTGTTTCACAGTCCCATTAAAAACACACCAGAGGTAAATAAGAAGGTTCCCTCTGAGAAGAGGGCAATACAAGAACCTACCAGATTCCTTTACTTTTAAACATTTGGGTACAACTCCTTTAAAGTTCAAGTCTAGAAACATTCTGTACTCTTCACAAACAGTACTGCTTTTTCCTAAATGGATAACAGTATTACAAAAAAACCTTGGAAAAATTCTGAATTTGAAACACATTTTGGCTGTGTTTGAATTTGGATCAATCACCGGCATGATAAACCACAGGTGACAGCACCTAGATACTGATTTGGAAGCAGAGCCAGGTGGTCTGCAGAGTTCTTGCCAAAAAATAACTTTGTCTCAATCATGTGTCAGATTAAAAAAAAAAGAATAATTTTTATTCTATTAAAAATTGAGACTATAAGTTAATACATTCCAATTACACCAAAGGTAGAACATGAAAGTGATTATGGTTCAGTGATCAGAAGACTTAATTAGTAGGACAGACCAAGCTCAGATTTACTCAGAGTATTCTCACTCTAACCTGTCGTGGTCATTTCACAGCCCTAATTTTTGTAAAAGGTTTTACACAATTTTATTTAACATAAAAAGAGAAAACACCTACTTGTTTTAGAGCTATTTGGTATTCAAGTGGCACAATTCATAAGCACAAATAAGATGACCTTGAGTAGAATTTCTAGCTTTTCTGTAACAACTGTTAAACTATTTTTAGTTCCGCTTCTCAGGCTATGCCTTATAACTGAAAATATTACACAAGCCTAGATCTCAAATACTTTATGCTCCATTTAAAATAAAAGAATTTTCTTAATAGCAGGGGATTATTCTTTCCCACATAAAGGCACGAGATGATTCACATACTTAAAAAACCACACAACAAATACAAACAGTTGACCTATGCAATCACCACACAATAAGCTTTCTACCTTCATTTCACACAAATTCTATAACTAAAATGTTAAAGTTCCAGCTCCATAATTTTCATATCTAGGTATCAATTGGAAGGTGACATACTCCCCTCCGGCCAACAGATCCCAACACCCATCACTTTGCTTATCAGACTGCAGCACTAAGATGGAAAAATGGAGCTATCACTAGCAGAAACAAATTAAACCATCAGTGTGCTAGCCTTTTTCCAAGGTTCAATAACTGCACATTACTAGATGTAATGCATATTAATTCAATTTCTTTCTCATAGTAAAAAAAGTTCTGCACTCTGAAGTGATTACGTTTTGTTTTGAAGAAAAGCATGGAGACACGAGCTTTAGCCGAGAAGAATCTTTAGGTCTGCTCTTCAATGACCATTTGATAGTTAAATATATGAATACTGTACATAGTATCTTACAGCAATGAGACACTATAATTAAGTATTAAAGTCTCAAAAACAAATAATTTAAAAACTAGACGTGTACCTGAACTCTACTAACTTCAAAGGGCTACACCAAATCGAAAATCATGGTTATAGCTCACGGTTATCCTTGATAGGTCTAATGAAAGTTATTGTTTTCTTTCCGTGATCCATCTTTTTCTAGTAAAAGGCTGAGTTGAACATACAGACTATTACTAGAACCGAAGTCAGTGCCCTTTGTATTCTTCTACAAATATATATGAACTTAAACTTCAGTTCAAAGGCACAAGTGCCAAGTGAGTAAGAACAGTATCATCTACTGTATTTCTTGCTTTTCAAGCTTATTCCATTTCCCTGCTGTACTTCTAACAGGAAACTGGTCTTCACTGATCTCAGTATTTATACAAGAACCCTTCACAGTCTACAGGGTCTTCTGTAACACAAGTCCCTTGGAGTGCAGGAACTCACAATAAGATGCTAGGGTGACTTATTTCATTCACTGCACAAGAATCACTTCGTTGACAAACATGGGGGGTTGTTTGGTTTGGGGTTTTTGTTTGGTTTTTTTTTCTTTTTTTTCCTTTTTTTTTTTTTACACACATTATTTTAGCATCAGTGGGAAATAAACAAATTGTCTACAGTCATGTTGCAAGAGAAAAAAAAAAAAAAACAGTCTTCATCTCTTTCCCTTGTTACTGGGCCTTCAAAAGCATCCTACAGGGTTTACTTGCCTATCTCTAAATTTCCTTTTTTTTCTGGTGTGTTATACCAGCATAATGGTTCCAGAAACGATTACACTTGGATTAGTCTGCACCCTCCCAACCTGAGTGCTCATTAGGGGATGCAGGAGAATGAGGGAAGGGATCCCATGTCGAGCTTGAAATGCTACAGCAAAAACACAACAGCTGCTCCAAGAGCTGGCTGCTAACTTATTAGGGCAGTGGGTTGGGAAACTAAAGCAACAATGTAAATATTAACTAAGAAAAATTAAGGAACTGTCTGTTCCCAAGAAAACTTACCAAACTAAGTAAATTAAATTATACACAGAAAACGGGGGAAAAAAAAAAAGAGGGGGAGGCAACGTTCATGCAAAACAGTGCTTACCAAACCTTAGGAAACAAAGTGTACAAGCTCTCTTCCCAAAATGTAAAGCTTGACAAATAGCTGGATAAAGATGTTAGGAAGAGCTCTTCTCTAGACAAAGATGTAAGGCTCTGATTGTTAAAGCCAACCATTATTCTGATAAATCCACCTACAGCAATACCATATAAAGCCAAAAGACGGGTGGCTGGTTTTTATTTGGGGTGGAAGAGTGGGGGGAGGTCTGGCACTCAAAAGGCTCACACAGAAAACCACAGTAGTAATGAATCATAAGATTATTCTTATGGGAGAATATACTTTCCTCCTCCAGTGATGAGATCATACGGAAAGCTCAAAAACCATAGCAAACTGAACCCTAACAGACAGCATTCTCTCGCCCAGATGGAATGTGTTCCTACTTGCACATCCCAAGTCCTTAAGCTCAATGCACGGTGACACCAAGGCACAGTCTGCTGACCTAAGCCTTTTTTTTAACCCTCTCCCCCAAAAGTGGGTGCTTGGTTTTCCTCTCTCAAGAAATAAGAACGATAAACAGGCTTAAATGATCAAAATCATATGGAAAACAACATGACTGCAGCCATAAAAAAGATCACTTGAATACACTAAGAGAAAATAAAAGCTGCCATTGCCGATTTTCACTCTTTATTATCTTTGTCAGTGATGTAACAGTGAGTTTTTTTGAAAATCATATCCCCCTACCTCATCTTCTGGTGATTCAGGGTGGGTTTGTGGGCTTTTTTGTTTTTGTTTTTTTTTTTTGCTATGTTCTCAATTTACAGAAACATAACAACATGTTCTTAAATGTGCAGCCTTTGTGTGGCAGAAGGAATGGAAAGAGACAGTGATTCATCAAACGCCTGTTTAGGATTTTCAAACCATGTGGCACAAAGCTAGAAAGAAACTCCAAACGTATCCAATACTGACATCTTAAACCACACGTTTTTGAAAAGCAACTGAACGCTGGACCAGGTAGCAAGTTTTCTGTCTTGGCGGTGATGTTTTATATACTAATTTTCCCTGCTTGTTCCTGAACCCTGACTGGGACATCACAGTGAAAACGTGTTTTCTCCGCTTCACTATTAAAAAGAAAAAAAAACAAACAAAAAAACAGACAAACAACGAACACCAAAAAAAATCCCACAGCTTACTGTGCTACTACTGTATCACTACTTTTAACTAAAACAGCCAATCTGTAGACAAAGTTGTCATGTATTCCAAGCTGCTCATCTGACTTAACTCAATAGCTAAGCTACTTGTCAGCACCTTAAAATTAACATAAAAATATTAAAAAAAAAAAACCAACCCCACACCTTTCGGTCAAATAAATTTTTAATTGATAATCCACTGCTTTAATTTTACTGACATTTTGAACTTCCGCACTTTAGCCAAAAGCTAAACTCAGATGAAGTTGAGTAGAACAATCACCGTCTCCTCCTGCCAACTAGACCAGCACCCATGCCTTCAACAGGACATCATATAAAAATCTAATCCACATGGGCTCATCAAGGGTAAACACAGTAACTCTTTACAATAAATTAACCTTCTGTGTAACTCATCCTCAGTTGAAAGGTAAGAATCCCAACTTTTCTCACATTACTAAGACCCAGCTGAATATGCTGCTGAAGGGGAATACTACATGCTTGGCATCACAGAAGGAATTACGCCGTGCCATGCTACTTGCATCCAGCTTCCAAGGATGTAGCTTGCCCACTCACAGCACTTCAGCTAGTACAGATTTTACTCATTATTCAGGTTTTAGCATAAGACTAAATTGAGACAAGCTGATTTATCTGACTGGTTTTCCTACAGATTCTTCTTCAGACACTCTAAACCCCCAGAGGACAAGAGCGGTGATTTCCTCTAGCAGGTCAAACTCAAACAAGAGTCGCTGTTCAAACGGGAGGTGAATGTAAAGGCAGTAGCTCCAGATTGCTTCGCTAACAGCTCCTCTGCTAATGAGTTAGTACTTGCCTCTGCCTAGAAAACTTTTGATTGATAACAGAGATTCATTCATCTCTCCCACTTTTTCGTCTCTGATAACCAAGAGATTCATTCATCTCTCCCACTTTTTTTCTCATGAATTACTCAGAATACAGATTAGCTGCAACATCAGAAACTGGAGGGAAATCTTGCATGGCAAAGTCCCAGCTGGAAATAAAGCTACTATTGC
Organism: Trogon surrucura; assembly: GCA_020746105.1. Lineage (NCBI taxonomy): Eukaryota > Metazoa > Chordata > Aves > Trogoniformes > Trogonidae > Trogon > Trogon surrucura. The sequence continues at coordinate 107,811,407 of CM036618.1, forward strand.
AAAAGAGCAGGGGAAACAATCTAAACACTTGGATTAATAGCTGGCAGAGGAAAGGTGCTTCACTTTCGGCAACAGAATTCTGCAGCACTCCTTTCCAGAGTTTTAGTTGGTACACAGTTTACTGAAACTAAACTTTGTTTGCTCAGTGAGCACCTTCCACTGAAAGAAAATTGCTTTTCATCTCGAGTATAAAACCATTTAATATTAATCTAAGAGCAGTCTGCTCTTGGAGCAACTGCAATTTACAGAATAAATTTCTCTTGTTGCTATAAATCTGTTCCTTCAAAATTTCGCAGTTGTAGCAGCAGGTGAATATCAATCAGATGAAGGAAAACATCGCAGGATACTCGGGCAGAAAAAGAAGTATTTTTTAGAAAAACAGCTTGATGTCAAATGAAAGTCTACTTTTCACACAGAATTACCAACTTCCAACCCCAGGATTTGTTTCTCAACATCATTTCACACGCCATATTTAACATAAAACTATTTCATACAATGGACAAAGCAACTGAGTTGGCAATTCAATATTGTCTCTAGGTTTGTCATACACTGATTCACATAAAAATTCATGTATTCTCTCAGAGGGAATCAGTGATATCTATGAGAATATGATGATAATCAAACCAAGAAATAGCCGCACTAGAGAGATGAACCTTAATAAAAACAAAGTATTGATGAGAAGTAGTAACAGCAGGCTGAAAACCATGGATTTGGAATCGCATTAAAACTAGTTATATTGGTGATGGCTAGCCATATACGTAATATGCCTCAATATGTTATAATATTAACGTACTGTTATATATCATTATACACATGCATTATATTTAGTTACATTCTCCATCCTAAACTTAGATTCATAAATACTCTCTGAAGTCACCCTTTCAATTTTCATGTCATACTGCAGATGATACTAAGATCCCCAGGACATGTACATTCGGGCAAGGAGACATACAAGAAGTCACTTCTCAAGCCCCAAACTAAAGGGATTGTACAATTACCCCGAACCAGGTATAAGCAAAGAGAAGGAATGACAATTTCTTGTCTTGCTTTTTAAAAATGAAGAATAAAATTCTTAAATCTTATCATCCATAACATACATTGCCTTTATAAAACCAGAGAAGCTCAAAACTATTATCTAAGGAAAAACAAACAACCATAAAAACAACAACAACAAAAAAAGCCACATCAACCACACCCAAAAAAACCAAACCCACAAAAACAACAACTCGGGACTTGACAGCTGTCATTTAATTTTTCATGTGAAAAAAAAAAACCCAAAACAACCCACCTTTACTTAAAATTCCAAATTAGGAGACTGATAAGTAAGAGCCTTGATTTATTGGAGTTTTATACACAAGATTTGGGCCTTGTCTTGTATGGGAATTCAGTGATAACTTCATGGAAACACTTTATTAAAAACCTTCATCATTTAGCTCTGAGGTAAGATTTTCAAGAAAGCAACCCACAAGCGAGAAATTCAGTACTTGCCCAAGTACTTGCCCAATTTCTAGAATTTCCTAGATTTTTTCATCCCATAAAGAATCACGAAGATTTTTTCCAATATGTGCTTCCAACAGATGTTTTGGAAAAAAAAAAAACCAAAGTACACAGAGGCTGGCTATCTCATTCTCACACGTTTGCACTGAGGGGGGCGGGAATCTTTCTAGCCATTATTTTTATACTGCTAAAATAGTCTTACATTTACACTCCATAGAACCATGAAACACGATCATTCAGTTTACACTTCCGCCGTGCACTCATCCACATTCTTGTTTTCTTTCATCCTTTTACACAGGGTGTTCTCCAAGACATGGCATTTTCGGTAATTTATCCAGATTTTTTTTTTTCCTGAAAATACTGCATTGTTATAATCAAATCCATTTTTCCACTGATTCTTCAAACATATTTCTCAAGGGCATTTGCTACTTTACTTACGCTAAAAGGTTATGCAGAATCTATGCAGTAATTTAAATAGATTATGTTTCCTCAATGCAGATTCGATACAGCAGCGTTGCAAGCCAAAGGTTTTTGCCTCCGTAAGGCTAATACTGCCTGGGTAGCGATTTTACTCAAGAGTAAAACAGGAGCAGAAGATTCCTACCATGATCTTTCTTTCATCTCAAGACAAGTTTTTGATTAAAAATCCGTTTTCTGTTTGTCTACCTTCTGACAAAGCTAATGGAAAATAAGGTCTACAGGACAATCTGGGAATGAACCAATCTGAAAGCATCAGGGTACGCTCTAACCGAACAAAGCCAAGGGCCATAAAATCGATATCTTTACTGAATAGGGACAACAATGACAGATTTTAAAATTTCAATCTTTTAACTTAAAGGTCTTAAAGACCAGGTCCGAAAGCTAGCCAGGAGCATGACTTCTTTCCTACAAATAGTCTATTTTTGATGGGGTTTTGCTTTTCTTCCTACAATTCCATGAACCCGAGCCCAGTCATCCTGTGGAAAGCCTTTTTAAGTGGGCATGAAAAACATCATCATCTTCAGCAACTAGACTGACAGTCGATGATTTCCTGTGAAAAACAACTTAACATACATTTCCTATCTTCTATACTTATTTTAACAAAAAGTGACCTTATTATGTTTTCCCTTAAGCTTTCGACACATGGTACAAATCACAGCTTTCAGAGTGCAGATTCCCCAGGCAATCTGAGTGCCTGAACACAGACTGCAACAGAATCCATCATTACCTTACCATCGCTGAGGATCATGTAACTCATTTCACTTTCAAATAAAGAAAGCTCAACTCCTCCCTGGAACACGGAGATAGTGGCATTTTTACAGTACCTATTTAGTACAATGGCTGCCCCCAATGCAGGGAGCTGTGTAAAGGGAACGTAGCTGATCCTTGATTGAGACATTATAACCCCAGTGTTAATCCACAAATAGGCAATTCGCAGTTCATTACAAGAAAGACTCTTGTATGAAGTGTCTTTATAAAACCTAATTTCACCTAAAAATGTGAAAGTAAAAAAATCGAGCACTTACTTTTAAAGATCAAATTGACATTAACACGAATTAATCAAGGAAAATGCTGCAGAAATGAGACAAGTTATCTAGCAGCAAAGGACACAAAAGACCACATGTATTTTCCTTGGTCTCTGCTGGCAAGTTTTGCTCTCAGATTTCCCAGGTCTGCATGAGTGAGTACTGGAGTACTACCTGCTATAGGGGAAAATTAAATTAGGGGCCCCAGTTAGATAAGCTGGACAGACAGTCTACTGAACCAAGTAGTGCACGCCCAACAACGGTGGAGGTAGCTAGTTGGTGACGCTGTGAGGCCACTCTAACATCTTTACAAAGTGATCGAGAAAAGTTCACAACAGCTGGAAAAAAAGCAGATGCTGAGACAATCCTCCAGCAGTGCAAGAATCAAGGTTCGAGGAGCCAGAGACTCGGAGAATTGCACTAAGCAGTTTAACACCTAACTATAAGCTATTACTGGTGAATTTCTCAAGAGTCAATACTGACTCTGATGCTGCTTAATGTCCTTGCTAATGACCAGGAAAACGGGATGGAATGTCAGCTCAGCAAGTCTGTGGATGGCTTTCCCTAAACTGGGATAGATTGATACACAGGACAGTAGAGCTGCTGTTCAGAGGTGTCTCAGTAGGTTGAAGCAGCTGACAGAAACTTGAAAAAAAATTGAAGGCAAAAGCAAAAACTTGCACCTGGGACAAAATAACCACTACATTGTAGAAGGTGATTATTCCCCTCTATTCAGACCACATCTGGCACATTGTGCTTTGGGGTCCCTAGTAGAACGAAAGACTTTGACAAATTGGAGCAAATCAAAAGGAAAACAATTAAGAGGGCTAGAGAAAAAGATGCATGAGGAGAGGCTGAGACAGCTGTGTTTATTCAGTCTTAAGCTAAGGCAGGAACGTAACTGCCAATCTCAGCCACTCAATAGGTCATTACAGAGAATAGAGAGTCAGAATCTTCTCAGAAGTGCACAACAGAGGGAGGAAAAGTAAGAATCTAAAGTAGCAGAAAAGGGAGTTTTCAGCCAGATAAGAAAAAGTCACACCAAGAGAGCAGCCAAACACTGGGACAGGCTGCCCAGAGGAGCTGTGGGACCTCCACCCTCAGGAAACTTCAAAATTGAGCTAGAAAAGGCCCCAAGGAACCCGATCCAACTTGAGAGTATGGCTCCTTCTGAGCATGGTACAGGAGAAGATGAACTCCAAGAACTCAAAACCTAAGTTATTCCATGGCTCTAGAAGAAATAAAATTCCTCTGAGAACATGCTACAGAACTGCAGATTTAAGTACCTTATTTATGACAATTACTTGCCTTAGTACCTCATTTTATTAGAACATTTTTCCCAAAAATAACAAGCATTTCACGCTTGAAGTTTCAATCCAGCCTCTCCCTCTGTAGCCTATAAATAAAAATCTTAAACACTAGTAGTAGTTCTAATGTTCAATGTCTAAAAAGAGGTTTAAATAAACTACATAGTATTTATATCGCTGACACGTACTAATGTCTGAATATTTAAAATAGTATTTTACTAAGCTATTTTAGATTGTTATGATTAGCAGAGTAACTCACTGAATTTGATTGCAAAAGACAAACAAAACATTACAGTTCCCAACCATGGGTGGAATAAGGGAGCGCAAAACAAAAACCAAACTCAAGGATTTGGTAAGTAAATATCCAAGAGAAAGCAGACCCCTCAGTATCTCTGCTTCGAGATCAAACCAACCAAGCTTTCAGTCTTCACCAACCTGTAACTCTTCCTAAATCTTTCACTCTTTCTATTACTAAGAAAAAGAAAGCAGTCCATGAAACTATTAGAGCTTTAGTGAAGTGAGATATGTTGAGCATATTACCTCAACCGAGACACCGCTCAGAGTAAAGTGGAAGGATTACTCCAAACATCTTATATAGAATCATAGAATATCTTGGTTTGGAAGGGACCTTTAAAAACCATCTAGTCCAGCCCCTACTGCAGTGGGCAGGGACATCTTTCACTAGATCAGGTTGCTCAGCATGCTGTCCAACCTGACCAAAATCTCCCTAAATCAGTGTTTCAGACCCCAAAATCTCCCCAAATCAGTATTTTGGAGTTCAAAAGCTTCCTAAATAGGTGTTTCAGAGGCCTAAAAGCTCCCTAAGTGTATGTTTCTCAGGCCAAAAGAGACCTAAATGGCAGTTTCTGAGCCCAAGAGCTCCCTTAAATGGCTGACTCTCAGCTGAAAAGCTTCCACAGTCACTGATTCTGTACCCCAAAGCTACCCAAATTGTTTTTTCTGAGCACAAAAGCTCCGTAAATTACTGTTTCTGAGCCTCAAAGATTCCTAAATAGGTGTTTTGTAGGGCCAAAAGCTGCCTAAGTGGGCATTTCTCAGGACAAGAGCTCTCTAAATTTGAGTTTCTGATCCCAGAAGCTCCTGAATTGGTGTTTCTGAGCCCAAAACATCACTAAATCAGTGTTTAGATGGCCCAAAACTACGTATAGTGCTTAGTAGGGCCAGAAAATAAACGTATACGCTATATATAATCCCAATTTGGCCCCCTCACCCCTCCCCTTTTTTTCAAGTACCTAACAGATGCATGGACAGGAATCAAAACCAGTACTCCTACTGGAATAAGGCGCAAGAAGTAAAGCATTTTAGAAAAAAGCAGGTGACATTTTTTTCCACGTACAGGAAATGGAAGAAGAAAGCTTTAATAATAAACTTTGGTCAAACATTAGAAGAAACTAACTATAACTGTAGTTAAGCTCCAGGACAGTTAACAAAAGAGTTGCTAGAACCCCCTTTCGTTTGAGGTTCTTTTTGTGAAAAGATGAGACAAACACCTGTCGAGGCTGATCACAGTATTACCTTCCTCCTCCAAGAAAAACGCTAAGTTATTAGATCAGTCCAGCTTTCCTGTACACCAAAGCTCTTCTCATCCTTTTTCATGTCTACTGTACTACCTGCTGCAACTGCCCCAGCCTTCCACCTCCTCTCTCCTGCCTCCCTCCTTCCTTTACTTTATACTTTCTTATCCCAGCGACTGCCCTTACTTCACTCACCCCAAAACCCGTGGTTAACATGACTGACTCCCCAAATCCCAGATTGGTGCCACTTATGCTCTTCCAGGTGAGACCACCTCTCCTCCTAACCAAGCCCACCAACTCCTGTTCCGCACTCATGTCGCTGCCTCCTGATCTCGCCCGTCTCACCACGCAGGACCCCTCAGGACCAACAAGCCACAAGATGAGTGGCACCCACGCCGCTTTTTGGACCAGCCCTGAAACAAGCCTGCAGGGCGACATGCCTCAGAGGCACGGATTGCATGGAGATGTGCTCCTCAACTGCACGGAGATACTCACTAGGGAGGTGCTTCTCCTTGATTTAGAAACCACAAAAAAGAAAAAGTCCATTTCAAAATACAGGATTCTTCCTCTGTGTGCTTCAAACACCTGATTTATGGCCTGTCAGAATAAGAACTGTAAAAACTGTCAATGACTAGTCTGTGTTTTCACACAGGTGTAGCTCATAGGGCACAGAATTTGAATGATTAAATTCACAAGAAAGCCATGGCAGAATTCAAAACTGAACAAACTTGCACTAGCCCAATAAGTGGCGGTTTCTTTGACACAGCAGTCGGTATTTACTAAAGGCTACGGAAGAAAGTTGTCAGCACATGTTTTTACAACACTGAGATCCTGAAGAGTGATTTAACTTGTTTAAACAAGGGGAAAAAAGCATCTCCAGCTAAAAACTCCGGCCTCATCACCATAGCATCGTGCAAGTAAATACCTCAGCACTCACAAATATCGTACCTAGTGAGTCAGCACAGGAGGCCACCTTCCACTAAATAAAATAAACTCAGTTTTTAGTTTGAACAGCAGTGCCCAATAAGCATCCTAGCCTCCTTTCCACCATGTAACCAAATAGTTCAGTGAATACCTCAAAAGTAGAGCATCCTACTCAAATTATTTAGTTTCCAAGCCTAGATGACACTTACTAAATATTCAATGTGCTTGCAACTATGACAGAGATTCTTACTAAAGACTATTAGCATTTTCTAAAACCGTTATAAAATTTGAAGAAAACCAGCTGCAGCAGTAAACTTTTTGTTTTAATTGCTTGAAACTAACATTTTTATAGGCAACTAGAAAACCAAAGTATCCATCGTGTTAGCAATCCTAATATTCTGAAAAAGTACACTGTACTGAGCACAAAACTATCTTCTATTCTTCAAAAAAGCAGAAAAGACAAAGCAAAACCTCAGTTTTCTCAAGTCAGTCTTGAAATACTTGCTGTTCGCTAAAATAAACATGCTGCTAAAAGCTTAGTCTTGTGCCATATGTAGTCTACTTCATCTTATTCTTTAGAAAGCAACACATGTATTCTAAAGTATATGCAAGAGGCAACAATTTTCTCTACTTGAAAGACAAGTAAGCTTCCTAACCTGGCACTTCATCACAGCAGTTTAATAAACTCTTTTAATATTCATGCAAGTTCCTCATCTCACACACACACACACACATTTTCAATACACCCACTTCACATTTTCAGATTTGATATCAATTATACACAAAAATCACTTTAAAAAAATAACAAAGAAATATCTGAAATACAAGTAACTGATAATACTAAAATAACAAGTTGTAGAAATCTGTTAAACAGAAAAAAAAAACGGGTTAAATTAACGTTTAACAGAATCATGAATTTTTCAATAATTATTTCTGAGACAACAAAAGGTGCAGACCATCATGGTAATGAATGAATGAAGACTGGAGGAAAGCGAATGTCACTCCAGTCTATAAGAAGGGCAGGAAGGATGACCCGAGTAACTACAGACCGGTCAGCCTCACCTCCATCCCTGGAAAGGTGATGGAACATCTTATCCTTGACACTGTCTCTAGGCATATCAAGGATAAGAAGGTTATTAGGGGCAGTCAGCATGGCTTTGCCAAGGGGAAGTCATGTTTGACCAACCTGATAGCCTTTTACGAAGACATAACCAGGTGGATGGATGGTGGCCATGCAGTGGACGTGGTCTACCTGGACATCAGCAAGGCCTTTGACACCGTCTCCCACAGCATCCTCATAGGTAAACTGAGGAAGTGTGGTCTGGATGACCAAGTAGTGAGGTGGGTCGAGAACTGGTTGAAGGGAAGAAGCCAGAGGGTTGTGGTCAATGGGGCCGAGTCTGGCTGGATGCCTGTGTCTAGTGGGGTCCCTCAGGGGTCAGTGCTTGGGCCGGTGCTGTTTAATATATTCATCAATGATCTGGATGAGGGATTAGAGAATGTTGTCAGCAAGTTTGCTGATGATACGAAGTTGGGGGGAGTGGTTGACACACCAGAAGGCTGTGCAGCCATTCAGAGAGACCTGGACAGGCTGGAGGGCTGGGCGGGGAGAAATCTTATGAAGTTTAATAAGGGCAAGTGTAGAGTTTTGCACTTGGGAAAAAATAACCCCATGTGCCAATATAGGTTGGGGACTGCCCTGCTGGAGAGCAGTGCAGGGGAAAGGGACCTGGGGGTTCTAGTGGACAGCAGGATGACCATGAGCCAGCAGTGTGCCCTCGTGGCCAAGAAGGCCAATGGCATCCTGGGGTGTATTAGAAGGGGAGTAGCAAGTAGGTCAAGAGAGGTCCTCCTGCCCCTCTACTCTGCCCTGGTGAGGCCGCATCTGGAATATTGTGTCCAGTTCTGGGCCCCTCAGTTCAAGAAGGACAGGGAGCTGCTTGAGAGAGTCCAGCGTAGAGCCACAAAGATGGTGAAGGGAGTGGAGCATCTCCCTTATGAGGAAAGGCTGAAGGAGCTGGATCTCTTTAGCTTGGAGAAGAGGAGGCTGAGGGGTGACCTCATCAATGTTTATAAATATGTCAAGGGGGAATGTCAGGAGGATGGAGCCAGGCTCTTTTCAGCGGCATCCACTGACAGGACAAGGGGCAATGGGTGGAAGCTGGAACACAGGAGGTTCCAGAAAAATATGAGGAAAAACTTTTTCACTGTGAGGGTGACTGAGCACTGGAACAGGCTGCCTAGGGAGGTTGTGGAATCTCCATCTCTTGAGACATTCAAAACCCGCCTGGACGCGTTCCTGTGCGCTCTAGTGTAGGTGATCCTGCTCTGGCAGGGGGGTTGGACTAGATGATCTTTGAGGTCCCTTCCAACCTTTAACATTCTGTGATTCTGTGATTCTGTAAGATTACCTATGATTGGTCAACAAGACAAAACGACATGAGCCTTTTGTGCAATAAGCTTTATTTCTTGCATATGTCCCTCTCAACATAGCATGCAAGATTGATTTATGAATTTCAGAAATCTCTTAAGTCTGTACTACAAAATACATCAAATACAAACGCACATCTTGACCTTATTTCTAAGGGCTCCAGGATAAGGCAAAGTTATGGGCCTTACATATGCAACTCTAAAGGGAATTCTTAAGCACCACAAGACCAGTCACAGTGTAGTAAGCAAACAATGATCTGTAAAAATTACTCCAGCAACAACTGCTTCCTTGCACAGGAAGATCTGATGAGTGCACTCCTGTCGTGTACTTGGTACAGACACTTATGATAATATGTAAAACAAAGGAATACTAAATTTCCACTCACATACCTATCTACAGCAGAGCTCTACTCCCTTTTTTGAGGACAGGTTTCTCCATAAAAATTCCACTACGACTGAAGAAGAGGTTATCATCATCAAGCTGACGTAATCTGGAAAAGTTCTGCTTCCACTTCAATTACGGTTTATCTGTGTTTGTTTTTGAACACAAAGTTATCACTTATATTAAAATATGAATTCAATTTTCATGCCAAACTGCTGCATTTACTCACTGAACAGCACATTTTCCTTTCACTCTTCTTAGATCCAAATTACTTTTTGGCAAGTCTAATGCAGCCTTATTTTGAATAACTCTGATTTCTTTCCTTTCCCACATCATTTAATCTCTAAATATCACTTTTTAAACAAGTGACTATTTTTTCACTCCTTCTATACCCTATTTAGTCGTAGTATCCTTTTCAAAGCAGTCACTCACACAGCTATTTCAGAAGCTCATCTTTCAGGTTTGATGTCAATTCAGTCAAGATTTTAGTCTCTTGAAGAAAGTCCCAATTCTACCACCCACATCTGCCATTCCTCACTTTCTTTCAGCAATTTTTACTAATACACTTTCCTCAAGGTACTACTAAGGCTTGTCTTTATAGTCCCTTAGATATAAAGACACTTTCATACACTCTTCTACTACATGCAGCTTAAATTATCCTATAAGCATTCTGACCTGTGACCATTTTTCCTCTGAAGATCCTTCACATGGTGCTATTTAATAACAAACAGTAAAAACTTGCACACTTATCAAAGTCTGAAGTTTGGCTTCATCAGTTAATGATTCTGATAATGAGGCAGTAAAGGTGATATCATTTAAAAATTCTAGGACCATTTTATCGTAGCCATGCTTGATTCAAAAAGGAAATCCTTTTCCAGGAGCTGGAGGAGGGATTCAGACGGTTTTGTCCTGTTATTTATGTGCTACTGTAATTCTAAGCAAAGAGAGGCGTTATTTTTACATTAATGAGGCTACAAGCAAATAGATTGAAGCGTTCTACTCATCCTCTCCAAAGCAGTAGCCAAAGAACAGCACAAGCAGAAATAGGAAAATCAATGCTAGAATTCATTGCAAAAGTATTTTGAGTCTCGGTGACCCAGTTTTAACTTTGAACACCAAGAGACGATTGCAGTAACTAATTCAATCTAGTTAATTATTAACATTAACATTTGTGCATTCATCACATCTAACATTCCGTCCTAGAAAAAGGGATGATCTAGATGCACCACGAACCATCGCATAGAAGCTCTTCGGTTTCCTCACCATGTCAGCTATTTCATGCATCTCTCGTAATAAAAATTAAGCAGCTGGAGTGAAGTGGTAGTAAGCACACAGCCCTGGAACAGAAGTGGAGCACCGCAGGCGTGTGCTCTAACACTTGTTTGAAGGGTTTTTCTCTGTGCAGAGTAGCAAGTATAAAGGGACATTTGCACTGTCATCCCAATGAGTAAAACAAAAGCTATTTTTCAACATACGTTGCCTCTCTGAAATACATTTATTGTCAAAACTCTACAAAAACAGCTACCCTACTAAAAAAAAAAAAAATAAAAAGACAAGCCACAAAGCTGTCTTATTCCAGAGCAGACAACACACACGTAAGAAATGACTCAATTATGATGCAAGTTCATAAAAGTTGTAAAATTGATCAACAACTTTCTAGTGACATTACGCATTGTTTTTCCAGAGAGCAGCTCTTGTAGGATTTCAAACCTCTTGGTGATATAGTTATTGTCTAAGATTGCAATATTTCATTTTCCCCGTTTTAGGATGTGTGGTTTGTTAGCTTTTTAAATGTTGTCACTGATATCTGCCTTCACACCAGCAAAGCAGTTACCAAGTTAAACAGTGAGAAACTGTGTTTCCTTTGCTTTCCCAGTCTCAATTCCCAGTCAATTCAGCTGTCTCTCCAGTTGTTCTTTCTACTTTGAAAACATTCACATTTTAAGACAAAATTTGAATTTTGCCTGGAAAGTCAACTGCGTTTCACAATAACTTTAATCTTAAATAAACTAATCTGTTAAACGCCAAGATCTACAGTAATAGGGACATACCTATATTCACCTGAAGAACCTATCTTCTATTACAATGCCTCCTACCTCTACTCCTTTTAGAACAAACTACTCTACTTTAGAAACAGCATCACATCCTCTGGTGACAGCAGCAAAAGAAGCCTGTGTTTCACAATAGTGCTTTTATTTTAAAATGTTCCCAGCCATGACAACTCATACCTTGAAGCGTACCGCATAAACAAGCACAAATAATTATTCAACAAATCCAATCCTCTGCATGTGAATTTGTATTTCAAAATAAGATTTGACTCCACAGTGGGCTGAATCTACAGACAACATTACTCAGAAGGAAGTACAGCTTCTTACAGTTTCATATGTTATAGTGTATACATAACGCATTATATAAAAAATTTCCATTGCATAAGTCTTATACACAATGGTATTATCAGCACTACTTGGGAAGTCAAAGTTCGGACAAAAATACTTTTCCCTTTTAGGGCAGGGAGAAAAGTAGTTACTTGCTTCCTTTAGTAGAAAAACAGGAAAATAAAGTTTCCAAAACAACAGTAAGATCAAAAAAAAATCCAATAAGAATGAGTTTATCAGATTACTATCAAAACTGTAAGGAGATGTTTAGACATTTTTTCCTAATATTAGTTATAGTCAGATGTCAATTATTTTGTCTCCTCTTCTTTAAGGAGCATAACTCACTGCACCTTATCTCACACTGAAAGCCCAAACTTGTTTGTTACTGCAGAATCTTGTTGCAGTGCTCTGGGTCAGCTCTGTGGAACCTTTGATACAGCTTGTTTCTGTTCCTCATTTATTTACTGAAAGTGCCTTGGTTTATTCTGCTTTTCTAATAGGAAGAATGCTGATTTGTTTAAAGTAATGCATAGGTTACTACTACTTTGTACTTAATTTTTCTGCTGATCTTTTCTTACCCAAGTTTGTTCAGTGAATCATTACATAAGCAAATACTTTTCATTAAACTGAAAGCATAAAGTCAGTCTGGAGCACACCAAGACAAACAGAACAGCAGCTCTAGCCAACCGAGGCTTTTATTATGTGGTTTTAATATTAAAAGTATTAAAAATACATCAGAGTAATAAAAAGCTAGGAACCTATACTAACCACAGCTTTCCAATTGCAAAAACAAACAAAAATAATCACTTGTAGGCTCAAACTGGAAAAAGAATATTTAAAAGCACAATTACGTATTCGTTATTTGTGCTAATAAATTTTTTAGTGGAGTAACTATAACGCAAAGGTGAGTTGAAGAACAATTTTGCTCACACTAGAAAATTAAGACTCCTTATCAGCATATCCATTGTTTCGGTTTGTGCTAACTGCGAGTGCCAGAAAGCTTTATCTGAACAAGGATTTTCACTAGTTCAGCTAATCCTGCAGTAATTATCAGAAAATGCTATTTTAAAGTATAAAAGCAGCACAATCCAGCTGGCATCCCATGGGCCTCTTTCATTGTACAAGATGGCTGTTACGGAGCTAGAAATTTAACATGGCTTTCACCACTCTAGATCAACAGCCCAACCTCTGTATCATCTTTTCCAGGCAATCTTGCATTATTTTCATCAACAGTTTACTATGTCACTGTCTCCAATAGACATTTAAGTGCTACCATATCTTAAGCTTCATGCCACAGGGCAAAGTTCTGCTATTTAAAGCATTTACTGCTAGGCTGGGTTTTCCCAGTGTGATGACACCCTTCCAACAGGTACAGTCCAAAGTTTCATCTTTAAAACACACACGGAGCATGTGGCGTCTTCCTTAACAGAAGCTTTGGCAATCCTATTCTTTACCCAGGGCCTTCAGGTTCTTCTTGCTAACAAATGATTTTGAGGCAGTTTCAAGATTATCATTTGGGGAGTTTTTTGTTTGTTTTGGGGGGGGTTGGTGGGGAGGGGTTTTGTTGCTTTTAATTCAAGCTACAGTCGTATACTACTGTGCTGTAGCACACACGTGAGTCTGATAACAGCAGGTAAATACTTAACAAGACTTGGTTATCTACACTTGTTACCCGTCCCACAGAAGCACTCTTTTGGGTAAGCAACACACAAGACAAGGGGCTTAACACAATACTGCATTTTCAGACTAGCTAACCATTTGTATTCTGGAATATATTATGTGATCAGCTGCAAATTTAAGCTAAGCAAACAAAGCCAAGCAGACTGCACTACCAACCTTCAATATAAATTTCATGGGAAGACACAAAGAGATTTACTTTTACCAGCTCTATGTAATATGTGGGCATATGCTACAACTACAGTTGAATTAGCTGGTCCCTGACATAATATGATCCATTTTCCATTTATGCATATTCAATTGTCCAAACCCACTTTTTAAATAGCATGTAAAGAACTGTAATAATAAAATTTAACGTAATATGAAGCAAAGTTAACAGAACTTAGTTTACACTTCTGCATCTATAAAATGAAAATGTTCCAGAAAACATGAGCAAGCTTACTATAGACTTAAGAAATTTTTTTTGCCACTAAGACTTTTTCACTCCCCTATAATAGCATTCTAGTTGTAGGGTTTTTGTTTTGTTTTTAAAGTTTATAATTAAAAGCAAAAAGGTAAACTGCTGCTTCTTCCTCCAATGTACAAAGAACAGCATTCACTGCATCTGTGAAGTATCTAAGGGCTGTTAGTCATTGGTTCTGGGGGAAAAAAAAAAAAAAAAGCTCCCAAAGGCAATCAAGCAAGACTGTTGAGATAAAGCTTTTCAAGACTTACATCAGGGTTTCCCAGACACTACGTGTACCAATAAGTGCAGACTAATCATGTTTTGTCAGACGGCACGCTACTTCTGAATCCATCTATCAGCGTGCCAGCCAGGATAGTGTAAGCATAACCGATTAGAAGCACATGCTACTTCATGTAGCTCATCTGCTTCTGCACCCTCACACAAGTTGCTTGAGCAGTGCTTTATGGCGTTTTACAAAATTAAGACAAATGGACTCATACAAAGCAAAAACAAACGGGGGACGCAAGGTTCTGATTGCCAGCAGTGAGCGGACAAAGCCGAAAGCTACAGAAAGGCTGTTTCAGATCGTAGGAGAAAAGAAGCCCCAGCAAACTGGCCAGCTACCCCATCAGCACAATCCACCGAACAATCCAAACTTCTGGTTTGGTTTAGAAACCAGTTACTTCAGCTTTTATTCCAGCTATCAAAGGCTGCCAGTGACCTAGGCAGTCTAATCAAAGCCAGACCTTGTTAAAAACAGTAGTTTGAATGTCAGTAGCTGTTTTCCTTATGGTACTCGGTCAGATTAAAAGCATCATCTGCACTCAAAGCAGGAGACAAAGTTTATTTAAATCTAGACAGCTCCCTAACTAGCAGAGGAATCAGGCAGTGTTCTTTAACAACTACTATCCATTAAATTAAGTAGATGTTCACAGGAGCAAGAATTCTAAAAAAAATAATAAACACACCCCCACCACCAAAAAACACAAGATAGCCCAAAACTTTGATAGTCACTTTAAAGAAAATACTCACATGAATAACCACAATAACAAGCACTGGCATGCAGTCTTATCTCTTCCTGCCTAACAATCGTCAGAAAAGAAAAGCAGTCAACACATTTTAAGTGAGCATTCAAAGCAACTGAAAAGTCTGGGCATGGACCAAATACTATTCAAAACTCCTCACAAAACACAGCACGCAGTGGGGCCCACCATAAGCACCAGTGTTTCCTTTACCTGAACAGCTAAAGAAACAGAAAAGCCTTCAAAGGGCTGAAGGGGCATCCTGAGCTACCCAGAACTACTTTTGCATTAGGTAAAAACAGTTCAGCTGACAGAGCAAACTCATGAAAATGCAAATTAAGTCCTTCATATAGCAGTTTAGGCCAGTAGGGAATCTCTCTATACATAGTTAAAAAAAAAAGTTGTAGGAAAAAAAAAAAGGTATGTTTCTTCCCTCCATTAAGTAACCAGCATTCATACTGTAAGATCTAGAGATGTTAACACTGGCTTAGCCAAAACAATTTAAATAGCATCATTACCGCCAAGAGCAAGACCTTCCTATTGAGAGGCAAATCCACCCCGAAGTATGAAAAACAAGCTCATAAAAATATATGTTCCCAGTTACCTGTGGAATGTAAGATTTAGCATTTTACAACCTCTTCTGTGAGAAACATACTGTAGAGTAGCTCATCATGAAATAACACAAGCGGAGAGGAAAAAAAAAAAAGTTTTAACTGCTAGTGGTCATTTGGGAACTGTCTGTAATAATCCAGCTCAGGTAACACAGACACACAGAGGACTATGTGCAAAGTAGCATCTTGCTGCCAGGAAGGACTAGAGATCACAAAGAAGAGACAGGCACTACCTTTCATCGTGACCCAACTCAGCCTGCACACTAAATATATGGGTTTATATGGTTTTGATATTTATAACGTTATCATACAAATAATTAGTAAAATGGAGGTAGATGTAAAACCTAAAGGATAAGGGAAAAGTAACTTCAATTAGCTTTCTAAAAATATGAGCACAAAATAGCAAGCATGCTTTGGACTACAGCAGACATACAAATTGGGAAAACACCTGGGAAGGCAGAATTGCATCAAAAAAAGGCACAGGAGTTACAAAATAAAAGAGCAAACCATTCAATACAGCAGGAAAAAAAAACTGGGAGTCTACTAACAACATTTTCCATAAACAAGAATGAGTAACATTAAAATTTTTCTAAAAGTAGCAGCAATAACACACTAGAAGAGATTGTTTAGAAATACAGTGAAATCTCATAGAAGGTCCTGAAAAGTCAGATATGTCAAGGTAAGTTTGATTCTTGCTTCTCAACTCAGTATTTTAGGAGCGTCCCTGTGCGTAGGACAGCCCTTGAGCCTTGCAACTCCCAGAGCACACTTCCAGGCAGAAGCTGGAAGCGGCCCTTTCTGGCACCTCCGCAGGGAGGGTTGGAGGGATCCTCCCCGGGGGGCAGCGATGCAAGTCAGCGGCTTCGCTGCCCAGGCACACTCGGCTCATGGGTATACGTTGCCGATGAACGCTGCCATGGAAGAGACCAACGCTGGCTCTACGCTAAGTAAGGTGAAGATCCAGCAGAGTTACTAAATGTATTGCACCACTTAGTGGGTGCTGGTTTTGTCATTTTCAGATCAGCAGGCTGGTGTTTCAGAAGGTGTGGCGTAAGAATCAATCAGCCAAATGAACCTGGCTCAGATGTCTCCAGACCATGGCTCCAGTCCCAGGTCTGAGAAACACGCAAGGAGCATGCATAACTTTATTAGGATCTGAAGCTACAGCTCAACTAATTTGCAATTACAGCACCAGCTGGTGGCCTAAAACACCATGCTGTGTCATTTGAGCCTCTGCATCGCAGCCCTCAGTATCTGTGGCAGTAAAAAACACGGATGCCCAGAATATCCCAGCTCCCTTTAACATTTGAGAGACAAAGTTATATGTATGAAATCAACTGAGCAAGGATCTAAACGCTCGCACTTAGATTAGTAGCTTAGGAAACGGAAAAGGGTCTTCTCAAAAAACACATGCTGAATTCAGAATACCTCATCAACACAGGTGAGGCACGGCTTTATATCCTTAGAAGTGTCCTTAACTGGTTTTTCTCACCCTTCTCCAATTGATTTGTTTGACTTATCTGCCCAGGATAAACAGTCCCTCAAATGAAGTCGTGTCTAGAAATGTTCCGGGTAAATTATGAGCTGGCACCAGATTAATTCCGAGCCCCAGGATAACAAATTAGAGAATGAGCTTTTTTTGGTTAAAGTAGAATGTTCTGCCTCCTTATATACACGACCTCCACAAGATACACTGAAGTCTTTCAGTGCTGCTGACAAACAAACTTCCCCCACTGCCCCATCCCCCCAGAAAAGAGGGCAGTAATTGCATTATGGGCCTAACTGTCTCCCATATGCTCACGGAGAAACTAAATGGTATATTTGGAAGGTCAAAAAGAAGCATTTGTCCTAAAGATTTCAGTTATGAGAGACTTTACTGTTCTGAGAAGTAGGAGATACTCCACACAGCACCATAATATATCCTTACAGACAGGCCTCACAAATGATGGGAAAGGAGAAGAGTGAGGGTGAATAATCAACATCAGGTATTACTTGTCTTTAGAACTTCTAGAACCCATTAGCCTTTAGCAATCGTTTTCCTTAAATTGAAACAACTAGTCCCGAAATGGTCTAGGAACAGAGTCTTAACTGCAGTTCCTTAACATTTTTTAATGCAATAAAAATTGTAATTTTTGTTTTAGTATTATTCTACTTAAGTTCCAGTTGTTTCCACTTATGAAGGTGTCTGATGAAACACCCTCCATTGTGATTAATCACATGGTATTTGATCCAGCTGGTAAGAAAATGTAAGATTTTTCCATCAAACAGCCTGGATCTTTATCTGCTTCTTTTAGAAGTTCTGGGGTGCAGATGGTTCCAAAAGTCCTGAGCATGTACAGCTTCTTTTCATGTCTAGCACAGTCAACTCCGCTACTAAAATGTTCAAAACACTGTGTTGTACTTGAATTGTTGTAAAAACCCCAGCACATTAGCCAGCACAAACAGCTGCAAGTGCCCAGCAATCCCAGCTACGGGAATTCATTATCTTCTCATCACCTCACCAGAGGTTACGCCATCTCTGCAGCACATCTGCAGAAGCAGACACGCATTAGCTTCTTGGGTGCTGCAGCCCATATTCGAATCTGACTTAACCTCAGTTATCAATAACTTCAGATCTTTATCCTCTAGCTGCTATTACTGCCATAGCAATAAGTAACAACAAATACTTGAGCAATCCGTCTTACCAATGTCCCTGAGAAATCAGGCAGCAGTTCTCCTCTGTAATCAGTATTTGGATAAATTCTACCACCTTGGGACAACTCAGAGGATTAGATTTGAACAACTGACTGCCAAAGGCTGAACAACATGCTCTTCCTAAAAAACCTTTGAGAATTTTGCATTTGTGGTATTTGGTTCTGAAATCTGCTGTTTGCTCTCCAAAGCTCCAACCACAGCAAATGACCTCTCATGCCAGGTGTATAAACATGGATAAAGGATGAAATGGAAACACAGAACCTTCACTTCTGCTTTTTTAAAGATTGGTCTGCAAAAATTAAAATTAAAAAAAAAGAGAGAGAAAATAAAATTGCGCAGGGAAGTCTATATGGAGGTTCTTTGTCCCAGGATCCGGTTGGTGCCATCCATGCTCCCCTTCTGTATAGTTTTTTGAAATACTGGCTAATGGAAGCTTAGACTTAAAACTTGCATACATCAGCAATATTTGCTGTCATCAAGATGCATACCACTAATTTATGTTTTTGAAAGTTTTGACTTCAGCATATACAGAAAGGTACATTTTTAACAAACTGAATTAAAAAAAAAAAAACCAAACAAAACTGTCAGAAGGTGCACACTATGTGTTTGCATAATACCTGCTCTGTGCACATTTGACTCAAAACGCAACCTGAAAGACAACAGGTCCTCATTTTCTACATACTGATTTTTAGCTTGAATCAGTGAACACATTGTCTGCATTTGCATGACCATAGAATCTGTAATGGAAACATAAACCTGTAATGGAAAAATATATCTGAGTAAAACATATAAAGGAAGTTCTCTTTCCCCAAACTTTTGGAAGTACTTCAAATAATTTCTGATGTTATGGTATCACTGATTATTCTAAAGCAGTCCCCAGTCTGAAAATATATAATTTTGGCAGGAAAAAAAAACCCTGCCTTACAAAGCTCCACATTCTTGATTTTTAGGCCACTTAAAATACCTTTCCATGAAGTCCTATACCTTAAACAACAAGTTGCAATTTCTAATGATTCTGAAGCTCCTTTACTGACCAGAAGCCAAAGCACTGACTTCTATCATTGTACCTCATTTCATACAGATCTGAGTGGCGTCTACTTAAACAGCGCATTACTGCAGAATTCAACGAAACTTTTCCCAACAGCTGAGCAGCCTGGGTGTGGCAGCACTTGTGACCAAAAGCACCCTCCAGACCCCTTCTCCAGTTGATAAGAAGCCTGCCAACCGCCAAGAACATGTACAAAAGAGAATTTCAATACACCAGGACTTTCTCTGAAGAGAAAGTCATAGCAGTAAACTAACACATACTGCAATCTAGGTTTAGTTTACCTGACGTAGCTTAAGTTTAATTCACTTGAAATCTATATTTATACTTAACTAAGAATCCCATTTTTTTTTGAAAAATTTCTTCTTGACACTTGCTTCAGTTTTTTTGCTCTACACCGATCTAGAATCACAACGTACAAAAAATTCTGTTCTCTGCGTGATTTATGGGGTGATGAAAGCCAGAATCGTGTTCATCCTTCATCAATATCCAATTTTGGGTACTCCAGTGGTATAACTCAAGCCAAATGATTCAATTATAACAGCAAGTTGCTATAAACAGAATTTTATTACCAATTTTTTGTCACTACAATTTCAGTAGGAATTCCGATTTATTGCAGGTTTTTGTACCTTAATCTAGGTTACAGCATCAAATATGTCTATGAAAACAATTATAAAAAACCCCCACATTTATGGAACATTCATTTATTAACAACAAACAACTCAAAGCCTTGAACACCTTTTCAATGACAAAGTTCAATTCCCCAGGACAAAAAAAAAGTGAAGTTACATTCAAAATACCCAAGTATACTCTTAATTTTTGCAAAATATCAGTCTGCAAAAACAGTGCAGAGAAACAAAACAGTTAAACACAAAGTTTAGCACCTTAATTGGATCAAAGAGATAATTCATTAATGCTTTTTAAAGGAAACAGAAGGCTGAGGTTTTATGTATTAAAAAAGTTATCCACCTTAAAATGGAGTTCTACACAAGTTATTTATAAAGGCATCTCATCATGGTCAGCGTATATTCTCACTAGGTACTGCCCCTTTTTAATTCCAACACACAAGACACATAAGGCCTTTTCTGCATTATTCACTTTTCCAAAACATCCAAAAGAACCTCGTTTGGCCTGAATTTAAATTACATAACCTCCGCTTCTTTCAACAGGAGCTTTACAAGTGTAAATAAAGACAGCTTTGGTCCTGACATGGAAACTTAACTGAATTTTGAATGAACTAGGACACAGCTACGTTTTCTCACATACAGCTACGTTCATTCTTTACGGCTAGAAACTGCCAGATAAAAATATAATGGTTTTACTCTAAGTAAATATACCCTCTGTGTGTACACTAGAAGTGAACTTTTTTTTAACAGCACTTCAGATTCCCCAAAACAAACCAGGAAGAGCTACTCATCAGTTTCTTGCCTGTACTTCAACATTAGACTCTAAACGTCTTCAATATCCAAAGCCCACAAAATTGGGACCTTCCATCACTGAAGTACTACTCCTGTTCATAATGAAAGATATAAGTGAGAAATCAAGCCCAAAAGCTTCATTAATGTCAAATTAACACTTAAAACATCCAGAAACATAAGTTAAAATTCCCAGAGTAATCCTAACATTCATGATCTACAAACTATGCCATCCCACAAGCAACAAGAATGTAACAGCCAGCCTAGAACGCAAAAAGAGAAGTAATTTCAAGCATTTCACTAGATTTTAACTGTGATATTATAGATGGTGAGTGTTTTTTTCCAGGCAATAACTACTTACACTGAAAACCTCAAGTGTCAAGTAAAATACTTCTACCAAAGTCATGCTATAGAGTGCTGCCACCATAACTATCTTCTGAGGTCACTGTGTTTTCTCCAGTTCAGTTTTACAGCTCTCATAACAAGAAGATAGAGGAAAGGAATGTGGAAGTGTGAACCGATACTACTACACCATAAAAATCTACTGACTTTTCCCCTGACACACAAGGGTTCTGCAAATTTAAAGTTTAAAGAAGGCTTAGCACACTAGCATTTCTGCATTACAGACATTAAGCTTGCAAATTTAATATTCCTCTGTGTCACAGGATTTCTACTTCTGTTTTCTGTGTTTTGTTCTAAACACACCTATATAGACATAGTTTTAAAAAAAAAAAAAAAAGGAGAAAGAAAACCAAGCAAAACTATACTGACCTATAACATAAGTAACAAAGGAGGTACAGCAGGAGGGCAGTGACCTGAAGCAATAGCTGCAAGGAAGCCCTGTTGTTGCACAGCGTTAAATCATGCACAGGAGCTGTGTACGTTTCAAGCTCTTCCCTCCAGCCATAAAAATTACGCAACCCGTACTGCCTCTGTGCTACACACACAAAGAATACTTTTATAGAAACGGTTTCATAAAACTACTACAAACTGCTAGAGCAATCACTAACGTAACCTGTCAAAAAATTGTCAAAATGTTTAGAAAGATCTTTCCTTACTAGTACAGACCTTTATTTGCTAAAAGGAATATACTAGAAGGTACTATCTGGATAGTCTAAACTACTTCATGTGCATATCCACTTCATGCACACTCATGCCCTTTCGGCCTTACAGTAGCACAAGCAACATGATTACTCCTCATTTTCATTTCATTTGCAAAGAAATATATTCACCATATTGTACCTCATCCCATAAAGCAGAGTGCTTAACAGAAGCAGAATTCAGAATGAGGAGGGAAAGTGAAGCCAGTTGCCAAATTTGAACTTGTGATTTGACTTAATATCAATCCCTACCACCCTAAAGGATAATTAAAAAGGTATATACAAAGAGCAAATTTCTGGACTACAGGAAGCAAGCTAAAAAGGGATTAGAAGAATTTATAGACAACAGGTTTTAAAAAAATAATAATAAAAGAAATCAACAGGCATGTTCCAAGACATCTCGAAACAGACAAGGGATTCTCGGGCACCAGAGGAACGGTATGAAAAGGGATTGCCAAGTGGCTGCAGGTAGTTTCTTTCAAGCAGCTTCTCCTACTTATACTCTGCAAGACAGAGCAGAGGGACTACATCGACCATTGGTCTGCCCAACGGGACGCTTCTCTCACTTCCAATGCTACTCTACTATTGAAATCTCTCTCGTTCACACAAAACCTAACTCCTCCCATGGGCAGGGAATCCTAGAACTCTGAAATTCATCTTGTTTAAACTATACATCCTGCTCGCTTTGCTTAGTTATCAAGGGAGTCACATCTAAGATAGGAAGCAAAGTCTATCAGATTAAGAGTCATTTTCTATTGTTTTAAGCAGTCAGAAGGAAGTCCCAGTTTAAATAAAAGGCCACACTGCCCAGAGATCAACGCTGGCAAAATCTTTGCAAGCTTTCTTTTTTTAATCTGACACTAATTTTAACAGCTTTCAAACCCATTTGCATGATTTCATATGCAATCTATTGCTACACTATATTTGATAGATTTTTATCAAGGATTTCGTAACAAACCAATCAACCTAAATCAAGTCTCTAAAAGCCCTGCTCTCTAGTTACCAAACAACATCAGAAAACCACTGCTACGTGCTCCTCTAAGAGCATGTAATCAGATGTAAGAAATTTAAAAAGACAGCCCACTGAAGGACAATGCAGACTAAGACTGAATTTGAGACACCGAAGAGATCTGTGTGCTCCACGATAAAATGGAAAAGCTCAGTATTCAAATTTTATGTTCAAGGAGGAGGAAAAAAAAAAAGAGACAATCTCCTCTGCAATAGCAAAGAAGCACATGTATGTGGGTTAGTGACGGCGTTTTGTTTACAGGCTAGATGTGAACAATCTTGTCCTCATTACTATCACACACACACACAACGTTTAATCTCTGAGAGGAGGAATTATCCAAGAGCAGCACTTGCATTTCCAAGAGACCCGAAACCCAACAGCAAAGCTGAACACAGTGAACTTTACAGGCTTCTGGAGACTGACTGCCTGCAGTCTTAAGAATTTAAAAGCAAAACCAACCACGTTAAGTTACGGTCTCCCACATCTCAGCTCCCCCACAACTAGTAAAAGGACGGGAAGTCTGCCAATACTATCACCTTTAACTACTCAAGACCGATACGGTAGTGCAGCAGGTCTGGCTAGAAAACGTCAAAAGTGAAAAACAGCTCTTGCTTCAGCTGGAGCACTAACAATGGCTGCAGTGCATTCCACGGATCAAATAGAGCTGCAAATAATCCCAGCATTTTTTGCCACGGTCACACAGAGTAGGCAGGCTGTCACTGAGGTTCTCCCCAAACTAGAGAAACACTGGGGGAAATCTTCGGGCTTTTGTAGCCTGCAACTCATTTTTAAAAATGGCCCTTTAAATGACAATCTCTGGAGACGAGCTTAAGCAAATAGATTCTAAAGGGGTTTGAGCTGACCAAGTCTTACCTAAACTATAGATCAAGACATTCTATAAATTAGGAAACAAAATCTCCCGTTTTAGACAAGAACCTGTTTTGCAAACAAGACACAAAAATTTAAAAAGCAGACTGAATTTAAGATCAATAATTCAACTGAAGTTTATCTAGTATAACCCAAATCAATGGTAAAAAAAAAAAATTAGTATCTTTCTAAGAATAAAGCAACACTTTTAAAAATAGTTTTAATTTGCATTACAAAAAATGCTGTTCAATAATAATGTTCATTTAACTTTAAAATTTTAAAGACAAGAACAATGACAAAAAAGCAGATACAGTTTTACTGTATCTGAACTACATTTTACTGTATCTGAACTACATTTTACTGTATCTGAACTACATTTTACTGTATCTGAACTACAATTTTAGCACGTGCTTGACATCGTTCCTCAGCATTTACTGAAGTTTAGACAAAGCACAGATCAATAAGCTTCATAATCAAAATTTATCTTGACCAAGTTCGAAAACCCTGAAGTGAGCTAAGTTATTTAGGTAAAACACAGAAAACAAGAAAGGCTATTTGCATTAACACAAGTTTGAACACTCTACTACCAGTCAAGTCCTCCTTACTCTATTCAAAATTTTTGGTAGCAGCTCCGCAACCTCCAGGTTACAAACCCAAGCTCTAAAAGGTGGCCTGAATGTTCTCCTGATCATCTCACCTAGAGGTATCTGTAACCCTACTGTAATCATCTGGAAAGCACACTTGGCAGGTCAAGCTAACAGAAAGACATTGACTGCCAAGTGAACAAGAGAAAGCATTTGTTGCATTAAGAACTCCACTGAGAGACGTCTAAAATACAAGTGTCTATTTCGGATTTTCATTTGTGCCTTCACTGGCCCAGCTAGTTAAGATGTACAGGTGGGAGGGAGTGAAAAGCAGCATTCATTTCTTGAAAGGAACATGATGCTGCTGCTAAGAAAAAATGGTCACTTACCTCACACCTCGGGATTTTCCTAAGTACAGAAAGTTAAACTCTTTCTGTACCTGCATTCACTAAAGCTGAATAAAAAGACTAGATACTCTCCCCACTTCCATTCCCCTTCTGATCTGTTCTTCCCTATTATCTGTGAAGCATTTTAAGCCTAACATCTGGTAGGGAGACAAGCAGCATGAAGTTACTCACTTAAACCTAGAGACGCTCAGCAGTGTAGCATAGATTAAAGGAATTCCATGAAAAGAACATAACTACAAATAGTAGCTTGTTGCAACACAAAAGGAAAGTAAAATGAAAAGGCTTCCATGTTTTTGAGCCATTTTGCAGACAGGCATTGTCATCCTGATAATTTTTAATGAAAATTCAGCTAGTTTCTAGAAGTAGTCCATGATTACCCGTTTAAGAGCTTACCCCCTACTAGGTGTACCAACTATCTACACAAAAAATTAGTATAAGACTGTGTAGTAGTATTTCCAACACCTTCGGTCTGCCACAGCTACTGCTAATTACATCTCAGCAAAATTAACCCTCATGGTACAAAGCAGTTTCAATCAGAGATTTATTTTGACGAGGTGGCCGGCCCAGCCCTAACCTGCGACACATGTAAAACATTTTTCTCTAAAAATAATTAGCTTATGCTGCTGGAGAAAGTATTGACTATAATTCACAAAATATTCTCTAATGCACTAGACTTCCTTAACAGTTTTTAAACTGTTTTCCTGTTACGACAATATACCTCATTCTGATGAAAACCTGGAGTCTCTCCTGAAAGTCAAATCAAGTTCAAGCATTTTAGATTCAGTACAGAACTTGGCCACAATCCACCGCAGCAAACAACAGCCTGGATCAAACTGAAAAGATTTTCATCAGGCACCTGCAACACACAGGTAAGGGAACAAAATCTGAAGCATACTGGGGTTGTGTAACTATGGCACCACAAGCATTTATGATAAAAACTCTTGGTTTTCCTGCAAAACTAACCTCCTCCCCTCTTTTAAGGGGCTACAGTAGGCTGTAGCCCAACATCTTACTCCATAAACTGTTACACTCTACCTGGATCCCAAGAGGGTAATCCTTCTTAACACAATGCCTTGAACTTTATGAGGGAATCTCATGCCATTCTCAGTCTTTTCTGCATGATATTATTAGCAATGCTGGCAACAGATTGCCCCACGCAACTTTGTAAAAAGCTCGTTTTTAACTGTGTAAAAATTTGGAAGCTTCAACCATGACAGATGACTTTTTTTAAAATACACATATACATACTTTGTGTCTGCATTTACTATGAATTTTCCCCCATGAGAAACCCCTGAATGTCACAGCTGCAAGCCTCAGTTTTCAGAAGGTTGTAGTCATTTGGCTTACACTGAGCAGATTCTACTCCAAGCTAAGGAGAGACACAGCAAAATTTTCCCTGAAATTAATACCACTGCATTTTCAGGTAGCGTTCAGAACCTCAGACAATGGAGGGATGTTGATCAGATTTGCAACAGACTGTGGCCCAGTGTTACCTCTCGGAGCAGATGTGAGGTTCTGAATGGAGGAGGAAGCAAGCTATCAAGTTTATAAAGATCCTATGTTTAACTTGAATCCCAAGGAAAAAAAGTGGCACAAACTATTAACAAAGACCTGCTAACAGACAACAAATATACCTTCAACATTACTTAAAAGCTGGTGATGTCAAGTAAGTTTAATTTCCTCTAGTCCTACACTAATTACCATAGAGAAGGAGCAGATGATACAGTATGACTTGGTTCTTCACAGAATTTACAGGGCATTTTCATATGAAAGATATACACAAAGATTACTGTAAGGAGAGCAAAAAAAGGAGTTTTGAAAACCATATTCAGATAGTAGCTATTGATGCTACAACTCAGAGAAAATACATCAAGCACAATTTGTGTGATACCCGTCCTGTGGCAGAACCATAGAGAGACAGAAGAGTACGCTTGCTATCGTCAGAGAGGACAGAAACACAGAAGAAATGCAAGCAAAAAGGAGGACAGAGTAAGAATTCTAAATAATACCAGCATACTGGAAATGTGGTTGGAGAAAGGAAAAAAAAAAAAAAGGAAAACCAAACAGGGCTACATTTAGATACATTGCAGCAAGCAGATGTAAATCAGTACATGACAAACTAGACAACAATCAATCCCAGTTTCCAAATGATGTGGACCAAGAGGAGAGTAACAACTGGCAGGAGCTCTACAAAACAGCCCACAATGAAAGATTAATAAAATCAGTGATTTTAATCTTGAAGAGACTTAGGAGAAACATAGACCTTCACATACACTAGAGGTTGCTTCAAAAAGGAGAATAAACTGCTAGCTACTGCCCACAGTTAGTGAGCATGGAAGCCTTAATATAGAGAAAGATTTCAATCAAATATTGCGACAAAAACTCCAAAGATAATTCAGAATGAGGATAAGTCTTCTGACAGAGGCAATATTGTCTCAGATTAGATACATTTAACTGAGGAGCCCAAACTGCAGTCTACAGACCACAGTCCACATGAAATATCTGTGTACCCAGACTGCTGCCACCATCGTATTTCCCCAGAGCCTCCCATGATGTAGCCGGAGAGTGTGTACAGTTACTTTTGAAAAACCATTCCCTGCTGCTCAGAGGGTACCACAACACCTCCCTCCTTAATAACCAGGCCCGCATCTGTCATGTAGTCAAAATACGTAGAAGTGAACCATCCCATCACTCATTGTAGAGCAGCTGCACCTCTGAGTATCCAAAAGGAGTCACCTAACTGGACTGTCCCATTATGTAAGACAGACAAACACTACCCCATCTTTTATAACTAATATATAGAGAGAGGAAGGAGTGATTTATGGTTGTAAAACCATTAAAAAGTCTTAGTTATACACTTAACTCCTCTCTCCCCTCCCATCTTTTTTCTCAGACTACCTCTAACTTAGGATAAGCGGACCGAGGAGTAAATGAACAGTCAGTAGGTTGCTTTACTGTTTGATATATAGTGATAGTTTTGCACATTAATCAAAACTCGTTCTGAATACCAGACTCAGAAGTTATTTGTGGCTTAACCACATACAGCATTTGAGATCTTCAGATTCGAATGTGTTTCTTTTTAAGAAATCAGCAAAAATTGGAAATTAAAGGAGCAACATATGGGAAGTTGTTTCCTCCACTGGAGAGCTGAAGCACAGTTAACTGGTGTACCAAGTCTTCTGATGTTGATCATTTAATCCAAGATGATCTAGGGCCCTTTGTCTTCAGTGGCCATATAACGTTCTCTGTGCTTTGCAGGATTAAGGTATATGCTGAATAATTCAACGCTTTGACAGATGAGGCCCACAGTCTTAAAAGTTAGTCAATATGAAAACAAGTTGGAACACAGCTAATGAACATCCCCGACAACACTGAGCAACTCAACCAGCACAAAACCAAAAAGCAGTTCTTGCAGAAAACAGAGTTGAGACCATAAAACCATATTATCTTCAAGCAGTTCCCTACCTCCTTCATTACAGACTTTCCAAAACTAAACCAAAAAAAGCAGCCTTCAAATTGCAATCTAATTATTTCTCAAACCATAATCCAGCCTTTACTGTAGGGGAGGAAAAATAAAATACCATCGTTCATGTTCTTCAACATTGTTTTTACATAATTCTGCACATAGTGTATGCATACAGGTGTTAATTAATGACAAAGAGCTGGTAGGCTGAGCACATGTATAAAGAACATATTCATTTCTTTTCAACAACCAACCAGAACTTTGGACTACTTACATCAAATCTACAGGATTTGCCCCAATTCAATTTCAATTTTGGGAGGAAGATTCTGGATATAAAAATCTGACTGTTTTGTAATAGTCTTATTTATAGCAGCACAGCACCTGAGCATAAAAACAACAAGAAAAAAAAAAATCAAAATACTATGCACTACCCATACACTTATTATTTTCATCTGGTAACCATTAACAAACAAGTGGATTGTTGCTTTACCTGCTGCATCTTCTTGCTCGTTTTCAAGTGCTGCTCCATTACACTATAAAGCAGAACAGTACAAACCCCTCAAAATAAAAAAAAAAGGAAGAGGAAAAAAAAAAGATTGGAGGGAACAAAAGGGAAAAAAAAATAATTTTAAAGAGTATTTGTTCCTAGCTGCTAATTTTTGCTCTCAATCATTTGCCTCTCCATCCCAAAGTTCTACTTCAAAAATTTCTGTGGAGACTTTCTTTAGCCCTGGATGCCGTCTGCAAAATTGTAGCTGTTACCAGACTTGAAGGACAAAGGAGAATGTTACATGATAACAGAAATTAAGAGATTACTCCCACAACGTTATGGTTGGATTTAGGGACCAGTCAGATAAAAGTGGAGGGGTAGTTCAGACACCTGAAGATAAAAATAAATTTATTAGTCACAGAATCACAGAATCACAGAATGTTAAAGGTTGGAAGGGACCTCAAAGATCATCTAGTCCAACCCCCCTGCCAGAGCAGGATCACCTACACTAGAGCGCACAGGAACGCGTCCAGGCGGGTTTTGAATGTCTCAAGAGATGGAGATTCCACAACCTCCCTAGGCAGCCTGTTCCAGTGCTCAGTCACCCTCACAGTGAAAAAGTTCTTCCTCATATTTTTCTGGAACCTCCTGTGTTCCAGCTTCCACCCATTGCCCCTTGTCCTGTCAGTGGACGCCGCTGAAAAGAGCCTGGCTCCATCCTCCTGACATTCCCCCTTGACATATTTATAAACATTGATGAGGTCACCCCTCAGCCTCCTCTTCTCCAAGCTAAAGAGATCCAGCTCCTTCAGCCTTTCCTCATAAGGGAGATGCTCCACTCCCTTCACCATCTTTGTGGCTCTACGCTGGACTCTCTCAAGCAGCTCCCTGTCCTTCTTGAACTGAGGGGCCCAGAACTGGACACAATATTCCAGATGCGGCCTCACCAGGGCAGAGTAGAGGGGCAGGAGGACCTCTCTTGACCTACTTGCTACTCTTTAAAGCATTTAACTTTCAAATGCTCTTTGTCCTACAACCAAGAGTTTTTACAACATCCATTTTCCTCTCTGAGTTCCTTTACAATTGACCTAAAGTAGCCTACCAATGCACTACTTATAACTTACATCTCCAGTTTCCTCATTTCCTGTGCGTATTCTAAACTTCTCCATTCTACACATTAAAATCTCATCCAAGTTACAGATAAACCTGTTACCTCCACAATTAAATGACATTCTGCCCCCCTCCTCAAGAACAGGAAGCCCTTTTACAAATTCCTACTGCTTCCTGTGCCAAAAGATAACATAACAAGAAGTCATCACAGCATCGAAAGCCACAGGCAGTATTCTCTTTCTCGCCAAACAGTTCTACAACAGAAGCAAACATTCATCTTCCCAAAACAGAAAGCAAAAAAGCCCCCAAGTATCCCCATCCACATCTTTAAATCATTTCTCTGCAACAGAGCTCAGGTTTGACCTCACCAAATATAGAATGCCACAGACATTTTTTTTGGCTGCATCAGGTTCTCTCTGTGTACACAGAAAAACAGTTTTTAGGTCCGCCTGGGAACAGGCATGCGATGCTCTGGCATTGAGCTCTGAATTAAGCAGTAGACTACAAAAAAAAGAAGACAGCATTATTAAAGGCTCCTTGCTCCTTTAATAATGGTTCGTGCTTTAGAGGCACCCCCTTGGCAAAATGAGCAAGAGAAGCGTAATGAGAGGTGTTCCCAATCTTTCCTAACTTCATTTTGACTCTTCCTTTTGACTTCTGCTTTACTAAGAAGGCACACATACAAGTGAATTTACGATAACATTAAAATAACAGCTACTTACAAATCTGCTTCAGACTGACAAGTTAAAGAGATGTTAGACAATGGGATATTTCAATTCCAAGAGCAGAAGAAGTGACAGTATTGGACCTGCTAATTTTAGCCCCGAACTTAATTTCGGCTTAGATCTTGTAAATTGGCTTTCAAAAGGCAAAACAAAATTCGAAGAACTGCTTAAATAAGATGGATTATTATATAGGATGAACGTCATAGCACGTCAGACACAATGCATGCATTTTATTCTTAAAATCACAGTATTAAAAATCTGCAGCTTTCAAGTTCCTGTATTTCACTCATCTACACTGCACAACAGCCTTTGAAGTCGAGATCAAATTAACATCCCTCTAGCTTTCAAATATTATTTTTGCCTTCTTTTCCACTACAGAAGTGTAACTAGATTATAAAATAATGCCTTACCAGACGTTGTCATTTGTCCATTACTTAATTACTGGTTCCAGAGCCACAGAAAGCAATTTTCCCAAACATGCCCTAAACATTTATTCCAGAATCCATCTAAAGGAAAATGTAAAGAGTCCGGATGCTGATATTGGTTGGGTTTAGCACTGAGGGGGGGAGCAGGGAGATATCAACATAATCAAATATCAAAGTTAATTCTAATCATTAAAAATTAACGGGATCTTTTGGTTTAAAGATTCATAGAGTGCCATCTGCATTAATTCTCTCTGCATCACATTCAAAGCTTTTCAGAATTCGTAGCCTAACATTTTTACCATGCAAGAAATTTCTCCCTTTTGAAGTCCTAACGTGTTGCTTGGCAATGCCATCCCACCTCGGGGAAGATAACCACCACCCCTTTTTGTCTGGTTGGAAGCCTGATTGTGTTGCACAGGTGTCCCATCCATCTGCAAACAAAGAAAGGCTCTGCAAGTACGCTGACGTCACCGCAGCTACAGCGAGCACCAGAATAGCAACTCAAATATATACTTCATACTACAGCCCTACAGGAAGTCACAACCATACCCTCCTGTTAAAGTATAAAAGGAACGTGCAGAGATATGTGCCGGGAATACAAATTTAATATATCCTCTACTAAGTGACATTCTGTTTGTTGCATAGCAACAGGAATCTACTGCAGAAAAACAATATGGAACTTTTTTTTTTTTACTTGCCAAGCTACGATTAACCCCAGTCTTCCTGA
Organism: Trogon surrucura; assembly: GCA_020746105.1. Taxonomy (NCBI): domain Eukaryota; kingdom Metazoa; phylum Chordata; class Aves; order Trogoniformes; family Trogonidae; genus Trogon; species Trogon surrucura. Next base: position 107,843,178 of record CM036618.1, read on the forward strand.
GAAACAGAACATCCATGACAAACATTAACCTCATCAACAACCTAACCAAAGATGCTATGTCCAACCATTAATGTGTTTTATGCTAGAATGATTCTGTACATTTAACCAGTTGTAGGGTATGGTGCTGCTGAGAGAAAATTCATTGCTACAGTGCATATGGCCAGAAACATTTTCTTGGACATATCTATAGAATTAAAAAGTTCTTAGATAAGAAGAGAAATTTTACGTAAGTGTAGAATGCTTTCATCATTATATACCAAATTTTTGTCATACTATATAAGAAAATGTAAAGGTCTCAAATTCTAGAAGAAATTGTTTATTTCTACATCATTTTTCTTTGTTTCTTTCATGTTGTGTGTGTTTGTTTGATGCCTGGTTTTGTTTTACACAAAAAAAAAATAATCCAAATTACTTCGAATTTCAGATCCGTTATGAATGTTGAAGCTAAACTCTGTGTAGACATCTAAACTGTGTTCCTCTTCATGGAAGTGAAAGGTTTTTGTAAAACAATACGAAATGCATAAAATTCCTGCCCCTTCCCCAAAGAACAGGAAAATCAGGATCACTCAACTGGTTGGGAATTTGATACATTGACACATCATAAGGTATATGAAAACACACAATGCCAGACTGGGGATATTCCTCTCTGGGTTTTTTTGTTTCTCTTTTTTTAAACACCCTCCCCATTCCCTGACAGGATCACGGTAAGCTCCTCGAGACTTACAACCAAAATATCTAATGACTGAGCTTTGGGGTAAGTCCACTCCCTACACCCACCCCAACTGCAGACATATCTGAAGACAAGCAGCTTAGTTCAATTTAGAAGGGAAAAAAAATGCAAGATTTCAAATATATGCATGTCAAATACTGAGATCGCCCCTATATACATCACCGGACCTGAAAGCATTCTGAAGAGCTACACTAACAGCATAGCCTTCATCCTAACATCATTTACAAAATATAGGAACCTTACTCGGAAAAATAAGTTAACGGAGAAAGTAATGAATGTTTTATTGTACAAGGCCTAGATAATCCAAAGCACACCATTAACACAAACTTACAACTGCTTCTCAATTCAAAACAGTTAAAGACTTCTCATACCCTACAGTCACTTCTCTCCCTCTTCCCTCACAACTAGCGAGCCACAGAACAGAGCAGACAGGAGTCACATACCTGATCATAGGTGAAGATTGTGCATCAAGTACCGAGAACCCTAAGCAAGTGAGCAGCTTCACGCACAGGCAGCAGGCAGAGGTTAACAGTGCGTATCAGGAAAAGCATTTTCATTGTTGGGGCAGGAAGGAGTGCAAGAGAAGAGACCACTTGTTTTGCATCCATCCGCCCAAAGAAAAGTGAATTGAAGGCCAGATATTTGGAGTATTCAGAACTGGCTTAACTGTGCACTCTTCCATCCTGTGATGACTAACTAGGGACTTCAACAGGGCAAAAATAAAATCCTGCTATTAAGCATTGTTAAGCATTAGTCATGTCTAAAGATGCAAACCCTGCAATGCAATCCCCTCTTATATGTATCTTACAGATTTACTACACACAAGTCACACTAGTGACCAAGACCACATCCCCACAAAAAACACAGATGGGCTCCTCCAACAAAGCACTCGGAGCATGTTTTTTTTTGCCTCAGCGATTCCCAATAGTCAGACGCTTCAAAGGAAAATACACCTTCGTACTTTACACAGGAACAGTAACATTTAAAAAGGCTTTTCACAGTTTTGCTTTTGACATTTTTCTCTGCAATGTGATCTCTACTTCCTCCATGCAGACAGCATCTTTGCAGAGTAATGCAAAATTAAATGGCAACTTAAGTAGTACCCTACAGCTTCTTACCTGTTTTCAAGCACTTAATTCCTTATTCTTTGAAACAGAATGATACCAAATATTGCTACTAGGCTAGAAATCAAAAGTATGAGCTACCTACAAAAAACAATACAAATAAAAACCAAAACAAAAAAAAACCATGGCAACATTTACCTGTATCTGCAACACGCCTGCAACAATCCACACAGTACAAAATCTCCACATGGTGTCTCCAAAGAATCGAATAACTTTCTCAAGAACTCGGCACTTAAATGTCTGAAAGCTTGCCTGTGTCCTGCTCCCCACCGCTGCCACAGTTGTTCTAATAAAAGATATTGACTTTCCTTATAGAACTTTCATCTTGTTTCTATCCTTAGATCAACACAGCTACAGCAACAGTATTCACAACCTGCAAGGCAACCTTTGTGTTTATCTTACTGCCATCCACTTGTGGATTTAGCTATTGTTGCAAACACTGGCAATTACAGGAACATAGAACTGTTCTACCAGTGAATAAGACAAACAGCAATAAAAAATATACACAAATATCATTTGATTTTAAAGTCGCCTTTATAGTATGCCAACCCAAGAAGCCCGAGATGCACTATTCTTCCAAACTTCGTAAAAAGACTACTCAAAGATATTGCCAAAATACAAACTGAAGTCCTTGAGCCCAGCGGTCCAGATTTCTTCATCCCACAAGTTAGTTGTAAAGTCAGATGGAAAGTTCAGCAGTAATAATTTTGAGAATAATTCATATATGATGCAGTTAAGTGAGCTGATCACTAAACTAAAGGCTACTAGACTCACCGCACCATATTGTGGAAACTGGAGCAATGATACTACCACAATTCTGAAGATTAAAATACAAGACCTTTAGCACGCAAAATTTGTCTAAAATACTACTTCTATGTAATTTGATGCTTTGGTATTCTTCCTCAGTCTCAAGTCAAAATTTTTATCCACTTCCACTCAGTAGCTAGAAACCCAAGAAGACCACAGAAATATTACAAAACCTCACCTCAATTACTCTCCACAAGATGTAACACTGAAGAAGCAGCTGGAGTACTGGATTCAACTTCTGCTTAAGCTTACTAGCAACAACTTACTCAGGTGCTCCAGCCACTCATCTGCTCTTCTTTCTACTCATGTTTAGACATGGATTCCCTGCTAGCTAAGGTGAACCTACCTCCTCTGCCTTCTCTTGATGAGAACATCATCGAACTGAGTAGATCTTTCATGTAGATCTTTCACGTAGATCTTTCACCCTTCAAACTGCACGCTCTAACCAAGGGAAAAGCAGTAACTACTACACACAGTGACCAAAGGGTTCGTATCTGACTAGGAAGGCAAATAAGTGTTCAAAATCTGTTTACTTTGTATACATACACACACACAAACACACACACCCCACCCCCCAATGGAGATACAAAGTATCAGCTACTTCCGGTGCCATCCTCCTTTCTGCTCACACCTAAGTGATTCAACTAGACCCATCCACGTATAACAATAAATTAAAATATAATTTTAGCTTCTTGCATTCTGTATATATTCAGAGACTTGTATCAAAACAGGAATATTCCGAACAGGGAAAAAATGTACCTCTAAACATAGTTTCCAAAAACTTCAGTATTTCTGCTAGAGCAGTACATAACTACAAGCAAACTGTACCTGCTTTTCAGTAGTGTGCTCAGTGACTAGATTTACATATACAAATGCTGAGCTCACCACTGATTTTCAAAACAGTGCTGTCAGTCACTACTTTGATTTATTAGCTCTGCCATAACTAAGTTCATTTGGATTAGGTTTCACCCAATTAGGTTTTGTCAGTCTGGCCACACCATCTATTTCAGACAATAGATAGCAATGTTTATTCTGAAGTTGTAAAGTCTGTTAAACTTAATCCACAGTAGCCAGTTCCAGTTTTCTAAAAATGGGCTTTGTAAAGGCATTCAAGAACACAGCACAAGTTTTCTAGTAAAGCTGAACTGTGTTCAAGTACAAATCCACCAAGTTAAAGGGGGAGGGGAAGCTGTTCCATTAACTTAGACTGAGTAGTTTTATAGAGGAGTCAGCATTGTTTAAAGGACTAAGGACTGCCAAAAGGATCATATACTTTCGTTGAATATCAACAGGAGTCCAACACAGGAGAGGAAATAAAAGGTGTACACATTACTACACACGGTTTATAAAATACTCACGTTCTTAAAACGGAGCAAAGAAGGAGAAAGAGATTTTTACAGAACAGGAAAACATACAAAGAAAACGTTTTCAAAATGAGTAACAGCATAGAGTGTTCATTGTAACACATTATTGACACAAACATTTAACAGCAGTTAGAACAGAAAAATTCTTGCTAGCCTAGAGTTGGAAGCCTGGCACCCGAAAAACACTTTTATTTAACAAAACATATTTCATGAGCTAGAGATTTTAAGTAGCAACAAACACTGTGAGGTTCCAGGCCCAGGTTTATCAGAGCACATGCTCAAGTCAGATTTGCAAAGCCAACGAGAAAACTGAGCAGAACACCAACTGCCTCTTTCCACCAATGCCAGTAAAAATATCACTATTCCAGCAGTACTGAAACCTTCGTTGGAAATACCTGAACTACAATAGAATCCTAAACATTTTCCCATTTACTAATTGTATTTTCAACTCCATAGGGCAAGAAAAATGCAACTCCAATCAAAGTCTCCACAACGTATACAATTCTATCAGATACAACCTCATATGAGGACATGTACTAGTCTATGAAACTGAAACATAAAAGCATTTACATGCAAAAACACAAAAGCAACCAAACGAGACCACAATAACAACATTCCCTTAACTACATGCTCTTCAAAGCGTTTCAGCTAAAAACCTGGTATCACTATACAATAACTTGAAATAAAGCGACAGCAGTCAGCGGCATAAAAAAAATTTAGGATTAATTTAGTATTAAACTATATTTTACGAAATTGCTTTAGGGAGAATGACACATACATAGGAAATTACTTCCTCTAGAAAGAAAATTAAAGTATTTCTGCAGTTGCTATGAAACTGCAACTATAGCATAATAGAGGCTTTAGCTATACCAATGACTACTCTTGTTCTTTTACTATTCCACCAAACTCCAAGTTTTACAACTTTTTCTCTTTTAAACTAGGTGGCTAGTATACCCAAAATAGACAAGGACCTCACCTTCTTTATGGAATCCTCAATAAGTATTGACTACTTTGTAACCTGATTCAGGAAACAGAAAAGAAGTTACACATTTGTGAAGAATAACAAAACAACAAAAAAAAAAAATTTGAAACAAAATCCTTCCAATCTTGTTTGTGCTGCAAACCAGGAGTTCAGAGAGTTCTGACAGCATACCAGTCCAGCAAAGTAGCATTTTTGTATCACCCTCCGGGGTACAAGCAGTTTCCATTTCTCTCCCCGATACTTCACTGAGTGTTAGCACCTCTCTTGACATAATTTAAAAAAAAAAAAAAAAAAAAAGACAAAAAAAAGCCCACAACACCAACCTACACACTCAGCAAAGCAGCATACTAGTTTTGAAACAATTTTTACTATTCTTCCTTCATATAAGCCAGCCTCGCCTGGAAAATTTCCAATATGTGAAACTAAGCACAAGTGGGTTTTTTTGCCGTAGTATTGATCATGTTTTCTTTAAACGTGCCCTGCCTAAAGATTACTCATGGAGAGCAAGAGAATCTTACTTGAACTCCTCGCGCTAACTTGTGCATTGACTCCCAAAACGCGTGCTTATTACTAGCAGTTTAATTGGAGACTCACCCAAAGGAGACTGACATTTCATCTCGCGTCACATCGAACGGCTCCGTTTTCTCCACCAGGCTGCCACCGGCATTTGGGCAGCAAATGCAGAAAAATGTTATGTCATCTCCAAGGGAGCATTTCCATCAGCTGCTCATAAACCTCTACAAAACCGTAACAGCAGGAGCAGCACAGGGCTAACACTGTCAGAAGGTAGTAAGCCTGATTTTCACATATTTTTTTGGAACTTTCTAAACATCAGTTCTGAAACAGCTGCAGTGAAGGAGACTTGTAGTGAGTGACAGTAGGGGAGTGGCTTATCAGTTATTAGAGCAATTAATTAGGAGTATCTGAAACAGAAGCCAATCTTTTCTTCTAAAACATGTAGGGATACAGAGCATTTTGAAATAAGGCAAAACTACTTCAGGCTCAGCTACCTAAATCACATTTTCTAACTTAAGAAGTAAAACGTGTAACATCACGGTGAAATAGTGCAGCCATTTTCAAGAGTGGGAAAAGATTCTGTATGTTATTCAACAAAAAAGCTATACACAAACCTCACCTTTTTTTTCCAGGTTTGTGAGAACACACGGGAAGTTAGGAGAGAGGAGACACAGCAGAGACACAACACTGGCTCTTCACCCGGCAGGTTTAAATACTGACAGACACAGAAGTGGCTTTGCTCTCGTATTAATCCCAAGAGAGATGCCACCAGCCCAAGAACACAAGGTAGTTTTAGACAATTCACAAGGACTGGCAGGGAAAGGCAGGGGCGGGGTAGAACACTGAGGTAGGCACCTCACTTGCATATATTGAAGCCGTTCAACAAGGATGGTGTGACTTCTGTCTCTGCTACATTTACCTTTAGCTACTACCAGAAGTCAATTTTATATTTTTAGTTGTTTTTACTGAGATGTGAAAAGCATAGTTTCTACTCTCTCTCAACACTACAGAGCTCCTAATACCTAAACACGTCTGGATGTTTGGAGAGCTGGCACATGTATTTCTATGCTGCTGAGTGGAAGCAGGCATGAACTGTCAAGAGCAATTCTAGATGAAAGGTCAAAGTAAAGAAGGGAATAATATCCGTTTCACAAAATAAATTTGCTCTCTAGTAATGAAAACAAATTACTCTATTCAGTGGTTCAATAACCTGCTTCTATAACAGTTCTGCATGAAATGCACTGGCACGGCAAGAAGCAGTCCTCATTACGAAGTGTTTCCAATCACATGCCTAAGGCAGGGCCCAGATGCGTCACTTGGGCATAAGCGTGATAGCAAAGCATCCGCCAAAACAGGTGCTGGAAGACTAATTCTTCTCCTTTTTATGGAAGTGTAGAAAAAAAAAAAAAAGGTTTTACACTATAGGGGTCTGAAGTAGGACACTAATTCAGGTCTTGTTTTCTGACCTCCAACAACAAATGACATGAAGCCCTGAATCAGAGTCAAAAAAAGCTTGTAGATACCCTTCCAGAGAGCATTACATGCTCCCAGACTGCTTCTAATTTTTAGAAGCTGACAACATAATCACTAAGATGGTCATAAAGAGCCTTTTCCTAAAAAAAAAAAAATATATTCTGATTCTTGTACCTTTCATTCAAACAGTAATCTTTTAAAGACTTATACTTTTACTATCAAAATAATTCACTGAACTATCCAGAGACCTTAAGGGCAAAACAGTTGTCAGATTCCATATCAGGTGGGCAGAAACAACCCATCCAAAAATTACTTGCAACTGTCACAAATAAAGTGCTAGCTAAAGACTGCACTTCTATCAGACAGATGACTCAGTCCATCTGTTAGTTTACTTAAGAACAAGGAAAGTAACCTGAATTCTTGTATCCACCTGAACAGAAAAACCTGCCTACACCATTGATTTTACTCTTGAGATATGAGCAATTTTAGGAGCTGTATTGGTTGCGGTTACGTGTATGCAGTCTAATTTAACTGCCTGCTTGCACTTCCAACATTTTGTCAAGTATTTCACAACTAAATTAAGCTTTCTACTTCAAATACGCCATTCATGGAAGTATTAAAACTAAAGTAAAGGCACAATTTCAAAGTGTCACCCTACATATTGCTGTACACAATAATTTAATGCCACCGTCGAAATTAAGGGGTTTGCTCCTCTGGTGTTTTACTACCTTCAATAACTGCAGTCACTGCAGTAGACTGAACTATACCACTGTCACTAATAATACAACGCTCTTATATACCCACCAAAAAGCCTAGGAAACGTGTGTGAGTTCCTTCAAGAATTCCCAGCCTTAATGAAGGTACATGTTTTGTTACTGCTGCCACAGGCTTTCACTCATGTATTAAAGATGTAAAAAAAAAAAAAACACCACCCCCCCAAAGAAACAAAAAAAACAACAGTGAGCATGGTATCAGATTTCTTAGCACAACATTTAAAACACAATGAGGGCTTACTAATCCAGGTGCAAAATACAGAGATGTTTAAATGGTAACATGAACTATATTCTAAAGCAACATACCTGCGCAGAAAAGCTGCTGAATGTAAGTAAGTAGAAATTTTCTTGTGATTCAGAAACCACAAGCTTTGCTGTCTTTTTACCTTGAAAACACACAAGCGAGGATATGACATGATTTTGTAAAGAAGCAAAAATCTATAATAATTTAGCTGCTTGTCCTATCTAAATACAGAATGAACATTCACACATGACACACATAGTAGCCCGTCATAAACACAAATTAATATACTGGGCTCTGGAAATACCAGAATTTTAAATCCCAGAAATACTGTTTCTCTCCCAGTTCGGGCAACTTGGGTAATAAAACCAGACTAAGCAGTCTGCTTTCTGACTAGCACACTAATGAAAAACAATTCTTTCCCACACAAAGAAATGGATGTAGTAATCCCAAGAGAAGGCTGTACAGTTTGATTTTAAAAAAAAAGTCAGTATCTTGGAAAGCTCATTTATTTTTATTGGAGTTAGCATACAAAATGAGTTAGATATCAAAAAAGAAAAAAAAAAAGATAATTCAGTTAACCTTCACTGTAGAATCCCAGCTCTAGCAGTAAAGTTACATTTATCAGCTTCTGTAATACAGATTTTGACATATGCTTCAACAGAAGCCCGTTCACACTTCTTCTTGTGCGAATACGACAGGAAGTTACGTTATTACTAGAACCAGGACACCACACTGTGCTGTTACCTAGACTTTAACTACCTTTCCCCTCCACCACATTCCAGTCAGCTAGTAAATTGGAAACCTCACCAAATATGCCTATTCCTAGATACTTATTATGAAATAAGTGCATTCAGGAAACTATGTTAAGAGCAGTACTTAGTCAGCTAACCACAGTACAGTAAGAGCAACAGGTGTTCACAGGAATCAACTGCTTACCTAAAGCAAGGGAAAGAGATACACACAAGCCCTATTCAAGCTGGCTCCCGAACCAAGTAACTTCATACTTAGGTAAGAACATTTCACTGGGATATTTAATATTCTAAGTTTATCAGTAACCCAAAACCCCTAACAGATGCTACTCAAACAGTGTATAAATTTAATTCAAACAAAAGAGACTTCCGCAAGAATCAGATCTTCTGTACCACCGATGTTTGGGTCTTACTGAATTGCTGATTATTTTATAACTTGAAGATGCTCTTTGCAATGATGTTTAGTTTTATTTGACTTAAGGGAAACCAGTTTGTTCTTGGGTAACTGACCAGCTAATCACCCAGACAAGATGAGAGATCCTAACAGGAAATCATCAGAATTAGTTCAGGCTCATGTCAGCTGAAGAACAGGCTCTCACACATACATGTGCCAAAGGACTGAACAGATACCGAGGGGTTTTTTCTTTTTTTTTTTTTCCCAGCTCACCTCAGAATGATTCCTAGTACATATTTCTTGTTTTATTCTTTGGAGCAGCAACTGCGTACTTACCTGCAAAACAGCAATGGCAGAACGCAGTTCATGCATTCCAGAAGACTACCAATATTGTGTCAAAAGTACATTTTTAGTATTAACTGCTAAGATTTAACATCACCTGTGAAGAGAGGAGCTATATATGAAACACTATACATGAAACACTTGTCCCATCCACCTTGTGGCTACTTCCCCATCACAACTTGCCTTGACCAGCAAATACAAGTTAAAAGACACTGCCTGAACAAAATACAGTGCGAAGATATTGTTTAAACATGTTTCGGAAATATGCCGTCAATCGTAGTCTAAACAAGTCCGAAGAGAGAGCGTGCAGTGAAAGCTTGCCATTGTACTGGAGTCAGACCAATTAAACAAAACTGAGTCAATTTAATAGAGCCTCTATAGAGAGAAAATACTTCTTTAACCACATCATTTTCTTAGCCTGTGTAGTTTAATTGGTATAGTTTGCTTCTTTTTTCAAAAGGCGTGGAACTGAGCGTTCTTTAAGTCACATTTCTTTGAAATACGCAATGACCGCTTAGAGAGACCATCCAACTTGCAAACCTATTTCCCTCTTACCAGCTTAACGCTCTGCACTCGCAAGCGGGTAGAAAGTTTCAGACCTACAATATATTCATTTGCCTATATTTACTAACCGCTTCGAGCCAACTATTCAAACATCTAAATAAGCAACCTAAGGGTAGGTTCAACCTAGACACTTTCCTGTTATGCTGGTTAAGAGAAATATTTTTGCTCCCTCCAAGCTGGCAGAAGTCCTAGCACACATACAGTTAGATCAGTGAAAGATCAGTGTTGTCGGTACAGCTTACTTCACTCTGCATCACCCGCACAACTAAAGTACCTCTGGCCAGGAAGAAAACCAAATTTAGATGGGGCTTCTCAAAATATTTATGCCAAATCTTGCTAGATTAACAGCACTCAATGTGTTAAAGACTGTCAAGATAATAATAATAATAACAGTAAAAAAATAGAAAAACTCTGTTTAAAGGGTCTGGATATGAGCTCTAAGTTTTCCGAGTTGTAATTTTATTTGCAGGGTATCTGATTTCTACATGAGCAATATGAAGAAGTGAAAAAATAAATTATCACAAGACAAAACAAAGCTTAAAATAACACAGTACATAAATACCTACAGTTAACAAAGAAAATTAGAGGGAAATACAGGAACATAATTCTAAACAAAACAGCAGGGAGATTGTTTCCAGGCTTCCTTGCTGCAGTGCTACCGTTTACATTGAAGGCATACATGCATCAGGTGAGGGGAACTCCTGAAGTCCAAAAAACGTAATTAGGGTTTTACTGTAGTTTACGGAGAATTCTAATGGCTCATCAGTTTGATGCAGCAGAGGAATTTGCTGATTTTCATCCTACAAATCTTGCTGTGCTATACTCCAAAGGACCTCACGACTTACGGTCATCTTTAAGACAAAGAAGATTCAAATCCAACTGCAAGGCACACAATACCTTCCGGGGGGGTGAATAAATAAATAAATAAATAAAGTACAAGAAAGAAAAGAGTAACTCAGTTCCCCAGTTGTTTAACTGAGGGACAGGCCTACAGGGAGCACAACGTCCCCGAACAGACAGACCAGCGCTCAGGCTATGGAGCCGCATTTCTCACCGGGTCTTGCACCAATCCAGAAAGAAGATTATGGAAACAGAACAGGCACTAAAAAGAGCTGGGAGGCGGAGGACCGGGAGGAGGGGGGGACGGGCCAGGGAGGCAGAAAATCGCCTTCAAATGAATGAGCCGGCGTGGAGCGGGAGTCCCCGGCGGGAAGGTAGGCAGGCAGGCACCCACCTCCCTCCTTCCCTCCTCCCCCGGCCCCCAGCCGCGTCCACCTCCCGTGTTTACATCCGAAACCTCCAAACGCGACACTTTCCCGGCTGCCGAGAGGGGGAACCCCCCCCCCCGCCCCAGCCCCGCTCCGCCCCGACGCCTCTTTATTGATTACACAGGGAAAAGCCCAGCTGCTGCTGCAATGCAACACGCGCCGGGTAAGGCGGAGAGGGGAAGGAAGAAGACAAAAAAAATTTAAAAAAAAAAAATTAAAAATAAAAAGCACCGGGAGAGAAAGAAAAGAGACGGGCGAGCGGGGTTCACGCCGTGCCGGCGCGCAGAGCCGCGGCCAGCCCGGGGGAGGCGCCGGAGCGCGGCCTCCCCCCCCCCCCACACCCCCTCTTCCACAACACCCGGCGCCGGGCCGGGCCCCGCTGCCGCCCCCCCGAGCGCAACTTCGCCGCCGCCGCGGGAGGACGGGGACGGCGGGGCCGCCCCTCCCCCACCCGCCACTAACAATGGGCCCCTCCCCCCACCGCGGGGCTCCCCTCAGCCCGGCCCTCTCCCCCTCCGCCGGCCGAACGCTCCCCCCCAACCCACCCCGGTGGGCCGTTAGAGGCGGGGGGGCTCGGAGGCTTCAACACGTCCCCCCCCCCCTCTCCGCGGCCCGCCCGCTCTTGGCCGGCCCCTCACCTCATGGTGCTGCCCGGGGTCGGGGGAAGCCGCTCCCGCTCCTCCTCGCCGTCTCCGTTCTCTCGTCTCTTCCCCCCGCCCCGCCCCGCTCCGCTCCGAGCCGCTCGCGCAGGGGCCGGCGCGTCAACGGACAGCGAGAGCTCGCGGCCGCCGGCGCCTCCCCGCCCGTCTCCGCCGCTCCCTCCGCCGCCGGGCCGGGCCAGACCACCGCGGGGAGCTGGGGGGTGGGAGGGGACGAGAAAGGTGGGGGAAAGGGGCGGGGAGGAGCGAACCAACGCGCGGGAAGGGGGGGGAGGCGAGGAGGAGAGCGGGAGGGCGGGGGAAGCCGGAGACACCGGCGGGGCTGGGGGAGCGGCGGCGGGTAGGGGGCACGGCGGCGGAGCGCGGAGCGGGGGGAGAGGGAGGCGGGAGGAAGGGGCGGGTCGCAGAGGCCGCGCCCACCGCCGCGCCGCTGCCCGTGCGGTTGAATGGGGCTCGGCGGGGGCGGGTGGACCGACCGATCGAGCGTCCGTCCGTCCTCAGGTGAGGCGGCGGCGGCTCCCCGGGAGACGCTTCTCAGCCCGTCCTCAGGAGAAGCGGTTGCCCCTGGCAGCTGCTTCCCCAGCGGCGCCGTGCCATTGTCCTGCGGGGCCGGGGGACGGGAGGGGCAGGGCACGGCGGCGAGACCCCGCTGCCGGCCCGCCCCTCGGGCCGGGGGAAGCGGAACCGGGAGCGCCGGCCCTGCCGCGACCCGGGCGAGACAGCGAGGGTCGGCGGATCGGGCTCCTGCAGAGCCGCGTCCCGCCCGACCATCTCGGCGCTTCGGGTTCGGTTGTGAACTTGTCCACCGGCAGAGCCTTCCCCCTGCTCAGCCCCGGCCTGTCCGCTACGGGCGCCGGGCTCTGGCCGCCCCGGGAACGGGCGCTGGGGGCAGGGGCAGCGCCGGAGCTGCGCGTACAGGAAAGAAAACACACACAAAAGCGTCCGCAGCCCAGCAGGTGGGTGGCCCTGGGGATCGTGCGGCCCTTCCCGCCGCTTGCCTGTGCCCTGGGAAGCGGGTGGCCCAGGACACGTTTGCAGGAACGCCAAGAACGGTCCCTTGAGCTCCACATCCCCGGACAGCCCCGCGGCCGCGCTAAGTACAGATTTACAGTTGGCTCTTAGTGCTCCCGGCACACGGTTGTGCCCAAATTCAACCCAGCTCCCGTTCTGGTCGTTTTTCTGTCAAGCAGCGAACACCCATTCTCTTTTGTCTCTGTTAACAGGAGGGATGAGCAAGTGTCTTTGAAATTCCCAGCGACGTTAAGGCATCTCGGTGCTTTTGTGTCTCTGGTTTGTTGTTTGGTTTTTTTTTCCCTGACAAATCCGTTTTATTTTTCTAGGGTTTAGTTATTAAAAATGTATTGTATATGAGAAATAAATGTATATACATCTTCTTTACAAATTTGTATATTTTTACATATTAAAAAGTAAAGAAGTCTAGAAATGTATATACATCTTTATATATTTATGATCCAGGCTTCGCATATGTAGGTTTTTTTTACCATGAACCTCAGTTCTTTCACACTACATGTGCAACCTTTTCCTCGATCGGTGTGGTATCTAAGGGTCATCCACTATCAATTAATGGTGTCAGTGATGCAGTAAGAGAGGAGCTAGTCAATGAAAAGCACAAAAACACGGTCAATTGTTAGAAAATACCAATTCAGGAAAAAGGACAGGCTCTGAAAATGAAGCCAACGCATAACAGTTTAGTAAGAAAATTAACATGTTTTTACTGGCATCAGGATGATGTCAATGAAAATGTTGCAGTAGAGGTGAATCACAAAGTGCAGATGAGTAATCAGAAGAAAACCAGCAGCACACTCTTAAAAATTAAGTGGGTACCTTTGGCAACAATGTAAATGCAGTCTGAAAAAGGGGACACAATTGAAGCTGGTAAATGAATTTCCCTTAATTGCTTCCAGCAAATACTGAAGACTAATGACTGGCAGTAGACCTCAGCTCTTAAGCAATCATAAATTTTCGAAGATCTAGTCTTCCTATCACCAGAACATCATCCAGATAAAAGATTTGAAAAGAAAGCTATTCTGACAGTGAAAAGTATCTTGAAGGCAGAAAAATATAAGTGTTAAGAGCTATATCTTGCTGATATATCTATGAATCTATATAGATATATCTAAGATATGTACCTAACGGGCTTCAACATATACATCAGTAGAAGGAGTGGTAGAGACAGTGGGGAAAAAGAAGGATTTTGTTCCAAGATCCCAGTTGTTCTATATCAGAAAAAATATGGATGTGACTGTTCTAATAGGACTGTTTGGTCATATTAGTCAAATCTAAAAGAAGTTTGACTGTGACAGGTATGTTAAAGCCACTGAAAGTATGTCTGGGTTACCAGTCTGCCTGAGAGGGAATTAAAATAGCCGGAAGCTGTTACTCCTGCGAAATAACTATTATCGTTATTTGTGTTATATTACTTGGTGTTCTTAGCCAAGTCAGATATGATCATAGCTGGATTTCTCAAGACGTACTCTGTGGTACAACAGAATTTGTAAAAATGCCAGAAGAATCATTTTGCATGCTGGCACCGCAGATGTCACCAAGTGCAAAGTCATTCTGGACGCTAGCTTAGTCAAAAATCCCATTGAATTAATCTGTAACAAAATACTAAATCTGCAGTAACTCATATTAGTAGTTACATGAGAAGGAGGGGAGCCAAAAATGATATAGAGCAGAAATCAATTATAAATGTTGAGTGCTTTCTTCTTTCCAGGTCAATTTAGCGATGTTATCGTCAAGAAACTAAAGTAGTCTAGCAGGAGAATGAGTTAGTGCCGTATACATGTTTATGATGCTGAATTATGCATTGAGAAATCTGTATTCTCTTGTAGCGGGCCCACGTGCTCTCAAGCTGTAATTGTTGGATGTGTCCAAGTCACTTTGTGCGATTCTGCCGTTATCTTCCTGGCTGATGGGAACCTCCTCCGGCGGCGGCACAGCGTGGGTGTTAATGCCCTCCGCATCACCTCCCGCCACTCTCCCTTCTCTTGGCAGCGACAAAAACAATGTGGCAGAAAGCCTCGGTAGCTCACGGTGTCGTGCTAATAAGCTGAGACCCCTGACAATTTACGAGGCAAGAGCCACGTAATGGCTCTTCTAATCTGTGTCTGAGGACCGTGTTCGTGCCCTCCTTTCTCTGGATCCGTGCAGCTCAGAGCACCCAGAGCCACTTCTCATCCCTCCCTCTTGCTTTTTCTGCTGCTCAGCTGCAAGTGAGGACTGGAATTCAGATGTCTTCCAAAGGTTCAGCCAGCTCAGGTTGAGTGGTACGGCGTGCCTCTTCTCCAAACAACCCGACTAATAAAGGCTTTTTGAATGCTGGAGAAACGGTTCACCCAGGCATAAACCAGAAGAGAATGTGTTTCTGTTTAGTGTCAGCCAGACGCAAGAGGCTTGGCAGGCTCCTCCGGAGCAAACCCAGCCGAGTCCATCACATCTCAGCAGCATGGATCACCCTTAATACAGGGTGATGAGAGGGATGCATGACTAATGTTCTGGAGACATTCAGGGAATCCAAAAGCTTCAAAAAGCAGAGTGATCCTTCCTCTTACAGTATGGTTTCCCCTATATTCTCTGAAACTTTGCAGTCTTTGCTTCTTTGGAAAGTCCATTGGTATTTCAGAGGAAAAAAGGATCTGAGAACTTCATCCTACAGTCCATGTCCTAGGACAGCAGCGGTTACGCAAGATCACTTTGGCTGCCTCTGGTGATCTGTAAATAGCATAATGCAGGATACACAGCCGGAGAGGTTTCTGGAGTGGGGAGAAGTGGGTTTTTCTGGTGGTTTTGGTTTTTTGAAGGTTATTGTTCTTTTTACTTAATGTGTCTAGAGTTTGGTTTTCCAAATATGTAGGAAAAGATTTTTTTTCTGTCACTTCTTTGGATTCTTTTCCATAGAACTAGTACAGAGAAAAAATGTAATTTACTGTGTAATAAAAGGGAGAGAATTGCAACAACAAAGCATGAGCTTCCTCGCTGGTGATAGCAAAGGGCTTTCCAAAAATGGTGGACTAAAAGAAAATGGCTCTGACAATGTGCTGCTGTTAGCATTTATGATTATCAAACCAGAAGTGAATTAAGTAATTTAATATATTATTCTCATCACTGATTATGTTAATCTAATTTATAAATACATCTTTTGCTCTGGACCAGACACAAAGCTGATGCCCGAACCAATCTCACGAGGTCATGGTTAGTTGAACAAGATGAGCATCAGACTACTATATAGATAGTTAAAATACACTGACTGGTATAATTCTTCCTGTCCTCTTCTTTTTTTCCCTCACCCCCAAGTCATTTTCAGTTTCAGGTTGCCATGAGTCAGCCGACTGCATAGCAGGCCATTAAAGGGAATGCTTTCAAACAAAAACTCTTCAGCTCTATTTTATTTAAGAAATTATGCAGTATTTCTCAACCATCTTCTGGGGGAGAAGGAGTAAACTATGTCTAAAATTCTGTAAGAATGCTAAAATAAACATTTGTTCGTATGACTCAGCAGATAACGACAACGATAGCCAGCAAGGTCTTTGCTTAATGGACTAATATTTTTGTTTTGTTGTAAAAAAGGCAAAACAACATCACCAGAACAGGAAGCAAATCTTTTGCTATCAAACACAGCCCTTTGACTCCTGAATGGGAAGCTCGGTCTTCCTACCAGCATACCTTGCTCCTTATTGTACAAGTAAACAATTCACAGATCTTCCGTCGAGCACCTCCAAAGAGGAAGGAAAACAAGAGCCGAAGCTTTCCACTGTGCATCTTTCCACCGAGGTTCCTAATAGTGCCCCTCATACTGTCAAAAAGCATCAGCGAATCTAACCACAAGCCTCTGTAGACATGAGTCTAGAGTATGGTAGGTGTCTTTCAGTCTGTTCCCAGTAGACTCAAACATTGACGTGAAAATTCCCTGAATAAAAAGGGATTGGTTTTTTCCCCCTAGATTTATAATGAAAAGAATTTGTATTGTGCTGCAGGCTATTGAGTGAGGGCTGAAGTCTCTTTCTGTGTAAGTACTGTCTATCAAGTGTAAATTGATGCATTGTGTACTAAGTGTAAAAATGCTTTTCTGACACTCGGATAAATTATGATTGTTGTTTTGACCCTTGTCTTTCATTCACCTCCACTCAGTTGCTGACTTTTGTGGTTTCTGAGATGACATGTTGATTTAGGACCACTGCGATAGACCAACCTCATCTCTTACTTTCCTCCTGATTTTATACTCTCATCCCCTAATGGTCCTATTTGCCACCAGTCTGCATTCTTCTTATGCACCACCAATAAAATTTATTCATTATGTTCTTTGCTCTCCCTTGCTAATGTCTTAGAACAAACTGTACTCTGCTGCTTCAGCTTATGCTGGAGGAAAGTCCAGGCGCAAAGCTGGCCCTGGATTTGGTAAAGATTATTTTGAGCCATCTTTTTTACAACTCCAGATGAGTTATGTTTTAAGTTTCTCAACCATAGCCAAAGATTTGCACCATTATTAATTAGTTATTATTAATAATTGCTAAGTGCCTACAGTGCACTTGTAGCATAAAAAAAGGTCACACTTCTTCCGTAAAAGAGCTATTACTCTAAGGGTATGCCTACACTGCAGTCTCCTGTATCTGAGCTAGCATTAAAATACTTACCTCAGTTACTTGGTATTAGTTATCTGGTACATTCTAGCTGAAACTGCACTGAGCTCTGCAAGCAGCTGCTCATCTCGCTTCTTGGTCCAAGCACCAGCAGAGATTTGACTTTACCAGAGCACATTCACTGCACCACACCCCTTCATTCTGCCTGAGTTTAGGTAGACAGATGCCAAAGGAGGTGATGTAACCTTTCAGTTGGAAGCCTGTACCAAATTTCACCAATTTCAAGCTACCTTGCACTTTGTGATTTACCTTTAACGGACAGAAAAAAACAAAAAATTGCAAAATGTGTCGTTAAACCCTGTGAATATTCTGACTCCATTGCAAATATGTTCTGTCTTTTGACCATCTTTCTCCTCCCTTCTATTTCAGATGACTGACAACACGCTTACTATTGATGGTTAGTTTCCATTCACTGCAAAGTTGGAATAACTTACGATGGAAGTACTGTCCCAGTTATAGATGAATGACAACACTTTTACTATAGCTGGTTAGTTTCCACTGACTGCAAAGCCGGAATAACTTGCAGTAAAAATAATGTCCCAGTTACAGATGACAACACTTTTGCTATTGTGAGTGAGCACCTGTGGACTGCAAAGCTGGGAGTAACTTACTACACAAATATTATTCTGATAAAGGTACAAGCTTAGTAAGATGACGATAACCTCTTTAGTCCTTTCCAGCACTGCAGATTTTGCTTTCTGGCAATAGCTATAGCCAACTCCATAATTTGGATTTCAAATTTAGTAAGTGATAAATCATGCATGAGACCCAAAATATACAAAGCAGCAGTTGCAAAAATATTCTTCTTCAGTATTTTACAAGGAACATCACAAAAATGTTTGCCAAATGAATTAATGTTTCTATAAAAAGATACGTGAAGAAATGAGCTCTTAAGAGATTACAACACTAACACATGCCATTATTATTACTATAACTAGTTAGCAACAATTTCAGAATTAAGATATACTCTGTAAAATCAATGAGGATGAATTCCTTGCAATTGGCCCTAAGTCACGCTTCCAGGACTACGGATGTGTATCTCAACAGTGATCACTCTGCTGAGTATTTATTCTCCACTTCCTCCGTCAGTTCAGCTCCCATGTTTCACAAACACAGCAACATAAACAGTGATAGATTTTCTCCCGCTCCTTCCAGCCTCAGACAGAACAGAACCGTCTCGTACCCTATTTCCTATTTCACAGGTTTCTTTTTCTAAACAACTCATACCAATTGTTTGTCGCTGACTGGCACGGTGCCGTCAGGAATTGTGGTACTACGGTCAACCAACTGCGTTCCAAGCATTGCACGTATTAAAAAGTACTGGCGGAGAGTCTACATGCAAAAAAAAAAAAAGGTTTTCATAGGAATATGGCCTTTTCCAAATGCGTGATGACTGCTGGGGTTTCTAACTGGCTAGTAAGAAAGCATCACTCTTCTGGAGAAAGTAAATAGAGGTAGGAAAAAAACAACAAAGAAACGTTCCTCACTAGACTGTTTCCAGCATTTTGTTTTTAAAAACAACCTTGTACTATCTGGAATACGTTTCACTGTCAGGAGGTGCTTCTTTGTAAAACTTTCCTTGTTTCTCTTAGGCTTACTATGCTTAGATAAATTCTGCCTTCTCTGTATTTTTCTCTCCTAAATAGCTGTACATTTTATCATGGGCTTCTTCAGATATCAGCTATCTCTAAAACATTAATTGCTCAATGTCACTAAACAAGATTTTTCAATGTTTCCATAGCTCAGCTTCTCAAAAGTCTCCATTATCATTTTGTGGCTTTCTCCTAAGCTCCCTCCAATGTTTCTAGTTCCGGGCACGCAAAACTAATGTCTTTATTCAAGGTGCAATCAACTGCTCTCTGCTTCTGAACACAGAAACAGAAATCACTTTTCACAACGGTATTTCCACTGCAGTTGTTGTCACTCTGAAAGATTCCGTGGGGCTATAATAAAAAACAGGTAGCACACACTGCACGAAGACAGGCTGATTTATAAACCTAAGGGATGCTCAGACAATCATTTTATTTAATTGTCACGACTGGCTGAACGTTTCTAACCTTCTAATTGTGAACAGAGGTTGCCTTGTGCAGTGAAATGACTCTTACGACAATGAGCCATTCATTCTGCTGTGACTACACTAGTGGGTGGAGGGGAAGTGCCAGCTTTGTGATGTTTGAAATTGTTATTATTAAAACAACCGTACAGCTAAGATATTAGCATATTTGCAAAAAAAAAAAAAAAAAAAAAAAAAAAGAGCCTTCCACTTCTTACCTTTTCATAGTTTAGAACCACCCCAAGGTGGTAATGACCATAACCATAGGGTTGGTGTATTCATACCATCAGTGGCATGGGCTGATGTGATAGTAAGAGAACATGCTCAGAGAAAGAATGCTAGAAAGGTGAGAAGCCTGTTCCTTTCCACAAGAGGTGACTGATAGGGTGAAAAATGCAGAACTGAATGAGAAGCAAGATTTGCAAGCCTGTTCCTACAACCAAGCAGCAAGGGAAATCCTCGTGTGCTCCTTTGAAGCGATGGCTGAGAAAAAGAAATGTTATTTTAGCAAAAATAACTGGTGGTGAGGTTATAATGCTAAAAAAAATTATAAAACCCTGTAGGAATTAATCAGTATTCTGCCTGAGAAAAGAATGACAAAGGCAGGGAATATATTTAGTTTTTTTAAGAAATACTATATAACAGTGTTTCATAGACCATTAGGGAAAATATAGTACCAAAGTCAGTCTGCCTTTGTAGAGGTGGGCTTTGTATTTATCATTTTGACTTTGGTTTTAAAACCGAAGAACACCATCCATTTATTCTGATAAAGCTGTTATGCGTCACCCGTCCATCTCTTCATCATGGAAGCTCAAACAAAGTTTAAAAAAAAATACACATTGCAAGGTTCATTTGACAAAACCCATCATTCACTTCTCATGCTTTTCCACAATCTGGAATCGACAGTGTGTTTGGAGGGCACCTGGAAGCAGAGATGTGCCCCCCATCCCACCAAAGTGAAGGGATTCCCACTTCGTACTGGTCCTTTCGGGCTGACTGTGCTGGCGGTAACTCAGAGCATGCTGGAAGCTGCTGCAGGCTAAAGCACAGGCAATGAACCAGCCCAAAAAATCCTAGGGGGATTTTATACATGAATCAGGTCATACTAGGTCAAAGCTCATCTCTAGAAGTGATGCCTTCAAACCTGAACAAAACGAAACTAAAAGCATTGCTTTTGAATCCTTGCCTGGGATTTGCACGGAGGTGTAGGAAATTTTCCCCCAGTAAACAAATATTAGTTGCACTTAGATACGGGTCAGTAAGGAAAACTCAAAGCATTTGATTTTTTTCAGGAAGATCAGCCCAGTACAGGCTGCAGGTCTCAGACACAGGAGCTCTGCTTGAGCACATCTCGATCAATGAACTTACTCTACAAAGCTCTTCATTTGTAGCGTTTACAAGCAATTTTTCTGAATGGATCTTTTAATTCATAGAAACAAGCAAATTATCCTCAGTATCTCTGCATTATGGTCTCACCTATGACAACGTAATGCTGGTTTATATGCTACACAAGTATTTAAGCATGCTTGCTGTGTGAGCTGGACCTTTAGCACATGCAAATCAGATGAGACTCCAACCCACATAAGCTGTGACCTAACAACAGGGTGTTTCCTCTTCTCTTCGTTTTCAAACACAGCAGCTTGTATTTGCATTTACATGAAGATCTTTGATACCAAATACATCTGGATTTGATGCTATAATTAAGATCCCTTTGCACTGGAAAAGTGGTTCAAAATGCATTAATTAATTACATTAAATAAGCACACAAGAGACTGCCTTGCAGTTTTTGTTCTTCCTCTAAGAATTTTGTGAGGTTAGCTGCAATTCGCATTAGCATTTCTCCCTCAAGTTCTCTGACTTCTGCCTTTTGCACATCTTACTGGTTTCTGTGAGGGCTCTCAAGCACACAGATGTGCCTATGTTCCTATATCCTACTATATGCATTTGCTAAATCCTTTACAGCATATTCTCCTCAAAAGCTAAGAACTTTCCATAACTTGTTTCTTACCTATCAAGTTCTGCAAATGTGTTCTCCAGAGACGCTGAGCTCACTCATTTCATGATTCCTATCCTGCTGCTGTATTCTTACAGCAACTATACAGAGGAGTTCTGACTGACTGCAAGAACCAGGGAGAGGCTTATCTAAGTGGACTCAAAGGTTTAAATGTTAAGAGCAGAACACCCACAGGGCAAGTAAAAAGAAGATTAATCTTAACCGTCCAGTATATCATCTTCATTGTCTCTTTTCCTGTTATTATGCAAAGAAACTCTTTGTTTAATGCCAATTTTGTTATTACAGCTGTGAAATTGGATATTTGGATGGGTAGAGAAGCTATGGGGTAATTGCACAGCGATGTTATCTGTAGGGGAAGGCAGAAAGGAATTCTTCATTGGGAACAGTGTTCTTCCAGAATTCATCAAAATGTCAAGATTTCTGAGTGTTTTCCTGAAACGACAGAGTTTTTGCCACTATTTCACTTTACCATGGCTTTGTCCAAACGGGAGCATCCCGCAGAATTCTGCCTTGCTGGTTTCTCGTGTCTGTAGCACAAACGGAAAAAAAACAATGAAGAATCTCCGTGCTCACCAAAACCAGATAATTTGCAAAGCTGACTGGGAATCTTTGTACAAGGAAAGGGAAGGATTAGAAATTATGATCACATGAAGCCCAAACCATAATCCATGTTCAGAACACATGTCTAGCAGAGCTCACCCAAAAGTGAGGGACAGCTCTGCTAATGCTGTATGCTGCGTTCTCCCTTGGTGCTGCCTCTTAAGCTCCTCTGTGATGGAAGGAAGGATCTTGGCAGTCTTTGGTTTCATGCCTGTCATTACCATGACACTACCATACGTTCCCTTCAGCATTGTGTATGTCTCCCTTTACCTCTCAGCAGCAGCAACATCCGTTATTCAACAGGAAATGTCTCGAAATAAGCTTTTCGTTTGAGGAGTCTGCCAAACTGAAAACACTTTTAGAAAGAGACAACTGATCTCATAAACAGAAATAACTCTAAAAGTAACTGAAACCAAAATCACATGTTTCCCCCCCTACGCCCCCACCCAGGTCTCTGGGTGTTGGGAATCTTAAGCTGTACTCTCCATTCTGAAACTAAATTAGACTGGCAGTCTGAAAACTAACCTCAGACTCAAACTTTGGTGGAGCGGCTTGAAATGATACGGTCTATACTTAGATATAAACGCACAACTATAGATTCAACTGTACTCATGAGTTGTTTCCTAGAAACAAAATCTCGTGATTTCAGTTCAATTAGATTATGTATTTTAATTAATTCTCTAACCTTTCTCTAGAAGCAAGTCATCAAATCGAAGAGGCATCTGCACCATTCTAATTGACTTAAGTAGAAATAATGAATGCACAACCTTTGGGTTCATTGGACACCTGGATTATTTCTTGCTGAGGAAAATAATATGTCTACCCACAAGCAAATTTTGGGAAGAGAGAGAGTTTCATCAACAAAACATTAGAAAAGAAGTGGTCTATAATTACAAGTGTTTACTAGGTAGAGCCTCTACTCCATCCACTTGTTAGGGCTTCACTTTGAAGACTGAAATGAAACAGCAACAGTTTGTTTCTTCCAGAGATTTCTGTAGTAGAGGAGAAGGTAGGATATGGGGTCCATGTATCCAACTAGAGACTATCTAGGAATCCTACTGAATAAAATGCACCAGGAATTGTGTTTGCCACCTTTATTCCTTCTGACTGAAATGATCCCACTGAGATCTATTTTCTAATTATTATTTTCATAGAGAATGGGTTTACATGTTACACTTAGAAAGCAAGAATCCTTTCCAAAAAAAAAAAAAAAAAGGTACCTTGAACTAATTTTTACAGAATACAGACCATTAGCTTTGCAAAACTGATCTCTTGTACTTAGAATTTCACGTACAAACCAAAAATCTCATGAATGATTTTCCATAAGGATTCATTTAACAGGCTTCATTATGTGGAAAGGGTATAAAGCAACTGAAGACCTAAAATGGCTGCTCTGCATTATGTTGTTCTGTGGCTGCTGGCGTGATTTACAACTATGCATTTTCTGCTCTTGTTTCTTTAGCTTAGTGCTGAATTATAAATGAACCACTGGATCCTGGGATTCTTCTTCTAGTTTGAAAATAAAATTAACCCGATCGAGGGGCAGGTTTTTTTTTCACACAGTAAGTCAATGAATTCTTTATAAGGAAATGCAGTATTTGGAGAAAAAGCCCTCAACCCCTCTCAGACCTTTCGGGTTTTGCTCTTAAATGAAGAGTAAAGAAAGCTAGATGTAAAACCAGACCACACAATTACATTTAAGCTAGTTTAATGCGATTCAAGTAACTGTGTGGATAAGCAATTCACAGCGTTTTGTGTGAACAAATATTTAAACAACTAAAAGGCAACGAGTATGGTTTAGCTTGATTTGAACGAACACGTGCAGTAAATTTCTCTACTGACTTAAGTCTTTGACAACACGTGCAACCCTCAAAATCACCTTCAGTCTTCCTGACACTATAGATCTTACTGTCTGCTTAACAGTTGTGGCTCATATCTGTTATTAAATAATGTATGCAAAGGCTGCAATCCCGTCCCACAAACGAATCATAAATAATTACTGAGCTGTTGGGTTTTTTTAATAGATGACGCAAGCGCCTGCCTCAAGGGCTTGCTGTCTACCTCAAATAATGGGCTAAAAAGACTGAAGATAATACACGACATCAGAAATTAGGGGGTTTGGGGACTGTTCAGTACTCAAGGTTTGAGAGAAGACCTTGGTATGAGGGAAGAGAGATGGAACTGCGAAGTTCCAAGTCAAGAGGCCATTAACACTTAGAAAAGCTATCTTAGTTTTACTTCTGTACTGGATGCAACGTCAAGACCTGGAGGCCCTGCCAATCTAAGAGACGCTCTTGTGCTTTGTGGTTGCAGGTCCCCAGGTGGGCATACACATTGTCCTTGTCCCTTTTCAAAAGCCCCAGTCTGTGGTTGTGCCCATCTCTGTGGACCAGTCCCGGGGGCTTGGGCAGATGGGGGGAGGCGGCTGTGCCGGCCCTTTGCATCCTCTGACCACAACCACCAAAATAGCTCTCAGGCCGTCAACCATGGCCCCAGGGGTCAGGGAAGGCTCTTCAGCTCTCTCCTTGCATTGTAGGCCTAGATTAGGCTGATTTAGCCTTATTTTTTTGTAAATAAGGCACCAGGATCTGCCAGCAGCATTCCTCTCATTTTATCTGATCTCCTAAGAATTATTTTTAGTAAGAACTGGTTTGCCCTGAAAGAAAGCTATTCTCTAAAAAAAGCTTTGTACACTTAAGACATATGGGACAGAAGGAAGCCTGCATCTAGCATTAGATTTTTTTTTAGTCTCCAGAAAAACCCTGAAATTGCCCTTTTTAGCAAACAGAAAAGATAAATGGGTTGGTTCTGAATTGAAAATAAAATAATAGATATGCCTTATGCCATTCTTGACAACCTTTTCTGAAGTCTCATTAGTTCATAGAACATGTGCACAACTCCTACCTCTTTCTGTAAGAAAGTTACACAGGTATAATTCCACCAAAATAAGAGTTGAATAGCTATAGTAGCATGGGAGCTATTTCTGTTGCTTCTGTCACAAAAAAATTAACTGAAATAAATATTTTACAGCAGCAACAACATCAGTCTCCCCTTCTGACAAGCTTACAAGTGCTGCAGACATTGCTTAGGGTCATCATACTCTGTATTTTCGTACACAGACTTAGTGAATGGCATGCATGATATGCTTACTAAGCTACTTCGGATAAACATGGAAAAAATCTAGTGGTGTAGTTGTCACAGACCAGAATGGTTTCATGTGCTAGTGATTTGAAAGGAGATTCCTTTGCTATGTGTCATTTACCTTTTATACATTGCTGTTGTTCAGTATTTCGTAACCATTAATTCTTTGGATGCCTGCACTGAGATCGTTATATACGTACACGCACTAAAAAATGAGAACTGCGCATTCTTAGGTGATGTCACATTATAGTCCACAAACAGCTTTATTGCTCTTTACCATGTTTGGGAACAAAGGGAAAGGGATGCTGATGACGTATGTCTCACATTAGAACAATTTCCTTTTCACACTTGGGAAACAGAGCTCCTCTCTTTTACATACATTTTATGTACAGACGCGTAGCCTTGGGACATCAGGATCCAAGAAAAAAAAACTCTTACGTTTCATATGTAAATTAGTGACAAGTGTGGGTCATGTGCTAAATGACAAATAATCTGGTGAAGTGAAGTCAGCAAAAAACTGCCATGAGTTAATTTTAACTTCATTTCTTAAGCCACGATCCCGCAAGCCATAAGGATCTTGGAGCAGGTTGGGCTCCGTCACACATGAATTAACTGTTGGCATAACTGGTACAATGGCAAACAGCATCCTGGATCGTAAACGTCTTTGGGAAAAGAACTGTTGGTTTCTCTCCAGTGTATAGCACAAGAAGACCTTGCTGATGCCTGCCTTTCCTGGCACACCTGTAATGCACATGCTGTGCTTCAGCTACTGTTAATTTGCTAAATCAGTAGACACCGCGGGGAGAGAATCATGATATTTAGCATACGACAGGAATGCAGGGTAACGCAGGATCTGTTCCTCCCTCCCATTCCCCCTGTACTACTCCAAAACTGCTCTCCAATGCCTCTGTACCTCCATTTCTGCCTGCATGGTAATAATTTCCCCCTCCTAGGAAGGCTGAAAGACTATAAATGTGTTTAAGGTGAACTGAGGTCTTCGGCTGCAATTTTCAAAGTAGATGTAGCTATCTTGTAAAGTTAGTTGTGACATTACAGATAATAAAGACAAGGTTTCCTTTAGCTGAGGTTTTTATGCTCTCCATTTGAGAGGCTGTTTTCTAGCTGGTATTGACTCTGACGGCTGAAAGTTACCACGCTGGGCACCCACCTCACCTGATTATCACTTTGGGGTAACTCTACCCAAAATAATCCAGGCAAGAAAAAAGAGTTTTGCCTTAAAGCCATTCAGATCCTTTTCCGTAGAAATCCTGGTCCATCCTTACTCTGAAGGAGGAAGAGATCACAAATGCTGATATCAAGGCACCTTTTGCAGTTCATACCACAAGATGGTTTGGCCAGACCTCTCAAAATTGCCTTGCACTCGTTCAGTTAAATATGGACAGGCTCAGATTAAACTTGTGTGGCGTGACAGAGAGCTGGGTGGGAGAGCAGGGGGAGCAGCCCCGTGGTGAGGTACCCAGGGGGTACCAGGAGTACCAGGGACTGACCCTTGGAGCCTGGAAGCAGGGGAGCCAAGGATGAGGACTAGGAGAAGGAGCTCCTGGCAACTGGAACGTGGTACTGGTGAGGACTAAAATGTGAAGCTGAAGAGAGACTGAGAAACAGGGATGGAGAGAAGGAGATGAATAAGCGTAAGAGGGGGAGAAATTGGGACTATAAGAAGGAAAATCTCGTGAGAGGAACTAGGAGGCAAACATTTCGAAGTTGTGTTAAGAGCTGACTCTGTCCCTAGGTGCCTTACTTCCAGAACCTGGAACAGAACGCAGCATTTCTGACTTACAATATTTTTCTATTTTTCCTACTGAGATTAACTAAAAAAGTGAAATGACTTGTCTCCTGGCAGCCTGTACGGAGGGTGACACATTTCTACATAGTAAGAATTGTCCGTGGACCTCTGCTTCAGTCTGATGGTCTGGAATTGCATCCCTTCCAATGAAACAAAGGGAACTAAATGTGGTAACATGTGAAAGGACATTCCTTAAAATGCTAAGAAATTCTTATATATATGTGTGTGTGTGTGTGTGTGCATACACATGAACTAGTTTGAAAGGAACATGTAATCACAATGCATTCAGAAAAGAGGAAATATAAGAATACAAGAACTGGAGCTCAACCATTGCTCATCTGCTTTGACCACTTCCATTTTTATCCAGTCTTTATTTCTGCCACCTCACGCAGAGGTTCCTCCAAGTCATACGGTGCACAAGAATTACTTCAATCTTTTATTATTAGCATAAGTTAAGTATTGGTGTGGTAACAGTCCCTAAGTTGGTGGGTGTTGTGTAAGCACAGAGAGAGCCAGTGTCTTCACCAAGAGCTTTGCAATCTAAAGAATCTGGACTGTAATTCCAGAGCTGGAACTTTTCACTGCAGTG
Organism: Trogon surrucura; assembly: GCA_020746105.1. Classification (NCBI taxonomy): domain Eukaryota; kingdom Metazoa; phylum Chordata; class Aves; order Trogoniformes; family Trogonidae; genus Trogon; species Trogon surrucura. The sequence goes on from CM036618.1 coordinate 107,871,031, forward strand.
CTCAAACTGAATTCAGCCAGTCCCCAGCTTATCTCTCTAGTCTTCCACCTCTTCCTCCTTTTCTTTTTTCTTCACTCCTTAGGCTTTTATTTCTTGTTTGTTTGTTTCAATAAAAATGAGAGCATTCTATATTTCTCTATCCCTGTTTTCCTTTTCACCTCTTCTGTTTCTGTGCTTCTTTCCCACAATTAACCCACTTTTTTGTTCCTTCTTCATTTTTATTTCCCTCTTCTGTCACAAAGAATGAAGCATAAGCTTGGATCTTGCTTTATCTTTTTAATTACTTGAACCTGTATTACGTCTTCAGACCACCTCTATAGTCACGAGAGTTAAAACTTGATTGTATTTTTTAAATTTTATTATTTTTTGATAAAAAACGATTCTGGGCAGTCTTCCAACTATGATATCAGTCTTGTAACATTTGCCTGAGTTTGCTGACATCCTGAAAAAATTATCTCAGGAGGTGTATTCTCCTGCCTGAAAGGGCCAGCAACGGCACATCACAATCATTAGTCTGCCCACAGCTGATTATTTTGGGGGTTGGAATGGTGCAAGGGGAGAGAATGAAGCCACCCGAGAGGCAAGATCTGGAAATGGCTGGAAGAAAGATTTGCAGGGGGATGAGGGATAAGCAGAAGAAAATCTGAGGAGGAAAAGGAGGAACTTAAGACCTTAGAGGCAGAAGCAGCAGTAGCCTAAAGGAGAGATTTTCATAGTGTGATGGAGAACAGGAAAATAAGCACTGATTAAATTTTGGTTACAACATAATTTTAATCTACGAACAAACCTCCTAGTGATATCAGTATGAGATCCAGTGATAACTGGAGAGATTATAATGAAACACGATAGCCTGCCTTCTCTTCTCCTCTGTTCTGCTCTGTCATCCTCCTTATCCATCCCTATTTTCCCTGCCTAGGCCTGCCCAGCTCCTGTGGAAGCTATCGGGAGCTTTGCCATCGACTCCAGAAGGAGCACAGTTGCGGATTACTATGAAGTGAGGCCAGCCTTGGCAACGTGCTCCCAGAAGGGCCAGCTCCACGTCAGGAAGCTGGAGATGCTTCTCTGACAGTGGTAAAGCACCCCAGAGCAATAAAACTCCTGGGTTCTGGCATATTATGGAGCAACACAACAAAAATTGCAGAATCCACAATATTATCCTACCCACAGTCTTCCAGTGACCCTAATTATAGTTCTGTTGCTAAAGCTATATAATTTGATTTTCAACAGCGAACCAGAAAGGCAGGAGCTCAGCAGTTTCCAGAGTGATTGCACACAGTTTGCTGGACAAATGTATTTTGCTTCTAGTCAGGGTTAAGGTGAATAATGAATTAAGAAATCAGATGTCTAAATATTGGGTCTCTGGTTGGACTAACGGACAAGAACTTACATGAGTTAGTTAGGGCTGGCACTGCATCTTTGAACTCCAAATGTTTAAAGTTGATGATAGCTTCTTACTAGAATGGCAGAATCCTTTGGAGGCTATAGTGTCCTTGCACTTTTACTCTGAGCATAATTATATCTTCGGAAAGGTCTAAGCACCACTGGCGTGGTGGCACTTGGCCCTCGTGCATATGACTATAAAAGCACAAACCTTCTTCTGCTTGTCTTCATTATTTGTCCCACTTGATTTACCTGTTGCCATTTTGAAAGTAATTTCATAAGTCAGTGTCCACTGGTTCCTCATCCTCTGACTACCCAGATGGTGACAAAGCAGCATTAGCTGTCACTAGGACCTAGTCTGGCATCAGTGACCCCTTCACAGAGGATACTAAACTGCATTAGCTGGTAACACAATCAAAACCCATCCAGGCAGCATTGCAACTACTGATACACAGCTGATAGCTTTTATTTCCTATTGCAAAGCTCCCAACTCATCCAGTGGCTGTCTCTGGGTTTTTTCCTTTCTAATGAAGCAAATCAGCACAACACAGACTGTAGCTTGAAGCGACAGAAAAATATTTGTTAGAAAAAGAAAAAGTTCAGGTGCAGTTCTCCAATAAATTACCACTTCACTCACCACGTGAATTCTTGTTTGGATCTTGAGGCATTTCACCCTTCTCTTATTCTGATGCATGCATATTTTTCTTTATTTTGCCATTCACATCCCCAATCTCTGTCTTGCCTAACTTGCTGTTGCCACGCGTTTGCCTTCCCCACCACTGACAGATGAGTATTGCCGTGGTAGCGTCAAGAGCTGCTGGCGCGTCCTTCTGATGGAGGTTCCCACTTGACAGCCGAGTGTGCAGCAGGCAGCCTGTGCTTCCACCTCCATGGGGGAATGGGTGCAAATTCAGTTTAAAATCCAGTCGGGGTGAACATAAGCACATAACCAGGCTTTCCGTGAAGAAACTCTTTTCTGCCATCCTTGCTTGAGTGGTGATAACCTCTAGTGGAGCAGCAGCGGGGGAAGCCTGTAGCTGCTGCAGCAAAATTCGCCAGGGCTCATCTCTCAACATGGAGAAACATCCTTGGCGTTAGTGAGAATCGGGCATCTTTTGACTGAAGTGAAAAGCGGCAAGATTGTTACTGATTTTGTTTTGCTTTCAAAAGCAGCATGATTAAAATTTGGATTTTAATTATCTGCCCTTTTTATTTTTTTAAGTAGCGGCGCCTAACTAATTCCCATCAGTGCTTTCCTGAAGATCAGAAGCAAAGCTGTCTCTAAAATATATTTTTCAGTTCCAAGCCAGTCATGTAAGAACAGTGACCAAGATGAATTGATTCCATGGTGTTCTTCTTCTGTGTTTAATAATAAAATAAAACCAAAAAACACTAATGAAATGCTGAATCCTGCAGGGTGCTGAAAATTGCAGACTGTTGTCTGAGGTTGCACTCCAACCCCAGCTTACATTTGTCTGCTAAAGCACAGTAAGCACACAGGATATTATAGAAACAAATAAAACACAATTAAACCAATACATTCAGGCAGACAAAACTATTGAAAGGTTTACCACTTTTCTCAAAAATAATGTGCTCCGTAGCAGACGATCTCTTGGAGCGTGGTGTGTGTTAACATAACACATTTTCATGCTTAGATTTTCAAAACTGCAGAATACAGACACTTATAGGTACGTGTTTCAAATTTAAAATAATCTCTTTGAAACAAGCAGACAATTTATTTTTCTGATACAGGGGAATAATGTTCATTGTTTATGCATTTGCTCAAGCAGTGGAATTTTACGTGGCTAAACATCACTTCATCAGATGGATCTCAGTTTAAATTAGCTCAAAATGCATCCCAACATTCATTTTTAGATCACAGTCTTCAGAGGAACTGATTTATCAGGATACCTAAATCCAGATGCACTACAAACAAGCCAGAAAAGACAAATAAGCCTCTTGGCATAAAACAAATGAGCTGGGGGAAAAGGAATGCGAAAAAAAGAAAGAGCTAAGGGACAGTAAGAAAAAAATCTGCCAGTGGGAAGAATGAGGAGTTTCAAATCCCAGACAGTTCCCACTTTCCCCGCTTTCGATTTTCTCATATTCCACCTTCCCTCCAGCCCGTCTTTTTTTTTTCCTTTTTCTTTTTTTAGCACTGCCTTCCCGACCACCTTCCCTCCTCTCTTCTTTTTCATTTGCATTCCTTTTTAAACCACTTCTTTTCAACAAGCCTTATAAACCATTTAGAGTACCTGAATGAGAACAGGTCAGAAGGACCAAAAAGCTTTGTGCATGGTCCGATCAATGGTAGCTGCCTGAGTAGGCTTTTAGCTCCCAGTAGACACAAAGAAAAACAGAATAGGACCTTAAAATGAAAGGTAGTCGATAGCCAACCTTCATCCTTCTGCTGCTTATATTGGTTTGCTGATTCTGGAGCTGTGAAGACTTTGTAAAAGAGTGTGAGTGGAGGAAAACTGAAATGCTTTTTTGATACCAGTGCTGGCAAGGTAAAATATTTCCAGGCCAAGACCAGGTCTCCTTAGCTAGGAAGCAGCCTAAGAGAGAGAAATCCTTCCTGTACAAGCCTTCCTTTAATGGTGGCTAATTAACCTGGTGTTACATTAAAGATTTACCATATTTATCAGGTCTGACTCAGTTCTTATTCATCGCTATTTAAGAACACAACAGAGATAACCTGTCTTATTTCCATCCTCATTCATGCAGCTTGGCTTGGGTAGAGGGCAAAATGAACTTAGAGAAGTTATTTCTCTGAGATCATGTATATGGTATAGTTTTACCAGGTAGCACTAATGGAGTATTAGACAGTCAGTGCCACATATATTCCCATTATACTCCTCCGTTCTTGATTTTGCTCCTTTTGTTTCCTATCAGACTCCCCCGAGGCCTTAGTCTGTATTCATTCACTGTCTCAAACGTCTTCCCAGATGCTCAGATCCCACTTCTGTTACTGAAGTTTCTTTTAAATTTGTCTGGATCCCTTGTGCAGAGTCAGGACTTTACTGTTCCTTAGCTCAGCATTCTCCTGGCTGGACTCCAGCTCAGGTAATTATATCCAGGGCTCTCTCAAACTTCTGCCTCGAGCTGCATTTGGAGAAGTGATTCTTCCTTTTCTTTTCCAAACTGCTTTATAACATTGTGGATACTGAGAGCTGAGGGGATGTGTGTTTCAGAGAGGTTGTGCATTATGCATTAGGGGTGAACCAACACCTTTCGCAGGGGGACTGAACGTACTGTCACAGCTTCCTCTCTTTTTCATTTCAAAGCTATTTTGAGTGGACAGTTGTCACACAAAGTAGAAGCTGAAGGGCAAAGATTTGGTCCGGATTAATCTGTTGTTGCTGTCTGAATGTGGAGGCTTCTTCCTCTAATTTACTATTCTGAATCTAGCCTAGATTTGTTCAATAGCTGTTCAGTGGCTTATGTCACTTGAGCCGGTTGTCACAAGGTGCTCACAAAAATAGGTCCCTCACTTATTGGGAGAAATATCGATACAGAGGCTAAAAAGAGAATGAGAATTGCTACAGACAATGCTGCTACATCAACCACAAGGCAAACAACAAAGCAAAAGCAATAGAAAACTCAATTTTGCAATGTCTGGGTTCAATCTGCTTGTTAACCAGCAGTTCCCTGATTCTGGTATTTATCCAGTGCCAGGCCAAAGCCAGCTCAAAGTATCCCTTTGCAAACAGAATCACAAGGAGTCTGGAACATTTAAGAGAGAAAAAAGATTTTCTTCCTTAAGTAAGAAGCACAAACCATAAATTTAGGTAAATTGCAGAAAGAAAAAAAAAAATATAGTAAGAAACAAGATAGAGAACAGCAGTTAATCTACTTACTAGATGCTGCTCATTTCCTGCAGGATACAGTCATGAGAACTGGCTGCAAGCACTTACGCAAGCTCGTCTAACTGCTCACTGCAGTGCAGCTCTTCCAAGGCAAAGAAATGGATCTTCACAGTTCGAACAAGTAAATTATAATCAATTCTCACTCCCTCACCTTGGAGGAATTTGAGCTGTTGCTATCCGTTAGCGGCAGTTAGCTGCTCCCCAGCCTGGGCAGAAATGCTGCACTCAGGAAAACCTGGGGAAGACGAACGATTCAGGAGAGGCCTATGCTCACAAGAAATTTAAGAAATGCTTTTCTAATCCGAACTTGAAGGCTTTATTTTCGCCACGGGCCGTCTATCAGATAAGGATTATCTGAAAGCAGCGTCATCTAATTGGTCCTGCTTGGAATGGAGGTTGGACCAAAACTACCTCTGGAGGTCCATTTGAGCCTAAATTATTCTATCGTTGTTCTCCAGCCTGTATCTGGAAAGAAGGCAGTCGTGCCTGCTCTGCACCCACAGGGGAATCCTTCACACCAGGGAAATTCCTACAAAGGAAAAACACTAAAAGAAATGTCTACCTGATGCAAGAGTAATATAGGCTATATTCAATATTTGTCGGGTTTGCCTTCCCGTCAAATCTTCCAGGCTTTAAAAGCTGCCACATCCAGCTTAGTTTTTGTGTTTAAAAAAGAATAAATTATATTCAGCAAGGGCATGACTGAACTTGGATCACTTGCTGAATTAGGTCCTCCAGGGCAGTCACGACCATAATAGACTTCACCTGAAGATGTCCACCTGGCTGAGACGGCTTCTGCACTTGTCCCAGAAGCGGAAGGGAGCAAAGAGAGGGCAAGGGAAGGACCAGGGCTCTGGGGAAGCGTACATCTGGAATTTTAAGCTAACCTTACCCTTCTACAGCACAGGCCCCATGCAGTTTTGATGACAGGACTTGGCTAGTGCAAAAATAGCTGGCACCAGGTTCAGCTCCTTCCCCTTCTGCTAAACTGTCCTTTCATACAAAAAGAAATTGACCCCACTGTTCTCAGCAACATTTTTATCCTCCCTCCTCTGCACTTCAGACGTAGGTAAGCAGTAATAAATCCACATTTAAAGCGCTGTTGACTGCTTTAGAACTTCAGCAGTAAAGGAAATAAAGTAAGCACATAAGCATGTAGCCCTCGCACAGTTAAACATGGAATCTACTGCTGGGTATATCTAAAAGCATGGTTGACAAAGGAACTAAATAAAACTGTAACGCACCACTGTATGATTTACAGCACGTGGATTTTTTTGGAATCTTTGTAAGTGAAAACCAGGAATGGGTGCACATATTTGCACGAGACAAACGACAGGAACAAACTTATTTTAGGATTCTTACTGCAATCAAAGCACTGGGGACAAGGAGAGAGTCAAAGTACATGAAGGTGCTTGAAAGTTGGAATTTTTATGAAGAAGAAATATTTAGTCTCTAATGATATCCATTTAGAATGGATGGACTTGGCTTACATTATACCAGCAGGGATGAGTCTGATGATGATGATGCTATGACACGAATAACTAATAACAAACGTAACTTTCATGCTCTTATATTTTTAAAAAAGGTGATATTAGAATGAAGCAAATTCTACAGCTTCATAAACTTCAGCATCTGTTTCTTTTTTCTGTTTGAAAACTTCAAACCTCAAATAAGTTTTGAGGCCAGCTAGCAGGCAAATAAAAATTGATTTATCATATCCAGCTGAGGATTTTGTTATTAATCATTATGGGTAAAGATGTCTAGTGTAATAATGGCAACCATCTAAATCCAATCACCCAGATAGTACCCATCACCCAAATACTTTGCAAATATTGCTGAATGAATTTGCATTGAACGTTGATGTGCATCTTATTAAAGAGAAGGAAAGGTACTGTTGTCACAGATGAAAATTTTGAAAGCATTGCCAGTGTTATTCTCTGCAGGATCTTTACACACAGGGCAAGTTCACCACGATATAATCCTTACCTTCCTTTAGTTGCTTAGTGAAAGAGCCTTGGACTGCTCACAGAGTGCTCTGCAAATGCTGCAACCATCTCCTGTTCTCAAAATTCATTAAGACAGCTACACGTTTTCTTTCAAAAAATGTTGTCAAGAGAAATGAAGCAAATGCTTGAACTGCTGCTTTACCAAGAAGTCCTTTTCGGCTGCATGATTGTGAACATTTGTAGATGAGCGAAAAGGTTTTGAGTCAAACTTAAAAAAGAATGGGGAAGAAACCATTAGCGAGCCAGAGGTGCCTGTGGAGATCATAGAGGATAGAGAGAGGGATATTAAGAGAGTTCTGTGATTCAGCTGGGAAAGATCAAAGAGAGACAGATAACAGTCAGGGGACATCAGGGTGCCATGGAAGTTGCTGAGGATGGAGGAAAAGCCTGTGAGGTACTGTGGGACATAGGGGAAGTTGAATAAGATGTGTATGTCAAGAAAGGTCCCAGGGTGATACAGAAAACCAGAGGAGACATCATCATGACAGAGCTGTCTGAGAAAGCCTCACAAGGCTATGAGATGCAAGCCTCAGGATGATGATGAAAACCAGAGAAGGCTGAGAATTGCTGGGGACACAAAAGACCGCTAACACAAGGGAATGTGACCGAATGCGATCACATCAGTAACCAGCTACACCTGCTGGGTATAGCTACACGGATGTTTGAAATAACAGTCACAGCGCCCAGATTTTATGGGCATTAAGACATGCTGCTGGAGATCTGGGATCGATAAAGGTAAATGAATAAGCAACTAGAAATATGCCAAGGAAATCCATATTATATCACGGAATAGAAAAAAAAAATCATTGCTAGAGAGCATGAGGGAGAATCTTAAAAATGTTTTCAGCAAAAAGCTCCCCAGCCTTAGGAGCCTTCTTGGAGCAGCTGCTGAGCCTGAAGAAGGCTATAGCATGTTAGGGAGTGAGAGAGCAAGCGTAAGATGCCAGAAGCAGTGAAGCAGATTGTGAGCTGAATGACAAATGTGTAAACTGCTGGTTGCTATAAAGGGCCACAGTGTCAGGAAATGTTGGAGCCTGCTGTTCTGCTTCTGGAGGCATCCAGGAAGAATGCAAGTTGAAAGAATACTCTATAGGTTGAATAGTGTCAAGAAACATTGGAGAACGCCATGAATTCCTTTAAGCCTGTTCAGCCGAGGGATCCAGACTAAGGCAGTGAATTACCGGAGTGGTTAGCTACGCAGCCACATAGAAACCAAGGCGAGTCTGTGATCTCCCCATGGCCCAAGACACCAGGAAAAAGCTCGAGAAAGAATGCAGATTGCCAGGGGGACTGAAGAATCCTGCATACAAACTAGGGACAACTGAAAAGCTGTGAGATCCGTCAGGAAGCACAGGGTAAGGTCACAGACTGAAACAACTCAGATGTCTGGTTTCACCATTTGACTAATAGAAGAAAGATGTGACCCAAGATAATCCTGCCTGCTTCTCTTTCGGAGTGAAGAACAGAATCCCTTTCAGTACTGTCTTAAAGCGGTGAATGCTTCCTGCTGAACAACCAATGCCATGTATGGAAAATAGCTATCTATCCTATGTCATTGTATGTGTTTAAACTGGGCCTTGGAAACCACACGACACTGGCAGGGGAAAATAATCTTTTGGGACAAGGGAAACTTTTTAAGGGCTAAGTTGCGCTTAGCTCTGTGTGCTGGCACAGAGAGTCCTTTTGCCCCTCACAGCACAGTTATATGGCAGGCAGATAGCACTGGTCTCTCGTCCTGATTTTCTAAAATACTAATAGAGAAAAACAATATGGAAAATATGTTTTATTCATGCAACATCCAACTCCATAGCACTGGTCCTAAATAGAGTAACACGGCCTATGTATTTATAATTCATAGTGCTGACTGGCTCTGGAGTGATGCCTTGCTGGAGCCTGGGCAGAGCGAGGGCCTCAGCCCCATCTGGCAGCTCAGTTTTGCTGAAGAGACACCCTATCCGAAACCTCCTCCTTGGTGCACATCTTCCCGGGGGAACGACGATCGGCACCAGCATTTCAGCAGCGTGTCTCCTCCCTCCCTCCAGCACAGCTCAGCCTCAGGAGAGCCAGCCCGCAGCCTGCGTTTGGATGTAGGGGGGAAGGGGGAAGAAGGCAAAGAGTTATTTTTCATAAGATCTGCTGCGGAAGGCTGAAAACAGCCAGGTTTCCAGCCTCTTTCCTTTGTTTGCCTTAGGTCTCTGGATTTCTATGTCAGGCTCTGGTTCAGCTTCCATTAGCGCTTCCTCATCAACATCGTTAACAATGGTTTCCTCACTGAGGGTATCACTAGGATTATACTTACTGCCAGAATCCTCTGGCACAAAATCACTGTCTGAGTCAGAGCAGAGAAATAATTAACCCTCATGATACTTCTCTGAGGAATGAACAGAATACCAAGTAAGATTTATGGGGCATCACACTGATCCTGCTCCTAAGGAGAAAACCGTCCTCTCGCTGAAGTTAGCATTGCCACCCAGGAGGTTCCTGTGTCAACACTGGAGACATCTTCACCTCACCTCTAAGTGGCCTGTGTTACCTTAATTGCGTTAGTTACCTTACATGTCTAAACAGCAAACCACTTGTTTACTGCTCTGGCCCTGGATTAGATCATGGTTTCATTACCCCAAAAAAACCTATCAGTGTCAACAGATTCTCAGCTTCTGTGAAACTGGTCAGGCTGGAGTCAGGCAGGGCAAGACGATCTTACACGAAATTTCCAGCATTTGATTTGCAAATAGCCTTCAAATACTCCTGATCGTATTCTCAATCTATAAGGCTGGATTTATGATTCGACCTACAACTCTAGAAACCGAAATAGAACTGCTGGAAATTTTTCCCCACATATGGAGAAGAATGTTGCCCCTCAGAAGAGAAATAAGGATCAAATTTGCACAGTTTTTCTGGTTTCAACTCCAGAGGCAAAGAGTTCTCCTTCCCTCCAAAAAGTAATCAGTCACTTCAGTGGCAGACATTCGCAAGCAAACCTAATTAACTTTCTAGATCCAGAAAGTTCCCCTCCCAAAAGCTGGTAATATGTCTCCATAGGGTAGGAGAAGGATAGTACAGTCCTAGCTGGCTAAGAGGGATCTCTGGAGAAGTACATATCATACAGATTTATGTCTGCAAAAGTAGTAGTCTGCTAAGATCTGGAAGCCTTAAAATCCTTTCACTTCTGCTGGGAATTCAGTTCAAAGCAGCTGCATGTAAATTTTGCATAGCAAATGCTACGCCGGCAAATCTTTCTCATGATTCTTGTTTTTAAATCAACAGGAGTAAACTATATAGAAGAGGAGCTAGCTTTAGGGCAGCCAGTTTTACCCTAACTGTTTTAAAATAAAAGTGAAAACAACCCTAAGGAAAAAAAAAATAAAAAGGATTTGAAATATGTATGAGCAGACACACTGCCCTGCCTCATCGCTGTGCTGCATAAGGGGGACACAGATTGGCTGAATCCTTATAAATAGAGATCTGGTACAGAGATTCCTCAGAAAACATGCAGCTGCTGTTCCCGGTTCCTCTCCCTGCCAGCCAGGAGCGGGTAAGAGGCAGGGAGACGTGGAAGGAGGGTCAGCATCAGGCTGGGAATTGCCTGAAGGCCCCCCCTCATCTTTCTCCAGGCCCTAGAAAGATGAGAGCGGTGAATATTTCCTCTTTCGCTCACATCCCTTCCCTGTGTGTTTCTGGGATCTGTGGGACTTTTAAACTTCTGCCTCATCTGAAAGGGGGAACTTTGTCATTTATTCCTAAAGTAGCAAGATCACTTCAACCTTTTACTTACTTCACACGCATTAAAAAAAAAAAAGAAAAGAAATCATCAAGAGTTGCTAATGGAGAGAGAAGAATGCAACTGTTAGGACACATTTCTTGTTAGCAGTTATCCCTTCAACATAAAGTCACAGCCCTTGTCTGTAATTTATACAGATACTCTCCCTGCCCCCAGTCCTCCACACTACCCAGATCTCCTGTCACATTTTTAACATACTCCAAATCTTCTCAAAAAAACCTAAACTCACAAATTTGAGGTTAAAATTTCTCTGCAGACTCAAGCCAGCCAAAGGGCTGGATCAATACTTGCAGCCTCCGTGACAAGGAGCGTAACAGCATAAGTGTGTTGGAAGTAAGGAAGCCCTTCCCAGTGCAGATCCCAGCTCTGACGTGTGCTTTATGTGGGGCTGCCAGCCGGTAGCTACGCAAGCTCTGTATCAGATATCTCTTCTAGAAAGCTGCCACACCGTAAGACATCAAAGGAACGTTTGTGCTTGCACTTGCTTCAGGAACTGGCAACGCAAGTGCCGAGAATCCACTTTGCCACTAATTTGACCATAATTTGGACCTCTACCCACACCAACTCTTGACCAAGGATGAACGCTCGAAAACAGGAGAGCTTGAGGAGCCTGCAGAGGCTTTAGCCTGCTGGGCATTCTTGGCAACAGCTGCTCTGCACAAAATTTTTTCTACTGTTGCAACTACGGGAAGGGGTAGATGGGAAAACAGCTGCACCTGGAAGCAGCGGGTTCCCAAGCTCTGCCTGCCAGCTGAGCTGCCCCACACGCCTGCGTGGTATTTGTGTGTGCGCAGCATGGGGCAGTGCCTGGCATCCGCTCCTGCCTGCAGCTGAGGGGATGGAAGAAGCTGCTGATTCAGATCCACTCCCTCTGCTCAGCCCGTCCTACTTTGTCGTGTGGAAATTACCACCTCTTCAGATCTGCCTGCAGACCGGCTCGTGTGGACACCCCCTAACCTACTTTGGTCAACCTGAGCCAGACTTAGCTTAAATGGATTAAGTAGGAGGGTTTTGCTAACCCAGTTTGATTGAAGTGGGTTAAGGGGCACTCACACGGGCATCTCTGCGAACACTTCATGAGAGGGCATTAATTCCTGGGAAAAGGCAATGATGAGTGCCCGGGACTACCAGCCTCTGTTACTGACACAGTTAAATCAAGAGTCCACTCGAATGAGGCCACACAACTTTAGGGACAGAAACGAATTGACTCTGCAAACAGCGTAAGTCACTGTTTCCCACCAGCTGTGTGTGGCTGCTCCCTCAACAGCACAGGGGGAAGGGGAAGCGTGTTACTCTTTCACTTCAGCAAGAAGTTGTCTGGGTTCACCTGCCAGGAAGGTTCAAGCTTTAGCATTACAGTGTTACCAGGAACTGCTCATGTCTCCCCTTCTGCGGGCTGAACTGAGAAGGGGGTAATTTCCATCTGATCTGGGCTGAGACACGTAGTTTTAGAAGTCAACTTAGTTCAAAGTACCAAAAGCCTTTCCGCCCCAGATGCAGTCACGCTGCTCCAGAGACTTGGGAAGCTATCGCTGTAAGCATCTAACAATCTCACTTGCCTGTTCTGGTGGTTTGTTCTCTTCGATTACGTCAGCCCCGGCAGCATGAATAGCACACAGGTAAACCAGCCTTAAGTCATGCCTATCAAATAAAAAGCTTTTCTATTTAAAGATTAATGTAAGAAATCAATGTGCTCCCAGTGTGTGCCAGCAGATGATCTAACCCCATCTTAAGCATGCTCAGAAACTTCGCGTAATGGTGATACAAAATCTATGAGCAGTTAATGCTAAGCGCGTCTCGCCTGCTTCCAGAGCGCTTCAAATGCTGGTTCATGAGCTGGCTACCAGATGTGTTCTTCTTTTCCCTGAAGGCCATCACGAAGATGGTTATTTCATTCTCAAATCTCAGCAGTCAACGTTGTGACAGCATAGAGTCTGCTCTCTAACATATGTCTCTTGCATGACAGCACATTAATTTGAATACGTTATTACGCTGAAGGGACTAAACTGACCACTTAGCAGGAAGGGATGCATCTTTCTCGCTATCAATAGCAAACAGCTTAACAAGAACGCTGTCAGAACAGCAGCCGAAAATGAAAGGGCAGTTTCTATTACCATCAAGCTGGCAACACAGCTCTGCACAGGGACAGCTCTCCTGCTGGTGTAATGGCTCTTGACACTCATGTATATAAACTCCTTCTAACACACAGTAACATTAGATTAGACCATATTAAGACAGTTTGGGTTTTTTTTCCTAATGGTTTAAGCAAAACTGGGAAGCAATGCTGCCCTGGGGAAAGCTATGGCTGAAATGCATGGCAAGTACGGCGTGCCCAAGCCTAAGAGCTTCCCAGCGGCCCCGACTGGGGACGTGTTTGGAGTGTGTTTCCCTTCACAGGAACAAGGGCACCGAGCAAAAGGAGGGAGGAAAGCAGCAGGCACCCGGGTCTCATTCTGACTTGAAGCTGTGACTTGGTTGGTACAGTACCCCAGAATCTTGCTGTCCCCTTACAGCCTGAATTGTTGTGGACTGTATTTTAACAACCAAGTAACACCAATATTTAATTACCCTGTTAGAACAGTACGAGTCTGAACCACTCCGTAAGATGCTCGTGTGCAAAAGAAGTAGAAACCTAACATGGGTGTACTTAACTATATCTGGCTCAGCCTGGCAAAACCATTAGCCAACCTGTTTCAAAGATAAAACCCGTAGAAAAGAGCAGTACATTTTGTTCTCCTTCAGGAGCTGTGGAGTGAAAAACCTGTGGCTGGGTTTGGCATGTTAGAACCCATCCAGGAGCACAAACTGCTGCCAACTGCACACTTGGCTCTCATGGCTACTGAGATTCAGAAGCCAGTGAGATGTCCAAGACCTCAGATCTTACTGTACTCAAGATCTATCTGCAGCATCCTTACGTACATAGATGCCCTTTCAAAAGAGAAAAAAAAAATAACACTGTATGATTGAAGTCTGCATCAGTACAAATCCGAAGCTGTTTTAGACCATATCACACACAAGAATGGAATGTATAATCACCATGCCTATGCCTTCTCCTTAACTTTACTGAGGGCTGGGTTGAAGTTATTTTGAAAGAAGTTATTATATCCCCTCCTTTAAGCATTAAGCATTCCTGGCAGCAATAATTGCCTTGTAACTAACTCCTCATTAACACTCTTTTAGACCTGTATAACTGTGCTGACTTTATGTTGCTTCTGGTCCAAGAACCGGATTATCATTTCAGCACCAAAGTCTCCTCTTAATTAAACTGTTATAGATACAAAATAAAAAAATCCACTGAAATAAATGGAATGACTCTGGATTTATAGCAGCATAACTGAGATCAGAGTTTGTCCTATTATTTCCCATCAAATTCATAATTTAGCATGACAATGTATGGTGTTCTATACAAAGCTTCCTTTAGCTGGGAAGACCAGGTTGTTTTACCCACCAGTAGTACATCATGGTGACAGATAACTATTTTAGTGAATTTAATACTCTTACCTGAATTCCTTATCCAGGAAAGAAAAATACATTTGCAAATAAGAATACAGCACCTGCTTTAGACTGAATAAAAGCATTAATGTGGAGAACAGGAAACCAAATATCTAACCCTGAGTGATGCTGAGCAGCTGCAACTTCTATGAACTTTGTAGGAGCTGCAAGAACTCAAGATCTCGCTGAAAGATATTTTAAGATATAATGCAAGGTCTTTTTCTAGTGTTTTCTTTCAGTTTGTCATTTATGTAAAAGAAGACACTAGATTAAAAAACTAAAGAAACTACCATGTGGAATCCAGATGCTTGAACATAACTATACAAAGCAGAACTTGCAGTGGCGATGCATGTAGAAGCTTGATCAAAGAGAGATCATTAATCATGTACGTACAGGTTGGATGAGGGGAAAAGGCCTGAGGAAAAAACGCATGAAAAATCTTCATCACACAAGTACTTACATTGTTGCTTCATAGCTTTTTATGGCCTT
This sequence comes from Trogon surrucura, assembly GCA_020746105.1. NCBI lineage: Eukaryota > Metazoa > Chordata > Aves > Trogoniformes > Trogonidae > Trogon > Trogon surrucura. The sequence continues at coordinate 107,886,048 of CM036618.1, forward strand.
AAATCCAAGCTAAAAAAGACATTATCTAAGGTGGTCTAGGGAATACAGCAAGAATATACATGGAGAGACTGAGGAAAGGGTACATGAGGTTTTACAGCATTCCAGATTTCACTAACAAGTGATGGAACGGCCGTTAAAGACCGCTGGAACGATTTCATGCATGCACGAAAGCAGGAACTCCAGAAAAGAAAGCAAGATAAGTATGTGTGTTTTAGCAGAATTCTTACCAACTACTAAATTATTATTGGCTGGATACCAAACACTCCACACAGTGATAAACAACTGTTCATTTTATTTCACTAAACAAAAAGCCCATTGAAAGATTCCTACTATTACTGCATTCACTGGAACTCACTTGAAAAATATAGTTTTGGACATACATCAAATACAACTTAGAGCTGAATAACTGCAGTGGTCTAAGTTACTTTTGAAACATGTCAAGAAAATGTTCTGTTCTCCCAGCAAGAGGAGAACAACAGAGAGAAGCAGGACCCTAACTATAGGTATCAGGCATTCCCTGAGGCTCAGAAATAGCTTCTCTTTTTAATTGCCGAGGTTTCAGCAACTGGCCTTGCTTTCAGGGGTGCTGGGGGAGGTGGTTTCACACACAGCCCCCCGTTTTTGGTGGCAAGCCAGCAAAAACAGTAGGAATTCCCATATCCTGTCCTGCCACCAAAAAAAGAGTACATTTTCAACAGCTGTGTCAGCACAACAGTACGTCAGGCCACACAGTAAACTGGAAAAACGAACTGATCTCAGTCTAAGAAAAAAAAAAAAGTGTTACTAAAAATGGTGCTGCTTTTAATCCAAGCATTGGTTTGATTGCCAGCACAGAGCTACAAACAGCTGTGGCAGCACAACTGTGGGGCCATAGGTGGTGGCAGGGAAGACAAAATCTTTAAGATCTGCAGCCAGGAACAGGCTATGCAGAACAGCGTATCAGGCTGCACATAAGTGTCATAGTGACACATCATATTTTCTTCAGAGGTAAGGCCAATTATGAAATCCCTCTCTCTTTTCCTTTCCCTGGCTGCTGCGGTTTGTCACCTCCAAAGCTGTGCATATGTAAGAATTTTAGAAGCTGCATCCTAAACTGGACCACAGAAATCATCTGGAAGAAGAATACCAGACTGGGTTGGTTTTCTAATCTTGCTCTGTTACACTAGCTCAGCTGCAGAAATTGTGAATTACAGGGCTAAGGACCAGCAATTGGCAAGCTCCTAAGACATCTCTCATGTCAAAAAACACATAAAAGATCCTGAACATTTGAGTCAAAATTAAAACCCTCTGAAAAGCAACCCTAAAGTACTTCTGACTGGACAGCCCAAAACTGGGACTCCTCCTTCAGAACAAAATTATCTGTGTCCCACTTGAAAACCTGGATTCAAATTTGGTGAGCATTCTGTGAAACGTTACGCACGTCACAGGGCTTGTGCTCTTTCATTTTCATGCACTTACATCCCCTAAGTGCCTACTAAAAACAATTCCTACTCTGGTGTTAGAAATGCCTACCCGAAACCTTAGGTAGGACTCCCATCAAGGTTAGGTTCTGTGTTTAGGATAATTGCTTTAGGCTCTCTCAATATATCTATCTCCTTTAATCAAAGCTGTTGATTATCAGCCTCTGTGCAAGACAACTCTTACGTTTCTGAAGCAGGGTTCTCAGGCAGAGCAGCATGTAAATTCTGTGAGCAGTTCTGGAAAGAAAAAAAAAAGTCTTAAGTCTTTCCACTATTCATAGCCTCCACTCATTGGTGCAAAGCCCTTTAAGAGAATTGTTTAGACCACATAACACCCACAAATTGCAATTTATTAAAGTCTGGCAGCCTAATCACTGCAGACTTTTTTAGAGTTGATCCCCTCAGTAGCAATTATTTTCTGCTTTACTGACTCAGGGAAATTCATTCTAGTTTTTCTCCCCTTACCTCCCATCCACCCTTTAACTGCTGTGCCGTGTTCCTTCATTCTCCCTTGTGCCTATTGTGCCTTTTTTGTGGTCAAAAAAACCCTACAGCTAGTATTTCCCCATGGTGCTAGTGGAGACTGGAACGCCCTGCGTAATTTGTCCCCTTACATGCAGATCTGCCCTTAACCTTCCAGTTTATTTGGCCACACGGTCGAGCTTTGCTCAGCTCAGTAAAACCAACTTGAAGCTGTTGAGTCATTATCAGGAGCTTCTGGGTGCTCAGTGCGTCCCCATGAATAGAGGATTGCAGTTTGGATGTGTTTGTTGTAACTGCAGCAGTTACACAAGCCGCGTAACGCGGTCAGAGCTCAGCCCTGTGGCTGGCTGCAGCCTTTGTGCAAACCAAGAAATAAAACTCACAGGTCGCGTCAGGAAATCAGGTTTTAAAATGCAGCAGGAGGAATCGCGGGTTGTTTTTTCCTCCCTTGTTTCTCTCTTGAAATGAATTTGAGTCGGTTTTACGTAAATACTTTACACACACACATATATAGTTGAAAAACAGGGTTCCTCAAGATTTTTGTAACGTTTTAAATTTCAGTCTCTTTCTGAAACCAGCAGCTTTATCTCCAGGGCCAAGCCCAGGCCCCACGACCCCTCCGAAACGAGGGCAACTGCCCTGACTGCCAGTGCCCTGCTCCTAAATATCCTTTTTGTCCAACACGGAGCCAACCTCCAGCTTAACCAAGGACCTTCCAGCCTGGGAAAAACCTGGACTAGATCCAGTCGTAAAAACCAGACGAGCTAACCTCACGTCCCTGGCCTGGCTACGCCTGGCCAGGTCTGGCCTGGCCTCAGTGCCTGCCAGGGGCCTGGCCCCCAGCCGGCCCCTCCGCGCTCCCAAGGGCCCCGCCACGGGCCTCGGGCTGGGGCACTGACGCGGGGAGGGTCCGCACCTGTCCCACCCGGGCCGCGCCCTTGCCACCCCGCGGAACGACCGGCGCCAGCCCGGCGGGCTGCGGCGGGGCTCGAACCCGTGAGCCTGCCCGGCCGGCCTCCTGCCGGCCCGCGCCGCTCCGGCGCCAATGGGAGCCCTCCCCTCCGCGGTGGGCGGGGCGACGGCTGCCGGCATCCCGCCCCGCCTGCAGGGGGCGCTGCGGCAACCGCGCCGTCCGCCGGTCTGCCCTCTCTGCGGGATCTCTGAGTCATCCGCTTCGCGATTGGGCGACGGTTTCCCGTCGGCCAATGGGAGGTGCCGGCTTGCGGTGACGCGGCGCCCTCCTGGGGCGCCATCTTGCCGCGGGCGGGTGGAGCGGAGCAGGGCGCCGGGCCGGCCCCGCCATGCCGCACTACCAGGCCTGGGAGGAGTTCACGCGCGCTGCCGAGAAGCTCTACCTCGCCGACCCCATGAAGGTGGGGCCGGGCCCGGGCCGAGAGGCCCCGCGGGTGGGTGGAGGGGACGGACGGGCCGCCGGCCCGCGGTAGGCCTGGAGAGGAGCGGCCCGGGGGTGAGGCGGTAGGCGGGGGCGGCCCGGCGGCTCCGGCGCTGTTGCTTGCTGCCCTGTGGTCGCCCGGGGAGGCAGGCGGCCCCCGGAGCTTCGGCAGGCCGCCCTCACCGAGCCGCGACGCCGGGTGATGCGGCCTCCCGGGGAGGATCCGGGTCCCAGCAGCGCTCCCGGAGGCAGCCCGGGCTGTGCGTGGCGGGGGCGTCCGGCCGTGCCCGCTCGGAGGGGATTCTGGAAGCGCAGTTGTCGTGGCCTGCGCGGAACGGGGGTGAGAAGCGGCAGCGAGGAAGGGCTTACTTGTGGCACCTGATCATCCCGTTCCACGGAGCAGAAAGTTCTCAATTTACACCCTAAAAACGTCCATTGCTTTATTCTCCGAGTTCCGACGTTTAAGACTGTAGCGTTTGAGTTTGTATTCCTGATAAATTAAGAGAAAGCGTTGGTGAGCTCTTAGGTTGTGCTGTTGCCTGCAGTGGCTTTTCAGACTGGAAGGTGTTGAATTCTTAAAGAGAAATTGTTCTAGGAATTAACTTATTGGTATGTGAGTGCTTTTGTCTTCCTGGTAGCTTTTTCTAGGAGTATAGTTTGTGCGAATGTTAAAAGTAATTTCAGTCTTAAGAAAAAGTGTTATAATTCAACTGAAAAGCAGCACAAAAGGTAATGTGGCACCCGTGTGCCTGGGAAGATATCAGTGAAGAAAGGCCTAGGAAAGGCCCTATTTTTTGTTTTCTTCACCAAAAGTAGGGGACTTGGAATATTTAACAGAAGTAGTGCCTTTAATTACCATAGATGACCACTTCATATGCAGTTGTCACCTGTCTACTGAAAATAAAATTGTCCTGTTTTACCTTCTTACTCTCTGTAACAATTAAATGAAAGAGGCAGGATGTCACTGCAGCCAGGAGTTGCTTTTCCCCTGTTCTTAACAGGCCTCCAAAGGTGATCTCTTCCCATCTGTTTATATAGGCCCCACAGTCACAACAGGAGTGTGCTCTGCTGAACTTGCCAGAGAATTAGTGTGATTGGTCTTGTCAGGAAGCTGAAGGAAGAAGGATCACAGGAGATGGGTGTGTGTTCTTCACAAGCTGTGGTCTTGCCTTTTGTGGGAGCAAGTTACCTCTTGTGTTGGTGCCTCCTGCTCATGGCAACCTCTCGTGTGCTGTTGGGCCTGCTCGGTCAAGAGATGTGCAGTTAACAGCTGTTGTGCTTCGAAGGCGGTAGTTTGTTAGACAAGGAGGATAAATTTTTGAGGAGACCCCTCTTGGAGCCGGAGTTCCAAAATACATTTTGTAGTCAAGAAGGTGGTTCACCATTAGCACAGGTCACTTGGTACAAAGACCTGTTTATAGTGCCAGTTCAGAATGTTCCTGAGAAGGACACCTTGCTTTGTTGCGAGTTACTGCAGCTAGAAACAACAGATACAAAGTCTTTGTGGCCAGTCCCGCATTCAGGACAAAGCATTTAACAGTCAGTTGCTGAGACTGCTGATGTTTATCACTGTGGCTTTGAGAGCTTTGGTGATTTGAGAGTCCGGAGGGACTGTGGAAAGGTTAAAGCTCAGGGCGGGTGACTACAGTAGTAACTGCTTTAGTGAGAAGTTGAGTGCTAGCTTTCAGACTTCAGATTTAGCCTTACTGAGACTTGAAAGGAATTTAGTTTGAAAGAACTCTCTTCCGTCCTCTGATTGTAATTATTCCAAAAGTGTTATTTTTTGTGCTTTCCCTTTCCACTTGCAGAAACATCAGATCTCTGCAGGCTACAATGCAGCTATTAAAGTAACCATAGTGAATGGAGATACGACTTTATTGCATAATGATATAGATAATGTAGAGGAGAAAGTGATGATGTTGAGCTTACCCCATCCAGTAGATGCCTTTCAGGTCCTTTGTGCAGAACTTTAAATGCTTCAAGTTTATAAACACAAGCTTCCAGGTAGTTTTGTCTGAAAGGTGATATATAGTGAGGAGGTGTCTTCTTGTTTATCTTACTTGTCACTGAGGTCTCTGCAACTGTTGTTGCTGCATTTACGGTGGGTTTGGACATGCTGCTATCAGGGAGATGTAATGGTTCAACTTCCACACCATCCTGGCTGTAGATTAGTGGCCACCAGAGCTGAGGACCATCACCACAGAGGTGGTGAAAATGTGAAGCAATGCATAATTATAATAAAAGGTAGTCTAAATTTGGGCAGACTTCCTGCAAATATGTTCTGAGAATTGTTAGCTATAGGTGTTAATCCTTAAAATGTTTGTCATTTCAGGTGCGGGTTGTTCTCAAATACCGACATTGTGATGGGAACCTCTGTATCAAAGTAACGGATGATGTAGCTGTAAGTACAGAATATATTGCCCTTTCAGGGCTTACTGTACCTCTGATGGACATACGTTTTGCTGTCATTCAGCTTGGGAGCTCTTAGCCATTGCCTTGAGAGTGCCTCACAGTTTTCTTAAAACTTGCTGTGCTCAGTTTTCCCTAGTGTCCCTGTCTGTAACTGGCATTGACCTGTTGTTCAACTCTGCAGTCCAGGAAAAGTTCTAGCCCTTTCGTGGTCTTTATGGGTATTAAAATAAGTATTTTAGGATTCTGTGAAAACAAGGGAAACAAGCACAACAAAAATCTTGGACATTCCCTCTACCTGAAAGTGCTTGGTGAAGTGACATCAGTAGCTTGTGCTGAAGTGTTTCAGGAGGAGCTTCAGAGGTGTTTGCTAGTGTGAGTGTGGTCCTTTCTGTGTGCTCAGAGTGGTGACAACTTCCAGCCGTAGGTTCAGCTCCTCCTTTGTGATTATGAGACTGAACGACAAGGTTCACTTGCAGTTCAGAGATGCCGTTTTCTGAAATATGGTTACGGTGTCAGTTATGCATCCTGTAAAAGCAGGAACATAAAACACGGAATTCTGCAGCATCTTTCCAAGGGTTGCTGTGCAGGGAGGTGGAGCAGCAGTGCTTATTGGTTGCCCTTCTTCGAAATAGTCTGGGAGGGTGCTTAGAAGTGTGTGAGGGATTGGGAGACGAGATGGGCAGGAGGTAGAAAGGCACCAGCGTGCAGCAGTATACGCACGCTGATGGTGTGGACCAGCAAAAGGTGCTTGGTGCCAGTGATGTTATAGCTGAGTTGGTTTTTTTTCTGCAGTCTAGAATAAGCAGCAGTACTTTCCCCTTCTCTTCCGACTTGGAAAAAATCCAGTTTCTCCTTTCTAGTCTTGGGAAGCTGCTATTCTGGTGGGGTGACAGGGGATTGGTTTTGTTTTGGGGTCTTCTTTTGTGGGTTTTTTTGGGTGGTTGTTTTTGGGGTGTTTTTTTATTATTTCCTTAAAGGCAAAAAAGGAAGTCTTTGGTGCTCAATATGTACAAGTAATATATCTGAAGGAGAAAATAAACTGGTTTCTGCTGTTTGCCTCTGAATTAAAATGAGAATTTAATGCTGGCAAAAGTTCCTGTGGTGATAGCACTGAAGAATGGAGCGTTCTGGGTTGTTGGTTTTTTCCCTCGTTAAATCAGCCTGGGCAGTCATACTTACACTGTACATGTGTAAGAAATTACTTGGTCTGCAAAAAAACCCAAAACGAACAAACCCAAAATAGAAGCGGTCTTTCTGTGATAAGTCACTGGCATATTACTTTTGTTCATTTTGCATTTACAGGCTTGTCACATGAAGGAGTTCCTTTTTATCTTAATTAGATGCTATGTTCCTTTTTTAGGACTATCTTAGAAACAGATTTTGCTTGGGGGAGGGGATCCCCTTCAGTGGGAAATACTGATTTCATGTCCCTGCCAGTGTAGCTTTAAGGGCTATGAAAGGCAAAAGGAGCTTACCTTCAGAATACAGAGAGTAGGAAAGCAATTTGAGGTTTAAAATCTGGTTCTATTTTTAGAGAACATAAACAGGAGTGTCTTTAAAAACAGCTTTAAACACCAAGTTTTAGCACCTTTTTTGAGAAAAGGAAGCTCATGATTTATCCTAGTTTCTTCTATTTTCAAAATGAAGGCTTGAGCCTTTCAGAGAAACTTAAATATAAACATGGGGGTATGTGTGTACTTTAAAACAGGGTAGATACGTGTTGGTGCTGCCTCTTGCTAACAACATGCCACAGATTAATGTTTAAGTACTCATTTTGTGTGTTTCAAACATGAATTTGTTGTAACTATAAACAGGATAAAACTAGTTCAAGTAAAAACTGATATTAAGCAACTTTCTCTTACAGTGTTTGCTGTATAGAACAGACCAGGCGCAAGACGTAAAGAAGATCGAGAAATTCCACAGTCAGCTAATGCGGCTCATGGTGGCTAAGGAATCCCGCAGTGCTGCCATGGAAACAGACTGAATTGCTGAAAATAAAATGAGTGCTCCGGTCATATTTCACTGGAAGAAAATATCTCTTGGATTTGAACAAACACTGGGACAGGAGATGCTTTTATGAAGTGGACTGATGACAAGTCTGAAGCATTTTCCCCTCACCCCAGACTCTGCTTTGGAAAACTAGGAAAATAAATGCTTTCAGTTGAAAGCTTATATTTATTTTTGGGAATGGAACAAGAAACTATTCTTACACATTAAGTATGCCAAGTCCACAAGCATATTTCTGAACAGTTACTATAAGATTTCATATAGTTTTCATTTTCATATCTCATGCTGGTGTATTCTCACAGTGAGAAGGTTTGTTAACCTGACTAGTACTGTAGCATGATGGCTGGATCTAATAAGTATTTACGTAAATGATATACATCAGTGGGGTTTAGAAAAATGGATGTTTTCTGAACTGAAATGTTAATATTGCCAGTTTTCAGTAGCACTGGCACTAGCAAGAGTTTAGCTTTCAGTATTGATCTTGGTCATAAGCTGTGCAACACTATCTGTGATGCAGTTTATAGAACTGTTATTGGCTAAATAATTAAATTTTTGTATTTTAAAAATGAAAGTAAAACTTTGCTTGAATATTGCTAGAAATCTGTGAGAAACTGGGAGTTTCTTTTCTGCTTATGCAAATACAGTTATTAAAAAAGTCGGTGACTTTTTTTCTGTACTTGACCTATTTTGTACTTGCAGGGAGACCTTTTCTCATCCTTGCTTCAGGCAGAGTTGAGCTACATTAGCAAGACAAATTCTAGAAGCTCCTGCCTATTATGTTAGTAGAAAAAAATCCAAGCAAACGCTATCCAGATTCCGTATTTTAGCAGCTTGCTAACTGTGCATTTTCAAATGTTACATGTGGCAGATGGATGTCAGCCAACTGAATAAATGGATGAAAACCAGCTTAATAAATACTTAAATACTGCTGTTAAAAATAGACCAATGCTCCTGTGGGTTTGACTTTTTTCTCATTGTTACCCCTGGTAGGGTGATGGAAGCCTTAATTGTCTGTTGCAAAGGCTTTTTGCTTGAAAACTCAGTAGCTGAATTTGATATTTGCTTTGACTAGATCTTGCTTACTTAAAACCAGATGAATATTTTAAAGGTAATTGCACTAGTGGTATAACTAGGCTTTTCCAAGACCCATGTTTTTGGTTAAACTAAGCCACTAAAGTAAAGCAGAGCCATACAAAGACTTGTCTGTAGTGGCATTTGTATATAGCAAAACAGTCTACTTAAATAGCTACCTGCTGTCACTTGCATAAAAATAATTGAGCTACTTGGAAGCAGCAGAGTTTCCACATTTGCCAAGGGCTTGTGAAAAGCCCCAGGCTTGAATATTGCATTAGAGTACCTTTTCAGCTGAATATATAATGCTGCATATTGTTGGAAGATACTTCAGTGCAAAATTCCTAGTGACTCCTTGAGTTCTAGTCTATAGGAGTGACTGGTACATATGTAACATTTTTGTATTGGCTTTTGAAATACAAATCCAGAGAGAAGGCTAAACTTTGTTCATAGTTAAACTTTAATAATAATAGATACTGTAATGTTAATTTTTTTTACTGATGCTCCGAACTATTTTCTCAATATTTGCAATACATATATTAAGTAGTTAAACCAATTTTGTCTAAAACGCTGTTCTGCAGTAGGAATGTTTGCTACAAAAAGTCATACGAGTGAGGATTTAAGCTGTTAAATTGGCAGGTAAAAAAGGCTGCAGCTGTTTTAGTGTAATTTTTGGACATCTCTTATACACTGGTTTGGCATGTAGATGTCTTCTGTGAGCTGAGGTACAGAAAGGCTTGACTGGTATTTGCTTGTGCCTGGAGGATAAAAGCAAAGAGAGGGAGAGGGAAAACTGTACAGACGGGTTGTACCAACTGACTGAAAGGCTTAAGCTGAATACTTAAGCACGTTTTAGAGGGGAGTTCTGTTGGGTAGGGGAAGGAGGCAATTACAGTACTTTGTGTTAGAGTAGCAGTTGTCAAGCAAAAGAGGCAGGGAAATGTATTTCTAGTTTTCTATCTTCAGTAATTATTTCTGTTTTAAAAAAAAAAGAAATATTAATGCTACTTCTGTATGTTGTTAAGCTTGTTCTCCATGTACTCTCAGAAAAACTAGGGCAGTTCTGTGCAGTCATAATACACAAGAATATGGAAAAAGCTTCCCCTTAGGGAGGAGAGAGGAAAAAAAGCTTTTGGAAACTTCTTTAGAAAAAAAAACCCAGGTACTTCTTGATTTTGTCCTGGAACTTTCAGCAACTTCCATACTGTGTTCACGGAGTGGCAGAAAAGCTGTGAACTCGCGGCTCTGCTTTTTCATGCTTATACTCTTGTTGAGAGTGTGCATGTGTGCACGTGTACACTGATACCTTTCCTAATGAACTGCCAGTGAGTTAGTTCATCACATTGCCAGGTACTTGAATGTGTCTGCTGGTGTGCGATGAAAAAAATCAGCTTTATACAGCTGGTGCACCAAAGAGGTGACAGCCCAGCACGTCGGCAAGTGCTTCTGATCACCAGCTAGGAGCACTGTGCAGTTAGACAGGTAACCTTCTTTGCAGGAGACGTGGAATGATTAAGAAAAAGGGTATTTTGCTATAGCTGATGTTGCTGCGTGTTAGTTATTTTCAGTAATTGTTCTGTGAGACTAGTTTGATAAAGAATATGGGACTTCTTACTGTGCAAAGAAATTGGATTAGTTTACCCATGAGATTTATTGTTTTTCTGGTGTTCTCACTTCCTGGATTCTCCAAGTGTCTTGATTTCAGTTCTACTTCTGTACACAGCACTTAAACTGACTTTGTTTCTGAGCTCTCTTAGGTGTAACCACATCACTTCTGTTTTCCTTTAGGGGTTTTAACCCTGAGCTTCTCCTTATGTAGCCCATTGCATAGTGTATCCTGGATTACAGGAAGATCCTTAAATTATCTGTAGAAGTGGGAATTTTTGTCACAGGTCTTTGTTGTAGAGATCCTTATGAAAGAAGCCTTTGTTTCCACTAATGTCCTGACCTAAAACTTAAGAGCAACAGATTTTTTTCTGGAAAATGGGATGCTTTGGTGCCCAAGTCTGTCAAAATGGGAAATGGAACCGAAAACAAGCAGGTGCTATAAAAAATGTTAACTTGTCAAAATAATTACCTTTTATCTCAGTAAGTTCTTTCCTGTATTATAAAAGTAAATAAAATTCCACATTTTGCTGCAGTAAATGTGGAAAAAAACTACCTTGTTTCTGCCAAACAGAGTCAGTAAAACTTCAATGATCACTTACTGCTGTGGGTTGATCTTAAAGGATAACATCACCTGGAAGGTGTCACCCTCTTGCTATGGGCAGAACAAATGCACTCACTTCATTCATCTTAAGTAAGGATGGTAACACACTGTTTTCCCCCAATGCACCTCTGCCTTTTTTCCACTTCTAGCCTAGAGAAGGATGAAACTAATACAGAAGTGGTGCCGTAGCCACCTTTTAAATTAAGTTTGAGATCTGAAGTGGAAAAAAATTAATATCTAATAAATAGGTGGATTTTTTTTTTTTTCTGTGTAACTTATCTAGGCTGCAGATTTCTGCACAAGTCTCATTTCTGTCAGGAGTCTATGAGCATTAGTGGGTGATCTTAGCTGAAAACTTAACTCTTTGTACGGTGCTCTGTGCTGAGGTAACTTAAATCCAATTGACTGAAACAAAACTATTTCGGTCAACCATATCTAAGGAGTTGTCTTGTGAAGATCCTTTAAGAACATTATTTGCCAATTTTTTTAAAAAGAAGCTAGCCTACAAAAAACTACGTGTAGTTTTTGCTTAAGTTGCTAGTGATTCACTTTGCAAGACCTGGAGATGTCTATTCTGTAAAGCTGATACCACTTTAAAGATAGATGCATGACTCAACACAACTGTTTATAAAGATTTTTATCTTTTACAAAAGCTTTGGGAGTTCAAGGACTGGTATTTAAACACAGGCAAGAGTTGAATTGCCTTTGTTGCTGCGGATGACATAAAAACATGCTTTTAATCTCTTACTACTTTTACAATAAGTAGCCTATTTAGACTGGCTTCCAGATAAACCTCCCCACCTTTGTGCTGGGCTGAAGCATTTCATTTGAATTACTGCGCACTGAAGGCAAACATGGGCTTTTTAGTCTGTAGAAATGTTATTTTGGGGATTAGGATGATGCTGCAGTATTTCAGAAGCAGGTGACTTACTCAGCAGAATACAAAGCACGGTAGTTTGCTAACCCCCGCTTATTACGCAAGCTTGCGGAGGTCCTGCAACAGGTCTAACAGACCAAATGCCCTCAGGAGAATGTGGGCTTAAACTGGACTGAGTAAAACTCAAGTCTGTGGGAACTGAGCCAGTAAAAACATGGTCACCGTGTGATGGCCGACTTAACTGCCTTCATGTAGGCACAGGCCCTGTTGTTGAACATAGTCTTTGTTTCTGGTGAAAATATGTGCTTAGTTTCTTATTCTGTGCCAAAGCTGGTTATAGGTGTGTGTTCTTGGAGTCCTGTAATGGGAACACAATTACTTCATGCCATTCTAAAAACATCTTGAGCTGTGAGTGCCATCTCAAGAGTGCTCTCATGGGGAAATGCCCAGTCTTCTAGCAAGAACCAGAGTGTTGAACCCATTAGTACTTCCCTTACAGACAGTTCCTAGGTGGTGTGAATGTTGGTGTTATAAAACTAAGAGTGTTTCTCTTGAACTGTAATATTGGTACTTATGAAAGTGTTCTCTTTTTAAATTAATACCAGCTCTGAGGACATTTTGCTTTATTTTTGTAGCCAGTTTTGCTTTTGTGCTCCCCTTTTTCAGTTGCCCTTTTTGTGGCAATTCTTAACCATTTTGTTAAAACATCAGTCATACTGAGAGGTCTGAGAGATACTGTTTCTTTTATTTTCTTTGAAGCTGTTTGCGCGTTGGGTTCATTTCTTGTCTAGAAGTGCTATCTGTTCATAAAAGGACTAATTTGCATCGTTACGCTTCTGCTGAGCAGTCTTTCTGAGTAACAGGCATGAGTTCACATCGAGATTCAAAGGACTGGTTTCTTACGAGAGGGGCTTGAGTTTTCTGGATACCTACTGAATGGCTTTGCTGGCTGGTAGTGAACAAATGAGAATTTGCTGTTCGCATTGGCTAGCAAAAATACATATTTTAACTGGATTGCTCATGCATGTAAATACAGCCATCTATAATGCAGTTCTGTTATCATTATGTGGCTAAAAGATGAAAGGCTTGCCTCAGGGCACTGACAAATGAGCGCTGGCAAACTGTGTGTGGCTTAAAGATGTTACCTCCCAAAGGCATCTGCTCCTTCAAGGAGTCATCAGCCAGGAGGATGAGCTAATGCCTCAGACGTGACCGTGTGAAAGTCAATGTCTTAAATTGCCATAAAAGATACCTTCTGGGGGCAGAAGGGAAACTGACCTTTTCAGTGAGTGAGTGAGTGACAGGGGGCGTTATTAAATTTTTTTTTAATGCTATTTTCTGTGGCAGTGCTACCGTATGGCTGAGAGCGGTAACTAAAGAAATAACCAAGATTCACTGGGGACTGTTCGTTTGTGCCCAGAGGGAAACCTCTGTGTTGGTCACACCGCAGACCCACATAACATGTGACTATATTTAAACCTGCAAATACGCAGCCATGATTTTAAGAGAGCAAACAGCAGTTTTGCAAATAGCTTTTTAACTACTGCAGCAATATTTTGTTTAATAAATGTGCAAAGACTGGGATTCTACACCAGCTTGGGTCTTGGCTTCTGATCCCCGTTGCCTCTGTTGCACCAATTCTGGTGTGCCTCAGCTGAACCATTTCAATTTAGCAATGCATCAGAAAACTCCTTCATGTTCTGGAGAACTGATGGTTTGGTATTCTGCCTGGTTGGTGTGCTGAGATAGCTTCACAAAAGGTCAGATGAGTGCTACAGGGGGTGAAACGCAGGGGTTGAGAGCTCCCAGAGGTGAGGCGAATGATGGAAGCAAAAGAGCCAGCAGTGCAATTGGCTTAGGCTGCCATGGAACCACAGCCTAAATAACTTGCACCTTGTAATTTCCCTGACTTGCTTGCAAAAACCTCCTGGCTGTTCCATTAAATGCTCTGGAATGTACATGCCATTCACCATTTGCCTAAAAACTAGATACATCTGCATTTGTTTCTGTATCGTTCTAGTTCATATGGATGGTACAGAAAGCATGAAACCAAGGATTATAAATTACATTCTCCCCAAAGGCCCGGGGCACTCTGGTAGCCTCTCGGAGTAACCGGAACTGAACACATGATACAATGTGAAGATTATATCATGGATTTATAAAGCTGTGTAGTAACTTCTAATGTTCTTAAAGTGCTGATGTTGGGGCAGGGGTTTAAGAAGGGATCAGCGTGTTGAAAGGTGTATGTGGCTGCATTTTTAAGGTGCTTCCAGAACACATCCAGGTGGCCAACCCTCGAAACACAAACACTGAAACTCCTACTGGATCTGATTTCACTGGTGGTGACAATCGACTATTTTGATTTCACAATCTCTGAAGAGTGTTTTCCTTCCTCATTCTTTTGACTTCTGTATTAATCTTTCTTCTTTTCTGACTCTTCAGTCCTCTTGTTTTTTTTTTTAATTTTTATAAGTTATTCTCTTTAGATCTTTAAGATGTGTCCTCCTTCCTCTATATAGTTGATCATGGTGACTTTTTGGTTGGCTTGGATGAAGAGGATTATTATATGGTTGCATCTTCTACTTGTGAGCGTTAATAGAGGATCCTGCTCTCAAAACTGAGCTTCAGTAGAGGGAGATTCTGCACTGTCACACTTGCAGAGTATGTGTGTAGGTGTCTGTGGGAAAATAATGGAAGATTGGTGAGGATTATAAACATGCTCAAATCACTTGCAGCTGAGGCATAGAAAAACACATATATTGTGCTAATTGTTGTTTAGCCTTGTGTGTTGGACAACTCGAACATATGTGTTTCAAAAACATAGGTCTGTGATAGACTCAGAGGCACCCTATCGAATATGCTTGAGATTCCTGCCTTGCTGGTGGGAAAGATCAAAGCACAGCCTGTGCAAATCCCTGAAATACAGGCAAAACCAGCAGGTTCAGTGATCCTCTAGCACAGAGTAAGCTCCGTGGTGCCCGCGAGCCAGCTGGTGTGCCTCTGCCTCGGCGCTTCTTCGGGGATCCCCCAGTTGGTGAGGTCATGAAAGTAAATTTTCTCTTTGCATTTTGTCCTTGGTTTTGTGGTTGTTCCTGCATCCTGCCTGTACCGGCTCACATGGTGTCACAGAAGCATTAATAATAAACTGCAGGACCAACTTCCTTATCTAATACAGTTATAAACGAGTAGTTTTTCTGGATCTCAAGAAGAGTACTTAGGCTTCAGCAAATGAGAAGATCCTTCAGCTCAAACCCTGTGTTGGAGCATCTTCCTAGATTGTACCAATTCATTTACTTTCTTGTAAGGCAAATCACACACCACCTGACATTATTCTGTTTGGCTGATGACTTACTACAAGTCTACTTCATGATTAGATACCAGCAATTCTCAGTAATAATTTGTCATCAATATATGTCTTTTTAAAAATCCCTCCTGGTAGTGTAAGATAATCACTGTTCTCCCACCACATCTGTTGTTGTCAGTTTCTCTGTGTTTGTATGAATCTTTGCCAGAACTTTCTACAGTTCCCCTCACACCAGCAGCCCCGGAAGTTTCTATCATGGTCATTTCTCCCCCTAACTTCTGTATGCTGAAACAAACTCCAGCTGTTTTGAAGGTGAACATGAAGCTGTATAATGTTCCTCTACCTCAGCTCAAGACTTTAAACCAAAAATAACTTCAAGAATGGAGTTGCTAATGGTTTCCATTTCTCTTATTTAGAATCATAGAACATCTCAAGTTGGAAAGGAGCCTTAAGGATCATCAAGTCCAACTCCCTGCTCCTCGCAGGACTACTTAAAACTAAACCATTTGACTAAGAGTGTCATCTAGGTGCTCCTTGAGCTCTGACAGGCTTGGTGCCATGTCCAGTTTCCTGGAGATCCTGTTCTAGTGACTGACCACCCTCTCAGTGAAGAGCCTTGTCCTAACACCCAACCTGAACTTCGCCTGACACAGCTTCATTCGATTTCCTCATGTCCTATCGCTGGTCACCAGAAAGAGGAGATCAGCACCTCCCTACCACGACTGCCTCGCATGAGGAAGTTGTAGGCTGTGATAAGAAAAAGGGGATAGAAGAAATGCAGTTTTTTCATTAACCAAAATAGTCAAATACAGTATCTGTTTGGTAGCCATAGTAAAGTTCTATGACAATGTGAGGCATAATACAGTTGCGTTTTTATCTATCATCTTACAAAAGTTATAATTTACTATGAAATTCAGCACAGTCTTATTTGTATGTTTGTGAAATTCCTGTAGGCCCACACAAGAAATATGGGTTGCTTACTAATATTTCTGGCATTTAGTTTGATGCTGTTGGTGAAGCTAGATGCCCCAGAAGGGGCAAAACTCACAGCCAGCAAGTTTGGTGTGCAAGAAGAAAACAACAAAAAAAAGGACAAGCCTTACTTACAAAACGTTTTAGGCACACGTTGTTTTACAAGTGATTACTTTCTTTAATTTAGCAGCTATTGCTCTTCATGGCAAAACAGCTTGAGAACTATACCAAATGCTCTAGGCAAAGGAATGCTAGGGCAGACTGGGATGATTGGGTAGAAGAGGGTGAAAGATGCAAAAAGAATTGTTACCTGTGATCACAAGGCTATTTGTTAAGACTTCTTTTCAACAATCCAAATATGAGAATTGATGGTGTGGAGGTCATAAAAAAGTATATACTGGAACCTGGGAGTCAAGTGATAGACGAAAACTGAAATCAGCTGGAAGAGCCAATAAAGAGTTTAGGTTGCTTGTTATGTCTTTACTGATGGGATTAGTTGTTGAAGCTTGACCTTTTTCTCAAGTTTGCTGATGATATGAAACTAGGAGGCTTGGCTGATACACCTGAAGGTTGTGTGGCCATTCAGCAAGATTTGGGCAGACCGGAGAGCTGGGTAAAGAGGAACCTAATCTACTAGAGAGCAGCTCTGTGGAGAAGGACCTTGGAGTCCTAGTGAACACGTTATCCATGGGGCAGCAATGTGCCCTTGTGGCCAAGAAGGCCAACGGTATCCTGGGTGCATTAAGAAGAGTGTGTCCAGCAGATCAAGGTAGGTTCTCCTCCCGCTCTACTCTGCCCTAGTGAGACCTCATGTAGAGTACTGCCTCCAGCTCTGGGCTCCCCAGTTCAATGCCCCTAGTTCAACAGGGATTTACTTGAGAGAGTCCACTAGAGGGCTATGAGGATTATAAGGGACTGGAACACCTGCCTTACGAGGAAAGGTTGAGAGACCTGGAGCTTTTTAGTCTGGAGAGGAGAAGACTGAGAGGGGATCTAATTAATGTGCGTAAATATATGAGGGCTGGGCATCAAGAAGGAAGGGACAATCTCTTTTCATTTGTGAATGGCCCTGTGATAGGACAAGGGGCAATGGATTCAAGCTAGAGCACAGGAAATTCCACCTCAACATGAGGAAGAACTTGACTGTGAGGGTGCCAGAGCCCTGGCACAGGCTGCCACAGAGGTTGTGGAGTCTCCTTCTCTGGAGCCTTTCAAGACCCGTCTGGATGCGTTCCTGTGTGACCTGCCCTAGATTCTGTGGTCCTGCTCTGGCAGGTGGGTTGGTCTCGATCTCCAGAGATCCCTTCCAACTCCTAACAGTCTGTGATTCTGAGGCTTGCTCTTGTATGGAAAATCACATTGCCAGAGGTCAGTGTTCACAAAGACAACAGAGAAGTCTTAACTTTATTCGAATAAAGGGAGAGTTCACCGGGGTTGCCAAGTCCCAGTGAGGTCTCTCAAATTGCTGGAGGACGCAGCCCCCTTTTATCCTAATTTCCCAGCCGCCTTCCCCACTGGCTGAGGTACTCAGGAGGTACAGACTTCCCGATCCGCCTATTCCATGTTCCCCCTTAACATGTACCCCCCATAACAACGCACATCGCATGTTTCATTAACTCCAACTTTATGCTGTCCAGGGTGGAGAAGTTAGTGTTCATAGGCCTATTAAGCCTGCGCACTTTCTCAAAGTTCAAAAATTTAGAGCATCCTTGCTGTTGACTTAATTAATAGCCCTAATGCTCAAGGTGCCTTATCTTCTCCTGCAGGCTGCATTCTGCGACTCCCTCGTTCATGAAGGACACTCTCCTCTTTGTTCCATCACTAACAAGGAGAAAAACCCTACACACTCCTCTTCTTGTTTTATCACTTATTTGTAAAGACGCTCTACTTATTCTCTCACTCTGATCTCTCTGCCCAAGTTTGGAAGAACACAGGTTCAGGGAAAAAGCACTCATTACGTCCACTCACAGCATGTTCCTTCTGTGAGGCACTTTGTTGTGCTGCAGAGGACAGCAGCTGGGGAGATGGAGCAGTCTGAACGTGTTTCTCTTATGTGAGTCCTGCCATAGTGCAGTGGGTGCTGGCAAGTTTGGAGAAGCCGCTTAGGAAGCTCACATGACATGTAGTGCCACTGAATAGTTAGTTGCTGTCAGGCTGCATCCTAATCCTGGCATTGCAGCAGCGAATTACCGCTTGCTGGGCTGAGGCCTGTAACACTCTGTGACCACCTGTGCGCTGGAACCCAGGGGTGCCCCGTGGCTCCACACCACCCGGTTTTGGTCGCTGCCGACGGGCGCTGTGCTTAGGAGCTGGGAGCCACCACCTCTGCCGGCCGCTGTGGGCAGCAGGTGCGAACGCCCCTCATCTGGGGCCGCCAACAAGGGCGGTAAAGCCTTCGCGGCCGTCTGCTTCCTCGTCTGGAGCTGTGGTGGCCGCTTACACGGCCGGGCCGGACAGCACCGCACCGCTCGGCGAGCCGGGGAGGGCCTCAGCTGCAGCGCGGGCCGCTTCCCGCCCCTGCGGCAGGAACTACATCTCCCAGCGGGCTGCGGAGAGAGGGGCACGGTGCTGGCCGGGCCCCTCTCCCGAGTGGGCGGCCCCAGCGGCGAGCGCGGCGACGTGTGCGCGGTGCTGGTCCCCGCTCCGGCCGCGGCAGGTAACGGCGCCGGGCGGGCGGTTGCCGGGTGGGGCGCGAGGGTGAAGCTCCCTCGCCTCAAGGGCTGAGGTGCGGAACCCGTGAGCGCGGCGGGGTTGAACCTTACCTCCCAGTCGCTCCGCAACCGCCCGGCGGGACAACCGCGAAAGTTCAGCTTTCTCGCCCCGCTCGTCGGGGCGAGGTTCTGGCCGCCCGCCGGGGCGAGGGGTGGCGGCCGTTCCCAGGTGACCGTTCGCGGGCGGCCGTTCCCCGCTTCCCTGGGGCTTCTGCGGGCAGCCTCGCGCTGCGGGCGGGCGGGAGCGGGGAGCGCCTGTGAGTCCCCTGCCTGGGGAGGGGGCGTTGAAAGGGTGCCCTGGCAGCCGCGGGGCTGCGCGGCTGAGGGAAGAGGGAGCGAAGCGAGAGTTTCCCATCCAAGAAACGAAATGACTTTTTTTTTTACAAGTTTTTT
Organism: Trogon surrucura; assembly: GCA_020746105.1. Taxonomy (NCBI): domain Eukaryota; kingdom Metazoa; phylum Chordata; class Aves; order Trogoniformes; family Trogonidae; genus Trogon; species Trogon surrucura. The sequence continues at coordinate 107,905,340 of CM036618.1, forward strand.
TCTGTGCCCGGCGTCTGCCGCCGAAGCTGGCGGGCGTTGAGCGCCCAGAGGGAGCGGGGACCGCTGCGAGGGGGCGGGCTGCCTGCAATACCATTGTTTTTAGAGAATGTGGGCCCCTCTGCCAGCTGGCGCTATCAAAATGTTATTAACAATGGGTATTAAATCTGAATAACGGGGCAGGTGGGGTTTTTGGGGTTGGTTTCGGGAACAGGAAGGTCTGATTGGCATTTCTGGGGGAAGAATGGCTGTGACAGTCCCCAGCAGCTTGCTGGAGCCAGGGCTGTTTGTCCAGCTTAAAGTTGCTGATAAGCTGGCCTGACTGCTGACAATACTTATGAAAACAAGAATTTTATTTAGCATTCATTGGGAACACGGCCAAGTTTCCTGGTTTGGCTAGAGTAAGTGGCTCTGACTATTGGCATATAAAAGTTTTAGTCTGTTTTTGGTTTGGTTTTTTTTTTTTCACTCATCTCTAAATGAGGATATGAAATTGAACTTGGTTTTTTGGCTTATGGTCATTTGCCAAACCTGTTTGAATAAGAACTATATACGCGGTTCCCTTTGCTGAACAAGCGTTTTAGGGATGAGAAGAAAACCTTTTAAGTTTAATGACCGTATTTTGTTGCATAACTGAGCAATCTGCAAAGACTGAGCAACAGACGCGCTCTCTCCTCAAGTCTGGCTCGGTTCGTCAGAGTTCAGTTGGGATTTTGACTTTGCCCTGAAGTTAAAACATATCATAATCAAGTACGTTGCTTAATTTCCCAAATCTAGTGAATTAGGCTGCTTTCTCATATTTTCATCACACAGCTTTATCAAAAATAAGAAAACTTGGCTAGTCACTGTAGGTGAGCATGTGAGATAGGATCAGTCGTAGAAGCCACTGTCTCAAATGTACTTACACAGCCAAAAATGTGGGGCTAATGTTTTGATTGGCGTGGTTCTTTTGAAATGCCATGCTTCTGCTCTGAAATGGATGTTACTCCTGTCTGAAGTAAGCTGAAACTGAGACTTGGGCGCACAAATTGCTAATGCTTACCGAAAATCAATGGAAGATGGGCACCAAAAGCAATTAGGCAGCTTTGAAAAATCAATCCGTAGCTGAAGTTGTCCAAGGACAAGGATTAGGTCTTTGTCAGAGCTGAAGCCTTTGCGGGGAAGGTCCTGGCGCAGTGTCAAGTTCGTGACTCTCTGTTATGCATCTTTTCCAGTTCAATTCATGTATAAAAACTTCTATATGGTTTGCTTAAACTCTGCTTGTTTGTTATTTCTTCTGAATTTTGGTTTCGTTTTTTCATAGGGGCCATCATGGTGTTGACGTAAATAATTCAAAATAGAGCACAGCTGGTAATAACCAGTGCAGCCTGAAGCCATGTGCAATTTGTATGAATTGCCCAAAATAGGTTTTGGATTACTAGGTGTTTTAAAAGGCCCTTTTTACCCCTGTTGATCTACTGTGTTTCTTGTATTTGGTCGTTCTTCAGGGTAATACCACGTTTTCAGACTGTTTAAGTAAGGTTTCAGCAAAAGTCTCAGACTTGCCTAGTATTTTTAGACACAGAACTGCAGTGTTTTATTATGGTAAGCACTGTGAAACAAGTTCAGGGTTCTTGGTAGAATATACTTGGCCAATTTGTTCCAGGTGATTAGCACGGGTAAATAAAAAGGTTTGGGGTAATAATTCTGGAAGGTAATACTCCCAGAAATTCTTGTTTCCTCAGTAATAGTTTTTCAAGTAATTTGTTGGTGGAGAAGCAGGGGTGGGGGTGGTAGGTGAAGTATAGCTTATAGCTCTGGGCAACGCGAATTGATTATCTTATGTATTGCTTTGCACATTTATTATAGTTAGAATAATAAAATGTTGTAGCCAGAGGAGCAGAGGTAAAGCCTTACTTTTGCGATAGAGCATGCACTGCTTCCTTGAGCCTGTGAGAGTATTTTCTTCATGGAGCACATGATCCCAGAACCAGGGCAGCCTTCTTTAATGTACAAGTTCCAGACATGGCAAATAGATCTCTAATTACTGCGTAAGTCCCTGAAGAAAAGTCACTTGGAAAGTAGAGTGTCTTGCTTGTCTCAGAAGAGCCTTGGTTTGCTTGTAATTAATGCTGAAAATACTTTTTTCCCTTCTGAATGCTACTACTGGAGAAGTCCTGGATTCTTCCCCTGAACACATTATTTTTAATTAAAAGCATCATTGTGTGTGTAAATAGGTATTTACGTAAATAGTAAAGCATAAAAATCTACTTCTAAAAGGGTATTTGCTTTAATATCTTAATCACGCTTAGACTGGATGGCTAACACTAGGATTTGAATATACCCTGGGGTTTATGCTTTTTTTTTGGTTGTTGCTGGGGTTTTTTTTAATGGCATTATCACCTTTAATATATGTTAAAGCACGATGCTATTAATTAAATAGTTTGATTGACAGGGCTGGGAGTATTTTTGTGGAAATCACGGTAGCCATGCTTTGTTGCTTTTTTTCAGTAGTGTATGATGCTGCCTTCTGATGCGTTTGCCACAATGAGGAAATGATCTGTGATTGTGTTTATGGAAGGATCCTACTGGGGTAAAGAGCAGGAGCTGTTTTCTAAGTTTCTTCTCTGAAAAGTGAGCTGTCCTCTGACATTCCTTGAACTGTTTTTTTTTTTTTTTCCCCAAAACATCTCTGTTGGAGGTGATTAGGTGTAATCCACAAGATGAGGAAAGGCTTGGCAAACTTTGTTTGTTCTTTCTCTGCCTCAAGCAATTCTTCTCATATTTATTGCACCCAGGGGTTGATTTTTTTACTTTGTTGTTGTTTTGAACTCTGTGATGAAGACATGTAACTATTGCTCTGCCAGTGTGTTTTGTATGCCCTGGCACCCTGGGAATGCTGTGCTGTCTAAAAGAAGAGTCTCTTTGGTTAAGTGGCTCTGTGCTGTGAATCAAAAAATAAAACTGTCGTAGGACCTAGTCCTCTTGGCTGCTTCATCATGAGTGTTAATTGCTCTAATCCAATGGGTTCTGGTAGTGCACTTTTCTAAGTGAAGCCCTTAAATCCAACGAGAAGTTAAATATTTAGTTCTTATTAAGAGAGAGATGGAGGAAGAATTGTTCTTGTTACATGTTTACTCTGGCACATCCCTTTGGTGTTGCAGTTATTTGACAGAAAATGATGACTACCATCTGTTCCCCTCCTTTCTCATCATTCAAAGTTCCTTTTCTCTTTGAGAATGAAGTCTTCATAGAAAGATAAGAAGTTTCTATCTCTTCGTGTTTCCATAGTCACGATTTATTAAAATTATGTTTTTTAAACTCTTAGACATGTTTTCGTTCATGTTGCCCTTACGACTTGGAGTCATGATCCTCATTTAAATTTGCAGTACGCACCTCCCCTTGCTGTCTTGCAGACTGCCAGAAATTTCACCTGACAATCTTTATATTCATCATTTCCATCTCCACACCTCTTTTATCTGGAAGATTGTAATGTACTTTGTTCTTACATACTTTGGAGTTGGAGATTTCAAACTTGTTTGCACTTTTCTTTTTTTCCCCTCTGAGGCACCACGTACACGTTAATTTTGCATGCGTTAATAATTGAAGGTTTGAGTAACACAGTTTTCTAACGGTGCTAATACAAAAAGCTTGTAAAGCTGCTAGTTAAAGAAGATCTTTCCCTCTCCAATTTAATGTAAAATCTTAAGAGAATTAGACGAATGGGAAATCCCACAGTAAAGAGAAGGACCCATGCTGTGCTGTACCACCAAGCAGTACAGGATGAGTCTGAGTCAGCGACTTGGATCAAACTTGGCAAAACATGGGCCATAACACCATCCCAGGGGAGGAAGGCAACCTTTTACTCTTTAGTACTGGAGGATTTAGCAAAGCTAAAAATAGTGCCTGAATTACCTTTAGGGCCCGAGGAACAATTACCTGGATCTCATTTTCGTATCTGTAATATCTGACTCCTTTGGTTCATCGGCACTTTTTTCCACTCCCTCTGTAAAATGCAGATGCTGGCATGGGATGAGGAGGTTAACCTCATTATTACTAGAAACTCGGGGCGGGGCGGGGGGGGAAGGAGAAACATGCTATCAATAATATCTTTTCAGTCATTAGAAATTAAGTGTGAAGTAAAGCTCAAAATGTTCTTTGAAGTCTTTTTTTTATTGGACTGTGTCACTTTGTTGGCTGGAGAGTGGCGATGAACTGTTTGCAAAACTTTACTGGCATGGTATCCTTCCCTTTTTTAACTGTAATGTGTGGTTGAGAGCGCTCTGTCTAGGAGACCCAGCTTTCAGCTGTGTTAACCCCCAAGTTGTATGCCAGGCTTCTGTCGCTTCTCTGTGTTCGTGCAAAAAGCCTGTTGTTGGAATTTGAGGGTTGTTAAATAGGGTGAAGGCTAGATAGATCATGCAAAGATTTTATCCTATTTATCCTAACCTTACCATTGTAGCTATCAAATTTGTTACTGTGAAATTTTAAACAGTTCTTTCACCCTTAATTATCGTGACTGAACAGTGCTGTTTTAAGAATCCTTTAGCGGCTCTTCAGTCTGTACAGTCATGAACAGAAGTTATTGCACATGGAGAGTAGATCTCCTCTCCCCTGAATTGCGTGTGTAGTCAGCAGGTCACAGGAATGGGCATCACACAGATCCTAGGTCGGATTCGGCCAGTTTGCGTTTCTGTAGCTCAAAGGCTTTTTTTAGACTCTTGGAAGGAAGTGGATTTGTTCGAGCATAATGGAAGCAAAATAAGGAAAATTGAGATAAACAAGACATGTTTTTAAGCAGCACATAAGAATGCACTGGGTGCAGATTTGAAAGACCAAGTAATGCTGCTTAAATATGTGTTCTTGTAAATGGAATATCTTCCTGTTAAAAACGTGGCATGCAGTATTTCAAGTTACAGTCATGATACGAACTTTGACCAGCCAGTGGCTGCATAAATGTGCCGCCTCTGGGTCAGGCAAAGTGAGTAACAGTGAACTTAGTCCTCTATTACTTTTCTTTTTATGCTCAACTAGGCTGGGTCTCGGCACCTGTCAGATTCCAGTATAGTACTGAAGAGATGATAATGCTTGACTGTCATTGTGTCGTAGGAAAAATCAGGTGGGAACATGTTCTATGAGATGCTCAGATACTCCCCTGGAATGAAGCACCTCGGGGACTAACTGCTGTAAGTACAAGTTCTGGGTGATGCATACAGGTATCCCCAGAGTCTTTAATTTGCCCGCTTGTGATTGTGACTGTTGTCCAAGGGGCAAAACAGACCAACGTCCGCAGGAGAGTAGCGCTGCCACAGGTGTGGGGTTTTGCTCAGTGGTGATGGAGACGTGCCCCCAACCCTGTGCCTGATGCAGCATGCCCTGCTCCTGGAAGAGGCCTGGCTGTCCCCATGGAAGAGCAAATGTGGTTTCGCCTTGTTTGGGGAGGCGACCCCTTTCCTTGGTCGTAGTCTTCTAATTAGGTTTGTGCTGTACTTGCTAATTCCTGATTGCGAAGAGTTTAGCAAAAGATTGTGGAACAGAATGATATCATCTCTTCCTGCTGTTTTGGAGATAACATTGTGTCCCACCTCCCTATGGCAATAAAAAAATGTAAATGCTAAATTTCTTATCGAGACAAGCCAGAAACTCTGTTGGATTTGTATTTCCTGTCTTTGATTTGCTTCCGTGCGTAGGACGCTTTATTTCATCTGATGCCTACCTCTCCTCCTCTCCTACAGTGATAATGTATCGTTTTATGCTCACCTGGGAGATGTTATCAGTTGTATGCAAAGCAATTCCTCCGTTGCTAAGCTGTTCTGAAAGTTGTCATAATGCTCCATAAACTACACAAATAGGAAGCTTTTCTTACATAAACGTCTTTACTTCATGGTTTTCTGTCTGTTTCTGGTGTTACATAATGACAAAAATGTGATGCCTGGGCATGGCAGGATACGGACTGAGGGTGAAGCTTCTGGGACTGCGCCCTGTCTTAGTCCTTTTTAGGCTGTCAGTGCTACAGGTCCTTGATACAGATGCTGTGAATTTTTAAAGTCCTTCGGTGGGTTGTTTTTCCTTCAGATCTGTTGGGAAGAGTCACCTGCAATTGCCGCTCTTCAGGCGAACCGATCTGTAAACAAAGACACTGCGGCAGAGGGGTGCCTTTTCAGTAAAACCTAACGAGGGAGTTTATGTAACAGACCAAAAATGAACAGCAACATCACTTCTAAATTGAGCTGTTACTTCTCCTGCAGAGTAATTATTAATCAATAAACCTTATATCTGACAGTGTCAGAGCGTGCTAAGTCTGCTAGTAAACCAGTCTTGGAGAGAAAATGTTATTAACTCTAAACTACGATCACATGTGTCTGTAGGAAGCATGGTCTCATAGAGCTTTTGCATCACCCGTACACTAGCTCTTTCACACTGCTACTGTTTAACAGCACCACTCGGAGTTGTGGGCTTTTGCATGTCATTCAAGCCATAGCAGTGGGGTAGCGTAGCGTTTGGGCCAAAACGAGTTTCCAGACATTATGTTCAAAGTCCTTCTGGTTGCTTATTTCTCCAGTAACGTTTCAGAGGGATTCTAATGCTGCAAGGTAAAGGGGAATGATTACTAGTAGAATAAGTTAAGGATTTTACCATTAAGCTATTTCATAGGTGACTGCTGGGGCATCTGTTATGGGTACTGATGAAGACAGGGCATGAGACAAGACATATTTCAGTGTAAATAGTAATCGCTCTGTTCCTGTGGAGCTATTTGCTCTGTTGTTAATGCACAAACAAAAGAAAGTGCAAATCAAAATGCAAAAAAATGCTGAAAACAAGAGCATCTTCAACAAGGAGTGGTAAGATACTTTCTTAAAGTTTTGGGGCTTTCTTACAAAAAACAGTTTCTTGAGATGCACTTGGCCTTCTTCAAGAGGAGCTAGTTTTTGGCTTGTTTACTGGATTCATCACACTTCAACATTTTTCTTTCAAAACATGTTTTTAAAGTAGCAAAACAAAAACATTCATCCTTGGACACTTTAGGATAAAAGTACTGTCTAAGATATTTTAAGTGCTGTGTACGAACAATATTCACCCTGGGGTACAGCAGAGTCTTGGAGCTTAAGTACTTGACCATGGAATAAATGGAAATATTTCCTTCTAAGGTCTTGCCTTTGGTCTCATAAAAAGAGGAAAAAGCCAAACCAAAACATGAACTCCCTTTGAAGTAGTCATTTTAAAGGCAACATGCCAGCATGCTTGCATTGAGAGACTTCAGAGAATAAAAACACCAGCACTTTGCTGTTTACGTCTCTGAAAACGGCAAGTATAGAAAAGTTTTGTTGTACCTGTTTCTCCTTCCACCTTTGTGGTGCTGTATCATGGAACAAGTGTAAGGGCCTAATAACTTCCATCTCACAGCAGCTCAGTAGTGAGTAGCAGAGGAAATTCTGGTGCAGATGGATCACGACTGAGGCTGCTTTATGCTGTTCAGATAGCACACGGGAGTTTTACAGAACTAGCTTGAATAGCAAACTTGGGAAATCATGGAGCGTGTTCACTCCAAGTGGTTTGTTTTCGGCACAGGCTGGAGAGGTTGCTGTTGGGTCCCAGTAACTCATCGCCAGCAAAGCAGTCCCTGTGAGTGTGCTATGAACTGGTGTGAGTTTAAATACTGCTGACGCACTGTGCCCTTTCTCTTCCTCCTGTGTGCTGGGGAAAAAAAAAAAAAAAGTGGCATAGTTGGAGCTCGAGGCCCTTGTGCTTGTTGTAATTAGGAATTTTACAGGCGCTTTCAAGGGAACTGAGAGAGATTGAATATAGGAGCAACTTGGGATTTCTCTTGGTTGGCAAAAAATAATCCAGCCACTGTCAGAGGCAGCTTCTTACAAATGAAAATGACATCTCGTGCAAATTGATTTGTCACCAGCCCCAATTTTCTGTGATAGAAAACAGAACTTCTGTGAGACCTGAAATTGATTTTGGCACTTAGTGCTGGGTTGTAAACAAGCTCATCCTAAAGTCTGTTTGGAATTAATTGCAAAAATGTCTCTTTTCGCACAGCGAGTTCTTTGTACACACAGTCCACGGCAAATGCAAAATACACGTGTTTGCACACAAATCCCTCCCATGTCTTCTGCTGCAAAAATTCTTATTTCTCAAGTGTCCTTGAGAGCAGATGGGAGAAGCAGAAATATTTTTGTAGATCTGTGTACTGCAGTGACTTTGGACATTAGAATTTCTTGCTAGAGACTAAGCTGAGATTCTGTCCCTGGGTAAAGCAGCTCTGTGTTAGGTGCTGAGCCTCTGGCACCGTGTTGGCAGAGGTGATGGCGCTGATACAGCATAAGCCAGGAGAAAGAGCCCTCTGTTTTTCTAGGTTCCCCCACCATCCCGCCAGAACAAGGGAGCTGGCACTGACAGCAGTTCTCTTTTTCTCTTTGGCACGGTTGTTTGTCATGGGGCTCTGTAAACATACTCAAGTTGGCCAAGAATTTCAGTTTTTCGTATTGTGGTGTTTACATAGTTATGCTGGGAAACCTTTGTGGAGTAGACATGACCGAGTTGTGCTGTGATTTCAGGGAAGCTGTTGTTGTTCTCTGTTTAGACATAGTCATAGAAATGCTGTTAAATACCGTGGTAGGTATTATTTCTACGTAAAGTGCTCTGGGGTTTCTAAAAGCCCCTCTAGTTCTACTCTGCAGTGAAATTTAATTGTGCTCTGGAGGCTTCTAGACTGCATTGGTTTATTTGTTGAGGCGAGGCGAAATTGGACAAACTTTCTAATTTTGGAGTAAGCTATGGCCTGAGTATGGTGGAGGTGAGACAAGATTGTTGGCTTGTGCTCCAGAGAACACTGTGGAGAAAAACCAGCACCTCCTCAAACAACAGAAATTGTGGAAGGACCAGTGAAACAAATAAACAGATCAAGTTCTTTCAGTGCTTATCATTGCCATTTCTCCAGCCTCTAAGGATTAAGGTCAAGGCTGTAGCACTTGCATGTCTATGCAATATGCAATATGCTCTCCTATCTGCATAGTGCCTCACTTCTGCACAAATGTTTTAGTCAGTGCCTGTTTTGACCATTTAATTTATTTAATTGATTATTTAATTATTATTAGGCATTAGAAAAGTAAACTCAAGAGGTTGATAAAATATGTCCTGTCACATAAAGGCACTTACAAGACAAGTTTTACTCCTGTTACAATCACGTGAGCTCCCATTAACCTGTGTTACAAATCCTGGTTTGGTTTAGGGAATATCTTTGAGCAATTTCAGAGCATCAAATTACTCTGCAGCAGCAAAACCAACAAAATCTTTGAGCTCTGGAGAGAATGAAGACTGTTGTGTATCGTAAACAATGCTTGCCCTACGGAAGTTTTGAAGTACTTGATGCCTTATCAATTCCCCAGCAAATGAGTGTTTGAAACACAACGTTAATTAAAATTATGCATTAAAATGATGACAGTACTGTTCTCCAAACCAGCTTACAGTCATTTCTTGTACTTAAAGGGATGTCTGAAAACATTAATTATTAAAGAGAGTCTGAGTAACTATTTTTTTTCTGCTTGCAGTGTGAAACAGTTGAAACAGATTTATGTTTTTGTTAAGGTATTCTGTTTGGCTGAAGCACCACAGCCTTGCAGTTGGGGTATGTGGATATGCTGTGAAATCAGTTTGTTCTTAACTTTGACAGAAGTTATTTTATCACTTGGGGAAGGTTGTTTTAGAGCCAGGAGAGCACGCATGTGGTCTTTTGTTTTCTCTTTAAAATAGTTCAGAGGGAGAAAGAAAGGGAAGGTCCTTCTACCCTTTGCACTGCTGTTGAAGGGTTATGTAAATACATCCCTGCCCCAATCCCCCAGGCTGATCACGAGGTACAAGGTGGCTGCCCTCACGCTCTGCACTTTGTATTTTCTGTACATCTTGGGATTTTTTTTTTCTTCCAAATCTGTAATAACAAATATGTGAGCCTTACCAAAGACATGCTGTGTATGGAACTTGTGGGAAATCTAGAGCTTCAGAGGCAGAGAAAGCATAAAACTTGAATTCTTTTACTGTTGAAGTTAAGCAGCAATCAGCGGCCACTGAGGAAGCCAGCGTGGCACGTTTAATCAGAGGACTATGTAATTACCAAGCTATGTAATCTCTTGACTGGCTTTGAGATGTGTTTTTACTAAATGTCCTTTATCTAAAACACTTAATTCCTTATCCATTTAAATTGCATAGGTTAAAGCATTCTACTTCTAAAATTTTACAGAAATGTCGATATCCTGTGAGTGACAGAACATTGTGTAGATCAAATCCTATCTTTAAAATCAAGTAAACTTCTATAGTCTTTACAAAGTACGTTATGTATCTCTGAGCTATCTGATTTGGCTTACCAGAGTTCTGTTCTTCTCTTGCAGGCATTATGCTGCTCGAAGTATTCCTGGTTTTGGGGACAGTCATCATCTACTTCTTACTTTCCAAGAAGAAAGAAGAGACATTACCCTTCAAAGAGGGATGGTGGGGCAAGGGACAAAAGCCTGACGCTGAAGAAGATGCAACGATTTGGCCATTCAAGGTGGAAACCACAGAAGAAGAGCTGAGCGTAAGCAAATCTCTCTACTGGGGAAAGAGAAGAAATGGCCAAATAAATACAAAACTTGTTTGCAAGTAATTTTTAAATTGAACCAATACTTAGATTTAGGAGAATAAGCAATGATGTTCAGGACTTGGGAGAAGGGATTTTTCAGTAGTTAAAATAGGTATGGATTGGCAGATTTCACATCCTGCTATACAGTCTTGTTCTCAGCTGGCTGTTGCAAGTAAATAAACCTCCTCTAAAGCCTAATAAACATAAAAATAATATTACAGATTACTCAACTCTCTGCTCCTATTTGTGCACCTTCCTCAGTTTGTTTGTGTAGACCAGAATAAGAACAATGTCTTTTTTCTTTTTTTTCAAAAACAATTATGAATATCTTATTTTCTTGACTGCTTTGTATTTGCAGCTGTGTTGGATACTGGTTCTTCTGTAATTAATGATCTGCTTTGGTCAACGCTAATACCACAGCGGTAATTACAGTAAACACATATGTTGCAGAATTTGTTAGATAGCAAGATTCGGGTTGTGCGTAAGTCGGAGGTTGCACAATTTCACAGATCTGTGTGGAGTAGTGGTTGAAACTCATGGGATTGCTCATATTATTAATTTATAATGGATTCCAATTTTCTCAGTAAGGCCTGGAGTTTCTAACACTTTGTTTGCCCTCCTTAGTAATATCAGTGGGCATTGATCTCCTCTATGTTTTCCCCTTATACTACAGACAGAAAGCTAGATAATTTCTAGCTTACAGATGTTTTTGAAACGCAGCTCTGTATTATGACAGCTAGTTTCTACAGCGGTAGAAAACTGTTTCTAAATATATTCTTATGTAAACTAGGAGTTATTCTAGTATTTGTTACTAAAACATTTTGTAGAAGGTGTCAAGCATGGACAAAAAGCACGTATGTAAAGACATGTTAAAAAACTTAACTTAGAACTCCATGCTTTCTCGACCTGTGTTAAATGCCAGAACAGTGAGCTTACACACAAACATCTTGCCTAGACTGAGACTGCCTGTTCAGTGTGAGGCATGAGCCAGTGCATACACGTACTCAGCTTGGTCACAGTGAGAGCTAGCTCTGTCGCTGTATTAGAAAGTGCTGTTCAGGTTTAAACCCCACAGAGGCTTAAGGAGGGTTAGCTTTCCAGACCTGCCTTCCCCCCCTCAACTATTCCACAGTTCTCTTTGCAGTAGGAAGGCACTCTTGGCTGTCCTTCCCTGCTGAATGATGTTGGACTGATTTTGCAGTATCGTCAGCATCCCCAGTAACCTTGAAGTGCAGTGGGAAGGTCACTTTCATAGGTATTCTAGATTGGGAAACTTTAATTCCAGTCCAGTTTAACCAACTTTGTGGCCATGTGAAATCCCTCAGAGTGTTTCCCAGTGAAGACATCGAGTGCCTATTTTGGAAAGGAGAACAAAAGGTTTGAGCCAGACACACGCGTTTATTGCAAGGCTGGGCTCGCAGGTAACACGGGGAACAAAGTACTGTGGAAAGGCAACAAGACTTAAACTGGGAAGCCACGGTACTGTCAGAGGAGTGTATTGCTCTCTGTGGTTAGCAGCCTGGCAAACAGGTTAGCCAGCCTTGTGAAACAAAGACAGAGCGAGTATTAAGAACAGCTGTAAATGGAAGAGGAAGGAGGCCATCTGGAGGAGAAAACGAATTGGAACAGCTGATGGAGCATCAGCAAAATGCACAGGTGTCATTAGAGATACTATTTTTGTCATTCTCGTTTCACTTGGGAATAACTAGAAACTATGCACAGTAGAGCCCAAGACAGCAGACACAAGTGCTTGTAATGTCTCGTCTTTTTCCCTCTAGGACTTATTTAGGAGACTTGACCAGGCTCGATTCACTGAGCCACTGGAGGACAGTTGCTTCCATTATGGGACTAACTCACTGTATCTCAGGAAGGTCATCTCCTACTGGAAAAACCAGTTCAACTGGAAGAAGCAAGTTGAAATCCTCAACAAGTACCCACAATTCAAAACTAAGATTCAAGGTTTGTGCCTTTTTCCCTTGAAAAATACCAGTAATACATAATGTTGTCTGCAAGGAATCTCAGTGCTAAGTGGTATGGTCGTGTCGCATGGGCCTTTGCTTCCTGGCTGCCATGGTTTAGATCATTGGCACTGCTGCTGAAGCAGCAAGAAATTCCTTCACCCTAACTGAAGCCTTTAGGACAAGGAATGACAAATGGAATTCCCTTGTGCATGGATAGGTTTGTCAGCTGGTGTCAGCAGGAGCCTAGCACAGGCATTTGGAAACAGAACTGGATCTGAAGATGTACACATGTTCCCTGACTTGCATGCAACCGTGCAAAAATAGCCACGGATGCCTCCTCTTGCTCAGTGTGGTTCCCCAGCTGCTGCTGTCACGATGATGCCATCAGTGTGGCAGCCCTCCTCAGCTGGGCGTGCTGGCTGCTCAGGTTGTCCCTGCCTGGCAGGGCAGATGCGTTCTGCCGCACCATTTCAAGTGGTCATAGGCCTGGAAAGGCAGGATGTTTTTCCCTTGAGGCTGATGTGCTGCCGGGTGCGAATGAGCGATTTGTCTTCTCGTTCAAATGACAGACACCTTTTGAAAGAGGCTGTTCTGCTAAGGTCTGCTGGTGCTGGAGTTTGGTCAAACTGGATGTTTTAAATGCTTGAATAAGGTTGTGCTTGAGTCATTTGAGGGTACAGATGCTAGGTTTAGAGCCCAGCAGGCAATTGTGTCGCGTGATGGCAAAGCTCAAGATTGAGATGATGCTATTATGTTTTTACTTGCACCTGTAATTGTATATTATTTCAAATGGGGCCGCTCACAAGGATATTGAAAATGGATTTGGGACAATGAACAGTTGTTACATAGTATAAAGCATGGTTAGTGCTGAAAAGATAAAAGCAAACAGTCTTCCCTTATGAAAAAAAAATTATCCGAGACAAAGGCAAAAGAAGCTAAGGACAGTGCGCATTATGTTTAGCAACAGGAAGAGAAATTTCAATGTTAGGAATGATTACGGAGATGAGACATGAAAAGACAAGATCAGACATGCCATGTGGATCAGCTTCCTAGCTTCTGTCATCACTTCAAAGGTTTTTAGAGAATACAGAAATCCACAGAATTGCCAAGGATGGGGAAATCTCTGTCAGTGAAAGAGGGTGGGATCGCTGGCGAGCTGGAGCTGACGTGAGTAAAATGTGCTTAAATACGTCAAGGAGTGAGGATTTGAGGCTCTGCTGAGAGCAAATTATTGTTTCCTGGAAAGCAAAGCGCTGAATGGGTTTGAAGAAAAGCAGTTCACCTGAAGCAACTAGTGCAACGCCGTGTGAAGCCTTCTGCTTACGTATTGTAAGGATCACAAAAGGAAACAGGTCTGCAATTTTTACCTTTTTACTTAACAATGAGGAGACTGGTACCAGAACATAGTTTCCTGGTTTGGTTTTACTCACTCAGAGACACTGAAAGCTTTAGACAAAAGATAGAAAAGAACTACACAATTGAACACTTTTAACTCCCTTTTTAGCAAGGCATTTTTTAAAATCCTTGATTCAGTGTGATTGGTTTATCAGCAGTTAGGATGCGTGACGATTACAGGAGGCCTCCACAGACAGGGAATGCTTACTAAGGCTTTTTAAAATTCCTCTTGCTCTACCATTAGGATCAATGGCTGGAGACAGAAGCCAGACATGTTCCAATGGAAGGTAAGGCATGCACAAAACAAGGAAGGTAGCTAATGCCCCCAAACAAACAGCTGCTAGTTGTGATGGATTCCTTGTCTCTTGATGCCTTCAAGTTGCAGTTGTATGTCTTCCAGGAAAAAAAATAATCTGTGGTTGGTTGAAGCCTATCTTGTGCCATATAGGGACATTTGGGTAACATTTCAGGGCACTTGGACTACATGATGTAATTGTCTCTTGTGCCTTTAAGCGGTGTGAGTCACTGTGTTACCGTTAGTAGATTGCTTCACTTCTGTGTCTTAATTTGCCAATTTATTTTAAAACAGAAATATGTGGACCTCATTTGGCTGCTGTGATGCTTAATTGCTCATTATAAAGTACTTTAAGGTCTTTGGATAAATGGATCTGGAGAAGTGCAGAGTGTTTGCAGGCTCCCCAGAAAAGGACTTCAGAAGAGATTTATTCAAAATCTGTTCTGTGATTAGTTTCAGTGTCATGGTAAATTTAGGCATGTTAATTATTTTATTTTTACAGGCATCGATATCCATTTTGTTCATGTAAAGCCTCCTCGTCTGCCTGAAGGCCAGTCTGCAAAGCCACTGTTAATGGTTCATGGTTGGCCTGGCTCATTTTATGAATTTTACAAAATTATCCCTCTCCTGACGGACCCTGCAAGCCATGGCCTCAGTGATGAACACATTTTTGAAGTCATTTGCCCATCTATCCCTGGTTATGGTTTCTCAGAAGCACCCCACAAAAAAGGTATGATAAATGAGAAGAAACAGAACTAACCCAAGCCTAGTCTTACAGTGGGACAGTCCCTGTTAGCAGAACAGTTAAGTCCTGGCACTTCTTGTTTTCCCAGCATAGAAACGAAGATCGTGTGTGTCATGTGGGAAGGGGGAGATAAAAGTGTGACATCAAGTGACAGTATTAATTAGTTTCAGGAGCAATGTGTAGACAATTTACAACGGATCATAAAAAGTTATGAAGTGACAACTCGTGAATTGTAATCGAGTCAAATGAATTGTGCGTGGGTGAGCAGGAAGAGTAAAGTTGTTACTGTTCCTTTGGGGTGTTTTGAATCCATATTCAACAGCATTATATGGGTAGGTGAGAAGCAACAGCTGAAACAAATCAAGTCATGTATCTACATGGTAGATTGCAGCCAAATACCTGCTTGTTCAGCTGCAACAAATTGGAGCAAGGTAGTATTCAAAACAATACTGAGTTTAGTATTTAATTACGTGTGCAGGTGAAGGATGTGGGGAAGGCTGGTTTTGCTTTTCTCTGCTTCCCTGGTTATGATTTACGTGGTCAGCGTTTAGTGGAGAAGTGTGTTACTAGTGGAAGTTTCCAACTGTCATTAAAATGAGACTGCGCTCAGAGTAGACAAAATGGAAAGATGTCTGCAGGGTAATGCTCAGAGCCTCTGACAGGGCTCAGCTGGAGCACGACTGCAGTTTAAAGGGAGTCCTGCGACCTTTTGGTGAGGCAGGTGTGTGGTGGGGTTAGGAGAACACAAGTCTGCAGCGAAGTCTGGGCTTTCTCCTCGTGGTTTCTGCTCTCTAGACCTTGCCTGGGTGATGTGACAAGGGTCTCCATATAGTCTTCCAGACAGGCAAGGAAAAAATGGACTCGTAGCTTTTTAGGAACTTGAGTTTTGCCTTTATGCGGAAAATAAATGCAGCACAGTCAGAAGTGTAGCTGGAATTAATGCAACAGTGTTCCTTCATTTTTATTTTTTTTTTTAATGCAGACTTTAATTCTGTGAGTGCCGCTTCTGTTTTTTATGAATTGATGCTCAGACTGGGATTCAACGAGTTCTATGCACAAGGTGGTGACTGGGGCTGGCTCATCTGCACCAATCTGGCCCAGATAGCTCCCAAGTGAGTACCCCTTCGGTACGGCGCTGCGCAGTGGGCATGCAAAGCTGTTTTACTTTTTTTGTAGTTATTTCTTGTGCATTGTACTGGGTTCAGCTAGGATAGGGTTAATTCTCAGTAAAGGAGCTATCGGGCAAAGGGATATTCGATACCATCCTGACGACATGCTTGGGGTATATATATATGGAGCGGTCGGGGTGGGGGTGCGGGCGCTTCCCGGTTTCCGGTCCGTTCGGGTGGTGAGCTCCGCGTTACACGTTACTCGCGTTATATCTGGTTAAACGTTACTGTTATTTCACTGTTATTGTTACCATTTTATGTTCACCATTAAACTGTTTT
The DNA here is from genome assembly GCA_020746105.1 of Trogon surrucura. Lineage (NCBI taxonomy): Eukaryota > Metazoa > Chordata > Aves > Trogoniformes > Trogonidae > Trogon > Trogon surrucura. The sequence continues at coordinate 107,921,781 of CM036618.1, forward strand.
TATGTCAACCCCTCCAGGCCTTTGCCTGCGGCTACTTTCGGGTTCTTCTCCTCACTCTCGGTAGGGGGGAGGGAGCGACCACGTGGTTCCTTTGTTTCCTTCCCGCCGGTAACTCGGCTCGAACCACAACGTGCACAGAGTTCCTGTCCAAGCCTTCAGATGAGCACTCTGTAGTTTCGATCTTCAGTGTTAAGTAGCGATCCAAAATGATGCACTTTAGTTTATACTGTATACCTCTTTTTTTTATAGTTTTGCCGTAGTTTTATAACGGCCCCACTGGGGGCTGGAGCGGGATAAGAACTTGTAACAACAGGAGGATTTGTGGCTTAGTGCCCAGAAGGGTGTGCTGATTACTGACAGTTGCCCTTTTGACTTGTCATTTTTGCGTGAAAAGCCACACTACAAAGTACAGCTAAGATCATGATACAATTATCAGGTTGGAATTTCAGTATGTCCTTTTTTTGTTAATAACATTTTCTATCTAACGACTTTGACTCGTGTTTTATTTTTGCTTATTTGTGGGGGCTTTTTCTGTTTTAATTTCTAGCCATGTGAAAGGTCTCCATTTAAATCTAGCTTCGGTTACGAACATGGGATTCATTCACCTGCTCTCCATTCTGCTGGGCCGATATCTTCCAGGGCTCTTCGGTTTCCAGGATGAAGATGTGAGGCGGATGTTTCCCTTCTTGAAGAAAGGGCTCTACAGGATCTTGCTGGAGTCTGGCTACGCTCACATACAGGCTACAAAGCCTGATACTGTTGGTAAAACAAACAAACAAAACCCCCTTTTGAGTTCAGAATACTTAAGTCTGTTCCTTTTAGTTGTACTTTCATAGAAACAAGATGTACTGTTTAAAATATGTGGAAAATTAGTGGGTTTTTTCAGGGAAATTCAAGTAGGAAGGTTAGAGGGTTTTTTTAAAAGGTGGGCTCCTTTTCTATACCCAAGCCAGAAAAGGCTACCTGTGGGTATCTAGCATGACACTCCCTTTTGCACGCAGAAGCAGTAAATCTGCACATCAGAGTTAAGCGTGCTCTAAGTGCCACTGACCTCATTTTCAGTCTTCATAAATAAAATAATTTAATATTTTCCACTTCTGCTATCGCTGGGGACTGACTGTAATTCTATTTCAAATGCAGCTATGCTGTGAGCCAAAGATAGTTTCTTCACAGAGAATGGATCACATTAAAATGTAAACTACAAGCTGTCTCAGAACACAATGTAGCTTATTTATAGGGATAAGTAGTCCCTAAAAAGCAAAATCAAATTTCATTTTAACTCATTGTTCTGAATCACTTGCAGACTTTCAAGGGAGGGGAAAAAAAGTCTACCTATGAATGTTCTTTCTAGATGAGCTAGTCACTCAGGTTGCTTAACTACTCTAAGTATCTGAGTATTAAGTGCTTCTATTTAAAAAAAAAAAGTCTTTTGTGGCTGAATCGGACAACTAAGTCAAGAATACTGAACACAGTTTAGCGCAGCAGCAAGTCACTTTTGGATTTTACTAAAAACATAGCTAAGGAAACTACTTCTTAAGTGGTTTTCCATAAGCTTACCTAGAGAAGCGAGTATGTTCTTCAAATGCATAGGCAAAATGATAGTTTTATGGATTTTATTTTTTTTTTTATTTTTTTAATTTAATTTTGCTTCCTTTGAGTTTTGGTTTTGAATTCCTGTTGCACTCTAAGAAAAGATGGGGAAGCTGGTAGCTGACAGACGCCGATGCCATGCTCCTTCTGCTGTGGTTTTCTGGCTGGTTCTTGTCCCTGCCAGTAACGTGTGGACTGTGTAGACTGGAACCAGCAGCCAGTTCACGTTTTGGGAGCTGAGGGAGGAGCATTCCCGCAATTTTGAGGATGAAGACAGGAACATTGCAGGTGGCAGGTTCCCATAGGGAGAAGAACACTCTGAAGAAGGGAGCAATGTCAACTTTTCCTAAACTGGTACACTCTTCTTGGTTCTCTGGACGTGTATGAGAACAGGCTGTTGCTTGTCTCGTTCGCAGATCTGGAAAGCATGCTCAACACAACTTACCTGGTATTTCACTTATCAATAGTAGTTGTTTGATAAACTGAAAGTTAACTGTCATATTTAAATAACTACCAGTGAAATGTGCTAGCTGTAGTGTTAGGTGTCTTTCAGGAAGGTTGGGGTGCAAGTATATTGCTGTTCCTCAGGCAAAGCCTTTTCTAAGGTTTTTCTCAGCAGCTGGGCTGGTTTATGGACCTTGTATTTCACAGCACTAGGATATATTAGGAAAGTTCCAGGTGCAGGTGTGTTTTCTTTTTTTTTTTTTCCTGTCCAGGCAACACAAACTATAGAAAGCACATTAAGCCTTTTTCTACATGAAGGCAGTTAGCTCTTGCTAATTCAGAAGATGGACCTTGGAGTAAAGCCTTGCTCTTCCTTAATGGCTTTCTAATAATCCTTTAAATGTTTTTGCTTTTAGATAATGGTACATATTCTCTTTGTCATGTGTAAGCATGTGGGGTTTGGCCCTGTAATGCTGTTTAATATATTACAACTTCGAGATTAATGGAAGCAAACCCTATTTGGCACATAGAGCTTAATCTTATTAGCTTACAAAAAAAAAAAAAGGCAGCCAGAAATCCAATACTGTTACATCAGTTCAAAAAAGATACAGTGTGAGCTAATGCGGAGCCTGTTGGTTTGCAGATATTATCAGTTTATGATTCAACAATAAATGGCCCCAACTTGTTCTACTATTTTATTTAAGAACACAGCTGCTGGAAGAGTTTTGTAATGGTGTCTACCTTGTATTATAATGCGCCACTTCTGTAAGAGTCTGAGTTCAGTAGTCAGATAACACAATTTGAGTTAAATTTTCCTCCTCCTTTTCAGGCTGTGGTTTGAATGACTCTCCTGTAGGACTGGCCGCATACATCTTGGAGAAGTTTTCTACGTGGACTGATCTGGAATTCCGTGATTTAGAGGATGGAGGACTAGAGACGTAAGTGTTTCCTCTTTTGCCATTTTGGATGAGGTGACTGAGCCCAGGATCATGGCTAAAGAAGTCTGTCTGAACTACTCACCTCACATCTCATAGGGACCCTGTAGTGACCACAGAGTTGTGGTGCTGTACTACAGCGTGGAAAGAAGCAAATAGGCCACAAAGGCTGATGTATTCCTTTCCTACTTTGATCTCCTAGAAAAGAGAGACACCCTGCAACATCTGGGTAATAAAAACTGACTTAGGTGGAAGACTCTCATTAGGACAGAAAACCGAAAGTTTAACCTACATTAAGATGCTGGGAAACAGAACTCATGCTTCATTTCAATACTAATACTTAACTGATAAATTTGGTTTTGATTGGTCAGTATCGCTTCATCTACCTACTGTTTGCTAATAAAGGATCATTCCTGGTGTGCGGCAGAAATCCGAGATGCAGTCCCCTTGGAAAATTATTGAGGTACCTGGCAGGAATGGAGTGAAAGGGCGTGTTATGAAAAGGTCCAGTGACAAGGGATTTGAATAAATGTTTTCACTGCACACAGCTAATAATTTGATATGAAACATGCACTGTTTACAGCCCGTGGTGGTGTGATGGCTCTACTGAAGGCTCACGGTAGCATTTCAAATTATGAATAATAAATGGCACAAGCTGTTCCATATGCTCTTCTGCTCCTACCCTCCCAGGCTATGGACAGTATAGCCAGCTCTGCTGGAACATAAGGTGCTTGTTGGAGTCTGCCTTCCGTGTAGGAGTTAAAATGTCACTTCCCAGTTCGTGTCTGAAAGCCTTTAACGATCTTAATTGGTCACTGACAGACAGAGGGGGAGTAGCACACTTCACCTATCAACTCTTTTCTTAAGTGAGCTAACTATTTTTTCTTGCAACTTCTTTTCTTCATCAAGCTGAAGTAATGCAAAACGGTATTCCGTTCTAACTAAGCAATCTCTGGGCTTACCTATTCAGGAAGTTTAGCCTGGATGATCTGCTCACCAATATCATGATCTACTGGGTGTCAGGCTGTATAGTCTCCTCAATGCGTTTCTACAAAGAAAATATGCAGAAGGGGATAGGCACACAGAAACATGAATGGTAAGTGTGGTTTTTATCTTAAAATTAAGCTTAGAGCAAAATATTTAATGGTTGTAGACGAGTTCCTTATGTCATATAGCTTCTGCAAGTTTCTGAATGCTGAGGAGCAGCAATGCTGTATCACAGTGTCCCTCTCCAGGCCAGGTCTGTTAGTTGAGGCACAGTGTTGTGTTTGGAAAACACTGTAATTAGGTAAGAATCCTGAACCATCATCTAAGGAGATCTGACTGGAGGTACTGCTGGAGAACATCCCATCCAACTAGGGAAAAGCATGTGCAAATACTCCCAGATTTTACTTGTTACTAAATTAGCCTGTGACTGAGTCATGCAGTTGGGTTTGTTTACAGTTTATTTGCTTTATAGTTTAGTACTTTTCTGGATACAGTTTGCCTATTTCTGCAAAACATTTAAGTTGCCTTTGGAGGGAACTTCAGTATCCTGACAAACTGAAATTTGAAAGTCAGTAGGACTGATATTCCTGCTGCACAGACACTTAAGACAGCACCTTGGCCGTGATAGTTGCGTCAGCTTGAGTATTAGTGAAAGCTTCGACCTGCCCCGAGGTACGTGCAACCACAGCTCACTGCTATGGTATTTATTTAGCTGTGAAACAACGCTCCCAGGAAGCTGACTCAGTTCTTGAAGCTGTTGTGGCTACACTGTGGGCAGTATCCTGCTCCAGTTCTGCCTACATGAGATGAGCTATGTGAGCTTCTACATGCCTCGAGGAGAGAGTCCCAAAGTCCTACGTAAAATTAGGCACTGTGTTTTCTGGCTTCCACTGGTTACACACCCAACAATTTTTGTATGTAATTTTTAAAGTCTGTCACTTCTGACAATGCAGCTTATGCGCATGGGATATTTAAACCTTGAACATGTTGCTCTGTTTCTAACAGGCAGGGATGATTCCACTTTCTAAGACACTTTCCCTTTCAAATAGACTCACTTGCCTACACTTACTAATGTGCAAAATGTTCTGTAGAGCACATTCATGCCAGCCAAAGGCAAAAAGCTACTTTACAAGGTAAAGTCTCACACTCAGGAATACTTCCTCTGAACTAGTCTAGATTTACTCTTTATTATTTCTTCTCTCTTCTGCCCCTTTGCTTTGTTCAAGATAATTCTTCCCCCTGCTTACCCTCCAGTTGTCCTGCCAGGCTCAACATGTTCTAGCTGTAATCTTCACTATAAATCCCTCTCCAGCTCATATCAAGTTGTGTGCTTTCCCCTGACTACACGAGGCTTCTGAGCCCTGAATGCATGAGGAAACTTGATAGCTACCCCACCTCCCAGGGCTCTCTTCTCAGTTTCCCTGTTCCTAACTCTCGTGCGCTGGATCCCTTGTGAAGTGCCTTAATATCAATGTTTGCAACAAAACATTTTTTTTCCCTCCAGGAATGGGGAGTGTTGTCTAGTCTTCACATTTAGGATTTGGAAGTAAAATTTTAATTGCCTGACAACAGCGTTGCCCTACTGTTTAAGAACATTTCCTTGGGACTTTGCATTTCTTGCAGAGTTAAGTGTTTGAAAGATTAAAATTATCCTCTCTCCTCTCTCAGGCTCACAGTACAAGTACCTACTGGCATTGCCTCCTTCCCAAATGAAATCATTCACACACCCCAGGCTTGGGCCCAGAAGAAATACACCAACATAGTTTCTTTCCATTTCATGCCTCGAGGTGGCCACTTCGCAGCTTTGGAGGAACCTAAACTTCTTGCTGAAGATATTCTGCAGTTTGTTGGGAAAGTAGAGAAAGAGCAACTTTGGAGAAAGAAAAAATAACTCTCCTAACAAACAGCAGGGTAATTCCTTATAGCTTAGTACATGTACAGGCCTTACGAAGTCTCCTGTAATCTGTGTAATTAGATCTTGTTCTTGGCCAGATGTGAGAGGGCAGAAAGAGAAAGGCTGTCTATCTTGATGAGATACTACTGTGGGGACCTACTGATTTTGGCTTGTGGGTTTGTTTTTTTGTTCAGCTAGGCTAAGAAAGTAGCATGAAGATTACTTAGTTATCTTCTTCCCCAAGCACAGGATTCTAAAACCTGCTCTGTAGTATTCCTGACTCTTGCTTTGCAATTGAAAAATAGACCTTACAACTAATAACATAACGAATAACGTTCAATTGTTATGAAAGGCTTTTTCTTCACAGCAGCAGGAGCTGGTGTAGGTGTGAGCTTCCTCACTTCAAGAACAGGGACCAGCCTAGCAAGACTGAACTTGCATGAGTGCATCAGTTCATCAGCATAGATGATCTACAGTACCCTTAAACTAGCCAGCTGGCTGCTGCTGGCTGCCTTTTCTCTTCCAGCCTGGGCTGTTTAAGCAGCTTTCTGGCTGTGAGGAAGCTCAGCTCCACTGCACATGGGCTCCTGGGACAGCAGCGTGGCAGGAGCAGCTGAAACGCACAGGCGCCTGCAGCTTGGACCAGGAGGAGGGGTGGGGTAGGAGTAATTATAGCCTAAGTTACCTCTGCTCTGAATTTGTATTCTTAATTAAAATCATGGCCCTGGAAAAGCTCAAGACAGTGTGGCTTTGCACTGCTTCTGCAGGGTATTGTAAACACCTCTTACTAAAGAATGAAGATTTGATTAATTCAAAATTGAAAGAAACTTGCATTAAAATTTTGAATAATACCTGTGTCTGTCTTAATTTTTTTAATAACAGATTTGGCTTGGTGACAGCAAAGAGAAGTGTCAATTCAGAACCTTTTGATTCTGTACTGCATCTGTTACAAAGGTCAGACTGAAGGCAAACTGCTCAAAGAAAATTGAATTTGAAGGGCTGTGTGTTTTTGCCAGCACCAGTCCCTAGTGTGTGCCCTTGAGCTTCAAACACTCAGACTGTATCCAGATGACCGATTTCAGCGTGGTTTTGTTCTAGTCACTTCTGATGTACTTCCATACCGCTCCAGGCACAGGGAAATATAATCCACCAATAATACTTGCATGGATTAGTATTATTTCACAATATGCATTGAAAGGGAAGCTGTTAAAAAAGCGTCACACCCAACAGAGCCCTGCTCCATCCCCCAGGGCTTTAGACTCAAGAAGACCATGTAGGTTGTTTCCTAGAAGGCAAGTGAACCCTCCCACCGGGCACATTTGAATCTTTTGTGTTCAAAGCCACCGTATCTGCCATGACAGAATCTCATTAGGGCAGATGCGTTGGAGACCAGCCTGGGTCAGTTTTCAGAGCCAAGGTGAGACCTCTCCCCTGCCTTCTCTGCTTCTGCACCTGGGTGCCAGGAGGGGAAGGCAGGGGTAGCTCTGAGGTCTCCCTACAAGATTTGCCTGCAGCGCTGCCTTAGGCCGTCAAACTGCACTTGAATTCTTTAAGACACCAAGCTGGCTCTAGAATAGCAGTGAGTGCTAATTCTACATTTACATGTTTCATTAGTCAAAATTTGTTGCTCTCACTCACAAAATACTGTGTGGCTCAGGCACGTCTCTTTTGAATAGACAGGAAGCCAATACACAATCATTCACTTTGTCTAAAAACAGACTGTTCTCAGAGAAGACCATCCCCAAACGTGTTTCAGGTGCAGTGTATGGAAAAAAGGATGCTTGTTCAGGAGGAGTCAAACTCAGCTCTGACAAAGACAGCTGTTTACACGCACCAAGCCTTGATCTCCAGCCAGTTGTTTTTGCCTTACTTCTGTCCCCTGTGTGGCCTTACATTTCAGAGCTGGAGTTCATCCTCTCTCATCTCCAGCGCACGTGCAGACAGCTGCTGGAGGGGGAGGGAGCGCTGCCATACGCCGATACCACTGACTGCTTCCCCAGGGATGGCTCAGTCACAATGCAGATAAAGTACGCGGGAAGGAAGTTTTTATACGATACCTGCCAAACCGATTTTCAGATGCGAATAGAAGGCTGAAGGCATTTTCTCTCTCCCTTCTGGAGCAGATCTTGAAGGGGCCCAGCCTCGGGGAAAAGAGAAACAATCAAGACTGTTTGGTGATTTTACACTACAGCAGCTCATCCAGGCTCAATCACCAGTGAGAACTGGACAACACCCAACTGCCTGTAGAACCTTTCTATTTTTAAATATGCCTCACAGGGCTCAGGAGTCTGAGACAATGATAACAAACACAGGCAGTAAACAAGCACGCCCCCGCCCTGCTCTGCACGCCAGGTAAGTGCACTTCAGCCTGCTACAGCTGCCAGCTTGCCACCACTGTTGGTGTTACTTAGTATAGAAGATAGGCATGGAGACACTAAACCCTCAAAATAGGTTTGCTTAGGTACCATCTGAAAGAGGAAAAAAAAATGGGGACCCAAAAGGTGCAGACTTTAGAACCTCATAAACTGTAACTAAACACCTGTCATATAGCAAAGGTTGTTCTGAAGTCTGATGTCGCACTGCTCAAACCTGAAGCCCACAGCTATTAGCAGCTGTTGTTGGTCACCTGCTTCTCAACACTTTGATACAAAGATTCAGTGAGATCGTATGACAGTGTGAAAGACTACAAAAGGCCCAGTTAGAAATTAACCTGGATTTGAAAGTAAAAGATTGTAAGAAAAGCTTTTATAAATACATCAATAACAAAAGAACGAACAGAGAAAGCTTCCATCCCCGGCTAGATCCAGAAGGTAGTAGAGTTATGAAAGATGAGGATAAGGCTGAGGTGCTTAATGCCTTCTTTGCCTCAGTCTTCAGCAAAAGTAACACCTGTACTCAGGGAAGCCAGGCCCCCAAGCCAAGAGAATGGGACCAGGAGAAAAATGTCCCCCCCGCAATTCACAAGGAGATGGTCAGGGATCTACTCCTCCACGCTGACATCCATAAATCTATGGGGCCAGATGGGATTCATCCTAGAATCCTGAGAGAGCTGGCAGAGGTGCTCACCAGGCTGCTCTCCTTCATTTATCAGCAGTCCTGGCTGCCTGGAGAGGTCACAGCTGATTGGAAGACAGCAAATATAACACCCATCTATAAGAAGGGAAAGAAGGATGATCCAGGAAATTATAGGCCTGTCAGTTTGACTTCAGTCTGAGGAAAGCTGATGAAGCAGATCATCCTGAGTTCTATTATGCAGCACATGCAGGACAACCAGGTGATCAGATGCAGTCAGCATGGGTTTGTGAAGGGCAGGTCCTGTTTAACAAACCTAATCTCCTTCTATGACAGGGTGACCCATTTGCTGGATGAAGGTAAGGCTGTGGATGTCATTTATCTTGACTTACTTTAGTAAGGCATTTGATACAGTTGCCCACAGCATTCTCCTAGAGAAATTAACTGCTCTTGGCTTGGATGGACGTACGCTTCGCTGGGTGAAAAACTGGTTGGGTGGTTGAGTCCAAAGAGTTGCAGTCAATGGAGTTCAATCCAGTTGGCAACTGGTCACAAGTGGTGTCCCCCAGGGCTCAGTACTGGGGCCACTCCTGTTTAACATCTTCATCAATGATTTGGACGAGAGGATGGAGTGCACCCTCAGTAAGTTTGCAGCTGACACCAAGCTGGGTGGAAGTGTCGATCTGCTTGAGGGCAGGGAGGCTCTGCAGAGGGGTCTGGGTAGGCTGGATCACTGGGCCAAGGCCAACTCAATGAGATTCAATAAGGCCAAATGCCAGGTCCTGCACTTCAGCCACAACAACCCCCAGCAGCGCTACAGGCTTGGGCAGGAGTGGCTGGAGAGCTGCCAGGCAGAGAGGGACCTGGGGGTGTTAATAGATGGCCGGCTGAACGTGAGCCAGCAGAGTGCCCAGGGGGACAAGAAGGCCAATGGCATCCTGGCCTGTATCAGAAACAGTGCAGTGAGCAGATTTATCTCTATTCAGCTTTGGGGAGGCCTCACCTCGAGTACTGTGTCCAGTTTTGGGCCCCTCACTACAAGAGGGACATTGAGGTGCTGGAGAGGGTACGGAGGTGGCTGCAAAGCTGGTAAAGGGCTTAGAACACAAGTCGTATGAGGAAAGGCTGAGGGATCTGGGGCTGTTTAGCCTGGAGAAGAGGAGATTGAGGGGAGACCTCATCGCTCTCTACAACTACCTGAAGGGAGGTTGTAGTGAGGTGAGAGTTGGTCTCTTCTCCCTAGTGGAGAGTCACAGGACATGGGGAAATGGATTTAAATCGCACCAAGGGAGGTTCAGGTTGGACATTAGGAAGAATTTCTTTACTGCAAGGGTTGTCAGCTATTGGAACAGGCTGCCCAGGGAGGTGGTTGAGTCACCGTCCCTGGAAGAGTTCAAGAGACGACTAGATGTTGCACTGGGGGACATAGTTTAGTAGGTTGATAGGGCTGGGACAAAGGCTGGACTCTATGATCTTCAAGGTGTCTTCTAGCTGAAACTATTCTATGACTCTATGAAAATTCAACTATGTGCCAGCTGTAAAGCCTGCCATCGGTTCCCCTCTCCTTTTTCAAAATAATCATCTGTTTTTAACAAAACACAGCCAGCCCCACTGCTTGTAGTACAAGGCTTAATACTAATGAAGTGTTTATGGGCTAGTGATAGCATCTGCATCAATTCCTGCGGGGAGCAGCTCTCCCATGAGCCTGAGATTTGGGTTTGATAACCACCTTGAGTGAATCCAGACTCGCTTGTGATACTCTCCAGTATTAGCTAGTGAGCAATTTTTCTGGTACGGTACTACAGTGAGCAGTGCAAAAGTCAATCAGGTAATCAGAAATAGTTGTTTTAACATTTCTGTTAGCAAGTAGCTGTGTATCAGATTATTGCAATAGCATTAAGCAGTAAGAAAGGATTCCCCAGTCTCTTATACTTGTTCTTACTGAAGTGAGCCAGCTGAGTACCTGCCGTTCAGACAGTAAGTCTCCTCTACCAGCCAAATTTGCTGCTGTTGGGCTGGCTGAGCTATTTCTTGGGAATAAGGACCCTTGAAATAGTAGCTACAACCTTAAGGAGAACCCAGGAGCACTCTGATGCTCAAAACAGTTTGTTTTGCTCCACAGCCATTTCTGGACTGAAACTACCCCAAAGTCTCTGCTCAAAGAAACTGCTATTCTAAAAAAAGCTGTTCCTCCTTAAGTGGCTCCAAAACATTTGTTTGTCCCACACCAAAACCAGAAGTAGCTGACCTAAATGCTGCCTTTTAATTAGCCAGTTATAGCCCATGATGAGCCTGGATAAGAGGTTCAGAACCATGGAGATGCCACTGAAAATAAACAGAATTTAGACTCTGCCCCCCCCACAGCTGAAGCATGGTGGAAAGTATCTGCTTCTGGTACAGAAAAACACTAGTAAGGTCATCATCATCTCGCACAGCTCCAGCTAGAAGAACTCTCACTACAACCAAATTTGACTTCTGATTTTTAAACTACAAACCATAAAGTCCTGAAAAATCCAAGGCTAAATGCAGCCTTTGGACACCTTATACAACTAACCAAGATGAGGTTTCATATATATTAAATAAAAAAGTCAGGCATTACTCAGCTTATGAATGAAAAAATATGAATAGAAATCACACTTTCGTATGAAAAAGGAAGTTAAACCATCGTTTGGTGAAAAATAGAATCTGTGAAGTCTGGCATCACAGTTAGATCTAGATCCATAAGGGGCACTATTCATCATCACTGAGTCAGCTGGAATTGCTCGGGGGCAGGGATTGATCGGCTCAAGACAGTCAATCAGATGTACATTCTGTTTTACAGAAGGTGCAGTACATAATGTGCATTTAATGAAGATACATTTTTGTCTGAAAGAGGGATGGAAAGATCCTTCTGGATACTGTGGGAAGAGACAAGGAATAAATCCATATTGATTTCAGGGTAGCTTATTTTAAAACACTGAGAAATGATGCCACTTGTTTTACTTGCTGCAATAGCACTTTAAGGAACATAACTCACAGTAAAACCATCTTGCATAGGATTAGTTTTCTTTCATGGAAGAAATATCCTGTGCAGTGCCAGACAGCCCTGATGGTGTTATGCCAATGCTGCTAGAAGAATTAGCCCCATTACAATTGTCAGTTGTCTTCTGGAGAGCAGTATTTATAAACAGATCTGTGCTGAGTGACAGCTCTTTGCCCTTGTAGTCCAAACGTCAGTCTTAAAAATACCTTCCTGATTGGATTTTGAGATGTTAAGGATGCTCATGCTCTCTCCCTGTGTTTAATAACTTCAGTTCTGAGGATAGGATGAACAAAAAATGAGATTGAAGTGACGAGTTTCTTTCTTCTTAAGTGAAAGATAATCCCCCTTTGCAGCAGATGATCCGTGCAGAGGGAGTGCAGAACAGAGGAGAGGTGAACAGACACATGAGAAGACAAAACTACATTCAGCGCTGCCCAGCTGCTGAGTCAAAGATGCCAACACAACAAAAACTTTACATGAAAACTGACTCACAACTGTTCCAACAGCAAAAAAGAGGTGCAAGGAGGGAAACTGACTGTTTCACCTTGCCTACGCTGCCTGTCCCAGCAGCTGCTAAGGGCCCAGCATCCCACTTTGCAAAGCCTCCTGCCCTCAAAGGACTCTGGCTGTGTCCAAGCCCAGCTAACGTTCCTCCCACTCCGTACGGCATCCCTCACTCAGCTTGGGCCTCAGCTCTCCGTCCTATGTAAAGACTCATAGAATCATTAAGGTTGGAAAAGACTTCTAAGATCATCAAGTCAAACCATCAAGTAGTTCCACTCACTTCTGGACTATGGCCATCGCTGCCTTGTAGGATCCCATCTCTGCTTGGAGTGCACCTATGAACTTTTCAACTTCCCCAAATGGAGGAAAGTCTAATTTTCCAGCAGTTCTGAAGCTCTTTTGCAACCAAGCCTGCATTGTCAAGGTGGTTTTGTACATAAATACATTTATATCTCTTCAGTTAGGAATTCTTGCACAGACTCAAGGGAACCAAGGTCTACCCTTGCACTTCTGTCTCAATGGAATTTTTTTTATTGGTGGTTTGTTTTTTTTTTGCATCACCACAAGCCTTCTGGGGCTGAGAAAGATTTTTGCAGTGATCAGAAGGCATTCTTAATGTTTCAGGGAAACCAGAGGCAACAAGAGATTAAGTACTACCTCACACAAACTGAGCAGAAGAACCCACTGCAGAACACAGATATTTTAATTCTCCTACCTTTACCACTACATCATTTCCCACTTGAAGCTAAGGAACAGAAATAATTGCTTAATTATTCCTCTTACAGATGCACAACTGATTTATTTCTCATTTTTTGCCCTTTCTTTTCCAGCAGGTTCTGACTTCTGGTCTCAGAAGAGAATGAATTCTTCCTATTTTAGAAACTATTTTCAAGTTACAGAAATCAAATATAAAAGAATAAGAAATCTCTACACCTAAAGCTAGGTGTAGGGGTTTCTTTATTCTCTAAAGCTAGGACACTGTCATTAAAACAAAATATAATCAATGCCTTCAAATCACTTCCTTTTCCATTTTGCACTGTGGAGATCGATGCTGGTTTTATCTCTCTCTGTCTATAGATAGAGGAAAAAAAATACTGAGAATTTGCCTTAAGAAGAAAACTTAGAATTCAAAATAAGTTTTGACATGGAAATCTTCACTTGAAAGAAGCAACTTGGTGCTTTACATTTCTGGAGAACAGGCTGTAATAAAGTGAACTGATCTGAAAAGCCGAGTGTAAAACACTACTAAATGCATGAAAGATTTTCATACAGAAAATACAAGTTGTGTACAAAAATACATCCATCTTAAATACTCTCTGCTCTCAGTCTTCCTCCTGTACTGTCACTTTTTCTTTTTTTAAACAAGCAGACAGATACCTTTCAAAAACAGTTACTAACTTCTATCACAAACTTCACCCTTTTTTGCACGTAAAAACTGGAGGTTCACAACCACACAGCAGTAATGATACGAGAGAGCAACAAATTCTGGCTCCTATTTTATTTAGGAGTACCTTATGACACACCATACATTACATTTCTAGAACTCTATTTTAAACATTGCTTTTGAGAAAAGTGTCTTCATTAACTATTAACCAGCATTTAGTTAACCACCGAGTCTAGAAACAGATATGAAAATTTCTCTCTCCTTCTTGGCTATTTGCAGTCCCACATACAGATCTAGCAAGGGCATCAGATCTCACAAGCGCTGTCCTGTGACTTCTCAGAAAAAGCTATTTTACTTCAAGATCTAAACATGATCATCAGTTTGCAGTCTGGAAGGTAAGTGTTTTAAGGCTCTAAAATGACATATCTGTGTTGTATCATATGTATCACATATCTACGAGATCTTAGGAAAATGATAAGATGGGATGAAGCTCTGGACTGCTGAAGACCAGGAACTTGGTGTCAGTAGACACTTCCAAACCAGAGCTTTGGTGGAAAAAGAACTCCATCCAGAACTGAAGCTGGAAATATATTTAGTTTATTTAGCTAGTGAAATTCCTACTGTACACAGAGGATATTACTTTCCACTGGGCCATAAAAGTTGGTCTTGAGGTAGGACTTTCAAACCATTCAAAAATGAGCTCAGATGCACATTATGCTGGAACTCAGCCAGGAAACAAGCTGCTAGAGAAGGAAAAAACCGTCCTGTAGGAAAACAACGTTTCTTTCCAACCCTGAGTGCAGAGTCACCCTGTAATAGCAACTGCAGCCTTCTGGTTGGAAGAGGTGCGTAAAGGATGCACATTGTGTAGGGAAGCAGCTTCCTATACTGTACCAGTTAATCCATGGGGCCGCATCCATTGTTTCATCAAAACGCTAATTACAGTATGTGCAAAAGAAAGGGAGCTGATCTTGATACACGTTCTCTCCAAGCAATAAATGCTGACAGGCTTTGCTGACAAAGAGCAAGTGAAGGTAACCCAGGAGCTCTGTGTTTGAGGACCAAAAAACTGGAAAGTTTTACTTGCTGCAGCTCAGCTGCTATGGCACAACCAATGGGATCTCAGATACAAAGCAAGAGCAAGGAGTTAAGCCAAGAATGAAAAAAATCAGAGGGAAGAATGTGCCATAATAGACCCAATCTTTAGTGTCTCTGGTTTTGGTAATTTCTTTTCTGTTTTGATCCGCCAGACAGCTGTCCTCAGAAAAAAACAACTTCTGTACCTCTGAAATATCTGAAACAGGCACTTGCAGCTGTCACAGACAGGTGACAAGCAGAATCATTCGAGAAGTCTTATCTAGATTAGACAGAGAAGGAATTTGCAAGGCCACTTTAAGACACACGTCCTCTTTGAAAGTAATGACCTTGGAATTAAAACTTGTATTTCCTTTATTGTTGCAGTTTAGTGACAGAAAAAGAGACCCTCCCCAATCATCTTCCTGTGCCTCTTGACTCTCTTCTGCTAAGAGCCAGGAACAACTCTGTGGTTGCTGCTTCTAGGATAAGCCCACCCTCTTGAAAAGCTTAAAACACTTCCAAACACTAATAAATGAACTATCTGTAGCTCACGTATGAGAAAGCTTTCAGTTGGCTGGTAGCCTCTATGGGTAAGCAGAGCTAGGAACTGGGCTTCTGTAAAGAGACAAAGAAGATGGTCTAGTGCTACGCTGGGAGATCCGCTTTTGGCTCAGGACACGGGGAAAAGCCCAAAAGGTGACAAGTCATGAGTACATCCACCTAACACAAATGAGAAATTGCAATTATTTGGGTGTTGAGGATGTGTTGTGATAAGGCTGGAGGTGAATCAGATGGGCCATACGTATACAATAATCTCTAACTGGCACAGAACTAGGTATATCTAAACAAGCCAAGTGTTTCTGAAGTCTCGGCATACCATACAGCATTTTCTTAACTAGAGAAGAAAATCATCTATAGCTAAGTCTGTGCAGAAGTGTACTGACTTCTACAACACCAACCGAGCTCTGTCCTGCAACTTTTCAGAAGTTGACCCCTCAGCTGTGCCGCAGAGAGTCCCGTCCCAGACCACACTGCAGTGCTCACTCAGTGTTGAGGGTCAGACTTGCCCAGGATTCATGTTCCACAGGAGCTCTGCTGGTGGCTGCTGCTAGAACGCGAGTAAGGACTTAGCAAGGAGCGAGGTGGGGGACGACGACTTGTTCCAACTGAGCAATGCAAGGCAAGCAGCAGGCACTCGATCTCAACAAATATGGCTTCTGGGAGCTACAATCAGCAACTCCAGCTGGGCCATTTGCTTAGGCTTCCTGCCAAAAGACTTATAAAAAGAACAGTAAAGAATGTGCAATGGCTTTAAATATGAATTTCAAATACAGTGCAGCCAATATCCACATTTGTTGAGGCTTTCATCCCTCAGCTTTTCTCTAAGGCTCAGCAAGGAATGTAAGGAGGTTCTCCTGCGGATCTAATTTTATCCTCTCAGAGATATCCACCAGCATGAAGGAATGAATTAGAGCCAGTGTGGTTTCCTAATTACTTCCAGCTCTCAGAAAGAGATCCAAAAGATCCCAGGGAAGCAAGCACAACACAGCAATGCTGATAAACCAGCCTTTAATTTGCATGTTTCTATACACAGAGGTCTTGTGATAATTTACCAAGAGGTGATCCCAGCCTTTACTCAAACTACGTCCTAGTATCACAGCCATCTCTAGGAGTTCAACTGCAACAGAGCACAGTGGCAAGCAAGAATGGCTGCTCCACAGTAAGTGAAGTATGCAGGTGGTTTCCCCATCAGACACATGAACTGGTTCCTCAAATGCCAGCAGTGATTTTTTAGCAAGATGCAACATTCTATTACCTAGTAAGTTTTCTGTATTCTATTTCTGAAGCACATTAGCCTGACTGGAGGTGGGTTTATTCAAGTTCCCGTGAGAATTGGCCCTGCCTGTACTGAGCCTGTGCCAGCCACAAGGAGCTTCGTTACCAAGGTTCAGCAGCCCTCCAAGCACAAAAAGGAGATCCAGCCACTGAAGGAGTTTTTGTCCTCGGTAGGACATACAGAACCTCACAGCAGACTTCAAAAAGCACTTGTTCGAAAAAGGAAGTTAAACCACAGGGCATAAAAATCCTGCAGTACCAGCACTGTAAACCCATTAAGCGTGAGAGCCAAATTATTTGTTTGATACCTCAATTAGCATACAAGTAAGTGCCCACTGCTTCTGCAGAGACCTGTATGAGATGAGGTACTGCAGCCAGAAATGACTTAGAAAAAAATTACAGCCTTCTGATCTAATTAATACAATAGACTCTGTCTCCTCCCTCTGTCCTCACGTCTGTATGAGAGACTGAGACAAGTTAAAAGGAAAAAAAAATGAAATCTGTTGGTTTTCTTTTTTCTTGGATACCAGTCTTAAATGGCAGTTTCTCTCCAGGGTACACACCACCTCTAGTAACACCATGATCACTAAAATCAAAACACTCCACACACAGGTGCAACCCCCTGACTAAACTGCAACGCTGAAGTCCGAGCATAAAGAACTCTGACACAAATCCACGCCTCTCCACTACACAAGGTTCCTCGCTTGCCTTTTAAGAGCCAGGAGCCAATATGTACCTTCATCTAATAGGATGGGGCTTGTCATCAGGGTTATCAGAGCTCTGCGGGTTCCTTCTTGCTGCAGGGCGGGTCTCCTGCTCAGCAGTTGTCCAGAGTGCTGGTCTCGGGAAGCTGGGGTCAGTCCTGCAAGAGACTGAACATCTGCACACACTTAGTTATGGCACAAATTCTACTCCAATCTCAAGACGCTGCTGCTTTACAGACATGCTAGAAAAGGTCAAGTTGAGGAACGAGCAGTTTAACAATGAGCAGGCAACCAGAGGGCTTGGGAAGGCCAAAACCTTCTCCTACACAAAGGTCACCAAGATTCAACCCCTAGAGAAATTTACAACTATTCAAATATCTCATGGGACATTTGTTATTCTAAAGCCACATGACAGTGCTCTTACAAACAGTTCATGACATTGATCATGCTGTGAGGCAGCTAGCAAAAGAACTGTCTCAATACATTTTAAAAAAATAGTTACAAAATCAACCAAGACAGCCTGAAAATTCTCTGAAGCCAGTGTTTTATTGCTTCGTGATTGTTAGTTACTTTGACACAATGTACTTCAGAATAAACTGGCACCTATTACATAATTTTAAAACTCAGTATCTTATAGCTCATGAAATTGGCACAATAGAGAAAACCCAGAGATCTGTCATTTTGGCCCAAGATTAAAAGAAAGATAAAATGTTTACATCCTTTACTGTTGGCAGGTGAACTTTTATTGTGGAAGGCCCTTAAAAACAGTGAACAGAAACCAACAACCTAAATGCCCTCCAAATAATATATATGTATATAAAAACAATATCAGATAAATTACTCCCTTCTTCGCACTAGTCTTTTTGCTTTGGTACTTTTAGTACCTAAGTGCATAGTACAGTCCCTCATCTCTTTTAAAGAAAAAGGAAAAAAAGCATAATCAAGTCTATACTGACTACATTGGGTGACGAGAGACTCCCCCACACCATCCTGAGCGCCCACACAAACAGCATTTTCATCAGAAGTGACATTGCCTCCAGATTTAACACATCCCAGGAGGTTTATAAATACTAAAGGGTTTGCTTTTGTTTTTATTTAAAAAAACGAAGAATTGTTTTGAATAAATAAATGACAGCTGTAATAGCTGCATTTGCTTTGGTGACCAGTTATCTATATGCAGCATAAGTTATCTTCATAAGGCAAGTGATGACATAGAATAAGTGAAGTCCCTGAGGATCAGCATCTCTGTGTTCAACATGTTTGTTTCACAATACGTGTAGACAGCCTGGAAAACAATCAGTCCCAAGTCATTCGCTTTTTAATCTCCCAGCACAGCTGCAGACCACACCATGAATTATTTCTGTACCTCTTCTGTTGGTAGGAGTGCGTAAATAAAGCAATACTTAGTAGGTTGGTGGCGGTGGAGAATTAGTTCTCCTAAACCTGGACCAAGTGCTCCACCTTGTGTTAGTCCTCAGCATTCAAAGTGAACCTCCCGATGCCTGCTCAATAATCGCAGATCCCGCAGGAAAGCTTACGATTCCTTCAGCCTGTGAAGAAGTGGTGCCCATGGTGCCATACGATTGCTGCTGCTTACAGTCAAGTGTCGTCCTTTCTGTAGAATGAGGATGCAAAACTCGGGGGACGTACATCTGAAATCACAAGCGTTAAGGACTTTACTAGTCTCTCAAAGCATAACGTCGGGATAATTCACGCAGGGTCATTTTTCCCCTCGCCACTCTTCATCCCATTCTTCACCTTAACACCTAAGGCCTTTTGCACCCTAGCGGAGGCTTCCTGGTGCAACACTCGCCTGTCCTTGTAGACCGTGGCGCAAAGGCCTCTACTCCTACCTCAGTCCTACATCCTTTTTTAGTGACGTGGCAGGTTAAGACACATCACAGCTTTCAAAGTCACACAGCAGCGGCAACTGACTGCATTGGGCAGCTGTCCAGATGTGAGGATCTGTGTGGTGACAAGGCCCAGAACACAGCATACAGAGCTGCTGGAAGGAGCATGTCTCAACTACTCCCGAAACGTCAGCCGAAGGTACTTCTGGAACACCACCCTGGGCACAGTCAAGGAGCCCGCTGCAGAACTCTCTGGTCCCACACACATATGAAAAGTCCCAGAGGCCATCTGGACTAATACGTCCTACACGAGCTCTTTGGTAAGCAGGGTGAGTAATTAAGGTTTTGTCTAGGAAATGTAAGAGAATATCAGTAACTCTTAACTTCTTACAGAAGATGTTGGGATGGTTGGTACATCTGTGTCGTTTCCTCTTTCATTTTGAGGGTCTTCAATCTATAACCAGTAACAGGTTGGGGAAGGAACAGAGACAGTATCAACTCGGTAAGTCAAAACAATAGACAGAAATCATAATTGCCCAAAAACCTGCACAGACAGATCTCTGTGCAGTGCCAGTACTCTTTCCTTCAATCCTCTCACATACTCCTCCCGTACTGCTCTCTCCTCTCAAATTCGGTTCCTGCGAACACCGACAGGCTCCCTGCTGTGCCAAGAGACCGACCTCCACCATCTGCCCTCTTTACCCATCTTACTGGAATGCACCTTTGTGGAGCAAAGCTGCCAGCAAGCAGGCACAAACAACCCAGGAGGAACAGCTAGTGCCACATCAAGCACAAAGGGAGGTGCCAAAAGGTGTCTGGTATCCATCACTTACCTTATAATGCAGTGGGCTCAGGTACTTGAAACAGCCGAAACAAGTATAAGCCAAGCAAATGACAATTGTGATGTTGACAACTAGCAAGGTAAACATGGTTGTAGGTGCTGTAAAGCCTAGAAAAACATCCAGAGAACATAATATAAAAATACATAGCAGGAAAACAAACAAACCTTTACTTTATCTTCCCCATTTTCAGAAGACTTGTGGGGTTTTTTTGTCCTTAGAGGACTGGGCACACCATTGCCAGGCACAAACAGGAGAACCTTATTACACACAAACCTCCTTGACTGCTAAAACTGCTGACCAAGCTGTTTTCCCAGCTTCCGTAAAGGCCAAGAAATGCAGCTGCAATACTTGGAACAGCAAACAAGACTCAGAGCGGTTCTCCTTCTCCTCCCTCGGTCATCTATTTTGGACCCCCTTCTAAACCACTTTCATTAATCTAAACGACTCTCATTAATGATCTGTGAAATGTAATAGATACAGAGCCCATTCATTAAATACAACAATGGCATCAGACGGCTTGCAAGCAACCCAAAGGAAAAAATAATAATAATTTTTTTTTAAAAAAAGATACTTTGATAGATTAGACAACCCCAACTTCTTTCAAGGAAAAAACCAAAACCACGAAAACAAGCAGTAAGACGAAGCTGTATGAAGTTGTAAATAACTACAATTTGGCAGGAAAAATGACATGTAGATAGGAGGGATAACAAGCCTGTAGCACTGCAGAATACAACTGATGACTACAAGCTGGAAAGCAGTCAACAGTGTGATGCTATCACAGAACATGGGAAGAGGAGGAAGAGAAAAAAAGCAAGTCCCTGGTACCTACACAAAATAATTTGACACTACTGAGTCTTCAACCTGAGCAGCTTTGTCCAATTAGGATGCCACAACAAAATACAGACAGAATTAGGAGGAATCCAATGAAAAGGAACAAGAGAAGGAACTGAGTAAACATGAGGTAAGCAAAGGGTAAGTTTTTCTTCGGGGTGGGAGGGAGGTAGGGAGGGAAGAGAAAGGAGGTGGGAGAGAGAGAGAGAGAGAACATGGTAGCAGCCTCTAGTACGGGAAAAAGCTAAAGATTACAGTGACTTATTATTCTCCAGGTCCACTGGGGAAATATTCTGAAGAAATTAATCTCATTTTGCAGCAAGGATGACTTGAATAAGATATTAGGAAAAAAACCCACTCAAACACAAGCCCTAGCTGTTTCCAAGCTTCTTTAGTCAGAAGAGGTAACACCAACCCTCAAAAATTTGTGGTAACCCCAGCATATGCAGTGGCATAGCATAGGTAAGTTTTATTTTTTTAGCAGGTTATATAAACCCTGCACAGCTCTGTTCATGAAGGGAAAACCAAACACACACATGCAAAAAAGAAAACCAAATCAGCCCCACAGACATGTCACTATTCAAACCAAAAAGGGAAGTAACAAAACCCCTTCCTGTGGGTATTCTGGAATGTCCTTCAGAAGAGTTTGTTTTTATTTACCACCTGGTGAGGCGTGTCTACACCAAAGCCAATGTCTGGTGTGAACCACCAGGCAAACAGCAAAGACTGGAGGAGAAGAAATCTCCAAAGCTCAGTTTTCCCTGCCCTGTGTCCTCAGCACTCCTCCCTGCCCGCCGCTTTGCGGAACACGGGACTGAAGCGACTGTCCCAGGAGCCAAGGCTTGAACTGCAGGTACTGCCATCGCCTTCTCTGTTGTGAGAGGCCCGGGGCACTTGAGGGGTACAACGGACGGATGGCGTGAGGGCTGAGGAAGGTAACCGCAACGGAGAAGGAAAGGGGTGACACTGGTACAGCCTGTCACCTTCTCTATGCAGAGAAGTGATGTTTGATCCTGACTGAGAAGTGGGATAGAGGTTCTGTGAGTCTTACCGTTAATATAATGAGGGAGAAAACAGAGTATTATCACTGTACTCTGCAACCAGACCAAAATATCCGTATCAGGCAAACTGTACAAATCAATGACTAAGCAATCAAGCTTTACACGCCACAAACTGATTCATTTTGCAGATAAGGAAGCAGCGCACACTTCCCCCTCCTGCCTCCTCTTTGGCACAAGAAGCAGCACTGAAATCAACATCTCAAGTCCATAGCTCTCGGACTCAGACCACTTGGGTAGGCTGCCCCGTGCACTGACAAATCACTGAACACCACCCTGTAAACAGGATCCCCTGCACTGACTAAGCCAAACACGGTAACTCAGCCTTTATTTTCCATTAGTAAGTTCCATGATGAATGATGGTTTTACCACAGCTGCAAAATCAGAAAACTTTATAATAAAGATTTAATTTTTACTACGCCAGGTTTTCCTTTATAACGATTAGAGGTACATCAACTGCTGTGTGTTTGGAGTTGATTTCTCCAAAGCACTCTCTAGAAATTCTACTGTTATTTTAGAGGACATAAATTTGCTGGTCTTTCTGGTCGCAAAAGCAGCTCTCAAAACGAGAAAAAAAACAAGTTCCCAAATATACAACTAATGCAGGGACATCTGCTCAACTCCAAGGACAGCCTGAAGCGATAGTTGCGACTAACTCTTACATCCACAGGGAGCTCTCTCTAAAGTTGGATGACAGTCTGCCAACAGTATCTCTTTTACTCCTGGTACACTAGAAGAACAAAACACAAGCACAGCAATTCGTCATCAGTGCTGTAAAAGCAGAGAAGAGGGCAAAATACAATTAGATACTAACGGCCTCCTTCCCAAGAAGGGAAGCTCAACGCCTTCCAGCATCACCAGCACCCCTGTTCCATGCCAGATGCTTCCTCCTCCTCTATTATGGCTAAGAATCCAGAAGCTATCACCTACCTCTTCTGATGTCAAAGCTGTTAGTACACCATAGCCAATACTATCAATGCGGAGCATCAACAAAACTCAGAACATCCCTATTTTTAAAGTGAGTTACACAGAAAACACGAGTTATTAAATTACAGTATGGGGAGGAGAGTCACCATCTCACTGTTGTCTTCCACATGACGTTTGACAGATAACGTAGAACGCAGATCTGACTAGCGTTAGCCAACATTTTAACAGTTTTTTCTAAATGACAACGGAGTCCAGCTGTACAACAGAGGCAGTAGCCAACTTGCTTGGGCAAATCAGACTTAGGCACACTGCACAAATGCAGGTAGTGAAGCTGAAGACCATCTCACTAGGAAAAGCTCATTCTGAACAGA
This sequence comes from Trogon surrucura, assembly GCA_020746105.1. Taxonomy (NCBI): domain Eukaryota; kingdom Metazoa; phylum Chordata; class Aves; order Trogoniformes; family Trogonidae; genus Trogon; species Trogon surrucura. Next base: position 107,945,049 of record CM036618.1, read on the forward strand.
TCTTGATTTATTAACCATTTTTACTGTCACTCCACAGCTCAATTGACCAATTCAAACTCCACAGACTTAGGTAACACATGATCTCCTGTAAAAAAAATATGTTAACTTAAACTGTTAATATAGAGGTTCATGTGAGCCATCTCCATCAGAGGTAGAGGCAAACTTAAGTAAGCTGCAAATATTGTATAATTCAGTGCCACAGGTAACCACCATGACTTCCCATTTATGGAAGCAAAAAGAAAAGCTCACAAAAACTACAAAACTTCACATGTAATTTAGATAAGTTGGCAAGAGAGCTGGGAGGTGCTTCTAGGGGGAAAAAGGTAATACTTACCCAGCCGCAAAAACGAATAAAAGTAAAGCCAGAAAAGACAGAGAATTGGAGCTGCAAGGGCCTGATTGACAGCTGCAAAGTGCATCTTCTTCTCCAGCTTGGCAGGGAGATATGCATAGTAAAGGTTGTAACGGTCAACCATGTGCTTCAGGAGTATGTATATTAAACCTGGAAGGAGAGCCAAGGAGACGTTGCTGAAGACTTCATGAAAAAAAGCAGCAGTTCTGTGTGGAGATCTACACTAACCGACTGACTGAAAAATCTAGTTACCAACGGTGCCTACGGGCCAAACATGAGTAACAGCTGCGTGACAGCAGCCTGCTCCTCAGTTTTTTTTGCAGTCCCAGCCCAAGACCCCCAGGATCTTCCCATCCCTCCCCCTCTCCACACACTTCTCTGCAGCACCACTCGTGGTCCCAGAGACTACCCAGAGCTCCTTCCTAGTGCGGGCACACAAGGCCAAGTCAGTAGGGAAGACTTGGTAACTCCTCCACTGCTGTACTGGTAAGGAAGAAAGATCTAATGGTGGGTTAACATCTCCCTCTCAGCCTTCAATAGATTCATGACTGGATTTTAAGTCAGCTATTTCTTAACCCAAAAATTAGGCAGTTACTGCTGCGCCAGCTATGAGCTGCAACAGCTCTGGTACGCAGTAGCACATTCAGCTATTTACAACCGCAGACTAAATGGAATGTAAATAAATATCAAGCACATTGTTACAAAAATATTGGCCGCATTCTCCCAATAATAAGGTTGTTCACTAAAACCAGTGCTGAACAATATCTCATTTAGCTAATTATGTTGTATCTAGCTCTCTAAGATTTTTGATTAGAAAAATACCAACTATATAAAATGATTTAGTACTTCTTATGCCTGACAAGCAGTTTCCAGAGTGAAAATATCTGTAGCTGCTGAAATGGTTGTCTAGATGTAATTCTTATGACAGTCCAGAATCTCTGTGAACCAAAGATGCAATAAAACAAGATGTAAATCATGTCACAGTCACTAGAGATGGACAACCGTCTGTGAGTTCTAGACAGATTGGTAAGTTTCTTGCACACCCATATAGGATTTAATGCCTGATACAGGAAGAAGGTAGTCAAAGCCAGATAGGTAGGCAACTTAAGGCAGGAATGTTAAATTTGTTCATGGGACAGACATAAACCAACTGAATAAGAAAAACATGTTAGAAGAAGAGAGGGCTGTGACTCAGATCTGGAGACCTTCTCACAGTCCTGTAGGATTGCAGCTCCATCTGCACCACAGGTCAGCTGTGCTCCACCCACATGCCCTGAACTCCTGGTTAACAGGTTTTCTAAGGCAGCCAATGCAACAGAGCACAGAACATTTCCTTTTCTGGCCAAAGGGAAGTTATGGTATTCACCAAGTCCCAGCAAAGCAGTCAGCACATTGTTAGGTCATATCCCTGGGGACAGAACTACGGAGCACACGCTGCCCACAGCGCACTGATGCTCACTCGCATTGAGGACATGGAATTTTAGATCAATGGTTCGCAATGCAGAGGAGCTCTAGTAGTGAAAAGGACAGGTAGTTTTCCAGTTTCTCACCGCTGGATCAACACACTTATTTTTGTGCTTCATTTTTCATACATCAGTCAAACTTTAGGACAAAACTTATTTCATGTGCCTAAAGGATTTGGGGATCAGAATGTCTCAAGTCAAGTTCAGTAGCTTAAGGTGGACCTCCAGGATGGGTAAGCTCTGCAGCTTGCTTTTCACAGACCTTAAGAACCCACAGACAAAAATAATCCCCTCATCCCAAAAACCTATTTAAACTATTATGCTTAACTATCAAAAAACACCAGAGCTAATACACACAAACCTGAGAAATAAAATAAGCATCTAACAGCCTTTAAATATACTTTCAACTTCTAAAGGCAGTACAAGAGTGAAGTAATTCACCATCTTTTGCCTTGTTTTTCCACAAGAAGAGAAGGAAACTTAGATCCAAGTCCTAAGGATTACCATTATTTGAACTGGAATAAAAAGGTAGAACTGGGCTTTCCAAACCTCCCACGTGCCCCGATCTCGCTCACGCAATGCCCGCAGCTGACCGGAAAACTTACCAAACGGGACAATGATGGGACAGGTAATGCTATAGGCCATGATGACAGTGAACACACACAACATCCAGGCATACATTGCTCCAAATTCATATTCAAATGCTTGTTGCTAGGAAAAAGAACATAACACCCAAAAACTCTTATGTCATCTACCAATGTGTCACGAGTTAGGAACAGATTCATTAAAGCAACAATTCGCCTTCTCTTATTCTCTCCCTAGGAGAGATCAGTTATTTCCCTGAGAGGCGCAAACGACGCAATCAGAGAGATGAAGTGTTGTGCATTTTAAGCATTGGTACTTACAGAAAACGCACTTTTTCTTTCATAGCCTTAAAGTAATTCCTCATGGGATCTGTTTTCATGTGCAAGAAGCAACTACTTAAACCCAGAAGGCAGAAAATAATTGTGCCAAACTCAGAACCTTCATCTCACTGCAGAACCCATTGAATCTGCACTGTTCCTTGTGTTGGCTTTCCCAGTACGGAAAGCTCCAGGTATCAAAAGCTTTGGTGTGGTCAGCATTCCCAATTTTTTCCTCTTGGGATAAGGAAATCAATATAAATTATTTTTAATAATAAGAGCAAAGGGTAATATGCAATAGTTAACAGAAGTAAATGTTTACTTCTTAAGTGGAACTCCCTCCCACCCATGAAAAAAAAAAACAAACAATAACAGGGGCAGCTGTAATACAGACTTAAATTCCCACTGCAACATCCCCAAGTTCAAGCTGCAAGACAACACAATCAGAGTCTACCACTTAAATGCAAAACTTAAAATGCAATACAGACAAAATGTACATATTTTGCTAGGTGTACGTTCAGAGTAAAGTACGCTGCACACACTTGAGGGCAGACAGAAGAAACTAACTACAGACAAGCTCAAACTTAAAAACCTAGATTATTAGATAAAATCAGGATTATCCTATAAAATCCACATCATAAAACTCCGAAGTGGAGCTATGAAGAGAACAATATCTCCAGTTTAGAGCCCATGTTTTGATTTCTGACCATTTCTGACCTGAATAAATACCTCCCTGCTATCTCTGCTGCAAATTAAGGGAATATCAGCCTGTCATGGATAAGTGAAACAAAAGCCCAAAAAAAAAAAAACCCCAAACAGACAGGAGATTGTAGTTTGCAGTATGAAGGATGGGGGCTCCCAATGTTTCTGAAAAGGATCAGTCCTTTAACTGCCTCTTGCTAAGAAGGGCCTCTGATACCTGTTTAATGTTTTTCCTCTCTGCTGTGGACTTGGCCAGTATCATGCGTATGGTGTAAAGGATGAGGCCAGGCAGGCGCAGCAGCTCCATCCCGTTGCCGACGAAAGCAGAGGCAATCACGTAGTTCACAAAGAAGGCTCCCTGGTCAGGCAGAAAGACACATCTGCAAGAAAAGAGATCAGAAGCTGACCGGAAAGCAGACAAGCAAATACAGCATATATACAAATCTCTTGCCATAGAATCATAGAATGCATTGGGTTGGCAGGGACCTTTAAAGGTCATTTAGTCCAACCCCCAAAAGGATAAGCACCAAACACCCTAAGAAGTGGCTAGAAGACTTTCGATAATCTTACTGAGACTACTAGAGAGCTATAAATGCACTGAGTGTAGTTTAGTGAACTGTAAGATCCTATCTCACTTTGGATGAGGAATAAATTGTTCACGAAAAGATATGGCAGTCTAGTTGGTGGCTGACATCAGGACAACAGCATCGTTTGAGGTCTGCAACAGCAGTCCAAGATAAGGTAAGACAGCAACAGAGCAATTGTCTCTCCTAGCTTAGTAACTCCTAATTGTCTTGTTACTGATTCTGAAACAGCATTTGGAAACCTGACTATTAATTGAATTAATGGAAACCTAACTAATAATTGCATTCTATGCTTTCCCTCCAGCCACGAGAGCTTATAATAACCAATACCTGCAAATTTGCAATGTTTGTTTAAAAACATTCATATTTCTTAAAATCAAGAGTTAATGTATTTCAGAAAGAGAACTGCTGCAGCTATTTGGTCTCGCTGTAATTCTTGGGAAGATCCCATGTCCATGATACACAACAATCCTCAGTACATTTTCTAGTTCTCTCTCACCCGCCTATCATCCTGTCCTTTCTCGTCTTCTACAATATTTTGCAAGTATTTTGGGAAAATAACCATCTCTTTATTGACTATTAGCATACATTAGCTACCAGGAAAAAGATGTGGATTTCTTCATAGCAAAATCCCTTCCATTTCCCTTCCCTTATTCAGAAGCTCAGCATCATCCCACAGGGTACAATCCCCCCAAGGAAGTTTTAATAAATGCTAAGCAAGGTTAGTCAACATAAAACAAAATAAAAAGTGCTAGGTATTCCTTTAGCAAAGAGCAGCAAATACTTACTCCAGCCTAACTGCAGAATCAGATGATTCTCTGTCAAACAGCCAACGGAAGAAAAAATCAAGGCTGAAAGAAACATGGTTAATGTAATTCAGTCTCCAACAGCTTAGTAGTGTTTAAAATTGCTTCTTTAAGTAGTTCAGATCAGAATAATGCATAGAGAGAATTTAATCAAAGAATCTGAACACTACTTGAGATTTACCAAAGTTACCAATAGTCAGAAATAGGAAAAAAGGATCAAATAAAACAGAAACACCTACTTCATACTAAAGTTTTAATGATTCATTTCGAGCAGATATGACATAGACAGGACAAACACGTGGTACCCACTTAACCAGGCAAACAGCCAAATATTGTCAAGGTGGAAAGAAAAAGATAACTAACTGAAGTATTAAGACAGAATCAGGAAATCAGGTTCTCAGCTATGATGGTGAATATTGGCAACTTTCAGTCATTCGTCTTACAAGGTCTTAAATACCTTTGCTAAACAAAAAGTCAGCCTTTGGAAATTTTAAGGGCTATGAGGCGCTCAGATGAAAGATGAACACTGAAATCTAATGCACAATAACAATACAACCATACACACTGGAGAAAGCGGAGGAACATCACCTATACCTCAACTAGCAACTAAAAAACAGAAATGAGATTACAGAATAGTAGAATCATTTAGGTTGGAAAAGATCTTTAAGATCAAGTCCAACCATTAAGATAAGCAAGATGATTCCCTCAAATCTTTTGTGGACATCAAAAAGAGGTAAAAAAAAAAAGTTTTCTTTCTCCTTTTTTATTTTTAGCCGCCTTTACATAAGCTACAGAGAGAACTGAGAGCAACCAGCGCTACCTTGTTTAAAACCCGCCTTTTTCTTTTTCATTTATGTTTCCTGTGCTTGACTGAACCTCAGTCCAAGCATCCTGACAAGTAACGATTCAAATGTTAACATTCACAATAATCACTCTAGGGTTCTCTCAGATCTGAGCAATAGGTCCTTAAAGTAATGTCTCATACGATAAAAATACTCACACATGACTCCATTAAATTATGATTCTTTACCTGGTCAGACCAAGGGAGGGCAGAATCAATACCATGAAGATCAAAAATATGTAGACTTTATGCATCATTATTCTGTTCTCTGCAGATCTAACAACACAAAAAGTCACCGAGTGAGAAACTCACACAAAACACTTCCACACACAAAGGTATCTTCTCGGGCAAAGAAAATATTTCTGAACGTTAATCCAGACTCGGGATTAGCATCACGACAGGTCTGGGGCACGAAGCAAAGCGATGCATGACAGTTACAGCTGGTCTCTCATCCAACTATACTCACATCTTGCAACAGCTTGTAAACAAACAGCTCTTCAAGTGTTATGCCAAGAGGGATTAGGCAGTTCGTAGAAAAAGGGCACCACTGCCAAGAAACCAGACACTTGGACAAGCTACTTGACTGTCCTTGCCAACTGTCAAGTCTCAGGGAACAACATGACACTACTCATGCTGCACCCCTACTACAGTAGCAGGAACATCCGTCTAGCGACACATCGTTGCCAGCAAACCACAGCAACTGCTATAAACAATTTGGATTGTTAAAGGGCTGATGGAGTAGCCCTTGGGCACTGCAGAACATATCAGTGTAACTACACCTAGGCTTGAAATCAGATCTGTGACAACTAGTAACTTGAGAAGGGCTTGAAGTTCATATGCCTAGTGCAACTACCAAAAAAAAAAAAAAAAAGTTGTGGAAAAGCATACAACTTCGATGGTTCTGGACATGATGTTTTACAAGGGAACAGTATAAAAAAATTAAAATGTCCAAAAAATTTGACCTTAGAATACCAGCCAAACCACAAAACCCCAAAATGGCTGCAGGCATTATGGAAAAAGATTGAGCAAGGTTAAGTAAAGCTGGGATTCAGTGTGCTTTTATCCGACTGTAGGTAACCTGGGGATGAAATGTGGTATGGCACACCAATATGTGCAGAGATCTCCAGGTGAGCAACACATCACTGTGCTTGACATCTCTGGTCGCACCTGCAAATCTTGCATCAGCACACCTGCTTGTCCTTGCTCCCTTAGGTCTTCTCATATCACCACTGATAATAGCCAACAGCAACCGAGTTGTACACCGAGAGTAACATCCGGACCATTTTTTCCACCCAAAAAACAAAAAGATGGACGACTTATTTTACAAGTAGCATGCCAGCAGCTGTATCACGTTCTGCTGAAGTGGGATTCTGGGGTTCTGTGATGTTCTCAGCCTGGAGCGGACAGAAACGCACTCCTCCCATCTTCTCAGAGAGCAAGACAGTTCTGGGATCAGAGATGTTTCCCATACTCCTGTTGAAGCTACAGCCCCAGAGACTGCTTATATTTTTTTTTTCTGATTAAACACAAAGAGGCTGATGGGGGAACATGGGACACAAGCAAAACATGTGGTCAGATTACACATGCTGTGCTGATTACAAATTACCTAAATTCCAAAGTGTTGGTTTTAACATTAGAAAGAGATGAGAACATGGCATTCCCTGCTACAAGAGCTCTGCAGATTTAAGAGCTCCATGAAAGATAAGCACTTTCTCCATTTATTTTAGTAATTTATCTGATAAGGCTGAAACACAGAAACAAAAAATAATAAAAATCTTACTTTGTCCAGTGGGACTCCAGCAAAGTTGAGTAATAGACAATTGTTGGTAGCAAAGCTGAGAAGGACCAGAGCAAGAGTGTTGGGAAAAACTGACTGACGATGGGATTCTAGTGGGTGGAAAAAGGTAAGAATAAGTATTAAAAACATTTTAATGCAGCTGTGCTGAACAGAGGCTGCAGTATTTTGCTTTTGGTAAATTACAGCAGGTTTGACTGTGGAAATCATATTCAGACACAGTCTTAAAATTAGAGAATCACAGAATTGCCTAGATTGGAAAAGACCCTTAAGATCATCGTGACCAATCTTTCAATAAATCAGTGAAGCTCAGCACTGGTGTGCAAGACAAAAATACAAGAGTAGGACTGGGAATTAAATTCCATGAGAGTGAAGTCTCACAGCAAGTTTTTACGTAATTTACACTAGCCTGGGGAAGTATTTAAAATAAACAGTTTGCAAGTGACTTTAGCTGCAGTCCAACTACAACCAGATACATAGGCCATCCTATTTTGAATCCAATAAGCAAAATAAATCCATGGCATTTTACTTTAGAGTTTAAAATCTGAATTCTCTCCTTCTCACCATAAAAACCAAAATAAAACTTGGACTTCAAATTCTGTTTTTGGCAAAGGTCTTCCATTACAAACCTTACAATTAGATAAATTTGAAAAGCAATTTTTTTTACTACAAACAAGCGAGACATTTACGATAATATCAACTTTTGGATTAAATTACTTCAGCCTACTATCAAGGAACAAAAGAGGACTAAAGACCTGTTTCTGGATGTATGCTTTTTAATCAGCAGTGATGTAAAACAATCCTGAGAATTTCATCTGACTTACAGAAATTCTTTAATTCTTATATCTATAGCAACATTTTGGTCTAACACACAGCTATATCCACGTGTATGGGAATACTCACATTAAGGTAGTGAATAGGTTTAGTGACATTGAACTTGTCCATGGTCGAGATGATTATGGAAGGAGTAGTAAGAAAAAACAGCACAATAAAAAGAAGCAAATTAATGCAAGCCCATCTAAACCACCATTTCAATCCACGCACTGACAGATTTTTCCTGAAAAAAAAAGAGAAATACAAAACCAAGCAGTGAGGATTTGCTGTTAAAAAAAATATATATACTATCTGTCAAGTACCAGCTGGCACTGCTTTTTCTAAATTGAGCCCTCGTAGTCTCAAAGTTACATAACAAAGCACTATGCAAGTTTCAGCTGCTATTAGAAATGAAAAAAACCTGTGCGACACTTCTTGAATGGTAACACAAATTGTGCTTGCAAAAGGAACATATTTAGTCTTTCATAACACAAACACAGTGTCTAACGTAGTTAAGGTTTGGGATAAAACACTTCTGCTGCTTAGTAATACAGAAGTACTAAACAAAGTTAGAATAAGAAAAGACAGAGATAGAAGAAGATATAGAGAATTTCTGCAAGGAGAATAGCTGTCAGAGACTGAATCTACCAAAAACCTGTGACCTGAAAAAAAACAATTGAAAAAACCTGCATCCCTTCCTGCCATATTAAAACACCAACTAATAGATCTTAAACAGGCAAAGTTCTTAAATGTTATCTGAAATGGTTCCCACAAGAACTGAAATGATTCAAACCCCCATCAAAGTCAAGTATTTAGAACAGACAAAACAGGGGTACAGAAACTCAGTAACACCCCCAGTTATGACAACTCTTCTTGTGAACCTAGTAAGTAACTTGGCAAATCCGTGTGCCTCCTCTTCTTCACAAGGGGGAGGAAAAGTAAAAAAAAATACTGGAGGGAAAAAAAAAATCAAACAACAAAATACACCAAATGCCCCCACCATCTTCCCCTCTCCAAGATGTTCAGAAGAGTTTCGTAAGTGCTTCAGTGGACTATGTCTCAATGATCATCTCCTGCATCCATAAGACAGGAAGAGGAAACGAAGCACACACACATATGCAAGAACCCTGTCATGAAAAAGGCAGATTGAACTGACTCTGCTTGGAAAGCAATTTGCAATAGATTTTTAATTCATGCCTCAAAAATAACACAGCTGCAAGAGACACACAGCTAAGAAGCACGGTTGTTTGCTTTATGGTTAAAGATTAAAGCATTCCTTCCCACCTGCAGAGTTGTGGTTCTAGAGAAAACCTCTCGATTATTATAAATAGATGGCATAGTCACCTTAAAAGTAATTTTCTATAAAATCATTGAGAAAAAAAGTTTATTTTAAAAAAGAGTTACATACAAGTGAAATACCATAACTTCTGCATGTTTGTGTCTCGCAGCTGCGGTTTGGGCAATGAAAATGTCACAACTAGTTTACTCTTGTATGAACATGTTATTATGCTGACCCAATCCTAGATTACTTGCAAAGCAACTGGAAAATGTTTAAACATTTTTAACTTATAAGCATGACAGAAGACAGCACAAGAACAGTTTAATTCCAAAAGCACTTATCTATTTTGTGACACTCGCCTGCAAGCAGTGGGTAAAGTCTGGAAATTTACTGGGTCAACAAAAAGCTGTTAAGAGACAGACCATAGTTCACAGAGTGCATCAAGTTGTACTTGTCATGTGACAACTCAAAAAAAATATACATACTCGGAGCATACTCAGCCCTAACACTAAGTTGCTTTCTTCAGATCTCCACAGCAGATACACATTAACCTCAAAAAATGGGAACACTGAGGCACAGACATTAATAAGTTTTGTTGTTTTGGGGTTTTTTTCAAGTTAACAGGAACCGCAGGTACCAGAGCTTTAGGACAGTAAAACTCCAGTCAGCCCCTGAGAGGCCTCCCCAAGGTCAATGAAGAACACCAGTGATGGAAATAAAGATGCAGACCAAACATTACATAAAGCCTGAGTTTAAGGTTAAATAAAAACGTACTCAGCATTCCAAACCTACATTATCATAAAAAAATGGATGCAAGACAGGAATCCTACCAACAAATGTTCTCAGGGTAAGGAGCATATGTAACCTCCCAGTTGGATATGCACAGCTCCCTGCTGTACGATGACGGCTGGGGTTCTCCTTTACACTTAATACTCTGACATTTGCAGGCATTGAAGTCCTTAAGGATGCTGTAAGGCAGAAAAAGGAGAATTTTTTCCAAATTTTTACACTTGAAAATGCTGCATATGTAATGAGAAAGACTAGGAATACTCATAAAAGTGTTCTTTTCACTTTTAATAACCAGAGATGAATATAGCACTTAGACAACAATGTAACATTATATTATTCACGTAATGACCATCATATGAACAGTTACTATGACAGGTCTTTGAGATCTGACAAAGTTGGAAACAAAAAGCAGTCTTGGTCTGAACTGTTCTACCAACACAAACAACAGCAGTTGACTCGTGTTAAAAATATATTAAAAAAATAAATCCAAGCTTGAGAGCACTGGAAAAAATAAAAATAAAAGACAGTCAGTTTCTCAAACACCTCTCTATGTAATTATACCTGTTTTCAAACCAAAGCAGACTAAAGAATTAGTCTGTGCTCTCATTTCATTACACTGGTATCAAAACTAGCCAATTTTGCCTTGAGTGCCAATTCTCAGAAAATTTTGTGTCATGCTGGTATTTTCACAATTCAAACTATAACTCTCTTTCACCCACTCCTAAAATAATCACAATACTTAATTTTATCTTCTAATATTATGAGCTGATTGACAATCAATGTATTTAAACAACGTTTAAACATGCCCAAAATAAACACTTTCAAAGGTTTCTCAAAATGCAGCAACAGGAGTGCTCGGCACATATTCAGTGAGAGCACAGCTGCATAAGAGAAGTTCCATTCCAGCTAAGCTAAAAAAAAAACAAAACAAAACATAAAGAACAGAAGAGAGCTACACACACAAGCAGCACACAAAAATAACCCCCCAAACTCCCACATCTTTACCTTACCAGAATTCAAGCAGCGATGTCAAATTACCGGCATCTTGCAGCAGCAAGCAATTAGGAAAGTTAATTATACTTTGACACATAATACACACAGAGCAAGCTTTAGCCCTACCAGACAAGCTACTGAGCACCATCATTAACTGAGCTTCTACAACCACCTGACTCCATGAACCTCGGTCCTGGCCTCTGGTTTCTCCCATCCTCTTTCAGGGCTCTGTAGAGCGAAGTGTACTGAAGGCACCAGGTAACTTTCTAATTTGACAGTAGCCTCAGCTTCGCATGTGACCTAATCTCATTTTCCAAAGAAGGGAGTTGCCCGCTTCGATTCCAAGCTAAAATAAGTAAAATATTTTCAGTTCTTGGTAATTCAAACCAGTGAACCCCTTAGGGCAACTCAGAACACAGGCCCAAGGAAAGGCTATCCCATCAAAATTGAATATGACAGATCAGCTAGAGAAGGAACTTCAGCGCTTATTTCTTCTTTCAGTTTCACATCGTAAAACTTATTTCATGCTCTAGAATCTCTAAACACTGCGTGTAACATTACTAAATTAGAAGGGGGTTAGTTTTCCCCTCAGAATTACTGCTCGGCTAAAGAGCAACACGCAAAACATTCTCCAGCATCTCAAATTCTTGTAAGGCATTTTATATCTGGGCTTACTTAGAAAAAAACCCCAACCTTAAATACTGGCTCTCTAACACAACTTTAAGGTCAAAGGAATGCAGACAAATTAAATCAGAGAGCCTATGAAGAACAACAACAAAAAAAAAACCCACAAAGCATGATGTGTTATTTTTGTAATATCAATATTATTCTGCTTCCCTGTACCCGTATCATAATAGTAAAAGATGCTCACAAAACACCAACAGAAAATGAGAGGATACCTGCATTTTCTCTACGAATGACTGAATAAAATGTGTTGAACAGCTCTGATCTCAGGCCTACATATCTATCGATAATAGCAGGTAAGAGAGACACATAATGTCTATGTCGTGGCAAGCCCTGAGGAGGGCCATGCAGATGATACAAGGGCATGTAGCAATAGCACAAGGGGCAGCGGTTTTAAAGTGAAAGAGAATAGACTGAGATTAGATATGAGGAAGAAATTCACCATGAGGGTGGTGAGACACTGAAATGGAGAAGTTGGGGCTTTGAGCAATCTGGTCTAGTGGGAGGTGTCACTGCCCACAGCAGGGAGGGGTTGGAACCAGATGATTTTTGAGGTCCCTTCCAACCTAAACCATTCTAGGATCTATCCATGGCCAGGGCAGTCACTGACTCTGTGTTGTTGAAATGACTAAATAGCAGCGTGATCTGCACTCACTGTGATAGTTTGGTAGTTGGACCATTTGCACACCAGAAAGTGGAGAAATGAGGAGCCAATTAATCTGGCCTACTATTAACCTACACTGATGGACTAGGTGCCACACAGAAGAGAAGGGCTCCTTATCCCAACGGATGTCTGGAACCATTTAGTGCGTTGGATATTTTCTTCCCTTGAAGCCCAGAGCCTAACTGCACACTTACGGGAGAACTTACCAGAAAGCAAAGCAGACCAAATCCACAGGATGGTAAAGCAAAAGAAAGGAAGAAGAACCAACATAAGCAAACAAGCAACATAAACAGGAGATCAGTTGTACTATTATAGTAAAAAGAGACCAAACAAGACAGCAGACAAAACTTACTAGGTTGCCATGGATTTCTCTTGAAATGTTACAAAAGCCATTCCCAGTGGGTTATTATGAACAGCTTGTTCCTCTTTTGAATATTCTTCCATCAGTTCATTTCTAACTTTGGTATAATAATCTACAGCATCCTCCTGTTGGGAAATTGATGACTATTACGTCCAAGTACCAGATGGCTAATATCTTCATTAAAATACAGCTTGCCCAAACCATAGTCTCCCTTCCTCATACTACTTCTAAAATTTACAGAACACATCACAATGCAAAGACAAACAAACAGAAAGTTTTTCCACTATTTCAATTTTTGCACTAAGATTACATTTCAAAAGTTTTGGGGAATTCCTTTTCTGCACAGTGCAAGAACATGAAGGATGAGTTATATGCAATAAAGGAATACAAGATTTTCTGAAGCTCAGCAAGATGTCACATGAAAACTATTCTCTACTCTTCTAACAATCTACCCAGCCATAACTAAGAACGAACACAATAACTTACCCTTTCACATCCTCTCATTTCACAACAGCAGAACTGACCGCAAGGCTTAGGGTTGATTTGGACCCGCTTGCCATACTTCTCATGCAGGTGTTCATAGTAAGTCAGGCTTTTTTCTGCCTGTTTTCTGGACAGAAAAATACATCCATAACACTTTACACAAAAACAGTATTAACATCAAGCTTAAGAAGACAGAGCTGGGTCTCTTTAGCTTGGAGGAGGCATATTTATAAATATGTCAAGGGAGAGCATCAGGAGGACGGAGCCAGGCTCTTTTCAGTGATGTCCAATGACAGGACAAGGGGCAATGGGTACAAGCTGGAACAGAGGAGGTTCCACAAAAATATTAGAAAAAACCTTTTCACTGTGAGGGTGCCAGAGCCCTGGCACAGGCTGCCCAGGGAGGTTGTGGAGTCTCCTTCTCTGGAGACATTCAAAACCCACCTGGACGCGTTCCTGTGTGACCTACTGTAGGTAATCCTGCTCTGGCAGGGGGGTTGGACTAGATGAACTTTTGAGGTCCCTTCCAACCCCTGACATTCTGTGATTCTGTTATGTCAAGGACTGATAGCAAATCAATCAGTTACCAAAGATATTCACATACACCTTACTTCAGCTACTTAGTGTAATTTATTTTTCAAGTCTCTGATAGTATTATACAGCCTACGTTTGTAATGAGATTCCAGGAAAAAAAGCCACAATGCTACTCCTGCGTAGCCCAGAAGATAACAGTTTTCTCTCCTGTGAGCAGCATCTCCAGCCAAAGAAGCAAGATCCCAGAGTTACTAATTCAGTAGTTGGGTTTTCCACTTTGTACTGCCCAACAATAATTAAGTACATACACTTATAAATAAATAATTGTCAAGTCAAAGCTTATCTTATTTAACACACAATATATCATGCCTACAAAAACCAGGCTGAACCCTGCAGCATTCATAAAATTATGCTAAACTCTGGCAGATTACCAAAAAAAAGTACCTTTTCTTGAAGAGACGAATAAGCTTGGCTACGTCATAACACAGCTGGACCTCCAGCACCGTGCAGGTTGGGTACGCAGCACTGAAACGGAAGCAGCGCACCGGAACAATAAGAAGAGAAAGTACAATGAAAAAACTGTTTTGAAGAGCGTCACTGATCTCACACTGACATCCCTCTCACTCATTTCATTTCTGAATGAGGTATCAGAGAGGAGACTTCCAGACAGACAGTTGCTGAAAGTTACTTTAATACAAGATGTGCAGCAGCATCACTTCCAAGTAAAGGCCATGTGGGAGCATGAATGGAAAGTGCGCACACAAAGCCACTTTCTTAGATTCTAATTTATAGATCAGCTAACTAACTTTCTTGAAATATAGTCTTTTCTCAATTCTGTCTAAGATAGGCTTTTAGAAGACTGAGAGTATATAACATGAATTTTAAACAGTGCAAAAGTCAAAAAAACATTTCTGCTTGGGCAGGTTAAACTACTAGAAAAATTTAAAATTTCCTACTCATGATGATAATACTTAAGCATGGAACTTACACGAAATGGCCTTGTATTGTCTCCTCCTTTGCATTTTTTGGAAGACCAGTTATAAACAATGTGCACTTAACCTATAAGAGAAAACGCAAATCCAATTTTGAGAAGCTGCATCATGAAAGAGAAAACAAAGATGAGAAAGGCAGCGACAAAGCACAAGTAGCTGTGTTGGGCGGGGGAAGGCAGAAAATTTTGATTCTGATGGAAGCTGCATCTAATTCAAGATAGCACCATGCTCACTTTCTACATTGGTAATTGGTTACAACAAAATTACCCAAATCCCTCCCCAACCCCATTCTCTCTGTCAATTCTCACAATTTACACAGTGAAGCTTTGCTTTCAGCGAATTCCTTCACACTTAGGTCACATTCTAGCAAGCAGGAGGCATCTTAGCCTTTTTTAGCATTATCCACATGCCAACACACTGTATGGGTTTTTTCACCCCAATACAGAAACTTACTATGTTTTCTTCTTTATATGTGACATACTTCATGTGATGTCTCATGAAGACAACAGTCAGAATCAGGTAAATAACAGCAAAAACCGTGTGCAGCCAAAGAAGATTATCACTGTTGGACAAAATGTTATGAACATGAGAAACAGAAATAACTGTCCAACTGACACAAGCAGTCACAAAACGCTAAGCGGATCAGAACCTCTCACTGAAAACAAACAAACCAAAAAGGTAGTTATTGGTAATGAGTCAGGCCTATGCAGATGTCTTTGACAGGCATTAGGGTTAAGTTAGCTTCTCATAAAATTCCATGGGTAACATACCTACAAAAAAAATAGATATTCTATGACATAGATCTTTTTAGGCAGCATTTGGCTTTGCACTTTGCCTCATTCAGATGACCAGCAGCACACATCATGCTATTTGCCAGAATGTTTTTCTTGGCCTTATTAGTTATTGTGCTGAGCGCACAACTGAACTCTCCTTGGACACATTCCTTACTGAAATTGAAAACAGCCTAATACAGGGAGTAAACTCTGCTTCTCCAATAGCTCCGTCCTCAAAACTGTTCTGAGAACAGCTCTTCAGTTTTGTGAAGAGCATGAATAATTACAATTGACTTAAAATACCAAAACCTATTTTACAGATAAAAAACCACAACCAAACAAAAAACCCTCACTAGTTACTAGGATCCAGAACATTGTCAAAAAAACAATATGCAGTGGCAGAAACACTGTTGGACATGGTAGCGTGGACAGACATGGACTGATAAGTAATAAACCAGAAAGATTCATAGAATGGTTTGGTATTGGAAGGGACCTTAAAGGTCATCTCCTTCCAATCCTCCTGCCATAGGCAGCGACACCTCCCACTAGACCAGGTTACTCAAAGCCCTGTCCAGCCTGGCCTTGGACCATTCCAAGGATGAGGCATCCACAGGTTCCCAAGGCAGCCTGTTCCAGTGTCTCACCATCATCATTGTGAAGAATTTCTTCCTTACACCTAATCTAAATCTATTCTCTTTCAGTTTGAAGCCATTACTCCTTGACCTATCACCACAGGTCCTTTAAAAAGTCCCTCCCCAACCTTCCTGTAGCTCCCTTTAAGTACTGGAAGGCAGCTACAAGTTCTCTCCGGAGCCTCCTCTTCTCCAGGCTGAACAATCTTGACTCTCTCAGCCTGTCCTCATGGGGCAGGCTCTCCAGCCCTGTGATCGTTTTCATGGCCTCCTCTGGACCTGCTCCAACAGGTCCAGATCCTCCTTACGCTGGAGATCCCAGAGCTGGAGACAGTACTGCATGTGAGGTCTCACATCAACTATTTGATAGACTGTTTTTAAAACACATAGAAGTAATTTTAATCATGATCTTAGATGGGAGAGTTATGCACACATAAATCTAATGTAAGAGAATTTAAATCATTCAAGTTACACATCTCAGTAAAGCTGTCAGCTTTATTTTCCTTCTGAAGTATGGTTTCTTTTAATGTGGAAATCTCCGAAAATAATATTGCTAGATGTGCAGTCATTAGCCAAGAGAAACATGTGGTGTAAGAAGCAAGAGCTAAGAGAGTAGAAGCCAAGTCTCCAGATTTCTTATCAGCACTGTAACTGCATAGCCTGAAGCAAAACACATCCCAGTTTCAGTTGATGAAGCGTGAATAAGTAATTCCTACCCCACGAGCCATGCTGCAAGTATCAGTTCATGTGTTTAGAGACTACGGCAGAGAACAGACAGAAGCATAAAAGTACTCTGCAAGATTTACTTACCCAGTTTGCAAGTTTACTATAGTTGTTCTTCCAAAACTATAGGGATCTTTATCTAAGAAGAGCAAACCCAAGGAGCATAATTAACTGATGCAATATTCACACGCAAAGTATCAGAAAGTCAGCTTTTGTTGTACTTTTTCAAAATGTTCAGACAATTGTTTTTAATGGTGAGCATGTTCCCTCTTAAAAAGATTCACAATCATAATCAATGCTGTTTACATTGTGTTCCATTTTGAAGTTGGGAAAAAACCAAAACCTACACCAGGATTATACTACACTCAGCCAATGAGGAGAAAGAATGGATTATTTAAAAAATCTGAATCTTTGCAGCTGTTCCCTTTCTCCCTCCCATCTCCCTTCACGTTCATTGACACTGCTGTTTAGGCATTTGAATATTTCCTTCACATTTTTATTCCAGCTTCACTTGATATCTCAGCTTTTTAAACTGCATTAATTCAGTGCTGACAAAACAGTACTGATAACTAAGGTCAAAAATTAGAGAGTTTATACAACAGTTTCTCTAGATTGTCAAGTTTTTAAAAAATTATAATGCAGGTGAGTGAAAACTGAGTACAGTTCATGAAACAAAAAGAGCTAAGTGTATCTGTAAAACTAAACAGTCTTCTAGCACAGACTGTTACACCACGTTGTAAGTTAAGTCATCACAACAGAAAGAACTGCAAATGCACAAAATCAACATATGGTGGAAAAGGAGAGACACAAACTTCATATTTGGTTTTCAGCTGTTTTTCCTAGCGTCACAAAAGTTAATGCAGGAAAACAGAAGCTGAATTCTCCTGCTTTAGAAGGCCAGCCATACTCTGCCATTTGAGTTAACAGAGAGCATCTACGGGTATTCAAGATGCTACAAGTTTCATCGAATTATAGTGCATATTGATGCATATTAAAAAAACCATTTTGGTATAAATATACATGTCGTGACTAGACCAGAAGAGGGAACTATGTTCTGTAAGTTCTTTGAAGGCACCCGCATCTGAAGGAGGTGAGGGCACCAGTTACACTGGATTTGGTTCTGTAGAGCTAGGGATGCTGTCCGAGAACACAGAGCAAAGAAGCTCTGGAAAGCAACGAAGAAGAAGCAACTGTGAAGTGATAAAGAGTCTTCTGAGGAAGGAAAAAAAAAAAAAAAAAGAAATGCAAGGAAGAAGAAAAAAAGAGCAGCAATGGTCTTTAAGAAAACAGATATTAATATAAACAGAGAATTGCTAAGAACGAGCTCTTAGAAGGCAAGTCAGAGATGGCAGTCCTGCAAAGAAATAATATTAAAGGCACAGGTACAACGTGTCCCATTTCAAATGAGAGCTAAGTCACAAGGCTCTTTAAAACACAGGTAGGAGTAAAGTGAAAACAAAAACTAGGTCACATTATTAGGGACAATAGAAGAGAATAAATTATAGGGACAAAGATCAGCAAGGACAGTACACAAAATAAGATGCAATTGCTGTGGTATAAGAACAAACAAAACAAAACAAAACACAAGCAAGTGCTCTGCTTGGGAGCTTCTGGGAAAAATAAATGAATTATTGCTTTTTTTTTTTGCATCAGCAATGAACAACTCCTGACGACAAGACTGATACAAGGCCAGGTATAAAATGGGCTTACAAGGGCTCATTATAAAAAAATAGAAGAATATTCAAACAGGATTCAACAGAGTTCTGTCCACCAGCATTCTCATTAGCAACCTAAATGGCAGACTAGAGGACACATTTGTCATATTTGTTGAGTGTGAGTCGATAACGGAAAGAGGTGTCACACTGGCAGACATAATCAGGACTAGGCTGCAAGAAATGCGAAATAATTCTCTGTCCAGTCAGCAGTGACAAAGTCTCAGTGAGAAGATTTGTCCTCTTTTGAGCTGCAAACCAAGACAGAATGGAACAACGGGAGACAGTCTAGCTAGACTTTAAAAGAAGTTCAGAGGATGGCCGAGGATCTTACGATCAGCCAAATGGAAAAAAAAAAATCCTCATTAATGACCAAATTAGCTGGTCTGTTTTACCAAAAAGATTAAAAAGCACAGATGACTTGAGAACCCTCTGCTCTCATCCAAACTTCACACAAAATGACACACACATCAAACTGGAGTGAGGGGAAGGAACAAAAAAAAAAAAACACAAAACCAAACAAAATCTAAACAATAACCCCAACCCAAACAAACCAACCTTACCAAAATAAAATAAAAAAAATCCTAAAAGCTTTTGCAATGATATAAACACTAAATCCCTCTTGGAACAAAAAAATCCAAACAGCTTACCAAGCAGATCACCCGACAGGTTGACAGGCAGTATCACACACACAGACAAAATGCTGACAGCAATCAGCAGACAGATGATGTGACGCTGGAAGGCAAGGTAATGTATGGCATCTTCGCCGCATCTCTCGTGAATCTCATCGTCGCTGCATCAAAAACCAGAAAAGCACACGGTCAGTCTACTTAATATCCTTGGGGTTTTAGGTGTTCATTGTTGAACGTACACTGATTTCTGATTCTACACAGTGATGTCTCCACCAATCCCTCCCTGTTTTCAACATGTTCTTTCACACATAAATTTAGGTTCCAAAGGTGTCTTTTTCTCACGCAGCATCAACATACAAAAAGTAACACTGAGGGAATTTAAGACAGAAACAAGTAATCTGAAAAGCAAATATAAATCCAAGTTCCTTTTTATCAGCCTAAAAGAGGACTGTGACCTGCTGTGACTCCCTGCTTTATCATAGAATGGTTGAAGTTGGAAGGGATCTTGAAGATCATCTGCTTCCAACTCCCCTGCCATGGGCAGGGACACCTCTCTCCCACTAGACCAGGTTGCTCAAAGCCCCATCCAAGCTGGCCTTGAACACTTCCAGGGATGGGGCATCCACAGCCTCCTTGGGTAACCTGTTCCAGTGCTTCACCACTCATGGCGAAGAACTTCTTCCTTATATTTAATCTAAATCTACCCTCTCGCAGTTTCAGGCCATTGCCCCTTGTCCTTGATGGTTCCTATCACCACAGGCCCTTGTAAAAAGCCCTTCTCCAGCTTTCCCATAAGCCCCTTTCATGTATCAGAAGGCCGCTATTAGGTCATTCCAGAGCCTTCTCTTCTCTAAGCTGAATAAGTCCAGCTCCCTCAACATTTCTTCACAGCAGAGGCGCTCCAGCCCTCTAATCACCTTCGTGGATCTCCTCTGGACCCAATCCAGCAGATCCATGTTCTTCTTTACAACGGTCACAAGGTGCTAAGCCTAGCCTTCAAAATTTAAGATCATACTGTGACAGTGTTAGCTTATCTCCATAAAGGCTCCCCACAAGGAAAATGACAACAGAACCACCTTACTCTTAGGATAACCAATTAACAGCAAATTAGTAAGTTTTAAAATGAACTCTCATCGTTATCCATTGGCAGCAGGCAGATCACTGAAAAAGGACTTCTTGGAAAAGGAAGGAACTCACCTAACAAAAATGGCTAAAAACATTTTTGTTTCAATGAACCCAAGCTAGAAACTGATTTTTAAATCAACAATTTACTCATCCCCAAGGGATACAATGAGCAAACATCACATGTCTAATACTCAGTTTCTGGGAAGCAGCGGGATTAGCTTTTCCAAGCTTTTCCAGCCCCAGCTAAACTACCAGTCCTCCACAGAAATCCGTACAGTGAAACCCCAATTCCTGCCTGGGGCCCTACTGGCTTCAAACAGGGGAACACCCACACACTAGTCTTTGAAGGGTAAAAGCCTAGAGTCTAGTTATTAGTTCAGAATCCACACAAATGCCATAGACCCACCGAGGGTCACACACTGTCCCAAGATCAGCTAGTCCCGGAGCTGCCAGCAGGACTACTACACCCTGAAGTGTCCCCATAAGCTGACCTTGGTTTCATAGTCTTTTTTCACCCCGCCAGAGGCACCTGAATCACTGTTTGTGTTAAATTCTATCTACTCAAGGGGGAAAAAAACCCAAAACTTTTTGGAATGCAAAACACCTTTTTATTTAAAAAAAGAGCAACACAAACAATTTCTGTTTCATATACTTACTGCATCCGAAAAGCAGCTGTCATCCAAGAACAAAGCCCCTATAAATAAAGAAGGGAATTTTTAGGAGCTATACAAAAAACATAGCCTCTAATCTGTACAATTAAGAGAAGTGTTTCTATTAAGCCAACTTTTTACCTGAAAAGCTTGCAGTGTGTTCCTCTGAAATCATCATTTGAAAACATACAGTAAAACACCTAATACTCTACATACTTTTCACAAGGTACTTCATATGTCTGTCTTCAGCGTATTTAAGGAGTTGGGGTTTTTACTCCTTGGAAGTTTATTGCTCAGGCTTCTTAAAATTATACAGGTGTGCCCGAGAATTCAAGATTGAGAATTAAAAGGAATTATTTTTTTTAATTGATTGTTTTAGAGCAGAAAAGACAATTATAATTTTCCAAAACTATTTTCAGAGACTCTCTGATTCCAAAGATAAGCTCCATGAGAGTCTAACACAAATTAGTCAGTTAAACAGTAGTTAGAAACAACACTGTGATTACACTAACAGAAAGGCTTCTTACGTACATTTACAAATCCTCCTATGAAACTATACAGCAGAGACAGCAGAGGTCACATCTCATTGAATACTCCAGTACGGTTCAAAAAAACCCAACTAAACAAACAAAAAAAAACCCCACGCCAACCAACCTTCTCTCTCAAAAGGCCTCTTTTTTAAAGGGAATAGTATTCAGCTGAAGAGACACACAACAGCTTCAACAATACAGTTGCTTTAGGGTTTTACATAATAGGAGAGAAATCCTGATCAAACATCAGTAGGCTTTTGATGCTCACGCAATTATTTAGTTGCAAGGCTAGATATTAAATTGATGTATATATAAAATGTTAAAAAGTAGGGTGCCACCACTGGACAGCTTTCACATGGTTCATTCTGAAGCTGCGATACAAAATAAGAGAGATGTAAAAATTCAAAGCCTCCAGGGAAACCATGAAAGGAGCCAATTAAAAGTTCAGCCAAAAAATTATCTTCCATTCCAAATCAGTTTTAATATCAAGAGTATGTGGCACTATTACTATCCTCATACTTGCATCTGGCTTTCTCAACTTTGAGGAAAACAATAAAGACCAACATGAATATAGTGTAACTCTTTGAACTGTTACTTAAGTACAAGTTATTTATTAGTCTTCCCTGCTCCCATTTGAAACTCTAACATATAGTCCCCCCTTTAATTTTAAAAAAAAAAAAAAAAGTTACTTAAGAACAACAGCACAAGATACTGGTTTACGATATTGCAATAGTTTGTCGGGAAATGGAGAGAGATTACATATGGTTCTACAAAAACCACAGCAGACAATGCATTACTAAGTTTTGCATATACATGGTTTTCCAGTTTAATGACTGGTTCCTAGGGCTAGGTGGAATGGCAAATTAAAACAGTTTCCTTTAAATAGTTTACATTTTTTTAAAAACATACAGAAACATATGGTAACTGTAGAATACTTACCCTATCATGTTCAAGATCTTCAGGTACTGATGAAGATGTTGACAATCTGTTGTATCTTGATTCACTAAAATATATTAAATGACGCTTTTAAGCATCTTGAATAACAGATGATGGAGTTCCACAGAATTATTTCAACTCTAACAATTCTGAAGTAACTAATGGACATAATACAAAAACACTTCTTCGCTTATGAAAGTTGTGATTTTCGCCTTGTAGCATATGCATAAGTATAGAAATTTGTGCTATGTCTCATGTTGAAAAGAAAGGACATGTGAGCTCCTGACGTGAGAGCATATAACTGAACTAGAAAGAAACAAATGTTTTCTTGAGATATTAAAACTGCAGTAACATAAGAGAAGGAAATGCAGGTTTGGAAGCCTAGCAAGTATCAGATTTGCAAGCTAGCTTCCTGTTCAGATATTCCTCATGACAAAACATCACCTCTTTTCTCTCCACCTTTCTTCCTTCAACTTACAGCTACTACTCAGAACTTCTCCCCTTACTTAAAGCACTTACCCCCAGGGCCACCTTCTCAAACATACTTGAGTTCTGTAGCAAGGCTAGAAACATTTAGAGACTCTGTAGCCCTCAATAGCACAGCACCAGCTTTTACTTTGTTTTTTAAGAAAAGAAATGTTGCAATGGGGTTGTGCCCATAATTACAGGAGGATACATGTTAAAATGGAGTGTATTCATAGGCGTATCTGTGATTTTGACCGGGCTAGCTCAGGTGACAGCCAGCAGGGATAATAAGCCAGGCTCCAAGGTGTCTGCCTGCTCAAGGACCTGTTTGTCCCATGCAGGCCTCTAGAGCCCACATGCACCAGAGCATCTTCATTTTTGCTGCCTGAGCTAGCTGGGTTAAAGTTGTCTCAGTTACTGCCCATCTGTTGGTTTGGTTTTTTTTCCCCCCCATTTACTTTTCACAACTGTAGATGGATTACATCTAAAACCACAATTTGAGTTTTTTCCTGCTGCTTAGCTGTGAATTTACCACAGCTTAGTTACCGCACTAATACCAGGAAGAGGCTCACTGTTAAAAGTTTACCCACTTCATAAATAGACAGCTAGCTTTTAAACATCCCAAGACATCATCCTACGGAAATAATACTTTTTAAAAAATAATATCAAAAGTTCATTTGAAGTGAAGGTTTTCAGAAATATGCAATGATACATTTCTTTTTTATTTTTAAACCCTTCAGAAATATTACAGCATCACCTGCACAGGGAGCTCTGTGAAGACAACGGGCTTGAGCCACGATAAACAATTAATATTGTCCTATCACAGAAACAAACTGTAAATATCAACCTGTAGGCGTGTGACATGTTAGCAGACGAGTAGCCTGTTTTCTTACCTCCACTTCTTTAACCTACAACTGTAGAATGCAATTCATGACAACTGCAAACGCACAACTTCATTATTGACGCTGCTCAGAGCAATTCTGAGAGTGCAAAGTATTTCACACAAAGTAGCATGAGGACATTTTGTAACAATTATGTGCAAATGAATGCCAACGTATCTGATGCAAATACACTTAATTTAAGCCATATTTACTATACTTACTTCCACAATCCCCAAATGGATTAAACAAATCAGTCTGACTGCGTGTCTTTTTTTACCTTTCAGCTTCTGACACCAGAGCAACACGACCGTAGTCCCAGAATCTCTTTCTTATAACGGAAAACAGTAATATTAAAATCTAGAAAATAAAAAACAAAGATCTTTAAATATTTCTTTTTCCACTTCATAATAATTATTCTCAGGTGTGTATGAACTACCAAAAAAAACGCTCTCCTTGCTCCTGAACTGACTGTTTTATGTTAACCAACCCAGTGGTGGTCATGCTACAAACCAACTTGTTTGGGACCAAAGGACCAGGACATCTGCTGTCCCATTCTGACTGATAAAGGTGGAGGACTGTATGCAAAAGTACTTCTGAACTGCAAGTAGGTGAAGGTTTGTGACAGAAAAAGTAGCAAGCAGTAATTCAGAGGAAGTCAAAATTCTCAAGATACACCTTTACTATTATTCATTATTTAATGACCAGAACTATGATGGCAGATTTGCAATTTTATTTGGAAACAGTGATGCAGACAGGTTGTAGGGGGTTCAGCCATTTTCTCAAACATGAGAATTATTTTTACCCTCAGTAGAAGTAATACACTATTGTAAGTCATAAACCTCAGATTTGATCTCTGCAATTTATTATGTCCCGCCTGCATTTTCAGTTTTTGAAAGAGGCTAAGAAAAAAACAACCCAGTGTGTATTTCATAGATCCTTGCTTTTGTTTTTTTTTTTAAAGAAACAAGCTGCTCTATACAAAGCAATGAAGCAGAAGTAACAAGGCCTGTTTTCTATGCATATGTAGCCTACACCCACACCTTCTAGCTCCTCCTACATCCCATACCTGTTTGGCGAGAAAGTGGTGCTAGTGTTGTCACCTACTTGGATCTATGCAAATACTGACTGGCCAGCCAGGACACATTCAAGATTATCTACGTGTCAAGACTAAACAGCTCATTTCCGTATTTCACAATGCATATAACCTTCTTATCAGAGCTTTCCTTCCAACATGGAATATTAATTTAAATCTTCCGCCTTCATCTGGCCACTGAAGTTCATGAAAGCAGGAAAGTTCTCCAGACTTTGACAACTTGGGTTGAAATCAACTGATGGTTATTAGATGGTTATTAGAATCAACTATGGTTATTAGAAGGAATTGCCAGGCAAAAATGGGAAGACAATGCAATATATAAACCTCACTTCCGTAGGAAGCTAGCTTAGAAACAATATTCAGAAACCCATCAACTGACAGTTATGAAAGGAATCTGGAGTAAAACATCACGAAAACAGAAATACAGTGGTTGCTAAATAAAGTGCAGTACCTGGTACTTGGAGAAGAGCCTTCTACACTGCATTTAACTCTCTACCTAATGCTGTTTGAGAGGAGAGTTCAACAGCAAGGAACTCAAAGGCAGAGACTCAGTACCTTAAAATGCAATCACAGCTTTTAAAAAAAAAAAAAAGTCTCCCCAAACACTCCAACTAAATCCTGCTAAATGCTGTGCCATTGGTTGCACAGAGCAGTAAATATTGTACATCCCCAGAAAATGGATTTACAGCAGCATGCTGCACACATAAAATCAATAGTAAAGAATGCCACTACACAACTTTTAGGAACATCCTCTACATTCCCAGAGGACTACCAGCTC
The DNA here is from genome assembly GCA_020746105.1 of Trogon surrucura. NCBI lineage: Eukaryota > Metazoa > Chordata > Aves > Trogoniformes > Trogonidae > Trogon > Trogon surrucura. The sequence continues at coordinate 107,971,016 of CM036618.1, forward strand.
AGACTTTACACAGGTAATCTAAAGTTTCGCCACAGAAACTTTCCAAAACTCAGGAATTATGTCATCCCTTTAGCCATGTTTTACTGCCACAAACCTCATTTATTGGGCCAATTTGCTCGTCTACGGTTCTTTTTCTGTGTGGCTTAAGACCACCTAGACCAAACTTACAGCAAAACCTATACGTTTTAGTGGAATCTCAGACCTGTTCTAGAGCCTCCAGATCAGCAACTAATCCTGCTCGTCCTTTTGTCAGGATTGACCTGATCAGTCCATTACTTCCTCGACAGCTTCATGAAATCTAATTTTTACGAAGTCTGCAAAGTGACAGATTTTCCACATTGTATTTCCTTTTGAAAAACAAATCAAGCTAGTAATGATGTTCCCTTCCTGAAAAGGTACCCAGTACTTAAACTCAGAGTAAGGAAAAAATTGTTGTTGCAGTTAAGACAAAACAGAAAAGTTTGAGTTACAAAAGTCACCATGACCCCATATACAGACCCCCTCTGATACTGTGTTCTTTCTACATCCACACATCCAACATACAGTGACACTGTCATCCCAGGTGTACACAAACCTTTATCAACACTTGAAAAGGGTTTTGATGTTCCCATGTCAGCCTCAGCACATCTCTTATTCTGAAGATTCTCAGAAAGAAATGCCTAACTGATAAGAGAATTCTGAACAATCTAACTATTGAGAAGGCCAAAAGGATTTTTAGTACAAGAAATAGAAACTGGGCTTACAAAAAAGAAGGTTACGTCAAGCAGCAGGACAGTTGGGATTCCACCAAAAGTTACTCCTTGGAGAACTGTGCTGCCCCGGGCAGTACTGTAGCAGTATGTCTCATTTGTTGAGTTGAAAGGTTCACTTCTATTCCAGAAGTAGGCTAGATGAGAATGTCCAAAATCCAGAAAAAAGAAAGGGTTCATTTTGTCTTTTCCTTATAAAAAAAAAAATAGGAAAAAAAAAAGAAAAAGGAAAAGTGAAATCATGTGAAAAGCTGGCCTAATATCTGTGAGATATATTAACATTACAAGTACAAAAGGTGCAGGAAGATTCAACCAGGAAACTACTTTGCAAGTGAGGTCATATTTGACAATCTTTGCCTGTAAAATATTTCTCGATAACCAACAGGCTCAGTTACTAGCAGTGCCCAAGCAAGAATTTCAGACATTTAACCAACCACATCCTCCACAGATATGTGAGGAAGACTACAGAAGACTCCCACAAAACAAACTTCTCCATTTTCTAACCTATAATATTGAAACTTCTTATTTCAGCCTGGATTCTGATTCTAGGAGTAGCATGGGGCATTAGATATTCCAACAACAGCAGTTTGAAGATTTTGCTCGTAGTTGACCAGCATGTGTGAACATACTTGCTTGTGAACTTTGTATTCAAGTATCATGGCCTTACGAATATTAACAAATTTGCCACAGAAAAGAACTATTACACAAATCACATGCTCCTTTCTGTTCTTGGGATCTCACATGATATTCCTCTTAAAAGAGAAGAACCCAACTGAAGGAACAGCACAGTAACTACAGTATACCACTAACAAGAAAGAGCAAAGAGCATTTCGAAGACAACAGCCATCCACCTCATTTTAGTGAACTGGCCTGCTGCGATAATGTTGTACCATACAACATCGCACAAGATTTGGCAATTGATACAAAGACCTTTTTTAATCACTGCATGCGATTGCTCACTTATTCTGGGGCTTTCCACTCCAAACATTTCTTTTCTTGGATCTTAGCAACCTGATGGTTCCCATGCAGTGCTTGGGACAAAAGCGGGCTTCAAGCAAAATACGCTTCTGAGTGACAAATTCATAAAGAAAGTGTACCCCAAAACACTCTATCCTTGGGAAGCAAATATTGTAGGTCTTCATCACAGGTCCAGGGACGCTACTTCTCTGAAATCATGCCCCTGTAAGAGGAACGTACATATCTCCGATGACGGCACTTTTCTGGATGCTGAAAACAAAACCAAACCACAATAAGAATGTGAATAACTACAAGTTCTCCCTTTAAACAGCAGAAAACCAGGATGGAAAGCACCCATCCCACAGCAGCATTTCCTAAGTGCTGGACTGTGCGACCCAGGGGGAAAGAAATTTTGTCCCGACTGATGTTTTATCAGGGGAGAGGGGGTGGTGGAAGGAGGGGGGAAAAAACACAGCAAAATGTATGCCTTGAAGCTACCCTTGCTTTCTAAGGATTGAAATCTAGCTCTGACAAAAGAGAAAGTATTTTTGAACACACTCCGGGAACCTTCATCACGGCAACTGCAGAGGCCACACGCTAAACTGTTAAGTAACACGCCGGATCTTATCGGATGCGGCTTCCCAATCCCAGAAAGCTTGAATAAATAAATAAATAAGGCAGTTATCGGGAAGAGAAAGAGAAGGACAAGCCCTCCGTCCCACGGGGGAACTGCGCCGCAGGAGCCCAAGAAGCCGCAGCGAGAGGCGCTGAGACACCTTCCCCGGGGCCGCGCCGGCAACGAGCAACCCCCCCCTTTTTTTTTTTTTTTTGTCTCCAGGGAGCCCATGGCGAGGAGGGCGGGGGGGGAGGTCGCCCCCCCTCGGCCCTGCACCGCCCTCCGCAGGGGAAGGAACGCCCCCAAGCCCCCTGACGGGCGAGCGGGGAGGAGGCCCGAGGGAAACGGCTGCTTCTTTCGGCAGCGGGCGGAGGGGTGAGGGAGGCGACCGGTTCTCCGTAGCCGGCCCGGCCCCACCGGGCAGCTCGGGCCTCCCTCAGGGCTCCCCTCGCCCCCTCACGCAGCCCCTGCCCACCGCGTCCGCACAGACAGGAGCCGCCGCCGCTCCCACCCTCCCTTACCTGCGAGCGGACCGGCCTCGGCCTCACTCCTCCCCGTGTCGTCTCGTCACCACACGGGGCGCGGCGCCGAACCACCGTCCCGGCCGCGAAGTTAGAAGCTCCGGCAACAAGTGGCGGGCGGCGCGCATGCGTGCCGGGGCCGAGTCCCGCCGCCCGGCCGGGCCGAGCCGCTGAGGGCGGTTAGAGGCGGTGGCCGTGGGCTTCCCGCCTCCCTTACGAGGCAACGCGGCCCCGGAGGCAGCCCGGCGCTTTCCGCGGGGATATTGCCGCCCCTCGCCTTTCCGAGCCGTCTTTCCAGACCCTGAAGCATTTCCCTCAGGGAAAGGGTCCCCATAGTGGTATAACCGGCTGCAGGGAGGTGTGAAATCGCTGTTTTCTCTCGTGCTGCTCTCGCTCCTCGCCAGCTGCTCGGTGTGACATGGCGGTTGGGAGATGCTGCAGCCCGGTTTTATTCCGCTGGGTTTTATTTTAGTACCATGGGCGCTGGGGGCTGATTTTGTTCCCACATGGCTGGGCCGGCAGGAGCTTCTGAGCTGGAGGCCTGCGTATGCCGGGGCTGCCCTGAAAGTGTCTTAGAATCATAGACTCACTGAAGTTGGAAGAGACCTCTAAAGATCAACCGTCAACCCAACACCACCACGACCACTACACCATGCCCCGAAGGGCCACGTCTACACGGTTTTTTTGAACATCTCCAGGGATGGTGACTCCACCACTTCCCTGGGCAGCCTATTCCAATGCCTCACCGCTCTTTCAGTAAAGAAATTTTTCCTAATACCCAGTCTAAACCTCCCCTGGTGCAGCTCTAGCCCATTTCTTCACATTCTATCATTAGTTGCTTGGGAGAAGGGACTGACCCTCACCTCACTACAAACTCCATTCAGATAGTTGTAGAGAGTGCTAAGGTCAGCCTTCTCTTTCCCTTTATGCAATGTCATTGAAATTACAGTGGTTTACAACAGTTACTTTAGAAGTTCATGGCTCATCGACAAACATTTTATGCTGGATCCGAAAAAGAAAATCTCTGGTGAAGAACGAAGGGTTTCCTAACTGCTTGGTGATTGCTCAGTTTTAGTGTTAATGCAGACTACAGTGCTCTGACTTGAAGGAAACACCTTTGTGCCTCTATGACTTACATTACCATTAACATAAAAAAACAAACCCCAGAGAAGCAAATCCAAAGGAAGCTTTTTATAGCAAAAAAAAAAGGAAGAAGATACGTGAGATTTAAGGAGAGGTGTCACAGTTCCCAATTCTGTAAAGAGGGAAAGTGTGAAGGTACAAGTAGTACACTAATATAGAAAACTGAAATAATTTAAATAATAGTAATATGAATGTTCCATGAAATATTGAAAGCCCATTGTCTCCACACACCTATAAAGCGAGAAATGGCATTTCAGTGTTGTAAACTGGGAAAAAAAACATGAGGCCTAGGGAGTTCAGATTAATGTGCTCATGACAGAGCTGGGATGAGACTGATTCCCAGCCACCCACAAGCACCAGGGGTTAATTGCTTCCAGCCAAGAGGCCAGAAATGTAGTATGACAAGGCCCTGCCATCACCCTCTTCTCTACTCTTTATTTTAGTGTTCCCTCAACAGCCATTCAATACCCGTCATTGTCAGCCATCGTTTTCTTTCTCCTGTGTCTTCATCCTTTGCCCCTGATGGGCAGGATTAACCTCCATGAGCAGCAGACATCTGAAGAAGAAGAAGATTATAACAATGATGAAAATGTCACTGCTCAGAGGGAGGCAGGGAGACCATTTGCTTTTAGAGGTTTGCACCATACCTCCAGTCTCACAAATGAAGGAATGGCGAACAGACCCACTCTAAAAACAGCCATAAATTATCAGGGCATTGCAAGCTTCAATCTGATATTACTCTGATCAAAATCTCAGTCATCTGTTGACTTTTTTTTAAAAGAAAGGAGCATCCCAGCTGCCAAGAAGCTGGCATCCTCTCCAGTTGACAGTCCCATTCCTTCCTCTCCATCTTCAACTCCTTATGTCCCTGGTATATTCAAGCTGTGTGTATTATTTAAGGTCCTACATGCGTTCCCACTGTCCTCCTCCCTGCTATTTTATTAATCCACAATTACTTCACTCTGTCAAATCCTTGCTCCACTTTTCAGGAATGCCTTGCTCAGTGGAGAGCAGCGTTTGGCTCTATGTGTGTTATGAACCTTCCCCCACTCCATCGCGCAAAAAGGGAAAAGTCCCAGTTACCTGCAGTAACTGAGAGATGTTTCAAGATAGAACTTTATCATTTATCTAGCAGCTGCATTGTAGATAATCTGTGAATTTAAATTGTCTGTAATGATCATGTTAGTTAGAAAATGGCACAAAATTTCTCAGATCAAAGCAGAATGGTTCAAATTAACTTCTGGAATAAAGAAATTGCACTGTAGCTAAATGAAGTTAATTATTTTAGCTTTAAAATGCACTCTCTTCTACTTAGGGCTGTGTTGGTGGGAAAGTTATTTGGCATGGATGTAGTAATTATTCTGTCCTGGCTTTTCTGGAATAACTCTTCCTGTGGACAGTTTATTTCAAAACAGGAATTCAAAGTGGAGTAGTTACAATCGCTTTCTTTTAAATTAAATTATACTCATGTAGCTGCAGCAAAGTAGACCAACTGTGTAGGTGAAGCCTCAGTGTACGCTTGCAGCTCTAATGCTTCTAGGACCAAAATACATTTGGTTGATTTTCCCATTGATTTCCTAAGATGTTTGTACTTTTGATTCTTACCTTATATTTCCAAATTAAGAAATGCTTCTCTGGCTAGACTATCCTACTCTGTAGTGTAAAGCAGATGATATTCAGTGATCTTAACACTGTAGTCTTGACATTCTTCGTTCTGAAGACTTTTGCCCAGCTACAAAATCATTATTCCCTCTCTCTCTCACAAGAATAACATCAAGCTTTTGTCATTTGTTTTTGGGTTTTTTTTCTTCCTCTGTCTAGACAGGCTCTTTAGCTAAGTGGTGTGATTTTGTTTATCTGTAATTTCAACAGCAGAGTCACATTTCCCTCCTCCCTACCTCTTGTAAATAGGGTTTTGTTTACCACTGTCTGTTCTTTTGGTGACAAAAGCCACATACTGTCATTAGTTAGCAAGCGTTTAATTATGTTGCTAGAGCAGATGGAAACCCATCCTTGGGACCCAGGGAGCAGGTCAACAGAGTTTAAAATTCTTCCATTTTTCTTATGTTTTGCATGCTCCATATCCACTTCAGCAGCTCTTTAGCACCAAGCTGAACAAGTGTGCGGAGTATTCACACTTACATGTGTGACTCTTCCCTTACTTTATTAAATGACCTTATGGCTGAAGAGCTCTGCGGTCACTTCAGTTTGATTTATCACAGCAGGCCTTCCCTTGATGGGTGAACTCCCAACAGGACATCAATAGTCTCTGGACGTGAGTAGCAGGTGGCCTGATGCTTTGCCATGCGTGGCAACTCTCACTGTAGTTTCTTCTCTCTGAAGAAACTCATCAGCCCAGCTTGCCGTCCCTTACTTATCTGCCTATTCAAATATATCTTAATGGTTTTAATTCAGGCTTGTAGCCTGACAGCCCGTTGCTATCTTTTAATCTTTGCCTTCATCTAGCAATCTGCTTATGTGCTTCAATACAGCAAAGGTTTTAGTGTGGGCATTATGGAGTCTTCCTTTCAAAGGCCTCAGCATTAATATATGTATAATAAAAACAAACAGAAAAATCTAGGCAGATAGACAGGTTTAAATGAACTCTAATCATAATACAAACAAGCAAGCAGTGAGTGTTGATTTAAATTAACAATTTACACTTGGTTTCTCTCTATAATTATTTTTGTAGTACTGCTTCTCATTCATAGCTAATATGTCAATTTTCAATGTAGAAATAGCCTTGCATTAAAGTTGGAATGTACTTCTGTTAATCAAGAGAATTGACTATTAAACAAAATATTTAACCAATTATATCTAGTGATATATGATAGAAGTTTGCCTTGCTTTACTTTTACATTTTGTGTCAGATAGGAAATGGTGGATGGGACGTTGGTATTGATGCTTGAGCATGATTAATTTTTTCTCATCTTTGTCAAATTACATTTGAATGAAAACCGGAATTTTATTAAAACGCACAAGTCACTGCGATCTAGACTAGCAATGCTGAAAAGTATGGGAGAAATGTGCAGCAGAAAAAAGCAAACTTACTACAACGTATTTTGCAGTGGAGTTGGACTGGATGATCTTCAGAGATCCCTTCCAACCCTGACAATTCTGTGATCCTCGGCTTTGCAGACGGTTGCAGCTCTGGAGAATCTTTTGCTGTATATAGGATTTTTTGATTTGTTATTAGCTTGTCAAAATGCAGCCGCTGTTGCTGTGACACACACTGATACAAAACTAGGACAAGGTGACCCAAAACATGAGTGACTTCATTGTTTTATGAATATACATATTATCTTAATGCCTATATGTGTGTTAACCCTGTGTGCTTAGAAGCTGAAGGGACTGGCATAGCAGTAAGTATAATTAAGACAGATCCATGAGAGACCAAGGGAGATGGAGAAACCATCTGTCACAATCTACTCTCTCCCACAGAAGAGGACAACACCTGGCCACATGGCCCATTGGATTTAAGTGAGCCGGGGAGCAGGTGTGTTTGTCACCAGTGTAAAATATCAAACCACTTAATGCTTGTAATGTTTTCATGTTCTTGGGTACAATATATACTAATGTTGGCAAAGAACTCTAGTGTCCTCGAGAGCCTCTGTGCTCCATAGCTTTCTGACCGTACTTCGTAACTCTTGTTGCAACAGCACTGGGTTGAGACCTGACCAGACGAGAGCATCCTTGCCTTAGGTTCTGCTTTCCCTGGAGCAGAGGGCTGGGTGATTGCTTGTGCAGGAGCCACAAAACACTCCAGGAGATCTCACAGTCTAAACTAGTGGAGGGCCAAGTTAGCAGGGTTTGCTAGAACCTTGGGTCAAAAATAAATTTTTGTTAACCAACCACTCTAATCCCGGTTTTAATCTGAATAGATCGGAAGAGGAAAACTAGGTTTTCCTTTTTTCTTTCAAATACTACTGGTTTTGACAACTTTGAGCAAACTCGTTGGTCTGCTTTATCTACTGTCTTTTTGCAAAGAGTCCGGTAAGATCCACAACTTTTAGACTCAAGAACTGGATTCCAAGGCCTTGGTGATGACCCTTCCTAGTTCATGGGCTTGACTTCCCTTAAATTGTCAGTATCAAACACACTGCTTGAGCATTTATAAATGTCATTTACAATATTTTTAGAGTGCCAAAAGGTTAAACCTTAGTATAGAAGATTATACTTTAAATTTTTTAATAAGTATAATTTTTAAAAAAATAATGTGTTCGAATAAAAATCTGGATTACACAATTTTTAAAGGACTTTTAAAATGAGTAATCTTTGTTTCCCTTGGGCAAGAATTCCCCCTCCCTGCTTCTGGCTTTACAGGTGAAAAAAATATTCAGAGTGCAGACTGAGAGGATTTCAAAGAGCTTTGATTTCATTTTAATCTCAGATTAACTCAAAGTAAACCCAAAGCAGCAGAACTAATAGTTACACTTTATTTCTGTGTGTTCTGCCTAGGAGCTTGCGCCAGTAATTATCTCTGTAGACTTGTGTGTCTCAGCCTGATCTGTTAAATTCAGATTTTGACTTTGCGAAGAGCCGAGAAGGTCCCCGTTACATTTTCCACCACCATGGTGACTTGGATTCTTTGTGGGTGGGTGCGGGGGCCACTAATGCCAGCAGGATGATCCTGGTGAGCCTAAGCAGGGGGCCAGGTGCCAAGTACGCGAGGCACAAGTGGCTGGGGCGACTTGGTGACAGGATGCGAAGTGGCTTTAAGCAGGAAGCTGTGAAGAACTGTTGCCACAGCAAACAGCCACGACCAAGGGCAGCGTGGTTTCTTCCTGCAAGGAAGATCCTACACCCAAGGCCTAACTTTACTAGAGCATGACTGGAAATGGTGGGGCGCGCAGCAGCATCCAGCCAGTTCCAAGTGCAGGGTTGCTGCTGGAGACACGCTTGCAGGCACGCAAGTCCTCGCTCTACCACCTCCACTTTAGACAAGCCAGAGAGTTGCCAAAATACAGGCCATTCCTTAACATGTGATCACCAGCTGGAAATATTGTCACCAAACCTTCTGACTTTCCTATTCTCTATCCACTCTTCCATTCCTCTTCCTGTAGTAGTTTATTTCCTCCTCCTATTCATCCTTTCTTCTGTTTCCTTTTCTGTGATGATTTTGTTTTCTCTGAATCACTTTCTTTCCTTTCAGTTCCATCGTTCTCCTTTAAAATGCATACAAAGGGTATAAAGGTATTCTCTTGCATCTCTTCCAGCTGTACTCGGCTTGTTTGATATTGCCTCATGAGTGAGAGTGTGGCCTGATCTGTGTAAAAAGGGAAAATAATGTAGTCACAGCAAGCTGAGCATAAACACATGGGTGATCTATGGATCAACGGAGAGCTTTCTTCCCTGTAAGTAAGCAGTAATAGATGGCAAGAGGGATATCTCTTGTTTTACTAAGACACTTTATGTACAGTAATTGTTAGAGTCTATCGGTGATTAGGGTTTTGTTGACAGAAACTGTGGCTGGCCGGTGCCTTTGAAAATCAGGTTATTTATTTTGGTGCCTAAATATGGACTTGAAAAATTTGGCCGAGGCAATTTGCTCAAGGTTATCCTGACTCAGGGACAGATCTGGGAAGAGAGCCCAGATCTTTTCAGCTCTCCCTTCCTATTGATCTTCCATAAAGTTTCAGCAAAGCGGATGTTTATATATTCAGATTATATACCTGATTATACTGAAGCGAGTGACAAGAATTAATCTGGGAGGAGTTAAAAGCAGATCCTGTAAAGTGGCACAGCCACTTTGTAGGAGTTTCTGGAACAAGACGGACTCCAGCACACAAAAAAGGGTCCCTGTTTCATGGGAGCGCCTCGGCAAACTGTTCCTGCCTTTGCAATGTGGTCCACCTTTTCATTTACATCCTGTCTGGATCAGTTCTTGGGACTGTGCGGGCACAGCTGAAAGAATAGGCATAAACTGGCACTGCCGCATGCAGAGCCCTGAGATGAGGAGACTGGGGCTTTAAGGCCCCAAAATGGGAGCTGCTCTGGGGAGCAGCGAGCCAGGTTGATTGTAGTTCCTTTGTGACTTAGTTTCTGTGAAAATTAGAAGGGTTTCATACATCAATGTAAGACCTTGAACTTATTATTCGAATTACCCCAGTGAGAGTATTTCTCAGAGGACATGAAATTGTGTTAAGAAACCAGTTCCCATCCATTTTCCATAGGAAACAAGACAACTGTGTTTTGTAATTGCTGCTGGATCAGTTTCAAGGCAAGCCCAGGCAATAGTACGTTTTCATGTTCCATTATGAATCTGAGCATTTTCTTATTTAGTACAGCATGTGTTCAAGAGTTTGACAGCCTGGGAACACGGTGCAGGCCAGAGGTAAGCTCTCCTACCACAAGGGACTGAGAACAAATCAAGTGGTGCAGCTTCCGAAGAGTTTTAAGAGCCAACCTTCCAAGTCTGCTGCACGTCATGATTTTCAGATCCCTTCCATTGGATTTGCAGAACCTGAGCCTCACTGAAAACACCATTTATTGTAGTCTGCCTTTGTCATATTCTAACAGATCTGGTCAAACCGAGTAAGTATCTCAAAAGAATTCCTGGGTCATCTATGTCATCTGCTGTGATGTAATTATTTTAGTTTTGCTGTCACAGAAGTAAAATATTTCTCACTCTACTCTAGAATCAAAGCAGAAAAGAGGAACTAGGCACCAAAGTTTTGTTCAAATCAATGAAAAATTCATTTCTGTGCCTTTGAAAATCTTCTTTAGGTGTATGATTTTTCAAAATCATTGCTTATATTGCTGAAGCTAACAGCCATGGTGCATTAATAAAACAAAAGTTAATCACCATGTCTTTACTGTAGTTATTCAGCCTGGGAAGCTGACAGATACAAGCTTCAAAGGCAGGGCATTTCCTGCAGAATCTCATGTTGAATCCAAAATTAAGGTTCAGAAATGCATTTGGTTGCTATGTGGAAATGCTGGCCATTCTTGAATTAATGCTTTTTGAGTAAGCAAATGGCCAGGTAAGAAAAGAAGAAAAACAACAACTGAAGTTTGTGTTTCACGCTTCAAGTGACCTGGCCAAGTGTGGCTAGATTCTCTTTTAAAATCAAATGACCATGGTGCATCTCCCAGGGTCCTGTAGTATGAATGCTAAAAGGATTAAAACTAGTCAGGTCACAGAGCTTTATTTTACTCTTTACAAAGGCCATGTTAAAACCGAGACTTTATACCCCCTGTTTACATAGATATGGGTACCTGGCAGGAAATTACATAATTTAACCTGTGCCATGAAATAAAATACCCCTTTGTGTTCTGTTGTAGAGTCAAATACACAAGGAACTGTATTTTCTCTCATTCTTTCCCGCTGAAGTCCTTTTCATTAAAAAGTAATAACATACCAAAAAAAGTTACAAAAGCAATACAACAACCATATAAATACTTAAGTGAAAACAGCTTTTTAGTAACTGGTTGAGTAGAGGCAGTCTATCCACACACCTTCCTTTCTGAACATTGCAGTATTGTTTGAAGGCAAAAAAAGAAAAAACCAAAAGAGGGGGCTATTTTGATATTTGCTGTTATGCAATTCTCAAAGGTTTAACAAGGTACCCAATACAGACGGAAGGGGAATGGAATCAATAGGATAAATAACAAATCAACATAAACAGTAAACAGCTCCCTAGCTTTTAGAAAATCAGTTAATGACTTGAAATTTTATTAGTAGATCTAAAATCTTTTAAAATGCATTTTAAATACTCTATGGCCTTTTAAAACATTCTCAGAAAGGATGGCAGAAGACAAAGAAAAGATGCCTGCAATGTTTGATGCAGCATTTACAGCCAGTTAAGCCTGGCTCTTTCTGTTTAGAAAAATGAACAGTAAGCATCGGGATGAGGAGTCATAGTCTGATCCAGATCATCATTTCCAGGAAGATTGTTTTGAATCTCCTGGCCCCCACAGAAGCCTTTCAGACATCGCCACCCCCACCACCCCCATATCAGCCCAGCTCACCCACAGCCCAGGCAGGTCTGGTGTTGTTGCTGGACCCATTTAGAATTCTATTTCATCCGTTTGATCACAGCACTAGTGTGCCATTGACATCAAGGGAAAAAAAAACATGTGCAAGTAATTATTTTGAAACCAAATACATGTAGGTTCCATGGTGTAAAACCTACTGACACGCAAAGTCACTTTAGCGGCACATGTTATAGATGGAAACCAACTATATAAGTAGTTTAGCTGATTTTCCTGCTGTTGTAGGTATCTTTTTTCCTATCAATATATTTGCTAAGGTACTGCCCAAGTTATTCTTAAATATCTCGGTGAGGACTAACAGAAGTCTTTGGGCAGTTACTCCACGTTCCGTCTGATGTACCAAATTAGAGAAGACTGAGGTATTTATTAATTCTATCTTGTCATCTCTGTGCATTTTGTGACTGAAGTTTTGTCTTCTACAAGCTTGAATTGTTTTTTGTGATTTTCCGTGGCAGGAACAGCCCTTTTCATTTTTTGCACTACACTAACAAATTACTGTTTTGCATGACAGCTCACAATACTTAACAGAAGAGATTCCTTTTAGATCTCGCTCATCTTGGCCTTTCATCTTTATTTTTGTCCTGCAGAAAAAAAAGCATCTTCCAGCAAAGTTGGTAATGCAAATTATTAGACTTCCTTTAACATGTAGTTCATAATCTTTCTGCTTTTGCAGCTTCTTCTGGTAACAGAAATAAATTACAGCTGCTGGAGTATAATGTTATTCTTCATCTATCTGAGTTGTGAAAAAGTGATTAGTTTTCTCTTCTTCTTAGCAAAAGAAGAGAGTCTGTTCAGTGAAGCACAAGTTATTAGAGTTAAAATTAACTGGAGGAAATACAATCCATAATTAATGTGGGCTACTCATTGACATAGATGCAATATGAACAGCAGTTCAAGTGTGTTATCATGACAGGAAAATGGGAGCATTTCTCAGTTATTGGAAGGCTACTTGATACACAAACTTGGCACAGAATCTCTAAGGGTTACAGGACATAGAATTGCTTAGGTTGGAAAAGACCTTTAAGATCATCGATTCCAACTGTTAACCCAGCAGTGCCAGATCCACCACTAAACCACGTCCCTAAGCACCACATCTACACGTCTGTTAAATACCTCCAGGGATGGCGACTCCACCACTTCCCTGGGCAGCCTGTTCCAGTTCTTGACAACACTTTTGATCAAGAGATTTTTCCTTATATCTAATCTAAACCTCCCCTGGCACAACTTGAGATCATTTCCTCTTGTCCTATTGCTTGCTGTTGGGAGAAGAGATCGACCCCCACTTTGCTACAACCTCCTTTCAAGCAGTTATAGGAAGCAATAAGGTGTCCTCTCAGCCTCCTCTTCTCCAGGCTAAACAACCCCAGTTTCCTCAGCTGCTCCACATAAGACTTTTTCTCCAAGATTCACCAGCTTCGTTGCCCATCTCTGGACACACTGTCTTGATGTCTTTTCTGGTAATGATGGGCCAAAAAATGAGCACAGGATTCGAGGTGCAGCCTCACCAGTGCCGAGTACAGGGACATGATCACTTCCCTACCCCTGCTGGCCACACTATTCCTGATACAGGCCAGGATGCGTCTTGGCCACCTGGACACGCTGCCAGCTCACCTTGGTGGATGTGCATCAAACTTTCAGAAGTCCATAGAGTCATTTGGCCCGAAAGCTGTGTCAACATGGAGCCCAGCTCTCTTGATAGCACCGCATGCACTAAAACCTTCAGCTTCTGTGTTTTGCTCCAGCATGCCTGACACCTGTCTCACACACGGGTTTCCTTCTGCGGGACGGACGTGCTCTGAGGCAGGCAGCTGAGTCCTCACAGTGACAATCACTGGAGCGTGTTGGCTAGAGCCCAGCTCGGCAGCAAACACTGCTGAGGGCAAGGAGAGCCTGCACAGCCCCTCAGAGCCTCGCCAGCCCTGCCTGGCCCAGAGGTGGGCTCTCGCTGCATCACTAAGGCAGGAAAAACATACTCTTAAAAAAAGCTGATAAACTTTTATAGTGTAAACACACAGCTCCAAAGAGGGGGGAAAAAGCGCAGCATTTTAACTAGGCAGATAAATTGGCTCTAATTATAAAGTTAAGTGGTGCTCCAAAACAAAGCTATTTCTCAGTGTTGCGGATATTAATGAATTGGGCTGTGGTGTAAAGCATGCAATTTAGGGATGTATGCTTATTTAACTGATTCAACAGTATTTGCTAAATGCCAGCATTTTCGCTAGCAGCCTTTTCTGTAGCCATCAGAGTGGTAACAAATTCTGCTTCCCCAGCTATAGACAAGGCACAGACTAGGGCAGTGGGGAGGAGCCTGCCAAGGGGACAGAAAAAGCTATGTTTAAACAGTTGTGTTTGCTTTTCTGTAAAAAAAAAAAAAAGAATCTTGGAGATTTCCTTTCTGCCAGAACACTGGCACTGTGCAAATGCTGCCAACACAAATGCTGTGAGCAAGCCAGCTGACATCAGCTGACCAAGGACATGGTGGAACTTTGGACGTTTTATCCGTTCCTCTTCAAACAGACAGCCTTTTGTCTGGGACGTTTGGCCAAAACAAACCCGTGAGTAAAAGCAGAAGCCTGCCTATGGTAGGCAAGTTTATATCGATTCAATCTGAGATACACACCACCACTAGTTACGTGAGCAGAGCTCAAGATCAAACCAGGTTTGCAATATCTCTCTCAAATGAGATTTTGCTACACTGGATAATAAATGCGTAAGAGAACATTACCCCCATTGCTGCCTGGGGCTTCACCACCAGCATCCATGAGAGGAACCCAACAGGACAGGTCATCTCTAAGATATTTCTATTGGAGACAGCCAGTTCAGTTCCTCATCAATAATGAGGAAAAACAGGCTCACATCCTTGCCTAGATTAAATGAATTGGATAATTTCTATATTGCTCAAGCAGGTGATTGTTTGTACCACAAAACTTGATACTGAAACTGGCTCATCAGCTGGCAGGCAGAGTATACATTAGCGACTGAGACTGTAGTTGTAGTGTCTTCGGTATGAGGTCTGTGTGCTATCAGGTCAGAATAAACATGGTTTGGCTCAGACATGAGAAACAAAGTTATATTTGCCAGAGTTGTACTAGCACAATATGGATGTAAAGTCCGTTTTATGATTTTATGCTCACAGAGGGTGGATCCATGGAAATGCATAAGTAAGGACAGGTAAGTCAGGCAGTACCCTATTGAGCACAAAGCCTTTTGGCACAAAAATCAACATGGCCAAAATTTAGGAACAAATCAGAACCCGCAGAAAGGATTTAGTGCAGATCAACACTCTGCATTGAGTGGCTCTGCTGTTTTAAGTCTAGTCCTGGGAGCTAGATAAAAGCTGGATGTCTTGTATTATCAGATCATATCTTATGAAACTTTTTGAGGCTAAATTCTTGCAGAGTAGGCTGAGGCTGTGGGGAGCACACATGGAAACTCCCGTGAGCTACACCAGCCCCACAGAAGTCCTGGATGCTGTTTTTCTGGCTCTGTACACTGAGCAAGCTGTTCATGCCCTCATGAAAAAGTAGCTGTCTCTAGAGGTAAAGGAGGATGGAAAACCACCGCCCTGGAAAGATAGTTTCCCGGTATCTTTCAGCAGGCGTGTGCCCTTTTGAAGGAACAAGTATAGTACAAATCAGAATGTTTCTAGACCCAGATGATAGTGTTTGGAGATAAAGCGGCAAACAAAAGTGGTAATAACCCTGCGGCCCGTTCACTTGCTCTTTGTGCCGGAGGAATTTCTCAAATTTCTCAAAGGTCTTGCCTCTGTGGAGTAACAGAGCCTTGTTGAGGAATTACCACTAGCCATTTTGCACCTTCCCAAGAGCCACACAGGGTGGATGGAGTGATGCATGCTTTCCCTTCCCGCCTTCTGTGAAGGCAACATCAACACACAGAGCTGCCTGTCTGGTTGGGGGGACATGTGCTGCACGCCCAGCCGTGCTTGCACTGGGGGTAGGCTACGCCACAAGCCCAGCAGATACCCTCTTCTGCTCCTGGTGACTCCTCACTCTTGCACTGCGCTGGAAGTGCTGCACAGTTTGAGAGGTGGAAAATGAAAATGCTTTTTGTCTTGGTCACTATTTAGAAATCAAATCCAGACTGAGTGAAATGTTGCTGCTAGCAGTGGGGCAGCTTTCCGGCAGTGAGCTTGGTGAGGTCCACGCTCACCGTCTGGACTCATGTGACACAGGGCTGGTCCCTGCAGAAGAACTGGGGTCCAACCACCAGCACAGACTGTGTCAGTCAGGAAGGAAGCCAAATTTGGCTGTGGAATCCTGCTTAAAGATGTGTGGCCTGGGTTTAAAATGCTGTTGGGAATACTGAGTTTGAAGCGCAGGCTGGTGGCTGGTGGGCTGTGTTGGTGAAGCAGCAGGAGAAGGGCATGCCTTCATGCATAGCCTTTCTGCTTTTGAAACCTCTAACCCAGCACTTTACAAGACCAGCCTATTCTGTGGTGTTTCGTTAGCTATGTAAAACTCGTCGCGCTTGAGACTGAAACAGAACTACTGCTTGAATTATTTTTTAACTTGGCAGGTTTATACCTGCAGCTTAACCACTACTGTTCTTACTTCCTCACTCCTAGATTCAAAAAGTCCTGACTTTGGGGAAAAACAGGCCAAAATCCACACAGAACTCCGATGATGACCCCATTGCACAAATCAGAGCATTTCTTGAAGCACACAAAAATTGTTGCCTTTTGCATCACTCAAGCAAAGGCTATTTTAGTATGGGCCCAGTTATAATACAAAATAATTATGTCCATGGAAATTAAAATTTTGAAAAATTATATATTTGCATCCTCACTGACATACTGCAAATACATTTGAAACATTCTTGTTTCCCAAGATAATAGCTACATAATTAGGCTAAGCCTTTCACACTTTCTCTTTGAACTCATTGGATTTATTTACCAAAAATCATTGCAGAGATATGCCCAGCAACTGTCTTAGAGAACCGTTTGTAACTAAATTAAAAACTTAAATACAGAGATTTTCTCTTCACTGAGTACTGACTTTTATTAGAACTGTGAGTTGCTCATACTTCATCCCTCGCAGCCTCTTTAAATCTGCTGTTTGACATTCTGAATGTGCCATGCAGGTTCTAATACACATTACACAAAAGGAACTATTATAAAATTCCTGACTTTTTCTTGTTTGCATGACAAAGGGGGAATGGCAAATCCTCCAATTGGACCAGATAATCACTCTCCTGTGAAAAGCCTGCAATCCACATCCCCTGTTTTCTTCTTAGCTGAGCTTCAACTGTGTTTGGTCAATAATTTTATTTTATGTGTGAAGCCCATAAATCACCTTCCAATACACATTGGACACTGAAAACTCCTGGTAGATTAGACATCAGCGAAAGGAGAAATCACATACAGATACAGGAGAACTGGACGCTGCTGGAGCAATCAGGCATTTTCATTTCATGTTATCATGTTTTTTTGAGCAACCCTCACTACACGCTAGGACCACTCTCTGGAGCAAGGACTAATTGGATAGATAAAGGTTTACAGGATCAGGTTTTCTGAAATGGGAAGGAGACCATTACAAATCCCTGAACCACAGTTTTACTCAGGTGAATGTCACTATATAAACACAAAAAAATCACTGCTGAAGCTGAGTTAGCCAACCCTTATAGAGCGTATCTGAACTTTGTCAGCCACCTGAATATTGCTTAGATGTGGTTTGTGACCCAAGTCTTCAGAATGGCTCATTCATCTTGTGACTGCATTTGTCCCATCCCGTGAGAATCAGTAACATCCCATTTAGCTGGGGAAGCAGTCCAGAGGGAATGGCCAGGCACATAGAGCCTGTCTAAGGGGCTGAGTGTCACAAAGATTTCAGAAAAAAAACCAAAACCCACCTTTCCCTCCTCTTATTCACAAGAGCAGGAATTTTCAACATGGGTTGAAGCTGAGGACGTCAACTGAAGTGGATATTTTTCACTGCTCTTTGTGTCTTGGGAATGAATATAACAGAAAATATTGATGCTTTCAGATAAAGATGATACACAAAGGGAAAGTTTAAAGAATATAATGCCTTGGGCCACGCACAAACTGTTAGTTTGTAGTCTATGCTTCCATTTTTGCTTCAAAACTCAATTCCACTAAATAAGGTGCCCTTTTAACATCTAATGGAGGTTTTATCTTGTTTAAGGAGACAAGTTTCTTAAAAGGTTGTTTGATTAGGCTCTTTCAGACACCTTTGTTGGTTTTGTTGCCTTTCTCTGTGTAGGAAACAGGCTGCCTCCATTGACACTTGTTTTAATGAGGGATGAACCACAACAGGGTGCTTTTGTACAAGTTCATTACATTGGGTCCTCCAGCCTGACTTTTCTCAGGCTACACTATTCAGCCTGGACATGGGATGAAACTGGACTAGTTTTCAATCATTTAGAGAGACATATAAAATCCAAAGGACTTTTGATGCTGAAGACATCTGTAGGTGTGCTCAGACATATTACTGCCAGAGAGGATTAGAATCTGCCCCAAATGCTGTGTACCTTCACACTTTCATTGATCAGTTTTGGTTTTTTTTTTCAATTCACTTCTGCTGGCATTGGTTTCAAAAATAGCCTTCCGTATTTGCCAGCAAAGGCCAGGGAAGCAAAGGATGTGAGCTTCAAGTTTAAAGGTTGACTTCAAGGCAAACATTCACACATACATACACACACCTGCCTCCACGTCAGCTTTGCCCTCCAGAGACAGCTCTCTATTGTAGTTGTTAACAGTGTTCAAAATACCAATACTCTTCATCCATGCTGTAGAAAAGCAGAGTGGTTTCTCATGTTCACTGAAAGGTGATCTGCCTTTATATTAAGACTTCTTCTTTTAAGCTCAAGTATTATGAAACCCATAGGAATCCATAAAGAGTGATGGGACTTTTTTTCCAAAATGTCAGACCTGTACATCTTCCACCTTCTGTGATTCAGAAGCAGCATAAAAGCCATAAACCATTCAACTGCTGTGATTCACTGCCCTGTTTCATAGGCTTGATACAAATATTCAGTGATCAAAGCGGTACCTACCTCCCCCAAAAAGATTTTAAATGATTTTTTAATGCTCACCATAAAGATGGGCTTCTAGCTAAAGCATTATTCTCCTGACTGATATTGGCTATTTTAGGTAGCAAGTCCCCTGCCGTAAAGATTGACGATTCCTGTAAGAATCATATGGTGTGGTACATAAAGCAATGAACTCTGCAAATGTATTTCCTCCCTGACTTAGCCTGAATATGAGACATTGGTCACTCAGGGGTTTTCTGGGCAAAAGTTTACAGGAAATTAAAAAAGGATGAAGACTTCTTCCCCATGAAGGAATCTGGAAGGTCCCCTCACCCTTCTTGTATTAATTTGCAGTAGATGAAGGTGTTAAACTGGCATGTGTCTACCAACAGGGGAGTGATCCTTTCAAGTCTTCTGCTTCATCCCCACTTGTGGAATTTGTTGTGCCAGTGGGACAAGGCTGGCTATAAAACCCCGGCGCAGGGAACCTCCATCCCACTCAGGCAGCCTGCCACCACATCTCTGCCGAGAGCAGCCCTGGGGAGACCCCCACCTTCTTCTCTGGCAGGGAGGCTGCTGCTTTGCCAACAGAGGAGGATGGATGCGAAGTTCACCCGGATGCTCTGTGTGCTCTGCCTGGTCATCACAGTCCCAGCATTTACTCAGGAAGGGTTCAAAGAGGCGTTGCTGAAGCAGCTGGGACTCTCTGAGGTCCCTAAACTTCATAAAAGAGACTTGGTGGATCTGGTTATCCCAGACCACGTCAAGAACAAATACCTCTCCATGTTGAAGCGCCAGAGGGTGAAGCGCCGGGCTTTGCCAAGCTTGGCCGGCATCCTCAGGGGGATCCCTGGCAACACAGGTAACGTTTCCGCGGTCGCTGTCGGGAACTCACAGAGCCCTGTGCCGCTGGCAGGGGAAGCTTCTCACCCCACACTCTCCTGGCTGGCCGCAGGATGGGCAGAGGCAAAACCACAGCGGGGAATGAGGTTCGGATCTGGCTCCAAACCTAAGCTGGGTAGAAGAGGTGCATGTAACAGTATCTTAAAGATTAACATCCACTAGTAACTACCTTGTACCTGGGGAGGGGGTCCCACAGCTCTTGCAAAGGACAGGCTGCGACTCGGGTTTGATAGAGGAGAAAAGCCTTGGTACCCAGGCAATGGTTTGGGCAGGTGGAAAAAAAATGTAAAAAAAAAAAAAAAAAATCAGCAGAAAGTGCAGACCTTGCAGGTTTTGGGTCAAGACTCTAGAAAGTTTTCTAATAGGAATCACACCTCTTTGAGGATGTTTCACTCTGCCCTTTTTTTTTTCACTTTGCCAGGGGAAAATATCAAGAAAGAAATCAGCTGTACAGGCACAATGGTGTCTGTGCAAGGACACTTAGGGCTTGTTTCCCTTTCAAAGCACATACATAACACCCTGGGGAGCAAATGAAAGCACTTTTTCGTTGCAAGTGATGCAGTTTCCTGCTTTTGTGGCCAGCATCAAGCACAGAGAGGTGCACAACTTTTGGGGTTTGCTCAGTTTGAGGTCAAATTATGTAAGAGATTTCTTCCCTCCAAGTTTCAGAGACTAGACATAGGAGAAGAATTAGGGCATTTGCAAGACATTGATTCAAGTATGCATTAGAAAAGGTGTTAGTGGCTGTCTCTGGCACAAGGGCTCGATGTACCAGCATGGAAGGGGAGTGTTGTGATGATAATTGTGGACAAAGTGCGGGGGCTTTTCTTACCAGGATGGCAATGGCAGGCTGTCTATTTTGTTCCCAACATCACAGGCGTGGCAGGAGAAGTCCTCTACTCTGACACCACAACACGCCAGAACCTGATCTTTGACATGGAGGGCAGAATACCTAAAAACAGTGAAGTGACAATGGCTGAACTGAAACTCTTCAAAAAGCCTCTGGACAGGGCAAACTTGCCTGCCAGGCAGTCACACAGGCCCGTGTCCAATGCCAGAGTCAGCGTGTACTGGGTGCAACGGCAGCACGATGGTACCAACAGGACCTCCTTGATAGACTCCAGGTAAGAAAGGGACCTCTCCTGAAGGCAGGACTCTAGTTACAGGGTATGGAACCTCTGAGCCAAGTTCGGGTGTCATGTGATTTTTTCCCTCCAGTTAGTGTGATGGGTTTACGTCTGTAGAATAAGTCTACATAGATTCTGAATCCAGAATGAGTTCATATTGGGTTAAGACTGCAATATATGATGAAATAATCCTTTTCTGTGTCAAATGATGCCATGCACTGCTAGGTCTTCCCCTCTAAACCCCTCCACCTGGTTCACTTCTTTCTCACTCTCTAACTCACGTGGATTACTGGCTTCTTGTATTCTTTTCGTTGGCCATTTCATTAGCTGGTTTAAATCAGTAAATTATGCAAAAAAACCCTATCTGATTCTGTAGCCTTGAGCTCTGTGGAAGTTTTACAACCCTTGAAGGCAAAATGAGACATCAAACCAATTTTATGAGTGAGTAGAAACTTACGGCCCTAATACAGCCAGAACAGGAGTGGCTGGGAGTGGTAGTGTTTATCAGGCTGTCGTCACTAATACTGAGGCTGCATATAATCCTGCACTGCCATATTTTGGTATTACTATAAATTAATACCTTCGCATAACCATGCACAAAGGGTTTTATTTAGGACTTCAGTGTCTGTTAGATCTGCATGCTTCCTTTTGAGGTGTGAGGTAATTGCTGTGGGTGCTTGCCCAGAACGCTCAACAAAAATTATTGTGTAATCAGGGCATGTGACATTCTACAGGAAACAAATTATTCTGCTGCAGTAATAGTGCCAGGAGCCCAGGCTTCAGCCGATGGGCTTTTCTCTAATGCCAAGCCCTTGTTGTGCAGGCTGGTTCCTATACGCGAGTCGGGCTGGAAGAACTTTGATGTGACTCAGGCTGTGCATTACTGGCTGCGAAACAAGAGACGGGAGCCAATGTTCCTGGAGGTCTGGATTGAAGGAGAAAGAGTAGGCAGCCATGCCTCAGAAATGGCCAAAGCCGTGCGTTTCACTTCTCAGGACCCCAAGGATAAAGCCCTAGGCAAACCTGAACTGGTGCTTTACACCCTCAACTTGGAAGACTACGGGTATGTATAAAACCTAAATCTGTACTGTCTCTGGTGAAACTTTGCCCCTGAATTATTGTACTGTGTGTGCCAATCCAGGGCATGCAGCTCCTGCCCTTGCAAGAAAACCACTGTGAAGGGAGGGGTTAGAGAGTTGCTGTTCAATCACATCTCTCATTTTACCATGTTTGTTGTCTGAGTATTCAAACAAAACACAAGCACGGCCCAAGCCTCACATCTCAGGGCCCACCTGCGCTGTTAAGAGGGGATTATTTCTCCCACCTTCACGGTTTCCAGTTATGGCATCAGTTCTTGTGTCTCCCTTGTCACACAGAGGCCCTGGGGACTGCAAGGAGGAGGGGGTGACAGGGAAGTCCACCTGCTGCCGGCAGAAACACTACATCAACTTCCGCGAGCTCGCCTGGACGCAGCACTGGATCATCGAGCCGTCAGGGTACCAGGCTTACCGGTGCTCGGGGGGCTGCCTGCAGCCCCCCAACCCACTGCGATGCTTTGGCTACGGAGACCGTGTCTGCGCTGTGGCAGAGAGCTCCTCGCTCCCCATGATGTACCTGGTCAAGAGAGGCAACCGCACCGAGATCGAAGCGGCCGAGTTTCCCAACATGATCGTTGAGAAGTGCAGCTGCGTCACGGACGGCATGGCCCTGGTGTGAGACACAGGCAGACAGCTGGGGGTGTCACCGAGTCCCCCTGTTCCCCACAGCCCTGCCTAGAGCCACCCCAGTCCCCAGCCCTGGGGCTGGTGGTAAAGGTCCAGGGGTACCCAGATACCCACCCACAAGGGCTGGCAGCGGCTGGGGCTCTCCAGCTATGCTGCAGAGAACGGGCACTTAAAGGCAGTGTCTGTGTGGATGGGCTCAGAGGAGCATCCGTCTTCATGTGTACCTATGTGAGGGGTGCCTATAGAGCCTAACGCTCCTTGGGGCTCCCTTGATGCTAACCAGATGTTGTGGAATTTGATGGAGCTTCATCCAATTCATTTCAGACCCCTCCCCGGAGTATTGCAAACAGGCCAAGGAGGAACGATCATAACCAGGTGAAGAAGTAATACGTGGGTTCAGCTTTTCATTCTTAGATTCCCAGTTTAGGTCCTTGTCTGACCAAGTTTTGTTTTGGAGAGCAGAAGCACTTACATGTGTATATTGTATACACAGACACATGCAGACCTGTACATATATACTATATGAATATATGTATGTATTGTCTACATACATATTGCATATATACATATTGTCTACATGCATACATATATGTACATAAAATATTGTCTAGAGCTGAAAGAAACGTATATATGTGTGTATGTACCTTATGCGTATATACACATAAATAAAATATTACGTGGAAATCAAAGGATTATATTTTTGGCCTGTGCACCATGGGCTTAGCACAGTTTTAGGCAGAATTAAGAGTCCTGAAGTCAATGGGACTGTTAGGACTTAGGTTTGCTTGCACGAGTAACAGTTTGTAGAATCAGACCCTTATTTTTCTGGTTGTGTTACAGTTATTTCAACTTAAGGATGTTTCCCAGGTCTTGTGTGTTTCCAAACTCAAGGATACAATAAAATACAATTATTAAAGTAGCCACGTGTTTGCTTATATTTATTCTTAGGTCTAAAAGCCGAGGGAAAAAAAATGGACATATTTCTGAATGTATCATAGAGGCTATAAACATACACACAGTAACAGCTCTGCTTGGTTACCTGTGTGATCCTGCTGCTTCTGGTAAAGCTTAGCTACTCAGGCAGGGACAACGACTGGGCTGAATTTGCAGGTGGAGCAGAGCTCACACTACCAGTACTTCTCCCTGAGCTGCTGCCAAGTTTAAGCCAACACTTTCTTAAAGAGGAAACCTAGAAACTTATCTGACAGGCAAGAGGTAATGCTCTCTGTGTGAGCTGCAGCTACAGCACCGGGATCTGCAGGCAATCAGCTGGAGCTGTAATGCAGAAAGAGATGAGCTGCCTCCCATCTTTTCCCATGTGAAGAGTTTTAACCCTGACCTTTCCTTATGGACGACCTACCAACACCCCCGCTGGAGAAATGCAATGATAATGTGGTTTTATCCCTTTTTGAACTGTACTGAGCTGTTGGCCAGCATATTACCAAAGGTAATGATATCCACACTTCATGTCAGACTCCTCTCCTTGGTTCGTAATCTGCTGAGATATCAGTGGCTCTGGGGACAAAGTGGCCACTGTTGTCCCTCTCTGTAGGATGTGGTCCCCAAGGCTCTGGCTGTACTGCTGCCGGTGGGAGGGACTCTGAAATGAGTTTGTCTGGCCAGACAGGGAGGCCATGGGCGAGGTGAAAAGTGGGACCTTTTGGACTGTGTGGTCCATTTGGGTCATTCATCAGGAAGACTGAGATGTCATGTGTCTCTGCTGCCCTGCAGGACCTCGGGTCTGAGGTCACCCAGGCATCACCGCTGCCATCTCCCTGGCCCGTGGGTAGGCTGGCACCTTTTGCTTGTGTAAACACCTGTGGCAAAATAAGAGCTTTATAAGGGGAGAAAAAAAGGCAGAAGCGCAGACTCACTTGTTACCAGTGCTGGGCTACAGCACTGTGAGTTACTGGAATCGGAACTGGATGAGCCAATCGATCTCTGGCCATTTCCTTCTCATGACTATGTAGCGTCTATCCTAACGACACTGGCATTCAGCCCCAGTTCCTCTCTACTCGGCTGGGGCAGGGCATAGCCTGAAGGCCCTGAGCTCAGCTATCACCATAAAGAACAAAGCCGACGATTTATCCTGGGGAAGAAAGTGTTTGAGCTGGTTCCTGCCTGAGAATGAAGAGCTTTAACTCTGGCTTCTCTCCAGCCTTCAGCGCTTGGACTCCAGACATCCCCCCCCAGGCCTAGGAGAAATCCCACCCCGTGCAGTCCGGGCCAGGCTGCGGCAGGAAGCGAGGAGCAGCGTCACGGCGGGGATCTGGGACAAGGACTGAGCCCTCTTCTGCTCCCCTCCACCAAGATCCTGCACCACGTCCAGCTCCCCTTTGCTCTGGTGTCCTGTGGACGCAAGGTACGTAAAAGCAAGCGGTGGGTCCGTGTGGATGCGTGTGACAGCTGAGGGAGATGAGGAGGGGGAGGTAGTGGCCAAGGACACCTGGTGATACTGTGGGGAGAACTGTGGGTATTGCAGCACAGGTTTGTGGCACAAATCTGTGGGTGATCAAGCCCTGCCAGCCCTGCCGCTAGCATGGATAATTGTTTATTGCTCGGAGAGCCACACTGATGTCACAGGACATCCCTCTTCAGGCCCACCACTCCTCTGCGCCCTCGTGCCCAGTGTGTGGTCCTGTCCAGGGCTGTGCTCAGAGGTCCTGTCCAGGTCTGTGGAAGAGGTGATTTGTAGAAAGCTGTAAGTGTATGCAGCCTGCCTGGGCACCACTAACCCCCATGTCTGACGTCTGATGTCCCAAGCGATTTGTGCCCGCAGTCTGTACCCCCAGTTCCTTCCTAGCAGCTGCATAGGGGTCCTCCTGGGGACTCCCTCCTACCCTGACTCTGTGCACAGCATCACCACCATCAGTTAAAAGTGGCTGAAAAATTTTCTTCATTAAAAATTAACCAGTTGTGCTATTGTCTCACCGTGATGGATGCCACACCTAGTTTTTAACCCGCATTTGGACTGAAACTCCATGCTTTTGTGAGGGCACGACATTGCTCCTCAAACTCCAGCTGGCTCAGAGGTTGAGCTGATGTGGGGAAGGCTCCAGAGTTTTCTACAAACTCCTAGGCAGAAGGCTGTGAATGAAATACTACCACACCTGGGACTTTTTCAAACATCA
This sequence comes from Trogon surrucura, assembly GCA_020746105.1. Taxonomy (NCBI): domain Eukaryota; kingdom Metazoa; phylum Chordata; class Aves; order Trogoniformes; family Trogonidae; genus Trogon; species Trogon surrucura. The sequence goes on from CM036618.1 coordinate 107,996,890, forward strand.
ACCCGTGCTGTGGGAGATCATCTCCCAGCCTGTCATCTTCAATCCAGGCAGCATTTTGCTGTGATACCTTCTGTGTGCTACCTCACTTATTTCGGTACAACTTGTAACGCATGCAAAAGCTGTTAAGCTGTCATGTTATCCTTTCCATCTGAGCAGCACCACAGTCTGTGGGGAAAGGCAAAATATCTTATGTACCTGGCAGCAGCATGGTTCATTTATGCTGTGCTGTAAAAAAAAAAAAAAAAAAAAAGGAGAGCAGTGCAGCAGTGCAGAAACTATTTCAAAAATGTAAAGGTGTTTTAAAGTGAGACCAGCGTTAAAACATTGGGCATTCTGCAGCATCATGGAAAGCATAGAGCACTGGTGTGCTGCAAAAGGAGAAGGAGGCGTGTGCTGTTCACATTAAGAGCTTCAACAGCCCTGTTAGTCCCACACTTGAAGTTAAGATCTTGTGTAAGTGTTTGCAGTGGCAGCGTGTCTGAGTTAAAGCTTATCCTGAGTGTCTGACCTGCCTTCCTGGCACTGCTCACAAGGTGATACAGGAGGTCCTGCAATACTTAATGGAGCTGGGCGTGGGGAAATCTATTGGTCTTATTGGCTTTTGTTATGAAAGAGGCTAAGGCAGGACAGGAGCACTTTTTTTCTCTGTTATCATTAAATTTTCTGAGAGATAACATTTTTTTTAAGCCATATTTAACACCACTGCTAGCATTTTTAAGGCATGTTTAACACCACTGCCCTTTCTGATCCTTCCACCGTTGCATTTGAACCAAGGCTGCTCTCCCATTTTCTTTCAAAATCTATGAGAAGTTGCAGCTTTACCCTGCTGGCGAGACCTTATTTCCTCTCCCTCTTTTCTTTTTTTCCCCTTTGCATTTCACAAACTCCTACCGAGAGTGTCTGACACTTTGCCTTTCACGGCAGCCTTCTAATTGCCCGGGTAAGTGCAAAGTCAGATGCCCAATCCACATCCTGACAAAGGTGATAATCAGGGGAGCTCCTCCAGCTTTGGCTGGGAACAGCTGGAGTCTGAAAAAGGGGAACCCAGGGCAAACAGAAGGGGGGAGGTGGACATCCCAGAGGACTTTGATATTTTTAGAGGAGCCTCCTAACAGCCTCAAAATCTCCTGGTTTCTGTCGTTAATCTAGCTTGAAGTTAGGTCTCGTGCAAAGTGCTTCATTTGCAGCCAGGACCTGATCTCCTCCATCCACTCCTGGAGCAGGTGTGGGAGATCAGTCTGCATAATCATAGAATCATAGAATGGCCTAGGCTGGAAGCGACCTTGGAGATCATTTTAATCCAACCTCCCTGTCATGGGCAGGGATGCCTCTCAACTAGATCAGGCAACACATGAGGACCAAATAAAAATTGAACCTGTGACCTTTGGTATTTCAGCACCACACTCAACCGAGTGAGCTAAACCAGCCCTCAATGTTTCAGAATAAAACAGAATAAAAGGCTAATCACAACTCCTGCCTTCTGGCCTACACTCAAGGGGTACACGTGCACTCCAGAGATGTGTGAATGCTGCGATTTCCTACAGTTAAATCAGCAGGTATGGAACAGACAAGAAACAGTTTTTAACCACGGCAGGAAATAGTTATCTGGAGATACCAGACACTAGAGTGTCATGTCATTAGTCCACAGCTCTCAGTATCCTTTTGCCAATTGCTGAATCAGTTTCTTGTCCTCTTTAGAGCTCCACGTTTTATGCAATTCCCGATTCCTTGTGCTTGCTCGGAGACACACTGGCAAACACAGCGGGAAGAAGCAGGACATGAAGCAGATGCCTTCAGGCCATCACCATGCTTCCCAAGCAGGTGGAGCTGCTGGGTCTAAATCCAGACCTTCCATCTCGGGTGGTGTGAGCCCTTGCGCAGTGCTGGAGGGCATTAGTGCCTGCTCAGCCCCTCCTTGACAGCTGGAGGAGGTCAGAGGAGTTGTCACCTCCCCACCTTCAGGTGCCATTAGGTATGTTAATCTGTGAAGCCACCTTAATTGCTCAGTTACAACTGAAAGCAAAGCCAGCTGTGAGGTAGCTGTGTTAACTGGCTAAAGTACAATCTTGAACGTCTTCAGTTAAATGTGTTGGGAGGGACCTTTGAGAATTAAAAATACCACCTTCCTGAGAATGGGCATCGCTGCAAACCTTTAAAATGTCAACACTCTCCAGAAAATAAAGCTTTGGACAAGACTGAATTTCAAGGGAATCAAAAATTGTTAACTTTTGGCTGTTGCTGGAACAGGCAGAATGATATAAGTATGTCCTGATATCCTTTATCTGCAGCAGCACCATGTGCCTTTGCACCACAGAGCAGTGCCAGGGCCTCCCTCTGCTCTGGTGTTTTGTTTGAAGGGCTGAGGGTTTCACCGTTCCACCAGCACTGCTGAAAGTGGATGTGTCCTCCGCCGTCAGTTCAGTGCCACCTACAGTAGCAAGCGCAGAAGCTGTCAGACTCGGGAAAACCAAAGGAAGAAATTCCTGCACGGTCGAGCAAAGTGGAGTTTAGGTCAAAACACTGAAGTGGGGCTTTTTAGTAACTTATTTGTTTGTCTATGTTGCAGAGGAGCAGCGTAGGCAAGGAAAACTCGAATGAAGCCTTTTCGGTTGAAGGCTGGCAGCTGCTGCTGTGTCTGCTGGTGATAATCTTTCTAAATTTCCACAAGTTATTTCTCTCTGTGACCTGCCCTGTTACTTGCTAATTTTTATGTATTACATGCATGTACCTATATTTCTTTCCAGGGTATAGATGGATCTCTGGCAGGTTTGTGCCAGTGTTTTCACTAATTAATTTTTTCTCAGTCGGTAATTCTGAAAATGCAAAAGAAACAGGAAGCAGTGCTCTAGGTCTTCTAGATGTTTGAAATAGATGCATTTAAAATGATACTTCAGAAGAACTCTGTAAGACACAATACTTGCTTGTTGGGGAAGTGTTTGCATGAGTGTGAACCTTTTCTCTGGAAAGATGACTAGAAAGACCACCTCTATTCTGAGGCTATTATGTCCTATGGAAATGGCTCGTACTACAGTGGGGTTGTTTCAGCATATTCTTTTTTTTTAACTGGTATTTGTTGACATCTTTCTTTACTTGCCCAAATTCTTAAGAAAGCTTCAAACACTTCACCAGCTTGTTTCTCTTCTGTTGAAGGATCAGTCCAAATCCGGTTTGTTATCCAGCTATTTTCTGAAGGACGCCCTACAGACACGTGAAAGCCCAGCCTTACCCGTGAGTGACCATAGGGCTCTCCAGACACGGGATTGCTCTAGGCTGAGGAAAATGGCTAACCTTTTATAGGGGCACATCCCAGAGCAAGTGCTTGTTCCCGTTCAGCTCAGAAGGATCTAAACAATTTGCAAATAAATTTGCCAAAGTGTGGAGCTGGTTTCAGGTACGTCTAAGCTGGTGTCCCCTTAACACAGGGTATTTATTTTAATTCTGGCACTACTGAAGACACAATTGATCAATAAATCTGCTGGTAAAAAAACAGTACTACTGCTGGTTTAAAAATATTACAGTTCTCGTTCATCAACCAGTTGTTATTCTCTCCCCTATGTAATGCTACTTTGGTTGTGCTGGCACAAATTTAGAGCCGCATCATATGTCCCTTCAGGGACATGATCTGGCTTAATGAAGAACTCACAACAAGAAGAAAAGGCAACAGGTGATGCATGGGATAGTCTTGTAAACGACTGTCTAGATGTGACTGAAGCAAGAGCGCAACTACAGTGAGGGAAAATAACTGTGGCAAGAGTTGTTGCCAAAACACATCATCAAACCAGCCCATTCTCTTTTGGCCCACGCTGTCCTTGCTGTACTAGGGCACAGCACGAGTGTGTTCACAGAGCTGACGGCTCTCCTGACCCAAGCGATGTGTGTGTGTGAGTGGGCTGCAAGTACACCCAAGGCTTCGTACACAAGTGGGACTGCTGCCAGTGTGCAACGTTCCTGGACAAAACACTGACTCCAGCAAAAATTTGTGGTGTTGAGGTGACCTCCCAAGTACCCTCCATTCCAGTTTCTTAAGGAAATATAGTGAACAAAACTGTTTCCTTTTTACCCAAGATCTGTCTGACCTGTCACAACCCCCATGAGATGTGATTTGCAGCCTCAATGTCTCTTCTCCTCCCTCTCCTTTTTTTTTCCCAAGTTTTGCGAAACTCCTTTATAGATTAAAATATGAGATGTCAAGTCCTTTACTGTCACCAAACGTCTTACCCACTGTATAATTTGCTGCTTGTAAGTCACTGCTTACCATATAACCCAGATTTTACTAATGATAACCTGCAAAATGGTAAAATTCATTACTTTTGGATCCCAGACGCAGGTAAATAAAGAACACTTTAATGTGCTTTAACAATTTAGCCCCCAAGGATCCTGATTTGTTTTCAGAACACCATGTCAAGTGGATCCACAAGCGCTGGGTCTGTGTGTGACAGCATAATTACCACCACTACAAATACCTGCCCATCCTTAACAACCCGTGGTGCTAATGAAACTTATCTCAGGGATGTGAATTTAGAACTTGGGGATACTCAGCTGAAAGGATACTAAGGGCTTTGATTTAACCACATCAAATATGCTTTCAAATTTGTTAAAGTCTCAAATCTGTGTTGTGCGGAGAAAAACTAAAGTATGTGCAGTGTTTTTGACTTGCTGCTGCATCAGACATTAATTCCACGCTTCCCAATTTTCACTCCTATCCTCGGTAGGGCAGGATCTGTGCAGAACACCAGAGCTGCCTCCCGGCTGGCTGCCGAGGGTGGTGGGGGCATGTGAGGAGAGGGACAGGGCCCTGCAGCGACACCTGCCGACATCAGGACGCCCCCCCCCACGCTGAGGAGGGGACACACTCCCCTACCCCAAACCTGCTGCACGGCAGTGAGCCTTCCAACGTCATTTTATGTGCTTGGGAAGGTCCCGTAGGTGTGGGAAGGGTGAGCGGTCAGGTTAGCCAGCATTTTGGAACGGCTGCCCCAACACTACTGATCTAACACCTTGTCTGTAGAGTTTGTCAAGAATAAACCCTTGAGCTTTAACACCCTCTTTTAATCCAAAACTTCCAAGCATGAACAAACAGCTTCTGAGGAGAGAGGTAGTGAGATTGCAAAACTGAAATACCAGATACAAACTGCTCATGCCAGAAACAAGTATTATGTGAGTGAACTGATTTCATGGCATTGGAAGCCCATTTCCTACCAGTATTGCAACTCGCAACTGAACTGTATGAGCCAAACTTAAAACAGATAAAATGGATGGTATGATGTCGGAATAGGAGAGAGGAAATTTTTAATTTCTCAATCTGACGAACAGAGCATAAACATAATATTCTGCAGCACATGGTGGTAAAATCTGAAATCCGAGGCATCAAACTAAATACCTTTTAAAAGAGAGAAGTGGCCGCTGCACCGTCAGTCACGTGAACGTGCGCACGGGGCCCTTAACACTGCACAGGATAACTCCCAGCACTGAGATTGCAGGCACCGCTCTAGGATAAAGTACCACCACTGCAGATATTAAAGTCCTTGGGAGATTGTTTCATCATTTTTACCATAAAAAATAATTTAAAAAAACCATATCCTATATTTCCCATTCAGCTTCAGATGATCACTTTGTATCTTACCAACCTTCAGCAGGCAGCAAGTATACTTTATTCTTTTTAACTTCTTAAGAAGGCAATTCTCTTTTCCCTCACTCAGATACTTTTCAAAAGCAAAATAAGTAAATACCTTTATTTAACTTCTTAAAAGGAATACTTACAGTCATTAATAATTTACATCATACTGATACCTGACATGCCACAGAAACTCAGAGAATAGCATATTTATTTATACTGACTTCATTCATACAAAACCATTCTTTTTATATAAAGAAATTTCAGCTTTTAAGCCTGGATCCTAAGTTCATGTTTCTCATTTGACAGCTGTGTAACTGTGTTAACTGAAATACACACTAAAGAGATTCAATATAAAGCTAGAAAAGATTGATAGTTTTCCTAAATTAGGTGATGACAGTGTCATACATGTTTCCAGAAAACATTCAGGCTATTTCTTTCCATGAACAGAGTTTCTTGTACCTGTTGCATGAGTATTTGTTTTAACCATTTGTAAAGCTTATTAAAAGATAATAGTTTACTCCTTTAACATTGAACATATTGAACTCATAACTATCTAGCAACTTACTCTGTGTAACACTAATTGAACTTGAATAAGCATAGAAACAAAAACTATCCAGGGATGGTGAAGAATTATACATGGCAGTTCAGAATGACAACAGAATAAGAAAGATATAAAAAAGCACATAGATACGAAATTTATTTCTTTTAATCACTTTTTTTTCCCTTTAGAGGGCTTTGCAAATAGAGCAGGATCGATCTGGTCTCTAGACAGACCTCTCACTGAAAAAAGCCTTGTTGCTCTTTCCTTTAAAGTGCCTCCACATTTCAGTCCTAAAGACATCAACTGCATCTTCAGTCTATCTAAACCCAGGGCCTCCATTTCAGCAGCAGAGTTGAATGCCAGCAGGTCTATTGGTTCCACCTCCTGCAAAGAGAAAAACATCTCATCAGACTATTATTATTTTCTTCCTGATTGGGGGGGGAGGAGGGGGAGGAACAAGCACAGACAGAGTATTTCCTTTTACAGAAGACCTTCCATTAGAATAATCTCAAACTCCTAATTACTTAATAAAGCTGAGCAACATCTTGATATGTGCTATGTTGGATATTCTTATTATGAGTGGTACTTATGCTGCCCAGGCGAAGCATCACTGCATCATGTACAAGCAAGATGTACAAAACAAACCGTGGATATGCTTAGGCTTGCAATGTACACAGCCTCCAAGATGGAAGAGCTCATCATTTTAAATGTTCTTGCTGAACTTTTAAAGTTATTCCATTAGAATTAATACATTCTACTTGTAGTAGAGGAACGTTGAAAAAGTAAAATAAAAATAAATAGAAATAAAAATACAAGTGGCAGTATTTAATCCTGTTCCTCTGGAGACAAAATAGGTCAAGAGTGTTTCTATCACCAGGGAAGTGAAGTACTCTGAAGAAAATCACACTAAAACCAACAGCCCATCATCTCACCTAACAGTTCAGTAGCTTAACCTTGACTTCCAGAGGCATGGCAAAGCTAACAGCCCCTTTTTAGTCAGATGTAGAATATAACTGATACACCCCTAGCAGCAGCAGGAAGGAGGAGAAACAGTTATTTCTAATGCAGTTGAACTGTAATTATAGTAAGATTAACCAAAAAGCAAGTTCTGAAGTTCACATCTCATCCTGCCACAAGAAAGCGGATTAAAGTTTCATCTTAAAAGGAAATTAGTGTATTTGCCGAATAATCGAGGGTAAAAGGGACCTCTAGAGATTGTCTTGTCCAAGCTCAGGGTCTTGTCCATAAAAGAAAATGGACAAAGACTGAATAACTCAAATGGTGGAGTTTACTAATGCACTAAACACTAACACTAAATATTAACCCACTAAAAGGCACAGGAAAATGTAAGCACATATTAGCCTTATGGTATGTATCACGATGGAGTTATCAAAGAGATTTCAGAGCTGTTACAAACTCAGCAAAACCAAGTAACACTAGCAGAATTAGAACCTTTGTCCTGCTAAGCACACACACACACAAAAAAAGACTGGTTGCTTCATTATTCTTATCCTACTTTTAAAAAAAATCCATCAAGGACTATTATAAAATATTTCCACCTGCAATAACAATCTGCCACAGCACTGGTGGAGTTTCCTGTTCCAGAAATAGACAGTCTCACAAATACAGAGCAAAAGGTAAACAGTGAAGAATGGTAAACATCCTGTTTAAAATTTGCCAGGTCTGATAGTACAGTAGATGACAAAATTCTAATTTATCAGATTACATCCTTGATCTTTTTTCCATTTTCACTTCACAGAATTCAATCATATGCAGTGGCAGCTGATGGTGGACTTCTTGCTCAAGCTGAAAAAAAGCGCAGAAAAGCCAAACTCTCTAGCCCTCTCCCCCAAAAGCCGCATTTTGCTGTATTGCTAGAATAAGCCTAGCTTCATCACTCCTAAGAATTTTTAATAGTAATATTACACAATGAGTGATGAAGCACAGCTACCGGCACCTTTTACTGCCAAATATTAGCTGGGCTTTCATCAGTTCAGTAGGAAAAGCTACATTCTCTCTCGGCTGGAAGACTGATCCGAAGCCTCTTCAAGAAAAAGAATCCCAGCCATCCTCCTGTCAATCACCAGAGATGGAACCTCATGGTCAGCACTGCTCCTGATCTGTCTCTCTAGTAAAGGAACTGCTGCTTTGAGACTCCTGATGATCAAGGAAGAACTGAAATGTGTGCCCGGCTCCTAGTGTTCTCTATGAATTATATTGAAAGTTTTTTTTATAATGAAAACTGAGTCCGGTCAGCTGATTGTTTAGGGAACGACATCTAATTTAAACACTGATGTCAATTATAAACATTAAGGTCAAATTATGTTATAAATAAGATTAGTCAAATTGGACAGAGTTTGATAATGTATCAAAAAGTATTGCTAAGAGTCTGTTATCCTACAGGAAGTTTTTACAGTCCTCCCCGCTCCCCCTCCCAGCCCAGTGAAGAATTTTAATCCAGAGTGTACCTAAAACACAAAAAAGCCCAACAGAGAAACATGGATCTCAGGAAAGACAATACTAGACAGTCAAGGGCAATGGCATCTTAGTAGAAACTCTAGACTATTAAAATCTTAATCTTATAAAGTTCTTCCTTGACCCATTCTACTTAGCATCTCTCAAGACAATGCTACCATACTACAATTCAGCTTTCTCCATGGAGACACTGTCAACTGAGAGCCTTCTTTGGCTGTCGTTTCCATTAACTTGCCATGTTGCATTTTTCTTAAGTCACATGATGCATCCTCAGTTAAGCTATTTTTCCTTTTAAACCTTGGGATTTTTTGTGCTGTGAATCAAAGTCTGGAGACTGTATTAGCTTCTTAGTGGGACTACGATTCTAACTCAATCACGTACATTTAAGGCATTGAAGCCATTGGTTATAAATCCCCTCCCCCTTCAGTCTTCTTCAGCTGAATAAAAAGACATCTCGTATTTTGTACTCCTTCATACTTACTGCGCTCTGTAACTGGTTTGTTTCCTGTGCCTTGGAAGAAGCATTTTCTTGCTCCTCTTTTTTCAGATCTTGTGTCATTTCATTCTTTTCTTGGGCCTCTTCCTTCAAGGGCTTTGTCATTTTACTGTTTTCTTCTGCTGGAATTTGAGTTTGCCCCTTTGTGTGCGTCTCTCCTTGCAGATCTCTTCCAGCATCTGTCGGCTGCTCCAGTGGTTTCTCAGTTGCACTCGTAGCTGGACTATTCTCTACAGAATCCAGAGAGCTGCTTGAACATTCATTCGAGTTTCCAGCATTTTCGTTATATCTGCTGCCTGATGGACAACTTCCATCAGGTGCAGGAGGGGAATCATCTTCACTGTCATCCTCAGAGTCTGAACTGTCAGGATCATCCAATCCTTCCAATCCCAGCCTGGCATAAGCAGTACATTACAAATGAATATTGGTCTATTTTCACCTTTTTTTTTTATAAAAATGTATTATTTTTATTATCATACTTTCTTTCCAAAACTTATTTCAGAGAGCTGTAGCTGCAGTAAACTACTCTAGAAGCTATTTGTGATAGTTTAGTAAACTGAAGAGCTGCTAATACTGAGCAGAACCCAGCATCCCCTGAAAAGAGGTATTTTTTTCCACAGCATTGCCAATGAAGAAATGAGTGCTACATATTGCTGTCCCAAACACCACTGGAATCATTAAGACTTCTCTTTGTCACATTAGGTGAAAAACACCAGGAGAAAAATTAGTATCTTTTTTTTAGCTCTCTGTCTTTTTTTCACTAATGAATTAAATTCACAATGAGAGGTATATAGAATATAACCATATTAGCACAGGGGGGAGAAAGGTGCCTATTTTAACAAAAAAACATTTGTCTGCTCAGCTGGGACAGAATTAAATGAAAGCAGCAATATTTGCTTTAATTTCTCCAATTCAATCAGTTCAATTTAATTTTATTATTTAAGTCTACATCTCTGATAAGATGTTGCCATCCTATTCAAGGCTTAACACTTGAGTACTAGTATAAAGAGAGTCACAGTATTTACCAAAAACATTTTCTTTTTCGAGATTTTGTTCCATTCGGTCCAGATTCACCGGGACGCTTCCGACTATCGCCACTTTCTGGTGACACCATTCTGCTTGAAGTGGCCTGCAATCCTTCAAAATAAAAGTTAAAAGTCTACTTCATCAGTACACAATTCACCTATGGTGTAAATTCTCCTTATCTCTTAATTTCAGGTGCAATTTAAAACATCAGCTGAACATAATCACTAGTGGTGCACATTTACGTAAACTCAAAGCTTCAAAATAAACACAACAGCAGCAAAAGCTTTGTTTACGCTGCTTTACTAAAGCACAGAGTCAACCCTAAAACTGGACTCTTGAACTGGATGCTGTAGAACTGAAGGTTCTACATCCCTTTCAGCATCAAGTTTCACTATTAAGCTCCCAGAAAGGGAAAAACATGTAGACAAATGAAGTAACTACAAAGAAGAGTAAGTGAAACGTTGTATTTTAAAGTTGGATTCAATTTCCAGTAAGACCTGTTTGTATATTAGCATTTCACATTATTACATAATTCTCAGAGCTGAACTAGCAACACTACCTTTACAGCGTTTTACTTCTATTATGGCACTGTAGCACAGCAAGATGAAACATGAAGTTCAGCAAATTTTACTGGAATTTTAATTTCATTCAATTTAGAGTTAGTGTCAGCAATATTAACTAAAACAATCCTACTGCAGTGAGGCTATAGAGACTTGAAGTCTGCTCTATTTTTTGAGGAGCGAAAGTGAGGTTAAATGGTAATACCTGTAAGGACTGAATCTTCTACTCGCTCAGTCATTTCATGACACTGCCGCTGGTAGTCTGGATTTGTGAAAAAGTGCTTTGGCTCCGCAAGTTTCCGCTGCAGCCTTTCCAAACGCCTTTGCTCCTTTTCTGCTTCCCGTTCTGCTTGCTGCTTCACCCATTCAGCCATCCTGCAGACAACAGAACCATGAAAATCAGAGTGTTTCCAGTGTTTAAGGCAATATTAGTTTGTTGCTTGGCAATTACTGAATGCTTCTACCACCTGCTTGGACAGGAGACAATAGAGAAAGAAAACTAACAACACCCAAGGGAATTACTGAAGGAATATATAGAGAGGTTCTGCTACAAAGGTGAGAGTAAAGTTTATTTTGGAAGCTGGAAACAGCAGTAAGGTCACATATCCCCAACATTAAGGTCTTGTAACTTCAGAGAGAAGAACTGCGAGAATTCCAGGTGAGAAGTCTAGGAGGTGCAGAACAGTTTCGCAGAAGCAGGCTGCAGTACAATCATATCTATTTTGCAATAATACAATTATAGTCAAAAGAATACTGTAGGCTTCCGGTCCATCTGTGCTTAAGATTTCACTTTTGCTCTTTTTAGTATTCAAAATAAAATTTGTTTGCTACAACAGCCTGTCACTTGACCTCTTTTGGTAACAGTGAACTACATGGTCACTTTATTTTATAATCCTAGCTTATAAGAAAATGCCTTACGCTTTTTCATGATTGACATCTCGAAGTCTCCTTCCACTGAGATCTCGGCAAGCTTCTCTATTCGTTGTCTTTTCAATCTGAGCCCCAAGTGCTCGCAGCATAGATCCAAACCCTGAGAAAAAAAGTAACCAAGAATTAGATAAACAGAAACAAATGAGGATGAGCTAGTACACAACAGCAACAACAACAACAAAACAACTATGGAAAAAGAATACAATGAATTCAACACTTTCCTTTGATGCAATTAAAACAAAGGGCAAGTTGAAAATTGCAACATGTCGGAGAATTGTCATTGGGTGAAATGCTGAAACACTAAGTGAAAAAAGTATCCGGCATTTACTACTCATTTTGGTTTTGTGCTCTTGGTACCACACCAGACGGACTCCAGATTTCCTTAAAACCTGTGCAGCAGTTCTAACATGAAAGATTATTTCTGGACTCCCCCAGAAAATGGTTTGAAACCTTTTTAGTCTCAAGATAACATTTTGGGTCCTTTCTAATTTAACCACGATATACCTCACCCTTAAGCCCCTTTGGCCCCCCACCGAATTTTAATCCCCTTTAAAAAAATCTAACCAAACAAAAAAACCAAAAAACTTTTTTAGGAGATAGCTTCAGCTGCTTCATCAAGGAGATCATGGTGTACAAAGTTATGCTGGAGAGACCTCCAAAACACACTTCTACACACCCTTACGCCACTAATTATTCAGAGTCAAGACCACTAATTTCTCTCATTTGGTCTCACCTTACGTTGCCTCCAGATGGAGAGAGACACTTGTTTAACTACTTCAGAGAAACACAATGTGGATTAATGTTAATACAATCGTCCAAGCAATCTGAAAGTACCAAGCACCGGTTTTTAACTAGACACTGAACAAATCTATACTTCTCAGTGCCCCAAAGGTACCTATAAGGAGTGTCACAAACAGTAACCAATCCAGACAGCCTACTATATCATGAGACAGAAAAACTACTGTGTTCAGCTAATTAAATCAATTGCTGCCATTAGCAAAGAAAAATTTCGTAGCTCATGCAACACAATATTGAATTTTACATTCTGAAGAATATGGACCTAGCTGCTACACCTGGCCAGGTATGTTCCCAAAAAAACAACAGCAATGTATTCACTAAGGTCGTGGGTGCTGAATTAGGTCTGATAATACAATGCCCTTCTAAGCCTGCATAATCTGCATTCCCTGAAAATTATACAGTAAGTCTCAACAGTTCTCATTTTTGCTTATTTGCCTCTTTTTATCAGGCTTTTAAGTTATAAAGTCTAAATTAAAAGAACACTTTGGAAAGCAGACAAATTTGTTAAAGAGCTTGAGCTGACCCCAGTGACACATTAGTAACACAAAGCGAATCACAGAAAGCATATTCTGTGTCATCCCAGGACAAATGAAGCTGATGGACAATACATGAGGAAGAAACATCCTATACTACAAAATTCTACCGCATGCACCACTTTTAGGGCACTTAAGGAACACACAGTAATTCATAAGCTACAGCAACTTTATTTATTTCCAGTTCTATTTAAAACCGAAGAAGGCAAAGTAAGCTGAGTTGCAGCCTGATGCAAGGCAGACATTAAATCAAAGTCATCCATATTACAAGAGATGTGCTAATAGATTAGGATTGCTGCTGTTGGTATAGAGTACCTATAATTAAAATTGTTTAACCTAAAAACTGAATCAGTACAAAGCAATTAAGCAACAAACCTCCTTTTCCACCAAAAAGTCTTGGTTCCAGACTATAAACGGCTCCATTCTGCAGGACATCATCAGCATTAACTAGTCGCCCATTACATTTCACGTACAAGCTTTCTTCAGGAATATTCTACAAAACAGCAAAATTGAGTCATATGATCGACAGATTAAAATATTCTGAGAAAGTAAAACATTAAAAATAATGTATGCCTCCTTCCTATGGGAACACAGGGGAAGCTAAAATTAGACAATCTTAGAAGCACAAACATTCTCAATGGTGTTTGTTTTAACCCCTGTTTACTCAAGGATTAAACACAAGTCTAAATCAGCTCATAAAAATGAATGACAGGGGATCTTATCAATGCTTATAAATACTTAAAGGGTGGGTGTCAGGAGGATGGGGCCATCCTTTTTTCAGTGGTGTCCAGTGACAGAACAAAAGGTAATGGGCACAAATATGAACACAGGACGCTCCATCTGAACATGAGGAAGAACTTCTTTACACTGAGCGTGGCAGAGCACTGGAACAGGCTGCCCAGAGAGCTGGTGGAGTCTCTGTCTCTGGAGACATTCAAAACCTGCCTGGATCACACCCTGTACAACCTGCTCTGGTACTAGATCACCAGAGGTTCCTTCCAATCCCTAACATTTTGTGATTCTGTGAGGAAGAAACATAACATGGGAAAATTTACACAAAGTGTTCAAACACTCTGAATTAAAAACAAACAATCAAAACGGACGTGTCTTGAACTGTGAAGAATTTAAGATTGACACCTTCCCTACAGACAGCTAACGTATGTAATGGAATATAAGACTCCCTTAAGCAAACTCTCCTGTCCCAGCTAAGCCACGGCAACATTAAGCGTGCCCACAGCCGCTACAGCCCAGCCGCCTCCGCCGCAGCGGCCAGGTCGAAGAGTTCGGCGAGTGGCGAAGGGACGAGGGCAGACAGGAGGAGCCCAGAGCCCTCACCCCCTACCCCTACCCCCACCCCCTCCGAGGCCTGAGGGGAGGCCTCATCCCCACAACCCACCTCCCCGAGGCCTGAGGGAACCCCGCACCCCCACAACCACTCCCGCCGCCCGGCCCACCCTTTCACTCACCAGCTCCCGAGCGCGATGGCGGAGGAGGCCGCCCACGGAACCGCCGCCGGGCGGCAGCGCCAAGGGCCGGGCCCGCGAGGCCAACGGGTCCCGCACCAGCACCTCCATCGCTCCCTTCCCTTCCGCCGCCAACGGCCGACGCGCGTGCGCCTGTGACGACAGCGGTGCGCGGTCAGGTGACTCGAGGGCGGGCGCGCAGGGGGGCGGCTGGCGCGCGGTGCTAACGGTCGTTCGGCGGGCGCGAGCGGGGCTGAGGCGGGGAGGCCGTGAGGGGCAGATTTAAACAGGACTTATCGCACCTGGAAAGTAGCCTGTGCTTTTATATTCTTAAGCGATGCAAGAAGCCGTCTCGGGAAAAGCAGTTTCTGCCTTTTTTTTTACCTACACGAGACAGCCCCGCCGTTCTAATGGAGGCCGCGAGGTGAAGGCCGGTAAAAGGGTTATCGCAGCCTGTCACGGTGGCTCCTGTCCCAGCGGGCAAAGCGGGCCGTGGCTCCAGACGCGCTCAGTCTGCTCCCCCGTTTTAGTAGGTGTGGCAGCGTAAGGGTGGGAATGCTGTAAAGGTGGAAAGGGGCAGGGCTGCCGTTGCGAAGTGCTACCGAGTGTACGAAACGTAATGGAAGTGTGCAGCTGATAATTGTCCAGTCAAATATGGCACAAACTTCACGTAAGGAGTTGAGGGACGATGGACTCCGTGCTTACGGCTTCTCTGTCCAGTTACATGTGTTTTTAGGGTGTGGGTGGGGAGAGGTCGTGAAGTCTGATGTTTGGGCTAGACTTGATTATGCAGTCAGGTCAAATGCGTTTAAGTCAGGGTGGAAGTTGAGCTGGAGCAGGAGGCCACGCTCAGCTCTTCCTGATATGGGGTAACTACTGAGTAAGCAGAAGACATAAAGAATTGGTTAGAGGAAAGATGCACACCTCTGCCTCTCCAGGAAAGGATGATGATCCAGGTGATATAACTGCTGTGTTCTTTGATGATTTCAAATCTCCATGTCTTCAACATAACCATCCAGCTAGAGGATATTTGAAGGTAGGTCGCTACCAGCTGTCTCTGATGGGAGCTGTTGCGAGTACTAGCAAAGAGTGTAGAATTTATTGTGGTTGGAGAAGACCTTCAAGATCATCAAGTCCAACCATTATCTGACTCTACCAGGTCCATTTCCAAACCGTGTCCCCGAGTACCATATCTAAACAGATTTTAAATACATCCAAGGATGGCGGTTCAATGACTTCGCTGGGCAGCCTGTTCCAGTCGTTGATAACCCTTTCAGTGTAGACATTTTTCCTAATGTCTAACCTAAACCTAACCTTTCCTAGTGTCTGACCTAAAAATGTAGTTGGGCTGCCCTGAGGTCTGTGGTGCAATGTACCTCTCACCTTATTTCCAAACAACAATGTTACCTGCAGTCCCTTTTTGTTCAGTAGCAGTTTGGGCAAGGATGGTTGTTCACCACATGACCTGCCTGCTTCAGCTCTGCCCCCACCCAAGGGGGGCTCCCCTGCCAGGGTGGCACTTGGCACCTTGAAACTCCCCTGTTAGCAAACAAGATGGGTGCCTATGTCAGAGCCTGTGGCTAAATTCGGGTTTTAAGCATTGACACTGCTTTCAAAGGATGCAACTTGTGTCTGAGCTACTTGACTGTTCCAGAAAGTTTGGTGCTGTGGCTCTCCTACCATTTTTGCTTGCAGAAGAGCTGTGCTGCCTGACTCATGTGAGCATGGATGGCAACTCTTGTGCCTGGCTGTCTTAAGTCAATGTGGTGAAAAAGGAGAAAGGTGGGAAACAAAGAGGCAAAGAGAGAATGTGACCCAGAAGTGGGGACTTCACATGCAAATGTAAACAAATTAGTAATAACTTAATTAAGGGGATCTCCTCATGTGCTTCTGTTGGTCAACTCACAAATCAAACTTTGCTCGCCCTTTCTTACGCTATATTAATTTTAGCTAAAATGTTTCCACAAAACATTTTGCCCCAGTCTAGACAATCCCTTACTGTCTTTCTGTAACAAGTTGATATTTCCAAATTATATGTCATGTTGCCACAGTGCAACCATTCACACCTGATGTCTGTGTAGCCAGGAAAAGCTGTGGTTATTTTGTGTTGGATTTGGGCCAAATTCAGTTGATGCTATATTTTAAGTCACATGGTACTGCTTGTTTCATGTATGATCACGTGCCATATCTTTGGAATGCCACCTAATATTAATTGCCACTGGATTTGGGGTATTTTTATTTATATGTGGTACCCAATTGGGATGTAACTGGCAATGTATGAGGTATGCACGTATACATATACAGATGAATAAGTATTTTCTTATATCTGTGGGGTTTCAGTTACATTCCGAGGGCATGATTCATTTCCTCCTCTGAAACTCTGGCTATTGGTGCTGAGGGTGTGGAGCTTGCCAGTACAGGCCAAATGGGCGGAGTTGTCCAGGAAAGAGTTGAGCCACAGGACTGTCCAGTGGATGTCCTGAATCAATGTAATTCACAGGCTGTTTGATCCATGTCCGTTCTGAATGTTTTTGGACTACTCTTATATCTGTGCTGATGAATTCCTGTCCCCAGTGAGCACAAACTGAGTTATAATTTCCCAGTGAGGAGCACGTTAGCTAGGGAAAAGAGGACCAAAAAAGAGGGCATGCTGCACCCCGAGAGAGGGCGTGTCAATGACAGCTGTCGTTTGTAACTGACACCTGGATTCTGCCTGCAGATACCTGCCGTAGCTGTGGTACACCTGCAAGCATGAGATGACAGCAGTGCAGTCACACTGACATAAATCAAGTCCTTTGTAGATCATAGATTTGCCTCCTTACAGGTAATTTGGGACTACTCATACTATAGTTGGTTCTGGATGGCTGTACCGAGGTGACTTGCACAGACCCTTGCACATAGGCGGGCTGCAAGCAAGTGACATCTAAGAGGCAGAGGAGTAGTTTTGTTTCAGCTTGGTCCTACTGGAGTGCTAGGTATATAATCCCCGTTCTCATGATTTATGCAGTGCCGTTTAGCTAGTGCCACATTCATGTCAGTGGGCGAGTTCCTTTAGCTCTTGTTCTTGATTACACTTCTATTCCTAGCACTCATCAAAAGTCTATTGCCTTGCTCCTTATGAAAAAAGTCTAAATAAGTCAAAAAGGCTGTTATTATAATTTCCCATTTGAAATGTATTTTATTAGAAATGTTATTCTCGTGATAGAACAATGATCAGTCTCTGATTCTGCAGTGGTGTTTTAGACTTAATTAATAAATCATGCCTGCCACTTTTCATTTAGAAAGGATTTTGCAGACATAATTAATTAAACCTGACAGTATCCTTGTGGGGTAAGTACTCTGATTTTTAAATAGTGACACTCAGGCAAACTGGTTATACTACTTTCTCAAGTCAGTGGAAAGACCAAGACTAGAATTTAAAACTTCCTGCTATCTTGACATGATTTAAAGAGATGAGACTACCCATCCTTTTCTTATTCCGTGTGATGCCTGAGTTATTGGGTGTGGTTCTGTGGCCTATAATATGCAATGTGTTAGATTAGATTATTTTCTGTTGCTTGATTTAACATGGAACAGAGTTTTTACAATATCTCTGTATGGAACTGCCAGCTGTGTAACCATCGTAGTGCTGCTTATTGTTTCCTCCAATATATTCCATTTTAATAGTAGTAGCAGTGCTTTATAGTGCTTAATAACCTCTGTCAAGACCAAGATCACATTATGCCGGACTCTGTACAGAGAGAAGATGTAAAGCACTCCTTGGCCCTTGGCTTCTAATCTGTGCGTGGAAGATGCCTGTGGGAGTGAAGAACGTGGAAACAGTTGTTCACAAGGTACTCATATTAACAAAGGATGGGTCAAAAGTTGTTCTGGTGAGAATTTAATGTTTCTTACTTATATAAATGCTTCTACATGTAGGTGAGAGAAAGGATGAAAGACATCACTGAGAATATGGAACGGATGTCTATGTTCTTTTTAGAATATTCTAAGTGTGCAGAGATACTAACAAAGGTAGATTTTGTTCACTGAAGTCACTTCAGAAATTTGGAAGCATCTTTTAAGAGTGGGTTTTCCGTCTGCTAAACAGTCGGTCATATACTATTGTATATACGGAGCCTGGCTCATCTGGATATATTTTCTTTTACATTTTAATGGTATCTCAAAGTGTAAGTTGCAGATGATATATTTTGCACAGAGGATCAGGCGAGAATGAAGAGAAGCTTTTGTGTGCATGTTCTTAGTACAATAATTAAGATGCTGTATGACAGGGAACATTTTTTACTTCAGATACTGTGACATCATATTGTTTGGCAAAAATGTAATTAACCATAATGAATCTAAGTTGATATTTTCAAGTGTGGCTTCCTGCCAAATGTCAATAGTCATCTGCTTCAGTTTCTGTCATCAGCACAATGGGTAGAGACTGTGTTAAGATACCTGATACTGGGTTGGGAGCAGGTGGGGGAGAAATACAAATATTATGTTACTTATATTACCCTTGTTTAGTACGATAAGTACTGTTAAATATACATATTTGTCTCACAGTGATTGCCTAGGTATCAATCTCCTACCAAGTCTGTGGTGAATAACTGTATTTTATTCTTCTTATAGTCCACAGTTGACAATAATGCAGACTCTTAGACATAATCAAGATTTAACAATAGCTGTAAAACTCATTTTGCCATCATGTTAGTCCTTTTATTGGGCTTAATATCTTTGTCTCGATCCTATGCAAGGATGTTTAAAATGTGAGTCCTTTCAGGGAAGGAACACGTATCACTGCATGTATATATACATATTGAACCTGAGAAGCTAAGATCTCTTTTTGTTTGCTCATAAGTATCATCAGCACAGTTGGCCTTGTTACTGTTAATAATAGTTTCAAAATTAGTAGCAATAATTTGAGATGAACTGGCTAATTAGGCAACCAAGTAATGCTGTGGAAGTTAATACTTCAGATTATAAGATTTTCTAAATCTTGTGTCTCCTCTGATGTGCTAGCCATCGTGTTTAGATTTGGTCTGTTTCGATGAGTTTTAACTGAATGCAGCTGGAGAGCGATGAATGGGTTAGTTGTAATGTACAGTATATTTTACAGGAAAACAATACCAAAAATAGGTCTCTGCCTCTTTGCTTTTGCTCTCCCTGTAATGAAGCTAACTGCTTTTAATTATAGCTTACAGAGACACTGTGCTGAATTACTTAATCTCTGTGTAAGGACTGGGTTCTAGTTTCTTAATTGGCATCTGAATGTTTGGCAACTTTGCAAAAACCCAAAGCTAAGAGTAAGCATAGAGCAAAAGGTATGTATTATGTATGTATAGATCTCTATTATTTTTCAGGGCCCTCTGCCTTACAGTTTTTAAGAAACAGGAGAGAGTGAACTTTGCAGGCCCTTGCAATGTCAGTCTTTGATCCCATTATAACACTGTTTACAATAATTTGAAGCTCCTAGACCAAAGTAAGTTATACTGAAATGAACAGCTGACAGGAAAAAAACCCTCAAGGTATCCTGATTTATTTTTCAACTGGGATGAAAGTTGATTTGGAAATGTACCTTACTAAAACTCAAGTTGCATTTCCAGTAGTTGGGAGGAGCTCCCAGATTACATTACCCCACCCACATCTGCTTGCTTTCGGTTTACCTGGGGAGATTCTGTAAAGGAAGAAAGGAGGACAGCAACCCTTAAAGAGAGAGCACACAGAACAGGTCTAAAAAGACAGGAATCTAAGGCAGAGTGCCTCAAGTGGGTAAACCCTCATTTTGGGTTACATTCAGCAGAGATAACACGTGGTTAGCAGTCTGTGACATGCTGTGGGTGTTCACAAATCCTGTTTAAAGCAGATCATGTCACTGATTCGTTCATCCCTTGATAAAATGTTATGAGTCAGATCCTCAGCTAGTGTGAATTTTCAAAGCTCCATTGACTTGAGGGAGAAATGTCTTAAGTTAAGGATCCAGTCTGTAGTGTAGAGAGGCCTGATTCTTTGAGTGCTGAGTTTGACATGACTTTCTTTTGACTGTATCTTCATAAGCCTCACATTTGGACATCTTGTAATAGTAATATTTATTTTCTTGTTTAGGAAATGTTCTCTTAGCTTAAAGAGGACCTACAAATGAATAATAATGGATACAGGTTTAAATTTGTTTCTTTCCATAAGAAATCATGCAAATAATTTTTAAGGAAAATGCCTGGCTTTGGTTTTATACAGTAAGTTTGATTTGGAGAATACTGACATTGTAATATAACAGATGTGCATAGCTTCTTGTTGTTTTAATATTGGAATTCTTTGCCATTTTGTTTATACAACAAATATATCTTTTTGCATCCATGCAATTGAAATTAAGTCCTTAGTATGGTGTTTAAGGAATGTCACTGGTGTATTTTGGACTCCCCTCTAGTGTTTCTTCTAATCTTTTCCAAAACAGAGGTAATTATGTGTCATCTATGAGGAATTCGTAATACAGCATACTATGCCCCTTGAGGATCTTTCTTAAGTCATATGTGTGTGAGGCCTGGAAGAATCATGTCCTCACATGGTTATATTTGAGTATTAGCAACATGACAATGATACAGCTGTGTATTTGTTCCTCTGTGTTCCTGTCTGACTTGGGCTCTGGCCTAGAAGTGATGTCGGTGTCAGAATATGTCAGATTGCTTGTTTCTCAAAGCAGGGCTGTGAAGAAGTCTTGCCAAGTGTGAAAGCCACAGTTGGAAAATCTTGATGATGGTTGTCTTGGGGGTTTTTCCTCCCTGTTGTTCCTTTATAGCAGGAAGTCACAGGAACACTTTGTCAGGAGAAGCCTTCACACCACTTGAACCATGTCTCCTGTCTGCAGAACTGGGCATGGCACTCGAGTGTGCTCATTGTGTGGTTTGTGCGGGTGATTCTTTACCTCTAAAGGCTCTACAAGCAATCTTGTGATTTTCATAACCAAGAATCTTAAATATTGCAGATGTGACATGACCAATCTTCTTGACCCTCTGAGCCGCATACCAAAATTTAGAACTGCTGGTCAAACAGTTCGTTCTTCAGTGAATCAAGAGAGAAGGGTGCTGGGTACTTTTCTGAGGTGGGCAATGACAGTGGCTCTCAGGAATGTTAGCTGTCCATTGTGGCTCAGGGCTAGGCTGAAGGGTGTAGCTTCGAGATGTAATGAAGTGTGCAATGTCAACTTCAGTAGCATCTGGTTAATTTGTTCCCTCTCACAGTGGGGACTTATCCTACCTAAGCACAGCCCCTCTCTTGGATGTGGGGTGGAGTGCCAGCACGGGAACTGTGTTTGGAAACCTTGTAGTGCAGGAGAAGCAGGCTGACAACCTTTCCTGGAATTCATTGTTGCTGAGGTTTCTAGTGATGCTGCTTCTCTGCCTCTGTCTTGAGAAATGTGCTTTGCAACCCAGCTGATGTTCTCCAGTTGCCTAGGTTGTACCTTGTATTTTAATATCACTTGTATACTTTTAAGTAGCAATGCCAGGATTTAGCATGCAAAAATTGTAGCGAGTCCCCACAGAATTTAAGATTTGCCAGAATCGTGCAATGTTAGCACTTGCTAAGTTAGTGCATTCTCATTTACTTTCTGCTACTTGTTTGTTTGTTTTGATGGGTTTTGAACTGTTAGGGGGTCAAGCTTGTCTCTGCAAGCACAACTGCCTGACACTTTCTTCAGAATTCAAAACCAAAAAATGAAATATTGATGTTATCATTTGTCTGCAGGGATTTGGGGCTTTTACCAGAACTCCCCAAACTCACTGTAAAAATTGAGAGTGAATTTTGTCAGCAACCAACTTAGACACACAAGTCATATATGAAGAAGTGGTACTGTCTGGCAAATTCTTCTGGTACACCAAGAATCTCAGAACTTCTGTTAAGCAGCTGGGCCCCATGAAAGTGGCTTTGCAGCACCCACAAAAAGAGCGAGGCTTGACAGGCAGTGCTTGATCAGAAGGAATTACCTTTTGCCACATCATTCCTTTGCACGCTTGCTTCTGGCTCTCTTCTCTGTCACGGGAAATGTACGATCAAAGCATGTTTGGGAGCCAGGAATTTCTCATTCTGGCTCTAGCACTCTTCTTTGTGATGTGAAAGCAGGTACATGGGCATTTTTAAAGAACTTTTAAAAAATAACCTCTAACTGGGCTGCCCACATCTGGGTATGTAGTCAAAGGCCTGATTTTCAGAAGTGGTAAATACCTGTGAATCCTTTATTCTCAGCTGGATTTGTAGATACTCAACGATGAGTAGTCAGAGCAGACTAGTTGTTCTTTAGAAGGCTTGAATGTAAATTGTGTTACATATGTTTCTAAGCATTAGGAAACTAATGAGCAGCACTAATATTAAGCACTATTCTTAACAGCAACTGCAGTTTTCACATTGAGATGCCTTATAAGGTGTGAATTTGAGGAGAAAGAGAAATGAAGAAAAAATATAAAAAAATGTGCTACAGCAAAGTATAGTCTATGGAGTGTGACTTTTGAACAATGTTGGGAAAATAGGGAGTTTTAATTTCTTTAACAACCCCCCCCCCCCGAACTCTGTAGTCTCATAAGACTGAAAATAACTTAATAACATACTTGGCCATCACTTTAAGATATACTGTCTGCCACTGCCTCTTTTCTTTCCCTTTTATGTGCTCAGGACACTGTTTTTTTCAGAAAGTGGGTTTTGAGATTTGGGAGTACTTGTTAAGAAAGATGGGATATGGCAGAACACTTCACAACCATGTGAGGGTCAGACCTCAGAATAATATTTTCATTTCTGAGATCCTTCCTCAGCTTATTTTCACAAATGAGGCTTGTGAAGCATCAATAGCATTTCAAGACATTCTTACTCTTGTGCTTTTACAAGGAAGAAGCAGATCTATTTTGAAAGTAACCAGTCTACAGACTATTGTCCCAAATAAATTACAATATTGAGCATTGTACGTGATAATTTGCTCTGCTGTTTGCTGTTTGCTGTTTCAATACTAGTGAAACAGTGAAATTCTTTTTAAAAAAAAAAAAATCCAAAAAACCCAAAAAAACCACAGTTGCTGTTGAAACTGGGGAGGTTGCTCTTTCTGAATCTCATTCTCTTTTTCTCTCTTCATGCATTTATCTTGCAGGCGTTCCCTGGATCTCAGCTGCTGGTAATTTTTGTTTTTCCTTTTAAGTTCCGATGTTTCAAATCTTTGCTTTCATCATCACTGTGGACAATTTATTGCTTGTATGTTTCTTTGGTGTTATTTTTGAGTTGTATTTAGGGCACCTGAGGGATGGTAAAGGTGCCTGGGGAGCTGGACTTTACTCAGCACCACTCTGCTCGGTCACTGGAGCAGGATTTTCAGCAGGTGTTTCAGTCACCTTTGTCTCTTTCCCATCCTGAGCTGGAGCATTGGGTGATAATTTGCTCTGCTGTTTGCTGTTGGAAACTGAGTACTGTGGTCTGTGCTGTTTGCCTTGCGCTAAACTGTGGCTGAGTTTCGCTCTGACTGCTACCCCCAGAACCCTCATGAAGAAGAGATTCATATCTCACGAGATTACCCCACTGAGCAAAGGAATGAAATAAATAATATTACCCTTTTAGTTCTGTCAAGTATAGTAGCTCATAGAGCCTTCCAAGGCAGTGTTAACATGGGCTAGATACTGCATCAGTGTATGAAACGACATTGGGCTTAGATACTGCATCAATGCATAAAAAGACATCCTTTACAAGAGCAGCACTGCAGAATGGGCCAATGGGAGCCTAATGGGTGGCAGAAAACAGTGAGCCTCTTTTTTTCCCCTCCCTAATGCAAGCCTGCAGGGATTTATTTTCCAGCGTGTGTGAGTCTTGGGGCAAATCAGCTTGCTGAAATTCTTCTACAGCAGGAGCTCCGAGTAAATCACTGTAGTAGTAGGGATCTTATTTGGGAACCAATTAGAGCTTGTGCTGGTTGTTTCTCCTTGGCAGCTTTAATGAATCTATCAACACAGAAGTACTGGAAATAAAAGATTTTACAGAAATCTCCATTAGGATGAAGCCCACAGGCTATCCCATTCCTTCCACAGTACAATACAATGCTTAAAAAAGGCAGAAAAGGTTGTTACGATAACTTAGTCATGTGTGAAGAAACAGGAGAGCTAAAATGAGTTTAATAATTTTATTGTACTCTAAGAAAATATTCTCCAGAACGATTGCTTTTCCCTGTACTGTGAAAGATCTTAAGAAAGCCCACTTGAAATGTATCTGTCAATGTAAACTAATTAAGCAGGTACAGTAAGTTTCAAAATCTTGTGTTATCTTTACAGATAATAAACTCCTTTTTCTTTTTACATGTCCACCAGTACTTTCATCTAATGCCTTAGATATATTTTTACAGTTAAGTTTTGTACTATGTCTCTGAAATATGACATTTGATCATATTTTATCTAAAAATCACAGATACTCTTTGCCGTATCATATAATTTCTGGTTTTTGGCAATGCTGTACAACAACCTCACAATTATCTGTTATACCCTATTCCCTATCTCCCGCTAGAACTTAGTTTCAGTTAACCCTTTAGTGCACTCAAAACCGATAGCATCTCTTTAAGAAAAATAGCTTAATTGAACTGGAAAAAGAAAAGGTGTAAGCTTAGAGAAGTCAGTAAGAAGGTGAAGTTCTCTTGACAAAGGGAGGTCCGTGACTCTGTAAGCATGTAGTGCTGTCTTTATTGTTATTTTCCTTTATCACCTCAGTACATTGAAACAAATGAGAATATAATTATGCAATATTAAGCATGTGAGTCACACAAAATGAAAACATAATATGAAATAGAGTACAGCTATTTAAAAAGCTACCTCTGTTTCTGTTTAGGATTTTTATAGTGCCAGTATGATACTGCTTTTTTGGTGTGATATTTCAAGTCCTGTTTCCACCTTAAGGTAATGAACTGTTGTGTGTAAGTCCTTCAAAGCTGGTAAGAAAAATGGAGATTGTGGTTACAGCTACAATGCATCTCATGTGTCTGGAACTGTCCTTAGTTGTGTATCAGGCAAGTAAAGATATTTTTAACTTCCAGTCTTTAAAAGGCAATGGACTTTTTTTCCCCCATAAACATTATATTAAAATATTAAGCATATTTAAAAGGCTGTTGTGAATAAACAAATAAACAAACTAGACAGGGGTAGGAGTGGAGTTTTGGGATGTCAGGGATTACAGGGTGCTCTTGTAGGTTTTTCTTTGTAGCACTCTTTCCACCAGAAGGAACTCACTAGACCATGGAAAAGAAAGAATTAGCGCTATTCTGTCTGGTGTTATTTAGTCTTTCATGTTCTGTAGGACCTCATTAGAAGGATGAGAGATGAGTTACGGCAGTGCATCTATGTTAATAATAGGTGGTACAAATGAGATTACAATAAGAGAATCCTGGATGATACATAGGGAATTAGAGCCAGGAGTCCATATATAAAAGCAGGCATGTACTCAGTGAAAGTAAGTTCTTTGTTAGTCTTTGCAGGAGAGCCACAAAGGTCGAGGCTGTATCGAATTCATCAAGCCTCCTGAAAATTAGGGGTAATCCAAAAAGAGCAGCAAAATCCAGGAGTCCTGAATCTTATTCTCTAAGCTATTGTAGGCTTATTTTCACTTTCTTAGAACTTTGTCCTTCAAATTCCTTTTTGGAGAAAGTTTTCATTGAAACAGTGTAAATTAAAAAAAAAAAAAAGATTGGATGGGTAAGAAAACAAAACAGATTTATTACTCTCGGGTTATGAGACATTAGAAAAATGCAGCTTGTCTCCAAAATTGATTGGTCTGAATCCCCTGCACATATGTGATGCTCAAAATGTGAAAAGAACTACTTTTGACAGGGCTGATAATTTTGCATTTTAAAGTAGCTGCCGCTTTTAAGCTTTCTTAAAGAACCCAGGAATTCCAAGAATTTTTTCATGTGGCACATGCACTCTTTCTTTATCATTTAAACAGAGGGACTTACCTTAGGGATGAAGCTTCATGGAGACACTTCAGCACGTGTGTAAATTTAAGAGTATGTATCTTTCACTGAAGTCCGTGGAGCTTGAGAGATGCTTAAAAGTAAAACACATGTTTAAGAGTTTTCCTTAAGCAGCAGGGCCACAACGTCTAGTGTATGTGAAGGATTTTAAAGAACTGCTAAGGGCAATGATTCAAATTGTTACATTATTAAAAGACCAAATGAAACTAGATGAAAAGGCGTAAAAAGATGTGTCTACTACTATTACACAACTTCTTATCTGTATTTGCAGTAGGCGCCAATCTCTAAAGATATGTGCTATACAGCTGTTACTTTTGGCTGGTGTTTTTTATGCCTATATATCGACAGAGAGTATAACTAATAAAAATTATGTATACATACACTATGTGATGTAATAGGAAATCTAGTACATTAAAAAGCTACACATTACAAAGACTGCTATTGCAATGCTATAGCTTCTCTGCTGTACAAATTCATGACATAGAGAACTTTAAATAATAAAAGATTTTTTTACACAGAGACAAAATTACTGTTAATAGTTTTGAGATTTTAAATGACTTGTACTTTCCTTCCTAAGTGCCAATGATTCCTGCTCTTAGTAACGTTCTAGTAAAAACACTGGAAATTGTTTATTTTCATCTTTTATGTAGATGATTATTTTGCAATACATTTAAACTCACATAAAAATTAGGGTTACAAATGCTTTTATTCCACCAAAATACATCTTAAGAGGAAGATAATTTAAAAGCTTGCCAGGATTTTGTACTTATGATTTCATTTTAATTTCCAGGAGAAGTTCTAACAATATGACAGCAGCAGCCAGAAACTGGGTGTCGGGTTAGTCAGGACTGGAGTGAGGATGAAATAACACTGGACTGGGCTGTTGTGGATGGAGGTTGGAATTGGCTGGCAAAGGTGGGGAGCTGCAGAAAGAAAGACAGCAGGTTGAGGACTGGTGCTGTCTGAAAAAACAGAGGAAGATGTGGGGCAGTCTGGTGCATGAAAATCAAGAGGATGAAAGATAGGGATAGGAGCAAAGAGAAAGGGGAGAACAATGAAACTGCCTGAGCAAATACAGTGAATCTAGTAGGGTGTGTAGGGAACACGAAATCGTGAAATGGCCAGCAGGCTGGGAGCCGGGACGGGGAATAGGAGTGAGGACGCAGAGCTTGAGTGCAAAGGGTGGTTGGAGGTTTGAGGAGTGCAAGAAGAGAGATGAATCTGAAGAAGAACAGGAAGGGAGAATTGGTCTTGGGAGGAGACACCTCAGCTTCTTCTGGGTAATAGGAAGGGACTTTTCTTTGTTGAGTTATAACTAGACTAAGCTATTTGGATTTTTAGTTTGTGCTTTTGAAACAGGGTAGGAAAGAAATATTTCTTCTTTGATCAGAGATCATGTGGAATTTCGTGATGAACTGTGAACATCTCGAAGTGGAAAACCTTTTTCAAATGTTTCTGAAAGATACGTGCAATGATGCTTAAACCAAACCATACTCCAGACTTGCTTGTTCTCCTTTGTCTGGATAACCTCAAAGAAAACACTGCATCTGCTCCACTGTGGTTTGTTCTGGGGCTTGTAATTAGTGCTGTTACAAAGAGAAGCAGCTGCTGCAGTTGTTTGTAGAGTTCCGTGCAGTCTGTGATATTACTGGTGTTGATCTGTTAGCTCTTTGGCCAACGGGCCCAGTGCCTTTTTATCTGAGTTGGAAGCTGTCTAGGAGCTACTTGGAGGACTGGAGTTTGAAGCCTGTGCTCCAAAGCAACAATTTTTTTTTTTTTCAGTAACTATTTTGAAACAGTATTTTTGTCTTGATACAAGGAATTGCAACTCACCCAGCCTGACAGGAAGATTGCCTGCCTTCCTCTGTCTGTCACAGTCTCCTGGGCAAGATGAGGATTTCCCAACAAGATGAAGGTGAAAAAGAATATTTTGGAAAATGTATGCTACTTGGACAGCCAAAATGAGCATAAACTCTGGAAGTCTGCTGCTTTTTGCTGAATGAGGGCTGTGTACTTTTTGTGAAAGATGCTAAAAACCATCTTGGACAACTTGCTGATTTGCATGTTCCTCTTTTCTATCCAGCATCACTTGTGTCTCCGTTGGCTCCAAGCTGGACCAGCTGTTTTCCATCCTAATCTTATTTCCCGTAGCAATCTGGACATGTTCGCAGTGGTGATGGTTATGCTGAGTGAAGCTGAAGAACTGCAGTTGTCCTTGGCATGTTATTGTTGGTTAAACCGTTGGAATCTCATTAGGTTAGATTTCTTCATGGCCGCTTACAGACGTTAAGGGGTGGAAGATCCTTGTGGCTCGCAGAGATAAAAGCCTTTGGAAAGGAGGAGTGGACGCTTATCAGCGCTGGCGTCTTGTCTTTTTCATGTTGGGCCAGCTCTTGCAGCAGTGGCACGCAAATAGCGTTTGTGGTAAAGCTGAAAGGGCTGCCCTACCTGCACCTCTTCCCACAGCCCCAGACAAGGAGGCGTTGATCAGTGAGGATGAAACGAAGGTGCAAAAGTGGATGATATTGGAATGGTTTTTCCTGTATCTGGGCTTTTCAGCGGTTTCAGCACAGGCCGTTAACCAATATCACACACCTTACTCCTGCCGGCGGTATTTCTTAAGCATTTTTAAATCAGTCAGAACCACCAGCAGGCAGGAGGAGTCCGAGAGGAGGGAGGAAGGCCTGCTCCGTACCCTGCTTCCCACAGGAAAACGCTCCGGGCTCCCCGCGGGGGAAGGAGCCGAGCGCGCAGCACCGGCGCCGGGACAGCCCCCTCGCCCCGCCCCCTTCCCCGCTACGTCATGGAATTCCAGGGCGCTTCCGCCAATGGCGGCGCCGGGCCAGCGGCAGAGGGCGCCGAGCCGCGGCGCGCAGCGCGGCCCTGCCCTCCGCGGGTCACCTCGGGGCTCGGACCCGCCGGGGACGGCAGGGAGGGCCGCAGCCGGCCAGGACTGGCTGCTCGCTCCGGGAGAAGGACGTAGGGTTGTAACGGAGGAGCGGTGACAGCGCGGTCGCTTCCTCTGCGCGTCCGAGCGTGCTCAGAGCTGAAGCAAACGGGGATAATCCATGAATTATTAATCTCCAGGCGGCTTCTTGCAGCTGGGAACTGGTGCTGCCGGCTTTTAACTTTTCCAGCTGGTCGTTATGGGATGCGTGTGTTATGCTGGGAATCGATGCCAATTTCGGTGCCTGGCTTTTAGAGTTTAGAGGGTATTTGCGAATAGTCCATTGTGTGATACTGTACAGCTCTGAGTTCTGTTTCTAGCTGTCCAGGAAGGCGCTGTTCTCTCATAACATACTATCAACAGAAAATAATTGTTCTGCAAGTGTAACTCAAATGCCCTGTAGTTTCTTTATCCTGACAGTCACCTCTCTAAAGCTCACTGTAGGGTCAGATGTGTATGTCTGGTGGGTCTACAGCAGTCTGTGCCGTACAGCACATTGTGTTTCTTTGAGTACCAAAGCAGCATATATCTATTCTAGCAGAGTGTTCTGCCCATGATAACACTCTTTTCCTCGTCAGGTTCAATTAGCCCCAAGCGAATTGCTCTGCTCGCATGGCTAAATTGCTTCTACTGCTGGAGGAAGCTTGGATGTCTGCACAGAGCTGCATTACATCATCATCATCCATAATAAAGATTTTGCAAATCAAATACAGCTCCTTCTTATACCTAAATGACAAACAAGATGGTGGCACCAGTTCGCATGAGTACAGGATTTGACTCTGTAGTTGAAATGTGGTTAAGGAAATTGCAAGTGACTGTTCAGTTGTATTAGAGGTTGCTTTCCCATAGGGCATTTTGTTTCTGACATTAACAGAGAACAAAGTAAGAGTGAATTTTCTTATGAAACAACGTGGCAGCTGATGCAACTGGATGGGATCCGTTGGAGATGACAGTGCTAAACTTACACGTGCTTTTCTCATAGCTGCATTTCCAGCCTGAAATAGTTTGACAGCACTGATACAGGGAATCAGATGCCTCTTCCTCCCCAAGCCTCAGATTTTCCTTGTGACCCATTGTGTCCACAGTTTGTTTGAGTGACAATCCCCTCCTGCCTCTGACCTCTTAATTTGCAGAACAAGGAGAATGGCACTTCTGCAGCAGATCCTCACCGCGTGTGCTCTAGTGGGCCTGCTTACAGTGAGAATTTTGATGATGTTTCAATGTAAAGAAAAAATAACCCCCCCAAAAAAACCACTGAGATGAACTCCGGGTGCCAACGAAGTGCCTTGTGCTTCGGTGGGGGTAAGAGCCAGGCCTAGCTCTCCGCAGTGCCCCCACCTCCCAGGCCCGTGCCCCCGCTCCCCTGGGGCTTCTTTCCCGGGCCCCTGCCGTGCCTGCCACCCCGAAAGCACGAACTGGCGGGAGACCTGGCCGTGACAGCCGCCGGGAGGGTGAGGGGCTGCCGGGCCGGGGTGCTGCTGGGCTGGGGGGGTCGGCGGGAGCGGACGC
Source organism: Trogon surrucura (assembly GCA_020746105.1). NCBI lineage: Eukaryota > Metazoa > Chordata > Aves > Trogoniformes > Trogonidae > Trogon > Trogon surrucura. The sequence continues at coordinate 108,027,741 of CM036618.1, forward strand.
CGCTCGCCCTGTTGAGCGGCCGTTGGCCCCGCCGTGGCCTCGCGCGCCCCCGGCCCGGGCGGGGGGAGGCCCAGGGGAGGGAATCCCCCTCGCGCGCGCGGCGTGTCTTTTGTGTTTGTACACACGGCGCCGAGGGAGGGGGCGGGGCCGGGGGCGGGGCCGAGCCTTCCCTCCATTGTGCTCCATTGGCGGGCGGGCGGGGCGAGAGGCGGGGCGAGGCGCCGGGGGGCGTGACCTGAGCGGTGGGCCGGCCCTCCCGAGTCAGCCATCTTTCAATTGTGCTCCGAGCAGCCGCCGCCGCCAGCAGCAGGAGCAGCAGCAGCAGCAGCTCCGGCTCCTCCTCGCGAACGCCCGCCCGCCCTCTCTCCCGCCCTCCCTCCCGCACGGCAGCCGCGCTCGCCCAGCGGACGGGGTAAGTCTGGCGCCGCGCCCGCCGCCCCCCGGCCCTGCCCGCGCCCCACCACCCCCGCGGAGGTACCCTGCCGCCTTCCCCCGAGCCTCCCCGCAAACTTTTGGGGGGCTCGGCGAAGCGGCGACAGCTCGCGTCCCCCTTCGCCGCGCCGCCTTCCCGGCGCAGCCGGAGCGGCTCCCTCCGCCGGCACCCCCCGGCCCCTCTTTGCGCGGTCGTTGCCCCCCTCTGCTCCCCTCGCCCCCGCTCCAAACCCCCACCAGCAGCCTCCTCAGCCCCTTAGCTGTCTTCTCAGCCCGACATCCCCCGGATCGGGGCAGGGAAGCGGCTGCAAAGAGGAGCCGCTCGCCAGCCCAGGGTAACTCTCCTGCCTTCCTTCCCCTGCTCCCCACAGTTGTTGCTCAGCTTCACCATCTTGTCTCTTTTCTCTGGTCACCGACCATATTTTTTTTCCTATTGCATAAAAAACAATAAAAAGGGAAAGAAATTCGCCGAAGGAACTACCCAAACCAACGCAATTTTTTGGTTTTCGAGCGCAAACTTTTCCGCTGCCTCCCCCTTCATCTGCACCCACATGGTTTGGAGTTCCTGGCGATTTTTTTGGCGTTATTTTTTGCAATTTATTTTTTCCTCCTTTGCAAAAGGAGTAGGGCTGCATTTCGTGATTGTTTCCATTTTGTTCTGGGTCTGGGAGATGAGTTTGCCTGTGAGAGGCGCTTGGGAGCGAGGCAGCTTTGGGGAAGCAGTTGCACGGAGGGAGAAAGACGGCACCCAGAAAACACCACCACCCCAAAAAAAGAAAAGTTTGTTGCTTTCTCGCACTTTATCTTTTCCTTTTTGCGCGATAAAGGCCGATTTGCCTGCGGTTGCCGGCGGGTCGAGGAGCGCGGGCGGGCGGCGGCGAGAGCCGGGCAGCCCGGCGGAGGGGCTGGCGGGGCTGCCGCTCGGCTTTCCCCCGCTCTGCCGTTTCGGAGGAGCTTTTCGCCCGGTAGAAGCGGCGGGTCGGGTGCCAGCCCCCCAGTCTTTGCCGGGCTGTATTTCCCAACACTTGGCGACTGACGGGCGGCCGGCGGGGGGAGGCGGCAGCCGTTTCTCCACGCCTGCTGCCGGGCGGCTCTCGGCAGCCGCCGCCTCGCTATTGAATTTGTGGGGAAAAAAACCCTCCTTGTATTTTAATATTGCGCGATATGCAGGCGTTTAATTTTTAATCTTTTAAATTTATTTCTCTTCTTTCCCGTTGGCGATCGGAGGCGTTAGGCGGCCGCGAGCTCCGAGGCTAACGGCTCGCCCCGCCGTTCGCCGGGCAGAGGCGCGGGGCGGGTGCGGGGGGCGGCCGCCACCGGCTGCGGGGTTTGTGGAGGGGGGGGCGCAGGTGCCGGCGGGGGCGTGCGCTGAGCGGGGCGACCCCCTCTTCTCCCTCCCCCCCCCCCCCCCCACTTCCCTCTTCTCCCTCCCCGCGGCAGGTGTAAGGCAGCGACGTCGGCAGGAGCATGGCCCGTACCAAGCAGACCGCCCGCAAGTCCACCGGTGGCAAGGCGCCCCGCAAGCAGCTCGCCACCAAAGCCGCCCGCAAGAGCGCGCCCTCCACTGGCGGGGTGAAGAAACCGCACCGCTACAGGTAAAAGCAGCGCCGCGCAGAGGCCACACCGGACCGGCACCGGGAGCGCACACCACAGCCACCCCCCCACCCCCCCCCCCCCCGCCTCAAATTCCCTCCCCCGCGAGGCCGGGGCGGGGCGCGGGGGGGGTGAAGGGGGGTTCTTACCGCCGCGGCCACAAAAAAAATCCCCATAAGTGCCCAGCGTCGGGCATCGACCCCGTATTTATCGTTAGCCTTTTTCCGGATATTTCGGTACCGATGCTAAAAAAAAGAAAATCTAAAAAAAATATCAACAACCCACCTCCCGGTGAACGCGACTCTATGATTTTTTTTTTTTAAATTTTTAAATTTTTTTTTTAATTTTATTTTTTTACTTTTGGCGATTTAAATGCCGCCGTGGGGTTGCGCCGCCGCTGAAGTTTATCGTTACCGGCGTATTTGAATTTACTTGTGGGGTTCGGTCGGTCCCCGGTGCCGTTGGGGCGCCGGTGGCCGTGCAGGGACCGGGATCGGCCGCGCGGGGGAGCCACGTGCCCGCGGATGCCGCCCGGTAGTCCCAAATCCGGGAAGTTTGTGCGCGGGAGGGCACGGGCTGGAACGAGTGGCGGATCTTTATGGCACCCCTCGAATAACGAAGTTTTTTGGGCCCTTGCTCGGTTCAGGGTGGCAGCAAGTCATGCTTGGGGGGGGTGGTGCTGGGCGAGGTGTTGCCCGTGGGGTGGGGGAAGTGGGCTGGGAAGGAGAAGCGGATTGGGAATGGTGAACTTAATCTGGAAGTCTGTTGCTGTAGGTATGAGGCATGATTAATCGCCTGGGAAAAAGGTAATAAAGCCGAGGTAGGAAAATATGACGTTTCCATGTAAATAAGTCTGTTAATTTCATGGGTGGACTCTGTGCTAAAGTAGGTTGTTATTCTGATATTGTTATTCTGTTATAGTGGTTCTTGCATCAGAACCAACACAAGGAAATAAGCTAGATACTTTGTATTGTATATGTACTATGGCTATATATATATATACACACACACACACAATATATATACTATGTATACTTTATATAACACAAAATATAAATTTTGTTAGTTCTGTGAACATTGGCGGTGTGGAGAACCAACCAGATTTCCTTCAAAAAGGTGCTTGCTCTTGGGCTGATTGCTAGGAGCATACCTATTGTACGACACACGGCCCTGTGGCACTTCGTTGTGTCCATGCTGAGATGTGTTGGCATCAGCTAGCTAATGTGTGCTCCCCTGGTGAAGCCAGAGCCAGGGGGGACACCTTCTGAGGCCTGTGGAAGTTCATGCAGATCCATGGCAAGAGGAAAGCCACCCTTTGCTGGTGAGACTGGTTTTATATTGTAAACAGAATGCATATGATGCTTGGTTTAGGTGATAAACCCATGTTTTAAGGTGATGTAGAATATACTTTGAATACTAATTAATTTTTGTTTTTTACCTTTTATTATTTAATTTTAAAAGGCCGGGTACCGTGGCTCTCCGTGAAATCAGGCGCTATCAGAAGTCTACCGAACTTTTGATCCGCAAACTTCCCTTCCAGCGTCTGGTGCGTGAAATTGCTCAGGACTTCAAAACAGATCTGCGCTTCCAGAGCGCTGCCATCGGTGCTTTGCAGGTGAGCTTTGCTCCGGGCGCAAGGGGCCGGGGGAAGGCAGGCTCCAAGTGCTGTCACAGCGAGACCCTCCTCTTACCTCCAAAAAAAAAAAAAAAAGAAAACCCCGTGAAGGTACGGGGAGGGCTCCGCCTCCCACGCCCATTGGCCAGGCTTGTTTCTAGGGTTAGCCCTAGCTCCACCTGATTGGTGGGTTGCCGCGGCGGGCGTGGCCTCTCCGAGGGGAGGGGGAGTGCTGCTGGGGGGGCAGAACGCGCCCTTCTGCCTTCTCTTGAACCTGGTGATGCCCTATAGGTACCACAGGCTAAAGTGACGCAGGGACAGCTCGGCAGCTCCTTGCAAAGGATATAAATGTGAATGGGGGTGGCTTTTTGTTTGTTTAGTTGGTTTTTTAATAGCCTCCACCCCTCAAGTAGTTGCACTTGACAGAAGAACGCATCTTATTAAGACCCTTAAGATAAATCTCCTTCCTCTACCCTGGAGCTTTGTTAGAGGCTTTGCTTTAGAAAGCTACTCGGTCTGAGAGGAAAGCACCGTGTGAAGCTTTTTCTGGTGTGTCGAAATGGTGGTCTTCATACCCTCAAATGCTCCTTAAAGGAAAACAGCTTGATAAGCCATGTCTAAATGCAATTAGGGAAATAATTCCTTTTTAGGATGTAGCTGATGATAAACATGGGGTTTTTTAAATAAATTAGTCAAATAACTCATGTAGGGAGTATATTAAGGGTGAAATACTAATTGCTCTTTCTGGCCCAAATTCCTGTGTTAAGATAGATCCCCTCCAAGACTCTGTTCTTATCATGGGAACGTGTTCTTATTGTGATAGATACTCCAGTTAAAGATAGGTTTTTACTATTCTTTTAATTGTTAAAAGATTGTTCCAGAACCTTTGTGCAGTATCTGCTATGCAGGAAAAGTGGTCTTTTCTAGTTCATGACTTCCACTTGATAAGTGCCCAGACATATGCCATGAGGTCCTATAAACTTGAGCACACAGTTTTGGGAGGTGGCTGCATGCATTTGCAAAGTGACTGCTTTTGCATTTAGTGGTTGTTCTGTCTTCACTGCTGTGAGTGGATGTGGTGCTTCTTAAATTCTGAGCTGTCTTTTTATCAGGAACTGCTTGTTAAAATTTAGTCAGTAGTTAATACACTTCCAAAAGGCTGATTTGAATGTTCCTTGTTTTGCATTAAGGAGTTGTTGGTATAGAACTTGTCCACATACTATTCCTAGTGCTTTCTGCTTGCATATTTGGGAAAAAAAAACCCAGCCTTTTAACAGCTTTAGTACCATGTTGTTCATTCCAGTGTGGCTCGTTTGGTGAAGTGTCTTAACTTTTCCTGTAGTGAGCTAGCAAAAATGTGTTGGGGTACCCATATACTACTGCATACAAAATTACTTACTAATACTACAGTCCTCATCTGCTGTAGTAAGCAGTTTTCTAATACAAAGATAGAAAGTCTGTATTTTTAAACAGGACCTTTGAACCTACTAAGTTGGCTTTTGTTTTTCCTGGTAACAAAGTGGTTCACACAAGCTGTTCTCTTGCATGTATTTTAGAAAGAGGGGTCTCACCTTTTTTTTCTGTAAGTGAACCTCATCACTCCTGCTTTCCCACTCCAGCCATGTGCTGTGTCCTAGTCTGATCCTGGCATGCCAAGATACCTCCTAGGAGATGGATAGTTGGTAGAATTCTGTGTCAACCTAAAAATGTGTGAACAGTTACTGTTGCTGTGCTGGGCTTAATAGCAGCTAACTTAGCGTGAGCCAGAGGAAGAATTAGGTCCACCTGAGCATCTGTCTAACCCGGAATCCTGCCTGCAGTGGTTCAGTAACAGGGAAAGTACTGCAGTCAGGGTTGTGGTTTTTCCCAGGATAGGGCTTGTCCTTTGCACTCCTGAGTGCTGACCCTGTGATTCTCTGGGATGTTAGGTGAGAACCTTCTGTGATAGTTGGGGGAGGCTGTGGTGTGTTCCCCAAATAAACAGGAGATGCTTAGACAGGAATAGTATAGGAATATATAATGTATAAAAGTATAGGACAAGTATCTAGTGATAGTTTTCTGATTCCTGTCCCATTTTTGGTGATTCAAGATGTTCCTGAGTTAAAGGAGTTGTTCTCTTATTTATAATAATTCCCAATACTTTTTTTTTTTTGTTAACTTTTGAATTAGCCACCTCTTCAGTATTCAGTGGCAAGAAACTGTGTGCTCGAGCTGTGTGGTGAAGCAATACCTGCTCTTCTTTTCCCTGGCACCTCTCAGTTTCATCTGATGCTCAGTATAGTTCTTACTCTCTGGAAGAGGCAGCAGACAAGGCACTCAAATAGTGTAACCTAGCCTTTAAAAGAAGTTCCTAAACAAACTAACCTTAGGATAAGGCAACCCCCTATCTTGTGAGAATCCCATCAAAATATCGATTCATTTATATTCTGGAGGATGTCCTCAGCAAAGGGCGGTAGGATGTAACTTTGACATAGAATAATGTTTGGTAGTTTATAAGAAAATGGAGGCTTTTATTTTTTGAGAATCTAAAACTTCAGATGTTTGTGAGCAATAAAGATAGAAGTGTGAACTTAATGCCATTTTATGTTGTAGTCTGAACTATTATTATTGTTTTATCCTACTGCTCAGACTGAAAGTGTTCTTAACTCTTTTCTTTTACACTAGGAGGCAAGTGAAGCCTACCTGGTTGGCCTGTTTGAAGATACCAACCTGTGTGCTATCCATGCCAAACGTGTCACAATCATGCCAAAAGATATCCAGCTAGCACGCCGCATACGTGGAGAGCGTGCCTAAACTTCACTCTGATGGGTTTGTCATTCTCGAAGCAAAATCTTCTTCCTGTTATTGGTAGTAATGAACGTTAGATATTTTTTCCATGGGGTTAAAAGGTACCTAAGTATATGGTTGCAAATGGAAAAATAGGGGACAGAATTGGGAATTGGCAAGTTTTTTTCCATTTTCATTTGTGTGTGGATTTTTAATATAAACGAGGGGACATAAAACATCGATGTGGTCAAAAAAAAAAGTTTCAGTGAAAAAGTTTCAGCAATTCAACTTTATAAAAAAAATTATAAATAAACCTGTCAAATTTTTCTGGACAATGCCAGCATTTGGATTTTTTTAAACAAGTAAATTTCTTATCAATGGCAACTAAATGGTGTTTGTAGCATTTTTATCATACAGTAGATTCCATCCATTCACTATACTTTTCTAACTGAGTTGTCCTACATGCAAGTACATGTTTTAATGTTGTCTGTCTTCTGTGCTGTTCCTGTAAGTTTGCTATTAAAATACATTAAATGATGCCTGCTTTTAGTCTTGATTTTTAAATACTACATGTGGATTATATTTGATTGCAAAAATAATCAACCTTCCCTTCTACTCTTCGATCCATGGCCGAAATACTTGGAGCAGATCTAGGAAACACTGGGGGTACCTCCTTGGCTGAAGTAGTGGTATGTGAGACATTTAATGAGTAGAATTTCTGTCCACTCCATGTGAAAGTTTGGCGAGTGTATTACCGGGTAGAGTCTGGAGCTGGACTGAGCTCTCTAACCAAGCTACAGCACGAAGAAAAAAGCAGTTTTGTCGCTGTTTAGGTCAAGTAAGAACTTGATCTAATTCTGAATTTGGAAACATTTCTGATTTTCATAGTTTGTTGGTGTGGTGTAACTGGTGGGCTGTGGTGGCTTGGGTTTGGGTATTTTTTTGGGGCGGATGGGATTTTGTTGGGGTTGCTTTTTTTTATTGCGCTTTTTTTTTTTTAAAAAAAACCCTTTGGCTGTTATCTGGTTTCTCAGTTTGTAGATGTTCACTTTTTGGTTGATTACCTTTCTGTTTCAGTCGTACCCACTAGCATGTTGAAGAGCTTAGTCCATGTGATTAGTTTAAGTTGGCACACTCCAATCAGAAAGACGCTTGTACTATTTTTGTCCATTGCAACACATCGTAGAAGCTGTGCTTAGGCAGGAACACACATTTGAAAATTACTAATTCTTTTATATTTCCCCTCAACTGCAGATAATTTCTGAAGAAATTTGCTGCTGTAATTATGTTCTGTAGAAAACTTTTAATTTTTCACCTGAAACTCAGTTAAGGATTCTAATGGACCAGTCTGGAAATGAGTTATGTGGTGTACTTTTTGATAGCTCTTGCAGGTCATGAAATGAGTTACATGGGAAAAGACATGTGGGCAGTGAACAGATTTTACCTCTGTGCTATGACCCCTACAGATCTTACTTGCTTGCTAACTTCTTTCAAGAGGTTCTGAGTGAGCTCTAAACACACAAGTGAATTTGTCTGAAAATTCCCGAAGAGGATTAAGAAAGATCTATTTGCTTTTGTGTTTTGAGCAGAGAGCCAAAAATTACAGAATAAATCACAATATTCATAACTTGCTCAGTTCTAGTAATGAATGCTGTCTGCCAGGTAAAGTCTATTTAAATGGAGTAGCTTGTCAGAGAGAAAACTAATGCTAGACAAAATGTGATCACATCCTTTTGATGCCGAGCAGTTCATAACTATCAACTAAAAATTAAGCAAGACATGTCTTGGAGCATCCAGAACAACAGAAATATAAAAGGTGAGCAGCAGAGATTTAACTGATTTAAGATGTTGCTTCTGTCTACTTCATAACAACCCTGTTAAACTTGCTATAAATGCATTTCAATGTGACTTACTACTGTTTTGTCCTGTACTTCAGAATTCTGTTTCACGCGTCAGTCAACAATGCTGGAACTACCTACACAAAAAGGTAATCAGGCTGATTTGATTTTATTTAATAACCTGGAATTGATGTATTGATAGGGAACTTTTTTTTCTTTTTTAGAAACCCAAATCTAGAAATTACAGTTCTCAAATGAGCTACTGAGTTCTTTCTCTTCTAAGAGAGAATTGGGGTGAGGAATATCCCAGTTTGACTGACAATGCAGTTGAACTGTTCAAGGCAGAAGAGTTCATAGTGGAAGATGAGAGGATTGGGCATCTGTGTAGCTGACAAGGTTTAAGTGTGCAGTGCTGCCCCTGCAGCTCAGGGCAGAGCTTTGCCTCCGAGAGTGTTGGTTATGATGTTGTGGTCCTAGAAATGCCGTGTGGATCCTGTTAGTGATTAGCTGCCTGTCTATATTGATACCAAGTGTTGTGGTTTTATTCCTGAGGGATCTTGGGGTACTGCTTCTCCGCTCCTCATTTCTTCAGGTATGATGGAATTTCATTCTCCAGACTTCTCCACTGTTCTGCTGCACAAATTGCTTAATCTCTAGCTTTCTCGGCCTCTGCCCTGAGTACACCATCTTTTTGTCTATGGTGCAGTGGCTTGAGAATAAGAACCATTAAATCATCGGCTTTCATTAAGAACAGCTTTTTAAAAATTGCCAGAATAGTCAGGTGTCAGTCCACCTGTGGATGGATCTTCTAGTTAATGCTGTTTAATGCCAGTGGAGGAAGGGGAGTACAGAAAGTGACATTATTTATTTTTTTTTTATGCTGAGGGTGTAGTTGTTTGGGGTTACATTGTGGTTTTTTTTTCTAGCAGATCTTTTAGAAGTATTTTTGGCATAATGCATCCAGAGTTGACAGTTCACTTGTACCTGTGAGTGTCTCAAAGACAGGCTCTGCAGCACAGAAGGAACAGAACAAAAAGATGGGGATTGGTGTCGATACAAAAGCTGCAGGGGAGGAGGAACAAGACCACCTACAGTTCCTGTTTAATCAACCTTTTTCTTTGTGTAATAGCATCCCTACAAAAACATTTTTGGGAAGCGGTGGAGGGACAGGAGGATGTAGCAGAGGAGATCTGTGGTTAGGGCAAGCAGGGATTGTGAGAGAAGGTAGGATACAGCATGTACCTAAGTTTTAAGCTGCTGATGTTGTGGTGCTGGCACTCCCTCCCTTTGGTCCCTTCAGGATTACAGGTTCCTGCTTCCTGGGGCGAAGAAGAAGGGCGTACAAAATAGTTCTAGTTACATGCAGTGGTGTATTTTAAAAATAACTGAGGAGCTGTGTTTTGATGAATGCAGTTTTTCTTATTTTGCATGTTGCCACATGTCCATCGTGTTGTTTGGGGGAAGCAGTAGCTGCTGGTGGCCCTGTTAGCTGCCTGCAGGTTTGGCCATCAGCTAAAAAGAAATTCAGCCTGCAGTCCAAAGTCTGCAGGTGTTTGCCATATAAGTCTTGCAGCTTGTCATTTTACTCTCCTGGGCTGCAGCTTCTGAAGCCGAAAGGCAGGGAAAGGAGTCACAGAGGGGATTTAGCTGACCTACAGGATGGCAATCCACAAAAATGTTTTATAGCCCTTGGGTTTCCTAATTGTCCTTTTGATAAAACAAGGGCTGGTGCTCTTGGAACTGTATATGTGCCTTCTTGTTGGGTGAGATAATTTTTGAGGAAACCATTGACAAAAAATAATGTATTTAAAATAAAAGTTTAGTTCTTTTGGTTTTTTTTCAGAGAAGCACACTTCCTCAGACAGTTTTGCAAGCAGTGTTTAAATTCTTACAAATTCCTAGTATCCACAATTCCATATATTGAAGAAACCATAGTATTTAGAAATGTAAATTCCTATTAACCTGAGGTGTTTGGGAGTTGTGGGGAAAGGGAATACCATCAAACTTGAATGTGGGCTAATTTAACAGTGATGGGGAAAAAAAAATCTGCTTAAGTCATATGTGCAGCATTCTCTGCAAAAAAAAAATAGTTTACATGCGAGAGAGATGTAATACTGATTTAAAACCTTCTCATTCTGTGGAAGAAGTGGCTACAGGTTCTTCTTTCACATCTGCAAAAAAAATAGGCTGAACTTCAGTTCCTAAAATAGTTTCTCTCTCTCTTTTTTTTTTTTTTTCCTTCCCCTCCATAGCAATTCTACTATTTCCTGAGCAATTCAGTTGCAGCTGAGATTTTGAACACTAGAAACAAGTTGTGGTCACGTGGATGTCCTCCTGGGTGGAGGGTTGGATGTGACGTGGCTCCTTACTTGTTAGTGACCAACACATTCAAAGGTTGAACATCTGTTTAAGGCGTATTGTTGCATGTATGTTCACATTTCAATTTCTGAATTATTTTGGGAGGCTGTGTACATGATGAGCTGTTTTTTAGGTCTTTGATTTTGATTTGGATGTTAATAGCTGTATTCACTTGCCACTTCCTCAAGAGTAAAGACAAACCCTTATTTTTTTCTTAAATTGGATGCTTTTGTGTGTGTGTGCGTGTTGCTAAAACAAATCTTGCCTACCAGAGCCAAAATTAATGTACTGGGAAATAACTTCAGACACAAGGTCAGACTTTCTCATGTGGTTGTATCGTATTCAACTGGTGGTTCTTGAGAGCTTTACCAACACGAGGCTTAAACCCAGTATTTCAGATTTTATTTGGGAAAGTGTCTTGTTTAGACAAGTATCTTGCTGAATACAAAGTGACTAACTAGTGTACTTATGTTTAAGTGGTGTGTTGTTGAACTGTTCATCCAGCCCTCTGTCCCATGTGGCAGTAGCCGTTGGGTGATGCTGCTGTCCAGGAACCAGATTCATTAGTGCCTTGAAATGAGCAATGCTGCCTTGTTCAGGAAGGAGAGCAAGTGCAACTGTTTAAATAAATGCTCGCCAGCAATGTTTTACACTGGTGAGCACTTGGGATACGTTTTGTAGTTTGGAGTTACTGTCCCTGGATGTGCATTGCTCTTTCACAGGGTTTTGCAGCCGCTAAGTGATTTAAATTTGCTTTTTGATGTGACTGAAGGCAGTATGTCTCGCACACGTACTTCCTGTGCCAGCATTTTGGGTCAATTAACCAAATAATTTGACTTGCCATATCTGCTTGATCTGAAGCGGTAGAGCAGGCAGGAGAGTAGAATTTCCTATTTCCCTAGCAGCATAGAGTTGAGGTTCAGTTTCACAATACACTTAATGCAAACTTGTGCCTGTTCTACCATTCTCATACCAGCTTTTCCTGTCGCACTTGCCTCCCTCGAGACTCCGTGATGGGTTACTTCAGTTTATCTTTGGGAGCTTAATTTTAAATTCAAGGTTTAATGAGGTACAGGCAGTGTTCGGATCAAAGATGTTGATTGCATTGTTTAGTGCAATTTTGTTTCCTACTGTAGCAATCGCACACGTGCAACTTTTCTTGGTCTTTAGGAAGAGTAAAGAGATCAAAACACTTTTCACATAACTTGGCTTCCAAGGCTTGAATTCAGAGGAGGAGTTCTAGTGACAGGAAAGTTGTTCCCTGGTCCAGATCACCCTATTAATATTGGGAAGCTATTTACTCACTTTTTACTTGTGTATTATTCCCCATCACCATGTGTAATAAATGAGTCATCCTCAGTGATGAGAGTTGTTTTGGGGTTTGTTTTTTTACACTAAATGGATTTTGCAGACTTGTTTATGACAGGTTTGCCCACAAACAGACAAGTATTTTGCTAAACAAAAAGCAACTGTTTATGTATTTATATTTTTTTAAATCTGAAGAGCCTTTGTTATCTTATCACCTGAGTAATATGATGTCAAAAAACCTAGCTCAATGTGTGAAAAAACACTACATCTATCAGTAGTAGAATTAAAAACGGACTGTTACAACTGCGTAAGCTACTGAATTTTGTCAGATGGCACCAAATCCAGTTCATATTGTCTTTTTGAATTTAAAACATGGCAATGCATGTAGCAGAGGCTAAAGACTTGCTCTAAAAGATAGTGTGTGCACCAAAAATATCTCTAGGGAATACAAAGGGACTGTCTGGTTTCTGTTTCGGAGACCTACTGTGACATTGTTGATTAAGGCAAGAAATGGCTTTCAAGAAAAACCCCACAAGCGATAAGAATTTATTATTTTTTACATATGTTTGGGCAGGGTGTCTCGACATAGCATGAGCCCTCTTCTGAGGGTTATTTTTCAAGCAGCAATTGCCTGGCTGGGGGAGCAGACCTCCTCTTATTTCCTGGTCTCGTATTGTTGGACAACTGTTACTCAAAACGCATCCAGCCCCTGCTACCCAGGTGAAAATAAAGTAGTTTGAGCCGTAAGAGTCCCGGTGTATGGCCAAGCATCGACTCCAGATGAAACAAGTTGGTGACATTTCAGGGCCTATGAATGGAGAAGATCGAGGAGGGACACGCAGGCAAGGATGTGTCTTTCTCTTCTCTTGCCCTTTTAGCTGACTTTCTCACTCCTCACTGGACAGAAGCTGTGACCTGTTTCAGAGGGACTTTCTTCATAGAAAGTTGGTTTCTGGCTGCTGTGCCTGAGGCAGCTGTTATAGCTGGGTTTGTTTGGGGTTTTGTTTTGATTTGTTTTTTTTTGTTTTTTCCTTCTGATTCATACTCCTTCTTCCCCTCTTCCTGACCCATGCATGGGGATTGTAATGAAATTTAAAATAATCATAACAAACATAAAAAAAATAAATCACACAAACCCATCACCAAAAAATCTGATCCTGTAGAAGATAGATACCACCTTTTCTTTACCCGAGAATTTTTTGTGTAGGCCTGGCAGTAATGGAATACTTCTGAATAAATAGGGAAGGACAGCACAAATGGTAGCTGTAAGCGCGAGGAGGTTTTTTGGTTGCCTCCTGCCTGTCATTCCTGGAAATATTACCAGTTACAGGATCACCACCAAACAAATAGACAACACTCTTCATTTTAAATAACTCATTTCTTGTATAACTGTGAGAAACAGCTGCAAAATGCTGAGGTTTAGGAATGTTCTTGGTTGTAGCATGCCTAAACAAGCTTGCTTTTTTTCCCTTGGTGGCGATGCTTACTGTGCCTTCAGCAGTGACACTGAAGATCCAGACACTTGGGTAAAAATCCCACAAAAGATGAGGTTGGGGTCAAAGGCAGTTACAGAGTGTGCTCTCCAGCCTGGCATCATAGTTGCTCTTGAGGGGGAAGTAAGCCTGGATTTCTGTCCATCTCTCTGGATAACACATTTGTAGGCTTATGTGTAACTTGTGGTTTGAGTCGTGCACACGTATTCTCTGCTGTCTTGTCCCCTGCCAGCAGCATCTCCCTCGTCTCCTTGTGTAGGCACGTCGTTACACACAGCAGGATCCCTAACAGTGGGGGTGCTTTAAGTTACTAGAATCTCCTGTAAACTCAAAAGGTTTAAGGAAAAAAAAAAAAAAGCCTAAAAAAATAAAGAACAGCTCTACAGCCCTGGAAAGCACTCTGTGTCTCTTGATGGTGTTAGGATTGCATGTTCTTGTCCCCTGCCTTGACAGGAGCCTCTCACAGAATCGTTAAGGCTGGAAAAGACCTCTAAGATCATCACCAAATCCAACCATTAACCCACCACCATCATGACCACTAAACCACATCTACTTGTTTTTTGAACACCTCCTGGAATGGCAACTCCATCACTTCCCTGGGCAGCCTGTTTCAATGCTTCACTGCTATTTCAGTAAAGAATTTTTCTATGTCCTCACCTCCTTATTGCTTGATGTTTACACTTATGTATATGTTGTTTCATGGAAGCATCCCAGGTAAAACCCAGCTGGAAAACATGTATTGCGTATACTTCCCCCAGTGACTGTGAGCTATTTCCATATGCATCGGTGATAAATGTTGACCCTTGGTTTTGCCCCCGACACTCTCTGCTCATGAATAATTAGACTAATTGTTCTCTTCTCCTGCCAAAATGGATTTGTGAGAGATTTTGCAGGTTAAACTACTTTTTCTTGGCATCTGTTGAAGTTGGTGAGGAGTAAAATTATCTCTTCTGCACTTGCCTTGTGGACTGCTTTGAGGAGAAGATAGGCTGAGATGTAACAGTCATCGGGTGAGAGACGCTCCATTCTTTCCCCTGTGCTGGAGGAAAGAGGAAGGGCCAAAGAAACGGTATTTACAGTCCTGCTCAGGCCTCCTGTCTAAATGCATCATTGCCTGGCAGCTGAGCCCCTGTCAGGCAGCCTGCGGGTGGGAAGGCTGCCAGGTGAACACATGGGCATGGATGCCGGCCGCGAGGAGCACGAGCAGAAATCATGGATGGCAGGATGCTCATTCTTGGGACTGGTTACTGCTGAGGCGTTGTGTGTTCCTACATCTAAAGGCTGGAGTGACTTCAAACAGTCCCTGTGCCTGCTAATTCGGGGCATGGGAGAGTTGCCAGGCTAAGGCGTGCATAGCCCTGAGACCTCGGGCTTCAGCTTCGCCACGAGCGGGTAGGGGGTTGGCAGCAGTGACACGAGCTTCCATGTGCTGGCTTGCCAATGCGCTTTGCCTGGAGGGGCTGTCTCCATGGGTGAGTGGATGATGGTTTTTTTGTTGTGCCTCCTCTCATCTGCACCCTACTGAGGCTGAGGGCATGGGCCAGAGAAGATGAGGAGGGAAGGACCCTCTACAGCAGGTCCAGGATGTGTGGGCAAATGTACAGAGCATGAGGGTCTTTACCAGCTGTGAGCAATGGCGGGGGGCAGTCCAGGGTGTTGGTCTGAGGGATACCACCATGGGTGCACGTGCTGTCTTACAGGAGATAACTGGCACTGTTGAGGCCAGTTGTGTCAGCAGGGCTTCGCTTGTACTCCCGGGACATGATCTGAGCTTGGTTAGCAGTGCTAACTCTTGTAGTAGTTGCTGAACTGACAGCAGGGAGTTGTGCCTTGCTGCTGCCTTGACCTGTGACTGGGCTGGATGAGGAGCTCGGCTGTCTCCCAAGACACTCATAGTACCAGCCAAAAGAAAGCGTTATACGGTGTGTGGACCTGCAGGAGTGGTTGTTGGCTCCCTTCAGCCCCCCTCCTCAATTCTGCATGTGCAAAAAACAAGCAAAAGCATTTTTCTTTGCCAGAGTTGTTGAGGAGGAGGGTCGTGGGTTTTTTTAGTGAATTGGGAATAAAACTGTTTGGGTTTTTTTGGTGGTGACAAAGAGTTCTTTGTGACAAAGGGTTCCTTCCTCCCTTCCATTCCCTGGTACACAAAATGCTTTAAATTGATGGGTGCTTGCCCTTGTTGTGCTGGCTCTTTGATATAACTGCCAGCTCTGCTACACAGCTCAGATGTGGCGAAGTTAAGAGATGTTTTCTGCCTGGTGTCAGCTTGAAGCCTTGCAGACCCTGAATCCCTCTAGAGAAGGGCACATCTGTTCAGGAATCTGATCTCATTTCTGCC
The DNA here is from genome assembly GCA_020746105.1 of Trogon surrucura. Taxonomy (NCBI): domain Eukaryota; kingdom Metazoa; phylum Chordata; class Aves; order Trogoniformes; family Trogonidae; genus Trogon; species Trogon surrucura. The sequence continues at coordinate 108,043,482 of CM036618.1, forward strand.
TTATAGATTCTCTGACTAAATGGACCATTTGCTCTCATGAAAGTAATTGCGTTGAATACTGTGGAAAGAAGAAGCCAAAGCCACAGACAGTATCTAACCTCGCTTGTATTTATTCAATAAATTAATAAAATAAACACTAACAGGGTAGCACTCAAGTTCACAACAGTGCAGTAATCTATTTTTAAGCAGTTGTGGCTATTGCTAGCAGAGCACACCGCACGGCAGCCGCTATCTGTAATGTAAAAAAACCTGGCTACGGGTGCAGATAGCAGGTTATAGTGCACCCACGAGCATTGTGGAGCCGGGATGTAACAGCTCCATAGAAACACATCTGTTCCCTGCCACACTGATGAGGAGCTGCTCTGGTTCCACCAGCCGCTGGCGCTTGAATTCGTCCCCCTGGTCTTAGTTACCTGAACTACAGGAGATCCTGTAAAATACGATGCTAATACCAGGGGACTGTTGACCTTGGGGCCTTGTTCCTGAAGCTGCCCTGACCTTCCTCCTGCCCGCCTGTTTGCAGGCAGGGGACGTGCTCCCACCGTGGAAAGCAGCGAGCTCGTATCCCCGAATATGGGGGAACTTGGGTCACTCGAACACTGTGCTGAAATGACTCGCCTGTTCTTTCTACAAATCAGAAAGGTGTAATTATATTCTGGCTATAAAGCTTCTTCCCTTCCCTGCTACATCATAGCACCCCTCTCTGCCACATCCGTAGTTTTCCTGCTCCCGACCCGCTGTAAAACAGAAATACTGTCTGAAGGGAGCAGTGGGTCCATCTTTCCCTGTGAACAAACTCCCTCTCCTCCCCCACCTGCCACCGCATCCTGCCAGTCCCTGGCCTCTTGCGTGGCAAGGCAGGCGTGCCTTAGTTCTGCAGGTGCCACAGAAGCTGCAGAGGCTTGGTGGGCTAAGGCTGTGTCCTCTCAAGTGGGCAGCATCGTTCCCTCATAATATTCGATTCCCCTCACTTTCTGATTTTGGTATGAGGTTGGGCAGCTGCTTTTTTAGATGATTAAATATAGGATACATTATTTACTCTAGTCTGTTATAACAAACAGTGTATTATTAATTATATATAATATGTATTATTTAAGCATATTGTGAAATTATGATGTATTTATATAATTTTATATGCACACATATATAAAATGTCATAATAATATATTATTTAAGTATATGAGGTTAGGCAGATGCTTTTTATATACTTTAATGATAACTTTATTCGCTATAAATATATACTAAAGCCTCATACCAAAACCAAGCCTCATACCCATGTCATAAGGTGTCAGGAATTGAGTAGTGTGACAGAAGGCTACTGCTAGCTTTACCTTTTTTTTTTTTTTTTTTTTGCTTCTGGAGGGCTGGTAAAGGTAGGTTGCCTTAGGTAGTTTGCCTGTTGATGTTGCATTTTCTGTATAATTTTTTTAAGAAGAGAAGTTTATACAGACACAGACATACAGCTACTAAAATGCCACTAATAAATCCATAGAGCTCATTTTTGTTACCCAGGCCACAGTCACCAAGCGCCAGCCCAGGTGGATGTGACATGCTGCAACACAGAGAACTGTGATTTCTCTCCCTCTTGTGCACGTACCTACTCTCTCCTGACCTCTCCTCGCCTCCCCCAAGAGCTGCCTTTGCAGGCTTGAGGCAGATGCAGCCCGGTCCCAGCAATGACTTCTTTCTTGGGTATCTTTTGTTAGATACTAGAAGATTCCTTTTGTTTCTCTAATGGCTTGCCATCCTCTTGAGATCCCAGCCTGCTCTGCAGAGCAGTTTGGAGTCAAGGCCTCAGGTTCCCGCCTGCAGAGCCCGTGTGTGAGGGAGGTGAGGAACGGGATGAGGTGTGGCTGGTGACAGAGCAAGTACCCCAATTCAGCAGGCTCCAGGGTTGGTTTGACGTCATGCAAAGGGGTGGTTTATCCTCAAACCAGCAAAAGGTTTGCTGGGTGTTTTTTACTGACAGATGAGTGAAGGTGGCTCCAGTTGGGGAGCAGGAGAGCTACCTGTGCTTCCCTCTTACAGGCTGCCCAGGGAAGTTGTGGAGTCTCCTTCTCTGGAGACATCCAAAATCTGCCTGGAGGCGTTCCTGTGTGACCTACTGTAGGTGATCCTGCTCTGGCAGGGGGGCTGGACTAGATGATCTTTTGAGGTCCCTTCCAATCCCTGACATTCTGTGATTCTGTGATTCCAGCTGGAGGAACATGCATATCCACACCCAAACTAGTGCTTGTGTCAGCAGGTGTCATTTCTCCCTCTGACTCCATGTCCCTGCTCAATACACATGAGAGTAAGGCAATGTTGTTAGATTAAACTGTTAATCCTGCATAAAGTATTTTTGTCATGTGAAAAATAGTGAAAATTGGTAGGAAAAGTGGTTTAGTTCTGGGCCTCTGGAAAAGTACAATGACCTCAACACTTCGCCGGTGGAAGAGCCTCATCTCCAGCCAATCTGGCTAAGGTGGCACTAGTAAAACCTAGAGACCATCCTTGATACAGGAGGCATGTGCTGGCTGTGAGGTCTGTCTGAACCTGGGTCCTGCCCCTGTTCCTGCCTTGCTGAGAGCCTGTCTATTTGCCCCAAAGTCACAGCCGGAGGTCCCCAGCACCCTCTTGCCAAGCAGCTGGGTGACGGTTGCCCCTGCGAGCTGGCTGAGGGAACGGCCCATGGAGGTCTCACACCTGCAACAACTGTAGGTGACCAAGACAAATCCACCCACAGCTTGCAGAACATCTAAAATGTCACCTACCAGGTACCAGGAAATAGTGTAGGGGGAACTCTGCAGGCTGTATTTGTGATTCCCAACCTCTGAAATCCTGTTTTACATTGGTGTTTCTTCACTCATTTTTCTTTACATCTCTCTCCCCACCATATCCATACTGCTCTTCTTCCCAAGAACAGCTTAGGCAGGCTCTGCCAGGAGGGAGAAATATTGGATGCAGTCTGGAGCTTTCTTTTAAGCAAGGTAAACAGGGAACAGACAAGGTCCACAGTAAGCCATTTGGCACCATGTAGAACTGCCTTTATTTAGCACCACGGTGCTACTTGTCATCCTTAGGATGTAGCCTGGCACTAGTCATGTCTCCAGTCGGTTTAGTTACGGCATGTTGGTCCTGAGATTCTGCTGCTTTTGTACTGATATTGAGAAGATTCACATGGCACCCGTTGTTAGATACCGTGAGTGCTGGGGGCTGCTGGACCATGGTGCCGAATCTCAGCTCCTGGGTAAAGCTTACTAAGGTGCTGAGGTAGAGCTTTGGGCTGAAGGCAGCCAAAATAAAATTAAACAAGCCTCTACTGGTGTTTCACTGGCTGAGGAAGAGCCTGTTGGAAGTGTTTCTGTATCAAATAATCCCAGAACCAAGTACAACAAACCACAGGGTGGAGCAGAAGCGTGGCAGAGACACAAACAAGCAGAAGGTACGGACTAGGGAAGAGCTGCCCTGAGGTGCAGTCAGCAGTGGGGAGACAGACATCCAAACCTGCCCCAGGAGAAGGCTTTCCCCATTCTTGCCCCATGAATGACTTTCTCAATAGCTTCGGTCAAGCTACAATGCTCCTAGACTTATCTTTTCTCTCTTAAAAATGAGGTTGCTGCTTTTATGCCTTTGCAGTGGTGCTGGGAGGAGTTACTGTACGCAACACCTTCCAAAGATCCACCAACCACCATGTGAGATTTACCCTGGAGATGAGGGGGTTTAGCCCCCTAAATGCACCCTCCTCCTATTAAAGGTCCTGTGAAAGCTGGAATAGATGCTCCACTGTTGGAAGAGCAGGGGTTTGGGTGGGACTGTAGGGGACATCTCTCCCGGGCAGCTCAGGGAGGAACGTGCGCTCGCTGATGGAAACCTGCTTTCAGCAACTTTGCTGAACTCGCTGCTTTAAATCCTAGCCTAGATGTTAATAATGATATTATTACATTGCTGAACAGATTCAAACAGAAGGAAATAGACCCACCTTATTTAAAGGCAGCTAAGTAGGCATGTTTTATTTAATAAAGTGTCATAGAGCTCTTTTGGCATTAGACCTGTCCTCAGCGTCACCCGTGCCGGTTCCTGTGTCTCTTGGGTCCAGGGCTGTGCCGTGCTGATGTCCGCAGCTGAAATGTTTTATTTGATGAGGAACCAACATCTTTGGCTGAGGATTTTGGCTCCACTTTGTGACTCGAATCAACCAGTGACGACTAAATATTAGGACATTAAAAATATGTTTTAACTGATGGATTCTAATAACTAATAATTCCAGTTAATGAATTCTCATGGGAACTTTGCATGCAGTGGACCACTTTATTTATCAGTACACTTTGCCAAACAAACTCATCATGCTGTCTCCTACTACATGTTCACCATGAATCTCCTCATACCTTGGTGATGCTGGGATTTCGGAAGGTAGAGGCTAATCCCAGCTGGGGCAGGCAGCAGCCACCTGTCTTTGTGGGTGCCGCTGGAGGAAAAATGCTACCGGTTGGTTCCAGTCATTCCGTGGATATTGTGCCATACCCCCGTCCCCATATTTCTTACTGCTGCTTTCCTTTCCCTGCCCCACTGCTGCGCCATCTGGGAAGCCAGAGCCACATGCGTATCTCCAGGCTATACATCAAAACTAGACTTTCTGTGCCCATGGCTCTGCAATAAACAAGGAGGAGAGCATGTCCCTGCTTGACTGGTACATTAAGCATATGTTCAGCATCTAGACTTCATTTCACGCAGGCGGAAAAGAGGAGGAAGGAGTAGAGGATGGCTTTGTCTCCTCCCTAACCGCCAAGGATGCCCTTGCAAATCTTCTACGTTTGTGATGCCAGCCTGTGAATTTGGCGTTAACAGCTGTTCTTGAGCTGCTGGCTGGGTTGCAGGGTTGCTGCCTCCCAGGATATTTGAGTGTGTGAAGCTGGCTCCAGCTGCAGCAATGGAAAGGGCTAAAAGGATGCTTTAAAGCCACTGAAGAAACACTGCAAAAATATGCTGGAAGCTTGAGGGTTATCAGGCTGTGTCACACCTGAGCTGACCGCTTTAACCCTCCTTTGAGCAATTCTCCTTTATATTTATTCCTTGTAGAAGCAGCTCAGTTTTTCATAACTTCCCTGTGTGATCAGATTACTGTTATCTGCTGTTGTTATCATTCTCCAAGGTAGAAATACAGCCATAAGAATGAGCTGAGCCATCTTGGGTCTTGGCCCCATTTTTGCATCTATCCAGACACCTCTGCCCTCACACGCAGGCATCAGCAACGAGGAAATGTCCCATTGACAGAAGAATTTAATGAGCTTTATTAACATAATGGTGATTTCTAGGTACAAAGCATGAGCTAATTAATGTGTAAATGTGCTCTAGTTAATTGGGAAGACTATAAATACCATTCTATCTGGGCTGGATACAGTTAAGATGAGGTGGCTTGCTCCGTTTCTTCTGAGGAGTGAGGAGCAAGGTGAGAAGTTCTCAGCCCTGTGCTCCTGCTAAGAGGTCAGCCTTCTCCTTGCCAGGTTAATCACCCCCTCCCCACCTTTATCTATGCAAATAGTTGTTCAAATAACACCCCATGTTCCTATTCAAGTTGTTTTAACTGCACAAATTACTTCTATGCAAGTACAAGAAAGACAGCAGTCAAAATTACAGCCAATGACTATTTGGAGAGCAAAGCTTCTGTGTGGAAGACTGGTAAATTCTGAGTATTTCGTCAAAGAATATAGAAAGACAGTGGCACCCTTTTCAAGCTGTTCCAGAATAAATCCATCACTGAGCAGAACTGCTTTAATCCATGTGCTTCATAAGGAAAAATTTCCTTTCAGGAGCAGCCCAATCATCACCTCGATGGGATGTTCATAGTAAAAACCATCTCAGGGCTGCCCTGGGCAGAGCCTGCGTTTTGCAGGATGCTACAGGATTGAAGGTCACCAGGCTGGTTTCCTCTGCTCAGATGCTGAAAAAAATCAAAAAGCATCAGCTGTGGTGACAATGGTGGAAGCTGTTTTGCATGAATGCTTCGACTTCCCATCACATTAAAAGGTTTCTCCTGTGCTAAAGTTTCTCCTTAGTCCTATGTCCACATGGAAGAGTGCCACTGGCTCCAGTTGGTGAGGCTGTGCAACTTCGTTGGGCATAAGGGACTGATTTCAGATCCCTTGATGAAGGCAAATGGCTCTCAGCTTCGATTTATTCCCCTATTTCTGTGTTTCAGAAAAGAATAAACATTTTATGAATTGAGGAAAAAGGAAAAGAAAAAAAAACCACAACAAACCAACCCATACTTTGCGAAAGTAGTTGGAATTGGCTCTTGCCCATTATGCATCTATTCTGGGAGCACTGATAATGAGGAATTTAATGAAGAGTTGAGGTCAGCTCTTCGGTGTGCGCGGGGCCATTTTAGGTGGTCTTCTCTTCTTTTAGCAGTAAAAGAATTGAGGGTAAAGGATTCACCTGGAAGGAAAGCTGCCTAGGGCACAGAGTCAGTTCAGAGAGGTAATAGAATGCCTGCATGCAGGAAAAAAAGTGATTTAACAGAACACAGGGATCCATTTCCAGAAGTGTGGAATACCTCGAGTGCAAGGGGGGACATTTTTTAAGGGCATTGAATGAGGGCAAAGCCCATTGAGGCTTTACAAGAGCTGGTCATTCGCCTGGAGAAACCAGCAACTGCGGCTGAAAAGGCAGAGGTGAAGGGAGGGGAGGTGATTTTGGATAGGGGGGAGTAATCAAGGATGTTTGCTCAGCAGACATGCTGAGGCTGCTTGGCACAGTGAAAGCTGGATCCCCTCCTTCCTCTGAGCCTCTCTCACCAAATGAAAAGAAGAGGCCAGAGGCTGAGGTTTGTGGCTGGTATGGCTGAAACAAATCAAAGGAAAGACTATTTGGCTTGCCCGAGCATGGCGGGGAGCATGCCAGGTCTTTCAGGTGAGAGCACAGCCGAGGTGTTGCTTCGTGTTGGGTCAGGAGCGGTGGGTCCTGATGGGCAAGGATTGATAGCAGCAGCAAGGGACAGGCCAGGAATCACAGATATTGGACTAGAGCTGCAGAAAAAAGAATAATTTACAAAGCTCAGTGAGACAGGCCTGGGAAAGGAAAGCTGAATGTCATCTCAGGGGTCTATAATCCCCTTTAGGGACCTCCAGGTACAGTGTGTTGCTTATCTCCTGCCTTTCCAGCCCCTACCCTGTCCCACCTCCCTCCTTGACAAAAGTCGACTATATAAAAGGACAGAATTTTGGAGATGAGATGAAAATGGTCTTTCATTTCCTTCGCTCAGTTGTCTGCCTGACTTTGTAAGTCAGAATCTAGCACCTAACGCCTCCACCTCCCACCCCTCCCTAATTTCCCTGCCTTGCAATTTGAGTTTTCCCTGGGCATTTTCCTACCCCTTGGGCTGTGAAATTTCCTGCTACAGCCATCACTTGAATTTACACACACAGTGCAAAGGCTGACAAGGGGAGACAAGAAAAGTGGAAGCTGTGCAAGGGGTATTTTTTTTGCATAAAGCTTCCAGAAATGACAGAAGAGCACTGAGCTGAATGGCAGGAACAGCTTTGCAACCCAAGCCCACCATGCTGGCCCTGCTTTGGGATGGAGACAGGTCCGGGGCTGGGGGAAAACATCTCACCCTGGTCAGATTGCAAAAGGAGCAGCAGAAACTCCTGTGTGAGCTGAGCCAGACAGAAAGAAGCATCGTCGTGTCTATTTTAGGATTTTGTGCTACTGCTCCTCACTATCCTGTCCAAATACATCTCTTTAATGGATGTCGCCCGAGAGGAGGCACATACATTCTCCTGCAAGAGGGTGCCTGTGCCCACAAAGCCTGTTTTCCCAACACAATAAATTGGTGTTATAAAAGATGTTACCTCTCCCTGCCTCTCCTTAATAACTAGGTGTTGTGACTGTAACAACACTTTGCTGCCATCATATTTTTTCACCAGGACTCCAGTCTCCCCCTTGTTTTTTTTTCCCTCCTGGGTGCTGAACAGCTCTCAGCAAAACCAGGCAGTTCAACATCCCGCATCCCAACATCCCACACCCTAGCAGCGGCCGCTGGGTAGGGCAGGAGTTGTTGGATGCGTGGATGTGAACAGAGACGTCTGGTGAGGATGTTTTGGGAGAAGGTGGGATGCTGGGCGTGGAAGGGAGGGTGGCAGTGATGGGGCCACATGAGAATTTGGGAGGCAGAATCATCATAGAATCATATGGGGTGTGTGTCATTTGGTCCTGGGCAGCTCTCCCAGGACCCAACTCTGCACTCCCACAGGTATAACCACTGTTTTTCATTCTCTCTCCTGAGATAATCTCTCTGTCATCACGCCATGGTGCCCTGTGGCCCAAGGCCACAGCTGTGGTGGGACGATATGGACCCATCCTTGGGGACTGAGTATTCCCTGTGTGCGAGAAGGATCTTCACTGCCCTCATCAAGCAAAGGAAATCAGTGCCTGCCCTACGCCAAACCCTTTGGACAACACAAATCTTGAGGCAAGATGGAGAAGAAACGACGCCTGGCTGGTGCTGGGACAGCCCATCTCCTTCTTCGTGACAGCCCCTGTGTGCCCATGGAGAACACCAGAGACCCCTCTTGATGGCCCTGACAACTCAGAAGGGTTGTGGAAAGGGCAACTTTTATTTTGAAACAGTAAATGCCTGACTCCTTCCTCAAGTGACCAAGCAGGAAAGTGCTCATTTGCACCCAGTTCCCCGTTCCCCAGTACCACAGGGACCAGTAGCAAAGTCAAGTCCTCTCCACATGACAGGCATCCAAGTTGTGGCACCTGCCAGGTCTTCACGTAGACACTATTTGGAGCTGCTCCTCTTCCTTGCATGCATGAGGAATGTAGCAGAGCAAATCACATTGGAAGGTTCACGTTTCCAAATTTCTTTTCACAGAGGACCTTGGAATCCTTTCACTGAACACTAAAGATGCGGCTTGTGCTCCTTCAGAAAATAAATGTCTTCCCTGGGTGCACAGTATGTAAGCAGAGTGCAGTGTGGTTGCTAAAAATCTGCTCAAACATAGCATAAGGGTGTTATGTATTATAATAATAGAGGTTTAAAATAAACCCCTAGAGATTTCTCCTACAGTTTAAACTTTGGGATATCCTTCACTCACTGGATAAAGCCTCAGGGGCCACTTTCAGCCACAGTTCACCTCTTGGTAAGATGAACTTGTGTGTATGGCTGGGTGCCTTAGGTGTAATGTGGGGGGGCTGTATGCCACAGAGGATTCATATATCTGGGATCACATTTTTATACTGAAAAATGGGACTTAAATTACACGCTGATCCCCTTTGCCCTTCACTGAGTGAAGGAAAAGGGGAACATTCAGAAGGCAACACACCTTGTCAGCTCACAGCTGGCACATCCTGGCGAACAGATTGGGCAAAGCCAAGCGGCTGAAATGTCATCTCTCTCATTTGAGCTGAGGTGTTGGGGTTTTTTTATGGGAGATCCCACCCCCTTGCCATACATTCATTCCCTCTCACTTAGGCAGTGACCCTCTTGCTGCAACGCTGCAGTAAGTTGCTGTCAAGAGTAGCCCCCTTCCTTTAAGTTATTACAGTAAAGCATGGCCATGAGTCTGCGTGATGGCAACTTTAATGAACTTGTTTTATGACGATGCATATAGGTTTTGACATCTTCCTGGCAAATTACTGCTTAAAACTCCCTCCCTTTTTAACTAGCTACAACATTAGCCATTATTGCCCTCAGGCTTATTAATATTTTGGTGTACAGTAACAACACCGGGAAAATGCCGGGAAGTTGTAGGTATTAACACTTCTTTGTCTGTCAGGGTATTTAAGTCTGTAGTGTGGGACATGGATGATTTAAATAATTTCCACAGATTCATCAGCTTCCTTTATCACATGTGTGTGGACAGGAGAAATAACATGTACAAACATGCTTAAATAACAAGCTGTCTAATGAAGTGCCTTTGTTTACAGGCATTAACCATCTCGTGTCAGACAGATCAGGGGGGAAAAAAAAAAAAGCATAATCCCATGTCAAATCTTCATGTTGTGTCCTGCTGACTTTGGTGATGGCAGCTGGTCCCACCCTACACGTGAAGGATGCTCCCCACGTCACATCAGTGTTCAATGCATTCAGCCACCAGTGAAATGTCAGGGCTCCAAGTAAAGCAAACCTGGTTAGCAGGAAGCTGGTGAATAACATGAGTAAACCAAAAAAAAACCCCTTTATAGTCTGATAGGAAGAAGTTCATTTGACAAACCTCGATGGAATCTTTAATTTAGCAGCCTTGAGCAGAGGGTCACCAGCCACGCAAAATGTAAGAAACCCAGAGTGAACAGCCCATAAAATGAAAAGAAATTTTCCATAGCCACACATACTAAACAGAGGCTTTCAAAAAGATGCTCTGACAACACACCTTTTCAATATGTAAAGATCAAATATCTGTAATGCCAGACCCTGCCCCTGCACTGCCTGAAGCAAACAGGGCTACAGGGCCCAGAAGCCAATGTGCTGGGCAGCACCACTTCCCACCAGCACAGGCAAGTCCAAAAATTTCCATGGAAGTGGGAAAAGCGCTACCTACAATTTGTCTGAAACCTGTGCATTGGTCAGCAGAATTTTTGGGGTGTGTGAAATGTCACCTGGTGTTGTTGAATGCGGGGAACCGCACTTGGTGTCCACCAGCTCCTCTGAGTTTGCTGCAAGGAATTGAAAAGCATCTCTGGCTGCTCCAGCCTTTCTGCCCCTTGGGTTGCCACCCATAAGTAACCCACCTCACTGTGTTCTTCCTGGAGTGAAGAGAAGGATGCTGAAATGAGGGTCCCCACGGGCTCAGAGTGGCATTGCCAGTGGCTGACTCCTCACGAGACCCTTGGGAGAGGTTTTTTGTCTGGGGGCTGAGAGAGAGATAGGGGTGCTGGAGAGCTTGGTCCATCTGTTTTCTGGGATGTAGCATATATGTGTTTGTCAGCCCTAAATCCAGGGCTCTTGACACGTCAGGTGGGATTTTTACTGTGGATGTGGGCTGTGAGTTTCCATTATTCCCTGTGCTTTAATCTATTTCCCTGGGGGGCTGTTTGGGGCCCCAGCCCTGTTCTGCCTGGGGTTGAGTATCTCTCCCATAAACGTTTCCTGGCTCCTCACGTGCAGGAAGTGGTTTGGGGGGGATGTTGCGGAAATTCTTTGTCTGTGCTTCCTATTTCTTTTCCTGCCCACCCCCCCCACCCCCACCCCCCCCCAAGCTGGGCGTGTGGGCTGTCTGTGCCAACAGCCCTGTGCCCTGTGTTTTGGTCCATATCTCATCACTTATACTTCATAAAAGAGGGAAGGGTTGGGTTTTCAATAGCTGGTATTAGCCTGGGAGATACCCCACATACTCGGGTATGCTGGAGTGAAGCACGACAGCTTTCACCTGGGTTCTTCCATCCTTTCCTGGGACCAGGGTGGCCCTTGCTCTGCAAAATATCCTCCCCTTCATGTGGCAGGGGTATGGAGTAGGTCTGGGTGAAGGCTGAGGGCCTGAGTCCTTCTTCTACGTGCCTTAAAGGGTTTTATTCCCACAAATAGCGGGAGGTGGCACGCTGCCGTGCTGACAAAATTCTTGTCCCTTTCTGACAGTCCTGTGGCTTTTCCTCTGGTTTCCTTTGTTAGGCATTAAGTGGTCAATTATTTTAAAAAACAAAACAAAACAAAACAAACCCACTTTTCTGGACTCTCTGGTGCTCTAGAAACACCCCCAAGTGCCTGGGTACATGTAATGAGTCTGGAACCACAAGGAAAAGGCAGAGGCCAGCTTGCATGGTAACCACTATGCCTTAGTGAGCCACAAAAATTAAAATGCCTTGAAAACTGGGATCCCTTGGTGTCCTCAAACGAACCTTTTAAACCACTGGGCACTTCTCAGCTTGTTGTCGTGTGCAACGTGAGCGTGAGTCCAGGTCTCCTCATGTAACCCCCCAGCAAGGGAAGATGCCCACCCCACGGCCCCAGGAGGGCTCCTCTTGCCCTCAACCCAGCCAGAGCAGGTGTTGCTCCCTATTTCCTTCTCCTGTGAAAAGAAATGAAAGTTCAGCCTTGACAACATGGTTTTAGGGTCAGGATTTTTTTGAGCACAAAATTCCTAGGGGAACACGAGGTTGGTTTCCATGAAGGCAGCAGCTTCACGAGGTTGTTCAACAGTCAATTAAGCAGAGTAACTGCAAGTTCTCCTGCTGGTAAGGCAGCCTTTAAAGAAAATTTCTTTCTTGCTGCTTACAGTAAAGGAGAGAATTAACTTTCCTCCCACAGATGTCCCCTACTTGCCTATGCCTTGGGTCCTGCATATTGCACTTACCTCTATTGCCTCGACAGCTGCTGCTGTTGACAGATCTGGCTCAGGGATGGGGTGGGGAATAAAGTGGGGTGTGATTGGGTAGGATGAGGTGGGTAGGGCAAATACATCTGAAATCTATGGCTTTCCCTTGTGAATTTTAATGAGAGAAAGGAATCTATTTTCCTTTTGCCCAGAACAAGCAGCTACAGAAATCCAGTACGTATTCCCAGGCACTCATGACCTCAAGGTGGGAAAGGGCTGGAACTAAACCTCTTAATAGGCAGTAATTCGCAGGGCTAGAAAGTGGATTGGTGCTGTGCAGAATGCATCTGTGCAGGAAAGACCCCAGTGGCCATGCTTGCATGGACGGAGATCAGATAAGTGTAGCTCTGGACTGGGAAAAGACAAGTGTGTACTTTGGTCCCATTCCATGAAGCTGGGAGCTTGGCACCAGGGTGCAAGCTCAGCACAGCCCATCGGATGGGACCTGTCCGCTTCCTCGTGAGTAAAATGTTACAATTCACTGGGAACCTACTTAGGAGTAAAATAAAATATTTGTGAAAAGTAAGGAATATGGTCTGACAGCACCAAGCAGTTTGGTTTTATGGCTTATAACCTGGTAGTTACCGTAAGGTGGTAGGAGAGATGCTAATGCTGTTGGGGCGAGGGCCAGCCCAGCTTCTCCTGCCTCCAGCACCACTTTGTGCACCGTGAAGTTACCCAAGCTTGTGTGTGAATAGAAGCAGGGTGATACCATGGCAAAAAGGTCTCACTGTGGCTTAGCAAACCCTGGGCAAGCTCTGATACATGTCTCATCCCCCCATCAGTGCCATGGAGACGCTGATGCCCGCGAGGGTCCCTAGGCTCCGTATCATTTTGGAGCTTCAAAGACTTCAGCTGGATTTTTTTTCTTTCTTTTTATTTTTCTTTCATAAGCGTTTAGCCTGTACCTGCAGCTTTGATGGTTAGCTGGTTTAGGCCATAAATCAGCGAGGCTGAATGTTACTGTAAACCAAAAGGAGCCCACGGAAGGCTGAGCACCAGGCATCTGCCTTTGCTGGGAGGTCTTTCTCATTTCTATACTCTATGTATTGCACCAAGGGAAAATAGGGAGTATTAAAGTGAATAAATTTTGTAACAACGGAAGTGGATGCAGGCGATTTGGTAACTTCTCCCACCTACAGCTTCACACGGGCTCTGTGGGATTCCTGTCCCTCTTGCCATGCATTCACACCCCAGAAGCATTCACCCCTCCCTGCTTCAGGGACATGGAGGAAACGATGGCCAGTATTTACCTGCTGTCCCCAGACAGATCACACACAAAGTCCCAACCATAGTTTACAAATCCTAATTCTTTTACTATAGCCCCATCTAATGGTACGATCCCAGCCACTCCCCATACAGCGCCCGCCTCTGAGTGGATGCGCATTCTCCTCTGGAGCTGGGGAGGGGGTGTTTCTCTTGTTGTGGCATCCCAGTAGTGCTGCTGGGCCAAATCCAGCCCACCAAATGTTTTTTGTGGTGGACACAGCAGCTGTGGGGGCTGCCACTGTCACCACATACCTTGGCACACTAGCAGCTCCAGCCATGCCCCAGCCTGCTCCTCACAGCACCAGTATGGGGTTTCCTCTCTTTTCCAACCCACCCCCCCCCACACCCCACCCCCCCCCCGGTTTCTGCTGTTGTAAAAAAGCAGCAGTGCCGGTGGGCATTTTGATGAGGCATTTTGGGCTCTGGCTCCTGTTGTCTGAGCGTGGCCACGCCAAGGGGGATACTCAAAAGCCAATGCAGGCGGCTGCTGGGAGTAGCAGGATTTGTGCTGCAGGACCCTTGTGCTGGCTCCCTCAAAGCTCCTGATAAGTCAAAGATCACCTGATGGTTATTTTAATTGAATTTAAGCTCAAGTTATGTATGAAAGACCCCAAGAAACGAGAGCGGTGGGGTTTGTTTTGGAAAGATGGCTCTGTCCAGCTGCTGCCTTGAGTATTGGGTCCTGCTTCTGCTTTGTGCCTTGCTGGCTGAAGCATGCCTCTCCCTGCACTGGTGTTGGGTATGGGGGTGCTGGTAGGGGCTGTCCTGAGTCTGTGGCAGGTGTTACTGCTCCCTTTGGAGGATAGTTTCACACCAGGCAGGTTACTTGCTGGTTTGGGCTTTGTTTTTTTTGTTTTTTTTTCTTTCTGCAGCTGCATTTGCCCATCTCTTCAAATGTCGGTGGTGGCTGAAACCCAACCCCTGGAGCCAGACGCAGTTGACCCTGTCAACAAAGCCAAATCGTGGTATTACAGTGATCTAAAAGCAGGCTGGAAAGCCCAGCTGCTCTTCCGCATCTGCCCAAGGGGAAGAGAGGCAGGAGGGTGGGAGGTGCCCTGTGCCCTCCATGGTGGTGTGCAGATGCTTTAGCCATGTTAGTCTCATGTCTCAAGGGGTGCACCAGCCCAATGTGTGCATCCACAGCCCCGTGCCTGTTAGTCTGCCTGGGAAATTTCATGAAGGACTTTGCACTGCTAGCAGTGTGGAGATGGAAAATAAAAGAGGATGGATGCCCAGCAGAAACTGAGTCGCTGGGTTGCAGCATCCCTCCCTAAAAACAACCACAGGGGCTACAGTCAGGAGTGAGGGTATTCCAAGCTCAGCTGAGAGAAATGCTCCTGCCCCTGGGCAAAGCAGCTGCTCTGTGCAAAACAAGGTTTCCTAAACCACCACTTCCAGTTGTGGTGGGTCACGTGTCTGTGTGCGTGTGTGTCCCTGGCTTTCTCCAGGCATGAAGAGGCACCCTGACATCATGTAAGATGCAGTCCCCAAACCCCTCACTCCAGCTGAGTCTGTGCAGGGATGGTGGTATTGTGGCTCTTGGAAAGCCCTGGGAGCATGTGGGCACTGGGAAGGAAGTGGCATCATCAGGCATCGTCCCTTTGGCTCATCATCATCCTCACCCAGAGGACCACACACCATGGTGAGAGCAAGCCCCATCTCTTCTCCAGCTTCCAGTTACACCCTAGCCCACAAAAGCACAGCAATAAGCCAATTCGAATGCCGGAGCCTTCTGCTATTTCCCTGTTTTTTCCACTGTTTTTCCTCTTTGCCCTTCCCTTGGTGCTGGAGAGGGGAGGCTCCTCTGACAGCCAGGGCAGGACCAGGCTGTTCTGACATGGTTGTGGCTGAGCAAGCAGGCAACTTCCCTCCGTTTCCACTTGCTTTGTGGCTGCTGCAAGCCCCACCAGCGAGGCTGGAAAGGGAAACTCAGCACATCTCCCAGTGGGCTGATTTCAGCGGGAGCTCTTTGTGGGGTCCCTTCTGCTGGGAAGGAGAATCTGTTCCCCCAGCCCCTTGTTTATGCAGCACTGGCTGGCTGGCTACAGAAGCCTACCTGTAAAAATGAGTTTTGGCACACGCATCCCAGAGAGAGCCTTTGCCAAGGAAAAATACTGTTGACAGGCCTAGGAAAACAGCGTTACTCATCTGGGAGAAAATACACCAGACAGGTTGAGCAACCTGCATGGATTTATTCAGGGTGGCTTTATCTCCGACCAGCAGCGGGTGCCTGTCACGGTGTTACCCCTCATGGCACCCAGTTTGCCCTCGCCTTGGGTTGGTGCAAGCCTTGAGGGTCCTCACTCCCCACCAAGGAACACTTCAGGCAAAGAGGGATGGGGGCATCCGTGGGGTTGTAGCTGGCTGGGGCAGGGGAGGGTGGCTTCTGTGCCACTGGAAAGCCCAGCCCTGGGGCGCTGGCTGGGGGGCAGCTGAGCTCAGCAATGAAATTCACATTAAAATGTTTCCCACCTTCTTTTTCCCATCACTGGGCCCACACTGAAGGCACTTCCCCGAGTGTATGAAGCAATCCAAGGCTTAATGACTTTCTTTTTTTTTTTTTAAGAAAGGCAAGCCCTCTGTTCTCTGCAAACCAGAATCAAATTTTCCAAGCATCACGTAGAGCTCCGCTCGTCGCTCTGTGCTCACTCTGCAGTTTCATTTGACAATCCTGATGTCGGCTGCAAATAACTTCCCGGTGTTTTTATAGCACGTGTCAAAGTGAAGAGCCTGAGAAATCAGATTTGAGTCAGTCAGTGACTGTTGAAGCCCTCCAATGCAAACTATTGCTGCACTGCAAAGGGCAGAAAGACCTTGCACATCTTATTAGCTTGGAGATTCTCTTCTTCCCCAGGGCAGAGCTGCCCTTCAGCTCCGAGCACCCACAGAGGGCCAGTGGAGACACACGGCTGGTTTGCTTCAGCTGACTTAAAACAAAATGGGTGATGAGGAAAAGTGGAGGTCATCTCCCATGAAGCTGAAGTGCCCCTGCCTGAAGTGGGGATCAGACCTGGTTGGGGGACCGAGCCCACGCTGCCCCTTGCCTGGGGCAGGGGGTGTAGTGAGTTGCACGCTCTCAGCGCCACAGCTCAGAGGTCGGTCTCACAGGCTGGGGCACAAGCAGGGGCTTTTCTCAGCGTGGTGCTGCAATGTGCAATAAATATGGGAATTTGTGTTAATTTTAATTCAAGTTTCTGGTAATTTGGGGAGTTTGTCCTGGTTTGAACTTGTCCTGCGTTTAGCTAAAAACCCAGTCCTGTTTAGTGATTTTTACTTTCCAGTTTAGTGTCTTCTACAAGGCTGCACGTTCTGAAGTCAGCAGCATGTTTTTGCAGACAGTGTGTGCTACTGGCAGTGATAACACCTGATGTTTACAGTCACTCCCTGGGACTGGTGTGCAGAAAGGCTCTTGCTGATACTTATTCCTATAGTGACCAAGGCCACTGCTGGCTCTGGTGTGCCACGCTGGGGGTGCTGGGTAGTAAGAGGGGGGCACAAGGAAGTAAAAGGTTGCACCTCCGGGGGGTAACAGACAGGACAGGTGACCAACGAGAGTGTTCCATCCCATATACGTCATATTTAGTATAAATTGAGTGATCACGAGAGTTTCGCCCTTTTTTGCCCTTTTGTTCGTCCCTTTTGCCCTTTTGTTCGCCCTTCTTTTCTGCAACGGCCGGTGTCCAGAGAGGACTCCATCTGACCTCCTGATTTTGATCCGGATCCTGAGTTCCCGAATCCAGCTCCCTGTATCCAGCTCCTGCTGCCGCTGAGCCTGGGGTTTCCCCAGTGCCTCCTGCTCTGCAGCACCAGTGGTGATTGCTGTCGGGGGAGGGAGTCGGGTTTGATATCGGGCTACTATCTATAGTTGTAGATAGTTCTTTACTTTTATCTTTTTACCATTATTCCTATTATTTTCATTAAAACTGTTCTAGTTTTTCTTCTCTAACCCGTAAGTCTCTCTGCCTCATTCCCTTTTCTCTTCCTGTTTGGGGGGGGAAGAGGGGGTTAGAGAGCGTCTGTCCGTGTTAGTGGCCGGCCCAGCCCTAACCCGCGACAGAACTAAACAGAACCAATTCCGGTTGCAGCATCCCAGCCCACCGTTTGTCAGGAAGTGCCAGCGGAGAGCCTGCATTTGATTTTCCCTGTCAGCCACACAGTCACTCTTCCCCATCGCATCCCTGCCACGCCAGGGATGCAGTCATGGTGGGAGAGGAGCCGTGAGCCAGCCTGGCTGGGTGGCACAGGCCCTTGAACAGCCCTGCAGAAGGGTAGCAGTGAAGTGGCCAGACCAAGAGAATTGGCTCTTTTCGTTCAGACTAGTTACTCCATCAGAGGTGCACAGGCGAGGGGCATTTTTGCTCAAATGTGCTGTGAGGGATAACATCAGACCTCCTCCTGGGACCTGGCACAGAGCAACCACCAGGTCAGGCAAGAATAGTGACCTTCACTGAGCAACTACTCCCTTAAAAGGTTGTGAAACCTGAAGTCCAACACAAGGAAAATGCTGAACTCAAGAGGACAAGTGTAGGCTGCAGTAAAGGATTACGTACCCAAATCTGACCATGAGTTAGGTGTGCCAGTGTTGAACCCACTGATTCAAAGGAACACGTTTCTCACCAGCTTTGTGATGGAGATGGTACAAGAAGAAAATAGTAGAGGCCAGGAGAAGGAGTTGTTGCAGAGAACAAGGGTCACCTTGTTTTTCCTCATTCCATCCAGGTTTCTTATTTTTGGGATACCCAATGATAACTTTGCATATGCAATATCAATAACTTCACTGCGATAGCTGTAACAATACTAATCCATGCGGTTTACCAAACCTCTTTAAGCCTCTTGAGGTGTTTCACTGAAACACCTTTGAAAGGCCATTGATGTGCAACTGGCAGGTGTCAGATGAGCAGTATTTGGGGCAAGATTCAGGACATCATTTCATGCTTTGGTTAATCCTCTAGTACAGGGTGCTGGGTGTAGCTGCAGTGTTGTCCAGGTTTGAGTTAAAGAGAACCAGTTCTGCTTAGCGATTTTTGCTCGTCAGTTCAGCCTCTTCTTAAAGGCTGCACTTTCTGAAGTCAGCAGCATGTTTTTGCAGACAGTGTGTGCTACTGGCAGTGATAACACCTGATGTTTACAGTCACTGCCTGGGACTGGGATGCAGAAAGGCTCTTGCTTATATTTAATCCTATAGTGACGGAGGCCACTGCTGGCTCTTGTGTGCCACGCTGGGGGTATCAGGTAATAAGAGGGGTCACAAGGAAGTAAAAGGTTGAACCTCGGGGACTTACAGACAGAACAAGTGGCCAACAAGTGTATTCCATTCCATATATGGCATATTCAGCATAAAACTGAGGGATCACAAGGGTTTAGGTCTCTTTTGCTTCTCCTCTGCAATGGCTGGCATCCAGGGAAGACTGTCCAATCTTCTGACTTTGATCCTCATCCTGAGCTCCTGAATCCAGCTCCTGTGTCCGGTTCCTCTCTGCTGCTGAGCCTGGGGCTTCCCTGGTGCCACCTGCTCTGCAGCATCAGTGGGGATTGCTATCGGGGTGGGGTGGAAGTTGGGTTTGATACCAGATTTGTATAGATGTATACAGTTCACTATTTTTATTATTTCCTTATTCATTAAAGCTGTTTTAATTTTTCCTTTTTTCACAGTCCGTTAAGTCTCTCTGCTGCATTCTCTTTCCCTTCCCATTTGGGGAGAGAGGGGGTTAGAGAGCATCTGTCTGCATTTAGTGGCCAGCCCACCCCAAACCCGCGACAAGCTTGAGATTCGAAGTTTTTTGGTTTTTTTTTAAGCAATGGACCCAAAGGCACGTAGCTCGCATTTGTAACCTGCCCTCTCAAACCAGCTGTCAGTGCAAATACTGCCAGCACACCTGAGCCCAACCTGAGGAAGCTGCTGTCACAGAGCACGGGACCAATGTTACCGCAGAGACTTGCACATCGCTGCAGTAAATCTCCTTCCTCCAGCACACGGTAAAGCAGAGACCCAAACCCCAAAGGTTTCCTTTTTCCACACTGCCCCACTGTCCAGTGAGGAGGAAAAGCACAGACAGGCTGGCAGTGGAGGCTGGAAGCTCCCACCACTGAGCTTGGTCTGCAAAAAACTAGCATGAGAATCTGGGTTTATTAAGTGTGGGGTTTTTTTTTTGGGGGGGGGGAGGGTGGAACAGGGCAGATCAGAGCAGAAACAAGCAGGAAATAGCAGCTTGCAAGACAGAAACTCTAAATCCAATGCATTTTGTAGGTACTTGCATTTTAGCTGGACTTTTGCTCTAGCGGGCACCTATAGCAGCCCCACAGGTATGGAAGGTGCTGGCCCTGTTCCTGCAGATGAGTCAGCCAAATGTGGCAGAGGAACTTAAGGAAGGGCAGGAGCAACAGGGGCTCCTTGAGGCCAGGAACATGAGACGAACAGGCTGGGAGGTACATCTCGAGCAGGCTTCTTCCAGCTTCCCCCAGTGCAGTCTTTTTACTGCAAATGTAGCAAGGAGTGGAAAGGAGATGGGGGACAGCAGGATCTGGTGTTAGAAAAAAAGCATCAAGCTGTCAGAAAGCAGCCTTCACATTGATCTTGTAGATTAATAAGGGTAACAGCTTCCCCGAGCTGTTAGTGTGGAGAAGGGGCTAGCACTTGGGTGAAGGATGGCAGCACTGCTGCTTTGTACTTCAGCAGGTCTGTGTAGCCGATCCTTACAATTACTAAAGCAACTGGATAAATTAGGAGGTTGAATGGCTGAACTATCCCGTAGGCACCCTCCCTAGGAAAGTGGTTTTATGACCCCACCCATTACATTCACCTCAAAGATTGCATCCTGCTGCTCTAAACCACAGAGTGCTTCACCCGTGACTTACAAAGCAAAGTATAAGGCAAGAAAGTGCTAAAAAGCCAAGCTGTGGGGAAGGACAGCAAAGAGGATAGGCAAGGATAACTAAATAGAGCAGCCAAGGGGCTTAATTAATTAGCAAGTTGTTTTGATCGCAGTGCTCATGCCTCTGGGACAGTAGTCAAGGAAGACCTTGCCTTGGTACCTCCTACACAACTGCCTCAAAGAAGAGGCTGCGAAAAAGCACCATTCGTGTCGATAGTTGTCATTTCTAACAACAGTTTGCCCTTCAGATGATTTAGCTTTTCTCAAAGGACCCGTGTATTTGGAACCAAGCTTTGTCAGCCTGTTTATGTCGCATCACCCAGCTGCATTGCCAGCGACTCAGGTCATTTCAGTGTAACTTTCTGGTGGAAGAAAGCTTCCTTCATCGAGCTGCGAGGAGTGCAGTGCTTCACTTTTAATTGGAGAAAGGGGAACTTCTACGTGCACGAGACAGGTGAAATAGGCCCACTCAGGGCAGGCTTGCCGCTCTAACTTGGTTTTCAACGCACTTCCGCAGTTCATGTGAAACTGGTGTGTAACATACCCAGACTATAGAGTACACTGAACATCTCAGCACCTTTGTTCTAACAGCACAGCGCCTGCTTTGTTCTCGCTGGAGACTTTTGCTCCCCAGATGAGATCTAGAAGCACCAGCTTGAGAAGCCACTGTCTATTGGAGCAGACTGGGCCAAGAGGACCCAGAGCACGGATCACACCCGCTTCTGGCCTCAGCACGAGGATAAGCTACTTATTAGCAGCAGGTAAGCAGCAAAAGGAAATTTTGGCCAACAGAAATCTTAGCACAATGTGCCTTCTCGCCTCTATGTTCTTGCTTTTCTTCTCGTTCAGTCCAAACCATGCATGGTCACGCCTGTCTCCTGCCCTTCGGTCCGAGGGTTCTTCAGGACAATGGAGCCCACCCCTGCTGCCCCTTGGGCCCGGCATCACTGAGCCTCGGGGAAAAAGGTAGGCACCTCTAGGCAAAAAAAATAGCTTAACAAGCTTTCACTGCCCACATCCAATCCTTCCTGCTACCTTTTCAAGAACCAAAGCGGTCTGGGCTCTTCTAATACTGACAGATGGCCTCATCCAGCGAGCTGGCGACACCTCTCCTACAGAGCCTCTGGCCCAAGCGATTCACCTGCTAAGACCACAATGTGAGCACGGTACTGAATTTTTAAAAGAGAGAGGGAAGATGACAAGCTTAGCTGAAAAGCCACATACAGCAATGTCAAGGTTTCTGAATTAATAAAAAGCCAACAGCATTACAGATAAATGTATTTTAATTAGGATTAAATACTATCTCAAGGTATCTTGAAATCGCACTTGTACTGTACTAATCAACAGCCAGAGGCAATTAAAAAAAAAAGAGTCTGAAAACGTAAAAGTTCTAACATCCAACACATGACAGTATGTGCTGCCATTTAAAGCGACAAACACCGCTCCCCAGAACAGATATTCTTAGAGGAAAAAGGCATAACATTTCTGTATGGACAAAAAAAATTAAATTGAAGACTGGAAGAAATATATTAGTGCCTGCCTTTTTTAAAGGTTTTTTTGTTGTTTGTTTTTTTCTTTTTTTTTTTTACATTAAATACAGTTTTCTTCAAAAGCAAGGTATTTTCTAAATTCATGGTTTATATACTGTATGTACACAAAAGCAGAACATTGTACAGTGTTTTTGGATAAAGCAGCACTAACTAGCTATAAGCCGGTACGGTGTTGCTGAACCAAACGCCAGGTGACAAGTTAAGCACTCTAGGAGAAGTATCTCCATGGTTGGTATGAGGAAAAAAAAAGTAAAAGTATCATGTATGTACAAACTGATCACTCATCAAACAGATCCCGCAAACTCAGCATCCTTTGCCATGGAACTGTACACGCCAATCAATGGAAGTCTTACTGCATGAGCTGATCCAAAAGACCCAAAGTGAACGTTTTCTTTCGGTAACAAAGTGCGTTACCCACGCAGAGAGCACTCACGCCAATCAACGCTGCGACACGTCACCCCTGGGCCCGGGGCTCCAAGGGGAGTAGACTCTTACTGCAGCCTCGAGCCAGGTAAGCCCCCTGTTGTTTTTCCACTATACAAATTATGAAATGCCCCAACCAAACCACATGGAACTGAGATTAAAGCTACATTATTGAGTATCTTCTGTATGTTAACTCTGCCTTTCTGCAGATGGTTACAGATTAAAGCAGAAAGTTTGCACCCAAGTATCGCCAGCTCAGACTAAAAGGGACTGGCAGCGATTTCTATACTTAGTGCAACGTTAGCTCCTATACTTTATCAAAATGAATTACTGTTCTTCAGATGCACAATGTGCTTATTTAGGTTTTACAAAACCAGACAAACCAGAACATTGTGCAGAAAACTAGTTTTCAGGTTTGTACATTTCTTTGTATTTTATATTTTTTTTAAAGTCTACCCCTTTAAAAACCCACCAAACCTAGAAACAGTCTGTGCCCTGGTTCAAAGTCAATTGCCTCAACATGACTATTTTTTTTATTTATTTTAGGGTTAGCAGTGGGGCAAAGAGACTAAGGTTCTTCTTGTTACATACACTTTTAGTTGTCATTCACTCTACATCTTCAGAAGAGGTTATTCGCTGTACTTTGGGGATGCTGTTCGTCTTTGCATTAGCCACTGCGCTGGTTTAAAGAACTGAATGTTTCTTCTTCAAAGAGGACAGAAGCGAGACAACTTGTTTCTAAATCGCATCAACTTAAAGTTTCAAGTTTTAATGGTGTAAAAATCTGACATTCAGTTACAGTTAAGAGAAACTTGCTACACAGCAAACTGCATCCAAATCTACCAGTTATCGGTGGGACCTTTAAATTAACCGTTACCGAGTTATTCAAAGCATCCAGACCTGGAAACATCAGATCACCCAGCCAGTGAGCCAGCAACTCCCTCCCCCCATTTTTCGTGAGGCTTTAACAAATGCAACTGATGTGACCTTAGCACTGGAGCCAATGACTCCTATTGGTTAACTCCAATCCCTGAAAGGGCTAGGGAGATCCTGTGTTAAGCCCAATGCAATATGCATTAGTGTCATGGAGCAGGAAGATCCCCGTGTCTACTTGTTAAAGTTCACACAAACCATACAGATATAGACAAGGTAAAACACAGACTCAAAAGGATCCATTATGCTTGAAGAAAATTCCAAATAAAATGACATCTTCTGCACAGCCCAGCCTCAGACACAGCCACACCTTTATCTAGTATAATAAACTCTGTAGTAAACTGTTTTTGACCTCCATAGAGAGTAGGAGTTGTCAAATTTAAGAAGATAAACTCCTCTCCCTGGGTACTGGTGGCTGCCAGCATACACTTCTTCATGACAGTCTCGTCTGTACACAGGCACTATTTCATCTAGCTGAGGCTTGTTGGCATTCTTTTTGGCTTTTTCTTCACTGCTGGTATTTTCTGAAAGGAAAAAAAAGTGTCAGTTAATCTGGGTGGAGGCTTTACAAGAGCACGTCAGACTGATGTGCAGTGGACAAGGCAGTCTTTGTCAATTCAGAAGTCAGATGGGTGGAAGAGGTTCATACCAAGGCTGTGGCTAAAGCATTCAAAAGCAGGAGGCGCAGTAAGTGTGCTCACTTTATCACAAATTTTACAGTTTGATACTAAAACTCACCGCAGCCATCTCCCCAGCACAGCTGGGACAGTTTGTAGAGATGCCAAGCTCTAGCTTTCAGTAAGACATCACCCCACGCTGACTGCTGCTGACATACTTACTACTACCAATTACTTTGCAGTAATAGCCAGAAGGCCATGGCCTCCCATGCCAGAGCAGTTCCCTCTAAGCAAGTCAGATGCTTGTTTCGAAACACTTTTTTTCCCCAATGGTACGTGGGGCTCCCCCCTAGGTAAAGGCTGTGACCTGTGTCCTGGCCACTAGCAGGAACTGCTCTTTAAAGCTGTTTTGCTGAACTCTCAAATAGCTTCTGTGATTCTGTGTTTCTCCCTACAAAAGTTCATGAACAGCAGGGCAGGATTTTCCTTCGGGTTTCCAGTGTGCAGATCCACTATGTTCTACTATGGCATGGGTTTCAATCTAGCTTATTGAGTAGCTGAATCGGCCAAGAGGGCACAGTAGGGAGCAAATAAAACATAGGAAAAATATTCTGCCACCCTCAATTGCTTTAACCTATCTGTGACCAAATGAGATGAATGAAGTTACTTTCAGAGTTGCACTTCCTATTCAAAATTGAAGACAAGATTCCAGCTAGATGGAAGTTTAGGCAACTAGGAGATTACACAACAAAATCAGCTGGGTTTTTCCCCCATGGCAAGCTCTGCCGGACTGGCAGTTTATTTAAATAAGCATGCTTACCTTCTTCTTCATCCTCATCATCACTGGATTCGCTGACGTGCACACTGACTGCAGTATTAGGGGAGTCTGTCCATTCAAAATACACCCCAAAACCAATGTCATAATTGTCTGTAGCAAACTCCCAAAAGAGGTAAGACCCCTCTTCATGAGTTGGTACTCGAACTGTAACCACTTCTCCTCGGCCCACTGTGATCACAGAGTCTGCATCCTGCCGGATTTTTTCCTTGAAGTCTTTTATCTGGGGTCGTGTCCACATCGATGGGGCAGCTATCACTGGAACAGAATCTGGAGAGGGGAGGAAATACTCCAATTAAGCTTTATTTCAGTTGTTTCTGCTGCATAACTAAGTCTGCCTTAGGGGCACTTGAGGACCACAAGCAGAGTTGCTTCCAAGTCATATTTTATTTATTTTTTTAAAAACTGAGAAAACATCTTTCCACAGTTCAAACTTGCATTAAACACAATTCAAGTTTAGATATAACACTGCACGTTTAAACCCTATCAGTCAACTCACCCAAACCAGCAGTGCTTATGCAGAAAAGGCTCAAAATACAGACATACTGCTACATGTGGCTGGGTTACAATGCACAAAACCCTGCCTCTGAATTGGTATTTAATGTGACAGAACCAGAGGCTGTGAACTGGTCCAAATATTGTCAAATACTGACTAAAGTAACAGAACACCTCATTATGCTGACAGGGATCATGCTAGTACTGGTTCTATACCAGGATCCAAGCAAGTCCTTTGAAAACTACTGATAGTAGATGAGGTAACACCCAGAAACAGTGATGAGAGAGCTATCAGTGATGAGAGAGCCGCTGGGAGGCTTCTTGTCTTGCTCCTCTTCCACAGCTTCCCAGAAGCTGTCTGAGGAAGGTGGGAAATGTGAGGGGACACACACAGGACCAAGGCTAAGCCACAGGTAGGCCAGCATTCAGAGACAGTAAGAAGAATTTGTCTTTATCTTAATGTGCAAGGCTAAATTGCTCAGTTTTGACCTGACTTCAAACAAGATTGAACACATTTCTGCACAGAACAGCTTTCTACTAGAACTTTTATACTCCTTTCCTTCAAGTCATGAGTGAAAGGATGTTCTGCATTCCACCTGCTTTGCCTCGAGTGCTTTTGCTTCTTCCTCTTCCCCTCCTCATAAAGCTGAATTTTGCCTGTGCAATACTGTTCTCCCTTGAGAGAAACCAGACCCAGTCATCAAAAGCAGCTCTTGCACAGCCCAGTGAAGCCTAGGGAAGAGCTGCAGTAACCACACTTAAGATATCCAAATCCTAAGAAAGGTTTTTGCTATTTATTTTTCAGTTAAGGAATTGAGCTAGTCCTACCTTTTGGTCCATTCTCCAGTGCTTCTTCCAAGCCCTCCTGATCCAGCTCTTTTTCAGGGCTGTCTGCATGTGCACTGGCCTGCCCATTAACAGATGGGGTGTCCCCTGGGGCAGGCGCATTCACCTTTGATGCAGGAGTCAGAGGTGTCCCTGTCGCTGCCACAACCGCCTCCTGTTGTTTTTGTAAGGCTGCCTAAAATGACAGAAATTAAGTCAAGTAAAACTAAAACCTCCCAAGATGCCTCCCTCTTCCAGAGACGGTATAAAGACACATTAAAAGCAAAAAAAAAAAAAATTTCCTGCACACCTCACAAGGAGGTTTGACACAAAGAACAAGAAGTGTCACAGGTTAACCAGTGAGAATCATGTGTACTTAACGTTAGGGAAAGTCACATTCATTTTGTTCTAGGCTGGGGGATACAACCTGAACAAAAAGATGCAACTTTCAAGTTAATTAGGGAACACACAATAAACTCTTGCACGTCACTAACTGCAGAAGATCTGCATTTCAGTTAATTCCTGTATCATTTCTTCCAAAACTGAAAGCGATGACTCGTTTGCTGGTTTCTACCAGTGAGCTGAAAGGCTTCTAGCCTGAGCTCATCCAGGTCTGAAAAGAGCTGCAAGTGTTTGTTAAGTACTTGCCAATTTGTGACTTAACTTGCTCAACAAGGTTCTCTATCAAATCCACCATGCCTGACAAAGACAGTTATTTAATATGAAAGCGGGAAGCGTAAGAGTCACAAGGACCATGAGTGGTCTGGGAGAAGAGTTATTGAAGTTCCAAGGTGCTGTTTTCAGAACATAACTTATGTACATTGAAACCCTTTATATAGAATTTACCATGCTGTTCCTGTGCAGAGGATTAAATACACCTTAAAATGAGACTATACAAGGGAACAATCATCCTTTTGGATTTAAGCAGGATGCATTACTCCTTCAGCTTCAAGGTTTATTCCCCTGCCCGTACTTATCAGCACTGAGAGATTACAGATTTTTTTTTTTTCTTGGGACAAGGAAAAGGTATAATTGGCAGTACTGTTCTTTAAAAAATAACCTAGTAAGCACATGATTTTGATGACTGAATGGAATATATGTATCCTGAAGATGATATTATGAAGATGATAAAGTCAAACATTAGTTTTTAAATTTGGAAAATTGTACAGATGTTGTCTAGATCCACTTTCTACTAGAGCAGTTCTATGCACTGAGACAATGTGAAGTGGCAAGAACTCTTCCAGAAAACTATTGCATACAGCCTCTCCAGAATTAACTGTATCACAAGCTGATATGGAAGCAATCATGACAAAACAGCACTTTTTAACTGCAATAATAGATCCCAATGCAGCTGAATTACAGGTATCCAAAGGTAACGTATTCCTCAGAAGTGCTACAGAGGCTACCTGAGTCTTCAGGAAAGTCCAAAGTAGAATTTTAGCTCTGTTACATATTTCTTTTTCATCCTTTCCTCTACAAGAGTTGTCCAAGTAGAGACTTGAAAGATAAGCTTCATTACCTGGCAGCCTTATTATTTTGTAAGCCACTACAAAAGAAAGGCTATTTTGCCCAGGTCTTAGTCTGCAGGGCTTGTCTTCCCTACGCAGAAAGCACACAACCATGATTAAAAGGAGCAGTGCTGATAGAACTGAAGAAAATTGGCAGCAACATCTCTGACACCTCAGTCTCAAGGGAGCAGTATCAGTTACAGAAGGCATCGAGGACAAGACTGATGAAGTTATAGCTTTTGCTTACCATGATGACACCAAGCATTGGTACCAAGGTGTCATTAAGCTTCAAGAGTACCTGTTACAGGGCAGGAAGCCTCTGATTTTCCTATATCACTTCAACTCCATTGAATCATGCTTTGGGAGCCATGGAAGGGACCTTTCAGGATCATTTAGTCCAACTCCCCTGCCCTGGGAAGGGACATCTCCCACTAGATCAGGTTGCTCAAAGCCCCAGCCAACCCAGTCTTGATCACTTCCAGGGACGGGGGCATCCGCAACTCCTCTGGGCAACCTGACCCAGGGTCCAACCACCTCCACTGTAAAGACATTTCTTCCTTATGTCCGATCTAACCCTACGCTCTCTCAGGCTAAACCCATCGCCCCTCGTCCTGTCACTACAGGCTCTGCTGAAAAGGTCTTTCCCCATCTTTCTTGCAAACCCCCCTTTTAGTACTGAGAGGCCACAATACAGTCCCCATAGAATCTTCTCTTCTCCAGGCTGAGCCTCCAACTCTCTCAGCCTTTCTCCACAGGAGAGGTGTTCCAGCCCTCTTATTTTTGTGGCCCTTCTCTGGAACCACTCCAACAGGTCCATGTCTTTCTTGTACTGGGCACCCCAGAGGTGGATACAGGGCTCCAGGTGGGTTCTCATCAGAGCTGAGTAGAGGGGGAGAGTCACCTCCCTCCCTCAACCTTTTGGTTACACTTGAATGCAGGCAGCCAGGATGCAGTTGGCTTTCGGGGCAGCAACAGTCGATTGCCAGTTCGTACCCAGTTCTCCACCCACCAGTATCTTCAAGTCCATCTCTGGAGGGTTGCTCTCAATCCATTCATACCCCTGCCTGTACAGATACTGGGGACTGTCTCAAACCAGGCACAGGACCTTGCACTTGGCCTTGCTGAACTTCAGGAGGTTCACATGGCTTCCTTCACTGGACACTTCTCTGCTGAAGGCATCAGCCTTGTCAAAACACAAATGACTTAAATTCAGTAACTAATTTCCTGTTAAGTCTTTAGCTCAAGACCAACAGGCCTCAAGCTGGTGGTTATAGGTCTTTTAAGATTCCGGTCCCCTCCAGAGAGTTCAGCTGTACTAGAGTCTGAAGTCTGGTTTATGCCTGTGT
The DNA here is from genome assembly GCA_020746105.1 of Trogon surrucura. Taxonomy (NCBI): domain Eukaryota; kingdom Metazoa; phylum Chordata; class Aves; order Trogoniformes; family Trogonidae; genus Trogon; species Trogon surrucura. The sequence continues at coordinate 108,072,451 of CM036618.1, forward strand.
AAGAGTTACAGATGGACATCCTTGAACTTTAGAATAGCTTGGGACATGAATGCAGCACGTTTGCGAGAGGCGCAAGATTCTGCTAAACCGAGAAGCGGCCTTTCCAGCTCAGGCACAAAACTCTTGAGAACTGATGTAGTACAGCCACCAGAAATACGGAAGTCTGTCCTCTCACCCAAACCACAAGGAGTCTATCGCAGGCAAGCAACTTGGACAGTGATGCTGGACAACAGACTCAAAAGGAGAAGTCTGTAGTGCTCAGGCTGACACGAGGAGCAATCTCAAACCCAGCTGCGACGTGACAGCACCACACACACATTCAGCTGGAAACACACGTCGGACCAAAGCCTGCTGTGCCGCACAGATCCGCAGGCGCAAGACTATGTGACGAGTCCCTTGAATAGGTCTGTTTGTGCTCAGAGGCACCGGTGTGCACCCCTATTAAATTACGTACACAACAGATGCTGCAGAGCGCTTCACATTTGGTCTCCAAGGATAATATTGAACCAAGTAGTAAAGGCTGCTTAGAATTTTTCTTTGCTAACAGCTGCTTCAGAAAACTACTCAAAAAGATTGAATAAAGGGGCTTTGGTGTTTCAATAGGAAGCAGCATTAGTCACGAGGACACTATCTCACTTTGTAGCAATTATCTTTTCAATGAGATAACAGCAGGCAAGTCGCCATCTCCTAGAGACAGCCGGAGACACCAAAAAAATAAAACAAAATAAAATCTAAGTTCCTCAGCTGACCGGCCATACCTGTTGCTGCGCAAGCTGGACTTGATACAACTGCTGCATGTATTGTTGGTAATGCTGTTCCTGGAGCTGCCGAATTAGGATCTGCTGCTGCTCGTAGTTGCCTGGATATTGCTGGGCCGCGTACTGCTGGAACTGAATGGCAGTCTGGGAGTTCAGCGCTGCCATTATCTGTTGCCTAGATTGGTGGGAGGAGAGTATGAAGATTACAAGCAGCCCAGAGTAGCTGGGAAAATCCCTGTACTTAAGTGACTTGAGCGGCCTCCAAGACAGTTAATTCCTGCAAAAGCCAATTAAAACAAATCTACGTAACAGAATGGAGCCCAGAGGTAATGCAAATGTGAACTTGGCCTGAAAAATGTTGAGAATACAGAGAAGGGTGCAACAATTTCTACCCAACGTTCAAAACCATCATATGTTAAAAAAACAAAACAAGAGCTCTTACATAATTCTCAATCTGTAGTCTGATAAAGAGGTAGTGCTGGAAAAATGCATGACAATTTCAAGGGAAAAAAACCACATTTGATTTCTCCGGAAAACATGCAGACACCATCATTCTAGCAGCCTTTCTATAATTATTGATAAGAACAAACCTGCTGCGGTACAGCACAGCAATGCTTTTTGGTAAATCTAAGAAGAACACACATTACTATCTTAATTTCCCAGGACAGTAGGCAGACAAATATGAAAAGCATGACTGACTGTGGCCTATCTCAGGAATGAAAAAAATGCTGCTAAATAGGGCATCTGCTCCTCCAGTAAACCAACTGCTGAAACTTCCACAGGAACACATGGGTTACTTATGCACAGGCTCAGTTTTTCCTCCTCTCTCCAAAGCGCTGACAGAAGGTAAATAGTAAAATCACGAGCTAGATACAGGGTTTGTCTCGCATGTTATGTCCTTCAGTGACCAGATACTGATGCTTTAGAGGAAAAGCATCCCACAAATGAAGGATTAAGTCTTTCCTTCCCACTCTTCCTCCTTCTCCAAAAATCACCCTCTAAAAGCTCCAGTATTAGACTAGTTTACCGTCCTAACGGGCAAGATTTACTGCTCTTGAGCAAATTATGTTTAGATACACTTGACCTATATATATATATATAGGCATTCTTTTTCTATCTGAACTCTTATCTCTGTAACCTGCTACAGTCACTCAACATACAAACGCAATTCATGTAAAAAAAATCTCTTAATTTCAAGGCATACCACACTTGTTATTATTCAGCACTGTGCAACAATTTTCTTTCTGTATTTGTTGGTCATTTATGTCTGTATTTTACACTCCCGTGGCTCTCACCATGTTAAACAATAAAACTTCTGCATTATTTCCTCCCTTCTCAAAACCACTACATAGCAAGCACAGGATCTACTTCCAAGACACTTCCCATAAAGACATTTTTATTATGGAGAAGGGTTGCTCACTGATGCAGAACAGCTTTGATGATTTACTATTCTCTTAAATATTACATGTGCAAAGCTAGATCCATGTTCTCAACATCTGATTGTGGTGGAAACAGTGAAATATAACTTTAACTGTATATTCGAAGTAAAAAAAAAATTAGTTCAGGCTACAAACAGAGGTTAAGTACCTTAGAACATGAATTTTGTGTTCCTTTTAGAAAGGCGGTAAGATGCGGAGATTGTCAGTGTACAATGAGATCTGCAGACACTTCACACTTCCTAGAAGGGGAGCACCTTTAAGGACGTAGTGTTAGACTACCAAGTTGAAAGATTTCAGCCATGCATTCAAAGCTCCCCACTGAACTGCAGTTATTCTTTTTTAAAGGCTTCACATTCCGTGATAGGATACAAACTTCCAAGCTCTAGTTCAAACTACACTTCCAGCTGGACACTTTAGCTCTGCTCAGCTGAGTACAGCACTAATTATTAGAGAAGCAGAGCCACAGGTTTTCATGATGTGCAGCCCTTGAACCCCAAAACCTCCAGAGCACCTCTTTAAACAAAGCTTCTCCAGCACTTTCACCTGAGAAGGCTGCATACAATAACTTGTTGGGATAATTACTATCTGTAATCTGTGTCTCTCCTTAACTAAGGATGCGAATGTCACTGCTAGAAACGAGTGCTGTGAACATCAGGTATTCAATTCTAGGATCACTATTTAAAACAATTATATAGAATTGTCTCAAATGCAAGGCAGTTATTTTCTTTGAAGTGTTTGCTTCTGCTACTCACTTCTGTTGTTCCATCCGAAGTCGTTCCTCCTCTATTCGCCTCCTCTCTTCTTCTTCCCTTCTCAGCCTTTCCTCCTCTTCTCGCCTACGCTTTTCTTCTTCTTTTTGTAAACGCTCACGCTCCTCCTCTTCACGTCGCCTTCGCTCTTCCTCTTCTCTTCTGCAACATCCACTCAATAAGCTATTTCAGCATTCCTATAACCCTAGGATAATTTATTTTCAACATGCTGTAACCTGTCTTTTGTCTGGCCAATAAGGCTTTTTGTTTGGTATCATCTCCTCCCACTTAAATTGGCCTGAAGAAGTGTTTTATTGGACACAAGAAGAAACTATATTACTGTTTTAGTTTCACTGCACTCTGCATAATGACAAGTGTAAATTCTGTATTACAGTTTGACATCACAGGATGATGAAATTGTTTAGGTTGGAAAAGACCTTTCAAATCACCAAGCCCAACCATTAACCCAGCTATGCCAGGTTTGCCACTAAACCATGTCCCTAAACACCACATCTACGTGTCTTTTAAATACCTCCAGGGATGGTAACTCAGCCACTTCCCTGGGCAGCCTATTCCAATGCTTGACAACCCTTTCAGTTAGTAAGTTCTTCCTAATATCCAATCTAAACCTTCCCTGATGCAACCTGAGGCTATTTCCTCTCGTCCTATTGGTTGTTACTTGGGAGAAGAGACCCAACACCCACCTCGCTACAACCTCCTTTCAGGTAGTTGAAGAGAGTGATAAGGTCTCCCCTCAGCTGCCTCTTCTCCAGGCTAAACAATACCAGAAATATCCATTCTAACCTGTTACTATACTATCTGTAGCAGACAGCAGCAGAAAAAATTGCCTGGAAACCTCAACCACATCTTCCAGGCATTAACATACATTCAATAATTACATGGATACTATAGTTTAATAATCACATGATACGTAACAACAGTAGAAGACACCCTTTGCCAAGTTGCTAACCCATACCAGCAGACAAGTTTAAAGCACGTGACAATTTCATATTCTGTGTACATTTAGTGCACAGACATGCTGAGGCAGATACTTTCTGAAGCACATACTTCTTAAAGCAGACGACAGCACCAGAAAGAATTTAGAAACTCGTTACATTCTCAGTGTTTCTACCTCAGAAACAATCGTTTGTTACTAGCGAAGCAAAATGGCTTAAAGAGATCAAATGGTACCACAGCCACCTAAACTGCAAGCATCTCTTTTCCCATGACAACTTCAAGCCAAGCTAGCTGTGACACTGTCCACAGGTCAAGAATTATACACTCAATATAATCCCACACCAAAGGACTCAAACATTACCTTTTTTTCTCTTGTTCTTCTTTTTCTATCTTGTGGGAAGTGACATACGTTGAAAACAAGTGGCAGCATCTATTCAGCAGCTTAACAAATTCTGTCATAGCTTTTTGCTTTGACATGTTTCCAAGGGCAGCCCATTCCTTCCTGAGAGAGAGAAATCAGCTGAAATAACAGAAGATTCAACTCTTTTCAAGTCAGTTGTCAACTCTGAGAACACAGCAATGAGAAAAAAAGTTGAGAGACCAGGATCCAAACTTCATCATATGCAGTTTCAGAGACCCAGCAAATTTTTTCCCCAAAGACAGCACAGGGCTCTCTTCTGCCTGCATCAGAACAACTCTTTCAAACAGATATAACTCAGTGTTCGCATGAAATCTCATACATACAATTGACCCTACTTAGAATTCTGACCTATGTCCAGAAGCTTCCCAGCTACAAACCTGAAATATTTTTACCCTTCCTCCACTTCAGTTTGTGGAAAAAAGCACATACATTTTACTGGATGAACAAACATGGTAACAACCATTGATTATAGGGCTTTAGCTGGTTGAATGCAACAGCCTTTGCATATTTTTTTTGCCCTATCTGGGCAAAGGCAATGCACTGGATTCAGCTTCAAGAAGCCAGTGTTGTGTTGAACATTGCTTTCACATTGGAAATAGCAACAATGAACATCAGAAGCGCAGCCAGAACTGCAAGCAATACAAAAAATGCACCTGAGACTGCCCAAATCTCAAAAAAAAAAGTATTCAGAGGCTGAATGCATCAGATATTTCATTTCAGAAGTTATCTCTGGTATTAGTAAAAGCTACGGCAAATGCTGCTACTACCACTATCGAAATGCTTGACTTGCTATAACCCTGGTGTGGAGTTTGGCTGAAACGTGGGCCCTCACAGCTAATCAAGTCTTAAACTGCTGTGAGAAGCTGGGCTGTCGGCACAGCAGTTTTTCCTAATGTGATTGGAAAAAAAAAAAACCCCAAAATCTTCTGTTAGCTCCTTTACTGAACTGCGACTCAGATTTCTAAGATATATTTGAAGAGGCCACTCTCCCTTTCCACTGCCTTACACACAGATGGAGGCAACCCACATATTTGCAGTCTTATCGCAGAAATTGGATGATGTTATCTTCAGGTAGGAAAAGCAGAGTTAAGACCAACAAGAGAACCAGCCCCTTTACCTTCTATCATTCCCCAGCACATCAAAGAATCCAACTTCAGGGGAAGTGTCAGGGTTGTAAGGTCCCAGCAGAACCTGCTTGTGCAGTGCCACAAGTTTGAGTTTTTCTTCATATGTTGGATGAAAGGCTTTGCCATCTTTTTCTGTAGAAAGAAAAAAAAAAGAAAAGAAAATTCCACTGCTGTGATTAATTGATCACAGAATCACAAAATTATTGAGGCTGGAAAAGATCTCTGAGATCATCAAGTCCAGTCTATGACGCAGCAACACCACATTGGCTAGAATGCACGCTACAGCAAAGAGCATTTTGTATAATCATCAACATTCCTTTTTTAGAGGAAATCATAAGAAAACTCACAAAAGACTAGACAAATGCAAACAAAATATAAATCTGTACAGAAGAAACAAATCTACTTCAGCTGCTGAAACTTAATTGCGAAATGTTTTTCATTATACCCTCTAGCGACAACCTTAGCTAGTAAGTTATCACAAAAATATCTGTTCATTAGCTGAACATCATACTGTATGGAATACACCTCTGAAATATTTAAAAACCTTAATTTAAATTCAAATGTGTCTGTCAAGTCTATTGTAGTGCAGATAGGAAGGATTTTCCACAAAGAAAGATGAGATGTTAACTTCCTAGATTGTTCTCCTTTCATGCTCTTCACAAAAGCAAAAGCAGAACAAGCAAAGTTTAAAGCAAGGAAAACCGCAGAGAAGAAAAATTAGAATTAAGCAAGAGTTTTCCTGGAGGGAATTCAATTGCTGCACTTGTGCCAAGGCAGCAGGAACAACCCCTCACAATGAAAAATCTTAGAGGTGACTCCATCAGCACCAACATGTACAGAGAGCTCTGGCCATAAGACTCAGGCCTGAACAGAATCAGAATTCCAAGGGCTCTGCTCCAATATCTTCTGAAGCAGTCCCAGTTAGATCCTGCCACGCATTTACTGGTAAGAAGAGACTTGCATTGATTTAAAATGATATATGAATTAGTCAGCTAGGACTTACCTCAGCACATTTGAACTGTCAAAACAAATCAAAGAAACAGGCACTGCTATATGTAATTACACTGCTCATTAAGAAAAGACCTTTTTCTCGAAGAGGAAAACAAATAAATAAGCATCATCTCCTTCTGGAAAGGCTGAAATGAGGAAGCTATTACCAGAGGTAATACAGAGGTAAAACAACAGTTATTTCACATGACTCTATTACTAGCTGCTCTCCACGCAGTCGGAACTGCAGGCAGAGCTGCCGCCAGCTTCCAGCTCTCCTTTGGAGAAAGTTGTTTACAGCCTCAAACTGAACAGTCCAATTCACACCCAGATTTTAGGGCTGACATTTGGATATTGTAAAATCGATCAGCCGAAGCTTGTGAATGAGGTTATTAACAGGAAAAGAAGCAAATCCTGGAACAAAAGAGGAAGGGAAATAACTCTACTATGCGTTTGTTGAGAAACTCAGAGCAAGTACTTCTGAAAACTGGAAACCACCCCGGAGGGAAAATGTTTGCAGGTCACAGCAAGAAGCTCTATTTTTGACAGTTCAGTAAGTTACCTGACTTAGTTAAAACACAAGGAACCAATACCTGCATGCTATTTGTTTTGAAGACCGAATCAAAAGAATGGGGACGGTAAACATCTAATTACTTATAATTCATTCCTAGAGGTCCAGTTCACTCTTTCAAAATCTCAAGCATTCTCTCTTCTCCCAGTGTCACATCACCCTCCAGCAAATACAGCTTCCAGCTTCAAAAACCAGAAGCCTTTCTCCACAAAAATATTGATTTCCAAAAGTACTTGGTGGAGTGGAGAAGAGGGGGAGTACCAAGACTGAACCAGTCTACTCAGGGGTATCCAACAAAAGGACAAGAGGCAGACAAAAACCGAAATGCAGGGAGTTCCACCTAAGCATAATATATGTTGCTCTGTGGGTTCTTTTTTTTTTTTTTATGGGCAGAGTGATCAACCTGGAACAGGCTGCCCAGAGAGGTTTTGAAGTGTCCACCCTTAGAGACATTCAAAACCCATAGGGACACTGTCCTGAGAAGCCTGCTCTGAACAGGAGGGCTAACCCTGACAATCCCCAGAGGTCCCTTCCCATCCGACAAGTCTGTGATCCTTAAGAGATGCAAATCACTACAACCCAGTGAGCTCTCTCCCTGGGTCTCCTACTCTCAGGCCACCCCAAAGAGCCCCTTGGCCTTTCCTCAATTCTTCACACTTCACATTTAACTCAGAATTTGCTTGTTCAGTAGCAAGCACTTCCATTAATCTCAATAAATAGCACACAAGCTTTGAAATCATACTTAGTATCCTGGGGTGGTGTTCTTAAAAGCAAGTCCATTGATAAGGGTACTACACAGAAAATTTGCCAGGCTTCTGAGCGAAGTATGCTTCTCAAGGGGGTCCCTAGGGCATAGTTTACCTTGCACAACCTGTACAGCTGTCTGCCAAAAAAACATAGCTATTTCCTGTACTAGACTGCTACATAAGCCAGCCAACATCGGCAGTATTTGAACTCACTTCTTGAGAGGGGTAAAGGGGAAAAAACCACGTTGTTTACCACACTATACACAGCATGTCCACATTTTCAAAGAACCAAGAAGTCGGAACTCAAGGCCTAATTATCAAGGGAAGCCAAAATCTGCATTTACAAAGAATAATGACCCAAGGAAAGAAGAACAAACAAGCTAAATAAGAGGAGAAAACAGATAGATGAGAAAAATATGAGACAGGTATTCAGTGACTTGTAGATAATGCAACTAGAAGGGAGGTTTTCCTTCCCCTCTACTCTGCCCTGGTGAGACCACACCTGGAATACTGTGTCCAGTTTGGGGCTCCCCAATTCAAGAGAGACAGGGACCTCCTGGAGATAGTCCAACAGAGAGCTACGAGGATGATTAAGGGACTTGAACATCCCTCCTGTGAAGAGAGACTGAGAGAACTGGGGCTGTTTAGCCTTGAAAGGAGATGGCTGAGAGGGGACCTTATTAAGGTATACAAAACATTTAGAGCCAGTCAAGACAATGAAGTTGTATACTGGTTATTACTCAGTTGAATTCTTCAGCATGAGCCACAGTGTATGATTATCTCAAAGATTTGAAATTGTTGCCATTAAACTGAACCAGGACATGAAGCCACCTGTAATCAAATACGTCAAAAAAAGTGCATTAGTGAGTCCAGACGAGTGGAAGTGCCAAATTTATTCAAGCACCCATGAATGTACCATTTAAGTAGGTATTACCCACACATCTAATACAGCTGTCAGGAAGCTGAAGAACATCAAAGAGCTCTAGGGAACACACTGAGAAATCCAATGAATGCGCAGAGCAGTAGCACAGCAACTATAAGTCCCTCCCTCTGCCACCGGTACGTCTGATCCAACAGGGCTGAAGAAAATCTCAGCTTTCTTACAGAAGATGAGAAGACTCCCCTTCCTGACAATACCTCAAACCATCACTCACCTGAAATGACAATTTCTCAAGTCAACTCAATGCTACACTTAAGCAATGATTGCTAACAGATTTCAAGAAATAGACTTAGGAGACTACTTCAGACGAGATTGTTACTCCTGTTTTAACTTCAGATTTTTTTTTTCCCCTGTAAGAAACATGGCGCAAAGTGCTGCAGCTTCCACCCCTAATTTCACCTACCGCACTCACTCTAAATGCTTAATTCCCTTGAGATAGTATTCAGTCAAGTCATCCAGAAGCTAAAAATCAGTTTGTCAAGTGCAATTTGTCACCTCATAGTTTTTAAAAGCACAAGTCACGTATGTTAATGCCAGTCATTCGCAAAGTTTTAACGAGCAAGACCGAAACTGAGAAGTGCGAGAACTGAATTGCTGCCTGCAGATCCCAGTCCATGCTCTTACATTCTTAATTCTCTCCTGAAGATGTTCTGCATCAACAGAAGAGCTACCAACTGGCCCTTCTAATTAAACATGATCAAAGCTCAATTTCACATCAAATGTAGATAGGTTATAGGGGTTTTCATACTCTTGAAAACAAGAGTCTACTTAACTTAGGAGTTACAATCATGCCATCAAATCAGGCCTCAAAAAAAGAGATGAAGTAAATTAATTTAGAATGATGTACTGCTGAGGTTGAAGATGCATTCTTCTTAGGATAAAAGGGAATAACTTGGGGCAGTCAAACAAAATTAGAGTACTTAACATACCAGGAGAGCTTTTAGATACCAGAATGATACGGTTTGCATATTGTCTGCTCAGATGTGCTGCACTACGACTCACTTTAGCCAGTGCATGAACGCTTCAGGGACTGTCCCATATTGAAGGTTGGGTGCAATGGCATTTCAATGGCAGGATGTGGAAAACCACAAAGCCAGGTTGATACTGGAAGAGATTTGTTGGCAGAACTACGGCAGTCACCGCCTCCCGCTGCAGGACACATCTCAACTTACATCTCAAACAAGCTACCTTCACTGGCATAACTCAAGCCAGCCCAACAAGCAGAATAAGCTGTCAGAGACACTTCTACTCTGCCAGTTGCCCCTGGGCACACAATTACAGAGAGCCAGAGAGACAAAGAAACATACCCATTTCAGTAACACGACTCTCTTCTCTGCTGCGCACTGGATCCAGCACGACACAGCAGCTTCTTAACGGCAGTCAAAACGCTGGTCAACCTGGACTAGGCTCGACAGAGCAGTAAGGGAAAGAGGGTGCATTGAAAAGAAGGCTCTTTTTTTCTCACAGAAAAAATGGACTGGAACACTATTAACCATCTATCTTCTATGCCTCTATTATTCTGAAAAGCATACTTCACGAGCCATTATGAACACTAAAAAAAGCAAGCGCACATCTCCTGCACAGCCTAAGGCCTGACAGCTGAAGCGACCCGGGGTCAAGCATTTTAGATCTGCTTCTATCAGAGACAGAATAAAGTAGCTTTTGAGTCTCTTTAATATCCTATCCCAGTTTCACTTCTGTTTCTCACATTGTTTATATGCACTCCCACCCCATCTTGTCTCCAGGCACTTCTGTTAAGTGCAATATGCCACCACAGACAAGCGTTAGCAGTCATTGTAATAAGAAGATCCAATATATTTTCATCAGATTCAACTCTTCTAGGAAGAAAGTCCATCATGAGTTACAACCAGACAACTCAGTCTGCACACTGAAGCAGAAAGCCGCTTAACTGGCGACTGCTGCTTACCCTTTGACCCCCTCGCACAAAGACTCCTCTAGCATCCCGACCCGAGCTCCTTCTATCCCAGTCACCGTGGTTAATCCAGATACCATCCTTCCTGCAAACAAGTGCTGCCCTGAGCCACTTGCTCGTTCCCCAGTAGCTGTGTGAGAAGGTAAGACCAAACACTGAGGCGTGGATACCAATCAGCTTTAAGACAGGTAAAGTTTCTCAAAGACACGCTCTGACTCCCAAATCAGTATAGTTTTCAGAGGAATGATCGGAAACAAGATCTCAGTGTCGATCTGTTAACATGGGCCGACCTTCAGATCCCTCCTATGTTGTTTCTTGAAGTAAAGGAGAAATCCGTATTTATTCCTTGGCATCTACAAGGCTGCTAAACAAGCAGGCCCGCTCCCACGGTTGTTTTGACAGGGGATGCATGAAAATCATGTGGAAACGAGACCAATTATTTTCGGAGCCACGTGGATACAGAACAAGCTGGCAGAATCAGTAATCCAAGTATTACAAGCTCCTCTAACTCATCATCACATCTATATATAAAAACTTGTGTTCTGTCACCTTCGGCAAAAAACTACAGATGAAAATATGGGCAACGACCTCATGTGACTTATTGCAGTCGTAAGGACAGAGGAACCACGTTTTCATTTGGAAAGTCTGACAACTCCATACAATGTGGAAATTATTCCTCTTATGAACAAACCCATGCATTACAAGAAACTGCAGGTTAAAAATAGAGCAGCAGTAAGTTGAAAGGTCAAAATTAAGCTTTAAAGACAATAAAGCTCCCACTCCTGAGAAAGAATCTACAGCCTAGACACAAGTAACACTCCACTGACTTTTCACCATCCAAGAGGAGATGCAGGTAGAACATAAATTTCATTCAAACATGAATTACAATAGTCATAGGTTAGCAATAATGTGGATAATGTCATTCACAGTAATTTTTACACTGTAAATACAGGTTCCAGTAGAATATTAAACCCAAGACAAAATAAGACCACAGTTGACTGAGAGAAAGAATTTGCTACTTCAGAGACATTTCCTTCTGCACCACATTTCAAAAACAAATGCTCACTAAACCAAACCACAACTCTTTCAAGCATCTTGTTTTACAGATAGGAGAAAGACAGAAGTTACGCTTCCACAACCTGATTGCAGTAGCTTCTGACATAGAAAAAATAAAAACACCAATTAAAAATCAAAACCCTTATGGTCTTACAGCTTCAAAAAAATCACTATAATCTCTGTATGTCAGCATGCTAACGAAAAAATTGCTTTGTGGAAGGGCATTAGAACAGGGTCAAAGAACCAGAGCTGAAGAAAACTGCTTAGAGCCTTACACGCTCCTAACAACTAGCAGGGCGCAGGTCAGCCAAAGTGAAGAAAACAGACAACTCCATCCTTCTAGCACAATTTCCATCTGCCCGTATGCTTGCCCTCGGAAGATGCAGCCTTCCTGCTGGGTCGTCTAACAACCGATCGCCACAAGACTGACCTTTCCAAGCACAGAGCTGCATCCTCCCCAGCACAGGCCCGTCACTAGACTCCCTGCTCTGTGCCCTACATTACAACAGCGGCAGCAGCAGCCACTCAAAAACCATCGGAGGGAAAACACATCGCTGCGAGGTGCTCAAACGCCACTGAACGTTGTAACGCTACGGCAACGCATGGCTCTTCCTCCAAAACCGCACGGTCGATCTCCTCCTTCTGAGGAAAGCAAGCGTGGCAAGGTGCCTCCTGCCTCCTGCAGCAGCAAACCTGGGCTGCAGGGGCTCCCTGGGTGTTCCAGGGCTCCCTCGCCCAGCTGCCAGCTGGAGCCGTGACAGCACACCAAGGGGCAAAGCCAGGCTTGAAGTTCGCATCCTGTGGAGACGACGCGACACCTCACGCCGGGATCTGGGCTGTCAGCACACCCGACAACACTCTGAGACAGAGCTCGTCGCCTACGTTTTGCACGGTTTTTCTTCAGTTGCCACAAATGAGAACCTTTTTTAATTTTTTTTTCCCCTCCGAGTTTTAGGTCGGGTGGTGCAAACCCTCGGAAATACCTTCCTGGCCCCTCGGAGCGGGCACACAGCGACCCAGGACAACCTTCTGGCTCTCCTCCCGGTCCCCCGCCCCAGCTCACCTCTCGCATCCCCACAAGCCTCCTCCCACCGCCGTGACACGATGCTCGCCCCGGTTCGCCGCCGCGCCCGGCACATCGAGCCCCGGAGTCCGCGGGTGGTGCCGGCGCCGCTTCCCCCGGGGGATCCCGGGCTCCCCTCGCGCCCCGGAGCTCGGCTCGGCGGCGGAAACGGGCGATGCTGCCGCCCGGGGCTTCCCGGGACGCGGCAGCTCCCGCCTCGCCGCCTTGGTGCCGGCGGAGGAAGGGGGGTTTGTGCCGACCACGCCGCCGCCCCGCCTCACCTTTGAAGAAGCGCAGCGCCAGGCTGTACAGCTCCTCCAGCGCGAAGCCCCAGCGCCGCTCCGGGCTCAGAGCCGCCTCCTCCGCCGCTGCCGCCGCCTCGCCGCCGGCCTCTGCTTGGCCCGGGGAGCCGGGGCCCGCTCGGCTCCGCCCCGCCGCGGGGTCCCCCTGCCCGGGCCGCGCTTCGCAGTGCGGCACCTCGGCGTTGGGGCTCAGCGTCAGCCCGTCCACGGAGACCTCGAGCCGGTCCGAGCTCAGCACCACCGCCATCCTCCTCCTCCGCCACCACCCCCCTCCCTCCCGCCCGCCCTCCGCCTCCTGCTCCGCTGCGGCGGCCACGTCCCGACTTCCCGTCCCCTCCGACCCGGAACTTCCGGCCCCGCCCCCTGGGCCCGCCCCCTCGGCGAACGGCCGCCCCCGAGGCCCCCCCACTCGCCAACGGCCACCCCGCGCGCCCCGCCCTCCTCGCCAACGGACGTCCGCGCGCTCCCCCCCGGCCTTCGCCATCGGCCGGCAGAGGCCTCGGGGCGGCCCCGGCGGGCGGGGGGTCGCGGCTAACCCTGCCTCGGCGGTGAGGCTGAGCCCACTGGTGGTCACCGGGAGCCCGTGAGGTGCCTCGCAGCCGCGCGTTGCTGCCCCCGAGCTGTTGACCTCGGCTGCCGGGGTTACGCCGGCCTGTGGCGGCTGCCGCTCGGGGATGGGGCTGAACATAAACTCTGCCTTGCCCTGGGCCGGAGGTGGGGCTGCTTGTGTACGGCCGGGGGAGCTGCCCCGAAGCGGCGGCGCTGCTTTCACCAAAAACGGTTGGGCTGACTGCACCCCATAGCCGGCCCTCCTCGTCCTCCCAAGGCCTCAGACCCCAGGGTGCAGGAGGTTACATAAGGAAGCACTTCTTTACTGTGAGGGTGACAGAGCACTGGAACAAGCTGCCCGGAGAGGTTGTGGAGTATTTGTCTGTTGAGACATTCAAACCTGCCTGGCCGTGCTCTGGGATCTGTAGGTGACCCTGTACTAACAAAGGGGGTTGGACTAAATGGTCTTCAGAGATTCCTTCCAACCCCTAACATCCTATGGTTCTGTGCGTGTGAGGAAACTGCCCCTGAACACATTGTTTGTGCCATTTTAGTTGCTTTAAAGAAGGGAATAATGAAAGCTTTTACGTCACAGACTGAAAGCCTTTTGCTGCGGCTGGAAGGTCGTGTGGGCTCTGCCACTGACCCCTCTTACTCCTCTCTCAGGAAACATGCTTCAGGCCTCACACAGGAAAGGAATGAGCCAGAGGAAAAAAAAAACCCAACAAAAAAAAACCAGCACAAAGCATTTGCTTCTTCAAGAGCTATATCTGCAATTAGCTCACTCCCTTGTGACGATGAAACACCGTTCACAATACTACAATTATCATGTGCTACACAAGGGGAGAGAGCCAGTCCCGCGCCTGGCTAAGGAGGTTTATTCCCAACACCAGCAATCCTTCCCACAGGATTTTGGGAAAGACTGCGTTAGCATCAAGTGCTTTTGGTCACGTTTCTTGCCCAAACCGAGATGCAGACTGTACGCCTGGAAAGCAGGACGTCCTTGTATAGTGGTTCAGGAAGATGGTGTAACAGAAGAGAACCACACAGCTCTGCCATCTCCTGAAACTCAGGGCTGTGTGTGGGTGCCCCCCCAACCTGTCCCTGGGGCTTCGCTGAAGCCTTACGCCAGTTTCTGGGGTTTATCTCCTGAAGTCTGTCACACCGCCTAGGAGTTTGGCTACCGTTCGAGGTAGTTTTAGATCCATCTGCTGATCTCTCAGGGATTTTACTGTCACACTTATAAAGTGCTTTGAAGCTTTTAGGTAAAAGGAAGAAGAAATGTAAAGCTTAAAGTACTTTGTTTCCAGATCATATTTCTTGAGACAGTGAATGCCACACAGGGCAGAATTCGATTCAGATGAGTCGCCTAAGCTTCAAGAGAAATTTTACAACCAATTGGAAATATTTTGTAGCTTCTTCACTAGCATTTTGTGTTTTGTTGTGGGGTTTTTTTTGTTGTGGTTTTTTTTTTTTTTCACTGAGGATCAAATGTAACACCATATTGTTTGTTTTTTTCCTGCCAAAGACTGCAGAACAAGGATGTACCATGCTCCTTGGACGGCTGGAGCTCTCCGGGGGACACAGTTCACTGTTCTGACTATTTGGCGCTACCTCATGGACAAGACTAACAGCAAAATGATGATTTTATCTCTTTGTACAAGCCTGTCTTGTCTGTCATGTCAGCATCAGATCCAACTTCACTTTAAGATCTTAGTTCATTTATAAAATGACTTGTATTAAAACATCTGCTTTCAAGCTTTTGATCTGATACATTTCCTGCTTGGCTTGAGGAGTTTGTGCTTCATAAATATTTTCTTATAGCATCAGTTCTACAGTTTAATCCATGGGGAGATTAAAGTTCCTGCTTTAAGAAACTCTAAATTCTTTATCTTAAAATGCATCCTTAGAGTAAAAGAAACTGAGTTCTGACTGATCCCTTCTGGATTTGCTATATTTCACCCAAATAGAAGGAAATATTTACAGTGTTCCTACTTCATGGCAGGAGACTGGCCCAAAACCAGGCAACCTTTAGTTTGCCTGCGTGTTTGGAGGCCAAGCTAAATCCAAGCTGCTCCACAAGCACTTTGCTTAACAAGCTGAATTTGGGAATAATTACAAAAAAATGATTTGTCTCCTCACAGGCTCTCTCCCGTAGCAAATGTTGGATACATTTAGCAAAATGTGAGACTCTTCCTCTCTTCTCCTGCCAGCTTCACTATACCATGCATCAGGCACGTGAGCTGACGCCAGCAGAGCAGGTTTCTCCACAACGTGCAGCGTGGTCTCTTGGAGAGGTCCCAGCTGGAGAGTTGAAGCAAGATGCTTCTGGTAGCGCTCCGACCAACCAAGGCATGGCCGAGGCACAGTGCTGCAGCCTGGTTTGTCTCTGCTCAGCACAGAGCACCTCTGAGGCTCTCATCCTGCCTTCCCCATAGCAGAGATGTCTGGTGAGCAAGGAATGGACATGTTACATTGACTCTCCTCTGTGCCGTGGTGCTTCCAAGTTGGGCTTAGAAATACAGAGACTTGCTGTTAGACAGTGGTGTCGGTAAATGCTGTGATATGCTACTCTTGGACAAGCCGAGTGCCTGATCAGGCATAGGAAGGGGAACAAAAAAAAAAAAAAAAAGAGGAGGTTCACATTCTGACATTCTGAGAGGAGTCAGGAAGTCCTAGTCTGGGATAATGTGGTAATGGATAACAAAATATTTTCCCAGAGGAAAATTTTGTATTTGCAGAGATGGTTATTTGCGCTACAGCATGGAATCCTTCCTTCTCTGGTATAAAATAGGAGATTTATCCAGAGCTACATATCCAGGCAGCCATGGGCCCCTGAGCACATTCTCCCTGCTGCTGGAGGTCTGGCTGCTGGGGCTCAGGGTCTGCCTGCAGCTCTGGGGAGCGCTCCTGGGCAGCATGGCTAGGCGTCCCGGCCCTCCGGAGCCGCTTCACCTGAGGCTCTTGTTCTCGGTCCCTGCCTGGCCTATGGCCATGGGCCCCCAGATCCTCACCTGCACCCCAACCCGCTGGCTCGCGCTCCCAGCACCCTCAGCTCCCTGGCCTTCACGCAGCCAGTGTGGCTTCTAACACCTTCGGTGAATTGCTCATGAATCCCATAAAAGAAGTGCTTCCCACATGATTACGACAGAGTTCCAATAGCTTCTGTGTTTGAGAAAACTCTTACCTTAATTCACAGATAAGATGAAAATGCTAAGTTCAGACAGTAAATTATTCATTTATTTCCTGCAACAGCTGGTTCTGCATGGAAAAAAAAAATCATGGAGGAAATACCAAGTCTCAGAGAGGTAGCCTAGTCCAGCAACAGTTCCCTCCATTAAGAAATGTAGACCTAGAAACTTTACATAGAATAAATCAATTATTTAATTCAAACTGGTGAACGTTCAACAGTTAAAAACACCAACTACTCATTATAACTATACAGCGAACCATTTAAAAGTTCATAGAGCACTAGTCTCACTTAAACAAACAGCTCTTCTACTCTTCCTGGTGTTCACAGTTCCCAGACCATTGCCCTTTCTCCCAGACACCCGTGGGTGAAACCTGTGTGCTTCCTGCAGCAAGGGCTGTCCTTTGGAGGAGTTCCACTGGTGCGGTGGTGGCTAACAGAGGAAGGAGCCCGGTTTTGTAAGATGTGACCTAACACGGTGTTTGCTAGAGCAGCAGCTGCAAAATATTCGATTATCTCAAATGAACATCTCTGAGCAGCTGGGTCTGGCACCGTGCTCTGGGCTCAGAAATGCAAATCATCCACTATGAAAATATTCTTATCAGCTTCTCAGGAATGGCTACGTTAAATAAACCAGGTACTAACATCACTCCCAGCCCTAGTGTTATCGTACCACCCTGGAGCTCTGTAGCTAGGAGAGAGGAGAGCGGACTGCCTGGAAGGAAAGGCTGTGTGTAACTCTGGGAGGATGACCAGGTTAATTGAAGAATTACATTTCCCAAGGTTTGGCTACTGAATTGTGTTTGTGAATAGTAACAAGATTTACCTTCTTCCAGAATGTGACGGTTCTGTTCCTCTTTTTACTGTCTTCATTTTGCATTCATGAGAGCTGTACTGGCTGGAACAGACCAGGAGCAGAAGGAAGAAAGTGTTCAAGTTCTTTCACTTTAAATTACAGGCTTTCTCACTGTCCGTCTGCCTTTCCTTAGAGGACAGATACAAGCTGTTTGATTAGGAGCTGATCTGACACTGTAAAACCACCCGTGGAGGCACTCATACAGTGTAGTGGACTCCCAGCTCTGGTGGCAACACAAAGGAAAACAGATTTGATTTGTGCTTATGTCTCTACATTTCTCTGGCTGATACAATCTAAAGAGTACATGTAACATTTCTTGTTTTTCTCTTGCAGTTCTCTTGATCACAGTCATTTTATAAAAATGTATTTTATTTTTTTAAGGCTGCTGGAAAATATCTTTGTTCATGGAGCCACTATGAATCTGCCAGTGTTGCTCATTTTGGTGACCACACAACCTCATTTACCACCAAGCTTCTTTTTTGTGGCTGCTTCTTGATTTTCCTGAAGTTTAGGAGCCCAGGGTGACCTAACTGTACGTGTGACAGACACCAGATCTTCTCAGTAACTCTTTAGATGTTCAGGACACATTAAACTCAAGGATCACACTCCAACCATTTGTGCATGCACAGTAAATTGGGCTTGGACCAACAGGGACTGGAAGATCTGGTACAAGAAAGTGTATAATGGCACCACAGGATTGCTGAGACAAAATTCTCTTAAGTCATTTAAATCTGTCCTTTCCCACTACTACTTGTTTATTCAAATGTTATGCATCTGTGGAGAAAAATAAACCAACTCAAGATTTTATGTTTCTACTTTTCAGTTAAGCAGAGAGCCCTTTAAATACAATTCTGCACAACCTCCACTGCGGTCTTATTTGGCTTGAACAGTTTCAGTTTTTCTAAGAACTAATGAAAGCTCCAAAAACAGAGAGAGAGGAGAAAAACAAAAAAAAAAAAAAGAGAGAAAGGTAATTTTCCAAGTAGAAACCTGTATGCAGTTTAGGTCGATGCCTGAAAATAACTGCAATTCCTTTAAAGTACAGTCTAATCTTGCCTTGCACCCAAGAGAAAACAGTGCTGTGTGCTTCATGTCCTGCTGGACAACTCTGAAAGACAACAGTACACTTGCAATTTTGCAAACGACTTGTGGTCCTTTCTGGGATCTCTCCACAGCAGGAGGGATAACAGTTGTCACTGCTTGGAAGTTGACATCGTTCACCATGCTGCTGCCTTGCCTTTAGGTAGTAATTTATACTGGCATTCACAGCAACTTCTTTAAATTCTTACACGAGGGGTGGAATAACAGTTAATCCGATGTAAGGCCTGGCAATAGCTTTTTAGTGTGTGCTGAAATCAGGTTTATTGACAGAGTGTTAGAGTGACTCCTGAGGAAACATACATGTGCTAAAGTCCATCTTCACTAAATATTCCCATTTTGACACACAGCAAACATCCCATAGCATGGGTACAGTTATACCAGCTACAGGTGATCACCAAAGAATAGTTCAGTCTAATAAAATGATACGAGTTTAATTATCTTCGCTGATACGATTGCATCTGCAGCAGTGTTAACTGTGTAAACAATCACGCCTTTTACAGGCACATGAGCTGAGAGAACTCGTACAGCACTGTTATCACAAAGTCTTTGCTAAACAAGATACGGCCGGGAATTTGAGCACTTCCTGAATTTAACCAACTCCTCTAATAAAGTGATTTTACAGAAGAGAGAACATGGAAATTGATGCAATTAGCAATTGCGTTCTTGGCTATCTGCCCAGACAAAAACCTGCGAATCAACAGCCAGATGAATGATTTGCATCCATGTAAATTCAGAGCACCTATGGATGCTCTTTTAAAATACCACCTGAAGGGACCTCTGGGCCAGGGTCTGACCCCAACTAGCACGTGTCGCCAAAGGGGACAGAGATGGTGCACTCCTGCCCTCAAGCTCTCATGTTCCAGACACATCCTCCTCTATGCCGTGCTACATTTTCTTCCCTCCTGTGTCCTTTCAGCTTTATTTTCAGAGGAACTGTATCTGCATTTGGGCCTCTGAGCTGCCCATTGGCACAGGAAATGAGGGGGTTTCTCTGCAAAACTGTTTGCTGACCCTCCCGCCCATCACTTGGGAAAAGCAAGGCTATGTGTGCAATATGTGGTGCTACTCATGCCACTCCTTAAGTTCAGCAAACAGAAGTATAATATACGTTTCAAAAACATGCATTAAACATATCCCTCTTCATCTAATTATGAGATGCACTCTTTTTAACAGAGAGCATGCAGCTGGTTCCCATCTGCTCAGCTGTGGCTTACTTTTTTATGTTGTTTGGGGCTTTTTTCCCTGCTTTGGGTTAAATGGAGAATGAGGTTTCATTAACTAGCTGCTATTGGAAGGAGCCGCTCTGGCCTGCTCCCAGCCACACACCACGTGCTTCCATCAGCATCCTTGATGCCAACTCTTATGCTCATTGGACCTCTCAGCAATCCCCTTCACCTTATCAAACAGATAGAAAACCATTTGCTTCCTAGGCTAGTTCTCTGCTGGCTTAGAAAGCAGACCTGGTTCACTGAGGAAAGCACTGTTGCCAGCAGGGACATGCTGCTAGGAGCAAGAAAGGAGGATGGGAGCAGGTTGTCCTTTTGGGGGCAGCTTGCAGTTAGAGCCACGAGCTCATGCCAAATCGCGGTGATCACACACCACCGCTGCTCCCAGCTGCGTTCTCCTGGCCCTGCCTCTGTGCTGAATCGAGCGATAGAGCAGCTTCAGGGTGAGTTGATTCAGCTGGCTGATCTGGCTGAAAACTCCTCATTTTTATGGCATGGTTAGTTTGCTGCTCTGATCGGCCAGATAAACAGATTTGCCCTGTGGCCACACAGCCACTGGATGCAATGTCAGGAAAGCAACATGAACATGAAACATGGACAGCAACTAGCTTGTAGATCAGCTCAGCTGTTAATACCAAACTGCACCCTAAGAATTAGCAACACTAATCCAGTCACCCCGCTGTTACTGGAATAATCAGATCACTAGACAGTTTGCTTCCTTACCTGCACTTTTCTGCTCTAATGAACATATTTTCAGTGCACGGAGTGTATTTTTATCTTCCTTGCTCTGCGTGAGTAGAATTGCACTCCAGCAGGCAATTTCAGCCTCTTCTGATTTGTGGACTGCTAGTGGAGAGGCAGATCCTGCACAGCGGGACGAAATCTATTGACTTTCATTTCTTCGTGGCTTTTGTGGACCTTGGAAGTTGTTCACGGTGTCTGAAATGTACCGCCCAGCAGAACTGCTGAGAATCACAAAGGTCCCATCAGACTGGGGAGAGTCTTTTGACGTAATTTTCTCCCTTTTATTTTTCTTTTGCATCAAGGATAATAAAATCAGAGCGGATTAAGGTGCGCGATGCTGGTGAACAAAGATGGAAACTTTGAGCTAAAATGTCCTCACTCTGGTTTCCTAATGGATGGTACAGGACAAATTACTGAGACAGGGCTTCGCATTCTCTTTATCTGTGAGTAGGCTGTCCTCAAAGGAGATAAGCAGTAATATCTTTTCTTGCAGAAGTAATGCAGGATCCTTTGTTGCAAGGCAGAGTCACAAATCTCCGTTTGTGTAAGGACTGCATTAGTATCTGTGCCTTTTCTTGGCTTGTAGATACTCCTCTTGGAGAGACTGTGACTCCTCCTCCCATCACTGCAGGAGACTGTCTTTTGGAATGATGGGGTTTCAGTGGCAGTACCGGCTTGTAGTGAAATGCAGGCTCCTGCCTTTTATCCCACCCTCTCTCTCTCTCTCTTTTTAAACTGGCTTTATTCCCAGAACTGGTTCACAGTCTAGCCCCATGAACAATTGAGTCACTACATTTATCAAGGTGAAGGGCTGCAAGGACAGGAGTGTGAACAAAGAAGATGGCAAAGGGAGTGGCAGGCGGGATCTCCTTAAGCTGCCAAACTCTTATTTTCCCTCAAGCCAGAGTTCAAGACTGGAACATTTAGTACATCCATAATCTGACCCAGCCCACTTTACTTAAAATGTCCACAGTTTACTTACCCACCTTATAGTCCATATCTTGCTGATGCTTGAAAGGAATTGCTGCTGAACAGGCCATACGATTTTCCTCTCAAAAATAGGGAGATGTGAATCCTCTTCCTTTCACATGGCTTCAATGCAAGATAACGAAATCTTTGAATAAGGAGAGAAATGACATATTAACATATAATTTAAAGTAGTCATGGAGTTATCCACTGGGGACCTCATCATGTATCTCATCTAAAACAGGGTCTGGGATGGCTGGCATGTGAGGAAGTTTCATCAGGGAAAAACAGGGCAAGAGTCCTCAAAGGAAAATCTCAACCAAGGTGATTACACCTTACCAGCCAGATTTCTGAACCATATTCCCAGGAGAGAAGTATCTGAATGCCTGACTCAGTGGTGATGTGTTCCTACACACCGGTCCTAAAATAGCAGAGGTTAACAACACTCAAATGTCAGCAGCAGGCCCCCGAGATAAAACGCTATCATGATGAAAGGAGCAATTCTCTTGCTTCCTTCCGTCTGCAGAATCTGTATAAGCTGGGCTCCACTTAAGGAGCCTTTACCACTGCAATTACGGGAGTTAAGAGCTGGGTCTTTTGCTGACATAGTTATGCTGATAAAAGTCTTCATTTAGATGTAGCTATACAGACATAGGCAGGAAGATTGTGTCTTTAACCTCACTGAGATACTCACAGCGAAAAAAAAAAAGATTATCTCTAGTATAGACAAGCCCTTAGGCTCAAAAACATGTGAATGTAAACTCTCCTTTTGTGTGTTGCTTTTATTACAGGCCTCCAAAGAGTGTCCGTCATCGTAATTGTTGAGCAGCCTTTATATAACAGCAAGAGAGCAATATTGTCCATCTAGAGAACAGGTTCTGATGTTCACAATAGCAACTGACATTCTTCTTCACATCAAAACCTGGCAAAGGAAATTCCTTGCCAGAGTCCCAAACATCACTAGCAGTGTGCCCAGCACCTCCCAGTAACCTGTTAGCCATGACAGACAGACAGTTCTTGCTAATCCTCTCTATTCAAAAAGAGGGCAGTAGCAATCTTTGCTGGTTGAACCTTATCACTGTGGTGAGAAATCCTACATTCAGGTCACTGGGTATTCGTTGTGACCCCCCTACACTATATTTTGCACACAAAATATAATTATCTCACTGTTGATCACTTTAACAGAATCCAGCCCTTGGGGCTACAGTGGTCATGTCAGGAAGAGGCTGGTCCCAGTTAAGACTCTCAAAACCCACAAAATAAGGAGTCAGGAGAAGAATCCTTCAGGAGGACTGGAAAGTTCTGAAGATCTCAAGAAGAAAATTTATCTGACCACAAGTGAAAGAAACAAGATGTCAGCTTTAGCATCATATTCACTGCAAAAGGATCCAAGTTTTCGATTAATTTTCTTTTCTGAAAGAGACTGTTTTCCTCAACTTGTAAAATACTTTAGAGGGAAAACACCTGTTTTGAAATAAAAGTTCTTTTTTTCCCCCTCAGTGACATGTGGCAAGATCTTGCCCTCTAATGCCTTACAGGAGTTAGTTTGATGATTCCTTCTAACACCCTAAAGCTCCAGGACTCTAAAAAGAGGTAGCGAAAGGATTAAAAAAATTACTTGCTCACTGTGGAAAATCATAGCCAGGGAGTCAGAACACCACAACCCTGAGGTTTCTATGGCTATTGTATGAGACAGACAGCTTCATCTTGTCATCTGTGTAGGATGGCAGTATTATTTTCTTTTCTTCTTTGAAGAAATGGGCTCATGGCCAGTGATTTACCATTCTCACTTTGAGAAGTGTGGAAGCCACTTAGCTGTCACAAAGCCTCAGACAAAGGTTGACAAAAGCTTTGCAAAAAGTCTCAGCCGTCCCTATGTAGAATGGAGGCTGCTCAATATCTAAAGAACTGAGCTCTTAGTTATCAAGGGATATAATAAAGTCTTAAACGATCTGTAGACTATTAGAGAACAAATAAAGGCTCTGGCTGGGAAGTTACTGAATGTTCAAGGATTTCCAGCATCCCGTTTCCTAGGTGTCCTTAAAACCCTACAACCTTAAATTCTGCAGCAACTCAGCTCTCCCTGTGACACCGTTACGTATACATGGCCG
Source organism: Trogon surrucura (assembly GCA_020746105.1). NCBI lineage: Eukaryota > Metazoa > Chordata > Aves > Trogoniformes > Trogonidae > Trogon > Trogon surrucura. Next base: position 108,096,243 of record CM036618.1, read on the forward strand.
GACACAAAAAATGTGCCAGCTCATACCTGATAACACACTGCTACATGCTGTAGCATGTAAATTCATCTCTGTTGGTTGACACAAGCCACCTTTTATTCAGCATCCCTTTCTTTAAACAACAATTCAGTGTGTGTTTGCACGTGTACTTGTGAAGAAACTTGCTCCCCCCAGTCAGCTCCTCAGCCTGCTAATGCTGCTTGTGCCCGCAGCACAGGGAACAGCCGAGCAGCATGAGGAGCTGGCAAAGAGCAGGATGAGGAGCCTGAGGGGTTTCCAGAGAGCCGTTGGGGGAGGATTGGCCTGCACCAGCCATGCCTGGGCACCAAGGCTGCTCCTTGGCTCCCTCCCAAGCTTCCCATCTGATTTCCTCATGGATGAAACATCCCTGCTTGGGAGCTGGGTGCAGCCAGCACCCAGAGACACAGCCCAGCCTGTCCTGGGGTGTGTGCGTTGCCATCCCAGCAGCTTTGTCTGATGCCAGATCATTCCTCACATTGCCTAACTGTCCTGTCACCTCTGGCAACAGCCGTGTTTGGCAGCCAACCATTTCCTTGCAGACTGGTGAGCTCACTGCTGCTTCAAACCCGTGTCAGAGAAGTTTACGCATCACTTAGGAACAGACCGTTCTTCACCTACACTACAAAGGCCCCATCTGCACTCCAGACAACTGAAATCAACCTGCCTAAAACACTACGGCCACTTCACACTGTTTAGTCTTGCTGAGGAGGCAGAAGGGACCTGGAGCTCGGGCTCATCTGCTCAGCTCTGTGAGGCAAGAGAGTGCTGGCCCTCAGCCGCACCCCATCAAGTCAGGGCTCAGCCCAGTGGGAATTCAAGCAACCACCTCAGCAAATGGGCCCCTCATGAGATTTTTTTGTGAAACTTTTCCTTGTTCTTTTCATGTAGCTGATGCATCCTGGCCTCACATTGTTCAAGCTGTCTCATCTGGATGCAGAAAACTGAATTGGCTGGACCACGGGTAACGTCGGCTCACTGGACAGCAGGACCAGCAACTAAAAGGAAGGGACAGGAAGAGGAAAAGCAGGACCACAACTGCCAGTCTCCCCTAGTAAAGTAGTAAAACAGAGACACATCTCTGGAAAATATATCGTCCTCAACAAAAGGAAGTCCACAGAGTGAAATGCAGGGATTACTCCTAAATGTTTACCGTTCAGATTTTAGAAAAGAATTGGCTTCATTACAGCATGCCCAGTTTCAGGGCTGTCCTTAACAGAGACCCAGCTGAGATCCCATCTCCAGTACCATGACGATGTGCAGTGCTAGCACAATTCCACAGTCGTTCACTTCTCTCTGTTCACTCTAGACTAACAAATCACCCCTTATTAAACAGTCCTGCTTTTATGGGAAAATTTGGCCTGAGTGATGTGTTTTCAAATACATGTGGTCACATCCAGTTAAGGACAAAAATAGGTTCCATATGTCAGGTAGTATAATGCTGGACTCGTCCCACGCAAGAGCTCAGTTTCTAACTGTAGGTGAACAACATCCAGCAAAACTGCCCAGAGGAAAGGTTTGCTGTGCTGTTGTCACTATGTAGGGATCGCCAAGAGCACACAGTCAAGTGCTAAGGTAAAAGTCAGGTTGCATTGCTAAGCTGGATAAAATTACCTTTCTATTAACAAACTGTGCCCAGTTTGTCTAACCTTGAATTCCTCCTTGTTTCTGGGGAGTTTATGTCCCAAATTCCTCGAACTATATAATAAGACGACTGCTATATTTTATTTTGGTTATGCGCACACGAAATAGGGCGGACTGGTAATACACCAGAGACTGTGTAAAGCAGCAGCTGTTACACTTTCAAAGAGCATTACTGAGCTTTTTATAGTTGGCTGCAGTTGACATCACGGCTAAATAGAGTCTCGCTCTAAAATATATTCCACCTAACCTATGCAACTTCAAAGCTGGGAGAAGAGAGTCACAGGAAGCAATGCAATGCCAGCACGGAAGTAAAAGCCTGGGAAATGCTCTTGAAAGACTTCTTTGGGAAAAGCAGCTGCCCCTGGAGAAGAGATGGGGAAACCTCTCATTTTGGGACCCAGCATTCAAATCTGGCCCAGGTGAGTGGTGACCGACAGCTGCAGTGACCTAGTGAGTAGGTAGCTCTGGTAGCTCTCTTTGTGCCTCCCAGACAACTGTCCAGAGCACAAGAGGCCAAGTGCTTTTACACTAATACCACTGGTGCCACCATGACGCTGCTGGAACCTGGGTAAAAGCAGCTGTGCAATACAAATCACTGGTGAGGAGCATCACACACACAAGCCCTTTTATGGACTGGACCAGAAGCTTTCAAGCTTTTGGGAGAGTGCTTTGCACCATGCTCACTGACAAGAAAAAAACGAAGCTGAGTTTGGGAGAACCTTATCCAGAACTAGAGGATATTGAGGATAATGGTTCCTGAGGACGACATCTGCTGTGGCACAAATCTCCTGAATGAAACCTCTGCGTTGTTTTAAATCTTCATAGCGTGGCACAGTAGCATGAGGGAAAACAGTCTGTGAACAAGTCCCATAAACCTGAAGATGGAGACTCACCACACCAATTCAGAGCAATTCCTGCCTGCACTCTGAAATCTCTGTAGCTAACACCCGGGGATTAGGGACTAAGGAAGGAGTCTGGGCTAGGACAGCCCTCCACACTGCAACGCTCCATGAACTCACCCGGGCTACTACAGCACATTAAAAACCACACACTTCCCCTGCCTGCTAGAGAGATACCGGATGAAATACATGAAGCACTTCTTCCCTATGCCTGCCTGGCATTTCTGTCCAGCTGGCAATGATGTCAGCCTGTGGAAATGAAATTACACATACCAATCAAGTTATTTTTTCCCAAAGCACCCGAATTGTCGCCCCGGCTCCTTCCAGGCTCCCTTTTCTCTTTCCATTATCACATCTGTCAGCTGACAACAGATGTGATGATACAAGAATAGGAGCAGCTGCTGCAACTGCTCTAACTGGTTCTCTTCCACATTGGATATTCTGAAGACACTTCTGGTTAAATTTTTTTTAAGGCTTTTTCTCAGGGGACTGCCCATGTGATGCAAGGCACACACTCTAGGGTACAAGAAAATAGTGGAGGCTGAAATGCTGGCAAAAAGAAGTTTTAGTGCAGAGGTTTCACCAGTGCTGATGGCATGAGGTCTAGCCCCCCAAACTTCTAAATCCACCTTGTGCTTGCGTGTCTCTGAATATCTGTGCTACTATCTTGCTAGACATACTCCATGTGAATGGGCTGGATTTCCTGAGGTGCCTTTCAGAGCTTTACACACACTGCAATCTCCCCTCTGAGTGTGCAACAAGATCGTTTGGTTTTCAGTTATGGTTTCTCCTGAGATCCTAAAAGACCTCATGGGGGAACTGTCAATATCTTAGTCTTTCCCTGACCTGCTCTGTTTCATCTTGCAGGGGCAAGTCCATTTCAAAGGCCAAGCCAGGGATATCTAGCCTAACTTCACTAAGAAAGGCTGCAAAATGTAGAGGGGATAGCGCATCACCACACTCTGAAAGCCTTCCCCAGGTGTTAGGTAGATGATGTGCCAAACATGTCATGGGTAAGAGCTACTGGTACAACCCCTTTCACAATCTGCCACCATTTACTGACTCAAGGGTGTGATGGCACCATTTGACCTTAAAACTGCAAGGCCTCAAGCTTTCTCTCTGATAGAAAATGCATCATCCTTGTAGCCAAGTGCGCAGGCACGTATCCAGCACAGCAGCCAGGAATGATCAGCACTGCCTTCCCCCTTCCAAAATGTCAGATTAATTATTTCTGCTTAAACACGTGACACCAGCAACCACAGAAGTCCTCTCCAGCCTCACCCCAAGGTTGCTGCTGCCCTCTTTATGCTATGCTCCCACCTGGCACTGCAGGAGGGAACCAGACAGTGTTCCACTGTCTCTTCACGTGTAGTCCCTGCACTTCATGCAGGGCAACTGAGAGTGGTGCCCTGTGGCATCTCCACTCTTCTGCGCTGCAATGAAAACACAATTCTAACACCCAAATCTCTGTTTTAAAAAGCACTGCTTATTTTCTTTGGGAAGGAGGTGGAAAATAACACTAGCAACAGTCATTCTAGGAGTATTTTGCTAACGTAGCCCATCAATAAATAGGTCTAATGGAAGCATTTCCACACTGAAAAATTGACAACTAAAGCAGTTACATCCCTTGTTTATTTCTGGAGGCACTGCTAGCAAAGGTATTTTCCACTTATCTGTCCCCTTCCTATTCATACCATGCTCAATGTTCAATTCATAAATGGCCCGTACTTTACCCCACCACCCAAAACAGACAGCAATTATCTAAACTACGGCTATTCTGCAAGTGCTCCAAAGAGCAACTTATGACTCCCTTTGTCATGATTCAGGGTTTCTGTATGCATACATGGAGAAGAGCAGCAACCTAGACCCACAGACAGAGAGAGGCTTTCACAGGAATGGCTCTCCTGTTGTTGTGAAGGAAAAGTGAGTAAGTCTGTCCTACTGTGTGGTGGTCCATGGCTTCTGCATCTGCTGAGAACACTGGCAAGAGTTTGAGAACCGACCCTGCGAAGTGTGGACAGAGAAAAGAGGTCAGGCAGATTTGCAATGACCCAGTCTTCTGCAGCTCTTTGTGCATTTTACGTGGTCCTAAGTAAAATTCCTATCTGAAACCAGCTTTTCCACTTTGGTTAGCCAAAGGAATCCGGTGAAGCTGCATTTCTGCAAGGTTAGATGAAGGCCTGGAGAGCAGGAAGCAAGCACTGATCCTGCTCTGGAACAGGGACCTTCTAGGGACAACCCTGTGTCTCTTTGCCACCGTGCCATGCACCTTCCTTTTGGCAACAGGGCCACAGGTAAATCACAGTGGCATTTGATGGATATGTTTGGACAGCCCAAACTTGGCTATACACTGTTAATGATAACATGCTGCTGTGGAAAACTGAAATACAAAGACCTGCTTGTGATGACGGAAGTCAGTGCTCACATAGTTAAGATGAGGAAAGAACAAAACATACAGGGATTTGCTTGTGTAGGTACCTCTGTGGCTCTTCTAATCTCACAGCTATAAATTATGGTGGTCCCTCAAGCAGAAGCCTGCTCCATGCAGCCAGCAGAAAGACCACCATGTATCTGAAAAGATGCAAAATCAAGCTCTGTGGGCAGGGGGGATCAGTCCTGGTCTGTCAGGATTTTCAGTGCCAGCAGGTTCCCTGTTTCTACTCGACTGGTCTGTACATGCCAGGCCTCCTGCTGCCTTATCTGACAAGAAATACAAAACACACGGAGGAAGGACAGTTCAACCAAGAGAGATTAATCAAAGGAGACTCCTTATCTTCTCACCTTTTTGAGGACCCCAACTTCTACTATCCTGGGAAAATCTGAGAGAAATACAGCCTTTTCGAAATGCTAGAACACCATGAATGCTGCTACGCTGGCATTGGCCAAGACATACACGATGTAAAACATCCAGACAGTGCTGGGATTGACATGATATTGTGCTCAGTTTTGCAATTACCAGCCACTGCCATAAAGACTTTGTCTATAGTCATGCTTCAGGCATTGACAGTGAACTCGAGGGTGGTGACAAAAGAGGAGAGCAGCAGTGGAACTGCAAATAGAAACCTGCACTACGATGCTGCTGCACCCTTTTTTTGATCACTCAGCCTTGCAGCAAAGTCTCATCACTCCTTTATACTTTCTGTTACCTCAAAGACCTTAAGACAGCCTCCAAGACATGAAGATACAACAGTAAAAGAGGAAAAACATGGTCTCATAACAAAGTGGGGGATGGCTAAGATGGCAGTAGAGAGCTGTTGTGATCCCTGTCACCTGGAGCCACCCTCAGTCTGGGATTGCAATTGTCTCATTTGGAGTAATAAACGTATTTGCTCTTTGGCAAGTGTACAGTGGCACAGAGGAACTTCCAGGAGCCAGGGAAGAAAAGCTGTCAAGAAGGAAAGTCTTAAATCCCCCAAGTAATATGTGTAAAACAAGCTTGGTCAAATGTGAAAGAGAGGGCAAAGAATCAAGGGGACTAAAAGATAATGGAGAAAGAGATAAAAGAACCAATAAAAGGAAAGAGAGGAAGACCTACAGACAACAAAGGAGTGGATTAGACTAAGGAGGTGACAAAGGTGCGCCCTCGACAACGGGGGCCAAAGTCAAATAGAAAAATAACCCCAGCAGAAAAAAAAGCCAAGAAGCTGAGCTTGAATAATAGGGGAGGAAAACTAGCTGTCATATAAAATGGAGACAAGAGAACAAGAAGCATTTTGAAAGTCTAGGGCAAGAGCTGCCTGAGCAGGACAGCCCGGGGAGGACACTGGCACAGGGTGGGGTGCAGGGACATGCCCAAGGCAGTGTGTTTGTGGAGAGGCATGAGGCAACCTGTGGCATAGTATCCAACGGCTTATCTGGGATGGCTGAGGCAGGAGGACGGGATAGAGGGGGAGGAAGATGCAGATACTTTTCTATGCAAATGCGTGGAACTCATGTGTGAGTCAGACACCAGAAAATTGTGCTGTGGGCTTAGAGAAATCAGGATAACCCACTGGAAAAGTGCCTACTGGTTTCGTTGCATGGCATTTTCTTCCTTTTTTCTTTTCTTCGGTGTGATTTTAAATAGCAAAGGAATATGAGTCAAGTCATGCATGGAAGAGAATTACTTCATCAAATCGCGTAGTAACCACTGCACTCCCCAGCTACAATCGCACTAAACTGCTGATTTAATGATCAACTGCAAATCCCCAACTCAGGTGGAGCTTCCCACCTTCCATCTACATGTTAAAAGCTGACAATCTTCCAAACACTACAGAGGCTTGAATATCTTTGAAAGAAAACATCCTAGAAAAAAATGCTAGAGCAAACAAAAATGGTTTTGTTGTGAATGCCATGACACATGAGAGACCAGCAGTCCCTTGTTTCCAAAACTAACAGGAAAAGATGATGGGAAACATTTAGAATAAATGATAAGACTAAAGCCAGAGCATCAGCCTTGCCACATGCCTGGGTTGAAGGAGGCAAGCGCACGCAGAGAAGCCAGCTGAAGAAATCTCCAGTCAATTCTGCTCAGAGAGGGAAGACTTGTAGGATTTAATAGCATCAGAGCAGCCAGTGGCAGAGAAAGATGGTGGGTGCATGTTCATATTGTAACAGACACTCAACCTTACCAGGAAAGTTCTGGTTCTATGTACTGCCTTCTAGTTTCGATCCAAAGCAAAATCTGCTTTTCTCAATCACCACGAGACATAAGCCTCTTAAAAACAAAAAAAATGAGAAAAGTTAAATTCTCATTAAAAATATATTAATTTCAGCAGCTCACACACTCAGAGAGATACCAAACACTGCAAAACAGAAACAGAATCTTGTGACTGTCAAGTGATAAGTGAGGGTAGAAGAAAGACCTCACCACGTGCAAGTGATGATGATAAGGGCTTAGGAGTCTGTCAAGAAAAGGTTCAAAACAATGCTTTAACACTGCTTGCTAAGACCAAGGAGCCTGAATAAGGAGGAGGGGACTGGTCAGAGCTTTTCTCTCTGTTATTCAGAGTTATTAAAGGAGGATGTGCCCACTTTGCTATATATCACCCTGCCTTTCCCTGCCAGCCCTGCTGTGTGTGCATATTCTGGCCGCACCCTGGAAGCCCACCTCTCCTAAGTAGGTGCTGTTCAAAAAGGAGGTAAACAAGGTCTGTCTTTTTCCTTTCCTCTTCTGTTCCTGTCTTCTTTGTTTTTTGAGTTATTTTTTTGTTGTTGTTGTTCATCTGCAGAGACAGCGTTTTCTCCTTTGCTTGTACAGTGAATTAATTAAACATCGACCTGGACAGGCTGGAGGGCTGGGCGGGGAGAAATCTGATGAAGTTTAATAAGGGCAAGTGTAGAGTTTTGCACTTGGGAAAAAATAACCCCATGTGCCAATATAGGTTGGGGACTGCCCTGCTGGAGAGCAGTGCAGGGGAAAGGGACCTGGGGGTTCTAGTGGACAGCAGGATGACCATGAGCCAGCAGTGTGCCCTCGTGGCCAAGAAGGCCAATGGCATCCTGGGGTGTATTAGAAGGGGAGTAGCAAGTAGGTCAAGAGAGGTCCTCCTGCCCCTCTACTCTGCCCTGGTGAGGCCACATCTGGAATATTGTGTCCAGTTCTGGGCCCCTCAGTTCAAGAAGGACAGGGAGCTGCTTGAGAGAGTCCAGCGTAGAGCCACAAAGATGGTGAAGGGAGTGGAGCATCTCCCTTATGAGGAAAGGCTGAAGGAGCTGGATCTCTTTAGCTTGGAGAAGAGGAGGCTGAGGGGTGACCTCATCAATGTTTATAAATATGTCAAGGGGGAATGTCAGGAGGATGGAGCCAGGCTCTTTTCAGCGGCGTCCACTGACAGGACAAGGGGCAATGGGTGGAAGCTGGAACACAGGAGGTTCCAGAAAAATATGAGGAAAAACTTTTTCACTGTGAGGGTGACTGAGCACTGGAACAGGCTGCCTAGGGAGGTTGTGGAATCTCCATCTCTTGAAACATTCAAAACCCGCCTGGACGCGTTCCTGTGCGCTCTAGTGTAGGTGATCCTGCTCTGGCAGGGGGGTTGGACTAGATGATCTTTGAGGTCCCTTCCAACCTTTAACATTCTGTGATTCTGTGATTCTGTGATCGCTGTGAGTTCAGATAACCCAGTAATTTTATATATACAACCACCTGCATCATCAGTTGTTATAAAACTCCTCATCAAGGAAAATATCTCTAAGAATGGGGTATGACCTTGTTCAGAGCACGCAAATAAGCAAACCAACACAACAAGCTCTACTAAGTAAAGGCTTTAGGTTCTCTCACAGCGCCACATGCTATAAAATCAGAGAAGGCATAGAGATAACTTGCAACAAGGAATTCTTTAAGCCTAGGGCTTGCTGCTATAGTGATCTCTGTGGGACTGCCCACTCCCTGCAGACGCAGCAGCGAGAGCCATGTACACACACTCTGCCATTCTCAGGGCATCTCAAAATGCAAAGGTGGGCTGAGGTTCAACAGTGCCTAAATTCAACCCTAAATATCCCCTGCCCTTTCAACCAGCCTCTCCTGTCTCCAGGTAGCTTCCTCCCTATAGCTCTTTCCCTCCTCCCACCCCCATCGTTTGCTCTTATCTGCCTCCAACCCCCAAATCCTTGATCTTCCTCTCCCTCCGAAGGTAGGGAGCCAGCTGCCAGCCACCAGACAGCCTCTGCTTTTGCCCCTCTGCTACGTCTGCGTCCCCTCTGAACCTGGGCATCTCTCCCCAAATCTGCTCCTGTTGGGATTTAGCAAATGCAGCCCCTTGATCTTTTCATATGCATTTCCTAGGTTCTTACGCCTCCCCCGCGGGCCGCTTCCTTCAAGGCTTTCTGTGTGTCTGAAGCTCTTATCAAGTCCTCGGAACAGAATACACGAATGGCACCACCGGGTCTTGAAGTCACGTCTCACACCTCTCAGGAAATGGCTTACCCCACCAAGTCACATCCCCCTCCTAAGCACAGGGCTAAAGTCACAAGATACTATGAGTTCCTTGTTACCAAAACCAAAGAGAGGCAGCAGTTTAATTTTCAAAGGAAAACAGATCATGCATATATAGATGTAATCAGATCCTAGCGGAGCAACACACTCATCTTTCAGAGAGAACACAACCGCTTGTCACATCGCATTTATTTTAACCCCGTGGCAGAGCCGTGCGTAGAGCTGTTGGGCAAGGCTGGCCCTTTGCTTTGTGATCTGAAATAACTGGTGGCTCTGCAGCTGGCCTGGGCTTGCATGGGCAGTGTCCCGCATTGGGGATCGATGTCACTGGGCTCTGACATTGTTCTGGTTCTCCAGTCTGATGGGCTCCGTCACTTACTTCTTACCCATAGGTAAAAAAGCCCTGAAAGGGGTTCAGCCCGACCCCCATGGTCACCGGTCACTCTTCAGGATACTGAATAGTGGGTGATGCTGTCAGCCACACTATGGGCACAGCACCGCTCTCCCTTTCACTCCCCAGCTCCAGCGCCCAGGTGCTTGCTGCCAACCGGGACAGCCTGGGGACAGCCTAGAATGTGGTCGAGTCACACTTCTGACCTTGTAGTAAGGTCTACCTCACAGCTTCGCAAGTGGAGGTGAGCGTGAGGGTCAGAGACAAATACAGCTATTTCAGTTTTACAGCTGGTGAAGCTGAGGCGCAGAAGTCAGCGTTTAGTCTGGTACCACACAAGAGACAGAGTCAGGGCTGTAAATGCAATATTGGCATCCTCAGCCTGCGGTGCTTTTCAAACGAGTCACCGTGTCGCTCACACCCACCACACACACACAAAAGCAACGGCACAGACCTAAGCATAAGCAGGCCATCACCCATCCTTCTGAGAGGCAGAAGGAGCCCCTCTACACCAAATATCCTTTCTGGGCTGACCAGGAAGGCAAACCCCCTCTTCTCTGTAGGGTGCTCTGTCTTCAGGGAGGCTGCGATCTGTGCTGGGAATCCCCTTGCTGCAGAGGATGATGTGCAGGGTGAGGCAGCGAGGACCTCCTCAGCACTCTGCCAGGGCTCTGGTGAGGAGGAGCTCTCAGGGACACACCTGAACAGCCAAGACAGACAGACAGTTCAGGTCTCTCAAAAATATGTTTCCAAGACATCTGCAAACTATGCCAAAGCGAGGACTACAGCAGCCCACCTTCTCAAGCTCTTCCTTGTTATAGCCATGAGGGCTAGAAACACACACACTATGAAATGACAACTTCAAATTAAAAACATGATTTCACTGTGAGATCCCAGAACTTTACCTAAAAGTCTGGACGTGCTTCAATATACAGGTCTTGGTGTATGTACATTGGGAAGACCTGATAAACCTCTAAAAGCATTCAGAGGCTGTAAAGGGGTTTGTCACAGTGACTAGAAGCAATCAGAGGGAAATTAAGCATTCATCTAAAGATTTTCTCTTAGTCAGAACGAAAATAACCTCAAACCCTAAGCCTAGTGTGCATTAACGATTTTTGCTATCAGGGCCCTGCTAGAGAAGTTGAAAATTACACGATATTTTCATGCCAGCAGAAGCTCTGGAGCAAATGTAGTTATGTATGCAATCATAAAAATGTGATCTACAATTAATTTTATTTGTGAGATAGTTATCCAGCCATTGCTTCTTCAATATAGTTTAAACTTAAGCTAAGTCTTAAGAGCAAAGATGTGGGTTTGGTTTTTTAAATTTTCTCTGAGAAGATGAAATCAGGCTCACATGACCACTGATCCTTTTTTTTTTTTGGTCAGTTCCCTCATATAAGTTTTTGAACCTGTTGTCCAGTTTGAATTAAAATTGATGTAGAAACTGAGATCTCCAAGATACCAAGTCTTTGTAAGATTAATCAGGGAGACAAGAGACTGCTAAATTTATACCACTAAAAGCCTCAATCTCGAGCTAAAACACTATAGAGAATTCACACTAAAGATAGCCACCAAAAAAAAAAAAAAAGCTTTGCTGGAATGAAAAAATACGGTGCAAGAGCTGTTCCTGGAAGGAACAAAGTGATGTGAAAAGACAGAGGAGTTTGAACACAGCAAAGGCTGCACTAGTGGTTACAAACCACTGTGTGGCAAACCCCATCGTGTCTCATCCCCTCCAGAACTGAGCAGCAGAACTGCTCACATGTGGTAGTTATTAAAGGGGTGCATTTGTTTCAGCAGCAAAGACACGACTGAACGTCACACCGCCACCTATTCCTATCGTGTTCTGGGATGCTGCCCAAGCCCCTGCTCCTCAAGTCACATAAGGCTTAATCTGCACATCTAGAAGACATCTTTGTGGACCTCAACAGCCTAAGAAAACCTCCCCAGCTTGATATGTAAAAGGCTGAAAAGCCAGCAGGCCAGCAAACCCCTCTACCAGGGACCACCTCCCTCTTCTCCAAAATCTGTGTTCCAGAGCCTGTCTTCCTCAGAGGGGGCAGTGGTGACACAATAGCATGTTCACCACCTGAAGCTTAAAATCATGTTCTCGTTACACACACAAGTTCGTTTCATTTTCTGAGTGCCCTTGGCACAAGTACACAGTGCAGAGGTATATCCAGCATGGAGAGAAGCATAAGCAGTTTCTCTCTCTACAAATACAGTGAAGACCAATGCAATCAGCCGCTAAAGCAGGCTGCAATCTCCGTTATCTACACTAGGTAGTCTGTTCTCCCCTTCCAGACAGCTATCTCAATTTTACCCATCTTAATTTCAAAAACCAAGCCATTTTTGGACTTAAGTCATAGCTTCTGCATCTTGAGGGAAGAAGTAAAATCCCCCTTTGTGCCTGGACAGGACACAAATAAAGCAAGTATACAGAGCAGAGAGACAAAACTCTGAATGTCTTCTCAAATGCTTGTAGCTCTTACCTGGGTGTGACTCCACTCAGACGCCAGCACCTACAAGGCATCAGGAACTTCCTTGTCAGACTTTTCTTGCTGCTTGAGGCACACTGCAACATCCTCACGGGCATCCCTTCCAGCACATCGGTGGGATGACGCTCTGTGGGAGCTGCGGAGAGGCACGGCAATGTCAGGTGGGGAGAGAACTGGCAGAAGAAAGCAAAGAGCTCTCTTTCATGCCATCTTGCTTGCCTAGGAGAAGGCAAGAGCCTCCTAGTCCGGTTTCCACCCAAGAGCATACTCCTTCACTGTCCTCTTTGCCTTTCTTCAATCTCAGATCCCTTTCAAACCAAGCCAATACAGAAGGGTGGCCACCCAATGAAATCAGCTTTGAGCAATGGGAAAAATAAAGATTCCTGGGCTCTAGCCTTGCCCCAGAATTGCTCTGCTTTTGAATCCAGCACATATTGCCGGTATGCAGAGGAGGACTCATCACTGAGATGTATCAACATGCTGGTATGAGAGTGGAAGCAAACAGAGGTCAGCACGAAAGCTGTCAGCACCAAAGGTGTGCAGCCAGGCAGCACAGCCCAGTCTGCCTCAGCTGCTCATGGGTGAACCACAGGAGCATCTGCTACAAAACGTATGCAGATGGGTAACTCAGCGACTGAGCTTGAATCCCATACCCTGGAGCCTGTGCATGTCGTTCTGGGCTGCATTAAGGGCACCGACTGTTTTGCCCGCATGAATCAGTTGCAGCAGCACAGATATACCCAGTCTGTTTTTTTTTTTACAGCCACAAAACCAGGCTTCCTACTCCTCATAGTAGAACTAGTGGTCCAGTTGCACTCACCTACAAGATCTACCGCAACAAAGTTTAGTATGTAGACGCTATTTTTCTTCCACTGTAACAAAGTGGACTTTTTTGATGGTCTATAAATGTTGTACCTTAGCCAAAGGTTTCAGGCCTGGGAAACTTCGTTCTTTTCCCTCATCAGGGGAAGCATATCAGTTGCTGTTACAAGACAGCTACTGGAATACCTCTGGTACCATAAAGGGAATTGAGAAGGCTGTTGGCCTGAAGGTTGTCACAGCAGCCAGAGATCAAAGAGTCAGCCCACTTCCAGATTTATGAGTTGGGAATGGGTCTATTAGCTCCCAGTACTCGCTCTTTTCTGTGCACGTATTCAATACACATTGATAAAGCAGTCAACTTAATGAGAAGTTTGACACTGAAAACCACCATGCTCCTGGGCAGTCTGTCTCAGTTTTGTCCTCTTCTAGCTCAGCATCAGATCCAGGTGTCCTAGAAGCACTCGCAGACAGGATCCCCTCATTTCCCTCCTGCTCCACCTGCCAGTGCCCTCTCACTTGTATGGCAGTCCCAGGGGCTACTGGTGACCCACAGACAGGGAATCCCAGATCTGGATTAAAAAACCCCACCCTGTTGTTACTGTACAGTTAATTTAATTTGGATTAATTCCCTGAGGACACCATGTGGATCAACACAGAGCTTAGCAACCCACCCAGCTAATGGGAAAGGAGCAGGATGGGGGGCGAAGAGGGGGGGACCAAGGGTGCCAGGAATTAATTGTGCCTGGGCTGGTGCTGCAAGAAAAATACATGTACATGTGTGAAAAAAACACATTTCTCTGGAAAAGCTGCTCTCTGTGTCTGGCATACTTACCTCATTCTAGCCAAATCCTAGAAACTAAAGTCAATGTCCCGTATAAGGACATAATTAAAAGCCGGATTAAATATTTCAGATAGCTGAAGGTTGTCACATCTCTGTTGTGCATTACACAGGAAAGAAACGTTTGCTTATGTTTTTCAGCAAATGTTATTTGATGTTAAATGTAGTGAAATGTTCATCATGTAAACGTGGTATGGAGTAAATTCCTTTTGGTGCCACTTAGGGCATCGTCTAAATTTGCACAGAATCTGCACAGTAATTCGACCCTCCCTGAGTCTTTTGACCAAAACCTAAACTAATGCTGTCCAGGTTTTCTGGATCACCCCTCACCTGTGCCCTTTCTTTACACTGCTAAGTGAGAACGCTGTGAAAGTCTTGTGTTTCTGACTGCTGTCTGCAGACTACAGGCCATGATTTTGGGAATGAGCAACCCAGAAACATCATTAAACCAGAGCACACGGATCACTGCACAAGCACAGAAGTACAAACGTTTTAGGAATAAAACTTTCAAAACTGGCTTTTTAACAACCAAAAAGCCATTCTTTTGTACAAAGCCACTTTTCACAGGAGACGGTTCTGTAAAGAAAAGCAAAGGCAAACCCTTCTTTGAGCGCTGTGGTGACAATCAGGCAGAGCCCGCTGGAGTGTGTGGGCAACGCTTCAGCACGAGACTCTCTCTGGCCAGGAAACAGTTCTGGCAGGAGCGCCTGGGATGTGGGAGCACAGAGCCATTAGCAAGTGGGTGGAAGAGGTGATGATCCCAGCGTCTGCCTCTGCTCTGTCTGAGCTGCTGGGACTCTCCAGGTGCGTTGAACTTGCATCCTAAAAAGAAAAGCGATGTTTTCGCAGCGGCGGTGGCAGACACCACAGGAGGCCTTACGCCGGCAGCAGAGCGGGCAGCAAAGTGTTGCAAACGGGGAGAGATAACGTGTTTACTTTGAGTCTCACACTATGCGAGATGCTTCGCTCGCCGGACTGCAGGGGGAAAAAAAAAAAAGACTATTGCCTTCGAACCGGTAATGGGAGGGAACAAACTCTGTAACCATCCTCAGCCCAGATGCTGTTATCAGAAATAACGCAGCTCTGTGGGACTGGGCCCTGTCAGCAGTGTCACCCCCCTGACCCCAAGCTCTGCCTGCAGACAGCAGATGCAAACCCTGCTCTGCTCCCCTCTTGCTGCCCTTGTTTTGGGCCGGTGGTCGAGGGCCGCCGGCTGGCCCCTCGCTCCTCGGGCACCCGTGGGACGGCCGTGCCGAGGCCCCCGGGCTGAGCGGGGCAGGGGCCGGCCGGGGCGGGCACCCCGCCGGTGGCCGGGACGCGGGGTCAGCCGGCTCGGCGGGGTGCCCGCACCTCCGCGCTCACCTTCCCCGCGGGGGCCGTGCCACCTCCCCTTCGAACCCCCGCCCCCGCCGAGCCCCCTCCCCGGCTATAAAGGGCGGCGGGACGGCCGGCGCCCCCTCCTCACCCGTTGCCATGGCCGGGCTGCGCTTCGGGGAGCCCCTGGCGGAGCCGCCCGCTTTCCCCGCAGGCAGGTGGGCGGGGGGCGGCGGCGCCGGCCCGGCCTCGCCCGCCCTCAGGGCGCTGCCCCCGGCGGGCCGGGGCGGGGGAGCGGCGGCGGAGCCGTCGGACGGGACGCCGGCGGCCTCGCAGCGTCGGAAGCGGACGAGCTTCACGGCGGCGCAGCTGGAGACACTGGAGCTGGTCTTCCAGGACACCATGTACCCGGACATCTACCTGCGGGAGAAGCTGGCCGACGCCACGCAGATCCCCGAGTCCCGCATCCAGGTGAGGGGCGCCGGCCGCGCCGCCCCGGGGGCCGCCCTCCTCTCAGCCCGCCCTCCCTCACCGCCGCCCTCTCTTCCCCCTCCCCAGGTCTGGTTCCAGAACCGGCGCGCCAAGTCCCGCCGCCAGCGGGGACCGCCCCGGCCCGGCCCCGCCGAGCCGCCTCCTCCGGGCTACCCGCGGCCGCCCCGCTTCGCCGCCCTGCGCGCCCCGCAGCGGCCCCGCTACGCCCTCTCGGGGCTGACCCACATCGTCCAGGTCAAGGAGGAGGGCCCGGCTCCCTACGAGTGGCCGCCGGCCGCCGCCTTCCCCGCCGGCCCCGGCTTCGAGGGCTTCCCGCCCAGCCAGCCCGGCGGCGCGGAAGCCGCCTCCTTCGCGGGGCCGCCTGTCGCGCCCCCGTACCCGCCGTCCCGCAGTTTCTGCGGGCAGTACTCGCCCGTGTCGGACGCCGAGGACACCAGCGGCTTCTCGGAGTCGGGCTCGGAGTGGGAGGAGAACGCCCTCGGCGCCTTCCGAGGCCTCTGAGCGCCGCCCGCGGCGGGGGGGGCTAAAGCTGCGCCCCCCGGTGCGAGGCGCTGCCCCCGCCAAACCCGGTCCCGGGAGCAGTCACCGACCGCCCTACCTCACCCTGCGCCGCGACTATTGCACTTTATCGGGTAGCAACTGATTTTTTACCTATTTATTGAAGAAAGTTACGGGTCAGCTCCATCAGCTGGGGGCATTTTTTTTTAACGCTGTATTTAAAGGATTTCCATTAGCACGTTTTGTATTTTTATTTAACCTTCTTTAGCCAAAAAGCTAACCAAAGCCACTGTGGGGTTTTATTGGGGGGGGGGGTGGGGGGACGGGACGGGACGGACTAGTCTTGAAAAACAGAGTTGGAGGGTCTTTCAGGATTTTTTGACCGAAGGGGGAAAAAAAATAAAAGGTTTAACGTTTTTGCTCTACTTGTGTGTGTACCTGGGGCAGGGACAGGGTTTCTTGCGCTGGTTGCCTTGGGGATAGCGCAGCTGAGGGTTCTCATCCGAGGTCCTGGAGAGCCACGGCTGCCCTTCAGGTGTGAAGAGACTGAAGGGGGCTGAAGGAGAGGTTACAAAAAGCTGCTTTGAACGGTGCCTGTCAGTATTTGCTTTAGATCTGCTTTGAACGGCCCTGTTTCCTGAACAAAACAAATTTACGGCTTAAGTAATACAAAACCAAGCCTCCCAAAATCAGTCTTGCTGAGACAAAAGCTTCAACTCTACCACTTAAGCCAAGGTTAAACTATACAAAAGCGGAATTTTGTGAGCATCAAAAAGGCGTTTTAACCTTGCATTTGAGTGTTAGGGACTACAGAAAAGCTGCTGTCATGCTCTGTAGTGGGCTGAACAGCTTTGCACCTGAGAACACTTCCGGGAACACTAAAATTAGTAGTAAGAGAAGCCTCACCTGTAACTCTGGTAATTTACTAAGAAAGGATATATTACTATACATGTATTTGGAGGATAAGGCAAAATCTTCCTGCCTACAAAGCTGCACCTCAGAGCCTTGCAGAGCGAGGTGTAAGACCCAGTTATGGAAGAACACCTGAATGGCATGAGACTCTGATGGTTTGGAAGCACAGAAAAAAAGTGATCCATGCACTGGTGGCAGAAATACCCTAAACTGGGAATCAGTCAGGCCTCATAGAATAAAGTTACCAATGCACAAAATCCCTTGGTGTTCAACCCGTAACATATCTGCATTTGTAATACATCTGGGACAGCTGAACCATGGTTGAATTGCAGACTGGTAAGGGCAAGCAGCATAGCAGGAGCGCTGATTAATATTCTCCCTCCAAAAAACAAAGCTGTCCTTGGAAAAAAAAAAAAAAAAAAAAAGAAAACCGCCACAAACATGAAGCAAAACCCAAACAAAATCAGATGCTGTCTGCCCTAAGTGGACTTGAGTGCTTAAGGGGCTGCTATGTTAGAGGTCAGGAAGACCCCAGAAGAGAAGTACAGGAGGAGACAAAAAATGCAACTCATTTCCTGCTGAGTGTTCAGGGTGAGTTCAAGTTTACCAACTCTCAGAAACCAAACTAAGTTGTTCTACTGCTTCAGATTTAAGTTACAGTCATTGGAGGGAGGTCTTGGGATTCCTACATCCTACACTTAGGCTGCATAAACAGTCGTGTTTGTCGCTGTATTTTCACCAAAAACTTGGTAACATGAACTCTAATCCTACTTACCAGCAATCGAGGTGACATGCAGCCTCTTGACAAGAGGCGGAGTGTATATTCACATTGACTATGTGTGTTGGCCAAACAACATGTGAAAGTACTGGTCTGTACCAAAGGGATGGTAACCCCGCAAAGTAATGGGTAACACCATTGCATGAGCAACTGCAAGGACCATGACAATGTTCTACTACATTACCAGGGGTAAGTTCCCATGGGTAACTCAGCAAAACTAGCATTTAACATTATTCTGTAATATCCCTTGTAAAGTTTCTAAATACCTTTTGAAACAGCTACTTACCTTGTCCTCACCTTGTTACATTTCATTTTCAGCAGTTAAATTAATATCTCTTTAAAAAAGAAATAAAAATGACCTGAGACCATCTACAAAGGAGTTTGCATTTTTGTGAAATATATCAACTCTCATAGGTCAATTTATTCAGAGTTACAAATTGCATTGAGAATAAAAGATTTATGCATTTTTCTTAATTAACAGAACAAGTTTAGCTAAATATAAACTCTGCACTAAAGTTTTGCAGTGGCACAATACCAACACAGAATACAGAAGCATCTTTAAACTATACAAAATTTTAAAATTGAAAATAATCCTGTTTACATATTCTTTATACATTAACATATAAAAGACCTCATTTAATGAGGCATCTAAAAGAATCAAAAACATCTCTACAGCTATCTCTGAAAATTCATATCTGGAAACAACTCATTACACAGAAGCTTTACAAGACTATTTAAACAAACCAATACACACTTTTTACAAGATTAACATTCCAAAAGGTACTCAAATAGGCAGGTTGTCACTTTGTATTTCTGCAGTTTACCTCACTGGTTATCTTTAATTATAAAAATCTTCATATTTATATATGTTGGGTATTGTCGGATAACCAGTAATCTAATTTAAAAGTTGTGCAAAACAAACAAAAATTTGGAAAAACAATACGTTTAACCAGTCATTTATATAAAACGCCAACTGAAGCGCTTCTTTTGCCCCGTGTGAATGGGAAAAAGCCGTAACCAATCTCGTCCTGGAAAGCTCCCAGTTACCTTTTCAGATTCCTTCATTAGACTCCTTCTATAAGTTAGCATAAATTAAAAGTTCCAACAAGGCATCGAGGGATCCATGGACCTTCCCAACATCAAGTTTACAGCTTCGGTTTGCTGTCCATATCCTCCTGCTGCTTCTTTCGGTCAGGAAGGCTCCACCGAGCTACCCTAGGGCTGAGATGGCAACTGGAGAGAAGCGCAGCTTTGCATCACAAAGACCTGCCACGGGGCTACTAATGTGAGCCCGCTTCCTCCTCTTCGTCACTTCTAACATACCAGGAGAGTCAACAACGAGAGGTGTGCAGAATTCATCTGAACTTTGAAAAACTTAAAAGAGTTTAAATTCTACGAAAGTAGGTTTTTGCAAGTTTAGTATAATAAATGCAATTACTAAGAGATTACCAGTTAGCAAAACTAATGTATGTGAATAACAAATGGAGAAATCTAATGTAACGCTGGCCAGTGCTGCTGGTTTTCTTAAGAAGCAGATACAATACATTGTAAAAGGTCCGTTTTCTGAGAGGTTTTCTTTTCCCTTATCTTCTGGCAGTTAGGATATTTGG
Source organism: Trogon surrucura (assembly GCA_020746105.1). Classification (NCBI taxonomy): domain Eukaryota; kingdom Metazoa; phylum Chordata; class Aves; order Trogoniformes; family Trogonidae; genus Trogon; species Trogon surrucura. Next base: position 108,115,873 of record CM036618.1, read on the forward strand.
TGAAGCCAAAGGAAGAGGATTTTCCAGACCTACTTGCTGCACACAGAACATTTTCAGTCTCTGTTGGTATTATTAGCTGCAAAAGCATGTAAATTTCCCATCTGGCTCAGACCACTCTGAATATGTGCAACATGGATCTCAACGTTATTCTGAAAACAACTGCAGGAAGAGAAGGACAAGAAGAAGAAAGTGTTAAACCCCATATTTAAGAGCTGTCTTTGAATATTTCTACAGTGAGTCAGGGCATGAGCAGAGTCAATACGAAAATTCAGGTATTTGCACAAACAGCTGCAAGAACTCAAGCATTACTGACTTAGGTACTTTAAAGAAGACTTTAACATGATCAGAATCAAGAATAAAAATATGACAAAAGAGAGGCTAAAATGCCCCAGATAGGCAGAATGAAACGGAAACATCATCAACTTCTTCGAAGTGTACATCAACCTGTACTTAAATTCATTCCAGTTTGCAATTTGCACCATTGATTTTAGAGAAGTTTCACTAATGTTTGGGGTTTGTTTCTACTAATGAAAGACGCTATAAAACAGCATTTCTCAATATTTTTTTAAATCAAAAAGGCCATCCTACTACCTTTGCCAAAAAAAAGGAAAAAAATAATGTGTACAGCCTCCCATTATTATGTAGCAATATGAGTGTGAAGGGTGTAAGGAAATACTTAACAAAAAGTATATTTTTCTACATTACGTAATTTAGCAGCATTATTAAAAAAATCCTGGTCACAAAATGCTGGAGGCTGCAGTGTACTCCAGACAAGTACCACCACATTCTTGCTATTTTTATAATGCTTCCTCAGGCACCTGCTTGTGACAACTGTTGAAAAACGGCCTATCTAGACTAGACGGGCCTTTGATCTGGCACAATATGGCTGTTCTTCTGTTTCTTCCTTTAAAATATCGCTAGTGGAAGCTGGTCACTGTCTCACATGCCAGTTTTTGATATTTACAGACAAGAATGCAAAAAGAATACCAAAATCGTACTGCTCTGTGGTTTAAAGAACATATAATATATTTAATAGCGGGATTTCAAAGTCTGACAATGTTCTAAAATAACTTGCTAGTTGTCAGAAATGACTGGAAAGCAAGAAAGTGCAGTTGTTATGGCATCATTTTAGCACGTGCTTCTTTTTCTCCTAAAGATCAGGTTACTTCACTGACAGGTTCAAATGGAAAACGGCTACTTTCACACTCCCTTTAAGAAGCCTCCTTTTAAATGGGACCACTCCTATAAGTAAAATTTACCAGGTTAAACGTCTTAATTAAAATTAACATTCACCTTAAAATACAGGAAGAGTCATTTGCTGGCACAAAATACGTAATTAAGAATTAAATACTCAAGAAGTCATACCTGATATTTGAGGAGTCTATTGAATTCTTAATGTCATTCAATGAATCCGTTAGTGATTTAAATTCAAAGGAATTCAGATCGCCTCCTTCTGCTAGACACTGTAGGAGAAGAAAACAAAAAGTGTTCTCACAGTTCGGTGCAAAAAAGCGACAGAGCTTTATGCGCATTTTATGGGAGAAACTATTTTTTGCAAACATTTTACCTTAATTTGCAATAATATTGCTGTAAGTCTCGAGATAAGATCAGTTAAATTTTCACTCTCAACACAAAGTTGTCCTGTTGTTGAGGAATTTGCTTGCCTGACGATCTCCTGAGCCTCCTCTTCACACCTACGCCTCAGATCTGTTGGTTGGTCGGCAGGCTGGAGGCCTTGGTCAGGAGCAAGCTGCACAAATAGAAGCAAGAGAAATAAAGAATAAAGATCTTTGCATTTGGTGTGTGTATGAAACGAGAAATGATTTCAAGGGGAATTCACAGGTATACAGTACATAGTATTTTCTTCCTCATTTAGGTACATGTATGGCTATTTTAAAACTGGTCATTGGCATCAGGGAAAGTGTTTGCGTTCCGGTAAAAGAAAGAGGGAGACAGACAAACACAGAGACAGAAAGAGGGAAAGAATCCAACACAGCCACTACCAGCTTCATTTCAAAGTGCCTCCCAGCTACACTCTATTTCCAGGAAATTCTAATTTTTTTTGGTACTAATGTTAAACAAAGCAAGCAAGTACATAAAGATTCCAGCAAAATCTTACCTCATAACAATACTGTTGAACTTTATGCAAAACTTTATTTAAGTCTTTGTTTAGTTGTTCTAGATCCAGAACAATAGTTGCGTATCTTCGCTGGAACTCTATGCCTATTGGCATGGAATAGGATTTCTGTTGAAAAGACAAAGCCTATTAAAGTTACCGCAACTCTGTACATTTATATATTTTTGAACTCATCAAAAGGAATTTTTCCTTGAAAACAACACTGAGATATTGGAAGTTCCAGTGTCTAGCAGAAAAATACGAATGGACGAAATATTAAAATGTAACATCACTATGTGAAGCTGCCAGGTGACAACTTTGTAGTAATTACCGTGCTTTTACTCTCCCCCTACAGCACTACAAAAATCCATGGTGGTAAATGCTACAGAAGACAACTGCCGTCTGACTCGTTTATTTTTCTCCAGTAGTTGCACACGGAGAGAGAACCATCCTGCTGGCAGGAGAGCAGTAAAGGACTATATGGCCGCCACCACCTCTGCTGCAGGATGGGAGGCGCAGCTGCCTGGTGGGTCTCTGCTCACTTGGGGAGGGCTCAGTGCTCTGCACCTTCTGTTACAGCTAACAGGTTTGCCAAAAGAGAAAATTACTAGAGCTTGCATTTGGTAACAGAAGTATTTTGGGCAAGCACAGTTTTCCACAAAAAAAAATAAATACCAGAATACAGTACTCCCTTCCCCCCCCCCCCCAAAAATACTGCTTTCAGAGTGTGTCTCCACACTGTTTGGGTGATATTTACAAAGCTGAAGCAAAACATGCAACGTGCTACAAAATTTCCTCCACAAATGGCCTCTTACAAGGTAACCTGGATGTATTTCCACTGCTTCTCAGCCACAAGTCGGCAGCACCAAACCTGTAGCTATAGATTTTACACCATGAGATAAAGCAAATTTCAAAGTCAAGAGGATCCAGGTGAAAACCTCAGAATCAAGATTTCAGTTCGCAGTTCAGTTCAAAGGCCCCCATCAAACTTGATCACTGAAATGATCTCCAAGGATTTACAAGTCTGAATATCAAATTAATAAGGCTTTAAACTAACACCATAACCTCAGAATTCACCTAAGAGCAAACTGGAAACCAGCATAAATTTAACATACTTCCTGGAACTCTCAAACATAAGGAAAAAAGAATAACTTTCCGACCTTCTTCTGTGACCAGCCCTGCCCCTAGAGAGGACCGGACTACTCCAGGTTAGCTGTGAAGGCTGTGGACAATTGTGAATTCCCCATCAGAGAGGAAAGGCTGAGGGCACTCTGTGCTAGGACGGATGGCTTTCAGCAGAGGGAAGTAGATAACATCTCTGTTACTGAGCATCTACATGCTTCTCTTCAGCCAGCATCACCTTTACCATGTCTTTGTCACAGGTCAAGTGAAAAAAATAAACCCAAAAATGAACTAGCCATCCTTTTTATTTCAATTTGTTTATCCAAATGGCTATCAGAACAGTGCTTAACTGTTTTATGTACATGGTGACTTGTTTATAGCCTGCAACCAAGTATAATGATGTCAAGATGCTTAACTATTAATAGGCTGTCCAACTTAAATAGAAAATGTGCAGTTGTATGTATTAATAGCTCCCCTGCCTCACGTAAATTTATTATTACTGCCAGATAATAATGGACTATATTCAGTACAAGTTCTGATTTTGGTCAGTTCTGTTTATTTCTATATTGGATCAGTCTTTAAAAAAACCCACAAAAACACCAAAACCCAAACCTTCATAAAAGGATTGCTTTAAACCGAACAGTGGTGTTACTCTTAAGAATTATCAAATCACAATTGTATGTGTTATTATCAAAGTCTGACAATTAAACTACACTTGAATGGACTCAAAAGGATTCTATTTTACTCATGTTCAGGTGTGTTACTGACATTCAGATGGATTGCTGCTGAAAAAAGATTCTTGTTCAGAGAAAATATGTTTTGAAGGAGGAACAACATATACTTGGCGGCACAATCGTAGATTGGATTGCCAAGGGACAAAGAGGATTAGGAAGACAGGCTAAGAATATGGCCCAATGGAAAGGTATCACATCCTCTATTTTTAATCAGGACAGCCCTGAATAGTCACAGAGTTTGCTTTATGGTTGCTGGTTTACACAGGAAACAGCGCAAGGGAAGAATTTCAAAAGTATCTCAAAAGTCCTTATCTAGGCTCAAACTGAGCTAAAATACGTATAAAATTTAACATTTCTTTCTGGATCCCCTTATTCCCTGTTGCTTTTTTGCTCTTTCAATTTTGTGGAATAAGAACGTCAAGGAAAATAGCAATACAGTTAATTTATGACTGAGTAGCTGAATGACATGTTAATATCTTGAGCCTTGTCAGAGGAAGGCTACTGCCATTCCTACGGATTTCCTTATCTATGCAAATGTACTAATAGCTCAGTATAAACAAAAAGGTTTTTAGTGTGTTTTAAGAAAAGTTCATAGTTTTTCAGTATCAGCGTTACAAGTTGCAGTGTTATGTTTTAATCTTGCTTATTCTTGCATCCATGTTAATTATTAATACACAAAATTAAAAGACAAAGCATTTGATGCACAGGAAAAAATAATGTAGTAATTGAAATAACAACAACGTTTTAAGAACAGCATCACAGCACAAAAGAAGAAAGTTACAAAGACATAAGGATGGGGCCGTAGGAAGCAGAGTATCACAGAATCACAGAATGTTAAAGGTTGGAAGGGACCTTAAAGATCATCTAGTCCAACCCCCCTGCCAGAGCAGGATCACCTACAGTAAGCGCACAGGAACGCGTCCAGGCGGGTTTTGAATGTCTCCAGAGAAGGAGACTCCACAACCTCCCTGGGCAGCCTGTGCCAGGGCTCCGTCACCCTCACAGTGAAAAAGTTTTTCCTCGTATTTTTCTGGAACCTCCTGTGTTCCAGCTTCCACCCATTGCCCCTTGTCTTGTCAGTGGACGCCGCTGAAAAGAGCCTGGCTCCATCTTCCTGACATTCCCCCTTGACATATTTATAAACATTAATGAGGTCACCCCTCAGCCTCCTCTTCTCCAAGCTAAAGAGACCCAGCTCCTTCAGTCTTTCCTCATAAGGGAGATGCTCCACTCCCTTCACTATCTTTGTGGCTCTACACTGGACTCTCTCAAGCAGCTCCCTGTCCTTCTTGAACTGAGGGGCCCAGAACTGGACACAATATTCCAGATGTGGCCTCACCAGGGCAGAGTAGAGGGGCAGGAGGACCTCTCTTGACCTACTTGCTACTCCCCTTCTAATACACCCCAGGATGCCATTGGCCTTCTTGGCCACGAGGGTAACAGGATGCACATGTGTACATGATCGACGAAGGGATATTTTACACAAAAAACATCATCTTTTTGATTTCAAGAAATAAAAAGACTTTTCCTCTCCACAAACTTTTACCCTTCTGTCTGTATGTGGTAGAGACAACTGTCTGAATGGATGCTAGCAGGAGGTTGAGACTGACAGCTTTCCACTTTCAAGCTGATTGATAGCCATGGGTGGTAGAAGAGGCATTCGTATCATTTTGGTTTACTGACTGATGATTAGATAAAGCCTAACAAGAAAAACTATTCTGCTGCTAATTAGGCTGTAGCTGCTCTGATGTAGCTTTAAATGCTGGTCAAGGGCACTCAGAGCTTTATAGAGAATAGATCTGAACCGACTTACTGTTTTAGTCAGAAAGCTAAATAAATAGGTACATATCTGCAAAATAAAATTATGATGAATGTCTTACCACAGAAACTTGTACCCAAGATTCACAAAGTACACAGTATTGCCCTACTTTACATGTCAACTAACACATGCTATCCCAATGTCAACATTAACCAATTTCCAAACCATAATGCTCTCAAAGAAGAATCATATTTGAAAAAACTGTCACCTCTGACTTGGCTTTAAAAAATAACAAAAAGATTTCACATTATACAAAGTGATAAAATACAGATTTTTTTTATCTAGACTCTAGTTTTAATTGTATTCTATTGACATTGCTGTTAAAGTATATCCTTTGTAAGAAATGAACAGAAAGTATTCTCACCAGCTTTTCTGCTTCTGTATTCATCTCTCTTAACTGTTTGATGTGTTCCTTCTTGATCATAAGGATTTTTGATAATCTGGTCTAAAACAAAGGAACTATTTTTAGAATGATTAGGTCCTTAAGCAGTTTTGAAATACCACAGAAATTCAAGACAATAAAGTGTGTTTCTTTCATAATTTTAAAATACATTTCTCAGTTGTTTATCAACTTAAGATGGAGAAGGGAAAATTACAAGTAAACAACAGATTTTTCAAAGATTTTTAAAGCATTTTCAAGTGCCCTAGATTGGAGAAGGCTAAAATCCATGAGCTGAAATTCTCTACAGGAAGACTAATACAATTTATTTCTAGAGGCTGAAGAATCATGAATCTTCTTTTTTTGCAGACCGAAGGAAAGCAAAGGGTTTTATCATCATGTAGTATGTAGTGCAATTACTACCACTCACCTTAACAAACCTTTTTTCACAGTTCTCAGCTGGGCCCTCAAGCCAGCACCAGCCCTTTACATACCCTCCTACAGTAAAACCTGGTGTAGAGATTGGATCTATTTTACACAAAACAACCCTGGGCTTTCCATTTCTCCCTTTCATAATGGGAATACCCTGTTTCTGCTGCCCTTGGGACCAAGCAGGCTGAAGTGGAAATCGCTGGGAATGCTCTCAGCACACAAATCTCTCCTAAAACTATTCATATTCTCTAGGGCCCCGACAGAAATCCTAACTTCGCTACAACCGGTAACAGTTTTATTACTGATGTAAAGATTCCAGCTTTTACAAATTTCAAAGGGGTTGCCAGCATCCTAGTAGAGGAACGTGGGACTGGGAGAAATAGGTTCAGCGTACAACTGCTCACATATAAATCCCCTTTGTTGTTTTTCAAGCTCAGTCTTAACAGAGCCACATATCTTGCCCTCACAAATCCTAATGAAGAACTGTTTGAGGGCCGGTTTAGCTCAGTGGGTTGAGCGTGGTGCTTGTAACACCAAAGGTTGCGGGTTCGATTTCCGTTCGGTTCTCACGTGTTGCCTGACCTAGTTGAGAGGTGGCGTCTCTGCCCACAACAGGGAATCACAGAATCACAGAATGTTAGAGGTTGGAAGGGACCTTAAAGATCATCTAGTCCAACCCCCCTGCCAGAGCAGGACCACCTACACTAGAGCGCACAGGAACGCATCCAGGCAGGTTTTGAATGTCTCAAGAGAAGGAGATTCCACAACCTCCCTGGGCAGCCTGTGCCAGTGCTCGAGGTTGGATTAAAATGATCTCTGAGGTCCCTTCCAGCCCAGACCATTCTATGATGACCTTTCTCAGCTAATTATGAATCTTCTCGGAATTTCCATGTTAAATACATTCTTGTACACTTCATAGTCACTTGTTCTACCAAAGCCATTTTTCAGCTAAATATTGGTTCTCCCTCCTCGTATTTATCCCTCTTTATTCAGAGATGGTAAAAGCATCTCTTCTCCACCCTTCTTCCACTAGACTAACCACAACCCAAGCTTTTCCAGTTCCCTCTCTCATGAAAGGCTCTTGATCTCCTAAACTTTTGCGGCCCTTTCTGTATAATTTTTTTCACTCAGTGTCATCTTTCCTGAATGTGAGCAACAGGAAGCCTGTACCAATATTCCAAATGACAGACCTGCAAACTGGGCCTGTAAAGCAGCATCAATACTTCTTTCTTTCTACCACAAATACTTTTCCAGATGCATTTTATGAGCAGATGACAAGTCACAGTCAGACACGCAGAAGCAATACTACATAGGTTACCACTTTTCGAATTCTAGCTGCTCATTGTGCTGTTCCCTCAATGCCCATGCTGAGCTAGCACTTGCATTTTTGCAGCTACATGAAGAACCCTATTAGGGAACTGACGACAAAACGATAAATTCAGAAAAGGGAAAAAAAAAAAAAAGGCTTAAAATTGAGCTGGATTACATCTCTGGTCTAGTTTCTAACACACCATGGAAACGCTCATGTTGGCAAAAAAATACCTGGGAGGAAGGGAAGCGCTGTACACCATTGGCCGTTGCTGCCAAATTTACCAATCGAGCTTTGCTGTTGTCACCATCCGGCAACTGCCTAACATGGCCAAATCCGGCTCCTTCGTGAAGCTGTTGAGTCCCCAACTTACTGCAGAATATATTATGTGTCCCCAAAACTTGCAAGATATTTGGTGCTCAGCTTCTACTTTCATGTCCAAACACATTCTAGGATGCAGGGCCCTGGTTCTCCAGTTTATGAGCTTGGATTTTATATTTTATTCATCTTATCACAGATATACTCCAGTGATCAAGATGATCTGATTCTATCTACAAGAAGCTCTGACCTTTCACTGTATCTATGATGTCTATCAATTTTCTCCCATTGGTACATTTTATATTTAATAAACTTCTATTTTCATTTAACAGTGTCATCAGTAAATGCTTTAACTCAATTCAGCCCTATTTTCCTTGAGAAATTTTCACTAACAGCTCTATCTTCAGCGTAACTCATCCTTGTTTACCATTGCAATTTATCGTCTTTATTAAACTAGGAATAAGCTTAGTAACGCTTTTCCACATTAAGAGAGATAGAGAGACAACCCAACCAATATGTTTAGATTTGTACTTCAGATTTCCTTTTTTAGTCAAAAGAGTATTTATAAGAACACATGCATTTGAAAGGGAAGCGTGCAATAACTTACTATGGAATATTTTCAGGAGCCGAAAATAGTAATAATTTTCAGATTTATCCTCCTGCATTTGAGAAAAATCCCTCCCTGCTCCACAGCAATCAGGAAGTCAGCCAGTCACTTTTCCGACCGTGCTGTATTAACACACTCCCTCTACTGGACACGCACCGACCCTGCCAACAACTGCTCTATCCCGGATTGTCTCCTTCCCAATGCCTTTTTTTTTTTTTTTAACTCAAAACAAAACCAAAAAAAAACACAAGGGGGCAGGGGCATGGGGGAGGAGAAAGAAAAAAAAAAAAAGCTGTAGCTGGGTGCTTGGAAAAACATCCTCCAAATTTTAATACTGATGTAATCTATTGCTTTTGACCTGTAGTATGGCCCATGAAATATTTAAGGATATATTATGTATTGCATGTAAACACAGGAGATTTTTTTTAACCTACTACTTGTTTATTGTTGATGTTATTCTTAATATCATGTTAATTTTCAGGGGGTTCTTCTCTTAATACACACGTTTGTCCACAGTAAACTCCAGAAAGAAAAGCTACCTCTGATGCCAGAATATAAACACAGAAATTAATATGATTTAGAAAAACAAAGACTCACTGGTGTATAACTACAGTTAAAATAGCTGTTATGAGTCCCAATGTTTGCTTTCAACTGCATAACTGCAGTTACACTTAAAGAGAACATCCCTAACATTTATTTGTTAGTGCCTGCCCTTCATTTTGGCGACGCTTCCTTTTGTTCCAAATTCATTTCAGAACGTGTAAAAGAGAACTAAGGGGCTGAGTTCAAACCTTATTCGAGGTGTCCTACATTTTTTCCGTTTTGTCCAAAATAAAGTTTTCCTGTGCAACTGTTTATTCGTGGTATGATAAATAATTGCCTGGCAATAGCTGTCCAGAAAGTTTTCTTTGAATCAAGTATTTTCTGATCATTTACTTCCTAAATTACCATTAAGTCAGAATGAAGGCTTTGACCTTCTCACTGTATCAGTGTATAAGAAAGGCTGGAATATCTTTAATGGTCACCTTGAACATAAAAATACACCTGGACTGAAGAATGCAGTGCAATCAATAATCAGTATTCACTAGTCTCATATTTCACCACAACAAATCTCAGTACCATCCTTAAAACTTCTAATAAAAAAGTTGGTGCTTAAAATGCTTAAGATGCTAGGCTTTAAAATAATGCACAGTCCTTCAACAAATGCTTTTTTAAGCCTCGGGTTTTTTTATCAAAAACCTGGATAAAGTATTAAGTTGCTCACATAAATGCCAAAAATCTGTGGCCTGATTTTGTTCAAAATATTTTGACAATCTTCAAACAAAACAAAGACAAATTAATGCTATATCTTTGTAAAATGCCACCATTTGTAATACAAGCAAGAAGCCTATACATCCTTATAGCGAATAATAACACACCACCAAATGTCACCCAGAAATCACACATTTTCAGATTTAAAATACAGAAACAATATCATAAACAGATTAACTTTACACACTACACACTTGGAAAGCTCAGTACACCTCAGTTACCCAGTTTCACTGATCATACTCAGCGACTCAAGGAGGAGGACAGCTGTGGACACAGTTTAGCAGCTTAAACAAAGACTATATATTTTGTATATTTTTTTTTAAGCATAGTTACTCTTAGAACAACTACATCTATTTTAAATTTTCTTAGCTATGTTAGATGCCACGCCACCTTTTCCAAATTCGTCTTCATAGACTAAGTTTCTCCTTAAAAAACTGAATAGATCATTCTGTCAGATAAAATTTATTGCGTTGAAAGGCCAAAACATTCGTGTCTCACAAGAGCTACAGACACTTGATTCTTCTGACCAATTACATACACTTCAGAATTTGAGAAGCATTTAGCAATCTAATTTCTTAGTTCTTAATATTTTAAACAGAGACCATTCCAATCTCCTTCATTATGTTCAAAACATGTTTCATTGTCAAAGAATTCAATCACAGATCAACATGAGCTAAGCCAACGTGAGCAATTACGTTCTTCCATCATCTTGAAAAGTAACTTGCTGAGATTCACTGAATATCAAAACTCAGCTTCCTCACGTTACTTGTCTGTGCTCTTCTGAACTGGTGTACAAAAATCACTGAGGAATTATTTCATAAAGATGAAGACAAAAAAAGCTTTCTTATCTATAAAAATGTACGTTTGTTCCCAGGGAAAAGTGCGTTTCTTCTCCACAAGGTTAGGACATTACATAAACAAAATATGATGTTACACAATATACAATAATGCACATGGGCAAACGTTCTTTGCACAATGCAAGTATATTTTAAATAAAATCAAGAAAAGTCTTAGTACAAAGTTTGCAGGTAGGAATAATACCTTATTTTTAGACCAAGTGGTAGAGCTAGGAAAAGTAAGACACACTTTTGGAGACATAAGGCCCTCCTGAGGTCTGAAGAGAAGTATATTTGAAAGCTTACGAGTAAGTGAAAAAAATAAGAAGGGGCAAGGGTAAGAAATAAAACCAAGTGTTGTTAACATCTTGTCAAAATTTAATTTGAATATCACCATATCTGTCATAAATCAACAGAAGGTCTCTTAACTGCAGAATAATTGTCAGAATAAACACAAAAGGACAATATACAAACAACTAAAAGCTGTAGTTAACACTTACCACTTGAATGAGGAATTCTACTGGAAAGCCTCCTAGTGTTTCACTTTCCGTGCCTGAAATTTTGTTCTTCCACGAAGATTGTCCTAATAAAGGATCATTGTCCTACACAAGAAAGAACATGTAATTTAATAGCTTATTTGGTAGGGACTTGCTAAAATTTTCATCCTGCTAAACAACCTCAGAAAACTAATCTCAAAAACTGTTTTAAGGTAACAGCTTCGACACGTACGAGGAAATATTTCAGTGATTAATATCCCATGAAAAAAAAGTAACTTACTGTAATTGGAGACTGGAGTGAAGGTGTATAATGCAACCGGGGAGGGGTCATAAAGAACCTTGAAGGCCGTTGTTTCTGTCCAAAGGCAGCAATTGGCATGGTTTCGTGAGGCTCATTACTCTGCAAGGCAGGAAAAGGAAGGATATACTTCAGCTATCAGATTAATTAAATTTTACACACCTTATGGAATACCTAATTTATTTCTAGAATCTGCACTACCCATGTCCATCCACGACCCAACCCAACAACCTTGAAGACCAACATTTTGCTTTTGGGCTATCAGGAGCTTCAAAATCGTATTTCCCTGCTGGAGTTTTCAAAGCATTATAGCATCACATCAAACAAAACCTGCAAGAGTATTTCCAAAATTTGTACTGGCGAGTTGCAGACAGATCATGATTGAACAGGGGTTCAGCAGAGGCTCCAACTCGGGTCATGACAGAAGCTGGTCAAACCGTAGGCCCTTAATAGATTCAACGCTACACACGATACAAAAGAATGTGAGGTCCTCTGAAAAACTTGCAGTCTGGGTCACACTGTTTGGCAGGAACAACTCTTGGAGCTCATAAATCAGTACAAAAGCCTATGAGCTGGGAAATAATCCCAAATTGTTTAGCAAAGCAACATCCCTACAGGTAGTTTCAGTACCACAAGAAGTTTCAAAATGAGATTCAAACAACTCATGATATTTGCTTGAAACTACCACAGGCCTTTCCAGACTTTGGCAAATTGCCAAAGGCCAGATTTTCCTGAACACATTCTGCAACTCCTGCCAGGATCCCACAGCTGAATTTTCTTTGGGATCTTACACCAGTCATTATATTTATTCATATTAAGCTCAGGCTATTATAACAGTAGGTTTATTACATTATTTCAGCCTGAGCCATTATGTTTTTTATCAGAGGGCTACCCTGTTCTATAAAACCATAAACAGTAGAAGCTCATTCCCATGGACTTTCCCATGCACATCTTATGCTTGTCTCTGGTTTATGACTATACCAACCGGATATTTTACATTTTTTTCTTTGCAATTAAAGCATACAACTGTAGACTTCTTTTTAATATTATTTTTTATGACAGCTATTTTAAAAATGTGTCATTAATACTTACAAGAACTTCATAATCTGGGACTGTGTGTGTTCCAAGACCTGCCCTGTCAAAAGTCACTCTGTATGTAGCATTAAGAGTGTCTACAGCATCTATTTGTCCAGTGAATAGTCCATCGTGGACACCTCGCAAACGTGCTTAAAAAAAGAACAAAAAGAACAACCAACCAATAGACTTATTATATCTCTTGCAAGTAAACTTTTATATGTGCATTTAAAACCCCTAGTTTAAATTGAAAAAAAAAAAACCAACCACACTAACCTCAGAAAAATAACTGTATGCAACAGAAATGCTATCCAATTTTTTGTCAAATTTATCTTTGCAAGTCAAGTATTTCCCAAATCTAACCCTCAGAGCTACGCTTATGTCTAAGTAAAAGACCCTCTAATACTCAACACCTCCTGAAAGACAGATTTTGCAGGTAAAAGTCAATTTCCAGATGATTTTGCATACCATTTCTCTTTGATCACTTCCACCGATGACTGCATATTTAGCAAAAGACAATGAGAAATGCAGCTCAAAGATGCAGTCCCATGAGAGCGAGGAGAGGCAGTGCTGTACATGCCTGCTCTTCAGCAAGAATTATGGGCAGTGGTGCTGAAGAGCACAAAAATCAATGAACAGTAGTGGCTTGAGTGGGAGATATCATGATTAGAGTGAAAAACATCTGGGCCAGAAACAGGATGGAGGAATTCAAGTTTCTATAAAAATCAGACAAAACTCGTGGAAAGTTTTTAGCAGTATTTCTTTCTCAGCTATGTGTAAGTTTTTTTCAGTAAAGCAATGTCAAGTTCAGTATACATGTCCAACTACACTGCAACATCGTTGCATATCTGTTTCAAAACAGGTATTTTTATATTTATGGAAAAATGAAGCTCAAGTTTTATATTAAGTTAGATTTTAAACTTTCAGAGAGCATTCAGCTTTTTGCCTTTAAACATCTCTCTCTCTCCTTCTCCAAAATTTGTTAGATATACCAGACTGTCGTGGGTTGACCCTGGCCGGCCGCCAGGTACCCACACAGCTGCTCTCTCACTCCCCCCTTCACTGCTGGACAGGGGGAGAAAATATTTCCAAGGGCTCAGGGTTCGAGATAAGGACAGGGAGATCACTCTCATTTACTGTCCCGGGCAAAACAGACTCAACTTTGGGGAAATTAAGTACATTTATTAAAAGAACCAATCAGAGAGGAGTAGTGAGAAGTGAGAAAGAGCAAACGGATATTAACAAGCCGAACACCTTCCCCCATCCCTCTCGTCTTCCTGGGCTTAACATCAATCCCGGTTTCTCCACCTCCTCCCCCCTCGAGCGGCGCAGGGGGACAGGGAATGGGGGTTACGGTCAGCTCATCCGACGTTGGTTCCACCGCTTCTTTTCTCAGGGCGAGGACTCTTCACTCTTCCCCAGGGCCATTGTGGGGTCCCTTTCACGGGAGACAAGCTTCACGCTCTCTTCTCCGCGTGAGTCGTCCCACGAAGGGCAATTCATCACAAACTGCCCAACGGGAGACACCCCATGAGGGGTAGCCCACCCTTCGTGAGTCTGAGGCGCAGTCCTTTGGGGGAAACTGCTCCAGCGTGAGCCACCCGCAGCGTCCCAAAAGTCCCACCGGCCAACCTGCTCCAGCGTGGGCATTCCTCTCTTCCACGGGCTACAGGTTCCGGCAGCGACTTGCTCTGATGCGGGTTTCCTACGGGCTACAGCCCCCTTCAGGCATCCACCCACACGGCGTGGGGTCCTCAGTGGACATCTACACGGTGATCCTCATGGTGGACATCTGCACCTCGCCCATGGGCTGCAGGGGGACAACCCGCTTCACCATGGTCTTCACCACGGACCCGGGGGACTCCTTCTGCTCCGGCGCCTGGAGCTCATCCTCCCCCCCGCTCCTTCTTCACTGACCTTGGTGTCTGCACAGATTCTCACTCCTCCATCTCTGTGCCAGCTGTTATGGCGCAGTTCTTTTCCCCGTTCTTAAATATGTTTTTCACAGAGGCGTTCCTCTGCTATCACCTTACTGATAGGCTCAGCCTTGGCCAGCGGCGGGTCCCTCTTTAGAGCCATCTGGCATTGGCTCTATCAATCTTGGGCAGCTTCTAGCAGCTTCTTGCAGAAGCCACCCTGCAGCTCCCCTCCCACCACCAAAATTCAGCCAGGCCAAACCAAAACACAGACAAAAAAAAAAATCTGCAATTTGAACAGCAGAAATACTAAACCATAATAAGCTTGTATCTCAAAACCATATCACTGTTTTAAAAATACTGGCTAATCCTCACAACCACCTCAGTGAGCTGACAAAAACATCCATTTTTTGTATGGTTTCAATTTAACTATGTGCACTAAGTATATTATGGTGTACTAAAATCTTTGAAAAAACACTTGGATATTTTTTTGTTCGTTTGCCTTAAAGAATCTACCTGTAACTTTTGTTCCTATTACAAGCGGTAATGGAATTTCTTCTGGAAGATCTTTGAACTGTGAAATATCTGCAACTTTCCGCTGCTGCAAAAGCCTTATTTTCTGCCGTTTCTGTTTTAGTGCCGATCTCTCTTCCTCAAAGAATGCAGAGGAACACCTGTAATACAATTAGGTAAAACCATACTCAAATTCAGCTCTGAAAACATATAAAGACATCAAATAAACAGGCATCATTTACCCATCAGTGAGGGAAAATGAAAAAGTTTGGACTGAAGCGTTCAAGATAAAGTGATTTCGTTGAACAGATTATACAGTCTCACTGCCCAGAACGATCACTCCTAAAATAACAGTTTATTTAAAAGTAATACTCAGAAAAGCCGGCTATTGTGTTAGTATATCAGAAGCGTACAACTTTCTAGGACTTTTCTGCTTATAGGGATCCACCTGGTGTCACAACAGAGCTAAAGCAGGTCCCACAGCCAGTCTATTTCAAACACCACCAGCTCACTGCAGGTAAGAGGTCCCTGGCTGCCATCGCTTACTGCTACACAGGGAATTCAGTTCACTTGTGCTCGTTAGCTCAAACTAACTCAGGATGAAAGGGCACTTCTCTGTCGCATCTCCTCGAATCTGTGAGGAGTACAGTCAGATGCAAAATCTCTATTATGCAGATGAATTGTGCTGAGATTGATCACAGTAGAAGTATAAATTTGTTTGAGCTCGGGCTGTTGTGTAAAATCAAATAATCTCTAGCAGTCCCCTCCCCTGTTTTGAGGGGTGGAGGTCTTAAAATGTAACCTAAAAAAATGGAAGACTTAATCCAAAGGCCTTTACTTGATTCTATTCATTTTCACTTTCAACCTACTGAATAGGCATGATGAATGAGGGAGATACTAAAAGCATAAAAATGTGGACTCAAGCCTCTCATGCCTTATTAAAAGAAAGTGTTACTACTCTTGAGTCAATGACAGTAGTAATTTAAAAAAACAGTACAGTTGCTACTGTACGTCTGTAGAAACAGCTATTTATCAAATAACTTCCTAACTTTGTCAATTGCTTTACTGCAGTCAAATGCAATTTAAACATTTCTGTGGAACTCATACACTTAAATATTGATTACCAATCAAGAAAAAGCCCTATTTTACAAGGTTATTTTAGAAGACACTGAGAATTCCTCCACTGGTTCCCCCTTCTACACTGCAAATTATTTTCCGTTTTCAATCCCTTCAAGATCTTTCTCAGTTATTTCTCTCTGGCTCAGTACTGAGCTGAGAACGAACAGGAATGAACTGAGAATTTGAACTGACAGAGGAATCATCACCATCATATAATGGCAGGACAAGCATATCCAAGCTTAAATCAGATCTCCTGCTGTTTCACAACCTCAATTAAATTTATACAGAGTACACAAGACTAACTATTACCTCTTCCTTTTCTTGGAGCATATCTTTCCCCACAGTCTACCGGAATCTTACAAGCTTTGCAGGCTCCCATGAAGAATACTGTTGTGCCAATCAACCACACTGTTGATGGTGTGATAGGACATTTAAAGTAGCAGCAGACATAAGAAAATATTACAACATATTTAAAACAAAATTTTTTTTTTTTTAAAAAAAAAAAGAGATCACAACCACGTGCACAGCTATCACACAGAGACACTATTATCCTCTGCCATCAACAATGTGGATTAAAAAATGTCCCTTTTTTCCCTTCCCTCATGGGAAGATAACAGTATTGACATGGTATTTAGCTTACTTGCATATGATGAGGACAGAGAGAAGAAATTTCTAACAGAATCGTACAAGTAAAAAACTTTTGCTCTAGAGAGAGATGAAAAATATCTTGGAAAAGCATTCAAATTATTTAGAATAATACAAAATCTCTTAAAACTAAGGCCGAAGACCACTCTGGACATCTTGAAAAAGACTACTAGCAAATATTGAGAGGGTTTTTTTTAATTATTAAAGAAATGTAAAGCCAACAGGAATGCCTATTTTATGTTGGTAAAAAGCAAGAACTTGTCACGTTTGGGTTAACGAGACTCTGTATCCAGTCAAATACTTCAGAGTTCAGATAAAACAACTTGCTGCCCGTTCACATCTGTGGTTCCTTATGCATGAACCTCTCTTAAAAAAATTCAGCTGTATGACAGCTTAACAAAAAAGCACAAACCAAAACCAACAGTACTCCCCCGTCTCCCCTCAAAGAAGAAGGAAGTTTTATCAGTGATCCAACAGACTGCTGAACAAGGCAAGCTGGTCTTTTACATTTGTACCCACTTTTGGCAAAAGTTAGTGAGCAAGTGATGATTTAACCTACAAATACACCATTTCCCTCTTAGTGGGATGATAGAGGAACAAAAAGTTATCTCAGTTAAGCTCAAATGATATGAGCATCTTTCCAAGAGGAACTATTTTTAAGCTGGCTCTGCTGCCTTCCTCTGACTGGCAATTTTTAGTTATGCAAAGTTGTTTATAGGTACAGCAGATGAAATAGCCTCCATCACATCAAACATAATCTGACTCAGTACAGTGATCTAGGAAATGGATTCAGTGCTTTAGTATTTGTATTTTCAAAAATCAATCAGTCTCTTCTTTCTGCAACATTACTTATGCATTTTTCTCCTGATGTTACACAATAACAGAACGGTTGAGTTTGGAAGGGATCTCTGGAGGTCGTCTGCTCCAACCCCTCCAGCAGAATCACCTACAGGAGGCTGCCCAAGACCATGTCCTTAATGATTCTATTATTTTATGTCCAGACAGCCTTTCAGCATCCTTAAGGATGGAGATTCTACCATCTCTCTGGGAAACGTGTGCCAGTGCTCAGTCACCCACACAGTAAAAAGAAATACTTTTGTGTGTTAAGACTGAATCTCCTGTTTCAAAGTGTGCCCATTGCCTCTTGTCCTGTCTCCAGACAACACTGAAAAAAACCATCATCTTCTTTATGCCTTCCCTTCGGATATTTATACACAGAGGTGAGATCTTCCCTCAGCCTTCTCTTCTCTAGGCTAAACTGTACAGGTTCTGAGAAAAGGCTGAATGGAACCAATGCATTTAAGAATTAAGAATTCCAAATTAGAGAAAAGTAAAACATGCCCTCTGTTAAATTCGGACTTCTCTACAATGTACAATATTCTATAGGTGACTTTCTCCTCTCCTTGTTTTGGCAGCCAATCCAGGAAAAGTTGGGGATCTATAAAATGGTTTAAAAAAAGAATAAAATAAATGAGATTAAAACGTGCATTTTTTTTTCCCCATGAAGACCTAGGTATAGTCAGAAAAGAAAAACAAAAAGCAGTGAAAAATTGGCCTGTCTTCCATGTCAGGAAGCACTGCAGCATAAAAACATACCATAACAACTTCAACATATCTTAGCTTGGATGCTCAGTTACCTAGAGAGGGAAGAGAACATTTCAAGTGTAGGCTCACGAGAACTACACGGACTGGACACATATATAAGGAATGGGGCAGCGAGGAGTGGGGTGTGTGCACAGAGAACACCTCTTCAATAAAATGTTCTTCTACTCTCAGCTATTATTTTGCTTTACTGCCTGCATGTCACATTTTTTTGAAGGAACGATTGTAGTAACATCAAAACTACACATAGTTATTAGTTGAAGAGGGGAAAAAAAAAATTACCTCCGTGGTTTTCCCATTAATCGTCTGATTTTCCCCCACTCTACTCTTGTCAATTTTCTGGTTTTCAAAGTTGGAAAAGATTCTTTCAGGCACACACAGAAGTCATTATCTCCTTCAAATAGTGGTCTGTTAAAACATAATTGGTCTTCTGTTAACTACACTTCGTAAACTTTTGTCACGAGATTCCAAAAGACATCCATCATAAGAAATACACTGAAAACAAAAGTATAATATAGTCATACAAATACGACAATCCTATTCAAAGGGCAAATTTAATCTGAAATAAATTCAACTGAAAAACCAGACAGGAAGTTTCCAGGACTATTGTTCTATTTGAGCCTTACTACCAGCAATGTTTAAAAATATTCCTCTCTCTTGTTACTGCAGGGAAACATAAGCATTCATACTGCGTTGTAATTTATATAAAGGTATCAAATGAAACATTGGCAAAACCAGCGCAGCATCCTCAGGATACTGCAACACACTGAAGGAAACCATAAAGATACAGTGAGGTATGGAGAATGAAAGAAGACACAATGTAATACCAAGAAATAGGAAGACGGGATCTTTTCCATAAATTCATTCACCTATAACCCAGATTCTCAACAGAGGGTTCCAAAATACAGGAGATGGAGCCACCCTGTCATTCTTTACAGCTGTACAGGTGAGACTTCTATCATATTGTAGCAGGACTCCGTGACAAAGCAGAGGATCAGTGTTACAGAAGTGCCAGTTCAGAGAACCTATGTGCACGATGTATGAATTTCTCTTTGATGGTATTACCTATCTGTATCTCCATGTTTTATGACTGCCTTTAACTTTGTAGTACCAAATCCTTCTTGGGCTGAGGAGACAAGGGAGCAGAAACGGATACATCCCTCTAATAGAAGGTTAATCATTAAAGACTATGTGCAACTGAAACAGATCTCACTTGGTGAGAACAAAAGAATAACTGCATCCTAGACAAAGCCATTTTCTCCACTCTCTGCAGGGCACTGGGGTTTAGAGGGGAGTATCCCCAAGGATAGAACAATAGAATCTTGGAAGCAACACTACTTTCAAGTGAGTGTGTGAGGCAGCAGGAGAGAGGAAAGGTGCATGGACATAAGGAGATTCAAGCAGGAATGGAAGTGAATATTTTTGCAGTAGAAGGATCTGTAGCTGTAGCACAAAGAATGATCAATGAGGCTCAGGAAACAGACAAGGAAATGTATGAGAGTTTTATTTTATCCAGATTTATTGTCACTAACATAAAATATCTCTGTAAAGAAAAACTCTTGGGGGTTTTTGCAGAAAGAAAAATCTGTATTTGACTATTTTTATTATCACTTGACCCTAAGCAGGCAAACTGTAAACCCACAGCATCTACAAGATTGGAAGCTCTAAAAAGTGGTGTGAGGAAGCTACAGCTGCATCTAGTTCTGAGGGCCTGTGGTCGCTGTAGTAGCAAGCAGCTCTTCAGAAGTCTCTGCATGTCAGAAGTCAATGAGACTTTACAGAAAACAGTCCTCTGCAGTAGCAGTGACAAAATCAAACTGAAACAGCTTCAGTGATCTAATAACCGCAGATGATAGCTGTAGAGATTAAAATATTTCAAGAGCTTATAGCAGACACGGCATTTAAACTGATGATTTCAATTTTGGATGAGTCAATTTGATTAAAATATTTTGAGACTTGGACAGTGAGCCATATTTTGTCAGTTGACAGCTCTACGACTTAAACTTTTTTAAGCTTCTCATTAACTTGAGATCATATCACTCAAAACAACATACATCACAGTTTTTCTCCCATGCAGTTTCTTAATAAACTATGGTGTAATATCTTAATGTGATCATATCTTAATAGCATTGCAAGTATACATCAATAACTATCAAAGAGGTTTTCAGAGTTACCTGCTAAACTCAAGTGCTAGTCTACCGATAGAGCAAAAGTTCCATCAGGCAATTATTTAAGAATAAACTAAAAGTTCTTGGACTATTGCAAAAAATCATAAGTACAAACATTGTAATAAAATTGCTACTAGGAGTAAGTAAGATTTAGGTTCTTTGTTTTCTTTTGTTGGCTTCTTTTTTCTCCAAATAAGGGAAAACCAAACATGTATAGATTGCTTCTTTCAAAGGAATTAAATCCTACAGATGATTAATTTAAAACTAACTAAAATGGACATGTAATTTTGCTACTTGTGAAAAACATATCCCAAAATGTTTTTCTGTTGCTATGACTGCCTCCTCAGTTAAGGAAAACAGCCACAGCAATTGTGATTAAAATAGGAAGGAAAACCAGCAATTATTTTGTTATGAATAAAGTCTGGCAAACAATGCTTGCTAACTCTTCAGTCGTTCTTTAGGGTATTAAATACTAGTGTTTCATCTAGTAGTCCCTCAGTGTAGATTTTAAGATTCCACTTATCAACAACTATTTTTACATTCTAGAATTTTTAAGGATTAAATTTAAATGGTTCTTTTAAACAATTTTGCACCACCTTGCTAGTGACATTAAGAGAACAAGTGCCCCAGACTTTGAGGCACAAATTGCAGAAAGATAGAAGAACAGATAAGGAGATCCAAGAAGGATGCTGATACCTAGAAAACAGCTGAATAGTTACAACACAGAGCTCTGTTACGGATCACAATAAATTGGGACGATGGGGAAGAAACACCCAAATTCAAAATTTACACCTTTTAGTGAAGCAGCACCATATGAAGAAGCAGTCTCCTTCCCATCCCTCATGTGTAACACTGATCCAAGGGTTCAAAGAAGTCTAAGTGTTCTGATAACTTCATGCTTAAGATGCTAAAATCATGACGATTAAAACCTTCTATTTGATACACGCAGAAGCGATAAAAAGAAAATAATTTAAACAAAGGAAACAAAACAATGAAATTATTTTCAATAACCAATAATTTAAGAACTTTGGAATAACTAACCAATATATGGGAATTCACAGCTCAATTTCAGAAGATTACTCGTTTCTATACTAACAGGAGATAATTATATAAAGCAAACATACTTATCTATATTTGAATAGAACCATTCATATATACACCACTTGTGGGCTTTGGGAAGTTTGAGCAGGTTGCGAAGCCTTAATCCAATCTTCTGTGAGGCTTTCTTGTCTGGCGTTGGCATTGTCGTATTAAACTTCTATGTAGTAAAATAAAGGAAACAGTTAAACACAGTCTAACATTCTTCAATATTCAAATAATTAAACTAGATCTTGATAGAAGTCTGCACGTTAATAATTGTTACATTTTAATTGCCCATACTTTTTCATGACAAGGTTTTTGTTGGAGATATATAATAATCCTCACAGTGTTTTATCAGCAATACAATCAAATATAACAGAAGGCAAAATTTAGCAGGATCAATACAACAAATTACAGTTGCAAGAAAAAGTATGTGAACCTTTTGGAATTTCATGGTGTTCTGCATTAACTTGTCATAATCTGTGATCTAACCATCATCTAACTCAAGACCACTGACAAATAGAATGTGCCTGAAATAATAACAACAAAACAATTCTGATCCTCCATTTCTTTATTAAACACACTCATTCAATGCTCAGGATGCTGGTGGAAAAGGTAAGTGAACCCTTGAGTTGACCTCAAAAAAAGCTAATCAGAGTCAGGTTAACCTCCAGTCTTGTTAAGAAAATGAGTTTGGAGGCATGGACTAGAGCTACGTTGACTGATAAAAACCACTCAAACTTTTTGAGTTTGCTCTGCACTAGATGGATGCTCATGTGAGCCGTGCTGTGCCAAAGAGAGCTTTCAGAGGATCTACCATCAAGAACCGTTGATTTACATAAAGCTGGAAAGGGTTACAAAGTGATTTCAAAGACCTTAGAAATTCACCAGCCTACAGTTAGACAAATGATCTACAGATGGAGACACTTTGGGATTGCGGTTACTTTACCAAGAAGTGAGCACTCAGCCAAAATGATCCCAAGAGCACAACGAAGACTCATCAATGCGGTAAAGAAACAACCCTGAGTGACAGCCAAAGAGTCGAAGGCATCCCTGGAGCTGGCTAACATCTGTGTTCATGAGTCTACAGTAGGTAAAACATTGCAGAAGCAGGGTGTCTATGGCAGGACACCACGAAGGAAGCCGTTGCTTACTACAAAGAGCACTGTTGCACACCAGAAATTTGTGAAAGAGCACGTTGACACTCCACAGCAGTGTTGGCAAAATGTTTTGTGGACTGATGAAACAAAGATTGAACTATTTGGAAGGAACACACAGAACTACATCTGGTGTAAAAAGGGCACTGCATATCATCATGAAAATGTCATTCCAGCCATAAAATACGGTGGAGGAAACATCATGGTTTGAGCCTACTTTGCTGCATCAGGGCCTGGCCAGCTTGCAGTCATTGAGGGGAAGAGGAATTCCCAAGTGTATCAAAAAATTCTTCAGGACAACGTGAGAATGTCTGTACGTCAGCTGAAACTCTGTGGACGTTGGGTGATGCAACCAGACAATGATCCAAAACACCGGAGCAAGCCCACAACAGAACAGCTTCAGAAAAACAAAATCCACCTCTTGGAGTGGCCAAGTCAGAGCCCAGACCTCAGCCCAGCAGAGATGCCATGGAAGGACTTGAAGGGAGCCACACACATGAGCCATCCAAAGAATATAACAGAGCTAAAGCAATTCTGCCAGGAAGAACAGGCTAAAATCCCTCCTGAAGGATGTGCAGCTCTGATCCACAGCTACAGGAGGTGCCTGGTTGAGGTTATTGCTGCCAAGGAGGGGGTCAACCAGTTATTGATTCCGAGGATTCACTTACTTTTTCCACCAGCATCCTGAATGTTGAATGAGTGTGTTCAGTAAAGACATGGAGGATGAGAATTGTTTTGGTGTTATTATTTTAGGCACATTCTGTTTGTCAGTAGTCTTGACTTAGATGACGGTTAGATCACATTTTATGACAAATTAAAGTAGAACACCATGAAATTCCAAAAGGTTCACATGCTTTTTCTTGCAACTGTATCTCTACACAAAGCTCTTCTAACAGAGATGTTTTCCAACACTGAAACTACATTTCTGGTAACAATAGCATGGCACTGAAGTACACAAAGACTTCAAAAGTTGAGGCACCACTGAACATTGTCTGAAGTGAGCATACGTGGCAGTGTGGCTCCGATGCCAGCTACACCAACTGCCTCATTATTACTAGCACTTCTTCTCTGGCTAACTCTTCTTAAACTGAGGATGAAACTATAGCAGGAATGTAATACAGTCAAAGGTTTGAGCAGAGTGTCTGCTTTTTAGAAACTTGCAAGATAAACTAGCATGGACATAAGCAATCAAGTTTTAACTACATTTGAAAGCCAGTTTATGAACTGTAGAAAAGAAACTGTCTTAGATTGCACACGTAACAAAGACCTGTGTCTGAACAGACCACAGAAAAATAATTCTGTAATTTTATTCCAAAGATGGCTGACTTAACTGACAGAAAGCAAAACTGGTTTGTAATAAAAAACAACGGCTTTTTGAGAATATTAGTTTAACTGGGTCCCCATGCCATAATCAATCCTTTGGTAGCAGCAATAATAAAGATAAAACGTAAGGTAGGCACCTTACTGGCTCCTGCCAAGCTTAATCACTACCTTCTAGATACAGGTCCCCTTTCTCCAACTGAAACTCCAGGAAACAAAGCCTAGCAAGACCTGTGAGCTACAACAGCAGCAGTCCCTCACAAATGTTAATCTAGCAATCACTGGATTTCCTGAACAACAAACTTAAGTACAAACCAAATGGGCTTAGAACATTATCCAGGCCCTTCTACTGCTAAGAAAATCACGGTCACGAATAGAGGGAAATTTTACGGCCTTCATCTCTGACAAAACAGACCCAGCAGAACAGCAACTACTAAGCTTTCCCCATTCAACACTGCACGGTACAGCTCAGAAGAAAAGCAGGACCAGTATTCAAATAGTACTTTTTACATGTGGCAAATTCAGGCTCAGAAGGTTACAGTACAGAGAAGTGATCTAGATGACAAAGGTACTAGAGAGCCAATTCTTCAAGACTAAGAGGTGCTGCCCTGTCTAATACAGTAAATAAAGGCTGAGAGAAATTACAGCTGTTCTTTCTTGCTTTATCATGGAGTTGACAGCCAAGTGGAGGAGTAGAAAAACAAGCTGTTTGGATCAGAGGACATTATCATTACAGGAGCAGGGAAAGTATAGATGGCCATGAATACATTTAGGCTACAAATCTAGAGCAAATTCCTAACTGTTGGAATACATTAAGTTCTACAGCAGCCTTCGAAATGATGTAGTCAGTGCAAAGAAACCTAGTCAGTTTTTAATCAAAGTTGGATAAATTTATGCAGACTACAGGATATGATTGCTTGGGGGAGCAAGATGAGCAATTAGTCTAGAATCCTTTCTAGCTCTGTATGCTTATGTCCAGGATCAAAAAGAACAAGTACTCCCATACAACTGGGTTCCTCAGTTTCTTTAAGGAAGAAAAATATAAATTTGTTTTGAATTGTGGCTTACTCCTAGCAACAGCTTTCCTCACAAGAATATTCATAAACTGATAAAGCAACTTGAAACGCAAATGTATTCTAATTTTCAACTAACACAGATAGGCTTGTTCTCCTTTTTTGTAAAAATATCTGCATACATGTAGGTACCTGTGGAACCATCGCAACCTTCTGATTTCTTTTGGGTGACCTTGTGTTTATTTGTCTGTCATCTTCTTCACAGAAGAGTCGACTCCGTTTTGAATTTCGGAAGGGCTGCATGTATCAAAATTAAGAATGAATTACAAGAAAAACAAGTCATCTGATTTCTCTGTTCATGCACAGAATTCACAGTGAGAAAAATGGAATGCCTTTTCTTTTGCCACCTATAGGTTTTAAGACACATAGTATGCAATAAATAGTGCCTCCTAGCAGTTAAAGATCTAGGGACTGAGAGAAGAGAAGAAGGAATTTAGGATTCCAGGCTTTCCAATGCTAACTATAACCCATTACTATACTGCTGGCCCAGTTCCATGGAAGTGTTTAGAACCTAACCCGCACTTGTTTCCAGAGGAGTTAGGTGTCTAAACACTTGTGTATCCAAGCTTAAAATAGTTCTTGCTTTAGTTATAAGCACATCTGTTAAACAGTTTGTTCTGGGTCATTAAAAAAAAAAAAAAGTTTATTCAAACAGCGTATTTGTTTTGGTATGTTCTCAGCAAAAACATCAGCCGGATACAATTTTTTTGCAAGGATTTCTTATGAGTCTCATAAAGCGTTGTGGATTTGTTTTTAACTCAATGAAATTGCCTACACTGCAAAATGCGAAGAGGCTGAAGTCTAAAGAAACTAAAACCTGGGTAAGTTTTGTGAAAATATCAGAAGAGAAGAATTTAGAAATTACGCTAACTAAAATTTACTTGTGTGCTAAGATGTTATAGCTCCAAGGGAATAGAAGGCTGACTGAAAACAAGGAATCATGTTGCAAATTCATGTAATGACAAAAAAAATTATTTAGGTATTCTTCAACATTGTACCCTGTGACTAAAAACTTCGGCTTCCAATGAGGACAAAAGAGTAACCTATGACTGGCTGTTGGTGCCAAGAGCAAGCAGCTTTTCCTTCAGTGAAGACTTTGTGGCCCAGCACAGGACCAACCACAGTTGAAATGTGTCTCCTTTGCAGAACCTTAAGACTGCACCCTGTAGAGCATTCCTCGCACTTTAAAGTATTTCCAAAGGTGATGGTTAAAGGCAGAACAAATGCAGATTTAACTTCTTTCAGTACAGATGGTGAAAGGGCTAGTAAATGATATGGGTATGATATCTGTAACACCCATGATGTGAAGAATACTGATGATGAAGACAAGCCCTTAACAAAAGCCAGGAAAAAAAAAAAAAAAAAATCAATAAAGGGAACTAAAACTTCACTAACAAGCACTTGCATTTAAGAAAGACATTTAATAAGTTTGTGACTGATTAAAGTATCTGCTTGAGAAGAGATATTCTCTATTAATTTAATTAGTGGTAGCAAAAAATCTGTCTGTCCCGTGCCATGACAACAGCTGGACCTTTCCCAGAGAAATGTGCCTTTCTTGCTCTAAATTACTGTAAATATATTTTATAACTAACTAGATATGGGCTTTTAAGTAACAGTAGTGCCTTGTATGTGCCAGATGCCTAAGCACATTTAGCACACAGAAGAAAACACCAATTCCTTGTAAATCTTACAAACCAGGAAGGAGACAGACACTGAACAGAGGAACTATATATTGGCAAGGTAACCAAATAGTGCCCACATCATATTAACATAGTAATTAGTTTACTATCTCAATTGTTATGGATATTGTTTTTCTCTCTCCACCTAGACATATCGAGCTCTGCTCTTCACATATTCCAATTTACTAAACCTTAAGAACAATCTTAAACTTCAATTACAATGTCTTTGTGTTCTTCTGTAATATCTCTGCTGTCCTTGACAAACCAGCACCCTAAAAGAGAAAGGTCAGAACTATTCAAACTTCTGAGCACGAAAACAAATCCACAGTCCTGTCCCAACAACAAAAATCTTTACATTAAAAAAACCCAAAACCTAGAGTTTTACAAACACAGCATTCTGCCCACAGGATGGAAAGCCAGGTTCCTACCGAATATCTGCAATAATAGTTCAGTCCTGACATTTGGGACACTGGTTCTAGAACAACATTTTTGTCCCAAACATCTATACAGTTCTTGATTTTATGACACTACATCAGATGAGAAGCATGTGCCAACACAGGAAAACGAATGCTAAAACAATCTAGACAAAACTTAAGAGTTCCCTCAACCTTATGCTAAGGCTATGATCCAGACCAAGAGAAGTGTTTTACAATCCTCAACAGAAGCTGCCAAATTCCATTCCAAGGAACTATCAAAAACAGTAAGAGTGGCTCATCAGTTTGGATTGCTGGTGCCTCACACGAGAATAAAATAAGAACCATCAACCAAGAGGTATCATCCACATTAGCTAAATAGGTCAGGCATTTCTGGAAAGATTTTTCAACCAACAGAACAACAGGTCTGCAAAACTTCCAGCATTCAGGGAACACAAACTAGTACAGAGGACTACATGGCATTTCGGCAACACGGGCAACTACTAACACATCAGACTATCCTCCAATTTTTTTCCCAGCTTTCTAGAGAATATTGAGTTAGGGTCAAAGTCTGACTTTAACACCTATAGCCAGCATACCAAAAGATTGACAAAGTTTTCGTACAAATGTTATGGCTAGTGATTTGGGCTCATGCAATCTCCTAAGTTACTGGTAGGGCTTGTTTCTGTGAAAAGATAAGCACTCCTGGGGAAGATGTGAAAACTGTGCAATGAACTCCTGCATGAACTAAAGGCCATCTCAAAGTTCTGGTCACTGTCTGGAACCGCAGTTTGTAGACCTTGTGTTCTCTGGACTAAAAACATAGCAACATGCTTTTTATACATATATATATATTATATATAAATATATATATATTAAAAAATATATATAAATATATATAAATATATATATATATAATGTGTGTGAATCCTACTAAAGTAAATACCTTCTCTGTGTAAGTTTCTCTCTACAGGGAGAAGATCACAGAAGCAGCGACATGTGACAGATGTTAAGTCACACTGCTTAACGGACTGTTGGATGCTGCTCAGATATTTTGATTATGTGCAGAGCAGGCAAGCCTGGTAGTTTTCAAACACAGTGTTCGCCTTTCAATAAAAAAAAAAATAATGATTTGAGTAAGTAGTTGGCAACTCGGTCACAATAACAGTAGAAGAAGGTGTCACCAGAAGAATATGGGAGAAAGATCTGCCTAGCAATTGCCTAGCAATGAGTAGTTCATATACTCTCCAGGGTGCAGTAAAAAGAGCACACAGTATTCCAGACACAGCCAAACGAGGCAATGGGTGCAAGGTAGCTGGTGGCAAAACCAAATCAAAATCACACAATTTGGTAAAGAAGGTTGAGGTAGTCAAGAACAGCTTGAATGCGATACATTGGGGAAAGAAACAACAATGGACATTCAGGAGAGAGGGAGTCAACCCAAACACCAGGCACATGCCCTTACGAGCCTGCAGGCTCATTACATTTCATCTCCTCACCCCAAGGTTGTTCTTTAACTTGAAGTCTCCCATGAAAGCTCTCGGAACACTGCATGACACTTCAGTGACACTCCTCTATTTTTATTAAAATTTGCCCCCCCGTCCCCACCCCAGGAGGTACAATGGTAGAAGTGCATTAGGACACTTTCCCTTCCTTTTCTTTATGCATCAGTTCTCAGCCATAATTAGAAGTGAGATATTTTATGAGGTAAAATAAATGGTTGATCAAAAAAATGGCGATTCCTAAGTTCAAGGTGGTAGATACAGTACAAACATTTCACACTGCACTTGCTTTACAAAAAAGAGAAAATGATTACAAGCTATCTTGAACAAGGTTGGCAATTTAATTTGTTCAACTATTAAATTATAAAAATAAGTTTTTACCCCATACTCAAACTGTGTAGACTGCTAGTGAAATACATAGTTTAACATTAATGAAACTATAAACCTCAACCAATCCTGAAGTTGTCTTTTTATCCCTTCTTACCATTTCCACTGCAGAACCAGCATTCCTTGTTTTCCAGATGGGTGTTTTCTGCAGAGAATTATACTTTTCATTCCATGAACTGGATAAACTTCCCTCTGTTGTGAAGAAATCATGCTATTTATATACATATATTTATGTTTTAACATAACTGCTATCCAAAAGCTGGTATAACATCATCAACTACTGATATATTTTTGTTACTTGCAACATCATCTTTGGATTCAGCTACAAATGGATTTGACATTTCAATAATTTTTATTAAATTGTTCTGAACACTACTTAAAAATAATTGAAATGTATTTTCAGTGCAAGGAGAAACATGAACAAAACATATTTTTTACTCTTGACAATATTTAGATTTCTTGAAATCTTTGCTGGAATCAGTCACTTCCACTGCCAGGTTGACATCTATCTAGAGAGTTGTACTGTGATTGTGAAGGTAAAGCTCTGCAAGACCTGACCTTCTTCTGGTTCCAAAAAAATGATTAAGTGGGTGCACACCACCAACTAAATCAATTTTTATTGAAGCAAACCTCTATTATTTACAACATATTCAACAAACCATGTCTTCTTTCTTGTGTAACAGAAGCCTTAAAGAAACTTTTATTGCTGGGCAGTTTATAAGCTTTCAAAATTTGTATAAATGTTCATGAAGACAATTTCAAAGAAAAAGATATAAGAAACTTATTTTAAATTTAGCCCACAACTTGCTGACAGAAAGCACAATGAGACTGTGAAATTCTTTCCTAAGATAAATTCTGTCGAATGTACAAGTCTCACTAAGAATCGTTCTCCTATCTCATCCTCAAGAGAGGAAAGATTATCTCAATCTTCTCATCAACTTGATCCCTAGACAGCACTTAAGAAAAAAAAAAAACACAGTTCAAGAAATCCATCCAGAAAAGCAGTGTCTAAATACACAATATACAGTTTCAATCACCAGGGATTTTTAGTCTACAGAACTAACAAATATCCACAATAAAGCCAATTATATATCAACAAAAAACCTTCCAGACTGTTATTTTCCTTGGGCTTTCTGAGGCCAGAAACTAAGTACACCTGAAAGTCAGATTCAGGATAAGTAAATAACACACTAATTTCTTACCTTTCAAGCTCACGAGTGCTTTTGCTGAAGAACCTGCAATATATCAAAAAGCACATATAAATCATAAGCTATTTCAAACTATATAACCTATGCAGAATCTACTCATTCTTAATTTTTAGGCAAAAAGTGGAATTTAGTATTAAATCCTTCACAGACAAATGAGTGAACCCAGTGCACCCTCCATGACACTAAGTATAGCATTACACGTTTATTACCCAATAAATATTGAAAGCATATTCATGTTTTGTTTTTTCCTTTAGCTTTGCATCTACAAAACACCTCCAGATGCCAAGCACTCATTTAACATGGCAAACTCTGAACAATCTTATGTACAAAATACATACTCCTATGCAGCTGTTTGATGCAGCTGTAAATATACAACTGACAAGGAAACAGTAATGAATACTTTTTTTCTTTTTAATTATTTCTACCAATTCAAAATTCTTCAATGCCAAGTATTTCCACGAAAGCACCAGCTTATGCTGTCAGTTTGGTTCAGGAGCAGGGTGTCAGATACTTAGTTGCTCCCTGGTGGAAGTCATTCAGAAAGGCAGCAAACTCAGGTATTAAAAATGCAGACAGAATACTCAGTTCGCTTGAACTGTTCTAATCCATCAATCTAATCCATCAAGATTTCAGTGCTCCCCTTCCAGTGCATCTGCAGGACCTCTGCAGCGCTTCTGGGCCAGAAAGGACAGAACTGGGCCCGACTACAGCCTTGATGTTCTGAAATTTTCAAGTGTCTCTCAAAGAATGAGCAATTTGAAGCAACTACATTAGCAGAGGGGAAAGACATTTTTGCATGATAATGCTTCCACAAATTTGTACTTCTCTCTCACATAACCTTTATCCTCCCCGTGATGTTCCAGTGTTGCAACCACTCATTCTCGCATTACATCCTCTTCTCCCCCTCACTTTCCCTGCTCTCTCTTTCAGCTTCTCTTTGAAACTGCTGTTCCAAGAACATTTCTGACTCCAAAGGTCTAGAAGTGTCTTTTCTTGTGGCTACCCCATATCCAGGTCCCTAACCTCACTAACTTCACAGTGCTAGACATCATAGAATGCTTTGGGTTAGAAGGGATGACCTTTAAAGGTCATCTAGTCCAATCCCCTTGCAGTTAGCAGGAACACCTTTAAGCAGATCAGGTTGCTCAGAGCTTTGTCCAAACTGACTTTTAATGTTTCCAGGGAGGGGGCTTCTACCACCTCTCTCGACAACCTGTTCCAGTATTGCAACATCCTCATCATATAAAATTTCTTCTTTGTATCTAGTCTAAATCTACCCTCTTTTAGTTTAAAGCCATTACTCCTTGCCCAATCACTGCATTGTCTGATAAAAAGTCCCTCCCTGTCTTTCCTGTAGGCCCCCTTTTAAGTATTGAAAGGCCACTATAAGGTCTCCCTGGAGCCTTCTCCTCTCCAGGCTGGACAACCCCAACTCTCTCAGCCTGTCCTCATAGGAGATGTACTCCAGCCTTCTGAACATTTTTGCGGCCCTCCTCTGGGCCTGCTCCAACAGGTCCATGTCTTTCCTATGCTGAGGACTCCAGAGCTGAAAGCAGTACTCCAGGTGAGGTCTCACCAGAGTGAAGTAGAGGGGCAGAATCACCTCCCTTGACCTGCTGGCCTGATGCAGCCCAGGATGCGATTGGCCTTCTAGGCTGTGAGCACACATTGCCAGCTCATGTTCAGCTTTTCACCCACCAGTACCCTCAAGTCCATCTCTGCAGGGCTGCTCTCAATCCCTTCACCCTGAGCCTGTATTGATAACGAGGACTGCCCCAACTCAGGTGCGGGACCTTGCACTTGGCCTTGCTGAACCTCATGAGGTTCACACAGGCCCACTTCTCAAGCTCATCTGCATCCTTCCAGCTGACATCCTATTCCAGGTGACATCAACTGCACCACTCAGCTTGGTGTCATCTGCAAACTTGCTGAGGATGCACTGAATCCCACTGTCTACGTCATTGGTGAAGATATTAAATAGCACTGATCCCAGTGCAGACCCCTGAGGGACACCAGTTGTTACCCATCTCTATCTGGACATTGAGCCATTGACCACTATCCTCTGGATGTAATCATCTAACCAATTCCTCACCCACTGAACAGCCCATCCATCAAATCCATATCTTCAATTTAGAGAGAAGGATGTTGTGTGGGACTGTGTCAAAGGCCTTACTAAAGTCCAGATAGATGATATCCATTGCTCTTCCCGTGTCCACTGATGCAGTCACTCCATCACAGAAGGCCACTAGGTCAGTCAGGCAGAACTTGCCTCTGGCAAAGCCATGCTGACTGTCCTCCACACACCTCAGCACAGCTTCTGGGAGGATCTGTTCCATGGTCTTTCCAGGCACAGAGGTGAGGCTGACAGGTTGGTAGTTTCCAGGATCCTCCCTTCCTATCCTTTTTAAAAATGGATGTAATGTTTTCCCTTTTCCAGTTACCAGGGACTTCATTGGACTGCCATTTTTCAAATATCATGGAGAGTGGCTTGGCAACTATATCGGCCAGTTCCCTCAGGACTCCAGACACATCTCATCAGGTCCCATAGACTTATCTACATTCAAGTTCCTCAGGTGGTCATCAACCTGATCTTCTTTTACAGTGGGAGGGACTTTGCTCCCCAAATCCTTGTCTGGCAGTCCATCCACTTGAGAGGTGTGGAAAGAGAGGTTGCCAGTGAAGACTGAGGCAAAAAAGTTGTTGAATACCTCAGCCTTCTCCTCATCTGTTGCTCACTGGGGTGGGGTATGGTTTCTTTGACCTACTTTTTCTAGTTGACACACCTGT
The DNA here is from genome assembly GCA_020746105.1 of Trogon surrucura. Lineage (NCBI taxonomy): Eukaryota > Metazoa > Chordata > Aves > Trogoniformes > Trogonidae > Trogon > Trogon surrucura. Next base: position 108,149,294 of record CM036618.1, read on the forward strand.
AGAAATTTTTACTCTTTTCAACCCTTGCCAAGTTCAGCTTCATCCACACCTTGGCCTTCTTGACCCCATTCCTACACAACCTGTCAGGGTCCCTATTACTCTTCCCAGGAGACCTGTTCCCTCAGGTTTTAGCCATGCCAGTCTTTTGCCTTCCTTGTCAGATTTCTTACATCTGGGGATCGAGAGCTCTTGCTTTCTATGGAAGGCGTGCTTAAATATCTCCCAGCTCTGTTCTGCTCCCTTGTCCCCAAAGACAGTTTCACAGGGAGTCCAACTGACTAACTCCTTGAAGAGCTGGACATTTGCTTTCCGAAAATTTCGAGTCCTGATTTATCGCCTGACCCATATCCCTCAGGAATGTGAACTCCATCAGTGTGTGATTACTGCAGCCCAGATGACCTCCAAACTCGGTATCACCCATCCTTGTCTCTAAGAGGATACATGCCAGGGAATATCACAGAACCAAAAAATGAATTATTGTCCTTTCCAGGGAACAGATGACCTTGGTCTGGTGTGGACTGTTGAAGAGAATATAGCTACAGTAAAGGCAAAAACCCCACTACATTCCTATTTCTTCATCATATTATTTTGTTTGCTGCCATCTTACTATACCACATGTTAAAAAGGTTCAATAAAAAAAAAGGTTTCTTTTTAAAAAAAAGAAAAACGTTTAAGAAATGAAAGAACTAGTTTTGACACACCGGTGGTTTAAGAGGGGCCCCACTCCAGTACCTCCCAAGCTGTTCAAATCTACAACAGCTAACACATACAGGATTTCATGTCAAAACTAAGGTCACAAGTTTGGGCTATACTGTTGCCCTTGTTGCACATTTCCTTTGTGACATATCACCTTTGCCAGGTTGGAGACATAACAGTGACTAGTGCTAGAATATGCTTCTATAATGATTTGGTCCACAGTGAATTCAGCTCTTGTAACGAAGCTGTACATTACAGGTATCACAGGATTCAAGCATTTATTTATATTTTTTTCTTTTCCTTCCTTAATTTCATATTAACAACCAGATAACGTACACCATTCTTGCATAAATACATGGGTATGCTGCTATCAACCATGAATGCAGTTCTAAACAGCAAGACAGTGAAGAACTAGTATGCTCCCCAAATTAACATAAGGAATGGTGGGAAATATGTTTAAGTTTAAGAATATGGGGAAAGTACAAGTCATTGAGGATGGAAAGGTAGAAGCAGGGCCATCAGGGCTCTCAAATGGAAGAGACGCTGGCTTTTCCGAATGGATCGCTGTTCTGAAAGACCTCAGGCCCTTCATGTGCAAGACTGAACATACAATCATTTTCCTCTTCTTCTGATCATCTTGCTCATATGAATCAAATTTAATTGATTCTGTCAAGGGTATGTCAACAATGGAAACAAAACAACTCAGCAAGAGGAAGCAAAGCTTTGTACTGAGGGTGGTGTCAATCTCACAGCTGAAGTGTCTGAGATCCTTTGCTAACCAAACTCAGGTGCTGCACCTCTGAGATCGATGATGGGTCAGCAAAGCAGGGCATTAAGCAACTGGCATCAGAAACAACAGGTAGAGGAGTGATGGACAGCAGAATGTTACTGCACTACCTTCGAGCTTTATAAGATTACCACTCCAAAACAGCATTAGTTGCAAAGGACTTTTCCACATGGGGTAGTTAATCTGCAACAGATGCATGTCAGAATAAGGCTGTCCTTATAAATAGTGAAAATAAATATTTTCACTTAACCTGCAACTAAAGTGACGTAACTGGAAAAGGGGATCTTTATTTAGGAATACAAGTATCCAAATAAGAAATTCCTGATCCAGGCAATTTCGAAGTTATACTAAACTGTTTTAATGTAACAAGTTGCAGAAAATTACAAAGACCAACACTTCTGTAGCTTAAAGCATTATAATATGTGTAGGATATCAAAATGGCAATGGAGTTGTCCATACATTTCATTTTACCTTGAAGGCAACAGTATGGTACATGGGTTTTCTTGTCAAGTTCTTGTATACTGATTTCGGGGGCAACCTGCAACATCACCAAAATTCAAGGAACATGGCACATCTCCCTACTTCTTCCACTCAGTATGGCAGTACAGTACATACTACTAGGGCCACAAAATTGGAAATTAAGCAATAATGTGTTACAATAAAAAACAACCAATATTTAATACAGATAAAAGTGTTTCAGAAACTATAAAATTTGCAAAGTGATTTAGGAGAGATGAAGTTAACTAAAACAATTCAAAATTTTAGTTGAAATAATTATTGGATTTAAAATATCCCAGTCTCACATTAAATGCCAGTAATTTCATACACTCCTGTACTGAATAACAAATATATAATCACAGGCAGTCTTTTTAACCAGCATTTTAATTATAAACACAGATTAAAAGTAGAATATACACACATGCTTGAATGTAAATACCCATTATGACAACAATACACATTTAATTTCCACAAAAATGAAACATTAGAAAAACAAATGGGTGGAAAGGAAGAAATAAGGCCTATGCACCACTTAGGGCATTACAACTAAAATCTACTTTCAGCTCCTTCAGGTTCAGAAGATCATGGAGGTGACTTTCTTAACACTGAGAATTAAAAAGGACCCTCAACCTAGGGAGGAAATAGCAGCCAGCTCACCACAGCAGTGGCTCAGAAATTGGAAGGCCTGCTTTCAGTAGTCTACAGTGGCGCACTATTCGAGCACAAACTGTACGATCGGCTTAGTCTTGTCATAGCATCCTATCCAGTACTGCCTTGCATATGTTGTTAGTAATTTACTCAAACGCAGTGTTCACACTTGACTAAGTTTGAAAAATTAGGAAAGGATTCAGAACAGAGCTAGGAGAAAGATTAGAAGATCTAAAAACACGCCTTATTGTGAGAAAGTCAAGACACTCTGATCTTGTTCTTCCCAAAGAAGGTCAAGATCTGCACGGATCACAGATATCTACAAAGGAAGATAATGCTGACAGTAAATAGCTCTGCAGCCTTCACTTACAGTGAAAGGCATAACTAGATCTATTTGTTGGAAAAATACATTGACTAAGTTCAGGTTAGCAATGAATGTAAAATGTAACAGATTTTTACCTCACTATAGTAAGAAACACCAGGTCAAGCTCCCTATCATTCAAATTCTTTAAATGAAGTTTATATCTATTTTTAAAGAGAAAACTATAGCTGAAAAGGAAGCATGGAATTGATGCACAGAAGTCCAAACACAAGTCCCCTAAGCATGCTTAATGAAGAATGTAAGACGATTATAACGGCCTTTTCTGGCCCTAAAAAAAAATAAAAAATCCGTAAAAAGTGCACTACAGATGTGCAGTAAAAATAACTGTGTGCTAGATTATGAGGTATTTAATATTATGATAACAGGAAGCTCATTAGCAACCAAGAGTCAGGAACAAGTGTATTTATGCGTTTTATAACACTTGCAAGAAGTAATTCTTCAGAAAGCGCACATTAGACCAAATTCAAAAAAAACACAAAAACCAAAACCCAAACAGCATTAAAATAAAGTATCAAACGTGCCAAGTCTAGCGTGATAAGGACCCTGATGTTTTCATGCCAGGCTAGCTAGAAACCCAACGAGCTTCAGCAGCTGCCAGTGTGGGGTCTGGCGGCTGGAGAGCTCCCCTAGTCCTGCACCACCGCTTGTCCTGCGCTGGCCGTCGGGAATCATCCCTCCAGCCTCAATCTCCTTCTCCCAGCCCAAGGGAGCACACACAGAGGATTGCTACGAAGAGAACCTAAAAAAAAAAGCTCTTCTAACTGCTCTGCAAGCAGTATAGGCAGGCTCAAAAAAGGAACTCTGACAAGTTTGCCTTCCAAAAAGTATTTCTGATATGGAGATAGGCTTTGAGGCATGGGAAAAAAAAAAGTAAAAGCTTTTCTCCCTTTCAAAAATTAAAGTTGGGTTTAAGTTTAAACCCAACCATCTATTGCCTCCCCTCACTCAAAAATACTGTAACTGAACAAAAGAGGTGGAGTATGACCACAATTCAATACAGGCAGCTGTGGATACCCTGATGCATATTTTCAGCACTAACATGGAGCAAAGCAGTTTAAATACAGTTTCTCAACAGCTGATCTTAAGATTTAAGCAAGAATGCAGACAAGCACATCATATTTGTGAAAGTGCTTTCAGATTTTTTTTAATAATGAATTTGTAACAGCTGATTACAGTTTTGAAAATAAAAATTACAAGTAACCACAGGGATGTTCCATAGCTACTGATTTTACTAATATGTGGGCTCATAGGGGCATATTTAAATCAATATAGAAAATTCTAGGATCCAGATAAGCAATTACATAACATAAAACCTTTCCTCTCCAGATCATTATACTATTTTATCTAAATTCTGCACAGGTGAGCAGTTATTTTAACACTGGTTGCATGACTGCCTCAAAACCCTATGTAATTAGACTATGTCACCTGCGCTAGAACTGGTGTGACAGAGGAGACTCATAGAGAAGGAAAAAAAACCCCACTTTATCACAGGTTGAGTCATTAACCCTATGAGAGCTCATTCATCCACACAAGCACAGCACAAGCTGTTTCAGTAGAGAAAGCATCTCAACCTACTGGCCACTGAAAGGACAGCTTATACAGGAAAACTCAGAAAGTAAAAAGCACACATCAGAGGAGTAAGTGGCTTTAGGAAGCTTTTAAGCTCCACAAAAAACTTTGGGCTTGTTGAAGAGGTAAATAAACAAACAAAATAACTTTTTGCTTTAAGCATGAATCAGTATTTCCCTCATGTTATGAGCCCCCTCATAAACTGACATTTGTGTATTTCCAAGTTTTATTTTAACCACTGGATGGAAGTCAGTTTTTGTGAACCCTTTTACAGGACTTGTGCAGATGATAATCACAAAGCTAAAGCCCTGTTTTTGAAACACTGCATTCTTGTGATGGACAATATAGTAATACTATGGAAACACATAATTTTAAAGGTACATAGCACAAACAATCCCAAAATTATTAGTTGTGGGTACTACTTAGCAGCCACAAAACTAATCTTGAGCCTTCTCCCAAACACTGTAATCTTGCAGTTCCGCTCTTTTTTTTTCTTGCCTCAAATGCCTAGAGCACAGTGGTGCTAAACTCACAGCCTGGTGGGACCAGAAAACGTGGCAAGAGGTGTGCCACATCCTTCCCCTCCAGCTTTCCAGGAAAGCATCACTGCAGAGCAACTGGCTGTGCAGGATCAGGGTGCCTGTGAAGCACAGCATAAGGCTCTGGTGGGTGCTAAAACCAATGATTTCAGCGTGAAGTGACATCCTCACGCTGCAGCCTCAATCCATGGGGCTTCAGGCTGGATATTAGGAAGAATTTCTTTACTGAGAGGGTTGTCAGGCATTGGAACAGCCTGCTCAGGGAGGTGGCTGAGTCGCCATCCCTGGAGGTGTTTAAGTGTAGATGTTGCCTTGAAGGACATAGTTTAGTGGTGTTGATAGGGCTAGGAAAAGGTTGGACTTGATGATCTTGAAGGCCTCTTCCAGCCAAAACTCTTCTATGATTCTAAAAGGCCACACAGAAGGATCTTTGCCTCCCTTCCCTTCTTCTGCCTGCCCTAAAAGACAAACCCCTAGAAACAGTACCAGCAATATCTACCCATGTATGACATTTGGCAATATACTACTGTCTTCAGTAGTTGTACTGTAAAAGGTTAACACTTTGACAACCATCACTATTGCAGTCTGGCTTCTTTCTCTGATCCACCTGCCCCTTGTTGGTGTTTGCCTACGTACACCACAGAAACACCGCACTCTGCGGTAGCTCAGCGGTTTAGCCCTGGCAGCAGCCCTGTGCTTATGACAATTTAGTTAGCCAAGCATGCTTTCGCTTCTATCAGAAATGGCATCTCACTCTCACTTTTACAGAGCTGATTCCAGGCATCCTCCTCATTCAGGCTCACTTGTGCAAAAGAACACACCGAGACACAGCTTCTTCCATGCTGTTATCTGCAGAGCTCTGCCTCTGCCGGGACTAGGACAGTCTTCTAGTCACATTTGCATGTGTTGGCCGTTTTGTCAGTCTTACCTCAGCTTTACCGCATGTACTTTAAAAGTGAGTAATCCACAAGTAAGACTGCTAATACCAGCAGCTAGAGACAGGGCAGCACTATGTACACTCCAACACAACCAACTGTTTTCCTCTTCTGAGACAGAAGGAAATAGTCATTCGGTTTGCAGCGGTGAAACTGCCCACAATTTACCTCCACTGCAAAATTACCAGGAGATAAGGGCCGGGGGGGGGGGGGGGGGGGGCGGTATTAATTGACTAAAATTAGTCACTTATTGAGCACCAACCCAACAGTCCACCACAGAAACTAATTTTGTCTCCAAAATATAAATACAATGATTAATATTGGAAGCACTTCTGCAATTGGGATCTTTAATACCCTGGAATATTTTCAGCTAGAGGACTTGACACAGAATAGTTCTTTCTTCACAGCACCTTACTCCATCCCATGTTACTATATCCCTCTCCTCTGGCAGCACTATAAGAAAAGGCCTCAACTACAAGAAATGTGTGTGAACTTACACACTGCCATCTTAATCTTTTAGGTTGTCAGTGTGAACTCTCTTATCCATTTCAAAGGAACATGTCAGTTTTAAAGAAGAATGGAATGACAGTGACTTTAACAGATAAAATAAGCACGTATTATGAAAGACAACTATTTGCATTACATCCATCTCCCTCCTGGGTTAAGGAATATTCACTGCCCAATCACATTACAGAACTTGCCAGAGAGCAAGGAGGTGCTATCAGAATACCCCAGAACAAATTCCACTTAATCAGATTTCCAATTTGAAAGTGAAACTGCGTAGTTCTCACCACACTGCAAAATTTCCTTTTTTTTTGCCACAAAGTACGCTATATACTTATAATTCTTTTTATCTGAAAATTTTGTTATGGTCTACTGCTTTACTACAAACTATGCTGGAGAAAATTCATAGGGATGATACATAAATCTAAAAGCCTGTTAGTCATGACCTATTCTAACTTTTTTTGGAACTTATTTTAACACCACTATGAAAGATTTCAAAAACAATTTTGCCATGCTTACTGTCATTATCCCTTTTAAATTAAGTTTCAGACTGAAAACTGCATGGAGTCAGTGTTAAATCAGTCATGACCAGGTTTACATCTTCATTTTAAGTACAGGACTGGAAATGAAAGAACTATGTGCGGCAATAATTACAGTGTAATTTGAAAACCTCTAGTTCACCAAAACTGGAAAGAACAGGAATAGAAGCACAAGGCTTCTGCTCTTAGACACCTAAACACTCTTAGAAACTTACAAATTTCTAGCAGCTGACCAATACTACAGAAAATGTGAAGCTACCTATATCCAATGAAAAACCCAAAACAACCCCTACTTGCACCAAACTTGGGTAAATACAAACCTTAGGGGCAAGGTCAGCACAGGAGAAGTCTGTAATAATAATAAATACACGTGCTGTGGGTCTGCTTCACCTGCCAAGCAGAGACCGTAACAATGACACTACTGGCAAGGGTCTGCAGCGCAGCACCAGCCTAAGTGAAATTGAGTCATGCGCTGTATTCTAGTGTCTGTTACAGATGAAGCCACAGACCTGTCAAATCTTCCTGGTACCACCATAAGCAATACAAAGGCAGCAGAGACAAAAATTTTATTTTTCATACTCCTCGTTAATTTCTTGAAACCTGTGGTGCCTTCACTTCAAGATGGGTACAGCAAAAGAAGGAACCTCGCTTAAACGCTATCTATTTTAGTGAAGAGGGAAAGTCTGATAAGCAATAATTTGCTTCTAATTATTAATTATGGTTGTCTCAGTTGGTCTGTGACCTTTATTAATCAGACCCCAATGCAGTACAGCTTACATGACTGAGCTGGACCAAACTGAGAGCGTCTCTTCCATGCTTAATTTACAATGATTCTTCATAAACCTGTTTGATTAACACAATTACACTGGCCACATAGGCATATGAACCAATTTTTCTTCCTAACAGCTGTTGGAGTTGTAACTAAGACCTACACAGACTAGTAAGAAGCAAGACTTCAACTCCGACTCACCTCTCTCTGAGACTCTTGTGATATAGAAATAGTTGGTACAATCACAAACTCGCATAGTGATGGGCAAAACGGTGTCACTGAAACCATAAATCTAACCTGCTATGTGGACGTTTACTGAAACTACTAAATACCCTAGTTTTAGCTTGCCACATATTTACAGTTTATAAGAAGACATATCAAGGTAACACGTAGATGCATTTTACATAGAATAATTTCCTCAAGGACCTTGTGCATGAATCCACAGATACAGCAACACGTGTATCTTTTTCATCTATACCCAAGCTCTTATCTAATAACCCTTGTGTACGTTGAAAACAACATCCACACAAACCCTGTGCAGACGTATGGGTCCGTATGTGCACAAACATACATTTTCACAGTCTTCCTATACCAGCTTTCCTCTACTAACACACAATACAGGGTCTTCGAGCTCTTCCCTCTGCATTTATCAGTGCCCCCCTAGATGCAATGTGTACGCCCTAACCCCCCTTCCTCCAAAGCCCTTCCGAGGTGATCACACCGCACACAGCACCGGCGACGACTCCAGGAGCCCTCCTTCCACCCCCGCCCAGGACGAAGAAAGGGACAGGAGCACTAACCTAGTCACCCCTTCCCCGGGGCGGGACGCTCCTTCCCCCGCACTGCCCTCACCCCCACGGGCAGGGCAGGCTGTCACCCCTGCCCCGCACACTCACCCCCTCCCCTCCCCTCCCCTCCCCTCCCCTCCCCTCCCCTCCCCTCCCCTCCCCGCCCGGCTCCCGGTTCCCGCGCCCCCGCCCGGCAGGTGACGCCCGGCCAGCCCCGCCGCCTCACCCCGGGGCGGGGCCCAGCCTCGGCACCCCCGAGGGCAACGGGGGGTCGCACCCTGGGGAGGGAGCTCCTCGCTCGCTGCCCTTCCCGCCATACCGGCCACACCAGGGCCTCGCCCGGGAGGGGCAGCGGCGGCAACGGCGGCGGCGGCGGAGGGGGGAGTTGGGGCGGGTGGGGGTGGGACGGGCCGGCCCGGTTGCCAGGGAGGAGGCTCGGGCTCCGGCCCCGCACAGCGCCCACGACGAGATGAGAGGGAGGCGGGCCAGCGGCGGAGCGCGGTGCGGGGCGTCCCGTCCGGAGGAAAAGAGGCAGGGGGGCGGCGGGAGTGGCGGGGGGGGGAGCGGCGGCGGGGGCTACGGGTCGGTACTCACTCTCGTCAGGCAGCTGATCGAGCTCCGCCATCTTGAACGAGCCGCGCCGCTTTTTCAAAGGCTGCCTGGCGCGGTGCATTCTGGGGGAGGAGACGGGGCCTTGCGCGAGGCGGCGCTGCCGCGCGGGGAGGGCGCCCGCGGGCCGGGCGCGTGCGCGGGGAGGGGCGGGAGGCGTTAACGGGCGCTCGGCGCCCTCAGGAGCCGCCGGCGGAGGTGAAGGGGTGGAGCGCGCAGGTGCTCGCCGCCGCGCTCTCGGGACGCCTGGGGAGGGAGAAAGGTGCTTCATCCCGACACCCCTCGGTGCGAGGGGTACGACGGCTGTGGCAGAAACTGTATGCTTCCCGCCGCAGGCCTCCTGCATGGCGGCAGGGTGAGGGGGAGAACGGGGGAGTGGCAGCTCCGGGGGTGTTGGGCTGTCGCTGGGCCCAAGGTGCCAGCCCTGCTAGCTTAGTGTCTTTAAACAGTCCTAATGTTACTATCCATCTTCCTTCGTTAAATAATGTTTTTTTTTGCTGAACTGTATTTACTTCTCTCTGCTTTTTGCTGCTCCATGCCTAATCAAAACGATTGCAAAGGTTAAGTAAGTGATAGCCACTCAGGTAAGTGATATTTACATGCAAAGGAGCAGCAAGTGATAAGAATAGGAAAAAAAAAACCCAGCTGTAAGCTGTCGCAGCTCTGTCATCATGGTGTGTGTCACTCTTCCTGGAGAGGTGACGGAACTGCTCATGGTGTCCAAGGCCTGAAGGTCAAGGTCTAGTTTGTTCTCACCCAGCACAAGGACGGGAGCCAACAAGAAGCCCTGGTGGTGGACAGTTATTGCCCAGTGCTGCTGCTGCTTGTCTTGGTCTGCCCTCTTATTGCAGTCCCCAACCAGCACAGCTGAAAACTTTCTGTGAGCAGGGGAGATGGTTTCCTCCTGTAGTCCCCTCAGGTCTCTGTACTACAGTGAATGTGAAAGTTTCTGCATCAAGAAATCTAAACGTGGAGCTGCTACGGTAAACCACAAGCACCCAGACTTTCTGTGTACTGGGCTTTGACAAAAGTACCTGCTATTACTTATATCGACCAAAATTCCTTTTTTAAATATATGAAAAGGCAAATTGAAGTTCAAAATAGAAGTTAACATTGTCTCTTGGTCAAGGCTCAAATCAAGTGTCACATCTTGACCATATTGCCAACAGCAGCACAGTGTTGTGCAAAATGCATGCTATGCCCAGTTGTTTGCATCTCTTTTAAAGCACCTAGGCAAAACCAAGGATTCTGCAAAGCACAGAATCTAGAGACATGGAACAGAGTTTTTAATTTGTGTTCTTAATTTGCTAATGAAATCAGATGACTAGGCACTCTAGCAGTTTGAGAGGAAGAGGATATAGGTCGTGTTATTGAAAAACTTTAGAAAAATAAGAATAATAAAAAAATCAATGCTGGCCTTGTGCTTAAGAGGAAAAAAGTGAGGTTTTAAGAGAAGAAACAAAGTGAATAAAGTCCTTTAGAAATTCCCCCAGGGCTTGCGAGGTACATTGTAGTTAAAAAACAAATGGTAAAAAGACAAAGCCTAGCCTGCATTTCCATTTCCACCATGTCATTTTGAAATGCTGTTAAAACAGCCTTCCTTCCCCTTAGCTCTCAAATGGTCTAGAATGCTTCAGCGATGGCTTTCCTACATGGCACAGCACAAACCAAAGCAACTACAGGGGAGAGATGGCAAAGCAGCATAAGCATAACCCTAAATAATCTAATGAGAAAAAGCAATGAAACAGCAATCTGTGCTACTTCGAAGGCAAAAGCTATGCTTAAACCCTGGACAATTTTCCCATTTAATCAAACACCAAGGCCACCCAGAAGCCCTGACCTGGACCAGACCTTTTCCAGGCTCAGGTAGACAATTGCGTGTTAACAACACTAATACTTTTCCTGTATTTCAGCCTCCTTGTTCCATGGGTTCTATGTTAATGCTCAACTAAAGAGTGTCAACACTGAGACTTCCACGGTTGACAGAAGACACTTGATCGTCCACGAGGTTTTTACTGCTGTGCTTTGTATACCTTGTCATCGGGTCTCGCTGTGCTAAAAGCGACAGTTGCCCAGTGCCACCCTGACACCAGAGCTTTCACCAAGGCAAGGGGAGGGAAGAAAAGTCTTCTTCAACACAGCCACATTTTGCAACAGTCCTCAGAACCTGAGTTTCTAGAAGGGAAAGATGAAAAAAGAAACAAAAAACACCCTCATGCCTTTCAGGGCTTCGGGCATTTTGATAAAAACAGATGGAACAGGCTGCCCAGAGAAGCTGTGGATGCCTCCTCAACCCTGGAAGCGTCCAAGGCCAGGCTGGATGAGGCTTCGAGCAACCTGGTCTAGTGGGAGATGTCCCTGCCCATGGCAGGGGGGTTGGAACCAGATGATTTTTAAGGCCCTTTCAAACCCAAACAATTTCTATGATTTGCTCCTGCTCCCTGCCAGTCATCTTAAAAATTACTAGGTCAGAAGGTAGAATTCATCTTCCAACAACATGATGCTGGGTATTCCTTCATTTCATTCCAACAGCTGCATTTGGAAAATACCTAGCAGTAGTTATTGCCTCTCACTGTGTTGAAAGGGTAACAATGGTCAACACTGTATTTATGAAGGTTCTTACTATAGAAGACCTTCTATATCTTGGCCTTCTATGAATTTTCTATATTCTGTTTTCTCATTTTGCCTGGGCATGCTGTTTCCAAGGCACACAAACACAAGCCTGTTTGACAAAGCTGTAGCCAGTGCCATTTAACAGTATGAAAATACACTTCTTTTTTTTTTAAATTTATTTTACCTTTCTGGCAAATTTGTGGTTTACGCTTGGGTGACGTGGAAATGACACAATTAACCTTACAGACAGGCACGGTGACTGAGAGCATCTGCGCTCCTTGCTAACCACCTGCCATCAGGCCCTGCTGACTCACCTGCCTTGCACAGACGAGGCAGGTCCTGAAACAGGCTTCCCACATGCCATTCGCTTTCCCAGAGGGTCACGTCAGGCAACTGCTCTTAATGGTGCGCGCCAGAACGCTGCAGAAAGCACTTCCGTGCTCCCACTTCTCCTTAATTACTGCAGAGGATATTAAGACAAGGGTTACACCACCCACTGATCAATGCCTTCAGAGCCTTGTCAGCACAGTGCAGGTAAGGCTCCATCCCAGGGATGATTAGGCTTTTTCTCGCCGCCCCTAGGCAGGCAGTGGTAGTGGGAAGAAAAGCACAGACAGCTGGGGGAGGAGTGTGCTCTTCAGACACTGAAGCACGTTCTTGTGAAGTCTGAGTCCTGCTGCATTAATCACCTTATGAAATTAAAATTGGTAATGAGGGGGCGGGGGAAGCAGTAGTTTCCCTTTCAGTTGTTGGGAAGCCATTCCTTCTTTGCGCTTTCAGCTTGTACTCATGCACCTCACTTTCTGTGAAAGTGACCCAACAACTGGCTCACATGCTACCTTCACACTGGAACGAATGAAAACCAGCAAGTCTTCTTGGCTGGGATCTATATCTCTGCATTTCTTCTCATAGGTGCCGCTGCATCTCCAAAATGACCATTTCTGGAGAAGTAGCCTGGCATTTACATGAAAGTAAAGGACACACAAGCTCTCAGTCAGATGCACAGTGTAAAGTACTTTTTTATGGGCATAACAGGAGTGAGAGTATAGTGGACCACAAACATAGAAGCCATTTAAGCAAAATACTAAGTAGGATATAAATTGGCCACAAAGAAACTTCAGCAGAACGATTAGAACTCGCAGTGGGAGGTTTGGAAGTCTTCTGAAAGAAAGCTGAAGCAAAGACCTCAGTAGTTACAAACACTGCAGGACTCATTTAAAAACATGAGTACAACTCTTTATGGTATTTGAGAAAGTTGGATATGCCCAGAGGTCTTTTTCACATATACATTATTTGTGAGGTTTTTTTTCCCCCTGTCCTCTGATTAGAAACAGAAAGGGGGAGCTGGAATTTCATTAAAGGCTGTACCATCTAATTTAAAGATTGTTTTATGGCTGATGTATCAGGTTAGGTGACCAGTGCTGTATTTTTTTTCTCAGCCACTTCTTTCCTGCATGAACTCGGCTAAGTCACAATTTACAGACTGCCAATCTGTAAGCCTAGGCTGGCTTTTTTCAGTTTACTCAATTTATGTAAACTGCAGGGGCTACCTCAACATATGCGAGCCATTGTACAACAGAGCCTTCTGACATGCTAAACAAAGATAAAATTGTTAAATATTTATAAATTGCTGCTTTCTGTAGCATAACATTTAGATCAGAAGTCAATCCTCAACATCCTTCCTCTGAAAAAAAGCAGGACGTCATGGGACCTAACGTCTTGACAACTCGTTCCTTTCAAGTAATTTTGACAGAAATGGGACTACCTATTCATCCAGCTCTGCTTCATGCACATACTCCAGGAGTGATGCCTTCAGTGGTTGTCACCGCGCTGTTCTTCTCAGCCTGGCCCCAGGGAGAGTCTGGCTGCATGCTGGGTCACAGCAGCACCAGCGCCTGCTTTCAGGAGCAGCGGGGCTGCTTTGTTGACCAGACAGGCTGTCGGCAGAACCGGCGCCTGAATTCACATTAGATTCTGCTGCAGGACGGTCCCACCAGGGCTCTCCTATGGTCCCTAAAAGGCACCTGCTGCCTCTTCGTGAAGTGCTGTCCCACTGTATCTTTTACTGCTGTAGTTGTGAGGTTGGAAACAGCATGGGATAGAATTGCCTGTGCTGCAGTTATAACTGAGTGCTACACACACATTGTAAAATGCTCCTTGTGCTGCTTGCATTGGAATAAAAGGGAACTTTGAGCCAGCCATCTCTGGTACATATGACAGAGGGAACCGCAAAAACACCCACCTTAGGTTCCTGGTTGCAAACTGACCTGTAAGATGGTCTTTCTTGGGGGGAGGGAGGAATCTATTTCACAACTCAACTGAATCAATTCTCATGTTCTCTTTCAGAGACTGACAACATTATACTTAAGCGACAAGTTTCTGTGGGAAGCAAAGCAATGATTAGCCACTTGTTAAACTACTGAAGAACCAGAAGACAAGGGCTGCTCTCTTCACTTCCTGTCAAAATCCATTAGCACCACCCTCAACTGATTCATTTGTGCTGAACTGTCCTCAAGCCATTATGACTTACCCAGTCCTTCCACATTTCCTTCTCTCCCTGACAGCAGCTTTGTTTTCCATCTACGACTCCTCATCCTCCTTTCCTTCAGGGGTCTTAGAAACAGCTGCACCACAAGCAACAACTTTGGCTTCAAATTGCTTTTTCAGAAGGCACTGGGATGTGATAAAGTTTTAGGAAACGGATCTGTTGTTTCCACACAGGTTACCAAAGACTGAAGCTGCAATCGTCAGAACGAGCTTTAACTGTCTCTTCTTGAGATGGGAACTGCCATAGCGGAGGAGATACTGAATGCAACTACTAATGCAGAGCTGTCCTTGGGGATCAGCCAACTTGCTCTAATAGTTCAGGGAAATCAGTAATTTTTGAAGAGAAAGAACTGATGTTGCTCTATAGTGAAGTACTCCCAAATTGCTCAATGACTTAGTGAAAGCAAGAAGTAACAAACATGACTAAACATTGAAGTTATTAGTTTATATTGATCTTCAAGACAAGGCATTTGGGACTACTCTGTGGAGTGGTAACAGACCTCACTCTAGCTCATGATGAGTGAAGCTTGAGCCCAAACTCAACTTATGGCTTTGTTAGGACTTCAGTCTACAACAACCAACTTACATCACATTGAAGGTAGATATTTAAAGGAGGTTTATTGGGGCTAATACTAAATTCAAACAGCCACAAGATCATTTTCTATGTTTACCACACCAACTGTTGACAGATATCTCAGTGTAAAGTCCAAATTTTCATTTCACCATGACTTTCTGAAACGTGACTACAGATTTCAATATTTGGCATTTATCTTCAGAGAGAGATACCATGTTTAAGAACATTCTACCAAATACATTTAAATCATGACTCAAAACCAAAACAATTTGGAAATTTTGAAACATAAAGCTGTTAGTATGAAATTAGCTTTTATTTTTTACCTCAAAATAAATGCACATTTATTGTTTATTGAAATGAAAACTGTAAAAGGGTATATTGAACATGAGGGAACCCTAACAGAGCAAATACCGCAAACATCCTCAAGTTCCTTTTGCTGTTGCCCAAGTCTGGCTAAAAATACATGCTTGATTTTCAGTGTTGGGTTTGGGTTTTTTTTGCCAGTTTGGCCAATTAAAAGAAGCACTTGAAAGCCCCCAAATTAGAAGTGGTATAAAACAAAAACAGGTATTCGTTCTCATCAGAATTCAGGTCCATGTATTGCCACACGTTTATATAAAACTTTCACTAAGTGTTGTACTAATTAGGATTTAGTAACCTCTTCTGCAGTTTAGCTCTTGATACCTTGGTAAGAGAAGTCAATGCTTAAGCATGTCAGAAGTCAGCGCTATAGTGTAACTACAGTATAACTCTAACAGGGCTTCTAAATACTGTTCACCAGAGTGATGTCTTATAGTTGAATTTCAGTTTCAGCAGGTACTTCAGATTTACCTGAGCAACATCATACACAATATACCTGGGAAGGATGTTAAGGAATCATTACGGTTGTTGATATTAGTAACACAGGAAAAACCTCAAAACACAGTCAAACCACGCCTTCAAACTGAGGTTACCATACAGATACCTCTGTGATTAAGTAGTTCTAACAGCTCAAGCCACAAATCTTTAAATTTGACTTTTCTTTGGCTCTCAAAATGATTTACACAATAGTCAGAAACAAACAACTACCAGTCAAATGGAGAATTAAAAATGGTGCAGCAGGAATCCTGAGTGACAAGCAGGTGAACTGACTTTACATACAGGGCTCTAACTCTTGAAGATGATTTTTTTTGTCAGCCAGAGCCATAACACGCAACACCTCTCTCACTATCTAAGCAGTGGACTGACGTAGCCTAGATGAGATTTGCAGCTACAGTTACAGTTGTAGCTCTGCTGCTACATTCCAGCACAAAGTCATGAATGTCCTCGTAGTTTTCCCACGAAAAAACCCAAACTGGAATTGCAGAGAAGAGCTCTACAATGGTTGTCAGTGCTCGCACATTCTACAACTGCACCACGCCATTTTATTTTTTTCATAAGGCAGTCCCAGCTCACCTGTTTCTCTATGCTTTAGAACTCAAACTGGCCTCTGGTCCCAATTTTAGACTAAAAGCCTCCCCATTAAACACAGTGTAATACAAAATGAATGGACATCCTGTTACCTCCATTAGCTATTATTAACTATATTACATGTTATCATCTGACCAGGACAGATGCTGTCAAACAGAATCACAGAATTGTTGAGGCTGGAAAAGACCTCTGAGATCATCAAGTCCAGCCTATGACCCAACATCATCACATTATTGCCATGAGTTCTATTGCTAAGACTGCTTGTAAGAGGAAAAGAGCTCACCAAGAGAGAAGGCAGCTTCTGCACAACCCAGAGGTTTTATTATTGGGTTACTTGCTTTACTGGCAGTGAAGAGACTGATCTGGGACCCGAGACATCACTTATTCTTATGACCTCTTATGAATGTCAAGCACACGTTCATTTGGGAAGGTTTAGATTGGGTATTAGGAGAAATTTCTTCCCTGCAAGAGTGGTGAGGCATGGGAACAGGCTGCCCAGGGAAGTGGTGGAGTCACCATCCCTAGAAATGCTCAAAAAATGTGTAGATGTGGCACTTTAGGACATGGTTTAGTGGTCATGGTGGTGTTGGGTTCACAGCCAGGCTTGATGGTCTTAGAGATCTTTTCCAACCTTAATGATTCTATGATCGGGAGGCAGTTCTATCTAGAAAGAGGCTTATGGCTACATCTCTGATGAGTTTACCTCAATATTTGCAAAGGGTCTAGGGAACACAAGAGAAACTGTGTGATGAGAGACTTCATCAAGCCAGAGCTGTGGCTTCCCCACCTCCACTTGGCCAAGCTGGCCAGCCACAACACTATGAGGAAGAAACCAGACCAGAGTGATGTGAAACCACAGTCTGCATTCCCCTGCCCTTGTGCTGGCACATCTCTGGACAAGACACTACTGGCCACTCCAATACCTTCAAGTACTAAGTCCTATTGGGACAACAGCTATTTGCTATGTGCACCGTTTCCTTTTTTTGCAGAATTACAATTCAGGTGTGACAACCATAAAATCACCTCCCTTGTCGCAGACTCTAAATTGCGAGTCCTCCAAAGCGGATCTAAAAAGAAACAAAACAGTGTGCCAGAACTCCTGACTGACATTAACGAGGACCTGCTGAACTCGGCAACACTCAAACACGGCGTGCAGCCAACAGAATAGGAAAGGATACTCATTATACAGAAGACAGGTATCATTAATTCCTGTTGAGATCCCGTTCCCCAAGGGAACCTCCACACCACCAAGGGTAGTGGTGGCTGTGGGGTCAGGCGCAGTTTTGCCCAAGCCTAGAAAGGGAAAAAACATTAGTTACACATCTAGAAGGCGATCACATACTTTGGACAATAAAGAAAATGACTCAGCCGCCAAATATTACTTCACAGATATTTTCAAATGCTAACCAAATGCAAAAGTGTCTTAAAAAGAACACAAATAATATAGTCTGTTTAGTTAGTTCAGCATCACTGTATTTATAGTACTTGTACTCTGCTACATGAAAAATTAGACTTTTGGCTAAAACAGACCAAACTTACAGCTCTCATGCCCTAGGTCCATTAATGAAAACATGCACATTACAGCATTTTCAAAAAGGTAACAATTCTTATCCTCTTTAAACTCTTCAATACAAATCTGATTTGACATCCATAATACCATGAGTAGTATGCATTGAAAAAGATGATAAATCACATTTTATTCTATTTTAGGAGACTGATTTTTTAAGCCTCTCAAACTGAACAGTTTAAGAAAATCTGCTCATTACCGAATGTTACTGTTCTCCATTCTCCCATCTCACTACAGAAGATGGCCATGATTATCAATTCTTTTGCTTGAATTAGAGAGCTAAGTCTTTTCTCTCATCATCTTTTTCAGCACAATATACCGATACTTTCTGCAGACAGAAATGTAATGAGAACAGCTGTTCCATCTGAACTTTTATTCTTAGATTTTCCCTTCTCTCCAAGCCTTCTAAGGCACTTTGAAAGCCGAACAATTGTTCTTCTGATCTAACAAACCTCACATCCTTCTTCTAAAACACATAATGCTGTTCTGATGAAAGTAAGAAGTTGAAGAATGCACTTTATATTTTCTCTCGCGTAATATCAAATGAAAGCTTCCTCAGGCAACACATTAAAACTTCAGTCTTAGCATTCCAAATGTACTAACTCCCATTTCAAACCACCATATATATGTACACAGATGCAACTACAGGGCAACATTATACAAACTCTTAAAGGAAGCACAGCTATGAAATGACTAAATGCTAAGCAAAGAGCCACAGAACAAGTTTGTTATCAACATCAGACTAGTAACGACAACTACGAATTCTTACCTTTCACACTGTGTTTTCCCTTGGGCAATTTTGTTATGTGAGAAGCATTCTTTAGCTCATACCTGGACAGTACAAAGAACACAACATAGCATTTTACATTCATTTTAAACTACCTTGGTGAAAAATCTTTTTCAGGCTTCACTTTATGGTAAATTAATATGAAGTTAATTTAGATTCCGCTCTTCCATAACTCAACAGCATTCCTTGTCTCAGTTACTAATTTCAATGACATTGGCATTTAGTCTAAAAGTCTAAACCTGCAACACTGATTTTTTGCCCCACCAAACAGCCCTCGTTCTAAGAAAAAAAAAGAAATCTTGTTTCTAAAGAAATACAAGGCACTCTTTCTTCACACTGAAGAAAAGCCTTGCAGTTTTAGCATCACCTTCTACCATGATATATTAAGCATGCTTGGCAAATACTCTTTGTAAGTTACTTACATATTTCCAAGGGCAACTTCTCCCAGCAGTATTAAGCCTATGGGATCAGCTTGAGACGTGTGACAGTAGTTGGCACTCTTGGATACCATGTCTGCAAAATAGATGCCCTTCCCAAACATGTAGCCAGTCTGCAAGAAGGAAGAGGAGTGGGTGGTGGGGTGGAGAAGATAAGAAGGTTGAGACAATAACACAAAGGTAGCACTGAATCCACGTGGCTGGGCTCCCCAGAGAGCAACTCAAGCTCTTGTGGACACCAGGCAGCAACCCACTCCGGACACGCAACATTGCCAAATGATAACACTAAGCCCTCCCCACCCAGAAATTCTCCTATTTAGGTTGTCTCCAACTGTGGCCACCTCTGCGCACAGGGATGAAGGCAGCCAGAGAAGATCTCTCTGTTTAACGTACCACAGGAGCTTCGGGGGGAGCAATCCGGAGACCCTGCGAGAGGATACCGGCGAAGTTGGTGGTGCGAGAACCGTGCCACAGCAGCTGGCGATTATGAAGCTGCTTAAATGGTTTGTAACGCTGACTCTCGCCTTCACGCTCAATCCTGAAGATCTTCAATCCGAAAAAAGGACAGGAGGAAAAAGAACAACCAAGCAAATAAACCATTACCTTCATGCAACTAATCAGATTTTAAAAAAAAAAAAAAAAAAAAAAAAAGCCAGACCAGAATACACAGTAATCTGCCAGGATAATTGATCCAGATGTTTTTTTACTATTTGCAGTTTTCTATGTCATACTAGCATAAAAGAGGTAGCATTGATCACACAGGACTTGTTATTGATTACTTCTCCACCTTCTCTTCTGGTTTTCATGAGACTATAGTTTTCTGAAAGTTCATCCAATGAACTAAGGCTCAATTTTAGATGGTGATTACTCCTCCACCACTTTTTTGAGGCCAATTAAGTTAAAATAAAAACAACCCCAAAGATACCTCAGTAAGCTTAAGACTCATATCTGTCTACACTTTTGCTGTTCTATTAAATAGCAATTGGTCTGTCAAATCATCCCTTCAAAGGACATGAGATAAGCTACTGAAAAATAAAAGGAAACTGTGAACAAGTAAGTTGACTTGGAAGAATCCATCTTCATAAACTTAAATCCCATTATTGCCCAGCTTACATCCACAACTTTGAGATCATATGCATTGTGAGTAGCAGCATGTGTGTTCTTCACATATTGTTTAATAATCTTGGCTTCTTCTGAATCTTTGTCAACAACCTGCAAAGAGGCAAACAAGAGAAGCTTCTTTAGCACACAAACTAGGAGGCTTCTTATAAGGCAATGACATCCACCACACACTTGCAGCTCCCCACTTTAAGCTTCCTGTATCATTTGGGTGGAAATTTATTCCCAGCTATAGAGGAGAAACACAGGTACACAGACCACACTCAGTCACAGAACGTCTGAGATGGGAAAGCACCTCTGGAAATTGAGATGATTTCCAACTCCCCTGCTCGAGGCAGGGTCAGCTGGAGGAGAGGCTGCTAAGGGTTGAGTCCAGCCAGGCTTTCAACACCTCCACAGAACAGAGTTTCCACAGCCTCTCTGTGTAGTTTTCCAGTGTTTGGCCACATTAAGCAAGCAAACAAAAAAAACCCAAACACCATCAATGACAAAAGTTTTTTCTTCTGTTTAAACAGAATTTTCCACATTTCAGTTAGTCCTATTGCCTCTCGTCACTGGACACCACTGAAAAAGAGTCTCTGTCTGTCTTTTTCATCAGGTATTAATAGACATTGATTAGATATCCCTTGAACCTTCTTTTGTCCAGGTTAAACAGTCCCAGCTCTTTAATGCTCCAGTCCCTTAACCATCCCAGTGGCCAGTCATTGAAACCAGGCCAATACATCTTTCCACTTACAGTTTAGGTGATTTGCTACACTACAAACTAACAGGACATCAGCTTGTATTCACAGTTACTCAATTCCTTTTATTTCCTTTACCTTAATATCAGTTCGAAGTTTTTCATAGTTGATGTCAATTGGGTCTTTATCTCCATCTTCGTTTCCACCTCTGAGAAGGCTGTAAGCAACCTCAATATCAAGCAAGTTGTCCAACATCTGCACTTTAGCCTGAAGAATTTAAAAAGGTTATTTTATTTGTGCCTTTGACATGTTCAGAGCCACTCTGAAACACCCGAATTTATAAAAGTGTACAGGAATCACTGGTCTTACAATGCCACCTAACAGCATAACATCACTGCTGTGGTTTGGTTTTTTTAAAATAAAACAGCATATAGACTTAAATATACTAAAATATACACACACATATGCATATATATA
The DNA here is from genome assembly GCA_020746105.1 of Trogon surrucura. Classification (NCBI taxonomy): domain Eukaryota; kingdom Metazoa; phylum Chordata; class Aves; order Trogoniformes; family Trogonidae; genus Trogon; species Trogon surrucura. Next base: position 108,170,807 of record CM036618.1, read on the forward strand.
AATAGGTCATAAGTATATAATATTTGTGTCTTCTAATATCTTACACATACAATTATTTGTATATTTATACAAACATAAATGCACATAAACAAAAAGATATTCTTAAGGAAAACAAGCTTAACCTGATGAAAGCATGAGGATAAAGTTAAGTCTTACAACCTCACAAATCCCCGGTGCTAGATGTCTGTTATCAGACTTGTTGCCTGCAAACAACATACTGTTCCCAGTCAATACCTGAATGTATTCCAAGTTGTTTAGGAGAGGTGGTTTCTTCATCCCAAAGTCATGAGGAATCAGGGTATAGAAGCGGTTGGAGAGGTCCAAGATCTGGGATTCTGAACCACTGTCAGAAACCGCCTAGACAAGACAACAAACACCAAAGAAAATTACCAACTAAGATTAAGTCTCTACAGCAACAGATACACACAAGATACTTGAGGACTAATACACAGAAGCAGCAATACAAATAGTGTTAATGTTGTAACTCTCACAGAACTAAAAAAGGCAATTCTACTTCATTGTTTTGCATGCAGTAAATCACAGTACTAGCAAATAAATACGCAGAATTTCTGGTATGAGAAAAATCTAGTGGAGAGTATATTTCTGGAAGGCAATATAAAGGCTTGTGGATATGGAAGGGATGCATGTTCTTGGCAAGATTCTGGTCTACTCTAACAGCTGAAGTAAAACTGCCCTTCTCTATGCTTTGCCAGGGAGTCCTTGACAAAAAATGAGGTATGCTCATACACTTTTGCAAACTGCTCAAGCAATACTATTTAGTGATTCTTGGAAAGGTCCAGATCATACTGTGTAACTACAGTTATATCATCAAGACAGACCCTTTCCTGTGACAGCTTAACCTTTATTCTCATCCTCAGACAGATTTCTCTGAGGTGGAAACACCCGGTTGCTACTGTATCTGGCTTCATTTGTTCAACTGCAATTTATGTCTGGCTCAGCCTGAAGTTTGTGCTACAAAAGTGTGAAGGATACAAGTACTGTCCAAACTGGTACAACAGGAACAAGAACTTGGTTACATATGGAAGTCACATCCAATTCTCCAACAAGAGCAAGCACGATCTTTGTACACACAGCTCAGCAGTTACCCCACTCTAAGCCCAGAACAACTTCTGAATCCTCCTCTTCTTCTAACATCTCTTCCATGCTCACCTGCTGAACCTCATTAAGGATGGAGTATGCGCTCTGGATCTGTCGCTTGCTCAGTTTTCCCAATGGCATCTTCTGCAGGTCAATCTGATGGAAGATATAAATGGTTAAAACAAGATTTCGCTATATTAAAACCATTGCAGCATTCCCTCTCTAGTTTCTAGGGAAGAAATATCTCCATCCTGGTAGGACTGGTGACACAAAGAATGGAAACATTTCAGACTCAGTACTAATCTCTATGGAAGAAGGAATTATGTGAGAAGGAGAGCCCACACTACTAGGGCAACACAAAAATAGGGTACCAAGTGTCTGGCTGGAAGTTTAATATTGACCTGGTGTCAGATGGATTCCTCAATCACTTCAGTAACCATACATTTGAGGCTGGCAAAGAAGCAAAACTAAATGAAATAATTCTTGTTCATAAGGTCTCGGAGTACAACCTAGATATCTTTACCTTACAATTACCAAGGGTCAAAAGCAAAGATGCTTCATACTCGTTAATGAAAAATAAACCAAAAATAAACCCAACCCTAATTAAAAGCAATGTCTTGGTTGCCTGCATTTAGAATCACAGAATCATTCAGAGATCAACCGTCAACCTAGCACTGCCAAGTTCATCACTAAACATCTCTAAGCACCACATCTACATGTCTTTTAAAGACCTCCAGGAATGATGACTTAACCACTTCCTTGGGCAGCCTGTCAGAGTGCTTGACAACCCTTCCAGTCAAGAAGTTCTTTCCAATATCCAATCTAACCTCCTCTAGTGCAACTTGAGTCCATTTCCTCTTGTCCTATCACTCATTATTGGCAGAAGAGACTGATGCCCACTTTGCTACAACCTCCTTTCAGGTAGTTGTAGAGAACAATAAGGTCTCCCCTCAGCCTCCTCTTCCCTAGGCTAAACAACTCCGGTTCCCTCAGCTGTTCCTCTTAAACTGGCAGAGCTTCAGTGCCCTCCCTTGCTCACCCTTTTGCGTGAACTGCCACCCCCCACTGTTGCAATGTGCCAGGCCCTGTTGGCCCACTCTCATCCCTAGCACTTCCTAAGGGCTTATTCTACAGGTGAGGGCTTGGCCGCTGTTGTTCCTGGCCCTGAACTGGTCCCATCAGCTACTGTTGTGCAAGCTGTGAGCTCTTGGCCGGTCTGTCAGCTCCCCCCGCTCCCATGCTTCACGTCAGAGGCCTCCACTGCAGATCCTGCCAGCACCAGAGCTGCTCGCCTTGGAGACTGATTTAATTTATACGTTGCTTTTATTTGTGTGTTGATGGATCCTGGAAAAGTTTTGGATTCACATTAAATCCTTGCATAGTTAAGGACCATCTGAATGCAAAAACGTTTGACAAAAGTCAAGTCGGACAGAGTCTTTTACAAAGAACATACATATACCCTCTGGGCTCTTGACAATAACTCACTGTACACCTTGCAGGTCAAACTAGCTTTTACTTCATGGGTTTAAGGTGCAGCTCAAGGACAGAAGATCCTATGAAACCATGTATATCATGTACCATCTGGGTAACTTCCACATTGTTTATTCACCATGGAGCTAGGAAACCCAGGTTCATGCAAATCTTCTCAGCAAGCTGAACTTCCAAACTACAGACTGGTGCAAAAGCCCTGAAGTGATTTTGTATGGAGATTTCCACCCCGTACTGAGCCTAGAAGTTCCACTTATAGCTGTAGCTAAGCATACATAAAGTCAGATTCTAAGAAAAGTCAAGATGGCCTGCAAGAGACAAGACAGGCTTCAAAACTGATCATGTCCTGGGGACACAAGTCACAAAGATTAATAACCTAATAAAAACCAACTTGCAATAGGTTTGTAGCTCCCAAACTTTGGGGGCCAATACTTTCTTGTTGAGTTCCACCCACCCATGTTATCTAAACACTAGCTGAAAAATCATGAAGCGGATGTAAAACAGGCCACTTGGATGCCGTAGAATAGCTACAGACACCTATACTAACTACATGTTATACAAAATTCTAAACTAAAACATATAAGCACTAACACAAACACTAACACCTATAAACTAACAGATGCCCCCAACAACGTGATTGAGTACTCTGATCTCTTACAGAGCCCACATACAGGGCTGGAGTTTATGTCTCCTATGACTCACGAGTCATGAACAGAGCCCCATAGAGCTAATATAAACTGCATCCAAAGCTTTATCATTAGATGCATCAAAAGAGCACAGCAGCCAAAGGGCTGGGTCTAAACCAACTGCAATGACTGCCAGGTGCACTGATGGTAACATGAAGAATTAGCTTCACATCACAGATGTCTGCACTAAGATTGTCAGGAGAGGCAAAGGTGTTTGCCTTCCACCCAGGCAAGACAGGACACAGCATCAGAACAGACTCAACCCTCTAACTAGTCCTTTCACCTGGGGCAATAACGCTGATAATTGTAATAAACTCCTCTATGCTTGGTGAGGTAAATCCCTTGAAAGCTAAATTAGAAGCAGGAAGACAAATGGATCAGATAAATCTATTGTTGTGTAATGGAAAGAGTAAGAATTTGCTAGTTTTGGCAGAGCAAAAGTGCCTGGATGGAATGAAATGCTCAAGGTGAGGCCGATTAAAGGAACCGAGTTTCGAGGATGCACAAAACCCTTTAACTATGAAAAACATTATTTCCTCTAACTGAAAACAGCTGTTCAGCAGCAACAGTACAGGACGATAAATCTAATAGGAAGACAAGTCCATCTGGACTCCCAGGTGTCTTGTAGATCTGCAGATGGTGTGAATTAACAAAAGTTTCAACAGAGTTCTACAAAACCAAATTACATCAGATGATGATCAGATCGGAATCTTTAGCCAGTTCCACTTACAAAGAATTATTAAGAGAAAGTTAAAAGAAAGAGAAAAGTTAAGAGAAAGCTAAAAGAAATTAAGAAGACTTTGATGTAAAGAACAAGATACAGGAGAACACAATTAAACCAAAATACTATAAAATGTTGGGCAAGCCATCTGAAAGTGTTCAGACCAGCTGTACAAAATGGTGCAAAGCCTGTTCTGAAACGCAAACACACAAAATACCAATACAAAGAGCAAACAACAGCTGCTTAAATATGAAGTCTGAGGGCAGGATAACTAAGCTCGCTGAAGAAAACTGAAATTTGATATTTAGAATTAAATCAGTTTGAATGGTTGCATCAAAACTGCAGGATCTCTGAGCACGAGTCAAACGACTTCTATGCAAGGAGAGACAGATGATACTGCTAGGCCACTCTCTGAAAGCTTGTTAGAAGCATGGACCAAGGAGTATGGAGGAAAGAAGAAGGGATAGAAAAGGGTATCTAGAACAAATCAGAAACACACACACCCCAAATATCTCCATTTTGGTCCTGTTCAGAATAGGATCTGGACTCAAATGTATCAAGTGGCAGCATTTCTCAAGTCTGAGCTACATGCTCATTTGCTACCTAATATCGGTAGTGCTGCCCCCTCTCAAAACACAGTTCACTGCTCACAAAAAAAAAAAGTGCCTCCAGCCTCAAGTGATCGCCAAACTGGTTATCTGTGTTAATATTTTAACAGCGTTCCGCAAACAGTGGTCACAATGCATGTGTCACTGGAAGAAAAAAACAAATAAACAACAAAACCACCACCACAACAAAAAACAACATAGAATGACCACTGATCCCAGGACCAGCAGACTGCACACATTGTAGTTAAGTTATCACACTTCCAGTGCTTTGCAAATTCTGGTCAGACTCTTATCTTTATTTTAAGGCTGTTCTAAAACTCACACTAACTTCTGGGAAGTATGATGCACCCTGGATTGCTAAGAACTTGCTTTTGGCTACGTAAGTATAATGGATGGTTAGAAGTGAGAAACTTGAATGTGTGTAGTCACCTCAAATTCCACCATCGCTTTCTTCATGCTTTCCACATCAAAGATCATCTTAATAAGGTCTTGGATTGGCTTAGCAAGTTTTGATTTCGTCCCAGCACCTACTGTCAGTTTCCTGACAGCTTCTTCATCCTGGGAGGTAAAAATAGTATCAGAATTAGCAAAATCACAAAGGATAAAAGTAACAGGCTGGCTGCCATGGTAACAACTCAACACCAATTTAGTGCATGCATACTATGACTAGCCTGAAGTTCACGGGGAGCGTGGGACATTACTGACATTTTGGAACAAACTGTGTTTAAAAATCCACCTATTCAGTAATTTGGCAGATGTTATTTCAAGAAGTGACACTGTAAAATACAAGTAGAATTATGGGAATAGGAATTCTCTGTGCATCTCTGCTTCACCACAAGCAACAGTATTAATTATTTTTTCTGCTAGTTTTCTGCTGCATAAAGACCTTGATAGCAAAAAATGACTGTTTATTTTCTTACTTTTATGACAAAATAGAGATGTAATAACTAGCTTCACTAAGTTTTTTGTACTAAAAACTGTCACAGATGAGACCAGGAATCATCAATTAGCCATAATACTATCTAGATACTTTCACGGATAGAGTGTTGTGCCAATAAAACATCTGCCAGATGCTTCAGAATATCACTGTACATTGCAGTGTAACGCTTTGCCACTGCAACATTCAAATTCCCAGACATAAAGCTAAGCACCAAGTACTTCGCAATGAAAGATGACATCCGGCAATTTGGCCACAGAAAAATTCAAAGGCTTGAAAAATATGTTCTCCGGTATCTTTATAGAAATTATCAGCATTCAACTATTTCATCTGAAAATAGTTTAAGTTACGGGTACGCCTTTAAATAAACACACAAACCCCCACTGGGCAGAAGGAAGAGAATTCATATTTAGCTTAGCTGCCTCAATAGCCAAAGCTTAACATCAATGAATAACTACTCCTTCTCAGCCTGCTCAGAATGTGCACTAAGGAGAACGCTGCATGGGAGTTCCTTCAGCATTTAGAAGGGTCTTGGATGCAGGAGACAGAAGAGAAGTATTTATTTTAAATAAAAGAAAATGGTGTTTTCAGACAATGTATGCAAAATGACTACTGAATCAAGTTCAGATTAATATCCTTAAAATCACAGAGTAAACAGGAACAAGCAACAAAAAGGGATGTCACACTGGAAAATGGAAAACTACTTAGTTTCCCAACGCATCTGTTTTAATGCATGACACTCACTGATCTACTGCTCCCTTTCTCTAGCAGAGAGAAGATGCACTTCATTCCTCAAGTTTTTTAAGCATAATTGATCCAACTGAAGAGAACAGCTACAGTGAAGCAGCTGAGCAATGCTCCACTTGGTAAAGGGACATTTCAGAGTTACCTGTCCATAATCTATTTCCAGTGGGTAGAATTTTTTTGGATATTTAGTGAAGTTCTTTGAATGCCAAGAATTGCCAGTTTTCTCTTCATACAAATTCAGGAAGTGTTCAACGGCATCTTCTTTTGAAGGCATCTGCTCCAGTTTGTTACTCCCGATTACAGTGCCCACGCGACCCCAGGATCTGAACACCCAGTATCTAGAGAAGGGAAACGTGAGGAAAGAGCAGACATAAGATACTCTGGCTCCAGACCTCAGTCCAAATGACACTGACCCTGCAACATGCGGCTGCATGCAAATCAGCTATTTGCATACTGTTAATTTTATGCCAGACATTCTCTATCACCAACTGCAGGAGAGCAACAGAAGAGCCCCCACGTATCCACGAAGTGGTGTGAAAAAATGCCCAGTGTTAACACACCAGACCTACAGCCCTGAGGATAAAGGTGTGCACAGCAGGAAAACAGAGGTTGATATCTTCAGTCTTAGTGCTTCACAAATACTTCAGACTACTGGGTGATACATTTGAAAAACTAAACACAATGCAACTTCAAGACCCAACTCCTAGAGTTCACATTTTTAGAGAAACCAGAAGCAACTCAAGCATTTGTCTGTATTACTGACACCACCTTGAGGAAGCTTCTGTAGTATTTATAGGGATACAATCAATCAATCTTTCCAATATGCCAGACAAAAAACATGGGCACTGATATCTCTCCACGTACGGAGTCACAAATCCAGACACAAAGCCCACATAAAAGAGTCAGAAACAAAAGTTTATTATGAACATGGCAAAACGCAATCAATGCAGAACTGAACCAGGGTCTCAAGAGTCTGGATTTCTGTGCATCCCTTACATGCCTAGGCAGGCAGTTTCATTTTAAAAAGTCCTCTCAATTTCTTTATCTACCCAGTAACACAACCACTGGGCAGCTCTGCACCTGATGGGACTGGAAAGCCAAACACATGATCATCCCCTGACCATTTCAGTGCATTTTGTTAAGCTTCAGGGCATGAAATTCAGGACTGCACTGTGGTAAAATAGCCAGAATCTGGCTTTGTTTCCCATGGTTACAGCTCTGCAACAAGAAGACAGGAGTAACATGGAGAACATGGGAAAGACTGCCAACATCCTTGACTGTGCATGTGGAGTCTTGATGTTAGAACACAGGAAACTTCACCAAATTCTGCTTCTGTATTTTCAAGGTCAGCCATCAGAGTGCCGTGGCCCTCCTGTTAGCCAATTATAATCCAGTCCTAAAGACACTAAGTGTACATGCCTCGCTCATCCCAGGATGCAAGAACACTACCACCTGCAATTCCACAAACTTACTTGCCTCCCAACACAGGTTTTGTCTAAACCACAAAGAAATGTCCCCACACAAACCAGAGATTTCTCCGTGGGTGGTTTGTGTTTCATTTTTTTTGGTACTTTTTGGTTGTTTTGGGGAGGTTTTGGGGGTGTTCTGTTTGTTTTGCATGTTTTGGGGGTTTTGTTTTTTGTCACTAAATATACCTATTCATATCTCCTCACAAAGACATTTTATACATGCTTTGCTTCTGTAGATGCCAAAAATACAGTATTTGTTAGAAACCAGTGAACAAAAGTATTTCTAGGGAAATCTAAACTCACCTGTTCTCTCTGTCATCCTCCAGCAGCTGCAGTTTATAATAGGAATTTGTTCCTTTCACAATATCTACTAGGCCCAGGGTTGCACTGAAAATCTTTCCACCTTTTTCAAAGACATGAGCAGAATCCTCCAAACCTACAAGGAAGAAATAAATTAGAACACAGGGGAGGTTACCATCATATGTGTCCTTCCTACTTTTGAACTCGCCCAAGTGTTTCATTAACTAGTGTGACTCTTCACAAAAATACTGCAAAACCAATGATGACATGCTCATTCAAAAACTACTCAGAACATGTTTTCTTGCTAGTAAATTGTGAGCACGGACCTTTAGATACACTGGAGTGAACATCAATTCTAACTAGAGAAAAAAAAAACAACAATCCAACTTCTGATAAAGGACCATCTAAAATCTAGTATTTAACACTCTGTGACTGGCTGAAGAAATTCTCAGAAGAGATACAGCTCTCTGTGTGTCACGTTAGCAAATGGATGGAAAAAACTAAAGGCTGGCCTTGGATGCAGTATGAATTCTCAGAACAATGTCTGCACACCACAGGTTTGGAGAGTAGCATCAGCTGCCCCCTGAAAAGAGTCCAGGGGCAGATGCTCACACCAGACCTGTGGCCTCTGCTGACTGGGCCTTTATTCACCCCACTGACAGATGCTCCTGAAGCTGAACAAGGTGCACCCCTTAGCTGAAGTGGTCCTTCTGAAAGCTGCACTAAAAAATCCTAGAATATCCAGGCTTTCAATGGCAATCAATATCCTGCCTTTGATAGCAAGAAAAAGAAACGGTTTAAAAATTCACATATCCTTTCACAGAAAAACATTTTGCCAATGACTACACACCCTGGAGACTGTGTGGTGAAGGCACAGACACCGTTATCACTCACCAGAATCAGGATCTACTGCTGCTCCACCCTTAACTGTTAGCTTCATTTTCTTTTCAGATTTGCTAGGTCCTGCAGGGAGAGAGAATTAAGTTATTTTTTTTCCTAGGCAGGCAACACAGTCTTGAATCAACATTTAAATTCTCAATTTGCATAATTATCACCCCAAGAAGACTTCAGATAAGATTCTTAGTATATGAGCAGAATGACTTAAATGGCTTTTTAAACCTCGCTTTACCAGCCAATTCACAGCCCCCACCCTGCCAATTAAAATAAGATCTCCCCAGATTCAATCTATCTCCTTCCCTCTGGCCCCAAGGGGTCGGCTGTATTATTTTTTATCACCTGCAGATAAAAGACACATTTGTGGTTGTGTTTAAGTGGGATTATAAAGCTCACAGGGTCGGAAGGGTGTTGCAGTCCCCCGGAGATGTTACTGCTGTGAGATAGCCTGGCAATAACACATGCAATTGTATGACAGAAACCCGTGCCTGGAGGACATGGAGAAGATTGGGTTCTCAAGATTGGAGAGCAGACCATGGAGAAGATTGGGTTCTCAAGATTGGAGAGCAGACCCAATGGTTTTGTTGGCTGACCAGGGTTACTAACACAAGTTCTCTATGGCATTGGGGAAGAATGTCACCAGTGCTGGATATTTTTCTCTTTCCATTAAAAAAGTATCATGTTCTAAACCAAGTAGAACAAGGCCTCATTGCTCTGCACCCCAGTATCTTCACACTTGTTAATGCCCCTTATGGGTCACGGTAGTGTCTGTCACATCTTGGTGACCCAGCGTATCCTTAGAGCTGCAACACTGACCCAAACTGGCAGGGAAGCTGATGTGTTATGAGGAATTGATGTCAGGGAGTCTGCACGCACACAGCACAGAGGTCTCTGAAGCAAGACTGAATTCGGAGAAACAAAAGCCAGCTCAAGAGACAACTTCATGTTTACTTAAAGCTAGTATTGTCCTGAGGTCTCATTATTCAAGTTTATTATGAGAAAAGGGGCAGAGAACTCAAGGAAAGGCCAAGAATGGACTATATCCAGGTTTGCTTTGTGCACCCACAACACTGAACAGGCCTGTGGAGAACAACTACTTTGTTCTTCACCTTGTTCTTCTTTGACTTTCCCAGCACTTTTCATACTCGGGGCCTTGCTGCACTTCCCATCCACAGCCATTTCCTCATGCTCCATTTTCACCTCTGCACCCCATGGTGAAAGCGCATGGAGAGACACAAGCTCTTGAAAGTCCTTGCTGGAGGATTTCACATCCTGAAGAAACTCCTCTGAGACCACACGGACTTTGGCCTCCTTCACTTCTTCCATTTTCTTGCTCATTTTCTCCACATCCTCTGCAGAGGCAGGGTGGGAAACAGAGAAAGAAGCATCAGTGAGGTTTCAGACTTCAGCCCCTCCCTCTGGCCATGATTCAGGACTCCCTAACACTTTATGGAAACACAATACCACCACATCTTGGAATCACCATGTTCTTTGAAGAGCAAAATCCTCATCAGCTCTAAGCTGCAGCCTGGGCTAAAACAGGAACACTCCTGCTTTATTTGGCTGATCCAGCTCTCCGCATCCTAGAGCTGGGCTGGGGCTGTACTGTCCCTCTTGGACTTCTTGGCAGGTGGGAGCAGATCTCCTACTTCAGCAGCCAGTTTGCACCTCCACTCCAACAAGGAGCGAGAGCAGACCCTAAGTTGCCAGCAGAGAAGGCAACTGCCCTCAGGCACACACAGTCAGCTGTGTGGCTTCTCCAAGCATGGGCACAGACCCCAGCACCCACCATCCCAACCACACCACTGGGGTCTGCATACAGACCTGCGCTCTGGCTGCTGCAGACCTGACGAGCTTTATGGTAGCCTAGGGTTGATGTGCTCGGTAAATAAAAGTCAAAAAGCATATCTGTCTTTGCTTTTCCAAGCACACTAAGGCCAGATATGCACACAAAACACTCCCTCTAATCCAAACACTGATCCCCAAGCAGTTCCAAGGACAAGTGTCCTCTGTAATCCACTCAGCCCTGTTACCAGTGCAACCAGTAACCGAGGCACGGCTGCTCACTCTGTGTGCTGATGCACAGGTTGGCCTTGTTAGCTGATGTCGTCATCTTTCCTCCCAGGTTCTCCACAATGCTCTTCATCTCCTCCTTGTTCTTTGACAGCTTTCCAAGAACCAGAATCTTCATGTTAGTCAGTGGTTTCTCTACAGGTTTGGAAATAACACAGTGTGTTAGCAGTAGACAGAGACACCCAGACAAATAACAAGCACAAAGGGACAGTACCCTCCATACTTAGTACAGTCAGCCCACCTGGCAGGGGTTTGGACACGGGTCCAAACAGATCTGACCTGCACTACACAAGTGGGAAGAAGCTCCTCTTCACCTAAGAAAGTCAACCCACTGACAAACAGGAGGGCTTGAAGTCAGGGAAGACGGATATGTAGGCACATTATTTGTCAGCCTTTTTTTTTTATGAATAAAAAATAAAAATATCAGTCTGCTTCAGCACTGTGCTACTAGAGACGGTGCTCTACTTCCCTCTTCTTTCAATGCCTGGAAAGCATGGGAGAAACTCACTGTAACATGAAAGCTCCTGCCTCCTCCAAAGGAAATCCATTATGATGGGCTGGAGAAAGATCATCTTTCAAGCAACAGTGTTCCTACATTACATTCAAGCCTTGATCTCATAGACAGTATGAGGTTGTACCACGCAAACCCCTTAACAGGCCAGGAGCAAACTGGTAACCATCTGAGGCTCCACCACTTTGCATGTTAACACTCTGCAGTGCAGGTAGGTCCAGAACATGACAAGTGTCCAAGAGCACATCTGCACTGCTCAAAATAGATCTCATTAACTCTGTCTGACCACCTGAAGGTTTCTTTCCTCTTTTCCCCCCAACCCAGATTAGTTAGGTTGTTACCAAACAAAGTAACCCAGCTTTCATTTTGGTCAACGTTTTGAGTTTACTTTCAGGGTACACTGGGGCTGGAATCAATTTGTCGATCAGAACCACTACTTTGTCTTCATTGCTAAAGTAACACGATAGGGCTAAAATTATCTGCGCAGAATTGCTCCCACCCTTTTCACCAAGCAACAATAATCTCCTGCTTTCAAAACTATGGCCAGGGCTAAAAAGGCTGAATAAGGAAGAAGTCAGCATAGCTTTTAGTGCACAGGCTATACCACCAAAGCATGCAACTCCCTGCAACAGTGTACAGGGAATTTCTGAAGTCCAACTTTTTGCCAGTTTGTGGGCTGGAAACAGTGTATCAATTTTGCACAAGGGGAGCCAGTGATTGGTAAAACCAATCCCAACCCAGAGGAGGATTTAAAAAATAAAAAACCCACTTGCCCTCAAAACCTAACATGACATTAAACATCTAGCATTAGGGAGGTCCTTGGATGTTCCCCAACAAACCAAGCAAGGGGGCATTTCACAGCAGGTCTCCCTTGGGACACATTTTGCAAAGTCAGCCTTTAAGTTTCTGATTCACTGCAAACACACCATTTCCTCGCCATCAACAAATACCCAAAATGATTTGTCAGAAAACAACCATGTCCCCAGGCAACCCACCACATCAGGGTCTACCTGCGCTAGCAACGTGAAGCACATGAGACTCTGCTGTGCTGGTTTTTTACCAGGAGAGCTCTGCCTGCTTGGGGGCAGGGGAAGAGCATGTCTGCTCACAGTGGCATGTTTTATGTGTCTGAGAACAGCATCACACATCATCCTGAACCCCACTGACCCATGCCCAGGAAACCACATACCCCTGGGTGTGGACACGGTCTCTGTCAAAGGAGCAGACGCGGAGGGAGGAGGCACAGAGTTCGCAGTCGCAGCATCTGGAGGGAATACTCTGTCCTGCTTCTTACACTTAAATTTCTTCAGGTAAGGAATTTCCCGAAACTCCTGTGGGATGGAAGCGTAGGTAGAGTTTAAAAGCAACAAATGCCATTATAAGATTTAAAGGCTAAATTGAGCACTGGCCAGACGCTGGCATTTACTGCAGGTCTTGGATTTCTGAGACATTCATACTGAGGTAGGCAAATACCCACTTCACTGACTGAGAAAACAAAGCTAGAAGAGGGTAAACGACAGGTTTCAAATAAAATCAACAACATCAATTTAGTGTTACTGGAAAAAATATTACTTAGCTATGCATTAGCTGCCTATCCCTGGAGGGATGTAGGACTTCCCCACTGTCACAGCTGCTCAGCGACGCAGCACACTGCTCTCTGGCATCCAACACGGATTGCTGCTTATTTAATCTCCTTTACAAGCAGTAAAATCAGTTCAGAAAAGTACTTCAGATCATCAAATTTGCAGTAAGCACCCACCTTTGGGATTACCCAGTCTTTCCTGTTGGGAGTCTGTGTTTTAGCAACACACTTAGTCCAGGCAGTAATATCCCCTGAACAGTAATACGCGTCACTCTTGAACACAAACTGCCCCTTACACTCCTCGCAGGGAAGCAGAGCTCCAAACGCCATCCCATCTGCTACTCGGTCCAAAATCTAAAAGCAACAAAGAATACAAAACAGGTCATGGCTGAAGGAGGCTGGAAGCCCGTGCGCCACATTACACTGGGCTGCACAAGAAAATAACTGTCAGGCTGCTGGCACGCAGATGTAGATGCTTCCAGCAGTTGTCGTGCATACACTGCACATAAACCCTAGACTCTTACTAGCACTGATTGATTTACGATGTCTTAAAGACATGACATGACGTTTCCCGGGTCACACCCTATCTGCTCACAGCCATGGCTCGCAGTCCCTCCTATTTGGGTTTGACATGCAGGAGAGCATAACCACCACCCAGTCCCTGACCAGGCAGTCACGTCAGGACATCCAAGGAGACGAGCTACTGCATCTGAACACAGGAGTAGGTAGGTGGGAACGTAGGCTGAAATAAGTCCCAGTTTCTTGCCTAGAGAGTGTATTTGTCCATTTTGAGTCTAGGCGCTTCCCACATCCCAGCCCACACTCCTTACAAAGAGACTTAATAAATACAAATACTTAAAGCCATTTGTGTCTCCAAAAGAGAAAAGTCACACAGATTGAAAAGTGACTGGTTTCGGAAAAGATACCAGGAAAGAATTTACACAGATTTTGCTTCTTTTTGCATAATTTAACAGCTGAGGGAGGCAACATGACATGCTATAACTAACCTCTCTTGAAGAGCCAGCAATAAAAAAAAACAAAACAAACCGATGGACAAGTCTGGGCATAGCAGGATAAAGACACATCGCTGAGACACCACACAGCCCTTTACAAGCAAGCATAACAGCAATATCATCAGAGTCCTGGGACAAAAGAACTGGGCTTTGCACTAAATTTCCTTCTGAACTGTTATGTTAGGAATATGCTTCAAGCCTCGGGGACCTTGCAGCAACATCGGTTCGGGTCAGCTTCACCGATTCCAAGACCCAGCACGCAACGCAAAGCAACTACAGACCAACTCACGGCATTCTCCCCTGAAGGAACTTCCTGCTTGTTGGCGATCAGCAGCTCTTTCAGGTCATTAGTGGAGCAGACCTTCCTCAGCTCATCCTTGATGCCCCAGATCAGCTCTGTCTGCTCCTGTTGACAAAACCCAGCAGCTTAGCTACTTGCGACCAATTGCTTTCTAAGAACACTCCTGAAACCACAATATGTGCACAAACAAGGTTTTCACAAGTGTTGGAGAATAAAATAGCTGTAGAATATTAGATTTAATTGTGGGATCATTTAAAGTTACGATGAAGGGAAACCTGTTTTGTCTTATGAGTAGCATTGCTTAGCACAAGTAGACAGATTTACTGAAGACTCAGGCCTCAGACTGTAGACTTTACCTAAGTATTGATGAGCTTAGTTCTGGAAACCAATGCCAATTAGAATGACAAGATAACAGAAACTGCATATGCAAGATAAAAAAGAATGTCCACCTGCAGACAGAGAAAGGATGCAATGAGGAACAAGAAGACCCCAGACCCAAATATTGCTATTGGACTGAACCATTATGTGAAGGAAGGTGAACTTGGATTGTGAGGATACAATTGCCTGGGGATTTCTTTGTTCAGGGTACCTCTTGGAGGGTCCCAGCTCCAGCTCAAATAAACTGACTCTCTGGCAGAACCCAGGGCCTGAACTCTTTCACAGTCGGGGGCTAAGACTGGATCCAGCTGCACCCAGACTCCTCCCCGTGAGGAAGTTTAGAAAGCAAAGGGGTCCAGTCTGAACCTCAGGACTCAGCAGGAGGGTCCTCCCAGACTCTTCTATAACAGCGAGTCCATTGTGTCTTAAATGCAGACTGTGAGATGAAGAGCACCAAGAATCAGTACCTTTAGCAAAAGGAAGAGACACACATTTTTACCCAAAAACCTACAACAGGTCTTTAATGCCACACACTTCAGATTCCAGTGTGAATACATTAGGATATCCCTCTGGGATTCTGTATGAACCAAGGCTCCTCCATCACGTACACGTGAATAAACACCACGGAGTAACCTTTACAGCACTATCACACGCAAGAAGGTACATACTAACAAGACAGCTAGCTTTTAGGTAGAGTGGAGCCCATGCTTCTATCACACCTCTATCCCCAACAAGATCTCAACAGCCTTTGTAAATCTTACTGAACTAGCTGACACTGACAACAGCAGGGATGTGGCTGTATTTGAACCTTGCCTTAAAACAAAACTCAGAAATGCTCATCAGCACTGCTGCTCTTTTAAGCCAGCCAAGCATAAGAGGAATTTCTACCAGATCGGTCACCTGCAGCAGTGTGGAGTAGCCTGCACATTTTGTGGGGTCTTTCTACAAAAGGTGGAAGGGTTGGACAGCAAAGAAGCATCCTAAAATATCAGAGTTTCTGAATGTTATTCACTGGCTACAATCAAAAATGCAGTCTTCCCTGGAAAACTGTGTTAAACGGTTTAATTTTCAGTGTTAGTGATCATGATGCTTAATGAAATGCTGTTAAAAAAAAATTATTAGTGAAGCCAAAGTTAACCCTGATCCACAAACGGCCTTGATCTGTCCTAAACATGTGCGCTGCAGCAGCAAAACCTTGATACCCTCTCAGTAAAGTTTTATTGAAAATTAAGGTATTGCAACATAACAAAAAAGAAAATTTTTGTTCAAAGGCAGACACATAATTTTTCCACAGCTCAATCAGGACAATTGCAATTGCAGCTTAATTTTTTTCTCTTGGAAAGTAGCTATGCCAAACTTTCAATAAATACAAAATTCCTGAGCCTCTACTGGATATTCTTCCCATGATATTCTAGAAAGTGAAAAGTAGAAAACTGTTGTCTATGACACTTTGTACCCAAGAAATGAACACAGCTCCCCAGAGGGTGGAAAAGATATTTCTCATTAATCTAGTTCCGCACTTTGCCTCTGTTTACCTTTTACAACGAGCTATTTATTGCATTCCAAGCTGCTCTGCAGCAGCGCTCGGGCTCAGAGCTTCAGCCACCACAGCCAGATGATACAGGAAGGACCACAGAACCAGCCTCCCCAAGAGAAGGCATTTACCCTAATCTATTTAAATCCAATAAGCACAAGTCCTAGAGAACTTCCTTCCTGTCTTTCAGGAGAAAGCAGCAGGGCGAATTGCCTTCAGCAAAGCCTTAGTGACAGGGCATCTGCTACGCCACTACACGAGGACCGACCGTGCCACAAGTCTGCTTTGTCTGGGCACCGCTACAGCCCCTCTCTCGGCGCCACAGCTCTTCAGCTCGTGCCTGGCACTGCTCTCTTCTAACAAAGTAGTTTTTAGGATGTGATCAGCTATAACTCACCTTCAGCTGTTTTTCCTGCTTTGATTCTTTCTCTTTTTCTTTTTTCTGTTTCTTTTTCACAGTCACATTTCCATCTACCTCTTCTCCTTTTCTCTTTCTAATAGAGAAAAACAAAACACAACACACACACATGAAAGGAAGTTATTTAAACGCCTGTCTATCAGTTAGCAGAGGTCAATTTACCAACTGCTGATATCTGCAGAGGCTTGAATATCCTCAGTTTTGGCAGGCAAACCCATTTTTCAAATTCCTCAGTGCTAAACTGTAGACATATACTTGGCTCTGCAACGCGAGCCGCCTCAATCAGGTCAGGTACACTTGGAGCTTTTCCACAGGGTAACTGTACGGTCCAGCAGAAGAGCAGAGGAAATACTGCAACATTTTCAGGCATGTTCATCTACATCTCTATTAGTTACACCAAAGGCACACTTACGAATCACTGAACATCAGCATACCTCTCCAAATCTGAGCAGGTGTAGCAATACAGGTTAGAAAGACCACAGCATCCTTCAGCTGAATCAACAGCTTGATTTTTCAGCTTAGACAGTCCAGACTAAATAAAGGACAGCAAACATGATAACTTTAATAAGCTGGGAAACTAGATACTTCCCAGCTAGTTCCAATTCAGACCAGAATTAAGCTGGGTCTCTGAAATTAGACAGGAATCAAGTTTCTACTTGCAAAGTGCTCCGAGGTTGACAGCAGTTTTGGGATGTACTACTGTGCAGTTGCGTATGAGGAAATTTATTGTTATGCGCTGGGGGCTTAGAGCTGTGCAGGGAGAACTTACAGAAAATGCTGCTCAAGAAAGACTGGAAAGAAAAGGAAGCCAAATGAAAATGGAGGGATTTTGGCAGATTTCAGAATGATGAGAGACCTCAGAGGAAAAACATTTGTGTTTCCAGAGTCAGGTCATCCCCTTGCTCTGCCTGGCTTCAAAATACATCAATATCAACTGCGTGCTCTCCTCGTCAGGAAACAAAGGGAAATTTTGCCCCACTTGAGGCAGGATGAGCTTCCAACTTGTGACAGAGCACGGACACAGCTTGAATCTCGCACTTCATTTTGACAGAGCTGTTATTTTGAAACATCAGCCAGGTTTCATTTTAAAAAAGCATCTGTCTAAACTTTATAAGCTGTGGCTGATGGTTAAGTCATAAAGTTGACATTCCTGATTGCTCTCCTACTTACAATTTTAAACACTTCACTTTCTAGCACTTTGCTACCGTTAAGCTGTCATGCAGAATTAGTCTTATTAGCTATAAAGCTGCCTGAGGATGTCAAAAGGTACTCTTCTCCAGAAGACTCCTGCATGAGGGACCTGTAAGTTCCAGTAACTGTCCTGGCCCTACAACTGGACCAAGCTCTCACTTTTTTTGCAGTGTCCACCACTATCCTGCTGATCAAACCATGATGCAGAACACTTAGCAAGTCTTTAAGGGGCTGGTTTTGCAGAAGAACTCATTGATCAGCTGTCTCCCACCAGGTACAATGAGTTGAGCTGGGGTTATGCTATAAGGTGCACTGCCTCAGCGGGGACAACAGCTGCCCTGTGCTATGCAATTGCTTGCATTTCTTGAGAAAAACTCCACATTGTGCTCCAAATCAGGCAAGGAGGAACCAGCACGGTAGAACTGGATACAACGCACACATAGTTGTGCCTTCAGAAGTCCCCAGGCCAAGCAAGTCCCCTCTCCTCCCCAGCTGCAGTCTCTGCAAGGGGCAAGACCAGAGCATCCACTGAGTGGCATCACAAAGGACGACGACTTCTGTTAGTTTTAACAGAGTTACGGGTACGCCGCAGAATCTGGGAGAAACATACCCACTTGAGTGCAAAACACTTCGCTGCACCTCCCCAAGCCAGAGGGCTTAATCACATAAATATTTAGGATGGGTGCCCAAACGCTGTGTATCTGCAGTGCCTCTCCCTCGGCAGGCTGACAGTCGAGCTGCCTCCAGCAAAGCAGCACTCACTCCTGTGCTGCAACTTGTCTCCCAATCTCCAAAAAGAGGAAAGCCAGCACACCAACTGCTGGAAGGCAATCACCCTGCCAAGAGGCCCCCCTGTGATTCAGGGAAAGCATCCAAATTCCAGCAGGGACTCACGCTTTTGGCAGCTTCTCATCGGCATTGAAGGGACAGCATGCTGCTCTCCTGGACAAAGTGATTACTGTACTTGTTTCAGCCACCCGAACAAACCACTGGGCAGAAGGGATCATCCCGATTGCGGAAGGTGTCAGTCAACAGCCTTCTCTTTTGTCCCTGACTATGCTCAAGGCTGAAAGCAAACTCTAATTATCATTTTATACAGTCTGGAGAAGGGGATGGCAAAACTGAATTCACCTCACACCTTTCCAAAGCAGTGAATTTTAGAACAACCAACAAAATACACACTCACTGACACACACATTGATTTTATCTTCATTCCTTGGGATGCAACACAGTGTGTTGCTAACAGCAACTAGGTGCTACTGTGTACACCCTTTCTCCTGCTAGGAAGGGGACAGTCTTTCCATATTCATCAGGTACAGCCCAATAGCTTGGTAGAAGGACTAATAAGCCAAGACAAACCACTTATCTTCGTGGAGGATACACAACTATAAGATTTATTCCAACTTTTGACAAGATGAAGAGGGAGGTGAACTGTCTCACTCTATCTTTACCATCTACTCTCTATTTTTCATGTTCCTCTCCCTACAGTGAAAACAAAGGGTAGAAAGGACAGTCACAGCAACTCTGGATAAAGCAAGTAGGCAATGCAGGAACAAGAACTCACCTTTTCTCCTCATCCCTGAAAAGCACTGCCAGACTGTTGCTGACCTGAGTATTTACCCTCTGCCTCAGGCAACCTCTGTGTGACATCTCCACAACTACACCTTGTTCCTGTCCTGGGTAGCAAACAAGTGAGACAGAAAATACAGGAAAGTCTAACAGCTTGGAGCAGGAAGACAAAACATCACAGAATCACAGAGTGTTAGAGGTTGTAAGGGACCTCAAAGATCATCTAGTCCAACCCCGCTGCCAGAGCAGGATCACCTACAGCAGGTCACACAGGAACGCGTCCAGGCGGGTTTTGAATGTCTCCAGAGAAGGAGACTCCACAACCTCCCTGGGCAGCCTGTGCCAGGGCTCTGTCACCCTCACAGTGAAAAAGTTTTTTCTAATATTTTTATGGAACCTCCTGTGTTCCAACTTGTACCCATTGCCCCTTGTCCCGTCAATGGATGTCGCTGAGAAGAGCCTGGCTCCATCCTCCTGACACTCCCCCTTGACATATTTATAAACATTAATGAGGTCACCCCTCAGCTTCCTCTTCTCCAAGCTAAAGAGACCCAGCTCCTTCAGCCTTTCCTCATAAGGGAGATGTTCCACTCCCTTCATCATCTTTGTAGCTCTGTGCTGGACTCTCTCAAGCAGTTCCCTGTCCTTCTTGAACTGAGGGGCCCAGAACTGGACACAATACTCCAGATGCGGCCTCACCAGGGCAGAGCAGAGGGGCAGGAGGACCTCTCGACCTACTTGCGACTCCCAAAACATGCTACCAAAGCAGCATAAAGGGAGCTCTCAAGCTGCTACTGTATTCCTGACATCAGTGCATGAGCATTCTGTCCACAGAGAAGCTGCTGGCAAGGACAATAAGATCCTTCTCCCCCAGGCCTGCAAAGCGCTGGTGCTCAGGTTGGCACGTCTCACCCAGAGTCGATCATGAAAAGGAGCTCAGATGCTTGCAGAAAAAACTTCCCGCTTTTGCCCTTCAGAGAGAAAGGATTTTCCAAACTATTCTTGGCAGCCCTGCTCCGCACCTCGCTTCTCTCATCTGCAAGAAGCACGTCACACCACCGCCCTTAAGGGTTGCCAGAGCAGACCCGAAGTCTGTGCTCCAACTCAGAGTATGGGCTAGACAGACAGAAGCAGCACCTGAATTTCGATGTGTTGCATCTGAATTGCGGAGACATCTGAGTCAAGATATAATTTGGATGCAGCAGAGTTAGAAATATCTTGAAAGATCACTTTAAGAATCTCACCTACAGCAGATGCTGTAACATCATTTCTGTGAGATGCTGTAATTTCTGTTGTTTTCTGTTATCTAACCGAAGGTACAAGATGAATTATCAGAGGTAACTGCATCTCATGCAAGCTTCTAAGGTGTTCTTCTTCTGGCTTCTCCAGCACTTCTGTGCTTTCTTGGCAGAAAATTACCAGGTAGGAAGCACACCACACCTCTCCACTCATTCTGTTTATGTACACTCTCACTCATTCAGTTTGTTTGACAGACAACTATTTTTCCAATTGACCCTTAATACCCTTGGCTCAAGCACACAGCCCAAACAGGAGAAGAAAGGTAGTGGAGCGTAAGAGCCAGCCAGCACCTTCACGGTTGAGGGCTTGTTCATGCAGAGCTTAGAAAGCAGGAAAGATGAGACGTCCTGCAGCTTTTCTGGCATGAGGTCCTGGTTCACATTACTCTACATCACCAGTCTAAGCTTCTTTCCACTGCAATTCTAGGCTTTTATTTACACAGTGACTTGGCAAACTGCTCCTTGGCCTATCTTTACAAAGCCTTCATATTTTGCATAGCATCCCAGAAGTGGCCCAGAAAAGCAGAGTCAGGGCAGACAAGAGAAACACTTACACAGTCAAATCTCTAGAGCTTTGCTGAAGACATGGGAGAAAACCACAAATAACCTGATCAAACTCATGCGCTATTCTAGGACAAAGCGCAACACACACCTTGGCACAAAAAGCAAAGGACTACTTGAAAAAGCTGTGAGTGTATTAAAATGCTGTGCTTCTACTTACACCCTGCAATACACAGAGGCAAAATGCCTGCGTGAAAAGACATCAGGCTGCTGGGCAGACGCAGACAGCTCATCTCAGCCTCTAGCAGTTCAGCCGAATGAGATGAGCAGCACAAAACCTGACGGGGCTCTGGCAGGAGCACCCGCTCACCCTTCACTGCAGGACCCTCTCCCAGTACCCACCCCACTGCTGGACGCTTCTGTAGCAACCAACACTTGCCAACCAAGGGTAAAGCGCAGGAGCTGCACCCTCTGAACAACACACAGATGGGTTTGTGTACACCCCACCCTGTTACTGATGGCCAAGGAGGTCATTCATACACACACATGTGAGGCTCTGAGCAGCCCATCAGCCACACATCTGGAGGACTAATACTGACAGAGACCGTACAGGTTGAACACGGCTATGGCTTCTCAGAATCCAACATCCATCTCACTGGACAGTTACATAGTGAGTCTCTGCAGAACTAAAGCTGAATTCAGTCTACAAGGTACAGGCAGAAGCCCGATGTTTTACAACAAGACCTTTCCTCTCTCTGGAACCCAGAAACACGTTGTGTTCCTTCCTCCATGGGGACAATGCAACACTGGCTTGCATTGTGAAGCATGACTCTATGCGAAGTCACTTCAAAAACAAGTAACTTCACTAACAGAGAAAGATTGACCAAAGCTAGCAAGTCACCTGGAAGCACTTCTCTGTCAGTACAAGTTCTGTCAAGAGCCTCCACTAAAGATTTCAATGCAAGGCAATGAAATTTCAGACGTACCATAAAAGATTTAGCAAACAAAAGCATTCAAGTGTAAGCGCTGCATGGCCAGTAAACACCATTATCAGATTCAGTGCCTGTCATAGATAAGCAGCTCATAGACAAGATATGTCAAATCAATTCTCGAACAAGTGGTTAGAGCGGAGAAACCATCGCTGATAACAGCATCACACAAGGAGGCGCAGAGCCCAGTATCCATTATTTTATGGTTCAAAGCCCTACATCAGTCCTCCAAGTCACAGCTGCTGGCCTCTGCATTTTCTCAAGGCAGTCACGGGTGGGAAGCTGACTCCACATTCCCAGGGACAGGGAATTTGTCTGTTGTCATCTGCTAAGATCACAGGAACGACCAAAGCCCCCCTATGACCAATATTCTTCTAACAGAGACAACAATGTCAGAAAACATCTATCATGGACCTATTTGAAGGCAAGCAATGGCTCCTCTAGACAACCCGATTTCTTACATCATCCACATACCCTTCACTTTTGGTAGCCGGGAGCTGCTTCTTCAGGGTTTCCTTATCCTCAGCCTTCAAGATGCTGAAGCCCAGGAGCTGCGTGGCCCCATATGCAGGGAGGAAGCCCAGCTCTGCTCGGCGGCTCACAAAGCAGTCTGGGTGGTACCAGTTATCTATCATTCCCAGCTGCGGCTTTTCAGGATGCACCATCTTCTTGGAAATCCGGATCTGGCCCTGAGGAAGATTAACGTAACACTAGAGCAATTGTTCGATTACTCTGGAAAAAGCAGGATGTTAACAAGTTACCAACATCATCTTTCTTAAACACCTGTGAAATACCAACAGTTCCCCTATGACAGCCCTTTCTCTACAGTTCCTCTGCTTTCTTCAATACTCTTGCTAGGTTGAGAAAACTCAGCTTTTTAGGTAGTTTTCTGTTCAAAAACGCTCACAGAATGATTATTAGAATTACAGAATCATTAAGGTTGGAAAAGACCTCCAAGATCGCCACATGCAACATCATCAAAACAGGTAACCCTCAAATTACTGACTCGAACCAGGTAATCCCATAGTCTTTACCCCAACTCCCAGTAAGCTTGAACAAACAAAACTCACATGACCAAACCCCACACAGGCAACTCTAAAAATTAACTTTATGTCCCTATCACTCAAGCATCAGGGCTAGTATATCTCACCTCCTCGTACTGCAGATTACTTTTTAGATGCTTAGCAAGTAGTTGCTTTAGGTGCTTTCAGACTGCAAGACTTCATGCTCCAACAAGAAATTGCCCACACGAGTCACCAACATTTCTGCAGACACAAGTGTACCGGCACTAGTGTGTTTGGCCGCTGCAGGTTTATTTACCTTCAACAGAGGCTCACAACTTAATTTTGCCAACTGTCTTTAA
Organism: Trogon surrucura; assembly: GCA_020746105.1. NCBI lineage: Eukaryota > Metazoa > Chordata > Aves > Trogoniformes > Trogonidae > Trogon > Trogon surrucura. The sequence continues at coordinate 108,194,476 of CM036618.1, forward strand.
AAGCAGAGCAACAAGACATGTTCAAATACAGGGTTGCACTGTTAACTAGCTGCACTACTGGTTTTGTCTCCTTTTGTGGAGTTAATATGGATACACTGCACACAAATAGAGCTGGTCTGGCTGAGGAGGAAGAGGACAAAAGTTAGGCAGCGCTGCAACAAGCAGGAAAAGCTCCGGTTAGTGATGGCTCTCTTGCCACAGAAATGCTGGTGAGTGGTGTTCCAGACTGCTCTAAGACCCAGGTGAAAGAAAGCATCAGCAGGTCTGAAGCCCAGGCTACAAGGCCTGAGGGATGCCTTTGCTGTCAGCGGTCCAGGAGCAGCTGCTCCTCAGACACAGAAAACATAGCTCTGCAAGTGCTTTCCATATGCAGGACAGATGGAACCAATTATGAAATTCACTCTTTGAATCGGAGCTGATGGAAGAAAAGACAAGAGATAGAGAACTAAAAAAAGCTTTTTACCTTTTCTATTTTCTGTTCACAGCCTTTGCAAGTACTTCTGTTAGACTTTGCATATTCTGCGGCAAAGTCATTTAGGCTCTTCTCAGCCTTGCCACCTCCTTCCTGTTCCCCTCCTTTTCCTGAAGAACAAAGCAAATACAGAGTCTGGCTTTAAAGGCATTCCCTATTTTTCCTGCTGCCCTAGATTGTTAGCAGTCTGGATTAATAAACCTGTGTGTTCCAGCATCTCACCCGTCAAGAATTTGAATGCAGAGCAAGATAAGCAGTCCATGCTCAAAAGCACTTTTAAAATAGAAAGTGTTCTTTAAACAGACAAGTAGCAATTGTGCAGGATTGCCTATTTAATGATTTTAAAAGACTTTCAAAGGTGCACAGGACTGATCCTTTTTACTACTCTCCTGAACGTAGTGTAAAATGAGACCTTACTGATGAACTGACTGCAACAAGAATCACAAATAGCTCTGCTTCAAAGCAGAATTCCTCTTCCTAACTGCCAGTTTCCTTTTTTTTTTTTAATTGCTATATTTCAACAACAGACATTAGTCTAAAACTGCCCAGCATCCTTAGCTGACACAGATTGAGTTTAGTCTGATCTGTACTTAGACCCTTCTCGCTTGCTCCCCTGACGCACTAGTTCACGGTATAACAGTTTCGAAGAGCCACCACAGTCATATGCTGCAGTGAAGGTACCACTAAAACAGCATACTGCAACAGCATTTGTTAATATTAAAGAACTGAAACCAAAATATATCAGTAATGACAAGATATATTTGGCAACACACCCATCAACTGACTTGGTTTTTTTTTCCCCTTGCTGATTTAACGTGCTGCATCATACTGCCAGCATCCTAGTCCTGCAGCACAGGGACACCACAAGAATTCTTACAACATCGCTTGCTGAAGGGACACAGCAATCAAATAAGCACACAGACAGCTTGAGAAGAGGGAGCATGGTTCCAGATGAACCTCCGAACACCGGGAGACCTCTGCTTACCTCCTCCAGGGCCCCCAGTTTCAATGGCTTTCTTGATTTTCTCCTGATCTTCCCACCGGAGCTCACGGAAGCCATCAATGTCTGCATGGGACACGATTCGAGCGCGCTTCCAGAAGCAGCTGTAGTGATGCCAGTGAGGGACTTTGCCATCAAACATGGGTGACTAGGAAGAAAGCACATTAGGCCAAGATGAAGCAACTCGGACAGAATCAAGGGGAAAAAAACCAAGATTAAAAAAAAGAAGTATCTGGGTAAATGGAAGGGATTTATTTCTTTGTATTCTTTTTTTTTTTAAATGAAGAGATAGATACTATTTAGGATAAAGCCTAAGACGAAAATCTAGTATGACAGACAAGCTGCTGGAGAGAGGTCCCAAAGGGGATAGACGTGGAAGGAGCATTTACCTAGCTTAACCAGTTCATCACCCTGCTGCTTAGTCCATCTGCTTTACTCAAAACAAAAAGGTCTTAGCCTCAGAGTGGCTATACCAATCCTGAGCAGACAAGGAAAAGCTTCTTCTCTGTGAGAATTAGATCATCTGCAGGCATGAGCAAAGCAAACCTGAAGGTTGTGGAAAAAGTAACACGAGTGACAACACAGGGCTTGTCTGCTACAACCTCCTTGGAGACTGCCACAGCACAAGAGGCTGCCGGCCTCGCTCTGCAGGACCTCCAAATGCAACACACAACCCCCTGGAGCGCCATTTCTCAGTTAAATTGTCCATGCCCTGGATAGCCCATTGCCAGGTGTGAGACAGGAGGAGCAGCTCTAAGGACTGTGGCTCAAAGAGATTCGCGAGGAGGCTGCAGGATGCAGAGGCAAAATTAAAAGGAAACAACCAGAGCCCAACAAAGTCCTGTATCAGGACAGAAGCATCACCAAAGTCCTCCCCAGAGTGCGCCTCCCAGGTGCTCTGTCTCACACCAGCCTCATCGTGGAAGCGCTCCCCTTGCTTATGACTCAGGCACGTCAAGTACCAACCTGGTATCATTTTCCAGTTACCCATCAGACAAAATAACCATATAGTGGTTTGGCTCCGAGTAATGCACACAAACAACTGCTGTACTAATAATACTCGGTGCTATGTAATTATTATTACTGATGATACAGAATTAACCACCTAGGAAAGCGTTCTAAGTATCACTCGCCAACAGAGAAAGCAAACAGCTGAAAACAACAGAGCTTCATGTATGAGGGAGGAGGAGAAGGAAAGGGCCTTGAAGACCACAGCGTGGGACTAGGAGGGCTGGGAGGCCCAATTACAACTAACCAAAACTGCAAGAGGACATTTAGACTGCCAGCAGTACTCTTCCCACAAGCCAGGATTCAGATCCCTCAGTTACCCTCGCAACACCACAGCCACACAGCTGCCACCTCAGGTTTGCTCTCAACACGTCTTGAAGTCACACACAGCTCTGGTACCGAAAGTTGGTCACCCTCGAGCTCAACTCACGGCTCTCTCCCTAACACAAAGGCTTTGGGGGCACAAGGCACTGGGGTGCGTGGAAGGGGACAGAGCTGGCTCAATCTTTAAGATAAGCATGGCAAGCCGTGAGTAGATCTCTGCTACATGGCGTGCACCTCAAGCAAGACTTCTCTCTGTGTAGGAAATGAAACCTCCAGGTGAGCTAGGCTTTGTTTGCACAACTTCTCTCAGCTCACCTATCTCTAGACCTAAACAAGCTATGGGAAAAGGAGAGAGATCGATTTGCTTTCACATGGCACATGCAGATAACAGAAACCGCTCAGTTCCAGCAGGAAGCAAAAGTCAAAGCTGCTCTGCTCCTGCAGTGTCTGGGTGCCAGCTCTGTTCCAAACACCCCACCCTCTCTCACTTGATTCAGAGCTCTTCACTTGAAGAACTAAAACAAAAGAGTGGTTATAGTAAAGATAGCACCCTGTTAACGACTTGGTCTGTGCCTCCCTTTAATTTCCTCTGCACACTCTGCAAAAGATCTCGGTGCACTGAAGGCAGAGGCTGTTTTGCAGGGGAATTCCCCAAGAGGAAACAAGGGGCCTGGGTGCTCTGGTGAAATTCAGGCCCTTGCCGGGTGGGGAAGGCTCAGCAGCAGGGCGTGGGAAGTGCTCTGCTGCCACAAAAACTGGCAGCATGGAGAGGTAGCCCTTTGCAGGCAAATTGAAGAAGTTGTGAGGGGAAAAAAAAAAAAAATAAAATTACAGGTGGTTGATGTAAGAGCAGCAGTTTCGGGGAGATGGTTGGTTAAAAGGCAGGTGAGGGATGCTATGGTCCCAGCTGTCCCCCTCCACCTGTCCCCAGGAGATCACTCAGTAAACCCAACCCCACAAAACCAAACACAATCCCTGAACCTTTAAGGCATGCCATCGTCCCGCAGGTCCCTACGCTGAGGAAGATCAACCCACCTCGCATCAGCTTAGTACTGCTGGGGAAGTCAGGAAAGGGTAACAAATGTGAAGGAATGGCAGGAGAAGCAGCTGGGGCAGGGGAGGAGGAGGAGCGGAGGAGAAGCAGCCACCTCCAGCAAGCGACTGAGGGCAGCAGGAGAAACAAAAGGGAAAAAGGCAGTGGGAACACGTGCAAGCAAATGCTGCAGCTTGGCACGGCGAGGTGCAACATCTTTCCCAGGCTCTGGGGAACAAAAGCAAGAGGCAGGTATTTCCCCTCTGGGGAACCAGCTCCAGCCTCCAACCCGGGCAGACCTGCCGGCCCTGCCGCGGCAGCCGGGCGCCACCGGGACCCTCCTCGCCAAGTGCAGCCTCTCCCAGAGACACAAGTGGCTCTCGGGCCCCAGAATATGCGCCTCAAAGCGGCTTGGGAGCCACCGCAGCCATCTGTAAGGCTTTACTCTAGCGTTTTCATCCCACGTCCTTGCGGGCTTTCCATAAACACGCGTGTGCGCCTGCTTGTCTTTCACAGGGCGCAGCAACGGCACATGCTGATTTCAGCCCCGCTGCAGATACCTTCTCATCTCCCTTGCTAGGGAAAAACCAAAGCCCCCAAGCCCGGGAAAGGCAGCCCGTCGCCCTTCCCAAGCAAACCCACCAGCTCCCGGCAACGGGGGGGCCGATTCCCCCTCCCACCCTCCCCCGGCAGGGTGCGATCTCAGGGCGGCCAAAACGACAGCGCAGGTCCGCGCACAATTCCCAGCCGCCCCCATCCCACGGGGGGTCCCTTTCCCTCGTTCTGAAAGGGAGCCGTGCGAGTCTCCTTCTCGCAAAAGGCAAAAAATCATTTCGGAGCATCTGACAGCAAAACACGCCTCCGCATTGGGGTTGCTAATTGCGGTTCAGCTCTTCGATTTTCACGCCCGCAACGTGCCAGCCCGGTCTTGTAAAAACACCCCGGAGCGCCCAGCCTGGCCGCGAACCCTGCGGCTCGGGGGGGAAACGGCGGGGAAAGCCCTGCGGCTCTCCGCCACCTCCGACGCGCTTCGGCTCTCAGTTTTTCTTCTCCCTCATAAACAAATCACGCACCGAAAGGAGATTTTTTTTTTATCATATCCTTTTTTTTTATTATTATTATTTCCCTGACGCGAAATACCCCGAGACGCAGCCGGTTCCCGGGGCACAGCAAAGCCGAGCGGCTGAGCTCGCCTCCCTCCTACGCCCACCTCCTGCTTCCCCCCCTCCCAGCTCGCCCGATGACAACAAAGAGCCTCTGTGAGCGCCCCCGAGCCCACCCTCCGCAATCCCCCGCTAAGGCACTTAACGCTGAACTTTGCACCGCTTCACCTCCAGACGCCCGGGCTGCCGACGGCGCCCGCCCCCACGGGGAACGGCTCCCACCCGACCGCCCCGGGGGTGGAGGAAGCGGCGGCGGGGAGGGCTGCGGCCAGGGATGCTCCAACGACCGGCGCGGCAGCCGAGACGGCGGGCGAAGCCGCCTCTGCTAAAAATAGGCTGCGCTCGCCCCCGCGGCGGCGGGGAGATGCCCGACCGAGCGGCTCCGACCCGTCGCGGCGTGCGCAGGGAGCGAAGCCCCGGCTCGGCCTCACCGCCGCCGGTGCGGAGCCGAGCGGCCAGCCTGCCTCCTGCCCCCGCCCCCACCCCTGCCAGCGCCGGGCCCCGCCACGCGGTACCTGCACCATGAGGGCCAGCCGCAGCGAGTCCTTGGCGATGCTCTCGCCGCACTTCTTGCAGGAAGCGCGGCCGCTCTTGGCGTACTCCGCCCGGTACAGCTTCTCCGCCGGCTCCGCCATCGCCGCCACCGCTCCGCTCCGTGCCGCGCACCCGCCGCGCCGCGCGCCTCGTCCCCGCCTCTCCCGCGCCGGAGCGGGTAGCCGAGCGCCGAGCGCCCGCCTCCGCCTCAGCGGTAGGCCGGATCTGCCGCTCAGACATCGATTCGGCGCGCCTGACGGCGGCTGGAACGTTCCGGTTTGGGAACGCGTATCAATGGGGGGCGGCGGTGGCGGGTCACGTGGCGGGGGTGAAGGTCCCGTTGCCTCCGGGGGATGTGCCGGGCTCGCAGCACGCACCCCCGGGCAGCCCCTTCGCCTCCCGCTCCGGCAGCCGGGAGCGGCCTGGGGAGCCGGTTCTCCATCCCGCACGGAAGCAAAGGGTGTCCTCCCCCGCAAAAAAAGCCCTCACGGGAAGTTAAACCGGTAAAAGAAGAGGGGGTGCGGAGCGCTAACGGGCATCTCCCGGTGCCTCTCCCTGCGCTCCGTCACCCGCGTCCTCGGTTGCAGGCTCTCCAGGCCCGGCAGTCTCTCCTGTACAGCGGCACAGACGGACCCGAGCTCCCGGGGCTGTAATTAACACCGAAGGAAGCCGCCTCCGGTACCGGCGAGCGCATGTCCCCCCGGCCCGCCGCCGCGGTCCTTCGCTCCGCCCTGCCCTGCCCTGCCCTGCCCTGCCCTGCCCTCCATCCCGGCGTGCAGAGCCTCGGCCCGTGCTGGGGCGGAGTGCGAGTCCACCCCTGCGGAAACGGAGCAATCGGTTTTCTGCCCAGGCAGCCGCAGGCGAGCCTGTGAGGAGCCGGTGGGCAGAAATTGGGGATTTTGTGTCCAGAAGCGCTGGTGCCGCTGCCTGAAGCCTGCCGCAGAGAGGGGAGCGCTAGGTTTTGGCAGAACCTGTGCTTGGCAGCTATTCCTTAGCCAGATAGCGGCCGGATAATTTCACCACCCAGGCAGGAATTTCCTCCAGTCCCTGAGGATAACAGCATGGGTGCTCAAGGAAACAAGAAAGAGCTCTTCGATTAGTTAAATCTTGGATTTTCCTCTCTTCCAGGAGGTAATATCCTCTGACATCAGCAGAGGGCATTGGCTCTGTAGCTTCACCGGAGAAAGAGCACGGAAGTTATTCCAAACCCTCGCCAAGTATTTGTCATTCGTTTCACCGTGAATCTGGAAGTAGAGTTCAACTAAAGGGGGATTTCAGTCCCGGGTGGACTTCAGACACCTGGCAGGTATCTGTCAGAGTTACACACTGGCATCTTTGGAACGGGTTGCCCAGAGAAGCTGTGGATGCCTCATCCCTGGAAGTGTCCAAGGCCAGGCTGCTCTAGTGGGAGGTGTCCCTGCCCATGGCAGAGGGGTTGGAACTAGATAATCTTTTAGGTCCCTTCCATAATCATGGCAAACCCACGTGGCCGAGAAGTTCATGCTTGTACTTTCCATCTCCCGGGCTGTCACACATTTACGATGAATGTACACAGCATTTGCCTTCACGGGGAGCCCTCGACAGCCTACAGACTAGCAGTGTGCCCAGGATAGAGGGATGTAGCCTGAATACATCACTACAGATTTTGGGGGGAAAAAAAATCACTGCAAAGCGCTAGATGGTGCTGCATGCACGCACACAGTCCAATAGAGGTGCTCAGGGCAGCAAAGTCCTCACTATTTCTAATTACTTCTTATTGGAGTTCCTGAACCAGACACCAGTGGTTCACAGGCAGATCAGTGCATTTAGCCTTACACAGGAGAAAAATGAAAGACCCAGGAGAGCTCATCAAGGTGATCTGAACAGGAGCTGGGGGCGGTTGCTCCCCACACTGCATGGTACTTCTGCCGGGGGCTTTTTCCAGTTTGAAGGTAACTGACCATGAAGTGTGGAGTTATATTCAGCAAACCTGCTGTCACCTTGCTCTATCCAAGGTTTTCCAAGAGAAAAGCAAGTGACACACAAATCAGGACAAATCGGGGTTGACTCACAGGCGTTGTACTGAGTCAAGTCAATGGCCTGTTGAACTCAGCTTCTGCCTCTCCCAGTGACCGTCTGCCAGGAGCTGACATAAGAAAGGCCAAACAACCAGTCCTTGCTCTCCCAGATATTTCCCAGCCTCCCGAGATTTGTGGCTCAGGGATTTCCTGCATGCCATCATCCTGGGGGGAATTTTTCTTCCAAGAATTTGTCCAGTGTCTCTGAAAATACTCTTTTGTTTATATGGTATTTATTTATAGGGTTTGAGCAAAAGAGGAATGGCTTCTCATTAGTGTTTCCTCTGGCTGGGGCCATTTTCACTTCTAAGGGAAGGCAGCCCTGTCTAAATACCGGAACACGGCACCACAACCTGCAGCCGAGAGACCGGCAAGGGATCTGTGAGATATCATGAGTTTATGGAACAATACACAGACATTCACTGGCACGCAAGCATGAAAACAAGCAAAGAAACTGGCAGTAACAAATGGCTGTTCGAAGTTTAGCCTTTTTTTTTTTTTTTTTTTTTGGTTGTGAATACAAACTGCTAAATTAATACCATACAAAATGGGGTTTAGTGGATTTTCTTTTTTAAAAGAGGTAGGTGGTTCTTTTTTATGAATGAGCTCAAACACAGTGCTTCAAAGGGTCAAGCTCAAAGCTCTGGGCACCTTACCTCTTCAACCTTACTTTGAGAACGTGTACAACGGTTTGTGTGGTTATAAATCTTGCTGTGAAACAGGCATGTCTGCACACACAAAAAATGACATTGTTATGATTCTTTTTATTGCAATCTAATTCTTCTATAGGCAAACTGTCATCCTGATCTGTGGTGTTAGAGTTGCCAAATCACGTTAATCACGAAAAGTGACATGTGAGGCCAACAATTTGGTTTTCCTCTCTATTACCAGAGCAGAAATCATGTTACAGCACCAAAATCCTTAGAGATAAGTTTTGTTTATCTCTAAATTCTGGTGCTGAGATGCCAAACTGGCTGCTGGTGCTTACTGTGTGGTTCTTGCCAGGAAAAACCTGTATCATGCATGCGACCATGGGCTCCCAAGCTCGCTGCACTGCAGACAGAAGCATAGGTGAGGAAGGAGACCTAATCAAAGGGTTGGATTTGCAGGCTTTCTCATAAATGTCAAGATACTTCGCATTTTTCTTAAAGGCTCTGTTTTTGGAGTCACGTGATTATATAGTAATCTCACCTTTAGGATACCCCTGGCATCCAGAGGCAAAACCTCCAAAAAAGCAGCAAAGAAGAAAAGAGCAACCCGCAAAAAAACCCAGCTCTGACAGTTTTGAGTATTTCATGACGTGAAACTCATTGCCAAGCATTCAGGTGCCTGGCTGGTGACTTGAGGGCACCACAGAGAACTGTCTTTTCCTTTCTGGGCCATTTTGCGTTAGATTCCTCTGAAAGCCAGAGGGAAGTGGGTCAAACTCACCGCCAGGAAGCCATAAGATATCTCATCAGTGTCACAGGACCAAATGCTTCCCCTCACATCGTGCTGACAGTAGTCTCAGCACTAAATCTTCCAGACTGTGTTGCTTTGGGCTCCATCTCTGACACATGCTTAAGATGCCTTCCTAGAAGATTTCCACCCCACTAAGCATCTCGTAAAGGGTGAGAAAATTTTGGGCATTATTGCTTATAGCCTGTAGGGGAGTCAGAATTGCTCTTGCTCAAGTCTGGATTTGTTGCTGGGGGAGACTTTATATTATCTGGCCTCTAATACTGGACAGCCTAAGAGTTTTATAACAAAACCCTTTCAGTGCTAGGTTAACTTGTCGATATTGATGATCTGCTTCTTTCATGCCCCTGCACATAATCAGTATGGCTCACATGACCCTCTTTGCATTTAGGCAACAGGCTTCAGACAACAACTGCTATGGCTCAGCTGTGCTGGCCCCACTTATGCAAGTAATCATCCCATCGACATCAGCAAGACTATGCCAATGGGAAAGGGATGCAAGATCATGCTTCTACATCTAACTAAAGCATCATATTGTCTTTTCTTTCCACAGAATAAGTCAGAGAGCTTATCTTCATGTCTGGGGATTCTAAAAAGTGTTTTGAATAGCTTAATAACCTCCCATGGCTCCTCTCTCCTGAATGATAATTAACATATGCAATTTCTTAAGCTGTATTTAGAGTGTTCCCATAGGGCAAAGGTGAAGTTTTGGTGCTCAGAGCTGACATCCTTCTCAGCCCTCCTGAGCAATTTTGCATTACAGACCAGCACAGAGCTCTCTGGGAAGCAGCTCTGGTGGTTTCTTGATTCTCTAAAAAGCTTCCTTAAATAAAACTGGTTTTTTTCCAGCTTTCCAGATGCCTGGGAAAATAGATATGGGAAGAAGCAAGGAAGGAGGGGGTGGCAGAGTAGCAGCAGCATTTCAGACTCACTGGGAGCTTAACTGAGCAGCCTTCTCTCAGTAAATTCAGTGATATCGTAACAGTGGTGTAACTTAAACTCCTTGAGACTGGGGAAGATCATAGTCTGAAGTCAGTAGCGGAGAGCTGAGTGCAACCACAGTACTTGCCATAGTTAGTATCTGGGTGCTTGCCAGGCACTGAGGTTATTCACTCTGATATTATCCCTGTGTAGGAAGGACTGTGCCATTATCCCTGTTTTACAGTCCCCATGTGGCAACTGAGACACAAATTACTATTTGATGAAATTAGAGAGTAGGAAATTAAAAAAGGGTAGAAGAAAATTTGTTTTCATGGCAGGTTAATTAAAACACAGAGGCTACAGCCAAAGGCAGATGTTGTGGCAAAATAATGCCAAAATTAGAGTTCTAAATGCAAATGTTAAGATGGACATAAAGCATTGAGTTTTGGAGATTAAGCCCATATCTAATCGTCATGAGGAGATGGTCATATCTAATGGTCATGAGGAGACATAACATGGGGAAGAGATGACCCTCAGTCTTGCCGTGGGACCTGCCTTTGAAACACTCAGTCCAGCGAGTTGGAGATGGATGTGCACTCTCCGAATGGGCAGCTGGGGTCCATTCTTGATCTCTGCTACCCGCCAACAAGAATAAGAAATCACATCCGAGCACAAAGCACATCACAGATCTCCCAAATCTTGGTCTAATCCCACAGCCATTTGGTCAGCCTTCAGCATAGTTTATGAAAAATTGTGTCAAACTCCTTCCCGGGCTACCTTGTTAATTTTTTTGTGTGGATACTGCCCAAAGCTTTTTCCTTCACCTGAGTTCCCAAGCACCATCTTTCTCTTATGTGGTACAGAGTTGCCGTTAAGCACCCTGCCTGCGTGGAGGCCACTCATAAAAGTCTTTGCTGTCAAAGGAATGAAGAACCAGATGCAACACTGGAAATATTCAAGAGCAGGAGCCAGCAGAGAGAGTTGGAAAGTTCATGCCCTGAGATATGCATGTGTCAGTCTCAGGCTATAGCATTATGAAGAAAGAGATTAGTTAAGACTAGCATTTTCCCCATCCAGAGCTCTAATCTCAAATACATCTTGTCTCCATGTCAGATTATAACCAAGCTGTGACTCCTGACCAGAGCACCATGCTGCTCTGGCACCATGGCAGATGACCACACCCAGGCAGATACCTGGCTGGGTATCTTCTGGCCCAGCACAGCTGCCAAAATACACACTGGGCAGAATGAGATACCAACTGGAGAGTCTGGATATGGCTCCCAGTTTGGGTTCTTGAAAATGAATAAAAAAATGCAGAGGGCTAAAAGGGACAGAGCAGCCAATGACACTCTCAGTAGCATTGCACTAATGAGCTACAGAAGAATATGACATTTCCACTGTCTCATGCATGCTTTGTGAGAGATTCAGATCGCACAGTTCTATAGCTCCCTTCCACAGACATCACCTGCCTCTGAAACAAATCCATCTTTGAAATGGTGGTTTCTTACAGCAACCTGCATTCTGTTAAAAAACAGTGCAACTACACATGGAATTGAAACACGTCATGTTACCCACCCAGCTAGTGCCCATATTTTATCCAAAATGGAAATCACATCTGATTTTGATGAACACAAGCAGTTGAGAGTTTGCTTTTCACGGCCTAGCTGAAGGCAGACCTTGCTTTACTTGTACCCACATTGGCTCTTTTTGTCAGGCAAAGGCCAGACATCTGTTCAGATGCTTTGCAGTTCTGCCCAGGTGGGCAGCAGAATGTTTTTTCAGGTCTTTGAGCACCCATTATGTGCCTAATTCCAGTAATTCATCAAGTGCAACAAATGAGTGGTGACAGTAGAGGTGACACTACCCCATATTTCATCTCTCTCGCCTCTTGATGAGGAGGTTTACTGTTACACTGGACAGTCTTGTCCTCATCCCTCTCCTTACAGGCTCGCTCTCATTCTCAGTTGCCTTCAGACACAAATGCGTGCGGTCCCAGAAACTTTGTATGCTCTTTTCCCTCAGTTCCCGAAAATCCGCAAGATGGTTCCTGTCGATACAACCCTGGGTTTGGCTGAGAACTCAACACTGCTTATGCTTATTTGGAAGAGCTGAATATTTTGGCCTGGGTCATAACTTGGTAAAAAGCCAGTCTAGCTCCTCTGTAATCAGCTGGTTTCAGAAAGCTGTGAACTGCTTGTATAAAATACCACAACCATGAGCACTGCCCATTTATCTAACCAAGTTTGCTTTCTGAAGTATTTCTCAGCTCTGACTATTACAAAAACACACAAGCTCATGTCAGTAAATATCTCCATGTATGGATTTTATCTTGACAGTCTTGTAAATATCTGACAGGGAATCTTAGTCTTCCTTTGTGACTAGTAACTGTTAGCGGATTGCTTAAAGGATAATAGATTTCTTTGTCCTGACAAAAAATGAACTTTTTTAAGGGCATCTGATGCATTCACAAATTCAGCCACTAATTTAAGTGACTATAATTTATTCAGAGTTCTAATTCTAGAGATTCCATTTACACAATTGATTCTGTCGTGGTCGTGCAGAAAGGCAAGTCCGAAAGCAGCACCCAGGAGTCCTGATGTCTGCTCTCCTGATTCTGAAGAATAATGTCAACACACCAAGTACCCACATTTCAGTGTTGCTCTAATTACAGCAAACCAGGTACACTCAGATTGACTTTGTTCACACCGTGTTTGTAGACAAACTGTACATAAAGCACACCAGAGAGCTAAAGGCCAGTGATAATATATGGCATAAATTAAAGCAATGGCGAAGGTGACTTCTTGATAATTACATCAGTCCAGCCAAAAGCAATACATTTCAGAGGAATATGTTAGTTTTCAGTAAAGCTGCAGCAATCTCTCCAGCCACTAAGTGAAATTTACAGAGGATTAGCAGCCCTGGAAACAGAAGTCCTCTCTTCACGCAGATAAAAGCTGTGTAAGGGCAGTACAAGGCCAGTTTTTCCACCAATACATCTTATTCCTGGGCACACTGACCTCTTGGTAGGAGGGGGGACCAGTCCGTCTCTACACTAAGGCCACGGGCAGCCAGAGCTGGCTGTGCTGTGGGTGCTGAGAAGGGACACGTCCCTTCTGCAAGCGAGCTGAGACCAGGTGCCTACTCCATGAGGCTTAGCACATGTTCAGCTGCTGGCAGCTAATTTTGGATATAATCAACTTTCAATTACCTGCAGGGAGCTTACATGGCCCTGACTTCCCGCAATACCACTGGCTACGGTCCAGTGCTGTGGAGGGTGATACAGAGGACAAGCAGCTCTTCCCTGCCTTGACGTGTTGGCAGTGGCTGCTGCTGCTGCAGAGAAACCAGCTTTGGTATTTTTTCAAAGCAGAAGGCTCAAAGTTTGCTTGTTTACAGGTATTTTGCCTTATCCCTGCTTTTGGTCTGTCCGAATAAGGGAGTTATTCCTGCCTGCCCCAGAGTCAGCTTTGGCAGACGCCTCGTTGCTATTCTCAGCCTCCTCAGGTCATGTCCTCTCTGCTGTGTCAGCCTGATCCCATGGTCTACAGTTACATTTCCCAAACTGCTTTTGGAAAGCACTGTCCTCCTTTACAGTGTCTCTTTAAAAAAATCAACTGGCTGCAGGGACAAGTGCTGAGACGCTAATCCTCTATTTCATTAAAGAACTGACAAATCAATGACCTCTGGGAGAGATCCTGGAGTCCATAGGTCTTCTTTCCCAGGCTGCATGTGTAGCTGCTAATTTGTTGTCATGTGCATGCTTATCTCAGTGGCTGCTCATTAAGTGAGACCTATTATCATTACTGCTGATGGGAAGAAATGTTCAGACCTCCCACTGAACCAAGAGTCTGGAGGAGTGAATGGGATATGATAACTTTTGCTATCTCCTTCTCTAACATCAAGAATACAGTGATCAAAAAACAGCAGGGAACATATAGCAAGGAACTTGAATTTCCTAGCCAAGGCAAAGCATATGGAAATCAATTATCTAGGGCATGAAACGCTCATGGTTCTCCCAGAGGAAAATACTGTTTAGTTTAATCACTCTGCAACTAGTCTTAATTAGTTATAATGCGTCATATTTCTGTTCACATCCGCAGGAATCAAAATAGGCCAGTATATGACAGTGCATGCTTCTCAGGACAAAGTTAGAAAAAAAAAGAAAATTTACAGCAGCACATTGGTTTTTACCAGTTTCCATATGGCATAGCTTTCTATTTTGGTTGCCTAACACCTCAGAGGTCAGAAGAGCATCCTGGCCAGGGAAGACCCTGGTGCCAAGCAGCCAGCCCTGCACAGTTGCTCCCACCTGCACAAGCTGAGTAAGCAAACTGAGCCCGGAGGATTTTTGGAGTCAGTTGTGCTGGTCACAGCCAGTCTGCAGTGCCTGGCACACGAGGGCAGAGAAGTCAGGCGAGGGTGGGTGACAGCAATGCCATGGTGAAGCAGCCAATGCCATTCCTATCTACCAGCAGTTCTCCTGGCCATGCCGATGCTGCTGTGATGTCGTTACTGAAACCCGATGATGAACTGCAGCGCTGCTGCTGAAAAAGGCACTGAATTTTTCTCCAGTGCCTGTGTCGTTAGTGACATGTACTTTTTTTAGCTGCTGTAAGAAAAAACAAAGACCTTTATCTGCTAGTTTTCAAATGCCACTGATTTAAAAAAGAAGAACTAGCAAAGCTTTCTGCCCTCCCCACTCCTGATGTCGCAATGTTTCTGAACTCAATCATGCACACAGGTCTTACATGCCTGTCTAAAATTAAACATACACTTAACATGTCTGGTTGGATTCTTAAGCCTGATGCCTAATACATATTTTCTTCATAACTTTGTATTACACAGCTACCTATGGAGGTGACACTAACACCCTGTTCCCAAGAGACCTCTTACTTTCAGTTCGAGGTTTCCTGTTTCACAGATATTACACTTGTGACCCCACATGGCTGCCATTGCCATCAGGTGACCAACACAGTGAGACAAATTCAGAGCCGACCTTGAAGTCTGAACACACTGACAGAGTTGCAGACTTCTCTGTCTTGGCTTTGACTCATTACACCAATCAGCTTTAAGGGGATCAGCACATAACATCACATACCAAATCCACCTGGGAGGACAAAGGGCCATCTCAGATGTGACCAGCACAAAGTGTTGGGGCACTCACATGCTTTTTCAAAAGAAAATTGGACTCCTTGTTTGGGAACTTGGAGAAGTGTTTCCCTTTGGCCCTTCTTAGTGACAGAACTGGTCTGAATTCCTTGATGTTTGCCAGGCTCTGAGCAATGTTTGATTCTTACATCAAATACGATTTTTGTTCTTCGCTCAAAGGTCATTTGAACCAGCAGCTCAGACTAATTCCCCTGGAGTTTTAATATATGAATTCTTAGTCTAGATACATATTCTGCAACTCTGCCTATTTTTTTTTCACATGTGACCCAAATTCTGTTAAATGGGACTGTTTGGAGAAGACATAGCCAGACCCTTCCGAGGAGTGTACAGCAGAAGGATGAAAAGCAATATACACAATTTGAAACACAAGAGATTATGTCTTTGATAGCAGGAAAAAAGATTATTATGAGTGTAATATTGCAACAGGTGCCAAGCAAGGCTGTGTGATCTCCATCCTTGGAAATATTAAAAATCCAGCTGGATGAGGCCCTGAGCAACCTGCTCTTGCTGAACTTGATTTGAGCAGAGGCCAGCAGTGGTCCCTTTCCACTCACCCCAATCCGTAACTCTGCTATGAAGCTTGATAACAGCACGTAGAAAAAGGTAATAATTTCTACATTTTCTTTAGCAGAGCAGTAATTTTTGTGAAGAACCAATGAGGCATTATGGGATTTGATGTGTCACCAAGGAGAAAGAGTCATAAACTACAATACAAGCACAGGGACCAAATCCTGCCAGTAGCTGAGCACATGCATTGAGCTTAATGGAATATGAGGCTGTTCATCATTTATGAGATCAGTTTTTAGGAAAGGGAACCAGCATGAGATCTTTTTCACAGTAAAGTACATGGATGCCTCAAGTTTTCAAGCTCGGAATACACATTGTAGTGGAGTCTTTTAAAGGTTTGTGCAAAGTGCTTTATCCTGTTCTTATTTACAGCTACACCCAGAACGCACACCCAGAAAGGTGACATCGTGGCTGCTGTCTGAAGGGAGGCTGAAATCACTACTGTTTCCCTTCAGTTCCCTCTCTGGTGGCCTCAGCTGGATGGCTTTCTGACTTCCACTGACTTTCTCAGTAAAACCTGTTTTCACAATGGTTTTCAAATCCCACTCAAGCTTTTCTTTTCTGTGGAGGAAAGACACAAACAGCAGCTTGTCTCTTTTCAATCAAGGAACATGCAGTGCCAGAGGATGAAGCATCAGATTCTTTACCCTTGATTGAGGCTAATTAGTGTTTTCTCTAAAGGAGGTTAGAAAAAAAAATAATAAAAATCCACTGGGTATTCAAAACAGAAATTACATGAACTCATAACCAGAGCAGTGTTGCCTGAGGAAACAGACTGCCTGATACAACTCCAGAGTTTTCCAAAAGCTGATTTGGACATCTCATTCACTGGTGAGGAGGAAAGCCCCATTGAAGGCAGCTTCTTCAGCTTGCTTTATAAGCATCAGAAATGTGGGGTTTTAAGGAGCTACAAAAAAATCTCCACACTTGGAGAATGTATGTTTCTGCCCTTCTGAGCTCTTCTGACCTTCACATAGGAAAACCAACCACACGAGGCTCAGGAATTCCTACTGTAGCCTGCACTTGTGGCTGTAGTCAGGAATTTAACATCTTTCTGGGTAGGGGAGGCTCCAAGACCATGGCCTGGCAACAGCTCCAAGAGGCTTTGAGTCGGAAGACAGCAGGAGCCAGGACATCTTGCTGGATCAAGTTCACAAAGTAGATTCTGCACTGAAAGTATTTTGCAATACACAATCTTATGGGTCAAGACACGGAGGCTCTGTGTAACACGCACCAAGGTGAGCAAAGCAGCCAGAGGAATAAACCTGTTGGTGTTGGTTTGTTCAAAGTGGCAGTTGGCACACACACATCAGCCTCCCTCACCCTTGCATTCAAAGGGTGGACAGAGATCTTGGAGCGCAAGACACGCTGTCAGGCTCTGCAGCCAGCCATCCCCCGGGCCCTGCCCAAGCGCAGCAGATGCATTGCTGAGGAAAGACTCCGGCAGGGCATTTCTCTCTGGTTCTTCACAGCTGACCAGTCTCACTTCTCTGCTGGGTGTGGACAAATGGGGCCCCATGGTTTCTACCCCCAGGATAGGTACGTTGGAGCTTGGATCTTTGTTTTCATCCTTTCCTGCCAGAAGTTTGGCTTCAGCAATATCCCTCACTTCAAGTCACAGCGGCTGGTGCACAGTTGAAAGACTTTTAGCCTCTCTGCATTTCATTGTACCATGACTGTAAGGTCTGATTCCTCTTTGCATATGCAAAGTGAAGAAGATGCACACACAAGTTTCATAACAAGTCACAGCCCTGGGAGAAGCTGCTGTTCTGCACAAGGCTCTGCACTAAATTAACAAATTTTTCAAGGCAGAAACAGAGGTCTGACTGAAAAGACAAGTGCCAAGACTGTGCCTGTACCTCAAAAAAGAGGTGGCTGCCAGGCTTGAAGGGGTTAAGGATGCTGGTGATTAGCTCTCCACTCCCAGGTCTTTGCTTACTGTCTGTGAGACAGGAGAGCAGCCTGAGCTCTTCCCCTGCAAATAGGGCACAGGGTCACACTGCAAACATTTATTTGCATCCAGGTAGATTATGGAGCCCACTTAGCTCAAGAGGTGGCTTCACTTTATGAACCTGACCTCCATCCCTGAAGCACTACCTACTTGTGAGTAACAAGTGTAATCAAAGTGTCACTGCTGGCACCAAACCAAGAGATTCTGCTTCTCCATCTAGTGTACCTTGTCCAGAAAACTCAGTTCCAATACAGCATTCCTCCTATGTTAGACGCAATGTCTCTTTTGGAGTAAGAAATTGTCACCTCTTGACTTTTCAGAAATATGTATTTTAGTATTGGCAATATGAAATGGTGAAAGAGTAAGACGGTACGGGAAAAAATACCAGCATATAAGTAAGCGGAGAACTAGGAAGAGGATAAAAAGGAACAGAATAAGAACACAGAGAAAAGAGAAAGAGAAGGATGAAAGACAACCTAAGATCCATAGCTGGGTTGCAGAGTGGCACTTTCCCCACATCCTAGAGACAAATATTAGTTTGGGGCTCAGGCTCTGCTACCTCCTCAAGCTCTGAGATCTACGTTTATGGCTGGTGACTCGTTTTACAGCAAGCCAAAACAAGCTCTACATCTGAATGTAGGTGGCTGTGGGGAAATGTACCTGCAAATCCAGACAGAAAGCTTGTGTCCTGGACACAATTCTTCTCATGTACTCCCAAGAGATTTGAGGTTGTTTTTTGTTTTTTTTTTTTTTTTTTTTTTGGTGGGATAAAGCTAAATTCTATTGCTTAATGGTAAAAATCACATGGATTTGTGGTGAACAGACGGGAGAGGTATTGCATAAGGACCGGTTTCTGCATTTGGTGATTACTGCCTATTAGCCTTTATCTCAGACTCTAGGAAACACCAGCTTTCTATCAAAAGGAAATGTCACTGCTTTAGTTAATACATTTATTCCTTCTCTTTGCAAAAGGTTTTAATTGACTTTTTTTTTTTTTTCTTTCAGCTGAGTACAGCTTTAAAAAGGGATATTTAATGCCAGGAATTAAAAGTTTCCATATTGGCTTGCAGAGGAAATCTCAACTCACAGAGAAGTTTGTCGAGAGAAAGAAAAGGCAGACCATGCCTCCCTTCTTTGCCATACACAGGAGAGGATTTGTCTCGGTGTAGCTCTGATTGCATGGGTGTGTTCTTATGTCTGAAACAAGCTTTTTCCACGCAGTCCTTCCTGAAGGGCTCCGGGTGATGGGAGAGCTGCCTCCAGCACCAGCATGTTCCATGCAAAGAAACATTGAATCTGGCAGGCCTGTGGCTTGCTCCTGTCCAGAAGTCAGGGAAACCTGCCAATTCCATGCAATTCGTGCAATTTGTGTTTTTCCCCAGGTGAATAATTCCCCAGCTTTACAGATAAAGCAAGAGGCATCGAAATTGCTTTGCAATACTGAACACCACGCCCTCTGAAGCAAATGGAAGACCTACAATTATAACAAATCTGTTGAACACTTGTCTAATTTTGTGTCTCTGCTTGAATTTCTTGACTGCAGACTTCAGCATCTGCTCTGCGCAAGAGCGATTCAAATATTTGCAGAATCGGGGCCATCTGAGGCACTGCTCCTCTTACACGACAGTCTATGTAATAGCTAGATCACAGCCATCTCCTGCCACCTCATGGCAGCCTGATGGCTGATGCCAGACCTGTTTAAGAAACCAGCGTTAAATTTAGTGAAGTGCCAGGTATAACATGACACACTGAGCTCTGAGGGATGAGCATGTGTTCAGAAACTGCCTGCCAGCCACCCTGGCCCTGCTCTCTGCCACTACCCTCGCAGCAGTAGGTGTACTCCTGTTGCCTTAAGGATGGTAAATCAGTCCTTAAAAGAATGCTGCCTTAAAGATAAATCAGTCCTGAAAAGAATGCTGGCTTAAAGATAAATCACTCCTGAAAAGAATGCTGGCTTGAAGATAGGTAAATCATTCTTGAAAGGTGACAATTAAATCTTTGAGCCAATTAGTAGAAAAGATAGCATGTATTTAGAGTTAATAGAAAGGCCATTTGTCCTTGAGGATATTTAGACCAGACAACAGTGAAAGTCTCCTCATCAAAAGTTCTCACCTTGAAGATTAGGGGAGCACATAAATCTCATTTACTGTTTGCAAAAAGACTGAAAGTCGGCCAAAGGCAGGCTGAAGAAAACTTCCTTCCCCCCCCCACTGGCAAGGGGCATGCGTGCTAATTTACATGAGAAGCGAGGCTACTTTAAATATACTTAACCAATAAGAGATTGAATAGTTATCACTAACCAGTAATTGTAAAACCAGGTGTGGTTATACTAATTCAGTTACAATATAAACACATCGTGTTTTTTTCAACCTGGTATGCTAGTTCCATCTAGCATCCAAACTCGCCCTACTTTGTTGATAAACCAATGTTGGCTTTCTAAACCATCATTCAGTTTAGAGAGTAGTCTTGGTTACTATTTCCAGTAACAGAATTCGGCAACTCAGATGGGACCAGCTCTCTGGAGTCTCAGCAGACCAGAGGAACTGTAAGAAGTCCAGCACACACCAAAATGTTTTCGGGGAGGCCCTCCCGATTCCCTGGTCGGGTGAGTGTCTGCGACAGCTATCTGAAAAATTAACAGCATTGGTCTTAAGCAGTGGTTGCTTACAAGTAAGCCATATCTGAATTACTTATGTGTTGTACAGTTATTAGCATTGGTATCTGAATTTGGGGCACAATTACGCATTTTGTAATCTGTACACTTCTACAAGGATGCCTGGAGTCCAGATTTTGGTTTGGGTACTTGTGGTAATTTCGAGATGTCCTGTGTTTTTCTGATAACTTTGTACTGCAAATTTTGTGTTGCTTTGTGACTTGTGATTTTCCATTTGTGTTTCTCTCTTTGCTTTGTGATTCTTCTATTTGATTTGTGACACCTTTTGTGAACCGTGAGATCCTGTGATAATGGGAAATAAGCAGTCAGCTGAAGAGAAAATTGTTAAATGTTCTGCCTTAGGATGTATATTGAAACATTGGCACAAGATTCGGGTGACCCCTTGATGCAGAAGAAATTAGTGGAATATTGTAATCACTGGTGGCCACTTTATATCCTGGTTGATCAGGAAAAGTGGCTGAAAGATGGAACACTAAATTATAATACAATATTGCAATTAATGCTATCTTGCTGTCAGGAAGGAAAATGGGGTGAAGTACCATATGTAGATCTTTTCTTTACATTCAGAAATGATTACAAATGCAGGAAGGACTGCGGGTTAATGATTCAAGATTGCAATGTTCTGGCATTAGAGGCAGAAAATAAAAAAAACCCTAGACGTTGTTGTTCGGCGTGTGGCATCGGTAGGCGATGCAATAAATATAAGGAGGAACAGGAAGAAGAGGAGGATATTGATGTGTTGGCTCAACCAAGAAGGAAAAATAGAGAGAGAGAAGATGAGCAGGAAGCGATTGCATGGGATGAAAGAGGGGTGAGTGGGGGACAGAGTGAACAAGGGAATAGTGATACGGACAGTTCTGGTGAGGAAGAAAGTTTCAGTCTTGTGGCAGGCAGGGCTAGGCAGAGAGATGCTCAGAACATACAAGTCTTAGACAGGTGGCAGGACCAGACGAATCTGTCTGGGTAAAGGTGTTGTTCTTGGTGTTGGATTTAGAAGCTTGGAAAGATATGTCAGGTGTATATAGGGAAGACCCTGAACAAGTAGTGAAAGTTATGGAAACCATAATTGAAAATCGTGATCCGGACTGGAAAGATTTGCAGGTTATCTTAAATAGCTTAGTGTCTTATGAAGAGAGAATTATTTTGGCTAAAGCTAAAGAGCAGGCAGAGCGAGTGTATGTTCAAGATGCAGAAACAGAAGATCATTTTCCTACTAACAATCCTAATTGGAATCCTAACCATCCTCCTCAAAGGCTATTATTAACCGAATACCAGCAATTGATTTTGCATGGCATTCGGAATGCTGTTCCAAAGGCAATGAATTGGTCTGAATTGTAATAAGTCGGTCAAGGAAAGAATGAGGATCCCTCTTTTTTCTTTGAAAGACTGATGGAAGGAGGAAGAAAGTATACAGATTTGAATCCAGAAAATGAAGCACACGCTCTCTCGCTGATTCACATTTTTATGGGACAATCTAGTGTAGATATAAAATGGAAATTATAAAAGTTAGAAGGAGCAGATGCCTGCTCCTTGAATAAAATGCTGGGGTATGTTTGGGAAGTATATAGCAACAGAGAAAGTGGAGGAGAGAAAACAGAGAAAACAAAAACGTAGAGAGCACAAGATGCTGGCAGAGGCTATAGCCCAGGCAATTAATAAGATCAGAGGACAGGGCCATGCTGCCCTGGGGAGGGGAGGCGACTTCCCAGTGGAATATCAAGGGCCAGAACACCGTTGGAAAAAGATAAATGTGCCTTTTGTAAGCCTAAGGGGCACTGGAAGAGAGAATGCCTGCAAGTGAATTGGAGGGGGTTTGAAAGAATGCCGAAGCAGGCAGTTAACCTGATGACAGTAGATTCAGACTGAAGGAGATTTTGGGGAGGGTGGGGGATCAGGACCCTCCTCAACAGAGCCCCTGGTTGTCGTAAGGTTGGGGAATGTGAAAATAAGTTTTCTTGTAGATACAGGAGCCACCTATTCAGCATTAAACAAATGTAAAGGTCATTTAAGTAATTAGAGTATGTCAATTGTTTGTGCCACAGGGCAGAGAAAAAGCCAGCCGTTTATTTGAGCCGTTGAAGTTTGGAATTGGGAAAAGGGTGTCACCCCATCAACTTCTTTATATACCAGACTGCGCTGTGCCATCATTAGGATGCGATATACTAAGCAAATTGAATGCACAGATTACTTCTGAAAAAAGGAAAATATCCAAGTCCATATTCCTGCAAATAAAGTCCTGGATGCCCAAGTTTTTATATTATAGAAGGAAGCCACTTCACAGACGATACCAGAGGACATTGGAAACACCATAACACCTCTGCTGTGGGCCTCAGGAACACCGGGAAGATCCTGAGCAGCTGAACCAGGAACCGTCCAACCGAAGCCAGATGCCAGACTGGTAAGGCAAAAGCAGTACTCGCTTGAATTAGAGGATGTTTTTTGAAACAACTAGATAATATCCCATCAAAGGGTGGCCAGCATGTCTCCGAGCAGTGGCAGCTACAGTACTATTGATCCAGGAGGCACAGAAATTAACACTTAGACAAAATCTGACTGTATTTGTGCCCCATGCAGTTACAGCCGTCTTAGAACACAAAGGAGGACACTGGTTGCCACTGAGCTGGATGCTGAAATACTAAGCTGTTAATTTGGAACAGGATGATGTAGAGTTGAAAGTTACTACAATTCTGAATCCTTGACCTTCCTAACTGCTGATTCTGGTGGAGACAAGTTAACTCATGACTGTTTGCAGAGGATGGAACAGAGTAATCCAGCAGAGCTGATTTGAAAGAAGTGCTTGTGGAAAGCGCAGATTGGGACTTATACTGAAAATAAAAATACTAAGTGTGCAGATGACTGGAATAGTCAAAAGCACAGTGAAGAAATGCAAGTTACATTTAAAAAAAAAATCCACAAGTACCTCAGAGATCTTTGCCAGGACTAATAAAAATGGGGAACGATCCTGTGGATTACTGGCAAATAGATTTTCCAACCTATCACAGCAATGGGTATCTGTACCTTTTAGTAGTGGTAAATATTTTTTCAGGCTGGCTGGAAGCTTCTCTTTGTGGCACCAACAAAGCAAGAGAGGTAGCAAATGTATATTGCCATGAGTGCCACCACTCTCCCTGGATGTACCTGTGCATCAGTACCAACCTGGGGACTGGGTATGTCTGAAGATGTGGCTGGATGAACCACTGAAAGAGGTGAAAAGGATCTTTCCAGATTTTATTCACTACTTACACAGCCGACTACCTTGACAGAATGGACCCTTATGTTTGAAATTAACTTGGGAAGCATGATATGTTAGGTGATTTTCCTGATACTGAATTGTAGGAACGCAAAGGCAAAAGAATTAGACAGGAATGATGGAAAAACTTGATTGACACATTGATGCATCAACAGAACCTATGGGAACAGAATACTCAGCTGCAAATGGTGCGGCGAAATAACGAGGGGTATCAGTAAGTCAAATTGTTGGGTATGCACTTGTTTTCCTGAGCATTACAGAGAAATAAT
Organism: Trogon surrucura; assembly: GCA_020746105.1. NCBI lineage: Eukaryota > Metazoa > Chordata > Aves > Trogoniformes > Trogonidae > Trogon > Trogon surrucura. The sequence goes on from CM036618.1 coordinate 108,218,326, forward strand.
ATTCCCATTTTGGGAATATGAATTCCCTTTAATATAGCATGGAATAATTTGTGGATTGAAGCAAAATTTTCTTAAAGGGAAGAAACTAATCTTCAGGTATGGGAGGTTAAGAATTTCAAATTAGCAGACGTTAAATGTGTTACTGAAAGATTATATGAGGGTACCTGGGTTAGATCTTATATGAGAATATTTAAAAGAGGAAATAACCCCTTAGTCAAAAGTCTCACTAATGTCCACTCCTTTGAAAGAAGGTTTTTTCCATGGCTGGGAGTTAGTGAATTAGAAAAAGCGATCTTAGCTCAGCTGAATTGGAAAATATTGAAAATAAAAGTATAGATGATATTACTGTCTTACAGAGGAGGTATCCCAGAGAGGTGAAATCACCACACAAAATAGAATGGCTCTGGACGTACTGTTAGCTTCTCAAGAAGGAGTCTGTACAGTGGTAAATTCAAGTTATTGTGTGTATGTGGATCAATGTGGTAGGATAGCTGCAGACCTGACAGAAATACCCATGTTCTACATGAAATCCAAAAGAGATGATACTTCCTCAGGGTTTTCTGAAATATGAAATTGGCTAAGTTCTTGGTTTCCTGATGTGTCAATGGGGATAAAATAGTTAATAACTATACTAATTTCAGTGAGAAAAAAAACCACCTATGGGTGTGTTTGTTCTAATGCAACAGTTGTGTTAAATGTTGTTTTAAGTGCATAGATCAGGAAACAAGGAAAATGAGACTTAAGTGAATTAATATTCACATAATTCCCAAAGGGGGGAAATGTTGCCTTAAGGATGGTAAATAGGTCCTTAAAGGAATGCTGCCTTGAGGATGGGTAAATCATTCTTGAAAGGTGACAATTAAATCTTTGAGATAATTAGTAGAAAAGATAGCATGTATTTAGAGATAATAGAAAGGCCATTTGTCCTTGAGAATGTTTAGACCAGACAACAGTGGAAGTCTCCTAATCAAAACTTCTTGGCTTCAAAGACTCGGGGAGCTTGGAAATCTCATGTACTACTTGTAAAAAGACCGAAAATCAGCCAAAGGTAAAGGCAGCAGTGGGAAATCACCACCACTCACTCAATTCAGGCCAAAGAAAACCTGCCCCCCCAAAAAACCTGCAAGATGTGCTAATTTACATGAGAGGTGAGGCTACTTTAAATATACTTAACCAATAACAGATGAATTAGTTACCACTAACCAGTAATTGTAAAATTAGGTGTGTTTATACTAACTTAGTTACAATATAAATCTGTTGTGGTTTTTTTGATGCGGTATGCTAGTTCTACTTAGCATCCAGACTCGCCCTACTTTGTTAACAAACTATCATTTGGTTTAGAAAGTTTTCTTGCTTACTATTTTCAGTGATGCTCCCAGACCCCAAAGCACACACTGCCTAACCCATGGCACAGGCTAGGGCAGGCTCTGCCGCTGCTGCAGACAGACAGACACTTGTGCCTTCTGGAAAGGCCAATGAAACAACAACCTGACCTGCAAAATGCCAGATACTTACCGTTCCCAGCCCCTTTCTTTGTCTTTTGCCTACAGGAACAGGAGAAGGCTTTGATCGCTGCAAGTAGAAAGCTGGCTCTGGCTGTCACTGCAGCCCCAAGCCTTCTGTCAAAGTTTTCTGCGTTAATCTGAGACTAGAGCCAGTGCTGCAGCCCTGTGCCTCCCTGGGAACTCCACTCCAGTGTATTTTTGTGACTCCTGGGAATATTAACTGGTTATTATTAACAACACAATATAGTTTATGGGAAGCCACAGACTACCACATGCCAGGAAGCTCAGATGGGTTTTATGGAGGACTATTCAGACAGGTCACCTACTATCTTGTCCACCTCCATGATGTTTCTGGGGAAGGTCTGAGATCCTGAGCTTAAGGAAGCTATAGTGATGCAAAGTGCTATCATGAAGTAGACAAGACAGATGAATAGTCAAGGTCTTGTCAGAATGGGATCAAACAAATGTTAACAGGGTGCTCCAAGGTTATATCCCATCTCAGCCCTGCCTTGGGGTCAGTTTGTACAGTGTGAAGATTTCCATCTGCGTTAAAAATGGTAAACGGCTGCTTTTATCCAGGGGAATATCTGATCTTGTCTGGTAATCCACTAAACCATTTGCTGCCTGTGCAAATCATGAAAGGAACATTTGAATACAGCCAATTGCTAAAAATAGCCCCATTTTCGGCAGCACAAGAGCTGGCAGTTCTTTCCAGTCATGTTAAAAATATTGCTTTAGTATGACTTCAGCGGAGAGCTGCCACCTGCCCGTGCTGCGAGAGTGAGTGGGACTGCCTTGTCCCTGGATGGGATTTCCTCCAACATGTGACACGACTTGTGGGTCCCACAGCTCAGAAGTAGGTAAGCTACAAGGTCTGAAAACGTGACTGCAGTACCTTGTGCCTGTCGTTTCGTCTTTGCAGCTCTGTGTATTTTGAGTCCAATTTAAGGACCTATCTCTGGCTATTAGGTTGAAGTGAACAACACGTTGCTTCTTACCAGGTAGGAACCTTCTGGTTCCTTTGGTGTGCAAGCCTGGTGGTGGGTTTGAAGCTACAAAAATGATGTGCTGATTGCTGCTATCTGCTAATGAAGAAGAGCAATAAGTCATGTATGCTGGAGCAGTCCAGCCAGCCAGTGATCTCTCCATTGGGTGTTCTCCACTGGTAAAGGAAAATTACTACTGTGTACCAATGACTGCCATTTTGGTGTATGATGGCATGGGACATTTTGGTTAAATTACAGTTCAGTACACAGATGGAAGACCCTTGGATTTTAGAAGGTAGCTAGCTACAAATCCAGTTTTCTAAACAATTTCTAATCTAAATTTCTAATTCAATTTCTAATCTAAAACCAGAAGATCAACATATTTTTAGGTAGAAATGTTTGAAGTGTTAGGAGAACGTGATTGTCACTCAACTTTAGCAGGAAGCTTTTGAAAACAGCCGGTTTCTGCTACTCAGGATGATGTAACTCATGCAAAAAGTGCAAGTGCCAGGCTTTTAAATCCAAACCCATGTTGTAGCTGTGTTTCAGTAATGACTCCTGTTTCTGAAATTAGTCCTAAGTCAAACATTTGTTTTAGCTCTGATATACTTTCAATTTCTGGATCTGGAAAGTGGAGGAAGAACGCATAGCTCATAAAATATTTAAGACAGTTCAGCTGGAATAGAACTGCAGACACAAGAGGTGTCCACACTAACGTGTCCACCCGGTAGACTCTCTGCACGAGAGCATAGATACACACATAGCTCTAAAGAAACAACATTACAATCACTTTGTGCATGACAGTCAAATAGCCTTTTGCTAACCTACAGCTATACCTCAATATTTTTTTAATTTCTCTTTGCATCAGCAGATGCTGGGATGGAAACACAATCTTTTCCTGTGCTCTGAAGAGCAACAAATTGGGCACAGCACCACAAGTGACCAAGGTGCAATCACTGTCTCTGGAGAGTGGGTCCTGCAGGTCCAACCCAAGGATCTGTCAGTGGAAGCATGCCTGTAACCTTGGCTGCTCGGATATGCCAGTCAAAGGAACAGGCTAATCAAAACATACCAGACCCAGAGGCTATGCTCTGCCCTAGTTAATTAGATCTAATTTTGTCTTGCTGCCTTTCAGAAGTACAGGACAGTAAGTAGCAAGGCGTAACCAACTCTGGATTCTTCCAGATCTGGAAGGTGTTTCCTCCAGCTTGTGTTAGTTCCCAAAGGTACATTAAAAGCTCTTAGTGGGACCAAGGGAAGAGCACAAGTCCCAAGCAGACCAATGTAACTCAATGGCCCACAGGAACAGTGTGTGGTCTTCAGCAACTGAACTACACTTTTTTTTTTTCCTTTCTACCTTTTATCCCCTAATATGATCTTTTCTTGCCCTCACTACTTCTGCCAGGTGCATCTGTAAATTGGATATCATTGCAATCCAACATCTAACTCGAGAGCAAAGCCCGGGGGAAAACCAAAAGAATATACAAAACACGTATGTCACATCAACCAAGAGAGAAATTCCTTATGTTCTATCCAGTGCAAGTTCCAGGTGAGCACTCATGTTTTACAGGACAAAAAAGCAATTTGAAGAGATGCTGTCTTATAAGTAAAGACCCGATCCAAAGTTCTGTAGCAGATGAAGGAAAAGGAAGAAAAAAGGCTGCTCTTCATGAATGTAAAGCCAGAAATAACCCAGTCTTCCTAAAGCTCATAGTGGATGTGATGATATGACACACTTGCTACATAGTCACGCACTGAAATCGTGTGTCAGAGCTTTAGGAGAAAAGGATGCGCTCACAGTGCCATGACTGTGGCCAGCTGGCAGCTCCTGCTGCCTTCGCAGAGCTCCCACCATGAGGACCACGTGCAACACATGCCTTGAGCACAGGACTGGGAGGAGGAATGGCTCTGATGAAGCAAGGAGCCTTCTGGAGAGGAATTTCTGAAAAAAAAACCCAAAACAGGCTAAATTCTTAGAGACTTCGTGTTTCTAACAGCGATGGGCTAACCTCAACAAGGCAGATGAATAGCATGTATTTCAAAGTAAGAAGCCCGAATGATTCAAGAAGGAAGCTAGAAAGCTAGCAAGGGAATTTTGCTGAGCAGTAGCAGAAGGGGTTTGGGAGCCAGGGACCAATGACTTCCACCTGCCCCTGTGCTAAGGCTGAGCTCAAGAGTCATAAGCACATCCCTCTCATACTGCAAAGATAAACCTGGCCTAGCAGCAGCATCTGTTCGTTTTAAGGGTTCTTGAAACATTTCCGTTCCTTGTGTTGCTCCCAGCAAACCCAGTAGGCTCTTACCTGGCAAACTTTCTCACCTTAGTTGAAATGACGTATTGATCATTAATGATAACCTAATGATACTCGTTGCTGCTACTAATGATAACCTAATGATACTCGTTGCTGCTAGCTGAATACAAGCACCACCCAACTCAGGCACTGTGGGAACACAAGCAAGCCCTGCCCCAAGAACTGCTTCTCCAGATTTAATATACAGCAGTACAAAGAGCTAAATATTAAAGCACCAGAGATTAATCAAGTGGTGTTACACTGAAACTGTACAGCAGGCAGAAATAAATTCTGATTTCCCAGTCCTGACTTGCTGCACAACAACTCTGCACCCACTCTCTCCTTCCCTTACTGCCCCTTGCACACTCTGGCAGGATAACAGCCTCTCCTTATCTGGTCATATCCCAGCCATGTGGCACTGGTGCCAGTAATTTAACACTCCCATTGCTTCTACATAGACAGAAAACTTTTTAGAAGTGTGTTTGGGCAGACCACCCCTCTTGAGCCAAGTCTACAGGACCATCTGTGGTGTTCTGGGGCTGAATAAAACTCTCCCTGGTTAATTTTGGGGCTGTGGTCCCCCACGTTTCACAAGGCTGCTGATGGAGCCCAAGAGTCATGCCCCGGCATTGTCACAGTTTTAGGGGACAGACAGATCAGCATTCTCAACAACCCAAAGTAACAGACATGCATTGTGCACATATACATGTTAAGCATCACTCAGTGTCTCCTCTCAGCTGGGACCAGTTTTGTCCATATTGCCTAATTCCTTCTCCCTAAAATTACCCCCCCTTTACAGCCCATCCCACGTGCTGCAGGCAAGCAGGCCCCAGTGTAGTCTGGCAATGTGCAGCACCAGCAGATCTCTGGTCCTGTCACTCTTTAAGACTCCAGCACTGTCTCTTCCTGTGTACCTAGGAAAGCTGCTTGGGGGTCAGGGGCTTTGTTTTGCTTGCTGAACAGCATATTGCACCCTTGCAAGGGAGTTTCACTAATTAACTGAAAGAACTTTGATTATTAGAGAAGATTCCGTTAATAAATTAACATGTTCCATCAACGGATCTCAAAGTACTTCTATCAGCGTACATTTCATCTCACATCAGCCGAATGGGCAAGGCAAAAATCATTAGGATCTCTTTTGCAGAGAGGAAAATCGAAGCCAAGTGCCCACTGCACACCAGCAGCACAAGTCAGGACCCCTTGACTCTCAGTCCAATCTCTGGCTGAGCTTCCTTCTGGTGACAAACCAATTGCATATGCGCTACACAAGATGACAATGTTATATAAGTACGAAGTAGTAGGATTACGGGTGTGGGGGAGACAGATCTCCTGGGGAGAGGGGACATTTTGCATCAATCACTCCCTCCCCCACAGCCACCCACTGACTGCAGGGATTTTTCAAAGCACTAAAGATGATATAGTTTGGTACATTTTAATCAGTTCCTTACCCCATAGAACTATGGTAGAAACATTGCTTCAAAAAAAAAAAAAAAAAATTAAAAAATAGACACACAGCAATTAGGGCTGCGTAGCCTGCAAAGGGGCTACCTGCATGTGACAGCATGTGCACTTCAGACACCATGGAGGAGACCACAGTTAACACCTGATGCCTCATTTCCCCCCACTGGGCAATAACTGTGTCAAGTACTAGGACTGCAATTAAAAAGTGACAGTAATCTCAGTGCAAAGTAGAGCAAAAAGGCCTGGGAAAGGGCTGTGGCAATGGATGATGAGATACTGAGATACACATTTTACAAGAGGAAGCAAGGAAAATCAAATTCTGTTTAAGAAGGAAGAGAATATGTTAGAAGTGGGCTAGAGGAATGATGCTCTGACCCTACTTTTGCACTGTAGAAAACCCCTTGGCACTAGAAACCAAACTTGTGACCTGGATCTTTCTCAAAAGGTCAGTGAAGATCTCTGTCCTGGCCCTTCATTTTCCTCTCAAACCTCCAAATACCTGTTTTCCTGTCCTGGCCCACAAGCACAGAGAGAAGAGAAGATGCTGAGGCAGCTCTCCAAGCCAGAAGCATCAGAGGAGAAAGGGACTCTGGGACTACTGTCATCACAGTGGCTACAGCCAAGTCTGGCACAAAGTGGTGGCCTTTGGGCTACTGCTCATCTCTGCTTACGTTAGGGTTGTGTCTGAAGGCTTCATCCCTAGAGAACACCAATAGTGCAGAAGAGGGCAAACAAATGCTGAAATGAGAGAGAGAATCTGGTCTGCTCTATGCTGTAGTAATCCCTTCTGGGCCATAAATCTATCATCTTTAATTTTAACAGACTGCCTGAATCTGACAGTCATGACTTATAATATCATGTAGACTAGATATCAAATCACACAAAAAATATGTTTTATTTGTCTCGTTCTTTGAGCAACCTTAAGAATAAAAAAAATATATACCCTAATGGGCATCCACACCTTCCATCCCGTCTCAGACCACCTGAGCCTGGCCACTTTCTGCAGCATACTCTTGGCTTAGTCCATCAGGATGCACAGCTGTTGCTCAGGCCTGCTACAGGTTCTAATTCTGCAGAAGCTCACACCCCACTGTCTAGAGATGTACATCTTATTTCTCTATGAAAGCTATCCCCTCCAAGATTCGTCAAGTGCACCTGAGCTCTAGTACTGTGCAATTTGGTGAATAACAGGCCTATCTCTACACTGGCCTACCAGGAATGCTGGTAAAATTCCCCAGTAGGGCTTCTACAAGCTGGAGGATGCCCTCCTCAAACAGCAGCCAGAGTCAATGCTGCAGGGCTGGACCAGTGCTGCAAACAGGGATGGCTGCAGACAGGGCGAGCCAAGAGCTTGCAGAGTGGTCCGGGATCCATCGTGTTCAAAAACCTGCTGGGGAAAGATGTTTTGGAGGATACATGCTTCATATAAGGTCCTCCATGTGGATTCATCCTACCTAAGACATTCAACTGAGGTATTTATGGTGAAGCTTAATATAACTAGGCTCTTCATCTTGTCAGTAGAAAGGCTCTGCCTACTCTTGAGATCAATGAAATCAATGAAAAGCCCCACATGAAATCACCTCAGGGTGCCTCACCACTCCGCTTGCTCACCTGAGCGGCTGAAGCATGGCTGCTTTATGCCTAAATCCTCTGTGGGCAGTGGTGTGAGTGAGAAAGGAGGAATCTCACCCTAACAAATTGATTTTTCTGCTAGTTTTACCTCCAGCCTTCCCTGGTTAAGAAGTAGTCAGAGAGGGCTTAGATATCTACACTCTTAAATCCTATTGATTTACTCTTGCTCTATGCTAGAGTGAGTCAAGCAAGGCAGAAAGTTTGTCTTGAATCTTGAATACCTATTTCCATTACTTGGTAAGTGTTAAGGATTTGCTTTTTTTTTCAGGGGCAGTGCTTATTCTCGTGAAAAATCACTGTCTGCCATAAGTGTTCTGTGCTGTGACAGCACTGTGCTGCTCTAAGGGAGCAAACACAACAGCAAGGGAAGCCCTTTCACAGGCTGCACATGAAAGAGAGAAAAGCGTGGGATAAATGAAGCTTTAGTATTATCCCTCCAGTGACACTGACTGGAACATCCTGAGATACAGCTGCTCCTACACAGCTTCTCACCTCCTTCCCTCCATCTGGGCACAGCAGCCTCAGCTCATGAAGGCCATACAACGTCTTCACTACTGTTGACCAGCAAGCCAAGCACATGGGCAGCACACAACGTACCACAGGTCCCGCTCATGTTCCCAGGAGCCAAAACCAGATTTGGGTAACTCTCTCTGGTCTCATGCTGAGGTTCAGTGTGAGCCACCGGGCTGAGCCTGCCCAGCTCAGCACACTCAGCTGTGGATCTGCAAAAAGCACCAACCCTTTGCCGGGGCTCAGCCCCAGCAGAAGCCCAGCAAGAGATCAAGCTGCCAGCACCCCACCCTGTGCGCCAAACACACTGTGAGGGGAGGAAGCAGACTCAGCGACAGGCTTAACCCATCTGCTCCGAGCACTGGTGCTGCAAAATTAGGAAAACATCCTCCTAGCCCCTGCCAGCAGCACATAGCAAAGAGGGGATAGCAAGGGATTAAATGCAGGCGTGTAGGCTCCAGCCCCACTAACCACAGAGGGGAGGCTTCCTGACCCACCAGAAGAGGAAAAGAGTCGGCCGAGGAGGGTCTGGAGTGGCATCCAGAGGGCACGCATGCATTCTGGCATAAAATGTCCCCTCAGGTTCCTCTGCCAACACAAACAGCAGCACACGCGCGAAGCATAGAGGTTGGGGTTCTGTGGCAGGGCTGCTGGCTCCCATGGCTGGCGAGCCCTGGGCTAGAGCAGCCGGCTGAGGGGAGTCGGTGTTGCAAGCCAGCGAGCTGGCCCCAGCACACACCTGTTGTGCAAAGAGACACAGGGGGAGCTTCTCTCCATGCTCTTCTCAAACATATCTCTGTGTTGTTAATGGGACAGGAAACCTCTCCCAAGGACACTTCAGCAGTTCGGAGCAGCAACACACCGCTTGCTCCTGGCACAATTAACCAGTGTCTCCCTCCTCAAGCTGGGCATGTGCTGGAGGTGGTGAGAGAAGCAAAGATCCAAGCGTCCTACTTCTCTCAGAAGTGGAAAAGTGAACGTAAAAAAGATACAGACAAGCCTCTCGGCCCACAATAAGCTGGAGCGCAAAGCCAGGGCAGCGAGGAGGCAGCAATCCTGGGCAAAAGAGCATCCTCTGGGGCAGCTCCTTGCTGTTATCCCTGTGGGTGGACACAAGTCAAAGAACTTGATCTCATGGCTCAGGCACCCATGGTCTGCCACTGGCACAGAAATGGTTAGGACAAAACACTCTCCAGCAGCTGCTCAGTGCTTTCTGCCACATACTGGTGCTGTGGTCTTGTCAGTCTGAAAACTTGACTCCTCTCTCAGCCATCGCAGTGCAGCCAAGCTCAGCACTCCTTCCTGCATCTCAGGGCTTCTGCCTTTATACTCCCTGTCCTGTCTGCTCCCCCACCCCGCAAGTGATTGAGCTGTTATTAATGGGCATTGAAAATGCGCCAAGAAAACCTCCTGGCCCGGATTTTGCCTGCCCTTTTGCTGAGTAACTCCAAAAAAGCCTTCTGAGAAATCTGCAGCTGTTGAAATGCACATTTTGCACAGCAAGATGAAATCTGGTGCTTTTTTGAGCAATTGCTTGCTTTTAGTAAATGGAAGAGTAATCCAGAAAATGCTGGACTATTAGGCACACCCTTCCTTAGTCTACCAGTTCATACTGTATAGAAAGCTGGTTTGATAATTCAGTTAGTATCAAGTATGTGAGATCTTGCAGTCTCTGTACAGCTGCCAGAAAATGGGCAAAAGCAAGCCTAATTCATCTGTCTGCTGTAGGTAGCATGAAGGGGAAAGTTGCCTTTATAGTAAGACAAAGGAGGCTGCAAATGAGACACCTCAAAAAAATCTTGACTTTTCTGTCCAAGTTGTGAGACCTTTTGTGTTTTGATTAATAGAAAAAATGTCCAAAGAAATGTTTAACTTGGAAGAGGACACTTAAAGACTGAACAAAACTTGAGTTACCAGGAACAGCCTAAAAAAATAGAATATCTTCCACATTAAATCAGATTCTGATTAGAACTTGCTGAAAGTTAACATGAAACCTAACGTTTGGGGTATCCCGGATGCCTAGTGGCTCACCACCACTCCTACAGCAATCAATCTCTCCTTGACAAAAGGCCAAGCATAAACCACGCGGATGTTGCCTCTTCTGTTCCAAACTATCCACCAGATCGTAAGTAAGCTCTAGAGTACTTTCAGTTGTATTGCTCACCATCTGTGCTCAGTGTTATAAGAGGGCCCTGCTTCCCTGGCTTTTATTTTCTTTCCTCTCACATGCTGGTGGGACCCTAGGCACAAACACGCCTCTGGGGCCACAGAGTTTTTAATACAGAACTCACAGAATCACAAAACATGACGGTTCTGGTCCTGGCAAAATCCAGCCAGTTTTAGGCTATATTGATTAAGCTACAATCTCTGCAGGGGGGAGGGAGGTTTGTTTTGTGAACGCACCTGAACTTGCATCTGAAGCCCTCCTGGCAGGCTCTGAGAGGGGCAAGGTTCAAGTGCAACAGTGAAAAAAATTGAACAGTGTTCTCCTTGGCCCTCTACAGCAGAGCATCACTTCAGCTAGCTACTCAGATAATGAGTCCTCTCAGCATGGGAAGCTGAGGTCAGGGGTCTAAAATACATGGCTGTACTGGGGAAAAGAAGAACACAAAAGGGCACACAACCCTCTTAAACCTAATCCTCTTGCAGTGAAGATGTTCTGAAAAAACACATTTGTGTTAACTACTTCCTTATGCCTCACTTGCTTTTTTTTTTCCCCCCAGCTTCCACCAGGAGAAGCAACTTGGTGTGTATTTCCTAAGCTGGGACACCACTGCCTAGGGCTGCCTGCTCAGACTCAGCTACTCCAGCCTGGTCCCTCAAGCTCAGCAGCACCTCCACGCCCCAGGCACCAATGCTTGCTACCTGGCAAGAGGTGGCTGCCTCCTCAAAGCCATTAGAGCCACTTGCTTTGGCCCAAGTGTCTGTCCTCTGCCTCAGAACCACTCATCTGCACCTCACAGCAGAGATTTTGTAATTAAAAGAGGCCATGACAAAAAAAAACAAAGCAACAAAACAAACAGCAACCACCAAACCAATGAAACAAAACACCCAAACTCTTTGTTTGTTTGTTGGGGTCCCTTACAGGGCTGCCTCAGGCTGAACCTTTGGCAATGTGGCATTTTCCTTCATTAGCTGACAAAATGCCCCAAACTTTCCTGCATCTGAAAAGGCCTGCCCTAGTAAGTTATTTCCCATGTCTTGTTGGCAGATGCTGACAAACCTTCCTTCCCCACAGAGCTCCTTCTCCACCCCTCAGGGCTGCCACCAGCAGAAGAGAGTTGATTGATTCCCACCAGAGCTGGAGCAGCCTCAGGAAAGCCATCTCCTGCTCTTGCTTCTTTCCTCCTTAACCTTCTACCAAGACCCAAGACTTGTTCTCTTAGGTGGTGGCACAAAAAGCGTAGCATTTAACCTGAGCCCAAGCAGATGAGGTGAACAAGGGGAAAACGGAGCCAGAACCAGCTTTGCTGGGGCCTGGGGCTCAAAGGTGGCACCACTATTAAGGTTGGAGAACTGCTTCTTGAAGGATTTCTGGACACAGGGATTTTACGCTAATGCTGCAAATTAAGGTTAGCATACCCTAATTTATTGGAGGGAAAGGAAAAGCCCTTTGCAAGGTTTTGATATCTCTCCTCTCCACCATGATACTCCCCAGGAGAATCAATATTTGTGGTCTGTTCTGACTTCTCACAACGGCCCCGACTTCCTTTGCAGTGGAAGGTATTCCTGGCTCCGTGCATGTAGAGATGGTCATTTCAACTGAGTGAAAAAGATATTTATTGCCTCTGATGGATTACTTCCCCAGAGACAGCACTAATAGCACTCTTTCCCAATTGTTAAAGCAGCCATCACAATACCAGCTGGCTTTCAAAGGCACAAGTCAGCTACACAGCCTTGCTCCAACACCCTCTGCAAATGACTGAGCAAAGAAAACAGTTTCATATAGTTCGTCCCCAGAGAATGACAAATCTGCACCTTCATGCCATCACACAGCAGGGGAGAGCTGGAAGTTATAAACATGTAGGTGGTTTCTACCATGAGCCAGAGAGAATGGGAAATGCCAGTCTGCCCTTGGAATGATTAATTCTGCAACTTAACCAGCATTTGCTTCATCCTAAATAGGAATGAATTCTCTTTAATTAACATTGATTTCCATTAAATCTGGTGGGCCAGATTAAATCCAAGAGCTCATTCTTCAGCACCCTTGTCTCTGTGGAATGGTCCAGGTGCCACTTTTGTGCTGCTGTGAAGGACTGAAGAGGCCTCGTGCTCTGCAAAGGGTTGACACATCCCTCCTTAAGGAGGCTGGCCACCTGGGCCAAGAACTGCACAAATAGTTTCTGTGCTGAATTTTAGGTGCCCAGCCAACCCAAATCTTTCAGATAACTTGACAGCAGCTACTAAAATCTTCCCAGGCAGCTGAGCTTTAAGAATCACAAAACTGCCAGGTCTTTCAGTCTGGATCCAGTTGAGTGTTTTTATAGTGCCCTCTCATGCCACTGATGCAGGTGTGACAAAACACAAGCTGCACTCGGTGAAGTGCTTTCATCTAGGCTTCTTTGGTCTCAAATCCTGCAACCACTCTTGGATCACAGAGGCTATACCAGGAATGGCCATAAACCAGAGAAATCAATCAGAAGTGAATAAAAATGCAGAGAAATTGAGAGGATGAAAGGGTGTGTGTGGGGAAAAAAAGGCAGGAGGAAATGCAATAGGTAAAGAGAGATTCATATTGGGTTATCAGGCATACTCCTAGTGAAGTGAATAGGAATGAATCTAGGCCATTGCATAGCCTATGATGTTGCAACAGAGAAGGAGAATGAAGTTTGAATTGCAAAAAAACCCAAACTCAAATAATAAAAGTGTTAAAACAGCATTTGGTTACATTTGATGGAAATATTTCCTTTTGATTTATCAAAAAAGAGAACAGAACAGCAAGAAATAATAGCAAAATGAAACAGGACTTAAGATTAAACCAGTGTGATTGAGAGAAAATACTAACAGCTGGCCAAGTCAAATTGCAATAGAACGAATACCGCAGCTAACCCTAACAGAGCTTAGCCAAATGCTGCAAGTGGAAGACTTGCAGTGCAGAACATCTTGTTTTATTAGAAACAGGGTCTTTAAAAAGTATGAGAAAAAGAAAGCACAAGCTTTACTTCTAGCATACTCAAAACCGAAAAGAAAGAAAAGTAACAGAAAATTTGTTTAATTTCCACATGCACTGCCAGAGATGATCAGTAACACAAGCAGGAGAAGAATTATGAATAGACTAGAAGCCACTGTGCACACAGTGTCTTATTGCTGAGGAAACAAGAATTGCTCGTAATGATGTGTCTTGACTACTTCTCTTTTGTAAAGCCATATATTCAGTAGCCTCCAACTTGGAAAATGTTTTCATGGAGCAGATTGAAGAATTTCACGTCAAATGCCTACCTCTGGGTCAACTTACGGTTCAGACAATGAAGTAAGAACGTATCTGAATAAAGGCTTTGGATTGAGCTGTGGTCATAAACTCCCCTAAATGAGACACATAAAAAATAACTGACCACACAAAGAGGAGCCTGAGGAAGATGAGGCCATCCACGTGAGACCTAACTCCAGAACTTCTTTTGTGGTGGAAGAGCATCACTTTGATTACAGCCACGACAGTAATCACAGCTGCTGTTATATTGCTGTCTCTCTCCGATCTGCATCTGTCTTAGATACCTTAAAAGTCTCACCTCTCAAATTATCAGCTCTCTGCAGTGTGTTTATGCAGCGCCTCAGACAATGGGGCTTGACCTGATTGACTTCAGAGTGTTATCACAAAATAAATGTTTAAAAATAATGACAGCTATTATGCTGAAGGCTTTCTTCAGTTAACCCCCATGTAGACAGAGGCTAAGTTACGGTCCTATGATTGTTCTGTGCATGTGTGAAGCAGCTGCTTGACTCCATATCGTTATTTACAGGGTTTATTGTTCATCTTTTCATTAGGGGCTAATCATTCACTTCCTGATTTTCTTAGCATTTCATTTGGAGTTTTAGATGTCTCATTTTCCAAAAGACTGGGGAGGCAGAAGTCTCTTCTGCACAGTGGCAGACTATCTTTGCTTTAGCACGCGTGTCAGCATCACGGCTCATGAGGATTGATATCTTCAGGGCAGTAAACCAACCTGAGGTGTTCCTGGCCTGTTTAGCTGAAGTATATATAACAAACTACTATCTGAGTGGAATTGAATTCAACACAGAAGGAAATCAGCTGGAAAAAAATGCAAGAAAGCCTTTGTTATTTCTTGCAAAATACTAAAAATGCTAACAAAATATAAAAAAAAAAAAAAGAAAATAAAACCCAAAAATCAACCTTTCCTTCAGCAGTCTGTTGCTGTGTTGTGGTAGCTCTTCTGTGACTTTCTACTGACAAACAGTATAGACTATGTTCCAGTGTAATACAGAGAACAATAAAGGTCTTTCAAATGCTTTGTATAATTAGAAACATAGAAACGTCAAGGTTGGAAAGGACCTTAGGATCATCAAGTCCAACCTACAGCCCTACACCACCCTAACACTAAACCATCTCCCGAAGTGTCCCATCCAGCCATTTTTTAAACACACTCCAGGGATGGTGACTCCACCACCTGCCTCAGCAACGCATTCCAATGCTTCACAACCCTTTCAGTGAAGAACTTTTTGCTAATATCCAATCTAAACTTCCTCTGGCACAACTTGAACCCGTTCCCTCTTGTCCTGTTGCTATTAACTAGGGGAGAGGAGAGAAAGGGAAGCTATACTTTGATATCTGTCTCAGACAATTGTCTGCCACCAATTAACTTAGTCTTGGCACTCTTGTGACGTGTAATTTCCTTATGCTCACAACTTGCCTGTGAGGGCAGACAGTGCTGCTACCCTCGTTCCAAAGAACTCAGGTGCAGGGAGCCAAGGGGCTCTGCACTGCAGTAGCTGAGCTCTGTGCCCTGTCCCTCCCAGAGGAGATCCTGCCCCTCAGGTGGGGTCAGTGCCCATGACTGTGTCTGGCCTGGCAGCCCCAGCACACCCTCACAGTGCTGCTCCCCTGCTGCCTGGGGCCAAAAGCCAGTGAGGAAAGTGGTCCCTGCTGCCAACTCTGCCACCGAGGCTGGCATTTGCAGAAGTGGGGCTGGAGAGGCAGACTTGCAACACGTTGCCTTAAGAAGCTCCAGTTCCCATGGCCAGAGCTGGTCTCTCTCATCAGAATCTCGCTGACCCCAGCAGCCTCTGCCATCACTTGAGTGAGGAGGAGACAGCAGCCTGAGCACTTCCGCAGCCATGGGTCTAAGTGTCTGGCTCAGGGTGACAGGGAATCAGTGGCACAGTAGGGACTGGAACACTGGTCTCCCAAAGGCGAGACAAGTGTGTTTGTCAATGCCTTGTTAGCCCTCTCTTTGACTTTGCTATCTCCTCCCCACCAGCTCAAAGTAGTACTTTTGAACTAAAAAAAAAAAAAAAAAAATCATCATCACCGTAGTGAAGAAAAACATCAAGATCCAATTTGTATTCTTCTGTAATACCTCAGTGTTCAGCTCTGCTTCTCTCCCGGCCAGTGCAAGTCAATGAGTTTACATTGGCTTGGTTAATAGAGACAGGCCTGAGGTCAGGACCAGATGTGAATCCAAAACCAGACTTCCAGGCCTGCTTTAGCTCCTTTGAACTGGCTGATCTATTTCAGTGTTTTAGAAAGAGCTAGTCCTCTTGGTGTCAGTAGGAAAGGAAATATCTTCAAAACATTTCCTTCCTTTATGTAAATAAGCTGCAGCTGCAGCAGCTGATGGAAGCAGCATGCTTGCAACTCTATTTTATTTTAGTACATGTAATATGTGTCACTGCTGGTTATTCAGAGCATATATAGTGCTATATGCACTTGACACACTAAGAAGAGAATCTATGATTTTTAGTCCCTAGATACGTGCTTAGTTTAGTGTTAATCATTTGCTTAAATACATTACCTGGGCATTTGCTTGAATAAAGATAGGAATTAGTTTGGCTTTATTCATTCTCCATTCACTTATCGGTGTTCGAGAAAATGAAATTCTTGGTGTATGTTTGTACAGACACAATACATTTTAAATGAAATCATCCAATTGAATCCAGACCCAGGACAAATACCTAAATTCCAGGATCAACTAAAATGGAACTGAATTACCCTTGGATCACCATGTGTCCCATCAACTCCATCCCCTCCAAAGTTTAAGCAGAGGTCAAGAAACATACTAGAAGAATAGTCATACACAAAGACAAAATTAAAAAACTAAAAAACCACAACCAAAGCACAAATAAATCAATTATTCTTTACTCCCTCTGTGATTTTGCTCAAGAGGACTACTTATTCTATTTATGGAAAAGAAAGCAAGAATTGCTAGTTAAAATTAGTAATTTTAAACTAAGCGGTCAGCTTATTAATGACATAATTCGTATCAGAACTATTTTCTGCAGAAGACAAGAAAATGTCTTATGTAGAAGGCAAGATTTGCCTTAGTAAGAAACCAACTGTATAATTACACCAAGCTACGTACTGAAATCTTTCCCAATTTGTACAGCTTTGATATACTTTCCAGAACTGAATACTCCTTCCACAAATGCACATTATTGTATTCAAGTGCAGTTTGTATTTTTTATTCTAGCTACCAAAAAAAAAAAAAGTAAACGAATGCCTCATTTCTCTTGCTCACAGAGCACCTATGAGGTGGGTGAACATTTCCATACTTATATGCTTTGAGGGCTCATTTTTTCTTTTCCCAGCTTTTCATGATGCTGATTCAAGAGGCTCAGACGCAGCTTGCCAAAGCCATCAGAAGACAAAGAGCTGCAGTGACTGCTGCTTCAAGCTGGCTGTCTATCAGCCAGATAACTCAAGTCTCATTCCCATTCACACATGATAGTTAGTTAATTAAGCTCTCCCCTTTCCCCAAGGATTACCCAACTCATTCAGAAAAGGCCGTTTTGCTTGTGGTAACCACATACAAATAATCTCAGTTTCCGCAGCGCTGTTTCTCTCTCACCCCTAGAAAAGGTCAGGGTAAGAAATACAGCAA
This sequence comes from Trogon surrucura, assembly GCA_020746105.1. NCBI lineage: Eukaryota > Metazoa > Chordata > Aves > Trogoniformes > Trogonidae > Trogon > Trogon surrucura. The sequence continues at coordinate 108,235,764 of CM036618.1, forward strand.
GAAAACTATTCCCAGTGTGTTGCAGCTGCTGGGTCACTGAGCTCCATGCTAACAGACTTCTGCAACAATGATCTACACTTTAGGCATAGCTTGCTGCAGAGATGGTTTATTCTCTGAGAATCACCTTGTTATTATCGCAATTAAATTGTTCCTACCCTACAAACACAATGGTAGTTGAAGAGTTTCTGCTAGCATTTCTGTAGGAAATCTCAGTGCAACAAAAGGACATATGTTTAAGAGCTGTATGTTTCTGTCAAAGATTTTAATCTGAAAATGGATTTCCAGAGCATATTTCCAGCATAGCTCTCTTTTACCTCCCCTAGCAACCTTTTGGCAAAGACCTTTGCAGGTAAGGCAGTAGTTATTCATAGGACCTGATAATCACTTCTGTTACAGCAAAGTGTTTGCAAATTTGAATAGAGTAAGTTATTTTTGATTAGAGAAAGAAAGTAATAAAAAATCCAAATAATTTTTTTAAAAAAAAAATAGTTCTCAAGGGAACTTAGCACAGCCGGAACCTGAAATCACAGTCTATCTCACAACTGGCCACAGCTCAGCGCTGGACCTGCTCCACTCCTTCCTCAGCTCTATTCTATCACTTACCTGTTGCTGCTGCAAATCAGATGCCAATGCTGAACCAGTGGAAATCTGTTCCTCCTCTTCTGTAGAGCTGGGGTTCTGCCAGCTTTGCTACCTAAGTTTAATTTTTCCATTTCCATAGGTAGATGCTAGACTTGGTCTAAGGAAAACTACATAAACACAGCAGGGTTGGGAGAGCACCTCCCTCCCTAGCTGGGAGCTGTTAATTCAGAGTTTGTTGAGAAACCACACCCTGAAGTGCCATTCGCCTGTTCCCAGCCTTCCCTCTCAGCCAGGGTTCTCCTCAAACACCTTAGCCAGGAATTTGGCTCAGCTGACTGCAAGCACCTTCCCAGCTGAAAAAGCTGCTGGTACAGGTCTTTAATGTTGTTCTTTTAAGTCCATATCCCCAAGTACCTTATCTGCACAGTCCTAATCATGAAATTACGCTCTTGACCCTGATAATAACCTGTTTTATTTCTTTTGTAAGATTAAGAGGATACTTGCGCATGAATATTCCCTAATATGATGATGGCCAGATTCTAGCATCTGAAAGAAGATGTGCTGGCTCTCTAGCAAGCTCTTTGGCAGAAGCAGCCAAGCTACTCCAGCTGCCTGCCAGACCTGTCATCCAACCACCAGCGATACATATTTCAGGGCCACGTTAAGAGGCAAGGGACAACCACAGCCTACCAGGGGGTTACACTGCAAGGTGACACTAATGGGCGCACAGCTGGAATCTGCAGCGATGTGCACACAAGATCCCAGGGCTGCCTGGCTCCTTCTTGTCTTGAGAAAGAGGAATTGCCCAGCAATTACTGTCCAGGCACAGTCTCTGTAATGGTTGTGGGAGGTGGCTGGGGTGTGTAAGAGCCACATTTCAACTGCTTGAGTGGATCTTGAGTCTTGCGCAGAGCTGCTCTGCCAGGGACTTTTCTAACTGTTTTCCCCATGTAGGGAATACAAGTAACATAGTCCTAAATTGTTGAGATGCACAAAGGTCACCAAGATGCCAAGGCCAGACTCTCTCCTCCGCTACTTTCTAAATGTATAATCTCTTCTTTGGAAGTCTGGTATAGCTCTATAAAATAGAGAAATAGATGTCACACTTCTATATCACAGGAATGCTGGTTATTGAGGTTAACCAATGTTTATGAGGTGCTTTAAGACTAGGTGTGAAACCTGTGTAAGTCTGATTATTTTAATAGACTTGCACATAGTACTAACATTGCTATTTACTAACATTATTTTTCCTAGGGTATTTTCAGCAGCATTTTCAATATGTAACTTGGCTTTACTCGCTCTTTGCCTATTTTTTAAACTTTTTAAACTTTTCAGTACGCACTGAAAAGTCTGAGTGCTCAATAAGAAATGTGAATATTACAATTGTATTTTATCCAAGGTGGCAGATTTGACACACGTGAATTAATGCAGTGCTTTGTATTACAGTCTACTAGTGAGGGCTATGATCTTGTCAGGTCTCATAAACTAAGCAAGGTCGATCCTTGGATGGAAACCTTAGAACACCACCCACGTGCTACGTGAAGTAATATTTCACCTTCTGAATCATCCCTCTTACCCCTGAGTCATTTCTAAAGCAGGAGTTCAGCTAGGTATTTGGGGTTTTTTGTTGATAGTTATTATAGATATTACAGTTATTAGGATTCAAAATATGTTCAGAGGGAGACTTTACCATCTGTGGCCATTAAAGAGCTCAGAATTATTACCCTACAAGAAAAAAACTATGTATATAGTATTTTGCACAGGTAGCAGGCTGTACCTTATCTTAGGAATTCCTGCCAGCAATTTCATTTGGATTCAATGTTTTTGTCCTTTTGTCTGCCTGGAACAATTACAAACTGCTACAGATTTTATTTCTCCCAGACACTTGTGAATAATCACTGTTACAAAAGAATCAAATTCTGACCATCCAGCAGACACCTGCAGAGGAGGGGAGCTGCAGGTGCTTGAGTTACCTCTGAATTTAATCCCAAAGATTTTTGAGTTTTGGGCACAGCTGAGCACTACTCACATAACACTGAGTACTTTTTCCTCCTCCTAAACGCATTAAGATCAGGAGAACATGCTCTCAGAAACACATACTTGCATACCTAAAGTGGCACTGACGCATGAGGCGCTTGGGCACTCTGCACGTGCTCCTGGTATTCCCTGAGTGCATTCGGAGAGCGGGCAGAGTCCTTGGGCCCCTGCTATTGTCACAGAGGTGGGCTTGAGCTGCCAAATTTCAACACATGCAATTTCATGTCTCGGTGTCAAAACCCTCTACGCAACACCCATTTGTACCTGGAATCTGGATTTAGGAATCATCTTTATTTTGTTATGTAACTCATTTAAAGAGTTCTAGTTGCCTTCCTTGTTTTGCAAAGAGTAAGCATAATTTGGTCACAGATATTACTTGTTATTGCTTTAGCAAGATAAATAGTCATCTTCTTAAATGTCTCTACAAGTCATAAGAGACATGTTCTCCTTGATCCATTCAATGCTTTGATGGGAAAAGCTTTGATGGGCTCCTGTACGGAGTCATTTAGAATTTATTTTTAATTTGTATGTATGGCACAGTTTTGTCTGGGGATCCTGCCACTGCGGCTCTTGTAATTTAATATTTCAGGAAGATTAAGATCAAAAATGGTTTGGAGAAACTCTATGACAGCTTCATTACTTAGTTCTCTTGCTATCCATGAAAGTTAAAACTCAGGTTTCTTGCTTCCCCTATAGATACAATAACTTCTTCTTTTATTATTAATTTCTGACTGTCAGGGATCTTCCCTCAGTGACTTACCACTTCTCTCAGTGACAGGTACTTGACCTGTTTCAAGTCTGAGAGTGTATCAGCATTAACACAAAATGTAAGATATTTTTGCAGGAAAAACTGGGGATCAAACACACGCTTGCAATACCGACTGCTTATTTATCATACTTTCCTTTAAGAGTCTCAAAGTGTTACCAGTGGAAAGCCTGAGAAAGCTGTGTTTTCAAAAACTTGTGAGACTGAGAAAACATAATTGCTTTGTTATGTAAGAATGGTTTGTTGCAGCTTCTGTTATCTTGCTGTAAAACAGAGACAATGCGTGCGGTTTTAGCTTCTCAGCTCAGCTTTGGCACTATAAATTGCTCACCGAGATTTTTTTTATTGGCTTTTGCACTCATCCAACATGAATGGTATTATCAGATGAATGCTTAATATCACACTAAAGCAGCTTAAAATGTTACCATGCCTGAACCAGAAATCACCACTGCACTGCAATAAACAGTAATTGGCTGCGTGCACATACATACTCGGTTCCAATACGATGTAAAATAAGTAAAGGTAAGTCACTTTTAGCAGGTCACTACAGAAATTAGGAGTGTATCAGGAACAGTTATTGCCAGAAGAAGCTGGGAGCGAGGATAGCAACTTGCCATCCACCTGACTGTAAGCAAACAATGCCCCTTTCAGCAAAAGGGACATTGGGACTGGCACAAAGGAAATCAGGATCTTTTAGGTATAGCTCACAGGTTTATGCCAAAATTAGGTCTTAAACTGTACACGTGCTTAGTACAAGGAACTCAAATCTCAGTGAGTCCCTCCAGATTAACAGAATAGTAATAATGTTGTGACTTTTAAAGATCTGTTGGTCCCAAGCTGAGAAAAAGAAACTGCTAGCTCACAGCCCCTCTCCATGAGTCTGGAACATGACAACAATGATGATGGGTTACCATCTGTTCAGCAACTGATGGGAAAAGGCTGGAAGATCTCAGTCCGGTCCTTCACAGATGTCTCCCCATAGCATCCATAGCCATCATGGGTGTACTCACGTATGTGCAGTCAGCTGCGTGGAGAAGGCAAGATTCAACACAGGGACTGCCTACACATTGTTTCTGCACACGTACATCTGCAGGTCCCTCCTTGGAGCGGCAACCTTATTTTCAAACTGCCTACATGCCTGTGTCCTGCTGACGCTGTGAAGAACTCGTAGTAATTTGGATAAAACATGAGCCACATATCAGTGGGGGCTCTAGAACAATCTGCTGTGTATCACACCCTTTTAATTATGCACATGACAAGGCACTAACAGTGAAAGCTCTGTAATAAATTATTGCCGTTCTAACAACCTATTAACACCACAGCTGACAATCTTTCTGCTAGATGCATTCTGTCACTCCAGTTATGTGTTCCTTCACTTCATCTGTAAGCTGCGCCAGCTTTTCAATTTCACTTTAAGAAGTCAAACAATATTGCACCTGCAAGTGTCAGTTTGTGTAGGGGTCTGCATTCAGAGCTTCACCAGTCTGCCAACCATACAGCAAATTGTTGTTAAAATGCCTCAGTGTTTCTATGGAAACAGAAAAATGGCTGTTAATTTTAAAATACACAACAGGATGCGCCTTCCAGATGAGTTACTTTACATTTGATTGGGCATTTGCTTTTTTTCACCTGCGCTACAAGGTTCTGATTGCTTCTAATCTTTCTGGATGTAGTGACCTGGATCAAGCTGGCTCAGACCTCCTGCATAAATCTTAAGCAGTCAAAGGCCTTACAGGAAAACTCTGTACTGGGAAGTGTATTCATAAACACACACATACTCTTCCCTGGATTAATTTCACAGACAGCTGAGATTCCCAGTGTCAGTCTTCCAGCCTTGGGGAGATCAGCAGTCCTGTGCCAGGGTTCCTGGGGGACCTGCTCCTGTTCTTGCTGGGATTCCTGTGAGGGCAGTTGGCCTTAGAATGGTTAAAGTTGGAAGGGACCTTGAAGATCATCTAGTTCCTTGTGCTCCCTCATCACACAATACAGCTGGAGGTGTGTGCAGCAGAGGAGAAATGGCTCATCTTTCCCTGATGAAGGAATAAGAAACAGAGGAGGGCCAAGGGGTGGTGAGGGAAAAATAGGAGAAAATGTATCCTCTGTCTGAATGGAGACACAGTTCATATTTGACCAGGAAGAGATATTCATAAACTGTGGGAAGTGACGAGATGGAGAGCAGACAGGAATCACTGTTGTCCTTGAGTTACACAGACCAGCTGGGGAACCCAAACAGCTTTTCTCCTCTGAGCGCTCCATGAACATCACTAAACTGACATATCTCAGGATCTACCAAGCCACCCATTCCAAATACCCTGTTCTCCTCCTTGAATACCAAATAGGACTCGGTCAGTCTTAGAAAACGCACTGAGACATTAAGACTGGAAGTTCCTGAGTGGCTAGCAACTGCCGGCTGGAGATGTGTTCTGAAGAATAATCACTATTGATTTTCCTTGTTCTTATACTCACCCCTAGGCATCCTTTCTCGGCCACTGCCCAAGGACAGGATGCTGAGCCAGATGGACCTTTACTCTGAGCAAGTATGGCCTTTCTGATGTTCCCGTGTGAAGTACAGCGAACTGGCAGTTACAAAAGGCAGTATAACATTTTCATTTACAGCTGACAAAAATGTCAGTTTAGTATCCATTATATCAACCCTTAAAATTCCCCATATGTACTTCCAGTTTCATAGTGAAAACAATAATACTCATAAAAAGCAAAAATACACAGAAGTATGCTATTTACTGGCTCCTTGATCAGCTATTCTTTCTAAATTTCTGATTTTCTTCTGGTTTTTCAGATTAAAACCACAAGAAAAAGTACAACTGGTATTGCAACGAGGAGTAACTACAAGAGCAATTCTTACCAACCTCTCTACAGAAAGTTTGGAGAGCAGCCCAGAACAGCAGCTTTCCCTGGATTATTTGGAACATAGATAGCTTGTCTTCCTCTGAGGGCTCCGTGACACTATCAAACCACAAAAACGCATGTTTACCATTGCAGTTGTACACAGCAACTGGTAGGGAAATAGCCTCACTAGCTGCTGTCTCATCTGTCTGTCAACTGATGCTCTTTTAACAAAACCGATGTTTGCAACGCAATACCCACTTGGCTTCAAGTGAGCTCACCATTTCTTTGCTGTCTATCCTAAAGCACAAGCAGTTAAACAGACGCTATAATCAGTTAAACAGATGTCCAGAGTGAAATGATCTCTATGTGCTCCTCACTGACTTAATTTGTGTGTTTTCAGGTTTAATTAATTAATATTGCTAGAGCACATTTTAATCTTTGAGTGAAAAGCCTTATAGCACCCAAATGGAAATGTGTTTGCTACGTTAACCTGTCTGACAGCAGTGTGAAATGGGAATACTGATTTGAAAGGACAAGTAAGAGTAAATTGTCTCAAGGAACAGGCCAAGCAGAGAAATGATGTGACAGGGCACAAAAAGCCAATAGTGTGGTTCCAATCGAGTGATGAATTTGGTCTACTCATTGATGTCACAAGATTTTATTGTCATTAGCAAGGAAATGAAGGTTGATTTTCATGGTCTAGGATTGCCGAAGCCCTCAATAGACAATCTGTTGAATGTTATTGCTAGACATTTTTTTCTAGAACAGTCCTGTACAACTAAAAGCTGCCAGTTGAAGACTGTTAGTTTTAATTCTTATAGCTTCTTCTGGTTTTGTAGATTTGTAAGCTACTTTTTTAAGGCAAAATGTCCAAAATTACATACTCATTATTCCTTTGAAAGAAAATAACTAACAACAGGTACCTGACAAGGACAGCTACCCAAGTCCAGAAAAGACTAAAATTCAACTGCTTGGAATGATTCATAGTGCAGAACAATATGAGGTAACAAGGTGAACAGCAGACTGCCCACCTTAAGGAATAGTTAAAATATGCCCTCTCTGTCATCTCTGGGTTCATTAATTCCATAAGCAGGTAGGAGAACATTGTTATAAATTAAGTACTAAGACTTAAGTACAAGCATATTTGACAGAAGCAAACACAAAGGCTGTGAGTCACCAAACCCACGTTGGTGGCTGCGCGTCAGTGAGAACAAATGGATTGTCCTGTGTTTACACTGAGAGCATGGATGGAAGGAAGTTTAATTTGAAAGTTACAACAGTGACTGAGCATCAGAATCTTGGGGTTGGGGCTGAGCTCCATCCAATGCCCCAATTTCTCTGTCCTTTCAGCTGGAAGTGCACACTGAATCACATTTCTTGCAGTAAATGATTCAGTAGCTGCTGGTCCCTTGGCCTTAGATCAACTGGCTGAGAAATCAACACTTGAGCTTACTGAGTAAGCTGTCGGAGCTGTGTGCCGGGACTGTTCAGAGAATGCCTTCTCTGAGGGATAAATGCCAATTTGTATGTGTTTGTCTACTGAGATGCGTTAGGTAGAATGATTAATTGCATGGCCTGCAATGTCTCCTCTGCTTTTGATATATTACACCTTGGGCACATTTCATTGACTTGGGCCAATCCTTCCTACATTGGCCAAGTTTGAATTAGTTCTGAAGGTTCATCCAAAATTGAAAGATATTAAAGAATAAAATATTGATTCCAAATTATCAGACTTTGCAATCGCTTCTGAAAAGTTGTTGCACATCTCTGTCAGAGGTCTAATAAAGAATATAGCTGAAAAAGCAGATTCACTGCAGTAAAAGCAAAAATCATCTTTAGTTCCAAAAGGAACAGTATTTCATTATACAAGCAAAACGTACTCTTTTGCGACAGTGCAGTTTTGTTTTCCTTAACAAAGAAATGGATACTAAATTACTCGAATTTGGCTCTACTCTTTCCACCTAAACACACATACTCGGCAAGCATTTTCCTCAAGACTGTTCAGTAGAGTTCATAGTTCTCTAGGTCAAAATCAAAATGTAAAGATTTAAACAGAGTTGGGATTTTGGGGTGCTGTTGTAAAGATCCTTTCAATAATAGCTTTTGCTTTTCTGCTTCAAAATTAAAGCTAACAGTGACCATTTTAAAAATTAAAATCCAGCTGATAATGTTAAAAATGGACCATTGTCACACAAATATTTCCAAAACAATTTTGGATAACATGAAAATATCACAAGGCTTTCTTAATTTTGAAGCTGCTGAAGTTCTCTGCTTTAACAATACTACGTATTTTAAAAGTTTTATTCAGCTTGGGCATAAGGTCTGTCGTCCCCCTGCCTCAGCTACATGGTTTCTCAAGTCTACCCAGATAAAGTTTTGAGCAGAGCCTTCCCTTCGATTAGGAGGGCAAGCCTGATTCTGCACAAGCCACAGTAACTCTCTCCACATTACTTCTAACTGTACTTTGAAGTACTTGTAAAAATGCATTCTCCTAGTGAGACAGTCATGTTAGGAACAGTTCCGGGTCATGCCAAGTATGGCAAAAGAGAGAAGAGATTTTACAAGATAATTTAACAGACAATTGAAAACCATTCTTTTTTTTTTTTAAAAAAAAAAAATTTATAATTGCTCTTGGTTTTGGAGACTGAGCCAAATAATGTTTAAAAAAGCAGATGGGTCTCAGCTTGGTCCTTTTAACGTAAGTTGGATGTACTGTATTGAGCAAATGCCTAATAACTCTGTGGGTGTTTGTCTTAGAAATGGCATTTAGATTAAACACTGCTTCAGTGTCTGTACTTTAAAGGGTCAAGTGGTGGTGTTGAATTAAGAGAGAATGAAATTCAAATGCTTGTGTTGGTCATTTAGAGAAGGCAAAACTTCTAAAATCTTTTAGATACAAGTAAGACTACAGCAGCAAAGAAGTCAGCAACATGGCAGCAGCAGCACAGCATAGTTTGGTCACTGTTGTACACAAAGAGATGATACCTGATGTGCAAAGAACTGCTCATATTTGAGTCATGTTAGATGAGATCTGTTGGCTTCCAAGATACTTTTAAGCTGAATGTAAGGCCAAGTGAGAGCATTTGCTGTGCTGTGGAAGAAATACACCCCTTGAACTGTTACACTGTGAAGTTAACTTTGTCACGTTTGTTTAATTAAACTGTCCTAACAGTGGTCCCTGGATATACAAAGTTCATATTTGGATTCAGCTTTTAGGTATGCATAGCCATGATCCAGAGTTCCGATTCAATCTCTGGCCTTGCACAGCAAAGCAAAAGCCTTGAATTAATTCAGGGCATTCAAATGAGAAAACTAAACCCTTGGCTACAATGCAGCTTTGCTCAGAGACAGGAGCAGGTCAACACACACAAGTCTGCAACATGGAGACCTTTGTGTTCCTTGCAGTCAATCTTCATTTTGCTGTCCAGGTATTTCTGGTTGAGTATGGATTCCAGAACTAGACTTTATACACACTGAATATAAATGAAAGGCTGTTTTCCATCTCGACACAAATACCAGCTGCAAGTCAGTTTTCATACTCTTAGATCAACCTCACCGAGAGACTCAGTTATGATGCTGTAATTCCTCTTTGCTTGCAACAATGCCATGGAAAACACTGGCCTTAACATCTCAGCACCGTCTGAGTGATACAATAAACATGGGATGTTTTGACAGCATCTCCTCTGAACTCTGGAAACAGAGTTTGCTGGGAACACCTTAAAAAGCAAGTCAGAAACATGAGTTTATAGAAGGGATTCTTACTCAGTTTATCCATTCTGCGTGCTTTTGTAAATCTTACTTTTACTAATGAAGCAGCAAGCATGGAGGAATGAGCTGGATTCTGTCCTGTCTCTGGCACTACCGGTAGAACTGTCAGCTCAGCGCTATTTGTAGGTTTTCTCTTGCTTGGTTGATGCGAGAGACAGAACATACTTCTCAGGAAATGGATGAGTCTCTGGGTCAGATTTTCTGCTGTACTACAGACTCAGTGATTTCAAAGTGACTGTTACACTACAGTCATGCTCCAAAAGTCATGGTGAGCTTCCATACTCCTTCTACTCAATATTTTTCAGATTAAGCTCTCAATTTTTCAAGTTTAAAAGACAAACGTCAGGATTATGGTGCCAAATTTTTCACTTATGTAGTTGGAAGTAGCATCAATTTATATAAAAATTGTAGTACGTGCATCTCTTTTTAAGAGACCTGCTGATTTTTTTCTCCTTTTTTTTTTTTTTTCACAATTCTTAAAAGAGTTATTTTTAGTCAGTATTTAAACCACATTTCCTGCTTTCTGGAGGAAAACCCAGCCTGCTGTAGGGACCTTAGGATCAAACCTAGCACCTTTCAGCGTGGGGATCCAACTGGCTGCTTTTAAAAAGTAGTTACAGATTTTAACAAAGGAGTGTATAGAGTTCTAGTAAGTCTGCCAACTGACTACATTTTCAGATTTCTTTGACAAATACAGTCTTATTTTTAATTCCTTCACGAGCTTTTTCTAACACCTTCTTTGACACTTTAGCTTCTTACCACAGGTCACTATTGCTAACTGATATTCAGAGATATCCCCCAAAGCTTTCCTTCTGAACGTTCATGCACGTACATCCTTTCTCTCCTTTTCAGTACACTAATTTTCTTTAATTTCTCCTTTCACTGCTTGATGGGCCAGTGACATCAGCCCCGTATTCACCAGCTCTTACTGTCTGATTCACAGCACAGTCAGATATGGCAGCAACTGAACACAGGACAATCTAAAACCAATATGGGAAGAGATATTACAGTGGCTTACACTATAAAAAGAACTATAGAAGACTTACCACCTGTAGCTATTTCACAGGCTGATATATGTAGCAACACACGATGAAGTTAACAGTTTATTTGCCAGGGACAGACTAAGTTAGAGGTGCCAATAATCAGACATTTTCATAATTCAGTGTACCCTCAGTTACATCTAGAATCAGTGGTAGTCGCAAACATGCTGTACCTATATAATACTCTCCCCTCAAGAGAAACCAGATATGGGAGACTGCCAGATCATTTGCTGCACCTCTGCTGCAAACAACAAAGAATATTCCCCTTATAACACCCATTGCCTTAAACCTACCTATTTCAGGCCTATTTTGGAAGGGGAATGGGGGTAAGTACACCTTCTGCAGTTCTAAGTAAATGTCAACATACTGAACAGGAAATTTGTGGTGTGAGGAATGCCAAAGTGCTCAGACTCAGATCTGAATTAGTTTTGGAAGAGGATTCAGGGTCTGTGTTCGCAGAGAAGCTGAGGTCCAACCACACCAGGCAGTGTCTAGACAGTCGGTCTAGAACTACAGCTCTAACTTCAAGATCTAGTTTTGATTTATGGAATACTCTGCATGTCATCATTCCCAGTGGCATTACCAACCCCGAAGACAAGGTTTAAAATAAAAATGAGAATCCTTTTTTTCTTTTCTCTGTTTTATGTGCTAATGTGGCATTAGAAAAAAAAGGAAAGTTATAAAGGTAAGGAAGAAATAATACTTCCATTTTGAAGGCACTTCAATTCAGCAGCAACCTGGCGGCTACAAAAAAAGAAGCTCTTTGGAAGCTAGAGTTGTGCTGCTTCCATGTCATCACCACCTATAATATTTCATAATGGCTTTAACACAATACCTCTCCGGGGATAAAGAAGCAAATGGCACAGTTCCAGAGAAAAGAATGCACTGGTATTTTTTCAGTTGGAAAAAACTTCCACAGAATGTTTTAACTTGTGTCTCATCCTCCTTTCTACACCTCTCTTCTCTCCTTTCCCATTGTGGTTAAGACTTATGCATTGCATATACAAAAAAAAGCTATTTACATGAAGGAAAAAGCACAGCCTACTGCTGGATAGCAAACATAAACAGTATTTCAGAAAAGCAATAATGTGGGAAATGGCTTAACATGTTAAGTCTGTGTTCTAACATACATACATATCTACCCATGTTGAAAGCCCTGGTGGGGATCATTAAGAGGAAGGGATACAAATGATGCCCAAGGTTGCACATGTGCATTTCTTTCTGAAAGCCCAAGACACCTTTTTCTCACTGGCATCCTACTGCTACTAAAAGAATAACCTATTCATTGATGGTTGTGTATCAAGTAAGCCATCTTTTGTCATTTCTCTCTCAGTGTGATATGGTTTGTGCTCTTACTGACCCTTCCTTCCTTCATTTCCCCATTTCCTCTGTGCTAAATCTCTTCTGCTCTTCTTCATCTGACAACGGGGACTGCACACACCCAGCAAGTAGTGCCATACCCATCAGTCTCTTAGCAACAGCAGGCCCAAGCAAAGAGAGGAAGAGAGACCCTGCCCACACAATTTCCCCTACAGATCCCAGTGCTCCTATTGCTACTCTCCATTCCTACTGAGATAACATCCATGCAACCTTGGTATCAACAGATTTATAGGGGGTTTATGAGATGTCTTCTCCCCCTGACCAGCACTACTGAGAAAGTTCTGAAATAAACAAAGCACTACAGTAGATGGCATGTCATTAGGGAGTTAGCACTGATAGCAGTTGCAAGCTACTGTTTTACAAAAAAACCGCTAAGTCCAGAACAGGTAGGACAGATCTTGCCACAGACTGGAAGGCACATGTAGACCAAGAGTGAGATTCACAAAAATATCCTTGGAAAGCCAAGCTAAAAGTGAGGCATTAGACATTCCAGCAGCTGGCCGAGTGCTGGACTGGATGGATTCCTGCTCTACTGCACAAGGTCTCTCCAAATTTTAATAATTATAATTTTAGTTCAGTGTTCTGATTACCTTTTCCTTTCAGAAATCAGGGGAGTTCACGCTGACAATATTTCTGGCAGAAGTCTTTCTCATGCCTATAGAAAGGATAGCAAGCTTCAAATGACAACAAATCTATTCACACAGGAAAATATGGGGGAAGTTTTTAAAACTCTCCTGAAGTATTGTCATGTTACTTGGCTGACAGAGTTATCAAACCACTTCTGTCCCTGACAGTAGTGACAGACTTTTGTGGAATCATAATAGCTCACATTGTAAAGCCTGTTTGCTGCCTGTATCTTCCAGGCACACAGCCTGCAAATTGCTAGATTTAGTTCTCCATTAAATTAGGGCCAGTGATGAATATGCGTGGATAGAGTTCAACTGTCATACTAGAACCATGAAATGTGCAAGAGGATAATGTCACGATACCTTTGTATGTACACAGAAAGAGCTAGATTGGAAAGTTTTACTGCTGAACAGAAGGCACATGGACAATAGATTATGGAGCCAGAGAAAAGACTATCTCAAGATCTCAAAAAAGATTAAACATCAGGAACCGGCCAGCAAAGACTGCCAGGACTGTTGAATTACTTTTATAGAGTGAGTAGAGCCTGGGGTATAGAAACGTACAACTTCAGAAGTACCCCTAATAATTTCGCAATTAACAAAATGGAGCAAAGAGATTTGGGACCTACCAGTCAAAACCTGGAATTTCTGTTTCGTCTTGGCAAGTATAACTTTCTGTTCATGAGCAAGACAGACATCAAATGGGTTATCCTAAGAGAGGCGCAACTAGATGGCACACTAGACATCTAGTTGTGCCTTGTCAACAAGGCTGAAAGGCCTTGCCCACACTTGAATCACATCTCTTTGCATAAATATCCATATAAAGTGATCAAATCTTCTGCTAACCTTCCCATGAAGGTCTGTTTTCTACTCTTAGATAATTTGAAAGTGGTTTTAAGGATTAGATCCATCTGTCATGGAATGATAAAGAACTAACTCCATTGTGTTTCAGCTGGAATATTACCTAGCATCTGCAGCCTTCTGCAAATCTTACAATCACAAGCATTCCCCTTCCATGTGCTAGAAGGCAGTTTGGGATTAAAATCCCGGGCAGACTACCTGAGGCAATAGAAACCTATCATGAGAGACAAAGAAATCGGAAGCACATGGGAAGCTGATAAGCAAAGCAGCAAGTGGAGACTGGCAGAACTATTGCACAAATGCTTCCTCTGATGGAGAAGATTATAGATAGCTGGAGAACATGGCATGTTTTAGGGGACAGCTCTTCAGGAGGGTAGAAGGGTAGATTAGAAGCAGACACTGATAAAACAAATTTTGTGAGCAATGTTTATAAGGAACAGGGAATGTGGAGAAGATGCCAAGAACAGCCATACATTTTCTAGGGAAGAAAGCAGAAATACTGTCAGAAGTTGAGATCATGCCAAAAATAGTTATAAAATTTTTTAGAATGTCACAAGGCTGACAAAACATCAGGGCCAGATGGGATCTGTCTCAGAGAAATCAAGCAATTAACTGAAAAAAAATGCAGCAGTGTATAAATCAAAGGAGTGAGGTCCATCATGCTTCACCCCGCCGTTTTCACACAGGCAACTGAGTGAAACAAGTCCTGCCCGGCCTCAGTAAAAGGCCGTGCTGGATGTGCCACAGGAAGGTAAAACTCAGGAGGATCCAGCTTCTCATGGGGGAAAAATTCACAGAGTTGCAGCCATTTTAATTCTTTAAGTGCAATGCAGCCATCTCAAAATGCAGCACATATCTTTGGGGGACACTGCTGCCCACAGCACTTTCTGTTGGTAGTCCCCTAAGAGTGATGCAGAGACTGTCTCTGGAACAAGAGCCTTAAAAAACCGAGAGACCAAAGGAGAAAAGGATCGGGTGGGCTGGAGAGGTGCTAGTGCATATTGAGGTTTATGAGGGATCCAAGAACTAGGAAGAAACCCACAGCTTGACTTCCAGAGTAAGGGGGTGGATATAGAGTGGAGGTGCTAATTAAGGACACACAAGAACCACTCAGGAAGTTATGACTTCATTAATGATAGTGACTAGATGGAGAATCATACTTAACAAATCTGTTGAGCATGGATTTTCCAGTTTAATTGGGAGTTAGAAATGCTCTTTTAAATGCAGTAAAATCTAACATAGAAGTCTGTTCAACAAGTAAGCACACAGGGGCAAAGGTTCTCAAGTAACTAGTGCAATGGTTTCATAAGAGAGAATAGATACTTCAGATGTGCACTGGTGTTGCAGAGGAAGTAATAGGATGCTTAGGGTGAGATCATGGGATTGAGTATCCCGGTCTCTGGAGACATGACTGGGCAGTTCCCTACAACCATGTCATTAATAAGTATTCCAGCTGGTTAAGCCAACACTCCTATAGTGGAGCCCTGGAGAATAGTATGCTGAAGTGAGCTATTCATGACACAGAGCCCAGTGCACGTTTCCTCAATGCAGACCCCTAGGCCTCCTTTAGCACAGGAAATCTCTTTGGGATGCAGAGGGCCAACAACAACTACCATCTCTTGGGGCAGGGGGAAGTTCAGATTAAATTACGCAGTTTTATTGAAGGGTGGAATACTACAGGCTGCCCTCTCTCCCTCAGCCTTTGAAAATATAAAGCAGCTATGCTGCTTTATTCTTCTGAGCTCACCATAGTCCTCTGTCCCGAATCTATCTACCTGCTACCACTCTTTGCCTGGGAATTTCAGAAATGTAATAACCTCCGCTGTAAACACCTCTTTCAGGGCTTTGACAATATTTCCTGCCTTATTCCCATTTGCACTTATCTCTCTAAATTAATGTACTAGGCATACACTTCCCGTGGGCAAGAATAACTCACAAGGAGATCAGCAAATGCAACATTAATTCCATTCTAGATTAAAAGGAATTTAAGCAGGTGTTTTTCTATGTCAAGAAATAAAGTAATCTTCCAGCTCCAGTAGGAGAGATAGGAAAGAAGTAGATGGATGTCAGGAAGAAAACAAATACATCTTAGCAAGCAGCAGTTTAGACTGATAGTGCATTGATAGCACAAGAGCTCTTTTACAGTTAGATGAATTGCTAAAACCAATGAAGAGCCAGCCTCTCTCCCCACATATCCTTCCTTGAGTCCACTTACAACAGGACGTTCCATCTCTTTGCATGCTGCTAATACTGGTTCCCACTGCCTGAGAAGCAGCTTCTGTCATTATTGCCTTCTTGATTATGACAATCTTCACTTTTACATTCCCAACTCTTGCCAACATTAGTTGGGTGCACTATGTTTCAAGTGAAGCTTTGCAATTTCTTCTTCTGCTGAACAAGCTTAAAAATACCATTTTTCTCCTACTTTAATTCCTAATAGCCTCAGAACATTGCTACAATTTGTAGCACTCTGTTGCATGTCAATGGAATATTTACAAAATGAGTGAGTACAGTCTCAGAAAATTAAGTCCCCTACTTACTCATAAGAGATAAAAAGACTTGGCAGCATCAGAGAGAGTTCATACTGCAGTAAGTACTTGACAATGCATAGATAAAACTTCTCCCTCTAACATAACAAGAGACATGCTGAAGCATTTGTGAACAGGCCACTCTCTAGTGACAGACAGCAGAGGACATAGGTTCCACAGGATGACTGCTTACTAAGTCCCATCCCTGCTGGAAAGCTTGAAGTCCACTGGGTTGTATCATTAAGACCCTCCGAGATCCTGGCATTTCACAGCCCATCAGTGACCTTGAGAGAGAGTTTGTCCAGCAAAACTCTTCAACTGTTCACAGCAAGTCTGGTTGAAACTGTTAAATTCCTGGTGAGGATATCTACGCCTTGGAACAGACCTACTGCTGTCCCACAAAGGACTGGACAAAAGCCTTCAACAAAGACCAGAGCCCAGGCAGCCATGTTTAAGAATATGAAACTTCTTATACTCCATGCAGAAAGCTCCCCATCCCACTAGAAATCCCTGAGCTAACCTGCAGCACTTATGGCTTACACGGTTCAGATGTGACCTGTATCACAGTAGCTCCTGATTTCCATCCAACTGAGACTACAAAGCTATGGGCAACCATATCAGAGAAACAAGGAATGAACAGCTCACACTTTAGGGCTTTCAATTCATTTTTAAAATGGGTCCCTCCAGATAAGGGGTAGAACAGTACAAAAAAAGCACACATTCCTACTGGTCTTGTGTTGGTAAATAGAGGAGTTCATTCCTCACAGCTGTCAAATAGATGGGTACCTTTCTCCAGGATCAAAATTTATGTATGCTGACAAATTCGCCTCTGTCAGCATCACGATTCAAGCAAATCTCAAGAAAGGGGAGCAGCATATGTTCTTCTATTTCACAGCTTTCCAAGAAGGGTGCCTTGCAATACATAACATTTAATCCTGTCTGAACCAGCTTTTATTGAGAAATAAGAAGTATTATATAAGTGGCAAGAAATTTGATCTGAGGAGTGACTTCATTTAAGGCCAAACACGATGGCTTTGCAGTAGTTTACCTGACAGAATGATGTTTTTCTCAAGTCAAAAATCATGATTTCACTCCCTCAGACATAATCGCAGAGAAACAGTCTGTACACGAAAGGCTTCCATCTCATCTCACACTAGAAAACATGTCCAAGCATAACAACCTCGAGCAGGTCAGTCCAAGTGCACAAAGAAGGGAATCTGGTCTGTCCAAACACTGCCTTAGATTGTAACTCAGAAACCCTAAACCCAGTAAGATCTGCCCAGTAACTCATTCCTACTTACCTTTCAGGATTGCTTAATCTTCCAGGCACTTAAATTTAGAGGGGCTTCACTACACAGACAGGGTATTTCCTTATTACATAATTTTAGTTGCATGTTGCTGCTCATTAGTGCTCCTCTATGGAAATGGTATTGCTCTGTCACCTGCAGTTCTGCTGTGATTCATTTTAGGCTTCTGAACTCTGCCTAGGTCCTTCAGAGAAACCATGATCAGAGCACGACAAATTTCATCTTACATGGTGGTAACAGTATTCTGCTTTTAAATAGTAGTCTCTGCCAGAATATACTCAACTCAGGAAACTGAACACACAGACACCCATCTCTGCTTTGCATGAAATGTACCAAACCATTAAATGTTTGTCCTCCAAAAAGGGAGAAGCAGAAATGATGCCACATGAATGAAGATACTGAATATTTCCTATTGGTTCCTCCCAGTCTTAACCAAAGAAATAAATGCTCAACTTAAGCAGACTTGATAATTTCCTGGAAGATCTGAGGATCTGCCTCTCCACTGACTGCAACATGGTACTTACATGGCTATATTGTGTAAATTGGATTGTTTCTGGTGAAGCACCTTAAACACGATGCACTAGACTTGTGGCAGTTCTGGACTGCTGCAGATGAACCAGAAAATTGCAAAATTAATTACAAAGTGTGCTTATTCTATGTTCTTCTGCAAACTCTCATACTGCCTGGAGGATAAAAGTTTCTGAAGGGGCGAAGGAACAGGGTCTCATCTTGGCAGACAGCAAGAATCTCAGTGTTTGAGTAAGAATGGTACTGGAAGCTACTAGATAAAGCAGAAAGAGAAAGATGGATCATCACGTAGAGACACTGGGACTGGTGGGGCAAGGAGATTGTCACCAGTGGGAAAGAAGGAAAAAAAGATGACTGTATTTGTGAGGTGTAGGAATGGGCTTGGAAAACAAAAACTGTTTAAAACTGTTAGCCTTGGGCATTTTGAAGCACAGTAACTGATCTACTGATCCACAATATGAGGACTGAATAATCCAGGATACTAAATGTCACAAGAGTTAACTCCTAGGATCTTCGTCCTGCCCACACTTACAAAAAAACAAATGCCCATGAGCATCATATAATGCCCATGTGATCAATAATTAGTTCATGCTGGAGAGGAGAAGACTGCTTAAATCTAAGAACATGATGGAAGTGCACAGGAATGCCAGAAGAATAACAAAGTGGTCTATGCTATGTTGCAAGGTAGAAAGTCTCACAGCGAAAGAGGTCATCAAAGGGGAAAATGAGTTTTCATTAAGAGAAAGAAGAAAAAAGAACTTTTCAACAGCTAAAGAGAACCTCCGTAAGCTCAACTGAGGATAGACATTCAAGACTGTCAAAAAATCATCAGCAGTGAAGCAAATGGCCAGTGCCACGATCACTGCCTGTGATACTGGTGGCTCCTGGTGTAGTAGTAGAAATCTATAGTCTTCCTGTTGCTTTCCATAAGTAAATTTGTTTCAATGAAAGAAAAAAAAGTGAGAAAAAGTACAGACAGTATGAAATTAATAGGGCAAGGATCAAACCAAGCCACTCCTTTCCTACAGATGTTGGGGCATGTTTGAAGGTGAATTAAGATCTGCCCCTAATTTTGTTGTTTGGCTCCATTCCCACCAAAAGACTTCATGACAGAGAATAAGAAAGACGAAGACCAGTATTTCAGTGGTAGGGATTTATCAACAGGATACGCTTCAGAGTGAAGGACCCCATTTGACAAGGAGCTGGTGTTAGTGGACAAGCAGAGTAGAAATCAATTCCAGTCAGGTTACTTTCTTTATGATGCAGCTGCCTGATGCTGTTGCAGGTTTCACTAGAGGTTAATATTTTTGTTAACCTGTAAGTCACAGGTAAAATCTAGAATGAATCTCTGAACCTTTAGAGATTGTGCTAGAGATGCTGCCAGATAATTTAGGCAGATACAGCCTGACAATAAGCCTAAGCCCTACTAGTTTAAGACAGCAAAAATCAACCGCACTGGAGACAGGTCCAAACCTAAAGCTGGGATGCAGTCATCAAGGGATTGAACTCCAGGCTTCCATTTATATCTCACATTTCTTGGAAAACCTGGAATAGGGAATACTGAGACTAGATAAATTAAAGTACAAACTCTGAGTTAGCCACTCTAGCTTAAGGTCATCTCTGTCCTCGAACTCCAAGACAACTGACATCTAACTTGCTGCTAGAAGACATTTTCCATAACAAGACAGCGCTAGACAAGTCTGATGTACTTATGTGGGAGAAGCCCTCATGGCTGCCACTGGACTTCAAAAGTGAAACACAGTAGAGAAGAACTAAGTGCCTTTCATTGCATATTTAATGGATGTGTTTTGTTTGGGTAACTTATACAGGGAGCTGCAGCCACTGTGACTGGGGTATCCACTCTACTGTCAGGGCAAGGGTGCCCAGCTCAGAAGAGGGGGAATGCTTGCAGAATTGCTTTGGGCCACCCCAAGATGTCCTCTTTCCTTACCTATCTTATCATTGTTATGATAAGGACAGATTTTCCCAACTATCTTTTTCCAGTTTCTATATTGGGAGATTTTTACTCTCTCTGATCTATACAGTTCAGAGCACGTGAGATTAGGGGATGTTACAGAGCCTGGAACTGGTACATGGGGTCTATGTATAACAGTCCAAAGCTGTTTGGAGGAAGAATGACTACGTGAACATACTGAGCTAGGAAGAAAGGAAAACAGCTACATGCATTAAGACACGAGGACTGCTGGTTCTGAGATCCACCTGCTTCCTAGAAATGACTGCAATTGGTTGTGCAGAGGCTGTAAAGATGAAGGGATGCTTTAAATGAAGCCTGGAAAGGAACACTTGAGTCAGGGGAACAGATCTGTGCTGGAGTGCAAAGCACTCTTGGTGATCTTCATGGCATGACATACTCTCAAGACATAGCAGGACACGGCTGCAAATGCCACCCTTAAAGTCTTAGGCTAACAGGAATTTATGGAAAGAGTAAGATACCCTGTTATGTTTGCAAAATCATGTAACAGAAGATGAATTAATAGCTATGAGGCTTTTATTGCTGCCACTGTAATCAGCGCAGCATTTCCACCATACTGGGCACCAAGAATCCACTTCAGTGTGGGGTGTTTTTTTGTTTGGTGTTTTTTGTTTGGTTTTTTTTTTTAAATGTCCCTCTGCAGTCTGTAACAAAACTAGTCTGGATTCTTGTGCATGCAGGATATAACCACGTACTATGTCAGCAATAAGTGTAGCTCTCATTTGCACCAGGAAGAGGCCATTGAGTTGAACCCAGTCTCGTGTGATTGTCTGACATCTGTCAGATGGAAACAATTTATGAGCTCTAAGTGCCTTGAGAGTCCTGTGAGAACAGAATCTATACGGGGCACAAGTGGTAATCTCTCTTGTGCGCAGAGGTACATTCATTCTTGTGAAGAAGCAGGGCTCCCCAGCCTCAATTTCAGCCGATACAATGTATTTGTTAATGAGACCGTCACATCCGTGATCCAGTAACTCAAATCTCCTGTACATAAATGGAATTAGCTGATCTCTTCTGTTAGGAAAAAGCTGAACTCCTTGAATCAAACTGCTTTCAGTCACAATATGTGAAGCAATGCTGGATTTACAGTGGTGTACTGGAGTGCAGACTGCAGGGCTCCTCTTGTCCCCAAAGACTGTCAGTAAGCAGTAGCTCTGCTTGGCTCCTTATTGTCTTTATTTGTTTCCAATTTGATTTGTGTTTTGGTCTATTTTTGTATCTCTCTTAATGTCTTCATACAATAATTAAGACGACTGCTTTGGAAAGGATCCAAGATTCGGAGCGATGAGTATTTCAAAGAGATGGACCCCTGGTTACTGTAGGTGTGTCATTGATATTCAGTTTGCAGGTTTTCTCCCTTTCCAAACTCAGAGGCAAAAGGCAGTGTTCTCAGTCCTCAGAACACCGTAACAGAGAAGCACCATCCTTTCATTTTGCAGGATCTTCAGCTCTCCATTGACTGGATAAGAACAACTTAAATGCTAGTACAAGCAGGGAAAGAAGAAAAAGCAGAGCAAACTCATACAACCAGTTGATCTTGAAGTTCTCTTTAGCCTGACAGTACTCCCCTTAACATATAATTTGAAATGCCCATACCCACCCAATGTTTGGAATACAGCTTGTTTATCCAATGTGGAAAACCAACAAAAGGAAAATCTATTATAAAATCTCATATCACAGCTCCTTGAAAGTCAGCTAGTGACCATAACAAAAAATGTGTTCTGCTCTGAGCTAGATTAGCTTCCTCCAACTGGGAATTTGGTGGCCATGAGCCACATGCTGGACCCCCCCCCCCCCCCCCCCCCCCCCCCCCCCGGCTTGACTCACACAAAACTCTCAGGAAGGTGATCAAAGCTTCAGCACATACTTCACATAGCAGCGTCCACGTGCAGTGCAGGAAACCACAAAGGCTTCGCAATAAGATCACCAGTTTCTGTCAGTCAGAAGGTCCATCTTAAGCCTTGATAGCATGGAGATCAGGCTCTTTCACAAACACGTTCTTTGTTCATGCTTGCTTATCCAGAATCAGGCAAGTATAGGTACTCTTTTCAAGACTAGAGGCAGTCATAGGCCAGACTTGTTAGGTTTTAAGAGCTGCAACAGTGTGGAAGGTCCACTTGTCTGCAGGAGGTCCTGCACTCTCATTGCCACCTGGGCAATGCTCTTTCACCAGACATCCAGGAAATTAAAGTATCTCAACTTCTTAAGACTAAGTGTTTGCCCTCGAGGCACAGCTGCAATATTTGTCTTCAGTTTTACAGTGCTTCCCTCCTGCAGGACTACTGTGGAAAGAGGTCCGGAGAACACTTGGAGAAGATGCATCCCCAGTCCTGTGCATTAACACACTTGTGCTACATCAGCGTGCCAGGGCAGTTCTGCAGTCTGAAACAGTGCTTTGAATTCAAGTTTGGTTTTTTGGTCGTGTTTTTAAGATTTTTGTCTCAACTGCAGACAAATAATGTTATGAGTATCAGTTCTGTGAGCTGTTTTCATGCTGAGAAATGAATATTTAAAAGGTCATATCTAAAGAAATCTTAGTACTCTTAATACTCACAAATATTACGTAGCTTTTTATAAATGAAACCCTTAATTTTCCTTAAAAAAATAAATAAAAATCAGCGCTGGGTCACTTTTTTAACCTAGGTCCCAGCTATGTTTTCATTAATGGCTGTCTTTCCTCTCTTAAGCTCTCCAGCACACCCAATCTTGTCTGCTGAGTAATGGCAAAGCTCGCAGTGCACGGGTGCTCAGTATGAGATCGTTTGCGTGGTTATCACACACCACTTGAGAAATCACAGCAGAGTAACGTTGCCACCAGCTCACTTGTTTAGAGAAGCTTGGATATGTCACAACTTGTTACACGATGGTATCTTTAACATTCTTGGAGTC
Source organism: Trogon surrucura (assembly GCA_020746105.1). Lineage (NCBI taxonomy): Eukaryota > Metazoa > Chordata > Aves > Trogoniformes > Trogonidae > Trogon > Trogon surrucura. The sequence continues at coordinate 108,258,916 of CM036618.1, forward strand.
AGTCATAACTTTTGCCTTAGGCGCCTGAGAACTTCCACGAGCACTGGCAGCAAAGAATTAATGACAGAGTTCAGTCTAGAAGTGGCTGCATTTTAATAGCAGGGAGAGTAAGCCTTACATATTGCCAACTAATCTTAAAGAAGTAAATGAGTTAACTCACGTTCGTCAAATGCTTCAAGATCTTCCAAGGAAACATTCTATAAAAGCACAACTTGTTATTACGTATTTCAGTCAAAATTTTGTTTTAATTAGGCTTAGTCTTTGATTATTTTATTTGAGCTACTCTCACAATGGCCTTTTACTTGCTTTTAGTGTAGGTAATATGTGCTCACCCGCACAGAATTTTCAGAACCTTTAGCAGTTCATCACCTGGTTGAGTCTTTGGAGAATTATTTCACAGCAAGGTATCGGTAGTGTTCTGACTGCAGATCCTACTTTGTACAGGCTCTAGCTAATATTCATTCTATAGAGATTTCTCACGGACTAGTTTGATCAACCAGCAGAGAAAGATAGAATTCACATCAGTTATATTTGATCTTTCTAAGAGAAAGGTGTAACCCTCCAATAGCCTTTTGTCTAGGGAATACAATAGGCTGTCATTAACTATGATGACAGAAATAAATGTTACCATAAAAAAAAATAGCCAAGCCAGGTTGGCTAACATGCTGTAGAAACATGTCTAAAACGTGTGTTTAATCAAAAAGTCAGAAGATTTTTTTGATGAAAGACACTCAGAAGACAAAGAAAGACTGTTGTTAAAAATAAGATTTTATATGAGATGTCTACAGTTTTATGGTTCAGAACCCAGCTATTAGAAAAATAATTAAGAAAAAAATCTAAAAATAAGATTCTGCATCTGTCATTTAGTTTACTAACTTTCTCACTGTCCTACTTTCACTGTACTAATTTGTACTGAAATTGATTAAAATGTTGAATCATGTATTTTTCAGGTGGCATCCCAGTGGTGTAAATGAAGTTCTTCTCGATTTTCTGTTGGGGTCTAAATTCCTAGCAGAAACTCCAAAATGCACAATACAGCCGCGAAATACACAGTAAGACACAGCCTACCCTCTCTCTCATGCAAAAATCCTGTACGTGTGTCACGCATTTTACATCAGGATTAATGCCTTTAATATTTTTCCCCCATTTTCTCTGCAGAACCTTATCTGCAATGACCAGCCTCGACATCGTTTTAAACTACAGATGCATTCAAGTTCTATTACCTCTTCATCCATTAAACTGTGTACTGAACAATAATTACCAGCTCCACCAATGGATATTTCATCCAGTGGCACCGATGTGAATTAAGATATGTTTCCACGCTGTCCCAAACTGCAATTAGCTTCTCACGGGTCTATTTTTCTCTTCTCTTCCTCCTCATTCTCATCGCTCTCCTCTTTTTTCCATCTCTCCCCCCTTACAGCAAGGCATTTTCTTCTTTTTTTTCCTCCCCCCAAACAATAAACAGGCATGGGTTTAATATACACCTTTCCTTACACCTTCAGCTATTTTTAAAACCGCACATGGCGTTATTTCCCCACCGAAACGGCCTCGCCTCCACTCCCAAACATTAAACCCCATGGTGCTGAAACGCCAAAGATCACCGGTTCGATTCCCGTTGGGTCCCCATGTGTTGCCTGATCTAGTTGAGAGGGGTCCCTGCCCGTGACAGGGAGGTTGGATTAAATGATCTCTAAGGTCCCTTCCAGCCTGGGCCATTCTACGATTCTGTGAAACCCGAAGGGCTCCTTGCCCTCCCCTCACTCCTCGGGCGTGCCTAGGGGACGGGCGGGGAGCCCCTCAAGGCGCCCGCCGGCACCAAGCCGCGCTCCGGCAGGCAGCCCGCTCCCCACCGTTGCCGCGCCGATTTCGCTCCAATTCGGTGCCGGCGGGTCAAATTCGGTGCCGGAGGGGGCTGTGCCGGGGGCCGGCCGGGTGGGCAGCCCTCACAGGCAAGAGGCGCTGGGGGTGGCGGTTGGTAGCGCAGCCGTTGATTCCAACCGCCCCAGGCGCGCGCGGAGCGGGGGACATTTCCAACCGCCGCTGCCGCTCGATCGCGGAGGCGGGGGGGGCGAGCATAAAAAGCCTGGGCGGGAGACCCGACGCGGGTGCCGGTAGCGCGGGGAAGCAGCGACGCCGGCAGCGCTGTGACCGGACCGGAGCGGGGCGGCAACCCGCGAGGGGCGGAGGAGAAGGGGAGGGGTCCGCGCGGAGAGGGGGGGGGGCATCGAGGCGCGCGCGCTCAGGCGGGGCCGCGCGGCGGCGGCGGCGGCAGCTGGGAGCCCGCCGGGTCAGCGCTGCCCGCGGCCGCGCCGCCATGGATCCCTTCCCTAAAGACGGCGAGAGCGCGGCGGCCGGGGAGCCCAGCCGGGGCGCTGCCCCTTCCAGCGGGGTGGTGGTGCAGGTCCGGGAGAAGAAGGGCCCCCTGCGCGCCGCCATCCCCTACATGCCTTTCCCCGTGGCCGTCATCTGCCTCTTCCTCAACACCTTCGTGCCGGGGCTGGGTAAGGAGCTCTTTCCGCAGCTCCCGGGGGCGCGGCGGGAGGGCGGCGGCCACCGCCGTGCAGCCGGAGCGGGGTGAGTTCCGCGCAGGGTGGGCGTCGGGCTGCGCGCTTCACCGCCCGCCGCTGCTTGAGCCGGGCCGGCTCGCTTCTGTGCGGGGCCGGACCCCGCCGCGGCGGCAACTTTCCCCGACGGCGCCGCAGGACGGGAGACGGGGAGGGAGCCTGCCTGCCCCTCCACCACGGCGGAAAGTTGTGCCGCGGTAGCGGGACGGCGCCTCCGCGGCGGTGTCCCCCGGGGAGCGGCTTGGCGGAGAGCCGCCGGGCTTAGTGGCCGCCCGTCGCTCGGGGCAGGCTCCGCACAGCGCGGAGGGGACGAGGGCGGTGCGGGCTCCGCCGCCGTCCTGCGCCTTGGGGGAAGAAGCAAGGGCAGAACCGCGGCGGGATGGGAGGTTTTCCTCGGGCAGGGACCGGTGCCCGGGGCGAGGGGCAGCCGCCCGACCCCCGCTGCGCGCCCCAGCGGGATTTCGGCGTCGGGGACTGCGCATCCCCGCGCTTTGCGACCCCTCTCCCCGTTCTATTCGACACCGGGAATCGCGTGGTTTAGGGGAAGGGTTTGTGCTGGGGAGGCTCTTGCCAACTCTGATGTTACTCAGAGGACCGAGATGCAGAGTGACCACATCATTCACCAGCATAGGGGCGCTTTCAGAGCCCATCTTCCCGGGTTTCCTGAGGTGACCCCCTAAGAACGTTGGTCCCGTAAGCACTACTCTAAGGAACCGACGTATGGAGAAACTGGGGATTCGCTGTTTCTTAATACCAAGTCCTTAGTGACTCGAGTAACACATCCCTAAGCTGTGGCTGTAATCCCTTCTACGTTTTCGCTTTCCTCCTTTTTAATTAATTACTGCAACCTAGAGTTTGAACACTACAAAGGCACCCAGAGCGTAAGGCTAAACACAAACATTCTAGTTGCGAGCAAAACAATCACGTTTAAAAAGACACCAAACAAAACAAAAACCATTTGTCCATACCTGAAGTCCATCCCTGGCCACTATGAGAAGCCTTCCACAGGGTATGGGAATGTCTCCCAGTTTGCCCTGCTTTTAAGGAGCTGCTGCCCTGCCCTTAATGATTTCATGTGTTTCAGGTCGCTTAATTCTTTGATGAATCTGAAATTCTTAAGGTTCTTGTGATTAAAGTATTACTTAAGTCTGAGGGGTATACTGTGTGCAATGTGTACAAGCCATTGCTATTCCAGTATGTTTGCTCTGAACCTACAGGTGTATTCCAGATGAGAACTTTCAGCTTTTGAAACACCTCAGAATTTTCCTGTGGAAGAATGGCATTGATAAATGTGTTCCAGCTGTAATGCTGTATGCTCAGGTGTGTTGTTTTCACAAGCCTTGTGTGCAGCCACCTGAGGAACCTGGAGTGATGAATCAAACAAATTCTCTGATTGAGTGCTTTCATGGAGTTTAAAGTTACTGTTATTGTTATTAAGCACTTAATTTCCCACCATCTTCAGAGATAGATGTTCAAAGCCAGAGCTTTCAAAATGAATGCAGGTTTCGGTTGTTGAAGATGCTACATCTTCACTGCAGACATACAAGAAAGAAGCTGACTTATCATGCCCTTTTCCTCATTTGGATGTGTAGTGTTCCCAGTACATGCTGGCTTGAAAACTTGAGAGTTGAATCTGCACTTTGCAGCCGTGCTGGTTGTGTTACCACTGACTGGTTGGACCAGCCCCAAATGGTTTTAATTCCATTTTTGTTTTTTTAACAGGTGGAAATTTTTAAAAAAACTTGTCTCCCATTTGATACACTGATTTCAGCGGTACTTTCTTGCCTGTCTGTACCACTGTTCCTCCTGATCTTCTGTTGCAGAAGTAGCAAAACAAATTACAAATTAAAATAAATGTCTTTGTGGCATTCTCACAGACTGGCAAAAAGCATTGTTTTGGAAATGCATCCCAAACTCTGTATGTAAAGCACAGCACTTAGTCCCTACATAAAGGAACAATTCTATTAATGAAGCTGCTAATATTTTATGTGTTTTAGTAGACACCAAGATAATATACCCTGTCGTATATCACATAGCCCACAGAAAAGGAGAAACAGGAGGAATACAAATCTACTGGCAGGAATAGTCTGGGTAAAAAGAGATCTTGTGTCATTGTCACACTTCAGCCATCTCAATGAACTGAGCAATGCTTGTAAAACAAATAATATTTGCAGCGGCGTGAAGTATTCATGTCTAGAGTGTGAGCCTGTTCCTGGTGAAGTAAACAGCAAAATTTCCATCAATTCACGTAGTCCAGATTTATAACACATTAAACTGATGTTTCACAGGCTTGCTGTATATTTTGCCTGCTTAGTTGGAGAGTGTGACTGTGTTCTGCTGGTAATGGAAGTTCTCTATTTTTCAATTCATTCCTCATCTGTTTTGCGCATAGTTGTCATTCATGCATAGGCTCTGCAGTGCAATTGCCATGAAGGGTCAGAAGCCACCAGAATAGACAAGAAAATGGGCAACAACTGAATCAACCAGGTTTTCCACTGCTTGTAGTGCCCACTACCTCAAACCAGTGATACCCAAATAGGACTTGCTCTCTGAAGCAGGCTACCAAATACTCAGGCAGTCTTTCAGCATCTGAAAGCCTCTACTGTTTTTCAGTTAAATTATCTGTCTTATTTTATGGAAGTCATCTGTGAGGGTGAAATCAGAGAATTTTAAACATCCAGTTAATTTTTCCTTTATGCTGTTTAGATTTAGCAGTAGTACTCTATTTGGACAGGAGAAGTAACACTTTCTCTTTGTTTATAGTCAGTTTATTTTTTTTCAGTTATTTAATTTTCAGTGTTTTATGTAGTAACCCAGAACTGCAGCTTTTAAGATGCATTGTAAACTAGGTTTTAATTACTCTTTGCATATATGTTTCAAAAGACTCATGGGAAATTTTTCATACCCAGAGGATGTGTTAACTTTTGCTTTGCCAAAACTTAAAATTCAGACCAAATACAACCTACAAAAGCTTGATTAGCCCATCTACTTGTAATCTGTTTTGCAGAACAGCCTAGAAATTGCACACAGCTTCAATTTACTGTGGTAGACGCAACCATTTGGAGATGTCCTGGATCAGAATTTTCCATGGTTTGGTGTGATCTTCCTCATCTGCGCCTGACAGGGCTGCAGGGCTGAGCTGTAAGGAAGGTGTCCCTGGCTCAGGTTCATGAAAGGAGCAGATAGTACAAAAGGGAGAAGAGGGGGCTGTTCTTACGGAGTGCTGTGGCAAAAAGCCATCGTGCCTTTGGCTACCAGCGTTCCACCTCTGCCACAGGCACCCTGTTCCACAGACACTAACCTCTAGTTTGGCTGAGGGCTTCTGGAGCAGGCTCTGAGGCCAAAGCGTGCAGTGCTGAGCTCTGCAAAAGGGAAGATCGTGACACCCTGTAGAAGGGAGGATCATGACACCAGCAGTGATAAATGGTGGTGTATCCTCTCTTTCAGTTCCCACAGGACTGAGCAGTGTGCACCTCCAGCTGGTACGTGCTGCAGATGGCAACTGAGAGAAGGGGCTGGCCGTGCCCTTTAGCTGGCAGACTGTGTTCTCTTGGAGCTGCCGTGTGCCAGTCAGCGTGGGAGAAGATCTGGCTCGTTGTCATTCCCTGAGCTGATACATGGGAATCTTGCCCTCCTTCCTACCCGTTTTTCCTTCCCTCCACATCACGTGTGTGGGAGGGGGGAAACGAAGGGGGAGAACTTGAGGAAAATGTGAGAAGTGAGTGGAATTATCTGCAAGTATGAGGTATTCTCCAAGATTAATCCCTCCTGTCAGGAGGGGGGTGGACTTTTGGATCGCAGCCTGAATTATGTATGTATACTATTTTTGTGCAGGGAATAATTGAAATACATAGCATTAAATTATGTTAGCGTAAGATAGGAGAGCAGCCACCCATGTGCCATGAAATAGCCGGTGGAGGAGATCGTGAGTGACAGCTTCTCACAGGCAGCTAGAGAAAGAGGGAATGATTTCCAGCCCACTGAACTTCTTTCTTCCACAGTGTACAGCTCTCCTGTTCTTGGGTATGTCAGCTCCATATCATGAGTCTTCTCCCATCTGCCATCTGTTTATTCTGCTTCAGTCTTGACAGAGTTCAGGGTCTAGACCTTCAGCTTTGTAAATATGGCTTTAATGCTCGATTTGTAGAAGCCAAGCATCTACAGAAGGCTCTCATTAGAAGCCACAGCTCTCTTCAGCAGAATGAGCTCTCTGAAGAGCTGAATAGAAGTATGGAACACAACATTCAGGAAAGTTGCAGGGGTGAGATTTGCATAAAATTATCAATACCCATTTTGTTTTTGTTGTTGGAATAGTAAATAGATGCCTCAAGCAAACATCCATCGCCTTCATTATTGAAACAAAGAATTTCAAGGAAAAAAGCCACTTATTTTCTTATCTACAGTAGGACAAATATTGCGGAAAAGAAATTGGGGCTTTCAGACATCTGTGCATTAGAATCTCAAACTTGCTTTGCATTTATGATCCTTTTAAATATTTTTTTTTCCTATGGACATGCAAATCAATGAGTCTAGGTTATTTACAAGCTCATTTGTGGAAAACAAAGGTTTTTCAAGTATTTGTAGGAATTTATGTTTGTGAACTTTCACTGCTGGAATTCTTTAGTTAACTTTGCCTTTCAATCTGTAACATATAGACCACTGGCAGTCTGCAGAAACAAGCTATTTGGAGCATAATTAAACAAAACAAACCTGTTGTCAGTAGACTTCACTCTGTTAGGTTTTGTATTTTCCACTGAAAAGATCAGGTTCTGTATGGTAATTTCTTCATCTGCTTGTGCAAGGTGGGAAAGCAGACCTGCGATACAATGTGTGCATCCAGGTTACTGCTCCATTGCTGGTAGCAGTGATGTAAGCTGTGCTGTAGATATTTCTCATGGTGAGGTGAAGTTGGGCACAAGAACAACTGAATCTGCACGTTTCTACTCCTGCAGATCCTGTTTTTGTCAGTATGGAAAAGACCATTGATTTTTCTTTTTTTTAAAAACAGATTTAAGTGAGAAATCTAAATGTCTTATATAACTTACTTGGCTGATTGTATTGAACAGTCACTCAGTGATCTTGCCAACACAGGGTAGTCTGGAATATTTTTGTGCCGTGAAATGTCTGGACCATCTAGAATGACAAACAAGCCTGGAATACTCAAAAGTGGTTCGCAGATAATTTGTGATCAGAGTAAATGCCAAATTATTTCAAGTTTGTAGGTCCTTGATTGAGACAATTCCAACCTGCATATCTGATAAGCAAAAAAACAAGAGGGTTTTATCTCTGCTGAGGGATCTGGCCTGTCCCCTATGTATCTGATAAACAAAAAAACCCAAGAGGGTTTTATCTTTGCTGAGGGGTCTGTCCTGTCCCCCAGTTTTAATCCAGCATCCAGTGGCATTCCCTGCTGTATTCTAGGAAGAAAGCTGCTTTCTGCTTTGTGACTGTATTTTATCAGCTCATACTTGCCTGAAAACTTAATATGTGCTTCTTCTTCCTCCCTTACATGTGTTTTACATTGGATCCCTTCCCTGAGTTTATCCTCTTGGCCATAATGGTCACATAGGTACAGCCCTTCTTAGTCATCCTCCCGTGGCCCTTGCTTTATGAGTGCGGTTGTGGGCATACACAGCAAAAGTACAGCAATGCCTTGTTCTTGACTTCAGTCTCTGTCACAGTCCAAGTATTTAGTGCTGTTCATGTCCTTTGGTCAGTTTTTGCTCTTCATTGCTTGTAGTTGGTCAAAGTCAGCTGTGATATCCGCTTGTGCTTATAAGGACTTTTTGGTTTATTTCACTGTCAAGCTATGCACTAGCCTCCTGCTGCTGCTTTTGAATTGCTGTCAGTGCCAGACGAACTTAAATGCAAACAAGTTTCTCTCCCCTCCCTTATGCCTTCTGTTTCCATCAAAAATAGAAGACAAAAGAAATGGCCGGTGACATTTTTGTTCCCTAGTTTTTATTCACTGCGATCATTGAAGCAGTTCTGTGGAGGTATTCATTACTTAAGGAACGTGTAAGGAGACAGGGTTTGCTCAGCATCTTGCAGTCTCATTTGTCATTTAATGCAATTTGGACATATGTACTTGAAGATTAAGAGTGAAGGTGGGAGCAGACAGCAGAGATGAGCTGTTAAATGGCCAAGTAAACCAAGTGAATTTTAAGGAGTCTGGAAGGCTGTTCCAGACGAAGGGTGTGACGTGGAGAAAAAAAGAGAATCAAGCCCAGAAGGAGAAAGTACAGTTACAGAGATTCGGTGAGAAGGCCAAAGATCTGGAACTTCTTGCAGCAAGAGAGGCAAGGAGTGAAAAGATTTGAAGACAGAAATAAGTTGAATGAGGAGAGTGCTTTTGATGGATGAATTATGGCTAGTCCGAATTGCAGGGTAGAGGTGAATTGTTCTCCTGCTCTGATCAGTGGGTGTCGAAAAGATTTAAAAACTCTTGAGGAAGCACCATTGCCTGCAGCAGTTCCCTGCCATGTTATCTCTGTTCCACCATGAAAAGACCATTGAGCATTTGTGGAACTCTTCAGGATAGTCAAAAGGAGGAATGGAAAGCAGAAACCAGGTTCCTCGGACTCTTATTCAAATCATGTGCAGCACCCTGAACACAAACACACCCATAGGTGGCAGCAGCTGGCATAAAGCAGAAACATGAATTTTAGAATCTCTAAACAATTTTTAGTGTTGTGGAGAAACAAGTGACTGGACGGTAAAGGGATTTTAAAATAGCCCCTAATGTGTAAAAAGGACCGGAGTTTGGATTTATGAAAACTTTTGTTCAAAGATAACCTAGAAAGGAGAAAAGAGCTTTCTGTTTTGGTTTTTTTTTTGTGACATACGAAGTCAAATCTGACATAGAACTTTATTCTGTCTTTAGACTTGCCTTCATTTTAGAACTTCACAACTTTAAAGCTACTCATTTACAACACTGTATAGGACTTGGTTGTAGCGCTGTGCAAAGATACTGATCAACAAAGACAGAACAAAATAGAATAGTTTAGTTGGAAGAGACCTGCAACGACCATCTAGTCCAACTGCCTGACCACTTCAGAGATGACCAGAAGGTAAAGCGTGTTGTTAAGGGCATTGTCCAAACACCTCTTAAACACTGACTGGCTTGGGGCATCGACCACCTGTCTAGGAAGCCTGTTCCAGCGCTTGACCGCCCTCTTGGCAAAGAAATGTTTTCTATTGTCCAGTCTAAACCTCCACTGATGCAGCTTTCAACCATTACCACCATTTGGTACCAGGGACAAGAGATCAACACCCCCTCTCCACTTCCCCTTCTCAGGAAGCTGTAGAAAGTAACAAGGTTGTCTCTCAGCCTCCTCTTCTCCGAACTAGATAAGCCCAGAGTCCTCAGCCTTTCCTCATAGGACATGCCTTCCAGCCCATATTTGGAAGAAGGTAAACCAGTTTAGAGTGCTGCACCTATGTTCAGTACTTGGGGTTTTGCAAGTGTAAATGTTCTGGCATCTGGCAAACCTTACTGGCAATTAAAAACATTGCCTGTCCCTTACACAACTTCCGCTGGAAGTTACTGCTCCAGCATCAAAGGAGGCAAAAGGGAATACCCACCTCTGCTGCAGCTGCTCCACTTCACAGTCCAACATCTTATTTGAAACTGCCTTTTGGATGCTGGTCTGTGAAGTGGAGCAGTCGTGGTGTGCTGCCCGTGTAAGGGAGCTGGTGTGACAGCACCATTCCTTAGCAGAGAGCTGGAGCCAGCATCACACAGCAGCCTTGGACATCACTGAATGCAGGTCAGAGCCAGGACGTAACATCAGCATGGGCCCAGCCTCATGTGAAGGAAGAAAAATTTGTGTTGACCAAGCTTGCTTTAGAGATTCCAGGAATGCAAAACCTGGGTTTCCCTGGTTCTGCTGAAAATTGGGAGCTTTTTCGTTAAATGGAGTTAACCCCTCTTCCACTTCCTGCTCTTCCCAGGGTATTGAGCATTTATGTTAATTAGGAACCCCAAAATGAAAGTACTGCGCAAGCTGAAGAAAAAACAGATGCCCTTCTACCTAATTTATTTCATTTACTGATTTCTGATGTTATAAACTTACAGAGTTTTATTGTGTGTAGAGGCAAGAAAAAAAAAGTAGACAGAACTTGAATATTTGATTTAAAATACTCATTTCCACAGATTTCCTCTCTTGTCTTAGAAGCTGCTCTCACCCTCCTTCCTCCAGCAATGTAGTTCCTTTTATAGAGGCAGTTCAAAGCTCAGTTTTTCCATTCCAAGGGAGTTACAGTCCAATTTCTGTCTAATGACTTGATAGCCCCTCCAAAAGCCTAGCAATGCAATCTTGACTCTCACAGTATTTGGTGTTTCCTTAGAACCGTGTCCCCTGAGGCTCTTGATTAGATGAGAATCTCTGCTTCAAGAAAACAAAAATATGTAACTCATGGCTTTGGAGCAGAATTTGAAGATACCATCCTGTCTCAAAAAAATAAAGAAAGAAAGGGAAGGTGGAATAGTGGCAGAAAGAATGAATTGCATTTTAAAAAGAATCTCAGTTTTGGAGAACTTATTTAATGATTTTTTCGTCCCTGTAGGATGGCAATGTTATATCGAGCTTTTAAATTAAAAAGGTAGGTATGTTGCTAACTAAGCTACAACTCTGCCAGACTAGATGAAACCATTGGCATTCATCTTTGAGGATATGATCATGAAATACCCAGACTAGTAAATATGACTGATGAAAGCCGATTGGTAATACACGAACCTAAATTAAAAGTTCCAGTATAAGCATACCCAAAGGATATGCCCAGAGTAGATCATGGTCAAATCTTGCTAGAGAAGAAGTGAATACTGTCAACAGAGCTCTTGAAAACATAATCACATTCACTGCAAGGGTTCAACCTGTACTGCATTTCTCACTTCAGTAATCATGCTTATACAAGGAACTGTGCAGGGGACTAAGACTTCCATCTTTGGGAATATGAATTTAAACATATCACAGATAATTATCCAGCATCTCGCCAGCTTTTCCTTTATCTAGGCTGAAGTCTCAGTTTGCCACAAGCGTTGCTGAATATCCACAAAAATTACAAATGCTACAAGTTTGTGGATTATCAGCAAGTTTGTAAAGAATGCAAAAGCTAAGCAGTCAAGTTAATCTTGAGATTGTTTTGGAAAAAATTTCAGTTGAACCAAATAAGAGTGCTGTTTTAAAAAGCATTTGTACATTTTTAGGTAAATGTTGTAAGTCCTTGAAGAACTGAGATTTTAGTGAAGAGTAATAAAGTAGATTATAGTGATCCATTGTTACAGGTTTACTGTGTTAAAAAGTTGAGTAATTTTACAAAGTACGAATCATATTTCTATGAAAATCTTTTACCTGAAATAGAGTAAGTCCAGTGATCACATTAGTATAACACTGTCCAGCTGAAACAGTTTTGGTGTTTTAAATTTAAAATATGTAATTATATGCATATATCCATTACATATGCCAATATGGTGAAGTGAGATCTAGAGTTTAAATGATTCTTCCTTATGTAGGTAGAAAACCATTTGTTGTATCTGGTTTTAAAGTGCATTCATTAAAAAAGTATATTTTAGATTTCATAAATGGGCTTTGTTAATTTGCTATTTTTAAAATACTTGCAAGACCTCTTCTGTTGCCATGACAATTTGATTTCCATAAACATTTGTGTGTGTGTGTGTGAATATCCAACATTGTATTTGCCATGCTGTGTTGAGGAAAGGAGATGGCAACCTCTTTCACCGACAGTGGTCAGGACTAGGTTCTTCATTGTAAGGTAAAATAAGCTCTTGGATTGAGGTTTATGTATTTATATTCCCTGTATATGAAAATACTTGCTTTTTCATGTCTTCTTGCAAACACTGTTTTGGAGTTAGGAAGCTTTAAGTTTCCTTTCAACTGTAAATTTGTTCCAAGAATCTGAAGACTAAATTCTAGTTACAAGTACAGCTGGACCTCCTTGGATCTGCATACCCAAAGCAGCTCTAAGGACATACAACTCTCATTGCCCTGCAACCCACTGTGGGGTTGCTGTCCTAGCAGGAGGGGTTCACAAAGGATTTAGGACTGTGAGAAAGAACTGGTCACAAATTGAGACATTTGTGATGTGTAGCCAGGAGAAAATCCCTTTCTGGCTGCGGGATCAGCACAGTTGCCCATACCTCCTTCTGCCTTTGTGAAGCGATTGCAACAAATCAGACGTGTTTCTAAACTCATTTGCACCAGACTGGTTATCAAGTAATCCAGTGAAAGAGTACATACGTCGCTTATGACAATTTAGTTAGTGTGGATTCTCTGGATTGGGACATTCGATTATCTCTCTTGATCTACTTACTTGTGAAAGCATTGCCAAATTTCCCTGTCTGTATTGCAGGAACAGTAATGGTTTTTGCTGCATGTCTCTGTTCCTTTGCTCTGTACCCAGCAAACTGATCAATGCAGAAGAAGGCTCAGCAAAGATTTTAGAAAACAAATACTGATTTTTTTTTTAAATGGTATTTTAGACTCAGCATCATGAGATTTTTTTCCCCTCCTACTGAAATTTCATTGTGGCTACAGATAGCTGGTGAGATGGTCCTTGTCTCATGTAAAAGAGAGAAAAGAGCACAGGAACTAAAATCATTGGCAATCATGAGTACAAGAATGCTCTCTTGTTTTCTCTTTTAAAAGCCAGAAGGTAATTTTACACATCGACTTGCACCTGAGTACTTATTTCACTCAGTCTTCTGCTTCTCCCACACATCCCACAAGCAACAGTGAAATGGATTCTCCTGGCACTACTTTAAAGCTGACTCCCTGAGGTGATTGAACTTTCATCTTGTTTATGGTGGTCAGCTGTATGTGGTGACCTGATTTTTCTACCTTGAGAGCTAGCCCCTTACATCATCTACCGCCACAGAAGGCCACTGTTCCTTTACACTCCCGCTGCAGAGGTGTAGATAGCTGCACAAGTGCAAAGCAGAGCTTGAACCAAGCCGTGAGTGTGGATGGAGGAACGGGAAGGATTCTGTTCAGCCATCATCCATTCTGTGTCACCAACGCATGTCGATCTAACTAACAAGGATGCCGACGTGCAAATTCTCAGTTGCATCAGATTTAAGCCTTGCTATTCCCACTTGGGATGGTAGATTCAAGGAAACGTGATTAAAAGCAGGATCTGCATCCTTGTGCTGTGTGCAGCTGATACTTGGAGGAAACCTGTGGTGGAGCCAGGAGTGAAGTTTAGACCAAGCATTAGTTCCCAGGACCCAGTCTTGCTCAGCGATTACACAGTGAATCCTTCTGCTACTGAAGCTGTGATTATTGTAACAGTCCACCCTTTGTATTATTGATGCAAAGAATGAAAAAAATTTCTTCTGTGTATTAGCTAAAATATGGTGTACATGGTACAGTTGAAAATCTGGCCCATGTGTGTATGTGTCCTGCTTTGAATTCACTCGATGTTCTTGTAGTGCTAATTTACTCTGTGTGCCAAGGCAGAACTGGACAGAGATGATGTCCCCTTTCTAGTTGCTCTGTGGACTCAATGTCACATTGCCTGGAACAATGAATAGTTATTTGTACCAGGGCAAAGCAGATGCAAAATGTTCCCACTTCAAGCTAAACCCACATGTCAGAACTCAGACTCCACATCATGCAGAGCAGTGCAGTGCGGAACCTCTGTAACTGTTCTGGCTCACATCTGCTCACCAGTTTTGCTTCTTGTAACACTGAGTTGACCTCTTGACGTTGCTATTGTAAGTACTACTGTAAAGAAGAGTTGCAGAACTGAGTTCCTACATTGTGCTTAAAACAAGAGAAGGCTCTTCCTAAGTTGCAGTACCAAGTAGGACATCGATCGAGAATTGTACTTCTCAAATTAGGCAAAGCTAAAATTCTGAGGATGTTGCATCACAAAACTTTTTCTTTCTTCTTTACAAATGTGGTTTGGTTTTAAATATTTATGATGCTTCATCATACACGAATACATGTTCTTGAATATATTTTGCAAAAAGAACAATACCTAATTGACATGAGACCTTATTCCAGTGACTGTAACTTAAATCCTTCCTGAAAATTCCACTATTTAGTGGTGTGAGAAGCGCTGAGCCGGTATTTGAGCAGGGTTTTACCGAAGCACAGACTACACTCAAGTCCTGTTTATCATACAGAAATGTGAAGAAGAGTTATGTCACGCACTTAGACTGTTTGCGACCTGAATGGAGAAGTCAGATGAAGTAACCTGCTGAAGATCGTCCAGGAAGTTAGTGGCAGAACTGGCAAGAGAATCTACATGGACTTCTTGCAATTTGAATACCTCAAATCATGCAGCCATACTTTAGTTTCCATTAATCTCTTTCAAGGAAACTGTTTTTACTGAACTATCTCCAGCACTCTTGGACTTTGTGTTCATCAGGAAGCGAGGTGTGTCTGTGCTGTGCATTAGTGAAAAGGCAGTAAATGGGTAATATGGGCAAGGCAGATCGTAGTTCGGATATGCTGGTTACTCCCACACGTGATCCTATGATCTGCTTCATGCCTGTGAAAGCTACACACTGTCTTGTACACAAAGGAGGACCTCAGCATGTTCTGATGAGTACGTGGCAAAAAAACCCAAAGCCAAGCAAGCACAGATGCACCCTAGAGTTCCCATTTCAAAGAACACCAGTTTGTACTGTGGTTTGCAGTTCAGTATCACCAAATAGTTTCAGTGGAAAGGCTCCACTGTATGGCTTCTTGTTTATACCACAGTTGTGTGCAAAATGGGGCCTTTTTGTGGCCTTAAAATGAACTGTTTTAAAATATATTGTTTATACAACTGTGTAGGTGACCATGGCACTGTACTGACAACAGAGAAAGAATGGGTCTTATCCCAGAAGGTTGTAATAGAAATGTAACCCCAAGAGACAGATCCAAGTTAAAAGAAATCTTAATAAAAACACACCATACAATGTAATGAAAAGAAAAATATTTCCTTGAGTTATATGTTTAAAAGCAGAGTTTTAAAGGCACAGTTGGGACTTGTTTCTTAGCAACAGGGCTCATCTGAGCCATGCAAACATTGTCATGTTGGAAAAAAAGATACCCTCAAGAAGAAAAGCAACATGAAAGCAGCTAGAAGCATCAAATTTAGATGTCTTCCTGCTGTTGCAGGAGCATTTTATCAGCATTGCAAAGCCTTCAGGCAACTACCATAGTAATTTTGATAAACTGTAATGATCAGAACAACTCTACTCTTTCTCAGTAGGGAAGAATGGCAACAAAGCCATTTAAGAATATGTGCATTGTTATTACAGGGATACCATAAAACATAGTTTAGGTCCCATCTTTCCTCTGTATCTATAACATGGCTCTGTTCTACACTAAAGCATAGGAGTCCTGCAGAACAAAGTCCTTGCTCTGTTACACCTTATACTGTGTCCAGTACTAAATATTTCAGAGGAAGATATATAATGAACAGAGTTGAATGCAATAGCCTGTTTGTAGCAAAGCTCCTCCTAAATGAGTCAAGTAGCTAGCTGATATACCAAAGGAGGAGGTAATTTTTATTAGTAGTATTTAGTCAAAATAGCTTAATGGCAAATGTTCTTTTCCTTGGACATGTTAGATGGTATTCATCTACCTGTGCATCTGAGTTTGTTGCCATTATAATCTGTGGGGAGGAATTAGGCACTTCCAGTGTGTGACTCATCTCTTCTAAAATAGGTTAAGTGAGTCACACCCTCTGGGGGCCTCAGGTTGGTGGTTTTTTTTGTTGATGGTTGGGTTTTTTTCTTTTCCTTTTTTTTGTCTTTTTTTTTTTTTTTTTAATTTGACTGCAAAGGGTAACTGGCTGAGATCAAGACACCTCCGTTGCAGATATCTGAAGTTATGTCAAATAAAAGCTACTCATTAACTGGTTAGCAAAATAAGGCACTTGTTTTAATAGTTTCAAAATACATCGTGTATTGCCCACACATTTTTCTGGAGCTTCTCTCATCCTTACAAGAACTCATATGCAGGTCTGACCTCCATGCTGTTTCCTAATGCATATACATCTGCCGTGTCTCACGTAATTTGTATATTTTTGAAGCTTCGACCTCCTAATCTTTCTCGCATAAAAGCCTTTAATCTCTGTAATTACTATCATTGTCCTTCCCCATAGCTCTTTGCTAGCTGCTTTCCAAAGTGTATGTGAATTGGGTGTTGGTGGCAAGATATTGGCAGCGGAGGGCTGCAGGGGAAGGGGGACACCTCTGTGAGAACACATGGAAGAGAATCACACACACACAATCACAGAACGTTAGGAGTTGGAAGGGACCTCCAAAGATCATCTAGTCCAAGCCTCCTGCCAAAGCAGGATCACCCAGACCAAGTCACACAGGAACGCGTCCAGGTGGGTTTTGAATGTCTCCAGAGAAGGAGACTCCACAACCTCACTGGGCAGCCTGTGCCAGGGCTCTGGCACCCTCACAGTGAAAAAGTTTTTCCTCATATATTTGTGGAACCTCCCGTGCTCCAGCTTGCACCTGCTGCCTCTTGTCCTATCATTGGATGTCACTGAGAAGAGCCTGGCTCCAAAGAGAGGTGCATGGAGAGTCCATGGTGGAACAGGTACTTCTGACAGGAACTGCAACTTGTGGAGCAACCATGCTAGAGCAGATCTGTCCTAAAGGGCTGCAGCCCGTGGAACAATCAACACCAGACCAGGGGGAAAGCATCAGGAGGAAGGAGTGGCAGAGAGGAACTGCCATGAACTGACCACAGCCCCTCTCTCCCCACTCAATTCCCCATCCATCCTGCACTGCTCAGGTGCAGAGGAATCAGGAATGGAAGAAAAAAGTTGAACCTGGGGCCAGGGGAAAAATGAGGGAAGAATGTGGTGTTTTGATTTGTCTGTTTCTCACTATCCAACCTATTTTGACTCGCAATAAATGTATTTTCCCCAAGTCCAGCCTGTTTTGCCTTTGACTGTAATTGGTAAGTGGTCTCACTGTCTCTGTCTTGACCCACAAACTTTTTCGTCTTATTTTCTCCCTCTGTCCTGTGGAGGGGAGTGAGAACACAGCTGAGAGGGTGTCTGATAGCCACCCAAGGTCAACCCATCATGTCTCAGATTTCAGTAATGCATTATAACCTTTTCCATGGCATCCTTCCTTCAGTACAGTATAAAATCTTGTTGACTTTGCTGACTGTGAAACACCTTGTGCACATGTGATTGCTACGCTGCTCATGGTGATATTTAGATCCCTTCCTTGAAGGGTGTGCTGAATGTTTTTTCCTTTATGCATTGTCTATGGTATAGAAAGTACGAGAAACGTCTTTGTATGATCCGTATCAGTAGCACTGAGAGCTGCTGTATTTATTACTGGAGCTGACAGATGAGCTTAGATGAATCTTGGGAACTGGCTGCTGCCTCTCCTTGCTTCACCCCAGCCAACTAGGATGATGTCTGGTGGTAATCATCAGTTAAGATGATTAACGTAGAAAGGTTTCCCTTTTCTTGCTCTTCTGACTTCTGGGGCATTGACAACTCCATCAGAAACCTGATCATGGCAGTTTAAGCAGTTACAGCTGAAGCAACAGTGTCAGTTCCATCCCCTAGCTCAAGATACACCACCTCACATTAAGAGGTGGCAGATGGAAACGTCTATTAGCACCTCAATGCAAAGCCATGGTTAAAGTAAGGTAAGTTTAAGCTTTGGTAAGACTTGCACTGAATTTTCTGTGGCACAGATGCATGTTCCCTTCTGTTGACTGATATGGGTTTATAACCTGTACTAAAAAGAGATTGATTGTCTGGCAGCTAGTCCTCTTCAGCCTGTAAATCCTCATATAGTTGCACAGCATAAGCACTTGATGGTACATTATTGGACCAGTTCTTCTCCCTTCAAGTCATAAAAATCCCAGGAGCACAAATCAAGTCATAAAAATCCCAGCACATATCATTAGTGCTGCTTAGACAGGAAGAAATAGAAACTTACGACAGCATGGGAAAGAGACTTCTCAGACAAACATTCCTTAATATCCAGTAGTATCTTCATTTTCTGGTACATACCCATAATCCTAATCTGGTACATGTCCATAATAGTAATCTGTATGTTTCACTTTCTTTGTAGCCAAAAAGCCTTGGAAGGCAACAAGGCTAAACTAGGGATGCCAGAATTTGATTGAGTAACCTGACAGCTCTATGGCCTCAGGCAGGATTTATCTTGGAATTCCTTGATTTCACTGGGAAATAGATGCTTAAGTGTTTTCAAAAGTCCTTGCTTTAGCTGCTCTGCCTTCCTTTTGCTCATCAACAGGAGCAAGAGAACACTAGCATACATAATGACACAGACATGCACTGGGGTATCATTAATGTTTACAAAATGCCAAGATAAAGAGAACTAGATGGAATGATCCTGTTGATAAGTATGGACATTAGGAGAGAAGTTACAGCATGTTCAAAACACAAAGTAGAAAAATATATGCAGAGTTATTTGCATATGTTAAAAAAAAAAAAGAAGTAGTATAAATAGTTTCGGGCCAGACGTTTGAGAAGGCTAACTATGTTCAAGTTGTCTCCCTGCTGAGCAGTTTGGCTCAGCTGTTAATTTTCACTAACTGAAAAATAAAAAGCATTTTTCAAATAGATTTGTATCCTTACAAGTCTAATCGAAGACCTAGAAGTGTGATGCTTCACATGAATCCCATGTGCGGCGCAGACTGTGCCTGTCTTGTACAATTTGTCACTCAGCTAGCAAGGAGACTGAACTCTCCCTCAGCACCAGGGAGGTTCTGCTTTGTACAGCCAGTCAGTGTGCCAGCATATGCACCAGCACTTTCTCCTGATGCTTCTCTCTTCTATGTGGTGGTCTGTGATTTTACCCACAAGTTGTAACTGCATCCCTGTATTGTAGTAGCCTTTGACTGACCTTTCTTCTGTTCAGCCAGTAGTTGGGGGAGTTAATCACACCATCTTACTCCGTCCAATCCTCTTCCCACTGTCATCCCACCCCAAATCTGGTCTTGCTTTCTGTCAGATGGGCAAAAAGAACAGCTAGCTTCACATGACCCGTAGCTGCTAGCATGTGCACTGGCTTGAAACATCCTGCTGCCAGCCACACCACCTCTTGGGTAGGGCATGGTGGGCTTTGGGCAAAGCATCATTCTAGTTTCCGAACATTAAACCAAAAGACCAAACACACTTCTAATGGCAGCTCATGTTTTCCTAGTTCCCTTCAAGAGCAGAGACAAGAGATACTGGGGAGTTTAAGCAAGAATATCCATTCTACCTCTGTAGGAACAGGTTGGCTTTGAGGCACTTTCTGGAAAGAGCACAGTGATCCGAGTGTCTTGCAACAGTTGAGAACAGTACAGAGCAAGTTGCAAAGGCAAATGCAAAGATTTCTCAAGAGACCTGGCCTGCCTCTGGTTTCTTGCAGGGGAGTACAGTAGGAACTGCCAGAGGAGCTTTGCAGCCTGTGCTTAGTGATCCTTACCATGCATTTAGGCTAGTTTGCTCCACCTACACTGCAGGCTCACAACCCAAATTTCTGGTTTTATACGGTCCAGACACAAGTACCCAGTGCTTTTACGGTATGCAAAAATTTCTTTTCTACACGAGGAATACTTTCTGGGTGAAAACTAAGGCAGTCTGCACAACACTTAGGAACTTATTAAGGAGATCAATCAGTGATCTTGAACCTAAATTTCCCATCTGTCCTTCTGTCCTGTGTGTCCACTTGCTGTTGCCTTTCCCTGCAAGGAGCTGCAATAGAACAGTGGTTCCATTTGTAGAGCACAGTGTAATCATTACTGACTTAACATGCTATAATAGTCCCTTCTGCTTAGATTGTTGTACTGGCCTAATAATCACTCTAGTATCTGAGACAGAGACCAGTGGTTTGCTGTGGATGGCTCTAACGTCCCAAAATGTTGGTGGTCTTGTTCCAATCTGTCTCCAAGGGAAGTTTAATAAAATGCAGCTGCTTCGTGATGCAGTCCTAATGCATTGATGTCTCTGGATTTTGCATGGAACAGACATTTTTCTGTAGAAAACGCTAATTGTAAAATTTAAGGTAATTTTTCATGAGTGCATCTGCTTAAACAAATGTTCCTTTGAATGACAATAACAGGCTTCTGCTATCAGATTGTTCTGTATAGCACAGTCAGCTAAAAATACAGGCTTATTTTTTCACATTGCAGGCACAATAAAGATGGCAGAATAGCTCTAATGTGTCAGATTGTTGCTTTTGTACCATACTGTACTAGAAATTTCATAAAACGTGAGGGAAGAAAAAATGCTGGGTTTCACTAAAATGGAAGAAAAATGAATTATTTTAGCTAGAAATATGGGCTTATTTAATGCTGGAGCGTAGGAAGCTCTAATGACTGTTGAAACACACTTTAGGCACCTGTAGGGATTAGCATAGAAGAGTACGGAAATCCTAAGTAGGAAGAGAACATTATGCTATATAGCAGGATATCAATCGTTCATGCTTTCAGAGAGCACAGTAGCCTGTGGTTTAAGGGTGGGGTAAGGGGGAGCGTGGACTCACCACAGTTCAATAGTGAACAGTCTGGTTTCTGCCACTGCTCGTTGACTTTGGTCAGAAGTGTAGCTTTCTATGATTTCAGTGGTTAGAACTGCATCTGATCTATTCATTAGTCTTAAAAAAACCAAAACCACAACAAAACACCACACAACAGTGATTTAACTGATTTAACCTTTTTAAGTTCCTAATTTGGATGTGGATGTTTGTTAATTACAGAAATAAAATGTTGCAGCGAGTTACCTTGTGTCATACAGAAGTACAATAGATCCTTAATTCAAGGGTAGGGTTTATGTTGCAGGGTGTAGAAGTTATAACAGGCACAGATGTTAATCAGTTCTAAAAGTAAAGTCTTGGATTAGAAAGTGATATGGCATATGAAGGAGAACTGTGGCTGGAGAATAGGCTATAGCAGTTGAAGTGAGTGTAAGGAAAGAAAAATATTGAACTTGTTGATACGCAAGAGAAAAAGGAATAGTATTTGGGAAAAGGAGAGGGAGGAATTAGATACATAATTCTCCTCCTCTTCACATGTGAGCCTGATTGATGGAAAGGTGGTGGTTGGTGGTGTCATCAGTGAGAAACATTCAGTGTGTAGTTTGACTTCACTGTCTTCAAGTTAAGACAGGAGGATGTTCAAGCAGAGATACCAGAAAGACTGAGCAGCACATGGGAGAAGTGTCCTAAAGAAATGCAAGGGTTTGAGTCACTGACACAGAGGTGCAGGTGGCACACGAAGGCTCATGTGCAGATTAAGCTTAAGGAAGGCATCATGGTGGTGGGAAATTGCAAAGGTTCAGTCTGTGCCTCTGTGAGATAGGAGAGAAAGATGGTAACATAGAATGAGGTGTTTAGGACATGGCAGGAGAGGGGAAGAAAGGCAAATGTCAGGATGCCAAAGAGCAGAGACCCTGCAGGGCTCCAAGATCAGCAGAGGAGACAGAAATACTGCAGATGGAGCAAAGGTCCTGATGTTCACCCAGCCCCTTTTGAGACTCTAGGGAGAACATTTTCAGCAGAGGGGGCAGAAGCCTCATTTGTGAAAGAGGAGAAAAATGAAGTAATCTTGCAACATTTCCAGGGCAGAGGGAAGGAGGAAGGTTGTCGGGGTAGCTGGAGAGGCAAGCAGAACTGCACAACTCTTGACACAACGCTATCAGGGTAGGGGACTTACAGAAGCCTTTTTCTGTGTTGGGGTAAAGTTCTCACCTTAATTTCAGCCGTGCAGTCCAATAAACTGAATTCACATGGCAGTGTGAATGCTGATACGGTGCATTCAGGTCAGAAATGAGCTTAAACCACAGATCAGCCACTAGTAGCTGTGAATTTACAGGAGCTGGATAACTAGTGCCCCAGCTATATGGCTTCTGGGCACAAGATGAGCCTGAAGAGCCTGCCAGGATCGCTGGGCACCATGGTCCTGCTCAGCTACGGAGCAAGGAGAGCAACACTGGCTGCGGTACAGAGTAAAGCCTCTTCCTCCTATGGCACAGTGGACTTGCTAAAAAAGTTAAGAAAGTGCATGTAGGATCAATTTTCTACAATTTCTAATTCTGCTCAAATTGCATGGATGCATATTTATGTTAGCCCTGTTCAAGTTCCCATTTGGATTTGATTCATCAGCCTCATACAGAGCAGCAGGCATATAATGTTTGCCATGGCCTGTTACTACTGTTTAAAAGAACTGTTTCTGCTGTTTGCATTTGTGAATTGCTGCCAAGATCAGGTTGGACCTGATGGGCCAAATTAATCCCCAGTGTAATTCTGTGGCAGTCAATGGGTTTATGCCAGAGATGAGTCTGGGCCCAATATAGATGTAACTTTTGGCAGCAGGAGCAGAACACTGACACAGAAATGAATAAAGGTTAGATGGATGGTCCCTCAGCTGAGCCTGCCCTTTGAAAAAGGGTTTTCCCTCTACATCAATTCTTTCTTTCCAAGAAGATGCAATCTTCTACTTTCTCTGCTACTTGCTCTGGAGTCTTGAACTGGGGGAGCCAAGCGAGGTACACATGGTGGCCCTTGGTGGGTTGAAGGTTATGGAGCTTTTTGAGTTGCTTCAGAGACCCACAGGCTATCGAAAGAAACAGTAGGTAACACCAGTTCCTGAGAAGATGTGGCAGAAGTAGCTTTGGGAATATTCAAGAACTGCAGTATGAGCACTTTGGGGCAGAGAGAATCTTCTGGGGTTCATACGTTCCCCATTACGAGGAGGTTCTGGCACACAAGTAGCAACTGTGAATTCTCTTTCCTCTACGAGACTGGTACTCCTCAAAAAAACCAGCCCAGTTTAGAAAATGCTATGGAAAACTGGGTAAGAACTGACCATAGCGAATTCCAGTTTGTCAAACTGGAGAGCATACAGAAGCAGAGAAACAACATCTGTTGTTTAGATTGTGAACTTTTGTGTTGCAATGTCAGCATCAGGTGTCAAGGTTGGTACCCTACCCCCAGCCTGATGACTTCTTAGTAATGCAGGAAAAGGCATTTAAAAGTCTAAATCTCATCTCAGCTACACCCTTTAACACTTAGGTAAGTGCTTCCATCACTCTTGCATAAGACAGTTGAACCATTTTAATGCTGTCCTAACTTTATTGTAAGGTATTCAACATGAGAATTCTAAAGAAGAATGACAGGCAAGATGAAACTGTGATAACTTCCAGTTTCTCTTTGTGTAAATGCTTACCCTGGTACATCTCACTTCATATAAATCTTCTCTAAACTCTAAAGAATGGTGTCCTTGAATCATTGCATAATAGAACTATTACTTTTCGTATTTCACTCAGAATAA
The DNA here is from genome assembly GCA_020746105.1 of Trogon surrucura. NCBI lineage: Eukaryota > Metazoa > Chordata > Aves > Trogoniformes > Trogonidae > Trogon > Trogon surrucura. Next base: position 108,282,767 of record CM036618.1, read on the forward strand.
TTACACACTATGTTGTGCTGTTTAGAACTTGGTTCTTTGTGATACCTACAAACAATGCATATGCATGTTTGCCTGATGCTGACCAGCAGCTATCTGGTAAAGAGAAAAATGTGTCCTGTAGTAGAAATAAGCGTAAAACAGATGCTATTTCCTGCAAATCGGGAGTGCAAGAACTCCTACAGATGGAGGCGTGCAGGAGGCACTCGGATAAAAAGATGACATGTGAAATCCCACAAGCCTGTTTACATGACTGCAGAGGCTCAGGCCTTGCTGGTCACCTCTTATGTGACCAAGTAGTTTTAACTGTTTCTTGATAATTCATGTTCTGAACAAAACCCAGTCTTTGCCTACGTTAGCTCACTCAGTTAGAGCGTGGTGCTGATAACTCCAAAGTCACAGGTTCGATCCCCGTTGGGTCTCCATGTGTTGCCTGATTTAGTTGAGAGGCGTCCCTGCCCATGACAGGGAGGTTGGGTTAAATGATCTCTAAGGTCCCTTCCAGCCTAGGCCATTCTATGATTCTGACCTGCTCACCTAACCTGTGGTGTTTCCCTTAGCTTTGCTTTCAGACAAAAAAAGGACCAGACCTTTCAGGAATGATGATTTTCTCCAAGCCAGTATTTCTGTTAAAGAAAGAATACGTATCTATGTAAAGTGCTATTTTCCCTTGGTATAAAGGCAGGTCCCCTCAGAGGCTGGCTGAGCTGTTTGATATGAGCATGCATGCACCCAAGGGAGGCCATGTGAAAGTTGACTGGCTGTTGACTTGAAGTTCACCTGGTTTGGCATGATCAGCAACTCACAAGCATGTTTTCTGCTCAGGTATACAGATTGCTGTGAGAGCAATTACACCTGATGTTTAAGAACCAGAAGAACTTTTCACGATTTTTCAATTTATTTTTGGAGACTCCTGTGTTCAAGAGCCATTAGTCAGGTAGTGGCAGAAGGACATGGCTCTGGGAAAAGAAACCAGCCAAGCCTTGTGTAGAGTTAAGTTACTGAAATATCACAGAACAACTGAGACTGGAAGAGACTTCTGGAGATCATCTAGTCCTTCCTCCAAGTGAGTTAAACTAAAGCAGGTTGCTCAGCTCCTTGTCCACAATATCACAGGGTATCTGCTGTTGCAGATGCAGTGCAGTAGCTTCCATACTCCCTGCATTTTCTCCACCTTAATAAGAAATCTTCCTTTTAAAAAAACTGTACTAGCTGGGCTGAATTAATTTGTCTTGGCTGGTGCTCATATTCACAGAATCTGTAGTCATGGGTCACTCGAGCGTGCTCTATTTATGGAGCCTGCACTGGGGTGATGTCAGGCATAAGGCACCACAGCTCATTTCTCCTCTGCCAGCAAAGACTTGCTTTTGTTCGTCTGCCTGGGGCCTTTCCATGGGGAGCCAAAAAGGCTCTGGAAGACTCCAAATCTTCTCCCCATCTTCCCCACAGGAGCAAGGCTGTAGACAGCAGGTCACACACAGAGGCTCACTCTGGCTGTGTGTTTCACCTGTGCAACTACAGCACCCATCCTCCTCACCAAAGAGAGTGTGGGCTGGTTGCAGCCCAGCTTTGCATGGATTCTTGTCCTCTCATCCCACACTGCTCTTCTGCAGAATTGGTCGTGTTTGAATCTGCTGTTCCGGGACATCAGTGTGGGAAAATTCAGTTAAAATGGATACAAGTTAAATGGCAGAAAACATTCCCCTACAGTTTTGCTGACTAGGATAAGAGAGCTTTATATTCTCCATTAGGTAAATTATCACGAAATGAGGTTTGTTTGTTATCTGTCTCTATCACCTGAAGGTACCAAAGCCAAATTTAGAGTGTAAAGCATCATCTCCTAAATATTTCAGGTGTTATGTACATGAACAAAACCAACAACTTTGCAGTGGCTTTAGTAGGTGAAGCGCTTTACCTTTCATCTAAGAAAGGTTAGTGCTTTTGTGAAAACTGTCCTTTAAAAGCAAGGCCAAATCACTAATTGACTTAAGGTAGCACTGAGCAGAACAGAGATAGCATAGAATGGTTTGGTTTGAAGGGACATTAAAGATCATCTGGTTCCATTGCCCCTGCCTTGGGCAAGGACACCTCCCACTAGGCCAGGCTGCTTGAAGCCCCATCCAGCCTGGCCTTGAACATTTTGAGAGTGGGGATGTCCACACCTTCTCTGGGTAACCTGTTCCCCATCATAGTAGGTGCACAAAAGCTAGTAAATTTCCTGGAACAAGGACTAACTAACTAGAAAAGACACTTTAGAGTAGTGGTGTTAATACCTTAATAAGATTACTCCAGCACTACAAGAATAAAGTTACAGCTTCAGAATTATTTAACAAGAGGCTGTAAAACCAGGGCTGAATTCTGGTCTCCCAAATCATATTCCGGACTTGGGTACAGCACCGCAACTCTGGGCTAAGGAGCACAGCTCTGTGATATCCTCTTTAAGTCCCTGCTTGAGATGCTTTGGGTCATAAAATACATGCACTGAGTTTTCTGGATAAAAAAAAAAGTCTTTTTTTTAGCCTCCTGCACACTTATTACTGCAAACCTCTGAACATTTATGTCACAGTTTAGTTTTACATTCCTGTACTACTTTGGAGATAGCTTGTACTTTGGGGTAATTTTGAAGGCTGGCACACTTTATTACACTTCCAATTGTAGCTGGCTTGCTCTGTAGCAAAACCTCTAATTGCTCTGCATCCCCATCTAACTTCCTCATAAGATTAATTCTGTCATGTGTCTTGGTAATCCCTAATTAACATGATTCGTCTTCACAGTTAAGGGCTCCAGGGTATCAGAGCAAGCTCAGATTCACCGCTCAGTGAATCTTAGAAGTAGTTATCTATCCTTCTGCGAGCAGAGCAAATGCAGTTAGGTAGCTTCAAAGGGCTAAATTCATTGCAAGGCAGGGATCAGGAAGACAGATGAGGAGGCAGCAGAACTGCAAACCTCGCCTTGAACCGCGGCTGCCCATCCGAATACAGGCAGGCATCAGGAGAAAGGGACCCTCACACTGCCCTCAGCCTGCTGCTTTCCTTCTGCTCAAGTAGAGCACCCCGGGATGAGCATTAACAGCATTTAATTAGCCTTTGGGAGGGCAGAGACAGGAAAAAAAAGTGAGCATTTGATCCGGCTTCACCCAGTAAAACACCAAGTGTCATTCTGAGCCCTGGCACTAATCTGGAAGTTGAGACTGGAGAGTCCCACATGCCTGCCTCCTGCTCTGACAAGAAAGAGCTTCCCCTGGTACAAACAAATAAGAAGAAACTTCAGTTCATCACTGTATAGTTGGCAAGAGCCTTTGTGAAAGCTCTTGAGAACCCTCATTAATTCTCCACTGTTATGCAGCTCTTATTTCCAGGAACCTCTAGGAACTGGAGGTACTAAAAAGCCAAAAAAAAAAAAACCACCACCATACAGGTGGTTTTATGGCCACCCAGAAATGAGAAGGGGCTTTCCAGTCATTCTGCTCTTTAAGCTTCCAGGTTTGGAAAGTTCATCTGAAGAGCTACATCCAAATTTTTCCAGTGTTGATAGACAAAATGGAATGGCTTGAAGTTTTTTTTCTGGATGTGTGTCAAGAAAATTGATTCTAGGAAGTGCTTGAGAATGGAGAGTTAGGATCATAGTCTTCAAAATAAGAGAGATTTTAGTGGAAGGCTGTTTCTGTCTCCTTGGTTCCTCTGTCACTAGGATCCCGAGGTCCTGCAGCAGGTGGGCGCAGAGCAGCCTGGGACTGGGAGAGCTGTGGCAAAGCACCGGAGCTAGTGTTCCTGGGTAGCTGGTGGGAGGAGAGAGGAGCGCAAGATGAAATAAGCACCTGGTTTAATAGTAGGCAGTATGAACACAGTAAGCTCTGCATAGCAGGAAACAGCAGAGAGAAACCAGCAAGGAGAGCTATTTCCATGAAACAGAGCTTTTAAGTTGTTGATAAAATTACAAAGAAGCAGGAATGCGTCCACTTAGGGCAAATGAACTTATAGCAATGTACCCTGTGCTGCAAGCAGTGGTCATGCCTTCAGTTCTCCCTTATGTTTGTTGTTATAAATGGAAGCCAATTACATTATTTCTTTCAATGCTGGCATACTTAATAAGGATGCAAATTAATTAAAATTGTCTTCTCATTCCATTAGCAAATAAGAAAAGTAAATATCAAGCAGAAGCAAGGCCACAGTGTCTCTCTTCTTTTCATAGCAGTGCCCCTGGCTAGCAGCAAAACAAGGAACGTGTCGTTTAGCCTCCCTGGCTCTTTGTTCCCCACCTGTAACATGCAGGCAGCCTGTGGTCTGCCCCATAGCAAACATCTACCTTACAAACTGCAGAGTACCACTGGGGAACCGTATTAGCTTTAACCAAGCCAGTCTAGCTGTGGGCAAGAAGCAAGCCAGATTAGTCTATGTGGAGCTCAAGCTGCTAGACTACTCACCGTGCTCAAAGTATGAGTTTTGTACACCCAGCAAAGCATATCTCTGTACCAGCACAGTCAGCAGGGCAGGTGTAGTGAACGGCTGCGGCACGACTGTGACAGGCAGGGATTCCCGAGCAACCCAAGCGGGAGCCAGAACAGGCTGAGAAGGAGGATGTCTTTTAGTGAGGTACCAGTGTTACACTGGGAAGGAGCTGTGAGTAACCAACAGATCGCTGTTATGTTAGAGTTTACCTGAATGTCAGCTAAGAAACTGCTACGAGTGGCAAAGAATTTCTCACTGCGGCATGTTGTCTTGGAAGTGCGGCAAAAGGTGATACTTCAGGTGTAGATGGGCATATCTTAATGAATGGGTTTTCTGTGACTGTAGGTGGTAGATACTGTTTGGTATACTCTTCCCATTTCCTATGTCCAGGTTTCTGCGTAGCAATGTTTTTTCCCCTCACTTCTGAGCCATTACAAGTTCCCTCCAGTGGTTCATACTACTATAAAGCATGATACAAAATGTCAGTGACAGCTCTGGGACCACATCTTCTATACAACAGAGCAAAAAAGAATTAGTTTAGGGGTCAGGCAGGTAAAACTCACAAGAATAATTCAGCAACAGTGAGTACTGGCAGAAGTCTGAGATCTGCTCCACCACTACCGCAGGGCCCTGCATTGCCATTCAGCAGAAATTCTCCAATCTCAGATACCTCAAAGCACACCCTTCATTTTAAACATCAAGTCAACAGAATTAAAACATGGGACTGGATTGGAAAACTTCCCTCAAGGATTGTGGAATGTCTGGCCATGGAACAAGCTGTACTGCAATCTCACTATTTATGGGTGACTGCTTGTAAATGTTCAAAATATTGCAGTGCTGCAGAGTAAAAATAATGCTGATGGCTCTGTGTATAATTAAAGCTTTAGTAAGTTGCTTCACCTTCATGCAGCCCCCCACCATGTAATTTAAGATTTCACTGTATATTTTTAGCCTTGGAAGTCTGTGAAAGTTTGTTGTAGTCAAGTTTTGAAGTTTATGTTAAAAAAGTACGCATTTTCAGAGGAGTTAACTTTTTCTAAAGCGTTAAATTTGAGGAAAAAAAAACCAAAACACCCTTATTTTTGAGGCAAAGGCAGTGCTATCTTGCTTGCATGTGGGCCGTCTTCTGTGGATGCTACATAAACACTGTCAAGTCTGTTCTGACCACATGACACAAACCCACTAATAAACAGATGCAGAGCTCAGTGCTGGTGCTACAGCAACGTACTGAAGCAGTTGTGATCAGTCACAGGTATATAATGCTTTGGGACATGCTAAACGTTTTTATATATGTAGGGAAACCAGAAAGCTAATCCTATGTGTACAGCCTGCCTTCTGCAGGCTTGGGAGTTGGAACAAATCCTACAGAGATGAGAATTGCAAGCGCCAGCTCTTGTCAAGTGACTGGGTATTTTTGTCCGTAGTGAAGCCAGAAGAGCTGGACAGAGCCAGAATTTGCTTTGAACATCCTTCTGACATGGAAGGGGAAAATAAAAACAATGTGCCGACAGAAGCTAAACAAGGCATTTTAATAGCAGGCCACAGAGGAAAATTCATAAGCTACTCTCCATGGCAACATCTAGGTTCTGTCACGTTTGCTGCCTCCACTCTCTCCTCCTTCCCTTTCTCTTCTCCCTCTCCTACCCTGCAGCTCCCTTCTTGCTCAGATCCCGCCACTGGCCACAAGAACTGGCATTTGCAGGCGATTGCTTTGTGGCCAGGTGCCTGCACATCACTCATGTTCCCCCCTTGCAGCAGTACTTGTTATGCCTGGTCTGTGCACATGGGATTTAGATTTTTGGTTCCAAGAGGTGCTGCCTGGGACCAAGCAAATCACCTGTTTTCTAAGCTGTTCACTGCTCCTGTTCTTCTTTCCTCCCAAACTGTTTAAAGCCACACCTGTCCTAGGCCCCTTGCACTGTTATTTGACAGGGGTAGGCTTCAGTCTGTGTGGATACTGGAAAGGGGAAGAAATCTTGTGAATGGCTGTTTAGCCTAAACTATAGCCTAAACCCCCAGCTTTTAGGATGTTAATCTGAACAATCGTTATTTCTACAAGAAAGCCAGGCAATTGCACTCGCTCCTCGCTTACTTCTGTGACTGAAGTGAACTACAAGGGGAAGGATGTAGGGGATGCTACTGACACTCAGGTTACAGGTTTTTTGGGGCAAGAGACCTAAACCTTGCTGACACTGCAGCCTTTTGCTGCAGTGTTGCCATCTCTACGCTCTATGTTTCAAGAGAAACAAGTCCAGCACCCACTAACGGGGGAAGAATTGCTGTGTAAAAGAGCCTCCACACCCTGGGCTAAGCACTGGCCCCCAACTCACATCAGCAACACAAATTCTTCAGTGCTCCCAAGCTGCTTGGTGCAAGAAGGCCACAGACACTTCATCTGGATGCTTGGCTTCTGAAGCACAGCTGTAGTTGTGTGCACCTATTTTAAAAGGGGGCTGACCAGCAAGTGGCTCTGCATCCTGCCTTGCTTGTTTTGAATGCCTCCGAGGAAACTGGGTGAGAATACCCCTCCTGGCAAAGAGCACATCTGGCCATGGAGCCAGGCCCAGCCACTTGAGAATGGATAGCTTCCTCAGGAGGACACCCTCCACCTTCTGCACCTTTGTTTTTGCTGGGAACCAGAAAGATTTGCTGCATGCCCCCTGCCCGCAATCACAGTTCCCTGAGGAGGCCACGGGAAGAGACAGAGTGGTGGAGACCCTGACAAGAGTGCTGCATTTGCAAACTGCAAGAGCCAGGATAGTTCTCACACAGGCACATCCAATGCTCTCCTGGACCAGCCTCTTCTGTTCAGAGAGATACCGTAAGCTTGGAGAGAAAGCACTTAGAGCATTTAGCTGATGCACCTGCACTGGCAGGTTCTCACTGATGCAGCCCAAGCCCTACTGAGTTCCAGTGAGAGGGAAACCAGGGACACTAGTGAGGGCTCACAATGGCCAGAAAACTTCCAGGGGATTTTACCTTGTGTCTGTGTTCTCAAGCAAAGGCACAAATAATTCTCTGCTTTAGGAAATTTCAGCAGGTAGTGAGCCCGAATGTTAATGCTTTGCAATTTCATTTTATTGCATAGCCCTGTTCTACCTATGTAACCAGAGGGGAAAGGTTTTGGGCATCAGCAGATGCTGCTGTAGCCCTTCATTGGGCAAGTTTTAGTACTTCTCTTTCCCTCATCATAATTCAAGAGACTAAAACTTGGCATATGAATTGAAACCAAGGATGAAAGGTCTCCACAACTAAAACTCAACTCCTTGCAGTTCAAACTGGAATATAAAAACAAATTCGGTACACTTAGGACCTAAGACTATCTTAACCAATAGATATTCAAGACCTGCCTGGACACGTTCCTGTGTGGCATAGTCTAGGCATTCCTGCTCTGGCAGGGGGATTGGACTTGATGATCTTTCGAGGTCCCTTCCAATCCCTAACATTCTATGATTCTATGATACCACTTTCACTATAATATTGAGGAAAAAAGCGCAATCCTTATTACTATTCTTACAGAAGTTTTCTGACTCATGCAAGCAAGAACCAGTACATCTCATGAATTTTAAGCACATCCACAACATCTACCTCATATACCTGCCAACACTGTTTAATGACAGCTAATAATCATTTTGCTTAAAAAATTCAAAGGCACATCAGACACGTCCCCACACAGAGCACTCCCCTGGCAAAATACAGGTACATCTCATCCCACAAAACACACACTTACTAACTACATCTCCCACCATTGATCCAACAGCGTGCCTTGCTCCCAGATACACCTCGAGTTTCATTCCCCTCTCCTTCTCATCTTCGCCTGTGCTTACCTGGAGTTGTGCTCCAGTGTTGTGACACATACCTGTTTTTCCATGTGGGAACAGGAGAGGAGACAGCAGCCCACTGCTTTGTTTACTTTCAGTACTATACAGGAACATCTTAAATCAATGCTTGTGGGAAGAGGAATGGATATTTCCCAGCCCCTCCTTGGCTCCAGGCTTTTGTAGAGTAGGGGCCATGATTAGCAGCAGCTGCTCCACATGCTGCCCCTGACTGCAGTAATTTGGCTTTCTGCTGTTCCTCCACCTGTAACAGGGTAGCTCATCAGATGTGATTTCCTTGCAGCAGAAATGCTTCCTGGTGTGAAGTTTCAGATATCTGATAGGCAGTGGGAAGCCCACTAACAGGTTGTCCATGTGCTCAAATTACTTGAACTTACACAGTGGCCATCAGTGTCTCATCTTGCTCTGCTTTGCACCCTGGCTCCAACCAGGCTCCTACTTCTGATGTTTTTGGGAAGGTGCCATCAGAAGTTCCCTCACAGCCAGTTCCTCCACGTGAAACATGCCAGGCTCCTTGTCTGGCTGAAGTTCCTGCAGAAGTGCCCAGGATAGGCTTTCTTGCAAAAACAGGAGAGAAAAACTTCGCTCATGCAGCATAAGATATTCCATAACACAGTCACTTCTGTACTTCGATATCATAACGCGGTCACCATTGTACTCAGCTATCACAGAGGAGACTGCTCAGGATAAGCCATGGGCTGGATCTCATGTCTTCCTCCACGCCAGATGAGTGACTCAAACAGCAGTAAACCAGGAGAGCTCTCTCCAGGGTGTGAGGTTTTTTTTCTCTAAGAGAAAAAAAACACAAATGATTCCTCTCTCTTATTATTTTGGTGTACTCTGTGAGACCAGGGACCGGCAGGTGATGCTCTTGGGAAGGCCTTGGCTGACAGGGTACCAGCATACGACGGACCCCAAAGGAGTCAAAGGGAAAAAAAGGCACCCTAATTTGTCTCTCCCTTTACAGTGCTGTCCTACAGATAACACATCCCCTTTGTGTTCAATGGGTTAAACTGTTGAAAACAAAAAGCCTTCTGTATTTACTGTTGTAATCTAAAAATACCCCAATTCTGCTGACAGCAAAAGCAAACACAGGCTCCCAGAGGCATCTTCCCTTGCCGAAAATGGTGTGCGGTGCCTCCGCTGGCTGACACTGCCCCAAGCGAGATGACATGAGTTGAAAGAGCAAGCTCGGCTTCCCATCCCCTCCCAGGCTCACTGCACATGGTGCTTTCATCCTCTGCCTCACAGTTGCTTCAGAAGGGTAAACCTTGGGTCCCACCCACCCCTCTGCCCAGCCCCTGGTACTTGCTGGCCCCGGGTGCCGGTTGGGCTACATGGCTCGGTCAGGAGATTGCGATGAGCCCTGGTGCCCCAGGAGGCTGAACGAGCAGACTCAGGTAGCATAGGACATCTTCCCTCCACCGCCTCCCCTCTATTCCCAAACAGGCTGTATTAATTCACGGTTTAGAATAATCCCAGATTTTACACTGTTTTGGGTATTTTTCATTCAGAAGATATAAGTAATTCTTGATATAATTTACTTATCTCATGTTATGCTGGCATAGCTGTAGGGGCTTTTATTTCACGTCTGCTTGAGAAGTCACCAGTTTGTGTTTGCTGGTTACACTCACAGCCCAAGACTTTTTTGGACAGTTGGTACACTTGGCCAGTATCAACACAGCTGCAGTTTGGGTACCAGGCTTATGATTTCTAGGCTATAGGTATTCAAGTGTCTGAATGCTTGGTCAGGAAGGAAAGTGGTTTGGTGCCCTAGCTCTGACAAAGCCAGGCAGTATCAGCAGATACAGCTTGTTCACGTTCCTCCTCCTCCTCCTCCTCTCCACCTCTCTGCTTCCAAATGCAAACACTTCCATATTCGGCAATGTGTAACTACGATGGCTTCCTAAGGGGAAACCATCTACCTTGGCAAATGCACGTAACACTTCCTTCTGCTTCACATTTTAAAGGATGTGTGGACTAGAGGAAAAATACTTCCATTTTGTGGAAGTATGTCTCAAGTCTCATATTTAAAAATGGCAACAACCTCCCAAAGATTAGCTGCTCATAATTAATAAAGAAAATGCACTGGTACTGGAAAATGAATTGACTCCCTTGAGTAGGAACATGGCCTGAAGAGGGAATCAGAAGCCAAGGTTCATGAAATTTTAATCCTAATCTCCATATAGATTCTCTGCCCAGAGAAGGACACTTAACTGCTTTGTTTGCTTTACTCCTTTCTGAATGGGACTAGACATTACCTTAGTCACTGTGGGGTTTAGGGGAATATTTAGCTAATTCAGCACCTCACTCTAATGATGTAAAAACCTTAAAAGCATCGCTGGAAAAGTTTAAAGCTCCAGCTTAAGAATTATTGCTCATTTACAACCTTTTTTGTAACATACCTTGGAAGAGTTGAAGGTAAGGCAAGAGGGAAAGATTTTCATTTCCATTTTAGAGACATGCATGTCCATTTGGCAAAGTTTTACATCCTGATGGGAAAACATAAACACCCAGTCTCTGATTTTGCCTCAATCCATATTTAATCTCAGAGAGTGCTCTGGTGTAACTTTGCAGACAACAGTTTCAGGAAGCACAGGGGAATATTGCAGGCTTCCTTCTGCTTTGGAGACACTGTAAAGGGAAAAAAAGAAGTAGCTGAAGCGGGGCAGAGATCTCATGTGGAGGACACAAAAGACAAGACACAACCACAGAGCAGAAGACAGCCTTTCTTTTAACAAACAGTGGGGGGACTTACACAACATCCTTTGAGATTAAAATGATTTCCCCTTCCTCTCCTCACAGACCCATTTTTTTTTAGTGGATAAGGGGATGAAACCCTGCCTGTGAAAGCCCAACATTCAGAGGATGAAGCCCAGGGTGGTGTGTGTGAGGGGGATTTCTCACAGGGTTGAAGACCCTAGCCCTCTTTCCTGCCTCCCACCACCCCAGCAGCACTCACCCACTCCCCTCTGCCGTGGTGCTGCTCTGTGCCCGGCTTCCGTGTGTGGAAAAGGGAGCGGGTGGGAGTACAAAATTGGATCAAGCCAGTGGCAGGAAGATGAGCAGGGTTTTTAGGAGCTGGTGGAGTGTCAAGAAGATGCTGGAGTTGAAGCCTGCAGAGGATGGTGAGATTAAAAATAGGCTGTAGCTGACCTTCCCCAGCGTTTCGACATCTTAACTGCCTGTTATCCTCATGAGCCGCTGAAGAGGAAGCAATGGAAGAGATTATCTTTTCCACCACTCTGGTTGTCAAGACAAAATGGTATTTTGCTCCTAAGTAGATCTTTCTGCTCTCTCTGTCTGGTGAGGTTGTCTAGAAGTGTATAAACTGAGTGTTTTCTCCCCATCTTCAGTTAAACTAAGGGACTCCCTCCTTCTCCTGAGTTCAGCAAGGCGCTGGTGTGCATTGAAGATGAGCACATTCAATCACATCTTACAGGCCATTCGCAAGCTTCCAGCCTTTGATAAGAAAAAGGGCAATTTTCTGCAGAAACCACTGGGCATTATGCTCCAGGATTGTTAACATTACTTGAAGAAAGCATTTTACAGAACTACGTTATCCAGTACAATCCACATTACACCTTTATACCTACCTTAGCAATGCTGTATTTATATTAAAAAAAAACCCAAAGACAATTCATAATGATAAGATGTGTTGAAACGCATACTTAAATTAGGTGACTGAACCTTGTGGCCAGCAGTTCATATATTACAGGGTCAGAAACAGTTTCTTCTGCTCTTTGTCAATGCTGTATATTTCTGCAGGTTGGTTGTAGGACAGACAAGGTTTCCCCAAGCTGCAGGTTTCAGCTTGTCATGGGCCCAGGACATCAGCTGTGAATCAATGATCAGCCTTGTCCAATGTGGTAAATTCAGGGAGGATCTTTGCAAAAGTTGCTGTGGTGTAGTGTGGGTTTGTTTTGTTTGGGGGTTTTTTTTTCTATTTTTTTCTCTTGGTTTTAACTTTCATACATCAACAAGATCCTTCATCTGGATTGTTTTAGGAAGTCTGAAGGGTGTTTGCAAGTTTTGTAAGTCAGTCTTGAGCAGAACCAAAGGCTGCAACACCAGGTCACTTTGGCTTCAACACTGTTGTAGCTACTTCTGCTGCATTAAAACATGCTCACAGGTAACAACTTGCGACTGGGGAAGTGTTATGCAAAGATGCAGTGCCACATTGGCAATCTTTTTTTTTTTGGTGTGGCTCCTTCTAGAACAGTATTTGTGAACAGTAACAGACTGCCAGACCTGTACAGCTTTCCAGAGCCAGTCCTGCTCTGACTCTGGGTGCAATTTTACTTTTGTAGTGCTCCTGTGTAGTAAATGTTGTCCCCTAGAGAGAGCCACCAGGCAGAAAAAAGCTAGGCTGGTGTTTCCAAAGACTCCCTTGTAAACTACCTACAGTGCACAATTACTTACAGTTGGGTGGGGGCATGGAGCCAAAATCCAAAGAGTGTTTTTTTCTGTCCTGGTTCTCAAGTATACATGTTGGTGTAATTCAATGGGAGACAGTAGCTTGTTCAAGTGAGATGTGGTTGTGCCTCCATTTGCCCCCTAAAAAGTGTTTCCAGCTTTTCAGCATTGCACTGGGAGCACAAGAACTGGGATGCTATGAGAAGTGGGTCTAAGTGAAGGAATTTGGCACGAAGCTGTGGCTTTCACTGGGCATTTTGTTGCTGCTCTCTCCTCAGGAACATTTGTATCTGCTTTCACCGTGTTGTGTGGAGCCCGGACCGACCTCCCTGACAGGCACATGTGTTGTGTCTTCTGGCTGAACATTGCTGCTGCTCTTATCCAGATCCTGACAGCAATCGTGATGGTTGGCTGGATTATGAGTATATTTTGGGGGATGGACATGGTCATTCTCGCAAGTAAGTACAGTGCACTCCCCCTTCCCTGACTTCTCCCTTCCATGACCGTGTTGCTGGGTCCCAGCTAATGTCCCTGCAAGCCATCGGACTTCACTGTAGGGAAGAAGAGCCACAGGCTGGGTTCTCCAAGTCCATGAGAAACACAGCAGGCAGAGGAATTGTTTGGAGGCAGTTGAGATAGGCCCTGTGACGCACCTGGAAGAGCTTCCCATCCTGCCACATGGGTTAGGACCTTCCTTTCCCCATTATAAAATGCAGAGCATGAGAAGGGGTGAGGCTGCCCCAGCACTTAGAATTCTGCTGCCTGGAGACTCTTCTGCCCTGGCTGCGTTCACATGCGTGTCTTAAGGAGAAAGCTCTTTCTCCCTTGCAACTCAGGCTGCACGTCTCTGGTTAGCAAGACCTTCCTGTGAGGCTGGTTCTACTCCCAGGGACTATGCAGGCCCAGCTGTCCTCAGAAAAGTCCTGGGGACTTTCCTAGACCCTCCCCTTCCTCCCCAGAACACATTTACCCAAAGGCTTTTTTTCATGTTTCACACCAAGTTCTTAGGCTGAGCAGGACTGTTGAGCTGTTCCTAGAAGGATATCTCCTACACCCCTTAAGGACCCTCCAAAAAGTTAGTCTGGGGAAAAAAGAGAAGAATCTTTTTTTTTTTTTTAACATACACAATTTAGGTCACGCAGTTAGTTTATATTACCAGTCTAGAATATAGGCTCTGTAATTTCATCTGCTAAAGACTTTTACCGGTGTAAAAGTTGTATCATATCTGTACCCTATTCCCTGTATCATATTGCAGAGAATTATGTGACAGCCTCCCCTCCAAAGCCAGAAGCAGCCCACAGCTCAGAGTGCTGATTGCCTCTGCAAGACCCCTCTCCCTTCCCAAAGGCTGTCAGAGGTTGGTGGGCATTGCCCCAAACCAAGCAGGTCTGAGATCCTTCAGGCTGGCAGGGCCAGCAGTTCCCAAAGCAAGCACTTTTCCCAGAGAACATCCTTACCAGCAGCTTTTGCCTTTTCTTGGTTTGAAGGGGCTCCAGTTTGTCATCTCTGCTGATGGCATCTGTGGCTGCACAGCAGAGGAGGAGAGAGGATCCCAGGAATTTGCCAGGCACCTGCCTAAAGATGAAATAGATGAAACTGAAAAAAAAAAACCCAGCAGAAAACCAGTGCACATCTTCAGCTGCCAAACACAGTGGTTAAACCCTTCTGTTGAACCACCTACTAATTTCTGAGCCAGCTTCAATTTACAGGCCAAGTTAAGGGCAATCTCCACACAGAGCAAATGATGGTTACTAGAAACCTGAACATAAATGAGGCAAAAGGCTTTCCTTGGGATGAAGGCAGCACTGCCCTTTGTTTTTCCCTCCAAACCACTCACCAAGCTTCCTCTCAGAAGTACCTGTGGAGCAGGGGTAGCCCAAGTTATTTCTAGGAAAAATTATTTCAAGGAAAAATTGTGAATCGGTGTACATCTGTGACATGTCTTTAAGAACTTGCCTGATTTGTGTGTAATCCTGTAATTACATGTTCATAATCATCTGCTCTTCTGATGTTCAGCCTTTGGGTGCGGTTCTCTGTCTGGCAGGACCTGGTTCTGCAGTTGTGGGGAGAGGCAGGAAAGCATCTGCCCAGACGCCCAGAGCTCCCTCTGAAACTGTGACTCGTTTTCTCCGTAGTTCTCTTCATGTATGTCCTCTGGGTAGAGGGACTGAGGCTCTTACTGGTTTTCCAGTTTGGTTGCTGGGGAAAACCATGCAGGTTGGAAGTATGGCCCCAGGCTGGGCCCCACCAGTTTGGAGGCAGAGGGTGGATGAGCAGCGTGTGATGGGGATGCTCAGGGCAAGAGGTCCCCAGCCACAGCATTTCATCCCAACCCCTCCAATGGCAGGAGAGAAGGGTAAGAAGAGTCAACGTCTCGTATGTTAACCAGCAAGATATCATCTGACAAGTTGAGGCCTTTGGCAGTTTCTTGCTGTCTCATTAGACAGCTGGGTTTTAAGGTTACTTACCATGCAGAGGAAACAATGGCTAAATAAAGCAGCTCTTAGTTGACGAGAATGAAAGAGAAAACTCATTTTTCTGTCAAAACAAAGAACCAAAGTGATCAGTTGCTCCCAGCTGGATCAAACAGCCCTGCCAGACCCAAAATGGTTGTTTTTATCATGTTTTGTTTTCATTTTAAGAAAAAAAAAAAGTAATAAAAAGGAAACAATGTTTCAAATGCAAGAAATAAGATGTTTCAGTTAAAAAACAAACTGTCAGGAAACAATTTACTTTGGCTCGGTTTTGTGTGCAAACAATTTGATGGGCTGGACAGACATGGTGTGCCCTTGCAACTTGAATCTGCGTGCAGGTGGGAAATAGTTAGAAAAAGAAATAATATAAAATTTCTGCCCACCTCTAGTCTTCTTCGCCTCGAAATGGCCGATTCTGTGTGTCCCTGTCAGGGTGCCACACGATTTGGATGGGCTAGAGGCAGGGCACAGCGGGTGATGTGCAAGCTGGTGGGGGTTATTGGGGGGAGAAGTGTGGGAAGCAGCCGTGGCTTGGGGACCCCACTCCGGCCTTTCCCAAGGGATGAGCGTTTGCTCCCTGGATCTGGCTGTGTCAGGGTGGGATCAGAGAGCTTGGTGGGGGTTAGGGAGGCTCGTTGCAGTTTTTTATCTTCTAGTACTAATTCTCAGCCTTTGACAGGGAGAGCCTGCTCAGAGAGGAGAGCTTTGGGGATAATGTCATACTGTCTTTAATGAGGGGAAAAGGAGAAGAATTATAGGCCAATCAGGTATACTTCAATTCCTGGAAGAAGTAATCAAACGAGTGACTTGCATGCATTTAGAAAATAAAAAGAAGCAAAGTCAACTCGGGTTTGTACAGAACAAGCTGTGCCAGGCTGGCTTGATTCTCTTCTATGGCAGAGAGATTCGTTTTGTGAGTGGCGGGCGTGCAGGGCAGCCATCCCTCCAGACTTACAGGCGCTGAGGCTGTGTCACACAGTATCCCTACCAGCAAGCCAAATGCATTTTCCTGAACTGGAAAGATACAAGGAGAGGTGTGTTGAAAGATCCCTCTTGAATCCAGCTCTACTCAGTAGAAATACTCATGCCTTGATGGTGGACCAGAGAAGGGACTTACCAGCCCAACACTACCGGTGGCTGCAGGGGTGGTGTGGACACTGAGAGTGGTGTCCAGATTCAAGCAAATCACAGAAACGGTCTGAAAAAAGGCCAAACCTACTCAGCAGAGACAACCCCAAGATGCTAAGGAAGGATTAATCAACTGCATAAATACACGCTGGGGAACAACTTGTTTTTCAGAGAAGAGTGTGGTGGCTGCAGTGACTCACAAGCTGCACAGGGGTACATTGCTGTGGAGGGAACAAACACTGTCCAGGCAGGGATGAGCAGAGCCTGTAGGATATTAACTGGTCCCCTCACCTTTCTCAAGACACATAAATTTGTGATGAGGCTGTGGCCAGCTTTGGAGGCTGTACTTCATGTGGACAACCTGGAGGGAGTCCAGACAACCATGAGACAGTGGGCAATGAAGAAGATCAGGGGGCTAGTAAACATGAGAAGGCAACGGCTCAGCCTAAGACAGACTTAAATAACAACAGGAAGGATCTGTGTGAAAATTAGGAGATGTTTTCCTTCCATTAAGGTCAAAATGCCAAGGAGGTGGCACAGCAGGATCTGCCCTCCCTCTCACTGGAAGATCCTGAGAGCAGGTAGACCCTCATCTGTCAGGAGCAAGGTGGGACATGAGAAGAGACCGACGGACCTCAGGGGGTCCTGTCCAGCCCTGATCTCCTACAAGGTGCCCTTTAGCAGGATATATCCCAGAAGGAAGATTAATTGAATGCGGTTTTTCTGTCACACTTAATTCCTTTTGGCAGCACAATGGCATGGGGCATTTTTTTTTGCTAATTTAAATGAATTGCCAGCTGGCCCTGTTAAGCACCACAGATATCTTCTTTAAGCAGCCATATGGCTTTGGGAACCGTTCTTCGCTTTACCTGCTGTCTGAAGACAAAGGTAGATTAAAAAGAAGCACAACTCTTTTGCAAAAAAAAACCCCATAATCTAAAACGTGGACTCTCCTCTTGGTGCTGCAAATATCCAGCTGCCCTTGGTGGTTGCTGCACTGTGCTCTCCTCAAGCCCCTCGTTGTGGCTGCAGGGATGAGGCTTGGAGCTGAGGCAAACCAGAGCTAATTAGCTAGCCAAGGCCAACAGGAAAATGAGCCTCCTAAGGTTTTAGAGGCAAGTTTCCCTCTGCTAAAGGCACACGTTGTTCCCTGCCCACACAGCCCACGTCTTCATTAGCTGCATGGTGCAGGATGAACGCAGAGGAACGGCCTTTCGAGGAACTCTCTAGCTGCTCAGAGCTTGTTGTAAAAGGTTTTGTGCCATTTCCTGACAGAAATACCATAGAAATCAATATAGTAATGTCACACTGAGGTGGCGTATGGGGACAGAAATCAGGGACTACTTGTCTGGGTGTTGCTTCATCTGGATGCAGCCAAAGGTAAATGCAGCCAAGGAGTCAATCCTGATTCCTGTAGGGAGCCCTTGCTCGGCTCTGGCCTCTGAATTAAAGACTTGCGTGGCTGTGCCTGCAAATGAGTGGAAGTGCCATAACTTGTGACTTCTGCAGTGAGCCACTGACTCCCAGGGACTGATTGCCAGCCAGTAGTAAGAAATTACCTGTAATCACACCGTCTGCTTGTCACTCCTCTGCTAATTACAGTGCTCAGACCTTGCCAGAAGCAGCAGCAGATGGCTGCGTGGTTGCTGTACACCTGGGCTCCGAGGGACTTTGGAAAGGATCACGAAGCCTCTGTTCTCTGCAGGGCACCTGCTAGGGCAGGTAACACAGCTGCCCTGGGAAGGAAAGGGAACAGAAGGCTCTTGAGAGAGTCAGAAGGGAACAAGATCCTAAACCAGCTGGTAACCCTTCCCATGATGAAGAAAATTCTGAGGACAAATTGCCTGCTTAGACCTACTACTATTATTTTAAAAATCTAAATAGAGCCGTCCCCCAAACTATGTGTGAGGAAAGTAGGTAAAATACCCTTTTTTGCAGTTTCCTACCAAATGCTACAGTAGGGCAAGTTCATAGAATCACAGAATTGTTTGGGTTGGAAGGGACATTAAAGATCATCTGGTTCCAACCCCCCTGCCATGGGCAGGGATATCTCCCACTAGAGCAGGTTGCTCAAAGCCCCATCCAGCCTGGCCTTGAACACTTCCAGGGAGGTGGTTTCCACAACTTCTCTGGGCAACCTGTTCCACTGCCTCACCACCTGCACAAGAAAGAATTTCTTCCTAATATCTAGTCTAAATCTACCCTCAAGTTCTTAAAATATTGTAGAAATGTTAAATACCACCAGGGTTGGCAGCACCCTCCCAGGCTGAGGCAAGCCACAGTTATGAATTATCCGTGGGCACAAGCAAACTCAGCAATAAAGCTGTTCAAAAAGCCATCAAGTGTAGTTTTCCCAGCTCTTGGACCATAAGCAGTGTGCCATGCATCATCTGGTATGTTGTGACATCTTGTTTTCCACCTTCCTCCAGCGATTCCCCTTCGGTCAAGCCCATGAAGTAGCAATTACATGGCAGCACAGAGGTGTGAGTCCATCCAGCCTGTTCAGCTCGAGGCTGGTGAGCTGGAAAGAGGATGAGGATTCCCTCATCCTCTTTAAACAACAGCCCCAAATGAAACAATCCACTTCAAGTACAAGGATTTTTAAAAAATGTTTAACCCTGGTGTGAATGTCTGATGGTAGAGCTGCTGTTCTCTGTTTACTCTCTTTTCTGGTTCTCCATGTGTTTTGGATATATCGTCTATAGTTACCTTTCTCCCTCTCTCTTTCTTTCATGTTCCTTTGCCTCCTTTTGTTCACCATCAAAGTTTCACAAGGTAAGTTTGTTTCTGTTCTTCCTCCTCCTCACACCCCATGGCAGCTCTCCACAGAGAGCAGCAAGCACTTGGCGGGGACAAGCCATTTGGGATTCACTTTGGTCAGCGTTTCCTGCTCCCAGCCCACCCGTGTGCCTGTACGTGCATATGTCTGCCTGTCTTTGTGTCTGTCCTGTGGCCACAGAGCCCCAGGGACGTGTTTTCCGCTCAGAGTTGCAATGCCCCTCAGGCTGCCCCAAGGGCACCCTGGGAGCAAGGCAGGGACCTGTTTCAGCCTCGAGAGCATCCCTCTGCACAAACGCGGTCGCTGCAGCACAGCCTGTGCACACACTGGTTTCTTTTTGCCAAAATCTTACTTCCAACGGTTTACAGGAGGAGTGCAATCTCAAGCAAACTTGATTGATTGTGCACAGATACTCAGACCAACGTAATCTTGATCCCTGAGCCGTCTGCTTTACAGAACTGTGCCTTAACTGCATTGCAGGTGCACGAACATAAAGCTGCTTCATACAGAATAGCTACTCCTATGCAAGAAATGCAGTAACTATTTTCATTTATAAATTATTTAAAAGTTAAGTCTGAAGTATTTTAGTAAATAAATTCAGCATAGGACAGGTCATCCTTTGACTTACTTTGGTCATGTAAAGAGAGGTGCAGGCTCAGCTGCTGTAACTCACTTCCAGATAGCTTCAAAACTCATAGCAGAACTGAAAAGTTTACTATATCTTAAGAAAAGGCATGGCTATGCAAGCAAGTTTCTGTAAGCATAACCTAGCTTGCTTACTTTAGCTAAAGATTTATGGCATACCCCAACTCTCTAATCCATGTAGTTGGTTGGGTTTTGTTTTATTTTTAGCGTGCTCCCAAAACAAATTAAACCAACTCCATAGATGAGCGCATGTTACAGATTTCCAACCAGCTCATCTTGTCTTCAGAGCTGACTCACACTTAAAATATAAATGCATGAGAAATAATCATTTTTCCCCCTAGAAAAAGCTCTTTGAAAGAGGTGACAGTCCTTCTGTTCAGCTGCACACAGTGGGCAGCAATGCCGTGCAAGGTAATACATGCTGATAAGTGTCATTTATTTCTTCCTCTACTCCTTGTGCTCGTTTAGCAGCAGGAGATCCAGACTGCCAATGCTGAGTGAACACATGGATTTTCCCAAAGTACAGCAAAGTTCGTTTGCCAGAGCCAATTCTTAGTTCAGCAAAAAGTCCTTTCAAGATAGGGGTTGTGGCACCTGCTAGTATTTTGTGTTCAGCTTTTTAAAGGGACTTACAAAAACATATGGGTTGGAAAAAATATTAGAAAGTGCCAGTGGAAAAGCATTTGAAGAGTTAAGCTTGCTTCTGAGATGTGAAGTTTCGGACTAATTTGAAATTCAAAACATAAAAATGACAGGCTACTCGGGTTATTTAAACAAATAAAAAAAACCCTCAGATTTTTAAAAGCTTTCTAGTTGAAAGATCTTCACTGTTGCAGGCGGTGCAGCTAAGGACAGTCTATTCACTTCTTTAAAAGAGATTTTTTTTTTTTGCATTGATACTATCATAATAACAACCCCAGCTTCTTTTCAAAAGAAAGCAGGTAAAGCTTGTGGTGCAGTCATTGCAACCACTTCGGAAAGTGTTAAAAAAACCACCACAGTATTTTTCTCATTATCCTGTGTCAGCAAAAGAGCTGCAGGTGCTCTGCTGTTGCCCTTCGCTGCCCTAGCCCCTGTGGAAAAACAGCCCGTATGAGATTTATGGCATCCCCTCAACCACTACATGTGGGATAACAAATAACAGGGGGTCCCCAGTGCCCCGAGGAGCAGTGATGAGCAGTGGGACAGGCAGCTTTAGTCTGCAGCGCAGCAGGACCCTGTGTCCCCTGGGGCCAAGCATGAGCCAACACAGAGCAACCTCAGAGGTCTTGCTGCCTTGGTGGAGAGGTGCGTTAGACCCCATGGCCAAGGGAAAAGGAGAAGGGGTGGAGGAAGAGGGTTATCCAGACAGTTTCCCAGTGAAATTTGTTTTGCTGCTGGAAAGCTCCCTTTTCTCCAGTCCTGCCAGACAGGCTGTGCCCCCATAAAAGCACCTTGTAATTCTGCTGGGCTGGAGCAAAGCAAGCCATAACAAGGCAGTAAGAATATCATTAGGGAAAGGACTTGTGTAGACATCCCGAGGTCTGCATTTGACATGTAAGCCTGTGATTAAAGACCTTCCCCTTCTCTAAGAGATAGTTATTCGCTCTGTGAACTGCAGTGCGAATTGGTTGCTGCTGGAGAGCTCTGTTAGCAAAAGCCGGAATGGGAACTAAAAGGTGGATAGAGGAAACCAGCCTCCTCCTACCTGGCAGTCATCTGGAAGGATGAAGCTCAGATGTAGATCTCAAGCAGAGAGGTGACTGTGTTGGATGCGTGGCCAGCACAGTGCCAGGTCAGCTCTTGGGAGAACGATGCTGTTTCCGGGCATATGTTTCCCCTACAATGCAGACAAGCATGCTCTCATAGAGGATAACTCAGGCAGACAATGCAGCATTGCCACAAAGGTTTTAGTTATTGTGCTATACTGGAATCAGTGGCCACCGGTACTTAGCGTGCTTTTATAACCTCTCCAAGCAGAGGTGCCTCTGCCCACGCCAGCCTCAGAAGCATGGAGGCACGGCAGTGGCCAGGCTGGCCACTGCTAGCCACATCGCTGGGCCCCGGAAGGTGGTCGCACCCTGTGGTTGAACCCCATGGTTGTTGGGGCAGGTGTTGGCTAAAGCAAGGCAAAGTGGCTGGTCAGCCTGAGCCCGCCCCGGGGCAGCTCAGCCATGAGGGAGGATGTGGCAGCCCCCCTGTTTTACCCACTCCCTGTAAACCAGGCTCATGGCTCCCTTGAGTCTCGCTAAGCATCTTCACTAGGAATTAACACTAATGATGTTCCCTTCCCCTCCCTCCCCACAGGCTACAAGGAACAGGGGATCCCACAGCAGCTGTAGTGGCTGGGACAAGTATGGTCAGAGAAACACGACGAGAGATTTCCTTTGGCAGCTGTGAGCCACGGACCTTTTCATTACCCTTTGTCTTTCTTCTTCCTTTTCTTTTGTTTCCCTCTGTCCGAACCCGGTTCATCTGCCCGTCCAGCGGAGCGGAGGTGCAGAGCAGCCGACGGAGACTTGCACTGATGCCACTGAGCAGCGGAGATGGGGCAAGCACAGCCTGGGTTTGGACTGGCTCCAGCCAGCACGTGGTGGGCGGCCAATGATGATGAGGAGGAGGGTGCTGGGAGGAAGAGACACCCCTGTTGAAGGTGGCATCTGGGCAGGCGGCTGAGCCAGAGGAGCGGGAGATGCTGCTTTTTCTCTCCTCCCAGGGGGAAGTAGCTGAAGACGCTTTGCCTCCTTTTTTACGTTCACTGTTAAACGAAACCGGCTGTGAACGTCAAATGCCAAGGAGCTATTAATAGATTATATGTACAGTATGTAAAAGCAAACCAGTGGTACTTTCTCTTCCACCCCAAGAGCCCATCCTTAACTACTTCGTGGTAGCGGGAGGCTCAGCTCAGCCACCTCTGCTGCCTGTATATATATGATGCTCAACAAAGCTCTGTCCTTGCAGATGTCTTGACAAACACGCTTGCTGTAAATCGTATTGTGCTGCTGAACTGAGTGGGGCCACCTCCTGCTTCCATCTGCTGGCACCATGTGAAGACCAGACCTTCCTCCAGGCCCTGGGGAAACTGTCGAGCAAGGGACTGGTGCCCACAGCACCTTGCCTCTAAGGTGGTGGGTGCAGCCACAAGTTTCTGGTGTAAAACAATACTGGGAGAGCCTTCCCGAAAGAGAGACATTTCCTCCCCATGAAAGGAACTTGCTGGCAGCACCTCCGTGCTTTGGAGTTAATCCCCTTTATGGCGTGACGTGTGCTGCCGGACAAAGCAATTTCTTCGCTCCGCTTTCCTGGGGTAAGTGTCCAAACGTGGTGCTAACCAGGTGCTCTGTAGCAGTCGTGGTCAGAAGGCCCACGTCCAAATGGGGTAGGAGTTCCCTCAGCAGGGTGAGAGGAGCTTGGCCAGGGGGCACCCGGTAGCAGCTCTTGGCTGCTTTTCCATTCCAGAAAGGTGTCAGGAGGAGCCCTGCTGAGGGAAGGCAAAATCAGAGTCCTGCTCTTGCTCGAGGGGGGTTCTCCCAGCGAGAGGAGCCTCGCACAAGCCTGCTGCCAAAACTGGGAGCCACCTGAGCAGCACAGAGTTGAGACCCGCTTCCAGCCCATTGCTCCTGTGAAGAGGCAGGCAGATGGGACGTCAACAAAGCCAGCTGCCCTACAAGCTCCCGGCCTCTCCTAGCACAATGGTTTGCTCTTAAGGCAGGTTTCCCTTTTTCACATGCAGAGCAGATCCTGTCAGTTAAAATACCTCCTGTTGCAAGAAGAGCTGAGGTGTCTGGCAGCAGCAAGTACCCCTGAGCTCACCTGTCTCCTTACCTGATCATCAGCAAGCAGAAAGTGCAGGGCACCCGGCTGTTCTCCATGCATCCTGTGTTTAACCCTCAGAGGCATCGTAGAGGTACATCGAGCAGGACAGTCACTCACTGAGGACAGAGGATCCACCCCCACCCAGGGATCTGGTGGGGTAAGAAGCTCCTTTAGTGGTTACACAAGCAGGAAACATGGCTTAGCCTCCCCATAGCCTCCCCATTTTCCAACCTTTTTGTCACATGGTTAACAAGAAGAAACAAATCAAAATGGATTTGTGGAAGACCCGTCAGAGTAAGTTTAAAGCAATATTTCACAGCTCCTGCCCAAATATTGCCAGTAATCCCCTGCATCTGTAGATGATAGACAGATGTCACTATCCCTGTTGTACAGCTGAGAAACAGCCGCATGCAGTAAGGTCAAATTGCCAGACTCCAAAGCAATAACCTATGGCAGAACCACAGGAATAACTCGGGCTGCGTTTCTCTTGCCTCACATGCTAAGCAGTGTGCATACTGCTATGCTGGCCAGCCAAAAATGAGTATTTAGCATCTACCCGGTGTCCAAATGGGGTGTTGAGCTCAGCTTTTTGGGCTGTTCCACAGAAAGCAAAGATCCATAACATGGTGCAGACAGGAAAGCTGCTCATTTTTAATTCCAGAGGAAGATAGATGGAAAAAAAAAAAAAATCAGCTTTCAGACACGCAAACCACACAACACAGGCAGCAGTGAAGCAGGTTTCTTTGGAAGGCAAGCACCCATCAGTGCTTCTTGTTAACCCGACGCTGGAAGTGAAGCAGCGCAGTTCTCCTGCAGCGAGGGCACAGGTACCTCACTTTGCCAAGGTGAGGCTTGCAAGACAGCAGCACTGTGGAAGAAAAAATAATAAAAAAATCAACTCCTTGTAGGTCAGTGGTGGAAAGATGAAACCCAAAAGCCCACTGACATCTGTGTTAAAGCCAAGGGATGAGTTTTGCAAGATTGCCATTGCCACAGAACTAGAAGAGTTAGATTAGATTTGCTCCTAACCAGGAGCAAACAGGACAAAGAGCGCAAACAGAAGCAAACATAGCTGGAAAACACTTTCATGAACTGCTTCTGTGGTCAGTGGGAACTCTTTTTTGAGGTTTACAACCAGCCATCAAGCCACCTGAAGAGCTCACCAGCTCAGCTGGAGCAGGCGCAATGGCCAAGAGCAATGGTTACCTCTCACGTTTGCCAAAACAGAACAGCTGGTTCAAGTGCAAACTCCAAACACTGCCTGAGCGTTGGGTTGGTTGTGCCGTGTTTTTGGGATGGATTTGCTCTGGAAGCCTCTGTAGATGTGGCCAACAGGTCTCACTAAGCCACTGAGTAGACATGGTGGAAAGAAACCAGGCCAAGCCTTTGGATGCAGAAGCTCTGAAACGGGAGCAGCCAAGTGTAGCTTAAGAACTACTTGTTCTGGCCTGTGAAGACGGATTCACTTTTCAAAGACGGATTTAAATATGTAGTGAACAGGTAGTGCAGAAAGTCTCCATCTGAGGAGGGTTAAACAAGTTGACATTTTCACTGGGCATTAAACTGCTGAAAGTCATATCAGATGGTATCAGTGGCATCAGATGTCAGACCAGCAGCAGATATCCCGTCTCAGAGACCCAGCACCTGTACAAAAGGTTCCCTGGGAACAAAAGGTGCTAGGAATAGCTTCTCATCAGCATGGCCAGGGTTTTGCTGGCTCTTCTGGCCACATTTGGTGCTGCCTGTGCCTGTGCTCTAGTGAGGATGGGAGAATTGGGTTAGCTGGGGAAAGATTTGGATGAAAATGGTGTCCTCCCCAGGACTGCCACTGTGCAGGACAGGTGTAGGATCTATGATTTACTTTCAGGTTTTTCTCTGGAAATTTTTCTTGCTTTTGACCTTTCTATCAAACTGATGAAACCAAGAAAAGAGTCAATGCACCATTTTGGAGGCTCTGAAATCTGTCAAAAATACACCCAGGAGAAAAGGCCTTATTTCTGCCTGTTGTGGGGATTTGGCTAATTGATTTTAATTAGCACCAGACAGATTACTACCCTCTGCTTTAGGACAGGAGCAACTTTATAGATTGGCCCTGCTACCAGGGAGCAAGCATGAAATTACATTTTCCCCGAAGCTGCTTCACTGCATAATAATGACGATAAACTCCTCTGCTTTTTCCAATAGTCCTGGTTAAAAACTGCACCACCAAGCTCCCTCCAGCCCTGGTGGAGCCCCTGAGCCTGGTTTCAGGTCTCCCTGTGGCAACTGGAATGGGTTGCCCAGGGCAGTGCTGGAGTCCCCTTCCCTGGAGGTACTTAAGAGTCAAGTAGACACAGTACTTAGGGACATGGTTTAGTTGAGAACTTGTAAGTGTTCGGTTAATTATTGGATGTGATGATCTTAAAGACCTTTTCCAATCTAGGCAATTCTGTGATTCTCTGAAGGGGTGAGGAGACGTGCTGCAGCGAGCTCGCAGGGCTGGGGAAGCTGAGGGTGACAGACTGGATTTCAAGCGTTAGTGGTCACAAGGAGGGGTATGTTCAGTCCCATCTTTAATATCGCATCCCTCCACACTGCGGTTTGGTTTTCCTCCTCTCATAAGAGAGGAGTCTTTGTGCCAGAGCTTTGTGCCAGGGGCAGACTAGGCAGAACCTGTCTCCTCAGCAGAGGGGAAGCCGCCAGCAAGGCAGATACACACACCGGTGAGAAGAGCCACACAGTGAAGACACAGGTATGAGTCCTAATTTGAAGCTTTTCCCTCCCCATCAGCAATGCTTGTCTCTCTCTTTAGGGCCCAATTAATCATCCAGCACTTTTAAACCTCTTTCCGGAGCACGGCAGAGGGAGGCCACCCACTCCAGGACACCCACCAATACCAGCGCTGGATAACTCACCTCCAGCTTTTGGGAGCTGTCCGGCACCGTCCCATCCTGCATCGCCACTGCAAACCCACCCCTGCCTCCTGGCTGGGGGTTGCAGCCAGCTTGATCTGGTCGAAGGTGCATGGCACCCGCCTATCCTGATGTCACCATCCGCTTTATAAATATGGATGTTTTAGATGCAAGTTTTCCAGCTAAAGAGCGATAGTTAGGTCATGAAGAATAAATGCAACTGCTTCACCCCCATCCATCTGCCAGCGACGCGGTGTTTTCTGCTGCTCTTTCCCTGCTGCAAAACCCAGGTTTCTCAAAAAAAAAGAAGGGCTTTAATGAAATAGTTCCTTGGTACTTGAACCCAGGCAGGCTGAACAGCTGATTTACTATTTAGTGGAAAGCAGTTCCAGGTAGGAACCAAACCAAATGTCTTTTTGAAATTTGTGTTCAGTTGTGAACCAGTTTTACTCTGGATCAGCCCAACCATTTCAATGCAGAGCACGTTAACATTTTTTCTAAGTTTGTAGGTGATGCCAAATCCATACTTACGATGGAAAAGGTGCTATGGCAGATGGCCCCCATCCCAGTCTCATCCTTTTTTCCTCCTGACTGTGCTTGTGGCAGTGGGTCAGCATCGCTCTCGGCCACGGCCATTGCAACCGGGAAGGTTGGGGGGCTCTGTGCTGAGAACAGGGTGTTAGACCTGTGAGGACCCTCCATCCGTGCTGCACCCTGTGCTTCCTGAGAGACAAAACCCTGTGTTCCTCCTTATGTGCATTGATTGTCACAAGTTTTATTAAAGATCGTTCAGTTCTGATGGAAAATTGCCCCTTGTTGTAGTCTCGTCATGACACAGTGGGTATCGTGCCAACCTCCACAGGCAGGAAGCTGAAGAGTCACTGTCTCGTCATTCTTCAGGGGGCTCTTTTTACCCCACCGTTGCTTTGCCTCCTACTTGTTTTGGGATGACCCTGAAGTTCAAGCACACACACACACTCCAGCCAGAGCGTGTTTTATTACTGTTCAGCCCTGTGTAAAACACCACTGAGAGCTCATTGATATTTAAAGCCCGGATACAAGAAAAGCTGTAAGCTTGGCCAGATCTGATATTCATCCCAGTTAAAGGCAATGGCTTCTCCCACACGCTTGCTAACCACAGCACAATAACACACCCCTGTATTTTCTAGCTGACTTCTCTTCGTGCTCACACACATGATGCTCTTTCAGGCAGCACTGCAATTTGTTTTCCAAACTGGCACTCAGCATTTGCATCCTGCCGTGGGACCAGGTGACAGTGGCACCAGCTGAACCAGGGATTAGTGACAGTGAATCCTGAAGGAGCTCATGCCAGCCACAAGCCCTCCTTCCTCTCTTGACATCCAAATGCATAGCTACAGCCAGACTAAAATTCAGTCCGGTGTCTAGCACCTGCTCACCAGCCAGAGAGAATCAACTCTCCACCCCATCCCCTCTGCCGAAACAGTGCAGCGGGATGTGAAAAGCTTCATGTAGATTGTAGGGCAGGCAGGGTGAGAATAGCTCAACCCATCTTCCAACTCCAAGGATGTTTCCCAGCAGACAGGTCAAAGGGAATGGCACATTTGGGCTTGGGATCAAAACAGGAGCTCTCCTCTATGGGCACTGCTTGGAGATGATGGCAGCGCTCCCCCCAAACACTCAGCAGGTGATCCCACCCTGACCTGCACCTCATTTTCCACCCACCACACTCTTAGAGATGCAGGCACTGCTCCACAGCCTGGGAGGAGGATAATTTGTCTGTTGCTGGCTCGAGTCGCTGTTTTCCTTGGTTTTGATCGTGCTTGAGTGTATTGGGTTTTTCCACGCTAGGAAGGAGGGAACGAGTACATGCCCACCTGAGCCGTTTGCGTCCCAATGGGGAGCCCACCCTTCACTTTTGTGCTGGAGCCCAAATGGAGGGTTTATAGAGGACCATTTGTATGCCTATTTATATTGCCAAATATTGGATTGTGACTTGCTGTGTTTTGATACTGTGGATTTTTTTTTTTTTTTAAAGTTAAATATATTCTATCGCTGGACAGCTGTGATGAAATGTATAGTCTCTTTACATAGCCTGGAGAAACCCCTGTCAGCCCTGGGTCAAAGTGGGTCTTTCCTCCTTCCACCAGCTCAGTGGTGGGAAAGCAACACCAGCCTACACCCCCATCACCTGAGAGGAGGTGGCACAAGCCAGGGCACAGCTTTCTTGAGAAATTAATGACCCTGAGTTTTAAGGGGAGCAGAGGGTTCATGAGGGGTCTTACTTGCCCCTCTGAAATGGAGAAGAGGAGGGAAAGCTATCCTGTGGCCCCCCTTTGCGCACACTTGCCAGCAATCTTTCTCACCTGGGTTTCCTTTGCGGTTTTAGCACTTTAAAATGACTCCACGCACATTTTTCCTGCTCTCCGTGCGAGAGCAAACCCCATCCTGCCAGCAGCTCGAATGCGCACCCTGAGCAGAGCAGACCTCGGCTGGGCCGCTTTCCCAATGAGAGGCGGCTCTGTCAGGAGGGCCATCAGAGCACATCTCGGCCATCCAGAGCACCTCAACCACCCAAACGGCATGCTCCCTGCTCCACCTGTGACATGCAATGCCTCGAAGTGGCACTGCTCTGCTCCCTCCCCAAAGCCACCACAGGTGAGGACACACATGGGAGATCCCAGCTGGGCTTGTCAGGGCTTTCTTTGGTCATTTTTGAAACCATCAGGGGCCTAAAGGCTCTAAGCAATTGCTCATTCATATGAACTTCCACAACCTGGTAGTTTTGACCCCAAACACTGGCTATACCAGGATCGCACAGTCCCTCGCCTGTCACGCAGCCCAGCCTTCAGCTGACACTGCCCAGGGTGAGTTCCTCCCCACTGCAGTGCTTTTTACTCTCCTCCCTTTCCCTGCTGGGAAGAAGGAAGGTGTCACCATGGCATAGGGCTTGGTGGCTCTTGCTGCCCACCCAGAGCAGGTGCAGGGCTGGGGTCCCAACCTTTCCGGCAGGCATAGAGGCAGCACGGAAGGGAGGGGGCCAGTGGAGAAGGTGAAAGATGTCTTGAAGGAAATGCAATGTGTCTATGATATTCACCCTCCACAGTCCCAAATGCAAGGGCAGATGTTTGGAGATGGAGCTCAAGAGATGAAAACGTGCTTGTCCTTGTCTCCAAATTACCAGCTCAGTGGGGCTCACACAGGAGGAGCATAAAGAGACCAAAGCCAAACATGGCCCTGGACAAGCAGGAGAGGGCACCCACCCAGCGAGGCTGTCTGACAGGGAGGTGACAGCACAATTCCTACTTCACCCACCCTCGCAATCAGTACCTGGTGCAAATCATTAGAAACCTCCTGACTCAGCCCCAGGGAGGAACACCCCACCAGTGACACAGCCAGCACCATGTAATTTATCCTTAAGGAGAAGACCAGGGGAGGAGGAAGGCTGCAGACAGGCTCTTTGCAGCTCAGCGAGGCAATCGGCCACAGCAGGAGCATTGGAAGCAGGGAGCCCACGGAAGACCAGCCTGGGGGTCTTCAATGGTACTCACAGGGCAAAACACCAGTGAGAAGGCTTTTGTCACACCCCACGGTTTTGAGAGATCTGGTAGGCGAGGTAGAAGCCTTCATTTCACTTGCCACGTCTTTCTATTTAGGCTTCGTCCCTCAGCACGTGAAGCGCCTTGGGATAAAAACTGATATATAATATTATGATGCTATTAATACACCCATGCAGACACATCATCACATGGCAAATCCACTGGAGAGATCTGGGATAGTTATATTTGAAGAGCTTCCTTTAAAGCCCTGCTAACGCAACAATTTCAGAAGGTGGGGGGAACCAACAAAACACACAAATGGAAAGCCAAAAAAATGGAGCTTAGTGAAGACAAATAAGCCATGGAGAAAAATCCCCCTGCCTTATACACACCCAAGCACCACCATGAGAACAGGTCCTTCCCTTTTCCGAAGTGACAAGCATCTCCAGCAGTTTTTGAGCCCTGTGGGCTGTTGACACCCACTCACCAGCCAGAGCTCTGGCATCGACAGGCAGAAACCCAGAAGGTTTTCAGGGGGTAAAAAGAGGCAGAGAGGCAAGAGCTGATGAGCACAGCCTCTGTTGGTCCCTCAATTGGGCAGCAGCACTAGCTCTGCTGGAGCAGACACAAAACCCCCCGTTTTGAGGGCAGCCTTGAAGCCAGACAGCACCATGACCCAGAAACCCAAGGAATGGGGTGACCAGAGAGTTCCTGGGGCTCTTACCCCACTATATTCTCTTCCTTGCCAGGCAGCTGACAAATCTTGAGCCCCTGAAGAGTTGGAAATGCCCAACCCAGCCCTGCTCTGCCCTTCTTCAGCATCCCGTGGGTAGGTAGAAGCCAGACCAGAGCCACTTCTACCCCAAGTCCCACACTGCATCCATGGGCAGATGCCCTACCCAGCCACTTGCCTTCTCCACACCATGCAGTCCCACAGGAGGCACATGGCCACGGCAGACATCTCACCCTAGGCAGAGCCTGCCCAGATGCCCTCACAGCAGAATCACAGCTCTCACTGTAGCTCCTCTATGCCATAGGGAGGCCAAAGAAACTCTCTGTCCAGCAACCACCACACAGCAGCCCCCAAACTGGGCTTTTTCCACCTCTGCCCCCCACCCAGAAACACAGCCCCCCGCCTTCCCAAACCAAACTCACCTTCTCAGGGCTGCAGAACTTGCCAGAAGCTGGACAGGTCTGCAACCTCGGCACCAACACCACTCCCAAGCTGATAGGAAGCAGCTGAGACTCGATACGTGATCTGGCGAAATATTTCCATGTGTGTCTTGGGTGAGGCCATCTGGGAGATTTCAGGCTGTTGCTCTTAACACCCATGGTGCAAAAGCACCTGTGGATGGGGAGCCAGGGTCTGCCTGCTGGCAGTTCTCACTGGTGACAATGCAGAGACACGGAAATACATCACCCGGATATTCTATAATTTAAAGATACATATTTAGAAAAACATAATTTCACTTATATTCTGTTCTAACTAGCCCGAGTGACCATGCAGAGAATCCATGCAGAGGAGGGTTATTGCTAGGTGTACGTGTATTATCTCAGAATCCTTAAGTCATGTTCTGATCTGAATGCAACCATGAGCAGGTAGCCCCTGATCTTCGAAGCTAATACTACTATTACAGTCTGCTACAAACTGACATCACACCCCACATCCCTAAGTATCTTTGGACCGGAAGTTAGGTCAGCACACTTCTTCAGTCTGCTCCCATTTCACCCTTGGTCCTGCCTGCTGGGGCGGGTGAAGCGGGGGCCAAAATCACCCCCAGACCAAGACCACTGGGGAAAACCAAAATGCTACCCCCCTGCAGCAGGAGCTAGCGGGTAGCGTTGGTACCAGCGGGGATTTCTGCATCAGCCCTTGGCATGAGGAGCTCAGGGTCCTGCTGGAATGGTGGCAATTGTTGGGTGCCATAGAGCTACTGCCTTTCAGGGAGAGGTTTGCTGCCTGCAGCAGCTGCTGAGCTCCCCTTCACGTGCATGCAAACACACAGACAAAAACTCCAACACGCTTTGGCTCTTTTTCACCGCCAGACATCATTCTGAATATTAATATTTTAAACTACTGGGTGTTTACGGCCCAAGAGGGATGCAGCCAGCCCAGCTCTGCTGGCCAGGTACCCACATCACTCTGAGCATGTAAAACACCCTTAATATCAGAGGCATGACTTGAGCAACCCAAAATTTGGGCACAGTGGGGCTCATGGTGAACTGCATCTGTCTCACTGCTACAGATTCCTGTTGCTTTTTCTTCTCACATTCCAAACCAAAACCCATTTCTGCAAGAGAAGTGGCTCTGTGTGTGTCCACCCCTGGAGTCTCTGGATTGTCATGACGGAAAGCAGCATACAAAACATCTCAGAGCAAAAGCATCTTCTGACAGGGAAATCAGTCCCCTGAAATAAACGTATTTGCTTTTCATTTTCTGGCTCCATTCAGCTGTTGGAGTAAATAATTTTGTGCCTCTATTTCCCTGCATGGTCTTTTACCTGAGTGGCTTCAAATATAAGATTTTTACATTAGGAAAAGTGTATTTGAGCATCCTAAGAAAATGCAATGGGGAAGGACCTGACCCCAGGTGTGGCAGGAGTGACATTATTAATATACACTGAACAAAGTGCGGGAGAGGCACAGGCTCCCAGCATACAGAAGGGATCAGCCCCAGGCAGGCAGTGGGATGAGCTGGTGGGGTCCAAGATGCGCAGAGTTTTCTCCAGCTCTGTCCCGGCTGGGATTTACACGAGAGCCTCCTCCATAGTCTTTCTCTCCAAAGTGGCAGCAGCAGCTCTCCTGTGCTCTCTGGCTGCTGCGGGGTGGAAGCACAGTTTTCTGTCAGGGAACTGAGCTGCAGGAGATGGCGAACCCATAACCCCAGCCCCGCTATGGGGGTGGGTGAAACGTGGTCCCGGGCGTGGTGGGACTCATCGCTGGGGCCTCAGGGTGGGCATCTCTTGCAAGGAGCAGAATGTGACCACTTTCATGGACTTAAAACCGTGTGGGGAAAAAACACAAACCAGATACTACAGCAGGACCCTTCCCACCTTCCTCATTCGCAGCGTTTTTAAAAATGTTGTATTATTTTTTACACTTCGCAATAACAAAGAACAAATATGCATTTTTAAGACCACACCCAAAACGAGACCAGGGACTCTAAGTCCGAAACGGGGTGCTGGGGCTGGCAGAGGGCTCCAGCCCTGGAGGGGCACAGCAAGGGGACACGCCTTTCCCCAGCCCCTCTCTCCCCAAAACAGGGGTTTACACCCAGAAACAGGGCGCGGGCAGCACGAACCCCTTAATCCAGCCTCCCTCCTCTGGCGAGGCTCCGTTTGGTGCGAAAGGGTTTATTCATTTTTATCATGTCCCACACTCTCCGAGCACCGCCAGGCGACAAGTCCCAAAACTGCCGGGGTGGGGGCTGGTCAAGTCCCAAACCAGCAACTCTCGGGACCAGGGTGAGCCCCGTTCCCGCGGGGAAGCGCACCCCGATCCCGCAGTACCCCCCCCCGGCCGGTCCCGTCCCGGCTCCAGCCGCCGCCGGGGGAGCACCGCCACCTCCCGGCCCCCGCGGGGAGCGCCCGGGGAGATCCGGCCCGGGAGCCCCGTTCCAGCCCACGGGGGGACCGCGGCGAGGGCAGCGGGGCTCAGGTTTTTTTTTAAGGTACGGCAGAAGGGAGCAACCTGAGCTCAGCCCCGTTTGGGGATTAAAAAACTTCACGCGAGCCCTCCCCACCGAACCCTGGAGGGTGCAAAGCAGCGCCCCACCGTCCCTTCTGCTCTCCCTGCCTCAGCACGGCACCAGCACACACCTTAGCCCCAAACCAGCAGGATCCTGAAGCCGTCAGGCAGGCCTCTCAGGCCGGAGCGGCTGAGGTGAAAAGCATCCCCAGGCTGCTAAGCCCCTACCCTGATGCTATTTGCCCACCCTGGCACACTCCTTCCACGCAAAGCCACCCTTTGCCACGCACCCCACCCCGCAGCCTCAAAACACCTGAGATGCAAAGGCAGGTGATTTCCCTGCCTGGCACCTCCCGCGTCCCCCCGTGGCTGCACCCAGCACTCCACGACAGAGCTGATGGGGCCCAAAGGGGCTGTTGTCACCTTCCAAACTGCCAGACTCGCTTCACCGCCAGGGCAGCCCCGAGGGCTCTCCAGGAGCAGGAACCAGCCCCCCAAATTGCAGCATTTTGTCACTCAGTACCTCCACGGAAGAAAACTCTCCTTAGTACAGCCTGGATCCTCCCCATGCCTTCACTTGTGGCCACGAGTATTTAAGTAGCTACAATTTATTTAGGCACTTTAGACCCTCATTCTGAGGTCTCATGGCTTGGGCAATGCAACTCCCTCCAGCCCTTTCTTGGGGTGGGAGCTCTGGCTGGGAGGTGGCACTGCCCTGCATCGGCCATGGCAGGGGCAAAACACCACTTGGGGGGGCTTCCCAGAGGCTCCCAAACCACACCAGCCAATGTCACCACATGAATCTCATACCCCTATCAATTACAGCAAAATCTTGCATTTTTCAGAGGTTGCAACTTCCAGCTGGCCCCCAGCACCTCTTAATTTATATGTGGTTTGCTCTTGCAAGTAGTATTTAATTAGATAATTAAGAAGAAAACTAGTTGCCCCCTCCCCACCTACAGCCTGAGCAGGCTGCCTTACCCCCGCCCAGCACTGCTGGGAGGGGGAGAGCAGTGGAAGCTTCAGCAACGTCTATTCTTTATTGCATTAATATAAGCGATGCAGGGATGGGTCCCCAGGCAAGGCTGCTCCTGGAGGATGGGCATTAAATCTGACTTTCCTATGGGGTGGCCCGCTTGCCTCCCCTTGGCCACCTCTGTCCCAGTTGAGGCTCCTGTTGTCCTGTGCTTGCATGAGCAACCAGGAGAGACTGGGGCTGCCTTCAGGCTCTACAACTTGACTTCTCCTTCAGCGCTAAACCGACCCGGGTTATTCTAGAGGGGGATCCTTTGGTCCCAAATACTCCCTCTGGCACGGCTGAGAGGGAGAGGAGCAGGGCAAGCACAGCAGCTCTGATACCCCAGAGCGCTTTGATATTCTCAAGCGCAGAAATCACAGGGTGGCACTCGGAAACCACTCAGCGGGAGCCACAGCATCACACTAGAGAAAAACATCAAGATGGGAAAAAAATTCCTGTCGTGGAGCTGCCTTTGGCGGCCCTCACTGCAGAAGGGGCATGGAGAAACTCAGTCCTCTCCCGGGGGTGTCCCCCCCCCCAACCTGGAGCCCCTCACAGCCCTGGCTCCGCTCTCGCCCTGCCCTGCTCCCTTCAAAGCCAGTTCCCTTTTGTCAGGATCCGTTCCCAACGCGGGGTCCTCCCCTACTCTTGCTTTTACGCAGCTGCTGCTCCCAGTATCTGCTGGGGTCACCAAAGCTGGAGCTTGATTCCCCCCCCCCCCATCATCATGGACACAAAGGCAGGCTCCCGGATTGTTTCCAGGCTGCCACAAGCTGAACAGGGTGTACACAGAGCGGACACCAGGTGAATGCTTCTCATATGCCTTTATTTGCAAAGTTACAGGATCTTTTTTTTACAGGCACTGTGCGTTGGTGTTTTAGACCGGTTCGGATTTTTTTTCTGTTACCCAATGACCAAGAGGGGGAGGTGGGAGCAGGGAAAATCCCTCACAGCAACTGTTCCAGCCTCCAGAAAGGCGTAAGACATCTGAGAGGAACAATCTGCTTCTTCCGAAGCCACAAAGCAAGGAATCTGGTTTATAAACAAGCTTAAAAAATAATATACATATATAAGAGCAGCTTGAAGCCAAAGTACAGCGGTAAGTGGTACATATCTATGCATATCTGTTCACACCCTTTCTCCAAAGCTGGAAAAGGCATGGTTTAAAAACTAAAAACACAGTTTAAAAAAAAAAAGAGATTCCATGCATTAAGTTTTAGTGTTTTGTGCAAGTAAAATGGGATGAAAATAAATATAACTTAAAAAACCAAACCCCAACCTTTTCCATGACACTAATGGAACAGAGGCAAGTCTATAAGGCACTTCCACATGGGCTATTCTAGAAAGCCTGGCAAGGAGCTAAAACAGTGCAACCATTTACAATGGCATCAGATGAGCTAAAGACATCTGCCTGGTGAGAAGGATGGAGAAAAACCTTGGGAGACTTCAGTCCTTGGCAAGAGGTTGGGGCATGGCTGCAGACAGCTCGATGGCCAACTCCTCCTTATTGCTGCCAGGAGAAGACCTTCCCCACCAAGGGTGCTGGACCCACAGATGGCAGGGGGGTTTTGGAGCACCGCTCCCAGGAAGCGAGATGAGACAGTGGGTCTGGGGACAGAGGGGATGAGGGATTTGTGGCTGCCAAGCTCCTGCAACACCTCCTGTGCCATGCGCTCCTTCTGCCCTCGACACGAGGGACCCCCGGCTTGCCCCACAGCCTCTCCTCCCCGTCGGCCTCTCCACAGCTGACCTTTAGCGAGCCAGCTCTGCCGCGAGCGAGCCGCTTAGTTCAAATGTTCCAGGAAGTTAAAAAATAGCCTCCACCCTAAATAGGGAACTGGGTGTTTTTGCAGGAGTGGGAGCGCAGAGGCCAAGCAGGCTGGGGAGGCAGCGCTAAAGAACAGCGGCGGAGTCAGCTCTGAGGAGAAAAAGGGAAGGCACGGGGATGCCTCACCCCAGCTCTCCTTCAACAAAGACAACTAACCCGGTTGTCTTGAGAGCTGCTTTGCTGCTGCAACCCTTCCTTTGCATGCTGCTGGTAAAAACTACAGCGATGCCCCAGGCCAGAAGGCTGGGCCAGGTGTGGGCACAGGAAGTACTACCCCTACACATGTGCTCAGCTGCTGCCAAAAAAAAGACTGATCAACCTGGATGGCTATTCTAGGTGTCATAGTAGTCCCTTATAAGCTATTTTTCTCTCCCCTAGCCCTGTCCAAACCCTTTATTCCCCAGGGAGGGCTGGAAGCAACTCCTGGCAGGGAAGCTGGGTCTCTAGAGAGGAGCTCAGTGTTACCCACCAAGCCAGCACAACCCAGCACAGGGGATGTGGGTGGGAAACACGTGGCCATGGTAAATACCTGTGCCCGACCATGTGGCCCTATAGCAGGAGGGAAATCCTCACCCTCTGGTGCTCCCTGAAAATAACTGAACAACCTCTACAGGATCTTGAACACAAAGGAAAACCCAACTCTGCCCTTCTGAAGTTTCTTAAGGATGCGGTGCAGTCACTTCCCTGGGCTGAAAGGTGCTGGCAAAGACAACCAAAGGGCTCCCACCCCAGTACCCTTCGCTGTCTCCACGCCTTGCTCACATCCCCTGGCTGCTAGAGGGTCCTGGGCAATGCCACTGAGTGTTTTCGGGAGGAAGCTACCGATCCCTGTGCAAGGTAAGGCTCCTCCCCCCACCAGCCCTCTTCAAGGCCCTATTAAAATCAGGCTGCAGGAGAGACAAAAGCGCAGTAGGCAAAGCATACGCTTGCCCAAGCAACCCTTCTGGACTGCTCCCAGCCGGCCCGGCCGTGTGCTCCCACTGACTCTGCGAAGCCAAGGTTACGAGCTCAGCTTTTTTTCTGGTGGGTTAGCTCTCTATTTACATGGCGAGGGGGGGGGGAAAAACCCCAAACAACCAAGACAACCTTAAAAAACCACAACGAAAACACATTAAATAGGGAGAATATAGCTTTCAAATGGGAAGGGCGAGGGGTGGAAAGTGTCTTGTAGTGCAGTTCAGACGAGTCAGTCAAGGGCAGGTTGGGGGTAGTGGCAGAGTCGGACACGCGGCTTTAATGCAAGTCTTCGTTCTGGGACAACTCTGTCAGGATCTGAATGAGGTTGTCCAGCCCCCAGAGGTAGCCGTCCTCTCTGTTCCCTTCCACCCAGGGCACGTTGTGCTGCAGAACTTGTCCCTCTGGCAGCGGGGTGGTTTTCCCAAAGTCAATCATCCAGACTTTGGCCTGTTCCTTCTTGTCATGAATGAAGAGGAGGGAGCTCCCAATTACCTGCAGAAAGGAGAGATCAGTTAGTGGTGCTCCTGCTGCTCAGTCCCAGCCAGCTTCAGGGCTTTCAGACACCTTATCTCAAGGCCTCATTTGTAAGAGATGATGCTGAGATTTTGCATGAGCAAAAGCAAGCTCTGCATGTTGCTGGCTGTGCTTGTACATGCAAATCGGGTATGCAGACGAGCTGATTTTCCCACACAAATCTCAGCTCTCGGCAAAAGGAGACGATGAGAAAAACATGGGCATGAAAGACAGAGATGTCATTTTGGAAACTGAGTCAAGGTCCCTGGGGAAAGAATGAGATAAACTGTCTCAGCCTTCAGACAGGGATTTTTCCCCAGGCTGGTTCCTTGTGACTAGCTAGTGCTATTCACACTCACCAACCTTGCAGACATCACCACAGGGATGGGTACACTCCACGTACAAGTTACTTCCAGTGTGCTGTCTCCCACCCGAAACACCACCTAATTGCACCCAGATTCCCCCTAGAATTTCACAGTGCTCTGGGAATGCAAGTTACAGAGGTGTGTGTACATGAGTTTCCTTTTCCATGAGTACTCTTGGCTGCATCTGCTTTGAAGGGCTCTTTCATACCCTGATCAGCCTTGGAGAAAGTGGGGCAGCAAGTACTGGCTTGGGAAAGCCTGGGGAAGCCCACGGCTGCATTTGGAAAGGTGAAGCACATTGTGTCTGACAGCAGGAGTCTCAAGACCTGTTGCAGTGGGATGAGAGTCCATGAGCCCGATGCCCAACCACCCTGAGAGCAGAGAGATGCTCAGCAGGTGGGTACGAGGCTGCTGCCCAGCAGCAGTTCTGCTGTGGCTTCCCAGTGTTTGGGGAACCCGTATCGGTGTCAGGCCATTTGCCGTTGCGCTCTTCTGCCGAATCTGCTCCTCCAGTCAGAAGATGCTGGCAGGTGGTACTCCAGAAAAGCAGTGACGGGCACGCTTCAGAGCTGTCCCAAACGAAGACTGCTTTCCAAATTATGTCCAATGTGCATGGATCGGTGGATTACAAACTCTCTTGCCCTCATGATCTAGTTGAGAGGTGTCCCTGCCCATGACAGGGAGGTTGGATTAAATGATCTCTAAGGTCCCTTCCAGCCCAGGCCATTCTATGATTCTATGTCACAAATGGGGACCATGGTGACCGGAGTGCAATTGCTGCTAGCAGACACGGGCGCCCCATAAGCTGTGCAGATACGTGGTGGAGCACAGCTCCAGAGGCATCAGCTGGCACCAGCCCTCCAAAACAGCAGCATCAAATGTTACGAGGGACACCCATGCCCATGCTATCAGCAGGGTTTAGTTTGAGTCTTGCCTTTAGATGAGGGTTTCGAATGCGAAGCATGCACTGTTGGCAAAAGCTGTTACAAATTTACATTTCTGAGGAGACTTCCTCCTCCAGCACGTTGGGAAAACATCCAGGGTTGAGAGATATGTATTATTTCCCAGAAATGCTTATCTTTATCTCTTCTCCTTCTAAAGCTCTTATAGCCCTCTCTTGGCCAGGACAGAGCATTTTAAGGCAAAGCCTTTTGCTGACATTCTTCACTCGCCTGTCCTGGGTCACCGAATTCTCCCGCAGCTCCTCAGAAGAGTCCTGCCCAGCGAGGGCCCCATGGAGGGACATGCACAGCTTGGCAGACCTTCCACTGCACTTCATCTCGAAGCAGGATGGAAAGTCAAAGCTGCCGCTTTTTAATTTTTAAGGAGTGGAAACTCCTTTCAAAACATCCTTGAAAGGCTGTTTTGTTTCTGTGTTTTCAAATGAAACCCTGGCACTTGGTTTCAGGGAGCATTTTGTTTCCTGTGTTGAACTGACCTGAAACCCTCAGTTTTGACGTTTCCCTTCCACTTTAGCCCCATCTGCTTCCAGCTCCCAGCAGGACCCTCTGAGTGCAGCCGAGGCCGAGGGGGCTCACACAGCACCGGCTGAGGGACAGTGGGCTCTTGAAGCTGTGGCTCCTGCTCTCCGTGAATCGAAGCTTCCTATAAAGCTCTTTTGCTCCCAGACAACATGTACCAAGGACATGGGCTCTCGTGTTTTGCTAAGCAGATGTAATGGCAAATACTCTTTGTGAATGCTAAACAATAAAATGATTTAATTAAATTATGGAGCAATCCAATTCCTGTTGAAATGGCCAAAAAATGTAGCACTTTCTGTTTTCCCAAAAGAACTGAATTTTCACTGCAGAAAACGTTGGGTTTGTGCATATTCATTTCTGGGGCAAAGTCCTTCTAATGGAAGAGTCCTTACCATGGTGCTCCAACCAGCTCAACAAAGGCAGTTTTGGGATATCTGTGATTTATGGCTATGCTGAAGCCTTGTTTGATCACATGGAGCAACTGGCAACCAAATGATACCTGACGTGCATTCAGACAAGCATTTCTCTCCAGAAGACTCCTAAATTTTCACACTAAGGATTTTTCTCAGTCGTCTAAACACATAAGCAGCCTGAATTCCTCCTACATGATTCTGAATGACCTCCATACAGATTATAAGTGACCTAGGAGGTCCTTTATAATCTGTATGGATGTTGGTTTTCAGTAGATTTGAGTCTACGTCAGATGCATGAACGTTGTATCAGTCATCAGAGGTATTTCCACATAAGTATATAAGAATAAATTCAAATTTGTAAACATTTACAGCCTCTGAATCTGACTTCTGTTCTCTCCTTGGACAAGCTGAACTTAAGCCGTTTGTATTTCCAGGCAGATCTATCTGAACACGAGCATTACCTCATGGCACTTGAAGAACGGGGACGTCTCCAGGGTAGCGCGGATACCCTTCAACCGGTTAAGGTAACTGTTCTGGAATTACAAAAAAAACAAAGACCCAAGCCATCAGCACTGTGGGAACCCTACATAAAAACTGCTGCAAGGGGCAGGCAAGGACGTCACCCCTCCCAGCACCACGTTTGCATGCAGAGATCCCTCAGCCACTCTGTGCTCAGCAATCTCTCACAGACCTCTCTGCGGGGGACGGTGTTCCCTTGTTTTTGGAGTCCACTTATTCTTTTGGCCTCTACGATATCCTGTGAGCTCCAGTGTCTTCCAAAACTTAGAGAGAGCATTCGCTTTTGCTGAACCAGTGCTTTCCGCAGTCTTTCCCCACTGTAACCACACGGCTCCCAAGGAGGGAACAGCTAATTCAGCAGCTGCTGCTGTGTGTGCACAGCCAGGCTGCTTTTTTTCTCTCATCTGTCCTCATTTTACTAGGTCAGCTCTTCACCTCATCTGTCATTTCATCACTCAGTCATCCAAGCATCGTGAGATACTTCTCTAACTCTATATTGGTACTTTTGTGAAGTTGGTACCAGAGGAGGTAGGGCTTTCACACTAGTCAGCACACAGGTTGAGGCCCACGTGCCTGTTTGAGCATTCCTACAAACGGCTGGAAGGCACTAAACATTCTCCAGGGGGGGCCCCTTTGACAATTTTGTTTTGAGGTTTAGATAGAAGGACTAAGCACAGGAACATGCACAGCAGTTATGTGAGCACTATAATACACCTAAATTTTCACATTTGACTGCGCAGGGACATGTGGGGGTCGCTGTATTGAAATGGTTTGGCCGAGGAGCCCTGTCCAGAGCCAGGGCGTGAAGATGTGAGTGTGCTCCAAGCTCTTTGGGGATAAAACGCAGCCAGGCAACTCCATTTTCAGATCCAGGAATAATCCCTGGGTAACTCTTGTCAAAGCAAACATGCTGGTTCGAAGGAGGCAGTGCCAGCGGCCACTCCAGCTGGAGCCTTGTGCTTGTAGGTTTTATATAGTACAGCTTGAAATGGGAGTGCTTTGTCAAGTAGGATATTTGACACAGTCAGTGTAAATTGTTTACAGCTACATCTCTTATTCTCCTCGCAACATATGAAACTTGGGAAATGCCAGCTACGGCTTGCCTATGCCAAGGGTGGCACGCTGCTGCAGCAACCGTGTCCCCTCCCAGTCCTCCGCTCCCCCCTCACCCCTGGATTGCATTGCTCACCAGGATTTCTCTTGGTCATTTTTCACGTTTTTTTTTTTTAAAAAAGAGGTTTCTCAGGCTGCAGCCCCTCAGCGGAGTGAGGCGATGAG
The DNA here is from genome assembly GCA_020746105.1 of Trogon surrucura. Taxonomy (NCBI): domain Eukaryota; kingdom Metazoa; phylum Chordata; class Aves; order Trogoniformes; family Trogonidae; genus Trogon; species Trogon surrucura. Next base: position 108,324,756 of record CM036618.1, read on the forward strand.
ATGAAAAGCTCCCCCCCAGCATCCCTCACTCACCAAAACGTTGCGGTTTCCTCTGGTGAACTCCCTGAAGGCCTCCATCACTTGCTCCTTTGTCCGTGTCTTCTTGAAGTCCCGGTTCACAGTCCCATCCTCTTTCTTGAAAAGAAAGGAGAGTGGTGAGCAGGATGGGGAGGGAGGGAACTGAGGTAAGGATGGGTATTTCAGCAGCCACATGTGTGTCCCTGAGTAGGATGTGACCGGCTTTCTTTGGCAGCTGAAGGACCTGTCTACGGGGAAGAGGTGAGAAGAGGCAGCAGCTTCTGCCTTGCACATCCCAAACCATCCTGCAGAGCCACTGCTTTGCCCCCTAACGCAAACGGCAAAGTCTCCCCCATCACTGAGGTCACCAGCAATATGGATGAGCTATGTCTCATGGGTTGGGCGTTCAATGCCCACCGGTGGCACTAGTTTCAGGCTACACCATGTCTGAACAGCTTCCCATCGCTGCTGTGGCAGATCACAGGCGTTGCCACGGTCATGGTCTGCCGTCCTCCCCGAGCAGGGCTCAGCCCTGCTCGGGGAGGATGGCAGAGCACGACCGTGGCAGGACACAACCAAGTGTGGACAGAGACAACATCTGAGAAGCTGGCACAAAAAACCCTCCATGCAAAGTCCTCCCCAAACCACTGAAGCGAAGAGATGAAGGCAAGGCACAAGCCCTGTGGCTGTCTTCCATCATGGGTCCCTTGATAACCTATAGATCACAAACCCTCAAAAGCAGCAGCCTGGCACCAAAATGCAGCGAGCAGCCTCGTGCTCTCACAGAATCACAGAATGTCAGGGGTTAGAAGGGACCTCTAGAGATCATCTAGTCCAACCCCTCCTGCCAGAGCAGCATCCCCTAGGGCAGGCCATACAGGAACGCATCCAGGCGGCCTTTGAATCCCTCCAGAGAAGGAGACTCCACAACCTCCCTGGGCAGCCTGTGCCAGTGCTCTGGCACCCTCACAGTGAAAAAGTTTTTTCTAATACTTTTATGGAATCTTCTATGTTCCAGCTTGCACCCATTGCCCCTTCTCCTGTCGTTGGATGTCGCTGAAAAGAGCCTGGCTCCTTCCTCCTGACACTCCACTTTGACATATTTATAAACATTAATGAGCCTCAGCCTCCTCTTCTCCAAGCTGAAGAGACCCAGCTCCTTCAGCCTTTCCTCATAAGGGAGATGTTCCACTCCCTTCATCATCTCTGTGGCTCTGCGCTGGACTCTCTCAAGCAGCTCCCTGTTCTTCCCGAGCTGAGGGGCCTCCGCCTCTTTCCCAGAGGCGCACCCACATTCAGCCCACCATGGGGATGGCACAGAGCCTCAACCCAGAGGCTCCCAGCTGAACCTCTGGGCAGCCTTGTAGGTCGTTTGCCATTTCTCTGCTACTGCTGGGGCTCTGATTTTTAGATCAGCACATTTCATTGTCCAGAGCGGTCGCAGGTCGGGCAGGCAGAGCTTGCTTCCTGGATACAGGGGCTATTTTAAACCACACGTGCTGGCGCTCACAGCTCCGCTCGCAGAGCTCCATCCCACTGCTCCAGGCAGCTCATTCGCACACAATAGAGCAAAGGGACAGACGCCAAAAAGACATCCTGTGGGCCAGGGAAGATGAAGTAAGGATGAAGAAGCAGAGCAGGGGCTGGGAAAGGAAGAGAGGACAATGAAATCACGTGCCTCAGAGATTTATGTGCCCTGGCACGACTTTAAGACTCATCAGAGGGAAGTGCCCAGGGGTGGGGCCCCGTGCATTCCCCTGGACAGAGGGCTGGCTGCGGGCACGGTGGCCAGTCCAGCTTGGAGGAAGGCGGAGTGCCCACACTGCGGGGAGCCGGGCAAGGCAAGCCCGAGATCAAACCCACATCTGATGCGCAGTTTGGGGTGAATTGCACAACGCGTTCCCAACTTCGATTCTGTGCAAGTATTAACGAAGGCTATACCGAAAGCGACGTTTGGAAGACTTTTGTCTCCAGGAAAAACTGTGCTGGCACGGGGTGCAACCAACGCACCCAGCTTCAAACCATCCTGGGTCCAGCCGGACCACCGTACTGCCACAGGGTAGGAAAGCAAAGCTAATGGCTGGCACAGCACCCATCAGCAGGGGCCGGTGACAACCTTCTCGCCGGAGACCTCTCCACGGTGGCAGCCATCCTGCTGATGGACCAAGCAGAGCCAGGCTCTCAGCTTTCAGCCGTGTCTCACGAGGCAGCAGGCTGCAGGCAGGAGGCCTCACCGAGGACGCTCAGGTGGCACAGTGGGACGTACAGGAGAAGGGTGCCACAGCGCTATAGGTCCATCATGTGAGCCCTGACATGGCATTTCAGAAATCAACCCACCCTCTCCCCCGGGGGTACGAGAGATATCGATTTGGAGAGGTGCCACCATGCTAATTTCACATGTAAAGAGCACAACTTTCCACAAAGCATCCAAGAAAGGAGATGGACTTCTAAGTGCTCCTAAAAATAAATGGAAACCACAGATGGCCTTTCAGATAAGGCAATCTAGGCTTCAGGAAAGCCAAACAACCTATCCGTAGTGCTGCTCCCATAATCACCACCCCCCCCCCCCCCCCCCCCCGCAGTTTCCTTGCCTGGTCAGACGCTGCTGCCATGGGGCTGACAACTGCCACGACATTTACAGGTGTCCAAGCCCCGAGGGGGCTGGCTTCCACATAGCAGAAATGTGAGGGGGGCTGATAAGGGCTATTGCAACCTCCGCCCCACCAGCAATTCCAGTCTGTGCTGGCGTCACTGGGACAGGATCCGGGTCAGCTGGCTCTCCCTTCGATACTGTGTCTGGCCTTGGATCGGGCTTGTGAGCTGCCCTTCTTGGGAAAGTCAGGTAAAGGCTTTCAGTGCTTGTTCTGGGACCCCACAAACGTCCCAGCCCCAGGGAACACCGTCCCACCATGGCCTTGCTGCAGGCAATGGTGACTGACTCTCAGACCAGAGCAGGAGCTCAGGAGTGGCACTTCTTGCAACCAGCTCCAGTAACCTTCAACTGGGTCACCAGGGATCATTCATATCACTTTTAGCATGGTAATTTTATTAATAGATACTGTCTTGAACACTTCCAAGCTATTCCAGAAAGTTAGTGGAGTCTAATTATCTCCTTTTGCAGAGGAAAATTTCCATTTTGAAGTGGAAGAACCAGATCCTTCAGGCCATATGGGAGAGTGAGAACTCAGCCAGGAAAGAGTCTCCATCCTCATGCCCAACCCTGAGCTGCCTGTTCACTTCACTTGCCTGCCCTCTCCCAAAGGCTTCTGGCACTCCTACGCAGCCTACGCACCCCAGGGCCAAATCCTGCCCTTCCCCTGCACAGCAAGGTGCTCTCCAGTATCAGCCTCCAGCCACGAGCGAGGGGCACGGAAGTCACCCCTCTTCTTCCCAGGGAAGCATCCTCAGCAAGAAAGAAAACATGGAGAGACTTAAACAATATTATTAAACAATATTTTCTGGAAATTTCCTCTGAGGGCTCAGCAGTAGCTTATGGCACTGAAGGTGCTTTTCCCTAATGTGGAGACTCGACCTCAGAAATAGGGCAAATAAAGGGATATGGCGCAGCACAACCAGCTCTACAGCCCTGTTGGAAAAAAAGCCAGCCAGGAACCACTGTGAACTGTTAATGCTTTAGCTTAGGGGAAAATAATCCAGAAGCTGATGGATTTATGGAGAATTACAGTAATTAGAGCCTTGATCAAATTAGTCAGCCCCTAGCAGCAGCAGCAGGATTACCCCTGGAGGCCAACGCTTCTCAACATTTTTCAATTAAAGGGCGGCCTCACCCCTTTGAAAAAAATCCACTGCTCACATCACACAGCAGCTCACTTACGGTCAGCTAAAACAGAGGTGCCACTCTCACCACTCCTTTATGGCTTTTCTATTCCTCCCCAGTGTTTTTTGGCCTGTGTGGGAATATGAGAGTTGGATTTTTTTTTCCCCCATTTTTCATTTCAAGTGGTTTGCAGATGACCTGCTTTTGCCGTAAAACCCCCTAAACATTCCCAGAACACAAGCTGAGAAGCACCTCTGGAGGCCAAGGATATATCATGTTGGACTATAAATAGACAAGATATTCCTGATTATAGCAAGAAAGCAGGGAGAAGAAACAGTGCATGGGAGATTTGGTCCCAACTGGCCCACTCCTTTTTTATACAGCCTCAGTTTTATAATAAGCACCAGCAAAACAACAGCAATGGGAACGCAAAACAGCAGCAACAGGAACTAGGCAAAGGGTTGTCCGAAGCCAGAGCAGCTCACAGTGTGTTTGTGAGCGCCCACGACAGAAAAGGGGCTTTGGGAGAGCCAAGGAGATCAGGGAAGAGCTGCACCAGCAGGCAGGTGCCCTGACCCAACACAGGCAGCACAGAAAGCTGTTGTGGGGGAGCATGACCAGCAGCACCCCAAGCAGGGGCATGGGTCGGTGCCTCACATTGCTCACCAGAAAACTCTTGAAGGGGTTCAGCCCAAGGACTGCTCCTTGGGTTTCTGAGAGTGGTGGCCATGAAACAGTTGAAGGAAGCAGGTGCCCTCCGAACTGTGTGCAACATGTTCTGCCGGGCTTCCCACAGTCCAGGGGTTTTGTCCTGCACAGCAGGACAGACAAGTCCCTTTCCACCAGTTACTTGGTATGTGGGTAACCAGAAGTAGCAGCTCTGAGTGACCTACTCCTGCTGAGGTGATCCACTCACCTTTTAAACCTGTGGTGTAACATCTGCATCTGTTTGCTGTTTGACTGGTGAGGTAAAGGGGAACACTACTAGGAAACTTTACAAAATCTGGTGTAAAGGCTTTTTCAAGGAATGGCTTGATTTGTTTTAGTTCTATCATTTCAACGTCACTGTCTCCAGTCAGGAGAGGTGGAGGAGGTTAAAGCCACAGAGACCCAGACAGGCATTCTGGGAGAATCCCACCCAACTCAAGAGAAAAACAATGTATGATCAGGAGAAAGAAACTCCTCCAACCAAGACACATGTAGAAATCACACCATCATTTCTGCTAAGAGCTGCCCTGAGCTACCACCTGGGCCCCCAGCAGTGCCCCAAGCCTGAATTATTGCAGGCATGACTTGACTGAGTTCCTCTATGCCATGCCCAGGCATGCAATGAAACCCTCAGCTCAAGCATGATATTACCTTTAATTCATGTTGGCTGGCTATCAAAAGGCATATTCCATTGCTAATGTTCACGCAAGTCTTCTATCACTAATACAACTGCTCTGCGGTTACAGACCTAACTTTGTTCAAGTGCCATCCTGGACAACTCTCTCACCACAAAATCTGCTTTCCAGGAGGAAAACTCATCTAATGGGGACACAAAAACATCCCAGCAAGTATCTCCAGAAACGTGCGTGTCAGCTTTGAACCAGCGCAGTCAGCAGGTTACACACGCGTGCAAGTGCCAGCAGAAAGTGCTTCTGCTTGTGTTTGCCCCATTTCATAGGGCTCAGCTGCTGAATTTTTCTGGACAGGGATGTAAATAGAACCTCCTCACTGACAGCAGCTAAACTCACAGCCCCGGCCACAGACTGGCACACATTCAAGCTGGGATTTGGATTAATGGCTCAGCCTAGTGACACAGCAGTATCAAAAGCAAACAACTAATTTGAGTCTTCAAGTTGGAGGACAGCACTTTGCATTTCGCAGTTAGGGAAATCAACCAAGTGGCTGATTTAATGCGATTATGGCTAAAACTGTCCTCTTGCATTGATGTCCTGAGCTCAGGGGTTTCCGAGGAGCAGTAGTGCCCCGGGCCAAGTACCTGACACGGCTGGTTTGGCTGCAGGGACCAGAGCTGTCCTGATGTGACACGGTCTCACCACCAGCCTGCTCTGCGTGTGTGTGTGCCTCTGTAAGTGAGTTTGGCAGCTGTTTCCCCTGCTCTGCACACCTGGAGCAGACTCACCTTTATCCCCTCGATTCTGAAGCCCAGCGTGGCAGTCGAGCTGATGGTCTCCCTCCACTGCATGTAGCGGGGCTTGGTTACTGCCCGCAGCACGTTCTCCTCCTCGGTGGGGGCATCAGGGTCCACCTCGATCATCTTCTGGTACATGTCCTTCCTCAGGCTCGGCTTCTTCCGGGCCTTTATCAGCTCCTCCTCTAAATACGTCCTGCAAGGAATGATGGAGGGAACATTAGCAGGGCCACAGGACCACAACACGAGGTGCCACATACCCACAACCAGCCCTTACCAGAGAAATCAGGACTATGCAGGACAGCTGATCCCTACAGAGTAGGGCAGCACAGGAAATAATAGAACAAGCCTCACTGCAGGTGAATTGATCCTGATTTAATTAGCACCCATCACCAGGACCTGATGCCTTTTCAGTTCATCAGGGAACCACAACCAATTTGGCAATAACAAAGGAGGTTGTTTCCTCAGAGGTGGGAGGTGTAGAGCAGTTTGGATTTGGGCGGGAAGGAGGTGACACAAGGAGGTGAGTGGCTGCTGCTCCTGTGCCTCTCCTGGGCTTTCTCATCCCCTCACTCCAAGCACTGCGAGGGCTCTGCCTCATTGGCTGCTAAGCAGGGTGTTTTCACCAAGGGCTGTTTCGCTGCTGCTGATCTTGCCCAGCATAGGTCTGTTTCAAGTGGACTATCTAGACAAAGCTTCCTGTACAGGATAGAGTAGAGGAAGGGACGCAGCCATGGCCAGGTGCTTACCATCACCCCTGGGATCACGGGGTGCAGTTGGGATAGGAGAATGGGGTCAGGAAGGGAGGGTACGAAGGAGTTTGCAAAGACCTTGGGTTTTATACATCCTTCAGAGGAACACCACTTTGTGCCAGAGCACAGCGGTGGAAAATTTCTGCACTCTGGCATGCAGAAAACCATCATCCACAAAATAATAATTCCTGCAGCAGTAATAAACCACTACATAACTCCTTCCGTGGCTCCCAAACCTGCCCCAGGTCAGCCTGGCAAGTGCCCACGCTCTATTCAAACCACCTGCCAAGCCAAGTGAGATGTCCCAGAAAAACGACACGGGAATGACCCTATTTGTCACCTCCTTTCCCCAAACCCAAACTGCTCTACACTTCCCACTGGCCATGTTCAGCTCCGCAGAGGGACTGTGCCCTTCCTCTACGTCCCTTGTGCAAAAATCCCAGCACTGAACACGTGGTTCACCTCCAGAACCATCAAAACACACAGGGAGGAAGCTAGGTAGACTACATGGGATGGTGGTGTTGTTTCCCACAGGCTTAGCAAGGCAAACTGTTGTCTTTTCTGAGAACAAGCATATGATCACTGAGCAGATCTCCCCTGGGCATCAGCCCCTCTGAAAAGCACTGCAGATAAAAGCAATGAAAGGTTTCAGCTGAGATCACCAAACCCATGATTTTTGGGCAGATGGAATAAAATGACACAATAAAGCAGCAGCGTGCTCCGAAGTGCTGCTCACTCCACTCAGAAAGCTACATTTCCTTTTGATGAGAATGACAGATTGTGTCTGGGGTTCAGTCTCCCCGCAGCGCTTCAGGCTTGAACCATCACCAGGGCTTAAGAAAGACAAAGTTCTGCTTAGGGGCAACTGGAGGAGGCTGCCAAATCCCAAAGCCATGTTGGCAGGAAAAAAACCAAACCTCTATCTGCCTGGCAGCAAGCTGCTGGCTTAGAGGACAGGTTTAGTAGCCCTGAGGTTTCGTTTATCTGCCAGTGTCTCTCCTGCCCAGCCGTGGTGATGCCCCACTCTGCAGCATTAGCCCAATTCACTCTCCCTCACCAGCTCCTCCCATAGCTCTACCTTACTTAATGATGATGATGATGCCTGGCACGTTTGCCCCCCTGTCTGCTCTGCCTATCTTAGCTCCAAAAACCCAGGTACACAAAGCCCCCGACCTACGATTTGCACGCGGGAGGCTTTTCTCCTTGCAGAGACAGCCACAGGAGCACTCGGGCAGCATGACTAGTAGGTTTTCTTCCAGTGGCTGTCATCTCTGGGTCCAGAGCGTGTCCCATCTCCTTCCTCTGGCAGCACCATATGTGCCAGCTGGGGCCACGTGGCTGCGCAGGGGCCCCCTGCCCTTCTCTCCATCCCTCCGGTGGAAACTATTCCTCGCCTCTTCCCTGCCGACAGCCTGACACGCCAGTTCGAGTTTCACATTGGGAGTTCAGGAGGGGAAAAAAAAAAAAAGATTCCTCCCTCCCACAGAAACCATCAGCTTTTCCAGCAGCGCAAGCGTCTCCACTGCGTCTGGGCTGCGCCGCAGTCAGTGAGGGGGGTCTCAACCCACCCTGCTGCCAGCCCACAGCAGACCCAGCGCCAAGCGGTGGCCTGAGGCTACTCCAAAACTGGCAGATGCCTGGGGTCGCCAGCCCTGCTCATGTTTGCTCTGGGACACCCTTGTCAACTGCGGTGCTGCTAGCTCAAAACCTGCTGCTGGCCAAGTGGCTGCAGCTTGGGATCTTGGCGTATCTATAGAAAGTTCTCGAGGAGGACACGGGTAATGTTGCTCATCTGTTAGGAAATGTTTCAAGGACTTTGCATGAGAGGCACTAAACTACTTTAGCACACACATTTTATCCCTCAAGTGTGCACTGGAGCAAAGGGTGAGAAGAGGTAAAGTTTCTGCCATTCACGTTCTGCCATTCAAGCATCTTTATTTCACCTCTCTGGCACCCTAGGCAGGATCTCGCCACCTTTTCCTCCCTGCCCCTTGGCTTTTCCTCCTGCAGCAGAGAGAAGCAGGTTGCCATCCTCATTGCCATCCTCCTAAAAGCTGCTGTGCCATTCTGGTGTAACCAAACAGAGTGCTGTCCCCTCAACTGCACAAAACCACCTTCCCAGCACATGGGGCAGTCAACAAGCAGGAAAAGAAAGAGCCTGGTGTGTCCTTCCCCTATCCAGACCTCCCCACAGCTCTTTGCTTACACTGCTGGCTTAGCTTTTCCTGAAGACAGGTAAGTCTGGTGTTCTCATTTGTGTGTTCCAGAAGGCTTTACCCAGGAGATGCCTTTGCTTCCAGTATCCCATCTTAAAGCTCAAACGAGGTCCCCAAAGCCACTCACCTGACCCCCATTTTGCAGTCCATAACACAGGGGCAGTCAAATTCAGCCAGCAGATCTTCCATCTGGTTGTATCGCTCCCCGTCCTTCACAACGTCACCGTGGTAGGCAGGAACATAGGGCTTCAGGACATCGTTCATCAGGCGGTCGAGGCAGCGCTGCTCCGATTCACAGTGCTTCTTCAGTATCCTGCCGTTGGCTGCTGCCTTGAAACTACCTGAGGGTGAGGAGGCACAATGTGCCACTTGCTTTGGACGAGGTATGTTGCTGTGCCTTCCCAAAACAGAAAGGGCAGCCCAACATCTTGCAAGCATCTCCTTTTACACCCGCACCCAAAAGAGTCCCTGCAGGCTGGGACTTAGAAGCCTGGGCTGTCCGATTCACATGGAGTGTCAGAGGTTTATGACCAGCAATGTCACACCTCAAACACGGCAGAGACCTGCCCTGCAGCACCCAACACTTTTGCTTCACAGCCTCTGTGTACTTCACGGCAGGTCAGCCCCTTCGGCTCTAGGTTCATGCGTGGGGCATCTTTGTGCTGGGCTGCATCACCTGCCTTGCTGTAGAGCAGCAACTGGGCTTGGGTCTCACCCAAAGGACTCACCCAAAGCTTGAGAAAAAAGTAGCAGTAATACGTCCTGGCCCTGGGAGACTGAAAGCACAGAGCACTGCACTCTCACGTCACCCTTCCTAGCATTTAAGTAATTCACTCTCCTGAGCTAAAGACACAGGAGCTGAAATCCATGACATTCATGCAGCAAACAGAGGCAATTCTGGTCAACAAAGCCCATTAACCTGGGATAAGGAAGAGTCTTTCCACCTCTCTGCCCCTCCCCATGCTCTGTACCTGCGTGTCCCGCTAGCTGGATCCAAGGGTACTTCTTCTTGAAAGACATCACAAATGGGGACCAGTGCACCATATTCTTGATCTTCCGCCATGATTTGCTCTAAGGGGAAAAAAAAAAATCATGAAGATGAACGCAATATTTTAAGCTTGTACTGGCCGTAAAGTCACTTCAGGCAGCACACAGCTGTTTTGGACAGGGGAGGAGGCACTAGAGCCAGCACAGGATGGAAGCAAACAGAGAGTCTGCTCTTTTCCCATTGCCCTGTGCCAAGCTGGAGCTGCTGGGCTTTGACTCTACATTCAAAAATCACGGGTAACTTCACTGAAGTGGACGGCGTTACAGCGTTGTTCCAGTTGGCTGCTTCTGCTGCAGAGGGCCCAGCCATCTGCATTACCTCGCCTCTGCTCCACGCATCGCCCTGCAGAAGCGGCAGGGACACTAACCCATCCTCGGCTACCACCTTAGATCACGGCAGACGAAGAGGGGAAGGGAGCCCAGGATTTCTACCTGGCCACAAAACTCAACTCCAGCTCCAGCGGGGAACAAGAGGCGCTCGCACAACTCACCGCCTGCCTTTTGTTCCCCGCTGAAAGGCAGCTGCTTTGTCCATTAAGCTGGCAAACCCGCGTGCGGCCGATCCGCCTGCTTTGGCCCATCCGCAGCTACATTCTAGAGAACAATTCCCTTCTGACATGTTATGTTTTCTCGCCAGATAGATCGCACAAAACTATTTACATGACTGTAACGAGGACTGCATCGGACATACGAAGGACATCCTTGGAAGGCTCTTTCCTGTGAGGGTTTTTCCATGGATTGCTCTAAGGAACATGCCACCAGTAAAAGGCAAGGGGACGACCTCTTATCTTGGCCCCAGAAGGTGACGGCGCAAACAAATCAGGCGAACAATATACAACAGCAACAACGGAAAAATGTCTCTTGCAGGAGCTGGGACAAACAGACGGCAGAGTCCTGGCTGCTCTGAGCTACTGAGTTCAGACGGAAGCCTACAGATAAATTATCCTCATTTGCTCTGCTCTGAAGGCATGGGAGGGAGCCTTCCAGAAAGCCCAAGTAATCTCTTCCTCGTGTTTGGAGAACTGGCCCTTGTTCCAGTACCACTTCACAGACAGGCGGGGAACAGCCAGCAGCCCTGACTTGCATTTTGGATGCTTGTCGGGGGTGAACTCATGGCACAGGAATCCGTGCTGGGAACTGCTGACATGTTTAAATGGAGAGGAACAAGCCAGACAAAGACATTAGTGTCTAAAGAGTGGAAATTACACTGGGTTACCTCTGTGCCACGCACAAGCCCCACCGGGGAGCGGGGACACGTTGCACGGAGATGCAGGAGCTGCCCATGCGGTGGGGACTGGGGATGGGAGAGGGAAAGAAGAAAGGTCCTTCCCCACCTCTCAGCCTGGGAGGAGCAGGGTGGCCCTTGGCTGGATGACTGCCCATGGCCGGGAGCGTCCCTGCATGCCCTGGCATTGGTACAGCGGCGCAGGAGTTGGCAAGTGGCTGCCCGAGCATGGGGTGACACCGGGCATCCCCTTCACCCAGGCTCCTCTGCGCCGCGGGTTTGCTCTGCCGCCCGGTTTGCTTGCTTTGGCAGGGTGGGCGGGCAGTTCCCTACCTGACATGAGGATGAATGTTTTTATTTCCAAACGCGGTGCCAGAACTTGTGTGCTTTAGCTGTTCTTTGTTCTCCTTTTGGCAGGGAGCGGGAGCAAAGGCGGGGGGGTGTCCCCTCCTTTTGTTTTTAAAATAGTAACACCAAGTCCTGGCTGTTGTCGTGAAAAAAAAAAAAAGGGGGAAGAAAAGGTCTCCGAGGGAGTTTGGTCTCCAGATGAGTGTGACCCACCTCCTCTAAAACAAGGAGGAGAAGTCCTCCCACAACTTACCACACAGCATCATAAGTCACTCAGTCCCAGGAAATACGCCAAGGCAACGCACCTTCCCAAGCCAAGGTTTTGTTTTTCGGTGCTAAGAGCTTTATAGCTAAAACCTTGAGGTACGTCAAAGGAATGAAAGCAAGCGGTCCCCAAAGCAGGGCAAGCCACCCTGGCTTCCCCCTGATGGGGCTTTCCCAGGAGTGATACACTCTGCTCCAGCACCGCTCCCAGCGCAGGCTAAGAGCCTTGAGGCCCTGGAGACACAAAACACCACCACAACCCTTCTGCTGAGCTGAACAAAACAGAAAGCCGGTCACTGAGCACACCCGCACAGGGAATAGCTTGCACGTCCCCATCCCTTTACACTGGAGGGAAATGTTTTCATCCAGGCACCACCCGGTTCCAGGTTCAGCCAGGGATTTCCAACCCAGGTTCTAAGGACGTGTTTAAGGACTTGTTTTATGGAGAGGCTTGTCGTGGCTTCGTCCACCTGAAGTCAGTCTCAACTTGCCGGAAAAAAGACTGCAGGGCAAGCTGTGGCTGCGCAGTGGCCACTGACAGTTCTGCTTTCCCCCCCGTCTTCATGGGTGCAACCAGGTGGGCACTTGCATGAGAGAGGAGGGATAATCCCCTCTGCAATTCCATTGGGATTTTTGTTTTATGCCTGAGCCTCCTCCCAGTGCTATGAGGGAAAGTTTCCTTCATCAAAAGGAACCTCTCCCGTGCCCTCAGCCCATCACATGTTATTGCCCAGTATGCACAGCTCGCTTGGCATAGCAGCCTCTTGAGTCCAATTTGTTTTGGGGTGTACACATCTATACAAAATGTCCTGTCACCCTGTCACCAGAGCCCTCAAAAGGCGGTGAGTTTTGCAAGGGCCAACTCCCCTCGTAAACCAGCAGCTGCACGACTTCATCTGTCTGCTCTCTGGGGCTGCCGACTCGTCGCAGAGGGGAGATGGAGGCTGGACCGTGGAGGAGCGACACCAGCCAACACCCGCAATGATCCTGCCACCCTCTTTGCCTGAAGTTAACAAAATCCTCCCTAGGTAAGGGATTGCTCCAAAAGTTCACCCTTCGCACTTTCCCTACAGCTTCAAGAGAGACATTATGGCTGAGAGCTTCCAGCAAGAGGTCTGCATTTATTCAACACTGTCAGACATTCAGACATCTCAAAGCCGACAGTTTGGGATCCCAGTCGTGCCAACCCCCGTGTCAGGCTCCTGCAGCTGGCCATGGAAAATCAGAGGCACAAGGTTCACACCACTCCTGCTCGACCTGAGGGCCACGTGCAGGAAAGAGCCCCCCTGTGCTTGGCTGGCTGCTGCCTCCCGCCCTGCCTGGCACTACTAATCTAAAAAATATCAAAGCTATTTACCATAAAGAAATCTATTTAACCTGGCCTGTTGGGAACTGTAAGGGCATTGTCTCCAGGCTCTTCTGTAACTTTTGGGTTATATTTCGAGGAGGTCCAGCAGCACAGGCGCAGCTCTATGTAGATTAAGAAGTTACAGGCGGTAACTCCCCAGCCTCGGACTAAAGGGGTTTTCACTATACTGGAAAAAACAGCTTTGCAGGTGGCATTACCAAGTGATGTCGGTGAAGGGCAGATACGTGCTCTTCTCATCTGCTGGCAAGGAAGTGAGCACACAAGCTGTCAGGCCGAAAGCTGAGCACGCTTCCAACTCTTTCGCATGATCAAAGCCCTCGCCTGCTTGTGCCACCCTGGCACCCTGCTCTCCCCCAACCCAGCTCTGTGGCTTCTTTCCCTCCCAGAAAACACACGAAGTTGACCGCTTGTGCTCCTGCACACACAGCAACAGCACGTAGTCTGTGTAAGCAGGGAATATGCACGAGGTGTCTGATGCAATTTAACACTTTTTATTTAAAACCTGTTTCAGCATCAGCAAATGCTGACTGATTAGCTGTTAGGCAGCAAATTATCTAGTGACTCTGGAAATATATTCAGTGAGGAGCAGCACCGTCTTCCTTAATCGTCCGCCACATGGAAAAAGCCGAGCAACTGTCAGAACCAACTCTAAAAATCAACTTTCAGGGATTGCTGCAGCACTCTACTTCTGTTTCAGCCCTCTTATCGCTTGCTGTGGAGCACGATGCCCCAAGCTGAGGGTGGGATACAGGCCAGAGGAGTTAAACCCTTCCAGCAAGCACCCACAATTGGTCAGTGGGAGAGGAGTGCTGGGAAAACAATTTTATCTGCTGTATGTTTAACTTTACTTATCTGAAGCTTAAAGCAAACTCTAGGCTTTCCCCATCTGTCAATAGAGCTTCATATGGAAAGAACAACATAGGAGAATTTAGTGCCAACCCAGAAGGTCAGAGGATATACTGTGTTTAATTAGATTAAACAAAAAATGACTGACGAGCTCAGTGTTTGCTCTACATTTTCCCTCTAGCATACGGCATTCCTTTAATGTCTGTTTGAACGAGACGTGCCTTTCTGGGACTGCCTGTTGCCTCCCTTTTCCCTTTCCCAGCGTGGACCCTGGTGGAATTTGACTGGTGTTACTCCCCGTGCACAGAGCCAGCAGGGTGCCTTTCCCTTTCCATGCATGCAGCCAGAGATAGGTAGTAACTGATTTAACTTGCTGAAATTATGGTTTCCTATGGTTTTATGGGACCAAATGTTCCTGGAAATAGTGGGAGCTGGACCTGTATTTCAGTGCTTTTTATTAACTACAGCGTGTACCCTTAGAGGTAAGATTTCACAGATGGGCCAGGGAGTTGGAAAGAGTGGAAGCAGCATTAAAATAACAATTTTCCCCAATTCTGAAGGGAACTTCAGCCCCTTCCTCCCTGAAAGATCCCGAAATAGCCTAGGATCAGAAGAGATGGAGGAAAACTGACGAGACAATAGCGTCACCAATGCTCACCGCTTCCCTGACTTGTTGCATCCCAGAGGCGCGTGTGTGTGACACTCTGGCTTTCCCTTCACTCAGGAGAAAGCTGCACTGCTGTGGCACTGTGACATCCAGCCACCCCCAGTGCTCCTCGCAGAACTGAAACTCCCGGCGGGCCAGGCAGCCCCACGGAAACCTCGCCGGCTGCTCACTCCTCGCCAAGCGGAGCAGCTCAGGAGAGGCACCGCGTTGGCCCCTGCCCTGTGCCCAGCACCACCACTCGCTCCTTGGGTGCTGAGGTGACCCCCCCAAACACTCTTCTGTGGGTGGGAGGTGCAGCGGACCCTCTGCACTCTGGTTTCACTTCCAGCTCTTCCAAAAGGAGAAGCGCAGCCGCAGCGCTGCAGCAGCAGGGGCCCCCGTGGCTTTCAGGACAGCTCAGAAGAGCTCTGGGATATTTCACTCACAAACAGAAGGGTCGGCAAGTTGCTCCTCACGTCTGGAGCCTTGCTGCTTTAAAAAACAACACGGCGAGCAGCTGAGAAGGGCAGACTTTGTGCCAGAGAGCCCTCTTCTTTAATAACTAAATAAGTGGGGGGAGCGTTTGCCCACAGAGTTCACTCCGTGTCAGCCTGCTCCATGGCCACGCATATGCAGCCAAGGAAAAAGAGGCCATTTAGTTTTCCATGTTTAAAAGAATGAATGTGTTTTCTTTTGGTCTTTAAAAAGTAGTTAAGGTTTCCCTAGTGATGATTGTTTCCCTTGACTGGGAAAAACCTTGTCACTCCAGCCACGGCGGGGAGGCCAGCTTTCTTCATTGTGCTGGGCGCTGGGCACCAAGGGCAGCGGAGCAGAGCTGGCAGGTACTGCGGCATCCCGGCGTGTTGGCAACCAAAACGCAGGATCCCGTCCGAAAACCCTCCCATGATGTGCTCCAGAGTGCGATCACTAAGGTGGCGCAGAGCTGGGGTTACACTCTGCTCGGCTTTGCCATCTCCCAGCCCCTTGAACTTCTCCTTCCAATCAGGCAGTAAGAGAAAGAGCCCAGTGACTGACTGCTTCAGTATGCACCAGGTTGTGATCGCTGACCCCGATGCTGGCGGCAAGCAACAGCCCAAGTTTTACATCATCTTCCTCCTGTGCAAACTCCCCTCATCCTCATTGATGCATTTGCTTCTCTACTGCACAATGGCTAAATAGCCTTGTTTTGGCCAAAGGATCAGCTTGCAACGGCAGGGCTTTGGATCAATGGGCATTTTTTGGTTTGGTCACACAAGACATTTAATAAAAATTTCAGCAGCTCCCCAAAACCTGGCAGAGGCAATGCCAGTCAGGCTCTCACAGCTCTTGTTCAGCAAAGATAAAGTAGCGTCAGACTTCACTCAAGTTAGCATAAGGAAATTTAAGTTGATGACCGAAAGAAACTTCTGGGTACCTAGGAGTCCAAACCCCTAAGTCCCACTAGATAAATTATTTTGATGGCTGGGGTGTAGAAGCTTCTGCTGAGGCACAGTGGCTTCTGCTACTTTACAAGGCCTCCATCTCATTTAGAGAGAGACAAAAATCCTAATATGTACATTATTTCTTCTACCTCAGATGCTTAGTTTTTCAGAATAGTCTTATTTTAGCCAGTAAGGATCTCTCACAGGACAGAAGCCCCTCCCTTCTGGCTTTGTGAGGAATGCACTTTTCTCCAGGGGGACCAGGGTTTCACCAAGATCAAAGATCTGGGGTAGAGGGTCACACAGATAAAGCTACTGCCTTCTCTGCCATCTGCAAGAGATCAGCATGTGCAGTTAAGGAGCCTCGATAAAAACGCCTGAAAGCCAGGAACATCTGCTCAGATCATCAAAAAAATATTCCAGTGTATTGAAAAAAAGAAACCAAACCAGGAGATTGTTGCAGGCTCCCTCTTCCTGTTTGTGATGGAGGCAAGGAGGATTAGAAGCGATGAAGGCAGATGAGCGAGTAGCAGTCCTTTGGACGGACCGCCCCATCACAGCGGAAAGAAACAGCGTGGCGGTGGGAGCCAGCTGCAGAGATTTCACCCGTCGCGCATAAGGACATTTGCAACCTTGTCACTTGCAACGCGCAAGCAGAGCGTCGCAGCGGCACGGGATCCACCTCAGTGCCACGCTCAGGGTTAATCACTCCAGTGAGGAGAGACGGTGTGAGACCTCTCTGTTCAATTTGGCAAAGAAGGAAAGAAGCCGAAATAGCCTGAGAGCGAAGGCAAAGCCTGCATTGGAGAGCTCAGAGTAACCGAGCCTCTACGCTATGGTCATCTCCATGAGAAGTCTCTTCCTGATGGAGAACCTTCCCTTCAGCAAAGCCGAAAACCCCCTAACGCAGGTAAACCATAACTGGCTTTCCTGTAAAGCTGGTTGAATTATTAATTGCCAGCATGAGACACGTTCAGTCTACTTTCCTGAGTGGGAACCGCTCCAGCTCTCTGGAAATGTATTTGTTACTCATTAAGTACACACACACAAGGTTTGTTAAGCAATCTTCAGCTTGGAGATGGTAAGTGAATAATTCAGAAACAGCTAAGCGCTTTCGGTGGACTGCTGCTTAAGCCATACAGTGCTTCTTCCTCAGCAAACAGCTAGCTTTTAAGAGCCAGCAGATTATAAAAATACTCGCTGGTAGCCAGAAGTGGGCCTTGGTGCACTGATTTGTGAGAAGAGTTCCTGAAGCGCTGCAGCCCATCTGTGCAACACGCTCGTGCACAGAGCTGCAGGCAGCCAAACCAGGCGTCCAGCTGAGAAACGCGACGTGCTGTCCAGAGACCTGACCCCGTATCGGGGAACATGTCATCGGCTTTGATGGAAACTGCTCCGTTTCCATCTGGAGACTTGCATTTGATCCCTTTCCCAGTTCCAGAGTATTTACCGCCTTCTTTCTGGTTTAAAACATCACCTCTGCTCATTGGCTTCTCCAGTAGCACAGCACAAGCTGGGGATGTGGGCTCCTGAGCCTGTGCTGGCTCTGGCACTTCTCAGACTCGCGCTGTCAGTGGGGAAGGATCCCCCACAGCCTTTCCAACCCTGCCACTGTAAATCCCAAACTGCTGCTAGCTCCCACACGCCCTCTGAGACCAGAAGACGTTGCCCTTCTCAACACCAAGCAACTGCACCAGTCCCTGGTCAGTTGATTTGAAGTGTAGTTCAGCAGCCTAAAGGCCAGAGCTGCAGTTTAAGATACGTAAGAGATTCAGCTCCTAAAAGTCACAACCGAGTGCCGCGGTGGGCGGTGATTTGGCAGGGCACAGCCTTCCCGTAAGAAACAACCTTTTCAAAAGAGCTGTGCTCTTACATGCCAGGGGGGTGGGACGGGAGCTGTAGGCTTTGCCAGGTCCTCCCAAGGGATGGCCCCAACCCTTGGGTTCTCTGGGAACACGGGTCCCTGGCACAGCGCAGGCTGGGCAGCAACACAGGCGCTCAGACCAGTGGGAGATGGTGAAGCCCCAGTTATTTTAAGTCTGTCTTATTCAGACTCTTCAATAGAGTTACTCACAGGATGCGGGCTGCCCAACACCCTCTTCTACAATTTGAAGGCACATTTTCAGGGATTTAAACCAGGGTGCTGCATTTACAGTCTGCATGTAGCCATTCTGGGTCAGAGACGCCAAACACATAAGTCACATCAACGGGTGGTACAAAGCGGCTTCTAATACTGTTTTCTGAGTCTGATTTCTTTCTGTTTGCTTCAGGAGGTAACCCAGAAATCTCGGGACTGGACCAGCCTGTCCAGGAGCTGTTCCCTTGCTCTGCCCACTCGTGGAATGTGCTTGCTGTTGTTCTGCTATTGGACCATAACTTCACCTTGTGGAATACATGAGTGAGAAACGCATCTCCGTTCCACGAGCAAGCGAAACGTTGAGATGTGTTTTAAGCGCCTTCGGCTGGAGTGGGAAGGCAGAGATGGAAGGAAAGAAAAAAAGAGCCAGGCTACGACTGTGGTAATTTGTTTAGAATAGAAAATTTTTTAAATTAGTCATAAGCCCCGAACATACCCACATTTACTGGGTATATGAAGTGTAAAAAGCTGATTTAGAAGAGCAGTTATAAGTTTCATAAACATGACTAAACTCTAAAGCTGAATGTTCAACAGGCGTGACCTTTTAATTCCCCTTTAAATCAGTTTAGCACTTTCATTTGTGTTTGGAGTCCCTCATGTTTGGATAGCACTTTAATGATTTAAAGTACTATTTAGATTTTTATTGTCTCTCCTGCGTTGGAGCTGGGACCGCAAATCCTCTGCTAAGTGGCTGGAGGAGTTTCTGCTTGCACAGGAGCTGCTGGGAGCACCAACCTGCCTCGGCCATGGTTCCCCAGCATCCCCAACACACCACCACGGGACAGGCCCTTTTTCCTAGGTAGCTCCTAAATATAATCAGCAACCAGAAAAAAACTCTCTGGGTGTGGAAGTGCAGGTCAGTTTTTGCAGCGCCCTGCATCCATTACTCCCAGCACTGGGGCTTGTGGGCACACACAGGGCTTCTCTCCACCAGAACGAGACAGACATAAGATTGTTTACCATGGAAAGGTTCCAAGCTCAACTTGCGGGCACACCAGAGACTTTCCAGTCCGCCAGCTTTCTAGCTGCACTGCCCCGAACAGGTATGGGAAGCATAACCCTTGCACTTTAGGAGAAGCTGCTCACAAGGACTCTGCTCTTGCTGGACACATACACCAGAGGCTTCACGGGAGCCAGGGGGTCCCTGGAGCACGGCAAAACCAAAGTACCTAAAGGGCTTCAAACGCCTTCACACACAGAGCACCTCATTCCCGGATCCCCACATGGAAGCACCAGGCTGCAGGCAGGGATTTCAGCCAGATGACCCTGTTCCCCATCCATGTGGATCCAGACTCCGCTGCACCCACGCTCCTTCAGGCGGGACGCTTGTCACCACCGCACCCGGAGCTCACCCAGCCTGGCGAGGACACGGGGTGGCACAAGCTCAGCGGAGCGAGAGCCCCGGCCGTGCGGGGCAGGACGGAGGGAGGAATTCCTGGTAACTGCACACTTCAGCTGCCCTCCCGGCCCATTGCAGCAGAAGGTCTGACAGCGAGCAGACCTCAGCGTGGCACTAGGAGTAATTTTTTTTCATCCTCTACTTCATTTTCATAGTTAAAACCCTATGCGCACCCCGTAGCCATTTTAGTTATGAGTCATTGAAAAATGCCAGCTTTAGCAACACGGCTCGACTTCTGCAGGGCCAGCTACATACGTACCTCTGCCGCCAAAGCCAATGTCCTGCCACGCCTGCCTGGTGCGAGAGCATCCGATGAGCGTGCTGGTGCCGGCTGGGCAGCCCCACGCCGGGAAAAGGCCTGCGAGGCAGTGGGGAAAGAAGCCGTCACGGCATCAGGGAAGGAGGTTTCTGGCTAGCAATGAGCCACGGGGTTTTCCTACGTTGCTTCTTTTACGCTGCCTTTGAAGCTTGTGCGTGGGGCTGCGAGCCCTGCTGCACCCCGGCACGCCCCTGAGCCCTTAGGGAAAGGGACGTGGAGAGGGTTACCCAACCCTATATCCCAGCACGGCACGCAGGGTTGGATTTTCCAGCCCAACCACGCACTGACACGCAAGGGTGGGGCGGGGGAAGAAAAAGAGGATTTCAGCTGTTAACTCCTAAGAAATTGAGGAAAAAACATGCCGCTCCTATATAGATGGCCCCGATATCCCACGAACCGGCGCACGCGACGCTGCTGAGGTGCCAGCTGGAGGGATGCTGGTTTTCTGGTGGGAAGAGGAACGCAAAGGCCGGTGAAGAAATTTGCCGCTTCGGCGCATGTTTACAGCCACGGGGTGCTGGGGAGGAAGAGGTTTCTCTAACCCAAAAGGGAAATGCTCATCTGAAACAGGAAAATGGAACTTTCTTTTGAGCATTAGTAATGGAAAATCACCTCTGCAATGGCTGCGTGTTGAATCTCTGGGTGTGCAGCGGGGAGAGGATGCTCGGTGGGAAACACCCCGCCCTGCTGCCAGCTCACTTGGGACCCCAGGTAACCCCAGGGGGCTGGTGCTGGCATAGGAGCAAGGAGCAAGAGCTTTTGAGGGGGAAACCGCTCAGCCAGGGCAATGGCAGAGTTACTGAGTGCCCGAAGGGCACCCCCTAAAACCCCGCCACGGAGGGGCTGGAGTACCACTGTGATGCTGGCGACGTGCTAAACACATAGAGCATCACCCAAAGGTGATCCAGGCAACTCAGGTTCATCATTTATGAAGACAGATCCAACTGCTTCCATTTTTTTTTTTTAAAGTGAAATTGTTTCTAAACTATTTCTCTTTAAAGAGGCTATTTTTAGGGCAAGCAGCATGACATGGTTTTTATGGATACAACTCCAGTGCCAGCAGCCTCCAGGTACTGATTTGACAAACCAGCTTTTTGACGATGAGCCACAAAAATCTGCAACATCCTTTAAAGAAGCAGAGATCACGGGTTTCATATTAAAATCCTGATAGCCTTTCTCAGAACAGTGCTGTTATGGTTGAAAAGGACACTCAAGACGTTCTCTGGTCCAAAAAAAGGATAAGAAGATGAAGGGTGGTTATATCTGGCCATATAATTGTGAGGGCACTGGCAGAAGTGATACAATGAACCCATTATAAACACGAGTGTAGCAAAGCCAGAGTTTAGCTCATTGTGTCTTAGCACTTCTAAATATATTTTGTGTTGGAGGAAGAGCAAGGGAGAAGAGAAATGAATGTAGGGAAGGCTGCTGGTTCTCCAGGCGACCAGGGTTTTCAGCGTGGCATAAGCCCACGATCTCTGAGGCTGTGTCTGTGGGCAGCAGCTGGTTGCTGAAGCCCTCCTGCTGCAGGCAACTATGTTTAGCTCCTCTTAGCGAGGGAAGCAGAAGAGGAGGTAGAAAAACTTAGTCATCTTCTCCCCTCAGACATTTTGCTGTTCATTTACTTCAGCAGCACATGAAGCACTTAGTCACTTGGTCTCCGACAGGCTTTTTTCTAATTTCGTGTCTCCAAATCAAAATAAAAAGAGAAAAAGGAGGTTCCTTCCCAAATAAGCAGTGAGTGGAGGCGGCTGTGGGGATGAGCAGTGAGTGGCCAGGACTTCACCCCACACCTCAGCCGGCTGCTGCAGACACCCAGGAGAGGTTTGCAGAGCGCAGGAGGAGAGGGCAGGCGCTTCCTCTCACTCAGTGACAGCTTGATGAGCTGCTTCAGCAAGTCGAGGTGCAAAGCAACCTCCGCTCCCTCCGGAGCTGTGATCTGCTTCATGCCCCACTCACAGGCACTTGGTACCTGCCCTCACAGCCAAATTATCTGCAGTGTTGTAACACACCCCTCACGCTCCAAGTGTTTTCCTGCAGCAAGGCAAGGGGAACCATGCCACCTAAACCACATGCCCAGCTCGGACGTCCTCCATTCGCCAACCCAGAAACACCAACATCAGAGCAGCAATTCCTTTGGGGTTGGTTTTAGTAATGCAGCAACCATAGCTCTCAAATTAAAGGAGTCCTTAAGGCTGAAAACTTTTGCCAAAACTGACTTGCTCTAAGAGTACCATAGGAAAACTCAGGACAACCGGTGCCCTTCCAGATTCCTCTCACCCTCAGGAGTGCAGGGAGCCCTTGGCACTGTCCCTTCCTCCAGCGGTGCCTGTCGTCTGCCTGTGAAATGCAGGTACCAGCTCAGGCCCTGGCACCCAGATGCAGGCTGGTGCCAAGACACTGCCTTGAAAGGGAGAGCATGAACGACAGCAAGAAACAAAAAGCCTCTGAAAACAAGAGCAACTGAGGGCCAGGCATTTAGTTTCTCTACTCCACACAGCATCTTGAAGGGTTTGAGGACAGGGAGGCAATCTGCACAGCTCATCTTCTTCCCCTGTCAGAGCAAACCTGCTGGCATTTTACAAATGACTTGGGATGGGGTTTTTGGAGGGCTCAGGAGGCACCCAGATGGTTCACAGCTTCCTGTTGCTTCAGCTTTACTACAAAGCAACATAAACAGGTCTTCGTTCTTTGTTGATGTTTGATGCCGTACAGCAGAACACGCATTGTTAAAGTAAAAATAGGAAACGCTGTGGCAGCTTTGAAGAAATTCAGCATTTTTTCCTGTGCTGATACAAACACAGCGGCCAGGAGCCAGATGCCTCTCCCCTGCTTTGAAGACCGATGAAATTCTTTGCAATGCTCATAAATTACTGCTTTGTTAGCACCCGGCAAGCTCCAGCGGTACAAGCAAACCCTGGTATTTCCTTCTTCTCCCTCGTAAGGGAGGGGGGGATGCTTAATGCTACATTTCATGCCTGCGCGGAGACGGACAGTCCTGCGCGCCTATCGCCGAGCCGAGTGCAGGCGGAGGTTGCTAAGGCACCCGCTGACGCACAGCCGGGCCCCACTTCTATATTTTTTCCATTACACGGTGTTGAAGCTTGCAGAGCAAGAGGTAGCTTTCTTGAGCAAGCTATCGAGAGATCAGCAAAGCAGAGCAGGATCCTGCGGGGCGTGCTGTGTGCTACTTACGCTCTGTTTAAATAACGGGGCCAGAAATCTGCCTCATTCAGAATAAAAGTGCGCATGTTTTCAGAGCTGGCTTGAAGAAAGGGCACACCTACTGCTACACTTCTTGGAGTGCGAGTACGCCCAAGCTGAGTGAGGTGTGAGTGGAAAACCAAAAACTCCCGGTGGCCTTCCCTTGGGAGCACAGCAGTGACTCCTGGGCGAGGATGCACTGGCACCGTCCTCACTCCAAAGTGTTACACACAGAACCTGGATATGCAGGGACCGGGATGTGCGGCTGCACCAGCAGAGGCACCGCTGCCATTCCCTTTAATGGGGTCCCATCTGCAGGGATGTCCACCCCTGCTGTGCTATTACCCCCAGTGCAGTTTATAGGGGTTAGGCAGACCTTGGCCTTGCAGCACGCATGGAGAGCAGCAAGAAGAGCCCAACCAGCCACGGCCTGAGCAGAAACATGACCCCGTCCAAGAGCAGCCACTTGCTGTAAGGTCTCTCCCAGCTTTATGCTTCGGTGGCTCTAGGGGTCAGATCTCTCCAGGAGATGTTCATCTTAGTTCTTGAACTGATTTCAACCCACCCTCCAGCACTGAGGCTTCCCTCCCACCGCTGGGTGCATGGATGGCCATGGGGATGGTCCCTCAAGCAGAAGCGCGGGGCAGCAGCCTGCTCAGCCTCTGCACAAAGTCATTGTTACGTGACACCTCTGGTTACAACTTATTTAACTCTCACTGCAGCTCAAAGATGCAGGCCAGACTTCTGAGACATTAAAAGCCATCAGATGCAGCAATTTATGCAGTTTTAACCTCCCCACAGCCTCAGATATGGGCAACTGGGGATCATCAAGCCAATTTTTGTGCATACCCATTCCAAGTACAACTCGAACATTTTGCAGGATGGAGGATGGTCCCTAAAAGTCCAGCCAACTGTTGGACTGTTTTAAACATCTCCTCACGGTGTCATTTCATAGTGACAATCCACGATTAATATTTTAGGGTTAGTGTTTCCTCTTGGGTTCAACTATCACGCTGTGTTTGTAATCCTCTTTGTGCCTCCCTGGTGTGGGCAGAAGTAGAAATCTCGGTGTTTCATTCCCATGCAGGGGTTTTCTGCCCCGCACGGTTAATTCCCCACCGCTTTGGGGTACTGTGCAAGTACCAAGAGGCTGCAGCCGCTATTGCAAAACCACCCTGCTTAGCAGTGGGCTGCCTCACAGTGTGGCAATCCTGTCCTCACTGTCGGGGACCAGCAGACAGGCATAAAACTAAAGTATCAGTTTAGTGGTACTGAGTCATGGCTTAGGAAACCTTACCTTTCTGAAGGAAAAGAAAGGAAAAAAACACCTAGGCATTTCCAAGCTCTTACATTGCTCCTATTGTTGGTTAGGAATGGAAGGAAGTTACAGAAAGGCAGTTTCAGCTACAGGATGATCTCTAGAAGTTCCCTATATCTCCCCTGGAGATGTCCTATCTGATAAACAAGTCCAGCTCTCTACAGAAAAGCCGTGAGACCTTCACAGTCTCAGACTGAATAGTACCAAGATCGACTTAAAATCGCAAGTTACCTTCCAGTACTTCAGCTTGGAGCTAGTTGCTTTTCGGTGACTTTGCTGAGCTCCACTGCCTGGCTGGCTACTATTGTTTGGAGCCGCCTTTTGGCCTGTGGAGGATAAGATCTAGCTTTTTACTGCAAAGTCACAACTACGTGCAATAGCATATGGGCTGCCAGAGCCTCTTGGGGATGTAATGTTAGAGGCTCCCTGGCCTTACATGGAATGAGAAGGAGAGATTTGCTGAAAATAAGCCATACCGCTTTGCAAATGCGGTGTCCCTGTCACATGGCAAGCTACTAATAAAAGTGATATTTGCATTTTTTTGCATAAGACCATTTTGGATTCATTGTTCCTTCACCTGCACAAACAACAAGACTCTGCATGAAAAACAAGTCACAAAGCTACTGATGAGAAAGTGGCATTCCTGATGCCACAGCTACAGAAATTACTGAAAAGGCTTTGTGTGCTCCCGCTATGAGCAGGCAAAGCTCTTCAAACCGTGGCCACCATGAGACATCTGAGTCCCAGTGACAGCACCATCAGTGGCGGAGGCTCACACCTCCTTGCCACTGCTACACCAGCACTATATGGCTAGGATGCACGGCTAACTAGGGACATGTCCCCAGGACACCATCGGGGAGGAGGTTTCATTTTCCCTCAGTCGGCATCTCCAAGATGGCCAAGCAAAACCGGTGCTGACACCCTTCTTGAGTGTAGGCCCCGGGCCAAGAGCACAATTGCCACCCCGGGGTCAGCTACCAACTGCACACCAGCACTCACAGAGCTCTGCGCAGGAGCTATGCAAATACTATGGCTAAGTCCTCTCCGTTCCTAATCACAAATGTAATTGTCTATTCAAAGACCTTGTGCACGTAGCTAGTGATGTCCTGGCCCCTTGCCGCCACCCGCTTGCCCTGGTGTGACGGGAAGGCAGGGACCCTGAGCACCCAGCAGTGCCATCGGCGTCAGCTGAACCTCCATCTCATGAAGGCAGATGTAGAAAACCTCACGAGACCTAAACCAACAAGTGCTGTTGCCCTGGCAGCAGTACTAAGGATGCAGCAGGTGAACCAAAAATCCATAAATAAAAGTATTTCATCTTGGCCAACATACGTCTATGGAAACTGCAGCACAGGTCTATCCCTCTCATGTAGTCATGGGGGCGGCATGGCAACTTGGAAGGTGTCCTATTTTATTTAGCTTATAAACAACCATAAGCTTTTCAGGGCATTACAGTCAACCATTCTGGAATGGAAAAGTTTATAAGCTGGAAACAGTGTCTCGCTAATGATCTAAGGCATTTTTAATAGCCGGGGTGTTAGAGGCACCAGCAAAAAATGTGTTGATGAGGTGATTATTTGTGACATCCACCAATGTGCCAGACAACAACAAAGTGCTCACAAGTCAGTGACTAGCACATCTTGGAGCGTGGTTAGATTAGGGCAGGGTGGAAGGAGAGAGTTAGGTTTTCTGTAGAGAGCTGTAGTTAAAAAAATGGTCATCAAAAGCATGTGAAAAATGCTAGCTATAGCAAGCAGCTAACGGAGTCTCACTTGGAAGACGCAGATCCCATTAAAGGGTTGCTAATTTGAGTTCAAGCAGCTTCAAAGGAAAGGAGCAGAAGTACTCACAGAACCAAGGATCTGCACAAAATCAGGAGGGAAGCTGCAGGGCTGTTTCAGCCACACAGCAGTCAGCACTGGAGTTTGGGATTGGCAACAGAGTTCGGTTTCGAAAGGAAAGCTTTAGATGGAAAGGAACAGCTAACACAGTCGTGGGGCACGCTCCTTCACCCCACAGCACTATCGCTTCCTCCGATTGAGATGAGGACAATCTAACAAGTTATCTACTCCAACGGACTGGTCTTGAGAGCTGGATTAAGTGAGTCAGTCCTGGGTCTTGTCAAGCCTCCTAGTCCCATTGGAAAATATGAAAAAGCTCTCCCCCTCTTTAGACAACCCTGTCCTTTGTGCACTGGAGATCCCGTTCAGGTCACACGGGGCCCTTTGCCGCTCCTGTGCCACACTTGGGCCACGACGGGAGGGCTGCGATTTGGGGGACCCACGCTGCCGCTGCAAGGCACTAAGAGCAGCTTGCACATGGAGAGCACGGGGTACATTCGCCCCCGGATGATTTTCCTTTTGCAGAGCCTTGTTTGAACCACTATCCAGAGACACGTAACGTGTCTTCAACTTTTAAAGCACTAAGGTGTAATTTAACCTTACAATAGTTTTGATCCAATGTAAATTAAATCCACAGGGACAACTTGTGCCCCTCAGCCCTACGAGAAAGCAGCTACAACAGCCAAGCATCCCACACTCATGAGCCATTAACACTCGAATAAGGGGAAGGAGGGCAGAAAGAAATGGAACAAAAAGCCTGAGATGGAAGTATGTCCTAAAAGCCCAGGTCTGAGCTTTGCCTTTTGGGTGGCTGCAGACAACAGTTGCTGCATACATTTGCTGTGTGCTTTCTCAGCTGCACACAGTGATTGAGAAAGTTGTTACCAGAGCTGTGATTACTTGAATTAAACTGGCATTTCAAAACCAAGCAGGGGCTCACTGTACACTGTGCTACATCCTCTGTATACGTGGCTGAAGACATTTCCCTCCCTGACCCATTCCTACCCCATCCACACAGCACTTGTTTCTCCCTCTCCTCATTTTCTGCTGGACAGACACCAGGGACTCACTCAGCACCTCGCTGTAGCCGTCTCTCGCAACAAAGAGAGCCAAAAAAGAGCAAGATGCTCACTGCATCCCGGAGCCCCATGCCCCATGGCAGGCAGACCTGCAAAGCTGGGGCGTGATGCTGATGGCGTGCCCAGCAGCCAGCTCCATCCTCGGTCCACCAGCAGCCAGAATTTGCTGTACTATCACTTTGGCACACTCCTTCCCTCGTTGGCAAGACAGGACAGAACTAAACTTTTCCACTGAGACTGGTAAACAAAGACTTTGCTTTTTTTTCCCCTGCAACAAAGTTTAGCCCAGGAAGTCACATGACAGCAGCTGCATCCAGCATGTATATCCAAAATGGCTCGAGCTGCTAGAGGCGTGTGGATGTACAAAACCTGATACAGGACAAAGCTCTGCCCTGGAAATGCACTTCCACCAGTGCCACAGAAGCGCACTGGAAACATCCTGTCCTTCCACACGAAGGCCAAATCTGTTCCCTGGCTGACGTGGATTCCTCGGCACACGCCATGTACCAGGGGACACATGCTGTCACTGAGACCTTTGGAGCCAGCTGCGTGTCAAGGCTTTCCCCACCGCTTCCCACAGCCCCCAAACACCTTCCCCTGAATTGTCACCCGATACACAAAAGTCACCCTCAGCAGGACACTGAAAAGTGGGTATGGGAGCTCTGCCGCTGGAGGAGCCCGGCCCCCACAGTCAACCCGCAAAATATCTGTGCTCTGGGGCATGGGGAAACAACGAGCAGTTTGCTCAGGGGCAGCAAAACCATAGGGATTTGCTGATGGTCGTTTTCTGCTATTAAGGCAGTAAATCCATTTGACAATCCACCAAAATGCCACAGAAAAAGAATGTGAGCTTAGGGAAAATAGGGAAAAAAAAGGTGTTATTAGACCAAAGTATTTTCCAGTGATGTTTAGAGGCAGTTCTGAGCCCAGCACTGATCGGTCAGAAAACCTGCCACCTCGAACCCGTGCCAGGCTACCCCGGCAGCTATTGTGCTTCCCCTGGGCTTCTCCCTGCACAGAGATTTACAAGCTCCAAAACACCAGGAAATTAATCTTGAGCACTTGAAGAAGGCAGCAAATACAGACTGTGCCCTTTCCCCTTCCCAGGGAGGAAGGCAGGGTAGGAGGTTCAAGGGCGACAAGACAACAGCACAAGGTGATGACTCGGCCGTCTGCTAGGCCGGCGTTGTCCCGAGTCTGCATTTTCCGTGTTGAAAAATAATTTCCATCAATGCTGTTATTACTTCATCTCCACTTGTGCTCCTTCTCTTACCTCTTTTCCCGAGTTGGTGGGCTTTTCTGGACGTTTTCCGATGGAGGACATTGTCCAAATAACCTTGGAGCAACGTAAACTGGCCAGGTGAGCAGATCTTTGGTGGCACTGCTTCTCTTAAACCTGAACTCCTGCTGCTGGATGCAAAAGTGCCTCCAGCATGGGCTGCTGCCAGAAGACAGGATCCAGAACTTTGTGATCCTCTCACTGAGCAATGGGACATTTCCAGCCCCTATATTGTGGCCACCCATGTGAAGACAAAAAGCTCTGCCCTTATTCCCGGTAAAAGCGTAGACATGGAGGCGTGGTGCTGGAAAACTGTTGATAATCCCATTTCTCATGAATCTGGAGGTTGTTGCCTCAGCTGGATCCTCTTCGCTGGAGTCTCCTAACATGCTCTTGTGTTGCAACACGCCACGGCTGCCTGGCAGGAGCCAGCAAGAGCCGACTCCGATATTCCCTGCGGAAACGAGCTGTCAGGGCTGTGAGGCTGGGATGACGGGTCCCAGTTGTGCTGTGCTCCCCGCGCACAGCCTGTTCCCAGGCAGGATCCTCGCACCAGGTACTTTCCCCAGGTCCAGCAGGCAAACTGTTCTGTACTGATCCCAGCAGCCCATTTCGGCAGCGGCGAACAGAGCAGCTAGCCCAGGAGGCCAGCGCCTGCTTTCAGTGATTGGGAAGATGAGTCGGCATAGCTCAGGAATATCAAACCGCTCCTTCATACCAGGCATTCCCAGACATGGAGGTCCCAGGTCGAAGCCTTGCCAGACCAGCGGAGCACTCATGTCACACGAAGGACAATGGTCCCTCTTCCCATGGAAGACAGCAGCTTTCCCGGACTAGCAGTTGGCACAGAGCTTTCCAAAATACGTGGGTATCTTGTCTCCAGCCCAGCAGCCAAACCGTGTGGTCCCTATACACATCAAGCACCATCCCAGCCCTACTCAGGCCACAGGTACAGCAGCCCTGGTTTCTAATACCAACAATGAATAACCATTACGTAGCATGCACAGCAGTTCTCAGGCAGCCAGGCTACCTGAAAAACACCCCCCTAAAACCCACGAGCACAAGAAGCTCGCAGCGCACACAAGAAGCTCCCAGCACTGGGGAGAACATCCCCGCTCAGGGCTGGGCAGAAACTCAACTGCAGAACTGAGACAGAGAGGCATGCCCTGGCACTGGTGCCCAGCGCACGAGCTTGCTGTGGGGCCGGCAGCCTCACTGGAGCACGTGGCTTACCCCAGAATTCATCTTGAAGAGGACAACGTAGAACAAAATCTTTTGCAGGATGCATCCACGAAGAGCTTCTTGACGTGGCACTAGGTCAGACCACCACGATCCATCACAGCTTTCTGAATTCAAGGCCAGGCTGTGACGTGTACCGTGGCAAGCTGCAAACTGAAAGCCATGGTGATGACCCAGCTGAGGGGAAAGGCGGAATCAGCCCAACGTGTTGCGATTTCCACTCAGCCCTGTTGACTCCTGCAGTTACTGAGGTGGCACTGCCTGTTGATGTAACAGGGACTGACTCAGTGGGAACAAACCCCCCCCCAAGGGAAAGGTCCTTCTGAAATATTTGTTCCTATTATTTACTCTGAGGCTTAATCAGACATCTCTGCACAAAAATCAGCAAGTGCCTCCCTTGTAATTTACTGAAAATGAGATCACTGGCCCTGATTCACTTACAAAGAGGTTCCTAGGAACTAAAATGCTGCAACAGAAGAAACTGAGCCCACATCCGTCACATCCCAGGACTGCTGCCTCCTAAAGCACATATTTTAAGTGCTTGAGCCTGAAAAATCAAGTTTATTTTCTTTTCCTGGGACACACTTGCTCCAGCTGCAGCCAGCAAACAGGGAAATGTGAGAATATGCATTTTCTGCTATGGCTGCATAAAAAGTCAGGTGGTGATGAACTGTGTATCCACGCTACATGCATCATCAAGATTTACTATTAAACACAGAGCTCTGAGAAGGAAATGTTGAGATTTGGCTTCATCCTTCCAGTCTGACGCAAAGCTTACTTTGAACTTGAAGCTCTTCTTTTCACTCACTATTGAGCGTTAACATCTGCTATTTCTATGGAATCCAGAGGAAACTTTGCAAAGAGCAATCTAGCAGACAGCCATTTAGCACAACCACATTTCTAAACTGCAGAGCAACCATATTAAATTAACCTGCCTTCAACACACACACACACACACACACACACACAGAAGAACAGGAAAGACAGAGGCCCCAACACCTCAAGAGCTCTAGTTTGAGATTAGCGTTTCACACAAGTGACATCTTTTCAAAAAAATAAGCAGTAGGTATAAAGCCTAGTCCCTAGATTGATTCAACTCTACCATTACTCTAAAAAAGCAATGCAAAACCACCAACCCTCACATCGGTCATGAACAAAAAGAAAGTCACTGGTTTGTCCGGAAAGCCCTTGTTTCCTCGTTCCCAAAGGACGTTTTCAAGGAAAGTGGTTCAGTTGCAGCTGAGCTACCAGCAGAGAAATGCACAGAAAAGAAAGCTACAGCTTCCCCGAGAAGCAGCTCTCGAATGCCATTCCCATCTGACGAGTTTCCCCTATTGCGCAGCTTCCTTGAGGTTTGTCTTAGATTTTTGATAAGATACTGGGCGCTTACATACCATGGAATTGTCGTCTGCGAGAAGAGTGACTACCTGAGCATTAGAGCCTTTGCATCAGGTTTTTCAGAGGCACACAAGTGCTTCTCTCCACATTACACACTGTTACACACTGTTACTAGGTTCAGAAGTTTATGAACCTACACAGTGCCCTCATGCTGTTATGTTTGTAAGACTAGTGTCCCCTCTGAGGTGCGGGACATGAACAAGCAGGTACCTACAGGAACCCAAACCCCCACCCCAGCCCCTGAGTGTAGGGTCAGGCACGCGGACGCGACAGCGAGACAGCCGTAAGTGCTGCAGCCCATGAGGAAGGAGGCAATCCTGATTTGCAAGGCGGTTGCTCATTCCTGTCTCCTCCTTCCGCCCCCATTTTCCTCCAGTAGAGCAGCCCACACGCAGGAATCCTTCACAGATGAGATAGATCCTACAGCCAGCACAGAGAGCTGGGACCTCAGGGATGGAGAAATGCAACAGGGCCACGCATCCAATGCAAGCCTGAGGTGGATTTTCGACCTGTGTTCCTGGGTGGTGCCCCACAAGACACCAGGAACACATTGTAAAGTCGTTATAACCTGAGAAGCCTCATCCCTACCAATCTCATTAATCAATCCCTCTCAGAGAGAGGCAGTAATTTCCATGATATGCCATCAAAATCCTTCCTCCTCTGCCCTGCACGGGATCTAGAGGCGCTTTACATACCATAGCATCTGTGCCTGGAGCAACAGGCAGAGCACCTGCCTCGTGCTCACCTCTACACTCCACCAGTAAATCCTGTATTTCACATCCCACAGACTTGGACTTGTAAATCCAAGTGGTGAACTTGTCATTTTTAGTTTTATTCATCCTTTCTGCACCAATTCTCCCCAAACATCCAAGGTGAGCCCCCTTAGGCAACCAGGACACAGCACTGCATCGCCAAAAAGAGCCCTTCTATTTCAAAGGCTACGGCAGCCATCCCTCCCAGCAGGTCGCTCTTGTTTTCCTGGGAAGTGTGGCAAGCGTTCATCCCATCTGAAGAGAGTACTGCACTCCCGGTCTGTCAACCCCATCTCTCTCTGATGATGTGGGACATCCATTTCTCCATCCCTGTGGGACAGCCATCCACCACCACTGAGGGCCACCGGTCCATGGGCTCTGTCACTGCCAGAGCGGAGGGGTGGGCAGAGCGAGTGGCAGTCCTTCACGGTGAGCATCGGCATCATGAGATCATAGAATTATAGAATGTGTTGGGCTGGAAGGGACCTTTAAAGGTCATTTAGTTCAAACTCCCTGCAGAGAGCAGGGACTAGATCAGGTTGCTCAGAGTCTCATCAAGCCTCACCTTGAATGCCTCCAGGGACGCGGCAACTTGTTCCAGTGTTTCACCACTCTTATTGTAAAAAACTTTTTCTAACATCTAATCTAAATCTACCCTGCTCTAGCTTAAAACCACTGCCACTCCTCCTGTTGCTACACAAGCTTCTGAACAGCCTCTCCCCAGTTTTTCTGTAGCCTCTTTCAGGTACTGGAAGGCTGCTATAAGGTCTCCCTGGAGCGTTCTCCAGGCTGAACAACCCCAACTCCCCCAGCCTGTCCTTGTAGGAGAGGTGATCCAGCAGCAGGGTGTTTCCAACGGGCTGTCCTGCAGGCGTGGGCATGGAGTGCTAAGGGCAGTGACTGAGTGATTGAGGGCTAACAGCAGTGACTGAGACAATGTGAATTTCCCTCGCCACTGCCAGTACTTCTGGAGGTGGCCAAGGCACGCCGAACAGCCAGCGCAAGGTAGCTCCAACACAGAGGGGCAAGGGATGACGGAGAGAGGCTAGCACTGGTGTGATTTGAGGAAGAAGAGGAGGTAATGCAGAGCTGAGTGCACCCCTCCCCCCCCCCCGCCAAGTGAATGTCCTCAAACAGCCGCTTCTTTTGTACGGAGCTTGTTCCCCACCCACTTAATGCCAAAAACGCCTTGCACTGGTAAAATAGCTTCTTACAAGATCGATCAAGTGAATTTCAGCCGCAACTGAGAACAAAAAATCTCTCTGCAACTCAAGCCAGTAAAACCTAAATCGCAGGGTGGTGGGGCTGTGGGATGCCCTTCTGAGCACACAAGTGGGTTAGGGGAAAAGAAAACCAAATCTAAAGCCCACAAAGACATTACAGTTCATGTTCAGAGACTGCACAAATATTCCTTCTTGCAGCGTTTCTATCATGAGAATAAGCCAAATCAAGTAAACAATTTTGCCTCATTCCGAAAGCATTCTCCGCACCTGCCTATAGCCAGTGGCCCACAATTTGCCTGATGCAAAACACTGCACTGCCACGGGAATGAGCATCCTCAAATCCCACTCATTTCCAGGGAGCGCAGGCACTTGGCACCCCTGAAACCAGACCTCCCTCCTCCCCTGTCACCCTGCTTGGTGGCACTCAGGCACTTTACCCACCCAAACCTCCCTCTGCTCCCCTCTCTCTGTCACAATCAGCTGTGCCTCAACCTTTCTGAGCACCCCTCATTCCCCCCTGTCCACCCCAGCAACCCTACCTGCAACAGGAATCCCCACAGCAGCTGCAGCAGCCCATCGTCACTGATGTACCTCGGGTCCTCCTGCATGGCAACCCTGCTGGGAAAGGCTCTTCCCTCACCCGCTGGCAGCCCAAGGCGTGGCGAGCCCCAGGAGAAGCAGAGCTCCAAAAATTAGGTGCTCTCCTGCCTCATGTTTCACTCCTTGAGCTCTGACGACAGGTCTCTGCTGTGCCCAGGAGGCTTTATAACTCACAGGTGGCGATTCCTTAAGCTATAGGCAGTTTTCCCAGAGGTTTCCCGGATCTTCTGTACCAGGCTATTGCCATAAATCAATCGCATTGCTTAGTCACCTCTATTTGTCCAGCCGGTGCCAAGGCTGACCTGCTATTTCACAGCATGTACTGTACAAATGAGCCAGTTCCTGTAAATTAGATGCACCACTGCAAACTGAATCGCTTATTGTTTTCTACGTCAACTTGTGTCCTGCCGGACTGGAAGAAACATACTTTACAGTCATAAATAAGATAAAGAACGCAACTGAGTTACGGAGTCATGCCGCCTGACGGAGGACCATGCGTGCCTGGGAGACTGTGGTGTGAGTCTAGGGAGTGAGGAAAGGGGAGTTCTGAACAGGACTCCCAACCAGATCGCAGGCACTGCGTACGCTCACCGAATGCTGCGTTCTTCCCTGAGGGTCACTAGGCTGGAGTGCAGAGGGCTGAGACCCTTCACGTGCAAGGTTTCCTGTCCAAATCTTCAGCCCTGCCTGTCTCAAAACAGGCTACAAAACAGAGGTATTCAAAGTAAACGGTGCTAAAGGAAATGCTGACCTCTCTCTCTGCCAAGCCATCCTCATTTCTAAAATGGAGCACGCTTCGACTGCCCAACAGGGATGCTGTCGAGGATGCTCGGGACGTGATTATTCCCACAGAGCTGAGAGCCCTGGAAGTGAGACAGTGTTTGCACCCCACAATTCCCAGCAGACGGCTCCCACGCCTGCCCCAGACACTCACCACAATTGTAAACATGCTCACAAATAAAAGCGCTCAGAGCCTGGTGGGTTTCATCTAAACAAAAGTACAGAGAGCCCTAAATCAGTCAGGAGAAGATGCTGGGTAGTTTTACTTTCGCCACTGTCACGCTGTTCCCTGCTCTTCCCCAGGGGCTCCCAAAAAGCAGGGCAGCTTCTCCAGCGCTTGCAGTGGGGCCATATCCACCTCCTCACTGAACAGGACAAAAAAATTAGGTCAAGTTCTTTTCTACTGGAAAGGTTTGTAGTTCAGTTCTCCTTGCCATATTGATTACAAAACCTTATCTTTGACTTGTGTGCTGTATAAATAATAAACATTTAAAAACCTGGACGGCGTGTGGCAGAGGAGAAGAAATAATCAGGAAAGCCTACGCAGTAATGCTGCGATAGTGTTTAAAGTAAACAGGAATCAGCGCTTGTTTGTGGTACATCCTGTAAAATAAAAAAGATGAAAAGATGATCTATTACCACTAAGACTTTATAGTACAAATGTGCAATATCTAATAAAACCTTCTGCATTTCAGAGGCAAAGAAACTGTCTGGATCCTGAAAGATGCAAGTAATTTCTGATGGCTGCAGGCAGAAGTGACTGACAAAAACAGCCAAATTGCTCCCACCAAAGGACGGTGGATGAGAGTTACGAAGGAAAAATAGAGAAGGAAAAGAAGCAAAAAGGACAATAAGGACTAGCATAACACTCAGGAAAAAAAATCCAAATCCAGGGAAGCAATGCTAGGTCCCAGGTAGTAGCAACCACACTCAACAGCCAAGACCTGGCACACAGGCCCCTGGAGCAGTTTCCTTGTAGTAACCCCAACTCTGGGAACAAAGCTTCCAGAAAGCCTGGATGGAGACATCTTATTGATAACAGAGAAACCTGAGGGCAGGTGCTCGTGGTGCGGGATGTGCACCCATCACACCAGCCTTCTTCCAGACCATCGTGAGACATTAAGCAGAACTGGGTACCGGTCTAAGACGAAGTGAGGATGCAGGACTCGCTGCCCACCTCTGGGATTTGTAATGTGTGCCACCCGGGCTTCTGGGAGGCTGGTCTATGACAGCCATCCTAATGAGCAGGCTTTTTGTGTCAGGTGTTGTTGGTGAGAGCCACAGAGGTGCTGCGGGTTTAAAGGTTCACCAGCTCCTCCTCACCCCATAGGCTATTTGGACCTGAATTATTCGAGCAAGTAGGGTTGTTTGTCAATTCTATGAAACTAAAAGCAAAAGCAACCTTCATACCAGACCACATTCTGAAGTATTTTTCCTTTTTAACAGTCCTTTCTTGGAAAAAACTTCACCTGAATTTCAGTAAGAGCGTTGCTTTAAGTTTTGGAACTGGGTCCATGTAGTGTAAGTACGATGCAGGCACTGGCGATGCGTGGGTGGAAGCACTCACACAGGGCAGGAACCGACAAAGGAGGATGTCACTTCTGGTCGCTTAGATGCAAGAGCTCCTGTGCCCATCCACACCCCACACTACGGCATGAAGAATGTGTAAACCCCTTCTCAAACCACATTCTTCATCCCAGACAAACAGATTACATTTTTGGCTCTGAAGATCCAAGCACTGGCAACTGCACGTGCAGACGTGCTGCCCGCGCGTGCATGTGTGCCGCGGCACACGTATGCCGTGCGCGTTGGTAAGGTGCTCCTGCCATCCCCTGTGGCTGCAGCACACTAAGCCGAGAAACCACGCCGAGAAATACCGCTCGTCCTCCGTAACAGAAGCTGGAGTTCCTGGGTTTGTGCGTTCCTGCTCCTCCTCAAGTCCCTTTATAATTAACCTTGCAAAGGCCCTCCCACCCACACATCGCTGCACCTCAGGCCAGCGGGAAGGGGCTGCAAGAGAAATGCAAATCTGAAGAGGAAACCCGTATGTCCCAGTTTGAGGGTTGCAGAGAGAGATGTTTTTATCGGTGCTAACCTGCTCGCCTTGGCAAGCTGCCATGAGAAGAAGGAAATGTACTGCTTCTCTCTTCTTGCATGAGAGGTTAAGGACTCCCCTCAGCATGAGGCAGTGCACATCTCTGCGGTCACATACCCTTGTAACATCTGCTTTTGTGTCCGACTTCACCTGTCTGCTCCCTCAGCAGCTACTCTGGGAGGTGATCCTTGAAAGAGAAGATCCAGCACTGGCCAAATCATAGATTAATGTCATTCATAAAGCTAATCATTGCAAAGACCTGTACAGACCCTTGACTGAGAGAGATGAAACTCCTGCAGGGATCAGAAATGCTGCTTCTCCCCAGAGCAGAGCCTAGCAGGGACCTGGCAGAGCTCCCTGCCTGATGGCATGCTTGGAAAGAGCCAGTCCCACCAGTTGGAGGAGAAAATCCCAGCACAAGAGGAGTGGGGAATTTCTGTGGAAATCCTGGCACGGACAGAAACATCTGGCAGCCAGCAGGGTCCGAGAGACCTCCTGGAAGGAACATAATTTACTGGACCGGGGAAGCAAAGGACTACTGCTTGCCTGAACATGGGCAGAGGAGATGCTGAAGGTGGGGAGCGCATCCCTCCCCACGGGGCCGTAGAGCCCAATGGCACCCAACACGCAACAGCACTCAACAGGGCTGCATGGACTATCCAAATCAAGAGAAAAGTGATAAGGAACAACAGCGAATGCATGGGTCTCAGCAAGCAGGTGGTGCGGTCCCAGCAAAGCCTTCCCCTGGTAAGTAATGACGCATGTTGGTCCCCAAGACTCCTTGAGGATGCAAGCTGGCTATGCCACCCACCTTCTCCAACCCAGCAGATCCCTGGTCTTGTGCCAATGCATTAGTTGCAGCCTTCAAAACATCTCCTGCACCAACATGTGCCCATCACCCAGCTCTACGTGCAAATCCTGCTTTTTTCAGGCCAGCCACACGAAGCACACGGGCCTGTGTGGATTGGAAGCTGGGGCACAGCTCCAGCTCCTCAACTGCACAGCTCTCAAGTGAGGGCATATGATGGACTAACTACATTCTGGAAGTCTTGCTGATGTGCCTCACACCTTTCCTCATATTCTTATTCCAGACCTCAGACTTTCCCAGCAGCCAGGTTCAACTGCATTTTTTTAAAGGCTTCACAGCAATCTCTGGGTCAGTTAATGAAGCTTCAGCAGAGTTTCCCTCCTTACACAGAGCAGGATTGAAGTCCCTGTGCTGAGATGGCAACATGCAGCCATACACAAACCACCTGAGGGCCCAGGACCAGGGCTCAGTCTCTGAGTGAAGCCAACGCAGTGTGCAGAAACCTGGGTAACCCTATGGTCCTAAACACACCTTTAAAGGCTTTCCTGTACCAGTGTTTGATGCAACTGGAGCAAGTACAGAAGCCCATCAATAGAACAAGAAATAGTGGGTTTAAGTGAGAACATAGGAAGTTCCACCGCAACATGAGGAGAAACCTCTTTACTGTGAGGATGACAGAGCACTGGCACAGGCTGCCCAGAGAGGTTGTGGAGTCTCCTTCTCTGGAGACTTTCAAAACCCACCTGGATGCATTTCTGTGTGACCTGCCCTAGGGGATTCTGGTCTGGCAGGGGGATTGGACTAGATGATCTCTAGAGGTCCCTTCCAATCTCTAACATTCTATGATTCTATGATTCTACTGAGAGCAGAAATAGATGGATTAAAAAATTTAACACATTTAAGAGGAGTTGATGGACAGAGCCAACATGAACTTCCAAAGGGGACCTGAGCCATCACGCCACACTGCTTCTGAAAGGAGTCCTGAGATCACGGAATCACAGAATCATTATGGTTGGAAAACAACTCCAAGATCATCAACTATCAACCCAATATCACCATGACCACTAAACCACACCCCAAAGTGCCACGTCTACTCATTTTTTGGACACCTCCATTGATGGTGACTACACCACTTCCCTGGGCAGCCTGTTCCAGTGCTTCAGTCTCTCAACCGGAGAAGGCACCGAGCATGGCTGCTGCATGGTTACCCGTGAGGGGTCCACACCATGCCCACGGCTCTTCTCACTCTCTGATGATCCACCGCCCTTCCTCGCTATGTCAGCCCAGCTGTGCTGACCTCACTCTTGAGAAGTCAAATTATTCAACGACAGTCTATGGATGCTGAAGAGCACACCTTGGGCCAGGAGAGTGTGCGAGTATCAGCCCTGCTGAAACGTCAGGCTACCGGTTAGTCAGCTGCCATGGGCACACAAAACTATTTTGATCTGAATACACCATCCAGGAGTGAGGCAATATTCAGACATGATCTTTTCCAATTAAACTCCTTAGATATAACCACAATTAAGGCCATATAAAAAAGATTCTGAGTCTACTTCACTCCTTCTTGCTTAAAGAAATGTGCTCTAAAGACATCTACTGAAGAAAGTGTACCTTCTCACTCTCCTCAGACAAAAAGCCCAGCTGCATACCTTCAACCAAATATCCCATTACTTTGTTTTTCCACTTTTCTCTTCAATTTCTGTTACAATAAAGCATCACAAGTAGCACTGCCTCTCAACTAAAACTGCAGGAAAAGGGTGGGGTTTTCTAATATAGCCCAAGTTGCGCCTTATTTGTGTAACTGTTCACTTTGAGACAGCGGCCAGATCCTCAGCTGGTGTAAATGTGAGTGCTGGGCTGGAGCTAAGCCAGTTCAGGAGCTTCACACCAGGGGAAGAGTTTGTCCCTCAAGTTCACCAGTGCAGGATGCTCCGAGACATCCTGCTGACAGCACCCTCCCGGGAGCAGCCACGCAGCATCGCCGCATGCCCTGCTGGAGTTCACAGCAACTTTGGGGAAAAAACACACCAGTTTGGGTCCTGCTCCTGCAGTGCCTGCCACTGCCACGGGGCTAGTGCTAGCCTGGGGCTCACCATTTGTGATGTTAGGTCTAATGAGTCACAAAACTTTAGGCTTTCATGTTCTCAGGTGCTGTATTTAACAGAAACCTGGGCAAATGCTCTTATTCGGAGTTTCAGCTATGAGAGCAGCACAGCCTGTGTGGTCCAGGTTGGAGCAAATGTTGTTTGCTGTGTTTGCTCTCGGCTGTGCCTCTCTTTTACAGGAAGATGAAGCAGCACCAGGAGCTGCCTCCCCACTGGAACTCGGAGCCTTTCACCACCGCAGAAAGCCACAGGCCTTTGCCATGGGCCACATGGTGCCTCCGCAGCCCCCTCCCCTTCGCCGGGGCATAGAGAGGAGCCTCGGCGTGAAGACAGCCCCAGCCCATGGGCCACGGAGGCCGTTGTGCAACGCCGCCCACGCGGCACAGAAATCCTGTCCCGTTCCTTCCACACGATCGGCGTCTGGCCGCTGCTGAAATCCCACACGCGGCTGCGTACCTCAGCCTGCAAACCTGGCAGAGTGGGTGGCTCGGGTGCTCTCCCGGCCCCCGCTCCCCTTGGCACAGCTGGGCTCCGAGTATCCTGCAGCAGAGAGTTCCCCAGGGCAGCTCCATGCAGAGCAAACAATTAATTTTTTCTCCAAGTCTGTGTGCACATCCTTGCAATTTCATCACACAAACGGTATGTCTTTTTACCGGACAGGGTAAGCAGAAAGGAAGGAATGGAAGTTTTCGCAACAATCCTAAATATTTCACTTGAAGCCCATCAGTTTGCAGGCTAAATAATCCCATGTATAAACTATATGTATCTCTTGACCTCAGCCTTGTTCACCAGGACTTTTTCAGCCTTAGGGTTGATGAAGGAAGGCATAAAGTAACGTTTCACACAGGCTTCTAAACAAAATAATCTGGGAACTATTACAGTAATCAGAAACTGGCTTACTGGGTTTCTACTAACCTTCTCTGAACAGGTTTAAAGAATTCAGCGGGGTGATACCCTACAGTCTTGTGAAACGTGTTTCCACAGCTGACATGAACGTGGAAATCCAGGGACGGCTGCCTCTGTGCTGCTCCTGTGAGGGCTACCAGCAAGTGATCTCAGGACAGCCACCGGCCCTTGGAAAACCTTGTCTTCTGAGACCCCAGGACACAAAAGCAAACAAAAGCATAGAGAAGGGGGGAGGGGGAGCTCTTACAAAATTAACTGCACAAAAATAAGGCTTTCTAACCCACCTGCTGCCTCAGAATCAACTCTGTACCTTGCTAGTATTAGTTCTGATGAATATACATATTTTATTGAATTGTAAGACTAAGAGCATCCAGAGGGCATAAATATTGAGAGTATGTGACTCGGAGATCCGAGCTTCTCTAAGTGCTTTAGCAGGCAGAGGAAACGCGCAGCATGAGAATGAGCAGCCTGCAGTAAAGGACTGAGTGAAAGAGGAGTTCAATTATGGCTCATCAGACCCAAGCACTAAAAACGTTTGCCCTCACTAGATTAAAACTCTGTTCTCATCTGCAGTGGAGATTGTTAAATAAGCTCAGGGAGCACCAGAGACTCATGACCTCCATGAACAACCTAGCACCTCTTGGTGCAGAGACACATTCACAGCTTTTCTTAGAAATAAGCATCAGCCCTCGCTATAGTCCAACTGTGCATTCTCTTCTTGCCCATCCTTTGGGTGCATTTTCAGCCATGGACCTGCCTGTGCAAATTAATTGCACAGAGAGTTTTAAAGATGAAGCGAGGGACCTGCAGAACTAATTTTGGAGATCAGAACTTGGGGACTGGGACAGGGAAGGGGAGCAGGGCTGCAGGGAGCCAGCTGGGGTGGCCAGAGGACGTCTCCAATGCAGACAGGCTCCAGCTCAGTGCCCTGCTCAGGCTGCCCACGCCAGCTTAGCCCATGTGGGAGGAATCCCCTGAAATCACTGTGTGCACTTCGGTTTCTCTTGGTATGTCCCATGGATGTCCCTGCAGAGGCACGGTGTTATTCCTTCCTAACTGGTTCTCTCCCCGGGGGAAAGAAAATGTCTCTCCTTCAGGACAGCCGGCGAGATGGAACAGGGCAAATGGGACCACTGGGGAGTGGTCACCTTTCTTCCCTGTCACGCTGGTGCCTCCTGGCACAGCAAGGTAACCTCCACACCAGGGGCAGTGGCAGCCAGGAGCTCCGTGCTGGTGATCTAAAACCAGGTGAGTGTCTGGATTAACCCTGCAGTCCCTTCTGTAGAGAAGTGGAGAACGATGGGGCCAGCAGCAGCCCACTCCCTGAAACTGCAGCGCATCTCCCTGCTCTTCCTTCGGAGCTCTTAGGAACAATTTACAACACACACACTGCAGACACCTGACGAACTACAGTCTGCTCCACTGCCATGGCCCAGTTTCACAGGGTTTGAGGTGCAGGGGACTTTTGCACAGAAGATATGAGACACGAATGTCCCAGCCAGGTACGTGGTGGCATTCGCATGTGCACCCAATGTGCACAAGCCCTGTACCCGGGCGCGGACCTACAGCATGCACACGCATGGGAGAGGCACAAATGCACCCCGCTAGATAACACGAGATTGTATTAATTTACTGTAACATTTTGTCCTCAGGACTGCAATTCATCTCACCTATTTTTAGCCAGTGTAGATGGCTGCATCTGTGCTAGTTAACTCCTTTCACAGTCAGGGCACTGACTGCGCAGCCACAGCTCCTCTCATGCTGTGCAGGCAGGTCACATACGCTGCGCTCTGCAGGGGCCTGTTTCTCCCCACAAAGGGAGGCTGGCTCAGACCTAGCTATTTGCCACAAATCCCAGCATTAAGTGCTTTTAAAATCCTCTCATATGAGTTCTCCTCACTTTCCTCTGCCTTCTCATGTCGGCCTTCTGTGACGCCTTTTTTCCACTACCTGCAACTTTTCACATGATTTTTCCCTCCGTTTCCTCCTTTTCCATCCCTCGATCACCCTTCGCATTCAGCTTCTCCCTGACCTCCCATTCTCCTTAACACACAGAACTGCTCTCTCCCTCCGCTCTGCCCCTGCCGTCGCTCACAAGCCAACACAGCATCGGCTCCATCAGCCTCTGTCCCTGCAGGACCCAGCTCTACCCGCTCCCGCACCCCGCTTTGGGGCACCCACTTGCTTTCCCTCTGCCCCACGTCCCCAAACCTGCACCGGGTCGGTCCCCACGTCCCCCGTCCCCGCACCCACGCAGGCTCACCCCACAGGGCCACACGGCGCCATCCCAGCTCTGCCCGGCCTCCGTCGGGAGCTGCTTTGCTCTGCTGAGGAGCCGGGAAAAGCCGCGGGGACGTGTGCGATTTACACGTGGCTAAAGCAGATTCCCAGATGGCTTCGCAGCTTCCCTTGTATTCTCTTTAGTCTTCCTGGCCTCCACGGTCATTTCCCTTTTCCACCTGCCTTTCCCCTTCGCTCCCTTCCTGTCCGTCTTATCTCTCTCTCCTGGCCCCGCTCTCCCACGCCGCCCCGCTCCCGCCCCGTCCCGCGCAGCCCCTTGCCCTCCCCTCACTCACGGCATCGCCTCCGCTTTGCAGCTCGACCCGGCCTTTGCCCGGCCGCAACGCGCGGGTGTCGCAAGCGGAGGACAGTTGAAAAGACAATCAGCGCAAAGCTGGGGAGCGTCTGCAGCTCAACTTGACAAAATCCTGGAGAAAATATAGTCGCGAAAAGAGTCATGCTCCAGTTCCAGCTGGAGCATGTGATGGGATCAAAAACCCTTTGTACGCCTCTGTGAGAACAACTAACGGGGGAAAAAAAGGAAACGGTGACATGATGAGACAGCAAAGAGGCAAAATGTGGGGCTAAGGGGAGGAGAGAGAAGAAGGAAAAAAAAGAAAACAGGAAAAAACAGGTAGATTCTTAGAGGCACTTCACATGCTTTTTTAAAAGTTGCACTTCCTTTGAATTATCTGTGCTGGAGATATTTTCAACTCAGCTCCGCTTCCCTTGAAAGATTAATTTGGCACGTATTCAATTCTCGGATGAGCTTGCAGAACATCAAAGAAGCTGCAAGTGTCACTAAAATGTAGGACCAGCCTCAGTTTTGAGACTGAGAACCGTGCATCTTCCTCCTTGACAGCAAAATGGTGTCTCTCATCCTCTCCCTACCCTGACCTCCTCATGCCCAGCTCCCAATAAAAGCAAGTTTATTTTTCTTCCCAATGGCACGGTAGGCATTTCAAAATTACTTCAGATCCTGATCACGTTGAGAGATTAATTCATCTGGAACCTGATCCAAAGAGACCAAGGGAAAGATTTCTGCTTCATCCCCGGGGTGCACATCATGTACATCATCAAAAAGGAAAACTCTGTTTGCTTACAGACACAACAGTCATAGCCATAAGTCCCCTTGGCCTGAACAACAGCCCCGATCTAGGAAAAGAAACTGCAGTAATTTCAAAATCGTTGGCTGCACTTTCACAAAATGTACTCAAACCATTTTTTTTCCATTGATCTTACGACTCCAGTTACTCAAACAGCTCCTCAGCCTACTTCCTGTTCTGCTGGAGAGCTCAGCAGCCCCGCTCAGAAACAGAGAACAAAACCCAAATTCTAACTTTGTTTCGAGGTCATCAGAAATAGCTCTGGTGGACGGTTCCTGTTTTTGTTCCAAAAATGTATTTATAACTTCACTCCCATCGGAGGGCACGGCAATCTGACCTGTCCTGCTGCCTGAGATGCCGGTTCAGCGCAGCCGGTGGGCTGAGCCCGTGTGCACCACTGCCGACGTGGTCCTCGGCTCTGAGCGCAAGAGATCTGCTGTAGGAAGAGAGGGAAAAATTCAGTCTTTGTGACGCCTTTTGTGGCTGTTCTGCCCAAGCCGTGCTTTCCAAAGGATCCCCGACAGAGCCGGCCGGGAGGGGGATTTTGCAATGTGGGCAGCTCTCCATGGTCTAGCCATTTATACAAACAATGCACTAACCCAGCCCA
The DNA here is from genome assembly GCA_020746105.1 of Trogon surrucura. Taxonomy (NCBI): domain Eukaryota; kingdom Metazoa; phylum Chordata; class Aves; order Trogoniformes; family Trogonidae; genus Trogon; species Trogon surrucura. The sequence continues at coordinate 108,369,298 of CM036618.1, forward strand.
TCTGCGTCCCGTGTTATTTTTACTCTGGATCAGATTTATCACTTGTGCAAGCCCACCAGGCCCAACAGAGCTACGACAGAGTTGATTTGGTCCGATCACATTCCAATCTTGCAACCGAAATGAAGCGATGTTCTGGAGCGTCGATCCTTCTCCATAAAAATAAGAGGGAAGCGTAGTTCAAGGAGTCAGCGAGCGCTATTTGCTGGCCCTGGTTCCTGCAGTAGCAAAAGAAGACAGCAAGGGACCAGCAGACAGCAGCAAATAAACACTTTTCAGCGAGATCAGCTGGAACCGTCACTGCAAAATCAGCCACTGAACCTACACCTGGAGTCTCCCTCAGTTTTCCAAAAACCACAGGATGTTGTTGAGATTAGTGGTGAAACCTGTGGCTTTCCATCACCCAGTATGAAAATTAATAACGTCTTAAGGGTTTAAAGGGATTAGCAGGTATTTTCCGAGGTATTTTATCTTTGGAGAACTTATTCCCCAAAATTCTAACGCTAGCTGTGCTGCTTTAGAGATGTTAAGTGCCATCACATTGTTAGGGTTTCCTGAGCCAAAGCTTGTTTCTCAAATCCCCACTCGATTCAATAAACACTGACACCAAGTAATAACATTCAGTATGTGTGTTGTAACGTGTGTTACGTTACAGCTGGCCACGCTGTCTAAACTGAATTGCAATTTAATCCCCAAGCAAGTAACTTAATTGCACAGTATATGGAAAATGTTGCTGTTATGCAAGCCTCTGTTTTCTGACAATAGCGGGTAAAGCTGCTTTCTTCCCTTCATTTCGTATTCTGGAAATATTTGAATTCTGTTTGTTACACCAACAGCAGTTTTAGCTAGTTTTCCAAAAGCAGCTGCTCTCCAGAAAGACCATCTGCATGTTGTAGACAATCTTCAAAACTGCTGCCCTGGTGCAATTTCTCCAGAGTTAGCCCTCCAGGTGGAGCACCTGAGAAAAGCACACAGCCCACTTCAAGGGGATTCACTCCCTTACACATGTAGTAGCTCTAAGGACAGTTAAAAAGAAGAATATCCCCTTGGGGAAGGGCAAAGACACATATCTACCAGCTGGAAAGGAGGGAAGTGAACAGCATCTTAATTCAAGAGGCAAACTGGAGAATGTGTCAGCGTATTTGACGGGAGCAAGTTGAAATCCAAATACCTTGAGTCGCTAGAGAACACTTGGTGTCACTTCACACAGCACCTCTGCCCCATTCAATGAAAAAATGGTTTGGGATGGTTCAACAACCCTGCTTGGTATTCTCTGAGCACTGTCAGAGCCTAGGATTCCTTGTCAAAAGATTTGTGCAAGCATTCACAGTTCCAAATGAAATTTTTTAGTTGCAAAGTCTAGATTTGGGGACTGACCTGCTGGAGAGCAGGGCAGGGGAAAGGGACCTGGGGGTTCTAGTGGACAGCAGGATGACCATGAGCCAGCAATGTGCCCTCGTGGCCAAGAAGGCCAATGGCATCCTGGGGTGTATTAGAAGGGGAGTAGCAAGTAGGTCAAGAGATGTCCTCCTGCCCCTCTACTCTGCCCTGGTGAGGCCACATCTGGAATATTGTGTCCAGTTCTGGGCCCCTCAGTTCAAGAAGGACAGGGAACTGCTTGAGAGAGTCCAGGGCAGAGCCACAAAGATGATGAAGGGAGTGGAGCATCTCCCTTATGAGGAAAGGCTGAAGGAGCTGGGTCTCTTTAGAATCATAGAATCATAGAATCATAGAATGTTAGGGATTGGAAGGGACCTCGAAAGATCATCAAGTCCAATCCCCCTGCCAGAGCAGGAATGCCTAGACTATGCCACACAGGAACGTGTCCAGGCAGGTCTTGAATGTCTCCAGAGAAGGAGACTCCACAACCTCTCTGGGCAGCCTGTTCCAGGGCTCCGTCACCCTCACTGAGAAGAAGTTTCTTCTCGAGTTTAAGCGGAACCTCTTATGTTCCAGTTTCAGCCCATTACCCCTTGTCCTATCAGTGGTTGTCACCGAGAAGAGCCTGGCTCCATCCTCGTGACACTCACCCTTGATGTATTTGTAAACATTAATGAGGTCACCCCTCAGCCTCCTCTTCTCCAAACTAAAGAGCCCCAGCTCCTTCAGTCTTTTCTCATAAGGGAGATGCTCCACTCCCTTAATCATCCTAGTTGCCCTGTGCTGGACTCTCTCCAGCAGTTCCCTGTCTTTCTTGAACTGAGGGGCCCAGAACTGGACACAGTATTCCAGATGGGGTCTCACCAGGGCAGAGTAGAGGGGAAGGAGAACCTCTCTCGACCTACTAACCACCCCCCTTCTAATACACCCCAGGATGCCATTGGCCTTCCTGGCCACAAGGGCACAGTGCTGGCTCATGGTCATCCTGCTGTCCACCAAGACTCCCAGGTCCCTTTCCCCTACACTACTCTCTAATAAGTCATTCCCCAACTTATACGGGAACCTGGGGTTGTTCCTGCCCAGATGCAAGACCCTACATTTACCCTTGTTATATTTCATTAAATTTTTCCCCGCCCAACCCTCCAGCCTGTCCAGGTCTCGCTGGATGGCAGCACAGCCTTCTGGTGTGTCAGCCACTCCTCCCAGCTTGGTGTCATCAGCAAACTTGCTGATAGTACTTTCTAGTCCCTCATCCAAGTCATCGATGAATATATTGAATAATACTGGTCCCAGTACCGACCCTTGAGGCACTCCACTGGATACAGGTCTCCAACCAGACTCTGCCCCATTGACCAAAACTCTTTGGCTTCTTCCCCTCAGCCAGTTCACAGTCCACCTCACTACCCGAGAGTCTAGACCACACTTCTGCAGTTTAGCAGCAAGGATGCTGTGGGAGACTGTGTCAAATGCTTTACTGAAGTCAAGGTAGACCACATCCACCGCTCGGCCATCATCTATCCACCTTGTTATATCCTCATAAAAGGCTATGAGGTTAGTCAAGCACGACTTCCCTTTGGTGAAGCCATGTTGACTGTCTCTAATGACCCTCTTATCCCTGATATGCCTTGAGATGGCACCAAGGATAAGTCGTTCCATCACTTTCCCAGGGATGGAGGTGAGGCTGACCGGTCTATAGTTACCCGGGTCCTCCTTCTTGCCCTTTTTGAAGACTGGAGTGACATTTGCTTCCCTCCAGTCCTCAGGCACCTCTCCCGTCTCCCAAGACTTGGCAAAGATGATGGAGAGTGGTCTAGCAATGACATCAGCCAGCTCCCTCAGCACCCGTGGATGCATCCCGTCTGGACCCATGGATTTATGGATGTCCAGATTGCTTAATTGGTCCCTAACCCCGTCCTCATCGACTAAAGCAAACTCTTCCACTGCCCTGACTTCCTCTGGGGCCTCAGGGGAACGGGGCTCCTCAGGACAGCCTCCGGCAGAGTAGACAGAGGCAAAGAAGGCATTCAGTAACTCTGCCTTCTCTGTATCATGTGTCACCAAGGCACCCACCTCATTCATCAGTGGGCCTACATTGCCTCTGGTGTTAGTTTTATCTGCCACGTATTTGAAAAAGCTCTTCCTGTTGTCCTTGACCCCTCTCGCCAGGTTCAATTCTAGGGAGGCCTTTGCTTTCCTAGTTGCCTCCCTACACCCTCGGACAACAGCCTTATATTCTTCCCAAGTGGCCAGCCCTGCCTTCCAAGATCTGTAAATTCTCCTCTTGCCCTTGAGCTTACCCAGCAGATCCCTGTTTAGCTTGGAGAAGAGGAGGTTGAGGGGTGACCTCATTAATGTTTATAAATATGTCAAGGGGGAGTGTCAGGAGGACGAAGCTAGGCTCTTTTCAGTGACATCCAGTGACAGGACAAGGGGCAATGGGTGCAAGTTGGAACATAGGAGGTTCCATAAAAGTATTAGAAAAAACTTTTTCACTGTGAGGGTGCCAGAGCCCTGGCACAGGCTGCCCAGGGAGGTTGTGGAGTCTCCTTCTCTGGAGACATTCAAAACCCGCCTGGACGGATTCCTGTGTGACCTTCTGTAGGTGATCCTGCTCTGGCAGGGGGGTTGGACTAGATGATCTTTGAGGTCCCTTCCAACCTCTAACATTCTGTGATTTTGTGATCCTGTGATTTCTGTTAAAATCTTATAATCTGCACTGAAGCGCTGGCAAGCAGCCTCTGTGCTGCCTCCTCACTTTAACATAGTCAGAGCTGTTTTCCCATCTCCTGCCAGCTGCCTGTGTCAAAGATCTCTGAATCACCTTTACCTGTAGAAACAATTATTAGCTTTCAGATTGTATTTGGTATAAAAAAATCAACAGGGAAGCAGTATGAGCCTCCACGTGCAGTCTGTACGGTCCTTGTTCTTCAGCGAACGCTTGTACCTCTGTCCACACCCCTACCTCCAGGTTTTGCCTGGGAGACGAGTTTGAATTTTGGCGGAGGTGTGAGAGTCGAATGCCGCCTGCCATCCCAGGCCTCATGACACACGTACAAACAGGAAGGCAGATTTCACTTTAGTTGTGTACGGGCTTTTTGTTTCGTCCAGGGCTGGGAGGGTGAGCCGGCGTTCTCCATTTGTTACAGGAAAGCCGAATCAGCTTACATGCTCTGCCCTTCTGGCCTTTCTTTCCATCCAGCCCACTTTTCGACCAAGAGAAGCAGCTATTTCAACAGTCTGTTTGCACACTCCTGCAGTTTTGGCACGAGCTCTCCCTTACCCTCACAGTGCTCAGCTCTCGCATCAGGTGGCTGAGACTCTGAGCTTTTGTTCTCAAAAAGAAAGTTCATTTCCAGCCCTCTGGCTTGCAGAAAGAAGTCTGAAAAATTGTTCTGAGTGAGTTGAAAACATAGAAACCAGGAAAACAATCAAACACACCCAGCATTCCCAAAAGCTCCTAAAATCTTCGTGATTTTTGAGGCAATCCTCATTGTTTTGGGGAGAGCTTCAGCTGGCAGTGTTTTAACAGCAAATGCATGGTCAAGGGAGCTGCAGAGCTGGTACACACACGCTGGCCTCGATTTCTAGCCCCACTGCAGGCTCTGTCACCCCTCAGTGCAGGGGGGGCCAGAGACCCTGCAGAGAATGGCAGAGCTGTCCCACTCCCATCACTGCCAGGACCACCACAGCCTGCTCCACTGCTCCGCCACTGCCAGCCTCTCACCCCTACATGCCTCGATGATCAAAACGTCTAAATCCTGTCCACACTGTAAGATCCACCCTTCGGTAATGCAAAAATTACAGCGGGCCAGAAATTGCTTACAAACCTTCCCACTGCAGGTAAAAACCAGGATCTTCCCATGAATGGAAAAGATCTATCCTACAGCCCCTGCCCAAGAGGTGCTGCTGTTAAAAAGTTTGCCGTCCCATGCCGCAGCATCTGTTTTCTCCTTCTTTTGTATCCGAACTCTCCCAAGGTGCAGAGTGAAGGGGCTCAGAAAACAGTCAAGGTTAAATCTCAGCAAAGAAGGCTCCACTTCAAACGTCAAGGGATGGACTTCAGCTGAGGAAACGGCACGACGTGTCCCAGCCAGGCAGAAAACGCAGCAGGGAAGAGTAAGCTCGACGACGGCTCATCATAGGGCAAACACGCATATTCCTTCCTCTCTGCTCGGGGAAACTCTGCAGCACGTTTTGGCTACAGCAAAGTAATTACTAGCTGTTTTGCTCGTTTCCCTTTAATGAATCAGTTGAATGAGAGCAGTGTGAGTGTTGGGGGAGTGAAAGTCTGCCATTCAGCTGTCTGCAAACTCTGGCTTCTCTGAAGATTTCTAGATCAGATTTCAGGGCCCCAGGAGTTTGGGTTATTTTTCTAAATGAGGTTCGACACTGCACCTTCCGGAGAAGCTGCCAGTTATCTACAAAACCTACTGCTCTTATTCATTTGATACCACAGGTTTCGGTTTGAATCACAGCAACATGTGGTTGACCTCAGATTAAACTGAAGTACTTGCCCCATGGCATTAGACTTAAAGGTTGGCCAGTACGAGAGCTGGACGGAGCATGGATTTTACTACGTCAAAGGTGAACCGAAAAACTAGAGTGGAGGAAATGTTCAGGTTGGGCTGAACATAGCTAAAATCGTGGGACTGTGGAAGGAAAACTCTGAAGTGTCTCAGCCAGAGCCAAAGCAGAAGGAGGTGTTTCATTTTAGGTTATGTAAGCTCAAAAAACCCTTTTGTCTTTTCTTCCTTCCATGTGTTTTAGCGGTGAGGTCAACTTCCAAGTGAAAAACGCCATTCTGAATCAAATCTACATTTCAAATACTTGCAAAACATAAACAAACCATTCCCAAAATGAAGCAGTTCATTCTGAAAGTGTCAGAATGACACGCATTGCTATTTTTAACATCCCTCCCTCTTCCTCCACCTCTGTATTTTTTTTTTCTAGGCTAGAACTATTCAGAAAATGTGTTTGAATTTGTGAATCATTTTGACTCCCCCTCCCCCTTGACATTTGCTGGAAGATTTACTCTCTGCCAAAAAGCTGTTCTTCCAAGCTCCAGGCAGCTCCTACAACCTTCTGTCCTGCCAGGGTGTGTCTGGATGGGGCTGGGGGTCTGACTGCCTTGGTTGGCGCGGAGCAACCGCCCCTCCACTGTGGCTGGTCCGAAAAAGCCTCGAGCTGCCCTCTCCCAAGACTGAGCAAGGAGTCAGCCTCGGACAGAAGCCACCACGCAGAGGGAGTTCCTCGTTGGGTTGTGGCTTCCGCATATCAGGGGAGCGTTTCGAGTTTTGGTTCTCTTGGAAAAATCTTGCATCCAACACCAGGCCCCTGAAGGCTAAGGGGGTGTGCCACGGGGGCTTGGAGCTGCCTCCTATCAAGTTTACGGAAATTTTGGCTTTGGCTTCGATGGAAACATGATGGCTCTCAAGCTTGTAATGCAATACGAGGCTTGATTCTTCGCAGCCTGGAAATTTGTAGAACAATTTATGCCTTTGCAATGGAAGCGTAAATGTTACCACTCTCATTTGGGAGTGCCTTCCTCCTAACCTCAAACTTTCATCAAGTGGTAAACTTGGATCTCATTCTCCCATTTCTCACACCTAACCTATCTGCAGGGTAACATCTTTAATAGAGCCTTTCCAACCTACCCAGCCAACCGAAATTCACCCCCAGGACTCATCACCTCCTATCTCTATTTTGCATCTTGATAGCCTTTCCTCTGCAGGTTTGCTTTGCAAAGATCCACCAAACCTGTTGCTGAGAGATCGCTTTTCGAGTCTGTCATTCAACTCCTCTTCAGCTTTCTCAGTCTCCCCACCTTGATTGCTTCTGCTGAGGTGCAAGTCTAAGATACATGGCTTTTCTTTCAAGGCTGTGATTTATTCTATTCCCACCACTTCTTATTTCAGTGCTGAAAGGTCAACTCCTGCGTATGCTCAAGTATGAGATCAGACTATATTAAACAGGTTCCTCCGAGCTTTCTCCCTTCTGGGAAAAGTTCCCACCCACAAGAACAAACCTGGGATCTCAAACTGCCTTTTAGCCACCCAAAAGTTCAATGACCCAATATCAGAGCTGCTCGGGCTGTGCACCACAGACAAGAGCAGCGAAGGCAACATCGTGCTACCTCTGCATTGCCCTCCCATTGCTGGCCCGGCACCTTGTCAACGTTACAGTCCCTTCTGACCACCTGGACTCCCACACTGCCTTCCTCGGCTTGACAAAGCTATTCCAGCAACAAAAGGTAACATGAGAAAACAGAGACCTGAGGAGAGAGGCCAAGTCTTTTCTCCTTGAGAGGAGACATAGATGGGGGGCCACTAACGGTGGAGTGGCTGAGCTGTATCCCTGGACCCAGATCATTTGATTTAACCTGCTGTGCAATGGGGCTTCTGCGAGAGCCAGATGATATTAGATACACCCTCCTCCGAGAGAAAGTCTGGTTCAGTTCGGAGCTGCTTTTTAAAAAGTTCGTCTGCTTTACACAGACTCTTTTCCAGCGGTGGTACATCTTGCTCAAAAACTGTGACACGCACTGTTTGCATGTGAAGGTGGCAACGTGACACCCGACCAGGCAATTCTGTTGGCTTTGCAAAAAGATCAAGGTTAGTTCCACTCTACCAACAGTACGGAAGGGAAATGTAGGATTTGTCAAGCAGAGAGAGATAAACTGGATTGGGAACATTTTATATACAAATTCCTAGGAGAACGTAAAAACAATAGAGCTCGGAGAGCACAGTTGTCAAGGTTTTTCCAAACAATGGGTTCCACATACTCTTAAAATACAGCAGTCATTCAGGTGGAGAGAGATAAGACACACTTCTAAAATCTCTTTCCTCTGTTTCCTTTCTGGACGCCCTGGTCTCCACCCCAGTAAGGCATTCCCACTACGAAATCCCAGGCTGAAGGGCTGTCTGCTCTAAAGAAATACAACTCCGAGAACATAATAATTTATGTGCTCTTTCTGAAGGTGCTCGGCAATCACATTTCCGAGTGCCTTCCACTCCTGTGATCACAGGCCTTGCTCTCAAGGCGTATCTATTAATGACAGCCCGAGACTGCCCTAGGCAACCGGGATGGGGGTCATTGCACCGGGGTGCAGCTCTGTGCCAGTCCCCAAAAAGAGAAGGATGAGATGCTGGGACTCAGAGGCTGGCACGGTGCTGGCAAGCGATGCTCGGCTCTCCTCAGCACCTACCTGGGCAGTGCACGCTCACTGCTATCCCATGCTCCCATCTGCAACAGCACCCAGAGGTGGAAATACCAACCCCCAGGGCCTTTCGTGGTCACTTTGTGTGGGCAGCGAGGGCAGCACAAGGCACGAGGCAATGCTGAACTTGTTTCAATTGAGCTGAAGTGATGCTAGGAAGGTATGGTTTAAAAAAAAGAAAAAAAAGAATTGGGCTCTGTTTCAGGGTTCCAAGAAATATTTGGACCTGTGGGCATTGCTTCAGGCTCATTTCTAATTATAGTCCAAGTTCAGCCTTTTAAATTAGGTCTGTAGTCCTCAGTAAGGGCCACTTTGCAGTTGTTATTTGAGTTCCTTGCCAATCCGTTGTTGGATTTTCCACTTGACATTATTAAGGGATTAAGTTGTTTGTCTCTGCATCTTTTATCTGTCCTGTTGAGTTTCCTACAAACAGACTTTAGACAGACCAGAGAAGATAGGAAGGAAAAAAAATCCCCTCAACATTTTCAAGACATGATCAGGGTTTGGGATTTGTCGTTATTATTGTTTAAATTTATTACTTTGGATATGTAAACTTTGCTGACTCCTTTAATCTGGAATCTATTAAAGAAAGCATTAGGCATTACAACATGTCATTGGATTACACTGTCCTGATTCAGCTACAGCTGTGGAAGAAATATATAACAGGAGATCCTGTGAAGTTATACATTTTAGACTTAGATCATCAATTGCCATAGAGAAGATAAAAACAAATGTAGTTGAGCCTGGAAAGAATGTTGCTAAAATTGGAGAAACGTTTAACGTGAGTAGCCTAGGGGTGCAATAACTTTGCCTGTAACTTAACAAAACCCACCCACATAAAACATACCAGGAGAGGCTGCAGATTGGACTCTCTGATCCACAGTCTGCCAAAAAAGCAAACCTGACTTTTTCCCTCCTTCCTACGGATGCAGGCTTGAATGGTCCCCGCAGAGTGTTAAATATATATTACCCGTAATAGCAACAATATTACATTTGGACAGGTTGCTAATTCTCCCCCAGCTGCTCTGTACCTCGCCTGCAGTGGGAGGATGCCCTCGGATATCTGATGGGGCTTGCGGCTGCTGGCAGAGCGATTCCTGTGGTCCGCACGGTGAGAAGGAGCCTGCTCACCCCCGCCTCATCCCTGCCCCTCCTCGGCACCCTGGTCTCCTCTCTTTTGAGAGGTACACATGGGCTCTCTCAATCACTGTATTTAAGTACCCATTTAACGGAAATTTAGCTCGGTGGGATAAAAGCTATTCCTACGCCTTTCCAAAATGCCTTGTCAAAGTACGGCTGCAATGAACAAGGCTCAGCAGTGAGCGGAAGGTCAGGCTCCAGTCCTGCCCTTTTCCCAAGCAGCAGGGATCGGAGACTGTTTAGCAAAAACAGAGAAAGAAAAAAAACACCCAACTCTAAAATTGCACTTTCCAAAAAGCCACCCTGCAGATCTTTCCATTTATAAAAACTCCTGTCCTCAAAGGCTCTGAGGCACCATACCTATCAACAGGCAAAACCTCTGTGGGGACCACGCCTCTGTTTCATTAATTTAGTTTTATGTTGGATTTACCGCAAGATGTAACTGGATACATGCAGGGGAGAACAATAAGGCAAAAAAAGGATCAAGGACCAATCTGCAGCATGCTCCTGCTGGCTTCAAGGGAGCTACAACAGCTTTTATCAGCATTTTATCTGACCCTAACAAAAGGAGTGAATTGTTTAGCAAAGGAAGAGGGTTCTTTGATTCTATCTTGCTGCAAATGAGTTGCCCAAGCAAGGGCAAAGGGACAGGAAGCAAAGGGGGAGGAGGAGGAGGGGATGCTGAAGGTAGGTGCTGCCGTTGTTTATTCCACTCGGTGCCACGTTTGTGATGGCCACTTCTACAAATGCTGACGGGGGAGAGGGCTGGGCTGCTCCCTGGCACAGCCAGCCTACCAAGGATGTTGTGCTGGTCATTCCTGGCATCAATAAATCAGTCTTCGGTCAGGCAAAGCCTGAAGGGAGTTTTGTGACAGTGAAGACTGCAGGCTCCTCTGCTTTGGACAGTCCAAGAGCCCTATTTTTCAAAACCCCAAGTACAAGACTTAAAGACAAAGACAAAAGTCCCAGAGCCAAGGATGAAACCCTTGGCAAAACTCTCACATCAGCTCAGTGAGGTCCATATCGTGGCAACTGACCTCTGCAAAACAAATGTGCGAAGCAAACAGTGGGCAATCTAATTCCGTCCTTTGAATCAAACTCGTTAAAATGCTCATTGATATGTCACCTCAGAGCCCACATATGTCTTCCAAGGAGATGAGGGATGCTTTACTATTACTTAAAACCGCAACAGTGCTGAATGCTAATGCAGTTCCTGTTGTGCAGCGCTGATCAGATAATACACTGCACTGCCTAAAAGAAGTTCTGAGTGCAAAGCACTTGTTGTTTTACCCCCTAGTTCTCCTTCCAAAAGCAATCCTTGTGTTTTGGCTAGCAATAAATCCTAGATCTGAAAGGAAGAATTGAATTCCTTCTACTAGGCTGCCTCTTCTTCCATGTCATTAATGAAAAGAATGTTCCTTACTATAAAAACCTAACTTCTTTCTTCTCATGGTTGACATGTATGAGAGCATTGAAATAAATAATGTGAGCGGGAGAAGGTTACTATGGCTCTTAGCAGCTTGCAGCAGCTTCAGACTCCAATATTACCTACCTCTGAGAAACTAAGGTCAGAAAACTCCGGCATTCAGACAACACAACCCATGGGTGATTACGGCAGTGAGGATCTCCACAGACATGCAGTTGTGAGAGCAGCTCTGCGGTGGTGAACTCCCACCGGGGCTGGGAAAGAAAAAGTCGCAGTCTATGTTTTCCAAAAGCTTCCACCAATTCTGAGCACATTCGTGGCACATACACCCAGACTGAAACTTGCAGCTGGAGATCTGGAGCGTTCAAACACACCCATGACAACTCACGCTGAAAGGCACTGCTGGGTGATCATCCCTGTTGCAGAGCAAATCACACACTTTCCTGCCTAAACACTGATTTAAAAGCCAAATCAGAGGCATTTTCTTTTGAAGCTGTTAGACCTCAGACTGGAGCAGCTTCCTGAACTACTTGCAGCTGTTGTGCAGGCTATGCACAACCTGGCTTTTTTATGTCTATGAATAAGAACTAAATTCCAATAAATTTCATAGAAGACATTCATGAGTACTTTAGAAATGGATTCCTCTGTCCTGAGCACACTCCTGGGCTAGTCCTCAAGATCCCACCAGAGTCAACAGAGAAGAAAGGTACCTTAGAAGGAGACCTATCCCATGGAGACATCCAATGAGGTGGAACAAGAAGAATTCTACAAAATCACAGAATCACAGCATGTTAGGCATTGGAAGGGACCTCTAGCGATCATCTGTTCAAACTCCCCTGCCAGAGTAAGGCACACAGGAACATGTCTAGGTGGGTTTTGAATGTCTCCAGAGAAGAAGACTCCACAGAAGAACCATTTCAAGTAACCCAGTAGGTGTGGAAGCCCACATTCCCTGAAAAGCTGCATTTGAGAATCGGGATTAGGCTGCGAAGTTACTCAGTGATTTAAAAATGTTAACATTTAGTTTTCACTGGCTGTTAAATATTAACATATCTTTCTTAGAAAGCTTGGCTAGGCTTCACTGGAAGAAAGCAGGTCAGATTTACTGCACAAATTTACCTACTGGTATAAACAAAATAATCTCTAACAACTACAGAAGACTAATCTTAGCTGAAGTGACATTTAACATCATACATAGATGCCGTTATTTCTCTAGTGAGTTAGAGCAGATTTACATGTAAAGAAAACATTAGCTCAGCACTGGCTTTCAGTCATTGCAGGGCATGCGAGAGCCCAGTGCTGCGCTAATGTTGTCTTCACATGCAAATCTGTCCAGAGACATTATAGAAATAATATGGAAAACATAAGACAGGTGCTGACTATGGTTTGATTGGGGTTTTTTTTTTTTGTCATTGTAAGGCTCTGAAAAGGTAAAGACAAAATTGCAAAGTTTCTGCTGATCCAGGAACTTCGCCCTGCAGACATTCAGCTTAACAACTGAAAGGTCCAAGCCACCAAGCTCCTGACATCCTGCGATTCCCATCGGAAGGGGAGGAAACCTGGCTATTTCCAGAGCTGGGGACCCTAAGGATGATGGGCCTAACGTTTGTTCTTCCTGCACCTTGGAAATGCTTTGGGCTTTTTTTTCCATTTTTTATGAATGCTTTCAGTGTGAAACTGTTAGAGAAACAAAATATGCAAGAGACAGCAGCTGTGCTAAGCAAGTAAGTGCCTCTATGAAAAGGATCTGCTTTGTGCCATGTAATTCCTGCACTGCCAATCACGGAGAATGTGAGCAGGGAAAAAAAAACCTCCCAGTGAAGTGCTGATGAAAATGGACTTGAAATAGCATCGTTTGTCTCTCATTGGGTTATGGCAGCATCTTCACTTAGCCTCCGTGGGAGGGAGCCCATGAAAAAGCTGCTTATTCCCCAAGAAGGCCACATGAGTAGGTGGAAGATAAGACACCATGTGGAGAGTGGTGCTCTGTGAACTTCCAGAGAGCACAGCCTCCATCTACAAAGAGCTTAAAGCTTTGCCCAGCCCCACCAGGCACTGGGAGCTGATCTCATCCCTGTTGACAAAACGCACCACGCTGTCAGGTCTGCTCTGAGAGTGGAAACACAGAGGTGTCCATCTCATTCTCCTTTTCCTCCTGGTCTTTCCACAGCAGGACTGAAGGAGGCTCCATCCTTTGGCAGCTTACCCCGTGCGCTAAAGCACCTTCCCTGGGCGAACACCCGTGTTACTAGAGTAACAGTCGCTCTTCAGAGCAAGCAGGCAGGGCTCTAATACGCTAGACGTTATATTGATACTAAATTGGTGAAACCACTCACAAGCTCATAAGTTTTTAAGATGAACATGGTGGGAGGAAGGAGTAAAATACATAAACACAGTCAGCACAAAGACGTGCATTCACTGGGCTTGCATGCATCACCATAGCCATGTGGTCATGGCTTCTGTTACACGGAGACTTCCTGATCACACTGACAGCTAGGAAAGGGAATGAAAGCGTATTTAATTTGATTGATTTTTACAGGAACAAATCAGGAGTGCTGTTGTCAGCTTATGCCTTGGAACACCTCACGGAGAAATAAGCAAGGGTCCCACAGGCCCTTGGCTGACACTAATCCTATCTAAACTTGGCTCCTTTCAGAAAGGTGTTACAGCCATTGTGACTCAAACAAATAAATCAATTAAAAAATTGCCTGTCAGCAGCAATGCCATTAGCTTTTTCCAAAAACTCTTGCCATTTTGCACAGGTTAATGGAAGTCTCTTACTCCAAGCAAGCTGCTCAGCCTGTTGAAAGGAGCAGAGGTTTCACGATGTACTGAGAGTCGCTTGATTACTATTCTGTCCTATGTCCTTGTGTTTCCACAGCGGCTGTGGGAAAGTCAGGAAGAGGAACAGTGCAGTGTCTTGCACTGTTTTTCCAGGAGGCTGTTTTTTTCCCCCTCAACGTGTCATTTTTCTATAGCACGTACTTGAACAATTTCTGCCTTCCTCCCCACTCATCTGTTGCTTTGTCTCCTTTTGCTAAGGAATTGACAAACTGGGGGATTTCAGTCCATTACAACGCTGTAATGACCAGCATTGGAATATCCTTCACTGAAGGGCTTCCAAGATTGGGGCCAAACCTCCTGCTGCTGAGTATACCTCGGTCTATCAGCTCTCGCTTGGGAAAAGCAAACGGGGTCCCTCAGGAAGAGCAAAACTCATAGACTCACATTCTCCCATTGAAGTCAACGGGAGTCATGGCTAGAACGGGGCTTATTTTGGGTGTGATATCCCCCTTAGGAGCTGGGCTGGTGTCTCAGGCTACCCGTGCCCTGGGAGCTTGGGACAGGGAGCACCTCCTCCCTCCCCTGCACACCTGACCTGTATGATCAGCCAGGAGGGGAAAAATCCTCCCTTGGCAAGAGATGCACTGTGCTGGACACAGGCACCTTCCAGTAGCCGCTGCATCCCTCCAGCTTGGGCGGTGGGTGGGCGGAGGCACCCCTTCCTTCCCCAAACTGCATTGCTGTCGCAGGGGGCGTGCAGCCAGCGCTGCCCTGCGGCGCTATCAAACCGCATGTCCCCATCTCAACATACGGCCCGGACAGGCTGTCCCTCCCACGCAGCCCGAGAAGTGTAATTGCTCAAGTGTCTCTGAAACTTTGCAAGCGTCAATAAACAAGTGTGGGGTTTCTCTGGCAGCAGCCCACAGCTCAGGGAAAGCTACAGCTGCAAAAGCCCTCATGCGGAGGTTTACTCAGACCTTAAGTGGACTTTCAATTGGGCAACAGCAGAACGTCAAGTTGTGCTTACTGTCACTGTGCTTCAGAAGTCTGCTGCAGTCACGGCGGGGTCACCGCACCCCAGCGCTGCACAGCCCATTGGGCACCAGAGCGCTGCAGGGACAGGCAACCTACTGAGCAAACTGCTTTGATAAACAAAGGCAGACCCTGTATCAGCCACTGAGCTGCTCCAGGTCACAGTATCCAAAAAATGTCCACGCTCCCTCCCTCCCTGCTTCCCTCCGTCCCTTTCGCTAGGCAATGTAATTTTCCTTCTGTGCAATTTACAGGCCTGACTGCAAAAAGAAGTTTCCTACCTGGAGTACAAAGGGAGGACGAGTCCATGCCAGCTTGAAGGGATCTGCCCGTTTCCCGGGGACACCGGGAGGAACTACGACAGACAGCCGGACATCCCTAACAGATTTGTTAAGTCAGACGGCCTCCAGAAAGGAAGGGCAGAAGCAAGCCTGCTGTTTATCAGATCTGTAAATATGCTATATGAGATGTGCGGCGCAGACCGTATCTGCAGCAAGAACTGCTTTCCTGTGGCTTGTCATTACCTCTCCTCCAGGTACAAGAGTTCTCCTCCCCTGCACCAGCAGCACCCGCTGCAGATGGGCAGGGCTCTCTGCCTGCTCAGCATTCATCTACTCGACCCAGAGGCACAACGTTGGTCTCTGTCGGCCGAGGTGTCCCAGGATTTACGTGGACAGAAAAGCACAAGTTGCAGAGAGAGTTTCTCAAACATTCTCCCTCCTTACACAACTGATTTCCAGACTGTGTGTGCTGTTGAAAGGAAATGGTGAGTCCATGAAAACAAATGAGTGTGCAACCTGAGACTGTTTCAGTAGCTGCCTTCTGCTGTCATTGTGGATTTAAAAGATGTTGCCAAGTGGTACACAAATTTGGGTGTTACTTATATGAATCAGCTTTGAATTACTGGGCATTTGCGCACAATCCCGCTGAGAAGTTGACTACAGCCTCCCAATGCCAGCGATCAGCGCTGCACGGGACCTGTGGAGCCCAGCGGAAAGCATAATTGTACGTTAGCCCAGCTGCTCCTGCTGAGACCACTCCAGCACTGAAACACAAAATCAAGTGCACCTCCTCTGGCCGCCTGACACATTTTGGACCAGATCTTCATCTTGGTTAGCCTGGAGTAGTCCTACTGAGCCCAGTGGTGTTACTCTGATCTTAGACCTGATCTGAGCTTGCTCTGATCCAGGCCTTTTGGCAACACAAATGAGCCTTGCCTGTTCACCGCTGAGCTGCCGGCCTGGCTGAGCTCGCTAGAGGCCACGGGAGGCTGCGCAGAATCAGCTTGAGACTCCACAAAGCTTTCCACAAGAGCATCAGGCATGATTTTGCCCATCAGCAAAGTCTTTTCAGCAGCAAACCAGCGGGATCTGGCACTGGGAACAGTCATTAGTGTGGAGAATAGAGCAGAGATTACTACAGCTCATGCACACAAAACCAGCAGAATTTAATCAGCAAACAGATTGTAGCAGCTCCCAAAGGGAGCAAGCTGATTCATCAACTGAGAGCCCCAAAAGACAAAACTGTCTGCAAACACAATGAGCCACAGACTCGTAACTTCATTAATCGTGTTTTTACTCAACTGCTTCTCCATCCTGAGCAGAACTCAGCCTGAGTTCTTGGAACGGGACAAAACAAGCAGAAAATCAAAGATACTTATTTCAGCCTGATGCATATTTTACCAACCACAGTCCATCAGTTTATGAGTTTGATACTTTTGCTTTACTTAGATATTTCCCTGCCCTGGTCTTCCTCATGTCATTGAGCTTAGCAAGATTTCCACAATCATGTGTCTATGGAAAGTTAAACATAGTGAAGCACACCACTGAAAGTTGATGGGCCTTTACCAAACTCTTTAAAATTAAGGAGCCACCGGGTTGCCCTGCATTTCTCAGGGCTTGTCAGCGTGAGGCTCCAGTGCTGAGCTCAAATCAATGTAATTTCTCACAGCCAGAAGATGGAAGAGCCCACATGCTGGTTGGAGAACCTCGTGATGGGCTCCCTGCACTGGGGTAAAGTGTTTCAAAGCCCTCTGGATAAATGGTGTGACAGCTCAGGAGAAAGCATACTCTCCGTGGAGCACTCAGACATGGAACAGACGCCCCAGGTGACACAAGAAATCCCGTAAGTCTCTGCCGTTGGAGAGTGCTTCAAAGTCCTCCTTTCTGAGGAGGCCTTTCTGCTCTACGGGTAACACAACACTGATGCTTCCTCTCACCTGACGCCTCTCAACCAGCCTCACAACAAATGAAGATCCAGAAAACGTAATATAAACATCTAAGAAAAATATGCTTACCTAAAATGTAAGACAGCCTACAGGTAAAAAGTTTTATTCAAAAGGGGAATTACCAGAAATTCTAGAGATTTTGCTTCCATGTGAAAGGCACACAGACACTATGGTGATGGGCATCAGTATAAATTTCAACAGACTGCTGGCCCACACAGTTTCGGCTCCAAGGAGGAAACAAATTCTTCCTTAGGCTCATGTAAATCATGGGAAACCTCCAGCACCCAGGGAAGCTGTTCTGAGAGCTGGTAACCACACGTCAGCAGAAGGCTGCAGTCCGTGGGTGCACTTCAAGCTCGCCGGCGGGCAGGTTGCAGCACCAAGGAAGCTCTGCAGGGACCATGTACGGTAGGACGGCTACCGCTGCTCTCTCCCGTGAGCAGGGGATTTTCAGACTAGGAACAGGAATAAATTTCTGATGTGAGGGAAAGCAAGCACTGCCAAGCAAACGGAAAGTTTCTCTGCAGACCTCTGCTGTGATAGATCTCTGCCCTCCCACCACAGCTTTGCCTCGGAGC
The DNA here is from genome assembly GCA_020746105.1 of Trogon surrucura. Taxonomy (NCBI): domain Eukaryota; kingdom Metazoa; phylum Chordata; class Aves; order Trogoniformes; family Trogonidae; genus Trogon; species Trogon surrucura. The sequence goes on from CM036618.1 coordinate 108,387,078, forward strand.
ACGGATACTGCCAGCCCTCACCACACCTCCCTGGGGTTGGTGCAAGACTCACCACTCGAGGCTTCTGCTGATCCAGGGTCTGCAGGAAGGCCGGTGCCTGGTCCAGGGTGCGCTCGGGGTCGCTGGAGATGTCCTCCTCGGACTCCTCCCAGGATGAGGAGAAGCCGGTGGAAGAGGCTGAGGATGATGACAGCTTCCGGACGGGCAGGCTGCCGGGGGGCACGGCGCCCGCCTCCTCCTCCGGGCCCCCCAGGTCCGTGACGATGACAGCAGGGATGCTCCCGCCGATGGCCGGGCACTGGCCCTCAAGTCCTGCGGGGGCCACCACCACCTTGCCTTGCTGCGCTGCAGGCCCTGATGGCTCCAGGGGGCTGCTGCCCTCCACCAGCGCCACAGCCGGGACCACCATCACCGCCGGCCTCCCCGAGGACTCTGCAGTGTTTGGCCAGACCTGCACCTCACCAGCACTGGGGGCCTCACTTTCCCCATAGGTTCGTGGCCGGGGTCCAGTTCCAAGTCCCACTGCTGGCACCGTGGGGCTGGTGGGCCGGGACCGGGCCAGTCGGGGGCTCCGTGGTGGCTGGGCAGCAGAGCTGTGCGCCTGGATGTGCGCCTCAAAGAGCCCCACTTTCTGGTTCACCTGGACATTGTGCAGCTCTCGCTGAAGTTGTCGTGCCGCGGTGGGTCCTGGCTGCCCCTCTTCACTCCGGCTGCCCCGCTGCCCCCCGGGGCTGCCTGGCTGCCGCGGGGGCTCCTCGAGCGGCGGGAAGAGAAAAGCAGGGCCACGGCGTGGGGAGCGGGGTGGCGCCGGGGCTGGGCTGAAGACTGGGAGTGGGCGGCAGCTGCTGGGTGTCTCCGGGCCCCTGGACAGCACTTGTCTGGGAGGAGGCGGCGTCTTGCTCCCTCCGCTCGTCACCTCGCTGTTGCTACTCATCATCACCAAGCTATTGAGCGCATAGCAGTACACGGCCATAGTAGTGAGCCGGGGCGCACAGGGGGGCCGCCGCCGCTGCCGCCTCGGCGCTCAGGCTCCGCGGGGCCACCGAGGGTCTCTCCTCCCCGGGACCACTGGCATCACTGGAAGACAACAGGGGAGCTGGGCAGGCCCCAGTCCACAGCTCCATAAAATGGCACTGCTAGGGAGAGAGACAGACAAGTGGTGAGAGTAGCTTCTGTACTCCCCCTAAGCTCACCCTCCAGCTGTGCACACAGCTGGCCAGACTCCTTCCTTCCCGTTTGCCTCACCCCCTCCCAGTCTTTGCACACACCTGCATGCATGTCCAGTGTGCCGCCCCTAGGGACATGGCTCAGCCTGGTAGTCAGAAGGGTCTGAGCCAAGGGGAAATCAGGTTTCCCCTCTTTCCTGCCTTCCCTGCCCCCTCTCCAGGTCGCCTGTAAGCAGCCGCAGCTGCAGTGTCCGAGAGGACACACGGATTGCAGCCAATCCCACAAGAGAATCAGGGAGTTATGGTCAACTGGTGTGAGCTGAAAGTCGGCAGCTTTCAAGTTTGAGCTTCAAGAGCTGGCATTTTCTGGAGGGAGGGAAAAACTCCTAAAAGCACAAATTTGCCACCTTCCAGTTTGTCACCTATGACCAAGATCAAGCGTCAGCCATGGATTTCTGTTCAATGATACACACAAAGGCTCCCTGCTTGCACAGTTTTGCTTGGTATGGGATCACATCTCCACTACTCCCCTAATTTACCACATGCAATAGCATGGCTTTGCGCATCTTTACGCGCGTCCCGTCTAAATGTGTCTCCCCTGTGCGCGTCTGCCTTCTGGGGCATCAACCACCACAACTGTCTCTAAGTCACAGCCCGGACCCCACACACGGATGCGTGGTGCTGTCTGCCCTGCCGTGTGTATGAGGGTGTACAAGTGTGAGAGAGACTTGGCTTTTGTAGGTGGCTCTCTGTGCTCCTCTGTCCTTCAGGGTGCCTTCCTGCATGTGTTTGCTCCATGCGCCACCGGAGTTGCAAAATGTTCAATCCATACCCACGCGACCTACATAAACACGCTGCCTACATGAGTGTGCAGGCTTGTTTACGCACACTTGTGCTAACTCAAGCTACGGGTGTACATGTCTTTGGAAGCACTTGTGTGCAATGCTGCGAGCGGTGCCCCTGTGCATCCCCCCGTGTGCATTCCGGCAGGAAAATGCCCACACGTCTAAGCACAGTCCCCAATGACTGCGTGACCAAAAGGCTCCCCATCCCTCTAGGCGCTGCTCAGAGGCTGTGTGAGGCTCAGAGGAGCGCAGGCACCCCCTCTTTGCAGCGATCCCCGGAACTACCAGCTCGGGCATGAAACGAAGGTGCTCGCCCAGATTTTGAGTGCGGGGCAGCCAGCTCGGGGCCGGGGCAGGGTGCGGGGCATCCCCCCCGGCCCCGGAGCCGCAGCCTGCTCCCACCTCGCCCCTTTCTCCCGGCGGGGCCCGGCTGGCACCTCGCATCGCCCTCGGCGCCCCCCGGCGGGGCTACTCGTGGGCGGAGGGGGGTAACCCCGACCGAGGGGGCGGCCGCGTCCCCGCCACCCTCCGCCGCTTACCTGGGAGCAGGATCCGCGCCCGCCCTCAGTGCGCTCCGCCCGGCAGCGGCCGCCGGCGGCCGCAGGGCGCTGCAGGAACCATCCCCGCGGGCGCGGTACGCGGCCGGGACTCCCGATCTCTGTCTCTGCGGATTCAAACGGCTTTTCCTCCGCCCGCCGCGGGGGGGGAAAGGGCGGGGGGAGCTGGGCTGTCCCCCCCCAGCTCCGCGCTCCGGCGGCGGAGGCTCCGCGCTCCGGGCAGGTCCCGGCGCCCGCTCCCGCTGCGGCTGGAAAGGCGGAGAGAGGAGGAGGAGGAGAGGGAGAGGAGCGGCGAGGAGGAGGAGAAGGAGAGCGGCGGGAGGAGGGGGTAGGAGAGCAGGAAGGAAGTTGTGAGCCTGTCTGGGGTTGAACTCAGCGGAACAAGTTTTTTTTTTCTTGGTTTTTTTTTTTTTCTTGCTCGCTCGGCGCTGCTCGGCTGGGAGGGAAACACTAAAAAAAAAAGTCTCCATTGTTAACTAAGAGAAAGAAAAAAAAACACAAACAACAAACCACAGCACCGCCGTGGGTTAAAGACACACGAGCCATTTTCCACCGCCGGCCGGGACTTGCGGGGCAGCTCCCGCGTCGCCCCCGGCCGGCCCCGCACCGAGCCCCGGCCCCGCCGGCACCCCCCCGCATATCCCCCGCCACATCGCGGCCTCCCGACGCCTCACGGCGGTCAAGGCCGAGGGTGGGTGCCTGCACCCCCGGGAGCGCGGAGCCAAAGCCACCCGCGTCCCCGTGTGCCCGGCTCGAAGGGCTGGACCAGCCCGGCCGGTTCCCCTCGGCTCGTCCCGATGCTTTTCAGCGCGTTGGTCCTTCACACCAAGACCAAAACGCTCCCTGCCGGGTCGTGTGGCTTTGGGCGAGGATGTCCTGCTAAGGGGAGATGAGCCCCGCGTCCCCAGACGCCAAACGCAAGCGTTGTAAGGACATCACTCTCCCCAGGTTTAGGCGGGGCTGTAGGTAATGAGTCCAGGACTCTGTCCGTCCTTTTTTTGATTCAGGGTAGGCCACAGTCAGCACTTTCTCAGCTCTCTCGGCCCCCAGGCACGGGTCCCGTTTGGCAGCGGGAGCGGGCTCTTGGCTGTGATACAGCGCGATTTCTGTATCAAGATAACTCATTGGAAATTGTTGTCTCTATGTCAGCACTTCAGGAGGGCAGGCTCTGCGATTCGCTCTCAACAGTAGTCGTCAAGGTCAAACCCATACGGTAGTTTTGGGGTTGGTCTGGACTGGCCAAGGGGAAAAAAAAAAAAAAAAGAACAAAAAATAGAATGACAATTTGTCACTGCTAGGATTTCACAGCCAGGAATTTCCCCTAGAGAGGGAAATTGATGTCACAGCGGATCAGCTTTTTGTAATTAAGACATAACCTCTAGAGCGTAAACAGGGGCAGAAAGGTCTCCAAATCTGCAGGAGGTGGGGATTGCCAATCCCACAGGCAGACAGGCAGAGACACCCAAAATGAGCTTATGTTTGTTTTTCCAGTAAGAGAAATGCTATTTTGAATTCAGTGCAGGAAAAGAGATTTTTTAGACTCTTTCCACTCCAATACATTTCCTCAGTGTCTACGCCTGGTCAGGAACTGGCCTTTCATGAAATAAAGTATGTGATTGATCTTTCTCAGAAAAGTGACCCCATTGAGTATAATGGCACTATTCATGGGCATAAGCTTCCCCCTGTGTGCAAATATCTGCAGATTCTGGTCATCTCTTGCTCCGGTTCCCTCATGTCTGCATACACACATCAAAAAAGTAGGGACATTTGAAAGAAATAATAAATCCAAGAATTCATGCAGACAAGCAGGTATCTTCTTTTTTGAAAACAGCTGCCCTGTGCTATGCTAACAGCATCCACATGCACTTGCAAGCCCTACTGCACATCCGTGTGTGCATGTTTTGACCATTCTTTGGGGTTGTTTAAGAGTATTTACACCGGCATAGCCACAACGGGTGCTTAAAGCCCTTTCTTGCAGTCCTACAAATTCAAGCACCATCAGATATTCATCCTTTTGGAACAGGACAAAGGAATCCTGAATTCATTATGGCACATTTACTGATACAGAACTCCTTAAAGGAGTCCTGGAGTTTTGTTCTGTATCAGAAGCATGTGATGTTCAGAGCTAGAGCTGTTCTGTGGACGTTTTATATAATGACAAGCTTTTCTTTATGAAGAAAGCAGCTAATAAAAGTGGAAAGTGGAAAAAAAAAACAGTCTAGGGGTAAGTCTTTTCAGAATGGATAGGTACAGGAGGGAAATAATTGTTTCCAGACTGGAGTCAGGCAGCAGTCCACATTGTGTGGTGAAGAAAGAGCAGGCAGCTTTCAGCACACTCACTTCCAATCAAGTGGAAATCAAGCCTCTGAGGTTGGCCTAAATGGAAAGCAGGGACTGAGACAGGTTGTTGGTCCTATCCAGGGACAACGATGGAGGCAAGAAAGGAGAAAAGCTTCTTTTGCAGACACAGATGGACGCCTCCAGGCAGCAGTACTGCTGTGGTTGTTTGATGCCTTCTCCTTGGCTTTGGTGCCGTTTCGTTAGGTGCTGTACAAAGAGAACAAAAAGATGGTCCCACTGCGATTCGCCTGCAATCTCAGCGTACATTCTTCAAGTAAAAGTCCAATGCTGGCTCTTCAAAGATCTTGCTTCTGCTTAAGTCATGTTCTTCATTTGAATTTACACTTCCTGCTTCCAGAGAAAAGCATTGCAGTGCTTGAGGATAGCGAAGCAGGCTAGGCTAGGGCAAGCAGTCGATCTGGCCAACTTTTGTGTGGGCAACTTGTCCTTATTCGAGAGAGTGGGGCCATTAAAATGGAGCTTCCACTTCAGAAGGGCATGTATCCACTGCAGGATGTATTTAGTCCTGAAACACAGTGGGAAAATACGCTTACGGAAGGGCACGGAGCTGTCCTAACTGCCTGCCATCTTTGGCTGACACGCTGGCTGTAAGCATTTGGGGAAAGAAATATCACGGCTGTCAAAGCTAATGGCCTCCCAGCACCTCCATGTGCTTGAAGGGAGGCACATTACTTATCAGACCTTATTTAAAAACAGTCGTTCCAAACATGCTCACTGTGCCTGGTGAGCTGTGTGTGTAGCTCAGCAGGGCTACGGCTGCTGCACCCCTGGGCTCGAAGCGCTGTGAGGCGGGCTGCGAGGTTTGGCAGCTGGAGGGAGCGGCGGCTTTTGCAGCAGGAGGGTCTGTGCCCCACTGGAGCTGGATAAGAGGGCTGTTGTGTGGGAAACGAATGCTGGATAGGAGAAGCGGACAGTACAGTCAAGGCTGTGTTACTCCTTTCAGCCTCTGCCGTGACCCTAACTTTGCTTGGATTGCTGCTAAAGCTCCGGCAGACTAGTACAGTGCTGGTGACACTCTCAAGCTCAGGCAGAACTGTCCTTTGCTGCTTTATAAGCTGAGGTGCTAGTCCACATCTCAAGGCTTGCCATGCTGAGCTGTGGGACAGTATCTAAAACGTTTCCAGAGCATGGCCTCTGGCACAATGATGTTCATGTCATTGTGAGGGCCTGAGTCTTGGCAACATACTCCCCAAGACTGAGATGTATTGTAAGTCTCAGCACTTTCCACTGTAAGTGCATGGTATATGCCTTCCCCTGACCTGCTTTCCTTAGAGAAAACCAAGAGATCCACGTACTGATATGAAGAGGAACCCCTTCCCTTATCTAAACCCCAATAACAAGCAGAAACAACCCAAACCAACTTACCGAAACAGAAGTCCTGTACTGCAGAAATACCTTCTTCCATGGAGAGTGGAGAGCAGTTGCATGATAGAAACTGGTCATCCTATTCACTTAAATCCTCGGAGGCACTCAGTTAATATAGTGAGGGCTGCATTATAAAGCTAGAACAGGGCAGAATGGACCACAGTCTACTTAGTATCAATCCAACTGTAAAAACAAACCAGAAAAAATCGTTAATGATTTAATCATAAAACAACTATGATCCTAGAGTACCCTTCTCCTTCTGTTCTTCCTTTATTCTAAGATTCATTTTTTAAATTATTACTCTCTGTCATGTTTTGGATTGGTTGGACAAGACAGCCTTCACTGCGTTTCAAAGATGAGTTGTCCAAACTGTCACTGTTCATCCAGTTCAGCATCAGAAGGACCGTCAGCACCCTTGCAGTGGAAGTCAATGCTTTACAGCATTTCCTCACCAGAGATTTGAATGTGCCAATCATGTAAAAAACAGAAATAAATGGATAAACACAGAGTAATTTATAGTCAGCAGACTTACTCTGTGTTTATGACAGTGTGATGGAGAATAAAGCCGGATAATATTTTACAAGAAAAGGTACCACAGGAGACTCAAGAGGAAACGTAACACTGAATTTCGTGCTGAGAATTGTCTGTGTTCGAGCGGGTGACTGTCACGGGCACGGCACACTTTTGGGCTGGCTGGGCTGGCAGGGGGAGTGGAGGCCTGAGAAAAGGGCTCTGTGTGTTTATCTTGCACCGGCCTTTTTGCATTGCTTCAGTGCTAAAACAGGGTCAGAAAGACACCGGTTTTCCCAGCTCTCAGTGACCTCTGAGCTGGGTTATCTGGCCATTTGCTCCTCTCCAGCTATCCCACCAGAACACATGTAATGGCAGAATTAAGCACTGACTGATTAATGTTCTTGTGTGGTATAGTCTAGGTGTTCCTGCTCTGGCAGGGGGATTGGACTTGATGATCTTTCGAGGTCCCTTCCAATCCCTAACATTCTGTGATTCTATGATTCTATGATTCTTGTGCCAGAACCCTGTTGGGAGAGTGAGAACACAGGGCTCCGCAGGGACACCTGTGGCAAGTCAATGTAATTTAGGGCAGCCTGTGTACTACGCCCACGTCTGCCTGAGCTTGTAAGTCCACCTAAAGCACAAAGGAACCAGTTTTGTTCCCTGGGAGCCTCCTCCACACATTCCTGCCTGTACCTCACCCCGTGCCACACCAAGTCATACAGCTGAGGATGCCAGCCAAAGATCTCGGCGGTCTGCTCCTGGCTCTGCCCCTGCCTCGCTGTGGGGTGTCAGCCACGCAGCTTGTTGCCTCCCTGCCTTGGTTCGTCCGCCTGTGAAACAGGCACTATGTCCTGAGCTGTCCTGTGTCTCCCAGGGTATTTGTGCTGTGACCTGCGTGAAGCTTCCTGTACACTTGGGGTCCTTGGAGGAAGGGGTGTATACATCCTATACATACATGCAGAGCGTTAGTGCTGGGCTAAGAACGTCAGGTTGGCTCACAGGTTTTGCGGCAGGACTTTGCAAGACTGTTACAGAGCTCAAGAGATTTAAAACGTATGTATGGAAAATATTATGCATAGCAAAGTAGTCCAGCAAGGAATTATATACACACGCAGTAGGCAAGGAAGTTTAGGAACCTCAGAACAAGCATAAGCACAAGATGTTACATTTTCTCTTGATGCAATGCATGTATGCCAGTGGTACCTTTGTTTTTCCCACACCTAGTAAACCCCTCAGGATGAAGATGTGAAGGTCTGGTGTGAGTGCCCACTGGTTTTATGTCTGGATACTCCCAGCAGTTTCAGTGCCACCAGTCCTGTTTTTTTGTGGTGCCAGAGAGGAGGCCAGTTCTTCAGTCCCTGTGTGCCACAGCTGTGGTCCTCTGTGCTGCAGCAGGGCTTTACATTGGCTGACAGTTACTGATAAAAGGAATACAAAGACATGTGCATGTCTGAGCAATCACCCATGATTCAGCACTAATGTTTCCTTTTTTATTGCACAGACCAAACTACAGGCATAACGAGCACATGCAATACAGACAGTAGAGTTTTACCAAGGTTTGGTAAAAATAGAATTATAAAGGGAAATCCTTCCCCATTGGACCCTGAGGCTACTAAAAGCTGTACCTAGGTCTGTGACTGAGGAGATAAAACAATTAGAATTCAAACAACTGCTTCATTGTCTGAAGAGGTTTTTCCTATTCATGGGTCAGTTGTTTCATTAGACTGTGACCACATAACCATAATTGGACAGCTTTGCATTCGTCTGAGATATCTACGATCATGCCAGGAAAAAGAGAAGCTATTTTTTAAGTGTGCAGCGTGTCACATAGACTGTTTTGGGTAGTTTACTGCAGGGATATTCAACCTCCAGGGCTGTGAGCTCCACTGCACCTTTTAGGGATGAGATGAACGTGGAATCGCAGGAAATGCTGTCCAAGTTTCCACTCTGCAATGAGTGATCTCTGTGTTTTGAAAAACTGGAAGAGAGAGGGCACTGAAGAGATTAATAATTTTAAAGCCCACAGTGGGCTGTGCCATTTAATTTAAAATAAAGCAATTTAGCTCTCTCCAAGAATCTATTTTTGCCTGTGGTATAATATTTTAAGGATTTATCATAATATTTCTGTGATGGGCAGATGTTTACCTTTGTATGTTCCTATGTCTCTGAAAGGAAAAAAGCTGAGCTTTGAAGGAGTACAGCACAGTTCAATAAACTGGCAGATCTAGGTAGATTCTTCATAATTCTGAATAGCTAAAGCAACAGAGCTATGAAAATATTCCTAAATGATGTTGCCAAACAACAGCGTATTATCTGTGCTATTTTCTCTATGTAGCACTGTTCATTGCCATGCAACAAATTGCAAAGGTCAGCAGACCCTGACCCTGAAAAGCAGCTGTATTACAGCATTCACTAGAAAACACCAGTCCTCACACAGAAAATTGTTTCAAGCAAGAACATTTTTCACAGACAGATTGAGATCTGCACAGTGGAACATGTTCTTCCTCTGAACAACTGAAGGTAAATAAAGCCCTTACACAACGAGCAGTATACATGTCCACCTAGGAAAATTTCCAGCCCTCTCACAAGTTTCTATACATACATATATGCATGTCCAGGCACAATACAGGTGCATTTTAATAGTACCAAGAGCAGGTTCTCCATCCCCAGCCTTTTCTCCGTGCTGCCCCTGCTCTGGAGACATCCACTCCGGGAGCTCTGAGCTGCCCTCCCAGTTCTGTCTTTGAACAGCAAATTCAGCAATGCAGCATAGTTTCCCTTGCTGTGCTCCCATCTCCTCTGGTCAGTAAGTCCAGGACAACGCTGCCTCTTGTGCTGCCCCTTCTCCTCCTAATATTTCCAGGTTGCTCCTGGATCAGCAGAGTTATTTATCCCTAAGAGAGCACATGTCTAAGATTTTTAAGTCACCACTGCAGTCTACAGTTTCAAGTCACTGACATTTTCCACTGTACTACTATGTGCTCTCCAACCTGGGGCAAGTTCCTCAACTGGAGTTTTCATCTCTGTGTAACTAAATTGAAGCATTTAAACCCACGTTTAGATGCTTGAGAAAGAAGACAGATTTCAAGAGCTGGGATGATGGTCCCTCACCTGCCTTCAAGTTTGCCACTCTTCAGAACTCTCTGTGTGCCAAGAAAGGGGCTCTCCATTCTTCATTTCCTTTGGAAAAGGTGAAAGATATTTCATAGTCTGGCAGGTATTAACAGCAGCTTGAAATCGGGTATCTACAAAGCCATTACAATTGGGCAATGTGAAGATCAGGCCCAGAGAGGTGACATTAACCATTCATTTCCAGTCCTGGTGAATGAGAGCTGATGCGCTAGACTGCAGCTCTAATGGGTTCCTAAACATTACATATTTGCTTCCTGCTTCCTGCCGGATGGGAATGGATACCACAGATTCCAGCTGGCTGCTCTCTTCTTCCCCCAGGAATTCACCTAATTGCCTAAGTAACTTAATGAGATGCAAAAGTGAGGGCAGAAGAGGTGTGGGGCCCGCAGGTCCTCAGCAGAACTGCTGCATTTACTTCCCACTTGTTCCTCAATCCTTTCCCATCCTCTGCTCTCCTTTCTGGACACACCTAGAGAGACTTTTAGCCCTCGTTGTCTGAATCAGACTCTCCCATACCCCCTGGCAGCAGCATTCAGGACTGGGTTACGCAGGACCTCAGGCTGGCCTGAGGCAGGCAGAGCTGGCAGGGGCACGGCAAAGAGGCTCAGCTCTTTCATGGGCGGGAGCTCCCAGGCCTCCCTCCAGCCAGGCCTTCATGCACCCACATTCCTGCCATTTTTCTCACAGGCTTCTGCTGTTTGAGAATCACAGAATCACAGAATTATTGAGGCTGGAAAAGACCTCTGAGATCATCAAGTCCAGCCTATGTCCCAACACCACCCCATCGGCCAGACCACGGCACTAAGTGCCACATCCAGCCTCTCCTTAAACACCTCCAGGGACGGTGACTCCACCACTTCCCTGGGCAGTGCATCCCAGTGCCTGAGCACCCTCTCCGTGAGGAAGTGCTGCCTGAGATCCAACCTAAACCTTTCCTGACGCAGTTTCAGGCCGTGCCCTCTCGTCCTGTCACTGGTTGCCCGGGAGAAGAGCCCGACCCCCACCTGACTACGCCCTCCCTTCAGGTGGTTGTAGAGAGTCATAAGGTCCCCCCTGAGTCTCCTCTTCTCCAGGCTAAACACCCCCAGCTCCCTCAGCCTCTCCTCACAGGACTTTTCCTTTAGTCCCTTCCCCAGCCTTGTTGCTCCCCTCTGGACCCGCTCCAGCCCCTCAATGTGTTTCTTGCAGTGAGGGGCCCAGACCTGCACACAGGGTTCAAGGTGAGGCCTCCCCAGTGCTGAGCACAGGGGCAGAATTACATCCTTACTCCAGAGGGACAGAGAGACACCCGTCTTGGCATAAAGAACACGGAGGAGGAAGAACCAGGAGTGCTGATGCGTCTCTGCTGGCCTCAGTGCCAGGTGGGCTGCTTTGCCCACAGAGGCTTCTCGAAGCTGGTGGAGATGTTGCCTCTCCACCCATCTGGGGTGCAGCCCAGCTCACAGGAAGAGGGCTCACCTCGTGAACAATCCTGAACCTCGTGAACAACCCCCAGCTGAAGGCACTGGAAGAGCTGGCAGCCGGTGTGGTCTTCTCTCCACTGGGAATAGACCAAAACTGTTTTTCTTCAGGGCTGCTTTACAAGGAGCAGGAAGAGAGCACCCAGACAGAGCGCTGAGGATTAACATCACAAGCGGATCTCCCTGTGACAAAATGTTTGAGGTTTGCCAGTTCCCTTATGTTCTCTCCCGCTGGCTGAGGACAGCCTTGTCCTGAATAGAAGAACAGAAAAGATGCTAGAGCTCAGCTGCCTGACATGTTCCTGTCTTCTGGCTTAGGGAGAGGGAGATTAATAAAAACTGCCAGAGAAATGCCTCGGAAGGACCCTTTCTTATAGGAGAGACAGTATCCTGGAAACACCCATCGTTTGTTGGCAGAGATACTTTCTTCATTCCTTAGCTACACAGCCAAATTTCTTTAACTCTCCTCAGGGTCATTTATGGACTGGATTGCAAGTGTGTTCTACATCAAAAAAAAAACCAAACCCGAGGAAACATCCACTTTGTTTCCATCTGGTTTACATTTCTGACATTTCCTAAAAGGAACAAAATGTTGAAACAATGAAATATCTTTCTTTTTTACAGCCCTATCTATCGTTAAGAGACAGTTTGCTTAACATCTCTTCTTCCCTGTGAAGCTGATGGATGGGGCTGAGCAAGACTTACAGGATCCAATAAGTGAGGTGCCATTTGCGTCATCAGCAACAGCGGTCATCAGGGGATCATCCACCATTTTTATAGTTTCAAAAAGAGATGTGGAAGAAGAACGGAGCAGGCTGAGATTTATTACAGTTGGTGGAACAGACTTTCAAGTTAGACAAGTGGAAATTTGGATGCTTTGCAGGAACAGACCCTAGGTGTGGCTGTCGGATTAGGCAGGGCCGTGTTTTTGTAGGGAACAGGACATGAGCGTACTCAGATGTGAAACCTCCAGTAAAGGCCATCAAAGGCTGCCTTAGCAATCAAGGAAGGGGTGCATCGGCGATGAACCGTAGGATGGAGCTCATCAGAGCTGACCTGCTCAGCAAGCTGGGCCCAGTTCATAGATCATAGAATCCTGGAATCAGAACCACAGAATGTTTGGGGTTGGAAGGGACCTCTAGAGATCATCTAGTCCAACCCCCCTGCCAGAGCAGGATCACTCAGGGCAGGCCACACAGGAACACATCCAGGTGGGTTTTGAAAGTCTCTAGAGAAGGAGACTCCACAACCTCTCTGGGCAGCCTGTGCCAGTGCTCTGTCATCCTCCCAGTAAAGAAGTTTCTCGTCATGTTGAGGCAGAACTTCCTATATTCTAATTTGAACCCATTATTTCTCGTTCTATTGCTGGGAACCACTAAGAAGAGATTGTCCCCTTCCCCTTGACATCCACCCCTCAGATATTTATATACGTTAATAAGGTCCCCTCTCAGCCGTCTCCTTTCAAGACTAAACAGCCCCAGTTCTCTCTCTTCACAGGAGAGCTGTTCAAGTCCCTTAATCATCCTCGTAGCTCTCTGTTGGACTCTCTCCAATAGATCCCTGTCTCTCTTGAATTGGGGAGCCCCAAACTGGACACAGTATTCCAGGTGTGGTCTCCCCAGGGCAGAGTAGAGGAGGACAAGAACCTCCCTAGACCTGCTGGATACACTTTTCTTAATGCACTCTGGATGTCATCCCATTGGAAGGGACTTCAGAATAGCAGGTGAAACTCTGGTCTGCTACGAGCAGCATCCGTTTTGCTGCAGCGGGGTTCCCTTTGTGCACTTGAGACCAGGAGACAAACTCGAACAAAATGCCAGCCACCAGACTTGCTGTCTAAACAGTGATCTCTCCTGCACAGTTTTTTAAGTCTTAGGCTTCCCAATCCTTGACTCGAGAGCCCTGAAGTACCTGCACTGTCAAGTTCCCATACTTTTTCCTTTCCCAGAGAAACTGACCTGGATGGGAAATGATGTGTACGCACAGGTTTTGTGAACCCTTAGGAAGGCTTCTCAAAGTTGGAATAAAGAGATTGAGAGAGCCAAATGGTCTGTGTTACTGGGAGTCGTATGTGCCTCAGGAAGCCTCCCTGAAGTTCTTGAGGCCCATGCCAGGGACTCTTTAACTGCTCAGCCTCACTGAAACACCTAAATTTTCAGTACGTTTACTCTCCCTATGTGCCATTTTCTCAATTCCTCTCCATCAAGCTGGTGTCCACTTCTGCTTGCAGGGAAACTTGTAGTAACTCTGTGGAAGCCAAAAGACTGAATCATACAGGAGTGCAATTGGGCTGTGAAGATTTACTAATGAATCTGACAGGGACTAAAAGAATTGGGGGTTGAGGCTGCTCTAAAATATACGATTTAATTTGACCAAACACTTGATAAATTCTTCCCTCCCACTTCCTTTCTGAATGCAGCTATTTGTCCCAGTAGTTAGATTCACACTCTTCCATGTCCAAATTCATTTCTTTCACATGATTAATCAGCAGCTGGAAGCAGGTGGTGTCATGGACTCTGACATTAAATTGTCATCAAATATTAAATTTCTTTTTTTTTTCTTTTTTTTTTTAACTAAACAACTACAGCAATGGCTTTGCTGGCTGGTGGCCAGCTGAGTCTCTGCACAGAAACCTAACATTCCTTGCCTCTGTTTTCCCATATTCCCCAACTTGCTCTCTCTCTGATGGAAATCTCAACTTCCATAGCAACACTCTGAGTAGCACCTACAGTTGTAGTGTATCCAAGAAAAACAGACTGCAAGGCCAGGGGAGTCCTTACAGCCCTGGCAAACCAGGGGTTCATCCCTTCTCCCTCAAAGGAAGAGTAATGCTGGGGCAGCTCCAGCGGATCGGCCAAACGGATTATCTTTTCAGACAAAAGATGGATGGAAAGAGGCTGGAGTGCCTCAGATGCAAGCTGGCAATACGAACAAACATTACAGCTGCATTTACATGGAAACAGTCTTAGCTTTTGGCCACTCTGGAAAAAGAAGGACGACGGTCTTTGCAGGGAAGTGTTTGCAGGAATGGTGGTGTCAGCAGGAGCAGGGAGGTGATCATGCCCCTGTACTCAGCTTTGGTGAGGCCTCACCTTGAGTGCTGTGTCCAGTTTTGGGCCCCTCACTACAAAAGGGATGTTGTGGTGCTGGAGAGGGTACAGAGGTGGCTGCCAAGCTGATAAAGGGCTTAGAACACAAGTCGTATGAGGAAAGGCTGAGGGATCTGGGGCTGTTTAGCCTAGAGAAGAGGAGATTAAGGGGAGGCTCCATTGCTCTCTACAACTACCTGAAGTGAGGTTGTAGAGAGGCGGGGATTGGTCTGTTCTCCCTAGTGGAGAGTGATAGGACGAGGGGAAATGGATTTAAATTGCACCAGGGGAGGTTCAGGTCAGATATTAGGAAGAATTTCTTTACTGAAAGGGTTGTCAGGCATTGGAACAGGCTGCCCAGGGAGGTGGCTGAGTCACCGTCCCTGGAGGTGTTTAACAGACGGGTGGATGTTGTGCTGAGGGGAATCGTTTAGTAGGTTGATGGGGCTGGGACAAAGACTGGACTCGATGATCTTCAAGCTCTCTTCCGGCTGATACGATTCTATGATTCTATGAAAGGTGTAGGTCACTTCACTGTTGATGAAATTTGCCCGGCAGTCCCTAATAGATGTCGCCTCCCAGGTTTACCAGAACTGGGGTAAGGCCTGAAGTCAATATTGTGCTTCATTTCCTGTTAAAAACCTGAATCATGACTCTCATCTTTTCCTCTGTCAGAACTACGCACTTCCATTCTTATTGCTTAAATGATTCTTAGAGGCTTTTTTCTCAAGTTTGGGGTGAACCAGAGGCATTTGTGTGATGCAGCAAGTTGTAAAAGGAGTAAGGTGGGGCCTTGCATTCTCTAAAACTACAGGTTTTTTCAAGTTCTGTCTCCAACAGTGTATCAATTTAAAAAGCCCACATCTGGTCTAGCTTGTTCTTAATGATAAACACTGTCTTTGGGAAAGCAGTCTTGATAGGTTGGTTTCGGAATAACTCTGATGGTTTAGTTTCCATTTTAACTTCTGAACATTTCAAAGTGTATATAACACAATGTGAGCGTAGATGTTGATGAGTTCTAGTTGTTTTTGTTTAATTGAGACATTAGCTGTATTGCAGGCAAACAGACTTAGAATAGCTATTACAGCACTCAATTTTCAAAATCATTACAGAAGGATGAGATTACAGTCAAATATTTTCTGTTAATATGCTTAAGCATTTACAATTATGGAAGCTTTTGCATAAGTAAATGCAAAATTATTACAGCAGTTCTGAGTATCAGCAGGGCTTGAAAGCCTTTAATTAAATTTGGTTACATTTGAAATAATCATAATAATTTGAGAATAATAAACCAGATCAGTCCCTGGGAAGACTCCCATAAAGTGGATTACATCACACCTGAAATAAATTTTGGCTCTTCCTCTGGCATTTAGATAATCCATGAAAAATGCCCAAAAGGCTAACAGCTGTAGCAGGAAACACAAATTATAGCCTGCATATGTTACCCAGCTACATCCAAAGCACATTACCTACTGATTCAGATGGGCTATGGACCATGTCTTATGCTGTACATCTAAATTAGAAATTCAGCTCTCTCCGGGATAGCAACTGATCAAGTTCTCTCTTTCGGAATTCAGTTCAAAATCCCTTCAAGCACTGTCTCTGAGGAAGTACTTTTTTCCACATTTCCTGTTTTCACTTGCACTATTCAAAAATACAAAGCAAGAATTTACATACAAGGTCCTAAACACTCTACTGAATTCAAATCGGTTTCCACTGGGTAGATGTATTTTTTCCATTCACATTTAAAGTAAGCATATCGGAGAGCCTTTCTTTTTAACAAGCTGATGCAGTGTGAATGGGATGAAGGAGCAGGTAACTCTGTGGCTACAAGTGGAAGAGCCCCGAGTATTTGGCAGCGGCGAGGCCAGTCCTCCACAGAGCACAAGGCAAAGGACTCTCCCTGCAGGGGAGCAGCAAAGTCCAGATCATTTGCTCTGTGTGTCTGTCTGGGACAGGCCTTCAGCAGTGCTCAGTCAGCTCGAGAAGAGCCTTCTCGCTTTGCCCAAACCCCCAGCTTTTATTTAGCTCTGCCTGTACTACTCTGGTGCTTCGCAGGCTCATGCTTATTCTCCTTATGTTTATTGTCTTCAAGTGTCTGCCAGTGTTTCATAAAACTCCCAGGGACAGAACCAAATGCTGAAGGGAAGAGAATCACTGACTCCTACAGGCGCTCAATCAAATTTTTCCTTTACTGAAAAATGCTCACTCCTGAAGAGAGGGTTGAATTTAAAACCTCAATAGCATTAGTTTTGCTGATTTGGCTTCTGACGGGTAAATATCAAATGAAAACATAGGAAGCCAACCAAAGAAAAGGACCAGCATGCATAGCTCTCATTTATTTAATTTGCAAAACATAGTTAGGTAGCCTTTTATTTACAGTTTATCCTATGGAGCAGCCACTGAGACACTGCTGAAAGCTGAGAGAGCATCACCTCAGTACGCGGGCAGTCCGTGGCAGAAGTAGTGCTACTGAAACCAGAGCGTGGGTTACTCTACAGAAGAACTGGGGAGGTGGTGGGAACAGGTTTCTGCTTTCTTTTCGCAGCACTGCTCAGCTGGAGAACCCACAGCTCAATAAATGAGGCCAGAAGGGAGCTAGTCAGGGCGCCCCATAGAGATGTGGAAGCCATGACTAGAGGAGGAGCAGCCCATAAGCGCAGCAGTCGCGCAGTAGCTGCAGCCCCAGCCTCGCCGACCAAAACTTGTCACCCAGGCAGTGAAGCAGGAGCTCTACTGTAAGAACAGGGGGCACCAACACTTCTGCATGGGTGAAAGGTGCCCAGGTGAAAAACCTCAGGTTCGAGGCATCGCTGCTCCTCACACTGCTGCCTTCCTTCTCCCTCCTGGGGGACCAACTCTCAAAGACAACGGGATGCAGCGCTTTTGTAAACATTTCAGGACTTAGGAAATGCAAATACAGTTTTATTTACTTCCTGACCTTTGCCTCAAAACATCTGCAGCTCTATAAATGAAAAGCAACCGCTGCTACTTAGCAGCTTCTGCTGCCTCTGCTTCATTGTGCCAGGAGACAGAGGCCATGCTGTGATGTGACCGTGACATGCTACAGGTGCTGTGGTGACATTTGAGAATTTTCGGTCGGGTTCCCCAGGCAGCTGGTGCCATTGCCCTTCATCTTGCATCTTGCCTAGCAGGACAAAGTGTGGCTGGTCAGGTAAATGACTACAGTTGGAAATGTTAGTCAAAACAAGAAGAAAAAAAAAATGGAACCTTCTTCATCAGAAACATCCTGGGTTTCTGTTCCAGACAAGACAGTAGAGTCAGCATTCTCAACTTCTCCTGTCCCTCCAGTAAGGGACAGAAGAGCCGCTGGTGATGCCCCCTTGCACCTCTACTAGAAGAAAAAGCTGATGAAGTTTTGCCTGATGAACCCTGGGCCATGAACGTACACGCTAATTTTTTGCAGGAGAGCTCTGGTAAAGCTTTTCATTCCCCTTCTTCCTGAAGAAACTCTGGAAAACTGTTGGAAGCAATTGGTTTCTGTCAATTAGGTGGCGTGATGCTGGAAACAGCACAGTGGTTGCTGAAAGATTTTTCAAATAGGGAGTGCTGGGGAGAACCTCTGCAAATTTTGAAACTGAGTTCCCTAAAAATGTTCGTCAGCTTAATCTTCATGGTTTCAGCAAAACGGAAAGGGATTCTCCAGTGTCTGCCTCACCTGATGAACTTCAAGCACTAGCAGCAGTGGGTTCTGCTTTTGGCAAGGTCTGTCAGTCCCTCTGCACGTGAAACGACTCTCAGGATATTCTGGTGGCATAGATTTACATTCAGATACAACAAGCCTTTACCAGGTAGGAGACAAGGAAAAAAGCGAATGTTGTGATTTTGTCTCTCCAGTCATTCTCACCAATTCTTGGCACAGTATTTCTAAGGAGCAGAAATGCTAAGAAAATATGGTTTTGTTATTGATATATATGTAATATGGACTTTGAGCCCAGGAAATGGAAAGATAGTCTCATCATATCATGCTTTCTTTTGTCATTTCTCCATATCTTGCTGCACCAAAAATTTAAATTTTCTTGTGGTATCTGCTGAATGCTGACATATTATTACCTATAAATTCATTCCACATTGAAGTGGCTGAAAACCAGTGGTGTTTGGGTTTCTACATCTGTTTTTATGCTTTGGAAAATACTACACTTCTTTGCTCCTGAATGACGAAAACACAAGAGGGGTTATGACTTAACACAACTGTACTGTAATATTTTATTCAGCCTCAACTTCAGGTTTAAAATGCCCCTAAGACACCTTTTAATTTCTGTCTTTTTTGAGTCAAATGCTTAGTTGCCACAGCTTTTTCTTTCCTGGTCTGGAAATGATGGCAACTAACTCCTCTCCTTTACATTTTTTAATTACTATTCTATTACTACCCCTATTTTAAAAGAGATCATCCCCACTTGCTGTGAACCTGCAAGCAAAGCGCCGGTCTGAAAAACACAGAACCAGCTGCATTCTCACTGGACTTGCATTTGAAGGAAGGCCAGCTGAGAAGAAGCCCAGACATTCAAGCTGCTTCTGCAGAGAAGAACAATCCCTTCGCATCAGCTCCACTGGAGGACACCCAGAGATCTGTGCAACGAGCACCTCCACACCTACCTAACCACGTGCTAAAGCAAAAACGCAGACCAGAACTGCCTGAACACCCCTATCACTACAGCTCAACAGCCACACCCTGGCTGGTGTCTAGGGCGCAGCTTCTGCTCCATCTGACACTCCCCCGCACCTCGTTCTGCTTCCTGTACCAAACAGTCCTCTTATACCAGGGATGGACCTTCCCACCTTTCCCTTTGGGCATCCACATCCGCAGCTATGCAGGCTCCCTGGGCTCGCCTGCTTCCCTTCTGCGAGCCACGGCTTTTGATGTCCATACCAGCGGCAGCCACTGCTGTTGCCAGGCCAAGGCCACCGCACGGCCAAGCTCCAGCATATCCTCATTGCTCTGCTCACATCTGCCGTCCAAATAAATCTTTTCTAGTTGTCTTGTCTTGTCCTTACAGTTTCGCAGCAACTGTCTCTACACCCTGAGGAGTTGCCTGCGGGGAGATGAACTGGTTTGCTCCAGCCCAGGGAAGCCAAAGGCCCCAGGCACTAGCAGAGCATTCAGCAAAACCCAGCGAAAGGGCAGCACGTGGCAAATCCTGTAGCTGCACCAGCACCAAGGGCCACAAACCCAAACACTCAGAGGACCTGGTGAGTCAAACACCCTTCCAGCCTTCAGGTCAGACTAGGGGAGAAGGGCTGCAGGGAACAGGTTTGGAGTCCTCCTGCCCACCCTACATTACATCTGGGCCTGAGGACAGCACTGCACCTGGCGAAGTTGCACGGCTGTCCTACGGGAGTCACACAGTGCCCTGGCTCCGTCATGAGTGGGTGTGCTGTTACAGCAGACTGGAAACGACACAGTAGAGCCCCAGCGCTCAGTGACCACGGGATGCTCAGCACTGGCATCCATCAGTGACTTTGGGATTTGCAGGAACGAGTACTGTCAGGAAGTAATTCTCTCTGCCTTCCTGCCCTCCCTCTGCCCCCTTCTCCCCTCCCCTTCCTTTTTTCCTTATTTCCTTCACCCTCCCCTCCCTCCTTTTTCTCTCCTTCCTCCCAAAGAACATCTCGTATTACTGTTTAGTGCCATATAACATCGCTGACCATCAGGAAGAAGATGAAGAAATATGCATCACTTTCAGGGATGAGATGGGCAGCACTACCACGCAGGTATTTGTTTAGAGCTCCACCTTGCCATATTATCCCTTTTCAGTGGTCGGATGTGTTTTCTCAGGAACTTCTGGCACAAACCGGTCTGCAGACCTCCCCAAAAGCCTTGATTCTGAAGGAGGCAGTGTTAAAGGTTTTTGGATTAGTCATTCTTTGCCCCATCTGCCATTCTTTCTTTCTCTTTTTAGCTTTTCTTTCTTCTTTGGTGGGGATTGGTCAGCTTATGCAGTGCTCAGAGCTGATTATGCGATTTGCAGACACTAATGGAGGCGTTTTGGTTCATTGCTGTGTATGTTCAAGTAGCTATTCTTTATGATTCAATTTTTCTTCCATGACTCAACTTATGCTTGTTTCAGACTTCACAAGAAATATATTACAGCAAAAAGCCTCCCAACACTGTAAGCTAAAATTTAGACTGAAGTATTTGGTACATCCCTTGAGCATAAGTTTTATTTCGTATTTCTTTATCATAAAGAAAGGAGAAGTCCTAGAAAAGTCCCCAGGAGGTTGGTATCACTTGTTTGCTCCTTCCACTCTCTTACGGATTTCAGTAGAAAATTACATCCAAGGTTCCTCCCTTTGATTAAATCTGGTGGACGTAGAACAGTTCGAGAAGACGCTTCTATGAGAAATGGGAGATGTGGGTCAGATCCTCTCAGATGGAGAAGATCTTCAGATGTGGGTTTTACACTGCCTACATGAGTGCTTGCATGTGCAGAAGAGGTGGCCACCACCATCAGCAATTTTATATCGTTAGCCTGCTATTTACCTTTTTTTTTTGATGTCAGTATTTTAAGAGGAAAGATCTCATTTTGGATTGAATGAAGCATGCTCCGCAACTGAGCAACATTTTACAGTTTTTCTTGTGGATGCAAATAAAACCCAGATATCTCTACTATGGATCAGTTCAAACCTATTTCAGCCCAACTCTGATAATAAATCAGAACTCAGCCACCAAACTGAAAAATTATTCAAATGACCTTAAGAGACAGAATCTCATTGACGTAAGTGAAAAACACGCATATATACTAAGCAGGAGTCTATCTGTCCAAGAGTTTACTCTCTAAGGAACAAGTAGGCCTCAGGAAGGTCCCTATCTCTGTGTTGTATGAACATCTTAGGAAGTTTTGCAGGAACTGAGAAGCCGGCCCGGACTACCAGTATCCTAAATCAGTGCCCAAGCCACAAGCTCTTCTCTCCCTGCTGCTCAAATCTCCTCCCTCCTTTCTGCAGCAAAACTGCTCTGGTTCTAGCAGTCAAAGGCTGCTCTCAGAAGAGCTTCCTCCTTCCCTCAGCATGCACAAGGTAGCTATTCAAAGACCATTATACACATTAACTCCACGCTGAGATTAGAATCAACAGAGGTTCTGTGCTCAGATATAGCCTCTACAGTGGGAATAAGTCCCTCTTTTCAAGGTCTAGGAAAATTCATCTGCCATCACCTGCCACGTGCATCTGCTGTGGCACCGACTGTTTTAACCACAAGTCAGGATCTGAAGGCTAGACTTGACTCAGCATTCACAAGGAATCTTCCCTGGATAAGCAGAATAGTTTTGAGCTTGTAAAAAGTGTCACACTGGCCATTTGAGATGTGAAAGTACTTTAAGAGGTAAAATGATTTAACTGGCTTTTAAGATAGCTGCATCAGGTGGAAGAATGAAATGAAACTGATGTTGTTATGGAACCTCCTGTATAAATGTTGAAATAAACAGGAGTGTGAAAGCTCTGAGAAAGATACGGGAGCCAGAAATGCAGTTTAGGGAGGAAAGCAGAGGTGGGTGAGAAATGATCTAAGTGTTGGCACTGTGTGCAGTAGGGTGGGCACTGCTCCTCTTCATTAACGACACAGCACTTTGCTGGCCCCTCCCTGGAGAGGGTGCCTCAAGGTGCTTCTCGCCCAGAGTAATTACCACCTTTCCCATGCAGATGGGAAGACTAAGGCACGGAGAGGTAAAGACCAACATTTTCAAAACTGGCCAGTGAATTTTGGTGTCTCTATCTCTGCATGTCTAAAAGGAAACCAGCCTGGACTGAGCCACAACTTTCATGAACCTCACGACTTTCATGAAGTGTGGAATATTGTCTGCTCAGCATGTATAAAATGAGGCCCAAAGTGTCTCAGATTCAGCATTTGAAATGAGCACGTGGGAACTGTTGGTCTCATCTGCTACTCTTGCTCATACAGAAAGTCACCACCATTACTGTTTCCTTTTCTAAATCACAGCAAAGGCATCTTCTTTTTAAGCAATATATCTGATTTTGACACTGCTTACCACAGCTTTTGTATTTACATTTGAATACAAGCTTTAAGTCCTCCACAAATAACATGGAGGTATCTGTGGAGCTGCGTTTGCTTTTTCCTGACATTTGCATGAGTAAACTCATCTGACTTGATAGGGAAGATGAGGAAACTGCATCTTTCCTACATGTCATGAAGAACTGTAAATTCGTCTTTTGGATATGGGTACTGCAGCTCTTCTGACAGCAGTACACCCACCTTCTCTTTTGCCGAGTTTTATGCTGCTTTCAGTGACAGCACAGATGCTGGAATTGAACTGCTCGGTGATCGTCAGGCAACGTGTCCACAGAGCAGTGGCATTTTTTCCCCGAGGATTTCAAGTGTGTCAAAGCTCCTGACTGAACCAAGAAGAAACCAGGCAGACTGCCTGCCCCGGGGTCTAGATTTTCACTGGGCTGCTTTGCAGATGGCCACTGTCAGGGAATCGCTAAGCACCCATCCACAACCTGGTGCAGCACTTCCCTTTGCTCAGGTGCTCACATCGGCTCTATCACAATGCATTGTGTTCTCTGCTATTTCCCCTCCTCTGTACACACTTCTTCCATTTGTGCAGATATCCAGTTCCTCATGTGGATTTAGGAAAAAGCAAATACACCCCCGCAGATACCACAGGCATTTTGGAAAACCTGTAGCTTTTACTCGAATGAATGGTTGTGATTTTTATTTATTTGCAATGCCGTCTCCTCTGTAACCCTCAGTTGGGTAACGACTTTCTGCCAGGCTAACTTCCCCTTGACATCCTCAGATCGATGTGCTGTTCACTTTCGTTTCTCTCACCTTGACTACTGTGTATCACTATGTTAAATAATGTTACAGCTGTTAAATAGCAGCTGCACTTCAACCCGGCCCAGGCTAAAGCCA
Source organism: Trogon surrucura (assembly GCA_020746105.1). Lineage (NCBI taxonomy): Eukaryota > Metazoa > Chordata > Aves > Trogoniformes > Trogonidae > Trogon > Trogon surrucura. The sequence goes on from CM036618.1 coordinate 108,410,462, forward strand.
TCTCCAGGCTCTGCCTGGGCTTTGGGAGACAAATACAGACAGGCTCAAATGGACAGAGCTTATCCACCACCACGAGTCAACTCCGGCCCGCCTGTGAGAGTCGCAGTATGACTGTGTTTCATGAAGACCGTTTTTGATCAAGGATGAGTGTTACTCACAATACCTGCAAAGCTTTGCTGCTCTGGAAACCCATATTACTCTTGCATGAAAACATCTCTGAGACGTACGGGAACTCTAAGGTGATTCGGGTGAAATACAGCAATGGAATGGAAAAAGGAAAGCTTAACTCTGCTTATGAAAAAATACAGGTGAGGAGTATGATTCATTAGCAAAGTGCAAGACCTTGCAGAATTTAAAAATAATTAACTTCTGAAGTCCTTCTTGAAGCATTTGATGCTTGTTAGATGGAGAAGAGAGAGGAAAGCCATAGAGAAGATGAGGAGGTACTAGTTACTGTTATTTCCTTAATCTATGTTTGAACCTCACTGATACATAAAAGAAATCTTTTAGGGTTTTTCTTCAACTTACAGCTTCATTGTACAAGAGGAAAAATAAAGCCCCAAGGCTTTGCAAAGCCACAGTGGTTTAACTGCACATTTGTCTTAGAACTGCTTTGTTTGATCAGCAGAAATCCCTGTGTGAACTCTCTTATTTCAATTATCTTAAAATGTAATAAACTCCTCAGGTATTGCACAATTGCGAATCAAACTGGCTTGAACCAGTTTAACTAAATTTGTTCAAAACCTAATTTAAGGCTTGATTAAATGGTGTTAATGCAAAGTTAAATAAACTAAATGCCACTAAAAGCTATTTTAGGAACAGCCACTCATGCTGAAGGGGAAGGGGTTTAAAACAAACTTATTTAATTTACTTTAAAAGTTAGTAAGATAAACTATTCTAAGTGCTTCTGTGCAGAGAAGCTTGCAGAAATACAGCAATGCATTCTTGGGAAAATTGCTACTTAATATAACAGAAAGCAATTAAGCCTTGCGGTTGTATTTTTTTTTGGGGGGGGGGGGTGGGGTTTGGTTGCTCTTTTTGTGTTTGTTTGTTTGTTTTAAACGAAAGTCAAAACAGCACACCTGATACATTTTGTAGGAATCTGATTACAGTAGAACATCTCCCCAAAGGATTACCACACGGTGTAACCGCAGGGAAGCTGCCCATGATCTCTAATGTCCCTTCCAGCCCAGGCCATTCTATGATTCTATGATTCTATGGGCGCAGCCACCCAACCCAGCAACCGAGGAGCCGTCCCTGCGCAGACACCTCTGCCCTCTAGTGTACACAGGCAGGGACTCCCCTTCGCAGGGTTGAGCAGCAGGGAACCTCCTTGGAACATGGGAAGGACTTATTGGAATATTAATCTAGAATTGACGTTCCTTACCCATGTCCTTCCTACCATCACTACCAGTAGAAAGGCCAAGTTAATTCTACGGGTTCAGCTGCGTATCGATGGGGAACGTCTCGTTCAGTCACGTGCGGTTTCAAAAGATGTTGGGCACGTGTTTTCCTCTTTTCCAGGACTGACTTCATTTCAGTCAAAGTTATTATTGATCTATCACCGACTTCAGGGAGAGCAGAGAAGCGTTAACTCACAGTTTTCCAAGTCACAGGAACAGGTCTGCTGACTTCTTGGAGGCTGGGATTGCCTGAAGGTTTCGTCCCAAGATCTGGAAAGGCAAAGAGATACCAACAACCTTAAGAGAGGTATTTGATTCTTTAGCAAAATCACAGAAGCACAGAATGTCAGAGGTTGGAAGGGACCTCAAAGATCATCTAGTCCAACCCCCCTGCCAGAGCAGGATCACCTACAGTAGGTCACACAGGAACCCGTCCAGGCGGGTTTTGAATGTCTCCAAAGAAGGAGACTCCACAACCTCCCTGGGCAGCCTGTGCCAGGGCTCTGGCACCCTCACAGTGAGAAAGTTTTTCCTCATATTTTTATGGAACCTCCTATGTTCCAGCTTCCACCCATTGCCCCTTGTCCTGTCAGTGGACATCACTGAAAAGAGCCTGGCTCCATCCTCCTGACACTCCCCCTTGACACATTTATAAACACTAATGAGGTCACCCCTCAGCCTCCTCTTCTCCAAGCTAAAGAGACCCAGCTCCTTCAGCCTTTCCTCATAAGGGAGATGCTCCACTCCCTTCATCATCTTTGTGGCTCTGTGCTGGACTCTATACAAACTGTACAAAAGATGTACAATAAGGAGGCAGGAGAAACTGTGGACGAGACCATGGTGCAGAGGGCACCGTGGCAGCAGGAGCTCTGCACTGCCATTGGAGCAGTCCTGCTCCTGCTTGATGGGTCTGCAAAGGACCTGGGCTGGAAAGCCAGGCTTCGGGGGCACCACCTTGACTTGGGTGCGTCACTAATTGCTTTGCAGCTGCACTCGTAGCCAGATTCAACTCCCATTTCCCTCCCACCACCTTGGCCTTGTCTGTTTCAGTCCGGTCTCGTGTTTAGCTCATTTCTACACACAAAACAGTGATCTGCAGAGCTTCCATGACACTGTAGACCCTGGAACAAATGGGCCATGAGATGGTCTCGGGCCTATGCAACATCAGGATAGATGTGTACTGAATGAACGTTTAGAGCACAGCTGGTGCTCCCTTACTATGCAGGTGTGCTTCCAACATTCAGATCAACAGCCTACAGTTCAGAGGAATTCAGATTTGTATTTAATCTCTGCTCTACACAGAAGGATATGCCGCGCTCTTCAGTACTGGAGCACAAGTCTGGACGGCCTGGTTGGATCTGAAGCTTTGTGGATACATCATTGTGGGATGACTTTTTGAAATTCAACATGCAAGTGTGACACCAATATATGAGAGCTGTCCGAGACTCTGTCATGAGCCCTGGCTGCCTGCTAAGTGATCCTACAGATCAGCAGTTCTCCTTCAGTTACGAGAAAAACGTTTACTTGGGTATTCAGTAATGACCCTTCCTCGAGGGACTGCAGATTTACAGAGTGGAATAAACTGAGCAAGACTATTGGAAAGTGCTGCCTATTCTAGCATAAAACCTCAGATAAGTTGGGCCTGACCCTGTCCATATCTTCCATAAGAGGTTTAATGTTATTTTTACAGACAGTGGTGTGTCTGTTTCCATTCGAAAGCCAAGGGAGAATCTCACTGTTTGTGTCAGTAGTCCTATTTCCGGGTATTATTTATTCCTGCTGAAATAAACCAGTCACAGTTCCTTGGATATATCTGGAGGATTGTAACAGTTTATGACCAAAAACTCCCTGAGATCTCCTCCTGTAAATGTCTAAGTGCTAAAATGGAGCACATAAGGGCAATCCCACAGAATGTCCCGATGTACTTCAGAACAATCACCAGCCCGGTGACAATTGCTTGTGGCAAGAGACACAGATATCTCAAGTCAAAAAGTTGTGATGCAGCTTGTCACATGATTTTCCTAGGAATGGGTGTACTTTACATCATGAGTGAGAGATCGTTCAAGGAAATGACTTTATAAATCTGTTTAAAAAGAGAAAAAAAAAGAAATATTTTTGAAGGGCATACGAATACAGTGTGGGGCTTTGCTCAAAGAATTTTTTAACTTGCTCTCAGGTCAGATGCTTCTCATGTGATATAGCTAGGAAAAAAACATGTGAAGGGACATTCTGACTCCGCAGGAAGGAGAGACTGGAATAATTCCTTGTCTTCCTATTACCCACTTCAGGGTGTAGAAGAGGAACACTGAGTTAAGCTGGATTTTTGCCAACAAAAGCTACAAAGGAGGCAGGCAGAATACGCATTCTCAGAATGCTGGATTTCACATCCCCACAGCCTCAGCACCATCAATTCTTGTGCTTTCATGAAGGTTGCAGCACATATGATTCTTCTGAAAACGCTTTATTAGGTTGCACAGGACCTACAGGAAGGAATTAGTCTCTAAACTTCAGGCCAGAGACCTGAATAGAGACCTGTATAGTTCACGTTAACGTAATCTCCCAGAGCCCTTTGTACTCCAGAGCAGCAATTTTAAAAGATAAAAAAACCCCTGCAAGTTTAGTTTCTAAAGCTGCTGAGAAAGGCCATCTGGGCTTGTAAAACCAGCTCCCATCCCTTCAGACCCTAGAAGAAGGAGCCTAAGGACAATTTACCTGTCGCCTGCACAGATTCACGGCGGGCCAGAAGTTTCACTGGAGAATGTGTGTTGCTGGCTCAGTGATAACTCTGGGCAGGCTCAGATGGACTGGCCTGCTGCCTGTGAGGTGGAGAGCAGCGCAGTCCAGACTGTCGAGCTCTGGAGATGTGAAATCTTTTAAAACAGATAACTATTTTTACTATTACCCCAAATTTGTGTCAGATAAGCGCCACATAAAAGTAAAGGGGTGTAGAACTGCACTTGTGGAAAATCTGAGTCCAATCAAAAGTGCTCCTTCCCCTAATATTAAACAAACTTGACAAACAGCTGAGCACACGTGCAAAAGGCTCAATTCATCAGAGAAATTTCCATTTAAAAATCCTTCCAGATGGATCAAACATTCAGTGAAAAGGAATTCACCAGCTCAGCACAAAGACCAAGAAAAGGCACAGCCCTTAACAGAAACCTATTACAAAGAGTTCTGATATTCTGCTAGTGAAGAATGCAGTCAAGCATCATTTATGTTTTCCTAGACTGACTTTACCTTGGCGTAACTTATTTCTGTGTGCAAAGTGACTGAAAGTAAGGATTACAGGTATAAGGAAGGTTTATCACTTGTCACCAATATTGTGCAGGAAATTCAGGGGAAAAATGTGACAGCTGACTTACATTTAGAATCCGCAAAAAGTTCCATTTTGTTCAATAATACCCAGTGAGGCAGTTCACCTCTTGCCTCCTTCATTATCATCTTACTCCTCAATCCTTTTGTATGCAAGATCATCAGAGATGGCACAAGGCAAAGAGGAACAGCGAGGTTCTGCTGCACATACTCCCCATGTCTGTGCCTGAGGCTCTCCCTGAGTGAGAGGGAAGCAGAGGGAATTTACCACGACTCCACTGTGTGTCTCTGCCCCCATGGATGATGAGCAAGCACTACAGAGCTGCCAGAATCTTAATTTCGCTTAACTGTTGCTTGATACAGCAATGGGAACCACATGCGCAGGGGTGGTTTGCCTGCTGACTGAAGAATGACTTCATCTGTCTACAGGATTATCTTGCTTACCATCATGCTAGATTTTTTTTTTTTTTTTTAAACAGAAAGGTTTACACTCTGAAAACACAAACTTCTCACACTCATAGAAAATGTAAAAACATTTCAAATTTTTCTTTGCTCACCCCTCTGATCCAGAAATGGAGAAGAGGTCTGACAGAACAGGGATGAGAGGAAACCAGGGGAGGTTTAGATTGGGTGTTTAGGAAAAATCTGTTTACTGCAAGAGTGGCGAGGCGTTGGGACAGGCTGCCAGGGAGGGGCTGGAGTCACCGTCCCTGGCGCTGTTCAAAACCCGCTGAGGTGGCACTTTGGGACCCGGCTGAGTGGTCCCGGCGGTGTTGGGTTCAAGGCTGGACTCGATCTGAAAAGGTCCCTTCCAACCCTAGTAATTCTACGACTCTGTAATTCCGAAAGAGCCATTCCTTGGCCATCTGTGGTGTCTCTACTCACTCCTCCACGCTCCCCCCTCACCTCTTCACTTCGGTCAGGACCTGCAGGCTCGCACAGCTTTCCCCTCTACTGAAGGCCGCCGATAACCACTTAAATGCCTCAAAATCGCCGGTGGTTCAATTTAGTTACAGGGTCTGCAAAAACCTAAACAGACACAGCTCTCCGCTTCCCCCGCTGGCCCTGAGGAAAGAGCCCCGGCCCCACGCACCCCCGGGGCAGCCGCCCACACCCGCCCCACTATGGCGGCTCAGCCACCGCCCCACAGGCTGCCTCACCGTCGGGGGGAGAGGGAGGGGAGAGCCGCCTTCCTATTGGTCCTCCCTCTTCCCACCCTTCTCTCCCATTGGGGGAGAGTGGCTGGTAGGCGGGGACACCCGCCGAGCGACAGCCTTTGCGGCGAATCGCCGGGCGTCTTCGTCCTCCCCGACCGGCGTTGGGGGCCGGGGTGCGCCGGAGCCAATGGGGGCGCAGAGGAGCCCGTGCCGCGCCGGGAGCAGGTAAACAGCGGCGGCTGCGCGCGCTGACCCGGCCCGGCTCGGCCCCGCTCGGTCCCGGCCGGGCCGCCGCGGGTTCTGGCCGCCCTCCCGCCTCGGCGGCACCGGGCCGGGCCGGCGTTCGCGCGGGGACTGGGGGTCTCCGAGCTGCGGGAGCCGTGTGAGGCTGCTGCGCTCCACGGCGGAGCCCCGCACGGGGCTGAGGGGGTGGAAGCGGGGGGGACCGGCAGCTTTGCTGACCTGTTCTGGCGAAAGTTATATATATGTATATATATAGCCACACATAAATATATATGTGTGCGTATATATATGTGGAGATAGATATACCCACACATAAATACATAGATGTGTACATAAATACATGTATACATGTGTGCATATGCATATTATATATAAATGTGTATTGTTATGTTTATGTTTATATATACATGCATAAAATGTAAGTGTGTATATGTTCTGGGTGGTGGCATTGCTGCTTGCAAGCCAGGATTTCCCTCGGAAGCGGTGCCGGCACGCCGTCAATGACATCCCAAGTTTTAAGCCTTAGAAAAGGCAGCTGGGGAGAACGCTCGCATGAGCGCAAGGTCTCCTTCTGGCCCCCTGCAGAATCGCTGGCAGTTTGGGTTTCTTCTTTTATTTTTAAAGGGTTTGTTTTTTTTCTCTTAACCAGTTGCTGAGTGGGTGGTCGTGTGCTTGGACAGAGAGGGGAGCTGCCCCAGCCCCGGTGGGTACATACGCCCACAGCTCTGCACCCCGTGTCCAGCTGCTCCCAGCGCTCAGGTCTGCTGTGGGAACCCGGCCCCGGTGCTGGTGTCCTTGGGTGTCCCCAGGGTGTCACCTCCAGCAGCTGCTGGCCCAGGTGCCCCTGGCAGTGAGTAACTGCCCTGACCCGGGTGTTGAGGTTCGACTGGTGTGAGTAGGTCTGCGGGGCCGCGGTGCGTTTGTGCTGTGAGGAGACGCTGACTGCTAGTGAATTTAGGCTTAACGCTGGCAAAATAACCCTTCTTGACCAGCTCAGGGAAGGTCTGGTTTCAGCTCTGCCAGCAGAATAACCGTTTGGGGCTGTATCTTGCACCTTTCTTGTGGGGCGATAGGAAGCAGTGCCAGTTCAGCTATGTTGGCACACCCTACAAAGTAGAAAGAGGGCTACAAGTATCTACAACTTACCAGACTTCTCTTGGTGTTTTGTCATTTTTGCGTTCTGGGCCTGAAAGTGAACAGCATTTGCAAGTTCTCTTTTGACCACTGAGCCAGTCTGTTCCAAGATCCCTGGCATTTGAGCAGCATGCATGTTCTGGCTCTATTTATTGGCAAGAACCTGGAAATCCTTTCTCCTAATTTTGCCTCACCACTTAGGATTTCTTAAAAGTTCTTTCCTCTTCTTTGTGTTTACCAACAGCAGTTATTAGTACAGCTGAAACTTAGGAGAACATTAGGCTGTTAGTGTCAGCCCAAAGTTTTCTCTCGATTTAAATGTAGCAAAGGAAAACTAATTCTCTCTGCCTAATTGCCATTAAAGAGAACAAGATCTATAAGCAGGAACTTTAACTCTGAAGTGAATTATTAAGTATTCTGCCAGCCGATAGCTGTGCTGCATATTGTGCTCATATTATTTGTGCTGGATGAAATGCAAAGGATGTAGATTTGCAGCACAGTGACACTGCAGCAAGAAATTAAAAGACAAACTGAGGCTAGGTCCTAATATTATTGTGAATTGGCCCAGTTTCATCAAAATCCATAAAGCTTAAAAATGGCTATATTACATGAGATTCTTTTTTTCCATGAAATCAGGGAGGTTAGTAATTAGCAGTGTGTTGTTACTATTGGTTTAACTCCTCTGGTGGGCATAACTGGGGTGTTGAAAGTAGGCTAATTGGCTGTCCTGTCAAGTCCCCTGCAGAATTGCCTGGTTCCTATAGCAAAAAAATGGTGTGAAAGTTTCTTAAATACTGGTAGAAGTTGTTCTTTAATATTTTTCATGGAGTTGTTAAAACTTAAGTATTGGTTCCAAACTGGTGGAGAGTAAATCTCTGTTTATTTCTTCCCTGTCTCTATCATGGGCAGAAGGTTTTGAGAGTTATTTGAATTCCAAGGGTCACAGATCTTATGGCATGCATAACTTAGCCTGTTTGCAGATTCGGAAGTATGCCATGATTGAATGACTTTATGTACCTGACTTCTTTAAAGGCCTAAATCCTCTAGCTGAACCAGAATCTAGGCTCTCCGCTAAATTGTGAGCTCTCACGTGCTCAGTCAGAAGACCGCTGAGCACCCGGAGTGGAGTTGCTGGGGTCTGTAAGAAATAAGCACACAAATGCAGGTGTTGGGCAGCTCAGTAAGAAGACAGTATTACTGTGAAGCTGGCTTGAGCTGCATTTGTTTCCCTTAGCTGTACTGCCTTTATCACTAAAAGAGGAACAAAATATGAAAAAGCTTGAAGAGAATGCAAGGGAGGAGCAGATCTCTGAAAAATGTCTCACTTGCGCAGACTGAGTTGACATTCTAAAATTTCTTGCAGGTGCCAGATGTGTTGAGGAGGTTGTGAAAGAGAGGGGAAGCTCCCATTCCTCCCTCTTTCCTTGCTCCAAAGTGAATTTCAGTTTCTTTAGTGAGAGGCAAGAATATCTCATAGATCTTGAAAGTATCCAGTCTGGCCTCTCCAGCCAGCTGGTAGACAGTGTGCTGTGCTGGCTGGACTGTGAATGCATGATTCAGATTTAAGTGAATGTGTCCAGGTCACATGGCTTCTTCAGCTTCCTCTTCTGACTTGGATATATTTACCAAGACACTCGGGCTTGGGTAAAACACTGCAGAGGAGAAATATTCTTGTAGACACTAGAGCTTTACAATGCATTAGGGATCTGGTTTTGCTCGTGGGAACCAGGAGGCGACTGAATTATCTTTATTTACTCCAGTTGCTTTGTTAAGCTGACTTAGTAAATGCTAAAAGGAATTTTCCTATTACCTGCTTTTAGAGCTTTCTGAAATCCTGGCTTTAAGGCTTTTCTACGCTATCCAGGGCAGTGTCCCTCCTTTCTCTGGTCCTTTCCTTTCCTCTCTTCACTGTGCCACTGCTTTGCTTGTTTTTCTGCACCGCAGCAGGTGGAAAGAGGCCAAACCTTTCTTTTATACTCAAGTTTTTGTCTGTCCAAGTGGTTTTGCAAACCATCATAAGGCAACATAAGGAGAAAAAAAGAAAAAGTGGCTCACCTAAGGAGACAAGTCTTTCCCTTTCTGGACAAACCTCTTCTTGTCCACAGGCAAAGAGAAGAACAGCTTGTAAAATTAATCTGGTTATTAAACAGTTGTAACAGGGAAGACAGCATGTAACTCCTGGTTAGTGGCTTATGTAAAGCTGAGGCTCCGGGTTACTAGGAAACTTCTGCTACCTTCTGGTGCTTGGAGGAGTGTTGTGTAAGAGCTGAGCTCTCCTAGCTTTCTAGCAGGCAGCCAGCATTTGAGGTGAAGCTTAGTTTGGCCCATGTAAAACAAACACCAAGTGTCAAGAAGCCTCCTTTGTGAAAGTCAAACTAATGGGAGAGGGAAAATAGAGCCATCAACTGTGATAGCCGTGGCAAAGACAAACGATTAAATTGCTTCAGTGCTGCATTTTACTGTTCTCCTTGATGGCAAAAGTCACAGTGACTTTAACTGAACGGATTGCCATGTCTGAGATGGCAGCAGGCTAAATCAGCTGTTCAGAGGAGATGAAGTTACACAGCGTGCTGCAGCCTCCTAGCTGAAATTGTGCCTCCTCTTCAGGCTTCCAGTTGTTTGCACTGTGGCACTCACTGTTTCTCTCTCCTTCTGCTCTGCTTGTCCCCTCAGCCTCGGGTAGTGCTTGGCTGTGCCCCTCCTGAGGGCTCCCTAGGAAAGCGACGATGATCACATTCATGAACAACTCGGACAGTGAGGAGGAGCCCTGCAATGAGAGAACATCCCTGATGTCTGCCGAGAGCCCGCCAGTACCCTCCTACCAGGATGGCCTGCAAGCCTCAGAAGCAGGGGAAGCGCAGGCACACAGGGTAGGTGCACGTCCTTCCCCTGGAGTGAAGAAACGAGGTGTGATGATACTTGTGGTCCTGCTACCCCTCAGTCCCTCCCAGCAGACTGGCTTCTAGGATTGGCTTTGGCCAGTGTTGTTTTTCTGCTGTCTCTCTCAGCCAGCAGCAGCAGTGCCTGTTCCCGTTTTCTTCACTGTGACTATTTCCCCATTTTTATCTCCATATATACACTCCTCCCTTTTCCTTCCTTTTGGTGAAGATACAGGCTTTTAATCAGGACCTGATGCGTATGTGACTCTTGCAGGATATCCTTTTTGGCCTTCTTGTTTTGCCAGAAACACTCTGTCTGCTCTGGTCAAACCCAGCAAATATTAGAACTGAGCCTGGTCCTGCTGCCAGCAAAGCAGCAGGGTAAAGCAAGTACAGCATTGCTGTGGTGCATAGGAACTGGTCAATCTTGTGCCACTCCATATGATTTTTCTTCTGTCTCAGTTCTGGACATCTTGCCTTTCATGTGCATGTGTCCATCTATACATTTGCACTTGAAGAGGTCCTTAGATATGTATGGCTTTGGTTTAAAAACTCCATTGCAGCCTCTTTGCAATGGAATTTTTAACTGTATTGTTCAGTTGGTACCTTTCTATCAGGAACAAGTTGGGGATGCTGTGGTGGCCTAAAGCGGCCTCATGTAATATGATGGAATAAAGCTTCAAACACAAAGAAAAGCAGCGTCATATGTATTTGCTAATATTTCTTTTCAGAAGAGGCGAACGGGTAGCAGCCGTAGCCCTAACAACACTGCTGATGGGGAAACATCTGACTCGGGTGTTCCAGTGAGAGAAAGCAGCATGGAAAATGAAGAGGAGGAACTGACTCTGAAATATGGAGCAAAGCATGTAATCATGCTCTTTGTGCCTGTCACCCTTTGTATGATTGTTGTCGTCGCCACCATAAAGTCAGTGCGCTTCTATACGGAGAAAAACGGGCAGCTGTAAGTGGGGTCTTCAAAACAGCCTCTGAGTACAGGGGATCCCTACCTTTACACACACGTTACACGCACACGTGTCTGTGTACATGGAGTGCTTCCTTGGCGGGCTGTGAGAACATTTACGCAGCTGAAGCTGGCTGTGTAAATGTACAAAGATCTTACTAGAGTATGCTGCGTTCATCTGCCTAAGTTTTTTTCCATACCTGTGTTACACTGATTCATTAGCAGTGTCATTAGGGTGCCCTAAACAAAGCCTGTGAGCAGTGTAATTAATGAAGTTGCTTCATACTGCAGCATAAAAGGCCCAGGCTGAACTCCTAGTCTGTTCATTCACTAGCTGGCGGAAATCAGGGAATAGCATGTTCATTTGGATGAGTGTCTCATTTCCTGATGACATTTCTGGTTCCTAAAGCCTCATGGTAGATTCAGGATTCCATCCAGCTCTTGTTGACTGAGCCCGAGCATGCTCCTGGGGCTCTGACTGGTCTTACACCACATTGGGTGGAGAGATGAGGACTGTGGTCCCTTGAATTCACCAACGGAAAAAAAAATTGGGGGTGGTGTGTGTGCTGGGTGATGAGAAGGGATAAAAGAATCCAAGACTCTTACCAAGTGTGGGAAGAAATGGTCCCCCATTTTTGGGACAGCACCTGGGATGTAACCTTATTATCACAGAGAGGATCTAGAGCATACAATAAAAATTCATGGCCTGGAGAGAAGTTACTGAACTTAAATTAAGTCATTTATACTCTTCAGGCTTTTTGTTTAGAGTTCTGCAGCCACAGCTTCTCTGTAGCAATGTGCTTTTGATAGAGAGCACTAATCTTTAGTTGATGATTAACTGAAGCACAGGCCCTTCAGAGGCCACATCTCATATTTGCTGTCCTTGGCAGTCATACGTCCCTTTCTTTCCCACACACAGGGAGGTCGGGTTTTATCTTGGGGCAGTTAGTTAGAGGAGAATATATATACTTTATATGGCTTTTGCTTTATCCTCTAGGATCTACACCCCTTTCACTGAAGATACCCCATCTGTGGGCCAGCGTCTCTTGAACTCAGTGTTGAACACTATCATAATGATCAGCGTCATCGTTGTAATGACCGTGTTCCTAGTTTTGCTCTATAAATATCGCTGCTACAAGGTAAACCATTCATGCCAGAACCTTTTCCACCTATATGCTGTGAACTTGAGTTCAAGGAGGGCTTGCAGGTCATTGAGAAATGCAGGCACTGCACTGGCTAGTCCACATCTCACAGCAAGAATCGTGTTGTGCCTTTGTCAGTGGTGCTAAAGCTGTACCCCTGGACATGCTTTGCTGGTGTTTTGTCACTAATGGCAGGCTTTTGAAAATAAGGCCTGCTACTTTGTGTTAGTCAGGTCTGAGTCTTCTCCATCTGTTCAAAAAGTTTTGCCGTTTGTACTTTTGGACTAAGTTGTACCACTTACTGCAAATGCCTTCTCTTAAAAAGGTTCAGGCAAGCTTTGTGGGAACTGCTATTCTTCCTGCCTGTGGAGGCTCTGATGGAAGGGGACAAGGCTTGGAGGGAAAGGCACATTCCGGTTTTGTGGTGCCCAGGGAGTTGTTATATGTGGTACCAGCCCAGCATTTGAGCACTGGCCGTTGCTGCTTTTTAAACTTGGCCCTGAGAGGGATTTATTGTACAGCCTTGGGCAAACCCCTCCTCCTCCCTGTCAAGCAGAGAGAATGCACTTACCTGTCTAAGCTAGGAGCTGGTATGGGTACCCATGGAAATGGATAGAAAAGAGACTAAGAAAAACCCACCAAACCAACAAAAACAAACACCGAGAGGTAGAATACAGAACGGGAGAACTGGGAGCAACTGGCTGTCCCTCCTCCCTCACTGGCAGTGGGGAAGGCAGGGTCTATGGAAACTGGAGGAGGAGTGCAGGAGGAAACTGTTGGACAAGAGGAAGCTCTGTCAACAGCGCACGCAGCACTGCGACCTGCGTGAGGGGAACGGCCCCTTCAATCACTGTCTCTTCTTGCCCTTGATAGTTCATCCATGGCTGGCTGATCCTGTCCTCTTTGATGCTGCTCTTCCTCTTTACCTACATATATCTCGGGTAAGTGCAGGTAACCTGGCAGTTCAGGGCTCCCACACCTGTCTGCAGAAGATCCCTGGCTTGAACCAGGAAAGGAATCTCTCCCCTATTCCACATGGAAGCTTAAGAATTGTTAGAATGAGATAGATTGCTTTTTTTTTTTTTTAATAGAAAATGAGGTCCCAATTTTATGCCTGATTTTACAATGCCTGCTCTACAAAAGTAATCACTGGGAAGCGATACTGTGAGCCTGAAAAGAACAGGCTGAACCTTGTGATACAGAGGCCCTGAATTACCCACTGGGAAGCAAATGGAAGCAAACTTCATGTGCTGAGTTGGTTCTCTGATCTGTCTTGCCTTTTTCTCAGGCTCATTCCCTTAGCTCCCAGCTCAGGTAGAACCAAGCTTTTTAACTTGAGGGTGACACTTGTTAAGACTTTTAAGTGTGAGCATCATGCACCTGGTGGGATGACTCTTATGTGACTTCTTTGCTGCAGACAGTCATGCAGCTGCAGGCCTGTGTCAAGACTTGAAATCCTGCCTGCTCAAACCCTTGGAATCACAGTTGACCTCAGCACTAAGGCAGCGTGGTGGCTGCGCACACAGCATGGCCATCTCCTGCAGGAGGAACAGAGAGCTATGAGCAGCCACTGGCCGCAGGGCAGGTTCCTCTTTTGTGACGAGAGCTGCTTCTGTCCTGCTTCCTCCGTGGTGTAGTAGGAGGTTTCTTTGTTTAACTACAGCTAGTAGGATGCTTTGCATGTCAGTTGCTTTTACTGCTTAGCTCAATTTTTGTGTTGTATTCCAGTGAAGTACTGAAGACATATAATGTGGCCATGGATTACCCCACTCTGATCTTAGTCATCTGGAATTTTGGAGCTGTTGGAATGATTTGCATCCACTGGAAAGGACCCTTGCAGCTCCAGCAAGCGTATCTCATCATGATCAGTGCTCTAATGGCACTGGTTTTCATCAAATATCTACCTGAGTGGTCAGCATGGGTGATTCTAGGTGCAATCTCCATCTACGGTAAGCCTAGGTTGTGACTCTCAGGGTGTGGCTCATGGAGAGGTTACTCTGAGGCAATCTCAGGACTGTGTATGTCATTCAGAAAACAACTTCGTGGTGCTAACAAACAGCTTTAGAAGGAGGCAGATGGGCAATTAAGTTGGTTCTCTGTCTTGTCTCTTGCTAAGTTGTTTAAGTACTGTACTCCTACCATGTCTGTCAAAGTGGAATGCAAGTCAGGGAAGTACTGAACTGCATCTGACTGCACAGGCAGGGGTGGCTGGATCAGTAGCAACCTGATGGTCTTGCAGGTTTTGTTTATGGTTATCAGGAGATCATGGCTTTTGGTATGAGTTATAAGTTTCAAGAGAACCTGCAGAACAAGAGGTAGCTGGGAGGCAACATTAAGATTGGTGAGGAGCTCTGATGGAGGAGAGAGAGTAGGCAAAGAGGATCTGGACCAAAGGCCTTCATTCATGTGAAACACAAAGTCAGTGTGCATGTGAACAAAGTGTCCCTCATCCTCCTTTAATTAAATTTAACACCTGAGTGTAATGCTGTCATTTGCTTTCAAAGAAATAACGTGGTTTTCTCAAGAAACTTTTTATAGGATTAGCACAGTGAAAACTCCTATTATTACCTTAAGGCTTGGGGATGGTATTTTAAATGAATGACATCTTCAGGGACTAGAACAGCTAGAGTTATGCGAAGTGGCAGAAATTGCCATTCAGGAAATCATCCAGTTAATATTGATAGATGTAATTTTGAGGGGAGAATAGCTTTTTAAAGATGAAGAATGTAAAATATGTGTGATAGTTTTGAGATGAAATTGTCTGGCTCTTTTCTCTTTGCAGATCTGATGGCTGTTCTCTGCCCCAAGGGGCCACTGAGGATGCTGGTAGAAACTGCACAGGAGAGAAATGAGCCCATTTTCCCTGCATTAATATATTCCTGTGAGTAAAATTAGAATGTTAATGTTTTTAGCCAGATTAAGCTCGCAGCCTATTTCTGTGTCAAACCAAAGAGCACTATTTTAAGTTACTTCCCCTCCCTAAGATTGGTGCACAGTTATGTTCTGGAACAGACCATTTGTAGAAGGCCTTTTTTATCGGTTACAACGGTGCCAACTCTAATTAGCCAAAGGAAACCCATGTTTGCCTTGTAAAGCTGAAACGTTCAAAAGTAATTTATCCTTTTGTGAATACAGTACAGAAAATGCCCCTTTGTTCTGCCTGGAAAAATCTGTGTTAGATGGACAGCAGTGTTTGCAAAGCTCTGTGATTAGGTGATGCTCACTCGATACACTTACTCCTCGTGCATATGCCGTACAAACACACTTGCAGTGTGTCTGAGGTGCCGTTCTTCCTGTAGGCCCCTCTTGCTCTGTGCACTGTACAGATGGCAGTGCTTACAATATATTTGCTTTATTGTTCGTTGTGTGGCTGCTCACTTTGTAAAGGGCTCTTTCCAAGTATTGTTCTGCAAACAAAATCAGTTGTCTCTTCGTTGGGCTGTTTTAACTATGACGATGCCTGGTGTCCTTACCCGCAGGGGTGTGTGTATGCTCAGGGTTAAGGTAGTTGGGAGGCAGGTGACTCAGTGCTCACAGGACCTGCTGGATTCAAGTGCTTCGTGGAGCTCAGTGACTTCTTCATCACATCACTTGTAAGATGAATGAGTATTGCCAAATGTTGGGTGTTAAGGAGAGGGTGCCTACAACCTGATTTATTTTTTTTTCCCCCCAAGTATTTAATGTTATATAAATTCTTTTATATGTTCCAAGCAGAGCTTCTGTTGGCGTTAAGCTGACCTCCCTTTTACTGGAGACTCTTTCACACTGACCTGAGACAATCTAGATGAAGTCTCTCAACGTTTTAGTTAACAAACAAGAGTTTCTGTGAAGGAGAATGCAATTCAATGAATAATAAATACTGAACAAAAAGTTCTTTTGCAGAACGTCAGTGTCTCCATTGCAAGACCACATTCCGTGGCTCCCTCTAGATCCAAAAACATCACTTTGGCTGAGCTTGTAGTGGAAAAGCAGGCACTGTGTTTGCCTTGGCTTATTTTACTTAGTTGAGCTTCTATAAAAACAGGAAGACTAATGCACATTTAAATAAACAGCTAATTTAAGTTGCCTTCCACTGATCTCAGAATGGTTTATATTCCTTTTTAATTTAGGGATCCATCTCAAGAATAAACCCCCAAACATCTTTCACTTATTCTTGGAACCAAAACAGAAATAGCCAATGTTTTGACAGAAAAGAATCAAAACAAATAGGCAGAGAAAAAACTAGCACTCTCACAACTCCTGCATATCCCTCGCTTGTGTGCTTCACCTTGAGCAGAACCTGAGGCCTAAGCTGCGTACGTTAACCTCTGGTTACCTTTTGTATTACCATCATTTCCTGGGCAATAGTTTTCTTTGAAGAGAAGAGCCAGAAAACAGGAAGCAAACAAAGGGGATGAGGACCCTAGTTCTCCATTTTTGCATTCTTTAGTCTACAGAGAAGACTATACTGACTCTCAGGTATTTGTGCTCTGAGACTTTCTTAAAAACTGAATCATAGAATCATAGAATGGCCTAGGTTGGAAGGGACCTTAGAGATCATCTAATCCAACCTCCCTGTTGTGGGCAGGGATGCCCTTAACTAGACCAGGCTGCTCAAGGCCTCATCCAACCTGGCCTTGAACACCTCCAGGGAGGGGGCAGCCACAGCCTCTCTGGGCAATTTATTCTAGAGTCTTGCCACCCTCATACTGAAGAATTTCTTCCTAAGATCCAATCTAAACCTGTTCTACTTCAATTTAAATCCATTTCCCCTTGTCCTATTGCTGGACACTCTTGTAACAAGTCCCTCTCCAGCCTTCCTGTAGGTTCTTTTCAGGTATTGGAAGGCAGCTGTAAGGTCCCCCTGGAGTCTTCTCTTCTCCAGGCTGAACAATTCTAGCTCCTTCAGCCTGTCCTCATAGCAGAGGACCTCCAGCCCCTGGATCATCTTTGTGGCCCTCCTCTGAACTTGTTCCAACAGATCCATACCCTTCCTGTGGTGGGGACACCAGAACTGGATGCGGTATTCAAGGTGGGGTCTCTGCCTTCATTTTCTCTCAACTTGACTTTTAAATGCCTAGGGAAACCAACTAGGAGTGAGCATTTTAAAAGTGTTTACAGGGGCAGGGGTTTGTATTTTTAGGGACAGCTAAATACTTAGCTCCTCTGAGCTATAGTGACTGATGTTTTACGCAGCTGATTACTTTCTCTCATTCTTCCAGCTGCTATGATGTGGTCAGTCGGAATGGCAAAGCCAGACACAGGAGCAAGAGGACCAAGTCAGCAGACATGGGATGCAGGTTTGTTTGCATGTCACCCTTGTATACAGAGCACTGTCACATGGAAATAATGTGTATGTTTGAGACTGCAAGTCAATGTAAGCCCCTGAATCCTGTCCGATGCGTTTTCTTCCAGTGTTGTTACGTTACTTGCAGACCTTGGTGATGTATCCTGCTGTAACTGGCAGCAAAGATGACCAGACGATGTAGGAAGCTCCAGTATTCAGGCTGCTTTTATTTTAAAAAAAACACACAAAAACCCAAACAGAAGTGTTGTTCCATACACATCTTGAGATGTACTGAAGTCCAGGCTGAAAGTGGGCTAGTGGGGGCCTATATTTTTACTAGCTGGGGATGGTATATGACAACGTAGGCTCATAAATATGATGCCGATGAGCTGGTGAATTTAAATATGTTGCATTCGGGCCACTGCCATGCAGCAGGCCTGCTTTTACCTTGCTCTAAGTGCAATATGGCTTATCTGCCAAAGAAAATTAACATCTTCATATTTACCCTTAGGTAAAGGCTTATATAGTTTGGGCAGTTACCCAACAGTAGCTTGATGTGTTCCAGGTGTACATTCTAGCTGGTTCTGTGGTTATTTGTGTGCCTTTGCTTTTATCTCCTTGAAATACAAGCTAAACCGCAGTTTCAAGGTGACTGAATAAAATCTGAGACTTGTAGTGTTCGGAGAATTTCCCAAGTGGTTGCATGCGCTTTAGAGATGGCAGTACCTTTTTATCGTAAAGCAATAGATGCAAAGGTTTGATAACTGAAAGTGCTGCTTATTTCAGGATAAAGCAGCTGACATACTAACAAAGCAGGACATGATCCTGCTTTGAAACTG
Source organism: Trogon surrucura (assembly GCA_020746105.1). Classification (NCBI taxonomy): domain Eukaryota; kingdom Metazoa; phylum Chordata; class Aves; order Trogoniformes; family Trogonidae; genus Trogon; species Trogon surrucura. Next base: position 108,428,801 of record CM036618.1, read on the forward strand.
GGCACAGAGCAGGTACAAACTACATGCTGAGGTGTACAGAATGCCTCTGTGGAAGCTCTGTGTGTCCCACATCTGTCTGCTTGCATCTGCAGCAGCAGCAGCAGCATCCTGTCAGACTGACGCGGACTGGGAAGTTTGTATTAGTGCTTCTCAAAAATAGCAACTGTCAGATAGGGTAATATATCACAGACTGGCTGCTTCTAAAAGCACTACCAAGGGCTCTGTTAGATGTGGTTAACAGGTGGGGGGGGAAAAAAATACATCTCTGAGCAAGGAAATGTCTGCTTTCTACGTGTGGCTACCCAGCTCCAATGCCAATGTGATTCAGGGCAGAACTTTTCTCATAAATAGTCGTCCTCTTAGTCATACAACCAGTTAGGGAATACCTGAGCACCTCCAGCCCAAAGATGTAACACTGTGGGAACTCACACTAACTTTACTTGGTTTACTTGTCATGGTAGCCTGTGCAGAGCAATGCTTAGTTCTGTGTATGTACTCCCTTGTTAAAGCCATTGAACCCCTGGGTAGCTGCTAAAGCAGCTGTGAATGTGTACCCTTCTGACTGTTTCACAGAACAACACTAGGTGTTTTCCTCAAAGCCACTAGATGTTTCTGCTTGAACTGGTCCTGATGATCACACTTCCAAGAAACAAAGGACTTACCCATTCCAGAGAATCCTCGTGGAAGTGTGGATTTCATTTCATACGTTAAAACAAGTTTTAACTGTAAACACGTCTTGTGTTTCTTTTTTTTTTTTCTTTCGTCTGATGCTCTTGGCCTCTTTTTGTGGAACAAAGCTGAGGATGGGAGAGAGAACCGCAGGAGCCCTTCACATGCAGAATCTCAGATGCTGGAGACAAGGAGTCCTGTTCAAACCCGCCCCATCACTTCTTTAGAGGAGCTTGAGGAGGAGGAAAGTAAGGGGATCTTGTTTTCAGTGGAGTTGGTCAGAGCCTGGTGTTTTTGCTCATTGTGGTTAAGACTCTGTTACCCAGTTTTATGTAATCACAGTTAATTTGAGGAGTTGGGACTTGCTGAGCTATGAAGACTTGAGTCTGTTACTTCTTGCTGCTGCAGAATCTGTTCTGGGATTGTGGTCCCAGAGACATCTCTTGGCTATGCAGACAATTTAAGCAGTTCCTTCTTCCCCTTGCCTCCCATCCCTCTCTGTCTTCCTGCTTCCTCAGCTGGTACATCTGTAAAGCAGCCCAGGGAAGCTTCTTAGAGAATGAGGCTGAGTAAAAACAGCTGTGGGCAGGGGCTGAAAGTCTCAGCCTCCTCAGTAATGTGTGGGACGCTGAGGGTCCAGGTTGGTAGCCAGGACCAGGAACCTCTGACTGTTTCCCAGAGGACAAGAATTTGTTCAGGAGGAAGTAAAACAGAAGGAGCAGAATTAACTCTCGTTTTCTTTTTCTGCTTTTCTCAGGGGGTGTGAAGCTGGGCCTTGGAGACTTCATATTTTATAGTGTGCTTGTTGGGAAAGCAGCTGCTACAGCTAGTGGAGACTGGAATACTACGCTGGCCTGCTTTGTAGCCATTCTCATAGTAAGTGAGCAAGCTTTTAAGAACTCTGTTACACCCTGTTCAGCACAGCAGCGTTGCCAGAAGTACCAGCAGCCCTAAATCACTGCAGGTAACATGCTGGGTATTTAGGAGAAACCACTCGGTGCTCTGGGTGCCTATAAAGGCAGGCTTTAAACAGCCACTGAAGCTGACTGGAAAGGACTCATCAGAGCGGAGCCAAGCAGGGAGATGGTGGGGGTGAAACAGCCTCAGGGAGAACAGTTACAGCTGAACTGTTACATGTGTTTGCCTCAGTGTTACGAGATTGGAGACTTCCATTGGCCTTGAGAGTCAATATTATGAACTCCACATTGATTAGCAAGTGTAGTTGAAAAGGTTAACTCCCTTACGCTAAGGAGAGCTGCTAGATAAGAGGATGAAGACCTGTTTGTTCTGGTGTTAGAACTGAAAGAAACAGGAAGGAAGGAGACTTAAAAATCCATGTAAATTATCAGTAAAAGCAGATAATGACCATACTGTAACTGCTAAAGGACTTGGTCCTGCCAGGTCTAATGACCACACTGTTGAGCTTTCACCTACATAGAAAATAATTACTAGGAACTTGCTGTTTACATCAGCATCCTCATGGAAACTAACCAGAAGGGCAACAGCAGGATTTTTAGGAGGTAAAAGAAAATGAATTATTGTGTCCTTCTTGGGCCTCCTTTTCCCCATTTAGATCCCAAAAGTAGTGAAAGGCAATTACTTTGACTCGTGAAGATTGCAGATCAAAAAGCACAAGAACTAGAAATGAGCAAACTTTCAAGTTTGTTGAGTGTAGCTTTCCTACCTCACAGGTCAAAGGAGCTTATAGGATCACTTAGCTCCATGTCCTGGGGTCCAGCACACAGTCCCTTCACTGGGGCAGATGTTCTCTCATCTGTCTGTGAGGCCAAATGCCCCATTCTGTGTCTTCTGTGGTGCTGTTAAAATGTCTCCTTTTGCAGTTTCATAATGCTGTTGCTATGTGGCTTTCTGGTTCCCCAAAATGTCCCAGCAGTGAGCACATCTTTAAATATAGATATGAGCTAAAGAGCAAGCATAGGCGAGATACGGTCCCAGAAAGTGTGAGAACAGAGCTACAGGCTCGGCTGGATTGTAATCAAACTTGCAGTCTAGAAACACTGATTTTATTTTTTTAAAAAACAAATTGAAAAAAATCTTGTCTGCTGATCTTTAAGTAGTGGATATATTTTGAAGCCTAGTGTCTTTGAAGGTTTGTCATCATGGAAGAATTAAAAAAGGGCTCCAATGAGAGAAGGAATCCATGTCTAAATGCACTTAGTCATACTGTCTACCCAAACTGTGCCAAAGCTTTCCCAAGAGCTCCAAAAAACAGATCTTGGCCTTACTATTCAGATAAAGCCAGAATTCACCTATCATAGTAAGCAATCCAGTAAAAAGAATAGCAGTGGATATTTTTTTCTTTTCTTTTTTATCCTGAGAGACCTTGAAAACTGGGAAGATGTTAGAAGCACATGCTGCTGTGTATTAGAGTCCTTCAGTGAAACTCCTTTTCTGTGCAGTTCACCAGGATTTAAGGGCTTTCATCTTCTGGATCAGTACTTCATACGTAATGGTGTAGAACAAAATGTAAAATAATCTGTAAATAAATGAACCTCTTGGGGTCGTCTGTGTGTCAGCATTAGCTGTTTATACCCCTTTTGCAGCAGAGAGCCGAGAAGATTGCCGAAGGAAATACCTGGGCAACTTGTGTGAAAGATGAAGCTCTGGGAAGCACACCTTGTGCCACTGGCAGCTCCGTCAGGCTTCGATTGCTGCACACCGCACGTAGCTTACTGTGTGTGTATTGGCTTGTTGATGACAGATACTTTTCAGGCCACTTAATATATCTCCTTGTGTTTTTTATTCTCTCTGGCAGGGTTTATGCTTAACTCTTTTATTACTGGCTGTTTTTAAGAAAGCACTGCCCGCTCTTCCCATCTCCATCACCTTTGGCTTGGTCTTCTACTTCTCGACGGACAACCTTGTGCGACCGTTCATGGACACCCTGGCCTCCCACCAGCTGTATATTTAGAAGAAGTGGGAGTTAGAGGATTCTTTTTAAAGCTTTGCTGTGAAGTATGGTACACTGTTTGGAATAAGTCATAAAGTTTTACACTTAGTGCCATATATTTGTGAGGAAAACACTAACTCTGTGACATGATGTGTACTAAAAATCGAATAGTTACATGTTGAACTGAGATTTTTCGCAGGACTCTTGGACTCCAGTGAGAAGTCTGCCTCGTTGCTGATGTCAGAGCATTACTTTTATGTTATCTGACGTGCACACTCGCTGCTGTGAGCACAGAAGCCTGTATGTAGCCTGGGACGCTGGAGAGGTGAAGAGTCTGATCTGTACTTCCAGAAGCTAAGGTATTTGTAGCTGTGGAATTGCAGTCAAGTTTAACTGTACTCTAGAATTTCTAACGTTTCGCGCTGTTGAAGTGTTGCACAAACGTGTGGCGCAAGTCAGTTGCCCTCGTAATTAGAGGAGCACGGCAGTCAGCACGCACCAAGCGGGGCAGCGCGATACACGGGGCCGTGAGCGTTAGAGAAGTGAGGCTGAACCTCATTAGCTGGCCCCTGTGCGCTGAGCTTCTGTTGGAATTACCCCCAAATGCTTATTGAATCTGACCTTAGATGTAGCGAGCCATGACAGACGTAGACAGGATGTCAGCGGTGGGATATTTAAACATCAGGCTTCTGGTTCCAAGCGCGTCCACCACGGCAGCGATCAGCCCCTGCCAGCGTGTCAGATCCGCAGCGCGGATCTGTCTCCTCGCTGGAAATCTTCTTCTGGGTCCATACTACAATCCTCAAATTACCGTAAGGTGGAAGTTACTGCACAACTCCAGTAAATCAGACCTGTAACTTCTTGTGTGTATTTCTGGTTTCATTTCTGTGCATTGTTAGAGCTACTTCAAAGGAGGACTTACCTTCCCAGTATGAAAATGGCCTCTGACACTGATTGAGACTTGGTTTACCTAGTTTTTGGTACTGTTTAAAGAGTATTTTTTTATTACACATTTTAAAATAGCTATTTAATGTCAGAAGGACTCTTGCAAATACCCTGTTATAGTTTGTTTCAGAATGTGGGGGTGCAAACTTTCATCTGCTGTTACATTACTCTACATAAGGCATCATTAATGCTAGGAATATTTACATACCCTGAAGTGGGTTCATTAAAAAAAAATATAAAAAAATCACAGTGCTTGTTGCCAGTAGAAAGTAGGTCTGACTGAACCTTACTGTTTCCTCCACCTTTTAAAGTAATTTTATTTCTGCTCAGAGAGTCATTTTTTTTAGAAATAGCCAAGTTCTGTGATTTATTTTATTTTTTTACTTGTCTATTATGAAAACAAGCTGTTTTCTTTGACAGATGATCAATGTCAGTGTTTCAAAATGTAGCATTATGCAAGTTTTTGTGAATAATGCAGTGTCACTGAGAGATGCAGAATTTCATCTCTGAAAACACTTTTTAGATAAGGCTTTGAACTATGCATTTTTAAGGTAGTTCTTTTTTCAATAAGCTTGTTCAAGCTAATCTACTTTGATATTTAACAAGAATATGACACAGGTGATTCAAACAAATTTTTAAAAAGCACATAAGGATTTTTGAGTTGTGTGTGTGTCTCAGTTTATTTAGACAAGTAATTTGTGCTCTTTGTTTTCTGTCCTTTCTTATGTTTGTGACGCTTGGACTTAACAGCTGCAGAGTTAATTATTACTAAAAGGTATTTCCTCTGGAAACGTAAATCACTACAGCTCTGCTGATTTTTAAGGTTTATGTGAGAGTTGTTTTTTGTTTGTGGTGGGTTTTTTTTTAACTAAGGAGCTCTGGGGCCAAATCAGAATATGGTCACTTGCAGACATAATTTTATTTTTTCCATTGCATGGTGTAGAGAGGATGCGAAATATTTATACGTACTGGAAGAAAAATCCTGCTTGGCTTAACAGGTTTGTATCATATTGTTAGAAACAATTTATTTCTATGAAAGCAGAGTTGATATTTGAAGGAAACTGGGGGGACACCTTTGAATATTGAAGGACCACTACTGGAGCTGATAGTTTTCTGCAGATTGCTGCTTGCCAAAGATTGGCTTTTCACTGAGGAATTCTGCATAACTGAGAGAAATCATAATATGAAAGGTAACTGAGCAACAAATTCTGTCAGTGCAAAAAAATGTATTGTCTTGGTGAGTGACAAGAGTATATCATGTATATACTGGACTGGTTTTAATTGTGTAAAAGTTCATATCTATTTACTACAAATGTATATATACTCACTGTGTGTGCTAATGTGTGTATATACACACATACACACAAGTTCTAAAATGATACCGAGTGATTTCTCATCTCGCTGGGCATTTCCCCCTGTGCATCAAGTCAAGTTTTGCTCCTGATGTTAACATGGTGCAGCATGGCCTAAAATGTGAAAATGGAGAGGGCAGGATTTAGTCCACTTCATAGCTGGCTACTACATGAAATACTAATTTGGTGACCTGGCAACTGGATTGTCCGTCTACTGTGTTCATTTATGAATTTCAGCTTGCTCAGCTGAACTGCAGTCTCTTTCACCCTAAAGAAATCCTCGTACTCGCACTGATGTGCATCCCCGAAAAAGCACAGCTGTCAGGTATGCTGGGGTGACACCCATCTTGATCCAAGTGTCACTCAACAGCCTGAAGTCCTATAGGAGATGCCACGTGTTGGCGTTTTCCCACGTGATCCCCGTCACACCCTCTCCTCCTCCCCAGTCTTAAATGAGTATCTTGTTGTATCTAGTCTCAAGCATGCCTTGGGCATCCACCAATCTCTAACATGTAAGACTGAAGTTCACAAACAAAAACGCAGTGATAAGCCTGCCTAATGAAAAAAAAAAAGTGTTTATTGCTGTGTTTCCTCTTGCCACTTCATTGTTGCTTTTGGTTTCAGTTGTTTTGGAGTTGTTTTGTTTAAAGTGTCTATTGTGCATCAAAGACTGAATGTGCATTCTGCCTGCAGAGAGTGCACAAGAGGTGAGACAGTTGTAACGAAAGTTCAAGAAACAGGACCCTCCTTGCCACGGTGCAGTGCTTCCACAGCAGCTCGTGTTGGATACTCAAGGTGTCATTCATAAAACCTAACTTCAGGCTCTAAAGGGAAGTCAATCTGTGCTAGAAATGGCTCCTTGTTCACAGAGAGAAAAGGACGTTTGCAATATGAGGTGTCTCAGCCAGAGCTTTCTAAATGCTGCTGAAGCTGGGCCAACAAGGGTTAGTAGATATCACAAGGCCATAGCGCAGGTCTGCTCCCTTAGGAAAAGGAGCGGTCTGCTGTCTCACACCTTCTTTGCACCGGTTATTAGTGAAGTCTCCTCCATGGGGCATTCAGCTGAAGTTAGATGGATCGTCTCTCTGCGTAAGTGGCATTCGCTGATGGGACTCTGGTGAAGACGAGCTCAAGGCCCACTGTCCTCTCAAACAAAGTATGTGGAGGTGTCCGTGCTACTGCCAAACCAGTAAATTTCTCTGTGTTCTTCCCGTCTTCCCTTCCTAGGTACATCTAGTTAATCGTAGCGTGTCTGCCTTCCTCTTATTTCCAACTTAAATCGCATTTTGGTTTGAACTGAATATGTAGCTATTTTCCAGTATTGTTTACCTCACTCCCTGATCTCCCGGTTTCTGCATTAGAGATGCTCCTTGGCAGCCACGGGAGGGCAGCAAGTTTACATGGAGAAGTACCAGCCATTTTAAAGTGCTCTGCTGTGTGCCCCTTGTTTTTCAGTGGGGCTGAAGGCCCAGGAGTCTCCCCCGTGGCATGGAGAAAGCAGGCACCCCACGCCCCAGCACGGCTGCACTTTTGGCACGGGAGAAGCTTTGAGGGCGAGTGAGCTCACACTGTACCAGAATCCATTTAAACCAGCTGGTTTCAGCACGATGCTTTGTTCAGTGCTGCAGCTCTGCGTGAGGGGCTGCTGTTAAGCTGCACGCTCCATCTTCTTTTGAGACCTCCCCTACCTGTTTTAAAAAGCATTCAGTCCTAGTTTCAGTCCTTCAAACCCCAAGCATAAGTCAGGAGCTCCTCTAGACTTTGCTAAATTAGATTTGCTTCTGAGCATCTTCATGAACGAAAGGAATAATTATACTTACCGCTTTGCCATTCCTCCTCTCACACTTGCAGTCTCCTTTCTGTCCCAGCAGGTCATGCTAATCTGAGGGGGGAAAAAAAATAGAGCATGTTGTGATCATTCCAGCTCTCGGCACTGGGGAATACAGGGCTGGCTGGATCATGTTTCTGCCCTCAGGAGGAGCAGGAGCTATCTAGTTTTCTTGAACTCAGCTGTTCTACAAGGAAGCAGCCTGCACGAATGTGGTATCTTTGCTAGAACTTCTCCTACTGTGCTGTTTGTAAACCCCCTAACAGCCTGTTGCATTTCTTTTTGAATTTATCCTTGCTTTCCCTGCCCCAGTAAGGTAAAGTCATGTGAGATGTTCCCATTTGTAGAACAGAGTAAGAGAGTAAATGCTGGGTTTAAGGTTGGTTATATAAGAAGGATGTGCCCACATCAGATCAGAGCATCAAACATGATCACACAAGTCACTATCATTTCTTTTACATCTCGCTGCTGCAGGTTTGATACCACTCATCTTTTCCCACTCTGAATTCAAGACATTTGCCCTGAGCACTTAAGGAGTTAAGTAAATACGAACTGTTAGCTTCTCCTTCATGTGCCATTTGTTTGACAGGTGCCCAAGAGCATAATTTGGGAGGTGTCAGTGCTCAGCACTATTTATGGCTCAGTATTAAACAGATATAAATAAATAGAGACTTTGAATTGGAACTAGCTAAACTCCTTGATATAGAACCCTGAGCCAGCTGCAGGTCCAAGTAGTCAGAATGGAAGTTTTCCAAAACTGAGAACTGTTCGAGTCCTATCAAAAGCAGCCTGAACAAAGCGACAGCTCCCAAGGCCAACTCAGGATTAGATTTGTGCAGAAATAAATGGTGTGAAGCCTGATGCTCCCAACCTGCCTTGCAGCTCTTGGAGAATCAGAAGGGGGCAGAGTAGCATTACACCTGTTATGTCACTGGTTTCTATGATTTCAGGGAAATCTTGCTCACCCTGGTATACAGTGTGAGTAACTCCACAGTTAACTTGCCTTTCAGCAGACTAGGAAGGATGTAAAAGGTGTGAGAGCAAGCATGGAAAACCGATCAAACATTTTAAATGACACCACGCCATCTTCTTATATGTACCATTGCTACATATAAGCAATTGCAATTCTTCCTGACTTGGTAGAGCTGCATCTATTTATGAAAGAATCCAAGCCTTCATTCAAAACTGGTGTAAGACGAGCAAGACCCCTGGAGCTGAAGGTAGGTGTTCCTGATTGTTTTAAAGCTACCTATCCACAGCTTTGATGTACCAATAGATAGTAACAGTAAAATGCCAGCAGCGTCAACAGAATTATTCCAGCGGGAACATCTTACCCCTTCATCATGCCAGAAAAGACATGCCCTCTCTGTAAGCCCCTACCAAATATGTCCTTTTTGATATTACGAGAACTTAAAATTTGAGCTATTTTTGTTCTCCAAATATTGTGCTAACAGTTAAGTCTTCAAGAATGTTACGTGCAGGATTCAAGAGGCATGAAAACTGTTTGACTTTCTTCTTTAATAAGGAAAAGAAAATCTGATTTTTTGTCCTGACGTAATTTGCGTGGGCAAGCTAAGAAATGGCAAATGCACTGAATGATTTCAGACAACTCATCATCACGGTGCCAATTCAAACTTTAGGTTGCACAGAAAACTAACTGGGAATAAAAATCCAGCAAACATGTTTGGCCACAGAAGCTCTGAGCTGTGGCTGGTCAGCCTAGGGAAGAACACAAGCCTAGATAAACCAAAACATACCTGAGACGTGGGTTAGGCTTATGAAAGAGGAGTGGGGTGCCGGCATCTCTAACCAAGCTTGTTGCAGCAGTGCAGCTGTAACTTTAAAGACTTAAACAGGATGGGAAAATGAGGGCTGGCAGGGGGCATACAGCGATACCAAAGGCACTTGGCTTGTAAAGGGCTAGGTCACCTTCTTTCCTACTGCGGTGCGTGGACATGGCTTTTAGTGCTGTCATGAAATAGGAGTGCTGCTGCAGAGAGTAACAGCAAGAACGTCTGTCTTCCAGGAAAGACATCACGTTCCTGTGCTTTGAAAGCAAGCTGCAAGTTAAACTGAAACCACACTTGTAGAAGGCCATGGAGTGGACTGTACAGGACGTAGTTACTGTCCAGGCTTCCTCATTAGATACTGTATCTAGTGGGACTGCTGGAGGAAAGGGGCATCTTTGTGCTCCCACCTTGGGCTCCTCCAGGCTAGAAATCTTCTTGGAACCATCTGGGAGTTGATGGGAGAGGGAACCTGCGCTGCTGGTTCTTGGCACCGCTGTGCCTGAAGGCAAGCTCTTTTCCCTGTGCACAGCTACAGAGCATGTTGAAATGACTCTGCTGTGCTTCCACTGAGGCTTTCCAAACACTTCTTTAAGCGTCGGGCTTCAAGAGCATGACAGAGCAGAATGCCATTAGCCCTATTTTACAGACAGGAGTGGACTAATTTGCTCAGGGTCAAACGAAGGGCTCAACCTGGATGGCCTGGTCCATCTCCTGATCAGTCATTCCTTCCAGAGCCTTGTATTAACTGCTGGCGTCTCCCTCTTAGCTGCACTCAGACACGTGTCAGTCGGGATGTTCTGTCGCCAATCAATGTCTCCCTCCAGGTGTGCAGACACAGATATAGATACTAGAGGTCAGTTCTCAGCTGACCTCGGGGACTGGATCAATAGCCACAGCAAAGCAGAGGAAAGGGTCAGTCAGCAACCAAAGGCAGCAGTGATTCTGCTGGAAGTAAACTGTCGAGACTATCCACAGATCACCTTCGGGCAAGTGGATGGAGTTTATGAATTTCCATTTGCCACACAGGCATTCAAAAAAAAAAAATCCAAACAATGTAGCTCTCCCTGTCTCCCTCCCACACTTGCTGTGTTTTGGAACAGCGAGGCGAGATGCCAGGAAGCAAGAACAAGGATTGGCTCTCGGGACGGTGAAAGAAAACACGGTGTCTTGGGGACAATTCCAGGCTGGGACAAGGTGGCTCACTGCTCTCCAGCTATGTGACACATGGCAATGCCATGCCAAAAGCCAGAGGCAATGGCTGCGTTTGGCAGCACGCTTCACCATTAGCTGGCAGAGCAACCTGTGATGATCAGTGTTAATTCTTAGTTCCAGTAAAGGGTTCAGAAATAGCCCTGTTTCCCGCCTTCCCATTTAGAACTCTGCACAAACTCTTCCAGATAACCCTTCTGTCCTTCTTCCAGAGAACTCTTCCAGGCTCTTTTGAGTGGCTAAATTCGGGCAAAGGACTTGCTTCTGGTTGCCCAGCGTCAAAATTAATTTGCCATGTTTACCCAGGGGGTGAATAGCTTCGATAGTTATCATCTGTAAAGTGAATCCTGGCTGGAAGCTACAAAGAGCTGAGCCTTTCCACTCTGCCTGTGCAGGATCAGAGGTACATGCAATCAATCAGGTGGCAAGAAGAGAGGGCAAAGCAGTCGCCAAACTATGCAAACAAATGCAATTTACAATGAACAGAAACAACTGATCTGTCTGGCCCCAAGATAAAGAAGCATTACAGACTGAATAATGTTTAACCGAGTCTCACAGATCTGGGGAGAAACAGAAATACCGTATCCTTGAGGCATACAGCTGCACTCTCCAACTTCACCTCATCCAAACCAGCTTTGCTCGATACCCATAAAAAGCATCATTGTGCGGCAGAATTTCACCAGGCAAGCATGATATTATGAATACTTTACTATATTAATTGCTGCGGTGGCAGGGGCAAGGTGCCTGTCCTTGCCCTACTGCCCAACACGCTATCCAAAGCCAAGGAGTGCTATCGCTTTTGTCCCCTTAGTGCTTCTATCTGCGGCCTCTGCACCTGCCACTGTCCTTCTCTCAATGTGCTCCACCCCCATGGGCTTGTCTCCAATGTTCCAAAGCACCGGGGACCCACTTGGCACCCATGTGGCAAATCTGGAGGGAGCCGTGGGTGGCATGAGCCACAGCCAAGCGTAGCGTGGTGACGTATGCGTGGCGTGCTGCGCTACTTTTTATGGTGATCCTCTGTCAGTGATGAATGTTTGTAGCTTGGGCTTGTTGCAGCTTGTTACCAACTCATTCAGAGAATAACACCTAGTTCTGTCTTCTTTCATAATCTAAAGAGAGAGAAAATTCCATGTACCTCTATGTAAATTTCCAGTTTGTGAGAATGTATTTGCAATGCTTCTTTTTCCCAGTTGGAGAGAAAATCATGTTATCCAGCTCACTGAGCATGTGTGTATGGAGGGCAAGGGCAAACCCTGTGTGCTGGTTTTGGCTGGGATAGAGTTAATTTTCTTCATAGTATCTGGTATTGGGCTACGTTTGAGATTTGTGCTGAAAACAGCATTGATAATGCAAAGGTGTTTTCATTACTGCTGAGCAGCACTCGCACAGAGTCAAGGCCTCTTCTGCTCCTCACCCCACACCACCAGTGTGCAGGCTGGGGGTGCACGAGAAGCCGGGAGGGGACACAGCTGGGAGAGCTGACCCCAGCTGACCAGAGGGATACTCCAGACCCTGTGATGCCATGCTCAGCGTGTAAAGCTGGGCAAGAAGGAGGAAGCGAGGGACGTTCAGAGTGATGGCGTTCGTCTTCCCAAGTCACCATTACGTGTGATGGAGCCCTGTTCTCCTGGAGATGGCTGAACACCTGCCTGCCTATGGGAACTGCTGAACGAATTCCTCGTTTTGCTTTGCTCGGACAGGCAGCTTTTGCTTTACCTGTTAAACTGTCTTTATCTCAACCCACGAGTTTTCTCACTTTTACCCTTTCAATTCTCTTCCCAATCCCATCGGGGAAGGAGCGAGCAGCTGCACGGTGCTTAGTTGCCTGTTGGGGTTAAACCATGACACCTTCATGAGAGATAATGAGGCTGTGATCTGATTCACGTCCCTGAGGAGAGAAATCCAGGCAAGTATCATCTAAAATGCTCGAAGGGCAGATTTGCTCCCTTTTCTCCAAATAGTTATTAGAGATACCCCCAGCGCTGGTGGGCCTGCACCCACTCGTATTAGAGCTCAGTCCTGGATAGTCAATGCCCTGGAGCTATACAGGAGCCACAGATACCCTGTCTGGAGCCCCTGCAGTCTGTTCTGGGTAGATAATAGTGGGAGACAAGAAATCGAGTCTTAAGCTTTGCTACCAATGCTAGCCTCCCAGGCCTCTGCTGGTCTCTTCCCTGCAGACCCACAGAGATAATAAATCATCTCTGTGGTTCGACACCCTTCACTCCTCCCTCCCCAAAGCGACCCCTCTTTGAGATGACACGGAACGGGTGAGCAGGGGCAAAACCTAGGGGACAAAGGGAGGGATTTTGTGTCATCTTCCTCCTCCTTTTGAATACCTGTCCTGCTTTCTGCAGTGTATCTTCCTCTTGGGCTGAAAACATCATTTCGAGAACTCAGATCTGATGACACTAAATCATTTTAAAAATAAAGTGCTCTCTGAGTGAAATGGAGCCTTGTCTCCATCCTTTTGCAGGTAGGGGAGAGAGAAAGGAAATGCACAGAATGCCTGAGTGCTTTGGGATGAAAAAACACAGTTCGGGAATCAGAGCAGTCCTAAGCATTACAAAAATAGCTCATCATTTGGATCCTATGATGATACTGGACATGCATCTACCACTGACTGAGTCAGAGAGATCTCATTTCTTTATGAGGCTGTTGCTCTCATTCTTGGCCATAAAGCCATTTAAATAACATATGGTACAAACAGCGTCACTGAAACCCGCCAAAGTTTTGAAATACCGACAAGCTAACTACTAAAACCAAGCCACCTGTCCAGTGACTTCTACTTGAGCTGCTCCAGTTCATCATCGCTGTATTATTATATGTTGATGGAACATCATAAATCTACGTAGACAGATAAGATGTTCCTCCTGCTCTGAAGAAATTACCCTCAAAAGAAGATGAGTGAACTCAAAGCAAAAGCCCTCAAGAGGTAGCTTATCTGAGCCTCAGCAACTGCTTGGAGAAGGAGGACTGAGGGAAACAAAGCGCAGCTTTTGCTTTGTGGTTATTGTGTGAACACGGGAGAAGAATGGTGACGTATATTTTATTGTGGTCAGAGAAACAGCTTGGGCATGTCCTATGGAAGAGAATTTCTGAGTGTTCTCTGAATAGCCTGGATACTTGTCAACCTAATGACATGACCAACAACTGCTTAATTGAGAGTCCATTAACTCTTTTTTTCTGCAGGTTAGTTGTCTGCCTACTAATTTCCTGTTGCAATGGAGCCCGTCTTACTGCAGGGCCCAAAGATCCTTCCAGGCTCTGGTTTCTCTTACCTTTTTTGCTTGCAGAGGTTTAGCCACTCTGGCCTGTTCCCCTCTGTATTCCTCTCTGGGAACTTGGCCCACTTCGTACGAGGCTTTGAAGAAGCGAGCTTTCAGCGGATTCTTCAAAGCAGTCAGCATCGGAACTGGCAGAGCTTTTCTTGGGTGTTCCCTGGCACCCGGTTAAGTGGTGAGCTGCGAGGTGGTGAGTGCACAGACTCCTCTTAGAAAAGTGCAAACAGGAGGAGGAAAGCAACCCCACCCAGGGACTGACAGCAACCCTGCTGGAAGTTGCAGTCCAAGAGCCTCGGATTCACTCTTCCTGGTGCCCTTCTTGCTGCTTCTACCCCAGACCCCCAGCAGAGCTCTTCACGCACCTCAGGAAATTGCACTGTTAAGCCCTTCGTTACATAAGTATCAACAAGAAAAATGAAGTGAAGATATGACGGTGTGGTTAAAGGGTCTGCTGCAGAGTCAGGACTTCAAGCTGCAACATCGAGCTCTCCCGCTCTCACCTCTCTCTGACTTGCAAAATCAGGATAATGGGAGGATTAATCTTCAATAAACCATTTTAATGCCAGTAGAGAGAAAGCTCTGGGGAAGTGTGACTCACTGTAAGTTATAACTGAAATGTATTATAATTAATATTTCAGAATTTATATATTTATATATTATGAGGATAGATAAATCATAGTACTTACATCACAATACTTACATCTGTATTGTGACTTATCTTCTTATAATCAAATTTATAAAACTTTCCTTGTAATTTAATACAAGATTGATTTATATAATCCTCATTGGTGTATGATTCTTGCTAGAAATGCTCACGTTTCCAGATAAGGCAGCAAGTATGTTGAAATTTGACTGAATATAACACTACTGAACAAGATGTGAGAAGCAAATGAGAGTTGTAGTGCCAAAGACGTGTTGCGGCTGATTTCTTAATAATGCTCACTTCTTGTTCCTACAGGTAATGAAGAGACTCCTTGAAGTCTGGTAGCCTTCTTTTTCACAGGGCTGCTGTGGCTTGCTCTGTAAATTCAGATCTGCACTGCGCAGATCTGCAAGAGAAGACAGGCACATAAAAATTGCTTGAGATTTAGACACTGAAGTAAAAACTTTTGACCTGCAACAACTTCATTCTGCCATCACATCACACTGGAGGCACTAAGCCAATGCTTAGCTTTACGTAGAAGCTTTCTAGGCTTTTTCTCTTCACCTTGCTTGGAAGGGCTTTATCTGGCAAGTATTTGCATGGCACATTGAGCAGACCAGCTCCTATACAACCTCTGACAGTTGATTCAAAGCAAGGATGAAGCAGGTGTTGCTGCTGTTTTACCTACAATCCTTTGGTGGAGGGCACAAAACCAGAACGAGGCAGCCTGGGCTGATCCCTGCAGGACTCACATCCACATCTCCTGCCCCTGAACAAGGCAGTTTGCACAAGGCCGGACCGTAAATCTGTCTGGGATTTGGAAGGGATGGAGAAGAGCTCCATTCTCATTTTCTCTTGCTAAATTTTCCTATTGCATAGAGCACAGCGATAAATAATAACAATATGAAGAAGGCTGGAGAGAGGAGAAGGCAAAGGCATGCACAACAATCAGGCTCCTGATGTGAGGGTGGAGCGCTGGAAGTGTTCACAAGCAGAGAGGAACCTGAGTTTGGACCTCCCAAAGCCCGTGGGAACTGCTGACCATGAGGCTGTTACATAAAACACTGATACCCTTCCTGAAGAAAAGGATGACTCCCCGGTCTGTTTTTAAAGTAAAACGCTCTGCCCCTTCTCTTTTCCAGGGTTCAGGGCTGTAAATCTGTTAATTGGTACACTACACCAATCCCAAATATTGACAGTATTTTTTTCTTTTGCCATTTTTCACCAGTTTATAGGGAGATCTTGCGGAGCCTCTGCCATGTGCTTTACATACACCACGCTTGACTTTTTATGCAGGATTGTTGACACAGTTAAGCAACAACCCCTGCAAAAAAAACCAAAACCCTGTTTGCCTCTGGATTCTGGATTGTGAATCCTGGCATCACAGAATGCTAGAGGTTGGAAGGGACCTCAAAAGATCATCTAATGCACCCCTCCTGCCAAAGCAGGATCACCTCGAGTAGGTCACACAGGAACACTTCCAGGCAGGATTTGAATGTCTCCAGAGAAGGAGACAACCTCTCTGGGCAGCCTGGTCCAGTGTCCTGCCCCTCTTTTCTCCTCAAGAACCAAAAAGTAACAAAAAAAGAAAGTATCTGCCCCCAGCAGCTTCAGTCCAGCTTTCAATCCTACCTTACCGCATTCCAAATCGGGTGTGAAAACAGACACTTCTCTCTTTGTTAGCCTAAGTATAGAAGGAGCTAGCCTTGCACTCAAATTCAAGGGGTCTTTTAAGGCTGCAGAAAGGCTGGCAACAGAAGGCGCGATGCAAAATGAACTGCAGCGACAGAAATACCCAATGGTTTACCAGGTGGGAATAAAGGGAATCGGCCAGACCTGTCTTGGAAAGATGGGGAAACCTTTGTTCTGTGCTTGTTCTGCCTGCGTCCCACACTATGGCAGCGTGCTCGTGCAGAAGCCTGTGCAGTTCTCCGTGCTCAGCACAGTGAGTAAGATGTATTTCACAATCAGTGCCAAGCTGACGCGAGCAAAGTGATGTTATACAGAAACTCAGAACTGATGTCCAAGTTCAGTCCAGGAGTAGACAAAAGAGTGCCCTTAGAAAAGACATTTGAAACATCTCACTTTCCAGATGAGGGTAAGGATGCTCTTTCCTTCAGGGAAAATAGTATGGAATTAAGCACAAATAGAACAGTTAATCTGTATGCATTTCTGGAGGTGTCAGTATTGCAATTAAGAAAACTAGGCAGTTTTTTTAAAAAACTTCTCAAGGCTGCTATCTTACTGCAGCTGCATCTTTGCATCATCTAACACATTCAGTCTCCATCTCATTCTCAAACATGAAAGTATCATGTTTGGCCTTTCTGTTCCAGATACACTATGTCTATACACACGCTGTGTATAGAGCAACTAATAATGTGTCTTCCCCATGGAATTGTTTTTTTAACGTTCTGAGTTCAAATCCAGCTTTTCTAGTACTGACTGAGGCTTGCTTCCAATCAGATGATGTCTGTGTGATGAGTTTTGCTAAATTTACCTGTAGTTGTCTGTTCAGTGGTTAGCAGAGACTTCCTCATGGCTTACCTGGGAAGCTGAGTAGAGCTTAGGTGGGAAGCATATCTTTTTTTTTTTAAAAAAAAAACCAACCATGAGGGAATATATGGAATATTTGAACAATATTTTGTGCGTTCATAGAATCCTAGAATCACAGAATGGCCTAGGCTGGAAGGGACCTTAGAGATCATTTAATCCAATCTCCCTCTCATGGGCAGGGACGCCTCTCAAGTAGATCAGGCAACACATGGGGACCCAACGGGGATCTAACCCATGACCTTGGTGTTATCAGCACCACGCTCTAACCGAGTGAGTGTTCATAAATATCAGCCAGATAACCTTTGGTATGACCAGCTGGAGATACAGGAGATGACCCTCTACAGAGCGGGCGTAGTTTGGCACTAGGTTGGCAGTAATGTTCACTAACAGACTGTGCAGAGTTAAACCCCTATACGTACTCATTGCAGACCATTTATCCAGCCTCCTTCTTCACAAATCCACAGCACCCGCAACTCCTACTAACTTTGATATAGGACTTTCAGTGTGGATTTAAGTGCTCAATTCAAGCCACCAGTTAGGTGAAAAGGTTGACCAAAGCAAGCAATTGACAATGCAGAAATTAAAGCTCGGGGCTGTTTGTCCGTCACTCCTGTAACTTATGCTATTCTACAACTAGAGGAGAACTACGAATCCTGTTTGCTATAGCAAGAAATGAACTATTTAGTCTCCAAACCTCATCCAAATATACTTCTGCGCTAATGCAGCTGTGTGGCAAATGCGCCATAAAGAATGTATTGTTATTTTTTCAGACGGGAAAGCTGCTGACAGCGACAGGCGCTTACCAGAGCATTGCGAAAAGCAGGGAGCTCGCTGTTATAGCCAGCCCCGCCGCAGCCTCTGCGAGACACCGCTGTGCTGGGATCCACCTAGAATCGTAGAATCATAAAGGTTGGAAAGGACCTTTAAGATCATCAAGTCCAACCTACAGCCCCACACCACCCTAACACTAAACCATCTCTCGAAGTGCCACATCCAGCCGTTTTTTAAACATGTCCAGGGATGGTGACTCCACCACCTCCCTCAGCAACCCATTCCAATGCTTTGCCACCCTTTTGGTGAAGAAGTTTTTCCTAATATCCAATCTAAACTTCCCCTGAGGCAACTTGAACCCGTTCCCTCTTGTTCCATCACTGTTCACTAGGGAGAAGAGGCCAACACCCGTCTCACTGTAGCTGCCTTTCAGGTAGCTCTACAGAGTGATAAGGTCTCCCCTCAGCCTCCCCTTCTCCAGGCTGAACAGCCCCAGCTCCCTCAGCCTCTCTTCAAAAGATCTGTAGGAAACACTGCGCCCTGTTACATTTCTGACACTGAATCATATAACAGTTTCAGCTGGAAGAGACCTTGAAGATGATCGAGTCCAGCCTTTGTCCCAGCCCTACCAACCGGCTAAACGATTCCCCCCAACGCAACATCCCCCCTTCTCTTAAACACCTCCAGGGACAGTGACCCAACCACCTCCCCGGGCAGCCGGTTCCAATGCCTGACAACCCTCTCAGTACAGAAATTCTTCCTAATATCCAACCTGAACCTCCGCTGGCACAATTTAAACCCATTTCCAACGCGCGGGGTGAGCAGCACCAACCGCGATCGTAGACCAGCGCTTTGGGGAAAAAAAAAAAATATCGCGCTGGCACCCACGTATTAAGGTTTCTCGATTTGTCGGGTTTTGGTTTTTGTTTTGTTTTTTTCCTCCACAAAACGGAGCTGCCCCCTCCGCTCGGCGGGTGCCAGGAGCCCGCAGCCCCGGAGGGGCCTGAGCAGCGGCATCCCCCGGTCCTCCTAAACGCGCGGGGCACCACCGCTGCCCCCCCCCGACCTTTTCCACCCGGGAACCGACCTCCCCGCCCCCGCCCCGCCGGCCGGCACCGCTGCGAGACACCGACACCCACCGCTCTGCCCCGGCCCGGCCCACAGGAGCACCCCCCCCACCCCGGCCCACTGACAGGAGGCTGCGGCGGCGCGGCTGCCGGCCACCCCCCTCCCTCCCCCGATGCCGGCGGGTCCCCTCCCGCCGCACACGCACCTCACGCCTCGCCTCGCCGCCTCCCCCCCCCCCTCCCCGCCCAACGGTCGCCGCCGCCGCACGGACCTCACGGGCCTCACGTCCCCCTGCAGCCGCCGCTCGCGCCGTCCCGGCCCTCCCCACCCCCCGCCCCAGCCCTGCCGTCATTGGCGGAGCAGCGGGGCGCGAGGGCCGGGCACGCTTCTCGGCGAGGGGTTCCGCCGCGGGGAAAGGGGCGGGGTTTGCGGAGGAGCCAATGGGAGCGCCGAGGGGGCGGGGCGTGAGGGCGGGCCTCGGCCGGGGGCGGCCGCGGCGGTAAACAAGCGCGTGGGCCCGGGCGGCAGGCGCGGAGCGGAGCGGGCGGGTCGCGGCGCCGAGGCGGCCGGGTGAGCGCGGTGACGGGGGGTAAGCGAAGCCAGACGAGAGGCGGTGGTCGCTGGGCTGTACCGGTCCGGTGCGGGCGCGCAGGCCGGGGTACGGCCACAGCGGCGGAGGGGACGGGGCTCCGCGGTACCGGGTAGCGCGGTACGGGAAGGGAGGTGGGTGAAGGTGGCGCTGCCGCCGCGGGGAGGACGCTCGAACCCGGCACGGAGAGGCGGCTCGGCCGCTGCCCGGGCTCTCGGCACCGAGGGTCGCTCCGCCGGGGACGCGCGCACACAAGCACACACACACCCCCCCCACACAAACACACACGCGTGTGGGGGGTCCGGTGGGCAATGGCGGCGGCGTGCCAGCGGCTGCCCGGGCCCCCGGAGCTGCACCCGCCACCGGGAGCCAGCGGGTGCTGCGGCCTTCTCCGTGCCCTTGCCGAGGCGGAAGCCTGGAGGCGGCCGCGCCGCGGTGGGCGGTGAGCAGCGGGTCCCGGTAGCCAGCCAGCCGGACCCTCCGCCGGCCCGGTGACCGACGAAGCGGTGCGGCGAGCCCTCGGGCTCTTGCGGCCGTGCGGCGTCGCCCGGCGCGGGTGCTGCGAGGTCCGGGCCGGGTCCCGCCGCCTCCTGCAGCCCGTCAGCCCGCGTTGGTTGCCCTCCTCCTGTGCCGCAGCGGCGGCTCTGCCCTTGGCAGCGCCGTCCTTCGGGAGGCGGGAAGGGCTCGGCTCGCCCCGGCAGGTGCAGAGGATGTTCCGCGTATTGAGCGTAAAATTGCCGAGGACAGACGGTGGGAAGGGACCTGCCCGCGTACGTCTCGCCACGGGCACCGCAGGGGAGAACGCGGAGTCTCGGCCCGTGCGGGTGGCGGCTTCTCGGGCTGCTCCTCCGGGTCAGAACGTCGCTTCTCTGCGTGGCTGTTCTGTGCATCTGGGTTGAAGTCGGATGTGGGGTTGAATCTTTCGGTTGTCCTGAGCTTGCTTGTGGCTGATAATGGGAAGCCGTGAGAGCCCTGGCACCCGAGGAAATAGCCTTACTTTTCCCAGGCAGACGGACTTGTAGAGTCTTTCTACCAAAGTGAACGGGAATTCACGGGGAGATACTGGGTTTTAAACAAGTGCTGAACGAGCTACTGATAAATAACTCCAGGTGTAAGTCTGGCTTGTATAATGTTGCTTTCATAGTTACTGAGCATCCTAATTTCTGCAGAACCGTATTTTAAGTAGTAACGCTCTGTCAGATACCCCCAGACTCTGGTCACATGCAGCAGGAATGTAGGTGGGCAGCTTCTCTTCTGCATTCACATTGTGCAATAAAAATCCAAACTTTGTATTTCATATTATGCAAAATAAAGAAGTTGGAAAGCTACTCTTAATAAAAATTAGGCAGATTTTTTTTTTTTTACTTAGTGTGTAGGCAAAGAAAAATGTGAGAGGAAAGAAAAGATTTTTTTTTTTAAAACCTAAAGTATTGTTTTTCTAAAAAGAGTTAACCGCAGAACTTATGAAGTTGATTTCGTGAGCTGCTTGTCTTTAAGTTAGACTGCTTCACTGAATTGGGGTGTATTCTTTGAGCGTATGCAAAATAATTTTTAGCACTGCGTGCAGAAGGATACTGGCCAAAGCCAATAGTAGCTCAGTATAAGACTTTTGATGGGATTCAGAAATTGCTCTGAGTTAAAGGCTAAAAGCGGATGGGTATTTAAACAGAATATTGATGGTCTTGCATTTCTCTGACACGTGATAAGTACTTGTCTCTCATATATCATCAGAAGGAAAGGTTTAGCTGCGGTTCATGTGCTTACCAATCTGGTTGTTCCGAGACAGAGACTCACTTCTCTCTTTTGTAAATGCTTTCTCTTTGCTGTTAGTTAGCAGTAACCTTGGTAGCCTTAAATAAGATATGCATAGAATAAACAGCTCTATGTTGTCCAGCCTTACTCAAGAGAGGAGAGGGGTGGGAAAATAGGTCCCCAGCAGTGCTTTGACAGTGTCTCCTTTTTAAAAATAAAGCGGTGTGGTAAATAGAAGAAAAAGTCAGAATATGTGGAGCATTCCCTTATGTTGATCACCTTGTTTTGTTGCTGTCAGGGACAATTATGTGCTATGCAATGCAGCTCTGGTTCTGTCTTTTGTGATATTTAGAGCAGGTTAATAATAGCTGCATCCATGCAGCAGGAACTTTTTTTGGCTTCTAGTCCTCTAGTAGTCCTTTTACAGGCAAGTAGTGGTCTGTTGTTTCAAGCCCTGTTTGTCAGTCTGTATTATTTGTCTTAAAACTGAGATGAGGTGGACAAAAGACAGCAGCTGAATTCCTGCTTTTTAATTTCTCTCATGTTAAACTGTTTGTTTGTTTACAGAAGTGTTTTGTTTTCATTTTTTGGAGGCAAAGATTAGTAAAAGCAACGGGAGTTGCTTTTATTGCTTTAGCAAGGATGCTAGGGATAGCGTGTGTCTTGCTCTTCTGTCTTGTGTGGTATATCTTGCTTGGTCCAGGTGGCTTGTTAAAAGCATCTCAGAACTTGGCTTGATGCATGAAGAAGCATTTCCCCTTTGCCTTAAATCTGTCTATACTGATGGGTGAACAGTCCACCTTAGGATGGAGATAGTTAGTTTGAAGCAGTTTTTAGGTATCCTGCCTCCTTCTGTAGGTCTCCTGGCGTTCTTCCTCTAAAACTATTAAAGAGAGGAATCTGGAAGAGGAGGCTTTTTGATGTACTGAGCTGTATTTTCTGGGATGGCGCATCTATGGGAGAAGAGTAGCTTCTGCTTTTTCTTTTTTTTAGTAACAGTGCTTAAAGTGGTGTCTGTTCTGTGAGCGCGTGCTTTCCTTCAGTACTTGAAAAAGAAAATATGTTACTCGCACATAGAGCCAAAATGCAGGCTGACAGGAAAGCACAGTAAGTTGACTGAGGGGCTTCGCTTGATGGTGCCCGTTCCTGCCCAGCAGTGAAAGTGCATTTGATTGACATGTGTCTACCTTTGGTATTAAAGATGCTCTCAATTTTGTAGATTCCACTTGTTTTGTTCCTTCCTCCTCACCCCTTCCCCTTCCATTACAGTAAATAGCACAGGTAAACTGAGCTGCACAGTTGTGTTTCAGAACAAATAGTGTTATTTTCTGTCAAAAAAACTTAGCTGTCTGTCCATGGAGTTGGCTTCTAGGAACTTTACAGATTTATATACCTGTTTAAACAAGTTACACACATATACAGAGTTTAGATCTTTGTGTAGCCCCTTCATTGCTGTTCACGTCTCCTTTTCCACTGGTTGCATGCTTTGTTTTTTTCTGGATATGCTAAGCAAATGTACTCTAAAAGGGCTTAATGGATCCAAAGCATCACAGCTCTTCTACTGTCTGAATCGTGCCATTTGGCAGTATTACATCCTCGTCTTAGTTTTATATGTCAAAGTGCTCATCAAGAGAATAATCAGGACTAGGAAAGAGAAGGAAGGTAAAATAACTGGGCAGTAAGATGCAAGCAAGCAGATCAAGTGTTTTTTAGGAAAATCTAAAATTGGTATGTCTAGAATTTTATATTGCATAGCAGAACTTTGTGGAGCATGGTCATTCAGAAGTCGGTTTAGGAGGTTTGGGATTTTCAGAGGCACCGGTATAAGTTACTCACAACTTTGGCTCCTGTAGTTTGGAAAAGCAATGTATGTTTGTTACATAGATTTTATGAAATCATATCCTATACAGAGAGACCATAAGTAATGATAGATTGCATATTCTGTATCAGGTATGAGAATTTGCAGATTAGATTTAGTAATTAGTTATGAGAAAAGAGCTCATTACGCCTGTTTAACCTAGTGTCAAAAATACGTATGTGTGGTAAGTCAGAACTGTCACAAATATCAGAGGACTGTGGCAGAGCTGTAATGCAGCAACTGTAGGTTCTGGTAGACCATGTTTCCCTTCAGCACAGAGATCAATTTACATCGTATGGAAGTAGTGGTTCTGGGTTTTTTTCCCCTCCTTCTTACAGGGAGGTTTTGGCACAGCCAGAAAAAAAAAGCAAGCTCCCACAGCTAGCATGCTGGTACGTAAGGGAGTCACGATTAGACTAGGATGTGTTGCAAGTTGCTAAATTTGAACTTAACCCTAGCTTCCAGGGCAAAGTTAAAAGTCATTGGATCTATATAGACATGAATACCCGCGGGATCAATAGCGGGAGGCTGTGGTGTTTGACCTCTTGTTCACGATGATAAAAGGGTCACGCTAACCACGTGAGCAGAGGATGTGTGTATGTCGCCCAGAGAGAGGTGCATGGGGCACCTCTTTCCAAATTTGTAATGTAGTGACTAGAGACATGCTGTGCGTGGTTCTGTCCTGGTGTACAAAAAGGATAATAAGCAAAATGTCTTACACCGGAGGAAGACAGATGTACAGTACAGTTACAGGGTGTGTCTAGTTTTCCAGAAGCTTAAAATTAGAAAGGTTCTGACAAGAAACCATTGCTGGTGTGGCATTTAGTCTTAGATATGACTATTAGTAACATGCTGTTAAAATGGTCAGCAAACTGGCTATAAATCCTTGTTTCTTTTTGCTTTGTGGGGGTAGATATTTAAAGGACACTTGAGTGTGTGCTGTAAGGATTGGGGCACTCCAGAGAGAGGTGTGATTCTGTTCCCAACCCCATCACTGACTGGTGATTAACTTTGGGTAGATGGTTTAATCTCTTCCTTCTAAAGTAGAGATACTTGGTATCAGTCTCCTCCTAAGCTT
Source organism: Trogon surrucura (assembly GCA_020746105.1). Classification (NCBI taxonomy): domain Eukaryota; kingdom Metazoa; phylum Chordata; class Aves; order Trogoniformes; family Trogonidae; genus Trogon; species Trogon surrucura. Next base: position 108,453,104 of record CM036618.1, read on the forward strand.
TTTGAGATCGGCAAGTGAAGTGTGTTTAAATGCGAGAGGAAGAGCTGCTGTTTTTCTCAGTAATCTTAAGTAATGGTGTATTTGAGTCTGTTCTAATTCTGTTGGTTTCCAACTCCTTAATTGGACTCGGTGTGCTTTCGGCAAGTTCAAACTTCCAATAATAACAATTACAACATAATTTTTGTATGTGAAAAAATTTTTTAAGAAAATAATTAACTGCACACTGATAACCTCCCTTATTTATACTCTTCGTTCTAGTTTGGAGCATGAGGCCGGTGGGGAGCTCTGTTGGTTACCTGTGTGGACATTCATGCTGTGCAGCTGTGTGCCAGGCAGGGACCTGCTCCCTTTGCATCGGAGAGAGATGAGCTTTGGTGGTCTCTTCTGCCCTAACTGGTGAAGCAACTCTGTGAGAGGGTAGAGCTGCTTTGCAAGCCTGGGGGGAGATGCTTGTAATGGTTTGTTTTTTTTTTTGTGGTTTGAAGCACACAGTTCTAACTCTAACCACTGGTTTGAGTTGTTGGATGGGGGCACTTGTCTTTTAAAGCGACGCACTGTGCTAACGCTGGCAGAGGGATGACTTGTAACTAATAGCTGTGCTTTTGTGGGAGCTTGCCATAGAACCAAATAAAGGTGTAAATTCAGCTTGGATTAGTTCCGTTTCTTAAGTATATGCTTCAAATACGGCATCTGCCTGAATCTCGTATTAGTCTGTGTGTTTTGTTGTCATGCTCCATTTTGGTTGTGATATTCTGTTGTTGATGGTGCTGGATGAAGGATCCACATGCACAGGAGGTAACTTTAGTCATAATTTATCAGAATGATTCTTGGCTTTTGAGCCACGCAGAGGAGGCAGTGCAGTGGCTTGCTCTAAGTACTCCTTAGTGCATAAACAGAAGAAAACTCTTGGATTTTTCCTTGTCCTTTTTTGTTGTTCTTCCCTTTCTTCTTGGTAACGTACATGATGCAAAGATAAGATGTTGGGTGTAAACACAATTCCAGATTGGGCAAATCCGTGTTGCCCAAATAGTACATTTTTAAAGACCTGCAAATGAGGTAAATGGAACATGTTTTGTCCCCTGACTGCAAATACTTATTTCCCAGGAAAAGGCACAGAATTCGTTCCTGGGGAGGGGTGGGAAGCAAATGAGCAGTAGCCTTAAAATCACAGTGATAAAGCTGGATCTACCTCCGTGTAATGGGCAACAAAGTGCACCCGGGACAGAATTTATTAGTGCATTGTGTCAAGGCATATCAGCGGAGGAAGTGGCCTGTAATGAGGGAACATGCTCTCCCACCAGGATCTTAATTGTGAATGAATTATTTCTACATCTGTGGCCAGGGTAGAAAGAGACTGTTAATTCCAGACACATGGGCTGTGACTATGCTTTTGCATCTCCCCAGACATTTTCCAGAAAGAAGGAAAGAGAACCATCAGTCCAGGGTGTTTGGTTTGCATTGGTGTATCTGTGACTAAAATAAAGCAGGCTGTGCTTACTTTTAAAGTGTCCAAGCATTCTTTTCACTCTTATGTTGTATGTCAAGCCATTTATGGGGAAAATTGTTCATACTGGGTTTTGAGCTAGCTGTCATTCGCCAAAAATGACTGCGAAGCCTTCTGAATTTTGGTGGAAAGATGTGGTTTTCTGCCAGGCAGCCCACTTGTATCAGTGTGTGTGCTGCTATTGTAACAATGAGAGAGTAAACAAGTTCTGCATGCTTTTCAGAGATGTTTGTCTTAAATGGTATTGGCAAACTGCTTTGTGCAAGGGTGGTTTTAAAGCAGCTTTCAGAGACTTGATGAATTCAGTTTACAGAGACTTGAGTCAAAGCTGTGGGGCAGGACTCCTATATTTGAGTCCTTGGTTCTGTTCTAGGTCACATCTTTCATAGAAGTTCGTTTCATCGAATGGCCTAGGCTGGAAGGGACCTTAGAGACCATTTAATCCAACCTCCCTGTCACGGGCAGGGATGCCTCTCAACTAGATCGGGCAACACATGGGGACCCAACGGGGATCGAACCTGTGACCTTGGTGTTATCAGCACCACGCTCTAACCGAATGAGCTAACTGGCCCTTGTTAAAGACCTTTCCTTTGGAGCTGCAGTGTGTGGGAGATATGAGGAGGGAGAGGATGAAGGATAGGCAAGGTAGATCTTCCATTTGATTTAAAGCATGATGGCAGCTTTCTCCTTTTAATATGTGTTTTGTTCTGTGTCCTGCACAGTTAAAATATGGGTCAGCTGCAACCAAAGGAATCCAGCTAATGAAAACATATCTAGGCAGGGGTCTGGGAATGTGCTATCAAAGGAACTGGTGGGGAGATGTGTCATAGAAGTGAAAAAGGCCATCAGCGAAAGGATCATACAAAGGGGTTGGTATGGCAACAGATGTAAAAAGAAATGGAAGAAATCTGTAAAAGACCAGTTACAGAACAGCTTAATAATACTTATTCTGAAGTTAGTCTACTGCACGGTTTATGGCCATGGAACAAATGCACTGAATACCTGGTCATCTCTGTCTTGTTTGTGGTGTTTATTATTTTGATTTCATACTCTTGCCACACCCACAGTGATGGTGTGGGTGGCTACAACACTGATTCCAGGGTTATAATCCTTGTTTAGATTCAACTAAAATAACAGCAGTTGTGATAATGGATAATAGGAAGAAGAAGGGATAGGGATTGTTTGTTTATTTTGGAAGTGTGATATTTAGTTGTCTGCCTTACTACCTGTCTGGCCTAATATTTTTTCTTTTTGGTCTCACTTATTAAAAGAAATGTTGGAGAGAGAAAAGGCAGCTAAAACTTCTGCAGACCTGAGAGAAGGAATACAGGCTACTGTGAAACTGGTGGAGGTTTCTTGGTTGTTTTGTTTTGTTTTTTTTTGTGTGGGCATGGTTTTGTTCTTTTATTTTGTTATTAAATTATTGAATAGTAGATGAGCTATAGCAAACTGTGGATTGTAGAAGTAATTCCTTTACATTTAAAGAGGCTGTTCATGCATAGAAAACTTTGCAAAGTATTTCTAGTACATTTCTGTATGATTAGAAGTCTCCTTGTGTTTAAACTTGGTATGTCTTATATATATGTGAATACATGCATGAGTATGTATATATTATAAGTAAGGTTTTTTGACTGTACTGGAAGAAAGCATGTGGAGTCAGAAGCTGGTCTGTGGGAGCATGGTAGCATGTGGAAAATAAGGGTAATGAATGGAGGAATGTGGTGTGAAAACATTATGAGAATTTTTCTTTTGCCTGTTGTGAGGATTTGTGTGTCTGTTATTGGCCTCTGATGTGCTGAATGTCTCGCTATAGTTGCTTAAGCCTTTGGTCCAGTAGTCTGATGTCTCGAAGGGAAGACGCTCGCTGCAGTTAGTCAGCAGAGGACAGTGGCTTGCGAGGCAGATGGTTGTTGCACACAGGAGCATTCCCAAGCGTTGATTTTGTTTTGTTGTTACAACAGCGTTCAACATCTGGTGCAATCAATGTCAGGAGATGGTCTACCTGCTGGTGTGGCATCCAACTTAGACGAGCCCCTCTGCTGCCCACGTGGACCTTGTCTACTCCCTGGAGAAGATTTGGCTCTAGCCTCCTTGTGCTAGAAGGTGTGGATGTTTTCCAGGGATTCATTCAACTGTGAGAGAAGCTTACTAAGCAAAAACCGTGACCCTGCCTATTCTTGGAAAATAGCTTGTGACTGGCACTTGTCAGCCCTCTTCAGCACAGGCTACTGGGCACTGTGACACCAAGTGTGGACACCACCAAGCTGTCCGTGCTCCACGCCAGCAGTGCCCTATTTTGCTGGTGCTAGATAACGAGTCCTCAGGAGACAGATCAAGTGTGATGTAGACTTTGTACGCTTGGACATTTGAAACCACACCTTAAATCTGTTTTTGATAGAGCCTGCTTGCATGGCTTATTTGTTGATTTAGTAGTGATATGAATAGAACTTGCTATGGAGGGAGGTGGGGTGGGAAATCCCTTGCCTGCTGACTGGGTATTAACACAGGTGCAGTGTTGGGGATATGTAACAGTCTTATTGGAAGTGTGTACTTCCTCTGATTTTCAGTTTTTGTGTCTCTTGGCTTTGCTTGTGTTTATTGCTTTTTTCATTGAAGAAAAAAGGTAATTTTCCTAATTCTTGTTTATATTTTGGGTGTAGTCTTTTCCCTTCTTGATTATCTAGCATGTATTTTCTTTGATACTTTCCCCTTCTGGTTATGATAACCTCATTAGTCTGTGTTTTGCTTCCCAGGATAATTAACCAATATGTCCTGCTAATTGTAGGATCTACAAAGTCAGGCAACTTGGGATTTTTTTTTCATTTGAAGAAAACACTTCCAGTATCACTTCAGTTCTCATTGCACTTACTAGCTCCCACCTTCATATTGCTTGATGGTGTCCTTTTTGCTTGTTGATGTATTTATTTAGCAATAAGAGGGTTGAGCGTGCATTGTGTGATGTATATTTTTTTTCACCATTTGTGGTTGCATTAGCTTCCCTGAAATTTGGTTGGTTTTTTTTTTTTTTTGAAACACACATTTAATGTATTATATCTGCCGCTTCAAGACAAGTCCTCCATCTGTTTTTGAGTGAAGGGAGGGTGTGGATTTAGTGTCATTGCTTAAAAAGAACCCATGTTAGAAGTGGAGGTTTTTGTGCGCTGTCCAAGTGTGCACTGATCAGTACCTTTATGTATTACCTTTTCTTGCCCTTCCTGGGAGGGAAGGAATGAACTTTCCTGCATTCAAGCTTTCCTGCGCTTCTAATACTTGGGACAACAAAAGCACTTCCTAGTAGTGGCAACCTTTGAACAGTCTCATTTCAGCTAGCACAGTACTGTGTTGTTGGCTGCTTTCTTTGCCTGGCCCTGAATTGCAGGGACAGCCTGCAAATGCTTTGAGTGTGATCCGTGTGGAAATTTCCACTGTGAAGATGGGGGTGAAACACCTCTTGTTGACAGAGTACAATTTCCTTACCTGACAGGCAGCTTTCAAGTTTAAAAGTGCATTTTACAACATTAAAGCCAGCTCTAGTGATTAAACTTTGGAGAGATTCAGGAGTAATGCTTCTTCATGCATCTGGAGCATATGGATAGGTCTTGTAAAGATAGCCAGAGAATAACGACCTGGGTAGGCTTCATTTTCGTTTTTACGATTAACCCATTAAGCCCAGATCAGACCTAGATAAGCATATAACATATAATACTTCCTTGCTACAGTAGGTTTTCCTGATTTTGATCACTGATTAACAGTTATTGAACAAACATTCCAGTAACCATGGGTAACCCTCTATTTGCATAATAATGTCTTTCTAAAATTCAGCTGTAGTGATCCGTGCATCTCCTGTGTAATTGCAGCAAAACTGTGTACTTACCCAGAAATTTAGCTTTAGCTGTCTGTGCTTCTCCTGTGTGACAGGGTGTAGCAGACGTGTTTGTGAGGCAAGCTTTGTGTTTCCTGAGAAGGTGACTGGATCCAGTTGCGTGTGATCTGCAGCAGGGCATAGTGCTGCATGTACTGTTGACTCAAGATCACTGGTACCACTTCAGTGTATTAATGTTGCAGTTGTAGTGCATATATGGGTGCTGACAGGTTATCTCCTGAACATGAATTGGTCCCTGTGTACCTACCTAGGAAATAACTTAAATATGTGGCCTTAAATTAGTGCTTGGTACCTATAGGAGTCAGATTTATTTATTTATTCCCCCCCCCCACCCTGCAGATCATTACAGAGAATGCTGTATGGGTAAGGTTGAACCTTAGTCAGCATCTTATGCCAACTACATGCCTCTGTCTTCTGTGTCAGTAAAGGGTGAGAGGACATGAAACGAAGGCAGTCCTGGAACTGTGACCCTGACTGTGCTTTAAAGATGTAGGAGAGGAGTGAAATAAGGTGAAAATTGTCCTTGCAAAATGCTTTTTGGCACCTTGGCTACTCCTCATTTTCTTGTAAATGAACCGCAGTGAAGTAGGAGAGATGGTGTTCTGACCTTGAGCTTGGTTCTGGGCAGAGATAAAGGAGCGAGTGGAACTTCTTTTTCTCAAGACATGCTCTGTCCTGCATCCTGCAGTACCCAGGTTGTATTTGATGACAGTGAAATTGTACAGAGTGTTACCGATCTGGGCTGGAGGGCCTCTTGAACAGGGAGGGTGACTGAGTAAAAAATGTAGCACTGTAGAGCAGTACTTTGCCAATGCTGTAATAGGTGGTGGTTCTGAGTGTACTTAAGTTTCCAATTAAAATAACAGAGTGAGCTATAAGATGGGGACAGAGCAGACTACCCGTGGAGGACTGACAGTTTTTCATAGGTGTGGAGGTGAAGAAGTTTGACTGTGTAAAATGTGCAGGTGTAGCTCCAGGGGAGGAATGAATGTGACAGCTGTCAGTGTACTTTATTCGTGTTATCAGGCCCTGAGAATATATTCAAGGGCCTGATAATTAAAGGCCAAATGCTAATGCTTTCATCTTGTTTAAACATCTGTGAAGAATCAAGACCATCTTTGCAGTGTTACTGACATGTACCTCTCTTTGCTTCCCCTGGTCAATGGTAACTTGAATATTTATTTGTGTGTATTCCTGGAACATTGCCCTAACTCATGAGCAGTTCTGAGGAGAGTTCTCGCTTTGCCTGGTAAGGTCAGCTAACCAGCTGTCGGTCAAGCTGGCCTGTGTGCTGTCTGAGCTGCAGACAAGTTCCCGTGGTGGGTGGTAAGAGATTGCGATGTGCAACTGGCTCTTAGGTGACTTGAAACTGGTTGCAAACTTGTTCCTTGATCTCTTGCTTCTTCTTTCTTTTTTTCATCTTTCAGAACGGAAAGACATCAGTCATGGCGGGCGATGCCATCATGGTCATGAAAGGCCTGACAAAGCTTAGCAAAGCAATCCTAGAAACTCAGGCGGGACAGCTTCGGCAGGTGCTCCTCGGGGGTGATGCAGTTACCATCGCAAGGACTCTCCAGGCTGCTGCTGAAGAACAGTTCAGTTCCGCGTTGGGGAAAATGCAGGTAAGCAAAGGTCTTTGTGCACAGTCTAGTCTGATGTTTTACTTTTCCTCCGGGTTTTGTTGAGTGGCTAGGAACTTGCATCGTGAACTAGAACCTAGCTCTGAAGTGCTGCATTAGTAATGCAGAGGGTGCAATGCTCTGGGAGTTCTTCAGGATTTCTCTGCTGTACAGTAGGTGCTTAGACAGGAATGGGAGGGGAATACTGTTGCAGAGTGTTTCTGTTTCCATTACTGAGTGTTTTAAGACATGCTGAAAATGAAAAGTGCTCTGTTCACCTCCTCTTGTCAAAGATCAAGCCCTTGCTAAGATTGGCCAGCAGCTTTGTTATTTAAAATCTCCTTTAAACTTCAGCCATCGATTACTTCACCTTTGACAAGTGAATGAACTCTTTGAGACTGAGATGGATTTATCTCGGGGCTGCTTCCGTTCTTGATGGAATTGGTGCACGTGATATTTTTCAGAATGGCTCAGAGTCAGGTGTTTGCATGTAAATCACAGCCCAGGCTGCATTTTTAGAACTCATTTTTTCAAATGGGGAACATAAGGAAAGCCTGCTTTTTCTTCCTTTTTTTTTTTTCCCCTACTCCCTAAGCAGCGTATGTCACCAGACATGGGGATGGATTTATAAGAGCTTCATATGTACTTTGATGCGATCTCTTGAAAACATGGGGCCTGTCTGAGGAAAAGAACTTCTCTTGAACAAAAATTATCATCCTTTAGAAAGGCAGTATAGCTTAGATAATAGGTTTTTTTTAAGCAGAAACTAAAAGAGTGAAGTTTTGAGTTTTTTATGCAATGACCTTAGACTATCATGTCAGTCTAAAGCTTCAGTCCTAAAATCTGTCCTTCCTTAGTTCTGTTTAAGCTTGCAACAGAAATACCTTAAATGTGCGTGTTTATGGGCATAGTCCTTGTTTTTGGCTTTGTCCTCGTTTTTTCAACCAAGAAGAGAGAGATGTTCTCCTATTTCTATGTGTGTTTCTTTGCACAAGAGAGGCCCCACAAGCCCACCTGCAGAACACTTGCCCTGTGCTCTGTAAATGAGTTGCATGAGAAGCTGCTGCCAAAGCAGGGCTCGGTAAGACATCCGTAGTCTGCAGCTACAACATTTTCTGTTTTGAAGAGAGGAAAGCTTTTATGTTAAGTGACTATATTTCACTTCTCTTGATCTGTGGCAGGATTTTGGCTTTCTGATGTGCTTTTAAAAATTTAAGTGTGGAAGTAAAGAGGCCTTCGTGCTTGAAATCATCAGTCAGTATTGTGGTTGCAGTCCCTATCCATAGACAGATTTCTCCTTCCCCCATGTTGTGCTGTTGAGGTTCAGAATAGCATGAGACCTGCTGAATAACAGGAAAGACCATGTTCTGGTTTTTTGTTTTTGGGTTTTGTTGGTTTTTGTTTTTTTTTTCTGTAAGGAAGGGAAATGTAATTAGTGTTTAGGAAAAAGCCTAAAATACGCTGCCTGCTTGCCTAACCACACCAGGATTTAGAATCCTGTTGATTGGCTATAATAGTCATCAGTTCTTCCATGGCATTGCTGCTGCTGAGATAGGTAACTAGAATATGTCAGGTAACAAGTAAATAGGGAATAATGCTCTGCTGCTAACTTTATATTGAAAAGTGGTGAGAAATATCTGAAGCATCTCTTGCAGGTCAGTTCAGAACAGAAAAAATTGTCAGGAGAAGCTTGCCTTGAGTGTTGCTGTGTGCTGCTTTCCTTGCTTCAAGCACAGAGTTTTATTTTGGGGTGACAACAAACCCTGCCATAGTTTAGTGGTTGAATAATAAAATGTGTTTTGCGGCTGGTAATGTCATGGCCATGGAAGTCTGAACTTACTCTGCTTGTGAGTAGGTACCTGGTATTGCTTCAGGTAGCTTTTGGATGGAAAGTGCTGACATTGCATGATTAGGGAGAGGGTGGGAGGAGGAAGCATGGTGGGCCAAGAACTGACTATTACAAAGTTTAGCTTTTTGTTATCCCTGCCGAGTATATCTTTTGTGATATTGCAGCTCCTATCATCCGTTGTTTCCAAGCAGTGTATTACTTCTAGTGAGCTCCATAATTAATGACCCTCCTTGGCAGAGCGCGCAGAACAAGGCGTTTCCAGTTACGAGTATTTGCGAAGCTGTTAAAGAAATTTGTCCCATCAGTGGGACTGAAAGATTGCCAGGGACCCCAGGTGTCATCGGGGTCTCCTCCTTTTTCCTGTCTCTTACTATGAACGTCTGCAGTGCCAGAATCTCTACAAATTACTTATTATGGAGACAAGACAGCCTATCTGCATGCCCATCTCTCAGGACCGTGGATGGGTAGGGAACAGGTTTTTAGTCTTGTTCTTAAAGTATTTCTATTATCGTTTGCAGGAACTAGGCAAACAGCAGGAGAACTTAACAGATCTCAGTGAGGACTTTGGGAAAGAGTATGACTTCTTAGCCCGAGAGCCATCAGAAACTCCAATGGACTTCTCTACTGCAGCTAGCAAGCCACATGAACACAGCAGTGAAGGCCCGGCTTACTCTTACACTACAAATGGACCTTTTAGAAGTGTTGGTGAGACTGGAGACTCAGGCATGAGTCAGAAGCCTTTCCCTCCCAAAACAGATGCAAGGTTCTTTGGAGGCTTTAGGGACCCTGGGAATCCTTTTGCTGCTGCCTTTGGACAAAATAGGGCTTTTCACCAAGATCATTCCACTGTTGGTGGATTAACAGCTGAAGATATTGATAAAGCCAGACAGGCCAAAACAGGTTCAGAGCAGAAACCCTACAAACAGATGGTATGGAGTTTTGTTTTGTTTTGTTCTTGGTGGTGTGGCTTTTTTTGTATTAAGGATTCTTAATACTATTGGTTTCTATACTGGATTGTCCTTACTCACCTTCTCCTGTCTCTCTCATTTCTTCCTTTCCCACTGTTCCCTTTTGTGGAGGCAAGAAAGGGACGTGTCAGTGTTCAGTAACTCTCCTCTCTGTGATAACTATTTATCAGTAGCTTTTAAGGCTCTCCTTTCACACCTACCCCTTCTATATCAGATATTCTGATGTGAGAGGATATTTGAAAAGCAGATATAGGATTGCTCGTTGACAGCTGGCTGAACATGCCCAACAACATCCTGGACTGTATCGGGAATAGCGTGGCCAGCAGGAGTAGGGTAGTGATTGTCCCCCTGTACTTGGCACTAGTGCAGCTGCACCTCAAGTACTATGTTCAGTTTTGGGTGCTGCAGTGTAAGAAAGACATTGAGGTGCTGGAGTGAGTCCAGAGAAGGGCACCAAAGCTACTGAAGGGTCTTAAGAGGAGTAGCTGAGGGAACTGGGGGTTGTTAGATCTGGAGAAGAGAAGGCTGAGGGGAGACCTTATCAATCTCTACAACTACCTGAAGGGAGGTTATAGTGAGATGAAGTCCCAAATAACAGTGATAGGACAAGAGGAAGTGGGCTCGAGTTGTGCTAGGGGAGTTTTAGATTAGATATTAGGAAAAATTCTTGATTAAAACGGTTGTTAAGCACTGGAACAGGCTGCCCAGGGAAGTGGGGGAGTCACCATCCCTGTAGGTATTCAAAAAATGTGTAGATGTGGCACTTCGGGTCATGGTTTAGTGGTCATGGTGATGTTGGGTTGACAGTTGGACTCGACGACCTTGGAGGTCTTTGCCTAATCATAATTCTATGGTCTAATCATAATTCTATGGTCTAATCATAATTCTATGATTAGACTACAGTTTTATAATCACAGAAGCTCTCCTTTCATTCACTGGACTATGAAGACTTGATGTATTCATTGATATGTGTTACAGTAATGAAAGTTCTGTATTTCAGCCCAGTTTTTGGGGTGAAATGTTGAGCAGGTAGGGACAGCTGTAGGCTATGAAGGTTTGATGACTGACCTGAAGAGTCTGTCTTCTCTTTGAAGGGTCCTGTTCTTTTTAGCTGGTTGTTTTGCTATGGCTGTGAAGAATAAATGGGACCTAAGCTCCTCTCAGTGAAGGCTGTGGCTTCCAGTACTGTCGTGCAGTCCTTCAGAGGTGGAGGGAATGTAGATTGGGAGAGCAGCACAGCCCACAATGGTTGCTTTAGTTCTTCATATCGTGTGTGAGGCGGCACAGGCAGCCTACAGCAGAATTCACAGTGGAGATAGCTGCCGTCTGCTCTGACCTTCTGCCTCCTTCCCCAAACCTGGTATCAGATGCTATTGTGGGTTCACTCAGGGTATTGCCTTGAAACTGTATGCTTCTGCTGCTCCAGCTATTGTGCGGGGGGGAATTATTTACAGTACTGTGGACCTAATAACCTTCCATGAGTTTTAATTGCATGTGTGGAAGGGAGTTTGGGTTGGCATTGTGCTGTTTCTGGGAGTTCAAAATATTAGGGCTGGTGAGGTGAAAGTAAAAATGGGATTTCTAAACATGGTTGTCAGCTCTTAAAGCTTTCCCACTCCTCTGCTTAGTGTATGATTCAGTTCAAGGTGTGTCTGTTTTGCAGTGTGTTCATCTGAAAAGTCTCTTAACATATATAAGGCTCAGTGTTCAAGAAAAGCTTTCCATAGCATGGAATTGTTCAAGTGCTTTGAGAGTTGCACTCTGGATTTGCAGGTATCTGGCCATATCCCTGGTTCATTTGTGGATTTCTTCCTGTTTTGTTTTCCTTTCCCCCTGTTTCTGCTGCAGCTCAGTGAGCGGGCCCGGGAGAGAAAGGTTCCTGTCACACGAATCGGACGGCTCGCCAACTTTGGAGGTCAGTTTGCACACCCACATCTGAGAAGCGACTACCCTTGCACGAACTGATGAATGTCCAGCTATTTCAGTGCTACTGCTGAAGCTTTAGGTGGTTCTCGTTTTGAGTTAAGCTTGTTAATAGGTTTCTCACAAACAGCTGGTTACCTCAGAGCTTAACTTGAGCTTTTTCATTACAATTATCCTCTTGACCTTTAATCAGAATGAAGTTATACTTTGAATCCTGTCTTCTGTGACTCTTAGCATAACTGCTACTGTGATAGTATGGCACAGAAAAACTCCCCTCTACCTAAACAAACCATTCAGATGCATTCAGTGAAGCACCTGTAAACAAGAACTACAGAGTTGGCATGGGTTTTCATTTGTGTTAAGACAGCAGGATGCTGTACTTCTGGTGCTTATTTTTTGTATATTGGCTCTGAAGTGGAAAAATAATCATTAAGAGTATAGGGTAGTACAGTGGGAATGCACAGCAGAACTGCACATCTTCATGGTAACACATACTGGGCTGTGCTGGTTAAATGTGAGGGAGAAAGTGAGGTGCAGGTTATTCTCCAGTCTGTAAAAATACCTTGGTCCTGCATATGTGATTTCACTTTGAGGAAGCTCTGTCTAGTCCTTACAGTAAGCTGTTACTGTCAAGCATAGACAGCTGAAGCAGTTGTCTTACACCAGTCTTATCCTTGCGACTTCTCTGAATGCTGGTTAAATATAAAACATATCTTTTTGGTACTGATTTTTAAGGGTTGGGATATGACAGTAGTCAAGGTTTGATTTACTTAGCTATTGCTTATAAACCGTTTTTTCCCAGGAAGGGTGTAAAGTTTGAGCTTGTAAGATGAAGGTAGCTGAAATCTATGTGAATTTTATCTGGTGAGTGGGAATTAGTGTATTAAAAAGCAGCTAAATATCTTCAGTAATACTGACAGATGGTGCTTATCTAATGTCTTATATTGAAAGCCATCAAAGGACTTCAGAGAGTTGTGAGAAAAAGGGAGCTATTACAGTATTGCAGGTGGAAAAAGATCATCATGGCTAATCATTAGATGAGTAGTCTGGTTTGGTTTTTTTTTTTTTGTTGGTGGTGGGGTTTGCGTTTTTTTTTGTGACTGTAGCATTTTGAGATGACGGCCTATCTAGAGGGTGAACAATCTCTCCCAAGTAGCACATTAGGCTCTTGTGGCTCTTGTGATTCCCTTCTGCAAAATTTGATAGGGAAGCATATGTGCAAAGTAGACATCCTTGTGTTACGGATCTGAGAAGAAAGGAAAATAGCCTGTCAAATGTAATTCAGATCAACTATTGTATTAAAAAAACAGTTATTCTTGTCTTTGTGTCTTTCTGTCAGAGTAATACACACACTAGGAGGAGTTGGGGGCAGAGACTGATTCTATGCAGTGCAGGAATAGAAAGCAAGTGAGTTTTCTGATAACAAGGTTTTAATGCTGATCAGATCTCCTTAACACTGTAGTTTGTTGCAGGTGCTCTGGCTTCTCAGCATGCTTGTGTTCCTTAAAGGGAAGCAGGATTCATGATCTGCTTTTTGGAGTAACAAGGCATCACTTTAAAACTCAAGTACATTGTCTCTGTTCTCATCTAGCCTTGATTTTTTTATAGGAAGTGTCACAGCACCTTTAGCTGTCATCTTCCAAATTTACCTGTGGCTGCTTGCTGACAGCTCGTGGATGTGAAGTGGCAAACGACCAAATTTTCTGTGAACTTTGAGTTCCAGTGCGGTTGCTGTACGCTCCAGCTCTTGGCACCTAAGGCTGTTGCATGAGGAAAGGCTGACTCATGCTTCGAGGGGAAGTTGCAAACACCAGTCTTCTCCTAACCTCAGGTTAAAAAACAAAACAAACGTCTCCCACCAAACCAAAACCATGAAGGGGAGAAACAACTGTTTATAAGCAGCATCTCCAGTCACATCTGTGTGTGTCATCTGTGTTTTGGTCTTGCCCTTCTCCTTAAGTTGTTTGGTTTACATGATTGAAATTGGTGGCAAGACAGAGCTCTTGCTTCCAGGCTGCTTTTGGGGGGACACTGCATTGCAAAAATGATGTTCACATTCTCCAGTCTCTCCAATCACTCGTTAACATTCCTTGCTAAGTGATTTCCCTTTTTTTTTTTTTCCCTCCCCTGACATGCACATGGCTGTGAGAGAACCCATGCAATTGTGAAAAACCCCATCTGCTAATTCTGGGGTGGCTTTTCCTGGCTGGCTCTTACCTGATGAGAAATGTTTTTTTTCCAGTTGCATCTTCATGAAGCATTTAAAATGCTTAAACCAGGAAACACTAGTTGATGGCAAGAGCTGTGGTGTACCATTTACTCATTTACTTTTGCCTGGTTTTGATATCTCCGAAGTTGTTGGTGAGCTTTGGCTTATGGCTGACCGTGTTTCTCTTAGATTGTGAGCAGGGCAAGGCAGTACTCGTATGCCTTTCCTAGCTACCTGCTGTCCTCACTGTCAGTCCTTTCTGAGTGGTGTTCTCAGGAGTGATGCAAGAGGTAATGTGTACAATTTTAAAAAATATCTGCAAGCTGATGAGTGAGGCTGATTAAGGGAGTCTTATGAGGGCATAGAAGGTGCTTTCCAACTGAAATGAGAATTGATTTTTGTTTTCCTAGATCCAACCCAACTTAATGTATTTTTTAATTTTTTTTTTTAGAGAAGGCAAGATAAGCTTTAAGTAAACTAAATGTTTCAAAGCTCAGTGGTAGGTGAGTTGGAAGTTGTCTGTGCTTGCACAGTGTGTGTTTTCTTGTGCATTTTCTCTTGTCTTGCCTTTTCAATGGAAGTCAGAAACAAAGTGTAGGATGATTTAATGGGAGTCTTCAATTACGTTATTGGGTTTTGGGAGCACCTGCTGCTGCTGTGGGATGATGGTTAGCAGCTGGAAGGAGCACTTTTGCAGGGGATGTCACTGTTAACCTGCGGAATAGTACTGACCCAGCTCTGCCCTTGCTTCCTGGAACATTCAAATGGTCAGAATTAAATAGGAGATAGCGGGGATGGGGGTGTGATTATTTCCAGCTCTACCAGCTCGCTCTTTCCATTGCCTGGGAAATAATTAAGGACAGGAGGCTGCTCCGTGTCCGTGAGGGAGCGCAGCTCAGAGCAAGCAAGCTGTTTGTGCAGTTTGTTTCTTGTGTGCTTTGGGGTGCCATCTTCATCTGAACATCCCAGGAAATCATTGTGGGAAATACAATGCTTAAGGTGGGTTCTTCCCCTACCACCTCCACACCAGTCAAACTTTTTCCCCCTTTTTTCGTTATTTCTCTATTAGAACAACATCGCTTTAGACTTGGAGGAGATGGAGGGATGTTGAGTAGATCCAAAGCAGCATTTTTGTACCTATTCCTGGGGTTCAGGTAGCTGAATTCTCATGCTATTGGCATGATCCTCTTCACACTTGAATCATTCCTCCTCCTGTCTTTTGCATGTTTTTGTCCCCCGATGTTGTAGGCGGATGCTGTTCTCTTGGCCGTGGTGTTGGGACATGCGGGTGGGTGATGGACAAATTAGTAACAAGCAGGAGAAATACTTGGACTGCAGAGTTTGCTTGGCTTCTCACCTCTTCTGGGAGCAAAGAATGTTTTGCTGGAAAGATTGAAGATCATTTTCTCCAATGCTCATGTGTTATGCTGAGCTAATGTTTCTCTGTAATCACCAGAAGATCCTCTACTGAGCTGCTTTGTCCTTTATAGGTGTTCTTGTTTGCTTCTTGCAGCCTCTAGAGTGACTGCTCGTAGTTGTATTTATAGTACTAAATATCATCCTTGATTTTTGTTTATTTTTTTTTCTTCCTGGGATTGCAATTGGTTAAACAGATTTTTCTGCAGGTTTTTTTCCACGCTTATTTTGTAGCCTGATGGGTCATCAGTTCCACCCACAGAGTTTGTGATATTTTCTTTATTTCCATTCTCCCTTCTTGCATCACTTGACTTTTTAAAGTAGTTTCTGTCTCCCTTAATCATATTCCTGGTTGGTAAGTTTATTATTTTAATGATCTAATGAGATCCTTATGCAACGAAGAAAACTCAGGAAGCTTGTGGTGAAGTCTGCATCTACTGTGATTGTAGTGATTTTGCAAAACAAGCTAACACAAAACTGGCCTTGTGAAGTTTGTTATTAAAGTATATCCAGGACTGACAACTGCAGGTGACACTGGCAGTGCTTGAGTGATGAGTCAGTGTGACTTTCTTTTGGTGAGCATTTAATGCTCAGAAAGCCAGTGGAAATGGATGCACAACTGTCTGCAGGTTGCAGCGTGTTCTCTGCGGTGTTTGCAGTGTCTGACGTGACCAAAGCCAGGACACAGGCTGCTCCAGGGGAGAGTTTTGCCCACCCCTGCACTGGGCAGGCTGAGCAGGGTGATAACAGCCAGTTCAGTCTCCTGCTTGTTTTGTTGTGTCAGTTGCTGAGCAAGAGGATTGCTCCTGAACAAAACTGATTCCAGACCATCTCTTGATGGGGCTTGGTTTGAAGTGTAATGGGTGCTGGAGATGCCTGGAAACTGTCTCAAGAGGCACTCTGCTAGTATAAAACCAAGTGGCATTTTCCAGGCCTGAAATAATTTGTCTGCACAAAGTGCAAAATGCTGGACAGTCGCTTCCCGGAGGTGCTTGGGGATGTTATTTTCCAACACCCTGAGCAGTGGCTGTTCAGCGATGCTGAAAATTTTCCCAAAGTGATTAATCTTGGAGCAAGTGTTCATCTTGCAGACAAGAAAAATGAAGGGCATCAGGAGTGACTTGTGCAAGGTCAGAAGACTGCTAGTCCAGAGGATGAGAGTGCTTTTCTACAGCCGTGCAGGTTCTTTGGAGGGATGACCCGATCCTGGTAGGAGGTGAACGGCCGGCAGTGTGTGGTGGGTTGAGCTTGGCAGGCAGCTCAGCCCCATGCAGCTGCTTGCTTGTTTCCTCCCACAGCAGGATGGAATAGGAAGAGAAGTGAGTGGACTGAGATAAAGACAGTTAAACAGGCGAAGCAAAGCTCCGTGTACAAGCAAAGCAGCAGGAGGAATCCATTCACTACCCCCTGTTGGCGGGCAGGTGTGCAGCCGCTCTCTGGGAAGCAGGGCCTCAGCATCTGTAGCAGTTACTTGGGAATGCACACGCCATCATCCCAAACGTACCTCCTTTAATGCTCCTTTGTCCAGGGTTTGACTGCTGAGCATGATGTTATATGGTATGGATACCCCTTTGATCAATTTGGATCATCTGGCCCTGTCCCCTCCCGGGCTCTTGCCCACACCCAGCCTAGTGGTTGCAGGGGGAGAGTGGGAAAAAGAAAAAGCCTTGACGCTGTGTAAACAGTGTCCAGCAACAGCTAAACCATCGGTGTGTTAGCAATACTTGTAGTCACAAATCCAACACCCAGCACGATACAGGCTGCTATGAAGAAAATTAACTCCTATCTCAGGCAGACTATTGATTGTGCTCAGATAACATATGTGACACGTGGGTGGGTGCGCAGAAGAGGCCTGGAAAACGAATCTGGTGGTGTGGTTCTGAACCCTACTGTCTAGAACTTGCTTTCTGAACTGTAGAGTGTTAGTCTGGCTTGTAAGATGAGGAAGGGTGAAGTTTTCCATGCTGGTTCTTGTTGTGTGAGCTGTGTAGACTCCAAATGCTGTATTGAATGAAATTCAAGTTGGTCAAGGATAAGGTAATATGTTCCCAAAGTTCAGGGTCAGACAGATTCCTAGAACTGATTTTAGTGTATGGAGTTCTTCTGGATAATAACTATGTAAGAAGAAAGGAATGAAGTGAGCTGCTGAGACTTCTGAGAAGTGACAGGTTTTTCTAAGGTCTGGGTGTTCAGGGAAAGGTTTCTTATATAGCTGACTTATTTTTTTGCAGGTTTGACTGCTAAGAAGCAACAAACGCGCAAGATGCACTTGACTCTGCATGGTCCAAAGAGTATTGTCTGCCCTCCTGCTACCACATTTAGAGCAGGGCTGTGTATGCCCTGAGATGTTTCCTTGTAGTTAGTGAAGACTTGAAGTAGGAATGCTGGTGGGGGAGAGGGAAAAAACTCCATGCAAGATGAGATTCAACTTGTTTGTGCCCAGACTTCCACACTTGAGGCTACAAAACTTGTGCATGTGTTTCCTCCTGCATATATGCACGAAGTACCATGTGCTGGCCAGCTATGCCTGCTTCATTGCTCTCACTGTGTCCTCTGGTGGTTTCAACTGGGAAGCTGTCCAGTAGTGCCTCAAGGATGGCTTGGAAAACATGCACACCCGGTAGTGCTGGTGGTGTGGGAGTAAGGCATGGCGGGATGCACCAGTGCTGAGGAGCTGCGAGGGCACCAGCTGTGCTGGTTGCCCATGTCATCTATTACCCAGAAAAGTAAATGTTTTCAAATTGAGAAGGCAGTGAGACCTTTAGTAGTACAGGTTACTGCATGATTAGATCAGTGGTGTCTGGTTTAATCTTCAGTGGTTTTGGTCAGCTTAGCAGAGACAGATAATGTTTCTTTTGTAGTCATAGCTTAATCTGTGGCTCTGAGATA
Organism: Trogon surrucura; assembly: GCA_020746105.1. Classification (NCBI taxonomy): domain Eukaryota; kingdom Metazoa; phylum Chordata; class Aves; order Trogoniformes; family Trogonidae; genus Trogon; species Trogon surrucura. Next base: position 108,471,364 of record CM036618.1, read on the forward strand.
ATGGCCTAGAATTCACTGCTTGCAAGGGTGACAGTGCACGTGGGGTGCTGGTGTTTGGTCTTGTGGGTGCTGTGTGGGCATATTGCCCAGCACAGCTCCTTGGAATTCAGATAACAGTGCTGCTTGGATAAGGTGGGCTTCAGGAAAACCATGATTCTGTTAACAAGTAGTCAATGACAAATAGTCAATGAGCACGTGGAAGTCAAAGACAGCTAATGAGCACAAACATACCGGAATGCTCAGACACTAGAGTTGCAGAACGTTAAACTTAGTTTTGCTTCCCCCTGCTGTAATGCCCTGGTGGGGGTGAGGATGATCCTGTTCTTTCCTGAGAACTGTACTTGAGAAACACACGTGTGAGCTCTGTTCCTTCTCTCTTCTAAACCCCACAAATATACAGCAGGACCTCAGCCAGAGCAGAGAGCTCTGAGAAGCACATGTTGATGTGCTTTGGGAGAGCTCGACATCCCAGACTGGCCCAGCCTACGAAGCCTGCCTGGCACGCTGAGCTGAAGAGCAGAAGAGGATTGACTGTCAAGCTTGAAGATGACTCCAGTGCAAAAGCCTGGGTGTTCTCATCAAACTGTTTGCTTGTGTTCATTTGACTGTGTTGCTTAAGGGTAATTGCAGAAATGTCTCTGTATGTGGCTCAGAAGGTTGGTAGTTTTGTTTTGGTTTGGTTCTTTTAATGCTGACCTGGGCCTTTTTCTTCTTATTTTAAAGGATTAGCTGTTGGTCTTGGCATTGGGGCATTGGCAGAAGTTGCAAAGAAGAGCCTTAGACCTGAGGAACGCAGTGGTAAGCCCTTTTTACTTTCTCTAGGTTGTTGGGGTTTTTTTTTCCCCTCTTTCTCTTTTTTTTTTTGTTTCCCAGACAATTTACCTGCATTTGCAAGATTTTATGCTTTTGAAAACTGGGACAGTGAGGCAGAATAACAGGGGGATGTGGGTAATTTGTACTTTTAACATAATCCATCTCCAGACTCTTTTTCCATGTGAGTACACCTCAGCCTCGCTACATAGACATAGTCAGGGGTATGTGCAAGAGAATGAGTTTGTGCCAGCCCAGTTCCTACAGCTTACTTTCCCCCATGAGTTTCAATGCTGTACTTAGGTCTGCTGATGAGTTGTCTTGGCCTAGCTTTTTTTTAAAAAAAAATTCTTCAGTGAAACCATGTAGTTCTATCAGTACAGAAACTGTAGATGAGCCCATGTCTGGAAACTTTGTTGTTAGTGGTTTCTGTTTGAAAGTTAAGGATGTCCTGCCTAGTAGGAACGCTCAGGATGGCTGCTCTCTTGAAAGACAAACCACTTTCTATACATGTTAAATGGCAATTCTTTATTCCCAGTATCTTTTTTTTTTTTCCCCTTCTGAAGGATTCTCATAGTAGGTCAAAAGGCTATGCTGATGTTTTGACCTGTGCTGATGTTTGTGTTTTTTTTTTTTATCCCAGCTTGTTTGAAGTTGGAGGTAAAATATTCCTAAGTTTTACCTGGGGATGTCATGGTGGCTTTCATCTAAGGTTATATGGTGGCAAGAGATGGTGGTACCAAATAGTTGTGCTCAGGTGAATGGTTTAGGACATGGAAGGACATGGTGTTCTTGCCTAAAACCCATGAGATTACTCTAAAGTTATGGCTCCATTCGCTTGTTTCTTAGCCATGAAAAGCTTTAGTGGGATACTGCAAAATCCAGAGGTCTTTGTTACAGTTAGTGCAGGCCATTTGATCCTCAGCTGCTCTGTCTGGTTTGGCTGGTGTGTTTGTGTGTGGTTAGATCATTTCCAGTGACTGGAGAGAACTGATGGAAACGCTAAGCACTTGCAGCTGGAGGTAGAATCCTTCCTGGTTCAGAAGCATCACTATGAAATAATGACAACTGCTGGGCCCTTGTACAACAGGGGCAAGGGGGTGGCTGTGCACCACTCAGGACACTACTTGCTACTGCTTGCATCTTGGTATTATTCACTGTGCAACTAGGCAATGCAGAGCAGCCCAGCAGAGAAAAAAGAACCTTGGCAAAGAGTTGTTGTCTCTCCATGACCTGCGGTGTTTGAGGCTGGGTGGGTTTCTTTATGTTGATTTAAAAGCATGCTTTCAGGCAAACGTGGCCTATCCTGTAGAGAATCCTTGATGGCTTTCGCTTTCAGAGCTTGTGGTGTTTGACAAGTTGTTTGTACCTGTTGGAAGTTGATGATTTGTTTTGCTTTTAGCAGAGGAAGAATTGCACAACTGTTGGCTTGCCAGATTATTTTCTAATTGACACACCCCACTGTCAGGGATGATATATTGCTCTGTCCTGTGGATGCTGGTAGAGGATGAGTTTTCTCTCCACACTGCTGCAATATTAATAGTAACTTCTTGGCACTTGCAACTTAAACAAGTGGGATGTGTATATGCCCAAAGGCATACCTAAGAATTTCACGCTCTCACTGGCATCCAGGAGTGACAGGAAGGAGCCTTCTCTTGGTTTCTCTCCTCTTGTCCATCTTGTCCAGTCAGTACAAATGAAAGTGTCTTCACTCGTTTAAAATAGAGCTAGAAACACTGGTCCTTCCATAACAAAACCGCAAGCCAGAAACTCCTGAGCTGTATGTGCTCCTGCTGTTATCAAATGGAGGGGCTACAAGTGGCTACTCGCCTGCTGCCCTCTTTAAGTTGTTTACTAAGTGGTTTGGCTCATCATTTTTATTTTCTTTTAAAAGAGGATGGCTGTACATGATTTCCAGCGGGAAATTGCTTTGATGGCAGTCTCAATATTTAGAGCGTGTATCTAAAGTGCAAGGCTGACACAAGGTGGGAACGGGAGGATAAAATTGATTTCCAGAAATAAAAATGAGTGCCCAGGTAAATTGCTGCCGTTACAAATAAAGAGACTCTGGGTTCAAAGTCAACTTTGTAACTTATTAATGACCTGAACTAGGCCATTCTGCTAGGTGCTGTGCAGATGCCAGGCTGGGCAAAGCCCCGAAGGGCTGGCAGATGGCCTAGGTTTGAATATAGAGTTGTTTTCTTATGCAAAATAATGCCATCTCCTTGAGTTGTCAGTCCTGAATGCTTAGGCTATGTTCTTGACTCTTCCCTTGTCCCAAAGTTTGTGTAGCAGATGGTTCTAAAAAGAATAAAAAATAGACTTGAAGTCCAGTGGCTAGTTCTTCATTTAACAGTGGCAAAGGAGATGGAAAAGCAGTGATACAGCTGTGAGATGCACACAGATTTGGAGAGATTCATGCGGATTGTGGATGTAGAAAGGAAAATGTGGCTCAAACAGTCCTGAGGGCATCTGCCTGTGGCTTCTGCTGTGGAAGAACTAACAGACTCCAGGCACTGTGCTGCAGGAGCCTTTATTTCTGAGCTTTCCTGTGCCACAGCTTTTTTAGATGTGATTTCTATTTGCCTTATTTCTTTCCCTGATGAAGTAGGTTAAAAAAAAAACCAAAAAACAAACAAAAAAACCCCCACGAAACCCCCCAAACAACAAATCACACAACTTTGTGATCTTAAGGTGAGGAGGAAATACTTTGTAGCATCAAGAGGTGGCAGCCAGGTTTGGGAAAAATGTTAACTCACTGAATATTGGCATGTTTTTTCATGAACTTGTGCTGGGCTTCATCTGCACTGCCTTTGCACCTGACCTTCAATGCCCATCTCTCTTTTCTGTCCACTTGCCACTTATATAATCCTGCTTCTGACTCTAGCTTTCAGGTCACTTTCTTGTTCATGTCTACTTTTAGCAAAGTATGTAGAAAAAAAAAAGCAGCAGCTGATCATGTTGAGCTACCTGATGATCAGGTAGGGCCCCTGTGGGCTTGACTTCAATGAGAACCACAACACACAGCTTGTGTTTGGTTCTTTCTCTGATAAGACTCTTTTAAAATTGTCAGGGTTCATTGGCTTCTGGAGGTGATTTTAATCATTAACTTCATTATTCTGCTGCAGACTAGAAGGGAGATGTTTTTGTGTGCAGGTGGTGTGAAGGCAAGTAAGGCTTTGACTCCCTAGCTTCTGTCTGTCTGGAGCTCATCCAAGGGATTATTTGCCTTTTCGTTGCCAAGGACGCAGAGTTTTCATGCTGGGACAGTCGAGATGGGATCACTGATAGCCAGAGCTTGGTTAGATGTCTCCAAGTACTCCACTCTCCAGATGCAGCTTTTCAAATGGGTGAAAGTCAGATCCTTCTGCCCTGGACAGTTCTGTCCCTTCAGTCTCTTGGACTCCTCTCTCCTCCATCTACAGCCCAGAGCAAAATGTGCTTGGAGGTTTGCTGTGTGGGGACTTCTGACCCTTTCCTACTTCTCTGCATCTTGCTTGCAAGACCAGAATAGTTGTCCTGTATATTCCCTCCTGGTGTTTTTATTTCTCTCTCCTTTTCATTCTTTACTTAGGGCAGGGATTTGTACAGATCGATGTCCCACATGCAGGCCCATCTTTGTGCTCTCCAACAAAGCAGATAAGGAAAGAAGGGGACTGAAGGACAAGGGAGAGGAGGGCTTGGCACCTCTGTGTACTACAAGGGGAGAGTTCAGTGGTATCTCTTCTCTAGGGAAAGCTTTGTAAGCAAGCCAGCTGCTTGCAGGGGCTGAAGGGTGTCTGTTGGGTAAGTGACATGTTTAGCACCTCAAGAAAGTAGTACGAAGTTGTTGTGTGAGCTCCCAGAGTTTAGACAGCAGTTACTTCAGTCTGACCCTTGGTTCTTTTTCCTGTCCACTGGCTGGTCCAAGCTCCCTCTGTATACCTTCCTGAGAGCTACCTGGAGATGGAGAGGATCACTTGCTGCTGTGGTCACCACACCAGTAACCTCCATCCGCCTGAGATCCTCAGGGGTTTTGAACTGCTGTGTCTTTCTGTGCCTGGCTTATTGTATATGAGCGCTTCAGCTGTTCTGCCTTAGTATCCTTTCCTCTAAAGTGTTGAAAACAAATAGTATGTAGCCATGTAGCTCCAAGATGAGCATACTAGCTGTGGGCCCTGCAGCCTAGCTGTAATACCTGCCCTTCCTCCTGCTTGGCTTTCCATCAGCAGGAGCTGATCTGCAGCCCTAGGGGAAGTGGATGGTGGATGCCTGTCTGCCCCTTCTGTCCCTACTCTACTGGGCATTGCCCTGGAGGAGTTTTGGGCAGCTTCTCCCCAGGGGACCACAAAGTGGAATTAGGGTAGTCTTCCTTCTTCCTTTAAAAATAAAAATAGCAGAGGGGAAGTTTTTCTTATACCACATAAAAAAAGTTGCATATTTGGAACCATGGCACTGGTGTGTAGGTGGTTGCAGTGACCTGTGAGATGTCAGGCCTGTCTGACATGAGGCTTTACATGTTACTGGGGACAGGATCAAGCCGCTCATAAGAATGTGGTGAGGAACATCATGCAAGTATGAGAGGGGAAAAAGGTTGGCAGTAGTTGCAGATGTCCCTGCTCACTGCAGGGGGGTTGGACTAGATGACCTTTAAAGGTCCCTTCCAGCCCAAAGCATTCTATGATGCCCCCTCCAGCACAGTTGTCCAAGAGGACCACAGTATCAAGGTGAGAGCACCTGCTGTGAGGACTATCTCCAGCCTCTGGATTTGACTAACTTGATTAACTTCATCACAGAATTAAAATTTGCTGCTTTTTCAACATGCTGCATGCAGCAGCAGTGTTTTGGGGTTATGGTGTTGGGAATTTGTTTTGCCTGGGCATCAGGAGGCAGTATGTTTCAGTTTGATTAGAAAAGAATACTATTGTGGACTTGGAGATGTGAAAGTTGTGTCTGCTCTTTACAGATAGTGCACGCTCTGGATGTGCAGTTGCACAGCAATATGTGTTTGTGAATCTGTGTGTTTCAGGCAAGAATTACTGGGTATGAGAAAAGAGGCTTGGCACTGGTGTGGGTCCCTGCTCCCACTCTAAGGGCCAGCACATTCTCAGTCTATCTCAGTCAAAGCTTTTGACAATTCCCCGTTGCTGTGGCTCACCCATACTGCTCTTATGAGGCTATGGTTTTGCTGCAGCCTATGGCACAGGACTTGGGAGAGACCTCTATGTAGCGTTTTAGGCTGAGCTAGCTGGTACAACAGGTTCAAGAACCAACATCTGCCCAGGATCCTGGACAGGTCGCATAGCCTCAGCGGGTATCTGTGCTGCTGGGACTCGCTGCTGTTTGCCCTCAAGCCAGGAATGTCAAAGTCGGCACAAAACACGTCTGTCCAAATGCAGTTCATGCCTCTGGGTTGTGGGCAAGGCCCTGAGTGTAGTCCTAGTTTGATTTCTCTGGGGAACGGCAGATCTGCTGGATGTGGACTAACCCAAAGGACTGAGCTCACTGAGGTAAGGATGCTCTTCATCTGTACGTTTTCTCTCCTCAGGAAAGAAAGCGGTGATGGACTCTAGCCCGTTCCTGTCGGAGGCCAATGCAGAAAGAATTGTGAGAACGCTGTGCAAGGTCCGAGGAGCGGCGCTAAAGTTAGGACAGATGTTAAGCATTCAGGGTAAGTGGTTGCATAGGTGCTCAGCTATCCTCCTTAGCAGTACTGCCCGGGGGGGCAATTGACTTCTTGTGACATGTGGTCAGCTGTCTGGAATCAGTGTCAAGTGACTGTGGAGAGAGTAGACAAGCGGCTTTCTCATGGGAGAGCAGTGATGGAGAGATGTTTGATTCAATTCAGTCTAATCTCAGTATAAAATAACTAGATGTGTGCATTATATACTGCCCCTGTTGTGGCAGGGACACAAATGAAATGGTTGAAAATAAGATGACGCTGTCTTTGAATTTTAATGCCTGTGTTAAAAGCAATTGTTGAGAAGCAGAGCTATATCACAGTCTGTACACAGGTGTCCTGCTAGAAAGGAGGAGGAGGAGAGCATATGATTCTCTTGTTCACCAAAAGCGGTCGAGGTTATAGTTATACCCGCAGCACTCTCCCATTTTAGCATGTTTCTGGCTTACATATTTTGTTTGCACTGAAGCTTTGCTGGAAAGGCCAGTACAGCTAGTATGAGGTATAAAACACTTGTTTTCATCTTGAGGACACTTCAAATGGATACTTACTCCATTGGGTTCTGAAGTCAGTGATGACAGGTGAAGGCATGAGTGACATCAGTTTCTGCACTGCACTGTTAGGTCACTCCTGGAAGACAGCAGGTGTGTTGAATTCAAACCTTATCTGGACCTGTCCACTCTGCCATCCTGCCCAACTTAATACCGAAGGAAAGAATTAACCAAAAATAGCCGTTACACTTGTCTGAAAATAGTTTTCACGATGTCACTGAAGCTGAGTCAGTGTCTGAGTGTTTGAAGTACCCTGCTTGCTTGGCTTGTGCTTCTACTTGAGTTTTTGTAGGTGTTGACTGGTGAGGCTGGATCTAGTATTGTATTAAATACCTTAGGTTAGCCAACAGAGCAAGACCAGCTCCCTGTTCCAGAGAGCCCTGATTGTGGAATTTCATCGTTCTTCAATTGCTTATCACTTGATTTAGGTGTGTGCCAAGCTGATGGCAGCATTAACAAAGGTGGGAGGCAGCAGCTGCTCTGTCAAAGGCTGCCACCCATATGCTGCTTTCTCAGCCTCTCAAAAATGCCAGGTGCCATAGCCTGATGGTTCCCATTGCAGACCCAGGAGGAGCTCTTGTGCTCCTTGCTTTCCTTGGTTGGTATGTGGGGTATGTGAGCCATGTCTGGAAACCAGCTCTAAAGTTAACTTTCTACTATAGGTAGGCAGTAATTTACAATTCCTAGGATGCTGTTTGTTGCACCTGATGTGTACTCAGAGTCTGATCACAGCTGCCCTAGGCTTGGATGTGAGTGAAGAGGGAATAGCTGTGAAAGGATAGCTCTGAGGAGCAGAAATGCTCTGGATTTTTGTTACTTGCCTGCTGTCTCCTAATGTTACTTGAGCTCTGGCAGCAGTGTCAAACACTTGCCGATTGACTTCACTTTGGTGTCAAGAACATTCAGGCCTTCAGCAATGTCAGTGGTGCTGCCCAGCCCTCGTTTGACTCTTGTGACGAGTGTGTGGAGTGCTGCAGTGCCTGGTGAGAACACAGGCCCCTGGTGACTTTGCTGAGGGACAGCTGTAGGGAAATAAGTTAGATGCTTCCAACAGTGTGGAGTATCCTGTTCTTGGGCTGGGTGTTTGGACGGGAGGGTTTGATGCAGTTCCTGCCACTTTATGGGCTTCTCTCTGGCCTAGTGAGTTTGAATTGGCTTCTGTGATTAACAGGGATGTTTGCTACTTGAGCACAGGGGCTCTGTGTTGCCTTGTCCAGGTACAGCTGAGCACCTGTGAGGTAAACCACCCAGAAGTTAGAAAGCAGCATCCTTAAAAAACCCGATACCTGCTTCTGGAGGCAGTGGATTTGTTAGTGATGCACATCTTTGAATGTCATGCACAGAAAGGATGCCAAGGGCCTAAAATCATTCTGAGTTCTGGTGCGTGTGCTCTGGAAGACGTTGGAAAGGCAGCTGCATTTGCCGCTTGAGAGTGCCCTGCCTTGACAATTGCTTCGTGTTTCATTCTGGTAAGACCTCTCATCAGTTTACCACAAAGACGTATAACCTTATTCATCAGCATGTTGTAAGCCTCGTTTTGTCAGAGTCGCCTCCGCAGGATGACTGATTTTTCACGTTGCTGCTGAGTTTCTGTACAGTCAGCCTGGTCTTGCAGGTTTCTTGACGTTGGCTTTGTGCTTTTGAACAAAGCAGTGGTGGTCAAGCAGCCTAAATTAAGAATGCCCTCTCGGACAGAAAGCTGAAATACCTTGTGAGGTTTTTTTGGGTGTTAGCAATAAGCAAAATAACAGAAGTTGATCCTAAATGCCTGCGGCAGACCCCAATAACCTTGACAAAAATGGCTTCTAGGAGCAGGAGTCACTTTTAGCGAGGTCCATCCTCTTTCTAGGAGGTGCAGGTTATCACGTTACAGCATGATGGCTAATACTTTCACGCACCCCTGAGAATAGTTTTTATGGCATTTAGAGGCTTGGCACTGACACACCATTGATGATGGTGTAGACGTTTCTTTTGGTGTTTGGAATGCGAACGCAAATGCGAACGCAAATGCGATGCCTTCTTGCAGGGTTATAACGTCACAACGGGAGTTTTACTTGCTGTTCCTGCAAAGCCTGTTAACCTCTGGCTTGCAGTGACAGAATGGAAGCTCCTCTTAAACTCCTTGTGATTCCCCAGTGAGGTTTTGTGAGTATTTTTATGCTGCTCGTGGCTTCGGTGGGAATTTCTAAACAATGCCGAGTGTTAATGTCACGTTTCTGCATTATGTATCTTTTTCTCACCATTCCTTTCCACCTCCCTTCCCAGGACAGTGCTCTTACTGGAGCTGTTTGTTTCTTGTTTCCTGGGGTAGACTTGTGGTTGTATGTGCATCTGTAAATGCAGAAGAATGATAAGATTATTTGTCAAAAGCATGTGTGCCAGTTGAGTTCTCCAGGCTACCAAAGCCTGGACTTTCCCAGTGTTGGGAAAGTAGCAGATAATCCAAATTTTTCCATAATCCTTTATAAAATGAAAAGTTTGCCAGAATTGGTGGCTTTTTTTCCGAGCTATTGTAGAAGCCTTTGCTCACAGGAGAGGACTGATCTTTCAAGATGCTCCTACCCCTCCTCTTCCTTATGACTGTAAATATTTGCTTGCTCAATCCTTCTGACTCTTAAGATAACCTACTTTTGCTGCAGCTGTGTTTTCCTCTGCCCACTTGTAGTTGCTTTGTATTTGGGTGACTGTTTGCAGTAGCAGATGCAAGTATTTAACTCGAAGAAATCAGGATTCAGCATAAGTCATGTTTTACCATCACACAGCTTTCTAGAGAAGCTGCTGCTCCTTCGAATGAATTGGATTAAACCATGCTATGAACACAGAGTACTGGGATGACCCTCCAGAGGAGGGTTCCTTCTGTGACCTGTTTTGCAGCATTCTCTCCTACACCTGAATGCTGTCCAGCTGCCAACAAGAAGATGGGCTGCTAGATGACAGAGGCTTGTGCAGAGCACTCTGCTCCTGACTTTGTGCAACCTGCCATCACACTAAGAGCCTCTGTGCTGCAGCGAACTGCTCTCGGCAGCGTTGCTGGGCAAGGTCAGGGAGAACCCTGACAACTGGTGCTTGCTTCTGAAGCATACAAAGTTTCTCAGCAAGCCTTCTAGTGTACTCGTACTTCTGCCTTTTGCTTGGTAATTGGGAGAGGGTGCACAGAAACTTTCTCCTACTTCAGCAGGAGAGTACCTTAGGAGATGGTTGGGTAATATGCAGGTTGGTTTTTTGGGGGTGTGTTTTGGTTTTGGGCTTGTGGGGTTTTTTTGTTTGGATTTTTTCTTTTCAGAAGTCAAAAGGAAAAAGAGTAGTGTTTTCCCTTTATTTTGCTACTTGTGCACAGGACTTCTGTTTGTCTCATTTGTAAAGGTGTGGTGCCTCAGGACATGTGCTTCAGGTGCTGCTGCTGGGTATGGAGAGTTTCTGAAATAGAATTATTTTCAAAACCTTCACTGGGGTATGTTTGGGGGCAGGACAACCTGACTTATCTGAATGCAGGTGCATATTTCTTTGTGTGCTGAAGAGCTGAAGAATGCAGTGTCGTGTGCTTTTTCCCTTGGCAGATGATGCCTTCATCAACCCCCATCTCCAGAGGATTTTTGAGCGTGTACGTCAGAGTGCTGATTTCATGCCAATAAAGCAGATGATGGTGAGGAATATTCCTTCCTGCTTATTGGGGAGGAGGGACAATAACGGTATAAATGTCACCTGTAACATACCCCAGTAAGGGAGGTGGATGAGGATTTTTAAGAGTATTCTTTCAATAAATGTTGTGTATTTTCAGTTGTGGGTGACTTCTTATTCCTTATCTCAGCTATGTGCTGGCTTTTCTTGCTGGCTTTTCTTCCAAAACATTGAAGCTCTACTCTAAACAGAGGGAGAAATGTGGGTTTTTAAAATGTCCTGAGACTATGCTGAGAGAACAGGGTGTTGCATACAAATGGGATTATAGGGTCTTGATGAATGTAGCTTCCTCTTCTGTTTCCCGTCTCTCATCTTTCCTCTGGATATTGAGCTAATGTCTATAAGTGTCTATATCCCCATGTTTGAAACAGACTTAGGAGCCTTACTCCAATGGAAAATTAAGAGCAACTTTGTACTTGCTTTTTTGGTTAAATCTAACCCACCATCAAGAAGAGCCAGAATGAAGCAAACTAAGTGTGCTTTCCCCAATGTACACGTTCTCTCTCTCTCTGCTTCCCTCTGTAAATTAAAATGTGAAGGGTGATGCAAAAGGAATTGCCAGCACTACTTACCTTCAGAAAGACACTGAGCAGAGCCAGAACTTAAATATGGTAGTCTGGCAAAGTAGCAAAAAAGCTGTTAAAGCAGGCTGTGATGTTTAATTGTCAATATTGCCTTTGAGAGAGTCACTTTTACATGCCTGGATTGCTTCTGTTCAGCTTGGCAGCATGATGGAAGAGGCAAAATATCTAACTCCTTGCTCATTTTCTGGAAGATAACAAGTGGCACCAAAAAAGGGGACTTCTGTATTGCTAAGGCAGTGCTGTTTGTGCTCAAGATCTCTGTCCTTTAGGCCAGAGCCATGGAGCCTCACGCAGAGCTGATCAGCATCTGCTGAGTGCTGGCTAGACCACTCCTCATGATGGTGTGCAATGAGGAGGAAGGGCAGTCTAGAAGGCAGGGTCTAGGAGCTCAGCACTACTATAGGCAGTGTGAGTCACCTTAGAGGAATGTGATTTCCAGTAGCAAAAATCTTAAATCTTTGCTTCCCATATCCCGATGCTTTCTTTTTATTCATAGAAAACTCTGAGCAATGATCTCGGCCCCAACTGGAGGGATAAACTGGAGTCTTTTGAAGAACGCCCCTTTGCTGCTGCTTCAATAGGTCAGGTTCACCTGGCACGCTTGAAAAATGGGAAAGAAGTTGCCATGAAAATCCAGGTAGGCTTTATGGACTAGTGTTGTCTCTTGTCAGGGCAGGAGAGCTGCCTAAGTATGTTTACTGCTAGAGTGATAAGAAACATTTTAATGCAAGTGAAAATTTGGGTCCAGCAATAATTTACCTAGTGCAAGCAGAACGGAGGGACAGAAAAGGTTCTGTAGCTTGGGCCATTCTCTGACCCTAGGTGAGTGGGAGATGTCTCTTGGCAGTGTGGGGATAGTGGTGGTGAGAGACTGCTTGTACTTCTAGGGCTGTGTGCGAAGGTCCTACTTGCTCCCCTCTGAGATGTGCACATGCCACATGCCCCTTTCTGGCCACAGCCCAAAGGATAAAGAATTTTTAAGTGATGAGCAGGTGCTGGCTGAGCAGTTGGCAGCCTGGTGATGCAGGAGGGTATTCACCAACTCACATGAAAGCTGTCAGCAACTTCAAGCAGGTATTTCTAACAGAATTGAGTTCTGGACCTGAAGCCTCTTGTACAACACAGCTGATAATTCAAAAGAGTGAGATCCCAGGCAAAGTTGGTCAGCTGGCTGGAGTGTGTGTGTGTGTGGTTTTGTGTTTTGTGTTTTTTTGGGGTTTTTCTGTAAAGTGAAAATTTAGAAACAGTATGGATGGGTACTGGTATCATCTCAACCATTTGTATCCAAATTACTCCTTGAAATTAGGTGAAGGTAAAAGCAATGGAAAGTTAACCCTGTCGCATCAGCACACATTCTGTTCCACAGCAGTGTAGGCTGGGGGGAATGGAGGTGGTTCAGGTATGCCCTGGTTCATGGCCAGGCTGTAGGTGTCTGTGTTGTGAGGGTCAGTGGATGTTGAGCTGGAAGGTGTTTTTATCTTGCTCTGTACAACTGGACCATCTAGTCTCAACATCACCCTCTCCCATTCTGTCTTGCAGTACCCCGGTGTTGCCCAAAGCATCAACAGTGATGTTAACAACCTGATGACTGTCCTGAGCATGAGCAATATTCTCCCTGAAGGTAAAAATACTGAGATCTGTGGCAGGCTGTCTGCTCTGGCTGGCACATGTTGAGTTCTGCCAACCCCTTTCAAGCAGTGCGTTTCACACATTTCTCCACAGACTGGAGGGAGCAACAGCCTCAAAAAACACAGTGAGGAGTTAAGAATTTGTGTCTGCCCAAGGACAGGTTTCCTGCAGATGGTCAGAGAGGTAGAGGATGCAGGCAGTGGGTGCAGGGCCAGCTTGGGGAGCCATGCTCTGTTCTGCCTCTCTCGCCTGCTGCAGAGCTGCCACTGCCTTTGCTGGGCACATGCCTGGTCCAGTATCAACTCAGTGGACCAGGAATTGCACCTATCTTGGTTTTTGCTGGCCATGAGTAAGGTGTGCTTTGTCTCTGTGTGCTCTTTATAGTGAAGGACCCATGGGGACAAAGTGTAAAGTGTCTGGGTATACTCACTTTAGATGGTTTCCTAGGCAGAAAGCGTGGGCAGCATCCAGGTTAGGTAATCTTGCTTTGTCCCTGTTATTTTTCTGGTACATTTGGCAGAACTCATTCTTCTCCATGTCTCCTGTAGCTCTCCTTGTCTGCCATTCTCTGCTCTTCCCAGTCAGAATTGTGGAGAGGTGGAGAACTGTCAGACTTGGAGGTTGCTCAGTGTTCCAGCACATGGATAAGTCCCTTTTCCCACAGTGAGTGCAGGACTTAGTCCTCCTTTTACCCAAATACCTGCCTACAGCACCTGTAAGTCTTGGTGGGACTGTACAAATACTGCTTTAAAATTGGGCTGGGTGCTGACAAAACCTGTGACTGTTCTCTCTGGTGGCTGGGCAGGGCCCTGCAGAAGCTGCTGCAGACCCATCTGTGTCTGGCCCGTGTAGCACATTGGTTTTCCAGCTCCAAGACTAAGAAGACTGGACTTGACAACTCAAGCCCCGGTTATGTGTTGTTGCAGTTCACTTAGTCACGCTGACTGTTTCTGCCTGTTGGTGCCTGCTCCCAGCTGCAGGCAGCTATGGTTTTGGAGCCTTTTTTGCTGCTTTTACCCAGGCATAGTATTTGGGTGCTTCTACTCCTTGGCGTGTGTCTTTGCACAGCCAGTACCAGGAGCTGACAGCTTGGGCCATGGGGTGCGAGCTGGGGTGGGACAGAGCTCTGCTGTACAAGAACAGTGTGGCTGTACGTTGCTTTAGGAGTCTTGGTCTGTATAGTTGGAAATAGACTTTGGCTCTCTGGGTTCTCTTGTACTCTTCAGCTCAGGGCTGGCTGGGTAGCAGGTTGCTCTTCAACTGCAGCTCTGGAAAACTTAACCTGAGTCTACTCTCTTCTCTGCTGTTTGACTTTCAGGTTTGTTCCCTGAGCATTTGATCGAAGTCCTGAGCAGGGAGCTGGCCTTGGAGTGTGACTACCAGAGAGAAGCTGCCTGTGCAAGGAAATTCCAGTATGTTCACACCATTGCCTTCAATCCCTCATGTGTAATGCAGTGTAGGGGAAAAGCGTGTGTTCGTGACTTGAGCTGTCCACTGGAATTACCACCTTGCCTCAGCTAGGTTGTTTTCAGTCGGCTTAAACCGTGATGGTGATTTTGAAGCATGGGGATGAAGCAGGTGGCTGCTATCCTCTTTCTCTCTGCTTCAGTGCGAACCTGTTTTACCCCATATAAAGGCACTGCAGTTACTCTTGAGGCCAGGTTGCTGTGCTGTTGTGCATACTCTTATGTCAGCCTGTTGTAAGCTTCTCCCATCCTTTGGCCTAGGAGGCTTTTCAGTTCAGCCCTCTTGGAGCAATTAACACCACCAGCACTGCCTGTTCCCTTGTTGTCTTAGCAGTGGGGACCAAATTAAACGAAGGCTGGATGCCCCTCCTGTCCTTCTGCACAACTCTCACTGTGGCACTGCTCCCCTCTTTCTTTCGTGTGTATAGTCTGGCCCTGAAGTGGAGTGGAGTGAGCAGAGGAGCCCAGTGCCCCTTGATGTACCAGGCTGGAGCCCTCCTGATGTTGCTGCTCTGGCAGGAGATGTGACTTCAGGAGCCAGCAGCAACTCTAAGTCACTGGTCTGGTTTCTGGTGACTTGATCCCTACTGTAGCTGCAGAAGAAAATGACTCGTGGCAGCCACAGCCAGGGTGCGGGGAAAGGTTGTGTGAAGGGTCTGTGCTGTGCGAGATGTTGTGGAGGGGCTTGGCTGCTCTCGGGGCTCCCAACCTTTTCTTCTCCTTTCTCCATCCCCTAGGGAGCTGCTGAAAGACCACCCTTTCTTTTACGTACCAAGAGTAGTAGATGAGCTGTGCAGCAAGCATGTCCTGACCACAGAGCTGGTGTCTGGATTCCCCTTGGATCAAGCTGAAGGGCTGAGCCAGGAGATTCGAAATGAGGTACCGTGGGCTGGTCTTGTATCTCCCCTCGCTCAGAGCAGTGTGCTGGGCCTGCCCAGTGATGGGCAGACTCGGGATGCGTTGAGAAAGGGCAAACCTTGTGCAATGCAAAGCAAGGCTGGAGCTGGGGACTGCCTGGAACCTCTCGCAAGATTTTTGTGTGGGGAATTTGACAGTGATGCTGGAGTCTCCCCAGGCTGGTCTAGTCCTTGCGGGTGCCAGCATTCAGCAGGGAGGGGCTGGAGGGAATGAATGGCAAGGGCGGCTGAAGGGGAGGTAGCTTAGCTGCGTAACTCCTGGGTGACCCATTTCTGATGACCTTAAGTTTGGGAGGGATTGTCAGCTAGGGGATGGGGATCTTGTTTTGCAGCTGCTCTTTTGGGCAGGAGTGCAGAATCATCTCAGTGCAAGCAGTTGGGTGTCATCTCCTCTGGGACAGACCTATGCTGCACAGGGCTGCTGGAAAAGTGCCTCTCAGTAAACAGGAGGGGGGATGTGGAGATGGGTGGGTGTTGGTGCTGAATATAGCAAGGGATTGGAGTGCTGGGGTAGGACAAGCAGCTGCTCTAGTAGCAGAAATAAACTGCCCTGGTATTTGGATTTTTCTTTTTTTTTTTTTTCCTTCTCCTCCCCCCCCCCCCCCCCCCCCCCCCCCCCCCCCCCCGGTCTTGGTGTGACTTGCCAGCTGTTAGCAGGTCACTGGGGAAGAGGGCAGTGTATGTTCCTCTACATAAACTGATCTTGGCATCAGATTGAGACTTGAAGCTGCACCAGAGCTGGCTGCTTGTGACCCCTAAGCTGTCTGTTCTTAGGGCTTGTCTCCTCCAGTGAGCTGCTGTATCATCAGGACTGCTTTTACAGGGCTGTGAGGTTGGGTGCTGCTGCAGATGCAACCCTTCTTTCGTGTAAGTGACTGGCCTGGCTGACCCACAGCCATCTGACCCAAATGGCAGTGTCCTGTAGCAGGATCTGGATTGCAATTTGGTGCTCTTCTCTGTCCCTCTTGGATATGGTATTTCACTTAGCTTTGCAGAAGTTCAGCAAGGGCAGAGCAAGGCTGGTAGTTATTCTGCTGAACTGTCTCCATCTTAAATATCCTCACAGAAAAGCTCTGCTGTAGTACGTAACTCAGCAGTGGGCTTTTCAGGGACTGCTGCTATTGCTTCCCCCCGTGCCTGTGAGTGCCAAGGCCTGGGTCTGCTGCTGGTTCAGTACTGAGTCCAGCAGACTTGGCTGAGTACATGGTGGGTGTGTGTATCTAGAGAAGATGCCCCTTAATAACAGTTTGGTGCCTGCTCTGTATGTTCTTCAGCAGCTTTACAGGAAGACTCTTTAGTTTCTTTGGGCCTTTAAATACCCTGGAACTGCATCTTGTTTCCCTCTGAGCTGTACTGGCTTCATTTTGGCCAGGGTCCTGCAGGACTTTCCACTAGGATAGGCCATAATACTCTACTGGCCTCTCCCACCTCTGCTTCTGGATCCCTCTTCACACTGTAAAGAGGTTCTTTTGCTCTCGAATCTACAACCAAGTGTATAGTCAAAGCTGAGAAGGTAAAAGGCAGAACCAGGACACAAGTAGCACACACAGCTGGATGAACCCTGGAGCATGTTGCTCTTCTCAGCTGCCAGATAGAGGGTGGCAGCCTTGCTGGAGGCACATCCAGGGGCGGATAGGAACTACAGCTCAGACTGGCGTAAAACTTGCATGGCACCTGTATTGTCTGCTAGGGATGTCCCATGGCAGGTGTAGGCTGGCAGTTGCTGAGAGGTGCTCCTTCACCTCTTCAGGAGTTTTGCAGCACAGAGCACACAGTCCCTGCCACTGCAGTGATGTGTTCCCTGTTTGCTAATGCCTGCTGTAAATTACACGTGTGAGTAGGCCTTGCTGCCCTCCTGACTTGTCTTTCTCCTCTTGCTTTTCAAGATCTGTCACAACATCCTGGTCCTGTGTCTGCGGGAGCTGTTTGAGTTCAGGTACATGCAGACTGACCCAAACTGGTCCAACTTCTTCTATGACCCACAGTTGCACAAGGTAAGCCCAAACAACTACTGCTCTGCCTGTACAAGAGCTGGTTTTCACCAGCTTTTGTCTATTCCCCACTCGCAGAGTTTTAACTAGCCCTTTCTGAGATTCTCTCAGATTCCTGTCCTTGAGACTTGTGCAGGTAGGACAGTGACACCTGTCCCTTTGCCACTTGTCCTCACTTAGTCTGGGTAGGAGAGCAGGGCTCTTGTAGCCCTGGCTGCCTTTGGCCTTAGATTGAGTCACAGGTACTTCCTTAGCCTCAGGGTCTGTTTCAAAGCTGGTCAGTGAGAAGCTGCAGCTGGCAGTGCTCTGCCAGGGCACACCTGAGCCAAGGGCTCTGTAGTTGAATGCTCTGTGCCAAAGGTAAGGGCAGCAACTGCAGATGTTTGGCTTGGTGGTTTGGCTGCTGACTTGTTCCCTGCATGTCAGATGGAATTGCTTCTTCATCCCTGAAGTCTGTGTTGGGAAGTGCTGGGAAATGGTTCTGTGCTGCTCTGTCCCCACACAGAAGGCCTGAGTGGAGTTATTGGTAGAGCAGCTGTGACAATGTGAGCGCAGGCCATAGCTCCTCTGCCCTGTTCTAATGCAAATGTTTGTGCTGCTGTCAGGGAATAAAGGAGTTAAGGTGAAGCTGAGCTGCTGCAGTGGAAAGGCCAGCTGAGCTTTTTGAAGACATGGAGTCGGTCTTCTTCAGGTCAGGCTGTGCTTGAGTGTTGACACTGTTAATACAAATGGGTTTGTCCATTTCCAGGTGGCCCTGCTGGACTTTGGAGCAACACGAGGGTTTGATGAGAAGTTCACAGATGTCTACATAGAGGTGAGACTTGCACTGTATCCTAGAGTGCTGCACTGAGTATTTGCAAAATTATGCTTCTCTCTTAGCTGTACCGCTTTGTACTTTGATTCACTTTGGATGTGGTGGAAAGCAGGGCTGGAGGCAAAAAAGAGACTTCTATTCTTGTGTCATCCCTTACCACAGCCTTTTGTGTGTCTGCTGGAAGCCTCTGGCTCTCTGAGTTTGGATGTTTAAATTGGATGACAAACACGAAGAACTGTAATGTTGCTTACTGGAAGACTTGGGCCAGCAGAGCATGTCAGAGCACTCAGAACGCAGTGATTTCTACATGAGAGTATGCAGGAATTGCTTGTTCTATTCACTGTCTCTCCCTGTGATTTATAGCTTGCTTATAGACTGATAAATTTATGTCAAGTCATTTGTCCTTCCTTCATGATCACCATGTTCCACACTTGATAAATCAAGTGGCAGGACCCAACAGATGTCACCTAAAGCTTCTCAGAGTTGGCTCTACTGTTTTGTTTGGGGAGAGGCTGATTGGTTCATGAAGCTTTTCTCATGTCCCTTATGTTTTCTGGGCTACGGGTAGCCCTGCTGGGAAGAGCTTTGCAGAGCCAGCAGCTGTATCATTTTGCCAGTAGCTCTTAAATTGGCCCACGCGCAGACCTCTGAAACAAGAGCAGAGGAAGCAAGCAAGCTGGTTGTATATATGTCTGTAGCCTGCATAGCAGTCCTGTACTCAAAGCGTTTTTCAGTCATCCACTAGCTCTCCTGAAAGTGTTCCTCCTGTTCAGGTAATCAAGGCAGCTGCTGACATGGACAGAGAGAGAGTACTGAGGAAGTCCATCGAAATGAAGTTCCTCACTGGCTATGAAGTGAAGGTATGGAGCAGAAGGGTCTGCTTGTAGTAGTGGCCACTGATAAGTTTGTTGCATGCCTGTGGACTTCCCCAGATTTCTTGATGTGGTAAAAGCCAAAGTCAGTCTGAAAGCCCTCATGGTAAGGATGAGGGAGGAAGGCAAACCCAGGTTTTGTTCTTTTATTTCCTCTTGGGAGCAGGAGCAGTAAGGATGATACAGCTAGCCCCAAAACTACAGTTCTTCTGTCTGTGTCCCAGCAAGACCCTGCAGGTGGTGATGACTGCTGAAATTTCATGACTGGGCACATGGCCTTCTGGAAGGTTTAGTTGCTCGAAACTGTATTAAGACATGTTCAACAGTCTTGCTTGGGGCTGGCGATTACCTTTGGTGTGGGTGTAGCTAGGTATTTCTCCTGAGCCGCTGGTGTTAGCGCTAGCATTTCTTCTTTTCCTCCCTGGTGGTTAAAATGGCTAGTGATGATGTTTATGCCTCTTTCCTTTTGGGCAGGAAATGGAAGATGCCCACTTAAATGCTGTCCTCATCCTGGGAGAGGCGTTTGCATCTGAGGAACCTTTTGATTTCGGCAACCAAAGCACCACGGAAAAGATCCATGGTTTAATCCCAGTCATGCTGAAGCATCGGCTTATCCCTCCGCCAGAGGAGACCTACTCTCTTCATCGGAAGATGGGGGGTTCTTTTCTTATCTGCACCAAACTGAAGGCCAAAATTCCCTGCAAAAACATGTTCCAAGAGGCATATAGCAAATACTGGAGCAATAGGGGCAAGAAGCCAGAGGAGTAGTAAAGATGAACTGTAACACGTCTTGTTCTGAGGGCACAGTTCATCTGAGCCTTGCAGAGAGCGTTCTAGCCTCCCATGCGTTGCACCCCAGCTCTCCATCCTCTTCAGATGCAGCAGCCTATGCCTTGGAAGCCAAGTGTGCGTTTCACGAGGACTAAGCTGTTCTTTGATGCTGTGTCTGTCCTACACTGACTGCCAGTACAGTCCGCAGCTTGCAGGAAACTATCTTCTAAAGTGCTTCTGTACTGTTTCAAGGCACCTCGAATGCATTTTTAACATGGTGACGGTGGCTGCGTTTTGATCGGGGTTTATAACAAGTAGGAGGAGGAGGACAAGAGCAGAATTTAATACTGAAGCCTGTTTGTAACTATCCAAAAGTTGTTTTTTAAAAACCTTCCCTCTTTCATGCTAAGGTGGAATTCAAGTAGTTTTCATACTGTAAATTATAGAATGAAATACTAAGGTGTACCCTACCACAGACACGGTCAGCACCTCCCCCCTCCCATTTTTGTAAAAGTCAAGCGGTGGCAGTCTAAGAACCCTTCTGGATTTTACTGATGTGGATTTAATGCAAAGTGTGTGTGTACATAGGGTGAAGTTTTATGCTTTCTGCCTCTTTTTGGCTTGCAAGCTAAACATAAGTATTTTTAAAATCTGACAATTGGGTGCCAATCTTTTTTAAACACATATGTACACTCACACACCCCATCTCAGTTTTAGGAGTCAAATATGTAATCAACAGAGCTATATCTGAGCACAAATAGTGGGATTCTTCACTGTCTGGTAGGTATTGGCTTTCCTGAGGGCAAGTTAGATAAACTACAACTCTGACACCAATTGCTTGATGGACTTCTAACCAAGAACCTGCTCTGTCTCTCAGTTTTCCTGTAATGCAGAACTTCTGGCAAGGCAGACAAACACGTAATGTCTCTCATAAGCATTTCAAGCTTTTGCTGAAATGTCACACATTTAAAACCAGACGCACAGTTTTAAACTGTTGGAGTCAAGCTAGGAAACTTACTTTCTTAGATTTTTGTACAAAGCCTGTACCTGTACAACTTCCTGATTTAAATAAAAAAAGTGCTTGTGCAGTGGGCCTTCTGCCTGCAGTTTTTTCATCTTCTGGTGTGGTAATAAATGGTCAAGTGACCCATCTGCTGTTCTGTGGAATGAACAGGAGTTGAGCAGAAGGAGAAGCTTCCAAGTCTCCTCTTGTTGCAGTTGTTGTTTGCTCAAAGAAATGGAAATGGAACTACCCTTTGTAAAGCCGTTTATCTGTGACCTGCTTTATTCCTTCATCTTTCTGTTGCAGCCATGTCACTAGAGCCAACAGTAATGGTGACAAGTTTACCAGGAGCCAGAGGGACATCACCATCTATCTGGCCAGGAAAATCCCTGGTAAATTTACTTTTTTTCTTGTTTTTCCTTTCTTTTAGTCACTCTGTTACCAGTCTCCTGGACATAGGTCTTTTTGCTTTGCCTCTACTTTTGTGAAGAAAGTGACTGTTGGAGTTGATGCTTACCAGGTGCTAGTAGGGCAGATGTCCTTAGCTGGCAAGTGCCAGGTACTTAGCAGTAGGCTCAGTTGGTCCCACTTGGATAACACAGCCCAGGAATGTATGATCTTAAACTTCAGTACTTAAGAAATCCTGACTGCTGACACTTCTAGAGGTAAGTAACAGGTAAGTGAATAAATGGTCTGTTTCAGGAGGGGCCTCAGAGAAATAGGAAAACAGGTTATTGTATTACCTTTATTCCAGGATCAAAAACATACCAACTGCTTCATTTAAGATTTGACTGAGAAAGAATCAGTATTAAACTCAATTAAAAGTACTGGTCAGGTTATGCCTAATTCTCTGAGAAGAGTGAAGTCTGCTGTTCAGTGAAGTCGTAGTTTTGCATTAAGCTGTTCAACTTTGTACCGATGGAGTAACTTTCCTTGTTGTTTTGGGTTCTGATAGACCTTGTTTAGTTTTCCTCCTTTGAATCTAGACTTTGCAGCTGTACAAACAGTGAAATCGTTTAAGATATTAAATGCTTATGTTAGAGGTTAAAAAGCAAAGTATAAAAAGCTGATGAGGGAACTGGATTTGGTGAGCTTCAGAGCAAACTTTCTGAACCTGAAGATTCAGAGCGACTATGTTCAGAGAACTTGTAAAGGTGGCAAAAATAAAGTGTTGCAGTTCCCTTTGCCAGTAAGCACAACTAGATGAGATTGGTATGTGCTTGTTCATGTGACTGAAGATCTTTTGTATACCATGCTGGGGCATGAATGCTTAACTCACAGCAAACATTTCCCCTCCCTTAAAAGAAAGCATGTTTAAGAACAACATCAAGCTGAACAATGGACTTGTTTTGCATTTGTCTAAAGGGTAGCAACTATTAAGATGTTTCTTTATTAGAAGAGCTGGTTAGAGCTCTTAGTCCCTAATTCTCCTGGCCTTTTGTGTATCATCTTCCAAAATCATTAATAACTTCTGTAGCTCTGCCCAGAGAGCAGTGACATAAGGAACAGCATGCCTGTGTAATAGCCCTGGGGAAAAGGTGAGCCAGAAACACTGTGCTCTGGCTTCGACTCAAAGAAGTCCTGACATTTTACATTGCGCACAGACACCTGATCACTGCTGCTTGCTCTGTACCAGCTACTGTGTTTGCTTGAACTACACACACATGTAGGTTGAGAATATGAACATTCCTCTGCTGCAACAAGCTCCTAAGTTGTAGAGAAATCCTCTTGCAGAAGACACCCAGCAAGCTTGAGGTTAGATTTGCTTCTCTGAAGACAAGCCTTTTCCATTCTTAAGAACTGAGATTCAGGGTACCTGTAGTAGCAGTGATTTTCCTACCTCCTTTCTTTAATCAACCTGGTTGCTGTATCACAACAGAAAATGAATGCTGAGGAACCGAACAGGAAGCCTACTGTGCAGTTCACTTTCTGTTTTTGTAACGTCCAAATCCCTTGACAGTAGAAGACCCATTTCCCAAGACCTCTACAGCTGTGATGGTGCAACTGGAACCCTGGGAAATCAGAAATACAGGACTGATTGTTGAAGTCAGAGCACAGGAAACAGATGGTATTTTGTAGAGCTATAGCAACTAGGAGAGACCTGCAATGGCCTAAAAGGGATGAGCCCACAGGCTTAAATCCATGTAAGCGAGAGTGGTGGGGCTGAGAAAATAATAACTTTGCCTGAAGGAGCAAGACAGGATCAGAAGTTTGTGTGGAGTAAGGTAGCCTGTGGCCATTTAAGAAGTGGGAAATGCGCTTGACTTCCTCGAAGGGATTGCTGGTGGTCTTCAGTGATAGGATAATGCCCAGGCTGGCAACCCAGGATTTAACCAGCATTCTTGCTGCAGGGAGAGGGGTGGCTGAAGCATGTAATCAGAGCTAGGACTTTTACCAACAGGGTAATGAATGAAGAGGATGCTGTCCCAACAGACAGAGTCTAGTATAGAGAAAAATCTCAAGGCTGACTTGTGAGGAACTGGTGGGTGATGGGAAAGGGTCAGGGCACATGCAGAACTTCACAGGTATTCTGAGATGTACTTAAAGAGGCATGAAAGTCAGTTTGATGTTTGTTAGTAACTTAGAAATAAGTAAGAATACAGGTTCTAACATCAGGGCAGCCAAAACATTTGATGTGTAACTAAATGGAGAGAAACATCAGAAACAATGACTACAACTATTGACACAGAACAGATGACCCAAGAAAAAGGTCAGGAAAACTTAGCTGATAAAGTTCAATATACCAAAGTATAAAGTGGCTTGACTTTGAATTTTCAAAAAGGTTCTGGTATTTTTTTTTCTGAAAGCTGTTAGAGCTAAATCACTTTTCTAATCTATTCCTTTTCTTCCCATTGTACTTGTGCAGATGTGTTGCAAACATACTGATTTTATCTTCAGGAATGCTCTTATTCCCCTTTCCATTTCCTCCTCCAAGCTTAATGGGAGGAGATAGGAAAAAAAGACAGAATATCTGCATTTCTAACAGTTCCCTGTTTTATTGCAGTACATCAAAGTAGGTTAATATTAAGTGTGTTACCAACATAAAATAGTGGTGGTGAGTCATTTTTACATTGTTGACTTCTCCACCTTAAATATTTCTGTGCAAAAGAATCTACATCATTGTTCTGTAGCAGAGAATCTCTTACAATGTCCCCTACAACAGTGAGGGCATTAAACAAAATAGTGAGAAGAGGCAAAAAGCAGAATCTTTCCCCCACACGCACACTTGTCAGCTTTTATACTCTAAAACAAAAAAAGTGATTACATCTATGCCATGCAAAACTGTACAATAATATTACAATGAAAAACCTAAAAAACATATTTTAAAAATAAATGATATGAAACTGTCATACATAAAAAGGCAGGTATAATTGCTCTGAAATACCAACACTGGTTTGTTTGTGGATTTCTTCCCTGTGGATGAGACTTTCTTAAACGCAAAATGAAAAGAGCTTGTACTGAGCTGCAGCTGGAATGAAAGACAGTTGGAATTTAGACTGGAAAGCCTGCAGCAGAGCAGTTTCTGGGAGTGTTTTTCAAATACAGCATGAACACAAAGCACACAGAAGGGTGCAGTTTGTGTTAGTACAGAAAGTTGTCCCATTTCCTCCATGGAACTGGCTCCTATAAACAAAATAACCACAGCAGAAGCTCCTATGTGCCACTTTGATTCTCAGACTAAGGCTCAGGAGATGTGGGTACTTGCACTGCAATAATTTTTACCCTTAATGCATTAATTTAAAATTAAACAGCATATATAAAATGGGAAAAAAAAACCCCAACAAAAACACTCAACCAAAATAACCCTTCTTCTGAAACCCAAGAGCATGTTTGTCCTGTCATTCAGAGTCTGGCCATGCGAGACAAGTTGGTGCCAGAATCTGTTTCTGTGTTAATACTCCAACTGTTTTGTTTTGAAAGGCTGACACATGCTCTGTGAAACAGCTAGACACAGTTAAACTACATTTCTATTAAATACGCTATGCTTTTTGGACTTTTTTGGTGTGACAAGACCCTTAACTTCCCTCTGCCCTATACCTGAGAATAACACACCTGGCTTGTAATTTTATCAGAATCAAATTGAAGAGGTAACATTCCTGACCGAGTTTTAAAACTCCTTAAAATGGGCAAAATGCACATTCGTAACAAGCCACAGCAATTAACTGAGAGGAAAAGAAGCAACTACTTCACCACAGCCTCAGGAATGTTTATTTTGAAACCACCAGCTGTCTTCTACAGGCCAAAGGCAGTAGAGAAGCAAGTGCTCTAACCCTGGTTTTGGGTTTATGAAATGTGGAAGGAAGCCACATACCTGTGCGTGCACACGTGCAGGGGGAAACCTATTTACCAAACCTTTTCATTCTATAACCTGGAATCCTTAGTAGCTGCCTGAATCTGTTCAGATCCTGTGTTGCCATCAAAAAAATAAAAAAAGAAATGCAAAAAAACCCCACCAACCCATATGTTTAAGCAGTGTAAAAATGCAAACACCTTCAGTCTCAGCCAAAAGGAAAAAATCAGCTAGATACATACTGTGTACAGAGAACATATGCTACAGTCAAAAATTCAGCGGGAGCTTGTACATTCCCTGGATGAAATGCAGCCCTCTAACTGTGAAGGTGAAGCAATGCTACAGTGCAAAGTAGCAAACATCAAACCTTAAGAGACAACTGTCTTTGAGATATCAGTCAAAAGTCTTACAGTTCAAATGACCAAGTTACTTCTCCTAGCCCAATGAGTATTTTAAAAAAGCTCAGCTATAGTACGCATGTGTTTTCAGTGTTCATGCCAACAAAAAAGATGAGTGTGCTTTAAAATTGAGTGTATGATCAAATGGTCCCCAAATGTATAAAACGAGTCCCAGGACAATTTCTGACTTTTCAAATAAGGGATGTGGTCACTTGCTTTTCAACTGAGAGAACAGTTGCTGTTTCTCTTTCAAACAGATGCGTATCAAAATGCACAGAACCAAACGAATGATTAAATACAGTAATCCCAAAGGAGACTGCCAAGGCTTAGAAATCGTGGTGTGTAGATGTTGTAGGCCTGTGGAGCTCATCCTCTGGAGCTGAGTTCTGTAACACAGCTGACCTACGCTCCGCCTGAAAGTGTCGGTTATTTATATCAATAGCTTGCAGGCATCGTAACAGAGTAAACAGAGGGGTTTACTTGATTTAATTGTTTGCTGTGTTGTGGCTCTCTGGGTTCAATTTTCAGACAGAGTATTAGCTCAACTGCAAAAAAAAAAAAAATCCACAAAAAAGATCCCATGACCCTCTTTCAGGGGACTGTCACACAGGCTCCTCTATCTTAAATGACTTCTCTCAACATCAAAATAAGATTAATGTTTAAATACAACATACGGTAAATACAAAACTAGTCTGCAAGGGCTTTGAAAAATGTGTGGGCATGCTTCACCAGAAGGAGGGAGTTGTGGGGAAAAAGCAGTGGCTATACTTGAAGCAATATGCAGCCTTTAAAAAGAAGCTGATGTGGAATTTTAATAATGCCAATAACACCCTGCCTCAGAAAGACTGAAAACTTTTCAGGGGGAATGAATTTTAAGTGTTGAGCTCTCTGCTAAAGCTTTTAATATTACATGCCAGGCTAGCAAAAGTAGTAGCTTTGCAGTGAAAACAAACAACACAACCAGCTTGCTACTCTGAAGAAACCCGAACAGGAGCTGGGCTTCTGATATGATGGCTTTAAAAAAATTTTCTTGAATTCCTGTCCCAAAATAACGAATGGATGAGCCTCTTGATTCAGAGTAAAAGAGAAATCTTACTTAGGAGACCCAGCGTGATTAAATGGATTAGATGATCTGTGTCTCATTCCCAATTTCACACTTAGATCACTCCTGGAAGTGACTGTACAAGGTTTGAACTTACCGATAACTTCTATCAGGGAAGACAGAAACTGGAAAACTCCAAACGTCCCTATGTGGGTAAAACACTCTATACTGCTGACTGCAAGAATATGGAATGGTTTAATAAGAGCCATAACAAGATTCCGAAACCCACAAACCCCAGTATTCGAAATACAAAAAGCCCTTATATGTTTGTGTATGGTCATAGTATAAAGCCAGCAACAATACTACTGAGAGGTTCATTTGAACACACTCCCAAATGAAAAACACATCTGCCTTGCTAAAGAGAAAAGACATCTTCCTCTTACCACCTCTTTTGCACATCAGTCTCTCACTTTATTCTGTTGTCTGCATGACCAGCTTTTTATTTAGTTTTGCAACTTCAGTGGGCTCTGTCTTCCACCGCAATACCTCCTGCCCTCCAACCTGACCTGCTATTGGAACCAAACAGCAGGTGAGCACATAGAAACAACGGCAAATTGCACAAATCTGCAGCACGGCTAGGGAGGGAGAGAAAAACCAACCTTGCCAGCACGGCAGTTGTGGGTGACTAGGCATCTTCGACTACCACAGTGTGAACAGTGTGAGGTCAGTCTTCAAGGTTCTTCGTTGCTACAGTGAGAGCACAGCCAGCCACGGCTAGCTTCGGGCTAAGGGCACTCGTTTGGCTGATGTGTATTAGCAACTAGTATTTGGTAACAACGGTAACAGTTTTCTGGTTCGGGATGGTCAAGGAGATGTGGAACACTGCTCCCTTCCGAGGTAAACCTGGTCAAAGGCTGACCCAGGGAAACAAGTTTTGCTGCTGAATCCTGCTGCATTGAACTCCCTTGCCGAATAAAGACCTCTACCGTAGCGTGCCGTAAGGTTCCTCCGCCGCGCAGCTAGCACACAAGAAGCCAGGGCAGGTGCCTGGCAGGCTGGTGCCCTCGGTTGTCGGGGCAGGGGCTGCTTTCCAATTGTCATTTTTGCAAAAGATGGCGACTAACATGAAAGTAGGAATTACAGCTTGAGTTACGCTACTGCCAGAAGTAAGGAAACGTTGTGAAAGCACTGCAGGGACCTCTCCCGGCAGTGCGGCGAGTGCTACACGAAAGGACTATCTGTCCTGTGAAAGGTTTTAGGCCAGGCCTCCGAGTCTGTATATTATTGAGCATGAAAACAGGGACAACACAAATCTTAAATTAAAGGCTCTCTTAAATAAGCATCCATCTTCTGCTGCATACACAATGCTTTTTTTTCTTTGAATATATACATACGTATTTTAACTCTAACATCTGCGTATTTATTTAAACTCTGTACTGTAGTAAAATATGCATCATTTTAATCAATAAGGATTTGCTGGCGACAATCAGATTGACATTCAAACGTGGTGGCTGAAAGCTTTTATGTGCCTCTGACATACTGATCGTTCCCCGTGCAGGGGAAGGGGTCTCTGTGCTACTTTTGTACAGTACAATGAGCTATTGTATGAAAACAAAATCCCTCTGAATTTTCTCTTGTTGATACTCATCTGGTCTACTTAAGCTACTTTTTGGGAAGTGGAAGGGACTGGGATAAATATGTCTTTAAAAATGAAGCAGCTGTAACCACAAAAATGAAATCGAGACTAATACAAATCTACAGCATCTGATATTCACCAACACCCTAGCTTTGCTCATTTGCTGCTGTCAAATCTGGGGAAGGGAGGGTGAGGCAGTGCTGAACAGTGCTGAAGGGACCAGCCTTTACCTTCCTCTGTACCCCACTCCCAGATCACTTTCAGACAGGGAATGGGGAGGGTTAGGATGATGAAGGTGAGAACTGGAGCAAGTGAAGGGGACAGCCATGGGAACAGCAAGCTGCTGTGATGTCAAATCTGAATGCTGAAGCAGTTCATGAGTCCCAACTCACGTGGTCAGAGCTCTCCAGGGAGAGGCTCTTGGTCTTGTGAGGAGAAACCGGGCTGGGAGGGCTGCTGAGGTTGGAGCTGTTGGATGCAGTAGAGTGTCTCGGAGAGTCAGAGTCCTGCAGCATAAAGACAGAGAACACAACCAGTAAGTAACAGGAGAGCAAGTTTGAGAGTGACTAAGGGTGTCTGAGCAACAGGTGACTGCATTCAAAGGCCTCCCTGTATTTCGCTTGTCGCCAAAAATACTGAGGAATTTTCTTTGCTCAGAATTTCCTAGTCCAGGGACACTTAAGAGTACGTGGTCAGATCACTCTGCTTTCAGCATGCATGACTGACGCTGATGTAAAAACACAGCACCTGTGGGATTCTTGCAGCCTGCACGTTGCCATGGGCCTCTTGGTCAGCAGTGTGCAACTACAGGATGCCTCTGAAGTTACTACAACAGCTCCTGCCTCTTCATAGATTAATGTCTGAGATACTCTTACACTAAACTGAAGAACATTTACGGTATGGGCTTCATCACAGCTACCTCTTCTATGTCACTTTCAGGATATTAATTCAAAGCACCCTCATCAAGCTATTCCAGTTGGATCTTCCAGAGTACAAGTATATCTGCACTTGAGTTTGGGCCGACAGCTGCCTTCCAGGTTCAACTGCAACGATACGTTCAGTACCATGAAAAGCTCACATGATCTCTTAATTTTCTCACTCCTCGCAAAGAAAATGGGCTGGGGAAGGTTAGCTCGCCAACTTCAGAGTGACTCCTCCCATGTAAAACATTCTTGCTTTGGAAGGACTGAGTTTAGCATGGGGCAGGACTGCAGTTCTATCTCAATGATAGTCTTGTTCTGCACAGAATGTAAAATATTAAATCCAGTTTCTGCTCCAAATGAAATTATTACAGGATAATTTTTAAATTCTTGTTAACTCTAAATGTCTCCTGTGAAATGGTTCCGACATTAGCTTAAGTCTTTGCAAATAAAGGGCAGAAGGAACATCACTACTTCACTGTCAAGCTGTTACTCTACTGGAACACTATTTTTGGGAGTCTCATTCCCCAGGTATCTCCAGGTAAAGAGCATAAAGAGAGTTTTCTGCATATTAAATACCAGGACCAGAGTTCACACAGTTTGACCCAAGTCTTCTGTCAGGATAGCCTGAAATACAGGAAATCCAAGTTTTCATTGTCAACAACTCTCAAAACTTGTAGCCATACCCGTGACAGAATTTAACTTGCTCTTTTTCACCAACATACTTGAGTTTTCTCCCCTTTCTCCCATCACTCACCTCTCGCTCGTAGTCCCTTGTTGGTGCATCGCTGCCTTGGTCCAGGCCACCAGAGGATAAGGAGCCATCTGAGGGGGATGCCATAGGCTGACGCTTTGCTCCATAGCTACCTCCCGAGAACTCCCTCCGCAAAGCACTGCCGTTTTGTGCAGACGATCCTAAAACGCGCAGAGGAATTAAACTGCATTACAGACGCCCGCTCAAGACACCAGAAATGTGTTAGCGGTTTCTCTGGTTAATTCTGCTTTCCTCCAGCGTGTCCCAAGATGTTCAGCTCATGGCTTGCAGGCTACGTGGGCTTTTATCTTGTCTGCTACCAGCTGCAGTTCTTCCTCGGGATTCTCTGATCCCTCTCTTGGCACATCAGCATTAGCACACTTCACCCATCACAGACACAGTCGCTACGCTCCCGACAAAGACAGCAGTTGGCAAAAACTGCTGGGTGGCAGCCTAGTTCCAGCGGCCTCATTCCCAGGCAGTAGGTGGGTTGTATCAGCAGGTACAGACTAAAGCAGACACACATGCTTTCCGCAAGCTGTTGGCAACGCGCAGCAAAAGCGGCGTGTGCCGCAGGAAGGGCGAAGAAAAACCCTAGAGGAGCTGGAACACCAGCTTGCCAGTCTTGCCTCTGTTTTCACATGGTTCGTTATTTAGTCTCTTGCCTGGTCTCAGCACAGGTCACTGTGGTGACTCTGGCACACAAAGGCAGCCTGGCTGCACTAGAAAAGGCGTTGCCAATGCCATGCAACTCTTCTGTACCAGCAGCCAGTTTTCTATTGCTTTCTCTTTGCACCAGCAGCAAAAGAAGCATCAAGAGCTCTACAGAGTTCAGCAATGAAGTTAATAACCGTGGAGCCTGCGAACAACTTGCCACTGATTTAAAACACTGAAACATCAGCAAAGTAGTCCCAAGGGTAAGAATGTAACTTCAATTCTAACGTCAGTTTAAAAAATCTGACAGATTGCACATGTGAGACTCTCAAATGTGCCAGCTGCTTATTCGTGTGCTCCTTTGAAAGCAAGATTAAATACTGTGCTTGCCCTCAATAGGAATACAGCCACTTCAGAAAATCCTGTCCAGTGGCAGTATGGCTAGAAGCAACTGCAGGCAGCCCTTTCCCTAAAATACTCGTGTATAAACCCCAAAGCAACACAGTTCCGTTTGCTTACGTGCTGCTAACCCGCTGCTTGCGCTCATCGATCGTCCTGGTTCTGTGCGGGATTTCGTGATCGATGGGATACTGACAGAGCCACTGAACACGGTCCGACTTTCCTGAGGCCGCAGATTCTGCAACGCAGACACACACAACGACACGTTTACTTATGGACAGCTGGCTCAACCTTGGATGTTACGAAGTAAGACCCCAAAATACATTAAAACCCCAACCTTACCAGAGCTGAATTATCTGGGCAGCAAGTCAGCAAAATTTGCAAAACAATATTCTGCAGTTTAGTGCAGAGACTGGAAGCACACGCAAGGCCAGTAGTGAAGTGCTGAATTACATGGACATATGCAGACAACTGAGAGAGTATATGTAATAATTCAAGAATTTCCTTGAAAGGATGGGTTTGCCAGCCTAATTAGGCTGCTATAGCTATATTCAGGTTATATCACATAATGCATTCCTTCTGAACACAAGCTTCCAAGGATCTTATTAAAGTATCTCTCTTTGATGCCATCATTTGTGCCATGCACGTGTAACTTTATACAATAGCCACGTTAAACCCTAATGCCTGCAGAGCTATGAACACATAGCAGATCAATCTGTATTTCAGTTATTGAATGTAATTCCAAAGGTATTAACACTATTACTCCAGACCTACAGCAGCTGAGCCAAAGAGACAATCCTGTTTTTCAGCCTGCTCAAAGAGGATGACCAGAGCACATTCCCCTAGGATGTTATGGAAATTTCAGACTGTAACAAAGGTCCCACCCCCTCCAAAGGTATTCTCTGAGTCCCTGAGATACCACCCATTTCTCTACCTGTATTTTAAAATGGATAATAAAGGCTTTTGAACAAACAGATTTTATACAGTTTAGATTTTATCAGGTAATTGCTATGAACCTGCTGTCAAATCCAGTCTTAGAATGATCTTTAGAGTCATCACTATAACAAACCCCTTCGCTTTTACAGCCACCCCTTTGTTTCTCATTCTCCCAGTGGGCCTGAAACGGCTGATTTTTAACATGCGAGAAACAAGGAAGAATTAAAATCTCTTCTCCTGTTCCCAGATCTCTCTCAAACACCAACCGAAGACAATCAGAGACCTTATCAATGAAAAAGCCTTATTTAATTCTCCCCTCATGAACTGCTGCACTACTTTCAATAAGGATTTATACCCAAAGACTTTAAAAAGTCTTTAAAATTATTTGTGGGATCATACAGCTGTCTCATGCTTACCTTCCTCCCCTCCCCCCCTTTTTTTTAACCTCCTTTGTAGTACAAAATAGTGATTTTTACTCCTGTGTCCTTCACCGTGCAATAAATGATGTGGGTTATAGGCCAGAGTACGAGCGTCCTGGCCATACATAAACAACAGAGGCCGCTCTGACAACATGCGAAGGAACTCATGGGCCAAGGAGTAAGTCAGTGCTGCGTTTTCAGAAACAAAGGGAAGCCAAGTGCAGCACCATGCGAATGTGTGCACTGGGTTAGTACACTAGTGCTGCAAGGAAGGTCTTTTGCACTTTGATAAACCTACAGCGGTTTGTTTTGCAAAGAGAACAACTATGTGTAGTAAGTTAACGGCCTCCATAGTGACTGAGCAGACAACACACAGGCATCAGGGAAAGGAGAGAATGGGTGAGTGGGTGCATAAAAAAAAAAAGACTGATATATTTTCATAGTGTTCTAATGATGACTGTTTTTCATGAGCTCAGTTTGCAAAGTCCATGTAATTCCTCATTGAAAGTTTCTCCACAAAGCAAATCTTTCATCGTTCTTTGTTCTAAAAATGAAAGAAGCACATGCCAGAGACCCTGGCATTTTGGACCAAAATCCCTGGAAGTGATACGCACATGATGCAGAAAGGGAATTCAAAGAAAAATAAACAGCGGTTATTTGCAGTAGTCATAAAGCAGCAGAATGCAGGAGGTTAAAAACAAATTAAAAAATAAAAAGAAACCTGACATCGCTTTACTTAAAGAGAGAAACAAAACCCCCTCATTTAGAGCAACAATCCAAAGCCTAGATGGAAAATTCATCCCTCCTGCTGAACGAAACAGAGAAAGGTGAGATCAAAAATAAAAATAAATCAGCAGCAGAGAAGCTGCTTGCTGAGCAAAGTTAATCCCTGTGAAATAGGGTGAAAGGCCCAAATCAGTTCAGTGCGTCCCATTCCCAGCCAGGGAATGGAGCTGCTGTGCAGCTGTGGGTCACGTCCGTGCAGCTGCTGCCACGCTCACAGCTCTGCCGTGTCGCTGAGCCTCAGCTCTGCACCCGCGCTCAGTGTTCCCACCCTGCCTGCTCGGGCTGGGGGGCAAGAACATACACAGAGGGTCTGACTAAACACCTACCAACACCCTCAGGAAATCACCTGCCTGCATTTCTCTGTTCATCATGCTGCTCGCTGGTTTGTTGTTTTGTTTGTTTTAGCTTTCTGCTCATTACACGATAAATCTGAGCTTTTAATTCTTCCATGAAATAATACAATAGAATCTAAAAGCCTACTTTAATGGGTCAGTTCTCAACTCCCCTGTGGATTCCATGCGGGTTTGGTTCCAATATCCCATCCGTACTTCGGGACCACGATCCCCTCAGAGGGAGCACTGCCCTTCTTACACTAAAATCCCCAAACCCACAGGGGGGACGGACAGACACGAAACCAGAACTCACAGCCTTGCCTTCCATACCGGTTGCAGCCTCTCTACCCTCAAGCTACCAAGGAGACAAACACTTTTCTGAGCGCAAGACTAAACCTCTAGTGCTCTAAGGAGCTAACAGCTACAAGATCTTGACACTCCAGGCCTCCCACCTCACTACTCTTCCTCCAATTTATGCCAGTGGGCTGCAACGTTAGGATGAAGGATGCTCCTAAAGCAAAACACCAGGGATCGCTCCTTACTGACCCCAGAGTGACTACTCACATCAGAAAGGGAATGTGGAGGGTGGGTCACAGTCTGGTGATACAGCACCACATATTAAACACAAGTTTGTATAGAACATTTGGATTAAAGAAACACCTGTCAAAACCAGAACCGAAATACAGCTGCAGTGACCCTGTAATGACCTCTAAGAGAAAAACAACTTTCGATTTGGCCTCACAATATTTTTTTATTATTATTTATTTTCATTTCAAGAGAGCATTCCTCTTGCATATTTGCATCGCTCCTCCTACCAGGAAGCCAGGACGGATGCAGACCTGTCATCACAGGGCACATTTTCCAAAATGCTGGAACTTCATCTTTGCATATTAATGGTTGTGACAACTGGGACCTCACAACAGTAACGCATGCCCATGCATGTGAGCAGACAAAGCTTAGCCGTGCCGATTTCTTTTGGAGCCACATGGAAGAGATTAATTTTCCACCTGCGTCTGTAAATTCTCTCTAGTGCTGTATGCAGGTATGTATCCCAAAACCTGGCCGGTGATAGGGATCCAGAACAGCAACCAAAAGGCTCTCAAAGCAGTGTGGCAGCGCAGGTTTGCCATGCGTGTCTGAAGGGTGTCCGAAGGCCACAGAAACAAAGAGCAGAGCTCCCACTACAGCATCGGACATGGCTCCGACCCATACAAACCCTGAGCAACCAACTGCCGTCGCACACATCTACCTCACAGATTATTCCTGGTTTATCCCGAGCAGAACTGCAGGCCACAGCACGGTACACAGTTACGACACAAAGCACGTAACTTGTGTGCCTGTTTTAGTGCAGTTTGTATTTCTATAGGACCTGGAGATCCCCACGCAGTCAGACCAGGATGCACAATACCAGAGAAGACCAACTGCATCCCCCTAAGTTTACATTCCAACTGGAAGGGTATCTACAGAATAGTGTCTTGTCTCAGCCTCTGCTTAAAACTACTGGGATTATGAGGACCTACATCAGCAAGTTGCCCTCATTTTTCATTTTTTCTTGCCTGTACCTGTTCTAACTTCACTTACTTTAACCTAGAAACTGAGACACAACCTGTGTGTGTCTCCCTCTCAATCTGTGTATAGCACTGTGTAAAAATTGTTGCATTCCACATGAGTTCATCATAAAAAAAACAGCTTGAAAGTTTGGTCCAACATAGACAGATCCAGAACCTTTTCCTGCAGCAACCTGAAACACACCATCCTGCTACTGAGCACCGGAGGATGAACACTGTGGAACAGGGAACTTATTCAAAACTCCCACATTGTTCTTGGTGATTTAAAATGGCATTCTCATAGCAAAAGGTTCAGCCCAGTTGTTAGACACTTTTTTTTTTTTTTCCTAATGCTATGAAATTCCTGTTTCTTGGCACATCAGAGCTGTGGAAAGACCACAACTGACAGCAGAAAATAAATCGGCTGGGACAGAAGAAAGTTAAGGGGTGAAGGAAACCGCTTACAAGGGGTTTTCTCCCGTGTTAACAAGCCAGGCAAAAGGAAAACCACACAGTGTTAGTAAAGTGAACACCTGACTCAGCCGTTCATACCCTCAGAGTCACAAAGTCTGGAGTACCGAGGACAGAGCGTGGAGGCGGGGAAAATGCAGGGTTTATGGAATCGTAAGAGAGGAATTTTTCAGCTGAATTAACAGTCATGTGGTAGATGTGCTCAAAGTTGCTCGGAGAGGAGATCAGACGGGAGTGATGATGAGGGATTTGGTAAGGGGAACGCTGCTATCAAAGACAACAGAGAGAGAAAGCAATGAAGGATGGTTGTACAGGTTACATCGGCAATAGCAGTCCACAAGAGCGGTGAAACACTGAAGGACAGCCAGGCAGCAGCCCTGCTCGCCCGCCAACACACAGGTGCTTACACTGTCACCCCCAGTCCTCTGAGCACCTTCCTTACATGGTGTCATAGGGGCCTGCTGCCCTTGCTGTTGCTAAAACATTAAAAACAAATAAAACTTTTAACTCATTGGGAATCCATTCTAGTATTTATTATTATTTGATATTTCAAAGAGCACCACAGTTGTAAAAGGTGCTTTACAGACAGTTTGAGAAGCATCAGTTCCCTGCCTTGAGGAGCTTACAATCTAAAATAGACATAACACAAACAAAGGAAGGTGAACACTGGTGAGATGGTGTGGGGAAAAGAAAAGATGAGAATACACAACAGTTAAAGATTGTAAGAGATTTCCTTCTATTATTCATGCATTTTAGTGAGTCCATTAAAATTAGGTATCACCCGTACAACAAACAGACAGTATTTTCTAACGGGAGGGAACCGTGTTTGGACAGGGTAGGGACACAGGTCGTGGCGGGGAAGGGGAGCTGGTCAGTGTGGGACAACGGGGACCACCTGCTCTGCTCCAGGCAGGTGACACAAGGCCTGTGTCCTCCTGCCCACTCCCTGCATCCTCACAGCGCTTCGGCGACGACGGGACTTGGCCCTGCCGCTGCACAAGACTATGTCCATAGCAGATAAGGTGCAAGAGCACCTGGGGAATTCAAATGGTTTTAATTGGTCAACTGAGCAACGTGCTCCCAAAGGGTGACGTAAAGAAACAGAGTGGAGTAATAATCCTGCAGCTGAAGTAGAAACAATTTCTAATTCATCTCTACGGAATGTGCCAACACAAGTGCTCTTGTAATTTAAAGTCATCTAAATCCAGATTTAATGGAAGGTCTCCCTCCCTGTGCCATCTGTACGTGTTCAGCACGTCAGCCTGCACGGGGGTGGTTTGCCCTACGGCCACCAGCAAACCGGAACACTTTTTCTAATTCCTAACTTGAATTTTCTCTTTCCTTTGTCCAACTGATTTCATCACCTTAAAACAAACAGATCTGAGTATCATTAGAAATGTTAGGACTTAAAAAAATAAAATATGGTAAAAATACAGCTTACCCCTCTGCTAAACCTAAGGCACTACTTTTTGTATGTGGAACGTATTAAAGTCTGGAAGAGCATTAAGTTACATCCCAATACATATTATCAAACATTATTGTTACTGTTCATTTCAGCTGGTAAAATCCAACTTTTTTTTTTTAAATACACAATTATTATGAGGCTTTGCATGTTAATCAAAATGTTAATTACCACATTATGGTGTATAAGACATAATATACATTAAACTGTTATTAGTAAGTTTAGCAGCATCTAAATATCAGTACAATAAGCCACCATTCCAAGAATGGTCCAGGAAAAAAGGCTTTGCCGAGTTACCTGCTCACAAGACGGAACTGACAGCAAAGCTGGTTACGCTCTTAAAAGCCAGTAAGGAAGAAAAGGGAGTCTCTAAAATTACAAGCTAAAAAGCAGAGGGTAGGCCAGCTGCAGACCATGAAAATATTTAGCCAGCATTTATGAATGTGAGAAAGCCATGACATGGCAACATTTTTAAAATGGTCCTCCATGGAACTTTCTCCATGGGCTCCACCACTAGATGCATGCATGGGGTTCCCACTTTCTTTGAAGAATACCAAATATGTATAAGCATTCATTTACTCTAAAAGTTTTGCATTTGAAACAAGCAAAGCTTCACACATCATCTAGAATGGAAGTATAATGGCTCATGTGTGATGAGATCAAACTGAAGCATAATGTTCCAATATAATGGCAGTCAAGACTAAGTTTTGTATGTAAAATACTTAGGCATGCAGAATATGAAAGCAAAATCAATCCTGTACATCTGATGTACACAGAGAGGTGGTCTGTGCTGCAGTAAGTGCAGTTCCAGATTTCAGATCTTCACTACAAAGGAGCATCCACGATAAAGTGGCTTCAAGGGACAAGAGGGCAGAAGGGAGGCCAGACTGTACGGCCAGTTAATTGGTGACAGGCTGCTAGGGAAGAAAAACATGTAAATAAATAAGTTTGGGGATACACTAACAGGAACGATTCTAAATTGTACAAAACAAGACAATGACCCAGATCTAGTATCCACATCAATAAAATACAAATATGTACCAATTACTGCTCTGTTAGTAGCAATCAAGAACTTCTGCTTTCTGTTGTGTCGTAGCCCACAGACTTGCTACCCCCTGAGTAACTGCTCAGCATGAAGAAAAGGATGCAAATTTACAATTGCCTGGTAATTGCTAATATTTTCTCTCTCAAATTTGATCTCATTCTGAGCCTTGGGTGTGTTTGTTTCTGCTAAAACACAGGGCTACACTGAAGTCAAAGGTGTTCATTCACAGAGAGAGCCATGTGGGACTAGGCTAATACACTGCAATTTGCAATAAATGTATCTCGCTGTCCAAGCCAAGTGCCTGTTGCGTGCCAAGGCTATCGAAACGACACACAGAGAAAGCATCTTCCTCCCTTGTGTGGCTGCATCAGCAAGAGCAATCACACGCAGACAGATATGTTGTACACAGGTGGGCATCTAATACAACATATCAAAGAGCCTGAAAGAGTTCAAAACATTCCATTTATCTACTTTTCATTCATGATGCAAATTAAACTCTCTCAAGCTGGTCTTGTAAGACACCACGAAGCGCAGTAGTGGGCAGAGAGCAAGTGAGCTCCCGCTGGCTCTGCCTGCCCCTGGCAGTTTGGCCATGGGTTAAGGCAGCACATGTGCATGTCCCCTCCTGCCCAGTGACAGCCCGCAGCCCGGCCACGCCAGGGCCATTGCTACCAGCTCTCATGCTGCGTTTCGTTCAATTTTTGGCATTTCCCCTGAAAAAGGGAGCAGAGGCAGGTTAGTGGGACTGCAGAGATCAGTTTTGATTGGATTCACATTGCCTATATAGTGTGAATCTGTATACATTCACAAATAAATATAAATACATACCTACATGTAAAAGTTGTCATTTGTTTTATAAAGTTCATCATCCATGGCTGCTAGATAAAAGCTAGGCTGAGCAAGCTATTTAGTTTGTGATGATCTCATCAAACACAGAGATTAAAATACCTATTCTCTATTTAAAACCTATTTATTACTAAGTACCCTTCTGCCTGCATAGCGCTACACTGACTTTAATGAAAGCTCATGCTAGATGAAAAAATTTCTACCAGTAGATCCAGCCAGATTTGAAATTGCACAAATAAGCTGGACGAAACTGCAAATAAAAAGGCCCACTCTCTGCATTCCAGTATCTCATAAAAGAAGCTACATCACCAGAAATAGTTGCATGAAGAGAATTTGAGAAAACTCTTTGCCTTGCACTAATTGTTCCCCCTAGTGGTAGCCCTCTTTAAATGCAAACATGTATTTATCATCTGCTTTCATAAACAGGCATTCACAAAGCAAATTGCTGCAATCTTTCCTACAGTTCTTTAAGAATAAATACTTTTTCTTCTGAAGCATATTAATCTATTAAAAAATACAAAGAAGATGTTCCAGATGCAAAACCATCACACATGCTAAGAAGCACACACAAGAAGAAAAAAAAAAGCTATTCACCTTTTTGGAAAAAGGTATGAATCTAGTGAAATAATTCCATGTGCTTGTGAAGAAAGCACCATACAGATGTACTGTACACAGGACTGCATGAGTATTCTCTACCTGGTGTACTAATTCTCCAAGAAACACTCTTTATTTCCTATTTTCAAATAAAACATTAGACTCAATGCATAACACCACAAGCGCGCACAACTCCTTTTCTTCTATTTTTGTGCCTGAGAAACAAAGTAGGTAGCTTGGAACAGACCTCCCATGAAGCTATTGGGAAAGAAAAAGCTGCCTGGACTGAAGTAGCTCTTGAGAGAACATTTATTCATCACAAGTTACACTTTCAAATTCACACATTTTCAAGTCCTGCGACTGATGCGATTCTGCACCCATTCAGTTAGGATTACAAATACAATATGATATTGCAAATAGCTGCTGGAAAAATACATGTCAAAGTTGTTTTAGCTGCAGTGACATCTCGCAGCATTAAGAATGATACCTACTTGCAAAAATGTTTCTTAATAGTAACTTTAAAAAGAAGCTGCAGCAGTAGAACAATCAATTCTATGCTGTACACATTTTCTAATGCCATCTCATCACTTTTAAGTGTGGAAAGTGACTCATGAATTTCTTTCAAACAATCACATTAATTGGTAAGAAGCAAAGTAACAATGCTAACTGAAAATATGACCTCTGAGCTAATACAAGGCTTGCGTAATTAGAATGCAATCAAAGCTAGAAGCCATTTAGAGATGACAATGCTGAAGAAATATTAATCCATGTAAGTCTAGAAAATCCACTTTTAGAGATAAAATAATTCATCATTTTACACTTGCCAGATCTGGGACTTGATTAAGAGTCCTTGCAGCTTTTGATTCCCATGAACTTCTAACTGATGGTGTGAAACAGGATGTCTTTTACCCCACCTTTAGCAGTAGCTTGTTATTCTCTCTGCTTAAGAAGAGCCAGAAATATTTTAAAGCACCCACCAGAGGAGATAAAGCCAAAGAAGCTTCTGATCTACACCCTGCCCTGAAGCAAATTATAAGTCTTTGTTTAATATCAGACATATGTATACTCACATCCAGGTAAGATAACCACTAACCTGCCAACTTCCTTTGGATTTGTCATGTATATGCTACAAGCAGCTCCGTCATTATTTATTCATTTATAAACATACACATACACAGTGTTGGGTTTGGCTCAGTTGAACTGAACATATTTGTTACTGAGAGGTTTCTCAGAGTGTGTCTAGTAAAAGATTTAAAGTAAATCCTTTCCTTTCCTTGCATATTCTCATCTAAGAAAATCACAGTGGAGAAGAGCTCAAGTATAACATGCAATGGTAAAATGTAACACAAAAGTACCATTTGCTGCAGAAGTGAGGTAAAAGAGTACCTGAAGACCAGAGGTGATGCTCCTAAGCTCCTAAACTAGTACAACTGCATGACACTTTATTTTCCAGTCTTACTGTGGTTTCCTGCGGGCTTTTCAGCATCTGAAAATCCTAATTTCAGCATCTACTTCCTGGTTTTTGCACAAACTCCAAGCAATAACAATGGTCATTCTGACAGCACTTCTGTCCTAATGCCTGCATCTTGTGGTGGTGCTCATACCATGTCCTCCGATCTCTCTTAGAGCGCTAATTAGCATCTTCTGAATCCCATCTGTGTCCTCGTGGACAAATTTAGAAAACAATACAGAACACAAGCAAGATGCTCAAGGTAGCTTGAAGCAAGCAGTACCGAAATTCCTCCTATGAACAAAAGATTAATTGGTCTTTAGCTCATCTAAAATTTCAGTAACTTTAGGCGAGTGTTTCCTACATGAAGTGCTATGGAAACAAGCGTGTGCGTGCTATTACACGTTTTCTTTTTTCCATTTTTCAGCTTAAAAGGTTATTCTATATGTAAGAAGTTCTGTTTCACTGAGACTAGCTAACTGGAGAGAAAATGAAAAGCAGCATCTTTGGCATGGAAAGAAATTCGGGCAATACACCCTGTTAAACCTCTGCGGTTCTGCTGTCTGAGGAAAAGGAGCTGTACAGAGATTGACTAAGTTGGAGCTAAAGATGGGAAGAGAAGAAAGGAACTGAACTGCAGTTCACGGAGAAAGGAATTTCTCTTGCCATTCCCACAGAGAACATAAGATCCAAAGCC
The DNA here is from genome assembly GCA_020746105.1 of Trogon surrucura. Lineage (NCBI taxonomy): Eukaryota > Metazoa > Chordata > Aves > Trogoniformes > Trogonidae > Trogon > Trogon surrucura. The sequence goes on from CM036618.1 coordinate 108,512,788, forward strand.
TCTTAATCTTGTCCCTTCATATGGGTCATAAAAATTATCAGCAACACTGAGAGGCCAACCTACCTTAAACTCCAAGAGGCATCAGCCACTCCTCCTCCTCCCCTCGATCCTCAAGTGTCATCCTCTTTGTTTAAATTTTATTGCACAGAGCAAAGCATGTGCAGCTCCATTTCCCTAGTTAAACTGCTCCTGATACGACATACAACAACACTCTGAATATGCATTTTAAATAGTACTTGTCTTTCTCTCACTTTTTTGCAGCCTCTGTTGCAGTCAAGTCACTCTCACGTGTACTTTTGTACTTACCATCGGGAGGTCTTTGAGAATCTGTATGCCATCTCCTGGGCCCATATGTGCTATGTGGTTAAAATTAGTTGGGTTAGAAATTAATTTATTTCTCATTTCTGGATCGCGTAGCATCTCCCTGGAAGAGAAAACACTTTGTTTAGATACTTGGTTTCAGGTGAGGATGGACTTCTATAAAATATATACAGCTTTGATTAGCAGCTACTTTTAAATGGAAATTGACTATTTAACCATGTTAACAGTGATAAACCCTTGTTATCAGAACTGGTAGGGACAAGCTTCCAGCTAGAAGGGAGGGCAAGGGGCCAGAAGAAAAGAATGCAGTTTGCAGGCTAACAGCTCACACCCAGTAATCACTAACACTCAAGGAATATACAACCACTATGAGCTGATAAAAAGCTCTGTAGGATGAGTGAAAAGCACAACTCATTTGCGATGTATTACAAAGTGGAGATGAAAATGAAGTACAAAATATGAAAACAGAATTTAATTAATACTGCAGTACCTTTCTCAGTCTGTGGTCAGAATTAAAAGCTCTTCAAAATGGCAAGGATGCATTTCAGAACTCAGAATAAATAAAATTTAAAAGACCAAACCGTGGTCAGCACAGAAAAGTCAAGAACAAGAACTGGATTTTTATCTCCACTGCACCCAGCTGTTACTTTTCTCAAGAGCCGAAAAGAAAGGAAAGCTGGGAGCCGGTGGAAGGTGTTGGAAGTCAGAAAACTGAAATAATCCATTCTTGGAGTATGGCTTAGCACAGAAACAGGTCATCTTTAGTGACTGATAGTGAACGGTCAGTAACATCCTCTGAACACTGAGTAGTGCAGACTTATTTTTATTGCCATCTAGGAACACATTTGGTGACCTGGTAAAGACTTCTGTTAGAAACATATCCTGAAGTCCTATGTCCTCTGAAGAGGTGAATTTTCTGAGATTTAGAGAATGTTTGTGTAGTTAAATACGGCTGAGTGTAGATTGCCTTCAGAAAGAAAAGCAAAACCAGAGTCTGAAAGTCATTAATCCATATGCATAAGTAGCAATGTAATCTCCTTTTACAAAGTGTTTATTATAGATCGTTATACATACAGTATATGTGCACACCTAGGTACCTACATACATTATGTGGGCGCATGCATTCCAAATTACAGCTGTTTCACATAATTAATTTGAACTAATGAATACTTGTGTATCCAGTGCATATCCACAGCCAAACTGGTATTAACACAAGTTGAACATTGAGGATTAATGCGGTAGAGAAGAGACAGAACCATCTGGAATGGCGTTCCAGAAAGCAACAAATGCAGTGCTACACTGGCATCGGTCACTGTCCTTCAGGGCCTACAGGCAGGTATGGAAGACAAGTACACGTTGAATACCGACCTCCTCTGCTGCATCCTCTCCTCCTCTGGTACTCTGAACGAATAGCGGCGCTTGTTGTTGATGTTTCGAACCATTTGCTTCCGGCTGTTATCTGATGTTTCAGGAACTACCAGTTCATCACCCTCTGAAATCAGTTTAAAAATGATGAACCAGTGGGACGATTCATTAGGTGTTCACGGGATTTGAATTCAAAGACAATTCCTCCCTCTGCTCTTGCTATCGTTGGTCACCACCCACTTCTCATCAAACCTGAACAAATGCTCCTTGGTTTATGGGTTTTCTGGGTCACTACCTACTATGTTAAATAGCAACAGACTTAAACCTTCCTCACACAAAATGCCACAACTGTGTTCTCAAAATATCACTGATTAATTCTTTCAACCACAACATTTAGGTAGGCAGGAAAGGGTCTCGGTCCTCTGTCTCAGACTTCCCTTGGCAGTTCTCACTGAAAATCACTAGAACAGTCTTGTTCCACCAATCATCTGGAAAATCAACGCAAGATTGTTTTTCACTCGTTCCCTGCTCCAAAGAGACTACTCCTTTTGAAATCTTTGAACACTGATGTATTTGGGTGCAACTGTGGGAAAAGAGAAGATTTTTTCCACATGTGTACCTCTGGCCACGGTGCCTTTATTAAAGACACGAAACATAGAGCAGTGACAACCACACAACAGGAGCGTTACTTGGAATGAACGCTGCAGCTGCTCTGTCTTGTTTTATACACATGGAGACTGAAGTTACACTTAACAAGCTTCAACATATCCAACATGTACTGCTCACTGCCAAAACAGTTTTTGTATGGAACGGAAATCTTTCCTTAAGATCAACTGGAGATCTCATTCAAGTGTAGGATCTGCTAGGTAAGTAGCTTCAAGGAATAAAAAACTTGCGGATACACCTGTAAGTGTCTTTTCTGAAAGACAGTGCACAGGAGCAAAGCATCAGCCTTACTCACTTCTGATCCTATGTTCTCCGTTTTTTTTTTTTCCTCTTCTGCTCTACTTCTAATGTTCAACCTTTACTTGACTTGAGAATTCTTTATATATACTTTCACCATATTGCTCCTCTCACTGTCATTCCCGAATTTGCTAGCAATTTAAAGAAACATTGAAACACCACCAACAGTGGCATATGATTCTAGAGTCTTTATTTCCGCTATTTTCAGAATAGCTGTTAAAAAAATTGTAGCTTTTGATTGTTAAAATAATTCATATCCTCTCTCCATCTAAGAGGTGAAAGAAAATGTTAAGGAAATTACTCAGAAGCGTGCTTATGATATTGGCTCTAAAAAGAAAAAAGGTCAAAAATACAACAAAAATAGAATTCCAAAGCTAAAACTTTGGTACACAATCATATGCGGCCCTAATAACAACTTACGATACATAACATTGTATTACTTTCTGATCCTTGGGAAAGATTTGTTTAGGTTACAAATAATATTGATTTTAATCTAGTACTGCCAAGATCACTATTAAAATCTTCAATTCTGCAAGCATTTTTAGATAGCACTCTGGGAGGTGATCCCAGATTTGAAGGGAGCATCTAGTCATTCTATTTTCTATTGCCAGTCTTCATTCAAGTCTTTACTGAGTATCCAAAAGCGGGAAAAAAAACCATTCAAAGCAGCTGCTGAGCTGACATGACTGCAAACACTGTGGAACCTGTAAGCTTTGGCGTTCTCCCAAATTAACAAGCACATATATGTTTGAGAGATCACTTTCTACAATGCACAGATCCAGGCCAAAGAAAAATGCTCTTTCTAAACAAACATTTACACAACAAAAACTGGCTTCTCTCTACTTACCTGCCATTTTGTTTTTGAAATATATTAATCTAACTGTCTCCAGGCCTAAAAGGTTCAGTGATCCTTCTGTATTCAAGGGTCGTACCTGAAACACGGAAGATCAGTCCTTGTAATAGTAATAACCCACATTTCTATAGTGCATCTTCTTTAGAACGCTCCAAGGGGCATTACAAACTTCATCAAAGGGGCACTGCTGCAAAGCCAGCCAGGGAGCAGAACAGCAGAACTGGCCAGAGCAGAACCGCCGGCTGGAGGGAGGAGCGTCTCCCAACGCCAGTAACATGTGCCTGCTCTCAGGGATAACCCACGCGAGTCACACAAGCCACAAAGCAGAGACAGAAACAACTTTAAACTTCTGTTTGGAGAACGAGTACACAGCTGCCTAAAATTCCACTTACAGACACGGGCCAAATACCGTTCTTCTAAGCATTTAAATAAATAGTTTCATTAGAAATCTACTTCATATAATAGTTCAATTTTGCCTGTGCTTTTACTTTGTGTTAGCACCATGTTGCAATTACATTTTGTAGCTTCTGAAGAGTATATACAGATTGCTGAAATCTGCTGGTATTTGTGATTTCCAACTTGAAAACGAACGAAGCATTACACTCTCCAGGTCTGCAAATTTTGTTAGAAACAAACTCTTCATAATGAATTGCCCTTTTTGAGTCTCCTAGATAGAGCAATTCTTGTTCATTGAAAGTAGCTTCAACCATTAAATGGGCAGTCTTGACCCAAATATTAATCGAAGTACTAAACCGCATTCTGCTCTGCAGAAAAAAAAATAAAATCTCCAGCTCCCTAATAACTCAAAGTTTGGACATCAGAAAGAGATAATTTCCTCTAAAAGTTCAGATTCTTCTTCTCTCCCTAGGACGGTTTACAGCTGAGCACCTTGATCTTTTCCATTATTTATCCTTACAGGATTGCCATAATATCCTGGTCCACATCTGACATGTGGGAAATTGAGAGGCAGAGAGACTGAGCGACCACCACAAGACTACAAGGGCAATTTCTCAGAGTTCTATGTCACTGAAATGCCAGTAAACGCATTATGTTGACACTAATACAGACTTGAAGTTAGACTAAACCACGGGGTAAAAAACATTTTTCTTTTTTCTTCCCAAATACAGCTGAGCAAACACCTTCTAAATACCAAGGAAGTGTCAGTTTTCAAAAAAATCTTCCTTTTGGTAAGCGATCCAAACTTGACGTCATCCTCGTTTTAGTATGGTTGGACCAAAGTGCTCTAACCCTATCCTGTCAACAGTGTTCTCAAGCAGCAGAGGACAGATTTTTTTGGAAGGTCTGCTCAATTATCTTAATATTTGCCATCTTCTGACAATAACCTAGATGCAGTTAGTTCCAAAGAAGCCATACGCAACTAATACCAATAAACTGCTGCCTACAATACTATCACCAAATCCAACATCCTCACATGCTCCAGGTGCACCATTCATCTGAACAGTAAAACCACATGCAAAACATATTTCACGTCTCCTGTTTCAAACAAAAAGCACTCAGTTCTTCTCAGCAGCTCTTCTTTTAGTTCAATTATGTTCAAACAAGAAGTTTTAATGATGGCTTCTAATGCGCTTAAAAAACCCAGTATGACAACAGCAAAGCAATACTGAGTCTAGACATATTCTTTAAACGACATTAAAACAGCAAGTTACCTTTTTGAGAGGAATAGTCTGGATCCACTCCATGGAGTTCACGTCGAAAATATCAATTGCATTTTCACTGTACACAGAGAGGTATGGTGCATTGTAACCTGAAAGGGAATGATTAGGTATAGTGACATGTGCTTTCAGGCAGGGCTTAAAATATGTAATTTCTTATGATTTAACCTCATTTACTTAAAAAAACTCAAACAGCAACACACCCCACAATCCAACAAAATGACCAATAAATTTATTCTGAAGGCAAACCAGCACCACCAAAAAAATTTAAACCAAACTACCTTTTGAACTACAAGAGATTACAGTTAACTCTGCAAAACACTGATGCAGTTTGAAGTTCTTTTCCTTCTAAAAGCTCTCTTTTTAAGAGTTTGTATTTTGTAAATGACATGGTGAAAAATATGCTGTTGTTACTTAATAACTGTCATTTGAACAAACTGAGCTCTTAGTCTTTGGACTATGTAATAGATGAACATCAGTTGGAACTAAGCACCAGGACACAGTCATAAAACTCTTCATGTTTCCTTAGCTTTAATTTTCTTTTATTTTCTGGGTTGTAAAGGTAATTCTTGTGCTACTTATCTGGTATATTTCCCCAGGATGAAATCTGTTCCACTAAGACCACTTCTAAAGCAGAATTCAGTATTTCCACATTGGCAGCAAGACAGCCAAGGTCTGCCAAGACTAACGAGAACATCCACCTTGTGTTTAAATCTAACAGTTTTTGCTATAAAATATACGTCCACTCTGAACTGCAATAACATCAAGTCATTTCATCTAAGGCAATCAAAAATCTTTCACAAATATCAATGACGAACTACTTGTGAAAATACTAGTTCTTCAATCTATCACAAAATTAGTGTTCAAGGCCAGGCTGGATGAGGCTTTGAGCAACCTGGTCTAGTGGGAGGTGTCCCTGCCCATGGCAGGGAGGTTGGAACTCGTCCTGGTTTGAGCTAAACAGCACCAGTTCGCTCAAGGATCTGGACCTACTTGGTGAATGATGATGAAAGACAGTGAAGTCTTGCAGGCTGGCTGACGGATTTTGTTATTACTTACAGTCTCAGCTTCACCTTGGGAAATTATACTTTTTCTCTGCCAGCCAAGCTGATCCCACCAGACGATTATGATAATTTCAGATATGGTGATGTATTTCCCAAATAGTTTCAATTCCAGCTTGCACAGAGAATATCAGATCTTTTCTCTCAGAGTCCTGAAAGGTTGGAAAAAAACCTTTTCCAATTCGTAAGTCTCTCTGCAAGTGAGTTCAGTAAGTGTCTTCTGGGTTAAGATGAAAAGCAGCCAGCACTCTGTACTGAGTCATAGATGGTGGCAAATGCTTTGTGGGGCTGGTTAAAACAGAGGAAGTGAAATAACTGGCAGCGCAGAGGTAAATCTTTCTGGGTTGCTGCACTGTGGCAAAATATTGCTGCCCAGCTAGACATAGTGATCAAGGTCACTGCTGGATCTTGTTGTGCCATGCTGGGGGTGTCGAGAAGTAAAAGGGGTCAAAAAAAGTAAAAGGTTGCTCCTCTGGTGAGTAACAAACAGGGCAGGTGGCCAAGAACAGTATTCCATTCCATACACATCATATTCAGTATAAAGCTGAAGGATCACAGGGATTAAAGTCTCTTCTTCAATGGTCAGTGTCCAAGGAGGACTCCCATCTTCTGCCTTTGATCCCAATCTGAGCTCCCGAATCCACTCCTGTGTCCGGTTCCCCTCTGCCGCTGAGCCTGGGGCTTCCCCAGTGCCACCTGCTCTGCAGTACCAGTGGTGATTGCTATTGGGGTGGGAGTCAGGTTGTGTGTATATATATATATATATATATGTATATAGTTATTTTTTTATTATTTGTTTTATTAAAGCTGTTTAGTTTTGTTTTCCAATCCATCTCTCTGCCTTATTCCCTTTCCCTTCCTGTTAGAGGGCATCTCTCAGAGTTCAGTGGTCAGCCCAACCCTAACCCTTGACAGAACTAGATGATCTTTAAGGTTCCTTCCAACTCCAACTGTTTTATGATTCTATGATCTCTTATTTTGACTCATTCATTCTCTGAGTCCATTGTAATAAACACACTTTCATCTGAAAATCTGAAGTGACATAGAACCTGTAGAAGTTGTGAAACATTGAAAAGAGGCTTCACATGAACAAGGTGAAACATTCCTCTTCTGAGGAGTGTGACAGTACTGCTGTCACAGTGAGGTAAGAAGGCAGATTTTAAAAATCAATGTAAGACTAGGCTCATTCACAGATACTCTGAGGACAAAATTAACTATCTTTATCTGCATTCAGAAAAACATTAAAAAGAAGAAGACAGGCATTGTGGGTTTTTTTTTTCCTCCAACTGCCACAGAGATAAAGTTCCAGCTTTGAAAAATCATGCAATACATGTTTAACAGTTCTTGCTGGAAATGGAAATCTTGAAAAATTACAGTATTTTTCCCTTAAGGTTATGAAATATATTTTCTATAATGCCTGCATACATTGTGTTTTGGAAGGCAAGAGGAAGATAGAGGGGAAAAATCTTAGAAACAGATTATTTAAAAGAGCAGAGAAGAGAGACGAATGTCTACAAAAACTGCTGAGGAAGAGAGAATGAAAGAGGAAGGAAGGAAAAGAAAAAAAACCTGCAGTAAGTCGGAACAAACAGCATTAGAAAAAAGCAAGTCAAACTACCAGACCCTGATGACTCCGAACATCAAGAAAGCTTGAATCACAATGCTGAGCCAAAGTACAACCAAATTTTAAAGACTTCAGTCCAGCATCAGTGGGAGCAAATGCACGAGGATCTCACTAGCCTCTGCAGGACCTGAGGCTTCTGGCTGTTTAAGAAATCCGACCGTGTCCTTAGAAACTGATGTCAGAGTTAGAAATCCTGACTCCTCTTTGCACTGCCCTGGGTGATCCTGCTCTGGCAGGGGGGTTGGACTAGATGATCTCTACAAGTCCCTTCCAACCTCAAACATTCTATGATTCTATGATTACATCAGTACAGTGACAGAGTTGTCCAAACCAGCATAAATGAGATCAGGATTAAACTCTCCGACTAGATGAAAAATGCCGACAGAAGCCGAGTGCATTCATTTACCTGTAGGGCACCTCTCCTTGAACTTCAGTTTCTGTGGATATTAATACACGCAGTGATCACTTCAATGTCTAACAGCAAGAACACGGACACACAACGGCAACTTACAGCAAGAAGATGGAGTTGCGGGCCACATCAGTTCTTGTTGTCTGGATCTTCGGCCCTGGCAGTCAACGTATACCCCCACGCTGCTAAAACACAGCAGGTATTCTTTATTTGAGATTTCGACTGCACAGATGGCATCAGTTGGCTGCTGTGAGATAAACGATAGTGTGTGGTCGTCTGGATGGAGCAGACTGTACGGGCTGCCTTCTCCGTGAAGGGGATATTTTAAGAAACCTGACTGGTAGCCCACACAGAGACGGTCACTGAAGATTGACATCCACTGGACGTTCCCCTGGACTTGGATCTCCTTGATCTTTTTGTGACGTGTCTTACTCTGATTTAGTTCATAACAGAGGACCTGCCTTTTCATAGCTACACACAGGCAGGTAAGAGCTCCGTGGCGCACGTGTCCAGAAACGATTGACTGACAGCCTTTTGTCTCTGCCAGCTTATAGAACTCAGTCTCCCTTCCATCCAGGGCGGCCATAGGGAAAAGCCGCACGTGACGGTTTCGTCCTGAGATTACTGCAATGAGCTGTTCATTTGGGATAAGCTCTATCTGATGAACCTTCTTGTTGTCACCAACGCGGATAATCTCTAAAAAACAAAACAACACAGCCCCCCCAAATCCACGTAAATCATGTTGAAGCGCGACTAGATAATAACATACATATTGGTAATGATAAACTGAAGGAAACCCAAAAAATTCCTTTTATTGCTTCCTTGCACTATTAAAAAGTACAGAATTGAACCTTGTGTTTTAATAATACCAGATGAGACAATGCTGGATAGACCTCTGGTTTTTCTCATCAGAAGAAGGAAGGAGCAGATGCAGTAACAATCACCGTTACTATTTCAGTATCCATTTCAAAAACCAGTTTATAGCCACAAAACTACCAAATAAAAGGAAAACCCTCAAAGAACTGAAACATACAATTAAATCTGATGCGTGTTGAATAATCTGGGGCCTCTGTCATTACATCTCTTGACAATACCAAGCCTTAATTTTCACTTCCGATACTAAGGAGGAGGTTCCAGAAAGGATCAAGCCAGGTTCCTTACTGAGGTGCACAGCATGAGAGGAGACAATACTCACAAACTGAAGTGAGGGAGGTTCCTACGGGATATACAAAGAAATGTTTCATCACGAGAATGTGCAACAGGCAGCTCAGAGCGATTTTGGAACCTCCGTCCTTGGGGATTTTCAAAATCCACCTGGACAAAAGTCCTGAGCGACCTGGTCTGAATTCAGCACCGAGCCTGCTTCAAACAAGGGAAGAAAACCTTCAACTGTATTCCAGATGCTGGATCCTTCTTACTGGAAAGGACACACAAACCAGAAAGCACACAGAGCACCCTGATTTTCAGCTCTCACAGGGGGCTGTCCAGCTGATAATGTAGTATATCAAGCACAATGAAACTGGAGTGTAATGAAAGAGAGAAAAGGTTACAAAGTCACTTTCCCGACTATTTAATATTAGGGAAATTATTACCAGTTACTAATCTCTTACCGTCTTTGGTGACATGCACAACAAATAACCCTTCTTCATTCCCCAGAGCTATTCTTTCATGGTCTGTGTTAAGAAAAAAAAAAAGTTCTTCAGAAATAATTAATCAACAACTAGTGATAATTCTGATTAACAGAGTCAGTTTCTAAATTTCTTGAAATAAACAAATATAAGGCCAAACCAAACACATTAATGTAACTAAAAAAACTGTTAACCTTCCAATCTTTCAAATTCCTGAAAAAATCAGTCTTTCCACATTTCTCCTCTTAGTAGAAATAACAGCAAGAAACGCCGTTTTTAGCAAACCATTCAGAGCACTTAAATGTATTACCGAATTTGAAATAATTATAGTATCATATTTAAATAACTCAAATAATCAGAGTTTAACATATTTTATGCAGCAGCATTGAAAACGATTAAATTCATTCTCTACTTCTACATTTTCTTTCTGGTCCCACAAGCAGACTTTGTAAAGCCAATGACTAATGTCTACTCTATAATGCTAATTTTGCCTAGCTAAGGAATTATATTTACAAGAAGAACAAACGAGTAATCTCCACTTCTCAGTTAAAATTATTCACAATTACGAATACGTGTCAATAGGGAGAATATTCTTAAAGATTGGACAGTGTACTGGGTAGTGAACTACACTTCTCTCAAACCCATACATGTTTCTGTACGTGATAAAAACCCCCTACGTATTACCCTCTTTCCAGTAGGTAACGCCATTTAATATATTGGTTGTTTTTTTAAAAAAAGCATGCTTTTCGCATTCTCATTTTTCTTAGAGCGTTTTTCTTATTCATTTCATACCTATGATTGCTGCTGACTGTGTTGTTTTGATGAGGGGTAAGGTGCTGTCATAAGCTTCTTTGGGAACATAGACTGAGCGGTCTTTGAGTTTGTTCTTCTTCAAGATCCTATGCAATTCATTCAGCACTCCTACCCACTTGCTTTTTTCATTCTCACCGTCTGCTAGAATCAGGATTGAACACTTATTACTGGATGCAGAGAGCTGGGAAGCTGTAACCTGCAAAATTTTAAAACATGTATTTTAAGTCATGAGTGACAAAAAAAAATTCATCATGATCATTTTTACAATGGTATCTGATGTCCTTTTAATTAGCTGTCTGAACTAAGAACACAATAATTTAGTTAACAGAAGACATTATCTCAACCAAGAACCCACAGCAGAAAAATCTGGAAATGTGACAAACTCAACAAAGACCAGAGAAAACTTTGGCTTTATTCTGAACACATTTGTATTTACTCTGTAATTTGGAATTGTCTGCCCTAAATAAGGTAGCTAATTGTTTCTCACAGTAATTTTATAATGAAAAGCATTTCTTAAAAATTATTCTGCACTCTTCTTAAGACCAGTAGTTTTTGCTAATAATTCAATGCAGTAGGATGAGCATTCTACACTAGATTTCTATACTACCTGATGAATGGGAATTTTCAGAGATCCAATGCATAAATACAAGGAAAACACATGAAATAAAGGCTTCAGGAATAACACAACAAATTAAATTGAGAAGCAGAGGGCAACTTTAGGAAATGAAAAAGTAGAAGGTCATGAAGAACTGAAGAATTCCAAACTACAAACAGGGAGTAGAGAAAAGTACAACTTACTGTGAAGTTTAAAAAAGACAAAACCCACCTAAAGGTGAGATGAGAGCTTCTCTAAACATACCAGCGCTATTTTTACCATGAAAATGATATATGTACAGATCTTTATGCACTGCTGCTGCTGCCATGGATACCACATGACCAGAGCTTGCAAAGGAAATAAAATACTAGCAAGCTGTCAGTGAACGCAAACCATCCTTCACCTGTGAAACCCTGTACTTCTGGGTTACCAAGCTCAAGACGTAATACTTACCCTAAAGATACAGGGGATATCTTTTCGATTCGCGTGGATGACGTCTGAGGCCAAGACAGAACTCACTGAGAATTCTTCATCCCTTATGGAGATCACAAACATAATTGGAAAAGAGTTAAGGAGTGTTATTTACTTGTATTTCCATAGTGTCAATAGTCTTGTTTTATGAAGGATGCAACAAGACAGTACTGAGATCTTACTTTCAAAATTATCCTTCCCTCTTTATCTGCACACGAAACTCGCAAATGCAATGCTGCATAATTAACTTCTGGTAAATGTTGATGGAGACACATCCATTCAGAGTATCTATTTATTGTCTGTTTAAATTAAATCCTCTAAAAAAACCACCTCTCCAACTCTTTCATAAAAATCCAAACTCAATAGAAGCTACAAGCTACAGCTGTTGGAGACTGGCTGGATAAACTAACTTAGTTCAGAGATGAGCTTTACTTTGTTAAATGTTGTCAACCCTTAGTGAAGTTGGCAGTATATCAGTAATACCAAAGACAGCAGAGACAAACTATTTAGCCCTTCTGAATAAAAAACTGTATTAGTTTTAGCCTATAACAAAATCTTACCTGTCTTTCAAAACTCTATTCAACCCCGAAAGAATGCATGTTTCCTCTTTATTAATTCCAGTTACTCTACACAGTTGAACAGATTCACTTTGGCACATTGGTGCACGTTTTAAGTTGCTACATACGAACACACAAGTGTAGTTCAGGCTAACTGCGAACATCGTGTTTATTTTCTGTAAAAATTAGAGGTTCTCAGCATGGATTACAGTGTTTCATAAACGCTCTGGAGTTTGCTTACTGGTTTCACGAAAAGGAAAAGCAGAGAAAAAACTTCCCAGTGCCTCTGAAAAGTTCCCACTCCGCACCAAACAGCTTACCTCATGTCTATGACCTGACTCACTACCACGCTGGGCTGGGATGCTTTTCCTTCTGCCACATCGTACAGGAAGAGTTTAAAATCACAAATCACTGCCAGCGCTCTCTGCCAACCTTTCTTTACTCCAGCTGGTTTTGGTACCTTTAGCAAAATACATTCTGATCAGTTCTCTGTAAAACTGCATGCGATCAAAAATCAAATGGGTAGTACAAAAATCAATCCTCTGATACAGGCTGACAAGATTTTACGCAGTGATAACATAAAGCAACATAAGCAATAGCACAGGTGCAGTAACAGCATCAAACACAGCCCCACAGACACCACAACATATTATTTAGAAAATTCATAGCACCACAGATTATTTCTTCTTATTTCACAAACTCACTCAAAGCTATATAAGCAAATATAAAGAAACCCATTTCAAGTCGGTCAACAGGAATATGGCCAAAACTGTGCAGAGTAATTGTTCTAATATTCATGTGCAAGTATTCACACCAAGGGCCCTAGACAGTACTAGCATCAACAGAGAGAAATCAAAAACTCACAGGTGCTGGAAGATGATCTGATCTCTAGAGATGGACTATTCCAAGACCAGCTTAAAGCACAATGGCTGACAGAGATAGAATTACTGTTGAAAAGACTAAAAGCTGTTTTGTGAAAATGTAGGTCTTATCTTCCAAAGTATTACCTTAAGGTGTAATTGAACCCACTCCCCCTCGATGCCCCAATCAGAGTTTAATTCCACCTCTGGAAAACAACTAATTTAATACAAGTGTCCCAAATGTGACCACGTGATACTCACTCGGACATGCCCTTCATAAGCTGTTCCTATGCCTTTCTGCGGATCGATTCCCAAAGGTCCCTTAGTCTGTTCGGGAGGGATGGGACACACTGCAGGAGCCTTGTCTGCACAGGTCACGTGGCAAGAGAATCCACATACTTGTGAGGAGGAGGAGAAGACACAAGAAGATTTGATGGTTATTCCTTGTGCAACGCAAAAGCTGTGCTAATGACAATGATGTTTATATACAGGCATCCTCTCTTTTTTTTTTGACCAACAACTGAGTGGTTGCACTGCACTTTGCTAAACTGAGACAGAAACATAAGTCTGCGCACAGCAGTAGTTTGTGCTTTTATCTGCTCTAAATGATCATTTTCTCATTTTCAGAGTTGTATGGCTACACGGTCTGGTTTCATCCAGGTAAGACAGAGCCCAATCAGAAGCTCATACTGAGACAATCACCTCTGTGATGGCCTCTAGGCCCAACTCTACTAGTAAACAAAAAGCTAGAAGCTCCTCTAAATGATGGGTGCCATTCTATGTACATACAAACCTAGAATAAATTAGTGCTGGAAAGAGGAAAAATTGGTACTGTATGGCAAAGGTGTCACATTTTGCCGAGTCTGAGAGGAAAGCTGCTGCCAGCATACCGGGGCACTGACCGTGGCCCCTTATTGCTGTTTTAAGTAAACTGAACTAAGCTCTTCTACCACCAACTGGAATAAGGATGTCTCCAGATAACTAGGTAATCTGTTACATAAGATGCTCAAAGTGTTTAGCTTCTGCTGTTAAAAAGCTGAAGCATGAGAATATATTCTGTTATTCAAAATATAAACAGAAGACTCCTGCACCATCACACGATAACACCTACGGTGCAGTTTGCATCTTAAAAACTTCAGTTCATTCTTCCTCCTTTCACAAGTGCTTACCTTCACAAGTACAGCCCTGTCGTATTAAACCGACCATCAGAGACGTGCACTGATTGCATTTTGTTGGTGTATTAAATGATTTCACTACAAACTGGTGGGCTTTAGGCTGTGAAACAAGCAGACAAGGATGTTAACTCCTGTAACAGCCCTGAAGAACAGTTGTTTTTTTTTCCCAGACGTAAGAGCACACAGGTGCATTTAAAAAGGTAGCTTATTCGTGTTTGCTGAAAAGAGATCTGAGCTCCTAAAATACAAGCTGAAAAAAATTCCTTAGCAATGCTTGTTATTGGTAATTTAAGCCATTCTCCACAAAAAAATCCACAGAAACTGGACCTTGTCTCAGAACACAAGTTTGCTTCCACTGCAGATAGGAAAGTTGCCAGAATTATTCCATTACACTCCAGAAGTTGCATGTGTGGATGTATGCGCTGGGTGGGCACTTGGCGGCCAAGGTTAACCCACCACAGTACTTTGCACACTGCAAATTCAATCCCCCTCTGTGAGAAGTGTTGCCTTAGTTCAAAGAAAAAAATCAGAAGCCAGAAAACAGAAAAATTGGAATTCCTTCTCCCAGCTCAGTGCTGGCTGCAGTGCTCACTCTACATTTCTTACAAACAATGCAAATCTATGGTTTCATTTTAGGTTTACTCTTTACCTTTTCTCAAAAATAAGCATCTAATTAGCACACAGACATGTTAGATTAATCTAAGTCTGGCCCACAGTGACATCAGTTTTATTGTACGCAGAGGACAGAGGCAGGTCGGTCAGACACGTGCTGAGAAACTCCTTCTGGGAAGTCTCTTTTCCTTTCCTCATGTTCTGATTCATTTACCTTTTCCTAATGTCCAAACCACTGTTTTTCTTAGAATCAAATGCCTGTGTGTTGCTACAGTGGAATGCCTAGTACAACGTGTCACACCACATCATCTAAGAATGAGGAGTTTTAAATTTAAGAAAGCAAGCAGCTTGCATACAAACAACCCTTCCAGGCAGTTCTGGTAAGATTCCAGTGAGAAACAGTTCTGAAGCTTGCTCAGGAGTGATACTTTCCCCCTTACTGTATAAAAAGTGTGAACCCTTGACTCAATACCTTTGGTGCAGAGATTCCCGATCCAATATATGTTGTCCTCATGGTTGGTGTGTGAATTGAACGGGGAGGATGATCTGTAACCTGAACACAGTCCCCACAAGATCATTAAGGCATCAAATGCACACTATCAAAGATAGTTTGAATAAAGTAAAAAGACAACATCCCACCCACCCCATTCCCAAACACAAAAGCAATGAAAAATGGTTTCAGACAGGAAAAATCTTATTTCTCAGCAAAATTATGTGTAAAACTCATCTCCTAAATGTCAATGATAACTTTTATTATCTTAAACATTTGATTCAACTTTTCTAGTGTAAACTAATCCAAGAGTTAAACTTCTTAGCAGGGAAAGGTCACACGTTATCACAGTTGGAGAGCCTGGCTAATACTTCATCGGTCAAGACTTCTAGCAGAACTCCATAGTACGCTCTTACAAGCTACAGTAGAACATTAATTTTGTGACAATTTTGTGCAATATTCATGACTGAGGGTATGTTATGAAGAGAGACTGTATCTAATAATCGATTCAACACAGTTCCCATCCCTAATCAATTAACCATATGTGAAAGGAAATGTAACATTCCCCCCCCCAACAGCTCACCACTAGTGCAGAAAGCTATTACAAAGTCTCGCTGCAGAGGATTGACCTTTTTTCTAAACAAAAGCATTTGCAGTAGCAACTTTTACATGAGTGAAACTGTCACTCCCCCCCCAAAAAAGGATAAAAAGATTTGTCAACACTGAAGTACCTCAATTGGTTCAATCTCACTAGCTGTAGAAGGAGACCTTGATCTTGAATGGAGGTGAGACTTGCTATCTTCATCCCGTGATGGAGTATTAGACAAAGTAAAATTCTCAACTGAATCAATCTAGGAGAACAAGCCAAGAGAAAAAAAAAACAACCAGAAAAAATAAATCAAAGAGATTACTAAAAAAGAATTTTCAACTCTTACCAAAATAAGATATGGTAGCAGTAGAACTCCTGAGAGAGAACTGAGAGGACAGAAATTCAGTTTTAAGCAACTTCCTAATAAATGTACAAAAATACAATGGAAATTATCGAATATGAACACACCAAGACTTCTGCTGAAAGGTGAGCACATGCCTAAAAGAGTTGCTAGTTCAGGGGCCTGATTAACACTTGAAGAGACTCATAATTCAGCATTTTTAAAAGGTGAATATTTTCTAAACACTACAGTGTTTTGTCCACTGGTAGTAGAGATTTGTTAGAAGTGAATTTCCATACAGCCCATGTAAATCACTGCAAACATACTTAGGAGAAAATACGGAGAAAAGGCAGAGCAAGCAACGTATTTCTCAAGGTTAGCATTAACGACATCCACAGAAATTGAGGGTTTTTTTCGGTACCCCACTTGAAATACAAAAACATCCTTAACAGTTTCTTCAGGGGAACATTTTCCTAGTCCTTGACACGCAACGGAACTAAGCCCAACACAGAACTGCACTGAACAATGAGGAACACAGGTACAACCAGGTATCTTGGATAGCAAGTCATCTTTTGTCATTGTAACCGAAAAATCAGAGAATGCGGGATCCTTCCTGGAAAACAAGACAGCTCCACATCAAAGTTTTCTACATAAATGTATTTAAAGAAATAAAAGTGAGATGAGGATGCTTTTCTTCACTAGTAACGCACCTAAAGGCTGGAGGCCTATAGAAGGCTCCAATGCATGCTTGGCTTTTCTGGAGCAACGCTATCCTCAGTTCCCCATTGCCAAGGAACAGGGTAGCTTGCATACAAACTAAAATATGCAGCAGCGTTTACAGAAAGCATTCAAACATTCCAGTGGTTTTTTGTCTCATTTGCCATTGACATCACACCAAGAATTCCACAAATCTTACTGCTTTTTGGGAATAAAATATACTGCCAAGCCAATCTTACACATGCATATACAATCCTGTTCTCCAGAAACTCGGTCATGGTAGTGAACAGGTGTAGTTGCTGGTTTGTTGTTTTTTTTGGTCGTCTTTTTTTTTCCCCCTTTTAACAGTAGTGAGTTAAGTTTGATGGCTTCCAGTTTTATCGCAGACTTAGAAAAATGTAATCTGGTAGAGAATGGTTATTAGCTTAACCAATTCAGGCATATTAAGAGGCCTGCAAATATTTATGGAATCAAAATGAAAAAATTCTCACACTGGGATACACCTGTTTCCTACACATAGATCATGTGTTTCAAGCATTAAGGCAAAAATCAGCAGTAAAGCAAACATTTTGTGGCCAGATTTATCAGAAGCAAATATTACTTGGAAGCTTTATCCAGTATTAGAAACACTGATGCCTTTAAGTAGTAAATCCCCAGACACATAAGATTGTTTCAATTATTTTAAACTTTTTTTTTTTAATCCAGTCTAAAAGTATGACAACTTGGAGTCCACTCAAAGCCTGTTTAACCTCAAACAAACCTACCTTCTTCTTATAAAGTGTTATTAAAAAATAAGCCCATTGAGTAACTACAGGCAAATTTTTCACAGCAAGAAACAGACCTTCCTTTTCCTCTGCAAGTTAAACTCAGAGATCTAATCTATCATTTCATAAATGTTTCCAGATACTCCAGAGCCTTTCTCTTTCAAGGTAGCATCTGCATACTAAAGAATTTTCACAGTGTCTCTTAAAAGTTTTAGTTCAAGCATGATATGAATGATGGAACTTTTCTGGAATGTGCTACAAAGCTTCTGTGGTTGAAGACAACTGCTGAAGCAGTAACAAATGCATTTTTACTTTACCCATGAACATAAAAGTCCACAAAACACACAGAACCTGATCTACCGTTAAAGCATTTGAAGGGAATTTAACCACCACCTTTACTGCAGAAATAAAGCCTTAAGGTGTATTGCTGCAGTCACCTCCGGGTTCCTTGCTTTAATGAGAAGAACCAAGTACAAAAGCAACCTGACTCAACCATGGCCAAAAGCTTATGTGGACTGTATTAACACCATTAAAATGAGTTTTAAACTAATCCACCAGACTATTTATTGAATATTCACTACAAATGCTTTATATGCTTTCCTATTCCTATCACCGTACACGTAAAAAAGAAACAGAAGTGGCAGCATGAGTTTAAGATGGACACAGCGTAGCTGGTGTGAATTCAGACTAACAGAGCTTTGAGAACACCACGTTTAAAAATCCACCTTGATTTCTGAAACAACATAGAACTTTCCAGATTAATATACTACAACATGTCCAACTCTGTTTTCCTTCTACGAATTTTTCCCACCCTCCTTGACGCTTCAGTTTACTGAGTTGCCCACTTCCCATTAATTTGTCTCTGCCCTATCCTATTTTCTGTCATTTGGTATGACACACCTCCCAAGTGCCAAACTTGTACCTTCTCTAAGCAATGCCCGGAACTCAGCACGTGCTCTCTGCTACGGGGAAGGAAACAAACAAGCCCTCATTCGACATTTGCTCATCTTCCCAACCTGCATCACCCGATCAGCTTCCACAAAGAACTTTCACACTGGAATGAGAAAGTACCCAAACCATCTTCTCCAGTTAGTGTGATATTCCGCTCATAGGATGAACCAAATGAAATACTCCGAAAGCTTTTAGCCCACAGCTGTAAACCAACAAAAAGCACAGCAGCAGCAGGAGCAGCAAACTGTAGCAGCAGCACAAGACATGCAATGAGGTAAATACACAGTCCATACATTAAACAAAGGCATGTACACAACAGGCAAAAAAATAAAGGGCCACATAGAGTAAGACAGCCTCTTACACGTCTGCCTTTGTTAGCTGGAATACAGGAAGGAGAGCGCTTAAACAAAGAGAGGAGGAGAATATGTTACAAAACCAAACAGTGACACATACATCAGTTCAGAACTCGTCGCTCTGTGCCTCCAGAGGTAGTGTTTAGACACGCACAAACACATTCATTTTTACAAGTATTTCGAAAACAAGATATTCTGGAGCAATAAAAGGGAAGAAACTTTTTTTTTTTAAAAAGGAACGCTTATTTTAAAGTCTGCATTTTTACATCAGACAATAGCAGTGAAACTGCAGACTACATTACAGTGATAATTTGCATTTAGCATCTCTGCACTTTGAGCAAGTTGAATAAAGAAATCTGTTGGAGGTGCAGTATGTCCAATTTACAGCATCATTAAGAAACAATTATTCTAAAGTTAAGTATGAATGTGCAGGTAGACTCACCAGACAGTACTATGGCTTATTGTGTTTAATAATGAGAATTCAGAACATGATTTATTCTGTGGTTATTTTCAAAGTTCAGATTTGTTTAGTCTGATCAACGCCCACGGGGACTGCATGGGAGGCCAGAATGCAGGAGGATTTAAGAAATCTATTTTTCATTTGTGACGTATTAATAATGGGCAAAATAGTATTTTCTAGCAAATAGTTTTGTCAAGGGAAAATGGGATTCCATTTCTTTGTTATTAAATAATCACAAATTCACCTTCAAGTAAAAGAAGTTGATTGCTTCTAGAAGCTAGTGAGACACACAAAGATCCACCTGGCAAAAAAACAAACCCCACACTTCCATTATCAGAGACTTCTAGTGAACACAGGAGACTTAACACCTAGACAACATTACTGAGAGACAATCTGCAACATGTAAGAGAAACAGCGGCAAAGAGGAAGAAATTTGTACGTTAGAGTCACTGGCGGTGACTTCCCTCCCCATCACAATCAGAAACCAGGGACAGCAAAACCAAAAGAAACAAGGATCATTTCTGAACACGTGGGCTTTCCCAGCTGGGAGGGTTTAGGCGCCGGTTCTGCCAACCCAACCAAGTATCTTTGCAAGGAGGGACAGGTGGAACTAGCAGTGACTCCCACATATCTCAACGATGAGTTACCACTTTCCTTCCTCAGCACGTTCAGGCTACAGAGGCAGGAGGACCTCTGCTTTTCACGTCCCTCCAGCAGAAATTGCAAACCCATCGTTTTCCTCATTCAAAAAATTAAAACTAATTGCGGTCATTCACAGAGCGCTCTAAGCAACTGCGTTATTCGGAGGGTAGGCACGCAAGGCATACCCACCCTAGCAAACTCCAAATGTGATCAGTGGGCAAAACTCAGTGCTGCTTATACATCTATACATTCAGTTGACTTCAGAGATCTCGCAGAACGTGCTACATAACTGCAACTGCAGACTATTTTGCATTCTCTCTGTCATTTCTTAATTAAGCACCAGAGGCTGAAGAAAGAGCATGAGCCATTAGTAATATTTACATTGGGTTCTTGATCGCAGGAGAGGCTTTCCTGAAACCCAAGCAATACTGTAGCATGGCTTGAGTCTAACCTGAGGACTTCTAATTCTTCCTTGGTCTTAATACAAAGAACCCACAGGCTTCTCATGTTTGACTGAGCACAGATTAATTCTTCTTGAGTTGCTGTAAGAAAAACTGACCTTCGAGGTAACTACTGTCAAAGAGACACTGGAAAGGGAATGGAGAATACATCCAGCGGGGAGGGATTTTTAATACCCTTATTTTCATTTAAGCCTGCCTAACACGCTGATGACGAACCAATTCAATGAGCTAAAACATAAATAACCATTCATTTTGATAATGCAGAGGCTATATATTATGAATCTCTCTATGAATAAATCAAGTAATTCTCCAATAAATGAAAGAAGCAGAAGTGACTAAGTACAACTTAATTATGCTGCCTTCCACGTTCTGAGGTGGACACGAGCTTTAGCAGGTAGCTCAGCACGTCTTGTATTTGTCTGCAAGGTACTCTTTCCATCTTTCAACAGCCAACTCTCTTCTTCTGCAGTTTTGCCAGATGAGAAAGAATTCTACCCCAGAGACATTAGGCCCTGGCCCATCCAGTCCAGAAATGTTCCCTTGCCCAACGTGACTGAGAAAAAAATGTTCCTGCTGGACTCAGATGTAACAGGGGAAGTTCAATTCTATGCGTTGCAAGTCATCCACATGCCACAACATACACATAAATACCCCGAGTTTTACCTAAGACTAAAAGATGGGTATCTGAAAAGAGTTGATCTGACAGGACCAATCAGGAAGAACGTCTTGAAGGATGTAATGTCAACAGTTGAAGATTATTCACTTGCATAGATTAAAAAATGTGATTTTGTAAAAATGCTTGTGAAAAACCCATGATGCTTCCTTACTAAAAAAAAAAGACCCCCCAAAAAACCCAACAATAAGTACAGAATAAAGAACTGATGTCCTTCAGAACTAACTAGATAGGAACGAGACAAACCTTCTTGTCCTACGTTTTCCCTTGCAGAACAGATTATCAGTTACTCTGCCACATACAGACTTTATTTTTCTTTTAACAAGCTTTAAGAGAAAGTATCAGATGTTTTTTAAGGTAACTCTATGAAAAGAACCTGCTGACACAAACTAGCACTCAGGCAATGTAGATAACACTTCTTTAATCCAGATAAAGGACATAAATATCATTCATTTATTGTAGATCTAACATGACAGTAAACTATATTCTTGGTTTTTTCATTGAAGAAAAATCCAACAATAGAAGCAAGATAAAGTTTCCTATATGCTACACTAAAATGCAAGCAAATACCTCTCTTATGGTGTAACAGACGTACCTCCACATTTTGTCTAACGTATATACCTCATTTACAAAAATAAAAGCATCTAAAATAAAAG
The DNA here is from genome assembly GCA_020746105.1 of Trogon surrucura. Lineage (NCBI taxonomy): Eukaryota > Metazoa > Chordata > Aves > Trogoniformes > Trogonidae > Trogon > Trogon surrucura. The sequence continues at coordinate 108,534,867 of CM036618.1, forward strand.
CATTCTTTCAGAGGTTGTAAAGGAAAATGCAGTCAGTAGAACAGGCCCATATACCATACCCTTCGCAGCAGACATTTCTAGGATAAAATTAATTATATCACATTTTAATGCAAATAGGCTTATACTGTTTTAAATACATATGCACAAATACGTGCATATGTGAATACACACATATACAAGTACACACAGACATACACACACAATGTACCTACAGAGTTGTAATGGGTGGTTTTCTACCATGGGGGTATAGTGTATACTTTGATTTTAAAAAGCTTATTATTATTTATTTTTATGTGCCTATTATTTTAGTCCGGAGGAAATATAATGCAGTCGATTTTCAACTTTTAACTCAACTCCTTTAGTACCCAATTAACTAGGGTAAATACTTAAAACACTGCTCTGACAGAAAACTAGCATCCCAAATGGCAATAAAAATAGTAAGTTCATTTACCTTGTAATGAAAATTATTTCTTACAATATAGGTTAAAACTTATATATATATAAGCTAAATATTTTATCTGAGCAAACAGAAATTAACTGTATGCAAGGAAAACATTTTCAGTGAAGTGATCAGAAAAATTTTGGGAACAACTAATAATAAAGTAATAATGTGAAGCACTGGAACTAAGTGAAATAAACATGCCAGTGACTTTTGGAACCATTTTCCACAGGCCATGTCAGTAGACAAGGCCCAAAAGCAGCTTTTCCCCCATTAGAAAAACTGTTTGCAATTAACAATTCTTCACTCGCACCTAAAGAAAAACATTTAGTTTAAAACTGAGCATCTATATAAATCTGTATAAGTGAACTATTACAGAAATATTTTGTTCTCCACTGCACTTGGAAATCTTTTAAGTTGACTGCATCAATGTTTGAATATTTCAAATCAATCAACTGATCTCTGCTACTGAGGGATTTACTGGTTTGAAAGTCAGACTTACGTCATCCATAAAATCAATCAATGAGGATGAAGAGGAGGAAAAGGAATCCTATTTTAATGAAAACAGCAGTAAAAAAAAAGAGAGAGAGAGAGATGGATGAAGAAAACTGTTCAGCATAAATAAAAGTGCAAAAATAAAGAACTGTAACTAATGCCAGTAACAGTTACCTCAGTAAGTTTTCATTAATTGCCTTTCATAGACAATTAATTAATAAACTACCTGTATAAACCCTAATGCTTTCCCAGCATTCAAGTCAGTGAAATAATATTCCTACACTTGAACAGGATTTTTATACTGAAAGTAACTTCAAAGATAAATAATCAAAAAGCAAATTAAAAAATGGTGTTAATTGTGAGGACTTCAGGTGAGAAAAATGAATTAATGAAAACACAATGAAAAGAAAGTAAATTCTGAAACATCAGCAACACCAGAGGCTGCACTCTTTCAGACCTAAATGTGGTGACCTGGCACACCCATCAGGAAAAAAACGGTGCAAATTTTAGACCAATGTCTTAACTGTAAAAGTGGTGCCTTGTTCTCTCTGAATTCAGTTTGACCAATTATTTCACCCCGGCTGCTCATTTAAAAGAAAAACAATGCACTGCTTACTGCTGATTAAAAAAGGAAGATATGAAATGTATAGTCTCGTTTCACAGAATCACAGAACGGCCTGGGCTGGACGGGACCTTAGAGGTCATTTAATCCAACCTCCCTGTCACGGGCAGGAACGCCTCTTCGGTTATTTTTTCTTCCAAATTTTCTACCTAAACTGGTCTTTTGTCTAAAAGCAATAAAGGCATTAAACAGATTTATTTTTTAAGTATATAGGAACTGTGTAGACGAGATAAATAGTAATGATCTGGATTTTACAGATCTCTATAAAATGAACAGAAGACAAAAACAACCTAATAAATATACAGTACCAATCACTTCATGGAATACATTTAAGGATTATTAACGGATTTTCTCCAATCTTTACCAAATCACTATTCACATTACTTAGCATTTTTCTGAACACAAAGAAAGACCATTCAAGATCCGAGAGAGAATTTGCTATGATGACTGGTGTTGAAGAGAAGACAGCCAGCGCTATAAATAGACAAACAATTCTCACATACACAAAAATCAACAGGGCAATATGATTAAAATACAGTAGAAAACTCTCAGAAAATACACATATAACTTGCACGTAACAGCAGTAGTTCCACTGACTAAGAGAGTGAGAATAGCCGTACACTTACTTCAAATTGATCCAGAGCAGAGGTAGGCGCATTCAAAAATGCCAAGAAAGAATTCTGTGAGTCTTGGTGCTTTACACCTAGAAAACAGCAGCAGGTTTTTAAGCTACAGAAAAACGACCTTTTCATGGAGGACCTTTGCCTTGCTGAATCAGGGTTTGAGTACCCACCTGAACCATCTACCTTTTTTGAAATAGTTGTCGCATTTGGCCTGTTTTCCAGAGGCAACGATTTTTTTAAATAGACACACACCCGCTGAGCAAGCAGCGCATGTTTAACTAACCTCTTCCGAGCTAGGAAGCGCATGGCGTGAATTCAACGTGAAACGTACGTGCCTGTTAGGCAGAAGGCGAGGGTTTCTGACGCACTTACGTCCATCTGCACCGCACGAGAGACGCACACGCGAAGGCAGGAGATGTCAGCCCTGCTCCAGCCACCCGCCGGAGGGCCTGCCAAGCAGCCAGGTTCCACAAACTCACACGAAACGGGCTGCTTGAGGAACACACTGCATTTCCAAATAACACGAGTTCCTCGAGCCACGCTCTACGCCTGCCTGCCACCTCTCCCTTGGGAATGTCCACGAGCAACACGGTCCTGGGTAGAGCTTCAAGCATCTCTGTCAGGCTGCACCACTTAACACGGTTTTGAGCCAGTGAGCAGAGCAGGAACGCTGCACCCTCTGGAGCTGCAGAGGCTGGCACATCTCTACTGCTATTTTAACTTGCTTCAACTGATATTTTATTTATTTTTTTTTTAAATTCTGCTTCTTTTCTTTGCGGAATAATCCAATTTGCTGTGTGGGTGTTTATAAATCACAGATGTGTACAAACTCTAGCTTCCTGAACACTACAAAGGCATTATATACATACTCTTACACCACAGCCTGCAGGACTACGTGCATCTCAAAAGACTGATGCTATCAAAGGTCACTTATTTCTTTTACAAAATACCAGTGTCTTGCTCTAACTGGCCACATTACCCTGTTTGCTGTAACTCTAAACCACAGTGAACAAAGAAGGTGAAAAGAATCTTTTCCTCTTCAAAATATAAATACACTGAAACCCCAGTAAAAAACTAAAACCAATCATAGAATAATTTTTAGTAATCTTTTTCCCCATCTTCCTAAGTTTCTGGAACACACTTACAAAGAGCAAAGGATTCAAGTGCTAATCTAAGTCACTCTTTCCTAGAAATCCATTTCCACAGCCAAGAAGTTACTCTACCACTGTACATTGGCTACATTTGAATCCTCAACGCAGTTCACGATTCAAACATCAGTATATTTCTTCTCATAAGGGAAAGTCGAAAGATAATACGCATTTTCAATTAAGGTGTATTTCTATAAAAATATTTGAATAGTTGCAGTAGAACCTTATTAATTTACTGCTGGCAACAAGTATAATCACTAAGTTTTCCTTGACCAGTACATTTTCTTTTTCTTTTTTTTTTTTAAAGAAAATAGTAAATAAACTCTAAGGTTTTAAGCACAGGGTAAAATATTAAGTATAAATCCTCAACAGATTAACACAAAGGAAGATTTCAGGAGTCAAGTAACCACGCATAATATTTAAGACAGTTCAAGAATCTAAAAATGAAAGCTAACATGACAAAGCACTATTATCTCCAGTGAGATGCAATCAAGAGTTCCTCTCCAAGCACTGGGAAGAAGCATAATCCTGGTATCAGTGCTAAGCATCAAGGTGAACAAATATAAATTTCCTAAGTCTTACTTGCTAACCAGCATCAGTCATTTTTTAATGTTCTGTACAGGTCTGTATTAGTTTTACCAGTCAACCAGCACTTGGAGGACTATACACAGGAGATGAATGTTAACTACAATGTATTATTGACTGACATGCCGCTATGCTGCAAAGGTTGAACATATCTGACATCCCTAGGCAGCAATTGTTGCCAGGGTTTTGAAAACCTGGAGTTCAAACAGTTCCCTACAGAAAATCAGGTAATTCCATTTGGTCTGAAAAATCACTTCTTCCCCTGTGACTTGTGAGATACAAATATTAGAGCTACTACAGGAACTGCAAAGAATCAGCCAAATCATTAATCACGTCTCAATGAAAAGTTTTTTTCATTTCAGAATTACCAGAAAGTCTCTTCTCCCAGCAACAATGCAAAACACTGTTAGTTGGATGCACCAGAAATCCCAGAACATACTCTTAATACCACAGCAAACCAAACATGACCACAGTGCTCACTACGGGGTTACAAAGCCAATCACCAAAGTCATCCCAGCAACAAATGCTACGAATGCTGCTGCAGTCGTTTACTTTCTGTGTAGACAGAGCCAAAACATTCACAGATGAAGAACACTACGATCAGTATTGAGATCTAAATAGCTTTGGCCAATATAAAGGGGAGAAAAGAACCTATCTACTTCTAACCATTTTCTGGCAGGAAATCGTCATACACACGCCCAACAAAAAGAATGCATTCCCAACTCAAAGAGTATTTTACTGGTTCCAATATATTGACAAAACTGAAGCGTGTTACAAGTACGTATTCGAAGTGCAAATTCAGCTGCCGTGGGTACATCTTAACAAGCAATTCTTGTGCTCACATTTTGTATGCCAAAGTCTGGCAATACCATATTGTAGTTGCAAAGTAACACTTAATTGATAAGATGTACCCATCAATTTGAAACACGTTATTGACTTGAGATTGGTTGCCATACCCTTTTCTGATCTAAGCTCTTCTGTCTCCTTCTTCAGTCTTTCAATATCTGTCAGCAGTTCCATGTTCTTCTTCTCAGATTCTTGCAATTTACTTCAAAAGAATACAAACAAAAAAACCTGTGTAAAGACTGTGAACTCACTACACACGTCACTCTTTTGTCCATCTTTGCATCTTGTTTAAAAATTATTTCTCAGCATGACATTCATGATGATACCCAATATCAGAAAGAATTCAGAAATCTATTGGGACCTGTTTAGTACCACATCTTAAAAAAAACCCACGACAACTGAACAAGTAATTAAGTGCCTCTGTTTACCCATAAAATAGGTTCACGTTCCTAATTCATGAGTAATTGTGTGAGCTTGTATCCTGTGACTGAGAAAAAAAGACATTTATTTTTAAGCTTAAAAATTGCTGTTTTCTTTTTTATTTGTTTATTTATTTACAGTTCACGGTGTCCGTGATACTAACAGTCTACGTTGAACTATCTTTCTTCTCAGTTACTTCAGTGCTTTCCAATTCACAGGTGAAATTAATACTGCTATGCAGTTCTACGAAACTTCTCATCCTTGCCTATCCAAGCAAGCACTAGTTCTCCTGTTCTTAGATGACCTACTGTGCTCCGGTCATCATGTTACCTGGCCTGAAAAATACCCAATTCAGGTAGACAAGGTATTTCCACCGTACGGAAAACATACTTGAATATCAGCTCTGTCCAGCTGCTTTCCTAAAGCTGCAAAACAAGTCAGTGCTCTGAGCTATGCTGCAGCTGGAGACCTAGAAATGGAACGTCTTCCTACTAATCCCTGCTTCCAGCATTCACCCAACTCAGAATAAATTCTGCTATTAGGTGGGGCAATGAAAGAGAGGTCTGAGGAAGGAATGAAAGAATTCAAAATCTGTCATAACCACATCTTCCTACTGTGCAAATCAGTAAGGAGTAATTCATTTTTGTCAGCTAATCCAACACACCTATCAATAAAACTGAAAACACCATGTTCTAAGTAAGACGTAAAACCAAAGTCTTCTTGCATTTGAACTTGTTATCACCACTAGAAGAGATTACGAAAGAGAAAAAGTGTCTTCCCTGAAGTCTTCGAGTTTCCAAATTTTCCCAGTAAGTGCTTTCAAAATGGAGAGAGATGGTCTTTTTTTCACAGTTGAATATAAGAAACTGGAATATCATTCATTATGAATTTTGACAGACAAGATAGCTAAAATCATGACGTTCCCTGGGATGCATCAAAGCAAATTTCGATCAGAACAATTTGGTCTTACCACTCTGTAGAGATGCAGGAAGCTTTGACTTTATTCAACTCATCCTGAATAGCCTGTTTGGCTCGGATTTCAGCATCAAGAGCAGATTGCAGTTCCAACCTCGCAGACATATCCAGTTTTGCAAAGCGGCGCATCTTCCAGGGCATGTCCTGGTACAGAATAAGAGAAGGGAGGAAAAAAAAGTACGAGTAAAGAAGGCTGAAAATGAGAAACGTAACTAACTTCAACTACTATATTTCTCAGTCTATTATGTTCTTAATGTAAGAGTTCATTAATTCCAAAGTACTCTAAAATTAAAAAGAGTATTGTTATTAGTATTATTGTTTTTAAACTCAATTACCGAATAGGCAAGATGAATGTCTTATGCTCTCATGACCTCAAAAGCAAAGAGATGTTGTGAATTCTAGTTTTGATGCGTCTCAATTTAAATGACAGCTCCAAAGGACATTCACATTTCAGAAATTAAAGACTTTCAGGCTTTCATGACCCAGAGCATAATTTTCCTTCAACAAATTCATATATGATTATAAAATAACTACTTGAACAGTAGCATATTATGAAGATATTGGTGATTAATTGATAAATAGTAAATTTGTTATGGAATTATTCAGAAGGGAAGCTCTACAGAGGTTTAACTTTTGACTCTTAACAGACTCTACAGTTTACTACTGCAGCTGAAACTATCAAATTAGTGTTTTTTTCAAAGAAAAAAAAAAATCTGACATATGGAAGCAGAGTCTTACTGTAGCTCTTGCACCCAAACTGGAGTTCCTCAGGGCTTCTAGTTCTTCTGTCATTTTAGAGGCCAAGGCTTGAAGATAACCTCGAGCATCTTTCTCATCACTTACCCTAAACAATTATGTAAGAAGAAAAAGGTGTTTTAAGCAAAGAATCTAAAGAAAAAAACAAAATAGCAACCAAACCCAGAAAAAAAAGCAGAATACAAAACAGAAAATCACAAAACGTATGGGAAGAAACGAACAAAAAAAAATTATACAGAAAACCACACAGAACTCTGCTGCTTTGCAGAGTTCCATTAAATAATACGCATCGCTAAAACAAGAAATAAAGATTGAAGAACTACGCACATAAGTAAAAAAAACATGTCTTGATGTAAATGTCAGCTACCTGAAATTGAGACTGTGGGAAAGAAACCTTTCAGGATTCAAATAATAAATTAAGACAAAATGTAGAATCAATAAACTACCACTTTAGCTACCCACATAATACTGGAACTAGCGGTTGACTACTGTATCAACTGACCGTGAGAACTAGTAGTAAGAATCAAATAGAGATTATTTCAGAAAATGCTAATTAAACAGGGAAAGTCTAATTCTAATGTTATTAAATAGCATAAGCCAGAAGAAGTGCTCTTCCCCCAAGCTTTCTTTCTACCAAGACATGCTTTCAGGGTGTAAAGACATCAAGGAGGAGACACATCTGTTTTTCAGATTCTTTGATCACCAGTTACAAAGAAAAAAATCCAGAACTTTCTATGCTTAATCACAGCAGAAGGTTCTTTCTTCACTTCGTCTCAGGTATTAACAGAGAAGTTGGTAAAAAAATACCTCACCAATACTAAGCACCTTATGAAAAACCTAAAATAAACAAACAGGAAAAGAAGAAATATTGAAACATCACCCCGTGTACACACACGCCCAGTTCTGAACATACTCGTCTCGCCCACAGAAGAAGTAACTCAGCTCTGCAACATCAGGACATACCCGAGCCTGTGAGCTGGTCTCACAGACACAGCATCTACCAACTCTAACCACAGGAATGTTCAAGTTGTGCTTTAAATAATGAACCTGTTTTAAATGAAGCAGGTTTTTTATGATTTATAGCAAAGTAGGAAAATAGCTTTTCTGTTTCATGAAAATTAATTTATCCTTGCTTCCTGATCTTTCCTTAGTAACTGTAATCCTGAGTGTGTTGGACTGGAGACGAGAGTTCTCGACCGTCAAATCTCTCTTGCAGTGACCTTTCTGCAGAAAGCGATTCCCCCTCCGTGCCTGGGAAGCCACCCACGTTCCTCTCGTTGATGCTGCAAGGTTCATGCATGCAGTGAATATAGATACGGTGCTACCTGCTAGCTTACCGTTAATTAAATAGAAATAATACCATGTTTCAACAAAGACCTCTCCGGGAGGCAAGAAATACAGAGAGCATGTCAGGGAGGAAGAGCTTTCGCAAGGGGGCCTTGGGGCAAGGTCACAAAGTGCAAGCTGTGGCCTAAACACCTGCAGGTGGCGGTGCAGTTTAAGATGTATGTAGGAAAGGCTGCTCTCACGCAGAGGAGGCTAATGCAAAACTTGCGACCGCTTGACTCGTAGAACCCAACAAGAAAAAGGAAGCACTTCATCTTGTCTCCTGCTTACAGCTGAGTTCAAGAGGTGGCAAGGAGCCTGGCGAAAGAACACGTCCTGACTGTTGAAGTCAGTGAGAGCTTTGATGTTATAACGAGTCACTGCTCTTTCCAAGTTACACCAGCTACCAACACACCTCAGAAGATCATCTAGTCCAACCCCCCTGCCAGAGCAGGATCACCTACAGTAGGTCACACAGGAACGCGTCCAGGCGGGTTTTGAATGTCTCCAGAGAAGGAGACTCCACAACCTCCATGGGCAGCCTGTGCCAGGGCTCTGGCACCCTCACCGTGAAAAAGTTTTTTCTAATATTTTTGTGGAACCTCCTATGTTCCAACTTGTACCCATTGCCCCTTGTCCTGTCATTGGACATCACTGAAAAGAGCCTGGCTCCGTCCTCCTGACACTCCCCTTTGACATATTTATAAACATTAATGAGGTCACCCCTCAGCCTCCTCTTCTCCAAGCTAAAGAGACCCAGCTCCTTCAGCCTTTCCTCATAAGGGAGATGTTCCACTCCCTTCATCATCTCTGTGGCTCTGCGCTGGACTCTCTCAAGCAGTTCCTCATCTCTTTTGAGTTGAGGGGCCCAGAGCTGGACACAATATTCCAGATGCGGCCTCACCAGGGCAGAGTAGAGGGGCAGGAGGACCTCTCTTGACCTACTTGCTACTCCCCTTCTAATACACCCCAGGATGCCATTGGCCTTCTTGGCCACGAGGGCACATTGCTGGCTCATGGCCATCCTGCTGTCCACCAGAACCCCCAGGTTCCTTTCCCCTGCGCTGCTCTCCAGCAGGGCAGCCCCCAACCTGTACTGGCAAAGCGTTCTGGATGACACATTTTGATAACTAAATACAGGTAATCTTGGCCTATACAAACCACTAAGGGTGTAAGAGTGGGGAAGAGATGTAAGAAGCAGCATGAGATGCCTTTGGGAGGGGCATGGTGGTGGTTCTACATAATTAAAGACAAAGTAAATAGAAAAGAGCGTAAGCAGGAACAAAAGCAATGTGAGGCTCTCAAGGTGAGCAAGTAAGTTTTCCTTATGTACAAAGAAGAGAAAAGACATGTAGGAATCAACATTTGATCTTCTCTTTTTTTAAAGACATGAAAAATCTTTGCATAAAAAAAGAGGCAATGTCAGATTAAAAGTAACATTCAATTGGTACCTTATTTTTCAGCTTTCCTAATTAAAGCTGAAAAAATTTAAATGTCCAAGTTGTTTGTCAATTTTATCATGCTATATAGGTCCTTCCCCACGGAAGGTGAGAGAACACTTGAGGTATTTGTTTTGTGATGTACAGAACCTTCAGGCTCTACGTAAAAGTCAAAAAGCTGCACATGCAAAAACCTCAGAGAGATGTCCCACAGAACACGCAGAAATCTAGAAAATGAAAACATACATGTAAAGTCAATTTTTGCAAAAATCTGTACTGAATGAAAGGAAACTCCTCGACTCTTTAGTAAATAAAAGCAGTAAAATTTGGAGCCGAGATACAGTTTTGTTGTCCACTAGATGGCAACATTCTCTTGATAATGAGATGCACTGATTAAATATTATGTGAACCCAGGACCTCTTAGGAGTTTCTCTGATTTATTACTTTTTTTCCTGGGGTTTTGTTCATTTTAGAAAAAGACAGAGCTAGAATGGTACATTTACACTTACTAACACTTCTCTCCTTGCCCCCCCTCTTACAGAGAGGCCTAACAATCGCAGCAGAAGACCTAAGGAAGAAAAGTTCTTTATGTTCCACCCAAACCCACTTCTTTCTTTACTGAAAATTTAGATTCAATTAACTGTTCTGTTTTCATATATAATGTATGGGTCCTCGCAAGCTTAGCTCATTAACTATAAAGAACCTAGAACAGCGAAATAGTAGAAACTCCTGTAAAATTGAATTTACCTTTTTGGTTGGAGCAAACATCTTAAAGCCCAGAGGCTTATGCCCAAGCTGCATTTTACTAGACAGAAGATCCTCAAGGAAGCCTGAGAATCGTGATTTCCAATATTCCTGTAGTTTCTCAATGCTTTTAAATTTCTGTCTTCGTATCACTCTGCTCAAAGCCTCCAACTTAATTTTTCTTTTTCCCCTGCCTTCTCCAACAAAGTTTGTTTTTTAAAACTACTTCTCTGAAAATTTGCAACAATTTACTCTGCTGCCAGACCCTGAAATTTCCCCCAACCTCCAGAATTTCTGTTTTAGGGAGAGTTAATTTCTTGTTATTCTTACCCCAAACACAACACACCTCCAAATTTTTCATGTTTTGAGTTTCTTACAACTGAATTTGCCCAGAATTTTTCCTAAACCCTTTCCACAATTTGCATGTGCTTTCTTCTGAGAGTAACCAGATCTCAAAAACACCCAAAAAAACTTAGGGGCTGTTTTTGTTCGATTTAGCATTTGGGGATGTTTTTTAGTTGGATGTTTCTTTTTAAATAAAATCAATTCTTAAGATAAAATCAAACACGGTACAGTTGATGGAGAAAATATCTAGTCAACAAGGAAACTATTAACACAGTCTTCTGGTGAACAACAGCTACAGATTCTGGCCAGCTGAACCTAAGCCTAACATCCACTCCATAGGTAAATCAGGTATGACTTAGTCCAGAAAAACATACTCAACAACACTGAATTCTTCATTTGAACTAGTTGTCCAGGTTTTCTTTTCAGTCAGTGGGGAGAAACTTCCACAACACTAGTCATGGATTTATTTCAGTTGTCTACTTTGGGACATCTAGAACCAGGTTATACGAATCCCTCCCAGAGAGACTAGTAAGTAAAGATTCCTACCGAGTACTCTCGGAATCACTACCAAGATTTCCATCGACCTCCTTTCTGCAACAGAAGTACAGTACTGTGGCTATTTAAAAGATTCCTTTTTAAAATGACTGCATTAACCTCCAATGCAATGAACCTCTTCCCCACCTCCCATGGGAAAATTTATAGCTGACTATAAAAGTCTCAATATTTCTTATTCTTGTCAAGGAATGATGAGTGACTTGGCTAATATCAACTTGTCAACAGGAAAGCTCCATTAAGGCTGCGCAATCTGTGAGCGTTTATTGTGTCCACATTAGAATTTGCAGTGAAAGTTTGAGTCAAGTGTTTATATTAAAATTTTGGTTATATTTATATAGATATTTATGGCATCTTGGGATAATAACAGCAAAAAATAAAAAGGCTTTTCTGTATCTGCCTTAAAAAAGATGCAAGAGAGGGCAGTAAGAGCGCAGGGAAAGGCCAAAGGGAACATGGTAGGCCATTAAAATTCCTCGGAAGTTATGAAATCTGAAAGAGATAGTAATTTAGAAGGGCCCAAAGAGTTGTGAAGAACGTGCCAATGTTAACTTTTCAAAATGTGCCTTTGAATTCTGGGGCAGATTTCCTGAGAAAGTTACCTGTTAGATGGCAAAGCACTCTGAGGAAATAATGGAGTCCTTGGGCCTGTGTTAAAGTAAAACAGGGCTAGAACAAATCCCTTGAACTACCACCAGCAGCTGAGCAAACCATTCACAAACCCAGTAATTAATTCCATTTACTGCCACCTACCCTTCATGAATTATTGTGCAAAAAAATGGTAGGCACCCCCCATTGTTTTTAAGAAGTGGAAAGTATATACCCAAAATACATATTTAAAAATAATTCTATGGGGAAAAATGTGTTTTGAAGAGGGAGTCTACAAGCTCTACCCTACTTTGTTAGCTCCAACACAAACCAGAGAAGGACCTGGCTTCAGTAAGCGGTGCTGAATTCTAAGGAGAACAGATGGACATGACCAGATTATCTGGGTAAAACATGGAAAATCTAAACACGATAAGAAAAAAATGTGAGCCAAGATAAGGCCTCACAGAGCTGGAAAAAAATTTAACATAACCAGAGAGAAGTATGGGGGGAAATTTGAGATGTGTACAGCGATTAAAAACTGGAACCAAGCCAGATTTTTTTAATCCTAATGTTTGCCCACAGTATACTTTTTTTTCCTCCTTTTCACATAATTCTTTAATTCTTAGTTCCTTCAGAAGACACTGCATTATCACAAGGGATCAGAAAAACAGTAGCTTTCATTCAGAAAGTTAGTCTTGCACGCTCCTGATATTACTCATTAAGCATAATTAGAGACAACAAAAAACTCAACGCCAAAGCTGCTTCAACCCCTCCAGTGACACCTCTAATACCTGCAAGATTCTTTCTCACATACCTAAACCATAGCAGTTGTACATCTTAAACACTCAAATAATTAAACTGGAGTAGGGACATTGGTACATTCCTGGTGTTAAGTAAAACAACCCACAGCTAATTCTGATTTGGCTTTTTCCAGAAGTGTCAAGTTTTATGACTGTTTTAACATGTCAATCTGAAAAAAGGGGGTTTGGTTACCTTGGGGCATTGAGACAGATAAGTACTACCTTAAAACAATATGGAATGTGATGTAATAGACTCAGATCTCTTGTCAGCCTGATTTTTTTCTGAATAAACATTTCTGATTGGCTAGAAATTAACTGTTCATTTGAACAACCTTTTTTTTTTTAAATTTGTGTGGTGACAGCTGTATGCCACACTCCTAGTTATGCGAGGCAAGATTTCAAAGGAACACACACAAAGTGGACCTGTTCAATTTTTTAACCTCTGCTATGAACACAACGCCTTGAGACATTGAGAACACAGATTGACAGTACATAATTCTATGTAACAAACACTTCCAGAAACCCAGGGGACAGCCCTTCTTGCTTGTTATGTATTGACACGGTTATATTCAAAAGCCATATTCTCTGTGTTTGGACAACAAAAATATACCGACGTTACAATACCAAACTACATTTCACTACAACAAATGTTTCCCATTTTTGCTTTAACACAACAAATTAGATTTTTTTCGTCAACCTCAAACAGGAAAAACGGGGGGGGGTGGAGGTGGAAGTGGAAAATAATCAAGTAATACACACACACACAGAAAAAATTAGTATATGACAATGAGATCTTCCCAGAAGTGGATGATCTGTAAAAAAAATGACTGGACGCAAACTGTTTTTGTACATCCCAAACACTGCAGTGGACCATAAAAGGGGAGGGGAGAGAAAGTGGCACGGAGAGAAGAAATAAAGGCCATCTAGATAAAACAATCTTTTCCTCTTAATAGTTTCAACTTGTTGTGGGTTTTTTTTTCCTTAATTTGTTAAAACTGAGCAGAAGACTTTAGAAACATAACGTCATTATTTAGCAGAAGTATTATTAGAAACATCACTTGACTGACTTTGTGGCAGTCTCAAATGCCCTCCTTGTGAAAAATTACATAAAAGTTGCACTGTGTTTATTTCATTCTGCCACATGTCAAACAGATGAAGGAAATTAATGCTGAGACACCCGTACTCTCAGCCACTGCTTTTCCCAGGCTTCTACCCTCTCGGAGGCGTGAGTTCAGCACATGACTCCTTCCAGGACTCTTCCAAAGCCACAAGCCACACCCGACGGCCCTGATTCTTCTGCACTTAAAAAAGTTGCATTCAGTAAGACATTTTCACTCTTCAGGAGGAACACAATTTTCCAGATTTGGATACTATTAAAACCCCAAGCAAAAATGCAGTGGAATCCCAGACGGGTGTGGGATTTCACCTAAGCTCTTGCAAGCGCCACGTGCAAAGGCGAAAACTCAGTAACAGCCTCACCACATACTGAGGGGATTCTGCAATGACATAAGAGCAGAGTATTCACCATTGGATGATCTCAGTAATTTGTGCCTCCCAGTGGGCCACGGACTCCTTTTTATCAGCCAGGTCTCTCATCTCTTCTTCCAGCTGCCGGTTATTCATACTCAGCCTCTCAAACATGGTGGTAAGCTGAATGAGAATTGAGACAACATGTTAGAGGTATAAGCTGCTGTAACTCCACCTCTGTGCAGACACAAAGCCACGTGTTCCCGTCTCCCACATCACGCACCTGCTTTAAAAATTGCCACTGTCCATCACAACAAACACCGTGTAACAACAAAACCCAGAATCTCTTCTCATGTATCACCGGAGCTGTACTGAAAGGCCCTTTTTAAGAACTAGTACTGCATTTTTGCTCTAACAAATTGATGAGTTTTCTTAAAAAGAGTCTCAAATACCTCTACAATCCTTAGAAGGTTTCTGCTTTGCACTGCATAGATGCAGGATGTTCGATACGGAAAAAAAACCAAACACGCCTACATTAAAAAAAGCAAAGCGAGGGCACAGAAATTGCTACAGCTCGGATCTGCCGAACCTCTCCCTTGTTCAGTACCCACGAAGGAGGAGAGGCTGGGCAGACACAGGTGCAAGTCAGTCCTGAGATTCTCCAGGCGTCTTACATTTCTCTATTTTTCATTTTACTTTCTTGCAGACAAGGAAATTGAAATTAAATGCACATCTGTGAGTACAATATGTTATACCTAGCAATTACCCTCTCACGCTCACACAACTGCCATTCATATGTGCACATTCTGCAAGACAAAAGGCCCAGCTAAACTGAGTTGGTATTGGGAACTAAACCTTCATTATGTTTAATAATTATTCAGAAAGTCAAACTGGCATCAGAGATCAGATAGACTTTATACAAAGCCCTGCTCAGAAGAATGAATCTCATGTGAAAGACTTCTTTTAGTATTGAAATATATTAAAAAATCAAAATGCCAAAAAAAAATATTTTAAATCAATTCTGCTTTTTACACCTCATTTGATTACACCACTCCATATTTATCATTTCAATAGGCTTATGATTTAAATATCCCTGGTTATTAAATGTCATTTGCCAAGAAAAATACAAAGCTATCCAAATTAGGAAAAAAGAGACCAAACAGAGAAACTATCAACAAAGTGACTACTCTTTTACTGTTCCTTGGACTAAGCCTGTATACAGGCATACACCATATGTGTCGTACACTGGTATGAAAATATACTTTAATTTGAACACGGACATGCAAACGTGCTCACTTTGAAGAACACGGTACTTTCATCATATTTTTAGAAAATTTAATGCATTACAAAAAGAATAGACAAGTTTAGCAAGACTTGGCTAATCCACGATGAACTTGAATAACCCGTCAAAATGAACAATACAGAAATAATCTAAATGCATGAAACAATTACTCCTGGCTCGACACACTTTAGTCAATACACCTGATCATTTCTATTTTTTTAGTATCGCAAGGTAACACTTCATCTCAATTGGTGGGAGGAGACCTGCTATTTCACAGTAATTGACATGCAAATATAAGTAATCACATTGTTAACTGTGTATTTCATATTTGGGTCATACAATGAAATAGTCTTTTGTTTTTCTTTTTTTTTTGCTTGAGGTATTTGCCAACATTAATCTTATCAAACTGTAAGACCACCTAACTCAATTCCTACACACAAATACACATAATGTATATATATCTATATATTCTCAAGTTCAGATGTATGTTGATGCTCTCTACACAAATCAAATATTAATCACCACTTTTTGTGTAAGATTAATTTGTGCTACCAGTAGAGAGTTAATAACAACCAGTACAACTTTACATCATCCAATCTGTACATAGTATACAACAGTTGTGAACTCAAGACTCAACTACTGGGCACTTACCTTATCAAGTTCATTTGAAAGTTTCTTGTTTTCCTCTGTTAGCAGAATCTTTTCTCGTTCATACTTCTGTTTGAACTCTGTTTCAAATTCCTCTCTCTCACTTTGGCTATGAAATAAAATGAAGTAGGATTAGAAAGGTTCCTATTCTAACACTCATCACACTATTCACTTAAATACACAAAGACCAGCGCACAGCGGAGCTGAAAGGGAAGTACTACACTGGTAATACCACAGCCTATTAAAACTAAGCAAGTAATACATTACACTACCATCTCCAAGACTCTAAGACAGTCTGTTGAATTTTAACATAAGACAATGATCTCTCCTTCAATATGCAATTAATAGAGCTCCACTGAGCTAACGTTTATCAAGCCACTTATCTGTATTTTATTATTTAAACGGATCCTTCAAACACTGAGCAGCTGTAACTCTACAGACTGAAGTGTGTGTCAATATTCTAAACCACCCAGGGTAATTTCCGAGCTCAAAGAAACTCTAGTTTAACTTAGACAATTCCATCTCGACAGGCAAAAATGATCACATGTGGAACCAAAACAAACAGAAGCTAAATTAGAGCACTTGGGGCTGGGTCTCTCATGAGAAAAGCTTATATAGGCCAGTCTTTGGACAATTTAGAAGAGCCAGAGGACACATTCCAACTGTTAATTCAGGTACCGTATACTTGCTACCAGCAAAGAGTGGGTAGAAAAACCTGTACACTCCTAACAACATCAGATTCTAGAGCAGGTTTGGCCCATTCTTTCTGAGCTGGTTTCAAAGCAGCTGCTTCCCCCAAACCTTCCCTTCTCCTGTGGGTGCTATTCAGTAGAAGAGAACTTCTGGGTGACTCTTGATTGACACAACTTTGATCATGCACAGTGAATAAATATAAGAATCCCCAAATAAATGAAGCTGCAGGTCCTCTGTCTGCCAAAAAACATAATTTCCTTACAATGGTGTACGACAATATTTTAGATGTATAGCTTCCACCTCGCATCCACTCTTCAGAGACTCACTCCACTTGCATCTTGTATTCAGTGTTTCATCCATTAATCCAGTTAATTTGCACAAAGTTTGTCATTTGGCTGATGGAACTATACTATAAATGTCACAGATACCGAAAATACCATTCAGCAAATACGACTGTGCAGCCTTAAAAGGTTTGAAAAAGTGCCCAATATAACAGATTAACTCTGTAAAAATAAAATGCAGGGGAAACCTTGTTTTGAGCATCATAATTTTTTTTTTGCTGGATACTGCTCAGAATTTTACATTGTGCAACAGATGAATGACACCCTTGCTTTGTCTTCTGAGATGCAGAACTACTGCAACTGCCAAATTGAGAGAAAACCCTTAAAACATGAGAAGTGCCAGTGGTTACAGCAAACCCAGCTAAGAGTAATGCTGGTTTGAATTTCCTACTCCTAATTTGAAATTCATTTAGTGCTGCAACCACCCTTTGAAATCTAGTACAGCATGTTAGACTCCTGGTGAAATTCTATGTTGCTAGGCATCCTTTGAAACATAACACTACATCCTAGTAAAGTAACATACTACCCTTGCTGTTTAAACGCCAAGTTTGAAATTCACCACCACTTCTTTTCTATATCAACAGATTCCATGCATATGATGAGCAGTCTGGGGAAAAGGCAGGAAGAGATTAAAGCACTGGCTGTCAGGGGAATTAATAACACGTCCTGCTTCTGTTTGCAAGGCATAGATTCAAAGCTAATTTCACAGACAGTAGACTGAACTAATTTTTAATTCATTTATTTCTCTTACTTAGCTTTTCTGGTTTTACAGTTTTGTTTAGCCTTTTTTTATTCGTATTTGTCTAAAATTCGTTCCTTTAAGGCTTTAAGGCTCTAAGCAGCCATAAACGGTGGTGGATTAAGGAAGTTCTGGACTGGTAAAAGAGTCCAACTTATTTGTAGTTTTCTGTATTTTACGCTCTTAATTCAACTGGTGACTGTCACTAAAGCAGTAAATCAGACTTCTATAGCATAATACAGAAATGAAGATAAATCTTAAGCAGAGGAAAATCTGAGTATAACCTACCATACCCAACTCAGCAAACCAGAGAACTGTGTCAGGCTCCACAGGCATACCTTGGACAACCAGAAAGCTCAAAATAACACATTTGCTTTGAAGCCTGACATCCTCCTCTCCTATCAAGCTTTCTCTCTCATCTAAAATTTAGCTACGTATCCGTTCTTCAAGTTGGAGCAATCATGCATGATCCAGCTTCCTTTTAATCAGTAAAGCAGTAGCAAACCACATGCAAGTAACGTGAAATACAGCTTTATGGTATCACTTTGTCACTCCAGCTCTTTATTGCGGCTGCACAAAGTCGAGAAACATTTTATCTTTCTGCTTTGAAACCAAGAAAAGTAGACCTGAAACAAACACCAGCCCCCAGGCTGCTTCCTATCACACAATTTAAAAGCAGCAAACACTGTTTTATAAAGCTCTCTGCTTTATAAATCTGTCAGTAAATGATGGGCTTAAAAAAACCTTTTTGAAGCATGATTTATTTTACACCGTTTTTTGCACCTTCTGAAATATTTTATAATGACAATTCTAAGAAATGGAATATCATGCTACACAGATCCCTGGCCTGATACTGTATTCCTGTGATCCTCATATTAATAGCATGCATTTCATAGACTTTAGCAAAGGGTGATCATTTTGCACAGAAAGGTAGTTTCTCTCCCTTGAAGACTTATTGAAACGGCGTATGTTAGAAAGTTTTAAATCTGAAGGAAACAAAAGAACAAATACCTGTTTTAAAAATGAAACTGAAACCCTCAACATATAATTTACATAAAGGACACACAGATTTTGACCAAGTTCCTACTGACCTTTTATTAGAATAATGTATGTAATTCAGTGTACACTGTAGCTCTTACCAAGGTGACAACATCCTCTCAACAAAACCTTTCTGCACTCAAGATTATTCTTTGATTACTATTTTTTTTTTGCCAAGTTGTATACGCACACTTCAACGCCACGCACGCCCCAAGCCTATTGTTGAAGTAATTTCACTTACTTCAGCATAAAGCCTCCAGGTGCTTCCTTTTCAACACATACACTGACTGCCTGACTCACAAAAATCTTTGCGTGCCTGATTACAAAAGCTAAAACCAGTATATGTAAGCAGAAACAAACAAACAAAACCAGTCCATGTTGTCTCAGGAAAAACTACCAAATACTGAGAACTGAGCAACAAAAGCACTTCCTCCGTTCCTAATATTTAACAGTGGACTTCTGCATTTCTGTGGAGTCCTAATACTTGCATGAGATTCTGCAGATCTGTTTAACAAAACCCAATTAAATCAGGTCTTCATTCATCACTCATCATGTGCCTCCTGCACATTTGACTATGCACGATGCTGAAGCCCTTCTTATTAAGAGCCAAATGTTGGCTACTGGTTACGTGACACATTTCTGTTCACATTTTAAAATGTTCTCTTACACCAGCACTTGAAATACATCCAGTAACACATGGTTACGTCAGCACTTGCTTTAGATTTGCCCCTAGTTCATTTTTTATGTACAGAGGGAAACTAGATAGAAAGAAGGTTTATGAACTAGCTGGCATGAAGCAGATCAGCATCGTTAGGCTATTTGTTATTTCACTAGATGGGCATCTGGTCAGAAGTTCTGCAGCTGTACAACAGAATGGTTCTGATAAATCTCCACAGAGTTTTTGGTCTGGTCAGTGTTTGGAGGTATGATCTTCAGCAACAGCTTAGCCTGAAGAAAGAGGTATTAAGTAATTTTTTACTGAATATTCCTCTGAGACACTAGTGGACTGACACAGCATGAGGAGTATCATACTACCACCTTTACACATTACAAGCGTGGCGTGTGTGCATTTGTAACTCATAGCTCAGCAAGCCCATTAAGTGTGGTACAATGAAAACACGCTGCTCGTGCAAGTTTAACCTCTCGGCCTACAACAAAGCAGGGAACTACTGTGTTACTACGTCCAGCCTACAAATAGCTGTATGCCAGGAAAAAGAAACAGTTCATCCACCATGTTCTAGGCTGTATGATCGACTTCCCCAGAGAAGCCATGCTTCCCCTTCTACTTGAATAAGCTTTTTTTAAAAAAATTCTTTATTCTATTTACTATTTGTATTTATGGACTCACTATAGTTTGGCTAAGCTTTCAGCAGGTTTTTCTAATATGCTATCCTAATAGTGAAAAGAAGCATCTATATTAGTGTGTATAAAGCACTCTGCATTTTTTATGAATGAAAATGAACACCCACACTATCCAACAGAAAAACTTGTTTTTATTGATGAACACCCCAAGGAACATCCTCAAGGCCAGTTATAAGCTCCACCACGTGGGAGAGAAAAAAAAGCAGGTCTCTGACAAATTACCATGTCAGAAGAGATAAAGCAGCTTAGGCCCACAGTAGTCTGATGACCGATGCTAACACTGGATGGAACCCAGCACGGATTAGCCTTAGTCCGCATTAAGTGACTGTTCCTGTGCTGGCAGAAATGTAAGCAACAGCTGATCTCTAACACATTAGTTTTGCATCAAAAGATGAAAATACCAAACAGAAAAAAAAAAAAAAAAGTCAAGAAATGCTCTTTTCAACGTCGACATAAGCTTCAGGGGTTGATTTACCCACAACTCAAGTTACATACCTCGGAATGGTCAGCCAGTGCAGGAATTCTGGTGCAAAATTAACTGTTTCAGTGCAGGGACATGAATTTTTTTTATTTATTCTGTCTTAATTTTGAAGACAACTGTTTTCAACTGTTTTCAGCCAAAATGCACTTGTCTGCACTATAATTAAGGAAGCGACAGTGTGTTTGGAAACATACCAGGAGACTTCAAAAGGTATTTTGAGCTTAAAGGTACATTTCACATGATACTCACTTTTCTCTTCTGGTTTTCTCCAACTTGTCTTTCAAAATCATGATCTCCTTCTTGAGGGCAAGCTGCTGGCTCTCTGCATCCCGCAGTTCTTTCTTCAGACTTTTTATTTCATTAGCATGCATTATTTCACGTTTAGATAGCTCCTCTTCATAGAAAACACTTTTCTTTTCCAGGTCTGCCTTTAACTTAGTGATCTCTTGCTGGTGTTCTATACTGCTTACCCCAGGTGAGCGACCAACCTGTTTTTGCTAAAATAAACAGCCTCAAGTCAGCACTCAAGATTGCTTCAAATGATGCTTAATAACAACTAAATATTTTTAATTCTATGTTTAGGAAATATCCCACTACAGATTTAAGTTAAAGACATCTTTTTAAAAAAATTTGTTAGAGTATAAATCATGAACTGTACTCTTTACCACTTTGTGATTTAAATGCAGTTTATCAAGCCATCATCAGCTTAAACATCTCCGGCCACATTCTGACTCTTCTTATACACAGCCAGAAAGTGGCCACGGAATTGTAAGATTTTTATGCTCCCACTGACGCAGTTGACAGCAACAAATTCAAGAGACTTTCAGGAATACAGAATAAGGACTCCAATATACGGTCTATCTATTTTAAAACACAAACTGTTTGTGGAAAAGCTATACTAAGAAAAGCAGAGGCTTAACTGAAGACTAGCCTCTAGCTACAGAAACACTATATGGATTGTATCAGTCGGGAGGGAAACTAGACCTATTTTACTTAAATTGACCACTTCCATCATGGTGGATTAATAGGAAAAACAAGCTTTAAACAATAAGAGTAATTACTTCACTTTTGGCAGCTGTATAGCTCTCTTAGTGAGGTCTTCTGGCATTTCAATAGTCTTTACACATGGCTTCAGGATACATACACATTTGCACCAAATGCTGCACTCACTAAACTCAATGTCCTGCCATAACGTAGAGGAGGAGCAAGATCAGGTTCAAAATGAGATAGTGGCATGGCATGCACTGAAATCCAAGTATGGAAATACCTCTCAATGTAAACATATGTATAAGCTGGCTTGGAATTTTTTCTACTTTAAAAAACACGTAACTAAAGGAAGTCTAAGGAAAGGAAATCACTTAATGAAAACACTGCATTTTGAGAAAGTGCAGGTAATGGGCAAACCTACTTCCTTTGTTGGGGGGGCACTGTCTCACACCTTTAGGAGGATTGAAGATATTTTGCTAATTATACCTCCATTCTTACCATGAGATATTATAATCCTCTCAAATCACCCTTAATAAAAGATGGTTTTGGTAATTTTCTTTTGCCGATCTATCACTGGACTTTAAGAGCTAAATGTCATTGTAGAACATTCAGATGAGCTGAATTTCTACCATGACGAATTCTATGAGAAAGCTGGGCCTTGCTGCTTGTGTCAGTAGAACACCACAAACCCCCCCAAATATGAGTCAGATGCACGCTGCTACCACATTGTTTTCTCTAACTCATCAAAACAATCAGGGGTTTTGATTCAAGAGTAAATTCCTGCCCTTAGGATACAGAATGGTAAATTGGAGAAAGAAGATGCCATCCTAATAGATGATGGTTTGCAGAAAGAAAGATTAAAAGAAAAAAAAAAAAGAAGGAAATAATGGAATTTTCTTTCATGCACAGGCAGTTAACTACTGAACCTATTTGCTATTGCCTAAGACGACAAACTGCCTACTCGTATATGGCATTGGAGCCCACAAAAATCTAGGCTTTGCAACATCATCTATCAGGTAAAATGTCTTAGTGGTATTTCACACTTTTTTCCACACCAAAAAGATACTACTAAGAGCATAAGAGAGATGGTGCAGCAGAAAAGAAAGCTAGATGGTACTGTGCAGTGGCTTACAGAACTAGAGCAATTCAGCAAATGGGGAATATACTCTCAACTGATGTAAGCACAAATTCCAAATAGGTGTTTTCATACGTGCCTGTTTCAAATGGACAAATGGTGCTACTGAGACCTAATGCATCTCTTGGCACACAACGCGTTGGATGCTGTTTAATGCAGCCCAGGCTGCAGTTTGCCCTCCTGGCTGCCAGGGCTTACTGCTGACTCATACCGAGCTTGATTTGTCTGAAACTCCAAATACATGACGGCCACCGGATCTCCTTTGTCCACACACTGACTGAGGGCTCGGCACAACCCCAGCAGGTGAGCGCGGCAGGACTTGGTGGGACAGAAGGTACGCTGCCTTCCTGCCAGAAGGCTCTGCTTCATCCACGAGCTCACTGACCTTACTTCTTTACTACAGCCTCTATGCCTTTCCTAAGGGATTTGCTTCCACCCCTCTGCATCTCCCGGGAGATCTTCTGGAAGCGAGTTACGGATGCACAGGGCGCACATCTCGGCCAGCAGTCCTCCTGCTTCTCAACCAAGTTCCTTCAGAAACTCCTTGGTGAGGCCACAGCACCAGGTGACACCACATCTGACCCACCTGCCAGCTCTCCCGCTTCCTGCACATCCTGCTCAGGCTGATCCAGCTCACCTGAGCAACCTGCTGCAACGAGCACACTCTGTGTGGGGATCTCTCCTGCATCAGCAGGGAAGTCTGACACACCGAAAATTTCACCAGCGCTTCTGCCACAGCCCTAGCAACTCAGAGATTACCTTTTTCACCCCCGTCAACACACAGCCCTGCAAGTTTCCTAAGGTGGTTTTCTGATTTAAAAACTTCTCATGATCACTCTGAGCATCCTTTACAAAGCGCTCTCTGAATTTATTTAGCCCTTGATATCCCGTTTATACTCAACCCACCATTTTTTATAGGCTTTTCTGTTCTACTCATTGGGAGATACTTTCCTCTTTTCTTTAAACATTGACCTTTCTCTATGATAGCCTCCTGAACCTAAGGAGCCACACAGAGCTTTTACCGAATGGACAATGCAGCATCACAACTGCTCCTGACCCAAAGTGTGCTTATTGTGCTGTGAAATATCGCTAAGCCTCTTCTGATAAATTTGCCCCACTGTTATAAATCAGCATATCAGTTATTCACAACAGATCTCCAGTAAATTCTTCTCGCCTCTTAAATTGTCATACAAACTCTTTGCTGAGGATGAAGATTCATGAGAGGAGAAGAAAGAGAAATTCATTCTCTGACAACAATTTGAATGCACAGCAGTAGTTACTTTACAAATTCAAACTTTATACTGAATGGATTTCCTTACTTTCAAATGATGGAAGGCAAAATAAAAGATTGTTTGCAATAAATCCACACATTTTCTGTGCAGTGACTTAATGTTCACAAATGTTCCAGAGCATTCTAAAAAAAAAACCCACCACACCAAACCCCAAAACTACTATTCATGTAAATCAAGCCTAGAATAGGCCTAATCTGACATTTTCCACAAAACGTTTAGAATTATCCCACTGGATGAAACATTGGAAACAGGGTTTTGTTGTAAATGACCAGCAATCCTCATGTGGAAGCGAAAAACTTTCTCATTCAATTTTTCAGAAAGTCTGATTTCTTCAGAGCACTGTAAAACCCTAAATCACGGAATAAAATAAGAGCCAACATTCTTGGTTTACATAAATTTCTGCTCCTAAAAACACATACATGTGTGAGCAATCTCATCAATATAAACAAAGTCTTTATGGCCAACGCTGTTCTTGTGCAAAAATGTCTCAATGCCTGGCTGAGAAGCAGAAAACACTAAAACTTTTCCTCTACAGTTACATCAGTTGACATCTATTGTGGAAGAAACCATCTCTCAAGTGACACAGTTTGGAACAATGCTGTGCCCCAAACACCTATACAGAAAGCTGCATAAGCTGCAGGTTTATCTTCAAATACTCAACCACCCTACACCAGAAAATCACAAAACACTTCTAACACGTAAAGTTAAACAAAGTAGTAAGTGAAGCAATTTGGTAAGAAATCGTCAAGTATTAAGAAATACCACAGGGAGCAGTGAATACACTGGCCTGAAAAGTGCATTAGGGAAGTATTCACTGTTCTGGACAACAACATGATAAATGCTTGCATTAATATTCAGCATCAGTCAAAGTGACAAATCAACAATACCTTATCGTTCTCCACTTCAAATCAAACAAACAGATCCAAGTCCTAGTTGACCAGTAAGTTTTCAGGTGTTAATATCAAAAGAGACTAACCTTTAGCCCTTCTACTTCACTTTCCAACTGTTTAGAGTACTGTTCGCTCCTCTCTCGCAGTTTCCTGTCTTTGGATGCCTCAGCAGCTGCGGCTTCAGCTTGGACTTCCAGCTACAAAAGTATACACGTTTTCAATAGGTAGGATTATTCTTTTTTTTTTTCCCCAAAAAAATCTATTGATGATTTTCAATATAAGAGATACATCTTCAGCACTAAATAAAACGCTTCAAATTCTTAGAAAACAAAATCAGTACTGTTTGAAACAACAATCAAAGAGTTAAAGATTTACAGAAAACACAGAAATTACTTTGTCAGAAATCCTTACATATAACCACTATTTCATATATTCTAAAGAGTCTTCTCACCACTTACTTCTTTTTTAAGTCTCTCTGTTCTGCGTAACTCTTGCCTTAAACTTTCTACTTTTTGCATCACCACTTCCATTTCTTCCTCCTTATCTCGGAGCTGGCGGGCAAGCTTTTGTTTTTGAGAGTGCAAGTCTGTCAGCCGCTCGTTCATCTCTGAGAACTCCTGCATTGCCAATTTCCGCTGGCTGTGTGCATCTTTCAGCTCTTTGGCTTGGGATTTTAATCTGTCACTAGACTCTGCCAGTTCCTACAGTTTAAAAAAAGAATTAAGTAATAAACCTAGAAAGCTGCAAGGCCAATTCTGTCTTTGGATGCACATCTAACACCTTCTCCAGAGTGAACAGAAACTACATATTCATTTCTTTTCATGAATGCATCTACCATACAGACTGGATGCCTCTCTAAATAAGAGAAGAGGCCAGGTTTTACACTCTATTAAAAACTGCATAAACGTAACCAAGTAGGGATTTACTCCATCATTATAGGTTAAACACAAAGGCTTTCAAGCACTTGCATTAAAATATAAAAATACTGTGCTTTCTTTATTAAAAAATGCCATTAGCATAGCTTTTTCCAGAACTACTTACATGAATAAGAAGAACAGCGCTTATCTCAACTGTTAAATGATTTTAAAAAGTTCTTGCATTAGCTGAATGGAAAACTACGCTGTAGGAAAATTCCTGCTTCAGAAGCTTTTGAAAACTGACCTGCGATGGCGACTATGATTTCCACACGCTACACCACAACACCAAATATTACAGAAAGTTTCAGGCAACAAAACACTGCAGCGATTAACAGCAATATATGATAAAAGAACCCACATGACCATGTAACACTGCCAGTGCTGTGATAACTCTACAGCACGACACCTTCACAAAGCTTGCTGTGTCCTAGAGCTGTGCTACTGCACTACGAATGTGGGACCACAGCAGTTTAAATGGTTTAAGGACAGTTCAGCCAAACCAAAGGAGAGCAAAGAAGCAAGGAAAAGTGAGTCTAAGGCTGAAAAGAGGAGCGCAAGGAAGAATTAGTATTGGGCACTGTTGACATCTACACAAATTTAAAAGTGTTTTCTACAGTTGTTAAAAAAAAGGTGCTGATCACTACAAGTTGGTTTAGAAGAAGGATGGTCTTTCTTGTACAAACTAGCAGCTTTTGGGGTTTTAAGAGCCTTAAGAGTTAAAAGAAACTGTTAAACAGAGCTGGTGCATCAACACTGAGTGTGGACTCTAAAATACTGGGCCAATATAACCACAATGAGAAACAAGCTAATGTATTTCACACTTGATTACAGGTTGATTTAACCACAAATACAAAAAAATGAGTCATCAAAGGCAGTATGTTATAAACAACAAGGAATCAGGGAGACAGAGAAGAGGAAATAACACCCCGTATTCTTTAACTGTAGTTATTGCGATTTACTTTTAAGTCTTCACATTTGGGCAATTTTTCACATCTCTCTTCAGGAAAGACTTCTGTGATACATCCTTGACACCATATTCTTAACATTTTTCCCCTGCTACAGCTTCACCCATACCTCAGATTAAATTAGTTGTCTGGAATAGTTCTTCTCTACTCTGTCTTCTAAGCACTACCATTATGACCTTAATCTGAAGCTATAAAACCTTCTTTGCAGCCACCACGTAATTTGGATCACGGAGCTGGTCACTATCTGGAAACAGTCACTTAGGACCACCTAGCAGTTGTATATACAATGCGTTAAATAATGTCCTTGTCTTCAAAAATGAGATAAAAAGCAAACTAGGTCACTCCGCACATGCGTTGTCTGCTCATTAATTGTACACTTGAAAGTTATTTCAAGTAAAATGAACAAAAATAAAATAGTCTTTTGGGTTTAGAAGACTTGCTGACAAAATGCTTTTACCTTGTTAAGATCCTCTCTCTCTTGCTTCAGCGTTCTGACCTGTTTCTCAAAAGCCTTGATTTGTCTGGAAGCATCATCCAACTCCCGCCTTGCAGTGCTGGCCTCCTCCAGTTGCTGCTCTAGCTGACCAGAATCTAGAAAGAGCATCAGACTTCTAAATATGTTAACGAAAAAAAAATATCTTTGTCCTAGAATAGTGTGGTCCAACTGCTTGGAACCCTTTCAGTATTTGTTCTGTTTCCGTTTAATCACAAAATAATGCAATTCTTATCTGGTTTTTAAATAGGGAGTAGGTTATTTCAACTGCCATTATGTACTTTTAACGGAACAGAGTAAAAGGTCACAGCTTGCTGCAAAACAACACATAAAAGGGCAACAATTTGTCTTTCCACATTAAAATAATCATGCACTATACATAATTCTGCAATGTATGCTTTCACATGACCTATACATTAGACTTTTACACACTGTAATGTAACATATAATGCAACTTTTACTACACTGTAATTACAAACAGTCTCCCTCCTCCCTCTCAGATGCCCCCTGAAAGAAACAGTAAAAGTAACAGGTCACTCAAGAGCTGGCAAGCATTCTCCCTTTGACACACTTAAAATGAACTTCTGATTATTTTACTTTTTCCCAGTGTGAAGACTACTTGTGTTTATGTGATCTGCTTTACTGCTACTATAAATACAGAAAAACTATTACAGTTGTTCTCTTACCAATCGTCAGGTACACAACGACAGTACACTTCTATGCCACAGCTAAAAAACATCACACAGAATCACAGAATATCTTAGGCTGGAAGGGACCTTAGAGATCATCTAATCCAACCTCCCTGCCATGGGCAGGGACGCCTCTCTACTAGATCAGGCTGCTCAAGGCCTCAGCCAACCTGGCCTTGAACACCTCCAGGGAGGGAGCAGCCACAGCCTCTCTGGACAATTTATTCCAGAGTCTTGCCACCCTCGTACTGAACAATTTCTTCTAAGATCCAATCTAAACCTGTTTTCCTTCAATTTAAATCCATTTCCCCCTGTCCTGCCACTGGACACTCCTGTAAGAAGTCCCTCCCCAGCCTTCCTGTAGGATCCCGTCAGGTACTGGAAGGCAGTTCTAAGGCCCCCCAGAATCTTCTCTTCTCCAGGCTGAACAATCTCAGCTCCCTCAGCCTATCAATACATTCAAATGTTCCATCATGAAAAGTTTAAATCCTGACACCTGAAAATTTCTAGCTAGTGGGTGGGGTTTTTTTTCCCTCCTAGTCCTTCACTTAAAAATTAAAACCAAGATGTACATGAAGGTAAGTGAACTTCAAGTTCTATGAAATCCTTGGACATTTTTCCTTTGATTTCAGTCACGGTAAGTCTTCAGACCATATGTATTTACCCACAGAGCAGGACCCCATCTATACTCTTAATAAGACCCTTTTACTACATTTTCATAAATGCAACCCTAAAAGATCGTCTCTTGGAGAAATCAAATGGAAAACCACATATACTTCTAAGAGCTGTAATGTCTGAAACGCAAGAATCTTATAAGCAAATTAATACTATCAGCTTGTACCCAGACAAATATCCATTATTGTTTTAATTCATTGACTCTTGTTTAAAAAATTCAAAAGAAAGCATTTAAACAAGAGATGTAGCTCAAAGCCAGAAATTACTAACTGCTTCATGTAGTCTACTCTGAAGTCACCAGCAAAAAAAGAAAGTTTATATATGGCTCTGCTGAGCCAAGATAAATCTCTCTTCCGTGCATGAACTACTTTGTTCCACAGCTCTGTTTTCTTCTTCCATCGCTGTCCTTTACATATTTGGCAATATTAAAGATTCCTCAAAGTTTTCTCCTATGTAACAAAAATTACAACTTTGACCCCAAAAATTGAAAGCATATGCTAGCTTCTCATTTCCTGGAAAACCAGATAGACAAGAAAAATGTATTTTTCTAAGGTCCCCCAGGTGACACTCCTGAATTCGATGCAATTTCATGTTCATTTTTTATTAACATTTTAAGCAGGTGTTTACTCTTACAGCTCCGGAAGAGGCAGTAAAACAGGTTAAAGAATATAACCAAAAGCTAGTTGTGATATATGTGTGGTACATGGTAATTTTTCATTTCGTCACCCTAGTTGTTGCTAACATTTTAGCTAATATATGCAAACACTCACTGTAGGAAGTTATTTGGCCTTACATGTCCAAGAGATGAGCCCAAAGCATAAAGGTCCACTCTGCACCCGAAATGAACCTTCTTAAAGTTCATCAGATCTAGATTTGGAAATTTACATATTTTAAAGGCCCACACAACTTGGAGTTAGCTCCCCTAAATTTGGAAGCATTTCGACATGATCAGGTTTGTGCCTGTATTCTGTCATGAACTCTGCTTTAAAACCTATCTCACAAAAAAACCGATCCAAAACATAAAAATCAAGCAAAATACAACATTCTCTTTTCCTAATGTTGTCATATTAGCTTGTATTAGTTACAATTCAAGGCACAAATGAGTGTCTTCTAACTAACGGCTTTGCTGTCTGGATCAGACAAGTCATTCAAGTATATATTGAGAAAAATAATGTGGATTAGACAATTCTACATCTTCCTCATTTGATCATGCTATTCACTTCCGAGCCAAAAAACAAACGCACGTATTGTATCTAGAAATAAATATGCAAATATATATGCAGCATGAAGCAGAAAATTCTTAATGGAAAATCTTCTCAATATTAACCGCCTTCATATGACATTGACTTGTATTAAACTCGAAAAGAGGAGTCAGTTGTGTTGGGGAATGTTCCCCCATCATTTTTATTTTTTTTCATTACCAAAAGGACAGAATAATACCATCAACGATGAACTAAAATCTAAGTTGCAGCTCAGCAGTCGAGAATAAAATACAACTTAAAGCTGATCCTGATGCTTTTCTATGAAGGGCTGATCCCGTTTCAAAAGCTGTTCTCGTAGCTGTTGCTTTTCAGTGGTCTCAAAGAGCCAAACCCAGAGCTGCAGATTGCTGCCGAACAGACATTTCTGATCGTGTTGTCTTTTTCCCTCACTACAGCAGCAAGTGGAGGGACATTTGGCTGGAGAGAAACTTCACAAAAACCTTTGTACTGACACAGCGCCAACGTGGCATCGCTCAAATCAGTGATCCTCCCTGAGCTAGTTAAGCCGTGCTCACATCCAAAAATAATGCTTATGGTACAAATCAAAACTGCTGCATCATGCCAGAGCAGCCATCCAACTGTATATCTGTAACAGACCTTTTTCAGACTACACAATTTTAACAGCAAACCATCTATGTGCTGCAGCCTCCCCTCACTCACAGCGTGCTGCGGTCTCACCACACAGCAGCGGAGTCCAAACACACCAACTAAAACGTCTGGAAGTTGAGGTCCAGTTACTCTTTCTGTGGGTGTCACTGCTGGCATTCCTGACGCTTTCAGGAACAGAACGAAGCCTTTTCACAAATACAAACCAGAACCAATCTTTTTTGTAGTCTCCTCCAACCTTTCTCACTGTTTTTTGCTGGTTCCCTGTCCCCCTCCCTTGCCACAGGCAAGACACGGACATCATGTAATAGAGATCCACCTACCACTACCTGCATCTGATTTTTCTTGCACATAAAATGAAGACATTCTTCTATCTGGATTGACAAGAGGAAACAGATTTGTCCTCCCTGTTTCTACAGTTCTACTCCTACTGTCTCTGTAAGTCTTGCTAATTTTCCTAAACAAAAAATATCTTGCAAAACTTCCTTTCTTTCTCTTTGAAGCTGACTGCTTTCAAGATCCTATTTTGAAGAAACCACTATGGAGCTGGATAGCAGAAGTCCTATGCTATGAATCAGTACCAGAAAATTTTCTTTAACTTAATTCTGAGCATCAAATCAAGAATACTGAATATTAGTATTAGTAGCTAGCCTTTAAAAAGTAGACTAAAAAGATATTAGCTAACCAGACAGAAAATTGGTTCACTAACAGCTATCAACATGGTGGTGCAACAGAAGCTCTCCCTCTGGAAGTTCTTAAAACATGAATTGCCAGAATCTGGGAGAGTAAGGCTGGAAAAAGTCAGATTTAGATATATCGGATTTCTTAGAATCTTTCCCTAAATGCCTCAGGTAGCCTCTGTAAAGACACAGGATACTGGGTATCTTTGCTTTTGACTAGGTTGGGAGTTGTCAAGAAAGGCAGTATGACATGAAGGAATTCAGCTCTTTATCTGCAGTTTTCAAACTGAGTACAGAGATACCTGATAGCCAAATCATTAGTTACCATAAAATCTTCAAGAACTCTCAGAAGCAAAGGAATTAAATGGAAAGGAAATAAACGTTCAGTTTTATAAGAAATGATAGGTCACTGACAGAAGGGCTGAGAGGTGGATTTCCCCTCTCCATCTCCCTTTCCTCATATGCTTCTATTGCCCACCTTGCACTGATTTATCAGATCAAAAGTTGATTAAATTCTCTGTATCTAGATAGCTCTTTCTCTGTTTAATTGATTGAATTCAAGTCAAGACACAGACCAGGGCACATATAGACAGAGCATGGGCCACAGAGCCGTGAGTTGCACCTATTTTGGTGGCACAGTTTTGTTTGGTCTGTTCTGTTGCTCGTGGAAGTGTGGCCTCATAGCCCATAGTGTGTCCTCCCATGGAACACACCCCTCCCTACTCCCTGCCACTAGAAAACTCACTATCACTGTAGTTTTCTCAGTATCACTGTAGCTTCATGCACACAGTTCACCTCCCAAGACAACCACTTCTTCTAAAAGTCACACTCCAAGTGAATACTCATAAAATCACATCTCTGCTTTGAACCAGCTTTTATTCCACATCCAGTTATAAGGCACTAAGCAAGAACACGCTATAAACCTCTGCGGTTACAAAGAAAATATAATCAGGAACTTGGGCCTTCCAAGGAGAAGTCAACAGAGAATGAGAAAATGAAAACTACCAACTGATGTTTAAATCATAACAAATCATCCTTCCATCAAATATTTTTAAGGCAATTAAAACTGCTAGGCTGAAGTCTTCACCCCTCACGTTTACTCACATAACCAAGAAACACCCCCGTCTCTCTTTCTCATTTACCACCTAAGTATCTGCAGAGCAGAGTGTAGAGACGTACAAAGCAAGGAATGCTAAGACATGCTACAGTCACTGTGACTTCTGAAAAGATTGTAGAGACTTTTGACACTGCCCCAAATAGCCAAAAAAGTGCTCTATGCACTATTGCAGTACACATTGTAGGAGGAAGTGGGCAAAAAAATACCAGAAATGCAGTACTATGAAAATTGGTCAAGGTTTCACAGATCCTCAGGTAGAGCCTGATTCACATCCATATATATTAGCAACATCGCAATTAAAAACTAGTGGAACTTCACCACTACTAATATTATCCAAAGTAATTGACATCTTCCTTTTGCCTTGCAGCTAGAATTACTGAAGTATTAAGATAAATTTGTAGAAAATGTTGAACTGCCAGTGAAGAGCCAACGGTAAAATGAGAAGTACAAATCGATTGGAAGACTCTTCAGAAAGCAAAGCAAAACTAGTATCACATTAGAGGAAAAAAAAAACTTGTCAAAATATTGTTTCCTGTTACAGTTTTAATTAATATTTAGAACACACCTGTTATCTGTTTCTTCAACTTTTCAATTTCTTCTTTCAAACTTTTAATTTCTAAATCTTTGCTTGCTGTTATTGGGCCATCCACTGTCGAATACTGCAGAGCCTGGACTGTCTGGGTGGACTCTAGAAAAATGTGGTAAAGAAAGACACAAATGATGCACCTGACATCCAAGGAGGTCAAAAAGGTATTACTGATAAATTACGACATGCCAAAAGACTGAGGATTCTACAGTTTATAATTTGCAACTACCAAGTGCCAGTTTTTCAGTAACTGTCAGCTGGACAAAGTATGTTCCTGGAAGTTTTAAAAACTAGATCTTTATGCAACAGTAATCAAGACACAGTGTGAAGAATTTAGCATGTTACCAGAAGTTGTATACATGGGAAATTTCAGGTATTAAGTGTAACAGAAGTCTAATTGTCAATGGAAATAGTGAACTCTTTTCTGCTAGAAAGCATATCAGGAGGTATATTTATTTTTTCCACGACATAAACCATACCTTACAAATCTGCAAGCCAATTTAAGTCACAAAAGCAATATTGTTTGTTTTTTTAATGACTATACCTTGCAGTTTTCTACTAAGTTCAAGCTTTTCCTGTTCTAGACGTCGTATTCTCCGCTCATAAGCTTCTGTCGCTAAGCTATCCTCCAAAGTTCTTTGAATGCTGGCATCAAGATCCATGGAGGGTGGTCCAGCTGTCAGTCTTAGACAGCTGCGGTCTGAAAGCACACTAGGGAAAAAAATTTAAACAGTGTTAGATTTTAAAACAGGCTGTGTTTAAAATAATGTAAAATAATTTTAAAAATACATATGAACTAAGAGATAGTTGTTTAAATTGTTAATTACTATGTAATCTATTATACAATGAAATAATACTTTATTAGTATGTGCTCATTCAAAATCGAATCCATTTTTACCCAATACAACTGATGTCCTCAATGCATTTTTTGTTACATAAAAGTGAAGGAACTCGGGATTAAAAATTACCCATTATAGACAGTCTACGTTAGCCAGGTAGCAAAACACAACAATGTAGATAGTCAGCAGATTTACAGTAGAAGTTTATTTTAAAGTAATTAAGCAAGTTTCCCAAATGCCTTAAAGACAAGAAGCACAACAGATAGTGTGAAATTATCATGTGATAGCCTGGGCATGCACGTAACAGAAATGCAGTGGCCCTGATTTTGTGGCACATACCACCACTTCTGCAAATAATCCTTCTGAAGTCTGCAGCACATGGCACTGAACCAGCACTAAGCACATGTGTTTGCACAAACACAGGCCTGGTTTTTCAATGGTTGTAAACATTCTTTCTTTACTTTTTTATATATTTTCATAAATTATTAAGGAGTATAAATGGACTTTTTTGTTACTATTTAATTTAGCAGTAGAAATCAACATGACAAATACTGCATTAACACCAAATATTAATAAAATTGTTTTTTTAAAAAAAGTTTCCATTCAGACTTTTACAAGAGTGTCCGAGGAGTAGAGAAAAAAAAACATTTTAACATCTAATAAGCTAAGCTCTCTGGGTCCTTACAACTTTGTCACATGCAGTTAACTTCACACATTGTCTGAAAACCACTTTTCCCAACAAAACTCCTCTGAACACAGGTGCCGACCTTTAAATTCATGTAGATTTTACCTGCAGAGACTTTGTTCTTTTGGACATAGACCATTTCAGATTATCACCTAGTCATTTCCTCAATAAAACACATTATTTGGTGTCTGTCTGCACTCGGTTTCAGAGACAGAAACTTAGATAATATGTAACTATGCCACAGACAAGTTTGGAATTCTTAACTTACCAGCTACTTGTGTATGTGAAACCCACAAATGGTAAATGATGGCCAGAAAATGCAGTGTGTGATGGTGGAGGCATTGTTTCCTAGAAAAATAATAGGACAGTTTAGTAAGTAACATCCTACCAGACTTAAAAGAAACAGGTTTTCCAGCTCAACCATACGTGAAGTTTTAGTGATGACAGCTTTCAGTTACCACACCGGTAACTGATGTTGATTCTGAAATATTCTGTAAGATTCTGTAACAGAATTTGTTTCTTTGCTGATTCTTTGGCAGAGATGAACATGTGTAGTCCCTGTTGCTTGTTTGAATTCAACTGTGTTATCATACTGAAAAAATTATAACTGAATCTACGTCTATCACCCCTATCAGTAAAGCCACTAAACTAAACGGTTAAAATCCAAAAAGCTGCAGAACTTAGGCTGCCTCACAACATTGGTTTCCTCCTTATGTTTATGTGTACCTTTAACTATGAATTTCATTATTACGTATATAATTTTTCCATGGGACCACGGTCTCATTCCAAGTTCAGGAAAGGAATAAAAATATACACCAGTACAGGTTAGGAGGTGACCCGCTAGAGAGCAGCTCCGTGGAGAAGGACCTTGGAGTCCTGGTGGACAATAAGTTATCCATGGGACCGCAGTGTGCCCTCGTGGCCAAGAAGGCCAACGGTATCCTAGAGTGCACTAAAAAGAGTGTGTCCACCAGATCAAGGAAGGTTCTCCTCCCCCTCTACTCTGCCCTAGTGAGACCTCACCTAGAGTGCTGCATCCAGTTCTGGGCTCCCCAGTTCAAGAGGGACAAGAGTTCAAGAGGTACCTGAGAGAGTCCAACAGAGGGCTATGAGAACGACTAAGAGACTGGAACACCTGCCTCATGAGGAAAGGCTGAGAGATTTGGGGCTTTTTAGTCAGGAGAGGAAAAGACTGAGAGGGGATCTAATTGATGTGTATAAATATATGAGGGCTGGGCATCAAGAAGGAAGGGACAATCTCTTTTCACCTGTGCCCTGTGATAGGAAAAGGGGCAATGGATTCAAGCTAGAGCACAGGAAGTTCCACCTCACTCAACATGAGGAAGAACTTTTTCTCAGTGAGGGTGGCAGAGCACTGGCACAGGCTGCCCAGGGAGGTTGTGGAGTCTCCTTCTCTGGAGACATTCAAGACCCGTCTGGATGCGTTCCTGTGTGACCTGCCCTAGATTCTGTGGTCCTGCTCTGGCAGGGGGGTTGGACTCAATCTCCAGAGATCCCTTCCAGCTCCTAACAGTCTGTGATTCTGTGATTCAGACAGAACAATAACAATCATGGCTGTTCAATATTGCCTTTCATCTTCAGCACTGGGCATTCCTCATTCGCTGTATGCCATTCAAACCTTGCAAAGAACTTACTAAGAAAAAAAAAAAGTCTCACAGGCTGATCTGTGGTGCTGACTTCTGTAATAGTAATGCAAGTATGTGAACTCCCCTCACAAGTGTGTCATGAAAGACAGCAGGAAAAACATCTCCAAGCTACACATAAGAATTTGAGAAGGAGCAATATTAAACACAATGTCCACTAGTTGAAGCAAAAATATAAAATACATGTAGTGATGCAATGCTTCGAGACAGGCTTTGCTCAGAGAGGCTAGGTGTAAAAATATAACCTCAGATTAAACAAAAGAAAAAAATACCTTCATATGTCTCAAATAAATAAAAATACTTTTTAGCTGTGAAGGGAGATGGGCAAAATCAGGTGCAAGTGAGGAAAAACTGAGGAAAAAATTAAAAAATTAAGGTTGTCCTGTGCAGCTAGACTGATTTGCTTAATTTGCCTATATGAAAGGACTCCAAGACCTAATGTTCCACACCGCACACACCCACCACCGGACTTAATCTAGTCCAAGTTTTCTCCATGTTTTGCTGTGTAGATGGAGAAAAGAGAATGCAAATAACGATCAAACTGCCTGTAATAATTCACGTTGCCTATCACTTATCTGCAGGTCCAGGAAGCCCAGCATAACCGAGATGCACTGGCAGCTCAGGAAACAAAGGCAAAAATGGCAAAAATGCTTCACCCATATAAACAGCAGATTTCTGCATCTTCAAGCAACACAAACACACACACAAAAAGAGTTTCCAAGGAGAAAACACAAGGCACTCCTCCGATGCCAAAACCTCTATCATCTGTCAAAGTCTTTGCTCAAAAGCATAGAAACGCTAAGGTTGTTAAAAATCAATAGTTGCAAAGCTTTTTAAGCAAAGGCAAAATCCTTTCTTTCTCAAGAAGATTGTTCCTAAAGAAATAGCTGCAATGTATCTCCTAAATTTCCCAAAACTCAATTCAAGTCGGAAAACAAGCCGGAAAAAATTCAGTGGGAATGAAGCTGAATGGAATCTGACAGAGATATGAGCAATTAGAGTAGAGCACTACAACAAAATGCATTATGCAAACTTCGTACAAGTCTCAACAATGCTCTACTAGAAATACTGTGTCTTGTAGAATACCTACATATAAATTCATTACTCTTCCTAAGGCATGGACACTAAGAACTTGTTACTGCAAGTAACAGATGTACGTGTTAGCTAAATACGTGTAAAGGGACAGTGGATTTACAGAATTGGACAGAAGTTATCCTTACACAGACATGTTGGGCGGATCAATCTCCAAACCATGACTGTATTCCTCCCACAATTCTTCAAGGCAGCACTTATTTGTTGTTTATGCAGAACACAGTGAACGCATGGAAATAAACTGCCATTTACATATATTTTGTTATAAAGCATACTACAAAAGATGATTTGTCAAAATGTTAATTCCATACTTACAGAATTTTTTAAGCAGTCATCATCCACATCAAAGTTCGATGTATCAGTGGGGCTGCTGACTTCTGGGATATAAGGTGCTTCACAGTTTCTGATGTTGTCCCAGTCAATCCCAGCAAAAAATGGATGGTTCTTAAAGTCTTCTATCCCATTTTGTCCAAGTCGATGCTCTCTACTACAAATGAGTCTTCGGATGAGGTCCTTTGCACTTTCAGAGACATCTGTCACTTGAGGAGGAAACTGAAACCTCTCCTTAAAAATTAAAATATGAGAAAATAGTTTATTACCACAAAAAAGTTGGAAAAATCACCCTTAGTGAAATGCATTGTGCAGCAAAAGAAACGTGCAAATACTCCAGTTCTTAAATACATTTCTCTTAAACTGCTGAATTCTACAGCTGCCTCCATGCAGAAGAACATTTAAGAATGTTCTACATAAGCCAACCGATGGATCCACCAGAGGAAAGTAACACAAAAGGACTGATGTAACACAGCCAAGATTTATTGCTTAGAGTGAACTAACAGCCATGTTTCCAAATCCATTTTTTTAGTTTTGAACTGCTCTATCCTAAGCAAAGCCACCCACAATCTATAATCATAAACTTACTACATGGAAACATACTTTTTGTTCTACATTTGCAAACTTAATTAGTACATAAACAGTCATTTTTTAAAAAGCCTTTGAGCTACCCCATCGCTTAATAAAAATTAGCTTAGAGAGACAGAAAGAGAAGGTGCACTAACCTTGTGGTTCATTATTTTCCCATATGTCTCCACCAAAGACTCAGCATAAAAGGGCGTTTCTCCATAAAGCATTTCGTACATGCAAACGCCCAGGGACCACCAGTCACACTCAGGCCCATACTTCCCTTTTCCATCTTCCATGGCCTGCAAGATTTCTGGAGAGATGTAGTCTGGTGTTCCAACTGCCACCGAAGACTGGACCTGCAGAAGTTACATTTCCAGAACTAAAATCAACTTCCATCATCACAGACACTGCTCTTGGGAGCACTATGCACGTATATATAAATTTAGCCTGGCATTCTGGTTATAACAGTAACAACTAAACACGAACGAAGAAATACTTAAGCATTCAAGGCACTACATGATCAGGCATCCCAATAATATACTTTTGCTGAACTCTTACAAATATTCAATAACAGAGAAAAAACAAACCTGTCAATTCTTAGGTTTAGAGCTGATAAGTAATTCTAGATTAGGTAATCACACATATTAACTCAAATACTTTCTAACACTCTGGGACATGATTAACACACTGGATTACATTCTACTCACACCTACCATATTCTGTGCAAATTTAAATACACTACAATTAGCAAATCATCATATTTCAGTATCTCATCCTGCTTATCCTAAAGCTTTTATTTCCAGTAAAGATTGGAACTCAGAGCTCAAGAGTGAGAGATTCAGAGTTCATCAACAAACACCTACTCAGTTCTAATAGTGCAGCTTCTCTTTATTCATGAGGTGACTATGTGATTCCAAGAAGCTTTCAATAAACAGTAAATCTAAGCAGTGTGCAGTCACGTTTTGAATCAAAGTTAGTTACACACCGATACCATTACATTTCCATTTCATCTCATATAAGGCACTTTTTCTCTTTATTAGTGCCCATTTTAGTGGCTAGCAAA
Source organism: Trogon surrucura (assembly GCA_020746105.1). Taxonomy (NCBI): domain Eukaryota; kingdom Metazoa; phylum Chordata; class Aves; order Trogoniformes; family Trogonidae; genus Trogon; species Trogon surrucura. The sequence goes on from CM036618.1 coordinate 108,574,158, forward strand.
GGACTGAAGAAAAGCTGTTTAGGAATATATCGTTCTTTCTAATTTACCGTTCCATCTTCCATCAGTTTCAGACAAGAACCAAAATCTGCTAATCGAATATGTCCATTCATATCCATCAAGATGTTGTCTGGTTTAATATCTCTGCAATTAAAACACATTTTAGAATTAGTACAAAGATGTGTAACATAGAATCCAAGCATTAACTCTGCAACATTCTTACTCAAAATCAGCAACAGATCAGTAGACAGAACACAATCACTCTTCATATGGTGAAATTTGCACCAGATACATTTCATTAGAGGGGCTGCAGATCAAATCACACAATGCCCATTCATTTTAGTAAGAACTGTGTGGTCAAATTCTCCTCATCTCTCACAGGTAGACAGGAGGATATTACTTGCTCTGAACATTTGTACATAAACCTTCTAAATTATCTGAAGAATTTTAGTGAAGTACTCTCAGGTGAAATGATGCACACTTATACTGGAGCTGGAAAACAATCACTAACTGCTACTGTAGAAAAAAGGTCAATGAAACTCTTCCATCAATATTTTTCTCTCACATACGTCTCAGCTCTATACAAGCATCTGTCATATTTCTGCTGAAAGGACTGACAAAGCCACTGCACAAACCACTGCAGCTCGGCTTGGCCATATTCTGCAGCCATCTCCTTCAGGTCATGATGCACATGGAAAAATCTTTCTAAGCAGGAAACATAACCAATAGTCCTTATTTTGCAAATTCGACTATTTTTTGTCTCATGTTTTCTATGATACCTAAGTATCTGTAAAACAGATTAAGTGTTTGCCCCCAGTGTGCAGCTGGCTAGGATAAAAGCATCTACACTCCCGAAGTTGCCAGAGACACATTTATCGTTCAACTTGCAAACTAGGCTCAAATGATGAAATTTCTTTTCATTAAAGTACAGTTATTAGAAATATCCATTAAGCCACATTGTTCAAATATATGACACATTCTTACTCCATCCTTATCTATCACATTCAAAAGCTACATTACAACTATATGAATAAAGTACTATGAATACTTTCTCAGTGAACAGTCATTTATAAGACAGAAGAACAAATCCCCTAAATAAGAAAACCAAGTGAAATCCTGACTTTGCTTCATTCTCCTAACAACTTATAAATTAATGTTACTGGAAGAGTTTCAAAATTCACAAGCTCCAACATGCACACTGCACACGAGAGTAAGGTTTCATTGTTGGGAGTCGTTTTCTTTTTATAAAAGCTAAGTTATAAACAATGTTTACCAAGAATTTATAATGGAAAAAAGAAATTAGAATAACGCCTTGAACAACATTATAGAAGCAATGGCATGAAGGTGTCGCGCTGTTATACACTGCATGACAATGAATGCAGTAACAGTATGTTGTTTTGTAGAAAAGTAATTTATGACTTTGTGTTACCCAAAGACAAGCAGGGAGTGACCCATGCTGTAAACAAAATTTAGCCACCTTCCAAATACTCAGAAACATTTACAAAGCAAAAAGCAAACACCACTTAAGAATTCATAGTGTTGCATCTCACAAACGAGCATAAAGACAATTCTTTGCAAAATAAAAATTAACCGAGCCCATTCTAAATTACATTCCTCCACTTGATTTTTGCTGACGCTGAATACGCCAAAGAATTGCGACCTCCAGATTGAGATAGTTTTATTTATTTTACATTCACCCACTAAAAACATTCCTTAAACATGTTTCTAAATAAAAACAAACATATGTTACTGAGATCTCTGGAATTACAGCTTCAGTTTAAAAAACTTTGCAAAAACATGCACCTAAAATGAAGTTCCTCTTAAAAGTTGGACCTAGTTCAAGTTAAACAAAAACATGAGTCACCCTTGAGGCTCCATTTATTCATGTTCTATCATCTCCTAAAGTATTCCCAAGAGAAATAATAACAATCATCATCATCCCAATCTCTCCCATTCAATCTCACAAACCAGCAGAAAACATGAAAAATCTCACTCTGTTGTCAACACTGTACAAAAACAAACCTGCAAACAACACCGAAAGCACTGAGAGGAACAAGTATTTTTTGCAAAGTCAAGTTTGTAAGGCTCAGTAATAACTTCATAAGAACAATTTTTCGAGTTAAGGAGAAAAAAAGAGACCAACTTAACGCACACAAATTCTTTTCAGCTCCTGTAACAGAAGGCATGGGCTGTGAAGAACTGTTCTGAATTCAACTGAACTGCGTAAACAAAAGACAGTTTGAACGACAAGAATTGCTGGCACCTGCAGAGCTGAGTGGGCTGTAAGCAAGGGGAAAGTCAGGAATATTATGAGCCCCAGAGGGGAACAGGGAAGGGGAGTAATTATTGCCAGTGTAACTGAGGAGTTCAAAGGTGGTGATTATGGGGAAAAATAACAGGTTGGAAACCCCACATCTCTACTGAGCCTACAGTTGTTAGATTCCACTAGAATTAGGAGTTTTGTTCCAGGTTTTTATTTTGCGCAACACTGGCTAACTTGCCTTCGGTGACCAGAACAGATTCTTCTCCTGTTCTAAACAGAGCATGGTCTTGCCTCTTCATACCCAACTCCACCTTCTCCGGTTTATCCCAGTGTCTTCCCTGTGTGAACTGGTTATCTCTTCCAATGCTTCCATCTCAGCTGCAGTTTTATTCCTATCATCCCCTGCCTCCTAGAATCACCTCAAAGGTTGAGATGTCCACTCCTCCATACCCTACCAAACCCAAATCTCCTCTCCTTTTGTTTCCTTCTTTCACTACTAAGCCCTAGCCTCCCTGCAGGTACAATTTTTTTTTTTCCTCCCATCTCAGTTCTCAGCAGTCACTATTTCCCCATAGTCACTTCCAAGATTCCCTTCCCATTCCCCTTGTCTTCCTATTCCTCTAATCCCTACTATCCTCTTTCCTCATGTCCAAATTTTGTTCTGTTGCACAGGAATCTTCTCTGGCACCAGAAGGAAGAGCACTATTAGCACCAAAGTGTCTCCACATTCTCTCTAGAGCTCATTTACCAGCATGTCCCAAATTGCTGGGCGATTCCCTTCACTCTTACAACTCTGAAACAGTATGAATCCACAGCCGAAGAAAACTGGAAAAGTATTTAGGGACCAAACTCTGTACATGGTTGCTTTAAATTCGTAACAACTGGCATACTGAGCGGAAAACTATAACCGGAAAATATCCAAGGGGTGGTCAGAAGAATGAAAATACATCCATGACTCAAGATTCTCTCCCGAATTTTAACAGTGTCTCTATATCCCAAAGCAGAAGAATCTATCACAGGGCTTGTAAGAATTATTTTATTAATTTAAAATCTATCTATGACAAGCAATGCACGTTTCTTGATCTTGTTCCTGGAAAGAGATGACACTTACTGCTTCAGGTAGATACTAAGGAAGGAAAATTCCTTAATTAAGGAAAATCCTGGCAAAAGTAAGGAGCAAATAATGAAGAGTTTTATGGTTTAGTGAATAGACCATTGGGCTGAACCTCCGCAGATAAAAGTTACCAGGTGATCGTGGGCAAACCATTCCAACATCACTCAATGGTAACACTAGTGCTCAGCCAAGCAACTTAATACCATGTGGCTAGAAGGCTGTGGAGCACTGACACTCTAATAACCCTCTAATTAGTTCACTATAATAAAGGAAAAAAGTTTTCTCACTTGAAATATGAAATAACAACTCAGCATTTGGAAGTCATTTTATGAGTCAGATTTATAGTGGGAGCAAGCGTTGCGTCGGGGGAATCACTCTGACACCCCCCGTGTCTGCTGGAGACCCTGAGCGACACCCAGGCCCAGGTGGTCCAGCCCCACCCCTGAGAGCAGCTGCTCCCTGTAGGAAGCCCAACGCGCAGCGAGCACAGGCTGACACGCTCCGACCTGGTACACATCAAGCCAGTGCAAGCTCTTCAGATGGACTGCACAGGGAATCAAGGGGACACAGGTGCTCAGCATACCCAAAGAAATACAAACCTTTCTTATATAAACCTTTTCATCACATTGCTACTTGAGGATGTGAACTGAGCAAAGACTGCTGCTCTGGTTTTGGTGGTTTTTTTACTGAGTGATGTACCAGCACAAAAGGAGCTAGAAGTCTGGACCAAGCAAACTTCTTAAAAAACACGTATGTCCACTTAAACATGACTGCAACACAAGAGTACAGGAGTAAATTCTGTTTTTCTGAGCTGCACTGGTCTTGACTGTAGGAGAAAATGAGCACTGCCCGGCAGCTTGGATGAAGTGATGCTCTTTGCATTGGTTTTGCAGACCTTCATTATTTGCTTCCATTCATCTGAAGAATGGTAAAGGAATAAACAGCCTGTGTCATAATAGAAACAGCAATTGCACAGAAAGTGAGTGTGGATGCTTATGAAAAAAATTTGAAAAATCTTTAATGAACCCTTTTTCATAATGCTTTATGTTTAATTTGGGAAGCTGTTCTTCAGATTGGCATGTTTACCCGGATGGCTTAACTCACCTCTCTTTAAAATAGTTTACTTTCTTAAGCCATAATTGAAACCCAAACATTTCACATACTAACTGTGTTAATATAAACAACATTGCTGTAGTCCTATTTCAGAGATATCTGGATTATTGCCATTCATTTTGATTTCTCTGTTAATGAGCCAGAGTAGAGTTTCATTTTTTCAGTAAGACTCAAGAAAATGTATTCCCTCTGAGACATGCTAAATCCATAGCACATTCCAGCTGTAAAACAAACCAAAAAGAATTTTTAATACATGTGAATGTATTTTTTCTTTCCTGGACTCATTTCTGATACCAAACAAAACTTCAGGAATCGTGAGGTCCTGCATGTTGAATTTTGGACTAGACCACCTCCTTAAGGTCCTTCCAACTTGAATTATCTCATAATCTTACAGTTTCTGATACTGTTCCTGTGGTTCATATATGTCATTATTTGAATCACTGAAACAATGTTCAGTTCTTTGCAAGACCAGGTGGAGTCCCTTAGGTCTACTGCAGAGGAAGCAGCTGATTCCAGAAGAATCTCAAGTTAGTTTTGGTTCACGGGCAGCCTCACGGAGGCATGAGACCAGGCAAACAGAAAGGAAGACACATCAAAAATCGAGTGACATTTAATGCAAGAACTGTAAACGGAATGGTTGAGCAGCAGCTGCATCAGACACTACTACAGATTATGCCAACGGAAAACCTGACAAGCCAAACGCCTTTAAGTTTATGTGACAAAAGCCCTCCTGGCACTGAAGAGTTTGTGACCTGCGGGGATCCCTCCTCTTGGTGACTGTAAAGCTGTGACACAGAATGGTGTCAACAAAGTGCTCGCTTTGGTTATTCATTTGTAATGTATTTATTCTATTTATTCATTCTTCCAAAACAGAAATCACGAGGCAGAAATGGAGGAAAAGGTGAGTCCTTCTGTGTAACTAGTATCAACAAAAAAGTGACCAGATGGTGCTGGGGGACACTTCTCTATGTCCAGTATGTCCTTGTTGGAATAAACATTTCATATGCTGATGGACTGTCCTCACGCACCCAGCTGAGCTCTTTAAAAAAGCAGAATAACTGAAATGACAATAAAATGGTTCTAAATTCAACAACTGCAAAGTGAGATGAGTCTTAAGAAAGAAATGGACCTGTCTGAAATCTGATAGCTGAGCTATCAGTCTGTTTTAGCCCACTGGGTACGAAAGGGATAATTTGGAGAACAAATTTTTATTTCTGATGTTAACATTAGAAAGACATGGAAATAAATTAATTTTCCTAAACAGGTCACACGCCCCAAGACATGCTGTCCTTGAATGGCAAAGAACAAAGGGAATAGCTTACATTATTTTTCTATGAAATTTTCACATGAACAGTATTCTTTTTAATGCAAATTAAAATACCTGCAGATGAGAAAAACAAATGATTTTCAGGTGTAATTGCTGGCACGGAGAAACTAATCCAGACAACTTATTACTAATTGAGGATTTCACAGCACATTTATCTTCTCACTATATATGCAAGAGCACTCCCCAAAATTATAAAGCAAAAGGTTAGAAACAGACATCAATGATTAAAATTATCCACTCTTACAACAAGAAATTTAAACCTTTGCCAAATTACCTACTCTAAAAAAACATAACCAAGATCTTACTGTTAGAATGCCTGGACTTTTTATCCAAAATTCCTTCAGAACACAGGATTATACTTAGTCAGGACAGAAGTTTGGCAAACTGTTTATTTCACTCCCTTCTGTTGTTTCAGGCAGACTTTTCCTCTACACTCCCCCTCACATAGAAATGCTCCATCCACGATAAAAAATGAAGACATTTGGTTTTGGCAGCGCTCCAACGAAAGGAGAAAATTCGGTGCCTGTGAAGTTTGTATTAAGATATTCAGCGATGCCACACTGACAGCCCGCTTCAGATACGCAGAGCGAAACAGCTCCCCTTCTTCCATGGAGAATGCCAGGCAACCGACGTATTTTTATTTTTTTTCCCCTGCAGTCAAACCTACAGACATTGATGTCCAGGAGCTTATTTCTATTTTCCATTACTGTGTACTGGGTTATATCAAAGTCAAAGTTGCCCCATTCTGCCAACTATGGTTTATCTGAATTCTAGTGAGCAAAACTAGAAATACGCTCCATCTGGCAGAGAGACCGATGTGCACTGAGCCAAATGAGATTTGGACAGTCGGGAGTTATTCTTTAGTAATCCCAATAAGATAGGCTGCCCAAGATAGCAGCATGAGAAAACTGGAATATGTTGTACCTCATTAACCGTGCCTCTTATCAAGACTCTGCTGTGCCTTCTCCTAAACAGACACTCCTCCACTTTTGAGTGGAATCCAGAAAGCGCATATTTCAGTTGAATTCTAAATCGTTTAAATAACTTTGATCACAACCTTATTATTTACATAGCACCCAAACAGTTGCATCATGTTTGTATATTAAATAAAACCTGCTTCATATAAAGCTGACAAACTAAAGCTTGCAACAGAAGAAGATGTAGTAGCCTTGCATACAGCCTTGAAGTCAATAGGAATAGTCAAAGATTAAGCACTTCAGAAGTTAAGCCTTAATAAGCAAAGCAACTACATGAAAAAAATGCTATAAACAACCTTATTTTAAAATTACAATGAGGAGGTTCAGTCTTCACATTGTAGAACTCCCCTGTTTTCTCACTAACTCTCGATAATAAATTATTATGTATGCATTGGTCCCGGAATACCCAGTAATTCACCTCTACTAAAAAGAATCTCACTGCTCTCAGCAGCAGGAGATTCTTCTAAATCTCATTAAAGGCAGTGTACAGACTCCCATTAATTAGTAGGGAACCTCAACCAAGCCAACACAATCAAGGTTCTGGATCTGTGATACAATCGTTATTTATTAACCAGTGCGTGCAATTTTGTATTTATGCTGTTATATATCCTAACCAAGTTTTATTCCTACTAATATTACAAAACTGAATGAAGGACAATACAAGAATCAAGGTTTCAGTGACCGGACGCAGTACAATGTGATGATACATGACATACAGAGTCAGTGCTGAATCCAAATTTACTTAGTTTCAGACTATACATTCTGCCAAGGTCTAATTTTTTAATCCATAATCCAGATTGAGAAAAATAACTTCTGTGTCCACTAAAAATAATTACACTCCTCATTTACTACAAAGAACCCGCACCACGGATTTGAAGTATACAATGCAAAAAAGATGAAGGCAAATTGTTACCCGCATTGAGGGGGGGCAACACAAGCAGTAGTGAATTTAAATCCCAACGAAAGATACTTCGGCAAGACATTAGAAAACACTTGCACAATGACAGTAGGACATTGGAACAAATTGTTTAGGGGAATTCCACCACCTCCATCACTGTATATTTTTATATTTTTTTAAAGAAGTAGTTAGACAAACTTCTGTCAAGAATGGTTTAGCTAGCTAGGGTTTGATCTTGCCTTGCAGCAGAAGAGAAGTGTTAGCTGACCTATCCAACTTCTCCCCCAGTCCTTTCCTCTACAGTCTATAACTTCTGCTGCTCAGACAAGTATTTTGGGCACAACACAGTATTTACCTTATGGTATCCAATCTTCTTTATGAATTTCAAATGCTAATAAAGGAAGTAATAACAAACAACAGGGAATGAGTATATCAGCCAACACATATACATTGTGAGTTTGTTCAGGCACTGATACTCATTCCTGAGCGCTTGAACCGAGTGCCGTTACAGGCATATAAATATATGCTCTACCACATCATATTATAGTGTCCCAGCATTAATTCACCTTAGAAAAATGTCTCCCTGTGGCCTTTGTGCATATGTATTTGCTTTCAAAGAACAGATCTCCCCAACTATGACAGCAGTGCTAAACCAAGGATAATTGCTTTTAAAAGCTGCTTAGATCCATTTTTTGTTTTCCTTCTTTTAAAAAAAATAAGGAGTGATTTGAAAAATTCTTTTTGTAAGCGCTTGGCAGCTACATACTCCTTGTAGCTATTGTCTTTCATCTAAACTGCTAATCAGCTGACGGAACTAAAGATCTATGGAGAAACCCCTCACGTCCAGGCTAGACCTCTCATGCAGTATTTTGAAGGGATGTCAGGGCAAAGTCATTTGTGATGTCTAAGGATTAATTCTACTGTCTTGTCAGTTTTACAGACTAAAATCAGGAAGGCACTACTTCATTTCATAACCATCTTAAATTTAGTACCCTACAGTGCCGATTTACAGACGTCATTTTAAACACCTACGAAATAAGAGAGTTGTAGACATTATCAGAAAGATAATTCCTTATGGCAAATAATCACGGACATAAAGGAAAGTCTGATATCCAATGCATCCTGAAACCAATAGTTGTTCAAATAAAAAAAAAAAAAGAGGAAGTTAACTGAAACAGTCTGACTCCCAAATACTGCAATCATGAAAAAAAAATAAATAAAAAAAAACCACCAAAAATGAACTAACCTCTTAGATCAGAGCAAAACAGAGAAGCTCATAACTTTCCTTGGGGTTATCTCATACCCAAGTTGTTCATATTTGATCAAAAATTCTGTAGTGACTCAAATATGAAATTGGACACACATAATGATTTGAACATTTGCATCTTTGATAATGCATTGATTTTGAACAGAATAGTATTGCTCAGCAAATATTAGTGCACAAAAACATGAGAACTTTCTATTGTACTCTTCTTTGGTAATTTAAAAAGTTTCACAAGCTATTTAAGATGGTCTCTCAGGATGAAAACCAGCTGAGGCACAAGCATAAAAGTTTTGGAAAAAGTGCAAGTAAAAGGTGGGAGAAACAAAACAAGAACATTTTTTATTTTTTCGAAACAAAAAGTAATTTGAAAAACCAGTATTTGGTTTGCGAGTTGTAAACACCAGCACAGTAAATTAGTCAAAATCGCTACTCATCAAACGCAATTTGTAAAGCTCAAGGAGCTCAGAAAAGAAGATAAGCATTCTCACATGAAACAAGTTGTAACATTACTTTAAAGCTCTGGAGGTACTATGCCACTCATTGATGAAAGTCAATCCAGAATCATGGTTAATTTGAAAGGGGCTCTCAAAATCTAACTGGACATGGTGCTTGGCAACCTGCCGTCATTGACCCTGCTCTGAGCAGGAAGGCTGGACTAGCTGATCTCAAGAGGTTCCCCTTAGAACTCCAAATATCCAATGGATTCTGAAACTATGACTAAAGTCGCCTTTTCAATTTTATTTCAATAATAACATTCTGGCTGTATTGTATCACAGCTCACCAAATCTAATTCTGAAAAGCATTAACACCAAGATACTACAAGTTCAGTTGCAGCAGCATATACACCTCTGAGTTCTTGTAGCTCAAGACAGAATGTGTCTTTAGCCGTAGCACTGCATATTTTCACACTGGAAATGGCAATTCATAAAACAAAAATTGGCCAAGTGCCTCCCCCTGAACTCCACAAGCGTATGACAGGTAAAACCACAAAATTGTCTTGTTTATATCTTGACATTTGCTAGCAGTCAGGCTTACAAAATTTGTTACAATAAAAAACTTCCTTTTCCTGCTTTCAAGCCTGGCAAAAAGAAAGCTTCTATTTCTTCCAAAATGCTCAGCATAGAATCATAGAATGGTTTGGGTCAAAATGGACCTTTAAGATAATCTAGTTCCACCCCCCTCCCATGGGCAGGGACACCTCTCACGAGACCAGGTTGCTCAAAGCCCCATCCAGCCTGGCCTTGGACACTTTCAGGGCAAGGACATCCACAGCCTCTCTGGACAACCTGTTCCAGTGTCTCACCACCCTCACAGAAAAGAATTTCTTCCTAATATATAATCTAAATCTATCCCCTTTCAGATTGAAAGTGTTACCCCTCATCCTGTTGCTACTCCCTGATAAAGAGTCTGTCCCCAACTTTCCTGTACCCCCTTCAGGTGCTGGAAAGCAGTTAATAAAGATCTCCCTGGAGCCTTCTCTTCTCCAGGCTGAACAACCCCAACTCTCTCAGCCTGTCCTCATAGGTGAGGTGCTCCAGCCTTCTAATGATCTTTGTGGCCTCCTCTGGACCCACTCTAACAGGTCCTTGGTCCTTCTTATGTTGGGGGCACCAGCGCCCAGCACAGTACTCCAGCTGAGATTTCATGAGAGCACAGCTGAGGGGCAGAATCACCTCCCTTGACCTGCTGGCCATGCTTCTTCTGATGCAGCCCAGGATGAGACTGGATGAGAGTGCAAACTGCTGGCTCACATTCAGTTTTTCATCCACCAACACACCCAAGTCCTTCTCCACAGGGCTGCTCTCAATCCACAGAAACATAGAACGTCAAGCGTTGGAAGGGACCTCTGAAGATCATCTAGTCCAAACCCTCTGCCGCAACAGGATCAGCTGGAGTAGATCACACAGGAACACATCCAGGTGGGTTTTGAAAGTGTCCAGAGATGGAGCAGCAGGTTCCAGTGCTCCATTACCCTCACAGTAAGGAAGCATTTCCTTACGTTTAGGCTGAATCTCCTGCTTTCCAGTTGGTAACCATTGCCCCTTGTCCTGTCAAAGACACCCATCACCCAGCCTGTATTTGTGCTTGTGATTGCCCTGACCCAAGCACAGGACCCTGAACTTTGTTGAACGTCATGAGGTGTGCACGGGTCCACCTCTCCAGCCTATCGAGGTCCCTCTCGATGGCATCCCTGCCCTCCAGCACGTTGACCGCACCACATAAGTTGCTGTCGTCAGCAAACCTGCTGAGGATGCACTTCATCCCACTGTCCATGCTGCTGACAAAGATGTTAAAACAGCACTGGTCCCAATATCAACCCTTGAGGAAAGAGACTCCTCACTGGTCCCCACTTGGACATTGAGCTGTTGACCGCAGATCTATGAGTGCAACCATCCAGCCAATTCCTTATCCACCAAGTGGGCCTCCATCAAATCCATGGCTCTCCAACTTACCTGTCTATAGAAAGTCTCATCCACTCAGTCTTCCAGGTCTGTATCAGCCCTCCCCTGTAACATCACCTTTCCCTGCCTTTCCTTTAACCACGGTTAGTGTTTGACACCACTGACACTACTAAGTCAGACCTTCATCATAGGGTTTGTCCATCTCATCAGGAGCCCCGGCTACAGAAACAAATTCCCCTCATGTCTCTTGTTTTTCGTAACTGAGGACTCTGACTCCCTAATTAACCACATTGAAACTCACTGTACAACATTTTTGAATGAGCAAAAGAAGGCAAAAATGATTTTTTTTAAAACAAACAGCAGCAACGCAAGATTCATAGGAAGACTTTCAGGTGGTAAAATATATATGGAAGTTGCTGAAGATGCAAACTAGGCATTACTCTGCCTTGGACTAATCATCTGAACCTCATATTCCAGTGCCCGGATTTACTTTTCTCACTGTTTTCCATAGCTAAACATTTTGTAAATTGGCAGTAACTATATGTGGTATTACAAAAAAAAATTCTCAGGAATACATAGGCACTAGAACAGAGTACATTGATATATGTATTAAAAAAAATTACATGAGAAGTCTCTGCTTATTGATGATTCTTCAGAACCCAACGACTTGCAGACAGAAGAGTTCAAAATAGTTGTTCAAATTATACCTTTATGTGATTAATTAACTGTGCCTACACTGAAAATGTAATAACTCAAAACAAAGGAGCCTCTGGGAAAAAACTGACGGCTCACCTAGCAAGCAGCCTACACCAGAGGGGTGCTAAGAAAAAAAAAAATCAGTTGAAAACAGGCTGTGAACACAAAGTTCACAGTGGGCTATGTACTGTTTGTGAAGGAAGAGTTGGGAACCTTTAATTTACACAGCGTATAGAAAATAAAAGAAAAATGTGATTTCATTTCTCCAGTTTTCTAATAAGCTACGAATACATGCAGTGGAGGACCTGGCTGAGGGTGCTCACTATTTTCGCCTCTCTAACCTGCCCAGCTGTCACAATGCTTTTTTTGGATCCCATCATTCTGCCTGTAGTTTCACATTCCTCAACAGAAACTTCACACCAACAACATTCATCAGAGAAAAACGGCAATTTGAGTCAACACTTGAGAGACTACTTGCCTTCAATTCAAGCCCAAAATTGCATGAATACTGAGAAACAGTTAAGGACGTGGCAGACAAGTAACTATCACAGAAGTGTATTCAAATATTTTGTACATAACTTCACCCTTTTTTGTAGCAGTTTTTTGGATGATACTTTAAAATACTTACTGCAAAACAAACTAATTTAAGCTGATGGTGGTAGAAAGAAATTTAATTCACCAGCCAACTTCACATATTAGGTTTATTCACTTAAGATTTCAACATAATTACAAAGGGACACCAAGCAGCTTGTTGAACTCTGTGAACTTCAGCTGACAGAGCTGTTTCTGGGTTGCTGCACTGTACTCTTTTGTACCACTCTACGCTTTTTCCTCCAAAAAAATAGGAATAAAAATATTATTATGACAGCTTAAAAAACAATTAAAAAGATTGTGCATTTGCTATGTTTTGCCATGTCAACTTTACTGGAATTTCATTTTGGCTTTTAAGAACTTAAGTAAACAGATTAAGAACTCCACAACCATTACCCTGCAGCATATTCTAAAGATTAAAAAATTAAAGTCTGCTAAGTAAGGCTAATTCATGTCAAAGCTTTTAGATTTCTAATAGTATCATGAGTTACTGCCGGGTAAAGGAGTAGAAAGAGTAAGCTCCTTAAGAATGTTATGTCCATCTGTGAGGGCCATCTGTCAAAGAAATCCTGAAAGAAGAGGCTAACGAGGAATCCGGAATACGCCCAGCTGTTGTACTGTGAATTACTACCTATGCGAGAAAACCTTAACACACATTTCTAGGCAGATAAATGTTTTCGTTCCTTTTGATTCTCATTTTAGATACGCAGCCTCTGCTCTCCGCATTTCGGTACAATCATGAGTTGTCTCCGAAACAGTTGATCGCATCAAACAATTCTGAGAGCAAATTAGCATAAATTGAGGACTTGATTGGTTTTGACAATGACAGTCAAAAAAGGCATTTTCATATTTATTTCTTTAAAATACCCTGATGATACGCAGAGCGTTTGCTCAGAAGCTGGCCGGACAATTTAAGAAATGTTAATATAGACTCTTATATATGTGTCTGTATGTGTATCTAAGGCATACCTGTATGGTTTTTTAATTATCAGGGATATTTCTAAGTGTCGTGAGCTGAAGCAACTGCTAGCTGCAAATCACTAGAAAATTTCTGATGAAGAAATAAGCTAACCTGCAGGGTCCACATTGCATTCCACAGCAACTCTCCTCTAGCATTTTTCAGTCTTCCTCCGGGAATAAATACACAGATAGAAATACACCAAGAATTACACAAGGAGAGGGAAAGGGAAGTCTGTACAGAAATGAGTTCGGAGATCAATGGATGCTTTTCATTTTGCCAAAGGAAGGATATACAGTTTTAATACGAGGTTGCTCTTATCCCTCTCCCATCCATCTACTTGATCAGCAATAAAAATCACCAGGAAGCTATAAAAATATATTAAAGGGGGAAAAAAACACAAAGAAGAATGCGGAATATATTTTAAAGACACATAAAATATAAAGAAATAGAGAGCACATTACAAAAATTTAAATAAATTGTTTCTTGTGCCCTAAGTTATGTGGGAAACAGGAAAAAGCTAAGATGCAAAGCTGCAAAATAAAATCTGGAGGCTAAAGAAAACGGTTTACAATGAAAAGAAAACCAACACGATCCCAAGAGAACAAACGTACACATCAAATACTTGCCATAGCTCTTGTAACATGTGAAGAAGCACTGTTCTATCTTATATATTCTACTGGTTTTCCCCCAGGCTAGTATAGCTTTAGATTTCACGTATTTTTTTGAAAGACTGCCTGGCAGGAAGAAGGTTTCGGAAAACAACACTACTACACAACCATTTTAACGTGCTGCAGAGATCCTTTGCTTTCTTCCACCTTCATCCAATAAAGGTTTGCTCAGCAGTTGCACAGACACCTGTGATTCCTCTTTTTTTAATGGAAGTCGGTGTTGTTAAGAATAGCTACCCCCCTGCGAAAAAAAAAGGAGGGGGGCAGGAGGGGAGAAGGCTACTGAAGAACAGACAAAAGCTTAGCTTTTCCAAATATGTCTTCTATTTAACTGTGCCCTAAATTAACAATATATAGGTTAAATGCTAATATAGGAAAGATTACTTCCTACTGAGTAAGTAAAAAGTAGAACAGCAGAACGCGAAGAACCTACTACTCCTGAAATAATAAAACTGGATGTAGGATACTCTCCTCCTACTTTCCTCCAGCTTGATCATGTTCTTTACTGTAAATATGGCATTGGGTTTACTACCTTTTGATGACTTGCAAAAAAATAAAATCCACTAATGAATAACCGTGTTGAAAGAATTCTGTTTGCAAATTGTTAAAATACAGCAGGAGATACTGCCATTAAATACAAGAAATGTGAAGTGACTTGACTTTTAGGTACAGAGAAAAAGAGACTGAGAGCCTGTGAAAGTACATCTATATATGCCCACAAGGGAAGAATGAAAAATTGTATTTCACTGTAAATTTAGATTAATTCATGTTATTATTCACTCCATGTAAAGCACGTGAACAGCAGCTAGTCCAACCTCACCGATGCTGATATAGACTGAATCAAAGCCTTGCTGGAGGCAGCAAGAAAGAGGAGGAGTGCCTTCCAGAACTGACTGTACACTTGCAAGGTTTTACATTGAAAAGAAAGCAGCAGCAGAGGACTGTCTCGTTTCCTGTGTGCTATTCACAGCCAGATGAAGAATCATATCACAACCATCTTACAAAATTCTCAACCAAGCCCTCCTCTGAGAGAACAGGACACAGTGGAAGGAGCTGAAGAGAGACATAAATGTTGGGGTCCCCAGTTCAAGAGAGACAGGGACCTACTGGAGAGAGTCCAAGGGAGAGCTTCGAGGATGATCAAGGGACTTGAACATCTCTCCTGTGAAGAGAGACTGAGAGAACTGGGGCTGTTTAGCCTTGAAAGGAGACGGCTGAGAGGGGACCTTATTAATGTATATAAATACCTGAGGAGTGACATGAAGAAGGGGCCAGACTTTTCGGTGGTGCCCAGTAATAGGACAACAATATGAGAAGAAATTTCGTTACTGTGAGGGTGACAGAGCCCTGGCACAGGCTGCCCCGAGAGGTTGTGGAGTCTCCTTCTCTGCAGACTTCCAAAACCTGCCGGGATGCGTTCCTGTGTGGCTGCCCTAGGCAGGGGGTTGGCCCAGATGATCTCTAGAGGTCCCTTCCAACCTTGAACGTCCTATGATTCTATGTCTCTAAATGCACAAGGAAAACACAAAGAAACATAAAAATCCCTCCACCTCTGTCATGACATAATTTTTTTTTTCTTTATCACTCAGGACTCCATAATAATTTTAAGGGTGAGAAGGAAACCTCGTGCCTAATTGCTCAGCTGCAGAGTCTGGGAAGGCAGCACTTAGTTGCTGTAAGACCTAAAGCTTTGCACAGCAGCAGCCACGCCTGGCACCTCGGGCTCACCCACGCAACCAGCCTGGCCCAAACCTGAATACAAGAGAGGCTGGTAATGAAGCTTTTGAGACAGAAGTTCCACCCTGACAGGTAAAACGAGACACAATTTTACATTATTATTTAGCATTAGCTCTTCAGTTGTGCTAAGCTGATTCAATGTGAAAAATGTACGAGTTTGTTTCTGTATGTCCAGGGGGATAGCGAGGTAGGTTTGAGGTAGGTTCGAAGACTGCCCAGAAGTTTCCTGTGCGCATCTGAAAAACAGTTTGTAGTAAAACTGTTCTTGGGCGTTTTTCCACCTCTTATTTCACTATTTTGAGACAGCAGGGTGCTTTCCTTTTTACACTAAAATGACTTTCAGAGTAACAGACTTACTGACCTACATAATGAGGTTTTGAATTTGCATTTTAACTCCTTACACTCAGGGTTTCTTCTGCTCTGTCTACTTTTCAGGCTGAAGAGGATCTGGGTGGGACTTTCTAAGAGACTGAGGCCATAATCCTTCATCTGACCATGGGATACTGGGCAAGATGGGATACAGTCTGGGGTTTTTTTCTCCTCAGTGAGACCAGCAACGTGACCCTTCTTTGCTGTACAGCACAAACACGTACGGAAGCAGAATGGAAAGGGCAGAGAACAATGAACAGAAGGATGTGACCTCTGTTAGGATCTGCTTTGAATTCCTAGCCTGACTGTTGATCACTAACAGCCACTTCTACTAATTTTTTTTCTCTATTATGCTTCTCCACATTCAATGTTCATACAAAAAGTCATTAACTACAGAAGGAAAGAGTTTGCCGGAGAATTTCCGAGACTTTAAAACGCTGAAAAGCAGCACCTTGTGCAGATCACTGAAAATGATGGCAGCAACAGTCGTGCTGTGTCTCAAGTAAAATTTGCTGAAGCACCCAGGTGAACCAGAAGCCTGCATCTCAGTGAAAACTATACAAAGTGATTCCAGTTTTGTCATTTTTAGATCCTATGACAAAATACAACACAATCCACACTGAGAAGTTACAATGAGAAAATATATACTAGAAAACTATGCATTTCATAGTACTGTTATTTTTTTTTTAATTAGAGATTGAGAAATGATTAATTTAATATGCCTAAATGACAAGTATTGTATTAAAGACAGATTCAAATAAAGATCTGCAGCTACGAAGTGAAAGCTAGGATTGAAGTCACATTTTTAAAAGTCAGAGAATACTACCTTTGAACAAACAGTTATTTAGGAAAACTCAAAAGCACAAAAAAAACCACGTCAGCCCTCAGAAGTCACTCATGCCTTCCCTCCCTTCTTGTTTCACTCAGTCCCATGCTTGTTTTCTGTCTAGTATCCTTCATTTAAATAGCTGGTCACTTGGAGGATCAAAGCTGCTATTTTCAGTCACTTAACCTACGGTTAATCTCATTGTTGCATGCCCGTTTAAGTAGAATTACTTGTCTACTGTGCACCTAATGGCTAACAAGGAGACTGACAGTAAGTCCTTGGCTATACGTACTGTTAAAGAAGGTGCGCTTCAGAACTCAGATAACGAGCAGTTTTAACTAGTTTTGATGCTTGTTTATAGAGTTGATTGATATTTGAACTTATGGGACTTAATGTCTGTATTAATCGTTGTTGTCTGGCTGAGACTCAAGGATTGTTTTCCTCTCTCTGGAAAGCCAACTGAAAAGCAAATTTTTTAGAGCAAGGAACAGCAGTTTGGAACAAACTAGCACATAGGTTGGTTACATCTATAAATGATTTATTAACATGATGTATAAGCAGAGTTAATAAAAAACTTTCCTTGGACACGTGTAATACCTGATCTACTTCAAGAAAAGTCTAAGTATAAAACAAAGTGATAATTTACCTAATTCTACCCAAAAGCCTGGAATCAAAGATCTTTCCTAACGGGTGCCTGTGCCTCAGCTCCAACCAGGAGAGACTTTTCTGAACTCAACACCAGCCACATTGCTTCCAGCAGGTTGTGTGTTTTAAGAAATGGAAAAGTTTTAGCACCATTTAGCACAGTTATCAACACTGTCACCAAAGCATTGTGCAAAAACAATGCTTCACACATAAGCAAAGCTTCCTGCGTGCCTAACATTTTTTAATTTTTTTTTCCACAGACTCAAAGAAAAACACCTGTTCAGTTTTGAAACAACAGAAAGCAATGGTCGGTGTTTAAATATTGAGTTTTTAGCACTCAGCTTGAGATGACCTGTTCTAAACAGATCATAGGTTCATATTGAATAATAACAGAATAGCAGGTTGGAAGAGACCTCAAGGATCATCTTGTCCAACCTTCTTGACAAAGATATGGTGTAGACAAGATGGCCCAGCAGCCTGTCCAGTCCACAGACAACTCAATATTTTTTTCCTTCAATAAATAAAATCATTCTGTAAAACGTCTATTTAACATGTCTCCTTTCTTCTCATGGATCTAGAGTAGAGGAGTAGTCCCTTCCAACCCCTAACATTGTATGATTCTATAATAATTGCAAGGTACTGCCTGACTTACATTTCTTTAACATGACAAATAAAACAAAAGCCCAGCGCTGAGACTGGAATGGCATAAATACACAACCACCGATATAAAATCATGGTTCAAAAAGATCAATTCCACTAGAAGTTTACAAAAAAAGTCTCTGCCACTCTCCTGAAAATTGCACCTCCAAAGGCTAAACTGAACTCAAATATTATATTGACGTGAAATCCTCCACTCAAGCACGAGGTGACCCAGCATGCCTGCAAGACCAGACTAGGCAAGTAACTCTCAGCTGCTTCAAGATACACTTTTTATAAAATGAGTCACATGCATCTTGCTAGATAGTTTCTGAGAATTTTGTGGTTTCTTTTACATCTCAGTTGTATTAGAATTTTTAAGACTTTGTTGCACAATCCTAAAAAATTAGAATGATAAAAGACAATCATCAATTATTGACACCTTCATCAACTATGTAATACCAAGCGAAGAACAGTTATTTAGGAACAATAACAAGGATTTACCAGCTGAATTCTGTTTGAGCTAACCATGTCTTTCCTCTCAGCTACACCTAATTTTCCAGTCTCCTGGTATCTGGCTACAGTCAGCTTTCAAACTCCCTAATAAAGCCTATTGAAGGGACCAGCTCTGACCTCCTGTGAAGTAGCACAGAGCTGATAAAGTATTCAGAGTTCTTCTGCTTAATATATTATGCAAATGTAATTAAAAATCTCAGTCAGATTATTACTGATGTTATTTGAATGTTGTACCAACTAGTATCATGCCATCAGACACTTTCAGCCAAGACTTCTCATTACCATAAAATACAAATAAAGTTGAAGCCTGCAGCATGAATCCCACACAATCACGCGTATCTCAACTATTTCACACACAAGCTGTATTTTTACCTTAAATGCACATTCCGTCGTCAGTAACTGCTGCACTGTGTTCAAACAGACCAGTTATAGAGAATTTCAATCGTAACAGAACCCAAGGACAACACATCGGGATTATGTCAAAATTTCTAACAGGATACCAGAAACAACTTCATCCCAGCTCAAGATATCCTCTGTTTTCATGCAGCAACAGGAACTTCAAGGTTTTTCAGAACAATTCTATTATTCCATCACTCTCTCTAGAGTACAGGGATTAAAATTTTTTTTTGATGCTGCTAATAATATTACATACACATGCTAAATTGCACTGATCTGGAAAAGGGAACTGGGGAGTAATAACAGGGCCAAACCACGTTTGTGCAATGCTTATTGATCGGAACCACACGAGCGTCTCCCAAAAGAGACAACACTTCAAACCCACAGAAATGAGTACCTGCAACAGCAAGACACACACTCAAAGTAAAAACCTAGGGGGATTTTTACACGGTACTCTCCACAACGTTTGAGCACGTTTTCTTAGAGGTTTCACGTTAGCTTCATCAAGGTGCTGTTAAATACACACACTGGGATAGCATAAACTGGAAGACACACAAAATACACTTGAGACGGGCCCAGTTTCGGCAGGCAGCAACATAGAAAGATCATGGCAACACGTTCAAAAGGCAAGTAGGGAAACCAGCAAGCTGCTCTGCATTCAGGTAGACATGGCAGAGTGCAGAAGTAACTAATTCATTTAAAACTTTTGGCGTAGAAATTTTGGGTGTTGCTATATTCATAGAAAAAGCAGGAAAATGACACAACAAGCAAAACAGGACGACAGAACTCCCCAGGGAAACTGCACTGAGCAGCTTCTCTGCTCATTTTTCTAATGGAGCTGGCATAATTGTTGATGACACATATTTGGTTTTTTTAAGTCTTGGGCATGTTAAGGTCAGACATCAGCATTTATTAGAAATCAGTTTTCCTTAATTGGAATTAAATCTGTGAGAAGGGATGCAAAGGTCTACCATGAAGTCAGACAGCACCAACACACAAATGCCGCATTTCTTGCCCATGACATCCTCAGAACCCTTCTGATTTTCCAACAGACACGAGTTAATCTCACGACATTCAAATGGGAATTATGATGTTTTACATTTCAGCATTCACAGCTCTCCTAAGTATTTACTGTCAAAAGCAATCACTGTATTAGCATTACAGTTTAAACTACAGTTTAAAGCAACAATTGAATCAATGTTAACAAAACACTTGCAACCTGATAACAACCCCTCTTCCAGTAGGTTGGGCAAAAAGCCATCACTGTAAATTGTTACTCAATTTCCTAAAGCTTTTTGGGGGTTACATTCTTAAAAAGGAATACCAGATTCGTGACGCAAGTGAGTAGAAACAGAATGCTATTTGGAGCTGATGCAATTAATCAAGCAGAAAACATGTAGAATATACTACCATTATGCAACTTTCACTTCCTTAACCATAACACAAAATATTTAGAATGATTATGAGGAATGTCACGTTAGACCACGGAAACATTGGGAGCAAACCCTGAATTCTTTTCCACGTCCAATACATCAGGATTAGGTAATATTTGTCATAATGTTATGAACTGCGATAAAATCCCATGTGAGAATGTTTTAATAGATTACTTTTTTTTCCCACAAGAGAAAGAGTGCCACTGAAAGAACAAACAGCACTAGGAAAGGTATTGGTAAGGAACTGGCTGAAAGAGAAATGACAATGGGTAGTGCTAAAAGAGGAAATCAAATCAGAGAAAGATTAGTAGTGGTAAACCTTCAGGGTCAGTTTTCAAACTGATTTAACATTTTAGTTAATAACCTTGGCACAAAAATTAATGCATGCTAATAAAATCTGTAGATGTCACAAAGCTGGAAAGCAGCAGTAACAGCAGGGAAGACTGGAATATCAGACATACAGAAATGGTTAAACTGAAGACTATAATAACAGAAATTGGACTAAATAGAAAATGTAAATACTCACTTTTGAGTGTAACAGCAGAAACTTCACCTGTACCCTAAGAGCTTACCAACTGTAAATGACAGAAAAGGAACAGGAGCACACCAAATAATTATACCCGCACCCTTTCAGTGCAATGGAACCATGGCGCTTGGTTTCACTGAGAGAAGTATTCTAGCAGAGAGAGAAAAATACTGCAGCTAGAACACAAGTTCTTTCTAAAATATAATCTGAAGTATTATCTATAGTCCTTGTCATTAAAGTTTCAGAAAGCTGGAAGTTGTCTGACAACTTTAAGAGGAAGGAAATGCAGACAGAGACTATAAAGGGAGAAATGCACTTGATCTAAGCACATCCCAGTATCTCCAGTACCTGCAGTATCTTGGCAGAAAAATATCTCAGAACTTGAAAAATAAAATAAAGAATGCACTGTTTGCTCAAACACACTAAAAATACACTTATTAAGAATAAACAACAGCATTGTTGAAAGAAGTCTTTGTATGCAAGTTGCATTTATAATCCACTTTTTTCTTACAACACACAGCATAAAGTATAATTCTTGCCTAAAAATAAACCATATTTTTTTTAATATCTCAGATATTAACTTACAGCCTGTATTTTGAGCACTTAAACTTAAGCAGACCCCTAAAAGAGCTATACTTGCAGAAAAGTAAATTCCTTTCCGTGCTAGAAGTTCAATTTCCCATACGAGGAAAACACAGCTTTGCTACCATAACACCAGATAAGATTTTAGCCCCTCCTATCCTTTTTTTTTTCTTCTCTTCTAGTTCTGGTAATTTTTTTGTACCTTTCTAATGACCTTTTCCTGGACTGGACACACTGTATCTGATCAAAAATTACTGAGTTACAGTGGCAGTAATATCACTGCTTCCTGTCGCACAAGGAAATGCTGAAGGGTGCCCCCCAACAGCTAATAAAGAAAAAGTGAACAGCATAAACACCACGGCACCTGAGTCAATAAAGATTTTAATACAACTTTCCAGATAAAGCTCCGCAAGGTCTTGCTTCCCTGACCCCAGCCATGAAGTCTTCCAAAACTGAACCAAGCATGACCTTACGCAAGCATCTGCTTTGTAAGCGGTATTCTAATTTGCAGGATGTTGTGACCCATTTTTTCTCATCTAAGAAGTTAAAGTCTAGCAATATTTTGCTATTATCAAAAAGGAACACAAGGCAGGCTCTACAATGAACAGCTCTTCTCAAATTTTAAGCTTACTGTAGAACAGCTTCAAAGCAGACAAGATTGTTTGGAGTTATACTTCCTTAACTGCCCTTTCCTCAGTCAGATTCTTGCACTGATACCTTATTATATATAATTAAGATATCTTGCAAGACTATCTTGATTCACTACAAAGAAATGGAAGTACTACATCTAGTGGTTTGGGAAACAGCAATTCTACTTATAAATTCAAATACAAAATTTCTACTTGGTAGATCTGAAAGCTCAGATAATGGAAAGATTCTCACTCCAGATGCACCAAATACTCACCAGGAAGAATGCTCTAGCAAGAAACTAGGTAAAAGACAAAGGTTTAAAACACTTCTTACAATGCATTCCAGCATCTCGCTGTTACGGTTTTATACTAGCACTACAGGAATATCAAACAATAAAGCCAAGTTATATTGCTTGCTTATGCTATGACAAATCTGCACAGCACTTGGCGTTCAGAGGATAACAAATCTGTGCAGTTTCTGATCTGATCTAATCTATTAACATAAACCCAACTGTGTTTCAAATAAGAACAAAGAAGCAAAGTGCCCATAATCATAAATAAAATAAAGGCATTCTAAGGAGGAACTTGAGGAACATATAAGGTATGAATAAATGAGAAACTGAGGCACTATGAAAGGAGGTAGTTATGAAATAAATACTGTGTTCACAAAGAGCTAACGGAAAGTCTGTAGAAGACAAAACATGAGGCAGTCTCCTAATAACACAAAAATCTTGAGAATAAAGAAGACTCCATCACACAACCACTACCCTCATTTTTGTCTTCATCATTCTGAACTTCATGAATGAGACCAAAATGACTGAAAGTGATAATTACCAACTCTATCCTCAGCCACCACTCAAGGAGCTAATTACACTCTCAGAAGCACAATCACCAGGACTAAAAATTCAGAAATAAGGGAAACGTTTTTGTCCTACTTTCCCAATGTTGATTTTGGATATCAAAGAAAGTAGTAGGAGAAAGTATTTCCAGGTCTGAAATAATCAGAAAAGAATGAATGTAAAATTATAGCTGAACTCTCATAAAAACAGCTTGCAAATGGGACTACTCTGTTTTTAAAAGTAGCTACCGAATTCTGAAAACACCTCCAATTTCATAAGACGCTGAACAGATCTCGTATCAGAGCTATGACAGTTCTAACGTGGAGTTTCTGCAAACACCACAGAAGCCAAATGAATCTTTATGCTAGAGGCAGCAATACCGCGTGGAAAGTTCCACCACATTTAGCATCCATTGAGCTTTGCTATAAACCTTTTAACTTGGACAGCAAGACCAGTTTGGGGTTTTTTATATAAAAGGCTTTAAGCACTAAGAATTTTCCCACTAAGGCAAAAGGTTAAAAGGGGTCCTTTTCAATCAAACTTTCTCTCTTGCCTGTCCCTCTAACTTTCACTTCTAGGAGGGTTTACATACTTCTGTTTTACAACATTCAGTTCCTACCTAAACAGGATCCCATACCATCTGACAGAGTGCTCACATCCATCTGCCTTTCAAGCAACTGCACCTAGCAGATAGACCAATCTGCATAAAGAAAAAAAAACCAACTTCTTCTACACATTCCTCCTTTTCCTAGGAGTCTTCTTCCTAGTAAAGATGTAATTGTCCTAGCTAAAGGACTGGTGGGGACTCACCAGAAACAACGGAGGGGTGAGGTCCTTGTCTTGCTGGCCTTCCTCAACCGAAAATAATCAAGAAACTCCTTCCATAGGAGGTAGATATCAGACATCAAAGGGGAAGGGTTTATTTCTGATGGTAATATGGCTAACTACATTTAAAATGTCCCATATCTAACTGCTTCTTGTGCCCTTTTTTCTTTAAAATCAGAGTTGAATAAATCACCAGATAACTCAAGTACTACTCAATGGATGTACGGAAAAAACAGGCACAATAGGATGAACATAGATTTTATTGGAAAGATCAGCCTAAAGCAATTTCCCCCTAATTTTCCTTCTCCATCAAACAGATCAGAGAATTGACCCAGGTTACTGTGAAGTTCCTTCTCACTCAGACTGGTGGCCTCGTTCAGTTCACTGCACAGGCCCACAAACCGTTGTTTCAGCAGAGCAGAGGGGATGTTTGGAGCTTGGGTCTCAGGGAGAGAGGAACAATGGGGGAAAAAGGCCAAAGGATATGTCTGTAAAAGCACCTCTGCTGAAAGGACTGCTCAAGGCCTCTGTCACTTAAGGCACTGGAGTCAGGGTATGAAACCCCTTCTGCTCGAATAACACAGAATACAGGTCTATGCTAGCTCAGGCACCAATTACACAGCCTTCACTTAAATTTAACACTCCCGCTAGACACGACACTGTAGGAAACCATTTGCCTTCTACATGACAACACCGCCAGCGCAATCCACTAGCTCTCGGCACTTCCAGCATATCTGGGTCTTCTAATTTCAAAATACTTCTAGGTCACCACAGGCTCCTTTGGAAATCCTACCAACAAATTCTAGGCAAACAGCATTAGCCTCACTGCAGCTCAGATGCCACCCTCAGGGGCTATAGTATGGGAGCAGCTGCCAGCGTTTATAACATTTCAGGTCACAGGGCAAAACGGCAGCCGAGCATCTGTGAAGACGACCTTTGTTTCCACCCCCTCCTCAGTGGAAAGATGGATAGGAGACACAGAACCTAGACTCACAGGGCTCTCCTACCTCTGTAAAGGAATACCTTGTAAGGAAGCACTAGCTTACCAAATACTTGCAAAAATAAGTTTCTGCCCTGAAGTTTTCCATGTAAAACTAAACCATGCAACATTTCAAAACGATGCATTTTCAGTAGACTATCAAAACAATCTTATATTATTTTTGCCTTATTTTTCTAGTGTCGTTTCCTTCACTCTCAGCACTTTGTAAGGACGTCTTCATGTGTGTGTTCAACATTATGTCTGCTGCAAAGCTTGGTAAACACTTAAAATACGGTGCTGCTTTCTTTCAAACCCACAATTACGGTTCACTTTACCAAAGGCCAGAGCACTTGGCTCATCCTTGTGCCAACTCAACTCAGACATACCACGCAATGCAGCTAACTCCTTAGATGGGCCTTCCACCCCCAAATTTTCCACTTAAGCAAATTAATGATCAGGAGAGATGGGACACACCCAGAAGACAGAAAAACACTTATTCAGCAAGTCAAAAATGGATACACTGGCACCAAAACTTATAGTTGAAAGAGAAATGCATCCTGCAAAGAATCGCAGACTTCAGCTGCCTGCTAACTGAAGTAAGTATTTCAGGGATGTCCCTGGGATGATTTTTGCTGAGGACAAATAGTACCTTCACGTTAAAAGCAAAGTAGAGGCTGGCTTGATAGGGAATATACAGTTCTTTTATCCCTCTAACGGATTTATTCCCTTATGCTCAACACTTCTCAGAAAGGATGTCACTTCCACAGAGAATTCTGCTGCTCTACATTTTAAGAACTCAGATGTTCCAGTGAAGCCCAACTTCAACTTCAGAAGTTGAGAAAGAAAACAGAAAGAAAAAAAAAAATTAACACATCTGGTGGTTTAGAATGCTGGAATCCTCCAGACTAGAAGACAGCGATAACTAGAAATCCAGAACACACCGACCAAGCTAACTGCAATCTCACACGCCTGTTTATGCTCTGCCTGCCCACCTTTTCACACACAAAAGATGGCATCTGAAATGGAACTTGAGAGCTTGCCCTGTAGTTTTACCTACCCTTCCATAAACTTAACCAACAAAAATAATAATTAACAGAGGTGTTTCATAATCCTTTCAAAATATTTTCATAGTAAGAAGGTAAGCAAGGATTGTTTTATCATTCAAAAGAAGGACTGTTTAATGTGGGTGTGTGCCAATATAGGAAAACTATTTTAAATGACTATTTTTGCAGTGGTCTGAAGGATCATGAGCCTAAATGCTGAACACTCCCCAGCTGCAATTTCGCTCCACATGCTGTGCAACCCTGCAGAAAACAAACAGATGGAGGCAAGAAAATCAAGATGAAAAGAACTTAAGCATATTAACACCTATGATTCTGTACTATTCAGGTAGCTGGAATGTCCTAAATTAAATTTAGGGCAGAGACAGACTTAGATGCACCCTTGCTAAGGTAAAGGCTGTCTCGGAAGACAGCACAAAAGGTGGCAGCAGCAG
Source organism: Trogon surrucura (assembly GCA_020746105.1). Lineage (NCBI taxonomy): Eukaryota > Metazoa > Chordata > Aves > Trogoniformes > Trogonidae > Trogon > Trogon surrucura. The sequence goes on from CM036618.1 coordinate 108,600,862, forward strand.
CAGCATCACAGACACAGGGAAGGGGCGTGCAAAGCCTCCAGGGCCACCCTCACTGTGCAGGGGACTAGAACGTGCCCAGAGGGTGTCTCCTGCAATCCTCAGGGAAAATTTCTTTCAGTGGCAACCAGGTCTTCTACAGTTTGGGGTTTTTTTTTGCTTAGAAGGATTTAGACAAAACCAAACATTTTAAACCTCAATTTCTACCTTGCATAAAACAGAGAGAAAGCCCGGATCACCAATTAAATAATTAGCTTGCTTCAGCTGTAGGAAAAAAACAAATCTTACACGTCTGAGGCAACACAACCTGCATAAATAAGGTGTATCTACCTAGCTTAAGCTGATAAGACTTTTACTCCAGCCCACACCTGGGTATTCAAAAATGTATGCAAATATAAGCTTTTAACATATGCCATGAGGAATTAAGTAACACCCCAACATTGAAACTGAAGTCAATATTAATGCATGTAGAGATTTCTTTCAGCCAAAAAACAAGGTGCCACAAATCTAGAAAAATAAACCACAAACTGATGCTGTTTCCTAATAAATGTACAATCTTACCCTGTATGCTATTACAGTTTGCAGAAAATCAGCACAAGACAATATTTAACCTTGGCCTACAAGCAAGCAGCACTTCATTAGTACAAATTAGTAATTTAAGGCATCAAGGGTAGGTATAAGCTTTACATGAACTCCCAAGAAACTTGTGCATTTGCGAGAGATACACATAGATACATACTTTCTCATGGTTAACACCTTCACATATACTTAAATGAAATTTTCTTTCTAAAGCTAGTCTTGGAGCTGTCAATGGCATTTGGTAATGCCTGTGCTGTTGCAGCAGAAGCCCAGACACACATCAGAGAAAAGGCCGTTTCATTAACATGCTGAACCATCACCTACCAGGTAAAATACCACAGTTTGTTCAGAGAAATTAATTGATTAAAAATAAAAATAAATCAAAGTTTTCTGTTCCAAGTGATGTTATCTTATGAGGATTATATAGTTTATTTAAACTAAAAAGTGGATAAAAACAGGAAAAAAACTAAGAATATCCTAAAAAAAGTGGTACCGACAATCCTTCAGCTGGCAACTTTCCTCCTTCTTCAGTCCACTAGGTATTGGGAGACAGCTTTGAAAGCATCATGCTGTGTCTCTGCACAGTTCTACCAATACCTAGTACTCCCACTGTAAATTCATCCCTTAACCCCACAATGCTAGTGCAGAAATGGCCCCCAAATTTGAAACTCCAAAACCTGAAATACAATCATAGCAATTTTGTTTAAGTAATTCTGAGGTTGCTTGTATTTGATGTTTCCGAACTTTGGCCAATGTAGTTTAGGAAAGAAAAATTATTTGTGCATGACATCCAAGTGGTCTGCACATGAACTACCACTGCAATCTCCATCACTCCCAAACAAAACTGACAACAAAAAAAAGTGATTGATAGAAAAGAGCAAGAGGAGTGACACACCCAGAATAAAAAGTCAAATAAAATTTTCAAAAGGTACAAGAACACGCAGAGAAAAAGAAAATTATTATCAAAGTACAACACTATGTGCGGTTAATGTGAAAACCTACTCTGAAAGAACTGGGGCACTAAAAGGAAACAGAACAAAACAATCTGCTATCTCATTGTATGAAAAAACCTTCAACAAAACACGCCTAAAGCATGGTTTCTAGTTCACTAGCTCCAACCCAGATCAAACCCTGATGCATAGCAGCTATTCATCTGTAATACCACCACTGCAGCTGTTACTTTATCCACCATTTAGCAGCATTTTCTTTCCTCTTCCTCCTACATCCTTTGCTGTGTGCAGTGCACTCCCAAAAAGGATGTGGCCACCACGGTTAAACTTTCAGGGAAAGAGCACTGGTGGCATTTAGATGATGTGTTTTTATTTCCTTTCTTTTGCTTTACCAGTTGCAAACATCCTAGTAAAACTAACAGTGGGACAGGTCTCGTTTCAAAGGCCGATCATTTAACATATACTCAAGTGCTCTTTACATTTTTAATCTTTGCAAAACATCCTCTTATGCACAGGCATTGTATTACAGCTGTACTAATGACAAAATGCCAAAGTGGCTTTTAGAACTTTATAAACGCAGGAACCTCACTGGCAAAGACACAAACCAAACAACAAAGCCTGGGAATGTATAGCGACTTTTTTGTCAAGCATTCACAGTAATGAATATGAGAGCGTAAGAATTACTATGTTGTTTAGAACTGCAACGCTACCTAATTTTCACTCAAAATTTTACCCCAACACCGATTTCATCTTGGAGACACTAACTATTTGAGGATGGAAACATCACACCTACTGCATATTACATGCTAACGCTGCTGAACTGCCAAGGTTTTGTTCTGTTTCGAAGAAAAGGTAGAGATGGTGCCCATCTGCTCTTCTGGGAAGAGTTACTACCCCATATGCAGCATCTCAAGAACTCACCCACAAACACAAGTTAGAGCCAAATTAAACTGTATACAAAAACCTTTCACATCAAGTCCCAAGCAAACAGTTTCTCAGGTCTAAAACGGTTGAAATCTTCAAAATTCAAGATAAAGACCCCGCTTGGGCTTTCCCACAGGCATTATCACAAAGAGCTCATTCCAGCAGGTAGACACAGTTCTTCAACAAAACCAGCACAGTTCAAAATACTCCAGAAGAGCCATCTGCAGTTGAGCACCAGCCCACCTTAAAAGCACTCCTAGCTCCAGCTCTTTCACGAAAATCCACAATCTCAAAGGAAACAAAACACAACCCCGTAAGAAACCAAAACAAGTAACAATACACTTTTTGGACAAAGAAAAAAACCCCAAACCAACTCTTTTCTGGAGTGAAGTAGCCAAGCAGAAAGAGTAAAAGGAGTGGCCAATATAGACTCTCATTAAGGGCAATAGATGCACGTATCAAACGAGCTCGTTCTGCCAACTTAATGATTCAGCTTAAAAAACTGGGAGCTTTCCTCCTGATTGTTGTCAGAGCAAAGGACATCTGTTGAGTGCACTTGCAAATTCTGCCTCTTGTAACGCAATCTTTTCCTCTGCATACAATAACTATCGTGGAATTCAGTAGAGAATGATACATTAAAGAAAAGATGACAATAGTTTTGTGGAAAAATCAGTCATGGCCTCCAAAAAAAGCTGGACACAAATGACTTAAGATTTTTCTTTGACAATATTATTTTTTATATATATAGCAAGGTGTAGATAAGTATCACACTTTACGTACTTTCACTTAGCAAAATGCTCTCAGTTCACTTTATAGATAATTTCACGAAGTCCAAAATAAAAGGGTGCAAAAAATCTAAAGCAGACCATGCAGTGAGGAGTTTTCAGCTTCCATACAGATTGAACAAATTAATCAAGAAACAGATTATGACCCTTCAGTAAGTCAACTCAGAGTAGATCATATTTCACAGGCAGGTTTCCAGTTTTGCTTTTATAAATTATGGATCATTAACTCTGAAACATGCCAGTGTGCAAGATTCATCAGATGCATTCAGATATTCATTCATGTCTCTGCACATATTGTCCAAGGTTAGCAACAATTCTCAACAACCACAGGATACAGGCAGGTAGGGTTTACTGCGCTTACTATTACAGCAAATACCCATTACTAGCTTAAACTTTTTAGAAGGAATTATTCTCACTTCATCAAGTAGCTTCTCATAACTCCAACAGGAATTTGGAGCTCAATTTACTTACCTATGAACATAATGCAACTGATGAACGGAATCAATAGCTATCACCATTTCAGCCAAATAAAACCGAGCCATGTCTTCAGGTAGTCTGTCCTCAAACTTGCTGAGCAACGTAAGCAGGTCTCCTCCAACATAGTAATCCATAACCAGGTACTACGGAGTGGGAATGACAAGAAAACAGCGCAGAAAAAAAGCAATTTATTGAGTGAACCAGGGTCTAAGAACTATTCAAAGCTTAAAAATCAATTTATTGCAAAAAAATATTTTTAAAATTATTAACATTCAAAAGATGCTTAGATGTTCTGAAAACAGTAGCTGGTTCAGCCTCATTTTAATATTTAACCTACTTGAATATTTTTCATATTTATACCTCCCCAAATAGCGTAAGCCTTGTGACAAAATAGTATGAAATTCATCCACTGTTCATCACCAAGCATAAAATATTCAGATACTTTGGATTCCCTTATAAAAACAATATCCTTTGACAGAACACAAAAGGACTGAAGAGTTAAAACACAGACCTATTACAAGAAAAAAAAAAAAAAAGCCATTTGTGTAAACTTGGGATCTCATTTAAGTGTCCTAATACCCCATTCTTTTTTTCCCCATTAAAGAAACGATCATGGACAACAAAAGTTTTCAGACTACTCAGATTAAGGCAAAGATTGAGAGATTTCCAGTGGCTCACAGCACAACTTCAGATACCGTGGACACTGCACACAGGATTTGCCAACATGCAGTGGAAGGTGTCACCTTCTCTCACTGAAATAACGGAGACAGATTTTTGATTTATTAGTGAAATGTAAAACCTGCTTGACATTGAATCAGGTGCAAAGCCTTTAAAAAGAAGAGAACCTTTCTCCATTTTACTGTATTACAACAGAAGGAAATGCCACTTCCTTTAGAGACATGGTCAAAATGACCGGAAAAAGTAAACTGAAGGAAAGTGGGAAACTCACAATTAGTATTTTACCTTCGCTTAGTTCGGTTCAATTGCGGAACTGCAACTGGAAGGGGAAATGGGCGGGGAAAATCTAACTAATTATAACTAACCAATTATAAGCAATCTAATTTAACATCCACTGCTATATCATTACTTTCAAACGTTGTTGTGGACAGGCTAATTAGAGTAACTTCCCACGAAGGTATGCAGTATCTGAAAGCTTTTGCCTACAGTTTCAACCTCTGTTTCCAGTAAGGCAGCACATATCCACATTTGAAGCAATGATACTTAGTGTATAATGAATCGCAAGTAATAAAACAATATTAAAAATCCAAAACTACATCCCAATTCAGTTAAAATTTTGATACAACAACTTAACAGAACTTTTTATAATTAGTTCCCCTCATCTGTTCGAGTCTTTCCCACCTTCAGAAAAATAAATTAATATATGTGGAAAAAACCCTGCAAAATTACACCACCTAGAAGGAAGATACGGGGCAGCTGGACTTTGTGTCACTGACCACAACCCCCTGGGCCTGATAGTTCAGCCCGTTTTCAATCCACCTCCCCGCTGCCTGCCTTTGTCAGCTCCTCTATGATGATGTTATGACAAACAGCGTCAAAGGCCTTACTGTAGTCAAGATAAACAACGCCCACTGCTCAACCACGTCTGCTGTTCAATCTAGATAGATTTTTCTTTAAAGCTGCTTCTGTTACATTTTATTTTAACAAAATGCATACAGAGAGCTAATGATACATTCACACTAAAATGATGAAAAATAGCATTACTGATATTTTCCCCAGCGGGCTGCAATACTAGCTCCCGTTAGCAGACTATCAAAGATAAAGAACAGAAGCCACTCCGTGCTTAGTGAAAATAAGGAAACCGGCAAGATGAAAACAAATTCTAGCAGGTTTTTGTGGAATATGTAATATTTGCTTAGAAATAATGTTAACAGTATGAGCAGAATTACATAAAACATGGGATTATTTTCACTGTCCACGTTAACAAAGCACAAAGCTGTCTGAGAGGAATTTAAGCCAACAGATTCAGAAATGCAGAGCCCTGTTCATACATAAACTCCACCAAACTTCATGGATCACCAAGTACCTGAGCTGAGAAAGTAATATAATTGCAAAAAGCATTGCAATTCTGCAAAAAAAATCCATGTATAGCACTTCTTTTACTGGACAAGTTGGGGAGGAAAAAAAATATGACTGCTCAGTGCATTTTAAAGAAACCATCAGAACCTACTAATGACAAAGAATACAAAGCACAGGGCAATAAGACCAATATAAGCAAAATATATCAATGTGTAGGTCACTTACTTTTTCAGGCATAAATATTACCACAACTGTATCACAATCAAAACGTACTTTACGTGGGAAAGATTCACAGAAAATTGGCACTTTTTCCTCATATTAGCTTCTTTTCGCAAGTCTTTCAAAATAGGTGAAAATTAAACAATTTTGAATATTAAAGAGGCATTTTAATCTACAGTTACAGCTTCCAGCTCTTACGTATGAACACTTAGTGACATTGTTCCATGCTGCAATATCATTTTACTGCTTTGTTACATCTTAATGGGTTTAAGTCCTCAAAAAATCAAAGGCCAATCAAAATGCACTGTTGTTTGAGAACAAGGCTACTCCCTATTTCTAGCTCTAAAACAGTAATGAGCAACATTTATCACAAAAATGGAACCAAAATACATATTAAAGTGCATTGGAATATTTTTTTATGACTCCAATTAAACTGTAGTGATAAATTAAAAGGAAGAAGATGTGGATAAGTTTATCAACAAATGCACAATGGTTTAAGAAAACCAAGATGCATTCCTGAGATATTTATAACATAACTTCAGAAATTTCTGTCTACTTTCCACCCTTCAGAATCTTATGCACAAAATCACAGATCCTCACACGGTCTGTACGAAACTAACAAGTACACAAACTACATTTGTGTCTCAAACCACAACTAAGAATCTGAATTTCCATCAATATATGCACAAAAGCAATACTCACTAAATAGTTTTCATCCTGGAATGCATAATGTAATGTTGTGATCCACTGGTTATCTCCATTCACTAACACATCTCTCTCTTCTCGAAAACATGCTGTCTGAAGGGGAGAAAAGTTATTATTGGCTTTAAGTAAAAACAAAAAGAACAAACACATTTTGCATGTTGACTATGTTTTAACACTATATTTTGAGGGGGAAAAAAAAATCAAAACTTCCCCTCAACTAAAAAAGTAATTTCCTACACCCTCCAAATGTGCCAAAATCTTCTGAAAAACTAGGCATCAAAAAAGTTTACTGTCTTCAAATTTAAATGGTTCTACTTCTCTATATTGTTGAGTAATGGAAAAGGAGAAATAAATTGCCGCTTTCCATTTTCTAAAAATTCAAAATCAAAATTTTATCTTTTTTGTACATATAAATATTGAAATCAAGTACCAGTAGTGACAGAATAGCAATATGAGATGGAAGAAAAAAGTCAATAAAACCATTATATTATTACAACCGCAACAGGAGATAAAGAACTAGGATCTGGAGCCTTGTGTCACGGTTTTCTCATCATGCCGTTAGCCTTGTTTTACACTTGAAGTTTCACGTAAGCAAGGTTCTTCTTTTCTGTTGAAAGTAGTTGCCAATAACTTCCACGTAATCGTAATTTGATTATCATTAACCACCTGGGGTTTTCTCCATACTTTTTGCTCAGGGAACGTCAGAAAGAAGTGAATATTGCTCTTGTCGGATGTAAGCTGTTGACAAGGCATCCAGGAGGATCTCCCCTAACATACCAGAAAGAAACACAGGAGGTAAAAAGCCCCTGCACAGCAAGTGGAGCAGAGGAGGAAGAACTACTGCCAAGAAATGCTAAGCAGTGCTCAAGGAAAGAAGGAGAACACAGGTTCGTATGAAAAAAAATAAAAGAAGATAAAATGTGAAGAAAATAACTAGCTGGACAGCAGCAAGACAGTTAATTCAACCGAGGTCTTGCAACTTGCCCCTAGAATTGAATAAAATAGCAGCTTTGCAGAATGACAGAGGGAAATGACCGCACAAGGAGACAAAAAGAAACTATAGCAAGGAAATGGGATCAACATTTGAAGGGACTGACTTCTGAAGCAAATATCACAAGAAAACAAAAAGGTACCAAACAACAAAGCCAACACACAATTTGGTTCAAGAGAGCACAAAAGAAAGAATAATAGTTTTATGGGTTCTATTTAGAGGGCAGATGGAGAGTTAGAGAAAAACATAGATCATAGTCTCTTCAAAAGCAAACTCTGCTACTTCGCAAAGATGCTGCATCGATTTGAGCCATGCCCTGTCTCTTCCATCTTAGGAGACAGCTAAATTTAACGGAAATCCAAGGCTTTTTGTCGTACTTTTTCGATTTCACTTCCAAAATCAAATACCAGAACTCTGACATGGTTATTGTTGGCTGTGAAATTTGGGGAGTGAAGAATGAAAAGCAAAGTATCATTTATAGATTGAGCTATGCAGAAGAACACATGCAGTAAAAACAGAGAAGAAAATAACTCCCTCCTTACAAGCAAATAAAACATATTAAGTCTTGTTCTGGTGAATACTCAAGAATATCACAGAGAAAGAGGGTATACTTTAATCATAGCCCAACGCATGAGATACATCAATGAAATCTGAGAAAATAAAAAACCATATTTTAAACAAATATCCTCCAAGGTTATTAAGCGAAAAAATGGACTTGGGTGTAGGAGAAGGAGAAAGGATGGATGATCTTCAGAATGAAGAAAAGCTGTTCTATGCTTCAGCTTGATTTTTTTCCTTCCTTGTTTGTAAATTCTTGTCACATTTCAGAAAGAGATACTATGAACTCTTGTTTTGACAAAGATGAAAGAGGTCATTTCCCTCCTTGTTATGACACAATTCACAGGATTAGTTACTAGAGATTTTATATAATTCCGCTTGGTTTTGCCATGATTTAACAAAAGGCCATGCATTCCTTGAGCGCTCTAGACACCCACCTCTGGGCAGCATGCCTAGAGCTGAGAGCAGCAGCTCTTACCTCAGTAGATCACAGCTGAGACAGTCACAGGCAAAGAGCTGAAGGGGTTTGTGCACTTTGCATTAATTCATGGCAAAACAAACAAAAAAAAAAAGTTGGAAAAGTTGGTAGCAGTGGTTCTTGGAATTCCTGTAACATAGCTCAATTAAACTTTTTTTTAAATGAAGCTTTTTCTTGTGCCTTTCATTATTTCAACATTATACATCATCTTCTTGAACTGTTGACAGAGACCTCCAGACATCATCTGATGCAACCCCCTGTTCCAGAGCAAAGCAGACTCAGTGCTACGGTTACATCTACACTGTTATCATGGTCTTCAACCAGCAAAGAATTCAGGTTGCTCAGCTATTCGGTGCTCACGTCCTTGCAGCTCAGAGTTAGCACCTGCCAGGAGGGCTGAATACTTCCACGCTGCTTAACATTTGTCCCGGTCTCTCCTGAGCCTCATCTGGCACCACCACGGCACACGTGTAACTGCAAGTGATTGTCACCACTCAGGGTGACAGGTCTGGGAGAACACCAGCAAGCTGTCGCACGCTTTCAGGCACTGCTTGTATCAGTGACGTTCCCAGTTCTGCATCACGTCTCGGAGTTTTCAGCAGTGGTGAGTACTCGGAGAACTTAAGCCTTTTTATAATACGACAGAGAACGCTGACCTCGCAACCTGTATAATTTCATTGTCATTGTAACGAAGTTTTTGCGCACAATTCCTCTCCGAGCTTCCAGTCATCGACCCTAGTCTGGTATTCGGAAGCCTCTTTTGAGTGCATACTGCCTTTCTGCTTTTATCCCACAGAGTTGATAGAGAACTATAGGAACAACTTATTTCTGCCATTTACGTACACAGGTACCCATACGCTTGTCTTGCAGTTGTGAACCCTGTGATTTTCGTGCGTGCATCAGTGGTAGCACAGCACGTCGCTGACAGAGCCAAAACAGGTCGTTTTCCCCGGCAAGCAGTAACAAGTGAGACGCGTTCATCAACGTTTAAAAATGACAGGTTACAGCTGAAGGTCGTGCTTTGTAATGCATTTTCACTCCAGATGGTTCTCCTTCCACTGTATACCCATGGGTTACAAATACATGGAAAGACATAGCTGTAATTCTTTTTAGGCTAACTGCTTAGACTTACAGAAATAAAGCTGGACCCATGGGAAGATATTTTAATACCTTGCATAGAGAAAAAAAAAATCTTTCAAACCTATTTATAACTGTATTTTAATGGAAAGAAGTAGATTTTAAACTGACTTTAAAAGGGTATGTTTAAAAATAGAGTGAAACTTTATTTCTGGTATTTTCTTTTTCACTGAAATAATAAGACTTGCAGTAATGACATCCGTCTTGGAGAGAAATACTGCTTTTGTATCAAGACTAATGCCAGATTGCTTGGTATGTGAATAATTTCTGGATAAAGAGGAAACACACTGTGTACATCTAACCACAATCTGTATGCCATTTATACTTCTAATATGATAACATTTTCATAAAAAGAGACAGGATGTGTAGGCATCAGAAATTGGCTTTAATTTGTCTGGACACTTTTTTCTTTATTTTTAAGTGTGATGGTTTCACATTGATTTCATTTCCTAAAAAGATTTAATTAAAACATAACATGCAGAAATCAGAATAAGACAAGGCAGTCTGAGAATACCAAGTAGGAGTCTCAAATAAAAACTGAGATGAGAGATACCAAGATAGTGCATGCACTGTCCAAAACAAGGAAAAAACAATGGTCAAACAACTTTGTGCATGTAAGACACTGAGTGATATTTTTATGAGTCTATTTTCTAGGCAGTTTGGTTTTAGTATGCATAGATGAAGATTTTCAGAGCAATTTGGAGAGTTAAATTTATGTTCTGTTTAAAAGTAATACACAAGACTTCAGGCAGAGACTGGATTTTGTAAGCTTCTTTCCAAAGGAATCAAGGGAAACGTATCTAGGATTCTATGAAGAGTGGAGTTATAGAAACAAAGTAGGAACCTAAGGCAAAGCAGGCTGGCGAAAGGCTGTTCCACCTTTTTCAGAACACAGAATGGACTCGAACAACAAACTTTTCATCACAAACTATTGCAGATAGACATTTTTATGAAACGTACCCTTAAATTAGAGATTTTCATCTTTTTTCATTTTTCAATCTATAAATTGAATCTTGACTAAGTTCTAACTACTGATAAACTAATAGGTTTAATGAGTTATAGCTCAGTAATTACCCTTTTATAGCTCAGTAATTACCTTTCACCATGGAAAATACTTCCTAAAGACTACATTCCTAACTGGAGTAAATGCTTTACAAGATTGCTTGTACAGTTGCTAATTCTTGGGCAATTGCAGAAAAGGTATAATGTCTAAAACATCCACCCTCACTTAAATCAAGACTCCCTGACACTTCAACCCTTCTGATCATAGAATGGCCTAGGTTGGAAGGGACCTTAGAGATCATCTAATCCAACCTCCCTGTCGTGGGCAGGGACGCCTCTCAACTGGATCAGGCTACTCAAGGCTTTGTCCAACTTGGCCTTGAACACCTCCAGGGAGGGGGCAGCCACAACGTCTCTGGGCAATTTATTCCAAAGTCTTGCCACCCTCGTACTGAAGAATTTCTTCCTCAGATCTAATCTAAATCTATTCTCTTTCAACTTAAACCCATTTCCCCTTGTCCTGTCAGAGGGGACTCTTGTAAAAAGTTCCTCCCCAGCCTTCCTGTAGGATCCCTTCAGGTATTGGAAGGCAGCTATTAGGTCCTCCTGGAGTCTTCTCTTTTCAAGACTGAACAATCCCAGTTCCTGCAGCCTGTCCTCATAGCAGAGGTGCTCCAGCCCCTGGATCATCTTTGTGGCCCTCCTCTGAACACGCTCCAACAGATCTGTGTCTCTCTTGTGGTGAGGACACCAGAACTGGATGCAGTATTCGAGGTGGGATCTCACAAGAGCAGAGTAAAAGGGGAGAATCCTCTCTCATGACCTGCTGGTTACGCTTCTCTTGATACATCCCAGGATGGGGTTGGTCTTCTGGGCTGCATGAAGTCATGGCCGGCTCATGTTGAGCTTCTCATCTATGAGCACCCCCAAATCCTTCTCTTCAGGGCTACTCTCAACCCGCTCTGTGCCCAGTTTGTGTTTGTGCCTAGGATTGGCTTGACCCAGGTGAAGGACCTTGCATTTTTACTTGTTGAAGCTCATGCAGTTTGCACTGGCCCATTTCTCAAGCCTGTCAAGGTCCCTCTGGATGGCATCTCTTCCCTCAAGTGAGTCCACGGCACCACACAGCTTGATGTCGTCGGCAAACTTGCTGAGGGTGCACTCGATGCCGTCGTCCATGTCACTGACAAAGATGTTGAACAGCACTGGACCCAGAACAGAACCTGAGGAACACCGCTTGTCACTGGTCTCCATGTGGACATCGGGCCATTGACCACAATTCTTTGAGTGCGACCATCCAGCCAGTTCTTTATCCACCAAGTGGTCCGTCTGTCAAATCCGTGCCTCTCCATTTCAGAGACAAGGAACTGACGAACTGTTTTAAGTTTATTTTAATATTAACCTTCATACCGTCAAGAAGTAGTGAAGCACACAGAATCTCAGAATGTCAGGGGTTGGAAGGGACCTCAAAAGTTCATCTAGTCCAACCCCCCTGCCAGAGCAGGATCACCTACAGAAGGTCACACAGGAATCCGTCCAGGCGGGTTTTGAATGTCTCCAGAGAAGGAGACTCCACAACCTCCCTGGGCAGCCTGTGCCAGGGCTCTGGCACCCTCACCCTGAAAAAGTTTTTTCTAATACTTTTATGGAACCTCCTATGTTCCAACTTGCACCCATTGCCCCTTGTCCTGTCAGTGGACATCACTGAGAAGAGCCTGGCTCCATCCTCCTGACATTCACCCTTTGACATATTTATAAACATTAAGGAGGTCACCCCTCAGCCTCCTCTTCTCCAAACTAAAGAGACCCAGCTCCTTCAGCCTTTCCTCATAAGGGAGATGCTCCACTCCCTTCATCATCTTTGTGGCTCTGCACTGGACTTTCTCCAGCAGTTCCCTGTCCCTCTTGAACTGAGGGGCCCAGAACTGGACACAGTATTCCAGATGTGGCCTCACCAGGGCAGAGTAGAGGGGCAGGAGGACCTCTCTCGACCTACTTGCTACTCCCCTTCTAATACACCCCAGGATGCCAGTGGCCTTCTTGGCCACGAGGGCACATTGCTGGCTCATGGTCATCCTGCTGCCCATCAGAACCCCCAGGTTCCTTTCCCCTGCGCTGCTCTCCAGCAGGGCTGTCCCCAGCCTATACTGGCACATGGGGTTATTCTCTCCCAGGTGCAAAACGCTACACTTGACCTTGCTGAGTTTCCTAAGATTTCTCCCCGCCCAGCCCTCCAGCCTGTCCAGGTCTCTCTGAATGGCAGCACTCCTCCCAGTTTCATGTCATCAGCAAACTTGCTGACAGTGCTCTCTAATCCCTCATCCAGGTCATTGATGAATATACCAACAGCACTGGCCCCAGCACTGAACCCTGAGGGACTCCACTAGACACAGGTCTCCAACCAGACTCCGCTCCATTGACCACAACTCTGACTTCTTCCCTTCGACCAGTTAGTGACCCACCTCACTACTCAGTCATCCAGACCACACTTCCTCAGTTTAGCTATGAGGAAGCTGTGGGAGATGGTGTCAAATGCTTTACACCTCTTCAATCCCTCTATACAGCCAGAGTCATGTGGAAAGTGAAGTAACAATTCAGCAGAATAAAAGGGTACACATGATTATAGAAAATACTAATCTTACTTCAGCTCTCTTCAGCATCTCCCACTTATTTAGTATCTTCATGGCAAAAACCTTATCCGCATTCTTCAGTTTTACTACTGCAACCTGGAAAAAAATAAATGAAAAATAAATGAAAACATGAAAACACATACTGTTTTCATTTTTATACTACCTTGCAGTTTCAGAGTTATTTTCTTCTGTGTTCTGGACACTTAGCTTTACTACCCACACAACATCACACCATCATCATCAAGAAAAAGTAATCTCAGAACAGTACAGGGCATTATTTCTGTGAAAGTTCAAGTCTACTTTAAGCTTTCATTATGTACCACAATTCCATTATGCACCATTTTTTCTAGGTGACTGTCGATGAGTAATGGTATTTCTCACCATCACACTTCTTGCTCTATCATACTATCAGGAAGCTATCACTGGCTATATGCTTTGTGTTCCTGAACTTCAGTCCTACGCAATAATTTAAATTATAGAACTGTCAAGAAAAGGCAACAATGTAGTAGTTCCTAAAATAAAATAAATAATAACCTTTAGGTTTTAGACACAAATTAGACTGTAGATTTCCCATGTAACAACTACCACTCTCACTTCAAATAATGCACTAGACTTTCTCTGAAGATACATTTAGAAAGTATTACTTCATGGTTTTCCACTTGAAGTCCAACGAAACAGTGAAATTCACATTTTCTAGAGAAGTAAAACTTAGGAAACATCAGGCCCTACCTCACTGCTTCTGAAACAGTAGATAGCATAGGCCTATGTAATAATAAATTAGCAATGCCTACCAATACAGTCCTTTTGTTCAGCTATTATAAAAGCTAACGAAATATTTTTAAGGAAGAGGGAAGGAAGAAGTTTACACAAGCATATTTTCACAGTTCAGGCTTCCCTGGGTATGGAAAGCTCTATGTCTTACCCAAAATGGCCATGAAGCTGCCACAGACTTAGGGTTGCTGATCGGGAGTAAACGAGACCACTACACTATTTCCCAACTACAGAAAATTTCAACAATCAATACATTTTAATAACCATTCTCTAACTATCGCATTCTGCCTCTTCCCTTTCAAATAAATCTTACAGCTTATGCAGATAAAAGTTTATTTCTGTGCGCATCTGGTTACAAATCAACATGCTGTCACACAGATTATCATCATCCTCATCCTGCTGGCCACTGACAAAAAAATACTAAAGTTGACTCCTACATTCCTTCCACCTCTTTCATAATCAGTAAACCAGCTATGTGTGAAGACAGTGATAACAGAAAAGAAAATACGGGATCAGACAGTTTGAAGAAAGTGTCACGCAAACCTCTTTCCCCCATCTTCAAACGTGTCAGCAGCTGCAGCAGCTTCACGAACACGGCAAAAGCGCAGGCTGAAGGGCTGCAATACGCAGATGTCTAAACTAAAGTATATCTAAAAGTGCTCCTCTTGCTTAGCTATAGATTCAAAGACAAAGCAGCTGCCACCTCTCATATGCGCAGCAACACACTATCACTCCTGCTCTTGACACCGCTGCCTTCTGGGGTTGCAGAGCAGTGGAAGTGGCGGGAGGTGAAAAAAAAAAAAAAAAAAGACAAGAAGCTACTATATCTACTTGTTTAAACCAGTTTATGAATGGAAATTTGCAAAGGTGCTTCATGATTAAAAATTAAGATTCAAGTCCAGACTTAAGATCCCTCAAAGCACTTTTAGATTTGAAATACAAAAATTAGATTGTTACTTTAATTTATTTCATAAAGAACATCTACTCGCCTGTGCATAATACCCCAAGACCAAGCATCACAATCCTCTTCAGGAGGGAAAGATGAATCCTTTGCAGTGATACATAACCTACAATGTGGATTTGAATCTTGAGTCTCCTTTTACTTTACTAGCTACAACTAGATGGAAACTCTGATAAGCCATATCTGTATCGATTCCTAAAGAGAAACGGCAGGAGCAGAAAGCATTAACATCAAAACTAGTCAGCATTTCCAATTGGATGACCAGGATGCCTCTGCACGATGCAGTCTGTGGTACGAAGCTACTAAGGGTTTTCTGACTGTAGTAGGGAAAAATTAAAAGGTTGGTCCTAGACCAGACCAGACCGCTGCTGCTGCCCGGCATGAAAAGCTTTTCCCCACCATTAACTACTGTGGTATAGGCAGCCAGAGGCATAAGATAACACATGAATTTCAAGTCTAACTTCAGGATTTCATTTTTTGCCTGTAGCACGTTCAGTGAAAGGCTGTATTATTCTGCAAAAGACTCAGTTACTGAAAGATAAATGCTAACTGCACAGCTGCCTAAACGTGCAGTCTCCTAAAGTGCATTCACTTGGACACAGCCAAAGGGGTGACAGCACTGCCTTTGGTTAACAGCTGGAGCAAAGACCTCCAATGCCAAGATCAAGGGCTTGGTACCTTCTGTGAATGTGTCGCAGTACTGAAGAGCAACTAAGGAACAAAAACAGATTCGTGTTTACCAGCTGTGTTTACAACTAGTCAGAAGCAGTCTTTGAGTTCGTGAAAGCCATGTCAATAACCACTACACACATGTACACAAAAAATCACAAACATCATCATTTTTCTGCAATCACAGCATCTTTTTGGGTGTGTCCCAGTGCTTTATGAAAGTAAATTCTAAAATGCTTCTTTTGGGATTGTCAAAGAAAAACCTGATGCTTCAAGCAATGAGCAGTCTGATGCAGTTTCTAATTGCTACAAAAAAATTCTGAAACAGGATTACAGACCCAGGCAGTGTTTACATACACACACAGAGGTATATACTACGTACACAAAGACCCAAATACACACAAGAGCACTGTTTTTGATCTTCTTCCCTCCCCAATGAAGCTGTCAAGACAGAATAAAGGATAATCATCCCTGTCTAGTTATCCTGAAGTGTCTTGTTACTGGAATTTCTTAAAATTGGACTTTTAAAGGTTGAGGTTTTTTTAAATTTATGTTTTCCTCCGAGCAGCCCGACAAAAAAATGATTGGTATGTGCTGATGTAAACATCTCGGTTTAGTCAGATAGCTTTTTTTCCCCATTCTTCCAACAGTTTCCATATTTCCCACCAACAGCAGCACAGTCTGGCGTGCTGTCAGACACCTTCTGCCCCAAACTCGGCTACTTGTCTCTACAGTACACGTCTGCACATTTCCTGTGCTTAAAAAGTAACAGTATTGGATAGAAAAATAGCTAAACCGAAGCTATTAAAATTTATTATTTTTTTGTAAAAGGAGAAGAAAAAAAAAAAACAAAAAACAACAACAAAAAAAGGCACTGGCTTTCTTGTTCATCAAGAGTAGGCAGCCCTCCAGAAACGGGAAGAGGGAATGTTACTGTTTGTAACTGGATGACAAAATTTAGGAATAACTAATTAATTCTCAGAGCTATAAAATTCATTATCTTCCAGATATCGACAACATAACTACATAATATTTGCTTGCATAAGCAAGCATCAAACTCTTTTTTTTTTTTAAGTAATAACAGAATGAACTGAAAATGTCAGCAGTAGCTAGAACCTTCAACAAGCCACATTTTTCTACTGCGGAGAGACAGTGCTAAGAGCTGTTGCCCAGTTGCTTCACCTTTCCTAGCAGCATTCTTCAACTCCCAAGCTTAAAAGTCTTCTTGTTTAGAGTCCTTTGTGAAGTTTTTCAAACCGTGCTAGCCTGAAGCCAGCACAATGAAACACTTGATGCCCACATTAGTAATTTTACCAGGATAACACTCCTCCTCCAAGCAAAACATCTGTGTTTTCTAAAGACAACACTCTCTTACATAAAATATTAAATAAGTAAATGCATGCATACAGAGGGAAGGGGCATGTCATTAATCTGACAAAAAGGAAGCATTTTAAGACTAGTAGCAAGCAGGGTAAGAAGAAAAAGAAAACTAGGAAAAATGAACTCTTACAGTTATAAGCAATAACTAGTTTAAACTACTTTTTGTCTACATCAGACTTGTAAAAACAAAAAGGGAAATATTTCTTGACTATGCAAATTGAAGAAATTGAGTAGTGTAAAATCAAAATAAGAACAAGCCAGAGACTGTGCCAAAGAAAACTTGCACTAACTTTGTAGTCTACAGAATTTCAGAATTATGTTGATTCAGGAGACAAAAATTACTCCTCCCAGTAACCTAGAGCAACCTTGGTCTCATTTACAGTTTGCTGGAACAAAAATACATTCTTCCAGGCTTCTTAATCTGTCTCGGTAAACTACTATAGTCAACTGAATCATACAAGTATTTTGCATTTTAGTATTAACATAGTTATTGCTGGCTTAAGTAGCAGTAAAATCTGGTGGTCCTTTTTCAACCTTGCTCAGATATTTACTGGTTATTTTAAAGGAAAATCAGTAATTTCATCCAGAATTTGTTTTCTTGGACAAATGTCTGTGTACAAATTGAAACTCATCTTTTTTAACCTAGTACAAAAATTTAACACACATCCTCACAAATATTTAGTAAATCCTACTGTAAGACCATACAAAACCAAACACCTTCACTGAGAGAACTTCGGTTTTCCCCTCACCTAAGACTTTGACAATTCAGTCAAGTCATGCTCTGTTTCTCCGATAAGGAACTGGAAAGACACACTGTTCCTAAAAGAGGAAAACTAATCAATTACACAGACTGTCCCCAGAAGAGGACGGGGAGTTACGCTCTCAGTATCTGTGGGATGAATCACCGCAAAGAAGCTTCCTGAGAGAGAACTACAGTTTTTTGTGGTTTAGCTTCTGTGGAGTCCGGTGCCGATTTAGCAGACAAAAATGTCTTTTCTTATAAACACAACATAAGGCAGGTTTTCACATATGATTCTTCTGATGAGGAAGCAGTGATTTTTCTTAGATCTTACACAATCTGTACATGAACTTGGCTGCAACTACTATGGCAGCACTGAGAAAAGCTGATGTTTTAAGCAGAGTTGCTTACATAAAAATGGAGAAAGCAACATTCTCTTTGTGGCAGAGGTTCAGACTTAAAATAAATTATCCATGAGTAAGTTCAGCCTTCAGGCTCCTTTACAAAAAAAGAATTACCTTAGACGGAGCAAAACCAAAAGTGATCAAGTAGATAAATAAACACTACTCTTTTGTTGTTATTTTTACAGTTGTCCAACGATGATATTTGCATATAGGCATCATCAGAGTATGTGGCGACATACACTAAAAATTCCTGTTCCTTACATACCACCTATAGAAGTCTATTCTTCCATAGCCACATATTAACAACTAATTTTCACACGTGATGCAAACATGTAAGAACCTCAAACCAACTTTTCTGTCACATGCCGTAACGCCTCCAGAGATGCTCTCATACGAAAAAGAACTGAAAAAACCCAAACATATTCCGTTCCAAAAGCAATGAAGACACTGCTCAGAAAATCTTCTTCTTATACTTTGGGCTTCAGTTCACACGTATTTTCAGGCAGTATGGAGTACCTTCTGCAGACACTCTACATACTATCCCCAGCTGTAGTATATTTGGCTATCAAAAACTCAAAGCACTGTTATACATTAGGTTGCTCTTTCTACATACATAAAGTCCTGCATGACAAACAAAGCACATGCATCTAATGTAACTAAGAAGAAGGGGCGGAAAGCTACCATTTATTTATTCAAGTTTCCTCAATCTATATAATCTGACATACCTAGTGTAAAGCTTACTGATCAACAGCCTTGTCTGACAACTTCAGATAAGAGATGGCTAATCAGAAGCAGCCAAAAAGTGTATAGTTCAATAGCAGTAGGTGATAACTGCAAAATAACATTTGCTAAACTCTTTAAAAGAAATATAGGAAAAATACTCAAACATTCATTAAAAGTAGGAAACCAAGTGACAGGAATAAAGAGATTTCTCTGTGTTCTTACAATGTCAATATCAGTATTTGAGTATTTAAGTTGCTGAAAACTACTTTCAGACTATTTAGTTTTTAGGACTATTAGAAATGGCTAAATCTTTACACCATCAGTAACTCAGTGGCCTCCACCTGCCGACTGGAAAGAATTAAGTGTCAAGCAAATGATTTATCATCAGACAGTTGAAACATTGTCTTTTAATCCATGTGAACTTGCCTTCTCTCAAAATTTAACAGACTTACAAAGATCTGTCAAAGAATGCATAAATCAAAATGTACTTGCATCAAACATTAACTGGACCTAAAATATCCATTACACTTAAATAAAGTAAAAACCTGTACATCACTATATTGCTATTACCTATCCCTCCTCAATGCTGCAGATTTGCAAGAGCATTACTTAAACCCTTTTCTGAACCTTCTTCACATACATACCTCCCCAAAGGCTCCTCGGCCAATCACCTTCAGGATTTCAAAATCTTCTTTATGGAGTCGCATCTGTTTCACTTTAGATGTAAAAGGTTTGGCTGAAACAAAGAAAAATATCAAACATTTAAAGACATGCAAAGAACCAACCACATCAAAAACAACCACCAAAAAACCAAACAAGGTAACAGTAACATAAAATAGATGTAATCTCAGAGCCCTGAAAATAACAGGCTATTTTGCTTATATACCAACATTCCCCAGTGTAATATAACAAAGTTTAAAGATAGAAATAAAGACCAGTAAGAACTAAGCCAAAAACTGCTAGGAGAAAAAGTTTATGGAGTAAGCTTGCTTTTGTATTTTACTAAATTTAAAGGAAGAAAAAAGGAAAAAGTCAAGGTGACTATATTTTTCTACAGTCCTTTGAGTTCACAGACCTCCACTGCATCTGTGCTATACGTTAAGAAGTCTGGTAGCAAAAGCAAAGTATAATATAATGAGTTCACTTGGGACAGTATCAATTTCTCTGCAAAACAACAAAATAATGTTGTATTCAACGAAAAATTAAAATTCTGACAAAAAATAACTGGCAGGGCAATAGTGGCCTAGATGATGTATCATGCAGTATTTTGGAAGACTACTTCGAAACTGGCGACACTTAATAGTCAGTTCTTGGCTTCTGGGAGAACAGTTGTACTCAAGACATTATTAACACATTAAGTGGAAAAAAAAGCCACATATATAACGTTAAGCTTCATTTCCCTCTTCTTTTTCCCCCTCTTTATAATATCTTTGAAAGCAGTAAGCAAAATAAGGTATTGTAGTCCAGCCAGGTTACACCCCAGTGTTCTTTGCAATGAAATAGTATCAGGAGGACTGTTCCCATCTTTCAGCCCCATTTAGCACTACAGCTACCCAGTCCCAGTTCATTAACACATGCTCTGTGCATGCATGCAAATCATCCCAGTCACTGATAATTCTACGTCTGAAAACATGGAATGCAATCTTTGGTAAAAAAATCAAACACCAAAACTTTAAATAATTTAGCAGGAAAAGGAGAGTTTTTTAAAATAGCTGTTTTAAAATCATGTTTAATGCTTAACACAAATGAAACCTATTACTAAAACAGAAGCTTCAGTAAGCACGGTTCATAAAAGCTGCCCATAAAATAAGGTTGCATAAGCCAGTGAACAGAGGACTGGAACAGCTCTCGGAAAACATTAAGTTCAATTTCTGGCTCAAAGGCAGTCTCACTCAATGATCCTAAACAAGCAACTTCAGATACTTCACCCACAGTTTCATATCTATAAAACAGGGACGGTATTTTTGTAACAGACAAGGCACTGACCATCACATATTTGGATAAAGAAACAAAGCAGCGCATCCCAAGGTAGTCATTTCACATTTCAAAAACCTTTTGAACTTGTTTTCACGGTATAGAGACCCATCTATGTCCACTTCTGTCTGCTCACGGAATTAGTACAGCTTTATTTGCAGGGAAGAGTTGTAACAGGCACCACACTGCACAACAATTTATTCATGATAATGTTTCCGAACAGAAATCGGAATCGCCTTTCAAAAGCTCCAAAAGCAAATGACTCTACAGCATAAACAAATTTTATCTAGACATCTGTGAGAAATATTCAAGATTCAGTTTCTTCTACAATTCAGTATTTGTCTTTCTAATGTTATTAACTCATCCTGCTAAAAAGAAAATACCAAGCCCTAATACTGATACAGATAAGCCATCATTTAATTCAGAATTTTGGTATTAACACACACCCTTTCAAGGCACTGTAAAATCTTTGTCCAAAAGCCTACCACCTACAATTCAGCAAAACAATTTTATAAACTGCGTCAAGACACAGGCTACCTGTATTTTTAATACCTGAAAAGCCCCACAAAACTTGTGTAACCTAGTCCTTAAATTAGCATTGTAAATCATATCCGAAAAACAATGCAAAACTGCAGGGTCTTAGGTTTCATCTGTTAAACAAAAGAGTAAATCTCCACTAATGTTAATGGTACAATGTATGAAATCCAGAGGTTCCAAAGTCTGAACTTAGTAATTTTTTCTAAAATTCCTCAGATATCAGGAATCAATTCTCTACCAGGAGCTACATTTCTTATAACTACAGGAATATCAGCTTACAACTGAAAAAACACTAGGGTTTAGGTCCAAATAGTAAAGACACAACCATGCAACACTGAGATTTTCACTTCAGTGTTATTTTTAAGTTCATAATAATTTTATTCAAAATATTTAATTGCACAATTACAATACAGGTTTAATACATTTTAAATACTTTAAAAATGTAACGTGAAGAGAAGTATATTACTCAAGCCCACAGAGATTCCCCAAATTTTCAATTAGTTCTTATACCTCAGAAGAAAGGTGACAACAGAACGTACTGCCTTACTGGGACGGCCTCAGCTGTCCTGTACCAAGCGATTTAGTACAAATATTAATACTAGTGATGAATACTACTGAACAAATTAAACCAAGCCATTGAAGTCTTTTAACTTGAAAAACAACTGATTGAAAACAAACGTGTAGTTCTTGACTTCAACATTTTTTGACCATTATAGGCCTGGCTAGAGTACAAGGCAAAATATCTTGTTAACAAGCAACAGCAGAGCTGTTTAAACCACAAAATTCCTCCTTACTTTATATTGTAAGGAAAGGCCTGTCATTCTTTAATTATTACATTTTGGAATCTTCCAGGGTTCCCATAGGGACACCGGAAAAATAAACACTATCATAACTACTTCAGTAAAATACAGCTGACAAAAATAGGTTTGGATTAGATTTAATGATTTGTAGTATCAGTGTTAGTGGAAAAGTTTGTAAACCCTTCGCTTTAATTTTTTTAATCACCTCTAGCGACAGACATGTCAATGTATAGCCAAGAAGAAAGATACAGTCCAAGGGGAAAAAAAAAAAATGCCCTAGGAATGTGCTCCAAATAGCTTGTTCCAAAAGAGGTCAATTTGCTTTATCATCAATGTTGTTTGTCTGCTGTGCAAACATCTGCTGTTCTTGTGGCAACAGTAATTTTAAGTACAGAAAACTTGGCCTGACCAAGGGTCTTGGAAGGCGTATTTTCAGACAGCCGCTTCATGCATCCAGCTCTCCAGACTATATGAGGTTCACGGGCAGACTTTTTGCAAGTAGTTTGGCAATGCCGGATGAGCTGCTACAGAGACGGCAAACGGTACGGTCCGAGAACAGTTTTCAAAACCCACTGTGCCTGCAATGCAGCTCTCTTAAAACATGCCGGTACACAGCCCTCCCCTGGTTACAACCCCGTCACCCTAAAGAGAATCATCACGAAGTTAACGGAAAAAAAACACCCTCTTTTTCAGAAGGAGCTTCATTTCCCTTGATCCTGGATACCAGTGACACACCCCATTTAACCTACAGAAATAGGCAGAAGGATAGCGGATTCTTGTTTTCCACACAGACCTCCCTTTTCAAGGTTGCTAGCCATATGTGATACATATTAAGGGACCAGCAGGAACCAAAGTTCATTACATAAAACTTCCAAATTCCCCAATATGTTCTCTATAGTCACAAGCTGACAAGTCATACATAAAGCCTATCGAAGTGGCTACTCTGAAAAACACTCTATGTTGCTATCAGTCACTGTGGAGGAGATAGGTAAGCCTGGACCTACAAAAGAGGCACACAGAGGAGCACACGCTCTATCCCCTGGCCCTGGAGAGGGTGGATTTTATTACAACTGTCCAGCAGAAGGGAGGTGAAACTATGGGTTCTGCAGTAGTGACACTGGGCTGTGTGACATCATGGGGGGGAGGAAGGAAGCAGTTACTAGCATTACTTGTAACACATTTATTACCAAGAGATTTAACTTCTAAACTCCTGGAGAGAAAAGTCTGTCTGCTGAAGAGCTTACACAGGAAGGACAGCAACACAGTTTGTAACCCGACACAATTTAGTATTGTGATTAAATAATAAATCAGCAGTACTGGATGCTTTATTTGCAAAGCCAGTCTCATGCTCCCGCCTTGCTCCCTCTCCCTCCAGCTCCCAGTTCCTGTTCGCATGGCTTCGGCAGGGCTAGCCCTGAAACCTCAAGGGCTCAGAGGGAAGGCTGTGTCCTCGACTGGCAGGTCTCAGGAGGATACCCATGTCTTGCTTCCCTCTGGAATTATAAGATGTGCTTCCTGAGCGATCCAGGTATGACACAGGAAACCCAGCCTTCTGCCCAGTAGGTTTTTCAGTGTTAAACCAAAGACGCAGAAATTAGAAGCCATATTCAAGAGAATTGTCAACGGCAATAGTGAAAGTTCATTATGAAGGAAATAGATTAGAAAAGAAGACAACCACCATGGGAAACTACCTCCTTGTCATTTCAGGACAAAGCTTCCTTTCCTTAATTAGTGAAAAAAAAATAATTGTAAAAATACATATAGAGCTTTCCCATGCAAAAGAGAAAAAAATGCAATCTAAGGAGACTGTCACTTTACTGAATACCAGAAGGCTCTCTGATTCTCTCTGATGCTGTCCTTGAAAAAAATAAATAAAAAAGCAGAATAATATATTGATAGCTTTGTTTTCAAAAGTATTCTCTAGTTTTGAAATTTCTGCTAAATTCCTGGAAGGAATTTAACAAGTGTTTTTATTTTACAGACTCAGTCCAAACCCAAAGTATTTATTTTCTACTGGCTTCTATCAGCTGTGATTACGAAATGTGTAAATAGCATTTTTGAGTTAAGACAAAAAAACTCCAGGAGGGAGGTGTGAGAGAACACTCCTCCCAAAATAAACAGTATTTCTCAAAACAAAGGAGAAATAACTGACAATCAGCGAGCCAGAGCTGCTTAAAGCTTAATTTAATTGAAAGAAATCTCTCTTCTCCACCCACCTAAGATTGGCAAAATAGCACAAGAAAGCTTTCTTGCAGTTTCTGCCAACTCTCTGGGGGAAACCAGGGGCAAAACATTGTAGTCGACAGAGATAACAGCTGAACCACAGACCATCAGTTAAGGCAATGTAAAAATATAAGCCACAAATACCCTTCTCAGTTTCAGCAGTTAAGATTCAGTTTTCACTCCTTCAGAACATTTTTACCATGTTTTTCCTGATGAACAGTTAAGTGCCAACATCTCTAAGTCCAAGTTAAAAATCTGGCATTTTCCAAGAATGAGAAGCATGTTCACAAATTCCTGTACTACGGTATAGACAGACACAATATTCTGGATCCTATTCATCTTAGAAAAAAATAAGTCATCTGTTCTCATCCAGGTCAAGTGGAGACCATCCAGCCATCTTTGGCTGCAGCTACCACAAAAGATTCTTCAACAGGAACTTTACAATCAGAGAGAGAAATAGAATACCGTTCCCAAACACACAAGCGTAGTTCTGGTTTTTCCCTCCCCAGACTCGGATGAAAAATAATCCCTACATTCATGAAACACCCACTGCAGATCTGGGCAACATTTCCACACCACATCAAGATACAGCCGTTACTTTTTATATTGCCATTCTTTCTCATCACAAGAATTTCAGCAAACCACCCTGTGTTTAAACATTATTATACAAACAGCAAAGTGAAATACTGAACTTCAATTTATCCTGCTGTGCATTAGAATTCTGATGCAATTTTTGCAGCATGGTCAGTAAAATCTTTACTATAGGACTCCTGTTCCACCTAGTAAAGAGGGCTGAAATGTTCTGGGAGCAAATCAAGAGCAGACAGAAAAAAAAAAGGTTTATGATATTTAAAAAATCTGAAAGGCTAACAAAGGAGAAACTTCATCTTATGTTTATAAAGTGGAACACTGCTTAGACTCCATCCCTCACGCTGGAGACAAGTCAATGAAAATCACACTTCTGACAGTTAACCTTAAACTTTGCATTCCTCAATATTTGACAATATTTGTAACTCAGTATGCTGGTATTTTACTGCCAATAAATGCTGGATGTTTCAACTGTAAATACAATCAGTCATACCTGTGTTTAGAATTACTAAGCATTCTGAAAAATCAAAATGGACCAGTGACCAAAAATGAATAAGTAAAATTCTTAGTCCCTCAAAGCATTACTTTTTATTACAGAAAATAGAGATATCACCATCTGACTAGGTTCTTGAATAATATTATCTTATTGGTGGTGAATGATTATATGTACATCAGTATCAGAAGAAAAAAAAAACCCCAAACATCATGCAATAAACAAAGAGTGTGCAACCACACGGCAAATTTCAAGGAGGGGGAGAAAAAGAAAAACAAATAAAAATGGCTGCATGACAAGTAACAGTGCTCCACTCTAAAGAACAGGTATTCTGTGACCATTACAGAAGCCTCTAATATGTACTCTCTCAAGGTAGTTGTGGAGGCATCATTAATTCTGTCATTTCCTTTGTTCTGTATTTATGGGTTTGCATCCTTAATTAAAGGATTGTTCAGTATGTGTTTTAATTATAATTTAAATAATCCTCTCATTTGGAAAATAAAAATTCATCCTCTCTAGAGACAGTGTTTCACCAGAGGAGAGCTAGCAACTTCAGTCCACAGAACACGGGCACCGAGTACACAAACCTCACCGACTGCAGGACCAGCGCTGTAGGTTGGCTCTCTCTGCACGAAGCAGCAGTAACCAAGCCCCCTACTCAGTTTTCCAGGTATTTCACAGCACTTCAGGAGTCTCCTGTTCCATTTCTGAAGCCAGTTTGATTTACGTTTGACTAATAAATGAAGGAATTTAGGGGATACTCAAAAATCTGTGTAATATTGCAGTCTGCCTTGCGCTCCCTTCTCTTGCCTCTCATAAATACAGGGTCTGGTTTCACCTCTTCCCTGCTGTGTCTCCTCATCCCAGTGCTTTTCTTCTCAACTATTTGATCCTAATCTCTCCCACAAGACTTGTCATCCACCATCGTTCTGTCCCTTTGCCACCACACCTGATGGTTTCTGCTCAAAGCCTTCTCAGTTTTCTCCACACTGTACTTCATGTACTTCTTGTACCGGTCTGCTCAGGTCTCTTTACCTCCAGGCCCCCACCCCGTTGCCCCACCAGTCACAGAAGCCACCACCTGAGCAAAGTTCTGATATTCTAATATTTCTTTTCAAACTCTGTTCTATCCAGCCGGAGTCCCAGTTTCAGTGATGCTCCGCCACCATCCTTTCTCAAATTCCCTGATGTCATTTCCTTTCTCCTTTTACCACCACTAGTCTCGAGTGCCTTTGCTTTTTATTAAATTGTGATACACAACAAGGATTTGAGCTATACAACACCAGTCTGCTTCCCTTTTACATTAGAATTTTAATCAAAATGAAAGACTTTTTACAGTCATCTATATAAAGCAAATATACTCAGGTCAGACATTTTTTGCTGATACCAAGTTTCATTACATCTTACATTAGCAATTAACATTATTCATTTTCATTTTTGAGGGGAAAAAAAAGCTTCAAAGAGCTCTGTAAAACCAGGACTTCTAATCTCTTAAGTAGTTAAAGGAACTGCTCTAAATGTTGTGAGAAGGGGGGTGACCAGACTCTCCACAAACTCTCCCCCTGTAAAATGACTCTTGTTTGTGTAGCCACGTATCCTTAGCACATACTAAACTTAGAACTTGTAAAAAATGCACACCCGTCAAGTCTCACACAGCACATGAATCGTTTGAGTCCTGTCTCTCACTCCTCCATCAAGCTGCTTTTATCCCCAAATTCACTGAGCATCACTACAGACACTTATATAATCACAGATTGGTTAAGGTTGGAAGGAGCCTTGAAGATCATCTCATTTCAACCCCCCTGCCATGGGCAGGGACACCTCTCTCCCACTAAACCAGGTTGCTCAAAGCCCCATCCAGCCCGGCCTCGAACACTTCCAGGGATGGGGCATCTACAACCTCCTTGGGCAACCTGTTCCAGTGCTTCACCACTCTCACGGTGAAGAATTTCTTCCTTATATTTAATCTAAATCTACCCTCTTGCAGTTTCCCAGCAAGCCACAAGGGCCTCAGAGCAGAAGGCCTGTAATGCATCGGAGCTCTAACAGCAGGCAAATTCTTTGTCAGGAGGCCACAGGCAAGCGACCACCCTATGAACTGACACACCATGTAACAATGTACCTCCTCGCTTCTTCAAAACCATGGAATGAACCCCTTCCTAAGGATTTCATAGGCAGCTGGTTTCACTGATACCTGTTTACATTTCATTGCAAGGCAGTCAAGACTGGAGAAGTCTGAGTAGTGAACGTGGTACAAGTGCACACAATTACAATTCTGCCTGTATGGACAACATTTGAAATGGAAGTCTTATATGTAGTCTCACATTTATGATCTATACCTGACCTTAAACTGAAGTTCAAACACTGAGTTCAAAATTCATAAAAGTAAAAATTACTTTAATGTACATCATGTATGCATGGAAATACTAAAATCTACAGTAGGAACTTAACAGCATGAGAAGGAATTCTGCCTAGGTTAAAATAATACATGCTTTCCAGTCATATTTTTAATCTTTAGAAGCAACCACTCAATGTCATTAGATAGGTTTCTACAATAGCATCTGTGATCCAAATAAGTAACAAGGGACTTCTGAACACTGCCTGCATTCGTTTTACACTGTCTTGATATATCCTATGCATTACTCTGAAATTAGTAAAAAATAAGAAAACAGACAGTATTGCACTTCATTAATATATCACAGCAAAATGTTGCTTCTGAGTGTTAGGCTACTGTAAGCGCAATGAAAAACAAAGATACACTACTGCAGTCTCTATCTACGACTCCTTCTTACTTAAGTTTCAAGTTCCCAGTCACAAAAGAAGAAAACAAAACATCCGTCTTACGTTCACAAAAATCTGTCCACCTCGACAGGTTAAGCTCCCGCTCCACACACACCTCACCGTTTCAATACCATAACCCTATATTATTTCTGTCGTAAGAACGGCAAGCTACTCCTTTGCTTGCTCCTTGTACTCAAGCTGGGTAAAGCAATTGAGCATGTTAATCACTGTCTGGTTCTTTTGCATTGACTCAACGATAAAAAGACAGTAATTCTAAAAAATGTGACCTTAAGTTACGCCTCAAGAACTCTTGTGAGGTTTTGCTAGATTTCAGAGAATTATTACTTTAACAGTAGTCCTTTACTAACTAACAGCAATCCTTAAAGATCTTCAAAGATCCTAGAACTTCAACACTCTTTCGGAGTCACCTTAGAACTAACGTAATTAAAACTTTAAAATGATTAATCATTTGAAAGTTCAGTGCCATTAGAATGTAAATTGCATATAATAAACTTGATTTGGCTCACTTGAGAATAAAGACCATATCATAATGCTTAAGTGCCTAACTGTGCACCAGATCCGGCACTTTTTCTCAACGACAATCATCTTCACTTTCTTCCTGATTAAGTGATCACTGTAAAATAATACTGATTAAGATATTTTTATTTTTAAGATATTTTTATTTTGACCGCATTTCACCTCATGGCAATTTTAATTATTCAACCTTTAGTGCAGTTGAATCACTATTACTACTTCAAAAAAGATTGACAATCCCTGTTAACAAATCAAGCTTTCAACAGAATCTTTACGTTGAAGATGAGACTTATTTCCCAACACCTGTAAGTACCCTACAGCATACATTTTCTGTAAGTAGTAAGTTCCTACATAAACCACATGTCCACGTGCGCACATGCATATGCATTAAGAGATTTTTGCAGCACACCCCTTTTTTGCTTTGATTCACATCTCCTTTGTATCACCAAGGATGCGGTAAAGAATAATTCTCGAACTCAGACCGCTGATAAATCAAATTCTTCATGAAACCAAAGAGAAACTTTAACTTATTTTTAACACAGTTTCTTTGTTCAGTTTTCAGGTCCCCTTATGCTTATATCTCCTAAACATAAAAAAGTTTACAAACCACCTTTTAAGTGTACGTTGCTTCAAATTAAGCCTTCAGAGTTCCTAATGAATCAAGTGTGAAAGGATTCACTAAGTGGTACGTCTGAATTGACTTTTGTGCTACTCATAAATGCTACAGCATTTATGTTGGTCTCCACATCAATGTCAAGTTAGAAATAACAGACTCAAAACCATCGACTCCTACGTGCATGTATTTATAGGGCTGAGCCTAAATTAAGAATCTTTTTTAATCTTACTCCCTATAGTAAAACAGGGTTTTATTGCTATATGTCTGTTACAATAGGCTACACAAATTAAAGCATTTGCTTGCTGCAACATTGATAAAAGGCAGTTTTTCTATGACAATACAATAATTTCATGACAAGATACAAGTTTTATTTAGCAGCTTAAGATAAAAAGAACTAAGGCAGCAAGTGGAATTAACATTCTTCCTGTAAACAAAGGATTAAGTGTTTCAGTTTCAAACTATAAACTAATCAAAGAGAAGAATTAGCATCAATACAAGCTGTTCTTCAAATTCTAGAAATTTTTGCCTGATTTTTATGGGGCTTTTTCTCCCCCAAATGTGGACAGGAAAGGTGGCCTTGTATGTATTCAATGCGCTGGAGAAGAAACGTTTCGCAAGTTGTGATACTAAATGCAGAAAATATTCACTGAGTTCTGAAAATTCTTTGAATGCTTCTACCCAAATTTTATCTGAAAGGTTTTGTTTACTAGAAACTTGAAAGAAAAAGCCATGGTAAGACATAGAAGATACAGAACAAGTTTGAGATAAGTAATGGGATAATAAGGAAGTTGGACACATTTTCAGAAGAGCGCAGAACATTCATTAATTTATATACAAACACAGCAGTTCTCAGGAGAGTACTCGTTCTGCTACCTCAGTAAAGCAACCACATTTCAGAAGTAGGTAACATGCACCAATTTTGGATAGTGCTCCTAATTTTCAAATATTATCAATCTAGATACTTCATATAAATACTTAAGTGGAAACTGCACTGTAATGAAAATCTATTCTAGTTACAGTAATAAAATATTTTTTAAATATATGTCATAATTAAGCCAGAAGCAGGAAATCATTACTCTTTATCTTGGACTTGGTTTATAGGAAGTTTGTTTTACAAAAGAAGTACTTGTACAGAGGTAAACTAATAGCTCACTTTTCCAAATGTCACCTTGTTCCACAGATCACAGAAGAAAACCCTAAGCAGATCACAATAAAATGCAAGAAAACAAACTTTTTTTTTCCCCTGTATGGATAATTTATGCTCCACATTATATAACTAAACCCATTTTGACAATTATATCATCTTTCTCTGTTCAGCAACAGTCCCCAGTTCAAACACCTGGTCATGACATCTCTTCCTCCTCCAGACCTTAGTCCATGTTCTCAACCAACTGACTGAAATAGCACAAGCTTCGCAACAACGGGAAAGATTGTCAGAACTTTCTGAAATCTCAGTCCTACAAATTCTTAGCATTTATCCATATGAAAACAGTACCAAAATGCCAACACTAAAAATGAAGGTAAGCCAAAGTGAAGCATCAAATGAGGACTTGGAATCAGTTATATTTGAAGCTATGGGTCATGACTGTACCCATCCACGTGACTGCCTAACAGAGCCAGTTACTTTTAAACCATTCTTGTCAAACGGGTCAGGTCCTAGGGAAAACCTAGATCATTTCCATAATAACACACTACACTTCCTATTATGAAAACCATGAGAACTACAATGCTTCCCTTCCCGCACTCTGAACATTGTTTTCTACTTATCTCAAGTTCTCATGAAAGCGTGGCAACTCATACCCCTATTAACACCTATTTTTAGACTCTTGCTCTCTACTACTCAGAATTTACCACTCCTATTAGTTTTAGCTTAGCATCACAGCATTGCTCATTCAAGAAACAAAACAAAACAAAAAAAACAAAACCCACAACCCACTTAACTTTGTCAAAGTCTCTAGGTGTATCTTAGCAAATAAAACTGATAACTGAAACTAAATGTAATATTCTTATGCCTATATTACATCAAACATAAGGAAAAAGTTACCATTCATATGCAACATATACAAGAATTCAAAATGCATTTCTCCCCAACTCAGATTCAACTCATCCACTATCTGTAGCTTTTCATATCTATCTATACTGTGCCAGATTTCCACTCTGTATTGACACTTGTTCCCAACCAAATCTTTCTCTATTTACCATAAAAATGTAATATTCAACTGATTTTTAAACTATTCTCCGTTTATCTCAAAGCACATTCAAAAAACATTTGTGCAATAAGAACCACACACCAGGAAAACCCGAATTCAGTCCAGATACAGTAACTACTGTTAGCAACTTTTGCAATATTCATTCAGAGGAAATGGGCTCCTTATCTAACTGCCTAATGGAAAGGACCATTTTATACAATAAGGTATTTTGGGATTACCTTCTTGTTATTTTTTTCAATAATGATGGCATATCAATTAAAAATTGTATATACAGCAGCACACAGAAGGCTGGTATTTACAATAGCCATTGTGTACATTTTTTTACAGCTAGTCCATAAAAAGCAAACAAACCAGAAGGGCAGAGAACATTCTTTATGAAGAACTGTAACAGAGGTAGTAGTATTCAGACACATTTCATTTTCATCCTTTAGATTTACAATCGCTCTCAGGCAGACCTGAATTTATTTTTAAATCAATAATTCTGACTAAGCATCATCACCAGCAAAGCTCTTTACACAGAAATATATTTGAATTACTATCAGCAAAGTGACAGAGAGATGAAAGAAGCAACGCTCCTGCAGTCACCACACGTGTCTGCATCCAGGTCTCCTCACAGCTTCTACCCCATCACCTCACTTGAACCAGACAAGACTAAGCAGGAGCTGGTTCAAAGCGAATTCACTTCTGGCCTGCCCTGCAAAAGTAGGTGGGTGGCAGGAGAGACTCCTACACCGCTGCAGCCTAGAACTGCATCCCCCTGCTTCTTCATCACAGAGCAACACCCTGGGAGCCAGTTGGAGGGGTGGGAGCAGACATCGTCCCATGTAGGTGCTGTATTTGCAACAAACCTTTAACCCAGGGACTCCAATAAGCCACAAGTGACAATTAACAGGAAACAGAGCTTTATTAGTCACTTCTGCTCATTAAATTACTTCAGGGAGTTTGCTGTTTTTCTGTTTTCTGGTTTTAGATTGTTTGGGGGTTTTTTTTAGCACATGTCTGTGTCCAGACTCCTAGTGTAACCAGCAGACACAATTACTTGACAACTGATTACTCCCTCCAGCTCTATTAGCGAACAATGTTCTTTTTTTTTTCTTTAAAAAAAAATAAACTCTTCACATAAAGTTTGGCCAAGAGTAACAACTTTTCTGATTTACTACTTTGTCACACAAATATGGAAAAGATGATTAACAGAAAAGTGAGATCTCACTTTACATAGCTGAGAAATCTTTCTCTAGAAATCTGACATGCACAGACTATTTCTCCTAGGAAAATAATCTAATATACATTAATTTGGGAAATAACTGCAACAGGTTTTCAAGATGTCTTAGGCCCAAATCCTCCGAAGAATTCAAACACTGAAATCAACAGGACATCTGTGACTACATAACTCTGTCAATCCTGTCGCAAACTGCCAACTTTGGACAAAACAGAATTATAGTTGACAGATTTGTGTAACAAAGGTTTGTTACAAAAGGAAAAGAAAGGACACTTCAGAAAGACGTCTAGAGCCTTAAAGAAGGAGTAGTGAATATACACAACATCCTCAACCTCCTCACCACCCATTTTCTTTGTAATTCATTGCGATTTCTACTTATTTACACAGAGGAGTAAACAGAACTTTAATGACAGAGAGAACCTTGACATGATTATACCATCAGAAATGTTCGAAACATTTATTTTCTTGCTTTCAATTGTGATTGTTTCCTGACATAATAAAACAGCTATTCAAATACATTTAACTACAGAGGTCTCACCTTCCAATGATAATGCAATTTTAACTTTACAAATCAATCATATATTTGAGAGAGCGAGTTCAGTGGTGCAATTACTACTTCATATCCTGCTTCTATAAAGTTACCAAGGGAATTTTCAAATCAAATTAATTTCATATACTTTTCTCTGAGTATTTCCAAGTAAATTTCTCAATCTTTTCATCAAACATTGACATATCCATCAAACTTACAATGGAGTTGTTGGGATCTTGAATACAAAAATTCATCCAACATCCAACTTTCTCAGACGACTTACACAAATTTTGCAACAGGTTCTTCCTAACTGAGTCGATTATTCCATGTTCTAGTCATTAGGAGCTTTCCCTGGTTGAAATTTTTTTGCCCCCACTGTGTTTTCTGCATAAACCAGGGTACGGTGCCTCCCCTCTACTTACCGACCCAGAGAGGACTAATATCCACTGCACCACTTGGTACTATTTCAAGTGCCAGCAGAATCTCTAGCTCAACACAACTGCTTATTTAAATTAACTACCACTGCGTTTGATAAAAACCGGAAAGTGCATTTGTTTTAACTCAGCATTAGTACTTGATTTAATTAAATTCACGCTCGAATATGGTAGCACCAATATTAATTACAGTAAAGTATACAAGTTGCACAGGAGAATTTTCCACCCATATCGTGTTGAAGTACTTCTTTACAAATCTCTGGATACATGGATGCCTCCATCTTAAAATCCTTCTGAATCCCAAGAATCCAAGTTGAATTCAACAAACAGTGACTGTCAATAGCTCAGGTTGCAAGTCATCCAAACAGACAACATCCACTTCAGCTTTTCCTCACTCTTACCAGTTGGCAGTATAGCTTGCCTAGGCTCCATCTGTTAAGCTAAGAACTACTCATGCTGTCTTATTTTCCCCATTCATACTTATTTTCATATATTTTAGAAGAGATGTGAATTAAGTATTTGTGAAAGTTACTGGACTGATGAGTATAAGCCGTCTGAAATAAGGGCAGGGCAGGTTTCCCTCGAGTGTGCTGACCAACGTGCCTGATCTCAGTAACATTTCTACAGATAAAGGCATTTCAATTATTTTGGCTCAACCAAACCACAAATATCTCTGCTGATACTAACACAAAGATTAAATAAACAAGAAAATGCATTAGATACACTTCAGTCAGCAAGGCCTAATGAAATTTACTTCCAAGGGCTCGAGGAAGTAGGCAAAGTCATTTCTGACTCCTTAGAGACTCTACTCAAGAATACACAAAGAATGAACAAACTCTCAGAAGATCGAAGGCAGGCAAAAAAAAAAAAAAATCATCTTTGTAAGATCTAAATTCCACATCCACATCCGCCTCTTGAAAAGATCTGTCCTGCAGCTCAAAAGCACAATGGCAAAATTCAAGCTTGACACATGAGTGCCATTGCAGGAGACCAACAAGTTACTGAAATTAGCAGTCTGAATCCCTGAAGGACTAAAAAAAAAAATATACAGTCTCCAACTGGAAGTCAATCTATTAATTTCCAACCATGTCCTGTGAAGAACAGTGGGTGGGCTGAAACAGTGATAATGAAATTATGATATAGATCAGTGATGGAGTTACACCAACCAAGCCTACTCCTCATCTATTCTGTTTCCGTGACTGTAGAGAACAGTCTCTGCTGAGCTATCAGATTTTTTTATTTTTATATATAGATGTGTGTGTATGTGTGTACACCGACACATCTATGTAAATATACATACAGAAATTCCACACATATATGTATATTCCACTAAGTGGAGAAATTTCTACAGTAAGGGCATGCCTGCAGGTAATACCAAGTCTCTTAGACCAATTTATTACCTCGAAATCTCAATCAAAAGGGGAAAAAAAAAATTAGGCTTATTTTTGAGCAACACTACCCGTTTTCTATGGGAGATGGAAAAAAGAGCTTGAATATAACACTTGAAAGTATAATTTAAACGATCTTCCAGAAGAGAGGCTGAATTTGCAAAACTTAGGGGTCAAGTGACTTATACTCCTGAAAAAGCACTTGAATCCTCCAACCCACACAACTTCTGTGGCAACTTAAGAGCAAGATTCTCTAGGCTGTATCAATGTTCATGTGGGAGGAGATCAAAAGAACAGCTGAGGCCCTTGTGCTACCTTCAACTCTTAGAAGAAAATAGACAAGTAACTCAGACTCCATCCTTTTAGGTGTAAAGAAACATTTCCAAACTTGAATGACTGTACAACTGCAAACAATTTTACTACATCTGAAAAATATTTTAAATCTAAAAAAGGTGATGAAAAGCATGAAATTAAGTCTGTAAAAGCCAGTTATTTTCTGGAAAGAGTCTGATTTTTGAAAATTATTGATCTAAATATCAGAGATTGCACAGATTTTTAAAAATATGTAAATACAATTGCCCAGACATCATATTCAGCTATTTCCTAATTCGTTCCAAAAAACAGCCAGTAAATTAGAGAATCCTAACTAGTACATTAACCTAAACCTACTCACTGTACAAACATAAAATCATATCCCTCTATGTGATGGTTAGAATCTGTGTCCATAAAGACACTAAAGGAACAAGGACCACCTACTTCTTGCATGAAGTCTCACATGCTCCACTCGTAAGCTGAACTCAAAAAAGAAAAAAAGTGCCATGGAGGGAATATTGTGAACACAACCTTATGAACAGTTTCTTCACAGGGTTTGGGGCTTGTTTTGAGGGGTTTTTTTTTGCTGTTTTGTTGGGTTTGGGTTTTTTTGTTAAAAAAATAAACTCTATCTTCCATCTTTGAAACGCTACAGTGGTTTGGAGCTTTAACCAAGCATGAAAGAGATTTAAGGGTGAATTCATGACAAATCACGACGCATCTGAGAGCATTACAGCGTATAATCTGCATGATCTGCCATTTCTCCCACTACCTAAAGTCAGGTAGAGGAAGAGAAATTATCATGACTTACTGAGGTTATGCAGTTTTATAGGATGATTTGTGTAGCTCTTTCCTCAATTCTTTTCTTATCAAATACAGGTAGCAGATAACAATCTACTCTGAATCCTGTTCCTGTGCCTCCAGGAAAAGGAAATCTTGCTCTGTTGCCCATCCCATACACATGATTGAGTAAACAAATTTTTGCCCCGTGAGTAGTAATGTCTCTCACTGATCCAAGAAACAAACATTTTGTACTTTTTTAAAAAAGTAAAGAATCCTTTATCATTTTGCACATGGGAAAAATAAATATTTCCTGACCAGTTTTGCTTCAGAAATACTTCAAATGCTGTATTTATTGTTGTCAGCATCACAGGCCTGAATTTTCCAAAAACAGAGAGTAAGGCAGCAGCCAACATTTAGTTCTCACTCTGGCACTCTCAACAGAATTCCCTGCAGGAAGTGAAGGAGACCCTGTACACAAATTTTGAACTGTCATTTTGAGATCACACTTTGACATACAAAAGTAACATACCAGAATATATAAATGGATGAAAACATTTAAGCAAATAGATAACTAAGCAGTTTTAATAGAAAGACCAGGACAGTTTGCATTTTAAAAGGATCTTACCACATCAAACAGCAAACTTAGGCTGCAAGATAAATTCTTACCTACTTCTGTCTCACTTGGAGGAGAGATTTTAAAACATACACACACTGTTGAATAACACTACAAAGTTATATTATTTTCCAGAAACAAAACGCATATTTACCCAGCTGAATTGTTCACTGGAAAAAAAATCACAAGATAAAAGACAAAGATACAACAAATGGGAAGAAAAAACAAGCCGTCTCTGACAAGAAGCATGTCTAGATTATGTGAAAAACAGGATTTCTTCTTGAAATCTTCTGACATAATAAATATGCTAGTATAATCATTTCCCTTCTTCCACGAGACAAGAACATCCCTCTCTCTGCTTGAAAACTAAATAGTTAAAGATACCCTAGAAGCAAGACAGCTATTACTTAACCAGTAACATTAGGGGACTATTATTGACATGATTGGCCTTATTTCCTCTAGGAGGAAATACGAAAGCCATCTAAAAGAAGATTCAATTCCTTCATTCCTTTTCTTTTGTCCTTCCTTCTAGTCAGTGGCATCTGCTACACTCTCCTTTTCCAAGTCCCTTATTTTTTTTTTCCATTTACAAGTGAGAAAGTCCCTGACAGCAAAAATAACTACATTATTTTTTGCAACCAACGTTGCAAAATCCTGACCACACTATTCTCCCGCCCTCTGGTCCCACACAGGGCTGCTGTCACAGGACTGTGCACACACACAGAAATGAACACAGCTTTCACGTTTTGCTATGTAAAAGCCACTTTCCTTGCTTCAAGGTTAAATAGCAGTATTTTCTTCTTAATACAAACAGTAATTGAACAAAAACGACAGCTACTGGTCACATTAACATTTGTTCTACTGAAACAGCATTTAAAAAAAAAGACTAGTCTAAACTCAATCTCAAATGAAACACGTATTAATGATTTCAGTGGCTCTTCAAGCGTATTACCAAATATTCAGGACAGACAATTAATCAATGATGTTTTTATTTATTTAAATCTTGAGGTTATTTGTATGATGTTTTAACCTATAACACATTGCATGAATGACACACGGTAGACTTAAGAGAAAAAACAAGTATCAATTTAACCTTTAAACATAAAAGAGAGTGATTAGATATCCGTTTATCTTTGTTACATGTTGTCACACTTGGAGGTATAATATGCGAGGTTACATACACGTACTAGCACTCCTTTTAGTACATTAGAGAAACATGTAACTGCTTTTAGTATTGGCTATAAACAGAAATTACAAAAAAGATGAAACACTGTATTTCCAATTACCTTTCTTTAAAATTAGTTTCTCTCCTCTAATTTCAAAGAAAAAAAATATACCTAGAACACTCAAATTCATACACATCTTTTACTTCCAAAAAAAAAACCAAAACCCCAGCATACTTTCTCCAGCTGGGACCTTGACAATAAGAAGGCCCTTTGCTATATGGCTGAAGTTAAGTAAGTGACACCTTCACTGTAAAAAATTTTGCAAAAAAAAAAATAGCCTTCACTGCACTAGTTTAATGAACACTTTTTTCCCCTTTCTCTCTCAAATTTTCAAACCAACTTTGATAATAGAGAGATTGCCCCAGCTTCTTGCAGTCCTACTTCTAAGCAACACTGTAGAGTGCTTTGAAACAAGAAGACAAGAAAAAAAGAAAAAATAAAAAGCCTCCACTAAGGAATTAACCATTTTCTATGAGAACATGAAAAACTATGGAAAATAAGATTTTTTCCTTGATCTAGAGGCAGCAAAAAGACCACAGGCTTTTCTGCCCAGCACTACTCCTAACTAAAGATGGCAGAGCTTCCATCTAGCTTCAGAAGAAGCTTGTCTTTTTTACTTCCTTTTACAAAACGAAGTGTTATCAAGTGAAATTTTATTTGGAAGAAAGATTGCATATTGTACGATTCTCTAGAATAACCTTTTCTGCCCCAAAGGAAATTGATGACAACCCCACACTTCATAACAGTTGCAATACTCATGCAAAACCATCAGTTTTGAACATTTGAAATATTACATGAAACAAAAATTTAAAAACACTTTTTAGCCAAGAAGTTCTTAGCAGTCTAAGCTATCTTACAATTCATAATTGCAAAAAACCAAAACTACTCATTAGAAAGTTCTTCAGAACTCTACACATCCAAATAACTAAATGAGCACCAAATCACTGATACACATGGTGACACCATTAGGTTTGGTAATAAAATTACTAACTATTTAATTACATGCATCAAGATCAGCTGGCTATTAGTGTTACACTGATGAACCACAATAAATGCATATACATACTTCTGCTGCATGTAAAGTTAACAGGAAAACTACCACAAAAATCACTACAGCAATGTACAAACTAGAGCCCTCTATATCTGGATTTCCTATCACTGCATCACAACGCAGTGACAAACCCCAGCCACGGAGGAACACTACCATTCCTGGAAGAAAAGCCAGGAGCTGCTACAAATTCAACTTGATGGTCTGCATTCAGCTGTCTGTATACACCAGGTATTCAAAAGTCAGTGTATAAATAATAAGAATTTAGCTTTCTCTGTCTTTGTGTCCAAACTAGGAGTCTGTCTACACCACAGGCAATGATGTGGTAAGGAAAAGGGAGGATCAGAAGTGACCTAGTCACCAGAGTGCACAGCTGTTCCCCCTCTAACATCAGTAAGGATGTACTGCTACGTTGACTCTGGTAGCACAGGATCCTCCTATACTGTAGCACAGCTAGCTATCTTCTTCTGACACATTCTCTTCCATCCTTCTAGCTTTTTTCCTGATTTTTAAAAACAGGCAGCTCCTTCACAAATCTCTGCACACTCCTTACTCCTCCTTAATATAAGTGATTGATCACTGTTCAAACAGAGCTTCATATCGCCCCACTTCTACCCTCATGTTATTTTCATTTGGCAACTGTATTAGCTGGATTTGGATAAGAAAATTTAAACTTCCATTTGTTAAAACAGCATGATCCAGTCAGGAGAAATAGCTATTTAATTTTGTTAACAACAGGTCAGCCTGAGGCAAACAGAAAGTTTAACCAAACAGTTAATGTTTGCAATGCAACCTGCAAAAATTCAATTTAAGATTCCCACTGAAAGTAGCAATTTGCCCTTCCTACAGAGATCTGAAGTCCATGGTCAGAACTAAGGAACATTTAAAAGGACTGTGGAAAAGCTCCTGTTACACACTTCGAGACCGCAGAAAACTCATTTTAAACACAGATACATCAAGGACTTAAACTATTGAAAATGCTGCTCAAGATTGAAGTCCAGATGCTTTAACTACTTGTTTCTTGGCGTTTCTTAATTATAATGGGAATGACCCCATGAAAGAACACTTCCAATAGGATGTTATTCCTTGGTTATTGTGAGGACTTCCCAGCTTCCTTCCTGCCCTCAACAAGATCTCATGATTAAAGTTGGGTGGTTGACCTGGAAAATTCTGCCTCATGTGATAAGACATTAGATTTCAAAAAAGACACAATAGCTAAGCACACAAGCCTTCTTTCAAAAAACACAAAGAACACAGAACTCTCTGAATAGGCTTTATTGCTGTATTAATAGTTGAAATGCAGAGCAGCCGAGGGAGCAAAGCTCTCTTTTCCTTATTTGAACTCACTCAACTGGCACAGGATCCCGTTTCCCACTCTCCCAATCCCTTGGGTCCCTAAAGACCAAAACAGGACCCAGCTGTCTCAGCTCGTTGTTCAAGCCCATTCAATTACAGCTGGAAGGCAGAATAATTCCTGGCAACACTTTCCTCTGGGATACTTACTGGTGTGAACAAAACATAGAGACTGATCAGGTAGATTGAGCCACCGAAGAGTATTAGGCTTGTTAAATGTACTTCCTAGACTCTGAAGAAAGTGCTTAAGTAGTTACAGATTTAATTAAGCACTAGCAAATGAATTACTATGAAAAACATCAACAGTAAATAAATCAAAGATGTGGTTGTGCTGAACACCAATGTGGACGAGAAGATCTTTCTGCCACTCGAAGGCCTTCAAGTCAGATTCTATAATGAAGATATCAATTACAGATAACTTCGCTGGACTATGCTAAGCTTGTGATTGTATGCACAAGATGAACAGCTATTAGAGAACATATACACACCAAGCAGTTGTGTTAAATTCGGGGATTTCACTGGGGAATATTTATCTGAACTTCAAAAATGTCATTTTTATGTTTTCTAGCCTTTTGCCACAGGATTTAAAAATACCTACAATGGTCCAGAATCAGAC
The DNA here is from genome assembly GCA_020746105.1 of Trogon surrucura. Classification (NCBI taxonomy): domain Eukaryota; kingdom Metazoa; phylum Chordata; class Aves; order Trogoniformes; family Trogonidae; genus Trogon; species Trogon surrucura. Next base: position 108,642,255 of record CM036618.1, read on the forward strand.
ACACTCCAGAGTAAAGTCATCAGAATGTCATCCCTGTTTGTGTGTGAACACACAAGAGAATAGTATCCAAAACCACAAGCTAAGCAATAGCAGTATTTGAAAAAAATATTTCCAACTACAGAGTAACTCCAGTTATTTGAGCCAAAACAAAGGCGAGCAATACTTACCACTTTACTCCTATCTACAGACTGCTCTGAGTACTCACAGACTGAGTTGGAGATGGCTCTTACAAACATTTCTCAATTTAGTTTTTAGTCATGAAAAAAAGTCCTGAAGGAGAGAACAAACGGATACACAATTTCTCTTCCCTCCCTTCCATCAGCAGGTCAGATAAACCTTCTAACTCACTAGTCTTTCACCTCTGGATCATGAGTACTTTGAGGTCTGCAGAAGTTCATGTGTAACCGAAACAAACACATGGATATTACAGACTTAAATGTTCTGCACAGTTGTCCATATTTCCACTGGAAAGTCATTGTCTCAAGCAGGTAGAAAGGTAGTGTTAAGGGATTCCAAATACTGTATTACCCCTATAACTGAAAGTTTTCCAAAAACTCTAACCAGACTTTAACTTTACTGTCATTACCCTAATATTTATTAAATATAAAACCCCTGTTAGAAGACATGCTTTGCAAAATACTACAGCTCTCCCTTACACTCATTCAATACTTTAACCTCACAGTACTGATAACAAGTGTAGCACATCAGAAAACAATGCCACTTCTGAGAACAGCATAGTAAATACTTTCTAGTAAGTTTCCAGGGGTCAGAACTGAATCTCCTATAAAGCTGATAACAGACATTCATCAACTGCCTTTCTGAAATGCTCAGAACCACAACAAAAAAAAAAACAAAACCCAAACAGCTCAGGAAATCCAAATAACAATAGCAGTAAAAAGCCTCTAGCCACAATTTAGTTTAAACTATCTACAGCCTATTCATAATAACTGATACCAGCCAAATCCTATAATCACACTGTAATACACTACTACATACAACATTTTGTCTTAAAAATTAAAACAAACCAAGAGCACTTAAGTATGTTCAGAGATATGCTCCTTCCAGATGCTCACTGGCATTAACAATTACAGCTTGAACATCATCTGTATTAACCCATGTTGAAACCTCTCCTATTGCAATCTGCTCTGCAGTACAACTCTCCAAAGTTCTTGTTACAACACCTACGGGACCTTCAAGGGACTGGAGTTGTGCACAGTTTACCATATTATTTTCTTGCTTTACAAATACATTTTTTAATCAACTGAGAAAAAAATATGATTATTAATAAAGGAAAGGGAATCAGAGCTAGGCACATTACACTTGGCACCTCATTTTCATTACATGCAGTACCTCAACAGCACATCCCTTTGACAAGCCATAGAATAATGTAACATTTAAATAGTAACAATTTCTGTATCTATAGCACCCAGTAAGGAGCAAAAATGATTCATTAGCTCTGCAGCAGATCAAAAGAAAAAAAAAAAATCAAGATAGCTACACGTTTACTGCTCTGAGTAAGTAACAACTGCAGTCCTTTAAGAAATGGTCAGCTGGTGTTAAAACTGAGATGAATACTGTTTCTGCAGACCATAATGGACATCACTCTTCAAAAGCTCCAAACAGGAGCCATTTGATCAATAGATTTAATAAAGCAAAGCAGCTTTCATTTCTGTGGCAGCTCCTCAACAGTTCTTGTCTACTGTTGAACAGCTCTTTTAACCAGCTCCCAGTTTTCATATTTATCTGTCAAGATAAAAAGGGTCACCGACAACTTGTTTACTGTTACTGCAGAAGTGTTACTGCCCAGTTACATATTTAGCGATGTAATTTCTTGTAACGTGCTAAATTACTCCAACCATTTTTGTAATGAAATGTAATTTCTTCTAATGTCAATGAGGACCTTAATCTGTAGTCACAGAATCGTAGAATATTAGGGGTTGGAAAGGACCTCTAGAGATCATCTAGTCCAACCCCCCTGCCAGAGCAGGATCACCTACAGTAGGTCACACAGGAACGCATTCAGGTGGGTTTTGAAAGTCCCCAGAGAAGGAGACTCCACAACCTCTTTGGGCAGCTTTTTCCAGTGGTCCGTCACCCTCACAGTCCATATACTACAGTTTCTTTTGTGTTAATACATTGGAATTGGATCCTCAGCTCTTTAACAAGGCCACCAAAAGCTCACAAAGATCATTCACATTCAAAACTAAGCTAATGTCAGTATTGTGTATCCTAGATAAGAAAGAAAACAAGAAGTTTAGCCATTAGATCGTACTCCATGTCATTTTTAAGTCAGATGAAACTAAGTATCCATGTTACAACATGACCTAGAGCTTAACCCTGAAGATTCTATAGCTATAGCAGAAATCTTAAGGTTTCATTTGTTGAAAAATCTTTTGTTTATAGTCATATATAAGGAAAAGTCTCACAACTTGAAATAAAATTTGAGGTAGCCCCAGAAAGTCATGTTTTAACCAAAAAGTCTGCTCTCTTGCAATTACTATCTTTTACATAACTAAATATTCCTAATATCAGAGAGAGACTTGTGTTCTAAGCCCTTTACCAGCTTGGTAGCTGCCTCTGTACCCTCTCCAGCACCTCAATGTCCCTCTTGTAGTGAGGGGCCCAAAACTGGACACAGTACTCGAGGTGAGGCCTCACCAAAGCTGAATAGAGATAAATCTGCTCACTGCACTGTTTCTGATACAGGCCAGGATGCTGTTGGCCTTCTTGTCCCCCTGGGCACTCTGCGGGCTCACGTTCAGCCGGCCATCTATTAACACCCCCAGGTCCCTCTCTGCCTGGCAGCTCTCCAGCCACTGCTGCCCAAGCCTGCAGTGCTGCTGGGGGTTGTTGTGGCTGAAGTGCAGGACCTGGCATCTGGCCTTAGTCCAGTGATCCAGCCTATCCAGATCCCTCTGGAGAGCCTCAATACAGCATAGAATAAAGCAGCCTTAAAATCAAATAAAGGGCCAAGGCGCAAGGATGACGAGTTAGCGGTTTAACTCATTTCATTGTCAAAATGCAGCACCCTTTCCACAAAACAGAAAAACAAGAAGAAAAAAAAACACCCACCACCACAAAAAAAAACCCTAATAAAAAATGGGACAAGGCTATAAAACAAAAAGGAACCATTCCCTGGCCCAGTAAGCACCTGAGTGGAAGTGCTAAGCAAAAAGAACCAGGACAGGGTCTTCTGCCTGTCCCTTGCTTCCCAAAGCTGACCTCCAAAATTTTCACCTCAGCAATGCCAATGGGACAAACCACGTTGCACGAGAGCCAGCAGTACGGCTTGTACTGCCTTTGCCTTTCTTGTAGCTATCATCGTACTTTAATAGGAACCCATGTAAAAAAAATAGTTGCTCTGTAGGCATCAAGGACTGAAACAGCACATCGTGTTTCCAGTATTTCTGTGTAACCTGCACATCACTATCAAGTTCAACAGCTCAGAGTTTCCTCCAGGAGACAAAAAACTGCACAACTTCCAACCACCTTCAACTTGTATTTTAAACTCTAATTCAACTGATGACTGCCCAGACAGACAATCCTCCCCTCCCTCTGCAAAGATCAAACACAACTTATCTGAGATTGGAACATCGGTAAGAAGATCTGACAAGTTTTATCAGAGTAAAACCAAGTATAAAAATCTCTGTGATAACACATTTGTTTGCAGACTAGACTGATAAAAGCAAACAAAAACAAATAAAAGGCTATTCCTAGAGGAAAGAGGTCTGGTTACCTTTGCCAACAAATAGGTAGCAGAGGGGGGAAAAAGGAATAATTTCAAAGAAAGGAGCCAAAAGGAAAACTTCCTGAATATTTCCCTACACAAGGACTTGGAAATTAATTATTTTATGGTAAGAAATATGTTCAAATATACGTAACAGTTGCAAAGCCTTAAAATACTGTTATCTCAACCAGACTAAAACATAAAACAAGATATCTTAGATTTGTTAACAGTCCACAAACACCGTTCTTTTTGCCTCAGAGTAGTTAATATCTATAACTTAGTAGAGAAAACTGCCATGACAAAATCCTACGTTTCAAAAAATGTTACATCATCAAAAATTCAATTAAAAGTATTCTAAAATAATACATTATAACACATTCTGAATGGCAGAGATACATATATAAATATATTATATTTTTCAGGCATTGATAATTTTTTCCAGAGAAATTTTTCGGTATAAAAAGTAAGTGTACATTATACGTGCTTCCCTTGAAATGCCCTCCCCTCCCTCGGATAGTTTTTTCATCTTGCTTGGTGTGCACAGAGTCTGGAACATTGAAATACGAGTTCCATTTCATACCAGTATTAAAATAATATAATTTCTGTCAAACGTGCATCTGTGTAAGAGCTTCTTTAACACTCATCTGTCTTTCTACTCAGTACTATGGCAACGTTATCCATTTTTAGAATGGAGCCATCAAAATATGTAAGTATCACAGTATCAATGATGTATATCAAAAAAGGAATTGACTTCACAGTTAAAATGTTTGATCTACTCTTTTTACACATACACAGAAAGGTAGAAGACAAAAAACCCTAAGGACCTGGAACATCACAGCTTGATCTGATCTTCCATAAAATATTGCTCTAAGTTTAGTAATAGCCTGATCTTGAAGTCTTTCTGAAGTCGGAATCTTCGCTTTTTTTTTCCAGCAGCCTTTAGACCAGCAATCAAAAAAAAATAATAATAAATTTTAAAAATCCCAACATGTACAACAATACTCAACAGCTAATCCAGTACTAAATCATAGAGCTAATTACTTGATTCTTCCATATACTAAGAAGAGAACCATCCTAATTCCCCCTAGGAATTAAGAGTTTAAAACGTTTCTGGAGGGTATCAGAAATTTACGGAACTGTGCCTTAAAATTCTAACCAAGACAAAGTATCAACACATGAAGATGGCTTTTTATAAAATACAAATATAGACATGTGTATCTATGTGCTTGTTTGTGTCTGTATACACACCTACAGACACATTATATATATGTATGAATATAGTATACTTATATTTACATAGAATTACACGAATAACTGCACAATATGAATTAAAATTAAAAACAACCTACAAATTCTGCAGGCTGTTACTCATATGACTTCATTAAGCGCTGTGTTATTGCATAATCAGCTACAACTTCACTGCATGAGGCCTGGTATTACCTACAGATTTCCACCAGTTAGAAAGAATGTTTGAATATGAACACACCCTTCACTTAATTGGTGCATCTGATTTTTAGTATTTAGTTTCCCAGGCACTTAATTTGAGGGGGAAGAGGAGGAGGTGGAAGAAAGAAGAGTATTAAAGCATTAGCACCACTAAATAGCATCTAATGTTGAGAACATGTTTGATTGAAAGTAATCTCAAATACTCAACACAATACAAGCATTTCCTGCTGGAAATTAAGATTCTAAAGCCTTAGTTGATGCTGGTAAATCAGCTGAAGATACAATTTCAACAGAGTCGAGTCCATTTACCTGAAGAAAACAAGTGTCTTTCCCATTAACAAGTAGAAACATACTAATTTCCTTACTAATTGTATATCGATTACTATGTATAGTACATAGTAGTGATTTATTAATTACTTGTGCCACTGCATTCTACACCACCAACAGGCTAACCCTCAATGCCAAGCCTAACAGAAAAATTACCTGCTTTCTTAATAAACACTTATTCATGTTGACTACTTTAAACTAAACTATCTCCAAAAAATTACTTAATAAATTTGGTCACCTACTTTAAGCCGAACACAAGAGCAAAGCTGCTTTGAACTGAATGTTATGCTACACGTAGTATTTACAGCAGCTAGGAATAAATTTTACTGAAAACCTTACACTTTCATAAATTGCTACTGTGCAAATGCTGTTGTAAGGAAAAGGACTCACACTGCTACAGTTTCACATTTTCCATGGGTACACACTATGTACAGGTACTTTTAAACCAGCATTATTCTCACACTGAGTTGCTTGCTCTACTCTCTCAAGACAGTTAAGGTTCTATAGTGCATGCATGAAAAATCAAAGCCAAAGGCAATTTCCCAAACCTTGTTTGAAAAAGAAATTTTCTTTCATCTTTCACTATTGCACAAATGCAAAACTCACTTCTTTTGAATTTAGGATAAAATTTAGCTTAAAAACAGAGATTAAATATTTTCGCTAAAGCTAGAGAGGTATTTTAAGTCTTCAGTCCATTTAAGGCAGTACAAAGCTCACACCATAAAGGTGCATTTAAGAGCTTTATTAACATATGAAGTAACATGCTCTCAGTCTCTTGGTCCCAAATATTTTGCTGTATTAAATACTCTCTAAACATTTTATCCTAAAAAGCACCACATAAAGATTCTCTTGATTTAGGTGTCTCATGTTTATGCTTTTTTTCCCTCTCAACTCAACTGTTACTTGAGTATACGCAGGAATAAACATTTATTTTCAGATTGTTTGGGTATAATCTTCAAAACACTCAGTATACTGGAACAGATCAGTAAATCTGTTTTAGGAATTTATCACAAGTCTCATCCCATGTGTAGTCAAGAATTCTTCACTGTTTGCTCTGCCTGATCTCCACACCCACATCTATGGTTTGCGAATACCTTGTGCAAAATTACTGCAGTAAGTCATTCTGCCTTTCTAAGGAATGACTTCTCTTCCCCCACCAGTTTTCATCGCTTTTACTCCTTTCATCCACTTTCACTCAACCTGTAGTTGCTACGGAAAAAGATGCTTCCTCCTTGACTACACATTTAGTGTTTTGGCATAACCCAATTTTAGCAGTATCTTTATTTCCCATACATAAGTGAGGAAAAGAAGCGCAAAACCTCACATTTTTTCATCCTGCCATGGATTTTTAACGCTGTATAATTTTGGGGTGGGTCACAGCAATTAAAAGGCATGGCAAATAACAGTATAGATAACAATTCTAGATGCCCAAAGAGGACATTTCAAAAGCATGATATGGATTGGAAGAGAGTGTTCTTATATGACTTTTTCCTAACTAAGTAACTCTTTAAATAACCTTGAAAGAGAAGGGAAAGAGAGAGACTAGGAGGAGAGAGAGGTACTGTTCTGGTGTTTGGATACTATGCCCCTCCCCTGCCATAATAAAACATAGTAGCAATAATACTGTGCAAGTATTGTGCATTAATAACCCCCCAGACTTACAGCTGACATAAACCAGCTAAGTTTCATCTATTTCCAAGTCTCGTACAGCTCACAGAGATCTCCTTTAAAGGTCACTGTGGTCAAGGTGGGGTTTTTTTTGCTGGCTTATGTTTAAATCCTCATATGACCACACAGCATATTTTACGATTAAATTAGGATAGTCTTAGGACTTCTCTGAAGTACTTACACAAAGAGGAGCTAACTGCAAAGCTTTAAGCTGTGCTGGATGACAGGAATTCATTTAGCTATTTTGTCACTTAGAACCGTATACAATCAAAGATCAATTTCTGCACTTCCCCCCTCGATCTTTAGCTTTCTTACAGAAAATAGCATAAAACCATAGCTCAAGTGAAATATTACAAAAACATCCCTACTGTTCGCTGTGAAGCAAGTTCAAAGAGGAAATTCTCCCCAAAAAAACCAAACCTAGAAGACTTTTCCAGGTAAAAATCATGGACACCTCCTAACGACCCCAGTAGGTTAGCAGAACCACCCGCACTTCTACCTCTGGGCTAGACTTATGAACCAGACACTCAGTCATCATAAATCTGTTCACAAACTGCGTGTTTCTTTCCTGAATTTATTACCGATGACAACAAAAATTATTACATCACAGAAAGTTCTTGATGCTTCAAGCAGGAAAGGAAATTAACTGAATTCAGTCCAGATTCTGCAAAGTCATTTTCAATCATCTTTCAACCACTTTTTAAAAATCCTACCACTACGTGTTTCAAAAGACCACTTTCCACAAGTTACTCCAATCTTCAGATATCAGCAACCCCTTTAATTCATTTCCGTTATTTGAGCTTTAACTTCCATTTTAAGATCCAAAGAGAAATACATTTAATTAAGATACATATACTTAGCTCTACAGAGGAAGTGCACACTAATATTGTTAGTATCAGTATCATAAACAGGTAATTTGTCATTTGTGGTGGTACAGTGCTTCCACCACCTAAGTTTGAGATCAACAATTCTACCAATAGTATTTCTGTCAGATCTAGTGAACGCTCTAGGTACTAGTCTCTAATAGAGAGAGAAAGAAATACAAGGACAGAATTTAAATAAACAAGAAATGGAAATTCCTATTAAATTGACTTTCCACAAATTACTGTCCCAATTTTTCTCTACTGTTGCTGCCTCCTTCCTCTCTCTTTTTTATTTTATTTTTTTTCAAGTCTCCATATAAGTTCCCAGAGGACACATGTCCTTAGGGGACTCTGGAGGTACATTCGAACAATCCTGACTACGGAACACTGCTACAGCTATCCACATCCCTCTCAAAAGCCAGGGGTCAGTACCTATTACTGTGCTAGTTCATGACATGTGACAGGGACACAGGAGCATGGGTTCGCATCTGCATCGAGCAACTCCAGCATCACACAGCGACAAGGCTCCTCACATTCAGTGAGTACGCAGCCACAAGCAGTGGCAGACAGTCATTGCCCAGAGCACAGCAACTAAGGAGTACACACTTCAAGGATATTATACTTCAAGGATATATATCCTCCAGGGGTATGCACCTCACACTTTCCTGCTCCTTCTTCTCCAACCTAGTTGGTTTTCAAGCCATTCTCTACTCTTGCCAGTAAGGCATGACTCGGTTTGGAAACACCCAGCTCTCTACAGGGCCTGGAGATACCTTCTTAAAACACTTTATCCTTCTTTTGCCCTTTAATCTTAGGGTTACATTTATTTCCCCAATTTATAAATGAAATAAGCCCTAGCAGTAACAGTATGTGCAAGGAAGAAAGCAAATGCATTCTGATGAATTGTGTCTTTCCCTAGTTTTACTCAGCATGGTAATAAATTCCTTTAAACCACTTCCAAATGGGGAACAAATAATCTGGAACTCTATCTAAAAGCTTATCTTGTCGTTCCCTCAGATTTTTTTTTATGAAGAGACTGACAATCAACAATGCTATTACTGTGCCTTAAAAGTCACAGAAGATCAGGTTCTAGGGAAAAATTAAAATAATTAGAAACTTGCATATTGCTATATCCTGAAAGTAAGGGCTTCAAGACAAAACAAGAACTGTTCTTGATCAAGAGAATGAGCACGCACACACTACATTTTATTATGGGGTGGGGTTTTTTGGGAGGGGGTGTTGCATTTGACACTATTAGCTTTCATTTTGTTTGAAGTGACCCTCATTGCCAAGCTTTCATCCAAAAATTCTCATAAGCAATACTACTCTTCACATGTAGATGTTCTGTAAAAAGGACTCCCCATCACAAAATCTGTTCATCACTCTGTCTGTATGTTGCAAAAAGCACCACCTTGTTCAAGTCAAAGTACAATGCAGTCCTGAGACAGCATTCTGCAATTACAAAATTATTACCAAAAGTAAGCACAGAACAAAACTGGTTTCAGCCACAGGATTTCCTGTGGTTGTATCATTACTCTTCAGTCACATAATCAATTAAAATGTGACTTCCTATGACAAAGCGGGAGGAAACCAAGAGGAACTTACTCATCTGTCAACCAGTACTACATCAAAAAGTGCAGCAAGTCTCAGTGATATCATAGACCACAAACAATCCACAAGTTTCTACAAAGAATGCTTAGATTTAGTCAAAGCAGAAAACCAAAGAAGTCAGAAGAACAATGCAGATGAGCAATGACTATGTATTAACAAAGCAGTTGTGCTTTATTTATACCCTAAATACCTTTTGTAGGCCATGAGGTGTAGCATCAGGCAACTTTCAGTTTAGGTGATTTGATGAATATAATTACAATACACAAAAATTACATAACCTGCACATTTGTAACCTAAAGATCTGATCTGACCTACACAAATAGGAAAGTACTACTAGTTGGTATCAAATTAGCAGCATACATAAATTAGCCATTAAAAATATGCACTTTGTGAGTTCACCAAATAATTATTAAATCCAAGATTTCAAACTAAAGAAAAAATCAAGACAGAAACATTGCAGACATCTTTGTCCTGTTCTCAATTACTACATAAGGTATAAAGCAAACACACAAGGTAGGAGGCAGAAGAGGAAGAAATGAAGGGCAGTGTTCTCCAGTAAGCATGTATATTAGTACACAACTTGCACAGGGTTGCAAATAGGTGTTCTAAAAAGACCGATGTCTGAAGACACTCTAAGTAGCTACAAATATCTTCAAGACAGCGTGAGAGTGGTATTTATATACTGGGACACAACAATTGTTGCATTACTTAAACCTAATTTTAACCAAAAAAAAAAAACAACAAATGAGCATCTAGTAGAAATATCCTTCTACATTCTCTGTAAAACACATACTACTAGTCACCCAAATAAACATCAGCAGCATAATTGTTCTAACAATATTCTTAATATTGGACTCGTAGGATTTACTGCCTTTCAGAAACACGTACCTTGAAATAAAGAGCAAACAAGCCATATAAATGTCAAGCTACTTTGCATACAGTAAATTAAGAGTTAAAGAGAGAGATGCATCTGCAAACCACTGAGTATAATAGGCCTATACAGTCCCATTCAATTTCACAGCTCATTACCTGGAATAGACAGTTATAACCAGTACCAGATGCATTTTTTACAAGATAACAGTTCAAACTGTATTTAAAAATCCCCACTCAATTTCAACGTGATATATGTGGTGTCTACAGCTTGTCTTTTTTTCTTACTACGTAGGTTATCTCTAGATTCATTTACTTTTTGCTGCATTAGTTATCACACAGATAACTATCAGTAGACACACGCGTGGTTTTCAAATGACACATACTGACCACCAAAATATAGCAAAATGAAGGCAATGTAACCACAATTTCTGGAAAGGGATCTACTGACATTAACTTCACAATGACAATACTCAAACATAACCCACAGCATCATCCTTGACAACCGTTCTTTTAAAAGAACACAAAACTTCTAATGCAAGATCTTTTGTCTAAACCAAGACTATGTAACATTTATCTGGTATGATGCTGCAATGCTCTGATCTGCTAAAATTCATACACACGCTCCAAAAGAAATTCTTACCCAGTTTCTCTTCGGTGAAAACATTGATGGATACAATAAGGAACGTCATAAAACAACAGGTAGAAAAACTGCTGAAAATCCCTCATTGGCAAAGAATGTGCTGGATGATCTAATTTCTACAATCAAAGGAAAATGAAAAGGTTTTGCCAGGGAAGAGCAAAATCACCATGACCAGAAGGAAGCATGAATTAAACTGTCTACTTGTAAAGATTCTTTTATATAGTTTAAGTAAAGAATGCAGGCAAGACTTCGTGTCCTCTATTGGAATATATTGTAAGTACCCTGCCAAACTCAAGTGTCTGGGAGGAACCTATATGAACTATTAAGTCCTTTTACCAACTCAGGATTCTGCAGGATGTCATCTAGCTACCATGAAAAAAATCAGCTTTGTAAATTGAATTATGCCAACCGGAATACACACAGTCCTACCCAAAGCAAAATCTGTATGCAAAGACATGTCAGCGACTTGGAACGGTTTCCCCTTTCTGCCTCCCTCCAAAGTATCTTCTTCCTGAATTCTTTACCACAGTTGTTTTTCCTGTTTATCTCTAACGTTAAATTTACTGTTGTTTGCCTCGTCCTTCTGGACCATCAAAAGGAGAAAGCAACCAGAAATTACATATTTTTAATATATTTCCTGGATAATATTTAATAACTTAGTAACAATTACAGTTGCACAGCTTATCTTAGCCCCAAGTCAAACAACACTATGAGCTTTGACCCAGATTCAGGAAAGCATGTGGTCAAGTACATCCTTACGCTCAGGAAAGCACTTCATGATGTGAATAAAGGCAGCCACTGATTAAGGCTCATTTACATCTTTCTTGAAGACATTTCATTTGTAGCTCAGGATCTTTTCCTCCCCTTCTCACTGACCGCAGTTCTAACCAACCCAGAAGAAAATGATCTCTTCATTTTCTGTGTTAACAGGATACAGCAATATCTAAAGATGGCTTTGTGCCAGAAAGTACATTTGACAGCTGTTTCAAACCACGGCATAGCTAGCACATTTTCGATGCCCAGTGTTGACAGGGATTACTTAAAAACAACTGTACTAGAAGAAATTGTTCTGCAGGCTATTCCTCAGCAGGGTTTTCATCAACACAGTAGTTGTGAGAACAAGCGCTAATTTGTATTTCAAAACAACGATTCCAATGAATAGAGCAAATTCTGTTTTATAATTCACAACTTCAGGATGCTTATTTATCTATTAAGACTAATGGTAGAAAGGTAATTCCAGCGTTCTGAGTCATAAATTTTGCATCTATGGTAAAATAAGGTTGATCACTAACTCGTGTAAAAGACTACAAGTTTTTCCCATCTACTTTCATCATTTCCTCGCTTGAAAAAGGTAAATTTTAAAAGTCAATTATGGAACAGAAAGAAGGTATTGCGGTAGTCGTTTCTTTATATTCCATGTGTTTCACTCCTGATCAAAAAAGACTGACTTCTACCACAGCCACTGTGAACTAATTTTGCCTAATTGGTGGGCAAGCCTGTAACAGAATTCATATGCCAAAAATTGTGCCAAGAGAGATTTAAGTACAATACACAGAGAAAAATAGGAAACGGTCTAGTAGTTATTTAACACCTATGAGAGATATTCTTTGGTCTCAAATTGGTCAAATGAAAAGCTCCCTTACAAATGTGAAAAACAGAAAGCTAATGGAAAATCCACACATACAGTGCAATATTTGAAAAGTTGGTTCTGTACCATTAGTACCCACAAGTAAATAGTTTTTTCTAACCTAGTAACTGAGCTAGGAAAAGAATCTGAGAAATATGGAAATGGTCTTAAAATTAGTATTTTTGCTTACCATTTCAGGCACAGTTGCTGTTTACCAGCAGGGTACTGTGTGAAGGGACATACCAGAGGATGAAAATGTACTTCATGACTGCTCAGATTTACAATAATCAGGCGCTGCTTGGGCTACCAAAGAGACAGTCTCTCAAGTCTACATACTGCTTGACACACGACCAATGCACAGCAAACCAGTCCTACAAACACCAACTCTGCCATCAGCAGGAATCAGACAGGTGCATTTGAGAGCGTAACCGGATATAACAAGCCAACTCAAGTGTCGGTAGCTGGGGATGTCTCGTTTCCAGGACCGCTCTGTGGCTGCAGAAATGGAAACGATGGTGGCAGCAGCCCCAGATTGCTCTGTGTTTGCACACGTAGGTGGGTGACGGACAGCGTTTGGTGGCTACTGCTGCTGGTGGCAACAGCTGTTTACCTCCTCCTCTGAGAAAAGGGCGGCAAGATGGGCAGAAACGCACAACGGCCCAGACCAATTCTGTAATTCTGTACCACGTGGACTTCAGTTCAGTGTGGGAAAGTGAAGCCCCTTCACGGTCCTAAAAGTCAGGTTTCAAACTCTCACTTTGTGAGGTTGAATGCAGCAATCATAAACTTTAATCGTAGTATATAATGACCTAAAACCTAAAGGTTTGAAGTTGGTTCCACAACAGGCAAGTGGAATTGAAAAGCATCATGAGGAAAAAAAAATAAAGATAAAAAAATCTTTCACTTGTTTAAATTAATGAGATAATTTTCTGTTACAATTCTATATGCAATCACAATTCTACAGGTTTGTTGAGCCACGGGATAGAAAACACGGCGGTGCGGCACTGGATAACTTAACACCCTCTAATTTCGGTGCTTGCCGGCTTGACCTATACTCGTCTACCTGCCTCATTACGAATTTACGAAGGGATCATTAACCCAATGTAACAAAATCAACTCTAACCTCGATTCTTGGCCACTTCTTACCATTCCCACCTGCGGGGCAGGAGCACTGGGTGACGCGGGGAGGCCGCGGGGCGGGCTGGGGGCTCAGGGCGGTCCCTGTGAGGAGAGGCTGGTCAGGGCCGGTCCCACCTCAGGGCCCGGCCCAGCCCCTCGGACAAGATGGTGGCACCTGGGGAGACGCCTGCTTAAGGCAAGGCAGAACGCCACAAATAGAGGAAAAATAGGGAGAGAAACAGTCCTGAGAGGGCCGAGGTAGGAGAAGGTGAAGGCGCTGCAGGCATCGGGTAGGGACTGCTCTGCAGACCCTTTCTAATATGTCCAATAAATACAAGAAAGCTGCTAAAATGGCTTTCCCATACGCCTAGATCCATAAAACATGGATGTAGGACAATATGCAAACACTGTTTCTTAGGTCAGAGAGAAAGGCCAGCCAGCTGTTGTCTTTATCAGACACACATTAGCGTTAGCTTTGATTAGCAAATAAGGTCAGGGGGAAAGCAGTTCAGTTTCCTCTACATTAAGCTCTTCAAATACATCACCACCACGACACCGTTTTCTCCCTTTGCTAACAGCCATTCCTTGGACACCACCTTTCCATGCTGTGTGCCAGGCATCCAAAACCAAAGACATCTCTTAAGGCAGTGAAAACGAACCCAAGCAAATGAAACCTCAAGCACTTAATTACTTCCTATCTGGACCCCCACAATCAAATTCCACTTGGCTGCGACCCGTTTACGGAAAACTGTGCCTCCAGCATCCCATTTGTAACACATGGACAACTTCAGAAACAAAATCAAACGTGGTCATGTCTTCCTGAAAAACAAACTGCTCAGGAACACGGAGCATCTGGAGTTATGTTTCACTTCTATGAAGCTGCTTTTCTGAATCTAAAAAATAATATTTCCTTTCAATCACTGCAACATTCCCCTTCAACAGTTTACTTGCAATTCGATTTCCAAAACTACGATATATAGTCATAAATGATCCAGATTTTAATTCACAAAAATTTCTTACAAAAATTTTGATTGTAAGCCTTCGGAAATAATAAAACAAGAAATTACATGAGAAAACTCAGCTGTCTTCCAAAAGAAAAAAATTTTTTAAAAAATCACCAAAAAACCCCACCCCAAAAACATACTCCAAAATACATACATACTCATGTAGCTGAAATTATATATTGCAGACTTTTTGTGTATAAGAATACATACTTTGTCTTACCTCATTTTCTTTTAAATGGGTATCTCTATTTTAGAAGCCTGCAAATCCTATTTTACCTGAATGGACAAAAGCAGTTATTTAATAAACTCTTATTTAGCAACACTTATTATTTATATTTAAACATTCTTTATTTTCATATTGGACCATGCTTTGCTCTCACACAACTATATCTGTAATGTCCAGAAGTTTTGTTCAAGTCTGTTAAAGTAATTGTGTTTTGCATGTAGACATGGGAATGGCAATAAATTGCATAAAAAACCCAAACACCTTCTCTTCTGTACCACAAGCCAACTGACAGGTTTCTGCTATTGTACAGAATTAAATTTCTTTAGAGGTTGAAATAATCAGATTTCATAGGTTAAAACAACACTTTTCCTACAAAATATCAACACTGACATGATTACTGAATCACTTTTACAACTGCCTGGGATTAACAGTGAAGCCAGGACAAGCTGCAGCTTCTTTGGTGCTCGGCTTCAGGAGCAGTCAAAATGTGGAAGAATACCTCAGGTAGCTCTTTGGTAACAGCAAAATAAGAAGAGCAAAAGCCTCATTATCATAAAAATGGAACTGCTCAATTTAAAGGATTATTTTCAACACAAGCTTTTCTGTTTTCCCACACAAAACCAAAAAAAAAAATCTCAGTTAAGATGCTGACCACAGCTAAAAACACTGACTAGATCTGAGTATGTCAACAGGTAATACAGACCATTTTCTAAAAGATTTGCCAAGACATTTGAACCATTTCAGATTTCTTTTGGATTCTGTAACTGTGCCACTTCTGAGATTTTTGCCTGAAATGATCTAATAGCCAGAACAAAACAAAAAAAAGAAAAAAGAGAAAACAGAACCGCACAACCAATATATAGATAGTCTAAATACCTTCAACTCAAGGTGGCAAGCACGCGTGTTTGTAGATTAGATCCTTCTCACAGAACTAAGCAGGCAGCAACACTGCACAACACTTCATATAAACCTCTGATCAAAAAGCGAGCATTGTGCAGCTAAAAATAAACGAAACGGCTCCAGAGAGCTCTGAAGTGCAATGCAATGGCTTAGCCCTTCCATACCCATGGAGTTTAGTTCGCCCACAAATACGGGGATGCAGGCCACAACCTGGCCTCTCCCACATCCTCTCCGAGCGTCCCAGGAACTCCAGGAGATTCACTTCCATTAGTTCTAAGGATCCTTCACATCCCAAAGCTACCAACAGAGAAAGGTATGAAAGAAATCCAGATTAAATTCTTAGCTTATGGTTTTCAATGCTTAAACATTATATTTCACATCAATTCTCCATGCGTGTCACATGCTACAGCCAAGGAAGTCCCAAGTCTCCAGAGAAACACATTATCAACTGTTGTCCATATCTTGCTACTGAAGAACAGAGAAAGCAAACATCAGGAATTTGATTAGAATCAAACATGGGGACTGATACTGCCACAGAACACTGCAAAAAATATAGCACAAGGCTGTGCCAATTTTTTCTTTTGTAGATAAACTTGATATGGTAAGCCTGTACCATGAAAACTCACCCTTCCAAAGGAGACCACGATGAAGGTCCTGTAGACAATTTCCCCACAGCCTGCAAATCTACTGTCAGACTGAACAGAAGTACTCCTTTTCCAGGTTCAAGACCACTTCTATGGAAGCAGTCAGAAAATACGATCAGAAAAAAACATATTAATATGCCAATAAAATCCACCCTGAATTTCCCTAGTTAGATCTGACAAGCCATTTGCATCGTTTTGCACAAATTAGCAAGGTTCAGCAAACTTTATGCTGCCTATATACCTGCACCATTACCACCTGTACCTCTCCAGGGACAGCACTACCTCTACACTGAACACAGACAAGTCTGCCAGGAACTCTATGGATTCAGTATCCAGTACTGGTATTGATGCATTTTAAGTGTGTGTAAAAGAAAGATTTTACCCAAAGAGATCTCAAGTCTAGTGCCAGGTGCATGGTGCACAAGCTTCCCTGCTTAGGGTCTGAAAAAGGTCAGAGTAATGAATTGCCAGGGGCAAGGAAGAATTTAAATGAGAGTGGCTGCTGATGACACTGTGGCATTGGGAGCACAGTTTAAGGCATAACCTGTAGACTGTTTCTCCAAACAGCATGGAGGTAGCTTTACAGATGTAAGGATTTAGCCATTATTAAAGGTATTCCCTCTCTTGCCTCTGTTGAAGGCTTTCTTCCTCTGTTTCGTTCTCTTACTCTGCAACAGTATCAGGGCTAGAAGGGCACCTGCCGAGACAGAGAAGAGGGGATCAAGATGCCCACGCCTCTGTAAAAAGGAATCTTTTTCCTATAATGGATATGCAGCACAACAGGAGTGTAGCTTTAAATAACTTTGTGATTAAATGAGAAGCAGCTTGATTTGTTTTTGTCCTGTAGAAGCCAGATTTTAAAAGACAAAAGTACAAAAAGCAATACTTTGAATTTTTGGAAAGACGGTGTTATACTGCTTCTTAATTTAAGGTTTGGAAAAGTATGTCCCTACTACAAAGCGTACGACTAGAGAAGGAAAACATAGTGCTCTTTTCCCAAAAATGGTGAAGCAGAAGAGATACAGAATGTCCTTTATCTTTGGCCTTGGATGCTGTCTTCTAGCCACAAGTGACTGGAGCTGGAACTGAAACACTGGCTTCCTTCCCTACTGGCTGAGGCACATTAAACAGTGAAACATCTTGCAGCTGTAGCTTCCTTAGGATCACCCCTCCCTCGAATAAGCAAAGGAAAAAAAAAAAAAGCGTTGAACTATGGCGTTGAGTTACTTTTGGGTGTCCAAAGATCCAACAGCATCAACTGCAAAGCACTGATAAGGAAAAGCTGAGCTATGCTTTCCTAAAGGTTGAGAGAGGTACATGACAGAAAGCTTCTCATTTAGGAAGACAAGATCCTTCTCAGGATACACATTTACATCTTTAAATACGCTTATATGCTCTCACTGAATCCACAGGAATTTTAAACACGTGCTCTAAAATGCACTGACTTCTCTAACACACAGACTATCTGAAGCACAGTACACACCTTCCTTAGATATCTACAAAACATAGTGACATTGAGTCTAAGCCAAACAAAACTTGTCACCACTTCTTTTATGCAGATTTTTCTCCCTCATCTATCAATAGCTCTGTCATACCTCATTTTAATGCAGAAAATTTCTACTCATCTCTTTCAAAACAGGAGTTTTTTTTCAAAAGCATTATGAGCTATGGGCAAAGATCAACTGATCAACTACAGCTGCAACAACAAAGCAGGTAAATATACGATTTCCATACATTCCTTATAACATGCAATTTACAAAGGGAATTCTCTGTTAAAAACAAAACCAAAAGACAATTTATTGGAATTGTACTGTGAATGGATAAAGATATTCCAAAGGAAAAAAAAAATCCCAACACAAAAAACAACAGCTAAAAACCAAACCAAGAATGGGCTAAGACATCAGTGCTGAAGAATATTAAAGTTCGGGATGATGAGAAACTAGAGGGCATGGACATACAAATGATGACAGTCTACAACATTTCCAATGCTCAGGTAAGACTTTCAGGTGGTTCCTGAAAACTGTACATCTTCTTTATTTTGCAGCAAGACTTGCGAGTTCTCATAAAATTTGTTAAATCCACTCTTTATGGCAGGATCCTAAATACATCACTTCTCAAAATACCCTTCAAAGAGCCAGTGATACTATTATCTTTATGACAAAGGAAATTAAGACATAATAAACTAAGGGGAAAAGTGGTTATCCAATATTAACCAATAACTTCAGAAATACAGAAACAATTTTTTTACAGCACATGGCAGTATATGGAGTTTTACAGCTTAAAGCAGAGCTCCAACTGATTTCAGTAACGGCTGAGATTTCTCAGTACCTGTTCTCATCAAACCACGGGAAGTCAACTACCAGAATTAGTGGCTACATACACAATACGTGGTAAACAGCCAGCATCACACTAAAAAAAAAAATAATTAAAAAACCTCCATAGCAGTCAGCACAAGAATCAAATCCTCCATGGCATCATTCAACTCCCCCATAAAAACAAATGTTTTCCTTTTCTGCAAACCACAACTTCATTCTCTACACTGACAGCTAGCTTTGACAACTTACGCTCCAACAAAATCTGAATTTCCAGAGACCTACTGTCCTATAAGACACGCAAAACAGGTGCAGAGGGGCAGGGAAAACACACGACCATACAGCTACAGACGAAGACAAGACATGCAGAGATAGACTGTCAATTCTGTCAGCTTGTGTTTATAAAGTTTTAATTCTTTCTTTCCGTATTTCTATGATAGATACATACTAGCAACAAAATGAATTTTGACTATTTTTAATGTATTCTTAGTACATTTAACAAACAATGTCAAAATTTTCATGCAAAATCCACTTATGTAACTTCCAGGATACATCTACATGAAAATTACCTCCAAGTTGCTCTTAAACCCAGTTTCTCCCAATCCTCTGAAGCAGATGCTCCCAGGCCCGACACCTGGGAGAGTCCCTGGAAGGTGTGAATGTCCCTCCCTCTCTTCTCTGCAGCATGATTAAAACCCACCATACGTAGGGCATTTCTGATGTTGGCTTCCTGAGTTCTGATGCTTCGTATTCTACACCGCCCGCAAGTACAGAAAAGCATAGAAAGGAACATCATGAACACGCAAAGCAATTCCCGGAAAGATTCACCCCTTTCCAATCTGGAATGCAACTTACCCATCCTGTCTGAGAATAAAGTACAACATGGACTACTTTGGCTAAAGCTATAAATCGCATTTCCTTTCTTTCAGGCAAGGAGGAATTCCCTGACCTTTAATGCAAAATCAGAACTAGCTCAAGCTGCCAGGAAGCCAAAACAGTTCATAGATGCAGAATGTAAATTCTTTTGAAATGCCAACATTGTCACTCCTTACTCCACACTGTTAGGACCTGGTATTGTACTTCTGGGAAAGAGATAAATAAAAACCTCCTGACCACTCAACAAGGTACACAACACTTCTTCTTCAACTTCTTAAGCCAGCCTTGCTGCTCTCGTGGACACATTTCACCCTATGATCAGTTCACCGCCCTCAGGTGTGCATACGTCAAACTGTGGAGCTAAGCTGTAAAGCTTTATCACTGAAACAACTACCAAAAGGCTGGGCAAAAAACGCTCAACACCTAGGATTCTACTTCCACAAAGGCTTTCAAAACATCAGTTCATATCAAACAAAAAGCACAGTGAAATAGTCATTAATTCAGCCTTGCATTTCCAAATGACATGTAGGACTGGCTCCTGGTTCTATTAGAGACTGGCCGAGATCAAGGTATTTGCCAGGTAGGAGGGAAGCTTTCACATCTAACAAAGTCCTCGAATTCAGGAGAAACAGCGTTCCAAGCCAAACGGCTCAAATATAATCCTCATACACTGAGTCATACTCACGGCACAACACACTTGCGACAGCTCTGAGAATTGGGTAAGCCAGATTTGATCCTACCTGTCCTGTCGCCAATTTGAAGCCACCGAAAGGCAGGGTACGTATCTGGGGGGAACAGAGGCTTTGGGCTTCACGTTTAGTTCACATCCAAAAGCGAAGGTTTAACAACAAGTCATAACTCTCAGCAAACACGGAAAAGCAGTTCCAAAACACCATTCGCTCGTTCTGTGCTTGTGCAGTAGCTGAGCAAAGAGCAGTGCCTTGAACACCACCACAAGGCCAGTGCTCTGCAGTATTGCTGGAATTAATGGATTAAACTTGTTTTCATGGTAAGGTTTCCTTTCTGAGCTATCGGACTTGAAAGAAAACCTACCACACTAACTTTCCTTGTGTTTGTCTTTCTCTTAATACTGTGAATAACATAAACAAGAAAAATGTTAATGGACTGTTTTGAGAATTTAAGTTTTGAATCCTAACTACTCTTCCCAGCTAATAAGGCCCAAAATGATGCACAGTATCCAACTCATGAAAACACAATAGAAAAACACGCCTATTCTTTTCCACTGCAACCATCTGCACTAACATTTTTGAGGAATTAAATCAACCCACAGGAAAAGTATTACTGTGCTTAGTGCAGAGATGTATTTTAAAACAAAAAAATATTTTGACTGTGTTAACAATGCCTAGGAGATTCTTGAGCACAGCAATTCAGCCTCAGCTACCAGTTAAAGGCACAAGAAGCAAGAGGTAAAAAAGCATTCAAAGGGATGAGTAAAGGAATTACTCTCCATTTAATCCACAGCTCACCTACTACCACACTGAGCTCAGGAAATGGAAGGGACTTACCATACTAATATTACATAAAGGAAAGCTTCCTCTGTTAAACAGAATTGAGAAGAGAAGGGGGAAAGGATTCAAGAACCTCCAGGAGAACATTAATTTCTTCTGTGCAAGTAGGGATTTAGCTCAAGTAACTACCTCTATACTTTTCCTTTATATAGCTCAGAGTAACAGACACATTCATCAGCAGAAAAGGCAAAGAATAAAAACATTGAGCAGGAGATGGGGTAACTGCATTATTTACAAGCAGGAAAACCACAAATGAGCTATTGAAGCTCTCCAAAACAAATACTGATGTAGGATCTGGTTTTGCACTAGCTTGCACTTCATTTAGACGCTACTGTTCCACACAAAAAGAAAAAAATAATGATTTTACAGCCCGCTACTGTTCTGACTGTCATTGATTTTGTACAGGTCTGAATGACTATCTGTTACTTCAGATGTCATGTGGTCCAGCTGAAGTCTAGTATTTTGTTATTTTTTTTTCCCCAGAAAGTCCACTTTGAATAATCAAAAAATTCATTAAAAGTTACTCTTCTCCATCCATCTGCTACTGAAGCCAAGCCTGGACTAAAACCCCAAATTCCACTCTCCAGAGACTAACAAGAAAACAAACTCATTTTAGTAAGCTGATCACCTCAGAGCACCAATTCACTCGTGACCTCACACACCTGACTGTCAAAGAAAGAACAGGGGACAAGTTTCTAAAGTCCTACCGTACAGAATCAAGAAGAAGCTTAAATCACTGTCATTTTACAAATATTAAATGAGCAACAGTGGAGCAGAGGAATAGCTATTCCTTCCCCACATTCAGAAAGTGTGTGCAAGGGCTGGCGATGGCACTAGGCCACAGAAGACAAATTCCAACCCTTGCCATACTTTCATGGAAGAACTTGGAGAAATTCAATGCCTGCTCCGATTCCTCTCTTCCAGGTATATCATAACTGACTGCCTGGGGACACTTCACAGGCTTTCGCCATTTGAATCTGGCAGAGCAAAAAGACAAATTGCAGCAACTTGTACAAAATGTCTCTGCACAAACAAAACATGAAGTAAAGGCAAATTATAATTAGACAGTGAAATCACGCAGAAATCTCCGTATTAAACTCTTCCATAAATAACGATAACTTCCAATGCATAGGATTATGTATTACATAAATTATACTGTTCCTGGGAGATAGTTGCTACGTGCAAAGTAATATCTCATTAACAGTTCTTGAATTTTTCTTTCTTTTGCAGTATTACTATTAAATAAATAAATAAAATTCAGCATTCCCGCTCGGCCCTCACGTGTTGCCTGATCTAGTTGAGAGGCGTCCCCGCCCATGACGGGGAGGTTGGATTAAATGTAAAAACAGACTGACCCACCAACCAACCTCCAGGGCACCATACTGAATGTGTACAAAATAGCCCTTAAGCACAAAACACTGACATAAAATTAACTAAAAATGTATAGCATCCATTCTTAATAGAAAGTTAAGTTTTATTTAGCACAGTTGTTTTAAAATCAACTCCTTGCAGGATGGCTCAGAGCGCAGTGGGAACAAGCAAGACGCAGATACTCAGGATCAGGCAGAAAAAAAGGAGGGATGGGGAGGGGAAATTTCCTCATCCACAGAAGTAACGTACTGTGAAATTGCCTACCTATGCTTTTTTTTTACCTCAGCTGATGATGAAATACAAAGTTGTAAGAGGACTTGACTCAACCTTCAGCTCAAACTTTTTTGAGCAATACCTACACAGATACAGCTTTCCAGGAGCCAATTTCCAGTGTTAGCTGAAGATAATAATCAAGAGTTTCTGGTTATCTCCCTTGTCATCATATTTGACCTCCTGAAAGCATACAAAGTTTTATGGGAAACATTTCTAGTGTAGCAATGTTATATACAAATTCCCTTTCTCCTCTCTGAATTGAATTTTGCAGCCTAAGTTACTTGCTCCCTCACCATCACCACCAGTCTTACTCAAAGTCCACTCAAACTAAGCAAACCCTCCACACAGCAGGAGTTAGTGCAGACCTATTTTGTAAATATTACATTAAATGCACACGTTACATTTCACGTGAGATATTGAGACACTAGGAATAAACTTTTCCGCAACACCAGCGGCATGCATGTGCTTCCTGGAGCTGCAGGAAAGATTTGGAAATGGTGAGGTATAACCTGCTATGCGAGTTGAGATAAGCTTAATTTTTATGGAGGTCCAAGTTCAACATACATAAACAGCTGCTTAAAACAGTTCTGGCAAGCATCCACCTGACCACTGCAAAAAAGAGCATTTCCCTTCTGAGAAATAAACCAGTTGCCACTGCTCTGAACTGCACAATCCTTAAGTTACAGGGTAGGGATGAAAGAGGACGTCACAGCAACAAGACCACAGAACTAAGATTCCAAGCTTTTTCAGGTACCCAAAACAGTACATTGAAAATTCAAGCAAATAACTGAAGCACTTAAACACCCAGAAGCTACAAGCCACCACCCACACCCTCAGGAATTTCCACAGCAAACATTTCAAAAACTTTGGAAAAGAAAGATTTTTTTAAGGGAACATACACATGGATTTGGATCCTAGAAACTGTTTTTCCACTGAATTTTTGAATGGCCTTCCACAAACCACAGTTCTGCCTCCATTTCTTTCCAGAGATATTTAAGATAACAACAAACTTTTCTGAAACAGATTTTCAAAGCAATGTACACAAGTGCTCAGTATCATTCCAAATTACTTTCTCACCAGGAATCATACTATTGAAAGAAAAAAAAAACCATTTACGACCTTCCCAACTTGGAAACAAATGCATGTTTTTAAGGTGTATTTGAAAAAAAATACACTTTACATCTAGGTGCTCTTGGACACGTAGAAAAAGCTACAGTACTTGAACTCTAGCTTTAAATACTTAACTAGTTAATGCCCTCAAGTAAGTGGCTTGGCTTTTTTTAAAAGCTCCGCAGTAAATATGACCTGCTTTAATACTGCAGGAGTATCACTGAATTAACATCGCACTTATCTCCACTAAACAACTGCAGAACTTGGCATACAAATGCTTCCTCCCTTCTACTGGACAGACATCACGGTTTTGGTTCACAGCTGTTAAGTCAACACCTCCCATCCAAAGTCTGTAGAGGTTTACTTTAAAAAAAAAAAAAACACACCACAAAACACAAAATGAAACAAACAAAAACAACAACAAAAACCCTCAACCAACCACCAACAGAAGGCAACACCACAACCAAACGAAAACACATTTTATGGTGGTGTAGGGCTGTAGGTTGGACTTGATGATCTTAAGGTCCTTTCCAACCTTTATGTTTCTATGATTTCATCTATACCCCTGTAAATACAGTCTTCTAAACACAGCATCTGAATTTCTACTTAATAATCTTATACATACTCATCTTGAAAGACAGGTAAGTCCTCCTTCCTAAAGATTCACTGACACATCCATCCCCATTCAGATGTCTAAGCTTACTTAAGTCTTGACACAACATCTATGGTTGGGAAACGTGCCTTTCCCTGGAGAGGCTATTTTTCTTTCAAAGAGAAAAAAGAAGCAGGGAAATACAGCACCTGAATCCTCAAGTGCCAGGCACAGAAGAATGTGGTACGAGATGGACACTGAGACAGGGAGAGAAGAGAATCTGGGTTTATTCATCAAGTCCCAGGTTGAAATTGTGAGGCTTAAGACGGTGGCACCATGTCGCACACTTCGAGACTGCAGCTATTTCTGTCTTAGAGATGCTCTAAGTGAGAACGGAGATCAGGTCTGACACAATGCAAAGAGCTACATGGCTTTTATAAACACCCACACCCCAAAGGCCCCAGCCCCCTGGGATAGGTGTTTATGCTGAACTCAGACATGCAGTTTGACAACGTTTGACCTTGTTTCTCTCAAAGCTAACGAAAATTCTGCAACAAGCTTTTGGGAGGACAGCGGTGGGGGTGTTACTGAGAACAACGATCAGTATACCAAGAAGAAATCCTTGGAGCTTCGCCAAAATTATTTCATTTACCATCTCCCACCTCCTGCAAGTTTCCTCTGCTGCTTCCCAGAGGGAACAGCTTGGCACCCCGACGTTTGAACAGTGCTAAGAACAACCTTTGCACGCTGTCACCGAATGTCAGGGGTTGGCAGAGACCCCTGGAGATCAAAAAAAAATGAAAAAATAAATAAATAAAAGGAAATCCCCAGAAGATGGAATCCCTCTCTGAAGTGAAAGGTACAAAGCAAGAAACTGTTGTTCTTTCACAGACCGATAACATTTGCTTAACTCCTAGGTTTTAATATGTAAAATTTAATTTTGCTGAATGCAAGTAGTCATCGCTAAGAATTGTCAATTAACACTCTACTTCTAATTAAGGTGGGTGGGCAAAAAAAACCACAAAATCACATGGAACAAAATATGACAAGTTTTGAATAATCATATGACAGCTTGATGTCACTGGAAGGTTTTAGTGCCACAAAGTCAGCATGTTTTAGAAACAGTCAATGCACAGCAGCACATGTCAATTTTGGGTTTAAGAAGCTTTTGTAATTATAACTATGACCGTATACACGGTTAAATACATTTATTGATGACAAACTATGTGACAGAGAAAGAGCAAAAAATACTGATACTGATTTGTTCCCTTATGAAGAAAGCTTAATGCTGAAATTAAAAGTATAAATACTAATGGTAAGACTTCTTAGAGGAGGTTCCCTTCTATTGGTAGCAGCAAGGATGACAAGGTGAATATAATACTGTCAGTGAATAATACCAATTCTATTAAATAATCTTAGTTTTGGAGAAAAGGAATGTAAAAGTTCAGGAAGAGTGTAGCTAGACAGCAAATCAGCATCTCCTTGCCCTTGCTGCACCCTTCTTTCCCCCACCCAGACAGTTAAAGTACTGGGCTACTACCAGTAAGATCAGATGACATCTCCGCTAAATCAGCCAGGAAGAGACTTTTCAGGCATTAACATGAGCTCGGGCAGCATAGACTCGACAGTATATTGGTACAGATACTCACTGGAGTAGCTAAGAAACCGTGTCACTAGAAGCAACTGGTTCCCAGATCATCTTCTCTCAAATCAGAGTGTTACTTCAGGATCAAGTTAACCAAGAAATACCAATCTAACAAAAGAATACGCGCCAGCTGTGCTCATACACATCACATAGTATTTTCTCCTAGTAACCTTAACTCTAGAGTTTGATTTTTGAGAGTCTGGATTATCATCAGTGGACACCTTAAGTCATTCACAGAATCACAGAATGTCAGGGGTTGGAAGGGACCTCAAAAGATCATCTAGTCCAACGCCCCTGCCAGAGCAGGATCACCTACAGTAGGTCACACAGGAACGCGTCCAGGCGGGTTTTGAATGTCTCCAGAGAAGGAGACTCCACAACCTCCCTGGGCAGCCTGTGCCAGGGCTCTGGCACCCTCACAGTGAAAAAGTTTTTTCTAATACTTTTATGGAAGCTCCTATGTTCCAGTTTCCACCCATTGCCCCTTGTCCTGTCAATGGACATCACTGAAAAGAGCCTGGCTCCGTCCTCCTGACACTCCCCCTTGACATATTTATAAACATTAATGAGGTCACCCCTCAGCCTCCTCTTCTCCAAGCTAAAGAGACCCAGCTCCTTCAGCCTTTCCTCATAAGGGAGATGCTCCACTCCCTTCATCATCTTTGTGGCTCTGCCCTGGACTCTCTCAAGCAGTTCCCTGTCCTTCTTGAGCTGAGGGGCCCAGAGCTGGACACAATATTCCAGATGTGGCCTCACCAGGGCAGAGTAGAGGGGCAGGAGGACCCCTCTTGACCTACTTGCTACTCCCCTTCTAATACACCCCAGGATGCCATTGGCCTTCTTGGCCACGAGGGCACATTGCTGGCTCATGGTCATCCTGCTGTCCACCAGAACCCCCAGGTCCCTTTCCCCTGCGCTGCTCTCCAGCAGGGCAGTCCCCAGCCTATACTGGCACATGGGGTTATTCTTTCCCAGGTGCAAGACTCAACACTTGCCCTTGTTGAACTTCATTAGATTGATTCACATTCCTTACTTTCAGAAAAACAGGCAACATACAAGAGCATAGAGAAAACAAAAAACTCAGTCTACCAAATACTTAGATCCAGAAGAAAAAAAAGAAAAGCCTAAATTTATTTCAAGGATTAAATTATGACTTCTGCAAAGATACAGAAGTTTAGAAATACATTTTTTATTAGCTAAAGGTGGTTGCTAGCTATGAAGATAAAAATAGTCAATATTGGGGGTGGAGGAACACAACTGAATAACGTGTCTTAGGACAGAAACAGCACAGCTAAACGATAACGATTTTCTCTGCAAATTTCTGTTTGCGTAGGAAGCGGCTTCTGTAATTTCCCGCTAATATAACAGATCACAGTATAACAAGTCTCTTTTGTGTCACTCACTAGCAAAATTATAAAAGGACGCTTTTAAATTATCGCAAAATAGAACGACGTCAAGTGATTTCCAGAAGCTGGAAGAACTAACACAAAACTATTCCAAGTGTGTTAATATAAGAAACCTTGTCTTTCAGTTACAAAATGTACAAGAAAAGCTGTTTTAAAGACACTGAGTGACACTATGCCAAATACCACAACACACACAAACACACCAACATTTTCTTTTCCCAATGAACTGCCATCACCAAAATCAGACAGCTATTTTGAAGACTCCTATTCATGATTAGAAATCTCATTGCAAGAAGAGCTTTAGCAACTATTAGGGAAACAAGAAGGTTCACTGCATTTCTACACCAAGTATCTAACAGAAAAAGCCAGCAACATCAAAACTCAGTTCAAAATTGTAGCTTCTTTGTATGTTACAGGGAATCTGAGAGGCAGCCTCTAAAATCGGAGCACAAGAGCAGGTAAAGCCACTGAAGTCTGGGCTGTCGATCCTAGCTCCCTCCTTTTGTACCTCCTTTTGTACAGCCTAGCCCCCTCCTACCAATATCAGCACAATCTCTTCACACAACCAGATCAACAGCTCTCAACACATTTTTGCAAGGTTCGTCTTTGACTGGATTACATCCCTCTGCCCACGTAAGCACCAGCAAAACAGAGACGAGTGGATTTAGCCAGCCTTAAGACACCATCAATTCAGCTCCCACCCAAGAGAAAGCCAGCGAGTCACAATTAAAATACCAACTTCTATTTCCTCCTCCTCTTGTTACTATGTGTCCTGCAAAACATTCAAACAACACGGTGCTTTATTTACTGAAGGCAGTATGGTAAAGGTGAAAGCGCTTTAATGAGCACAAATAGGAAATACTTGAGACTCCGGTGTCCCCACAGCGTGAATGACATTTTCTTAAATCACTTTGCAGTCGTGTAACAAAAGTTGATGCCACGTTTCCTAAAATTTCTTTATTTTAGTTTTAAGTATTAAAATTATGAAGTTATACTCTCACTATGTCTCTTTGTATCTAGACTACAGGAGTAAAACCGATCACAATTACTTACTCACAGCCAGAACAAATAGCCCAAGGCCCCAGAGCTACAAGTGCTTACAAGCAGAAATGATTCATGTTAATAAACCAGTTGATAGATACTGGATCTAATAATAAATATACAGGGTATTCACAGAAAACACTGAACGCACCTGTAGGTAAAGTCTGTGCATATTTCTCACATAGGTTACAATATTTTGTTACCATTCTCCAAACACAATCTCTATATTATGAATGTAACCAACAAAAGCATGAAAGCTTGGGGATGACCGGGAAGAAACAAAGGGAAAAAATACAATGAACAATCAAAATCCAGAAACCAAGACCCTGGCCATGGAAGGATCAGACTGACACATGGATATCCACATCATGTTAGAAACACAAACTGAGTTCTTGCTCAGATGAAAAGAAACAGAATGGAAGAGGGTAAGAGGTCTCAGCTAAGAGCAGGTAAATATGTTACAGCTTTGCTTTGGAATGACACTATCGATGAAAAACACACAGGGAGGAAAGGAGTAAGAACTCCAAAATGGAAACCTGCAGGCCCCCCATCACAGGTGAGGACACCTTAAAAGTAGGACAGTCCCACAAACCTAAAGTGGGAAAAGTGAAAAGGATGAGACTAGAGCAACAGTGAAAGGGAATAGTTTAAAATAAAACTGCTCGTCTACCTTCTACTGGGAGGACAAAGTACTTCCATGGTCCCAGGCAAAGACTACAGAGTCCTCCTCCAAGCCCAGACTTCTGAGACTGAAACTGAAGAAAAGAGCAGCGAAGTGTGGCTGGCCTAACCCCATAACCATAGAATCATAGAAACATCAAGGTTGGAAAGGACCTTAAGATCATTAAGTCCAACCTTAAGATCATCAAGTCCAACCATGTTTGAAGGAAACATAATTAGATCTATAAATGCTTTTTCCCTGCCCGTTGGAATACCGCTCTAAACTCACCTGGTCTTTCTATAGTGAGAATTATCATATATTTCTACTAAACTGCTGAACAAAATACATTTAAAAGGCTGGGGATTTTTTTCCTCAAAATGGTCTACTGCAGTTCATAACCTCTACAAGCTCCAGATCAAAAAGCTGCCAAGAGAAGGTGCACTAAGAAGCTGATCCCTAAGAACAGCAGAAAAACACAATATTACGTAACACAACTACTTTAAATCAAACTGGAAGTCTGGATACAGATAACGAAGAATTATGAAACACAAAGTCTTTGGAGCCTGGATACACTTCGTGGATTTTATCCATGGTGACCGCTACTAAACCTCATTAGGCTATATTACTAGAAATAAAGCAAACTGACCCACCTGAATAGAAGATTTCTGCAGTTATTATTAAGCCCAACGTAATGTTTAAACTATTTGAAATAAAAATCTCGTAGTTAACAAAAGATTGCACATGACTGACCTAAATCACTTGCATTTTCTAAAGATTTTAGGCCACATTAGTGGTGTTCCCAAGCTTAATGAGGATTTTAGAAAAATAATGTGTTGAGGTAAGTCAGACCAGAGTAGAACAAAATACTCTAGCTGTTCAGTCAGAACAAGAAAATCAAATTAAACATGCATAAACTCTTATGGAAGGAATGCCTGCTTTGCCAAAAGATAACACTTAAGAGTCTAAGAATTGGTCTTTTAATTCTGTCTCGGCTGTCCACCATACCTTTTTCGGTCAGGTTTCATAGCTTGGCAACAAGATCTAATTACTTCTGGAAGTCTTCTGTACAAATGAAGATGGTAAATTTTTTACAGTATAAAAGTAATTAGTGATGCTGTGAATCACAGAATGGCCTGGGCTGGAAGGGACCTTAGAGATCCTTTAATCCAACCTCCCTGTCATGGGCAGGGACACCTCTCAACTAGATCAGGCAACACATGGGGACCGAACAGGGAATGAGTTAGTATTTTGCAAGGACACATCCAAGATAATCTACAGTGTCCACTTTTGGACAATAATATGGGAAGAATATTTTCCAAGATAGTAACCTGCATCTACTTTGCATCTACAAATTCTGTATTTGTAATTTATTCAAAATAAAATTTCAAAGCAACACCTGAACTTGACTCTCTAGCCACAAGTACGACTCAAAAAGAGAAATTACTTCTATTTGCTGCTGCTATTCAGAATTCAAACACTGCTCTATGGGCACAAGACAGAGCTTCAAAATGAAAGGCAGTTTTTCTTGATCTTATTAAAAAAATAATTATATAAAAATGTATCAAACTATATTGGGTCAAATAAGCTCTTCGTTCTTACAGCATGATATCCTTCTTTCAGTTAACAGTGAACCAACAGTATTCTACAGGTTATAAAAAAAAGTATGTCAGTAAAGTTCAGGAGCAAAAGGCCATAGACAAGGAAGGAGTTTAATCAGGTCCACACACGCAGCGTCACACGCTACACTGAGGTTAAGAACTCAAACACACCTTCAGCAGTACGTTTTACAGTTACGATCATCCCACAAATAAACTACTGGATTAACCCTTGAACGTTAAATGTATTAGTAAGAGAGAATTTATTGTGTTGTCATGAGGTTTATAAAGCCCACTGAGCAGACTAATTCACATAATTGTATTTCTTCATTTGTCCCCATTAGACCAAAGCATGCTAGGAATTTCTGTACAGAACAAAAGCATTCCGAAAATTCCAGAAAATGAAGCATTAGTTAGGTTTCTACCTAAATAAGCCATACTCCCATACAACAAAAAAAACGCATCAGTGACAGAAGTCAGTCAAGTAAAATACACAAGCTCCAAGGCCTGTCAGGCAGCCTCTAAATACCTCCAAACCTCCCCAAAGCAAAAGAACAAAACCAATGCAAAATAACATCTTTTATTTTCACTTGAAGTTGTTCAGGTTTAAAAATCTTGGTGTACTGTAAATGTGTTAAGAATCAAACATGTCACAACTACTAGAAGCTGGGTTTAACCCTAATGTAAAACAAGTACAATTAACTGGATGGTCTCACAGCTCATTTGTTTTGCTCAGAACTGTTGATAAACTTAGTGTAATTAGTTTCCACTGCTCAAGACAAGAATCAAAACTGAAAGAAATGTGGGAAAGGTTACAATTCAAAAGGTACAGAGGTTAAACACAGAGCCACCTAACAGTAAGGACTGCACAGGCAACTGTTCCACATATTTTTCTGTGGAGTTTTTTTTTTTTCCTTCTTTTTCCAAGCAATTTGGTATAAAACTGCATCTCTATAAAAGTTGTTTACACAGCATTCTGAAACATGGAGACCTGAAGGTTGTTTCTATTTGACAGCACTGAAGAACCCCCTTCTCTCAGTTTAATCAATAAAATACATTTTAATTGTTAGCTGCAGGTATGTAACAGAAACTACACTTTACATCGAATAAACAGTAAAGTGTTGTCTTAAACAATGACAGAAATTTATGCGTCAAGAACAGCATGATGACCACTAAACGGATGGATCTCCACATCTCCACATACTTCAGCTGCAGACAACGAAACAGCCTACAATTAACATTAGGCACGAGCCTTCAAGAGGCCTCGACAAGTCAGATTCTCATTCCCAAACAGAATTTAATAACTAGTTTTGCTTATGTCAATCAAACCAAGAGATATTCTGAGTTTTAAGACTATAACAAGAAAACTATAATTCCTAAAATGTAATATTTTTTTTAAAAAAATATTTCTAATGGTTTAGACAGTACTACACACCAAGTCTACTTCAAAAAAAAGGAAAAAAAAATGCTTAAAGAAGTTGAGTGCTAAGTCTTGTACTGCTGTCTCTGCCAAGAATAAGACCTAAAGGATTATTTTAACGGTCTGTTTTAAATACACAGTATAAACAACTCATACCTGAAAACGTCTGCGATTTCTTTCATGACCTACGAACAGATGAACAACACAGAAGAGGAGTCTACACGCAAAATTCTGTTCTCTTTTGTTACTAATATTTAAAAACAAATCTATCATTTAGGTACCGATATCTTATATATATACACACACCTACATAAACTGAAAGAACTTCTCCACAACTCTGTCTTGAGAGAAAAATGTTTTTTGCTGACAGAACCATTTTTAATGTCCAGAAGAGATGCTGCACGTCTGAATGACACAAGTGTGAGACGAATGATGCCGGTCTAGCCTATCACCGTATCAGCACTGCATAAACACCACAACATTTCAGTTCTGCTAGAGATGAAATGAGAACAATTTAATCCATCTTCCAAAACCTCCTTTGGTAGGAAAAACAAAAACTCAACAAAAAAACCGCTGAAGGGCAGTTTACATTCTTCCTACAAGAGAAGAGATTCAACCAAATCACCGACCTCACCACGTCATGGGGCAGTGCCCTCCCTCCCTCTTCCCTCCCTTCTATTTCCACAGGTTGTGAAGTTCGTTCTAGTTTTCTTTCAATACATCCTAAACAGCAATGTTCTAGTCTCTTTTTAAAACCAATTCAAAGTGGAGCCATTGTAGAGGAAGTTTTCCCAGAACAAAAACATCTCTAAAAGCTTCTTTTTATCGCTATATTCTTCTTTCAAGTTGCGCTTATCAGCCTTCGTTACCTCCCTCACAGCCTTGAGTCATTGTGGCAACTCACAGACATGGAGAAAAGAAAACCCAAAGCGCTCAGAATTCTCAATAGCTTTTGCTGGTAAGCTCCAGTTGCTATAATTAGACAATCCCTTTTCTAAATCACAAATACAGCTATCAATAGAGATAAAAAGGAAACCTAGCATCGAATGCATAGAATAAGCTAAATCTAAATGTTCCGCTTCCTTCCCCTCATCTCAAAACATGCCCTGATTTAACCTTCAGAACTAAAATACAACGGTTGTTTCCATGGTTGCCTTTGCATATAAAATACCTAGGTAAAATAAACAACAAAATCAAGCCATCTTACCCGCATGTCAAAACTAATCACGTACAAAAATAGCAAAAGTAATTATGTTTTCACTTTAAGCCAAAAAAAGGAGTTTAACAGTAATGCAAATTATAAATCACAAAATAATTAACTTGACACTTCAAACCAGTCTAATGTAATTCCAAGCACCTCAGAAAGATCGAAAGCCTATAAAAATGTAAAATTCAATTTCGCGTTGCAGAGACCTTACTTTCTTCATTTGCTGAGTTAAATTTTTAACATCAAACCGGATCAAAGACGAACAAACAGTTCAGACCCCCAACTTTCTGCCCTGTGCTGTTTTTTTTAATGAATTATAAATCTAGATAACACGTGCATTAAATAGTCCTAAAAGATCCAAGGACTAGACCACGAAGCTTCTTAGTTCCCCTAAATATAGCTGCAGTCACGTGGCTGGCACTAAGACCACATTGGCTTTTCCATCCCAGAATACCTGCTAAACCTTTCCCCAAAAAAATTTAGATTGTGCTATGAATATTCTCTTACATGAAATATGGTACATAACATCTTAAAACAGTTTAAACAAAAATACATATCCAGATACACACACCCCAAAAGCCTCCCCACAAAAACAAACAATAGCACCTCAAAACTGCACCACTGAAAAGCAAGGAAAAAAGCAAGAAAAAATTACTTGCTGTTGTGCTCAACAGGAGTCTGTGATCACCAAACTCCTATTTATTACCCTTTTCTTAAAAGTAAATAACCATATAAATAGACCTTATTTACTTCTAGAAAGAATAGCTGAACAAAGCAGTTTAAGTCTAAAATGATGAACAGTTCTTGGGAGTAAATTTGTAATTTGCAATCTGTAAATGCACAAACTTACCAGTTCATACCATTCCAAAAGCAGTTCTAGTAATTTCAGACTGCACTCTTCATAGTAACATCACAAATCTGTGGATGCTTGGCACAACCCCACAAAATGCCTTTCCAAGTCAGCAACCAACTGATACCCACCTGTAGATACACTAGGCACCAAGTTTTATTTCACTGATGGGAAAAATAAATTAATATACACACTGTTTCATACGGTACACTCAAAACTAAGAGTGCTTCACATGCAGCAGCTTTCAAAACTCCCTGGTGTAAAATTGGTGGTATTTTTCCCTACTGTTCAAACAGGGAAGTCGGAAAAAAAAACAAACCCCAAGCTGAAAGCACTTCAACACTGAGTTGCTGAGGGAGGCAGGGGCAGAGCCTATGATTTCTGGCTGCCAGCCTTCCACTTCTGCCACTACTTGGCCTGTCTCTGCCTTTAAAACCACATATAACCCCATTCTAATCAACCACTTGCATTGTTTCCCCTTTTGGGGAGAGCGATACGCGAGGTCGCGATTATATCAAAGAAGAGGGTGCCCTCAGTAACTTCCCCGCACCCAAGCGCTCGAGGGTACGCGATGGCTGCAAGAGCCTGATCTTCCCGACCCCCTGATCTCAACAGAAATCCCGGAGATGGCTGGTTTCCCAAGGAGGGCTGCCTTTCTGAAGGGGCAACCCCTGTGAGCGTTCGCAGGATAAAGACATCACTCATGTGGGCATTTCCAACGGCCGATACTAGAAGCCACTGCTCTTGCATTTCGCCTCACAAATCCCCCTGAAAAAACTCAGAGGTCCAGAGAGCAGAGTTGGGAGCAGACAGGGGTCTCGAGCCCTGAAAACGGGAGGAACCAGTCCAGGCTGAAGCTCAAGAGTCCTGTTAAGGCAGAGCGGGAGCATGAGAGCGGAAAAGTAGCTGGAAAAATAGGCCGGCAAGAAACTTCATTCTAGTCTTTCCAAAACAGTGTATTATTTCCATCAGCAGTCTGTAAAGTTTATTCCAGAAATCTTCGGATAATGTCAGAGTCTTGTCATGATGCATCTATCCATCAACCAACCACCACAGGCACCAGCACCCAGTACGACGGGTCCCAAACACACCATTACCCTGATCATATTAATACGGTTAACTTTTATTTTTAATTACTATTCACAAGACACCAGCTGGCTAGATCTGCTGCAGACTATGCTAAGTTCCTGCATACAAAATACCCTTGGAGTCACCATATTTTCCCAATCCTTCACAGCTTCTGTATGCCACTGACAGTTTCAGAGAGGATTCTTCAGAAGTACTTTTAACTAGTACTTCCTCCTTAGCTAGAATGCATTAATTATAGCCTGTTCCTCCAGATAATAAGAAAACAAAGACCAATGCAATATGAACAGTACGAGAAACTTAATTACTCAGTCAGATGTCCTTTAGATGTCAGTATGACTACAGTGAGGAGCAGGAAAATAAAACACACACATAGCAGCCTCAAGTTGTTAG
The DNA here is from genome assembly GCA_020746105.1 of Trogon surrucura. Classification (NCBI taxonomy): domain Eukaryota; kingdom Metazoa; phylum Chordata; class Aves; order Trogoniformes; family Trogonidae; genus Trogon; species Trogon surrucura. Next base: position 108,678,297 of record CM036618.1, read on the forward strand.
ATCAGCTATCAAAACAGTGTCCTTCCTCAGTGACTTCCTTATGAAGAGCTCAACCAGCTAAATAATCAAATGCCTGTTACGCGTTTCAAAAATGTGCCTCTTTTTTTTAGCTAATAAAGGAGGCCTGCTAATGTATTTATTACAAAGTAAATGTGGCAAATGTTTCTGCATGTAAACGCCTAAGTGCAGCAATGACTTTGAAGTTTGAAGGTCAGATACAGTAACCATGCTCATCAACGCTCCTATGTCAGGCTGCACCTTCCGTTCTGTATCTACATTTAGGAGGAGGAAGAAAACGAATGTAGAAGAAAAACATCAAGATAACCTGTCCTGTGACAACTTAAAAACAACTGGAACTCTATCCTTCACCTGTTATCATTGTAAATCTGCAAATACCCTATCCTCCCTAAAACAAAGAAATAAAATAAAAAGGGTGCTGGTGTGACATAATTTCATTCTGCTTTCCAATTTTGTATTCTTCATCAGGAAAATCAATCTAATTAAGTCAGCAATGATTTTACTTTAAAGACAAGAATGTAATTTTCTCCATTTTCACAGACATTTCAAACCCATGTATCATTTAAGAGAGCTGGAGGATTTTTTTGTTGATCAAGACTTCATTTTAAAGGAGTAGAGATGTGACTAGAGAAGCAAATTAGAACTGTGTACTGATCTCTTATCCAGGCATCAGAGAATTCACCCCTCATCCTTCTATACGCCCAGCAACTTTAGGATGTAAAACTCAACAGCTGGGCCTGAAGGCAAACAAACACATCTCATGTTCCAGAGTCTGATTCATGTCAAAAAAAATAAAAATAAAAATGCTTTACATGCGTACCTCAAAGACGAATAAGCAATATGGATTTCTTTTTAGTACCACCACGTTTAAACACACTAAAACTGATAACACTTCCCAGTAAAACACTGAGTTAGAAACAATCCCCTCTTACTCATAAATAACAGAGACATTATACAAAGCAGACAGGAACATGGATGGATGTACACAAACGCATTCAAACTTACCCCACTCTAGATACTCGAGGATGTTCTTCTCTCTTCTCAGAGGGGAATTATTACATTCATCATAAAGGCAGATGAGTATATCCAGCAAGGTTTCCACACTGAAGCACTGCCCATTAGTCTGAGTTGGCCCATCCAAAATAAACTGCTCCAACTGCTTCAAACGCACTTCTCCAGACATGGTTGTTTCAGTTTGCATTGGGGTTTCTCTTTTAATGATTATTATTACTTTTCAAAAACAAAACAAAACAAAACTTTTGAAGGTTTTGTCGTTTAAGAAGAAGTCGACAGTATTTCTAACAAGTGTCAAACTGTGGCAGCGCTTAATTTCCAGCCCACCTCGGCGTGCCCAGCCTGAAACTAAACCCTAGCGAGTTTCAGACACACACATACAGCATGTATGTCTGTGTACGCTAATTTTTTAAAAGAAAGTTATCCTAAAAAAAATTTTAAACTCTTTTAATATGCTTAATAACAAGCAAGGGGGGGGGAATATATATATATATGGCCGCTCCTGATGTTTTAATAGCAATAATAGTGCTCAAATTCAACCGAGACTGACTGACACCGATCTCACCGTGCGTGCACAGGCGTACGCACTTACATATTTAAAAAAATTTTAAAAAAAAAAAAAAAAAAAAAAAAAAGTCTTCTCCTTCATTCAAAACGCAGATCGTGCGGCTCGATCCTGAGCGGAGCCCCGACCGCATCGCTCGATGCAACAGCCGCCCCGCCGGCCCGCAGCCAGCGCCTCACTGCCCCGCACGGCCGGCGAGCGGGGGCAAATGGTGTGCTCTTAGCTACCGGCATACACGACGGGCAGAAGAAAAGAGGGAGCACACCGGCGGGCAGGAGCGGAGGGAGGAAGGGCAGGAGGGGGCCGCGCAGCCTCCCCCGGCCCCGGCCCCGCCGGGCAGCGCCTCCGCGGCCGCCGCGCCCGCCGTGGGGGTGGGGCGCGGGTCCCCTCGGCCGCCCCTCCTCAGGGCGCAGCCACGTCCTGCCCCGGGTAGCCTTTCCCTTCCTCCTCCTCCTTCTTACCGAGTCTCCTTTTAAGGCTTCTCAGTGATTCAAGAAAACTAAAGTCTTCATCGTCGCCCCCTTTCTCCTCCTTCTGCGCCAAGGGGCGGCGGGCGGGACGCGCTCCCCTACGCGCCGGCAACCGCCGCGGGGCGGCCGGGAAGCGCTCCGAGCCCTGTCAAATCCTTCCCATGGCTGCTGCGGCTGCGGAGACGGCGCCCTCCTCCTCCTCCTCCTCCGGGTGCGCGTCCTAGTGCGGGGGGAAAGCGCCGGCGTCCCCGCTCCGGCCGCACGCTGCGGGCCAGGAGGCCCCCACGGCAGCGGCGGCTTCACTCCCGGCGGCGAGATGCTCTCCCGGCTTCGCCCCCCCGGGCAAAGGGCATCCTGCCGCGGTGCGTGTGTGTGTGCGTGCGTGGGGCGGCGGGGAGGGGTAACGGCGGTGCGCTCCCTCCCTCCCTCCCCTCCGCTTCCGCGCCCTCCTCTCCCCCGCCGCTCCCTCCTTCCCTCCTTCCACTCCCTCCCGCGGTCACACGCAGCAGCAGCCGCCGCCGCCGCCGAGCTCGCAGCAGCCCAACATGGCGGCCGCGGCGGGGGGGAGGTTGGGAGGGAGGGGGGGTGCCGCCGCCGAGCGCCGCCGCAGCGCGGGGAGCCGAGCCCGGGGCCGCCGCTACTGATGGGATTGAGGGGAGGAGGGGGGTGTGGGGGTGTGCTGCAGCAGGGAATGCAGGGATACGGGCGGACCGAGGCCGAGAGGGTGGGAGGGAGGCGGGAGAGCGGAGGGCGACGCGCAACGCCCCGCGATTCTGCGGCCGTCGGCGGGATGGGTTGAGCTGCCCCGGGCCGACCCACCCGCCAGGCCGGGGGTCCCTGCGGGGCCTTTCCCCGCCTCGGCCCTCAGCCGCCAACCCCCCCGACCTGATTTCCCCTCAGCTGCCCCCCAGCCGGGCTCATCTCCCCGGCAATTACGCCTTTCATTAAAAAACACAGCCTCATTAAGGGCGGCGGGGTGAAGGGCAGGGGGAGCAGTACCCCGCCTGGTGCTTCATTGCCACGGTTGTTTGTGCTGAGCCTTCCACCGCCCACCTCCAACACAGACACAGGCCGCCTTGCACTTCGAGGATTGAAAATGTGACAGAAAACGCGGCGGGTTTTGGTGGTTCATCCCTGCTTTATGAAGTGCCTTCCCTCCACAAGGAGCTCGACGTGTTATCCCGGCACCCATGGCGGGGAGTGGGATCCTGGGCTGCCGAAACCGGGCAGCCTCAAGGGTGGAAGATGGCAGCTGCCAGCAGCGGGTGGTGGCGGTTCTCCGCTGCGAAGGTGTGAGGGGTGCGGTGCTGTGCTTGGGCGACAGCGGGGACGTTAAATGTTATCTCTAAGTCGACCCACAACTCCAGTTTGGCCTTCCTCAGAAGGCAGGAAGGCAGCACCACTCACAGGAGTCACCAGCCGTAGGTGAAGGTCATAGAGGAAGTTCAGTGTTCTCGAAAGCCCACTAAGTCCTGTATGTGCTGGAGTTCCAGAGAGGGAAAAGCCTCGGGCATCAACTGCATCAGTTCAGTAACCAACAGAAGACCGTCAGCTGGGTTTTGTCGTAACAAGCATCTGTATAACACTTTTTCTTAAACTGGCTTTTTTTCACACTGATACAAAACATCAACAGTCTTATAGACCCCTGGAGATGAAATACACAATATGATTAAACGAAAATCACAGCTGTTTGCTCAGAGTGGCTCAACTATATATAAACTCACTGGTGCGAAGCTAGAGGGGACAATAACTCCTGCTCTGTGTGAGTGAAAAAGCAGCACAGATGGGCTGTGGGTCTGGGAAGAGGAGCCACCAGTTTGGGCAACAACTTTTTGAAGGGAGAAACTGCCCTGCCAACTGTTGCCAAATGAAGAAATGCGCAGAGAATGTAATTCTAAAAACTTTTTCGTATATATAGAAACCCTCCAAGAAATATTGCTAGCAAATACTAGAAGTATAAGTGAGCTTGTGATGGGCAGAAGATAGGATTAAACTGAGAAGACAGGGGCAAGAAAAGGGTTGCTTTCCTGTGCTGGGATACACCCTTGGTATGACAAGAGCCCTGCACAAGGATCTGGGGTGCTGCTGGTCCTTTTGTACTAAAGCTTTCATTGAACGAGTTGCTGTGGTGCTTCCGTGGTAGGAGCCCACTCCAAAGCTGTGGCACACGGGCGGTTTTACACCGACCGTGAGGTATTTCCTGCTGGCTCCGCACTGAACTTGTGGAAATCAAGATTGAAGCTGGGGGTGGGGGACGCCTGATGACGGCAATAAAAATAAATTGCTATTGCCGGGGTAGGTGGACCAGATCAGATAGTACTTCCTACAGGGGATGGAGATACGTCAGCCAAGTTCATCCTGAACACACATTAACCATTAACAGCGTTGAAGAGGGAAAAGGGAGAAGACAAAGAGTTAAAGGGATGTTAGCTCCTTGGACTTTGGCACCGCTTGGTAGGGAAGTGAACTAAAGAACCACTGCCAGAGATATGATGGGTGTGGATATTTCACTTATTTACTTATGTTACTGTGTTTTCCTCAGCCAATAACAAAGTCTGTCCTTGTCTTAGTTGCAGACCAAGAGTTTGCAAACAGGGACGGATACCTAGCAAAGGCACTTACTTTCCCTATATTTCTGGTTTTAAAGCCAAACCCTTGTTTCTGTCAGCACTGCTTGACAGAAGTTGCACATCAAGCCAGTGCTTTCCAGCATGATTTCGGCTCAAGTGAGGCTACAAGAGGCACACAACACATTTTCAAACTGTGCTATGTCAGTTGCAGCTGAACACAAAAAACAGGAATTATTTGTTTTCTACTCATAAAGATAGCCAAAAAATATATAGGCAATCCCCCAGACAAGCTATGATACGCCCAGTGGGCTGTCATCAGCTCTCCTGTCATAGAAGCTGTGAGGAACAGGTAACACCAACAGTGACTAGCAGCATTTTTATTTGCTGGGAATTGTCTACGTACCAGATGAGTAATTCTCATAATACCCCCATGGAATGGAAAAATATTTTCTCTGTTTTGTAGGAAAGACTGCAAGAGAGACTTTGCTCCAGAATATTTAGAAAACCAACAGAAGCACTTAGTGTAACACACAAAAATTCCCTCTTGTATGTTCTGTCACTAAGACAGTGTCCTAAAAATACACCCCAGTTGTGCAAACTTACTTACTTACAGTATCTTTCATAATTATCATGTGTTTGTTTCACCCCATTCTTGTTTCAGTAATATCTCAGAAATATTTGCTTCTTATTGCTTAGCTTTACAAATTTTTACAGGACCTAAAAAGTGACTAATGATAGTAAAGAATTTATATCTTACAGTAAATTAAGGAAGCTGATAGCAACATGAGGAATAATGGGGAATGAAGAGAATATGGCTGAAACAGCACAGTTTATGTATTAATGTGTATGTTGAGTGTTACAATAGTTAATGTTGGTATAATAGGGTGAACAGCCTTTTCTCTTTGGGGACATGAGATTTGTTATTTGGGGTGAAATACTGCGGATACCCGCTTTTGGAATGCAAACTGTTTCTAAAGTCAAGAAGGCTTCCATACTCTTCCCAGCAGGTGAATAAATGCTTACGACTGGTAGACCTGTTACATGCTCCAGATCAAGTACTCCAGAGCAGCAGTAATGTGTTGACAAAATTTTGCATCCAGTTCTCCAAAACTTCGCTTTGTAGACACACATTGTTTGTACTGACATAGCAGTTCACCTCCTGAGGAAAATTTGAGCAGCACTCTCTGCAGAAACAGTCCTGGCACCCGGTTTAGAGAACATGTGTTTAGACACGTGATGGTACCATTTGGAAAAGGGTCCCACAGCTGTCGTCTGGGCTATAGTAATAGCTTAGGGTATTAGGAGAGATTGCAGGTAACTACAGATGGAGCAAACGTAGGCTGGACTCTAGGATGACACTGAAGAATTGCATGTGTGATGTGAGCAAAACTTGTTCTAATGTCTATAGCATTGTCGTTTCACATAAATCTTACTACTGGGGCAAACTTAATCCAAGTGGGCAGAGATGTCTCCTCACTGAAACTGATGACTATCACAGAACTTAATTAGTCTCAGTGCCTATAATAATACATTTAGTAACATGCTTTAATGTTCTTAAAGACTTGTAAATCTATTATTCTTTTCCTTTCTAACTGTCTTGCCAAGACCTATTTCTCTTGTGAGGTCTACAGACAAGTCCAAGTACAAGCAATAAATGACGCCTGGCAAAACTGATGCTTATTATTTACCTAATCCCAAAACAATGATCATAAATGTGTATGCATGTATAGATACTGTAAACGTGGAATTGTCTTTCTCTTCCCTCGCGCTTCTTTTATTGGTCTTTGGAGCCTTATTTACAGTCCTAACAATTTTCTGTGAATGGCTGAACTGACTAATTTTACCGCAGAGACAAATTGCATCATACTGATCTCACTACACTGGTTCTGTGTCGGCTTCTCTCCCCTGGTTTTAGTCTTCATTTAAAATTAATGAGAACGTGGCCACCACCAGGATGCAAAGTTCTTTGAAGAATGAAGTGCTTTTGGCCCTGCTGAAGTGTCCAGGGGTGCCGTGCTCTGAACAGAAACTAGATAGCCTCTGTGATTAAAGGAGAGGAGACAATGAAATTACTTTTGTAACTGTGTGAAACTGCTATTATTCTGAATCCTGCTTTTATGATGCAGACTAGGAACTGACCAAAATGACATCTCATGCTGGCCTCCAAACAGGACCTTGTTTGCACACTGACAATGCTGTTTCATCTCTCAATATGTCATTTTTTCCTGTAAAAGTGGGACCAAGTCTGCCAAAACTCCTAGGGATGCTGTAAAGCTTAATTAGTGTCTGTGTAGCAGTCTGAGATTCTTTTTACTTTCCTTTCTTCAGTAACATAAATCTGACTGTTCTTTTATTTTATTTTCCCTCTTGTTTTTGTAGTCCATAATGTCTGCAACTTTTCAAGCCTTTAGTAAGCCTTTAGTCCCTCCAGTGTCCAGTTCTCTCCTCTGGATTCCTCTATTTACACTGTGATTTTTCCACCATCTCCTGAATCTGTTACCCATGTTATGTCACCTTCAAAAGCAGAACTCTCCTCAAGATACTTCGGTCCCTTAAATGAGGCTATTTAATGAGTAGAACTCTTCCTCAGGTCAAGTGGCTTTTCAGACTGAAGAGCTCTCAGGAAGACCACGTATTTATTTGTGAAACTGGACGGATGCAAATTTCTTCCAATGCCACACAAGGCATGGCAAGAAAATCCATTGATTCAAAAGAAAAGTGGAAACATTGACATTATTTGGCTTATGCCTATACAAAACCAGTGTTGCTCATCTTAAAATTGCAATACCTCAGCAGGAGACCTGATTCTAAACCTACTCGCTTTGCAATGTTTCATATTTTCCAGTGATCATAATCAAAGATTTTGATATCTGTACAGCACAGTACTGTATTACAGATTTTTTTAAAAAGGTTATACTTAGAGATGGATGCACTGAGGACCTAAGTGTGAAAGTGATTTAAAAAAAAAAAAAAAGTGATGAGCTACTACTGTCATATAATTAGCAATGATGGAAGAGATGAGGAATGAGGAAACTTGTGACTAAGAGGTCTTTGACAGGGGAAGGAAACAGGATGAAGTGAGGAGAAATGGGATAGAGAGGAGAGAGGGAGGGAGAGTGATGATTAATTTGGAGATCATATGGGAAGGAAGAGTGATTTAGAAAGGGGAAGCCAAGGGCAGGGAGTTTGGCAAGAGAGTGGGAGGGAAGCTTGAGAAGAGGAGGGGGGAAACCTTACTTGTAAAAACTAGCAAATTCTGCATTTAGATGAAAACAAGCCCAGCAAGAAGCGTAGTTTGGAATGTGAGCCTGGGGTGGATTGAGCTGGATTAGCTTTACGTCAGAGAAGGGCTCAGAGTGCCCAGCTCATTACAAAAGGGAGTGCAAGAGATCGCACACTGATCTTGTTTTCTCCAAGGTTGTGGAGTTTTCGGATTAGAAGTTTGACCAATTCAGGTTTTGTTTTAAAGTAGTGTTTTGGTTTATTTGAATGTTAATTGGAAGAACATCGATACATCAAAACAGTAGTGCCTCTATTTTATATGCTGCTAATTTTTAACTTAAAAACTGCAAAACAGGAACAAGGCTCTAAAACGTGTGTTTCATTTGGAAAATAGATATGAACAACGATGACAATTGCAATTCAGGCAGAAGTCAGTCTTTTAATCACAAATGGACTCTTAATGTAAAGATACACCTCCATCATGGTCTGCATGTTGCAATCACAGTACTGTGGCTTACCAACAACTGACATTTTGATTTTGTTTGCTAAATTTTATTTAGATGGAGAGGCAGCAAACCTCATTTCTCTCTTGGTGGATTAAATTTGCAATCAGTCATCACTTTTTAAGCAGATAATGGCAATGATGCAGCTGACAGTGACTAGAAACCAGCACCTTTATTATTTGCCAGTGCTACATTTTGTGGATTGTTTCTTCTGTGGTGAAAACTAATAGAAAAACTCAGTGTTCTGTAAAACTTGAGAGACTTGTAGGAAGCATTTGTTGTAAATAAAGACCTCTTGCCACTCAGCAGGTAACTTAAGGTCACCTCCCAAAAAAAAAAATCTTGAAGAGAAATGGGCAATGGAAGACGATTTCAGAATGTTATGTAGTGTTCAGTCATGATCCCACCAAGCCAATGCCAAAAAAAGTCTCCTTGATCTCAGCAAGAACATAAATAAACTCATAATTCCTTCTGTAACAAAACTGTTTTCACCCAGATTTATGAATAATGAGAATGATTTGTGTCTTTGCATAATGTCAGCCATTTTTTTTGTAAACTGTCAGTGCCCAAATTAAGACAGTTTAATTATATGGAAAGGTTAGAAGTGTGATTTCAAGTACTTTTGGGGGTAGAGAAAGACAAATATTTTTATTAGTGTAATCAAAATTGTGCCTGTAACAGATCCTTGTGTGTGGGTAGTGAGGCCAGTGCACTGGAAATACTTGTACTTGTGGAGGGAGCTGCTGGCCAGTGGTACAACTTCATTTTGTTACTAGTGCTCCCTTGGTGAAGGTAAACTTGCTTATAGATGTGAGAACATGAGTGCTCCCTACCTGAACCAGTGCAAGAGAGCGAGGTTAGCAATGAATCACGATGTAATTGTTTAAAGTAACCCGGTTTGCCTTGGCTGAAGTAAATTGGGGCTCACTTAGTCCACCTCAAGACATCAAAAAGAGGGACAGTCTACAGCAGATGGGCAAAGACAAGTGTCGGAGATGGGACTGAGGACAAGAATCTCTACTAATGGAGCACACATGGGTCAGGAGGAGAACATTGCTCTGCGGTCACAGTCGTCCAGCTGGGGAGAAGTTTAAGTGAAATTTTCTTAAGGCAGAGTGTTGCAATGGACTGCATTAATTCATCTCAGTCCATCAAACTGAAGATAAGGACTAAAAATACTACTTAGAAGTAAATATTTCCAATCAGAGTAAGTCTTAACAGCCCGTAACTTGAAAGTAATTTGGCTGATTTTCCTCAGTTTTTGCAAAAGTGACTAAAATACACCTGGCAAGCCTCAGGCTCAAGCAGCTTTCCAAGCCAAAGTTATGATGAAGGGATGGAAATAAGGTGCTGTAACGGAAGCTAGCTTCAGCCTTAACCACAGAGATGTTGCTGCCTCCCCTTAGCAGCCCCAAGCTATGCCAAAGCACACAGTAAGTGAATTAAAATCATCACATAAAATGAAATGTTTGCAAAACTTTAGCCAAGTGATGTATTTATCAGTCATAGAAACATTAATCATAATACAGCTGTATCTCAAACCTTTTCTTCCCCAGACATGGAGATCAGCACAGTTTACCCAGAAGACCAACAATTTCTACGTGTGGTGCATCAGAAGGAAGCAAGGCCCAGCTATGTTCACTGCCTGGAACCCAGCGTTTGCTGCAAAGGATTTTTTGGCTCTCTCCTGAAGAGGAGTGTTTCATTTTGTAGGCTGTGAAAATTGGGTTTCCATGCAGGTAATGAAAAAAGATTTTTTAAAGACATTACGAAGAAAAAAAATTGTGGTTTTACAATGAAGAATGATAGCGGTAGTTGTGCATTCTCCAAAAAGACATCAGCGGTTATTAACTATTCTTCTGGCTTTTCCAATGAAGTGAAGATTTTCTAACTTGACCAAATAACAAGGAAGGTGGCTAGTGGATGTGTAATTAGCTTCCAGCTATGACTAGCACAGCTCTACACAGCAGCAGTCCTACAGCCAGTAATCTTACTGCTGTCTCCTACAGGAGGAGGAAATGAGCTGGGCCACGGTCGCTGAACCTCATCCTCCCTCTGGTCAGGGATTCTGACAGACCCAGGGCACAGAGCCTCAGGATGTTGGATTTATTGCTCCTGTTTCCTTCAAGACCTTTCCTAAGACTTAATTCCCTCACCCTGCAGTAAAAGTGGTAATAATAAAAAGGTCTATGATTCACAGTAAAGCACTGTATCTTACTTAAGTTAAACAAGTACCTAAGTGCTCTGCTGAATTGGGGCCAAGGGTGGATTACCGAAGGAGCTGGGCAGTCTTCCCATCTCCAGCCAGTTCACCAAGTAGTCTCGGGCTAATCATGGAGTTGTTCTGGGGCTTAGTTTCCTGCATGTGTTTATCACACGCTATCTGTCCTGACTGGTGAAGATAGGCAGATAACAAGGGAATATGAAAAAACTCTCCAGAACATCACAGCAGGAGAAAAGTGCCATAGAGAAAACAGACTTCTGCACTGAGTATATCTTGCGTGTTACATTCTCCTTACGATTTTTCTTTAGTCTCTAGACTCTATTCAGCATTTCTGCATTGGGTAGCCTATTAGCAGAGAGTCCACTTGCACTTTAAATGGCAAGACTGTGGTCTGAATCCCACAGAAACCAGTGGAAGAAGATCCAGCGCTGCACACAACCAGTAGTCCAGGACAGCTCAGGCTGTGTTGCCTTCAAGCAGCCTCATCATGCTGCCAGCGCTGGCCTGCTGTAGGAGGTGAATCCAGCAGATTTTGTCCAGACTGTTGCCTTCGTGCCATACAGCAGCCTGAAAAATCAACTTAGCCCCCTTTGCAATGCCTTGTTAAAAGTGAACTGGAGCAAAGCCTTTGGCAGTCTCTGCCTTGCCTGCACTGGGAGAATTTCCTCTCATCAGATATGGAGCTTTTAAGTCTGTTTTGCATTTCTCTGATTCCTACCTGGCAGAAAGCGGCTAGAAAAAGGGCAAGGGTGTCACTGTGGAGAGCTTTTTATTGATATGAGAGAGGCCTGGTTACCACATAATAGTTTACAAGAACAGACTTTTCTTTTAATATTTTTTCTACTCGGAATTTTTTACAAAGTTAGAGCAAAATAGTTTAGTATATTGAATTGCAAGAGAGCTATCCTGAGTACATATGTTTACTGTATCTTTTAATACAGAAGAAATTAGCATAAAAAAAATCTTTACTGAAATAGATTGTGCCATAATATTGGTTTTGCATCTTAAAACACGGGCAGGAAGATATAAACATGCTTATTCATCCTATGCAAGATAAGAGCTGAGGTAAGGTACTCTCCTGATTAACAGCTGCTAGAACAACTGTGGAGAACTTAATATTACATCATGGCATTGTTTGTGAAACTGGAAAATGCCAGTGTGACTTTTTGTGGATTTTTGAGCTACAGTTCTGAAAGCTAATAAGGTTTTTTTAAGCTTTTTTCCCTTTATAATATTCGGCCATATTTTATTTATCTGTAGATAAAGCAGCGCTGTAACATACTTCTGTTTCTGTGACCTCCTCAAAACCTTTCTGCAGGCATTTCCTGATTCCCGAGTTCTGCAGATTTAGAACCAAAAAAGACCGAAGAGCAGTGAGTACCAGTGATATTTCCTTTTTCTATTGCGCAATCACGGCTCAGTCCAGCAGGAATCAGCACAGATCAAAATAACTCTTTTTGCTCAGAGTCCTCTTTCTGCAAGGATAGGATTCCCAAATTCTAATCTCACCCCCAATTCTGGCTCACTTTCTGTGCGTATAAGGTGTGAGATAGCTGGGGTTGATGTGCAGACAAAGGCTTAGCACTTGTGGGGAATGAGCTACGTTTTCAACTCCCCCTGCATAGCTGTGGATTTGAAGGCTTATTTTCTTACCTCTTTTGCAGTAAGTGAAGGGGAAAATCCAGCTGACCAATAAAAGAAATGGAAAAACAGTCAATGGGAAGGGGTTGTGGAAAAAGGATTTGTGGGAAGGGGGTTGTAACTAGGGTGTATCCCATGTGAGTAGCTTTCAAGGCCCACTCTCCCATCTTTGCTGGGGATGCACAGGAGGCAGCAAGTGAAACAAGCTCATTCTGCAGATTTCCAACCATGGGAAAGATCTCCTGAACTGTTTGCCAGTGGATATGACAGACCGTCTTTACCTGATGCAAGGATGCAGGTGAGTGGGCACAGAACTGGATAAACAAAATGTGGCCGTTGTCATCTCCTCCAGGGTATGATGTGTGGGAAGATCTTAATCCTGACAGATGGCGAATCCAAGACAGGATTTGCCAGTCCTTAGTTGGAAACAAACTGTTTAGAGAAGACTTAATGCAGGGGCAAATCTTACGACAGAAAGAGCAAATGCAGAAGATAAGCATGATGTTTAAGACATAACAATTCAGTTGCAGGAAAAATCACACTACGAAAAATCACACTACAAATGCAGGTGGTGTCCACTAAGTGCATTGTTCAGCTAGGATGGAGATTGGTCCTGGAGCTAACGAAGAAGGATATAATTCATCCTTTACTTAAATGACACTAAAATTTCTCATGAAATGACAAAAAAACATTAATATGTGCGTTACATCAAAGTGTATACACCATCAACAATTTAAAATCTGTTGCTTAGAGAGAATATATAGTGTGCAATTACAATACCACCGAAGAATACAGCTTATGTGTTTAGGTATGTCAGCTGTCCAGCTGCACTTAAGTATCTTTCAGCATATCAATTACATTTGCATACGATATATGAAAATTAATATGCCCTTAACTCATACCTATTTCTGTATGCATAGATGTAGTATGCATGTATATACATGTACACATATATAGGTATGATATAAGCACATGTTCATTCGGAGCATTTTAATATAGTTAAAACACTGTGCCAAAAATGTACACCATCTGTTTTCAATCAAAATAGCCTATTTCAGAGGAAGGGAGTGTGGTCTGGTGATCAGAGCAGGGGAACTGAAGAGTCGGGACTCATGGATTCCATTCCTGAATCTGCCAGGACTTGGCTGTATGGTTTTGACAAGGTCTGCGGCTCCTGTGTGTGCCCTGCTTTCCCCATTTGCAAAACGGGGCAGTTATCTACTCACAGGATGTTGCAATGGAGAACATAAGTAGCATATGCTTGGAAAAAAATAGAAGTTCTTGTTATATCATCACGGTATGTTTGCAGAGTGGAATTTAATTGAGAAATACAGTACAAGATTTGTTTCAGAAGACATAATGTAGCAGCTATGTGTAGCGTTACAGCTGTTTGTACATACATGGGTAGACTAATTTTTGAATTAAGGTAACCTTAATAAAGTTAATGGGGGAAAAATATGGTGCTCAATACCCTATGAACCCAGCCAATATTGTAAAAGTTTTCATGCTCCATTGAACAGGGTTTCCACGGTGACAGCCGCACACCAGTTGGGTGAAATACGTGCTGTACCTAATTTTCATCCTGAAATAGGAAAATACAAATGGATACTGGGGTTTTCTGGCAGGTTCCCTGCAGAGAAAGCCCAGCTCCACTGAAGACAATGACAATACTCTCTTATTAACATAATTAGGACAAGATTCACCCCATCCACTTCTTTAGCTTCAGTTTGTCCCTTTCAGGAATACAGCAAGGACTGATCAGCCCATCCCACAGTGCTTCCTCTTGGGCATGTTGGCCATGCTGGCACCACAGCACAGAACCACATCTCTTCCTGTGCTTGGTGGGCTGCAAAGGGTGGCCCCACCTGGGTTTGATGGGAGCACTCCAGGTGTCATAGCAGGCAGAACGGTAAAGGTGCTCCATGCTCCTGGCCTCTCACCATCCTCACCTGCCAATTCCCCAGCTCCTTTTGTTCCCCCCCATGGTGTGCACACCTGTGGGGTACCACAGCTACGTCTTGCCTGTGGAGAGAATAGAAGCACTTTCCGTTGAGATGAGAAATGCTATATAGCAAACTGCATAAATGCTGCAGTGGCGGGGTGTTGGAGAGGAAAAGAAACACTGCTTGTACGTCAGGGTTTGCCTGGCTGCCAGCACAGAAGTGGCAGTGAGAGAAATCGTGTGCTGAATGCTGCTTATGTATTCTGCAAACTGAGGCGTTCTAGTATGTGATAAATATTTGATGTAAATATGAACATATTTCAACATCTATGTCACCAAGAAAAATGGGCTGAGCTTGTTTGGTTTTGATATTTTTGACACCCCAGGTTGCACCCCATATCTCATTAGTGTGCTGTTGCTTAAGTACAGCTTCAAAAGTAAACTTACGATCTTACAATGTACACAACTGAAGTGAGCCAGTTGCTCATCCAAGCGGGCTGGTACAGTGACATATGTGTTGAAGCAAGGAGAAGAGAAGGCAATACGAATCTCATGGCTATTAAGTGGATTTACAGGTTTGACACTCAAAGAAATGCTTTTACCCAGATGAATGAGGACAATGTGCAACATAAGGTTATGCTGGAGAGACAAAACAGTTGATTCAAACACTGCTTTGTGAGAATTATATCTCCATGTCTGAGATCTTAACAAAAGTTGTCATCTTCTGACTTTGTATCTGTAAATGTATCTGCTCTTTGGATCCCACCCACTATATTTTAAAGAAAGGGTGTATTAATATAGTGCCTAGCATATGCTTTTTAAATAGGGCTTTCAAGCCTACAGAAAGTTTCCATCATATATATGAGAGTTTCCATCATATGTATGTGCCATATTCATTTTCAACTGCCTCGAGTCAGAGTGAAGATAACAAACTTGTTAACCAGGATAAACTTTTCTTCAGTTCTTGTAAAATGTGACGGCTCTTTAAAGCAGGTACAGTTACCAGCCAAACAAGACAAGGGCTCCTAATTTCAGACTACTGTTGATATGAAGAAGCAGCAAGGGAGGCTGAAGTAGGGAAGGAGGGTAGGACTTGGTGGGAGGGGACCAAGGATCTAAATCCTGCTTTCAGTTTAGGATAATCTTACCTGGAGAGAAAGAGGTGCACCTAGGAGATGCCTCTCTTGTGTGCAGTAAACGAGAGCTGTTCGTTCAGTCGATTCATGCAGTAAGCTTGCATAAATTTACCAGAGTCTCTTCTTGTGCACAGACTTACATTTGGGGAAAAAGAGGTTTTGCTATTGTGGGCCATTTGTTTTTCTGTCCCTCCACTGTGACTTCTAGCAGGGAGGCATGAAATCAGGGTGTATTGCCAAATGAGTATCAGCCAGTTCTGGGGTTGGGGCCAAGAGGCAGCAACAGGGAGCTGGTGAAGATAGCTGCCTCTTGGCATGCCCCAAGCGGAGGGCATGGTCTGACCTTGGGCAGTCGGAACGAGGATGAGGAGGCTGAGCCAGGCAACGCAGCTCCCTGCAGAGGCCACAGCCTGGTGCAGAGCAGAGTTTCCTGTAGCCTGTCCCTTCCATTGACCCAGAGCAAACAGAGTCCGGCACAGCCCAGCTTGGAAGGTCTGCTGGGTTGCCTTGTTTTTGAGGACACTTGTCTGACCCAAATAGCAAGGATTTTGCACATTGCCAAATGCACTGGACATGTCAACAAATGCATAAAAATGTTTGGTTTACCACCAGACTGAAAAAAAATAAGAATCTGGAAGGCAATAAACTCTGCAGATTTTTTCCCCTGTAATCCCACAGAGCATGACTTTTAAATTACGTATCACTCCCTAAACCCAAAAATTATTCCACAGTCTGTTGGCAATTCTCAGGAATTTGTAATTGAAATATACTTTGTTCTGTTTTGTAATACCCATCCACTATATTCAGGGATTATTCCTGACAATGTCAAGAAAGGTGTCACGACTTCAATTGATGCAAACTCCTCGTCAGAAGCAGAAGGAAAAGCAACAAAAGAAACTTAGTTAAATTCTTCATTCACATAAGACAGATGCAGTTTGTCAGTAGTTTTTTAACTACAGGAATCTTAAAGTGTTCCAAGCGGTAAGGCAGCATTACTGACACTGAGGTTAGATGGATCATAAAAGAGGAGATGCTTTTTTATGCTTTATACATAACTACACCACACTAGCTTTGCCGTTGTTTTAGGTGGATGCTACATGGTGTGCTAGTCTGACATAACCAACAGCTGTTGTGTCAGTATTTGGAACATGAAGTCATCACAATACACCACAATATTTTCTGCTCAAGGGTTGAATTGAGCTAGTATATACTGATCTTGTTTTCCATTTTCTTCTGCTATCTGTGTCGAGCTTTCTCACACATGAAGTGCAAAAGCAGGGCTTGAGGAAAGCCATGTGTGATTTGAGTCTCACATTGGGATCAATATCCAGCTTCTGCTTTTGCTTTGTTACAGTTCCTCAGTATGTGGACTGTGATAAGAAACATCTCAGGTGAGACAGAGGAGTGGAGACTCACTATGTCAGACATGTATCCTCTGCTATTATTACAAAGAAGATGGAACAGTATGCAACGAGATTGCCGGTGCACTCCAAACCACAGCCCTCCTAGATTTCTCCTTCTTCCAAGTCTGATGGGGATCCAGATGCAAAGGAACTTTTCCAAAAAAACAGACTTTGGCTCTCAGTGCTTCATGCTGCAGAGAATTATGCAGTTTCCGAAATTTTTCTTTCAGAACATTTGTTTTCCCGATGGTGTTACTTCATGGACTGTATTTACTTTTTCCATTTTGTTCATAGTTACCAGTGTGTCTATTTTCATAGCCATGCTCTAGAAACAGAAGTTCTTTTCCCTCTCTCCACTCTAATCCTTGTAACCCTCACCCAAGGTGGGGGCAGAAGCCAAAGCTTAACACTTCATTTGGATAATGACTCCTGCCCACCTTTTTCCTCCTCCCACTTCACTTGTCCCTTTATTAGATTAGCTAAACAGAATGAAGTGCTAATGGGTGCTTTCTAACAGCTTTGAAAAACATGGTAATGAAAGAAGCCAAGTAAGAAAACAGAATTTTTGGCGCCAGTAATGGAACACAAAAACTTTTACCTTCGTCCGTGGATTTGAATCTAACCCAGCTCAGTAATAGCTCAAGTTGTTAACATGTCAGGGTTATGTGGTAGCCTGAAATAGTTCAAGTTCTTAGTCTGTTTCTTCAGGTACGGGACACAGAACCCTGGACACCATGCATGGTCTTGAACAAAGCCCAGCTCTGTCCTTAGAGCAGTGTGGTTTCCTAGGTGTAAATAGTCCATGCTGTAAGCCAGCTTTCTAGCAGAAAATCTTTCCCATCAAAGAAAAGTTCCGGTCATGTAGCACTGCCCCGTTATGTTGGTCATCCCAGTGATAGGGAGTGGTGAAGAGCCGGTGGACTGTAAGGAGACAGTTCCGTCTTCTAGAGGCGGAGGAGCTATGCTGCGTGCAACGTGTGGGAGCACGGCAGCACCCCTCGAGTTAGTAAAGAAATGGGGACCTTTGCAGAAACGAACAGTCCTTGCAGGAGATCCTGGCATTTGAAGGCTAGCTCCCTTGACACTTTTTCTGTGGAAGAGAAATTTTTTAAGACCTCTGTCTTCTCTAAAGAAGCTGGCTTTCAGAGGCTGGCAGAGAGGCAAGTCCAGTTCTGCTTTAGGCTCATCAATGTGGTTTGGGAGTCCTCCAGCCCAAACTACATGGGTGCTGAGAATGCTCAAGTTCTCACAAAAAACCAGGCTCCAAATCAGTGTGAAACAGGTCTCAGACTTGGCTTTAGAGTCTTAGATTCACTTTATACTGTGCTTTCAGCAAGAACTCTCTATCAGTAATAGATCTTACTGGTCTAAGGATTTTCTGGCTATGTGTCTTGCTTTACACAGCTCTTTTATTTTTTTTTCATATCTATCTTTGTTAACAACATAGCACAGGATATCTTCAAAGAGCTTTGTTAGAGGAAGAGTTGCATATGGGCATTTTTGCCCCATTTGTGCCTACTTTGTCTTTGGATAGAGCCAGGACTAAGGCAGTGCATGGGTGGGAAAGGTTAAAATGACTTAGCAGGTGCATTTTAGCAGCTTTGGATGATGGGCTTCTCTTTCAAGGAAGCAGCTGCATAAAGATGTTCCTGAGTGCCCTGCCTCCTGCATTAAGATGCCTCGTCCCTTGCAGACAGTCTCAGATTCTTGCAGATTCTGTGGTATCCTATGAATCATAGAATGGCCTAGGCTGGAAGGGACCTTAGAGATCATTTAATCCAACCTCCCTGTCATGGGCAGGGACGTCTGTCAGCTAGATCAGGCAACACATGGGGGTGTCTCTTTTCATGACAGGAGAGCCCTAGTAGTCTTTATCTTGGCTGTCTTTGCTCAAACCTAATCTCTGTAACACGCTGTTCAGTTTGGTTGGAATTGTCTGCTGGATTAAAAACTGCAGTCTGAGCAAGGCACGTAGTCTGATCTGGTTTGCCTTACTCCCTTTACAATAGAGGCTAAAACCAGGATGGGACTGTAGTTTTTTCTTCAAAAGGACAGAACTTACTTTCAGCTTCTTGCAGCATATAATGTATGTAGAGTGGCTCAGAAAAAACTCCAATTAAACTAAATGTTTCCTCTACATAATGATCCATTCGCAACAGGAATTTATCAGTATTAACATTTAGAATTTATTTCCAGAACCGATGTTTTAAAGTGTGATTAATCTTCAACAAGATTGAAATAATTGCTTGTAGCATTTTAACAGACTTTGCCAGGTGACGAGAAATTTGTGAATGTCAAATTACCATCAGAGTTTCAAAATGCACTCACTTACTGTTTCTACAAGTGAAAAACAATCTTAAATAATACATGCAAAATGTCAGTGCTACCATCTATCAGCACAAAAATTGTCTCTAAAAATGTCATTAGCTATGCCCTTAAACCTTTTCAGAAAATCTGGAGGTAGGGTTATTTATTATATGTGGAGTCCACAGTTATGAGAAGATCTCATAAGAACCCTAGAAAGTGAGTTTCTCTGTTGTATGTGAGGTTATGTCTCTCGGTGTTCGATCTTCCCTTATTCTGCAAACTCTTTTGATTTTTACAAGTCGCTTTCTGCCTTGCCTTGTGCACTGTGCCCCTAAGCAAGTATTCATGTCTCCTGAAGCGGGAGATCAGACTAATTTGGAAAACCATATTTAGAACATATTATCTTACTACTTTATCTATCAGCTTTTACGGGCAAGAATTTGAGACATTTTTTCCTATATTAGCTCTTTGAAAGAACAAATCTTGCTAGTCATGAATTCTTATTATCGTTGGTGCAATTTTAGCTTTCAACCCTTATGCTATCAGTGAAGTGAGGTTTTCCTTCTTCCTTCCTCTTGAGCTACACAGCAGCTAAAATCCCAGTCCTTTTCTACATCCAGCACTTGCGTTGTCATATTCTGGAGGACTAGGGGCAAAGGATCTAGACTTGCAGATCCTCCATGGTCACCTCTGACTTTACTGAGTTGACATAATCCACAGTGTCTGCTGCTCTGTCTTGGGCAGAACTTTGATCAGCATGTTTGCAGAGATAGCTGAATTTCGGTTTGACATCTTGCTGATCTCTGCTGGACTTTGAAAACCGGGTATGAGTCATAAACAGTTCCCTGTAAGGTAAGCCTCCCTGGTTTGCGAGCTATGAAGGAAGCCTGTGTTATTTTTAAAGGACGGAATTTTTCTTTCATTCCCTCCTCCCCACCAGACACTCTCTCTGTTTATTTTTCATTCTGCCCCAAACCTTCTTTGTTTATATCCCACATTTTGGAAATTTCTCTCTTCTCCTTCATCTAACTGCTCTTTTATTCCACACGGTTTCTCTGAAGAGGCGAGCAAGATCTGGAAAGAATCAGACTTTTACACTGATAATGTTCCAGCCAGATTAGCAAATGTTTGGAAAAGACCTCATGTTTTGGGCACCGACTTCTCTCTGATTGGGGTAAAATGTTCTAATGACTGGGGTTATTGCTCAGTAGAGGCTTTTTTCCTTTACGGTATCTGGTGCTAGTTATTATCAAAGACAGATTGTTGAACTGTGTGGACACTGGGCTAGTCCAGCAATACTCCTCTTTCTACTAATGTGAATCCAGGCACATTTCAGTCTAAGCTGAGTGCTCTTTTTGATGCATACAGGTTAAATAATGAGGTATACTCAGTAAAACTAATTTACCACGAGAAGTAACTGGTGACCTTTGTATCCATGAGCCCATATACTTGCTAAAGCGAATCCCCAGTTCCATTGGAAGAGAAGGAGCCACAGAGCTTTCCACATATTTTAAAATATATGTAATCGCAAGCAACAAAGACTTAGCAGAATGCTTCAGTCATCTGGCTTTAGACATAAGGCAAGGTTAAATTTAAAGCCCAGACAATACACTCGCAGCTAACTTTTTGACCTCATTCTATATGTGGGTTTTCTTCATTGCAGAATCTGTGTCATGAGGTTGAGAATGCCAATACGCTTTTTAGACGGGGAGTTGATCCCTTAGGCACTTATCTAGCTGAACTGGAATAATTGCTTCCTTTCCTCTTGTATTTCTTCAAGGCATTTTTATATCTTGTAGTCTTAAGATTTTCTGTTGACCAGAGCAGGAAGCCATACAGCAAGCTGCAGCCAGATTTCAGGGACAAAGCTGATTAACTCTGGTGAAGCTCTAATGCAAATCCCATCCCATTTAATTCCTCAGCTCGCCTCCACACTGCATGGTATTCCCTCCACAGACACAGCCCTACATTACTAAGAGACACAACACCACCAGCAGCCTCACATAAATCTCAGAGCTGCCAGGTCACCGTTTTGAGGTGAAATTCTCTTCTCAGTACAAGTGCTAAACAAATGGCACGCGATGTTCTAGTTACTCAGAGCTCCGCAAAGCGAAGAGGTCTCACGCTTTGCAAAAGAGAGCTTGCTGTGGGTGCTTTCCATGAGGTGCTGAACTGTATTTACTTACTCTGTTGCCTGGATAATGAATTAATACGTGTTGTGCTATCAGCTCTGTGTGTGTGTATTTATGTTTCTAAGTGCACACCTGTACCTACAGAAGTATGCTCCATTATATCAAATCTGCTCTGATCAATGGCTAGAATAAAATTGAATGGCTACAAAAGTGGAAATCATGGGGTTTCTGCTGTTTTCAGGGATGATAATATTTTTCCTGAACAGACCTTTTATGATGGCAGTGAGATGCTAATACAGTAAGGAAGACAATGTAATAGTAGAAAAAAAACCCTCTGCTGACATCTCTAGACACACATCAACATAAATTAAATGAAAATTTAACTTCAGTTTGTCAAAAGGTTATTAGGCCTGTGCTTAATAGACTGACATTGTAGTTTGATTTTGACAAAGCTCAGGTTAATACCAGCTAGCTGAATTCCACACACATTGCCACACCTCTGGGAGCTGCGTATTCACAGACAGAGAGAGACAGTTTGACCTCATCCAATTTATACATTTGATCTAATGCACTGGAGGTCATCTAAAAATAGAGATTTGGAGAGGAGGACGGTTAGTGCTTCTGAGCCATGGACCAACAAAAGCAACTCTCCTCCTTCTAGTCTCTTTTCTGTGTCTGTAGTAGGCTTCAGCTCAAACTTCCCTACAGTAAAAAAATTGCCTTTATCGCAGATCCCCTCAGAATAGATAACTTCACGCTTAATAAGTCTAAAAGAAGATTTGTCAGCCCTTCGTGAATAACCAGATGTTGGGAAAAGGATGGCGTGTCATTTCCCTGAACAAACATTCTTGGCATTTATGCATTTCCTCCCGTATCTCCTTAAAAAATGATTGTGTGTAAATTTAGTGCTGACAAAACTGAGGGCCTGGGAGAAAATGGATTACTCATTCATTTGGTAAT
Source organism: Trogon surrucura (assembly GCA_020746105.1). Lineage (NCBI taxonomy): Eukaryota > Metazoa > Chordata > Aves > Trogoniformes > Trogonidae > Trogon > Trogon surrucura. The sequence continues at coordinate 108,700,404 of CM036618.1, forward strand.
TATAGTTAGTCCAGGCATGGAATTTCTATTTTCTGAGAAATTTGACACTGAAATACTACTTTCCGATTCAGAACATTTAAAGCAAAAATATTGCCATAAAGGATAAAATTGAAGATAGCATTGTTTCAGATCCCTTTTTGTTTGAAAATTTCAAGACTTAATTGTTTCTTTCATAATATTTTTGGTTTTCATTACATGATGAGACTACTTGCATTTTAATCTTACTTTTAAATTATCAAATGCTACTCCTACATACTGGGCTAGAAAGGATGTTTCATTCAGCACTGAAGAGTATCTGGCAGTATTATTTTTAAAATGTGTTAAAATAGCACATTTCAGTTGTCTGCAATCATATGCAATCCTTCAGTTATAGGATAACATGCCAGTAATAATGGTTCATTTACTCCAGTACAGCTATTGAAATTAAATAATGGAAGGAAAAAAAGTTATTTTTAAGATCAGATTTTAAAAACTACCAAACCAAAACCACTTCTATTTCAACATTTCCCTGAAAATCTTAAGTGCAATCAATACAACTTCACATGTAACAAAACAGTGGATCAAAACCACTTTTACAAATAGAAGATGTTACTCAAAATCTCTGTTTTAGTAAAAAGGTCAGGCAGTTGTTTATCTCTGTATGTCCAGAATTCTGTCCATGTCCAAATAGATGTTTGGTGGTTTATGAAGGTTTATGTGTGCTTGGTGTTCTCATTCACAGATGTCCCACACAGTCATGTCCAAGATTACTTCTTTCAGTATCAGTACTTTATTGATAATTTCCACAGAGAGATCAAACAATTAGTTTACATGGATGGTGAGATACCAACCATCAAACTTCAGTAAATGACAACCCAGTTTCTTCATTCTGTACTTTGGGAATAGAACAGAGATATTAAAACATTGGCGATGAAATTAAAAAGATTTCTGTGATTCACCTGTATTGCAGAATGATCGAACAAAATAACTCCCTTGGAACTAATGTACCATTACCCTCTTTTGTGATGGCACTCATCTTTCTCTCTGGGTTGTGAGCCTGATTTGAAAAGGATGCAGTGCAGCAAATCCTGTACGGCTCTGCAGGTTTAGTAATATACTAGCAGAACCATCAATTGTAAAGAGAATTACTCTCTCTTCGCTGAAGTAGGCATAACATAGTGGCAGAAAGGAAGCACAGCCAAGATTGCAACTGATAGGTATGGCTATTTTTTCCTGCGTGGGGGAATTTCTCTGCCATGTGATTTTGTACACTGCGTAACTTTAAATGTCAGAACCCCCACCCACAGCAGTTCATTAATCTAGAACTGCCTCTGGTAACTGCTGTCAGAGAAGAAAAATAAAAAGTTAACTGACCAAATTTTGTCCTCTGATAAAAGTTACAACATTGGAGTTTCCACTGATGTAACCAAGGCTACCTGCCAGGATTTAGGATGTTCTCGTGTATTTATATAACCAAGTAAATTTATGCGAAACGACACGCCAGAGAAGAGCACTGATCCTTCAGCTGAATTGGTAATTCTCGTCTGCTGATAACACCTCAAAAATCCATCACGTCATTAAAATAGTGCCCTGCGCTCCTGCGATGGACACACTTGATGTGGTTCAATGGTTAGCAGGGGAACGTGGCTGTCCAGGTGCTGCCCTGATGCCATGTGGCTCACTGGGCAGTGTACTTACCACCTTTGTGTTTCACTTGTTCATCTTTGAAACAAATTTTCTTATCTTGTAGAAGTGTAATGATCTTTAGATGAGCTAGAACGTAACTAAACGAACTGCTCCAAGTCCCTGTTGCTAATTTATATAAGCTAACACTGAGCTTTGGATTCTTTACTCAGCAGTTGAGCTGAGCCAAACCAAAAGCATTGCTGAAATACCACATTCACATTGCTTTCTACTCTGCACTTTAAAAAAAAAAAAACAAAGCAAACCACCTTTTTCTTCCATCCTCTTCCGATGCGCATTTTTTCCGGTGAGGTACCTGCCGGCAAACTCCCTTCACCCATCTATTGCCCGCTGGCCCACCCTGGTTTGTCCATGTGCGGGTTCCCAAACGCTTCAACAGGAGCTCTCACGCTAAGTTTAAAGCGATGCTGCCCTCTCCTGTTTCTCTCTTGACCTGAACGAGCTGCTTTTAAGCCAAGGCTGCGGGGACCGACCGTGCAACCGTGTTAGTGACCACCTCGAGCTAAAATCGCAGCCAGAGGAGCGCGTCCGCGTTTTTCCTGCGCTTTTATCAGTCTTTTAAGGTCTGCATGAAGAGCACACCGTGGAAATGTTCTTGGAAATTCTATTCCTTGAAATTTTTCCCTTCCCAACATTCCTTCTCTCTCTCTCTTTTCCCATACGCCCTTATATTCTTTATTTACAATTTATTTTCTTCTTTAAAAAAAAATTTCTTTTAAGTTCATCTACTTCTTAACAGTCCTTTCTCCCCTCTGAGAGCTTTCTAGACACACTCCTCCACCAGACCAAGCTAAAAGAACATGGCTGCTAATTGCAACAAACAGTTCATTAACAATCAGATGAGACAGTCAGTCAAAGCCTAGTGCCTTTATTCAGTCTCCGAGATAAGACTTTGACACGATAATTGTGTTAGCTCAGACAGCTCCCCAGAAGAGCCCATCAGGGAGACAAACCTCGCTTCACTGGAGAGGGCAAACGTATGACAGCGCTGAGGTCTAGAAGAGACAAAATAATAATTTAGTTCTTCTGTTGTTCTTCTTACCGCCCCTCCTACTCAATAACTTAAAATATTCACAGCTCTTTTTAGGAACAATGCCCCTCACTCCCATTCGAGCCATTATTGAATGCATATATAGTTCACTCATTCTGAACCCAAATTTCCCGAACCATGGAAATTCGAAAGGAGCACTGGAGGGCTAGAAAAAGCAAATCTTGTTGTTGATGTCATTGTTTAAATTGTGATTGATTTAATATCAAAAGAAAACAGATAATTTTGTTCAGTTGTTCTTTTTCTTAAGTTTTATGCTGACAGCATCTCATTTTTCCCAGGGTAAGGGCAATTGAGAAGTGGCTGTAAATACCGACTGCAAGCAGTTACACTAATCAGCCTTTAAACGCTGGCTGCAGCTCAGCCTCTCTACTACAGTGTTCTGTGCGCTCCTCCTGTAATTACGACCAATTCTTGCTCCTCTGCCTTGGAGGAGCTGAACTGCTCCTGCCATGGAAAGACAATTAGCAATTTCCTGCCTAGGGAGAGTCAAGCTCAAATATCCATGCACTAAATACTGTTGTTCCACTGCCTGAATATCCACAGCTCTAAATGCTGGGGGTTTAATCCCTGCCCAGGGTATGTTTGTCACCGCCCCTCTGGCACTGAGCATTTCTAGAGACGGGTTCTCTAGGCAGCCGCCTCGCATGGGGAAATGAGAGCTGCAGAGTGTTCAGCACCTCTGCACAGCTCAGCCGGACGAGAGTGTCATCCTTTCGGAAGGGCTGTAGAGCCAAAACTTTAGTTGTTGTGTCCTGACACCTGTGGTCACGTCTTTCCCTGGTAGCACATGCTGAGTTGGATTAGGAGGTGGCCGTTTTCCCTAATTGAGCTCTTTTAAGGAACACAATCATCAACATATTGTTCTCTAACAGCTACTGGATTTTGTTCCTTTAAAACTGAGCGGTAATTGGAGTTTTGATAAAATGTCCTCAGAATATCCCCGTTTCCTTCTCCTCTGTGTTCACAAATACCCCCCAAATCCCATATGCCTCTGTGTGCTTCACAAGGAACTCAGATTTGCTTCCTGAGACTATGCACAGGCACATCTCAAAATACCTTGCTGACTAATCTTTCATTCACCTGGAGGCCATGTAACAAGGCAAACTGCCCTGAGCATTCCCTTTCACCTGTTGCTCTCAAGGGGTTCACCAGTCTAACAGCATTCGCTTCATTTGCAATCTTCATCCAAGGCTTGCCTGCAGGTCCTGTAATGCGCTGAGATGGAAAACTTTTTACTTACATCTGGAATCACTGTTCTTGACATCTCGGGTGGGGGTGAGGGGGAAACCTTTATAAAGAGAAAAGGACAATGAAGCAAGACGTTGAGGCAGCTGGTTGTTCAGTGAGTCACAGCTACCAAACATTTGGCACCAGCCACAAAGCAGCTAAATGTAACCAGCTCTAAAAGCCCCACAGGATGTCTCTTGCTCATTCACTCCCATAGACAGACACACAGAATTTAGACAAGAAATTCCCCCCTCTGCATGCTCTTAAGACTAACTTTGTCAGCAGCTTATGCATAGGGTTTAATTTCCAAAGGAGAATACATTTTGCTTTCCTTCAGCTGGTTTTCTAACACCTTGGCAGAGATCTTTGATGGTGTCTGCTGAACCCAGCATGTCCCTTTGCAGACCTTAGCACTCAGTTTGGGCCACAAGTCCTGATGGCTTACAAGGTAGATGCTGGCAATGTAAGGCAATAGCAGAGGAGGCATAAAAAGGAACTGACTATCAGTGTCTGATGCTGTATGAAGGCTTCTAACATCAGTTGTGGTCTCCTGGTGTTATCATATAGTCACTACTGACATGGCAACAACTTTGGAGGGGAGGGGGTAAGAGATTGTACTGCCTAGACAAGGAAGACAACAGAGACAATAAGGTATTGAAAAAGAAGGGTCAGGAGGACTGAAGATCAGCATTTGCATAGGAAAGCTAAGAAGAATGTGAGGAAGCCGCAAAGGTAAATATGACTAGAAATAGAAGTCAGGTTTTCCCAGCTGCCCCCAGGGGTAAAATGCCACCACCACCACCAACTAACAGCAACAACATATTTTTTTTAAAAAGCACAGAGCATGGTGCATAAATAAAAAACAGGCTTCTAAAAATTATTGCAGTGATACTGTAATAGTTACGTGGTGTTGGTAGACACCTCTAGAAATGTTTCTATAAGCCTCAGATCACACACTCAAACAGGGCAGTGCCCACTTGTGCCAGCTGTGAATTTAGTCTCTGTTTTTTGTAAAAAATCAGATAATTTGAAGTGTCATTTAAAGAGGAAATTCATCAGACCACTTTTCTGTGAAATAGGAAGGTATCACTGAGGAGTAATTATTTCAAAACTAGAAGAATAATACACTATCAAATTCAACTGTTCTTTATTGTGAACCTGAGAGCTTTTTCTCTGAAACATGCTGCAAGTCAAAGAACAGGTTTTAAAAATATAAATCTATTCCAAACCCACCATGAGCAGTTTTCTGGGAAGGAAAGATAATATATTACACTTGGTTCCTCTCCAAGATTTGTATGTCTTACATGAATACTCCTCTGTCTCCTTCTGTGGTGACATATCTGAGATCAATTATGCCAACAGTAAAGTCTGGAATTTTTATAGTCCAACCCTTTACGAGCATTTTCATAGAAGAACTTATGAAGGCTGAGGCATAGGAAAAGTCCAATAATCCTGGCCTGTTATCTTCATCATCTCCAGCCCCGTGTCTTTTTCTCTCTACCCTCTCCAAGTGAAAACACTGGCTCACGTAATACACATACTCCATTGTGGTGATTTAAATGGCCATCTGTATGTTTATCTGAGGCCTCCATGAATGGGCAGCCTCATTAGTGCTTGTGTCATGGACGGATGGGCCAACACAAATTCTGTTTGTGTAAGATAAATTCTCCTCTCCTGCCTTTATCTCTTCTGTTCATTCCCTTTGCGCTCTCTCATTTTTCTTTCCTCTCTGGAAGTTTATTCTCACTAGAACTCACTTTCCTTATTTCTTATGTTGGATCCTGATGCCTTTACTTTCCTCTTCCTCTGAAAAGACATGCACTTTATACCTGACTGTGGCTTTTCCTGCAGGAGTGGTATTACTGAAGTTAATGGGACTAATTGGCAAAAAAGGTGTTATTCAGGATGAGAGAGGGTATCAGGAGTAGCTTCTAAGCAGTAACCTTAAGCCATGACTAAGGATCTGATTTTTTTTAAGGTTGCCTTTAGGCTTGTTTACTTTTTGCAGTGATAAGAAGTGGTGAATCTGGGTGGGTTTTTTGCCAATAATCAATATCTGCTTCATGTTATCTCCCAAAACTACAGGGTCTGGATTATAAACAGTGAGAGAAGACTTATGAATTATAAGCAAAATGTTTTCATTTGGCTTTAGATTTTGAAAAACTTGTTTACAGGCAGGATGTTGAATCTGTCATGCTTAGTCGCACTGAGTAGCACAAATACTCCTACTGGGTGAACTAAGTAGTAAATTCTGAGGAGCAGTGTTGTGCTTCACTGGCTGGGAAACTGGGAAGTGGAGAGATAATTGTATTTGTCAATATGAAGGGAGTCACCATCAGTATTTTAAATCAAGACTTAAAGAGAGCAAACGTTAGCCATAATTGGAGCAAGCAGTGGTTTGACCACTCTTTTCACCACCACTTTTTTTTCTCTGCAAAGAAATTGCAAGAGGAATTTGTCGGGTTTCCAATGTAATGTTGCAGAATTTTGTATATCAAAGCTGTAGCATTTAGTTCACTGCCCATTCTCAGCGCTGTCTGCAACCTGAACGTCTTACTGGATCCCTTCTGGCTTAGTCCTTAACTTTAATATCAGCTTCAAGGGGAATTTTGAATGCAGGTGAGGACATTAAAGAGATACGTGAGTGATGGCTAAAAATCACGGAGAGTCAAACCACTACTTGCCCCTAAGTACTTTTGAAAGCCATCTGCAGAAATCGAGATAATAGAATCCGGTTTTCTCTTTTACCAAAGAGCATGCTCGGGAAGGGTAATGGGGCTAAGGAGGAATACATTTGCTTTCAACAATAAGTAATTATTTATGACTGAATATACACATGCAGCACACATGTGGAAGGAGACACAAGTGTACCAGTCTTTTCTTTGGTGAAAATGCATTTGTAAAACTTAAAAAGGATTCCCCAGACTCACAGAAGGCATTGTACCCTATTGATACCTTTTTACAGCGGAACTTAGATTTCAGTGATCAAATTGCTTCAGCATAGCTATGGGAAAATATAGCTCTGGTCCTAGGAACAGGAAGGAATGTCTATTTTTCATCCTCACGTAGTTGAAAACTGACTGAAAACAATTGGCAGGAATCTAAATATTCGGATTTGAACAGAGACCAAATATGGGAAATTTCGGGCCAAGCGAATTTTTTTGGGAAGATTATGAGGAAGCACGTAAGAATGGCTGGTGTAAGTTTGGTTTGTTTGTTTGTTTGTTTAATACTAAGTGTTTTATTAGAGGTGACTCAATTTATAAATTGTCCAATCATTTTTTCCTGGTGCTTGTTCTTCAAATCCCATGTTTATTACTTAGTATAAAGGTAACAGACAGTGTAAATAGAAATTACATTCCTGTCAGCTTACCCAAAGCCCAAATATGGGACAGAGTGTCAGAGAAAAACACTAACATGAGGGATTCAGGGACTTGACAACGGTACAGGCTCTGCTTCTGCCTGATAAACAACTTACACTGACTTGTGCTCCCTGAACTTGCATTCCAGGACATAAAAGTAAGGAAGAAGTAACCCTTTGCTTGAGAAACAGTGGAGAGAAGTAAATCTAAGGTAGGGCAAAATGTCAGATATCTGGAAAGTGTAGGGCAACAAGGTATTAATATCTCATTTATTTTGGTATATTGCCACCTTGCGCTGAGGTTGATAAAGAGGCACATGGTTTCACTGGCAGAAAGATTTGGCCATGCTGTAAACTATTATAAATATTACATGGTGTAGCTGAGAACCTTACACTCAAAATGTAATCTAGTGTGGTTCAAACACTGAGGAGCTACTCCATAAAAATGGCACTTCTCTCTTCTGCACATCTGTTTCTTGCATGTATCTTAAGAATCAGATCTGGCTAAATAGCAAGTAAATGAAAGTTTTCCAGTGATTTTTTTTTTTTTTTTTTAAGAAAAAAACATCTATGAGTGCTGCAGAGCCAATTCAGCTGTAGGAAAGGGAGCTTGCTCTTCTTCAGTATGACTTTTACCTGCAGGATCATTTTAGCTTTCTTTTATTTCTGTGTGTGTGTGTGCAGTGTAGACGTGGAGTCGGGAGGATATGCCTTGCATTGATGAAGGACTGACTGGAGAGAAAGGCAAACGTTGCAGCTGGGATCCTGGAGGCTGGTGTGAGCTGGTTTGGGCTCTGTTTCAGAGTACTCCCAAAGGTTCCATCCTTCCGTCCTAAAATCTTGCCGTCTTCTGCTGCTCACCACTCTCAGCGGCCAGCCATACCCTACATAGGACTGTCCGTCTGAGCTGGTGCTCTGGCAGGGAGAGCTTGCCTCACACCAGAGCCACCCTTGGGTTAACAGTTCCCACAGGGAAGTGGCAGCAGCCCAGCAAGTGCAATGCTGAGGTCCTCCCACAGTCATAAAGATTAAACTAAAAGCCTCCAGGGAAGTGTATAGCAATGCACAGTGCTCCACCAGAGTGCCAACCGGACTATGCGCCAGTCTCCCCTTTGTTAGCCATCCCAGCTGGGCCCCTGTCTCTTCTCCCCCACCCCTGGGAGATTCCTTCCTCACCTTCTTCCTTCCTCACCCTCTGTGATAGTCATGCTTCCCAGCTCGCTGTGTTCTTATTGAAGGGACCTGTGGCTACTCCTACTGGTGGGAGATACTGTCACCCCCTTCAGAGTCTTCTGGCCAGAAACCAGCTGTTCGACTGACTCCCAGTGACCTTCCTTTCCCTTCCCTCCCTGTGGCCTGTCTGTTTTTAGCAGGAGGCTCCCACCACAACCAGCTGCCAACGTCCTGCTGCAATGTGAACTTGGGCAGCAGGAAAAAACTGACCATCCCGCGCCTGGTGGCTCCCTGCGCTGAGCCACCACATCGGCTAGAGTCTAGCTCCTTATTACATCCAGATGCACAAACAGTTTGCCTGCCAAGAGTATTCTTGGTGCTTCATGAAACCCTATCACTGAAACGCATTAGCGTTGGGACTGCCAGGAGCGGCTTTCGGGAAATGCATCAGGAGGGAAGAAGCCTCTGTGTGTATGGTACATCCACCTCGTGAGATGGGCTTGGTTCTGAAAACTGTCTTTCTACTCAGAGGTAGTTAAAAGCACAGAAGGAGTAAAACAAGAGAAGAAGGCAGCTTGCCAAATTACTCCAGACTGTAAATCAAAGCTCGACAAACCTGTGCCCTCTCCATAGTCTCACGTCCAGGATCCTTCGTTTCTGTTCTTGGTGCTCTACCGTGCAACTCCTTTCACTCTGGCTCCTCAGCTCTGGGCAGTTCCTTTTCTGCTGGGGTGATAGGAGTCATCTCCTGCAGCTCCTGTTTTTTAGGCCGTGGTCCCTCCCATCTGTGCATCCTTCTGTGCTTCTCACTTGATTGAGGAGGGCCTCATTCTTCCCAAAGCTTCATGCTTATTGTACCTGTGGTTATACTTGCTGCTCGACTTAAAATTTAGAAAATGTTAATTTAATTTACAGTGTTAACTACCTGCAGAAAAAGATTAATGACACTTGTCTGAGCAAAACTGATAGGAACTTCATCTTGAGGCTTAAAGACTTTGGGACAGGATTTAAGGTTGTTTTCTGTTCTCTGTATAAAGTGTAGTTACTGTCATTTGTGCAACGTTTTGCACAAGTGTAGCCCCAGACTTTGTGCATGTTTCATTGTGAATGAGAATCTGTGAAATAAAACCTTTATTTCTGAATTGTCTCAAGCATCTGTAGTGATTCAACCACTAAGTTATTTGAAGTTCAGGCCTGGATCCAGATTTTGTTTGCAAATGGATAATATCAGAACTCAGATTTGGGAAGTCCATGTGACTACCTTTCAGGATATTCAGAAAGGGAATTGCTCTTCTCAGTGGTGTCCAGCGACAGGAGAAGGGGTAATGGGTGCAAGCTCCTGCATGGGAGGTTCCACGTAAATATAAAGAAAAACTTTTTCACTGTGAGGGTACCAGAGCCCTGGCACAGGCTGCCCGGGGAGGTTGTGGAGTCTCCTTCTCTGGAGACATTCAAAACCCGTCTGGATGCCATCCTGTGTGACCTACTGTAGGTGATCCTGCTCTGGCAAGGGGGCTGGACTAGATGACCTCCAGAGGTTCCTTCCAACCCCTGACATTCTGTGATTCTGTGCATTCTGGAAATAAAAATAACTTCCATAATAGCTAAATCTAAGGCTTTATAGGGACTAGTATGGTATGCAAGAGCTTCCTTCTTCAGCAGAATAGCTGTTCCTTCTTACTCAAGGCAAATGATCGGTTAAATGCAGACTGGATTCAGTCTGGTCTCTGGCCACAAGGGGACAGACAGTAACGGTCAAATAAGACGACACTGTGTTCTAGGTGGATTAAGTTCATCAAGACACTCAGTGCCACAGTATTAAATCTTTCTGGAAAGTCTATGAAAAAAAAATCCTAGTTAGTGGAAATCAGATACCAAAATATATCTGCTGAAGTAGCACAGCAGAAATAAAGTACATATATATTCCAGATGCAGCATAGGAAAAAATGCCATAAATGTGTACGTGTTTAAAATTAAAAAATGTACTCTAAGTTAGGAGACTGAAGTACCATATGAAGTGGCATATGGTGCATGTCAGAGGCTTTAGCCCTTTAAAAATACTTAGAGAAGAAAGTGGAAGTCTTGATAGATGGGGGATAAATAAAGTGATTTTAGGACCTCTTGTCTCACGTTCATAGATTCAGGTCCATAGTGCATACTTACTGGCAGTCAAGTACTACCCTCTGAGCATAAATCTTTTCTTTTTAACATCTTGTAGCATCATTGCTTGCAGCTCTGTGTCATGAGAAACCTTGGACCTCTGCCTCAGCACCACAGGACCAATGTCTCCCTCATGCTGCCTGGCTGGCAAAAAGCTTCATCCAGTCCAGGACACGCCAGATCGGGCTCAGGCTCCTTCATCAGTCAAACTGGGATGCTTTGACCTCTGAATGCGTAGTTTGTGTAGTTGCAGGAAAACTCACTTATTGAGATATCTGATTCCAGGGTGACTGAACTCATTTGGGTATTTCCTCTCCCTTCCTTCTGAAGCTGATCACACAAAGACTATCTTCAGTTCTTCCTGCATCAGAAACACCGCTATAGGTACTTCGTTCAATTTGCAGTGACCTTTTATTTATATTTGTTTCATGAAGTACCAGACTCATTCATAGGGCTGTTAATTAGTACTGAATTCAGTAATTTTGGGTTATTATCATCCTAAGGGTGGAATAGGATCTAGTGCAGGAACTTGCTTTTATTTAGGTCTTTGGAAAAAAAAAGAAGTGCTTAACAGGCAAAATGTCAGCTGTAAACTAAAGGGAATAAAAATTGGCTTTTCTTGTCTGAATTTTTGTGGCTTTCTCCTGTCTTCATGCTGTGAATAATGTAAAGAATGCTGCAGGCAGAATGTCCCCAAGCCCTGATATTAAAAATAAAAACCTTATAAAAGCCAGTTGCAGTTTCCTCTGACCACTTTCAGTTTGCTCATTCCCTCTTTTTTTTTTTCCTCCTTACAAGAAAGCAAATTCTGGAGATTGTTCCCACATGAAACGCTTCCCAACATGAGTCTGTCGGTGCTGCCAGGTCACCAACATACCATCCCACTGCTCCTAAAGAGATCCATGAATGCGCGCTGATACGCCTTTGCCAGGCTTCTCCTGTCTTACTGAAAAATATGTTTTAATTTAACTTGCAGAGCAAGGGCTAGTCAGAGAGAACTGTGAAAGCCCAAAAAGCCTTTCAAGCTAAGGGTGAATTTTTGAGCATCTCCTGCCATCTTGTGGGATTGAGGAGAACATTCACTTGGTTTATTATCTGAGATGTCAAATCTATCTTTGTGGCCCCCACTGACTACGAAGCAAACGAAACACTGAGCATGGTGGTGCAATCTCTCCTGCAGGAACAGTTTGGGGGGGACCTGCTGACCTTAGTGGGACTGCCTTAAACCTCTCCCAGTGTGCTAGTGGCCAGGCTGGCCAATTGTATATTTGTTATCTAGTCATTATCAGAGGAAGAGATCAAAGTGTGTGGAGTCTTCTCTTGCTGACAGTCATCTTGGGGGATGCACATGGTGTCAGCTGAGGAAAATCTGCAGCAGAGTTGCCAGAGACATCGAGTAACTGAGCGTGGGGTTGGAAGCCAAGGACTCCTGCCTGCAACCCCAGCTAACCCTGGCTAACCCCAGCTATGGCTGTGTGGGTGGCCTCGGACAAGGCTCTGAGCACAAAGAAGCCAATATTCTCTGAGCGAGAATCCCGTGTTTGTCCTTTCTTAAAATTTCCCACTGCAACACATTTGCTCTTTGTAAATAAAGCAAGAGCGACTGCCAGCACATGAACCACACTGTCTTACAGAGCTCGTTGGTTGTGCAATAGTTAAAGCACGGCAAGGTTTGAATACCAGCAGCTGACCCAGGTGAACACTCCCGTGTAGGAGACTGAAAAAAGGCACTGTGGCTTGGTGTGACTCCTCAGGGAGTGGGAACAATATCTTCAATGTGACAAGTTTGTTTTCACACCCGTGCATATTATTAGCCAACCTGTTGGCTTTTTTTTTTTTTTTTTGGTCTCTCTAGGTGAAGCCTGCTGAAATCAGTGTTTGCCTTTGTTTGCTTTTCTCGTGCTCTTCCGGAGATTTTGGAGTCACTTTGAGGTGATTTATTCTGCAATGTGAAAAGTGTTCCTTTCATATTTTTAGCTTTTTTAAAAAATTTGCTCTGTTTGAAACCACAGTCAGCCTGAACAGACAGAGATTTCCTGAGGACACTAGTGAGTCCTCACCAGGAAGATGCTGTCATGGCTTTAGCAGATCAGTACTAGAAGGGATCAGGACCCTTTTCAAGCAAGTTTCTCTGGCAATCTCTGACAGTGGGGAATCCATGAGGTCTTGCCTGCCTTTCCCAGCTTTGGAGGAGAATGTTCTGCTGGACACAGATTTATCCATTCATCCCTCTCTTCCATGTCTGTTTTTCCCAGACAATTTTTTTGTCAGTTCCTCTCTCTCTCTGTGTCCTTAACTTCCATTCACCCCTATCCTTAGTCCTTTGCTTGCACTCCAACTGCTTATTCTCCATGGAACTAGAAAGTCCTCCAAGAGTCTTTACCACCTCTATCTCAGTCTGTATCACCCAGATACTTTTTCTCAGTTTACTTCCCAGACTTTATTTCCCGTGTTCTCGGTTAGAGCCCTGCCACAGAATAAGGCACATTCCTTCCCCACACTGAGTATCAGCAGGAGGGACAGACAAACTGCCTGTTTGCTTTCTCTTGCCTTCGCATCACTCTGGCCCAGAGACACTGCGAACAGGAAGCTAGCACATGGAAAACACAGAAAACTTTATTCTGCCACTTGTAAGCCTGAGCTGTGTTTTCGTGAGGATGATGTCTAAATGTATAGTGCAGTGACACGAAGGATCTAGGAGATTTAGGCATGAATGGTTGCTCTGTGGGGGTCACGCATACACAGCCTCAGCATACAGAGGAATTCTGTGAGCGCACGTTCAGGGAGGATGAAATTCTAGCTATTAGGTGAAACTATTAAACGGCTCTACAGAAGACAGACATCATTCAAATGCTTTGCATTTTGTGCAAACGTGGGCAGGTTTTCTATGGAATTTCAGGTCCAGGTCAAATTTAAACTCTCTTCTTCATAGAAAATGCTTCTCTAGGTTTTGTCCAGTAAAAATAAAAAACCCAACACCCCTCTCTCCCCAAAGTAAACAACTATCAACACTGTAATTTTTTAACATCAGAATCAACCTTTAGCCTTGCTCTTAGAAATGGATGGATAGTTTTGATTGAACATTTTCCAAATAATGGGGGACTAAGGCTAATAGTTTTTCACTTAGTATGGAAAATTGCAGCCCAGCAGGCTTGGCTGGCAAATACATAGCTGAAATAGGTATTCTGCAATGGGAAGCACTAGGCAGGTTAAAAAAAGGAGTTCTACTAATCTTGCTTATTTAAAAAAAGTGCCTCTCTCTCTCAGAGCGCATTGCCCTGATGAAATAACTTGGTATCTCCTTTTCACCTAACCTAGATGAAAATTTTCCTGTTACCCAGGATTGCCAAATACTAGGACCTCCCTGTAGATTGACTTATTTACAAGTCTTGGTCACCTGTCCTTTCCGTTCCTCCCTGGAGGTGCAACCTTCTACTTCCTTGCAATGCCTTTTACTTCCTGACATGTTACACAAGATGCAGCAGTGACCTTGGTCACTATAGGAGCAAGTATGAGCAAGAGCCTTTCTGCACACCAGTCCCTGGTAGTAACATTAGATGTCAGACATTGTCACTGCTAGTAGCGGACACTGTCTGCAGAAACATGCTGGTAACCTCAGCAAGTGCAGCCTCTTGAAAGAGACTGAGCTGAAAAGTAAAATCACTGAACAGAATTGATTCCGTTTAGCTCAAACCAAGAGTTGAGTATGTGCCACAGCACTGTCAGAAATCTTGCAGCCCTGGCTTTGGTTAAGACTGCTGGCCCCCTTCTGCCTGGTGGGCAAGTGGCTCCATGGCTGCTGCTGGTGAGTATAGGAAGCTTGAAAGAACAGATACTGACCTAGGCTGTCGTATTAGGAGAGAATTGCTAATGTAAGCTGGTTTTTGCTCTCCGCAAGAGACACTCCTGATTTTGCTGAATTAATCTGCCTGCAGTGTAACTTTTCCTTTTTCATACAGCATATGCTCTTCACTGCTCTCAAAGGACAGTTAGAAGATAGATGTAATCTTCAGGAGCTGAGAGTAAAATAGGTTATGAGTTTCCCTCTGAGAAAGAAGACAACTGCAGTTGTATTGTCTGAATTGCAAAGTTTTCACGAAAGATAAAAGCCAAGCCTGCAAACTATAAAGATCACTAGAGAAGTTTCTTGATTTCTGGGAGAATAGGAATGTGTCTGGGGGAATTAGCAGTATTGTAAAGAAGCAGATTGCTCAGTGAGTCAAGATGAGCCCTGATAACTATGCTCCTTTGTAGTGCTAGATGAAAAACTTTTTTAACCTTTGCTTGGTAAGTTCAGCTGAGGGAAACCTGCCTGATATATTGCACAGGCATAACTTCTGTGGATGCTCTGCAAGGTGCAGTGTTGTTGCTCATAAAAATCTGAGCTAGTGAGTTTAATATTAATGTCATATTCTAGCTGCCTAGAGAAATGCAGTTATAGACTATGTCTTTATGATAGGCTGGTGTTAGTTACACAGTGCAAACAGATCCCCAAGGTTCTATATGTGTGCAGCTAGAGCAAAGCAGTTACAGAAAGAAACAGTGAAGTTATAAAAATCTCCTATACTCAATTGCTTCAGACTACATCCTGCTGATAGACTGGTCCAGGAGGAAGTTAATTAGCAGGTCTTTTGGCAATCTGCTCAGTTGAATTCTTTTTCTCCATGTTTCTAGTTCGAAGTATCCAGCCATTACTGCTAGTAATCATCTTCTAAAAATGCTGGCATGTCTGAGAAGCTGCATGTTATGAGCGGTTTGCACCTTCACTGCAGGTATTTTTTAGATATTACCTGATCAGATTTCACACTTAAAGATGCAGCTGGACTTCTTTGCCTGGAAAAGTAGTAAGTGGGATGAACTAATGCTGGGAAATATGAGGAACAATCTTTCTTTACTGTCTTACTTTAACAAAACAAAAAAACACCCCGAAACAAACAACCCCCCTTCCCCAAACAAAACAAGACAGCAGGCCCACAACATTGTTAGGTGAATCAGACAACAGAACTGCTGAGCTTAAACTGGAGGAAGAGGTGTCTGTGACAGCAAAGTGTCCTGAAACTTTAGGACATTCCTAAGATCTTAGATTTATGGGACAAAAGTGCTACCTTGAAGTTGGAAGGGTAACTTTTTAGAGCAAATGGTGAGTGCACTCCACATATGTATTCTTTGGGACAGCTAGCAAGAGTATGTGAAAGAGCTGTGGTCAATGGAGTGTAAATCCAAAGTATGATCTTGTTTTTGTGATATAGTGTGAAACAGGACACCTTAGCTCACTTGGCTCTGCTGATGCAGCAACATGTGTTGTGGAAGCCAAGCCTACTGTTTTAGCTGTACACAGCAGTTTTTGTCAGAAAAGTCTTTAATGCATGCGATCTGCTGATTCCACTGGCTAAAAAGCATTAACACTGTCACTGCAGTAGGTGCAGGACAGGGAAGTTCATGGCAAGTATCAGATATATGTCCTTGCCTTAGGCTTGGCTGAATGCTTAGTTCATGGGAGAGCTAACTTGGAATTCAGGAGAACTTGGGTTTGGAAGGGAATTGGCGGAGTATTGCAAGTAGTAGTCTTTGCAGAGAGTACAACCTGCATAATCATCACAGGTGAGTAACAGTCTTCAGGGAAGTGCTTTCCTGGTGAGCTATGGCTAGGAAGGCTGCAGGGTCTAGGTGCTTTGGAGAAGAAAATCTGCAATGTGCCAATGATGAAGATATGCTTGCACATGTTTTGATGTTGCAGAACTAATGAAAGGTGAAGCAAAGAGTAGAACAAAAAATTAGAATAAATAGCTTTTGAAAGGTGATATGATTGCCTTGGGAGCCAGGAGATTAAGTGGCTCAAAAGCTGATTCACGAAGTGTTTAGCCAGGATAAATGCTCACACATCCTGCTTCCTCCAACTTCTGTGCCATGGCAGATGCTGTCTTCAGAAGGATATGACAAACCATTTTTCAGTGAGTGCCTCTCTCAGCAGTAGATTAGTGTAGATTAGGTCTGACACTTGCAAGACAGCATGACTAGAAGACTTGAAAAGCTCTGCATGGTTGCATGCACTTTCTTCATGAAAAAAACAAGGGCAACCTGAACTAGAAATATATTCAATATCAGTTTCATCCTCTTTTTGAAAGGCATTGTGTAGCTTTTTCCCCCTGTTCCCCTCATTACTAATATGAGAAACATATAGAATGCTTTGCAAAAAAGGAGAACACATGCATATTTCCCCAGATGTGGTTACATCAAGTGTTGTAAGGAATACTAACCTAGGGAAGGGCTAGATGATAACACTATTCCTAACAAATTCTTCCCTGAAAGCATAGGATAGGGCAACTGTGACTCTGCTGTAACTGTAGCTAAAGTAGCTGTGTTTCATCAGAATATGCTTTGTATGCTCTCATTACATTTGGACAAGACTTGGACCTGTGGGAGCACTCTTAAAAAGCTTCAATTCCAACATTTTCTATTTCTGCCATTGGCTGGAAGGACTAATGATGTGGGTGTTCCTGTTGTGAATAATCCTTAAGTCAGTTGTGTGCTGTGGGAACAGTAAAATACTTGGTGAATGTTCCAAAGTGCATTGGCCCTGCTCGGAGTTGCGCCATTCACCCTAAGGGAAGAGGCTGGAAAAGGTGTTGCAAGCTGTAACTGATAGGTCATGTAGACATTTGCTGCACAAGGATGGACCAAGGTCATGATAATTCTTCACATCTCAAAACAACATCTCAAAACAACAGGTTACTTGAATCAGTCAATGTTTGCTCTTCCACGGCTGCAATGGGAAAGCATACATCTGTAAAAATGACCTCCTAAAGTTAGGCTCTGAGGTGTGTCTGTCAATTGGAGGTTGTGGGAGTAATTTACTTCCATTGTGGTTAAGAACAAGCGGAAGCTAGTCAGGTAGTGATGAGTGCCTTCATGCGATTTATTAAAGTGTTAGCATCAATTGTTTATTGCAAATGATGGATTTATAATCTAAAAAGATCTCATGATAATGGACATGTCATGTTCTTTATTAATGAAATGGGGGGGGGGAGGGAAGCAGAACTAGTTTGAATTGCTTCAGTTTACTGTGGTCTTACCAAGTGGTTGTAAGCATGTCTTTGTAGGATATTTGGTTATCTGGGTTGGAAATAGAATGGACGCAGTTATCTGTAAAATCATCACTACTGGCTTGATGCTACTTGTAAGTTTCTTCATTATAACTAGGGAATCAAGTGTCAACTGTAGATTGCACTTCAGGCACAAAATCTCATAGTACTTGTTCTGGACTAAACACTAGTGCTTTATTGATTGTACCATTACCAGGATTAGCAAGATTCAGGGTGTCTATCCTGTTACAGGCAAGTGGAGAATGAATTTTCAGCCTATCTGCTAAGACCAAAATTGTATCAATTGTCCAACCCAGCAGCATAAAGCTTTATGTAGAACTTCTGCAATAGAGTCAGTGTAACTGTTGATAAGGGCTCTGGTTACCTTAGTGGAACTAGTAAGATAGCAACTAGGAAATAAATTTAAGAGAAAAAGTAGCAGTTAATTAAGCACAAGATACTGATTTTTACAAATGCTTGAGTTTTCACTTGATTTTGTATTATCGATTTGAACCAGAGGCAAGTTAGCACTGCCCGTCAAACTGCACAGGAGAAATTTAATCAGCTCCCCTTTCCAACTATTAGGCAAACAAATGCTCCTCTGAGGAGGGCTACAAAAGTTGGCAGCTGATGTTCTGCTCTAAAAATCATAGAGTCATAGAATGTTTGGGGTTGGAAGGGACCTCTACAGATCATCTAGTCCAACCCCGCTGCCAGAGCAGGGTCACCAAGGGCAGGCCACACAGGAACACATTCAGGTGGGTTTTGAAAGTCTCCAGAGAAGGAGACTCCAACAACCTCTCTGGACAGCCTGTGCCAGTGCTCTGTCACCCTCAGTAAAGAAGTTTCTCCTTATGTTGAGATGGAACTTCCTATGTTCTAACTTAAACCTGTTATTTCTTGTTCTGTTCCTGGGCACCACTGAAAAGAGTTTGTCCTCCTCTTTTTGACACCCACCCCTCAGATATTTGTATACGTTAATAAGGTCCCCTCTCAGCCGTCTCCTTTCAAGGCTAAACAGCCCCAGTTCTCTCAGTCTCTCTTCACAGGAGAGATGTTCAAGTCCCTTAAACATCCTCATGTGCTAGAGCCAGTGGGCTATTGATATGTGAGAAGGTAGAACTCTAAACAAAAGTACTAGATGATCTCAGGTAACATCTGGGCAATGTAATTATTGGGAAAGTAGAAGAGTTTGCAGGTAAAAGGGAAGAGCTCTAGGTATAGACAGTGATTTCTCTTGCTGGATCAGCTGTGACTGTCTGCTGGAAACTTATATATATGTAGACCTGTGAATGCTACAGACCCAGAAAATTCTTCTTCCTTGTCTATTCTACTGCAGAAGCAAGTGGGAGCTGGAAGTGAAATTATGAGAACTTTTTAAATTTACCTCTGCAATATTGTAGTTGCTGCTTTCTAATAATTTAAGAATGTTGATTTTTCTTATCTAGAATGTAGAGTATATGCAAATCAAGCCCATCAGTATTGGGTGGAAAACTGTAATATCCGTTTCAACACATTAATTTGAAGCAATGTTTTGAGGTGATAGAATTAGCTGGATGGTTCAGTCGCTTAAAAAGGGCCAAGCCCAAACACTGTGGAAGTGGGAGTGTGGATTTATTGTCTATGTTCCTGCCCTACTGCTGATTCAGTGTATGATCCAAGGGTTTCTCTTAATTCAGGGTGTTGTGCAAATGTTAATTAAAGTTCATTAGATGATTTTAGCTCTTGGTAACGTGGCAACGTGGAGTTATTACATGGAAAAATAGTAGTATATGGCTCAGTACTAGCAATGTGCAAAAATGAATGAATATACTTGTTAATTTTTTACTAGCATAGATAGAATCACATCATCTTTAAACATTGGGTAAAGTAAACTTAAAGGAATTCTGATATTTTCTGCACGCTCTTCTCAAACCATTAATATTTACACTGAATATGCAAAATTTCAGATTTTAATTTTAACTTTAATTCCAAGCCTTTAATAATGGACCTTGGGAGGTTAATTAGAAAGATATGGGATATACCGGGTCAGGTATATTATTCTCCTGGGGATGTATACCCTACAAAAACCCAGATGAAAATAACAACTGAAGGTTTGTAGAAAAGAGTTAATCTGTGTGGGCTTTTAGGATTTTATTTTTTTTTTTTTAGTAAGCAATTCAGTTGACCAAAACTACCCTTTGTAGCACTCTAAGATGCTGCTTCTACAACTTTGTACAGGTATAGCTTTGAAGTCACTGCTGTAGCTGTCTTAAGTGCATCAGCAAAATCTGGAGTGTAACACTATGAATAAATACACAAATATTTTCATTTTCTGTTACTTTGCAGTTCCTTCTTGGCATCCTACTTAATAGGTAATTGAGTTCCAGTCAGGTGGTTCTAATGTTACTCTTCATATTCTATTAATTTCAGAGCTGTGCTAGGAGGATACAAGAGGATTATCTTGCGAATAGGATGTTTCTTTTGGTTTGCCAATTTATAAACAGCTCCTGGGTAATTATAAACACTTGTATAAACTTTCCAGAATGATAAAATTAACAGGGTACCATTGAATCATTGGAGGCATCCTATAATTTGAATGAGTCAGAGCAGAATCCCATGTCTGACTTCACAATTCCTCTGCTGTGTCTGTTTCCCAGGTAGGCTTTGTCACTGTGAGATTGTGGAGCTTTGAAAGAGGTATGTGGTATTTCCAAATGTTAATTTCTCCTTGCATCTCCAGTTAGGCTCTGGAACATTTCTCACTTGATTCTAGGTGGATGGTGAGGTGACACTTTAGTCCCTCTCCTTTCCAGCAGCAAGGTAGCTTGATTTACTCAAACTCTAGCTCTCTGTCAACATTGGACTTGGGCCATCCTGGCAATCCACATACCTCACACATTCATTGACATGAAGTGTGGTTGGTTGTGGAAGGTTTGTCACGAGTCAAGCATAGCTTTCATTTCAGGATTCAGTCAATATTAGTATTTGTTTGACTAGCAAATTTTTAACTGGGCATTCTTTAATACTGATAATTGTAATATTGACAAGTGATCCTTATGGCAGCCCTACTAATCAAGCAGGCCAGTCCTGCCTCCTTGCACTATCCCATTGTTCTGGTATCACTTAGATGGTTTAACCAATGCTGACATGTAGCTGCTGCCTTACTCCTCAAGAGGATGGGCCCATTGTTTGGAAGAGCTGGAAACAGGGGTGGCAGACTAAATGATGCCCAGGTAGAGAGACCCAGAAGGGGAGTTGTCCAAGAATTCTGGCAAGAAGGGATGCTGTGCTCTTTGGTCTCCCACTGCACTGGTTTAACTGATGCATCATGTGGTATGGGTTAAGACAGAAAGAGAAGCTGTAACTGGCAAAATAGTTCTTTACTAGAAGAGGTTGTCTGGGGGTAGAGACAACATTGCTACATCTAAATTGCTCCTCTCAAAGAATTGGATGCATATGTTACAGAGACTGGGCAAAGCAGGTGTAGAAGCCTCATTTTGGGGTTTCCAGTCTAGCAGAGCAGGGACCTCTGACATGGAGTTCATGAAGCCAAGCCTGTGTGAAAAGGAGCAGCTCGTTTAGGGTCTGGTGCTGTTTTATGCCTGAAAAGCGTGCTGTCATCAAGCTGTTTACTTCTAACAAATAGAGTGAAGAGTAAACTACACTGGACTGCAGGCCACTTCCCCTGCCCCCTTCCATTTTAGACTACTAAGAGGGTCTAGGGTGGCAAGGAAACAAAAGCTAATCATCGCGTATTTGGCAGAGACCATCTGACTTCCTCAGGTAAGAGGGTGGCTGGTGCCTATTTTTTACCTCTGGTGGAGGGGTGGAGCAAGGCACACTGCTGTGTTAATTGCTGTTTCTGTCTTTCTCCCTGGAGCTTTCCACCTTGGTTCTGGTCCTGCTTTGTAGGGAACATTGTTCTGATACTTTTGTTAAAAAGATACCAGATAAGAGGTACAAACCAAGGTGAAATATGCCAGTTGCCAAATGATCTACAATGGCTGCTGCAGGTGGTGATAGAATTGCAAAAGTAGGATTACAATGTTTTCCTCTGTAGGACACTTAAGCTGAAGGAAATAAGCTGGCTTGAGCCTCAAATGCACCATCACAGCTGTAAGGAGGAAATTCCATGAGGTCAGAAATAAGAAGGGAGATGCAGAGGAGCACTATATAGCCAAGGATGGAGGTTCACTGCCATCACCCTCAAGGAAGTCAAGGCGGACAATGATTCAAGACTCTCTTAACGAGGCCCAGGGTATTATTCTGCTAGATAGACATACCTGTGGATGCTTCATTCTGATGACCGTGTTCTCAGCCTGTTTCCTGGATTCCTAAGTTGCTTAGAAAATACAACAGGGCTCGGAATTAGGGTGGAAGTGTTCAGGTCAATCTTCTAAGCTGAGCATAGATGCTTAGATGGGGAATCCTTAGCTGTTTAGAGAAGCTGACTGGGGGCTTTCTTTGGTTATGGGAAGATGTACTGTGAGGGTGGCAAGAGAAAGAATCATTTGAGGAGAAAAGCGAAGACATAAACAAGGGCTTAAGCCATTTTTTTCTGGATGCTGAAGACTAAGAGCCACTGGAGGAAAATGGTAAACTAATCAGCAAATGGTGCAAGTGGACCTTTATCTCCATTTCCCACATGGAAGAAGCTGGTTATGCTTTCTTGTAACTAGGAAGTTTTTGGGACATCAGCTGAGGAAAAAGTGCAGAGAATCTGTAAATCCTGGCTGTGTTAGAGGCTCGTTTTATTTCAAAAGGGGTTGAAACTGTTATGGAGTATGTACTTAGGTTTGATTTCCCCCATGAGGGAGGAAGGAGCTGATAATGAAAGAATAGAAGGTAATTCTGATGAATGTAGTTGAAATATTCACTTGAAGAGAGGTCAGGGCCTTAGGAACAGGAGGAAGGGAAAACATCGGAACTGGATGTCAGAATAGGATATTAAGTGTATATATTTGATTACTAAGCTATTGATACTCAGGTGTCTAAGTATTTGTTATTTAAATGTGCTGATCAAAGAGCTGCCTCTGCAGTAGGTCTTGTTTTTAGAATAAAGTATACTTGTTATATGTCAACAGCAGACCTGGATGTTAAGATACAAAGGCTCAAAGTGTTTTTAGCCTATCTGGGCAGGTTAAACTGTTAAACTGCCTTAAGGATCCCAGCAGTAATTCAAAGGGAAAGGAAATTTCTGTTGGTGAAGTGTGAACCATGAGATGCACCAGCAAAAAACCCCACCACAACACCTTAATGAGCACAAGTTTTGAATGAGTCAAATAGACTTTGCTTTCTTCAGGATGGCCCTTATGAAACATAACCAAGGAGAAGCAAGTGAAGAAAAGACATTCAAGCTATATGTCAGGAAGGCTGCATGAAGGGAGCCAGCCTTGCGTCAATAAGCTGCAGAGCAGAAGTAGACAACTGAGTAGGGGATGAATGTAGGGAAGGGAAAGATGTCATCACCATTCCAGACATCTGGAATGATTTCTCCTTTCCCTTGAGAAAAGGGAGTTCCAGTGCATTGTCATAACTCGACAAACAGTTCTGCATTCTCTCACTCTTATAATTCAAAGATGTTTCTTTAAAACAGTGTGTGAGCTGTGGGATAAATATCAGGAGTTTAATAATTCTGGAGATTGCAGTGATCTTGAGACATTCTTTATATGGAAAAGCTAGAACAAAAATGCTGAATTTGGTCTTGATTTTTCTCAAGAGTCAGTGAAGAGGGTTATAAAGTCTCATCAGACAATAGTGATAAAAGTTTGCCTTTGGGCAAGGAAATGAATATTATCAATTGTATGATGATATCTAAGTGATTGAATAGTATACAGACTTGTAATTCGTCACTATTGTTTGGAAACTTTTTGCATCGTGGAGAACATTTGCAGAAATTTCCATTATCAATACATCAAGAATGATTTATGAAGACTTATTTTTAAAAATAAAAAGCTTGCAGGAAAACTATCATCCTGCAAGGACATAAATTGAAAGAGAGAAGGAAAAAAAGTTACATGGACTGTTTATCTTGGTTTATCTTGATTGCTAGATTTCAGACCCCTTTCAGCTCTTACAGTGGAATATGTAGAATAAACAAGTATTTTAGTTGAAGTTCAACATTGGTAATGCTGTATGACAGAATCTCAATGAGTGGTTTGTTTTTTTCATTCCAGTCTGGCAGTTCCATTCTTTAAATCAAATTTAACTTATGCTATGCTTTTTTTTTCCCCCCAGTGTTTTTCGTTTTATGTACAAAAGCTAGAAGAGTACCATCAGCTTGCTGAGGTGTTTTCTGAGTGTCCCAATGTAACGTATCTCAATTGCATAAATATATTTTGTAATCTTTATTCTATTTCTTGCACAATGTGGATTCAGTTAATTATTTATAACTTGCCAGGGCAGCTGTTGAAGTGTCCTATGCAATGCAGGAGAAGCTGAATTTGATAGGAATCCATCCTGCTTTGCTTTTTCAGTCTGAGTAGGGCCAGTAGGCTTTTTATTACGTTTCTTTTTCCAGAGAAACAAATGTGTTAGTCCCATCAAATAATTTTCTTGTGCTCCTAATTATTTCTTTTTAATTGCTTTTAAAGTGTCTTTATTCTTCCATTTCTCTAGCTGTTGGCTTTTTCGGCTGTTGGTGGAGACATTATCTACGGCTCTGGTCCTTCTCGAAGCAGTGGAGCTCCCGGTTAAGAGCATCTCAGGTGCTGAAGAACAGCCACCAGGTGGCGGGACAGAGGCTGAAGAGGAGGGCGGGGGATCCGCCGAGGCCCCACATGGTCTATATGCTTGCTCACCTCTGTAATATGTATATATAACTGATATAAGCGGTGGGATGTCTTTTTTCTTCTGTGAGTCATCAGATGGTTTGGGTTGGAAGGGACCTTAAAGATCATCTGGTTCCAACCCCTATGCTATGAGCAGGGACACCTCTCGCTGGCCCAGGCTGTTCAAAGCCCCATCCAGCCTGGCCTTGGACACTGCCAGGGAGGGGGCTTCCACAACTTCTCTGGAAAACCTGTTCCAGTGTCTCAAAACCCACACAAGAAAGAATTTCCTCCTAATATCTAATCTATATATATCCTTATCCCTTGTCCTATCATGCTCTTGTAAAAAGTCCCTCTCCACTTTCTTGTAGGCACCTTTCAGGTATGGGAAGGCTGCTATAAGGTCTCCTCAGAGTCTTGTCTTCTCCAGGGTGAACAACCTCAACTCTCTCTCATCCTGTCTTCATAAGAGTGGTCCTCTAGCCCTCTGCTTATCTTCATGGCACTCCTCTGGACTTGCTCCAACAAGTCCGTGTCTCTTTTATGTTGGCGGACCCAGAGCCGGATGCAGTACTGCAGGCAGGGTCTCATGAGAGTGGAGCAGAGGGGTAGAATCACCTTCCTTGACCTGCTGGCCGTGCTTCTTCTAGTGCAGCCCAGGAAATGTCTGACAATCTCTGCTTACGAGAGGTTTCGCTGCATTTAAGCTGGTCTCCAAAAAGTCTTAGCCTGGAGGAGCTGCCATCGGTGGATGGTAACTGTCCCACTGCTGGGGTCCCGCTGAAGACTGTGGAGTGACAGGAGCAGGGCGGACAAGAGAATTACCCTGCTGGTGCCCCTCTGGTTATCCCTGCCTGCCCTCGCTGGGCCCAGGGCCCAGGCACTGCCTGCCAGGCCCTTGACCTTCCCCCTCAGTCCCGCCGCTGACCTCTCCAGCTGACCAGCTCTGGGATCCGCTCCCTCTCCTCGCCCAATAGGGTCCTGTTTTTTTGCTAAATTGCAGCTGAGTCAGGCATACACAGGTCAGCAGACTCTGACCATGAAATTTCTTAAATTTTTTTTTTTTTTTTTTCCCCTTAGTGTATCCTGAACATCGTGTCACCTTTCTGCATCCAAACTTCCTCTGACGTCAGTGTAGGTAAGGGATCAGGGACAACTATGTTTTTTCTTACAAGAAATGCTGACGTGAGCACTGCTCAGGTTAGGAGACCTGGGAGACTTGAAGCGTGGGAAAAATATCTCAAAATCAAAGTTGTCGTCAGTGGTCCCCCCAAATTGGTGGGTATTCAATTTTACCTACGCGTATTTTATTAGTTGCTTTAATGTGAAAAGCATTTCTTGTGCTAAAGAGGCTTTCTTGAGATAAAATGGAGATGTGAATAGCTATAAATTAAACCATTCAGTTGGTATCTTAAGAGTCTGCAACATCACTTGAGTGGCTGTACTCCCTACAAATCTTTATCCAAAGAAGACACAGTGGACATCTAGGAGTTGTGATAACAGAATATGCTTTGAACTCTCTCAACTCTCCTGCTCTTGGAAATACACTCGATGATGTGTTGTGAAGTAAAACTAGTCTAGTTTTTTCTTATTTCAGAAAACAAACCAAAACCCTTCCAGGAAAATTTGCAATACTTGTGTTGTTCTTCAAACTCGTGTTGATTTCATGCCTTTCAGGTCAGCGTGGGAAAACAGTCTAGTGCGTTTACTTGTGTTTCAATTGATCTTACATTGACTTTGCAGCCTTTTGCTGGGCCATCAGTGCTGGGAACTGTAAACAAAGCAAAGATATGCACATGTTATGTTTCAGTCAACAGGGGATAGGTTCTGCCTTCAGTTTCTAGTCTCAGTGAAAACAGTGGGTGGTTTCTCTCTAGGTGGAATTATTCAGAAAGCATTTGGTGTTTATTTAACTTCTCTCCCGCTGAGTACTCTTGAAAGTTTCACCCTTGGTGGCATCACTGTCCTGTTGTTCAGTCAGGTTCTCTAACTTTTCTGTACTGCAGTAATTTCTTCTGTAAGATGAGAAACTCAAGGCAGCTTTTTTTTGTCTACATAGAAATGAGAAATGTGATGTCTAAAAAAGCTGGTTTCCTAAGAAGGTTCCTTTCATATGGATGGTTTTGTACAGTTTAAATAATACAAAAGGTAGATAAAAAAATAACTGAATGTCTTTTTGTCCAAATATTGGCTCTTCTCATAGAGAAGTGTAGACTGCTCAATGCATGACTCCGATAGATCGACCAAAGTAAGGGTCTGAAGGCCAGCCTGTTTAAAGTCTGCATCTCATAAAGAAAGCGGCAAGTATTAGAAATAGAGCCTGACTTTAACATGTAGCTTCCAGAACAGAGTCTGGAGAAAACCTGTCTGTCATCACTTTTTGTTGTTTCTAAAGTAATAACTATCATGTATCTAACTGCTTCTGCTTGATCTTATGAGTGTTCTGCTAGACTGTGGTTCTTCCCCTACTCTGTAGCTGCTTTGTCTAAACTGGAAGTGATGGAACAGAGACTGACTCTGTGCTCTGAACAGGCAAAGAGATTAACAGGCTGGGGCCCTGTTCTTGATCTTTTTTCACTGTCACAGCAAGTGGTTGACAACAATAAACTTCTGAACTACAGGACTAAATGTAAAAAGTAAAATCTATCAACACATGCAAATGTCATCTGAATGGTGCAACAGATAAATTGACTAAAATAAAGATCTGATTAAAAAATGGCTTCTTCCATGTGCAGCTATGATATGGGATCATGTCATGATGGGAAAAGGAGGTTAATTCAGATGACCATTGAAGTTGCTTAGGAACTGCGTATTTGATACCAATGCTTTGGTGTTGATGATGCTAGAATCCTGTCAGGTCTGGGTTACTGGTTTGTATTTGTGCTTAGTGTTCTGTAAGACATGGAATATGTGTCAGGTTGCATGTTACAGGCTCTACACTAGTCTCTCCTAAAAGCTGTTATTTGCTGTGGTAATCACCATAAAATAAGAACTAGGTATTTTCTCTGGGCTCTCTTAGCCTTTTTTTTTTTTTTGGCTTCAGAGGCTTTTGTTGTAGATTACAAGCTTTGTGGCACAGAAACTGAAACCTCTCCCTCTTATTGAAAGTATTCTGCTGTGGTAATAAACCAAATAACATTATAGGACCACGGCTGCAACTGCAACTCTCTTCTGGGACAGAAGTGTCAGAGCTTTTATGTATGGAATCCGATTTAGGATTGGAACTATCACAGTCTTCAAGAGAGATGGATTTGAAATTCTGGATTCAATTCCACTGTGGTTTTATTTGTATGGAACAGCTTTTGTTTTGTTCAAAGTAATAAAAGCTTATGGTGTCATCTTTAATAAAGTGTGTAGCGTTCGCTACTCTGACCACTTAACTTGAGATACTTTGTCTAGATGTAATTTATCTCCTGCAAGGATCAGTGAAAAATCGTTGCAAAGGAACTGCTGGTTTACTCAGCAGAAGCCAGACAGAGGTGTGATTGGACATTCCTGTATTGCAGGTAATAGAGATAACGGAGAGCAGAAAACAACTGGCAGTCTGTTATCAATTACTAGTCTCAGCCTTGTTAACCATTAGGGCACACTTACCTTGTTCTGCGAAAAACAGTTTAGCAAATTCCTATATACACACTTCTTTAAACCTTATCTTACTCTTTCAGCATTTTTTCCAAGTATTTTTCTAAGCTGTTTGGTTAAAGCCCATCTTATCACCTTAATTTAACAAGATTGTTAAATGTGTTTACATCAAGCTACATTAGCAGCATTTTCCTGAAAGTACAGGTATATCTGTACTCTTGTCGCATGTCAGCATTAGTCATGCTGGATATTTTATTGCAACAGCCCTGTAATTCATTTGTGGGTAAATATCTCAACCTCATCTTGTCTGCTCGTATTCTGCAAAGTAAACTCGTGCCAACCCGTGAAAACTTATCAGCTCTTTTTTATTCAGATATAAAGTAATATGTGATACAAAATAACAAGAATATGAAGGGGAAAGGAGTTTTATTGAAAAAGGAAGCTGCTTCAATTCAAAAGGGAGATGAAAATTTTGTTGTGCTTGTCATCAGGTGGTACAAAGTGCAATCATGTTAAATGATCAGAAATATTTGGGAACTGTTTGTCATGCAAATATAGGAAGAAGCATAATGAGGATATTACATTAATCTTTTAACTGCTTTCCAATTGAATTCTTGAGAAGTGAAGGCAACCTGTTCTCCATTAACTGGAAAGCTTTGGGAGTGATGATGATGTAAGGTTTCTGTTTAGTGCCTTTTAATGTCTGTACTTGGGCATAAAGTCTGTCACTGAAAGCAGCAAGTCTGATTATGAAGCACTTACATTTGAAATAACATATAATGACAAAAGATACTCCTAGAAGGTCATCAGATGAAGAGAAAGATTAAAATACTATACTGGTTTTATTGAGTTAGATCAGGAAAGGTATCTGAAGGTTTTCTGTTACTTGCTTCAAGTGTATCAAGAGAAAGACAGCTGATAGGTGTCAAGTTAGCTACTGCTGAAGATGATGCTGACAGAGACAAGGACCACATATCAAAATTGCCTGCCTGAAAAGTTCCTTTTTAGGTCAGACATCTGAATCATCCTTTCTTTGGTCCACTGGGATTAAGTAATGAAAGAAAAACTGCAAATGAAACACAAGTTTTGCTTTGCTAACTGTTCTGAAGACTAGTGGCAACTGATACCTCTCAACAGAAGGCAGAATTAGCTGTGTTCGTTTCCTTTTTCTGCCAGAGGAAGCCAGGTGGTAGGACTACACAAAGAAATATAATTAAACTTCACCCATCTTCAAATGCAGGTGAAGAGATTATAATTAATGAAATGAGTCCATTGTCTAATTGTAGACAATATCCATACAATTAAGCTGAACACGAAATGGTTAGTGATTCATGACTAATGAACTAGTATCCACTCATAAACCTCAGTGAGGAGATTCAGTTTATATTTGATTTTTTTACCATGATTCTTTTCAAACCTATGTCTGTAACCAGAAAGGAATTTAGACACCTCAAAAAGTGCATGAAAAATATTTTTTTTTACTCTAAGAAACACCTTTGAAAAAATACCTTGCTTTCATAGTCATATGGATATTTTTTTTGTTATTGCAAAGTGACAAGTTTACTACCTGTATTAGTATCTTGAAAAGATTTAATTTCTTTGAGATCTTTTGGGAGACTTTGCCAATAAAATATGAATGTCAGATAAAAAATCTACTTATTTCAGAAGTCCGTATTCAACAGTGTTTAGTAGGTGATGCCAAGGAGAAGAAGAGACGTCCTCAGGCAATACTTCCTCCCTTCACATTCACACCCTGTAATCAATACTGTGTGATTTATTTGTTATTTTTTTAAAAAAACACTCACAGACAGAACACGCACAACAAAACAACGCAACCACCAACAGTTCATGCTCTGAGAAGGGATCTTTAAGAAGTCTGATGCAGTGAGTAAAGCGCTAGCTAACCCTGATCTCAGCAGGTGGAGACCTCTTTCAGATCCCTGAAAGAAGTGCAAGTGCACGCTCCCAAAAAAAAGATAGCTGTGCCAACCAAAGAGGGATCTCCAGATCTAAAGCAAACAAGTTGTTTCCACTTCAGCTGAAAGATTCTGTCCACATGTTTTGGCAACAGTGGATGCTTCATAAATTTGTAGTAGTCCAAGTATTTGCGAGGGGCAGCAGACACACGTGAAAATGTGAAAACACCGGACTACGTGGGGTACTGCAGTAAAGCCCTGACTTCGGACTTTGTTTTCTTTACTATCTGCTTTACAAAACTGCTCATAAATCTCTAGATAGAATGCTCTTTAGAGCTGCCTGTACTTACTACCCTCCCCATTTCCCACAAGAAGAACATGAGAACAAAGCAACAAATCTCACTCTCTGTTTATTTTAAACCTTTTCTTTTATTACCGCTGGCATTGGTTTGTTGCTGTACTTTCATGCATTTACCTAGTTCTAGAGGTAAACTCCTTAGGCAGGAATGGTGTTTCCATAAATTTCGCTGCATTCATTGAGCTATGTATACAATTATCTGCAGAACAGGTTAACATTATGATTACAACACCTAGGTCTGCAGGATTAACCAGTCAGAATGAGAAAAGGCAACTGCTTTAAAAAAAAATAAAATCTTGGCTGATATCAAGTGCTTTCTGAGCTCCTTAATAAATGAGTGAGACTACAGAGAATTTTGAACTTCTAAACCATGTCTGTCTCCAAAGTATGAGTGGGGAAAGGGATGAGTTCTGAAACAGTATACCTACTAGAATTTAACTGACTGGTAAGTTACAGCACTTTGTCTTGTGACCAATTTGAGTGACAAAAGTTTTTAATTTTAGCTTACTTAAGGGAGTTCTATGCTAATGGAGATGTTCTTATGTTCTTCAGTTTACTGAGGGTTGTGTTTTGCTTTGTTTTAGGAGTGGTTTTGTTCTTTTTTTCCCTCTGATTGCTTCTCTGTCTTTTCTGGTAATCTTCTGTTCTGTTTGGGGTGGGATTTCCAAAAATGGCTAAGAGTCTTATTATTATACAAGTTCTTATGCTCTGGAGTTATTTAGAGGATTTGGAGAATTCTTGTTCTAGGTGTCTTGGTTCTCTGCCAGTGAAATGGGCAGAGTAATGGACTATCTCATCAGAGTGATGAGAGAATGAATGAATTTGGTACTGTGTGATCAGGGACACTGTTGAGATGAGGTCTGAAGTTTTATACTACTTTGTAGTCTACATATAGAAGTCTCTGTCATGGATGTTGTTTGTTTTTATTTTTATATTGCATATATTGTATGTTAATAGGTCAAAAATAAACGTTATGATAGAATATTATAAGATGTTTTTTGCTAATGTAGCGGAAAGGGATAGTTTAGCAATAAGGTTATCACCAAAGCTAGGCAAAAATTGGTGCATGGGACTCCTTAAAGAGACGACAAGATTATAAGTGTTCTTCAAACTGAAGAACAACATCGTGCATTATAGAAAACACAGATTAGGAAACTAAGGGTGTTTGATTTTGGTGTTAATGCTATAATGGCTAGTTGCTTTAAGATTGCTGTCAAATGTTACCTGTGGTTGTGAGTAATAATTGTTATTTAAAACATTACAAAACTATTTATGGGTACTAAGCTTGTGTATAGTAATTTTAAGATTGATGCTTGTGATGATAATGCTTGTGTAAATTTGTACATGGATATAAAGCAAAAAAGCTGAAGATTTCTTGGAAAAAAAAAGTGTCATTTTTCTAGTACTCTTAATAGTGTATCACAAAGTGGGAGGTGCCAGACAATAGGTGTCAGCACTGGTTCAGTGATGCTCAACTTTGCTGCAAATGTAGATTGATTAAGGCAGCTGGTGTTAAGCACAAGTTTGCTGTGACCTATACTTTCAGCAAACTGAATGCCTATAAAGAAGTGCTGAGACAATGTTATAAAATAGCTTTTCTAGGGGTTAGACTGGGGAATAGAGTACATGAGTCAGAAGATAAAAGCTGGTTAAAATAATGTAGGTACTGTATTTGCACTGACATATTTCCAAAATACAGACAGAAAGACTGTTTCTGAAAAAGGTAATTGAATTAGGTTTTGTTGTTTTGTGGATTTTTCAGAAAGGTTTCTGGGAGGGAGACTTTGATGTAGTGCTTTCCCAGGGTTTTTAAGAAAAAAACCCTGATTGAAACTAATAAGCCTGGTAAGCTGAAGAAGGAAACAAAAGTCACAAAAATCAGAATGGAGCAGACAGGATTAAGTACACTGCTAGGAAACTTCTGTGAGTCTTTGGAATGGTGCTGTCTTGTGGAAGAATTTTAAATCGGAACTAGGGGTTTAGATATCTTGTTCATTAAACCAACGCATGTCATATCTAGGGGTTTGTGGACAACTCTCTGACACCTTTTGGAAGAAAAACCAGGAAGACTTTAGCCACGCAGAATGGATGGTTGTGTAATGGAGAAACCAGAAGAAACCACCACCAAGGAAATGGAAGACAAAAAAAAAATCTTCAAAGAATTGGCTTTCCTCTGTGTTTCACTGGCAATGTGCGCCTAAGATTCAGGATGTGACAATTAAGCCAATAAGGTAAGCCTAAATGCTTTAAGAGCCCAGTGAAAACATCACGTTCTTAGCCCACCACCTCTTTTGAGGTGCTGTATCAGCGTATCAGCTCTCCAGAATTGCTTTTATCTGGAAAAATATGTATCTGTTTAAATTATGTCCTCGCAGGTACATAAGGTACTGTAGCTTTAAATCTGTAAGGAAAAAGAGTGAAATAGTCTTGCAGTCAGTCTACTAGCTGATGTGCATGTATTGAGGATTTTTTAAATAAGCAGGTGCTCTCACTAGAGCCATCTGTGGGGTAAATGCCGGGTAGATGTCTGTGCACAGAGCAAGGGAAAGGGAGCTTTTCCTTGTCAGTATTCGGTGAGGGATAGCTGGGAGAACCCCCTCCTCCTCCGGAGTTTGCATTGTATTGCAAAATACTGCGAATTCCTGGCAGCCCTTGCAGTGGCACTCTCTGAGTGCCCCAAGCCTGCCAGTATAATCTAAAGGGAATGCAGCTGAATTGTGATCTATTGCTATATAAAAGGGGGCGGGTCGCTCTGCTTGTTCCAGCTCCTTTTCTGTCATTACTGCTGCAGAAGCACCAACCAAAAGCAGCTGGCACGCCTCTTCATTGGCTCTTATATAATATAGGGTTTCACGGGGCACGGATGTGGAAATAAAGTCAAACATTCTTGAGGCAGACTCGTATTACTTGTCCTAGCGCTGGTGCTCCCTTTGCTGTGGGGTGTAGGGCTGCTCTTGGAAGGGTGGTCTGTGGCCCTATTTGAGTGAATTTTGGAAGGTGTGCAGGATGGCTCCAAACGAGACAGGGGATGAACTTGTTTTCTTTGTGAATGGTAAAAAGGTAAGGAAGATTACAGCTTTCTGTCCACCTTGCTCCTGAGTTGTGGCTCGATTATTTCTCTCTAGTCATCTTTTTCCTCCTCTGAAGTTTTCTCATACCAGCACAATTGCCATGACTTTTAAATATTGAATTGTAAAGACTATTAATTGCTTTGCTGAGTGGCATTTTATCTTCTTTGACTTTACCTTGTGAATTATTCAAAGAGTAGCACAACTATATAACGTTCCTTTTACATTTTAGATTTGTTGTCAATAATTTACTGTAATTCTGAGGAGCTACTTTTAAATAAAGGTGCATTGACTTAACAAAGGCATTTCTACTAGAAATCATTTCAGTAATTACAACAGATCTGGAAAATGTAACTCAAGTGTAAGCATCCATACATAACTCATATGTTGTTCAATAAGTAATTCTGACAGCTGATTTTCTGAAAGGGATTTAGGTAAAATGTTCATTCCATTTCCATTTTAAGAAGCTAGGCAACTCCTTGAAATCAAAGTCCATTAACTGATACTATTTCCTAGATCAACTACTGACAGTTACCTGAGAAGTGACTGTGTCTCACGGGAGAGTGAGGTGGTCCTTGCACATGCTGGGCACCTTTGAACAGTTTGTCTCCGAGCCCTCTTTCTCAGCTTTGACTTCCCCTGGCCTGTCCTTGAAACCTTGACTCTTCAAAAGCTTGTAATGAGTCAAGGCTGCCTCTTTTTTGAGCTATGAGTACCAAGTCACTTGTTTCAGAGTTCAGATCAAGGCTAATCTTGCCCCACCACCTTCCCCTGGCTTAGATACTTGGGCAGGGAAACTTGTCTCAAAGCAGCTTCCAGATGGGAAACTTGGGGAGCGGAGAGGGTCGCATATCCTCTGTGTAGTGTGGAGCTGAGAGTTTGTGGACCTTCTTTGTCCACTGCTTTAGGGGTAAATCACATCCAGCACTAAATTTGGGCTGGAGAAATATATTTTCAACCCCATGACGGATCGCACAACACTCAGCTGGTTAAAAAGCTCTGTGCCCTGCCCTACAGGCTGGCACAGGTTTACTATCAGTTTTGCTTTTGTTGATTTTTGTGCTAATTTAAGCAAGTGTAAATGTGGATAAGATTGTTGCTACAAGTAGGGTGGTTTAGTATGAATTTAGATCCTGAAGTGGATTGGAATTTGAACTTTCCAAGGTACTAGTACATTTGATACCAAAGTTTTGTTTTATCTAAATATAGTTAGGTGAAGAATGAAGTTTGCCTACTAAGGATTATAAGTTAGCTGAAGAACTCACGAATGTAATACTGATGTAGAACCCAGCTCTGGTTCTGAGGTTTTATAAAGAAGGATAACAACTGAATCTTTGCTCACATGGATCAGAAATGGTTCATATCTCAACATTACCTAGTGTATCAGCTGTTTGTTGTTACTAGAAGGAGGTGAAAACTTGAAGCTCCAAGTTAATCACGGCTGGGTAATTGAATCTGGTAATGGAGATTGTGAAGCAATGGCACAGGGTGGTCTGTGAATTTCACCTGATGAATTTTCTGCTATGATGGGCACAGGTGGTATACTTCTCTGTGAAGGTTTTGGAGACTTCAGATTCCTCCTCTGTGAACCCTAACTTCTAGAGGGTGAACTGGGAACACTTTGGGTCTTACAGTAGGAAGCTGCCACAAACATGCTGGGAAATCCAGACCCTGATGCAGGCCAAGTATATGCTTGAAAACCTTATGTTTGGGGTTTTGTTTTTGTTTTTTTTTTTTTTTTTTCCCCCCCTGGTATGCTCTAATGAAAGAGAATTGTAGTTCTGGTGCCAGCCCAGCTAAGGTTCAAAGCCCATATGCCACTCATGGCAGGTATGAAGAATTTATAAACAAATTCCTATACACATTTACAGCTGGTGCTTCAGCATTGGTTGGTGCTTAGGTATTACAGGAGCATTGCTCTGTGTAAATCAGTAGAAAAGTTCATCTTCCTGGAGAAGAGTCTTGGCTATCATATGAAAATGTGTATTAGTCAAAGCAAAAGAGAAGAGACTGAGCTGCACAGAACTGATTCTGCAGGACTCTCTTTTATGCCCTTGGGGTGAGGCAGAGAAGGGGAGAGAGAGCAACCTAGACCTCGAAGGCTAGCAGCAGAAGACAACCAGGATCAGCTCTCTGCTCTTGCTGTGTCCTGGAGCTGATCAACATGTTGTGAATGGCATTGCCCTTGGCACATTTCAGCATTTTTTATGGAACTGCAGTTCCTGTTTACAAAAGCCACATCTAAGAGCTGACCTTGTGCATGTGTAAAGGAGTTTATCACAGTGTGATCTTGGTAGTTGTTGGATAAAAAAAACCAAACAACCAAACTACCAGAGAGCACTTAATATTACCAACGGTCCCAACTCGTTCCACGTGTCAAAACTGTCTCAATCCTCTTCCATGGTGGATCATGAAACTGGCAGTGCTAGCAAAGGAGCAGTTTCCATTTAATCAGAGAAGAGAGGGGTTCCTGGGTTGTGCTTTACCCAGAGCCTCCAGTGATTTTTATGTTTATTTTCTATTCACGTTTTGGGTGTGCTGCCAAAGTAATTTGTGTTACACCCCCTGCCAAAAACAGGCTTGAGAGGGAGGATTGGACTCATGAGGCAATCAGATCTGTGGCAACAAATGTGGAGTTTGTTGGGACATTTCTACACGTGAGAGGTTGTGTGGCGGAAGGGGTGGTGAGAGGTGCCTGGGCAATGCTGCTGAAACAGCAGGTAGCAAGTCAGGATATGGCTGCATCCGTCTGGAGTCACGACTAAACACTCCAGTCTATTCGCTGCAAAGAATGTGAAGGCATGGCCAGTGGGAAAGGTTACTGCTGTGTGGATCTGTGGCAGCTTGACATTGCTAATGGGCTGCTGATATTCTGCCATAGTACAAAACTGTGATAAAAGGTGGGTGATAAGATAGGGACTTACATGGCAGCAAATCCTTCTCTCTTGCGTGAGCCCAGTCTGTGATGTTGTCAAGACAAAGTCTCCTTGGAACAGCTGAGCATACTTCACATTCAGGATTGTTTATTTTAAGCACCTGTTTACTTCGCTGGGCGTAAAGCTTGGCACACAACTCACACAAAGCTATCTTGGTAGTCTGCTGAGACTAGAATGGAGAACAACACAAGCAATTTAAAATTAATAGTGGCAATTTTGTTTTCCTCAGCTGACAAGGCTATCTCATGCATATGTAGCATGTAATTTTCAACACGTGGAATCAATATTTCTATACTGAATGTTAAGAGGGAGTCTATGCTGGAAGCCGCATTAAACCTCTTCCACAGCCTGTGGATGCTTGATTGCGAATGGAACCAGCCAAAATATAGTATTTTTTGAGGTTTGGGACCCTCTGGATCCTACATAAACCGTGAATTACAGATTTTCAATGTGCTGGTTTGAAGCAGAGCAAAGTGTTCCCATGAGCGACAGAAGATATACATTGTGTGGCTATGTTCAGTTTATTCATCTGTCTTCTAATCCTTTCCCTTAGTAAATGAATTTCAAACCTCTCATTGACTTCAGGAATACACATTCACAGATTTTAAGGTCCTAGGCGATCTTCACCACTGACTAGTTTGACTTGCTGAGCAGAAGTCTGGTTACCTTTCACCTTCTCTTCTTGCGTCCCTGCCCACAACAGGGAGGTTGGATTAAAATGATCTCTAAGGTACCTTCCAGCCCAGGCCATTCTATGAACTGAGTGACTAGGGACTAGTGATTGATTGGGAGCTTGTTGTACAGAGAAGCATCTTGTTTAAAGACCCGAGCTGATGAAAAGCTTAGCATATTGTTTGGTAAACTAGGAAAGTTTCTGTTTTCTTTTCCTTTTGTTTCTCTATTTACCTCACTCAACTACTGTTCTTTAAATTGAAGAATCTTTCCTTTAACTTTCTGGGAATACTAATTTAAATATGGTACTTTATGTTGTAAAGGCAAAGTTATCTGTGTTAGTGAAAGGCAGGTAGAGAGGACAGCAAACGGAATATCTGAGATCCAAGTTTTGAAATAAATCATGGGGGAGTGAGTTCAGCGCCTCTCTGGACCACCCCACAGGTTCTAAGAATGTAGAATGTTGCTTAGGAACTTGTTCTGTGTAGTACTGAAAAGTTGAAAAACTATAGGGCCCGGCTGGGCTCCCTGCTGAGGTGATGTGAGTATTTAAGATTCCTAGAATCAGTAGACAAATAGATGTGTAGTACAAACACAGCAGCACAGAGCAAATTTGTTGGGAGTCATTTGACTGTCAATGCCATCCTAACATTTCCAACAAATGTTCTTTCTGCATTTGATTAATATTTAAGCTACTACATGCAGGAAAATCCACAGATTTTAATCTGTAAAAATGTAACCATCAACCTGATCTGCCTGGCAATATGACATTTGGATTAAAAAACAAAAACAACCCCCCTAAAAACCAGTAACTGAGCAAAAAGGAAGTATTTCTTTACTTGCAACACCTAAGCAGGCTGATCCTACTCCCACTTAGGGCAATGGATAGAATTCAGGTTCCTTCTGTGCAAGGACACTGGAGGAGGTGAGCAAGAATAGTTTTGATGGATAAGATACTGAGCTGTGAATCATATTGTTCTGGGCATCAGACAAGAGAAGATGTTATCCCCACCTATGGAGTTTTAAAATATTTTGAGAACAAATCACAGCAAGTGATTGTAACAAACCACTGGAGGAATGACATGTTGGAGGACAAAACCAGCATCAATGATAATGAACGAAAGCCGCGAGTAGTAAAAAGTTTTTACTTTACAGCCAGCAAGAGGGACTCAGAAACAAGAATCTCCCCACCAGGAAATGACTCCTTGCTCTCAAATGCCTGAGATTGGGTTTAATCCAGAATGTCATCTACGCTCTTACCCCTTATCTCTCTCTGATCCCAAGTCTCTGCCATTATTGCAGATGTATAGCTACAGCTGGAGCAGTTGGAAGTGACTGAAGTAGGAATCTTGGGCTATTGGATCCTGTTCAAACAGGATAAATGTGTGGGTTGTTTGGGACATGTTCTACAGTATAGAACACAGTATATGTAGGAGACGCTTTCTGATAAAGATGAGGAAAGATTTGGCTTTGGGACTTAACACATGCTTAAGTACTTCACTAAAAATACACGGAGCTGAGTGGCTAAATGCTTGGCTGAATGAAGGCTTATACCTGTGTTTTGCTTCTTCCTTCCTGAAAAGGAGCCATTGGGGTCAAACTTCTAATTTCTTGGTTTGAGTACATAATGGAGTGCTTCTTGAGATGTTTTCTTTGACCTAAGTGTAGAATACTCTCAATAGTCTTTCACCATCTGGAAAACTATTTTGAAGCTTCTTCTCTGTGCTTGGCTATCTTGGAAGCTGCTTTGGAGAGGTTTGCAATGGCCCCGAGGAAGAAAGATGCTGGAGAATGCTCTTTTTCTGTGAAATGGCTGTGAAAAATGTTTTGTGCTTAGGACACTCATACTCACAGGCATTTTTGGAAATACCTACTCACGTCTGTCTGTTTACCGAACTACTGCAGAGGGATATATGTGCTTACTCTGAACCAACTTGTCATGAGGGAGCTGCTGTATACTCTTACTTGTTTCTGTGGATCCAGAAGGTGAGAAAACAGGAGCCCTTTGTTCTAAACGGCAGCAATAGGAGTACTGCGTGATTTGCAGTAAGCCATCCCAAAGCTAGAAGAGTGAACTCTATTTACTTATAGAATATCCCCAGTGCAGGAATGAGATGTGCAGAAGATGACCAGTTGTGTTTTGTAACAGTGACTTTCTCAGGTAGTTCCAAAAATGTGGACTCGAGTAGAAGGTATGAACCTTGTCTCGTTAGAACAACACTGTCACGTGTCAAAAGCATAAAACCGAAGCAGCACAGAAGTTGTGAAGGTTTCTTATCAGTAAGAAAAAAGGCTTACGCAAATGACCTCTGTTTCAATTTACCCTTTAAACCTGGAGTGATTAATTTAAATAAACTGTAACTATTGTACTTAGGACTTGCAAAGTGTAAGAGCCAAGAACACATGATTACATTCTGATTACATTACATTACATTATACAGCGAATTTGGAAAAGTTTCTTAACATGCTATTAATAATAGAAAAAGAGGAAGACAAACTCTGTAGCCATTTGGAGGCAAGGGCAGAACTTTGATTTCTGACCATTGGGCAGAAGTTGAAGCAAAATCTAATTTTATGTCTAATAGGTAACTAATTTTATGTCTAATAGGTATTCTTCACTATTGCTGACTCAAAATGTGCAAAGAAAATTTCTCCTTGGTTGGAATTTCACATTCCCACATTTAGGGTGGCTACTGATGTGGCACTGATTGATTTAACATTAGCAGGGAAGACAAAGAAACTTCAAGGTGATTGGTATTTGCTGTCTGTCTTGCAGCACCTGTACTGGTCATGCCGGGGTTTTCACGACTGTTTTTATTGTCTCTGCAAAGTCTACTGCTGATGCTGTTTCTGTCATTCTGTTTATCTGCTCATTTTCTCTATCTGTCCTAATAGTAAGGAGAAGGGACAGTGATGCATGGTCAGTAAAGATGAGACACAGTTTGGGGGGATGTCAGGAATTCAAAACTCAAGTACAGAGCACAGTTCTTTGTCATTTTTGACAAAGGGTATTTAAGAGTTGCCTCAGTGTGCCAGGGCTGAAAAACTCTGACGTATGTAAGGCACATACTTTTCTCTGTCACAATAAATTCAGGAAACATTTTGTTTGGGTACATGACCAACATTGCTAAACCTAGTAATGGGAGTGAGTCTGTGGTTCTTTTCCCTGCTTTGGAAAAGAAGTTGCAGGAAGACCAGATTTTCTCTTTCCAACTAACGTATATCTGTGTTGTAAAGCATTCTGTGTGTGACAATACCTTTCTCTTCTCACAGGTGGTGGAAAAAGACGTGGACCCAGAAACAACTCTGCTAACCTATCTACGAAGAAAATGTATCCAGCATCAGAAGAAACTGCAGGCAGCTTTAAATGCCTACAGCATTTCCTAATTGTTTACTGTTCTGCCTGTCGCTTGAGCACTAGACAGAGCTTGTGTGCGAAACATAAGAGGAAGCATTCTGCATGGTCTGGTATTTTTTGCTGGCGAAGAGCACAGCTGGTATTTCAAGCTTAAACCATAGCAATTTTTAAATAATACACTATAAATACATTTAAAATAATTTATTAATACTTCAAAGGGAAAACTCTCAGAAATGCTAGGAGTTAGAATATGGTGGAAAGAACACAAAACTGAGATGACAACAACATTGAAGAAAACTTAGATTTGTTCCACGCAAATCATAAAGAATTTTCTGGCCAAAACATTACAACCACTTGAGCTGCTTGGTGTATCATCCAATAATTTGGACACTACTGGACAGCTAATATCCAATAACTTGATAATCCTGTGGTCTGTCTATCGGATGACCCAGGGATGCAGACTCAGGGTTCCCATCACATGCTGTGGGCATGTTTACATGAGCAGATGCAAGCAGTCATGTTTCACTCCTGTTTGAAACCGATCAACACATGAGTCAGATTAACTTCAGGAGCTGGGTAGCTATTACTGTGATGACCAGGTCTGGTAAAATCATTCCATGTTTTCCAAGTTTTTGTCTGACCAACTGGGTGTGTACATATGCCAGACTGTTCACATCCATGTTGGTGTATTCCTTAAAAAGAATCGTGCGTATTTATTTCACTATGCTGATATGTTCTATTTGTCTGGGATCTGAAAGAAGTGTGGGAATATAAAGCATTCTCCAGGATTTCCAGCAGAACTATTAACAGCCCTATTTTGTCTGACTGTACTTTGGGTGGGTAAAGTTCAAGAGGAAAAATAAGTGGCTTGACTCTTGTGATGTGTGCACTTCTTACTGCTAGACCTTTTATGTCTGAGCTTGTTAATACCTAATGCAAATAGCTTTGTAAAGACATAGTTGGAGCTCTTCAAAACCTTCTGATCTTCTACATGAACACTATTGTTAAGGTCAGACATACTTTGAGAAACATGTTTTATTGAGACAGATTAACACTGTTGTCCCAAGAAACATTGGATGGCATAGGAAAGCTGTATTTCTGCTGAAGCAGGCACATGATTGTATGAAAAGTAGATGTGGTGCCTAGGGACATGGTTTAGCAGTGGACTTTGTAGCATTAGGTTTACAGTTGAATTTGATCTTTTCAAATGTAAATGATTCTGTGATTTCTAGGATTCTATGGGAACAGTCAATTCCAGATTCTTTGCAGCGAAGGTGCAGTGAGTTCCGTATATCAAGATGCCTGCTGCTTTTCCACAGACCTAAGCTGATTATCTCGGCACAGGCATGTGTCCATTGCCAATGAAACCAGCTGTTCTTTTCCCACCAAACGCCTCTCAGCATTGGACAACCCTCTTCCCAATAAGTATCAGTAACTACTTGCCTTATAATGAGTGAAGAAACCCAAAACAGAATTGACTTGAGGAATTATGTCTTGAAATTCCTTTGCAGAACATTTCAAGTAATGCCTGATTATAAAGTGCAGACATTTGCTCTGCAGCCTGTGGAGGAATCTACATAGCCCAGTCCATAAACTTTGTCAGTTCCCAAGTGTCAGTGCAGCAGTTCTCTGTGTCACTGCTGGTTCTGGCTCTCAGCATCTCCCTCCTGTGGTTTTATGGGAGCCAGGCTATTGGGCAGTGTGCTTGCATGGTTTTGTCCCTAGGATTGGGGAGGTCATTATAAAGGGGGCCAAGAGAGAAGCTAGAGTGGCCAGACCATGACTCTTGAGACGCAGGTAGCTTGTGAGCAGTTCAAGTGCAGCTCCCACATCTGTGCAAAACTGTGATTTGTAGTGCTGGGTGACTGCACTGCCTGGGGGCCTTCTAGGTGGTAGGAATCTCCAAGTGTAGGAAGAAGTCAACCACCACTGGTGAGAGATGCTGAAGGAGATGTCACCATGCATCTCAGGGATGTGGCCATACGCCTGAACAACTCCTGCTCAGCAATTACCGAGTGCTTTGTGTCTCCCTTACGTTGTTTTCTTTTCTGAGTCTGATGGAAAGTGGGAACTGTTGAAGCTCAGGGGTTTTATTGTTTATTCTAAGGGTCTATTAAAACATGGACAGTCTCCTTATTAGGGCTTTGCGTTTTTATCTCAAAGTTCACATGCCAGGATTTGAAACTTTGCTTGTGTTAAATTATGAAGTAGAAAAAACGAGTGCTTAGTTTCCAGCAAGCACTTGTTGCTAAGACTTTACTGACAACAGTTTGAGCATACTTCTGCCGACACTCTT
The DNA here is from genome assembly GCA_020746105.1 of Trogon surrucura. Lineage (NCBI taxonomy): Eukaryota > Metazoa > Chordata > Aves > Trogoniformes > Trogonidae > Trogon > Trogon surrucura. The sequence continues at coordinate 108,743,079 of CM036618.1, forward strand.
CACGTTTTCCTTGATTCCTGTTCTGTCAGTGGGCCTATGTGGAACCAAACTAGGGTGTGGAGAAGGTGGATGTGGTGCTTGCACTGTTATGATATCCAAATATGATCCTTTTCGGAAGAAAATTCTGTATCCTTTGCAATCGGAACTCTTCAACGAAGAAGTGAAATGGGGACAGATCCAGGTTCTTGACATTTCAGACGTGGTACTATTTAAAACAAAGTTATGTAATATCTGGTTCTGCCAAAACATACTTTTTCACTTTCAGAGCATAAACTCGAAAGGCTGAGAGAAGAAAATATTTTTCCTACAGCATTGCACAGTGCTGATAGAGAACTATTTCACTGTGCCCTGAAATATTTGCACTGACTCTAGCATGCAGGTTATCTCCCTTTTTCTAATTCAGAAAACCTTTATGTTCCTGTCTTGCAATGTAATATAACTTTTTTTCTATGATGACCCAAATGATGATTACTGTGATAAAATGTTTATTGCTGTTCTATTACTTTAATACTCTTGCCTCTGTGTTTCAGCAGATATTTTTTCTCTACTTCTGTTGTTACCTTTAATGTTACTCTGAGACATAAATGTTTGAAGGGTGAAACAATGAAATCAAACAAAAAGGGGGATGGAGAGAGAGGATGAAGCAGAGGGACAGGCCCCAGTTTATTTTTACTGAGAGGAATGGAAAGCACTGAAATCTTGGATGTATTTGGAATAATGCCAGGAGATACTATAATTTAGGATCATCTGACTTAGTGATTCTGCTTAGTAACCTGGGCCTTGAATAGGATATCTTCAGGGACATTATTCTGTTTTGATAGAAATTAAATAAGATAGCTAGTTCCTGTAAGATTTTTGGTAACATTATTCTATTTTACCTTCAGCCTGGACTTTCGGCCTGTGTGTACCATCTATAAACCGCTTCGTAGGTAAAAGTGCCCAGAGCTCTGTGCTCTCATGTAACCTTGCGAATGGGCCAGGCCAGCTGTATAATGTCTTGGTATTTGTAGTCCCCCTCTATAAATTTCTTACATGGATTCCATAGCTTAACATGTAATGAGGATGTTTAAAGTTGTTGTTATTTCTAAGTCAAACCATGTGACACACACTCAGTTTAAATTTCAAGTGATGTTCATGAAAACTTTGGCCAAGTAGGTACTGTAGGATTTGGCTTGTAACTAAAACCTGTGTTACATCTATTTCAGTTCACCTGTTGCATCCAATGCTACAGTTTCTGAGTACTCTTCAGTCCTCCTGCTCCCTTTTCCCTTTGTTGAGCAGCACTGTCAAAAGATATTACCTTAATTTATTATTTTAGCCACCACACTGCCAATGCTTGCCTCTTTCCTGTATGTGCCCTGCATCATGTAGCTGTAACTACTGTTGAAGGGATAGGAAACACAAAATCCAGGCTGCATCCAGCCCAGGTAAGCTATTAATACTGGTAACCTTTAAACCCTCTGTGTTTTCTTCCGCTGTTAATTAATCCTGTTCCAGGGTGTTGGGACCTCCATCATAATGTTCAAACTGGGAGCTGGACTTTACACATGAGTAGCATTTACCTGGGGGAATGATTACATGAAGGAATCAAACTCGTGGGTCAATGCTGTGGCTCTGTTATGCCCTGACAAGTTAACTGGTGCTGTCCTGGCTGAATTGCTGATGCTTTTGTTCTCAGGCTATGTGGCTGTAATTGGTTCATATCCTGGACCAAATCCCAGGAACTGGGGAGATTGATGTTGTCATGAAAAAACCTACATACTGACTTGGAGCCAGGAAATCTGAGCTAGGTTTTGGCTTTCCTATGACCTTCCATGAATGACCTTATTTTCTCATGCTGCATAGTTAGGGACCTTCCCTGCAGTGGTGCAGTGAGGCTTGGTTCAGCAACGTTTCTAGAGTCCCAAAATATTCTTTGTGGGGAGGAGTGATGGGAACGTGAAGCCTTCTAGCAAGATGTTGTAGTGCGCTTTTTATGGAAGAAAAGCTGCTTCAGCTTTGCCAGAGACACTGCTCCTTTAAGGGAAACTGTGATTCATCTCAGTTTGTACAGTGGATAGGATTTGTGCCAATATCTATCTGAGACAGTAAACAACAAAGTGAAAAATATGTTAGATATGCATGAATGGATGACGGCTAGTCTGACCTTTGTTTGCTTGTCTTTTTTTGCCCTACCTCCCATGAAGATTACACCAGCTAAGCTTTGAAATTCAAACTCGGGTCTATACGGGTAGCCCCAACCTTTCTAGCACAGTAAATATGAAGCACTACTCATCTCATTGGAGGCTTCTAGTTGCCTTCGGTTACGTTGGGAGTTCAAAGCTTAGATGCAGACTTTTCAGAATGTCCTCTTTGAAGTCTGCTTTGCAGATTGTTTGACCATCTCCTCAGGGAACATTTGATGATGGTCTTAGCTCCTCTGGTGAGATTTTTTTTTTTTTTAACAGAGAGGTTTCAGAAACAAGCACAACAATGAACTTGCCTTGATATTATGAGCTGATGGCTGTTGTTACTTTTTCTCAGGAGAGAATAGCAAAGAGTCATGGGTCCCAATGTGGCTTTTGCACTCCAGGCATTGTCATGTCTATGTATACATTGCTTCGGAACAAGCCTGAGCCCAAAATGGAGGACATAGAAGATGCTTTCCAAGGTAATGCTTGTAGCCCTGCAGAGCTGCAACCTATTCTGCTTTCTTTATGCTGGCTTCACCAAATCAAATGAAAGTGTTAAAAGTACCTTATTGTTGCGTTAAGAACTAGTTTTTCTGCTAGGAAGCTGGCCAGGTACTATGAAGTGAACAAAAATGACCGGTGGAAAAATCTCTCAGAAGCTCAGTTTTTTATCTTGAAGCAGGGGCAAGTGACCTCAGTCTTTGATTAGAACTCCACTAAGCTTAGCACAGAGGAAAAGGTGGCCGGTCCCTGCAGAACTTTTAAGAGCCCCCACAACTTCTTGTTTAGTCATTGCTGTCACAAGAGCCTGCAGAGGTGACGGAGCATCTGGGCTAGCCAACCTCAAGTAAAGGACCAAGACAGAAATACGCGTGATGGAGTGGGGCAGAATCCAACTGTGAAAATGATCTGAGAGGCTGCTGTTATTACTGAGATTAGAGGTGTTACCGTGCTTCTGGGAGTGAGCTGAGAGGAAATCAGATACGGGAGACAGCAATCTCTTTCTAATTCCCGAGACCGGGTAGTTGGTATACTGATTCGACTCCCACAGCTGAGATAAATGTATGCTGGATAAGACAGATGGAAATTTTTTCTAAATTAATTTTGATTTAAAATTTCAACAAAAGGGATGGTGAGAATGTTGTAAAATTACTAATGAAATTTTCCTCGTCTAAGTTTTTTCATTAGCTTTACCTAGATTTGACAAGCTTTTGTCAGAAACAATAAAATGTTCTAAAAGAAAAGTTCTCTGTCAAACAACGCTAAATCTTTATCCTTTTGCTCTGGTAATGCAGGGAACTTGTGTCGGTGTACAGGGTACAGACCTATTCTGGAAGGATACAGGACATTTGCTAAAGTAAGTGGCTTCAGATAATGTTTAAAAAAACCTGGAAGGCTGCCTGTCTTTCTCTCTGTTACTAAAATACACCATGAGCTGAAATGGGGCTGAACACACATGCTACAACAACCAGCTCCAGCTGTTGACCCCTTCGTATGTGCTTCATGCATTAATAATGCAGGAAGACCAACTCCTTTACTCCAGTTGCTGGAAGTGGAGCACTTTAATAGGATCCACCTGATGGTCTCTTTTTGGATCACAGGTTATCAGACTTCGTAATTCTTTTCTGTAAGTCTCTGAAAAACTTGACATCTCTGCATAATACAGATTGCAGATGATTCCTAATGTGGAAAAAATTTAAAGGTATGGTGCATGAATAGGGACATACTGCGGGGGAAAGTGAGGAGAAAGTTGCTTTCTGGAACGATCAGCTGCAGAGTTGAAATAGCTCTGGAAGCTGAAGTCACTGTTGTATAGCTCTTGCCCAGAACTCATCTGCTACTTTGGGCGAGATATAAAGCTTTGCCATAAGTTTTCTCTAGTCCCTTTGTTCCTGGAAGACCGCTGGAGACTGTGAAGAAAAATAGGTTGTTAGGTACTTCAGTGATTACTAGCCACTTACAGGGCTACACTGGTATTAAGGATCAAAAGGAAAGAATTTAGAATGCTGCCCATTAATTTCATTTTATTATCCAGAATTACAATCAACAAAAGAGAATACAAGCAGGAGTGATATCCATTACAAATGGTTGATAAACCCAATCAATACAATCTACTTGGATTTCCATCAGGCTTTCAACATTGTCTCACCAAAGGCTTTTAAAGACAATAAGCAGCCATGGGATAAGAGGGAAAATCTCTCTATGGATGAAAGATTGGTTTAAAGGCAGGAAATGGCAGGTAGGAGAAAATGATGGATTTTTGCAATGGAGGGAGGTCACTGGTGGAGTTCTAAGACCTGTGGTGGGAGCACGGCTGTTCCAGACATCCATAAATGAGATGGAAAAAAAGAGGAAGCGCTGAGTAGGCTGGGATGCCTCAGCCTGGAGAAAAAGACATCGGGAATGTGAAGGGGCTCTATGTGGCCCATATAGTGGTTTGTATTGACCTCTGGTAGAGATCTACAAAATTGTGACGGGCAGATTGAATGTGGACAGACATCTGCTGTTTGCTGCCTTTTCCAGCACAAGCGCAAGGTGTCAAGAAATAAAACTCGTAGGAATCAGGCTGAAAACCAAGGCAGATGGTCTGCCATGTACCAGGCAGCTGACCTGTAGAACTCACTAAAAGGTGATGTGGGCACCAAAAACTTTACACAGACTCCAGGGGAGACTGAGCTGGTACTTGGATAGAGAGATAGAAACCACACTGTGCTAAGGTGGTGCCCTGAGCTGAATGGAATTGGATGCTGGTAGAGTACTAGGTATGGTGTTTTATGTGCTTGTGGTGTAGATACTCTTCTCTGAGTATCTCCTCAGGATACAGCTCCAGCTGTATCCGAAGATACTGTCTGAATGGTCAGAGTAGTTCTAAACCAGAACAAGAGGTCTATCGGTAGGCTCCTAGGACATGACCCAGCCATCACACTGCAGGATACTGCCTTTCATTGACAAAGGAAACACTTACTTGCTTGGCACCTTCAATCTCCCATTTCTGCTTTGAATATAATGAATGTGGGACAACTTTCTCTCAGAAGGGAATCAAGTCTGCTTCATTTCCTTGGAATCTGCACATTTTTCTCAGAACAGTTTTTGTCCCTGCAGGACTTGAATTGCTGTGGCAGAGTAGCCAATGGCACTGGATGCTGTCGTAGTGAAAGGGAGAGTAGCATGGTAAGCTCAATTTTTAAAAGCCATAACCTCAATTTGCAATATAGCATTAGAGTTTTAATGTTTTAGTCACCTCTCTGGCTCTGCTGTGGTGCAGATATTCAGAGCCATCTGAGCTGGTTTGAATGTCTGTCTCTTGGAAAAATGTGACTACATATATCTTGGTGAGCATGACTAGCCATCATGACACATTTTACAATAGCCAGCTGGATACATTCCTTCCGAATCTGTGAGGTGCAACACTTTCATGAAATAGCACGGTGACAACTATAAGCAATGCCTTACCAGCTTTTGATACATTGAAGTGCGATCCATCTTTCTGTGAAAATAGATCTTAAAATTAGCTAACTCCCCAGCATGATCTTTCCCAAACTTGGCAGTCCAACGATGAACGAATCACCATTCCAGTAAATTGTACAACTTTTTGGAATATCTGGAGGAAAAAAGTTAATCACATCTCATGTACCGGTTGAGGTACAAACAATGAAGGGATGAAAACAAGGAATTAGGGCGTAAAGTAGTGTGAGTCTCTAAAATGAATTTAGAAAAGAGAGAATATAACGTAATTCTTTGTCAGGAAATTCCAGTGAATTCCCGTGGATTCTTTGTTAGGAAGCATCCCGTGGTGTGTGGAATATTCCAGCAATAAAGACTGCTCTAACTTTTTCTGTCAAAGTAGTTTGTTAATGAAAAATGTTACTGAAAAATTCTGCAATTTAGGGATTGATACAAGGGGAGGAATATATCCTATCAAAGTTGGGGTGTTCTGACTTTTTGTAGAATAGCTGAAGCATGCTTATTTCTTCCTCAGAATGGGGACTGCTGTGGAGGGAAAGCCAATGGTCCAGGCTGCTGCATGAATGGAAAAGAAGACAGTGTGGTAAGGTGCCTCTTGACTACTAGTTTTTTCTCTACTTCTGATGTTTCTAAGTGTTGGCTCCAGCTTGTTCCGTCCCAAATTCCAAGCTTTTTAATTTAGGTGCATTTATGCAAAGCAGTGTGGACTAGTTTATCTTTTTTTCTGGCCTTACCTCAGAAAAGTTACCTTTGATGTCATTAACATGCCAATGTCAAAGTGGTATCACTTTTGATTGATTAAAACCTGTTAGTGTGTTCAGGCTTCTGACCGGACATGCCTTGTGATCAGAAGAATATTACTGAAGAACCTGAAATGCTGGATCGGGTGTCAGGTTTTTGCTGTGTTTGTCATTCTTTGCTCCATGAAATAGAGATTTGTCTAGAAAGAGAAATGACTTAGGGCTGTACATGGATAGCTTTTTCCTCTGCTGTCCAACCATTTGCATCTTCTCTGTCATAGACAATGATGTCCTCCAGCCTGTTCGATTCTTCTGAGTTCCAGCCATTGGACCCTACACAGGAGCCAATCTTCCCACCAGAGTTAATGGTAGGTTAATTAAAAAGAAATAATACGCAGTTCTTTGGTTTCATTGTTCTATACAATGTGCCAGTGCCCAGTGCCCAGTGCCTCTGCCCTGAGGAAATGGCAGCGCAAAATATATCTGCTGAGAAAAGAAGATGCGTGGGCATGAGCATTTCCGTGCCTTATAAAAGGGAAAGCTTTTAAGCCAGGATGGCTTGAAAGATATGCAGGCCAAGTGCCTGCCTCATCTGGCTGCCTTTCCTCTCTGTTTCTCACCACACGTGCCTGCTCTGGGGTTTCCCGTCACTGCCTGTCCATGGGTGGAACAGTTGCTTATATCTAGATTTCTATTTACTATGTCAGGTGTGAACTTCTACATCAAGGAAGAAGTTCTTCCCCATGAGGGTGGTGAGGCACTGGCACAGGTTGCCTAGAGAGGTGGTGGAAGCCCCATCCCTGGAAGTTTTTAAGGGCAGGCTGGAAGGGGCTCTGAGCAGCCTGATCTAGTGGGAGATGTCCTTGCCCATGGCAAAGGGGTTGGAACTAGGTGATCTTTAAGGTCCCTTCCAACCCTGACAATTCTATGATTCTAATTCTATGAAATACAGCCCTATCTAAGCTAATCCTCTTGTGCTCCCTTTATAATATAGGAAGAGAAGTAGGAGCGATGGAGCTATATAAGCTGAATATAAGTTTCAACTAGATGACTTCCTGAAAGCATCAACTTCTCTCCACTCAGTGTAGGAGGAGTATAAATTGTCTGGCTTACACTGACATAAAAAGTTAGGTGAGATTAGTTTCTCTCCATGCTTTGTTCCTGCCTGTTTTTTTGGGGGGGTGTGATTTTCCCCTAGGCAAATGTGTCCCAGCCAGGAATCTAGTCCAGCACATGGCATGTTTACAGCTTCCTTCACATTTAACAAACTGAAATGCAGTTGTTAATTCTACTGCTGTAGCCAGCCTAAATGTGTCATGTGCTACAGCATGAGTAAGTTCTCATAGACCACAGCATGTTTTTAGCTTGAGATAGGTCCTCTTTGTTTCTTCTGTAAGATGTTCTCCTGCCTAAACGTTGATCTGATGTTGCTGGGAAGCAGTCATGTTTGTCTGTTTTCTTCAGTCACTGGATGAAGGAGTTAAAAAGGGAACCAAAATCTTGGAGCTGGTAACTCAAATTCAGCAGTGCTAAGGGCTGACATTTTTACAGTAGGATGAGAATGGGAAAGCTATTAACTCTAAAACTGCTGAAGCTGCAGGCGTCTACCAGAACTTCGGTCCGATGGAGCTTGCTGGCAGAGGTCTTGCTAGGGAGATGTGGCAGGAGGATGCACCTGATGATATCAGGAAGGGAAAACTTTTGTCAGCATGAAAAAGACTCTTGTCACTGCTAGCAGAAGGATGGGGAATGACCAGCTGCCAACAACTGTGTGGATAGCACAGCCATCTGCCAGTAACTTCACTGAGATGGGGCCTGGCCTGGCATAGGCATGGGCAGCATGCAAGCAGGGATTCTTGACTTCATGTAGGGTCTGAGCTCTCTCTGAATTCGCTTTTGCAGACTCAGAGCAACAAACAGCAGAAGCAGATGTGTTTCAAAGGCGAGCGTGTGATGTGGATCCAGCCAACAACTCTCAAGGAATTGGTGGCTCTCAAATCCCAGTACCCCAATGCCAAGCTTGTTGTGGGGAACACAGAAGTGGGTAAGAGGAAGAGCTGATTCTTATGAGCAGCTGGAAAACATTCTGTGGAGTATTTTGTGAGAAAAGTGCAAATGTAAACCTCCTTCATGCCATTGATGTTAAATAACTGCTTAATCTTCAGGTTGTATGTAGGAATAAATCTTCTCTTCAGGTAGATTAATCTCACAGTGAATGTTTTTCCCTGTTCTTTGTTGTTGAGTGAAAAAAAATAAAAGCTTATCTAGACCTTTGAGCTTTTGTGCTAGTTTTGTGGAATTTTGAGAAGAGTGGCACAACGTAAAATGTACTTATAATCAATGAATTCTGTTGTGAAACCTGCTTTTGGCAGGTTTTCAGTAAGTAAACTCTCAAGACTTGAAATCTTACTGTTTTTTCCCTCCCAATATATACTTCTGCAAGCATAAGTGCTGAGGGGGAGACCTCAGAATTATTTAGTGATTCTGTTATCCTAAGGGATTGGTTCAGAAGACAATCCCCAAGCTTTGTATGGTTCATTGTATTCATTGTTCTTTCCTGAAGGATTATGTACAACAATAGCCAGGTTACACAAGTACTGAACAGTGTACCTAAGATTACTGTAAGCCTAGAAAAGAGTCTCTAAAACTTCCCTATGAGAATTCTGCTGTTAGTAGAAAACGGCTTTTAGTCTGGTATGTCTGTGACCTTATATAATCTTTGTAACAGACGGCCAGTGAACGAACTCTTTAGCAGGCCTGCCTCCATTTAATTGGTTAATTTAGGCTGTCACCTGTGTATAACTGAAGGAGTCTTACTTTTCTTTAAGGTATTGAGATGAGGTTAAAGAACCTGTTGTATCCAGTGATAATAGCACCAGCATGGATCTCTGAAATGAATGCCGTTCAGCACACTGAAACAGGTGAGCAAAAAAAAGAGACAGAATGCCTGTGAAGTGAGTGGGGACTCCATGGAATTATGGAGAGGGATATGAAGGAAAATCCCCAGATTAAAAACTGCTTTCTGTATGCATTAATGCCTCTTCCATGCAGGGAATCAAATGAGAGATGTGTAAAAATAATTTGAGAATCAAAGGGGGTTTTCACTGGAAGGTATATTAGACATTTTATCTGTTGGATGCATGGTGTTTTATGTATATTAACTAGGTTAATAGTGGGTTTCAGTGGGCAATGTTTTCATTTAGAAAGATTTTAAAACTAGTAACCGGAGGAAAGATGCTTGATTTGTCAGTCTAAGTGAAGTATTGCATTTATCTTCGTGGTGGAAACAAGTCAACCTTGCAAAGACAAGTAATCAGGACAATGTAGTGCATGTGTCCCAATGCCTGGTGGCATGTTTAGGGCGTGGAAACTGGAGAGGAGTTGGAGTTCGCTTTCCAAATGAAAAACTAATACCTATAGGAGGGCAGTATCACTTATAATACACTGAGGCAACAGGACAGGGTGTTACTGTCATGTCAGAGGCAGTACCATGATGAGCTGTGATTTAAAGGTGAATTTTGTTCTGAGGATGTGATGTTTACAAGCAATGCATGCAAAATAGTGTGACTGAATGTCTTCTCTAAACTGTGCTGTCTAAGTAAACTCAGTGGCATCTAAGCTTTGTAGACCCAGTTCTAACCATAATCCTGCGCCTTGACTTTTGGGAGAACAACGCTTCATTTGTTCATTTACAGGGATCACCTTTGGCGCTGCCTGTACCCTGCACTCGGTAGAGGAGGTGCTGAGAAAAGTGGTGGCAGAGCTTCCTCCTTACAAAACAGAGGTCTTCCAGGCTGTCCTGGAACAGCTGCGGTGGTTTGCAGGGCCACAGATCAGGAATGTTGCTGTAAGTGACTCAGGAGCATCAGGGACTGGAATTAAAAGCTGTCTGAGGAGCTGGCCTGCCTCATGCAATGTCTTGTGCTTCTCACACGATAACATTTGCAAACTTAGGCAAAGAATCTAGTACACATAAACCAGCCTCAGGAACTGATAGCAACATGGGTCTTGGGTGGTATCTGTTGGGTATCACAGGTTTAGCAAGCAAGGGGAACGTGGTCTTTCATTACGCTTATCAGGGCAAGTGGGGGAAACTGTAGTGAGATTTGACTAATTTAACAAAAATGTAGTTAGTGCTGGACAAACTCCAAAGAAGCGGATGTGTAGATTTTTGAGAGCACAACTATAGCAGTCATAGTGTTAATGATCTGGCGAATCTTCCTCTATTTTTAATGGGAAAGAGGAGGTGAGTCTAGTGTGTTCAAACTTCATATACTAAAAGAAAAAACACCAAGCCAGCAGATGACCCAGTGTACCAAAACAAAATTTTGTTACAAAAGATACTGTGCCATACATCTGCATTGCAGCCAAAAGCCTTGGGTTTCTGAATGTTGCTGAAGAGATAATTTACACTTTCATGGATCTTCCCTTAATTACAGCTACAGTGATTGTACTTTGACATCGTTCAACATAGGTAGCTTAACCATAAGTTATTTTTGATGCATTGCCTGAAGACTGTTCCTAAAATTATTTCAGGCAAGTGTTACTATTGACTGGATTTCATGGGGTTTACATTTTCCCACTTCATTAAAAGCCTACAATTGCTGAATGCACAAAAAGAATGTATCAAAGCAAACTCAAGCTGAGATAACCTCTAGTGCACTGTGTATGGAGTAATGGAGGGTTATAAGATGTTATGGCTGTATCTTCACATTTTTAATATTTATCTGATGCACATATTATCACTCTAGGCTATTGGTGGCAACATAATGACGGCAAGCCCGATTTCTGACTTAAATCCTGTGTTAATGGCAAGTGGAAGCAAACTGACTCTGGTATCAAAAGGTAAGTGATGTTTTCTTGTGGCACTGAGGGGAGTGAGGCAGTCAACAGTCCTCTGCCATGGATTGTTAGGTCAGGTCAGAACTTGAAAGTGCAAGTTAACATTATGTAAAACAGGCTTAGGCTTAGTCTGAGTCTTCAGGGGTTTTGCCCTTTCAGAGGCTGAAGTCCTAGGCCTAGACCTAGGGTTGGCTTCCTAAAGAATTTTGAGCTTCTGTGCCTGAATGAATGTCTGGTACTGTATATGTACTTGCAGAAAAGTCCTTGTGAAGAGCTGGTTGAAGATGCCTATTCATGAAAAACAATAGGCATGAAATTGTTTCTGTCACTATCATACTTCAATCCGTGTGAATTTTTCAGATAAAGATTGAAACTTTTGTTTTTGATGAAAGAAGCCAAATGTCTCAATTTGTATTTGCTCTTAGGAAGAAGTTTTTTGAAATAGGAACCTTGAAGTAAGTGGACTGTCTGATCAGTGGTTTTCTCTTGTACTGGTTTGTTTTCAAGCTAAGGAAAGGAGGAAGAAAGAACTACCTTAGGATGTTGGGAACCAATTCACCTGGAGGCTCATCTTGAATTAGATAGAGGAGGGGGGTCTCTTTGATCACTTGCTGTGTAAATAAAATTTTGTATGTAGGCAGAAGCTGTCATAGATTCCATAAGGACCAAAGTAAACCCGAGAAAATCCTTTCTGATTTGGTGAAAGAGGGTGAAAAAACCCAACCTAATATCATATCAAGAGTGATTTGCGTAGATTGAAGGCTCTTTCACACATATACTATTGTCATTCTTCATCTGAGTTATTCTTTCATCTACCATTGATCTCTCCTTGCTCTACAGAGGGCAAAAGGACTGTTGTGATGAATGAAAAGTTTTTCACCGGATACAGAAAGACAATAGTTAAGCCTGAAGAAATACTTCTCTCTGTTGAAATACCCTACAGCAAGAAGGTAAGCTTGTAGAAAAAGACTTCAATGTCTGTGGAACTAAAATTCTGAGCATTACTTTCAACGCTAGGCACTTTTTTTTTCCTTGGGGTCTGACCTTCAAATGCTAAGTTGTCCCAAGTGGACCAGGGAGCAAGTGGATTACATGGTGAAAGTCTAGCAGTATACTTGTTTTGACAAGCAAGGGGAACTGAGCTCTCTGATAAAGTATGGTTAGCCCAATAAGTTTTCTAGGGCAAGAAACACAAAATTCACTTTGTCTGTAGCTTTTTGAGCGTATTTGGTAATGATGAAAAGTGACAAAGTGATGTTGCCGGAGGTCTAACTTCTGTTTGCAAAATAGTACAGCAAAGATGCTAGCAGTTCCTGAAGAGAAGTTAAGGTTCCCAAGGTTCCTGCTTCATTTCTATGAACTGAAATGGGGAAAGAAGTGGGAAAAAATGTGTACAGATAAGAGGGAAGTTCAGTTTCTGCATCCTTGCCTTGCAAGACTGAAACCACAAAGACATTATTAGGGCATTTTGGCAATTTGGACTTGAAACTTCAAATGAGCCTGCAAATCTTCCTTTGAATAGAGCAATGAATGCTTCTCTTCTGTACCAGTATGAACCATAACTGATTCAGAGTGTCTAAGAGCTAAAATTTTTTTCCCTTTAGGGATGAGAACATGAGACTTAATTTTATGGCTGTGAAGGTTTTAGTGATTGAGGCTACAAGTTATAAGACGCAAGAATTCACAGCGTAGTGACACATTATCTTTATAAATGGAAACCACTGATTTATTTGAAATACCATCATATTACGGGATAGAACCAATAAAGCACAGATTTATAGAATGGCTTGAGTTGGAAGGGACCTTAAAGATCATCTGGTTCCAACCCCCCTGCCATGGCCAGGGACAACTCCCACTAGACCAGGTTGCTCGAAGCCTTATCCAGCCTGGTCTATCCTCTCTTATTTTTGTATCTAACTATTAAAGGAATACAGCAACTTCATTTATGGTGTTTTTCCATCTATTCCTTTGATTTTGTGTTAATTGTAAAAGCACTGCTTTTTGCGAAAATGAGAAACATGCTTGAGGTAGTCAAGGGAAAACACCATGTTCCTCCATCTGTATGACAGTCATACGGCAATTTCACAAAACAAACGTTTACCAGCAGGGCAGTGGCTTCATCCCTAGGTAATACGCAGCTCATTGATCTGAAAAACTAAAACAACTTTTGAACTCTCTACTTCATGGTTTCTTGGCTGATCTTTACTCATAAACATGAAGTCAGGGAGATTAAAGTTCTCCAGGGAATGCCTGAAGGTGCTGGCATGTGGCAGGCAAAGTCTTCTGGAACTGTGATTTCCTCGCAACTGGAGGCAGAGCTGCGTCAGCACACCGCTAGATGAAATTTTTTGGTTTATGTTTGTTTAAAAGGGATCTTACCCCTTATATTGATGTGACGTCACCCCAAGGATAAGACAGGCCAAACAACAGCAAGAACTAAAGAAGTTTAGCACTTTACATGAATCAGTATTTCTGTGGATGGACTGAGCTCAGGGGAGGCTTTTCACAGGGAAGCTGTTAAGGGAGAGGAGGTAGCACCTTTTTGTCCTGCTAGTTTGTGTGTCTGATATTTAAGATACTCAGGAAATAAAGGGGTTTTTGAGTCTATACTTGTAAGGGGATTGCAGTGAGCAAGGACAGTATTTAGAAAATGAAACAACTCACTGGATTAAAGATAAAATATGAACAGATTCCAGAAAAGAAAACTGCTTAGCTTTTTGTGTATAACAAGGCATTCCTAGAATAGGACATACCCCTATTTAACAACACTCTCTTCTGGACTATAAAAACATTCCTTGTGTTTCTCATAATGTTCACAAATGTTATGCACCACTTGCATTATTACTCACTTAGTGACAATCAGTTTTTCACGTCCTTTCCTTTGCATACATCTTTCTCCGTCACATTTGTCACTGTTACTTAATTTTTGTGATAATACTATTCTGTATCACATAAACATTAGCTGGTTTTCGAATCGAAAAAGCCTGACAACACAGTGCTTACGTATTTCTACATTTGGAAAACAATTTTAACCTACTGTTTGCCATTGTAGGCTCATATTATCACAGTTTTGTCCTAAAGAGGCAGAAAGCAATCAGGAAGCCTTAAGTCATCCTTTACATTGGTATCCTCCAAGTTTCATCCATTATTGATCTGTATATTCGTTGGTGGTGGACTGAAAAAATTGACATGGAAACAATGTTTTTTTTCAGTCATGAATATTGCCTATGAGTCTTTTAGAGCCTGTGGATTTCTTAATGTGCTCATTCCTGGTGTTGCATTATAGAATTGTTTAGGTTGAAAAAGACCTTTAAGATCACTGAACCTAAGCATTAACCTGGCAATGCCAGGTCCACCACTAAACCATGTCCCTAAGCACCTCATCTACAGATCTTTTAAATGCCTCTTGTCCAGAATGTGAGACTAATCTAGGTCCCTAATATGCAGCCCTTAAAAGTAAGGGTTGCTTGTTTTTCTTGTGAGAATAACTAACACCTAGAAACTTTCATTGGGATAGTTTAGGGGAGATATGCGCAGTTGCTTTACAGAAAGGTAGGGCAGACACGGGCAGCCAATGCGATGGCTACCTTACCTACACTCCTAGTGAGGAGGAAGAGCGAGTGCCCTTTCTCCCTCAGGACTCTGTACCAAGAAAAGTAGGGTGTCTTGTGAGGAGTGAAGGCAAATATTGCCCTCTTGTTGCAGTCATGTTATTGGAAGTCTTCTCCGAAGTGTGCAGTAAAAGGAGAGGTGGATTTTTCTCCTCTTTGAATGCTAAGTGGCTTAACTAGCAGAGTGACAGAACGTCCTCACTGGGAGGGTGCTATTGATGCTCCTCTGCTATTATCTGCTGGGCGCCCACTAATTACTTGAATTCAGGAAATGAAACAGACCTTTCCGTTCTATCTCCACTAACAAGTTCTTGGTGCACAAAAGGGGCCTCTTGTGAAACTGCTCTCATTGCCAATAAGAGAGGAATTGCTCTTTGCAATAATGGAAGAATTGCTGTCCGCCTCTGATTAGAAATAATTAATGGAACAGATTGCTGTGCTGTGCAGAGTCACTCGGCTAAGCTATCAGAGAAGAAATTTGGCAGAAAACTCTCCAGAGGAGCTGTGCAAAGACATCGGATCTGATTCCTCTCTTAGTTTGTGGGATGCCTGAACAGAAATTTGTCATAGTCTGCAGGACAGGCCAGGGGAAAAACTGGCTGCACTGTGACTACAGGGTGACACCATCACTGTGTATACTGGTAGAGTGTCAGTCTCGCATTTACTGCCACTAATCATACAAGAGCTGCTGAGTTTTGTGAGTTGGAGTTGCTGGTGCATCTAAAAGAGTTTTCTTGCTCTGTGGAGGCCATCAACAGAGGATTCAGGATAGTTACTGAGAATTATGTTTGCAGTAACAGATTGGAATTGTCTTATATTAATTAATTTGGTCTATTCTAGAACTGTGACACATTCATGATTATTGATTTCAGTTCTTGCAGAGTTCAAAGACTTCTGAATGGAAGCGGTTTGGGATATAAGTTTTACTGATAAGGCTTTTGGCTTAGCAGCCTGGGAGAAAGAAAAAGCTGTGGAGGAAATTGTTTATACACAAAAAACCTGTCTTTGTTCTTACTCTCAAGATGTGGAAAAAATGTGTTAGGTATGAGCAGATCTCTGTCAAAGCTCATTTCCCACACAGACCTAGGTTGACTATTAACTACTGATCCTAATACATTAGAATTAATCATTGAAAATGTGAAAAATCATTGAATCACATGAAAATATACAGTGCTGCCTAGACAAACATGTTCTGCTTGGCCCTGCAAGATAAATCATCCATTCCCTGGAATAGCACACCCATGTAGAGAGAGGTTAACAGCTTGTCCATATTTATACTTCGGAGCATACTACGGTAGAGAATAAAGAAATATTTTCCTGTTTTCTAGGGTGAATATTTCTCAGCTTTCAAGCAGGCTTCTCGTCGAGAAGACGACATTGCGATTGTGACCTGTGGGATGAGAGTCCTGTTCCAGGACGGCACGAGCCGAGTGGAGGAGATAAAACTCAGCTATGGGGGAATGGCTCCTACAACTGTCCTGGCACTAAAAACTTGCCAGGAGCTCACTGGCAGGTGGGAGTTTTCCTATGATAGAAAGGCTGTATAATTAAATGGTGCTGATTTTTACAGGAGCAGTTCCAATATGCTAGATCCTCTCTGATAGTACACACAAGGAGAAAGGGGAAGAAGTGCAGCTGCACTTCTGCAGCAGTCTGCGTTCTGTGTGATGCCTTGCCAGTGCTCCTTATCCTCAAAGATCCATGTCAGTCTCTCAGCCGTTTCCTTGCTATGTTCACTCATCTGTTGAAGTGGGCAGAAGCTAGATGTGAGCATGACCTACAAAACTGATTTTCTTTCAAACTGGAGTGAGAAATCTGCACTTTTACAATTTAGTAGCTTTGTCATGTTTAGAAAAGATGGCACGTGCCTGAGATGAGAGCAAAGCTGACACATACAATGTAAATGGAGGTGGAACAGGTGGCTTCTGCCTGAGAACTTGCGGGGCTGCCATGTCAGAAGAGTTAGTGTGCCCTGGTGATATTTTGGGCTAAGCAAAGGCTCTGTGCCACCTTTGTTCAATGCAGAGACTGGAATGAGAAGCTGCTGCAGGATGCCTGCCGCTCGCTGGCGGGTGAAATGGATCTGTCTCCTTCTGCACCTGGTGGGATGGTGGATTTCCGACGCACGCTCACGCTCAGCTTCTTCTTCAAGTTCTACCTGACGGTCCTTCAGAAACTGAGCAAGAACCAGAAAGGCACTGTGAGTGCTGCTAAGGAAGGCAGATTTGGGGAAGGAGGGGCTGTATGGGCTGTCTTGGTGGGGAAGGCTTGGGGAGGGTTTAGATTCAAGCAGAATCGTTCCTGGTAACAAACTCACGTTACAATAGCTACTAGAGCTACTCTACCTTCATGACAGTGACTAGTTTATCTTCCCACTTGCTACTTCATGGCATCCCCACCATGTTGTGGAAGGATGCTGATCTGTAGATTCCAGGGAGAATTCCTGGACTTCTCCTCTTTGTTGCATTACAGCTGCTCTGGTGGGTCTGTGGCTATTGTTTGCACAGAGCCTGGGCCCTGTTTGCCTTTCACTTGGTGAAAGATGAATTATCTTCACTAGAGGATGGACAATGGAAAACGGCCTGGTCTACTGGGGAATGTGAGAAAGGGGCTTGCAGGGAAGATGATTGTTCTTTAATATGTCTCTGGCAGAACAATCTGTGTGAGCCCGTCCCCTCGAACTACATCAGTGCTACAGAGCTGTTTCACAAAGATCCCATTGCAAACGCCCAACTCTTCCAAGTAAGTAGCAGTGCCTGCATGACATAGACCCAGGCTGTTCTGTATCTCAGACTGTACTTCTTGTCTTGTCTTCCTATGAGTACGGGCAATACATGAACTTATATAATGCCATTCCTGAGGCTTGTCTTTGAGTCTCGGTCCCTTTCTTGCTTTAGGATACACTGTTCTTTCCTGTCATTGCCCAAGACTATTGCTGATGTGCACAGCTTCAGAAAAATCACTGTGGGTAGCGCTTTCCTCTTGCTACCAGCTCCGTATCCAAACTTACATTGCCCTTCTGCTTTCTCTGGTTACAGCCTGCCTTTCTTTATATCTCTCAGGCTTCAGATTCATGATGTATCTTCTTTATTTCTCTGTTAATAACCTGTTCTCTTTGGCTTTGAGAGTAGAGACTAGTTTCAGAACTTGAACCTTTTATGCCAGCTGTCACATCAAAGCCTTCTCTTTCACAGCAGTTTCAAAACTCCTTTCACTTCATTCTCTGTAGCCTCCTCTGTGTAGCCACACCATCTTGCTGACCTTCCTTTCTCACAGGACTGAGACCCTATCCCATTCCCTGTTTCACTAGAATGTCTCACGGTACCTTTTGCTCTCCCATCAACGCTTCTGTCCCCTGCAGTCTAAGCAGCACTAGTAGTCAGTCCTGTGTTTTACTCCAGGAAGTGCCCAGGGGGCAGGCAATTGAAGATATGGTGGGCCGGCCTCTGATGCACGTTTCGGCAGCCAAACAAGCGTGTGGAGAAGCTGTTTACTGCGACGACATCCCTCACTACGAGAATGAGCTATATCTAACACTGGTGACCAGCACCAAAGCCCACGCTAAAATCCTGTAAGTGTTGCTTCTGAGTTTCAGTTGTTGGAAGCATCCAGTGCCTGGTGGCTTAGAAAACACTGACCTGTCAAGTTGCAGGGAAAAGCTTTTGCATTAGTGGGAACTCCAGTTCATTGCACGTCGCTACATGGAGGCAAGCTGTATGTGTGACGGCTCCTTTGCAAGTCTGCGTCAGTGGGAATATGAGAGTATTAACACCAAACTCAGAGCTTTGCTGAAGCACGAAATGCTCAGCCCTAGGCAACCTTCTTGCGTGTCCTCTTATACTCAAGCACGCAGGATTAGGAGCTGGGTAGGAGAGCACCACGATGTCTGAGGATATGCCATTTTTATCACTAACCAGAGCATGCAACTTGAACGTGCTTTTTGCTATCTGCCTAAAATTGTAGGTTGTAACATGCAGTTCCACCACAGTGCTCCTGCTGTTGAGTCAGCTGTGTGTGGCCTGTCTTTTGCTTTATGCCTTGCACCGTGCTTGCTTGCACTGAATATGATTAAGCCCTTTGCATAACACTCCTATGTGAGTTAGCTTCAGCTATTAGGTGTAGACCTATTTGTGCTTGGCTGTTGCAAGGTGGATAGGTCAGTATTTGACATTATAGCTGTCTCTGAAAACATCTTGTCAATACACAGGGCATGACTGATGCATAATTTATAAGAATAGTGACTAACCAACTCTAAACCACCTATCCTGGCGGGTAACGGCATCTACATTCTCTTATGAGTTTTAAAGCTGTTATATTGCAGAACTGACTGCCCCACCCACTCCAATCCCTAATTGTGCTTACATTGTGGTGGCTCTGCAGGCTCTCATCTGCCCTCAGTGGCTCTGATGTGGGGCACCCTGCGTTACCTTGCCTCGTGTCACCCGCAGTAGCCTCGCGATGTGCTGTTCTTTCCTTAGGCAACTCTCTCTTGTCGGTTTAAGCTTCCTGCCTGGAGGTTTCCCACAGTGGCAGCATGGTGGTCATGGATACATAGATGTAGTAGTTGACTCCCAGATTATGAAGGAAATTGCTCTGTCATCATAGTTAAATCTTAGGTGTTGCAATGTGGTCATTGATAAGTGCTGCAAGCGCATGAGTACTGTGGCTACTACCAGCGCAAGATGGGGCAATAAAGCATCAGGCCTGTGACCACAATAGTCAGCATTTTTCTAGAGGTTGCTCTTGCATTTGCTTTGCACACTCATGTTTCAAGCTGTGAGCTTGTATTGTTCTGTTGAGGAAGTAGCAGAATATTTAATCGGGCGACAGAAGCGTCTCAGCCTG
Organism: Trogon surrucura; assembly: GCA_020746105.1. Taxonomy (NCBI): domain Eukaryota; kingdom Metazoa; phylum Chordata; class Aves; order Trogoniformes; family Trogonidae; genus Trogon; species Trogon surrucura. Next base: position 108,762,753 of record CM036618.1, read on the forward strand.
TGATTTTGTTGGTCAAAATATTGGCTGTGAAAACTGCCACTTCACCTGAGTCAGCTTTTAACCACAAAGTGTAAATTAGAAATCATCTGCCTCTGTATTTCCAGCTAAGGAAAACTGTCAGGGGATTGTTTCTGAGGCATTACTGCAGAAGCACGGGAAAGTGAACTTTCCAAAGAAAAACAGCATTGTCCTCAGGTCCTGCTGTGTAAGAGTTCATGTGGGAAAGTCCATTCACACATTTAATGTCTCTTTAAAAAAAAGTCAGTGGCTCACTGAGATGCATAAACAACTACTTTCAGGCACAGTTTGTGTCAGAGTTTTAGGAATCTAAACAAGAATGCTAAAAAAAATTGCAGCAATTTACAGAAGACAATAAATCATTCAGTTAGCAGAAACAAAGCCACAGCTTTTCTATTCACAACAGTTCCCTTTTATAGCCAGACAATTACATAGGCAATGTGCAAAATATTGCAAAAGGAGCTTGAAAGTCCTTTGTAATCCATTTTTTATAAAATGCTCCACATGAAAATTAAATTATATTGCACTTTTCCAGTTACTTTCTTTCCTGCTTGTCACTTAGTTTTAGCTTTGTACGTGATCCAAACAGACAAGCATTTTGGTTAGATACCTCTTTTGCTGATTACCACAGAAGCCTTTCATGAAGCTTTTTGTCTTTTGGAGCATCATTTCTTTCGCATCCTTTTAAATACCTTTCAGCTTCCTTGTGATTGATACTCAACAACTTCTCTCTGACTCTCAGGTGGATTTTTCTCCAGAGGTGAACCCACAGTAGATGATACGTGTCTGCAGTAAAATTTCGTGTTTATCATTAGACAGAAATCTTGCCTTCACAGAATCACAGCAGCTAAGACAATAGCTGTAGCCTACTAGTGCTAATGTCAATCTGTCTTTGGTAAAGGATGTTGAGGCATCTTTTAGTACACATGATGACTGGATCAAGTTCAGATATGTCTTAGGGAAAAGATGCTTGATACAGTATAGTCCAAGGAAGCAGACTGATGATCAGACTCACAGTCAAGATTCATATCATCATATAGATCCCAAAGGATTTTAATCTAATATGTTGAACTTTCTGTCTTGGTCTCATGATATTTATTTGACAAACTCCTCTCTTGTACAGCCAGCCTTCAGGAAATCAGGCCTGAAAATGTATTGTTATCTAATACGCACTGTGAAAAAAAAAAGAGAAATAATAATGCTCCCTCTCGTCCTTTTTTAATTTAGCTCTGTAGATGCATCTGAAGCACAGAGTGTTCCTGGGTTTGTGTGTTATGTCTCCGCCAACGATGTTCCTGGCAGTAATATCACTGGCATCGCTAATGATGAGACCGTCTTTGCTAAGGATGTGGTATGTGGTTAAAAATATCATTTTTCAATCATATTGCTCAGGACATAAGATTACTTGTATTGTCCAGTGAAGTCCTTAAGTTATACATATATAAATCCTAACTGCACTGGAGTCAATAGAAATCTGGGTGCCAAATTCAATAAGGCCTGAGTCCTGTGCCCCGCACTGTTCTCCTCTAAGCTGCAGGCCACTGGGACAGGCTCGCTCAGTTATGGTCCAAAACTGTTTGTCATCATTTTCCCTTGATCAGTTTTAAATAGATCGCTCTCAACATACAGATGAAAAACTGCACGAAAGGAGTAGATGAAGAAAATTACCACGAACCTCTCAGTTATGTCACATATACACACCAAATGACGGTGGGTCCTAATCTCTGCCGTAGGTCACTTGTGTTGGTCACATCATTGGTGCAGTTCTTGCAGATACACAGGAACATTCCAGAAGAGCGGCTAAAGCTGTGAAGATTAAGTATGAGGAGCTCAAACCTATTGTGACAATTCAGGTAAGATGGCTCAGATCTGCTTCAGCAGTTAACTTGGGATCTCCTGATGTCTGGTTAACTTCTACTCTCACACATGTGGTTACTTAGCCACAGGTTTTGTTAGTCTTTATGGGTGCAGCAGGATATGGATAGAATGGATAATTTTTATATTTAAATATAAAGAGGACACACCTTTGATGTGGTACTGATTGGGAGTACATTAACTTGTTCTGTGTTATTTAAAGCTGAAACAAATAAAGAGAATTCTGGTAGATGTACTGTGCTCAGCACAAACCTGTTTAACAAGGTTACTGTCAGTTACATCTCCTACCCACTGGTGCTTGCTTTCAGTATTCTCTGGTGTGACCCTGCTGGCTTCACTGGTGTTCATTTGTTCCTCATTCACTGATTTATAACGTTCAATAATAGGGGATGAAAACATCTCCTGGAGCTCTGTCACTGCACTGCTGCTCTGAGGTTTCTGCAGACCACTTGTCTAGTTTCTAAGCTGATGAAGTTAATTTTCAGGAGTTCACTCTCCACAGTGAACATTTCCACTGACTGCATGAACACAACCCTCGAGTGGCTTTTCTCAAAGCTGAAGAAATCAATGTAAACAATTTGTGATCACTTCATGCTTCTTTTTTTTTTTTTTAACTAGAAGACTTGCTGACAAGATTTCCCTATGTGACAGTAAAAGCAAATTATAGTATCTAATACGGCAGTCACATTTAGAAATGAGAAAAAAAAATCGTTATATGAAGCTGTTCTTATTGGGGAGAAATTAGAACCATGGGAATAAAATTAATTTTTTTAATGGTCAGTGTTTCATACTATGTGTTTTGTAATGGGATCTGTATTCATGCAAATACAAAGAGCGTGTGCATTGTCTAGTACAGTACAGACATTGGTACTGCCATCCGCGAACAGAGGTTTGGGTTTGTTTGTATGATTTGTGGGTTCACAAACAACGTGTGAGAACTTTTTCCTTTTCTAAGGCTTCTAGTTGTTTATGTAACTGGGGAAGACAATACTGGAGGCAAAAATGTGCTGATTTTTGTTGGTTTTGTTGTTTGGTCATTCTGTGGGGTTTTCTTCAGTACAGAAAGCTTCAGTTTTGGCACAAGTAAAATGTGTTCGTAAAAATTCCCATAGAAAGATTGTTGTACATTAGAAGTGAACTATTTCTGCGGAAGTTCTCACCCTGTCTGAGAAATTTAGTTTTCTTCTTCTTCTGTCTCTTTTTTTTCCCTTTTTTTCTTTTTTTTCTCCTCTCTCTTTTCTCCTTTTCTTTTTCCCCCTGCCTCCTGGGCCACCGACTGTAGTTAACATAAGTTGTAATTCACAGCTCTGATAGCTACAGACCTTGAGGCTCTGGGTCTATAATATAAAATGGGTCACAAGGAGCAGTCTGAGATTGTCCAATTATGATGTTTATTGTGAAATTACTGTTGCCAAAATTTTTTTTTTACTGCTTTAAGTCAAGTCACTCGGCTATTACCATAGTTAGTGTCCCTGTAAGTTCCTGTGATTTTTATCTTGGGCATTTCTTCTTTAGTAAGAGGAAGCTTTGTTTTCACTCCATGTCCACAAAAATTTCATTGTGTCATTATGTTCCTAGGAAGCTATTGAGAAACAATCCTTTCTTAAGCCTATAAAGAGGATTAAGAAGGGAGATGTCAAGAAAGGTTTTGAAGAATCTGATCACATTTTAGAAGGTAAGAATAAGCATTAATATGATAATTTATGCCAAAATAAGCCAAGCTATCAGCTTCCTTTTATGCATAAGATATTGAACTCATGAAGGTAAGGCTTGTGGGACTAAATTAATTTCATATTAAGTGTCAACTGTTTATATACAAATAGCTGGTGAAAGATTTAATTTCAATTTCAAGCAGACTTGGATTCTCCCAGCTGTGCCCCTGTAAACACTCTCTTCTAATGTAAGGGCACATTTTTCCTAAGCAAATATTCTACAAAGTAATTATTTTTTTTTTCCTGAAATGTATGCATACAGGAGTTTCTCCCTGTCCAGACATAGTCTGGTCTGAATCTCCTAGACAGTCAATGTCCTTTAACCTACTGGGACAATCTGCCAACTTTGGTGCCTGTAGGTATCTTGAAGAACATGGCACTGCCCTGTAACACTTTCTCAACATTGATTGTTCGTCTGCCTTTGAGGCTATTTTTTTTTTTTTTGGTGTGCTTCTTGATTTCTTTCAGCTGGAGTCTGCCAAGGGGGTTGTAGAGACATGGGTAAACATAGCAATTATCAACAGCTGTTTAAAACCAATATGAGTTTGGAGGGGGGAGTGCCAGAGCTGTGAACTACAATACTCTGTCAGACACGTGCCATTGCTCTGTGTATGTGTCTCTGATCAATAGCTCCCAAGAGGAAGAGTCTCAAATGTCAAACCTTTGGACAACTATGTATTTTTATCAATAAGAAGTTGTTGTACCCCTCTCACAGGGCTGAGCAAGAAGTTAGATCATTTACAGACACAAATGCTAGTGTGAACTTCTCCGAGTACTAATTTTCATGGCAGCTTACTAGACCAGGGCCATGACCGAGAAAGGAGGTTAATTCTGACATTTAACAGTGTGTAGCATGACTGGATATTGTACCCTTAGCGCTACCAAGTAAGATGTCCTTGGAAAGAGCCACATGCAGTGACAGAGAGCTGATGCCCAGTTAGATCTTCTTAAGGCATTTTGAGTTTCTAATTTTGTTCCTCTGTTTTGAAGCCAGTAACCTTGTATTTGATCTGCTCAGCTAGACTATACTTGATTTATTTTTATCCTTCATCTCAGCGGTGTTATCAGCGCAGCCTGAAAGGCACCAAACACTGCATCTTAAGAAATGCTGAGTCAAAGGCATGGCATGTGGGCTTATTTTTGAAATGTCAACCACTTTTGTGTTTTGGACTGAAGATTTCTAGAAAGTGGAGGGAGGGGTTTTTTTGTGCTTTTCTTCTTCTGTGTGCTTTTATTTTATTATTTTTTTAAAAAATGTCAAACCAGAAGTGTCAAATTTAGAGCTAGGGATATCCAGTGCAAAGGGCACTTAAAAAATTCAAAATTGTCAAAAGGGCAGTAGCTTGCAGGCAGCATGATGGGACACACCTTATACCACTAGACACACCCTATCTTTGGGGCCTTTCTTTCAATTTTCTAGGAGAGATGTACCTTGGCGGGCAGGAGCATTTCTACCTGGAAACTCACTGTACTTTGGCTGTGCCAAAGGGGGAAGATGGTGAGATGGAACTCTTTGTGTCGACCCAAAACCCAACAAAGACACAGGTACTGTTTCATTGAGCTGCCTACCTAAAAGGCATTTGTTTCTCGATATCAGACTAGTTAATTCCTTGTTTTACAGTTGGCCCTATCTGTTCTTGAAAAAAATACCTCAGCACATAGGCTTAGAGTTGGATATGGGATCTAAAGTCCGTGTCTGTCCTACCAGTGTCCTGAATCTGCCTCTGGGTGACAGAGACATTTATGTTGGCAGCACATCTTTGTCACCAGGCATTGCATGCTTAACCCTTTCTGGAGAGGGTGCCAGCTGGTCAGTAGGCATAGCTATTGAATGACATTGGCTATTGAACAACATATTGAAAGAGAGGTGATGTAAACATTGACTACACGTGCATCAACTCTGCCATCTTGTGAGACAGACTACTGGCACTACGAGGTGTCTTTGGCCTGTTTACTGACTCACCGAGACTGTCCAAAGGTCTCACAACAGAGCAAGGAGAATGGACAGAGTGGTATGGACATCAAACCCTGTGATAAATGGAACCTACATCTTAGTAAGCTCATCTCATGACATTCTCTTCCTGAATCTGGTGCTGTCTGCTGAGACACGTTGTACCTTCCCACCCAAGAGATTAAATATTGGGCTTACTGGTTCCAATTGCATCAAATCCAATTGCAGGGCAATAGGAGTATTTGCACTGTTGCAATGGTTGCAGAAAGGTGCTGTGTTGGTATCTAGTTCTTAAGACCAGCTCAGCTCTGTACATGTTCTGCTGTTCTGTTTTTCCTTTAGGAGTTTACTGCTAATGCATTGGGAGTCCCTTCAAATCGGATTGTGGTTCGAGTTAAAAGAATGGGAGGAGGATTTGGAGGAAAAGAGACTAGAAATACTGTTTTGACAACTGCAGTGGCTGTTGCAGCCTTCAAGTAAGTTTGGATGTGGGGAACAGAGCTTTTTCCTTTCAAACTGTCCCACTCTGCCTGTTTATGGAGCACTGGAGCGCTTTCAGGACTATTCAAGTCTTGTTACTATACATCTTCTAGCAAGCCTGGGATTTCCCAAAGGAGTTATCTGATGTGCTTTTAGCTGGTAGGAGGAATTGAACCCACTCAGCAGATCTAAGCTAATGTGGGAATGTCAACTTTTAATAGGAAAAGAGGGGGAAACCCCTTACTTTGCTGTTCCTTTGTGCTCTCTGAAAACTCTTGCATGTCAAATTATCTTCCTCTCGCTTTCATTTCACCTCAAACCCTTTCAAAGTCCAGAATAAGCTGTGCTTGTTGTTTTGTGTAATAGACACATGAGAGTCTCTTGCTCGAAACTCTACTACACTAGTCTTGCACCACTGTTTCTCTGCTCTTCTGCAAACTCCTCCTTTGGATTTTTCCCTAGGAAGGGGAGCAGGCCACTTAACAGCAACTCACACTTTTCAACCCCCTAAAAGCTCAGCAAATAACCTAGACTATAACCATTTGTGAAGCATAGATTGGAAATGTGCTTCTGATTCCTGGAGTTTTGATATGGGCTCATCTTTCATTGCACAAGTTCCTTCGTTGTGAGCGAACACGGCCTCTGAGATGACATTTGTGCGTTGTGTGCCCGTGTAGGCAAGGATGCATCCTGCAGGCAATGCTGGATAGAGGTTGCAACACAATACCAGTTTGATAAAATACCTTTGGAAGAGAAAAAAATGAAGCTCCTGTATTTAAATCAGCTTTACTTTTTCCCTTCTGAGCAAATGACCTGCTTTCCCTAATCAATCAGTGCAATTTTTTTCTTTCCGTTATCTCAGCCAAACCACTGTTTTATACCCCAAAGGTTATGAAACACTGTCTATGGCATTCCCTTAATATTTTTGCAACCTGAAGAGAGGCACTGGGAAGGCAGAACTGTTAGAAAACTAAGAGCAATGACTCCTTCCCTCCTTATTTTCCTCCTTGAATAACAAATAAGCAAATAAAAAGCAAGGTCAAGTTGAAGGGTAGTTAGTACTTAGAATTATTATATAATTCATATGGCATTCTCTCTTGCAAAACTAAGAGAGCACCCTGAGAAATAGTCTGGAAAACAGTGATTGCTCAGTTATTTTCATCTGTCTCTGTAAGAAACTACCCTGCTTTTTAATATAAGTCTCCACAAGAGTTTTCACGCACAGGTCCCAAATTCTACAATCTTAACTTTTTTTTTTAACTCAGTCTCACCATTTGCTTAAGAGGAAGATATATAAACCAAGCAGTTTACCCCAAACTCCTCATTGCGACTTCAGAATGACAGTGCTCACCAGAAAGAGGAGACTCTTGCTCTGCATGAACTGTGTTGTGCATTTCAGGCTTTGCCTGATAAATAAATCCTTTAACAGAACTGGCCGCCCAGTAAGGTGCATGCTGGATCGAGATGAGGACATGCTGATAAGCGGTGGGAGACACCCCTTCCTGGGCAGGTACAAGGTATGCATACATGTGAAATGAACACAGGTTGTCTCGGTGGTGTCACCTGAAACACTGGAGAACAGTAAGACACTGAAAAAGCTGCTGCTCTGGTTGTTTCACTGCAGATCTCCCTTGCTGCAAAAGGATCAGGTCAGCTGGGTTATAGCATTTTTCCTACTAAAGCCCTGTAGAAGTTCTTTTGGCTCAGATGGTTCCCTTCATGTGACCTCAGCATAAATACTTCCCTCTTCCTTGCAAACTTTGTCCCTGTTGACGGTGACATTGCTCTTAGATGCTCCTCCATTTGTTTACAGTATCCTACTAGTATTTGTTTTGTTAATTTGCTTTCCTCCTCAATCCCCATCCAACTTCGGCTTTTCAAAACAAAAAAACCGTTAAGGAAGGTGTGGCTGTGACAAGTGGCCAGTGTTTATTTTGGAAGAGTACATGGACCCTTTATTGGAAAGCTTCCTCAGTGGCTGCCTGTGCATGTCCTATGCTGCAGTAAAGGGCAGTCAGCCTTTTGCCTGTATGAAGTTCACTCAGATTTTTTTTTGAGGAAACACGAGACAGAACCTTTTGTAGAAAAACAATTACTGAGAAGACTCTCTTGACAGGTTGGTTTCATGAAGAATGGGAGAGTCAAGAGTCTGGAGGTGTCATACTACTGCAACGGAGGCAACTCTGCAGACCTGTCTTACGGTGTAAGTAGAATTTTCTGATGGCTAACTGGGTGGAAGATGGTTCCCTGTGCAACATTTTGCTCTGACTTCAGAGACTTGTTTTCTACAGCATTGCTTGCACATTCTGCTCTCTGGTGTGACTGAAGACAGACCTTGATGGGTTTTTGGCGCTTCTACAACTATTCTGTGAGCCAACTGAACTGCCTTGGCATGTGTCACATAATTCTGTCAGATGCTGTAATAACCTGGATTAGGCAAAAAGGTCAAGAAAGTTTGCTTTGAGTTACAGAAGGCTGTGATGGGAAAATTGTTGCACAATGCAAGACGACTGATAGTTCCCCAGTTTTGGGGAAAGTTATTTCCTTGGAATAAGGCTGATCAGGGCAGACTGCATAAATCATCGAGCTTGTTAAGGATTGGCTAAACTTGACATTGGATTCACAAGCACTAAGGACAAGAATGGGCCTGGGTTCTGTGTTTGTATCCAAGAATTTTTGTGCTGATGAGTAAAAAACCTCTCCTTCTCTGTCCTGTGAGTGACCAGCCCAATAGCCCAGTGTCAATCATGTTTTTTCTTTCTGGCTTTCTCTATTCCACTGAGTCGTTGGCAATTGCCTGTAAAAATTAATGTATTTCAATAGGAAAGAACTGCAAGAACTCTCTACCAGAGCCACATTTGATGCTAGCAATGTGGTTGGTTCTATGCAGAGCAGAATGTCAGGCAAATGTGTTTGTATACACTAAGGGTCTGGTTGAGGGTATACCTGTGTGAATTGTCTTTTTGACTGTGTCTCAGTCAGGGGCCTGGAAAGCTCTCCATGTTGAAATAAGGATGGGATGTGCACCATCTCCTCTCTGTGTTGCTGCTGGAAGCTAAATCTGGGAATACAAGACAGAGATCTGACCCTTTCCCAGTTTGGACAGCTAGTGGACAAAGACCTCAAATGTTGAAGTTTAGATGTAGCTGTTAAAACAATTTTTATTTCATGTAATTGCCCTTATTGCCATAGCCCAGCTGCTGAACCACTTAATATCAGCAAGACTTCTTTTCCAGTAACAGATTACTCAGCAGAATTAAAGAAGATTCTGGTTCTTCCAGGTGGGTGATGGCATTTAGCAGCAGTTTGGCTCAGCATGAGCCCAGGACTGGCAAAGAACTTTAAAGCTCCATCTGTCCCAGGGTCATAAGTGTCAACAGAGAAGTGTGCTTATTGTCTGTCCTTCAGGAGGATACTACCTGACACTCCATTGCAAATGGGAGGGAGTACTGGCTGTACATCAGTGCTCATCCAGCTGTGTTGACTGCAGAACTGCAGGGTAGAAGCGAAAGTGCTGGTGGTTGTAAATTAGCTTCAGTGCTTTTCAGCCTGGCTTCAGCAGCTTTTGAAAAGTTTGACACGTGATTCATGTAAAATGTGTCCACCTATTCCTTCTCTTCACCAGGTTCTGGACAGAGCCCTGTTACATTTGGATAACGCCTACAACATCCCCAATGTCAGCAGCATGGGCATTATTTGCAAGACCAACTTGCCTTCCAACACAGCTTTCCGGGGCTTTGGAGGGCCCCAAGGAATGATGATTGCCGAATGCTGGATGAGCGACCTTGCTCGGAAGTGTGGCCTGCCACCCGAGGAGGTACAGATCCACTGACCTGTTTCAGGGCTGTGCTGCCTTTAAACAAGCTCTGAGAACTGGACACAACCACAAATTGTAGAATCATTAAGGTTGGAAAAGATCTCTAAGATCATGAAGTCCAATTGTCAGCACAACACCACCATGACCGCTAAACCATGTCCCAAAATGCCACATCTACACGTGCATAAGGGCTTTCACTTTATTTTTACTAAGCCCTGAGCAGAATCTCAAGCTTTCTGTAGGACAGCCACGTTATAGCATGGATTATCCTCTGCTTCATTAAATTCCTTCAGTAACTTCAATTGCATAACACCTGCATTAAGGCTAGATATTCATAAAAGGAGGCCAAAGGTATACTAGGTACCTTAATCTTACTCACAATGTGCTTAAGTTCCAATCTCTCCTGAAAATTCCCAGCTTTAATGTCTCAGTCCCCATCTTCCTGTAAACAGATACATGTCTGTTAATTCTTTTTTTTCTGTAGAGTGAGCAGAGGAGTAAAACTAGGAACCAACATGCTTTTGATGTCATACGTTAAAAAGACCTAGTCTGAAGCATTAAACTTGGCATGTCCTTTATATGTCTCTTTGGGAAGGTGCGGAAGCTCAATCTTTATAATGAAGGAGACTTGACTCATTTTAACCAAAAGCTGGAGGGATTTACTCTACGAAGATGCTGGGATGAATGTTTGTCAAGCTCTAGCTATCATGCCAGGAAGAAACTAATCGAAGAATTCAACAAGTAGGTGTTCTGGAGCTGTCTTGTTAATGAATGCACCTGCTGCCTGCTAACTTCTGAAGCTCTCTTAGCAGCTTGAGTGATGGGAAGTCAGACCTTATAACTGCCTTCTAAAAATTTCTCTTTGAAAGTCCTTCATGCTCACTGAGGGAAGAAGTGTCTACCAGTGAGTGACCTGGTGGCTTATGTAAGGCAGGAATCAGGTCTAGCATGGCATGATTTAGTAAAGGAAATGTAGCAAAGCAGAGAGGGTCTGCTAAATCCAGCTAGGCTTTTCAAATGGCTATCGGAGCGATTTGTTTAGGCTTTCCACTACCTCATAATCTTTTTTAGTTGGCTTGTATATACAATTGAATAGTGCAGGCAATTGCTTCTATAATGCCTCGGGGAGCATTTTCAGTTTCTATTTCTTCTTCTCAAGACCTGTAAACAAAGCCAACCTTTCATAAAAATTCCTGATTAACTCAGTCTATATCGCATTCAGGTATTTCTTTTTTGCTTTGATACCTAAGCTGTCTGAGGGAAGCATAGTACTGAGTTGTGATGAAAGCCTCATGAGTATACAAGTGATGTTCTTTCCTTGCAGGCAAAATCGCTGGAAGAAGAGAGGAATGTGCATCATTCCTACCAAATTTGGCATCAGTTTCACTATCCCATTTCTGAACCAGGTCTGTGTCATTCAACCTTTTCAGTAGAGAAGCTAGAGTTATTCTGACTCCACCAGGCCCTTCTCTATTTGCACCAAACTGGAGCTTTCCAGAGAAGTAGTAAATTGGTTAAGAAGGAACACACGTTTTTCAAACCAAAATGAGCAACACAGCAGTTACCAGTTTATACTGTCCAAAAGACACCAGAATGCAGCTATGATTCAATGGTGTTGTGTTCCCTGCCTATCCCCTCTTCCTCAACAGTTGAAACACGGTTCCTGTGTTTGACCTGATTGATGGACTGTCAGTGAAGTTAGCGAGTCCAGGTGAAGGGTCCATCTCTGTTTCACAGGGGCAAATTTGAGTTGCTGAACATGCTTTCTGAGCTGAAAATACTGACTGAGGTTTGCTATATCATTGGAACTTCTAGTGAGTTGGTGAGACTAAAGCAAACTCACCTCAGTTGGAAACTAGTGGCTTTAGTTACACTGAAGAACACTGGTCTAGTTCAAAATTAATTCTCTCTGTAGGTTGTAACTAAAATCTGCTAAGTACTTCACAGTTCTTTTATGATGACTCTTGGATTAATGTTCCCTTTTACAGGCTGGAGCTCTGGTCCATGTGTATACAGATGGTTCTGTATTACTTACACATGGCGGGACTGAGATGGGTCAAGGACTTCACACCAAAATGATTCAGGTAATAATGAGTTTGGACAGAATGAGACATCTTTTCAGGAAAATTACACTCACTCTATTGCCTCAGACAGCTTGACACTTCCTCTCTGTATGCCTATGTAGGGTAACAAATCACTAATCCACCTTAATTGTTTTAATAGCAGTGCTAGATTTCTACAGTATTATCACAATTAAGTATGAGAATTAGAATCTTCTTCATCTTAGCTCTCGTTATGTAGATAATGCAGGTTATGCTTAAAATCTGGCTTCTCTGGCAATTTCATTTTGTCACATAAAATTAGTCCTATTCTATATTGCAAACATATTAATCTGTGTATGCTAACGCCTTTATAGTTAAAAAGACCTAAGGGAGCAATATTGCTTTGGCAAGGAAACGAAAGGGAAACCTAATAGGGCTCTTTATCCTCTGATTCTCGTAATTGTTGAGAGAATTTAATCTCACAATAGGGAAGTGAATGTCTGTCATTGTGGCAAAAGTGTACGTGTACATCACACACATTCAGCCTGTGAAGAGCAACCTTAGTAACATTCTGGCTAGCTCTCAGTGACTGAATCAACTGAGTCTTCAAGAAAAATGAAATTTAGGATGCGAGAATGTAGAGATTGCACAGCGTGGATCCTAGCAGTGTAAGCAATGAATGATAATGGTCACGTATAAGAAGAGCTGCTTACCAATTGTTTACCTTTGCTCTGCAGGTTGCTAGCAGGTCACTGGGAATCCCCACCTCCAAAATTCACATCAGTGAGACCAGCACAAACACTGTCCCAAACACCTCCCCAACAGCTGCATCTGTCAGTTCGGACATCAACGGAATGGCTGTCCACGTATGGAAACTGAGTTACTTAAACTAGTTTGTTGTAAGCTAGGACTCTGGAATGTGAAAAGTTGATGCATATTTATCTATTGCTTAAGGAAAGGATAACCATCAAAAGGCAACGCACTATGGATAACTTCATAAATCATAACTTCCTTACCTGCTGTAACTACCGGTGGTGTGGGATGATGAGTGACTACATGTTTTTTTCAAGTTGTTTGAAACTCGGTCCTTTTGTAGTTCTAAAATGGTTCAGGATTACTCAAAATGAACAGACACAAAGCATCTAAATAGCTACTTTTTTAGTCATTAATGCAGCCTTATCTACAACAACTATATTGTGCTGCAAATATTAATAGCAGATGGTTTGTGGGCTGTGCTCCAGAACCAAAGTTCTCCATGTGTTGATACGCTCAGAGCAAACACCCTTCTGTAGCAACGGATGGTCGTGACTGTCTCTGACATGGTGGAGTTACCAATGCTTTTATTTGCAGGGTATGTGATTTTTTTTTCCATTGAGTATGTTACTATAGGTCATTCTCAGGTTTAAACAGAAGGGCAAATGTAACCTGTAAAGTAAAATCATCAGGCTGTTTTTATTCTCTGCACAGCTTGTCTGAGTAGGTTGAATTTTGGCAAAAATGAGGATTTTTTGTCAGTGTTATGGGATCATCTTTCTAGATATGCTAAGATGTCCTCCTGTGACTTGGTACAGATAAAGTTTCTGTATAAATGGGTGGACTTCTGATAGTTTGTGTCATGGTCTGGAAAGTTCTGTGCTGTATCTGGGATTCCCTTCTGCAATTAGCACAGACAATGTGCTTTAAAATGCTTTTCAGTCAAGCTTTACTCCTATATAGCAAGACATCTGTTAGTGAACTTCGTTCCTTTTTATGATATGCTGAAGTCCTAAAGGCAATATTGATTTAAGCAGAAGGTTCTTTGAAACTTTTATAGGGCTCTTACTACTATAAGCAGACTTTTCAAATCTTAAAACACTGCTTCTCTCTCCCTTTTTTTCTAGAATGCGTGTCAGACTATCTTAAAAAGACTCGAGCCCATCAAACAGTCTAATCCCAAAGGATCCTGGGAAGACTGGGTAAGCTGTTTGTTATCTGTCGTGAGGCAACTGGCCATTGCCAGAGATTGCTTTAACTGGCAAATGTTGTGTGCAGGTCTATCTTTCAGGCCTTCTGCACCTTGCTAGCAGAGATTTGAGCCAAGGCAGTGAAACAGAAAGCTGGCAAGGGAAGTAGCCAAAATTTGCAAGAAGCCATCCCTAAAACATCAGTTATGAGTTTAATACTGAAATTTTTCCTGAGACATGCCTGTGACAGACTGGACCAAATAGAAGTCTTGAGTGGTTACCTGTATCTTTCTAGTCAGGCTACAGTCTTGGACAGGAAGGAACTTGATTTGTAGTGAAGGGATTCCATGACAAAGATGACTCTTTGCTGAGCTGCCATCCACCTCCTGCAGTGCTCCTTGACAGCTATATCTCTGTAACTCAATAGTAAGAGATTGGTGCTGTAAGGCGCCCAGGCCACTTTCAGATCCAAGCTCTTCTCTTCATGGGAGGAGCTTTGACTTTGTGTTTTGGAAGTCAGGATAGGATTTCCCCTGGCCTCACTGTAGCCAAGATGACCATTGATTTAACCTTTGTGTCTGACCTTGAATGTCTCACCTGTACCTGAGAGCCAGACAAACAAGAGCAAGTCCTATCCCTCTTGCCAATGGGCAAGTTCTACTCTTGGTAGCTGCTGACGGGGCTATTTGGGGAAGCAGCTGCGTCATGATGTTTCCCTTGGCACTGCTGGTGCCAGGTAGCGACAGCTGTCTGTCACTGGACACCTTCTATTCATGCTCTCCTGGAAATGTGTTTTGGGTAGCTATTTTGCAGGGATTGGTTGGATAATTGCTGTTTTCAGACTCCTGTTCACTTTTTGCCAGATTAAAGCTGCTTATGTGAACTGTATTAGCCTGTCAGCCACGGGATTTTACAGGTGAGTGAATATTCACACCGCAAAGGCACAGATCTTATTTGATCACATCCCCAGAAATTCTAGAAGGATTTACAGCCCTTATACCCCTGCCACTGCTCTAACTTAGGGCTGCATTCCTTTTCCTACACAGAAATGTTAAGCTGAGGTTAACAGTCTCCGGGCTGGGGAGAACTGGTTCTTGATGGACCACAACTCTTGGGGCCAAGTTCAGCTCTCATGTAAATCTGAAGTACATCTAACCTCACTGTAGCTGACCTAGGCCTGAGGAGGCATAAATGAAACCAGAGCTTTGCCTGGGGCTCTCTTCTGTGTCAACCTCGTGATCTAGTGCTGCACTAGAACCGTCATACAGGGGAAAAAGGGGGCAGGGGTTGCCCTTGAGAACAGATTGATTTACGGCGACTGGCTGGAGCAGAATTCTCTCTGTTGTGGCATGAGAAGATACCAGCACTATCAATTTCATTCTGGCACTTTTAACTCTTGCTTGCTCCTGTGCAGTTCTGAAATGAGGCACTTTCCTTAGTCAGCTTCATTGCTGGAGGAAAACAGATCCATCATCTTTGAGGCAAAGGGTTTGACATAAAAAACTAAACACAGGGTTGAGAAGAGGCTGTTTAGGACTAAAATACAGTATGAGCTCATTTCTGTTGCAGCTCTGAAATTTGTTTTTCTCTCAACTGAGTGACTGTCAGTATTTTAATAAACCAGTTTTCGGATAAGGTATAAGTAGCTAGATACCAAGTTTGACATGCACTGTGCTTAAAATCAGTTCTTGGCTTAATCCAGGTTCTGGTTCAACTTGACTATGCTCTGAAATTTAATGACCCACAAGAAATGTTCAGCTGCACTCTAAAAGCAAAAGATTTGCTACTGGATCAGTGGGAATGAGTTCATAATAGTTATCACAAGCCCTGAGATTCATGGGAAAATGAAGACGGCTAAAATAATTGGACAGTTTCAGTTAGATTTTGGAATGCAGAGCAACTTCCACAGATTTCTCTTCATAGTTGTTTACACTTTTAATTTCTGCGTGGGCTTGACAGAAAGCATGAAACAAAAGTGAATAAGGATTTCAATAAGTTGCAACATGTTTATATCCATTTTGACTGTGTGGTTTTGTTTTTCTTCATATCAAGAATTCCTGACCTTGGCTACGACTTTGAAAAGAATGAAGGGAAACCATTCTGCTACTTCAGTTACGGTGTTGCTTGCTCTGAGGTTGAGATAGATTGCCTGACGGGTGATCACAAGGTGAGGGGGTCAGCAGTGAAATAGCCCTCTGTGTTTAGGTGAAGGAAACATTCACAGGGAGTTAGAACAAACATTGGGTGTTAGCGTGTGCCTGGCTCTGTCATTGGTCTGGTGTGACCTTCAGTAAATTTCTTAACTCCACAGCGCAACAATCTGTAAAGCATAATAAAATGATAATTATCTACCCTGCGGGGATATTAGGAGGCTTAATGAACGATTGCAAAAGTTATTGGATTTGCTTAAGTAAGAGATAGCAGGACTGTGTTAGCACAAAGGAACAGAAACATACTGGAACTAAGTTAATCATTAAAAATAGCACTGAAGACATTTAGAAAGAAAGAAAAAAGAAAAAAGAAAAATCATCAGAATCTGACCTAGTTGTTTAAGCTGAGGTACAGAGCACTGATGCTAGGAACTTGGAACTTATATAAATGGGGTCCATTTGCTCTGTGGGGAAAACTGCAGTGACTTCCTTTGGTTTACTTTAGGGATGAACTCAGAGTAAAAGTCAGTATGAAGAGTTGAGCTGAGATAGATTGTTTAACACTTGTCAAGTGTGGGTAGTGGGTGGGTGCATTACTCCTCCTGGTACAAGCCCATGGTGTGCCAGTTTCAATGTTCTGTGCTGATTTATTCTTCACTTCTGCCTTTTAGAACATTCGCACAGATATTGTTATGGATGTTGGTACCAGTCTGAATCCAGCCATAGATATAGGACAGGTAAGTGAAGTAGTATTGCTGTTTCCACTATGTTAAAGTGATCATACTGTTCTCAGGCTTTTCTAGATGAGATCCCTCTCCGGGTCATGTCTTTGCAAATGGAGCATTTTAAACTTGGATATTCAGTGAGGCATTTTAGGCTAGCTATGAAAAGCAGTTTGACCTACACTCACCTATGCGATAGGCATAGAATTATGTAAGGAAATATCCTATCGCTTTTTTGTTTTCCCTTGGATATTAAGACTACAGGATGTTCTCTGACTGCTACCACACTGATGCTTTTCAGCATCTGCCTTGCCTAAGGAGTGAATCTGGATAATATGAAGGAATAATTTCATCCTAGGCTTAGTTTCTACAATGTGACATGTGAGACCAAATCTCACACTTGATTTTTTTGATACTTTTCTCTGTCAATATCAAGCCCTATTTAATTCAGTGAACATTCTTCTGTGAATAAAGGGTGATAGATTCTGTGCTCCAGCTGCTCCAGCTGCTGTTGTGTAGAGATCTCAACAGGAACTTGGACCGGTCACTTAGCTTGCAAATTCCTTGGGCAGGGGCAAGCTTACTTCCGTATTTTGTGCAATAATTATCACATTGATACCTGTCAGCAAATAAAGGTAATAAACACAGGGTTATTTGATATACCAAGAGATGAATTGTTAGACATTCGCACATGCTCATCTAGCCATCTTATCTCCCTTGCTGACTCTATATGTTGATATAGTGTAATTCCAGTGAAACTGCTGCAGGATTTGGGGTTTACAAGAAAGCACGAGTTGCAGAGCTCTGCTACACTTAAAATTAAATTTATTTGAAAGTGATATTCTTTTCAGAAAGAGACCCTTTTTTTTTTTTTTTTTTTGAAGTGGCCAAGGGGAAAAGGAGCCTCTGTCTTTAACAGCTTGTCAGTTTGTGTGTGAGAGTAAGAGCTGGGTTATACAGAGTCTGTTGGAGAGATCTCAATTACCTATGTCCTCCTAAAACTTACAGTAGAAAAATTATTCAAATAAGCCTTTAGTACTTGAATGGATATGGGAGTGTTTGCAGGTGACTGTGCTCATGACCTGAGAATATGCAGTATTTAGGAAAGCATTTATACTGAAATAGAAAGCATAAAATAGTTTGTTTTCATAAGTATCATCTTCAGTCCTTTTAATCTTCTTGTCCTTTGAACTATCAGCGAGTACAATTCATTCAGTGCTAATTGGTCTGTGAGGAAATCAGTATTTTCACATTGATTTACTTTTTTCTTGCTTTATCAGAAAGTTCCTGTCCTATCTGTTTGCATGTATTTGTAAATTGCTTCACCTGCCAGGGATACACAGCCACATCTGTATGGGAACAGCAGAATTGTGCAAAAGTGCCAAGCTGTACTCAGCAGAAGGGACAAGGATTCAGAGATAAAAAGTGGGAAACTAGTCAGGAGAGGAGGGCTGAAAACTGTGGTGGAAATCACTGCTGTTTGCTCTTGTGCAGCGAAGAGCAACGACAACAAAAAACACAACGTAACCTTGTTTGAATCTCTCTGTAGATAGAAGGAGCATTTGTCCAAGGTCTTGGTCTCTTCACCATGGAGGAGCTGCGCTATTCTCCCGAAGGGAACTTGTACACTCGAGGACCTGGGATGTACAAAATCCCAGCATTTGGAGACATCCCAACAGAATTCTATGTGTCACTTCTCCGTGACTGTCCAAACAGCAAGGCTGTTTATTCATCCAAGGTACATCTCTGAGATCTGCGGGCCTCTTACTGCTCTATAATTCTGTGAAGCCAAGCGTAATAAATTAGTGATGCGTGTTTCTAAATAGTTAATCTTGTTATTCTGGGGTCAGGATGTTTTCCCATTCCTCACCAAAAATATGAATACTGCCTTTTTAGTTAGGAAGAACTGAAATAGCCTTCATGTTGCCACCCTGATTGTCCATTAAGGAGAACTGAAGTGCCTTTGCTCTGCTGGTTCTGCTCTAACAGAGGCTGTCAGCCTCCCCTTGTGTGTCAGCTCCCTGGCTGCCCACCCCTGGCACCCGAGCCACCACTGCAAGTATCACTCCCAGCAGCGTCATTTCCCCAGATCTGATACACCAAGATTTTGTGTCTGAGTTTTCATGTTTTGCTTTCTTTGCCATTTCACAGTGTTCATGTCACCCTTAAAGGTGCGTTATTAATCCACGTCGTCTTCAGCTGTTTCCATGGCAGTCAGCTCATCAGGACAGGTTGCCCTCTCCTGCCACTCCAAGGTTTTCTTGGGCTGTGCAGAGTGAGGGCTGTGCAGAGCAGGGCTGGATATACAGCATCAATTAAATTGCTTTACTTATGGCTCAACAGAGCATTTGGAGAGGCCTCTCAGCATCCTTATCTGTATATGCCTGGCCTGCCTCTTTACAGTTTCCCATTTCCCCTCCGTCCACAGGAACACTTTCACTAATGAGGAGAACTTTCTGGGTGGTTAGTGCTGATGACAGAATTAAGAAAAAAGGGGCTGGCAGGGACCTCAGTATGAGATAACATGTGTGTAATTCCTGAGAGGGGCATTCCTGCTGGTTTGCAAGGACTTCCAGTGGTGGAGCATCATGCTTTCTGCCCAGACAGCTCGCTGATGCCTTATTGCCTTGTTGCAATTTTAGCACCTTCCAAAAGACTGTGGGAATGGGTTAGTCCCTTTTTTCCTTCACATCAACCTTGCAGTGTCAGAAAGCTTGTGGTTTCCTACTGTCTTCTTTAAGTGGACTGGGGGTTGCTTTAGCTCAGTCTTCCCTCACTGATCACACCTGGCAGACTGGAGGCTGTTTTAGCTTTGATTTTTCCTCACTGATCACGTCTGGTAGACTGAAAGGCAAGGGGCTGTTTTGGCTCGGCCCTTCTCTCCTGATGACATCTGTGAGACCGAGCAGTTACAAAGAAGGAATGAGGAGTGCAAACAATTCCTGATTGTCATATAGAGTTTCCTCCTCTTTCTATTAGTCTCATTAGTCTTTTCAGGGGCTGCAGCCTCACTCTTGCTTGTGCTCTTTCTAGGCTGTGGGAGAGCCCCCTCTGTTCCTGTCTGCCTCAGTGTTTTATGCCATTAAAGATGCCATCTATGCAGCGAGGAAGGACTCTGGTGTGACTGAAGCATTCAGACTGGACAGCCCTGCCACCCCAGAGAGGATCCGTAATGCTTGTGTGGACATCTTCACCAAAATGGTAACAGCTTCTGGTTTCATAGTCTGCTCCCCAGTCAGCCTACACCACTGGAGTGTGTGTGCTGGTCGTAGTGGCCCAGGTCTGGAATTAGGGCAGCATGGGGAGGCTGTGACCTTGCTGAAGCAGATGTTTTTTTATTTTATGATTGCTGCCCTTCGTTTAACCTGCCACCAAATTGAGAGAGAAATCCACAGGCCAGCATTGCTAGGGCTCCCCTTGCAAGAAGGGCTGCCATAAAGTATCAATGACATTGCAGTTCTTGCCTCCATCCTCCAAGTTCTGTCTGTAGACCAAAGGCACTGACTTGTCCTGATGCTCCTGACTATCACCTCTTACGAGATCGTCACCACTAACCTACCTTGCAGGTCTGCTCTGTGATTTAGCAGTGTCCATCAGGGGGGGAGGGAGAGAAAAGCGTTGCTTGAAAATGCTCACTTCTCCTAAATGTTATGACCACAGGAGTCTCCTTAGAGGCTGTGGGCTTGATCTGAAGAAGTGTGAGAGTTAACCCCCTCTCTTTATGGGCTCCTCCTCTGTTAGAGTTTTGTCACAGGGCTGTGTCAGAGTGGATCCCTGCACAGAGTTCTCTGTGACACAAAAAAGGCAGCCTCTGTCCATGTGGGCATCCTCCAGGCTTTTGTCAGCTTGAACCCCACTATGGTTAACAGCAAAACCTGGGTATCTGAGTCCTTCTCACCTAACGCCTGCATCACTGTCTGGGGAGAAGGATGTGGAAACGGTTTTGAGAATTTGCACAAACTGTTGACCATCAGGCCTTCAGCTACAGCCAGGCACAGCCTCCAGCAGAAGTGCCATGACACAGACATCTCTGTTTTGACAGACCGGGGCATGAGCTCAGATATTCAATAGTACAAAGTCACCCACATCAAAGGGAGCATGGTGGGGTACACCAAACCCAGGCCAGGGCTGTCATTTCTTGCTAATATTTTTTTTTTTTCCTTTTTACAGTGCCCTTCTGCTGAGCCAGGGACCTTTAAGCCATGGTGTGTGCGTGTATAAAAGGGAAGTTTGAGGAGCAAACTCTCCTCATGAAACTGAGCTTACACCAGAGGGTCCACAAGGAAGTAGAACTATAATGGAAAAAAAAAAAAATCTGTGTTCATGTGGCTCATCCTCTGATTCATGGAGCTTTCACATTTAATTGTTCAATCATTGTTTCCTCTAGGAGAGGGAATTGCTGCCAGATTATAGTTCTGATGTAAATTCAAATGAAGAGTAAGTGGAAGGTCGGGTTATCCAGGTGTAATTGAAAAATCTCACAAGTTGCATTTAAAATTGCTGCAAGGATGGGAGACATGCTTATTACCAGCCAATGTGAAATGGCAGGGTGGTTGTTTCTTTTTCTTTTTTTTTTTTCCCCTACTGTGGGGAAAAGATAGCTCACATTGTGATGCTCTGCCAAGAAGGACTTAACGGCATTGACCTCAGACAAACAGTCCTCTAGCTGAGATGGGGGAAGGCCTGAGAGGCAGTGAGGGCTGGACCCTGTTGTGTCCCTGCTGTGCACAAAGCCAGATATACACTAGAGAAAGACGAGGAGGAGTTCTGGTGTTAGCTGATGAAGATGGTCTTGCCTACGTGACAAAAGTGGTTGAGAAGAAAGCCCTAAAATGTGACCAACAGCTGATTTATCTTAAGTTAAATGACAATTGATTTGTCTGCTCTGGGGCTTTAAGTTCTTAGTTCACATGCTACCTTCTCTTCTCTGATTAAAGATAAAAACTAGAGATACCAAGAGGACTTCCAGCAAGATGCTGCTTCATTTGACACAGCCTTTTCTCGCCCTACACCTCCACATCTTTCCCCACCTTTTAAATAGGAAAGGACATGAGAGACCATGAAGTAACAGAGGAAGTTACTCATCGTTGTTCCCAAGGCAATTTATACCAGCCCAGGCAAGGAGGAGGACGGACACAGCGGGGACTTAGTTGGCTCTGGGTGCCCTCAAGGGTCAATCCCTTGCTGCCATCCTGTGGCCTTGCCTTCTTTTCAAGACATCTCTTAAGTTTTGCTGTATGTAAGAGAACGGGTACATTTTGCTACAGGGACTTCTTGTCTGAAAGATGTGCTGACTATATGATGACCTCATGCCTTCTGGGTTGAATGCGTTTTTTGTGATGGGTTTAATGTTGGCCATCCCTCTTCACAGGTTTTGTCACTGTCAGATTTAACACTGTAGCATCATGTTATCTCTAGATGTGTCATGTACTGTACCTTCTCATCGTATGCAAACTTTTATCCTGGCCCACAGCTTTAAGAAAATGTCCTTTTTCTATTTTTTGCACTCCTAGGGCCATCAACAAATACGGTGCAAGAGGATGTAACTCCATTGCCTTATATAAAATTTTGTTCACATACCAACTGCTTAAAATTGGCCTCCATCTTAGGACATAACAATGTATGTGCAGTCTGAAATATTTTTTGAAGCACTCCAGGGTTTATAGCTTGGAAATGTGTAGATTTATTTCTCATCTTAAAATACTATAATTCTACCATCCAGAAGAAGGGCATTTGTACATCTGAGTTGCAGAAAGTATTTTGTGCCTGCTGGGCTTGCTATGTAATTTTTTTATTAATTGAAATATAATACTGAGGTTTCTTAAGCTCTGAGGTACTGGGTGAGGATACATTTTTGTTTTCTCCTGAAAGCTAGCAATATGTAAAAAAAAACCTCTTAGAGAAGAAAATGTGATCATTTTTGTGCAAGACCAGCTATGGCAGCCTGTATATTCGTGTTCTCAGATGTCCAGGAAGGGTTGCAAGATACAAAGCGTGTAAGGTAGGTTGGTATTGCCACTCTTTTTGCAGCATCCACGTCGTGGGTTCGCTGGACACACTCATTCAGACCAGGCCAAGAAGTGCAAAGGGAACGTAATGTGTGTTAATGCAGAACATGGGGAGCTACAGGCAAAGAGCGCCATATCGAGGAGCTTCCAGCGTCACCTCAGGGGAAAGCCACCAGCGTTTGCGAGAGGCCTGCTCCCCATGATGGTCCTGGGACGTGACGGGATGTCACTAGTAGGATGAGGGAGGGTTCTTTACTCCCCATGGGCCTGGGAGCACGTTTTTCATCATTTCAGAACTGGCTTGCAGTGTCTCGCGTGGTCATGGCGACTGCCTGCTCAGGTGAAATTTTTTTAATTGGGTGCGTCACGTCTATCTTTGTGTTATTTGCTGTGTGCATTAATCTGAAGTGTATTTGCTGAGTTGTGTATCCATGCGATGGTTAGAGAAGGCTAGTCTGGCGCAGACCTTAGCCTGTGGAACTGTTTTTGCTGCGGCATCAGTGAACTACTGTTTCCCAGGCACCAAGCTTGCCCTCAAGCTCCCCCCCAGCTCAGAACCCTTCCACAGCCACTCGCTGAGAGAAGGAGGAATCACCTTCTTTTTTGGGATGCACTGGAATTGAATGTAAAGGGTATCAAGCACCTGAGGGAGGAAGGAATGGTATAAAACCAGGGTTACAAAATAACTACAGAAGCTGGTTTTGAGGGTGTAGGAAAGCAGGGAGCTTGGAGACTAATAGGAATTTACAGAGAGATCATGGTAATGCCTGGGTGGGCTGTGGGGATGAGACAGGGACCCTAAGGAACATGAAGTTGGGATTTTCATTTCACTACTCAGTGTCTTAACATTTCATACGTTGCTTTCCCGTGGAACTAGCTGCTGGGCACCTTTGGGAAGGACTGGGACCTGCTGTGGAGGGCTGGCAGGAAGAGGTGATACTGCTATACGATATCTTAAAACGTGTTCTGCACCACAAAGCTGTCAGAGAGCAGCTTTCCTGTGTTGTGAGTGCACAGCACCGTCCTCCGCTACATGCTGTGTCAGGTCTTTCATAGCATCTTGCTATGTGGGATTTCAGCTTGCAGTTGCTGAAGGGAAAGCTACTGAGGAAAAATGTTTTCTTTCTCGTACTTTTCAGTGAAATACAGCATGGATGCACGACTAATGTTATTTGTTACTGGAAACTGCCATTTCTCTCCTTCCAGAACCGTATCCTCAGAAGAGGAACTGCGCCATCTTGCTAGACTATACAGTATTACGCACACTAACGTCACTTAAGTAATAATTGTTGCAGCTGGATAGTTTGTGGGAGAGCGAAAGGAGGCCATCTGATGTCCTAACGCTATTAATCGCACATCCCTCGACGAGGGAGGGAGGCCAAGTTTTTGGCAGTTGCTTTAGGTCAGTTCTAATCAACAGCTTTCACTATCGTTCTTTAATGAGCATTGTCAAATCAGCGTCTTTGTCACATGAATGTACGCGGAATTCTCTGTGAATGCCACAACATTGCACAATAAAGCTAAAAAATATTCTGGAAACTAGTGTGCTACGGAAAAAGTCTGTCACGATTTGAAAGCTGGACAACTTCAGCTCCTCCTTGGTATTTAGCAAGGACAGACCCTTCCCAGAGGCTGCGAGGCTGGTCAGCTCAGTGGCCAAGGCTGAGAGAGAGTGGGTGGTTGCCCCAGGCTACCCAGCCAGACACCGCAGGTGAGCCAGCTGGAGAACCTGGGCTTGCCCATGCTGGCAGCCAAGTCCAAAGGGAAGCAGTCAGTCCTCACGCTTCTCTGCCAGGAGGAGCCTGCAGTAGCTTCATCGTTTTCCGCAGGAGCACAGTGATGCACCCTGATGCTTCTAGACACCTTCACTGGGCCCATGAGCTGCTGAGACAAGGTGGAAGGCTGTCTGGCTGCGTGATGTGGCTGGTACCTGGGCCAGACTGTGCCATATCCTCATCTTCTTGTTAGTGAGCAGTGCTAAAACCTAGGCTTGGCCCATTGGAGTCAGCCCTATAAAACACAGAACCTCACTCAAAACTTGCGAATGGAGAAAGCATCATGTTGCATCACCAGGGCCTTCTTGAGCCTAAATGTGCAGAAGATATGAGGCTGTAAAACAGAAACGGTTCATGCAGAACCGATGAGACCAAATGACGGGTCAGGCTGGGCTTGGGCTCCCCTGAGCATGAAAGGGTTGGGAACACCACCAGTGGTTCCCAAGGAGGCTGTGTCATATCTCACCTGCTTGTGCAGAATAGGCAGACTCCAGGTGACGTGCTCCTTTGGGAATGCTTCTTGTATCTGTGTGTGGAGATTTGTCACAAAGAAGCTGTTGCCAAATCTCTTGGCCAAAAGGGAGCCCAGAATATGAAGTGGTAGTGCAGACAGTGCGTATGCAGATGTTGCTGTGGGGTCCAGCCCACCCTACCCCAAAATACTAGGCTTGCTGAGAGTTCCTAAAGTTTTCCAAACCTCAGTGCTATGTGCTTCCCTAGTGCTTGCTCTTGCCATATTTAAATGCAATTCCACTGCATGGAGAGCCTTGATCCCCTGTCCCTGGCAGTGGTCCATCTCAGCAACCTGATGTGTCTTTTGGAGCTGCGATGTGGACAAGCGTGCTGCATGCAACTGTGGAGCAAGGGTCTGTCTGTCTATGACCCAACCAGTATCTCAGAGCTCTTGTGCTTGAATGAATGCTCTCTGAAACAGTCTCTCCAGTTGAGGTATTTCTACCAGGTTGCCGAGGTGCTGAGGAAGTCTGTCAGAAAACTGCTGGAAAATGGGAAAGCAGCAAGATCCCAGCGGTAGAAATGAGACAGTTGCTGCTTCTGTTGGAGGGACAACTCACTGAACATCTGCTCTGATAACCAGCTGTAGGTCCACCGCACTTGCGTATCGGTGAACTCAGGGAGGATGGTGTTCGTGGGCAGCCCGATCCGCTGCAGCAGATGACCCAGCTCCTGCCTGAGGAATCCAAACATCACCACGTAGTCATACTGCACAAGGCAGGGCCGGCAGAGGCTGACGAGCGGTTTCCAGTCCACGCTTGCATTGTGCGGTCCGCTGTCTAAAACATTCCGAACAAAGCTGCTGAAGGAAGTGCTGCTGTCTTTCATGCCTTGCATGAATGTGGAGATCAGCCTCTGGAATGGGTCCCTGACAAAGAGCACTTTGGTGGAAGACCCTAACATGGCTTCTATTTCTGTCAGGTTGAACTCACTCAGCTGTGTCTTTGGAGCATGTCGCCGAGGGTACGCAAGCGGCATTGGGTATGTCACATTTTCCTTCCCCTCCAGTTTATCCAAAAGCTGCTGCCATTCCTCCATCCCTGTCGATGGCACTTGGCAGTAGAGGAGATCCAGCCTGGGGCTTACTCTTAAACTTGAGAGTAGGCGGTCTCTGTCCTCCTGGTTCCTTGGCAGTGCAGTGACTTTGCCTGATCGGCTGCAGAAAGCTCTCAGTCTCTTCTTCCTGAGCTGCTGAACGTGAAGGAAGGTGTCCAGTGTCAAAGTGAAGCCCTCGTCCACCTGGGGGGCCAGGTCACCTGGGAAACACCATTTGAAGATGAGGGTGAGGAAAGTCCATAATGGACCTTTGCCTCGAGTCAGAACCCCAGGGCAGGGTGCTGTGGCAGGGTCTTTTCCAGTTATTCCAGTGTGCAAAGGACATAGCATGAACAAAGAAGGTGAGTAGGAGAGGGGAGACCAGCCCTGCCTGGCAAAGAGTTCAGTTTTGCTGGGAAATAGTTTTCTGTCCTCATGAATGTGCGAGATCATGGACACCAAGACCCTGCTTTCTCCAAACCTCTGTGTCTGAGCACTGATCTTGACCATAGCATTGTGCTACAGACCCTGTCCTCCACTAAATTCAGCATTTTTGCTTTTAATGCCTCACTTTTGGCTGAGCTTAACGGGCTGAGCTTACTAGAGTCAGAAATATTCTGAGAGACTGAGGAAGAGTAAAGTGTTTTTTAGCTTACAAGTACAGGACCCCTTGCAAACCCTTTTGCATCTATTAATTGGTTAACATCAGCTATCAAGTATATGCAAAAGCAAGAGATTATTCTTAATGGCTCAGGGTGATTTAGGGATCCGAATGACGTAGCTTCTTGCATCACTTCCATATGTAAATTTTTTCTCCTGTAGATAAAAAGGCAAAAGCAAATAAAAAGCAAAAAGCAAACAGAAGCGAGAAGACAACAAAGCAAACATAAAAGGCAAAAGTAAATCAAAAGACTCTGTGACAGCCAGTTTAATTTCTCAAACTTCAGCTTTGCTTTTTAGTCTTTATCTTCTTATTTTTGATCTGAAGAGGTCATCGTGGGTTTCAATGCAGAGGGTGAATGCCTGCCTTGCTACTTAATTTTTTTTTTTTTAGCAGCAACACATCTGCCTTATTTGCTCAATGTAGATATTTGGCAGCCCTGGGGAGACAGTCTGATCCTAGGGACCCGGTTTCCTCTGGGTCCTTGGGAAGTTAAATATTTCCCAGTGATGAGGGAAGGCTGTCACACAGGAAAGAGAAGCATGGTTGCAGGAACGCAGGAAGAAACACAGTAGTGTCTGTAAAGCTATTTGGGGCTGCTCTTCGACTCGCTCAGTCCCAGACCAGCAACATCTGCAAAATCTAGTGATGACTTTGCCCTGGATTGACCAGGATAGGAGGGGAGGGATGGATTTTTTTAGGCAAGAAAGGCAATGATCACTGACACCCCTGCTTCTGCTTCCTCCCCAACAGCATTTCACCCTTCCCAGCAAAGGTTTTGGGAATTACCTCCAACAGCCTGACACCTGGTCTCCCCACCACACCTGAGAGCAATGACTCCACTCAGGACATAAACCTGCAGGGCTCCACAGAAGGGTTTTCTCCACAAGTTATCCTGCCCCTGGGGCTGTACAAACAGTATTTTCTGTGCTGTTTGCCCACTAAGAACATCCAAAAAAACCCCTCTAGATCACTTTCCTTGTGGTACAGAAATGCTACTGTCTGTGCATGACCACCACGGTGCCCAGGTGTTACCTCCTTGGCCATCGGCCGGGGTCCGGAGAAGCAGCCTCCAGCTCAGGAAGGCGGCAATGCCCAGGGCAGCAGAGAGGACGAGGCGGGGAAGGAAACGCATTTCTCAGGTGCTGGGAGTCGAACGCCACGTTGGCGGGGACCTGGAGGAAGGGTGTCGGGGAACCTCCTGTGTTTACTTATGAGGAAACACACCCAGAGTTGGGTTAAAGTACTTTTTGGGCAGCAGCTCAGCTGGGGCAGGGAAATGGCCTGAGGCACAAAAGGTGCTTCCTGCTCTGTGTTTACAATACCAGCTTCTGAGGTGGAATCCCCTCTTTTTTTTTCAATGTCCCTGCCATCCTCAGCGTTCTGCCACTCCAGATGTCTGTGGTGTCTGCAAGAAGCAAGCTCTGCACCCACAGCTCTGTGCAGGGTCCTGCAGAGCCGAGTGGGACAACATGTCCCCTGTGCCCTGATGCACCTTGTTCTCCGCTGGCTTTGCTGCTCGGTGAGGCACTGCTTAGGGGAATGCTGCTGCAGGGAGCTGGCGCTGAACTGGTGGACGCTGGGCCACAGGTCCTGCCTCTGGTGCTGCTGTGTCGTTTAAAGTAGGAGCTGGGGCAGGGGAGGTGACAGGGCACATCCAGTGTCATGTGGCAGGTCTGTGGCTCACAGGGGACTGGAAGCAGTGATCTCTGGCCTGTGCCATTTCTGCTGGGGGCTCCTTAAAATTTGTTGCTTGTTTTGTGAGAGCAACTGAAGACCCCAGGCTGAGCAGAGGCCCCATGACACTGAAAATTGTGTGGACACATGTAGGCAGCACTGAGGAGCGAAGACTAAGGCAATGGGGACTGCAGCAGCCTGGGGTGGGTGACCTGCTCCCGTTGAGCCTGGTGTTATCATGGCTATAAATCAGATAGCGAGTATTTATAAATTTCCTGTCTATGGTTGGAGCTGCTGCCTGCCATCAGCAGCATCCCTCTGGCATCCATGGGCTGGCACGTCGCAGGGACAAGGTCCTGCTGGAGGACGCAGCAGCCTTGAGGGGGAATATAGTGGGCAAAGGAGAAGGGATAGATGCCTCAAAAGTTGGGGAAAGCAAGCAGGCACGCCAGGTCCACACACTGGGGGCCAGGGTACCGAGCCTGGCAGTGCCTGGCCAGCGTGGGCACAAGGGTTGGTCTTCATGGGGGCCCTGCCAGTAAAGCAACCCTGTGTGGTGGAAGCCCACCTCCCAGGAGGTCTTGAAGGAGCCCAGTCTTGTGCCACTGGTGGATTTGCTCTCGTTTGGACAACCATAATTTTCCCACCAGAGGGTGCTCCACGCCCGAGTAACCCCTGGGCAAGCTGGGCTCTCTGCAATGCTTCCCCACTGCAGTTTAAAGAACTAACTTCACGGCCACGTTTGTGGCTAAATTTTAAAGTCTGCTGAGTTTCCTTCGAGCCTTGGGAAAGCTGCTGGGATTCTGAGAAAGGCTGTGAAATGCTCTTCATCTGTCAGCGAGAGGGATATGTTTCCTCTATGTGATGGGAGGTCAGGTCCTGTGGCTGGACCCTGCTGCACTTGTCCCTGCAACCTGTCCCCCCAAATCCAGGAGAAGAAGGTGCAGCCCGAGGAGGTCGGGGTGTGCGTGGGCAGGAGTGAATGGCCTCCCTTTGCCTTCCCTTCCCAGCAGAAGACACGTTTTACTTTGAGCTGCATCGCCGTGCTCACTCCTCCCAGCCCCATGGGTCTTAGGGCAGGAGGGTGCCTGAGCAAAGGGTAAATATTAAATGAAAACAAGCTTTTCTAGTGGTACTCTGCATGTTAAGCAGCACATGCCTTCCTTCATTAAAATGTAACATTTCAGCAGGGACTGTCCCAACCACAGCCCTGGTGAGCTCAAGTGCAGCTGAAACTGGTAGGAAGAAATGCAGTTTATTTTTATTTCACAGTCATAAGGTGAAAGCAGAGAGATGTTCCAGAGGAAAAAAAAAATAGCAAACACACCCCCCCTCCCCCTCTTGCTTTACACTGCAAGGAAACAGCACTTAGAAAGTTTTATCAGAATGAGTCTCTTCAGAGCATGAGATGGTGTGTGTGTGCTGTGCTTTGGTGACCTGCAAACAGGAGGAAAATGCTCCTGAGCTGCTTGGGGCTGGTTTTGGGGAGCAGCTGTTTCTGCTGAAGGGCTGCCGGGTGGGGGCTTGTGCCTCAGACACGGATTTTGCTTCATTAACAGAGTTTAACTGGTTAAGTTCGTTAACTGGAGGTTGAGCTCCGCGTTGGTGGGAGGCAGGACGGTGGGGCCTCGTGGGCGTCAGTGTCCAAGCACCGCTCAGATGCCCGTGAGAAACCCGTGCGGTGGTTTCCATCTTCCTCCTAACGGACAGCAATGCTAATGGGCATGGGGCTGCAAGGACATCACACAGGTGGTTGCAGAACAACCTCCCAAATATTCCAGAGACTGCTGTGGAGGTGGGTATGGGGAAGTGAGAAGGAGGGAGAACCTCTCCTCTCTCTTTCTGACTTGTATCTGCCTTTGAAATGATTAACTCAATGATTTATTTTCCCCCAGGTTTTCTTTTTTCTTTTTTTTTTGGTGCTGAAGAAAATTCTCAAGTGTCTGTAGACACTTTAAATCTAAACTTACTGCTAGCCTTTCCCTCCTTGCCTTCCACTGACTCCATAGAAGTTTTAACAAGGCCGAGACTGAAATTCTTGAACTGAAAGGCTTCCTGCCAGTTGCTGTAGGGAGGCAGCACCCTTTTTGGGCACAGAGGCTGAGCCTGGCATGGAAATGCACTCGCATCCTACCATTTAATGCAATTACACAAGGGAATTAATTAGGGGATTCATTTGAAGCTTCGCCTTATTTAGGAAAACTCATACTGCCGTAGATGTGAGAAAAAGCTACTGTCTTCTTCTTTACACCAGCAACAGGATCGCCTAAATAAGGATTTCCAGATTTAGTCCCATCAATGCCTCAAACTGGATTGCCTCTGTCTCCCTTTTTTTTTTTTTCCTCCTAGGACGCAATCCCTTTGGAGATATTCTTATATGTTAATAAACATCCTCGTCTTCAGCCTTCCCGCATTCCTCCCACACTTCCAAATTTTGCAAAGTATTGTCTTGTGTGACCGTGACCCGCGGACGTTGGTGTGAAGGTTCCCCCGCCTTGTTCCTCTTTGCGCCCGCCTGTGCTTGTGGGAATGTGAACTTTGCAGAGTGATGGCAGACGCCGCCTCATTCGGTGAGGGATGTTTTTCCATTGCAAGTAGAGGAAGAGCAGATAGAAAACCTTCTTCTTCTCCAGCTTCTTGTTTGGAACCTTGGATACGACATCGACATTTTGCGTGTGAAGTTGGGCCTGTCACTCGGCAGAAACACGGGAGCAGCCAGAGGAGGAACAAGCTGCCCCGCTCCCGGAGCATCGTTTGACATGGAAAGTGTTTCTTGCCTTTGGGAACGACAGTCCCGAGAGCAGGGCTGCCAGGCTGCTGGCTGGGGACATGTTGTGCCAAGTGGAGGGGAGTCAAACCAAAAAGTTGAGGGAGGGAGTGGGTATTTGTAGATAAACTGGGGGGTGCTCCAAGCTGAGTGCGTGGCCTTTTCTCCATCACATCTCCTGATTTCCCAAGCTCCTGTCTGTGCTCATGAAGAAACTTGGCTGCCCAGCTTTCTTTGACATAGGGACATGGACTTACCCCATCGCAGGACTGCCTTAGTCGCAGGGACTGCTCAGGACTGGGTTTCGTGCTTTAATGTGTGAAAAGACGCATGTCTGTAAGTGTCAGCTCCTTTAATCCCATGGTCATTTAAGAGATTTGGCCAAGAGCACCCATTCTTGGCTGCTTCCTGGTGTGGAGGATTTGGGATTTTCTTCTATCTAGCTTCTGCCAGATGTGGGCAGCTGTGGGGTGAGCCAGCCTGCCCAGCAGCCTGGGCCCATCTCCATCTCCTCCAGCACTTACATTCAGCGCTGCAACTGAGCTGCATGTGTTAGGGGTGGGTTAGAAAGGTGGACATTCGTCCTTCGGTGTCAGACAGAGAGCACCAGGCTGGCTTTAGGCAGGCAGGGAGAAGCTGGAGGCTGCCGGGACTGCCCCATGCAGCAGCATCCCGGGACCGGCCAGTGGTGAACCAGAAATAGTTATGCAAGGCAGAAAGGAAAGGAAAGCAAGTTCATGTTGCACCCAAGGAATGGAGCAGGTAGGACAATGTTTGGAGTGGTTGTACAGCTCTGGCGCTTCCTGTTTTCTTTCGGCAGGAGCTGTGATTGTCACTTCTTATTCAGCTCCTCATCCTGGGAGGAAGACGGTATCGGGCTGTCCAGGGGCAGCAGGATGTTTATGTGGTAGGCTGAGTCAAGGTGCTGCTTTTAATACTGCCGGAGAAGAGTCATTGGGGGAAATGTAAATTTTAGATTTTTATTTATTTATTTATTTTTAAATAAAAAAAGTCTCATGAACATCTAAAATGCTTGCAATTGCCATACAGGCTGCCTGACTTACTGCCAGTGCTGAGTATTATTTATTTATTTTCTAAGGGTATTACATGAGGATTTTACAAGGTGCCATGAACTATTGGTAATTTAGGGAGGATTCATGCAATTAGTGATGCTATATTGAAAAGCTTTGCTTAATTACTATGTAAGCTGTTAAACTTTGCATTGACTCAGCTGGGCGCACATCAACACGAACACCTCACCGTGGTGGAAGGAGGCTGAAGCAGCTGTGGAACGTCGGTCACGTGCCTGCCTGGTGAGCCCCTCTCTTCTGGCTTTTTAGGGACAAGAGTGTTTTCCTGGGAGAAGTGGATCAGGGGACTCAATGAGCCTGAATACCTTAAAAACTAAGGGGATTACGTCTATCATCTCTCTGCAGTAGCAGATGGGAGTCTCATGGGAAAAAAAACAAATAGCATTTATTTGGATCCACATGCACAGAAGAAGGATGCTCATGGGATTAGAGGCCATCACCTCTGGCCCAGCAGCTCCCGTGGGACTAGCAGCCATCCATTCCATCACCTGCCCATGGATCTACAAGCCATCACCTTCCTTCCAGCAGCTTCTGCATCCAGCTAGTCCCAGGATGCCCACAGGGCTAGAAGCCATCACCTCCATCCCAGCAGCGCCTCATGGAGCTTCACAGTGCTGCCCAAATAGTGCAGGAACTTTTACCACCAAGCATTTCTCTAACCAGATGCAAGTTTTGCTCTGTGTCCGAAGCACTTCCCAGTTCCCCTTCCTCTCTTTGATGCTTAAAATGCAGTGGCAGCACAGAGGGAGACCCGAAGTATTTGCAGACAAACTAGGCAGCTCCTATATACGTAGTAATTTGGAAAGCCTAGTCCTTCACCATTTCTTTTTAATTTATTTTTGATATGAAACAGTTATGTCCTCGCTGCTATGTTCCTTAGCAAAATGTGCTTTAGGGTGTGACTCTCGGGTGCCCTTTACATTTTAGGGCCCTGACTGCATGCAATTAGCGTAGGCAGGTGCTTATTTATTTCATCCAGACCTTTCTCTTTGGATCACAACAAAGCACCCTTGGGACCCACTTCTCCACCTCACCAACATTGGGGCAAAGTGTGTTCATGGCTCCTAGCTTTATGGAATTTGTCCTTTTTCTTCCTCGGGTGGCCACAGCAGCACTGCTGATGGCTGTGCAGAGGAGATTCGGGTCTGAGACGTCTCAGGACCTCCTGGAAAAGTGGTGGTTGTGGTGAAAAATATTGGGATGGTGGGAAGGAAACCTCAGATGTAAAACATCACTTGCTTGGAGCCAGACTTTGATCTCCCTCCTGTGATTCCCTGACGGGAAAGGGAGGTGTGGACTGGGGGGAGATGGGCAAAGCAAGATGGGATGTCATGGGATTTGGGCTCATGTCTCCCATGAGTCTTGTTTTCCTGAGCCTTGTCTCCCTCTCTGCAAACAGAGACCCCTTCCCCAGGCTTCACATCCTGCATTTACCCCATTTTTTGGGGGGAACTACTTTTGGTTTACATTTATGGCAGCTTTTTACCCTCTTTGGCTCATTTTTTTTTTTGTGCCACTGCCTGGCTGGGTGAGGAAGGCTCTTCCATGTGTCTGTTGCTGGACAGGGGGGATTGTTTCTCAGGCAGCTTTAGGCTTGGGGACTGGCTTCTGCTGATGCTCTGCAAAAGCTGAGTTTTTCTGAGAGCGCACCCAGACATCTGCCTGTCACTCCTGGCCTCTCCCAAGGGAGTGCTGCCACATTACGCTGCTGGCTATCACATTTTCTTGGTCACTGGTTGTTACCATTATTCATATAGCAAATCTTCAAAGATTCAGAGATCTCTGAATTTTCTTGAGTGACTCTAAGAGGAGGCGACAGCACAGCTTGCTTGGGATACCTCCACACCTGGCTTTGCGGGATGTTATTTCTGATGAGCAAAGTTTTCGGGAACTCTGGAGTCTCTGGTCCTGCCTGTTTTACTGTACCAGAAGCGGCGGGGGGAAAAGGGTTTAAGGTCTGTTTGTTTTACTTTTTCATCCAGACAATAAGCGAGCAAATACTCCCAGGTTGTTTATATTTGGATAAGGCTGCTCCACGTCCTGTAAAAGGAAAATGACACATCTACTTCTCCTGGGGAGAGACAGTGTGGGATGAATGGACCTGGCAGCGGGCAGAATCCAGAAGCCTCTTGACGCCACCAGTGTGATGCATGGGGTGGCCTGGGCACTCTGGTCCATACTGGGAGGTCACAGCAGGGGCACAAATGCCTGTTTTATTTCCCTATTGATGGCATTAAGGTTGGGGTCAGATGCACAAAAAGGACAGAGCTTGGCCCCCAGCGCCAGCACCATGCTGCTGCCTCCTCCTCTCCCACTGGCTCCTGTGGGTTGCAGGGCTGTGACACAGGGCTGGGAGGTAGCTTCATTGTTGACCTTCCCATCTAACAAGGCGGTTTTGCTAAATCACGGCGCTTCCCATCATGATGATGTGTCGGGAAGGGGCAGGAGGCATCACGGAGGGTTTGGCTGCACGGCTTTTGGCGTGCTCTGTTTGGCTCCCACCATCCCTCCCTCCCCAGACATTGGGTACCGTACCTGACCTGAGGACACCCAGCTTGTGCCCCCACCCCTCAGCAGCCCTGAACCTTGCACCTTCCCACAGCTGATGGATTAAGCTGCTGCAAACAGGACTGCCAGGAAAGCCAGGATGGAGCTAGTGAGGGTTGATGCTTGTCCCCGTCCAGCCATCTGGCCTCCATATGAGCCTTGTCGGAGCATGAGTGACTGCAGGGTTCATTTGAGGTTACACCACAGACAGCATCCCCCTTGGTGATACCTTCCTGGGGCCAGGCCTTGTAGACTTGTGAGCCTTTTACCCGTTCCAGCTGTGCAGAGCCGAGGAATGCTCTGCCCTCCTCTCCTCTGCTGACATGCACCTGCAAGCCAAACTCGTACCAGAGCTGGGCAGCCCTTCATGGCTAGGCACAAATGAGAAGGCTGTAAAACCAACCCCCAAACATTTTCCTTTTTTTTTTTTTTAAATTTATTCTTTAAATTGTTCACTTGCAAAAAGCACTAGCTGCTTGCCTCACAGGGAAAGATTGGGCAGAGGGAAAATGCTTGACCCCAAGGTCCCGCAGCATCACACGTCAGCACTGAGACACATCAAAGAAGAGGGATTTTCTTGGCTGAAGGACCAAGCACCTGCTTTACCCCTGCAGAGCCTTGGCAGATCCTGGGGAGGCTCTGCTGGTTTCACCCTGGGGCAGGCGCTTTGAGAAAGCACTGGGAGCTCGCTGCTCCACTGCAGTCGGTGGCTCCAGCATCCTCTTTCTTGATCTCAAAATTGGTCTGTTTTTTTATTTTATTTTTAGTTTCCTCAGGGTTATTTTTATCTAAAAGTGAAGAAAAGAGAAACCTCTCTTCCTATTGTCTTTTTTTCCCAGCATTTTTGGAGGGAGGAAGAGGGGAAATGACTTTCCTCCCTCATTCAAAGCTGGCAAACACAGCCAAAAATTGCCTCCTTGTCCCATTATTCTACTTTTATTAGTAAACCTTGCCTAACTGTCTGTAAGTTGGGCATTTCTGTGGATATTTTCATTCTGTGAAAAAAAAACAAACCACACTTGCCTGTCTCTCCTCTCTGAGGAACCTACGTGGCAGATACAGGTTGAGGGAGCTGCTCTCCATGAGCTCAGGGCATTGATGGACCTATCTGGGGATATTTGGGGAGACAGGGAGTTTAAGGCTTTGGCGGACCTATCTGGGAGTACTTGGGGAGATGGGAATGTAAGCCCTGCGCTTCTGTCACTCCTTTTTATCCATGTCTTCATCTCTACATCTCGGTTGATGAGAAGAGTTGCCTCATTGCAAAATCTTCCGTCGCCCTTCTACCCACCACCCTCCTAGCCACCTCCACCACTCCGTGAAGGACATCTGTTTTGGTGACCAGCCTTGCTACTGACAGTGGAATGTGGCCTCTTCTTTCGTGCTGCTCTCTCCATTTCAGCATGCAGCAATTGCAGCATGGCAATGTATTGTGTTAAATTATATTGATTTAAATATGATTTTCCCCCTCCCTTCAAATGGTTGTTCTCAAACAGTTGTGACAATGTTATTTAGTGGGATCACATTTGTCTTGCTGCAGGTGCTGAGGTGCGTGTGATTTAAATCTTTCCAAACAGGCTGGAGACAAAGGAAGCTGCTTTTCGTCACCCACGGAACAAAAAAACGTTAGGAATGAAAGAGACTGGAAACACTGAAAAATCACTTGAGAAGAAGAATGATGCAAATGAGCAAATCGCCATTCATTCACACCCAGCCAGGATTAAAGCAGCAGCAGATCCTGGAGTGGAGGCAGTTTCAGTCTGAAAAAACCCACAGGATTCCAGCTGTGCTTCCTAGGGCAGGGCATAAAACGCAGCGGCTGCTAAAAGACACACTCTGGTGCTCCACCTGCCCTGTGTGCTGAATTCAAAATCAGGCAATGAAACTTATAACTAACAAGGCAAGAAGGACTCAAAACAGAGGACCAGAAACCTCTGTGCCTGAAGGAAAAGTCCAAGGGGAGTGAACAACTGTTTCACTCCTGCAGCCCCCTGACTCTACGAGTCTTCATCTTCCTCCGCGCTTATGTCCACTGCATGGAGTGCGTGGGAACAAATCATATTTTAGGAGCTCTTCAGATGCAGAGATTTCAGATGCACCGTTGCTGGCATTGAAACAGGCTGCCTAGGGAAGTGGTGAAGTCAACCATCTCTGGAGGTGTTTAAAAGGCACATAGATGTGGTGCTCAGAGACATGGTTTTGTGGTGGACCTGGCATTGCTAGGTCAATGGTTGGACACAAAGGTCATTTCCCACCGAAACAGTTCTGTGACTATATGAGTCTAACTCTCACCTAAGATCTTGCGGCAGGTTTTGCTTCTGGGAGCTTGTGACCCCAACTATTTGCTGGACCTTGACTGAGCATCCTCAGCTGATTCTCCTGGTGAAGATGAAGAAGAAGGCAAGGAAGATGGGTGATGGAGAGGTGGCTGCCTTGGATAAAGGAGACCCCCACAAACAGGCATCCATCTCTTGCTTCAGCCCCCGAGGGAGGACAAGCCAGCAGGGAAAGGGTAGGAAATTGTTGTAGACCCCACGCCAAAAGAATGATTTTGATAGCTCCTGAGCGGTGGGAACTGGCATCGCATCTGGGATCGATGTAGGAGTGCTGCCCCAGCCCTTGGGGTTTAACTGGAGTGGAGCACTGTGATGCCCGTGAGACCTGGCTCATGAGTCTTCCTGAGGCTTTTTTAGACCCTTGGCTGGTGGTTTGGTGTTGCTCCAGCACATTCCCACTCTCTTACTCCTTCCTCAGCAGCCCCTTTGTGGAAGATCATGCTGGTGTCCCAGGAGAGCTGCCAGTGCCAGCTGTCTCTATAAATACTCCTGCTGTAAATTCAGAGAGCTTGGTCCCTGGCAGGCACAGCCCTGCCTTTGATCACCACGTTGTCAGGTACCAGGCTGGAAACTGTGAGCACTTCCACAAGAGAAACTGCAATTAATGTCTTGTTAGAAGCCTTACCTTTTGATTTTCAACTGATTAATAAAAGTAATGCAACAGAGGCTCTCTGGTACCATAACATTTCCATTCCCTTGGTCTTATTAATTCAAATTTTTTAATTTTTGTGCCAGGATAAATTGGTTTTAGAAAGCAAACTAAGACACATATGCATGCAAAAGCACTGCAGGCTCCGTGGCCATGATCTTGGGAGCTGAGGTTAGATGTCAGTGTGTTGGGATTCAGCCCTGCAGGTCTTGGTTTTCCCATTTCATGGAGGAGCCAGCATGAAGCGTCTCATGGTTGCAGAATACATCCTCCCATTTCGAAGACTTGAGCTTCCCCAGCAGCAGCAGCGAGCTGAAGGCAGCTCTCTTCCCCGTGGCTCGCCTCGCTCTCCCCAGCCTGGGAAAAAGCAGCAGTGGTATTTCTCAGGTTGACCTAAAGGGACATTTCTTTATGCTTTCATTGCCCGGGATTGACTTTCTGAGCCTTTTCACATGGTGAGGCCAAGTGTCCAGGAATGTCCCCACTGGATTCAAATCCGAAAGGGTTGTCAAGCACTGGAACAGGCTGCCCAGGGAAGTGGTGGAGTCACCATCCCTGGAGGTATTTAAAAGACATGTAGGTGTGATGTTTGGTGACATGGTTTAGTGGTGAACTTGGCATTGCTAGGTTAATGGTTGG
Organism: Trogon surrucura; assembly: GCA_020746105.1. Classification (NCBI taxonomy): domain Eukaryota; kingdom Metazoa; phylum Chordata; class Aves; order Trogoniformes; family Trogonidae; genus Trogon; species Trogon surrucura. The sequence goes on from CM036618.1 coordinate 108,801,161, forward strand.
ACTCGATGATTTTAAAGGTCTTTTCCAACCTTAATGATTCTAGGATTCTATGGTAGCCCCCTGCAGGATTAAAGGATATCTCAGGGATGGGCTGCAGCAGGAGCTGCTTTTGGTCCTGAGTGCTACATTTTCTACATCCACAGCCCTGACAAGCAAATTGAGATTTATTCTTCAAAGGAAAAAAACATACACTTTTCCTCTTCTCAGGGAAAACTCACTCCTTTTTACTCACTTGCCAGGAGAAAGGGCTCGCCGGGGGCTGAGGGAAGCTTCTGCTTGAGATCTAGGAAACGCGTGAATTCCTCTTCACATTCCTCTTGGTGCATCTCCTTTTAGCACTTGACATTTTCTTCCCTGGTCACAGAGAAAAGCAAGCAAGAAGAAAGTAGGAGCCGGGCGCAGAGCCATTGCCAGTGTTCTCCTTCCAAATCCAATGCTAGTGACCTCGGTGGCTTTGAAATAAAGTTTTGGGGTGTATCTGCCCAGTGCAGACATAGCTAAGAGGGATGCTTTTGCATTACAGGAGACTGAAAATCAGTGGCATTCAGGCTTGGAACAGCCTGTCCTGAAATCATGGTACTCCTGTGTACCCCCAAGGTGGGGAGCAACCCCCCGAGGCAGGCCCATATGTACTGCTCCTCCCCGTAGCTCCAGGAGTTGTGTTGGGAAGTGTGGGCGATGTGTCATGGGCGAGTGGGAAGGGTGGGAGGCATGACTGTTCTCCCGTGCTTATATTTATCTCCCGCTTGATGACCAGGCTCAAAAGGCAGGATACGCCTCCCTGGAGCCCGACAAACTCACAAATATCTACCTGGGAAGGATGCAAACCCGAACCCCGTTACTAAAAATATTCAGGCAAAAGGAGATTTTCCAAAACAGAGTTCCGGAAATGCTAAATCTGGTGGCGATTCATTGAGGCGGGGAGTGGAGGATGACAACTGCTTTATTTTTTTTTCCCCTAAGGCAAGCAGGAACAATGTAAATCCCAAATGCCGTTCATCCTACTCGCTCAGCTGGGCTGCTGTGCTTTGAAGCACCCATCAATAACCCTGTAGGCATCGGCTCCTCAAGGAGGCAGACCTAGTGCGAAAACAGGAATCCCTTATCGGGCAGCAGGAAATTCTATTTTTACATGAAGTTCAGATTAAAAATAAAAGGAAAAGATATGCACCACTGGTGTGGGCTAAAATTAAACCTTGAGCTTCTCCCGATGGCTGGCTCCTGATGCTCCCCTGCTCAAGAAACAGATGGTGAACGCCAAGAAGGATCCTGGCTGTTCTGGGTGGGATTTGCTCTGCCGCAGTGCTTTTCTCCTCCCAGTGAGCTTTATGAATGTGGCTTAAATGGACCACCTTGGACCACTGCTGTGGCCAAGGATTGTCCTAGGCAAATGGGAAGAGGTTCCTTTACATCATCGTCATGTGGCTTCTTGATGTATTTCTCAGCCAAACTGAGTGCCCCATGAGCTGCCTTGACCTGTGTCCAGCCCAAGCTGTTCTCTGACCAAAATTTCTGCATCCAGGTAGACCAATGGTGTACTGATGCATCATGAAGGTTTGTCTTGCACAGGTGACTCCACTACTGCCAGCTTTTGGTCTGCTCCCCTGCAAGGGATGGGTTGGCACATCTGGTCTGAATTTTGGGCATCGCCTTACAAAGTTCTTTGGGATCTGTAGTAATGAAACAAGCCCTGAGCCACAATCCCCAAATCTCTTCCTTTTCTGCAGTCCAACACTGAAAAGCCACTGCCAGAGCAGCACTATGGCTGTGTATTTTCAATATTGCTGTGATTTGTACAACTGCAACCCATATGCAGGTCACACTTTTGTTCTCCGGCATCCTGTGTCTCTGTCACCGGAAACCACACTCAGGGCTTTCCTCGGGGCTGCAGCAGCTTTACCAGCTCTGCCGGCAGGGTGGCACGGGGGTCCACCACAGGGTGATGGTCCATGACGATGGTCCCACAGGGACCATCAGTCACGAAGGTGGCCCTGATGAAACTATCGGTAGTGCTGCCAGGCAACTCGTTTTAGGTTTATCTGCATCGGACCTTGGACCAAAAAGCTTTTTGCTTGGCTTGCAAAAAGCAATTAAAGTGTATCTAGAAAAGTCACCTGGTAAAACAAATGCAGAAGGTGCGTGTCTCCTGACTGACCACACTGACATTTTTTGTGGGTGTGTATATATATATGTGTGTGTGTATATGTATAGGTACAACCTAACACCTGCCTGGGATAAGTCCCCTGAGGGCTTTTTAGCTCAGGTTGGGGCTCTTTGCACCATGACAGGGTTTCCAGCTGGGTGAGAGAGGTCCAGACCCCACAGAGGGCTGCAACCAGCTCCTTGGGGGTTGCAGAGGCAGTGGGACACCTGCACCTCATTTTGTCAGTGACACGGCCAGGGATGGGCATTTGAGGTCTCAGAGGACATGCAGCACGAGAGTACAGCCCGTTGACATTGACACAGCCCAGAAAAGCAGCAGATCTCCAAAAGGCAGAGAGAGGAATGTAAATGGCAGTCAGAGATGATAAACCGCATAGGAAAACTAAATGTTTTGAAGCTCAACAGGAGCAAAAGTGGCGAGCCTGGCTTGCCCTGGGGGTACCACGACCAGCTCTGCCCAAGCTGAGACTACTCAGACTTTACCCCATAACTTCTCTGATTTGCCTATTCTGAGTGGGAATAAAGCAAAAGCGTGCAATGACCTTTTTCTGCAGCAAGGCTTGACTCTGAGCCTTTGGCCACAAAACATGCACTGAAAGGTTGTTTGCTTGGAAGAAGCACTTGTAAGCAGTTGCAGCCTCCAGCAGGAGAGGGAAGCCCAGAAAAACCAAGTGTGGGAGCTTGAGTTAGCCAGACCTCTGCAAATGGTTAGCAGAGGTTTGGTTTGCCAGGTGAACAGGAGCTTGAGCACAGAATTTCTTTCACCTGAGCTGTTCTCCTCGCTCTTAATACAATTAAGGGCAGGTTTGAAAAACTGGGGAGAGAAGGGTAGTGGTGAGTTGTTGTTGAAAGCAAGGTTGTGTGAACGGAACAGGCTTTGGAGAACAGGTGGGAAGGGGAGGGAGGGTGAGTGATGTGAAAGTGTTTGGTGCTGGCTTTGGATATTCTTGAATGCTTAAGGCTGGAGGGAGCTGCCTGGGTTTGTTGGTTCAGCCATAATGTTGTTTTTAGAGGATGGCTTTTTGATTTGGGTTGCAAAGGGGTTGCACCACCTATTGCTGCCCCTGTTTGTGGCTGGTCTGGTCAGCTGCAGGTATTGAAATTTAATGTTGTAGCATCATTTGCTTTCCCTGTCTTTTTGTGAACTGAAGTGGGTGTGTGGGAAGAGCCACCGTCAGCCTTGCTGGTTAATATGGGCAAGAAATTAAATTGTGTTGGGCAATGCTGTGTGTGAGTGACTGCATGTGGCTCATGTGCAGTGAAAAATGAATGTCTGAAAGTCCCCAAAAATGCAAGTCTGTGATCGCTGTTTCGTTGTGTAAGTACGTCTTGCTTCAGTCGTTTACTGTAAGATGAAGTGGTGAAATTTGGCTTAAAGGAGAAGTGATGTGAAACGGTGTCTAGTCTGATTTGAGAAAAACGCTGATCAGAGGGCTGCTCTTCCTCTGTGGGTTGCAATCTGTTTTGAACCTCACTCTGTAAAATTGTCTTGCTTATGCACAAAAGGTTTTGCTATGCAGAACATGACCTTGCTGTTTTGCCCCCTTGAAATCTCTGTCACAACTGTCCAGACTGCTCCTGGGCTGGAGAAGCTGGGGGGATTCTTTTCCTGCCTTCACACTTCCCAGGGGCAGGGGCTGTGTACTGGAAGGCAAATGCATACATACATACATACATACAATGTTAGGGATTGGAAGGGACCTCGAAAGATCATCAAGTCCAATCCCCCTGCCAGAGCAGCAATGCCTAGACTATGCCACACAGGAACGTGTCCAGGCAGGTCTTGAATGTCTCCAGAGAAGGAGACTCCACAACCTCTCTGGGCAGCCTGTTCCAGGGCTCCGTCACCCTCACTGAGAAGAAGTTTCTTCTCGAGTTTAAGCGGAACTTCTGATGTTCCAGTTTCAGCCCATTACCCCTTGTCCTATCAGTGGTTGTCACCGAGAAGAGCCTGGCTCCATCCTCCTGACACTCACCCTTGATATATTTGTAAACATTAATGAGGTCACCCCTCAAACTCCTCTTCTCCAAACTAAAGAGCCCCAGCTCCTTCAGTCTTTTCTCATAAGGGAGATGCTCCACTCCCTTAATCATCCTAGTTGCCCTGTGCTGGACTCTCTCCAGCAGTTCCCTGTCTTTCTTGAACTGAGGGGCCCAGAACTGGACACAGTATTCCAGATGGGGTCTCACCAGGGCAGAGTAGAGGGGAAGGAGGACCTCTCTCGACCTACTAACCACCCCCCTTCTAATACACCCCAGGATGCCATTGGCCTTCCTGGCCACAAGGGCACAGTGCTGGCTCATGGTCATCCTGCTGTCCACCAAGACTCCCAGGTCCCTTTCCCCTACACTACTCTCTAATAAGTCATTCCCCAACTTATACTGGAACCCGAGGTTGTTCCTACCCAGATGCAAGACCCTACATTTACCCTTGTTGTATTTCATTAAATTTTTCCCCGCCCAACACTCCAGCCTGTCCAGGTCTCGCTGGATGGCAGCACAGCCTTCTGGCGTGTCAGCCACTCCTCCCAGCTTGGTGTCATCAGCAAACTTGCTGATAGTACTCTCTAGTCCCTCATCCAAGTCATCGATGAATATATTGAATAATACTGGTCCCAGTACCGACCCTTGAGGCACTCCACTGGATACAGGTCTCCAACCAGACTCCGCCCCATTGACCACAAATGGAGTGTTTAAAGTTATTTTTATTCCATTTTTTGAAGTTAGCTGAATTTCTAGCTGGCTATTCCTCCTTTAATGAGAAGTGATTTGGGGAACTAAATGTTAAAATCCTCTGTGGGAATCCGGTGCTCATGGGTGATATCTTGTACCCATATTTTGTGTTGAATGGAGCTCAGGCAATGATTTTTCTCTTATCTCTGAAGCTGAGAGGCTTGCAGGGCTGGTGAAAACAGAGGTGGATGTGAACCCCTTCAGGGTTTTGAAGAGGAGTAAAAGGGGAGTGAATCCTCCATGAAAAGCCCCTGGGCAGGGTAGCACTTACAGGGAAGGGGCAACTGAGAAGTAATACAGCATTTCTGGTCCAGATATAGGACCTCTGACTCCTCGAATGAGGAACAGCAGGTCCAGGATGTGCATGGAAATGAGAGGGCTTCCCAAGGAGGCCGTCAGGATCCCAGGGCTTCTGTGAACATGGGGTAATCTGCTCAGGAGTGCTCACTGGTGATTTTGGAGTTTCAGATGAAAACCTGTATCTGAGATCCCCCTTGTGAATACAGGGCAGGTGGGCAGTAGAGCAGAAAAAGCCATCTGTCTGTGGTGGCTCTCCTCAAGTGTGCATATGTGCTCAGATGTAATGGAGGTCGTGCCACCTCCAATAAGTAAACGCAGAGCTCCTGTCCCTGGAGATTTCAGCGATTTTTTTACCTATGCTAGAAGCTGCAAGTGTTGCCAGAGACAGTGTAAAATGCACAACTTGAGAAGAGAGAGCGCAGGGTGGGACCAAAGGTGGGTGCTGAAGCCAATCCATCATCCCTAAGCAGTGATGGACTCCATGTGTTCCTCTCGTTGGCTGCCTCAGCTGATGCACTTGGGTTTCTTGGATCTGGTCCCTATTTCACATTTAGCAAAACGGAATGTATTTTGCAACACAACACATCTGAGGTACGAGGAAAAAAAAAAAAAAGTCAGGCCTTCCTCTCGGAGATATTTGAGTCAATTTTTATGAGGGAAAAAACCCAACCAAACAAAACCCAAAATTCAAAACAGGAAACTCTTATCAGCTTGCCAGGAAGCTCTATTGCTTTGTGGAAGTGTTACTGTACGGTCATTTCTACTTTCAGTAGCTGTTTGTGAGTAATTTATGGCTCTAAGATGGGCGTCAATCCTCCATGCAAGTGGAGAAGAGGCCCTAAAGCTGGAAAGAGTAGCGGTAGGAGAGGAGGGTGGAGGGGAAATACCAAGGAACAGGATTTGTATTATCTTACTACGTATATTTACAACGATAAGATTTTCATTGTCTTCTGTGGTAAATTATGATCCTGTTTTTGTTCTGTATTCAGATCAGGAAGCAACAAACTTATGTCAGGCTTAAAAATGCACAGGCTTAGTCCTCAGTGACTGTTATTCAGCAGAAGTAATTGAGGGACTTGTGATGATGTGTAACTTCTTGGCCAGGGAATTTATAAATATTGCCTCATGAAATTCTACTTGTATAAATGCGGGTGCCTCTGTTAAAACCATATACATAAAGCTATTGAAACTTTTCACCAAGGCTTGGCTGGTTCTTTTCCATGGCCCAGTTTTGGTGTCGCCAGTCCCAACACGGAGAGCTTGGTCATGTCCAGAAGCAATTTCTTTAAAAGTAGTGTTTCTCCAAAGTGTCTTTGGATTTAAAAAAAAACCAAAAAAACCTCAACCACCAACACAAAAAAAACACAAACCCTCCAAAGTGCTATACAATGTAGTAAAATGAATCTGAAAACTGTGTGTGTGTGTGTGTGTGTGCACTCATGCTTTATGTATAAAGATTAGGAGCTTACAATTCAAATCTGCCAGGTAGTTGTGTTAAACAGTGCTGGCTTCTTGCCCAGTATTTCCTTTTATTTTGCTTTTTTTGTCCCCTGGTGTATTTGTTTGAGTGCTTTCTGGATTGCTGTCACCCCTGTAGTCACCTGACATAATGACAGTCTTTCCAAGAGAACAATTTTTTGTCCTGTGAGAGCTGTACCTGGCAGGCACAATGCGAAGAGGGAGGCGCAATGCTGCTGCCAGGTTATCGTGTTTGTTACGTTGACCGCTGACTAAAGTGCTTGTTTATCTCTTAATTTGTGCTGGCAAATCTCTCTTGCTTAAAAAGCAGCATTAAACTTTTTTTCCGGAAAGCTGAACTTCAGGACCATGAAGGAAAAATACAATTTCTGAGTGTGTAACCCCTGACCAGCTCTCTTAAATGCAATTTGGCAGCAGGGCCGTGCAGAGGAGACAGGATGATGTACCGGTTGACATTGCCGGGTGCCACCAATGATGCAAAGCACATTTCCACGAGGGCCTGGGCTCTGGCCTGGCGTTGAGAAACACACCATGGCATGACCAAGCTTTGGTAGTGTGGAGAGCAATGCATTTCTCGGCGTGGTTTGGGGTCCCTCCTAGCTGGAGAAGCATTTGTGAAAAGAACATCAGAGATGTTAAAGATCTCCATCCTTTCATCTCATAACATATAATGAGGGCATTTGGAAGCTGGGCTGTACTTACTGGCTTCTAGTCTGATATCGCTCTCCAAAACAGATCTTTAAATACAAAGATAATTTTTTTTTTTCACCCCTTCCTCCCCCGGTTTTAAAATGATGGTCTTAAACCCTAAGTGTTCTACAAAGAGGTTCAGCATATGGGTGTTCAGTGCCTCTGGGGTTGTTCCATGATCGCTTGAAGTCTTTGGACAAGCATAGCTGATACACAGAAGGTACAGCATAATAACTGCACTTCTGTGTGAACCCATTTTTTTTCTTTTCTTTTAGTATACACTTATCTTTCTAATAGGGCATCTGAAGACATTTGTCTAAAACCCAGTAAACAGTGGCCTTTTTGTCTCCTTGGACTACATTCAATGTTTGCACTTGCACTTCATTAGGAAGTAAATAGCTATTTGCTGGGGCTGTAAAAAATACTCTTCCTCTCCTTGTACCTTATCTCATCTTCCTGGGCAGAAGTCAAGAGCCTTTTTCTTCCCCCCCTCCCCTTCCCTCTTGGCTATACAATTGAATACAAATGATCCAAGGGGTATAATATGCTAGGTATTTTGCACACTCATCTCTGGGGAGCTGATAACAGCAGCCTTGGGAACAACCTCTTGGCCTGCTATCTCTTGCTGGAGTCAGCAGTTGCTTGCAGGGCTAGGAGGTGCTCATCTCCCTCATCCCTCTGGCAAAGGACTTTGGGGCAGGCGTTGAGGTTGTATCCCACACTTTGAGGTGCCTCAAGAATAATTAATGCTGTAAGCTCATTGGCAGGGCTGGTGGCTTAATTGCAAATCTCTGACCAGGGTGGTGGCGTCTTTGAAAGGCATTTTCTTAGCTAGAGGAGGGGAAAAAATGGGCTGTGAACAGGTCTGACCATCCCTGGAGGTGGTGGGAAGCCAGGTCTGAGCATCCTCTTTCCCCAGGGGTCTCCAAATGGCGAAGGTGAGCCCACCAGCTCCGCATCATCCCGACTTTGGCAGCCTTTCCCATGTAAATCACAGCTCTGACATTCACATCTGCAGCGAGAAGCTGGATGCGTAAATACCCTTCTGGGGAAAGGGGAAGGGCTGCAGCTGGCTCATGCCTCTCAGGCTGTGACGGTGGCCTGTGGCTCTGGGCAGGACTGCGCCAGCTTTTGTTCGTAACTGTCCTCCTGAAAGGAAGTGGTGAAAGGCCGCCAGTCCGCCTTTATTTCTGTGAAATGAAGTGAAATCAGTGAGGCGACCCATCGGAAGCAGATTGTTAGAAATAGTTGTGACCTTAGGTGATCTCTACAGGGCTGGGATAGAGGCAGCTGGAAAGGGCAACGTGTCCTTGTGTGTCCTCGTTTGTCACGTTAGCAGTTTATCATCTCCTGCTCTGCAGGCCTTATTTCTCTCGCCTGTGAAGGAGACATCCATGTTTGCTGCTGGGTGGAGAGTAGCTGCTCTGGGATGGTCAGACAGACCCTCCATGGAGGCATACTTTGCCTTCCACACACTTGACTTGCACCAGCCTGCCCTGGCTGCAGGGACATGGCAACTGGGCCAACTTCCACCAACTTCCCCCTGATTCCACCTCTGAATGTCTGGGGCTTCCTTTATGCCTTTGGCAGCTTCTCCAAAGATCTGGGCTAGGAAGCCACCTCTTCTGTGTTGCTTTGGGACCTGACATGGCCTGGCTTTCTCCAGGGGGTTACAGGGCAAGGACCATAGCTCTCGCCTATCTCAGAAGGTCTTTGGCGTGGCAGGATAAGCACTTCCCCACTCCCACTGTGGAGGTTGGATGGAGGCCTGTACTTCCCCAGGGCCCTAGTGGGAGCAAAAGAAGGACGGAGACCTTAAAAGTCTCAAGGCTGCACAGACAGCTGTGAAACTGTCAGTGGTCCATGGACTACGGCTTGTTTACTATGGGCCTAGGTGTTCATGAGGCATTCAACCACTTCTGTTGCACAGCGTTACTATGCGTGACAGCTACGGCTGGAAAGACAAAGTACACGTGTAGCTCTGTAAGAGAACTCATTGCTGGTTGTAGCGTGTGCTGTCTGCCTTGGGCTGAAGCTCGTTTGAAACAGCTTAAAAACTAGATCCTAGCATACCATCAGTATGTGACCCATAGTGTTTTTTTTGATTAAGGCTCCCTGCAAGACCTGTGGTTGATGTTCACTGCTCTCATAACTCTTGTTCTATTAATATCTCTGCCCACTCCTGTGCACGCGAGACATCTCTGGGCAGTACAACTTCTTTCTCATTTGTTCTTCCATTTGCTAGATTATCTATTGCCCCTGAGCAGCCTACAAAGCTTCAGACTAGCATTAAACAGCAACCACTAGCTCATGTCCTTTCCTCTTCTCCCCTTTCAAGTCTGCCCAATTTCAGAAAGAGCAGTCAGGTCTCGCATGGCTCAGAGGGAAGAATGGATTTAGGTGCGTTTTGCTGATGTATGTTGGTGACCACTGGTGGGACCTCAAGAAGCATGCCTCCATTTCTTTTTATAGTTTAGTTTGCAGGTTGTGATTTCTTGGCAGAGAGGGTGGTCATGGGTCTGCTTTTATCCCTTTGGCAGGATGAGTCATCGAAGATGATGGTATTAATTAGAGAAGTAATCTTCCTTTGTGGTAAATGGTGCAAGTTCCCTGGTTTGCCAAGGGTTTGCTCCACACCAGAACTGGATTGGTGGGTGCTAGTTTAGCTATTATGGATGCTTAAGCTGGTTATGACCTTTCTGTGTATATAAAGGAATTAAAACTCCCAACTGGCATATGAAGGAAGTCTTTACTGAGGAATTGGGTCCTTCCATTCTAATCAGGGAGTAGTTCTTGCGTTTGAGAATTTAACAGCTGCCAGCTGGGATCCCAGCTACACATTTATGGCACAAACTGGAGATGCCTGTGCTGTGTGACATGTTAGCCTTAAAGATGGTTTGATGCTGATAATTCCCCCTTGTCTGTTTTGTGAAAGACTTAAATGTGGTAGGTAGGCAGGCAGGGAGCTCTTATTCTGATACCTTTTTGCTGTCTTTAGGAAAAAAAGCTGCTGAAACTCTGCCTTGAAAACTAAATGGTTGAAGGAGGTAAGAGAAGTGACCAGAGAGCTTTCCCTGGGAGCTGCGCTCTCTTCTGGCCTCTGTGCTGCCATCACCTTATAAGGAGCTTCTGTGATTCTCGCCTTGCTGATAAATATGTAGGGTTGGAGACGGGTGGGTAAAAGCTATTTAGAGAGGTTTTTTAGCTGTCATTTGCTTGCAGCAATCTTGTGAGGTGTAAGGAGAGGAATTCCACACATATGCCCTTCGTTCGCCTGCGCAACGGCACAGCCAAGGAGGACAATATAACCCGAGGCCTATAAATATCTCCCACGTCCATGTCTTCAGAAGACATTAATGAAGCCCTTGCTGACGCTTGTTTACGTGACACGTAATTAACTGGAGAAGAGCCCATTTTAAACCTAGCAACTTGTACAGTGTTTGACTGTAACTACCGACCAGCGAAGGGATCTGTGGAATGGGTATGCCGTGGAGAACGCGTGCTGTACTCGCCAGGGATTTCTCTCCCTTTGGGCAGACAGAAATTGTTTCAAAGTGTGTTCATCCTGCTTTAAATACTGGCTTTGTTACTCTATCTGCAGTGCCCGAAGGAAAGGTACACAGTGACTGACTTGCCTGCACTAGCCTTGAACTTCTTACTATGTCAAGTTTCCCACCCTTGCACACACTGGGAAGAGGAGAGAAAGGCTCATAAGCACAAGGAAGGAAAGGGAAAGACCAGAAAATAATAGATGCTGTATTTTGACAACTCTACAGAAACAACTTGGATGTTACAGTCAAACTGCTCCTCTGGAATAACTTCATGCTGTCCATGAGCATTTCCAAACACCCGTCTGTCAAGCTTTGAAGGCCTTGGGGACTTCTGAGCCTAGGAAGTGGTTAAATAATCTACCATGTCCCTTGATTTCCCAAAGCCTAAATGTGGAGTCACCTAATCACTCTTCCCACAGCTTGTCCCTATAATAAGAGAAACACTGAGATAAACAATAGCAGAGGAGGAAGCTGTCAATGGTGCAAGAGGTGTAGCATGTTCCAGTGTGAATGCTGGAGAAGCTTGTCCCTGGTTCCTGCTGGGCTTGTAGGAATACTGGCACTCTACGTTAAGGTCAAATGGTCCGTAAACTCAGTGTTCCCCAAAGGTTGCTGTCATATGGATAAAGCATTAAGGCAGAGGAGAGTCAGTTAAAAGAACAGTTTCCAGGCCTAATTCATTGTTGTATGAAGTTTATGTTGGAACTTAGGATGATGGAAAAACTGATTCTAACCTTTTCTGTTTGCTGGAGTTCAGAGGGCTATTTAATCATTCTGGCTAAATTCCAGCTCACAGAAGTAATTGCCTTTTGCTAAACTACACACCTGCTGTGAAATCTTATTCAGGGAACCTGGTGTAATTACTATCCTGCCCTTCAAATAAATAGTTGTACAGCACTGTTGATCCAATTTGCCTGTCTTGTTCCACAGCAGGGAGAGCCTAATTTCCAAGAAACCCATATATTAGCCCATATAGCACATAGGTACAGATTTTTTCTTCTCTAAACCCTTCCCAGAAAGGAACAGAGAGAGAGAAGGCCAAATGCAGTTCCTACTTGGGGAAGGAGAAAGGACTTTTTTGTTCTTCTGACCCGTGGAAGCTCTTCTGTCTTGGGATGGGTACAGAGGGGCATGAGAGGATCAGAGACACGAGTAAGACTGGTTATGTTCATGTGAGAGAATCCCACACCCACAGACATGAGCAAATTAATAGGTTCCTCTGTATAACTTCCTGGGGAAACCTTGTTCTGTGATTGAAGAACTGCTCTTGGAAAAAGGAAGCACTGTTGGACACAGATAATGGCCTTTGGGAGCGTGGCTTCACGAACAGGCAAGCACATGCACAGGCTGGAGGGCTGCGTGCAGAGCCTGAAGCCTCTGGGCTTGGGAAATTGCATCCCTGCCGCAGATGTGAGAAACCATACAGGTGGCTGGGATGCATAGAATCATGGAATCGCCCAGGCTGGAAGGGACCTTAGAGATCATCTAATCCAACCTCCCTGTCATGGGCAGGGACGCTTCCCAACTAGATCAGGCAACACACGGGGACCCAAGGGGGGCTGAACCCGTGACCTTGGTGTTACCAGCACCACGCTCTAACCGAGTGAGCTAACCAGCCCCCTGTCCGAATAGTCATAATGCTGAAGGGAAATGAAAAAAAGTGTGTGTGTGCAGCTGCTGGCTGTGGGAAGGAGAACCATATGCACCTTTTCATGGCCATACTGGAGAGACAGGACTTCATGCATTTTTGTGCAGAGAGCCTCAGGTTTGGTGTGGGTTTTCTGGTGATGGGGTGTTGTGTTGGGGTTTTTTTGTTTGTTTTGGGTTTTGGTATTTTTTTTTTAATTTCCTGAAGAGCTTAGCAAAAGTGAAACATGCTGGATAAGCCTATCTGAATATGGAGGACCATTTGTAAATTGCCTCTCTGGAAGCAGCCTCTCGTGTTGCTGTCCTGCTCCCCTCTGTAACAGGGTTGCTTTGTCTCCTGCCTTGTTGCTGAACCACAGCGCAATCGCGTTAAGTAACTGCATATCGGTTGCTAAAATGCTCGTGTTGTTTTTTTGCCTCCAGCACAACTGGGGAAGTTGCACTCTTGACAGCACAAGTGGTTTCGGAGCAAGTGTTGAAAGTAACCCCCCATGCTGCAGCGGCATTTTGCGCGCTTGACCTGTGCTGGCAGAGCTCTTTGTGCCGCTGCCCCTTCTGAGTAAATCCTGCTGAGACATCCTGGAGAGGCTGGCGGGGGGTGTAATGAGCAGGAGCCTCTGCGCGATGCAGAGCTGTGGCATACGCTGTAGTGCTGGCATGCCCGAGCTGTTTGCGGGGGGTGTGACTGCCGCTACAGCAACACGGAAAACCTCTTGCCTTTTCCTGTTTAACAATAAACCTGGTTTTGAGGTGGTAAAAGCACAACTACGCTCAAGGCTGTGAAAACTAATCTGCTATACATGTGTTTTAACAACAGGCTGGTGGTTTGGTTTGTGAACCTGTCAAAAGCCTCTGTGCCCTGAAAGACATTTAATACTATTGCAATGAATTTTTGGCCTGCCTGAGCACCTTGCTGGTGTACACTGGGAAAAGACTAACAGACATCACCTTCTTCCGTGCCCCCTGAGATGGGAGAAGAACCAGCAACCTGCTTTTTCAGAAAGTGTTAAATTTCGGCCTGACGTGACTGGCACAAGCAATGCACTGCACAAGCAGCCATCAGAAAATCATCCCTGCACAGAGGCAGGGCTGATTTGGAGTTCTCTGTTCAGCCTCATCCTGGAATGCAAATTCCACGGAAAGACCTGGACAGCATTAGCAGACGTGCACGCTGTAATGATGGCTAAACTGGGGGTTACTGGGTGGTTGAACCGGAGTGACATACAGTCTGCTGAGTCCTCTAAATTTGCACTGATTGCCTCTTGCTCTCCACCCTATCATTTCCTCTCCCCTCTCTCTCATCCTGTATAAATGCTAAATGGAAACTCTGCCAACCCTTTACTGCTCACACCCTTTCTGAGTGCTTCCCTAACTGCACTCACGGCCTTATTCTGTGCATCTCACTGTCCTGTTCTGGGGATAATGATCACTGTAGCGAACATTTAAAGAGAGAGCAATGAAAACAGAAGTAAAATTAGAGCCAGCAAAATTTAAGACTAAGGGGTTTTTTGTGTCATTCCCAGATCTTGATAAATCTGTAGCATTCCTCCTGACAGTCACAGGTGAGAAACTCTTCCAATGTATGCCTTTTCCTAATGAAGTGTTTACGTGGTTGTTACCTCACCCCTACGCTGAGCAAGGTGAATTGTAGGTACAATTCCACTTGCTTCAGCAAGTATCGAAGCTGTGATTAGACTGCCTGAAGAGAAGGGAGATGCTGCAGATGTTAACCAGTCATTCAGCAGTGCACGCCCGAGTCAGCAAGGCTGATCGGTACGTGCACATTTGGGAATGTGCTAAGGATGGTTTCTTCGTTCTGCTGCACGTAGAAACAAGCTTTTTTTTTTTTCTCTTCCCCCCCCGCCCCCCCGTATTTCATTTTGCTATGTAAAGAACTAGACAGATCTGGCCTTTCTTTTTTAATAATGTTTTAGGACCAGGGTACAAAAAAGGTTAATGCATTAATTTTTAAGACAAGTGATAAATGCACTGCAATAAGCACATCCTACATACACAGAATATATTTCTCTATATAATATGAACACAGAGATATAAAATAAGTTATACTTGTCTTGGTTTTCCATCACAGTAGGAGCTCAGCTTATATAAAGTGACAACAGGAATTGGAACAACACGCTGCTCCAAAGCAACAACAAAAAACAGAAGAGTGCCTGCATCTGTGTGTGTGTGTTTGGGAAACAAAATAGGAAATTGAGGGATTTCTGCCAAAATCAGGTCTTGAAAACAAAGGTTTCATAGAGCGTGAAAGAGGTGGAGTCTCTCAGCTCAGGGAAGAAGTTCTGGAGGTGCTCAAGTGATACTGTGTGTGAGGAGGAGGGTGGGTGAAGACTGTCACCATCTTCACTGTATTTACGGGGGCGCAGGCAATAGAGCAAGCTCTGCCTACTGCCCCGCTGTGTTCTCTGCTCTTAAAACGGATCGTCTGCCTGACAGTGCGGGGTTCTGATCTTTACAGTAAGAATGGGACCTAGCAGCTTTCACCGTGCACGATGAGAGTAAACATCACTTCACAGGAATGACAAACACCACCACTGGTCAAAGAGAAAACACTATCCACTGGTTGTGAAATGTTCAGTGAGCCTGGGAGTGGTGTTCTTCCCTTCCAACGCACCTGATGTCTGCCTCTAGTGCCCCCTTCTATTTCCCCTGGGGGAGAGGGGGCGGTTCTCCTGGCAGTGCCTGAAGAACAAATCTCCCCTGGGGACTGAACGGGAGGTAGAGGTGATTAGGAATTCTTTACTGCCTGTCCCACAGCAAACAATGAGGAACTCCAGCTGTCCAGTTCAAAGCTGTTTCAGATTTTATTTGGATTTTTCTCTTAAGGACAGGGAAACACTTGTAAAATGTGCATCTAACAGTGAATCAGGGTTCCTAAAATTCTCAACTTTGGGGTTTAGTATCTAGTATTTTAGTGCGGGCTTATGTTAATTAGGAAGTGCTCTTTAGTTTGGCCAATAGCTTGGAGACCTTGTGGTTTCCTCTTCGTTATCAAGATCTATCTCCTGAAGTTTGTGAGACCCACTAAACTGCAGAAGGTGCAGCCAAAGCTCAGGAGTGATACTGGCAGTTAGCAGATTTCTACTAGTGTCTATTTCACTCTTAGAAAAAATGCAGCCCACTTCACTTTTTCTTCTACTCCCACTTATCAGATTCTCCTAGTCTCAACATCTTTTCTTTACCTTCATATTTACAGACTACACATTAGAAAGCAGGGACATTACACTGGAAGAGTTAATTGCATGTTATCACGAAGAAGGTGGACTTTTTTGTTCTGCTTTAGGTTTTTTGTTTTCTTCATACAGTAAAATAGATATAAATCCAAAGGCGATCTCACATCTAAAGGTATAATTTAAGTAAACATTTTTTTCTAGTTCTTTTTTCCCCCCTTCCCTTTCCCTCTCCCCTGTAACCTTTCTTTTATTCTGTTATTTTCCTTTTGGATGGAGGGAGGAGATGGGAAGGGAGCTCGTTTGGCAGCTCATGACCCTCCAGCTTGACTTTAATGAGATGATTCGCCAAGGCAAACTCCTCATCATCCAGCATGCCATCTTTGTCGATGTCAGCCAGTTTCCATATCTTGCCCAGCACCGTGTTGGGCAGCTTAGACCTTACCATCTCCTTCTTTGCATTGGCACCAGTTATTTTACCATCGACAGGAGAGAGGGTGTAGAAGATCTCATCGTACATGGGCTTGTCCCTGGCCACCACCCACTCAGCATCATCGATTCCTTCCCCGGCGCCTTCGCCATAGCCATGGCCAAACGGACCATGCAAGGTGCCCTCGAAGGCTCCGCCCTTCACCATCTGGGTCGGTCGCTGTGACTCTTCCTGGCGTACGAGCACCATGAGCTGGGCGATGTCATTGGCCAGCATATCTTCCACGGTCTCCAGCAGCTTGCTCTTCAGAGGCTGAAACTTGCTAAAATCCTGGGATTGCAACTGATCCTTGAAAGCAGGACAACATAGCAAAAGGTGAGCGACATGGCTGTGTACCGTGCAGTCACAGGGCAGGGTGGGATGCCTGTCTGCCGTTTGGCTCAAAAAACCTGCTACTGCAGAGGAGGAGTGGGCAGCTCAGCATCCCCTCCTCTGATAGCCCTGCTCCTCAGCATGTTGATGTCTCCCTGGCTGGCCTTGTTCTTACTTAAATCCTCTTTAAATTCTACACAAAATTATCTTCTCAGCTTACAAAGTGGGCCAGACATGGCACAGAGACAGGAAGAGGTTTACTCTGAGGCCCAGATGATGGCCATATGCAAGTAAGACTTCTCCTTCCCAAACCAGGTAAAAGCAATCTCCTTGAAGACCAAATTGCTCAAGGCAAACTGGTTGTGCAGCTCTTGCTACCTCCTCAAGCAAGTGTTCTGTACTCCCTCCCCCTCCGCATACGGGAAGGAGTTGCTGCTCTGGCAAAAGACTATGTTACTCATCATCATGCAGTGCATCTGTCGGATGCCATAAAGACAGTTGCGTGTCTGTAAAGAGGTGAGCATATCTTTACAGCATGGCTCTGTTTCTGTAATTTTCACACCTAAACAAAAGTGCTTTGAGCCGGGCCTGCAGACAGCTCTTATAAAAACTGCAAAATGACCTACAGATTTATCTTTCACCCTCATTAAATCCACACTATTCACTCCTTCTGGATTGGTATGGGTATTTTTAGACACTTAACCACACATTCTAACAAACAGTGAATGGAATCTTCTATTGGATATTCTCCATAGATCTTATTCTTAAAAACTTATGGAAAATATACCTTTAAAAAAAAAAACCAAAACAAAACAGATGCTGAGTTTTCCATAGGGAACTAGTAATGACTTCAACAGCTAGGAACTCGGAACAGGTTTCTGCTTGGACTGAAGCCACACAGCAATGCAGCAGTGTCCAGCATTGTTTGAATATACAATACAAGGCTCTGAGCCAAGGTCCTTTTAAGTCTTTGACTTACACTGGGTCAAGTCTCAGCACTGCAGAACAGAAAACCTGCTTCTCTGCTCTAAGACAGAAAACGGGCTTTAATTTTCAGAGCCTCCTTTCTCTCTTTTTAGAAAGAGTGAAGTAGAAGACAAAAAAAAATACAGCTCTTGAAGAGACAGGCATATGTAGGCTTTTCAGGATATAGCTTTCCTTTTAATATAAATTAGCAGTATTCTTAGGCCTGAAAAACCTGCCAATGGAAGCTGGAGTTAAAAGTAAAAATAGAAGAAATAATATGCTGTAAAGGCAAAGATTTGCGAAATGGAAGGCAGTTGTAGCTTCACATGAGCTTTGTGTGCAAACAGTGTTCATGTCAAAATATACCCTGCATGTATCTCAAGACCCATTTCAACATTACAACAGACCCCTCAAGCAACAAAAATCAATGTCTGTGTAGCTTCTGTCTTGTTTCCTGCAGTTACTTTGATGCTTTTCCCTTGGATGTTTGGTGCTCTGGCCAAGGTGCCACTGCTTACCTGCATCTTTCTCAGATTAGGAAAGTCTCCTGGTGAGATCTGATGCTCCCGTTCAATTCGGGCATAAATCTCTCCCAAGTTGTTAACAAGCTCTTTCTTTTTATTGTCTTTCCCAAACATGGAGGGCATTTCCTTCTTTAGGGAACTGATGATGTAGGCATGGACCTGAAGGGTATTAAATAATACAGAATGAAGAAGACAAGTGTTAAGAGCACATGAGAAAATTCTTCCTAACAGAGGGTATCTGTGCCTAGGACTCAACCCTATCTTGTCCCACCCTGGAGAGCAAGCTCAGCTCTTCATCTCACCTGTACCTACCGATTGTGCTCCAGTGCTAAGTGCCACTCAGCTCTGCACTCTGGCTGTGCTGAGACAAGGTGAGGACAGTGTGTGAGTCCGGGGTGTACAAAGAGTAACATTCATATGCACTTGCCAGAGGGAGTGGTGCGGTGTTTTTTCTTCCACTGGGCATGGCCTCCAAGGAATAATCTCTTTCTAGTCCAAACCAAACATACAGGTTTTGGAGCTCTCTAGACTTTAATGTTTTAGTATGAATATTAGTCCTCAACTTACATGACATTCTGGCACTTCTTTTATTTCCAATGGGAGACCAAGCATTTTCTCCTTGGAATGAAGATTCTTGCACAGAAAGCTTTTCAGGGGTCAGAAATCTTTCTACCTAATTAATATCTTCCCTGTATTCTGAGGGGCTTCATTCAGCTCATTTCAAATATTCAGAGATATGGAAGGTTTACTTGTTATTCTGGCGAGCCTCCACCTCCTCTGCATCCATCAAAGTCAGGCATGTCTCTTGGCTAAAGAAGTTTAAGGCAAAAGACCTAGAGCTTATCAACTCCCTTGGTGTGTGATTCTGACAAACTGGATTGGTCCTAATTCTCAAGTTGCTACCACAGAGCAACTGCTTTTCAGATCCCTTCAAGTGCTACCTGCTTTGATCTGTGGTTGTCTTCCTCACTCTGGCCTGTCATGATTGACGTACCAAGCAAAGGGGAGTGCTTGCTTTCTTGAAGTGCACAGGACTAATATGATGGGCCTAAGTGAAATGGGATGGGAAAACAGTAGGATCCACCAGCTCTGCAAGCCAAACTGGCTGAAACCACTTCCCCAGAGCCTGCGTACTGCAAACGGCCCAAACTGAATACTTGGGGGTTCTATGCCAACACTCACCTTGGCCAGTCGTGCTCGCTTGATGAGATCATTCAGCTTCCTCAGGGCTGCGTTGCGGGGCAGGCTCTGGATATCCCTGAACAGGTCCTGCTCCTCTGCCTCAAACAACTTGCGGTTGTCGGGGATGAGTAACTGATGAGACCAGAAGGAGCCAATGTAGACCCTGATGACCTCAGGAGTATTGACGATCTTTCCCAGGGACCACATGAGGGCACCGTACACCCGCATCAGCTGTTGAGTCTCTATCTGGTCAGCCTTGTTGAGAACAACTCTCATCTTGTCCTCGTGGTTCTTCAGGGCCTTGATGACCTCAGAGAATTCATCAGAGATGTCCAGCTTGTGCGCATCAAAAAGGAGAATGATGCGGTCAACCCGCTCTGCAAACCACTCCAGCACAGCGGCAAAGTCATAACCTGTAGGGGGTGGAAGAAAAGCAGAGATGCACATCCATGGGAGTAGAGAAGCCTACTTGCTGTACCTGAACTGTGCTGTCTGAAAGTGACCTTGCAAAGAGGAAGTTTTCCCCAATAGCTCAGGTAGCTTGATAAAGGAAACTTGAAATACCATTCCTTGTCCCAAAGACGGCAGCGATGAGGCACTGTGCTTCACACTGAAATGCCCAAGATGTGCACAATTAGAGACAGCGCTCATCTCCACATTAAGAGATCATCTAGAGAGGTTTTGAACTTGTGCTACAGACACTTCATTCAAACGCCTAGAATGGGGAAACTGCTGTATTCAAACAGCCAGTGCAAAGTCTTGCATGTGGCAACAAGAGAGGTTTAGTTTCTGAATTACTGGCCATCAGCATATTCTACAAAGGCTGTAGAAAGCTGCATAATTGCAGTACTTGCACCCAGACTGGTTTGAGATGGATATCTCTACTGCTTAATAACTCTCCCATCTCTCCCCTTCCAATTCAAAACCCAGGATGCAAATAACCTGCCTTACCTAAGTAATCATCTTGTTGTACCTGCTGCATATGCACAAAGCAAAATGGTTTGTGTTTACTTTAAGTACTCGATGCTTAGAAGGGAACGATGCTGTGAACACCAGGGATGGACTATGAGCTATGAACACTGGGTTAAAATTTCACATGCCTTAGAACTAAGGATAATGGATGCAGAGCCCACCTCTAGGCAATACAGGGCATGATAAATACCATATGTGGAGATGTTTTTACAACAACAGCATTGACAGCAACCAAATGACCTCCTTTCCTAGCTCTGTGGTGTTTTTTCACCTTCTTTAAAGCCTGACTGAGAGACTGGTGCTCTCCTGTGATGTGCAACGTTTGGGGTTATCTGTGTCGCCAGAGTGCTGTACTCTGTTAAGAGAGATCAGGACAGAGCATATGCTATTCGCATTCAAATCTTTTAACGTGCTATTTTAATCTTGGCTTTCATGAATAAATGTATGATAATTAGTTCAGTGCTCTTTTCCCCCCATTTTTTTTTTTCTTTCCTTCTGTCCTCTCCAAAACCTAGAGGGCAACCAGTGCATTTTAGTCATTAGATCACAACTACAGAAGGGAGGACTGCTACGCTCTGATCTTGCTTTTTGCCATTGGCCTTTTCTCTCTTGTGACTAAGCAAACTGGGGTGAAATCCTGGCTCTCGAGTCAGAAGTAAAGCCTGGGTGAACTTCTTCTTTAACTGGATAGATTGGTATTAACTGTTTGCCACTGAGAACTTTTATGTAACTGGAAAGTATTATTACTGGGAGATGTTTTGCTATGGTCAATCATAGTTTGCTCCTTTTAAGAAAAGCTGGAGGGAGGGGAAGTGCTCTTAGGTGTGGACAGCTTGCCCTGCTCACTTCCGTGGGATCTAGAGAAATCATAGATAGAAGGGAGATGCTTGCCCCACCAGTGGTCTTTTGTTCACTTAGGACACTGGTGCCTTCTCTAGCAGGAGCAAGCAATGCCAGGTCATGGCTTTTTCCTCAGCTATGTTTGATGCCAAGAACTTCAGAGGATTCAGAATTAGTATTACCTTATATTAACATCCGTATATCTTGCCCAGTCCACGTGTCTGACCTCAGCAACGATCACAAGCCAGACCCTCTTAGCATTGAAATAAACTTAGTCCTGCTTGCTTTCAGATATTAACAGCCTTTTAACCTTTGATGTTCTCACTGTAGGGAGCTCACCTCCACAGGTCTAACGGTGTACCTTCTGTAAATCTATGCATGCTGACTCCTTCAAAAATTGTGCTCAGAAGCACTGGCAGTGGGATAAAATCAATGCTGATCCCTCGTTACACTTGGACTGGGTTCAGGCTGTAAGCTGTCCCTCTGCAAGCAGATCAATCAATTTGCAAATGGGGGCATCCCCCTCCTTTTGCCCCAAACTTTGCTAAAGACAGCATGCACACCCACAGCTCCTGTTCAGTTCTGTCTGGTGGTACTGTAAGTCATCTAGCATGGCAGGATAGTTTATTCTTCATAGGCAGACCTACACAGCTTGCTTTTTCACCATGGAAGCAGTGAGTCAGGGAGACTTTGTTTGGAGATGTTTGCGCATTTAATCTTGTCAAATCTCATTGACTGGGATGCTTTCTTGTCAACCTGGTATGGGTTTGAATTGCAGCACAACTACTTCTTCCGGCCTTTTTCTTGCAGGGAGGCAAGGGGGAAAACAGTCACGCTCTCTAGGGCACCTTGTAACGTTACAGTGATGTCCTGTCATAGATCATGTGGATGGTTTCCCTCTGACAGTAGAGGAACAGCCACTGTTAGGTTCTTTGTGTCAACAGAGGCTGAGGTGAGGTGGGGGAAGCATCTGCGTCTGACACTTGGCCAACCTTTTGATGATCCAGTAAAAGTAGGGACTGATTATTAAAAAATAAAATGGTAGCTGAGGACTTGGGGGACTGACCTTAGCCCTTGGATCTGCCTGGGTCTCAGGGTGTGTCCAAAAGTATCTTTAGGTGCTTAGCTCTTGGTCATTTTATCATGTATCAAGCCTGGATCCACAGCAGCACTTAGAGGATATCTGTTCTGTGAGCCTCTCTTTTCTATTCACAAACAAAAATGTTGCTCTACCCAACATGAAAAGGGAATTAATATCTGCTCAGACCTTTTGTATGTTCCCAGCTGCTACAGTAACATACAGCTAGTCTTGAATATCCCTGTGGACTTCATTAAATGTCTAGATTGATTAGCAGATTTTCTTTCCCAGCTTCTTTGCTTGTTCGGAGATACTCTCTTGACAGCTGTCCTGCATAGCTCCATTAAAGACAGAACAAAGCCCTGGGGAGTAACACTTTGATATTTCAGAGCAGTCACAACAACATGAACTTGTCTAGATCTCAGGCTGGGACAAAAGCCCAACCCACACCTGTGTCCCGCTACCTTTGGCGCTCAGAGAATGTGTGAGACCTCTCCTGTTGGTGCTCAGCTAAACAAAAAACCATCTCTCTCTCTATGCAGTTCTAACAAGTGCTGGTCACACCTGTATTCTCCTGTAGGTACTTCTCCTGGAGGTACTTATCAGGAAAACCAAGGTGTAAATGCATGTATTTTGTTCTTAAATGACAGAACCCTTTAGAGGAAAAGAGGAAAATTACCATGAGCATTCATCAACACATAGCACGACAAGTGGAAAGGGCAGATGGGACAGACCTCTGTTCACAACTATCTATTGGAGTCTCTGTGACAGTGTTTCCTCATGCAGACAAGTGCCTAGAGAATTGCTACACAGGTGATTCATAGGGCTGACTTTCTAGTTTTGCTTTTAGCATACAAAAAGAGAAGATTGTTACTGAAGTATTTGGATAGCAGGGCGACAGACAGTGTAAAACTCTAAGGGCAAGCTATTAATAACAGTGTTATAAATTTAAGACCTTATTTTTAATTCTACTATTTAGTTCAGGGCTTTCGTTTTCAGGGGATTCTGCCATCGCGTAAAGAACCTGGGCCATTCTGTCTGACTCCAGCCAGAGCTGGAGGTGCTCAACACATGAAAACACATGAAGCTCATTCTGCAACTAAATCTAAGCATTATGGTCTTGCTTTGATTTCCTCTCCACTGCCCCTTCATTATTTCACAGATGCATAGGGCCTGACTCTTTCTTCTGGCAGCTTATTAGCATGTGAGGTTAGGCCAAAAACTAATCTTGATCTACAGTCAAATTAGGAGTTTTTCAATTGTCCCCTTGCTCATTCCACCACAAATACGTTATGTCTCTTTACACCCTGTCTGAGTGTTGTAGCGTGTTGCTAAGGCCTCTCGCAAAAGCAGGCAGTTACTGTCTCTGATTTGGCAGCATTTCAGTGATGGGCGAAGCTATTCACACAGCACGGCTTTATTGTGAAGTCACAGGGCATTTGGGAACCCATCTGCCTGCCAAAGCTGCATCAACGCAGAACCATTATTACAGGGATGCTCAGACAGAAATGTAAAGGGGAGAACTTTCTGTTCAATAATTTCTGTCTGTTTATGGTTGCACTTGCATTTCTGCTGAAAAATATGATGTGTATTTAAACCTCCTCCAATATCAGTGATGCAGCTTCTTTCACAACCTTCAGATAAGGTGAACACGAATAGAAAATGAATCCCAGCCATGCTGTACCAAGAGGACGAGATTGAACACGATAATAATTTTCTTCTATCAGATGTTTTTTCACGGGACAGATTTCCTTCTGACAGCATGAAAAGGACTCGACAGATTTAACGCAAAGCTGACAAGTCAACAGGACTGTCAGTGGATTCAGCCTACGAGAAAATGATCTTGCAGACACTCTGCTACCCAGGCTCTGTAAGGCAGACTGGCTTAATGAATACTTGTCTGCACTACTGGAATACCTGGCAGCATGCATTTCACTAAGATCTGGCAGGATTATGCAATTACATTTCTGTCAAGTCAGACCAGGCATGATACAGTCTTTATGCTGACTGTGGAAAGATGGATGATACCTGACCCAGCACAAAATCTGCCTCGCTGTAACGTTTTTAAGCCAATTTAAATCAGCAATGACTGGGCATGTATTGGTTCAGCCATTTCTCACCATACAGCTACACTGGTTGGTTGTTTTGGTTTTTTTTGGTTGGTTACTTTTTCTTTTTTTTTGTCTGATAGTAAGGAAACTACTGTATTTCCTGTCTTGTGGAACCATGGCTACAGCCCCTGTGTGGCAGAGTTCAGGTGGGATGGAATACGAATTGTAAGATCAAGAAATGCTAAAAATCCTCCAAGCTGCTGCTTTGCACCAGATTATCTCGCAGCTTGCTGTCACTACTGCTTTAAACTTTGCTTTTAGCAATTCGCCTCTTTTCTGTCAAATTTTAGTCCCTGGGATCTCCCCTTTTTGTCCTTCTAAAGCTGCTGTTAGCTTTAGATTGAAAATTCACTAGATAAGCCACAGTTTTACATCTGCGTCCCTATCTATCAACTGACAGATTGGCTCTATGTGTCTGAGGACGGCACCAGAAGATGGGATAGCTGGCAGAGCTAACACTGACTACCTAGAAAGGGAGAAGCTCTTGGTGATAAAATGAACGCTTATTCCAGGGAGCTAATGTCTCGATCTGAATTTTTAAATTGAGTAAGATGGTTTGGAGGCTTAGTCTAACTGGTCACAGTGATGCCCTGCCTGAAAGCTCTTCTAAGTTCAGGGAAGAAAACCATGTCACAGCAAAACAAGCAGAGAGACCACACTGGAGGATGAGAATGTGCCAGGAGGGGCAGGTGTTACCCAAGTGTGACAGATGGCTCTAAGCAAAGGAGAAGGAAGGTGACATGATGGTCAGAAGAAAAAGGGGAGGAGGGGAGGGGGAAGTGACATGTTGCTCTGAGAACAAAGTAAGTGGGAAGCAGAGTGGGTGGCTGTTGTGAGACCCAGTGAAGGATGGTGCCGCAGAGAGAAGAGGGAGCTGGGGATGAGTATGAGAGATGAAACAGCTGGGACTTGGTGAAAGCACAGTGATTTGGGCAAGTTTCTCTCAAGGTGAGGAGCTGGTGGTGCCAGCAAGGAGAGGACAGAAGGGAAGATAAAAAGCGAGGGACGGGTGTTGGATATACCTCACTGTAGCTCATCCTAAGCCATCTTTGTAAAAAGCTGCCATACTCTTCTCTGTAAGTGGCTGCCTTCCAAAGAGATAAAAAGAGGTTCTTGTAATGTATATCTGTGGGTGTGCTGGAAGTAGACAAGAAGTCCTTCAGGATGAAAAGATTTCTATGAATGTTAGATGTCATAACTTCTAGAGCAGGCCTCGGCTTGATCGCTTCTGTCTTTGCCTATACTCAAAGAAATAACCTGTCCTGGAGCTGCTGATTCACAGCACTAGGGGCTACATCCTCCAGCCAGGGCTCTGCATTTCCTGCTCCTCAGTACCAAGAACGAATGGAAACATTACGTACATTTCAGAGACTTAAAGGTTTCCAAAGCAAACGCAAAAGGGCTCAAAACAGCTAGGAAAAATGGGCGGGTGTCAGATTTTTAACACTAACATTTACATTAACCAGTACCCGGAGTGACAGACTGTGTGGCCTCTTGCTTTCATGTTTACTGCATGGACTTCAGGGTTGGGAACACACTGGGAGCATGACAGGGCTCTTGCTTTATGTCAGTGGAAACTGAGTGAAACCTCACTAGGCATATTCAGATCCAGCAAAGTTTCCTTACAACAGCCCCCCTAGCTTCTATTTACACACAGCAGAACTTGTTCCCTCTACCCTTTACATGTTTATATCTTTGTCATTTGCAACAGATGGACTGAGCATTTCCTGGTACTTTGGCCAGCCCTGAAAACGGTACCTAGCCAGATTCTGAGACCTCAGAAGGCATGTGAATATAGGCCAAGTTTTCCAGAGAGGTCAGCGCACAGCAGCACTGGAATTCCAAGGAAGTTTTTTTACTATACTTGTCCAAACACAAACTGAATCCTTCCAGTACACATAGTTTAAATATGGGGAGAAATTCTGCTTGAAAACCTGGCCTGAAATGGCCATCAGTAACTGATAGCTGATAGCAGTGTCCAGGAAACACAGTCATTCTCTGTTGTTACTCAGGATGCTGAAACAACACATGATGGGCATAAATAATGCAAACGGAGATGCTGACGGGCATGACTGTCTTTCCTTGATGAGATAGATACTTAGGATATTTCTGAAGTGCACAGTGGACAATAAAATAGACAAATTGAAGAGCTGTTCTAAAAATCAGACTTGTTTGGTAACATGAAGTGTGTTAACAGGAGTGAAAAATAAAAATTTAAAAAAAAAAAATCATAGCCCTTTCTATCTGTGCAACGATTTAATCTCGGTTCTTTTGCACTATTTTTTTTGTCTTCCAGTTCTGGAACTGCAAAACATGGTAGTATTTCCAACTTGAATAATAAACACAATCATGGTTTGGTCCTCCCAAACCCCAAATATATTATTGAGGTTTTGATTGTGTCCTGCTTTCAGGTCAGAAGAACTAGGCTTGTGGCTTCATGTATTTATACGAAGGAAAAAAAAAAAAAGGACGAGAGCTGTGCATGTTTTCTGGTCATTTTTAGGTTGCTCTTGGAGGAAGTGCAGAACTGTGTGACTGTAGGAGCTGAGCCGTTTAGTGGAACAGTACTTGTTTGTGAGACTGTGATAAAATCGAGGCAAGTTGGCAGAGCAGCTACTGCACCGCAGTAATGGAGGTGAACTGGGAAGTCAAAACTAACCAGTGCACTCTCACGCTTCCAGGCAGAGTGAAATACAAAATATAAGCAAACATCACTGGTGGGGAGTATTATAGCAAATATTTGAAATGCCTTCCTTTTAGATGCTTTCAGGGTGGACACTTTCAGTTGTGGATACTTTCAGTTGTGTATCATGCTGTTGCTAGCGCACGCTCTTCAGAAAAAATATTTTCTTGTTGCCATTGTACCCTAAACAACGTTGCATGAAGTGGGAGAACATCAATTCCCATGGTGTTTGCCTTTCCCTTCCAAGCGTGTCTATTTGGGACACAGGCAGTGTGAGAGCTCTGCACTGCCTCTGAGTGTTGCCACTAGCATTTTTCTTCTCACTGTCAGGCTGGTGAGTGATTAAATAACCCTGGTGCTGAAGCTGCTGGTCATTTGGGAATTCTCCCTTCCCAGGAGACACAGCAAGACTAGTTTGTGGTTTGTTGTTTCCTTTTTTTTTTTCATTTTTTTTAGAGTTTCTTTTCCTGGGCTGCACTGCAGCCAGCAGAATGAAACTGGGTGGAAGGCTGGAAAAAAGCTGGAGAGAAAGCTGATGGGAGAATTATGCTGTTAGTCCTTACCTCATGGCTAGGACTTTGTGCTTACCGCTAATGTGGGCAAGGGAAAAGGCATCACATACAGGGCGAAGATGAAGTAAGTATTCAGAATATACTCAGGAAGTACTACCCTGAAACTGGGATCAAATACAACTCGGCCAGGGCAGGGAAGGACAGGGAACTGCTGGACAGGGTACAGCAAAGGACTAGGAAGATGATTAGGGGACTAGAACATCTCTCTTATGAAGAAAGGCTGAGGATCTTGAGGCTTTTTAGTCTATGAAAGAGAAGACTGAGGGAGAATCTTATCAATGCTTATAAATACCTAACAGGCAGGCAGGTGTCAGGAGGATGGGGCCAGTCTTTTTTCAGTGGTGCCCAGCGACAGGACAAGAGGTAACAGGGACAAACTTGAACATAGTAAGTTCCATTTAAACATGAGGAAATACTTCTTTACTTTGAGGGTGACAGCATTGGAATAGGCTGCCCAGAGAGGTGGAGACTCAGTCTCTGAAGCCACTAAAAACCTGCCTGGATGTGCTCCTGTGCAACCTGCTCTGAGTGATCCTGTTGTGATGGAAGGTCAAACTTAGATGATCTCCAGAGGCCCCTTCCAATCCCTACCATTCAGTGATTCTGTGTGATCGCTGAACTTGGCAGACTTGAATCTGCTTAGCTCAGGGTATGTGTAGGTCAAGACTGACGGCTAGCAGAGCGTGTAACGCTCAGCCACCCAGGGACGGCACCGCTACTGAAGCGCATGAGTTGCTGTTACCAGGTGGTGCAGTTAGCATGGCGGACTGCTCAAAATGATGAATTATGAGGAGGTCCTAACTCTTGCCCTGGTTCTGCCACACTGTGTGACCTAATCTGTGTTCAACTACTCTGTCCTCATTCATTTCAGTGCAGTCATTCCATTGTTGTCTTCCCTCCCAGCAGGATGGCCTGGGACACCAGGAACGGTGTTTTGCAAATGGATAGAATCTATATTATCATCAGACTGTACTAAAGAGCACTGTCTTGGCTGCTTTGACAAATACATCCCCTACGGGCACCTCTGCAGCCTGCTGTTGCCTCATGCTCAGCTGGAAACAGAAAAGAAAGGTGAAGGACAAAGAGTGAGGGACAAGCCAATGTAATCACTAGTTCTTCAAAAGCAGATATAGATGCATGCCCCTGTATATGAAAAAGACTAGAAGAGAAAGGGCTGTTTTCCAGGCAAGGATACTACAGAAGAAGCAGTGAAGGGCGGGATGCTTTGGGCCATGATATCCTGTGAATGCTTCCCACCAGGCCTGTAAGTGAAACCTGTATATTGTAGGGATCTAACTACCACATCTGTGACACCACGGCTGTCCACCATGAAGAAGTGCGTGAGTCACAGGAGCTCAGTAGGACACATCACTGCAGGCAGCTCTTTGGCTAGGCTTTTTAAGAGCCCGAGAGCAGCAGCAGCAGCTGTGTCAGTGCTGGTGATCTCACCGCATGCTGAGGGGATGTGGACGTTGGCTGTGACAGACTGCATCACCCTCAACTGCTTGACAGGTCTAAACCTGCAGGTCTGCTGCTGGGAAAACTTCATGGGCTGCTCTGTGGGGGAAGTGTGGCTCTTAGGATCACGTAGTAGTGTCCTGGAAGAGGGCCAGCACAGAGCTCTGATTCTCAGGATTATACAGCATTCCTTGGAGGAAAGCTCACTACCCACTTGCAAAGCCCTGCTGCTGACTACACAAGGCTGACTGCTGCTAGCGCTAACATCGGTGTGCTGGTGCTTCCACGCGCGGTGTCTGTCCATTGGGGGAGGGATTGCTTTATCTGTTGTGCTAGTTTTTCTAACAGCAACAAGGCAGTGAATTTATTTCAGAGTTCAGTTCACAAAAATGAAAAGCTTCAGAACCTGGTCTTGGCCCCAGTATCATTCCTTTAAACCTGTTTTCCTCATTTCTGCGCCTTAAAATATGGATGCAATAACAGTAACAGCTATTGCCTTCAAATTCAGGGATATAAGGTGGCCCTCACAGATTGTTAAGCTTTGATATCATGGTATTCTGCTAAACTGGCACTGTATAGATTAGCTAACGCTCTTGATGTCTAATAGGAAAGGAGAAAGACTTGTGATGTTCCCAGCGAGAGGAATTTCCTATTTTTAGAAATGCTGCTGGTTCTCATGGGATGGGCAGGCTGGGAAAGCCTGCCACATCTTTTGCATCTTTACTTTTCCCTTCTAATTTATGACAGAAAGCTGTTTTACTACCCACTCCCTTCCCTGACCTTGCAATACAGGCACGCCAGTCTGAGGGTCCTAAAACCTACTACTAGCAAACAGCAGAGGTAAGAAGACCCCCTCTGTTCCCAGCAGTTAAGAAACTTCAAAGTGTCTCTTGGGAAGACTCCCTCATGTCTTGTATCATTTCCAAGTGAAATTTTGAACAGGCTGGGAAGGTACAGAAGGACAGGGGCATTCTGTTGTGTCAGCAGTTCTTAGGGCTGTCTTTTCTGCCTAGAAACAACATTATTGCTCTATCTGCCTCTGAAACCAATTTGCTAATGAGGGCAGCCAGCTCGTAAGTTAGGTGGCAAAGGCATCAGCCTTGGTACTTCTTCCTATTCCTTTTTCATGGGAGCCAGGAGGTGAGCACTCCCTTTCAAACACCAGCTTCCTTGAGATAAGCTCGAGCCAGTGCCTGGCAGCAACCCTTCTGAAACATAAGCACCTCAGCACTCTTTTGACTCT
Organism: Trogon surrucura; assembly: GCA_020746105.1. Classification (NCBI taxonomy): domain Eukaryota; kingdom Metazoa; phylum Chordata; class Aves; order Trogoniformes; family Trogonidae; genus Trogon; species Trogon surrucura. The sequence continues at coordinate 108,831,343 of CM036618.1, forward strand.
TTCTGCTCCCTGGACTGGATCCCCTGCAGGCAGAAATTGCTGGAGCTCTGCCAGTTTTAACAAAACTGTGTTGATCTAAACCAGACGAGGATCTTGTCCTGTAGCTATTGAAAGGCCACCTGACATGGCCCACATGACCAGTTTCAGGCTCTCTTGGATATAAATGGCGATGTAGTGAGATTCCACCCACCCCGTACTTTTAGCTGTTGTGATTAGGCAGCCCCTTCATCTGGTCGGAGATGTAGCCGAGTGAATTCCTGGGACAGCAGGATGAGCCTGAGATAGTTGTGCCCCATCTAGAGTTCTTACCTCCTGGCAAAGGGGTGGGGTGACTACACACTGTAGTCACAAACACTTAATTGCACCAAGGGCAGAAAAGCTGCCCAAGAAGAACTTGCCCCATGTGCTGAGACAGGTCTCCAGTGCTACAAACAAGTACAGTGTGCAAAAGCTGACAGAACTGGGACTCCCCTTTAGCCTCCTCTGCTTATGAGCATTCCTGCAGCTGCTTCCAGATGTTTGGAGAGGCGTTACTGGCTCAGGTCAAAGTGTACTAGTGAGCTTCTAGCAGTGCACAGCTGTGCACTGGCATGTTCTGGCATTGCTGGCATTTACTAGAGTAGCTGCAGGAACAGAACACCAAGGCCCACTGGGAGGCTGACAGAAATTTTGCAAGAGGAGGAGTAAGAAGTGTCATTATATTTTGCAGGAGGTTATTTTTAATACTGGAAATTGTTAGAAAATAGGAAAAAAAATGCAGTATATGTCAGGATTTAAATTGGTGAGGAGATTTGGGAAAGGGACTACGGAAACTTGGGTCCATTATGATTCACATATGATTTTTTTTTTTCTCTCTTTTGAACAAAAATATTTCCTCCTAAGAAAAATTTCTTCACAGTCATAGTTCCACAGGACAACTGGTTGCTTTCAGTGGCATTTTTTGACTTAAAAAGGTTTATACCATGTAATACAAACTTTTGTTTCTCTCTACTTTTAAACACTTCCGTGCTGAAGGGAGGAATGCTTGCACAGCGTGTTTTTCAACCTTCTGATGAAGGCTTGTGCACCTCTACCTTTTGTGGACTGTCTGAAAGGAATTTATGATCCCCTAGCAGTGCAGAGACCCATGCTGGAAAAATCTTTATGTGAGTTTTCAACTAACTCTAGCTGTCCTGTTTTACTGTTGCTTCTTCAGTTAAGGCCGCTGTGGTGGGTGGATCCCAGTAAAACAAACAAGACTCAGCTCCATGCAAGGCTGCTGCTCCATTAAAAGAGAAAAGTAAATTTCCAAGAACAACTTCAATGCAAAGGAGCATTATAAAAGTGGGAAAGGCATGAGTCATCAGAAATCTTATGGGACAGAACACCAAAATACGGGAAAGGCCTTGGCACTTTAGGTAGTGCCTGTACTGCTGAAACTTAATTGTGCATTATTAATAGGTGGTGTGAATTAGAACTGATTTTCTCAAAACTGAATGCTGCAATTACTGCTCTTGGTTTCCTTCCAATTAAATGCTGCATAGTTAACACTTTGTCTAAGGAACCTGCAAGAAACGTGAGCTATGCCACCACTACCTTACAGAGTAAGAGAGTGACTACAGATGTTAGGTTTAAAGCATCAAGATGTTGCCCACTTCAGAAAGTCAGCCTGAGACATGCAGAACTACACTAAGAGACTCTTGTGCTACTTGTCAGATCCATTCAGTGCCCCCAGGATTTCCAGATTCCCCACCGCAGTGAGGAATGTGGGTACAAATAGCTCTCAAGCCCAATCCGGTCCTGTGCTAGATTTAGGAAGCCTGGACAGTACAAGAAACCTGGTAGGTCAACTAGAAAGAAACCAGGTTGATTGCCATGGGAGTCTTGCCTATGGCTCATCAGTAAGTCACTGGAAGCAAGTTTTTCTGCTATACAGAGACATATTAACTGACTCTGATGGAAATCTGTTCCACTGGGAAATACTGGACCGTGACACAGGTACTGCTGACCTTGTCAACAACTTTCCCTGAAAGCATTTCAATTCTCTATCGCACATTGCAAATCGAGTCCAAGGAGACATTGGCCACTCTCCATCATCTCTGGTAAGTCATGGGCAACAGGTGAGGTGCCTGAAGACTGGAGGAAAGCGAATATCACTCCAGTCTACAAGAAGGGCAGGAAAGATGACCCAGGAAGCATGACCAGGTGAGGTCAGCCTCACTTCCATCCCTGGAAAGGTGATGGAACATCTTATCCTTGGCGCTGTCTCTAGGCATATCAAGGATAAGAAGGTTATTAGGAGCAGTCAGCATGGTTTCGCCAAGAGGAAGTCATGTTTGACCAACCTGATAGCCTTTTATGAAGACATAACCAGGTGGATGGATGGTGGCCGTGCAGTGGATGTGGTCTATCTGGGCATCAGCAAGGCATTTGACACCGTCTCCCACAGCATCCTCATAGGTAAACTGAGGAAGTGTGGTCTGGATGACCAAGTAGTGAGGTGGGTCGAGAACTGGTTGAAGGGAAGAAGCCAGAGAGTTGTGGTCAATGGGGCTGAGTCTGGCTGGATGCCTGTGTCTAGTGGGGTCCCTCCTCAGGGGTCAGTGCTGGGACTGGTACTTTTCAACATATTCATCAATGACCTGGATGTGGAATTAGAGAGCGTTGTCAGCAAGTTTGCTGATGACACAAAGCTGGGAGGAGTGGTTGACACACCAGAAGGCTGTGCAGCCATTCAGAGAGACTTGGACAGGCTGGAGGGCTGGGCAGGGAGAAATCTTAAGAAGTTCAGCAAGGGCAAGTGTAGAGTTTTGCACTTGGGAAGGAATAACCTCCATGTGCCAGTATAGGCTGGGGACTGACCTGCTGGAGAGAAGTGTAGGAGAAAAGGACCTGGGGGTTCTAGTGGACAGCAGGATGACCATGAGCCAGCAATGTGCCCTCATGGCCAAGAAGGCCACTGGCCAAGAAGGCCAGTGTATTAGAACGGGAGTAGCTAGTAGGTCGAGAGAGGTCCTCCTGCCCCTCTATTCTGCCCTGGTGAGGCCACATCTGGAATATTGTGTCCAGTTCTGGGCCCCTCAGCTCAAGAAGGACAGGGAGCTGCTTGAGAGAGTCCAGCGCAGAGCCACAGAGATGATGAAGGGAGTGGAACATCTCCCTTATGAGGAAAGGCTGAAGGAGCTGGGTCTCTTCAGCTTGGAGAAGAGGAGGCTGATCATGTTTATAAATGTTTATAAATACGTCAAAGGGGAATGTCAGGAGGACAGAGCCAGGCTCTTTTCAGCGACGTCCAATGACAGGACAAGGGGCAATGGGTACAAGCTGGAACATAGGAGGTTCCACAAAAATATTAGGAAAAGCTTTTTCACTGTGAGGGTGACAGAGCCCTGGCACAGGCTGCCCAGGGAGGTTGTGGAGTCTCCTTCTCTGGAGACATTCAAAACCCACCTGGACGTGTTCCTGTGTGACCTACTGTAGGTGATCCTGCTCTGGCAGGGGGCTGGACTAGATGATCTTTTGAGGTCCCTTCCAACCCCTGACATTCTGTGATTCTGTATCTCTGAGAGGCTCCTACTACTGTTTCTGTCTACAGCTTTTACAGCTTGAGGTGGAACTCAGAGTCTCATTTTCACTGTTCAGAAGAGAACTAGGCTTTGGACTTACCTCTGCTAATTCTCTGTTTTTCTCCAGAAAGGATTCCTGGTGTATCAATGACGCTGATGCTCTCTAAGACGGGATTAGGTAGCTGGGCACAAACAAACCTGTGTGAGAATATACGTGTTTAAAATAAAAGCAAGCAGTACTGATGATATGCCGAATGTCACAGGCAGCATGCAACAAGCCAGGCTTTGATCTTACAAGTTTTCAGTTGAAGGTTGGAGCTACTGTTGATTTAAAGAAATGAGAAAGAAGCCAGAACTGAGCACTTTCTCTATTTTGCTGCTTCAGGAGCATGAATCTTAGTTATGAGCTATGACAGTGTTGTTTTTTTACGTGGCCCTCAAACTGTGTATTATTAATGAAAATGTGGAAATGCAAATGTTTTCATTTGCTGTTTAGATTTTAGCAAGAAGTGGTATTTGGTTTTCTTCACTTAAGCATACCCCTGCAGAGTCCTGAACTCAAGTGAACCAAAACAACTTGTTTTAAAAAAAAAAAACCAACTAAAAATCAGTAATGTTACAGGATTTTTGTTCACTTTCAAATTTGGTCTTAAACAGATAGAAAAGCATGCTATTCTCTCACCATGGAAATCCTAAGGCACAGGCAGCATGAGATCTCAAGAGGATGCTTGGCCTATCCTCCTGCCTCAAGGCAGGATCAATCAAATGTTTGTCTGAAGTGTTCTTCAAATCCGTAATGATGTGGACTCAATGCTTGCCGGGAGTCTACTCCATTACTTAATTATCCTTACAGCAAAACTCTTTTTCTTAATGTCTAATCTAAATCTTCCATGCTACAATGCCTTTCAGTCTCAAACACAGTAGACATGGAAAACGACTTATTTTTCCCCTCTTGTCACAATGTGTACTATTGTCATCTTGTCTCCCCTCAGTCTTTTCTCTGAAGAAAATAGATTCGGTTTCGGTGTTGGGTTTTTTTTTTCTTCCCTATCTCTTTCAGTTCTCTCTAGCTGTCTTTCCAGCTCATTTCTAAATCCCTGAAGACCCTTGCAGCTTTCCTTTGGGTCCTCTCAAACTGCTCCACATATTTCTTCAGGCATGATGCCCCAAGCTGACGCAGTGCTCCAGCTGTGACCTTGCCAGTGGTTAACAGAGTGGACAGATTGCTCCTTATCTCTTACATATGACAACCCTGTTTATGTATCTCAGGAAGATGTTTGCTTTTTTAACAGCAGTATGACACTGTTGACTTACATTCGTTATTTGCTCCTCCCCTCCTCTGCAGCTCCATTTCTGTGAAACTGCTCTTTAGCTAGTTGTTCCCCATCTTGTATCTATGCAAATCACTGGTTAAGAAGAGTAACTGGTGCTTGTTCTTAGTGGGTTGCAGCTCATCTATTTCAGTTGCTGGTAACAGCAAAGGACAGTAAAAGCCTATCCACTAACATGGCTCCTGGTAGTATTTAATGGATAGCCTTTTTGTGATGGCATTCCAGGCAGCTATAAATATGTGTGTGTATGTACATATGAGTATTACTAGGGTTGTGTGATATCCAGGCATAAGAAATGTGTTACTGTGGGAGGAGGCAGAACCACATAACGGATGAGGGTTGCCACAAAGGCCCTTAGATGCAGTCAATGCAGAGAGAGCCTTGCAGCACCCAGAGTGGCTGGTTCTGCTCCAGTCCCTGCACCTATGAACTCCTTGAGGCTATGCTACAGCCTCACCCCAATTTTTCTATTTGTGTGACTCCAAGATGATTCTGACAAGAGTGAATCCTCATGAGTTAGATGAGTGGCCTCTCTCTCCCATATCCACAGCTTGGCAGGTGGCAACAGGGAGCATTTCTGAATGTGTACGCCTCATGTGGATTTGGGGGGGGCTGAGCTGAATCTCCCGTAGAGTGCCAGGCACAGTAGCAGAGAACAAAAAGCTCAGGAGGTTATGTTATTCCCCTATCCTCCAGCCCAGGTCTGCTCTCCATTGTTATAGCCCTGAACACTCCTTCTAGTCTAATATTAAACGGCTCAGGCGAGGGGATTTTCCATCACTTTCTCTGGGAAAAAGTACTCCACAGGAGATCCCACGTATAAGATCAGAGGCCAGTGTGAGTGAGTGCATTCTGGCTCTGTTGGCAAGGTTAAGGTTGCTGCCTTCCTGCTGTCCCAGCAGAACGGCAAGACCTCAGGGAGCATGACCTAATTTTGTCTGGGGCCATATGAAGGGAAGAACGTGGTGCCAAACTAGACTTTTACTACCTCTACATGCAGAGCATGAGGGTGAAGGAGGAGTCTGTTATCCATTATGTCTTCTGCTGTTGACAACAAAAAAGCAGGACTTGACTCCACCTTAGCTTCCCAAGACAGGCTTTGGGGGTAGGTGGAATTTTGCAACCAAGCCAATGTGATATGAAGGCAATGGTTGAGATTCCTGATCTTGCTCCAGGCCCTTGGTGCCAAACAAGTCCTTCTGATAACAGGGTGCAACCTGTAATCTCTCTGCTGGGATCCCTCCAGAGTTGGGGTACTGCCAGCAGAGTTCGAGTAAGGAAAACAAGCCCTTCTCTCAATATCCAAGAACCACCTGGGGCAAGGAAAGGTGGACAGGGTATTGCAGAGCTGCCATCCTCCTTTCAGTCCTGGGCAGCTTGTCAGCCCTATCTCTGCCCTTAGCCAGGAAGGTATGGGCAGGCACTCCCATCTCCTGGGAACGAAAGGAGGGAGGAGACAGGCTCTAAGCAGTACAATTAGCTGCTGTCTCCCAGCCAAACCCTGACTGTACCACTCTTCCTTCCTGGAAGGCAGCAGATCCCAGTCTCTGCTGGGAAGGGAGTACCAGCTGAGGCTGGATGCTCACTCCTGCTCTTCCACCTAGCTCCCCTGGAGCAGCAGGCTCTGCACCCCACAGGACAGTGCTGTGGGCTGCCACCTCTCAGCTGAGGTCAGCATGGCCTGTGTGAATGCTACTGCCTTGTCCCTTCCACCAATGCTGACAGCCAATCATTACCTCAGACCACCCACGGGTAAAGCAGACTTGCCAATAGTCACTCTTTTATCTCCACTTACAAGGGTGGCTCCTGGATATTATCTCTCTTCTCCAAATTTTTCTGCTCACAGTCTATTAGCTGAGGTCAGTGCCTTAGCATGGCAGCAACAAGATGTGTACTAGGCAGAGGCAGCCCTGCATTGTCTCTTGCCAAGAAGCTGAGCCCCAAACAGGGGTAAGCGTGGGTGGCTTGATCCAGTCCAGTGGGTACACCTTGAATTACATCTGCTAAATTACTGGCCTTCTGAGTCAATTCTTGCATTTCCTAATTAGCTGGCTATTAACATTTGCATTTTCAGCACCATGACACTCGTACTGCCGAGCTAGTCCCCCTTAGCATGTCTTTCTCTGCCAGTTTAGAAATCATTATGCCCTTTTTTACCTGTGAGCAGAGAAGGGGTTAATTAGTCCTTGTGGCTACTCCTTGCATTGCTAGCAGGACTGCGCTTCTGCTGCTGAATCACTGCTGTGCTCCTCTGCCCTCACAGGCACACAGTGGACTCCTTCATCACAGAAGGAAGAGTAGCAAGAGTATCAAGAGCACTGCATGACACAGTGAACGAGGCTAATGGACCCAGAGATCCCCTGCTGTATCAGGAGCAAATTGCATTCAAGATACATCAGTCAGTCCAGTTCAGGAGGATTTGCTTTTTTGCCCTCTGTGTGTGGCCTCCTTCCTCCTGATGTTGCTTCTCCTCTGCAGTGAACTGCGTGACAGCTGTGGCTGTTCTTGGCTATCAGCAGAGCTCCTCTGAATGATGTTCTCTTCATCTACTATCTCTGCGCTCCAGACAGGTGGCCTCTTATTTTTCTTAGGGCAAACCACCTTCCCTCCCTGGCGCAGGGAGTGGGTGGTCACCTGACCTAACTGTTGGCCAGGTGCAGATGTTCTGGGCCCTACAAAATATTGAAAGTATCTCAAAGTCTCTCTGGTGCAGGACCAGGTTGATGTATTTGAATGATGAGCCTATGTAGTAATCAGACGTTGCTTCCGGAGGCACTGTGAGGTTCTCTGCGTTGTAGTGACTTTAGCTAGGTCCCTCTCCTCTCATCAACCTTCTCCCTATTCTTCTCCGCAGGTCCCTTCCCTATCTTGCTGCAGCCTATACCAGCAGTCCCATGGGCAGTGCTGGTAGGAGATGTTGCGCTCTGGACAGATACTCTCTAAGCTCGGAAAGTAGAAAGGCAGCCAAAGCCCAGCCTTCCTGGCTTTTTGGCTGAGCAGCTGCCATGTTTGCAACATCTCCCACACCGTTTTAGCAGGGAAGGCGCCAATGACGGGTGTAGTCAGACAGTGTGTTCCCATCTGCCTGCTGTAGCACAGTTTGTGCTTATCTAGGATATGGGTGTGTGCTGCTGGCTTCCTGCTAGATCCAAAACTCTCAGTATGGTTGGGCTAGGCCTAGGGGATGGAAAGGCTGTTCCTCATGTCACAGAGCTATTGTCCAAACCCCTTGTAACAGTTTTTCTACAGAAAAGATGTGAGCTGTTCACCATTTTGCACCTGACGTTAGATGTATAAAGGCATCGGAATGGAGAGAACCTGGTTTTGTTAAAAGGGGGACATTCAAGCAACATTAAAAAAATGTAAGAGAGCAAAGATAAATGTATTGTGCCAGTTCTACTTCTCTAGTCATTTCAGTAGCTATGTCTGGTTGGACTGTTTAATTTCAGGGAACTGAACTGATGGCAGAATAGAAGCAGCTAGGAATAGATAAGCAAGGGAAAGCGAAGCGTAAGAGAGATTTACCTCTAGACTCCTACAGGATGAGCTTAACATACTGTGCTGTGTTTTTTCGTTTTGGAGGTTTTTTTTGTTCAAGTAAAACAAAGGATTGTCTCACTTGAATCTGTTAGTTTACCCTTCAGTGAGTGACTGATGTGCACCCAGCAGGACTTGCTTTGTATTAGCCATGTGGATGCAGGAAAAAAAGGAAGAATAGTGTAATACCTTATCCCTTTAAATTGCTAGCTGTGCTGCTCATTATGCTCTAGTTTGTTCTCCAGAACAACCAAGCTCTTGAGTACTGACCTGTTCAAAAAGGCATTGCCAAAGGCGTTGAGTTTCCTGAATGGTTTTTTGGGATCCACCACCAACGCGTTTCCAGGAACGATTCCTTCCACATCTCCTTGCATAACTGCTATAAAGGAGTCAGTTGTAGGCTCTGGTCCAATCCTCATCCCTGGGAAATCCTGCTCCAGCAGGTACCTGTAGGCAAAAAAAACCAAGGTGTAGGCATGAGGCATGAGTTAAGTCCTAAATGAGTTGTACTGAAGATCGCAGTGTAATTATTAAGCTCAGGAGTATGGATCCTTCTCAGACTATTTTTAGGACTGCCACTGAATCATTTGATAAATGTCATGGTAGCTTCTCTACTCAGAATCTCCACATTTAAAGCTTTCTTATTACAGGTGGATTAAGAAATTGAGATGATTATAGCTGCTGGGAAGAGATTCTTATTGTGTTTGATGATTTTGTGTATTTTAATCCTCAAGACATTTGAAACAGACTCAGCACAACAAAGTAAAAACAGCAGTTCACTGCAATCACAGAGCTAATCCTGAAACCTTATTGGCCTTTGTTGCCAATATCAATTACTTCACTGCTGCTCATTTCAGCAGACTCATCCAACTAATGTGCTTAGCCCCCAGTCCAAATCAGTCGCTCAAATGCCAACTTCTCCTATACTTGGCTGCTGAAGTCCCAAGTCTCCCCTCATGTGTGCTTCTGCAACGCAGCTACAGGTCTGCACTACAAATTGCTTAAGCACTAAGCATGTGGGTGGCAGAGTAGATCCCCATGTCTGTTATTAAACTAAATAGCACAGCATCCCTTATTCCCTAAGCCTCAGGCAGCCTCTCCAAAGGTACAGTTTGGGAACAGATAGCCACCCGTGCGGCTACAAGACTGGCATTTGACTTAATCCTGCCAAACTCAGGGTGGGTCAATGATGTGCCCAGGACAGTTCCCCTCGGCTTACGGAGGAGCCAAATGCCACCACTGAGGTCAGGTCTGTGTGTGTGGGTGGAGAAAACATCCCACCTGTTGGCCCTGTTCTGTCCACATGGCTTGCAAAAGAACTGGTCTAGCCCTCAGTATACGATGGTGCCAGACCACCTGACCTGGTGATAAGCTGTGGACTGTTACACAAGGAATACAATGACTGCCAGGTTACAGAAGTTGATATAATACTGTGTTGCTTGTTGCCAGCAGATACCTGGCACTTCCTCATCCATTGCTTTGACCTAATCTTTTGCTGGTAGAAAGACAAATGTAGAATTGCTGTGATGTTAAAAGTGGATACAGGGCACGGGGGAAAAAGAAAATGGGAGAAGACCTGAGGATTCTTCATAATTGAGAAAAGTATGTTTAATAACCAGCATTGGTTCACTCAGGTGAGCCTTATCAGAGAGGGTAAGTGCCTTCATGAAAGACTACAGGACCATTGGTATGAAGGCTTGTGATAACTTTTTGGGGGTTCCTACTTTTGCCATCACTGTAAGAGAGGTAATCACCATCCAGTGTTTGAGGAACAACAGAAACCTGTGCTTGTTCAGCAGGGCTATTTATTGACACCATGGCAGCAAATGCATCTTCAGTTCCCAATGAGAAAGCCCAAATCAACTGGATCTAGAGCTAAAAAAAGCACATGTACATCTAGGACATACTGCAAGTCACTGCTGTTTATCTGGCTGGGTACACATTAATGGAGGGAATGGCTGCAGCAAGACTAACTGCAGCAATCATATCCATAATTCCCTTAGGAGCTCACCACCTTCTTTATTGGTATTTTATGATGTATTTTCTCATATCTTTCATCCAAACTTCTGTGCTCATCAGAATGCCACCAAAGCTTCTCTTAATGGGAGCAACTCTGAGATGAAACAGCAGCTATTTAGCAGTTCTCAAAAAAAATTGAAATAATTGAAATAAAAGGAAGGCAACAGCCCTCTGACCTCCTATACTAGGGTGCATACATACTATCCACCTAAAACCTATGCACGGATTCTTCGAGATTTCCTAGAGAAGCGGGCTACCACTTAACAAAAGCAGACCGCAGCTAATGCTGGTGCATGCTGCCTTGCTAGTTAGTGATCACAGTTTGCGTTCCTGGCAGCTACAGTAACTTTTCTCTATCTCAAAGCAGCTGAGAACAAGGAGAAGCTAGTCTTCTTCCACTAAGGGCTCTGTAGACTATCATATGAATCTTCTTGGCTCTGTGCCCTGGAAAGCTCTTTACAGTGAAGCAACCATTTGCTAGGTTAGAAGCCACTGAGCCAGACTCTGGTAACTAAGCTCAGGCCTTCTGGATGGCAATTCAAAAATGTTAGCCCCTGATGGACGTTGCTGCAATGCTACTCACTGCTATTAGCTTTTCTCTGTTCCTGCTTTGTACTTTACAGATGGTCGTTCATTGAATCCATAGGAATAAATCTTTTGAGTTTTCCCCTTGCAAATACAAGAGAGAAAAGAGACAGGTAGTTGTAACAATTGTCAAATGCAACAAGTGCAGAGCTTTTCGAGAAACATGCCTTACTCCCAGTGCGAGGTCACAGCCTCGCCATAACAATAACCTGCTTGTTTTTTACAGGTTTAAGATGCACATGTAATTGGAGAGCTTTTTGAGCAACAGGACAAAAAAAAAGCCAGGGGTTTTGTTTGTCATTTATAGACAAGGCTTCCAAGAAAGTCTAAGCAAAACTCCTGCATGTAATAGCAACAATCCTCCTCCAGCCAGGCTGCTCAAAAGAATTTTATCACAGCTCCACTCAGCTAACATTTCAAAGCATTTCTGTGTTTATTTCTTAAAAAAAACCAAAACAACAAAAAATCCCAACAAAGGCACACTCATACAAAAGTAGCTGCAAGCCAATGTTAATTGACTTAATGTTCAACAAGTGGTATGAAATCAGAGATGAATATTTGCACTGCCCAGTATTGTAGCATCTATTTTAAGTAAGGCTTCTCTGGGAGATTCGCAGACATTGTGCAGCAGGGTGTCTGCAGCACAAAAATCTCATTGTTCACAGGACAAATACAAGGGCACTTATTGACACTGATGGCAGGGAAGGCACTTCTGCAAGGCAGTGACACAGGCTGCCTCTGCTAACAGAAGCCAGCTAGAAAACACATGCAGTTGTCACATTTGTGGGGATTTCTGGGTGAAAAGAGCAAACAATAGCTGTGGAAAACACCAGCCGACAGTGAGCAGCTTCCTCTGCCACCACAGGATGCCTTGCTCTGAGCTGCTTTTGAATACCTTCAAGACCCTGGGGGAGTGACCTCCAGCCAGGCTGGCGAAGCCTGCAGAGAGTGCAAGGCAAGAGGTAAACGCTGTTAGTGGGGTTTTTGGGGTTTTTTTTATGACCAATCTGCTTTATGGAGAAGCATCTGGAGCATTGTGCTGTTTGCCCATTTCACACCTGTCCCTGCTCCTGGTGAGGGCCAAGGGCAGCAAAGCTTCCTTAGTGCTAGCTTGGCTTGGGGCACTATTTCCCAGGTGGCTTTGGAGCAGCGTATGAGCCAGGCAAGGAGATCCCAGGCTCTCTGGGCAGGAATGCTGCAGGATGTGGGGGAAGGGGCTGTTTGCCCATGATGAGTCACGCAGGAGCCAGGCAGGATGCTGCTGTGTGTGGCAGCAGAGGTGATGTGGAGTGGGAAAGGGAAGAAGGGCAGAGCAGGAGGAAACGGTGACAACTGTCTGGTGCAGGCAGAGATGAAAGGTTCAGGGCCACATGGGGAGGTCACACCAGAGCTCTGCGAGTAGCCTGTGACAAACAGTCTGGATAAGTCAGGACGTGTAAATGATTAGCTGTAGGAGGAAGGGGTGGCTACACCAGAAGAGCAAGCCATGTTGACAGTTAGTAGAGCTCCGTCAGGCTAGTTTATTTTATTAGCAGCATGGCTGGACAGAAGCCAGGATTATTTTTAGAAAAGACCATGGAATCTTAAGTTAATTAGGAGAGTGATGTTGTGTCCTGCGCTCCCACCCTCTTACAGGAAACATAAAATGCAATAATGTTATAAAGGCAGGCTTCAGTGACATCCTGCTGTGGCTCTACACCAGGTAGAGGTGTTGCCTTGCCCTTGCCATCACCGCCTTTCAGACTCTGGCCCTGCAGAAAAGCCTCAGCCAAAGGTATGCTGAGAAGAGAAAGGGGAGTGAGCAAGAAGAGAGTGAGCAGGAAGCGAGAATCGAAAAGCTGCAGTTAGCAGTGCTACATCTTTCACATTGCAAAATAAGGCTCAGCTCTCTGGGTCTCTGAAAGCAGGAGAGAGAACAGCCTAGTTCAGAGAGAACACTGGTGAAGCCAGTGCTCTGGTTTCACTTCACTGGCTTTGACCCACACAACTTGCCTCCCTCCTCCCCACCTCAGCCTCTAGGAATGTTTCTCACTGCTGACCTTGACTCCCTTCTTTCTGTTCTCAGTTCCTGACAAGAGAGCAGTTTACCTGCAAGATGCTGCAGTTTTGGTGTGTTAGAGCCTTGCACTTCTGCCTTGTTTCACTTCAGATTCCCCAAGAACAAGAAAAGATTTTTTTGGAGATAAACCCACCTCAGGTAGGTGACTAAGTCCTTTGCCCTTTTTTTTTTTTTATGGTGTACTGGGATCTACGTGAACAGGGACTGACTTCATCCCACATAAGTGTTTAGTGGCACTAAGTCATCTCCCTAAATCGCATGGCAGTACAAGCAGGATGCAAGAAGAATGCAGTGGATACACACAGATGACACTAATAACCCCCCATCCTGACAAGATTATGGAATAGTTGTCTAGAGGTTGTTTCTTGCTTCACTCTACTACCAAGACATAATGGTTGACTCCACTCCCACTTCCTCCCCCTGTTGCCTTTAACTCCTCCCTGCTCTTGGTTTCAGCTCCCACTTGCCTTCCCACAATAACTCTGGATGCTAATCTGGTGCTTATCCCAGCTCTCTAATGACCAGTGCCTACAAGCTCATGTGGGAAGCTTATCACGAGCAACATTTTCTGGCACCTCCTGCCTTTGGTTGAGAACATACCGGAGTAACAGACCCTCACGCTCCTCCTACTGTTGGAGGCCCTTGGGTTCTAAACTTTCACCTTCTTATGCACTATTTCAGAGAAGACTCTGCCTTCTCGGAAGGCACTCTCAGGTCCACATAGCACTCCTGTAAAGCAGAAGTTCCTGATCACTTCTGCTGGAATCTCCGAGCAGGCTCATCCCAGCCCTGGACACAAGAAAGCTGTGTATGAAGCATGAATGAAATGTGGTCAGAGAGGCTCACTCAGATCATCTTGCTGACAGCTGAGCAAAGGGATTGCTGCCATCCCACACGAGTGAAGACTCAATCTCCTTTTGTCTGGAACGTGCTTTAGGTACATACACTTCTCGCAGAAGGAGCTCAGGCTTACAGGAAAACAACTGAGAGAAGGGCAAAGGCAGGAAGTCTCTGCTAGCAGCAGCATGCAGGTGAGACTGCAGGGAAAGGCTGATGCTGGCAATCCAGAGAGAAGTATTAGGAAGAGATGCTCTAGTTACACAGCCAGCAATCTCAGGAACGGATATTCAGCAGCCTCCTCATGTTCAGGGGAAGTTCTGCTCTGAGTGGCAGTAACCCAGAGGATAGAAAAAGCCTTTCAAATAGGTTTGGTACCAAGTCACAGAACAAAGATCTCGTGTGGAACCAGGCAGATACGCTATCTGAGTTAGCCTCTCTAATTTTCAGAAGAGCATGTCCCTTTCCAGACATGCTAAATGCTTCTTAGCATCATTTATGCCCCTTCAACATCAGCCTGACCTGCTTGTATCAGAAAAGCCTTTTTACTCTCACACTTTGTTTGCCAGGTGCATGACAAGGTAGCAGAACTGCGCATTCTGTTCTTGGTTCGGGCATTAAGTAGCATGAATATTTCAGCACGAAAAAAACCCCTTGCATGTCTCAAGGTCACTTGAGGTACAGCTTGATCACACCTCTCTACTCTCCACAGCTCCCTCCTCCACCAAGAAATACTGGTAGAACAAAGGGCTGTCTGCTTGTGGCTTATGTCCAGATTTACACTGGGGTAATTCCGTGGATTTCAACACAGCCACACCAGAAAAAGGCTGGAATTTAATGCTAAGCTTATGAATCACATAGGAAACGCAGACAACGCAGCTTCAGCTATGATCCCAAGAGAAAGGCTGCTGCAAGTTGAACTAGCAGTGTGGCTGAACAGCGGTTCCTGCAACCAAGTCCAGCTGGAAAAGTTTAACCCTCTATTTGACAGTTTCACATCAAACCTGCTGTTGACAGCTGCCCCTTCTTTACAGTTAGGAATGAGCTTGCTGCTCCCAGCATTTCTGCAGGGCAGGATACTGAACAGGGCTTACTTTCAGTGTCCTGAAGATGGGCAGGTCTCTTTCATCCACACACATACCCCCGCTCGACCACACATGCTCCTCAAACTAGGCTTGGAGCATTGCCTCTGGACACAGGGCAGAGAAAGAAAGAGAAAGGTAAGACACAGACCACTACAAGCCCAAGCACCCACTTTAACGTTCCCTAAGCCATAAGTTATCCCACCACCCAAAAGATGCATGAAGTTGAAAAGAATGGATGTTAGAAGAGCCACCCTGACCTGAGCAGTGCAGAGAATACCCTGTGTGAGACTTCCCACAGCCTTTGCACTTTGGACCGACAAGAGGGGCCAGAGTGACTCATGTCTCCACACTAATGCTCTGCCTGCACTCCTCAGCCCTGCCCTGGGCTACTTTTTGCCACGTCGGTGTTTCATGGGATATCTCACACCACCCTGCCCTCGTGAAGGAACACTCTTAAGAGTCTTGAGTGCAGGTTGCTCTTCAGCTGAGAGCTGATGGGCACCAGGAGCACAGAATGGGAAAGAGAAGAGGGATCCAAGCACAGCACAGGTAGCAGAGACCCCTTCTGCCCCACGGGCATGAAGGGTGCAGGCGTGCCTGTGGAGGAGGGAGGCAGGCGGCCGGGTTTTACCTGATGAAGGTGGTCTTCCCAGTGGAGTACTGCCCCACGAGGAGGACCATGGGCTTGTTGTCGAAGTCGGCATCCTCCAGGGCCGGCGAGTGGAACTCGTGGAACTTGTAGTGCTCTTCCAGGGGGAGAAGCTTGGTTTTGTAGAGCTTTTTCAGGCCTTCGCTGACCGTCTGAAACACCTCGGGGTCCTTCCTCCGGCGGTCGTCGGTTCCCAGCCAGCTGAACATCTTGGGGCCGCTTGAAGCCAGCTCCGCTGGGACCACCGAGGCTGGGGCAGGTAAGGGAAGCGCCGCCGGGTAGCTAGCTGCCGGGGCGGGCTACCCCCGCATACCCCCTGGGGCCGGACTGGCGGGCGGGCGGCGGGGCCCGGGACACGGCCTGGCAGGCCTCGCTCCCCTCCGGCGCCCACCCGCGAGGGCCGCCCCCGTTGCGCGACACGCGCCGGGCGGTTTCGGTCAGTAAACGGTCCCCGCGGGAAGGCTACAGAGACGGAGAAAGCGGCTTCTCTTCGCAGCCTCGGCTGAGCAGCGCCGGTGGACGCCGCCTTCCCTTCGCGCCGCGGGCTGCCGGCGTGGGCATGCCGCGGAGGCAGGGCGGGAGGGGCGGGCGGTGGCGGCGGCCGGCAGCGCCCTGTGAGCGCGGCGGGCGGCGTTTAAAGGCGGCCCTCCAGGAAGTGGGCCGGCGGCGGAAGTCGCAGGCTCCTGGCAGGCACCGCGCGTTCTAGCCGGCGGGTGAAGCCGCGCCGGGCGGCGCCATGTTGAGGCGGGGCGCGACGGGGGGGAAGGGCCGGGCCCGCCCCTCGCGGCGCGGCGGCGCCTCGCGCCCCCTGGTGGCGGACGTCGGGATTTGCCGCCCGGCCGCCATTTTCTTCCCCTCCTCACCTCACCTTAAAATAAAGCCCTGCGTGTGCAAATTTGACAGGCGGTCGGCTGTTCCCGAGCGCTGCCACCCCGAGCTGGGTCCCCAGCCCTTCCCCAAGCCAATGACTGGGTTGTAATTCTGCTGCCTCTCACTTCTCGGGGGCTCGCTGGGACGTGGCTAACTGTACCCAGAAGAATTCACCCGTTAAGCAGATGAGACGGGCAAATTAGCTGCTGCCTCCACTCCTTTATTCTCCAGCAATTAGAGCTGACAGGGACAGCTGCTGAGCGAAGGCTGAAGCACTTGGCGCCGAGGCCTGCACAGGTTTTCTAGTGGTGACCCGTGGCTCAGGGTGTCCCCAGAGCCGGCCCATCCGCCAAGAGCGCCCGGCTGCTGGGCTCTCCCCATCACAGAATGGCAGGGGTTGGACGGGACCTCTAGAGATCATCTAGTCCAACCCCCTGCCAGAGCAGGATCACCTACAGTAGGTCACACAGGAACACGTCCAGGTGGGTTTTGAATGTCTCCAGAGAAGGAGACTCCACAAGCTCCCTGGGCAGCCTGTGCCAGGGCTCTGGCACCCTCACTGTAATGAAGTATTTCCTTACATTTAGGTTGAACATCTTGTTTTCCTGTTTGTGGCCATTGCCCCTTGTCCTGTCACTGGACATCACTGAGAAGAGCCTGGCCCCATCTTCCTGACACCCACCCTTTAGACATTTACAAACACTGATGAGATCCCCCCTCACCCTTCTCCGGGCCCAACAGACCCAGCTCTCTCAGCCCTTCCTCATACGGGAGAGGCTCCAGTCTCTTCATCATCTTAGTGGCATTGCTCTGGACTCTCTCCAGTAATTCCTTGTCCTTGTAGCAGGGAGCCCAGAATTGGTTGTAGTGGCCCAGTTGAGGCCTCATCACCACTGAGCAGCTGAGACAGAGCAGCGAATTTTTCTTCTAAAATATCTCCAAACTACTTTTTCACTTGGGTTCATCCAGTGGGTCCGAAAAGTGCAACAAGAGGCAGTTTTGGAAGTGATCCCACCGTGTGGCAAACTCTTGCCCTTTCCCAGCCGTTTGCAGGCAGGAGGAGCCCAGGCCTTGCATAAGCAGAAGTTCATTAAAAAGTGGTTGTTTTTTGGGGGAGATGACACTCGGAGACACATGTGGTGCCATGTTCTGGGACAGCCATCCAGGCTGCTTCCTGTGCATCTGCCTGCAGGTCCAGCCATCTTCTTGGCTGTTCCTGTTATACGCGGCACGGCTTGACCCGTGAGGTGCGAGCGGTTGACTCCAGGGACCAGTTTTCTTTTTCTGGAATAAAATAGCAAGCCGACTGTATTTTCTGAAGGTCAAGCTTCTCTGCTTTCCTGCCAATGCCCCAAGCTAGTCTGAAAGCAGAATTGATGTTTTGAAACCTCCTCAAGACTAATGTTCCTCGTTTTAGTTTTATAAATAGAGACTTTTGGCTTTAAGGATTTGATGACTCCTTTCCCGTGAAACCTCCTGAAAATGAAAGGCCCCATAGAAATCAGCACGTTTTGGCAAGAATTCCGTATTTTGTAGGGAAAAAAAATATCGCTTTCGTCTTCTAGATAGTTCTGCCATTTAAGGGCTGTGCTCCTCTGATGCCGTTCTGGTATTTCTACAGCTATATATGGAGCCTCTTTGGTGCTTGCTTGCGATATCCTCAGAGCTGAGTAAAGGTCAGGCCAGGAAGCCTTTGATTGTAAATCTCCCCAGGCCACCTTGATGCCCTTCCTGAATGCAATGAATGGGGGAGGAAAGCAAGGTTTCTGTTGTGCAAGCTGTGGGAGCTAACTGCTACAGGTATGGCACGAGAGTGCCCATATTTACAAGGGGAGGCTCTGTATACTAACCATCAAGTTGTGCGAATCTTAAATACGTGTGGGCAGCCTGTTCCAGTGCTCCAAATGGCCAAAAAAATGTTTCCTTATCTTGTCTGAAGAGAGTCCTTTTCCTTTGGATTCTTTATCATTAGGGCAGGTCACGAGTAAACTTTAGAGGTTTTGTAGACTCTCTTTGTGTGGCTCACAAATGTTGCACAATTTTATTTATTTTTTCAGTCTGTTTTCATAGCCATTTCTCTCAGTAAGGCTGATTTCCTCAAGGGCTCTCTTCACCTTGAAGTATAGAGCTTGTCAAAAACAGAGGGAAGCAAAATTAGGAAAGGAAATTTAGAATATAATCAGGTTTTTCTTTTTTGCCGGAATCTGAACTGATAATTCTGTTTTCATTTTTTATTCCTTTTCATTTCTTAAATAGGGATATTTTAATGAATGGTTTTCAGTTGGACAGATTAGTGTCATGGTGCTATCTTCAGGCATTTTTTGAAAAAATAATTTACATGTTTTAAATTTTGAAAGCAGAAAAGGAACAAAACCAATTAAATTTTTTTTCCCCCAAACAATGATTTTTCATTTAAAATGTCACTGCTGGCAGAAAGGCTATTTTTCTTGAAAGTTTCTGAGCCATTCAAATGTAAAATCTCCTTCTTGAATGCCTTGCACAAAAACTATTTTACTGCAGTGTTCAGGGTATGCCTGTAGCTGATACTGGTGGGGATATGCTACTGCCCTCTACTATAGAATTTGTGCTCTCAAGCTGTGATGGATTAAACTTTTAGCTCTGAAGTTTCTCAGTTGTGTCATTGCTTTTGGTGACGTGGTTGGCAGTCACTTAGCTTGCCTGACTGAGAGAGAGAGACTTTGCCAGAGAAGATTCGCTTCCACTTTCCTGGAAGCAAATGGGGCTGGGCTAGGTCACATAGTATTTGCATTTAAAATGAAACCTAATTTTGGGGGGCGAAACACAACGTTGTGTAACTGAAACTCATATCACATGAAATCAAGTCATGGTGACGTGTGTGTTTGCTTATCTCCTGCCTTAGGTTGGACAGGTTTACTTCCTACAAACCATCATCTGAGGATGGGGGCATGAGCAAGTCACCGAATTTGAAAAGAGGTGGTGAGTCAGGTGGTACCGTAACACTTTGACAGTTTGAAGAAACTGGCAGAAGCCACATAGTTCAGTAAATTTAACTTCCTGCCACTGCAGTTACTGTCACTGTTTGTTCATTACCAAGTAAGAAGCCCCAACAGACAGTGTCAAAAGTTCAGGTAGTGATGGGTTCAACAGGGCGTAGCCAGGTTTGTGGGAAAGGAATGAGGGGAGAGGAAGGCACAACAGGCCCCCGGAATTAAACCAAATACCCTGATTTGATAAGTGAAGGAAGGAGAGTCTCCTCTGGTTCAGCTAGATGAAACTTTTCGACCACCTGCTGTTGCCATATGGCCTAGGAATAAAGCTGTCTCCAGCATAGTCTCTTCTTTTCCTCACTCATTGCTTTGCCTTTGCAACTCAGCTGCTGCCTTCCTCTCCTGCCCCCGTTGCTCCTTCACATTCCTCAGAAATATTTCCTATTATGTTTCTCCCTACTGTTGTTCTCAGGTGGCTTGGTACACACATGCTGTCCTTTTCTCTCCCTGCCTCCATGCTGTTCTTACCCCTTCATTGC
This sequence comes from Trogon surrucura, assembly GCA_020746105.1. Taxonomy (NCBI): domain Eukaryota; kingdom Metazoa; phylum Chordata; class Aves; order Trogoniformes; family Trogonidae; genus Trogon; species Trogon surrucura. The sequence continues at coordinate 108,851,368 of CM036618.1, forward strand.
CTGGGGTGGAACAAGGTGCTGGTACCCAGAAGTGCCACCAGAAATGGAGAATGTGGGGTTAGATAATGTCTGTACAGTGAGTGGGAAGCATGCTTGCCTCCAGAGAGTTCACTCCTTCCATTTGTATGGCAAAGAAAGCACGTTGTATTGCACGTAAAGGAGCTGACCCCGATCTATGATGTCTGTAATAGTGCCAGAAAGAAAAGTCTTCTGAGCCCTTTGTCATCCTTGCAGAAGCTTGGAGGCATCCCCTGTGACTCTTGGTTGGTTTCGACTGTCTCTGTCATAGGACATATACATCCCTCAAACTTATATAAATGATCTTTTTAGAAATGGTTATGATTTAGCAATTGACAAAGTGGAGAGACTGTCACGGCCCCGTCTGTTCTGAGATGACGTGGGGTTTTTGAGGGTATTTCCTTCCTGAATTTTTTCTTACCTGAAAGCAGAAATCCTGTTAAAATGTATTAAGACACAGTTGAATGCATCTTCCTGTTCTACCTTGTCAGTGATATATGGAGAGACACAGAGTTCTGTGCTTTAAATAATCACATGGCTAACTAAACAAGGAAGCTGTCGTCCACTGAAGAAATGGGTGAGTCAAACGGCTGTCTGCATGGTTGGCTGACCTGTTCTTTCATGTCTTCTGTGGAATAGTTTGCATTGGGCTCTTCAGAAAATTTCTGGCATTACTCAGTGTGCTTTTTTTCCCCGCCTTCTGTGTCTGCCACAGTGCTTGATAGGTTAGGACTAGCTCTCGGAGTTACGTAGGCAAGACATATATATTCATGCACACACGCATGCAGATAAGTGCACACATAGGTAGCGATAATATATATACTATTTATAAGCAGAAGGCGTCACCGCCAGTGGAGCAATTATCCTTCGCTGTGAAGACACACCTGGAGAAGGTAGGACATCAAGCACCAAGTGCTATCTGGAGGTATTTGGTGCTGGCATTCAGCAATCTGTGGCTAGCACAGAGCTGGGCTTTTCCAGGGATTTGAAAGGAGTATAACTCTGTCACCACGACATGGTGCTGAGATGAAGCTGTCGTCTAGGGTCAAAGAAGCGTATTAGTTACACGACGCTGCTGGCCATGCTGAACGCAGCAGCTGCTGCTGTACTTTCCTCTGGAAGCGTTGAAGGGAGAGGCAAAAAGTTCGTATCAGCAAACATGAGAAGAATGAATATGATGTAAAGCCAGTAGATGAGCCGCGTCAGCTGCCCTACATGTCACAGCTCCAAAGCTTCTGCCTGCCAAACGGGTGGGAACACGGACTGGTGTTTTAGCTAACCCAGATTTTGTGCACCCTCGTTCTCTCAGTTTTGGTGTTTAAGGGCAGTGCAGCTGATACTTGATTGCAAAGATCTCTGTAGAGATCAAAAGTTTAATCTGAATTTGATGGGAATGGCAGGCAGTCAGAATCTCTAATGATTAGGATGATTATGAATAGGATGTTGTAACCTTAAGCGCTAAAGGACAGACCTGGAGTAAATGAGATTTTCATATTTCCACTGATTTCGCTGTAGCCTGAACAATTTATACAGCAAAGAGTATGTACAGAGTCATTAAAAGTGATTCTGCTCAGAGAGGTATTGTCTGAAGTTCTGAAAGCAATTCCAGGCATTTTTTCTTTTCGTTAACTTTTTGTTAACATCAGTGGGAGGCTCTGGGGCAGGTTCACTGCTCAGCCTTGGAAAATCTCGGCATTAGAAGGTGTTCATCAACTTTTGGGTCAATAATCTAAGCACAGGAAATTCGGGATAAGGTCCTCCACCTGTCTGTATGTTCATTCATTTTGTGAGAAAACATAGGTCAATGCTTCTTTTCAGGACATTTCTGTTTGCTAAAAGGCCCACAGGAAGAGTAGGAGTCAGTTTTGAGTTTTTATTTCTGATACACACCACTATTTTTAATCAAAGACTTGAGGTTGTACCTCCGAATGCTGGTTTCATACTGTGTGTTTAGAGGCTAATAAAGATGAACAAAGCTTAATACAGTCGCATTTACATTTTGACTAATGATTGCTAATTTCAGTGGCTAACGTTCTGCTGAATTATGAGAATGGTTGTTAAAGATGGCCCTGCATCGTTTGTTCTGCTCACCCTAAAATTTATTGTTTTGCATGCAAACATTTGCTCTGATCCACACGATCAGGAGTGGCTCCTCAGCCCAGATACAGATTTCTTTCTTAAATCAGAGTTCCTGGCTGAGCTCTGTCAGTTCCAGGTTTAGCCCTCAAATTGCCCACTACCCCAGCACTGTCTGAGGTAAACCCTCTCACAGAGAGAGTAAGAGGCTCTTTGAAAATTCTTTCATGGTCCAATTACTTTTAGTAAAACTGAAAGATTTTTCTGCCCGTCCTTCAGTTTCTCATTTCAAGACTTAGGGATGAGGCATCTAAGATATTGAGAAAGGTCAGGGGAGATCGTAGGATGCTAATGTAGTGGAAGGACTTAGATGGCAAACACACTAACTAGGGGAACGTGCAAAGAATGGAGAATCAAAATCCATCCAACCTTCTGGTTCCATCTAAAGCTTTTAACCTCTGTCTGCCACACTTGGCTGCTTTCCTTTACAAATTCTAATTGCTGGAAGAGACATACATGCACTCTGTTCCACCCGGAGTGCCGGAGGGCATGGTGAGATGCGCTGATTCAGTCTGGTTCATCGACATTGCTGAGTGGAGTAACAGTGATTTCCAGGCATACCTTGGCTAGTCACACACAACGGTACCTGGCACCTGCTCGTACACATGACTGCAGCCAGACAGCAGCAAGGAGGTTAAAACAGGAGGTGGAACACCTCGTAGCTGTCTAAGCAGTGACTGTTCATGACACATAAAATGCTTCATTGCACGTTTTGTTCAAAGATTTCCAGGTAATTTGAGAACGAGTTGAAAACAATACACCTACAGGCGAGTTCATCTGGGAGGTTTTCAAAACATATGAAGTAGCTGCATCACTGACTCTCAACACATGCTCTTACGGTTGGAGATGCTGCCTGAGTTTCTTGAAAATAAGGCTACGTATTCAGCTGACTTAAGCTTCCATTTTTAAAAGCATTGGGGTTTTTATAGTGTCTCTGGGCTTCAAGGCCTATCTATACACTTTAGTTCTTTATAAAATAAATGCCAGACTGAGGGGAGAACTGGTGAAGGGTTACAATGATTTTATCAGGCATTGTGGATGCTCTGCGCACCCAGAAATCAAGTCTGAAGTATTTGCTCCTCAGCATAGCTCAAAGTATGGCAAGTGTTCACCACTTCTTTCCCTGGGGAGCCGCAAAATGAGAAATTCTTCTTCATGCATGTTTTGTCTGTCTATATAAAGTGCACCCAGTCTCCAGGCTGTGTTCTTCCTCTTGTTTTTCTCTTTAATCTGTCTCTCTGTCTGTTGCTCATATTGTTGTAGTCGTGAAGGTCAATGGCTGTAAAAAGGCAAAGTTTGGAGGGAGAGGCAATATTTTTCATCTGGAGAAAAACTAGGCAAGTTGTCAGGCACTTAAATCTTTTTTTTTGTTTTTTTTTTGTCAGATCTGAAATGTCTACCGTACAATAGAAAATTGAATTCTTGTTTCCAGGGTTATATTTTGAAGATTTTTTTTCTCTTGGTTGCCCTTGAGGATCAAGTCTCGTGGATCAGTTGTAGAAGGGCTTTATAACAGATAAGGGCTCTGTGTGGGAGGATGGTGCAATCTGCTGTGGTGTGGTTTCTCACAGGGAATGCCAATGACCTTCAACTTCGGTGGGAGTAACAATCAACTGGTTCCTGACTGAGACCAGTTTCCTAGGGTGCCTGGGGCTGTGCTTTTCAGTCTCAGAGAGCCTCCTCTTCAGGGAGGCCTTCCACATATGGCGTGTGAACCATTTACTGAACTTTGTATCCCAATTCATTTTTCCTCTCCACATTGTAATGAGAAGGCTACAATTACGATCACCTCATTACCACTGATGGGTGTGACTTGCCCGCTGGGATTTTGATCGTGATTTCCCCCTCGCAGCAAAAGGTGATGGCTGCTAATGTTTAGCATAGCTGCTAATATTAAAAAGGGCTATGAAATCACTCTTTGCTGTTTTCAGTGGGGCGATGAGAAACATCTGTCTTGAATGCTACAAGAAAAAGTATCTCAGCATGCAATTTCATGTGTGAATCTGTGGTGATCAGCAAGATGGAATGTGATCTCTTGGGGGAGTTTAAAGCAAAAAGGGCAAAATAACCATTGAGGGGTTGTGAATAATGGCTTCGTAACACCTAATATATTGCATTTTTCCCTTAGCCTTTGGTTTATCTTGCTATTTTTCTTTCCTGGGAGGGGAGATGTCCACATACCAGAATGTGATTGAATAAAATCTGTCATTCGTGTTGCAGGACGTTATGAAAATATCGTGGAAAGCCTAAATAGTCCAGAGTGAGACTGAAAATAGCCATGTCTGTGGCTTCAAAGCCCCAGTAAAAGTCAGTGGAGTTACAATCATTTTGATTCCCTTCACATCTACAGCAAACGTAAAGCCTTGAACATGCAGCGATAGGTGCTAGATTAGAATTGGATGAGTCCCCCACTTCTCCTGGGAGTGTCACCCTCTGCCACATCCCCTCCTCTAGTTAAAGAGAAAAAAGCCCTGATTAAATTGACTTTTACACTTATTTTAATGATCAGGAATTCTTCTGGAGAAGACACATCTCATCTTAAGAAACAAGGATTTTCCAGCAGGACGGTGCAGGGTGAGATCGCTTTAGAATCCTCAGTGGAAAAAATTATCCCGGCATCACCGCAGACATCGCCATGCCTTTTCTGCCATGCTTGAAAAAAAAGAAGTCACCTGTGCCATTAGGCAGGAGTATCTTTCAAAAACACACCCCACCCATCCAGCAGAACTACCAGGCCTTGCTGGAGATGTGCTTGAAGAATAAATGCCTGTTCACGGACGACAGCTTCCCTGCTCACATCAGCTCCATTGGAACAGGAGCGCTGCTGAAGAAACTACCCCGAAATTTACAGTGGAAGAGGCCGCATGTAAGTGACTTTCAGTGAATACTCTGGTGTAAGAGGACAATCACAGCTGAGAGCCAGCAAATAGTTTTAGCACAGAGCAGATTACTCTCAGACTTTAATTTAGGTGTCCTTTATGCCTCCAGAGATTACACTTGTTGTATCAGCTGTCATTTCGGAATCTGGGGTACGTGTAGTTTTGTAATTGCCTTTGAAACATTTGTTGCCCCAAGTCATAACCAGCCTCCTTCAGTTTATATCCAGTAATGCTTGGAGCAGGCAAAGGGAATGCAGGGAGCTGGTGTTCTTGAAGCTCACAGCTCTGACTGTGATTCCATGATGACAGTTCTCATGGTGGTGAACCCTCTCTCCAGGATTCAGGATCTTGCCCTTTTAGAAGATTTCTGAGTTTCTAGACAGTTCTTAGCCTTTGACCCCTCTCCCATGGACAACATACTGTTCTGGTGCTGGAGGCTGCTACTTTCACCGACAGCAGCAGCTGCCTTATCTTGCTGGGCTGTTTTTTTCCCCGCTCAGTTGTTTAGTCTGTTGTACTTAGAGCTGCCTTTTCCCAGCTCTCAAGGTTAAGCTTCAACAGAGATCAATAACTGACCACCAGTCAGGGAGATGTTTTTAGTTCTGGGCCCTCTGTTTTCTACCTGTGCCCGTATTTCCAAGGCCTTTGCTGGTTTCCAATGCTTAAACTGTGTGTCACAAAAAGAGATACTCATTTGCGAGAGCTGGTCACAGAGCAAGTTCTCATAACAAATGGATAGATAACAAGTCTAGGAGGCCAGGCCAGAAGCCTGGCACAGTTAGATAAGGGCTGTTACTAGCAATGGTTGTTCTGTTCTTACTGAGCCACTGAGCAACATACTGACGATCAGATCTTCCTGAAAGCAATATATTGAGTTATCGGAGAATTTCAGTAGCACTGACTCCTTATGTGGCTGTGTCTGTAAGGGAATTCTGGCAGGTAAAGCAGATAGCATCTCCCAACTAAATTATTTTCTAGCTGACACATCTTTTTTTCAGATTTAACCAATTCCTTAGAAGAGCTGACTTTCTGCAAAACTCGTGAAATATCACCGTGAAAGTAGAGGCGTCTTTGCAAAGCAAACAGGAGAGTTGGGGAACAGGAGCCCTGGTTCTCAGAGTTCCCTACATAATTTGGTCTCACAGATGGTTTGTGTTAAGCCAGGCTCTGCATGCGGAGGAAGAGAGCACTCCTCAGGGGCCTGAGCTGGGTTGTGCCGGGCACTGCGGCTGAGGCAGCTATATCAGCACAGAGGTATTTGGGAGGGAAAAGTCAACACAGGTCCTTCAGGTGTCACTCCGCCCCAGAGATATCAAAAGGGACTTGGAACCTCTGCTGTCCCTCGGTCAACTCTTCTGCTGCTCTAAAGCTGCCTCGTGAAGAAGGCTGCCGTTTGCGCAGAATGCCAGATTTAGCCCAGCAAAGGCTCTCTCAGGATGGATGCTGTGCATCCTTCAGTCCCTGGGCTGCAGAGAAAGTGCTGAGATCCTGCTATTCAGCCTGCAGGCTTGTAGCTTGCTGCGTCTATGACTGATGGCCTGCAAAGTGAATGCCCAAATTCACCAAGGGTAGGAGATGGTGTCTAATTACTGCACTGCCTTCTGAGGGTTTTGCTGTTTCTCCACTACTGCCTGCAGGGGAAGCCAACAGTGTGAAAATTAGCTTGAGCAATTTCTGGGTCATTAGAGTGAAATGTAAGTTTGACACTTAGGTTATTAATTTAACCCCAGAGGCACTTGTGAGACGAAAAAAAACCAATGTAATTTCTCTCGGAACAATTATTCACAGACCCACTCTTGTCATAGCAACAGGAACTTCTGTAGCAGCCATGGTTTAGTCTGTAGCTCGATTGTCAATCAAATTGTGGGGACATCAGCCAGGTTAGCTGTAAGTTTGAACAGTCATGCTGTCCCGTTGTAGCTTCTTTTTTCTGTAATTCCAGAGGAATAAGGCTGGCAGGCCTGAAGGGTGTCTTCTTGGTGAGGTGTTCGTGGAGACACGCAGTGATGCATCTGAGGACCAGCAGCTTATCTTGGAGACCAAATTCAACATAGACAAGCACAAAGGTGCACCCAGGCTTGTGTCAGGTTAGCCAGGGCACATGGTGACACTAGCGTTACACCCGAACTAGAGCAGTGTCTGCTGGGACAAAGGATGTTCTGAAAGCTTTGAACAGGCTGAGGGAACGTGTTGTGTCACATATCCATGAGGGTTTTTCATCCTAAACTAGCAACTCCCTGTATTTCCTATTTTACGAGATTGCAGCTCTGCCCACAAAAAGTTCTTGACTTCAAGCTAAACTAGCTCATGTTACTGACTTGAATCCCTCTTTTCTTTTTTGATTGCATGTTTCCCAGGCTTTGCACAGAAGTCCAGTATTTTATGCTGCAAACAGAAAGCAGCTTGATCTCTGCCAAGGATTGGTGGGTAAGGAAGCTCTTTTGTATAAATATCTAACTATTCTTATATAAGATAACGTTTTGTGGGGAATTTAGACTGTATAAAACTTGGCGTAAAAATACAAGATGTGAAATATCCTTCTCTCTTCACTTCCCATGCTGTGGATAAAGTAATCATTAACATGTGATGGGCTCAGTAACAAACCTGGCAAGCTTCAAGGTGGGACTGGAGAGGTGAGAGGTGTCTCTACAAGTTGAAATCACCACTCTCTGTGTTGCTTCTCTGCATGCCGATAGTGCAATAGGAAGTGATCCTGCACTCCTACTGGTCTATAATATTGCTGCTTGACAAATGAACAGAGATCACAGAAAGAGCAAAATCTGAGACTTTAACTGTCTTTCTACCTAAGGCTTAGTGTGTGCTCTCTTCCCAGCTTTCCAGTTAGAATAATAATTTTTATGCTTTTCTACCTAAAGTAAAAGGATGTATTGTCATTTCCAAAACAGGTAGGAGCAGGACTGAATTAATTTTAAGTGCTTTATGTCTTTAAACACAAAGTCTGATAAGTAGTCTTTCATGTGGGATCCGTTGAAAGTGATTTTTCTCTTCTGAAGAGTTAATGTTTTCATAGAAAAAGGGAAAAGTGGTGGGTTGTGGGTTTTTTTTTTTAATAGCACGCCTTTCCATAGAAGAGAAAAAAAACCCACACAATGTCAGTAAAAAACAGAATGTTTTCATTGAGAGCTATTTCTTGCTAAATTTCTTATCTAACCAAACAGTATCCAAATGAAAAGATCATAAGAGAACAATTATAAACCAATCATAGTTTGGTTAAGCAAAACACATGTCTGGATCATCTCATTTTCTCTCTATGATTTGTTATAATTGTAAAGAAATCAGCACAACAGCTCTTCTGCTCGGATCTTGGTGGTTTTCCTGAACTTGGCTGACAATTCTCACTTTTCAGCCAACTGCATGTGTCCGTTTGTCTTGGCGCAGAGAACTGCTGGTTCCTGGCGGCCCTGGAAGCCCTCACGTTCCACCAGGACATCTTGGCTGCTGTCGTGCCACAGAACCAGAGCTTTGAGAGGAAATACGCTGGCATTTTCCACTTCCGGGTACATCTGCTCCCCCAGACTGTGGGAGGTCTTCAGAAATCCACTGTCACGTTTTGTGTCACACCCTTAGATAATTTGAACGTGGTTGCTCTTGGCCATGGGCAACCAGCCAGAGGGTATCCCTGCTTGGAGAGTAGCCCATCGCTCCTCCCACGAAGCAGCACAGGCAGCAGATCAGCTTGTAAGTGGCTTGCAAGCCACTCTGAGGATGTACCTGTGCTTGGCCCTTCTCTCCAGCTGTGCCCTATCCATATTTTAATCCAGACAAAAGTCCTTCTCTGTAGTGGCAACAGTCAGCAGGGCTTGAGCACATCTGCTCCAACCGTCTACTCCTTTGCTGAGCTCTTCACGCAACTGTACTACCCTGCAGTTAGGAACTCCTTCCCTAGAAGCCCACTGCTGCCTCGTTTCCCTGCTTAATCCTTTCACACCTGATACATTCTTATTTTATTCTCCTCTAGCAAGGTGGGGCTGAGCAGTTGGTTCTGTGGGTGAGTCAGCACATCCCACTGACCCCAAGCAGCCCTCTCCCCAGGGCAGCTAGTCCTGTGCCCACAGCGATCTTGCCTTTCCTGTTGTTTCAAGGGGAGGTCCCTTCCAAGGGGAACATCAGCTCATTCCTTTCCCCTGACAGTTCTGGCACTTCGGTGAATGGGTCGACGTGGTGGTTGATGATCGTCTGCCTGTGAATGAGGCGGGAGAGCTGGTCTTTGTTTCCTCAGTCTCTAAGAACGTGTTCTGGGGAGCCCTTCTGGAGAAGGCATATGCTAAGTAAGTGACTCATTCTAAGTTATGCAAATATTCTCTCTAAAATATGTTGGTGCCTACGCAGTTTGTTCTTGTTTATAAATGCATCTCCTAGGCCTTGCCACATTTGGAGTGTAGTAAATGGTTCTCATCTTTCTATTATTACACAGTAAGAGCTGCCACTGCAGTAGCTGTTATCAGTCCAGGCCCTTGAGTTTAAATTCAAGGGTATAGGCGTAGATGTAAAAGAAGACCTGTGCTGGGGAGTTGTCTGCTGAGTATTATCATTGTTTGCAGTGTATTGGCTAGGATCATGCCTTCTTTGTAAACACTGCAGAGGAGCAGAAGGCCACAGATAGGGATTCTCGACAGTGAATGATTTCTGATGCCTCCTTTGATGTATTACCAATTTGAGAAACCTCCACTGAGTTCCACTTCGGGGGTCTACTGAAGAATTGTACTTGGGTTTTGCTAGAAGCTCCTGCTCTGGGGTCCCCCAAAGCTGAGGCTTTCAACAAGTTGCATGGCACAGTGAGAATATTGGCTTCTCTCTGGGGTGTTTTGTCTAGAGTGGTTTATCAGGACTAAGAAGAAAGGCATAACTGATAGAGTTTGTTAATCTTGGGCTGAAGTAATCTCTGCAGAGCAAAGAAAAATCCTAGTTTAGTGGTAAGAAAAAAAAGATCAAAGCAAAGGGGAGAAAATTCAGTTATTTCCATTTGGAGTTATTAGAAAGAGCGAAGAAAGTTGCTCAACCGTGGTGAAAGAAATCAGATTGGAGACTGGACTCTGAAGGCGCAATGTGCCTCTCAAGGCACCGTATCAGTGTCTGGTGATATATTCAGACAATATTCACTAAGGCAGAATTATCAAAGAAAGAGCAATGGACCTGTTTTCATAACTGTGCAGTGAGGGATGACAGTGAGTGAGGAGTCCCTTTCAGACTATGGCCATTCTTGGAGGCAATTTGCTAGATTCCTCTCTTCTTAAATGACAAAAATTCCCCTAAAATAAACATGAGTTACAGCCTTCCTCAACCTATTGTCTGTGACTATAACCTCAAGAATATATTGATGCCTTTTTTTGTTAGACTCTATGGCTCCTATGAAGATCTGCAGATTGGGCAAGTTTCAGAAGCCTTGGTGGATTTTACAGGTGGTGTTAATATAAGGATCAAGCTTGCAGCAGCTCCTCCTGATCTGTGGGATATCCTGACAAGAGCAACCTACAGCAGATCTCTCATGGGCTGTCAGACACATTTAGGGGTGAGACTTGGAGTGACATCAGATGGCTTCACAGCCAAAAACTTTTCCAGACCTGTTTCCCTCTGCTCAGCTAGTCACTGTGACTCAAAAATTATCAAAGCTGCTACACACGACTTTCTGTAGAAATCACATTCTTAATGTTAAGGTTTGCACGTAGATTGATTCCCTACTGTTCTCAGCTCCCTTTTGTCATGTTTAAGAACTGGTTTATCTACCAACAAACTTCTGTTAAATAAGGACCTACTGCATTTTCCCATTTTTGTTAAATAAATTTTCCATTTTTACACATGGTGCAGTGAGGCACAGTGACTCGTGGAATAAGATTATAGCAAAGAGAGAGTGGTGTGTAGTTCAGAACATGAATTCCAGTTGTGGCTTCCAAGCCTTCAAGGTTTGGGAAACCTTACTACTCTCAAAATCAAAACCTAACCTCCTGGACATTTTAAAATTGAGATGATCCCTAGTCAAAGATACACAATTTAGGAAGGGACCTTCCCAATGAACCTTCCAATCACAAATATACTAGAGAGTATGGCTGTTAGGAGGTTAGACTTTTTTTTTTTTTTTTCTCTTCAAACCATTCTCCATTTGCTTTGAGAGTCGTTGCTTGCACAGGTACAGGTCTCTGGTATTGGTATGCATCTGCTGTGTCAGTAGGGATAGAATAAATGTTTATTGTTCTTTCTGTTTCTCTTCCTTGTATACAGGCAACAAAGGTCCTGAAGAATGGGCTTGTTGCTGGCCATGCCTACACAGTAACTGGTATTAGAAAGGTAAGACCAGCCCTAATGGCCCAGGTTTGTTTGGATGTCAGCAATTTTTATTGCAGTCATAGGTTCAACCCTTAATCTGGGCAACTACGGTGTCTCTTTCCGCAGTGCTCTTCTCTTAGTCTAAGGCTAAAAGAGATCATATGCTTTATATTCACTTTCAGATGTGTCCATTTTAGTATTGTGACCTTGATGTAATGAACAATAGTTATAAATCAGCATATCTCTATGGGTGGGAGTGATACACAGGGTGCTGCAGAGACCATCACCTACAAATGCACCTTAGATGTTAAGGGCGAAAGGATTGGCCTTTGGGGATGCTGGAAGGATGTGCTGAAATCTTCTTGGGTAAAAAAGCCTTCCTTTGAAGTCAAAGGAGAGGCCATAGAGAAGTAAAGGTAATTTGCATACAAGGGCCAAAACATGACAAACTGCAGATGCAACTGTGAGTCAAGGTTGAAGTAAGGGCACAGAACTGGGCTCCTGTGCAGAGAGTACCAGGCAGACTCCACTGATCTACAGAAGTATCATTGGGAGTCCCCTGAAGGTATTTGTCCAGAGGTAAGCATAATAATAGGTCCCAAAGAATGGAAGAAAACTTTTTTCTTCTGGGTTGATAGATGACTTTCTTGTCCAGCCTCAAAAGGAGGTTGACAAGGATGACAAGGGATGTGTTATATAGATGTGTGGGAAAGCACATTCACTACTTCTAGCAAGAGATACTCAGAAAGCTGGAGGAGATACTATGAGCTGGGTGATGCACACCTGTGTCTCACACACACAGCAGAAGGGTTTTAGGCATGGAGTTTATCAGTGACAGTAGTACAGTCCTGCCCCCACATAAGCAAAAAAATGAGCAGATGTTGGAAAGGAAATTTATGGTCAAGCCCCCAAATTAGGAATCTGTGAGGTCTCTAGCTTCAGTTATAGAAAATAAAGCATCTTAATCTCTTTGTGCTGACATTCAGAGTTGCATGTTTATAGATTTTTATCATCATACTTGCTGGCATCTATGACAACAAAGAAAATCTTTGTTAATGTCTGGCATAGTACAGTGATATAAACCAGATGAGAACCACAGTGGTAAGCACAGCATTACTGTTTTCTGCAGGTGACCTGTCAATATGGACCAGAAAACCTAGTGAGACTGAGAAATCCGTGGGGAAAAATTGAATGGAAAGGAGACTGGAGTGACAGGTGAGCTTAAGAAAGGGAAGCTGTGATGCTGAATGGAAGGAAAGGTTTCTTGGAGGAAAGATGCTGCCATCTTCAGGCATGAGTTAGTGCTGAGATCCTCTGGTGTCAAAGCAGTGACTCGATAGATTTGTGTTTCTCCAGCGGACAGTGCTCACATAGTTGGGCTCAGTTCCCACATGCAGCTTCCACAATCTCCGTTCCACTTTTCCGTTCACTGAACGCCGAAGGAAACATAATATGAACATCAGACGCTGACCACGTTGCTGTGATCTAGATGGCATGCAAAGTGACAGATAGCTGTGCGGGAGGCTCTGAACAAACAGCAGATTTCAGGGCACGCAGCCCTTCATCTCTGGAGGGACCGTGCAAAGTCCTCCACGGGCTAGAAAGTGTTGGAGTTGGGTGGCTGCAAAGGAATCCTCTGTCCTGGCTGTCTGGGGAAACAGTTGGGTGTGAGATCAGAGGAAGCAACTAGCGAGGCCAATGGGCCCTATATTTGCACCTGCCTGATTTTTTTGACTGGGCCCCGTGAAAGACAGTGGTTAGCATTCTAGACCAACGGCAGCTCTAGACCCGTGTCCTATTCCTCTTTGAAGCGGAGCATGTTCCTTCCTTTTGAGCTTCACTTCATTCCCTGCACAGACCCTGTTTGGTGAAGCTGGGGCATGGGGAGGAGGGAAGAGCACAGGGAGGCGTTGGGAGTGAGTGACTTTCACCTTTTCTGCAGAGCAGTAGCTTCTCTGATGCGTGTCTGTCACATAATGACAACATACCAGCTGTTGCTGTTCAATAGTGTAATAAGCAACATAGGCTTGCCTTTTAAACGACTCCCAGCTGCCTCTTGTGCTGTCCCCGTCATTCATTCATTATGCCAAACACTCTTCCTATTATGTCTCCTTTGACAGAAAATTAACCAACAAAACGGGTCTAGATTTTTATATTTTAAGTACTTGGAAGCTGTGTGTGCAAGTGAATGGGCTGGCTGATGGAAACGGAACGTTTCTGGCTTCTGCTGGAGAAAATCGGCACCGTTTAGCTACATGCCGTGGGACCCAGACTGCCTGTGGAGAGTTTCCTGTGGCTGAAGGCATAAGTGGCCTGTGCTTAGTGGGGGATAAATGTGGAGATGTGTGGGTACAGGGATTTGGCCTCTTTTTATAGAGGATAGCTATGTGCTCTGCCTTGAATCTGAGGCTGTGTTTGGTTAGTCACCTCATGTTTTTGCCTTCAGCTCTTACAAATGGGAGCTGCTGAGCCCTAAGGAGAAGATTTTGCTGAGGAAAAAGAAAGAGGATGGAGAATTCTGGTAATGGCACGGTCTCGCTTCTGCCCTGTCTGACAGTAGTTCTGGGGCTGTGTCTGGAGATGAAGCAGCTCATTGCCACTTAGGTCAAGGCATATGTGACCTGCTTTATAACAGCCCCTACTTGCTTTCTCTCTCTCCTCCTCTGCTTGGTGCCGTTGAGAAGCAGGAGCCGGGCTGACACAGAAGAGACACACTGTTCTTTGGTGGCAGGAGGGAGGGAGAAGCAGGACACTGCCAGATCTCCCAGGGGTGCTGGAGACAGGCAGCTTTCAGGAGCTTTTGTCCTGCCTTTTATTTTCAAGACAGCCTCGGGAAGAAGCTCTTGCTTGCCTTGTTCGTGGTTTCTCCATAGCTTCTGCCACGCGGTGGCACTGTTGTCGTCCGTGTCATTTCACTGCGGTCCCTTTGGTGGCAATATTATTTTAATCCTTGTGCTGCTATCCTTTGCTGAAATTTTAGTCGTGCGTTTGCCACTGCTAGATGCTGCTGTTGGAGCAGACGTTCTCTTCTTTACTGCCTCATAAAATATGAGCATTACCATATGTAACACAGAATGGTGCAGCTTCGAAGTTCCCTGCTCCCTTTTCTTTTTATAAAGCCAGATGGACTAGACTAAACTGCTGACAAGATGTCTCTTGGCACTCTTTTCCCAGGATGTCTCTGCGAGATTTTAAGATTCATTTTGTAGATCTGATGATCTGTAAATTAACTCCAGACCTGATGAGCCAGGAAGATGGGAAGAAATGGATGTATTCTTTGAAAAGTGGGAGATGGGTGAAAGGAAGTACAGCTGGGGGAAGTCTGGGATTCTGTAATGGTAAGGGGTGTTCTTTGGGATGACCATGGGGTAAAATTGCTTTGCTGACTCGGTTACCATCACCTGATACCTGTTAATGCAAAATTGACCACAAAAACATGCTCTTCCTGATTAAACCTTCACATAAATATCAGAAATAAGCAGCTGAAGGACTTCTGCTATCACAGAAGCTAGTCACTCACAAACGTGGAACAGTGGGCTCGTTATGGCATGAAGTGCACTGCGGGATCCCAGGATCCTTTGCCAATGCTGAACAGACATTAAACTTGTCTGTTAAAATTTGCATCCTCAGTGCCTTCGGGGAGCGATATTTTAAGTAGGATGAATGGGAAATGCAGAGGATTAATCCTTCTAGAAGCAGAGCAGGTTGGGGCTGAAGTTAGCTAGCCCATACACTGGAGGTGGCAGAGGAATAGTGGCACATTTATAAAAAAATGAACTCTTAGTTGTTAGTGAATGAAAATGCAGTTCCTTGTTCCTGGGCCCTCTTCCTGTCTTGCATAGTGGTTGCACTCCTAAACTTGTAAACTGCACCCTAAGATCAAATCCCTGTGGGGTATGGAAGTCCAGACAATTTGTCTGATGTCAGGCATCATGTGGGAAGCTAGCAACCAATTTTGTGATGGAAAAATCACATGAAAATATTTTTCTTGTTTTGCTTAGACACCTTTTGGATGAACCCTCAGTACTGGCTGAATGTTTTACCAGCTGAAGACAGTAAGAAAAGCCTGAGCTCCTGCAATGTGGTTATATCCCTGATGCAGAAACACAGCAGCAAGCACCGGAACCGAGCTCCTCACCTCTTCATTGGATTTTCACTCTACAAGGTGCAGAGAATTGGTTTGCCTTTCTTAATTTCACCAGATAGGAACACTTACGGCCTGTGTAAATTGTAGAGCTTTGCAGGAGTTTTGCTGTGTACAGGGTGTTCTGTGCTCTGTTCTCCTTGCCTGGGCCCAGTCTCCTCATGCAGGAGTGCTAGGATACCTCAGACTCTGCCCCACTTGCTCTGTGTCAGCCTGCAAGAGCAAGGAGAAATGCCTCTTGCTTAAAAGCACGCTGGGCTCCATTTCGCCCTCTCTTGAGAGTGTGTGCTAGAGCTGGGAGAGGGTGCCAGGAGTCCCCTTGCTTTGGGGCAGGGAGAGCCCTGCCCTCATCTTGTTTCCAACCACGGTAAAATTGTGCTTGACAAGTGTTCTTAGTATGATGTGGCAGCTGCACATGTGAGTGGTGGTAGTTCCCTGTGTATCCAGGGGTAAGCAGATATTGCTTAGAAGGAGTTAGAGTTTGCCCCTCTCAGTTCTCTGTTCATTTGAGTTCCTCACAGAGCCACTCTCCTCCCTTGAACACAGCCACAGCTCTTGTTGCTGCTGCGAGTCTGCGCAGTTACGGAGAGATGGCTGTGGGGAAGGGATTTTGGATGGAGGGGCTGACATTCCTTAAGGCAAAGACCCCAGCTGGGTGCATGTAACTGTTTCCCAGCAACAATATGGCTACGTTGTGTGACACCCAGAGGTCCCTGGCTGACAGATGCACTGTTTCTTTTTTTTCTGCAGGTGGACCTACAGGTGAGTCCCTTGTCACTGCTGCTGGCTCTTTGCTGGGGAACCCGGGCTGATGAAGCTCTTCTGACAACACTGAAGCTGTCCTGCTTGCCTTTGTTCCTTGGCTGGCAGCTATTAACAGTATATATGAGTAGAGAGAGGCACCACAGTCACTATTAATGCAGAGCAACCCACTGACTCTTCTGAAGAGTGGTCATATCGGGAGGACTCAGTGGCCTTAAAAGGAGGCATTAATTGTTCAGCTTCTGTACTGGGTCTTCAAAGGTATTCCAAAAGGCATCACTGTTTACCCTATCAGCACTTTGTCCATGCTGCAGTTGTGGGATGGTGCCCCAATTCTTGACTGTGCCCAAGCTGGATTTATTGCAGCTTTCAGGGGAACCAGAGCTACCGTTCTGCTGCCTTCCAGTCTTGGGATGAGGTGGGAACAGAGCCTGTGTTCCATCCAAGTCAGGGATCTCCTGGGGGACTCAGGTTCCTTTTTGGCTGGGGATGCTCTGGAACTGATGCTACAGATGTTTTCAGCTTCCTCAGAACAGCTGCATTTCTAGCATTTTCTTTATCCAGGAGCATTTGGGACCTGAGGAAGGGCCCTGGAAGTTAAACCCTGATGCAAGACTCGATTTTGGCTGTGACCTCAGAGGGCTAGGTTTTATCTTAAAAGGGCATACTTTCCACTCTATTAGCACCCAGAACACCTCTTGAGAGTCACTTTGAATTTGGGCTGGCAAAGAACTAGTTTGGATGTATGGTAAGCAAAGCAGAGTTGTGTTCTGAGTTACTGTGTTTCCAGCATGGTTACCATGAGATGAGATATCACTCCTTCCTGACTTAAATATTTTTGGTGCTATCAGGGTAGCAAGAGAGTTAAACTTCCTGTAAGAAGGGGTCTGAGTGTGGCCCTAGCACACTACTGCACTGCACCCAAGGGAGAATAGTGGCAGCCAGGACTTTAATTTCAGGTTTGTAGTGGTTGCCAAGATCAATACAGAGAGATGGTGAGCCGAGAGCATCTAAGGTATTGGAACTACAGTCAACAAAGTATTGACTGGAATATAAAAACTTTGAATTTAACATTAGGGGCATGAGAAGGAGTAACCCTGAACCCTTCAGAAGAAAGATTGCTCTATTAGTAAGAAAAATATTGGCAAAGGAAGAGGAATAGCATCTCCACTGCAAGGCTGCAGAGTAAAATGGCTAAATGTTTTGAGGAACAGCCAAGATCAGAAGGTGACAGTGGTTTTAGCTAGCAGGATTATTTATTAGGCTTGTGTACTGGGCACTCAGTGGCATTAAAAATGAGTTCAGTGTTGCCTGGATCAACACTTTATCCATCTGCCTATTGCAGAAAAGTACTGCAGAGCAAAACATCTGTAAAAGCCATGACTGCCAGGCAGATGAAGGACACATGTATGGAGCCAGGGCTAGGCACTAGGTTGCTCCTGGGGTATGCTCAAGTCACAGGTATTTTGAAAAATCCTTTGCTACCAGATCCTTAGCAAAGCAAAAGACAAGCTGGGGACAAAGTGCATGGTACCAGTGGGATAGGAGTGGTCTGGCTAGTGAAGATGTGTGTCTAGTGCCGTTTCTGCCAGCAGTTATTTCTGCCAGGATGGAAATGACTTTGGCCATAGCCACTTTGACAGAAGCCACTTCTCCTCCCCAAGTCCTTGCTGCACTTGCTCCCCAAGTCCTGCTCCCCAGTCCTCCTTGCAAGTACTATTACAATGTTGATAAGGTTGCAGGAAGCCCTGTTCTTTATTGTTACTGGGCAGAGGCAGTGCAAAGTGAGAATCACCATGACCTGGGAGGAAACCAAGTCTTTTGGGCCCTGTTATCTGCTCGTGCTGTGAAAATATCTGTGGTGTCTATGTCATGCCCGTGCATTCTCCAAACACCTTTTGTCCGTTTGTCCACCTGGTGCAGAACTCATTTCTCTTCCGTTTCTTCCTTTAACAGTACCAGGAAAGCAACAGAAAGCTGCCCCCAGCTTTTTTCACCCGACATCAGCCTGTGAACAAGCACCAGGTCTTCCTTGATGAGCGGGAAGTGACTCACGATTTCCACCTGGCGCCTGGTGTCTATGTGATTGTCCCATCGACACTGGAGCCTCAGCAGGAGGCTGAATTCATACTGCGGGTCTTCTCCAGGAAGCATGTTCTTCGGTGAGAAGCTGCTGCCCCTCTGACAGCACCTAATTCTCCTGGATGGCGGCATGATCTGATCTTTCAAGCCTAATGGGAGCAGCGTAAAGATTTTACTCTGCAAAAAGCAGTACAATCTCTTTTGGAGAGGCTGGCTCTGGGTTTTTCCTGCCTTAAGGTTCTCAGTGGCTGAAGCACTGCTTTTGGCCTTACCCTTTCAAGAAGTGTTGAGCTAGGCCCGCAAAAGGGATTCTTGCTCATGTTTGAGACCGTGGAGAAGGACAGCAGTGTTTGATGCACTATCAGTTTGCCAGGAGACCCTGTGCTGGCAATGCTCAGATGGTTGCTTGTGCAGAAATGGTGCTTTGGAGACTTCATATGCCTAGGGAACTGCATGGACATGAGGGATTCCTTTACTGCAGCGGTTGCACTAGGAGAAAAAACACCCATCTGCTGCAATGATGGGTGGGGGATGCCACCTGTGATGGGACAGACACACAGCTCTGATATCTCCTTAATGCATTTGCCTTTTTTTTTTTCCTTTGCATCTCCAGGGAAGTAGGTGGGAACACCAGTTTCACCCTCTCTAAGGTGGGTATGAGGTGAGTGGGAGGTTTGTGGGGTTTTTTTCAGCTCTGAAGGCTGGGTTTTTCCTGTTGCTTTGCCCTTTGGAGACGCTGAATGAGAATGTGAGTGCTTGCATTCCAGCACTTTTGAGAGGGCAGCGTGGGTTTACAGGCAAGGTCCCTTGGACTGTGTAGACAGATGCAGCCAAATGTGAGGGGCTGGAAAATTTTTAGACACCTTCGTTAGTTGCCTTTTTGCAAACTTCTTTTAGTGATACCATACTTGCAGTCTTTCCTATTCATGACTTTTTAGAGATTCCTGGTTCATCCTTGCATTCTCCCTGCTCCTTTTGTGCCTTGAAAGTTTTGAAGACATGATGGGACCTGAGCAGTGCTGTTCCTGTACGGCAGTTTGTAGGTTATTTTCAAAACAGACTGAGCTCAGTGACAGTGTGTGCATGTCTGCAACTTGTACCAAGGAGTTTATAGCATGGTCTGTTCCCCTGGCATGTAGAGGGCCCTTCCTTCTTCCATCTTCTCTATTGTCCTGTATAAAGGAGGACAGAGGCCTTTCCCTTCTTAGCATGGAGTGAGCCCCATGTTTTGTTGTTGCACAGCTTGGTGGGTGGGAAATGTTTCTCCTCACTGAATGTTATCTCAATATTTCTTTCCAAGAAATAGCATTTCTATGAGGTGAGCAGCTATCTTAGCAGTGGGCTGTATTAGTGATGTAGCATTGATTGCAGTGGTGGGGAGAAGGTGGAAGGGCAGGGGATGAGAGTGCAGTTCTGGGAAAGCATCGTTAGTAACTCTCTTAGGTGGCAATATTTTTCTTCCTTGAGTCAATGATTTATCTATTTTGTATCTTGAAGGAAATTGTTGATAGGTATGAAGGCAAGATTTGGGAGGATTTCTTCACAAAGCATTTTGAACAGGTAAGCCTATGCATGAGCTGCCAGACTAAACTCCTCCAGAGCTCTTATGTAGCTCTGTGGAAGTAAAAACATGTGGATGTCCAGGGGAGGTCTGGCTGTGGAAGTGTGGGAAGCAGAGCGGGTTGTGCTGTGTCTATAGCGCTGATCCCAGGCAGCAGATTTGACCACAAAGCTTAGCAGTATGCCAGCAATGAGATGGGCAAGCTTCTGTGCCTCAGGATGTTGTGGATGTGACAGCATCAACAGGCTCAAAAGATGCTGGCAACCTGGCAGGTCCATAAACAGATAATAAAGGACTGGGCAGGGATGTACCCTCTAAGATCCCTTTTCCAATAGGTGCAGGTGCCAGGGAAACAGGGGAACGCTCTGTAGGAGCCAGCCAGCCTCACATGCTCTCCCTAAACATTAATTCTTATTGCCTGTGTTGGGGACAAAATGGTGGGCTCAGTTGGATCCATCCTGCCCTTTAGGGTGGTTTTACACTCACGGAGGGGAAAGTTGCCTATGAGACACACCCCCTGAAATACTGACACTTGTCTCACACATCCGTCATCACAGTTTGATGGCAGCTAGCTTGCTCTGAGAGGAGAAATAGGTATCAGGTGTTCCATCACCACCTTTTCCCACTAATTTTCCTAGTGAAATACGATCCTTATGGTGAAAAACTCTTTTTAATGGCCTCTCCGGCCTAATTTGAGATGGAGTTGACCTTCAGGGATCCCACTAACTATGTTGTAGGAAGCAAGTGCTTCACCTTCTGAGAGAAAAGGTGTCTGCGTTTATTTAGCAGCTTACCCTGCATTTGGCAAACACAGTTTCACAAAAATGCACTTGTACTTTTGACAGCACTATTTTGATGAAAACTGTTACTAAAAACAAGCAATGCTTTTACTCTTTGCCGCTTGTTTAAGATTTCAATTTTGATAACTGTGTGGCTTTCAGATGTGTTAGAAATTGCCACATATTGTGAGGTGCTGGTCCTTTGCTATCAGCAGGTCCAAGTACACATAGAGGTGAGGACTACTGCCATTTCTTGATGCAGTACCCTGGCATGCCTCATAATCTGAAAACAGGCTTTTATTTTTAAGAGTGACATTTAAAAAAATCTTCCAAACAAACATCACAGTTTCTAAAAAAATCTGTAAACTTCAGTATAGCAAGGAGGAGGGGAAGTCTCTGCTTTGAAAAGTTTGGGGAGGAAGTGTTCCAAAGTTTCCATCTTTGTTTCTAAATGCTAAAAGGGAGATAGGTATTTGAAGCAGGTTTCCTGGTAACGTGCTCGATAGGACAGATGGCACCAGGGCTGAAAGGTTAACGGTCTGGATCTTCCCTCAGTGTAAACCTTCACTGCCGCATTGATCTGTGTGGAGCCCTGAGAACTTAGCCTAGAGCAGACTGCAGCTTCTGCAGGCTAAGAATCTTGTCATATTCAAAGGGAGTCTTTCCTATTGATTTTCACATTGGCTGGAGTGGGGCCAGAAAAGCAGAGAATGAGGATGGGACATGCTGGGAAAACAAAAGAGGGGAAAAAAGTCATTTAATACTTTTTTTTTTAAAAAAAAAACCCCAACCTAAAATCTCTTTCGTATTACAGAATCCTGAAATAAATGCTGTTCAGCTCCAGAGGATCCTGAATAATATCTCCTGGAGAAGTAAGTGCTGAGAAATAATGTTTCTGTAAAATAAACCCTCTTTGAGAAAAGCCTCGGCTGCTGTATCTGTTTCTTGAATTGTGGGAAGAGAAACTGGCTTGAATCTGACTGAACTGACTCTTCTGATGCCATGTTAGATTTCCAGAGAAAAAGAATTTGCGGGGCTGTGACTCAGCGTTGTAGAAATTGTTATAAGCGAAGCTGATCTAGTTTGGTTTTAACAACTGAAAGAACGAGGGGGAAGAGCAAGTGTAGGTATTGTGTGTGGATGTAGACGCTGAGTTTGACCTCCAAACGGAGCTTGACCTCAGCCTTGATTCTGAAACTCATTTAACTCCTTGCCACTGCCACAGTCTCAGTAGCGCCACCACTAGAATGTGTAGAAAGTTAGCCTGGTCTGTAGGCAGTTCTGTGGTGGAAGGGAATCTTGTCTTTACCTTGATGTGCCTGGTTCTTGCCTGCTATTCCTATTTACTCCTCCATGCTATGCATGTGTAGGGCTGTTCCTTGCTCCGTTTGTGTTTGGGAGACAGGTTTGGAGTTGCAGGTAGCTTGTGTAACTTATGCTTGTGAGAACCAGATGAGCCCTGAGGTTGCCTCTCTCATGAAGAGTGTGAGAGCCACTCTGCCAGTGGTAGCCCAGAGCACTCCACAAGCTTGTAGTTTGGTCCCAGACCTGGACAGCAATGAGGGATTAGGGTGGCTGTTTTCTCTGAACACCAGCAATGACGTTAGAGATATAATGACAAATCCAGTTTTCCTTCCCAGTTTCTTCACTGGTAACAACTGATGTGCAACACAGAAAACACACCATCAAGCTATTACAGGCGACAAAGATGATGCTCAAAAGATTGGTGTGATGCCTTTTCCACTTAAACTGATTTTGATGTTGCTCCCTTTTCCACAAAGGTGGACAAGGATAGCTCTCCCGTCTTTATAAAGGACTCACCAGGGATCCGGTCTGTGAGAAGGCTATGTTGAACTGAGAGTCTTTATTTTTTCTTAAGGGATCAATTTTAAGACATTTGTTTAAAAACTTCACAGTACTTGTTTCGTATTTACTAAAGAGGGCTATTACAAGATTAAAACATCCTTGCTTTCTGCAGAGAAGGGATTGGTGAGTTATGGTTCTGTCCCTTGCTCAGTGGAAGCCTACAGACAATCTATAATTATGATTTGCAAAGAGATTAAAGTCTATTTCTGTTACTTTTCTTGTAACTTATGTATGAACCAGGAATGCTAAGCTTCGATGCAGCCTCATGTTTTCAGTGATGCTTGTACTTTTAATTATATTAACAGAGTTGGCAGTGTATCTGTGAAAGAAAAAAGGAGATGCTTAGTGCAAGGGTTTCAATTAATCTGCAGTGCTGCTCCCCAAAGCTCCTCAGGTCAAGCGACTTCTCTCAAGGTCATGCAGTAAATTCTGTTTGGGATTACAGCTTTGGATGTTCTTTTCCTTCCATTTTCTCTAATAGCTGGAGATAGTGCACCATATTTCACTCCGTATTACATGCCTGCAGGGAGCTCATATTGGATTTTCTGAGACTAGTAGAATCCATCCTGTTGCCTCATATTTTTATCATCATAAATGATACATCTTCTCAAGTGGGTGTAAAGCTTCACAAAGGCTTTGGGACCTGAGCCCTCTCAAGTGAGGGAGAATTTTGTGAGAGACTATTTTTCTGAGAGATGTTCAATGACTCCTCAAAACAATTTTTAAAATTTTTTTTTCTCTCCAGATTTCCAGAGTTTTCGCCTGAGTTTCAGTCTGGATGCCTGCCAGGGTATCTTGGCACTCCTGGATGTATCCTTGGCATGACTGATACTTCTGACTCATATAATACTTCACTGGAGCATTATTTTTTAGGGCAGACTGGGTGCTGCGGTGATTTCTTTACCACCAAGACATTGCCCTGCTTATTGAACTTCTCACTATCCATAATAACAGTTCAGCTGTGACAGAATGGAATTGGTTTGGGAAAAGGTTGAGTCCTGCTGCCTCTGAAATCAGCAGCCAGGTTTCCATTGACTTTAATGGGAGGACGATCAAGCCTATAGATAGGCTTGGGGGCTAAGAAATCATTTACCTTGTATTATAATTTTGTGAATGTTAGAGTGGCTGTGAGTTTTTGGTTTGTCTGGGTTTTGTGAGGGGTGTTTTTTTTTGTTGTTTTTGTTGTTGGGGGTTTTTTTTTTTGGATGTAGTGGGAGCTCTCTGTTGTTTAATTGAGGTGTTCTGACCTTAATTCTTCCGTTAAGCTGAACGCCTCTGGCACACTGAGTATCCAGGAATTCAGGGTCCTGTGGAAAAGGCTGCTTTTCTATGTGGTATAACAATAATTTCTGTGCCCCTTGCAATATCTCCCTGCTCCTAATCCCTTGGGTGTCATCTGTTGGGATTTTTTGGCGGGGGGGTGGTTGTTTGGTTCAGAACTAATTGTTGTTTTCCCCACCCCCAGGAAGTTTTCCAGAAAAGAGACACTAGCAGATCAGGAAAGCTTGACCTTGTGGAACTGCATGCAGCTGTACAGGAGACAGGTGAGCCCACAGTACAGCTTGGCCAGTCTCATCCTCTTCCTCATAAAGGCTGGAAAGAGCTGGGAAACATTTCTGAGAATTGTAGGTAGAGCCTGGGAGAAGTGGAAATCATCATAGGCTGCATTGTCTTAGCTATCTCTGCTTCCCTGTTTAGGTGGGTAAATGCATCTGAAAAGTATTTTGCTGTGGAATGAGCTACTTAATCTTTGCCCTAGTTGTGGTCTCATGCTGATAGTTCTCTGAAACAGAAGTGTCTGTCTATTTTAGACTTCGTTTTTAAATCCCTTCCTGTTCCTTCCTAATTTAATTTTAAAAGACTGTGTGGTGTTGTGCAGTTACATGCAGGAGGCCAGATCTAGCTCGTATTAAATTGCTACCTGTGCTGAAGGCAACAGCTCAGGGACTGAACCTGGAAGCGGGGGACTTGCACAGGTGCCAGACTTCACTCATGTGACATCTGAAGCTTGAGCTCGAAATAGAAGACAACGCATACAGGTCCAGATATTGGACGAAGCTCTGTTGCTGTTACTGGGTTTTGAGTGGGGGCTGGTGCTCAGTCTTGTAGCTTCTTTTGCGTGTTTGCAACTTAAATATCACTCCTTGTTTTGGTGTGTGGCTCACTCAGTTTATGTGAGTCAGTGGAAGCACAGTGAGAAACCCAGGCAGACCTCTGCTAAAGCAAATTAGAATCCCAGGCCATGAATAGAAAATAATTTTATTCCTTGCAAATGCTGCTTGACATTGGGACGGATGCTTTCTGTATGAGCTTCCTCTGGATTTTCTTTTTCGTGTCCTTTCTTATCCTCTTGTGGGGCATTGCTCTTAAACACAGCTGCTGCCATTACCCTTATACCCATGTGTATTTTATTCCTATTCTGACAGACCATCAGTATAGGGAATCACATCTGAACCCTTCTAAATTTGGAGGTATCTTTTGAAATATCTGTACATAGTGGTCTCTTTTGGGCTGGCTAGTATTAGGTTATCTTGGGCAAGGGGTTGGGGTTAGGGTTGGGCAAGGTTTGAAAAAACAGGCTGTTGGAGAGGGGCTGAAGACCACTCAGTTGTGCATGCTCACAGCTATGTGGATATATATGAGCTGTGTATATCTGGGATTTGTTATCTCATTCTCTTTTTCTGTTGTTTTGGGTTTTTTGTTTTGTTTTGGTTTTTTTAATGAAGGCATTTCACTCAGCAATGAAGTCTGTAATTTGATGGCAATCAGATACGGTGACCCTGAGTTAAAGATCAGCTTTGAGAGCTTTGTGTGCTTCATGCTTCGTGTGGAAATCATGGGAGGTAAGGCTGGCATTATGACTGGTCAGGCAAAGCTGGGCTCCCCAGCTAAGCCCTGTCCCTTCTGATGCTGCTCTAGCTGGCAGTGGCAAGGTCAAAATTAGAAGGATTTGGTTTCTGAAGAGACCAGAAGTAATCAATTAAAGCAAGGGACAGACACAGAGGAAATCAAGCTCTCCCTCTCTCTTTACCTTTGTGTTAGAGTTAGGTTTCAGAGACCCACAAAGCCCCAAGCTCCAAGGACACTGGGGTTGCAGATGGCATGCCAAGTGGAGCATGACACTGCATCAACTTTGCTCCCTCAAGACCTTTCTAATCTGGGCCATCCATGGTGCTGTGGTTCTCAGCCTCACCGCAAATGTTAGGGCTATGTTCACAGATGTTGACAGATGTTAAGAGTTAGGGCTACGGTTCACAGATCCACAAGTCACTCAGCTGCAAGGACAGTTGGGATGCAAAAGGCCAACCAGTCACTTTCTGCAGATATCTAGGCTCTACATATTAATGATTTAGCTCCCTGCAGGTTTGTACCAGCCTCCTTTAGGAGGAGATACGCAAAGAAGAGATGGAGAGTGCTTATTTGCCAGAGAGAACCTTGGGATGTATCTTTGCTATGCAGTTGTGATGATGAAGCAGCTAATAGTCAGTCTGTAAGCTTGTGCTGTAGATGCTTTGCCCATGTCTCAGAGCTATAGTGGGTGAGGTTGGGACGACCTGCACTTCAGGGTTTCACAGCTGAATGGGCAGACAGGAACATGCCTGACTTTGTTCATCTGCTCCCTGTGTCCCAGCCCTCAAGGATTTTCCAGTGACAGAACAGAGAAGCTCATGTACACTCGTGGATAGCCCACCAACTCTGCCTTTGAGGTTTTTCCTGAGACAGAGCGTCTTGGCTAGTGTTGCTCTCTTGGCTTTCGAGTTAACGCTTTTCATTTATTCCTTTTGCAGAGGCGTTTCGCAACTTAACACAAGATGGCAAAGGGATATATCTCCGAGAATCTGAGGTAAAGCCCATTCCCTGACTGTCCAGTGCAGGCTCCTTCACTGCAAGTGGCACCATGTGTTGTGTTCTGTAGCATTAAAAAAGGTATCTTTAACCTGATCACTTACAGAGTAAGTGAGAAACAGCAAGAAGCATCAGGCTTCTAAATCCTCTGCTTTATTATGGTTTCTGCTCCTTCTGGAGACAGAAAATCTCCAATGCCGCGTGGTCCAGTTCAGCTGTATCATAGAGCTCTCACAGGGATGGATTTCAGCCCACTTTCCTCATTATTTTACAGTGGATGATGATGACACTGTATTCCTGAAGCAATGCTGTAGAGGAGGGGACAACCAGGCCTGTACCAGCATGAGGAAGGCTGCTTTGTATCAACTTCCTGTGACCTGTGGACACTCTGGGCTCAGCCCTGCGATTTACCTCATGTGAAAAGCCTTCCCCACAAGCAGACCTAAGCTAATAACCACAGACTTGATGAACTGAAGTTTTGCTAATTAACAAATCTATTCCAAGTCCTTTTTCACTTCAGACAGCCCTTCTCAGAAGAGACTGCTGGACGCCAACCACTACGAGTGCACAGTGTGACACCCTGGAGCGTAGCGGCTGAGTTGTTGGAGTCACCTACTTAATGCTGGTGTAACACTGTGGTTGTTACAGGATGGCAGATGTTGTGGTAGCGCCCAGAGGCTGTCCTTGGTGAGCGGGCTCTTGAGCCTGGTGGAGATACAACCCCTGCCCCAAGCAGCTTGTCAAATAGAGGAAATTCTTGTTCTGCAGCTCCATAGTAGAGGGCAGGAGTCTTGGTGCTGGTGGGGAAGAAGACGTGGGGACTCTCTGAGTGAACACTCTTCCTTAGCCATGTCTTAGGAAGGCGATTTGCAAGCATTCAAACTATCTCTTTTGCTTTTTGTAAGTCAGCATATTGAAGTGAGCTAAATTGCTTTGACCAAGTGATGAGCCAGGTCTCCATCCCTCTGCTGTGCGTAGAGGATGGGATGTTTGCATATTTATTTCAGAAAGGCAGTAAGTTTTCTCTGCAGATTGAAAAGTACAGTACACTGAGAAGTAAACTGATCCCATATTGTCTTCAAGTCATCAGAGATTGGCAGGGAATAGATGTTCTCTGTAGCATGATACAGGAGCAGTCTGGTAAAACATTTGGATATTTGTCAGTCATTTTTTATAAAGCAGCATGAGAGAGTGTGTGTGTACTTTCAGACAATGCAGGCACGTGTAGGTTGTAGCTAATTAACTAGTGGAAACTGGGTATGTAGCTGCAAGTGGTGTTAGAGAACATAACTGGGACTATTCACATCAAACTCTGCTAGAGTTATTTGATGCATCTGTCCGATCCTTTTTCACTTTTTTACCATTTATTTATTTAGGCTGGAAATTTCCATGCTAAGTGCCTGTTACAGGTTGATGCCTTGTTTATTACTTTTTTTTTTGTGTGTGTGTGTGTGTGTGTGTCGTTTCTGGGAACAGCACAGTTGTGGCTCTTTTCTAGTGCATGGCCTAGTCTTAGTCCTGGGTGAAACAGAGCTCCAACACGAATGAGCGTATAATGAAAGATGATACTCTAATGCCTTTGTAGGAAGGAGTTATATTAAGCTTGCATAGGCAGCCTTACCTCTGGCTTTTTGTGACTTTGTAGGTACTTAATCTCATAAGTATCCTTTTAGAGTGCATATGAGATTCAGGAGCGAGGTGGACTGTGGATAAGAATGTAAACACGAGCAAAAAGCTGAGTTCAGGTATGTACTTACCGCTGCACAGAAGCCTGTGAAACAGCATCAGCATATTTAGAGAGAAACCCCACTGCGTGTAAGTGTTCCTAGTCAGGAGGCATTAAACAGTAAAAACAACAGTGTGCGCTTTATTCCCCAGAACAGTCTGTTTCTAAACAGTATCATTTTCATACTGATTTTATGAGAAAACCTTTACAACCAGATAAATAGATAGCTGTGTTCCTACTTGTTTATTACAGATGATGTATCTATTGTCTATTGCTAGTGGCCTGCTGTGTTGTCGCTGGAGCCACGGGGTTCAGATTTGCACGTTGGAGGGAGCAGGGACACCCAGGGCCATTGAGTGGTGGTGGTGCGGCGCTACCGTCCTGCTGGGCTCCCAAAGAGGCTCCATGAGCAGCTCCCGTCGCAGAGCACGTGCCCCTCTCCCAGCTGTCGTGTCTCTGCTCCCTTTTGTGACTCGCAGCTGAACACGATGGTGCAAACTAAATTAGCCTGATTTAATTTGCACTCAGCTCAGCGGGGGACGTTATAAACACTGATTTACTGTGTGCAGGAGCAGCCCTGGAAAAACTGAAAGGGTTGACTGAGAAAGCCTAGGTCTTACTTTTTCGGTGCGC
Organism: Trogon surrucura; assembly: GCA_020746105.1. Taxonomy (NCBI): domain Eukaryota; kingdom Metazoa; phylum Chordata; class Aves; order Trogoniformes; family Trogonidae; genus Trogon; species Trogon surrucura. Next base: position 108,880,082 of record CM036618.1, read on the forward strand.
TCCGAGAAAGACGGTCCCTGGCCCTCGTGGGGACGGCCAATGGGGTTTGTGTGAGCACAGAGTGTTCACAGGAGGACTCTGTTGGAGAGGACAAAAATCTGTCAGTCCCAACTGGGTTTGTTGCTCCCTGTGGGTAATCAGCTGAGCAGTTTAAGGCATCATTTAAGGCTAGGAGTATGCCGGACATAGCTCTGCCACAGGCTTTGTGCAAAACTGTGGTGCGGGACATCCAGTTTCAAATTGCAGTTCATTTTAATGTTGTACACATTGTTTTTTATATCAGATTTTGTACTTATTTACTTCACACCTCTTTAATGCAGAGCAATGTAATTGCAGAGAGATTATTTTGCTATTGATTACTTGATCCAGGAAAGAAACAGAATTCATCCATGCCATGAATCACTAAGCATTTGCAGCAATAAACTTTATTGAGCCATGTGACTTGCTGTTACAGAATTGTAAAGAATGCTTTACTGGAATGATTATACCAAACCGTGTACAATTCAAACTGAATTATCTGGCTCACAATAAAATGTTTTTGGCAAGGGCACCTACTCGGACACTGTGAGGCTTTTATATTGCTAACAGAATAACGTTTTCTGGGCAATTCTGAAGATATATTACTCCTCATTTACAATGTGCATTGTGGAAAAAAATGGTCTAAAAGGCTGCTGAAGGATGCATTCGTTTGTAACCACGGCGTTTATATAGAGATGCTGAGCTTTGCAGTGGGTGGTATTGCTCTAGCAGAAATGAAAGAAAAGTGGGGCTGCGGCTTGAGACTAGTGTTGCTAATAAAGGTTCTTTTTGGAAAAGGCAGGTGCAAATAACGAGAATAGCAAATAATGGCTGGAGTGCAAAGAGGAGCTGGATGATGAGATATACTGTAACAGGAAGGCAGAGATGAAATTGAAAAGAACTAATCAACCCTTTGCCAACAAAATACTCAGCTAGAGCTTATTGTCGCACACAGGCACAACTGGAAGTTATTCCATGTTTCCTGGATGTAGCTGGTGCACACGTTTGGGGTGCAGCAGGTACCTGCCAGCCTCGCTGCGTGCATTCTGCACGGTCAGGGCTTCTGTCCAGAGGGAAACAGGACAGACTCTACTCTCAAGCCCAGCAGGATTCAAAAAGGGGTGAAGACTTACAGCAAGGACAAACGTGGCTGGGGTGGTTACGGTCTCAGTGAAGAGCTGTGGCAGAGACCTGACATCTGGCTTCAGGCCAAATTACCCCAAGGCAAATCACCCTAAGATTGTGGGGCTTTTGCCCTTGGGCAGCTAGGACTGATCACACCTTTGGAGAGATACCAAGTTGCTCCAGGTTCGAGAATGAATATTTCTGCCTATCTATTCTTCCTGGACAATCAATTAAAAATTGAAGGCCTACACGTTATGGAGACACTACAGTGTAGTTCTCTGTCTGAGATCACGTCTCTCCTTTTCACTAATTTTATAGTGGGGCCAACAAGATTCCTGCCTTACCTTAAAGCATGTTTGGGAGGTAGTGGGGGGTTTTAAGGCCAGGTTGGATGGGGCTCTGAGAAGCCTGATATAGTGGGAGATGTCCCTGCCCATGGAACTAGGTGATCTTTAAGGTGCCTTCCAACCCTGACAATTCTATGATTCTATGTAAGCGGCTACTGCACAAACCACCATCGTGGCTGGCCAGGCTGCGCAGTGGACTTCGTACCATGAGATGCTCTGACTAGAATTAATAATGTTGCTTGTTTTTTAGTTATTATATAATCCAAACTCCATGACCCACAACAAGGACCTCTTAAAGGGAAGGTTGCCATTGCACTGGAGTCATAAAAATGAGGCCTTCAAAGCTTTTTGGGAGGAAAAGCCTCTTTCTTGGGGCAAGCAGAGCAGAGTGGGTGCAAGGTGTCCCAATAGTGCTGACCTTTGCACAGGGCATTGGCGGGAATGAAGAGACATTGTGGGAACATGGGGTCAGAAGGGCAAAAATCCCCTCTGTTATTATTTTACAGTTGCCACAGCGCTCAGGGAAGAAAAATCAGGTTCCCAGGGTGCTGGCTGCTGAGTGACCTGGAGAGCAGGGCTTGCTCTCCTTAGAAAAAGAAGAATTTCTTCAGCGCCTGGGGGCAGTGCTCTGTCTGTGTTCAGCCTGGGGATCTGTAGTCAAGACTTGATCCGAACCTCAGCCTCCTGAAGCCCAGCCCACCAGTTCCTCTTCCCTTTGTGTTCCCGAGCTTTATTGCTCTGTAGTCCCCATACTGCTGTGAGCCAGGTTTTCTCCGTAAGTACTGCTTCTTTCTCACCGGCATCCAGGAGCTCGAGTTATGATCCCGTCCCAAGGTTTGGGGCTTGGCAAGAAGCCAGCGATCGCTGGGTAGTTCTGCACCTTGTTATCTGCACTCACACACATACCTACACACCCCGTGTCACCTTCCTCAGAAATAGTTGCAGTGCTTTCTGAAAAAAGAATGGAAAAAGAGATGATTTTTTTCTTCTCCCTTGCTCAGGGAGCAGCTCCTTGCAGAACGAAATGCTAACGAGCGCCTTTGCCTTCCTTCCTGCTGTGTCTTACACTGGATTAGACCTGAAAAGCAGTATCACCAAGCTTGAAGTTCAATTTATCAGTGCAGTCAGGATTGATTTGTTACACTACCTATTCTGGGGAAATGAATGTCTCCATCGCGCTCCCTTCCAATGCAGGCAGACCTTTGTTTTGCTCAGATCAGCTATGTAATGTTGGAAGCTGACATTCCACAGATAAAGGGAAAAAAACCTACAAAATCTTGACTGATGCTACCCAGCCTGGCAGAGCCACAGACTGACGCCACTTGCAAAGCACCTGCCTGCCGTTATGGTGGCTGCAGATACTGGGCAGAATTGCTCTCCGCCTGGGCTTATCTCCCACTTTTTTTTATGTTGTTGAAGAAGTGGCGAAAAGTACCGTAGAAAATTATTCTTGGGTGAATTACATGTCCCCTTTATCACTATTAATGTTATAGCTAGATGGTCAGGTTGGTCCTTGGAGCTCAAATTCATAGTAAGAATCAGGTTGAAAACGAAGGTGGCTTTTGTACAGATTTTCAGCTATTGTGTGAGACAATAGAAATGGACTTTGCTACCGCTGTTGAGGAGGAAAATTTTTGCTCGTCATCAAGCAAAGGGAATTGCTGTTAAGAAAGCATGCAATTAAAAATGTAGTTTTCTCCTGAAGCCCATTTTGATGGAATATTTACAGCAAACCATGTACAAATGTGGTAATTACATTTTCAAAGTCAAAAGACCCAGAATGTGGATTGCTATGAAGGGTCATTTTTAAAAAAAAAAAATTATTTTTTTCCTGACAAGTCACGTATGCATCTCATGTGGAGGGAAGGGTTAAGAGCTGAGCATCCTGCAGAAACGTGGAGCTCCTCACGCTCCTGCAAACGTGGCTACAAGAAGGATGTCTATAGCTGGTGCTCATTAAGCGAGACGAAATGAAAGAGGTGGTTGCTCTAAAGTAGCTTTTTTTCCTCAGGTAAAAACAGGATTTCTTTCTCATAAATACGCTGCAGCTAGACATAAACCCCTTATTGCTGGAAAGCAGCTCTGCGCTGCTGAAGAGAGCTGGAACTCATGAGTGAGAAATTGGGTCTTAAGCAACCCTGACCCAGGTGCTTTCAGCCTTGCTGCTGACCACAGCTGGCCTGAGGCTGCAGAATATTCCTGCCTCTGCAGCTAAATGCTGAGTTTCCAGAGGATGTGAGAGGAGTGGGATTGTGTCTGAGACAGCCTCGTTACTGCTCTCTCTTTTTTCCTGCTGCCTTCTTTGAAACCAAAGTGTTAGCTAGGAATTTGGGGCCATAACTGCTCTGCAAGTCTCTCAATCCAGCTCTCTGTTACCATGCTTCCCTTAAAAGTAGAGCAGGTGATGCAGGCCTTTGAGGCACACAGTGAGAACACTTCTTCCAGAGAAAGGGTCATGGAAATGGCCATGGGCCATTTTGAATGCAGTGAATATCTTGAAAGGCTACACATCTTTGGGTATGAGATTTCACGTCACCCCCTTTCTGTAACTTGGGTTGTTTACTGTCATTTATTGTGTTTCTTTGTAGAAGGAAAGAGAAAACAAACTCAACATCACATGCTCTTCCTACCTGCTCCTTATCTTACGCAGGTTTCAGAAGAGCCATAACTCTAGTCTTAGAAACTGTCCTGTACTCTTAGGGCACGAGTGTACACGTACGAACAGATTAAAACTGAAGGGCTGAGATGACTTCCTCATCCCCTGACTTGGAGCTAATGCTCCAGCTGTTCATTCACTCCAGCTCTGCAGGCTGATGTCTGAAGCTGCTCAGGAACTAGCTTGTGTCAGACTATCTGTCCCAGCACCAGGGGCTGAGCACACCGGTAAGAGCAGTGGGACAGACCACTGGAGGTCTTCATTTAACTTGAAGCCATGCTTGTCTCAGACCCCCTTTCTGAAACCCAGGTGATGCCCGTGCTGAGCACTGAAGAGGGGTCCCTTCGGAGAGCCGGCCAAGTTAACGACCATCACACCAATATGGCTACAGGTCATCCTCTCTTTATTGCTCCGGACAGCTCAATATATACAGTTCAGCAGTGTCCCCGCGCCTGCCCCTTAACAGAGTTGGTCAGTCACAGGTTTACACGCGCCAGCGTTTTATTGGGTAGTGCCATTCCACTATGCAAGCGGCTCTCGCCCCCCCTTCTCCCCCTGGGGCCAGCACCTCCCGCCAAGCATCTCGCAAAGCTCTCACAAAACAGATAAAACCTCCTCCTCCCTGTGTTCCAAGGCAGCTTCAAGGACAGAGCCTCTGTTTAGGCCTAAGCTGGGTTGTCCACACTTTAAAAGTTATACCGCACCTCTGCTCCACAAGAAATTCCTCTACCGAGCACATCCGTCATGGCCAACTTCTACCAGCATCATGCTGCCCGCCTTTCCGCGATGCTGGAGAAATATTAGCCTGATGTTCTGATGCTTGTCCTCATGGGCTATGGAGAACCATGACTAGTGGCATCCCAATGCTCATCGGGCAAATGTGGACAACAGAAATAACCCTGAGCATCTCTGAAGTAGTCTGAAGAGCTCATGATATTTGAACAGCTGAGATGAGCACTACTGAGAACTCTGTTTCCACTTCAGCCTGCTCTTCTCCTCATGCCAGGCAGAGCACGGAAGCAAAGCTTGGGCACTTCAAAGCCTCCACTGTTTGGATCAATATTTTCCAATGCACACGAGTTTCCAAGAGTTTAAACTGCTGAGTTTTGCAGAACTTTAATTGTATCAAATGCAAAAAAAAGAAAGGGATACTCTATCAAACTAACACATAGCTAAGCATATAAAGAATTTAGGGGATGAATTAACAGGAAATAATTCATATGCTGCAAGAATAAATTGCTGAGTCCAGTAGAAGGAAGCCCTATTTCTTCTTCTTTTTTTAAAAATTTTTTTTAATAGTGCACAAGCACTTGGAAATACAAAATAGTAGGATAGATTTGGTGGAAAGGCCAGGTGAGGGTACCATTCCTCAAGACTACTCTTTAAATGGTGTAAAATGTTGCAATAAATTTGAAGACCATCAAAGACCTTCTGTCAACTCTGACCACCTGAAACAGCTGAAGCAAGCTGAGAAGACGACATGGCCTTGCTGAATTAAGGTGCCAAAGCCTGAGCTACAAATACAGCTGTCACTGGAAAGCTTACCATGACAGGAAATCAAGCCCTTCCAGCTGTGAGGCAGATATTTATGCTTCTTAAAATTATTTAAAGCAACTAGAGGCAACTCAGGTGGCCCACACCACTGCAGACACATGAAAGCTAGGGATCAGCTGAGAGCATTTCTCCTCAATGACCTGACATACAGGATCATAGAACTGTTTGGGTTGGAAGAGACCTTTAAAGGTCATGTAGTCCAATCCCCCTGCAATGAGCAGGGACAGCTTTAACTAGATCAGGCTGCTCAGAGCCCTGTCCAACCTGACCTTGAACGTTTCCAGTGATGCAGCTTCTCCCATCTATCTAGGAAACCTCTTCCAGTGTTTCACCACCCTTGTAGTCAAGAGTCTCTTCCTTATATCTAGACTAAATCTACCCTCTCTTAACTTAAAACCCTTTGTCCTGTTGCAGCAGGCCCTGCTAAAAAGTTTCTCTCTCTTACAGGCCTCCTTTAAGTACTGGAAGGCCACTACAAGGTCTCCCTGGAGCCTCCTCTTCTCCAGGCTGAACAACCCCAACTCTCAGCCTGTCCTCATAGGAGAGGCGCTCTAGCCCTCTGATAAGTTTTGTGGCCTCCTCTGGATCTGCTCCAACAGGTCTTCTTGTACCAGGGACTCCAGAGCTGGACACAGTACTCTGGTGGGGCCTCGCCAGAGGGAATAGAGGGGCAGAATCACCTCCCTTGACCACACTTCTTTTGATGCCTCCTAGGATATGACTGGCAAGCTAAGAAGAGCTGCCTCTGGTTAGCAGGTTCTCCAGGGCAAGGCCTAGGGAGAAGGTCTGATTGTTGGTAAAGTTGCTTTTCTAAGAGGCTGTGCTGGGTGCTTGTGCCCTTCCCAGCACATGTCTGGGAGCTGAGCTGGCTGTTTTGCAGGGCTGAATGGCGGGGTGAAGGTCATAGAATCATAGAATCATAGAATCATAGAATGTTAGGGATTGGAAGTGACCTCGAAAGATCATCAAGTCCAATCCCCCTGCCAGAGCAGGAATGCCTAGATTATGCTACATAGGAATGTGTCCGGGCAGGTCTTGAATGTCTCCAGAGAAGGAGACTCCACAACCTCTCTGGGCAGCCTGTTCCAGGGCTCCGTCACCCTCACTGAGAAGAAGTTTCTTCTCGAGTTTAAGTGGAACCTCTTATGTTCCAGTTTCAGCCCATTACCCCTTGTCCTATCAGTGGTTGTCACCAAGAAGAGCCTGGCTCCATCCTTGTGACACTCGCCCTTGATATATTTGTAAACATTAATGAGGTCACCCCTCAGCCTCCTCTTCTCCAAACTAAAGAGCCCCAGCTCCTTCAGTCTTTTCTCATAAGGGAGATGCTCCACTCCCTTAATCATCCTAGTTGCCCTGTGCTGGACTCTCTCCAGCAGTTCCCTGTCTTTCTTGAACTGAGGGGCCCAGAACTGGACACAGTATTCCAGATGGGGTCTCACCAGGGCAGAGTAGAGGGGAAGGAGAACCTCTCTCGACCTACTAACCACCCCCCCTTCTAATACACCCCAGGATGCCATTGGCCTTCCTGGCCACAAGGGCACAGTGCTGGCTCATGGTCATCCTGCTGTCCACCAAGACTCCCAGGTCCCTTTCCCCTACACTGCTCTCTAATAAGTCATTCCCCAACTTATACTGGAACCTGGGGTTGTTCCTACCCAGATGCAAGACCCTACATTTACCCTTGTTATATTTCATTAAATTTTTCCCCGCCCAACACTCCAGCCTGCCCAGGTCTCGCTGGATGGCAGCACAGCCTTCTGGCGTGTCAGCCACTCCTCCCAGCTTGGTGTCATCAGCAAACTTGCTGATAGTACTCTCTAGTCCCTCATCCAAGTCATCGATGAATACATTGAATAATACTGGTCCCAGTACCGACCCTTGAGGCACTCCACTGGATACAGGCCTCCAACCAGACTCCGCCCCATTGACCACAACTCTTTGGCTTCTTCCCCTTAGCCAGTTCACAGTCCACCTCACTACCCGAGAGTCTAGACCACACTTCCTCAGTTTAGCAGCAAGGATGCTGTGGGAGACTGTGTCAAATGCTTTACTGAAGTCAAGGTAGACCACATCCACGGCTCTGCCATCATCTATCCACCTTGTTATATCCTCGTAAAAGGCTATGAGGTTAGTCAAGCATGACTTCCCCTTGGTGAAGCCATGTTGACTGTCTCTAATGACCCTCTTATCCCTGATATGCCTTGAGATGGCACCAAGGATAAGTCGTTCCATCACTTTCCCAGGGATGGAGGTGAGGCTGACCGGTCTATAGTTACCCGGGTCCTCCTTCTTGCCCTTTTTGAAGACTGGAGTGACATTTGCTTCCCTCCAGTCCTCAGGCACCTCTCCCGTCTCCCAAGACTTGGCAAAGATGATGGAGAGTGGTCTAGCAATGACATCAGCCAGCTCCCTCAGCACCCGTGGATGCATCCCGTCTGGACCCATGGATTTATGGATGTCCAGATTGCTTAATTGGTCCCTAACCCCGTCCTCATCGACTAAAGCAAACTCCTCCACTGCCCTGACTTCCTCTAGGGCCTCAGGGGAATGGGGCTCCTCAGGACAGCCTCCATCAGAATAGACAGAGACAAAGAAGGCATTCAGTAACTCTGCCTTCTCTGTATCTTCTGTCACCAAGGCACCTGCAACGTCAGCTAAGGCTGTCTTTCTACTTTTTGTGTTAACTCAGTGTTTCTCCCTTCCCAAATAAGCCTGGGCTTGGGATTGCTGTGGTGAGGAATGAGGCTGTCCTGACGTTAGTAGGAGGTGGTTGCAATGGGATCAAGCCCCTCTCTGCATTGCTCAAGTATCAGGGTGAAAGCATCCCAAGGGTGAGCATGCCATGGAGTGGCACAGAGGGTGAGAGGTGGGCACAGAGTGTCTCCATCAGTAGCCCAGCTCTTGGGGGCTGCCAGGCTATCCTAGCCTGCTCTGAATCATTATTGCCCCCCAAACTGAAGCTGCTTCTAGACTGTTGAGGGCAGCGCTGACCTGGGACCTGAGCCCCTCTTTGCATCCAGCACAGGGAGAACCAAAGTGAGAGGATCCATGCTCCAAAGTCAGGCTTTCTGTACAGCTCTTTAAACCTAGAAACCACTCCTCTTTCTCCTGTCACTAAGCTCAGCTTGCTGAAACAAAGATTAAAAGCCTGAGTTTCTGTAAAGGTCCTTTAATGGCAGCCAAAACAGGCTCCTAGAGAAGACTACTCACTGGACTGAGGGAAGTTTGAGCTTTAGCAAAGTGAACTGATGAGAAAAACATAGCTAGTCCTACAAAGATGAATTAGATAAAAGGTAGGCAGAGCACAGTGAAGGCATGAGACACTGGTTAAGTGTTAGCTTTTATGTATAGCTGAGCTCTAGGTCTTTAGACAAGACTTAATCTTTTCTATAAACAAATAACACATTCATTTACATGAATAATCCACATTTCTTATGCAAATCATTTCCCTGCTGCTGCTTCTACTGAGAATAATATTCAGTATAATTACCACATTTATTTAGTGAATCTATTTACACAGAGTAGCTCTCTGTCCATGAATGCTCTTCACCAGAGAGGCCCAAAGAACAACAGGGGAGCCCAAGCTGCTAGTCGTGCGCGCCCTCCACTTTCTATTTTCGTTCCGATAAAGCATTTTGGTACCATTTGAGATGTCTCGGCAAGAGCAGAAGGATGTCAGCATCTTGCCTCCGTCCCAGGGAGAGCACCTGCTGCTAATGGAACGCAGCTTTCCCCTGCTCGCTAGCCTGCTGTTTGAGCTCAAGCTAACTATGATAAGGCAAGGCACTTTGAATAATAACTTCCCTTTGGGTATAAGGCTATCTTAATTTTTTGTGTGTTTAACTTGGTAATTGCCACAGAGTTTGAAAATCTTCCAGGTTTTACCACTCTTAATTATGTTCTCATGCATATGCATCGTCTGCTTGTGTGCTCATTACTGAGAAGAGCTCAGAACCCGAAACACTGGAGCGGTTTCCTCCAATTATCTCCCATATGCAGAATTTCCTGAGAAATACCTCTCCTGCGTGGGATAGCCCAAGCTGTTCAGAGCACATCTTGCTGTCCAGAGCACGTTTCGCTCCGTGTGGTTATATCAAGATGTGTTTCTTTCCTCACTTGCCTTGCCTGGCTTACTCCTACCTGGGATGTCCCTTTGCTCATAGCACCAGCTGTTGAAATGCTTATTCAGGGGAAGTTATTACGGTGTCCTAATGGAAAATATTTCAACTTTCTAGGACCCTGATTGCCTCTTCACCTGCTCTGTTTGCATCTATTGATTGTTCTGGTTCAACAAGAGCCTCTGGGACTAACAAATTCTAACAGGTTTGAATGCATTAATGAGGTGTTATGCAGGGAAGGAAAAGTAATGCTATTGGGCTTCTCACTTGTTCTTGCTCAATAACAGCAAAACAAATGTGTGCAATTAAACATTACTTTGTTTTCTAAACAGCAGCCTTGAAATTTTGTTCTGCTAGTGGGGAAATCAAGCCACTGCTTGAGCAATGATTTGGTGATGGGAAGTGAGATGTTAATGCACCTGAGCACAGTCAGGGTAGAATAGTCTTCCCTTGTAGGCAGGCAGGATTTGTAGGATCATGCATGTTTTCCTTTAGATCACGGTGGATCCCGTGAAAAGATCAACATGGAACAAGTGTAGACCTTGGTGCCATGCACTCTTTTTGCACAGAATAACTGCTTGCTTATAGCTATTTTTCAAAGAGATGTGGGGTTAGTTGTTAAGTCCTTAGAGGTTTTTCGTTGAGAGCAGGAGGTTGCCTGATCAAATACAAATAACACCATCTTTATACTTAAAGCGTTGGATCCTATGTGTAAGAAATGTCTATTCCTAGACACTTCACCTCAATAATGGGATTGAAGTCTTAAGAAGTTATGTGGTGTGCAGCTCATTCCCTTCACTTTTGGATTCCTCAGAAGATGGGTGGGATGAACAGACTGAAATTGTTTCAATGAAAATTTTTCTAGGAGGAAGACGAGGGCAAAACTTTCAATCCAGCTGCGAAAACGCTCCTTCACACAAAATGCCTGGTGCACTCTTACGTATTGCCAGCTGTGTTAATAGATGCCTAAATCCCACTTGGCATCAGGCCATGCTTACATATCACAGAAGTACAGATTTGGCTCCGGCGTCTGCTTAACACCTGCACACAAAAGGACTGAGGCATTAAAGGTGCTTTAAGGACAAAGATTTATTTTGGCTAATGTGTTCTCTCACCCATCACCTGACTTGTACTTTATTCTGTTGAGTGTCACCTGTCCAAACCACAATTATAGACTTGAATATGTCTAAGGGACGTGGCCCTGCAGCTGGCTAAAAGGACTGATGTAGCATATTTGAAGTAACAAAAGGGCTCGGTCTGAATTCTGGCAGGGTTCTCTGCTTTCTTAGAGATGGATGAGGGGGTGTGTGCACGTACGTACATGCACACAGGAGCACATCTCCTTGGGAGGAGGCTGAGCAGCTCTGCTTCCCCTGAAGAGTTACAGCAGCACTGGGGTAGCACAAGAGCACAGATGCCTACCAGAGCTGTGCTGGAGGCCTGCAGGCTGCCCAGGACGTTACAAGCTCAAGCACTGCTCGTAAAGGTTCATCTGCCCTCTGCTGCATTTGCTTATTGATCGTTTTCTGCAACTTGGCCCATAAAGCTTTCTGGTGCCTTTTGTCTCAAATGCTCTTTTGTGGCCATTTGCAGTGGCGGCCATGGGGCGCTGATGCAGTGACCTGGAGCTAGACAGCTTCCCCTGGCCGAAACACTGAAAAAACAGGCTGTGGGATCAGCAGTCATCACTTATTTGTGGTTTTTTTCCCAGAAAGCGCTTGTGTTGAGGAGCATCAGGAGAGACTATTAACCACCAGAGACATCTAAAGACATACAGGACCCAGAAGACTTAAGTCTACGGCAGCAATAAGCTGCACAAAAGCAGCTCTGGTCAAAAGCACCCAGCACTGAACCGTACTGAAGGTGGTCACACTGGAAGAGCACTGCCCAAGGGTTCTGTTCTTTGCTCTCTAGTATGTCCCCCAGTCACATGCTGAAGTCAATGTGTCTCACTTTGAAACTCCTATTGCCCTGACCTGTCTCGACAGCTGCTTGTACTGGCACCATTGGGCACCTGGAAATGCTGGGAGCTAGCAAAAAGGCTGCATCTAATCCAGAAAAACCTCCAGCAAATGGAGACAAAGACTGGGGAGAATGCAATTAAACACAAGTGCAAGTGGGTGGTGATTTGATTGCAGTTGCTCAAGATGCAAGATATAAATACCTTGTGGTAGCCAAGAATTCCCTCTACCCTCCTACAATCTCACTATAGAGAAATCTTTGCATTTCTTCCAATGGTGAGGGAGCTCAGCACTGCCTCATCCATTGGTGCCACACAAACTTGGCTGAAGGTTGGAGCCTCACTTGTAGAAACTGCAGGCGATTGTCTGGATGTGCGGTGGTGCCTGTCTACTCAGGGAGTGGCTTGTGTTCCTGCAGCTGGCTGGATGAAAACTTCAATTAATGAATGCTATTAAAGCAGCTCTCTTTTTTTTTTTTTTTTTTTTTTTTTTTTTATGCATAGCATTTCCTGACAGCTTAAACTTCTAATTAACTGGAGATGCCATCATGGAAAGTTTGCTAGAGAAGAATGCTTGTGGTTTAATTAAAAAGAAAAAAAAATCTTTACAGTTACTGAAAAAGATCTGCTTGCAACTCCAGTAGTGGCAAAAAGCCCACAAGAATTTCTCCATTTCCCTTTCTGATTGCAGCAGCGGGTGAGGACGTACAGAGTAATACCATCGCCCAACTGGAGAAGGTGAGTGCTTCACAGCTTCATGTTTGACCCTCCAGTTTAGGCTGCAGAGGTAGGACAAGCTACAGTTCTGTTATCTCGGCAAGGGAAAGGAGAGGGCTAACTATAAAGCTTTTACTTTTCCTGAAGAACTTTAACTTAGGATTCTCCTGGTGCTATGCCAGAGCTGTCTCTAACATTTGTGCCCTCTCTGAGGGCACAAAGGGAGAACGTTTTTCACCATAAGTGCTGGTCTTTTTCTTTTTTTTTTTCTTCCTCACTCCCATTACAGCACAAAAGCAAAGGCAAAGCTTACCCGCCACAGAAATGTGGGATATAATGTTCACAGTCTCAACAGCCTTCATGGAAGCGGCTTTTTGAGACAGTATGGTACTGCCTGAGGTGGCAGAGGGTGCCCAAGGCATTCACAACCCTGAGGGCTGTGTGTGATGGTAGCTGTGGCTGGCAACCACCAGCTCAGTACACACTTGCACCCTTGCAGCAACGTGTCACAGGGCCAAGGCATGGTGGTGACAGGTGGTGCCAAGCCAGTGGAACCCCATGGCAAAGGAACAATCTCTCCTTGCTCCTGTGCAAAGGTCTTGCTGGCTTCTCCCCTTCTTCTGCCCATGTCAGCTGGGTTAGGAACAGACCATGTGACCTGGAGGCTTTTTGAACAGCTGCAGATCCAAAAAAGGGATTTTTATTCCTGTATTAAGTATATACCTGGAAGAGACACTGACATGACTATTTGTGTACGAAGCACAGCTCCATTCCTAGACAAGAAGCAAATGGTTTCTGAGTCATCTCCTGGGAGCAGGTCAGGGCTGTTGTGGTGCCTGGGCAGGGGCATGTGCTGGCTTGCTCTCCTGGATGCCCTGCACCCAGGCGGTGTCGGGGGACAGCTGGGCTTCTTGTGAAACATGCCAACACTTAGCACTTGCCAAAACAGCTATTTGGGAGCTGCTTGATGTACTCTCCCTCCCCTCCTGAATGAAATCCACCTCCCTGGGTAACTACATATTACCGTGCTGATCCTTTCAAATGCTAAACTCTTATTTCTGTAAACAAACAATCTTTCTGAGATACCTGCTGCTGCAAACAGCACCTCTTCATGGGGAAGCAGTGTTGCCGTGAACAGCAGTGCAGGCTGCCCCAAACCACTGCCGGTACCAGCGCCTCCCCTGGCAGTGGGGCTCTGTGTCCTTGAAGCCCCTTTTCAGCCAGAGCTTGGTGGGGTTGCTCCATCTTACAATACCCTGTGATGTTCAGCTGAGACTCCTCAGCATCCCAAGCTGGGGGTAGATTTTGATGCTTTCCTCTGATTGCTTCTTGAGCATATCTGATGAAACCCCTTCTGACTTTCCCAGAACAAACCATGAAGTATTTGTGATCCTTTTGGAAAGGACAGGTGTTTTTTTCTCTGTGAATGAGATCTCAGGTGTGAACTGAGCTCAAACCCAGGCGTCGTCCTAGTAAAAACTGCACTGAAGCAGTGCCCAGCTGGTTTGTAGACCTGGTGAGATGAAATTCCCTTGAAACGGGCTTTACATGTGCCCTTGAATTTGTGAGGAGACCTACTTTCCCCTATCGCCCTTTCCTTAAAGGCAGGACCCTGAAGGGCCATCATTGCCTGAGGCTGCAATCGTGGAGTCTCCCTTCCACTCAGAAATGTTGTCCTATTTTTGCTCTCATGAAACAATTGCTTTCATCAGCTTTGCAAAGCTGATACCAACAAATGCTGTATACCCATTTCCTAGACTGTTTTTCTGTCTCTGGCTGTACTGCTGGCCTTAAATTTTGCTCTCTTGGAAACAGGTAGTATGTTATGGACCTCACTTGTGAAGCATCTGAGATTGACAGATGAAAAATTAGGAAAATAGGAACGATATGGGCATCAATAACAGAGCAGAAGATTTTTTTATTGCCGTAGTTTTATTGGAATTGCAGTGGGATTTATATCCAAGTCTCTGAAAGTCTACGACTTGAAATAACTCTGAACCTGCAGATTTGTACTCTCGCCTCATTCTTGTTTAAATAGCTGTTACCATCATCTGCTCAATACGTTCTCTGTCCCAGCATAAATGCACACACTCAGGAGGAATATACTTTCTCGGAGATGGCTAGAGCTCCTCGAATCTCCTGTCTCACTCTGGGACCCCTGCACAGAGCAGGCAGAGGGCAGGGATTTGTACAGTGCCACCTTCCTCACTGCTGCTGTCGCCCTCCTCGCTGGTGTAACTGCGGTGCCAGCGAGGAAGAGTCAGGCCTTCACTCGTTATCTCGGCCAGGCAAGACGAGTTATTCATCACTGTGCCGAGCCCTGCCAGTAAAGCTTTCCCTCAGCAGAGGGAGTAGTTTCTCAAGGTAATAAGTAAGATAGCGTTATCTGATTGCATTATTGTCAGGTCTGTCCTATTTATTACCTTACCTGTAATCTAATTTGTAATGTATTTCCCTGATATTTTCTATACCTCCCCCCCACCCCCGTATTTTGTAATAACTTCCACTGATAGTCTGACCTACCAAAAAACGACAAGGTTTTTAATCCAGCTTTGAATGATAACACCCCCGAGGTGCATTTTTTTTTTTATCTGGAAAAGCTGTCCTAGCATGGAGAATGTTGTGGTAGGAAAAGCTCAGCACCCTTTGCAAACGTGCCAGGGGAATGCTGCGTTGCAGCAGCCAAGGTCACTTTGCCCCAGCAAGAATGCCAGAGGCTACTTTCTACTTGTTGCACGTATGACCTTTTTGGTCAGAAAGCCATTCCTGTTTGGAAGGGGCTAGAGGGAGATACGTGAGAGGCTGCAGCCAGCCTGTGCCAATAGCCAGGGTAGGCACAAAGGGAGAAGACAACTATAACCCATGTGAAAAGCCACTATTCATGTACCTCAGCTGCTGAAAGTTGCTCAGGTGCTTCACTCTTATCTTTTAGAAGAAAGCATAAAGCAACAGTTTTTGGAAGAGAGCAACACCTGCATCCACCTACAGGTCCCCTTTAGGCTGGGCAGAGACGTCCTATGGTGGCCAAGCCAGCAGTGCTCTGTTCCAGCTACCCCGAGCACAGGACTGAAGAAGGTTAATCGATGTGACAAATGATGCACACCACAGGAGGAGGTGGCATTTTCAGGCTGGTTCAAGTTTTCCACATGATGTCAGGCTGGTGGCTCATCAGCTCACGAGAGCTTTCTGCTCTCTTCCCACCGGGTTACTTCTGCTCCTGCTTGGCTGTGCTGCTACCCAGTTGTTGTAAAACAAAGTTCAGCCCAAGCCTGTCTGCTGGATGTGGATTTCATCGTGCTGGTAAAGGCATCTCAAAGTCACACAGCCTTAAAACAAAGAAAGAGAAATGTCCCTTTTTGTGGATGCTAATGAAATTTTTATCTGGGCATCTTTCTGTGAACATTGGGCCTGAGAAGCATGGATTATGTTAGGGGAGAAGGGCTCACTGAGCCCTGGAAATAAATCAGAGGAGGACAGGGGATGAAGATCGCAAATGATAAATTAGCAAGTGACAGAAAACAACTGCAGGAGATAATAAAACCAGGAGGAGTGTGTGGGAAATGCACAGGAGAGGTTGTTTACAACATGTGCATCGGACTTTCCAGCATTTGACATCTTATCTCCAATTCATTCCATATGTCACTTTATGCATGGATTCCTGTTTTTATGGGGTTTGTTCTATAGTTTTTGCACTAACAGGAATGACTCACATCTGCTCCAATACTTAATTTATTCTCTAATGTCTTCTGCAAGGGATTGCTAAACTCGTGCAATACTTGTCAGTGGCAGGATCTGAAGAGCAGTGAGTCGGGCAGGTGAGCAGGGACAGCTGGGTGAGGCAGCTTTTACCTGGAGTCACAGAATCACAGAATGTCAGGGGTTGGAAGGGACCTCAAAAGATCATCTAGTCCAGCCCCCCTGCCAGAGCAGGATCACCTACAGTAGGTCGCACAGGAACGTGTCCAGGAGGGTTCTGAATGCCTCCAAAGAAGGAGACTCCACAACCTCCCTGGGCAGCCTGTGCCAGTGCTCTGTTAGCAACGTCTGGAATTCCCATTTTGGCTGCTCTGTGTAGTCAGGCTTGTCGTGCATGGAGCCGGCAGTGGACATCCACGGGACGGGGTTGAGGGCTGAGGACCATTCCCACAGGACCACAACCCGGCAGCGAGCTGCTGCCGGCATACCAACGAGCTGATGATTATGATTTTATTTTTTAAGCGCTCTTGACAGCTCTGGAGATTCACATCTTCTCTTCCAAATCAGTAATTAAATTCCACCTACCTGAATTCCCCCTGCTGTTTCAATTGGATAAATTAATCTCCCCGTCATGTCTGAGCCTCCTCTGTGTGTTGTTGCACGGTGGCCTCCCCTCGCCCCGGAGCCGGGTGGGGACCGCGATGGGGGCACCGGGACCAACTTCGCCGCCCGGCCCCGCGCATCCCTTTCGCGCTCGGCTCGGGGGCGCTGGGAAGTGGCCTGGCCCCGCGCCCGGGGTGCGGGAGGGGAAAGAAATGGGTGACCCCGATTCACACTCGCAGACCCAACTCGGTGGGAGCGGGCAGGGCAGCGGGGTGCCAGCCAGGCTGTCTGCGCGCAGCACCTTCACTCGGCGAGTGGCTCCGGCACCGACTCCTCCCGGCGCCTCCTCCTCTTCCTCCTCCTCCTCCTCCCCTCCCCTGCAGAGCATGCACAGCCCGGGACTCGCCTCGCTGATTCCGAGGCGGGCGGGTGAGACCCTCCTCCCCTCCTAATCCCGCTGCTCCCCGGAGACGCCCACGCCCCCCATCCCTGGCCCTTCAGCCCCTCCAGCCGGACTTTCCCCCCCCCTTCCCGAGGATGAGGCGGCCGACGCGGCGGCTGGCGCTGTCTCTGCTGGGGGTGCTCTGGCTCGCCGCCCTCCTCCTCTTCTTCTTCTTCGGGGCGAGGAGGAAGTTGGAGGCGGCGGCGGGAACCGAGGGGCGCCCGCCGGAGGTAAGCGGGGGGCTCCGGGGCCGGGATTGCAGGTGGCGGCGGGCGGGGAGCGGCGCCGCCGCCCGGGGAAGAAGTTCCTGGCGTGGTTTTGTTTTTTTTTTCGGGACCCTCCGTGCCATCGCGCTCACCTTAAAGTTTTGTACCGGCTCCCTGGAGGGAGTCAGACCCTTTCCCTACACCTCCCCCACCCCGGTAAATTACCCCCGCCCCGGGCAACCACAGCCCCATCTGTGTGTCCTGTCGTGTCCCCCCGCCCCGGTTCACCGGGGGCTGCAGCCGTCGGGGCTCGGGGGCGACAGGGATCGGCCACCTGCCCCGCCGCCAACTTCGAGCATTCCTGCCTTCGGGCCTTGGGTCCCCGGGGAGCGGCAGGACCAGCGCGCCCCAAGAAAAACGTGGGTTTGTGTCACACGTGAGGAACGGACGACCCGGCCCAGGTGGGTTTGCTGGGTGACTCCTTTCCCTCCTGGGTCACGCAGTGTTTCCGAGTCCTCTCCCAGAAAAGAAGGGCTTGATCCTTGGCCGAAACGAGAGGGGAGCAGACAGCATTTAGGTGGCCCAGCTGCAGGTACATCAGCTGGGTTAATTCACGGGTTTTTTTAATCAGTGGTTTTAGCTGAAGACAGGGTAGGAGTGTTGCCCTGTAACTCTCAGCCTGGGTGGAAGAAAGGGTGCTTTTTCGATCGCGTGTGTCTGTGCCGTGTTTGAGTCCTTGGAGCGCTCCAGAGCAGTGCAGGAGAGATGCGAAGAGCATCCAAGTCGACACAGGGAGTGAAACCAAGGAGTTTCATTGCCCAAAGGCGGTGGAAAACAGGGGAGCTGCAAGCAGATTCATTTGAACAGGGTCCCGTGTCCTCTCTAACAGCTGAGAGTAGCCTGATCTTAACCCAAGGGTTAATTTTCCAAGGGGCATGGATTAGATGCTGCTCTTAGTTATGCTGCTGTAAATCTTGAATAAATTAATCAGGGTCCTGACAACCTGTTGAGATTAAAGGCTATTGTGGCAGAGGAAGGATATGATCCCTTAGCCCCTTTTTTGCACCAGTGGCGCCCAACTGAGCATTTGGGCCATGACATACGGCAACTATACATGTTAGCCGGGTCCTTGGGGAGTCTTATATATGTGTCACCTCTGTAACTGAATTAATGACCTGATTGGAGAAAAAAAAAGAGAAGTCAGAACTCGTAAAGCTTACTTTGATTTTTTCATCCTGAGGAATTATTGGTTTTCCATGCTTTTTACATAAAAATGATTGAGGAGTTTTTTTTCAGGCTTTCAGAAATCTTTCAGTCCTAGCAGAGGGGAATGAATCTGCGCAATTTCAGGCCCCAAAGTAAATAATTATATATACATTTATTTATTTATTTAAGCGGGGAAAGGCAATAAGTCACTGAAAATGGAGTTAGAAGACAAGTGCTTTCTTAACCATAACTTAGCTTTGGTGTCAATAGGTTTCTACTGAAACTGCGTTCTTAAAAATTGCAAAATAAAACCTCCCTTGTTTGATGTGAACTTCTATATTCTCCTTGAAATGGACCTTGCTTCTCACTTAGCACCAGCTACAGCTGAATTGTCTCTGTTTTGCAGCTCGTGTTGACGCTCTGCTCCTTTTCAGCTGATCCTGTTAGGGGCTAGTCTGGTCTCCCCCAGCTGGCGAAGTGAACTTCTCCCATCACACGGCATCAGGCCCCGAGTTTCAAAGCTGCAACTGCCAAGTTGCCATAACTCCAGCAGTTCGACTGCTAAAATTGCCTCTCCTTCATTTCCTCTGAATTTTCCATCAAAACAGTTGCATCCCCTTGAGATCCATAGAGTGCAGATTTTTTTTTTCTTTTCCTTTTTTTTTTGTTTTTAATGCATTACATTTTTTGGCTTTGGAAACTGCTTTTGAGCAGTATAAATTACAAGCTGGTTGTGAGCATTGGGACGTGGTGTCACTTCAGTTAACCCCTCTCAATGGCTGTGGAGCTGAGTAGGGTACCAGAGGTGGGGATGCTGCAATCCAGAGAGGAGCTTGGCAGTGTGTCCTGTTCACCTGGCCAGCCAGACTGGCTGCTGCTGCTGCAAACTTGAGAAGCTACAGATGTCCTCCCAAATTCCTTGAGAAACAAGTGGAGGTAGTAGGTTGCTAACGACAGTGCAAAGTTTTGCAACACAGCCACAGTGGAGAAATGGAGCAAATCCACATCAACTTTCCTGGCAGCACTTTCTGATGTGTTGTGGGTTTTTTCTTTTTATGCCCCCCCCTTCCTGCCTTCTCTCTCGGTCGAGCTTTATTTCTGCAGCCATATGCGCACCATATATCATGCCTCATGTGGATTTAACCTTTATACCCTTCTAGTTAGGCTCCAGCTGGTAATGCCTCCTCCTGCCTCCGCCCGTCTCCCGGCAGGGCTCGCGGCACGTGTCCGATGCTGGAAGGTTGTGGTGCCCGAGCTCTCCGGCTGGCTGCAGCAAGTTGGTGGCTTGCCAAGGGCTGGCGGCAGAGCTGCTGCTCGTGGAGGGCTTGCCCCTCCTTCCCACCTCTGCCCCACCCTTTATCCCAATCCCGCTCCAGATCCAGAGCTCAGCTTCCCAAAGGAAGGCTTGTGACGTTTTTCCTATAGCCTGAGAATCCTATGCTGGGGTCGGCAAGGTCTCCAAGGAGTAGGTCCTCGGTGTGAAGGGTCCACTGTGGTGTTTGAGTCCTGCTTACCTCCAAAACACGTACCGGCTTGGCGTCTCGCAGCCCTGGCAGAGGTGGATGTTTTGGGCAGGTCTGATGGCAGTAGCTGAGCTTTCCCGAGCTGCTTGTGCCCAAAGAGGTAGGCACAGCCGTCTGTTGTAATTAGCTTGGCTTCACCTCCTGGTTTTAGTGGCTTTTTTTGTTTTGTTTTTTTTTCTTCCCCTCCAGTTTTCTCCTCTAATCCCATCTCTTTGTATCTCTCACCACTGCCTGGCGGCAGGCAGGCTCAAAAAGCTCCCCTTCTTGCCAGCCCTTGCTCCCCTCAATCCCTGTCACCTCCTTTCCCTCCTCCTCCTCCTCCCTGCCCCTCGCAGCCGCTGGCAATACATGCTGGGGCTGGATTTTAGGGTGTGGGACTCCCTCCTGGCTATGGGATGTTCTAGTAACCTTGCAGGGCTGGTAGTGTAGGGAATAACTCACTCCATTTAGGACTCTGAAGCTGTTCCCAGGACAGCTTCCCCGGTCCTTCCCTCAGTGCTGTTTTACTGCTGCTGTGGCTTGGTTGTTTTTTTGTTTCTTTTCCAAAAGGCAGATCAAGTCTTGTTAGTACAATAGGCAAAACGTGCCCTCGCCCTTTCCCTGCCCTTTAGAAAGTCCTGTAAGTTGGCTGAGAAGAGGAGCGGTAGCAGCGTGTCTGCCACAGCCCAAGTGGGTGCCTGGTTAGCAGCCCCGTCTGATGGATGGGGGTGTAAGGACACGAGACTGGTCAGGGTTACAGGTCAGCTGGGACTCATTGACGCCTCCTGCCCTCCTTGCCACGTGGTGGAGGGTTTTGAAATGCTTTGGAAATGTTGATTAGTTCCAGCCTGTCTCTCTGCCCCAGCAGTTTTCTGTCTGAATGAACTGGGACCCGGAGAGGTTAATTGAACTTTGTATCCTTCTGGCTCTTGTTGACTCCAGAGGGGTTGGAGTTCCTCAACCCTCTTGGAAAATCAGGCTGCTGGTGACCCACCTGAAGTAACCCAGAGAGGTGGCATTGGGCTTTGGCACGCATGCTGGTAATTCTGCCTCCCTCTGATCTGGCCTTTCACTTTGGGAAGAGGGTGGGAGAAACATATAAATTAATACCTTAATTACATTAAGAAATAATGAGAGCGACTGATATGCAGGATTAATTACAAGCAAATTCCCAAATTGATTTGTGAGGAGTACGTGTGGCTGGCTCTGCAGCGAGGTTTTGCCAGCTCCCTCTGCTTGTGCTGGTGCTGGGCTGGTGCTGGGGGATGCTGATGAGGGAGCAGGACGTAAATAGGTGACAACCCCTTGGTCCTCGCATCTCCTCCACCTGGTGAATCCCTGTCAGACCGAAATGGGGAGCTGGCAGAGCCCTGCAGCAGTGAGGTGCTGGTGGGGAAGTGCTGGGCTCTAGTGCTTGGGGCTGACTGTGTGTGTGCAGGAGGCAGAAGGATTTTTTTGGCAGGGTTTGGGCTTTTTCTTTATTCGCTGTTACATGCTGGCTTGCTCCCTCTGATGAATGGCTGAAGCACAGGTGACAGCCTCTGGAGGGAAAGCAGGTCTGTTGTGGCTGGATTGCAGGAGAAAAGCTACAGAGAAATAGTTCCTCTTATTAAAAAAAAGTGACGTGATACACTTGTACTAATGTTTGCAGTGCAACAGCTCCGTTCTGAGTATGAATGCAACTGGGGGCTGGCTCCTGGGAAATGATAAGAAGCTCAGCACCCTTGCTGCCAGCTCCAAGTGCTCTGAGTGCTCAGCACCCTGCAGGATCAGACCTTGATGTGAAGGGATGCTTGCCAGCTCTGCGCTTGTGTGCCTCACACCACGCTGTGCTTCCTTCTGCATCATCGCCATCTAGAAAGCCTCAGCACCTGGAGCTCAGCTGACAGTCTCTAGATATTAAATTCCTGTCACTTTTGTAGCAGCGGAGCACTTAACAGATTAAAATAACTGTGTATCCTGCAGAAAATCAGATCTTAACAATTGAGGTATTGAAGCGGCAAAGCTGTTGGGAACAAAAAAGCAGAAGCTCGTGTTGGCTGGGGGCACGGGTAGGTCCAGGATGGGAGAGAAGAGGAAAGTTCTGTCATGTTTTGCTGATGAAATCCCACCCCGAAATCTCTAGGAGCAAACTGAGGCTTTCTAGGATGTCTAAAGTTTTGCTGGTGTAGGAGGTGGGGTGGAATCTCGTTGCTCTCTCCTGCTGGTGTATTTAGTGGTGGATGTGGAAATACAAAACAAAGAGAAACCCATACCCAAGCTGTGCCAGTTGGTGGGACTGGACGGGATGGGCCTGGTGCATCGAGGGGTGCTGTTTCTCAGGTGCTCACCTTTCTTCTGGTGAGCTTGGGAAAGAGTTTTTCCCAGCTTGGCCACGTCCTTGTACAAATGCCCGCGTCCTCATGGAGCAGGAGAGAGGTGAGAAGTCCTGCCTAAGTCAGCACCCAGGCACCTCGGCTATTAAATCACCTGCGGAAAAAATGGTGAGCAGCCTGCCTTGTGCATCTCGTTTAATTAATCTACCCACTGTGCGTCAAGGCACTTTCTGAGATACCTGCGAAACAATAAGCAGTCAATGAAAACCCTGTTAATTTTTCACCGGTAATTGCAGTGAGTGAATTTTACCACCATTACATTCTGATAGAGCTCCGTGTTGCAGCTGTGACTGATAGGGACATAAATATTGATTGAACAAGACCAGTTTGCTTTGCAAAATGGTGAGCATCAGGATGTCCAAGTGTCTTTCCTTTAAAATTGTGGTGCTTTAAAAAAAAAAAATACCAGGGAAGAAGGGAGAGGATGCCATGATTCTGTTACTTCGCTGGTAAGATGCTGTGTAAATTTTATGCCACTGGTGTGTGTCTTGTTGAGGAGAGGTGTTGGGCACTGGAAGAAGAAAAATACTTTTTATTCTGCCCTGAAATGATAGAAAGAGCTGGAAAAGTCCCGCTGCTGCGCCCTGAAGGGGTATTGGAGGTGGTGATGCTTCCAAGGTGAGCTGGGCTAAGGAGTGCCATGGTCCGTCTTGCAGTCCACTTCTGGCAAGGTCACTGGGGAGCTCCCTGTCAGCAAGATCTCTCTGGGCTGCAGTGTCCCTCACAGGCTGGCGTGGGTGGTGGCATTCCCTCAATAGGTGACAGGGAAGGGCCCTTGTCCCTGCAGCTGGGTTTTTAGGAGGCTGCTCCTTGCCCTGAACCCTCGGTGGCCCTTAGGGGTGGACTAAACAAAAGAAGGTCCTGCTTTTGAGCATAATTGGCTCCACGTGCAGATGCCAAGGAGTCAGACACAAGCACTTATGTTGTGAAGTGTTTCCACGCGTGAGAGAGATGCTCACTATTGGGGAAGATGTATTTCCTATTTATGATTTCTGAATGTGGGATTGGAGCAGAGGTGTTGTGAGCCGAGGGTTTTTCTTGGATCTGTGGATGAGCGCGTCCAGCCTGCGGGATGCCAGTCTGTTTCTTTTGGGCTCTCCAGTGTCTTCACTGGTGGAAAAAGCAAGCCTGGGAGAAGCCGTGGAAACGCAAAAGCAACCTACTGCAGCTGGGAGAGAGAAACACAGTTATAACCCGTTCCCTTGTGTGCGGGCAGCCCAGCATTTGGTGCAATAAAACCAATTACGGGCGATGTATCTGCAGAGAAAGCAGAAGTAGGATCTGTTTAAGAAAGACGTTTGCGTGAAGGGGTAATTACGTGTAGCCTAATGACAAAGGCTGCAGTGGATTGACTATTAATTGGAGTAGCGCGAGCGGGAGATTGCTGGCGTTAGCTCTGTCTTTCTTCCTGGCTTCCTCCTGTTTAAAGAAGGAAGGGGTGAGGAGGAGCAGATGATGGGGGGGAGTTTGCTCTCAATCCACTTTCCCGTGCAATGAAAAAGCCATTTCCCCCTTCTTTCTCTCACAGCGAAACGTTCAGATTTTGCCAGCAACACTTAGCACAGTTGCTTACTAAGCTGCAATTAAATTGATTTCCCACCCTCTTTCCCCTTTCTGGTTCCAAAATCTCAGCAGGAGTCAGCGTTACGGGAAGAGTGAGCCAAGGACGAGATCTTGGGGCCCCATCTTCTGCTCGTGTAAATCTGCATTGCTCCGCTCTTCTGTATGTTTCCACAGGAGCTGGGAAGGGTGGGCTGCCTAGATACAGGTTTTTCTGTATAGCCCCTGTGCTGGTGAGCTGTCCTAGCTTGGGCTGGATCAGTCCGTGGGGTACCCTGGGAAGCCACCCACTGTGGGACGGGTGTTGTGTCCCCCAGGGAGGGTGCTGGTGGCACAGGGGTGCTGGGAGGAGGAGGAGGATTTCTCATGGTTAACCTGTGCCTTCAGAAAATGATCAGTGGCGACAAGTTCAGCAGGAGTTCACCGCTTTGTTGATGGAGGAGGCATTAGTAGTACTAAGAGTTTGCCCTCAATCCTGCTGTTAGGAAGCTCCTTATGAGTCTTAATTAACCCTTTACTGCAGCCCTGAGGGAGTGAGAGAGGCGTGTCGGTCCTTTGCACGTCACAGAGAAGGGGACAGAAGGGACAGTGTGCCGATTTCACTTCTTCATGGTGGGGGGAACGTCCTGGGTTGGGAACTGTCCCCAGCCAGGCGGGATGCAAGAGGCGTTGGTGGTGGCACCTGGAGGGGGCTTTGTGTCCCCTGCCAAGCCCTGCCTTGCTGCACATAGGCAGGAATTACTGATGATTTACCACAAAGCAGCTGGAGCTCCGGCTTCGTGATATTATTTGGAGGAGCAAGCGAGCTAATGATTTCATCTCGTCTCGGAAAGGACCGTGGGAAGTGCGGTGCCAGAAGAGAATTGATTTGGAAGCAAAACGGGTTCATTTTCAGATCGGGCTGAAAGACAAGGGAGAGATGGATTATTATTATTACTCTTTTTTAAAAAAAAACAAAAATATTTTTTTTCCCTTCTGTCTCAAGTGCAACTGATGGTTTTAGCCTTTCCCTTCTTGGTTTTCTAGTGGAAGTGCCAACAATAAAGCTGATTGGGAAGTGATACGAGGAGGACAGGGCTTGTGCAGTGCAAAAACAAACGAGCCCTGAAATCACCTTCTATTCTCAAAATATTATTCACAGAGCCAAGTAAATTGAGACGGATTATGCTTTTTTTTTGGTTTTGGTTTGGTTTTTGTGGTTTCTTTTTTTTGAAGCCACTGAAGGAGTAAGTCCAAAGGATGTAATTTGGCCCAAGCAAGGAGAGCAAGGCTGCTTTGTCCTGGCTTTCTAAATAGCTTTGCCTGCATTTAGACACACACCATTTCCTCCTCAAGGACCACTGTCGGCATCCGCTGGTTACAAACACACCTCATAACACATTATGGAAGCACATGGCTCACAAATAAGACATGAATATGTTCAGTGGTGCGGGCCTCGGCTGCAGCCCCCCCCGGGCTGAAAGCAGTTCGTGCACGTCTTTTTCTTTCTTGTGCATTGAATTTTTAGTGCTCGTTGTTAGGTGAGACGGAGAAAAGATGTGCGGGAGGAGTTACAGGTGCGAGCAGGCTCGTTTTCAATAGCTTGGGTCAGTTCTTTTTATTAAACATTGATTTTTAATTTTTTTTTTTTTTTAAAGAGGCTTTTTCCTTCAGGTCAGGGTAATCTGCACTACTCAGCAGTTTGATTCAGGGTCCTTCAGGATGGAATAATATCCTGTAATATTTCTGAGATCAGTCTCAAGGGATGTTTGGGATACAGCCCCTTTGCCCTTTGACTTTGGCCAGCTGAATTGTGAAACTTGGGGTCTGGCCGGGGAGTCGAGGTGGTTTTTCCAGCAGGAAGGCTCAGGGGGGCTGCCAGAGCTGCTGTTTGGGAGCTGGGCTAGGGGGTAAAGCTGTTTTGTGTTGTGCAGTCCTGCATTTTGGCAAGAGTGGGGCTGGGTGTGGTTGGAGCTGGGGGCTTTGCATTTTCCTGGTGCCATAATACATTGTAATATGGAGAAAGGGAGAGACCCGAACACGCGTTAACCAGCCATCTGCTCCTGCGACCGGGATCGAAACAGATGAATACCCATTTAACTCTCAGAGTTAAACCGAGTACAGTCCTGCCTGCTGGCCGTGGCATGGGAGGAGCTGATTTTGGGGAGAAGGAGACAAGTGGTGCCTGGGACTGGCTGGCACCAGCTCCCCCTGCCCTGCTGCCGTGGCAGGGAGCAAGGTTGGACTTGGTGGTCTTAAAGGTCGTTTCTAACCTAAACTATTCTGAGGGAGGGACAGACAGCTTGCTGCAGCAAAGGGTTGGCACGTGTTTTGGGAAACGGTTAGCGGTGATTCTGCTGTGGGGTTGAGATTTTGGGAAGCGAGAAGGAAAATTAATTTGCCTTGTTTTCGTAAGTTTGTATCATATAATTAAGCGCACCATGAAGATACTGTTCTGGGTGTTTGAAGACCAGGACCGAGATTTTAAAGTGGAGTGTGCTGCCACACCCATCACCGCTTTCATTTAGCTGTGTGAAATGGTGTCATTTGAATGCCGAGCAGTGCAATGATGTGCAAGAGTGCCCACCCAGTGTGCTGGAGGGCATCTGCTTGCTTTTCAAGCAACTATTTTGTTTTATTCCTTACTGCTCCCTGCTGACCCCAAGCCCGTAGTTCAAGAACAATGTTATGCACTTACACGCAGACTTTTCTATTGTGCTCAGCACTCTGGGAAGCAAGGGCTTCACGAGCAGTAATAACTGTATTTGCACAGCTCCTGGATAAGTAAGGATGTATGGCCCCCTTGCACAGGTGATATGTGAAGGATTTGGTCAGTGCTGGAAACAGTGAGAAGATCAATCCTACAAACAGCCTGAAATCTGCTGAGGCTTCAGCTGCTGTGATCTTAGGAAGTGTCAGGTATTTGGGCAAAACCAGGCTTTGCAAAGGTTTCTTGCGCTGCCTGGTTTGGTGGCACTCTTGGAGGGGAAAAGTGAACTATCTGAGCTCAGTAGAGAGGCCGTCATCTGTCCCATCTGAAGTCCCAGCCCCAGAGCTTGGAGAAGAAACGGTCTCAAAATAGAGGTCATCAGGTTTTCGTAACAGGACTGAAACAACTTTTTTTCTTCCTTGGTTTTGTTATTTGAAAGAGGGTCTGGTTCTCTCTGCCTGGCACTCAATCCCCCTGCAGCAGAAAACCAGCCAGAGTATTATTGAGTGAAAGAGATTAAATTTGAAATTAGACTTGCAAGTGGAAAAAAAAAAAAAAAAAAAGAGAATTGGATGATGAGAACAGCGATATGTTGGTGGTTCCTGCTGTTGCTGGTGACATGGCACCCATTACTGTGCAGATATGGATGTGTCTCCTCAACAGGGACCTCCTAGATTTACCCGCTCGCTCAAGAAACACGACATTTCCGAAATAAAACATAAAATGCAAACACAACCTACCTTGCAAGGTGAGAGTGAGCTCTGGCAGGCATCTGAATGCTGCGGAAAGTCAATCACATGTTGTTCTTCACCTGAGCCACCACAGGGCTTGGGGAGGTGAGGACACCTTGCTTTCTAGAGGCACTCGAAGGCACCAGGTGCTGGGAGGTGAAGCGTGGTCAACCTTCCCCAACAGGCATGAGTAGTGTTCTGTAAAATGGAATTTCTTTGTTCTTGGTGCTTCATTTCATCCTTTGGAGATCAGATCCCGCTGCTGGCATGACAGCCAAATCCTGACACTGGATGTGTCCCAGAAGTGAAGAGCATCTCTGCTGTGCAACCCCCAGCAGCGCTACAGGCTTGGGGAAGAGTGGCTGGAGAGCTGCCTAGTGGAAAAGCATCTGGAAGTGTTGACAGCTGGCTGAACATAAGCCAGCAGTGTGCTCAGGTGGCCAAGAAGGCCAACAGCATCCTGGCCTGTATCAGAAATGGTGTGGCCAACAGGAGTAGGGAAGTGATCGTCCCATTGTACTTGGCACTAGTGAGGCTGCACTTTGAGTCTTGTATTCGGTTTTGGGCCCTTTACTTTGGTAAAGACATTGAGGTGCTGGGGCATGTCCAGAGAAGGGCAACAAAGCTGGTAGAGAGTCTCAAGAACAAGTCTTATGAGGAGTGGCTGGGGAAATTGGGGTTCTTTAGCCTGGAGAAAAGGAGGCTGAGGGGAGATGTTATCATTCTCTACAACTACCTGAAAGGAGGTTGTAGTGAGGTGGGTATTGATCTCTTCTCCAAAGTAACAAGTGATAGAACAAGAGGAAACGGCCTCACGTTGCACCAAGGGAGGTCTAGACTGGATATTAGGACAAATTTCTTCACTGAAAGGATTGTCAAGCACTGGAACAGGCTGCCCAGGGAAGTGATGGGGGCACTGTCCCTGGAGGTATGTGAAGGATGTGTAGATGTGGTGCTTAGGGACCTGGCATTGGCATTGATTAGTGGTTGGACGTGATGATCTTCGAGATCTTTTCCAACCTAAATGATTCTATGATGCTGTGATTCTGTGATTCACCAAACCCTTGTACATCTACTGTTAAACCAGAGCATTGTACTTAGACTGCAGTTGTAGGACTGGGGCAGAAGCTGGTGTAAAGGCACTTGCTGTAGGTGGACCAGCGCCTGAAGGTCTACCACAGGGGATTTGCCTGTGTAATAGTTGGAAATGAGCTATTTAAATAACTTTGCCCCTTTTGATCTCAGTGATGCGTGCGTGTGGGCACCTGTATTTGGGATAAAAGCTTATTTTCCTTCAATTAACTTTATATCAACATAAGCTGAATAATTAAAGGTGTGAATGAAAGGCCATGTAGTTATTTGCCTTCACTCTGGTGCAGAGGCTGCGCTAACTGGGGAGATCAGAGCACCCAGTAATGCAGATGTTAGTCCACCTGAAACCTACCTGCTCCATCTTGAAGACAAACAATTCTATGTGTAAATATCAACTGGGATCAACTAGTTTTTAATGCAGATCTGGTATTAACACTGGATTGGGCATTAGCACCAGCTGTGTGTTTGACCTTGGGCAAGGCAACATCTCTCTATCTGAATGCAGGCTTGGGGCTCAAGATGTTCTCCCCATCTTCAGGCAGAACTAGCAGCTGTCAGTGTATCCAAAAGATAAAACTGATGAATTCTCACTTTTTTTCTCCTTATTTCCAGAAATTGTGTTTCAAGTCCGTAGGGGCTATATTTTGCAGGCATTTTGTTACAGTAGGCTGCAATAGATAACTGGCCATTTCTACATCAAAATCGTGGGGAACTTTTGAGAATGATATTTGATCCGATAAAAGAGCAAAAACTTCTAAAGTGTAAAAGCTGGGGATCTTTTCCCTTTGAGAACAGACTGATGCTTGACCTGAAAAGGATGATACATCTCTAGTTCCAAGGTGCAGCTAAACTCACGGCCATGCTCAGGATTTCTTTTCCTCCCCCAGTAATCCTTTCCTGGTGCCTCAAACACAGGTACAGGAGATTAATTTGCGGAGGGCCTTAATATTTGCTCCGCGTTGCAGGGATCCGCGTTCCACGTGGGGCCAGCTTTCACTGAAGGAGACTTTGAAACCACCCAGTTCATCCCAGCATGTGCTTCAGGGCTTTTGCCGTGTGGGATTCGGGCTTGAGAGGCGGTTTTGGGAAATTCAGCGCTTGCTTTTTCTGTTAGTGGGGCTGATTTCAGATGCCGTGAGGAGCGAGGCGAAGGTTGATAACCCAGCAGCGTGGTTTAGTGCCTTCCCTCGTGCTGCCTGGCTATGCTCTTGCAAGGAGCCACAGCGTGATTACAAGGGCTGTTAAGTGCCCTTAATATTCATGCTGTTAGACAGAGCATTACTCCTGCAGGCTCTGCTGTCTGCTGCTGTTTGCAACAGCGTCGCACCGATGATTAAATCACCGATGCTGCGTTGAATAGCGTGTGAAGCCCCTCCAGCCAGGAGATTCAAAGGCAGAATTAAATCCCTCCTGCTTGCCCACCTCCTTTTCTTAGCTCTGTCTCTTAAGCGATGACATTTTTTTTAAGCAAACAAAATGCAGAGGGAATGGTCCAGAGCCGTGAAATGAGGCGGGAAATGAGCCCCTTGCAGGGAGGTTAAGAGAATAGGGCACGGGCGCTGTGAGGAAAAGGAACCAGGGGGATCAGGGGACACATGCGTGATGCAGCGCTGCTGTACACTCCTCTTTGTCTCGTGCTCTTTTCAGGCATGGATGGCAAAAGTAGCAAACTGAGTAATGTATAGATACGTATATCTATAGGTATATATACTGATACATACTTTGTGGTGCAGCAAATGGGAGAGTGGTAGGGGGTGCTACGGCAGTGATGTGGGGAGGCTTTCGAAGCTGAAGCCAGGAACTGCTTGTCCTGAAAGGGTCCCAGTCCATCCTAATCTCTTCTGGGTGCTGGGGGCAGAAGTGACTTCCCTGGTGGGTTTTTCTCTATGGATCAGTCAGTGTTGGGTTTGGAGAGGGTCCATTCCCTGCCCACACCATTGCCCCAGCTCCTGGATTTCCTTGGCTGGTGTCCAGACATTGCCATTTCCCCATCAAAACCTCATCCATTGTACATGACCTCAGCTGCTATGGAGGGGGGCTTCAGTCTGCCTTATATTTTAGGGCAAAGAGCCACAAGCCAGTGCCCTGCTTCATTCGTTTGGCTGCTCCTCATCACTCTTGGTCCCTCAAGGCTGTGTCTTCTCCCCGCTGCCTGCTTCCCTGCTCAGCCATCGGTATCACAAGTGAGTGGCTTGTCTCGGAGGTGTCCTGATGCTTAGATTGGATATTATGAAAAATTTCTTTTCCAAAAGGGTTGTCTAACATTGTAACAGGCTACCCAGGGAACTGGTAGAGTCGCCATCGCTGGAGGTATTTAAAAGATGTGTAGAAGTGGTGCTTAGGAACATGGTTTTGTGATGGACTTGGCATTGGCATTGGGTGGTGCTTGGACTCAATGATCTGAAAAGTCTTTTCTAACCTAAATGATTCTCTGATGGTGATTCCCACTTGGACCCAAAATGTGCAGTGTCTCCCTGGCTGTAAAGACTCGAATTTAGCTTAAGAGGCTGAGTGCTTTAGAAGGTGAAAGAGAAGGGTGCTGAACCAAACCCTCTCATCTGTGGGGGAATGCTGGGGGCTTTTTCGAGGCCGGTTCCTGGAGGCACTGCCGTGGCGTCAGCAGCCCCTCTTTTCTGCACTGGTATTGCCAGGGAAAAGGCTGGCACCTTCACAGCCGACTTGTTTCTGTGCCTTGCTGTCACAGGGTCTTGGTGAGAAGAGTCCTGACAGGGTGGCCATTAACGAACCTGTTGGATTAATCACTCCTCCGTCAGTTTTGGTTAGGGAGAGCATGACGGCAGGGACGCCTCGCTGGGCGCTGGCAGGAGGCTTTGCTCAGGGTTGGCCGAGCCCCCATTGATTTTTGAGCTTGTCACGCTGTTCATGAGGAGCGGGAGAGCAAACGAGGTGCTTAGCAGAAGTGCTCTGAGCTGATCCTGATAGAGCCGATTTTTCCACTGCCTGGTTAGTGGGGAAAAAAAATCATCTCGCTTAAGTCTCTTGGAGCATGCAGCATCAAATGTCTGAGCAGGACATCTGTCTGTCCCAACTTTTCTGCCTCCTCCCAGGTTTGCCACAATGAGAGAGAAGAAATTTGTGCTAGTGGTTTGTGGGGTGGTTTCCTGCCCTGTCCCTCACCCTTGTCCTGCCAGGTTCTCGTGGATGGGTCCCCGTTATGTGTCGGGTTTGATGTGTCCCTTTTTCATGCTGATCGAGGCAGTAAATTGTCTTGCTGGTGCTGTGGAGATAAATGATGGCTGTAATGTGAACTGAGAGGAAGCAGATAAAAAAAATATAAATAAAAAGAAGGGGAAGGGAAAAACTGGGAAGAAAAGTGTGTATTCATCAACGAATGGACAGTGAAATGAAATACCTACCTTGACCAAGGTCCCTTGGCACAGCAGTGTGGTCCTGGTGACAACTCAAGGTGCTGCAGTGGGACCTGCTGGGGAAGGGAAAGAGGATTCCCATGGGCAGAGCTTCACCGTCATCCCCCTGTGTTACCCCCCACCTTGCTTGGTGACAGCAACTAATGGATTGTAGAATGAGGATGAAAGCTGGTGTCCACAGCAGTGTCAGGCTGACTGGAGGGCACTGAATGGAGCTAAATCCTAGGCTAGTTTATGGTCTCGCCATCTACAGCTGCGGGGAAGGTTTGAACTGCAGTACTATTGTTTGAGTGTCTCTGCAGCTCTTAAGGTTGCAATCTCTGGATTTGCTGCCTGCCTTAGCTGAGTTTCCTTTTTATTATTATTATTGTTCAGTCTGCAGAAAAGAAGGCTCTGAGGAGACCTTACTGTGACCTTCCAGTATCTCAAGGGGGCCTACAAGAAAGCTGGTGAGGGGCTTTTTAGGATGTCGGGTAGTGACAGGACTAGAGGGAATGGATTGAAGCTAGAGATGGATCGGTTCAGATTGGACGTTAGGAAGAAGTTCTTCCCCATGAGGGTGGTGAGACACTGGCACAGGTTGCCCAGAGAGGTGGTGGAAGCCCCATCCCTGGAAGTTTTTAAGGCCGGGCCGGATGGGGCTCTGGGCAACCTGGTCTAGTGGGGGATGTCCCTGCCCATGGCAGGGGGAGTTGGAACCAGATGATCTTTAAGATCCCTTCCAACCCTGACAATTCTGTGATTATTTTTTAAAAAAAATTTAAAGTGCTTTCCTGACGGCAGAAGCCTGACAGCCCTTAAGGCTTAAGTCTTCTACTGCTTTGGCAGGCAGTAGTGGTTTCTGTGTCTCTCTGGACTCTCCAGACCATGTCCTTCAGCCCTGGCTTGTGCTTTAGGGATGGAGAAGGATGTTTGGAGCCGAGTTGGTGACATCTCCACTGGTGGGTAATTACCCACTTGGAGCTGAACGGAGCCCAGCAGCTCCTCATGGGCTACAAACCAGATGTGGGGTGGCAGTGATTTAGAGCCTCTCTCATCTGGAGGCAAACTGGTGATAATGATTCTCCTTTTTTATAGATGGGGATTTCAAGGCATAGGAAGATTTAATGGGGGGATGCTTTGTAAAATTAGGTACTTAGCTAAGTTCAGCAAAATCTTAGCCAAATTAAAACTGATCTAAATTTAGCTAAAATCATCAGAGAATTGTCATTCTTGATGGGTGAAAAAGCAGAAATTAGAGAGGAAAGTGAAGAGTTAGTAGTTCTGACGAAGTTGTAACACTGGTTCAGGAGCATGCCCCTGTCTGGAGTTTGCTGCTGGATTTTAGGCATCTCACTGGGATGGGCCCTGGGTTGGAAGAAATTAAGGGGGATAGTGGAAAGTTATCTTCAGAGAGGGAGAGGGATTTCACCGGTGGACCTCGCTAGTGCCAGGTTTCTGTGAGGCTGAGCAGTTGATGGTTGTTAGCAGGAGGATCTGATGCTTGCGTGGCCATCCTCAGCCACAGCTTTTATAAGAGGAGGAAAGAGAGATGGAAAAAAAAGAAAAAAATCTTGTGACTTGGGATGGTCTCTTGCTGGCAAAAAAAATCTCTCATAAAGAAGTTGTATGTAGGTAACCAGCATGTGGAAGTTTGCATCTTCCTGGCGTGTGTCAGAAGCAAGGTGTCTGCATGGACGGTTTGGGAATGATTTGTTTTTTGAGGTCGGGTATGGAGAAAAAACACCGCTGTTGTAGTCCTGCACCCTTGGAAATGAAATGCGAGGAAGGAGAGATAACGAAAAGCCTCTGTGGCTGCAGGAGGAGGTGAAAGAGGGTAAGATGAAATTCAATTCTGTGAGACTGGCTGTCGGCCAGGAAGCTGTGGTGAACTTCTACCGTGTGCCTCAGGATCTGTCACGACTGGGAGCACTCGGGAGCTATTTTTTCTACAGCAGAGCTACATCTTTTTGGAGATGTTAAGCTGCCAGAGACAAGACAGATCGTTGTGGATGTACAAAGGGCTCAGATAAACATTTTTCCCTTTATACCAATTTATGTTCGAAATAGTTGTAAGCCCCATGGAAAATTATTCCTGGTAGAGGACTCGGTGATGTGCTAGTGGCTTTTTGCCTTTCAGCTCTTCCCAGAGGCGGTCCCAGAGGACTAATGGGGTGTCAGTGTTAGTGGCTTGCAGCAGTCAAACCAGTCTGTGGGGGTCACCATCTCCTCCTCTTCTGCTGAGGAAGGCTGGGGAGTGGATGTCCCCGTGTGGAGCAGGAGGGACTGGAGATGTGGTTTTGTGGACTGTGCGTGCCTGACCTGGCTCTTATCCGCTCATCTATTTTCAGCCTTTGGAGCCAGCGGGGTGCGAGGTATAAAAGAAACCTGACTTGGGCTGATGCCAGGGGAAGCTTCGTGGCAGCATCTCTGCCTGCAGCAACAGGACTGGGGACCACAAAAAGGGTAACCCCCAGAGCCTGCACTGCTGGGAGGTGAGAAGGGGGTGCAGACGTGGCTTGGTGAGCAGTGCAGGGGTTTGCCAGGCATCCCCACCTCGGTTCTGGGACAGGAATTACTGTGATGCTTTCAGGAAAGTGGTCTCGAAAGAAATATCTTTGTAGAGGCAGAATTCTGAATAATCTCTCAGTTTGCAGGCTGCTCTGCTAAACTTCTGTTTTTGGAAGTGAGAAGCAGATCATGCAGTCTTCTTGCTTCCTCTAAGAAAAGAAGAAACAACCCCTGAAGGTACTCCTTGCCATTGACACAGTGGGTAGGGCGAGGAAGAAATATTTATCTTTTTTTTTTCTTCATTTGTTTTCACAAAGTATTTTATCAAGAAACATTCACCTTGGACTGCCCCAAAGCACTCGGTTTTAGTTAATGAATTTATTTCTCTCCTCTGTAAACCCTTTGCCGACAGCAGTCCCCCACCCCCCCCCCGGCTGACAGGGCAGATAGATCCCAGCACTGCAGCTTTTTTAGGGTCCCTGGGGACTAGCTCAAGCAGGGTTTTGCCGTCAGTAATGTCCTTCTGCAGGTGTGGCAGCTGCTCTTGAAGGGACGGAGATACTGGCGGGTTGTTTTGGTTCTGTAACTCCTGTGTGGGGCGTGGGGCTGGGTGTCCCATCCTGACTTTGTCCTTGGCTCCCCCTCCCTTGGGAGCACAGCGCGGTCAGGGCGGCTCTCCTGGGCGAGCACCGCTCTTGGGTTTGTGGGCTCGGTGTGAAATAGCAGTCTCTTTTAAAGCAGCCTTCTCTAGAAAAATCCCCTTGAATTTAACAAAGACTTAGAAAAGTTGTTCCTGAAATTTTTACACTGGCATATAGATATCCATAAAAGAACCCTCTTGTAAACGAAACGGAAAGGAAACCATTCATTTTAGTGTCTGTGCATTTATGGATTGATTTTTACAGAATCCTGGTAGTTTCACTGCCAGTAAATGGCACGAGAACTCTATTTCAAACCAGACAATGTCGAGGTGCAAAGGTGGGCATTAAGTACCATCCGACCTGTTGCTGGTCAGCTATAGCTCTTGCTTGTGTCCTGAGCACTGTATGACTGTAGGAACTGGGTTAGCATAAGAGGCTGGCATTACACTGTTTCGACAACCTATTAAACAGATGGGATCATTTTTGTGCAATGCTTTCTTAAAAAGCAAAGAAATACTCTCTTGTAACTGTGACTTGGTGCCCACTTTTAGAGGAAGCAATGACTTACAAACCTCTTCTTAAGTAAACAACTTATGTGCAATTAAAAAAACCAAACAAAAACGAACTATAAACCGCAGACTACTGCTCCTCCCCATAACGCAGATGATTTCTGGATTTCTTTTGCATCTTCCACTGCCAGGAGGAGGATGGAGCATCCTCTCCCTGCCCAGAGGGCTGCTACCAGCCCGGCTCTACCTCACCACTGCTGGCACGGTGGTGTGATGCAGCAACCGCCGTTTATGTTTTACCTTCGCGCAGCGTTCGAGCGGCTGACAGCCAGATGGTTTCATAAATAGCCATGTCTCCTTGGGCCGAGGATAGCTCACCTTCCAGTGTCATTACCAGCCTCTCTGAGATGGTTATGAATGAAAATATGCTATTAATGTGATTTCCATTTCCCCCACCCCATTTAAGCTCCCTGCTTTGTGCATCTCCCTCAGTTTTGGCAGCGCAGCGCTTAGATTTGCGTTGATAGGTGGTTTTGCTTTTCAGTTTCAATTCCAGCTACTTTTGGTTTTCAGAATGTGGAGACTTGACAATCAAAACCAAAACTGAGCTGCACACATTGAAGCGAGGCAGGAGAAGCACCAGGCTAATGCTTTTGGTGTTACTGGGTTTTCTAAGGGTCACTGTACAGCCCGGGGAAGAGTGGGCAAATTTGATGCTTTGAATTGACTTATAGGTACCCTGGGATGCTTTGGGGGACACCGGCAGAAACTGGTGTGCCTTGGGGTGCAGAGTAGCATCCTAGTGCTTCACAGACCCCAGAGGTGACCGACTGATGCCGCCTGACATCACATCCTCTTCCTCTGTGGTCCCGCCGCAAGTGTGGTACGTTATGGGCATATTGAAGGGGGCGTTGGTAATGCCGGCGGCTGTGATAGGAATGTGGAGACTGCTTTGAGCAACAGGCGTCACTTACGATCGAGGAAGATGCAAGCCTGTTCATGAAACATTTGCAAACCAATTAACCACAGTCCTGTTAATAACTGCTTCTGTTTGTCCCTGCCACTTGGGCTGTGCCCTTTGTGGCCAGGCAGCCCTAGGCACGTACTTCTCTCTTCTGTCCCTGTAAAGCTGA
The DNA here is from genome assembly GCA_020746105.1 of Trogon surrucura. NCBI lineage: Eukaryota > Metazoa > Chordata > Aves > Trogoniformes > Trogonidae > Trogon > Trogon surrucura. Next base: position 108,916,844 of record CM036618.1, read on the forward strand.
TGCCAGGATAAATACAAAGACAGTGCCCTGACAGAGACGAAGAATTTTTAGGATCTGTTTCAGTTAGTTTGCTGTAGGAATTGAATCCTCTCCATGACTTCCAGCAGCACTGGTAGAGATGAGAAGGTGCCCAGGGCTTAAAGCAGAGACGAGTGTGGCACGGCGAGCAGGGGGATGCTGCTTAGCCATGGGCATGTCTTTCTCCTGCTTGGGAAAAGCAAATCCATAATGCTTTACTGGACTGTTTATAAAAGACAAAACAATATATATATATATATATATGTATGTATGTGTGTTTTCCTATATATAGGTTTTCTGCAGTTGAGAGGGAGGAGGTTGTTGCCAAGATCAGCGATGCAGCTTCAGACGCTGCGTGTTATTTAGGGAGCTGATGCTGCTGGTTTTCAGCCTCCTGATCACAGACACAGAAATGTGTCTTAAAGTCGTTTCTCCTGTTTCATCTCCGTGGGCTGCCCAGGTTGCCCCTGCATAGAGGCCGACCTTGTTACAGCTGAGACTCTGTTGAGAGGATGTTACTGCAGACAGAAGAAAGAACGTTTTGGGAGGAGAGGGGTGTTGGTGGGAGAAAGGAGAGGGATGTTAGTAAAAGAGCCTGACCCTGAGCTTTTCCTCTCCCTGGGTCTTACCCTTGTGCTCTCCTCCTGCACCTGCTGCATCTTGGAGGCTCTGGAAGGAGAGAGCCATTGGGGTGGACAGCGATGCCTGACCCACAGCCCTGTGGCTCCTCTAGCCATAGCAGGCACCTTCCCTCAAGTTTTTCCTGCTTTGACATTGGGGAATAGTTTCTGGGAGCAGAGGAGCACGTGGCTGTCTTATGGGCAGCCTTGGGCTTCCCTGCCGCTCTGAGCGAGGAGCAACCCTGCTCTGTCTGGGGACCCATAAAAGCTCGGTCTGTCTCGGTGAGACGAATCAGCGCTGAGCTCTCGGAAGCGGTGCAGACACTTGGAGCTTGCCCTTTTTGCTGTCTGTAATTTATGAGTGCAGCAGAAGCCGGGAACTGCGTTTGGGATGGGTTAGTGCCAGAGCACCTTTACATTGAAGGGCTTGGCTCCTGGCAGTAACAGGATCTGGCCGTAACATCTGTAGCCTAAATTTCAGCCTGTCCTAGGGTTTCTGAGTCTGTTTAGAGCTGGGATTTTTATTTTTGCATGTGTTCTGGGGTATTTTTTCAGCTTGAATTGAACTGTACCCGAAGAGCTGCTAAGGCAGCTCCCTTAGCTCGGGGAGAGCCCAGGGATTGTGTTTATAGCACATACCCTGGTGGGTTTACATCCCGTGGAGAATTTCTAGGCTACCGTGGGCAAAACAGTCACTGTCTCTGCACTTCAGCTGCCCCATCAGGACCTGGAGAAGGGATGGAGAGCCCTGGATGAAGCTGTACAGTGCCCCAGTGGCATGGGGCAGTGCCTGAGGGAAGCTCCCCACTGCTCTGTGTTTCCCCAAATAAATATGGCCTGGGAGCATGGCAAAAGCTGCCTTTGCCACCTGCTTCACCCACTCCAAGGGTTAAAAGCAGCTTAGCAGCTCCCCGTGCTATCACGTTGTAATGAAAATTGCGCTCAAAGCAGGGCTAAAATCCCATTTCTTTTGCCCTTTAATTATTTAATTTATTTTCTATATTTAACGTGCTTGCTCTGCATGAGTCAACTGGATTTTTCTGTAATATTTTTTGCTCAAATATTTATCCGTGTTGGCAGAGGGAACATTTAAAAATGAGTCTCGCAGAACTTGCCTTAGATGCTATTGAGCTGAAGCGGTTACTCACTTCACATTTCCCAGGTGTTTTCCCTGCTGCTTCCAATACAGATAAAATGTTAAAACGACACATGAAGAAGAATTTTAATTTTATTCCTCATGTTAACACTTTCGTCTCAGAAACTAAGTGACCGGATGGGCTTAGCCTGGTGCTGGTGGCAGAGCCCCTCTCCGGTAAGTGCTGGCTGCCCATTCATAGAATCATTTAGACAAGACCTTTCAGATCATCAACTGTTAACCCAGCAGTACGAGGTCCACCACTAAACTGGGTTACCAGGCAACTTATTTACACATTGTTTAAATACTTCAGGGATGGTGACTCAACCTTTTCCCTGGGCAGCCTGTTCCAGTGCTTGGCAACACTTTTGGTGAAGGAATTTTCCCTAATACCCAACCTAAACCTCCCCTGGTGCAACTTGAGGCCATTTCCTCTTGTTCATGACAGGGAGGTTGGATTAGATGATCTCTAAGGTCCCTTCCAACCTAGGCCATTCTATGATTCTACGATTCTATCACTTGTTACTTGGGAGAAGAGATCAACACCCACCTCACTACAACCTTGTTACACGTGACTATGGAGAGCAATAAAATCTCCCCTCAGCCTCCTTTTCTCCAGACGGAACAACTCTGTTTGGCATCGCCGGTGCTGGGCAGGGGGTGAAGGATGAACCAAAGCAAGCCTGCCGGAGCTCAGCTGTGACGCTGAAAGCAGCAGAGTCCCCACCAAACACCTTGTGTTGTTTTTTTTTTGCTATGTCAGTGTGATCTACTTTGCTCCTGCAACTGGCTCCTTTTAGCAGCATGGACTCGTATTTTGGAATACCGAGGCTTTTGCTGCTTATCTTTTTGTAGATGTTTAAGTAGCAAGGCAGAGGGCAGGACTGTTGAGCAGCCTCTCCTTGGGTTTTTTCTATGCTGCTGGCGGAGGTAGGGGATACTGGGGGAGCAGAGCTGGCTCTGTAGCAAGAACTGAGGGCTGGAGCATGGTGAGCAGGTTGGTTCAGCAGTGACTGGCCAGATGCATGGAGGAAAAAGTTCATTCAGGTGTTAAGTGAGAAGATGGGAGTGTGCTGGCAGCAGCAGGGTGCTCAGAAGTGTCTCTGTACTCGTTCGCCTGTAGTTTTCCCCAGGTCTTTACTGTCAAGGCTTCAATCAGAGATGGAATATTTAGGCAGATGTGACCCAGCACCACTGCCTTTCTGAGCAACCCTTCTGTGTGTGGCTGTCACCCTGCTCCCTGGGGGCCCTGTAAGGAAACTGGGCTGTGGGAAGCAGGGGCTGAGCGTAGGAACGAGAAGCTTGTTGGGGGGAGGTTTGGGCACACACCGGTCCTTCCCACCTGGGGTGCAGAGGGAAGCTTGCTGAGGGGCTGGATGGGGACCAAAACCCTCATCCTACCCTGTGCCGCTCTGTGCCTCTCTGCTGCCTGCGTTGCCTCGGCTGGGAAATACCAACCCCTGGGCCAGCGCTGCCATGCGTGCCCTGCCCGCACTGTGCCCTGCCTGATCCTGCTTGCTGGGCAGAGAGCCCAGGAGCAGGTCAGAAGTTGGCAGAGAGGAGGAAGCCTTTTAAATAACTTGTTTCCCTTAGCATCTCTAGATTTACTTATTTCTTTTCTTTATTTTTACCCTGCTTCTCTCAGCACCACGTTCCTCAGCAGTTAGAGCTAGCTGGGCAGTATAACTGGGTACGACTACAGTGGCTGTACTTGGCCTGGGATGAGACCCCCTGCCAACACAGGGACCTGGGCAGATGTTACTGGTGCCCATCCAGGGCAGTGAGGAAGGTGCACCGCTGCGCCGTGCATCCTCCTCTGAAGCAGTAAGTGGTGTAAGAGATGACTTAGCAGGGACCATGGTGCAGCACAGACCATTAGTCTTGCTGAGTGCGGCTACGACTCTGTGTAGTGCTGCCTTTCTGTGTCTCGTTGCTGAACCATAGAGCGCTTTGCAAAGATTAATTCAGTGTGAGGCTCTTAAGTGAACATTATTGCACCTGTTTTAGAGTAGACATAAAGGCTGCTGGCAGACCAAGAGCAGAAACTGTGCCATACAGATGTTCACCAGCCTGGCTGTCACAAGCCACCAGTACTTCTGGCTGGCCTTCTTTGGTCTCAGCGCTTTTTTAGGTCCATTTTGTTGCCCTTGAGATATTGTTCCCTCCTGCGCAAAAAGCGGGGGATGCGTTCAAATGCTCGTCTGTACCTGATGATTTGAGGTTAAAACTCGCTTTGCCTCTGTAGAAGAAAAAAAATCTTGGTTTGTGTAACCAGTTATTTCTGGTGTGTCTCTCCAGGCACCGGCATTGATGTGAGCAGCAGCAGCATGTGCTGCCAGCTGCAGAGGGACCAGTCCCCTCGCTGTCTGCGCGCCCGCTTGCTGGGACATGAGAGCTGGGGCTCTACAGCTCCGTAGCTGGTAGGACCTCTGCACTGACTGCTGAGTTTTTGGGAAGGGTCCATGGAGTAGCACAGCTGCTCCTCAACGGGGCTTCTCCATCCACAGGGTATCTGCTCCCCACCCTTCCTTCCATGAGGTGTTTTGGCTTTTGCTTGCTTCTTTGTGCCTACCAAAGCCTGAACATTCCCCTGAGCCTTTTGTATCTCCATATTCTCCCCTCCATTTGAAGGCACACCATGGCTAGTGCCAAGGACTCACAAAGTGAGGGGAAGTAGAGGCACGCTTGTAGTGAGGAGTCCAGCCTCCGCTCCCCACTCCTTGTATTGTGGGGGCACTTTTCCTTTCCCCGCCTGTGAGCAGGGACCTTCACCTTCGGTAGGTACTGCACAGCTTCTGGTGGAGCTAACATGTCCAGCTGGAGCACAGTGGTCTTCGTTGAAGAGAGTTTGGAGGTCCTGGAGGTGTTGGTTATCAACTTGTTTCTGGTAGATGGGTAGGGAGGTCTTGTGTGGTGACACTTCCATGCTGCTATGGCCGACGAATGGAGCGTGTGTTGACTTGTCACCCAACTGTGCTTTGGAAGGCTGTACCCCTGCTCCAAACCCAATGCTGCCAAACCAAGAGCCAAAGGGGGGTTTATTTCTGCCTTGATTTTGAGCCCGGATGCTGGCTTGTATTGCTCTACTTGCACGGTGCCTCCTCACATAGAATCATAGAATCACAGGATTGTTTGAGTTGGAAGGGACCTTAAAGATTACCTAGTTCCAACCCCCCTGCCATGGGCAGGGACATCCCCCACTAGACCAGGTTACCCAGAGCCCCCATGATGCTTCAAGGTACATGCCAAGACTCGCTGCCTCCAGGCTTGGGTTAGTCACGATGTGAGGAATCAGGATGGAGCTGAACAGGAGCGTGCTGGGTGCCCCTAGTCGTGCTGCCTCGCCATGGTGGAGAAAACATCTTCCTGAGTCAGCCAAGGGGTTCTGGTGCAAGTGGGAGGTGCCCAAGACTTCCGTGCTGTGTTTTCATGGACTATGACTCCAAAAAGGTGCTTTTTCCGTATTGCAGTGGAATGTGTGTGTACGTCCAAGAGAGAATCAGTGCTGAACGCAGATTTTATTTTTCTCCCTGATAATAACAAGAAAGCTGTGCGCCTGGTTACTGGTTTCTGTCCAAATTCCCGTGGTCTCAGGTGTTTGGAGTTTGCTGCATCAGGTGACTTAGCAGTGGGTTTGTTTTTTTATTTTGAGTGGATATTTTTTAATTTTTAATTTTTTTTTGCTTCTAGATATGTGCAAAAATAATGATCAGATGTTACCAATATGTTAGGGAAAGGGAGAAGGGAATATTGTCCTGTATCTCTGGGCTGTGACATAGCAATGCTTTTTGCAGCAATGTCCTCCTGACTGTGAGGGCTCCAGTGATGAGCAGCAGCAGCTGTCCTCCAAATTACAGATGTGGTTTGCTACAAACCTAATTACGTCTTTCATTGTTTTTTTTGTTGTACCTTCCCTCCCTCCCCATTTTCCTTTTGCATCTCTGGTCTTTGTAGCAGTGTGGAAGCTGTGTTCATCCAAAGGTGGCGATGTGTGCCTCTCCGTGCTCTTTTTGCTGCTTCTCTTTTTGGGAAGGATCATTCTGCTGAAGCCTGTCCCTCAAGGGAAGCAGGTGGCTTTTATGATGGCAGAAAAGGGAGTCTTTGCTCCAGAAGAAGCTGTGATTCTTTCCCAGTACCATCTCCTCTCTCCCTGTGGGAATGATTTGTGTGGCAGATTTGCTCTAAAATACTGCTCAGGCTTCAGTACAAACTTTGGCCCATGTCATCCTCAGGCTGTCCCTGTTGTGTGGACCTGGCACGTCCCACAGCCCGACTCTCGTGCCCAGATGCGGCTCTGCTCAGGGTTTGCTCATGTGAGCAGCTACTCTGTGCCAGAAGGTGGCCAGACCCAGGAGATCTGCCCGTGATCAGCCCAGCCAGGCCACCCCAGCCTCTGGTCTCCCTCATCCCCGGCTAAGCCCACATCATCCCAAACCACAGCATCTTTCTTGAGGCTCTCACAGTGCCTGTGCTTGCAGCCAGCCGGCACCCACAGTCCATCCTCAACAGGCTTATTTATTTTCTAACTCATCATACTTGTCTATGATGCATTTCTCACTAGCCAGGCTTGGGTTTTCTTATTCCTATTACTGAGCTGAGATAGGAGAGAGTTGGGCTGACACATATGCTCTAAATTATGCTGCTGTATCTCTGGTGCTGTCAGTCACGTTGCTCCCAGGCTTGGGATCTCGCAGAAACTCCAGCAGCGGCTACCTAAGGATCAAAGGTTTAGATCAGTTCTTGCTGTCACAAATGTTTTATATCTAATTTCTCCTTGAGGAGAGTTGGGGGGAGGATGGGCTGGCAGCTGAGGAGTACACGCGCTCTGGAGCATCGTCGTGGTGACCCGAGTTTCATCTCCCTTCACCTGCGTGTTGAGGACGAGCTCCAGGCTACAGAAACACCTGTGTCGCTGCAAAATATGTGTGTATGTGAGAGAAGGAGGTGGATTGTATTGAAGCCTCTGTGCTTTTTCTTGATGGAATGGCATCTGACAGACAGACATCGGCGGGTCCCATGCTCCAGCTGTGCACTGAGGGTTTGCAGGATGCCCCATGGCCCACGCTGCCCCTGCCAGCTGCAGAGAACCCTCCCCTGGCTCCTCCATCCTCCTCGTGTCGGGTAGGGCAGACCCTGTGTTTTCTAGTGGTGCTTTTAAATATGTTGAAGAGGTCATACTCTGACCAAGAATTTCCCAATAGTACCAGGGTAGCTGCTTGGTGTGGTTTGGGCTGAACTGGCCCGCAGCACATCGCTGCGTGGTGTGCCTGTGCCAGGAAAGCGGGGGCTTGGGACATTTTGGTTAGTCCCCAGCAAGGGTTTTGCTCTGCTTTTCCCACTCCGAAGAGTGAGAGATGGGAAGAGGAAAAAAAAGACCTTGTGCTGGAGCTGCTCAGTGCAGGTGATGCTCCCTGGGGAGCCTCCCACCAAGCAGGAGTTTTGTGAGTTAACTGTAGAAGCGGGGAACCTGAGGCATGGCAGGGGGTGAGGCTGGGGCTTTTCCAGAGCTGGAAATCAATCACAGGAGCAGGGAGTTTTGGCATTTCTTGTCCCTGCCGTGCACCTTCCTTGGAGTGGGTTGTGCCTTCGTGCCTGCTTGGTAAAGCTCTGCTCCTCAAAAGCAGAGAAGGCAAGAGGCAAGCTGGGGGCTTCCTGAAGATGACTAAAGCCACGCATATAACTGCCTTGTGTATTTGCAATTATTTTATTTTGCTTGAATTTCTGTTTTTCTAATCTCTGCTGTTTTTTGGGTTTTTTTTCCCTGTTAGAATAAAATGAAGTAAAATAAAGGCTGGGCTTTCCCTCCCTTGAAGGCACTTTTCCCTTCGCGTTAGCACACTGCTGTTATCCATCACCCCTCGTTGCTGCTCGGTTTGGAAGGGCGGCTGCTTGGAGAAGGATAGTAGCATTAGTTTCTAAAGCTGTGTAAAGATCCCCATGGAAGCAATTACCAGATGGATTACCCCTGGCTTTGCTGCTGCAAAAAGGCCATGTTGGGTCGAGGATGCTGAGTGTATTAGCAGCACGATCCCTTCCTCGCTCGGGAGGTGCGGTTCGGATTAGCTGCCTGCTTTTTAAAGGGCTGGACACAGAGCAGGACTCTGGCTGCTGACTCCTACCCTTCCCTCCCTGCTTCCCTTTCCCCACGATGTGCTCCATCCCAGGCTGTTCTCTGGCACGTGGGACCCACAGCTCCGTAGGGAAGGGGGAGATCTTCTCTGACCTCTGAGGAGCTCAGGCTTTGTGGTTTGGTGGGAGTTTTGGCTTTTACGCAGAAGGGCAGGCAAGGCTCAGCTGGAGACCGAGTGCAGCTATGGGCTCCTAAGTACTAAATCATCTGCTGCTCCAGCTGAAGCCTGGGAAGGCTGCTTTGACCTTCATGGCTGGGAAGCAGCTCATGTCTCTCCTGAAAAGGCACACAAGTTAAACAAAACACCGTCTGTCCATGCAGCAGCATCCTTTCATTTTACCCTCCACAGGTCTGAGCTGTTCCCAATGTGTTTGACCTCTGATGATCCTGGGAGAGAGTTGAACCTTGCTCGTGTGGAGGTGACACAGGTTGCTGCCTTCGTTTTTTTCCCAATTAGTGCCCCGTGTAATTGCTGATGGCCTTTGGGGAGCAGCCTCGTGTGGCCAGCCGACAGTGGCACTGAGCAGTGCCCATGGCCGTGGAGGAGTTGCCTGTGGTGCTCTGGTTAGTGCGGCACAAAGATACTCTTTGCCATCTAGTAAGCCCAGACTGGGGTGCCAAGGGGACCCCCTCTGGCAGAGGGCAAAGGCGCTTGGGGGAACTGGCAGCGTTGAAGAATGGAGAGGGCCTGGGGGAGCTGTCGGTGTCCGACCACTGATGGGAGTGGTGGTGGGGACAATTGGCATCGGGGACAGTTGCATCAGAGGACTCGCTGTGGAGCAAAGCTGCTGCCAGACCAGCGGTTTTCCACCTTTTCTGTTTTTTTAAAACATGAAGTCTTTAAAAAAGCATTATCTCAGTGGAAGCAGAGAGTCTCTTAAAACCTATTTGGTCTTGTTTGCCATATGGAATTCCTGTTTGCAGACCCATTGGAAGAGTTCACAGGTGCCAACGAGCTTGGGCTGGCCTCACTTGTACTTTCTTGGGGGCCTCTTAGGGAGCCCAGAAAACCTCTTTTGAAGGAGGTTTGGGAAGACTGATGCAGCACGAGCAGAAGCAGTTGAGAGTTGGGCAGTTGAACTGAGAAGTCCCACAGCAGCTCAGGGGATCTACGGGCAGGGGGAGGAAGAAGTGACCAAAAATCCTCTCCATCCTCCTGCCTGGCTCCCGGCACAGACAGAGCTGGGACTTCTCTTTTCTCCAGTCAGCAGCTTGGTTTGTGCTGACCTCCTAAATATTCAGCTCATTATATGGTGTAACGTATAAATAAAACAGAAGCAGGCAGCAATATTCTCCAGGAGGATATAATCGGCTTCCTTTCCTTTTTAATTATACAGGATTTGTCTTCATGTGTCAGGCTATCCTACAGGCTAATGTATTATTTTAAAGAATTAAAGTTGGTGTTCTTAACGAGGTGCTTCTGTACGCACCTGATTCGGGGGGTCTGCGAAGGGAAAGCATCTTTCCAAGTGGGAACATGGGGGAATTTTGTAGCCGGGTGGTGTTTCTAGAGGTCAGTGGCCTGGATCCTGCACTCCTCTCTATTGTCACAGGGAGGCAGGAGGTTCCACAGGGTGGTGGAGGTGATGGGAGTCATCATGGAGAGTCTCCTTGGGATCTGGCTGGGGCGTGCAATGCTGGTGGCAGTGTCCGTTGCCTCTCACCGCATAGAGGCAGGATGGTGGCCTGATGCTACAGCCCCCGAATAGCAGCATCATCCATGCATTAAGCTCAGGTCCAGGCTGCCTGTGGGAGGTGAGGGTATATTCTAACTTGGCACCGCTGCCAGCACGGCGGATGCTTGCTGATAAGGGCGGTGTGAACTCTGAGCTGACTTGCCTTCTCATAAGGGAAGCCCTGGAAGCAGAAATTTGACCTTTCATCAAAGCAATGGATCTGTTGCCTTTCCCTTCTTGCGAGCTGGACTCCCCTGCTCCTGATTTAATTATATGAGCAAATAAATTCCCCATTTTGGTGGCTGCCCTGGCCATTCATTTTAAGATTAAAGCTTTGGTGCCCGTATGGGAAAAAACATCAATAATTCTCTGGCGGTTTTTCATGTCATTGTGTTTGGCTGGAGACTTTAGCAGATTTAAACCTCTGGAGGGTGTTATGGACCATGTATATCTTTTACCATAGATACGGAGAAGAGGGTACACAAAGAGCCGGTTCTAGCTGTGGTCAGCTTGACAATGGTCCAACTGCCCTAGCTCTGGGATGGCTTCTTGCACTGAATGAGCAGCCAGCAGCCTGTGCTGTTGCTAGTCGGGTGCAGGGATGATAAGAGGAAGGCACTGGAGAGCCTTCTGCAGAGCCTGAATCGGGTCACTTCCATCCAGGCAGTGGTTGCAGCTGTAGTTCTTGAAGGTCAATTCTTCCTCCAGTTCCTGGAGATTGTGTCTTTTCCATGGTCCCTTTCCAGCATTTGTCAGTCCTGTTGCCTGATGAAGTAGGTGTCTTAATTGTGTAAACGTGTGTGCATAACACAGAAGAGATCCAGACACTGTCCATGCGGGAGGATGGGTCAGAGGGATAGAAAAAGGACGCTGGGCACGGAGAGAGGGTTGGACTAGGTGATCTTTTGAGGTCCCTTACCACCACTGACATTCTGTGATTCTGTGAGGGCAGCAAAGGTGGTGATAGCTCAGCCTTGGCCTCAGGGCCAAGTGAAGCACTTGATGGAAGGTCCTCAGGGACTCGTGTTCCCTGCTGAGCTAGCAGAGGAGGAGGCAATGCTACGTCCTTTGAAGGTGGAGGAGAGTGCCTGTGGATGTGCACGAGCAGGGAAAGGTCATTGGCAGCGAGAAGTTTAGTGGTGAATGCTCAGAGCTTCTTCAGGGATCCCAGCTGCAGGACAGGATTTGCTGGAGAAGTACTTTGCTTTAATTAGGTATCTGCTATAATATTTTATTTGATTTCTTTTTGTTGTGTTCTTTCTTCCCCCAGGAAGTGGGATTAAAGCAGACTCAGGTCTGCAGGTCTCATTAGCGAGGCAATAAATCACATCCAAGTGGAGGTGGGAGAGGCTCGTCCTCCTTGGTTGGGGCAGGGTGAGATCCTGGCAGACATCGATCTGCTGGGCATCCTCCTCCCTAGAGGAGCTGCCACCAAGGTGCACCTACATGTTGTGTCCAGGTACCAGTACAAGAGGAAGAGGAGCTTCTTTGCGCTCAAATAGAGGAACTGGAGCTACCATTCCCTTGGGGAAGAGACTAATTAAGGACGAATGGTAGCTGAGGCCCAGAGCTACCCCTGTTTCCGGTGTGTGGTTGGTGTTAGCATGGAGCTGCACAAGGTGGCACTGAGCCAGTGAAGCACTTAAGCAAGTACTTAACGTAAAGCATTTAAACAGGGGTTTCTGTGGGCTCCTCCAAATGCCTGGAGTCACTTAAATTTGTGTTTAAATACTTGATTGGGTTTGAGGGCTGTACATTTTGGGGAAGGGGGATAAGAGAAAGGAGGTGTGGGAGGTGACCCTTCTAGGGTCTGTGCTGGTTTTCTGCTGAGTGGTACCTGATGTGCTGGAGGACGTTCTGCAGGGTGGGTGAGCAACCTGTTCAGTTTTGGGCACTACATTGTAAGAAAGATATTGAGGTGCTGGAGCGGGTCCAGAGAAGAGCAACGAAGCTGGTAAAGGGTCTGTAGAACAAGTCTTATGAGGAGTGGCTGAGGGAACTGGGGTAGTTTAGCCTGGAGGAGACTGAGGGGAGACCTTATTACTCTGTTCAGCTACCCGAAATGAGGTTGTAGTGAGGTGGGAGTTGGTCTCTTCTCCCAAGTAATAAGCAATAGGATGAGAGGAAATGACCTCAAGTTGCACCAGGGAAGGTTTAGTTTGGACATTAGGAAAAATTTCTTTACGGAAGGAGTGGTGAAGCATTGGAACAGGCTGCCCAGGGAAGCAGTGGAGTCACCATCCCTGAAAGTGTTCAAAAAATGTGTAGATGTGGCACTTCAGGACATGGTTGAGCAGTCATGGTGGTGTTGAGTTGATGGTTGGACTTGATGGTCTTAGACATCTTTTCCAACCTTAATGATTCGATGATTCTCCAGAGACCCCAGTCTGATTTTGACACCTCCATGTGCTCTTCAGACAGAACAGAGAGTGTCCCCATGGTGCTCTATCTGTCTCCCCCTTGCATCCAGGTTATAAGACCACTGGGATGCGTGGCACTGGGTGCACCAGGCTGAGCAAAGCCACTGGATGCTGAAGTGAGGAAAACCACACCAAAACTCGACTGAAGTATCTTGTACCTTGATGCTCCATCTGGGTTGTTTGAGGAGATAGGGAAGAGCATGGAGGCAGTGTGATGCTGCCCTGCTTCTTTCTCCCCTGGGGACACTGACCCTCTTAGTGCATGCACTGGCACAGGGGGACAAGGAGGGATGAGCCCTACCCTGTTTGAAGTATTATAATCCTTTCGGATGGCATTAGCTGCTCGGCCGGTTACAGCTCTATAATTGAACCTACTGCTTGCAGCAGCCCTGCGCTTCAGCGAGACGTTTAAATCTCATTTGTATAATGCCTGGTTGCAATTCTCGCTGAAAGCTTACCCTCCACCTCCCGTGCCCCCGCGCTGTGCCCAACACACACACATGCTCCAACTGTCCACAGGCAGAGAAGCAGCCAGGCAGCAATGTGCTGCATGGCATCTGAGTTTCTAGAGTTTTTGCTTGTTTATTGGGGCTTTTGCTAGGCTGATGTATTTTTTTATTTGTTATTACCCCCTTCCCTACATTTTTTTTTAATGCCTGTGTCTCAGGACGCTTGGTAGGCTCAGCAGTGAGTGCTCGATCAGGGTTTATCATAGAATCTTTTGGAATGGAAGGGACCTTTAAAGGTCATCTAGTCCAACCCCCCTGCAGTGAGCAGGGACATCTTTAACTAGATCAGGTTGCTCAGAGCTCCATCCAACCTGACCTTGAATGTCTCCAGGGATGCGTCTTCTACCACCTCTCTTCCAATCCCATTGTGTAGGAATGAGATTTTTCCAGGGAAAGCTGGGTGTGATGGGGGCCGAGGTGGAGGCACATTTGGCCCTGGCCAGACCCCCATGGGGTCATCATTGCACCTGCACAGGAAAAACCCCTTCACCTGGGCAAAGCTCTGCTGGCTGCCAAGCTGACTTGGCCTCGCTGCCCCACGAAAGGAAGCTCACGATGCTGGCCCGATTCATTTTGGTCTAATGGCAATGTTCAGCAGCCTCCAAAGGAAACCGGTTTTTATTTTAGCAAAGGCTTGAGTTCTCTATTTTAAAACAGGGCCGTGGAAGAGCAAAGTGAATCGGAGTCTGCTTTCGGCTTGTGCCGCCCACTCCTTTTATTCCTGGGCAGCTGGAGGCTGACCCTGGGGACCAGCGTGACCTGTCTGTCCCCGGTCACCGCCGGCTCCCCTTGGGCCAGACTTTTCACCTGAAATGCCCTTTCCCTCCAGGTCAAGGTGCAGCTGTAACTCGCTGGTCTCCTGCCCAGCATCCAGCCTACTCTGGCCCCCCGTGCCGGCAAGGGGTGCTGGGAACTGGCCACGGGTGCAGACAGGAGGGGCAGAGCGTCCCCTGGGGACACAGCAGCAGCCAGCTGGGTGGCTCGTTCCTCCTTCCCGCTCCAGCGATCCCTGCTGTACTGTAATCACACAATTATTATGCCATTAAAATGTCATATTCACAGAAATCCACATAAACAAGGCATTAGCAGTTGCCAGAAAATTGTAGTTTTACTGCTAATGATCTGCTCTCCCCCCTGCTGCACCACTCTTTTTTTCTTTTTAATATTATTTTTTCCCTTTTTGTTTTTGTTTGGTTGTTTCTGAGTTGTGATTTAAAAGGCAGATGACGAGTTACATCTTTGCGCTGAGAGGCTTTTGATGTCTAATGTATGGTTGCAGTGAAAATCCACCTCTGTGCTTGCTCTGGGGGTTTGCCTTCTGCCCTTCGCCAGCAAGGCAGTGGATGGTTTTGGGGGGCTGCTTTTGGCAGGTGGCTTTGGGGAGGAGCTTTTGGTGAGCTGGTGAAGCAGAAGGCTCTTGGCGAGCCCTGCGCTTGGCTGGGTGCTGGCGTGAGATGGAAGCTTCTCTCTGCAGGGAGTTTTGTCCACGTCTCTTTGCCTGGGGCATCCCTCATGTGGACATCCCTGGGAACCTCCCCAGTGTGTCAGAAGGGGCCCACTTGTTTGCCCAGAGTGGCTGGCTACCACTTGGATATTTTTTTTTTTCTCTTTCTTGTAGACTCGTTGAGTCTCTCAAACTCTTTTAAGCATTGACTGTGTTTCCTATAATTAATACCAGCCATTAAACCGCAATGTTGAAAGAGAAATTACCTAGTTCCAAGAAAAAAAAATGAGAATTTATTACTAGTACATGAGAGAAAATGAATATGAAACTTGGAGAGAGGAGCCCTGTAGAAGATAAATAGAAAGGCAAGTGGAGTATTGACTTGATCCTTTTCTAGTGCAGGGTAATTTGGCTTCTAAAGTGAGTTAGATCATAATAAATTAAATTTAGATTTCTGCACATCAGTTATTTAACTCCCAAGACAGAATTCTGGTGTGAGGAAGAAGTGATAATACATGGCAGAAATATTGTAATGAAGACCTTACCTAGTAACCTGTAACTGATGCGCTGTCCCTATGTGAGCAAAAGGGATTTCTCCTTACGCTTTAACTTTTCCCATCCTTGATCAGGCACCGAGAAACAGGCGAGTCCTTGTGTGCGAGTTCGGGACATCTCCTGCCTCCCACCGCTTACGTAGGTGGGAGCTTTTCACATGAGGCTGCTGCCTCTCTTTCCCTCGCTGCTTTGCACAGGTATTTTTGTGTAGATGTTGGTGCGTGCATGTGCCTGAGCACCCTGCATTGATTTTGGTTGCCTTTGTGGGGTAGCTTGGGATGGAACTCTGAAGAACACCCAGAAAATTTGAACAGGGGATGTGGATTGAAAGCAAATGACCAAACCCAGGTACCTGCTCCTGGCTGAGAAAGTTAACCCAATCCCTGAGCTTATTTTATGGTTCAAATAACTCTTTAATCTCTATTTGGCATTTATTTGCTCTTGATCTCAGATGTGTATTTAGCTGCCTAGTATTTAGGAACCATCCTGCTGATAGCTTTCCTCAATCCAAAAAGGAGAGTCTGGCTGAATCAAGGTGGGCTGATGTCCTTCACATGGAGTTTTCACAGAGGGTATTAGTTATTCAGTGCAGTCTAAACCAAGAGTGCAACACTTGGATGCAAGGTATGTCCAGAGGAGGATGAGAAGCAGATGCCGTGGGATAGGGCACTGGTATCCTTTTACTGCTGGGACCTCCAGTGAGAGGGTGGTAGTGGGATTAGATGGATGCTGGGGAAATGCTGTCCCAGACCTTGAAGCCTGTACCAGGAACCTCCTGCCTGCTGACCCCTGCTTCTGCTGGCCTGGCCAAGGCCTCGCTGCCCTTGCAGGACATGCAGAAGATCCATTTTTCCTGGAGCCATGGCTGCTGGTAGGAATGTGCCACTCCTCCCGCTCGAGCTTGCCTGGCTGCACCCTTCTGGCTGATCCAAGGCTATTGGGTTTGACTGACGTTATAAGTAAATATATAAATTCATTCAAGAGCCTTAAGTGCCATGTGGCCACTTTTAAAAGCCATTTCTCTTGTTACTAAGTTTGATAAAACCAACTTCCACTTTTCTTCATGGCATTAAAATTTAGGGACTGCAACTCCGCAGTGGTTGTTTTAACGATGTCTGCTGGGGTCATCATGAAATCTTTTAAACGTCAGGCTGTCGGTGGCTCTGCGATGCAATCAGCTCACTTTTCCCTGATCTTTTACTGTGGCGGTAAATCACATTTTGCAAGATGTCTTAGAGAAAACGTAAACAATATTTATCACCCTGTGTACATCGGTCCTCCGGAAAACCTGCAGGAGGGATACATACATCCTCCTCATAAACCTCCTGCTGTGACTTTACTGGTTTCCTAACTTTCTTCCAGCCTTGAATAACTTTTTCCCCATCCTGAATAACTTTCCCCAGTGGGGCTGGGGGTTTGGAGTTTTTTTCAGGTCTTCTCTCCACTGGGCAGAGTGTTGGAGGACCTCCTGAGAAGACCATGGGGTCACACCAGGAAAAGATGAATATGACCCCATATCTGGAAACCCCTACACCCCCTCAGCTTTCTGGGGGTGCTGGTGTTGCTGTGACCAAGGGTGATGTGAGGCATTGGATGGATGGAGGTGCCCAGCTTGGTCCTGCCACAGTTCGCTTGCAGGAGCCCGTGCTCCCTCCTCCCCTTCCCATGACTGGAGAAAATGCACTGCCAGATGAAAGTAAAATCAATTACGGGATAAAAATCGCCCGTTTCAAAACCTTCATTTTGTGCTATTAGCAGGCAAAATCGGCTTTGAGATGGTGTGAACTGAGGAGGGGAAGAAAAAAAAAAAGAAAAGTAGAAGAAAAGATCAATTATTGGATAAGATCACAATTTTCTTTGGGGCTGAGATGTCTGTAAATGTTTGCATCTCTCCGCGTTACACGTAGGCTGAGATCAAAGAGGCTGTGCTGCTGTAACGATGAGATGTTATCGGCGCCGCATTGTGCTGGCTGGCTCAGGCACCGAGGGATGCTTGGGTGCTTAAACCCCCCGACAGCATCCTGCTGCTGAGGAATACTTAAACTCCCTGATGGCACCAAGCTGCTTAGACCTTCCCCCTGCCGCCTCACTGATGGGTAACCCTGAAATGCAGCTTCTCCGTCCTTTTGGAGGGAGGGACCACACACGTACATGCTTGCCTGCTCTTCTTTTTGGTAGGGCTGAAGTTGGACAGAGCCCTGAGTAGCATGATCTAGTTGAGAGATGTCCCTGCCCATGACAGGGAGGTTGGATTAGATGATCTCTAATGTCCCTTCCAACCTAGACCATTCTATGAAGTCCTCAGTTGGACTCTTGTGGCAGAGATGGAGTGAAATCAGGCTGTGAGGACAACAGCCCCCTTCTTCCAGAGTCCTGTTGCTGGAGCTGGCTCTGGGGCCAGGCTACGGCTGTGGAAATGTGGGATTGTGCTTGATGGAACTGGTTTGGGCTGATGGCCCTTTCCCACCTGAAGGGTTACAGAGGCAATAGGACATGTGGTGTAAAATATCTTCGTTTTTTGTCTGGGGAGGAATTAAAATGCTAACAAGACCTTTGCGCTTTTATGTTTCCTGAGACCGTTTAGTTTGAAAGGAGGTATCCACCAGAGACCTGAATTTGGTTTCAATTAGTGATTTTAAATTCAAATTGGCAGGCCGTCTTTGACGTGCTGTTTCAAGAAGTAAGAAAAGAAACAACCATGAAGACCTAATGAGGCTCCTTGTTAGCCTGCTCTCGACGTGCTTGCCCACGCCTCAGGGCTGACCGACCTCCACTGGGGCTCGGGAGGACCTCCGTAGCGGGGTCAGGTGTCCTCCGGTCTCTCCTCTCTCTAACGGGGCTAACTTTGTGCGCGCAGGGTTCGGACGTGGACTGGGACGACCTTTGGGATCAGTTTGAAGAGCGGAGGTACCTGAGTGCCCGGAGGTGGAAGGGCGGCGAGGACCCTTACCGGCTCCATGCCTTTAACCAGCGGGAGAGCGAGAGGATTCCCAGTGACCGCGCCGTCCGCGACACCCGCCATCACAGGTTCTGCCTCCCCCCTGGTTTCTCCTGATCTTCCTCACGAAACTTCATTATTTTGGGTGCATAGTCCCGTCCTCTTCAGGGCCATGGTTTTGGGATGCTAGGTGGGTCTGGGCTGTTCACCCATGGGTGAACTTGGGATTCTTTCTTCCTGGGTTGTGTTTCTAGGATTGATTTTTTTGCTTGGCATGTCTGGAAGTCCTAAACCTATTAATTAAAACCTGTATAAATTATTCCAGGACCATAGGGAAAGAAAGGAAGGAAAAACTTTTTTATTTCTTTTTTTTTTCCCTTCAGAAAAGTAGTGAGGGTGTGAGAGCACATATCCATGATGGACGAAATCTTCACTGGTGCTGGGAACACTGCAGAGGATGCAGTGAGATGGCGCAAAGGGGATAAAGTAACCATTAAGCGCTTATTTTGCGCTGCAGAGAGAAGGGTTAATGTGGGGAATAAGCGACTATTGCTGAGTGAGAGGGAGAGGAAGGTAGGAACTTGTTGGGTTACTGGCAGCTCCAGCACCATGGCGTTCAAAAATATACTTTGGAACGCAAAGGACCTCTGGGAAGAGGCAGGAAGGATTGAAGGAGGGTTACCTTGCAAGACTGACGCTCCCTTGTTGCTGTCAGTCCGAGAAGGGCTGGGTGGGAGTTTTGGTGCAACCTTGCTTGCCATGTAACCTCTCTCCGGTCATCTCTCCAAACTCACTGGGGGAGAGCTGCCCTTCACAGCTGCAGTTTTTTGATGGTTGGTGGGATTAACCATTAGTCTGCTGGACAGACTGATACTCTAGTGTTCCACAGGTGTAGGAACTACTCCCGAAGTTCCCTCAGTGCAGTTTTCCTCCTTTTCCTCTGAGGGCACTCTGTACTCCTGGCCACCACCAGCAGTCTCCAGCTCACAGCTGGTGCAAGCCCTTCCCAAAAAGCTGTGCCTGGTGTTATATCCCAGCCTGCTGGCAGCAGCTGTCTTCTACTGCCTTCTCCTGGGAGCCCGTAGTAGGGTAAGTCCTGTGCCGGTGGGAGCTCTGTGCTGACCCCAGCTGTGGCACCTTGCTGCCCAGGCTGCACCTTGCTCCCAGGTCAGAGTGAGACAACTCTCAGCAGCCGACCCGACTCTGAATTTCCCCTGTTCCGGTCCAAATGCAGCACTTAAGCTGAAATGCTGAAACAGCACTGGTTCTCCAACCCTAAAGCAAGCCTATTTATTTACTTATTCTTTTTGTAGTAAGGACCAGATGCTCCTTTCTCCGGAGAGGAGCTGTCAGCCCTGACGGACGCCTGTTATAGCTGAGCAGAGAGCGAGTGTGCTATTCCTGGAGAGAATTAATGCCAGGGATATTAACCATCTGCCCTATTAAAAGGGAAGATCGACTTGCCTGCCCCCTCGCCGTACCCGTGCTGCACGGTGACAGCCACCTTGTTCCCGGGCGGGCGGACGCGGCGCTGAGGGCTCTTGCGAAAGAAAAGTTCTCATTAAGGAGGAAGCGAGGGCACAGCACGTGGGAGGGGCTGGGGCTAATTGCATTTGCTTCCAATTTCCTTAACCCGGTAATTGGATTCTGATTTATTGAATATGTCTGAACAATGCTGCCGATGATGCACCATTAGCCAAGCATTAGAGCAGCCACGGAGGAAATGGGGCTGCTGGGAGATCTGGGGGAGGCAGGCACTGATGGGGGGGAATGGAGGAGGGAGGAGGGTCCCGGCATGGTGGTTGACAAGGAGAAGAAGGTAAAGCATTTGCAAAACCCACTCTGTGGAAAGAAATCCTTGCTGATGTTGTCGGGGGAGCTGCCGCGTGCGACTCTCTGGCACTACCGTGCATCCGGGGAGTGGATACTCAATTGCACAGTGGAGCTGGGTGGGAAAGCATGGATGAGCACCGCCTGCTCTTGAAGCAGGGAGAAATTGTTGGTTGCTGTGCAAGAAGAATGTGAAAAGAGAGTCCAACACAGAGTTGACTAAGAGAGGTCCCTCTTGTGAAACGGACAGCAAAGTACCACAGGCCAGGCTAGCATGAGCGATGGGAAGCCCCCAGGGCTCATGCTGCGTAACCTGCTGGAGGCTGTTCTTGGAGGCTTGCTTTCAACGGCAAAACTGGCTTAGCCAGACTGGAAGTGCTCTGGCTTTCTTGTATGACAGTGAAGCCAAAAAGCTGGACCTTGATTCTGCTTCAGCTGATCTAGGGGGAAGATGGATCCTAGCATAGGCCCCACACCGAAGGGCACCAGCGTGCCAGAAGCTGTGCTGAGGGGCACCAACGTGCCAGGGGGCTATTGCCCAGCTCACACGAGAGTTGAGGAGACTTTGAAGAGGGTCTTACCTACCTCTTCAGCTCATTGTCGTGGGAAAACAGGTTCTCCTTCAGCCACTCAGCCAGATGTTGTTGCCTGAAGCAAATTGCTCTGCTCTGCACCCAGGTTTCTAGTGTGTTTGCTGCTCCATCTTTTATCCCCTCTGTATGATGCATGGCAGCACCAAGGCTCACAGTCCTGCAGACCAAGGTAATGCCCTGAGTCCAGCACCTCCTAGTCTTGATCCTAGTGCCCAGGATGTGGGAGTGCTGCTCCTTACAACCTCTCTGTGGGGTGTTTTACACTGAGATGGTTGCAGAAGATTTCTTGGAGTTTTCTTTGCTAATCCAGCCAAGCACCTGGACTTGCCAAAATAGCTGAATCTACAAAATCTGGCAAGAGCTGAGCAGCAAGCTCCTTGTCAGGAGGTCATGGAGAGGGCAAATACTTTTGGCAAGGTAGGATGTGGCACTGACAGCCCGTTGCTTAGCAATGTTTGCTGGATTGATTCTGTTTTTGAGTTGCAGTGGGTGAAACAGTTTCAGTTGGAGAGGAATCAGTACTCTGAGGAATCAGTGCTGGAGTAACCATGGTGGCTCCCCTTGCCTGTCTCTGACCAGTGCATGGATGTGAACCCATGCTTGGTTTGCAGGTGTTTTTGTGGCTTCCGTGGATCACATTGTGTCCCTTGGCCTGAGAGGTCTCACAGCTGGAGCATCGCTCCTGGTCATCTGCCTGCGTTTCACTTCCATTAGCTTTGTTCCTGGTTGCATGTTGACTAAGCCCTCAGACCACATGAAGGGATGTCTTTCTCTGGGAGAAGACCACATATGGTTCTGTGGTGGAATATCCCATCCCCACCAAGAATCAAGGTTTTAAAAAAAGAAATCCCTGTGACCACAGTAAGAGGCTGGACCCAGGTCCTAGGTGGCACATTCACATCGTGCAGAGCCAGCTCATGCCACTGGAGTGGGTGGCTAGCCCCTCTCTGCTGCGGTAGCCACACGCAATTGGGATTACCTCATCGCCACATCCCACCTTCTGCAACTCCCACCGGCAAACCGTAGGACCAAAACGGCAGCGAGTGAGTCAGTGCCAGGCACTCGCATGGAAGGAGAGGAGTTGAGGTTTCCAGTATTGCTCAGCGGCTCGGAAAGCTGACAGGGAGGATGCTTCACCCCCCAGCCAGAAGATTTTTGTCGTGATGGCTGCCGGGCTTTTTCCATCTGTGGCAGACAGCTCCTGGGGAGGCCGGTGTTCACCACGCAGTTGCTCCATATGCTGCTTGGGCTGACCTCCGCCTCCCAAACGCTCCGCTGGGTTTAATAGATGTGCAGATGCTGTCATGGCTGCCGGGCTAGGCTGGAGCCACGAGTTGTGACCGGTTCCGGCCTGAGCTGAGGTTTGTGCTCAGCAGAAAAGCAGGCAGGTGAAATCGGGGACAAAGAGAGTTGATGAGAGAGTAGTGGCTGGGCGAGAGGTAAGAGCCTCCAGCAGACTTCTCCAGCTATTGCAAATCGTGTCAGCCAGCCTCGGGCATCCTCCGCTGTCTGTTTTCCTCTGCTCATCTTGCTTTTTTTCTCTACAGCACTGACACAAGTTTGGTAGTGCTGTCTCAAGAGCTGAAAGAGCAAGGAGGCCAGCGATGGAGCCCTCTCAAATCCTGGCATGATGCAATAATTCTCCAAAGTGTTGAAGCTCCTTCCCTCTCCAAGTCCCAAGTACTTTACGTGAGGCCCTACCTATCCATCCAAGTCTGAATTTTAGAGCTGCTTTAGAGGATGTGTATTCGTGTGCGTATGTGCATGTCTGAGAGAGAGAAAGCAGCTGCTAAAAATCAAATTGTGATTTGAAACATGAGGCTGGCAGAGATACTGGCAGATGTGAAGATCAGGCTTTGCGTTGTCTGTTGAACATCCTGGCAGCCCGGCGGCCTGGTCACACCAACTTATACCTCTCCAAAAGCTCTGCCTTTGTACTCTATCCTGTTCCCTTTGTGGGGAACAACATACACGGTAAGATTTCCTCCAGGTTTCCTCACTCAAACCACAGTGCGGTGTCAGCTGGAGAGCGTCCATCGGGTGGGAGAGCTGTCGAGGGCAAGTGGCTCTGCTCGTAGGCACAGCTCATGGATGGATGGGAAGAGGTGATGCCTGTGACGTTCCCCTGAGGCAGAGCTGCTGTTTTGAGACCTCAAGGTCCAGAGAAGTCAGGATTTCAGCCCTGAAGCACTACACGCTACAGTGTTATTTTGACCCATTGGTTGCGATGTGCATCCAAAGGGTGCAGAGGCTCCATGTTCAGTGTCTTGTTGGAGCAGCTCTACTTGGGGTGGTTGAAAATACCTGACTATGCTGTGCATGGGGATGACCAGGAGGAACATGCTGTCCTGAGGGTGATCCCACCTCTGCCAGGTGTGGTACCTGTGTACACGAGCATGTGGGGCTGAGCATGCGTCTCTGCCTCTGCACACCTTCCACGTGTCCCTGTGTCCCATGTGAAGGCGTTTGGTGCACGGCACGTGGAAGCGTGTGTAGACGTCCATGTGCAGATCACATGAGGGCAGCTGTATCTCATGCAGGTTTTGAAGTGGCTCTGTTTTTGGCTGAGTCGATGATTGCATCCCAGGAGTGGCAAGCAGTGAAGTGCACTGAGAATATTGTATTATCTCCTTGGAAGTGAAGAGAAAAGTAGATTTTTGACAGCATTGCCTTTGGCTTAGAGTGTTTATGATCCCCTTAGACTTCTCACATTGCCTTGTCTTCCTTCAACTTCCTTGCCTGATAGACCAAAATCACTTTGAGATGAATCGAGGTGAACACTGGGTCTCAGCAGCAGATAGAAATGCATTTTGTGCGCCACATAGGGATTTAAGCATCTTACCTTTCTTATCTGGTTTCTTGAGAGTCCTCAAAGGAGGAACTTAATGTCTGGAGAACAATATGTGTGCGAAAAGCCCATCTTATTCCACAGGCAGGACAGAGATGGGGCTTGGCTCTGTTCTGCCATCCTCAGTGGTACCTGAGCATTAGATCTGCAGAAGCAGGTAGATCCCTGGCAGGTGGCCAGACCCACTCTGAATTCGGGGAATGGTTTGCAGGGACATTACCCAGATGGACCTTGAACATAACCGAACCTAGAGGTTTACCTGGTCTACAGCTGCTTTTCCCTTTGCTGACTCCAAACATTTCTCACTGTGGCCTCTGGATTCTAGCTGAACTAATCCAGTTTCCTGTGTAATGCAGACTAAGTCTTGAGGGATTCTGTTATTTTTAAAATTTGCTTATTCAGACAGTGTCTTGTGAATTGCTGACTCTGGATGCGCTGTGTTGTAGACCAGGGCAAGAAGTGATGAGGGTACGGGGGTGTGTGCACATGATCTTCCGGCGCCTGATGCTACTGGGTGCATCTGCTCGGGGCAGAGGGGTGGTGGGACAGCGCGGGGTTGGGACATGTCTGAGCAGAGGTACCTTGAGTGTGCTGGGGGTGGGTGGACCTGTGTCCATGAGGACGGATGGAGCTGTACAGTCTAAGATGTGAAGGAGGGAGCCAGGTGAGGAGGATGGGGAAAGAGGAGTGCTCTAATGCTGCCACATCTCTGGTCTCGACATTGGTGAAAGCTGGAGGAGGTATCCTCAGGGAGCTGTGTGTGTGCGTGCTGCTGGCTTCGCTCTGTCTTGCACCCTCTTCTTTGGGCTGGGTGTCCCTGTGTGGGTGCTCCCCCATGGGAAGTGTGTGATGCCCTGGAGAGAGGGGGCTGGGAGCTGTGGGTGGCTGGATGCAAGGGGGTACTGGTCTCTTCTTCCTTTTGAGATTTGTAATTAGCTGCTGTGTGACTGGCAGCAATATCCCAAAGAATTTTTTCTGTCCTTTGATCTGTTATTCTGACTGTTGCACTACTCTCTGGGCAGAGCCAGGGCATTTGTGATTTCATTACAAATAAGATTTATCACATTTGATCAAAGTCCTGTATGCGCCTGAGCTGTCCGTGGATCTCTTGCCTGTAGAGCGTACTCTGAAGCTGAATTAACTGGGTAAGAGAAGGTCTGGGATCTCCCTGACTTTGTTTTGTTTAGATTTAGATTCAGGTATATAAATAAAGTGCCTATCACCACATTGATAAACATTCTTTGGAACCTCAGAGGTAAGAGCAGGAGTCAGCCTGTCAGTACCTCAGCACTTCTGTTTCCAACCAATTTAAAAAAAAAAAAAAAGGAAAAGGAAAACCGTAAGACTTTGCTCTTGGACTCCTTATTTCTAATGACAGGCAAGAGCACAGCATGACCCTGCAGAAGAGCAGTTACATAAATGAACAGTGGAAAACACATTTGAGACTAAAGTGTCTCCATTAGGAAATTTTGTGATTGCTTTTGTCTCTTGGACACCAGATCCCAGGAGGTTAGTGCTCAACACTGTGTTTTTCCATCATCTCCTTAGGCTGAGATCACTGGGGATGGAGATATGAGAACAGTCCATCAAGTAGAGCAAGGGCTTGCATGTGTCTTTGGGGTAAACTAGAACCACCAGTATTGGCCACCTGTATGAGCTCCACTTATCAAAACCCACTATCTGTAGCTTTGTGCTACAATTTATACCTGCAGTCGCTTACAGTATGGACTGTTGTGTTGCTGAAGAGCTCAGGCTTTTGAATGAACCAAAGCGTGAAGGCCAAAGTGCAGTATAGAGGATGCAAACTGGAAAGGTCCCATGTGACCAAAAAATTAAGGGTGAGGTTTAGTTTGAGTAAGACTGTCCTCTAGACTACCATGCACCAGTTGTGTTGGCTTCTCAACCCCTGTCAGGCAGCTGTACCAGTATCTCATGGCTGCGATGGCTGGTTTGTTGCCCATCACTCCTGAGCCAGCACGAGCTTTAGTATGCT
This sequence comes from Trogon surrucura, assembly GCA_020746105.1. Classification (NCBI taxonomy): domain Eukaryota; kingdom Metazoa; phylum Chordata; class Aves; order Trogoniformes; family Trogonidae; genus Trogon; species Trogon surrucura. Next base: position 108,941,553 of record CM036618.1, read on the forward strand.
TGTTGATTAAACCTGACCCACATGTCGCTATAGGTGGGCCAAAATCTGAGTCTTTCACTTAAAAGAGCTCAGTTTTGCGTTTTGTAGATTCGGTCCTCACCGCACATAGTGGCATTTTGCACTTCATCTTTTGGGTGGATTTGAACTTGAAACTCCAAGGAGGTTTGAGGAACAGGTATGTCATCAATCAAAATCCAGAGAGATTGTTTTTAGGTAGGAAAGAGAACAAGGAGTATTGAGATTTGCAGTTGCTGGCAGCTAAGAGAGGAAAGCAAGACAGCTATTAATCAGACACAGGTACTTCATAAAATCATAGAATAATTCAGATTGAAAGAGACTAGAGAAAGTATAAGTAGTTGGTCAGGTGCCTCTTTCCAATAGGTGCATCTGCAGCTTCTGGAGAGCTCGTCCGAAAAGCACAACAGGTCCCTCTGAAGACTCATTGGCTGCAAACCGGGCTGGAAACATATGGTCCTGGGAAATACCTTGTGTCCAAGTCCCCGTACTGGGAATGGCTGCAGCCACTCTAACATGTGACAGCGTCTGTGACATTTTCTGCCTGATGTTTGTTGTCTGGTGGCCCATGGGCCGACTTACCAGGAGGTGGAGGGCTTGAGGAACAGGCCAACTAGACCTGATGACTTCTGAGACAGGGGCTGATGGCTTCAGGGGACAGAAGTTGATGAATGTGATGATTTTTTTCAAATAATATCCTCTTTTGAACTTTTTTTTTCTTATTAATGGGATGTGGAGAAGGAAGAGCTGATGAAAAGGCTCTACATAAAATGGGGCTATGGTGGACTTGAGTACTGGGAGAAGTCACATCTACCCTGAGATGGCTGCCCATGTCTTTGCAGGGGGCTATCCTTAGCCAATGCTGCTGGCCAGACCATCCTCCCAATGTCCACTTGTCAAGAAAAACCCTTCCTTTACTCCTCAGATGTGACAGGGCTTCTGTCACAGTCCCTGTTGGCTCTGCCAGTGCTCGTCCTGGGAGTTAATGTGTTCCTTGGACCTGACCAACATCGAAACCACCCTGCGTGACTTGTGCAGACCTCCCTGGGGAGGAGAGAGGTTGCCAAATGCTGAGAACCCAACCCAACAGATTTTACTCCGATGTCTGGGACAGCCTGTGATGCCACTCTGCCCTCCAAGCGCTGCCTGATCACTGCCTGGAGCTGGAGGTGGTGGACCAGGTCAGTCAACGTTGCCTCCTCGGCAGAGGCAGAAAGGAATCCTTACCGTCAGGCTAACCACACCCCAGCAAAAGGACGACCACCTTGTTGGCTTTAGGGGTGCTATGTCTTCCTCACCCTGTCAGCGCAGAGGCTCTGCTCAGATTTTTGGATCCCAGCTCAACTCATCCCAGGTTACGAATCATGCCCTGGAGTCACGGGCTCTGGCGCTGGACGTTTGGGGTCACAAAGGGAGCAGCATCTGAAGTGCCATGACATGGAGCAGTTTTGTATCTCAACAGGCAGGCTGAAGAGCTTTAATTAAAAATGGTGCTGGGAAGGGGTGCTGGGGCAGGGGCAAGGGGAGGCTGGTGTTTCTTCGGGAACAGGGCTGGCTGTGTCTCAATCACGGATGCTGTGGGGAAACAGCAAATGTGTTGGTGCTTATTCTGCATCAGTGGATTTGCAGTGCTGTTCCTCCCTCATCCTTTTCTTTTTCTTGAGTGAGAAGGATGAAGGAATTGAGGAGTGAGCTAGACTGTATGAAGAGCTGATGGAAACGTATAGGCGGGTGTTTTGAATGCAGGAGGATGTGTCAGTTAAGTGTCAGTTAAGTTAACTTTTTTTTTTTTCCCCTGGAGGACAGAACTAGTTATGTCTGAGAGAGCTGTGGGTTATGGCACTTCTCTGCACAGCAAGCAGAGACGATTTCTGAGCCGTGTTCTTGGCTAAAAGGTATCTGCAGGGCAAAGGGGATCAGCAGTGTGGGTACCAGGGGAGCCCGTAGGACCTTGGTGTCTTAGAGGTTGGCTACTGGCAGTGGGGGTGACTCTGGACTGTTCCAGCAAACAGCATGGTATAATACTAGGTTTCTTACCGCTGGGTTTTGTTTCTCCAAGTTGGACATTGTCCCAGCCCCACAGTGCCTTGCTGGGCAGGAAGAGCATCTGCACGGGACAAGCATCCTCCCCAGAAGGAACTGCTGGAAAGAGTCCAGCACAGGGCAGCTAGGATGATTAAGGGAGTGGGGCATCTCCCTTATGAGAAAAGACTGAGGGAGCTGGGGCTCTTTAGTTTGGAGGAGACTGAGGGGTGACCTCATTAATGTTTACAAATATCTAAAGGGTGAGTGTCACGAGGATGGAGCCAGGCTCTTCTCGGTGACAACCACTGATAGGACAAGGGGTAATGGGCTGAAACTGGAACATCAGAGGTTCCGCTTAAACTCGAGAAGAAACTTCTTCTCAGTGAGGGTGACGGAACACTGGCACAGGCTGCCCAGAGAGGTTGTGGAGTCTCCTTCTCCGGAGACATTCAAGACGTGCCTGGACACGTTCCTATGTAGCATTATCTAGGCATTCCTGCTCTGGCAGGGGGATTGGACTTGATGATCTTTCGAGGTCCCTTCCAATCCCTAACATTCTGTGATTCTGTGATTCTGTAAAGGGTCTGAAGAGCTCACTCAGAAGCAGGCACAGCCTCTAGCCCAGCTGTCCCTTCCCTGCAGAACACCCTATTTGTGGTTCAACTAAGGTTTTGCTTGCTAAAAATTGCTGGTTTAGAGAGAGAAAAAAAGCTGAAAACGGTTTCTCCCCCCGCCCCGCTCCGAGTGATAGATTTCCTTCACCTAAATTATTTTGGTTTTGTTTCCTCATGAGGCACTTTTGAATTCATTTTGGAAATTCCCCACCCACCTGTCCGTTGCAGTTTGCCAAGAAAAATGCATGCGCAAAATAGTTCTGCGCTGTTCTGAAATGACCCCTCCCTTGTCCTTTTCCAGTTCCTCCATTTACCCTGCTTGCATCCCAGCCCAGTTCTTAGCAGCTTCGTGAAGAGGTGTTGTGTGCTGTACACCACCCATGAGGACTGCTGTGCAAGCGCCAGGGAAGGACCTTCTCCTCTGCAGTCCCCATGAGCATTTGCTTTAGTGGTTGGTTCCCCCCGTGAGAACAGGTTTATTGGTGTGATGGAAGAGTTACAGGAACCCTTGGGATTTCCCTCTTGTTTTGTGGACTGGGGCATCAGAACAACGGGGGAAGAGACTGCCTTAAAACTGCTCTGGTGGTGGAGTCTGGGGAGAAAGGGCTTGAACTGGTGCTCCCGTGCCAGAGCTGTGAAGCGCTCGGCTGAGTCGCAGTGCCTTGGTCTAAAGCACCCCCTGTACCTGAGAGCATTAGAACAGGACAGGTAGAACATGTATAGCCTTTGAAGCCAGAGTTCTGCCTCTGTTAAAATTCTATAGTAGGTTAGTTTGTGTTGAGTAGTCACCGCTGGTTAGACGTACTGTTAGCCCAGAGTCGAGAAGCTGTCTATCCATCAGTACCACGTGCCTCTCTCCGGCTCCCAGTCTCTCGCTCATTCCCTTGGGAAATGGCAGAGCTAGTACTGCCCGGGCTAATTATTCCTCAAGACAGAAGAGATGTGATAAAATATTAACCTTTTTCAAAAACAGAGCCCCAGTTAATTAGCTCCACTCTTGCAACACATTCACCCGGAGATAAAAGCTCGTTCCCCAGATATCTGTCTGTGGTGTGGTGATCTTTCTGCATGTCCCTGTCACGATGGGGGACGGGGAGGGGGAGAGCTGGGAATTTAATAAAAGACAGTGACCTGCCAGTCACTGCGCCCTGAGGACAAACTGCTCCATTTCAAGGTGAGCAATGAGAGGCTGAAGCTGGAAACAGAAACGGAGCAAGTGGTGGGGTCTGCAGTGCTCCCCACACCAGGGTTATGTCTGTGCTATCAATGCCACACCTCTGGAGCCTGAATCTGGGGGCTCTGACAGTGAACAGGGCTCCATAGAGCTGAGTGAATAGCTGTGGTATGGTTCTGTAGTTCTGTAAGAAAAAGAAGATCCAGGAGATAGCAATTTCAGGATAAACCAAAAGCAAGGCTCTCAGTGAGTCTAAAAGTAGAAGTATGGGAAAACTTAGAACCAAAGGAATTTGGTTTTCTCATCCTGAAAAGGAAAAAATTTCGTTTAGATCTCAAATGTTTTTTGGCACTTCTAGTCTTCTAAAAATGACAGGCTGTATTTAAAAGCAAGTGATTTTGAGTATCAGATGAAAAGTACACACTGGGCTCCTCTGGAACAGACGATGTGCTGGAGTGGAAGTGATGCCATGACACGCATTGGCGGCTGAAGGAACCAGCGATGGGGGACATGGAATCGCTGTGGTGGTCTCTAGGCTGGGGAGAGGTCTTCTTCCCAGTGGAGGGAGGGATGAGAGTCTTTGGTAGACTAGAATTGACTGCAACTCTGAGCATGGCCCTCAGGGTGGGTTTGCCAGCACTGATCAGTTCATGGAGGTGTGAGATCTCTCCTTTAAACTCCATGTGCCTACTTCCCTGCAATGGACAGAGAGAATCTAGGGGATTTTGTAGAGAAGAGAAAGCCTTGCTTGTCTCAGTGTCCTTCACAGGGAATGATGCAGCTCTCACCTGAACCATAGCAGGGCCAACTGCTGACTTTGTGATGGACCTTACTTCATCACCAAGTGCTTCGGCATTCCCGGGGTGCCATTGATCACTCCCTGCTAGAGCCATCCTCTGCCTTTGACTGCTATAACGTATTGACCACTTGCCTTATAGTTATTACGTGCCATCGATTACTTTGATAACTTGCTCCAAGTAATTCTGACAGAATGAAGTTGTTTGTTTAACTTTCGTGCTTGTCTCGGTATTTCTATTGACCCAATATGTTTGTGTAGGCTGAAATCGAAGTCAAGTATTAGTAAGCGATGGAACTAATTCTCCGAGGCTTGCTACTATTGATAATTAAGGCCATGAGACAGTTTCTTCCATCAAACTCTTGTTTGTTTTTCAGCTGCCCAGCACCTTAAAGTCCTACTCCATCAACTGCAGCGAAAGGGCGATCACAGGCAATGTTTTGGAGCCGTTTGGTTGAATTTTTGCTCTGAGTGATGCGGATCCCTGCATGTTTAAATTTTTGCTTTGATTTTCCATGTGCTGCCAGGAACCTCTGGTCAGAAAGTGACCTCACTTAATGAATCTTTATAACTGTGGTTCTGACCCTCTGCAAAGTAATTTCAGGTTTTCCTGGCTTCTAAAGTTCTTCAATAAAGGGTTGATGGCTTTCCAGGAAGGTGCAAGGTGCCAGACTTTGCTTTTACTTTCACCAGATGAAAACTTTAGATGTCAGCCCTAGTATTGCAGTAAAACTGACATCAGAAATTTGGCCACAATTTAAAATTCTGCTGAAAACAAAGAAGGTTCTTTTTTTAGGTTTGGTTTTGTAGGTTTTTTTCACTTTTGTTGGCTCATTTTTTCTTTTTGCCTCAGTTCTGAGGAAGGAAGGGTGGGGGGAGTCAAGAAGCAAGACAGACCCTGAGTCTGTATGGAGTGCCCTAGAAGTCTGAATTATTCATGAGCTGCTTTGAAAATCAAGACACACAATCTGGTTTAACTTGTTTTTAAATGCAGACGTGCTATTCTTTCCTTCCTTTTTAGTAGGTTCTCTCTTTTTTTTTTTTTTCCTGTCCCCTTTTCCAAAGACAAAAATCCAGTGAATTTTTAACAAATTATAAATGTATCATCTCATCAGTTTTGAGGTTTGCAGGCAGCGGCACGTCATGTGCACAGAAGGTTATTTTTGCCTTCTTGCATTTTACCCATTCTTCAAATTTAGCTGTTTGATTAATTTTTTAGATATCTGTCTTGCAGCAAAAAGAAAGAAGGAGACAGACAGAGGCAGTGAGTTAGAGGAACTACTAATTGTGTGCTAGCCAAATATAGGACTGTTTCAATTTCCATAAGCGGCGTAGAAAAATGTCCTTCTTGGTCAACCCACAGTTGAGGTGAACCCTGGTTCCTGTTTGGAGGACCCTGCCCTGGTGGGCAGCTTTCATGGTAGTCGCCTGCCAAGACTTGGACCTTTAGGCAAGCACTAGTTGTGACCATCACCTTCATGGTAGCGCATCAACTTTAGAAGAACACAGAGACTGAGAAGGCCTCTTTCATCAGTGGCTGCATCTTCTCCTGCTCTTGGGAGGGCTCTTCTCTTTTGCCTGTTTTCTGGTATTTTTGCGGTCAAATGTCCTGCGGAGGGGAGAGTTGGGGACAGGTTCCTCTGGGAGTCTTATCTCCAGCCATAACCGGTGCAGTACCGCCGCAGTGTTTTCTTGATAGTTTTCCTTACACTTTTATCCACTTACATCTAGGTAAAGCCTGTTAAATAATTCCTTGTCAGCTCTGATGCTGACTACCATTGAATATTTGTTGCAGATGTGCCTCCTCACCCTCACTCAAGCCCTTGTGCACCCCCAAGTCATCTGCTCAACCAGGGCTTCATCCCTTTGGATTGCCCCCATTTCTCCCAGCACCCACTGAGGCTGCTGCATGCCATGCTGGGGGTTTTTCAGTCCCTTTTGGGGAATGCAAATCTGAGGCACATGCCAGTGCAGCACAGGGAAACCCTACCGACCTTTCACAAGGATATATTTTCACCTTGGCAAGACAAACTTTGAGCTGGCATTCCCTGCAATCATGTGGCATTGCCAGCTGACATCTGACTCCTTATCCTTTGTTCTTTTCTTTTGGCACGGCTGCTTTTCAGAATGCTCCACCTTCCTGCTTTTTCAGCCTCTCTTTGCTCTAGGTGTTTTGGTGTTTCAGTAGCACCAACCTGCCCATGGTCATGGCCAGCCCGAGGTGAATGCAACAGGGTCTGTGGCTGGTGTCACTCCCCCAGGCATAGCTCTTCCCACCATGCTACAAAGGTCACATATGTACTCTGAGCAGCGATGTTCATGCTCAGATTGTGGTGTCCTCGTGGAGTGATCAGCATCAAAGCTCTTGGCATTATGAAAGAAACCCTAGAGCTTTCTCAGTAGGTCTTTGTCGCAAATCCAACCCAAAGTGCGGGATGTGCAAACAGCCTGGCTCCGGGTGCCAGCCGGCATGCATGGTGGATGGTGGTGCTGGAGATGTGCAGCAAGGCAGGCTGTGGTCAGCTCTCCGTTTGGCAGCATCATCCTGATTGAGGGGGTGCAAAACACACCCATAGGAGGAGGAGATGCTAACGTATCTTTGGGAGACAAAGGAGGATTTTGAAGATGTCTCAAAGCTGATGAAATAGGTTGAGGTAACTTGAAGGAAGGATGGCTTGGGGAGAACCAAGAAGAACCGAGAGTGGTGATGAGAGGTGAATATCACGAAGAAGGCAGTTAACCCCTCTACGTGCTCTGGTCATGCAAATACCAAATTGTTGTATCCTGTTTATACTGTAGTGTGAGACTGACGCATTGACTGTAACGTGAATAATGCTTCTTGTATTTTCCATCTCTGGAGGACATGGAGGAATGATTTTTTTGAAAGATGCCTGCAGTCAGACACAAGTCACTGGGCTTAATGTATGGATAACTGAGAAATGCACAGATTACTGGGAAAAATGCCAGAGACCATGTTACCCAGAGGTCAGGTGAGGCAGTGCACGATACACAGTCCAGCCCAGCAGTACGAGCTCATTAGCTTCCATGCAAGTTGGCACATACATTACTGTATACCTCTAAATCACAACTGTCTAGAATCTCTATTTCTAGAGTATTTTCATGAATTTGCCTGTAATTTTGCTTCAGCTCAGAGATACAGTTTAGGCACAATAGCTTCCCTCTGGCTGAGGACTATGCCACCCTTAGAGGCTGTCCTGAGAGCTGTGACTGAGGTAATCCTGTGAGCACACAGATCCTGGGCTCTAATTTCTTCTTTCGCACTGGTGACTGTTTGCTTGCCTACAGTGAGTGGCTTCCTCACTCCCTAGGGAAGTAATTTTCATTTTCCTCTGAGGGAGTAGTTTTTCACACCTGGTTGGTTGTCAAGACTTTCTTCAGTTTCCTCTGGGGTGCTGGAGGGAGGAGCTGCAGTGACCACACCAAAGGTGCCCTGCTGCAATAGTTAGGTGAAGCAGCTCAAAGTAGAAAGGGTTAAGCTGGTTTTCGTAAGAAAGAAAAAATCATTAAAGCAAGCTCTCCATATTTTTCTTTCCTGAACTACCACCCATTTCCAGAAGTGGACTGGCTTCTGACCCTTTGGTAAGGTAGAGACATGTTTTCAGCATCTAGGAGGGCTGATTAGCTCACTTGGTTAGAGCGTGGTGCTGATAACACCAAGGTCGCGGGTTCGATCCCTGTTTGGTCCCCATGTGTTGCCTGATCTAGTTGAGAGGCTTCCCTGCCCGTGACAGGGAGGTTGGATTAGATGATCTCTATGGTCCCTTCCAGCCTAGGCTGTTCTATGATTCTATGATCTCTGGTCTTTCTCCTCCACATTTCCTTCCCGTCTGTCTCTCTGGCCGTTTGTGGCGTGACAACAAGGTCCCTGGGGCACAGTTGTTGACCGACTGGTGTGTATCCTGAGCAAAGCTGTAGAAGCTTCTCCTAGGCATGGGTGTCGGGTGACTTTGTCTAGTCCGAGGTCAGGCTGGAGCAGAGTCTTGCTCTGGTCCTGATGGACTGAGTGCCTTCAGAGGTGTGCAGCAGGCTGTCAAGATCTCTTCTTGCAGGATGGGGCTGAGCTGAGAGATTTGATGTTGATTCTTCCTTGAAGTTGCTGTGGAGATCGGTGTAATTTAGTTCACTTAGCTAAAAGGGCTTTTTAATGTTTTTCCCCTTTCTCCACCAAGTTCTCTGCTTCTGGTGGGGCATCAAAGTCTGTTACGTGCAGCTCATGGAAGTTGCATTGCCGTGACATGGCTCTTGCATGTGTCTTCACCCAAGAGAGCCATCAAGCCTGGAGAGCTAGTCAGTCTCAAGTGCTTGTAGGTTTTTCTATTGCTGGTGGTGTGAACCCATCTTGTTTCTGATGGCAGGTCCCTGTCCTCTGGGTCAGTGTGAGAGGGAGAACCCTGTGAGAGCACAGCATGGAGACCAACCCAGACTCTCTTGATTTAAATATGTGGTGACATGATAGCTCTCCCACGTGTTTCCAAGGAGAAGAGAGGAGCCAGGAGGGAGTTGAAAGATGGCTTAGCTCTGTCTGGTGCAGCTGGCTGTTGAAAATAAATATGCAGAGAGCGCTTTGGAAGTGGTGAGCTATGTTGAGGGAGAGTTTGGACTTCATGGAAAACATTAAAAATTCAAAGCATAGCTGTTGGCAGGTGATGGCCATTGAAGCAGAAAAGAGGAATGAGCAGAAGCCTGGCAGAGGAAACTGGGGAGCAGGATGAGGCTGATCATCTCCTGAAGGAAGTTAATGAGGCACAGGAGAGGGTGAGCATGAGAGGTGGGTTTCAGGAGACACGGTGCAAACTCTGTGGGCATGTGATGGCAGTTGTCAAGGAGAAAACACTCTCTGGAAGAGTCCAGAGATGGACCAGGAGGACCTGAGGAGCAGGGTCCATCAGTTCATAGCATTAGTCTTTGCCATTGTGGCACATAGCGGTGTTTCCAAGTTGGGCTTTGGTTTGGCAAGGGGCACTATGTGTTAAGTCTACCATTTTAAGTGTAAAATGGGTCGAAAAGTGCTGGGAATGTGTGTGTGTTGCCCCACCAGAAGGACCTGTAGGGATGCAGAGATGGCTGTGTGCAAAGGCCACCAGGCTGTGATGCCCCATCGCTCACCAGGAGCTCAAGGACTGAAGTGACTCAAGAAGGAAGTCTTCAGTGAGGGACTTTGGAGGCCTGTGAGGAACACTGGAGTGTCCAAAGTTTGGGGCTTTGTGGGAGAGCTTTGCAATTTGCGATGAGTGTAGGGCTCCAGCCATATGCTCCCTGTCCCCGCCAACGGGTGTGCCATGTTTTATTCCGGAGGTGTGAATGGCAGCTTGGGAACACGGAAAAGAGATGTGCTGTTACTTCCACCCTGAAGGAAGAGATTTTCCAGGCTGAGATTTTCCAGGGATGATTCTCAAGGTGTCTGCAGGCAGAATGCCCCTTTCATAACTTTCAATTATTAAATTATTTTGAATTTGAATGGGAAATTACCTTAAAACTGAGAAGTGAAACTTCCCATCAAATGAAAGCTTGACTTCTGGTTTTGCAGGAGGAAATAATAATAATTATTTCTCTGGCTGGGTGCTCCCTCTGGGATTTTTAGGGCAGGCCAGCCTAGATCCTCTCTTGTTTTGGCCCCCTAGATGCTGTGAGCTACTGGAGCAGCCCACGTTGCAGGCAGTTCAGCCTGGCAGTGTTCCTGCCAGCGCTTGCTGTGCTAAGATTGCTCTGCAGTTGTGCTGCAAAGTTTTAAAGGATGGAACTTTAAATGACTTCACCAGTGAGTTTCAACACACTGCAAATATAAGCAATGTAGTCATTACTTTCTTTTTCTTTTTTTTTTACTTTTTTTTTGAAACAATCTAAAAAAAATCCCTCAAACTTTCATTGGTTTCCTTAAAATGTTGTGGGTGTTGGTTTTGCTTTTTTTTTCCTTCTTGTTGGCAATTGGGTGACCTATGAAATACCGTAAGCAGCACAAAACGTTTATCCAGTGACAGCCTGAGGTAGCACAGGCAGCTCTTAGCGGGTTTATTTTCATTATTACAGCAATTTTAGGGCTGCATGCTGCAATTTTCACTTGCAGTGAGGTATTAAATTGAAATTACCCCAGATGTAATTGTCACACAAAATAATTCTGGACATGCTGGATTTAATGCTTTTCCAAGCTGTGGTTTTTATTACCCAGACAAGTGCCAAAAAACCACTTGTAGTCAACAACTTAAACTGAAATCTGCCTTCTGGGGAGTCAGGATGTTTAGCTGCAGTTACACTGGGGGAGGAAGGAAATAAAAAAAAAGGACCAACTGGAGGGAAGTTTGGGAAGGCTCCTGAAAGAACGGCCCAGGAGTAAAATCCCGCAAAAGGGCAAAGTCAGCGCCATGTAGGGACCTCAGATGAACCCTTGCAGGTGCAGGAGCTCAGCCTAACCCTTCTCGGGCTGTTTTTTGGGGAGACGAGTCCCATCTGATCACAGAAGCAAAGGGAGGGTGGAGATGCTGCCATGTCCCTGCCTGCTCTGTAGCAGCATCGGTCCCGTCTTTGGGACGCAATGAGCTTCGTTAGGCAGAAGTCAGAAGTGAGTCGCAGAGCCAGTCAGCACGCTCTGGAGGTGCTCGTGTGTGACATTTCAGCGTTCCCCACGTGCCTAGTTAGGCTGATCTGGTGCAGAGACATCTGGAGTTTCAAAAGCAAGTTGTTGTCACACACGAGGAGCCGTCATCGCGCCGCTGGCAGGCTCAGCCAGCCCGCAGCATCCCTGGCACTCCCACCGGTGGTGGGTGATACCGCACGCATCCACTCCAGCTTTATTTATTAGCTGCTTAACTATTGTAATAACGTAAGTAAAGTATTGATGACTTTGTATTTTCCACCCTCTTTCGTTCTTCTTCCAGAAATAGCTTCCCTTGTTTGCTCCACAGAAGCCCTCCTGATGCCACGCCGAAAGTGGGTGGAAGGACACGCATCTGGGAACAGTTAGGAGATAATGGTGTATAAATAGCACAGGGAGAGCAATTGTCGGAGGCTGTCCCTGCAGCTCAACAAAGCAAACGAGAGCTAAGCCTCGGCAACAAAGGCACCGAGCAGCAGCTTCTTTCCCCCTGTATCAGGTTGGGAAAGCTCCGTTGGAGTTGGCTACTGGATGATGCAGAGGGCCATGGTGACCCAGACAAGCATCTCAGGGCATGACCTGGTGCTGTGTAATAATTCACAAGCCCTCTGGTTTCAGCATCCCTGAGATGTAATTTTGATGAATGAGGGTGTTGTTGCACGGGGCAACGTCGCTGAAATTTCTCCTGCGTGCGGAGTGGCCGTGCAACTTTAGTGTCCTTTGAGGATGAGGCTAGAATTAGAATTGGTACAATGATGAATTTCCGGGGTTGATGATTATGCTGAAAGAACAGGGTAGTAATGAGAAATCTGCTTTGGTCAAGTTGAGGCAGGATTTGGGAAAGGTTTTGAGCGAAACAATGAGAGAAAGCAGCAACCGATTTAGCGTGAGCTTGCAAATATTTTGTCTCACCCAAAATGTCATTTTTTTCATAGAATGGTTTGAATTGGAAGGAACCTTAAGGATCTTTCTTAAGTTTGGAACTATTTCACCTATTGCATGCTCTTTCTTCCTTTTGTCTAGTTCATTTTCTAAATAACCAGAAATGAAAATTCAAAATTAAAAGATGAAAAATCTCATTAAAAAGAATATCTCAAGCATTTTGGCATTTCCGAGGTGCAAGATGCCGTGCTGATAGCATAAACCAACAATATCTGGCTACTATTACTTGCTTTCTCCTCTCCATCCCCAGCTTGATTTTTCCATCTGGTTTTACTTCACCTTGCAGATACTGTGGTCCAGAGCTTTGGGGGAGAAAACTGATAGTTTGTTGAAAGAGTGCTTGCTCATCACGATGGCTGTGAGATGGAGCTCTTCAGACTGGCCACAGGGTGCCCTCCTATCACTGCTGTGTCCTCTTATGGCTATCACAGGGCCTGGCAGGGACCTGGAAAGAGCAGCACAGGTGTAAGAGGAGTATCTGGATTCCCTGAGCTAGGAATGTACTGGCGTCAGTCTATAAAAGCCACCAATTTCATCAGCTAAAGGTCAAAGTAATTACAGAGTCTACGACGTTTCCGCCTGGGAAGGAGGCAGCAGGGACTGTGGTTGCAGTTGTGGATTTCACCTTCTGCAGGCTGGCTTGGAAAGTGTTAAATCCCAATCTGCCCTGTAGTCAGGTTGTGCCATTTAAGGCACAATGAGTAAGGAAACAATCAGTTTAGAAACAGGACTTGGCTTACCTTGCAGGTGGCTGGTGGAAATTGCTGCCTTGGGAGGTGGAAGTGAGGTGGCTTGAAGCTGGAGCTGCAGTGATGTTCTTACATCTGCCAGTGCCACCAGCCGGGTGGGTATGAGAGTTCTTGGGGCCCTGTCTCAGTTTAAGAAACAAAAAAAACCTGTCAGCATGATAACCCAATACAGCTGGAATGACACCAAAAGCCCCATGAAGCTCATAGTGCCACCAAGGCAGCACAAGACTTGCAGGTGGCCTTCTGCAAGCCAGTGCCTTACCTTTGGTGTGAAGGACTTGTTCCTGATCCCACTATGCTGATATCAGTGAGGAGCATCTTTGCCCTCACTGGTGTAAAAGAGAAGGACCTTTGTCCTTCCACTACTTGGTGGTGGTGGAGGCTGGTGGCACCAGGGAAGCAAGCTGGGAAGCAGTGGTTAGAGACAAGGGCTGCAAGCTGGGTGCCTCCTTTCTCATCTCTTCCTATTAATGACAGTTAAGCTCTTTTTGCTGCTTTAATCTTTAGTGTCTGACTTGGCAGTTTCTAGACTCGAGAAAGGATCACGCAGAAAAGCTCTTATTTTTCTTTTTTCCTTTTTTAAATAGTGGCTAGAGGACTCTCTACTGATGGACTCTGCCTGCGTTAACAAAGTGAGCTCCCTCTTGGAGTTCCAGTGCCTGAACAGTCTTTTCCTCTTTCTCCCTCTCCAGATGTACAACTCTGCGCTATCGCCAGGACCTCCCGCCAACCAGCGTCATCATCACCTTCCACAACGAGGCCAGGTCGACCCTGCTAAGGACAATTCGGAGGTAGGAGCTCCTGGTTTGCTGGAGGTGCTTTTATTTATAAACACCCTTAAAGTAAGGATGAGTGGGCTAGAGGGTTTTGTGGATAAAGGCAGAATCTGTTCGCACTTGATACAGTGACAGGGCTGGACCTACCAGCTACAGTCTCAAATGATTACTGGGAGAAATTAGCGTGGAAGTTGGTCTCTGAGAAGTAGGTTTTACTGTGGGATGCTCAGGAAAGTAAGTAGCTTTTCAGGGTCTATCTAGCACGGGGCGCTCTTGGGGAAGCGGCAGAAGATTAGACAGAGTCTGGGATAAGAGGTTTTATATCCAGCTGGGTATCAGTGCTCATCTGTGTTTTGTCCTAGTCCTCTAGGGACAGCGATTATTCTGCAGATGCCTGCTCCAGTCCTGCTGTTTGAGCTTCTCCAGTGACCATGTCGAGTGCCAAAAAGGCTTGCTAATTGAGAAGCCCTAATGGTGCACATGCAGACTAAATTTTCAAGGATGGTTTCTGTACTCCTCTGGGTACACAGTGGAGCGCTCCGGGCATGTGGCCATTCCTTCATTTGTCCGTTTGTTCTTGGCTGTGTTTTGCTGTAGTGGATAGACTGAAGGCTTTGTTTTCATTGCAGGTTTTTGAAATCAGCTTTTTAATCCCAATATGTGCCTTGAATCGGCAAGTTCTCTTGTAGGAAGATTTAGTGACCTTCTGAGGGGATGGGGAGGGATATCTGTCTCCAGGTCTCAGCTGGTGGAGTCCTCTGTAGTGAGCTTGGGTGTGCGCTCTGCTCTGTGCCAGTAATAAGTGTTTTGCAGATGTATGTCATGTATGTATAGGGAAGGCCTGTGCTCTGCTGCAAGCCTTATCAGTTAAAGCCTAGTGTCCCCAGGGAAGCCTTGCCATCATTAATACTGGTCAGTCTGGGGTTGCTGCTCGGGGAGAAGCTTCAGCTGTGCCCTCTTCACCGTCACGTCCCTGCTGAGCTTTTCTCTGAAAACAGCATCCTTCCTCAGGTGAACGCGCCCAGTGCCACAAGTGAGTTTGACAGTCCTGAAATTGAATTCCTGCTTTGCTTTATGGTTTCATGCCCAATCCCATCTCCTTCACTTCACTCTTAATAAACTATCACCGCTTTCTCTCTCTATGGTGCATGGATTTTGGGTGTGCATAGCACTGACACATGGTGCTATGTACCAACTCCTTGATCCTGGACCCTCTCTTTTACCTTTATGGTGCCTTGCATAGGTTTACCATTCTCCAGAACCCATCATAACAGAGGTGTCAAGGCAAAGCCAAGTGCAGTCCTCTAGCCCCTGAGATACAGGATGCTTGTAACATGTAAAGTGCAGGGATGGACTTTAATCTCATTTCTCCCCATAGCTTGGCGCTTGACTCTCCTGGCAGGTATGATCATGAGTGATGTTGTCACATGAGATATGTTAGACCCATGATATGGCTGTTATGCCTGGATCCCTCACGTCTAGGTCCGTTCCAGCCTAGGCGATTCTATGATTCTATGATCTAGTGTCATTAGAGAACTGTTCATTGCAATGATGACAAGGTTAGAAATACAGGTAGTTTGAATTTTTTCTTCTTCCCCTAGGATATTGTCGTCTAAACTTTCTGATTTCCAGCTACAAAAAAGCTTTATTGCTTGTTCCTCTTCTTTTCTTTGCTTGACTTGGTTAGTTGGCTTTACTGCCTTCCTTACCTGGTTGCACGTGATTTCTAGCACAGCTTTGCTCCCATGCACTGCTCCTTTTCACTCATGTGCCTCAGCAATTCCAGTGCTCATGTTTTGTCTCTAGGGCCCTTTCTGATCCCCCTTTCCTGTAGGCTGATCTCCAAGCGGTGCCAGAGCCTCACACAGCTGCACTGCAGAGACAAGCCCGGGCGATGAGGAACCGAGATAACAGCCTCGGGTTCTCATCTTCCATGCCTCTCCCTGGGCTGAGATCCAGAGCTCTGACCCTCCTTTTTCTGGCCTCCTGGCATCAGGGTTCACCATTTTCCCTCCTGGATGTAGTGCTTAGATGCTTGTTTTGATCTGTCCAGCCCTAGGGGTACCGGCTCTTGGTGGCAAGCTGTGCTGGTGATGTGGCTGTGGCTCTGTTCCTCTCTGACTGTGATTGTACACCTCCCTGCCCATTTTTGTACCCAGCTGAGAGCTTGTCTGCCTCTTCAGCCTCCATAGGTTAATTTGCTGTGCTTTCTGACTGCTCTGGCTTTTTTCCCCCTTGCTTGGCAAATGCTTAGTTTAATTAGATCTTCCAGATAACTCCATCCCATGGTGGCTGTAACAATATGGATCATTTTCCATGGCCATTCAAAGCAAACTCTTTCCTCCTGACTCTGCTTTGTGCCTTTTGGAGCAGTCTCTGGCCAAGTGTCTCCAAGCACTGTGAGCTCGGCTGTGAGTAAAATGGGCACCACTTCTAACTCTTCTCCCCAGTTCATCTCCACAGTGCACTCTTGGTATAACCTGGGTGACACATGGACAGACTGAGGAACACAGGCATGATTTGCCTGTGGGTAGTGGAAGCTTTTCTGACTGCAAACCTGGTTTCCTGAGTTCCAGCAAGTTGGGTTTTCCGGCCCTGTGACAGGTCCTGCACTTCAGCCACAACAACCCCCAGCAGCGCTACAGGCTTGGGCAGCAGTGGCTGGAGAGCTGCCAGGCAGAGAGGGACCTGGGGGTGTTAATAGATGGCCGGTTGAACGTGAGCCAGCAGAGTGCCCAGGGGGACAAGAAGGCCAATGGCATCCTGGCCTGTATCAGAAAAAGTGTAGTGAGCAGGAGCAGGGAGGTGATCATGCCCCTCTATTCAGCTTTAGTGAGACCTCACCTCGAGTACTGTGTCCAGTTTTGGGCCCTTCACTACAAGAGGGACATTGAGGTGCTGGAGAGGGTACAGAGGTGGCTGCAAAGCTGGTAAAGGGCTTAGAACACAAGTCATATGAGGAAAGGCTGAGGGATCTGGGGCTGTTTAGCCTAGAGAAGAGGAGATTGAGGGGAGACCTCATTGCTCTCTACAGCTACCTGAAGGGAGGTTGTAGTGAGGCGCAAGTTGGTCTGTTGTCCCTAGTGGAGAGTGATAGGACGAGGGGAAATGGATTTAAATTGTGCCAGGGGAGGTTCAGGTTAGATATAAGGAAGAATTTCTATACTGAAAGGATTGTCAGGCATTGGAACAGGCTGCCCAGGGTGGTGGTTGAGTCACTGTCCCTGGAGATGTTTAAGAGATGACTAGATGTTGCGTTGGGGGACATAGTTTAGTAGGTTGATAGGGCTGGGACAAAGGCTGGACTCGATGATCTTCGAGGTCTCTTCCAGCTGAAAGTATTCTATGATTCTGTGATTCTAAAATGAATGTTCTCAGTTAACTGCCATGGCAGGAGCAAGAAACAGGGCAAAGAGAAGTTGCTTGACTTGTCCAAAGCATGTATCCCCAAAAGGAGCACTTCTCACGGGACCCCACGTAAACATGGAGGAGCAGCAGGGGAGAATGCTGCTGAAGGCTCCCTCTAGCAGAGGAGGAAATCAGCTCGGGCAGAAGGGACTATATATACATGATGAGCAGGAGGGATTTTGCTCTTCCTGTGCTTTTCCCAGGTGTTTGAGAGCTTTAATGCTCACCGAGTGCTGAGGCTGAGCCGTGTTGCGAGCTCAGCATATTGTGTGTGGCTTTTGGTGAGGATATATGTGCTCTGACCCACGAAGCAGAGGCACCGACACGTGGCCTCCGCAGCACGCCTGATGCAAGTCATGTTGTAAGCATTTGGGATAGTTCATTTATGAACGATTTGTGTCGTCAGAACTATTGAGAAAAAGCTAGTGGACTGTGTTGAATAATGAATTAATTTAAAAATTTCATGATCTTTTCTCTGACCATTTGCCAGCTGGAAGAAAATGGGGGGGGAAGCTAAATTAATTGAATGCCCAATTCTCTGTAAATTATGTGGTCAGCGTTTATAAACGCCTGTGTAACTGTGATTGTGAATACATACAAGTGCCCAGGTAGTAGGAAATGGGTGTCATGAGAAAGGGAAATAGAGAAAGGGAGAAGAGGCCAGAAAGGAGGAGATGGTGAATAGCAAAGTAGCTCTTGAGATTTTTAATTTTATTTTTTTTTTACTGTGCAGACAGTGGAAAAAACTGCCATTGGGTTGTTGTTTCAGCCACTCACTTTTTGAATGACCTTGGGCAAATTTGCTATCCTGCTGTGGTTTGGTTCCACATATTTCAAGCTCTAAGGCTCCGTACCTTAAAGATGGTGAGAGTCACCAACAGTATGGAGATGGGACTGTGTGAGTAAATCCAAGGAGGAAAGACAGGGGCAAGGGAGAGAATAAGCAATACAGAGGCATTTAAGAAAACAAACAAACAAACCCCGAATTTCTTCTTTGCTATGTTTCCATCCTGTGCTAGCCTGGGTTTTGGAAGGGAATCCAGCTCATGGCCCGGCTCCTCCAGTGGAAGAGCTTAAGGATGTCCCCAAGGCCACAACAGTCACTGGAGGGGAAAGAGCAGCATGGCTGGGAAAGAAAATGTGCTTTTTCGTCACCTGGGGCTGGGCTGGGTGCTGGGACTCTCACCAGCGGTGGGTATTAGTGCCTCCTCACCATGTAACCCCATGTGGTTAAGGGGACCTACTCCATGGCTTGCTTATGAGAATATCATCCCCTTTATTTTGCTGTCCCTCCTCTGCAGGCATCAGCATGTTCACATGCTGAAATGTGGCTGGTGCTGGGGTACCAGTTGTGTTTTCGGGGTTCAGTGTGGTGTGGCATCCAATGCTGAGGTCCACAAGGAGCAAGGCTTGGTGCGTGCCCCATCTCTGGGAGTGAAACGCTGCCTGCCCTGGAGGCAGGGCTGGGGGAGGCAGACCTGCAGGCAGCCTGGTGATGCTCAGCTCCTGGACCATCAGAGACCACCACTATGCTGTGACTTTCTCCAGCAGGGCAATTTTGGGAGTTTGATGGTCAAGCCCAGGCTGCTTGGGAGAGGAGGGTGGGAGGCTGTTGTGCTGGCAACCTGATGGGCAGAGGGTGAGATAGTCCCGTTTACTCTGATGAATGGTCTTTGTTTATTCATTCTGCAAACTTCCAGATGCGAAGCTCGGAACTGGAATAAGGAGGTTTAATTACTTACCTCTCGCTGACAAACCAAAACACATTCTTGGACAGAAGTCCTGATGTGAGTGCTATGAGTACCACATCAAATATTTAGATCATTAATTAGTGGGGAGAGAATATCATGCCTTTCATTTTCCAGTGCTTGTAAGTAAGAGAAGCAATACCCTGGACAGCCAGTGCCTCACACCTTCCCCTGGTGCCGCTACCTTCTCTACACCCAGACACGTCTGAGACAGGGAAATGACAAAGCCACACGCCTCCTTCCTTAGGCAGCAGCGGCGCCATATAGAGTCTGTGCCATCACTGAAACGAGCCTGATTAAAGAAGCAAAAACAAGCCAGGTGTTGCGCAGAAACTGTATAATTAGCACTTTGTGCTGACTATTTTTTTTATTTTCTTTTTTTCTGCTTTTTGCTTAAACCCTGGACTTTTCTTTTTTTTTTCTTAATTTGCTAATCATCTCTCACGGTGACTAAGTACACAGCCCTCCATGCGCTTTTACCTTTTGATGTTAACATAAGAGAACTCTTGAATTTCAAAGAGCTTGGTGGGTATTTGAAAGAATAAAATGCGAAAGCTGCAGTGTAATCAAAGCTCATTATGGTTATTCTTGTTGTGATGTCTCTCTTCCTATATAATTAGCCATTTTGGGTTGTTGGAGCCGTTCATTTTGGCGGGCATTTTCTCTTCGTGCTCTCAGTCTGATTGCGGTAATTGTGACCCTTGGCCCTTTTGACGCTGTTATATTCGCAAAGGTGTGTGATTTTTTGCTCCTAAACAAGTCCCAATATGTTGCCATGAAGAGAATTAGTGGGCTCATGAGTTCCCAAGGATCGATGTCTGCAGTCACGTCCCTAAAGCAACTGGTAGTCTGGACGATGACCAAAATCATACCAACCTTCGGTCAGAAGTTCTGAACTCCTTCCTGCAAATATTTTCCGTGTCTTACATGTCAGGATGAGTTTTGCAGTAGTATTTGTTTGGACATGAAATTGCTGGATCCAGTGCTTATCTCTGCGTAGGTGGAAAAGGATCCCAACAAATTGTTGAGGAGGATGAAGGAAAGACCTTACGATGAAAATTTAAGGTGAGTTTCTCCATGGTTACATCTGCATAACGTCTGCTAGATCCATTGAAACAGAGAAAATTTCAGCATTAACTTTTCAAGATAATTCAGCAGTGAATCTGTTCTTTTGGTGTTGAATAAGCGTAAGCACTTTCTGAACTGGGGCAAGAGTTCATTTTGATGGTAGCAGGTCTTTTGTCAATTTAAGGGAGAAAGTGTTGTGATCTCTGGCTCAACAGAACTTAAAAGCTGTTTTGATTTGTTAAAATACGCCCATCACTGCAGTATATCTACCTATCTTTGATTTCAGGGAAAAAAATCTATAAATAACCGAGAGACTTCAAAGCACTATAATATTAATTGTCTTCTGATTTTACCCGTGTCAAAGGAAAAAAAGCCATGCACATACATAAAGGAAGACAAGAAAGTATAAAAAAAAATCAAAGCTGAGCAAAGGCACAAGTAATAGAAAAGCTGGCTTTGAATCTTTGAAAGTGCTTTTGTAGTCTATCTGTTTTTTGAAAAAAATAAATCACTGTAATGTCGAAAGCGTGCAGGATTCGCTGCTCATTTGCCATCTTCCCCGAGGAACACTGCAGGAGGGGTGTTTATAACCTCCTGTGTTTCCAGCAGCATGGGTGTGTTATTGTGTGATCAATAGTACACGGGTAGAAAACGCGTTGGAGACGTGAATTTGGCTTTGAAGAATTTTTGGCAAAGAGCTGTTGCGCTTGCTCTCGGCTGCAGTTGTGGCGTTGCGGCCTTGGCCGTGGATCTCTTTGTGCCTGCATCAGGTGGCCCTTAGCTTGGTGGCACTCTTGTGGGTGTCTGTGCACAGATTTGCAAGGGCCATGATGAGCTCAAAGCCCACTGAAATCAGTGGACATCAGAGCTGTGGTGGACCTGGTCTTTGGACCACCCTCACCAGGGCTTTGTTCATTTGGCATTTGGGAGTGTCGCGCAATGGGAGAGGGCCATGATGATGTGGGTTCGGGCTGGTGGTGCCAGGGGATGCTGCATCACCCGCAGAGGGGTCTGTCATTAACCCCACAGAGGAATGATGATTCATGGAGCCAGAGCCAGTCCTTGGAGACATCCCTCCCTCATCAGTATGACTGGTGAACCCTCTGCATTCCACAGATGGCCATTGTTGGCATTCAGGGGACACTAACCCTGATTTACGAGGTGGCGAGCTGAGGCACAGAGGTGGCAGCAAACTACTTGACTTGGGAACAGCAGGAGCCTGTAGCTGAACCCTGCAATCTCCCCAGCCCAACACCTTGAGAACAATCTGTGCTGGATTTTCTTCCCTAAGAAGTGCCCTGAGGGGAATTCGTCTGAGGCACTGAGTCCCACTGTGAGCCTGAGTCTACGTCTACAGCCCAGTGCAGAGGTTCTGATTGAGTTATTCTTGCTGGTACCAGCAAACACAGAATCGGTCCCTTTGTGACCACCTTCCTGTAGAGTTAAGCCCTGCATTGCCCTTCTGGCAGCCAAATCTGTAGGGGAGATTGGGCAGAGGCAGGCTTTGAATATTCACGTTGCCCGCTGCCTCCCCCCTTTCCCCGCTCTCGGCGGGTTATTTATTTATTTTACTGGCTTTTTTACAAGTCTGCTTCTTTCCTGCAGGTTTCACCAAGTTAGGTTTCCAGGCAATCAGCGCTTGTTAAATATTCCACTGAGCATGATATTGCTCTCCTGTCTCTCTGTACTGACGCTCAGCTGCGGTAATTTGCTGAACTCAGCTCTCGCATATGGGGATTTTTTAAAAATAACAAACCTATTAATAATAATAATTAAAAAACACTTGACAGGTGGGAACAGCACATCTAAATTGCTCTGTGTGCCCCAGCAGGAGGAGGGGCTTTCAGCCACTTTTTCTAATACTTTGTGCAGGCTGCGGGTGTTGGTGAGACGATGTCTAAGCCAGCTCGGTGCGATCCCTAGTGATGCCAGAGTGATGCCACAGCAACTCATGAACTCCCACCGTGACTGTTGCTTAGGGGGCAGAGGCTTTTTCTCCCTCCCCATGCCAACCTTAACACGCAAGGCGACTAAAAGGTCGGGGGGGAACATGGCTTTTGCCAAGATCCTGAAACTGGAGGAGGCAGGGATTGTGCTTC
Organism: Trogon surrucura; assembly: GCA_020746105.1. Taxonomy (NCBI): domain Eukaryota; kingdom Metazoa; phylum Chordata; class Aves; order Trogoniformes; family Trogonidae; genus Trogon; species Trogon surrucura. The sequence continues at coordinate 108,963,577 of CM036618.1, forward strand.
CAGGGAACGCAATTCTTGAAAGTGATTTTTGAGGAGTTCCGTAAAGGAGTTATCGGCCTTACCCACTCTGGTCTGAGATAAGCCCCCCTTTTTTTTTCAGGATTTCTGCTCAAAAAAACCTCACCTCACTAAATACGGAGGGAAGATCCTTTTCAAGCACCTGCTTTGGGATATCTGGTTCTCCTTTGGAAAAAAATCTGACTCAACTCCTTCTCTCTGGAGGGTTGTAATTCCAGCACCTGGTGGGGTGGGAGTACACCAGCGCAGGCAGCAGCCACCTGTTAATAAGCGTAGATATCCCAAGCCCTCCTGGGTAGGGTGGGTTTGCAGTTTCTCATCAGGAAAATTTATTCAGAGCAATGCAGCCCTTTGGCTGAATGTCCTCAGGTATCCAGGTGTGATACCGTGAGATGACTCTGGATTCTCACCATCTGGGCTGGAGACTCCCAAGCACCCAGGTCTCTCAGGGATTCTGCCCTTTGGAGCCCTCTTGACTGGGGTTTGGGCTAAGGATGCAGTTTTCCAGACTTCCAGGCTTTTTACCAGAGCTTTGGGAGCCTGAGAGACCGGAGAAACCTGTCAGTAAGAATCTGGAGGCATCAGAGGCTTTGAAGTTGTTAGCCTGTGTTGTGTCTGGTCTATTATGCCAGTGAGAGGTTTAAAGTTTTGGGGGTTTTTTAACCTAGACCAGAAGACAGACTCGGGTGTGAAATTCGTTTGGTTTTTTTTTAAATCCTGTGTGACAAAGGAACCATGCTCAGCATGGAGGCAAAGAAGTTTAAATGCTGGAAAAGCTCGTACAACCCAAGTGGCATTATCGAAGCCCAAGTCAAGCACTTAGGAGATTTTTGGGATGTCCTAGGGTTTCTGCCTCAAGAAGTCAACCTTGCCCCTTTGCTGGGGCAGGATTTTAAGCACCTGTAATTCTGCTGTCCTCTGCACCATGCGAGAAAAGGGAAGAACAGGTCTGGACTTTTTAATAATAATAGCAATAATAATAATAATAATAATAAAAGCCCTTGGTGGCATAATTAAGGGAAAATTGCAGCTTTCAGCGACATTTCTCAGTGTCTGTCCACCTGGAGGGAGCTGTGAACCACATCCTTCAGCTTCTCTCTTTCATTAACTAGGCAGGCTCCAACCCTGCTCTTATCCTCTCAGCAGTGTCTGAAACACAATCAGCTCATGGATAAAAAACAGGAGCTGTCCTGCCACGGCTGTGAGCTCTGTAAAGATGGGTTTGAGCTGCGTAATTTTCTCTGTGTTGGCCCTGCTGTTGGTGAACACTGCATCATTAGCCCTGGGAGAGGTGGTGGAGTGAAGACAGCTTTGCCCTAAGCCGGGCTAGAAAACATGATGCAATGTGTGTGTTGCTGAAAAGCTGTTCTCTCCTGGCTTTATGTGGCTCTGCTCTTACTCTTAAAAGTGGTAAGGGTGAATCTCAGCTGTTTCTCAGGAATACCGGGCGCTTGGCTCTTAGATCAGCCTACAGGGAGCTGATAGCCAGGCACTGGAGGCTACTGGGGGGAAGGTGGGGGTAGTTTCTTGGTCTTATCTTATATATCCTATCTGGAAATCCAAGCCTGGTCTTCTGTGCTTTTTCGGGGATTGGTTCCTAGGCTTTCCCGCCCTGTTTTCTGGGTTGTTGAATTGGTCAAGCACTGTCATGGATTTTCTCTCTTCATTCTTTAGTGTGCTGAACCGCACCCCAGTGCGCCTCGTCCATGAAATCATACTAGTGGATGACTTCAGTGATGATCGTAAGTGACCATTTCTATGTTAAAAGCAGGGGCCAAACTGAAAGAGCCTGTGAGAGCCAGTGATTTATGCAGAGAGGGGGGAGGAGTTTGTTAAAGTGGAGGGAAATTTAAAGATCTGTAGTGTGAAGAGCAAATTCCTCTGTGCCAAGTTTGTTTCACCAAGTGGACAATCCAATTTCCAAATGATCAAACCTCTTCTCTTGAAAGTAAGAGAAGAAAAGCACATGGCAAATATTTTCTAGACCCAGTAGACATGAACCCAATCCTTACCTCGTCGTATTCTGCCGCAGATGTGGTGTGTTTAATCCAGCTTTCAGCTGCAGCCAGGAGCAATTCTGGGTTGACACCACTGGAATTACACAGGATAATAACAGTCTGACCCTCCTGAAGCAAGTCTTGATTGATTTTCATTTTTTTCCCCACACCCACCCTCTTTTTTACCCATATAAAGAGGAATTCCTGCATGCCTTGCCTATTCCTGAGATGTACTATAAATACTGCTGTACACCACAAACGGTCCATGTCCTCCTACCATTCTCTCCCAGTTCATAACATAACTCGAGTGAAATCAATAGGTCTGATCTCTAGCAGAAGTAAGTCCTGGGCACTACCAGGGAACCACCCCAGCTGGAGACCTTGCTCAGTGATGTGGGTGAGTGGAAAATTTGTGTGCTGGAGCAAATGCTAAAAAAGACTGTCTCAGGCATAAAAAAAAGATGATAAAATAGACCTAGGCTGAGTGGTCTGTGGCACTTACGTTTCAAGGAGCTGCAAAATGTAGCCATTTACTAGGAAATGTGAAAACAAAGCCAGAGAGGTTTAAAAAAAGAAAGAAAAAAAGGATCTATGCTTTGCTCTCAGTTGTTATAAATAGACACTGCCTTGCAGAGCATTAGGGACAGATTTCACATGAGACCCAATTCTCGGCGTTGCCTCCCTGGGGAGTCTCTGAAGCCAGGGGAAAGGGTTGCAGTGATTGCGGTGAGCTTTGGAGTGACTCCAGCCCATGGGAGGCCAGGCTGGGCAAGCCTGGGGACAGGTGGAGCCAGGGAAATGGAGAAAAGGAGCAGGGGCAAGGACGGAAGCTGCCCTGGCACGCAGGGGAGCAGTCGCTTTGAAGGGCGGAGGAAGCAAATGCTGGGATTTGGTTTAAACAGGCAAAGTGCTTGCCTTCCTGAAAGAGGAAAGGTTTGTAGAAATGCGGGTCTCCTCTCACAGCACGCCCGATGACATGAGCCTTGGAGAAGGAGCCGGGCTGGGTTTGAATTCTTCTTGTTCCTGGGTCACCGGAGGGGAGCTTGTTTCCTCCCTAACTTGGAGCAGCCCCTTGGCTACTCGAAATCAGTGCTTCTCAGCTGTCTTACATCTCCTTTCCTGTGCTAGTCTGAGCCTGCTGGCATCTACTCTGCATGCATTTACATAAAATACATGTATTTACATAATACGCTATACACACGTGGTCAGTTTTCTCCCTGCAACCCACCCCAAGCAATTGGTGCTTTTATCTTGTGCCTGGCTGTGTCTCGTTTCTCACCTCTCCTTGTCCACTGACCTTTTATTCACTGGGAAGCAGTCGTTCTGCACATGGGCTCCAGCTCCTCCCAACAGAATTCCGCCGCAGGTCTGTAGCCAGCCCCTGGCACTTCTGCTGCTTTGTTGCGTGCAGGCCAGTGCAGCTCTGTAACCCAGTTGGTAGGGATATGGGTACAGTGATGTCTTGTCAGCAGAGGCTGCTGGAGGGGAGAAAAGCTCTTGGGGGTCCATGTGAGTGCACAGGGTGGGTGGTAGGTCACGTGTATGTGTGTTTATAGGGCCGAGGAAGAAGAGGCAGAGAAGTGGTGAGAGACGCGAAGGGATTGCAGAGGTGATGGAGTGAGTGTGTAGAGGTGAAGAGGGCTGCGATGGGTGCACCTGCCTGCAAACCCAGCTCTTGCTGAGAGATGCAGGTGAGGAGGGATGCTGGGGCTGCAGGTGGTACTGGGGCAAGGCCAGTGCATGTGGTCAATGGAGTGAAATCCAGGTGGCAACCGGTCACGAGTGGTGTCCCCCAGGGCTCAGTACTGGGGCCACTCCTGTTTAACATCTTCATCAATGATTTAGATGAGGGGATGGAGTGCACCCTCAGTGAGTTTGCAGATGACACCAAGCTGGGTGGAAGTGTCGATCTGCTTGAGGGCAGGGAGGCTCTGCCGAGGGATCTAGATGGGCTGGATCACTGGGCCAAGGCCAATTCCATGAGTTTCAATAAGGCCAAATGCCAGGTCCTGCACTTCGGCCACAACAACCCCCAACAGTGCTACAGGCTTGGGGAGGAGCCGCTGGAGAACTGCCAGGCAGAGAGAGACCTGGGGGTGTTAATAGATGGCCGGCTGAACATGAGCCAGCAGAGTGCCCAGGGGGACAAGAAGGCCAATGGCATCCTGGCCTGTGTCAGAGACAGTGTAGTGAGCAGGAGCAGGGAGGTGATCATGCCCCTCTATTCAGCTTTGGTGAGGCCTCACCTCGAGTACTGTGTCCAGTTTTGGACCACTCACTACAAGAGGGACATTGAGGTGCTGGAGAGGGCACAGAGCTGGGCTGCCAAGGTGGTAAAAGGCTTAGAACACAAGTCATATGAGGCAAGGCTGAGGGATCTGGGGCTGTTTAGCCTGGAGAAGAGGAGATTGAGGGGAGACCTCATCGCTCTCTACAACTACCTGAAGGGAGGTTGTAGAGAGGTGGGAGTTGGTCTCTTGTCCCTAGTGGAGAGTGATAGGACGAGGGGAAATGGATTTAAATTGTGCCAGGGGAGGTTCAGGTTAGATATAAGGAAGAATTTCTATACTGAAAGGATTGTCAGGCATTGGAACAGGCTGCCCAGGGTGGTGGTTGAGTCACTGTCCCTGGAGATGTTTAAGAGATGACTAGATGTTGCGTTGGGGGACATAGTTTAGTAGGTTGATAGGGCTGGGACAAAGGCTGGACTCGATGATCTTCAAGGTCTCTTCCAGCTGAAACTATTCTATGATTCTAAGATCTACCTAACTTGGTTGTGGGTGGCTGTGGAGCTACTCTGTCCCATGGTGCTGCTGCCCCGGGCATGAGGAGCCCTCGGATGCTCCACAAGGCTCTTTGACCATCCCTTTCTCCTCACTTAGGGCTCGCAGGCTACCTCAGGAGGCTTCTGCCCAACCACACAGACATGCATCAAATGGCTTACACATTACTTTGCAGCTACAAAAATAGTGATTTGCACAACTCTGACCCCAACCAAGTCTCTTCTAAGCTGACCTTAAAATATAATTCTTGGTGTAAATCTGCTGGGTTTACACTAGTTTTATGAAAGCTGCTACTCTGCTAGTCCTGATGCACACTGCATGAGCTGAGGGGTAAGAATTTTGTGCCCCAGAAGTGCCATCACCCTAACAAGCCATCGATCAGTCCAGGATGGGATCCTCTCCCTGCTCCAAACCTTCTCTAGGATCATTTCTGCAGCCAGGGCCACCATGAGGGCTGCAGGTGACATGTCCTCCTTTTGTGTTTCCCAAGCTGACGACTGCCGCTTGTTGGGCAAGCTCCCCAAGGTGAAGTGCTTGCGGAATGGACGGCGAGAAGGTAAGAGCTGCCTGGTCACGACCCAGGTGGGAAACCCAAATTTTGGGATGTGTGAGAGTGATGGGGCCTGGTGGGACGTCCATGGAGTGGGCAGCCGGGAAGGTGAGCAGCTTCTGAGGACAAGGGGACCTGATAAAAGGAGATGTGTGATAAAGGGCTGGGATTTAAAATGAATCCCCCCTCTCTCACTGAAAGAGATGGGACTATTAAGATATCCAATGAGGCTCAGCTGTAGCTTATTAGCCAGAAAATTGGAACAGGCAAAACAAAGCCCCGGGTCTTATTTTTAAAGATGTTTGCTCTAATGAATGAGAAGAGATCTGCTCCTGCTGTTTCTGTGGGATTTTTTTTTTAATTAATTAATTATATTTGAAAGATTAAGAAGGGTATATAGAGGATGAATGTATGCCCCACTGGGCTGCTGCTGGCAACCTTTTGAGACATTTCCCAGCTCCCTGTAGTCTGAATGGATGTTTTCAAGTCCTGTTTTGCAGTACTGGGAAAACAAAAAACAAAGAAGTTTTTTCATGCTGAAAATTGAAGGCTTGAGTCCAGGTGTGTGTCGAGTTGGAGAGACTGAGGAGTGGAGAGGGTTTGTCTGTGTATTCTTTCTGCAGAAGGTTTTTATCTCCATGAGTCTGGCAGGGTGGCATCACCCACTCACAGGTGTAAGACACATATCTGTGTTGGTAGGAGAGTAGGAGAGATCTCCGTAGATCTACACCTCCTCACTCTGCTCTCCTGTGTTTTTGGGGTACATATATGCTCGCCCCTAGCACTGGATAAACCTGGAGGTGTTGGTGCTCTATAAAGCAGTCAGGATTTGGAAATCCATCTTGGAGGGCTTGCCTCACTTAGTAGGTCACTGAAGCTGTATCCCTCCGCACCTGCCAGGATCTGGGGAGGGCTGGGGTGGGTACAGCAGACTGTATCTACCCACAAAGTGTTAAAAGTTGCAGAGAGAGAGATATGGGCACAACCTCTGTTGCAGGAGGTGACCTCAGCAAATACTGGTTTGCTCCAGGCTTCATTCTTCTCTCCCTCTTCCTCCTGCTCAGAGGCTGTTCCTTGACCTCTTTCCTCTACGGAGTTTTAATATAAAGGTCAGTGACCACCTCCTGTGTGGACCAGAGGTGCTGCTGCTCCCAAAACCCTCCTGTGTATCTGCCCCTGTCTCCCCTTGTATTACTGCTGTTTCTCCATCATCAGGAAGCTCCCCTTGAGCAACCTTCCTGTCCCGTTTGCCAACCGACCATCTCCTTTCTAACACTTACAGCATTGGTTGTAGGGGGGAGGAGTGTTGGGAAGCCGGCTGACTCCTGCATATATAGACAAAGAGCACCTTAAAGAGCAGTGATCTTTTCAAATCCATGTGAAATCCTTGCATGCAACTGTTTTCCATGACCTCCCTCTTTGTTCATTTTTCTCTCTCACAAACACATACAGCAGTCTGTCTCCAGCTCTGAAGGACTCTAAGTTTACCGTCAGGACCCTGGTTATCCAAGCAGGCTCTTAGCATCTTGAGAACTGAGAACTGACCCTCTGTTCTTGGTTGAAAATGTGTTCCCATTAAGCTGCGGATCAGCTGTGCCTCCAGGGTGGGAGGGAGATTTGGGGGTCACTTGGACACGGAAAGGGGCACAGCAGGAGAAAGTCAGCAGCCTAAGAAAAGCCTGATTCTGACAAGAGGTGATCCCACCCTCGACTCCCTGACCCATTCCCCACTGACTTAAGTCTGTGTTAGGTTTATTACCTGCGGGATGTTTTGGAAGCATTTTGAGTTGTGTTTTGCCCCAGAAGGCAACAGCAGAAATGATCACGCAACTTAAGGATTGGCATAAATGCCATAAGTCATTAATCTAGGCGGAGTCATTTATTTGCTTTGATGACCTCAGGAAGCAGTTGCTGTGCCTTGCAGCACTGGGACAGAGGCAATGAACCCAAGCTGTGTTTTATATGAGTGGGATTTAGATGGATCACAACCCAGGAGATGCACGAGTGCAGGAGACCGTCCTGGAGGAGCCCATCGATCTGACCAGGAGCTGACATGCTGTGTCCCCGAACAGGTCTGATCCGGTCCAGAATCCGAGGGGCAGATGTGGCACGAGCAGGAGTCCTGACCTTCCTTGACAGTCACTGCGAGGTGAATAAGGACTGGCTGCTCCCTCTGCTGCAGAGGATCAAAGAGGTGAGTGCTCCTGAGAGACCAGGGAGATGCGTCGCTGATGTCCCCTCCTCTGCCCTCCCAACGGTCGCAACCACCCAACCATAACCGTGTGCAGGCATCTGAGTAAGAAAGCGATGAGCTTTTGGTGCGCAAAGTGGATTTTGCTGGTCTTCCTGCACCCAGCAGACAGGTGGAGTTGTCTCCATGACTGGGAGAGGGGGTGGGACAAGGTGCCTCCTGAGGCAGTGGGACTCAAACCGGCAAGCACAGGTTGTGCGGTGAATGGGGAGTATGTGGGCAGTGCTCCAGCAGAGTTTTTAATTAGGCTCATGTAAAAACGCTCAGTGCTGATGATTTAAGGGAGTGACGGCTCCTTGAATAGGGGCCGAATTTAATTTCATGCAAATTAAGCGCTAATAAATTGATTTAATAGGATTTACATTCTGCTGATTTCCGAGCAGACAATGACATTTGCCTTTCGCCAGTGGCGAGTCTGTCACCAGACGTGTGTGTGGAGGCTGCCGGTGCCTTGTCACTTGGGTCAGAGGGAGCTGTGTGCTGGTGACCTGCTGGCACGGTGCAGGGGGTGAAACCTTCAACTCCAGCGCAGGCGCGTGGTCCTTTCCGTTTGCTCTGCCTCGTTCCACCACCCTTACTACACCTCTGGCTCCTTACTGCTAGTATTTATTACTCAGTAATTTTAAAACTACTGAATTACATTGAAATAAGGGCAACTGAGAAGCAAGGGGAAGCTGAGGCGGTCGGTTATGGAGAAACCATCTTGGCTGATGTTCACGGTGCCCCTAATTCAGGGTGTCCTCTTCAGACCTCTGTACGTGACAGCTGTGCTGGCTGGGCTGCGTGTCCCCTGTGTGCAGCAGTGATGGGACAGCACCCGGTCAGATCCCTCCACAGTAGGCAAGGGCAGCCAATGCTGGAAAAGTCCCAACCTCGCTTCGCAGGCTGGGCCACGGCACTGCTGATAAATGGTAACGTAGTGAAAATGGCCTTTTCATATCATCGATCACGTCTCTGGTGGAATTACAAGAACACGTGCTACGATGCCACTTGAGCCTCGTAGCTGGCCTGCCCCAGGGTGGGATTCACCACTAAACTTTATTGCATCTGTTGTTCCTCTGAGTTTTTTTAAGGCAGGCATCCCTTGTTGCCTGCAGAATCACAGAATGTTTGGGGTTGGAAGGGACCTCTAGAGATCATCTAGTCCAACCCCCTGCCAGAGCAGGATCCCCTAGGGCAGCCACACAGGAACGCGTCCAGACGGGTTTTGAAAGTCTCCAGAGAAGGAGACTCCACAACCTCTCTGGGCAGCCTGTACCAGTGCTCTGAAGCCCTGCTGTATTTCCGTGACAGCATCTGGAGCAATTGCCTCTTTCCCAGGCAGGGCTTTATCGATGTGTTTTGGCAGGAGAAGGGCAGCGGTGGCAGCAGGAGGGGGGCAGGCAGAGGTGCTTTCCTGCGCAGCTCCAGGACTGTGCCTCATGTTCAGCGCCCATGAGGTGGCCGAACGTGGGTGCCACGTGCAGCATCGCTGTAGGAGTTTCACTGCATCGCAGTCTGAATATAGCATCAAATGCATGTGCTATCTTATTGAATTTATTTCTTTTTTTCTCATCTGGGTTAAATCTTCCTCTAGCTGGAAATAAAGCAGTCTGTAAACTTGCACTGCTGCTCATGCCCTTCTTGCCCTGCCCGGTATCTTGCAGCCCAGGCGGCAAGGGAGACTCCTATGAAGAGTATTGAGGGACTTGCAAAGCAGGTGGGGTATCACTTTCTTGCTTGCAGAAACTGCAGGATTCCCTTCTTCCCAAGCCCACCGTACTCATCCTTTGAATCAGGGTTAAAATATTGATCAATGAAGTGTATGAAATGTGACTGCTGCCACCTTCAGGCTGTGCTAAAGAGATGGCTTCTCGGTCCGACCGCTGCGGTGAGCATCAGCTGCCTAGGAGCATCTTCTTACCGTGTTACTCCTCGGAACAGTCTGCTTCGAGCTAATGTGATTTAAATTTCCAGCTAAGGAGTAGTGAGTGGCTCTCACCACCACCAGCCATCCTGTGCATTGCTCCTCTCTTATTTTCTCGGCCAGAGCTTCTATTCCTGCAGCTTTCCATGATGGGAAACACTGAAACCTGTGTGTGCCATCAAGCACCCGCATGGACACGTGTGAAGGTGCCCCTTGAGTGCCACGCTGAGCTTTCCCAGCTGCTGACGGCACCCCTCCCCAGGCCCACGGGCACTTTCAGATGTTGGCAGCACATGCCCAGCGTGTGGGTTTGGCAGCATTCAGGATGACAAAGTCTAAGAGTAAGTGATGTGGTGTAGGGGGGGAAGAGAGGGGATCCAGAGGGTCTCAGACCTGTGCCCAGAAGGGTGCATATCCTGAGGAACAGCAGCGGCAGCAGGTGTTTTGCACCGCTGTGTTTGTGAGCAAATGACTTTGAGTGCGTGGGCTCAGGCTCTTGTTTTTACTTGCAGAAGAAATATCTCTGAAGCCTTTAGTGGTGCATTTTGCCTGAATAATTTTCTAAAAATGCAATTATCCAACCCAAGGTGTTTTTAACGGTATGACTCAAGGAATTCACTACAAAACTGGATATGTAAATGGCACTGGGATGAACCAGTGGATGGTGACTTCCCCCTACTTCGAGCTCAAGCATCCCACCGAGTTTGATACTCTCCTGGGGCAGGTGAGGGGCAGCCAGGCCTTCTCACCTTGTCTGATGCTGCTTTGGGTCCAGAGGAGCAACCATGGCCCTTTTTATTGACCATTACAAGATCATGATGTTGAGGTTGGGAGACAAGCTGCAGTCAGTGTCCTTTAACAACTCTGAAATGTATCCGGTATCTTCAGGACCATTTTCAGATTTTTTTTCCTGTTGATTTAGTTTCACAATTTGGTTTGTTTGAGGAGTGTGTTAGAGAAATACATTCTCATGTTTTTGAGAATTTCTTGTGAAAGAGGATTGAAGATTTGAGTATTGTTAATATTAACATGCTCTGTCATGGGAAGGAATGAAAAAAACAGAGGTGAAGCTGCCTATGATAAGATCTGGTGCTCGGCCTGAAACAAAGCATAGCAACAGTGCTGTGCTCTTGAGCGTGCTGTGCGTTTCTGTTGAGGGTCAGAGAGACCTTCATGAAAGTTAAATATAAAAGTCCCAATGGCATGGCAGGGAAATTGAGGCAGGGAGAAGGTTTCTCCCTGTGGTGGGTAGATCCCTTGCCCTTTCAGTGGAATGTTTGACTAGAAGACAGACTCCTGACTTGGCATTGTTATGCAAATGCAAAGTACTTGTCATGCTCATTTGGAAAACCTGAGCTGTAGTCCAGCTTCCAGCTCCTTGCCTTTGGTTTCTTCTTCCTACAGCTGCATCTGAATACTTCTTTATTAGGACTAATTTCTGAAACAAAGTCTTTTCCAAGGGAGAGAGCAAGCACATGTGTGCTCAGATGCTTTCCTTTGCATGGCTGTTAAAAACTATTTGATCTAGTGAGGGTAAAACCTTGGAAGTTTGAGCTATAATTGGAGTTTAGGATTTTTGAAAAGAAAAGGGAAGATAAGAGACCAGTCAAAGCTGTCACAGTCTCTTCCTTCTGTAGATATTTTGGTTCATAACTGTTTGTATAATCTCTTTGCCCATAACAAGATGTTAATTAAACCACTACCAACTCAGGTCTTCTTTCTTTGTTTAACCCTTTCACACCTTCAGCAAAACTCTTACTGTATCCCCATAGCTTGCACATTTTAAAAATGCCTGTATTTAAGCTGCCTGACAGCCTGTGTTTTCCCTTCGTCATTTCAACTGCCTGTTTTGTCGCCTGACTTCTGAAATCCAGTAAAAAGTATTTGAGGGAAGTGAAAGGGGAATACATTGGCGAATTTGCAAAAGGCAGGTGGAAGTTTTTGTCCAGCCAAGTCTGCATTCCCAGGAGAGATGTTGCCTGCTTTCCCTGGCTCCCAGCAAGACCTCTACCACTTGCTGCTGCTGCTGTTAATTCCTTAGTCAAGAGGTGCATGGCCAGCAGGTCGAGGGAGGTGATTCTCCCCCTCTACTCCACTCTTGTGAGACCCCCTCCTGGAGTACTGCGTCCAGATCTGGAGCCCACAGCACAAGAAAGACATGGACATGCTGGACCGTGTCCAGAAAAGGGCCACAAGGATGATCAAAGGGCTGGAGCACCTCTCCTGTGAAGACAGACTGGGAGAGTTGGGGTTGTTCAGTCTGGAGAAAAGAAGGCTCCGAGGAGACCTTGTTGTGGCCTTCCCATATCTCAAGGGGGCCTACAGGAAAGCTGGTGAGGGGTTTTTTAGGATGCCGGGTAGTGACAGGACTAGGGGGAATGAATTGAAGCTACAGATGGATCGGTTCAGACTGGACGTTGGGAAGAAGTTCTTCACCATGGGGGTGATGAGACACTGGAACAAGTTGCCCAGAGAGGTGGTAGAAGACCCATCCCTGGAAGTTTTTAAGGCCGGGCTGGATGGGGCTCTGAGCAACCTGGTCTAGTGGGGTATGTTCCTGTCCCTGGTTTGAAACTAGATGATCTTTAAGGTCCCTTCCAACCCTGACAATTCTATGATTCTGTGGTTTAGTGGTTGAGGAGGAGGCAGCTATGGACACTTGTCCCTGACAAACCTGAATGACACCATGATTTCTAGGCACCTGGTGTCTCCAGGAGCTTTGGGCATCCCTTGACCAGTTTGAGTGGTGTAATCTGAAGTCATGGGTCATTTCACTTCTGCCTTCCAGGATCCCACCCGTGTGGTCAGCCCCATTATTGACATCATCAACCTGGACACTTTTGCCTATGTGGCAGCTTCCTCAGACCTCAGAGGAGGTAAGTCCAAGCCATGTGCATGCCCCATGGGCATCCATCCCGTGGTGTGAACATGCACTGGCCCAGGGAGCTCGGGACTCTGCAACACACCAACGCTGGCGCTTGCTATCTTGCAAAAAGTGTGTTAGCACTGTTCAGTGCTCCCCGCTGGCTGTTTTCAGGCTATTTTAGAGACAGGTAAACGTGGCGTGAGAAATGGTGTTTGCTACAGTGGAAAAGGCGGTCAAGCAGGAAAGAAGGGTCGTGTCAAAGCCACCCTTGGCAGCACTGAAAGCCAGGCTCCCGACAGGAGGAGATGGGGGATGTCTAGGCAACAAATGGAAGATGCGACTGGGGCATTTATTAGTATGCCTGTGCTGTTTGTAGCACGCACTACCCATCAGAGCGTGTTTCTATGTGTGCACAAGGGGACAAAGTGAGGTTTCAGCAGCAGCTTTAGCTCTGACTCTTCCTGCCATTGGAGTGCTTGACTTTGCAATTGTAATGCAATGTGTTGTTTCTGGTTCATATGCAGTAGTAAAATGTGTTAGTCATTGGACTCATCTCCCAAGAGCTGCCATCCCCATGACTTAAGTCATTTGAAAGTGAGGAAAAATACTCCATTAAGCATGGCTTCTGCAGCCTGCATTGCCTCCTAATCCATACCCATTTCTGATTTCCCCACGGTACTTCTCTACTTTGGTTTTAGGTTTTGACTGGAGTCTGCATTTCAAATGGGAGCAGCTTACCCCAGAGCAGAAAGCCAAACGACTCGATCCCACTGAACCCATTAAGTAAGTCAGGAGGGGGAAGGAGGCACCTGGGGAATGTGGGGCAGGACAGGTATCTTATCTGACCCCATATGTGACTCCATACACCTTAGCAGGATGATATTCCTTCCAGGACAGTTCTGAACTTCTAATGCCTGTAGGGAACTCCTTGGGTTTTGCAGTACATTTTCACCTCCCAACACTTAAGTGTGAGGATGCTACAAAGGTAGAAGGAATGTAGTTATGATTATTTGTGTTTTGGCAGTGTTAAGGAGGCTGAATACGGTTAGGGAAAAAGCCCAGTGCTCTAGACTCCTGCTTCACTCAGCTCAGCTGTCACTTAAAAATAAGCCAGTGTCCTCATCCCAATTGATAGATTCAGCGCTGTTCTTCTGGACCTTGCTGTGAAGGCTCCTAAGAAATTCAGGATGCAAAGGAGAGATAGCAAAACTTGAATGGGAAAGGTGCCATCTGTCCTCATGCTGTGGGACAGAGGGAGAGTCCTTCCACTGCCCAGGGAAGTGGTGGTGTCACCATACCTGGAGATGTTTAAGGAGAGTCTGGATGTGGCACTTAGTGCTGTGGTCTGGCCGATGTGGTGGTGTTGGGTCATAGGTTGGACTTGATGATCTCAGAGGTCTTTTCCAGCCTCAACGATTCTGTGATTCTGGGATTCTGCTGAAAATGTCTCCTGGCAGCAAGCCTAGTGCTGGTGCCTGCACCTCCAGATGTGAAGCGCTGGGTTGTGCTGCATGGAGAAGACCAAGTCTTGGGGGAAGCACAGGGCCTTGGAACGGTCACAGGGGATCAAAGCATTGCTTGTCCTTAGGATGCTGTTGTTAACAGGAGCTCTTGCTGGCTTTCCAAAGGCTCACCTTGTGTTCCTGGTCATCCAGACATGTAGGGCACTGTGGGGACTAGCCTGGGTGCAGCAGTCACCCCAGCTCCTCCCAAGCCTACGCTGAGGCATCCGCCTCAATTGAATGGAGTTGGGACTTGTGCCAGCAAACCACGAGTCTCTTCAAGCTGCCTTCTGGGTCTGCCCTCCCCCCTCCTCCACGCACCTTCTCTGTGCAGTTTTCTTAGCTAATCCAAAGAGTGAAAAATAACCCTGTTTTGAAATAAAGATCACACAGCTAGTGATGGCTTTTAAAAAGCCCTTCTGAATTGGCTCTGCCTTCCCCTCCCCAGTGGAACAGTGCTCTTAATAGGCTGGCTCGAGGCAAAAAGCCGGTCTGAGTGAATAACCCCCCGAGCGCTAAGTGCATTTTTGATGCTGAAGCCGACAATCAGGGCTGTGAACTTTGGGCTTGTAGGAGTTGTGCTGACAGGTGCATTAGCCAGTCATTAAGTGCCAGGCAATTTAAGACTGACAGCAAAATACCAAGGCGGCTGAAAGATGGGCTCATATGCTTTTTGAGGTATGCTGTCCTTGTTTGGTGGGAAGGATACATGTAGGTAATGTCCTGACAATGAAAGAGGTGGAGAAGGGAAGGGCTGCTTCTGTACATCCAGGTGGTGCAGCAGTGTTTGAGAGTGTGTTCCCTCTTTCCTTACCCATTCTACAGGACTCCCATCATTGCCGGGGGGCTGTTTGTGATCGACAAAGCCTGGTTCAACCACCTGGGGAAGTACGACAGTGCCATGGACATCTGGGGTGGAGAGAACTTCGGTGAGTCACTCTTCCTTCTCCTTGCTGTGTTGGTTTCTCTTCCTGAGTCATGCCAGATGGATTCAAGGTCAGTTTAGGCCTTTGCTTGGAATGTTCTGTGTGGTTTTCCTCACTTACATTCGTATGTTATGGTCTCAGGTGGGTAAGGGATGCAACAACCATGAGCAATGGGAAGCGAGCAATCGCTAGTACTCGAGACTTCCACACTGCTTTGATTTTTTATAGTTAAATACCTTAGCTCGCAGAGTTTCCAGCTTTAGTGTTACCAACAGATGAGAGAACACCACACATGCCCCCCTTTTCCTTCCTGATCTTATTTTCTCATTGATAAAGCAAAGACATATTCCATTGTCTGACGAGAGCATTTCAAAGCTATTAACTGAGACATCAGTGTCTCCCTGAATTTGCAGAGTGCCTGAAACAGTAGCTCCATTGGCCTGCTGCAAGCAGGTGGCAAAGTAACGTGGCTGCTTCTCCATTCCTGTATCTCTAAATGGCTGAGCTCTGCCGGGTTCTCCTTGACACTGTCATTTTTCCTGCATGAAAATAAAAAAGGTTAAGAGCTGACCTAAATTCAGTCAGCTCTGGCCATTATCACTGAGCAAGATGGGCATTAAGAAGTCTCCTACATGAGAACTTAAGAGGGCACATGAAAGAGGTAATAGCCTGTCCTTTGTCCCCTGTGTCAAGCGGAGCTGGATCAGCCTGGGATGTTCTCTCTTTGAAGCCGTAGCGTTGCAACAGATCAGCACAATAGACTGTACTTGTGAAAGAGGGAGGCACACGATGTCAGGGGGACAGACCAGAACCTGGCTTTAATAGCTCACACCTCTGGGGAGTGTGGCTAGCAAGGAAGGAAGGATCTTGTCTTAACACATACAGTGATGCTGTCAGTCATCCAAGGGAACAGATGCTGCCGCCTTGCAGTAACCCATCCACTGCCTGGCACTGTTGTTTCCTTCACATGCCTTTTTCCTCTAGCATATCTTATATATTTTTAGATATCTTGTTATGGAGTAGGATCATGCTTTCTCTCTGTGGGTGGGTGTCTTTCCAACGGACTGACCCAAAGCATCTGCTCCTCTGAGCGGGGTGCCTCTGAGGAAATCTGGGAGGGGGAACAGCAGCCCTCCCACCTCCTTGGCTGGATCAATGGCCCAAACAAAGCATCCAAGAAGAGAACTAGAGAGGAGGAAAGGGATTGCCGTGCTATGCCTGCCCTGCTGTCCATCTCTGCTCGTCACTCGTCTCTGACAGCAGCCAACCTGAGCTGCTCCTGCAATATGAACGGTGACTGGGGCAGCCTGCCTTCCAGGGAGGCTCCACCTTGACAGCTTGTTCTGTGCCCTGTGCTCCTTATGCCTGGTTATGGCCCATCCTATGAAGCGTGATGTTTCCCTTACTGGTGCTATGCCTATGGATGCTGCTCCCATCTGAATGTGTGTCGTCTGCTCCAGGGCATGAGGCTGCTTCAGGGCATCATCATGATGAAGGGATACGAGGCAGGTTAACACCACATTAAAAAAAGTGCAAGTCTGTATAGGAGCAGGGCAGATCTTGTCTCACCCATCACCCTGAGAGCAGAAGTGTGCTCAGCCCAAAGCTGCAAATCCTGCAGTCAAGGGCAGCTTGTCCCACCTCCTTTTCACACAGGAAAGGGCAGCTCTGACCGTGCTGTCCCCAGTGACTTCTGGGAAGGTGGCAGAGAGCAGGAGATGACCAAGCAGCTGCTTATTTGGGGCACTTGCAGCAAACCGTGCTTTTTCTGGTAATCTAGTCCTGAGCAGATGCAGGGCTCTGATCCTGGGGAGCACCACTGCTGCCTTTAATGTTATTGACTGGGCAGCTAGAGGGAGCTGGAGGCTTCAGGCCAAACAAAAACAAATGTTTTGGGATTAGAAGGAGGACAAAATTTCCTTAATCCCCTGCAGGTGAGTTGGTGAGTAATGGCAGAGAGACTTGCAGGCCAGCAAGAAGTGCTAAAGGTATTTTGCCAAGCCCAGCGCACCCACACGTGTACTGCTTGTATCTCTCCTGGGGGTTGCTCAGAGGGGCCACCTGCACTGGAGACATCTCTCGAGGGTCAAGTGAAGCATGCTGTTGGTTCCTACTCCCCTGGCTCCTCTGACCTGGCCCCATGCCATGCTTTCAGTGGTGCCTCAGTTTACCTCCTCCTGAGGCATCTAGCTCTCAGCTGCCTGTCTGGAGACCTTGTTTGTTTGTTGCCACAGATGGCTCCACAGGTCATCCCTATCTGCTGAAACCTGCACTGTGATTGCTTCTGCTGGTACTGGAGCAGGGTCTGCAGGGTGCGGTGTGTCTGAAGCAGAGAGCTTGGACTCCTCACCATCTCCTGCCTCCACAGCACTGTGTTCTCATTCCAGTTCGCATCATACAGAGATCACTTCATCTCACCTCTTCATTAGGCTTTAAATTGAGAGCAGGCGAGGACTGAACGGTGCAAGACTTTCCCTCGGAGATCTTTGGGGTGGCTGCTCTTCTCCCAGGCAGAGCAGAAGTAGCAGAGGAGGGAAGGCATGACACAACAACCACGCCGTGGTTCGTGGCTGCTTGGCTGGTTGTCCTCCTTTGATCGGGCGTCCTTCTGACTTACACAGCAGCGCTGGACCGAGTGCAGCAGCTTAGGGCAGCCACATCCTGCCATAATCTCATTTCCCTGCAGCTGTGATTAAGGTTGCTCCTAATATAGCACCAGGACACAGCACAAGGGCACATTTGATTGGCCTGCTAATGCCCAGTGCTGGGAAAGGTGGTGAGGCTCCAGCTGCTGTTGCAGCTCTTGACTGTAAACACACTGGTGAAGGGAAGGGGAGGGGATTTCTGGAAAAAAAACAAACTTCTCCCTGCTGTGCTTTCCCACCATAGCCTTTGCTGGCCTCTGCTGACAGGACCAGCTGTTGAGGATGGGCACAAGCCTCAAACTTTGGTCCTGGGCATCAAGGCCCGAGGGTTTTGTGGCTGTACCAGCCTCGCCTTTCCATCGGCGCAGGAGCAAGCAGGTGTGCTGGAAGCAGGAATGGAAGTGATGTGAAGGAGGCTCCCACCTCTGCAGCGATGTTCACCTCGTGGCTGAGCCACGTGTGCTGAAAGTAGGTGGCTTTGGAGGTCCAGGCTCCGATCCTCCTTTGCTCCTTGAAGTTGTGGGTTGTTTTTGGAGGGAGAGCAGCTTTGCAGGCTGGCAGTGGAGGAGGAGGAGGACTCCTATCCATACTGCCAAAGTGACATTCCCGACACAAGCACTTGTCTTGCCAGCATCCAACCTGGGGACAAGTCATCCTTGTGCTGGCATGTGTGAGAGGACTGCCAGGAGCATGAGCTGGCAAAGACGATGGGTGGTCTCCTGTCTGACTTCTGTGGTTAAAGGGGGTTTGGGGAGCGAAAGGGAATTTGTAGTTTTGGTGTAAAAACATGCTACATGTAGCTCTATACTGTCAGCAGATGATAAAATAGGATGCAAAGAACTACAGAAGCCTTTTCTTTTTAATTTAGTTTCTTCTCCATGCTGGTTCTGTCTAAGCATGACTTTCTGACAATGTAGCAGCAGATTCATAGCTTCACAGGCGTTAGGACCAGATGGACCCATTAGATCAGCCGTTCTGCTCACTCGTCCTACCTCGCCAGCTAGAATTTCATCCAGCTCCCTGCCAAGAGCCCCGTAACTTCTGGTGTCGGTTATGCCATGGGCTCGTTTTCCTCTAGAAGGGCCCCGTGGACCAGCCAAAGAGCATCTTGGGGCGACTGAGAGACATGTCCTGTGCTGACAGCTTATCCAAATTTTGGGGGGATAATACCTCCTGCCACTGACCTGTGCTTCTGTGAAGGTATGTGCCCTCACAGTCTGGAGTATGTGCTGGGCACAGTAAGTTTCTATCCATTTTGAGACAGGTGGTGGATGCACAGCTCTCTGTTCACTCTGCAGAATCAATGGTGGATTCATAAAGATAATGATGGTTGTAGTCATTAATAAACAGAATTCATGGCCTCTCCTAGTGAACTTGACAGCATTTTGGAGGGAAGCAACTCTGAAATAGGCAATGCAGAAGTAATTGCAAGAGCACAGACCTGGCAAGATGATTCTGCGATGTAAGTGGGGCTGCATGAAAAGGGACCTACTTACTGTCTCTTGCTGTTGTGATAGCACCTGCTGTGCTATAGGCAGGCTTCAAGTGCACAGACTTCAAACAGATTGCAAAAAGCTTTGAAATAGGCTTTTAAGGGGGTTGTGCCTAGGAAAGCCCCTCTGGTAGTTGATTTACCCCAGTTTAATGTGGCAGAAGATGAAGTGAGAGTTAACACCAGGATCCCGCCTGCTCTAGGACAGAAAGACAAAATGCTGAAGCTGCTTTTCTTGTAGAAATCTCTTTCCGTGTGTGGATGTGTGGAGGGAGCCTGGAAATCATCCCCTGCAGCCGTGTTGGGCACGTCTTCCGGAAGAAACATCCATACGTCTTTCCAGAGGGAAATGCCAATACGTACATTAAGTAGGTGTTTTGTGATTGCTTAGTTTTTGTGTAGTGGTATGAGGTGTTGCCCTGTGGGGAGAGGGGAGCAGAGAAGATAAGGGGGAAAATTTGTCTGGAAAACTTTGAAATATCCCTGGGCTGGAATCTCCTGAACTGAGGAAAATGCAAGTCAGTACGACTCTCCTTTAGAATTTCTACAGTCTTGAGAATATGACAGAAATAGGACACTTATATGGTACCTTTCGTCAGCACAGAAATGGAGGGATGACCCCAGCATCTCCCTGAGCACTAGCTACAGAAACAGCAAATGGTTTAGACCCTAAGGTCGTCAGAACACATTTGTAATGACCTGAAACCAGGCTGCCGACAATGCCTGTCAGTACTCGGCGACCTTAGCTGAGGGCTGAGCGTGGCTCAGCTGAACCAGAAAATTTGGTTCCTGATGCCTCTCGGAGAGAGGAGGCGAGCAGTGTGCTGAAGTGGGCAGCTTTGCCTCCAGGCTGGTGCTGCCTCTCTGGCAGGGGACAGCGATGGGCTGCACCTCACTGGTGGGGGGCACCCAGGGAGCTGCCAGGGCGTCCCAGCTGAGGGGGATCTGTCTTCACATACAAGAATAGAGACTGAATCAGATACTGAACTGTGTGGCTGAAATGGTGCTGGAAACAGCAGGCAGGGAAGGAGGTAGTTGAGGAGTGGGAATCGGGATTGGAAAGATGATGGGAGCAGCTAGTAAAGTCAGGCAGGATTTCCTCCTTTTTTAAAGCATGTGGCTAAAGGTTGTCCATTAAGTAAATGACAGAGAAAACCCCCGACGGGCACTTATACTTAATGCAGGGTTTGTTTCTCAGCTAAACTGCATTTGTGAGTGTTCACACACCAGGCACTCCTTTTAGTGAGGCTTTCCCTGTGTTATAAAGAGCCAGCAGTATTTGTGAAGACCCAGCTGCCTGCAGCAGGGTTACCACTGAGCTGGGCTCTCTGCAGCTTCCCCACGCTTTGCATAAGATAACGAGCAGGGGGAGTGCAAATTACATCTCTCAGTTATACCTAATATGCAATTTCCAGCCATGCAATGTGTTGGACAGGAAGGGGACCTTGTCACCTTGCTTCAAAAAGACGACAGTGAGGGGTGCAAGGCGTTGCTGGCATGAAGGAGGAGGGAACAAGTTTGAGAGTCACTAGGAGAGCTTTTGCTTTTAGTAGGGTAATAAGACTCTTACAGAAGAAGCTGGGATGTGGCAGGATCTCCACTGTTGGGAGTTGCTGCAAAGCTGAATGAAAAAGTAGCATCTGCATCACATCACCTGCAGGAGGAGCAAGGGGAGCTTGAATGGGTACAGCTCTTCTGGCTGCACCTCAGGCACAGGCATCTGGGGACTTTGGGGAGGTCTGAATCAATTCCTAGATGTGAACTGCAGCGTTTATCCTCGTATTTCCTATAAACCCAAGTGAGATCAGGAAGCCAGACAAAAAAAAACAACCGCAAACCTGCAGTTTTGGGGAAGGTTAGATGTAGACATTGTGAGAGAGACATTTATTGAGCAAGAGCACTTAAACTATTGCATGGGCCTTAGAGAGAGGAAGAAACACCATGAATCAGTAAAGGGCTGAAAAGCAGCCTGGAGAAACATATCTGTAAGCATTAGGAGATGGGATTTTATTAACCTTATGGGATCTGTCAGCCTTAAACTTGATGTTTTAGCATATAGACTGAGAGGAGAAGCAGCTTCTGGCAACCTGATGCTATGTGGTACCTCTATTTAAACAGAGATGTTAGCAAAAAATATCTCCACCTCTCTGCCAGATATTGATTTTTTTTCACACAGCCTCTGCTTCAGTGCAAGAAACAGCTCGGGCTCGTGTTTTGTGCTGGCTTCGTGTGCAGGCTATCTCCTTTTTCTGGCCACATGGGTCTTAGCTGGATCCAGACCATACCTCATGGCACCTGCAGCTTAGTGATGTGGTAGCTATAGCTTGGAGTCACTGGCCTGCCTTGGAGCAGGAGCTTGGAGGACTCCCTGACTCAGGCAGGGATAGGCAGGTAGGCATGGATCAACGTCATCTGAAGTCAACAGAAGATTTCTGGAGGTTCCTAAACCTTCGTCAGGCACCTAGCTTGCGTGGAAGACTGACGTTTATGCTACAGCACTGTGGCCAGGATAGTTTCTCTTTAAGTTTTGAATGCTGAGATTTGCCTCAGACAAATCCAGGAGTGCAAAGCAGGAGAGTCCATACGGATTTGAGGCAAAGTACATATTTGCCTTCAATCTTTGGCAAATTTGGCACTCCTTCTCAGAGCTCCATCCCAGCCACTAGGCATGCCTGCCCGGGAGATGATGCTTAAAAGAATCTTCAGTTCTGAATCTGCTGGATGCAGAGCGTCCAGCTGAGTTTGAAATGGTGAGTTTTTCACCCAAGCGTTGGCCTTTTGTGTTTGGTCCCTGGAGTAATGAGGAGGAGGACTACCTTCTCTCGTAGCAAGGGGCTGGCTCAAAGGTGGTTTGGGTGAAGCTAAAGACCAAGTTGAGGATGGGAAGAGAACAGGATGAATTTTAGAAAATGTCACCTCGGAGGCTTCCTTTGTTTCACTTGTCTTTTGTTGCCTCCTTCAGAAACACGAAGCGCACTGCAGAGGTGTGGATGGACGAATTCAAGCAGTACTACTACGCGGCTCGTCCCGCAGCCCAAGGGAGACCCTTTGGGAAGTAAGTGCCTTTTCCTGCTGCTTGTGGCCTGCCTGCTGCAGTGGGTGCTCATGTCTCCCTGCTGCGGAAACCCGCCTGCCTTGTTTCTGTAGTAACGCTCAATTAAATGCTAATGGTAGGCAGATGCTATGAGCACAGCAATGGAACATATAAACATACAGTTTATATGCTCTGCTGGTTTCTCCCAGTGAGTGAACCGAATCGAGAGTGGAAGAAGACCCCCTCTGCCTCTGCCTTGTCCTTGGCATTCGGTATGAGTGCTTCTGGTCCCAGAGCGGAGTTTGGTGGGGAGAGTCATGAGGTCTCTCTGGCAACTGAGGGACAGGAAAATCGTCAGATTTTGAGCCCGCTAAGGCTTTGTTGGAAAGGAACAAGTGCTTTGTATGCAGGAAGTTTGTCATTCGCTCTGCGAACAGTCAGAAATACCTCCCTGTCAGGCAGACTACAAGTATTTGTGTTCATTTCTCACTTTCACTCGTTCTTCCTTTCATAGAATCACAGAACACTTTTTTTTTGGAAGAGATCTTCAAGATCATCGAGTCCAACCTTTGTCCTAGCCCCATCAACAGCATTAAACCATGTCCCTCAGTGCAACATCTACCTGTCTCTTAAACGCCTCCAGGAATGGTGACTGAACCACTTCCCTGGGCAGCCTGTTCCAACACCTGACAACCCTTTCAGTAAAGAAATTCTTCATAATACCCAACCTAAACCTCCTCTGGTGCAACTTAAAGGCATTTCCCCTTGTCCTATCACTCGCCAGTAGGGAGAACAACCCCCACCTTGCTACAACCTCCTTTTGGGTAGTTTTAGAGAGAAACTTTCCTTAGAAAGTTTCCTTTGGACCACAGAGGGTTCCAAATCCAAACCTAAATTTCTTGTGTCTACTTTGCAATCTCCAGGATAAATAAACTGAGGTCCTGGTGACTAACCTCTTTCCACTGAATTCATATCCTCTTCCCATCCGTCAACACTGAATGAAGTAACAGCTCTGTCATGCTAAATATATGAGGGTGTGGAGAAGATAGCCTACACGAAGGGAGGGTAGTGGAGGTCTCCTACTGCTCTGTAAATGCCAACCTGTAACAGCTCCACTAGCAGAAGTAGGCCCAGGGAGGAGCTGGAGTTTGGAGAATGTCACTATATACAGCGTGATCCCTTAGCAGAAATTTTGCCCTGGTTAATGGAAGAAGGGAGTTCACTGTGTGGTTAACTTCTGCTGACTTAAGGGTGTGCTTAGGCGCTCTTGGAAGTCAGGGCCTTTTGTAGTCCTGTAAACTAAGAGTAACTTATAATAGCATGTATTAATATCTGAGTGCATTAATACATTAAATTAATGCTTGCTGCATATAGTAGTAGACTGCATACATCATTTGACTAATAATTTTCAAAGGACCGCACTTTTCCATGAACTTTTTGAGCCAGCAAACTCCAGGCTCTTTGTTAAAATGGCAATATGTCATCACGCCATTTTACCAAGTGAGACTTCCAAAGAGACCGAGATCAAAGTGACCACCCAAGCTCAGGCAAAAAGGAGCAGAAAATAGAGCTGCTGGTGCTCTCGTGTTTGCTATCTGTGCATATCTGTCAGGTTTATCTCAGCCTCCCTTTCCAGCACCTTGGGTCTCACTTTCATGATTTATGTTATTTTCTTCCCACAGCGTCCAGAGCAGAGTGGAGCTGCGGAAGAGGTTGAAATGCCATAGCTTCAAGTGGTACTTGGAAAACGTTTATCCCGAACTTCGGTAAGGACGTGCAATCTCCGCCTGTTGCCATCTGGCTAGCCCCATCCCTCTTGCCCCACGGAGCTTTTCTTGGCACCTCCAATCTCTGCACCCCCCCCCAGCCCCAGAGACCCAGGCACCCCCTCCCTTGGGCTTCACAGAAGGGCATCGTGAATCTCGTGGTGGCTTTAAACACAGCTTGCTCGCAGTGTGACGTGGTTCATTTGTGATCCTGCTTTCTCTAAGCAGTCTTACAGGCTCCATGTCTCTTTGCTTCAGGGCTGGCAAATGGCAAAGCACCAGTTATTTCTCTTAGTTCTTGGGGCTTCCTCAGGTATCCTTCTGCTCATGCTGCGGGACAGGTGGTTACAGGGAAATAGCCAGTTTCTCAAGGAGGAAACCCCAGCCTGTGTTGGGTAGTTTTGGTATTCAACGACTCGTGGTTATAAAACAAGCACCTAATTTCCAGTCCTTTCACACTGTTCTGTAATACTCAAGACTTCCCTTTTGTCAAACCATCCACTCTAGGAGTTTATTACCTGTATTCAGGTGGCTCTGCCTTACTCCTAGTCTAATGCTTTGCTTAGTATGCACTTCCACAGTTGCTTATGCACAGATAGATCCCTTTTAGCCAAGAAAATTACTCCAGAAACCGTTGCAGCCATTCCCCTGGTGACTAGCAGGAGCCATACTTAGAGAGAGTGTAAAACTTTTGGTGATACCTCCAGGGACCTGCTGGCACAACAGCAGAGTGCAGAATCACAGTGTGAAAATGATTTATAGCTGTTTTCTTGCTTTTTTTTTTGCCATGTGTGGCATTGCACAGCAGCATTCGCCAGGGAACCAGGGCTTTTGTGGTGGTTTGTTACAAAGTGCCCTGCTCGGGTAAGCTGAAGGCTGACCTTCAGCCTCCTTGCAGTCTTCTCCTTGCTCTTCTGTTTGCCTTGTGCAGTGTTATTTATTTTTTCCTCTTAGAAATGTCAGCCAGCCGTTTCCAAGTGCTGCTTCTGCAGCGTTCCTGTCCATGTACTGCCCTCAGTCTTTCAGTATTGTAATAGATCTTGCCATGCTCATTTTCTGAAGGTGAAATGATTTGGCTGCGTCCTCCTTACCCCGCTGAGCCTCCCTGTGCGTAGTCTGTGTGCCTGGGCGAGTAGGGATGTTGTTTTCACACTGTTCCCACAGGATTCCGGAGGAATCGCTCTATCAGACTGGGATGATCAGGCAAAGGCAGAGCTGCCTGGAATCACACAAGTCTGAAGGCCAAGAGTTGCCCATCCTGAGCTTAAATCCTTGCACTAGCAGCAAAGTCACGGCAGCAACCACACAGGTAAGACATGTTGCCTGTCCCCATGATGCCAGCTGGGAGAAGGCTCAGCAACAGGTTTGAGGTGGTTTCCTAAGTTTGCTAAAGCTTTGTTGGAGGATTACCCATTCTTCCATCCCTTTTCATAAGGTAGCATCTAGTTAAACCCTGGTAAGTCCTCCTTACCTCAGTGGAGGCCCTGGGCGGCAGCAGAGACTGATGCAGGAGCCACAGTACAGGGTGGAGAACTTCTCTCTCTTTTATCCTGTGCTAAGCACTGACTGCTGCTCAGGAACACCACGCGCCGTTCATCTGCAGAGATCAGATAAAGACAAAGAGAACTATAATTTCCTCTCATCTTTCATCCTTATTTCTTTCAAAATGCATTGAATTGCAGTGGTATTTATAACTTTGTAGTCTGCATTCTCTCAATATTAGATTGCCCATTAAAGTAGCGAGAATTTAATGAGGATGATCTCGGTTTTTTCAGTCTTACTGAGACGAGAAAAAAACGTATGAATCAGTGTTCTCAAAAGCATATTCTGTGAAATGCTAGAGCCAAGAGCAGGCATATGTGCCTTGCAGCGGAATCACTGGAGCAAGACCCTGAAGACACGGCTTCAAAACCTGCTTTTGCTTCAGGCTCTCTTTGTGATTTCGGGCATGTCAGGAAGTTCTCTCGCTGCTCCCATCTGTGAAACAGGGAGGGTAACACTCGCTCACTTCTTCGGGGTGCCATGAAGTAATTTAGTAGGCAGTGGTGTGTTTGCTCCCACTTGACTGTACATCCCTAACCCTCATGGTTACATGTTCAAACCAGGTAGCTATTCATATAAAAGCCTTAGCCTGGAGATGCTGCTGAGAATGTCCCTAGTTTATATATACTAATGCAGCATGTTATTATATGCATCTATTTTGCATGCAATTGCATGCCTGCCTTTAGTCAGGAAAATAATATCTGCTTCACAGTCTGGTAAAATAAACAATGACTACTTGAATTTTAGTCAGTTCAGAAAGTATAGTGAATATAGCTGCAAGTACCACATAGGTAAAGTTCTTATGGTTTAACTGGTTTCTAGATTTTAGAATTTTTCCTTTCTTCCACTGCTATGTGGACTTTTTTGCACAAACAGCAGGAGAAGCGAGCTGATGAGAGCAGATCATCATCCATTGTAGGGTCAACTCTGCTGAAGGGAAGAAAAATGCTCTAGCGACAACTGCAACTTTCAATGTTTTAAAAAAAAACGGGGAAAATCAGAATGGAAAATGCTGCTGCAAGATAGTGTTTCAAAATGAAATGACATTGGCTTTCTGAAATATCAATTTGGTGTGATATTTAGATCTGAGACATATCATACCATCAAGTTGGATTGTTTCACTTCCATCAAACACATTTTGTTTTGGCATTTCTGTGGAGTAAGTTTCTGGAATTTTTCATGCCACAAACTTTTCATCTTCCCATTCTGATTCTGCAGCAGTCTGCAATAGGTCAGCACTTCCCCCTGGGTGACAACTCCATTTCTTGTGCACATCCAGGACTAACTCTGCAGGGGAGCAGAAAAATGCACTACAAACAGATTGCTGAATAGCTACACTCAACACACAGGCAGGAATAGAGAAAACATTTTCCTTTTATCTTTTTCTGTCTTTCTAGTGTAGTTCTCTGTTACTGGTACCCGTGGAGACTATTTCAGATGAAAGCAGGATATTTAAATTTTCATTGTGAATAGAAACTTCTGTTTTATTTACACAATTGTTACAAGACCACCTGAACTTGTGGATGAGATGGGAGTTTAGTCACCAGGCTATGTAGGATAGATTATGCAGCAGTCCTGAATGCTATTTAGTTTCATATCTGATACACCAGAATAGAGCAATAATATTCACTTTTAACATACTGAAGTCACATTTTGTTTGCCCTAAGCTTCGTTACTTGAAAAATAGGCTTAACTAAACCAAAGCTGTGTTTTCCTTGCATTTAGTAAGTACTATGGAAATATCCTGGCCGCCCAGATACTTTTTTGTCGGTGTTAGTTGTTGCTCTTCTGTAGCTGTCTCCCTGTTAGGTTCTCCAAGCCCTTTACCAGCATCACATGTGTGAAGTCCTGGGACAAGGTGCGAGATGATCTGAGCTGTCCTACATCACCATGGTCTGAGGAGAGAGGAATAGGAGCTGTCAGGTAGCAATCAGTTGCTCTTTATTTAATATTTTTTTCTGTCTGTAGTGCAGGAGAAGCAGGTTTTGAAGCCGTGTCTTCAGGGTTTTGCGCCAGTGATTCCGCACAAGGGCAGCCCTCTGGCCACATCCTGATTTGGGTAAATCAAGAAGAGCACTCTGAATGCAGCAAAATCAGGTTTACACCCCTGACAGTTCTTGCAAACCCTCCCAGGTGGTGTCTGGTGTTAGTCCTAAATTAGTAAAAGGGGCACTGAGGCACAAGAAGACCCCTGTGTAGGAGAGCTCTGTCTTTTCATCCCTGGGATCCACTTGACCCTTCTCTCTCCAAAACATCCGGTAGCAGTCAGGGCAGTCCGTGTCCCCTGGGGTGACTCTCAGAGGGACCTGCTCTTGAGCTAGTGACAGGCAGAGATCTTTGTGCAGGGCTGCCCATCCCCAGAGCTTGGCGGGCTCTGCCTGCACTCCTGCCCACCGGACCCTTGGTAGTCTACGTCATGACGTGACTCATTCGCTAAATGAACTGGATGATTTAGGTTTTCCCAAGAGAAGTGCATCCGAGGGAAAATAATTGATCATAATTTTGCCTGATCTTTGGAATGGACGTCTGACTCTGGGATTTATTTAATAAACCATTAATCATTAGCAGTTCCATGAAACCTGATGTACTTCAGAGCAGAAGGCACTTCGGCCTGGATACTCACACACATGTGAGCGCTAGCTGCAAAATGAGTGTCAAGTTAGTCATCTCCTAGACAAGTGAGGAAACAGCAGGAAGGTTGAAGCATCTGTTTTGCTGGCCTGCACCCCAAAATATGCGAGCCTTGGAGCTGACTGGCAGCCATTGCATGTGGCTGGCAAGTCCTTGACTCTCAATGCGAAGGAAATGCAATGTGATAATCTGCCTGATGTTGCACTGAAGTTTACCCCAGCTGGCTCGATGACCTCTGTGGGCTGACAAAACCTGCACTTTCTTTGCAGAACTTTTAGCATCTATCCAAACTAGCCTGACGGTGTCACTCCTGAGACATCTCAACCATAAAAAAAACATTCTCTTCTGGCCTTTCTCCCCTCAGAAGTCTTTGTTCTTCTCCTCCATGGAGAAGAACATACCCTAGTTGTAGATCATCTGGAGCTGTGGGAGCCAGGCTGATCTGGCAGAGAAGAGGGGCTGACTGGCAGCAGTGTCACCTCTGCACCTGGGGTGCCATGGGCACCTCTTGTACTTTGCTTTCCCTCTCCTGAGAGATGTGTAGGTGCTAGTTACATCCCAGGGCCTTTTGATGAGTGAGGCACTTTTATGTCCCTAGGTGACCCATGCAGGCGCATCCTTCCCTGTGATTTTTAGAAGATGATTGAGGGCTGAGGTTGTTCCTGGCTTCTTCAGAAAATGTTTTCTCTATCTGCTACCCCAGCTTCAGGGTATGTGTGACCTCTTGCTCAGCAGCAGAGCATGTACAGATCTGTCACATAACAGGGGGTTCCCCTGGGGCTGCTCCTTGCTAGGCTGAGGGGCTTCTTTCTCCTTCTGTGAAACAGGTTACGGCAAGCCAAAGGTCACATATTAAAATAATTTCCTCAGTTCACAATGATGCTGAGTAACAGTGACAGGTGCCTGCTCAAATGATGCTAAAGCCTTGAAAAATAGACACAAGTCTCTGATGGGGGTTAGTGTTATCCAAGCCTTTGGAGAAAGGGGGTTGCTTGTTGTGGTGTGGAGCTGGTAGCTCTGGTCTCCCAGTCCACCCTCTTCCTCTTTGCTCCACCACCACTTCATCTTTCCCTTCGAAAAGGTGGGAAATCTTGATCTTAGTTTCACCTCGACTATCTGATTTTCCTCGATGCTGGGGTCAGCTCTAAACCCCATTCAGGCCAGTCTGCAGCTCTGAAGCCATGTTAGCTCCTTGAAGGTCTCTCTTGTCAGGAGTACCCTAGAATCACAGAATCATAGAATAGTTTCAGCTGGAAGAGGCCTTGAAGATCATAAGGTCCAGCCTTTGTCTCAGCCCTATCAACCTACTAAACTATGTCCCCCAGTGCAACATCTACTTGTCTCTTGAACACCTCCAGGGACGGTGACTCAACCACCTCCCTGGGCAGCCTGTTCCAATGGCTGACAACCCTTTCAGTAAAGAAATACCCTGGGCTGCCTGTCCACCACAACCTCTAGGATGTAAAGCTCTGCTGTTCTTACTGCTGTGATAAAGTAGTTTCTCATGGGAGAAAAAGAAAAAAAAAAGCAGGAATTTTCATCCCAACTGATACTAATAAGGAAAGAGATGGGATAAGATCAGAATTTGCACAGCCACTTGCCTATATTTTAACTCAAAGGTTTTCATGGGTTCTGTGGTGTTCACGTGATTCCCTCCGCCCCCAGAATTTCTTCATTTTCTGCAGTATTTTCTCTGGCTTTCGTCTAGGGCTGAAAAGAGACAAGGCATGATTACAACTGGATAAAACATTTTCAACAGGACTGGCTTCCATAAAAAGCCATTCTGCCAAAATAGAAGAGCCGTGTGAAAATCTGTCAGTTTAGATAAAGACAGTAGCAGGACAGCCTGGGGGCAAGAGAGGAGGATCCAGTGTCAGCTATCAAACTGATGCAGATATCGAGCTCTCAAGGCCTCACTTCTTATGATGAACAACAGCTTAGGAGAGATGGTTGCCACCACCCTAACCCATGGTGCTTTGCTGAATGAGAGGATGGTCCTGCCTTAAGAGGATGTGAATATTGTGAAGGCTTGAACAGAGCCTGATCAGGAAAAAAAGCATGGGGAACCTCTGGGAGGAGCAATCCTCCATGAGATGCCTCAGCAACGCAAGGAGATTAAGAGGTCAATGCAAAAAAAATGTGGAAATCCCATGGCCTGAGTTAGCTGGGGAATTCAACTTTTACACAAGTTACAGGATTAACATGCTGCTGCTGAGGAGCCTCAGGGGCTCAGCTCCAGCTCTGCCCTGAGCTAAAATGATGAACAATTGGTTAAAAATGTAAAGCAGGTTTTCAAACCAGCTTGTAGCAGCGCCGGTGCCAAGAACAGGTGTTGGAGCTTGCCCCACAGGGCTTCGTTCTTCACAGATGCAGCAATAATTTGGCACCTGATTTCCCAGGCTGGTGGTTTACACAGCAGCTGACAGTGTGCATGGTTGGGATGTCTGAAACGTGTTCACTGTGGGATCAGGTAAACTCTGCTCCATCTGACAAAGAAGAAGTAGTTGCCAGAAGGCCCTTTGGGTACAGACTGCAGCTTTGAAAATGAGTGCTTGTTATGTGCCGAAATCCTGGGCAGCTCTCACTGAGAAACCTATGGGCAGGCAGTTCAGAAAGCCAGGTTTGATTTCCATTAGCTGGTGGGAAGTAGTAGGTTCCGAAATGCGGGGTGTGAGGATCACAGTGTGAAGTCCTTGTGGATTGGGGTCTGCTGTGCAAAAGCGTGTTTTCCCTTCCAGGTGGCTAAGAACCTGAATGAAGTGGGATTTATATTCCCAGGAATTAAATGCCTGTAGCTGTCTGTTTTGAAGTCGAGAAGAGGAGTTAGAGCTGCTGACGGTGACAAATATCAAAGGGGTGGAAGCATTTCCCTGCTCTAATAACTCATGCTAATGCAACCCAAAGCCTTTGCTGTTCAAAGTCAGGGGGAGCTGCAGGCACCCCAGCTCTGAGATTAGGGCAGCCATTCTTCACTCCCCTCTCTGGCACTCAGAAAGGGTTGCAGCCTCCCAGGAGCACCTTTTATCCTTCATTTTTCCAGACGCAGCCCAACTGCCATATGTTTGAGCGCTGCCTTCCCCTCTGTTGCCAAGACCCCTGCTCACTTCAACCCCTCCTGGAGCTTCTGACTCCTCCATATTTGAGCTCTCAGTTGTTTTACTTTTTCTCTGCACTTTTTCTTTCACTGCTAGTGAAGCCAGCCTTCTGCTTGTCCTCCAGTCCTGCTCACCCACCCTGCCAGAACTCAGCAACCTGTTTTCTATTTGCTCCCACCGCGGCTCACCTGATGGCTGTCTTGGAACCATTTCCACAGCCGGAGTCGATTCTGTTTTGCACCCTGGCTAGACACCCTCAGAAACCCCCTTCCAGCCCCACTCTTTCTAATTTTAAAGTTAATGCCCACACAAAGTTATAAGCAAAAAGGTTTTTCCAGAAGTCACTCTCCAGGGTTATGTAAAAGCATAGTTTGTGGTTTCCCATAAGCCAAAGGAGCTCTTGTCTGCTTGTGTACACACACAAATAGGAGGGAGACATCCCTTGCCTGGGCAGGCACAGATCCTCAGGACGTGCTTTTTGGTAATAGGAGCACAGATGAATGACAGAAAACGTTCAAATGGAATAAATATGTTGAAGTAAACTTCTGCAGAATACTCCTGGATTAAGCAGTGTATATGTATGTTCACAATGCTTTGTCCAGCACATTTGGAAATCCTTGTCAAACTTACCAGCTGCTCTTTTTCTCCCAAGTAAAACATCCGTGGGTGACAAAGAGGCTGATCCCACAGAGCTCCTGTTGTATGGTAAGTTTTATACAGGACGGAGAGTCTCTGCTCCTGCAAAGTCTATATCTTGGTCTGAGGAGCTCATAAAGAGCAGGTGAACATGAAAAGCAGCATGAGAAAAAAACCAAACAAAACAAAACAAACCTCCAAGACAGCCCAGGGGAGCAGGAATAGCAGTGGTCATAGCAAAGCAGCACGGCAAATGTTTGGAATTTGCTCCCACTCCTTTGATATAAAGCAGAGCTTTATCCCTGACTGTTGTGATATTTGGGAAAGTAGTTGCAAACGTTTGCAACCTCCTCTCACCCACTTTCTCCCCCTGCCAGCTGCAAAGCATTTCTGCTGCTCTTCCTCACAGAAAGTTACCTGGCCTGGTGCCTCTTGAAATCAATGAAGTTTTTGCTTGGTTTGAGAGGGGGCAGGATCCAAGCCAAGGTGTTTGCCTTCCAGGTAGAAAAATACTAAGAATCAACCCTGATCTCTCACCTCCTTTTTTTTTTTTTTTTCCCTTCCTCTTTGCAGGAGTGGACATACACATACAACCACCAAGTCCGCCAGCAGCAGCTGTGTTTGTCTGTGTACACCCTATTCCCTGGTTCCCAGGTGCTGCTGTCACCTTGCAAAGAAGGGGACAACAAGCAGGTGAGCCCTTTCATTGATCCCCATTTTCTTGGAAGCTCCCTTTCTCTCCACATAGTATTACTGCACGTCAAATCACCCGTGTGCTCTGACTTCATCTGGGAAGCACAGTCTATCTGAGAGTACAGACTCTGGCCTGTTCAGCCCTTTGCCTCTTAAATGAGTGTGTTGATAAGGATGTCTATTAGTGCGGGTGGTGATCTGGATACTTAACTGCAGAAGTCAGACCAAAACTGGCAATTTAGTTCACACAGGCTGCCAGTCAGCCAGCAGATGCTAACATTGCTCTGCAGTTAATCATCCAGCTGGCATTTGAACCAGTGACCTGGGGAAAAAAAGCTGTTAGTAATATATTATCTTCCTGAAGCCTGGCAGAGGCTGAGCTTAAATGTGCTTCTGATGGGAGAACTGCTCAGCATGTGCTCTGCTCATTGTGGGTTTGGGGACCCTATACTTCCCAGCATCAGGCCACAAAGGCTTCGTGATGTCTGTCCACCTGATGCTGGAACAGTATAGTAAAAGTATAATGAGGAGGAAGCTTGTTCACCATTGTGTCTCCTCTTGTGCGTGTCTTTCCTCAGCGATGGGCTAAAGTTGGATCACACATTGAACACATAGCTTCGCGCTTCTGTTTGGACACTGAGACGATTGGGGACACGAATGAGAGTACCAAAGAGCTTGTCATCAACCCTTGTGAGAGTACAGCCATGAGTCAGCGCTGGGACATGGTGATGTCTTGACCTGTTGGAGGACTTACACAACAGGGATGGGCACTGAGGTGTTGCTACACGCAGCCAAGATGCACCAGATGGAGCTCAAATGCAAAATCTTTCAGGGTCCTTATGTACTGTGGGACTGGAGAAGAATCAATCAAATAAAAACAAAGACATGGAGCTCCAGGTTGAAGAACAGATGTTATCTGCAAGACATGCAGCTGGTATTGGCTTTTTAGTGGTCATATGTTGAAAGAGAAGGGATCAAACCTGAAATGTTTTAGAGGGATACCAGGGCTCCTGCGATGCGCCCTACAGAAGTGCAGTGTGCACAGTACTGATGAATGTTGCTGGCAACACAGGTAGAAGAGCCTTGGAGACCAAAAGCAGACTTGAACTCAGTAGCTTCTGGGTTGTGAGGCAGGTGCACAAAGAGGGATGTGCCAAGAGATGCCAAGAAACATCACCTGGTATCAAGTGGAAAACACTGAATTGTCTCTGCACTTTTCATTACCGTGGATCAGTTTGTCTTCTGCAGACAGCATGGGTGGAGCTGTGTTGCGCATCCAAATTCATATCTGATCCATGTACACGTGTATACAGAAGCAGGGCAGGCATTTATGGCTGTGGCCGGGATCAGACCAGCAAGTAATGGGGGAATCTTGCTTTGTGCTAGCTGCACGTGGGGGGTTGGTTGGATCTCCAAAGCCCAAGCAGATAGAGAACCCAGTGTGTGAGATTAAAGGATATAAAGTCCATGAAGCTGGGAGGAGGGGCAGTAACGTGATTATTTTTCCTCTCTGAAGGCCATGAGGTGAGCCTTGGTCACTGAAAACGCTCCTATAATCTCACTGTGTGTCTCTTGCTGCTTCAGATCTGGAATACGTCAAATTTTCACTTTCTTCCATAAAAGTAATATTTTTGGTAATTTAAGGTAATTGTGTCATATTTCTGTTTCCCAGTTTCCCTCTTATAGGAGAGGGGACTCACATGAAGTGCTGTTGCCGAAGAAAGGGAGGAGGTAATTAAAACAAAAGATGCCTCTGAGACAGGAAAAGAGATAATACCTGGTTTTGCTTCCCAGGTATCTTCATAACTCAAGATATGAAGTACTGAAGAAAAGGTTTGGGATTCCTCCAGTCACACTTGTGAGCAGGGACCCCTGGGTCACAAAGTACCTCTCCCTCAAAGTCGTTTAGCATAGTGAGACTCGACAGAAATTACTGCTTCAGCTTTTGAGATAAGTCATTAACCAGAGGTCATGTCAGGTGCTGTTACTATGCGGGAGTGAGGTGACTGCCAAAGGAGAATAGGACAGAAGGACTCAGAAGGGGTCTTGGGAATAGAAGACTGGAAGGTCCTTTCCAGCCTGTCTTTCAGAGCAGCTCCCACTACAGCAACAGCTAACAGGCAGTGAATCACCAGGAGGTGAACAGCTCTTGTGTAGTAACAACTGTTGAAGATAGTCAGGACTGTCAACATGAATTGGAAAAAATACAGTTTGTGTCTCTAAAAAAGCTAGGGTTTAAGGAGAATCCTATATTTTGTTTGCTACCTCAATTTCTCCTCCCTCAGTGCTGGAAGAAAGCTGTATGTGTAAATCTCACCAAGGTCAGAGGCAGAACCAGTATAACAATTTACAAAAGGTCACGTGGTATAAATGCTTTCCCTGTGCTGCAGTGATTACTAACCTCATCAAGCTCCCTTGGTGCAAAACTCAAGGGCTTCTGTTATGAAAAGGCTGGAGCAAGCTGTTTCATGGTGGGAGATGGCATTGTTTCTGTGTCACCACTTTGAGCAGGAAACAAAAGGAAGCACTTAAAATGGTATGGGCACACATCACGAAGAAGGGTGTGACCTTGGGCTCCTTCTATTTAATTGAAATGAGGCGAGATGGGGAGGGGAATATCACACCTACTTTTCTCACCAGTGATGACAGGCAAGTGGTAGTAATTCCCTGTCTAATGCTTACAAGGGAAAGCAGCCCCCAAGATCTTGAAGCTTAACATGTTCACACCTCCTGTACTGTGCCTACAGCCCAGGACTGCCCAGCTGCTGGCACTTGGATTCTGAAAACTCAGAAGAGGAACAACTTGGCATCAGTTTTGAAGTCCAGCACCTGGCAGGTACACTTTGAGCAGGACCTCAGGCCTATCTAGCTTTATTACTTTCCACCCATTCTGCTGACAGCCAAAGCACTCTAGACAGGTGATGTTCTTCTTTGCCTTAGCAGAAACAGCTACCTCACGACATGTGTATGTGCTTGAGCACACAGACCCGTGGGACCTGCAGGAATGTATTCCAGAAGCAGTTTTTTGACCAGAATTTCAGCTCTCCTGCCTTTTGTGAAACCCAAATGCTATACTAAACCCCTCGTATTCCAGAACATGTGCTAAGGTGATCACTGTGAACTTGTTTGGGGACAGTGGGGAAGGTGACATCAGGCATGGTGTCCCCTACCAGAGAGTAGCATCGTTCAGCTAAGTCTCTTGCAAGGCCTAAAAACCACCAAGTACCCAACACCTGAGGAGCAGCAGCTACTCGGCAAACTGGTGATTTTGTCTCGCATCCGTCGGCTGTAACCCTTAGACTACAGCTGATTTCACAGTCCAAAAGTGAGATTAGCCCTGTGGATCAGGAGTGGCTTTGGTGAAGCCTGAAGGTATCAGCCTGACTCCTGGGAAGCTTTATATAAGCAGGCAATGGACTGGCAGTCTCCAGAGTTAACCCAAACATGGCATTTAGCAAATCTTCTGCTTAGCATCCCTGCAAAGAGACCTTGCGTCGGGTCAGGGGAAAGGTTAACTGCTGCTAAAATCTAACTTAAACCTTTAGGTTTATTTCACTTATTAAAATACACTGGAGACCTTTTTTGCTTGGTGTTTGTTACTTGCCTAGACATTTATTATCGTGCTGTGAACAGCTACACATGACATTGATGGGTGTATCTAGATGGGCTCCTGTGCCTATACTACTTAAGCCCTAATGTCATTTGTTACTAATGCGTTTTGGGGACATTTTGCACTGACTTGAAAGAACAGAAGATGAAGTAGAAAACACAGTTCTAATCTGATCTGTTGAGCTTTGTGACAGCCTTTATGATCTTCAGGTAAGTAACTTCTTATGCCTTGGGAAAATTAGATTCAGAGCAGGAAACTCAGGGCTAAAACTACTACTGACTTTTAAAGAGCCAACAAAGGCTGTGCAAAAAAGCCCTCAAAAAATCACCTTAGCCTTCACTTTCCCTCCTGAAGAGATCTGTGTTCCAGTGAGAAGAAATCTGTCTGCTTTTAGCTGGTCTGGGGAAGTCTTACAGTCCCTACCTTGCTGCTTATGTGATTTCTGGGTATTTTGTGCTCATCCTCTCTCTGTAGCAGCCCAGTACAAAAAGATAACAACACAGAGCATCCATGCTTGGAACCTCAGTTTACAACATGGTGTCGTAGTAATTTGGTAATAAGGAGATTGAAATTGAATTCAAAGATCTTTGATTAGCAAGTGACGCAATAGAAAAATGGGTCTGGTGGATGAAGAGCGGAGGACTGTGGTTCAAGATAAGCACAAGCCCTGAATAATAATCCCTTCTTCTGCTTCTGGGAGTGACTTCCTTTCCCTGCCTTGGTTTCCCAAACTTTTAGTAAAGATTGAATGTTTTTAATAGAGAGAAAGCCAAGCCTTAGTTTTGCTTGCATTCAATTGCAGCAGTACTGGACTGGCAATGGTCTGTCAGCCTCTGGAGATAGCTACATGGGCCCTTACTATCTGCCTGTGCAGGGTCTGGTTTGGATGGAGTTGGTTTTCCTCATACCAAAACAGTCTTGATAA
This sequence comes from Trogon surrucura, assembly GCA_020746105.1. NCBI lineage: Eukaryota > Metazoa > Chordata > Aves > Trogoniformes > Trogonidae > Trogon > Trogon surrucura. Next base: position 109,000,445 of record CM036618.1, read on the forward strand.
CACACAACAATGTTTTAGCTATTGCTGTGCTTGCACAGTGTGTCAAGGCCTTCTCCATCTCTCAGTCTGCTGCCTCAGCGAGTAGGCCTGGGTTGGGCAAGAGGCTGGGAGGGGACACAGCCAGGACAGCTGATCCAAACTGACCAAAGAGATATCTCATACCGTATAACGTCACGCTCAGCAAAAAAAAAATCCAAAAAAAACCCAAACACGTGGTGGGCAGTTTTTCCACAGTAGCTGTTGCTTGGAGACTGGCTGGGCATCAGTCTGCAGGTGGTGAGTGACTGCTTTTGTATCAGTTGGTTGGGTTTATTTTTCCTTCCTTTTCGTTCACTTATTAACCTGTCTTTAACTTGACCTGCAAGTTTTTCTCACTTTTGCCCTTCTGAATCTTTTCCCCCATCCTAGTTGGCGGGGAGTGAGTGAGTGACTGGGTAAAGACTTCTCTGGCAGCCAGGGTCAACCCACCACACTGCCCTGAGCAAACCAGGGCCCATGTTGGAACAAGCTGGTATTCTTTGTGGCTTGGACTCTGATCACAACTGTGCGATAGGATCTGCTCTGCTCAAACTTAAGATCTTACAAGCTTTAGTGAAAAGCCATGGGCTAGAATTGTTTGTAGAAGTGATAAAGGAAGCAAAAATCACACACACACAAATTAGAAGTGGCAGAAGAAAATGTAGCTCACTAATGTTCTGGCTGAATTAATTTTGAATGATCAGTCCAGCTCCAGTTTTAATATTATGTGGCTCCTTCAAGTAGCTGAACAGTTTAAGGAAGCCTGGTATGGGTGTCCAACTCACATTGAGACATAAGGGCTGAAATCCAGTGGAATTATTCCAGATTTATTGATGTTTTCCGTGGGTCCACTGTTCTGTTACTCACTGGAAGTGCCTTCAGAACGCTGTAAGAATAAAAACCTGTTACAATCTACTACCTCTTCAACTGAGTCTAATTAGGTTTTGAGTTGACCTCCGTTTTAGCTTAGAGCTGATGAAAAGCAAAATGTAAGTGTGCAGGTAAGAATGCTGCTTTTATGTCGTAGAGGGCAGTTTTCTTTTCTCTGGCATTACTTGGGCACTAAGGAAATCCAAGATAGTTGTGTGCGATGTACAAGAGAAAATATGACTGAATTTCAAGGTTGGGTTTCGCCTAAGCTCTCACTAAGTAATTATCACAGTGAGTGATGTCTTGCATTTTCCTGTGATTTATGTGAAAGAAGTGTCCAGACAGGACATTGCTACTGTACAGGGTTAAATTCAGTTGTAAAACTAACCAACTAACCAAGGAGGGAAAAAAAAAAAAAAAGAAAAAAAAAAAAAAGGAAAAGGAGCATTGAAAGCTTGTATGTAACCTGATACATGTAATAAAAGAAAGATATTGCAAAATCAGGACCGTCCCCAGGCTGTAAGGTTTTGAATTCTCCAAGTCTGTACAAATGTGTTTGGAGTTATTTTTAAGAGAAGGTTGGAAAAAAGGGGTCTTAAGTATTAACAAATTTGCTGCTTGTAAAATACGCTTTTTTCCCTGCAGTCTCTGTGACCCAAGCTTCCTTACCTTGGGCTCTGAGCTGATTGCATACAGAAGTGCCCTGGTTCCCCTCTAAAGTTCAAACTGATACAAGTCTCAGTTTTAAAATTCCTTAGTTTTGCCCTCTGGTGGGGGGAGAAGGTTGGTTCCCTGCAGCAGGGAGTCCTTCACCAGGACACTTGGAGCGCACGAGGCACCTTAATGCCGTGGCAGGACCCTCTGCCAACTAGCAGTGTGACCTCCTGGCCAGGGGCTGGAGTGGCTGTGCTTCATCCGAGTGAGCTGCAAATTGACCCCAAGTGACTCAGAGCTACACCGTGGGGTCAGATTTGTAACTCAGCTCCGCAGGGAAGTCTCCCCAGTCCTCAGTGTTCTTACTAATAAGCGAATGAGCTTCTGCAGTGCTCTTGTGGTCCTTCAGAGCAACTGTGTTTGTACTGGGTATTAAACGATACTATGTGGTCCCGAATAACTCTGACCATGGAGGCACAAAATGATCCATGTGTCTGTGTCTCTGCAGTAGAGGGATACACCACTGTGCCTCCTTGCCTCAGCTTTGGAGAAGTTGTCTGAGCCTATTTTAATGAAGGTCAGCAGCCTGGTCCTGTAATGCTGTTCTTGCATTTGCAATGTTTTTGCATGAATCAGTGTTAGAAGCACTTTAAGCAGTTGTCATGATCCTGCTGAGAATTTCTGGGTCACCCCCATGGACATCCAGCCTATTTTCTCTAGCAGAAATTATTGTTTTCTCTAAATGCAGTCAGACCCAAAGTCTATTTGCAGTCACAACCCGATCTGAGGGTATTACCAACATTAGCTCTGAGTCTCTTCAGCTAAGCTAATATAATTTAGACAGCTATTACAAGTTTTACTGGACTTTAGCTGCCCCGGGCCCACAGACAACAACGACATGCACCACAATGATAATTTCATGAGAAGCAAAAGATTAGGAGAGAGTGCTCCTAATCCTCATCCTGAGGCTGCTTTCACCTCCTTACTAATCCTTGGGGAATTGATCTGGGGAGGGTTGTGCACAAGGTAAAGTGAAGGGGAGTTTTCCCGGAGGTTTGGCAGGGGTGGGAAGCACTGGCACATGGTCAGACTGACGTAAGAGCTGACAGAGAGGGGGCAAGGTGGTTGGGCTCACAAAGTGCTCCAGAAGTTTTGGAGGTGCTAGGCAGCTGCAACAGGTCAAGTGAGACTGAGGAGTAACTAAGGATGTTACAGATCATCTGAGCATGAAAACACCTGCTGGGAAGGGTGCAGAAAGCCTGTGTGGAACTCAGGTAAGCTCCCTATACTTTCCTGACTGATGACTGATCCACTGGCTTGACATGGCTGTCCCAGAATGCTGTAGGTGTTAAATTTGCTTATCTGGTCACAACATATTTTTGCTTCTCTTAATGAAACTGTTGTTAGAATGGCAATGGATTATTCAGTGTCTTGGAAGTGAAAACTTGATTTGGACATGGCACATATGTTGATAATGTGCATTAATCGTCCTGTCTCTGCAGCTTTGCATTACCAAACACTTAGTATGTTTACAATGGATCCTTAGCTTGAAAGATCACAGCTGTTGTATCTTGAAATTGATTTTCTTCTGCGGAGAGATGTTTGAAGCAAAAACCAATTTGGTTTGTATAAACTACATTAGATATAGGGATGTATCCCTCAGAGTGCACAGGATCCCCTTTGAAGCCATTATCACCCCACCATGAATAACAAGTTGCACAATAAAAGGAATTTCTTACAGCTGATCTGATCTCTACCCATCTGTGAGTTGGCTCTGAAATGAGATAAACCTATCTACTCTAATTCAGGACAGGTGTATCATATGGAGAGACTCATAAGGGCTGGTGGTGTAGCCTAGAGCTTATTACTAGAGCAAGTGAGGCAGCTCTATCTGCTTTGAGGAACTTGCCTTGCAAAAAAGATTGCCAGGCTGGTACTGCTGTCTTCAGAAGCACTAAGCTGGTCTGTGAGGTTCTATCTGTGATGCTATTTGGCAAGTGGTGGCTCTGGAGGGTCATGCGTGTAGCTTGCTTTTCTGTCTGGATGAATTTAGCGTCTTGTGTCTCTTCTTTCCTTTAGCTAGTTCTGGCCTTTCAGTCTGGTCCTCAACTAGTGCCTGTCTCTTCAGGTACTCTGGCAGCCAGCCTACACAAAACTTTTGTAATAGATTTTCCTGATGTGTCCTAAGATCTAATTTTTGGGAGTGGGGAGTGGTTAGTAGGTTCAGAGAGGTTCTCCTTCCCCTCTACTCTGCCCTGGTGAGACCCCATCTGGAATACTGTGTCCAGTTCTGGGCCTCTCAGTTCAAGAAAGACAGGGAACTGCTGGAGAGAGTCCAGCACAGGGCAACTAGGATGACTAAGGGAGTGGAGCATCTCCCTTATGAGAAAAGGGTGAGGAAGCTGGGGCTCTTTAGTTTGGAGAAGAGGAGACTGAGGGGTGACCTCATTAATGTTTACAAATATATCAAGGGTGAGTGCCATGAGGATGGAGCCAGGCTCTTCTCGGTGACAACCAATGATAGGACAAGGGGTAATGGGCTGAAACTGGAACATCAGAGGTTCCACTTAAACTCGAGAAGAAACTTCTTCTCAGTGAGGGTGACGGAACACTGGCACAGGCTGCCCAGAGAGGTTGTGGAGTCTCCTTCTCTGGAGACATTCAAGACCTGCCTGGACACGTTCCTATGTAGCATTATCTAGGCATTCCTGCTCTGGCAGGGGGATTGGACTTGATGATCTTTCGAGGTCCCTTCCAATCCCTAACATTCTGTGATTCTGTGATATATCGGGGCTTGAGATGCTATTTTGGTACTGAAAATATAGATGCATTCACAATGCAACTCGTGTCTGGAGTCATCCCTTCTCTTCCCTCTGCACAAGGCTGTTGGCTCCGTTTGTGCCAAGACTGGGTATGCTTTGTGCATGTTTTCCTTTGGCAGGAGCATCAAATTGGCTCACAAGCACTGACAAGTCATCCTCAAACAGGAGCAGATGGACTCCTAGCAATAGATGGGAGCTTGGGTTCTCCCTGAGAAAAGGGAGGAAAAGCCTCTGGCTGACCAGGTGTGGAGTAGGCACTGGTTGTTCTGCAGGGGACAAGGTGACATTCAGAGCTGAGCTTGTTGCCTTTGGTGATAAAAAGCCCATCTTCTGTTGGTTTGTGTGTATGCAGCTATGGAAATGAAAGGTCTTGTGTTCATGTTTCATGACAATTAATGGTAGTTGTCAAGAGGAGCGTAAGCATGCAGAACAGAAAGGAAAAATTCATGATGCCTCAACTGGATTTTGTAAGAAGTAACTGGATTAGGGAAGAAAAAGAACGTGTCCTTAACCTGGCTTCAGCTTTTGTGGCAAGTGGTAATAGTAGCAGCTGTGAGTGGGTGGATGGGTGTGAAGGGACTGTGTACCATCCAGTCTGTGACTTAAAAATTCAGCCCTGAACTGTTTTAATGTGAGTCAATGGGGAGCTAAAAGCGACGCTTTCTGACTTTCTAAATCATGTGTCCTGCAGGCTCAAGTGTGCAGGGCAGGGCTGTTCTGGGGCCTGGGGAGCCCCGTTTCCTCAGGCTTACAGCTATGGATCGCGGAGGATCACTGGTGGCGAGCTGTGCGTGCCCTGGGTGTGCAGTACCTTCCTGGTGTGACGTGCCTGCTCCTGGGGGAGGCCGATGCCAACCTCAGGGGAGAAAGTGGGAGCCCATTTACCTTTGGCGAGGCCCAATGGAACAGCCTGGTCTGTTCAGGCAGTTGCAAGTTGTTTCTTGGAGGCTGCTCTTTCTGGAGCACTTGGCTGTCCCGTGCATCCCGCAGCCTACTTTTTGGCATATTATCAGCTAATATAAAATGACTCAAACGAGCCCTTATCAGCAAATGAGATCAAAGGGTATTAGTGAGCGTGATGACACGAGAGGCTTTACAAGCCACTTCATAAAACTGAATCCTCAGAAGCTACTGAAGCCATAATTAGATTTGAGGATAATATGATTCCTTTTTTTTTCTACCCTCTCCGTTTTTTCCTCCTTTCTTTGTAGTAGGAAATCCAGGCAAAAATAGGAGCACTCAGTCTACAGTTGTAGAGTCAGAGTGTGGCTGCAAGCTCTTTGCTTGGTAACACAGAGATTACAACTTGATGCCAAGTAGCCTGGGAGAAGTGGGAGCATGACTGTGTGGTGGTCTTTTGCAGTAGAGCGTGTGGTACCCTTATGTACGTGACTTGAAAAGGCCTCCCAAGCTTTAGGAGCGATTACTAATGAAGTTGACTAATAACAACATGTGCAACACAAGGCGAAAACTAGCCGGTATTTTGTTATGAGGAGAAAATGAGCAAACCAGCAGGGGACATGCGGATCGTGTCTGATTCATGTTGTCTCTAATCCCAGCTAAAATTTTAACAGCCTGGGAAGATGAATTACCCACTCTAACCAACACATGGATCAGCATGGGGTTTATTAGAAGCAGGCTATCATTTAACAATGTCAGGAGTGTATTTATTATTAAGCAGTAGACTCCACAGTCTAAATGGAAAACCATTACTCCTCCTTAGATGCGAAACAAGGTGTATTCATAAAGCCAAATGGCCAATATATTGTATGCTTGCATGAGCACAAAGGCTGTGTCCACTTTACTGGACCTTGAGGCTTTCTATGTTTAGCTACATACAAATAAACCAAAATGTGTTGACTTACTGGAGGACAAAGCTGCTAATTTTGACTATTAAACTCCCTCGTGGCTTGACTGCAGTGACTTGGTAACAAACTAGTGAGAGGATTCTGGATTTGGCACAGAGAGATTTGTTAAAAGTGATAGCACGTGGGCCGTGGTACAAAAAAACGTGCAAGAAAACTCTGCACTAGCAACTAGACTGCTTTCTTATATTCACTGTGTATTTTCAGCCTAGAGATTGCTCAGAGTCTTTCCTTTTTCCTTGAGACCTCTGTCCTTGTCTATAGGAAGACTAATCAGTGAAATGTATGATAATACACGGCAAACACTTTAGCTTTATTTATCGCTATATTAAGGTACTCAATATTGAAGCATAAATAATATAGTTCCAGTAAGCTACCACTTAATGTAAGTAATATTTCAAGCTGGATTTGTGGGAAGGGCTTGGAGCTGGTCACATTTTCAGTCTGGCTTCAGAAATTCGAAGCATTTCTGTAGGAGCAACAAACAGTGATGCTCTTGACCTGTAGCACAGCCAAACAACTGTAACTGTTTCTTGCTTTGCTATTTGTGCAGCAATAGCATATCACAGCAATAGTTTCTTGGCCTGAATGTGGAAAAGAGTTACTGGGCACAGCCATGTGACTGTCTACATCAGCGAGCTGCTACAATTGCCTCTGAACACCACTAAAAATAAAATTCTTCACAATTGATAAGGCCTTTTCAGCCGTGTTTTTAACATGTCCTCCAAATGGCCCTGATGGGAGATACCTTGTAATGTGAAAAAGTGGGTTTTCAAAACTTAGAAGCCAAACTACAGAATGAGCTCATTGCTGGGGCAGGAATGGAGCAAACGCAACAGACTACTTTTAAATTCCACCTTGTTTTACCATCTATCTGGGAATACCCAGTCTCTGAAGTTAAAGCAATGTTACACAAGCTTCTTAAAATTTCATAATGTCATTTTCAGTTTGTTTCATTCTGTTCTCAAATTAGGGATTTGTGAATACGCTAGATGGGAAATGCGGAATGTAGGTTATGCAGAGTTAATTCTGGTCTTTAAACTTGCTCTTCCCCAAATGTTGCTTTGTCAAAAGTAAAATGAACCAGCTGACTTTTCTAGTCCTGTTTCTTGTCATGCATTTAGAAGGGGACATATCAAATGTCCACTTGACTGTATTGATAACTGAAGCCACTCTGCATCTGGCTATGTGAGGCATAATATCTGCTGTTGGTCTAGGGCACAGATCTGAATGGTCTTTCTATAGCAAGACTTACTCAGTTCTTCTCACCTTCAGTGCTCAATTTGTCCAATGAAATTTAAAATCGTTTTGTTTCATTGCCATTCCCATCAGCTACTTCTACTGCTGAACATAGTCTGTCACTGTTTCCTGAATTCCCTGTAACCATTATCCATGATCAAGTCGTAGAAGCAGATTTGATATCATCTCAACAGGAATGGTTTTCATCTAAGCGTGATGAATACCTCTTGCACTCCAATAGCTTGGATTTGAGCCATGCATAATTTTTGCATTAATTATATCATTACTGTTTAATTGCTGCAATTAGCAGCACCACTTTCTCTCAGCCATCACTGTCATCATATGGCCTCCGCCTCATAGCAAGCTCTCACTTCTGCAGGCTCCCACCTGTTGGGGCAACCTAGGCTGATTCTCTGGTGTGGAATGTACACACAGAAAATAAATACAGCATCTCCAAATCACAAGGCCGATTATCTGCTGCAGTGTAACTGTAAGCAGCAAGACTTCCTTCTGAGGATATCAAAGAACTGTGTTTAATTGACCAAAAGAAAGAGAGTACACGAGCTGCTACGTCATCTTTGTGAAGACACCTAAAACTCTGCAAGGTGAGTGCAAAATGATACCTCTCTGAAATGGTCAGATTTTTTCATATCCTCTTCACGTAGCTTCAGATGGCTACACAACGTACAAGGAAGTTGGAAGTTGGTCTCAACCTGAATTTTAAGGAGTTTCACAAACTCAATTTGTATGTCACCCTGATGATCAGTGTCACCTGGAAGTGATATGCACATGTCCTGGGTTTAGCTAAAAACCCAGTCCTGTTTAGTGATTTTTACTTTTCAGTTTAGTGTCTTCTAAAAGGCTGCACGTTCTGAAGTCAGCAGCATGTTTTTGCAGACAGTGTGTGCTACTGGCAGTGATAACACCTGATGTTTACAGTTACTGCCTGGGACTGGTATGCAGAAAGGCTCTTGCTGATACTTATTCCTATAGTGACCAAGGCCACTGCTGGCTCTTGTGTGCCACGCTGGGGGTGCTGCGTAGTAAGAGGGGTCACAAGGAAGTAAAAGGTTGCACCTCCAGGGGGTAATAGACAGGACAGGTGACCAACGAGAGTATTCCATCCCATATACGTCATATTTAGTATAAATTGAGTGATCACGAGAGTTTTGTCCCTTTTCCGCCCTTTTCTGCAACAGCCGGTGTCCGGAGAGGACTCCATCTGACCTCCTGATTTTGATCCGGATCCTGAGTTCCCGAATCCAGCTCCCTGTATCCAGCTCCCGCCGCCGCTGAGCCTGGGGCTTCCCCAGTGCCTCCTGCTCTGCAGCACCAGTGGTGATTTCTAACGGGGGAGGGAGTTGGGTTTGATATCGCGCTACTATCTATAGTTGTATATAGTTCTCTACTTTTATCTTTTCACCATTATTTCCATTATTTTCATTAAAGCTATTCTAGTTTTTCTTCTCTAGCTTGTAAGTCTCTCTGCCTCATTCCCTTTTCTCTTCCCGTTTCGGGGGGGAAGAGGGAGTTAGAGAGTGTCTGTCGGCATTAGTGGCTGGCCCAGCCCTAACCCGCGACAGCACGTCATCTAGGCTGAGAGTGTGTTTCAGGAGGCAGACTGATGCTTGGTCAGGAGTGTGACCATGCTTTCAAAAGCAGTATAGCTGGTCACATATTGCAGAAAGGGGTTCAGTTTATAGCTATTAAGATGATGATTTTGGAAGACCTGAGTACTTCCTATGATCTGGTGAAAATGTTAAATGGCGGACTAGTAACAGGGGTTGTGTCTGAGACGTAGCTGGTAATACTTCTGGTGTTGTCTGTGAGTGCTTTTGGAATCTACCTTCATCTAATCCACCGTTACATCTGCAGTGGGGAGGCTCTATGCAGAGCCGATTATGGGTTTGTAAGACCTGGGGAAACTCTGTCACCGTAAACTGAATGGCAGCATCTCATAGGCAGGCATGAGACTCTCTACTTTCATCTTACGTCAGGGCTGGGTTAAGCCCAAACTGTTAGAGCTGCAAGCTACATCCTCACTGTTTCTGACTTCTTGAGCTAAAACTTTCAACATTACCTCTGTCAGTCTTCTGCATTAAGTTAAAATCCATTTTAGATAATGTCAGAAGGGTACTGTACAACAGGTTATTAATCCTACAGCTGTAACTCCTGGAGAAAGCTCATGGGATGAGAGTACACTCATGACATTAGCCAAATACCAAAATCCACATTTCCATTCTGTAGAGGAAAAGGCTTGTTTCTCTGAAGTAATCGCTTTTCCAGTAATCTGATCAGACCTCAGGAGATTATACAAATTAAAACTACACTCTGTTATTCAGAAACAAGATTAGCTCTTTAAGGAATCATGTTCGGTGGTGGTGGTTGGGCTCTGGAGGCTTCTGGCTATTTGAATCTCTGGTCTCCAACTCTCATTAAGCTATCTGCTAACAGCACCATCAGCCATCATTACATTACTGCACGATATCTATCAAGAAACAAGCCCTGGTATTTATTTAGCAGCAGGAGATCTTTATCCAGGAGAAATGTTCTTTGTGCTTTTAGAAATTCTGCCTTAAATAGGGGTCAGCCATCCTGTCAACTGCGTAAAACTCACTTTACCCTCAGTGTGAACATTTACTCTGAGTAAAACAGAAAGATGGAACTTTCTGAACTGCTTTTAAATCTCAGTGTGTGTTTGTTGGGGGTTTTTTAAATTATTTTTTTTTTGGTGTCTGTGGTAAGAAGGCTGTGTGTGTGTTTCTGGAGAGGTGTTTTGTTGTTTTTTTTGGAATGGCTCTGCTGGGAGTTTGTATTATTGTTGCATTCATTTGAGTTTGCTTACACAGACAAAAATCATTTGAGCAAATCGCTGCTGATCACTCTTCAAGTGGGAATGATGTTGAAGTGACAGTAATATGGGTTCAGTTGTGTGGATATAAACCATCTTCATTGGCTGGAAAAGCCACCTTAGGAGGGGCTCAATCTTTTCCTGTTTGCTTTCAAGTGCTTAGGAAGAAAGGCAGCAATTACAGAACGTGGCTTTGGGTCACTTTAAGTCACCCAGTGATGAACATTTATGCAACGTATTACCAGCTTTTAAAAAGGCACTGTTCTGTGCCAGTGGTTACCCGCTGTATAGATAATTGTAAAACAAACTCCATATTCCAGTTGACACCCTTTCTAATTACATCTCACCTTCATTAGGCTATTAAAGTGATAAATGTTAGCAATTACATTGAGCTTCAGTGAAAACCCTCTGTCTGTGGCATGCACTGGCTGTGGTGTGAATGATTTGCCCAGGAGCTTGGCAGAAATCTGCCAGGGCAGCAAAGCCCTGAGCAAAACCACCATGGAAAGGAGAAAGAAAAGAAAAACAAAACAAAAAAAGGGATGGGGAAGAGAGCCTGCAAAACAGCTCAGCTGATTAGAGAGTATTTGACAGTCAAGTCTATACTCATCATCAAACCTCAGGGCTGGCTGGGGCTGATCTGCCAGCCATGAGTGGCAGCTTCTTTTTGTTTGAATTAGATCTGTGCAGGAGGGGGAAAAGTGAGTGAATCTGGATTGTGGTTTGACATAGAATAAGGTGTTCAGATCCGACACTGGTGGCTGTGCTGCAGTCCTTGTGTGCTCAGACATTTGAACTCTAGGCTGTTGTACACACAATCTCCCTTGTGCAAAGAGACAGGTTTCCTGGGATGCATCTTTTCTCCATGTATCTGTAGGTTCTAAATTGCAGAATCATTTACGTTGGAAAAGACTTTTAAGATCATAAAGTCCAACCGTTAACCTAACACTGCCAAAGCCACCACTAAACTATCCCTAAGCACCACATCTATGCATCTTTTACATACCTGTAGGGATGGTAACTCCATCACTCCCCCAGGCAGTCTGTTCTGATGCTTGACAAACCTTTCAGTGAAGAAATTTTTTCTAATATCCTATCTAAACCTTCCCGGGTGCAAGTTGAGGCCATTTCCTCTTGTCCTATCACTTCTTACTTGGGAGAAGAGACTGACCCCCACCTTGCTACAACCTGCTTTCAGGTGGTTGTAGTCTGTGGGCAGTCACCTGTGCTCCAGATCATGTGTGGTCTCTTACATGTGAGATGGATGTGGGTGGGTACACACCTTAACCTGGGCAGGCACTACATGGACACACCAGGGAAGAGCATGATCTCTCCAAGTTGGAGAGAGCTAAGAGCTGTAACTCCTTTCTGGGTTGTCCATGAGCCTCCTGGGGAAGCAGGAGGAAGAGCTGGGATTGTTTGAAGTGTTCTTCAGCATCTGTGTAGTTAGTGTCCATCAGTGCTGTACCGTAACCCCAAAGGTGAGATCCTCTGATAGATCCCCTAAGCCTGGGTGCTTTGGGATGGCCACTGCCCTGAACCTGGCCCTCAGCCTGGTCTAAGGGAGGAGTGTAGGGGACACACCCAAATCGGAGCTCTTCTGCGGCCAAGGAAGGGGCCTCAGGGTTTGGGGTCAGATTGCAATGCCTGTGCGGCCACTGCCTGATGGCTGGCTGTTAATTTGGTGTGTGTGGCTTTACAGTGACTGCTGCAGATCTGCCCAATTTCAATCTCACAGCAAATTTAATTTTAAAACCTCATGATGCTTTGTTATTGCCATGCACGCGGTTCAGCGAAGAGATCAGCCAGCCACTGCAGGAACAGATGTTTCTTTTCCTGATGGATTGAGCCAACACAAGAGATGGAGTGATAGAGATGATTTTTTTTTTTTAATTTCTTTTCTAATAAATATGATTGCTTCTGCAAACTTTTTCCTGAGGGTTTCTGTAGGGCAATTGCTATTACTGCCCAGGCTTGCCTGGCTCCTCAGGGCCGGTGTCTTGGGAACCAAACAACTAGGACTTCTCATGAGCAAATTATTTCCCGGAGAAGGACAGCCAAAGTCACCTCCTCTTCTTGTTTCTGATCTTCCTATGGACAGATTGAGGGCTTCTCAAATGCATTTGCTGTCTGAAATTATTTGCTGAATACAGCCATTAGTCATTTCTGATTTATGAATTTTTCAGTCCGTGAGCAGCTCGAAGTATGGTATTTGAGATTCAAAATCCTGGCTGTGCTGATGTGTTGATTAGCTGGTCTGAATGCATTAAAGTACTTGATGTGTTTTTATGTCCTGTCTAAAATGAATGTGACCTTAAAATGTTTTGTACTACTAGAAATAGTAAGTCATTAAAATCCTTAGTAGTTGGCCTATGCCTTAAGTATATGATCCAGATTTAGGGAAGAAAGAGCTGTGAGCTGCTTACTGACAAACGATAGCCGTGGACTTTCCTTCAGCTTCTTTTGACAGCGATAGCTTTTTTTGATCTGTGCTTTGTGTTGTGATACCTTAGTATCTTGCAGAAGCATCCTGAGTGAAGCTATCAGCATCTGTCACGTTATTTCTTCACTTTTACCAGAAAAAGAATCAGGTGGAAGGGGATGATGTGTTTTGGTATGAATGCCTTCTGTAATAATGACTGTTCCTAGCACAGCTTTCTGAATCTCATTAGCTACAGACTGGACACTGCACTAGACTGTTGATGTGGAAATTCTGTGTGTTTTCATCCAAATGACAGAAACTTAGTCTACTTTCAGTGACTCAGTCTACACAACACTCAGCCGATTTTCTGTGACTGAAAGGTTTGCTCAGGATACTATTTTTGAACATATTTTTGCCAGTAAAATTATTTAGAAGCCCGGTTGCAGAAAAGTAACATGAGAGCAGCAGGAACCTCGAAAAAAGCAAAGCCTTTGAAAAAGAGGAAAGACTATTCCTCAGGAAAAACAGCAAGATTATAAGCCACTTTCATTGTATGCCAGGCTATGGACCTATCTTCCACATGGGGATGTCCACATCCTTGCTGAGCTACCCTGTTGTTGCCATTACGAGAGGCACTCTCGGAACGCTGCCACTCAGTCATCATCTGGCAACACGTCCTCTTGGTCACTGGGGGAAGCGCTAGAGGAATCGGTGGGAGATGTCTGGTTACGTGCAAGGGTGGAGTTGTGACCTGATGTAGCTTTCTGTGAAATCATAGGTGCTGGTTTGACTTTGGGGCAGAACACCCTGTGGCCCTACCCGGGCCTTCACTGCTCTCTGGGCCGCAGGGCTATCTCAAAGTGTTTGTCAGTGGTTTACTCGGGTAAACAGATCCATGTGTGAGTCAAGTCTGAGCTCAGGCTGAAACCCAGTGTTTGGTGTGGCACTAATGAGACTTTCTGGGTGAAGCATTAACTATAATTATTCTTCGGGCACTGTAGTTCAGGTTCTAATAGCTACTGCAGATGATGACGACAACACAAGTCAACTTTGCTGTGTTTTGGTGACACCTGACCCTGTCCAGGAGGAATGCAACCCCAGGTAGTAGTCAGCAGATAGATTCAGTCGGCCCGGTCTTCACAAATATTTACTTTTCAACCACTTTTGACACAAGCTTTAACAAATGGCTTTGCACAGACACAGGTGTGACGGTAGGCATTAGGGAAGAGAAGAATGGTGAAAATAAAGAGCAAGGTCAGGCTGGCAGGGAGATGTAGCATCTTGTGTTAGACCTATTTATAGAGACACAGGTCAAAGGAAATGGAGAAACGTTCAGTTCAGATATGTGGACTTTTCTTCTAATCTGAAACTAACCCAAGAGGTACTTTGGTTTGTTGGCTGGCAAAGCCAACAGGTGGTAGATGCTGGTCCTTTGCCAGCCTGGATCAGAAGGCCTTCTTAGGGAAAGTAAGTTTTTGCTATGGGCATGTGCCCATTGTCCTTAGGGACAGAGTCGGGCCATTGGCATGTCTCCTTCTATTTAACAGTAGGGATGAAGCCTTGGTGTCTGCGGCTCATTCATGATGTGGCCATTGACCCTGAGGCAGGGCTAGGGGGCTGCTGCCTTGTCCCAAAAGATGTGCTCCAAGGTACACTGAAGTTGTTGAATTGTTCTGCCAAAGCCTTTGGGTTAGGTACTGAAGCTAGCAGGAAGTTGTGCATGCTTTTATTTGGAAATCTAGGCCTTGAGCTAATCCCTGTTTAGAGAAACAATTTTGGGTGTGTTTCTGAGACAAACTCTTGAATTATAGATAGGAATACATTTTCCAATGAAATACTTTCTAATTTTTTGCTTTAGATTGTCTCTCTGTAAATGTTTCACTCCTTAATGTTTTCTCTGTGGAGTACTGACAAACGCAAAGGGGTATAAAGCTCAAACTCCTCATGGTGACAAGGAGAGAAATGGTGGGGCGCAGTCCCAGCCACCCACTTCAGCGTTATCCACCACAAGTACTGACAAGGAATTGTTGAACTTGGCTCTTCGTTTACTGCTCAGTGTTAAATGAGTTGACAGGGTCTAATCTACCTCTAAGTCATCCCCAGTGTTAGTGGCAAAAAGGGCGAAGGATGTGTACTTGAAAGAAGGGAGAGTTTAAAAAGTGACTATATATCCGTTCTGTGGCCTGATAACACAGCAAGAAAAAACCCAAGCCATAGAAATCTTCATAAAATATAATCTTTATGATAATCACTTGGCTTTTCTACAGCACATAACTGTGCTCATCAATGAAATGCCCATAGATTTACTCAGATACTTTAGTTAATAAAACAAAAAAACAATTAAAGTGTAACTGTTCTGAAACTTCTCTGTGGTTTTTTTTTTTTTATGTACTCAGTTGTTAAAACACAGTAAAATGCTTTTAATCATTCATCATTCTGACATGAAGTAATTGTTCATTACTACTGTTCGGACTACAGAGTTTCTGGAAGCTCCAGTCAGGGATCAAAGTCGTATTGTTTGAGGCACTGTACATACATAATAAACAGCAGCCTGAGGCCCTAAAGAAGCTGTAAGGTGGGGTATCTATACTATATAATTTTCAAGTTTTCTCTCCCAGCAATGCAGTGTCCTCTTCTCTCTCTCTATGTCTCTCTGACAGTCCAGTTATTTAGTATGAAGCCTGTCTCTGTGACTTCTTTGCAAGATGCTGCAATGCTCTCTCTAGCCCCTAGTTAATAGGACTATCCCCAGTACTTTGGCAGGAGGGTATAAAGAGAGTGGAGAAAAGGAAGGTAATTCTTTGTTCCAGGAATCCGATCCATCACAGCTCGCAGTATTTCCTTCTCAATATCATTCTCTGTCACTCACTAGGACACATATTGGGTCAAACACATTATAGTTTGATTCTCCAGCTAATGGCTTCCAAGGCCTGGTCTCAGTACGCCGCAACAAGCACAGTAATTGAAATTCAGACTGCTGGAGAGAAATAGCTTAGTCTACATTTCAGCACATCACACACATGCTTATACAGAGTTTTCTCTTGGATGCAGTAAACAAGGGGCTTGATTCAGTATTTCCTCATGGTCTTATCCCACATTAGTGAACAAAATGTGACAGTAAGCAAGGTCCCAGTATTGATTTTTTTTTTTTTTTTTTTTTTTTTTTTTTTTTATATTCAAGGTGTCTCATCTTCTTGCTCCAGAAAACAAACTTTTGGTAGTTCACTGTGGCAGAGTCAAAGTCCCTTATTTGTTCTCAGGAAGTGCTGCGGTGGTGTTGTCTTTTCTATTCCATTCATGAGTCGGAAAAGATGCTTTGCTGAATAATAGAATCATTAAGTGAGGAAAATACGTCTAAGATCACTAAGTCCAACCGTCAACCCAATACTACCATGACTATTAAGCCATGTCCTGAAGCGCTGCATCTACGTGTTTTTTTGAACGCCTCCAGAGATGGCGGCTCCGTTGCTTCCCTGGGCAGCCTGTTCCAGTGCTTCAACACTCATGCAGTAAAGAAATTTTTCCCTATGTCCAAACTAAACCTTCTCTCTTGCAACTTGAGGCCATTTCCTCTTGCCCTATTGCTTGTTACTTGAGAAAAGAGACCAAGCCACACCTGACTACAACCTCCTTTCAGGTAGCTGTAGAGAGCGATAAGATCTCCCCTCAGTCTCCTCTTCTCCAGGCTAAACAGCCCCAGTTCCCTCAGCCACTCCTCATAAAACTGTACTCTCTACTCCCATTCTGTGTTTCTATGACTCAGCAGCATCAGAGTAGCTGGGAGAAGGACAAAACTTTTCCTATCAGGTGGGCTGTGGGGGAGGTGACAACTTCTTACCCAGCTCTTGCTCTGTGTTAAACCCTCTTTTATATTAGAACTGATATAGTGAGATTAGTGATTTGATCTGGGAGTATCTAATAAGCTCATAAATTTAAAATTAACATGTTCTGTTCCAGAAAAAGTTGAAACTAAAAGTAAAGGAGGAATTGAAGCACTGCTGTGCTGTTTCCCAGTCTATTTTCAGACTCTCCTTCCTGCTTCCCAGCATGGTATTGTAATAGTTGCCCTCCCTTCAAGGGGCAACAACCATTTCCAAGTTTGTATCACTGTGGACCCCATCTTGCTGATCTTTGTCCATTCCATCAGTGTCTCACTTGTCTATTGGGCATTGCCTTGCATTTTACACTTTTTTTATCAGATGGAATAATTTTCACAGAAGTGATCCTCTGTAAAATACCTGAGACTTTGCACTTCTCTTTACATTCTTCTTCTGTATTTTGGCCCTGTTTCTATTCTGGTTTGTAACTGTTACCCCTAACCTCCTGTGTTTGACTACCGAAATTTTCTAGGGTTTAGTCCTCCCCTTTCTCCTCCTCCTCCAAGAGGAAGCATGTGTTTAGAAATGTAGTGCAGTTGGCTGGAGAAATTAAAGACAATCTATGATGTGCTTCCTTAAAGCATTGTAGAATATAGGTAACCAGGAAAGAACACTAGCTGAAATGTCAATGGAAAGTGTCAGAAATGTTTGCTAGGGACTCCATACTGGTATGTTGCTCTCTCCTACTTAACGACATTTAGCTAGGGCTCAGTGCATCTACCTAAGGTATTTAATACCTCAGCTATAGTACCAATTCTCATAGTTCCGCATATAGATAGAGCAGAGCCGAGAGAGCAGACCTGCATTATCAAAACATATTGTGCAGCACTGAGATGGACTTTCATCCTGACAAAAGAGCTCAGGGCCAGAGTTGCTCTGAAGCTGCTCATACACATAGTGGGAGCCTGCTGCCAGCCCAGAGTGGGGAAAGAACTGGCATGGGGACTGGTGTGCCAGCCACCGTGCCTGATGCAACACAGGCATGTGGCAACAGGCTGGAGAATGAGAGCAGATGCATAAGCCCTTTCTTTTCAAGGGTGCTGCAGTGGCATGTGTCGATATGTTTGTTCATGCAGGTCACAGTGGGGCCCCTCACCATTCTTGGATAGCCGAATTTGGGGAGGGCAGTTTTTCTCCATGAGGCATTTAGCCATTTGGATGTCTGAATCCGGGCTGATGCCACGCTGCTGACAATAACTGCTTCAGGGAGGGTACCACTGGGCTTTGTGCCTTAGGTTCTCCACTTGTTCTCTAGATCTTCCCGTGGTCTTTGCTTCTCTTTTGGGTTGGATGGGCTTGAGTCTTTCATGTGTCCTAGTCTCTACAGCAGCCACCAGAGCCATACTGTAAAGGGACAAATACTCTCTTCTTCCAAGTCTGTATTGGAATTAAATGTTCATACAGGTAAATCCCTAAACTCTTTCTACATAAAATCTTGTTGCTTATTTCCTTCTCCCTTGACTGCAGCCCTCAGCAGCTGTCTCAATTACTGGAGGAGCCCTCTTTCTATGGAGCTTTTCTCCATGGCTTTGCTAGCTATGTCTTTCAAATAAGGCGTCATATTCTCCTTTAGTTTGAGCTAAAACACCACCACTGAAGTGTTGCACAGGTGTAGCCTCAAGAATAAGCTGAGCTACCTTCTTTGTGGGCAGTGTTTTGTTTTTTACTTGCTTGTCAGTCAGATGAACAAGCTCAGAGGCATCTGGCTATTAAGTCAATAGGATGAGAAAACATGACTGTACTCAGGCTGGTAATGTTTTAGGTTAGGTTTTTGGTTTTGATTTTATTTTTTTTTTAACTGCCCAACCCTGTGATGTTAACAAGTGCTGATGCTGTTATGAAAGCTGGCAAGGATGTTCTTCTGTTGGCCAAAATAGTTCTTAGAGAGAGACCAAATGGGTTTCTAGCGGGAGGTGGTGCAGAGCATGAACTTTTTTTCACAGAAAGCTCTAGCAGCAGCCGAATGTAGGCAGTGGCAGCAGCCACACTGTACCTTGTGCTGTAGCTCATCTTCTGAGCAGGAGCCACTCTGGGATGGGTGTGAGTTTGGGCTCAGTGTATGTGAGAGGAACTGTGGAGTGTCAGTTATTGAGAGCAATGGATGGTAACCCCTGGTTGCAGAGGGGCACATCCAGAATTTATCCAAATGCTACAAACACCTGGTTTAGGCACCCTGTGTATTCCAGGGAAACACAGCGTGATCCTGGGAGCCTCACAAGTTCCCTGGAGCTGCAAGGGGAACTGCCTGCTGTCCTGTCCCAGAGGCAGAAAGATCTGTGCCTGTCCTACCTAATGTGGTAACTGAGATGAGCATGATTTTTGCAGACATTACCAGCAGGTTTCTGTCTCTCGGCATGCTTTTTATCTTCTTTCAAGATAATCTTCCTTTTTGAACTGCTAGGTACTTTGCAGGCATGTATTTCTGAGTGTTACTTCTTCAGATAAGGTCACTTCTGTTGCATCAAGTGAGAGTCATCAAAAACATCTACTTCTTGTTTTCTTGTCTCTGAAATTTCCAGAAATTTGCTGATGGAAGTATTAGTTTGAGAAATTAATTTACTCTCTCCCTTTCTAACATTATTTGTGTTTCACAGAAGCAATATATTGAAACAATGACCAACACTGTAAGCATACAACATGCTTACTGCGTGGTGAAGTTCCACAAGGGCTTCTTTCAAGACAAGGCTAGAACGTTATATGTCCATGACTTCCAGCCACCTCATGGTTTCATTTCCACTGTGACAGTGTTAAGGCGTGCCATAATTAGCTTTAGATCCCTTTAGTCCCCCTGCCCTGATTTGGACAACCCGTTTTTTAAGGTTTTGTCGTACATGCTGAAGGACATGGAATACCGGAGCAGCTATCTGGCTTGTCTCAAACTACAGCATTTACTGTTTCTAGGTGTTGGATGTCTTGTGGGAGCAAGGAGGAGAGGTGGACAGCAAATTGCCTATCTGACTGGAATACAGGCAGCGCATCCTTGTTGGCACCTTACAAATGAGAAGATGTCAAGAAAGAAGCAGCTGTGCTGTGCAGTATATGCCACTAGTCAGCAAAGACTGAGGCGAGGACTGTGAACCGCGAATGTTTCTAGTAAACTGTCTGTGAATGATCTGCAGGACAAAGATTCTTCATTAGAGGATGGCACGAACGTTTCTGAAAAACAAATGCAAAACTGTTGCAATCTGTTCACACCAAGACAAAACCAAAAAAGCGTGAAATAAATTATGTCATGCCTACAGGGCTTCAGCAAGAGGTGGAAGCAGAAATGCCAAACAAGGGCTAATACGCTGACGAAAATCGGGACTTCATTTTGATGCATCCTCCACAAAGGTCTGGCTCTAGCAGAGTCCCTGATCTTCCACGTTAGCAGAAAGCCCTTTGTGAAGAGGTGGATGAAGGACACAACAGTAAAGAGGGGCAAAAACGCTCCTTGACTTGCTTAGCACACTTACCTTTCCGAGCAGTTACTAGCAAAGTTTGGTAAAGTAAATAGCAGTGCTACAACCAGATGAAAGGGTATCCATGTTGTTTGCAAGGATATGTCATGCCAGCTCGGTTTTAAAAGTATTTTTGTGGGATGAGCTCATTCTCATAGCTAGTTTCAGTATTTGCTGCCGCAGGGCCAAACTGGGCTTTCAGTTTCGTAGAGGTGCCATACATTCAACATGTTTTCATATTCTCTTCCTCATTCAAATGAAAAACAAAGTCTGAAATTTCCTGGAAAACCACATTCTGGAAAATAATGCCAGACTGAATACAGTGAGCTGTTGCAATAACACTTGGGACCTTTTCCTGTTTATTTTATTTTTTTTTATACTGAGATGTCAAACCTTTTGGATAGTGCAGAGAGGATCCTGAAGTGATGGGTTTTTCATAAACAAAAAATGAGACTATTCCAAAATCAAAATGGAGCTTAGTGGCAATATTGAAATGGATTGTGTCTTTCTCATGGTGAAAATTCATTGCTAGTGGCTTTCATGTTTGACAGATTGGCATTTTTCTGAAGGAAAAATATTCTGCTGGGAAATTCTAGTGCTAATATCAGTGTCGGTAGCAGGCTGCCCGTTTGGGTTTTTTATTATTATTATTTTTATTTTTATTGCAGAAGAATTCCCACTGTAGTTTTGGTGGATATTTCTTCTGGAAACAGGGCTCCAGAGAGAATATTTTTCACACCAAATCGCCCCTCCCTCAAGTGGCAGCAGGATCTAGCTGTGCGGATTCATTATGTGCTGTTAAGCAGCTGCCACATTTCGCTCCAGCACCACTTGTATCTCATTTACAAGCAAAATGATTCATACGTGAATATGGCAAAGTGCTGCAGCTCATGGTGAATTTGCACCAAGGGGTAGCTCATGGATGAGGACTGGGCAAAACCAGATGTTGAAGTAGGACTTTGCTATTTGCCTAACAGTTTATACACTCATAAAAGTTTGTGCTTTAGAAGGGCAGGTCCTGCCAGAAATATGAGCGCATAAACACAGAGCAAAGAAGGTTTGTCTATAAATAATCTTATTCATAGCCTCATGGCCTTTTGTCTAAGAGAAGTAAATAAATGGTAACACTTGACCTATATACAAAATTATGAATGAGGAAACTAAATTAATTGATAGTGTTCTTTGATTAGCCGCGTAACGTAAAAGCAATGAGACACGCAATCACTGCAGCAAATGTGAAGGTGATTGAAGGAAGATTTCTTCTTCACACAAAATGGAGTTGTGTTCAAAAAAAAAAATTCCTAACCTGTTTTGTTTACTGTGGTGTAAATTAGGATTATTTCTGCTAAAAATAGTGTGATCTTCACAGAGGGAAAAGTGGCAGAAATAAGAAATGAAGATGTATGTCTGAAATATTGCAAAAGATAGCAGTCTTAATAGTTCAGCACATAAGCTCTGTGGGTGGAGTGAGGAGAGTTGCCTTTCGTAATGCCAAAGCTTCCACCAGTATATGGACAAAACTATGCTGGTCATCCTTCTTCCCCTCCTCTCTCTCCACTCTGAAAGATGATGCAAAACTTGCCCCTTCAGAGAGGCTGCTGGGTAGGTGGAGCAGCATTCTGCCCTCAGGAGAGATGGGCAAAGCAGGGAGAAGATATATACATTTAGTTTAAATTCTCTTTTTGAAAGAAGACTCGTGTCTGTGCACTTTTTGCGTCTTTTCATTCCAGGTCAGAGAAGAATAAAAGTTTGTTAAATCCCTAAAATGTGTGCAATTCTGTGGTGCCAGCTGAGACCTTGCAAGCCACGCTAACTTTGCAGAAAACGTGGGCTCAACAGCACTTTTTGGTATTTGTCCCTTGATGCCTGTGCCCACTGGACCAGAGGAAGAATGCACCACAGCTGTTGGTCTGAAGTGTAGGGGCCTTCCTTTATTTGGGCTTCTAACAGCCCTGAGATGGTAGCTGACAGCGTAGAAACAGTTTTGAGTTTCCAGGGGTCCCTCAGCACCTTTTGCTCATGAATGGATTAAGCTGCACAGCTACCCTGAGGTGGACTAATGTACCTGCTCTGCAAAAGCAAACCTTGAGTCAGGGCAATGTTGCATCTGACATAATCTCACAGGATGCCACAAGTCAAAACCAACTCTGCTCTCCCTATGCATAACCCCGTGCTTTTCACTCAAATGCTTTTTTTTTTGGTTTGTTTTGTGTTTAGGATTCCACAAACACTTAGGAGAGCAAACAAACCCAAGACTGATTACTGTGCATAAATCCCTTAGCCTTCTGGGTTTCCTTCTCTGGAGCCACTGTGAAAATGGACACATCAGTTCAGCCTTCTGCAGAAAAGCTGACAATCTCGAAATGGTGTTCTGCTGCAATAACTGAAATCTCCTGCCAGGTTAGTGATGGTGCTTTCTAATCAACTTTGCAATGAATATTTCTTAAATCATGCTAATCCACCATATAAGCAGAGATATCAGTTCCAGACAATGAATCAGCATACCTGGAGGGGAATATACCTGCCGTTTCCCCGGAGAGGAGTCGATTAACAGCATGCATGCTGTCAGATGAGCTAGCAGCACTGGCATTTATCACCCCAGAGCTCCTTTCCTGCAATAGAAGGAAATCTTTGCTCCCTGCTTCTGGTGCAATCAGCTTTTATTTATGTAGCGGCTGTGGAAAATGGATCTTAAAGGAAAACTGCACCTGTTTTGCTCTCTAGGGCAGGTTTTGCTCTAATTTACACGGGCGCGTTTCCTGTTAGAGTTTGCTAAATGTTGAGATCTCATGAGGAAAGCCCTAAAATATGAGTAGACAGGGAGTGGTATGCGGCTTTTAGGCTCACTAAACTAAACATTGATGAAGAAGTTGAACTATTTTTCATGAGGGCTTTTATGTTCTCATCTTTTGTAGCTCCTAGGGACCAGCTGCTATGAGAGCTACTACCATCCCACCTCAGAGAGACAGCAGACCAAGTAGAAAGTCTTGTTCTGAAGGAAGTTCTGAGCCCAGGTCATTCTGTCACTTTGGTTAAGGAAAGGACTATGCATTGATAAGTTCTTCTATTCAGGCCCAAGCTAAACTTATGAACATTCGCTACAGAATAACTTTTCTTTTGATGAGTAAGATGCAGTAGCTTGAAGAAGTGACAGTAGTTTCTCGGGCTGTGTATCTAATCTGCTGTGTACGTGCAGCATTAACCTGAGCTGGTTTTCCATTTGCTAGCTTGGAGGTTGACAGCAGTGTGGCCTTAGCACAGTGCTTCAAATGCAACAGCCGTGCAGATCTTCAGGTGAACTTTGCAACCACTGCGGACTTCCGTGCTGCCACTGCAGTGTCCCTTTTGCATGTGGCCCAACTGGCCTGAAGCCAGCCTGGATGCTGCCACGTGAGCTGCAGCTCCAGAAACAGTGAAGCACAGAGGTAGTTTTCCGAGAAGGGACCTCAGGAGGTGTCTGAGTCCGACTCAAGCTCAAAGCAGGGTTAACTTCCAAGTTAAGGTGATGTTGCTTATGGGCTTGACCACCTGAATGTCTCCAAGAGCTGAGATGCTCCAGTCTCTCCAGGCATCTGTTCCTGGGCTGAACCACCCTGAAGAATTTTCCTTCCCACGTGTAATTTTCCTTGCTGCTGTTTGTGCCTGTTGCCTTTGCCCATCTGCTGTACACCTTCAAGAAGAGTCTGGCTCCACGTTCTCTGTAACTGCCTTTTGGATATTGGAAAACTGCGTTTAGGTCTCTTTCTCCTGGCTGAGCAGACAAGCTCTCTCAGCCTCTTCTCTCATGGCGTGTACTCCAGACCTCTGACCATCCTGGTGGGTTTCTGCTGGGCTTGCTGCACTTTCAGTGCCCCTCTTGCACTTGGCAGCCCAAAACCAGACAGAGCACTGATGATACAGTCTCAAAAGCGTGACACAAAGGGAGAGGATCCTCTGCCTTGACCTGCTGGCCCCCCTGCAGCTCGTGCAGCCCAGGATGCTGTTGATTTGCTTTATTGCAAGGGTGTATTGCTGAATCTTGCTCAGTTTGCTGTCCACCGGGACACCAAGGGTCTTTTTCTTCAAAAACATGTTTACAGGGCTGTAGGAACACACTTAGGATTGCTGCCAGGGAAGGTGTCCCTGAGAATGTGATGCACCCGTTTCCTTCAATTTTGGGCTTCACTGAACTATCAGTTTGGCTTTCCAAAATGGAGTAACCTCCTCCCTCTCATACTTTTGCTAGATACTATTTAATTCTTTGGTGTTGGACTTTTGGAATGTAGGCCAGTCTTCTAGGTCTCCTAAATACATGGATAACTCTTATTTCCTGAGGCAGTCAGTCCTGGAGGAAACAAACTACCCAAGTGAGTAAACTGATGTGAAATTTTAGCAAGAGCTCAGTATAGGTGCTAACAGGCACTGCCTAAAAGTATCTCCTGCTTTTACTGCTGCAGAGAGAATGACACAGAGCTCTGATAACTTGTCTCTTGGCAAGTGCTACCAGGCTGTGCCTGGATCCAGGATGATTGCTGCATTTCCTGGTGATGCAAATAATGTGAAAATAGATAATGTGAAACGTGTGAGAGGTGCAGACAAATCCTGTTTTCTTGTTAGAGTAACTGTGACTGAAGCGACAGTTAGCCCCAGGAAGCTCCGCTGACATTGGTTGATAGACAATTTGTTGTGGATGTTTAATACATCCCTCCACAGTACGGTATCTATATGAAACGGTCACGCCCGAGTCAGATTACTCCCTTTTGGCCTTGAACTTGACTTCAACTTGGTTATGTTTACTGAAGGCGTGGCAAAAGCTGCACTATAAAGGAGAACGGGGATAGTGCCAGTTGGTGTTGTCTGGAGAGTTACACCGGAGGCATTGCAGGTAAAACACCACTTTGCTATTTTACTTAGTACAAGATGAAGCAGATGAAATACAAATAATAGTGCTGGTAAAGTGCTACAGACACATTGAAAGGGATTTGTCTTGGACAGAATAAATTAGAGTCTCCATCCTTAATGTTACCTGGAGGGAAGGAAAAGATGAATTTGCCATCGTAGGAAGAGCCTCATAGTAAAACAGTAAGTTGTCAGAAGTAATTGAATCAAGTGGGAGTAGAGATCCTAAGATGAGGAAGGCTCAGTAGTTACTGTAGGCTGCTGTTAAATGAGGTAGAAAAAAGGTATCTGGAACTGTCCTATGCTATGTATGCAAAACGAGGAGAAAATTGACTTAATAAATAGCCATGGGGGAGTACTTTGCAGACTGTTTGGAGCAGAAGGTCATGCGGGATGCCACTGGGAAAGTAATCTCCTGGAGGTTTGCCGAAGTGCCTGGCTTTGGTTTTTATTTTCTGAAGTACTCATGGCTTTCATATATTGTATGTACATGGAGTTTGGGATGCCCAAGTTCATGTCCCTGCTCTGCCTCTTCAGGTTTGCTCTCACTGCAGACAGGCACTCTCTCATTTCTTTTTTCTCTGGATGCGAGGAGAACTAATAAACTCATGTTTTCTTTCATCGTAAGACAGTTCCAGAACTGACACCATGAAGTTTTTACAATGCTCCAAACACAGGAAAGACAGGGTCTTGGAGGGAAAGAGTTCTTGCATTACTGTAGCATATATTGAATATTATGCGTGAAATGAAATTCGCATTGATATTTGGAGTGTTTGAGAGGAAGCAGGGGAAGAAGGGCTGTTGGGGTTTTAGTTTTTCTGGTACTTTTTGTAGTGTCTGAGAATTCTTCCTAAAATGTGTAAAACCTAGCTGAGCCAACCTGTAATGCAAATGTTTTGAGAAAATCGGTGGAGAGAAGGTGGATAGTTCAGCTATGAAGTAGACACGTTTCTAATTGCCAATTTCTACTTTCTAGTCGGTGAAAAATATCAGAAGCCACCGAAGGAAATTGTGTCTGTACTCTGACATAAATCGTTATGCAAAGTGTAATTAGCTGTCAGTAGCATTTGCCACCATTGAGTACCTGATTATAGTAGTTGTTTGACATCTTTCGTGAATGAGTGCCGGAGGGAGACGAGACATACGCACTTTGCTGCTGCCTTTTAAGTTGTTTAATGCAGAACATGGTGCTTGAGGTTCTCAGGTTTGTTTCTGTGGGAGTTGCCAATCTTCTTGCTCTGGTATCCTCAGAGACTTCCCTTTCCTTCCCATCCCTTCCAGTTGTCACACCTGATCTTTTTCTCCTCTCTGCTGTTTTCCACTGCTCCCCTTCCCTCCCTCACCTCTTGTCATCTGATCCTCCAAGAAGAAGGATCTCTATCTGCTGAGGAGGAAGAAGGTCCAAAAAAGAGCAGTAGATGCAAAGTTGGGTGTGATTTCTTTCTCCATTTCAGATAAGTAAATATGTTGGAAGAGATCCCAGGACTAAGTAAATGTGTGTTTAACCCTTTCAGAATAATAATAATTTCCTTCCTTAGTTGAGTCAGTCTCTTGGTTTTTCTCCAATGTTTCGCAATATGTCTGAGCCAGCTTTTGTGAGTGTTTGAAATTCCTCCCTCTCTCACCACGTTTTGTGGCAGGGAGCAGTCCAAGGGCAACGCATGTGAGATGCGTTGCATTGTAAGTTTGTCTCTTTAAAGTCTTTCTGCTTCAGAGTTCACTAACAGTAAGAAGCTCCCCAACCAGACAGGCAATGTTCTGCTTCAAAAGGTGTCATGATCTTTGATTTTACTGAGAGCGTGAGAGCCAGCCTGCATGGGCTGCCTGAGCAGTGGCCTGGATGGACATAAAGCTCATGTATCTGTGCATGTGTGCCCCCAGACACAATGCCAATGAAGTTACTCCTGGAAGGGAGAAGTACTTAAGCGTATTATTTTCTTCAGTATGGTTACTAATTTATTCCGGATATGTTAAACAACATAATTAAACACACACACACACACATGCTAAAAACTCTTGTTCTCTGTCAGAAGAGAAGGAGCGCGTGTTAGACCCAGCCTTCAAGCTCTGTTAGTTTTAATTTGAGTTTTGGAATTAGTAATCAGTTTTGCTGGAACAGTGTTGCAAGAAATAGATCTTAGCATGCATGGGGCCTGGGCACGGTTTCAAATGAGTATTTGTTAAGAAGCCATTCCCTTGTCGTGTTATGGTACATTACATGAGATTTATTTCCATTGTATTAAAAAATGCAAGCCCAAGGGGAATGTTCTCTCTTCTTGTTGGCTGAGGGTGACTTCTGAATTCCATCTGATTTTTTTTTTTTTTTGTGGGGCTTCTAATGAAAATAACGAGATGCAAACCTACTTATTTTTCTAGACTGTCGCTACAGTGCCAGAAGGCCAAGTGACTTGAAGCACCAAGAAAGGTGATACCACTAAGTGAAAAGTGTGTAGGGGTGGGATGGGCTGTATCACACCCTCAGTGTGGCTGGTCTGTGTGTTTCACATGAGTGAATGATTCACGATAACAATCTGAGACTCTGCTCTTACTGGAGCCATCTGTTCTATTTGTACCACACCAGGAGTATTTCAGATCTACAGGGAAGTTTGGTAGTAAAGACCTATTTTGTCTACTACAAAATATAAAAAAAAAAAATAAAAGCTATGGCATCCGGTGGCTTGATAGTGAAACTAAGTGACTTCAGGCTAGAAATAAGCACAGTGAAATTAACTGTAGGAGTGGCTCTCCCAGGGCTTGTGGTGGATTTTCCAGTGCTAATTTATGAGAAGGTACAACTTAAGTGGGTGCTGGGGGCAGGAATTGCTGGAGCAAGTACAGTAGCATTTGTCGTGCCAGCCAGAGGTGATCACAGTGATCCTTCTTGCCCTTAGAAGTCTGCTGATACAGGGCTTCACCAGGGGCTTCTCTTTTCATAAGGAAAGAGACAAAAGGGGAACTGTAGCTCAGGACAGTTAAAATTTTGGTTTTGTGGGAGAAGGTGTGAACGAAGAGTGAAAACTGGCATGGACCTGGAGTTATATTTTGATCCAGCAACATGTAGTTTTGCATGGTGAATGGTGCTGGAGGAACCAGGAGACGAGGCAGGCTGCATAAACCTTCCATCTACTTCTCTGAACTCTGAAATCCACAGCAGAACTTTTTAGCTGAAGAAATATTCACAGGAGGTTGTGCACATGTGTGTGTGTGTCTCTGTAGATTCACACTGGGGAGTGCACCTGGAAGCCCCTACTCTGGTTTAGACAGAACAAATCGTTGTTTCAAAGCTCTGGTACCACTGCATGTTCAAAGTACAAGTCTTCTGCCTTCCCGTGCCCTTCTCCCACTCATGTCCCAAAAGCCCTCCCACCCCACGCCCAGCATCTCTGTGAACAATGCACTGCCTCCCTTTGGAACAAAAATAGATCTTTGGCAAGAGTCCTGCCATGCTCTTTTATAACTCTAAAGGCGCCAGAGTCCAGAGATTTTAGCTCTTGCATCCTTCCCTAGCTGTGCCAGCAGATGTATTAGCAGGTCTGTCCATTCTGGGGTTTCACTGTAAGTGTGAAACGTCCACTTTTTTTTTAAGTGAAATGCCCTTTTCCTTTAGGCACGTTAACAAAAGAATGTGCTCCAAACTGGAATAGCTACAGATACCATACATTGACTGTGTAGTTTAAATATGAATCTATAATTCAAATCCGTTTAAATATTAACCTCCAAATTAGCAATTGAATCCAAAA
This sequence comes from Trogon surrucura, assembly GCA_020746105.1. NCBI lineage: Eukaryota > Metazoa > Chordata > Aves > Trogoniformes > Trogonidae > Trogon > Trogon surrucura. Next base: position 109,029,122 of record CM036618.1, read on the forward strand.
CCCACAGATCTTGGTGTGCGCTCATATGAGTAAGTTGTGTGGGTGGCATCCAGGTCTGGATGTTTCAGCCTGATCCCATCTCAGCATTGTAACTTTAGGGAATCTGGTGGAGCATCTGTGTAGGGTGCTAAGAAGCCAACTCCTAATCTGTCTGGAATCTTTGGAGCTGAGCCCAAGGAAAGGCAAATATCTGCCTTATTTAGGTGTCACAGGGAGTGACCGTCAAGAGCTCACTTGTGGAAATGAAATGACTAACTTGAACAATACCCTGGGCATAAATGCAGTCTATGGCCAGAAGAGTCCTGGGTACCCCTAAGTGCCTCCCCTGCATCTGCACCTCTTGCTCCATCGGCTGTGCTCGCTTATGTTGCAGATGTACCTCAATGCTAACGCTGTGTTTCGCTAACGGCTTTGCTCTCTGTCCTCAGGGAAGACTCAAAATTGAATTTGTAGCAGTGACAGCACTGGTTTAAGATAAACCAGTTGGGATTTGACGACTACTCTTTCTCCAGGCATTTCCAGCTAATGAGGATTTTGTCACTGTGACTGCCCTCAGCTTTGCAAGCTGCTGCTCCACAATCCTCTTGGGGTGTGTGGGGTAAAGCGTTTGCTTTCCCACACACTCCTAAGACAGCACTTCAGACTGGGAAACTAATATCAGTCTATGTCTTTCCTTCACAGGAAAGGGGCATGATGCTTGCCACTGTCTCTGCTCAGACGTTGGAGCAGGGCTGGCAGGCAACAGGGGCAGCAGGAAGCCTCCATAACCTGAAGAAATTTAATAACCAAGACTTCAACCACCTGCGAGCCTTATGTGTGAGCCAAGGTCTACTTTTTGAGGATGCCACCTTCCCTGCCCACATCAGCTCCATCGGTCCCAACCTGCTCCCAGAGGATAAGCTGCGGCGAATACAATGGAAGAGGCCAACAGTGAGTTACACAGCTGGGGTGTTTTGTAGTTCTGCTGCTGCTGAATGGAAGCACTGGTGGCCAGGGACTAAAGCCCTCACATTGGAGAAAGAGATCTGTGTAGACCCCAGGGGGAACACCAGGAGTACAACTATTCAAGGAGGAATGCTTGCTGTCGGATGTCTGGAGGGAAGATAACCTTTGTAACATTAGTGATTTCACTGAGTGCATTTTTGTGGGAGGTTTTTTTCCACCTGTGAACCTGACTGGAATTAGTGTTCCCTCTTTGGTCTGTTTCTAGGGGACTTTGTGCAAACCTGAAAAGTTGTCGATTTCTGTTAATGATCTCTGATTTCTCTAATCCAAGCCACTGACTCAGCAATACCTATTTTAAAGTAATTGGGACAAGGCATGAGGTGTAATATGTTTTGTCTGCTGATTCCCAGTTGCAGTTTAATAGGCAGTTGTCATCATCTGGAATACAGGTGTTTAAATTGGGAGGGGGAATCACGTATTTGGGTCTTTTATCCTAGGACTTAATTGAAGGAATCCTCCTATGTTCAGAGTGCACCATATAGCACTGCTGTGTACCATTTGCTGCTGGTTCAGCTGCTGAATTTGCCACGTGCTGCCCTTTTGCTGAGTTTTGCTGAGCACGGCACTAGTGCGTGGCACCTTTGGCTTCCCTAAGTTGGAGTAAACCAGTTCATCTCCCTGAAGGCAATCCCTCAGAGTGTAGAGACAGTGTCGCGGGTTAGGGCTGGGCCGGCCACTAACGCGGACAGACGCTCTCTAACCCCCTCTTCCCCCCCCAAACAGGAAGAGAAAAGGGAATGAGGCAGAGAGACTTACGGATAAGAGAAGGAAAAAACGAACTAGAACAGCTTTAATGAAAGTAATAGGAATAATGGTAAAAAGATAAAAGTAAAGAACTATATACAACTATAGATAATAGCCCGATATCAAACCCGACTCCCTCCCCCGATAGCAATCACCACTGGTGCTGCAGAGCAGGAGGCACTGGGGAAACCCCAGGCTCAGCGGCGGCGGGAGCTGGATACAGGGAGCTGGATTCGGGAACTCAGGATCCGGATCAAAAGCAGGAGGTCAGATGGAGTCCTCTCTGGACACCGGCCATTGCAGAAAAGAAGGGCGAAAAGGCCGAAAAGGGCAAAAGGGGCAAAAGGGCCGAAAAAGGGCAAAAGGGGCAAAAGGGCCGAAAAGGGCGAAACTCTCGTGATCACTCAATTTATACTAAATATGACGTATATGGGATGGAATACTCTCGTTGGTCACCTGTCCTGTCTGTTACCCCCCGGAGGTGCCACCTTTTACTTCCTTGTGCCCCCCTCTTACTACGCAGCACCCCCAGCGTGGCACACAAGAGCCAGCAGTGGCCTTGGTCACTATAGGAATAAGTATAAGCAAGAGCCTTTCTACATACCAGTCCCAGGCAGTGACTGTAAACATCAGGTGTTATCACTGCCAGTAGCACACACTGTCTGCAAAAACATGCTGCTGACTTCAGAACGTGCGGCCTTTTAGAAGACACTAAACTGGAAAGTAAAATTCACTAAACAGGACTGGGTTTTCAGCTAAACCCAGGACAGACAGTAACTGTGAGACTGTAAGGACAGGACAAGACAACTAGAAAAGATTTATTTGGATGGCAGATGCAAATAGGGCAATGAGGATATTCTGGAGCTTGGCAGTGTGGTGACCTCGGCATGGCAACAGCAGTCGCTGTTGCTAGCATGGATGTTGAAAGCCATGGCTCACATAAGGGAGCCTGCATAGCTGCTGAATGTGAATGCCCAAAAGGAAAGGTGGGAAGCTCCATCCCTGGTGTAAAAGTAATGGGATCACAGAATCACAGAATTGTTGAGGCTAGAAAAGACCTCTGAGATCATCAAGTCCAGCCTATGTCCCAACACCACCACATTGACTAGACCACAGCACTAAGTGCCACATCCAGCCTCTCCTTAAACACCTCCAGGGATGGGGACTCCACCACTTCCCTGAGCAGTGGATTCCAATGCCTGATTACCCTCTCCGTGAGGAATTGTTTCCTGAGATCCAACCTAAACCTTCCCTGACGCAGTTTCAGACCATGCCCTCTTGTCCTGTCACGGGTTGCCTGGGAGAAGAGCCTGACCCCCACCTGACTACAACCTCCCTGCAGGCAATTGCAGAGGTAAGGTGCCTCCTGAGTCTCCTCCAGGCTAAACACCCCCAGCTCCCTCAGCCTCTCCTCACAGGACTTTCCCTCCAGTCCCTTCCCCAGCCTCGTTGCTCTCCTCTGGACCCGCTCCAGCATCTCAGTGCCTTTCTCGAAGTGAGGGGCCCAGACCTGCACGCAGCACTCAAGGTGAGGCTTCCCCAGTGCTGAGCACAGGGGCAGAATTACATTCTTACTGTGGTGTAGTATCAGAGCAGAAGCTGCAGCCTGGACACCAACAGAGCTGTGGCTGCAGTGTGGTGATAGGGATGGAGGCCTAGGGCTTGAACTTCTCGCTACTCCCTGCAGCATCAGAGAAATTGTGTGTAGAGGTACAGGCGCTTCCAATCTAGGTTGGTGCTTTATCATGTGGCTTGGGAGATGTGGAGATGCTGGGGGCAGATGTCTGTGTGTCCTCTGTGGAGCTGCTATGAAGGGATCATTCTGCTCTGCAGAAGCGGCTACTAGTGCTGGCTGAACATCTGGGCTTCTCCTCAGGCAGCTTTTCTTCAAATCCAGGTCCAATGAGAATGCAGCTGGTGCTGTGCATTTTACACCAACAGGTTTTGTAGCAGGTGGAGATAATCTCTCTTGAAAAAGGGGTTATAGGAGAAGAGTAACTAAAAAATACAAAGGAAAGGAGTTAATTGCCACCATTTCCAGAATGAGAGAGACAAAGATATGATAACTAAGCATTAGCCTCACAAAAAAAACCCCACAAAACACAACAAACAGGATGTTAGAAAGGACTCCCAGGGGCGTTGGAATATAATGTTATGATACAGTTCTGTTAAGCACTAACCACTCTGATGTTTTTGCTGTCTGGGAGCAGCAGAGAAGTATAGGATTCAAAAAACATATGAACCGACTTCGAAAGCCAAATACCACTGATTTTGAGGTACCACATTGTGGGGAGAACAGCCATCCTCAAATATCATGAGAGTTATTTCACATGCAAAGGGGACGATGTACCTTGCTAAAAGCAGAGACCTGCTGGTGCTTGGAGTTTGTCAGGTGAGGCAGATGTAGGAGAATTCCCTTCCATTTTGCTGAATCTGTGAAGATTAAGGTGTTAAATGAAAGCTTTTGTGGAATCAGTTTCAAAAATTTGCAGAGGTTCTCTCCTTCCAGCACTTTGCTTTTCAAGCTTTTTTGTTGTTGTTGTTTTTGTTATTTTTTTCAGCAACACAGTTTCTGGCATCACCCCGCCAAATTGACTGAAACCAATCATTGCCAATAACTTTCCAGAGTTTTTTCCAGGAAGGAGCAGGATGAAAAGTCATTGGCTTTGCTAGAGCTCTCCTCCAAAAAAATGAAACTGCATCCTCAAGGCACAGAGTTCATGACACAAATGTTAAAAAACCTTTTCTACTATTACAGAAATTAAGGCAGCATCACCAGCTGCTCTTCTTTGATGTACTCAAGGGACAGAAGTTGAGAATGCTGACTCAACTGCCTCATCTAGAACAGAACCCCACGATGTCAGTGCTGAAGAAGGCTCCATTTAATTATTTTTTTTCTCCTCACTGTGATCAAAATTTTCACCTGTAGCTTCTTCCCACCCAGCCAGGCTTTGTCCTGCTAGACAAGATGCAAGATGAAGGGCAATGGCACCAGCTGCCTGGAGAGACCAACCAGAAGTTCTCAAATATCACCACAACACCTGTGCTCTGTCAGGGCAACTTCAAAGTGTAGCCTCTGTCTCCCGGAAGAATGAAACAAAGGCAGTAGAATTTGCTAAATAGCAGGGGCTGCTTTTCATTTATAGAGCTGCAGATGTTTTCAGTCAAGGGTCAGGAAGTAAATAGAATTGTATTTACATTTCAGATGTCCTGAAAGGCCTCCCGCTGCATCCAGTTGGCTCTGGGAGTTGGTCCCTGGGGAGGAAGAGGGAAAGCTGCATATTTCAAAAGGAGTTCAATGCCTCATTCTTGAAGTTTTTTGGTACCTTTCACCTGTGCAAAAATGTTCATAATCTCTTTATTCTTAGGTCATTGCAGTGCTAACTCTAAGGATACATGATCCCAGGTGTTTAAGCTACCTAAACTACTCAGCAAAGAGATACCTATAATTTCCCCAAGGGAGACTCTTTCCTATCTGCATACAACTTCCAGAAAGTGAGCGTAGTTGCATCCTGCCAACAGAGCACAGCCAATTTAACCTATGTCTATTTTTCTCATCCTCCACCATTAGCTCCCTCTGACCTTAGAAGAATTTGTCTGCAAATGGACCTGTGACAAAACTGGCATCTCGGTCATAATAATCTCTTAGCCTCTGTTTTCTTAGTCATATAGTATCTGGTTATTTAAGTGGTAGATAGCAATAATAACTGCTGTCATTGTTCCAGATCCAACTGAGCAGCTGACTAACACACTGCTTCTATTACCTTGTACATTGTCAAGAGAATTGCCAATTACATTCAGAGGTTGGAGTATTCATATCTGGGGGTAAGGTACAAAGTAGAGAGAACACAGCTCAGTTTTCAGACAGCGATAGTCAGTGGTGACAGTCAGAAACAATTTATTTTGACTTGTAAAGGGAGCTGATTTAATATGGGAGTCTCTGAAGGGGAAAGTGGATTGGGAGCACCAAGACAACATTTGAAATGTCAGTTTTCCTAACTCTGCAGTGGTTGCAGTTTCCCATCAGATGAGAAATTCCAGGGTGTTCAAGGTCACAGACTGTTGGCCCTGTGCTCCTTGCCCCATGTTTCCTGGGGGTCCTTATGGAGTGAGAGATTGCTGAGAAATACTTGGCATAGGAGGGTCCATTCCATGTTTGACACAGGTTTCTGACTCATGGGGCAACTAGAAGAACAGTCTGGCTTCACCATGGCAGGTGTTACATCAAGACCTGCAGCTTCCGTTGAGCTCTGATGAGGACGATGAAGCTCAGGAGCGTGAGAAGCCTCCTGATATCATGTTGAGCATCTTCCTCTCCATCCCCACGGAGATGGACTACAAGGGCCAAAAACTAGCCGGACAGATTATTCAGGGAATCACTCTTGTCTCTGCAATAATTGATTTCATCTATGGATACATTGCTGAGCAGTTTGAATGGACTGTCTAAATAATTATAGCTGGATTTCACAGAATCACAGAATGTTAGGGGATGGAAGGGACATCAAAAGATCATCTAATCCAGCCCCTCTGCCAGAGCAGGATTTGCTTTGGCGTGTTAATACTCCTGCTGTGGCCTACGTACCGCCACAATTCTCTGAAGTGTTACCTGTCCAAGAGCTGGCAACAGAAGAGAAGAAGCCAGCAAACAGAAAGCCAGAGAGACACCCTGAAAGCTAAAAGACTGCACTGGGGAAGTGATTTGAAGTGAAAAGGGCCAACAAAAAGCTCTTTTTGAGGGGCTTTTTGAAACCAGGAAATGTGATTTGCCTGTGCTGGGGACTGGCGTCTTGTGAGGTGGTAGTGTGGGCCAAGGTGAGGTGGGCAGGCTGCTGAGGAGGCGTGGGCAGAACCAGCACCACCCGCGGCAGATCTAAATGAGGCCTTAATGCACCAAGTTCACGCTCACCAAGACGACACCCACCCCTCCATGAAACCCCCTGAGAGTGCAGTGACCAGGTCGCTGCGCACCGAGCAGGGAAGCAGCAAGTGGGCATCACCGAGGGCCTTGGCTGTGAGTACCTCCATTAGTGGTTATCGCCCTCCCTGGATGGCCTAGTCACGGTTACCACTGGGCTGAAAAACACCACCAGAAGAAATATGGGGACCTGGCCGGCACTCCCACGCTAGCACGCAGCTGTGCAGGTCTGCAGCTGCAGGGAGTGTCCCAGCCTGTCCCTCGTCCCAGAGGCCAGTGGAGACAGCACCTGTGTGCAGTGTGACCAGGGGAATGATCTGCTCAGCCTGGTGGCAGAGCTGAAAGAGGAAGCGGAGAAGTTAAGGAGTATCAGGGAGGGTGAGAGGGAGATAGACTGGTGGAGACACTCTATGAGGCCAAGGCAGCAGGGGGAGGAGCAGAGGATCCCCTCCCCTCTTGCCACGAGGGAGTAGGAGGAGACCTAAGAGATGGGGGGGAAATGGAAACAGGTTCTGACCTAAGAGATGGGGGGAAATGGAAACAGGTCCCTGCTCGGAGAGGTAGGTGAATCCCTGCCTGGCCCCATATTCCAACTGGATCCATCCCACAGGAAAGCCTGCGGCCTCCCGGGGGCCCATGTTCAAAATGTTACCAGGACACTCCCTGGTCTGCTGTGGCCTTCTGACTATTACCCGCTGCTGGTTATGCAAGTTGGCAGCAAAAGGACTGTCTGAAGCAGCTGGCATGGATTTCCTCTGCATCATCTCAGTCTGTTCGTTGCACCAGGGCATGGGCTTCTCAGGTATTTGTCTCATGTCACGGGAAGGGAAGGATAGGGTCTAAAAGAAGTCCTTGGGTACAAGCCACAGGAAAAGGCTGCTTTAGTGTGAACTTGAGCAAGGGGTGTATCTTGTTCTCTTAGCAGAGACTTAGAGAACTGTGCTACTACGTTGATCATCTAAGAAGTATTGGGGAAAATGATACGCTTTGAACCAATGTTTCTTTGCTGGGAAGAGGGATTTGTCATTTCATTCAGTAATTTTGCAAAAGGATTTGCTCACAATTGTTCCCTTTCTCTGTCCTTTCCCAAAGCAAATGTAACCTCCTTTCAGTAGCAGAGTGGCTATCATGATTCTGCACTGCTTTTGGTGATTGTTTGTTTATTTGCATTGTATTTGGTTCCCTGAAATTTCAAGGAATTAACATCAACGTTAAGGAGTTTTGAACCCAGGAACTAACTAGAACAAAATAGACCCTTTTAAAAAATCATAGTGAAGTTGTCATCCTTCCAGACAGATAAGCTGTGCTGGAGTTCCTACTGTATCAGCCTTGGCGTGTCTGTAGCTGGAGGGGAGAAAAAGGCAGATTTTGTTCAGGCAAGAAATCAGATGACAATTTGAAGTTAACCTAAAAACTTAACTCTAATAGCACAAGGGACAAATTGAGAAAAAAATACCAAAAAAAAAACCCAGAGGAAGAAGAATTGTGGATTGTCACATGGGCTGCTTTAATAAAACAAGTTATGGGAAATGTGTGGTCATGAGGGATAGTGATGTCCTGCACTACCTGCAGGTCTGTCACCTTGGTGCTGTTTTCTGGCACAAGCCCAGCCTGCTCACCAGCTGTTCGTGACAGAGTTCACAGCTTCAGTATTTCCCAGAGGCCACAAGGCCCTTGGATCCTGTTCAGTATTTCTCCTTGATGAAAATCAAAATCAATTCACCTTATTTTTGAGTCTGCGCGTGCAATCAGTGCATCTGAAAGGGAGCAGTGTTTCCAGGCTGCTGTTGTCTCAGCCATGCCTACTCAGCTGATTGCATCTAACCTCGACTTCAGGGTTCGTATCTTTGGGCAGAGGAAGCTGCAGCACATCACCATTTATTACATCTGTCTTCCTGCACAGGCTTTAGATGAGGAGAGTTTATTAGCATAGTTTCTCTGAGCTCTGTTCCTTTTGGAAAGGGCTGGTTGTTGGGAGTGAATGCACGTGTCCTGGGTTGAGGCGAAAGCAGCACTGCTATGATGGTGTTGCTGATTTGCCTGCTTCCTTGTTTCTCAGGCTGGCGAGTCAGCTAGCAGGATTATATGGCTGTGGTGGCCACAGGGGAATAGTTGGCAACACCATGCAGCTTTGAAAACTTCAGCTTGGGTTGCGTGGTTCAAGCAGGAGGTTTCAGACCTCTAAGGAAACTGCCTCTCAAAAGCTTGAGGTAGAGAGGGCTCTCTCCCTTGTTCACCTCCTTTGTATTTATCTCTTTTGTCTGCAGTTGTCCTTGCTTTTTTTAGCACCAAAACACAAAGTGGGTGTGTTGCAAGGTAAAACCCGAGCTAGTTTCTGTTTCTGCTGGTTGTTGGACACTGGTCCATCCTTCAACAGGACTTTGTTTTCACATTTGTGGGCTACCCACCTGTGTGAAGTCTGAAGTCCTTGTTCCTCCATGGTGAGAGAGCTGGGGCTGGTGCTTTTCAATATATTTACCAATGACCTGGACAAGGGATTAGAGAGTGATGTCAGCAAGTTTGCTGATGACACGAAACTGGGAGGAGTGGTTGACACTCCAGAAGGCTGTGCTGCCATTCAGAGAGACCTGGACAGGCTGGAGAGCAGGGCAGGGAGAAATCTTAGGAAGTTCAACAAGGGCAAGTGTAGAGTTTTGCACTTGGGAAAAAATAACCCCGTGTGCCAGTACAGGTTGGGGACGGCCCTGCTGGAGAGCAGCACAGAAAGGGACTTGGGGGATTCTAGTGGACAGCAGGATGACCATGAGCCAGCAATGTGTCCTCATGGCCAAGAAGGCCAATGGTATCCTGGGGTGTATTAGAAGAGGAGTAGCAAGTAGGTCAAGAGAGGTCCTCCTGCCCCTCTACTCTGCCCTGGTGAGGCCACATCTAGAACATTGTGTCCAGTTCTGGGCCCCTCAGCTCAAGAGGGACAGGGAACTGCTTGAGAGAGTCCAGCGCAGAGCCACAGAGATGATGAAGGGAGTGGAACATCTCCCTTATGAGGAAAGGCTGAAGGAACTGGGTCTCTTCAGCTTGGAGGAGACTGAGGGGTGACCTTATAAATATTTATAAATATGTCAAGGGGGAGTGTCAGGAGGACGGAGCCACTGTCTTTTCAGTGATATCCCATGACAGGACAAGAGGCAATGGGTTCAAGCTGGAACATAGGAGATTCCATAAAAATATTAGAAAAAGCTTTTTCACGGTGAGAGTGCCAGAGCACTGGCGCAGGCTGCCCAGGGAGCTTGTGGAGTCTCCTTCTCTGGAGACATTCAAAACCCACCTGGACACGTTCCTGTGTGACCTACTGTAGGTGATCCTGCTCTGGCAGGGGGGTGTTGGACTAGATGATCTTCTGAGGTCCCTTCTAATCCCTAGCATTCTGTGATCCTGTGTGATTCTGACACAGAGCAGGATTTGTTTGGTTTTGGTTTGGTTTTTTTTTTGTATTGAAAACAGGCAATTAGGAGTTGAGCTATCCTGCTGTAAAGCAGGGAATTAAGTTCTGGCCTTGCAGACAAACCCCTTGAGATTAGTCTCGTTTTCCCTCTCTAGGAGAATGTGAAAGAAAAAAAAAGAGTAAAAAAAAAAAAAAAAGAGATTATGAAGATTTAAGAAAACAGATTCCCGATTTCCTTGAGGCCTAATAACCTCAAAACTGTGGATAGAGCCTCCAGCCTGGGAAGTCCTTTAGCCCCCAGGTGATGGAGAGTGGGAGGATGTGTGCAGGAGGAGCACTACCTTTGGATTGCTCCTTTATCCTCTCCCTCTCCAAGCTGTTGGAGTCTGCGTCAGTGTCATCCAGCACAGCTTATCCTTTGTTCTGCCCTGCCTCGTTACTTCAACTGGCTTCTTTCTGTGTTAGCTCTTCTGTGGGGAGTTTCTGTGGTTATGGGATGTATGACAGTGGTATTGCCTGACGCCACCTCAGCACACTGCTAGGCAGTGCCCTCAGCCCAGGGAACTGCAATACTGTGTTTACTTCTCAGTCCACAGCATTACTGTTACAGGCACAGCAGTGATGCTAAATTAAGATTTGTCCAGCTGAGAACAGAGTTTTGCTTTCAATCAATAGCAGCAATTTTATTTTTCTTGGTTGGTGTATGTTGAACACGGAACACTGTGGCTCACGACGGCAGGATGTATCAGGAAGGTGAAGCTGGAGCAAGGGGAGAAACACAAGTGCAGCTGAAGGGAAAGATGTGGTACTGTGGCAGGAACAGAAGAGGTTAAGGTGAACTGATCAGGAGACGGAGCTGCAAAGCATCATCTCCTGCCTCTTAGCTCTCAGTGGCCTTGTGCCTCCACTCAGGTCACGCGGGCGAAGTGGGGAGACCTGTGGGAAAGTGGCCATGGCCAGATGACTCTGAGCGGCAGCCTGCAGTCAGATTGCCTTACAAGGTCTGGGAAACGGCACTTCAGGCCTCCAATTTTCCACAAAATTATTTGACTGTATCCTTTGTATGTTTACATGTGGCCTACATCTACACTACTCACCTTCAGCTGCTTCTCAGGACTTGTTCTTCCTAGTAACTTTCAAGCAATTTTAAAAAGAAATTTTGAGGCAAATGCGTGTACAGAGTGCTGTCCTTCCAGCTCTCAAATTAATTGTCTGTCTTGCTCTTTGGATAAACAGTACTTCTTCTCTAAAGGATGAACTTGGTTTGAACTTGAACTTCTCTTTTATTTTGAATATATAATGAAGTCTTCAGTGGGCCAGGGAAAGCAAGTGCTGATGGCTTTGTCCTGGGGGGATGAGTACAAGCAGAGCACTTGACTTGGAGTCCATATGGTTGCCTTTGCTGCTGGACGTGTAGATACTCTGAGGAAAGACCACGTGCCTCTGTGAGCTCCCTCGTCTTTTTCCTCTCCAGCTAAAATTGAACAGTCTCAGGGAAAATGCCACAAAGCCTCATTATAATTTCTTAGTGAAATGGGGCACTGCTTCTGGACAGACTTATATTTAAATCTGTGATTTCTCTAGTTGTCATGCAATTTGAGCACTAGCGAATAGTGAGGCTCGCACATTTTGTGTAGCGGTAACTATATGCGTAGCTGTGTTTTGCAATAATAGACAATAGTTTCTTGTCTTTTATGACTGCTGTATTCTTGCCTTTGAAGGAAGAGGAGCTAATTGGAGACTTCCTTTCCTCCCTTTCGTTTTGGTTGAGAAGGCCCAGATTTCTGCAGCACTTCATCCGTTACTATTATGTCCTCCCTAAGCTCTTTCAAAACCCCTCTGTCAGGCTCCACACAGCATCCTTCAAGGTCAGGCTTGATGGGGCTCTGAGCAACCTGATCTAGTTAAAACAGATGTCCTTGCTCACTGCAGGGGGATTGGACTAGATAACCTTTAAAGGTCCTTTCCAGCCCAACACATTCTGTGATCCTTCAAGGGAACAGCCATTCCACCTCTGACTTCAGGGATCGCACTCTTCCAGAGCTCTTCTGAGTACCCGGCCTTGCAATTTCCTGTCACTGCCCGCTCCTGCCTTTGCTTCAGCTTCTGCTTGTCCCTTGCCTTTCCTTGGCGCACACCAACACTCAGCAGAGAGCCCATGCTCTGGTGCAGTGCATCTTTTTGAAGCGTGCCCATGCTGCCTCTTTTTCTCAAGCTTGCACAGAGGTTACTGCGCTCAGAAGCACAAACCTCTCGTTAAAACCTGCTCCGCCATTCCTGACTGCAGTGCAAGGAGGATGGCTGCCGTTCATTCAGCCAGTAGCACTGGTGTCAGCTCAGTGTGAATTCACCTTGAATTTGCTGTGAGGTTTTTGCAGACGGACAGCTATCGAGCAACCCCTTTTCCGTGCCTAGTCACACATTCTGTGTTGCTTTCTAATCATTGCCCCCCAAGTCTGTTGAATACACCCCACTGGAAGCAGAGCTCAGTGTGTTGTGCGTGGGGATTACAGTGAGAGTGTTGAACGTCGGCTTTTGTTCCGTCCAATAGCCACAAAATTATCTGTGCGCACAATCACAACGTACCTTGGCACGTTGGCTGGGCTGACTTCAGATCATGTCTTTTCTGGTTTTAGACAAAATACTGATTTCTCTCAGCAAGGAACCTGCTTAATGACTCAACTGATCCCCTTTCTCTGACTGTGGAGTTGAGCATCTTGGCGGGCAGTAGAGTATCTGCTGAGGCATCTGTCTAACGGGCTGACTTTTCAGCCCGTCTCTGTAACGGGTTACCGGTATCCACAGTGCACTTGAGAATTTTATTGTCCCGGCGCAGAGCAGAGCATCAGCCTTTTTCTCAGGAATCCCATAAGAGACGCAGCTACCTTCTCACTAGTTTCAGGCCCGTGTTTCTATACGGTGATTACCCCCATGGCAACTATGCACTATAGCACATCCAGCAGAGCTCTGCCTGGGGCAGAGATAATGGGGAAACAAAAAACCCCATTCCTTTATGCTGGTGATTTTCTGGGATGACTGTTGGCAAGTCAGACGTATACAAAGGGAGAGGCTAAGTTCAGAGCCTGGTCATGCAAATTACTCTTTCCTGCCTGTGGGAGTCTTTTGAGTTCACCCAGCCAAGGAAAGCCAACTACAGCCAGGGAAATAGAGGCAGGGAGAAGATAAAGCTGGAGTAGATGTAGATGGGAACGAAGAAGGGTCAAGCGCTGCTCCTTACCCGTGTGATGACCAGCTGCTGCTGCTGGTGGCCACCACTTCTGAGGCCTGCTTCCATGCTGTGGGTAAATCTCTTCTTGCAAATCCCTGCAGTGCCGGGATAGGTGTGGATGGCTGCGTGAAAACATTTGTCAAGGAAAGATGCCTGCCCAGGCTGCTTTCCCTGGTGTCAGCCCTGCTGCGGAAGCACGATCTGTCTGCCGGCCTGGAGCAGCAATGTTACATTGCATCTTTTCCTGACAGGGAAACTTCTTAGAGGGATTTGATCACTGTGAAACCTGTCAGAGAACTGACAGCATTTGCTAACGCTGAGCTCATGCAACCGTATGAGTCACGAGTCATGTTGTGCGCTGGTCTCCTTTTTGTGCAGCATGTCAAATCAATTGGGGAGAAGAAATGCCAGGGCCTGCTTAAGGAATATCTGCTGCATTATTTTTCTTACTGAGATGGTTTTTCTCCCTTTTATCTCTTTATTTTCATAAGTGCATGGTGACTTTCCTATTTAAGGCTGATTGCTCTTTCAAGACAGAGCCTAACCCAGTTGGGGTGGGCCAAGGGTTACTCACAGGGGATACTCAGGCCATTCCTGCCTGAGAGATCCCAGACCACTAGCAGAGGCAAGTGAGAGAATTGTTCACATTTGTGTGTGCAAAGCCAAGATCGGAAGTGTTTTGCCCTTCACTACCCAAGCAAAACTCTTAAGGAATGCAAGTAAAATTCTCCTTGAATTAAAAATAAGTCAGTCAGGCCTATAGGATTTTGCAGCCAGAGATTAAGCTCGCTCTCTATAGCTTTCTCACCAGAGTGATGAAAAGCAGCCCAGGCTGATCTGTATTAGTCCTGCATGGAAACAGAAAAGGCTCAGAGAGTAAAACTTTCCCAGACTCAGTGCAGAACTGAAATACAGACTGCTCTGCTTTCCAAGGAAACCTCTGTGTGCCCTACTGTTACCCAGGAAACTGCAGCGAGGCTCAGAGCCCTCTCTGAAAAGTGTTGGTAGCATTAGAGAAACCGAAATGAAAACTCGGTGAGTACCCAGCCGCAAGTCCCCACCCCTAGAAGTAGCTGAGCAAAACAAAGAAGAGATGCCTGAGTATCTCCTTTGGTTTTGTTGGTGGAAGGCAGCAAAACATCAGGACTCAGGAGAAATAGTTTTCAGTGTTGGAAAAGGAAGGCAAACAAGGGTCTTCAGGGGGCAGAAACACACTCTTGAGTACTCACACTGCTCCTTTACATTTTCTTTCCTCCAGGAACTTCAGAGAAATCCTTATTTGGTTGTGGATGGAGTTAGCAGATTTGATATTATGCAAGGAGAAATAGGTAAGGTCATATTCCTGTTTTGGAAAAGACTGGTGCAAAGCAATAGCCTGTGGTTGCTTTTCTATGTTCTGAATGCTTGGTGGGAAGACACGGACATTGGCAGCTGCAGTAAACAATTAGCATAGGTCCGTCTAGACTCCGACAAGTTCACATATGATTTATTGGAGATATTTAACAAAATTCCTAAATGCAGCAGCTTTAATCCCTGTTACTTATACACGACATCTGTCCTTTATGTATATAAGGACAAGCATAGAAAGGGAGGTCTAGCTGAGATCAAGTAGATGCTTCAAGGATCAAACACAATTCTGGGGTAAGTAGTCACAGCTCCAACATGTGTAGGACTGATTTTTCATCCTAAGATCTTCATTTGACTCTCAGTGTTTTCTTTCCTGATACTTACCCAGACATGCGTCTGTATTGGTTCCATCTTTTTGTCATGGCCCATAACCATGTCTTCAACCCCACCGAGAGGGTTGAAGATTTCCTAAACAGTGTTCTAGACTGCAAGTCTGAACATGACCACAAAAGATAGAAGGAGCATGAAAGCAGTAAAAGGATGGCTGGGTGGCATCAGAGTTCCCAAAGAACATTGCTGGTTCATAATGAATACTGGTTCTGCATCTTGGGGGAGGAAAGGGAGACCAGAAGAGCATTGGTTTCTTTTAACAAGCTGATTCTTGGGTGTCTTAGAAGTTGAAGTCCGCTCTCCTAAAGAGTTAGCTATGGTCCAAAACAGTGAATAACTGACAAAATGCACTGGATTCTTCCCTCCCTTCAGGTGACTGCTGGATGCTGGCTGCCCTGGGCTCCCTGACACTGCAGAAACATTTTTTAGAAAATGTTTTACCAAAGGACCAAGGATTCCAGGACAATTATGCTGGGATTTTTCATTTCCGGGTATGTTTTCTCTGCTCTAGTGGTACTGATCAGGCTTGGCTGATTGGATTATGTAGGGGTCCAAACTGCGGTACCAGATCCTGACATCCTTGAATACTTTGGTTCTTCAATGCTGACTCCTAGTTCAGAATTTTGCAGCAAATTCCAGATTTTCTAATGATTCCTTGTGTTCCAGGTTGTCCAATCATATATCAGGAAATCCGAAGCCCTTTTCTGAAATTTATGACCCCAGAGGTACAGATACCAACTGTTAACAAAGATTTGTGTATATATATGTTTTAGATAGCATTCTGGTGTCTGCTTTGGTATGGACAGTTTGTTATTGCTGTCAGCACACTGGTGTTCCTTACCTATTTGGACTCATCTTCTTTTTCCTCATATAGTTCTCCTTGCCCTTTTAGCTCAATGGGAATGGCTTGAAATTGCAAATCTTTGGAGACAGATCAGAGAAAGGGGCTTTTGATACTTTGAAGAGATTTGTTTCAGAGAGAGGAGCAAGGCTTTTAAATGCACCTCACTTACTACTAACTCCTGAAATTCTCTGAACATCTCAGGAGGGTGACTAGGATAGTAACTGATCGGCCCAGCGTGCTTGTATGCGAATTGACAAAGTATGTTGTGGAATTACAAGCATTTATGTCACCATTAAGCTACAAATTTAAACTGGATGTAGAGAGAATCAGTTTATACTTGGCCATTCATCCTCTTTTTTTTTTTTTTTTTTTTCTCCCTCCCCCAATCAGGTTTGTTATATGCAGTTCAGTACTAAGCAAAGTGCTCTGGCAGTGAGATGACTTTGACCCCCTGGAGCTCTCATGAAGCTGTACCAGGAGGATTATCTTGCGGACAGTCTAAATTTTGCTCTGTTCCTTTGCTCCTCAGAATACCAGATGTTTGTGTCTTGGCCCTTTTCCAGCATGCAGAGGTGCACTGTATGAGATAAACCAGCTGAAGGGACACCAGTCTGCTTAAAACACATTAAAAGGATGCAAGCTAGATTGTCTTTCGTGAGAGATTTGAAAAGATTAGTTAGGAGCAATCCTTAAATCTTAAGCAGTATAAATACCTTACAGTATTTGAAAATGTTTTCTCTGACATCTCATCTGCAAATCAATGCAACTGTTTCTGGCTTTCCTTGAGCAATAAACCCCAGAGAAAGCTACTCTGAATGGAAATGCTTCTTGGCAATGCCTTTCAATTATTCCATCAAAGATATTTTACTGCCATCCACAGGCTAAGCCGCCAGTCCTCAGTTCAGTGAAGAATGGCAAACAAGGCATATCATATGCTAATATAAAAATTTTAGCTTATAACTTTTTTTTCACCTCTTTGGATCTGGAGCACGTAGCCTCTCAGGAATACAAAGAGCTGCTTCAAGTTTCTTGCACGACACTGGCTGATCAGCTGCAAGAGTTTAGGGTGCTAATCACTTCATCAGATGTAGTTAAGATGGGTGATATTTTTATCTAGGGCTTTCTATGAGGTTTCTCATTTCCATTGTGACTTTTTCTGTTCTTGTGAACTCAGATGAAACTAAAATCTGAGAGTCTGCTGCAGTCAGGACAAAGCAGCTCTCTATATCCAGCTGAAGAAAAGCACGGTGCTGCATTCAGAAGGTCTCCAAGCTTGAGCTCTCTACCAAAGATGGCCAAGTAACTTGGCTTTTGGAAAAAAATGTCACTCAGTGGGTTTGGGCCATGTTAATCCCCACAGCCGGTTCCATCTTGTTCTCTTTGCCTACCTGTTGTGTTTGCACATGAGGCACCATGGGGAGGTGTGGCTGGATGTCACACCTTTTCTTCATACAGATCTGCTGCCAGGTGTTGACTGGTGACGGAAAGGCGTGTTAGGTGACTGAGACGATAGCTCCTTTTGGGCTGTCCTTTTACCTGTCTCTCTTCTGGGCAGAGGACAGCCAATGGCAGGCTTTTTCTCAAACCCCATCCTGCCAAAATCAAGCAGAAGCCTCAAAACACTCCTGGAGCTCGTGTTTGTCCAAACTTGCCACCTCGTGCCACCACGAATGTAGGAAGTGGGAGACTGGGCATAGGTAGGATCAAACCTGCTTTCGACTTAGCAGACTGTAAGCTGCTGTGCTGCTGCTGGCCAGATCTGGTCTTCTGCTTTTCTAACAGAACAGCTCATTTTGCAGTTTTTCATTGACCAAAGCTTTTGGAATAAAATCATGCTAGACTAAATCTATTGCTGGCATACTTCCACTGGAGTCCTTAGCAGTGCTGCAAATAAGAGCCTGGCCTCTTATGACTGCGAATCATGCTAAGCTACATTAATCTGCTAATGACTCTGGAAATGGCTCCTTTAGCTCATCCCCACAGATCTCTTTCCTTGTCTTCTCCTTTGAAAGGTTTCATCAGCTGGATCAGCTGGAGAAACACCTGCTCTGTCCACATGCTGGAGAGACCACCTGCATCCTCCTCATCTGTCAAGGAGATGGATAGCACCTCAAAACAGTCTTCAGTCACTACCCTGTCCCTGTCCATGACAGCATGTCAGAATCTTAATTGAAATACAGAAGAAAGACAATCTAGGGACCGGATCTTTTCAGAGGCTCTCTGGCCAAGAGCTGTGCTGCAGGGGAATATCTGAGTGTAGCTGAGGAGTGAGGCTCACTGAACCATCTGCATGATTGTTCTTTATCATCTTGAATGCTTGCTATCGCCCAAGAATATTAGCATATTTCCCATGTTGAATCTTTCCTCCCACTGATTGCAGGACTATTTATATTCCCAAGCGACTTCCTCTGCCACTGGGAAATCCAGCCACTTGGTAACTTGTTTAACAATGTGGACCATTAGCCTGAAGCAGTTCAGGAGAGAACTTGCACATATCTGTGCTTTGGAATAATTCTTGTGCTATTTCAGGAAGCTGTTGCTTGGCATGAATATTAGCTCTTAAAAGAGTCTTATTCTCTTCTCCCTCTATTTTTGTTTGTTTGTTGGTTTGGTTTTTTTTTTAATTTTAATTTATTTTTTTTATTTCCAGTTCTGGCAATGTGGAGACTGGGTGGATGTAGTGATAGATGACCGGCTGCCATTTCTAAATGGAAGATACCTGTCTGTACACCCTCGAACGTCAAATGAATTCTGGCCATCCTTGCTGGAAAAAGCATATGCCAAGTAAATATACCTCATCTATTCTTTCACCCAGTGTTGAATTCCTTCCATGGGTGGTTTCACCCTCTGCTTCATGCCAAACACTCGGAGCAGGAGCTCAGGCCAACAGCTGTGTATGTTGTGCCGTGCTTATGGAAGGGACTGTGGCTTCATGTAAACATGGGGCCAACATGACCTGGAGATGTTGGTCTCAGGTTGAAGACCTAAATGTACCTTGTCCAACTCTGGGATGTTAATGCCTGAGAAGTAAAATGAACAGGGCGTTGGATGGTGACACAGAAAGGGCCGGGCATCTTCTTCTTTAAGCAAACTACTTTGCCTCTCTTTTCCTTTCCTTATTTTGCTTTGTTTAAAACTGCAGACTTTAAACGGGGATTACCTCTGTTTACACTCACTAATCAGAGGTCGTGCAGATATTTAGAGCAGGCAATGAGAGGAAGTGTGACTTAAGAACATACCCAGGCACAACACACGCAGTCCTGTGAGTCTCTGGTCAGCTCTCCCTTCACGCAGGGAGCTCTGACTCTTGGCTGAGGTCCCCAGAGTACTGCAGGTTTAATAATGATTAATAAAGAGATAATTTTAAAAAAATCGTCTGAGGAGTGAAGGGATGAGAGTGTGGTCCCTTAGCATCTGTAACATTGCCCATTATTATGCTGAGGAGAAATTCCTCTGCCAGGAGTAGTGTGAAGGGCTGGAACTTGGTACACATGCCCTACATCAAGCTGGTGTAACGTTTGCAATGCAGTACAGAGGAGCTGAAGAAGAGAGCTAATTATTTGGGTGAATTTGGTCAGGAATAAGCAAATGTTAAAGCAGCATCTGAGCAACTCGGGAGTAGGATGCATTTTGTCCTGAGATAGCTCAGAAAAGTTGACTCAGGATTCAGTATCAATTTGCTGCATAAGATTTTAATTACAAAGCAAACCAAACCTCTATTAAATTAAAGTTGCAAGCTATGCTGTTTATGAGATTCCCATTTGAAAAGTTTTTCCCCAGTGCCCATGACAAATTCTTTTCATCAGTGTAGGACAAGGACAACCCTTCAAAATACAATTAGCCGCAGACTTCATTTGATTACATTCATTAAATATAGTGTGTATGGTGGGGTTTAACAGCGGGCTCTACCTGCTCTAAGTACAGCATGTTCCAGCTTATTTGCTGTCTCAATAAAAAGCACACGATAAAAACAAGGACTGTGTTGGCAATATTAAATTGTTATCCTATTATTGCACTCTAGCAGAGTGAATTGGTAACAGTGCTGAAAACTTGTTTCTGTGTTGCACTGGGAACAGAGGCAAATACTTTCACCTTTTCCTTCTTCCTGTTTCTCATTTGAAAAAGGGATACTGTCCATTTTTGTGAAGAGTCGTGACAAAATACAATCTAGAAGCTAACAGTTTAGCTCCATCTGATCTGTAACATCCATTTGAACAAGTCCTTCTTGGCTCCTTTCCTGTTCAGTAGAAGGAAACTGGATACTTCAAGATGAGATGCAAAATGTCTCCGTTGGCATGAGACACACCTTATTATTTTCCTCTGCTTGTAAATGACTCTAGACATCTGCCTCATACGTGGGTGAATACATAGGAAAAAATCCTTTTTTTGCCTCATTCATTCCACAGAGAATATGTTGTGTCTTGCCATATGTTTTTGATCACATTTTCTTTCATTACCTGTCCCCATTGTCCACATGCCCCAGGCTCCTCCCATGCTCACCACCTCGATGCGCATGTCCATTTTGAAAGCCATCACTGTACATTGTTTATCAAAACACAGTGTAAAGACTATTTAGTTCTTTATTTATTTTCAGGTTGCGGGGCTCCTACCAGCACTTGCATGGAGGCTACATTTCTGATGCCTTAGTAGACCTCACAGGTGGAGTCCAAATGCAGTTGTCATTGAAGGAGCCACCTCCTGATCTGGAGGAGATACTGAAAGCAGCTGACAAGTCTCGGTGTCTGATGGGGTGTAGTACCTCAGGCCAGGTGAGTCACGGGGCCAGTAGCTTGCCTTTCTTGGCTTAGCATGTTTGCATAAAGGTTGCTCTTTTGAGTGTAAAAGCACATCCATAATCACTCTATGCAATATTTACGGTTTATGGATGCCTGAAGAGATCTTGGCAGCAGAAAGTAGATAAGGTTATGCAGTAAGGAATTGCCATGGTTTGAACCCAGCAGGTAGCCAAACACCACGCAGCCGCTTGCTTGTACCAATTCCCACACTGAATTCGAAACACAGCACTATTCCAGCAGCTAAGAAGAAAAATTAGCTCTGTCTTAGCCAAAACCAGAACAGGGATGTAAAGGCTTTCTGGATAGATGTTGATGGATTGGTCTGTCAGAGAGGGGTCTGTGGCTTCTCCCCGGCTCATTCCACTGCAACAGAGTGGTGTCTTCTTGCAGCAGGGCTGATTTTGGCCTCATAGCTTTGCAACCGATACTAGCAAGGCCAAAACGCGCCTCTCTTTGCAAGAGGGCGTTATTGTTGCATCGTGATTTGCAGGCTACTGGTATTAATGCTGGGAAGCTGCAAAAGGCTTTGTGATGCTCAGCAAGTATCTTGCTAAAAGGTTCCCAAGGCTTCCCTTACAGTATGTAAGGGAAGACTGCAAAGTGTGTGACATTGGCCCAGTGATGCCTGGTTCATCAGGAAACGAAGCTCAGCTCTCACAAACAAGCCAAGAAGGCCAACAGCATCCTGGCCTGTATCAGGAAAAGTGTGTCTAGCAGGAGTAGGGAAGTGATCATGCCCCTGTACTCAGCACTGGTGAGGCCTCAGCTTGAGTACCGTGTTCAGTTTTGGCTACGTCTCAGTATAAGAAAGACATCAAGGTGCTAGAGTGTGTCCAGAGAAGGGCAACAAAGCTGATGGGGGTCTAGAGAACATGTCTTATAAGGAGTAGCTGAGGGAACTGGGATTGTTTAGTCTAGAGAAGAGGTCTTTTCCAACCTTAATGATTCTATGAGTAACCACTCAGCCAGACGGCTGACACTGAGCTGTGGGGTGGCAGGGAAATTCTGCCAGTGACCCACACCTAAGGTCATTCCACAGTTACAGAAGCTCTGGACCATTGCAGATCTTGCAACTCTGTGAAGACCTGTGGTTTTGTTAAATTTAATGGCCTGCTTCTGGCTGCAGTAAGAACAAGTCACATTTCTCTGGAGCTGGTGTATCTGAAATACTGCTGTACTCAAACCCAAATGTCTTTTTCTGCCATGCCAAATGACAGTTTGAGGAGCTGTTAGCCATACTTTTGCAGTATGGCAGAGAACTAAAAGCTGTACTTTCTCCCTTTTGCAGCTGAGGAACATAGAGACGAAGAATGGAATTGTACAAGGTCATGCCTACACTGTTACAGGAGCTGTGAAGGTAAGATCAAGGACTTGTTCTTGCCTGGTGGCAGTCACACTATTGTTCTATTCAGTGTAATTTTAATTAGCTTAATGCTTAGAAGCAGTTCTTGAAAGCAATTCTTGAAAGTTGAAATTCCAGGAGATGGAAGGATTCTGACACAATGGGGAGAGGGAGGATATCTGAATCCTGTAATTTTTTCCAAGGGAAAAATGCAACTTACATTCACTTTTGTTTTGAGACCTTTCAACAGCAAATACAGCATTTATGCAGATTTTCTTTCCATGTTGATCCTTAGAAAAGTCACTTTTCTGTTTCAAATGGAAAAGAAGCACTGGCTGAAATTGTGGGATTTGTCATATGATGCAAATCTACATTTGTTCAGCTCAATCACAAGCTGCCAAAAATCAGTCTGAAAAATAAATAACTCACTGGTTCAGGAACAGCATTTCTCCGTCTTTTAAAGCTGTTCTACTCATGCAGAACTTCTCCTGGCTAGATATTAATATTGCTGATCTGAAAACAGGGCCAATTTATCACACAGATCAAAAGAAATGAAGGATTTTTATTTTTTTTTAACTAGAAGTCAGAACATGGCTTACCCCAGTAAGCTGTAATGCACACATGGAGAGTTAACAGTGAGCAAGGCCAAGAAAGAAACCAAACAATGGCTATGCTATCAAGATAGCTACAGTATGTTTTAATCTCAGAACCTAAAGAACTTTGGAAAGGGGACGGCATTTTCCCTAAGTTATTTTTTTCCCCTCTGCCCCTCTCTTTAATGGCTTCCTGTAGTAGCTTGGCTTTGGCTCATAGCCCCTCATACCGTGGCATACTTGGTACCATCATCATAGTCAGGGTGCTGCTTCTCTGAGGACACTTTCTTCAAGCCAAGAAGATCCAAACTGGAAGGATGAGGGTCACCAGGCTCTAGAGAAGGCCCCAAATGGCTCTCTCCAAGACAGAGATGGTAGGATCCAGAATCCTGTTGGAAAGGAAGCAGACTGTTTCATCTTGCTGCTGCTCTTGATGTGTGCAGAGAGGAGAAACAGTCTTTGTCTCACCTTGCGGGAGTGTCAAGGCATCAGGGGGTGTCCTGTAGGGAAATGATTTGAGGCCAGCCAGGGGCTGGGTGTTCGCCTCGGAAGGGACTGCCGTGGTATTTGTTTCCAACACTGCCTGTGTGCGTAAGGAGAGCCAGAAACAAAAGGTTTGCTGCTTCTTTCTAATTCCACCATTTTGGCTTCACTGGTGAAAGTGAGTTGCTTTTGGCTTGAAACAGTGACAGCAAGAGCAAAAAAGCACCAGAAACTCCAGCTATC
Organism: Trogon surrucura; assembly: GCA_020746105.1. Lineage (NCBI taxonomy): Eukaryota > Metazoa > Chordata > Aves > Trogoniformes > Trogonidae > Trogon > Trogon surrucura. The sequence goes on from CM036618.1 coordinate 109,052,456, forward strand.
AGAAACCACAACACTGTAGATACAGAGCCAAAGATTCTGTTTATCAACATCTCTCTGTGCTGACTGTCGACATTCACTCCAGGCAGTCCGGTGACCTCGTTCCTCAAAGTCTCTGCTGACTCACAGCATCAGATGCGCAGAATTAATCACTGGACTTTCCCAAGGCTACTGAAGTCATGCGGTGTGGCAGGAATGCTGCAGCTTCCCTCTTCGCCAGCTGTTAACTGTCCTCGGGAAAGCAAAATGTGTGCAGTTTTCTCTCAGGCGTCATTCCTTTACAGTGTAGCAAAAGGCACTGATTTTTAGCTGCAGTCCAACGAGACCAGAAGTTAAACCGGGTCTCCGAGGTATAGAAGAAGATCCATTTTGTTACCCATCTCTTCACTGAATATCACAATTTTAAAAAGCTGTGACTGATTTTATTTTAATTTCCTCTTTATAGATACCCTACAAGAATGGCTGGAAACATATCATCAGGATTTGGAATCCGTGGGGCCATGGGGAGTGGAAGGGGCCCTGGAGTGATACGTATGGTCTTAAAGCTTTAATCTCATAAGGAGAATCACTCTCTTATAGGCTTATTGTGAAAGACCTCTGCCTTGTACCCATTATAATGAGGCAGATATTTCTAAATCAATTCATTATAAGCATTATTTCCATCTGCAAAGCAGCTGCCCACAGAAATCCAATCCACAGAAAACTAATGCAGCATTGATTTTGTACGTGGTCCTCACTAGGCCTAGCTCAGCTATCCCTTTTTGTCTATGTGTACATTTTTCCCAGTGGTTAATTCCGGATAAGTCATGGATGAGAGAGTTTTTATTACCTGGAATAAGCTCTGGCCATACCCCTAGACACTGTCTGACTGTTTCTATTGAATTCTCCTGCAACAATTGTGCATCCACCTTCCTGCTCCTTCTTCCCTTCCCGTGAGTCTGAATCTGGGAAGAGAATGGTTAGTGGAATCTGTGAGAGTAGGGCAGTATTTTTATGTAGTATTGAACTCAGACAAAAAGGATCCTTGGTTATTGCAAAGGCAAAGTACTGCTGGGTGCCTGGAACTGGTCTTTTGCATCCTGCATAAAGCTTTAGAGATGCAAGGAGCCGTGTGTATAAGCTAACTTCTCTTTCCTGAGGAAAGAAGTGATACAGAGGAAGACTGCAAGTGTTTTGTAGATAAATAGATGTTAGTTTTCCTGGTGGAATTGCATCAGTGTTTTTCTGACTTGAGAGATGTTTGTGTGTCACTCTTACATGATTTGATAGCATCCCACCTCTCCCTGTTGCTAAGAACACTCACAACTTCCCTCCTGAGAAAAGTCAAGCTAGTGTGTTGCATCTGCATGAGCTGGAAGGTGGTGCCAGGCATGTTTAAGGCTGGGATAACAGCTATCTACTCAGACAGCATCCTCCCATTTTTTTTGGAAGGATGAACTATAATCCTAACTATAATTGAAATGTCAGCAGAGCGCATTCACAGGTAAGCTGCATAAATCAATAAATTATTGATTCGTGCTCTGTTTATTTATCTTAAACTCTGCAGAAAGTACAATTATCACTTAATTATAAACACGCTGCTTGGAAATGATACATTTGACTGGCTAATGTGCCCTCTACATGTCAATGTAATATCAGCACTTCAGAGTGCTATGCCTGGGTACCTCACTAACCTCTCCAGCTTAGAGACGGGTGACGAGGACTTGAAGGGCAGAGGCAGGGTTCCCCATCCCAGAGTGGGAAACTCAAGAGAGGCACAACAAAGGCACAGAGCTCTGTTTGCTAGCCTTGGCTATGAAAGTATCAAATACAGTCCCAACATGCAGTTTGCTCATCTCTGCTGATCCCTCGTGACTTGATGAGCTGTTTAGAGGAATGGGCTGGCCAGAGAGGTGGAAAATTGTGCCTTGAGGAATGGGCTGGCCAGAGAGATGGAAAATTGTACCTCATGCCTGCTTGTTGATTTGTTCTTTGCAGCTCTCCTCAGTGGGACCGTGTTGAGCCTGAATACAGAGAAAAACTCCTCAGAAATAAGGATGATGGAGAATTCTGGTATTTCCCTCTTGATCGTTCTGTCTGCCATGTTTTCTGTTTGTGTCCATCATGCAAAAAAGAGTAATTTAGGCAATTCTCTCCTCTTACTGATGGCTTAAGGCACCCTGTGTTAGTTGTGTGCAAACAGCAAATTGGAGGTTGTCCTGGCCCCATAGTTTCAGAGGAAGCAAGACCTGGAGAAATGGAGCTGGCCAAGATTAAGTAACAAACTGGTGAAAAGAATGAAAAGTAAAAATCCAGCTAAGACCTAGTAATTTTGTCCTACTACCCTTCCCTGTAAAGCACCTAGCTTGAACCTCGGACTACCTGGTGCTTGAAGGGGACAGCTCATAGAGCTTGTGCATTTGACTGCTCTGCAGGTGCCTGTGTCTTTTCACTGCCTCTGATTATTCTTGAAACCAGTTTAGCCATCCTTTAGAAAAGCTACTATTATTCAGAAGGTGCACAGTTGCCCTGTGAGGCTCTGAGGAAAGCAGAGGAACATCAGGCTGCTCTGAGATAGACACTGCAGGCTTCAGCAAAGCATGAGTGCAGGGCAGGACACTGCAGAGGGACAGACAAAGCAAGGTGCAGTGACAGAGATGTGCCGAAGGTAACAGGGCTCCACTTAAGTACCACTGAACGTGCCCTGTAATTTCCCTGGGATTTTAGGTACACTTAGGGCAGCACAAAAGTACAAAGAACTGACCTCTTCTGCAAGCTGTCACCAGCTCAGCTACAGCCTGCTGTGCTTTCTGTAATCCCCTTTTAAAGACATGGTGGGTGAACATGAATACCTGACTGGTGCCTCAAAATGAAAGCTGAGATTTTCTCCTCTGCAGGATGTCCTGTGAAAACTTCAAGGAGCAGTTTTCCTGGCTGTACATATGTAACAGCACCCCAACATTTCTGGACTTTGGAGATCAGCATTGCACAACGTGGTCTCTGGACAGGTACAACAACCTGTGGAGTCCAGTCCTTGCCACAGACAGGAGAAACTATTCCTCAGGTAATGAACACTTGCTGTAGCCACTCAGTCCTCTCCTCCTCTCCACTAGTGCTTACAGTGAAATGTTCACTCCAAGGATCAAATTGCAGAAATATTGATTGCCCTTTCCCATTACAGCACATCATCAGCTAAAGAGGCAGAAACGAAGCAGCAGCACTGGCTGCTGAGTTAAAACAGGAGACTTGTGACTTAGAAACCCTGAACTCTTTAAATCAAACTGTGCTTGTCTGTTTTCTTTTAGCCAGTTGCAGCGGACCTCACCAGAAAGTCTGGTCTGGCATATATGTAGCTGATTTTACAGAGTGAGAAATACTCTGAAATTAAATGAATATGAAATTAATGAATTGTGCTACAATGCTCTGCTTTCAAAGGTAGAAAAGTCTTTGAACATATAAGACCCTTGGTCTTACTGCCTGTGCAATGACTCTTCTCGCATTCCAAGCTCCAATTATTAGTAATATTTTTAAAAGACTTTTTTATTTTATCTTACTTTTTTTTTACAGCTACATCACTGTTTGGGCTCCGTGGTTTTAATCAAAGCTGGTAGCATGTGGTCAGTGAAGAAGCTTCTCTTTTTTTTCTGTAATGTTGATCTCTGATGGAGCAGCAAACAGGTTCCAGCTTACAGGTTTCAGCCTCCTCTTCATAACCTTGATTGCCGTGCCTGGGCTGCTGCACACCACAGGCACTGGGACTGAGCAAGCATGTGCAGGGACTGAATTGAAGACGTGTGAGCAGAGCCATTTTTCCTTGGAGCTGTGTTTTCCACTGGCCTTCTAGTATAGTTCCCATTCAAGTATAGTCAGGGTGAACTGCAGCTTTCAAGGCTGCCTAACACAGCTACATGGCTTAATGTCTAGACTAGTTCGAACAAATGCTCCCACCTCAGTCCTTTTTCCCCAGTTTGGGCATTTTACTGCTTTTTCATCAGGGATGCTTCCTGTTAACTAAAACCTTGGCCAAGAAGAAGCCTTTTCCCTCTGGTGCTCAACGCTCTGTCTTGTCCATCACAAACAGTAACGGGAGGAAAGAGGAGGAGAGTTTTGGACCATTTTGTCTTTTTCTTTTATGCAGGCAGCAGTTGTTTTCAGCTCAGCCACTGGATCAGGCAGCTGATTAAGAATCACTGCTTTCCTGCCTCTGGAAAAGTGTGCCATGCAGGTGAAGCAGATGTAAGGGGGGGGTTTGAGAAATCTGCATTACTTTTATGACTTTGCCAGACATTTCTAGAATGATTAATATCCAATTAGTTTAACTCCAGATGCCTCAAGTTCTGCTGGTAATGTAGAGACTACAGTCCTTTGTGGTGTTGAAAAGATCTTGGAACAGTAACTACCTATTCCTCTGGGTCCATATAACCAATATTTGACACAATAGGCTGTCACTGGGACATCTGTGTGACTACTATTAATCTATTAACACTTTCTCAGCAGATGCAGTTTCAAGGAACCCTCAGTATTTCTTCAAAGTGCCAGATTATGGCTCGAAAAGCTATAATGTAGTCATTTCGCTCATGCAAAACCAGGCTGAGAATATGCGGGATGCGAAAAACCTGAAGATTGGCTTTTTGATCACCACGGTAAGCACAATCAGGTTATCATGTAGGCACAGTTGTTTTCTGTGTGGCTTATTATACCTGTACATGGAAGAGAAAGATAGAATTGCCTTTTGGTCTACAAAAAGAGAGCAGACAGTATATGGAGTGAATTTCTGGATGCCTTCTGTCATAGAACATTGCAGGCAAAGTAGAGTTAAACACATTTAGTTTCCGTTATTCATGTCTTGAGAGAGGAAAGGTTGAACTTTTAGTGCTGTAGCATCCCCAAAACATCCCTGGGAAACTCAGGAATTTCCCAGGTTACGAGGTGTGACAGGGCAACATATTCTGTGCCCAGCAGTGCTGGTGACACACCTTGATAGCCTGGCACAAATCATGGCAGCCAGCACTAACCACAGTGCTACTACAGGTCTAGTAGGGAAGTGAATGGCTTCTTGTTCCCCCAAATGGACCCGTCTTACCCCTCTTTTCTATCACAGAAATGCCATGCAGAACCCATTTACAAAGTTCACATAAGGCTTTGCTTAAAACCAGTGTGGAGTGAGTTCACTGAGATACCTGGTACCTCTACTACACTTTCCTTCGTGTTTTTCTTGGTGACCATCCGGGAAGGTGCCATTTCAAAGCCAGTTGTCAAAGCATTACCAGGCTTACTGGGCTTTGTTGTTGGCTGAGGAGTGTAGGAGGAAGTTTTTGTTAACCTTGAAGAAAGAATAAAAAGAAACAGAGACTGTTATGACCCTAACTTCTCCTGATCACTGGAGAGGTTTGCCCTAGTCCCAGACTTTGAATAATTGATGCTGTAAGTCCAACAGCTCCCCATAAAGGAGGAGCTTTGTAGCTCATCAGAAACAGCATCTGAGAAATAAAAGATGTAATAAAAAGAGCATCCCTCCAGCTAGTGGAACTCACTGTCCCTATGCAAGGAGATCTTCTGCCCAGTGCAGATATCAGTCAGGCCTGTAGGACTCCATGGGGCCGTTTGTGTGCCACTTGGAAAGAGGTACTGCTGCTGGTAAATGGGGAACTTGCTTCTTCCAGCAGCTGCACCTCCTGTTCCCCAGGAGACATGGAGGTCCCTGCATGCTCTTGCAGGATGCGTGTCCACCCGTGATTTAACAGAAATTACCCTCACTGGGAAGTGATGGTATAGGTCTTGGTTCCCTTGAAAAGAAGTTGTTTAATCAGGAAGTAGACTAGACTACAGTTTTGCTCTTTTCTTGCTTGATATTTAAAATTTTTTTCTTCCCTTCTCCTCAGCTCAGGTGTGTTAATTTAGTTTTTCTCTCTCTTGGCATTTTCCCATGGATGGATGAATTGTGATTAGTATGTCATGTCTGGATGATGCGGCCTCCTTGGGCTGTCAGCCCATAGCTCACCTCAGGCTCAGTTTGGGCTTCTGATCCTGGGTGATTTCCCACTCAGGAGCTGAAGAGCAAGGTCAGAACAGACCATTGCTAGAGGCACCAGGATTACTGTGAAGCACCTGGTCAATGAGGGAACTGGGACATTCATGCTGCTCTGTCATGCTATAGCTTTTAGTAATGTAATTTGATGATATTGGTACAAATCCACACAGCAGATTATACAGGAAATAGTCCCCCGGGGACACAGCCTAAGTACTTTAACACGAGAGCTGGTCTACCAGCCCAGTATCCTGCCTTGGTAGCAGCAAAAGCCAAGTCCAGGAGCTAAAACCTGGCTAAGTGTGCAGTGCTATTCCTTTGGCTTATTTCTCAGTGCATGAGGGCAGTCAGAGGTGGCATCTTTGTGTAAAAGTTTATAGGGTTTTTTTTTTTTTACATAAGGAGAGTGCAATTGCTGAGATTCATGTGGCTTCACTCTTCCTCCCTGAACTGCTTTCACTGCCGTTATTCATTAGCCACATCATTTGTTGTTCAGTACCTTTTGAGATGCATCAAATTGTTGTCGTGAAGTTAGAAGAGTATTGTCCCTTGGCAGGATGAAAGGGGACTGCAGTGCAGGCAAGGATGCAAACCAGAATGGACATATCTGATAGCTCTAGGAAGCCTTTGATTAAATATAGACGTGAAGCACTAATACATGGCTGTGAGGGAAGTTTAATGTTGTGTGATAGAGCTGAGCGATGTATGGAGGCTGATTCTTATCTCACAGTACTTTTGACTCCATTGAGATATTAATCTGCTGCTGCTTTTTACCAGAAGGAGTGTGGAATGAGACCCGAAAGTAAAAAAAAAAAAAAAAAAAGATTACACCATTTATTTCTTTGCAGCACTGCCCGTTTCTATCTGCTCAAGATCCAACCCATAATACTTGACAGTCTATGTACCTCCCAGCCGTCTGTAACAGTAGTCATCTTTTTTTTTCCCCTCCCAAAATAGCAGTTTTATGTTATTTTCTCCCAAAGGCATGGCTCATAAATAACTCTGCCATGCTGTATAACCATTCTAAATGGAATTTATACACGCTGTTGTATTTTGGGGAATATGTTTAGTAAGAGTTTTTTATTATGCTATCTTTACATGTCATCACAGTAATAGCTGTTGCACTATATTTGTTTCATCTCAGCAAAAAGACTCAAATAACAGAATAAAGATCAGAATATCCTGTTTTCTTGTGACACTTGCTGGAAGGTTTGGGTTGTGATTCTTGAAGCACTGTCATCTGGGCGAGATGCTTAGTGACCTCTCCAACCACCCTGAGTCATGCTAGATCTCAGGGAAATTTTAGTAAGAATATTCATCCTTGATTCCTTCATGAACTCCAGTCTGCTTAATGTTGATTGAAGTTCTCTTCAAATCCACATATATTTGTTTGCCTTTTGTTTCTTTCAATTCTTCCATCCTTGTGCATTTTTGATGTGACCTTGAACAAAGTCTGTCACCTGACTGGGCTTTTCATGCCACTCGGAAGGTGAAGGCATGTTTGACGCAGTGTATTAGAGAGCTGTAGAAATATAAGGCTGCTGTGGGTGTGCTTGCTGATTTACTTTTGGTTCTTGATATAAGAGGGGAGACAGCCAGCTCTATTTTTCTTGCAGGAAAACTCCAAAGTTCTGGAAGAAATTTTTTCCCTGACTCGAGATGTGACCAGTTACTTTATCTTGAGCCCAGGAACCTATGCTGTCATTCCTGCTACAACAGAGGACCAAGAATTTGAATTTCTCTTACGAATTTTCATCAAGAATCAAGACTACAATGAGTAAGATGATAAGTACTCCTTACAGGCCCCAGACTTAAGGCATGCCAGGATTTAACAATTTAACGTCAAGATAACTAATGTAGCAATTTGCTTTTAACGTACTCTAGAAGCGTGTCAGGAAGACACTCAAGTGTTAAGCACTGTGTTGAGGGAGATCAGATGCATAGTCAGATACATAGAGGTGACCACAGCAGAACGTGGCAATAGCTCATCTGTAGCCACCAAGAGTCTCAGCTTTGGTGCAAAGAGCCACACAAAAGAGCAATAATTGTGAGATATGTGCCCTTCTCCTCCCCAGTTGTGGGGAAATCTCCCTTTACTGAAAGAGGGACTGAGGGCTTATTTTTCTTAAGAGCTGTTATGTAATTTCTTATGTTATGCCAGCTGGATGCCAGACGGATCAGGTCCCAGTTCTGCTCAGAGTGGGAGCTAGAGAAGCGAAGAGCAGTGAAAGGCTTTGATCCTTTTGCCGAGCCATCTCGTAAACAGGCTGGTAGGGGCTCCCTGTGGGTGTAAGAGGGGCTTTAAAGATAAGTTTAGTGGAAAAATGGTATCTTAGTTCATGCAAAGGCAGCTATTATCACATTTTCACATAAATACCTGGATATACTTTACGTAAAGAGTAAGCCCCAGCATTCAACCTTACCAAATGACCTTCAAGCTTCGGACGTGCAGTGGCTTTCCTTCAGCAAGATTTATAGTGGAGGTGATTGCGGCTCTTACCTCATAGGCCCATATCTTAATAATGAGATTGTTTTCTAGGCTTTGGCCCATGGCAAAAATTAATCTAGAGCTAACTAAGGCAACTCCCTAGTTATCAAATACAAACATGAGAAGTCTGTGCTCTGGGCTGGACTGCCTTCAACATAAATCATGCACAAGACTGCTCAGCCTTTGGAGACAGCGACTTTCCAGGGGAGCCTCTGACCCTCACAGACCTTCCTGAGCTAGGCCAAGCATGGGGATCCCCTTCCCATGGGTCCCTGCAGTATGCACCTCTATATAATAGTGCAGATACTGTAAAAATAATGTCTGGCTTGCCTAATTTCTCTACCAAAAGCAAAATTCAAGTATTGAATGTTACTACTGAGTCTTGGGAGAAATGGTGACCCCAGCTCAATTTCAGGCAGTCTGCAGATACTAAAAAAATTACAGAATCACAGAATGTTAGATGTTGGAAGGGACCTGCAGAGACCATCAAGTCCAACCCCTCTGCCAGAGCAGGATCACCTAGAGCAGATCACACGCGTCCAGGAAGGTTTTGAATGTCTCCAGAGACAGAGACTCCGCCAACTCTCTGGGCAGCCTGTTCCAGTGGTCTGTCACCCTCAAAGTAAAAGAGTTCCTCCTCATGTTTAGATGGAGCTTCTTATGTTCAAGTTTGTGCCTGTTACCATGTCTTTTAATAGCTCAGATGGTATTTTTATTCCTGCCTATTAAACTAGGCAAAGAGAAAGCACGTGAAAGTTTTATGTGGCTCAAGGCAGGGCAGCCCTGTCTTCTGTGTGGTGAAGTTGGACCTGGCATACCCAGAGTGAGACAAGTTATCCTTTCTCTGCTGCTGGTGCCAGCAGAGCTAGCTCAGGGAAGGCAGTGGCCCCGAGGCAGCCAGAGACTCAGACCTGCTTGCGTCTCCTTGCACGGAGAGATACAGGACTGGTGCAGCAGGCTTGACTGAACTGGGAGAGGCTGGGTGATGTGGGTGCTGAGCATCTCGTGGGGCTGCAGGCTGAGTGAGTGCTTGTGTTGGTGCCTGTCTCCTGCTACATCTGCAAATCAATGCTCTGGAAAAGCCCGATTTCTCCCATTTTGACTGTTGTAACTCTTTTCTAGGAACTCAGACTCTCTGTCCAAGCCAGTACTGCCGATGGTAAGAGCCTGTGAAAATTGGTGTAGGTACTGGTGGTGGTGAGTGTTTCCCAGAGAGCTGACCATTTGATCTTCACCTCTACTGTCTCCTCTTCTTCTTTCCTGACATACCAGGCACCACTCTACTCTTGTCTCCTTTCGCCACTCAGTACCCCTCCCAGAGTTCAACCCTGGCACCCTGTGACCTTGCTGGGAGAGCAGGTGACCAGCGTGGGGTACCTCTCCAAAGAGATGGGAGTGACGACTAAGCCCTTCCTCTTCACATATGTCTCTTTCAGAGCCTGATTTTTAAAGGAAACAAATCGTGTACAGTCCCTCTGTCAGCCTCTCTGTCTGTCCTTTTCACCTCACCACCTTTAACACTTTGACCAACCAAATATAGCGGGGAGGGGAGAGCCTGTCAAAGATACTAAATTCTTGCGATGTCTGTAAAATGGGTATGTATCCAAGGAAGAGAAAGGGGAAAATTTGGATGAAAAAGTCACAGCCTGAGTCTGACCTCTTTTAAAAAGCTCTCAGGCCTGTGGGCAGGGTCATTCACGCCTGCCCAGTGGGAATGACTTCACTCTAGTGCTTGCATCCTATAAAGCACAGAAGTTTATTGACGTCCATAGAGACCCAAAGCAAATTCCTTTTGATTTCTGCCAGGATATCTTCACAGACGTAGGGCATATTACACTTCAAAACTGGTTGCTGGGACTGTTCAGTTTAAGGAAGAGGAGGCTGAGGGAGGACTTCATCATGCTCTACAGTTACTTGAAAGGACATTGTAGAGAGGTTGGTCCTGGTCTCTTCTCACAGGTAATTAGGGACAGAACCAGGGGGAATGGTTTGAAGTTGCAACAGGGCAAGTTTAGGCTGGACATTAGGAAGAAATTCTTCACGGAAAGAGTGGTCAGACACTGGAACAGACTGCCTAGGGAGGGGGTTGAGTCGCCGTCCCTGGATGTGTTTAAGTGTCGCTTAGATGCGGTGTTGGGTGGTATGGTTTAGGGGTGAACTTGTAGTGTAGGGTTAATGGTTGGACTCGATGATCCTAAGGGTCTTTTCCAACCTGAATTGTTCTATGATTCTATGATTCTATTTCAACTCACATTTCAGCCTGTCCAGCCCAGCTACCCTCTCTTGTTGCCCTTCTTCGCTGTGAACTGTACAAATTGCCAGCAGCGGTCTAGTCCATACTGTTGTCTCACCAGTTGCTTGCAAAACCCTGTGGCTGAGAGGCTGTTATTTATAGCAGCACAAACTCAGTGCAGGTCTTTGAAGCCAAAGGTGTAAAGCTGCTTCAAGAGGAAATGGAGTCTTTTCCTTGTGAGTCATTTTCCAGCTGGCAATTAAGCCCCATTAGAGATTTAGTATAAATGGTGGCTTGTTATCTCTTTCCACTGACAAGCTGTCAGTTTATTTGGCTGTTGTTGTTAGCCAATGTTTTGACTTTGATGAATTATGGTACCCACAATTTCTGTTCTTGCTCAGGCATTGGGGCCTCATTGGTGTGAATTATCTCACACAGAGCTGAAAGCATTGAGGCTTAGGCTTAGGTATTTTTGTTGAGACTTCATCTTAGATATTTTTTGGAAACTTTATAAGGTTAAGGATATCTCCCCTTCATGTCCGGTAGATTCCCTCACTGGAGGTTGAAAAAAAATCACTTAACCATTGAATTGCAATTGCTCAGGTACAGTCAAGCCTGCCTTGGGGTTGAGAAGATACAAGAGAAACAAAAAATCAACCCCTGCTTTATTTTCTTGGTTCACATGAATCTTCACATGCCCTGAGCCAGTGTTTTCAACTGAGGATCATCAATAAGGAACAAGCTTTGGATCTCTGTCTCATGTATTAACTTGCTGAACTCCAACCCTGGATGTGTTCAGTTGTCTTCCTCAGGCCCTGAGCTGCTTTTTCTGGGTTGTACTAAGTGATAACATCCAAACTATGCTTCTTCCTTTGTTGCAGTAGCCGTTGTTCTTCGCTCTTAGTCCACTTTATTTTTGGGGTGTTAAAGCTGCAGCCTTTACTGTACATTCCCTACCCTCTCTAAAGTGCTGTTTGCATCTGCAGACTTCTGCCTCCAGTTGTTTTGTAACTGAATTATTTATGCGCGTACTTTGTCTTTGATCCAGGATGTACCAAGACAGAACGAGGACAGCTCCTATAAGGCTATCTTCCTAAGATACGCTAAGCAGGTATTCTGTCTAAAACAGCTTGCTTAAAAATAAGAAAAGGCATATAAACTTGCGAAAAGAAAAACTGATCTATGATGCCGATATAAATCCTTTAAGAAATTTTTTTGGGGGGGGAAATGTAGCTCCGTCCTCAAGTGGATACCCTGAAAAGAGTATTGATTGACCTGCCAAAACCCCCAGGAAAAAATGGGATGTTTCAATTGGGATAGATTGGATAGCCCCATTTATCAGCAGAGGATTGAAGATTTGTGGTTGTGCTGCTGATGGGCTTGTGTGTGTACTTTTTTTTTTTTTTTTTGGCTTTGGTTTGTTTATTTACTGAAAGCAATTAGAAAGCCTTGGGTATACCCCCTCTCATCAGCATCATTTTCCATTTGCCTTCACGGCATTTGGAAACCAGACATCAGTCAGCATTTGAGTAATTGATTCCTGCTCTTTCAGAGCCAAACTCTGTGTGTTCGCAGGAGATGCTTTTAATGGTTTAATAAACTGTTATAAAGAACTCCTTGACTTAGTCAAGAGGAAAAAAAAAAAAATCACTGCCAAAAGTCTTTGCACAACAGACCTCTTGAGTTAATGGTTATGTCAATGCATGAAGGTGAAAATGAACACGAGCTGCCATGCTGGATGGCCTGGGAGTTTCTCAAGAGGAAGGCGGTCAGGTTCACCAATGAGTAGATCAGAAGGAAGCAGGTGGTCACACTTGTGCTCCCAGCCCACTCACACAGCTGCCCACTGTGCCTGCCCATGGGCAGCTCCCCACCTCGGGGCTGATGAAGCCAGTAAATGTTCTCATTGCTGCTGAGGAAACTCCACAGTGATGAGAGTGCCTGTAACTCCCCTGCAGACTCTTGTAGGGAAGGACAAAGAGTAGCCCAGCAGTGTGGAGGGCTTCGTTATGGTCCCAAGAGGGTGCTGCTACTCCTCTGGTATAAGCTGAGGTCTTTGTTGCCACAGTGCATCAGTGAAGAAATTTTGGGTAAAAGGGACGCAGGACAAAACTTTATGCTCACAGATGTCTCTTTGCATTTTATTCTGCATTAGGACTCATCTATTGATGCCTCACAGCTGCAACAACTCCTTAATGAAGTGATCCTGCAAGGTAAAGCTTTTACAACCCAGCTAATGCCTTTGGTGCTTTCCTATCCTTAGTCTAGTGTAAATTAGAGGATTAGTGGTGTCCTGACGGCCCTCAAAAAATCTTCAGTGTGGCTTACTGCATTGTTGGATCTTAAAGAATAATAAGTTCCTCCACCAGGAGGAACTGCATAGCAGCTTGGGTTTATTTTTTTGAGGAAAATCAACATAATATTCACATGAAGAGGTCAATGCCACCCAGACCAGCTGCTACCACACTCTTTAATACATGCAATATGGGTGCATCTGCTTGACAGCCAAATTTCACCCTCCTCTCACTCTCCCAGTTCTGTCAAGCCTCACAGACCTGCCCTACCCATGCTGCACTTCTGGATGTCCCTGCAGTCCCCATGAGTACCTGTTTCTGCTCCCTACACCAGTGAGCTGTCACCTGATTTCTCCCACTTCAGCCCTGGTCTGGATCACTCCTCTGGTAGAGACCTCAAGCTGGCTTTCAGCATTTCCTAGCCTTCCTAACCTGCCCACCTCAAAAACAGCATGAGGGCACAGCCAGAGGGCTCGAACCGACTCAGTTGTGCACAAGGCTCAGAATGCTCTTAGGACTTGCTCTTTCGGTATAAATGACTTTTCTTGTCACTATCATTTCCCTAATCCTTATTTCAAGAGGAAAGAGTTTTCCATCAGGGCAGGTAGGTGGGCAGACACTGTGCAGAGCAGCTACCTGTGAGCCCAGACAGGGCACTTGTGCTTGGGGAACAGAGCAGCAGAGATGTCTGAGAAACATGAGACTCCCTCTATGGACCTCAGCCTGGCTTGTAGCCCTTGCTGTTTGAGAACCTGAGTCAGATCTGGGACTTTTTAGCTGTGTGAGCTTTCAGACTGGTGTCCTCCTTCCCTCTGAATGGTGACTTGATGCCTCTGTTAGCCCCCTTGCTCTTTTTAATTCCTTCTGTTTTGTCAATCCTTGCAGATGAAATGACCAGTCTGGGAGGAGAATTCAGCTTCGATTCATGCAGAGGCATTTTAGCTCTTGTGGATGTATCCTTTCATCAGAAGCAATAAACTTCCTCGGTGCTGCCCATCCTTGCCTTGAGTTATAGCTGGGCTGAGCATCCCAGTGTGAGAACCTGCAAACAATTATTAGCTGCAGTTTTCAATAAATAACTGTCCCAGAGTCTGTGGAGGACTTTGCTAAGCATGCCCTGGCTCTGGTTGTCTCCACTGAAGGGTGAGCATCAACCTGCCATCAGCTAACTCTTTCCTCTCATTTTTCCCTTTGCAGGGCTTGGCTAAGCTTCACCCTGGAGTGCAGGTCCCAGGCAAAGCCCAAGGCAAGGAGGTACTACAAAGCTCAGACGTAGCTCAGCAATCCCTATTTAAGTGGATCACGCAGTCTTTTTACTGCTAACAAGACAACACTGGCTGTTGTAGAATGAGAGGACTCCTCGATGAAAACAGAAATTCTCCTTCACATGTTTTTTCTGCCTTGCTTGCTCACTGTCTCTTTTCTTCCACTCCTCAAAATAAATTTGAGATATTTCCAGACCTTTACAGACTGCCAGAGAATGAAAAAAAAAAAAAAGATAACAAGTCCCTCTGTCATTGCAACTTTTTGCATCTAGCCAGTGAGAGAGACTTTTCCCCCTTTCTGAAGCCCCTCCTGGGCTAAGTGGGTGCGTGGGACTTGCAAAGAACCAACAAAGCCACTGCTCTCCTGTAGCTCAAGACAGATTTTTCATTCTCTGGGCTGTGTACAACCTGTGATCTGTCCTGGCCTGCAAAGACAATCAACTTTTTTTTCTTCTCAGGTTTCATGGCAGTGGCTTTTGTCTACTTACACTTCACTGGTGATGAGTTTTGCTTTCAGAGAGTTTTCACCATCCCAGGTGCATTAGGTGAGGTGCCACATGTCTGCCCAAGACTTTCAGATGGTGTGTGGAGAGGAGCAGGTCCACTGCTATAGTGCATTGAGCATCCCTGGGGAATGTGTCCTAACACCTGTGGGCTCCTGCAGCTCGTGGTGGGAAAGTGTTTTCTCACGTGTGGCATATGCATGGCTCAAAAGGTGCTGCTGCCTTCTGACAACAGGCATCAGAATCATCTCCTCACACTCTTGGCTCCTTCAGTGCCTGTTCCTCCAGGAGGATCCAGCCAGAGCTAATCCTGTGCTGCCTCATGTGCACACACAGCCTGGAGCGTGGGGTCTTGTTCATCCACAGGGGCCTCTGTGCTTGGTGGCTAAATGTCAACTGAAGAGATCACTGCAGCTTCTCTTGTGGGTAAAGGCATCATATAAATAAACCTTTTGCTGTTCGTGAGCACAGGTGTGAGCAGCTGTACAGTGTGCCAAAGAAGGTGACTTCAACTCTCAGCATAGTTAAGAGAAGAAAAGCTCTTGGCTTTCTTAACACCAAGTAACAGAGAGAAAAGTCTGCATGTTATGTCTTTGTGTGAAGGCGGCATCCCGAGGAACGAAGACAGATTTAGCTCTCATTAACTGTTCAATTCTTAACTAAATGCACAGCTCAGCTCGAACGGACGACTGACACTGCAGGAGTTCGGGAGCCTCTGGCGAAGTCTCACGAAGTACATGGTATGTGAGGGCTGCTCCCTCTTCTCTGCTGATACTGTACTCTGGGGCTTTCCATCAGCAGGGTGCAGATGCTCTGAGATATCAAAATGCTGGGGGAAAATAGGTTGCAAAGGTTCTTTGCTTAGTGGGTCAGATTTTCATCCTCTTATGCAAAGGTTGAGAGCTCAGGAAGTAGTGATGTATGTAAAGCACTCCAAATGAGCAGACAAGGGAGGCTTTGCTAGCACAGGGAATATTGATGAAGAAGTGGGAAAAGTTAGCAATTAAGCTCAGAATTTGATGGAAATTTCAGTTTGTGTGCCATCATTACCAATTTTTTTAAAAGCTTTATAAGCTGAAATGAGTTCTTGAACAGAGTTGTCTGAAAAATGTCGCTTCCTCATTGCTGCACTTTGTAGTGAAAATGTGTAGGATCCAGTGAAACTTTATCTGGGAGAAGTATCTCTGCTCCAGGATAAGCATAGAAGTCTTCAAGCGGTGAGGACAGTAGCTTGGCGTTTAAATTCAGAGGCAACTTCTCTGTGTCGGGTCCTTCTCGCCTGGTTTCGGGGCAGAACGGAAAGATTTCCTGAAGCCTTAGGGCTGGGTGAGATCTGCTTTGTTTCATCCCTCTTGAGATTGTCTGAGGCCACTTAGGATGTGGGGTGCCAGGTGCCCCCATCTAACAGTGGTGTTCTTTACCCTGGCAACACCTCAAGTGTGGCTTGTGGGATTTCAGTGGTGGCTTGGGAAAGATGGCCCCACACTGCTCTGAAACTTAGGAACTCCTGGCTTATTTCATGTGTTATAGACAATATCAGTTTTTCAGTGGGGGTGAGAGTGTTCCCATTGCTGCCTGCCTACATAAATCAGGGAGAGTGAGTAAAAAGGCTTCGACTCACCCAAAACTGTGGGATGTCTCACACAGTGACATGCTGTTTGAGCCTTCTGGAAATGGGTCTCCCTTATCATGTTCACCCCATCTGTTGAACATCCTTACACCCTATTTATTAAGGAGGGAAAGCATCCTACATAATTAGATGTAGTAGTAAATTTGGGGAGTCTTGATAGGGGATTGAAATCTGCCTTTACACTGTTTTTTAGGATATCTTCATTGAGGAAAACAGAAATCGTCCTGGATTTCTTGATGTGTCTGAACTGAAGAGTGCGATACAGACAGCAGGTGCGTCCATAGATGCTGAGCGGCGCCTTTTCTTGTCCCTGTGGCAGTGAAGGCAAGAATGAATAAGAGACAGGAACGAAAAAAGACCTTCAGGGAGAAAGCATTTTTAATTGCACAGAGGTGCCAATTAGATCACAACTCTGCTCAGAGGTCTCATTGGTTTAGGGCATTGAGACAAAAAGCTCATTTCAGGAAGAAGCCCAGGGAGCCAGCAGAGAGATGCAGAGAAGTGCAGCACTGGCCAGAGCCCCCAGACTGGCTTATCCGTAGTCTCTCTAGGTCACAGATAAAACATTCAGCAGAGGAAAGTAGCAAGGAACAGTCGATGCTTACACTTGCCCCAGTTCCTGCAGTTTGTCTCCAGGGCAGTGTCTCAGTCTATAAGGGAAAGCCACAGTGACAGACATTTGTTTAGTTTGCACTGACCTCTGTTGGCTACGTGAATGCTGAAACTTGCAGTGAGTGCATGAGACCCCTTCATATACGAGTGAAGCATTTTAGGTGGGTCATCTCCCTGGAGACCTTGTGCATAAAATTCAGCTCTGAGCAATCCCTTTATAATCATACAGTAGAGAAGCTCCCGTTTGCCTATCTGGAGCCTGAAGGGGTGTTGTCTCTGGGAGGAACGTGGTGCAGAATTGCTATCCGTGGAAGGCGTGAGCTCAGGGGATGCACGTGCAATTATTTTTTTGTTGCTGAGAGGTGGGCAGAGCATTAGCATCTGCCTCAGGAGCACAGCACTAATATGCCAAAATGTCAAAGGAGAAACTGCCAGGTCCGTTCTGTAAGGAAGGCACTAAAGTGTAAAACTGAGAGGAAAATTGTACGTTGAGAAGTCCTCGCAGCCAAAACAGTGCAGCTATTTGAAGGGATAAAAAGTCACTGTTAAATGGCAAATTCAGAACATGTTAGGCTGAAGCAGTTCTGAGGAGGTAAAAAGGAAATTATAAGCTTGTTCTTGACATCTTCTGAGCCAGAGAGCTGCGTTTTTGAATCTGGCTTTGCATTAGGGCTTTTAAGCAGGAAGGAGCAGACAGCCCCAGAAAGCGTTTGGGAGGCTGGTACTACCTGAGGGAATGGCAGCAACATATCTGAATACAGCTCCTAGCCAGCTCTTCCCTGAAGTGTTCGGTGCTTTCCGCAGCAAAATATGGAAGAGTGTGCTTAATTCTCACTGTTGTCCTAATGCTTCAAAGCATAGTAACGATGGGTCAAGTTTTCTGCTAGAATAAAGCAGGTTAGCTGCATTAACAGCAGTGCTGCCCTGAACTGCAGGAGCATTGGCCTGGTGTATCTACAAATTCATCACTGGCAATATTAAGTGCATCAAAATAATTATTAAAAAAAAAAAAAGGAAACATAAAGGCAGTATTTTAAAGCTTGGCTAAAACCACTGTGAGGAATCCAGCAGACAAAAGATGTGGGTAGTAATCTCACAAATAAGCAACAGCACATACCTGAAACATTTTGAGAACAGAGGGGAATGATACTTCAGTCTTGTTGATGAGGTTGATTGAGAGATATTGCCTGTTGAGCAGATTTCAGAGAAAGTGTATTGCAGACTGACCATGCTGAGTTGTCGGTGTTTTACTAGTGCTAAAACACAACTATATCACCTTGTAAGCAGCACTGCAGTGCTTGCTAAAATCTACTCTCTAGAGAGAGCTTGACTGAGTTCTCACTGCCATCAAAAGGTTAAAAATGAGAGTGTTCATTGCTTGCTACTGCAGGGATTGAAACCACCATAAAAGAAGAAATTTCACTATTTAGATTTTTTTAATTACTAATTTTTCCTTCTAGGAAAAAGAAATTTAAAATCACATTTATCTTAATTTGAAATGTATCTAAAGTCTAAATGTATTTCCACAGTTTAAATATCCAGCATTGTGTGTCTGCTTCCTGCCGGAGACCTTCTCCAACTAGGCTCATGCAACCAGTTTGTGGATGTGCTGACCCACCTCCACTGCCTGTCTCTCCCCCTGCAGAGGCATAGGGAAACCATTTCCTCCTTCTCTACTCGTTCAACTGATCTAGCTCCATGATAAATTCATTTAAAAGTGAAAAGCATAGAGCTGGCTGCAAAAGCAGGAAAGTTACTTCTCTGAGCCACTAAAAACTAGGGGTTAACAAATGAGACTTTAGTTCTAAAGCTTCGGAGAACGCATTAAACTGAAACTATCAGTCCAGCTCTCTGCCGAAAATTTCTCTTTTGTTTAGCAAATCAGCTTTTAGTGCAAAATATATTTTAATCATTCCTCTTATATAGCCAGCACATTGAGGGTAGTTTTATTTAACCAATAAAAGAATAATTCTAAAAGGCAATTTTTGTTCATTCAATTGAATACCAATTTCCATCCAAACAGACTGTGACACAAATACTGAATAATCAGCTAATAAAAATGAAATGCACCCTTCACCATTTTCTAATAGAAGAGAAAATGTAAAAATTAAGAATCCCAGCCATGCTATGCTGCATAATAGCATGAGTGCGCGGTATCTCCCCATTTAGCAGAAAGCGCCAGTGGTATTGTAAATGCTACACTCAGACTTTAACAGTTATGAGCGAAAGAAAATCATCCTTTCTTATAGAAAATAAAAGCTAAAAAGGCAAAGCAAGATAACACTAGATTAGTTAACTCAGTTTTTCCTGCTTGCTGAATCAAGCCCCAGTTGAATAAGCTACCAGAAGGAGTTGGATTTCCGGTGACCCTACCCTGACTCTTACACACCACACTGGGGACAGGCAAGCTGCTGTCCGGGGATGCAGAGACATGGTACGACAGGCTGGGGGGCTGAGGGAGGGACCCATCTTCTTTGCAGAGCTCACAAGGCCATCAGAGCTGGTCCCCAGTGTTGTCCCTCTTCCCTTCGCAGGTCTGGCTGCTGATGAGCAACTCCTGCGCCTGATGGCCTTGCGCTACAGCGATGCTGCCGGGAGAATTGGCTTCTCTGACTTCGTGTGCTGCATGTTGCGCCTTGAAACCATGACCTGTGAGTCTCAGCACTGGGGCCTGGGGTCGGGCAGGGGAATGTGCTGCCAAGGGGGCTTGAAAAACCAGCTTCAGGGCAGTGGCCAGGAGTGATAATACATGTCGAACAGTGTAGCTTGGAAAAAACAAACTAAAGTCCAGGCATGGTCTGGACATCCCTTTGAGCAGCCTGTTTGCCAGGAGCCAGATTTATCTCCTGCCCACAGGAGCATCTGGCTGGTAGAGAGTGGTTTAGCGCTGAGAGAAAGCAGCAGCTGGGAATACAGTGATGCCCTCACTGAAGGAGGCCAGAAGGAAGGTGGGCCCCCAGCTTCCTATCAGAGCTCATCAGAGTGCCTGTGGGCTGCAGCAGCACCACGCTGCCCTGTGTTTTCCCCTGCTGAGGAGCAATGGTAATGTATACCCAGAGCTTCTTCAGCTACCAATCCTTATTTGCTGCCTGGATTTAACCTGGCCCCTGCAGGCTTGTCCTTAGCCCCCCCTGCCCCATGCGCTAAGACCCATTTTCTACAAACAAGATTATGTCCTTGTGCTGGTGCCCTTCCACATGAGCTTGAGCATCCTGGTCCACAGCAGAGCTTCTTCCAGGGTGGTGTGGAGCATTGCTGGGACCACGGAGGGGAGACTGCATGCATTCATGCCCATTGAAGAGGAGTGAGGCAACACATCTCAAGTGGAAGACTTTATCTTTCGGTTAAAATTCCGAGAAGTCTGAATCACAGCAAGGGAGGTGCTACTTTTTTTTTTTTTTTAAACTGGAGAGATATTTTTCCCACCAACTTCAGTAAACTTCTCTCAGTTTTTTGATAAGGAGAAAGTCTGAGGTCCTTCTCAGTGGATAAACAAACCCATGACCTGTGTTACATCCAGCTGTTGCCTCATGGTTGCAAGGAGGGAATTTCTGTAAATAAGCCTTTGCCTGAAGTAAACAGAATTCTGGTTTACAAAAGTGTAATTTTTACTACTCTAATAAGAAGCATTTTGACTGGAAATACTGCTAGTTTAACAAACCCAGTAATTATGACCCATGTGCCAGAACACTGCTACAGCAATTTAGTTTGTCTTTGGGTTTGAACAGCGCATGTAAATGAGTGTTCATTTTTTCCAGTGTGTTTGTGTGTTTTTACCACTGATGTTTTATGGGCTGGTAGTGGTCAGCGGATCTGCCTGGATGACACTGTGCCTAAAACCTATTTCAAGGGAATACAGCAGAAGCAGCTCATGAAGTCAGAGCATGTCCTGATTTTAATGCTTTCATTTAAAAACAGATAACCTGTAAACACCCATTTTTTTGGTGATTATACGCGTCACTTGCTGTAGATGAAAATTGTTAGGCCTAAATTAGTACCGTGGCATTATTTTTTTTTTGTCTTAAAAAATACCCTCTTACATTTCAAGTGCCAGTGTCAAGGCAACTCCTTTACACCCATGTGGAAAGGAATCCCTAAAAGTTTCATTGCTGTCTGTAAGAACCGTCTTAAAATGCTCTCAACTCTTTCAGTTATCAGTTTACAGAGGGTTTCATGTGGAACACGTTCTTCAAACTTTTCAAATCGCTGTGAGTGGGGATTTCCTTGTTCTATACCTTACTTCAGAGCAGCCTAGGCTGAGTGTGCTTCATTGTGTTAGCTTTTCTTTCTGCTTTTTTTCTGCTCTGGGTCATATACATAGCTCTGGTTGTCTCCTAAGGGGCAGATGAGCAATGTGCCCTTGTGCCACACTCTTCCAGCAACCTTGCACTTTTGCCTAAAGCTGGACAGGTTTCAAAACATTCACGACCTTACAATGCCTTTTCCATTTAGAGTGGGAAACAGGCTCCTGGAGAAATGTGCCATTCAAAGATAGGCAGGCTTGAATTTTTTTTTTTGAATTTTTATTACTGTTTATAATAGCACATTTCTAGGAGAAAAGTAATTTCAAAATAAATAAGAACTCAAAACAGTATGTTTGACTTTATCCAAACACTTGGGTTTGAACACTTCTCCTAGACAAACTGCAGTATAAATGTGCACATAGAATATCAATATTTGAATGGATTTAAATTTTCTGATGGCAAAGTGTTCTCTCAGGAAACTTTCAGCAATGTTAATTTCAAACTCTAGCTGAATAACAGCAGCATCTGCATTTATATTCCCTGGAAAAAGCTTGCAAGGCATACTAATAACTTCAAAAGAATCACTTTCTTTAGGGCACACTGTGATCACTCTCTGCCGGGGAGGATGGAAAAGGACCAGCAGAAAGTTTCCCTGTGGGAAGATGTGTTTCATTAGTTCACCATTCTCCTGTCAGTCTTCAGGCAGGAGGTACAACTGAAACAGATTATGAGAGGAGATGAAAGCAGTCGCACTGAGCACTCCCTGCGCTTCTGCCAAGTTCTGGCCCTGCAATCAGGATGCTTTCCCAGGCTGTGATCCAAGGGCTGAGGGGTGCCCAGCACAGAAATGGGATGTGGCTAGGCAGGACGCTTGAGCCAGGCAGAGCACAGGAATTGCAGCTCTGCTGCTCAGATGCCGCAGCTTTATGTCTGCTTTGCATTCTTGCTTCCTCCTTGTAAAATCAGATTTTTCTGTGCTCTACCTCTAGATGCATTTCGAAACTTAGCAGAAGGCAAGTCACAAATGTCGGTGACGGAAATGGAGGTAAGAATGCTCCTTCCTTTTCTTCTCTCCAGGTCTAAAGTGGGACCACTGTGTATGTTAGCAGGAGGGTGAAGTTAAAGATGGTGTGTGATGTATGTTGCCAGGGGTTTTGCCTGGCTGGCTGTGCGTAATGGGTGGGAGGTACTTCCCTGGGGTTTCCTGGCCCCACTCAGGTAGCCTCGCTAGGGTGAGCACAGCTCAGTGGTGGCCATCCACGTCCAAAGCACAGAGTCTTCCCTTACTGATGCCAGCCTGTCATTGCTGGAAATATTGCTCAAAGTGACTTTGAGGAAGTGACAAAAAAAATAAATAAATCCGTGCCCTCATTTCTTACTGCCCCATCTGTTAATTCTGAATTGCAAAACATCTTGATTTTAAAAAAGAAGTAGGAGGCAAGTGCTTGCTGCTGCTGTTTGTTTTAAAAGCACAGCCTGAAGGATAGCTAGCTGAATGGGGATGCATCAAGATTTTATCAGCTACTCTGAAGCAAAAATTCTGCTGTGCTCCATAGTGATATGCCCGAGTGCATAATTTTATCAGTCTGGGGACTGTTATTTGACAACACACCACACTGCTTAAAAAGATTTTTTTTTAAAAAAAACCCTAAAATTTACAATCTTGCTGGCTCCTGTTTGCATTCTGTGGCTAGTTCAATGCCTCGTAGTTCATTACACATTTTGCACCAAGGACTGAGCAGAGTTTCCAAGCAGAGGCCCTGAACCTGCTCTATGGGGTAGTCTATAGAATAACCATGTTCCCAGAGCTTTCTAGCCCTTCCACTTGCAGTCACACAGGGGCCATATTTTCCCAGGAATTGCTCCTGCTGCAGCTGCTGCAACAATTTATCATGGAAAGCGACATATGGAAAGTATTTCTGGGCCTGAATTGCATTAAGGGAAAAAGGCAGTTCCAAAACCCCTTAACTACCCTGTGCAGGATAAAAGGTACAGCCTGAAGGTACTGAGACGCATGTCTGAAGAGTTGGTGTAACGTCACTTCTAAATGCACCTTTTCTTGTCCTTTTTCTAGTGGCTGACTCTTGTCATGTACACCTAAAGAGATGTCAGAGCTCAGTGTGGCTGGTAAGAAATCTCCTTAGTACTACGCCTTTACAGTGTCCAGAGAGAATATGAGTGGGGGCCATACAGAAAGCTCATCCTGGAGCTATGGTGGGTTTTGAGAGGAAGAGAAAGGTGAGACCTGCAGCATGAGCGGGGCTGGAGAGGAGCTGCAAAGAGAATCAGACATAGGGCTATTTTTCTGGGGAATTACTGACAGCCTTGTCAGTTGCTGAGACCACCAATGGCTCAGTATTTTGACCTCTATTCCCGCCGGAGGTTATGCATTTTCAGTAGATCAACTAGCAGAACTTATCTTTTTCCTGTTCCTCTGAGGGATTCAATTACTCCTGCATATCTTACATAGCTGCAGCAAATGTAAAGCCAAGTAGAGGTTGCGGATATGAAGCCACTAAGATTTCCTGTTCACCTCGATTTCACGTTTTTAACTGAATAAAGTGATTTAGTTCACCTTTGAACAAGAATTCCTACCTTGTGATTCATTTGATGTTTGCTCCCTTCATGTCAAGTTTGGAGAAGGGCTTTGTTGCCCTGAAGTTTACCTGGACTTTCTAGTTTTGCTGCTTGGTTCTCATGAAGGACTTGGTCTTTTCCTACAAAACTTACTTAGTCTTGTCCGTCGTGCTTCTGCTAAACCACTGGGATGCAGCTGTTCCTAGTTGCAATGGTAAAGCACTACTGCTCATCCCAAACACTGTGTTTGGGAGGAGAACACAGGAAGGAAACTCAATCCTTAGAGAAAACATGCAATGGAGAGCCCGCAGCCTCCTGCCATTGTGTTGTGGTTGACTCCAGGAGCTCATGGAGCACCCTTGGGAAAAATCACAGACTTTCCTTATCAACCCAGTTCAAAAATGGAGTGAAGAACCAAAAAACCCAGAACCTTCACTGAAATCCAGGGATCACATCCAAATAATCTTTCCTATAGACATGAATTACAGTAATAAATAATACGTGAGCAGCATCTCTAGTATCTCATGTCCTGTTTCTGAAGGCAGTTGATATTGGATGTCAGCTTTGGTGAGAAGTTGAAAGGGGAAATTATAGAATCATAGAGTGGTTTGAGTTGGAAGGGACCTTAAAGATCATCTGGTTCCAAATGCCCTGCCATGGGCAGGGACACCTCCCACCGACCAGGGTACTCAAAGTCCCATCCAGCCTGGTCTTGAACACTTCCAGAGACGAGGCATCCACAGCTTCTCTGGGCAACCTTTTCCCATGTCTCACTATTTTTGCAGTGAAAAACTTCATTGCTCCTTGTCCTATCGCTACACTCTCTGATAAAGAGTCCCTCCCCGGCTTTCCTGTAGCCCCCCTTTGGGTACTGGAAGACTGCTATAAGGTGTCCCTGGAGCCTTATCTTCTCCAGGCTGAACAACCCCAACTCTCTCAGCCTGTCCTTGCAGGATATTAGGAAGAATTTCTTTACTGAGAGGGTTGTCAGGCACTGGAACAGGCTGCCCAGGGAGGAGGTTAAGTCACCATTCCTGGAGGTGTTTAAGAGAAGGGTAGATGTTGCCTTGAAGGACATGATTTAGTGGTGTTGATAGGGCTAGGAAGAGGTTTGACTCAATGATCTTGAAGGTGTCTTCCAGCCAAAACTGTTCTATGATTCTATGAGAGATGCTCCAGCCATTTGATCATCTTTGTGGCCCTCCTCCGGACCTGCGCCAACAGGTCAGTGTTGTTCTGGGGGCTCCAGAGCTGGACACAGTACTCCAGGTGAGGTCTCATGAGAGCAAGAGGCAGAATCACCTCCCTTGACCTGCTGCCCACATGTCTTTCGATGCATTAAAATGATGTATACTCAATGTGTAAATTACACTCCCCCAGGAAGAAAGCATGGTAGGTTCAGACACAAGGCTCCATGTCTTTCATTCTCAGCTCCAGGATGTTCATGTCCAGCTGCTCCTCTAGCTTGGCTCCTGATTGCATCCGGTGTGTCCACCTGCAGCAGGAGCTGGGCTTCACTGCTCAACACTGTGATGCCTTCGCCCCTCTGAGCAATTTCTGCACACAGTTTCAAAGTCCTCCCTTTGCATTTGGAGAGCTTTGGACGGTGCACCTTCCCTTTTGTCACAGCAAACGTTTATTTTGATGTGTAGCAGCAGATTATTCAACACATCACCCAGCCCTTGCAGACTGTCGTTAGGTAAATGTGAGAGTAGAAGGACCTCACTTTGGGGGATGAAGTTGCTTAAATTATTGCTTGCAAATGATATTCATAGCCTATTTAGTCTTGTTTTTTCTTTTCATGAATCATTCATAAACTGATCATAACTTCTGCAAATATATAATTAATCATAATTTTCACTCACCAGTTTTGAATGAAATTCTGCCTGTGGGGTGCTCACAAGCAGTTCATTTGAACAATTTAGCAGCCACTTGCAGAGGGAGATGGGGCAATCATAGCATGGGCCCTTCAGAAGGCTGCAAGTCTTTAAGCTAGAGCCTAACAAACTGTGAGCAATGTGGGGAAACACACAGAGTGTTGGTTGAAAAAAAAAAAATCTCTTGGAAAAATTCTCATTAGTGATTTCCAAGGACTGACTTCCAGCCACCTGTTTTGAGTGAGTATCTTTATTTCTGTTTTAGGTGGCTTTTCTGCTCCTCAGTAGGATACAGCCCGAGGTGATCTCATACAAGAGCCATCTACAGTGTTCTCGAAAAACTGCTGTGCAGGAGCGAAGCCAGGTTTCCTACGGACATCATTGGCTTATGCTTGATGGTACCCAGATGTCGGGATGAAGAGTCCTTTTCAGGCAAACTGGAGTTGCTTTCAAGAGAGAAGAGGAGATAATGAGAGAGGTCCCTGAGAAAGCTGGTAGTACTAAATGGTCTGGGCAACCAGTGCTGACTAGAATCTCTTCTCACCTGCCTGTAAATAATACGGCTGGTTCCCGTGGTTAATGCACAAAAGTCAGGAGCAGCTCCATTAACTCCATTGCAAATAAGAATAGGTTCAGCCCTTTTGTGTGGAAGGAGTGTCTGTCGTGTAGGTTACAAAAACAATTAAGACAGTTTTATTTGAATTATTTCTTAATTTGCTTGTGTGCCATTTCTAAATGCCAGAAAAAGGTTGAAGAAATTAGTCACAATTCATAAATAACACCAGAAGCTCTGTGATTTATTTGGTTTTTTACTTTTTATTAATAAATTAAAAAAAATCTAGTGCACATTTGAATTGTACAACTGTGGGGATTTCATTTTATTTGCTATGAAGAGGCATATTAGAGACATAGAACAGATTGTTCAGTGGGGTTTTTTTTTCTGATTTTGAGTATCTACATCGGGACTGTCCAGGATGAGGCAAATTTGCCTGAACCAGATTCTCTACCTCAATATCTTTAAAAATACAGGGCTTATTCCTCTTCAAAATTTTAA
This sequence comes from Trogon surrucura, assembly GCA_020746105.1. Taxonomy (NCBI): domain Eukaryota; kingdom Metazoa; phylum Chordata; class Aves; order Trogoniformes; family Trogonidae; genus Trogon; species Trogon surrucura. The sequence continues at coordinate 109,079,237 of CM036618.1, forward strand.
CTTAAATCTACTAAATAACTGTAAGCTTTCTGTAGCCCACACACAAACTCCGCATTCATGTTTTTTTATCATGGTGGTAAAAGTAAATCTAGTGATCCGTTCTACTCAACTACTAAAAAAACCCCAACTCTGAAAAGTCTTATTTGTGAAAATGACAAAAAAGAAGGATGCGAGGCCACTCAACCCACCCTTTCACTGAAAATGAGGGGCAAGGGAAGTCAGTAAAATCAGACTATTCTAATATTTTTCCAGTCATTTTTAAATGAACAGATTCCTTCTCCAAACTGTGACTTTACACATCCCCCCTGAAATCACTAATCATTAATTAAGATCTCTGAAAATGTTAGCAAAGAGAGAAGATAAATAAAAAAAGGTGGTTGTGGAAGAATAGGTATTCTTTTCTAAAAAGGCATATCAGCAGATCTCTTTCAGAGAAGTATGCTTGCTTAGTTTAGGCTGGGAATTCAAAATGGGCAAGTAGAAATCTGGAAGTATTTCTGTACAATGTCTACCACAGTTCAGGGATGCTCAAGCTGTTTCAGATCTGCTGAGAACCAGCACTTTGTAGCTACACAGAAGTCACCTGTGGTATAATTGTAAATTTCAGGTATAATTGTGAATTTCAGTTCAAGTCAACAAGTTTAAATACATTCTTGTTGTAAAAATACCAAGCTGAGATCAGAGCATTAAGATCAGTCTTAAATATCTTAATTTGCAGACAGTATATTACTTTTGTTTCGATGCACAGCTGCCTTCCTGTGGAAGGTGATCCTGCTTGTCTTGAGGCAAAGATCCTCATCTCCGATAACTTAGTCTGGCCACAGACTAGAATGTTTCTTCTTCATTAAAAAAGCTAGTAGCAGGCACCAGGCATCCCAGGTGAGACACATAAGTCGTCTCCCCGTGGAGAGATGCTGGGGATGCCGGATCTCCCCACGTGGGGGGTGCGTGTACACCTCTCCTGGTTTGAGAGCACTGGGACGGAGCTCCCTGGGGCTCCTGGCACAGGGGGCAATCACAGCGGGGCAGGAGGAGAGCACGGCTCAGGTGATCCAAATGGACCTTCCCATGAGTTCCTTCCCATGGTGCTCGGTATAAAAGGGCCCCCAAGAAAAGCCCTGGTGCCTCTAGTGCTGCTGTGCTGGGAGGGTTGTCACAGGCTGTTTGTCACCTCTTGCTGTGCTGCTGGTGTTCCTGCCTCCTGTTTTCATGCTGTAGAGGAGCACCGTTCATCAGTACAGGTTGTCTTCCCCTGTCCCACACCCCGGCTGACAGAGGCACAGCTCCTTTTCTGTTGTATATTTTTTTTTTTCACTGTCAGCGGGACTCTGGGCTCAGGTGCTCCCGTCTACTGCCAAGTCCAGTCTGGGACTTTTCTGCTTGGCATCTAGCTGTCATCCAGAGGGCATAGGTTCCATATTAATATATTCTCTTTTATCTTTGAATAGATTTATATAATTGTATACTATCTGTATATAGTTTAACATCTTTATTCTTATTGTTAGTTTTTTAGTGATTTTTTTTCATTAAACTGCTTCAATTTTTTTTCAATGTCAAAGTCTCTCTCCTTGCTTCCCCTGTTATCCTCCACTGGGAGGTTGGTAGTGGAATCAGAGAGCATCTGTCAGAGTTTAGTGGCCAGCCTTTAAACTCTGATGGAGTTATTGACCCCCATCATGAGACTAAAACCAATTTAATATTTCATCGTTTCATAAACTCCAATTTAATATTGCTATGTTTAGTTTTTTTTTGTTTGAAAGGTTGAAAAAAACCTCACCAGTTATTAATATGGTTCTAGGTGAAATATAATACTATATGTCCTTAGAGACTTTGGATTACAATTGATTGTCATATTGCTCCTTAATCTGTCATATTCATTATCATATTATCTAGGCCTTCTTAGTGTGGGGTTGTGGTTTTTCGGTCAGAGGTGTTGGCAAAGGGCATTGGTTTTCTGTTGTGTTTAACACCAGTCATCTATTCTGGAATAAGATGGGTGGTGGCTTTACCCGGCCACCTCAGGCACTACTTGCTAAGTCTTATTGCTAATTATACTTTAAGTTTTTTCATGGGAAATTATTCTTCTTTTCTTTTCACCGAGCTGACTCCATCAGACTTTGGAAGTTCTGGAAATTGTTCTCCCTGTTTCAATATGCTGACCTTATTATTGATTATCACTAATTGCGATATATTGATTATTACTAATACGTGATAATCGGGGTGGTTTATTGTCAGTATGCATAGGTTGTAGTCATAGCCTGACAAGCAATGCCACCACTCCAAGCCCTACAACGACCAGTAACGATGTCCCTGCAGCCAGTTGCTGCCACAGACACTGATGACCAGAGCCCACCCCCGTGTTCATCACACCGAACCTTTACCCCGGTGTGTGCGATCTGTGCACGCCGACGGTCAGGAACGAACCTACGGCCCCTCCGGGTCTGCAGGCTGGTGCCTGTGTGCTGATCCTGTGCTGGGGCAGAAAGTAATAACTCACAGCTGTCAAGCTGAGCGTGGCTGCCTGTCTGTAGTGTTGGAAGAATTGGTATTCCACTTGATTTATACATCCAACCAAGCTAATTAAGCAACAATTCAGGAGGAATCCATCATTGTGACAGACTTGTTGATTAACCATCCCGCAAGCAAAGTCAAGGGTGTTTGGTAGCCTGAAAAAAACCCAAAAAACCACCCAATATCAGGTCAATAGGGAGAAAAACAATGATTTGACCATAATACAACAGTGATTATTATTTCCAAAAGCAACATTTCACGAATGCAGGGGCCAATATTCAAAACAAAGACAGCTCACATCAGTGGGGCGTTAGATAAAGAGGGAAAACTTCTACATCTCATCTTTGTGTGATCAAGCTGCAAAGGCCACATTTAAGAGGATGGTGTCCCTGTTAAATTCTCCTGTGCGCCTTCATCTGTGTTTGCCAGCTCTGAAATGTAACTGCAATCCCCATGAGGATTCTGGCATTTGTGAAAGCTCTGAGTGAGATTCATGCAATTTTAATAATATCATCTCTAATTTTTCTGATGAAAATCGGTTTCTAGTCCTCAGGGACAGAAGTCTGAAAAGCCCTAAGAGGATCTGCTGTTAGAAATTGAAGAGAAAGACCTCAGTTAAATGCTTTATTTTGAAATCTTCATGATGCTAAGACCCTCAAGAGGGTAAGAAGCAGGCAACGTGAAGAAGCAGACGAGATTAGTGATGCTGAACTCCCTAGGACTGCAGATGGCATAAAGAGCTGATGAAATTAGATAGGATCTGAGACAACCATTAACATTAGAAGGACTTTGGTGCAGAAGTAGTGACAGCTGACCCTGCAAACACTCTCTCTGGTTGTAGATCACAGAATTACAGAATTGTTGAGGCTGGAGAAGACCTCTGAGATCATCAAGTCCAGCCTATGACCTATAGTGCTCATAGGACTTTCCCAGTCCCTTCATCAGCCTCTTGAAGCCCTGCTGTTAACTGCCCTTCTCCTGGGCCCAGGAGGCTCCATGTTTGGCATCTGCCTCGCAGAGGCTGTGCCCAAGTCGTCTCAGGATGGGTGGAGGAGAATGCTCTCATGTGTGTTCCCTATAGGGCCAGGTCCTGCAGATGTTTCTAGAGAATGCAGCCCAGATTAAGGCTTTTCCAGGAGCCCTAGAGGCTGTGGTTTTGGTGTCCATGCCTAGTGACCCCGTCCTGTCGTATGAAAGACTGAGACTGTCCATGGCCAGTTTTGGGGTAACTGAACCTCAATCTCTGTCTTTGGCTGTGTCTCAGGTCTCTTTCAGAGAAACTACTTCAATTTATATAGAATAATTAAAACACTTTTCAAGAAAAAAAACACAACAATGGGGGGGGTGGGGTGGAAGCACACTATTCCATAACCTTATGCATGGCTGAAGCAGGGAAGGCTGCGTTTGACCCTGACTGTGAGTAGCCCGCTAGCCCATGCATTTCATGCCATCTGCTTAATGATTTTTGGGTTTATTTTCTTAATGCAACACAGTTCTTGAAACAAGGAGCAACAATGCCACAGCTGCAGCAAATGCTGTGACCGTGGGCTGCAGAATCACTGGTGCCTCCCTGGCAAGCCTGCAAGAATAAGGGAGTGGTATACCTGTGGTGCAGCCTGGAGGGATGCCCACAAGCCTGGGATGGCTCAGCTCTTGCTGCTGGTTTCAGTCAGATGGTGGCCCTTTCCCAAAAGTGCTACTTGCACTTGGTATCTTTTCTCAAAAGAAGTACTTCAAATTCAGGGATCCAGGTGGAAAGTACATCAAGAATGATCTCCTGAGTGTGTTTAGGTGATCAGGAGCACAGGTTGGGACCATTGCTCTGGTGTGGGGTGGGTACCAGCTGTATTTGGCATTGTCATGCTCAGCCTTAGCACTTGTCATTAGGATCTCTCTGCTGCAAGACTGGAGCTGAAACATTTTACTGTTACCTCACAGTTTCTTACCTGAGATGCCTCATCCTGCAATTCCTGGCTATGTTCCTTGCACCTTGTGACAGCTGCACCTTTTCAGCCGTGGGGAGTGGAATGTTCGGGGCAAACCCAGAGCGTACCAGCATTTTCAGAGTGGGTTTCCCAATGCCCTCCACCAAGCTGCCCAGTGACAACTTGGATGCCTGCCACCAGCTGTGCTTCCAGCTGTGCCCGGGCTGGGTGTCCCCGGCTTGCTGTGGCACTGGAGGTCTATTTCTGTTGCATGGCAGTGACATCTAGAGGCTCCCCGGCCTGAGCGCCATTCTCTCCCTGCTTGCATGCCTCTGACAGCACTTGGCAGGCAGAAATGTTTGAATGTGAACTCCTCATGGAGCCCCGGGGAAGTCCACTCATACCCCAGAGGTGAAGTACTGCAAGACTTAAATCCAAGCTCTTTCCCTCACCCTCCTTTCCCTAGACCACCATGGGAAGAAGCCTTGTTGTAGCACCTTGAAGAAATTTTATATTGCTTCTGGGATCCCACATATTTGAAGGAGCCAACTTGTGTCCCTGATCTGAGAGACAAACCGGTCCACATGAGGCTGGTGCTGGTTAAGCAATATGTACAACTTGCCAGTCTAGAAAATAATATTTCCTTGCTTTATATGCCATGCATTAGACTCAATGCTATCCAGCATCAAGTGGAAAACTGGAAGCACCCCAGTGTTAAGGCTAGCTGTGCAAGATGAAAGGTTATTGTGCAAGCAGTGTTACATATTTAAGAGAGTTACATTTAAGAAAGAGGGTTAAATATATCATCCCCATAGGCTGAATTGTTCAACTTGTTGGTTAATGCATTTTCTGAAGCATTCTCTGAGTTTGAGGGAAATGTCCATCATGGATAGAGATAGGGAATATTGAGGGGTACTTGGTATTCAGCAGAATATGAATTTGCTGGGGTGATGTAACATAGGTTTTGGAAGTCAACCAAGCAGATTGCAAATAATGTTCTAGCCTGAAATCATGGAATAGGCATCTGGTGGAGTAGAGCTCTCCCATGACACAAAATTTGTGCGAAGATTGTGGTGAAAAGTGTGAGGAGTGGCTCTGGCCCACCCTGTGAGCTACCTCACATTTGGGACCATTCAAGAGAAAGGTTAAGTCAGATCTTTCCTGAGATCAAAAATCACTGGGTGATAAAATGGGCCATCTCAAAAAGATGAGAATAGCGAGAGAGACAGCAAGGCGAGGAGGGAGCAGCACTGAGGCACTGCCGTGAAAATTCCTGCCCTATCCATCCTCTCACAGTGTGCGATCCTGATCTCTCACAGTGCCTGGGAGAGGTTGAACGTATCCCAGTGGGTGTTAGAGCTGAGGTTAAGGGCTGCCAAGCCAAGACCACTTAATGATGTGCACCACAGTGTATGCACATCCCCCCAAAAAAAACCCCTGAATGGTCCCAACCTGCTTCCCTTAGCAGCAGCCTCACAGATGAGGACAAGCCCTGTTAGAGTGTCTTTGAAGCAGTTGAGGGCAATGGAGAACAGAAAGCTTACCCCTGCACTACGACATCATCCTTCAGTGCCCTCTGTGCTTCCTATAGACGTGGAGCTATTGGTATATCTCCAGGGCTGTGAGGTGGTTCCTCCTGCAGATGCTAAATCCACGTCAGATGTGAAGGAAATGCTACGGGTGAGCAGAGAGGAGCAAGACCTCCACCCGCCCCACGGGCTTTGCAGGATGGCAGAGAGATGACTTCTGCCTTGAGGCCGTGCCAGAGGTGTTGGCGGGCTGTCCCTGGGTGGCTGGTGGTAGAGAGCAGCTTCTCCAGCCACTGAAGTCCAAGCAGAGCTGAGGGTCTCTGGACAGGAGGAGGAGAGCCATCCCTGCCAGCAAGCCCAGTACAGTGGGGCTAGCACAGCCTGCTCCCTGCTGCTGCTGTGTGTTATATCCAACCCCCCTGTTTGCCTAACGCAGAGGAATAGGGCTGTCTGAAAACAGGATGCCCCTTCCATCCAAGAGGCAGGAGGGGGCTTTGTTTACTGTGTGTGATCTGCAAGACCTAAACACAGTCATTAACCTATGGAGCTGCTAACGTGTCTTGGGCTTCTTTTTTTCTCCCCAAACTAGCATCCTACATCTCCTAGAGCTCAGAGATGACAGGAGATGTGGAAAGAAATTGAGGTAGTCAGGTTGTCTTGATTTTACTGAATGGCAAGAAGAATGGTTAAAAGAAAGTAACAGCTGTCAGTACCAGATTTTTCTTTTTCAGATACCTTTTTTTTACTCTTAGGCAGTGGCATAAAAGCTTCCCTTTTCGTTATTATGTAGAATGAAACCAAGGGATCTTTTTCTTCCCCCACTGGAAAAAATAAACAGTTTCAAGCTTTTAGGGCAAAAGTAATCAGTAATGGTCAGCGCAACGTTGCACCTCTGTGTTCCCCAGAAATCAAAGTTAGAGGATGAATTGGATGCCTGATCCAAAGGCCACAGATGTCACTGGTTTCCACTGAGGTCCCTTGGCCAAAGCCTTCAACACCAGGCTGAAGGCTTTAGGAAGCCAAAGGGAGAGCAATGTGGCGTGGTGGACTCAGACCTACTCTTCTGGGCTCTGCCCACCAGACATGGGGTATGTGAGCTCATGAAAAGCATTGTTGACATCCTCGTCTGTCAGAAACACTGAGCCTTAAGGAGACCAGCTCAAGCCAACAGGAGTGGTCCGGCTTTGCATCAGACATTTCATTGTAGTGTCCTCTTGGCAACAGGTACAGCACAAGTTCTTGGGTCCCTGCAAGTGGTGAAGGAAGGGGCTTGGAAGTTAAATTACGTGTGCTGGTGCAATGCTGGGAAGGCCAGCCAAAACTTCATAATAAGTGTTATAGCTTCTCTATCATCTACCATTTGATTTCTCACAGGAATTTTGGGCTTTTAAATGGTCTTTGTAGCACTCAGCATTTCAAACTGCTCATTTGGGTGTTGGCTTTGGCCTGGGGAAGGGTTGACATCATTTCTCCTACCCAGAAAGGAGGCATCAGAGACTCTCCCTGAACTTTGATAGTGCAGGAGGACACCTTGCGGTGTGGCTGGCAGAAATAAAGAGGGCCCAAGGAGCATGAAGTTGGGCATGAATGGGCTGGGATTGAATCTCTGCAGAAAGAGGCAAAGGCAGCACTTTTTGTGCCACCACCGACCACAAGTTGCCCGATGCAAGCACCAACCCCTCCAGTCATCGCCTGCGCCAAAGGTGACCACGGAGATGCTCCAGCAAGGTTTCTGTGCCTATCTGCTCTAAAACAAAATCACTGGGGACTTGGGAGAATCGGTGTTGACATCAGACAAGCAGGAGGGAGCTGAGAGGTCTTGACCTACTAGTGTGTGCTGACTTGGGTCCCCTTATCTGTGGAGAAGTGGGTTTCCCACAGGATCTGACTCCACTCCCAGTGCCCGCAGGGCTAACCCTGTGGGGGCTTGCAAGTTCCATCTCCCTCCAGGCATTAGCAGACAACTTACCTGACAACTTTATGCTAACAAGTGCTGCGAAACAGCATTTTTTTACCTCTGCTCTTTAAGCAGGTGACAGACCCAACTGTCCTATTTAATGTTCATTTAATGTGAACAAGTCTTAGAAAAGGCAGACATCTGCAATCACTCATCTCTGCTGCAGAGACATAAAGGCTGAACGTTACAAGGGTTTCTTCATAGATGTTTTTAAAGCCAAACTCAGAGTATGGGATAGAGGAATCCTGTTTCCTTTAAACTGCATTTGTAAAAATAGTTTCTGAGATTTTACCTGAAATTGGTAAGGCCAAAACTGGGGAAGGCAGCAGCCTTCAGGTTCAGGAAACCTGTATCCAGCTGTCACCGCTGTGCCCCCAGGGTGTGCCCTTCGTGCTGCCAGGACAGCTGAGGATTGGCACACATTCCCACTGACCTACATTAGAGACATTCATGAGTCATGCATTAAAAGAAAAAAATCTTTCCTCTAATGAACAGGCTGCTGTTCCTGAGGTGGTGATTTTTGTGGGAGAAGCTAAGCAAGAGCCTTTGGATATTGCAAAATAATAACATACTTCTAATCTAGCATTAACAAAAAATGACTGGGATTAGGCTTTTAAACAAAATATTCATGGCTTTCGAGGCACCTTATGGATTAATTGATTCTGTTGGTCAGGTGGGAAAACTGAGGCACAGAAGAATTATTTCCTTCTCTAGTCACACAGTAAGTCAATAGCAAAGCAAGTAAGATAAAAAAGAGGGCAGGATTTCCAAAACTTTTTTACTTTCAACTGAACAATGGGAGAGCATTTAGAAAGGCCAGAGGCTCAAGTGTAGCCAGTGGCAGAAAAGTCAGCAGTAGAAATTTTTAGATCAGGAACAGGCTGTTTCTCTTTTTTGACAAGATATGCTCTGGTTAGATGAAGTCTTCATTAATCCGAGGATGTGCCATGCCATGTATAATACAGGAGTTCAGACAGATGGAGCACAATGTCCTCGTGCAGATCTGAAGGGCTGAGGTCGGGTGGGGATGATGATGGCTACTTGGGTTATGGCGGGATCCATCCTGGGGCAGTTCAGAGGGACACACCAGAAGAAAAATTGGTTTGGTGACTTGCAGGGTCGTAGAAATCATCACGGTGCCCTGTTTGATGGCAGGGGTTTATGAACTCAAACAAATGTTTACTGGCTACTTTTGGTGACCCACCTGCACTGATTTTTTGGAGAAACAGGCAAGCTACAAACTGTCTTCCTGGGGAAAAAAAAAACCACAAAAACAAAAACAAAACCAAAAGACATGTAAAGCTTTGAAAAATTGGAGTTTCCTGGGCTAAAGTATTAGAAACAAACATTTTGATTTTCCCCCGTGTAAAATGGACAGCTTGGATAAGAACTTCTGAGAAACAGCACAGCTATATGCCCTCTCTACTACTGATATGGAGACACTTCCCTGGGACTAATCTGATCATAATTTGTCATTTAAGGTGTGTGTTTTAACTACTTAATTATGAGGGAAGAAGGCTTTACCTCATTTACAGTATACTCATTTCTCTTAAAACTTCGTTTCTCCGGTTTTCACCTCTGAAAATTTTACACACAGAAACTTCACCCGCGAAGATTCTTTAAATGAGGGGCTGTTTGCCCACCCCCAGGAGCTTGCCTGGGGGTTGGTGGGAGGGGGCAAAAGACCCTCCCGCAGTTTCAGACTTGAGCTGCAGATGGCAGGATTGAGCTGCAGACTTCTTCAGAGACCCGCTCTCCTCTGCTCTCCAACCCAGCAACCCAAACAATTTCAACCAAGAGACCAAGGCACACGCAGCGTCTTGTAGGTGAGAACCCTCTTGCAAAAATAATTTTTTTTCCTCCGCAAACGCAGGGACTCACGGGCGATGCTGGTAGCGCTGGAGTTGCTCTGAGGGGGCTGCATCCACCTTCTTCCACCCACAGAAGAGCAGAAACTAGTACAGAGAAAAGCACCAAATACAAAGTTTTCTGGACAGCTTCTGGTTGAGGAATTGTTAAATAGACTAGAGGATCTGAGCCTGGAAAAATGATGACTGTGTTGAAGGTGGAGAGCAGGTGATTAAGAAAAAAGCACCTGTTTCTCTGTAATACAAGAACCAGTAACAGCAAATAATTTGCCGGTGTGTTCGAACAGACAGAAGAAGACCCTCCTTTACACAGCCTGGAAATGGTAAGGCTCATCTCTATGGGATACTTGGGGCTGCTAAATCCTTGCAGTGCTCTGAAAAGCAACTGGATGGCTTCACAAGACAGGAATAAATTGAGGGGTACCATATTCAAAGGCATCTCCTCTGGTTCATGGGGAATATGATCCCTGTCACTGTACCCTTCCCAAGGTGTTTGCTGTTGGAGGCAGAAGATTCTGTCAATGGTCTTTTCAGCTGGTCTGATCTAGCACTTTCTGTGGCCTTGGCCTGGTGCCCCAGATCAGGGGACACTGTGAGGTGCTCAGCTTTCACTTCCAAAAAAATATTTTTCAGGAGAAAACTCAAGCCTGTGAGCCAGCTACACTGCATGAGCTCTGAGGCTAGACAATCTAAAAAAAAAATAAAAAATAAAAAAACCAACCAAACAAAAAACCCCCAGCTTTTGACCTTTAAATGGGTTTTGAAGGAGAGAAGATGGGACTGATTCCTGGGTCTGGGCTTCTGAAGGCATGGGATGGCAGTGCTGCACCATCTCTTTGAGCTTCCCTGTTTGCAGTCAGCTAGAGCCGGTGGGGAGAGGCAGGGAGAGCCCCCAGCATGGGAACTGCCCTGTGTCAGAACATCACTTCTTGGTTAGCAGTGACTTCTTGGGCCTGTTTCTCACCTACAGCTTCTGAATAGGTCAGACTGTTGCTATTTTGGGTGCTGGCTCTCTTGCACAGGCTGTGAGAGAACAGGCTGCTCTGCTCTCTGCTGTGAGAGATGCAGTTTTGGTGGGAGGTCACTGGTGTGCTGGTGCCCCAGCAGCCGAGGAGCCTGGGCTGTCCTCTGAGCACAGAGCAAGGCTGGATGGAGCAAACAAACCCTGGGTTCAGCCCGGCTTCTCTAGCAAGAGTTCTAATTAATGGATCTGGATCTCTGTGATGACGAGGGAGCAAGAGGAAAAGAGGAATCAGACCAACTTGGGGACCTGCACCTCTGACACAGATGTCTCTGGAGTCAGGGCATCTCAGTTAACACCTTTCTCAAAAGCTGTTTTCCCTTTGAAGAAAAACAACTCTTTTCCTGTTTTAATTAGGCTTAATTGGCAATATGGGACCAGCCCTAATTTGTAGCCATTTCCTGGCAGCGCTTAACTAGCAGTGAGCGCTGTGCCCTCAGAGTTGGGGGGGGGGGGGGGGCGCTGGGAGTGGGGGGTGATGGTAGCAGCAGCAGCAGCTATTAAAGCCAACAGGAGAGGAAGAGCAGGAGCTGAGCACTACGCTCCAGCTGGGAACGCTGAGGCCCTGGTGTTAACAACCGGATAATACAAAATGCGGATCGGCAATTGCTCGGGTCCATTGGCTTCTTGGCACCAGCCGAACAACCTTTTATGTTCTTTCTGTGGACTTGGTATCTGTGCTTTTTAGCCTGCTGGCTGATCTGGTTTGGCAAGGGGGCTCGGTGTTCCTCCTCTGCAGACTAACTCCTAGTGTTCTAAGGTTACCAAGTCTGATATCCTTTAATGCTGGCTGAGCACAAATAAGAGTAAAGAATTGTTTAAAGTTCCAGCTAAAACACATGCAGAGATGACACCTGATCTTCATGTGCTTCCGCAACCCTTCTGCTGGTGGCAGGGCATGGCTCAGCACCTGAAGCACCTGGAAGAGGTGCTATTTATGAGGACGTTTGGTGATGGAGGACCCTTCCAGCCAGAGGCAAGGTGGGTATCCTTTCACTGGAAACAAACTCCAATGCATCAACTTGAGCTAAAGTTGAGTCTGAGTATCTGAGCAATGGGAAGGCTGGTCTAGCCTCTGCATCCCTTATTCGCATATGCATACAACCCCGGGGAGGCAACGGAGATGCCGTAAAAAAGCTGTGACACCCAGTGGCAAGAGTGTAGTTACAAGGGAAATGCAGCATGTACTAATGTGAGAGCATTTGCAAGATCATTTGGAGCCTTTTTTTTTTTTTGTGACTGGCCAATTAAAGGGACTGTTATGGTGGAAACAGCTACTGTTTGCTGGTTAATAACTATGGGGAAATGAACAGCCGTACATGTCGCTGATCGCTTGTGCTTGGTAAAGTTATGCTGGCAGAATTCTTCATGCTTTGTGTGAAGAGAAGTCACCTGAACAGACAGAAAGCAGAGCAGGTCTGATCTTTCTTTATGCCGTGCCCTGGCCTGCCGTGGCAGGTGACAGGGGAGAAGGGACCCACCTGAATGCTGGCCTTGGCTTTCCTCACTGGAAAAGGGTCAGCCCGGCTCAGTGCAGCATCTGTGCAAACACTGACCCATGCTGGCAAGGATGCTGGGATTTTTCCTTCAGCAGCAGGCACTGGCCTGTCTCCAGATCCTTGGTAATCTCCATGTCCAGCGCCCGATTTCCACTTATCCTAAATTTGCTTAAATCCTGAGTGTAATCCTTTGTTGGCATGGCGGGGGGTAGGGAGCGTAATTCTATTTATTGAACTGCTTTTCCATAATTGCATTTGCCTAGGGCTAGCTCTCTAATCTGCCTTTCCCCAAGTCCAGCGCAAACATTGCGGGAATCCATTTAGGGCTGCAGGGAGGGGGTCCGAGGGGCAGCTGGGCACACGTGTGTGTGTCAGTGTGCACGTGTGTGTGTGCACACATGCCCATGGGTGAGAGCAGAGGGCTTAGCGTGGCCAGTCCTGGGCAACAGCTGCCTCCAACCCTTGCTGGGCTAAGCCTTGTCTCCGCCTGCCCGCGGCTCTGATCCCAAGCTATTATGTGGAGCCGCCGTCTGCCAGCGTTGTCCATTCTGCATCAAACGAGGCTGAGTGAAAGGCTTTCTCCCCGGTTTGTTCATACCGACCTCCCAGGGTGAGGTTAAACAACAGCAGAAGAGGTAAAGCAAGGCCAGGTGATGGTTGTGACCTGGGATCTCTTGTCCTGCTCCATCGCAGCAGAGCGACGTCGCACCAGCAGGACCCACTGGAGCTTACCGCAACTTCCAATCATTTTTACTTCAACACCTTCAGCGAGGAGTTCTCATAGCCACAAGGTCCAGCTGTAGCCTAGGAATCTCTATCCCTTGCCCTGTCTGCATGTCCGACAACCTTCTGCCTCTGCCCCGCATGTGGGGCCCAGAGATGCTCTGCAGCAGGAGCCTGGTGGGCACTCCCGGCTGGTGGGAATCCCGCTCCCGATTCTTCGTCCCAGGAGCTCTCTTGTCTGTTTATTCCTAGAGCAACCCCAAAGAAACTTTGCACAAGAGCACATGGCCCTTGACCAAGCAGTTTCCCTTAGATGATGACAGTGTTGAGCAAAGATCACTGCAGAGCTCTGCTGGTCTCCTGCTCTGTGCCTCCCAAGTGAGTGTTTCTTCCATTCCAAAAAGATCTGCCCCTTGCTCTTCCTCTCTATCTGCAGACCCATCAGTCCAAGAGCAAACACACCGGATCAACCAAGCCTGTTTGCAAAAACAATATCCTGCAGGGCTGGGGCTTTGGTTAGGTGCTGGTACTTAATGTTTGGCTTCACAGTTTTTATTTTTAATTTTTAAAAAAAGAAAACCAGATGGACTAGATGACAGGAGAGGAGGGGATCTCGGCAGAAATTTTGATAGGAGCATTACAATAAGCAGCTCGCCAACACCAAGGAGTTGAGTCACAAGCTTCATAAGGGGGAAAAAACACACACACAGGAAAAGAAAAAAGATTCAGCAATTTCAGAAATAAATGTGTCGTCTTGTGAATTGTGCTTCCTTAAATTGCATTCTTAACTACATTATAAAACAAAGTCAGAATCAAAGTGAAGTAAGATGCATGATGCCATAAAAGTTTTCAGAGTTTCTCTAGACGGGGAATTTGGACACTTTCATATTCTAATTCAGGAACAGACAAATCTTGGATGCCTGCAATTCTCTGGGGGCTCATCTTCCTGTACTTTCCTCAACTCTTCCTGGAGGATGAGAGACACGGAGTGCAGAGTGAGCGGCTGCCATAAGAAACTGCTCTTTAAGTGACCTTAAGAGGGTTTGGGGGTGTCACAGATCTTTCTAGCTCACAGCCATCCCGAAACTGAAACTGTCATCATAATAGAGCAAAGTGTGGCTGTGAGAGGCTGAAGACTTTGAGGGCCAAGTGGGGAAAGATCCCGTGGTCCTGCTTTGGGGAGAAACTCTTTCTGGCTGTCAGAAGGGAGCAGCTCACTCGCACAGCCTGGGTCTCCCGCATCACCTGAGCCCTTTCAGCTTAAACTCCCTCCTGGCCTGCAAGTAGCGACACAAAAAAAGGATGGACGAGGTTCCCAGGAGGCATGCTCTCAACCCCACATGGCTGCCATGAGATGTGTTATGCGGTTTCATACCTACAACATGCCACAGCTACGTGTTACCTCCTTGTCAGCAAAGGGAGCTAAACTACACGCCCAGTCATTGCAAAAACTCCTTCTCCCTCCCCTCTCAGGGTTTGGTTGCTATTGTAATCTAAACAGTAAATAATATTTTAGGCAGTTCTCTCTCTCGATGAAGAGGTTCTAACAATTTTTGCCCCGAAACATGCTGGGCTGCTTTTGAACAGCGTAATGAAAACTTCCTGAAGAACAAGGCAGTGGAAGGGCCGCTGTTACAAATGCTCTGAGAGTCAGTTAGCTTAACTTCCGTATTGATCTTCCCTGAAAATGAAGTGCTGTAGCAGAGAGGTTAAGGGAAATAGAAAATCAACAGGAGAGACTTTTAACACTTGAAAACTGACATTGTAGGGAAGACAGATCTCAACTGAAGCGCGGTGCCAAACTCCCCAGGGTTTCCCAGCGGGTTAGCAGACAGGCATGAGTTATCCTACACTAAACCCATTCTTCTTGGCATCGAATCAGGAGGAGGTCAAAGTTCAGTTCTCCACTGTCTCTGCAGGAAGGGGCACGTCAGGCAGCAATTAAAGTGGGATTGAGAAGGTGTGTGTGGCTGCCAGACAGGGCAGCCAGAGCTGGGCTTTATGTCTGGGCAGTCCTTGGGAGTTTCGGTCCTTTGGCAAGGCAGACCGGTTAGCATCACACCTTTACATGAACTTTGGAACTGCGACTACTTTCCTATCCAGCACCTGATTCCCGATCAAAACCTTACAGTTCTAAAGAAAATTGCCCATGGTGCTCTGCTGAGGTACCAAACCGTGTCAGTTGGGGGGTGCACGTCATTGCCTGGGGATGCAGGCAAGGATGGAGCCCAGTCCATGCACTTTCCTGCTGCTGCTTTTCACAGAATAATAAGGGTTGGAAGAGACCTCTGGAGATCCAGCCCCCATGCTAGAGCAGGTTCACCTAAAGCAGATTGCACAAGGCGGCACCTAGGCAGGTTTTGAATGTCTCCAGAGATGGAGACTCCAGTTCTCTGAGCTGCCTGTTCCAGTGCTCTGTCACCCTCAAAGTAAAGAAGTTCCTCTTCATGTTTAGATGGAACTTCCTATGTTCAAGTTTATGCCTATTACCTCTCGTCCTGTCACTGGGCACCACTGAAAGAAGGATGACCCCGTCCTCCTCACACCCACCCTTTCAGTATTTTTAAGCATTGATAACATCCTCCTTCAGTCTTTTCCAGCCTAAAAAGCCCGAAGTCTCTCAGTCTTTCTTCATAAGAGATGTTTTAGTCCTCCTCTGCCTCTGGATCCCCAAGGCATTGCTGAGGAAAGCAGTGGCATCTCTTTGCTACAGAGAAGCTAGAAGGAGTAACAGGAAACACTTGGTTTGCATCAAATCAGCACGGAATCAGACCTGCCCTTACTATTAAGCTGAACCTTTCATCCTTACAGCAGCCTTCCAGTACCTAAAGTGGACTTTTAGCTTCTGGAAGATGGGGGGGGGGGACTTTTTACAAGGGCATGTAAGGATAGGACAAGGGGTAATGGCTCTAAACTGAAAGAGGGTGGATTTGGATTAGATACTAGGAAGAAATTTTTCACTGCAAGGGTGATGAGACACTGGCACAGGTTGCCCAGAGAAGCTGTGGGAGCCCCCTGCCTGGAAGTGTTCAAGGCTAGGCTGGATGGGGCTGTGAGCAACCTGGTCTAGTGGGAGAGAGGTGTCCCTGCCCATGGCACGGGGTTGGAACCAGATGATCTTGAAGGGCCCTTCTAAATCAAGCCATTCTATGATTCTGTGACCTGTGATAATGCATATTGTACCCTTCTGGCCTCCAGCCAGGACTACAACAGCATTTCTGAAACATCATGAACACCTGATGCATGGCTGCATGAAACTATGTGGATTATTTGAATAAGGATGCAGGATGCTTGTTTGTCTCCACTCAGCAAACCTGGGAAATCCAGTTGATAGGTCATCTCTACGAGTAAATTGACCTCCCCTCTCCAGAGCAGAAGATCACAGGCAGCCCATTGTCCCACCACCTTCGTGCTGCCCCTTTCTAAAGGCAGGAAGCAACCAGCAGGATTTGCAGGCTGTCAGAGCTACTTGCTTCATTTTGAGCACAGCTTAAAAGCTTTTTTTCCTCACAGAAGCTTTACCTTTTCTCTTATGATAATCTTCATTCTCAACAGCCAGGATCAGAGCTAACAGTGGCAGGAGGAGATGCTGCCATTCTTTTTGAGTTGCACAGCTGCAGCTCTGCATTTTTGAAGGTTTGGTGCCCAGGGAACAAGAAATGTCAATACTACCATATAGTTTTCCTTTGTTAATATCAAAATCCTCCAGCTGTCAGGTTAATATAAAGCCAAAAGAGAAATCAAGTTTAATCAAAATTTTGTGATCTTTTTTACCTCTCGGAGGAAAAGATCCCCTGGCTAGGCTAGAAAGATGTCAGATATTTCAAACATATTGGTTTGTTAGAGAAAAACTTGCATTCCTTGATCTGAACATCGACCTGAGCATGGGAGGAAGGGTTGTCCCAGGCTCAGGAGCCAAGATCCTCTCAAAATGCATCAATTTTTCCTTTCTACTTTAGAAGGTTTTCCTTTTCAGTGCCAGCTTCTCACTCTAATGTGAAGCAAACAAGAAACTACTCTGGGTTTCTGGCAGCCTTCAGACAAACTAACGAGCATCCTTGGGAAATGCACCTTCTGAAATCACCTCCAAGACACCCTAATGCCTTGGGGTGCTGCATCCATCGTTCCCACCACAGCTCCTCCTTTGCAACTGGCCTGGACACCTTGGGAACCAGCCTCAGGAAAGGGCTTTCCATTGCTCATTCCCATCTGGAGAGGAGGGAGGATAGAGGAACAAGGAAGTTTGAAAAAAGGAAGGGGGAGAAGACGTTTGCCAGGGGAGTAGCTCAAAGGAGTTGCAAGGAGATGTGAGATTTAGAGGTCCAAAGACCCCAACCATCATTAGTGAGAGGAATCCAGCGTGTCACTGCTCGGCAGAGGCAGGGCTATGAGTCTGCAGCGTGGAGGGTGAGGGAATGGAAAGGACTGGAAAGGGCATGGATTTTCTTAGAGGAAAAAGTGAGCAAGAATGACCTCAATGGAAAAATATTTTCTCTCTCTTTCTGTCTCACAGACAAATATAGCCCTACACGTTATACAGAGGCAGTGTTCAAGCATGCTTGGAATGAGCAACTTGGGAGGCAGGTTGCTACCACTTGCCCTCACCCTTGTTTTTTTGGTTTTTATTTCCTCTTTTCCCCTTGTCTTTTCTGCTCCTGCAGGGCCCATTCCTGACAGCTGTCACAAAGGCACCTCAGAGCGAGCCCCTGCCTTGAAAGGAGACCAGAGGTGCCCTGGGGCAGCTGCCAGCAGCTGCAGTGGGAACAGCCACTGGTCTTCACAAAATGACCTGAGAGGAGAAATGGATTGAACCAGTGTTGTGCAGGTTAAAGGAGAAGGGGGAAACATTTGGGTTGAATATTGGAAAGGTCTTTCAAGCAGTAAGGAAATGCTGAACTAGGCTGCATGGAGACCTCAGTGACATCTATTCTGGGCTATCTTTAGGAACCAGCTCAGCCATATCTGTTCAGAAAGGCAGAGGCAATCATTCCCCCTGACAAACTCACTGTTCAGAAGCAGTTCAGACAACTGCGCTATTTCTGCAAAATTTCTTTCTTTCTCATAGAATGGTTTGGGTTGGAAGGGACCTTCAAAATCATCTGGTTCCAACCCCCTGCCATGGACAGGGACACCTCCCACTAGACCAGGTTGCTCAAAGCCCCATCCAGCCTGGCCTTGGACACTTCCAGGGAAGGGATATTGTGTCCAGTTCTGGGCCCCTCAGCTCAAGAGAGACAGGGAACTGCTGGAGAGAGTCCAGCGCAGAGCCACAAAGATGATGGAGGGAGTGGAACATCTCCCTTATGAGGAAAGGCTGAAGGAGCTGAGTCTCTTTAGCTTGGAGAAGAGGAGCCTGAGGGGCGACCTTATAAATGTTTATAAATATGTCAAGGGGGAGTGTCAGGAGGATGGAGCCAGGCTCTTTTCAGTGATGTCCAATGACAGGACAAGGGGCAATGGGTACAAGCTGGAACATAGGAGGTTCCACAAAAATATTAGGAAAAACTTTTTCCCTGTGAGGGTGCCAGAGCCCTGGCACAGGCTGCCCAGGGAGGTTGTGGAGTCTCCTTCTCTGGAGACATTCAAAACCCGCCTGGACGCGTTCCTGTGTGACCTACTGTAGGTGATCCTGCTCTGGCAGGGGGGTTGGACTAGATGATCTTTTGAGGTCCCTTCCAACCCCTGACATTCTGTGATTCTGTGATTCTGTGAAGGGACATCCACGGCTTCTCTGGACAACCTGTGCCAGTGTCACACCACCCTAACAAGAAAGAATTTCTTCCTAATATCTAATCTAAATCTACCCTCTTTCATATTGAAAGTGTTACCCTTCATCCTGTCGCTACACTCCCTGATACAGAGTCCCTCCCCAACTTTCCTGTACCCCCTTCAGGTACTGGAAGGCACACATTGCCGGCTCATATTCAGTTTTTAATCCCCCAACAACTTTCACTATGAATGTTTCAGAACACTTTTTCCTTGCCGTCAAAAAGGCTGCCAAGTGCCTTTAGCCATTTTGATCATCTTCTTTTTCCCCAGCCCCAGCTGCGTTTTCCTGCAGGCTGCAGCTCCAGTGGACCTGATTTGCATCAGTGGCTTCACAGCTGCTTGTCCTGGGTTTGCTCTTCTCCAGGAGCCACCTCAGAGGGGCTGGAAGGGCCCTGCGACCCACGCTGCCCCACAGCCGCTGCCAACCCCGCCAATGCAGGAGTGGGGAAGGCAGTGGAGGGAATGCCGGGGATGGGCTGGGGGCATTTCTGAGCAAGGAACCTGTTCTGTGATTACCCCTGCTTGTGTTTCACTTTACAGTGCTGAAGATTTCAGCCTTCTGGTGAAACATGGGAATTGCTCAGAGAAAATCCAAACATGGAGGTGAGTGGCTGCACACCTATAGCTGCTCTAGGGGATAGAGGAGGAAGAGCCAGGCTTGGGTGCAAAGAAGGAATTCTGCCTTGTATTGCCAGCAGTAACCAAAACCTGCCCTGTCCTCCTCCTCCAGGACTGACAGAAAGAGCTGCCAAAGCTTGGAACCAGCTCTGTAATCAGACCTGGGACTGAGTGAAACAGGGCAGCACTCCTGCTCACCCTCCCACCGCAGGCCCAGGGCAGAGCTGGGTGTTGCAGCTCAGAGTTTCCCAGGACAGGGTGGCAGGGCTGGGAAGACCCAGAAAGAAGGTACTTGCAGAAGAAACCACTGGGTCAACCTTTTTCACCCAAGGTGGCTGCATCCTTCTTTTACTTTTCTGTATCACTTGATTTGGCCAGGAGGCTGCAGCTCCTGCCCATGCTCGGTTCTGGTAGTTCCCCCCCCGGGACTCACTGCACTTTCCAGGGCAATTTGGTTCCACTCCCTGGCACTCCTGCGGGCTGTGAGCATTGGGGCAGGGCCCATCCTAGGGCTGCACAAACACCCAACACCTATCCTGCCAGAGACATCATCAGGATCTTCTACCTACTCAATAAATAGTAAGTAATACCATGAATATCGATATCAACAGCAATATCAATAGCAATAACAACAGCAGTGTTTTCCTTCCAAATGCCAGAGTAATCCCCATGCTGTATTTATGAGAAAAAAATTAAAAATGAAGAAGTCAAATGTCTTCCTCAAACCCAAACTACAACATATTTGGGAACTGTCACAGCCATCCTCAATCCGGCCCCTCAGCTCAGTCACTAAATAAAGGAGTAGGACAACATCTGCAGTGCCATGTCTAGGCTGTGCTGCCCCCTTCCAAGAGGCAAGAAGCCTGCTGTTACCCCAAGGTTTCATTTTCCTCTTTTCTTCTGGGAGCGTGACGCAAAAAGTCTGGAAGCGGTCTCTCCTGCACAAAGCTAGTTGTGTCTGATTTCCAGGAAATCAATCAAACAGGACAAAACTAAAGCAAACAGATCAATCTGTGATCAGGGAGACTTTTCTCACTCTTTCATAAGCCAAAAAAAAAAAAACCCAAACCAACGATTACCTTCCCTAAAAAAATAACAGCAAATGTCATCTGCCAGCACGGCTATTTCCGCTCCCAGTGGGGAGGCAGACTGGTGCTGCTCCCAGATTTTCTGTGAATGGGCTGGGAAGCAAAGCGTTTAGGCAGAAAAGAATAAACCATTCATCCAAACACAACAGCCAGCGGAAGAGCGGTTGTAAACAAGTCAAGGTTTCTTACCTCCTGGGCGGCTTCGAGTGCTCAACGGGTTTGTGAGAGGTGGCAAAGCTGTGAGCAGTGGGATGTGCAGTCTGCACCCAGCTCCCCCCTCTCACCAGGGCAGATCCCCCAGGGCATGTTTTGTGTCCCCCTTAAGAAATGAGAAGGTGAGGTGGTGTTTTCCCACCTAAGGAGTTCATTTGTGATTGCAAAATATTAAAAAAAAAAACCAACTAAAAATTCCCTGAGCTTCATACAGATGTTTTGTACTTGTGTCCTGTCTGATCTAGTTGAGAGACGTCCCAGCCCTTGACAGGGAGGTTGGATTAAAATGATCTCTAAGGTCCCTTCCAGCCTAGGCCATTCTATGATTTTATGATTCCCCTGGGATTGGTAAAACCCACTTTCATTTGTGGCTCTTGCCACAAATGTTCCCCAAACACCGTGGTTGCAGCAGGGAGGTAGAAGAGAAGCCTAGTGGAACCCTAGCCAGGAGGCAAACTTTTCCTGTTGGCCTCATGTCAGGAACCTCCCCAAGTGCTGGTGGCCAGGGTTGCATCCTTCCTTGTTGTTGTTTCCTGCCATTTGAGGGTTTTGACAGAAAAAGCTGCATTTTTTACAGAAAAGCCACCTCTTTGGTAAAAAATTATGTTTGTCGAGAAATCAGTTTTCAGCCAAAAATACTGCACTGGGGACAAGATGCTGGGGAGCACAAGTACCCCTGCTTGAACCGCACAGCTCAGAGCCTGGGGCAGATGTGTGGGCAGAGCAGAGGTACTGCTGCAGGTGTGTTCCTTCAGAGAAATGACTTGGCCAAACAGGACAGGATGGGATGGGAGGGAAATCGTAAATATTAATGCCCAAAGGGAGAGAGAACAAATGTAAGGGTGAAAAAAGAGAAAGGGAGAGACTCTCCACTTAGGAGCTTTAGTAGGAAAAGTGACGGGCATGGGATGAGAGAAGTTAGTTCTGTGCTCTCCAGGAGGTCACCTGAATGACACTGAAGAGGCTTTTTAAAAGCCTGCCAGAGCCTTTCCAAGACACATGTCTTAGGAGGTAATTTCTTAGACTTGGCACATTCGCAGCACCTGACAAGCAGGCATCTTGAAAGGCTCTTTTTGATTTTTTGCTCTGTAAACCGTGAACACAGGCTTCACTGGAGGAAATTTCTGTGTGATGATAATCATTGGAAAATATCAAAAAAGGTTATACCAGAAAGATCTGTTTCAGGGCAAGACTTAGCCATTTGCCTACCTGGGCTGACTGACCCTCTGGTGTCAGATCTCAAGAACTCACATCCAAGGGCCTTGGGTAAAAACACCACCTGTTTGGTGTGCTTGTTTTCCAGGTTCTGTAAAATTTATTGGCAAATAAATAAAGACTTTCTTAAAGTATCTTTTTTTATTATTTTTCTTTGAGTAAACACGGTATAAAACATGGGTTTGTGTCAAAAGCCTGAAGCCAAACAGCGACAGATACCTTTTCTTTGCCATCGATCATGTGGAAGAGCTGTTTGGAGACTGATGTCTCTAAATAACACCCCGCATGTTTGAGAAGTGATGTATGCAGCCATTCTGCCTGTCTTTGGGATGATAAAAGCCTTCAGATCAATCTTCTTACAGATTTGTTCATCTGCATCTCCTGGAACTGATGATGGGAAACTTGGCATACAAATCTCTTCTGGCTCTTTCAAAACACTCTGTTGCAGAGTTGGCGGTGCTGTACTGATGAAAACTGACAGCAATATTCTTATTCTCTTTTTCTTTTTCTTTTCTTTTTCTTTTTCTTTTTCTTTTTCTTTTTTTTTTCTTTTTCTTTTTCTTTTTCTTTTTCTTTTTCTTTTTCTTTCTTTTTCTTTTTTCTTTTTCCCTTTTCTTTCTTTTCCTTTTCTTTTTCTTTCTTTTCCTTTTCCTTTTTCCTTTTCCTTTTTCCTTTTCCTTTTCTTTTCCCTCCCTTCCTTCCTTTCTTCCTTCCTCTCTCCCTCCCTTCCTCCCTCCCTTCTTTACCCGCCAACATCCCCCTCCCACCCTCCACTTCTTAGATTTTGGAGTTACCTATTGGGACATCCATAGGTTTCCAGGTTGAGTCTGGGGACTTTTTCCCACTTTACATTGCACAAATGCACAGTCCCTACACTTCTCCCATCTCACACAGCACAAAATAATACAGACACAGGTTTGTATGCAGGAGGCCCTTATCTCCAGCTCCATCCTCCTGTGAGCAAGGGCTACTGACTGAGGTGGTCCCGGCCTCCTCCAGGGATGCCCTATCCATCTGTGTTACCCTGGCAATGCGGATTCTGGTCCATTAAGGGCTTGCTGTCCCTTCCCTCTTCCAGGCTGTCTTGTAGCCTGTCACTTCTCTCCTTGGGCCATACGCAGTCTCACCAGAAATGTTTCACCATCTTCCATTGATCTATACAGAACAAGCAAAGGGCCAAGCGGAGGAAAATGGATAGTCCAGTAGATTCGGGAGGACTTGTGTGATTTTAATCCCCCAGCTCCAATTCAGCATCCTCTGCTTTGAATTGTTATTCTTTAAGTTATATTCCAGCTAATGTACACCACAGGAGTCTAGATGATTGAAGGCCCATCATGACCCTAGTAGAGAGGCCAGAAACAAAGCTCCCCATGTCAGTCTGGGATTGTCTTTCTCACCCTTAATGGAACAAGCTAAGGTAGGACCCTAGGCCACCCCCTGTGGCTCTACAGGAGCTGCCTGTACATGTTCTGCAGCAGAACAGGCTGAACAGAGCTGTCCAAAAGGCTGGCTGTTTGCACTAATTGAATTAATGCCTTCCATTAAGGTCACTAGCTTATTCCAAAGGAAGATATCAAGAAGACTGATGTAATATGAGCTTCTTACGAGCTACCTCTAGCATCTTACATGGGTCCTTGCTGCCACTCAACTGAGATGCATTTAGCAGACACACGCTCTGAGATCTGTAGATCCTGGCTAGCAGAGATGCTTCAGACCATCACTGCAAAGACCTTCTTCTGCTTCAACATAAAGAAACACAACCTTAAGCAAGAAAGACATTGCAGACTTTTACCATCTCACATTGTGTACAGAGATTCAATGGGGTTCCAAACAAGGATTTAGTCTTGCTGTACTGCAGATGACCCATGAAACAGCTACTGGCTTATTCAGCTCTGCAAGTACCTGATCTGCATAAAAATCAGGTGGGCAGCTTTCTCTATAGCACTGAGCTGTGACACTGTGAAGAATTCAGACCTCTTTACATCTGCCCTGTGTACAAAAACATTCTACCTTTGGCTAAACTAATGCAAAAATTGAGAGGGATAGCTTGAGACAAAATCACTGAAAGGTGTATTCTTGTTGCCTCAAGTCTGTATTACACTAAGTAGTTACAATAAATACAAGATTAAGTATTATCAAGCGTCTAAAACCAAGGTGTGTATATTAATGCCCCTAAGCAAGACGGTGCCTGGGATGAGGGCTCTTGCAGGAGACAATCTCTGTCTCTTCCCCTCTGTGCACACACAAAACAACATTCTCACCATACTGATGTCACGGCACGTCCAACAGACGAAAAAGCCCCAACTAAACCAACCCCAAATCTCACAGACACATCAAAGGAGCGCAGCCAGGGGAGGAAACAAGCACACATCTTACATCAGCCTGGCGCTGGGTTGCTAGGCGACCAGGAAATCCACACGTATTGCCATGACGATGTCACTTCTTCATCATCATTCAATGCACAGCTCAAACAAGTGCAGCAAGTCATCCAGTGCGCACTTGCCTGGACAGAAAAATGTGGGATCGAGCAAGAGCATCGCCGTGCAGTAGATAGTGGGGTGCTGCCATCACAGCCTCTCCCTTCGGCAAAGTACACAGTGCTGCTGGGAGGCCTCTAACCTTTTCCTCTTAACTCTTCATGATGCTCATGGTGAGCAGCACAAAAAAATAATAAGGTGACAGTATTAAAGGCCAATAACTGAGTGAACTGGAACGCCACATAATTAACCCAGGAAGGATGAGCAAGCTGGAGCTTGTGTAAGTAACCTGAGCTTGGCATCACTGCCTAGATCCTGCAATGCTGAGCTCTTCAGAAACAGGGAGAGAAGAAAAGTCTTTGGGTGGAAAGGGGGTATACCCTTAACCAGGCCTCAGTAACAAGTCCAGTGGTCAGCAAAACCCAAACCCAACAACCATATTGCAGCACTCGGACAGGGACGTCTGCCCCCCTCCAGAAAAATAACCACTGTGGCAAACAACCACCTTTACCACCCTCCTCCATGCTCACATTTTGCCACATGAACTACTGCTCCTTTGGAAGAAAACAGTATCAGTTGCAAGTGCCTCAAGCTCTGCAAATTATAGAAAGGTTTTAGAGAAGAAAATCTTGCCAGGCAGGTGTGATAGCTAGTTTTGGCCCTAAACACACTGGAGGGACCAAAATTGGTTTGTGACTCCAGTGCAGGTGAAATGGCAGATGACCTTAAGTCATCACGTGAGTTATTCAGAGCTTACTTTGGACTGACCCTGTCAGATAAAAAAAATAGTGGCGGGGAGGAAGAAGTCCTAGATGAAGACAGAGATAGAGAGGAGGATCTGAAACAAGTCACTGCGAGGAGCCAATCAAAAATAAGGTTGCAGCCCAATGTGACAGAAGAAGGGGCAGCTGGTGTCGAACACTATGGGAAGGATGTCTGCACACTGGGATGGGAGCGAGAAGGTCAGCCCTGTGGCTGTGGTGGTTGGCCTGGGACAGTCCGACGATTCCTCTCTCTGCAGTGTCCATCACCTCACTAGGGGTGGTGGATTGATCGCAAGGCTGACTCTTCTGGCTTGAGCAACAACAAGCCCTTTTCTTCACTCCTCTCTGATGAAAACCACAGGTCCTCAGTGAGAAAGGAGAAGACCTAGGACAAGGTCTAGGCGTTGCTAAATCCCACCTAAACTCTGCAAGACCATTACTCAGAAACTGGACATGCAGGAGCTTCGTATGAATAGAAGTGTGAAGTTTGCCTGGCTTCCTCCAGAAACCCTGCCAGCCTACCACCTGGCCACCCTGGCTGCTTCTAGGGACTGACTCATCAAAGTCAATGAGAATAAGTACAGAGGATTTGGGGCCAAATTTGGACACCACCAGGTACATTTCCTTCTCTGAATACTCAGTCCCTGCTCCAGGGTTGTGTTCAGGCTTGAAGAGCTGAAGCACTGAGAGCTGAACCAGTGCATGGGATACTCCAAATCCTGGTCCTGCTCATTGATGCTGTTATCAAATAATCAATTATCAATTCCAACTGTTTCTCTATTGGTATGTATTTTGCCTGTGTATCCAGCAAAATGTTCGTTCTTCTTTTGCTGTTCCTTCCTCATCCTCCCCCCCTTTTTTTAAGGTTGCAATGCCTGTCTATGTGGTAAACATATCCATAGGAACAATATTAAGGAAATGGAAAAAATTCAGATAATTCACCAGTCTGTTCATGCTTGGAGCAGCACCCAGGGTCTGGGTTTAAAAATAACCTTTACATTTCATTTAACAACTGCTATCAAAATCCTATCTGAATCCTAATGCAATTTTTTTTTCTTCTTCCCGCTTTCCACATCCATCTAGTCTGAGGGAGGAATGACAAAATATTGTCATTACGTGTCCTTCATGTCTCCGTACGGCTCTTTGTAATTTAACTGGTATTTGACTCAGCCGTTTGAAAGAGCAAATCGTAACGCCGCACATTCAGGCAGCTCCTTTCTTAGCGAAGGAAAGGAAAATTGCTGGCATCACACAAAAGCTTCTATGTTTTGCTTTCCATGTATATTTTCCCCTTTGTGCTCTGTGGCTTTTCAAAACTACCAGACTCGCCCAACCAACACAAATCTATTTTCTTTCCATTTTCTTCTTCTTTCTTTTTCTCTGGAGGGAGGTTGTGGTTGTTTTTCCATCTGACATCCCCCTGGGACTGATTGTGGGAGGATGCAGGTGTCTGCATCTCATCCATCCCCTGAACATCGAGCCCTACGCTCAATCCAAGGGCACTCACTTCATGGAGCTGTAGTTGTGGTACCCCTGCCCTTTTCCATAGGGAAAAGTAATGCTGCTCCTGGTCTGCTGTTACTGCAATGAAACGTGGGGAAAAAAAAATGCCCTTTTGTTTCAATCTTAACATTCTGATCATGGTTACGCTAGAGCAACATGGATTTTACCAAGCAAAGGCCTGTAGGATGGTCTTTATAGTGATTTTATCTTGTTTCTTTTTTTTCACAGCTGCAACAGAGATGGAAAAATAGTCAATGGACCTGAAGAAGGATCACTAAGTTTCCACATCAGGCCAGGCAGAGGCTGGTCAGAGCAAAGGCCTGTTGAAGTCCATCGCCTGAAAAGGGGCTCTTAGGAGGAGAAAAAAAATTAGCACAAAAACGTGAGGTTTCTTGCTCAGAAACACTACATGTGTGCGGCAACGTGTCACCGGAGACGTTTTCTGTGCATTAACCTGCCCTCCAAAGAGCTTTCTTCTGCCAACATGCCTGCTCTTCCCTCGGACCCATGCGAGGCTTTTGGTGTCCCCAGTGTCCTGGTGCAAAACACTCCCCTGCTCTTTTGCTCACTTCGCAAAGAGCCAGCTCCTTCTTGCTCCACCCCCACGGAGCAGACCTTGTGCTGGAGGGACACGGGGCGAGCCTCGCTCATGCTGCTCCCCCTCCCCATAATCCTGGCCAGCCCCTGCACGCACAGGACTCCTTCCCAGCCCCAAAGCAATGTCAGAGGAGAACGGTGGCTTTCGATTTTTTTGCCGTTCAGCTCCCAAGCGGGCAGTGGAAAGGTAGATGTAGGATAGCAAGCGAAGGCTTGGAGAGCAAGCCATCGACAGGGCTTTCAAGAGCCGGCAGGGAGAGAAAAAAAAGAAAAGAAAGCTCTGCTGGCATATGGCTATAAAAAGGTTTATAATGCTGCACTTTGAAGGAGAAAACAGCCTCCATTACAATCAAGTGGCTCAGTGCCTTCAACTGTGTCTGGGCACTTCTGATCGGCAAGGAAAGGGTTTTGATGGGTTTTGTTGTGCTCTTTTGGCAGAGCCCCACAGCCGACGGGCTCAGCCACCTGCTCTCCACACTGCTGCCTGCCCTGGGCCCGCGGGGCCCGGTGGATGCAGGAATAACCAACTCGGAACTCTCCAGACTTCCCTTGCTCCTGCCGATGTTTTCCCAGCTACTCGTGAGCCCATGGCCCCTGCTGTCTGGTGGCACTCTTGGTTTCCATCGCTGTCCTCAGGCTTCTGCTTTCACCCTGGGACCTTGTGGGGACACAAAGTTCATGCCTCTTTGAGCCCATGCCCAAAGTTGGTAGCAGTGGTGTCATGCTGACCCTGGCCAGCCGCCAGGTACCCACACAGCCGCTCACTCACTCCCCCCTTCACTGCTGAACAGGGGGAGAAAATATCTCCAAAGGCTCAGGGTTTTGAGATAAGGACAGGGAGATCACCCTCATTTACCGTCCCGGGCAAAACAGACTCAGTTTTGGGGAAATTAGGTACATTTATTAAAAGAACTAATCAGAGAGGAGTAGTGAGAAGTAAGAAAAAGCAAACAAATCTTAAACAGAACACCTTCCCCCCATCCCTCCCTTCTTCCCGGGCTTAACATCAATCCCGGTTTCTCCACCTCCTCCCCCTGAGCGGCGCAGGGGGACAGGGAATGGGGGCTGCGGTCAGTTCATCCGACGTTGGTTCCACCGCCTCTTCATTCCGGGGGAGGACTCTTCACTCTTCCCCAGGGCCACTGTGGGGTCCCTCTCACGGGAGACAAGCTTCACGCTCTCTTCTCCGCGTGAGTCGTCCCACGAAGGGCAATTCATCACAAACTGCCCAACGGGAGACATCTCACGAGGGGCAGCCCACCCCTCGTGAGTCTGAGGCGCAGTCCTTCAGGGGAAACTGCTCCAGCGTGAGCCACCCGCAGCGTCCCAAAAGTCCCACCGGCCAACCTGCTCCAGCGTGGGCATTCCTCTCTTCCACGGGCTACAGGCTCCGGCAGCGACTTGCTCTGACACGGGCTTCTCACGGGCTACAGTCCCCTTTCAGGCATCCACCCACACAGCATGGAGTCCTCGGTGGACATCTACGCGGTGATCCTCACGGTGGACCTCTGCACCTCGCCCATGGGCTGCAGGGGGACAACCCGCTTCACCATGGTCTTCACCACAGACCCAGGGGATTCCTTCTGCTCCGGCGCCTGGAGCTCATCCTCCCCCCCCTCCTTCTTCACTGACCTTGGTGTCTGCACAGATCCTCACTCCTCCATCTCTGTGCCAGCTGTTATGGCGCAGTTCTTTTTCCCGTTCTTAAATATGTTTTTCACAGAGGCGTTCCTCTGCTATCACCTTACTGATAGGCTCAGCCTTGGCCAGCGGCGGGTCCCTCTTTGTAGCCGGCTGGCATTGGCTCTATCAATCTTGGGGAGCTTCTAGCAGCTTCTTACAGAAGCCACCCTGCAGCTCCCCCCCCGCCGCTGAAATCTGGCCAGGCCAAACCAAAACACATGCACCATTTTGCTGTGGGAGCACCCACCTGAGTGAGGACCCCCACGTTGGCTGTGCTGAAAAGTTGCGAGTTCAGTGATCCTCTTCTCCAATCTCGAAGCATCCACTTCTTTGATGAGTGATGAGGGGCATCACCATGTGCCATGTCTCTCCAGATAACCAATATACACCTGTGGCAGCTCCCTGCAGGCATTGCTGTTGCTGGATTTGGACATCTAGAATACCAAAAAAAAAATAAAAATTATTAAGCAGAATTTGTCAGACTACGCTTGGGATAGGGCCTTCAGCTTCTGAGGACATCGAGCCGAAGCCAGAAGATCTACATGAGTCAACAACAGCAGAGAATTTGGCCTGGTGTTCAAGTCTTACATGAAAGCCCAGAGTTTAAAGCGATTTCTGGCTTTGAAATATCCTGTGTGTTGGCTGTTTCTGCCTTTGCAAATTACTTGTTTTGTTACTGTCACATATGTTTTATATACGCGGGCCTTTCTGGCATGCACATATTCCCCACAGGAAGCCCATATGCTAATTTTTTCCTGTATTATCAAGCCACTAATGGAGTAGGATGGGTGATATGGAGCAAAGTTTTCATTTTCATTTCAGAGCAGCAACCCCAGCAAGCAGATGTAGCCAAGTGAGGCTGACATTTAAAGCAACTACCGGGATTACATTACTGAGATTATATTCAATATGGATGGCCAAATCTTTCAAACAAAATCAATGTTCTTTTACTTAATAATACCCTTGCCACATCTTAATGAAAGCTCCTCCAGCTCAAGGCCCTGTTCTTCTGCAGTCATTTCGTTGCGTGACATCGCTGACTGCATCAGATGGTACATAAGGCTATTTTCATCTGTTTCTATTGAATTTTATGTGTTCCCATCCTTGATTCGTCAATTGCCAGATCAATTAATCAAGGGACTCTTAGGGGAGAAGTATTTTTATTACTGAGAAGGAAGGGGAATTAGTTTAAATTCTGCATCCTCTCTCAGCATTCAGCATCTACTATTAACTCCTCTTACCAGGCACAGACAGGAGGACAACAAGGGACATACAGACCACTCTGTGGCCATTTGAATTATGTGGAGAAATAAAAACACAGGGTGTGCTGATGACTGGGCTGCCCCTTGGTTCTCACACCAGGAGAGGCACCCCAGCAGTGCCTCCAAGCTCAGGCAGCCCCAGCAGAGCCCAGGGGTCTCACAGCAGGTCCCTGCACAAGGTTGAGCCTGTCATGGGAGGAGCCCAAGGACCAAAAAGGAAGGCTGGAGCCCAAGCAGCAGTCACAGCAGCTGTGGACAAAATGAGAAAGACACTTGTCATCCCAGTAAATTCAGTTTCGTTAGTGGTGCCTGAAGAAATTTAGTTGAGACAGGAGCGGTGATAAAATTCTGTGCAATTACAGAGCCCAGCGTAAGCTTTTCCTGAAAGCTGGGGGGAGAAAGTTAATTTATGTATCAGCTGGTGCTTGTCTCAGGGTGAAGTGTGCCTCAGCGGGGACTCCTGAGCATCCTTGTCAAGCTGTAATTTTGCTGCGGGTTCAGCTCTAGCACAACCCAGAAAGCAAGCTCCTGGCCCCAAAATGAGCCCCATCACCTCGGCACAAGCCTGATTCCTGAATCACTTGGATTGTTGTAACTTTCCTCATTGCGATTCCCTTTTTGTGTGTACTGGGCTTTCTACTCCCTCTTCCAAAATGCAGCGTGACCTTTCCATTGGGACATTCTGTAGGAAGTTTGGTGGCTGAAGAAACCAGCTGAAAACTAGTCCTAACCAAAACACAGGCTCAACACAC
This sequence comes from Trogon surrucura, assembly GCA_020746105.1. Lineage (NCBI taxonomy): Eukaryota > Metazoa > Chordata > Aves > Trogoniformes > Trogonidae > Trogon > Trogon surrucura. The sequence goes on from CM036618.1 coordinate 109,110,211, forward strand.
CAAATCCAAACGCTTCTGAGTGCTGAGGCACTTACAGCCAAATAAGAGTGGGGTTTTTTTTGCTCTGGACAGGGGGCTGCACCAATATTCCTGCGTGATTCATTCCTCTCCCTAAGTCTTCTCTAGAAGCAGCCCTGGTCTGGGGGTCAAGCTGCCACTCAAATTGATTGCCCATGGGCATCTCCTTGCACCCAGCTGAGCAAAGGCTGGTGATCCTCTTGCTCTGAAGACATCCTTCATCAGGGTGTGGGCTACAGAGACTAAAAATAAATAGATAAAGGGATTATTTAGATAGCGTCTCCAAAGAGGAGAATAGAATTGGATGGCCTGTAATCCAGTTTGTCATTTTTTTCATCCCATTAACCCCGTTTAAAGAATTATTATTATTATTGTTTACCAGTAGAAAATCTAGCAGGGCTGGGGTGAACTCAGTCCTTGCAGCCACTGGCCCCCACCTTGCAGCAGGAAGGCACAAGCTCACCATTCCTCCGGGCTTCTGACAGCCCTTCTACCTATTCCATGGGGAGGAGGTGTCCCCCCAAAAAGTTTTGCAGCCACAGGGAGCCAGGGCCAGCTGTGGGCACATCAGGCAGTTGCTTCACCCCCTCCTTTTTGCCTCTGCCAGGTTAATTTGATGATCAATGGCTGCTTAATGAGGATACATGGAGCTGCTAGGACTGCAGGCAAATGATAAAGGTAGGAATTTTGTGTCCCGCGGTTTAAAAATAAAAAGCAATTTTGGCAGCTGTTGCAGGAGAGGGATGTGCCACGTGAGTCCGTCCAGGGGATTTGGGGTCAGGGAAGGAGGAGCTGTTGTGGCAACTGACTTATCTGCAGGGAGGACTAAGGGAAGCAGAAAAATGTGCGCAAAGATCTCTGCCAACTCTTCCAAATAAATTACCCTGCTCGGGAAATATGCAGAGGGCAGACCAGGCCCACAGCAGTGTTTGAATCAGTCCTTTTCCTCGGTCACTGTGAAACAGAACCTGATCCCAGAGAAGTCAGGGCTGAGCAGAGCATCCATGTGCTGGTGCTAGGTTAGGTCTCAGAGCTTCATCCAACAACTTCACCAGAAGCAGAAGGGAGCTGGCATCCAGCTGCTTGGCCAGTGAGATCCCAGAAAAGCCGGATCCAGTGCCACCAGTGGCATGGATGGAATTTTCAGTGACAACAGAGATCCCACAGACGAGCAGAAGTAAAAGCATGATGGGAGAAACCATCCCCCAATAGTTTATGTTAAAACCGCCAAGGTTTACGCTCAAGGTGGGACTGAGACTATGCATGACTGCAACACTAACACCTTTACCCAGTGTCCCAGGCCCAGAGCATGGATTTGACCACTGGTGTTGACCTCCTGGGCCTTTGACAGGAATCTGTCCTCCCTGACAAGACTGTCAGCATCTCCAGGTTGGCATCAGAAGTGATTCAGGTTGAGAGCAGGATCCCAGCTCGTGCCCGACACTGGCAGATCTCCACGTGGAGCATCGACATGGTGCCTGAACCTTCCTGTGTGCCTCTGTCCTGGGGCAGCCCCTGAACTTCCAGCCTCATTTCTTTTCTCTGTCTTCTGCCTACATTGTCCCCAAGACACTGCTGCTCCTCAGCCCACAGCTCAGCAAATCTCTGTTCAGGGCTTAATTAATACTAGCTGTAGCAATCTGTAGCTGTAGCAAGGTCTATAGCTCCTATAGGTAACCTCCACCCTGACATTCATGGGAGTGAGCTGTTCATCAGAAACACAGAAAAATAGCAAACATTTTTGGTCAAGTTTTAGAAACCATAACAAAGCATGGGTTGTAGAATCATAGAGCCATTCATGTTGGAAAACATTTTTAAGATTGAGTCAAACCATTAACCAAGCACTGCCTGGTCCACAACTAAACTACGTCCCTAAGCACCACATCTACATGTCTTTTAAATACCTTCATGGATGGTGACTCCACCACCTCTCCAGGCAGACTGTTCCAGTGCTTAACCACCCTTTCAGTGAAAAAAATTTTCCCTAATATTCAATCTGATGTGCCCATCCAGGCCAAATTTAGCAGGGTGGCCTGGCCCTTGTCAAGGACCAAAGACATTCCTGGGGATGTGACAGGGTTGCACAGCCATGGAGGAGATCACCAGCCTCGTGGGACAGGCTCCATGGCCAGGCTCTGCTTTCTGCCTCTGGCAGGCAGGTCCTCCATCAGGTCTACAGGAAGGAAGAATTTGGTCTGGGGTACAGTATTTAAGACTGTAAAAGGTAAACGGCACATATGGGCAATGCACTGACACAGCACTGAGCCTATGGGATAAGGATCACTCTGCCTGTATTGCTCCAGGTAAACCAGGGTACTGAGCTGGGCACTGAAGGCAAACAAGTTCATTTATAATAGTAGAAACCAAGAAAACAGAGACTATCTGTCATGTCCTTCCATCTCTTCCAGTTTCCCCCCCAAACCTCTTATTAACCCTCTTCATTCATGCAAGACTGCAGAAACATCCCTCCAGTTGCCTGCTCACCTTAATGTCTCCAGCCTGACATAGGGTGGCCATGGGCCACTGCTGGTGTGCTGGAGCTTCCCCTTTCCACCAGCACCTGGGGGACCATGTGGTGGCTCTGCCACTCCTGCAGACTGGTCATCGACCATGACAGAGACAAGCTGTCCCCTGATTTTGGGTGAAGGAGGTTGCTTTCATCTGCAGATGGGCAATGCCTGGCCAGAGTTCTCCTCAGGTCTCGTGGTTTGCAGGAGAGTGATAAAGTCTCCTCCTGTTCCCTTGGGAAGAGGACATGGTGGGATCTCTGAGCAAAATGGAGAGCTGGATGCCTGTTGGCTTTCAGCTCCAAGGTGAATCAGACACAGCTGTCCTTGTAACCTCCTCAGCGACATCTCCATAACAAATCTGTCCTCAGGCAGCTGCAAGCTGTCTTCTGCCTGGCATGAGCAAGCCTCAGCTGGCTGCAGACATCTGGGCAGCTGAGCATGCTGACAGACATCCCCAAAACATCGATGCAACACCAGGCCAAGGAGGAGGCGTGAAGCACATGCTCTACCAGCTTCCACAGCAGAGCTCAGCATGGGTGGGGCAGAGCAGCCTCCACAGTTTGCACAAGGACTGCCCTGGCCCCTGAACAAAATAAATTGGTTTTAGTGGTGTTACACCCTATAAAGGAAGATACCTCCGACTTGCATTCAAGTTTCCTCCCTCCATGTAGCAGAATAGCCACCCGGGGGCCCTCCCAGTGCAGACCAGCACAGCACTGGGATGCAGTAGGCACAGCCAGGCTGAGAGATTATGAGGTTGTGAAAGACCTACTGCCTGTCAAGCCTGAAACTTCTTCACCTGAGCACTACTTGGATGCCATCCCACACACTGGAGGTGGATTCCCCCACCCTCTGTGCAGCAAGAGAGGGGTTCTCTCCAGCCTTAGCCTCTCCGGAAAGGGAGGATGGAAAGTGCCTGGTGCGCTGATAAGACCTAGGCAGGCTTAGACGGTCATCGCTTGCCTTCTGTGTGGTTGATGCCTTCACACGTGAAGTGGGAAAACCTCAGCCTGGATCATCTCCAGCCTTTATGCTCCTTTCAGGCAGGATGCCCTAAGTCACAAGGCTGAAACCCACAGCAGGGCGTTGAGACTAGCACCCTGCCTGCAAGAGCTAGACCAGCATGGGTCCAGAATTGTTGGGCTCGGGGCGAGAATGGCCCAAAGAAAGAGGTTGACTTTATAACATGGTGGTTACGGCACGGATTGGCGATCTTTCTCCTCCTTTAGGCACTGGTTCACTGTCCAACACCACAACAGAAGTTTGAAAGGAGGCTTAGCACAGTGTGGATCTTGCCTTTTCAAAGGCAACGAGCATTTGAGTGTAGCATCACAAGCCCAGCCAGAGCTGGAAAGGCACATCAGAGCCTCCTGACCTTGGCTCAATGAGCAACTCAATGATGCCCTTCTGCAACCCAGTCACATTTTGAGGTCCTTCTCCCTGCTGATTCATTAGGGGAGCTAATGTTCTCCAAACTGACGGGCATCTGACCCTCGAGGTGTGTACGCCATGCACTCCTGACAAATATAGACCACTTCAATTACATAACTTGTCTCATAAGCAGTGGCTGTTCTCCCTGGGGGCACGCGGAGAAACGGGAACCAAAACGCCTCTGCCAAGGGTGTGAATGGATGCCTGGCTATTTATTTCCCCTATCTTCTATTTTCGATGACTTCCTGCTGTATTGACCTAGTGAGTGACTCAGTGAGGTTGGGTGGCCCTGGAAGTACTCCAGGTTCAGCATGACCTCTCCGCTCTGCTGGTGTGTGGGGTAAGGTCCTCCTTTCTAATCTTCCTCCTGGGAGAGATGTGGCAGAGAGGACTTAAAAAAAGTCCATGTGCTCGGTAACAAAGACATCTTGGTATCAAAAAGCAAGCCAGCAGTAGAGTCAGGCTGCGATCTTACAAAACGAATACCTGGCGACTTTAAGGACCTAGATGTGACTGCAATGGCTGAGTGGCAAAATGCAGAATAATCATTCAATGAAGCATTCAAAATAGAGAATAAAGCACATTATTAGCAGACTTGACAAATGCATGCGTAAGCGGGATGTTTGCACAGTGATTTTTTAACCCCTGGTCTCTGGTTCCTTTTGGCATTTACAGCAAGTGCCCCATGCAAGAGGATCCAGAGAAAAAAAAGTCTGCCACATGTCAGGAGGTTTCTCTCCTTGAGAACTGTTCAGGGATCTGCTAATCATAAACTGATGCAAATCTCATACTATTTAGAAAGGGAAACAGCCGTTTCCATCAAATGCACCCACTGCCTGCCATGGGTTTGGCATCGCTCAGCCCAGCTGCAAGCAGCAGCAAAGAGGGCTGCTGAGAAGGCTCAAGTGATATTTATGACAAGGACCGTTCTACCTGTATTTGTTGTTCCTGCTGTGCAAGCATCCAGCGTGTCCTGTAAGAGCTTTAATAGCTTTTATGCAATGGCTAGGAATGATAAAGATAATTCAAGATCAGGCATGTAACCTCCCTTCTTTTATTCCTGTCTTCATCTAAGAGTCAAAAATCTGATCTTCTTCCAGCATCCCTTGCAATCAGATTCAGGCTGGAGGTGGGTAGAGCACTGATCCCAAAACGAGATGTTCTGCTCAGGCCTTCACAGAAGCAAAGATCTGTGCTTTTACTCCTGGGCCATCCTTCTCCTGATGTGTCATGTCCTCATCAGGCACCAGGCTAAGGAAAAGGGACAACTGTAACCAAATAGACTCTCATGGGGCTGGACCCTCTTTTCACCCCCAGTAAGGGTCTGTGGCGCAGTGTAGCATGTGTCCCCAGCAGCAGTGCATCCCCGGGAGATGTCCCCAGTCCTGCTGAACCACCTGGGAAGCAGGAGGTGTGTGACATACCCCACTGGTCGGTGGCAGACCCAGCAGTAGAGCTCAAGGTCTTTGCCCCAAGGTCTGCAAAGCACCTGTGGGACCCACAGGTCTGTGGTCTGTCCTAGCCTGCAGCAGAGGACACCAAGTCACACCACTCCTTGTTCACAGCATCCTCCTCTACCTCTGAGCCTTAAATGACGCAGAAAGTCTGCTAAGGACTTTCCTGCTGGAAGGACTCAGCAGGAAGCAGCTAATGCAAACTCTCTTGCTCATCCACAGTACTCACGTCCAACAGATAATAAAACCACAGGCTCCTTTCTCATTAATCCCTAATTAGGCTCTCTCTCACTTACATAGCACTTTCCGTCATTAGCAGTGAAAGCTGAGAGCTTGCCTTTAACCTTCACATGTGGTGAGGAGGCAGACCCGAACACCTTGCTGTGATCTTGCATAAAACATCTCCTTGTGCTCACTCTTCAGGGGCTCTTGGAAAATCCCCCTCCCCTGCCACCTCTTCCCCATCATGGGTAGAAAAGCAAGACATCTAATAGAGCACAGCATCGGCAGTGAGGAGGCTGAAGATGTCCATTGTGTGTATGACACTTAACCTGCCCAAAGTGGTCACACATGGTCGTTTGCTCCTGCACAGAATCAAGAGCCCGAGGGATGGACCCCTGAGGCCCGAGCTAGCTACCCTGCTCCTGGGAGCTCATCCTGGCGTGGGAATAGAGAAGGCAGCAGAGGTCACACACTTCTAGCTGGACTCCTGCCTCTATCACTGCTCTTTACCAGTGGCTAAGAAGGAAAGGGAAGCTCCATCAGGCCTCCTGCTGCTGAAGAGACTTGCCAAGATCCCTCAGTGGGCTTTTAAGCTGCTGTGTGGGAGAGAGGTCTGGCCGTGGCAGTGGGTACCTTGGGGCAAGCTTCTCAAGCAGTCAAGAACGGGGCAGAGTGGCCCGCACTGAGCTCAGCCAGACTACTCCTAGAGCTTCAGCATCTTATTCAAAGCCAGGCTGGGCATGTGGAGCGTAGGCTGAGGTGCCCCACGCTCTAGGACCTTGCACGTGGCACAAGCGCAGGAATTGAAGGAGGGGATCACAGCTGAACACCAGCCCCGCTCCCACCCATGTCAGACAAATCCCCACTGAATCATTGGGGTGAATGCTCTGGGGGGTGCATGTGCTGGGCACATGCCAGGGATGGGAATGGGCAGGCAGCTGAGTTATTATATCTGGAATAAAACATCCAGTCCTCACTGCTGCTGACAATGTGACATTTGCTGCAAGGGAGCTGCGACCTGCTCTGTCCTGCCCATGACAGTGGGACTTGGTCCCAGCCTAGGCCTTGGGGACAAGGAATAACACCTTTTCTAGACAGATGTGCAGCCTCAAACATGACATGAGTGTTAGTGCCCGCTGGCAGACACATCCCTGGCTTGCAGTAAGTGGTCTCAGTGCACTGTCCCCACCTCTGGCCCACATTACCTACAGTATCTTTGAGAAGACCACCAAGGACACCTGAGGGCTGTTGGCCATGAGGTCTGTGCACAGCCACACCTCTTCCAAATTCTTCTCTCTGGCTTCCCAGCTGGTGCTGGGAGCCATGGTCCATGTCTTCTTGTCCTTGTGTTGACCACGAGGATCTCATGGTGTTCATGCAGTAGCCCAGCAAGACGAATCAACTGGTACATGCCCAGGCAGGAGCCCAGTGGCAGGTGAGAAAGTGGATCTGGCCCCTCTCCTTGTGGGTCTCTCCAGGGGCAGAGAAAGGCAAGGAGCTTGTGGTGTCAAGTGGTCCTCAACTCCTGCCTTGTAAGCCTGGCCAGAACAGTTTGATCCAAGTAGGACAGCAGCAGAGGGTGTCCCAAAACCTTCTTCTCTCTTGCTCCTGTTGGAGGGAAAGAGGAGAAAGAAGGCATAGAACAACAAAGGAAACAGAAAAGTTTTGTTTGCTTCCAAAAGAAGTTGCTTTGAGTATTTCCTTTAAATGTTTGGCTCTGCTCCTCCAGAGGTTGGTGTTAAGGCCCATTAGAGGCAGCATGATTTTAGCTCCTGACCTCCCCATGGCCAGGACTGCTCACGGTAGTCCGATCCCACCAGACCCCGAGTTCTTAGGAGGGGACCCCATCCTACCCTTGCAGCAAAGGAAAAATTTCCCCACCATGACCTGTTTTGTGCCAATCATAAAGCATGGATGAAAGCCCCTGAGAAATGGGGACCTTTGCTTAATAAGCTGTAAATAGGGCAAGCAAAACAAGTTCAGAGCTGAGCTTCAGAGAGTTCTTCGAACAGCAGGGAGTGCAAAGCTGTAGAAAGCAAACCTGTGCACCTACCAGTGTGAGCAACGTCTCCTCATTTCAGTGGATAACCTGGAAGGAAACCTAACTGCAGAGGTGCGGAGAGGGACAGTGAGGCTGCTCCTTGCCAGGGAGGTGAGGGAGCACCTGGCTGCCAGGTGATGCCTGAATTGCAGCTGTGTTACAAGCCATTTTGTGAGCTTCCCTGGAGAGCCAGGCAGCTTCCCAGCCTGCCGGTGGGAATCTTACTGATAGTGAGGGAAATTCCTCTGTCCTCACAGAGCTCGGGGTCTTGCAGCGCTGCCAGGAGGAGAAACAGGAAGAGCCATCTGCACATCTTAAAACACAGGACAAGAAGAGAGAAACTCGACTATAGGAAGAGAGGAGAGATGATCCCAGCTAGCTGCGGGCATGCATGGGCAATGCCGGCATCAGTGGGCAGCCTCTCGGGTAAGAAGACAAAGAGGATCCTCCCCGGGCAGTCCATCGATCGCACTGTGAACCACCTCAGGGAGGACGTTCTTTCTCCACTTTCTCTAAAGACATATAAGTAAACAAGTCTCTTAATGCAGACCTTTTCCTTCAGCCTCCGAAGCAAGATGACACACACCCAACCAGCTGCACCCAGCACTGGCAGGAGGCAACACCTTCCCTGGCATCTCTATCCTGTTATCCCAAACGCTTCCCTTCAGATTTAGTGCTAATCAACATCCTTTCTCTCTCACTAGATACTCAGCAGCTCAAGCAGCAGGGTGAGCCTCAAAGACAGGCAAAGCAATACTGCAGGGAGGCAGAGGACAAAAGCAGGTGGTGATGTCCGTCCCAGATAATGGCAGAAAGCGGTGCCCAGCGTTACCTCCCGCTCCTCCTGCGGCATCTTCTTGTGCTCCTGCATCCTTCAGCAGCTTATCCTCCTCTGCTGGGTGTTGTCCTGTGGACGCAGAAGCAAGGCTAAGGCCTGAGCCCCTTTAAATCTTCCCTTTGATCAACCTGAAGGTGTTTCTCTGCTCCCTGCAGATGAGGGTGAAGGGGCCATTACACTCACATCAGCACACCCACCTCTCTCACGCATGAAGTATCTCAGAAGGAACAAGCACCCTTCCTTCTCCTGGGAGTAGCAATGCCTCTCTGAGAAAACACTGGCAGAATTTTTCTCAAATTCTCCCTGTCGGCCTCCTGCATATCCCATCACCAGAGAAAACAGTCACCCCACATGAAGAACTCCAGAAGAAGAGATGACAGATCCTACGGAGCCTTGGCTGAAATAAACAAAGATATCAGCTTAAAAATTCAGGGTTTGTCTCCACTCATGCAAAAGGAGCTGGGACTTCTTTTGAGAGGCCTGGCAAGGACAGAGGTAAGGTCTCTCTGCCTCTTGTGTGCCTCAGCATGAAGCCTCTCTAGGACAAGAGTCACTCAAGCACGTTACAAGCACAGGCTGTGCTCCCCATTCCTGGGAATAATTTGTTGTCGAGATAGCTTGCGGTCTGATTCCAAGTCCTCAGGAAATAGGACAACCTTCTACCTGTTGTATTGAACTGGAAAGGAAGCGTTTGGGGCAGCTGGAGGGTGAAAGTTTTGGCCTCCATTGCTGTTATTTTCTGTAATGGCACATGAGAAAGAGAAATCAATTTTTTTTCGTGGCATATTTGAGCTCTAAGGAAAAAAAAGGAAGTGACAACCATCTCTTCAGAGAGACAAGCTGCTCAATACTGGGCCAGTATAGGTTGGGGACTGCCCTGCTGGAGACCAGCATCAGGGAAAGGGACCTGGGGGTTCTGGTGGACAGCAGGATGACCACAACCCAGCAATGTGCCCTCATGGCCAAGAAGGCCAATGGCATCCTGGGGTGTATTAGAAGGGGAGTAGCAAGTAGGTCAAGAGAGGTCCTCCTGCCCCTCTACTCTGCCCTGGTGAGGCCACATCTAGAACATTGTGTCCAGTTCTGGGCCCCTCAGCTCAAGAGAGACAGGGAACTGCTTGAGAGAGTCCAGCGCAGAGCCACAAAGATGATGAAGGGAGTGGAACATCTCCCTTATGAGGAAAGGCTGAAGGAGCTGGGTCTCTTTAGCTTGGAGGAGGCTGAGGGGTGACCTCATTAATGTTTATAAATATGTAAAGAGTGAGTGACAGGAGGATGGAGCCAGGCTCTTCTCAGTGATGTCCACTGACAGGACAAGGGGCAATGGGTGCAAGCTGGAGCATAGGAGGTTCCACAAAGACATTAGGAAAAACTTTTTCACTGTGAGGGTGCCAGAGCCCTGGCACAGGCTGCCCAGGGAGGTTGTGGAGTCTCCTTCTCTGGAGACATTCAAAACCCGCCTGGACGCGTTCCTGTGTGACCTACTGTAGGTGATCCTGCTCTGGCAGGGGGGTTGGACTAGATGATCTTTTGAGGTCTCTACCAATCCCTGACATTCTGTGATTCTGTGATACAGAGCACGGCTCCTTTTGACTATTGGGGACCGACTTGAACGATCTGGTTCCCCTGTTATCCTCCCCACTGCCAAAGTTCAGTGGCTGGCTCAGTCTTAGACTTGGAACAGATTTATTGGTGCCATGAACCAATTTCATATTTCATAGTTCTGTAAACTCTAGTATTTGCATATTTAATTTTTTGGTTTGAAAAATCTCAAAGGTCATCAATATGGTTCTAAGTGTAATATTACGCTATGTCCTTACAGACTTGGGATTGTGGTCAATTGTCACATTGCTCCCTAATCTGTCATATCTGTTGTCATATTATTTGCCTCTAAGTGTAGGTTTCAGGGTTTTTTTGGTCAGGGGCATTGAGCAAATGGCATTGGTTTTCTGTTGTGTTTAACTTCACTCATCTATTTTGGAATAAGCTGGATGGTGGCTTTACCTGAGCACCTGGGCACTATCTGCTAAGTCTTATTGCTAATTATACTCTAAGTTTTGTTTTCATGGGATATTATACTTCTTTTCGTCAAACTGACTCCATCAGGGTTTGGAAGTTCTGGAAATTGCTCCCCGTGTTTCAATTTGCTAACCTTATGATTGATTATCACTAACATGCTGCAGAGGTGGTTTATTATTAGTACACATAGGTGCAGGTGTAGCGTAACAGGCAATGCCACCGTTCCTTTACATAAGGAGGCTAAAAGGGAGGATACAGCTGCCCCTTTCTAACCTTCCAGGAGAGAAGGGAGACAAACCACCCCAACAGCCACAAATCATGGGTTGAGCACCTGAACAGACACCGATCTGCCCAGGACAGCTGTAGGGTTGAAAACAAGGTTTGTCCCTTACAGGTGTGTACAGAGGATGTCATGCAGAGCAAAGAAAAAGGCAAAATTAAACACATGCAATGCTTCAGGTCTTTATTGTTGCTGTAGAGTAACTGGTACATGGTTAAAACATTCTAATATAATCAGTGAACTCGGAAAACTAAGGCTTTCTGTAGGTTTGTAGTATCCTGGTGTTTTCTTTCACATATATAAAATCAAGTTATAAAAACACAGATCTTTTTTTAAACAACACAGACTGATGCAATGCACAAAACCAGAAACTGCATTTCGCATGACCAAGACAACACCTTACAGACCAGCCCCAGGCCTGGCAGCTTTGAAGCGAAGAGAGAAATGTCTTGGTCTGACATCCCGCTATCCAGATGAGCTTGATGACAAACGCAGATGGCAGGATTTCAACCTTCTGTTCTGAGCAGAGAGAAAGAAACCCCTGACGCTGATGAGGAAACATTTGATTGAGCAAATGAGAGCAGTATCCTTAAAGCACATCTCTGATCTCAAATAATATAAGGAAGACCTGGAGGTCCTGGAGATGGAGCAGTCGCTGCTGGGATTACAAGAGAAGGTGGGTCATGACGAATGCGCTCATGAGTGGGACGAGTCCTGGTGCCAATAGGCACCCTGTGAAAGAGGGAGCACCAGCACCTTTAATGTAACAGCACTAGAAACATTTCTAAGTGATTTACCCAGCATAGAATCATTTAGGCTGGAAAAGACCTTTAAGATCATTAAGTCCAACCGTAAACTGACAAGCCCACCACTAAACCACATCCCCAGGTGTCATCTTGGTGTACTTCAAAGAAGGAAACAAAGCAAGGACAAAATAAGCTTCCAAAAAATCTGTATATTAGAACCTCTGGAGTATAAAGCCACATTTTGACCAAAGAGAAAAAACAGCATTCACAGGGAGACCTTTCCCCAGTTCCTTACCCACTTTTTAAACAAAGCAGCTTCTATATCCACAAAGCTTTTTCTTTTTATTACTCCTTTCTTCCTATCTATCTTGCATCTGTAATTGAGCTAGAAAATGATGCACCCAGTCTGAAAACTTCTATCTGTCACACAGCCAACACCCTTCCCTGTGAGAGGCGGATTCTACACTTAAAATGTCCCATCCTGCATCATGGGGTCAGGCACTGCAAATGTGACATTAGCAGCTGACAAGAAGAATATTCTTGCTCTTCGATCCAAATATATGAGAGAGGAAGATGAATTACAGATTTGCAGGACGTTTACCACGTTACAGTAGGTTACGTGTTTGGCTCCAGCGGGGATAAAACCCCTTGTAAGGGTCAGCGATGGATTGCATTTGACTTTGATTTTCAGAGCCCAATTCTAATCACGCACCAACGTGAACATTTCACTGCTCTGTGACCAGGACTCACACTGATGTTTCTGACATATTTGATGACACCGCAAAGTTCTCCAAATGACTGAGCTGGCATTTATGTCACCAATGTATATAACCTGTCCTCCAAAGTAAATTCTGAAGGCTGCGTTAAGGCTATTGGAGTAGGCTGGCCACGGTTACTCCTGGTACGAACGCCCAGCTGTGGCTCACGACAGACTAGAAGCAGCCTTTCAGGTCTCCTCTGCATTAACTGCAAATGAGGTTTTGAAGGTTTTCCCTTGCAGCGAGTTATCAGGGTGTGTAGGGAGCTGCACCAAAGCAGAGTATTAGGCAAAGGGAAAACCAGGCTACGTAGATTTAAGCTGCAACCATGCCTTTGATATCACAGAGTTATGTTAAAAAAAGTCCTCGTAGTGCAGAAAGGATCTCCTTCCACTCGTGACAATGAAACACCAGTTGTCAGTCATCGGGTACTTGAATATAAATATGAAAAATCATTAAGAAACATAACTCTAAATATAAACCTAGATTTATTTATTTTTAAGAAAAAAGGGATTAAAAAAATTAGAGTAGAACAGATGGCTTCAAGTACTTTCCACATAATAAACAATCAGTTACTATAAGCATAGATTAAAAAATACTTGTCACCTTGCAAGGGACGGTTGAATAGAGGCTGGTGATTTGTTCAAAAAATGGCCTTGGATACAAACACATTAGACAACGTGTTTAGTGTTGTAATTTCAAAGAAAAGAGATGTGTCTACCATGTCCGCCCAATGCTTGAGATACTCAGCACAGCACAAGACACATTTTACACTCTGTACTTTTCACATTTCAAGGCAAAGCCACTCAACACGTGGAGCTGGGCTGACTCCGTTTAGCTCAAACAAGCCATTGCGGACTAAAAACCAAGTATTTAGTAAGTCGGGAAGGTTTTGCAGCAATACAGTTGATCAAGTGGTCTAACACCTGCAAGGTTGAAACCCAAAACTAACCTGAAGCATGTCCTAAGAGCTGGCAATATTTATGTTTTTTACTACGTGAGCACGAACATTACTTTCATTGTAAATGACAAGGAATCCACCTGAAAGTGCCTTGAGTTTAAAATCCATCAGATTTTCTGAATGTCATGAAAATAAGGGAAAGCGTTACAGTGGGAGCCCCAAAAGAACCCCTCCAAAAAATCACGTAGGAGGTTGTAAAAGCAACGATGTCATCAGGCAATCAAAGGGAATACTGCAAAGGGAAGATGCAGCTCAACTTCCCTGTGCTGCGGTAAGTCTGAAACCCATCCCTTGCACCTACAAGGAGACAACCATTGCATCAGATGCATTTCAACAGCTCTGGCTGACACGCACGGAACAAGCAGTCTTCCTGCTTACGGACACTTGAAATGCCTAAGGAAACAAGGTGAAAAACAAAACAAATGCTTTCAAAAAAATTAAAAAACCTGGCCTACTCTGAAAAAAGGAATAAAATGTTTTCCATCAAATAATGTCTACAAGGAGGCCGTTTTGAAAAGCATTTGCCAGCTACTCAGAGACAGACACGTATTTCTGCCTCTACAAGAAAAAACACCAATATGAAACAACAAAAAAACAGCTCCCCTATCCCGCAGCCCTGTATACTACAGTAGGAACACGTGTCTCACAGCTACCAGGGAGACTTTAACAGTATGGAACAGTGAGAAATAAAACCTTAGCTGCATAGGTCTAGTAAATAAGCAGTTAAGAATTAAACAGAGGTAAAGCCAGCAGTTTTCTATATGATGGCACAAGACTGCAAGGCTTAAAAATCCTTCTTAGTGACAAAGCCAGAACGGCCGAACAGTAGTAGCTTCAGTGGTATTCGGAAAAGCTTATGCGAAAATATTATTTTAAAAAAAGTTTGAGTATTTGAAATAGAAAAAAGAAACAGAACGACTTCTCCTCCACTTCCACCTACCAAGAAAACATCATTAAGCTTCCCAAATCTCGTGCTTACTTTACGCCAATGTGATTATACAGCAATCACACGTCTGCTTCTCTTAGCTGGACAGCTTGGGTTTCTATACAAAAGTTCAGTGCATGTCGTGTTTATTGACGTCCTTACGATTGTTCAACAGTTCAGCAATTTGTGTCTTAATTACAGCAGAATGCAGTTGCTAGCTGCTTGCAAGAGCAATGTTGAAATTACATTCAGAGATAAAAACTACCATTTTCACGTGGAGCAATAACTAACATTTTTCTTTCTTTTCACAGAATCAAGTGCAAATGTCTAACAACGGCAATAGTAACAGACAATTCTCATGCAAAAAATCTTCTCTGTGCGTAAAATTTGCAGGACATCTCAAACCCACCCACTTTTACAACCTTTTTCTACCCCAGAACTAACTGTTTTTTACTTTCGTGTCATGAAATTTCTGTTGCTTTTTAAAGTATCGGTGACAAGCGAGTTCAATTAGTTCCAGCCCACCAAATACCTTTTGCTGCACAACAAAAATGACGATCATGGCTGCAAAATACCACCGTGCAAAGCTGTACAGGTACAGCAGTGTGAGCATACCCAGTGGGAACACTGTCCAGTACAGGAGTGAGATGCATTTGACCGCAAGGACCCTGAGCTCAGATTTACATGGTGGAACAACGCTTTGCCCCGTTTCACCGAAGCATTTTCTGCCTTCGTAGAAATGTCGGAGTCTCTCCTCTTTCTCTTCCCAACGCTCCCGACACCAGAGCTGCAGCTCCTCCTTAGAAGTGGGCACTGTCTCTATGGGATATCTCTGGACATGGAAGTGAATCTCCTTTGGGAAGTTTCCATTCAAAAGGTGCTTCTCTGTCTGAGGAATGTTTTGGGGGTATGCCACAGTTATGTCATGGATAGCATCGAGATTGTCACCTGGAAGAAAGGTTTTTGGGGAAAAAAAAGATCAATACAGTGGTCAGAACACTAATTCGCTTCAAAGCACGACTGAAAACTATCGAAGCTGCAAAAGAAAGTTCAAGGATGCATTAGAAATGCAGAGTACGGTTTATCTGCTAGAATCTACAAATGCTGAAAGGTCAAACTTTTCCCAATCGTTATCCGTTCTGAATCTGATCAAAAAACTTTGGGAACAGAATTACACACAGTGTGAACCAACACAGAATTACAACATTGAGTAAGAGGATGAAGTCAAATTTGAAGGAGAGAAGAGGCACATCCAGTCTTGGATAAGGAGCACGGTATGTGAAACTAATCTTCAGTTATTCGTACCTGTGCTGCAAGCTGAAATTGCTTTTAACTAACGAAATACAACTTAGTTTATGCTCCTGTGAACACTGAAGAAAATTCAGTTTGATCTGGGTCAAGCAGCATACACAATCCTAATTCACTGAAGACTGAGAAAACATACACCAGCTAAGTATCAGGAGTTCATTATCTCTAGGGTATCTCACACAGGAGGAGGAGAAACTCTGTAGCTCAGCCAGCTCTGCAGGGCACTCCAGTTAACACAATTTCTTTAAATCTGACCACCCAGAACCATAAGGAGGTGAGCTGCTGCATATTGCATTCCTGATCTGGTAAAGACAAAAGCACTGCACAAATGGTGGAGAAGCCCAGCTTGAAGTAAACCACAAATAGCTAGCTATTTGAGTAAAGTGAGTATAGTTAACCACTTAAAAAGCAATTGCAGATGAGAAATTCAAGGGAATACTGATGAAAAACCCCTCTACTCTTCATTACCATGCCTGATTGAGGCAATTCTCTTGAAAGGGTATCACAGCATTGCCAAAGTGGGCCTTGCTGGCACCTCTTTGTACTGTTTGTACATTTTGCACTTTCTAAATAACCTCTTTATCCTCCTGCCTCTGACCAGACATTCTTTTTAGATTTCATAAAATAAATTCTGCTAGTGTAAAACTGATCTAAAAATAGGCATGTGGTGCACTGGATGTTGCATAACCGTTAAGTTCTGCCAGCAGTGATTTATCCCGCTGTTTTTATTTGGCTGGCTGGCTCAGGGCAAAATAGAATTGGAGACTAAAAGCTGTCTCCAGTTGCAGCGACCGAAGACTTTTGTGCTCACGGATGATGTCACTTCTTGCAAAGATGATCAAACCCTACTCTTTAGCCCCACTCCTCCTTTCCATTTGCTTCCCCTTGCCTGGCATTTTGGCTTTCCTTTACAGCTCTAAAACTGACAGGGACAGAACAGAAAGTTACTTTAAAAGGCCATGTTCAAAATGATGTATCTAAAGTTCAATTCGAAATATCACAAGAGGGGGGAAAACCCTATTAAGTCTTTTAGAGCCTTTTACAACTGTGCTGTCTTCTAACAATCTCTCTCAGACAGTTTTGTGGCAGGTTACCTGGGTTTTTAAAGAGGTATATATATGACTCCTAGGAGGTCTGTCAGAGCAAAACTCAACACTCTAGCTTCTACTTATGGGATCACATCCTATCCAAGCAGAGAATCACTGGATTCTGCACAGCTAAAACCTTTCCAATCTCCTTCCATGTAATGCCAGAATTGAACGTGTCTTAAAAACCCAGCCCTTACAAAGGGAGATGATGGCCAGCCTGTTGCACCTTAGCACAAAGTATTTTCATTTTGAGAACAGCTTCCATTTTTCCTCCCCCTACTCCAATTTTTTTTTGCCATCAGAAGGAATTACGGTCACCCTGCAGGACAGACATCCCATAGTTCCCAGCCCAGCCAGGGAAAGGGTTGCTACGTATGCCTCTAAGAGATACCCATTTCTTACACTCTGTCCTCCTCCGGATTCTCCATAGCTCCTCAGGTCCTACTGGCACATAAAACCTACACGCTTCATCTCAGGAGGGAGGCCAGAAAAGTTCAGCCTTCCTGAGACCTTTCTGTAATAAAAAGCCTTCTATGAAAAGAGTTTTTTGGCTACAGAAGTTCCTCACCCATCCTGCAGTCAATTTGTGTCTTTGCAGCTAAACAGTGAGTCTGCCATTACGTGTAAATGCTCTAGAAAAATCAAGGCCATACACAGGAGGATCACAAGCAACAAATCACCTGATTTGCTTAAGACACAAATATTCAGACTCTGTGCAAGCGTTGGACTGGCAGCACTGGGCAGGACTCCCACACAGCTGGTCTCATTCCTTCTGGGTGCAGATATATTTCTGCCCATGAATTTCTAATCAGGAACAGGGAAGCATCTACTTCTCACCTATGGATCTGTAGCATCTCCAAACAGGTATCTTCTAGCAGAGTTTAACACCAGACTGGAAAAGGTCTACACTACTTTATAACTTCTAAATTAGTAGCTCAGAACAAAGCTCAAAGAGCTGTGTGCAGAAAACCAGACATTACTCTTTCTGCATTACAAACGGGGAAACTGAGGCCAAGGATGATTCCATGTCCTGTTTGGCGTGTCCATCTCGAACCAGCGTCTCCTAAGTCCCATCTGCAAGGTTTCCCTATTAAAGCATATTTTACACGAGAAGAAATGAAACTTCAAAGGTAGATTTAGCATAGCTGAAAGAACAGAAACATCAGAAAGCAAGACCAGAATACTGGGTTTCATATGCAAGAGGATTAGAACCTTTCTCAACAGTCCCCTTGTTTGGGTCATACATATTTAAAAACCCCACACAAATGGCAGCCCCAAGCTTTCATTCCCTGTCAAAGCAAGTAGGTGGAAAAGACCAGCTTCAATGGGTCTTCCACAGCTGTTGAAAGAAGCAAGCCCTGCTAGTATTACGTGCAGTAAAGCGGATCCACACTGCACACTTGCACAAAAAGGTTCTGCATACTCTCTGCTGACTTATCAATGGCATCTTCTGGTAAGGACGGGATCCGTGCGTCACTGCCAGGCATGCTACGAGCAAACCTGCTGAAAAAAAAAATAACTGCAGCAGATGAAGGTAGAGCATCTGCCAGCACCAACAAAATTCCTGTTGGCTAGGTTTAATCAGGCAGTTTTGAATCGGCACCCTTGGCTAGAGCATCTTTACTGTCTCTGTTTCCCTCTGCAGTTAAGCTGTCTGGAGATACCCAACAGCAGATGTTTCAGATCAACAGGAAGCAAAGCTAAGTGAAGATACAGGACATTTTAAAGATAATTTTCCCACCTGAATTTAAAGATCTGCTTAAAAAAATCTGCTTCTGCACATTTTAAGAAGAAATTGCCCTAAGGGAGGCCACATCATTCTATGTCTCCAGTGGGTCAAAAATTAAGAAAGCAAGCATAGGTCAGAGAAGCTGTTAGTGGACAACCCACTTTCTGCAATGCTTCAGTGACATCTGAGGGATCTTCTTTATCCTGTGTGTATCCACATTGGGGAAGGAATGAAGGACAGAGAAAAATCAAGTAATGTTCACAGTTTTCCATCTGAACTCTAATTACGCTAAGAAACTGCCATTACGCCTAAAATACCAGGCAAGTAGTCCAGCACTTAGGACCAAGAGACACCAGTTTCAGTAGCTTTACAGCCTCACAACTTTCTTTGTGTGCAGTAGAACTCTTTACCTTTCATATCCATGAATAATATTCTGTCCTACACCTTTTAAAAGCACCTCAGGAAAGGAAAGCTTACTGCAGTGCTCAGAAGTAAACATAAAGGTTTTTTTGTAATTATTGTTAAATGGCTATAAACTGCATAACACACAGATGATGATTAATCCATGTCACGGTCCCCATTTTTGAGATGACAAAATGCCTCAAAAGCACTATTCTTTTGCTTTTTAAAACTTTCTGTGCGCCAATCCAAGTTATTTATATTTCAGGCTCTGTTGACACACGACATTACTTCAAGTGACTACAACACACAGCTGGTTGCTTTGGGCACTGCACTCAGAGGTGGCAGAAGACAAACTTACCAGGGTCCTGACCAAAATAACAGCATCAGAGATACACACTTTCTTATGAAAAAAACATTCCCATGGAAAAATCGTGACATTTTCTTTCACTACCCACCCAGAATTTTTATTGTGTCTTAGGAGTTGCAGCGTCTGGTAGCCCAGCAGAGGCGAGGCTGCCGCAGCTCCCTGCCCCAGCTGGGAGCAGGTTTGAGCACGTACCCTCACGAGGCACACACAGACACACTCACACAACACAGACAGGCACCCATGGATCGACACAGGCAGAAAACACAGCACCCCAGCAAACCAAAGCCTCATCACGTTCCCTGCTCTGGCTGATTAGCAAAAAGGTCTTTCAGTGGCAGTTACATACATCTACACAGGCAACCAGTCTCTCCAGTGACTGGCCAAGCTGCAGCTGGCCCTGGGCCCTTGGTCTTTGCAGGTGCTGGCATGTGGACACACAAGCCCCTGGGGCCACTGTCCCTCTCCAGTAGCTGGTACAGACCCTTTGCATAGGCGTACACACAGAGATGACCCCTCCAGTAACTGGCCTTGGACACTCAGGGACATCCAGTAGCTGGTCTTCAGATCCTCTCTGCTCCAGCTGCCTCACACAGGGGCAAACATACAAACTGGTCTCAGTTGACCCCAGACCCCACAGGCTCATGAGCTGCTGGACTGCACCTTGCAATCCTTCCAGTAGCCAAATTGGGACCATCTGACCTCACCGGTTTCTGACTGAGCCTTACACCCACTTTGATATATGGCTCCCAAGCCTCTTACTCTACCTGCCTGCTAGTCCCACTTGCTAGGCACTGGTGATCACACGCTGACACGTGCAGCCACACTACAGACATGGTCTCTCCACTTGCTGGCACTCAGATCTCCATACACACCCCCCCAGAGTCGCCTCGCCGAAGAACAGTTAGAAATGAGATTTAATGAGAAGATGGGGAAGAATAAGCTGACCAGGCACAAGGCATGGCCAGGTAGGAGTGGTGACCAGCCCTATTTGCATGGGACCAGCCCCTTTTACCCCTTAACTCCTCTACTTCCCCAAACTTGTTCCTCGCAAACCACCTTGAACCATTCCTCTCCCCACTTTAGGTTCCTCCCCTAAACAACCCATAATGAGTCCTGTACAATCTGTGTACAAACCTTTTATCTCATCACCTATTACAAAACCTTGCAAGCAAGAGCATCGTACTAGGTTCATAATACAGAGTCACAGGTTAACTGGAAATCACTTATGTGTGTTCAATAATACTATGTCAGCACAGTATTTTAATTCTTGGGGGAGGGGAAAAACCCAGCCTGACTGTAAAAGGCAGGATTAAACTATTTTCAGCTTCTTTCAAACCCATTCGTAAAGCATCAAGGCAGCTGCAATTGGTGAAAACTGGCAGAAGTGATGCTCAGCCCCACAGCACAGTCCCAAGTAAGTGGGCTGGTGGGACTGACCCATTCCTTCTGCTACAAGCATCCCTCAGGAGCTCAAGCTCTGCTCATTCCTCGGTTCCAAGTTCACATCAATGACAAGGACACTTTCTTGCTCGTAGCTGGGGCCGAGCAATGCTGAGCAAGCTCACTACCAGACAAAAGGGTGCATATAAGCAGTGACTTGAGGGCCAAAACGACGATTCAGTACAGAAGGTCTTAAAGCCAAAATGACTATCGGTAAGTCAAAAATGAGGATGGGAACTGGGTAAATCCATCACAATGATCTGCTCAGACTCTCAGCAGCCTGGAGAGTGAAAAACATTTGAGACTCCTTGGAATTAACAGTGGTGACTATTACTCATTTCCATCCCTAGGAAGGATCTCAGCAGCTATAATTTGCCCTACTTTAGCGATCATTGACATTACTTTAAATCATACAGAGATTATACAGTCTCTTCCCCTGCACTGATCAAGCAGAGAAGGTGCTATTCTTAACCACAGCACATCACAGAGCAGTGCGTCGATGAGCTGTTGGGCCAAAATTAGGAGCGGTACACTGAGATGCTCTCACAACAAAATACTCATTGTCACCTTAAAATAAGCTGTTCTGAGGAAAGTGGGACTAAGATGTGAGGCCCTTGTCCAGTCCACTCCCACCATGATGTAACTGTAGCTGCTTCCTCCTGCAAAGTAGCACACCTGTCCCTTCACCACACAGCTCCACATGGTTCACAGGTTTCCAGGCTTCCCCTCACGCACCCCTTTAATATCCTCGACCTTATATACATTTCCTCAGGAAACCCAACAGAAGGAGGTTCGACATTTCTGCAAATAAACTGACCTGCAAAATAATCAAAGCAGAGATGGAAACAAACAGAAGAAAACTAGTTACGCCTCACAATATCCGAGTATTGTGAGCTTTGAAACAAAGACACATTTCTGGACAAAACAAAAGCCATCTAAAACTGATCACTGGGAAATTCCACTGTCTTGGTTCCTGAGATTTGAGTCATTTCTCTGAGAAAACTGTATCTGGAGGGAGCAGCTTTCAGGATTTACAGGCCCTCCTGGGAAGTACCATCCTTGTGAAGATTCAAAACTTCAGGCAGTCCTCTTTAAAGCAGCGGTGTCAGGCAGGGTTAATCTAAATCACTTTCAACTCAGCAGTTATTGGAAATCTTTTCTGGGTAAGTGTAGCAATCAAATAAGCAAACAACAAAAAACAAGCGAGTGATAATGCTGGCCTTGATTAACAGAGGAGAGCCCTCCTGCATGCCAATTCTCTCTCTAGCTATCCGATTTTCCACCGG
The DNA here is from genome assembly GCA_020746105.1 of Trogon surrucura. Lineage (NCBI taxonomy): Eukaryota > Metazoa > Chordata > Aves > Trogoniformes > Trogonidae > Trogon > Trogon surrucura. Next base: position 109,132,034 of record CM036618.1, read on the forward strand.
CATTGTGAGGAAGAGGAGAGAGGAAGGCCTTCCAGCTGCTGACATGAAGGAGTTAAGGAAACTGCAGCTCCTGTCCTTGAGGGTGGGAGCCTGGAGGAGGGACAGCCCTGGCTGCCTTCTGCTCCCCAGCAGGAAGGAAATGTGCTTTGGATGCTGCCTACAGGAGATAGGCAATTCCTCTAATTAATTGGGGGGGCGTGTGTGTGTACATTATTTCTATACTTTTACTTCCTGACCGTGTAACTTGTCTAAATTAAAGAGCTGTCTGTGCTCACGTACATAAGTGTTGGTCTGATCTGCCAACCTCATAAGTTGCTCCTGAACTAACTGAACTTACAGAGCTTCCGAAAGCTCAAATCCCTATTGTAGCACTCTGAATCTCTTCTAGTTTTTCAACTTACTTTTCGAAGCACAGATGCTGGATCCAGCTAGACTTGTCCAAAACGTTCTCATCAAGTCCATGCACAGACATCTAGTCCTAACATTCCTACATGTTTTTTGGTTTTATGCCTCCATAAGGACTACATCCTTTCTTGCAGCTACAGCACTGCTGTGAGAGTTGGTATTTAGCCCCGTTTATAAAGCCTTTTGTCAAATCCTGGAAGGCAATGGAGGCAGCAAGCTATGGTGAGCACTCCACGATGGCACTGGGGTAGGGTTCGAAGTGACATGAAACAGGGCTGGGAGGCAAATCCAGCATTCTCCGATGCAAAGCCTGTTGAGCCACCACTGCTGAACTGTGCAAGCACCTCCTGTGGAGACAGGGCACTGCTGGAACAGTAAGGGGGAGCTGGCACGTACCCCTCCCCAGTTTCTGGGAAACTTCTTCCAGGAGAGGGTAACACAGCCTGGCACACCGTCCATGAAAGGCTGTTGATCCCCAGTGGAGCCAGGGCACATGAACAAGTTATGGGAGAGTTTTTTCCACCCTCACTTGCAACAAGAGCCTGAGATTCTCCCACCCCAGGCTGGTGTCTGCTAATCGTTTGTTGCTTTTAACACATCTCTCCCCCTGCCCTCTCTGTAAGTGAAAAAATGAGGACTGCAGTTAAGCAAACAATAATTTACTCCAATATTTTCTCTTCTTTTAATCGGCATCACTACACCGAACTTGTAATGCCAATAAAATCTAGTCAATTTAAATGCCTCTTATGGATTGATTCTCTGCAGGACTATAAACCAGTGGTACTGTGGCAGCAGTAGATCTCTCTTCTTTTCTATTTGAATGTGACAGATGCTCTTTTCTTCAGCAGACACACCTGCCAGCTCCATTCCTTCTTTCCAAACGAGATCAGAGCCGATACAAGAAGGAAGACACTGCGTAGTTCAGTTCTGGTATGAGAAGTAGGTACTGTGGGAAAGCTAAGAGCAGATCTATTATCCTGGTCTGCATGTTAGGATACATAAAGTGCTAAACTGATTATTAGTCTGCGGATTAAAATGTACAAAAAAGCTTAGGCACATACAGAGCCAAAGTGAAATCCAGAAGATTTAGCTTGTAGTTACCGCAAGACAATGTTTGAACAGCTACACTTCACGGGAAAAATACAAGAATGGGCGGTGGTGCCAGATTTCACACACTTCACAACACTTGACAACCTCCATTAAGGCTTTCCAAACACAACTCTTATCTCACCACCCCCTGGATGTGGGTCCTCTGACCCAGTCGCTATCAAAGTCACAGCCAGCTTGCCTGGAAGACTGCACGTGGCTCCCGGGTCCTGACATCAACACAAACCCACGACCAGCTCCCGGAATCAAGTTTGCTTGTTGAAAAGAGTGATCCCTGGGCAGACGAGGGAAGGGTGCACAGGGGAGAGGGGGGACCCAGTCATCACGACCAGAACACGCTGACCCAGTGGCTCCATCTGCAAAACTACCCGAGGGCTGTTGCCCTTCGTTTTCCTGGCTCCAAAGGGTTATTCTACTAACTGCAAAGCAAAAGCTGGTTGAGCTATAAATAAAATACAAAATATGTAGAGAAGAGGGATAAAAGGGTTGGAATAACAAGTTATTTTCAGTCACTAGGGGTGACCAGGCATAACTGACTCACCACTCTTTACTCCACCATTCCCAAACTATATTTATCAAATCCAAATAATAAAAATGCCGTGTTTATTCCGCTGCCTGCTTATCTGCTCTCTCCCAGCCTCCCAAACTATAAGTCTGGTCTATGTATACATATGGGATTTGGTTTTCATAGGTATGTTACATGTTAGGAAGGACAAAACATGTTGTTTCTAGGCTTATAGTACAGGATTACTTTTTCATACAGAAAAAAAAGACATTTCATATAACAGACACGGACACACTGATATGCGACTCTCCAACTCCACTAAGTTCTAACATTAATTTCCTGGCAAACAGCCAACAAACTCAGACAAGAATCATAATCATGCCTGAAATGAAGATAATTTACTACAGTGCAATGAAATCCTTTTAAAAAGCATCACATGTACTCTACCTTGTCATGGTAAGATATCTTGCTAGTGCAACAAATGTGCATAAATTGGGAAATGGACAATTTATTGTTATTTATAAAAAGAAAGCTAAACTAGTCATCCATGCATTTCTGGAAGGCTAAGTATCACGACAATTAAGCAAAAATAAGACAATGAATACCCTTAAAATAAATCATGCACACATAAAAAGTGTATTCTTATCATTAATATAACCAACTATCCACCTAATTCCTCTGTTGCTTGCTGGGCATTTGAAATCACTGGAAATCAGAGAAAGAAGTAATCCAACCCTGAAAATTGCTTTGCTCTCTGCCTGGATGAACAACCTCTCTCCAAAGCAAATGGAATTAAGCAGTAATCTCTAGCGCAGAAAACACATCCCTCTTTGAGGTAATCCAGTTCTGCCAGAATTTAGCTGCTGCATCTGCAATTTCCACTCTTATTTCTGACTGGCCTCACTGAGTTAACAGTAAAGCAAAACATTCTGGAACAGTTTACACACACAAGTGCCATACCAATGATGCTCAGCATTGCAGGATGTTACTGTTAGGTAAACAGCACAGCTGGCTTAAGACCTGGAATTTCTGGAAAAGAGAAGTGCTAGATGTAAGGAGTAGCCGTATGTATGAACTGCCATGTTGTAGCACAAAAGCGTATGTTAGCTTTCAGGATCCCAATTAAAATACAAGCATTAAATTCCCAATCTCGCTGTTTATTCTGTTACATGTTATTTATTTCACTCAATTTTTCCACGATCATTGCCTATACTCTTTTAAAATACACCTATTTTTTTTCATTTTAAGAGTGCTAGGATTTGCGAGGATGTAGGGTAGGAATTTTCTCATCATTTTCTCATAGTTTTTAATCATTTTCACACTTAGATGAACATTAGACCCCAGCCAATCTGCAGACTGTCCATGCAATTCCTTTTGAGTCTTGTCTTTTGTAAAGACACCACAAAACCAGTGCAAGACGCTGTGAGGAGTACAGAAAAAAAATAATTCATCACAGATACTCAGAAGGAAGCAGTTGTGGCAGCTCTCGCTCGGTAATCAACAGATCAAAGTGCAGCCTATCTCCTCAGAAATGCCATGGGCTGCCCACTTTCCGACAGTGCTTATTTCATGCTACAAACAGCGCAACACCATCCAGCGCTGCATTGCAACAGTGCCAGTAAGTAAATAAACGATGACTATTAGAGAAAAGAGATTTTACTCTTGGATTCTAGTGCATTGCATCTATTCTTTACGATAACTCAGATATCAAGTCCGGCTTCCTTTCCTCGCCTTATTCTATTTTCCTTCCTTTTTTTAATGGCCGCAGATGAGTATAACCTTATCTTAATTCAGAGCACTTCGCTATCTCTTCTTATCACTACCTGAAGTCAACCGCTAGAGAGTACTCTTTCGCTGCTTAGTGACCTGACACTGTTTTATAACCCTGCCCTCTTCAAACTGTCCCGGGCATCACTCATGGTTAGTGCAGCTTTCCACAGCCCCAGGAAGAGCAATCTGAAATTAGGGGGTCAACCTGGATTCCTCGCAACACGACAGAAGGGCTAGATGCTCTAGCATTGAAATAGTTAATGCACTGAATGCGCTGAAAATGCATTCAAGCTTTTGAGAGGTTTGATATTACAAATCTAGCCCATACCAAACCAAAACACTAGATGTACCCTGCACCAAAAATAGAGTAGGAACTAGATGTTGAAAAAACACCTGCTAGCAGCCACCTCAAATATTTGGATGGAGAGATTCCACAGACGTCCTGAGTCAATCTCTTGCATTTCATGCCTCGCTGATTTGTGCTATTGCCATTCTTGGTCACAGTAGTTTGTTTTCCTTTCTACATACAAAGCAAGAGGAATGCAGAACAGCATCAGCAGCCTGACAAGAAGGCGTAATTTCAGCACACAGAACATCGAGAGCTTATAACATCTCTTTGATGGATATGTATATATACACTAAAGCCACATCACGCTTTTGTTCCGCCTTGTTTTAAACCCAGCACAACGATTTTGCTCTGAAAACATTTCATACTCTGCTGTTGGAAGAACTTCAGTCAGGAATGTCTGTTTTATTATCTGAGTTCACAGCTGAGGCATATTTACATAGAAACGAGCTCTTCTATACATCTTACTGAGTAAAATCAGTTTGGGGCAGAAAAGTACTTGGGGTTCAATCAAGCAGCAAAGCCCTAGTCGTGAAACGGTCAACAAAATAGAGCCTTTAACAGACTTTAATCTTCTGTTCTTTACTGTAACCCCCTAGATGTAACTTAACCCTTTGATATTCAATTCTTAACACTAATAATCCAATTTACACCTTCTTTTTGCCTTGCTTACCAACCACACAAATCACAGAGCCCTTTGACATAAGAGCCTAAGTGCTGCGCGTAACAGGCATTTAGACCCGTGACTGCCTGCACCGAGATACGAACTTACTGTTCCCAATCCCCTGGTGCTAAAACAGTTTCCACCAGACCATGATACACACAAGTGGACAAATCTTATTAAATTTAATCAGCCCAGTACTTGGGGGAGCCATCTTAATCAGAAAGGGATTTAATGAAAAGCTGCAACTCCAGTGAATACTCTTTAATTACGACTGACTAATATTTATCCACAAAGAGGAATTTGTTTCAGGATTAGTCTGAGACCTGGAAGAAGCCAAAGACATCAATTTAATAATACAATGCCTAATTAAAGTATAATGGAAGCCTAATTGTGATATACTGCTTTGTAGCGCACATGATTTATTTAGAACAATTGCCTTTCACTGGGCTCATTAGGGAAAGTTAAACAAAACACAATAGTAAGAAAGAAGAGAGAAAAACAGACACGCTGGAACTTCCAAGATGATTATAATAAGCTGATGAAAGAGTGACGTATTTGTCAGATAAACCTCTGCCATCCCTCCACAGGCTGTGTTTAAAATTTCCAAAAAGGATAATGATTATATAGTTCCTTCCCTCTGTAATGACATGGGATCAGACCCAAAGCCTACTGCAGCTACTTGGTGGAAAGGCCATAAAGCTGAAGGATCTGACAGCCTTTGGATCCTTCTCGGGCTGAGAAAACTGACGTAACACGCGCGCCCTCCCAGATGCTACGGAAGGAGAGTGGACAAGGAGAGCAACCAGCATAAAGGAAAAACAAAGCATGGAAAGGAGTTTTTCCTCCACTTGGAGGTGCCCTGCAGACATGGGGAGCTCCAGGAGCAAGATGAGCTTCCTCTGGTGGTGACTGCTGGAACCACCGACCAATGCCCTGAGCTCCAGCTCAGTTACGTTTCACTGGTGACGTGAGAACGGCTGTACCAGCAGAAGCTGTCGTGACAATGACGTGGAAAAGAAAAAGGAACTCTACGTACCACAGGGTCTGTGAAAACACAGCATCATGGCCTTGCAGGTGAATGAGGGGATTACCGCAATTTTAGACAGACAGCAGCAAACAGATCTGTCTCTTAGAAATAAAACAATTTGCTAATGATTTTGTTCCGACTACTGCTGTTCATAGGATGCTTAGGAAAAATTACAATAACTTGAATGAAAATGAGCAGAGACTGCTGAGAGTGCCTGAACAGTCATTCCTGTCCCCAGATGGAAGCTGGATTCTGGGCATCCATCTTGTAATTCCACATGTGTGATGCAGTCAGTCTGCCAGCCTCAAGAAGTAAAAACTGAATTCCTACCTCAAGGACAGCAAAGGAGTCGGATACGATCCAGCAATTCATCTTCAGATCCAGTCTCAGTATTGCAAGGACAAGGTTAAGAGAGACCACTTATCCCAGTATGCAATGGTCCAACACCGAGCCAAACGCATTGCTCTGCTCACGGCAAGTAAGACCAAGTTTAGGCTCACAATCTCTGCATTGTACCTTTGTGTCAAAGACGTGGGGTGCAGCGGTCTGCTGGCTTTTTATACAAAGCCAGAAGGCAACCCCATGCTGGCAGCTGAAGTCACAGATGAGAAAAATGATACTGTAAATCCTTGTTGCATAGGCCTCTCTGAACAGAAGTCTAAAATTGGCTTCCTGAAAATATCTGCTATAAACTTCCATCTCCGAACTCCTGCAGAACATTTAACTCCACTGGCACTGCTCGACAGAAAGCTCTGAGAGCTGTCATTACTAATGTTTTTAACATGGCTTTTGGACACAAATATGAATATGTACATAACTAAACCACAATGAATAAAATCAGCTTAGGCAGTTCAATTGATTTCATAGGAATTATAGAAACAAATGACTTGCAACTTAAAAAGTCCATTGTTGTCAGCACACAATTGTTTTCCTTAAATATTTCAGCTCGGGAAAAATGAAGCCCTTTAAATTTCACACAGTGCATTGAGAGGACAATGCTTAACGAAGGGGAGAAACTATTTGTCAGAGCAGAAAATCCTTTTGAGCTATGTTCTCCATAAATATACTGTGCTATATCCAACACATTTCGAGTTGAGAAACAGTTTCCCTCCTGACCTCCTGAATGATGTCTCTGCTCATTGCTTCTCCAGGCTTACCACCAAAAGCACAAAAGGCATCGCGTAGTCCTTGCTCCGCAGCTTCCTCTGCTGGGAGATCCCAAGCGCCTGAAGACTGGAAACAGCGCATCCCAGAAAACTCCATGTTCCTCGGTAGTACCTTGATATTTTACTTAAGTGCTTGTGTAGATAACATGGGTCACTGTATCGACCATCCAGACACGCTAGTCTCAGCATTTTGTCTCAATGGCCACGAACAAGCTACACATTATCTGCACAGACTGTAGGTGAAGACTGCTATTCTCGCTCATATTTGGTCCATGGGCACAACCAGCCATGGAGAGCTTCAGCCAGGAGGGAAAGGCCAAGAGCCCGTCAGTAAACGCACCAACACCTCTGCTCCAGAGGAATGAGAGCCAGGGAAGAGACTTGGTCTAGGGCTAGTGGAAAGCTCTGAACTGCCCACATGAAAGGTTTGCCACGGTACGGCACAATAACTTCATCAGCCAGGAGCATTTTCCATTCCAGAGGGATGTTCCCTTACAAATGGGAACAAAGAAGTTGCCACTGGTTCACAAGGCAGCTCAAAAAAGGCAGTGAGAGAATTCAAGTTTATCTACAGAACATAATCTCTCATCCGAGGAACGGTTCAAGTTACACTTTTCAAGAGCTGCAGAATGATGAACTGCCAGTTGGTCTTTCACAAATATATGATGGGGCGATGGAGTAGCTTGTTTGGGTTCAAAGACAGTTTATCTCTAAGAGGTAGTTCTGGTAAAAACCTTTCTCTCTGTGGGCAAACGCAAGCAAAGGAGAACTTCAGCAGCTTTGCTATACTTTTTGAAACAGGGAAAGCATGAAAAATGCTGAACCCCAAGCTCCACCACCCACCTCAGTGTATTTTCTGCCTAAGCAATGGTGACACAAACTAACTCTCACCAACTCTTCCATCTGCCCTGCTTCTGAGAGCATTAAAACCAAGTAAACAAACCAAACAATAAGCAATTACGGCATGAATATCTCTGGAACTACACATAATTAGTGACTGAAGCAAAAGAAATGCAAACCGGAAAGTAACATCTCATTTTTATTCTCCCAAAGCCATGTCACCCTACAGTCATAAGTTCATTAAGTGACGACAGCAACTTTAACTATGTTGCTCTATCATAGAAATGGCCTTTCAAATGTCAAGGCTGACAACAAAATTCATTTAGCAAACCGACAACTTCTGTTCAACCACCTGTAGTAACTCCTGTTTAAGTGGACAGCACACCCAAATGACAAATTCTTTGATTAGTTTATAAGAAACACCATGTGCCAAGTGAAAACACAGTGTTCGAAGAGAGGATATGCTGCTGCAATAACAGCTAATGTCTCACAGAGGTTACAAAATGGAATATTTTTCTAGAGCAATCTGCGATCTGAGAAGACGTCATAGAATCACTCCACTCTCACCAACTGCAGACATGAATGAATAATTCTATCCATAGAGTAAAACCCTGGCACACTTTGGCATTTTAAATTGACTGGTACGCTGAGTTATGGCACTGCCTGTGATGAAATAACTTTGTAGGCAAGAGCCCCAAGATAGAAATAAATTGGCTACTGTCCATCTGTCTTCACTGACTTTCAAAAAACTTCTCCCTTGACACTAAGAGTGACAAATAGGTACCAACCTGTTTTCAGACTCATTGGTAAATTATACTACCTAATCCGAAATAGGAAACAGGAAACTGATAGATGCCTGGAAGGTTGTCTAACTTCACTATATTCACATTTTTAAAGCTATTTTGGCTACTTCTCAGTTACAATTATAAAAGAACTAGTGGAGAGGAGGGCCATGAAGATGATTAGAGGGCTGGAGAAACTCTGCTATGAAGACAGGCTGAGGGAGCTGGGGTTATTCAGCTTGGAGAAGAGAAGGCTCTGGGGTGACCTCATAGCAGCCTTCCAACCCATGAAAGGGGCCTACAGGAAAGCTGGAGAAGGGCTTTTTACAAGGGCCTGTAGTGATAGGTCAAGGGGCAATGGCCTGAAACTGCAAGAGGGTAAATTTAGAGGGTAGATTCTTCACCATGAGAGTGGTGAAGCAATGGAACAGGTTGCCCAAGGAGGCTGTGGATGCCCCATCCCTGGAAGCGTTCCAGGCCAGGCTGGATGGGGCTTTGAGCAACCTGGTCTATCGGGAGAGAGGTGTCCCTGCCCACAGCCGGGGGGTTGGAACTACACGATCTTCAAGGTCCCTTTCAACCTTAACCATTCTGTGATTCTATGATTCTATGGACACGCTAGTAGGCTGATGCAGCTGCACCTACACTGCTCTCCTGGCAGTCCCGGGGCAGGCATGAGGCCAAATTAACTACCTGTTCCTAGTTACTTACCAGGAGCATCCACCTGGAGCTAGCTGCAGGAAAATCCTGCTGGTATTCCCAGGGCAAAAGCTTCAGATGTGTCCATTGTTTATGACAAGAGAACAAAACTCTTCTATTTGCTGGATTGGGACTTGGTGTTCTTTGCCACCTCCAGCCAGGTTAACGTCAGGCAGGGTACATACATTATTCAGGGTCCTTCAGGCCTTAGAATAACCAAGATACTGTCACTTTAGGCTCTGTACAAATCCCACCCAAGCCCCCACTGGCAGAGAAGACCTATTGCTAAGTCTTGTCACCAGCCCAGACCCAAGCATGTCATCAGAGCCACCGCGCTCCTGAGCCAGGCAGCTCAATCAGCAACGGGTTCCGAGAAGTCCAGAGCCCGCACTTCAGTTTTACCATCTGCAGCAGAAGTATACATCATACCTAGCTATCGATGGCGCAGGCACACTGAAGCATTAATTAGAGTTCATACAGCACTTTGAAAAATATACAATGGTAGTTGGACTCTTAAAAAAGAACTGCATACTGTAAAAGGCGAAAAGACTACAAGAACAATTACCCTCTCTTGTTTTTCTGTACTTGAGACACACTTCTACTACCCATGGTTGAACTTGATCTGTGACGTACAATTCTGATGTATTGTACAAACCCATAAGTGTAGCCCCTAAAGCAAAATGAGGATGACTAAATGAAGAGGAAGTACATACTATCAAGGAAGGATTCTAAAATTGATGAAAAGGCCATCATTTTGTCCTGATATTAGCAGGACCTCAACTAAAGATGTTGATGCTATAGCTGATCTATGTAGCTGCTTCTGATTTACTACAGATGATTCTTTCCCTTTGTGATCTGCTGTCTGAAAATGTTATACACTAACAATACCTGCCTCATTTTTGAATGCTGAAAAAGGGAACAGCAGAGCAAAATACCACTAAATGCATGATGCCTTGAATTCCTGACTCTAAAGTATACAATTCTCAAAGGGCTGTTTTAAGAAAATATTTACTTTTTGGTTGTTATGGTGATCGTCTTTTCACAGCAGTTAATAAAAATAGGAATGGCTAAAAATAAAAATCCAAAGGAACCTAAGGCACTAAAAAAGGAATATGGCATGCAGATTTGTCGGCTTCAGAATAAATCTGCATATAGTGTCCTGCAGCAGCACGTTTTACAAAGGGAATTAAAGCCATGAAATTAACATTTTAATGAAGTAGAGAGACCATTGACGTCAGGACTACTCACTGATTGTTGCTTCCAGGTGGCCTAATGAGATGAAAATGAAGTTTATATCTTCAGCTAGTCTAAGCCAGGCTTGTTTTGTGACTGTGATTGAATTTAAATGAGAAGATACTGCTGTGTGCAAACATGTCTATGCTGGTAAGTAGCCTTATCAAATCTGGGCACAATAAATGCTCGATTTTAAATATTTTAGGTTAAGAAAAGGGATTTCAGTCTTCCTTTCACAATTCAACATAAATGCAAAGCCAAAGTTTTATCATTAATTATACAGCATGCCACAGCTTTTGTGCTGGTTGCTCCAGGAATTCCCATATAAAATTTTTTATTGCCAGAGGTGCTCGTTTATCTATCAAGATACAGAAAACGTTCTGGATTACAAAGGTGAAGTAGGAAACTGTAAATCCAATGTAGCCTGCAGATAAACCTCAGTGTGACGTTTTGGCACTAGAAGCACGTCAGACATCAAGGTGCAGTGATGGAAATGCGAGACCACCACAGACCGTGAAACACAATACACAATAAACAAGAAACTGCAACACATCATAAATTCCATGTTCCTAAATGCCACTGAGAGAGCTGCATTTCATTTTCTGTCTTCACTACAGTGAACAGACATGTATAAATATTCTTCATTACTCCTTCTTAGAGGAATGAATCAATGTTGGTTTTGCTTTAAATACCATAATCCTACCTAGAGAACAGGACAACCATCATGGCTGGGCATGCACTCAGAATTCCCGTGAAGTCCTGTGAATAAGCTTAGTACCGTTTCACTTTCTACCCCCTGTTACAATATCAAAAAAGAAATTAAAAAAATCCAAAGCCAGGCTCAGCTCATAACTGCATACGTATTATTTAAGTCTAATTCTCACTTCATTCCTGGGTTCAGACATCTGTGAAGTAGTCTTCAACAGCCCTAATTTCTCACTTCATAAGATGTCCTGACATACAATCTGCTGCTGTTGTAACTGATCAGCACTAGAGACTGGAGCAGGGCTGGAGAAATACAGAAAATAACTTGACTGGCCCTCCAACTCAGCTCTTCCGAGTCTGTAATCTAGAGCTAAAGAACAGCAATGAGGGGATTTCTTTTAGATACTCTCTATTTTGTCCACTATAATATACATAGCTTTTAGTTCATAACAACAAAAAAGCCCATTAACAGCTCTTTGTTCTTGTCAAGATGTGAAAATTTCACAGGAAACCACTGCTATGGAAAACCCCTTATTTCTCTGCAACACGTGCTACAAATATTTACTACTTTTAGCAAACTGCTTGTAAGCCTTTTATAGACATCAGCTTTCCATGCAAGAAGGATCTCTGGATATAATAACTATATTTGCATTCTCTTCCCCCCCCGCCTCCTTGTTCCAGGGCTGTTGCAGATAGATTCCATTTGAGGATTGAGTAACTAGGTTTAAAGAATATCCCTGCTGGTAATGTAACAGCAATCCCATCCCATGACCTCTCCACAGCATGGTCAAGTGATCTTCCTGGCTGCCAAGGTAGAGAACACGAGAAATCTCTTCCTGTTTGAGATCCTACTAGGTACAAGGCACAGAGAAATTGCTTGCAAGGACCTCACGAAACACGCACTGTGCCCTGCCACAGGAACTCAGATGGAAGGAAAGTGACTGCTGGAAGCAGAAGGAACACCTGGCAGATCTGAAACGCTCTTGTGTCATCAGCGGAACGACCCATGTTGTCACGGGCAAATAAACACATCTGAGGTCATGACTGCTCTCTGGCCCCTGGCACCACCTTGAAGATACCTCCTTCTGATCCCCACCGCCAAAGGAGTGATTTCGCTGTCTCCTGCCCTGCCCTGGGCACTCCCTTTGCTCCCCCCGATCCTGCAGCGAGCCCTTTCAGTGCACGGAGCCAGCAGAAGCCAATCCTGCCGACCAGCCATGCTGGAACTGGGGCTGCTGGGGACCCTGGATGCCCGAGTATCGATGGAGGTGGGACACAGGCATTCTCACTGCTGGCTTGCGGAGTCAAGAATGCTCGTCAGGCTGGTGCCTTCTTATTAGAAACCTCTTCCTTCAGCCACCAAAGAGGATAAGCACCCTCCACCTCCCCCACCCATTTAAGATGTGGGTGCAGGCTTGTCGTCTTCTCGTGGCAGATGACCCAACCTGCAGCTCACATCTGCTGTGTTGGTAAGATGCAAAAACAAGATTACACAGAACACAGCGTCCTCCTGTAATTCGTACAAATTCTGGGCCAAGGGTTGGAACATTTTTTCTTCATTATTCTACCGTTGCCTCGAGTAGCATTTTCCTCTGTTAGCTGCTATTGCCTAGAACAGCATCTGGAACAAGTTAGGTAGCCAGAGGAGAGTAACAGACATGAGCTCAGTGTGTTCCCAAGACCTGATTTTCAGAGATACAACACACCTGCAGCCTTCAGGAAATTCACGACAGAGTTGATGGGCTCAGAGCTATCTGAAAAAAAATCAAACCCACGCTGATTAAACCCACTCAGGAAGCATGTCACTGCTTTCCACACACCAGCTAAATGCTCTGGAGGTTCATGAACATTTGCTCCAAGTATGGATTGCAGCATTTCAGCCTGGGAGGTGACAAAGACATGAATAACCTCAGCAAGATCCACATCCGAGAAGGATGTTCACAAATTCCTGGCTAGCAATTCATGGAAAAAACAAAGGCATGGAACCACAGCTGTTCCTTTTCTGAAATGGTGAAGGACCCAAGAGGACCTCCAAGCTACAAACTCCAAGAGAAGCGAGCGGCACACCCTCCTACCTCTCTCCAGAGGTGTAGGCACTTATTCCGTTCCTGCAGACAAATTCTCTGCCATTCAGACCCAAATTTCTACACCTCTGAGAAAACCCAAATGTGTCTTGATTACAGAACAGGTACCTGCCTCACATGCTTTATCACAAACATCTCCACTGTAGGTGAGAAGAAAATAGTAATGTTGTACCCATGTTCTGATAAAACAGCGGGGTTTGGCACTTTTTAATCCCTGCCTCAGTGGCCTTACGCATTCATTTATCTAGAGCAGTCACAGCTTCAGCAGATTCCCCAAATTAAAATCTTTCAGGGATGAAGAAAACCATACAAAGTATCACCCTCTGCCATCAGTCAAGGCTCAGCTCTGACACCTTCACACACACAAAATTCTCCCTGTTGTCCAGAGGAGATACTCGAGAACGGGTGCAATGCTTTAAGGGAAGAACAGAACGAAGACTGGGCTATGCTGTTGCCTCCAGTTGCGCATAACCCTCAACTCCTGGATAGCTGAATTTTGCAGAGCCCATCTTTAAAAAAGAAAAAAAACAAGTGGAATAGCTCCCTAGGTTTTCCATTTCTCTAGCATAAAAAAAGTGCTAGAATTGGCTTCAATTTATAATTTTGATTTTTAGGGGGGTTTGTTGTTTCTTGTTTCTTGTTTTCCAAAATGAGATTCTGTGTTTCAGTACAGCAATTTCTACACCCAGCTCTTTCCTGATGACCTTTATTGATGAGGAACTGATAAGACATGTACCTTCCTTATTACAGTGTAAGATGCTTAAAGCTACTTTTACGACATATTAAGCTGATACTGTCTTGGGTAAACAGCATGTTCCAAGCTTTCAGTACTTCTCAATTTCAAAAAAAGAATTTCTACTGATGTTTAATACATATATTTGTAAACTGACAGATCAAACAGTGCTAATGCTTGATGCAACATAATTACCTCTTACAGAAAACGCTGTTGAAAAGAAGTAAACACATTAGAAAAAAAAAACAAAATGAAAAAACTCCACAATACATCAAGTACTGCACCCAAGACAAAACCCCTGCTTTGCCTAGTCCTTCAGTCTTGCTTCCCTGAATTTATACTGCTTTACAAATGGCAAAGTGCTTGACCAAAGAATTAACTGCAGAGACAGAAGCAGTAACTCTTGAATCCCACCTAGGGTTGTTTATAAGGAACCATGTGAGGCATGTACCTATTCAGCAATAAAACTCTGAGTAAACATCCCTGAAAGAATCTGTTTCGGCCAAAGAAAAAGATTCACAACCAAAGGGGCATGAAAACAACAACCCTGAACGAGATGCAGGGACCCTCCTCTGCGACTTTTGTTACAGCTACGGAAAAATATTTATAAATGGTGCTTAACGCATCTTCTCAAAACAAGGTTGTAGTTTGTATGCTCAATATTTAGAATTCAAATTTTTCTGAGGAGACAGGAGAACTATTTTCTCCGTACACAATGTGTACAGAAAACATGCATGCTTAAGCCTGTCTAATTATCTTCTCCGCCTTTGTGAAACGCATCTAGAATTTCCATCCTGAATTACACACAGGATTCTTTATTAGAAATGATGTGACTCACCCATGTAAATGCAATCTGCCAAGAACTGCTCACTGTAGTCAACTGCATGGCAGGCACATCACTGGCAACGCTGCACATGAATTACCTCAATCCCTCCTCTCCCACCCAACACTCTGATCTCCAAAGTGTTAAAGCTCAAACATGTTTCATGCCACATTTTGGGAATACTCCCACCGCGTGCAAAATGAGCAGAACTCTGTATGAAAACAATTTTCTTTTAGGAAGGGTTCCTATCTTTTTGCATGCTTATCACACCTTCGCTATGTCTGGCAGATACGAATCAAATATGTTGGTCCTGGCTGGGACCTGCAGAAGGTTATCACTATGCAATTCATTGCAAAACCTTCCAGTTTTATGGATGAATCTCAAAATAACCCAGTGGGTTCCAGGGAGGTTCTTACTAGGACAGAGGACATGATTTGTCTTTAAAACCGCTCAGGCTGGTTGCTGAAAACTTTGGTTCACATTTTCAAACGGTTTCTGCAGTGTTTCACTGCCTGCTTCAGATAATTAAATCTACATGCGGTACATCCACTTTTTTTCTGTTGCTTAACTAATCAACAGTTTAAGGATGTCCTATTCAAGCAGAACTTGAGTTTGTACTTTTCAGTTTAAGTGGAAACACAGTCGCACAACTAAATGATCACATCTTGTTTCATGCACAGAATTGCAATTAAATGCTAACCTCGTACATTTAGAGATTAAATCAACCAAGCTTTCACACAAGTTATCTCTATATTCCACTCCAAAATAGAAAGGAAAGAGGCTATTTGGGGAAAAAAAAACCCAAACACAAAAAACCTGCAAACATTCTGAAACGAAGATGATGGAGTTTTATTTGCTAAGTTCAAAGTCTGCATTCCTTAACCACATTATAGCCCTGAGTGTCCTGTGTGTGAAACAGACCCCAACCCAGCTACTACAGAAAAAGATGGCTGATTTTGGTTCAGAGGGAAAAGCAGTGACAAATATAATCTACTTTGGTATTATGGAAATATTTTTTCCATGTACCAAAACCTACTAAGTTAGCCTAAAAAAGAATGCAACTTGAATTTTTAAATTTTACTATTAAAAACATGAACTCCTAATCTGGAAAGCTTTGAAAACGTTATGTAGCTATATCTGTTTCTCTCCATGTCTTAAAAAAGCAAGTTGAAGCTTTTTATTCCTGTAGTTTCTGAGTAAAAAATGCTTCAATTTGGACAAAAAGTGACTACTGACAGCTCTCTATTAAACGTGCAAAATACATTCAGAGAAAAGGCACAATAAAACAAAAATCAAGCCTTTTTTTTTTTTTTAGTTGACAGGGTAACTAATAAAAATATATTGTGTTTCAACATGTTTGAAAGAAAGAAGATGCCTGCAGAAGATGAATTACAGAAAGAATGCTGTTTGGGTTTCATATAAATTGTTTTATTTTTATTTTCAGAAACCTAATGTACTAACCACCCCCAAAATCAGATGTGCGTGGCTTGCCCTGTGCTTTTGTGCAGTCCCTTGACCACTAATGAAATTGCTAGATCAGGATCCAAAAATTTAAAGAATCCCCTTTAACCCCTTGTACCTGTTTATCCACATGCGCAGTCACCAGCGCCTTGAGTAGTTTACAAGCCCTCTGTGGATGCTTATTAATTTTCCCTGTGTCAGTTATATCTTTCATTTCTCCTTACTTCCTGCAATCCACAAACCATGTTCCATGCAAGTAGAGGAAGCCACAAAGTGATTGCTGAGACTGTAAGTGAATAAGAGAAGCCCCACATTACACAGGAGAACATTATATACCATGTTCTTCTCTCCTCACGGATGCTATTTGATTTTTCTCGGCCACACGATTACTGAGTGAGGAATACAGATCTCATGCTACTTTTTCGTTTACACACTCTGCCACTGTAATAGGTAAGGTGAGTGTGTATCTATAAAACCAATTGGGAAAATACATCTGCCTACACTGACCTACAGAGTTTGCTGCAACCCCACCTATCTTTAGTGCTCTAATTTTTAAAACCAGTACTAAAGCTTATTTTGATATATTTGGCTTAGCTCGTGATTAAAATTATTAACTCTAATATTTACCAAAAAAGACTCCTAAATCTTTGTTTTTAAAAAATCTGGCAGTGATGCTAGGAAAACCTTAGCTTTTGAACAGTTCTGAAACGCAAAGATTTTTTTAAAAAACCCCACCCTACTTTTTAAGTTGCGTCTCACAGACGCTCAGGCCTCACTAAGAAGTGTTTATATAACATTTCCAAGCTATCCTATGCTAATATACAGACCCTGAATTTTATTAACAGAATTTAGCGTGATCAAAATCCCAGGAGGATATGCTGACACTGCTCTCCCTCCAGCTGATCTTCTCCATTTGAAACGTGCTCCAGTCCATAAACAGGAAAAACTACTAAAAAGCCGACAGCATCATATGCTGCAGACACAGGCATCCTTACAAATGAGCAGTTTACAATATCAGCAGCTGTACCGGGGAAAAAAAAACAACCAATAAGCAGCTAAAACAAAGCGGAACATTTCATAACAAGACTTCAAAAAAAAATCCTTAACAAATGAAACAGGTTTTGGCTGAGGAGTTGAAGCTTGTTACAAATATCCATACCCAAAAGCATCTCATATTCCAGATGCCGAAACAAAGATAACACAGAAAGACAGATGTCACTCTGGAGATGGTTCTGCATGTAAAAATGTCCATTTACATCTACTAAAACACAACAGCGGGTGTGCAGGAGGCGGAATCCTTCTGCCAAATGGACAGAGGAGAAAAAGAATTTCAATATGGGACGTGTCCAGAGACAGAGGTCAGAGAGAACAGAAAGGAGAAAAGGTCACATTCAAGCTTTTAATAGGCAATAACATTTTCTGGAGGATATAATTCCAAAACTATTTGGCAAAACTTCAGGACATCCATCAGCACACACAAAATGAGGGTCAGTTGGCTATTCTGTGAAATATTGAGCATTTTATGAGTCATAAATTTAATAAAATGTGGATGTGCTAAATTTAATCCACTCCCAAGTCACACCCTTTTTTGGTAACCTCTGTCCATGATATTCTTCAATGCATCAATAATGGGAACTCTCCAAAAAAACTAAACTCAAAGGAATTAAGACTGAATAAAAACAGACAATACATGAATACTGAAGTCCCATTTAAGGTAACGAAAGAATAGGGAAAAAACTCCAGACACACACACAGAAAAAAAAAGTAGATATTTTGTCTCTGCTAGAGTTGTAATTAGTGATGGGAGAACCAACATTTCACAACACTCCCAGAGTTAAAGGATCAGGATCTTGTGAACAGTTTTACTAGCCTCTGATAGACATTTCACAGCTATTATGCTGAAAAATCTCAATTATTAAGCTGAGCCATCCCCCCATGCAATCGCTACATGACACTACAGGGCTGCAGAATCACAGAATGACAGAATGTCAGGGGTTGGAAGGGACTTCTAGAGATCATCTAGTCCAGCCCCCCCGCCAGAGCAGGATCACCTACAGTAGGTCACACAGGAACGCATCCAGGTGGGTTTTGAACGTCTCCAAAGAAGGAGACTCCACAACCTCTCCGGGCAGCCTGTGCCAGTGCTCCGTTACCCTCACATTGAAAAGGTTTTTTTCTAATGTTTTTGTGGAACCTTCTGTGCTCCAGAATGTGTCCCTCCAGCCTGCCTGCCCATGATCTCACTGCCACGGCTCGCAAAAGTGAATTTTGCCAGACACAGATTTGCAACACGTACAAATCTATGTCCCTCTCTGTAGCAAACCTGCAATGATGTACACAGCAGACTCAGAGCATTTACTTCTTCAAGTCATTCCTGGATGGGCTGGTTATTTCCACAATTTGTTTCTTGTGCCTCTCTCTCTGACGCAGCTGCTGAAGCAGTTTGGATATCAGTTATGTTCCTTTCAAAGACCCTTACGGCTACTCTGCGACGCCTCCTGAAATCCCATCCTTTGCTAGGACTTTGTTTAAACTCTCAACCACAATTTCAACAGAGAGTGCTCTATTGCCTGAAGTCTTCACAGGGAGAACGGAAGACATGCTTTTACCCCATCCCTCTGCAGTGTTTTGTTTGATGTCCCTTGTCTTTTTATTGACTGTAAACTCTTTGGTTCAGCATTTAAAATTACAGTGGAACAGAGGAAGAACAACCGTCCTATTAAAAAACCCAGAACAATCTCCCCGCAAATGGGCCGGACTTCATATGAATTACTGAGAGGTGGACACTCAGCCATGATTTCCAGAGGGCCTCACAGATATGCTCTATTACGGTTTTAAATCGCTCCTGGAAGAAAGTCAGTAGTGGTAAAGGGAAAATCGGTAGATCCCAGTAATTTTACTACCTACAAATTAGCGTTAGTCACGAAGAAAAAGCTAGGTGGAGTGGGAGATCAGGGCAAACAAGACCTAATTCAAGAAACCACCAAATAGAAGCTTTAACTCAACCAAACGCTTATATATTCCCTTTTCAGGAAGACAAGAGAAAGAAAGGGGGATGGAAGGCTAAACAGAACTGAAACTGGCCAAAAGACAGGTTCCCAAACAAAGTCTCCTGTAAGAAACTGTATCAAAACCTCTGACGGATTAATGGACCTTTAAAGACATTGTTTTAAGGAAACTCTTCTTTGTCTGAAGCTTTGAATTTCAAGCTCCAGCCAAGAAAGTAAAACAAAAAACCAACTAACCAAAAGGTTTTTTTTTTAAATTCAAAGGAAAAGAAAGGGTATCACTATTTTACAAGGATGAGTTAAGCCTCTCTTTTGTTGTCTTTCAAAAAAACCCCATATTTGTTTCTATATTCACTTTTTTGACATCTGACTGCGTATTTTCTCGGGAGTTTCAATTAATCAGATGTTCTCGGAGTAGCTACAGCGGTCAGCACAAAATGAACTGATTTCTTAAATTTCCAGAACAACGGCCACCACAGGTGAAAGATTTTGTATTACAAATACAAACAGTTACTCTTCAAATATTAAAAAAACAATCTTCTGTAAATACTTCTGCTCAGTTCAACTCTTGGGAGGCTCCAGAAGAAAGGCACTTGCTCCTAAGACCATGCCTGCAGACAGGTGGGCTTCCAACCCGCCTCTAAAGTTGGCTGCGCCCAGAGGTTCAGCTTTTACAGCTCCTTTTAAAATGCTCACGTGTCAAATTGCCATTATGCAAGCTCTTGCATAAACACCACTAAAACTGCAACTGCTGGTGAGGCTACCAAACAATCGCATAAAAGTACAGAAAGTTATTTTGTTTCTAAGGGGTTTTGTTTGTTTATTTGTCTGGG
Source organism: Trogon surrucura (assembly GCA_020746105.1). NCBI lineage: Eukaryota > Metazoa > Chordata > Aves > Trogoniformes > Trogonidae > Trogon > Trogon surrucura. Next base: position 109,152,225 of record CM036618.1, read on the forward strand.
GCGAGGAGGCTATTCGATCATTTTAGAAGGATCCTGTCTCGCATGAAGTACAGTAGGCCGTAAACCATGTCGCGATTTTATCTAAACCATTTCTTCATTATGGTCATTACAACACACAAGCCACTGCTGACTTATTAAATTCAAGTTAAGTAGTTTTAAATACATGGCAACAGCCAAATTTAGTGGAACATTTAGTTTCTTTTGTTCTGACTTCTGTTGTTCAAAGAGCAAACCAGGAATTAAATCATACAGTATCCGCACTATTTGTATATGAAAGAGCATACATAAGACAAAAACAAGTGAGGAAGCTCTACAAATGCTGGCAAATACCCTTTCTCTTTTAGTACTCCCAACACATTCATTTTCAAGGAGACTAATCTGGAAATGGAGACTATCAGTATTTTACTGAATTTGTTTTATACCAAGCATACTGCTTTTGTTCAGCTATAAAAAAAAAAACCACATCCCAGGAAAAAACATAAAAGATACTTTAAAAACAAAATATTTAACTGTTCCTTGTCGTGTCAACAAGACACAAGCAATTTAAGACCAGCGATGTCTGAGATTTAATACTCAAGCTGACTTCTAATGAACTCATGTTTTTTCCTCAATCAAGAGAAACAAATCAGTAAATTCTTTGCAACTTCTGCCCATACACAGGAGGAGACAGCAAATAGCAGATTTCAGATGCTGGTCAACTGGAGCAAGAAAGAACACTCTCCCAGAAAATGGCCAATGTGCCACATTTACCAATTTATAGGAACGGGCTGCCCAGGGAGGTTGTGGAGTCTCCTCTGGAGACATTCAGAACCCTCCTGGATGTGTTCCTGTGTGACCTACTGTAGGTGATCCTGCTCTGGCAGGGGGTTGGACTAGATGATCTTTCGAGGTCCCTTCCAACCCCTGACATTCTGTGATCCTGTGATTTTGTAGCCCCGCGAATGCAGGAGTGCAAGCAGGAGGTTTTGCAGAAACCTGGACTCATCAGGTATCCACATATCACGAAAAGGTTCGATACCCAGTGGTCTTTTCAGGTGTATCAAACCGAGTCTATTTACATCTGTAAGAATCATTTTCTGTTGCCAACTGCTCTGATTGCCCTACTGCATTATGTTAAGCTGTGGCACTTGAGGTGGCGTTGTCGATCGCCATCAAAATAAAACACCTTCATCCACCTTCCTCGCTCTCTGGCTTTGGCACCGCAGGCTTGCTCCTTCCCCCTCACGACCACTGTGATGACACAAGGATTTGCAGGCCAGATGGTGAATCATATAAGAAAAATTCTCCCGTTGAAAAACAATCCCTTTCCTGTATTTTTTCCCCGGTGGCAGCTGCTGGTTTATATGCACATAAAACTACGTGGTCGGTTACAAAGCTTTTGGGTGGATTAATAATCCCCCCACCCCGTCCCCTCCACCTCAGTTGTGCAACTTGTTGAGAAGCAAAGCAACTTAAAAACTGACCTCCTCCCCGTTTATTTTTTACTAAAGTTCAGCCAGGGAATGAAAACCTGAACTTGCAAGTTCAAACCCAAACATTCTAGTTAAAAGAAGTGCAAATACTTGACTGAATGTACAGCAGCAAGGCTGTACGTATTTCAAGAGAGCTGAACTAATTCACCCCAGCGAAGGATCCTGCAAGAGCAGGCAGGCAGAAAAGCAGTAGAACCTCACTGAAGTCTGCGAGAGCTGCATTCATCTTGTAAGGAGGCAAAATAACTTTACCCATAAAGGATAAGACGTTATTAGTAACGGCATTCTTTGCATTCTTTTCGCGAAAAGACGTTTTGCGTTGCGAGATGATAGCCTAACAAACTAGCCTTAGATGGTTGGATGGAGTCTGCATAGTGCAATGCCAACATATCACGCGTTCTCCTGATGAAGCAAAAAAATCAAAGAAGGACAAGCTGTCCAGTCGGGATTGCGTTATTTGGTCTAAAAATAAAGTTTCTGAATACCAATTTTCTGCTAGTATGAAGTAAATCAGATGACAACAGTCAATTTCTTTTACTATAAAGCAGGCTTAGTACCTCCACATTACAATTTCCCAGCTCTTTCATTACAAGACTTTACTGTAATTGCTATGTACAATGTCAAGTTTAAACCACTTGGACTGAAGTGGTTTAAATTTCCAGGCTCTTTCAGCCTCAGATTGATATTTTCTGAAGGAGAGAAGGGGCACCACAATCTCAGCTAAAGCAATTCAGCTGTATCAAAGACTGAGGCCATGGAAAAAATGTTTTCGTTACTTAAAAAGTCGAAAGAAAATTTCAGATGGTTTCTTCTCTGGAGAGGACTAGCATCCCCAAGCCTGGAACTGGGACTCAAAGTTTGGCAGGAGATGGCATTTGTGTCAGTAATGTGCCTTTTGCCAACTTCCATGAAAACATCCCAAATTTGGCCAACAACTACGAGCCTTTGAAGAATCTTAATTTTGCACATGTTCAGCAAACATTTTATGAAGCTTACAGCTCAAATTTAAGAAGAATCTGTCTTTACTGAGTATTCCCAACTTCTAGCCTTCAGCTCATGCACCACTCCCCACGAGTAAAAGACCACGCTACAGCCCTTTGCCGCTCCTGCGTGTGACCACCCATGCAGCATGGGGAAGGAAGCAGTCTGATTCAAAAGCAAAAGGGACAACTATTTAACAGCTCTGGGAGGGAATTTGGCAACCAAAGCAGAAACCCAGCCTGGGGAGGGATGGCGGCAGTATCTGTTGCGTGATCGGCTGTTGATTTAGTGTTTAAAAACATTTAGAATAACATAAAACACATGAGTAGTAAAGAACATTAGGTTGTAAAGTTCAATACTCAGATGTAGGAAAATATCAGATCTAAGGGTTTCTCTGCCTATATAATGGATATTATCTTTAGTTCCACGATGATATACTACTTTGCCCCAGGACCCGAACTTGCAGTGAATCAGGGTTGTGTAACAACAAGAGAGTGCAGGCGTTTTGCTTCAATTGCTGCAGGACCAGAAAGGTCTGGAACAAACAAAACAGAGGGAGGGGGAAGGAAACAGGACAAGTTCAACTTCAGGCAGTTGGGTCTCAAACCAATCTTCACGCTAAGTATGTTAAACTGTATGCTATTTCTGCCTATTTCATAAACAGACTTTAATTTGTCGTCTTCTGGTTTGACTGACTGGAAGTTCCTCGGGTTACTTTTACAGCGTTGCTGAGCATCCCCAGCTGCAAGCTGCACAGAAAGCGCCACGACTGAAAAATAAGCCCATAGGTGTCTAAAAGCAGGCAGCAGACCTGACCTTAGTCCTGCTGTGCTTCAATTTCCCACATATATGAGATAAATACAGACACAGTGAAAATAAATCCCTCTGAGATCAGGAAACACTCTAGTACTAGAGCAGTAAGCAACAGAGATGCTTATATGGAAATTCTGTTTTCAGAGAAGAGCTTGAATAGTGCTGCACATAAGCCCTGGGGCCACACACTGAACATGAGGAGAAAACAAAATATTTAGAAGTTGCTCCTTCAGTGAGTGCTCAATGAGGCAGAGGACGTCTCTGTGGGAAGAATGGCATGCAATCATTTAGCTAAAGACCAGATCATCTCTTATACACATGTAAGAAAGCCAAATTAAGATTCCACAAACAGCTTTGTGATGTTTGCTGACTTCTGAGTGTCAGACTTTCCAAGCATTATACTGTTTTTTCCTCCTTCTCTTTTCAACTTTGCTTTCATTGTTGGTTTCATCCAAATGAAATAACCATTCCCCCAACAAACGGGACAAAATAGTCCTTTAAGATTTAATGATACTGGACACCGAAAGCTGATACAGAAATCTGGCCTCACCCTTAAAGAATACATTAGGCCTTCAAATATCCAGTTTAACATCAGCTTTTAAATTCAAAGCCCAAACCTGATCAGCGAAGGAAGACTCAAATTTTATAATTTCAATGACCAAGTCTTAGAGCTTTCCATTTATGAAAACAGTGCCCATTAGCAGCCGTAAAGCTAATTCACTATGATTTTTCTTATTCTGTTTCTCAGACATTTACAAAGCAAAATTATTCATTCTTTTTAAATTTGAATCCCACGTGAAAGTTGTAGACCTGGAAACAAACTAAGGAAAAAAATTAGGATTTTAGCATTTTGACTTGTAGTTCAAGTATTAAAGCCTCGTCTATAAACTTTGCACATGAAAACTGTTTGCAATAGGAGCATACTTTTATTTTGGGCATTATAAAACAAACTGAGTTGATGCCTCTGTTTTTTTAAAAAATTATCTCTAACCTAAACGCTTGTTCTCAGCCTTTCCAAAGATATTCGAACCTTTGCAATACACAACACTCTATAACACAGAGGTAAGAGATTGCACCCTGCACGCCTCTCGTGGTACATTTACTGCAGATTAAGGGCTCCTGTCTTATAGGAAGCTGAGTGGTGGCTCAACTGATCAAATTCCACAACACATTAGAAAGAAGAAATGGGACTGAATTTGCAGCTCTAAGGTGAACCCTCTGTCACGACAAACTATTTGACAGACACTGATCTAAATGCTTTGGGATTTGTATTTCAAAATTGAATAGCCATATGCTTACCACTGAAACATGCCAGAGGCATCTGTTCTTTAACAGTTTTTGAAGTTTGTTTACTAGTGCATATTAATACATATTTAATAATTCCTTTAATACCCTCCCCCCTCCCTCCCAAAGACCAACAGCTCCAAGAGAGTTTCAAAAGCTCTACACATAATCTGTGTCTGAACTTCTTATATACCCATGGACAATTCTGAAATGAAGTAATACGAGCATCATAAATAAACCACGCACAAAGAGTCGGAAAAAGCACTGCCATCTACCAAGCAGACTGCAGCAGAAGGCTAAAGATATATCTGTCTTCTTTTTGAACTTCCCCCTCCTCCTCAGTTTTTCTTCTACACTTAGTCACGACAAGTGAGTTCCCTGTCTCCTAGATAACAGGATACCTCTCGGCTTAAGTCATGACAGAGCTGTTCCCCCCCAAAGAAGCACCAAAGCCTGTGCTTTGAGCATCCCCACCTCCGCCAGGCCAGTCCACACCCAACACCCTTAACTTGCCTGGTGGGAAGCATCGCTTTTCATTATTTCCATGACATTTTGGAAATAAAGTAGTCCTTACACAATCTTGGCATTAACTGCACCTGCTTACCACACTGATTGCTTTACCACACTAGTCCTTCTAATCATTAAAAGTGGACATGACACTCATCCAAGAATTAAACTAGCTTTTAAAAGGCTAGCTTGTCCGATTGTTTTTAGACAAGACGATACCTATGAAGACCACGTTTTTACTGTGAATAAAGCATACATTAAAATACCTACTCAGGAAAAGACATTTTGAGAAGAAAGGCTCTATTTCAATTGTGAATTTCCTGCTTTGTTCTACTCAAATGCAAACCAGTGTTGTTGCTTATTATATTGCCCCTTTCAATGTTGCTTAATTTACATAAAAATTAACTAGACTCTTCTTTTGCATGCATCAAGTATTCATCATTAGCTATCTATGTATATTTAATGTATTTCCATGTCATCACGCATTGCTAGATAATTAGTCCCTGGAACTCTTACTGTGTTTCAAACGGTGAAACATAAGAAGATCTTATTTAACATCAAGTTTCCATTCAACAGATGAGTAGCAATTTCCCACTCATCTTCACCTCTTCTGTGTTTTGAAGCTTTTTTTTCAGATGTTTTACACTTCAAGGGGAAGCAATTTCAGTTACTGAAGAGACACCTCATATGCATCCAGCCCAATCAAGTTAAACGAGCATTCAAACACAGACAGCCAAACTTTGACTTTCCCACACCTTCTTCATATTGGCTTTTCTCAAAGTCGTAGTGTACACCCCAACATACTGACATACAAGACGGTCACGCAGAGGAAGTGTCACTGAGATTTAGAATAAACTAGCTATTTGATACACCTACATATCTATTTGAAATACCAGGACTTTAAATATCCTTTTACGTAATCATTAAGCAATTTTTTGTCTTGTGAAATGACATGTCCAACCAGCTTTCTAATACAGTCAATATGAAATTTTCTACCAACTTCAACAAGTGAGAGGTTCTTTAGACTCGATTTCATCTATGGTTAACAAGACGACTAACTCTTGTTTGTTTGCCAGTGGCAGCTTAATCATTCTTTCTTTCCAAACCTGATATTACAGCCATTTATTTTCAAAACCAGACAAAACTTCATGGAAAAGCTCCAGCTGGACACCTTACCCCAGGTCCCTGCGCTCCGCCCAACACACTGTTCAAGGTTCTGGTACAGACTTCCTGCCCCTCACTGGGTTGTGTTCACACATCCTCTGGGAGCTTGACTCAACATGGATCTGCCTTCAAACCCGAGAGATACAATCATTCAAGCACATAACCCACTCGAAGCAAACTCCTCTGAGAGCGACCAGCTGGCCGGCTGTCATCCAGAACGCAAGTTTGGCAGGGGGGACCTTATTATTCACAACTGTTTATAAAGCCGAGAGCAGCAACCCAAAGCTGCCTCTACTGTGTAACTTCCACCAGCCTCTGTCAGTAAACAAAGGGAAACTACTGAACTCAGCCAACCTCACTCATGTCCCTGCTAACTGAATTTCGCTCAAAATGTCATATATGGGGTGCGTTGTTTCTACTGAACAAAATACAGGAACCAGACACTTCTCAGTAATGTTGAGCTGGAAATGGTACTATCACAAGTATCTGCCGTGTGGCAAGAAGCATGATCCATCGTACGCTGAGTTCAGACATTACTGTACTGGGGAACTGTCAGGTGCCAGCTCAACAAGGGCCCCTTGGGTGGAGGTAGACAGAGCACAGTCTCACAGAGGCTGCAGAAGGGGTCTTTCTGGCAAGTACCTGATACGGAGCAACTTCTTTGAGGGAAGTTACCATGCTCTGCATGCGTGAGAGAGGCAACTACCCAAATCATGGCTTCTTTCAAGAGGAGAACAAGGTGACTGTAATACATAGAAATGAATGGTATAATTGCATCACTGTCAGTGCTGGAACAAGAATGTCGTGGCGAGCGCGCAGAGAGCAAAAAGAAGAAATGTCCAAAAGACAAAATCAGGAAGACTTGAGTTTTGTTAATTCTCTTGCACTTCAGAGATGCTAAGAGTTTCCTCCCTCTGCTTTCAGAGGAAGACAGAAATAAGGATGTAGTGGTGTAAGAGAGAAGGAACATTAGAGAATTAAATGTCTTCTACAGAAATGACGAGGCCACTTACAATACACTCTCAAACCTAAGGCACAGGCATGAGGTCAGAACTGCAATAATACAGCGAAGAAGGATTACATGAAAGTGTATTTGGAAAGTTTAATGCAGAGAGGTGCTGAAAGAGATCCTTCAAAAAAGTCCTGAGAGTGTTCTAAACAAGTATGTGGAAAAGACCAAGAATCTGGATGATCTTGTGCTATTGTGTAATAGTATGCACAGTAATTCACCTAAAAGATACTACTGGCCGATAAAGATGTAGCTCGGCATCAGGCTAAAATCCAAGCACGTATTTCAGGATGGGGCACACTGGTAAAAGCAGCAAATTCCAAAGTTGCTGTAGACTGCCAGATGGTCACCTCCATTCTCGCAGAATCGCATACTCTGTTTTGAAGGCTGGTCTAACAGGACCATTCTGACAACCACAAGTGCCCTGTGGTCTGTGGTGAGAACGACTATAAAAAGGTGCACTGCTTCCTTGTCTCTCTATTCATCATCATCAACTTGATTCTGATGGGTTCCACTTAATCTCTCTCAGATCCAAGGTTCTGCTGATAAGCATCAGCTTCTCCAGACTGGATTGCTTCAATCTCATTTTACCTCGGTTGATAAATCGGAGCATCTGTGATCTTCATCTAAATTTGCCCACAAAGACGCAAATGTATTAGTTACTGCTCTTGTTTTTGACCAAAGTAGACTATTTTGGAAAAACAACTGAAAGAATAATTTACCTTGTCTATGTCAGCACTTTGTTTCTCTTGTAACTTTAAGTAAATCCTTTGGTTTATTCCTATTTAACAAGGCTCCCTAGTGTATTTATCTGGTTCTGAACATTCTTTTGTATAATAAACACTGCTGAAAATAACATCTCATGAATTACAGTAACAGCCTGAGAAAGATATTTTATCCCTACATGATATTAACACCAGTTTCTGATAACAGTCATATTTAGACACTCTCCAAAATTCACCTAACATTTTCAAACAAAATTTGCTTTCCCAAAGCTTTCTTCCAATGACTAAGAATACCTAGATCTCAGAGTTCATTGTAATGCTAATGAAAACCTTTTTTCATACCGACTTAGCTGAAGGATATCCTGTCCTTCTGCTGCATTATTAATACCACCAAACCACTGGAAAACTAATTGCAAATGCCAATTCACTTAGTGCTATCATTCAGCTCTACAGAATTTTCCATTTTAACTACAGCATGTTCTAAGTAGCAGACAAAATATATTTTACATGCAGTCCACAACAGTCCTTGTTTATTTTGTGACAAAAAGCCTGACCAGAGTATTGCTCATGTTCTTATTTGTTTATAATTGGTTTCTCAGTGTGTTTATTTTTTTTTCGGAGAATGATTTTTGTGAAGTGTCATACTTTTGGGATTAAAACTATGCTGGTGCTCCTTTTCAAGATAACTTTTTATTTTGGTCCATACCAGATGTACACAGCAAATTCCAGGGAGGAAAAAGCAACATCACACTTCTGCCCCATAAAGTAGAAGTACAATTTAGTAATGAAACTGAGCAAAGAAAAATACAGCTTGAAAACTAGAAACTTTTGTGGGGTTTTCCTGTCTTTTTCTTAAGAAAACAAAATTTGAGAGCAAGAAGATGCTTATTATGTAATCATGTTCAATATCCCATTTGATATACCACCATTTCCTAAAGTTCACTCTGGATTACTCATAGACATAAACCACGTTATTGTATTTATAACATTTAGGTTTGAGAATCTGCTGTCAGAATATATATCTTCTTTCTTTCAGCCATCTCCACTACCTCCATATCCTTTCGTATTTGCCACAACTCTTCTACTAAAATAACAAGAATGTTTTAGGAATGCATTTCTGGATAGTGAAATATTCTGAGAAAACAATGTTGAGATAACAGCTGTAAAAGAGTTACTATAGAATTTTTGAAAACAAAGACAACATTTGTGGAACTACAACCAGATACTCCCAAATTCCACATTTTGTCTGGGAAGAAACCGAATAAATTTCCTCAGGTTTTCCCCTCTCAGGCTCTTCCAGAGAACACTGCAGATTATAGAACTTCCTTTATTTCTTCATAGTTTCTTGCCTAGCAGATCGACCTCAAGGCCCTGCTGGTAAAAGCTCTCCATTCTGACTTTTTTTTTTCCCTTTTAAATAAAAAAAGCATGAAATACATTGTTAAAAGTTTGTCCTTCTAAGCAGGGGAAACACCAGACTGGCGACAGGCATTTGTCCTCCGGCTCAAAAGCAAACACCACAAGAGGGCTGCCGTCAATCTCACTTCTGAAAATTCCTGTTTCTCAGCATTGAGTTATGCAATCTGAATGTTCACCGCTTCCCTCCTGTTTTATTTTTGAAAAGACACAGGCACCTTATGAGGCCATTTGACTTGTAGATCGAGACAGAGCATCCTGGAATGTCTTCCAAGTGACACTGACCTACTCAATTGAGTTCCTCCTCTCAACCAGCTACGGGGTGGCAATGCACCTCTAGCAAGAAGTCATAGTGAGAGTCATTCTGAACAACCACTGCTACACCAGCTTGGGGATGCCCCAGAACATTCTGCAGACCGGGTGAGCTCACTTTGCCCACAGTTATGAGTAGCTGAAACCCAGGTTGGCTTCATTACCACAATCCCCTTGATTTGGGTGTAAAGCAGCTCTTGTCTGGCCACAGTGCTTCCAGTCAGCTCAGAGGGAGTGGCACAGTAAAACCATTTTGCTTGTAAAAAAATCACAGAGGATATATCCTTACTGCATAAATTCACAACAGTTAAGTAAGATTTGCTTTCTCTAACTGTATTAATGACGTTTTAGTATATGATTCTCATACTAGACAGTTTGCCAAGAAAGACAGAAATCAGCCACCAAAACTCCTCTCCATGGACTTATATAACTCTCTGTGTGCACAACATACCTTATAGGAAAAAAAAAAAATCCACCATTTGAGTCATAGACTCAATATATTCTGTCAGCATTTGGCTGTTCAGTTTTAACGAATTCAGTGCTGTCCACTGCTATCCAAACAAGAAGACATGAAAAAGAATATGCTGCTGGTTGATTACAACATGTGTCAGAATACAGAAAGGCACAAGACTGAAAGTCAAGAGAATTTATCCCTTCAAGGAGGAGAATAATCCTTTGAAAATGTTCTCTCCTAATGTGCGCCACTGCTATTATAAATCAGAAATTCTGTATATATTTTAACACTGAGTGCATTCTTATGTGCGTGTCTCAGTGTGTAATGTCAACTGAATTTGTTAGCACCACAGGTAGCATAAATCCTGATGAATCTCCACAGCCTCTCAGTATGGTTTGGAATGTATTATTAACAGGTTTATTAAATATTTGCAATCCTGCGGACATGAAGAGTGCACTATTTGAGACAGCTGCAGCTTAACTGCTACTTGCTTCAACAATGCTAGTACACCAGTGAGAATGTTGTTTCAGGTGCACAAAACCTGCCTCAAAACTATACAGTCCTAGCAGATAGTTTCTGAAAAATGGAAAGGAAATAAGGAGCCACATAGCTGCTGAGCATATGTTTCACTTAATTCTCTGATCCATCCTACAAGAGCAGCAAAGCAAAAGGCTGACAGAGGAAGCCAAGGAGCTTTCAGGTCTTTTTGGAAGGAATGCTTTTTTGGATAAGCGAAGGCAGAAGTAAGACTGGTTAAATCACAGCAGTGCTGCTGACAGGATGAACTTGGAGAGCACTTAGACAAAGAATCCTTTTGAGGGATGACTTTTCGAAAGCATCCATGCAGATTGAAAGAACGCTAATTCTTACAAGATTTTTAAAGGGGACTTAGGTCCCTAAGGTCTGCCCTTTGTGTGTTTGGCTTTTCAACACCAGTACCCATAGCAACTTCCAGGCAACGCAATCGTGCCATTGCTCACAAATTCCGAAGTCTCTGAAGTGTTTTTGAAAATGCCTCTCTTTTTATTTATTGTGCATGTTAACGCTTTTCTCCTAATAGATGTTCTTACTGTCTGTGCGATCCCAGGATGGGGCTGTCTCCTTTCAGAGTAGCGCAGTGAACGGTCGGTGTTCAGAACAACCCAGCCAGGAGGTTGCTCAGGTCTTCACTTCTGGAACTGTTTTATAATCACCAAGAGCACTCACTTGCATCCTCATACTGCAAGGTCAACAATGACTACTAGCACAAACAAAATCACAGTTCTGCATAAGTACAAATATAGATTATACGCATTTCAGAGATGTTTCTTTTAAGATATTATTAGGATTAGGGAGAGACACTACCATATTGAATGTGTATTAAAAAACAGCTCTCCAATTCTTAACCGGTAGCCATTCTATTGAAAAAACTAATTTACGGGAAAATATATTCAAATCTTGTATCTGCAATATACTTCATTCTAACAGTTAATTCACGCTGTACAGCACTTGAAATAACTGGCATGGCACATAGGAAGTAAAGGCAAACCCCTCTTTTATATATATATATCAATGTTTAGGAAGAACACTGAGAGCCAAGATCTCTTTTCCTGTCCTCCAGAATCCTGCAGTTTAGGAAAAGATTGACAAAATAAGTCCCAAAGACAGTAATATTTTGAATTATATGTAAGGTGATGAATGAGGTGAAGAGCTGAATTAATGCTGAAGTCTATGTTTTGATAAAAATCTATTTTAAAAAGCATTTACATCCTACTACAATTTTTCCCAAGCTCCTCTGCCCTCTTATGTTTTTCGTTTTTCAGCATCAGTACCATAGCAACATCCAGGACTCATGAATGTGGCACTGCTCTCAACATCATTGGAGCAGAGCCTTGCAAATGATTGCCAAACTCGAGGATCTGAGTCAGCTCAGAAAAGTATGATGTTGGGCTAATTTTTGTGTACCCTGAAAATAATGGCAGGGGACTGGGAGGAGGGCAAAGGGATGTAGAGCTGAAGTTGCAACAGCAGAAAGGAATTAAAGAAACAGAGCACTTAAGCTTTAATGATATACATAAGCAGCAAATTCTACAAGTAGAGGGGATTGAAAGTTTTATTACTATCTCACAGATTTGAGGGCTATACATGAACATCTTGAGGATTCCAATACTTCCAGTGACTGAAACGATGCTCCACGGACCTTCTCCCCTGTCTGCAATTACTCATATAGCAAAGTGACATCAGGAACACACACAAAATACATTTCCAGCAAATTTAATGGAGCTGGAAATGAAAACAGCTAGCATCTGCAAAAAGTGGAAGAGTGGAGAATCCATCAAATATGATCAAGACTCTCCTCTACAATGGACTCTGATTCGGGATTAGTCTGTTCAGCCTGTAGATGCTGCTATTTTTCTAATAAAACACATCAGGAAACATCATCTCCTAACTGTAACTAAAGCGGTATTTTGTCATGGAAAAAGTATGTTTAGGCTCCTCTCTATTCAAGACCACTTGAAGCAATTATCTCCCTCAGAAATAAACGGATCCAAGAAATGGGTATGCTGTGTAGAGCATCTGCTGGTGCCAGAAATAAATAGATATCCATACTATTCCTATGGTTTTTATGAACTAATTTTAACATCAACAATTAAATATGCTACCAATCCAACCAATGTCACCTACAAAATCATGGATCACTGGCTGACAAGAATAAGAAATAATTAATAAACTTGAACTTTAGCCGAGGCTCACCTATTGTCTATCCCACAGCCTTAAGTCTTTAAAAACAACCACAAAGCTTGGTACCCTGACACAAAAAAACCAGTCCCCTTGACTATTCTTACCAATATTCAGTATATTTTATTAGTATCAAGCCCATGAATCATGAATAATAGAATGGCCTAGGCTGGAAGGGACCTTAGAGATCATTTAACCCAACCTCCCTGTCACGGGCAGGGACGCCTCTCAACTAGATCAGCCAACACATGGGGACCCAACGGGGATCATGAGGATGTAGTGAGCAAGTCCACAAAATGGACTATTTCGCGTTTTGTGTAGGTTCAGGGGAGTACCAAGGGTATTCGAGACCCCATGCTAAGCTTATTCTGCTGCTGTGAGTGACACTATATGAAAAAAACAAATCAAATAAATATTCCAATCAGATGAATGACCTTTCAAAATGCACACCCAGAAGGATACTGACCGAGTCTAGACCAGCAAGATACACCTTGTTACACATACTCCCAGTGCACTGCCCAGCCAAAGCACATTAACAACCAAACCCCCATTTTATTTAGAATACTTCGAGGAGATAAACATTAGGTATTTTTTCTTTTTTTTTTTTTAAAAAAAAAAGGAAGGCACAGCTTTTCAATCCTGAAGAAAATAATTCCATTTTTTTTCCTGAGCAATCGTTTTTCCTGAGCTCATCTGTGGCCAAGCTTCATTTCTACGTATGCGATCTGATGAGCTAACATCGTTCCAGGCCTCCAGTTGAAGCAATTAAAAGAGTCCACATTTGCCAAACATTACTACATCGTTACCACAGATACTGTGTATTCTGAGTAAAGGCAAAACAGTGGAAACCTCTAATACCACTGTGGGGTAACTGCTGGCAAATAATAACTTTCTAATATGGTTACCACAGTGACTATTATAACCTGCGAGGAGGTAAAAGGAAAAGGATCCACTGCACAGGCGTATCTGCTTGCACAAGTCATGACTCACACGTAAGATAGTGTAGGACACTATTTCATAGAATCATAGAATTGCCAGGGTTGGAAGGGACATTAAAGATCATCAGTAGATGGATCTTGGTAGGCTCAAGAAAGTACACCCAGATGGACCTTGACAGGCTCAAGAAAGTATCACAGATGTGTGGGTGACAGAAACAACAACATGTCAACCTGCAAACACTGCAGGTGGCAGCAATTCTTACGTGGCCCCGCCATAAACGCTCCAGGGAAAGGTTGTGCTCCCTTCTCAAAAGCAGCAAAGGATGGAAAGAGGACAGGATGGAGGCTAAAAGAAAAGAGTGGTTTGGAAAAAATAAATCCTTCCCGGGAGGACTGAAATGATGAACTGTTTGCCACAGAGGTGGGGGCAAGTAGTGCAAAATACTGCTCCGGTATTACATGAGGCAGGAACAGGAACTCAAACGTGTACCAAAGGCCAGAAAACATCTAACAGAAAAAGCCGGTGCTCATTCTGAGAAGTACGTCCAAGTCAACATATGCAGATGTTTGCAAGATATGGTAATCATCAACGGTTAACATGATTCTGGAAAAAGTCAAGCTGCCCTTTCCCATGTTCCAGATTACAGAGACAACTGTCAGTGTTTGCAATAAAGCACAACAGCCTGCACCCGATTTTCTGCGCTGCTGAATTTCAGACATGCTTAGCGACAGAACTGTGTTTTTGAACATGGTCTTTGTTTTCTTTAAATTAACTGATTTCTGATTAATTTTCTACCAACACACAAAAGGTATAAAAAGCATGCAAGCTTCAATTTACAAACTGGCATTTCTATATCAAAGGCTATGCTACATAATGGATAGGATTCAATTCTCTCAGAAGCACAAGTTCAATTATAACAGCAAACAGTGAAGCTCTAATACTGCATTTTCAGTTAAAAAAATGCTCAAATCTCTTTCACAATAGCTCTGTAGTTTCTGAATATCAGTCTACTTAGCAACATGACTCTGGGAGGCACACATGCACAGAGAAAAATGAAAGAAAAAAAATAGGAAGAAAGAATTCCCTTGCACTGAGGAATGATGGTGTAGAATTGCTGCTTAATCTCTGCAAACCTGACAGACATACGGGTGAAATTAGTCGATTGAGGACCTAAAGTTAATGCTCATGTGGCCACTTATAGTCTCCTATTTCCAAAACAGACTGGCCTAGATTTACACATGCCCGAGCAACCAGCACAAACAGGCGAGAGCTGCTTTGAGAGATGGCAGTGCCGGTCAGTGTGCAAGCTCTGGCCTCGCCAAAACCCACAGAAATGTTGGCAGCAGCCCAGGATATCATACAGGGAGTCAGGAATCTGCTCAGTCACAAAGAGGGAGGCTAGCTTTTGCTAAAACAACAGATCTAACCCTTCCTGTCATTTGATGTGGGGCCTTTCGACGTCCTGCGACAAATCATGCACGAACCTGAAAACTGCTGAAGTCCTGCTTACGCAGTTCAGATCCAGCGCATAAAACCTCTGACGGTAATTCAGCTGCCACCTCTCTGATCAAGACCTGCACGCCTCATCCGATAATTATGTGAAGAGGAAAGAAACTTTGAGTATCAAAATAGAAAGCAGTATATTTAATATGTACATCTATTCATTCATACAGCCTGAGTACTTCAGTCAACGAACACAGCTATCAGAGACCTGCATCAATTTCCTCTTAAAAGAAGCTCCAATATAACACACTTAGAAATTGATATTACTTTGATTTACATTTGAAAGAGTAACCAGTATCTGTCCCTGTAAGCTGCAGGTGCTTTGGACATCACTTTGCAGAGAGTAGAAGCATCACCTATACCAGAAGACGAGCCTCTAGCAATATCACACCAGCTCAGCAACACATTTAGAGGGTTGTGCTCAGCAGCACAGAGTCAAGCTGGAGGCCTGTGGCCAGTGGTGTTCCCCAGGGATCAGAGCAGTGTCCAGTTTTGTTCAGTATCTTCATCAGTGACCTGGATGAGGGGATAGATTGCACCCTCTCTGATGATACAAAACTGGGAGGAGTGGCTGACACACAGGAAGACTGTGCTGCTATTCAGAGAGATCTGGACAGGCTGGAGAGCTGCGCAAAGGGGAACCTCATGAAGTTCAGTAAGCACAAGTGTAGAGTCCTGCACGTGGGGAGGAATAACACCAGGCACCAGTACAGATTAGGGGATGTCCTGCTGGAAAGCAGCCCTGTGGAGAAAGACCTTGGAGTGGACAGTAAGTTGTCCATGGGACAGCAGTGTGCCCTTCTGGCCAAGAGGGCCAGTGGGATCCTGGGGTGCATTAAGAAAAGTGTGTCCAGGGAAGTTCTCCTCCTCATCTACTCTGTCCTGGTGAGACCACATATGGAATACTATGTTCAGTTTTATTAGGAGCAGTCAGCATGGCTTTGCCAAGGGGAAGTCATGTTTGACCAATCTTATAGCCTTTTATGAAGACATAACCAGGTGGATGGATGGTGGCCATGCAGTGGACGTGGTCTACCTGGACATCAGCAAGGCCTTTGACACCGTCTCCCACAGCATCCTCATAGGTAAACTGAGGAAGTGTGGTCTGGATGACCAAGTAGTGAGGTGGGTCGAGAACTGGTTGAAGGGAAGAAGCCAAAGAGTTGTGGTCAATGGGGCAGAGTCTGGCTGGATGCCTGTGTCCCTCAAGGGTCAGTGCTCGGGCCGGTGCTGTTTAATATATTTATCAATGACCTGGACGAGGGATTAGAGAATGTTGTCAGCAAGTTTGCTGATGATACAAAATTGGGAGCAGTGGTTGACACACCAGAAGGCTGTGTAGCCATTCAAAGAGACCTGGACAGGCTGGAGGGCTGGGCAGGGAGAAATCTTTTGAAGTTCAACAAGGGCAAGTGTTGAGTCTTGCACCTGGGAAAGAATAACCCCATGTGCCAGTATAGGCTGGGGACTGCCCTGCTGGAGAGCAGTGCAGGGGAAAGGGACCTGGGGGTTCTAGTGGACAGCAGGATGGCCATGAGCCAGCAATGTGCCCTCGTGGCCAAGAAGGCCAATGGCATCCTGGGGTGTATTAGAAGGGGAGTAGCAAGTAGGTCGAGAGAGGTCCTCCTGCCCCTCTACTCTGCCCTGGTGAGGCCACATCTGGAATACTGTGTCCAGTTCTGGGCCCCTCAGTTCAAGAAGGACAAGGAGCTGCTTGAGAGAGTCCAGCACAGAGCCACAAAGATGGTGAAGGGAGTGGAACATCTCCCTTGTGAGGAAAGGCTGAAGGAGCTGGGTCTCTTTAGCTTGGAGAAGAGGAGGCTGAGGGGTGACCTCATTAATGTTTATAAATATGTCAAGGGGAGTGTCAGGAGGACGGTGTCAGGCTCTTTTCAGCGGCATCCACTGACAGGACAAGGGGCAATGGGTGGAAGCTGGAACATAGGAGGTTCCATAAAAATATGAGGAAAAACATTTTCGCTGTGAGGGTGCCAGAGCCCTGTGGCACAGGCTGCCCAGGGAGGTTGTGGAGTCTCCTTCTCTGGAGACATTCAAAACCTGCCTGGACGCGTTCCTGTGTGACCTACTGTAGGTGATCCTGCTCTGGCAGGAGGGCTGGACTAGATGATCTCTAGAGGTCTCTCCCAACCTCAAACATTCTATGATTCTATGATTCCTCATTGACACATTATCTGCTCATAAAAGCAGCCTCCTGCCTCTCCCTCTCTTTTAAACTCAGAGAAAGAAAAAAGCTCTGGGACATAATACACTCTTGGTTACTTCTAGCTGCAGGGTCTCATTAATGAATTACTAAATTAAATGCCTCAATTTTAAACACCATCTACACAAAAAGTTCAATTTGAGCACCTTGGCTCATGTGATGATTGCAGGGCTCAAGAAAGAATCAGCTCCTAAAGGCGGTCCATAATCTATTTAGGGCTTTATAGAGGAATTTACTATATTCTCTGTGCACAGCAGGGAGATCCAGATGCTGCTTACAAGGACTCTTTGGTTACAAGTAACTCATTGGTTACCTCATACCCGAGAGAAGGTGAACTAAGCCCTATGTGCCAGCTTTCAAGAAGTGCCGGTCATCATCTGTTAACTCTCTTAGATATAGATTATCTGGCAAATCGCAAACTATCTCCCTAGTTTATTAGCTCAAAAGTGACATATAAGCACACTGTACCATAACCTAAATAAATGGCATTAAGAGATAAATACATAAATACATATACATGGATGCTATAGCTCCCAGAGAAGCAGAGAGTCTATGTGATAGCCAACGAGGGTCACAGGATTAAAACATTTACAGATGGACAGATAGATAAAACAGATTGATAGATATCCTGGATCAAACACCAACATACAATTTTTCTGCCCTAGCAATGAGACAGGTTGGGATACTCGCACGCAATTACCGAAATTCAATGCAGCTGTAAATCTCAGGTATAAACAGTAGAAGACACAGATTGGTTTCTCATTGCATGTATATAAACATTCATTGGAGGGCAAAACTATCAATTTTGAACCAAAGATGGAAACAGGATGAAAATCATAGTTTCTTTCCATCAGTAAGGATGCGCGATGAAGGCAAGCATGTTAAATTTGCATCTTTTTTTTTATTTTAGGACACTGCAGTTGGCATCTGTTATCTGCAATATTTTTTTCAGTTGGCTAATTACAAACCAGAAATAAACTTGAAGGTGAAATATTCTAAGGCAGCAAATAATTCCGACTCTTCACCATACTGTAAAACCAGTAAAATATCACCCATAATAGGAACATTCAGTCCAATGTATCCAGATTGTAAAGACTGTTGATGGATATAGAGGAAGCATCAAGAAGAGGTCAGTCAAAATTTAATGTTGGCAGAAACGACTGTCTGCAAAAATATAAATAATCTAATGACGCTTTAAAACCTTAGCTCTGTCTTAACACTTGGTGTTTATTTAGTCCTGACAAATTACTTAAAAGCGATGAAGCAATTTTAAGAAAACATTCGTAAACAACTATTTTCTCTTGACAGATTATTTGGCTACAATTACAGACATTATGCCAAGATAATGTATGTAATTCAATGAATCCAGACAATATTGAATCAAATCAGCTAGTATTCTTTTCCATCCCTTTGAAACTGAACTTTCAATGTCATTTGGCACTTCAGAAAAAAAATCTAAAATACAAAACAGGCCTGAAAACCTATACTTAATTTGTGAGTAACCTCCCGACCTTTCGTAGAAGGATCTCACCAACTCAATCTTCGAGAGCATGATATAAACCATAGATGTTCTTAATTAACACTTTTAAAGGCATGCTTATATAAAAGTCCTATTTAAATTCCTGCACATTTCTGTCATTTTCAAAGTCCCATGATGATTTGCCTTAACCTAAATTCTGCCAAAAATGACTCCATACATGACATTTATTCAAAGTTTCAGGCTTTAAAAAAGGATTAAATGTGACTTTAAGAGATGGTTAAAGAGAGGTGTATGATGATGAGTCAAAAATAAGAAAGTCATGACTAATCTTCATTCTAGTGTCTAGAGTTCATTTCCTGTTGCTCATCCACATGTTCTGACTCTGTCTTTCCAAAAAATGCTCACCTTTGATCCCCAAAGAAATACAGGATAAAGCTCTAGTAATTTTTCACCAGGTGCTGATTGATACTAGGATTCGTTAACAGCTGAAGCAAGACAAATTATGTACTCGATCAAGTGAGCAGAATTAGAAAGAAGTAAATCAACTGCTTTATTTCTCTTTGCTTTCCATCAGGAACCAACTGAGCAGATGTGAAAGTACTTGGGATTGCAGTGGTCACTTTGGTCAACAAGGGTTGTCTTCCACAGGATAATTCCCCTGGCTGCCACGATAGCAATCAGATGTGCTTCAGCACTGAGAAAATCTATGATTACTTGAGCTCATACATGTTCTTTAAGTATTTCGATAGACTAAGGCCAAAGTGTTTGCAGAAGCAAACTTTAAAGCATACTAGGAAAAAAAGCTTAGTGCTATTCTGAGAAACCTGCATCAGTAAAGATTAACGAAGAATCTCATAAACGTGCTTTATCTGTTGCAGCGACTGTCACAATTGCCTAGAAATTCAATAATCGTTCTCAAGAAGGATGATCTTCTTGCAGAGGTGAAAAATACATGTATTTTGTTAATCTATATTTAGCCTAAATATATTTAATACTTTTCCATCTTCATTATTCCTTACTGAAATCTTTGTTCTCCTCTTACTCACTTCCCACATCTCCAGGTAACACTTTAATCTGCGTATCAGGTGGCGAGCTGACCTTACCCAGCTATCACGCAGTTTCTCCCTCTTTGCGTTCTCATGTCTATCCTGTATTTTCTCCTACCATGCACAAACAACGACATTATATTAAACCATCCTATTTAAAATTCTTATTGAGCCAAAGAAACACACTTTGCCAAAAAATCAATGCTGCATCAAATTCTTGTCTTTCTCTTGCTTAAAAACCAGCAACAACTGCAGCTCTTATTCTCTTGACTATACTATTAATTACACATCTAAAGTACGTTCACAGTCTGTGTTTACTTCAGGGTGATTCTAAAGTTTATATGAATGAGAAAACAGTAATGTGATCATTTACAAGTTAAATAATATTTTCAGTCTTGGCACCTGAGCATAATGAAAGGAAAACCTAGTCAGCTTTTACCTGGTTTTCTATTTAAAAAAGTTAGTTCGGGGGGAAAGAGCTATCACTCATGAAGAGCCAGAACGTGTGTGGGGGGGGGGGAAATAAAGGTAAGAGACTCAAAAGCCAAGGAGATGTATTGCCTAAAGAATTTTATTGCTTTTTTGGTGGTGGAGGTTATACAGATATTTTTCTTAGCTCCCATAATCTCAGCAATGACTTCAAAACCTAAGGGCAAAAGAGATCAAATATTTGAAATAATGACCATCTAAGCGCAAGAAGACGGTCAGAAGAACTGAAGGGTTGGTCACCACTGGCAAAAATCCATTCACACAGTCTAGAAATTTTGCCACCTAAGGAAAACAAAGGACTGGTGACCGCTCTGATTATGCTGTCAGGGTTCCCATAGTGCTGTAGTGCTTCCTCTAGGAAGAAATTCTCCTTCACCATTTTACTGAAGGTTATTTTTTCCTGATTCTTCATTTCCCATTCAGAAGGGTCGCTAATAGTTATTTTTATGTAATAACAGGTAATTCTTTCATGCTACAGCTTGTCATGCATATTAATCAGGGTTCTTGCCAAATTAAATTACTATTTTCAACATCTGAAAAGCAGTTAAACTTCTAATGACATTTTCCCTCTCTCTTCATCAACCTATTTTCAGAGCAAAATAATGTACTCAGGCCTGAAGTAAAGACACTTGAGCCTCAGGAATGGAAAAGAGCCACAAGCCAAAATGCACTCACAGGAGAGCTACAGGGCAATAAGGTTGTCATCTAAGCACAAAAATACTTTCAAAGACGTAAACATGATGTTAAAATCTCCACCACTCCCTCCTGCATGTTAAAGTCACACACAGGACTTTCTCCTTGCAGTTGTACTTGCAGGAAAAGAGGAAACAAGTGTATTTTTACGATTATTGCTACTTTTGCAGTATTAGGACTGTCCTGAAACAGGGATTCGTGGAAACAGCACATCCTTAATTACCCTGGTTTTCTTTATTACTGTCAGTATCAGAACCTAGAGTTGGAAAAAAGGTATTTTAATGGTACAGATAAGTCAAACCAGGTGTGCTATCTGTATCTGAAAATCTACCTGGATGTCCATACAATACAGATGAAAAAAAATGTATGCAGATACATAATATACTGAAGTTTTCTAAAGTCAAGCAACTACAGTTAGATTGTCTAAAAAAATAAAATATTTCAACACAAATGGTCTGTATTTAAGACAATTGCAAACAATTCTTAAATTAGTAAGTAATAACTAGGTATTTTAAAATTACGGTTGAACTAAATTAACAATTTACTATATAATAACATACAGTCATAACATACACAGCTTATAATGCCTATCAAGGTACCCAATACCTAGTAAATTCAATGCTAAAGGCATATTAATATATTTCACACAATATATGCCCACCTTGGAGGTAGAACTTACAAGCATTTGAAAGACTGGACCAAAAAAAAATCATCTAGGAACATTTTTGGTTTCCCTCAGCTTTGTACTGCATAAAATCAGCTAGTCAGCCTCAAATATTTTCCTTTTTATAAACCAACAGTCTAATTTGCATAGATGTCTCATACAGCAATAGAACACAAAAGCATTTTTATAAAATTAGAAAATGACTGTATAACCACAGAGCTTGTTTCTGCAGCAAGTATGGATTTTTTTTTTTTTAAGTTGATAATATTTCAAGTGGAAAACATTCCTTTAAATGAAAATTTGTTCCAGGCTAGCAATATTATCATGCACTAGGTTAACCTAGTGGTGAATAGTTTAGAATAAAATAAGCTTTTGAAATTGTGTATGGGGCAACTATTTTTACTACGGCAAACTGAGTAATAAACATTCAAGATAGATGAAAATCTGAAATGTCCACAACTGAATGCCCAACAGAGTCAAATAGATACATGGTACAGCCAGGATTGTCCAGCTGGACAAAATACCACAGTGTTTATGGTAATTTTAGGATATTTGGGATATTTGCTTAACAGGAATCAGGCAAATTGCAAGATAGCTCTGCTCCAAAAATCCAAGCAAGGATTCCAGCAACAGAAAAAAAAAAAAACTACCAGCAGGCCTTTACTCTTTTTAATTATCTTTAACTTCTTTTTTCGGCAGTCAGAATAACCAGCACATGCTAAACATCTGGAATTGCTTTTCTCTGAAGATCTAGCCTATAAATAAGTCAATTCATATCTACTTACATGTTTATTTTCTTCAGTGATACGCCACATATCCTGAGAACATTCACTCACCTGTATTTGAATCACTGCCACATCAGTATCACTCAATGGTTTCACCATCCCAGCCTCAAATCTCATTAAAATGACCGTTAAAAGTCCCTTCCAACCCAGCTTCATCGAACGAAGAACTGGTTGGGACTGTTCACTTTCAGGACTAGCAGTGCCATCATATCTACGCTGTGGGGGACACACAGCTTTTCACAGAATCGTAGAATCTGGTCGGTTGGAAGGGACCTTTAAAGGTCATCTGGTCTAACCCCAGGGGGCTTGTTTTGGGAATGGGCATTTGATGTCTCAATTTAACAAGCAATCACATCTTTACACTGTTCCTCTGACAACAGGGACCCAATCTCTATCCCCAGATTAATACAGGGATGGATGACCATTTCTAGGCAAAAAGCATCACGCGCTCTCTTACGACTCTGACAAGCAGTACAATTAACGTTTTACACAGCTTCTCCAAGTCACAGAATAGAAACACAGAAGGTTGCAAAAGACCTTTAAGATCGACTCCAACCATTAACCCAGCACTGTCAGATCCACCACTAAACCACGTCCTGAAGCACCACATCTACAGGAGACATCTACAAGTCACCATCACTGCAAAAAGCCGGCAGCACTGGGCAGCTGACCTGCTGCGTCTGCGTGCTGCTGTGCATTCCCCTTGTTCATTTAACAAAGCAACTTCCCCTTTCAGCTCTCAGACTTAACACCAGAGGCTTTTCATAGAGGACAGCGTGGTACGCGTTCTATGTGTTCGCTGTCAAGGACCCACCTGGGGTTAAAGACTGGTACAGACAATAAGGATGAACTTTCTTGGGATCTTTTACACTATTTTTCTGAAGTTGACTGCTAAACAATCAACAATATTTAATTTTTTTTAAAAAAAGTGAAAATTATTTTTTCCTCCCCTGCATATCCCCTGATGATATCAGTATCTGTTATCGACTCTCTCAAATCTCTCCGTGTCTCAATCATTTAAAGCAGTGTTGCAAACAAGGGCTTTTTTTTTTTTTTGTGATCAAGATACATAAGTTTTCTTGAAATTACTTCCACGAGTTTTGTAAACATCAGCTTCTACAGCTGGAGTGAGATCAGTTATCCTAAAGGAAAAAAAAAACCAAATATGGAGCAGGGTTACCTTCCCTTAGACGCTCAACGACAAAAGTGAATCCAGTAGTCCGTGGATGTAGGACGTACTCGTATTTCCGAAGTCCATTCTTTTCAGCGAAATCATTACTGCGGGCTTTGGTATTGGCTGAAGAAAAGAATAAAACCCACCATTTTCTATTAGTGTGCACACAGACCAAGGATTAAAGATAAGTGTTATATGACAAGAACAGCACAACAGCAGTTCACACAGTACGTACGTGCAACAGCTTTTCAGGTGGAAGCAGACCGGTGGCTATAGTACGGTATGAGGAACAGCAATGTGGATTGCAAGAAAAGCCTTTTTACCCTCTCATTTCTTTTCAGAAAATAAGCAGCAAACCCATCATGGTTATCAAATGCAATCTGAAATCTATGAATTAAAGTCTGTTAACAGTTCTCTGTACACTTCAGTATCAATTTTACAGCAAAATGTGTTAATTGGCTCAATTTTTATTGCTTTTTAAACTCGAGGCACAACGTATAGTAATGTAGGTTTGGTATTATGTAGAGAATAACTGTGTTCAACTTATTTCAGAAAGCTTAAATGGTGGAAAATAGCTGATCTAACGCACTACAATGGTATTTTACATCTGCATTCTCAACTTGACACGTTTTATTCATCAACCTGTACTGCACACACATACCCTGTCTTAATTTTTTTGACCGACTGCCCCAGTGTCGCAATGCATGCTTGCCTCTCATGAGAAAACCAAACAAAGGTTGTTCAGAGCCAGCTGCTAACAGAGCCAGCTGACCAAGGGAGATGTGGACACCAAAGCAAAAACTTCAGCAGGCAAGGTGGAGAGGCAGCACTTTGTTCTCCAGCGATGTGCAGGAGGCTCTTCCAAGCAGCCACAGCAGCCCAATGGACTTTGCTGGCTGCCCTTACTCCTCTGCTGTGGGTACTGCCGTGCCTCTCCTGGGACCAAAGGCAACAGACATGTGCCATGTTCCCTTGGCAATATGGGGGGAAAAAATAAAAATCAATTTGATCAACTAACTTACTAACTCATATTTATGCAGATTTACAGGTGTTTTAAAAGACAAAAATCCCAGGAACAGACCTATGGAACAAAATCATTGCCTAAGCAATGCATTATCTTTTCCAAGCAGAAGCAGTTCCAGTTTTTAAGTGTCCATAGCTAACCTTAACAGAGATAGGAGATAATGAAACACATATTGCTACTTAATAATTTAATGGAATTGGTAGTTATAGCAAGTCCTTACCCTTACAATCATTCCACCCTGTAAAGGAACAATAGCACAAGTGGACAAATCAACAGTCGTGCCAGATGCCCTTTTTGCAGTAAACGCAACTTTCCCGCGCCCTCCTTTTTTCCTAAATCACATGAGCTGCTGTTCTACCAAATAATGCGGTGTCCTTCCTAAAAGGCTATCTACCTATTAACGAATGCTACAGCATCTCAGTGCACCGAGTCTTCTTCTCCTGTGACCTAACATTTCCACGCACAAAAGTACTGCTGCTCACACATGCAGCCCTTGGGATTTAGCGCACAGATTTCCTGACCGTGTGAACTGGAAGAAAGGAAAACTGTTGCCTGGTAGCCAAGCAAGTGATTCAGCAAAAAGAATCCAAAGATTTATTCTTTGCCAAATTGCCAAAATGTACAAATACTTAAAAAAAGATATTACAACTTCAAAAAGCATTGCTAAAATTACAAAATGTGCGAAATACTAAAATTGCACTTGGCCATGTAATTTAAATTCAAATTTTCCTTGGACATACATATTATTTAACCACGTGATCAGAGTGCCTATTTTTGTCTGCTCGACTACTACTCCATTCAATGCTGAAACCAGACTACTCTGGACCAGCAAAGCAAATCTGCCTTTAAGACTGCTACCTTTGCAATGGCAAAGCTTTCAGAGTCATGAGCAAGACTTGGAATGGCAGAAAAGGCAAAAGTAAACTGGCAATTACTAGATGCTCCTCTGGAAAGCCAGATTCTACCTCTTAGACATAATTGTATTGCACTATTAGCTCAACAACTTAAAACGATTTTCTAAGACATGACATTGATCACGAAGAGCATTTCTATAAAAAGTATACAAGTCAAGAGTTCTCATCCAGATTCTGTGGTGATTCAAGTAAAATGTTTTAAATTAATTTATCACAAGGTTTTTTAAGCTAATGTATTGTTCCTTCCATAGGACAGAAGAAGTATCTTCTTCATTTTTTGTATACCCAGTTTGGGTTTCACTTCAAACTATTTTCAATCTGCAAATCAAGTCCTTGGAATCAATCAAAGCTTTGAGACACAAGCACCATCTAAGTCTACATTAAGTTAAGCAGTCTAAAAAAAAAATTAAATCTAACACTTAAGCATCTCAGACTGCACAGTATCTCAGACTGCACAGTTAATGAGCACTCAGAAAAGCCCTCTATGTCTGCTCACTAGGCACTTTATTTCAGAGGGAACATGAAAACTAATTCCTTGGTGTTTGCAAAACTCTTCTACTTGCACTGCAGGAAAACCAAAGAGGAAGCGGGCAGTTTCATTTTCTGAGCCAGACCTAACTGATGCCGCAAAAAACGTCTGAGACCTCCACTGCCCACTGCCTTGAAGCAATCACCTTCAGGCCACCTCCCTGCACTTGGAAAGAACTCACTGTAAACATCTGCAAAACATCTTCCACATTTCCCTTTTACTACAATGCCTTTCTAAAAATGTGTGAACAGCTGGACACTGGCACAGCGGCCAACACTGCTCAGCTATTTCCTGATATTTGTATCCCTGTCTTGCCTCTGGACTGTAAGTTTCATGTAACAGAGATTGCTCCCTTCCCCTTTTGCATGACCTTAGTGTAACAGGAGTTTAGAACTAGAGTAACACTCCCAGCTAATACAATGATCACTGTCATCTGGAAAAACCATCTCCCTTTTCCCTTCCTAACAACTACCAAGTCACAGGTCTTTGTGCATTAAACAATATTTATTCCAGCAAGCCAAGAAGGTCAAAGGGTTTTGATGCTATCCTGAAAGTATTGGTAGGATACGCTTTCGAAAAGTAAAAGTAACGCCCTTCCTTCCCTTCCTGCTGCTGTCAGTATTTGAAGAAAACAGTTTCTTACCCTGCTATTACTTACGAATGAATGTACTGCGTGTGCCATCTTATCTGCTGTAAGCACCTTGGTGCTTATGGCTGTTTGGGATCCCTGTGCCTGAACCTTCCAGGGGAAATTCAGAGCAAGTCTCCTGCTTGGAACTGAATTCACCAGAAGGCAGAAAATGGGACGTTCCCCATTATATGAACCCTAGAGGTTAGAAAACCAATCCAGGAAATAGAAACGTGGTTTTATACCCTCTCCAACCTGAGGTAATTCGCACAACAAACACCTCTTTAAAATCCCCTAATCAGCAGAGCAGGCAGCACCGTCAGCGCTGCGAAACTTCTGCAGTCCAGATTATAACATTCTTAAGTGAAAGAATAAGAGTGAAAGACGCCTTTTGTAAGCCTGATAGTGAAAACACTTCCTTAAAAAGAGGAAACATATGTTCTCTTCTTTGCCTCCAACAAACACGAATGGCACAAAGCTGCTCTTGAAGCAGGGACTGGAAATGAACTCCATTTGGGTCTCCTTAATCCCCAAAGGTCTCTCACATCATTTGGCGAAGGGTAATGACCCCTCCTCATGCTTACTCTCTCTGAAAAATATGAGCAAGTGTTGCTTTCCAGAAACAAGTATTTTCATTCTTACACTATTTATGCTGAAGCAAATGTACCCCCAGAGGTTTTGCACATTGTTCCTATTAGGTGTATTTTGCATTTTAACTCCTTGGTTCTATTTGCTTGCAAGATAAAAAAGAAAAAGTAGAATAACCTATTTTTATGGAAAGCAGTCGGTTTATTAATAGAGGGTGGCGTGAGACCTTTCCTGATCCAGAATTGCTTCATGTTCCATCTTCTCTGGTCTCGTACCAACTTGCCTCTCATCCCCTGTCTCCTTCAGCTAATACATGCTGCCTCTCAGAGGGTATGTTCTTTGAGGTGGTGACAAGTACAAGAAGTCCAATTTATTTGAGTCTTTAGACACTACTGCAGAGCAATTGTCAAACAACGCAAAAGAACAAAAATTTAAGGGTTTTGGCCATAACCTCTTTTTTTTCTTTTTTCTTTTTTTCTTTTTTTTTTTTTGCTCCTGTGTTGCCTTTGGTACATCACTTGATTCCATTTTTTCCCCATTTATCTCAAAATCATGTGTGCAAATCCCATTTACCACATTTTTTAATTATTGGAAAAGCTCAAAAAGTCTGCACTTATTAAAAGCACCACATTTCAGAATTTCATTTAAAGAAACTGAAGGAAGAAATTATGCAAACACATTTTCTTGATTTTTTGACTTATAGATTTTTAAGAAGTTAAATAGCTTTTGCTCCTGAAAACTAGAGGACAAAGTGAACAAATTGGAATTTTTTTAAAGTCAAATTATAATTTTATTTGTGAGATAGGTTTGAATTAGATCAAAAATCTCTAGAATCTACTTTGATGAAAGCCATAATACAGTAACAAGCTGCGTTAGTGAAAGTCTGAGAGTATTTAGAACTAAAACTCCAAGACCTGTACCCAACAAAAAGCTAAGTCTGTGCTCCCCATGAAATACGAGTGCAATGGTAGCTCCCCTCAGACAAGCTCACTGGCTTTTGCAGATTCAGCATTGCCCAGGCTGTTGTGTTTTGCTGGACACCACCCAAAAGAATTATGAACTTTCATCATCATCCTAGTGGAAATCCGATTCTGACAACTTTAATACAACTATTTCTGACCAACTCTCAACCAATTTTCTTTTTTTCCCTGCTAGTACTAGCGCATTAAAATTTGACTATCAAGTACCACCTCCGCCTTTAATCTAACTAGTGATAAAAACATGCGCGTACTTCTATGACTTCAAGTACTCTCAAATGATATTGGTGCCAGAAAGTGAAAGAATAAACAAGTACTCCAAAAATCTCTTTTAAAAAAATGAATATCCTCATTCATGTATTACGAGATTTGCATAGAAAATATAAAGCCTATAATGGCTCATAGTTAATATTTATTTAAAAATAGCTTATGTTCTTATTTGTGCTACTTTCAAACTATTACTGTTAAATGAACCTCTACCAGTGCTTTAGAACAATATCGTTTTTTGCATTACTAAGGCACAACACATTTACTGGAAAAGAGAAAAATCCAACTGCGGCTCATTGTTACGTTCCAGATGGAATATTGTAAGTGATCCGCGTCACAACATTCCTGCCAAAATGTGGGTTCGAGCAAACTTTCCTACTTGTTTTTCAGCTTCTCCTCAAGGAAAAAAGGTCTGTGCAATCACACTCTGTCCACCCCAACTTTCGAAGCTATTGACACCTGCAAACCAAGTTTGACAGAGACAGGAGATTCAAAGGCAATTAAGCCCCACAGTATTTAGGAAAATGAATGGCTGAGTAAAAGGGAAGCTTCTGAAAGTAGAGAAGGAGAAAAGCCAAGGCAGGCTCCACGGGTACAGTCTGTTGGAGCATTCAGTCATCCAACGGGTAACACGAGTATCAGCGAGGATGAGCCACAGCACACGATGCCTCTCGCCGAGACAGCAGCAAGAGATTTGTGGAGGAAACATCACATGGAAGGAGACACAAGGAAAAAGGATAAATTGGAGTGAAGAAGAGACCATGTATGGGGATGCAGACACAAATCCAAAGGAAATGAGGCTTTAACAGGTGCAGAGCAATACAGCAACTTTTTTGTTTTGTTATTGCTTTCTGAAGAATTACTACAAAGAATCTTGTAAGGAACACCAAGAAACACAAAAGAACAAGCAAAATGGTGGGTTGAATTCCAGCTCTCCAGAAGCACTAGACTTATAGTTGCTTTGTTTTCTTCAGAAAGTCTGGCTACATATGTTTATCTGCTGAGGGCTTCTTTTTAAGCAATAAAATACCTTTGATGCACTTAGCTTTAACCTTGAAGTACTCCAGAGTGAAAAGATGACCAACCTATCAGAAATAAGTGTATAATTATTACCTTAGACGCTATACATCCAGTCTGCAAATACATTGGTTCAGAGTTCATGACATTACTATTTCTAACATTTAATTATGTAGCATCTTCCACTGCAAAGTACTTCAGCAACCTGAAGTCAGGCAGTGGCCCATGTATAAACACGGGCATTTGAAATCTTTTGTTCTCAAATACCTAAAAACACTATACAATTTCTTACAAAGAAGGGTAAATCTATCGTCATGCAGCCCACTGAGAGGATAAAAAAAAAAAAAAAGACAGAAGCACAGAGCTGAACAGCAATTCTGCTTTTGAGTGAAGTACATGTAGAACGTTATTTTTCATTTTAAGCATCAGAAAAATTTTGTTTTCAGAAGTAACTAGCAGTTTTGGAATTTGGTCAGGAAACAAGAGTCATTGCCTCTATTTTTGCAGAGTGTTCCCTATAAACAAAAAGCCATTCAGAAGAAAACTGTGGTTTATTTCTTATTCTAAAAGACGGAACATGAGGTTGCAATAGGTCCTAAGGTGTCAATAAGATAACAGTTTTCTGAAAAGATTTTTTCCAAAATGGTACAGAACACATTACTACATTTTATCATTCTCATTT
Organism: Trogon surrucura; assembly: GCA_020746105.1. Taxonomy (NCBI): domain Eukaryota; kingdom Metazoa; phylum Chordata; class Aves; order Trogoniformes; family Trogonidae; genus Trogon; species Trogon surrucura. The sequence goes on from CM036618.1 coordinate 109,182,700, forward strand.
GGCACAAACTTATTGCTTGCTCAGGACTAGCTTGTCAAGGATTTTGCCCTGTCTCCCATAATGTTTTACAATCTATGAGCTAATGTTTCCTGTGAAGACAATTAGATAGGGAGAGCTATTTACTTTCACAGAAAAAGCCCCAGGGTTTTGCCCGTCTCTATACATCCTACCATGCACAAACACAATATCAAGGTCGTGCTCATTACTGACGGCAAGTGAGAGTGCTCAACACCGGGCAGCTGAACGTGTCTGAAGCCAGCACAGCTGCCAAGGAAGCAGCTCCCTGGAATCTCCTTGCCCATCAATCTGTCCTACCCACCCCACCGCTTCTTCCCTGGGCTGCTCAACAAACCCAGGGGAAAACAATCACCTGCACCTGTGGCAGCTTCAGAAGAACAGTGCAGTTGGTATGGCTATCCATTCGATACTGCAAAGCTAAAAAGTGTTATGTAAGAGGAAGGAAAACGAGCAACAGAAACACTTCTAAAAAAAAATCCGTTACAAATCTGTGTTCAGAAGTCCAGTTAGAGATTTTTTTTTTTCATATTAGGCAATGAATCTTGTCTGCATGAATTTTTCAGTGCATGGTATCAACAGCATACACTTAAATTTAGTCTAAGTCATCTATATCGTTTACAACAGCAGAGAGAAAATCCTGCGTTTCCTTCAGCAACTCCACATCCAGCTGGAGACACCCTCAGCACTGCCCCTGGGACTCCTCAGCACCAGCATTAACACACTGCAGCTGTGTCAGTCCTCAGCTTTTTTATTTTTTTAACTGCAGTACGAAACTTCCTCCATTCTTTAAAATCTGTTGTCTCTAAGGAAAATTGGGAGGGATGAGAAGGTACACATAATTTATGGAACAAATTACAAACAATCCAATTCTTTTAATAGTCTTTGATGGAAGCACCTGGTCAGAAAGAGCGTGAGTGACCCAAGGAGCAATCTTCTGACTCCATGAATAAGATCAAAATTTCACCTCATAATTCAGAACTAGGAGGATACAGTCGTTCATGAATTCAAAGGAAAAAAAAAACAAACCACGAGGTAATTTCCCTTCTTCTTAATTTTAGGAATAATTAATTCAACAAGAGATACTATGTGAAGCAGCCCAAGAGAACACAATGAATTTACCCTGTTTTGGGAAGGCTAATCAAGTGATGGTGATTCCCTACAGCGTGATAACATCTGAATATTATACATATGCATTTTAAGGAAATTTGGAGCACAGAAGAATAAATAGCAATATATTTTAGTTATTTTTATACTGTATCTAGTGCTTACTGATCTGACACTGCCATGAAGTATGATTTGAGAATATGTGCAACGCAAAGCACAGTAATCTTTTAAACAAGCTAAAAGGTAAGAGCTCAACTGTAATTGATTTTCTATTTGAAGATGATGCTTATCAAAATCGCGCTGCAGGCATGAAGAACCATGGAACATTCATACGATGTTTTCTTTTATCAGCAATTAAGTTGTCCTCAACACTGGTTAGCAGCTTGCTACTGATGCCATCAGATAACTATATGAAGGTATGTATTTTATTAAGAATTAATGCTACAGGATATACCTCATTAAATTTACTCTTATGATAGTGTCAACACTTGGTTCAGGGAAATATTTTTGTAATAGAGGTAGATACAGTCTGCTTACGTGGCCTAAGGAACAAATATCTCCATTTTCCCCTCTTAGGCAAGAAATCTAATAGAATCGTTGGTTCTCCTCTTCAATCAGTCCCCCACAGGTCCGAAATCATTCTGCACTGTTTGCCCCAGTAATACGGAAAATGGGAACATGCAAGTGATTTATTCCTACTTTCGCTAATGCAACGTACATCAGTACCGACCAATATAAAGCCATTTCAATCATCAGATGCTTTGAAATGTACAGTTATTTTGGGAAGACTGGCAAAGTCTCTCAGTGGAACCACGTTTGTGCCTCTCAAATGAGTCAGCACATATGATTATTAACTATAATCTCCAGTCTTGCTCCTGCCTTGAACTTTTTTCAACTATTTCCATAAACAACAAAGCATTTCCACGTTGAACGTTCAATCAGAAGATGGCAAACGCAGCCTACCTGTGAGATCAGTTCCTTCTGGAAAGATGAGGAGTTGCAGCGGTTCATGAATGTCACAGAAATAATCCAGCATTTTTTCAAAGTGACTCTTGTCATTTTCCCACTTTCTCTGAATGAAAATAAAGGCAGCAACCTGCATCGCCCAGCCTAAAGTTTAAAAAATACACCTTTAGTAACATTCCACTCTGATACTTCCACAGTATTTTACACATTGTGTTAGAGACAACATTTTATTTGCTACCCACCTGCCCTCATCCCTGATTAAGAGCACGTGGTTACCTTGTAAATGGAGTTTTGAATAGGAAGCAGAAGAATGCATAATATAAATAAGTAAACATTATAATTTCAAATGGCTATGGTTTTGCAAAACTCAAGTTACCAGACTTAGAAAAGCTTTCCAGTGAACAAGAATAGGGTCAACACTGTCATGAAAAGAGGTGGGGGTTGATCTCTTCCCCCAAGTAACAAGTGACAAGGCAAGAGAATACGGCCTCCAGTTGCACCAGGGGAGGTTTAGGTTGGACATTAGGAAAAATTTTGTCACCAAAGGGTTGTGAAGCACTGGAAGAGGCTGCCCAGGGAAGTGGTGGAGTCACCATACGTGGAAGTCTTCAAAAGGTGTGGTGCTTAGGGACAACAGGGTTTAGAGGTGAATGTGGTAGTGTGAAGTTATTGACTGAACTCAATGATAGAAAAAGTCTTTTCTTATGAATAAATGATTCTGATTCTATGAGATGATCCTCACTATATCTTTAATCACTGCAACACTGATTTGCTCAAGGGAAAGGGTTGCCCCTATGGACAAGCACCTCAGCAACGCACTGCAGGACAAAAGAAAGCCGCATTACAGAGATAGCTGCCCTCAGTAGGGCACATTAAGCATGTGGATTGTGCAGAAAGTAGATATTGCTTTAAAGCCTTTATTGCATATACCTTCTTATAGTTTTCATTACTAATAGAACACTTGATTACAGAAAAAAACCTGATGTATATCCATTTGTTTGTATTAATACACAAGGCAACTGTGAAGATTTACAGTCTGATGTTAAATTGACAATGTAATGCAGTTCAATAAATGAAACTGCTGCTGAGCCTGAGCTCAGGGGTCACACGCCATCATTTCCAATAAACATTCTTGGCTTGCTTTTGGCACGATTTAGTATAAAGTATATCAAAAAATATTAGAAGATCCGTCCACTAGTTCAGACAGCAGAACAAAAAAAATCAGGGCTCCAGTTCCACCACATGCCCACAATGCTCCCTTCTTAAACAGAGCTCAGAGGAGCATGACATTGCCTTAGCGCTGCGCTTGGCTGGCTTGTATCTCATCAGAAAACCTGCAGATAGATATTCCACATCAAAGAGAAAACATCACAGCGTTGCATTCTCCTCTCTGCTCATCGCAGTTCTCTTAAGTCTGTTTTTCCTTTGCGGGTGACTCACAGTATGTTATTCTTGCACTTCATTTCAGCCCCTCTTTGCAGGGACTCCTTTCTACTCTGTCTGTGGCAATACCTTGCGAGAAGCATAAGATAGAAAATCACTTCTTAAAGTCACCGATTTTTAAATCAACTTCTTAAGTTGGTCAGCCTGGTTAATGCATTAACCAGGCTGTACAATCTCTTCTGCATTGGTTAAAGCATTGTATTGTTAAAGACTTGTAACCTGTACCATGAGGTAGATATTTATTTTGAAATCAGCTGAACAGATGGAGCATGCATAACCAGAATGCCTTCTGCAATCTGGATTTAATGAGTCTCAGATATTCGGATAATGAATGACATCCAGATAACTGAGTACTGGAAGTGGTTATATGAATCAGGAGGAAAAATGCACAGAATGCAGCCTCAGCAAATCTTTTCACTGTACTTGTTAAAAACGCTCTGTAAACAAAACTAAACTTTGACCACAACATTTTATGCGCATCTGTGCACATATCACATTCGCACATCTACAGTGTCAAGAAGTATCAGTACAGCACTATTAATAGTCGCTATCCATGTTTAAACAAATCACTTGTGCAAAAAAAATTAAGGTCAATTTTAAAGGAACTGAAAAGTAACTCACATAACTACACTTTCTGCTGGCATTTAATTGCCTCCTACTGCTACAATACATTTCACTACAATGCTGCAGAACCAGTATTTTAAATTGAACTAATAAAGGCTTAATTTTCACACTTGTCATTGTGTTATATAAAGGGGACACCTTTTCATACCAAATGTTTCCGAACACAAAACAGTGCCAAAGCATTTGGTTTCTCTAGAGTGTGCATAGAGATGGAATGAAGCCACGTCAGGGGGAGTTCAGATTGGACATTAACAAAAGGTTCTTTAATGAGAGAGTGGTCAGTCACTGGAGCAGGGTCCCCAGCGAAGTGGTGACGGCACCAAGCCTGTCAGAGTTCAAGGAGCATCTGGATGACACTCTTAGTCACACGGTTTAGTTTTAGGTAGTCCTGCAAGGAGCAGGGAGTTGACCTTGATGGGTCTCTTCCAACTTGAGATATTCTATGAGTCTGTGATACCTCATCTGAAATCAAATTTATAAAAATGGGCACAGCAAATGAACAAAGCCCTCTGAGCAGAAACAGAGATGCCTTGTACCACACCACTCACAACTCTGAGCATGTAGGTGCTCCATGGGACAGAATACATAGAGATTAGGAAAGTTATGCTGTGGTTTTCGTGGTTTCCAGTTGTTCTTACCTCTCAGCCAAGAACTTTTTAATGGTTTTTTTGTACCTTAGACACTACACTTAATGTAGTTTATGACAAAACTGTACTGTGCTAAACTATGTTACTGTGTGGTATCTCAAATCAGGCCTAAATTATTTAGTCCTTGTGTTCTCATTACAGCAGAGCCCACAGGCAGGAAGAGGGAAACGAGAAGCAAAATAAATGACAGCCTGAGAAGCCTGCTGATACTTTCCCAGGTCAGCAGCTCCCCAGGAAGTGTGATTTTGGTCCATAATGGAGGAGGCATGGAAAAAACCTCACTGCCAAATCCTACCCTCTCCCCTATCTTTCCTCATGCAGCACAAACTTCTAAACTACATGCAAATATAATTTTAGCAATCATTCTTTAACAGCACCGTGAATACCAAATTACAAACATTTTTACATACTAAGAAAGCTGCTGCTTGGAAGAATCATATTTTACCTGACTAAACTGTCTTAAAGTAGAGGATATAGAGCAGTAGTTTCCCATTCCTGTGGTGGTGTTATATACAGGCTATGAAAAATTAAGCAGAGGCAGTAATGTAATGACAGAGAAGAAAAAGAAGAGAGGGAAGGGAATTGGGAGGCATCCAGTTTTTAAAATAAACAACAGGTTTGATTTTCAAACCTTTACAACAGGTAACATCCAGTGTCCTGGATATATTTAATTAGACGAACCAGTCCTGACTGCTCAAGTAAGATTATTGTAAGATAATATTAGATGAGTAATAGTAACAGACCCAGTATCCCCACGTTCCCCAGCATGGCACACTGCGCCCAACTATTGTACCACCTATCAGAGCAGAAGGATATTCCACATTTCCTCAAGCTTTAAGGCCTCCGGTGAAAGGCAACACCACCACGAAGGGCTGTCTCCAACCAAAACTCTGGCCCACGCACTGCTGGGGGAAAACACCAGCCACTTAACACCTCTCACCATCCCACCAGACTCAGGCAGGAGAGGAAACTCAGCACAGGCTTGCAGACACGCGCCTTGGAACGATGCGCCGGCAGCTCTCGCTTTGGTTTCCGTTCCACAGCGCGTCCGCACCCTGCTGCTGGAGAAACGACCCCTACCGAGTCGGTGTCACGACGTGGGATCCAAAAGGGAATGGCCCAGAGAAAAGGGAGGAATTCAGTAAAGCGGTGGACAAAACGAAAGGTTTGGCTAATCAGCAAGATCTATGAACAAGCAACAGAAGCACGTAGCTTCTCACAGGCAGCCTGCAGTGAGACACGCTGTTCAGTTAATTACAAGTTTTGGTCAACATATTCTTCAACAAAAGTAGTGATATTTTGCTCTTTTTGCATTGCGGTTTTTGGTTGTCTAAAAGCTCTTGGGTAACAGGTATTTTCCTAGCAAAGGCAGCATTTACTTGACTGGGGGAAAAGGGCTGCCTTTCCATTCTGGAGAAACCATCAGTTACAAAAACACAGGAGAGAAACAGCGAAGCTAAAGACACTGTAACAATGAGAATCCACTTCTTTTCTAAAATAGCCAACATTTTGGATAACTAATATCGGAAAAACATACAAAACCCCATCACTCTGCACAGCTCTTGTTCAAAATTGCAAAACAGCAATGCAGAAAACCTACTAGACAGAGTAGGTAGCCACTGTGACCTTTATATCAACTTTTCAGAGCTTAAAAAAATTTAAGAAAGCAGTTTCAAATCTCAAGTAACACATATATGCTAATGATACATATTCTAGCAAGACATAATTCCACACAGAAAAAAAAAATTACTTATACAAAAAAGAAAGCCTGCTATTGAACTGGAGAAATGTGCTGTATGGAAGAATTTCCTTACTGACTTGAGGATAAAGCAAATTATAGATTATGTAGGTTGAGAATTTGCAGCATTGTATTAAAAACGTTAGCTGCAAGTATAAAGCTTTTTAAACTCTAAGACTCTGCACTCCTATTTTCCCCACATCAAAATCCTTTAAAAGAAAATAACATTTGAAATTGACATTTCTTAAGCGTGTTTTCATTTCAAAGGTAATTTGGGAGTAGGTAGATACTAGGGATGGAGGTGGCAATGAACAAAAGAGAGAAAGAGGAGAGTTGTACAAAAAAAAGTCCTTGTTTGGTTTTGTATTCACAACTTTATGCACATTTCCATAAGTATCTAAGAAATCAGACATCCAAAAAAATGTTGTGTCTCTCACGCCTAAGAGGAATATTATGGGTGATACTGAAAGCAAACATACAAAAGTCAGATAAATGGTATTTATGTATTTACTATAGCAATGCGATATAAGAGCTAATAATACTACTCCCCTCCTCCTCAATTCAATAAATGATTCAAAACTATAGAAGCAAGTAGCAAAGTTGATGGCTCAACTATAGGACTTTATTATATTCATTCATTCTCCCTCTCTTCTTCCACTGCATTATTCCTTGGTTTTTCATAGTGTTACGTTCATCAAAAATAAAAGCATTCTCCAGTGTGCCTGTGATTGAATGGGAGTCTGGTCCCGATCAGGGCATCTGAGGCAACAGGGCACCAGACATCTAGGGCTTAATAAGGGAAATCACTCGGAAGCGCATGATCCCACTGTATACAAATAATTGGGTCCATCAACAGTTTGTTATTCCAAGTGTTTTGCCACATAAAACATCCACAAGGCAACCAACCACCATGCCATTCTGAAAGGTTTCTGATTTCAAAGACCTACAGGTACTGAAAAGATGGCAGCACACAGAAAATCACCCAGGAAGCCAGGGCTTCAAGTTACGACGCATACACGCTGTAAAGTTTTCATCAGTAGAGACTGCTGAACAAGTTTCTGCAAATTCCAATTAGAATCTGCCATTTTATCCTTGGGGTTTTTTTCTAGATAGTTTTATGTCTAATAACCTAAGGAAAAATAAAAGATTTTTTTTTTAATTTAGTGTAATGGTTTGAGTGTACAAACTAGGGAAATAAAGAAATGCTTCTTGCAATAATCTCACAGTGCACAATCTCTGCTCCTGCCACATTTTTTTAACCACGCTCACTTCCAATAATAAAGGTAATAGGAGTATAATGAAATGAACTGTTATTATGTGATTTGGTGAATTCTTTGAGCAAATTACAAAACTAGCTAAGCGATAAAATTCACAAATAGAGATTCAAAGTAGCACTCCTAATTTTACAGTGAAACATCTGATTCAGTCTCTTTATTCGATTCAACCTATTTGTAAGGTGCCTATTTAAACACCGACATGCTTTTGCTATTGCCTTGACCTGTCCAAACTCTGAACATTACTTTAATCTACATCTTTTTTTGAAATTATTTTTATGATTACGTTCAGTTTATGTTCAGACTATGTATTTCATGCATGTGTATAGAACATAGTCTTCCAATGTATGAAAATCCTAAACCTTTCTTCTTACTAAACAAGTGAACAAACAGCAGTGTTAGAAACACAGAATTCTATGTTAACAAAAAAAGAGAAATATTCTGAACTTGCTCTGATGAGTTTTACCTCCAGTTTCAGTACCAAAATATTCTAAATTCTATATTTAAGTTACATTCGAACACTAACACTTCCTACATTTCCTTTGCCCTGGTTCATTCTCTTGTGGAAGAACACAGTATACACACCAGTAGAAATCTCTGCTTTAGCTCATTGTTTATTTATAATCCAATTAGAAACTTCTTCAAACAATGTTTACAGTACAAGATTTACTTGTCATGGCAATAAAAACATTGTCAAATAGCTACCCAGATACAGTGGCCTACGACTTAGCTGTGAAAATTTAACTGTGAAAGCTTCCAGAAAGGATATACCACTAAGAACTGGTCTCTCTCAGCCAATACATACATGAAAAGAGCGTGAAAGTACAAAGGAAAAAAACCTGACAGTAATACCAGGATATATCCAGTTAGAGGTGTACCACACTCTTGGAAAGTACTCTTTCGATATTCAATCCCCTAGTCACAAATCAGAAAGATGCTATTTGGACACTTCATACTTAAATACTCATTCTATTTCCTAAATTATGCCATTTTTATAGAATACGAACAATCAGATGATTAACTCTACTATTGTATTAGTGCTACTTACACAAAATCGTTCTGCTAAAATGCTATAAATGCTGTTAAGGAACATTAAACTAATTCACTTACAATATCCATCTTAAAAAAAAACACTTCAAATTTGATGTACTGAATAAAATCAGAATAACACTACTCAGAACTACAGCAGACTAAACCTTTAAAATCTTTTGGATGGTTGGAAAACTGTTTTTCCTAATGCATTTTAAAAATACATCAATACAGTGAAACAGCGCATGAAAACGTAAGTATTAAAAAAGATGAGTCTTGCCCAACACGTATCTGGAGAAAAGCCCTGCGTCATTCCACAATCTCCAAGGAGGGTAAAGAAACAACCTCGGGCTGTAAAGATGGCAGGGAAGTGAAAAGACCTAAAGAAATGCGTCTGAAAGCAGCAAGAGTACAGCCTGAGCCTCTCCTATGGATGCGTCATCTTCGCTGCAAGTCAGGAATGGCAGAGGTTTTACAGTTCAGTACCTTCTCGCGTCCTCCTCAGATGCTTCATCTCCTTACGAGAGGAACGTGAAAAGTAAAGATTAGAGGAAGGGCTGGAGACTAGTTGCTGAGCAAGTGGCAGAAGAAAAACTAAACCATGTCTCTGGCTGGATCTCTGCGCTGTGGTCCCATAAAGGTGGGAGTTTCTTGCCCTGCACACCCAGTCTTTTGATGGTGCCTTTTGGAGAGGCAAAGGGAGCAGAGAGTGGCTGGAGTCCTTATTACAGATAGAGAAAGGACAAGGGAAGTTTAACTGGCACATAAGCTAAAATTTTTTCTCCCCTGACAGAGCTGGGAGAATTTCTGGGGTGTTTGTACAAAAATATTTCCATTATGTCTTTCCTGGATTATCAAATAAAGAGCCAGTTGGGAAACAGGTACCTAATTCTTTTCTCCTCCATTAAAAAAAAATAATTTTAAAAAATGTGGAGTTTGAGGCAAATTAAGCTGCATTTTTGCCTCAAAGTCTAATCCTTCCTTCACACACGCAACTTCAAGAGTCTTGTGTATCTGCCTTCACCACAAACAACTGTTAGAATAACAACTGTGCTTCCCGCCAGGGAGCATTCTTTTCAACTTTAAAAAAATCACACAGGGTAACAACTCTAACGCAATTAAGTCTGGCAGCTCATAATTGAATTGCTGGAAGACAAAATGTTACTGCTCCTCAAAACTCTCATTTCAGCCTATTTTAACATAACAGCAACTTGAGACGTGGGCTACGCTAGAGAATTCAGTAGGCTGCACTTTTAGTTTCTTTAACCAATGTGTTCTGTTGATGAGGATTTGAACGCAAACCCAGCTATAAGCCAAACCAAGGTGATGTAGCCTGAAGTATTTCAATCTCCACCTGTGCAAGTAGCTGTGGCAGCACCAACGCTTCGATGTCGACAGAAAGGCACACGGATTCCCCGCAGCGTGCCGCTTTAACTACACTCCAATCCAGTTAAGTGCTAAAATTTTCTAGGCTTAGCGACACTGATATTTTACTTCATGGTAACTGATCCATCATCGCTGTCTGTGTGCATGCTCACAGCCCATGGCAAAGGCAGGATAATTTGAGTTGTTTTGCCCTGCTTCATTGAAAACTAAGATGACTCAAATTACTTTGAATTTGCTTCAGGCGAAGCTCGCACACATGGACAGCTATAACGGATCAACTGGCGTGCAAGTAAAAGATTGGCGAGGCTAAGCCCTGTGCTGAAATAGAGCACGAGTTGGCTTTTTTTTTTAGTTCTCGATGCACTCAACACAACAAGGGACAAACCTAACTTAAGCGTTTGAGAGCTACAACAAACGAGTGAAAAACAACCACTAAAAAGGTCCTAAATCTTACAGTGTTGGCCACAGAATAACTTGAATAGAGAGATGAAGATCTGGACAGAGTTGCCCAGTTATCTCTGCTCCTAAATGCTCCAGGTATTCCTGCTTTGCTTATTCTCTTTTTTCCTTTATCAATCTCGTCTTTTCCTAACGTGTTCCTGCCCCCATCCAGTCCAGCTATAATTCCCTGCTTTAGCAGTCTCAGTGAGCCTTCTTAAAAATGTTGTTTTCAAGATACGTCCATCAATGGTGCCTGCAGCACCTGCATACTTTACATTTGTACACTGAATTATGGTGTTACTTATCTTTTCCATCTGCACTAACCAAGGTGATCTCACATAGCAGTCACACGCTGACACTAACCCCTTTGATGACCCCCTCTTATTTTTCCATCAGTTTTACCTGAGAGCCCTTAAATTAAACCCAAATTTTAATTTATTTTTCACATAGATGCTGAGGCACTTGTAACCACTAAAATCCTAATACTCTGCAAGCCCACCAATAATTTAAATCCTGCTTAAAACAACGAATCCATGTGAACTGTCCACCACTAAAATATATCTCGATTTCCAGTGAAGTCATATCACAAGACTTTTACAAATGAAACTATTAAGATAAAAAAAATAAGTGTGCAACTAGCTTCTAGTGATTATCTGGTCATCTGGCACTACTGTGCATGTTCCTTGGTACCTACTCGAACAGCAGCACGTAGTCCACACCACGCGCCGAACACAACAGCATCATGATCTGCATCACTTCCAATTGTATTTCTTAACTGAGAATAGGTGAGAATATAAGCTGCACATATTTATTCCAAGTACCGTGGAGAAGTGCCATCTTGTCAGACTACGCAGGAAGCCGTCAATGCCGTTGGAAATTCTCCTTGAAAACCGACACGGCAGAATGTGTCAGTAGTTCCTGATGATGTCAGATGAGGAACTGCAGCAACAGCTAAGAGCAGCGCAGCGCTCCCTCGAGACGCCAACTTTGTTGGCAAGTTGTACTGAGACGCTGCGAGAACGTTTCTGAAATTGAGATTGCTGAAACGTAACAACTCTTTTTCAAAACTTTACTGCGCACAATTTATCAAGCCAAAGCTACGGTTCCAGGAAGAAAGGATCATCTGTTTTTCTCCGGGCTTCTTTTTTTTAAGGCTCACCTTTAATCAATTCAATGTTTTTTCATACACTGGAATGCAAAGAATTAATAACTTGAGAATTAGGTAAGTGACTCAACGCTTCTTCTTGAAATACTGCCTCCTCTGATTTTAATTTTAATTAACTAGAAAACAACCACCTGTTTCTAATGCAGACTCAGTAAATCTGATGCCTTTATACTTTTAACCTACAAAGGGGGCAGCGACGACTCCAGATCTATTTGCATTCCAAGCTTTGCCCTTCACCTCCCACATATACCACTTGGTCAGTATAATCTCAGAAACCTATTTTTACACCCTAACCAGGGCAGTACTTATAAGAGAGGTGCAATGCCTAATACCAGCAAGGTTTTTAGCAACACAGAAATTAAAGGGTTGCATCACAAACCTTATCTTACACATTTTTAAACAAATTGCTTGTAAAAAAGTCCTCTGAAGATCAGAAGAAATCGTGTTGAAAGCAATACAGTCTAGTCATACAAATATTTCTCAAACTCAAAACACAACTACCACTAGGTAAAGTTTTAATAGAAGTTATATTTAGTCAATACATCAATACTTCCACAATCCTATACTTTAACTATGTACAGCTAAATCATACAAATATATCAAAATATCAAAATGAAAGTAGCTGTTTTCAATTTCCACAAACATTATACTTTAAAAGGGTCAACATCTAAAACATCAACAGCAACTACAGTGCACTGAAACTCTCCAGTTGATTTCCAAGTTACCACCTTGCCTTTACAAGCTCGTAAAACAAATTTTTATGTGAACCATCAGACACAATTTAACAAAACCAAAAACTGACAAACACCTATCATCTAATACAGCAGGGACATTAGAGAGAAGTGGGAGAAATTCTGCTCTTACTGATGAGATTCAGAGTTGTCAACTTTGAACACAGTTTTCTGCCATATCGCTGCACCACACACTTCATATGGCCTCACGATGGAATCTTTTCCATCAATCTTAATTCCATTCACATGTCTCGTTTTTCCAACTCTCCCCTAGTTACGTGGCCATACAAAATACTTCATTTTTGTAAGAATTTGCCACCCAAAGCACAAGCTGACTCAACACGGAGGCACATATTTCTCAGGCCTCTTTTCAGATATGCTACAGCAGAATAGACACTGAATATTTATGATTTTAAGACTATCAAATCACAGCTTGAGCGAAGGGCGTAGATCAGCTGGATTCCTCGTCCGTGACTTATAACACAACATTAACAGCCCAGAATGTCATAAGTGGCTTAAACTATTGTGTCAGATCATGAACAAAGTGAGAATTGTGTTCTGCTAACACTGAGCTGCCACAGCTCCACCTGCCTCAGCCTACTCAGCAAATCTATTAGATGGGCTCAGTTTATGCACAGAACTGAGAACTGGAAAATAAATAAGTCAACCTACAATTCCTGACACCTGTTCAGGAACAAAATTTTGCCAAGTGTAACATAGCATCCAAGCTCCTGGTGCTGACCTTCCAACTCTACTGAAGGCATTAACAAGCACACCTACAACTGTTATGTTAAAAGTAAAATTTATGCTGCTTTTGAAAAGATAAAACTATGAATCTTCCAAACTATACTCCTGATTCCATCTCCCATCACTGCTTTAAAAAGATGCAGATGCAGCTGATTCTAAGATTTCAAAACATCTCTGCTGTACTATGAAGATAAAACACTTATCTAAATACATATTTTCTCATTTCCTGTAACGTTAAGAGAGATGCGTTTTGTCAAGTAAAATTGACCTTAATGTTTGACTGTTTAGGGAAAAAAAAGTATGTTACCTAGTTACAGGTCTTACTTAAGAGCACTAAAGGCATAGCAAGTGAATGCACTAACAGTGCGACAGTACGAGAGTTCCTCCATATGAAATCCTGCCAAAATTATCTGTCCAGATAAATGGTCTGACAAAAGGGAACTATAAATAAAGTTACTCTTTCGACATCATAAAATTGATGCATATCCTGTCCAAGCTAATTTTGTATAAAACAGCAAATAAATCTGAGAGATAAATAAAATGCAAAGTGATGCTTTTATTTCAGATAAGTTTGCCTATTTATTCAGAAACCATTTGTGCAACAGTTTTTGGCTTATCTGAAACAATTTCTCTGAGTACGTGCAAGTCAGATCTGTTTCCAGACTGCATCACTATAAATACTGATTATTTCATATCCTGCACCGCATATTGCGTAACCAAGTTCAGTTTAAAACTACGGTTATCAAAATGAACGGTCATCTTTGCAATTGCCTACAGGGTTTTTTCCTTTTTTTTTAATGTAATTTTCTCAATTGTATAAATTTGATAACGAAGAAAGAAGCGTGATGAAAGCATTTGCAATGTGGGGTGAAACGGCACCAAACCCAGAGTGCTGAAAGAGACTTTGAAAAGGCTTGTAAAATCTTTGTTCACAATTTTGAAAAATGCTTTCAGAATTTAAGGCAGAAATATTTTTACCTATAAGCAACAGCAGCACACATAGTATCTTTAAAAACAAATGCTTAAGCGTGTAGTCCAGGCACCCTCCAGGAGATGTATGGCTTCATGGGTTGATGACACAAGTTTTTGTATAAAAACTGGAGTAGAATTTAAACCTAGGTGATTTAACAGGGTATGAACAGTGCTGGGCAAAATTTAAACACATTTTCCTTTCAAATTAAAGGGTTTAGTGACCTACCAAATCCCGGAATGCTTTTGAGACTGGATTTGAGACAGATTTTTTCAAGTCTGAGGTAGCTGTATCGCAGCAGGCAGTTCCACAGGAACATCCAGTCCATTCGCGTGCGATGGTTCATGATAATGACACTCCTTTCTCCAGGAACAAATCCATCACCAGTAACAACCACCTTGGCACCAAACACCATTTCCAGCAAGGCCTAGAAATAATATGTCAATATTATGGCATTACTCCCAGAAGAAAAGCAGCAGCCCATCAGCAATAAAAATTAGTTCGAATTACATAATTTCACTTATTCACTCACATTATGACTGGTAAACAAACTCCTGACTGTTTTCTAATAAAGCACCCAGCTTTTCCACAGTAACAGTCAATTGTTTAATGGAAAGCAACAATTAAATAGCACTTCTTAAAAGAAACTCAAAACAACAGCACTCTTAACACTCTTTGACATCCAGCATTAAACTTACCTTTCCCTGTTTTTCACAGAATACTATCACATAGGACTAAAAGTAAGGGAATCAGTATGGATTATGACTTGGCAGGTAATCTAAGGAGAGACTGGCTGCACAAATAATCTATTTCTCAACGCCGTCAGGACTGGGAAGGCATCAGAAGCTCCCGTGTTTTCTGCTTGGGTCCAAACAGTCAACACAGAATGGCCTAGGCTGGAAGGGACCTTGGAGATCACTTAATCCAACCTCCCTGTCATGGGCAGGGACGCCTCTCACGTTTGTGTTTGGCTTCCAATGGCAAAACCAGCTCGAACCTCTGGGCAGAAAGAGCAGCTGAGAGAGAGAAATCCCAAACAAGCTTGAACGCAGGACAGTGATGTAGATCTAGGTCTGTACAGCTCTACAGAGCTACCTCGAAGCCCAGGCCTCCAACTCACAATAAGCAAAGAGCATCAACCACCAAACCTTGGTACACAGTCATCTACGAAGTGCCAACCCCAAGCATGGAGTAAGGCTCAAACTTGGAAGGACACAAACAAGAGGCAAGGCAAATGTCTTTTTCTGTTTTACCCTAAGCAGTCAGTGATGCTAGCAAGTCACATAAAACATGTTTCTTGCTTTACCCGCCACATGTGGCTCTGACGGGTCAAGTTATAATCTCACATGAGTGGTTTATCAAAAGGAAAATCAGGCAAGAGCTACACATTACATTTAAGAGGGGTGGGTTTCCTAACCCAGACAGCTGAACCATAAACGTAAAACCAGATCAGTTTCGTATAACATCAGAGCCCAACTGCGCACTCTGGCCATGTTCACACCACATCCAAACTGCCTACTGAAAATGGTTTCTGCCCCGTGACCATTCCCAAACCACGGAGGGAAGTGTATGGAAGCGTGCTGGTGGGTTATAGCAGAAGACCAGGATCAGGCAAATAATTTAAAAACACAGATGACTGAATTCTAGTGCCTTGCAACCTTTTAATGCCTTGTAGAAACACAGTAGAAAGGTACAAAACTCAAAGAAGCAGAAGCAGGCAGCAGAAATAATCTAGAGGCCCCAAGGTCAGGGCCACTGGCAGGACACTGTCCATCCCAGTTAGCACAGAAAAATAAACCACCAAAACACAACTGGACATCTACAGGAATAAATGTAACATTTGGCCTTAACATAAAGTGGAAGCACTTCACATTATCTCCTTACCTTCTCTTCCCCATCCCTCCTCCAGAAAAATTGAGGAAAAAAAAGAGCAGTTCTGAGGATTTAAACAGAGCTCTAGGAAATAAAACAACTTTCTGTTCCGCTTGTATTTCTGCCACCTCTGTGCCACAGAACCTCAAAGAACCCAAATTTATCACTTTAAGTCACCTGTAAAACTGGAATGACGTTCTCACAGTTGTAAATGGCTTGAGGTCTCAGAATGAAAAGCTTTGTATGTGCCAAATATTAGTACTGTTACACAGCTCTCTAATTCTGGCAAAGGTGTTGCTATCAAGAGTAACTATGGCCCACTGCAAAAGCAGAACTGGCCATGTAACTCAGTGTAACAGTTACCTTTCAGAAAAGAGAGAATCATCTCTTTTTTGATAATTTAATAAAAATTCTATTACATATTTAACAGCCAGTTAAACATAATAATGAACAGATGCCCCATCCTATGTGCTGTAATGCTAGTACAAGCCAAACTAACTGAAACAATTAGGACCCACCTCACTGTCTCACCCTACTGACTCTGCTAAAAAGGAAATAATACTTGGCAGCGGAGTGAGGAAGGTGGAAGTTTCTTACAGCCCAGAGGTCAGAGCTTCCCTGTTGGAGTCCAACTGGTCCAACACTAGTTTATTGTTTGGAGACACAAACTCAAGTACATGCTTCTTCTGGCTAAAAGTGAAGTAAGCATAAGGACTGAAAACTAACGCAGGCAAGGTCTGAGCCTCAAAAAGTGGGGTGCAAAATCTTTTTGAGGCCCCTTTCCTGAACCTAAATCCCCAAGATTCTTACAAAACAGAATCCTTTTCACAAAATTATTCAAATTATTTTGGTTTAGGTCCAGCGTGGGTTCAAAACGAACAACTAACCTGCAAAAGTTATGACAAACTAACTGCAGTATTCCAGAATTAGAAAGCCTGGGCAGCTCATCAAATGAAAGACCAGTATTTAAGAAAAACTGGTCGGCAAAGAGAGAAAGGGTCTATTTTGTGACAGTATCAGTACTTAGTTAAATCCCATCATGATGGGAAATAGCACTCCCTCTTTTCCTTTTACTGGTAATTATTTCTTCTCTCCTAATTTCATTGCATTTAGCAATTGAGGAAAAGGAGAAGAGTTTTAGAACATAAAAGAGCTCACACCCCTTTAAAATACAGACAGAAACAGAAAAAGCAGAAACTATATAATAGGCAATAAAGATAAATCTTCCTTTTTGCCACAAGATACGTATTTCTGCACACCATTATAGCATTTTACTTCAGAAAAGGTTAAACAAATCTTTAAGTGCCTAGAGGAACAAAGTCCTTTGGTTTTTAGGGAACGGATGAAGAGACACATCCCATTCATACTGCCTTTCCTCAGGAACAAAGCAGGGCAGAGCTTTGTTACTGATTTCCAGACTCCTGTAGCTATAAAGTTGATGCATTATAAGTGAGGAAGACTTCATTTCTAGGGGAAGTTCTTTTTCACCTGAAATAATTTATCTCTAATTCAACTACAAGGACTAAATTCTAAGAGGATTAAATAAGAGAACAGTGAAGGTCAGCAACCATGTACCAGACAGTGAATAATTTTCCTAATTAGATAGTTGGAGCCCAGTCAAAAGGAAGAGTTTATAAGACTACTCATTCAGGAAGTTTGTAATTTAAAAAAAATCCTCCTGCCTACTAGTGCTTCACCTACTCTTCTCTGATCAGCATCTAACTGACACCAGGTGGAAATGTCACAAAAAGGCCTTTTCAAGAGTACAATTAAGACATGTCATTAGCTCATGTAGAAATTAAGCTGCAGAGCAGGAGGGGGACTGTAGGAAGGCACACCACCTGCAACACTGAGATAAAAACTAAATCTCTACTGATACAAAGTGTGTTAAGGCCTATTTTGACAAAAGTATAAAAGACTTGAAAAAAATCAAATAAAATCAAAAGTATCAGTCAGTAAACTAAACCATGGGGTTACGAACAGTTGCCCAGAACATAGCTCAAACTGCAACTTACCACTGGGAGCGTGAGCCAAGTGGCCACAACGCAGTCGGTGATCCAGCGATACCAGGCCGGTGAGATAAACATCAAAGGTAGAAAAGGACCGAGCATGAATATACTTCCAAAAAAACTTCCCAAGAATAGTGCAAGTACAAAGTATATCCCTTTCCATGACACCATGGCTCTGAAAAACAAAGTTAGCATTATGTTAGAGGGATAAACTGAATGTAATTACATAATTTTTCAAGTCCCCAAGTCCAGTTTGAGGTAATACTCCTTTTTTTTTTCATGGCTAACAACACATGATGCCAGTAAATGAAACCAAAACAGCACAAGGGAAATGGGTTCAAGTGTACCAGAGGAGGTTCGGATTGGATATTTAGGAAAAAATTCTTCACTGAAAGAGTGGTGAAGCATTGGAACAGGCTGCCCGGGGAAGTGCTGGAGTCGCCATCCCTGGGAGGTGTTCAGAAATCGTGTAGCTGTGACACTTTGGGACATGGTTTAGTGGTCATGGTGATGTTGGGTTGACAGATTTAATGATCTTAAAGGTCTCTGCCAACCTTAATCATTCTATGATTCTACCTCACAAGCAGCAGTAAGAGAATGACTTTGTAAACACAGTGATTTGGAAGGTACATTGGGATTTTAAAGGGGTCTTAAAAGTATCAACTACACCATAATTTCTTCCACTTATTACAGCATGCAGTTCCACTTGAAAATCTTCAGCAAGCTATTTTTATTGCCCAAAAGAAAACACCCATTATATTAAACTTTTCATCCATTACCTTTGTCACTGGCAAAGTTAGCATTTTCTGAAGACAGAGAACTTTGCTTTTCTGTTTCTCCATACACAGTGTGGAAGAAACTCATCTTTCCCACTTAAAAAGGGTCTACACGTGACCTTAAGCAGAGACCACTCAAACCTTGCTACACTGATGGGCCATTTCAAACCTGAGTTCCCTTTTCATTGAAAGAGGGCAGGCGAGCAGCAGTTGAAACCTCCCGACTCACCCCCGCTTCTAGAACTGGTGAATTTTTGAAGCCTGCTGTACTTCAAATGTCCTTATCAGTTATTTTCCAACTTATTCCACCAAAAAGCCAATTGCCTCTGGTTTTTAAGACAGTAGTCTAGACTTGAAATATTTCTGTGTCTGTGCTATCAGCTAGACTGCCTTATTATAAATTGAAATGTACAGTGCACGGAGCTTCTTAATGCATTATGGCAGAACACTCAGAAATCCTCTCAGCATTTGTAATAGCTGAAAGTTTTCACAATTTAGCAACTACTACCAGCTATGACAAAGCAAATGCAGAAATATCAATTTTCTAAATTAGGGCCTAAAAATAGACTGTTTTCATCTATATAGGGCTCCACCAACTGTTTATAAAATCAAAGGTTAAGTAGAAGTCACTTCTCAGTCACTTTATTCCATTTTTGACAGGCTATTTTAGAAATTTTAAGAGCTCAGATAGACAGGACTTGAGGACAAGCAAAACAGGAAGCTGGTGGTTTTAATTTTAAAATGAGCAATGGAAAAGCAATCCACTAAGCCTTGTGCACTGTAACATACACGATTTATCTCAAGCATATTTTGCGCAATGTCCATAGCAATAACTTTTGCACAGCAAAGTATTCAAAGGTCAAGAAATGGCAACTCTAGCGTTGCTAACACATGGATTTTCTTCTGCTACTTCATGTTGACAAGTAACAAAAAAATAGCTCTGTGCTGGGATACTTACAAGTTTAAACAATTTCCTAAACTGTACATATTTGGAGGAAGGCCAAGAGAAGAGGCCATGTAAATTTTTTAACGTAAGAAGGACACAGGAAGCTTTAGCTGAACGTTCAGCCCGACTGCTGCCGCACAGCAAAAAAAGTAATACTAAATACAAATCCTTGCTGATAGCTGTATCAGGAAGATTTTAACACAATGAAATTTGAATTCAAACAAATGCAGATAGTTTACATGCTGGAGTACGCCCTCTTTCCTGCCAAAAAGTAGGAACAAAATAAGCAGCTGTCCACATAGGCACACGCTAAGTAGGATCAATTTTGACATATCAAGGGATCCTTCAAGAGCCCCGTACTGAAGAAACAACGCTTCAACTGCCTTCTTGTATTTGTTACTGCAAATCTCTCCAGGGAAAGTCTGAAATACAGGTAGCAGGTGACAGAAGAAGAAAAAAAAAAGAAAGAAAAAAGAAAAGAGAAGGACAGAGACAACATTAAGGGCAAAGAAAAGCATTGGTTGCAGAGCAGGACTAGAAGAATTCAAGGTCTTCTCCTGGCATATCAAGATTTGAGACCTACTTCAAAAGGCAGTGAAGAGGATTCAAATTCAATGTGCTTGATCTAATTAAGCATTTTTTATGAGGAACACACACAGCAAAACAACTGGAAACATCTAGGGACAGCTTCCAGGCAGGTAAAACCCATTAGAAGGCACAGAACATGAGTTTGTTTGGCTTGAGTCAGCTTCTCTGAGCCACCAGTAATGGAACGAGCTGCCCACCAGCCAGACAGCCTGACCCCGAGCAGCTGCCACCCAGCGCAGAGGCAGCGTCCCAGCCCCAACCACCAGCCTCCCGCGCGCAGGTAACCACAGCCTTAGCAGAAGAACACCTCCCTTTGCCATCCTCCAAGACTCTTCAGAAAGCAACCTAGGTCACTTGTTTACAGGCTGAGCTTTTCACAGTTTGCCACTGGTCCTTCCCTCAAACTATAGCACAGAGCCAAATATTTTAAAAAAAAATTTTAAAAAATCTTTTCTGTATTTTACGTGAAAGACTGTCTTGCAGACATTTTTTGGTTTTTTTAGATGAAAGTATCTGTGCTATGGAAAAGACCTAAAGAAGTTCTGAAGTTTTTCTTCTTCAAGCTGTACTAGAGCAGCAGTTCTTTCTTTAACACCACAGTATATACATATATGTTATACCACATTCCACTGGGTTGAACACTGCAGTATCTATTTCTAGACACAAAAGATAACACGTGTGGTTAACTGATGTCATTTATCTCTCCCGCAGCCACATTTTTAAAGTGTGATACATACCATACTTTGTTTATTGCTTATATATAATACATTAATTATCTTTACACATGTACACATGCATTTATCTAGAATAATGGATAGACTTTGTCTCTGAATTACCTCCAGCACAGCATAGCACTTATCACGCAAACAGGTACGAGCACAGAAAAACAACTCCCTCTTAAAGAATTTGAGCAAAGTTGCAAAATAACAAGCCTGTGATAACATGAAGGACTTAAAGCAGAGAGTAACCACCCAGACAGTCTTCTGAAAACAGTGCTCAGCAAGCTGATTTTAATAACAAGATAAAATTTTTAACACGCTCAACCCTTTTTTTTGTTGTTGTTGTTTGTGGGTTCACATAGTGGAGTTACTGCCCGGACAATAGTTTACTGCTTTAAAATGCATCCGCTTACACATGTCAGTTGAGAAACATTTACATTTACTCTCATTTTAGCCAACCATCAAGGAGGAGTATTCATCACACGAGCTGCCGGGTGTGTTGGCTACCAACAGCACCCGCCCTGGGCTAGTCAGCAGAAGTGCTGCTCTGCCTGTGTCTGGACCTGAGAGAGCAGCGAGGAAGCTGAAGCCTCAGGCTGGATTTCAGACAGTCACCAGACCACACGCACGGCCGAAGCGAAGCGAAGCGACGTGCCTTCTCTAACGCAAGCGGTGCCACACGGAGCTGGCTCCAGGGCCTCCTCAGCTTGGGGCGTGGTGCACACATCTCTGAGGTGTGCGGAGTCAGCTCCGGTCAGACAAAATAATTAAGCCACAACTTTGTGTCCTGCTAAAGCTTCACTACGGTTTGGGAATTGCTTTGTTGCTGAAGCAGTATGGTCACGTTCACACCGTGCTCCCTGTCTTCGCTCAGCTCTGTATCTCTCCTTCCTGTACGGAAAATCACGTTGCCAGAAGTCAGTGTTCACACAGAAGACAGAGTTGTCTTAACTTTATTCGAATAAAGGGAGAGTTCACCGGGGTTGCCAAGTCCCAGTGAGGTCTCTCCAATTGCTGGAGGACGCAGCCTCCTTTTATCCTAATTTCCCGGCTGCATGAGACCCTCTCCCCACTGGCTGAGGTACTCAGGAGGTACAGACTTCCTGATCCGCCTGTTACATGTTCCCCCTTAACACGTACCCCCCTTAACAACGCACATCGCAGGTTTCATTAACTCCAACTTTATGCCACCCAGGGCGGAGAAGTTAATACTCATAGGCCTATTAAGCCTGGGCACCCTTTCTCAAAGTTCAAAGGTTTAGACCATCCTAGGTGTTGACTTAATAGCCCTTCTGGTCAAGATGTCTCATTACCTTCTCCTTACAGACCGCATCCTGTGACTCACTCACAAAGGACACTCTCCTCTTTGTTCCATCACTAACATGAAAAAAAAAACCCACATTCCCCTTCTTGTTTTATCACTTATTTGTAAAGAAGTTCTATTTTCTTATTCTCTCATTCCCAAGGGCAACCCTTCTTCCAGCCCCGCATCCCCCATCCCGACACACCCCATTCTCCCCACCCTGCCCTTGCAATACCAGTTTGTTGGGGTGGGTAAAGAGCACGAGGCTCCGAGAGGCCACACGCCTTTGCGGGAAGGGCAAGCCGTAACGCCGAGGACTGCACGGTTGGCGCGCCGGCTCAGCTACGGAGTCCTGCTGGGTCAGGCTCTCTGCACACTGCACACTTGGCGATACAAGGGCTGTGGAACCCAGTTTACCACTTTATCCACCACCTGTGGAATTCCCAAACACAGGCAATAGGGAATTGACTATTATTTAGGGCTGGATTCGCTGAACACTTGGCCTTGATGATCTCAAAGGTCTTTTCCTTTGAGAACACTTGGTCTTGATGATCTCAAAGGTCTTTTCCAACATAATCGATTCTGTGACTCTGCAATTATCATCCCTTTGCATCTCTCAGTGCTGTAAACACTTAGAAACAAATTATAGCTATCTGTCAGCCATCCCAAGTCTAACATAGGCATTCACCAAGAGAAGGAACAGCTACCAATCAACGCAAAACACATGCCAGCAACTTCAAAACGTGATTAAAAACCAACCAGACAATCTCAAAGGGAAAGGAGCACTTAATGAGGAATTGTAAAATTACTGAAAACAAATGTGAAAAATCTCAAAACAAAGAAAATCAGAGCTGATTCATGTCAGAGATGAGACACCCAAGAAATTAAAGGATTCCACAGGAAGTCTGAATAAGAGAACCCAAGTACATTCAAGTACAGAAGTATTGCTTTACTGCTGCTGACAGCTCTCTTTTCCTAATGCAGCAATCACTCTCAACACTTCAGCATGTGTTTAGCATTTATTTAGCACGTATTATGCATCCTAAAGCCACTTTCCATTTGCTGTGTGGGTCAGAGTTGTGGGGAGGCAGTCAAAATTATTTTAAGATTCAGGCTGAAACCTGCGAACAGCGAGAAGGACAGCACCCTCCTGCTGGGCTTGTAGTTCTTCATCTATTTTGTGGCAGAACTCCAAGTTATTGGGGTACTGTACTTCACGCGTTCTCGTTGCCATAGCAGAAGGAAAACATGCTCTGTCTCCAGGTAACAGGAACCAGTAATTCTTAAAATACAAGTTTTGTTTTACATTTCTGTTAATTTTATTAATTCTCATCCACAATGGGACCAATTACTTTACAAAACAGTTGCGTTTTCGTGAACTTCATCTTTATTAGAATATTTTCTTCATATTATTTCAATATTCTATGCAAACAAAGTGTTTGCATAGTAACATAAAGCAGAAGCACTTTCCTGTGATCAGATTTTGGCTTGTTTTCCTTATCTCTACGCTTTTATTCAAGGTACAGCTGGAATAATAGACAAACCACAGCTTGTTATGATGATGACTTCAAAATGTTTTAAACAGCCTGGTCCTATGACAAGACTAGTTTTATTTCACAACTGCTGCTATGGCTTTTAAGCAGGCAAAGGACTCAAAATAAGTTTATCTGGTAAGAAACAAAAAAGTTCTAAAACTAAAGTTTCACAGCAGTCAAGACTCACCACACGCTTCACGTTTTCTTAATAGTTCCCGGCTAATTCCGAATTATTGTGCAAACAGGTTAATTCGTCTTCCAGGTTCAATGTAAAACAAGATTTAACCTACAGTGTGGAACTAAGCAATACTACCTGACAAACAGAGCCAGCTGCCTGACAACTAGAGAGACTTTTAAGCACTTAGTATATTGCAGTCAGAAAACCAGGTTTTATTACACTACTGAAAAAAATAAAAAAATGCTCTTTAGTGCCAATAAAACACCCCTGTATTATTACCGGTCAGTATGTTTCCATTCAATCAGCACAGGCAATAAAACTGTTCATTATTCTTCAAGAACTGAATAGGGAGTACTAGGAACTGGGTTTAATTTTTCTTTCAGTCATAATTCTTCTTTCAGTCAATTAGCAGTGGAAAAGGTAAACATGATCTTCAAATAAAATCAAACAGAAACTCACCCAGACAGCCAACGATGCCTTTCCTCTAACAGGTTGGAAAAAAAAAGCCAGCACGTAACTCTGAACCGACTCAGCTTAGTTCTGCATTTCCCCTAAGCACTGCAAATTAAAGAGGTGAGCTGGAAATTCCAGCTCTCATACTCAATTTTACATTCTGAAACATAAATTCCAAGACAGAAAATACAATTTTCAC
Source organism: Trogon surrucura (assembly GCA_020746105.1). Lineage (NCBI taxonomy): Eukaryota > Metazoa > Chordata > Aves > Trogoniformes > Trogonidae > Trogon > Trogon surrucura. Next base: position 109,207,561 of record CM036618.1, read on the forward strand.
ACCAATTTTTAAAACTTTTCACCTGGGTGAAATGAATTAGACTTCAAGGAGGTGGACAAGAGGGGAACAAAGTGTTCCTAGGTGTCCGTAAAACAAGCTATCAAACAAATGACCCAAACTTTTGATTTGTTCACTAGTTTTTATGGTTACTAAACAAAACCACCTAGACAGGAGAGCAGGCAGCTGGACAATCCTTCCCAGTTTGCAAAGCAAGTAACACAGAGGTCTCAGCAACCCTCAAGCAGGTGGCCAAGTGACAAAACATCAGCCAGGCAGACAAAGTTTCAGTGCAAGTGACAAATCCTAGCAGAAGATTTCAAGTCCAGCAAATGACTTGGCTTTTCTATTTCAGCATTTGACGGGTTTTCTTTTCCATAACAACGTTTCAAAGGAAATTTTTACCAATTCTTGCACTCGGAGCGTGAAACTAGTTTCAATGTAGTACAATATTTTTGAAAAGAAAACTGATCACAGCAACCTTTTGTAGACTGACCCACTTGTATTTCCAGATCGACAACTTACTCCACCTCTTTGATCATGTAATTTTTTGGCTAAAAGAACTGCAGAAATAGCAAAGGTGATACGGGAAGCAATGACGGGAAGAAGGTGAATTTTTAATTGCACAGATATCCACCCTGACCGGCAGCCCACAAGACACAGGCAAGAAGCTCCATCAGTCTCCATCAACCTCCTTATGAACTACTTTTCATTTCTGATCCCTCTCTTGGGTACTTCAGTATTTTAATGAACACAGAAACATGACACAGATCACTATCACAGAAAAGATGAAGAAACAGGCACTTGACCATTAAAACTACTTCCCTTTTATTCAGTTGATGCATTCAAAAACCTTTAAGAAATTTAACACATGTATTGTAAAATGATACAGGATAGGGCAATAAAAGATAATTATCATCACAAATCACATCCCTGACCCTCTCTAACGGTATAGCAGCTATTAGCTTACGCATGCACAAAAAAGAATGCACAATACTTAATGAGTAATTTCCATAAATATTATCAATAAAATATGATTATTGCTGCATCTTACAATTTATTATCTCTTTTATTTGCCTAGACTTAATCTGACTATTACAATTCAATAAAAAAAAAGTTAATAGAATATTTAATTTGCTCTTCCAAGTAATGGTGTCTTTTCAAATGCAAAAAACCTGGCTGAGATTCCTTGCAGTACAGGCTTTAGATACTGTAAGCAGATAATTCAGTCAGGGTACAGACATCAAATCAGTCTGATGCTTTTTCACTCTTGTTTACTCATACTTTTTCCACTGTTGCTCCAGACAACCATTAGACCAATAAAGCTTGAATGAAAGCACAAGTTAAGGTATTTTAAATCATTTGTAATAAGGTGTCAAGCAACAGCTACAATTGCTTCCCGAAAAAAAGCCAGAACGATTTATGGAAAAAAGTAGCTTGCTTTTATTCCTTACTATATTCAGAAAATCTAGATGAACTGAGGAATTTGAGCTCCTGTAGGAAGAATTGCAAAAGAGCTTTTTCTACCAAAAGCTGACTCATTTTTTTATTATGCATACTGCACATACACAAACAATTTTGAATTATTTCTTCATGGTTTTCCATACAGACAGCTGTTCTACGTACTAGCCTTCAAGTTACTGTGGCCCTGCAAGCCTGTATTAAACAGCAATCAGCACCAAAAAAAAGTGCCTTGGCTGATAAGTCATCAAAAATAGGTTTGGCAGATGAAGAACAGCTGTTATATCCCCTTCATCCCCTCTCTTTAAACAAAACAAAGTAAAAACCCTCATAACCTTGCAACAAACATAGAGCGATGGTCACAGTTCTGGAGTTTTATTAGGTATATTACATAAAACCTGCAGGCCAGCTCTAGGCCCAATTTACTTTACAAAACAACCTAACTTCTTGCACTCAACAGCAGGCAAATCCGAGTCCTCTGGTTTTTAAAGCCTACAACAGACCAAAAAGCTCATCCACTTTCACAGATCAAAAAATCCACGTGAAAATTATGAAAAACAGATAAAGCGTTCCACTTTGTAACTGGAGATGGTATAAACAAACCAATAAATCATTTTTTTTTTCCCCCAGCAAAAAAAGCACCCCAACTCTCTAGTTCACAGCTATTCTTGGTGGGGCGGGGCGGCACTCGAAATTTCGGAAGTACCGATTTCACTACAAAACCCACAGCTAGGGAACAGAAACCAAGGACTCCATGCTGAAGAAGAGTTACTCAAAACCAAAACTAGTAGGTTCTTCAGTGGAGTCACTGGCCTTGAACCAAAATATGCACTGCCACACATCCTGAACATACAATTTAAAAATATGTTGAATTTCCAAGATACGAAAAAGTTTGCTGTGTTTACCATTTCCAAGACAAACTCTCTTTTCAGCCTGCTTGCAGAACCATAATGCACAACTCCCTTGTGTGTAAGGATACATCCATGAAATTTCTAGTGGCTTTTCTATCCTCATCAAACCAGAATTTTCTTATTGGGTTAACAATTCAAAAGAAATATAGAGAAATGAACGAAATTCAAATAGCCTGCTCAACAAGCTATGACAACCACCAACCATCACTAGGACAGTAACAGCATGACAGAAAACTTATGCTAGTTCGTATTATTCTCTAGAGTGTACTTATTAAAATAAAAAGGGGGGGGATATAAAAGTAGACTTGCGGAGGCCTCAAGCAAGGTATCCAACTTGGAGAAACTTTCATTGAGAGCTTAGTATTTGTGACCATCCTTTACAAAAACCTATCTTGGTTTTAGAACAGAATGCACGAACCCAAATAACTCCTCATTTTCCAGTTATAATGTATACTGCAAATGAATCTGATTCTGAATGGCTAATACTCCAGTATGGGGTTGTTGTGGGTTTTTTAACCAAAATCTTTTTTAGTAACTTCTATACTGTGAACACCCGTCACCTGTAAAACAACGGCAATTGCTAAACTACTTTATTCTTTTTGTTAGCAGAACATTACAAGCTATAAAACTTCAGCAGGCCCCACGCGCTAAAAATCCAAACAGTAAACTTACTGAAGCCAGTGAGTCTCCACCAAGAATCAACTGCAAGATCAGATTATGGATTTTATCTCCTCTCAGAATTGTTCAAGGGCTGAAAAGAAAAACTAGAAACTCACCTTCATTTCCCTACCACGTGAATCATTCTGGCTAAACAGTACTTATACAAGAGATGGAGAACAGTGCCTGTAGACGAATTTATGTCACTATTTTATGCTTTTAGAGTAATAATGATGAATTGCTATTATCAAGTGCATATAACTTTGCCAAGCCTTTGAGTCTCTGCAACTGCCTCAGGCTTTTTGAAACATATTTCCAAGACAAATATCAAAGGAAAAAAGAACACATCTGCAAATAACATTAAAAATGTTTTAGCTACTTAATTGGGAAGTTCCATACTTTAGAGAACTTGAAATTTTGCAGGGCTGCCTTTGTATCAGAAATACAGGGCACTTTGAAGCATACTTAGACATCAGCAAATATCACATGTTTTTAACAACTTTAAAAGCCACACAAATTGTATTTTTCTAGGGAGTTACGCTTAGAGGCTGGCTGCTTTCCAAGGTAAGCACAGTAGAAACAATAGATCGGTTACCTGGCAAGCTTGAAAGCAAGAGAGGAAAAATGCAGTAGTTCTGCAGAATATTTACACAAGTTTCATTCCCAGTAGAATTTGCATTCGTTCAATTTCTGAACATGGAATTCTGTTCTCCATTTGTTATGTTTTGGCGAAGATGGAACACCCAAAGCAATATAGCCAAAACCCACACGTTGCCAAACTACCGTCCCACTACTAATAATATTTCTGCTTCAAGACCTTAGAGTAAGAGATTAAGTTCTGTTGTGCTTTACTGAGCCTTCTAGAGAACGGTCCTCAAATCTCAATTTGCACTGCTCGCCAGTAAGACCAGTCAACAGCACATCTGGATATTGCTACAATTATGCTACAAACGAGTCTTAAGAAGTGTAACTTTAACCCTGCCTTCAGCTTTCTAATTCTTTCTCCCCAAAGGGAAGCTTCTCTTCTCACAGAACTCCAAGAGGATGTCCTCAGGGCTTCAAGTCCATCCAGGTCTTCAAAGCCATTTCTAACAGAGCGCTGCATTTCGTGGGGTAAATACTTCCTTCACAAGGCTGCGGGGTGCTGTGCGGAGGCACGAGCTTTGCCCGAAGCCGCGCAGTGAGTTGGACGATCTGTACTTGGGCTGATAAAACTCCGCATCTCGGCAGGGATTCTCAGCCCGTGCACAGCGGCAGGCTCATGCAGATACGTCACTTCTGGCTCCAGGGCTACCGAGTCTGGTTCTGTAACACAAGATTTTCCTTCAAACTTTTAGGTGTTTTCAAAGCCAGAAAACGTTTTACCAATAAAGCCCGTTTCTTATCAAAGCTGAATGGCTTTGGCCCCTCAAAACACATAGGAAGGTATGAGTGATCGTTTGATTTGTACTTGTAAAATGCTTTTCATTTAGATGCAAAGGACCCAGTGCTATTGGAAAATGAGTAACAAAATGTTCTGCATGAACATTTAGCAAGGTCATTTTATCCTGTAAGAAGTTACCAATATAAGAAGCTAAATAAAGTAATTCAGTGCTGAAGCAACCGGGAAAGTTATCTGCCAGTGCTTACGCAATACTTTCCTAAGCTGCCAGAAGACAAATGGAAAAAAGCAACATCTAAGACTAGGAATTTTAGCTTTTTAGCTTTGTATTATGTAAAATAGTAGTTCATTTGAAACAGAGCCTCAGTTTCTAATGAAGTTTGCCAGAACTGAAAGGAGCTTATTAAAAAAAAAAAAGAATTAAAAGCGGTTTAATAGGTGGTATATTTCCCATCATAAAGACCAAGTTAATGTTACTGTAAGAGTAAGTTTCAAGTCAGCTGCAAACACATTCAGCAGTTGCAGATTTATTAGACGGACACGCTGTGGTAGACACATAGATGCTGGGCAATCCAAAAATAAAGTATCCATGAAATAATTACAGAGCAGCAAGTAACCCAGTCAGGGAAATAATCCATTATAGCTATTCAGGGACTACCAGATTTTACACACGTGAGCAATGTTCTAGCTTAGTAAGAGCTATTAGATAAAAAAAAAAAAAGGAGGAAAGAAGGAAAGCCTCGCAAAAGCTATAGATAAAGAGCATCCCAACACATTTGGGGCACTGCTATAGAGCAATTCACCACTTCCAGTCTCCCACTCGGTACTGCTGACAGTGCTACAAAAGTGCCTCAAAAGCTGCTGAAGTGAAGAACTGTTTGGATAGTCAAGGGAACTACGCTGTTCATACCTCGGAGATGAGAGGCCATAAGATATAGAGAGAATATCCTGACCTACAGTAAAACTATCACGTGGAAAATAAACGAGACAGATGACAAGGCAGACATAGTCTAGAGAAGATTAATTATCAGTATCCCCTCTCCCCCTCAGAAGAAATAACAACAAAAAAGGAATCCAAGAGGAAATGCAATGACTCAAGCTTAGGACTAGATAACTCATATCCAAAAAAAAAGGAAGATGCTATCCAGATTTGGCTGTGCAAATCATGCTACCAGAAATACCCAGATCAGGAATCTCCTCATAGCAGCTTCTGTAGTCATGGAACATGTTTAATATCAGCTGTATCTGGACTTTTCTTAAAGTCCGAACAGATTTAATGACTTCACAAGTCGTTACAAGGATTTTTCCTTTTTTTTTGTTATTTCTTTTTTTTCTCTTTCTAGAAGAATTTCTCCTCCAAGAAGATCTAGCATTCTCTTAGTGATTTTCAAGTGGGAACACACCCTGGCATATGTTTCCCCTTTTACCAAGTGCCCTGACCTTTCAGGAAAAAGTTTATAGAAAAACACAGAATTCCTGGAAAAAAATCTGTTATTTCTGATTAGCATACTAACATCACAGAAACAGAAGCCAGAAGAGGTTATCTTCAAGCTGTAAAATATGCTCATTAGCAAGTGAAGTACCCGGGCAACCAACTCAGTATTTATGTGAGAAAGTATGTACATCTTTCTAGTCGCACTTGCAGAAGAATTCCCAAATACAACCACAGCTCTTGAAATGCCTTTAACGAGCTCATTGCAATGGGCATTGTGGAGGTGACATTTTTATTGGGGAAATTTTAAATCATGGACTTGTCAAAACCAGATGAAATTCCACTTCCCTCTCTTCCCCATCACTGAGGCTGCTCCCTCTTATAAAAGTAAATATACTGCTGGAACTCCATAAACCCCAATAACCAAAGGACAAGAGTATTGTTACACCCTGGGACACTTTGCATCTGAAAAATACAGCGCCAAGAAAACAAGTCCACTTCTGGCACAGCTTCAAGGCGTGCCGAAGTTAAGAAGAAACATCACAACAAAACAAGCACAGCGCAAAGCTGAACACGAAAGCACCAGAATTAAAAACAACAGCACTGCCTATGAAATATTCTTATGTATCAGAACTAAGTGACATTCTTCATCTGAGCATGGGACAGCCAGCCATCTTTTCCTATACTGAGATGGGCGAAACTGTAATAGTTTTGTTGTTTGCATGACCATCAATCAAATCACCTCAAAAGCAAGAGCAGGGATGGCAAACGATGGAACACGAGGACTCAAGACCTGATACTGCACAGAATCAATTGGGGTCCATTAAAACTATTCATTTATGCTAGGATAAGTAAATTCTAACTTCTAAATTGAGAATCTATATTTACAAGACCTTCATGAAACCAGGGGTAGTAAAATAGTTCCAACTCTTTCCTAAAATGTTATGAGTTAATTAACTGGCAGTTGGGTCAACTTTCTGTCTTTCCCAGGGGCGTAAAACCAACACGACATGAATTTCTATTCCAGTGGAAGCACCTGAGAAACACTCACTCCTATATATATCTGTTAACTCATATTGAGCAGGGTCTTAAACCTGATTCCCCCCAAATGGCACTAAAATAAAAGCCCCAGAGACAAGCAAGGCAAGGGTCCGGCCCTTTAGAGTTCTGACTTCTCCCCCCAGCAGATCCACCTTGAGAAGCAACTGAGGCTGTAACACCTCTGAAAAAGTTAAGCCATGATTAGTAAAATAAGAACTCCTAATTTTGACTTTCACAAGGTAACATATCGCAGAATCATCGAATCATTGTGGCTGGAGAAGACCTTTAAGATCATCAAGCCCAACCACTATCTAACTCTTCCAGGTTCACTTCTAAACCACGTCCCTGAGCACCATATCTAGATGGCTTTTAAACACATGCAAAATCAGCAATTCAACCACTACCCTGGACAGCCTGTTCCAGTCTTCGATAACTGCGCACACTTCCTTTGAATGCTTCCACTCTTTAACATTAAATATAATTTCTTGCATGTACTTTGATGTGAATTTATTCAAGAACACTGTCTCCCCATGAGGCTTGCTCTCAGTATGTAGATGGCCTTAAAAGCTCTCCACAGAAACACACAGAGAATGGTACTGTTTTATTTAAAGATCAATAATCCATTTTTCATAGTTTAAATAGCAGATAAATGTTTGCAACTTCTACTACGGTATCTACAGACGTGCTATGACAAAAATCCCAGGCTTAGAGTACCAGTTATATACCTGGATTAACAAAAATAACTTAGATCAAGCCCATAATTTCTCAGGGCTAAACCGTGTAATTTTTAATTTTACATAAAAACGCTTAATACTCCAAACTTTCAGTTTCGCAGACTCGCAGCCAGAGAGAGAGAGGGTAGAAAGAACCAAAAGAGCGCAGCAGTGAGAATAAAGGAACACACTGTGTCAAAGGGAAGCCCTGGAGCTATTGGAAAGCCCTGTGCTACAGCTAAGCAAGGCAAAACATCGCGTCTTCTAACAAAGACAATTTGAAGTCAATTACAGCCCTGAAGATGAATGTACTGACTTGGGCGTACACAAGCCCGAATCTTCCATCTCCCACCTCTCCCAAGAACCCTTGTCTAACTCACTGAAGGAGGAGTAAGGCCAGCTGTAAAAAAGTTTTCGGACATGCAGTAAGGAGAAAATTTGAAAACAACTTGAGGAAACGTGGACTCCTGCTGCGCGCAGTTTTCAACAACGGTTAAGATTTATTATATTGAAAGTTTTTTCCCAATATAGATACAAGCTGCAACAACGTGTGTTTCCTTTCCAATTCAGCCACAGCTGAACATTTTATTGAACCATTACAGTAAAGAAAGAAGCTTTAAATAAAAATTTGTTATGAAAAAGATCTCTTCTTTTGGGATCAAACAGATACAGTGTTAAAGTAATGCTGGTAACAGGAATTAATCCTTGGACTAAGCGATGTCAAGGATTGCTGAGCAATTAAATCCGATTACTGATTTTGAGATGAGAACATCAGAACAGAGTATTCAGAATCACAGAATACTGAAAACAAATATTCATTAAACTATTCTTTAAGTCTTCACTCTCCCTCTGCCCTGGAATTGACTATTTCAAGCAATGTAAACAACCTCCTACACTAATATTTAGAAAAGTTTTATGGGCAATGCATACAGTAATCCAGTTTTTAATAAAGATATTACTACTCAAACTTACTATTTAATCAAAGTTCTCTTTTTATCTGTTTGTCATGATGTTTCTTTTGCTATAGAGAACAGGGAACAGGAGTAAAAAAGAAAAAAGAGTAAGTAACAACTTTGTTAGCTTCTGTTGCAAAAGGTAAGCTAGCAAGTCAAAGTCAGGATTTTTAGACCCTACTCCACCTTCACCAGTTTAATCACACGACAAATTAACAGGCTTTTTCTAAGAGTACACTGAAATAGAATTTGTGTATGATTACACTGTTTGGAAGCAGCTGGCTGGTCAAATACCACAAGCGCAGCCCTGCGCTCATCCCAGCACGTGATGCTCTTTGATATATTCCCGTTGGGCAAAGGATGTGGACATGAAGGTGTAGTTGCTGCTTTGAAGGGAGGATCATTAGGGAATGAAACCAAAAAATGTTGCCAAGCATCCAGTTTTTATTATGGAACAACCCAGATACTAAATAAGTTTCGAACCACATCAGTTGAACCTTCCCCTGATTTCCTTGTAGAAAGCAAAACAATTTTTGTAGAAGGTTACAGTATTTACAATGAAATAATGTTTATTACTTACATAATCCATTTTTAAAGCCTCTCCTTGTAAATCACATCTAATTCCAGTACTTAGTTGGGGCTTTTTTTAAATGTAATTTTTTGTTGGGTTTTGGGGTTTGGTTTTTTTTGTTTGGTTTGTTGGGTTTTTTTGTGTTTTTTTTTTTAAAAAACATTGCTCCATAGAAACATCAGCAACTATGCTTGGCGGAGTAAGGTAAGAAGTTCACACAAAGCTCTCTCACTGCACAGGCGGTGATGATACGATCTGCTAAATATGCATTTTCTCACCTTAAAGGTATGTCACTGGAACTGCCTGAGCACAAGAAAAAAGAAAAGTAATGGTCTCTTGGCAGCGAAGCTGCCATGACTGTGATGAAACATTAAACCACAAGCAGTTTCCAGAGCGTTTTATGTGCTTATGTAAAGGAGCACATTTCTTCAAGTGTTTTAGCTTAAATAGATACTGAAGTCAAAAAGAAGCAGTTTAAAGAATTGCCTTCTAAGTCAGCTTTCACCTCTTTTGTATGTATATTACAATAACATTACTCATTACTGTGTTTCTGTGTTTGGTTGGGTTGGGGTTTTTTTGAATCTCTGAGAGAAGAGATTAAATTGAAAAGAAATTAGCTGCATTCTGCTTCATACCAGCAAAGTACTGCGGACTTTGTAAAATCCTTGATCAAAAACTACCTTATGCAATTTCGAATTTACGAAGCCAAGTACCAATCCATCACAGTAGGATTTCCGTCATTTCATTTCGGGCATTTACATAAGTACCTTAAGTTGAGTCACTGGAATTATTCCCCCTCATTCCCCATCCCATCTCGCTCTATTCAATAGGCTGATCCTATAATCTAATTTCACAAAAGAAAACTCCACTTTCTTTTCTTACAAAGCGGCAAATACACACACAGCTTATTTTCACGGAGGCTTGATCTACAGGGGGTTAATATTTTTAGAACTTCTGAGTAAAATTCGCAATCACAGTAGGAAAAGCTCAAGAGACGCTTAACCTCAGGGATGCCTCACTCTTCTCACATCTTTGCGACCTCAGAACCCTCCAAATGTGAACTACTACACAGGCAAGATTTTTTTAAAGTTTTAATTCTGAGAAGAGGGAGGGAAGGAACAAGGTACAGGGTGCCCTAGAAGAGTTTCCTGTTATGAATAAAGCTTCTCCTTCAAGAACATGCAACTATTGCTGTATACCCACACAGCCTGGCGTTTGGAAGTTCCAGCAAAGAATGAAGTTTAGTCCTTTCAGCTGTTCCAGGGACCAGCTCAAGACTCAGGTTATCACACACACTCATTTACAGAGGAAAAGGATAAGAAGCGAGGATGAAAATTGCCATTTTTCTCTTTGCATACAAGAAGTGACTAAACACATGGAAAGTCGTAACAAACTTCAGCAAGGAAAAAAGCATTGGCAAAACAAAGTGCTTCTTGCAAAACAGCTCCCACTTTAGTTTTCTTTCAGTTTGTTCCTGCTGACTTTCTTCCTTTGATGCCTTTGGAAAAACTGTGCAACATTCATACTGTGTTTCAGCTGCCATGGGCTTCTCCTCCTCCAAATTTAAAGCCAGAAGATACCACTAGATCATTTACTCAAACGTTTATGGAAAGTTAGTCCATTCAGTTCACTTAGCCATCAATAGTTTGTCTAGAATAACCTTCCAAAAGGTTGCCCTCTGAAAACACCAGCACATGATATCCAGCATCTCCCGCTATTACGGTATTGACCTACATTTCGATTTATTAATTTTGTTTCCATAAAGATAATTACAAGCTAACGATGAAACTTCAACCTACATTTAGATAAACTGGACAAACGTAATAATACATCACGAACAGTCGTGTAAAACACACTACAAACATTACTGAATTTCAACAGCCAAACTTACTTTCTATATAATCATACGTATTCAGAGACCACCCTAGGCCATAAGTACACCAGGCAAGCATCGCCATGACCAGTAGAATTTTCCCTTAGCCAGTTCTATTTTCAAAATAGATCGTAAATTTAAACAACAAAAAAAGTAACCTACAGATGGTAAAACACGTATCAGGCAGAAAGATTACCTACTCACTATGCTGTGAGGTTAACTCATTACCTTCTAACAGTGCCGGGGAGGTAACCTAATCACTAATGCCCTAAGAACCCCGGCCTCCTGCCCTGTACACGCTCCCCATATATGCAACAGATTTCTAATAGGCTACCAGTCCTTATTAATGGACTATTTATTTAGTACAGTCATTAAAGTGGTAACATTTTAAGTGTCACTTTGATTCAAAAAGTCTTCTTCCTTTTCTCATGACAACCATATTCAGTGGATCCATTTCCTCCCAACTTGGGAACAGCCACATTGGTCTCTATTGTAATTTGTAATTCAAGACATACTGATACCTCAAAATAAGTGAAGAATTTACACTTCACATGTAAAAATGCATAAATATGCCTAAACTGAAAGTGAGCTGCAATACATCTACCTCTTCCTGGATTAAAAACTCCATTTTAGAAAGGGGAACTAAGCGAGCATTGCCACAGCTGAGGAAACCACCACCTTCTCGCAGTATTTGCAAGTTCCTGTGATGTAATAGCTGTAAGATAATGCAGGGAAGATTTCTGTAGTTATATTAGGGTGGGAGAGATGTAAGGGGGTAGTTTTATTTTTTTATCATCATTTTACTTCAATCTTAATTTGTATTTCAGTTTTCATTTTGTTCTTAAGACTTCTTTTCAAGGATCCCAAACTTGTTTCAGATATAGTTTATCCAACTAGAAGAAATTATGCTATTAGCGACACGGAAAGAGCCTAGCTAAGAAGTCAGTCTAATTTTTCTACAAAATAATCATCTTCTCCATAAAGGATGAAGCAGTTTAACCATGAAATTTTTAACATTAGGAGGACTGCACTGCTTATGAGCAGGACACATAGGCATGTTTCTAATTAAAGAGTAAGCAACAATCTTCATTCAAGGATCTCAATCTGGTTGCTTCTAAGTTTAGAGAAATGAAACAGTTACAAAAGAAGTAGTACCTGTTCACATAAATCAAAGATACTGCCACTGTGTAGCTCAAAACTGAATTAACCTCTGTAAGCAATTTTATTTCTAGTGTTTAAGTTTTATTTTCCAACAAATTAATCACTTATAATTGAAATAACTTCATTTGTTTCACTAGGGAGATCATGTGCTTTTTCAAATGACTCAGGTTTTGTAAATCATATGGTTTATCTGAAGCCTGAAATGGGGTGGGGAGAGGGGAAAAGAGGACAGGCCTTAATTCACTGTGAGGAGCATTCAGATAGTTTGGCGATCAGATCACACAAACCTTCATGGAATAAGATATTCCAAGAAATGCTGCCAAGATCTTCAAGGGTTTACAATGCTTCAGATGCACTGAATTGTTACACTAAACTTGAATTGCACTGGAAGAACACAGTACTGTAGATACTTCTAAGAAAGAAGTAAGCCCGTATCTTACGGGTACTAGAAGAACCCTTAGAATCTTGATTTTTTTCCCTTGGAAGAAAACTTATATTATAGAACTTCAAGTATGTCCAAGAGTTTGGTCAGACTAGATTTGTTCAGAGTAAATAAACTATTGATGGACTACGCAGAACTTACTTTGTGAGTGGCAATAACTAGCTGGTGACGGACTCTGGCATTCTATCAACCTTTTATATCTCTCACACTAGACGGTATTTCAGTTTTGCCAATACAAAGAAATTAGTGAAGCAAGTTTCCAATGCAGAAATGAGCTGCCCTTACCGCTGTAAAAGATGACAGGTGGCATTTCAGGGAATGAGTTCTAGAGAAGTCTCCATCCAGCAGAAAGAGCTGTACATCAGCACAAACCGGGAACTAGAAGTCAGAAGCTATGAAACCGGTACCCTCCTTGACCACCACCTCTGCCTTCACACAAGACACCTGCGATTAATGTGTTTTCTTTGGAATTACATTCCTTGCTTCCCGTCGTTGCCTACGGGCTGTAAAGTGAAGTTGGAGAAAAGAGGTTATCTGTTCCTATGGAGAACAGGTTGCAACGTCTAAGCACACAAAACACGCAGAAAAACTTCCAAGACTGAATAAACAGCGTTGCAAAATTCACGTCACACTGGGCAGGAAAAAGCTACCTACTTGTCTTAATAATTAAAAAAAAAGCAAGCCAAATCATGCACTTAAAAAGGAATCAAGAAGGAAGTGAGTCATAGGGAAAATTTCAAGGAAATTTCACATGAAAAGGAAACCCATAAGCAATTCTATAAAATCTTCCATGCTCAGTCATCCTCCCATCTTCTTTCCCAGAGATTTGGTGGAATAGGACAGGCCTCAAAATACTTTTATTTATTCTGCTATTAGAGGGAGAATAAAACAGACAATAGACCACAGTATGCTCTGATGCCCTGAAGATTTCTCTGTTGCATCTTTTTAGTCATGGAATAAAAAAAAAAAAATTAAAAAAAAACTGCAAGTATTCAAAAACTACAGATCAGATTGCCAAAAATGCCAAATGCATTAAATAACCATTCAACTTCCACTTTTCAGACATGCTCTCCAGAAATTAATGGTTTCTTTCTTGTCCTATGTCAAACGGGCAGGTGGAAAATTCCCAAGCGCATTCTTCTCGTGGCTCAATCAGCTGGAAAGCAATGTGTTAAAGTCCAAACAAGGTCACTAGGATTTATGTCCTGGTTCCATCCCTGACACTCAGAGCCAGCCTTCTGTCTTTGCTCCTTCACCAGAGAAACCAAAAACTTGGGATTGTTCAGGGGCAGAAGGAGATAGAAGATCCCTACAGATGAAGGAAGGCCTTAACACCCCCACTATCAATTGGCTTTACTTAAGCAAATTATCCTCTTTCCTCTAAATATTAAGTCATGACCCAAGCAAAGAAAGAAAAGCAAGCTGCTTTGCTGTCGCAGGTGAGCTTACTTTTTTATGGAGAGCGTGATAGTTCGGTGAACAGATGGAAACAGCAACTGTGGGTTTCCGTTGCAGTTTCTAAGCAGCACTTAAATTCAGTCTCAATTTGGAACAAGGCTCAAGAAAAGTTTACCACAAATAGAGTCTACACAGTAGCTTATTTGAATGAATTCAGAGCAAGAAAAATTGAGTCCTCATGCAAAACATTTGTTTCCAGGAGGCTCACAAAGGGATTCCGCTACTGAAATGACATTGTGTTTGTCTCTACAGCAAGTGTGGTTTTCCAGAAGTCTTCCAACGAGACATTGCCTGGACTCAATGAATCAAATATTCTAGCTTCCGCACTCTCCAAAATAAAAAGCACACAGAAACTGTATCAGCAGTCAAAATAGAAGCAACAGCACAGGAACACAGAAGCTCTTGTTTTAAATAGAGATGGACCTCAGATTCCAGACTATGTCTTAGTTTGGGTGACTATTTCCTCTGGTTTGGGAATTCCAATGTGACAGTCATTGACCTAGAAATACTTCATAGATATTTGCCTTTTGGAGAATGGTGACAACTAGGATCCAAAAAAAAAAAAAACCATGGTAGGGAGGTCACAAGTGCCACCATGACTCACATAGGTAGAAACATTTTCAAGGAATCAATTATTAACTCTTTGAATGTGTCATGGCACAGTTCACACACAGTCATTGCATTACACCGACCAAACGTGTAGATCTGACAGATGAAAACACAGCAGTCTCACCAAGTTTGAGTTCATAAACCCAGACAGACAAACTTCCTCTAGTAAATCCAGGGATGAAGAAATTGTTCTTTCCTATCACATGTATGAACGTGATTAAGTTCAACGGCTTGTTGATATACAATATCTTTGGGGGAAAAAAAATAATTCTCTTTAAACTCTTATAACATCTCTTTAAAGTCTCACAATAGTGAATTCATTGTAACCCCAAGAATTTCAACTAAAGTAAGAATGACCTGTAGAAAACAGAGCACATGTGACTCAAGACACACAAACTGCGCCCAGCCACCAGCATCCAACAAGTCGAAGAACTGAGCGCGTGAACTCCGTTAATGGTTGCCACACACACCTGGTATAGAAGAAAGGCAAAGAGCCATCTGTAGCCACACATAACATCCTGATTATTATTCTCAAAATCTGCTTCCTGTTCTCCTTGCTGTCATTTGGTCTTACTTTCCGATCCTGCTTCTCAGCAGCGGTCTTTGGCCCTTCAAGTTGTACTAACTCAACCTGCTAGCACAGCCTTGGTTTCTAACCCCTCCCCTGTTCTGCTTAACACCAATTCCCGGATCTCAGCGCCTACCACACCCCATCACCCCACCTACCGCTTCTGATCATGTCACTGAAGCTGGAGGAGCAACAAGTAGGCACGGATCAGAGAACCTGTAGCCTAGAATCACTCTCTCTGGAGCTTCTATCCTCTGGCTTTCCAGTTCTTCACAGCAGTATTTCACTCCAGTCTGCTCAAACTACAGAATCCATCGCCTCAGTCCGCAGTTAAGATTCCTCACCATCAAGAAGAGCAAATGGCATCAACCCAACCAATACCCTCGATACAAGAATAACAGCTGAGCATCATCAAGGACCTGGCAGTTGTCCTAGAAGTTCCTGCAAGCTTAACAGAAGGGGTATAAACCCCTAACAGGTAAAAAGTATAGCCTTTACAGTACTTGTTCTCTAGCATTTTTGTTATGCCATCTACTCTGAATTAGACCAGAGGCTGAAAAAAGAGTACGGTTTATTTTGTCGATTCTTTAAGAAGTTTTGTTATTATTCTGGGACAAGGAAGGAGAAGAACATTTACAAAAAGCCTGGCAAGAAGTGGCAACACCCACTTTCCCTTTGTTATTTTGGCCCCCACTGCTGATATTTTTGGATTTTCATTCTGGAAAAAGGAGAAAGATAAGGAATTGTCTGAAGGGGTGTTTGCTGGGCTGCTTGCCCTCAGAAAATTGGAAAGTTGCCCAGGCTGAAGGAAGAAAGGATTCTATAAACTTAAATCTGATTTGTGTTTAACAGAACAACCTTTAGGAGAATGAATATTTACAGTGTTTTGACCTAAGAGACTTTGTTATCTTGTATGGTGTTGAAGAAAGAAGTGATCAGTGGAAAAACCACAGAAATTACGAAACTGAATCAGCAGTAGTCCCCCAGTCACCCTGTCTGACAGTGTCTTGAACCACATACTTCATAAGAAGGTGTAGGAAGAAAATCTGTCATAGACAGAGATGGCAAGTTTGTTCTTAGCCTCTGTTAACATTTATTTTAATCCATAAAATACACAGGCTTATATCCTTCTCAACATTACTCACTCATTAGCAGGCTGATCTTGTCTTCTGTGTAAACAGGCCTAATCCCTTTGTTCTATCAGCAATCTTTAAAGCTTTCTTCACTGTTGCAGAGTATCCAAATGCATAAAGGAAAAGGACTGACAGCAGCCAGACATCCTGCCCACTTGTGCAACCACGCTACAAATCCCACACTCAGTTTCACTCAGCTATGAGCAGCAGGTAATCGTGAAGCAACAAAAAGCCTGTACCTGTCTTAGCAGCATATGTCCAGTGATCCTCATCACCACTCTCCACCCTCTCCTGAAATCTTTACAATAAAATGAAAACACCTAAACTCTGTATCTTGTTCTAAGGAAAAGTTCCCATCTTATGGCATATCTTGCTAGAAAGCGTTGCTCGCTGTGAACAGCGCCCGAGATTAAAGATTGAACCGAGATTGAACTTAAAGGCCTTAAACACAGCACTAAAAGAAGAAGAAAGTTCTAAGGAGAAAATTGGATCTTGCGTTTGGGATTCGTTCAGACGTTACAGAGCAAGGGATGCTCTGAGAAGCCACCTCTCCAAGCCACAAAGATCTTGTACTGCCAGTCAGTCATCCAACGTGCCAACTGCTAAGACTGAATCAGCCTTTAACTGCTGGAAGAAGCTCCCACTCTGCTGCAGCACCAAGAGGACAGGAACCGAGGAAAGGACACAGCCCTATTAATAGGCACCACTGGCATAACCTGGAAAGAACAGCTGGGAGCTTCCAACTTAAGACAGCAGAATCGGTACGAACAGTCACGTAAAAAGATCAAGTCTGCAATGACTCTTTGCAGAAAAAATAAAAAATAAATAACAATTTGTAATCTTATACAGCCTATGTTGCTAACACCACAGGGGCTGTAAAGGAAAGGAATGAAAGATGCCAACTGGAGAAGTCTAGTCTAACAAAACAAAAACACGTATTCCTGTTGCCTGCGTTATTTATAGTATAATTTATTCATCACCACCACCCAAGACTATGAAATGTCTGAGCAACTTCCAGAGCAGAGGATTCTCTTCTCCAAAACATGAAGAATATAAGAAACACAACCGACAATCACTATTTTATACAATAGCAATGCAATACTATGATTCACTTGCATTAAGTCTGACTAAATATGTCATTACCTTTAAATAGAAAATGCAGCTAATAATTTCAAAACCAAAAATAGAAAGATGTGATGTGAATCGTATGTGACTTACTCCTTGAATATATTATGCTGTCTTTCAAATGTTTTTGTAGGTGCTTATTAGCTTTGCTATTTTTTTTCCACCCATTTGCTTTATTTTTCTTTTGCTTACCCAGGTAGCATCTACTTACGGAAATGCATTTCCAGAATTTTACATTAAAAAAGGACTACATCACTACACCACTACAGTGACCACACGGATATGAAATGTAGATGCCACTGTAGCGGAGGAAAATCAAACGGCAGAAAAGATGATGAAATATGTGGGAGCAAATATGCAAATAAACCCTTTATAATGAAAGGAAATAGTACTAGAAGTCTTCTAAAAATGTCAGCTAGGGGAACTCAATAAAGGTCAAGACACTTTTAAATGGAGAAGTTAAATTAAGATTTTCTGTATTTACAGTCTTTGTTCCATAACTCTAAGTTATGTACTCTGGGTTACTTTAAAAGGTAAGAAGTGACCTTTCGTGCCAACACTCACTGTTCATTGCCCCAGAAGTCCCAAGTCTTGTTTGAAGAAGCCAAACAAACCTGTTGATGTGTAAATTGTCTAAATCTACACCTTGCAGGACATTCGCCTCCAAAACCACTACTTAGGTGACAGACCTTCACCTACATGATTACTTTTCACTGTTCTTGTACAAACCAAAATAAACAACAGGTTGGGAATGACCCCAGAACCCCCCGCATATATTTTAAACTGCCTTTAATGTTACTGTTCCCACCACCAGCAAATGAAAATAGGTGGGGCAAATATTTTTTGTGCCAATAAAAATGTTTCATTTAACAACAAAGTACGCGTCAAGAAGGCAAATTAAAAATGTACAGGCACATTTCGAAGTCACTGAATTTAGTGCCACTACAAACTTGTGAAAGTAGACAAGTATTTCAAAATGGACACATTTTCATTACAAAAATACTTCCATCACCTAGAAGTCAGTTACTTTTTTAGCATTTTCTTTAAGCTGTCACTCTCAAAATGAGAGCAAAAATCAAGAATGATAGAAATAGCTTTTGATACCATGCATGTTCTTGAAACCTCTTGGGTTTTTTGTGGCTTAATCACATTTTCCTGTGTTTAAAGTGCTTCTCCCCCTTTCTACAGCACAAGACCATTATAAAAAAGGAGAAACAGCCTATAGCAAAACAGAGTATACAGCAAGTGCTTCCGTCCTTCTTCCCTCACAAAAGAAAATTCTTTTCCTATGGTAGTTTAGTTACAACATCCATTTAAATTGCTCTAACAGCAACTAAAACTACCACTTCTTCACTCACTTCCTAAGACTTAAGAGGAAGGGAACCTTGTTTCCCAAGTAATATCCCTTATTCTGCAACTTACCTTAAGGTAATCAGTTATTTCCTCTGAATGAGCTCTGATGAGAGCTTTAAAGGAATAATCAAGGTATCTTTATTTTAAGGAGAATCATCTTACCCTGCAAACCACCTATGGGTGATCTCAAACCAACAAAATTGTATGAAATTTGCACAGCAGAATCGCAGAGTGCCTGAGGTTGGAAGGGACTTCTGGAGGTCATCTGGTCCAACCCTCCTGCCCAAGCAGGATCACCTACAGCCAGCTCCCCAGGACTGTGTCTAGTCAGCTTATGAACAGATGGAAAGTCTATAGATTTACATGGATTTATAGCGTGTCTCTCTGTGGGAGACGCCATAACCTCCTGTGTCAGAGCTCACTGACTCTCCTACTAAAAAAAACATTTTCTGATGTGTTTATGCCTCTGGTCTTGTCACTGAGCATCACTGAGAAGATCCTACCTCTGTCTTCTTTGCATCCTCCCTTCAGGTATTTATACACATTGATAAAACTCTGCTCTGCAAGCCTTCTCTTCTCCAGGCTGAATAGTCCCAGCCCTTTCAGCTTTTCCTCACGTATCAGATGCTCCAGTCCATCAGCCCTGAACTCCCTCACTGAACTGTTTCAAGCATATCTACTATGTGTTTGGGCAGAGTCTCAACCCTAAAAATTTCTGGAAGTATCCAGAGTGTCCTTATCAGCTGGGATGTTAAGCCCCTTAATGTCACTTTAGTTGCTGCGCAGGGTTTCTAGCAGGAGAAAGCAAGCTTTCAGCCCTCCAAATTCAACATGAGCGGGTTTCCGTCTTTAACCACTAGAATAATTCCTTTCGTCCTGGTCCTAACTCAAACCTGAATAACTAGGGTGAACTTTTAGGAAACTCTGAATTGTGCCAATTCTTCTGAAAAAACCTGCCTGCTAGCTGCAAAATTAAGAGACTAAAGTCACTTAAAAATTCAGCAGTCCTCAGCTCCATTTCAAACAGTTTAAACTACATGGAGCAAATAATTCAGCTTATTAATGTTGTTTTGCAATATTGCAAGGCTGAGAGAAAAACTAAGAGATTAGATGACCAAACACGAAGGTCAAGAAAATAAGGATGACATTTTCATACCAATCATTGCCAAAAATAAATGAGAGGAGGGAAACAGGTGAAACTGTTTCCAATTTTAAAGCTTTTTAGAATGTGTATAAGGTTTCAGTCGCTTTGTCTTACAGTAGGGCCTAATAAAGTAGTTCAAGTTACTTTAGGAAAAGGTAAATACATTCCAAAACAAGAATGTTTACTCATCTTCCAACATTCCTCTCTCCCCACATTTTGGTACGAAGAACCAACGCCAAATACCTAGGTCGACTAAAAGACATAAGTGAAAAGGATCTTTGAGTTGTTGCTTATTTACATTAAGCCATAACTTTTTCACAGCATGTTCCAGAGCAATCCACAGTATTCTGCCGTATGAAAAAAAAAAAAAAAAGGATATAATAGAGAACGAGAATGAGAAGTTATTTCCTAAGTGTTTCTTTGGACATCAGAATTTTTAATAACTACTATGGTGGAAGTAAGAAAGAGAGTAATAGTGATGGAGCAAGGAATAAAGCCATTCTAGTAAACTCGGCACAGACGTCCTGGCATTGCTTCGGGCTCCAGTTTGGCAGTTGCTACAGATACATCTTATCTTCAAGCCACACAGCATAAAGACACTCGGGCAAATCACTTTCTGCATCTCAAAATGTTGATACACTGGAAACTTTGAAGAGCTTTGCAAATGGAAAAGCATCAGCACAAGCGTAATGAACAAAGAAAAACCTGCAAAACTAGCCTTGCACAAGAGTGCTCTTGCAGGATTTCTTTATCCAACAAATACAATTAAGGTGTATAGATAAATAGCTTATGACTGATATTGGTGGGATTTTAGGTATTGTGCAGGAAATAAGAAATGTAAAACGATCTAAAACCTCTTACAGTGTAATCGTAAGCCTTTTTTACTGGTAACAGATTCCAACCTTCAAATCAGGTTTGACTACGTTAGTCACTAAGGAAAAATGTAATAATTTCCTGATACTTCACTGAAATTCTTAGACAGAACTACAACAAAAATAAATAATAATCCCTTTTTGAAGGAATGTCAGAAAAGGATTCTCCTCCAGTTGTTCAGGAATGCCAGGGATTTAAAATATTTCAAAATGTTTGTCTGCAGTTCAACATAACATGACTAGTGGGACTCATCTATCAGTTGTCCCATAACACTTCATGTAGCCAAATCATTTATCTTTATAACCTTCCATCTCTAGCTTCTATACTGTCAGATAAAGATATCAAGCATATAGATGGAAAACTACATCAAGATATATCATAACTGACCCTTTTAAACTAAAAAGCAGTTTTTTCTATTCATTAAGAATCAGCTCAACTCAGCTGCAAGACGCCCTCTTAGAGATCTACAACTTGCAATTTTGGTAGAGTGGTTACACATTTTGCTAATATAATTTAGTCGCTTTCTATTATGCAGGGCAGATAACAGAAACATACTCTGTAGTGCTAACTTCTCCACACCCTGCAAAGTTCTTGCTTTAAAAGTGCGTAGAGGAGTTATTACTTCTCACTGGCAAAAAATTCAGGATATTAATTGTAATTCGTAATAATATGTCTGTAAATACTGTTACTGTGTGCTCGATCAACAGCTGAAGAAAAGATTTAACTGACCATCAAATAAGGTCAACTAGGACAAATCTAAAACTCCAAGCCTCACACCTCATTCAGAACGCATCTCTCCCAGTTATCCACCTGCACAGAGGTCTGTCAGCTCATCAAATCAACTTCGTCTCTAAGTATCATAGACTAGAATATATTTAGATCAAATAACTTAAAGTACACTTTTAGGCCTAACTTGACTGTGAAAGCCATCAAAGATTCATCAAACCTGTCTATCACCAATTAGACAGTAAAAGTTAATCAATGTATAGTGGCTCAGAATTAATTCCTCAGAAGAAAGGCATCCCAATAAACATCCTTCATCTTGACTGCAGAGACATCAGACTAAAATTGAAAAAAATGGTCCTAGATGGCTAATACAATTTTCACAAAAGTTACTATAAAGAAAATTTCAAAACGTGAATTGACAGATTAGAAGAAGCTATTTTCCTCTTACTTCTCCTTGGAAGAATAACCATATGCTCAATCATGCATATGTAAATACACAAAGAACTACTTCACTCTGGACAAAAGCAAGATTTGAGAGGTATAAAGTAGGATCCGCATAATTAGTCAAACCGCAGAATCGCTTACGATTGTTAACTTCTCTGTAGAAATAATTTGAAATACTGACAGGTTTTTTTTCTAGCCCTGACATGATTAGTGGTCTTGATACTATATTCAGGAACTCCAGTCTATTTACTTCTCTTTGGAGTCAGCATTGATCTCAGTTATCTTTCATTTTGCGTACGATAAAACAGATTGCCAGTAATGCACAGTCCCAGACTACAGATGAAGTGATTCAGGGGAAGTCTATCATACAACAGCTAGTTTCAGCCTGAAAAGCAACACCAGAATTTACATGAGGCAGAACAGCACCTATAGTAAGGGGTCATCCACAGCACAATTAATTTGCTACACCCACAGCTAAAAGTTCAGCACCGCCCAGCACACTGTTAGTGAATTGTCACCCACACGCTACACTCAAAAAATACTTCGGATACCGAAGCTGCACAATCAGACATATAGAAACAGCAGAATTAAGGCTGTTCTTTCCTGGATGGTTTATTTGTTTATTCCAACAGGAACCCTGCCACATCCAACCACCTGCTTTGACAGCAAGGTTAATAGGGAGAAATTACTTTGTATTTATTTCTCCCCTTCTCCTATTACAGTGCTAGAATTAGCCTAAACTATTGAAATGCTAGGACAAACACCCTCCCTTCTTTTTTTCCTTTTTCTTCCTTATTATGCTCATTATACTACTATCCAAAAGTGACATATGCCAGTAATTTGTTTTCACAATAGATCCTATTTATGTTTTATAACTCAAGATCCACATCACAAAGTATATGAATTGTACCTGTCTAATCTGGAATGTTCCCAGACTATTTTCTTTTTTCAGGATATACATCACCCTGCGGTACATCACAAGCACAATTCACAGTTGCTATTAGCTTCAGTTGCAGCTGTGAAAGCTTTGCATTCTTTATTTTATGGGTGTCCAACTTGAAACCTTACTATTCAACACAAGGATCACAATCAGTTATTGTTTATAACAATATTAGATGGCTTTTTGCTTGATAAGCAAGACAAGTCCAGTACTTCAAAGTGGCATTTAACTGAAGAAACCTTCAGACCATCATCATCAAGCCTTTATTCAGTTCAGTGTACAACACCAAGTGTACAACACCGAGCACGTGCAACAAGTAAAATCAGTTCTGCAGACTGCATTCCTCAAATTTTTCAGGCATTCCTAAAACAAAAGCCATCTCCAACAGTGACTTTTTGTGAGGAGAAAAAAGGTAATGTGCGAACAGCCTGTCAATTCAAATATGGAGATGTGGGTGACACTAAAACACTTAGCACATACATCATTCGGTACTCAAGTTTCTGTTGGTATTTTAACGAAGTCTAAGATCACAAGCTGGGGAACAACAGCTGTTTATCTCCAATAGCAATCATGTAACTTGAGATACGTAATTTTAGTATTTTCAAGGAACAAAAGAAAACACTCTGATCTTCATGAATTCCCAGGTAATAATTAGAACGAAAAAGAAGGACATCTTAAACAGACAAAGATCGAGCATTCCCATATACAACACTTACACTTTTCTAAAAATAAGAAATTCAACATTTTGATAGGCCACATAACCTTAATATCTAATCATCGCCTTCAACTTCAGTAAATAAAGGTGCATTATCTAGAAAGGTAACTGACATAGCTATTTCTGTATTTGCTACATTTCAATGTAGATCTGATTACATCAACAGATTAATGGGAAAAAGAACAAAGTGGCAATTAAAGCAAAAGCTGATGTTTCAAACCATTACAGTACATACACACGGGCAGTGTACAACTCGAAGCCAGTAGGCTAGACCGGATTAAAGAAAGAGTAAATCCTACCATATTTAACATTTCACACGCCTGATCCAGGTATCTTTTCTATGCACACTTCACTATTTTCTTCTACAGAAGCAACGTAATGCCTCCTTAGTGCTATTAATTGCTCATAAAAGAATTAATTTTCAAAAAAGGTTAATATGAAAATCCTAAATCAAATTATTTTCTTTTTGATATAAATTCTGTCCATCAGTAAGAATCAATGAAAGCAAGCTTACACAATTCTGACGGTAATACAGTATAATGACTCTCAGTCTTTTTTTTTTTTTCTTCTTTTTTTTCTTTCTTCTAGGTACATTGTCTATAAAAACTTTATTTATTCTACATTAAGGATCAACTTATCTATTTCAACTTATCTAAGTCAACTTCCATCTGGAAAAAAAACAACTAACTGGTGGTTTTTAATAATGGTCATATTTCGAAGGGGCTTACATAGAACTTCCTTAACCTCCCTCCAGAGCAAAAATAGTTAAAATGTTTTAATTAATCTACTTTTCCTTGACAAGTATTTCCTTTACAATGTTTTTAATATAACTCAACATTGGCTGCATCTTTCTTGACAGCTGAGACACTCTCTGTTAAGGAAATACCAAACGGTTTATGTACAACATTCTTTCTAAAATTCATTTCCTTTCTGTGTAAGAAGTTAATATACCAGGAAAAAAAAAAAAGGCAGGAATGTTTCATGTCATGTGGGATATAGCAGTTCTGGAGTTTTGCTTTAAATTAGCCCAATAATATTTTCGTAGAAATATTATTAACGTGGTTGAAGCTCAACATCGGGAACAAGGAAAATTACTTGCCCACAACTTTGCTTCTCTCCAGACCTCATTCCAACATGAACTTCAATTTTATGTTCTAGCTCTTCAGTACATGCCTCGTCGAAATCTGACAGCTCTTAGTAAGGTTCAGCTTAGGGCAGAGACGTGAAGAAGAAATCCTCTAGTTAAGAACAAGAAACTGATGGTTCTATATAAAACAACACGCAAAGCAGAAATCAAAGTTCTTGGTAACTTCACTCTAAATATTAAAGTCATTGAAGACATTGAAATCTTCAGAAGAGCTCACTACAAACCTTTCTCAAGAAAAGGACAGACACTGAGGTCTCAGAAGGAGACGCAATTCCCAAGGGCAGGGCACTCCTCCATACCAACACCAAATCCCAAGTGCTTAAGAGCTGGGAGCCTTGCACCAGCTGCATTCAGAAGAACTAAGGTCCCGCATGCAAAATTCCTGGGAAGCAGCATCTTTACAGGATACCGAAGCCAAACAAATGTACTTGCTCTACAGTCTGTAATACATATTCCCTGTCAAGGTTGTAAAGCCTTAACTAAATGGCTGGAGAGCTACAGCAGTAACAGCAGTCTTAACACGACAAAGAAATACCCGCTGATAATTTCTCCCTCCTCTTGTCATGCTGTAAGCATTCATTAAAATTGCACTCTTCTGTCAGATTAGATCATTTTCACTATTGCTGAAAAAATTCATCCTAAAATATTCTGCAGCCTGTGGAACTCTACGTACAACAATATTTTGCAGCCACTATTTTCCCTTTTTTTTTTTTGCCATCTCCTAGCCAATATGTTATTTTGTGATACTTCTAGTAAACATTATCATCTCTGTTAACACTGCACATATACAATACCTTGCACTGAAATCCAAAGCTACCAGTTTCCCAAAACGTTAAGGTTTGCTTATTTTACATTTATGAATAAATGACACGTTTCCAAACTTCAACAAAAGCCTGTGTCGAATATGTCCTTTTTTCAGCTAATTCTGTATTTCAAGATGAAGAGAGAGATGATGGAGACAGGAAATGTAATCTATCTCTCCCACATGCAAACTCATTTTAGTATTCTGCTCACGGTGATACCTTTTTGTTCTGAAAGCAAGCTCAACTCTGCATGCCCAGCACTAAGGATAACAAAGCTATGGACAATATCTGCGATGCTAGTTTGCCTAACAGATTTTTAACTTTGTCTTACATAAAGTTAAAAAATAAAACCCAGCCCTATTTGTCACCTCTATTTGCCATCGTCTACAAGTAAAATGAACAAGAATCTGAATACACTTGGGACGGCAGGCAACGTGGGAATAATTTAAACCTTTCCTTCAGCAAAGGGAAGCGAGTCTTTGCTAGAACCACTCGAGGGACATTGTGCTGTTGCAGAAGAGCGATGGCTTGCCAAGCTGCAAAGGCACAGAGAGAAGACAGACCGTAAGAAAAATCCTAAAAGTGACTGGCACAATCAAAGCTTACTAAATCCTCTAAACTTATCATAAGGCTCTTTCTTTAACTAAAAATAACTGCTTTTAGTATATTTTCAAAGATATCCTACTGCACAAGGCTGCCGTGTATCACGTCATATTGTTCTTCAATAGACCAGCCTACTGCAATTACTTCAACAAAAAAACCACATAATTTAAACTATTCTCCCTTTAGACAGAAGATAACGCATATTCCTGTGTTATCAACAATCATTTTAGCAACATCCCTACTGTGACCACTCAAGCCACATTTGCTGTTGCCTATATTAATTTCCATACTACCATAACTACAGAGCCTTTAGTTTTACAGATTAGTCATCCCTCAAGGTCCTTCAATGACCTACTGTACCAGGAACACACAAAAAGATGGAGCTGTTTAGCCCTTGACACCTTTGCAGGCATTTGTCATTCAAAAACTATTAACGTGGCAGACATGAGAAACACCCAGTTCTTTTACTCACTGTCAAAATCTAAACGAGATGTGTTATTCAGTTAAAGCATTGTCTGTAAGTAAGTAGGTTTGGGTTTTTTTGCTCAGTGGAGCTGACACTGTTCAACATCTAACTCTGCAACTAACAGAGATGCAAAATTAAATGTTTCTCAATATTTAGAAGAGAGATCAAGATTCCTTCTTCAGAGTAGCACCGAGGTACAGTAAGTACGATGCTTACCCTCATTACAATACAAGCAAAAAAATGTTCTGCAAAGAGTTTTTAGAAAAATTACTATTCTGAGTAAATTTTGGAAACTGGGATCTAAAGATGCAGCTATTTATGACAAAATAACAAGGCACTCACTTTGTAATGAAGAGTAGACCCATGCAAGCGCTGGAAGCAGTGGATAACTCATGATTTTATTAAAAACTTGGTATTCAAGTAAAAATTTAAACCTAATGTTCCTAATAAAAACCCCTCACTTCTGAGCAAAGCCACTCTTCTGGGAGACACACACCCTTTGTCACTTGCAATGGTTAGAAAGAGATGAGTCTGCAAAACATTCCTTGTAAATCAGACTGACACATGAGTATTTTTCTAAGGAAACTCTAGAGCAAAATCTAACCATCTCATGGAGACATCACAAAACACAGCAAGAATGATCCTTCTCTAAATCAGCCTATCCCCAAAGTTTAAAAAGTTCAATCATACCCAGTACAATACATTCCATCTTCCTAGACGGTTTGCAACTATTTTAAAGAGATTCAACCAAACTAAACACCCCCTTTCTAAATGTGAAATGCATTCCAATTCCCAGAACATTAACTGTTTTCACTATCTGATGATGAATTACACATAATTAATTCACTGGCAGGGTATTATTTTTACTTATCCTAACAATAAATCTACTTGACCTGGGGAAGCAACCTTGAGAGAAACTGCTAAAACTGTTTTCTTTTTAAGGGAATTCACTAGTTTGACAGATTTAGTGGTGTTTTCACACTGAAGAGGGAAGACCAGAAGAAACGTACTGTCTGTCTAAGAGGCTGAAAGGAAATGATTAGCTTTACCTTACCAGACTCTACAGTGGCTCAATAACCTTGGCAGGAGTGCATTACCTCACACTTTAAGCAAGAGAAAGAGGTTTGCCACGAGTGGATAGTTAGAAATAAAAAAATAAACGGACTGACTCCCAGCAGAGACCTAACAGGTAAGTATTTCTTTCTATTTGATTTGTTCTTTGAGACGTTTTCTGTAGTTTTCCCTGGCTTTGTTAAAGCACCTAGTGGTGACTTCCCTGGAGCACGTGGCCCCCAACTCCAATTGCTACACAACCTAGAAGATCTAGGCAGCAGAACTAGGAATGAGCTCATAGCTGTATCCACAGCCTGAACGCCAGTTTACAGTTTGGTTCGCTTTGAAAAGTTAACTTCCACAGATCAGCATGTGGCCCCCACTGCCTTCATCTTACCAGAAGAGTTTAAAGTTGGTTTTCAATGAGCACAAAACATCTAACTGCTATTCAGCGGGCTGAATGCTTGAGGAATTCCCACTGTACCACACGAATTCTGGGTAAGAGTTAGTCACGTTTATGAGAAAAATCATTGAGTGAAACTAAAAAGTGTTTATTCTATTTCAGTTTAACTAAATAGCACAAGCTGCAACAAAAAGTGAGATTTACCAGTCATTGACAAGTTTGTTATTGCTTACTACTGCTACAATATTACCATTTTTTTTAAAACCAATCTTCTTTACATTATAGCAGATCATTAAAAATCACAGTAAGAAACATGATTTTGATAGCAAATGGAATTGATCCGCTAAATGAATGCACAATTACTGTAAGATTAAGTATTAAAAAATAGGAGATAGTCCTTTCACTAGGTTAAGAATAAAGAACCTGAAAAACTGTGATATTTTTCACAATTCCATTTCCAAACCAGGACAATATTTCTTTTCTACGTCATTTTCCCTAAAGAAACAGTGGGTCAACACTAATCAGCGTATTTCACATAAAACCACACGGCATTCCAAATAGTAGAAATCTAATGACGTTTGCCCTCACATTTCTCTGTGGAAGCAACTTGCCCTACCTACAACCAGTAGAAATGGTCTATCTGAAGAGAAACCAGCTGATGAATTCACTCTTTCAATCTCTAAACGCTCTGCCAACTCAAAAACTTCCCGGGTATAGCAAATACCTTTTCCCTGCATTTGGGTAAAAAGCAAGATGTAAGACTGGTAACACTTTTCACGGTCTTCCTGCATTTTTTTTTTTTTATTGTTTGTTTTTTAATACTTTTCTAGAAGCTGAAACTACCAAATATTTCGCAGAAAATCGTGGAGTTTTAATAGCTACTCAACAGATTCAATTCAGACCTGTTCCCACTTCTATTTGGGAATACATACGATGCTGAACATCCTTTACACAAAGCTTAACACTTGCTCTACACCTATTCACAACTTCAACTCACCAACTGAAAATGGTCTCGACGATCTTCAAGGTCCCTTCCAGCTGAAACTATTCTATGATTCTATATCCTGCCTAAAGAAGTACAAGATGACCACTGAAAACTTCAGTAATCTCCAAAACAGCGCTTGAATGGAAGTCTGGAGAAACAGCAAGCATTTTACTCTGCTTTCATGCTGTGCCACTTAGCTGCTTCATGAGTGGAATTTGCTGTTTCTTGCTGAACAACTACCTTTCAGATTTCACAAGCACAGCATGAAGAGCTTTCAGTGGCATTAATTACAAAGACTCTAGTATCAAGTCATATATGAGCCAGTCTATAAATGTTTTTTGCAAATTTGTAAGAGCACTTCAAAAGTGTTAATCAGCTTAAAAACATACATTTCTGCATACATTTTTCTACGTAAGCTAAATTACACTAGGAGAACATATTTTTTAGAACATGGTTTGAGCTAATTTTAAACACGGTTGGGAAAGTTTGGCCTACGCTGATTAAAATCTATATTTAAATGAAAGGAAAATTTAACCACAGAAACTGTACTCCTTTTAGAAAAACAAGCATATCACTGCCAAAGAGCTATCCTAAGTTTAGATTGCTGTCTGACTAAAACATTATAATTACGAGAAACTAAAATGGATTTCTAAACGTTTCAAGATGAAACAGCCATTGGACAATTTGCAAGATATGCAATTATCTTCTGAATTCAAACACATAATGCTAATACTTGATCTGAACAAATGCCGGCTGTAGATTTTTCCTTGTGTGGAAACTGGAGAAATCAATGTTAAAAATCAATACCAACACTACATAAGAGTAACTATAACAAAACCTAAAAGCAAAATTACCAAAGTGATGAGGAATTAATTACTTAGACATAAATAATTTTCTTTGGAAAAAAGGTTTTTTTCATATTTTACCTCCTGCTTCTGTCTGTCTCTTCAAGAGCTGATCAAACTGAAGAGAGAATTCTCAGCATTTTTATCCATGTTAAAATTGTATCAGTGGCCATATGAAGCATTTCACATAAGCTCTTATCTGTAAAAGGATATTTATAGCTTCAAACACCAAAGAGTGTCTTCCTAATAGATTCCAAGGGCCATACAGCATATTTTCTCTTACTTCACAATTAACATTTATATTTGGGTGTCACCATTATCACACTGACCACGCAAAAGTTAAAAGGTAGAAAAAACAACAATCACACACTAACCCCAGATCTCTATGTTCATTTCATACATAACCATAATAAACTCCAGTTACTTTGAACAGTTAAGTTAAATCTTGATCTGCAACAACCATCACAAGTTTAATGCAACCAACAGGATTTCAGGAAATCAAAGTAACTCCATTCCTGTTTGAATATTTTGACTGTGTGTACTCGTCAGTACCTCCACTGCCTGCTATTATTTTGTCTTTGATTTAACAAGAGAAATTAATGGCTTGGTTGTGTTTTATTTATTGTTGTCCTGTAAAAATCTGGGTGTTTCATTGTCTTTTGACTCTTCTGACTACAACTGGACCCATCGCTTCACCGATTTGGTGAAGGAGTACCAAACCATCTATCATTCAGATATTAAAGCACTCGGGAACTATGAACAGTAGTTTATAGAAACACTTCCATGATTCAAACAGTAATTTTATAAGACTTGATCATCTTCAAGAAAAAGTAAATCCCTTTCTACAAGCAAAGCGTGGTGATCCACAATAAATGCTTTGTATAGACTCATTGGGCAGTCTATTCATTTGGCCTTCACGGCACCTCTGAAGCTGCCGTAAAAACAGAAGAAGAAAGAGATGCAGATTTCTTTCAACCATAAAAATAAAAACCCCCATAAGCTCGATGGGAAAGCACTTGAGATTAAGTAATACCTTTCAGAACCACTGGAATGAAAGCAATACCTGCTCCCTCAATACCTACAATGATGTGAATAGCAGGTATTATACCAAAGGATGCTCTCCTCCCCAAAAAACCCTTCAGAGGCATGGGAGTTTAATATCATAGATGCAAAATCTTGGAAAGGCATGTTCACAAGTCTCAAGATGAAAACAAGAGTTTTGTTTCAAAGAATCCCCAGGGAGGGGCATGGGGGATGGGATCCAAAAGGTAAGCCTGCTCTCAGGTTAAAGGTAAATTCATTTTCTCAATCTCACAAAATGACAGTGTGTGAATCTAGTGGAGCAATTAATTTTGTATTAACAGCTAAAGACTTCCCCAGTTTTGAACCCCTAAGCATGTAGGAAACCTTCATACAAACAAATCAAAAGACATTTATTATAGCAGAACAAATTCACAAGCAAACTAGTTGACTTAAGCAAAAAAGCAAAGAAAAACGAAGAAAGGTCTGCATTTTAACATGTCTGCTAACACTGTTCTCTCATCTCACTGTGTGCTGCAGCAGCAACAACGAGCTTTCTAAACACAGAATTATCGTTCAGGAGAAATTTACTTTTTGGCCAGGTCAATAAAAAGTCATGTAATCAAACTGCGAGCCTTCACCCACATTCAGTGTAGATCCGTTTCAAAAAAGTCAACTCTCCAAAGGCTCCTTTTTCCCCTCTCTTAGCTTCAAGTGCTGACCAAACATCCCACATGCAATGCAAACAAGCAAGCTCTCCTCAGTCCATAGCTAATAAAACATTAAACCAGATTATGGAACTTAATACCACATACAAAACACGAGGAATCTTGCACATGTGTTCTCAGCACCACAACCTGAAGAAACAAGGTAACAAGGAAGGGACAACCTTGAACAAAAACTAAGTGGAGAA
Source organism: Trogon surrucura (assembly GCA_020746105.1). Classification (NCBI taxonomy): domain Eukaryota; kingdom Metazoa; phylum Chordata; class Aves; order Trogoniformes; family Trogonidae; genus Trogon; species Trogon surrucura. The sequence goes on from CM036618.1 coordinate 109,239,480, forward strand.
GGAAAGACAGACAGATGGGGGAAAACAAAGATCATTCGTAAACAACAGCCAGGTAGGAGGAAAGCATAAACTGAGAAAAAGACTCTGCACGTCCCAAGAAGCTGGAAGAAGCAGCCAACAAAAGGAAAAGGTGTGTTTTGGCACAGCAGAGATAGGAGGAGTGAGGGGCAGCAGCCCACTGAAGGACAGGGCACGTGAGAAAAAAGAAAGAACGTAAGTGAGACTGTCTAAAGAAAAATTAAGAGAGAAAAACTCTACAGGGAGAGCCTTGTCCACCAGAAAGATAAGAGGATTTGCATCTGAAACAGTTCAGGTGATTAAGAATCTAGGCTGGCATTATGAAGAATAGCTGCTGAAGAAGTAGGGACTCGGCAAGAACAGATGAAAGAGATGACAGCCGGCCACCTGAGCAACTGGAGGAAGGATTTGCGAGGTCAAGCAACCCTAACACTACAAAAAACCCCAGGCAGATGTGAAGGTGTCATCTCATTACACTTCCAATCTTCTTTTCAGATTGCTTTTGTGAGGAGGATAGGGAACTCCATGAAAGCAAAACTCTAAGACTGAGGAGTTGGAACATACCAGAATCAAGGTTTCCCTCCACAACCTCAGTTTGGCTTTTACAGTAGGATGCAGTATCATTTTTCCTTCAAAATTCCTGCCTCACTGAGTGCACGTGGTGGACCAGCCTCTGAGGTCTAAATAAGGTTTTGTAAGAGACTTTCCTTTTTCAGCCCAGAAGCTCTTCTGTGAGACATGAATGGAGAAAAGACTCTGGAGAAATGGAAGAGTTCCTTATAGACTTATACTCCCTTCACTCTTACCCCATATCCCCTACTCACAGCTGACTTCTCTTTTTTTAATCCAAACTTTGCAAAAGCGTTAAGTGTAGCCCTTATTTTCTGAATGACCAGTTTGAGATTTGGTTTCTCAAGGTACAGTTTCGTATTATACTTAACCCACAGCTGGTTTACATTAGTGCAGAAGGAAAAACAGCTCTCAATTCATATCACAGCAAACACTCCCAAAATAGCTTCCATCTGACAGAAAGCTGTCCCCATAAAACTGTGAGATCAACTGCCCCTGCAACCATCCAACCACTAAATCCACTACAAAGAGAGCAGTAGTAAACCATGGCCAGGGATGGCAAAGGACTGAAACCACACTCTTCAGCTGCAGCCCACACACTGACCAAACTTTGTATTCACACTGTTAAACTGCACCTTGATTTGCTGAGGAGTCAGACAGTACAGCTGCCACTGAACCTCTGCATTCAGAGCATTAGCTAATACTAAAAAATTTGATTACAAAGTCAACCAACTCATTTCAGATTTCTGTGTTCAATTGAAGACATACGATGGCTTTTTTTTTTATCCTAGTTTCCCTATTTTTAAAGTAAGACGAAGGCAGGGGAAAAGAAAAGAAAAAAGACCATCTGTTAATCTCTCTGTATTACAGTGGAATAAATCTGTGCTTGAAAAACATTATAATATTGCTGTGGCAACTACCTACTACCGCGACGTTCAAGGTTCCAAAAGCAGAGAGGGGGTGGTGTATTCAAACCAAGAGACATCTACTATGAAGTAAATGAGATATGGGAATAATCCGCAAATCAATAAGCAAAATACACCATCCATTGAGCACAGTCCACTCTGTCCACTACTGTAAGTGGAGACTAGAAAAAAATTTAGTGACAACCAAGTAGAGTATCACAACGAATACACAGAAGTACCAATGCGAAGCTGCACGTGTAGTTTATTTGGTTTTAGTATGCAGCTTTTTGCAGGCACAGCTACGCTCTGAAAAGTTACGTGCCTTGTTCCAATACTCAGCCCACACTTTACGCAAGAGACCATTCAGGTCAAAGTTTGGCTTTACCAGAGTGCACGTCTAGCCAAGACAGCGGCGCGCACAGGAAAAGTGACAAGAGACACAGTAAACAGGGAAAACGCAGTAAACAGGCAAAAAACTGACTGACTCCTGCGTATGTGCCAGCCACAACAAGAGACTCCGCTCTTCCCAAAAGTAAAGACACCGCGGGTGGGATTACAGCACCCAGCCTCCGTTTATTCCTCTAGGTGTAAGGGGAGCAGGAGTACTGAAACCGAGGTCTCGGGTCACGTACACGTCTCACACACACAGGCCGTGTCCCCGGGCGGGCTCAGGGGCTCTCCTCCCGCCGCTCCTCGCCTGGCATCGCCGCGGCTCCCGGCCCTCCTACAGCGCGGCCACCATGCCTGCGGAGAGACGGGAGGCAGGTGAGAAGCCCGGCAAGGACGCACCTCGGCAAAAAATAAAAACAAAAATAAATAAAAGCTCAAAAAAGAACGAAAATCGCCGGTCCTGCGGCGGAGAACCGGAGCCGCTGCCAGGCCGCGCCGCGCCGCCGGGCTTCTCTCCGCACCGCCACCGCCACCGCCGCGGCCCCGTCCCACCGCCCGCCCTCACCTGAGTCGGGGCAGCGCCGCCGCGGGAGGAGACTCGGCTCGGCTCCCCGCCCCGCTCAGGGAGCCGGCGCCCCGGGGAGCGCGGCCGCGCCGCCGCCAGCGCCCAGGGCCTCCCGCACCGCCGGGGCCGCCGCCGCCATGTTCCCGCTGCACCGGCGACCTCTGCCCCCGCCGATCACTTCCGGTCACGGCTGCGGAGCCGTTGCCATGGCAGCGCGCCTGGCCCCGGCCGCCCTTAAAGGGGCGGCAGCCGCGCCCCGGGCCCAAGGCAGGCCCCGTACGGCGCTGCGCCTCGCCCCGCACACACCCCGCACACACACGGGTCGGGGCGACGGGTGCCTGACAGAGCCATGAGCCCGGGAGTGGCAGGCCCTGTCCCACACTGTGGAGGGTGCGTGATCATAAGAATCACAGAACGGATTTGAGTTGGAAGGGACCTTAAAGATCGTCTAATTCCAACCCCCCGACATGGGCAGGGACACCTCTCTCCTACTAGAGCAGGTTGCTCAAAGTCCAGCCTGGCCCTGAACACTTCCAGGGAGGGGGCATCCACAGCTTCTCTGGGCAACCTGTGCCAGTGCTTCACCACCCTCATAGCAAAGAACTTCTTCCTAATGTCTCATCTAAACCTACCCTGCCCAAGTTTAAAGCGGTTGCCCCTCATCATGTCACCAAATGCCCTTTTAAGTTCCTCTCCAGCCACTCTGGGGCCCAGCCCTGCTGCCCTCAGCCTCCTCTCGCCTCCAAGAGGGTTTCCCCCGCTGTGGCTGGGAGCTCAGGGCAGTGCTCCCCTGGGGCAGCTGGTGGGAGAGAATCATAGAATCATGGGATTGTCAGGGTTGGAAGGGACCTTAAAGATCATCTGGTTCCAACCCCCCCTGCCATGGACAGGGACATCTCCCACTAGACCAGGTTGCTCAGAGCACCTTCCAGCCTGGCCTTAAAAACTTCCAGGATGGGGCTTCCACCCCCTCTCTGGGCAACCTGTGCCAGTGTCTCACCACCCTCATGGGGAAGAACTTCTTCCTAACATCCAGTCTGAACCAATCCATCTCTAGCTTTAATCCATTCCCTCTAGTCCTGTCACTACCCGATATCGTAAAAAGCCCCTCATCAGCTTTCTTGTAGGCCCCCTTGAGATACGGGAAAACCACGATAAGGTCTCCTCAGAGCCTTCTTTTCTCCAGACTGAACAACCTCAACTCTCTCAGTCTGCTGCTTCAGGCAGCTCAGGAAAAGAAAGCGCTTGTCTTAATCTAGTAATAGAGCTAAAAAAGTACAATGGTTCAGCAGCCCGAGAGCGCTGCACAAAGGGGGAAACCCTACTGCTATTAGCCATGGATTTTGTCATAAAATAGCGTGCCAAGCGTGGGAGAAGTGGAAACTGACCATGGCATGATTTCTGCTGCCATGAGGAGATGGCTTCTCTTAACTTTCTTTGAAACTGGCAATATTTTCAGCTTTCATTGCATTGTGCTTTAATGATGCTCACTGCTGATGCAGTTAACCTTTTTATACTCTTTCCACACGTATGTTTTTATAAAGGTAAACAAATCTGGTGAACCCCTCCAATCCCAGAAGGAAAACTCCAGGAGATTTTATGTAAAGTTTTATGCTTGTATAAAACCAAAGTGAGCCCATGCCCAGCTGACTAGAGCTATTGGATTAGGACAAAAGCAACCCAGGCTCTCTTTCTGACCCTACAACTACTTTGCGCACACAGGTAAATGTGCCCCTCTACAAAACTCCTGCAAAGTACAAATGCCAGGGCAAAACCTGATCCCATACCCATTTACGGATATATTGCCACACAGCCAGTCCGCTGGTGGGATCTCTCTTTTCTACTGCAGTTAGTTTTGAGGACAACATCAGCTCTTTTTCATTGCCTTCATAAGTACCTTTTGTGGAGCTGAGAATCATTCATAAATTTGGTCAATACTTGAAATAAAAAAATTAGGGAATGAGCCTTCTGGTCATCTCATCCTAAAAGCCATAAAAATGTCAGAAATTCCATTTCCATCTCTTTTCGAGGGATTTTGTTTGTTCATTCAGCCTGAAGAAGAAGGGGCTAAATGGGGGACTTAGCTGTTGTCTTCCACTGGTGGAAAATTTACTGAGAAAGCAGAGCCAGACTCTTCTCAGAGGTGCAGAGCAAACAGATGAGAGGCATTGATCCCATGTTGCAGCAAGAGAAGTCCCAGTTGGATATTAAGAAGGAATTCTTCAAAATGAGGATAGTAAGAACACAGGAACAAGCTTCCCAGTGACCCTGTGCCATGTCAGAATTGGTCTGGACAAAGTCTTAAATAAAAGTACTAATAGTGTCCTAAATACTTCAAAATTACTTAACTGAAGAGACGAAGACAACTCCCTATTAGATTGCATCGTCTCTTGTGTCAAGAGGGTGTTTGTTGGGTGATTCAGCTCACCTGACTTGTGGTAACTGTAAAACAGGCATTTAGTCAGACCTAGTCACCAAGGTTCCCCCCTCTAGGCAGCTCCATAAAGTGACACATTCCATCCTAAAATGGACAGCTCAGCATGTGTGGAGCTGAAATGGCTTTGGTAGCACTCTTACCGATCAGATAGTTAAAGTCAGGTGGTAAAATGAATCCTCATGGATGCCTCCTGACTATAAGGACATGAAGAAGACAAAATACAGAATTGAAAGTAGCTAAATGCAAGACCTTAGGATAAAAGAAGTAACACAGGCAGCATGGACTGAGGGAAGTGTGTCTTGGGCTGTCGGCCGTTGACTCGTGGCCAGGCTCCTGGGCAGCCTCAGAAGTTTGAATAAAAATGGGGCATCTGCAGTGATGGCACCTGCGACAAGCCTCCTGGTACAACCCTGGAATGCTAAATGGAAAGCTGTTCCCACACTATTATACTGCTGTTGTAGAGAAAGGTGAGAGAGGTGAAACTGCTGTGTGGCTCTTGGTATCTGTAACACAGGGAAGTCGTGGCTCTTTTCATCAGTTTGATAAACTGATAATGGGCAAAAATGCATCTGGCTAATTGTTGCTCAGGTTGAAGCTGCCTGTGTGGATGAAATCCATGGTAGAATGAGTTAATAAAACCTTGAAGAAAATTTTGTAGCTAAGTAAGAAGCTTTGGCACTCTGGCGTGCACCAAAACGCAGGCCAGAATCTTACTGGAGCTCAGAATCTTACTGCAGCTCACTCTGCCACTCCCTGGGTGTCACGAATGAGTGATTTAGGTCACTTAAAGAATCACCATCAAAGCTGATTTTTAATGTGAATTTATAAAAGTGCAACAATAAAGTTTGATGGCAAAGTTCACTCTGTTACTTACTAAATGGAAGAAATGTGCAAAGGAAAATCGAATTAGGATTGACTTAGAGTGATTTACACAGAGATCAGAGAGACAAAAGGGTAAGGGAGACCCTCCCATTGAGTCACAAGGTTCAGAATGGATCCCCTTGCTTTCTGAACTCCTTCTCAGAGAGGAGTCTAGATGTGGCTGTATCCAGACACAGTCTCAGACTTGGTCAACGGTTTATGTCTAATGGAATTAGACACATGGATTTCATTAGCATTGATTCAGCATGCTGCCAGTCACTTTACCGAGGATCTGTTGCGAATAAGGGGTCCCTCGACCTTGCTAAGCACAAATCACTCTCCCTATCAGTATAGTAGGAATAATGACACTTTCTTCTTGATGAGAGTGCTGTCAGGAGATAGCAATCAAAGGTCATAATTTGATTAGAAAATGTGAAACTATGTACAGCTCTCCTTCGTACAATGTCAACACCTGGCTATACAAGTTAAGATACTTAAAACTGTGAAGAAAACAGTTTGCTAAGGGAGATAATAATGAGTAATTGAGTTCCTGTTTTCCTTAATGACCCCAAAGCGATTTTGTAGTGTTTGCAGATAAATCATTCTGTCTATCGCATTGGCATGCAGCCGACTGAAGAACATGACATCTTTTCAACCATTCACCGTGGCACACTATTAGAAAATACAACGGAGAATTTCATTTTCATTTGCAACTACGCAGGCAAAGTAGATAAGCACATTGTGCTTTACAGTCATATACTTAACACTGAACTTGGGTGAGGTGAGTTAGTGTAACCATTTTGTTAGAAAGCAAAAAGTCTGCTCAAGAAAAATACAGGCATTCATAATGCCCCTACAGTTTTTGTGAAAGTGGAAAGTACGACTTCAACAGCCAAAGACAACAGTGAGGAGAAGAAAAGAATGTTCAGTATTCAGCAAAAAGGAAAAATCCGGCTGACTGGAAATGTATATGCATTTCTGAAGGCTTTGTTAAAATAATATTAAGGTACTGGCTTTACCTCTACAAAAATAATGCTATTTGAAGCAGAAGTCAAGCTTTTGAGATGTGTGAAATGAACCAATATAGATTTAATTTAGCTACAAAATGATTCCTGTGAGGAGAGCTGGAAGCAGCAAGGCCTGGTTTCCAAAAAACCTGTCCCCTATATCCCTCAGCCCACCTCCCTCCTCGCTGCATTAATTTTGTCTCCTCTCTACACCACAGACAACAACCCGGCAAGGCAGGAAGCACTGGGTGCGAGTTGGCCAGTGAGTACCAGCTGCCAAGAGAAACAACGTTTGCTCAGTGGTGGCATGAATTTAGTTCTCACTCCTCTGGCGTGCTGTCTGGATTAATAGATCCTGTAGGAACATGATTGTTTCTGAGACTACTGCCCTTCCATCAAATTTGAGTGAAATTCATCAAAAAGATTCAAAAGCTGTTGGAAGGGTACTTGCAACCAGACTGAAAGCCAACATGGCACCATAAGAAATATTCAGGTGGGAAAAAAGGCTGAAAAAATAAAGAGTTGACTACAGTGGGGGAAAAAAAAAAAAGTCCATGAAAATCTTTTTGAGAGGAGGTGAAATGAGAAATTATTCAGATTTTCTAGATGTGCTAGAACCTGAGAAATAGAAAGTGAAAACAGGAAATGAGAGGAGCTACCAGCCCTCCACTGACAGGACTTGGAAATGTATAGAATGAAGAATTTTAAGATGTTAATAGTAACACGGTAAAAGAAAATTTTTGGCTATAGCTGGGGTTAGGCTTTACAAAATGTTTTTAGTGATATAATTTGCAGTGGGACCGTTCCACCCATCTTTTGTTGGCATAGCTCATCTGGATGACAAGTGGCATCATAACAAACTGCTAAGAGAGGAGAGACAAAGAGAAGGAGAAAGCATTTGAAACCAGTGTCACTAACAACCGCAGTATGATTGTTAATCTCTATTGCCTAGTTCTGTGTTTTACTCATAGACTGAGTCCCCTTGAAGCCTGTATCTGAGCTGAGGAAAATGATAGACAATGTGGCACCCAAATGGAAAGAAAAGATAAACAATATGGAAAATATCTTTAAGCAGCCAGTCACACCTCCCTAGAATTGACAAAAAAAGCAGAAAGAAATTTCAGTCACTTGAATGAGGAGGTTCTATAGGAGCTCTTGTTGCTAAATGGCCTGGGCTGTGCTTAGAATCATAGAATCATAGAATGGCCTGGGCTGGAAGGGGCCTTAGAGATCATTTTAATCCAACCTCCCTGTTGTGGCCAGGGACGCCTTGCTTGCATCAAAAGGTTTTAAAATTGTGACCCACGTACTACTTATGGGTCTGCCCAAGAGCCTGCTGTTCACCTGCTATTTCCGCCTCCTGAATCACATCAGAACATGTTAAATGCTTTCCTAGTGGTCCTATGCTGTGCAAAGAGTTACAGAATTAGTCGCAGATATGTTATAAAATGGTAAATTGAAGGAGTGGGAAGAGGAAGAGGAAAAGGATTGTGTGACAGAAAAGGAAAGATGAGAAGGGATCAGAAATGCAGGAGGTGGGAGGCCATGAGATGCTCACCCCAAAGACCTCCACCCCAGAGAGTGGTGCAAATACCATCATCAGGGCCTCTACTGTGTTTTCTTCTTTAGGATGGCTCTACCCTAATCCCTGTGCTCTGCCCCAACACTCCCCATATAGCTCATTTGCCGAAACTGCAGTACTCCATATGCACATGGATTTTTCCTCTCTCTTGGGTTTTCTAAAAAATTTCACTGCCTGTGAGAAGAGCTAAGTTACTTGATGTCTGGATCATTCACCTTCTTGCCTTCGTTTTCCTACTTTTCTGAAGGGTTAGAGATAAGGATATGGTAAGCCCACATAAGGATTTTCACCTCTCCATCTGCTTAAAAAGGAAACCAGATATCTGAGCCCACATACCCTCTTAGGTGTGGAAATTTGCTAACTGTTCCTAACATGCCTAACTGCACTTGCTTTTTTTTTTTTTTTTCAGGAACAGCAGAAGAAGAGAAGGGGCCTTGACTCCGAGAGTATCAGCACAGCAGTGAGTAAAGATTACCATCACCAAATCAAAACAGAGGAGGCAGTGACAGCATGGAAAGCTTGCACTGATTTAAGCTGGTATAATATTTCTGGTGCCAGTAAGGTAGGTGTGTACCTCTGGAGACAGACTAAGCTCGTTCTTATGCACAGTCCCACAAACAGCAAACAATAAAGGCCACTGTTTACTGCCCTACAAATGTAGTAACTGGCACAGGTGATATAATGGATTTAGCTGATTTGGGAAACACTATGAGTTTAAATGGTTTTGCTATCAAATTCAAAATGCAACTGCAGGTATAACCATGAAAGGCAATTCAATAAATTACTGGGTTTTTTAAACTCCCCAAAGCTAAAGACAAGATGGATTTAATTCAGAAATGTTTATTTGATTTAGTTTCTGTTTGGTTCACAGGCGACTCCCCGCAGGGGCAATAAAACCCAAGGCTGCCTTTTTTATAGTGCAAAGATTTTACACTGCAGTCCTCTCCAGTCTCTTTAAACGTGCCCCTCTCTTATTTCAAATACTAAGAAATTCCATTCATCATGGCTCAGAAATTTCAGAGATGGAAACGATCTATTAAGCCCTATGACCCATCTCCTGAGCTGTGCAGAATTGCTCCCTATAGTGCATTCATATTTTTAATATTTTGTCCATCAAGTTTATAAGGTCACATTACTGAAGTGTTTTAAATCACGTTTCATGTTTATGTAAACAAATATGTGGTTGTTGCATCTCAGTGTAATTGCTTTTACAGATGTACCAGAGAAAGAAGGCAAGCAAGTAGCCAGGATAAATGGCAGGTGCCAGTGTTGGGACAGGAGGGTTGTTTTGTTTTTAATTGTGGTCAGTGCTGTGCACAGTGGGCTTTCAACTGTTCCTCTGTGGAGAACCGTCATTGTAATGTCAGTCCTTAGCAATTTGCTGTTGGTCTCTCGGGAACAGCATGTTTCCTACAAATTGCTTCTATTAGTCACCCGTTCTTGTCTAAATAATCGGCTATGAGGAAGAGGGAGTCTGTGTGAGACACGAGTTAACGGGATGGCAGAATGTGTGGGTGCGTTGTTACAAGTCATGTTTTACATTTTTTTTGAATGCCAAACAATAGTGGAATGGGCTCTGATCTCTTCTGTGCTGGGATCAGGCTGGAGCTGCACCACCGAAGTCCAGTGGAGCCATTTGAAAAGCCAAGGCTAATGTACATGAGATCAGTATCTGGCATCAATACAGCAGTACAGAATGCAGTCATCTCTGGCATGAAATCTGGCAGCTGTTTCACACAAAATGGTAAGGATGTGGATCAGTATGCTTCAGAAAAGGAGGAAGAGAAAAAGGAGGAAGAACATGGATGAGTCTCAGTAGTTTGCACCTTTCTGATTTCTGTTCCCAGCCTGTTAGTGAAAGCTCCTACATGGTGTGGTTAGTTCAAGTACCTGGTGTTTTGACAGCCTTTTATCTCACTGAAAAAAAGGTGTTTTGGCATGACAGAAAATAAAAGGAACACAAAAATTTAACTTACCTGCTAAAAAGAAAAATGCAGTGGCAGAGAAAGCAGGTCACATGCAGTCAGTAGTACATCAGCATTCAGCTGTCGTTCTCATCAGGAGCTTCAGTCTTCCCACCATATCATCTGAACACATTCTACTTCAGATTACTACTTGACTGCTCTTATGGTCCTGTTATACTTGGTTTGTGAAAATTGAACCTTGAGAGAGTGCGCTGGTGGTTAAAAGGTTACAGATGTCCTCCTGATAAAACTTGTGTCATAGTTACAAGGAAGTACCTGAATTTGTTGTTGTTGCGTACTTTGGAGATGCCAGAAAAAAGGGGCTTTGAGATCATACAAATCATTCTGGAGCCTCTTGGAGCCTATTGGGACTCTAATGCAGGCACATTCAGCAGAGGTATGGAGGGAGAAGCAATAGGACCTTTGAATCCTAAGCTGCCTAGTTCTAGCCTGATGTAGAGGGAACTGGATGGTTATTTCCCAGGGTCTGCCTAGGAACCTGAGGAGGATACTAGGAAACCAGAGCTTAATTATTGCAGTCACAGGAGGAGGCAGCAGCACAGGGACAATGGATGTGGGTCAGAGAGGGGGCAGAGGAGCCAGCCTTATGTAAGCCGTTTCTCAAAGTTACACAATGGAGAATAGTAATAATACTAATGCACTTTTATAATGCATTCCTATGGAGATTTAAAATGCTTTGAAAAGGTAAGTAAATATCACAGCATAAGGTGGCAGATGGAGAAACTGAAGCAATGAGGAAGTAAGTGTCTTCCTTGTAACTGCAGGAAGTCAGAAGTGTGGTGGGGAGCAGAAGTAAGGTCTGTGGAGCCCTCTGAGCACTTGGTCACAGCCTCTCAAATGCCTTGGGTCTGCTGGACAGGACGAAAGCTGGCAGGTTAGGAAGAAATTTTCTCTAAATCAGGAAACAAATCAGAACAGAGAAGCACATTTTTCAAGATGGAAAAAGATGTTTAGTGAAAACAACAGAGAAGCATTTTGAGTTCCCAGGGTTTTATTACCTTTTCTAGTGTGAGCCAAAGGATCCTATCCAAGTTTCCAGAGATTGTTCCTCACAGGAAAAGCAAAGCCCTAATAAAGGACATAGCAGTTGCACAGTAAAAACAACAACAATAATAAAAAGATGTCTTTTGTTTAATCACCTGCACAGATCCAGAGTGATGCAAATAAAACACAGGATAACAAGCTCCAAGAGAACAGGTCGCATCTACAGGGGCTTGTCAGGCCAAGGCAGCAAAGTGAGACAGGGCAAGGCGCTGGTGGGGAGCGAGGAAGGGCAATGCTCCCAGTAGCACACACCTAACTATTGCTCCTTGAGGTCAAGCTGCTGTTTGTCATCAGCATCAGTAACTCTCAGGAGTTTTCTGCCCTCCCAAAAAGCAGTTCAAACCGCTTGTTGATTTCCCAGGGATAACAAACCTTCCACCTCTCCTTACCACCTCCTTGATCTGGACTAGTTCCTTTGAGGTCACCGTGTAGGGAACAACCCAACCTTGGGAGCAATCACTGGATGCAGAGGGACCTCTGTCCTGTGGAGGATGTGTCCTGTGCCTTTGAGCACATCTGCCCCATGTAATGAGGAGTGCTGCCATCACACTCTGGCCACGAATTGCTACCTGCTGAAGACAGCCCCTGGCTGCCTCCGTGCTGGATTTGCAGCTCTTGGTCCATTCCAGCTGCTCTGCCTCGTCTCATCGCGTGCAGCTGCCTACTTTCCACCTGGACCATTTGTTGTCTCTGGACAGGTAGGCGGCGTCCCCATCTGCCTTTGGGTGGCTTCAGTTCATGTGCAGGAGCCCTGTGCAGCTCTTGTGCCATGTGTCCTCTCCTGCCTGCATTATTGCCGTGAACAGGACAGGTCAGCCAGGAGAAGTTTTAGCTGGGGAACTGGGATTATGTGGGTCAGGACTTTCCCTGCAAGACGGAAGTTTAGCTTTCATCCAAAACTTCATCAAAACCCTCCAAAACTGAAGTGGGGGCTCAGTCATGCAGCCAGAGGTAACATTGTACAGATCTGCAGGACTAGTCCTGTGTTTTCTCTGTTAGGTTTCACAGACTTATGGAAAAATGTACGTCCTATCACATGAAATGCAGTAACTAACAAATAATAATCTGTATATCTCCAAGTGCAAATTCAGCAACAGGTCATGACTGCAGTGTTGAAACAAGTCAGTGAGCAGCCGAGTGTTGCCCCTCATTTCTGAACGAAGAGACCTAGAGCACAGGACCGCTGCTGAACATCACCTCCTTTTCCAGGTGGGGTGGTGCACAGCCTCCATGAGCAACAGTGCTGCCAGGAAGAGCCATAAACTCCCTTGGGTGGGGGGAACGGCGTGACAGGTGCATTTCCAGATCACCCTCCCTGTCTCACTCCTCAGACAGGCTTATCCAGGGGTTTGGAGCACAGCAAGGTAGAAAAGCACCAGCCATCTCTGCTGGTAAGGCTGTACGTGTAGCTGCCAGGAAGAATTTGGCCATGGTTACATGAAATCCAGCACTGTTTGGTCAGTCTCAGGCTGATGCTTTCCTCTGCTCTGGCTCATCATGGACAGGATCTGGCATTCTGGGCAAAAGTGAACGCAGCAGCTGAGGCTGGCACGGAGGGGACTGAGCCAGCTTCAAAAAAAGCATGTGGCTTTCCAAACATCTTGCAGTCCAAAGCAAAACCAGCAGTTCTGACATGCTGTGAGCAATAAACAATGAGCTTTGTCAGCATGTCTAGAGGAAATGATAATTCCTGGAGTGTGAATGATGAAATGTTAACCAAGATGGGGGCTTCGCATAGCGTTGTGGTTAGGAAAGCATATGTGCATCAGTGTGGAAGAGCTGACACTAAGGCAAAGAGCCCTAACTAAGGCATTAAGATCTTCCAGGTCTCTCAGTTTACTCCCCAGTGGTGTTTTCTCCTGTTCCCTGTGTAAAGTGCAAAGTATTGCTTGTGCTGAGAGGTAGATTTGCACAGTTGTAACCAGCACGGCTCTTCATCACCGACTGCTCATGCTGCCTTTAAGTCCTCTGAGACACTCAGGTCTCGGTGCAGGCCAACTTACTATTGAACACGCATTATGAGATTGGCTATCCCTCTTCTCCATTCTTTGTACTAACAGGCGACTCTGATTGCTCTGGTGTTTTCAGTGTAACGTAAAGCCTAATGAAATCAGTATGGGTGTTTTTGTAGGTTGTGGTGACCTTGGCAGAGACCTGGTACCCCCACCCGATGCTTAAATATTTTGCAAATCTGTTGCATATTTTCAAGGCCAAAAAGAGTCAAGTTGTATTTTTCCCCTTTGCTTTGAGGATGTTAAAACTATCCACTGCAAAGGGTGTGAAATGTTTCCACTCACTCCAGCAATGAATAGCACTGACATGCAAATATTAACAGAAAACAAGAGTAACTAGAATCAGAGAAAATTATGCAATTATTCATAGCAGTAATAGTAATTTCATAATGTCATCACTATAGGGATCTGTCGCAATAAATAATTTCGAGAGTTATCTTAGTGTGTGTGACAGAGGACATATGTGCATTTGATTACACAATAACTTTTTCCCAATGTGTCCTATGAAACATGGAACCTTGATCTTACTCTCCAGCCACACATCCTGGGGTTTTTTTAAGAAAAATGACATCCAGTCCCATTATTCAATGCTGGAAAAAAAAAAAAGATATAAAAGACTCAGTGTTCTGCTATGGCTAGTGTTACCCTCAGGCATTTCTGGCATGTTTCCGTTGTAAATTCATTTTATATGTGGCCAGGAAGTACAACATCTTGTTGCATCATGTAAGAAAATACCATATTTCTTCCCTGTTGCTCATTTCCAATCTACAGAAGCATCTGGTGGGAGCATGTCAGAAGATCTGTCATTAAATGTTAAGAACTTCAGCCCACAATGCAGTTTCATGCCTGAGTCTCATCTTGAAAGAGCAAGGTCAAGTAATATTTTACTTCTCTCCCTTTTTAACTGTGGATTTTTATTGTGCTTCTCTCTTTTGAGCATGACAATAATTTTCTTTTCTACCCAAAACTGGTTTTGCCACTGTCACTTCTGGATGGTTTTGGATGGGGATAAAAAAAAAACACTGCTGCTTTCCAGGAAAATCCCAGCACCGTAAGTTTCCATTGAAGCCTGGCCCAGAGCTTAACACATTCAAGTTTTGAGGTGCCCTTATCAAAAAAAATATAAAATACTAGCTACACAAGGAAAAGTACTAAAAGGCCAAACACATCAGTTTGCATACTGAAGGGCTTGAGCTGATGGCTAGACACACTGTGGCAGTTGCTAGAGGGGCACAGATCTATTGGAGAATATGAAGGCTCATCATAAACATGTCCTCTCTCCCACCTCCTGTTCCTTCCTCTTCCTCCCTCTCCAGACCAAGCCAACATCTGCTTTACCATTCCCATAATTCTCTCGATGGCAACCCCCAAAAACGCCTGTTAAACATTAGGAGGAAGGTAGAGAGCGATTAGCACAGCATAAAAATTGCTTTCATTGCTCCTGCTAAGCCAAGGCCCAGGCCACATAGACTTGCACGCTGTCTACTGGTATGGTGCCTTGTCAGCTCACTGCCCCGTACGTACAGACCTAGAGCTCTGCGGGAACAGAATTGGATCATTTCTGCCACGTTTCTCTCTCATGACCTGCCCATTTCTGTCTTCACACCATGCTTCTCGTGAGGGTCTCTCTGTCACCAGGTCAATCTGGGAACTAAGACTTGGGCAAGACAGGTCACATTTCCCAATGGTCAAACTGGTTCCTCTGACATAAGCCTTATGCTTTTAATAGAAGCAGGAAAATTTGAGAAAATACATCTGATGTAATTAGCATAACCTCTCTGCCAGGTGGTTAACAGTGGAGAAAGTGTCTGGATTTAATATACCCATGGCCCCTCTTGATAACGGACTGAATTCCAATCTCCACTTAGAAACTTGAGAAAACTAAACATACCCTCCCCGCGAGCCTTTAAAGAGATGGATTTCCACCGCTCACTTGCATTCCCAGATCTTTATTAGGCAAGAGGGAGTGCAGTCATAAAGCCAGGCAAAACCAGCAAGGGCAACATATATTCAGCTAATGAGCAAAAGATCCCTCTTTTTCACATCTGTTGGAAGGGGTCCACCTCCCTCTCTTCTCTCTCTCTAGTGAAAAGGTCCCGCAGGAAGAGCCCCATGGCTCCAGCACCTCACCCGGAGTCAGGATCAGAGAGCAGTCTCACCCGAGGCAGCGATGGAGAACTCCAACTTTGCTGCCAGTGCTACAGATAGAAGAGCTCTCAGCCGCCTGCACAACCACCCAGAGACCTGGTGATAACACGCATCGATGTTCCACACCACCCTCGGGGTGAACCGGGCCGCGTGGCATGGAGCTGCAAGGCAGGAGTTCAGGCAGCAAAGTGCCGTCAACCCACATCCAGTGATCAACAAACTGGTACTGGAGTGTGGTCTACTCTCTCGCACCCAACCTACTCTTACCACACACTTCTTATAGAGCCTACAGGCAGAGGTGGAGGAAAAAGCACTACTCCAGCCTGCTTTATGGCATGTTGTTAAAGCAACCCAGGCATGCTGACAGTCCACTTTCCTGTGCAACTCTGTGCTGCTTCCTCCAAGACACTGTCATAAAAGTCAGGTGTCCACATCAGTATGTCCTGAGCCCAAGGGCACTTAAGGCTTTTGGGCCCAGGTGGATGGAAAGGAATAACAACGGTTTCCAAAACTGTTTTATCTTCTCATTTGTGCTTGACTAAGATGTTGCATCATTCCAGTTTGGAGGTAGGAACCTCACCTCTCCTGTCTGTTCAGTTGCTGTAACCTGCTCTGCCTGGTGCTATAATTTCAAACTCTTTGGAGGCTGCTGCTTCATGGTGACTAGGTTGTGCTCAAGGCATTATTTACCATGAGAGATATTTCTACTTGTGCCATCATTTGCAACTGCTTATAAATGATAAATGAAGATCTGAATGTTGATCTTCAATCTGAACAGTCTAGATGATTTCATTTGTTTCGTCAACTTTAGGAGACTGACAGCATTTTAATTACAAAACCTGTTGCTCTCCCATTCCTTCTCTTCCCTGTCTTAATGAGTCTGTGCAGAGTTTACTGCAATACCCATGGGTTGGGTACTATATCAGTTAGCTCTAGGCTGGACTCTTTGCCACATTCAGCTAAGTTCAAAATTAACATTACTCTTAGAGATGAAGCTGTGGAGCTAGAAATTGTTGGGAAAGTGTACATGGAAAATGCTAAGTGTGGGGAATTTGGATGTTTTCCTGGTTTTGCATATTACAGTCTTTTGCCTGACTAAGTTATACCTTGTGCCATCCTAAACCTGGAAATATAATCAGAAAACCTAAAGAGGCAGTTTAAACCTACCTTCCCTGGAAGAAAAGGAAGGTGCATTCTCTTTTCATGAAATCTGCCTCTGAAACAATCCATGGCCTTGACTTCAGAGCAAGAAGCAGCAGGACAGGAGTCAGCACTGAAGGAGGAGACTACATGGAAAATACAGAGATAGTCCAAACAGCAGCAGAGAGGCCACATGAATTGTCCACAGGCATTTATCCAGGGAGATTTGTCCATGATCTTAGACATCTTTTCCAGCCTTAATGATTCTCTGGTTTTATGATCTCTGCCTCCATCCGGTGCAGCTGAAGCCCAGGGGAAGCCCTGTTGACTGGTCAGAACCATCGC
The DNA here is from genome assembly GCA_020746105.1 of Trogon surrucura. Lineage (NCBI taxonomy): Eukaryota > Metazoa > Chordata > Aves > Trogoniformes > Trogonidae > Trogon > Trogon surrucura. The sequence continues at coordinate 109,256,489 of CM036618.1, forward strand.
TCGGTCTTTGGATAACGCATCCAGCCATTCTCCTGGCTGTCCAAACACATCACGTGACATGGACAGAAGGGAGAGAATCTGTCTGGACCATTTTGGTGAGGAACAGGACTCATCATTTCCACCCGTATTGAGGCATTTCATTTAGTTATTTTCTCTCTTTTTTTCCCTATTTTTTCCCAGAAGGCGCCCATCCAAAAGGCCTTACAAGCTGCCTGTGCTGCAAAGCTCTATCCTGTTGAGCAATGCCCTGGGAACTCCTGGAACGGATGGGAATGATGTACACAGGAGATATTCCTGGGATCATTACACACCGCAGGAAGAGCCTGGATCGCAGCCGTCCTATTAAGTTCTTTCATTCATCTCTGCTGAAGTCAACAGTCGAAAGCAATTTGAAGCACTTGGATCGTAAAGAATATATAAATACCTGTATTCTGGCTAGCTGTAACAATTCAATGATAAGTATGACTCCCTGGTGAACAAACAGGATATCACAGGCTTATTTTATCTTCCAAATAGGTCAGAGTTGAATCTTATTCTGGATTTCTACATTCATTTTCTCTTAACGGATTAGGTTTTCATTTGGAGAAGGCATTGTTATAGTTCTCAGACTTGCGATCGCAATAGAAACACCTCTAGAAATTTAAAATAAATTTGTTACAACCTGCAATTTAGTTCCACTTCCTAATGAACGCCTCCATTTTTATATATAGATATAGTTAAGGCTTATGTATTCAGCCCGTATTCTGCATATGTAGATCCAGTAACCTTGAATCAATATGTATCCCTTCATGACTATTTTAAGGGGAATTAAATTAATTAACATTTATAAGCAATAATGGACTTTCCTGTAGTATCCCTATTTGTGTACCATTATCTGAAATAATAAAGTTATACCCTTTGCTTCAGCTATAATATTTCCAATAACAATATAGGCTTTGTTAGAGGTGATTAAAAAATATCTATAATATCTTAAAAGAAGAGCAATTTTGCACTTCTTTAAATTGTGCAATTCTGGCATTTTGGAAAATTTCAACAGTCATTTACAAATCCAGAAAGTTTTATCTGACAGCTGGTTGAAGAATGTGGAAAATACCGAAGTGAGCTCAAGAGTGAGATTATTTTTGGCTAGTGTGAGTATTTCTTTAGGCCTTAAAAATAAGACAGTGGGATAAAACAAATTCTGATCTCCGCATTAGACTTCTATGTGGAGTGTAATATATGTGTTGTGTTTTCCAGTGTATTTTGGCACTTGTACTCAATATACAAGGTGTATATATACATATACACATACACACACTCTCTACTTTTTTTTCACTTGTATATTCAGTTGAATTGTGTTTGGAATTCAAAGGACATGGAAATACACACACGTATATATACACAGACATAAATTCAGCTCTGAACATACACGTACAACAGATGCATAATTTGCGCTTATATCACACTTACTGCCTTGCTAAAGTCTTTTAATAAAAGGTCTCCAAGTATTTTAAAATCATTTAAGAACCAAATATCCCATGGGTGTAGTCGTGAGCTGCTGGTGTACCTTGTCCCCTGGTAATGTATTTCATTAGCAGTGTGCTCAGTTCTGTGCCTCTTTGCATCCACACTAAATACATAAAAATTAAGCCACTCATCACTGTTGCAAAGTGGATATATTTAAAATTTCCTAGTGAAGAGGGCTGATTCCCCCAGGCCCTTGCTGGTTACCAGAGAAAGGAGCCGTACACCCGGGAGTGTTCTCGTCCTAAACCACGTACTCCTCATCAGGGCAGGTGATCTCTCCAACATCTCATTTTGTCACACACTGCTCCTTTAGATTTTCATATCCTGCTCATCAATCTGAAACAGAAGGAAAGATGTCCAGAGCATGCTCGGCTCCAAACCAGGTTGCTCAGAACCTCTCAGGATTAGTCCTATTTTTCTCAGAGGAGACACAAATGCAGTGACCGTCAGCTGGGTGAGTCCCAAGGGAGGGCCAAAGGATTTCTGTGAGGCAGTCTGATGAGCTGGGCACAATGCTATCAGCATCCCAGGTCTGGTCTGAACATCACAGACAGAAAAACAAAGTTTTAAATTAAAAAAAAGAAATTCCATCAAGGTTAATCTTCCAAAAGCTGCAGTCCATCTGGATGCTTTCTTGCTTGATATTAATTACAAAGACTCACCCTGTAATCCATAAGCAAAATATGAGTGAGAGGTAAGCTCACTACAGTTGCGTTTAATATTTTGCTTGCTAACAGGGCATCTAATCCACCATGAGGAGCAATTCATCAAGTCTCAGGGGCTACCTAAAGCACACAATTGCTCTAAATGAGCAGTAATCTCCTCCGTTGAATCCTCAATCTCGTGAACTAATAAGTGATGCTAAAGGCTCATTTGCTTTGGGAGCTCCCAGCTGTGGAGGGGATGACTCTGTACCCAGCTCCCGGCACAGCAGTGAGCGCAGCCCTGAGATGAGTGCGGGCAACGAGGTGGATTCCTGGCATTTTTGTTTTTGTAGGAAAGAGCCCTTCTTCCCTGGCGCACCAAGTGCTGAAATTTGTGACCCACGTGAACACCGGACTCAGAAGACCCCGCTGATAGTCCTGAGCAGCGAGATCAATAATGGTTTCCACAAACTCCACTTTTTCACACAACGTCTCCCTCCCCGCTCCCCATGGGATAAACAGTGGGACGCAAGGCTGATATTTTGCAGATGCTGGGAGCGCAGGCGGTTCCGGCAACAGCAGCGGCGGCAGGAGAAGGAGGCAGCTCGGGGGAGAGGCACAGGCGACTGAAATTCATTACTTGGAGAGGTCATGGGGGTCAGTGACAGTGGTACTGAATGGATTTTTCCAGCCGTTTCGAGCTGAGATTTGCACTCTGTAATCTGAATGCTTTTATCTATTTCTGAAAATAGACAGGAATTTTTTCCACAGGCTGCTCCAATCTGGCCATGGAGATGCAGGGAAGGATTACAGGGATAAATTCAGGTTTTGTTAAGCAAGCATAGCTGTTCCAAACCAAACATAGACAGCTTTCTTGCAGCATAAACACGCATACAAGAGTTCTCTTGTCAGAAGGACATATCCCCTTGTGCAAGAGATGAAAGCGGTAGGTGCCATGCACAGTCCTGGAGCCCTTCATTCCTGCTTTGTATGTTGCTTGCCTCTCCAGGCCAGCTGTGCTAGTGCCAACAAGGTCTCTCCAAAGCTGCAGAGAATGATCTAGATTTGTTTCCCCTGCTGAACAGACGAGTACTAGTTTACTCAGTGATTATTTTGTGTTTCACTCACATTTTGCTGCAGTTGAGCTTCCTCTCTTGCTTAGTCATGTCCTCTTCTGGCGGAGATTTCTCTGAAAAGAGGGCTGATGCTGGAAATTAGCTAGGACAGAAATTGTCAGGTGGGTGTATTACAGCACTTTCAGGGATAAGGAAATGGTGAGAAGACAGCTTTATTTACTAACCTTTTTCTATTCGGAGCAGAAATACAATGCTGGGGCCTGGTTTTGGTGTCTCTGTTCTGAGCTAGAAACTGAAGGATGTGCTTGGGTGTGTACATACCGATATCTCAGAGTAAAATACTGTGGTATAACAAGACCTGCAATTTCACAGTATCAACTGTGTTCACAAGGTTTTACCATTTTCCTGGTGTCCTTCAGTCCCGCCAGCCCTGTCTCGAAGAGGGTCACTCCCCTGCCTAGCTCCTTCCAAGAGCTGGTAATGAACCACCCACTGTTTTCTCATGTGCCCCTTTATATATAAACCAGTCCTTATGAAGCATAGATACATCCTTTCTGGGTGGAAGGAGTTAGTTCCTGAGATGTAACCCTGCTCTCTCAGTCTGCAGACTTGGGGACACGTCACTGCTAGTGGGCAAACGTTTGTGCAGAGGCAAGGAGTGGGTCAGCAGATCACGAGCTTTGCTTACCGTCCTACCAGGAGATGGCTCTGCCTAGCCATGCCCAGGTGGCAACAGAGCTGCAAAGTAAACATTCAAGAGCAATAATTCTAGGGAAAAGTGAGGGAAAGAAAGAGGTGATTAGATTAAGCTTTGTCGTTGTTAATGACAGTAGAGGTTTGGTGGCAAGGAGGTATGAATCTGGATAGAAAACAATGTACATGACTGGGGCCACATTAGGGCAAGCAAGAGTTGGAAAACCACGCCAAGAGCTGAACTGTTGAAGCACCCTGGCAGCAACGAAAGATGATGATGGGGAGTGACTATCCCTTGGGAGCCTCCTCAGCTGGATATTTGGGAGGGGAAGGTCTCTTAGGAAGCAGCCAGGTCCACTGAGCTTCAGCTGTTTAACAGAGGTTTAGATCAGCCCTTCTCAATGCAATGTGGCACGTCCATCAAAACAAAAAAAAAACCCAACCAAACAAGTAAGCAAGTGCAAAAACTCATTGGCATTCACCCATGCCCTTAACATTTACCAGCAGTCTGTCACCCCCTCCTGTCTGTGCATCCTGCCATTCGCCTGAGCTCAGAGCGCAGTTTTATTTCAAGACAACAGCAAGCACTGCCTTGGGGGGGTGGCAAATGCCTTCAGACGCAGCCGTCCCCTGGCACAGAAGAGGAGACATCAACCATTTCCACTTGGCCAGCTAATACTGACAGTAAAATTAGTTGAATCCATAATTTGGAAATTAAGTTTCTGTAATTTACCAAACCAGTCAGACTGGAGGTTTAAACATCACTTTCTCCCAGACAAGGTAAGAGACTAAAAACAAACCCTAAGGAAGCATTCACAGGAATTTGCTTGTGGGGCAGGATGTCAGCGCAGGTGGCAGCTCAATGCCAAGGATTTAAGATGGTGCCTGGGCTCAGCAGACTCTCTGCACTTGCTCCTAATGGTCCCACCAGGCAGAGTTCCCTGCGCACCGTCCTTCCTACACCGGTGACAGACGGGCTCCGTGCTATCAGACCTTTAGCTGCTCTTCTGCCTCTCTCCCTGCCTCCCCCAGTAAACAAATAATGGCAGACTCCTCTTCAGCCTTGTCTATTTTGGTATTTCTAGCAGTCCTACTGATAATCACTGTTATAAATGTTTACACTGATAGGAGACTGGCCCATATTGTACAGAGATAATAACAGTACAATTTGATATTCATGAGGTGCTGATGATCTCTAAATATAGAAACAGCGTAATTATTGCTGGCATTACAGGCTGGATTTCAAAAAGCAGATAAATGGAGAAATGGATATGCTATTTATTGCAGCTTCAACAGCAACAACAGGAAAGCTGTCTCCCTTGATTAGGCAAGGACCAGACTGCAGAAGGCAGAGCTCATGGCAGAGGGGAAAAGGGCTGTGATACGCTATTGATGGGAAGGAAAAGCATAGCTGTAGAAAAAAAGAATCTGAAAACGCACCTAACGCCAATGCACGCGACTATGCAAGATGGCGATGAAGCAGATTGACTGTACCAGGAAAACCTGGTGGAAAAATCTGATGGAAAAAACATTGCAGACTTTTCTACCAAAACCCCTTAAAGAAAGACAAAGCTTTTGCCCACCACAATAAATGCATGTCTGCAGCTGGAGTAGGCTGCGGTGAGAGCATTGCGAAGCAAGATCCGAACCGTTTGCACCTGCAAGCAGCGAGGAGCTTTGGCCTCTCTCTGATTGCATGAGCTGCAGAGTCACGCAAGGCTTGTACCTCGGATGAGCAGCGTGTGGCATCCCTGCATGGGGCCACTGACCATGAACATTTTCTCGTTCCCCTACGCTGACTTCCTTTGATTCATTTCAGGAACAGTTAGCTCTTACTGAAGAAGACAAAAATAATGGGTACTCAGAGCTTCTGATAAACAGGCTACAGAGTCCTTCAGCACAGGTGCAGGCACTTCAGGCATGCAGGTTGGTGGCACTGAGGAGTTTTCTGGGAGAACGTCTGCTCTGTGAAATGTTGTGTACGTCAGGGCTGCGTCCTTCTCCCAGTTGCTAAAGGGTGCTAGCAAGGCTAGCTACCTGATCACTGGAAAGATACCCATCTGTCTGGAAGTGTGGCTTTTGTAGTTTCCACGCAGCAGCGGTACCCATGGAACCGAACATGGCACTAGCCGGATTGCCAGAGCCATGCAGGATCTAACACTGTTTTGTGCAGCTGTTCCCTCCTGCCCCTATGAGGAGCCTCACCCCTGGCTGGTCCTTCCACAACAGTCAGATTTGTTTCAGCTTTGACGTTTACCACCACTGTGCTGAACAAAGCACTCACCGGTTTCTGTTGCTGTAGAAAAAACCACATGGACTGTAGCCAGGCTGTTGTCCCCGAGAGATCAAAAGGAGTGAAGCCTTCAAACAGAAGCTGTAGGTTCACCCAGGGTCTGGTTGTTGGTATGGCTTTTGATGACGATTTTCTGAAGTGAGATGAGGAAGGGATAAAAGTTACCCACAGCTTTCAGACTTGGATCTGAAAGTTAATAGTAAAGAGGATGTTTCTAAGAGCAGCAATGTCTGAACCAGTCTCCTTATTAGGTGATTCTGCAGTCCTAAGAGTCAAGCAGAAACCTGAACTCTAAGTTTCTTTGAGGTTTAGGGAACTGGTGCTTGCATGTGAACTTCAGGTGGATCACCCTAACCTATGAAGGGTGAAAATTATTCACACGCTCTTCTGCTAGTCTTCTGCCCTTCCTACAGCTTCTAGCCAAAAGCGAAGAGAATAAAAAAAGGAAGACACAGAAGGAAAAAAAAAACTAAAGAAATGCAAGTGAGAAGAAGATGCAGGTAACACTCCATAGCATGTGTAGGGTTTAATATGTTCCATTAGGTATGCAAATACTGACTAACTCTTGAAATACAGTATACTTAATCAAAGTGGGTTATTGTTGGAGCAGAAGGAGTCAAAGCTCTCCAGAGTTTTAAAGCTTTTTGTCAGACAACACCTCGAGGTTTTTACTTAAATTTTACAATTGGGGAAACCAAAGCACTAACGAGGAGTTACATCACTCTGCCAAGGATCCACAGCAAGTCACTGGTGTGATTTCTGTGAGAGCTCAGTCTTGCTCTACGTCACCAGTGCTCTTAGACACGGAGGGTTTTGGTTAAACTGGATGTGCATGGAATTTCAAACTTTGTCTTCAGCAGCACAATCTACATGGCTTTGGGGGAACTCTCCTGGGCTGTGCTCGCTTCTGTGTCAGTCTGGTAGAGAGAAAGGAGTGACTGTGACCAAGGTGATGTCACTGCCTGGAGGTCACAGGAACTTGGCAAATGGACCCTGATCTTTCAGACAAGCTCAAGGCTTGTCTGTACCAAGTCAGCTCCCACACCAACAGATTCACTAGACATTTTGCTTAAATAACTGACGGGGGATGTTCTTGCTGTTGAGCATGTGTTTCAGTTGGATAGAAACTGCTCAGGCTGTAGGGAATCTGTGCTGTGGCAAAGGCACATCAGAATGGTATTTTTTAATTTAAAAAAAAAAAGAAAGGCATTTCAAGTATGGTTTGTACTCTACTTGGGGAGGAGCCCTCTGCCTCTGGGGAGTTTTCAGGATGCTGAGCCATGACAGCAGCTGTCGCTTACCTACTTGCTGCTCTTAAGCAATACATTGCTCTCCTAGGCAGGTGATGATGGAGGCAGAGCACCACCTTCTTCAGCACAATCCTAAGCTTCATGTGGTCTATTCAGGTTACAAAAGAAACCTCAAATTGGGATGCTGCTTCAGAGCTGGAGGACAGAGCTGGGAACCTGTTGTTTGCAGGTCCCCAAGGGTCTCAGAGATGCTCCAGGGGTTCCACCACAGGATACTATGAGAAGTGCATATGCTGGCCAGAGGGTTGGATTCACTAGGAGAGCAGTGTTGCTGGGATATTTGTAGGCTCTGCAAATCAAAATGTTAAAAAATGCAGATCTGAGGTCTGCCACTGTAAGCTTTGTGAAGTAAAGACATATCGCCAGTCTCTAGGGACAGTACTAAATATCGTATAAGGGAGAAATGTGACATTCATTCCTAACTTCCAGGTTTTTCCAGTTCCCATTAAACATTGCACTTCCCAATTGAGGCTCTTTATTGTGGTTTTTTTTCCCCCACACAAAATATGAATTTTGTCCTGATGAGGTCAATGACTGTAATTTTCTATTCAAGAAACTTTTCTTCTCAGTCGCTGATGGCTCTAGGCCTAGCAACTACGCAAGTCTGAAGGTCACCAGTGTCCTGTGGTGACAGTCAGGGTTACTCATCAAAACCAGTTCTCTGCGCCTGAGACCTGGTCCACCCTCGCACCAGTTCGTTTGTGTGAAACAAAGGGATTTTCAAGGGATTCAACCAATGGAAGTGAAATAGGAATGACACCAGTATAACAGGTTCCAGGAGCTACTCTAGCAATGTTTTATTTGGTGCATGTTCTCTGACATGGTTGGTCTTGCTTTTTATAGTTGTGGCTAGGAGGTGTTAATTTCCGGAGCTTGGAATAAATCATCATTTTTTAAACAGCTCCTCTGAAGCACAGTGCAGAGAAGTCAAGGCACATATCGCGGAGAAGTGAGCTAAAAGAACAGGAGAGGGTTAGGGTGGAAGAAAAGGTGGGAACCCTAAATCTTCCCTTTCCACCCGACTTGTCTTAAATGCATTACAGAGAAGTATGTCAAAAGCACGTCTTCACATGCAGCTGCAGGTTGGTCAGTTTGCTGTTTGTGACAATGAGGGTGGGAAGTGGAAATAATTGTTGTTTTTAGCTCGGATGAACATGTCCAAACCAAACCTTCACAGCTATCTTTCCTCATAACTTTTTCCACTTCCGTTACCTGCAACTCTCCCTTTGGAATGAGCAGTGGAAACAGTCCTTGTGGGTCATGAGAAAGGATCAGACCTCTAAACATGTTGTTATTCCTGTTTTCCAGCTCTCGGCACTCACAAAAACAGATGATTAAATAAAGTAGGTAGCAGTCAACTGATCCAGTTCTCCCAGCAGGTACAGGGAGTTCTCTGCAGAGAAGCAAATTTGCTGGAGTAGACATTTTCCGTATTGCAAAGTCGCTTGTTATTCTTTACAACCAAACAATGCAGACGCTGCAAAGAGGCATCACCTTACTAGAACGCCCTTTTCTGCATTTTTTTTTTCAAGCTTATCGCTAGATACCTTGTCTGAATTGCCCTGTAACAAACTTAGGAGCATATTATTGTCTCTCATACTTTAACAAAACAATTTTTGTGCTTTGTTTTTTGAATAAGTAAAACACATTGGTAAAAACACAGACCCACCTACCTCTTATTTAGTACAGGTAATTTTGAATTTATCATAGCCTTACTCCTTAAAGAAAAAGAACTGAAAATAACTATGAAATTTGTGCCTTTCTGCCTGCAGCCCACGGAGCTATGAAATCAGAAGTCGCGGAGCTATGAACAGCAGACACCAAAGTTCATTTGCTGCTGATGCATGATCACCCCCTCAACAAGCTGACTGGTGTATTACTTCTCCTCAAGCATTTAGAGCCACCACAGCAGTATTATTTGCAAAGCACAAAGGTATTTTCTGGAAAAGCATATGAAACATGACACACTCATTAGAAGCTACAGGAAGTTTTAACTTAACTGCTACGATTCTGCTCCCTGTGCATGCTCCAGGGAGAGACCTACACAGCATGGAGATGATGAAACATACACCTGGTTGGGACAGGAGATGGTGGATGGCAGAAAGAAGCTCTCAGAGCCTGTCATGGAGCAATCTCAGGTGGCTTCAGAAGCTGGGATATTAGGGGAAATTAGGAAAGAAGGGAAAACACAGCAGGAGATCAGTGCAAAAGTGGCATATTGCTGTCCCTGAATGGGCAATGCTTTTGGATTGGAGGAGGATGGCCCCCCATAGTTAGCTTTCACCACTACTCCTTATGACTTCACCTGTTGAGGAAGCTACTTGGTTTCTACTGGGACAGTAGATGAAGTCACTTATGAAGCTTGGATGGGGAGGGACCTCAAAGGCCTTTCTTGGAGGAACATTCAGTAGACATAGAGACAAGAAATTTTCAATGTAAATTGATCTTGGCCCAGTTTAGCTCAGTGGGTTGAGCGTGGTGTTTGAAACACCAAAGGTTGCGGGTTCGATTCCCGTTTGGTTCTCACGTGTTGCCTGACCTAGTCGAGAGGTGGCGTCCCTGCTCATGACAGGGAGGTTGGATTAAAATGATCTCTAAGGTCCCTTCCAGCCCAGGCCATTCTACGAATTCTATTCTATGAATCTTCAACTTAAGAAATGCTTAAGACTGCCTAAAGATAGACTCCACAACAGCCTTGGTCACTGTCTGGAGCAGAAGAGGGCTCAGCAGAGGGTATGCTGATACCAGGCAGGAGCAGAAACCCAGGGCAAAGCACAGAGAATACTGATCTGACACTCTGCAACAGCCTACAAACAACATGGGGAAACAAATTACACCAGCACCCAAAGACAGAGCCTGAAGGGGGGACTACATGTTTCCAAGCTGAAGTAGTACAGTCCATCATGTCTCCACTGATATACCACCATGGGGACAATTCCGTCCACTACTGCAGAACCCCACTGAGACCTGAAGCACCTCCTAACACCTTAGAGTGTTGCCCAGCAGGTGATAAAAATCAGCCTTTATGAATAGAATCATTAAGGTTGGCAAAGATCTCTAAGATCATCAAGTCCAACCATCAACCCAACACCACCATGACCTCTAAACCATGTCCCAAAGTGCCACGCCTACACATTTTTTGAACACCTGCAGGGATGGTGACTCCACCGCTTCCCTGGAAAGACTGTTCCAATGCTTCACCACTCTTTCAGTAAAAATTTTTTTCCTAATATCCAATCTAAGACTCCTCTGGTACAATTTGAGGCCATTTCCTCTCATCCTATTGCCTGTAACGTGGGAGAAGAGACGAACACCCGCCTCACTAGAGCCTCCTTTCAGGTAGTTGTAGAGAGCGATAAGGTGTCCCATCAGCCTCCTCTTCTCCAGACTAAGCAATACCAGTTCCTTCAGACACTCCTCATAAGTCATGTTCTCCAGACCCTTCATGAAGGGTACGGTCATCCCATGAGGTGTGCCATATTGCTTCAGAAGTCCTGCTGCTCTTTTCTGACAGGTCAAAGCCATCACAGCCTTTGCTGGGTGCATGGGGTCACTAGCTCACAGTGGTCCCCACTGCAGCAGCATCAGGGCTACCAGACTGACTGGTCCAGGTGAGGTGAGCCTGCTCAAACCCCTGTGTATGGATGGTTCAGTGCACTACCTGAATAGAAAGTTAGGGTCTCGCAGATGGGAGATGAACAGCCAGGGTCACACTCAGTAGTTCTTAGACAACACTGCAGATACAACAGCTGGATTAAACATCTCTAGCAGCCTTGGGACATCAAGCAGAATGTAAAGCTGCTTCAAAAGTAGCAGCAGTGCTGCTCATGTGCATGTGCAATTGGGAGTTGTCCCACTATAAAGGAAGAGTTTAAAAAAAGCCAGACATTTTTCCTTTGTTCTATATATTTCTGCCACGACATGATGCAAAGAGCAATGTTATACAGATGGTCAACAATGAAGCTGTGTAACAAAAGAGAAAAGTGGTTGGCCTAAAACTTCTGACCAGGATCTGTCACGATTAATCAAAGGGCCAGAAATAAAAGTGACCCACACAGCACTGGTGGGGAGAGCTGGGAGCCAATTCCCCAGCATGTCTTATATACCATATCAAAAGGCTACCTGAAAATCCCTCACTGGAGTCAGCCAAATTATTCAGGGACCTCAGCCAACTCAAGTATCTTCTGCTTTATGAGCCTTGAGGACCCTAAGGCATGTGCACTGCTGCTATTTGCTGCGGTGGATTCAGACTGGCTCTCTGCTATCTATATTTGTCACGATCCCCTCAGGAAGTGCTTTGGCAGGATTTTGTAATGAAAACCCTGCCCAGAGCACTCTTTGGCATGCAGCAAGCAGCCTTAAAATAGCACGGTGACATACTGCAATAATTACTCGTATTAACACTCTTCATTGTGCTGTGTGACGCTTTGTCCCCGTCTCCTGGCTCATCCCACTGCCTGGTACGTGGTGCGACGGCAGGGAAGAGCTGGCCTTTCCTAAAAGGCAAAGTTCAGTGCCAGGCTCAGACCCAAGCCCCCGAAAAACCACGCAGACCCGACTGCCATCTCACCCATTGTGCCAACAGAGAGCCAGTGCCAAGCCCTCCCCATTTATTTCCAGATCCAAAGTTCATGAGTGCTCAGGCAGGATATTTTGGCTCCTCTCTAGCTCATCGGTGGTGTTGGAGGAGAACGTTAACAAAAATAAGCATTGAAGCCCAACCAGATGATAACTTTGAACGCACACTATAGGAGCAGGCTGCTTACTTGCAAGTTACATGCTGGCTTCCAGCCTAGCCCACAGTTTAAGGTTTTTATACCCTTTGGAGTAAATCTTCCTGCACTGTGCTAACAGTACATGTCATTTTACCTGAAATAATAAAAAACAGTTTTCAGACAGAAGAGAAATGGGGAAGTAAGGACAGCTTTGCTTGAAGTTGGTAGAACCCTCAAAGTTTCAGTGTTTCCGAGAAAAAGTTTTTCTCTGTTCAAAAGAAAAACTGCTTGAATTGCGCATCCTGAGCATCTGCAGTGCATTTCTTCTGTTCATGACAAAATGAGCTTTTGAGAAACAACTCATTACTCATGCCTATTTACCTAAACTTGCTGGATTCCAAGAGCTCAATCTAAATCCCATCCAAGTCACTAAAAAGGATCTCACAAGCTTCAACGCGCTTTGATTAAAACCTCAAGCCCTCTAGGACTACTCAGGGTTCCCCACAGCCATGGTCCATGCATTTCAAGAAGACACAGTCCTATAATTACAGAGGCCAGGATCTCTGAGCAGATATTGATGTAACTGCCTAATGACAGCTTCACAAGGAGAGATAATACCGCAGTCCCTTCAATATACTCAGAGAGAAACAGAACTCATAGCATGAAGGGGCCTTTTCAATCTTAATTTTCAGTGAGTGTACTGTCACTTCAGGGAAAATTAGCACCTGATAATACACATCATTTCATTTGCTGGTACACGATGTGATCACTGAAGAAGGACACCCCATGTACATTTTTCTTGTGTGCCAGCCCTTTCGGTTTCCATAGTGTTATCGAAGGATTTCCAAGCCCTTCCTGAAGCTTAGCCGTGCCTACGTAGGAAGTTACGACCACACTAACATCTCTCCTCTGCCCCCTTTTTTAGGCTCAATGAAGTCAAAGACTTAGAGAGTTATCAGAACATTCGCAAACAGCAAACTATGACTGAAGGAACAGCAGCAAACGGAATCAACGCATAAGGCTCTTTTTTTCATTAAGAAAACTCGTTCAGGCCACATGAGTTAGTAAATGTGCTCACAATCCCTTCTGTAACTGTGATGCCATGGAAAATTGCTATTCCAAGAAAGCATCTGGCTAAATACAACAGACTCCCATTAAGCGATCCTGCACTTTTGTCAAACTGCAAAACATCTTTCAGAATGTATCTGAGAACATTTTCCAAAGCTGCCTTTCTCTAGCATGTCATTAAATCTACCCAGAAAGCACAACTCAGCAATGAGCTCAGTATCTGAATTTGTAACGGGATAGGTATCTGCCAAATGTATCGTCACCAGCAAACAATGCACTAGTCATATGGATTTTTTTTTCCATGCACCAGTCTTTATTAAAACTTTCCCAATTAATTCCATGGTCTCCTGGACCTTCTGCTAAGGTCACGATTCATGGCTGAAAGGTCTGCTTACTGAGTAATGAACACTAACTTCTCTGGAGACTTTCCTGTAAGCCATAATCAAATACAATCTTGTGTTAATTGCTTACATATACTTGGTACATTAACAAGAGGAGCTTTAAATATATATATGTATAACTAAACACAACGGAGAAAGGCGAAGCTTAGATATTAGCACCATACGAGAATTGTGTTGATGACTTGTCTATGAAAGCCAGATCTGATTAGTGACATAGGGGAAATGTTTCATCTGGAATAAAGCCTTTGCTTCAGAAGACCGTGTGTCAAATGCAGTGCTGGATGTCTACTCCTGTTCTAGCATATGTTTTTCCTGTGAGAAGAGGTCAACAATAGGCTCTTTGCCTAATTACTGCTTGACATCTAGCTGTCCACTGAAAATTCACTCCTAAACATTTCATTTTGAACCAGACTGGGTTGGTTAGACACAAAGGCTTCTTCTTTGATGTGCAACTCTCTAGGGCACTGCCTGTCTTGCCACACTTAAAAGAGTGTGAGGTCTAAGGAAATGTCAGGAGCAAGCAGGACCTCACCAAATCAAAGCAACAGACTCGCGTAACGTCCTGCTCACCCATAACACTGGGTTATTCGAAACTGTGGAAATGCTGCTACTTAAAACTGGTAAGTCAGCCTGGCAATTATCAAGGATGGTTCTCAGCCCTATCTCACCATGGCCTCTGGCTGAAGAGAAGCTGACAGCACAGCTGACCAGCCCGTAGCTGAGCTAAGTCACAAGCCATCTCCCCTCCCTGGAAACTCCCTCAGTCTGACTGGTGATCTAAAGGAACTGATAACCTCTGCTGAAACACAGCGTAGAGCAGGAGATATCACTGATAGCTCCAGGCATTAGCAGAGCTCAGCGGAAACCCAGGACTGGCGAGAGGTCCGTGGTCAGGGAACATGTGTCCTGATCAGATGTTACATGAAGGAGCCCGCACAACTCTGAGCCTTCCGCTGCTGCTGTCAGTCCTCTGCTCTTAAGGGCACTTAATTTACTCACAAAAGAAGAGCTTCTGGAGACAGTATGTTTTGGTATTCAAAAGTATCAGTTGAGGATACAGGTGACCCTTCTTACACAAGTAGACAAGACAAGGCATTTTTTAATGTCTTAGATCATTGCTTCTTAATAAGTGTGCAGAGGGGCAACCTCCAGTCCCCAGGAAGAAAACCAGAGGGTGCAGTGATGGAGAACTAGTAGATCCTGCCAAGGACCTGCAAGTTTCCCTCTTTTTTTGCTGTTTCCCGTTGGGGCACTGATATGTGAATCCTTTAGTTTCCTGGACTGCCCAGAGAGTAATTCCAATGGTACTAGAACTTTAAAATAAGATTGGATCAAGGTCCTGGAGAAGAATAAAAGATATCCCTAAGTCTTTTCTTCTTGCTTGTTCTTTATGGTCCTTCTGTAGGTTAAATTAACAGGTTTTTCTAGGTATACCACAATCCATATTACATTATTTTTCCATTGCTAGTTTCAGGTTATACTGCTTCTCCCTCTAAGCTCATAAAGTTCTTTTTAAAAGCTTATAAAATTTCACCTGTGTACATTTATGGCTCTCAGGATATGAACTAAACTCAATTGATTTAGCTATATTTACCACTGCTGAACTTCACACTGTATTTCACCACACTACTTTTTCAGGAGGAATAAGTCACTTCCTCCTCCTTTCCTCTTGCTGAATTCTTCTAGCACAGCCAATGAATCCAGAAGATGAATCCAGGTTTTGCTCGCTTTTGTTGGAACCCCACCAGTAAAATTCTGGCTTAAAATATGAGTAAGTGTGTCTACACTGACAGATAGCTTAGTTTCCTCCCTCCCTCCCAGGCCCTAAGTGTGTGATCATCCATATCACATATTCATAGAATAGCTGGGTTGGAAGGAACCTTTTAAGGTTATCCAGTCCAACCTCCCTGCGATAAGCAGGGACATCTTCAACTGGATCAGATTGCTCAGAGCCCCGTCCAACCTGACCTCAAGTGTTTCCAGGATGGGGCATTAATCACCTCCCTGGGCAAAGAGTTTGCTAGAAATACTTCCTTTCAGAAGGAAAAATGGACACAGCTAATAGGATTGTTACACCACATTTCCCATGAAGTGGGCAACACAGGTGTGCAAGACCCCAGTTTTTGTCCCTTGTCTGGGATGATCCTTCAGTACTTCTCTGAGATGCTCTACACTAACATCTTCTGAATATTTGCACACGATAACCCAGAACATGCAACACATACCATTAGCATCACCCTATGAAAACACCAGCCTGTCTGGTTACAACACCCCCCCCCCATTTCTCCAAGATTTTGGAGGTGAAAAAAAAAGGGAAAAAAAACCCATAGGGAAAAAATACCAGTGTGTCAAGGCCATAACTTTTGGCCCAGGAAAGAGTAAGGGGAGAGCTGTGCAGAGTGGGTGCAGTCAGGCTGCTCCAGAGGGACTCGGCCTCCAGCAATTTTGGCACCAGCCACTACATACCCCTGTGGTCTGGGTACACCCTGAGGGATGGCTTCCTTCAGGAACAGAAACACTCAACGAGAAGGTTCGGATGTCAAACCCAGCTCCAACAAGCACCCAATTCCATGGCAACACTTTGCAGAGCTCAGCTCTGAAAAGCCTGAGAGGCTTCCTTGATCCGGCAAACGTAGGTCTCTCTTGGTCTCATCAAGGTTGGATAAAGAGGCTTTAGCCAGCAGAAGACTAACTGCAACCGTGCCTCTAATGACAGAAATGAATACCCGTAAAATGACATGGTAGCCAGGTATAAGCCAAAAACTAGAGGCAAAGTTTATCTAAATGCTTCCGAGTTGCTATGATTTCCTTTCTCATTTTAAACAAGGCCATGAAAACAGTTTTGATCTCCATCCCTTTATTTCCTTTGTGGCCGGAACATGAAGTTAATCAACGTTTCAGGACCTCCAAAATATTTTTATTTGCTTTTGGGATTTGCTTATAAAAATGATTGGAGTTTTTCAGAGGGAGTGGGAGAGCTGGCTTATTGTTTTGCTGCTCGGGGAAGGAATGAATTTGCAAAGGGCAGAACAGGAATTGGCTCCAGCCTTTCCAACTCTGTGGTTCATTCTCTTTCTTGGTTTGGTAGTAAGTTGTTGCACTGGGCTGGAAAGATCCAGCAGTGCTTGATTTCTCACAGCCTTGTGACTTTGAAGCAAGTGTTTGGCCTTGGCACCTTCAAACCTTGGCAGGGATCATCTCTGCACAGTCCTGACCCCCACAGAAGGAGCACAGCCCTTCTCTGACATGCACCTTGTAGGGCTACAGGAAAAAGAGCAGTGGCCATGCAGAGGCACCCTACGTGATGGATGGGGACCACCAGCCACCTGCTCCTGAGAGAGAGGCAGCAGGTGCTGTTTGCCACTGAACACAGAAAGCTGGTTGACCTTGGTTAAGTTTTGCAAGTAAGGCTTTTGTTTACACAAAATAAAGCCTGACGGAGGGAAAAAGACACCCCAGACTAGAAGCTACTGAGCTTTTCTTTCTCCTGAGATGCAAAAATTATGCACTTGTCCTGTCCAGAGAGATCTGAAACCAAGATTGGGCTGAAATTAAGACCTGGGTATGAACATCCCTGAAATTTAGGAGAGGATCTCCTCCCTGAAGATGGGCCATCTTACAAACTTTTCTATAACAGCGAAACTAAAGTCATAGATTCCAAGAAGAAATTAATGCGAGAAGATACAGATCTTAATTTAGCAGGTTTTGGCTGTGGGAAATTACTGATGTTTCACACCAGACCCCAAAACTCACTGGTTTTTCTTTGGTATTGCATGCACTGAGACACCTCAGTGTAAAGACTCTCACCCAGAATATCTGAAAACGAGAAGAAATAAAATCAAACATGGAACTGTCATCTCATTAGGTTTTATACAGCAGACACTGTGTGTGCAAAAAAGGAGCACATCGCTCCTATTAGCAGTCTCACACTTCCGGTCTTGCTTCCTGGAGATACGTGGTTCACTGCTGTCTCTGATCATTTTGTGCTGTTGGTTTAAAGGTGCTATTGTTTTCTTCAGGGCAGAAATTGGTTGACTTTGATAAATGAACCAACAGCCCTTTCATAAAAGATCACAGTTGTACCTGGAAGCATAGGGCCAACCACACTCGGCAGGTCATGATGAGGTTCAGTCACCATCAGTGTGGGCAGAGGAGGAAAACATCACCTACTGCTCTCCAAAGCCTTTCCTTGAGGTCCTGGGGCCAGAGGTGCCATCTGTACTGCAGCACTGAGATGATGAGGGTCAGCCTGGTCCAAGTTACAGGCTGCGTACTTTCCGTCAAAGAGCAGCTAGTCCAACTCTGCTCTTCACAGCCTCCCTACTGGAGGTTTTCGCCAGCTCAGATGCGCTCACTGAGCTACTCATGGAAATGCTGCCTAAGCCACTTCTCTCAAAAGATGCCATGCTTGCAGGAGCGTGGCTATTTACAGGAACGTGGTTCGAATTGCTTGGAATCTTTAGAAGATAGCCACACCACGAGGAGATCTAAAGGAATCAAAACATTTAGGGGAGGTCAGTGATTGGCAACTGGATGCAGTAATGTCTTCAGCAAGCAGAGGTACAGCTGGCAAAACGTGCGTGTGCACAGACCTTGTACCATCCCCTCAGCCACCGCTCTCCGTTGCATCCTCCTCATGCAGGTGACCTCCTCCTGCTCAATGCTAACATTGGCGCACTGAGACGCTGCTGCAACAGCATCGCACGCACGGACTGTGCTCAGCCGCATCATCTGCTGTAGATGTGGTCATCTCGAGAGCAGAGCAGGCAGCAACCTCTTACCTTAGCAAGGCTGCAAGATTAACCACTGCTTGTCTATCGGAATTACTCACAGAACTGGATGCATTTTTCTAGCAGAACTACAGGTTCCATGTCGTATCTCTACGCCACTGAAAGGCAATGAGGCTTGATCTGCAGCCCTTACCGAGACATGGGCATGTTCTTTGGGTACGCCAAGCCAGCTGAAGGAGAACCTAGCTAACCATGGCTACGTGGCTTTCAGTCTGAGCTGGCTCACGCCCTCCCAGCTTGGGGCACAGGCAGGGCAAATGCATCTGCCTGCGAGAGACTGCGTAGGCAGAGAAAGCAAAAGGCAGACGGAGAGCGGTGCAGCACTGCTAAATCTGTTACAAAGCACCTAATGAGCCCTGAAACGAGAGTTTCTGTGAAAAGTTAGACCATCTTCACCCTGTTCTCCCAGCTGTTCCAATCAGACCTTCTTTACTGCTAGCTGTTTTCATGCTGAAGGCAGGTGAACAAATAAGCATGTGGTATCTGAAGCTTTGATAAGCAATATCGCTTACATAAAAAATAAATTACAAATTAGTCTCTCCCTTTTTAAGTCAGGCCAATTTAGAAAAAAAAAAAAGAAAAAAAAATATCCTTTCAGTGGAAACTTCTTTGACACATTTAGGTTAATAAGTCCATTTGATAGATGACTTATCACTCATTTTCCCATTCCCTAATCACTTCCTTGTCTCACAGCCACCCTGGCTGAAGACTGATGATAGCTTCTAATAGCTGCTGCAGCCGCCTTGCTCCTGCCAGCACCAGGCATGGCACTGAGAGCTGCAGGCACTGGGGCTGGGGCTCCACGTGATCCATCTGCAGGGTGGCCACGGCTCAAAACCCAGCTGAAAATAGCATCTGGTCCTGGGAACTGGGTAGTGGATGTTCTACAGAGCTGCTTTGCAAAGAACGGCAGGTTAGAGCTGCCTGTGGGTCATGTCTCCCTAGGATGGATGAAGAGCACCACAGCCCCATCCCTGGTCTCAGAGCTGGAAATCATCCCCATGGCTCTCTGACCAGGGAGGGTGTCCGTGCAGGGCCAGCTTAGGGCAAGGAGGAAAGCATGTAAGTCATCCTCAAGTGCTCTGCTTTGGTTGAGGAGCACCCATGGGTGATGCATTGGTAGTCGCAGAGCCTCTGCCGAGGCAGCACCAGAAGACCATGACCAAATTTGCAACCACCACTAGCTCCACGAGCAGCCAAATCCATGCCCAGGAAGTACTAGCACACCACAGCTGCTGTGATGGATGATCCCTGCAAAGGTGGGGTGGGCTGTTGGTGCCTGGAGACTTCTGCAGATGCTCCGCCTGCTCCATCACCCTTCCCATGGGTTCCTGTTAGGGCAACACAGCTCCTTACCTGCCCTGCCTGGGGCCCTGGGCATGATTTCACACAGTTCCTATGTCAACAGGCCTGTGTTATCAAAGGAAAGAGGCTGGTATCGTAGGGAAAAATCTGAATTTTGTGGGAATGAGCTCTGCTTTTGTTAGAGGAGATCCAACAGTGGAAAACAAGTGAGAAAGCACAGGGAGGTGCTGTGCTGCTGCTCTGGGGTAACACCGGCTCTGAGCCATGTTTGGTCACCCAAATACGCAGGCCAAAATGCAAAGCTGGACCAGGCTGCTACCTCTGGTCGTGAGCTTAGGGATACCAGCATTTCCCAGCACAAAACAAGTAATTTAGCCGAAGGGAACTGCAAATCCATGAGCATTTTTCTCAAGGGCTGTATGCAGAAACAGTCTCATGCTGTAGCTTAAGAGCGAGAGCTGATGGAGACTCATCTGAATCCTGCATGTGTCTGATCCTTGCAGCATGTCTTTTTCTTGCATGCTCATTACACCAGAGACAGAAGCTTTTCATTTCAAGCAACTCATCATTTAATGCATCTTGTTAGATCTGCTTTGGCATCAGACTGGGAGTTTGGGGATGCTCAGTCCCAGAAGCAACACTGGTGGCTATACTTCATGACTATATTTGATTGCTTTTATTATACTTCCCCTTCCATCCTTCCTGCTCAGTCCCAAACAGAGAAGTGGGACACCTGCCCAAGAGTACACTGTGAGAAAGGGAAGGTCTCTACCTCAGAGATAGGATTGTCTCTGTGAGGTACATTTGTTTAACTTTCCTGTAAAAGAGGTTGACAGAATAAAGCGGGGACTTCTCTTCAGCCATACTGTAAACAGGGCTTGCCCAAAAGAAAATTCAGTGCATCGGAACTCATAAAATCTGAGAATTTGCACGTAAAATTTAATCCCAAATCTGGCTTATATTTTTCCTGAAAGGTTTCTCTCTTTTCACAGAACGGCACCAAGCTCACCAGCTTCAAAATTCACAGTTTCCAGCCTCTGACCTGGACCCAGCTCCAGCGAGGAGAGCACCTCTCCAGACAGGAGGGGTCACAGCACTGAGCACAAGCAGGGGTGGAGACAGAGGCTTCTGCAAAACTTGGCTACGCTTCAGTTCCTCTCCTGCAGTCGGACATCTGGGCCTGTACCCTGTTCCATTTCAATTTTCCTACATCACTTCCCTTACTCAAATGAGCACATCAAACACTCGTGGCCCTGTGTGTAAAAACCCACATGCACAAGTCACCCTGGAGCCAGGCTGAAGGTGCTTTCGCAGGGCTGGCGATTCAGGTTGTCTGGGTTTGGGTACGCACAGCCAGGCTTCAAAGATGCTCTGATGCTGGGCCCATTTTCAAACCATCTAACATATATGGAGCTGAGATTGTAAACCACCTCAAACTCCTGTAAAAAAAGATAAAAAATCATAAACATCCTATGAAAACTGAGATAAGTCATGTCACACATGCAAATAAGGTCTGGGATATTAAGGTGAGAACAGAATGGAAGACAAAGGTGCATCCAACAACTTTTTTGCAAGCCAAAGTTGATTATCTTTTTTTCTAAGGTCACTTGGAGCAAAAAGCATTAACATCCTCCACCTCAACCCTTTGCAGAAAAAATATTTGCAGAAGTGTCTGAATTGTATGAGTTCAGTTCTCACCTACTTTCCCCTCCCATTATACAGTAAAGTTTTACCCATCCCCCTCTGCAGGGACCCTGTGGCTGTCACAAACAGCAGAGCCACACTGTGCTACAGCTGAGGAGCTGAGGATGGGCCTTTGCTCTTGGTTTTGGAAAGCATTTATTTCACTAGGAGGTGGACCTCACTGAAAGCGTTACTTCTGCCTGCTTGCATCATCTTCCAGCAAGAACCTAGAGCATCACACCTAACAGGCAGCGCATTGCTAACCTAAACATGAGCAGAACAAAAAAACCTCTCAAAACCAAGAAGTGCAGACACTTCTGATGATACAGCTATGAAACTGAAACACGGCACACCGCCTCCTGTAATTTTTCCTGTATTGCCTTTACTGGTAATTCCTAGAATATCATTATCTTTGCCGCCTAAGTGGAATAAGGCATATTTTCCTCATTTTAGTCCATCCTTCACAAGCCTCTTCTTTTCTCCAGGCTGGAAGCTGATGGCTGCAGCCTGCAGAAGGGGGCTGTGGGAGGGGTTCCTGCAAGGGCTAGTGGGAACAAAGTGGTCCTTCTTGCTGCTCCCTCCTTCTCCAAGGTCATCCCATGCACGGGTGGAGCATCGCCACACCGCCACCATCCTGCTGCTCACATTTTGAGATCCGTTGCCATGGCACCAGGGGACAAATCACTTCTTGACTCTGCCCTGCAAATCTCTCCCAACAGAGCTGGGCCTGGACCTGCAACCTTGACTATTTTTAGCCACGTGCTGCATAATGCAGAAGTTGATGACCATCTGCACATCTTCATTAGTCAGCCGTTTCCAGGCAGGTGCTTGGTGAAAGGAACAGGGAGCCAGAGACAGGAGAAAGGCTGAGATCAAATGCTGAGCAAGGGCAGACGCTTGTGTTGCCTTTCGGTGAAGAACTTTGTCTCAGTTTCACTTCAAATCCACCATAATGGAGCTTGATGAAGAGGGACCTTTGTACCCTGCAAGATGTAGGGACAACAGACCTGAGGTTCCTATGCTGACTGAGACATCCAGGCACCATGTCAGGATGATGTCCTCTCCCCTACTATCCCCTATCCCATGACCTGGCCCCCAAAGCCCATCTCATGCTTGCAGCCGCAGCAGGAGTGGACCAGGGAAGGAGGTCCTGAGGTCCCATTAAGGTCCCTGAACAGGGACCACAAGGGGTGTTCCCAGCCCCTCCAGTTTTCCCTCCCTATGCTAGCCTCAAGCTAGGAACATGCTCAGGGCACATCACACTGATCCAGTCAGCAGTCAGGTGACAGCATGGAAGGTGATAGCACTCCAGGTGCCATTAGAAAAGTGTCACATGTTGGTCTTTAGGAAGAGCTGAAATGCATTGGAGATTACCAAATCATGCTGCATGATGAAGACTTAGGCTGTGCTGGAGGAGCCAGACACCTCCTGCCCAGCCTGACTTGAAATGTAGACTGCCAACCTACTGAAGCAGTAAACCTTGTCATTAAAATGTAATTTGGAATAGCAGGTTCTTCTTCACATGGCAAAATGAAAACAATGTTACAGACTCACAAACATCTAAACTTTGTGAGAGTATCTTGGGTTTTCTTTAGGCTTATTGAGGGCTAAGGGCAAATCTTCCAAATCCTGGGTGCTCCAGTCCAAACACAATCGGGCATGTGGGCACCCCTCAACCAGCCTGCATCCTAAATTCACTGATTTAAATCAAGCTCCAGTGCATCTTCTTCAGCAGCAGAGCCAGGCTCTGAGCTGGCAAACCCACAGGGCTTGGGGGTGCTCCGATTGAGAGGAGTGGTGTAATGCATTGGGAAGCCCCTGTCCAGGCTCCAACTCCAGGCTCAGATGTGCCTGGAACAGAGGGGATGCTTGGGTTTGAGGTCGTTGTGCAGACTTCTCTCCCCATTACCCCCCAAAAATGACCACACTGGCTTTATCTCCTCACCTGGCAAGCAACTATTGGAGAGAAAACACCAATACCAAAGCTTCTGAGGCAGCCTAATTCTTTCCAGTGCATCCCAGTGATCGCCTGGCCAAAATACAGCAAAGTGGCACTTGGGCAGCCCTAAAACAGATGTGCTGTTCTTGCTTGTCCCATTCCTATTCTGCTAAGGACAGCCAACTTACAAGAAAATCAAAGCAACAGCTTGGCACAGTGCTTGCAAAATTAAATATTGGTGGCTGGGTCCTTGTGCAAGGTCTGACACCAAGACAGGTTCAAGAGGAACTTGAACGTGCGAGGGGTCATACCACCTCTGGTGCGTGAGGGTTTAATTCCACAAAAACCAAAGGATCTGGGTTGATTTACACCAGCTGCAGAGCTGATTACTGAGAAGTAGTGCTGCCTCATTCCATATTTTTCTTATTTTGTATAATGCCAGGGAGGCAAATCAAGGCCATGTGAGGCTCTGAGATAGACTGCTTGCTGTGTACAAACGCAGGCATGTATGATTACATGAGGGACCAGCTTCCTCTAAGAATGGAACCAGTGGGTCAAAGATGGTACCCAAAAAATCCCACCACCAAACCTGAAATGATCAATCTGATGCTAAACCCACCTTCCTTCCCAAGCAATAATTTGTATCCTAGTGCCTGCAAGCTCATATCACCTGCAATATGTTTTGCTTTGGGTTGCAGGACTTTTTCAGCTTATTGAGTGCTGGGCTTCCTCCCTATGCTCAGAAAGATCACACTAGAGGTGACAGGGTTAAACTGCTGAGCAGGGTGACAGTCATGATCGCTTGGTGGTGGGAAGAAAGGAGTGGCTCAGCTTGAGCAAGGCAGGAATATCCCCATCAGCACAGAAAATGGGAGCCACAGAGCCAGGCTGGGGTCGGCAAGATCGTTTCACACGAATGTCTCATCAGACATTGCCAGCAGCACTGATGGACTTCCAGCTGCTGCAGAAGAACCACATCCAGATCAATGACACCCACCAGTGGGATTTCCCATCCACAGCAGCTTCCCAGTCCTGAGGCTGTGCCAGCATTGCAATGCATCATTTCCCCAGCCCTGATGACCCACAGCTGAATCAGTGACCTGGTGAGGAGAAGCATTATGTCCCAGATGCCCCAACGTGTCCCTACATGCAGTACCCCAGCCCAGCCCTGCATTCAACAGAGATGTCCCTGGCCATCTTTCCTCGCCCTCCTACTCAGGGAGGGGGAGCCTGATGGCGAAGGAGGATCTGGGAGTTGAATTCAGGCAGCTGAAAAAAATTGGACCACAGCCTTCACCATCGCATGCTGGAATTGTTTGTTTATCTTCTTGCTTCCTCTATAAAACAACTCATCCCAGCTGGGTCATAAGGAAAGGAACAATAGCCATATATTTTTAGGATTTATCTGTGAATCATTGGTGACCAGTTTTTCCATTTTGTCACCCAGACCATTTAACAAGAGACCCTGCAAAGCGGTTTAAGCCATGAGTGTGCAAAGAAAGGGTAGCCCTGGCAGCCAGGGATCCCCTCGAGTACCAGACAGCCACAGCTCTGCCTGGTGGCGTCGCGTTTGTGCTACATCCAAGAAGTGAGACACCACAGGGACCTCTGAGTCAGTCACAGTTATACAAGTTACCCATAACCTGCCAGAGGGTTTGGACACGTGGGTGTCCAAACCCCACCTGTGACAAAGAGGTTTGTTGGTTTGGGAGGTCAAACAGGTTTTTAACCAGGTGTTTATTTTCTCCTCCTTATTGCAGCATTCTTGACCACACAAGACCGAGATACTCAAAGGCTGCCACAGCCCACGAGAGGTGAGTGTTTCATGCAGCAAGCAAGCTGCCTGCTCATTAAGACCTGCAAGTTAACAGTGCAAATCCACAGCCTAAATATAGCATGTGACAGAAAGTCCCGGTCCGAATACAGCAATACGGTACCTCAGGGGAGTGTCAGAGGCAGGAACAGCCCAGCCATGATATATAGCACATGTTCAGAGGTACAGCAAGAGGAAACACAGCAGCTTTGGGGCCCACAGCTTGCATAAACCACTGGGTAACCTCAGCACTATCCTGATGTCTCCAGCAATGTAGAAAGCAAGCGAAGATGTCACAGAAGCCAAACCTCCTACTTCTTTATGGCCTCAGTTGGTGGCAACATCAGGGAAGAAAACAGGAGTGGGTTTCAAAAGTCCTTAGTGAATTAGGAGCACAAGTTCTGTTGCCTGTGAAACATTAAATAGTGGATTGGAATGATTTCTCCTGAAGAGAGAAAACAGATTACTGGGTCACAGACTCCCCTCCCCACTAATCTTTTCCACTAAGTCTCCTCTGAAGCAGTACCTCCCAGTAAACTGCAGATTTAGTCCACAAAGCTCCTTTTTGGCAGCAGGTTTTTTTCTCATGCTCCTAGATGAGGTAGTGTAGGTGCAGAGAGGTGAAGAGATTTATTTCGGCTTGCATGGAGTATCACAGGAAATTCTGCCTGGTTGTCCTTAATCATAACTCTATCAGCAATCATCGAGGCTTCTAACATGGCTTTCTCGTTAGCCCTGGGGACTCTCCATCCTGTGGTTTTCCCAAGTCAATCTCACTCTCCTTACTACCTCCTGCTGAGGTCTTTATTAAAGGTGTTTAATCTTTTCCTTGCTTAGGGGCAGGTCTCAGGTGTTCATCTTGCCCCAGCCCTCTCCCACTTTGCATGGAATTGATTCATACAAAATACAGGCACATCCCGTATTTCCCATGAATCATTCCCTTTCCAGCTCATGTTCCCAATGATAATATTTTTATGGAGCAGTTTCATTCTATCAGCCCACAAAAAGCTCCATTACTCAAGCCTTTCCCAAATCATCTAGCGTGTTTCTCTAAGGAAGCTTCTTCCACAGCGCTGCTTTATAATAAATCCCTTTCCTTTCTAAAACGCAGGGGTGGAAGGATGCAAGGGAAATGAGTCTACTAGCAAACGGATAGACTCATGCAGCTGTTTCCCAACAGCTCACACACAATAATTAATACTTCTGAGGACACACATGGGTAAGAGAGCAGATAAAACTTGTAGAAGTGTTTCTTTCTTCCTATAGGCATATGGGTGCTGTGCAGGGAAGAGCACTCATATTCATGGCCCTGTATGCATGCACATCCGCATACATGCATGCAAACACGCAGATGGGATCTGCCATAGCCTTGCCCAGCCTCCCTGCTGCTCCTCAGCTCACCCATCTCACTGTCGTCCCCTGGGGCTCCTGTCACAGCCCCCTTGAGTCAGGAGTGGAGGAAACCGAGGAGAATCACATCAGCTCCCACCTCCCAAGAAGGTTTCAGGGGGAGAGGGTATCCACCTTCTGCAACTTAAACAACAGCAACCACAAAATCATCTACGCACCCACCCACAACCCCTCCCCCTACATGCTCAGAAATATTTACTCTTCTTAAACTTCCCATTCTGGACCTTGACCAGAAGGTAAATTTCTTGTTTTGGAAAAACTGAGTAAATTTTAGCAAGCATAGGGGAAGTATTACACTTTCCCCATTTCTAAAGTGCAAATTGTAAAAGAGCCACTCTTACACGTTATTTGAACTGACTATGAGGCTTGGGGTTTCTTTTTTTTTAAAAAAAAAAAATAAAGAAAACAAAAAGCAAAAGCAAGACATACTTTTATATCAGGAGCTAGTCCTTAATGCCCCTTTAAGGATAACATCTTTGCACGTCCTTAGAAGAGCAGCTCTGGAGAGCAGCAGGCGCTGCTGCCACGGATTGCAGGTCACCTCTCCCTGCTACCAGCTCTGGGGGGACAGTTGCCCACAAACCTTCACCCCCACCGTTTCAGAGCAGAGGTCCTTGGCACACATTAGACCTTCCCTTAGCCGATCAGAGCAGATAACCAGCTCCAATCTCCCAGTACAACCCTGGAGCAAGAGGAGTAAATGAGCTCCTGATGTGATGGACGTGGTGGGGCTTGATATTTACCCAGCCCGGACCGATTGGGCTGGGTGCTGAGGATTACGATTTAAAAGGGACACTAAAAACGTGGGAATATCTCAGAAGCTGTGAAGGGATGAAGAACCCCAAAGGGCGCAGGTGAACTTGGGAGGTGGTTTGGTTATAGATTATCTGTTTTCGTGGAGACACTCTAATTCAGCACAGAAATGTGGCAGACCGAACACCGGAAAATCAGCAGTGCTAGACTAAAAGGTAGAGGACCAGACAAACGTCCCTCACTGGCTTTAATGTGCCTGAAAGGAGCCCTGATTTTATCTAGATGCTAGAAACCCACAGCTTTGATGCTCAATTTGCCTGGAGTGGGGGCAGCTCACCCACATGGCCAGGGTGCATGCAAGGGACCAGACCCAGCCAGAGGTCTTCTGCAGAGCAGAACCCGCTCCTTTCCAGTAGCACAGAAGGGGAAGGTGCTCTGAGGCTGCTGAACCAGAACATATTAAAAACTCTCCTTGCATACAGAGTAGTCTTTTGGGAGGATGAGTGCAACAAGAAAAGAGAATACAACAAAACCAAAAAAACACCCTCTCCCTCATATGTAAAATTGACACTGCAGAATACCAAGTTTTAAACATTTCCATGTTTTTTTACTGTGTATTGTGCTGCCATTCCTAGCCTTCATTCACTGCCTTTAAGTAGTAATGTCTCTGCCACTTGCAGGTAGTGGAGTGCCTGACCCTTCCAGGAGAGGACCTGGGCACCATGCTCCCTTTGATACTCCGAGGCTGAAAAGGGTTAAAAAAAACCCCCACAACTTTTCCTGAATCACTGCAGAAATGCAGAGTTTTCCACACCTACTCCTACACACACACCTCCTCCGAGCAAGTTGCTCCCTCTCCTAGCCAGGCAATCCCCTCACAGACCCCCTGAGACCCTTCGGGGGACCAGGATTTTGCTAAGAGTTGAAACAAACCCCATCATCTCCCCGACACCCTCTGGCCTCCAGAAGATGCCCCTGTGCTGAGAGCATCTCTTTGCCAAGACTCCTGACCCACCAATGTGGAGAAGAGCCTCAGTACAAGGTATCCCATGAAAGCATCCTCCCCTCCCAAGCCAGCCCAGCTCCTTCTACGGGAACACTCACCTTAGGAAACCTCGCTCCATGTTTTCGGTTGAGACTTGCCGGTGCCTCTTTTGTAGTTTGCGGTGGTTTTTTTTTTTTTCCCCTCTTTTCCTCCCCCTCTCTAAACATTCAATTTTATGAGCTTCTTGTTGAAATCATAAAATACTGGGTTGGAGGACTATAAATTCAAAAGGAGGCATTCTTTGAAGGGAGCTTTTCTTCTTACAATTAAAATAAAAAAAAAGAAAAGAGGAGAAAGAGGGGTAAAAAAATCCCCATCCCTCCCTCTCTTTCAAACACCCTCCTATTTAGCAGCACAAACATCTAAGCAGGGCTCTGGGCTCCTACATGTCATTTTGCCTCTCAGAAATAATTAGAGCAGGTTTTTGCAGCTTGGGAACCGCAGGTGGAGGTGAGCTCCAGCCATCCCTGGCCTCAGGTCTCAGTCCTGAGGAAAGCAATTTGTTTTGGAGTTTTGCAGGGAGAAAAGTTGCCTGGTCGTGCTGGATCAAACTTTTTTTCTGTAATCTTGTCAGTAAGCACAGGGCAGTTAGCCGATGCTGAGGGTGCCTTGCTTCACCTTTTCATCAGGAAATCTAAAAACATATCACAGAGAGATCACCACAAGGCTTTCAGGGAGGGGATGCTCAAAAGCCCAACTCTTTAGCCCTCCATGCAGAATGATAACATGTCATATAACCCCCACAAAAACACACACTTCCATTAACCTGGTGCTACAACTGCTGCACTTTCATCTCAGGACACCCTGGGACGCCCCACACCTCTTTGGGAGCATCCCTGGTTTCACAAGTGGGGAAACTGAGGCACAGGGGCTGTATCACAACTTACATAGCAGCTGACAGACCTAAGCTGCTCCCCTCACTGCCACGCTCCAGACCCACAGGCTCCTGGTATTTCAGGGCTACCATTCATTCCCTGGTGGGCTTAATTCAATTAAATCATGTCCTGCTCACAGCATGGGAAGAGCTGAGGGGGCATGGCTGACCCTCTACGTAGGGAGCACTCTACTGAGATTTAGAGCACCATTAGGTAACCCTTGCAGCCTTTATTCAAGCAAACCTTCAGCTGAGATACATTCCTAATGTGCAGCCTTAATTGGCTTATTTAAGATTAACTAGACCAGCTGCCCGGGCCAGCTGAGTCAGCAAGGGAGTGCAGGGGCTTCCTCCCCCATCTCAAACCGGCTGTTAAGGGAGCGAGTTCCATCCACTCCTGGGGCCTTGCAAGCCTTGACTCGGCTCCAGATTAACTCCAAACCCCGGCAACAGCACAGGAGCCGTGGCTGACTAAATCTGAAGCTGCTAGCGTCAAACACCTCGTCATCACTGCTCTAGGCTCCGACTCCTCTGCTCCAGAGGGGCAAGGGGTGCCTTGTTGCTGGCCCCCTGCCCTTGGACATCTCCCCCCACAGCACTGCCTGCAGATCAAAGAAAGGCTTTGCAAGTGGCAGAGCTGAGGGCAAGATTTCTGCAAGGCAGATCCCCTGGTCCCCCATTATTACTGCTTCTTTTAAAAGCAACAATTGTGCGCGAGGAGGAGGAGGTCACATGAAGGATGCCTGAAATTCTTTCCAAACCACAGCCATTTCTGACCCATCACAAATTTCCCCGCTTACTCTGGCCTGTGAACTCTGGAAAATGCAATTAAAGGAGAAAAAGCAGAGGCCTGAAACCTCTGATTCAGGCGGGGTCTCTGACATTCATTAATGAGGCCAGCCTTACACGATGCTGATTCAATAGGAGCGACTGTCTGCTTCCAGCCCTGGTTCATCAAAAGTTCATCAGCCTTTCCCTCTGACAGAAACCCGCCCAAAATTCATGCTGCCTTCCCAAAAATTAAGAGAGTGGTTAATTTAATGGCTTGATGTCGATAAAATTGCCATTTGTTGGGCTGACAATGGAGATGAACAGTATTTTATATATATATATATATATATATGTATGTATTTATATACATAGAATCATAGAATCATAGAATATTATAACTTTCCCCCTTTTAGTATCTTCTTGGATGTACCATGCCCTGCCCAAAGCCTGGCTGTCCTGTCAAGGGGATGGCAGGCAGTTGCAGCTCCCTACCTGGTCAGGACCAGCTTTTTGGGGAGGGCACAGGGCAAGCTGCTGGTGTCACCAGAGCCAAGCCAGCAACTGCTGGGCACATTGTCCTTCTCCCTTCCACCCATGTATCAGCAGGCAGATCCCTATGCCACCTCGCTGATATGTTATTTGATATTTGGTTCCCGCTCAACCTCAGACACACGTAGAGCCACAGTTACACAGTCTCCTCTGAACCAGTTGGTTTTAACTGTGGAGCTTGTTTCCAGTGTGGTGGAAAACAGTGGCAAGAGGAGATGGATGACTTTGACACATTTGGAGGTGGCCCTGGGCTGACAGTGAGCCTAGGAAGGGGATGGATGGCTTTGGCATGTTTGGAGGTGGCTCTGGACTAATGATGAGCCTGAACAAGAGGAGATGGAGGGAGATGAATGGCTTTGGCACATTCAGAAGTGGCCCCAAAATGTTAATATAAAATATTGGGAATGAAATTAAGCCCTTGGGATGAAACAGAGGGGTTGCACACCCGGGAACACATGGGTTATATTGTGAGCAGTCCACCCCTGTCAGGGTGATAGTCCCCTTCCCCAGTAAATCCATCCCCTACCCACTGGTTCCTCGTGACATCCTGGCCCTCTTGGTGGCATAAGAAGCTCCCACTGCTGCCTCAGGTCATGCCATACAAAACTCACCACTTGATCCCTGAGGTAATGTTATCACCCTCTGTTTAATACCATTAAGCAAAACTACCTGCGTGGGGCCACTCGGGTAACCGGAGAACCATGTGGCCACATGCCAGGGTGTCTCCTTCCAGCCTAGACCCACCACCAGGGCAGGAGAGGGATGGTCCTGGGAATGAACATCCTCCTGCTCTGGGCTGAGATTCACTCCAGCTGCTGTTGAAGCGAGATGGAGCCCCGTCTGCCCAGCATCTTCAAAGGGCACCGTCAATTTGGAGGGTGATATAGCTCTCCCTGAATCCATGGAACAGTGCCCGGACCTGCCTACTGCTGTGCAGGTGAGCAGGCTGACTTCTCCAGAGCGGTCAGTCAGGCTTGATTTTTCGGAATAGAGTTCACCTAGAAAAGATGGGTGATTCCTCTCCATGCTTGACCGTGCGGTAGTGTCCTGGTTGCCTGCGCCGGCGTGCTCCTCTGCAGAGGGAGCTGCCTCTCACCGTGGTGTGCTGTTTCCTCCCTCAGGAACCCGAGATGAATCCTTTTGGATGAGACTTTTTATTACTTTCAGTTGGGAATAACAGAGATTAGAAAGCACAGTATGGCTGCGATGAGACCCTGTGTCTAACCCTGATACTTGGTTTCCCCAACAGAGAAATACTGAAGTCCAACAATTATAACCGATAGCAATATTGCCTCCTTCAAGATTTGGTCCAGTGCAAGGATAAAATGTTGTGGGAAGAATTTTATTTTTAAGTTCTCCTCTAAAATAAAATTACTGAGCTTTTAAAACCGCCAGCCCCCTCAAAAAAAAAGTTGAACTTTTCCATACTTCTCTGTATTTCAAGGCACAGAATTAAGAGAAAACTGTCACGTATTCGAAAAATAGAAACTCATTGAACTTGAAGCTCACTGGCTGGTTTCTACCTCAAGTCTTCAGAGCAGTCTTTAAAAGGGATTAAGCTGCAATCTCCATTATACAGATAGGGGAGCCGAGACATATTTTGGATAAGCATCTGAAAGCCAGTTAAGCAAAAATCAGTAGCAGCATTGGAAAAGCCATCCACATCTTCTGACTTCTCTACAGGTTTGCCACGCAGGGACTAAATGAGCGAAATAGACCTCAAACCAGTCACAAGGGAATGCATAAAGTGCCGACAAGATGCCAATTAAAAAGATACTAAATTGTACTCCCCACAACATGCAGTTAAACCAATTAATTCCTTCCACAGACAGGAAAAAAAAAAAAAAAAAGGTTTTGAAGTCCGTAGCTTTGCTGGCAGATTCCTCCCCACGACCTACGATTGAGAGAAGGTGGTGTGAACGGCCCTTCCCCCGCCTGTTGTGGTGGTCTGGGGAGCAGGAGGTGCTGGCAATGCTGCCCAGGGCTGCGTGGAGGAGGCTGGGTGGGCTAAAACACTGCGTCAAGTGTAGGGCTGAGGTTTGGTGAGCTTTTGATCTTAATTTATCTTGCATTTTGGTTTTGGTTTTTTGGAAAGCTGCTGCATTCAGATTCCAGTTGCAGCCTTTTAGCTCCCAGCCCAACAGAGAACATATCACCTGTGGGGGTGGAGAACTATAAAAACACAGGGAGAAAGCTCGCGGTGGCTGTTTGGGCCAGACACCCACCTGTAACCAGAATTTTGAGACTCACATTGTGGCTTCCTCACCTCATGGCATTTCTCTGCATCGTTAAAGTGACTTTGTAAAAGGTCACTTGAATAGCAAGGAACCCTAATGTGTGTTTAAAAGTGACTTCTCACAATCCACTCGGGCAGGAGTGGCTGGAAGGAAGGCTGCAGGCTCCCCATTGTTGCCTCCAGGAGCGTTTGGTTATTCAAGCCCTTTGCATGGAAAATTACTTTCTAGAAATACTTCACTCTTTCGATGTTTGGCATTGGCAGCCTGTCCAGCCCTTTAATTCACCTGCCATAGGAAAGATCAGTGTTAGGACCCCCCCAGCGTCTGCCACCACAGGGCATGGGTGCTGCACCATGGCTTCACGGGACAGCAACACCACACAGAAACATCACTCCATACGTACACCCCACAAGGGGTATGGTATGTAGTTGGTAGGTAGTCAGGACTGTAAAAAAACAAATAAATAGCCCCAAAAATTCTAAAGCACACAGTAATACTTTCATTTACACCAGCTTGGCTTTTTTATTTATTTATTTTTGAACACATTTCTGTCTACAGCTGTAATTGGATTTAGTGGGCCTAACAGCTGAGTGCCAATCATGTTTCCATGGAGAAAACAGTAGGTCCAGCTCATTCTTGCGTGTACTCTTATCTCTAGCTCCCTCGGAGCCACTGCCTTTGCTGCTGCCTGAGAAACACCCTCGCACCAAGGACAGGAGTCCCAGGGAAATAATCAGGAACACAAAGGAATAATCGGGAACACAGAGACACGGTGTGCTCACAGCATCCCAACAGCCTTGTACGTGGGTTTGAGGCAATTGTTTTGCAAGCCCTGCCAGGAGCAGACAGCATAGAGATCCAAAAACTGGGGCATCCTGCAGGGGCCAAA
The DNA here is from genome assembly GCA_020746105.1 of Trogon surrucura. Classification (NCBI taxonomy): domain Eukaryota; kingdom Metazoa; phylum Chordata; class Aves; order Trogoniformes; family Trogonidae; genus Trogon; species Trogon surrucura. The sequence goes on from CM036618.1 coordinate 109,290,253, forward strand.
CCTCCCCAGCTCCACTCAAACCCCTCTTTAGCGCCAAAAAGTACCTTATGCAATAGAAAATACAAACCAGGTGTTCAAGGGCTCACAGAAGCTGACGTCAGGGAATTTACACACCCTTCTTCTTGGTCTGGGCACCTCGCCTCTCCCTGCTGTGGGAACTAGTGGCAAATGCTCACTGCAACCTCCACACAAGCAACACACCACTTCAGACCCCTCTTGGCGCGCGCTTTCATGTGCAGCGTCATAAGAGGGAAGCTGTCCTTCATTTTTGAGGTGAGGCTGCCAGAAAGTCAGCACCCAGCCCACTCTGATCTTTTGTGTCTGCTCGTTAATGAAACTGGGCTTTGGGAATCATAACGGGGCCAGTTAGCATCCGCAGCCTGGGTCTGCCCTGCACTGCCTGTGCACTGGACCTGTGCCACTCTGTGCTCCCAAGAGCATCATGTGGCACCCACAGGGCCACGATATCAGTCCATGTGAGGTGAGGCTGTCAAAACCAGGGCAGTCTGCTTAGAGATAAGGGTGGCTCCCAGCTGCACGGTGGCTATAGCCAGTGACCTCTTTCCGTGTCAGACACCCCTGGCCTCCTTAGGTAACCCTGGCCAAGGTTCTTCAGGTTCACCAATCTGTAATCCATGACCATCTTATACCCTCTGTTGAGAGCTGCTTATAACCCTCTGCTCCACACGTTCTCCAGACCCCAGAAAGCTCTCACAGGAGAGCTTTGGTGTCTCTGTGATGCATTGGGAGGAGAAGACTCCCTCCTGCCCATGCCAACAGGGAGAGGACACAAGTGATATGTCTGGGGCTTGTCCAAAGCCACGGCATGGTGGTGGTCCTGCCGTCTGGGGCATCCTGTCCCCACACCCCCTTCTTTCACCAGCAGTCACTACCTCCTGAACTGCCTTTGCGGCCTGGCTGTGTACCCACTGCTACCAATGCCAGGCAAAGGGTGTAATCAATGGTAAGCAGGCTGCATTTTAATTACCCTTTATATAATGCAAACGTGACTGTATTAATAATCCTTGCAAGCCATGCGACCATCTTACACAACCTTTAATTACTCAAGGAGCTCAGCATTTTCCATTGTCGTACAGTTTGCTTTATCCTCTATTATCTTGCTGGGCTGCCAGGCCCAGCAACACAAAGAGAAATACTTTCTGCAACTTCACCCGAGCCAGGCGTCTGAAAGCTTTGTACCTGTTCCAAGACCATCATGTTTCCCTCTCTTTATTTCCTCAGAGCAGGAAGCCAGAACATCACCCAAACGCATGTTGTTATTAGTAAGTGCGTATGCGCAGGGTGGCTTCCCCTCAAAAAAAAACCCCACCTTTGTGCTGAAAGGGTTATTTCCGAAGAGCTATCTGTATTACAGTGATAAAAGATGAGACTAATGGGTGCTTGACACATTGCAGGGGGCCGGACCCAGCAAAGCACTTAAGAAAGAGAATAAAGCTCTTAAGCACATTTTCCCATTGACTGGAGCTTACCTTTTATTAAGCACTAAATATGAGCATATGGGTGTTTGCAGAAAAGGGAATTAGGCTCTGACGTGACATCCTGGATCAATCAGATTTTTCCAGTGGCTTCAGCAGCGGCGGGAAAAATAACTAGTCATCAGTCTGTAGTGCAAGTTGCTCTAGTTTCGTGGTGCTCGGTGTGCTAAAAAGCTTCTGTGGGACAAGAAGCAGAGCTCCTATGTCCTCTTGCACTTCATACCATAAATAGCACTCGGTGCTCCTTAAGTTCCTTTGTTGTGCAGGTCCAGGAGGGTAAGATTTGCTCCGTTTCATTCTCCACTCTCCAATGCAAAGTCATGATGGGCGATTTCATGCAATATTTTGCGCATTAGGCCAGCACACCAGAATTCCCCAGGGTCTGCTATAACACTTGCAGGGCTGCTGAGATATCAGATATGGTAAAATAATAAAGACTATAATTAATAATACAATAATAAAATAACACTTCATCGCTTTTTTGCAAAGCATTCAAGCAGTCATCAAAAAACGATGGATGGTATTCATATTGCATATTTTGTGCTGAGATAAACAACAGAAAAAATAGTTTAAAAGATGTTTATTTCTCACAAGGAATTTCACTCCAGTGCTGCCTGGCACATGGCCCAGACTCCTGCTGCTGTGGATGTGGACAGAGATCCAAAAGGGGTCTCAAGCAGAGCTGCCTGGAAAAGTATCCAAACTGTCAGATCCATTGATAAAGGGAATTCGTTGAATTTCTCCCCTCTTAGAAGTCTCCTGCAACGGTTTGTTTTTTCATACATCTACCAATGCCACTAAAATCAAGTCCCAGCTGGCAAAATGGATCTGATTCTGATACCTGTTTGCATTGACATGAGAGGTTTCATCAATACCACTGCTTATGTGCATCTGCAGAACTGCAACCAGAATCAAGGCTAAAATCGATCAGTCAATCAAACAAACAAATAAATATTAAGAGAAGGAAAATTGAGTTTTTATAGTATTTATGGATGCTTCTCACCACCCCACCCTCAAAGCTTTTATGTACAATTAGCTCTCTGAATTTCCCTACTGGGGATCATTTCATTAAATAATAGCTCGATGTTGAGTTGCAGAGGCGAGTCCATGAAATACTGTAAGACCTGCTAAATGATGAGTGGAAATAAACTAGGCCAGTTGAGGAACAGGGATTTCTGTTCTCTGGAAGGTCACACATCTCTTTCTGTGAGGCACATACAACAAGCACAGATATGTAGGAGCTGCTGTGCTGGCTCAGGTTGTTGGTCCTTTCCTTTCTCTGCATTGGCCTGGCAGTCAGCACTGCCAGGTGTTTCACTGCACAACCCTCCCTGAACAACCTTCCTAAGGCAGAACTCCTCCAAAGACCTCCCCTCCACCACCGAGTTAAGACTGCCAGAGGGTTTAAGGACTTACAGCTCTCTGAAAGCTCTTGAAAAGAAATAAATAAGGTTATACCGGTAGATGTCTTTGCTATTTGTGTAGATTTTGCTCTGTGTGGCCTCACTTATGTCTCATGGCAGTGAGTTCCATATAGATTCGGTAGGGTAAAAAAATGCTTTCCTTACATGAGTTTTGAAATTACTCCTTTTCTGTTCCCTTTAGTGTCCAAGAGTTCAGTGTGACCAGGTAGGAGAGGAAAGCAATGAAAGAGATACAGGAAAATTGCAGATAAACAGCAAGTGATGCTGTAGCAGAAAGTGTTAACAAGATTCTTACACATACATTCAGAAGAGCTTTTAACCTGGAGCTAAAACACAGCATCCATGTCCTGGTGCACACAGTTGCAAAAAGATACGGTAAAATTGAGAAGAGGGGAGAATCAGGCCACAAAAGCAGCTTCAAAGCTGGAGAAGATGCCTACAGGGAGGCATCACGAGACCCATCTGTCTTATTGAGATGGAGGATTCAGTTACAGTGCACAAAAACATAACTCCGGGCACTAAAAGCCTCTGTCAGAAACTGGGAGAACAAAAAGTAGAAGCTGTAGACCAAAGCTTGACAAACTAAGTCAGAAATACATCAGCAGTGCAAGCTTGAGAGATGGAGACAAACACCAAAGGAAACTGCAGAATCTCCATCGTTTGAGATGGTCAAAGCCAGCTTGAATAGCTGCCTGGGAGATATGTTTTATCCAAAACCCAAGCTAGCAGTCTGGGTGCGTGAGGGATGAGGTGTGGTTGCATGGCCTCGAGTACGAGGAAGGTGGGCTTAGCCGTGCCTTCTCACCTTGGGCTCTGCAGTGCATGGCAGGTGGTAAGGGTGTCAGTTCAGTACAAATCACTTGCCCAAAACACATCTTCTCCTAAAGGCTGCACCACTGTAGAAGCTACCGAACTGCAGCTATTGAAAGAGGGTTGATTTTGTGGATTACGATGTTGAAAGGAAATAGAAACACCTCCAGGAATGTGTCATGGAACAAGAAGGGTCATCCCCGTGTCTTAGAAGGAGGCAAGAACTGGGGAACAGCCAAGCTGGATGGCTACACCTCATCTCTTCGTGCAGGAGAGAAAAATAGGTTTTCAAAAGCAGTTTTTCTTCGCTGTGAAACTTCGGCAGAGCTGGTAGCTAGAAGCAGGGATGAAAGGCTGAGCTGGGAGGACTGCCCTGGCCAGCCACGCACGTTCTGTGCCTTGGCACACTTACCTGCAGCATCAATTAACACCATTAACTCCCAAATTGTTGTTAATACCTAACTACGGTCAGAGTCTTGCTCAGAGTCTTACATTTGCTAAAAAAAAAATAAAAATAAGGAGCCCTGCCCACCCCACTGGCACAGGCTCACTCAGAAGAAGACTCCAGCAAGGATGCTACAGGGGCGCCCTGGGGTCTGAAGCCACCGTGGTGGTCAGGGCTAGCTCTGTGCCACTGCTGGAGTGGCACAGAGCAGCACTACTTGGCTGTCACCCGTAGTCCCCAGAAATCAGACAGATAAAAAATACCATTTTCATTCAAGGATGCACAGAAGGAGATTCACCACAGAGCTCCGATTTCTTGCATGAACAAGGAAGTCCAGATCTAGTGAGCTATCCCTTCTCCTTTGATTAGTTTTAGGCATGAAAATGGTTTCCTGCTTCCTTCAGCTTTCCTTGATATAGTGATTAATGTGATCTCCTGCAGAAGGAATACCGATTGAGAGGTAAGGCCTGAAGAGAGCTGGGCTTCCAAGGAAGTGCTAATTAGTCCCTATTTGAGAAATCTGGTTAAAGCAAGTGAGCAGGTGTTGCTAGAAATTGGAAATAATCTGTACAAACATGTTCTTTCCTATGTGACAGCAGAGCTAATTACACCTCCTTGGGTCACCACTCCATTTTACATAATATCTGTCTGTCGAAAGTGTATTACCACCTGGCACAGCTGCCAGATGGAACACTTCAGTGCTTGGTGTCAGTGGTGAATTGACCCCTTCTCCCATCACAGCTGGAGAGGAGTGACATTGCTACCCACGCTGCTTGCTCCAAGGAGAAGGAAAACATCTCACATCTCCCTTCGGGCGTGTGAGGCACTGTGCAGGGTACCCTGCCTTGTGCCAAGTTTTGATCTTGCTTGGTGTAAGTGTCAGGCAGGTTTGTGAGGGGGTATGTGCTACATCCCACCTCCATAGCGTGCAGTCAAAGCTTTGCAGCCTCCTGAAAAACCAGAATGTCTCCTGGGGGAAGGTGGTGATTGACATACCGAGGGGGGACAATGACATAGCAGAAACAGAGGTAATTTCAAAGCTATTAATTGTATAGGGACAATCTTTTTAGCAGGGTGTGTTGCAATAGGACTAAGAGGGGAATGGTTTTAAACTAAAAAAGGGTAGATTTAGACTGGATATAAGGAAGAATTTTTTTTACAGTGAAGGTGGTGAAACACTGGAACATGTTGCCTAGCGAGGTGGTAGAAGCCCCATCCCTGAAGGCATTCAAGATCTGGTTGGGCAAGGCTCTGAGAAACTTAATCTAGTTAATGATGTCCCTGCTCACTGCAGGGGAATTGGACTAGATGACCTTTAAAGGTCCCTTCCATCCCAAAACATTATATGATTCTATGCTTACGTAAGACGCTCTGCATGCAGGCTTTCACAGGCACAATGGTCTCATTGCATCGGCTTGATCTCAGGCCGATGTGAGGTGTCCAGGCACATCTGCAAAGCTGCAGTCAAGAAAAATGGAAAGCGATCGCTCAGCACAAGCCTGCACAGGAGGAAAGCAGCCAGCAGCAGGTCGATTTGCACAAGAAGAATTTCCTAAGCACCCTCCCAAAACAGAGGTATCTCTGCATTATTTAGCAAGTGCCACACAATCTTAACTCCTGGTTTGCACCATATCCATAGGAAGAGATAGAGGCCCAACAAGGGCTGCATGGACAGAGAGACACCCGCAACCACTGCATGACCTGGGAAACATGCATGACCATCCCAGGAGGTATTTAAAAGAAGTGTAGGTACGGTGCTTGGTGACATGGTTTAGTGGTGGACCTGGCATTGCTGTTGATGGATGGACGCTATGATTTTAAAGGTCTTTTCCAACCTGAAAGATTCTAGGATTCTATGGATGTGTTGGTAATGCCTGGGAAGAGAGAGCTGTTGGAGGAAGGGAGCACCAGCATGATTACATTTGTGAGGAAAAGCCCGTTTCTAGGGTGCCTGCCGAGCTGATGAGGTGTGCTCTCCCTGCAGGCAGAGTATGTTGGTGCACCCCAGCCACGTGCCTCCAGCTTTTTGGACAAGGATAAGAGTGCATGTGGAGTCCAGGATTTGCTTCTATCGTGTAGACACCCTGACTCATCCACCTGCTATGTATAGGATAAAACCTGTGCACAAATACAATGCTGAGGTTATGATAAATCAAAGTGTAAAAAGAGTATGCTCCTGACAGCAGGCTGGCCATGGGACATCTCAGCCCAAAAGTGAAACGCAAGCCCAGCTAGGCCTAGTACCCAACAGGTCCAAGGTACAGAGACAAATTCTCAACTTGATGATCTTAGAGGTCTTTTCCAATCTTAATGGTTCTATGATATACTGCAGACTAATGTGGATTTTCCTCTTTTCAAGGTTCTGTCACAATGCATGCTGAACAGATGGGAGCTCTCGATAAAACACCATGTATGTTAGCTAGCCCGGGGAGCTTTCATGGATAGTCCTTTCTCCACGGGCCAAACCCATTTAAGGTCCACCACTGAGCCACCATTCCATCAACAGCATTTTCCCCATCAGCGGGCACTTATGGTCATGTCTGCAGCCCATCCTAACTAATGAAGGGGCAGCTGAGCCCAGAACCTAAGGGACAGCAGCATGGCTGTGGGACCAGTGGTGGGGTAGTCCCCAGTGAAGCTGAGCAGAAGGGGTATCTGCTCCTCAGCAGAGCAGCTGCCCCTGCAGTTGCTCCCAACTCTCCTCATCCCAGCAGCTGAGCAGAGCCAGGCTGCATACTGGGACAAGGGGGAGGCAGACACCCTTTGTAAAGCTGATTCCAGACATACCGCCCTATGCACGCACCCCACAGAGAGGGCCCCTAGGGGCTCTGCTTGTCAGAGCTGAGTCATGCTGGGGATGAATTGGTGAAAGCATAATGGGAGCTGATATTTAAGAAACAGGAGTGAATTCTGTCCCCGTAGAAATACTTGGTTTGGGTCCTATTTTTCTCCCCTGCCCCCAGTTAACTGCTTCAGAGGTCCCGGGGTAACGTGCAGTATTGCCTGCAGAAGAAAACAGCCACAGTTGATGAGGGTGGTGTCACTCTCCACTCATGGGAGAGCCCACACTCATCCTCAGACTTTTCCTAACGCCACTTCTGCCTCCTGACTCTGCATCCACTCGGAGCTATCAAGTTACAAATTACAAATCAGAGGTACTGATTTGGCTCTGAAATTATGACATCTGATAACTTGGTCTGTTACTGCTCGTAAGGCAGAACAAGGGTGATGCTGCTGTTTCTGAGGTGAGAAGCAGAGATACAGAAGATGTAAAATGTTTCTCCGCTGAAGTCTTTGTCAGAGCAGGGGCTAATGCTCCACCTCTGTTCCATCATCTCTTTTCAATCAGGGATGTCCCCATACTTGATCCCACAGAGTTGGGATGCAAGTGTCTCAGTGTGACAGCAGAAACATGTCTTCCTCTCTTGGCTGGTCTGTTGTGCCCTGGGGACACATCCTTCTCAGCTTTCTCTTCTTTCAATCTCAGTAGGTTTGGCTAGTTCGATCTCTTCTTGTAGACCACGTTCTTAGTACAATGTTTGCCTTTTTCATAACACCATTATGACACTGACTCATGTAAAATTAAAGCTCAAGTATTATGCAGAAGGTTTAGAAATATTCTACCTAAGACATGAGGACTGGCTCCAGTCTGGAGATGGCTGCGATTCAGGCCTTTCCCAGCCATGACACTGGCTTTAAAAATAAATCTTGTGGGTTAAAATAAGAGCATACCTTGGATACACCTTCAAGTTTCTGAGCCACTTAATTCAAAGCTCTTAAGGTTGGATCAGTAATCATTTTGTTTAAGTGAAAGCTGAGATTTATCATTCAAATGACACCCGAAGGTGGGATTTTAAGCAAGTACACACATTTATTCGTGCTTCTAATAAGCTGCCTCCACCAACAGGTACTTTAAAGTCCAGTGCAAGGAGTGGTCACCATATACGATTCACTCCAGCCCCGAGGCCTGACTTTATCCATAGGTGACATACTGGCTCTTGCAACGATGGAGAAACCTGGCCAGCAGCACCCAGGGCTCTGCATGGCGTGTCCTCCCTTTGTGACATGGGATGGGGACGGCCAATATAAATCTGAATTAGCTGAGTTTAAGAGATGAAGGATGCAGTACCACCTAAGCAAAGCTTATGTAAAGAGTGGTTTCAGGCAAGTCCATGGCTCTAACTGCTGCCGGCGTGTGTGTGTGTGACACTAGAGGAAGCTTTCTGCTTACCAGCTCCTCCTGCCCCTTAATCTGTGGTGGTTTGCTGCATGGCCATTGGATCTGCCCAGAGAAGACTTGGGAGCCAGACTGGACTGCATTTGGGATCAGTGAGGGAGAAGATCAAGGAGGAATCCTTCTACCTCTTATGATTACAGAGGCAGATAAAATAAAAGCACATCCTCCCTTGCTCTGCAAGACACCGTCCAGCTGTAGAGAACCATGCTTTAAGTCTCCTGCAAACAAAACCTCTTTCCTCTGCCATCTCTGATGCTGCTTCAATTTGCAAAGAAAGGCTGCTAATGTGCTTACCCGTTGACAGAGCAGATTTGCAGGATAGTTTATGGCACGTACTGTACTCTCAGCTCAGAGCTGTGAAACAATATTCACTGTAGCTACTGTGCAAGGCTTGGCTAGTACAGCCACATCCAGAAGTATCCAGCAAGAAAAAAAAAAAAGAAGCTATTAAAAACACTCACACACAAGCCAGGAAACATCTTATTATAGATCTTGGTTTGAAGAAGGGAAATTAAAACCCCATAGCCACACTCTGCATTTGCCCAGCTATATTTGTCTGATCTATTTATTATCTTAGCTGATGCAATTTCAATGTTGCACTACTCCAGTCTTTCACACTGCAAATAAAACCTCAAACAACAAAACCCAAAAAAACCCAAACCAACAACCCAACGCACAAGATGCCATTGCTGGTTTACAGCTGTGGCCTATCCTGTTTCTCTGAACATTTGCTGATCTGGCATCAGCACAACACCAAGGGAAGCGGAGGGGGGGGGGGTGGGGGGCTGGGATCTGACTGGAAGACGTAGATCACAGTAAAACAGGTTCTTCCTATATTTATAGCAGCGCTGTGTCGGAAGTGCAGTAATTTGTGCGCTGGTCTTTAAAATTGTGGTGGAGCGAGCATCCCTTTGAATGGGTTCCTTCGCTAAAGCTGTACCTCCTGCATGCATTTCTCAGGCCTCAGAACTGAAAATAAAAGCTCTGGCAACAACACGCCATGCATGCAAAGTTAAATATGCAGTGGAAAACATTACAGCTTGGTTAGTTACTGCTCCCATACTGAAAAGACTGGAAATCGATGCTGCAACTGCTTTATGAAGCAGGAAGCTTGGCACTACATTAAAGAAGCGTGCATGTTCATGCGTAAGCATGGAAGAAACCCATCCGTGTTGTAGGCTGAGATTCTCCAAAACCAACTGTGGGTGCAGCCATGCCAAAATCCCTGGCAAGCCTCCCGCCTCCATGGGAGAGATTCCACAGATGCTCCATGGTGGGTGTTTTGGCTGGAGGGAGGCTGTGCTGTAGCCGTGCCTCTGGTGTAAGGTTTGCACCAGCTCTTCTTGCACAGAACGGATGCTGAAATGTCGCAACTTCAACAAGAGCTGGAATCGCTCTGTTGGCTGGAAGAGCCAAAAAGGTTTGGGTAGCTGCTTCTGTGTCCTCAATGCAGCAAGCTTGTATGGGGCTCTGCAACACTTGCTGTTATTAATAGCCTGGTTGTCCTGGGCATTTTTCTTTTTTGGTTCTCACGAGTTATTTTCACTGCACAGCTTCCCATGATCATTCAATTTTGGGACCTGATTAGACCAACTGGCAGGATAAATCCTCATAGATGAAAAAAAACACAGAATAAAACCAACCCACATCCAGAGAATCAAGACTGTTTCTACAAAAAGTTAGGAACATGTGCATGGCATTGTGGGTACAAACAAGACTCAGCACGTATCTGCCTTTCCTCTGCTAAGAAAAGCTTATTCAGTTACGTGGAGCTTTAAATAGAGAAGATGCCAGTTGTGCATCTTGCGCCACTTTTGATGGTACCTGGCCCTTGAGTAGCCCACCTTGTGCAAGCACTCAAGGTCTTACTCAACGAGGGTAAGGGAATTACATTTCCATGGTAGTTCTGTTTTCTTTTTTGTAATCAAGCGCTAGGTATCAGACCGGTCTGTGCCTTGTTTGCGTGGAAATCCGCGCTCTTTTAAAACCTTGAACATCCTAGGAAAGCCCATTGTACAGTGACAGAAAGCCTTGTCAGATGCAGTAAGTGCTGGATGGGTGGGGAAAAGCCTTTGGGGTAAATGGCTTTGCTTTATTCCTACTGCTTGCCTAAGCAGACATGTCAGGTTGCACAGCTACAGCAGCGTTGTTAAACACCTGCAGCAAAATCTTTGTCCTGTAAGAATCAGTAGGAAAACGTTCTTGGATCCCAGGCTCTATCCAGGCCATGGAAACAGAGAATCGGGCGAAAAAGCTAACGTTAGAGAAGAGCTACAGGAGTCAGTGCTCAGCAAGAGCTTCTGCGTTTTTTTTTTTTCTCCAAGAAGGAGGTATCTAAGGGAGCTTGCAGAATGGATTTAAGCAACTACAGCAGGACTTGGACAAAACAAGGGTCTTCATGGAGTTCCAACACAGACTCCCAGGAGGTACGGAGATGTGCATGGAGCTCTGTGGAGCTTTAACCCTACTCACACACCCTCCTCTTGCACACATACCAGCAGGGCCAGCTTTTATAAATACACTTACCTATGTTTGTGTGTGCAGACAAATTCCCATACCCGCTGAAATGCAGAAGCCACCCTAGAGAGGATGTATTGTGCAGGTCTCTGGGGGATGTGCACGCTGCGTTATTCAGAGCAGCCTACACTGAAGGACAACTTCTTTTGCCTGGGCTATGAAGTGAAACTCTGGGGAGCATGCTCCTTGGCTCATTGCAGGTAGAGCCACACAATGATCGACTGCAGACTATTTCCCCCTCGCACATTCATTTCTTATTCTGGATTGTGATCACTCACTGAATAAGAATTCGGGATTTCATTTTATGCCCCTTTGTTTGCTTTTTTATTGTGCCATATTCAGCCTCTGCTCTGCAGACAGGTCTCTTAATATTCTGGGGGATTTGTGCTTTATTTTTGGCTGTGTATTGACAGGGTGAACATTAACAGCACAGGAAGAAAGTCTTCCTGCCTCCAACTCGGGTATTTGGACACAGATCTGCCAGCATCTTACTCAGACCCTGGATTGGACTTGCTTAAAGCATATAAAATCTTCTGGGAATTTCTCTGTAAAACCTGTGTGAGCATATGCAAATTACTCCCCCCACACCCGAGGTTTGACATAGCATAACCTAGAGGTGCTAGGCTGACAAACAGACCAGGCCTCAAAAAATTTCGTAATTCCCAGAAGTATGGATATTAGAGCTACTCTAGAAGAAGCTTGACAGAATTTTGACTGGGGAAACCTACTGAATTTTCACTATCTTTATTTTCAGAAATGTCTGTACTTCTCAAAATTATAATAAAAAAAATAGCTGGAGGTAGAAACTGTGAGATATGTCAGGCTGGTGGCCAAATCCAAAGCAAGTGGGAAGCAAACGATGGTACCTGCGCGCGACATAGCTCAGCCTTGCTACGTAAGAGATGAAGACCACCTGGTGGCACCACCAAAGCAGCCATGGATCATGTCATCACAGCTCACCTAGGGCACAGGGAAGGAGTCCCCACCTTTTGGTGTAAAAACCTTGAGTGTGTGGGCAAGCAGTACACCTGGTCTGACGTACTAAAGAAGAGATATGTAGAAAGCAAACCTGCCTAGCGCCCATGACGTATATGACCACAGACCATACGTGAATCCTTACATGCATTGCACGTGTGTGCCTCTGTGAGAAAGACAGGAGAGACCTGATCTACAACAGCATCCAAACCTGATGCTGCTCAAAAGACAGGGAAGTGGAAGACACTCTCTTCACAGTCACTTACAGTGTGGATATTTTAGCACCACCCTCCACATAGCTAAGATAAAAATAGCCTTTCTATAAACGCACTACTGTATTCTAAGGTCAAATAAGACTCCCAATAAAATCACTCCAAGGCATTCAGAAAACAATCTACTATTTATCTCACTAAAGAAAGCTAGTCCCTAGTTTTTCCTTGTCTCTTCTCACTAGGGCTCCAAAGGCCCTGGAGGATAACTATTCTGATAAATTGCATAACAAATTACATTTCAAGGCTGGGACATCTCTACTGCAGAGTATGGAAGCAGTGTAAGGCTGCCTGTTTTCACGAGCTATTTCAAGACACGGCAGACAGCCCTGGCTTTCTCAGAATCCATCAGAGTCACAGTAGATGTTTGTTCCTAAGCATGCACACGTACACCCACCACTGCACGTTTCTCACTGAACCAATAGTTCCCACATATTCACTGCCAAATCAGACGTTTCCCTTCGCGCCAGAGGATGACCAGGAAGGTATTCCACTTGAGAAGCACTGATAGCAAAAGGAAAGAATTCAGCTCATGCCCATGGTGGGCTTCCAGCTTTGAACTCGTTCATAATCACTGCATCTGGTAACCAACTGTCGTTAAAAACGGTTTCCCAGGAAGAAATGCTTAGGCTCAGCACAGGGAGGTCGGTTATTTTTAACCGAAACCTATTCCACCTTGGTGTCTCAGGAAAACAAGCATGTTCAGCAGAATCAGTCCTTTAGAGTCAACGTGTGCTATCACAACATAATGTTACTTTTGGCAAACAAACCAGTATCACCTACTTGCCCAGGCTTATCCACATACAGAGTGGCTGCCAAGGGAAAACAGGATGAAGAAAAGATGACACATTACTAATCTCTAACCACGCATGTTCAAAGTGCAAATGGAAAGAATGAACACCCTTGACACTACACTCCCCTGTTTATCAGTGGAATAAAAGAAGCCCCGGCTGTGACCGGGTAACTTTCCCCACAGCATGAGTATGCCTCTGTCCTAAACAGAGGGTAGAGAGAGCCGTGACTCCAAACCTCTTCAGCTCCAGAGCTTCTTGGCTAGGACTGTTAATCATAGCAGTGGTCAGGATGCAGGGATGCTAAAACTGGGCTATATCAGATGACCAACAACTCCCACTGCAAGGCAACAGAGAGCAAAGGGCTCAGTGTCTGGACTGCCTACTGTAAAAGACGACCTAAACAAAATAAAAAACAGGAACCCATAGAATTTTTTAAAGAAAATTTTTTCACCATAAGGGTTGCAAAGCATTGGAACATGCTGCCCAGGGAAGTAGTGGAGTCACCATCCCTGCAGGTATTTAAAAGACATGTAGATAAGGTGCTTAAGGACATGGTTTAGTGGTTGACCTGACATTGGTAGGTTAGTGGTTGGACTCAATGACTTTAAAGGTCTTTTCCAACCTAAACAATTCTATGATTCTGTGAATGAAAACCCTTCCCCAAAACTTTCTTCCTCCTGCAAGTGAGAAGAAAGGGGAAGCACTGCCCTGTCTGCATCTCTATGCTCTGGTCAATATGTTGCCTCATTTTCGAGATGGTGGAGCTAGGGTGCTGCTTCGCATTTGCTGTCACACGCCTCGTGCAGAGCATCCTGTGTAAACACTGCAAATCTTGACTTGGCATTGCTGAGATATGCATACGCGCCTGAGTCATGGCTTCGATGTGATTGACAGCCCTCTGCTCCAGAAGCCTCCAGAGAGCTTAAGCTGTGGGAATTTTGTAAGCAAGGATGTTATGTAAGTGGATAGCTATTTTTGTTCAAAGTTTAGTTCTGTACTCTACAAGACTAAAAATACACGCACACAAAGCTAGAGAACACGTTTCTAAAACTCATTGAACAGTCACGCCCTCTCTCCCGTGATCCTGTTTCCAGTGGTGGCATCTGCCAAAGGTTTTATGTGCACTGAAGAGCAAGGCTTCTCCTTTGTAACCAGCCTGTTTCTCTACCTTCATCATCTTCTGAGACCATAGTCTGGTACTCAGTACACCACCAGCAAATATGGTAGTAACAATGGAGCAGAAAATAAGATTATTGTAAAGTAGCTGCAGGCAACTGCTGCAGCTCTGAAACCGGGCAGTGTTCAGCATCTGGGGCAGCCCTTACTTGCTGGCTGCAAAGTCCTTTTAGCAAAGCAATAGCATTTTTGTCCCCGGATGATGAGGAAGAAGGATGTCCTGCCATGCAGGTGAGGACAGCACAAGATGTTGTGAGCTACTGGGTAAGGAAAGATAGCTCCATGGCTAGCAGCTGCTTTATTTGAGCAGAAGTCAGCACTAGAAGGAAGCAAGTCCTCCATGAGTCCATACTCTGATCTCGGAGTAGCATGTAGAGACGACTTGGCAAGGCAGCATTGTCAGTTCTCTACCCAAACTTTTCCAAGTGATCTTGGGTCAGCACCTCATGCACAGATTCACAGAGGCCTTCAGAAAGGCATTCAGGAGATGGCCAAACAGAAAAAATCAACATGCTTTTGTTCCTCCCTCTGTAAAATTCAGATAGCAGCACAGTCCAACCTCCCTCCAGCATTATCATTATAGATTTCTTGCTGGCTGGGAGGTGATCAAGAAGATAAGAGCAGGAGCAAAAATGAATAAGTATAGATCAGGCACAAGCTAAGCCTTTGGTTTTGTCCTGAGAAACATTTTAGGCTGGATAAATCAGGCCCATTGCCATTTAGGTGCTTTGGGAAAAAAAAACAAAAAACAACACACTACTGAACCTGCAGGAGAATGTCTTCAACTTCTAGTTGAAGGTTTCAGACAGTTAAATGATACTTTGCTAATTCGGGTGCTCTGCTAGGCCCAGCCATTTATCCCTGTTGGCAGGTCTAATGAGGACTCTGGTCTGCACAAGAAATGGTTATTCATCATCAGATCTCCTTGCCCCTTATGTGAATGTTCTGCTTCAGCTCAGGGAAAAAAAAAAAAAGTATGTCTATAAATAAAAAGTAAGCAGCTATTTTTGGAAAAGAATTTTCTTCCTGGTGTATGTGTCTGTGTGCGTGCGTAAACAATTATCTTCTGCATTTCTGTCAGTTTATCTAATCTCTTAAACAAATACCAAAGTTGTTTTTTCTTTTTCTGTTTTTTTTTATGGCCTGGTTGTCTCCATCAGTCTCTCCAGAGGAGTACTTCAGGGGTTGGATTCTACAGGCACTGTCACATGTGCCAGCGATGTCCATTATGGTAAACAAGCTGCAACCGATGCACAAGGCAAAGTCTGGCCCTTGGAGTTATTGCTTGATCCCATGTCCTGTAAAGATATAATTTCCTGTAGCTCTCTACCTGTGTATTTATACCTGCTTGCTGTACGTGCTTTAATTTAACTTACCATCATGCTAAGAGGATCCAAATGGGAGTGATTTTTGGCTGTGGGGAACTGCTCCCCGTGCCATGATCCCACCAGCATCCTCTGAAGCACACACCTACTGCTGTTACTGCCTCATAGAAGGTTCCTTCCAAAACTCTTAGATGGGGAAGGACACTGTCCAAGTGTCCTGGGAACAAGCTGAAATAGCCTGCCGTGGCCTTGTGGGAACGGGCAAGACAAAAGAGATTTGGAAGAAAGTGAGGTAGCTGCAGTCACAGATGGATGAGTACCTTGAGGAGGGGAACAAGCTGGGTATCTATACAATAAAAAGCAGCTTTAGGAGGAGAAACAAGCTGCTAATGGCAAATGGAAAAGCTCTACACAAGGCACAGCAGCCCCGTGTGCGTGCTGATAAGAGATAGAGTTAAGTGAGTGGAACATCACATGCCTGAACTGTTCACGGCTCTCCTTCCTACGCAAGCAACAAGCTCTAGAGGTTGATAACACAGGAATGTCAATGCAGAGCTAAAAAAAAAAACCCTCCTGTGCGCTGCTTTAAATATTCCCAGGAACTCAGGGCTTGTTCTAAAAGCATCTGATTCAAAGCCTCGGGAAGGCTCTTCACTCGAGCTTGTGATAATGCTGCTTACCATGCTGGAAGGCAAGCAGAGGCGAGGAGGCTTGAAACATTGCGCTGGCCTTGCTGCACGTCAAATCGTTCTCACCAGGAGCAGAGAGATAACCAAGCAGGGACAGAGAGAACAAAATGGCTCAAATGCCGGATCTGCTAAGACGATAGTAAGCACATTATAAAATAAATTAAAAAGTTATTGTCCTACACGTGATTTGTTCTTTATGTCCTTATCTACAACCCCTCACAGCTGCCTAACGTCAGAGACACAAGCTTGTACAGGCCTCAAGTCCATCAACAGATGTCATCTCGCATGAGGAATCACCAAGTATATAATAATTTTTAACTATTTAGCTGAGTTCTCGTCTTGTTGGGGTCAGAGTTCTGCCACTGCATTCAGCCAGGCCAGAAATTAAGTGATTTAGCTGTAGCCGTATTGCAAGTTTGTGGCAAAGTGTAACTTCAGTCCAATCCAACCTCCCAAACAAACTTAGCTCTCCATCAAAATCTGCAAACTCATCCAGTTACCCAAAGATGAACTGCTGAAGGTCTTATTGCCAGCATGGAAAATATTTTGAACACTGGTCACCCAGAGGTCTGGACTCCCTTGTTCTTAAGGTTTAAGAGTCCTTTGAAGGCCTAAAAACCACAGAGAACAAGACTGAAAACAGTTGCCATTCCTTCCACTTCTAGTTTTATGCCTCAAGGGTTTCCAAGATGAGCTCCTGGATCTAGGAGTTGTGATGTCTGGGCTCCTAAGTCCAACACATTCATTCCCTGATCTTGAGGGTGCCAAATGCCCACGCTACAAGTACAGTGAGACAGGGACCACAGGTGCTCAGCATCTCTGAAGAAATTCAGGCCAGCAAAATCTCAGTTTCATAAACTGTGATACATAAAACCTCTTCCCCAGATACCCAGATAGAGTTATTTGCCCAAATTCGTCTTTCCTTTGCTCAATACCACCTGCCACAACAAGGAACAGAAAAAGGACCATAGTTTTTTGAAGTACATTGTGGCAGAAAACATTTCAGAGAGGCCACAGACACTTTGTTCCTCTAGTTAATTCTCCATTGCCTGGGGCACAGGAGGAAGAGGACATCTTGGGGCAAGCAGACAGAGGGCTGGTGCCAAAGCACCAAGTTGGTCCTCTCACTCAACCACTCCCAGCAAAGTTTGGTGGCTGTGGCTGAGCACAGTCTCACCACGGCTAACACTATTTCTGCCCTGTGGCTTTACTGTAAATTAAAATACCCAACAACAAAAAAATCCCTGGGATTAAATAGTCTATAGTAGGGTCTCTGAAGCCCTGGACTCTTGCTCTCAGCTACAGTGTCTTGTTTTCTGTTGCATAGCAGAGCTTGGCCAAAACTCACACTGTCATTTGTTGTGCTGATATGCAGATGCTTTTGCTAGAATAAAGTTAAACCAAACTGAGCTACGTGAAAATCAGCAAAATGTGAAGGGACAAAAAGTGAAGTTGCAGCAAACTCTCCTCTCCCACTTTCCAGGGCTGCATTACGGGTGTACACTCATTTGGGCTGGCCAGACCCAGAGCTGTGGTGTCTCCACTACTGTGGGTTTTAGGGCCAAAGGCTAAATTTAGCTCACACACTGAAATCAGGGTGGTTTTGTGGGTGCTAGCTAGACTGGAACATCAGTCTAGTGGTTTGAGAATGGAGGAAAAACTTTGTTCTGATTTTAAAAACAAAGAGAAGCAAAACAAAATGCTGCCATTTCCTCGCAAATCTCAAACTCTGTAGTAATCCTGTTGCAGCAGGTTGCTTTCCCTGGTTGACAGGGCACTGGGGGTCATTTCCACCAGGTTTAGGAGCTGATTTCTGTGGGACATAAGCACTCTCCATCCAGCTGGGTATTTTGGTTCTCTGTGGAGTGGTTACAACTACACAGAGGGAAGGAATGCCATCCAGAGGCACCTTGACATGGGGCCATGCCACCCTCATGAAGCTCAACAAGGCCAAGTGTAAGGTCCTGCACCTGGGTCGAGGCAATCTCAAGCACAGATATAGGCTGGGTGGAGACCAGATTGGGAGCAACCCTGAGCAGAAGGACTTGGGTGTGTTAGTTGATGAGAGATGCAACATGAGCCAGTAGTGTCTGCTTGCAGCCCAAAAAAGCAAGCCATGTCCTGGGCTGCATCAAAAGGAGTGTGACCAGCGGGTTGAGGCAGGTAATTCTTCCCCTCTGCTCTGCCGAGGTCCCACCTGGAGTACTGTGTTCAGTTCCGGAGCCCACAGTATAAAAGGGACATGGATCTGCTGGAGCAGGTCCAGGAGGGTCACAAAGATGATTAGAAAGTTAGAGAACCTCTGCCATGAGGACAGGCTGAGGGAGCTGGAGTTATTCAGCTTGTAGAAGCCTCCAGGGTGACCTAATAGCGGCCTACCAACCCATGAAAGGGGCCTACAGGAAAGCTGGAGAAGGGCTTTTTACAAGAGCCTCTAGTGATAGGACAAGGGGCAATGGCGTGAAACTGCAGGAGGGTAGATTTAGATTAGATATAAGGAAAAAATTCTTCACCATGAAAGTGGTGAAGCACTGGAACAGGTTGCCCAAGGAGGCTGTGGATTTCCCCTCCCTGGAAGTGTTCAAGGCCAGGTTGGATGGGGCTTTGAGCAACCTGGCCTAGTGGGAGAGAGGTGTCCCTGCCCACAGCAGAGGTGTTGGAACTACATGATCTTCAAGGTCCCTTCCAACCTTCACCATTCTATGATTCTGTGATAAGACATTCAAGCCCTTTTGCTAGGGCTCCCTCTCCCTACAAACCCCACGAGGGACTTCCACGACAGTGGAAGCTTCCACAACAACTTCACACCATATCACAAAGGCTTTTCTACACTTACACATCTTACAACCATAGTTTAGGTCCCTGCTCTTAGTTCTGTAGGGACTTCCTGTCCCTGTTTACTATTCTTGAGCATCTCCAGGCAGCCCCCAAGCATTTTGCAGCCACCCACTCACCATTACAGAACGAGCATGTTGCATCCCAGTTTTAACTGTGTTTAATGGATTTCCACTGCTATTATAATCAAAACAAGTTGTCTCACCCAAGCAGAGCTACTACAGCATGAAGAGGAAAGCCAAGGAGACAGAGAGGACCTCCAGGCAGGATTTTCAGCAGGAAAGCAAAGCGATGATCACATAGTGCAGCATCCAGCCAAATACTGCCTGCTCTCCTAGGCTGCCCCAGGAACCTCTCTGTGGCTTCAGCCAGGGCCAGCTGTTTTACCCCACTATAATTTATCCATGGTCTCCCACCAGCTAAGACAGGCACATCTCACAACTGATTTTCTCCAAGAGTTCCAGTACCTAAAGACGGCCTACGAGAAATCTAGGGAGACACTGCTTATAAGAGCCTGTAGCAATAGGATGAGGGGGAAGATGGTTTTAAACTGCAGCAGATTAGATGTTAGAAAAAAGTTCTTTACAATGAGGGTGGAACAGGCTGCCCAGAGAGGTGGTAGAGGCCCCATCCCTGGAGACATTCAAGGTGAGGCTTGACGGAGCCCTGAGCAACCTGATATAAAGATGTCCCTGCTCACTGCAAGAGGGTTTGACTGGATGGCCTTCGGAGGTTTCTTCCAAACCAACACATTCTATGATCCTATGAACAGCTCTGTGTCCCCTACAGCACAGATATGATGCCACTGCTAGTCCTGAGAGTGAACAATCCCAACCAGTTTTTCACCTCTCTGACTCCACAGAGAGGGAGTAGGCTCAAATTCCCCTCAACACCTTTTCAGACAGCAACACCTTTACTAAGGCTGTATTAAAGGAGGTCAGTTAGATCAGGGAGTGGGAAGAGACCAAGTCTCCACTGCACGAGTTTGTGAGGCACAGCTGCCTTCAAATACTAAGCATCCCAGACATTTTGTACCCAAGCCAGAACAAAACCAGACAATACCTTCAGATTCAATGACAAATTCCTTTCTCATCTGGCCTCCTCTTCCAAGAGCTTCAGGGAAAGACTGAAAGAATTCAGTGGTTTTCTGAGGTTTCCTGGTCACTGTTCTCCCGACAATGAGAATAGCTCAGTGCTCTCATTCAAAGTGCACAAGCATATAAATATACCTTGAGAATTCTGCCAAGTCACTTCTCCAAGTAATGAATGTTGGTCTTTTTATTTTCTTCTTGTGCAGCTTCACTTGATACTTGAATTAGCAACTAAGAATTAAGAAGAATTAAAGATGACTTCTAGTAACCGGGGTGACACACTAGCTCAGGGGCACAGCTGAGTGGGCTGACTGGTAGGTGAATTATTGCACAATTAACTTCTGTGTCAGCCATCTCTGTTCTGTGTTGCAACAGAGGAGTCAAGCTTCGGCACACTACGACCATTGCCACTCAGACACCCTTCTAAGGGCAACAAAAGGCTTGACCCAAAAATGTTCTGCATAAACTTTAAGAGGAAAATCAGCTTTTCAAAATTATTTTTCTTACCAAGGTGCAATACGGAAATGCTAGGGCATATTTCAGTGTCTCATTTCCTTTAACTCACATACCACAAAACTGTCTTCAGTGCAAAGGGCTGAATACCCCAAAGATAAACAAAAAAAATAGTTCTTCCAAGATTCTATATATTTTATATGTAGATCCACTCTCAAGCTCTCTCATATCTGAGCACAACAGCTTACCTTTACATATCTGCATTGCAGCCTATGGTTATCTAGTTAAGCATTTATACCACGTCCTACTTCCACCATGACAGAAAACCAGGCTGCAGAGAGGCACGATTTTCTCCAGATGTGCTGATCTGACCAGGGTAGGTGTTGCAGGAAAACGTTATAGCCAAATCTACCAAAGGCACCAACATGCCAACTCTGAGCATAATCACAGCCTGCCATCTTGCTCTGCCCCACAGGGATCCCTAATCAGTCTGATTCAAAAAGTGTTCTTTTCACACCTATCTTTGCAGATATTCCTGGGCAACAATTGTCATATATGCAGGGAAATTAATTCCTTTAAGGCCACTCCTTCTCCTTACTCCCTGGTTTTCCTTCTTTCTTACTTCAAATCCCAACCCTGCTGCTGGGTTGCAGTAAAAAGCCTCAGGGGGCACATACATTAGGACATTTCCCTTCCCAGCTGCCAATGAGCACTTGGAGGCAGAAAACACACCGGGCAGCTTGCTTCTCCACAGAACCCAATTCCTCCTCACTCAGCACCACCAACCCTGCAGCCACCCACCTCACGCCTGGGTGAGCTGCTGCCACTTCCCCCTCTCACAGCCCAAGTGACCTTAGCGTGAAGAAATGTTTTCCTGGTATTCAGCCTACATTTCCCCGACTGGTTTGTCCCATTGTTTCTACTTAACCCTTCCCCAACAACCCCGTCACCCTGAGAAGCTCGAACTGTATTAGCTGCCATACACCTTTCTGATAGGTTTAGGTGCAAGTAATCCAAGTTAGCAACATCTATGGCACTCCCAACAGGAATGGTATGTGTTTGTGTGCCTTTCAGATATCCAGGTCCTGAATTGCCCGGTGACTTTCTGTTGAAAATGTTCAACAAGAAGAAGGACATCAAACCTATAAAGCGAGACACTTACACATAAGGAATGAACTCCACATCTCCTCCAAGATTTCTGCAGGAGCTGCTTGGTTGGTTCATCCTTTGCCTGTTCCTTGTCAGATATGGTATCCCCAACAGAGCCTTGCTGGTGTGCACGTAAAGAATCAAGACACAAGTACGTCTTCTCCTTCAGATAGCACAAGGCCACAGAAGTTAGGAAAGGTGAAAAATAGGAGCTGTGTTTGGAGCTGGCAGTTCTGAAGTGGATCTCTGCAAAACCTTACCCTGGGAACAGCGGTATCGCTGCTTGTGTGTCAGTCTCTCTGAAGCTAGTCAAGACACCTAAGGCACAAAAATGCATGGTTGTAACACTTTCGTATCTGATGTCAAGACACAATTCATTTGAAGTGTATTAACAGAGAAGGCACTGGGATGTTATAAGGCACATGTACACTGTGATTGTGCGACTGGTTACTGCTACCTGCAGAATCAAAACCTGTTCTGTAGAAAATTCCTGGAAATCAGTTTGAGACCAGCTGTTTCATGCTTCCTGTGAATTTCCATTACTTCCCAACAAATACAAAATACTTCTTTTAAAAAACCTGATAGAGTGACACAGAAATGTTGTCTTCTGCAGGCACCACTTACATACACTAAGCATCATTCCCTCTGCCTTATGATCTTTTTTTACCTCTTTAATATTTGTTATAGTCTCTCTAGAGAGGACTTCATTGTCCATACCCTTAACACAGCCATGTGAAACTTAATAGTCTTATTCTGCCGGATGTCCCCTAGGCTTCCTTCTCAGTGATTTGCCTCCTTTCAGCCATTCAAATTATGTCCCAAGAACTTCCTCCTTGGTCCCAGCACTTCTGTTTTTAAGGAACAACGACAAGCAGAGCATTTCTTTTGCTAAACATAGTCCATTTTGGGCCCTCTGCAAAGTTTTCAGTTGTTTCTTGCTGAAAGAGTTGGTTTCATTGAAGACTCCTGAGTCAGACCAGAAAGTTCAAACCAGTGGGCAAGTCTTGAATATGGAACAAAACTCAAAGGTAGAAGAGTTTCCAGTTTTCTTGAGAAGCTTTGAAGTCTTTCCCACCAGAATCACCATCCTTTTCTGGGGTATACGTGCTGGGAACCATGCTGTTGCCTGCCAGGATGGGCGAGGAAAGATTGAATGGTGATGGATAACCCACCTAAACATTTAGGACTCCGTTCCCATTTTCCTGTTACCCTTACACAAGCCTGTGGATTAATTAGCAGATTATCAGGGCTTGAGGATGCTCAGAGCACTGTTAAAGGGTTAATATCAAGATTGTTTTCATGGAGTGAAAGAAGGTATGGCTACAATGTCCCCTTGTTTCCCTTCTCCTCTTTTCTCCACCTTGCCTCCTGCTGTTCTCTTATGAATAGGTCTTTATTGTGACTCAAATAAATAAAAAAAAAA
The DNA here is from genome assembly GCA_020746105.1 of Trogon surrucura. Lineage (NCBI taxonomy): Eukaryota > Metazoa > Chordata > Aves > Trogoniformes > Trogonidae > Trogon > Trogon surrucura. The sequence goes on from CM036618.1 coordinate 109,313,361, forward strand.
AAGATAGAGCTTCACTGATGGCCTTGCTTTCCCCTGACTGCTTGTGGCCATCAGAGAGCCAGTCAGAGGGTGGCTTTTGTAATAAGGAAAGCTTCTTCCAGGCAGAGGAAGACACTGCCTGGGGCTTCTATATTCACAGCCTTTCTATTTCTGGCTCTCCCTTTTCACAGGGCTTTGTTTGCTAGACCCTGCTCTTTCCCGATGGGACATTAGAGAGCATACTTACCTCTGAAGCAGAATAAACTCAAAACCTGTCCCCCAACAACTCTGACAGAGCCCACCCCAGAGATGAGGAGCTTTGCACCTTACCTCTCTGTCTTTTCAACTTCCAAGGAGTTTGCTGGAAAGGAGACTAATTAATAAGAATGTTTTAATGGCTTAAATCCTGCTCTCTGGACTCCAAATTGCTTCTTGAGGTGGAAAGTAGAAAATAATCCTATATTCAATATAGAGAGGGGTAGCCTGTGCTGATGCTGAGCCCAAAGCAATTCAAGAAAGGTCACTGCAATAATGTGATGCATAGGCTCAGAGAGCCCCAGGGGACTCTGGGGAGCTGGCACGAGATGTTAAGGTAAGTGAAATGGCCTCAGCCCCTCCCCTGATCCCCAGCAGAAGGATTTCAGTCCATGACATCAGCTCACAGCTGCTCCCTCAACCCCAGTATCAGAGCTTCCACCAACGCCTGCACCCATGTGGCAGGCTGGGTGCCCACACCCTCCTTCCTGCCTCACCTTCTGCAGCACAGAAGGGTATTAGCACCAACACAGCAACACACACATGGAACCCAGTGCTCAGCCGTCTCCCTGCATCCTTCACCACCTCTCTGTGCTTCCAGGCTCTTGAGCCCCATCTCCAATCATTCACTCTTAACCCACACACCACGACATCTGCCACCACGGATGGTGCCGTAAATCCAGACTGCAGCCATGCTTTGCACGGGCCTAGTGCTTTGCCATCTCTTATCTTCCTGGTTCAGGGAGCTTCTGAATGCCCAGTTTTCTCCATAGCCAGCCAACATACAGCATAAGGATCCTAAAAAAGGCACCACTGGTTTAATTTTATGTTATATCGTAGCATGGTGACCTATTCTAAAAGCCAGCAAGTTTAGCTCCAGTTAAGCAGAATCATATACACAGTTTGACATCAGATTTTGAGGTAATGCTAAAGTCCCTTGTCACTGTGTTGCCCAGGTTCCTAAAATATACAGGAAGGGCCTCAAGATCTGCATGGGAACATATGCGCCAAGCTAGATGTTACTACTATCTGTCTTTCCACATCAGCTCTCCAGACCTAATGTGTCCTCTTCCTGAATGTCTTTCCTAAAAAGTTTTCATCAGTCTTCCTGCAAAGGTCTGTTCAGGCCATTCTCATCAGTGAAGCATACAGTTAACTACTCTCTCCCATCCTCTGAGAGCTAAAAAGCACCCTCCTGTAGAGTTTCCATCAGTGGTTCTGCTGAACGTTGTTTTCCAATGTCTCTCGAAATCAGCCCGTGCTCAAGCACAAGCCTGTCTGACACCTATCCCGAGGTCAAGCCAATCATTTCACTCCTTGCCCACTGTCACTGAGGTGCTCACACTTTGCACCAAACTTTTAGCATTTTCACCACTTACAGTTGACTACATCCTTACCCAGGGAGGTTTACACCTCGTCACTGTTGATGCCTGCAAAGTCACTAAAAGCACGTCACCTTCCCAGCACTCCCCAGTTCTCTCCTGAAGACTAAATGTTTTTTATACCACTCCCTTTCTGAGCTTCATGCCAGCTGGTCCTTCAGCTAGAAAGCTCTCTATTTTGAGTGCAAATTTCTCCAAAATCTGGCACAGCAACGTTTTGATAAGGTACAGATAACAAGAGTGTGTAGTGGCTTCCATCAATGTGTGAAGTCATCCTTTTCACAGAAAAGCACTGGCCGGGACTTGGCTGTAATCTTGGATGATTCTTCAGTCTCCCAGCTACTATCAACAAGGTTTGATCTGCCCACATGAGCATACTCACATTCACTTCTTGCCTTTCTAGCCCGTCCAGTTACTGCTTTTTGATATTCAACCCATCTCTTAATTTCTTTTGATCTGAGCACACACATTTCCTTATCTGGTTCCAAACAGATGAGAAAACATTTGTGTGCCCAAGTCACAAGTGTGCACCAGTATCAGCTGGTTTAATCAGAGTTGTTTCTCCTGTAACTTCCTATGGGGCAACAATGGTCTTGCCAAAACCAACTCTTAGTTCCCCCTAAGCACTTGCTAGGGGCCGCAGCAGGAATAGGGCTTGTCAAAGCAGCAGGGAGTCGTTTCATTTTCACAGAAACCACTGAGCGGCTCTGCCAGAGCAACAATATTCCCTCACTGCTGGCCAGTGCCCGGATGAACACCGTGAACCCCGAGGTGAAGGACTTCCATAGCCCATTACCCAGCCTCCTGAGCCATGCAGTTCCCAGTTGCCACTGCTTTTGACAGATCACCGTGCTACACAGAAACTTAGTCCCTGCTCCTTCTCTCCTCCAATCTCAGCTTGGAAACAGAGTGTGAAAACACATTATCCTGTCTTCAAGTGTTTTTTTCTTTCCTCTGCAGATCTGCTTGTAGCCTGTCACCTTGAGAGCGCAGGGAAGAAGACACTCAGCATTTCAGGAGATACCATGTTTAACGTCGCGCATGATGGATGGTGGAAACACACATTATCGGTAGCACTGTGGGCAAGAAGCTAAGAGGTGGTGTTGTAACTCGGAAACCTAACACACAGCCCTGGGAGTATGCAGTAGTGTGTTCTTTTATCTCAGCCTAACTCCCAGGGGGCTGCTATCCTACAAAATGTTTGCTGAAAACTAAGTACACCTTGGGTTTCACACAAGTAACAAGCTCAATTCCTTCTCCCCTGGTTAAAATAGTGATTAGAGGTGGTTATTTGTAATACCAAGAAGTCTTGCTCCCGTTTTGAAATTTGGCAAGCTTGGTGATCCTCCTGAATAGATATATATGCAATGTGTCTAGATACATATAGATGCTACATACTAGATACATGTATAATAGTACTGTAGTACTACATACTAGATACATATCCTGACTAGATATATATTCCGAGTAGATCCTGAGTGCCAAGGTGGGGAAAAAAAAAGTGGAAAAGAAAAAGAAAAAAGAAACAAGAAAGTCTTTCCCCTACCAGCAGTACAGTAGTATTTTCATCAGTACAGGGTGTTTTCATCAATAGGTACTAGCGTGCTTTGCAGACAAAAGCAGCATGTTATCATGACTACTGCACTTTTGGGAGAGCAGTCACGAGGTTAAAGGCAGCCATGGTTAAAAGAAGAGCAATAGCAATGAGACAGAAACACAAAGGACAGGGAAGTGAAGCAAAACTGTGTCCTCTGTAACCAGCACAGGTCAGGATGTTTTCATTTTCTGAGAAAGCTCCTAGAAATGAGTCTTTACAGGGCTGCCTGAAGCCATCCAAGAAGCCAGGCTGGGGCTTATCAAATCTAGTATTCTTTCTCCGTGTGGATTTCCCCATTTTTCACTTCCATTTAGCTGCTCAGGGCTAAGTCTAGGAATACCAGACAAAATTTGCTAAAACATGTCAACGGCTCAAATGAAAGAATGTCTGCTTTTCCCCAGCTCTCCAAATTCTATACCTAATCCAGCAAAGCCTAAAGCAGTATAGACACTGATGAGACACTCAGGATGAGTTGAGGCAAGACCTGCCATGCTGTCAGCTAGCCAGGTTGGCAGGGGAGGACATGCCTACCACTCCATAGTCCATTTGCATGCCCAGAGCCCATCTGTGCACCCATCTTTACTTTGTGGTTTGATGGGTGTCTGAGCTGGGAAACCGAATTATGTCCCCTGGGAAAGCATCATTGCACCCCTCTTTACCCAGAGGGGGAACTCATCCACATGTCTTCAGACACCTTTCTTGTGACTGTTTCTTCTGAGCATGTTTTGTGACACCCTTCCTAGACCAAGTACTTTCTACAAAACTCAACACCAAAGATTTAAGTCTGGTTTCAACATGTCATCTGCCTTTATACCAGAGGCCAATGCTGCAAGTAACACCTCACTTCCAGCATAAGAGACTTTGTTACTGCACAAAGACTAAGAGATGGTACCTGCTCCAAGCAGCTCAGTCTGATAGATTGATACCCATTATCTTCCTTTTACAGAAAGCCAATCAAAACTTGAAGGATGAAAGGATTTTCCTGAAAATGCTGTGGCTGCCCTCAAGACCAAGTGTGATACCATGCTCCACCATCACCCTTCTACGCTTGCTCAGCACCACTGGCCTGCACAGCATTGTCTTTGCCCCACTGAGCTGAGCATGCTCAGCACCAGTTACACTTTTGGCATCCAAAATCCAGCATTGTCACATCACTGCTGGCCTGTAGGATAAGGAGCAGCAGGTTGTGATGACTGAAGCCTCATTTAAACGCAGCCTGCCCAGTCATAGGAACTGCAAATACACCAAATATGAAGGATGATCAGAGGGAACAAGAGGATTGTTCTGAACACTCAGGGCAGGTTAAAGGGAGCAGGCATGAAAGTTTTGCTTGAGCAGAGGCCCTGCAACTCAGCTGACACATCCAAACCCTCCACCCAGGATGCATTCTCTCTTGGATCAACACTTCACAACTACCAGGGTACTTCCTAATGGTCTATTGATTTCAACAGATGTCCCAGTAAACGTATTATAGAGGGAGCAACAGCCCAGCAGCAACTGCAAGCTCATGTGCTAATGCCCTACTGTTCAGTGCAAAAGGGAAAATTAGCTTTGAGAAGGCAGGTTATTGGCAGGTCAATGCAACGCTTGGAGTTCTGGCAACAAGCAGAGTGAGGATAACATGAGCAGCACAGCCTCCCCTCTACGATCTGCCCTCAAAACCAGTGACACCTCTGGGTTCTTGCCAACATCTCTCTCCATCCTCATAGGAAACATCACTTGCTGGCCCCAGCTCTGCCAGGGCAAGGCACATCCCAAAAACCATCTGCCTGCCAGTCACATCCTCGTGAGTATGGTCAAATCAAAGCACCAGGTCTGGGGAACACAATGAAGGGCAGAGCAGCTTGGCCACATGAGGAGGGGGCCTGGCAGGCAGCATTATTTGGGAACAGACTCTACGAGGACTGAATTTCTATTCTGGGGTTGTTTGTGCTTCCTGTTTGGTGCGACAGCCTCAAAAGGGAATTAGTATTTACAGGGCTCTGGTCACGTCATCCCATTGTTCCTATGCAGTCAGGAGGCTGCCGGGAGAGAGAGGAAGACAGAGCAAAGCATCCCAGTGGGCTGCCCCAGCCACAGCTCTCTGCCAGCAGTGGCACATTGCAGGGAGGCAAAACAAAAGGCACATCCAAGTCAGTGATTCCCCACCTAGCACCACAGGAGCAGGGCACAGAGGGGAGCCCAGCTTCTCCTTCCCCAGACAGCTTCTGACAGCAGAAAAGGAAGAAAGGACAGGGGAACGGTTTGGAGTTTTTTCCTCTGGAACTCTAGAAGGTGTCAATACACTCTGGAGTCCTTGTAGAACCAACAACAGGAGTTTATGGAATCGTAGAATCATTTAGGTTGGAAAACACCTTTAAGAACATTGAGTCCAACCGTTAACTTATCAATTCCATGTCCACCGCTAAACCATGCCTCTAAGCACCACATCAACACCTATTTCAGACTCCTTCAGGGATGATGACACCATCACTTCCCTGGGCAGCCTGTTCCAGTGCTTGACAACCCTTGTGATCAAGAACTTTTTCTTAATATCCAATCTAAACCTCCCCTGGTGCAACTTGAAACCATTTCCTCTCATCCTATTGCTTTTTGCATGGGAGAAAAGACCAACCCCCACCTCACTACAACCTTCTTTCAGGTAGTTGCAGAGAGCAATAAGGTCTTCTCTCAGTCTTCTTTCCTCCAGGCTAAGCAACCTCAGTTCCTTCAGCTGCTCCTCATAAGGCTTGTTCTCTAGACATTTAAAAGCCTTTTAAGGGATGTCAGCTTCTCAGCTGATCCAAAGCAATGCCTTCCCCAGAGCCATTGTGCTTTCTGATGCACCCAGATCAATACCACATCAGAAGGAAGCCCAGTGCCTTCTCCATGAGCAAAGACAGGAGGCTACTGCAGAGGGCAGGCATGCCAGGACAGCCCTGAGGCACCGCAGAATGAGACTGCAAACCCCTCCAGCCTGCCCTACCCAGGTCACACACAGCAGTGGGGATGCAAAACAAAGTAGAGGTCAGGAGAGAGAAGAAAACAAGAGTCTCACAAAGTGAATTTGTAGAGAAGGGAATACAGGCCACAAGGGTAAATCAGATGTGGCAAATGAAAGCTAGGAGCAACTCCTGTGCGTGTTGGATCCCTCAGCAAGAAGCAGCACAGTATGAGTAAAAGCCATTTTGGGGGTTACCTGAGGATATTGCTCTTTAGTGTTGCACAGCATCCCTGCTAAGTGCAGAAAAAGACACTTTGGGCTTGACAGGAGGACCAGGCAGAGAGAAGCACACCAGGAAAGGTTCTTACATCAGTATAAACCACAGCTGAAGACAAAGGGCTTTTATAGGCAAGACCAGGAGAAGAGATGTCAGTAAATCTCTCTGATATTTTTAACCTGTGCTAGGAGTGACCCGCGTCTCCTAGGGCTGCACAAACATGAATGCAATAAAGATGATGAAGCATCAAGAGAATAAAGTGATGGGGCTTGTGCAAGCTCTCACATAAGTAAAACTTTCAACTCCATCAGAAGTGGAAACTGTCTTGGTGACCACCTCTTCTAGATTTTGAAGTCTCTGTGAACTTGTACTTGTGAGACCACCTTGACTTAGAACTGGTTGCATCTCAGGCACTGGTTTTGCACAGATTGGGACTCAGTCTCTCTCAAGAACAGCACTGCAGCAGACTAAGAACTTCAGGCAAAATGAGGTACACATGCACATCTTGGCCCACAGGAAAGATCCAGCCTCCAAATTTTGACAACTGACTTCAGACGACCCAGATTTTCACCTGCAATTTTTTGCTGACCTGTTGAACCTTTAAATAAAGCTTTGTTGAATGAGAACTTCTGCTTCTCTATAACTCTGGTGTGTTTTATACATGATGTTTTAATATTTTTTGTGTGTGTTTCCTTTCCCCTTTTCATTTCCTCTTTAAATTCCAAGACAACTGCCTGTGTACAAGGATAACAGCTGGTTTATTCCTGGAATTAGCACTCAGCTACCGGACAGACAAACACTGGGCTTTCTGCAGGAAACTCGACTTTCCTGATTTGTTACTGTTTTCCTTAGGCTGAAGCTAATATCTGCTTAGAGCCAGAAGAAACATTTGGGGTTTTGTCCATGGGGGAAAAAAACAGTTTGCTCCTCATCAGCAGTAACATGTGCCCTTTCAGAAACAGAAACTTTTTCACTCTTCGATTTCAGCAAGCCATTTTTGGCAGTATTATGAATCCAAACCTTTGGCGAAATCGTGAGGGCAGTGAGACAGAGGCTTCACTGAAACACGAAGGGTGAAGGGGATCACAGCTCAGCCCTGCACAAAGGACGCAGGAGCCCCTCCCGCACAGCACTCGCGGTTGGCAGAGCCGCTGTTGTAAAGGCTCAGGCTGCAGTACCTTGTTTTCACGTGGAACAGTTCCTCAAGTTGCAACTGCTACAGCTCCCTGAGTGGCCTGCAGGACTGTAACACTTCATACTTTCACACACAAAGCAAAATCAATTCTGGAAGTCTGGGGGTTGTATTTTGGACGGACAGCAAAGCTGTGGAGAGACCACTGTGAGTGTACCTCTTCTGTGGCAGCTGACAGCTAGCCAGGAAAAGATTAAAGTCACCGGTTTCCACGCATGGGGAGGCTTCTTGGGAGGTTGTTTCAGAGGGCTGGAGGAAAGTGGCATTGTGCTTGAATTGCCACAACCCTGTTGGAAGCAGAAAAAATGCTATGACAAAGCCTATTTTTTGCCTCCAGGAGGCCCAGTTAAGTCCAAAACTTTCTTAAAATAAGTGCTGAAACTTTTGGGTGCTGATCCAGTACTGAGTGAAGCTTCTAAAACCATGAAGTTTTCCTATCCCTGGCTATATTCATTTCCAGTGGCGTCTCTGAGGAATGAGGGAATAAACTCACAGTGGCCTAAGTTGGAAGGGGCCTTAGAGATCATCTAATCCAACCTCCCTGTCATGGACAGGGACACCTCTCAACTAGATCAGGCTACTCAGGGCTCTGTCCAACCTGGCAGTGCTACTGAAAGGTGCTGTAAGGCCCCTCACAAAAAAAGCCCAGCACCATAATCTGAACAGAAAGGTGCATTACTTAAGAAGAAAAGATAGTCTCTTCACCTTCAAATTGGGCATCCCATCTCCATCCCACCTCAGGTCTTTATAATGACCCTCCTAGGAAAGGCAAGTAATGTGCTCTGGTCAAGACAGATTCCTCTCCTTCCTTTGCCCCACCTGCCTTTCTCCTCCCTTTGCTTCTCCTCCATGTCCATGTGCAGGCTTTGGCTGGCCTTCGAGCCTATGCTCCTCTTGCAAATGTGACCCTGCAGCACTTACTCATCACTTGGATCTGCACAAGCTTGCTCAGGAAGATTACTCATGTAATTAAGGGCCCAGCTACCCTGCAAGCATAACCATGTCTTTGCAGATGTTTTTTAGTGCCGTAGCAGCCTGCTCCTCCCCTATCAAAGCACCTTCAAGCCTTCCTGTGAAGGTTAACTCTCCTTGGGTCTCACCAAATTCTCACCTGTTCTGGTGAAGCTCATGTCCTCCATGAACCATCTCATGCACCCTTGTCCCGTGGACCAGATACATAGGGGAGCAGATCCCACAGCTGGCACTGGCGATGATGTTCACGATGGGGAGAGCTGAATGGGAAGATGGGTGCCAGCTGAGGCCAGGGAACATGAGCAGCACATGTGCAAAGACACCCCTGTAGATGTGTCCTCATGTAGATGTTTCCATCCTCACTTGGATGGAAGCACAGAGGAGTGCAGTGCCTCCAGGAGGCAGAGCAATGCCAGGTGGGCTAAGCCACCACACAGGGAGGTGGAAGAGATGCAGGACAGCGAGACATACCCGCAGGTATTGCCCAAAAATGATAGACAAGTGGTTGACATGGCCAGTAGCAAAGCAACAAGCATTGTGTCACACACTCTTAGGGCTGACAATGTCCCTGAGAGCTGGAGAAAGGCTGCCTGAGCCTTTGCGAGGCAAGGGCACAAGGCTGGTACAGCCAAGGAAAAGTGTCTTGCAAATCAGGTGTCCTGATAAAAATGGTGATAGATTTGGTTTTCACACTGAGTTTTCCCAAAAAAAAAACCCCACTGACTGAGCATGGTTTTGATTCTTCATTTTTTGTGTTGGTTTGCTGCTTGTTTTTAATATGACCTAGGTTCTCTTTTTCTTCCATTTCTGAACCTTCAGCATCCTTTCCTTTATCAAGATTTTCTCTAGAAAACAAGAAAAAGGGCTGGAAATATTCCTTTTCATTTAAAAGGAAGCTGAGACACCCTGACAATGGGATGACTCCAGCAGCTGGGCTTTTAAGGACACTCTGGAAATTATGAGACTCCCGATAAAATCACAGGAGTTGGCAAGGTCGTATTTCCCCTGAACAATTACGATTTCTTTGCCTGTGGGTATCACTGTGTTGAAATGCCTCTAAAGTTCCTGCTATGTCATTGAATTTGCATGCATTTCTTTTTGTTTCCTTCCTTCTCCAGCCCCTGCCAGAGAGTAGACATTCCTGAAAATCAACTAACCACACTCCCATAACTTTACAGCCTGAAGACCTTGAAGCAAATGAGCCTTGAAGAGTAATTGTAGCATTACAGGCACCAAATGATGCTGAATTACACAGTGCTTAGCGGACACTACTTAGTGGATTGATTTGGGGAAAAACGTTGGATAACCTGAGGAAAAGAATCACTTCTTTAAATGGTACAGCAACATTAGCTAAAACTGTCACTATTTTCAACTCTGTTAGCAGAAAAGAAAAAAAAAAAGGGGGACTCCTCCTTTGGCTGCATGGTGGGGCTGGACTGGAGGAGTCCTGTTTTAAACAGTTAAACCTATGCTGGCAAAAGATCTCTCCTTTCAGAGAACATTTCAACTCACCAAATTTATGGATCCCCCTCTGGAGCACCCATGTTGCTGTAAGAGGTGATGTGAGTGACTACACTGCAAATCCAAGCACTTCAGGTAACAAGCGTCAGCCAGGACTAACCAGGTCTTGGAGACAGGTGTGAGCCAACATCTCCATTGTGATGGTTGCGGGATGCACAGACCTTGACCAAGGTGCATCTTCCGAGCATAATAAATTAACTCCTATTGACCACAAGAGAGATATTATTTTACTTGTTTTAAAACTATTCAGAAAACATCTCAGTAGCATTATCACTAAGCAAGCCAAAAGAAAAGCAGCAGCAATAGAAATAATGAAGCAAACACAATGGATACATGTTGAGTGATGTCCGATGATCTATGTTCATTGCAGTGGGGCTGAACTAGGTGACCTTTAAAAGTTCCTTCCAACTCAACCTATTCTGTCAGTCTATGTTCACTGATCATTGAGCATTTCTGTGCGTTCATGTGCAGGGCACTACTGCAAGCTCTACAAATGGGCTTCAGTAGCATGATTACTATTTCCATTCTTTACATGTAAGAATCAAGTTGAAATTAAGGATTAATTAAGCTATTAATGTAGAAAATAAGCAGCTTGCTCAAGATCACCCAGGAAATGGGTGAGGACTGAGCGATGGGAAGTAGGTGTTCCCCTGACCAGACCGTCACGTGGTAGTTGCTTACAGAATCACAGAATCACAGAATCACAGAATGATAAAGGTTGGAAGGGACCTTAAAGATCATCTAGTCCAACCCCCCTGCCGGAGCAGGATCACCTACAGTAGAGCGCACAGGAACGCGTCCAGGCGGGTTTTGAATGTCTCAAGAGAAGGAGATTCCACAACCTCCCTGGGCAGCCTGTTCCAGTGCTCGGTCACCCTCACAGTAAAAAAGTTTTTCCTCATATTTTTCTGGAACCTCCTGTGTTCCAGCTTCCACCCATTGCCCCTTGTCTTGTCAGTGGACGCTGCTGAAAAGAGCCTGGCTCCATCCTCCTGACATTCCCCCTTGACATATTTATAAACATTAATGAGGTCACCCCTCAGCCTCCTCTTCTTGCTTACACCAAGACCTTAGTAAGCAAGACCAAGGTCTTGCTTACACCAAGACCTTAGTATTGCACAGGACCTGGAAAACACAAGGTTGCTGTAACATTTGGTCTTCTTCCCCACAACTTTTGTACTTTTCATGGACAAGAACTTGAGAGAAGGTTGGAAGGGAATGGGGGGAAATCTGTTTAGGCCCACATCTCTGCTTCACAGGTATTGGTTAGCAGTGAGAGCGATGGACAATGCGGTGGGAAGAGCAGGAGCTTTGATGAATTGACCAAGAAATCCCCATGCAGCAAGTACGTGAAGTGCTTGACATTCCTGGCTGGTGAAGATGAGCAGCAGGTGGCTTAGGTGTGCCAGCATGAGGGGTCATGCTGTGGCACCACAACAGCAAATATTCTTGCCACTCACAGAGCATTGCTTCACCCCAGGGTATAGACTCCATACACCCCCAAACTGGGGGATGCACATGCTAGGTTTCCCAGTGCTTATCCACCACACTGTGCCAAGTCCTTTATCCTTCCAGAGCTCCCCATTCGGGCTGGCTGGCCATGAAGCAAGAGTTTGAGGGAGGGATAAGTAGATGACAGTCTAATTAAGGAACACGTGATAACGACTCATGCTGGCAGCTAAGCTGCAGGAATTTCCTGACCGCGGGATGTTGCCATCTCTGCCACCTCTGAGCTTGCCTCCATGTGGCTTTTAGACACGGGCTGACAGAGGATTGTTCAAGTCCATCACCCCACTTGTGGGCACAGAGAGGTGGAAGCAGAGGCTTTAGGTTACCTTTTGGCTTGCCGCTAGTTGTTGGGTGTTTAAACACAGGTGTCTGCCGCTGTTGACACTGAGTGATAAGTGGAGACATTTTTTCCATTGGAAAGAATCTCAAGAATTTCCCCGTTCTCTTTTTATGCTTTTTTTTCCCCTTTCTGTATCGTGGCAAGGAGATCGTTACTGGGAGGGTGGGGGTGGCTGACATGAGGTAGAGGTGGGACAGCACTTACTTAAAAATTAGATCTCTCCCTTCTTCCCGTCTCCCAAGAGCAGCCCCTTCAACACCAAGCGTCAAATGCTTGTTTGAATTGAATTCTTCCTCCCTTTCTGCACACCCAGCTGCCTCTAATAGCTCGTCCTTAATGCACTAGTCCCTGGCTTGCAAACTGACTCCCCCAAACAGCAGTCAGCAGCCACCTCTGGGGATTAATTATCCCTGCAGAAGCAGGAGGATCTGCAGCTCCTTTGGTGTCATCTGCATTGCTGAGGCTGAATTTGCACCTTTGTATCCAGGCTGACAGTTCAAGTCCACCCTTGACCCCCTCAAAGGGAAGAGTAAAATACTCTAAGCTTGGGGCAGCAGCCGGGAGAAAACGATTTGGATGTGAAATATAAAACTAATGCCTTCCCTAAAGGGAAAAATTAGTCATGAGCTGGGAGAAGGGCTCCCTTCTCTCCCTCCTTGCTCATCTCATGGCACTGACCTGTCACCATAGAACAACCTAGGCCCCAGAGTGCCATTACCGGAAAGCTCCTATTATGGGGTTTGTTTATGTTAATTGCGTCTCGTCTTTATGTTTTAGGTCATTTCCTATGTCATTCATTCTGCTAAGGTTTTTTTCCCCCAAAGGAAACCAGGCCTGCCTTGCTCTGGTACACCCTGGGGAGCAGGAGGAAGACTCAGTGACCCCCCCTGACATGTGCTCACATGCTCTCCCAGCACTGTGTACCATGGGGAAAACCTCATCCCACAACGAGTTAGCTGAACATCTGCACACATGTGTGCAGACACACATGTGCCAACACAAGAGGCTGAGATGCTCCTCATGATGAGCACGTCCCTGCACGTGCAATCGCTGCCAGGCGATTCTGCCCTTCCCCTGCCCCTGGCTCTCCTAGGACTTTGCTGGAAAGCTCAAGCACAGCCAAGGCACCTCCAGCCCTGCTGCTAGAACCCATGCCTGTGGGCACCTCTCCCTCTTGGGGTGACGGTGACACTAATAAGCAGACACCATCCTCACCATAGGAAAAAACATGAGCGCTCTAAAAAAAAACCCTGATGCAGTGGAAAGCCAGGTCCAGGGGGACTAAACAAAACACCCTGGGACACCAGCTCACCTGACGCATTCGATGAGGCTTGGCCACTGCAGAACTGACTAATTGCCTCTCTTCAGCTCCTCACAGCAATTAGTAGCTCTGGTCATTGTTGTTCCGCTGCCCTGCGAGCTGGGCAGGCACGGAGTCCTTGCTGCTGTCTCCTGGGTGCCTGGGTGGGCAGAAAGCCAGTCCATCCAACAGGAGTTATTTTCATGGGAGATTATGTTATAAAAACCCCCTAACCCCACATTGCAACAAAAAGTTGGCCTCTTCTGACGTGTCTGCTTGTGGGCTGGGGAAATACTGATGGCAACGAAGCAGGAGGAGTTGAGGTCCTTGCTGCAGATCCTGCCAGCTCTGCTAGAGAGGATACAAACCTGGGGTCCACAACTCATAAATTGCCCTTTTTCTTCCCAGAGGGATACCATCCTTCATCCCCAGCCCTCCACGTGGGGCTGCACACTCTTGGGAAGCCCAGGACTGCCCCTCTCATCCCTCCCATCTCAAGAGGGGAGCAACGGGGATGTAAAAGAAAAGGCAAACAGGCATGTTTCAAACAAAGGGATAAAGCAGCCAAAGCACAGATAAAACATTACCACTTCAAGGGTGAAAAAACACATAATGACATTAGTCACCACTCAGTGAACAATCTACAGCCTCCTTAGCCTGCGGAGGCTGTGAGGAGCCTTCCATCCTCCTCCTCCTCCTTCCTGCCCTCCTGCTCTCGCTCCTGCCTGTTTATGATACGGCTTATGACAAAACAACTTATTAAAGGAATTACGCAACTGAGCTCCTAACCCTTTCCACACCGGATTTTTCCAAAGACTTACGCCTATCTGGTGATTGTGCTGGAGACACAAGCTACCTGTCACAAGCCTTGTGGCGTGGTTGTTTTCTTAATGAGGCTTCAGCTCCTTAATTGCTCGCATGCTTTGTTGGCAAAGCTCAGTCTCATAGGTGCAAAGGTAATCCAGGAAAAGTACTATCGTGCCTGACTACAGGGGCTGGCACTGCCTTTGTTATTGAACTCTGCCCACAGCCTCAGGACCAGTATCCCAGGAGGTCACTCGGCGAAAGGGCATCTTTACGCCTCTCAGTGCACACTGGCGCCAGCTCTCCAGATTCCGGTCCACGTGCCTTGTAGGAAACTTGGCTCATAGCAGAGCCCACAGGCTTGTTGCTCTTGGGGTTGCTCAGGGAGCTCACATGATGGCAAAAGAGGTACACAGGAGCCCGTGCGTAGGTACCTTCTGCTTTCTAAGATGTCTTTGCTTGCCTGAGGCACCTACCCAGGGCTGGGAGATGCAATCCAGGACCTATCAGAGCAGCATCCTCTTCCAGAAGTGGCCATACCTCTCATGTGCACCACCCAGAACACCAGACAGACCTCCCTGGGTCCACCACCCCACGCCGAGGGCTCACCATCAGCAGGAACCAGCCACGTCCTGACTCGTGCAATCACCTCAATTCAGTTTGGGAAGTTCAGATCAGAGTTTCCATGTGCCACTTAGGCTGCCGGCACAGGGCTGGCACACATACACACAGAGAGAGCAAAATCATTATCTGTGTGAAGAATAATTCCCAAGGGACCAAGCGTCACAGCAGGTGTCGAGCCAGGCACCGTACAGACACCAACATCGTGTACGAGTGTGTGCTTACACGAAGCACACATGCATGAAGCAGCTGGGTGGGCGAGCTACGCTCCCGCGTACACCATGTCGTGCACCAGGGCGGGAAGAAAATCATTACCTACTTGAAATAGTTTGCTTGTTTCAGACTTCGCTCTCATTTCTACAGAAATGAGAAAATCGCCTACCAAGAAAAAAAAACCCACACCCAAACAAAACCCAATCAAAAAAAACACCCCTCCTCTAACTGCAGCCCACTGGATCTTCTCACTGGATCTTGCTCAGATCTTCTGGTAAACATGTGTAATGACAGCCACCAAGTTTCTCCAAGCATCTCCACACATTCATGATAAGTAACGCAGCATATGAAATCTATATCTCTGTGTAATTAGCAGTGCTCAGAGCAGTGACTCAGACATTCCAGCACGCTTTCTTCTTGTCATTGGTGTGTAAAATGTAACTTTACTCATTTTTTCCAATGACTTTGGACTTTAAAAACAGTAATTAGCGAAGTCAGCTTGTTATCAGCTCCTGTTGGTAAGCCATCCTCCCGCCAATCCTCTGCTGCATTTTGGTCACAGACAAAGCTTTGGCAGACATTTCCTAAGGCTTGCTTTTGTCCAGAGGACTAAGGCAGCCAAGTAAGGAAAACAGGTTCTAAACCCTCAAGCCCTTCCACACATCTTCATTTTACGCACTTGAACACTGAAGTAGCTGCAGACTGGGTCTTTATATAGCATAGTAAATAGCAGGCAAGACATGAAATAAAACTTTAGAGGCATAATTTTCTCACTTCTCTTTCTAGTTACGGCTAGGCAGGCAGTGACAGACTTGAAGTGAAAATACTATCCCCACTAACGATGCTTCTACTGTGCTTTTACAGAGGCTTTCATCTGTTCTGCTCAGAGTGTTTTACTACCCATACATCGCCACATACCGCTGCATCTGTAGCCAGATGAAGGGCAATCTGCTACTTACCAGCACTCATGGGTGTTCAGCCTATGAAACATATCAGAGAGTGTTACGGAGCCTGTGTTTCATGAGAGGACAAGGGAAGTTGTTGTTTCATCTAGCAGTCAGGCGGTTCACTATATTTTCTTCCCTAGTGGGACAAACTGGTTGCAGGACACCAGCAGAAGGGGCTGAAAGATCAGGATCCACTTGAAATCTGTGGGAAGACTCTAATCCAGCCAACTTGCACAGATCAGCCATCACTGATACTACTTGGACCAGCAAGTATGGGAACAAAAATAACGGTCAAGAGAAATGCTGAAGTCCATAATATTTTATACATATCATAGAGTCATAGAATCATAGAATGGCCTAGGCTGGAAGGGACCTCAGAGATCATTTAATCCAACCTCCCTGTCATGGGCAGGGACACCTCTCAACTAGATCAGGCAACACCTGGGTACATGAAAAAATAGAGTGGAAAGAACAGCTTTTTCTGAATAGTTAAGGTGACTCCTGGTAAGCAGATTGTGCTTGTCTGCTGTTTGCTCCAATGCATGCAGAAAAGTAGCAGTACTGTGCAAGACTCACCTACAGCCAAAAATTTCTATAGGAGGGAAGCCACAAATGTGGGAGCAAGGGAGGAAACAGAATCAGGCCCTGCAGCTGGGCTAGAGATAAAAGATGGGGAATGTATTCAACCTTCTAGGTCTAACCACTTTTCTCAGCTCAGACAGGATGAGCCTCATGAAGTTTAAGGGTTTGCAAACATCTCTAGCCAATTCTGAGTTCAGATAGTCCAGAAAATGAGTTTACAAACGCTTCTTTCTTACACTTTAATTTCGCCACCAAGGGACACCAATGCTATTTAAACCACATGTTTTCCAGGCTAAAGGTAGCTCTGTGCTATGTGGCCGCATTTGAGGAAAGCTCTCACCTATGGCAGGTAGCATCTCCAGCAGGTACCTGACTTTCAGCATGATTGAAGTTGATGGGATGTTCTCGCGTTGGGTGATTATGGGTGAGAATGAACTGGACCTGGTTGGAAGGCAGGAATGTGAATTTTACATCAAACTCAGCTGACTGGGTGCACGCAGAATGGTTGGCCATGGATGTATAGACCTTTTTACACTATAGAAACAGAGGCATTGACACGTGAAGGGGCAAGCCCAACAAGGCAAAAGTACAAAAGAAACTAGGGGCGAGGTTCAGCTCATGTAGGTTCAGCTACCTAAGAGCTGGACATCTTCTGGCTAGTGAGAGCCAGAGGACCTCCAAGAAGTCATTCTTTCCAGATAGGCTGTTAAAATGAATCACCTTCTGGAGGTGTTTATCTCCTTCCATTGAGTACAGGAGGAGACTAAACAATTATCTCAGCCTAGACACCCAGGTTTGAATTATGACCATTCAGTATGGCAAGTCCAGTGCCAGGGTGGGAGATGGCATCACAGGGTCTGCAACTGGGAGCTTTTTGCTGGCTCCCTGGGTGAAACTCAGCTAAATAAACCATCACAACTGGCAACAGCAACTCTGGAGATTTCTTCTGATCAGGTTTCGTTCAAACTGACCCCACTGTTTCATCACGCAGGAAACCTCCCCATAGACAAATATCTAAGCTTTGTTGGAAGAGAAAAGTATGGAAAGTTGCTGATGATAAGTCCCTGTAAGTTAAATATTACACTTCACGCAAACTGTGGCAAATCATATTTTACAAAAGTCAGTAACCATTACAGAGGTTCAGCGGCTCAGATTAAGCAAGGCAGAGATAGGAAGAGGCCCTGGAAAAATCTCTTGGGCTGCTACAAGCTAAAACTAGAAAGGATGTTGCGTGAAGAAGAGCATGTGGGCAAGATGCAGTTTGTGAAATGCTGCAGCAATCACTGGCGAGGCAGCTCAGAAAGGCCCTGGAATGGGCTGGGACAGCCCACGTGTCCATCAGGGAGCACTGGTGGGATCTTTGGTGACACACAGCATGGCTGTCCCCTGATCCACTCGAATAAATGCCTGCAGGCTCTCCCTCTGCCTCACACAGGCACCCACAGCAGACCCGGACGGGAATTGGCGTCCAAGCTCTGTGGATTTGATCAAATCCCATTTCAGCTCAGCTGCGTGTCCCATGGATAAACAGGTCATGAGATTGAACACTACAAAGTCCCTTTGTCCTTGGGTGCAAGGGAAAAAAACTTCAACATGGATCAGGTGAGCCCAGTGGGGACTGACGAGCCTCCCCTCGGTCCCATCGTGGGAGCAAGTTTACACGTGAGAAAGGGTTTCCCCACTGAGGGTGCGTGGGGAGCAGCTCCATCTCTGCAGCTTGCCCGACCAGCCAACTTCAGCCAGCTCACCTTCATCTGCTGGGATGCAGAGGTGTTACCACCCCAGCCACCAAACAGGCACCGTTTTAACCGGGGGAAATCCCGCCGCAGGTCTCACTGAAGCAGGGGTCGATCCTCGCCCCCGTCGGCAGCATCCAAAGCAGACTCGACAGCCACGGCGCTGGCAGCAACCGCAGTGGAAAAGAGTCGTCAAACACTGCTCAGGAAGGCTGGCACTTGACAAATATTTGTTGAGCTGATTGTAACCTACCCGGCTCATGCTTCTGAATGTAGAGAACATGTGGAGAAGAGGTTAAAACCCCTGTAAAACAGATGCACTTTTTTCCTCCCTCAGCACAGCTGGAGTAAGCTGTGACCCTGGGGCTGTCTCCTTGCCCCCGCTGAGCTGCTCCCAGCACAGAGCACAGCAGGAGGAGGCTGTTACGTGCCAGTTACCACTCTGGGATTTTATTCCCATGTTTTCTCTTGTATCGATCTCTGCTTTTGCAGGCCAGAGCCCAATCTGCTACAGGCTGTGTGCGTGTGGCTCCCATCAGATATGTCAGAGCATCGTGCACACCAGCGTGTAGCCACGAAGGCACTTGGGCCCAGGGGAATGTTTGGGAGAGAGGTGCTCATTGGCAGGACACACTCTGGGACTGATGAAGCAGGATGATGCCTGGGCTCCTGAGCCGGCCGAGGGCAGAATAAAGGAGGAAGTATTGAAAATAAAAGCAAAGCTGCTGTGACATTTTCATGCTCGGCTTCTGACATCCTCTCCCTCTCGCACACTTGACTTCTTTGCTTATTTTTATCAGATGAAGTTGATGGTCGCTGCTACGGTAACCCTGTGTGGTTGCAGCTCTGGCAGTGAACAAGTGCTCAATGCAGGCTTCCTTTGTGGCTTCCCTCCCCGCTTTGTGTTCCCACCCCTCAGAGCTCTCAAAATAGGATGTTTGACTTTGTTATGCCGAGGTTGTGAATGCTGCCTGTTGCCATGAGCAGGGGTTTACTTGGCCCACCAGTCACTGCTGCTTTCCCCCTCTTCTTCTTCTTCTATCTTAGCTGTCTTCAGTGGGCAAAGTACAGGTCTCTGACCCCAAGTACGGGGTTGTTTTTTTCTGTTTTAAGGTGGAAAAAGCACAAAACAACTCTCCCAGGGCTGATAACATGAGTTGGGGGGAAAAAGTTCTTCTTCACCAGGATTAAGTCTGATTTGAAACAACACTGCCACAAAAATACTTCTCTTGCCTTGAGCCCACTCTTTCCCCTTTCAGAATCATTACAGGGAAGCTGGGACCAGAGGATAAAGGCTAGCGTTCCCTCCTACACCATGGAGACCAGTTCATCGCCTAGGGCTTCCCATCAGCCCCATATAGCAATCACCTACATCTCCTGGGGTGATACCAGAGCCTCATCTGTGCTCCTCATTCTCTGTGCTCCAGCCTCACCAAAGTAATTTCTGTTGATGGTGTTTCACTAGTGAAGGTTATGGCTCATTGTACTTGAAGACACTTTCAGTCTTTGAAGATCTTCCTCAGCCTGTCTGTCTTCAGTTCTGGCACCCAAACTGCACCAGGGTACTACATAGAGCTACCTCAGGCACTCAGCTCATGTCATTGCTGTTGGTGCAGCACAACAAAGTTGAGCCCCTCCTTGCCCCTTCCTCCAGGTGAAGTTCTCCCTAGTGAATGCTGGCAGCTGCAGAGGAGGACGGGCATCCTGGGCTACATCCTGTCTGCATGTACAGCCCCTCAGGCATGAAACCACAGAGCCACAAAAGGCCTCCAGCAGCACAGCCCCCCACTACTGCTACTTTCTGTCCCTAGCTAGAAGCCATCCGTGACGCCCTTCCACATTTGGTAACAGCTCTCATTTTCTCTGGCTCTGCTCATCATCACGTTCACTCATGGCACTGCCACAAGTCCTAGGCATCTCCTGAGTGAAGCAGGATTCTCTGCACCCAGTTCCTCTGCATTGGGTTTGCTGGGCCAGATTTTTGGTGGCAGGGGAGGTGTAGGGGTGGTTTCTGCAAGAAGCTGCTAGAAGTTTCCCCTAAGTCTGATAGAGCCAATGCAGCCAGCTCCAAAGACTGACCCACCGCTGGCAAAGGCTGAGTGGATCAGTAACGATGGGGTAGGAACGTCTCTGTGAAAACACATTTAAGAAATGGGGAAAAAAGAACTGTTCCACACAACAACTGGCAGAGACAGAGGAGTGAGAATATGTGAAGACATCAAGGTCAGTGAAGAAAGGGCGGGAGGATGTGCTCCAGACGCCAGAGCAGAAAGTCCTCTGGGTCGCAGTGAAGACCATGGTGAGGTAGGCTGTCCCCCTGCAGCCCATGGAGGTGACGGGGTGTAGATGTCCACCTGTGGCCCATGGAGGACCCCACGCCAGAGCAGGTGGATGCCTGAAGGATGCTGTGACCCCATGGGAAGCCTGCACTGGAGCAGGTTGCTGCCAGAGCCTGTAGCCTGTGGAGAGAGAGAGAAGCCCAGGCCAGAGCAGGCTGGCTGGCAGGACTTTTGTGATGCCACGGGGGACTCACATTGGAGCAGTTTCCCCTGAAGGACTGCACCCCATGGAGAGACTCATGGTGGGGCAGTTTGTTAAGAACTGTCTGTTGTGAGAGGAGTCACTTTGGAGAAAGTGTGTGAAGATCATCTCCTGTGAGAGGGACACCACAATGGCCCAGGGAAAAAGTGAGGAGTCCTCCCCCAGAGGAAGAAGTGGCAGAGACGTCAGATGAACTGACTGCAATCCCCGTTCCCTGTCCCCTTGCACCGCTCGGTGGGAGGGGGTGGATAAATTAGGATTGATGTTAAGCCCAAGAAGGAGGGAGGGGTGAGGGAGAGGTGTTTTTTTTTTTTAAGATCTGTTTTTATTTCTCATTACTCTTCTGTGATTTGCTCTTTAATAAATTTAACTAATTTCCGCAAAATCAAGTCTGTTTTGCCCAGGATGGTAGGTGTGGGTGATCTCTCTGTTCTTATCTCAAACCATGGGCCCTTCATTGTACTTTCTCTCCCTGTCTAGCAGAGGAGGGGGTGATAGAGCAGCTGTGTGGACACCTGACCACCAGCCAGGATCAAACAACTACATCCTCCCAAGGTGTTGGGCCTGAAAACTCTTCCCTCCTGCTTCTAAAAACAACAAAACTGAAAGCTCATGAGTGTTATGACCGGTGAGACTTACTTCAGCAGAGCTGTTCCCCAGCCGGGCTTGCGTAGTCCTTCCTGAAGGTGGATGATAGCTGCAGCTCTAGAAAAGAGACACCTTTTCAACCAAAGCAGCTGTAACGCTGATACTGCTGTGCCTTCAACACTGCTGGCCTCCGGGAGGACCTGGGCAGAGCTGAGGCTCAAGGGACCCCCACACACCCCTTCATCCCTCTGTTGTGGGGAGCCCCAGCACACTTCATCCCTGCCCAAGCTTTACCAGGCAGAGAAAACCTCAACACGCCACAGCAGTACCCACCTGTCTCTGTCTTCTAATCCAGCTTTTCACCAGGAGACCCTAAAACTCTGCAGCAACAGACCTCGCAGCAAGACAGGGAGTCATGTACTCACAACATGCCCCTGGAAGCACAGATGTGTCTACATGTGTGGCACCGGCCACGGAGGCAGAGGCATAATTAAGCTTTGCAATGCTTCTGTCCAGTCCAGAGCCAGACCTTTGCCTTCCTAAATCCTCTCCTTTTCTGTCCAAACATAAGCAAAAAGACATCATTTGAACCACAAAACACTCAGAGCTTTTCTCCTCAAGCAAGGGTTTAGGGATAGTCATTGCTCTTGTTTAGGTAAGAGATGCATGGTGCCCAGAATTGCTTTCTGAGCACAAACACTTGCCTTACATGCCTTTGCTCTCCATATCCCTCTGTTCCAGGTGACCAGGCTAGATTTTGGGGGATTTTGTTTTGGTTTTGATTGTGCTTCAAGGTATCTCAAAGCAGATCAACATCACGGGGATTAAACTTCATGTCCTCAGCTGTTGTAAACTTCCTACAGGGACTAAGACAGCTTGCCTGGCAGCTGGAAGACACCACTAGTTCTCCTGTTGCTTGTAGTAAGGAGGAGCATGGTTACACCAGAGCAGGACTTGAACCTGCATCCAAAGGGTGGCTGCTCCCCACGTGTCACACTGATGGTGAATTATCTTTGCACTCCTGCAGAGCAACAGTTTTGCCTATCTGCCCCCAAACGTAGGCAAAGCCAGATGCCAAAGTTCATCTGCGCAGTGTGTTTCAATTGACTGTGGGCTTCGATGAAGCTGAACCAAAGTGGATACACATCAAAAAAAATTAAAAAATTAACAAATTAAATGTCATAGAGAGCAAACACAGGCCGAACCAAGCAGGGCAGTGCACAACTTGCTGTGTCATCAGTCGCATCAACAGGGCAATGCTTAGAGGAGGACTAATGCCTCAAGTTTAAATGAAAACCAGAAGAAGAAACATTGCTCTATGTGCAAAGAAAGGACCTTATACCACCCATCAAGTTCTTGGGATGACTCAGGATTACCCATTCAGCAGCAAGCCTATTTTCATGTAGTGATGCAAGTTCCCATTTGTCCTTAATAGCTGGAGACCAGAACCAGGAAAGAGCCTCCTTCCCACCATCACTGCTCCAGGCTCATACAAGACAGACCCCCAGGCAAAGGGAGCCCCAGTCAGAGGCTGGCTCATCTGGTCTGGCCCCAAAATAGCATGATGCATCAGGAACCAAAGCGAGTGGCAACATTCTGACATGAGCCTGAAAAACCTTTTGTGTGAAGGACATAGAAGCAGCAGACAAGTTCAATTCATCTGCAGTTTCCCTAACCAGTGCTATATTTTAACTCAGAAACGTTTTGAAGCAGGACATCTTCATTGATTTCAGACCAGAACTTCATCTTGGAAATGCCGCAGCAGCTTCTATAAGGAAAGTAATTCTATGTCTAAGGAGGGGAAGAAACCAAGGTACTTCAACTAGATGTAGATTCAAGAAAAGGAGAGGCAAGCTTCAACATTGCATTTATATTTCTATGGCATAAAACATCCACAAGGATTGAGCATGATACAATTCATCTTTGAACTGTGGAACTCATGTTGAGCATGCCCTCAGTTCAGGCATTAAATCTGAGGGTCATTAGTTAGTGTATTTAAACCAGCCTCATGTAAACATAACACTCTAGTCTCAGCCCAGCTTGTTTGCGTAGGTTAGATTAGAGTCTGTTACTTGCCAAATCACAGGAACTTCTCTCCGTGTATCTGAAAGACAGGGGTATTCCAGAGCATTTGCTTCTTGTCACTTAGCTTTAGTGGAAAATCTCATCCCTTTAAGTACACAATTCAAATTAGTGGATCCTGACATGGTCAAATTTCTACACCCAGAATGGTGCCTTGGTACCAAACACTCAGAAATGCCATTTCCTCCAGGTCTTCTGGCAGCACCATGAGCTGCAGCACACAGCCATTGCTGTGTGGCAGGGTATCACTGACTACCTAAGAAGGGTTCACCTCTAGACCCAAAACAACCAAAGCAGAAGACCCCAGGTAGCTCAGCTGAGACCCTAGCAGCATGGCAAGACTTACCTTCACAGCTCTTGCCCAGGGCAGGGTAAGAGCACACACACAGGGAACATACACAGGTTAGCACTAAGGGCAGCTATGAGTAGCCTCTACACTCCACGGCTTAATGCTCTGTAAGATTAAGTAAGGGCTTAGACAGAGACTACAGATAAGTAATTACAAACAAAAGTACAGATTTTATTTTCCAACCGAGTTGGAGCACCACTTCGCTGCAGCCTTGCACAAAGCAATAAACAACTGCAGGAAGATGGAAGGCAAAGATGTTGCCCCTCTAGGCTTACAATAGGACACGAAACAAGTGTCTCCAGGTTCACAGAACAGCTTCAACTGTTAAGACGCAACTCTCTTCAGGTATTTGCATTAGCCTTGCAAGTCAGCAGACTTCAGACATGAAACACAAAGACTGGCCACTATCTGGAAGGTTGACAATCCCAACCCGCTTTGCCAGTAAGAACAAAGCCAGTATGTTTGGAAAGCATTTTCAAACTTTATTTACAACTGTCACAGTGACAAAAATGTAGTTTGAAAAAAATGCTAGCTTCTCCCTGAGGCTCAAAAAAGAATTACAGAAATATAGGATGTATATCATACAACAGGAGTAGTTTTACTGGAGTGCTTTGTTCTTTAGATACGTTCAACAACAAATAGAAATATACACAATACTTCCAAAAAAAAGGATGCAGACAGAAATATGCAAGTCTTTAGGGCAGACAGCAGGTCTGAAGTCCAAGGATTGCCATCTCATTGCTGCCCACATGGTGACATCTTTGATATACAGCTTTGAGTTGGTGGTACAGACAGTAGAGACAAATAGAGAGTAACACTTAGAAATAAGATGACTGGCTGGTATGCAGGTGTACAAGCTCATTCCAGTAAGACAACAGGACTAGAACAAGTGTTACAGATACAACAGCTGAATCCATTGCTAGAGAAAATGGTATCATCAAATCGTGACCATTCAGTGATCAGCTGTCCACCGAGACGGGCTGGGAGCTCATATAACTGGGTCTGCATTGATGGACCAGAGACCAGCTGCAGTGTAGGAACACTGAGTTTCTCCCGCTTTGTGCTAACTCATCTCCAAACTCCTCTGTCTGAAACAGTTATGCAGAGCTGATAAATTATTGCCATTATGTTTAAACACAAGCAAGACAAAACAATCCTGCCAATATGTTAAAAGCAGTTCCCAACCCCCAACAGCGTTTAGCTACTCATGAGGTATTAAAAATATGAATACACACATGTCCAAATAGATTTTAAAAATGGAACCAGTTATAAGCGAAGGGGGGTGGCATTGGGATTATTATGAAAGTTTGGTTAAGGCCTTGACATTTCTTTTTCTCTTCCATGACCCCAGATTTGGTTTAGGTGGTAACTGTTCTCATCCTATCCCAACACCAACTGGCTCCCAAGCTGGTCCCCAAAGCCACAAGATTAGCACTTTCCAGGAAAGCAGCAGGTTACCCTATCTGGCAGACTGGCCTCCTCCCCAAATGGAGGCAGATGACTCCTCCTTGAAGCAAGATAGGGCGAAGAGGACTCAATCACAGACTTTAAAAGCCAGTCTGCACTTCATTAAACATCCACGAAATGTTTCACCCATGCTATGAAGAAGGAACACGTCTCATGACACCAAGGCTAATCCTCTCCCAACAAACCTCTCCTGCAAATCCACTGGTGATCCACACTAGAACTGGTGTTTTGTCTTTGGATTACCTCCAAGTCTGGCAGCACTCCCCATCAGTCTGTCCTGCACAGAGAAGGCCCTGCAGAAGCGATCCTGCACTCCAGCCCTCTCAAGCCCTTTGACAGCAAGTTGGAGACACAAACACCTATGGCCTCAAGGACACCAAGGTAAGGAGGCATAACCTCTACCCTCTGGTTTTGGGCACTGCACAAGACAAGACCAACCACAGCAGCCTTGGCAAATAGGTGAGAAGAATGTGAGGTGTTCAAACCTACACGAAGCTCTTGCTGCAGACAGAAGCATCTTTACACACGATGCGCATCACCCCACGCTAACCACCTGCAAGATAAACTAGGGCCTTGCAGTAGAGATGACAAGCAGCAGCCTAACATTATCCTGCAAATACAGCTGTTCAGCATTGAAGAGTCTAAAGGCAAACAGAGGGGGATAAAACAGCTTTGGGAAAAGTGGCTGGAAAACAGGCTCAATGGCAAGAAACCCAACTACTCCTATGGACACTCAAGATTACCCTAAGGAGATGCCAAATCGGGTAGAGCTACAGGCCCCTCATCAGTAGAGCATTTAGCCATGCTTCGCTGCAGACGCCCTTCCACCCCTGCCTGGCAAACAAAATGGAAGCTGTAAGAAAGGCAAATCTGAGAGATTGCAGCTCTGTTCTCATGCTTTTAGCTGGAGGCAGCTCCTGGCAAAACGCTGCTGCCTCTGACTTTCCTCTCCCACCCCGAGCTCCCCCCTCCAGCGTTCCTTGCGTGGTCACCCTCTGCCATGTGCTTGGAATTTCACTGCTGCCTCCGCCTCGGAAAAATACAGATAATGATCTTGAGAACAGCAAACATTTCTCTGCGTTACTTCCTTCCTTCCTCAGGAGGTCTGCTGACACCGAGGGCTTCAGTTCTCGATACAGAGAATACAAAAAAACTAAGATCTCGCAGGTGCAAAATTGAATTTGTCTTTTTTTTTTTTTAAAAAGACTTTCAAAAGAAGTGTGGCTCTTCCTTCAGAAGGGTGCGGTCCCTTGCCTCTCCTCAGATGCCATTTATTGCTCCTTGTTGTCCTTCTTTGCGTCTTCACAGTTTTCTTCCTCCTCTTCCTCCTCCTGCACAAGGAACTCTTCGGGTGGCCATCTCAGCTCACCACTCTCCACATCACCCTCCGTAGGCTCCACCACGATGGAGGGCAGGCGGTCTTTCAGCTTACAGTAACGGTCAAAGTCTGAGGGATCAGGGAAGATCTGAAAGAGTCAAGAAACAGTCTGTGAGAAGGGTCATGTTCAAACAGTCTTAGTCAAAACCCAGCTCAAGACACTCGAGTTTTCAGCACAGACTAGTCTGGACACAGAGTAAACTACTGTGTGATGGGAAGACTCTTGAGCTTGTAAACAAGATTCTCTAAAATCTGAGTATTGGAAATAAGCACGGTCCAAGACACTTCCAAAGCACACGCTTGCTTGGACAGCACTCAGCAAACAGGCATCTGCCTTTGTGGATATTCATCCAAACGCCTCACACACGCCCCCACAGACACCCCATGCTTTTGCATTAATGTTCATGAGTCTGCACACCAAGTTATCTTGAGCAGAGAATCTGAGAACTTGTTTCCTGCTGTTGGTCAAGCTGCACATGAGAACAGGTACGTGCTCCAGGTTCTGCTGCTAGAACGAAGAAGGTGGCACATGGCAACCCAGTTTTAGACAGGTCCAGACCCTTGCAGCAAGAGCCTGCATCTGGTATCGCTCCAGGGCCGCAGCACCAGACTGAAAGAAAAGGGCAGCTGGACTTTCGGAGATCATTTTGGCTGTTTCCTGCATGCGACAGCTACCATACGCCACAAGCGAAACCTCAGCAGAAGGACACTCATCTTACGGAAGGGTTGGAGACTGGCACATCTTTCTTCAGGCAGGAGGTACCTGTGACACAGCCAGCAATTATATTCCTCATGCAAGCAATGTGGGGACCCCCTTCTCTCCAGCCCCCCAAGGTGCATGCAGAGCAGCACCTCGCCCCTTCCCTCCCACTCCTCGTTTGCCACGTGCATGCACAAGCCCATGCACTGCAGCAGCACCAGGGTCCACATCAGCTGGCAGTGTCACTGGGATGGACACTTTGATCCTACAAGGAAGAGGCAAAGGCACGGACGAGTACAGAAAAATCTGTCATTGCAGTGCAGTAATAGCAGGAGCTTTGCACGACTAAATTGCAGTGCGAACAGAAAAGGCTGCTGCTCTGCTAGGGGAACAGCTTCAAACCCCAGCTCATCCACAAAAGAACTGCTTGGTGACAAGAACCAGTTGCCCTAGTTGGTAACCAGAAGATTAAACAATTAGGGTACCCACTTCACACTACAGTTACCTTTAAGTTACCCGAAAGAAGATAATGACAACACGCATTGTTATTATTATCAACCCTCAAGGTTGTAGACCAGGTGAGGAGTCAGGCACTGTCCTTCTTGAACACCAGCTGCGTTCAAGTGAGCCGTCCAAGTGTCCTTGCAGCGAACAGCACTGCCAGCCTCAGCCAGGCACACCTTTCATGGGTGCCTCCATTGGAGAGTAAGATCTCACCTGCTTTAATCTTTGTGGTTCCAGTTACAAAAGCAGGTTCCTCATCCAGGAACCCTGAGCATAACCATGAACCGTTCTCATGCCAATCATGCAGGTACCCACCTCCCTGGGAAGCCCCAGCCCAAACCCTGAGGTGGAACATCTTATCAACTTGTTCTTCAGCCAGCAACTATTAGCTACACCACTTCCCCGTTGTCCATATTCAGTCTTCTACTGTTCAACCACCTTTCTCCCTCACATCCAAAGCTTTGTGGCAACAAAGCTACCAACCTAAGAAAGCCATCAGGTTGCTGCTTCAGGCAAAGTCAGGCAAGGTAACTGAAGGTAATGCACACCGCAGGGGCTGTCTGCACACCTCCATCTGGTCCTGGGGACAGTCATGCAGGAGCCCAGCTCCCACCACTCACATCTCGCATGCTTTTGAGGTGCACAAGAACAAGTGAGGTCTTTGAACTTGGCCATGTTGACATGGGCACTGTGGTATAAGCTACCTGTTATCAGTCACTGCTGGTACAAGTGAGACAGAAACTTTCTTAGAGCTCTGTGGCTTCTGCTTGGCCAAATAAAGGCACTTTCAGACACACTACTGGAGGTAGTCGGTGGCTCTTAAGCATCAACTTGTTATCTAAACTCAGGATAGGAAAAAAATACCCTTGACATTACATGGTTTAGAAGGTTGCAATGGAAAAAGAAGTGTGGTTCAGGAGGTTACATAAGCTGATAATGTCATGAAAATAGCCTCCTGTGCAAGAAAAATAGCAGTACAATAATTAAACTAACCTTTGGCTGCTATCATTTTAAGCACATTAGGTCAAATTGGAGCAATTTCTTTGAAAATAGCCTGCCAGATTTTTTTTTTTTCCAGAAACTAAGTAGTAGTCATTTCCTTACAAACAAATATCCCCAAAATGTGGTGCGCAGCTTTTTTAATAATAAAAACCCTAGCACAATCTTATCTCAAACAGCTGCAGGACAGGCTGAACCCAAGAAGGTCAGGATTTTTTCCACTAAGTCATGCTTTTTAATCATCGAGGCAGTATGAAGCAAGATGTTGCAACTGCACTTTCAAGGGGTGTGGACAGTCAATGGAAAAAATACACAAAGGCAGATTTCCTCGCATGTGACAGGCAGGGTGACACAGCAAGCCAAGCACAGGGACCAAAGGAAAACGGGCTTCAGATTAAGACTGTCTGCACATCTGAGGAAGCCGGGCAGAGAAGTTATCCCAGCCAAACCCTCCCTTCACTCCAAAATAAGCTGCAATGCCAGACTCGTTATAAAAACAGATAAGCAAGCACCAGCTTTCTGCTGTACCACATCAGTAGTGCCGTGCTGCATTTGTTGGCCCCATATTCCTAATCTGGTCCCAGATTTTCTAGAAAGAAAAAAAGTAAACAACTCTGAAACTTGCAGCAAAGTCCCCACTGGGAATGCAGCAGCTCACCTCTGACCTGTGAGCTCTGCACCTTTCTGCACAGCAGCCAGGACAGCTTGCCCAGCAAAACCTGCCTACGAGCCTTTCTGCTCACACCATCCAGCTCAGGCACGTGGGAGGAAGGCTTTGCATTGGCCCCACCACGCGAAAAGCACAGCAGCAGTGGGTTAAATCCCCCCCCTTGTTTCTCAGAAAGAGCCACCTTGCACACAGATGAAGAAAACGCCTATTCCTGGCTGATCTGGTCACTTGATGGGGGACAAGCGACAACCACCAACTGCTTGTGAAGGCTCCCTAAAAGCAAATTTAGCAGCAGTTCAAAGGTACCTTCCTCCCCCTCACTTGCATGATACAGCATGAGTGGCTGCAACTGCTTCTGTAGAGCACCCCCCCTTCTTTAGCTAAGCCCCAACTCCTGGCCCACGGAAAGATACATCCAACACCTTCACAGAACACACAGGACACGTATATTTCTTCTTACACTACTCAACACAGCTTCTCTCACTTGCAGCAAGACTGGTTTTCACAGGCACCTCCTGATTATGTTTTGGGCTCTGCTCCCCTCACAGACTGACCTTGACCACATATAAATTGACCGGCCTTGCAGCTGGACAGGGCAGCGAAAAGCAGAACTTGAAATGAAAGCTTAAAATTATTTTAGAAGGATCATGTTTGCCTCTGTTTCAGATGATCTAGCTCTACTATCCTCAAATAAAGTCTTGGCAACAAGAATGGAAAGTTTTCATTGCCCTGGAGAGGCTCATACCATCCCTCAGCATTCACAGAGATGGAGAAACACCAAAAGCAGGAGAGATGTCAGACAATTAAGAGGATTAGTTTAGCACTACCATAATCCAAGTGACACTTGTAAATTCAAAACAACTTCCACATGTGTACTCCATACCAACACCCATAGTTAAAATGCTTGTCTTACCTCCCAAGGGGCTGAAAACAATTTCAATCTTATTACAGGGAGACTAAGGCAAAAAGATCTTTCCAAATTAAGTTTCTCTTCATTGTGGTACTACTACACAAAGCCGAGAAGTCTTCACTGAGCCATACCACTACCAGTATTGGATACACCCCTGATGTACACATATCACTCATCTTCCCAGTACTGCCTCTTCAGCAGTATCAAGCCAACAGTCAAAATAAGTATTTAAGTTATTAAAACATTACTGCAGCTGAGAAGCACGGCAAGCTCATCTCAGGAAATATTTAAATCATCTCTCAGTGTCCCCTTTGGAGGAATTTTCCAGCTATAGGAAGCAGTGCTAATACATACATTTACTCACAGAGTAGTCATGACTCGAAACCGAGCTCCGTGCAGTGTGCACACAGCAGCCTGTGACTCAGGTTTCTGAACCATGACAACTCTGCAGTCACGGACAGATTGCCCTGTCTTGGGGGACGGTGGTAGGGAACCTTCACAACAATTTTCCATCAGAGTAACAAGGCATCAAGGAGGGAGGAAAAAACATGCACTGAGATGTTCCGTTTAGCTGCTGTCTTCAGGTCGCTTTTCAGTGGAACACTTTTTTTTTTTTTTTGCATAGCATCACTGCAGACGTGATTAGTTTTGGCTCTGTTTATCCCATATCCTGCTTCTGCCTTCATTTAAGGTTCCAGGTCCTGGAATACACATTGACTCAGCCTACTAATCTTGTCTAGTAAGCACACATCGGATGAGCTGTGTGAACAAGTTATCCTAAAATCGCTTGCTATCCCCCACAACCCTGCGGGCCAGTCTCAAGACCTTTAGCAGCAGCAAGCGCCAGCTCTAACACAGAACTTCCTCTGCATAAATCAAGGCTGCACAGACATGAACCACCTTAGAAGCAAACAGGACAATTAGAAAGGAAGCTCAGTTTTCACCCTTTGCCACCAGCCCCCAGGTCAGCAACGTGGTGATCCCCCAGTTGAGTTGGGGCTAAACTAACTGGTGACCCCCGAGTTTAGTTAGTTTAGCTTTGAGCACCACAGCTCCTTGGGAGAAGTCAGTGCTTCACTGGTGCTGGTAAAGGGGTGTTACGTTCACCAAAAACGATTTCCCCAACAAGACAGACAACCCAAGCTTTCGCTGTAGACACTGGCTGGCCCATTAAGCCTATTTACCTAAACTCAGCCAGTCTGACACGACTCACAGCTAGCTGTGGCTGTGATTAACCCAGACAGATCCCAGCGTGATGCGATCATGACTTAAAGAGCTCAAGCTCCCCATGACAACCAAACCCCAGCTGATGGCATGAGGGCAAGCTCAGCCTCCACAGGGCAATCTCCTAAAAGGGAGCCTAAGGTCCCACGGGACCAGCGAGCCAGCCGGTCTGCAGCGAGGTAGCACATTCAACTCAGGACACAGCACTCGCTCAAAATAAACCCCTTCGAGCACCGAGGTGTTTTCAGTTGTGCTCAGACCCTGCTCTGCTTCCAAGAAGCAAGGCAGGATTCAGGTCAAGGCACTGTTTTGACAACAGCTCCGCGAAATGATTAATTCCGCCTCGGTTTCAGTAACATCGTTCGTGCTGCTGCACGAGGCATCAGAGGACAAGCTGGCAGAGTGCTGATGAGGCTTTTCAGAGAACAGGTATATCTAGGGGCTGGAAAACAGCAAATGGTCAATTAGCTCTGACTGGCGGTGAAAAAGGCCCAGCCCACCGGAGATGGCCAGGCATGAAGCCCTTCATAAGCACATCTGTTTGTAGCAGAGGCATCTTGTGCCATCAGCTGCATTTCAACGAGTCGTGTTTTTTTTTTTTGTTTAGTAAGTCCCATGGGAATTATGGGACATCTATTAAAGATCCAGAAATAGCTCTTCACTGCAGGCACAAGACCCAGCATGACATCATCTCTTCAGCTGCGTCTTCTGTTTTGTCTATGCCACCCTGTTCTGAGACTCGTGCCCCAATTTCACATTCACTTCTGCTCAGGCCCTTTAAATCTCTTGGCTGAACCATCTTCAGGGGGCTCAGAAAGCAGCTTTACGTCTCAAATACAGTAATAAAAGCTGCTTTACATAGAAAGGTTTTGAAATTAGCACATCAGCTTACACGCTTTTTGCGTATTAACTGGAAAAAGGCATTTCTATGCTGTGAAAACACATTTTGCAAATGAAACTGTACGAATTACTAAGCCTACAGCAGCAACTCTGTTATCACCAATACAACTTCTGCCATCTGAGCTTTCGGATCATCGCTTAAAGAGCAGTGATGCCCAGCCCACAAAAGCCCAGGAGGTGAAGGGTGCACATCTTCAACCGATGCCTAGACAGACGGACACTCCAGAGCATGAGCAGAGGCAAGGGGGTGGAGGAGGCAGAAGGAAAGAGTCCACAAGCCAAGTTTCCTCCCTCCGTAACCAGTGAGACAGAGAGGAGCCCTCAAGTTCAGTGAACTCCACAGGATAGAGGAATCAGAGTGCTGAAGGTTATACTCAGGGTATGAATTTATTTGCTTCCTCAGTTTACTTCCAAGTAAAGGCAAAAATACTTTTGAGATAGGACAAATCTGTCTGTAGCAGATATTGATGTGCTTTATGGTTCCAAAGCTTCTGCACCATCTCCTCTGTTCCAGACAGTTTTGTGTCTGCATATGGCAGCAGAAGCAGCCCCCAGGCTCACAGAGGGCATCCTAGGGACCAACTCCGAGGCAGTCCCACCTCTACACAGCCTAAAGGAGAACATTTTGAACCTCAATTTGAGGTCATCTCTGTAGTAAAATAAATCCAAGTTCTACCACTAGAACAAGAGAAACTTTTGAAACTAGATGCTTGCCTCCCCCAGTTCTGGTCCCACTTTTTTTTTTTTTGCCACTCATAGCCAGCAATGGGCTGGTACACTCGCATCGTGAGTGCCCAACACTGCAGATGAGTGGAGGAAGATGTTGCAGCTTAGAACAAGCCTCAGTGTAGGAGCAGTCATGCTCCATTAGCCCTGTCTGGTTTTAAGTTATTGCACTACAGCTCTCAGACCAGCACACAATTTTGCACGTACCAAAGTCTCACCACCAGTGAGATGAAGCAGAAGAGTGGCAAAGTCTGAGTTAGAACAAAGAGTTCATGGTGTGACTTGCATTGGATTTGTTCTTGGCTGTTCTAACTTGAGTTTTCAGCCCTTTAAGGATGCTTTCAACTTACCTTGATTTACACTGAGACGTTCTCAGCCTAACAGCCAGAGAAGGAAGGCTGCAGCCTGCTCCACAACTCTCTTTACACTAACCTGATTTAGAGACAGACCTCATATAGCCCACACATCACCTTCCATTTCAACACCTCAATCCTTGCTGCCACCAGTTTGGCTTACATCAAAAGGTGAAGTACAAGTTCCCAGCTCTTGCAGGCATTTGAAAAAAAATAGTCATCTATGACTAGACCACTACAGAGAAGAGATGCAGAAAGTAAAAGCCCTGTATAGATATAAGTCATCAGCACTTATGACTCACGCACCTTCAGGTTCAGATGATCCAGTTCAAACTGAACAGGCCTGTTCACCACTTAGCCCAAGCAGACTTATCAAGGTCACTAACAGTTGGGGAAAAACTTCACTGAAGCAATCATCAGAACAAGCAGGGCACCTAGATTCTGCCTCTCATTGGAAAATTTGGATAGGTAAATAGAGGCATTTGACCTGGCGGGCTAAGACTCTTCCTATGGTGACCTACAAAGACAACTCAAGATCCTACACAGGCTAGTCTGATTGCTTCAGATTTAGCAACCACTTTTGTTGCTGCACACTCCCTCTATAGGAGAGGAAAAAGAGGCCATATACTTTACTCTAACTCAAGCACTGAAGCACAGCTATTTCCACACACAGGGAATACACTAAACAACTTGGACCGTCCAAGATCCGGAATCCAGATCAAAAAGCAATGTAACCCCTTCTCCTCCCCGTGGCTTCAGCTTCTGCTGGAAGCCTCAGCCACGGCCCAAAGTTCAGTTGATTTCATGCTTCAGTGCACTATTACAACCTTGTAGCTCATTTTTTTCAGACACAAATATGCAAGCATACAACAGCACACCTCATTTGCATAAACACTTAAAACAACTGCCTCTGCGCTGGTTGTACAACATCTGCAAAGGAAGAACCCTGCATCAGGATCTGCCAGGAAGAGTCACCCAACACACAGACCAGATGCGAGTCATCTGCATTTACTCAGCATTAAATCTCATCAACAAGTTTCCTGGAAAAGCAGGAAAACATGGATGTAGTAGGCTAAGAAGCAAAACTTGACTTTTTGTTAACTATAAGCTAGAAAATGAAAGGGATATTGAGACTAAAGTATCAAGGCTCAAACTAGTTTCTAAGACCACCTCTTCAGCCTACTCATTGATCTCAAGGTTAATAGCTAATTACACTAGTAAAAACTTTGAAAATGAATGCAGCTCATGCCTTCGGGGAGGTATCTCCAGGGTCATTTCAAGGCCTGTTTAGGATGTCTCTCACCTCACTATATCTTACAGAATAGCCTCTCAAATGGGCACATCACTCAAGAAAACCAAAAAACAGATAATAAAAATAAATGTAAGTGCCACATAACAACTCCCTCCTGCTCGAGGCAGATCATTTGTATGCTGTGTTACACAGACATCTCAAGAGTCCTCTGAGCTCAGCGAGTGGCAGAAGCCCTTCTTTAACCCATCTCCCACTAAGTGCCCCTGAATGCTGAATGAGCGAGGGCTCAATGACTTGAGAAACAACTAAGTCCTTCGCCAATCCAGTCTGATACTGAGTGATATTTCAGACAACCAGCTCCTGCCAAGCAAGCATTCCAGTCTGTTGACTAGTTCTCACTACAGCAAGACCTGCTATTAGGTCAGGCTGTGGAAAGGTACATTAGACCGAGTTTGCAGTCCAGCCCCGACAATTCCATAGGAGATTTACTACCTAAGCAGCCAGTGAAGCACTTACCTGATACGACAAGCCATCCTTGCGGGGGCTTAGCCCAATCTCATCCATAGCTGGGGTGTTCATCATCACTTCAGTCATTTCAGCTGATCTCAGATAATCAGAG
This sequence comes from Trogon surrucura, assembly GCA_020746105.1. Taxonomy (NCBI): domain Eukaryota; kingdom Metazoa; phylum Chordata; class Aves; order Trogoniformes; family Trogonidae; genus Trogon; species Trogon surrucura. Next base: position 109,348,773 of record CM036618.1, read on the forward strand.
CTAGAAACAGAAGACATTCAAATGATTCGAGGGGCTCCAGTGGGGGCTGAGCACGACTGAAGTAGCACCGGGAAAGAAAGGCAAACAGAAGAGGCTGCCGGCAGTCTATTTCTGGTCCCTTCCTTCCTGCCTCCCCTTGGAAGGGGGTGGAAAACGCTCCGTCCCTGCTCAGCCGGCGCTGCATCCCCTGGGAGCAACTCCCCGGCTCTCTCCCCAAGAGCACGCACGGCTCAAGAACACCCCGGGAGGCTTTAACAGCGGCGGCTCACTTCTAACTCCACTTCTTCCAGCTCTGCCCCCTAAGGGGGGAAAGTAAAAAAACACAGCAAATAGTGCAAGCGCTGTGGGGTTTTTGTTGCTATTTTCCTGTCGCTTTTTCTTTTCTTTTCTTTCCTTTTTTTTTTTTTTTTAAGCTAGTGTGCTTTAGCTCCTGCTGACTTATTTCACAACCTCAGGGACTTCCACACCAGCGGAACGCACGGAGCTAATTCCCAGCTCCGCTTTTACGGCCCTTTTAATGGCATTTCCAGCTCGAGAAAGTGAAGCGGATTCTCACAGCTCCCAGTTCCTCTATTTGCGTCTCATCCCGCTACCGCTCGCCTCTCACCGCCCGGTGTGCGCACACACCCCCCGACACCAGCCTTTCTCCCCCGCCCCGAGCTTTCGGAAAAATCACGTTTCTGGGCTTCACTGCGCTGCATCGCCTCCTCCGGCGGGGGACACACGGCCAAACACGCACGGACACCGCTTCAAACCCCCTCCACAGCCCGACGGGATAGATCCCCCGCCCCTCCTCCAGCCAGTGGCTCCGCCATGCTCCCCCCTCCCCGCCCCGCTACTCGGGAGGCGCCCACTCACCAGGGCAGGGGACACAGCACAGACATGAAGTCCCGGCGGAGGCTGCCCCGCGCCCTCGGGGATGGGGTGAGGGTGTGGGGAAGGGGGAAGTTTGGGTGGAAAGAGGGGCACCCAGGCGCTGCCCGGCCAGCAAAGCGGCTGATCGGTACCGGATGACTCCTCCCGGGACCACCCTACCCCTAAGTCGCCGCCACCGCTGCCGCCTCCGGTGTGAGGCGCGCCGCCGCCGCCGCGCCGCCTTAAATGGGACCGGGGGGGCGGGGCCTGAGCCTCGAGGCCTCGCCCCCTCCTTTGACGTCAACGTTTTCATGAATGGCTTCGGCGCACGCCGCCTTGGGGGAAGTGGGGGGCGGGAGGTGTGGTGTGAGTGTCCCCCGGCTGGCGAGGGGGAGGCGGTGGCGGTCCGGCCCGGCCGCTCACGGTTGGAAGAGGAGGGTTCGTTATGCTCCACGCCCCACTCCCGCCGCGGTGCCCGGGCCGGGGTCTCCCCTCCAGCCCCCTCAAACCCGCTCCGAGTATCACCCCGAGCGGCGTCACCCCCGGGGTGAGTTTTATCGGCGGGAGGGGGAAGCCCCCTTCGCGGTGGGGATGGTCGGGGCTAGCTAAGCCGGGCGAAGGGCTCCGGGACACGGCCACGGCCCGGGGAAGCGGCAGAGGCCGCCCCAGCCCTGCTGCTCCCACCACCTCCGGTGCCCGGCGCCTCTGGCTGGAGTAAAAGCGCGGTGAGGAGCTTCACGAGGCCGAGCTATATTTAGCAAAACAACGTGAATCAATAACGGGAAGGCGCAGGAGGGAGAAGGAGGCGAATCCATCTGCTGCCCAGGGAACCGTGGGCAGCTCTAGGTGAAGCCCATTTCCTGCCTTCCCCTCCTGCCACCAAACTGCTGGAAGGCAAAATCCCTCTTTGGGCAAAAGGCCCGCGCACCCCTAAACCCTGACCCAAGCCCCTGGGCACCCCCAGACCCTGGCCCAAGCCCTGGTTGTGTGCATCGATCCGCTGATGCTGCTCATGCAGCAGGACGAGGCTGTGCCCTGGCCAGACCCTCCAAGGCTGCTGAGACGTACTCGATGGTTTTGGGGGCTGCTCTTCCCTCTTCTTACCCAGTGAGCGGTATCTTGTCATACGCTGGCAGGTCAAGTTGAACGCAGGGCCTAGTTTTGTTCCGCCTGTTGCTCAGACTTTGCCAGCAAAGTGGACAAGTAGCACAGAGCTACAAACTTCTTGCAGCTCTCGTGCTGCACCTTCAAATGCTGAGCACGCTGCTGCTGGAGCACTTCATGCACAGGCATATGCCAATTATTTCCCCAGTGCTGAAGCACTAACGAGCACAAGTTCAGCGTTTCTGAAGGGAAGCTTTACCCTCAGCTCCACTCAGCCAGCCCCCAGACTGTATATAAATGTGTACATTCATACGTGCATGTGTTTCCTCAGACCGGATAATTTAATCTTCTTAGATTCATATTATATAATGGGAGTGGATGTGGGTGTTTTACATCAGGCTTCAGCAAGCCACTGCTTTGTGCCAGATTAAAATGAATCACAAGGAGCTGATCTAGCCCCTGCAGATGCGTGGAAATTCTGATGGGTACGGGTGAGCTCGCTACAAAGGGCTACCGGTAACCTCACTGGTAACCATCTACAGCCTTAATGGGAGGGTGGCAGCAGGGCAGACCCAGTGCACACAGCCCCCTTACCCCCGCTAAGTGTCCTGGCAACCAAGTTTGGAGCCGGGGAGAAGAATAAGAAGTCTCCAAACCACTGGGGAAACAGTTCCTGGCCACTGAGACCTACTCTCCCTGCTGCATACCCTGGGACACACACGCTTTTCCTTACTGGCTTTGCTAATTTCTGCCTTAAAAGAAGACAAAGGCGTGACTTTTTAAAAGACTTTTTTGAAGCTGAATGGCTAAAGTGCCTGATGGTACGTGCAGGAGGTGGAAGACCGCTCTGGGAAGAGAGGAGCAGGGTGCTGCTTCAGGCAGTGTTGATCCATATCATGAGTCCCCCTAAAACTAACTTTATAGCTGGCCCCAAGTGCCCTCATCTCCCACTGTATCCAACTGACATATGGGATGTGAGATGGGGCCATTCCCTGGGATGTTTCTTCAGAAACAAGCCTGCCTGTTTCCCTCAGACATACATATACTTGCTGTGGATTTCCTGGTCTTGTCTGTAAAAGATAGAAGCCAACAAAAAACTCACTTGTTCCCCGTGGAGTCCCTCTTGCACCAGGCACACTGAGCTGTCTCTCTAAATGCCCTCCTACACTTGGCAGGGCTTGAGGTCCAAGGTTTTTCCCTTCTTGGAAAATATATTCCTTTAAATACCTAATTCTTGATAGACCTGAGCCCCTGAAGGAGACCTAGGGAGAAGATGTGGGCTTGCTCTCCCCTCTGTCCACTCTCCACGGCTCTCACAGCCACCACCACCGAGAAAAAACAGCTCAGATCAACTCTTCACCCATGTCCTCTGGACATCTGCCTTGCTATCCTGGCTGGCACGGGCAGATAGTTTGGAGTTTCTGCCTAGATAACAGCCTTCTAGGGGGTGGGGGGGGACATGAACAAAAATCCCGGGGCACATATGCACTGAGGGCGCAGCTTACTTCCCAGCAACTTGGTGAGAACATCAGCCCTGGTCCTGGCCAATTCCCATCGGGAGGCCTGGGGATCGGTGCTTTTATTGCTCGCTTTGGCTCTAAGCCACCACGAGATTTATTCATGCGATTAACCATAAGCGCGTTAATAGTCCTCTTGGAAGAAAAGGCACACCTCCCGTGATTTCCATCAACTGCGCTTGGGTGCTTTGCTGGATCAGGCATGGCTTAACCCGCGCCCACCCCCCCCAAAAACGTAACGTTTTTTGGGTGAGGTGTGTACTGGGAATGCTGCATCTCTGGCCCTTCCTAAATAGGGCCACAAAGATGATCCAGGGTCTAGAGCACCTCTGCTATGAGGATAGGCTGAAAGAGCTGGGATTATTCAGTCTGGAGAAGAGAAGACTCCAGGGGGACCTTATAAGTGCCTTCCAGTACCTGAAAAGAACCTACAGGAAGGCTGGAGAGGGACTTGTTACGAGAGTGTCCAGCAATAGGACAAGGGGAAATGGATTTAAACTGAAGGAGAACAGGTTTAGATTGTATCTTAGAAGAAATTCTTCATTATGAGGGTGGCAAGGCTCTGGAATAGACTGCCCAGAGAGGTTGTGGATGCCCCCTCCCTAGAGATGTTCCAGGCCGGGTTGGCTGAGGCCTTGAGCAGCCTGGTCTAGTTAAGGGCATCTCTGCCCATGGCAGGGAGGTTGGATTAGATGATCTCTGAGGTCCCTAAGACACTCTATGATTCCCTTGGGAGAAGTCCTTGTGAAGGTATTCAGGTATCCCAGGAACAGGGGGTGTTTTATAAGCCTGGGGACGTGTTCTCCATGCAGGGGAGTTGTCCCGTAATAGCTGTGCCTCCTTCTCCTTCACTACAGAGGTAGAGCAGGAGGAGCTGAGGGTACACCTCTCCTGCAGCTGCTGCCTTAGTAAGAACAAACTTTCTCTTGTAGATAAGCCTTTATATCAATGTCCGGACTGAAACTGAGGGAGCCCCATTAACACCTGAGCTGCTGAGCTACCACCTTAGAAATTCTTATGTCAAAGCAATCAGTTTTCATTACATCCCAAAAGCTAAAAGGCCAAATTCTCACACCTCTGAGGGAAGCAAAGCAAGAGGAGTTTCCTGCCATCCATAGCTCCACAGCTGTGAAACAGTACGCGGGAGGAGAGAATAAAATGGGATCAGATCAAGAATAAAATGGGATCAGATCAGGAATAAAATGGGATAAGTTCAAAGTATTTAACTGCAGCTGAGAATGAACCACTGTGCTCTTTCTCTGCGCCAGTGACAGGAGCAAAATGCAAGCACTGCAAATTACCCTTCTTTTGCCTTTTGTTTTCAGACAGTTCTGGTAAATAGAGCCCAGCCTGCCCTGATTTCCAGTTCTTTTCACAGCTCACCTGCTCCCCAGATCCCCGTTTCACTGCTGTTGTGGTTTTTGCATCAAACACTTGGGACTACCTGGTCACCTGGGAGCGAAAGCAGCAGCACTTTGACTCTCAACTGGGGAAAACTGATTTCCAGGGCACTGAGCTGATTGAAAACAGATGAGCCTTCATGGCTTTTTTTTTTTTTCTTTTTTTTTCTTCAGTTAATTTTGTACATCTCTATGATATTTTATTTTTCAGGACAGTGTAAACAAACAGAAGACAAACAAGTGACAATAGATGTTGCAAATCTTCAGCAATCTAAGCAGGAGCAGCATGCTGGTGAAGAACAGGGCATTGGTCTCCTCACAGAAGGAACTTGTCCATATCCAGAGACAAGGAGAAATAAAACTACTGGGGGGCCATTTCCCCAGGTTTTCCCCTAACCTGCTCACAACTTAAGTGTTTTCATTGCATTTACCTTCCTTCATGCAAATATAACCCTACTGCTTGCCCAGATTTAGATCCAGCAGGGCTAACCACATGATAGCATCGCTGGCATCCCAGACCCTCCACAGCCATGCACGTTGCCACCTCCCTTTTGCCGAGGGGGTAAGTAAGGCTGCACGAGGCGACGTGACCAGCACGGGGTCACCCTTGGGGTCACCTCCATTCGGGAGCAGAGCTTGTTGGCTCTTGTCTCCCAGCCAGCGTCACGAATCCTACGGGGAAAGTTTCCTAGTGAAAAAATAAACTCTTCCCACTCGGAATTTGAAAACAAAACCATGGAAACATTTCTCTCCATCCTAATGTTTTGCAAGAAGTTATTTTAACGAATTTAAATTTGGGGCTTGATATGACCGGCTGGTGCCCTTTGAAATAGTTGAATCCAGGCCATCACCGCAACCGTATTGGAGCCAGGCCTTGAGCTCCAGCTTGCTTGACACCCCCACCAGCACTCGGACATTAAAGCCCCTCTCTCCAGACGAGAAGGCAGTGGTGGTCAGCCTGTCCCCAGTTCCTGGTACCTGCACACAGGGAAGCTGCTGTGCAGCATGCAGAAGCTTATTTTGCTCCCTCATGTTTTATGGCCCCCTTATAAGCAGTTTGCATGCCCAGGGATGCTACAGCCTGATTGAAACCACTGCCACCCGCAGCCTTCCACCTTGGTAACATCACCAGAGGCTGTCCCATAGGCCTCTGCCCAGCAAAATCTTCCTAAAAGGCAGTGACTACTACTCATACAAACTCCAGGCTGTCCCTGCATGGCCCTACCTGCACCTGACCTGGCACAAACTCTCTCCTCTCCGTGCTTGTGGTGCACGGTCTATTTATTTCCTTGGAAAAAAACCTAAGCTCTCACAGTGTCATTCTTTCCAGCTGCTTTCCATAAAGCATCACATTTCGTGGTGACTTCCAGATGGTGATTGAGAAGAAAAAGCCTCTCGAGGCACAGCCGCCCTGTCCCACACGCCTGCTCGTGAGGTGGGTTGGGAAGCAGAGGGGAAAAATGGGGTTTGTGCCCTGCGACAAGAAGCAAGAAGGATGGACATGGCTGGCAGAGCAGAAGGGTTTGATCTCACAGACCTATATGGGCTTCTGAGGGGCCAGGAATCGGATCTGCTTTTGCAACATTGCCCCCGGTTTTATTGGACACTGACCCCCGGGAAGGAAGGGGCTGTATAGAGCTGAGCCCACAGCCCTGCAGTGAGGCTGGACCAGGGTGGCTCAGCAGTTTTCCATCCAGCTCTGCAAGCCCAATTCAGCAAAGCCCTTAAGCTTGTCCTGATAATTGAGTTTGTGCTTAAGGGCTTTACTGAATTGGGGCTTTTGCTCGTGCGGTTACAGCTGCGGTAGATAACTGGGAGGAGGACAGAGGGGACAGCGATGGAAGGGAGTAAAGGAGGAGGGACACGGTCGCATCTCTGGTTCAGGAAACCTAGAATATGATTACTTGTTTTCTCCATGGTTTTCCTTGCTTTTCTTCTCCATTGCTAAAGATAGAGAAGCTTGTTGGCCTCACGTCCATCCTGGCCAGTGTTTCATCCAACACCTGGTCCTGGCCGTGCCCTCATGTAGCTTAAAGGCTTCTCGGGCACGTCTGTTCCTCAGGGTTAGTATCCATGATAAGGGCAAGGGGAAGGCGATGCCTCTAAAGCTCTTCTCTGACTTTCTGTGCAGACACAGCATAAATATCATGGAGGACAGGGAGAGGGTCAGAGGAAGGAGATATATTTTGGTCCCTGACCTCACTTTCTGTGCTGTTAAAAACTAGCAATTTAGTCGGGGTTTTTCTTGGAGCCAACAGCCAAGAGGTTGAAACAGCATCATCTTCACTCTTCCCTGGGCACCTCCTTTGCCCACTTCTCCCAACAGAAGGGCAGAGTTTCATAACCATTTTGCAATACTGTAAAATCCACGGAGCAGCAGAGAATCAGCCTCAAAACCTTGGGCATGGGGGTTTGATGGGGACCTTGCATGGTTTAGATGTCCCACTAGCACCTCCTTCAGGTTCCTGCAAAAGGAGGTGTCATCTCCATCTTTCGGCTGAACCCTGACAGCACTTGCAGGAGATCTGCTCCCAAACAGTATGGATGAGCAACAGGGTCCCACATTCATGTGAGGAGAAGATGTCCTCACTGGTCTGGAGAGGCACCAAGGGAAGCAGCATCCACAGGGAAGCTAGCAGGAGATGTGAGCTCTCAGTGCAGCTCCAGATCATGCCAATATAAAAGGACACACTAAGAACAAAGAGTATCTGAGTTTATATTCTATCAGGGGAAGTGAAATGCATTTTGGCTGGAATCAGTCTACGGAAAATACTTGCATTTAAAAAACTGAATCCTCTACTGTATCACTGCATTTCACCTTTTCTTTACGCTTAAATTTTATTTATTAGCAGGTTTGGGTTTTTTAACAGCGTCTCCCACTGGTATTTGTTTCCTTTTTTTTTTTTCTGCTGGTCAGGTGAGTAACTCCCTGAGAATAGCTGACCCCAGAGGCAACATCAGCCTTTCCCACTTTCCAGATGGTCATTTGGTAGTACCAAATGTGGGGGCCTGAGAAATGCAGAGGCATGTCCCCTGCCTAAGAGGAAGAGAGGCAACGTGTACATTTGAGCATCAAGAAAACTCCAAAATGCAGGAGCTGACCAGGGGAGTTTATTTCTTCCCTAGAATCTCGTCTCTTCTGTACTTGTTTGGCTCTGCTGCCATAATTAAAGCAATGTGGCTCTCAGCTGTGGCTGCTGCTATAATAGCACAAAGCAGCTTTTACACCACTAATACTATTTTTGCACAGAAAGAGGACTAATGTTATCAATGTCAGGCACATCTGTCCCGATATAACTGAGCCAATGCTCTGGTTTTGCTGGCTCTAAGCACAGGTAAACCATTGTGTCTCCACTGCAGGGCATGGGAGAGGCAGGACAGGTGGGTGCAAGGAAGCCCCAAGGAGTTTCCCCAGCAAGGTTAGCTTCATTAAGTAGAATTGAACGGACTGAGGAGAGAAAATCAGTACTGAAAGTTTAACGAAGTTAGGAGGATAATTACTCATCCAGCACTGAACCCCAAGCTTCATTGGTTGTTGGATAAAAGCCTTTTAAAGGCAGACTAGGAGGAGCTATGGCCAGAGTGCAGATGAGGGACAGAGGACACCTGAACCAGGATGCACTGGAAAGTCTGACTCCTCACTGGCATCCAGCTTCTCTGGGTTCATGGTGCGTTTGAGTGGATCCAGGCACTCGGGAGAGAGGGACTGTGACCACACAGGTCTTGGCAATACTTACCTTCCTGCTCCCTCCCGCATGTGCACGTGTGCAAGAGCCAGCAAGGTCCCATATGGTCATAAGCCTGTCCCATCCCAGTCTCGATGAAAGATTCTTGCTGGTGCCTATTAAATCAAACCATGGTGCTCAGCTTTGACCTTAGCTCTGACCTAAAAGGACCTACGTCTGTCAAGGAGCAAGAAGTAATCCCATAAAATCCTCAGCTTCCTACTTAAGAGCAGAGGCTAGTTATCCTTTTGCCTTCTGCCCCAAGAGCTCGCTAAGACAGGGATCGATGCAGTAATTGCTTCTTTGGAGACTCGAGGAATGAAAAGCTAAAGTAGCTCAGCTCTGCAGTCCTACGCAGCAGCAGCTCTTCCCTCCCTTTCCAAAGGCTGCAACCTGGCTCCATGGGGACAAGGGTTCCTTCTTCCGGTGAGGCATCTTAGTCCCTGCTTCAGGACCCACTGCCCAGAATAATGATGTAGCAGGATGGTTCTTCCCTCCCCTCTCCCGACCCTACTGCCATTCCCAAAGCAGCAGGGAAAGGACCCTGGCTCCAGCACCTCATGTCCCATACCGACACAGATGTGGGGTAAACCCTTCTTCCAGCAAGGCCCTCAGCGTGGGTCACTGTGGTTAGTTTTACACGGCTGTGGGTACTTCCCTTGGCAAGGAGTGACTTGATGGCTGCTGTCCTCTGGGGAAGGGATGAGCTTTACCTTAAATCTGTCAATACTGTTAAAAAAGTGTAATCAGCCAGCTCAGCCATGCCACTAAGGAAGAGAGGAATTCTCTGCTCACCTACCTCTACCTCTACCAACCTCAGCGCAGTTGCACCAGGGGAAAAGCCACTCAACCCTTTTGCCCCACTACAGGTACCGCTCCCGGCTGCTGAGGGTATCCCGGCTATGCTGTGACCCCTCTCCCACCCTGTGCCCGTGGGTGTGGGCAGCTGCCCCTGCCTGCCACTGAAACCTGGGCACATCAACTCCTGCAGAAAGAGGGGAAAAACGCCTCCGGAGCTGCACCAGCCGCACAAGCTGATGCTCGCTTCGAGCACCAGCGTCGGGTGACGCTAAAGCTGCATCTGCAGCCCTGGTGAGCAGGGAAAGGGGCTGGCTGCCGAGGTCTGCATCCATGGCTCTCTTCTCCTCCTCCTCCTCCTCGGCCGCCTGAGCTCAGCGGCGTGTGCGGGACACGCTCTCTGCCGGGAACGCGCGGCCCTGCAGCATCTCCACGCCGTTCCCACAGCCTGGCCCCGGGTGGGTGTGCGCACCCGTTTATCCTCACGTACAGGGGCGATGAGCCGCGCTGCCGCATGCGGAGCTGCTCGGCGAGAAATCCCGTGTGCCGGTTTGGCGGAGGGGACCCCCCTTCAGTAGGCAGACGGCGCCAGAGGGTTTGTGGGTGGGAAGGTGTCTTTCCAAACACAGCCTCAGCCACCACCAGCTTTGTCTTGCAGTCAGAGTGTTTCTGCAATATGGAAAACTATCACCATGGCTTCCCTCCCCCTCTCCCCCGCCCTCTTCTCCCCCCCACCAAAAAAGAGCACTCAAGAGCCAAAGAAGCAGGTTGCAAGCACAGTCACAACCGATGCTACGAGAAGTGGCACTCATCCCACAAGCAGCCTCTCAAAATGCTCTGTGAACCCCGCGCATGAGCATCGCCAACACCTCCATGATGCACAGCCACCCCAGCAGGAGGGTTTGCTGGTGAGGCCGTGCTAGCCGGGCTCCTTAGCAGTTTGACAGGTGTGGGGAAGGGTGAGGATGGCCTTCTCCTCTTGAAATGAAAGGCTATATAAGCGGACAGGAGAACTAGCAGCCACCCTTACTGGGGCAAGGTGGCAAACATCCCTGGACCTTCAGAGCATCTTGGTTAGTGTGGTGGAGGAATCATCCTGCTCACCTGGCCATGGCCTGCAGGGTCTCACCACCACGGGACATATGGGGGCCAAGCCTGCTCACAGAGGAAGCCAACAGATTTACTGGGGTATGTTGTACATGGTCAGAACCTATGGCTCAGCTGTGGTCTCTGGAAGCAAGGGATGGGATAAGGGCACAACCAGGGATCATCTTTCTCACAGCAGCACCAACGACTGCACCACCACTAAAACCACCACCTTGCTCAAAATGTGCTATTCCCTACCCTGGCCAAAATCAAGCTGGGCTTGCACGGTGGGACTGGCTGGATGAACACAGAGCTGCAGAGGAGTCAGGTGCCTATATCTGCATCTGCAAGTAAGCTCCTTGTCCTTATCGGTGTGTGGGTTGACCCAGCCTCACTAGTGCCTGTGTCTTGAGAGCTATCAGCCTCACCACCCCGAGGGTGTGCCTGGTGCAGGTCCTTGCGGAGATAACCCAGCTCTGCAGCAGCGAGTGATCCCGGCTGCCACGATATGCCCCACTACTTATCGGAGCCCTTGGATCAGGAGAGACGGGAGATGGGAAGAAGGATGGTATAACAGTGGGGCTGGCCAAGCCTTGCTGCGGGCTGCTTTGATAGAAGAGCAATCACTGGCGCTCCACCTAAAGTGTGATTTCATCCTGTGGGACCAACAAGGGGAGATCCAAGATAAACAACATCTGTGCATTCACAAATAGGAAATGGAGTTGCTTTCATGTCCTGAGCCTGTTGATTAACTGGGGTTATTGTTTGGCTTGGCGCTCACTGCTTGAAGACTTGGAAAGAAGGTAACTAAAAGGGATCGTTTGGTTACACTCCCTAAGTTTGAGTGTCTTTAAATAGTGCACGGGTTTGTGTTTTGCCTGCAGAAGACTGATGGGAAAAGGTAGCAGAAGAGTGCAGATGGCTATCAGAAAGGAACCTGTGTTTAGTCTGCTTGTGCCAGATGGGAATGGAAAGTTCGCTGCCTTGCCAAGTGTTTAAAAGAGGAAATAGGATGTGATATTCTGCCTCCCACTCCTTTCTCTCCCCTGAAATCAGCCCGCTGCTCTACTTCCATTTGTTGTAAAAAGGAAAAAAAACCTGCAGCTTGGCCCATGTAAAGCCTTGGAGATGGTTAGAGACACACCTCATCCCTTTTTCATGTGTTTATTATGCAAAGATGGATGGAACAGTGCATTTTTGTACGCAGCTGGGTCCAGCGCTGCACAGCACCTGTCCTTCAGTCTCTCATATTCATCTCTATAAGAGAAACAAAACGGCCAAGTCCCCAAACCACAGAGATCCTCTGCTGTCATCTCCTTATCTCTGGCAGGAGGAGATGAACCTCTACCACAACTTAAGGTTCATGGTAGACACCTTGGCTGACAAATCGACCTGTGAGATGGACCAAAACTTCTCACCTGGAAGTCCTGTGGTTTCCTCCGGTTAATAAATCCAGGTCTGCCCTGAGCTGCGGCTGCCTGGGGGCACCTGTGGAGGTCGTGGAGGCTGAGATCCTGCAGGTCTGAGGCTGGTTTAGGGCACTGTTTTAGAGACTCTCTGGGGTTAACCCCAACACCGCCCTGTTAGTGTAAGCGCTGCAGCAACCTCGGTGATATGGTGCATCAGAAAACTCTCAGGTTAATCTCAGAATTGTCTCATGCATGTGGATGATGTGGATCACAGAATCACAAAGCAGTTCTGGGCGGAAGGGACCTGGCCTGGGATCTCCTGTCCAGCCGCTGCTCAGAGCTGGGCTGACCAGCAAAGCTGGAGCAGGTTGCTGAGGGCTGGTCCAGCTGAGCTATGAGCACTTCCCAGTGCAGAGATCCCACCATCTCCCCAGGCATCAGTGCCATGGCCTCACCATCCCCATTGTGAACATTCTTCTTTCTCTCTAAGCAGATTTCCTTTGCTGCAACTTTCTCCTGTTGCCTCTTCCTATATGTCTCCAAAAAGAGGCCACGTTCTTACCAACCTTCCCTCGGTGGTGGATGGCAGTAGTCATATCCCCCCTTTGCTTCTTCCTCTGCAGATGAGACCAACCCACCTCCAACTAACTTAAAACAATGTCCTAATCACAACAATAATAAAAATAATTAAAGAACATTGCAACAAAACTGTTTTTGTAGAGTTAAATGAATTCTTGTGCTCCGGCCCCGTCCTGTGCTCACCCAGAAACCAAGCCGTGACCAAGCAGAGCAGTAGTGTGTGTAACAGTGCAGTCACGAGAAGAAAAGCAAGCATGACATCTTCCCATACGGTCTCCAGACCACTCCACAAACATGCCTGCCTCATTCACAAAGCCACGGGGCACTAGGTCTGGGCACGGTCCTCACCACCACAAAGGCCTCTGCGGCAGAGAGAAGCCCAGCACCTTCCTGGTTGGGGATGCTGCAGCCACCGGGCACTGACCATGAGAACATCTTCAATCTGAAAAGGACACAGCTCCTTGGAGGGGAGATGGAGCAGCCCGCTGCAAGGTGGAGGGCTGAGTGTGGTGGACAAGGTGTGGGCAGGAGGGAGGGCAGGAGGCTGGAACTGCTCGGTTCCCAGCCTGCCCCTGCCCTGCGTGGGAAGCCACCAGGCAGCTGCTGGGCTCCAAGGAACAGGAGATTTAATGAGCGGTTTTGGGAACGCTCTCAGCTTTCCTGCAAAGGTCTTTGCTGTCTCTGGCACTAATTAATAAATGTTTCCGAAGTTGCTGTCTGTGTGAAACAAGGCCCTTCATTGCAGCCACGTTGTTGTGGGGAGCAGGGTGATACTCGGCCCGTGTCTGCTCTGCCCGAGGGGGAAGGGTGGATGTTATTCCAATCTTTCTCTCATGGGGAAAGAAAGCATAAGGTCTCCCTCTCACCCTGGAGGAAAGTGCTGTTGCTTGCCTTGCCAGGGAAGGAGTGCCCTGCCTCTGCTCTGGGAGGGTGCAAGGCTCCCTGGCGAGGGATGCAAGGGAAATAAGCCTGCCCAGGACATGTGTGATGACCTGCTCCAGACAGGCACAAAATCCAGATGGAGACTGGCGAGACCAGTTTAGTAGAAACAGGATCCCAGGAGAGGGGGAGAGACGAGCACGAGCTGGCCTGGTGGCTGGGACCTGACTGGCAAGAAATGAGAGCCATGGAGTTAGGAGAGGGCTGGGTTCACATGGGGACAGTTGGTCTGAAACACCAGCGTGCTTTTTCCCCACTGGGCGTGGGGAGAGATGCCTGGGTAGCGCTGGTCTTTTTTTGCAAAAAGTGCTGTAGGGAATTTCCATCCAAATGCCATCCTGACCCCCCTGTCAGGAGGCAGGCTGTACCCCTAAGTCTGTGAAGGAGCCAGCCAGGTTCCTGTCTCTTCTCCCTTTCCAGTCAGGGAGCAGCGCTGAGCTGCGGTCGGAGTGGTGTAAAGCCCTGGTGCTGTGCAAGAGCCAATTTTTCTAAGCAAGGGTCTCCAGATCACAGCCACCTCAAAGCTGCTGAATGGTCTCATCCCTGCCCAGTAATGGGTAGCCCAGCACGGTCTCACTCCCTAGCCACACACCTTGCTCTCAGGTACGGAAAGATAAAATCCTTCCAGTTGCTCTGAGCTCCTGAAAGGTCAAGTCCTGGTTAAGGAGAGCTCACGACAAGTTACAAAAACAGAGAGCAGCGGCAGCTGAGTGGGGTGCATCTGGGCACGACTGGGGGGCCGAGCGCATCCCCGCTGCAGGGCTGCTGCTGGCTGCACTTATCCGGGGAGGGATTTAGCCCTAAGAGTCTTAGTGACGCATCTTGGGAGACTTAGGCTGAGCCTGGCTTGCAGAGACGTGACCCGTGCTGCATTTCCTGTGGTCACCTGCCAGTGGGCATTATGTGAGCTGTCACCCGCTCCCTGGCACAACACGTGAGTGCGGTGGCACAGGGGCTTGGAAGGCAGGAGTGGGGGAGGGAACAAGCCCAACCCCTTTACTGGGTCCAGAATTGCACCTGAACCAAGGCTGCTGAGACAGGATGTGGGACCTGTCCTGCAGGACAAAAAATGCTATTTACAGGCAGCAGGGAACCAGCAACCAGTTTGCTGTTGCTTTAACTGGAAAGAAGACTTGGCTCAGGGATGCCACATCTCTCAGTCATCAACAGTAGAATCCACCCTGCTGCCTTGAGGGGGGTCAGCATTTAGCACGGGGGAGAGCCAGGACTGCAGTTGCTGAGTGCTGGCTCCTCTTTGACCCACACTTGCAAGAATTACAGTATGAGTCACTGAAAACAAAGCAGCAAGGACCAAGGCATGATTTAATGGCATTAATGATAATCCCACCCATAGGTGTATTTTTATAGCTGGGAAAAATGAGAGAAGGAAAGTAAATGTCTTACTTTGCCTTGCAGAAAGGCAGCCCCAGGGTCAGCACCAGCACTGGGGGGAAGGAGCTACAGAGAGCACCCAGGTGGTTTTTTTGCTACAAGGACTGGCAAGTACAGAGTCCATCCACCCTGAGAACTGACCTGACCTTCATCACCACGTTCAGCTGAGATGAAAGTTGAAATAAGGCCGACTATAATCCCCAAGAAACCAGGCCACTCTCAGGACTCACGACAGTCAGGTCCCATTAAAAAACATCTGCCAGTCTGATGTCCTGAGGGTTTCATTATCTTGCTTAGCTAGAAGTCATCTGCGAGGACTGACCTCCTGCAGACTTTGGAAGGAGATGGAAAGCGTCTCCACAGGGCAGTTTCAGGTGCAGCAATGTTAATTTTTTCCAAAATTCTCAGCCACGAAAGCCAATGAGATGGTGACTTTGGCAGGTGGCGTACTTGGCTTCCTCCCTGAAAGACATGGTAACTTAGGAAGGGAAATCTGACAGTCTTGGAAGTGAAAACTGAAGTGCTTGAAGTACTTGGTACAAGACAAGGCACATCTAATAAGCAGCAAAGAGGACACCATGGAAATGCCTGCCTTCTTTGCTTCTTTCTTTGGCATCTGTTTGTCTTTCGACTACTGCAAAGTCTACGAGCCATAATTAGGAACGACCTCATTGCAAGAGTTCCCAGATCTAATTGAGCTCTCTTGAAACTAAACCGCTTGGAACAACCTTTTGCAAGGACAAAACATCATGTACTCTCCTTCGGTACAAGCCAAGAATATGCTGTCCTGGGGCCCAGTGAATCCTGCTGTGGCACACAAGTGATAGGTAGCAGCTCAGAGACTGGCTCCTTGCTCCAGCGGGCAAAGAGTTAAGTGGCTTGAACCCAATTCCATCGAAATCTATTGGAATTTTAAGATCCTCTGAGCAGGAGTCCTGGAATGAAGGGTCTGTCTGCAGGGGATATAGTTAGTGGAGAGGAACCAGAGCAGGCTGTTAAGAAGAGGTTTTCATTTCCTACACATCTGGCTTTCAAAAGGTAGTGAGATCCCTGGCCCAGTCCTCAGCTGAAATACATCTCATGGGACCTTTATTTTCTGTTTTTCAACCAACAAGACACACTAACTGCCCTGCCAGAAGAAAAGGCTTACATTACAGTGGTGGAAGCATGCAAGGACAGATTCAGGCCTTGGCTCATATTTTGGACCTCTTGCTCCTCCTTTCTCATGAACAGCTAGACCTGGGTGGCAGCTGAGGATTTCCTAGTGTATTTTTGGAAGAGAACTCTCTTAGCTGTCTAGAAATCATCCATTTGCCTTTCTGCCTGTCTGGGGCAAGAGCACATGATGCCAAAGTCACGAGCTGACCCTGCGTGACATTCAGGCATCTCTGGCTAATATAGGAATCGAGCTTGGGAGCATGGTGGGACCAATCATTTCTCCACTAAGAAAAGGTTGGTTTGGACTAAAGAAGAATGTTTGTAAATGTCATCCTAAGTCAGCAGACACCTACAGCAACGCTGCAGACAGCAGGGTGAAAACTGAGTACAACGAAGCCCTCCTGGCTGGCTTCAGACAGCATCTTTTGGGGAAGATTTTTCGTTTTGCTGAGAAAACTGAGCCGCCAAAAACGTTGACTTCCAGCTGATCTAAAGTGAACCCAGTTGACCTCCCTGGTCTGATTTATTATTTGTACAGTTTTAATAACAGGCCATCAAGGAAAAGCCTTGGACTGTGGGTGAGCTGTGTTGGGAACCTCCTGGAGATGGGAAAGCTGTAGCAGCCTGACCTGCAGTGGCCACAGCACCAGAGGCTCAGTGGAGGCCCCTGAGGCTCAACCGAGGTGCTGGCTCATCCCGCTGCCCAAGCCACACGTGTTGCAGCTGGGTGGCACCCCTCATGGCTTACGGGTGCTGCCCAGAGTGTCCACATTACCAAAAAAATCCCAGCTGCAGCAGACTTTACAAGAAAGAGCAAAGCCAGCCTGGAGCATTTGGAGTAGGGGTGGAAAGAAGAAAGACTCACAGCATTGTTTTACTCTTAAATTTACTTTAAAATGGTGATATGTTTCTAAAATACAAAAGGCCGTCATGTAGAACTGGGCAAACCAACATGATAATGTAGCAGAAACTCATCTGCCGTTTTTTATGCTCTCCTGTCCTCCATTCTCAGCAGACAAAGCCCAGTGCCAGACAGCTAGCCTCATGTTCAAAGAGGTCAGGCTTTGCAAGAGCAAAAGGATTTGGTAGAAGCTGCGGTTGCAGAGCAACATCGTATGGCAGCACTGATTCTTTCGGGAATGGGGAAGGAGGGATGCTATTAAATAACGACCTTTATGCCTCTAATCCTCATTTTCACTCCTCAGCCCCATCCCTACCAGCAAATTTACTGGCCATCGCCCACCCAGGTGGCACAACAGTGATCAAGGAAGGCACAAGAGCCCACAAACTATAAGACTGGCAGGAAGAACAGCAGCAGGTGTGTCTAAACCCAAAACTGGCTTTACCCAAAGGCCGGAGGTTTCAGCTGTTTCTTGAAACGAGCAGACCTTGGTAATGAGTTGTGCCTCCTCTCCCCTGCCATGCTTGGGCCGGAAAAATGAGTCCAGTTGGTTTGCATTTTGCAGGCAGGGCGAGTGACCTGTCAGGGTTTGGGGTTTGTGGCGATTTCTGCCCCACCGCGCTGCCCAGTTTTCCACTGTCGAGTAAAGGGGAAGAGCCTCTGCCATTGTGGTTCCTGACAGCAGAGGGGGTTATCGCGCTGTTTTTCCTCCGCCTCCCGTTGCAGAGCCCGGCTCGGCCGCCTGCGGAGCGCGGTGAGGGAGCTCAGCCCGGCCCCAGGGGGGCTCCCCGGCACCCCCGGGGCTGTGGGGGTGTTCGGCGTCCTGTTGCTGTGTGTACCCACGAGAGAGAGCGGAACCACCCGCAAGGTGGATGAAAGGGAAGGTCTGCAGGGGATTTTTTGCCCCCTCGTCGTCTCCAAGGGGCTTGGGTGGGAGAGGGGGGTCTGGCCCGGCAGCCGTCGGGGGAGATGCAGCACCAGCCTCTCTGCAGCTCCGAAGCTGCTCTCGCTCCGGGACAGAGCAAAGAGCCTACGGTGGGCAAAACTCGGGAGCACACCTCTTACCTGAAAGATGTTCCCTTGCTGTGGGGTGGGAAGACAGGCTGAGAGAGTTGGGGTTGTTCAGGCTGGAGAAGAGAAGGCTCTGGGGAGAGCTTGTAGCCTTCCAGTACCTGAAGGGGGCTACAGGAAAGGTGGGGAAAGACTGCTTACAAGGGCAAGTAGCAATGGGACAAGGGGCAGCACTTTCAAACTAGAGCAGGATAGGCTCAGGTTATACGTTAGGAAGAAATTCTTTACTATGAGGGTGGTGAAACACAGGAACAGGTTGCCCAGAGAGGTGGTGGAGGCCCCATCCCTGGAGACATTCAAGGTGAGGCTTGATGGGGCTCTGAGCAACATGATCACTGCAGGGGGGTTGGACTATATGACTTTTGAAGGTCCCCTCCAACCCAACGCATTCCCCCTCCCCTCCCCTCCCCTCCTCTCCATTCATTCTCACCACAGAACTGTAAGTCCATGGCTCTGTGGGACCCTGGGCTGCAACCAAAGCCAAGCTGGCCCATCACTGGCCAGAGAAAAACACAGCATGTGGATTTCACTCTGAGCAAGTGCTGGAGCAGGACAGTGGGACACAGCCCCTCTGTGCTGCTGTGCTGTGCAGCCTGCCCAGCCGGCCCAGTCATGTAACTGGTCCCCATGAAATGGTGAATTTAATGGTAAAAGGAGACCATGCAGGGTAACAGTACACCTTTTATAAACTGCTTTAGCTCCTGGGGATGAAAGGTATTCTATGAAGCTAAAATATTAAAACTACTCTGGATTATTCATTAAGCATCAATTATCATCATCCCATCTACTGTCAGATGCTTCAACGTTGCTCTTCTGCTCAAGGAGGAAACATATTTTTAGGCTGGTTTTTGAAGGAAGTTCTTGGGGGTCAGTCATGCAGTCTGCTTGTCTTGTCTGTCCTCCCCAATTTGAGAACCTCCTGGTTCATTTTAGCCAAAGTTTACAGAGGCTGGAAATCTCCAAAACATTATGTTCCTGCCAGTTAATTCACAAAGGGGATGATGGGAAAGCCCCCAGACCCAGCTAATGGTGTGGGTGCAAGAAGAGCAGGCACCTGGTGGAGTGGGCATGGACATTCTTGGCTGCAGGAGAAGCTTCAAGCTGGGTGGTATCACCACCAGCACTGGAGAGCTCAGCTGTGGGACACAACCCCACAGGAGACTGAGCTTTCCTAATTCTGCTGCCCACTGAAATAGTTTACTTAAATACCCATTAGATATGACTTAGCTATTTATTACATATTCTTTTTACTACTTCTGCCCCTCCCCGTTTGTACCTTTATAGCGTTACAAAGCTGGAACAAGTTTTGGTTTAACAATAAATCCAGCCTCATCCGCAAAACAGGATGTTCCAAAATAAGATCTAATTTTCCTTTGCAAGAACCTAAGGCAAAAGTAAATTGATATCCAGTCTAAAGGCAAACACAAACAAGGACTTATTAGTTATCACTAAAACACCTTAAAAAGGCTCTAGAGCCCTAAAAGCAGAAGTTTGATGCTGTATAAAATAATTATGTTTCTGAGATCTATTATTTCAATAATTTAAACAGCATCTATGAAAAATAAATGTAAGATATTAATAAGTTAAATTAAATTAAAGCCACTGAAAGCCAATTATCTTGTAAAAGATCTCTGCTGGCTAAACTAATGAGATGTAGAAAGATTAATTTAGATCCCCATTTTAGGAGGCGATTATAAACTGCTATAATGCCACATCCAGTTACTAGGTTGTTATTGAAACTTGTGAAATACATTTGGAAGGTCGTTTAAATATTCAGAATGAAGCAGAAATTAGAAAGGAGTTAGAAATAATTAAACATCAGCTGTCTTGTCACATTGCAGCTTTAATCCTACTACATCTTCTAGTTTACAAAGCTTTAGGTGTCTTTCAAAGTGTTGATCTGTGGGGATGGTGGGGTTTACGAGCAAGGATTTATGTGCTTTAATAATTGCAGAACTTCAAATCTTTCTCTTTGTTTCACTTATTTGGGGAATTGGTTTCTTCGTAGGATTATTGGTCTTTCTGCCAGCACTGCCTGATGGATTTCTTGGGCCTTAGGGCAGGTCAGGCCATCACCCACAGTCACACTGAGCTCCCAAAGACCCATTGCTCTCCTTGCAGCTCCTGATGAAAGTGCTGATGAGCATCAATTGTGATCTTTTTGGTCAGGGCAAAACACAAAGTCTTCATTCCTCTGTTCCTATGGCTGCTGTCGCAAAGCACAGGGCTCTTGGGGGAAACAGAAGGATGATGGTGGTGCAATGCATGCCTATAGCTCATGAAAAAAGGTCTTGCCGCTGCCAGAGGTTGTCCATGGAGATTCACCAGCCTTGCTTTGGTCGGAACTTGCCTTGAAGGGGCTTCATGTGTGCTCTAGAGCTGCAACAGAAAACAAGCAACTCAGGTCCCTCACCCATCTGCGCTCAGGTTTTGCTGTGTCTCATCCAAAGAGTTCCAGAAGGCTTCCAGCAGCATGGCTTGGCTGCTGGAGCCGCCATGGGCATAGCAATCAGCCCTTGAGCTGAGAAGAAAAATGCAGCATGGGGGTGCAGGCAGGGGAGGGCAGCAGGGCCTTGAAAACCACCAGTACAGGGTGATATCAGCAGCCTTGGAGCAATGAAATACTCCCCCGTGGGCAGTCACTGCATCAACAGAGGAACGGGACCTTGGGGCTGAGAACCACCACACGCAGGCAGCAAGAAGGGTGAGGAGCAGCTCTGCCTGGAGGCTCCGTGCAGATGTACCCAACACTGGGGACCAAGGACTGAGGAGCACAGCCAGAGAGCCTTAGAAGCGGGTGGAAACAGCCCTGGGTGGACTCTAGCAGAGGAGGAGGAGGAGGCAGCAGAAACCCCAGTACCACCATCAGCATCCTGGAGAGGTAGATGGAGGGGTCCCACCATCAGCATCGCGCTGCTTGGAGGTGAAAGATTCTGGGGGGTCGTGACGCCTGCAGCCCTCCCCAGGCTGCGGAGGGGTGAGCATAACCAGGGGAAGGGACAGCAGCTAAGGGAGGGGCTGGCTTTGATACTGATAAGGGATTTCTTTTTCCTTTTATCCCCTTTCTCTCTAGTATTCTAGGCAATATTGTCTAGCGTTTTAAGTGGATTGATTAGCACTCTTTCATCAGACTTAAATCTTTTAAATAGTCGAACAGCAGATTCTCCTGTGTAAGGTTTCTTTCCCGAGCCCACATAAAGGCATGAGCTGTGGTGCATTGAACTAGTGGAGAAGGCAGCAGTCCTCCTGGGACCCCTTATGGCATTTTTGTGAGCAGTCCTTCTGGGAGAGCCTTTTTTGGGTACCATCCTGGGGCAGTCAGGCAACCAGCAACAAACTTACCCTGTGTGTGGGCATATCCTCAGCAAGTGCCTTGCTTAAGGTGTAGTACCGGGTTCTAGGGGGCAACATAGACACCCCTTTAAAGACTTGTTGAAAATCTTGAAGTGGGAAATCCATCAGGAGAGAAAGCCAGCTGCCTTCTTCCAAGGAGGAAAGATGCTCAAAGGATGCCTCTAAACATCCCCAGACAGGGGAACAAAAGCCCTCTGCCTTGTCTGTGAGAAGAGCTAAATTAGAAGTCCCTGCTTGGGGGATTCCTTGGTTAAGAACGCCTTCTGGAGGGAAGAAGCACACTAGAAAAACAACAGAAGAGCAGCCCAAACTTGAGTGAGCCTCTGCTATCTTCTGTCAGCATGCTTGAATTGTAATTTGGAAGCAGCCCTTTCTGTAAAGTCTGAAACGCCTTCAGGGGAGCCAAAAAGATGTCAGAGCTGGCAAATTGGGTTATGCAGTGGGGACCAAACCCCTGGGGTCCGAACTCTTGCAGAAGTATCCAGCAGGCAGACTTAGAGTTTGCCAAATTAAAAGAGACGGCTAAGTCTAAACTCTTCTCCCGAAAATCCTTAAAGTGTGCAGGAGCGTGGGCTGTGTGGTTAGTGGCCAAAAGTTTAGTTGAAGAAAAACAGGCAGCCCAGGTAGAAATTCAGAACCTGAGGGAGGAAAACAACAAACTGAAAGCAGAAATAAAGGCTCAGCAACTTAAACTAGAGGAGGGTAAAACTCGAGAAGTTGCAGTTGTGGAACAAATGCGAAGCGTTCTGCAGTATCAAGAGGTGTGTGAACAAAAAAAGGCCATTTCAAACGAAAATCAGGTACTGAAGGAAAAACTTGCTGTCAGTACAAAAGCTGTAGAGGAGGTGCAGGGGGCAATCCAAGTATTAGTGCAAAAAATAGAGACCCTAAAGGAGAAGGGCACAGACCACCGAGCCTGCGAGGACAAGGTGGAAAAGTTAAAAGCAGCATTAGAGGCGAAACACAGCACAGTCCCAGCCCTTATGAAAACACCCTGCCAAGGAGATGCTGAGTGCTGGGATGGGAATAGGTGGTTTAATCCAGATGGCTGCCCCTCTGTAGAGGAGTTTAAGCCTGGGAGCCCACACTCAGTAGTTTTTGAGATGCCGGAAAGGATTAAAGCAAACCCTGTTTCGCTTAGCAGTGCTGAGGTGGCTGTGGAAAGGGAAGGTGAAGGAGCAGAGTGGGGAAGCAGGGGAAAAGTGCAGTCACAGGAAGATGGGGCTATCAGAGGGGAAAAAACCACCACTGACCCAGTTCCACTCCAGTTCAAACCAGTGAGCGTCCCGCGAAGGCGCAAGCAGTGGGTAGGGAATGCCTGGGCAAGGGAGAATGAAGGGGGCTCCTGGAGAGGAAGGAGCAGCAGAGGAAGGGAAAACCCCAGTGAGAAGAGGGACTCAGAGGTGTCGCAGACCCCTGCCTCCCCCAGTGCAACCCCTCAGATACCCTTCTTGGGGAAAGGGAGGAAGGGAAGGTGGCAGGGCAAGAGGGAGTGGCAGCACGGCGCAGCTACCCGAGTCGTGGGGCAAAATGCTGTAGCCAGGAGGGAGTTGAGCACAATGCGAGTGGACATATGGAGGCAGCTTCGGAAGCACGGGGAGGATATGTCCCGCTGGGATAACGCACCCACCAGGGTTTTGCTGGATCGCCTGCTGGAGATCAATGGGAGAATAGAGGGAAGTGGGCCTGGAGCTCCTGCCCTCCCAGTCATAGTCTAAAGCAGCTGGGCCCTGCCTTCCCCAGGCTCCTGGTCAGACCAGAATAGGACCACTGGGGAAGGCTCCTGTGCTGGGAGCACTGGGAGATCAGGAGCAGAGCCCTTGAAGCACCTCCTGTGTCACATATGAAGCTAGGCAGGCTGTGGCTGATGTAAATTAAGAAAGCTCCTGTGATGGAGAAAACACAGGAGAAGTGAAGCATTAGGGGGTTGGTTGGTTGGTTTGTTTGCTTATTTTCACAAGAGAAAAAAAAATAGGGAGAAGTTGACTTTTCCAGCAAGAACAGCTGGGGCGGCGGTAAAGAGAGGCTGCTCCAGCTCTGCCTGAGCTGCCCTGGTGCCTCATTTTGCTGCAAGGATTCCAGTCAGGGATACCACATGCTGCTCAGGTTATGCCAGCAGAATTTGCTTTGGGGAAAAAAAAAACAAACCCAGAAGTTTTTAAGGACTGATAAAACATTGGACTGTGTACAGGCTGTGATACCAACTGGGCTGCAAATGTAAGACTGAGAACGAGCTATAGGTGTGAAGGTCAGTGCAAGGAAGGTTATAGGAGGCCCAAGAACGGTATAAAGTCCTAGAGTGAAGCAGGGAGAAAATAATAGCATCTTCTTTCTGGCTCTTCTGCAGGCTATCCATAAGGGTTTGGGCTTTAAAAAAATAGCAAAAAGCACCGGTTTCAAAAATAACACCTGCCTGTGAAGCACTAAACAGTAAAATAATCCCTGAGGTAAAGCAGCAAAATCAAGAGGTACAAGCAGAGCAAATTCAAAAGATACCAACATAAATGAAGCATTTCACACTTAGCATTAGCATTGTTAATCTCAGTAATGTGTTTTCACATAAGCACGTGGGAGTATGTGCAGGAAAGAAATTTGGGAGTGGTATCAAAAAATGGAAAAAAGATTGAGACAGAGGAATGCTAACTATGTGGTATCAATACGTAAAAAGTTAGAAGCTGGAAAAATGGCAGATAATGTATGTGTATATAAAAGTTTGAGGGGAGGGTAATTAATGATAAAATACTTAAATTGGTTTGGGACAGTGTTCACTCTGAAAGCAAAAATTTAAACCTGTAATGCATGATTCTAGCTGATGCATTAACACCAACTTTTTTTTCCTAGAGTTAAGAAAAGGTAAAATAATAAAAGTAATTTTAAAAGACCAATCATGGTAAAGAATATGCATTAATGTAACAGATTTCAAATTAAAATATGAAGTTGTTCTGTTACAGAGAAAAACCAACAGAACCAACAGAAAACAAATACAATGGAGGATCAGTGAACATCTGTTTAAGAATATCAGCTAATAAATTGTATAAAAATATGCAAAGATGCAGTCTATTAGATCCTTAATATCATCAAAAAGTCCTCTGGATGTAAATTATCTACTTTGCTGAGCTAAGACAACTATGAATAACAATTTATGCTATTTTTGTTTTCCATAGGTAGCACAGAAGAATAAGTAGCATTTCCAAATTATGGATATAATTGTATGTTGTTTAGCATTTTCTTTCTTGCTTTTATTTTGCTCTATTATAATATATGCATAGATGAAGGGAAAATATAATCTTTTTTTTCTACATCAGTTGCTGAAGTTCAAACAAGAGAAAAGTATAAACAAACTGTGGTGACAAGGAAAAAAAAACCTGATCCAATTTAAAAGGGTCACCATCTGCAGACAAGAGAAACCCTGTTTCCCTTGATAAGGATGGACATACCTCCTTTTACTGATAGCAATCATGATTAATAGTTCACCAGCATAAGATGCAATGCCTGTATGTATAACAGAAAAATGTAGCTGTGACTTTGTGTATCTGCAAAACACAGTATGAGCACTATGAGACAATAAGATGAACAAATTAAGTGTAGAAATTTTTAATAGGGTAAGTTATGTTTTAAAGATACATCGTATTAGTATTAGTGTAGCTTTGCAATACTAGGACAACTGCATAATGTGGTTTCAAGCATAATTTAGAGCACCTATGTATAAATTGATGATGCTGGGATAGAAAACAAAAGGTCCCCAGTGATGGGGATATCAAAACACTACATACATGTATGATATGTAATCATGTGTTGGTCTGATGAAAAAAATTTATTTTGCTGTGGAAGAGAGGATGATGGTGATTTTAGAAACTTACAGCAGGAGGCTTTCCGAGATGAGAGTTTTACGCCAGCAATGACGGGCAGCCCACCAAGGCAGAGTGCTCCCAGCTGCCTCTCTGGAAGGACACCGGCAAGAGGGAGGCACTTACACGTGCAAATCGCACACAAAAAGATAATCAGTTCTCAGTCAGTTGAGAGCAGAGTTTAGCAGATGTGAATATGAAACATATCCTTTGGATTCTACCGGGTCTGTGAGCACTAATGTGGGATCCACTGTGTTTGTGTGTATACCCAGCATCCAGAAATCACCTCTGCCTGTCGAGGTTGTCTGCTAATACATATGCATGCCATGTAACTTTAATTTAAGGGTACAATCCTAATTATACAATGCTTTTAGAAGTGACACTAAAATTACCAGAAATGTTTTTACTGTGCACTAAACAAAGCCTAGCAACACCTGGTTTAGATTTTGAGCAGTGGTTGTGGGTAACAGAACATCTACTTGTAACATTTGTAGTCTCACACACAGTTAAAACAAGCCACCAAAGCAAGGTCTGCAGTATGTGACAAGAGTGAGCAAGTTGCTCTTACTGCAAGAGCAATAAAAGCTGTCAACCATCATTCTTGGTGTAAATCCCTCCTCAGTGGGACTCAGATAAGCTACTGGCATTATTAACTAGGCCATACAGCCTAGAAGTATAATGCTGGGTATTGTAAGAGTTAAATTATTCTGGCTATAAAATCAAATATCAAATAAAACAAGTGGTGGCTGTGCACTCAAACCAAGACCTACGGGCCACCCTCAGACCCACACGAGGCAAGACCAGATAGGAAAGAGCAAATGCCTCTGAGAAGATCGATTGCTCGGTCCTGTTGAGGAGCCTTGAGCCACAGGAGGGTTTGCAATGTCCTTACTGGACTCGTGTGTGACAGCTCATGTCCACAGACTATCAGAAGGGGGTCTGTATGCCTATAGCCCATGGAATGTGGTCATGCCACTGCCAGAAACAGGCCACGGGCTGTGTACTAATACTGCAGAACCTAATACAGAGGTTTGTGAACGTTGCTTTCATTGAGACTTGCCTTGCAACGAGCTTCATGTGAACTCTGTGGCTGTAACAGCAACTGTCTAACGACTCCTCGGTGGCTCTCGTCGATGTGCACACTCGGGTTTTGCTTTGCCTGGTCCAAGGGATGCCAAAAGGCCTCCAGCTGCACAGTCGAACTGTATTTGTACAGCACATTTGTGCAGCAGGAGCAGCCATGGGCACAGCAGAAAGCCCCTGAGCCAAGAGGAAAAATGCAGCACGGCCTTAGAAACCTTCAGCACGGGGCGATACTGGCAGCCGTGGAGTGATGAAATACTCCCCCAAGGGTGACCCCTGCATCAACAGAGGAACATGACCTTGGGGCTGAGAACCACAGATTGCGGGCAGCAAGGAGAGTGAGGAGCAGCTCTGCAAGGTGTGCACAGCTCTGCCTGGAGGATCAGCACAGATGTGCCTGGCTCTGGAGATCCAGGACTGAGGAGCACGGTGGGAGAGCCTTAGAAAGGTGTGGAAACAGCCCTGGGTGGACTCTAGAAGAGAAGGCGGCAGAAACCCCACTACCACCACCCCAGTGGGGCAGACAGAGGGGCCCCACCATCAGCATCGCACTTCTGGGGTTGAAGGACAGGGTGGGTCTACGATACTTACAGCCCTCCTCACCTGCTCCTGTGGGACAACCAGTATCTCTGAATCCAGTGCCCAAGCAGGGGAGTTATGAGCATAACCTGGGGAAAGCTGCAGCACTAAAGTGTTTTGTGTGTATTTGTGACACTGGTATGTTAAGGTTTGTTTTTTTTTTTTCTTTTATCGATTTTCTCTCTAGTACTCTAGATAATACAGTTTATCATTGTTAGCGCAGTTGTAAGTGGGTTGATGAGGACTCTCTGAGCACATTGTTGACGCTTTTAAGTAGACTAGCAATAAATTTTATGTCTTCTCATACAAGTTGTGTTTCTTCAGCCAACGTGAATGTCACAAGTTGTGGCAAAAACCCACCCCAACTTCCATGAGGGCACTATTTTCTAAGCTGGAATAATGATGGAGAGAAAGATGAGCATCCAATGGTAACCTCAGAAAATGGAGCCTGGTCAAGCGTCACCATTCACTGTCTTTCTGGGCTACAGCTTCCAGCTCAGGCCTTTTTAGCCTTTCCCTGCAGTGCTGCCACTCCCTCAACGTTCGATTAAATGAGCCTTCTCCTCACAGGACAAGTAAATCAGTGAAGTGCCCAATTTCCAAAGCACAGTTTCACAGGTGTTCAAAAACAGTGGGCACAAGCCCCATCTCCAACACCAACAGCCCCACTAGAGAGCATCATTATCTTGGGTATTCTAAGATGTAGACTGCATTGTTCAAACACTGCGCAAGCTGCTGGCTCCTCCATTCCATTAGAGGGTAAGTGGACTACAAATCTGGGTCAGGTCAGAACAGCAGCTGTTTATTTACAAGAGAAGACTGAGCAGCAGAGAAGGAGGTTCTGGTGATGTGAACACCATGCCTGCAGAGTGCATGGAGGTTTTACATTCTCTCAGAGGTGCTGTGCAGAAGACAGATAACGGGGTGCGAGCTGTACACATCTGTTACATGCACGAGGCTATAGAACTGCTCACGGCCAGTCTGGATTCAGCTGCAGTGCAGGAACTAGTTTATCACCAAGGCTACACAGTGATTTACTGCTTCAGGAAACAGGGTGAAGGTTCAAACAAGAGACCGACTTACACATTAGCATTTCTACTTCCACAGCCCTCCAAACGTAGCTGCTATGTGCAGGGAGGCTGCCCATTATAGGGGAACAGGGAGCTGCTATTAGCTACGATGGTGGGGGGAGCAGACATTCCACCCCAGGCTTATTTCATCAAGATGATGGGTGATGCAGACTTCACGCGGTGAGACTCAGCTGCTACATCACATACCCAATACTCATGTGCATAAGTATCTTCTAACAAAATTCCTGACTTCCCACTGTGAGCAAATTCAGTCCCTCCTGCTGGTACCACCAGCTCTTGGAAGAGTCACCCCGGGTGCTGGAGCATTGCGTAGTGCAGCCAGCACAGCCAAGCACTAACAGCCATGCTCAGAGACTGTTCCTATTTTGCCTGACAAGAAAAGGATTTGAAAAGATTTTTTTTACCTTCGTAATTGACTTTTACACACCCCAAGGTCCACCCCACAGTGTTCGTCAGCTCCGCATCGGTGGAGTTTCATCATCACAGGTTAATGTCCCAGGGGTGAATGGAGAGGTGACCCACCAGCCAAGGCCAGGTACACTCCTTATGGAGACAGACTACAGTTTGGGGGGAGGGGACGAAATAGAGGAGATGTTAATATAAGACATGATGAAAACAAGGAGAAATTACCCCTTTCACAGGAACATCTCCAAACACTTCTGTACCAGGACAAGGCACTGAAACTGGCAAGGTCAGTATGTACAAAAGCAGCTAGCCTGAGAACAGCAAAACCTGATTTTCAGAGCAAGCAGGTACCCATACTTCTCACTTGCTCCTGTGAGAGCAGGTGATGCTCACTGTACTCCTGCAAACCCACGTTGAACATGAAAACAGTGGCACATACTACGTGTGGCTGTGACGAGACCAGTGATCCCAGCACAGCCACAGCGATTCCCCATCCTCCTTTAAGGCTGCACATAAACCTGCCCCCCTTCTCCAGTGTACTTTGGTCCACTTCTCAGTCAGCAACCTCCTAACAACATTACATAGCCTTTATTTCTCTTTAAGGGGCCTTCAAATTCCCCCTAACCCACACTCTAACTACAGCAGTCATCAATTTGTGTTGATACTTTCTTTTATCGCCCGAATTCCTCTGCTTGCTGGCTTGCCTTGCTGGCCTTGGGATTAGGCTTTCTGGCGTATCTTAAAAGTACCAAGTATATCACACAGCCCTGCACACGTGACCCACAAAACATTAACACTCTTCCTTTCTTCTTGCTCATTATCTCAGATGGCCTTTGAATAAAAAAATCTGGAGGCGTATTGTCCAAATTGTGAAATCCTGGCTTTACCTCAACATAGTACCAGGTACAAACCATGAAACCAGCAATTACTTCTGAAATATCTTGAAGTATACATGGATTTGAAATAAAGATTTTGATTTGAAGCTTTCAGGAGTCAGAGTATATATTAAAAGAATGGTACAACTACAATATCTTCCGCTAGGTCTGGCATATAAATCATTTCAGTACCTTCTCCTTAATTACAACAAACCAATAAAAGCGTGTCTAGAAGTTGGCAAGAAAAAAAAATTATCTACATGCAATGGTGCTTCATTCCTTCTTTTCTTTGGCAAAAACCGATAGAGAAAAACATTGTGTGTGATCCTCAGCCTTTGCCTTTGTCTTGTTCTTTTCCTTTTGATGTCCGATTTCCGATTAAAAAGGGCATAAGAAAAGACGACTTCCACAGAAAAAATGCTGCAAGATTTGCAGCAGAGCATCTGCGTTGATTCCTCCACAGTATTTTCTGAGTCTGCTAAAGCACTCTGAGATAATCACGTGAAAAGCATTGTAGAAATGCTCCAAGATCCAAGAAAGTGATGTGTCCAAGGGCGTGCTGCATATAGGTAGGTCCCAAACTGGCCCATTTTGGTGGTCACATCCCAAAGTCATGCCCAAATGTGTTCCCCACTACATCACAGCTATTTCAGATGTCCCAAATCTCCCTCATAAGGCAATAACTTCTTTAACCCTCCAGGACACATTTTTGCATTTTTTTCTGGTAAAATATCATATTGTCATCTTACTCTCACCATTTCCAGTCTCTAGACAGATGCATTCCTAAAACAGGGAGGACTGCAGGGAGGACAGAAGGTAGCACAACGTAGGATAGGTAAAATCGGAACCAGCATGCATCCAGATAAAGTCCTCAGGTAAGAATCCTACAACTTTCCAGTTCCTAGAGAAACAAGAAATGATGCTAACTCCCATCTGAAAGCAATTCCTTGGAGGAATGTGGTTAGTATTCAGGAAACTAACAACAAGAATCTCAACAGTCGTTCTGTTCACTGCATCACGATTCAAGGAATCAAGTAAACATCAGTTTGTCTGGAAAAAAAATAGCAACCACAAAAGCAAGGACAATGTTGAGGCATTTCATAACTGTTGTTATACTCTTGTTCCCCTCCATCTGATACTTCCTCTTCCCTTCCCCTATTTTGGGATATTTTTTGATAGTCCTTCAACAAACTTCAATTCTGGTAAAAAAAAGTCTACTATTAGCTCACACCACAGATGTTTCAAAGGCAGTAACTCACTCAAGTTAGTCTTGTGATGGAAACTGTGTTGTAGCTTTATGTTGCCATGGCTTCTTTGGTTGACAAAATACTACTTTTGACAGACAACTTCTAGTTCTTTCATAGCCCTCTTATTTTATACGGGTTGGGGGGAACTTGAAGGATAAAAAGTAAAATCACCTGATAGGAAAGGGGTTGTAGGAGAAGGCTGGTGACAGAACAAGGCATAGACCCAAGGCTTCTTCATTTCCAGGGCTGTACCAGCTGCCCTCTTTCTGACCTCACTTGATGCAAGTAGGATTTTCAGTATCAAAATTCAGTCCAGCGAACACTGATTTAATCAGTCTGTGAGGACATGCTGGGTTCAATGATGCTCGAATGACATGCGTTCCTGAGGTTCTCAGCAGAGTTTCTCATTGGAGTGATGCTTATAGTGGCTCCCCCACGCCACAGTGCAATGCTTACGGTGCGCAAAGGAGACCTGGGTTTGTATCAGAACCTCCCCACACGTTTTGGGGTAAGGACTTCAATTCAATGCTTATAAAGCTACAGCAAATGCACTGGTCACCAGCAAGTAACTTCTGCTTGTTCCTCCTCCTTTGAGGAAGAGGGGAGGAGGGAACTAATTGGGCGCTGATGTTTAATACTGCAGTGCAGCCCTCTGCAGAGGTGGAGAAAATGTCTAAATTGGTTCTTGTGAGATGTAGGCGTTAAGTCACATTCACTCTCTGTGCGGGCTGTGCATCCCAACTTAACCAGCCAGAAGCTGGCCACTGATCTTCCCTGATTCTCCCACATAAAACATATTATTTAAAATAAAAAATAGTACAAAAGTGGTGTAAGGGGGGAAAAAAAAAAAAAAAAAAAAATCGGTCAAAACATACCAGCTGCTTCTTCCCTCTCCTTCTCCATCTCAGCCTCATTATGTCACCTGAACAATAGGAATTCTCTTTGTCTATTTTAAGGCAGCATCTTCCTTGGAAATCTCTGAATCCAACATCCTTGGTGCAGATACCTGGAGAAATAAAGTTGCTTTAGATTTCCAGTAAACATGTCTTCAACCAGCATGAGACTAACAACATCTATCTTGATGTTGCAATGAACAGCGCTGAAGCATTGCTTTGGGAAGAGCCTGACCCGAGTTTTATTTTGGAAGGAAACAAATACAAACTGGGGATCTGGTCTGAGAACTTGAAGTGACACAGATGTATTTTACACCAAACGTTATAGTCAGGTATTATATATCCTTCAAGTCAGACACAAATTCTCATACCCCTGCAATGTCATAGACCTTTTGGTTCAAGCCAAATACTTTGGAATACTTTAATTATAAATTACAATTACAATCTCCTTGGGAAGGAGGTCTGAACTTATGCTGCAAGGCCAAATCAAGTCATCTTCGTTAGTAGCTTTGGCCAATCAGGAAAATAAAAAGAGAGTTTTCAGAGGAAAAGCTTTTGAGGACATACATTTGCTTTGAGGCCTTGGTACACTTACCAGAGAAAGGGTCTCCACAGTAAGGGCAGGGTGCCTACTCCTCTCAGCTTCAGGCTGTGAAATTTTGTTTCTTCTTTTAGTCCCCAGTATTTCTCAATGTTGAAACTTGCACAGTCTCTTGTGCTGTTAGAAAAGAGCTCTTCACTAAAAAATAGTGTTGATAATGTACGGCATGTTTCAGAAAAACATGGATTATTACAATGAGTACATTTCACTGTAAAGCTAATACGAAGGGAGGGGGGGTGCAGATGCCCCCAGAAGGTGAGCTGGCACCGAACTGGATTCATACCACCCCATAAGGTTCAGCTCACAGATGATGTCGGAAGGGAGAGTATCTGCTAATCAGATGCTCTCAAAGCATAGAGGCAGCAGCTGAGTCAGAAGTACTGCACTTGTTGAGGGAGCTATGGAAATGATCCTACATTAATCTTCAAGGCCTCCAGGAACAGTTTCAAAACAGAGGTGGAATGTCTGTTGAGGACCCTTGTTTGAGTCTCTGGCACATTTCACACAAATCTCACCTGCAACCTCAAAAAAAAGAAAGAGTCAGTAAGAGCTCTGAACACCACTTGATTAGTAAGAAACAACATGGATTCGGTGAAGTAGAAAGAGGAAAACTGAGTTAGTATCTGGGATAATATACCCTCATTCTCTGTTTCCCTCAGGTTACACATCCTCAGCGTGCCTTCACCAAGCAGCACTTCCCTGCCACCACAGGCCAGCAGTCCAACATAAAGCTTCTACTCAGCGTCAGTTCTTAGACCTCAAGCCAGGATCTTACTTTGTACTGTCTACAGAAAGAAAAGAAGCTCTCCAGTGTTCTTATAACAAAGATTTTTGATCTGATCTTCTAACTGGTGCAGACGGGGAAATTTGCAGCTGAGAACGAGTCACACAAAACTCTAAAGAATACCTGCAGAGATATTCTTCAGGGAAAAGGTGCTTACAAGTGTGCTTTAGGAAACTAGGAATTCCAGCATGTGTGCACGATAACAAGTAAAACTGAAAGCCATCAGTTACTGTGATTTCATTTCTATTCTGTAATTTATATATACGTGTATGTATACATATTCTGAATATATACAGAAATATATATATTTCTATTCAGACCAAGCCTGTAGGAAATTAGTGCCTCCAATGAAGTCAGACCATGACAAGAGGAAAAAAAAAAACACAACAAAACAAAACTGTGCAAAGGAGAGAAGAATCAGGTTCAGAGTCTTTCAAGCACTGATTATCTGGCAGCTAGTCAGTGCTGGAAAAGGTCACTGAGCTAAACCATTTCCAAGACATTATTGTAAACAATTTTACTGTGTTAAAAGATAGACAAAAAGATGTGCCTCTGTTAGAGTTTATAAAACTACCTATTTAAGTCAAGAAAAGCCAAATGTATGTGTGCATCCTGAAAAGAGATATGAAAGCACAGTAAATGAAAGGCAAAAATGTGGTTTTCCATCCTTCTGTTCAAATTGATGCACTTGTTGGCAGCTGGGCTCTCCTTTCTTTTCTGCAAACTCAAGTGTCTGTGCAAAAAGTGACTCCTAAATTAAGGCTACTTGGCACTTTGCAATACACAGCTCTGTTTTCAGCTGATTATAATTTTACTTATCAAGTAGTAAACACTTAAGTCAAAGTTTTCAATGCTGGAGGTCTGCTTCAGGATGGGTTACAGTGTTCTAAAATAGTTCATCTAGAAAGGGTTAGGCGTTTCTGAAAACAAGATCAGGGGATTTTTTATTTTTTTTTAAAGTTTGCTCATTTAAACCAAGGTTTCTAATTACTATGTTAATTTTTATTTTTTTGTGACACAATACTTTGGACCTAGGTCTTGAAATTTGGTAGAGTTGTCACACCAGTGTGCGCCTTTCGCCTGCTGCCTGTATGTCTGCAGAGGAAGGTTCCAGTGTTCCAAGCTTTTCTTTGTCCATGTGGAAGAAACAAGCAGACCCTTCTCCATACCTGTCTTTCCTGAGCATCTTGTGCCATCAGAACAGGAATTGAGAACAGTAAAATCTCTTCACTCGTGTCTGTGTTCTCCATGCCTCCCTGGCAGCACAGAAGGGATGGGGACAAAAACCTGATTTCAGAGGTAGTGCCAGCGCAAGCACGCCTTGGCTGCTGTTTGCATCATCCCTTAGCAGTCTGCTAGCCAGTGCTGTTTGTGTGACAGCCCGGTGAATCAGACCAGCACCAGCCTTTCTGTGTCCCTGCACCAGGTCACCATACGGCCATGCCACCAGCATTGCTGTCAAAGTGCAGGGGTAAGGAGGAGCCTGCAGCGAAGAGCAGAGCCTGGCACCAGAGAACTGCAGCTTCTGATGCTGTGCTGGGAGGAACAAGGTCACCTGCTGAAAACTCACCAGGGATGCAAGAAGCTGGGCAGGAAGGAGAGGAAAGAAAGGCAGGGTGAGGAGATGACAAAAGGCAAAAGCAGAGGCTGCAGAAGGAGGAACAAGGCACAAAGGGGCTGCAGAGAACAGGGAGAGAAGGGGTAGAAAAGGAGGAGACGGGTAAAGGAGCCAGTGCCTTCCCCAAGGCACCTGGAACCCACATCTCAGCATCAACACTGCCAGCAAGTAACTGCAAAACCCCCGCCAGAATATCCTGCTTGCCTTTGCTTTCCCCACCCTCCCTGTGGCAGACTTTTACCAGCTTCTCCTTCAGCCTTTTGACATAAAAACACCAGTGCTGCTGAAGTGAGTTTTATGGGGACAATAGCTTTCATGTTTCTATTTGGTTTCATACAAACATTGGATTTTTTTGTCCTAAATCTGCACTAGACTGAGTTAAAAGCTGGGTTTTTTTCTGTGCCTCAGGTTTGTTTTGACAGGCAGCTAGAAGCCCTGAGCTTTACCTGCAAATTAAGTGGGGTGAGATAGACAGTAAGCTGCCTCCAACTGCTCCACCCTTTCCCAGAAATGTGGCACATGAATCATGGGGCATTTCTCTCCTTGACACAGAACATGAGTGAAACAGGAGGTACAAAGCAAAGACAGTCAGTTAAGCAGTCTGGGTAGGAAATACAGAATAATTTTCATCTTCCCATCTCTTCCTCCAAAGTCCTATATGGGGCAGGAAATTCACCAACTCCAGGCATCAGGAGGGGGGGGAGAAAAAACCAAAACAAACCCAAATGAAACTAAAACTCCACGCCCCACAGCTCTAACTCTAACCAGCACCAGCATACGAACTGAAAAAAGTTCCCTACCCCATGCTGAGACCTTACAGCAAAAGAAAAACTCTGAGGCCCAGGTCTGACATCTGCTGAGCCTTCTTTGATGAAAAGCTTCCTGGTTAAGTAGCAGTCAGCCTTGGAGCTTAAGTAGTAATGGTTACTGCACCAAAAGGGCTTCCCAGTTCAAATCCCAGCCATGAAGAGGCCAGCATTTACAAATGCTTAATCTGAGTTTCTTTCAGTTTGCCACTTAATCACACATTAGAAAGTTCATATCCAAAATTACCTTTAGAAACAATTATTAAAAAGTCAAACAGTCAAGAGTTAAGAATGGTAGAACGTAGGTTTTAAATGTAAGTTCAATGCATACCTATAAAAGGGTGATGATGGTGCCATCCTTATTCTTGTGATCAGATACTACTTTCACCCCCAGGCTGCACGTATGCAAGGACAACACAATCACGTGCTACTGAATCCATCAGAAATCTGCCATTTTTTGTGTTCTACTTTTGTGACCTGAATCGTTATCTCTCTAATGTACTTCTGGCTACAATAAGAAATCACGCTTTAAAACTATGTCCCTAGAATGGAGGCTTATGGAGTACATCACTAAACTAATCCCTCATCAGAAGGGAGACATGGGATAGACAATCCATCCATCCTTTCTGAGCTGCAACGACTAATCTGTCGTGCTGGTACAGTGATACCAGAAGTGACCCTCTAATATTGCCAAAAACAGGTACTTCCCCCAAACCCTTCAACTGTGCTAATTCTGTAGGGAAGGTGCAGCAATTGTTAGATTCATGCACTTACAGCTTTTTCTTTTTTTTTTTGCACACGTCACCACCTACATCTGTGGGTGCTGGCTGAGGTAAGGTTTTACTTTCCCCCTAAACCCTAAAGCAGAAAGATTGCCCTAAGGAAGCTTAAACAACTTGCTCAGCTTGAGGGCATGGGCAGCCGCACTGTGTGGACTAAAGCATACCTGCATACGGATTTCCAGAACAGACCTAATAAAAATGGGCAGGATGGGGAGAAAAATCTGCTGGCCAATACCAGCAGTAGCACAGCCACAGAAGATTGTTTCTTCTGCACCCTCTCCACGGAGTGCACCTGAGTTCTCACCACTTCCCTCAGAGCACCCTACCTTCTTGTTGGTGCACATGAGCAAGTCTACTCCTGAAAAGTAACAAACACCCTCTTCTTCCTTCTGTACTCATCATGTAGTTGTGTTTAGAATAAGTCTTGAAACTCTTCCAAATGCAAGGGATTGTTACACCTGGTCTATACAGACAGATGAACACTAACAGGCAGTTTTTTGGCCAAGCACCCTTGTATGAGCCAGTCATCCTGCTTTGTGTTCCCCCAGTAGGAAAATGGTCTCCCTATTTCATCAGCTGCATCTGTTGCAGTGTCTGCTATTAGTCTGCAAACAACTTTGGTACACGGTCTGTTGCAATTCAGTAAACGTGCTCGCAAATGTTTACAAAAGTCAGATCAAAGGCTTCCAAAAGGAGAAAGCAAAATCTCTTCTCTAAACATTCCCAGGTCCTAGAAGGAAACAGCACTGGATCCTACTGTCGGGCAAACATTCATCTCTCTCATCAGCAGAGTCAAACTATAGGGTCTGAACACTTTTCTCTCCCACTTACCCATCAGAGACCTAGGAAATGCAAACTCATGCCATAGATTTTTGTTACTTCTCCTATTTTTACTTCCATATGAAACGCAAGTTTCTGGTAGCATTAATTGTTTCAGATAATCAGAACAAAAACGGAGCCTACTTTGAAGGACAAATACTTTCGGGCTGCCTTCACCCAAACACAAAGAGGCCGGAAACTTAGCTCTGGTTCTGCACTTCCCATTATCAGTGTCCTACAGCAATGACATTCAATAAGGTTTCTCAAAAAACCCAGAAGTGGTTATTCAGTCTCTTCCTCTATTTATTAGGGGAATCTTAAATCCTCTACAATGTCCAAGTGATTTCCAGTTTCCTTGAACCCACAAGAGTCAAAAAAAAAAATAAAAATGCAATGTTTACCCCTAGAATTTCTCCCACCTCTGCTGCTTCTGAGCGAATTTGTCTGGTTTAGTTAAGACTCGAATCTCCCCTCACACACACACACAAATGTTTTCCTTCCTCTTTTATCTGTTTCTCTTTCATAACCTGCCTCCCATCATAGAGTCTGGACATTTCTTAGACAAATGCCAGGGTTGTTTTTTTTTTTTGCAGTAACAAATGAAACAGGAACACTGCCACCCGTTCCAACTGAGCAGCAGAGCAGCCTGTACCAAACTGTAGGTATTACAGGTCCTTGAGAGAAAAATGCCACGTTTAAGGGGCACAGACTGCTGTCTCATAGTCACCACCTTTCTAAAAGGAGAAGCTGCAATGCAAACTTGAACAGATTGCACCTACAATAACATCAGATGGAAAGAGACACAGCACAGCAACGGAATGGAGATGTTCTGCCAACGGGGTGAACGAGGACATTCACATCACCTCTACCCAGAGCAGGATGTCCAGGCAAGTATCACTCCCAGACAACCTCTTCCCAGACTCGAGGATGAGAGAGATAATGTCACTAATATTCTGCCAGAAGACCCCTCACCTAGTCAAAGGCTGGCATTAGACAGCCAGCAGTTTTACCAGTACCACACAAATCCATTTGAGTAAGAACAACCCTGTTAGTAAACAAATAAAAAGCTGGGAGGCAAGCGTTTCCCCCCCCCCCCCCCCCCCCAATTTCCTACACATACCAGAAATCCTTAGGCCAGAAAGATGGTGAGGGAACTATGAAACCAGGCACAGCTCCGCACTGTCAAAATTAGGCTTGTCAGAAGCTGCTGAATGTCCTGACCACATAATAGTTGATGAGACAGACAGGAGCTCATTTTCTTTGACCATATTTCAGATTTCCTGAAAGACGAAAAAGACTTACACAGTGACACCACCCATCAGGTCATACCACCTGACCCCTCAAAGCGATCTTTTGAAGTTATTGGGCAATTTTAATTCCAGCTCATGAAGAGAAAGGTTTCGAAATTGCTTAGCCTTCTAAAGTCCTGCAGAACAGGGCACAAATTCCAAAGCGATCCTAATCAGTGTCCCAAGCAAACTAAAAAGTCTGAAGCATTTCATCTGTCAGGCATCAGGGAGTCCAAAAAGCCCTCAAGATCGACAGAAGCCCAAGTTTTATTGGATTTTTTTTCCCCCAATTTATTAGTGGTTTGTTTAAGAAATGAAAGCAGGCCCAAGAAGGAAACACAACACACTATTTCTAGCTTTTGCAGAATGGTACTGGAACTCCACAGCTTGGGTTTCTCTTCTAAAATAGGGCTGATTAACCAAGTAGCCTTTTTCCCACATCAATGCCCAGTCACCTCTTCCTTACACCTGGCAATCGTGTCCTCAACTGCAGTTTCACCAGCTCCTTACCTGTTAAATCTACTGATGATCTGCTGACTTTATTTCTACAGCTC
Source organism: Trogon surrucura (assembly GCA_020746105.1). Taxonomy (NCBI): domain Eukaryota; kingdom Metazoa; phylum Chordata; class Aves; order Trogoniformes; family Trogonidae; genus Trogon; species Trogon surrucura. The sequence continues at coordinate 109,387,335 of CM036618.1, forward strand.
TGACAGAAATCTGCAGGGACGAGCTTGCCCTGTAAAACTAAGCCTGTGTCAGCTGACCATCCATCCCCAAAGCCCAGCGTACCGCTACCTTTTCCAACAGAGCCATAACGTATCCCATTTCAAAAGTTCTTTTGAACATCCACAGAAAGCATAATTAAAATGCTTTTTCCATCCACAAACACGCTGTCCAATCTTTTCATCTTCCCAAAGCTGTGTTTTGTCAAAATGGCAGCGAGGTACTTCAGTTTCAGGTACACCTAAGCTGCAACTACAGGATGAGATCATAGCACAGGTAATATAAACTCAAATACAACTACCATTGTGGGCAAAATGAGTAATACCACTGCTAGGCTGAGCTGCAGCCTAAGAGCACAAATTCAGGTCTCCATAAATCCACAATGGAACTGTCGTGCACTGTCATTTCCTTGCCTCCTTCACCTAAGACATCAGACGCCAGGCACAAGCTTACGTCTAGCGGCACATTTTGCTGTGCCAGCCATGCCTGGTTTGGGAATCCAAGGCTACCGCGCTGCTACAGAATAACATCGAATGCCAAACTGCAATGTCTTCTCTGTTGCCAGCCAGATAAGTTATCTGTATTCACACACAAAGTGTCCCAAGGAGAAGCAGTCAAAATTTACAAGGCTAAACTCTCCAACAGAGTCATCAAGGTGATACGGGAGCGCACAAGACGCAAGTCAAAAGAGAAATCCAAACTCTGCCGTTTTAAAGCCGCAGTGGACTTGCTTAAGTCTCACAGACTTTTAATGAATTCACCACAATAGTGTTTTTCAAATCATAAACTTTGGGGAAAGTAACCTTCACTATCTCACAGTCTAACATTCTACCCAAATGAAGAGGTCATAATACGTTAGAATGAGCCCAACAGGCAACATTACATCAGTATAATTATCCTCTCACCTAACTTCTTTAGCTACAGCTTATAAAGTCAACCCGCTGCTAGCAGAAGGCTTCTCCCTAACACTTGCACTTCTCCGTAACACTTGCAAATGAAAAAGGCCACAGAATTCCAGATACACAAAATCCCAATTCCTCAATTCTCAAGCCATTTCAGAAACTAAAACTTCGCATTTCTTGCAGAAGTTGTTTTGCTTAACTTGCCATCTTTTCAAAGACCGGAGATGTTCGGCACCCAGAATTCCATTAAATGAGCAATTTCCTGGTTTTATTCTTTCTTTTCACAGCAGTAAATTGAAGGCTTCCCCAGTATCCATGTGGTCTGCATGATGCTTTACTTACCACCTACTAAAATCAACAGTTGACACCTATTCAGAGAGATGCTCATCGCCAGCTTGTCACTGTGCTATGGAAACCCAGTGATTTACTGCATGTAGGGAATGGAAGACAGGTTATGTCATTCAGTTGACAGACTCCACAAAAATTACTCAAAGAGAACGGCAAATATCAATTCAGGACAAAACATACTTTATTGTACTGTAATGTCAGAAGTACAAGAAAAGTACTGCAGAGAACCATGCTAATGGGGCTTTTAGAGTCTGTGAAGGACAGAAGTACAAGATAATGGGGTACTACTGTACTCAGTGCAAAAACTGATTCATTTGAGGCACAAGTACACTATTGTTTAAGCAGCTTGATTCAAGCACAGCTCTGGTATGTGATCTACTCTGTCTTCTCTCTATGTGACAATTCTATAATAAAGCTACTTTTACATGAAATAGGCAGTAGATTCAAGTCAGGGGTGTCCAAATTGCCACTTAACAACTAAAAAAAAAATATAATTAAGAAAAATACTCCGCATAGTCACTCTCCACATTGTAGTTTCCCATATGGAGCTGTGACTAGCATAGAAAAGTTATTCTGAAAGGTCAGAGCGCTGATCTGTTTAGTTGGATGGGGTTTTCCCCCTCTTGTACGTCTGTGGGCAACTTATTTCTCGTTGATCACAACGTATCCGATAAGAAAAAAAAAACAAACAAAACAACTTGCATCTCTGATAAGGAATCATACATATCTAACATTCAAATAAATTTCAGCCCTTGAGATCTTAACTTATGGCTTAAGACACAATGAAAGTGTTTGGGCACCCTTGAGTTAAGTTAATGAAGAGCATTTTTGCTAAAAAGGCAAGCAAGATCACCGTTTTAAACAGAGCTGACCTCTACAAGAAAAAAGCAGGAATCCAAGTCACTAGTTACTACTAGGCTGACGTGTACTGCTGCCCAGAAAGATAAAACGTAACATCACAATGAAAAGGTTCAACGAAGTTGAAAGATAAAGGTTTCAACACCAGAAGCAGCATTTGAAAACAAGCTGTTTAAGTTAATCTTTTCAAGAGATGCAGATTGCATAACTCTAGGCATGAACAAACATGCTGGCAATCTTCTCCTTTTACACAGCAGCTGTGTTTAACATAGGAAGTTCCGGGTTTAAAGAAAGCTACTTGAAGAAGAATTAAGATTTGCAATTCCCTGTCTACTTAATGAGATTAGTAGAGAAACGAAAAAAAATTACTACTGAAACAGTAGTTTCTCAGTGGATCCCTATCATTACAAACACAGCTTGATTTGTAAGCAACGCAAGACTTAACAGACAACTATTATTTTATATTATTACTATGCTTATAAGTTACATCAGTTAAAGTTAAAAAAAGCCAAGCAGTTTCGCCCTATTTCAAGAATAGTTTCCGATCAACACCAGTTTACATGGTGAATGGGACTTCACAAATAAACACGGAATGGTGACATCTTTGGGTCAAGAATGACAAGAAATAATGGGCTCTGTGCTACCAATCAACCTCAACAAGAATATGGCACAAGGGCCAGCCCAAGCAGTACCAACACTGAACCTTTAGCACTCGGCACAAATTCGGATCTCTTTACTTTTGCTAGCAAAATCAGGTGAAAAGACTGGGTAAGAAAAAAAAAAAAAAACCAAAACCCCAAAACAAACCCAAACAAAAACCCCCAAAATCCCTGCCTAAAAACTTAAGCCAAAAACTGGAATATACTTTAAAAAAAACATTTGTAGTTTTAAAATAACTTATGCTGACATCAGTTTGTGCAAACTAAAAAAAAAAAAACCAACCTCATTGAATTTCTCTCTAACAAAAGACAAATCCCCCAAATGTTTTCTTTTTAGCCCACCATAACTGTAAATACAATCTCAAATCTAACAGCTGTAAATGCAAGAGAGAAAAAAGTAACAGCATCTGCACAACATTCTTTCTATAAACAGCTGCTGGAGGGAAAGTAAAATATAAAAGGAATAAAGAAAGGAAGGTTCCATCTGAAATACTCTCACAATCTTCCCCACTCTGTAGTCCATGAATCCGACTCTGATGCTAAGGTGACAGTGTATGTAAGCAGATTTTTTTGTTGATTTTATTATTTTTGAGTTTCACTTGAAGAGAACCTGAGACGAGACTGAAGTCTCTTCAGGAATTGTCGGATGGAACATGCTCTTCAAATCCTTCGCTCTCTCGGACCAACGCTCGTTCCAGGATAACACGGCCTTCCTTGTAGCGCTGGCTGTCTTCAGTGGCAAATTCATAGATCCACCCCAGTTTGCTGTTGCAGTTCTTGCAGCTCACATCGCGAACCATGTGGCGGCCAGTGAGCATGACCCGATCCTGAACTTCACTGTATTGCAGATTTACCACCTGGTACAAACAGACAGGGGATAGGGAATAGAAAGGATTAGTCTGCCTGGAGCAAAGCTTGGTGACAATGTGCATGACTTATCAACGTTTTAAGAAGTGCAGCCTGTGGCACTGCACACAAACTAAAAACGGCAGTGGAGTAAGTCAACAACCCTTGAAAATCTCCTGCTTCAGAAGGTAACACTTTAAAGATGTGCTTCACAGGGATGTATAACCCTGTTTAACTGAAACCTGAAATGCTCTCATACAAGACGTATGAGAGCACAGAGTACCGTGTTCAGGTTCAAGTGAGAAATTTCCAGTCAACAGCTTGTAAACTAATTGCTATTAATTCACTCATAATATATGTAACCTATTTCTAGAAACAGATGTGATCACTTATTGCCAGGAATTAGAACCAAAATATTAAGAGACACTTTAAAAAATCTTGGGGTACTTTTGAAACAACCAAAGAAAGACAAAGGACCAGTGGCTGAGAACGCAGGCATTAGACATTCACCTTTTTTGTGTGTTATCTCAGCAGTTTAAAATACACTTTTCATTTGTTTAGGCAGCATCACCACAGAACCAAGACATAATCTGTCGAAAAGCTGATGTCAGAACTATATCCAAACTGTAAATACGAGGTAGGATTCTAAAATATGGTACTGCATTGCTTTCTCAAGTTTCCACCTGACTGTGCTTGCTCTCTCTGCTTCAGCTGTAAGGCACCTGACTGCAGCAATGTAAAAACCAAACTTCTGTGACTAAGCTCCACTGTGTAACACAAGAAAAATTTGAACCTCAGGATCCAGTGTTTATTGGATGAGAAAGAAATCAGATGCACAACTCTTTTATATCTATGCAGCCTAACACTTAGATATAAATATTACTGACAGGATTCAGCACACCAGAAATCCCAAGGCCGAGCACAGTTAAGGAAGACAATACTGATGCCTCTATCAAGTCTGCCAGTGGTCAAACGGCTTTCCAGAAAAAACCCAAACCTAAACACACCAATGATTACATGGCTAGCAACTTTGTGAGAAAGCAAAGGATCATCACTGCTTTTCAATGAGTCTAATGGACAAGACTATATGGAAGAGTTAATATATAACACTACAATTCACTCAAGTTACAACTTTCATATTTCAATCTGCTGAACTAAAAAAAGAAGCTAAATCAGACTATCGCTGCCTCCAAGAGAGACTGTGTTCCCTAAATTTGCCAAACTACTGTTAGCTTAAATACGTTTTAGAAATTAGAAAAAAAGTCTAGGTAATATTCTGTTTAAACTGAGTAGAAATGCAAATGCCTTCAAAACTCTTTGATAGGTAAAAGATACTCTCACAGTGAATTTGAGTTTCATATTACAGAGGTCTCCAAAGTTAAAACTCTATGCACACCCAATCCTCTTTATAGTTTACCTGTAATACTGAAAGACTAATTTAGATACCTTGCCATCAATTTGACTTCAAAGACAGCTGAACAGAATGAAATAAAAATTCAAAAATTAAAATAGTAATTACACAACACTTCAGCCAAGAAGATTTCAGTTTTGATGACTGATTCATATCCCAAACATTCATTTTTCAAAATCAAATAGTAGTTCCCCCTCAGCTTCTTACTAACCTTGTTAAAAAGAAAGGCTCTTCCCGTGGCCCCTGTAAAACGAGTGGAGATGAGCTCAGAACGATTGGTCAGAATCGTGTCGCAGTTTGCACAGGAGAACAGGCGAGTGCCACCAATGTGATCCAGAAAAATTCTTCCCATTTTTAGAACTTACGTAAGTTTATACTCAAGACCTGAAAGCAAAAAGAAAGATCATGTACTTTAAAAAAAAAAAAAAGCACTGCAGCAAAAAAAAAAAGAAACCCCAAAACACCAAACACCTCTGCATATGGCAGAATATTCTGCAAACCAGTTCAGCTAATGATGGCAGAAGTTCTTTCTTACATAGATGAATTACTGAACTTCTAGACTGCATTCACCCTTTCTCACCAAGACCTGTTCTTTACCAAAGTAACCATTTTACCAACCAGGTGAGACACCTCGATACAAACTAATTACATTAACTGAGCAAAACATGAACCAAAACTTTTTAAATACAGTTCAGACATTTGCAGACCACTTCTGAACCCCCTACAGGTCTTAACCTCAAAAGCTTCCACTTCCTTTTGATTTCTTTTTTCCTCTTTACCACCGTGCTGAAATTTCATTCCGGTATATTCCCGACGACTCACTCATCCAGTCAGCACTGGAAAAGGAAGCACTGAGAAGTACATTGAGTCACGAAGACAACTATAGTTTAATTTTCCCAAGTCACCCCCCCCTTTTTAAAATACATATTTATTTTGTCACTTCCCCATAGCTTTGCACAATTTATGAGAAGCAACCACACAACACCAGCATTTCAGATACTTTAGTCTTCTTGCACGGCAGACTGGGCTACTGTATTTGACTTGATGCTTACTGGTTTCATCTACGTAACAACATAGGAAAGGTTTGCATGCTATTACCCCCAATAAACAATCCACTCAGTCTTTATAGCAGTTTTATATACCAATGTTTAAAGCTGTCTAATCTAAAGACAAAATACTGTGTCATTTACCTAAGCTGTTTCAAAAGTATCATTACCAAAATACCTGAGCACCTCCGCTGAGCGGAAAAAGGAAACTTAGAAAGTTTACAGCAGCAGATCTGCACTACCTGATAAGTAAACCTCTTCGCTGCTTGGAAAAATGAAAGTATCTCAACAACTCCACACTAACTAACACAGATTACTCAAAGTTAACTAGCGAGTAGGCACTGAACACATCAGACAGATGAAAACCTAATACAGGAAGCATGAGATAACATGACAAAGGAATTAAATGATGTTATTTCCATTTCAACTGCAGAAGTTCTCTGACTAAACATCTCTAGTTAATTAAGTTAAATACACCTTCATTCATGGAGGATGTGGAATCAGAAGTGTATTGTTTCTGCTTTTGTCATGCACAGCAATGCAAAGTAAATCTGACACACTGCAATATTAGTTGTGTGGGTTTTGATTTTCAGAGCAAGACACTGTGCTGTCCGTAGAGAAATTAATCAAATTTTGTGCTCAGCAAATTGAATATTCTAAGTCAAATGCCTTTAAAAAGTGCAAATACCTAAATTAAACCCATCTCAAGTTTTAGTGGATCAGTTTCTTAAAGGTTACTCTGACATGCACTAAGCAAATAGGCTAAAATATGCCCGTGCATGCACAGAAGTTACAATACCATTTTTACATGCAAGAATCATAAATCAGTAACAATAATTTTGTTTCTAATGGCTTTATTTCACCACTTGGCTTTATTACAATCCGTGGCAATTAAAAGCCTTCCTAGGATTGAACAGAGTGATTGTAGCACAGTTCTTACATTCAGATTTTTCAAATCAGTATTAGCCTTCAGTATTCCATCTGAAGGAAATATAAAAACTTAAAGCAATGGAATCACTCCTTCATTTGAAGTCAATATTATACCCATTTCTCTTCTTGAAAGAATAAATGAAACAGGCCTTGAGCTTGACAAAAATATTTCAAAAAACTTTGCTGAGTGTAGGGGAGTGCCTCCTTATGATTCCACTCAAAATACAGGATGTGTTTTCCTCCAATTTCTCTAAGCGTTACACCTTTCTAATATGTCTTTATCTTTCCTAGCAAGTAAGGGCAAAAGAAAAAATTAAAGTGTGCATAGTAACAGCATGAAGGAAAAACAACAGACAATAAGTGTGAATAAACAAGTATCAGTCAAAGTCTCCAAACAGAAAAAACTATGAATACAGGCAATAAAAACAATTGTGACAGACATGCCCATAAGGCACTTGGCCTAGGTCCATGTGCCATCCTTACTAATTTCGGATAATGTTATTTTTGTGTTGATTGCACTGTGGATTAAAAACAATTAACCAATCGTAAGTTATTGTAAGTGTGGAATCAACATCCAGAGGGGTATTTATTTTGGGGTAAACACAATGCTCACCCTGTCAGTATTTTTAGAAGCTAACATAAAACAAATCCAAAACCATCCCTCTCTCTTACCAAGAGCAACACAAACACTAAGCTTGGTGACAAGAACAGATCTATTTCACAAACTAACCTTACAAAGCACACCATTTTGAAAAAATACATATCTGAACATTTAAAATGCAAATACATTGTCTACCTCAAAACATAATTTGTGTTACTGCAGCCAGAACAGCAGTAAGCCAGAGTCACTAAACCAAAATTTAAATACTTCAGAAGAGAGCACGAGCGTAATTCTTACAGGCAGGTTAGAAGTCAAAGCAACATACAAGTGTATTAAGTCTGGATATAGCATGATGTACGGATGGAAACATTGACTCCTGAAGCTACTGAACGTTAAAACAAATGCATAAATAAGTGTTAAAAGGCTTAAGGCTGAAAAACCTGCTTAGTAATACAAGGCCTAAAATCTTCAATTATTTATATCACCCCAAAAAGCTGAACGTAACCTCATCAAGTATCTAAATAAGAAACAAACTTCCAGCAAGACTTGGGTCCCAACAGAAAGACAAAGTGATATTCACCTGATGGTAGCACAGGGTTGTGAGAATTCAGACTAAAGTTACAGCAGAATCTAATAAATCAACTACTATCAGAACAATTTTCTTCAGAATATAGTGCATAAAAACTCACGTATTCTTGAAATAAATCCATACATACTTAAAAATTTAGAAAAATTCTACAATCTGCATTATAACAGTCAAAACAGATTAGATTGAGTACGCTATTTTTAAGGAACTGCTAAAATAATGCAACCCTACTAAAACAACTAACATTTAAAACACACTCTACATTTAACCAGCCCTTGGTAGATCTCAGTCAAAATAGATAGTGGCCTACAACTATCATTAGCTCTCAATTTTGATTGCCACAGGATTTCAATGAATCCATGAGGTGTTACAAGACTAGTAACCTTATGTTAGTCTTTACGTTACTGCTCACAGTAGTAAAGAGTAGGAAAAAGTTACAAGATGAGCTAACAAGAAGCTTCTGCTTTTTCCTCTCACATAAGGTAGAGAACTTAATTTCAACTGGGAATCATTTCACTCTCTCTTTTTTCCCTTCAAGCTAAAAAACAGAGTATTCACTTCTTAGACCAGTTTAGAGAGTACTTGCTGCAAATAAAGACTGTTCTCTCCTTATGTAAGGATCCCAAATCCTGTAGGGTATACTCATTGTACACTGTTTTATCAAACAGAATCACAACAGAACAAGGGAAAGCAATCTTCCATCGCTTTCAGGCTCATATCCCTTCCATACGTAAGCGGTGTGTACAGAGTCACCCAAGATAACTTGGCTGATTTTTTTTTTCTATAGTTTTCGCTTCCCGTGTAAAAGGTGTGGGCGTCTATTTATGTTCACACATACATAAATGATCTGAAAAAAGCCACTTATAGGCAGCTTTTATAGGCAGTGGGAAGGCTCTCTTAAGTGAAGAGAAGCCAAAGAATTGTGAAACACTGAAGCATTCCTAAAGCTTAAGATCCTCCGATTATGGGAAGGAAAACGCAAGAAGTGCACTTACCCATTCATCCACTCTCTACACTCAAAAAACAGTGAAAATAACTTTCATTGGTTCAGAGAGCCAATCAAGTTCCCCATCCGCTACTCACAACCCCAGAAAGTGACACTACTATATCACACCAACCCCATCATGCTACTAGCAGGATTTTTTAGAAGCAGTGGACAGGAGTCTTGGTGGTTCACAAAACCAAATGCTGAGGAAAGAACAGATACTTTTTTTGGCCCATGAGTTCATCTTTAAAAAGCACATAAGCATTCTTTGTTCAATGTGTTAGCAACGAAGTCCCAGTGATTTTGCCCTCATGCAAATTACCAAAGACAAGTTGTGATATTAAATTACTGGCTCCAATGAAAAAAAAAAAGCACACCTATTTGCTTTCACTAACAGAATATAAAGTACCTACCACTTGGCAAAGCTACACAGTTCAGAGAGACAGGTACTTTTATGAACGGAGAGATGATGCCTCTGTGTCATCAGTCAGCACCCTGACCACCACCATCAACCCACATTCCTGAGAGAACTTTCAGCAGAACAAAAAGCTATAGCTCATATTACCTAGCTAGTAAGGCTTGCTGACACTGCATCATTTTGACAGCACAAAGCTTCATACAACTTCTTAGTCATCCTGTGAAACACTTCCTGCCTGCATGCTTCTCCCAGCGAGTGCATGGACAGACAGGAAACACAAGCGTGGTGGCTGTGTGCTGTCATAGGTATTCCTAGGGCAGTACACTCCCAAACTGCCACCTGCTTTTCAGTGCTGCTTTTGGCAACACTGAGCAACAGCTGTCAGAGAGCTGACAGTCAACAGCTTAAATCTGACCACTCTCTGCACACAGAGCCAAAATCACCTGAAGCACTACTTGGTTGGTATTTGTATTGCCTAATCTGCCTACCTTCACAAACAATGAAGAACAAAAAAATAACACAAAGAATATATTTATTAACATTTTTAAAACTAACAGTCAGTGTTTTCTCGTCCCAGAGTGCATCTCTTGAAGACACAGGACCGTCAACGTTTGGGAGAGCCAGCAGGCACTTCCTACATGCACACTGGACTGCGGATATTTCAGGAGCCTCAGTGTTGCTTCAGCACCATCTACTGCATCTCAGATCTACAACAGAAAACAGCTGCTAGTTAAAGGATAACAAACCATGACAGCTTCTCTTTCACCATTTCACTGACTAAAAACATTTTCCTTTGTATGGTGAGCCAACAAGCACTCTCCCCCTTGAAAAAGGGCTGTGCATTCCCCTAAGCAGAGGAAAATATTCTCAAGATGTACTTACTCTGGAACTGGGCTTCAACTTCATCTTCACATCTCAGGAACTGGTTTTAAGCTTCCTCTTCTCATCTCAGAGATGGACAAAGGAGGGGAAAAAAAAAAAGGCTGAGCACAGGTACATAAGACCACACATTAAAGAATTACTGGGTAAACAAACAAAATTAAAAACCGTGCTTCTCACCTTTCCAGGTTTTGGCTGCTCACAAGTACAGGTGCATCTGAAAATACACACGCAGTCAGTCTCTTCGGATGTCTGATATTCAACCGTCTGCCACTGACTTCTGGGACTGTTGAAGTCAGCAGGGCTCAGTCACCAGCCTCTGCCCACACGAAGAATTGGTTATCAGAAAGCACGCACGTAGCCAAATGTGAAGTAAGAAAGTGACCTGGAAGAGTATCCTACACTCATTAGAGCCACCCAGCTACTGTAGGAAACTGCACAGGGAAGTTAATACAGTCAAATAACTGAAGTGGCTCTGGCAAAGTAATGAAAGCAGTGCCCAGATGCAGCCTGGAACAGGCCACCTTGCAGGATTAAACTGCATTTGCACAACTTAAAAGTAGTGTAACTGCCTCTTGCAAAATGGCTTTTTTTCCCCAGGTAAGGCAAAAGCTTCGCATTGGGATACTGCCATTTAAATATGTTAATGTAACATTATATTGGTGTATGCAAACAGTAATACAGCGTAGTTTGTTTCGAGCTGACAGAGAGCAGAGCCATACAGTTACAACACGGCTCTGCACAGTAACTTACACCTTCACAATCCTCTTGCTAGCTAACATGTAGAAGTATTAGTTTACAAATAGTATCAGACTCAGATTAATTTTCTTTCCCACTACTACTACACAGAATACAAAAGCAGCAACTATTCCTGTCATCTCCTCTCTTTTCTCCTTCCCTAAGAGAGGAAAAGAATCACCTTTTCCTCTCTTCATTCCTCAACAGTTTTTTAAAAAGCCCTACTTCCTGGTTTTGCAATAAATTTATTCTTCTACTAATCAAGCAGATACGAGCAATCTATCCTGCAACCTTCAGAAAGCTAAATTAATTTAGATTTTCTGTTCTCAATTTTAGTGCTGAAGTGACACAAATCTTCAGTGGAATACAACACTGGTTCCATGAGTCATTAAAAAAATAAAATTGAAAAAATCAGATATGCTTTAAAGAAATGGTGGAAAGACAACGATCATCCAAACTTCCATACAAACTACATCCAACTGACAAAAAGGGTGCTAATATGCTTAGCATATCTCACCAGGAAACTTCTGTTAACTAGGAAACTCCTAAGTGTAGGTGAAGGCTCCAAAATTAAAGAGAGCCTTGCTGCGAAACCACCCCAGTGTACAGGCATTTTCTCTACACATTTAACAAGATATTTTTAAGTTATATCTTGCTGAAGGGAATTACGTATTTCAGCAAGAGCTGAGCAAGTCAAGATTTCAACATAGGTCAAATGATAGTAAACAAACATGAACAACTGACCTAACTTGGACAACACTACTTCAAGCTTGTGATTACCACAAGCAGAGGGAATGCTAAATATATATATTGTGTACAATATATATATATGTGTGTACAACTCTCAGTCTGTCAGATGATAAATAAGAAACCATATCTGGTTTTGTCATCTTCTGTACCAGGCTCTGAGGTGCAATTTCTTTTGTCCTCACACACTCGGCAGCCACATCCAAAACTCACTCACCATTATTATAAGCAACTATATATAAACAATTAGACACGCATTTTTTAAGTGCTTCTGCATCTACGGAAGTGAAAGTAGCAGATGACACAAGCCTCCCAAACAGCATTTCTAAAGGCTAACAGAAAAAAGAGAGTAACGCTTAAAAACTGACAGTTTCATTTGTCACAAACATTAACTCGGCTATCCAAAACGAGTCTATACATAAAACGGTTACATATAGATGTTACATAGTTACATGTATAGCGGAACTGGCCACATGAAGGAATCTTTACAGTCATGGAGCAAGTTCCCTCACTTTTTGCCATCAGTCGCAAACATCAGTTATGCTAATGGTTAATCTATTGCCATTAGTTGTTGACATCAGGAGTTGCTCTGCAACATCTACCACTTTGAGACATGCCCTGTGTTTCTCCCTCACAAGGCCGGTTTAGCTCACTCGATTGAGCGTGGTGCTGAAACACCAAAGGTCACGGGTTTGATCCCCGTTGGGTCCCCATGTGTTGCCTGATCTCGTTGAGACACATCCCTGCCCATGACAGGGAGGTTGGATTAAATGATCTCTGAGGTCCCTTCCAGCCCAGGCCATTCTATGATTCTATGACTTGCGTACCTGCTTTGTCGCTCCTTCTGTCTAACCCTAAGGCCATCCTTGTTGTTTAAAGAAAATCGATATATTAGTCCAAAACACAGCCTTTATTCTTAAATAAACATGCTGGATTAATCTAATCTGTATCTGCTTGCAGAGTACAGCTGAGGTCTGTACACAAGAGTCACAAACGAAGAGACAGATGACAGTCTTTGCGTTCCCTTTTGCTTTGACTAGAGCATTTTCCAGATAGGGGAAAAAAAAAACACAAACCACGCTTGCCAAATATTTCAGTTCCCTGGGAACCCACACTTCCACAGGCCAAAGCCAACCTAAGAGCTGACAGGCTGCTTGCTGGAACAGCCGCAAGCACCTCCATCAGCAAACAACCACCACCGCTCCGGTGCCGACAGGCGGCTTCCCTCCCCCCGGGAGTCACCTGTCGGACAGGGACACGGGCTTTAACTCAGGGCTGACTGGGGAGACGAGCGAGTCTTCCGGGAGCGGCGGACCAGGAGCACCTCGTACATGGGGAGGGGGAAGAGAGACGCGTCAAGGGCCACTGCCCACCCGAACCGCTTGGCACGGCGGCGCCCGTGATATGGAGCGAAGGGGGGGACGACGCCGTTAACCTCCGCGTAACCCTTCAGGCCCACGCGTCGCGACCCGACCCACCGGCGGAGGCGACCGGTCGGGGCCCACTGTCACCACAAGGTGGGGGGGGGGGGGAGGTGGCGGCCATCCCCACCCCCAGCCCCACGCGTGCGCGCTGCGAGCGCCGCGGCCGTTGCCCCCGCGCCGCGCGGCTCCACACAAAGCCCCGCGCGGGGGCGGGCCCCAGCTGAGCGCCGTCACGGGGGCGCGCGCAGCCAACCGCCGCCGGCTCGGCCCCCGGCGCCGCCGCCGGGCGCTGCCGGCAGCGCAGGCAACTTGACAACAAACAGGAGGAAACAGCTGACGGGAGGGCCCCGCCGCCGCCACCGTGAGGGGCGCCCGGGCCGACCACCGCCTCCCACCGCCCCTCCCCGGGCGGCCCCGCCGCCCCCACTCTCGTTCCTCCCTCTCAGCCGTGCGGAGAAGGGAGAGGAGCGACGAAGCGGAGGGGCTCGGACAGGGCTCCTCGTCTCCCCGGCCCGGGGCCCCCAGCACAGGAACGAGCCCGAAAAGTTGCCACCGCCCCAGCGGGAAGGGGAGCCAGCGGCGGCGCTGCAGGGCTAGGGGAGGAAGTTGTGGCCGCAGCGGAGAGGGGGTTCTCGGTGCCGGCCCTGGGCGGAGGGCCGGGCAGGAAGGCTGGGCGGCGCTGGGAGACGCTGACGGAGACAGGGACGGGGTGCGGGAAGGCCGGTGCTTCGTCGCGGCGCCGGGCCGCAGTAGGGCAGGCAGGGCCGACGTTGCCCCCCCTCCGCGCCGCCGGGGCAAGAGCGGCTCTCGCCTGGGGCCCCGCCGCGGCCCGAGAGACACAGTGCCACGGCCCGGAGCGGCGGCCGCCACCACCCTCCCCAGCCACCGGCGGCCCGTCCCGGCCTCTCTGGGCAGTGCGGGTCGCAGCGCGGCCCCCCCCGCCCGGTTACCTGGCGCAGGGGAACGGCGGTGGCGGCGAAGGCTCCGTGCCCGGTGTCTTCCCCCCGCCCTCCACAGCCCCGACGCTCTTGCTCCGCGGCGCGGCTCCGCCCCCTCGCGGCCCCGCCCCCTCCGCACGTCGATCAATCAGCTCTGCCGAGGCTCCGCCCCCGCCCGCCTCGCGACCCGGCCCAGTCTCCGGTCGCTTCACGGCCGTGCCCGGGGAGGCGGCGGCGGGGGGGGGCAGCGCCGAGCGGCGGGGCTGTGGGGACGGGCGGCGCGGGTGCGCCGCTCGGCCGCTTTTTGACCGTCAGGTTCCCTCCGCAGGCGCTTGTCAGCCGCCGCCCGGAACCCGGCTCCCGCCACTCCCCCTCGTCTTGCTTCGCAGGCCCCCAGCCCTCAGCGGCCCTGACGGGAGGCCCAGTCGGAGGCGGCGGCCTCCTGCCACCAGAGCCCCCGGCCACAGCCGGGCTTGCCAACCAGGCCTCACTCTCCCCGAGAGCGTGTCGCCCTAGGCCTGGCTGGGAGAAAGGGGAGCCCTGTCTCCAGGCCTCTCTCTGCCCAGCGGCCTGGCCTGCCCAGGCATCCAGCTTCACTGTGCCACAGGCCCTGTGAAGGTTTGGGGTGGGGAAAAGGTGCTCAGGTAACTTTTTGGCTGCATCCCAACTTCCGTGAAGCTCTGACAGATACTGCTCGCAGTGTTTCAGGCTGCTCAAAGGAAATCTTGGCGTGACACCTTAAATACTGCCCATGATGGAGATGAAGGATCAGAGGAGAAACAGGGCAAGTGTTTGTGGCCCTTCCTGGCTATTGGTTGCAAAAATTTCCAATTCCCTACCAGTTTTAATGGCTCAGCGCTTGCACACAGATTGCATCCTTGGCAAATGAATAGTGGTCTTGGCCAAAATACAATGGAAAAAAATAATTTTGAGTTGTTGGTTATGAAGAAGACACGGAAAGTAGTGGGTTTTTCCTTCAATGGGGAAAAACATGCCCTTTTAAGGATTTTTCTTCTAATAATATCACGTCTGTGGTAAAGTGTATTTTTCGTGTAAGGTGTTTCCTAGGTCTTTCTGTGTGGTATTGCCAGTGGAGCTGCAGTAATTGCGGGAAGGAATGACTCGGCAGGACTCCTGTCATTTCACATCAAAAGGAAAGGGACATCTCTCTGAACACACAGCAGACAGTACATACTTATTATGCCCAGCTGTTCTCTAGCTTGTGTCTCCTTGCATGGATTCTTTCTGTTAGCATTAGGAATAGCTAGGTAGAAGGGTACACAACTACCTGGATGAGGGTGGACAGTGATGGGTCAACATCAGTGTGTTAAGAACTGCTCTTTGCTTTGGGGAGACCTCTAAAAAAATCAGATCTCTTCAGTATGGTTAGCTCTGGCCTCATCCTGAATGGAGCTGAGCATTGACATTTCTCATTAACCTGTTATCAGCCTTTCTGCAGATGATGCAAAGGAAATGAAAAGTGTCAGAACTGACTCTGACAGCAATCACCTCATAGTTAATGGCATGGGGACAACAAAACTACTATGAATATTAGAAGGAAAGCCATAAAGACCATGCCTGGGGTCCCATTTACCAGCAGCAAATGAAGGAAATGACTGGTCTAACGTGTCCTATTTGTTAACAGATTGACCTGATCTGCTGCTGTGCCTCGCTAAGTTACTGTGAGCTTTGTCCCTGGTGGATCTGCCCAGTTCGTCACAGGAGCTATATGAAGGTCCACATCCTAATCATCTTCGCAGTGTTCCTATAGAGATCACTGTAAACAAAGCCAAAACGAGGAAAAAGAGAGACAGAACGACAGTGCTTCAGTCAGCATCAGTGACTGAGTCTTATCCAGGGACCTGTAAGCTCTCTGCTTAGCTTTGCTGCCAAGACATTCATACATCCCTGGGCAGGTCAGTGCTTTTTGCCTCATTTTCCTCTGTAAAACATGGAGAGCAATGTTACCTGTCTTACTGGGTGGTTGCACGTTTGCTTAAGTACTGTTCTCCAGTGTGGGCATTTGGAGGGGATGTATGTCTGAATATTGCAATTGTCATAATAATATTACCATGAAAATAAAGCAAAGCTCAAACCTATGAATAGTATTAAATTTTCAGCAATAAGAAGGGTAGCTGTACCAATCAGAAAGAAACCAAATTGACCATGAGACAAGCAGAGAATGGATTAGTCTGTGCTTGACAGATGGTGCTAGGGACTGATGTTTTTATTTCCCTTGCAGAGGAGCTTAGAGGAAGGGGGACAGGGGAGGATGAGTCAGGGCACATTTATTAGAACAAAGCAGCAGGCTGTAGCAGCTCTGCTGAAAAACACCAAAAATACCAAAAGCAATGTCCAATTAGTTTGTAAGGGACATTCTATGTATCAGCTACAAGGTGAAAAACAGGAATAGCAATATTGTACCACCTGGCACTTTTAATTTTCAAAGCAGCCTGAAAACATTAATTAATCCTCCTCTGACACAGGAAAATACAGTGCAGTCAGCAGTTTGTTCCTTTAAGTTCTTATGCCGGGATTTCGGAAGAACCTGGGCCTTTTCCACAGCTGATTCCTATCACAATAGCTCAGATGACTCTGGAGGAGCCAGTCCTCTGAGCAGAAAAGGCTGAGTTAGCTCTGGAACCTGATGAACCATAGAGAGGGGAGATGTCTGCACCCAGCAGCCCTAGCAAGACCAACTTTTAATATCTGTCCCATCTAAATCCATTTTCCAGCACTCTGAGCAACACTGTAGGAAGCATTGCAGAGAAAACTAGGTGACTGAGGAATTAATCACAATCTCAGAAAAACCCAAACTGCGCAGTGAAACGCAGACACCAACATATTGAGCTAATTAAAACCTCTGACAAAACTTCAGTGGAATTCTGTGGGACCTGGGTACGTCCCACTGAATTAGTGTCAGGGCTTTGGGTCTGCTTGCACATATCTTCTCTCTTTGAAGAAAAAAATGTTATAGCTTAGTGGGTTTTACTCCTATTAATTCTCCAGAACCACTGCTTATTTTCCAGTATGCTTGTGGATTCCTCTGTGGCAAAGCCGAGCCGACCAAACCAGGCGTGTCTTAGGTGGGACAATGATGTAGTGGGATTTTCCATTGCAGTTGCTCCCGTGCCCAGGATTTCTGGCAGCAGAGAGGAGGCAGCTGAAATGCAGAGCCAGGCTTACACAGCAAGGCTGTGACTCCTAGATGCCCCTTCTATACCTTCTCAGCTTTGCCTCACATCAGAGGCTGGCGTCATCCCACTAGCTGCTTTGGTTAGTTGATGGTGGCTTCTGATAGCCTGTGTTTTCCAGTGGATATACTTCATTCTCTTAAAGTAAGCTTACAGACACACACACAAATAATTATCTTTCCTTTTCCCTCACAAGCTGACTTTTTGCTTACCTGAATGCCGACATTGGCACAAGTGCCATTTATAGATACTTCTTCAGATGGCTGTGTTTTGCCAGCAGAGATTATTTATACAATTAATCTCAGCATCAGAAGATCAGTGGAGGTCCCTCTGTGCTCCTTCCATGATAGCAGAGCTGGTCTCATTACTCTGTCACCATGCCTAGTAGCTGTTGGCCAGATTTTAAAAGGTGTTTAAGTGTAAAACTCCAAAGCACCCGAGAGCCATATCAAAAAAAGAACTTAATGTCCAAAGAAGGACTCAGTATTTATGAGCCATTATTAAGCCGTCAGGAACAGAGAGAGTAAGCAGGGCTGATGCCAGGGAATGCATAACAGTCTCCTGCAGAAACAAAGAGTCATCGCTGTGACTATCACACTTCAGGGATGGAAGCAAAGGAACACAGATCACCCTGCAGCCAGTCACTATTGCAGTGAGAGGGACTTGCTTTCATTTTCCAGGAAAGAAAGCAAGGTGGATAAGTAGAATGGGTGGAGATACAACCATATCAAAGATGGGACCAGGATCTTGCAGGTGTTTTGTGTTGCTAGGCTTTTTTTTTCTCAGTCTTCCACAGCAGAGGATGATTACTGAACTAAGGAGAACTTTCAGGTTGTGGTCTTCTATGTAGGGTCATGCTGATTATTATTCTTTGTGTATAAAGGCTTCCATAAACACCTTATCTTGCCAAGAGACAGGGTCACTCCATCCCTCCTTCCTGGAAAATATTTAGAAACCAAACTCTGCTCAGAAGATCATGAGAGGCTTGGAGAACAGACTGCCTGTGTGACAGCTGCATGCTTGTGCTTTCCTCTGCTGCTGTCTCACAAATCACTATACAATGGCAGCGCTCTGCAAGATCATATGAGTTATCAGTCTTATTTATGGGAGATTTTATCAGGTATCCAACACACAATGATAGCCCTCTGATTATGCCATTTCCTCCACACTAAGTCTTGGTCTAATGCACCCACGAGTGGAGAGAAGATGCACTGGGGCAGTGCTCCATTGATCCAGCTGAACAGGGCAGGCAATGATCCAGCTGCCACCTGCCCTGATTTCAAGCGAGTTTTCATCCTCAGCTGAGGAGGTAAAGCTGGAATCGTTCCCTTGGCACAGAAAAGACATTGCAACAGCTGTCTGCCAGGAGAGGAGAAAAACATTTTGGGGGAGAGCAGCTACTCCAGTGCATGTGGACTTCATCAAACAGTCTGGGCTGTCCCTATTGTTTGTGAGCACTGGATGAGAACAAAGACAGATTGGGCTAGAAAGGGCCCCACACAGAGACATTCAGAGCACGTACAGAATAGGACACTTTAATGGCTACACTGGATCACAGTTTTTTGATATAATCAGAGGAATCTACTAGCTTGGGAATATACACACACACACCCCCCTGAATACTCATAATTGTTCCTTGTTGTCTGCACTTACTAAGAAGTGGAACTAGTGCATGACAATTGTCACTTCACAGACGAGAGAGTGAGGAAAAATCTTGATAGCGTTGTCAGTCCTTTTCTTTCGCTGTTCCTAGAACTCTGGGTGGAGCTTCCCAGCTGCAGTCAACATAGTATTTCCTTGAAGGTCTTGGAGCTGATTCAATATTGCTATCAGTCTTTTAACAGTACCACCCCCTGCTCAGGAGGCACACTTTAGGGTATCAAAGGTGAGCCTATTTAAAGGAAAAGAGCAAGACCACTCTAGACATGATACTCTGTTCTTAGGTGTCTACCCAAAGACATTTATCAATGATGCTAAATTCAGAGGGAACAGAGAGCAGAAGACAAGCAAGGCCTGGGAGAAGAAACATAAAGAGGGGAGACAGGACATCTAAGGGAAGGGAACAGGACATGGGAGCCTACCCAATAAGTAGCTTCATCCATACCGTTGAAATGGTGGGCGAGAGGCTTGTTTTGTGATCTTCTTGATAACTTAATAATACTTAGTTGTAGTCAAACACTCCTGTGAAGGCAGACTACACATGAGACCATGTTTAAAACCAGTCTCCAATATGGAGAAACCTTGAGAAGGCAGAGTTCAAATCTGCTTTTTGTCCAGCAGCCATGATGTGTGGGTGGCACCACCTCCCTTACAGCACAGGGTGTTTCAACAAGGGAAGTTTGGGAGAGAAGCCCACACCTGATGGAACAGAAAATGCCTAGCTCCCCTTCTGCAAATGCTTTAGAGGTCTATGAGGGATCTGTCAACTCAGACCAGCTGTGCAGCTGAGTGAACAGTAACATATTTGCCTCTGGGAGAGGTATGAGAGACCATGAATTATTCCAGGGCATTACTGAGACCACCACAAAAGTGAGAATGGGTTTCTTTCCTTCCCAGATAGTAACAAAAAGCTGGAAGCTGTCTGCAGGTCTTACATCGGAACCTATAGTGATGAGACTTTGTACTTACATAGTGTCATGTCCACAAAGATTTTAAAGTACTTTGCGAAGTTGAGTAAGCAGTGTGATTATTGCTGCAGAAATAAAAATTAGGAGTACAAGAAAAGCAAAGTGATCTGGAGTGCCTTGTCCTGCCAGAGCGGGAATAGCAGGGTCGAGCCGGGAGCACAAGGCAAAGAGTCGCCCATTTGTTGTGCTCTTCAGGGCTCCAGCTGGGCCAAGAGCCCAAGGAACAAGTGATTGGGGGCTTTCATGTGGTCAGTTGTTTATATGGCAAATAATATAATTATTCAGTGTATGTGATTGGCTTTACACAGAACAGGCTCCGAGTTATACTAGCAAGGGACTCACTACTAAAAGTAACCCGAGTCACTTGTAAGCCGGTGAAATAGGTGAAAGCTGGAAGAGTAAGGAGTCCTACACATTTAAACTCAGATGGGCTCACAAAACAGCATGCACATAAACAACCCGCAACACACCTGGTTAGGTTTTCTTATTTCCCTGGGGACTACACATACAGATTGCTCATATTTGGCAGAGGTGAGCAAGCCTTCTTTCTAGGCTTGCAGGATGTGACATGAGGTGGATATTGGCCTTCACAGATGATTATGCATCAACAAGTATATCGCAGGGAGGCAACAGAGCATCACCAGTACTTCAGCAGGGAGCTGAGCTGCAGCAATGACTGCTTGGTATGGGACCTGCACACCTACCAGAGCACGTTAGGCTAGGTCCTGGAGGAGAGAGGCTTTAAGGGAAGAGTTGGACACTCCATGTGTTTTGAGGAGGCACAAAACGGGAATGAAGTGAACAAAAACAGTGATTTGCCAATAAAGCATGGAAGAGTATTCCATCATTACAGCTGTTGCATCATTATTAGTCAAGCTTCTAGGCATCTGCTGTTGTGACAACTAATTATTATCATTACAGTGTTTAGACAGATTTTTAAAAGGCTTCATGTAGGTGCCTCACTCCCATTCATTTCAGAGAGACTTAGGCAACAGGGACTTAGCTCATAGTCCAGCCTCAGCCTGGAATGTGGGAGGCTAGATGAAGCGATCGTGGCTTCGTGAATCTCTAACCAGCAAAAAGCAAATGTACTTTCACAGGTAAGCTGTTAAAATCTAGGCTGGTTTGGAAAGACTCATTAGGCCAAAATAACTAAAACCAATCTTATGCTGTTTTGGCCCTTGAAAACCTCACTGTGAAAAACAGTCTCTGCCTCATGCCAAGTTCTAAGCAGGGAAGACCATAGTATATCTGGAAAGGTGTGTTGTGCCTCCTCCCATTGTGTTCACACACATTAATCGTATACCAACAGAGATCACAGCAATGAGAGGATACCAGCATGGTAAGACAGGGTTTAATTTAATGGAACAATACTGCTGTAAGGACCACAAACCTGCAAAAGAGCCCATTACCATCAGCAGGAGAGCTGAGTGTTGGGCTCCCTCAGATGGCACCGAAAATCTGCTCTCTCATGGGCTATGCTAGTGTGGTCTCTAGTGAGCTATCAAGAGAACATCTTTACAGGCCAGTTAGGAAGGCTAATGCTGCAGGTCTGGAAGGTGCCCTGAGAACATCTGCAAGCATACCCTGTGGTTTAGTAGAGCTTAGGACACCACCAGGCTCAGAATTCATACCATGCGAGGAGATGACAGGAATGCCTAACCTGTGCTTACTTACACCACCAGCCACTAACTCAATAGCAAAAAAAAAAAACTCCCGAGGGATGAGTATATGGACATGAGGAAACGTGTAGCAGACCAGAGAAAGGACCCATATAAACCTGTTCCTAAGATGAAAAGGAGGAGCTGCAAACTATGAGTAGGTACATTCCTCATGGGACTTATATTGGCAGCTGTGCTCTGCTTGAGTGAAGATGAAGTACCATAAACAGCTGGAGCTCCTTGCAAAGGGTACTACATTGAACTGGCTACTTTCAGTAACCTCAAGGAGGGCAGGCTTAACTCCAGATTATTTGCTGGGGAGCAGCAATGGCCTGCTGTTCCTAAAGGGCAGGCAAGCCAGGAGGCAAATGCAATCCCAGCACAAGCAGTGCCCTCAGTGATGGAGGGCAGTCCTACAAGACCTAAACACAGCAACCAGGGACAGATGCTGGTGGAAGGGTCCATCAACAGCCCCA
Organism: Trogon surrucura; assembly: GCA_020746105.1. Classification (NCBI taxonomy): domain Eukaryota; kingdom Metazoa; phylum Chordata; class Aves; order Trogoniformes; family Trogonidae; genus Trogon; species Trogon surrucura. The sequence continues at coordinate 109,409,625 of CM036618.1, forward strand.
GACACAGCAAATAACAAACTCCAGGTCCAGACTACATGCAGGAACAAAAGGAAACAGAACCAGGACTAGAGAAAAACTACAACATACACCCAGAAGACCCAGTCAGAACAGCTACCTAGAACGAAGGTCCACAGTCCATCCTGGAGATGGGGCCAGCAGGAGGAGCACAAGCAAGCTCACCAACAACACAACTCAACTGGGAACAGAACACCTGCTCAGTCCAGAACTTAAATGGAGCCCTGAAGCCTGTGGGCAGGGAGTGTGGGTGAAGACCCCAAATGAGGCTGGTCAGTGCCCTCAGAGCCATGGCTATATTTTAGAGTTAAAATGGCACCACTAACTGAGGAAGTGGATGATTGGAACAGGTTAACTGGAGCATCTCACAGTACACTTACGTGAGCATTTCCTAATTCTTGTTTTATAAAAATTCACCTATTATAATTTAGTGTGACCTTTCTCCATGGAAATGCGCTGACCTCGGTCTGGTGGAATCTCAGGTTCACATCTAATCAGTTAGCAAGAGAAACACGTCTGATCTCATTCCAATTCCTTGCAGGTTTTTGCCCCAAACATTATGCACATACTTGGCAATTTCTAACTCACTTTGGGGAGATCCAATTTTAGATACCTTGAGAACAAACTGAGTCAAGAAGCACATCACAAGGACTGAAATGCTTTTAAAGTTGATACTTGATTCACCTGTGTTTTCTTCTTTTCCAGTCTCTCCAGTACTAATTCAGCAGCAGTCTCACAAAGCCCTTCTGTACTTTTCCTCCCCTGCCAGATAAAATCTGGTAAGTCAAACCTTTGGGGTTTTTCTGGGTGGTTGTGTGTTTTTTTCTTGCTACTTCAAGCTGAGAAGCAAACTCAGAACCTCCCAGTGTGTCTGTGAGCAAAGGGAACTGGCTTCTCCCAGGTCATGTTAAGTCCTGAGCAAATGTGTTTCTGTTTGCAATATTTCTTGTGGCTAGCTCCCAAAGGGACAGAACAGTGCAGTACTCCTTCCCCTAACATAGCAAGCAAAGAAGATAAATCCAGTGATGCTTACACACACAAAATATGGGAGCGCTTGAAACGAATGGAACAGCTCCCAGGACTAGAGGCAGAAAACCAAAATGACAGGGCCAAGAGACAGATTTAAAATAAATAGGTCCAAATCTGTCTGAAACTCCAGGAATAGCTTTCCCTGGCACCTTTTCACTTCAGCACCTGACAAGTAACTGACAGCAGAGTCAAAGCATGTGTCAGGCAGGTGAGTCTTCTGTGGTTTTAAAATTATCCCCCCCCAGTTTCTGAAGGCACCATTAATGGTTATCGATAGCATATGAAGCATCACGCTCCTGCCCACATCCCTAACTTCTAGGACAGTGATGCATACATAAACCACGTTAAATTGCCATAGAGCCCTCCACAAGCAGCCCACATACTTGCATCTGGTTACTAAGCTCACGGTTACTAATAGTTGTCATTAGCTCTGAAAAATGAACATGGTGGATCCTGGTGTATGTGGGGAGGAGGTTAGTGTGCAGTGACTCATGCCCAAATGAGCAAATCGTCAGCAAAAACAATTGGGACAAGAGATGGTTGCTAAATGATCAATTTAAGTTAATCAAGACTTCATTACCCATGGGTTTTTATTCTGGGTAACCTGGGAGGTTTTCTTTTGTGTGGCATAGCTCTGTCTACATTGACTCATCACACTTGAGGGCAAATGATCCTTAGCCCTCATCTTGGCTGTTGAATTTCTGCTACACAGCTTGTTTGTTTTATCTGTTCCTTAGTTCTTTGGCCCACACCCACAATCAGATCTTTCGCTTGCATGTAGGCAGTGGCAAGCTCCAGTTCTGACTTAGTTGTTGAATAAAGAAGTCCAGGTAATGCTGAGACAAAGCTGAGAAAGATAAGTTAAATCGAAACCTAAAGAAATTGATCTTGACACCACTGCTTAAAGTAAGCAAACTGAGCAAATAGTGAGCTGAAATAACCACGTATATAAACCATTTGAAAATGCTAGGTAATGTAGCCTGAGGCGCTACGTTAAGACCACCCTATAAGAGACCTTTTATGCATATATCACTGTAATATCATAACCGAATAATTGCTTTGCCTCAAGCAAACCAGTGCTTGGGAATTTCTTACAGATTGTTCTTCCTCAACGTGCACAGCTTGCTTAATTCTCCACTGCTTTGACTTTTGTGGAGCTGGGCTAGTCTGTGCGATTCCTCCTCTCTAGGAAAGCACTGTAGAATTGTAAGTACTCAACACGAGACACAGGAGTTTCAAAATCAATTTCTGGCTCATGACAGCAGCTCTCAGACAGAGACACAGAGCATCAAGGAATTCCTTCCTACCAGCTGAGCAGGTCTCAGCTTTCCAGCTAACGCCAGTCTTTTTGCTCCATTTCTAGAAACCAGCATATATCAAGTGGAAAGGCAAATAGAGGAAGTAATTTGCTGATGTTACTCTCCTGTTAGTTTTACATATAACTTTTGGAGCTGTCAAGAGACTGAGCTGTGGCAGGGGTGGGAAGAGGAGGCCATCTGTGCTCTGATGAACAAGAAGAGAGGTCTCCACAAGGCACTTGAATCTACACCAAGAAAAAAGGCTGGCAGAGTGCAAGGGCTTTGCTGTTGGTCCTACAAGCAAATCACCCTCAGTGTTTTTCCTGATGACAGAAACCCACCTCAACTTTTTTTTTTTTTTCCCCTATGCAAACTCACACATTAAAGCAGAAGGGAGGTAGAAGAATGGTTACAGCCAGGCAAAGAAGTTGGGAATAAACATCCCTTCAAAGTACAGAAGAAGCATACACAGAGATGTGATGAGTAGGTGCAGTTTATTTCACTTGTCTCCTGCGCTTGCTGTGACACCAGGCTCTCGGGACCTGCGCTGCACTCCGCCTTGCACTTTGGCAGGCATCGAGGAAATTGATTCCAAGCTTCGTCCACATTTTCCCTGTCTTTCCTATTTTCAGCCTTGAGTCTGCCCCCTGAGGCCCTCGCTGGAACCTGGAAGCTGAAAGCAAAACATTTCAGGTCACAGTTGTGAATATACTTGAATGTAGCCTTTAGACTGGTTCACATGCTAGTGAGAAAGGGGTTAATCTATTCCCAGGCAGGATTTGCAAGGCAGTAGGGACTGTACCAGATGTGAGAGAGCTGATTAACTCCCCACATGCCCCCGTACCACAGAGGAGCTGTGCATAATTGGTACCTTATTTTAGCAGGGAACAGTTTTTAGAATGGGGTCTATAATTAAGAGCTTAGATTAAATCCACCCTGATTTGGAAGTGAGAAGCAGAGAACACAGCTGGGACTCTCTGGTACCGTGGTGGTCTGGGCTTTATCCTTTCTTGAAGCTGAGGCAAGAAAACCTTAAGGAAACAAGACATTTCTGACATAGAGTTACCCTGAATTTGTTAGAGGCAAACAGAATTTTTTCCTGCTGTGAAACAGTGTGGAAAACCAGACATTTCTGTCACAGAGTTACCCTGATTTTGTTAGAGGCAAACAGAAGCTTTTCCTACCCTGAAACAGTGTGAATTCTGATAAGTGCTTATTTTTAAAAGCAGTGATTCATAGATACTTATTTAAAGATGAATTGTTTTATGGGGGATTTAAATCTTCCTTGACAGTGTTTATAACTTGAAATGCCACAAAGCAGGGCTGTCACATAGCAATCGGAGGATAATAGCGACAAGAAGAGAAAGAGAAACTGGCTATTCTCGTTCCGCTGTCTGCATGGGAAGAAGCCACAGACAGCGAGCAAACAGCCACGTGAAACGCTGCTAGAAGCAACCTCAAGAGGTCACCTCTGTTGCTAGGCAGGATCCATTAGCACAAGCAAGGCAGAGAAAATTAGCCTCAGAATATAATTTCAGCTCTAATAATTCAGCCTGATGCTGACATTGAGGCACAGATCTGATCCTTAGATGATGATTTTTATTGTGGATGTCACCTTCCCCATTTCTTTTTCTCTCCTAGCCTGAGTTGCTTTGAGTGGGCAAGGATTCTCAGCCCAAGCTCATGATTGATGTTGTCTGGAGTCAGTATCTGTGCCGGTGGCCCCCATTGTGATCCCACCAGTGGAACCAAACCACCTGGAAAATTTGGGCCAAAAGGCCTTGTGTGGACAGCCCTCCAGGGAGACTGCTTTTTAATTAATTGGCAGAAAATGTCAGTGGGGAATGATTGCTGGTTCCATCTGCGTGGAGCAATCTCAGCTGCACGCTATAATTTCTGTTACCTGTAGAGAGGGGAAATCTTGCTGTATTAGCCCTTTCTTTCCTCTCAGAGGAGCTAAAAATATGCTGTATGGAAAACACAGAGTGATACTCATTTGGAGCAGGAAAGAGAAGCAGCAAAGACATCTGGGACCTACATGGAGGGTGTGCTAACAAATTTGGAAAGCATTTTCAGTGGCAGCAGTTCACAGGGAATATTGGGTTCTGAAAATCATCATCATCCATCCCGTAAGTAATTATTTGAGTGGATTAGTCACTACTGGCTTTGGCAAGGCTTTTCATTTGATTTCCAATAGGAGGCTGCAATCTCCAGTCCTGTCAAACCTGCTCCTGGCACACTGGCCAAAAAAAAGAGTCCGTGAGGACAACATGGCAATTGTCTTCTAGGCAAGCAGGCAGAAGAATATTGAGCAGCATTTTGGGGGGACAAAAGGAAAGCTGTCTGTTCACATTAGTTTTGGACTGTTTATTTTGTGGGGTTTTTTTTCTGTACAGTGAGAAGCTACTGTTATCAAGTTAAAATGTGACAATCCGAGCTATCTTGGAAAACAACCCCAAAACATTTCCAGCTTCTTGGGTTTTGGGGTCCTGATATGAAACAAAGGTGGCTTTTGTCGGGGTAGTGAGGTGGATCCTGCAATGCCAGCTCAAACTTTGCTGCTATTGAGTAGAACTCGTGCCTGCCCAGCACAAAAACATGAGGCTGCCAACTTGATCCAGCTCAAGAGCTGCACCAAGGCCCACTGAGCTGTCTCATCAGCTAGGCAGCCTGGGGATCGGGGCTCGGCAACCTCGTCAGTCGTACCAGTGAAAATCATCCCAACTCAAGACTCACCGTCCAGAGAGAAAACAAATGTTGGATTGAAAAAACATGATCAGCAGCAATGTCTGAGGGAGAAGGCCTGGAGTCTGAGAGTGTTTGACCATAAATGTTAGGAAACCCTGAAGAAGTCTTGCACTCAGATATGAATTTGATGTCTCATTCACATTTCCAGCAGATGTTTATCTAAATGCCACCAACTGCAGTTTGCAAAGGGATTGAAGAGTACAGGAGACACTGTGATATCTCTTACCTAGAGCTGGGTTTTAACTATTCCAAAGTGTAATTGCACTTTGCATCATACGCTAGACAGCTCTTGGTTACTCAGTTACTTCAACTTTTCTGAAGGATGATCTGCAGATCCTCCAAATGCAATGAAATATACTGGCACGTGTAATCCATGTTGATTCCATGAAGAAGCACTGGGAAACAGGGTTTACAGACAAGCTGAGAGTGCTGCATTTGCTGACCATATGCTGGGATATTTTCTTTCAGACTAGGCTCCAGCAGTAGCTTGTATTTGCAGGCATAGCAATGGAAACAACACAGATTGGGAGTAAACAGCATTCAAGAATCATGTTCAGATCTAGCATCCTGCATTTCAGAGAGGGAAGCAACAGAAAGAAAAAAAGAGAGAATGAAATAAGGGCAGATCACATCAGAGGCTGTGGGGTGAGCCACAGTTCTCGTTCATGTCCCATCAAAGGAGTTTAAAGGTGGGATCTGAAGGAGGGTAATTTGCAGATGTTTACAGTGAAGAGGACACAATGGTGGCTGTAAGAAGGAAACACTCCATGGAGGTGGCTGGTTGCCAAATCCCACCGTGAAGTGGCTTCTGATGAATATTGTCCAGGGTTATGCCAGAGTTTGCATTGCTTCCACGTGCACGCAGGAGAGGAATAATGAACCATGTTGCCTTATCCCTTCAGCTGGTCACAGGGCTGCTCCTGTCTGTTCTGATGAGGATGAACCGCTCACGGCTGCACATCGGTTCCTCATCTCCTTTCAGTCCACTGAAACTTGCTCTGCCCAAGACTGGAAGGCAGCTGTGCTGGGGACACGGAGAACCACAGAGACCTCAGGCCAAGTGCATGTATTAGTGACTGCAGGGACCAGGCAGCCAGGATGCTGCTTACAGGGAGACAGGAAAGCAGCTGTTTTGAAGAACCCTTTAAAAACCTTGATGTAACACAAATCGTGCAGAAATCTGTTACACTAAAGCCTGAGCCTAGTTTTTTTGAAAGGGAGGCCATCAAGCTGCTCCAAAATGTGCTCCCAGCCTCCCTTGACCGCCTCTCTTTTCCAGCATGTACTGCCCACAGACAGACTCCCTCTCCCTTTTCCTTGCCCACTGAGTCCACTTCACCTTACAAGCTGTTGTGAACCTGAGAACTTTGCTTACAGCCCTTGTCTTACTGACCTACCTGCTCTTCTCCAGAGGCCAGATGCTGTTGTGAATCTGTGTGGTTTGGGGACCAGTAGAAGCTAACACTCAGAGGGAAGCCCAAGCTGCTGTGTGTCAATGAGGTATTCATTTAGATTCCTCTTTTTTCACATTTTGCAGGGATATTGTAATGAATGTTTATTGCATAATTTATGATCATATTACACACATTATCAATATTATTGAGAAAAAACTGTGGTGCTTGCTACATGTGCTCAGTGCATGGCTACAACATAATCAGCCACTATATTCCAGCTACAGCTGAGTTACCTTCTCTCAGAAGCAATCCCTCTGTGTAATGAAGAAGTAGAGTGGCTGCGTTTTTCAGGGCTCTAGACAGAGCCAGTGAGGATGGCGGGGAAGGATAAGAGGAGGAGGTCCACCACATGATCTCAGAGGTCTTTTCCAGCTTCAACAATTCTGTGATTCTGTGACAACTTACGCCCTGTAGCAGAGTTCTGGACAAAGCAACCAGAATTGTTGGAGGAGAGCAGTTCAGTTGGGATAGCTAGGAGTGGTGGGTATGGCACTATTTCATAGGGCTTTTGGGGCTTTGAAGCCAAAAGAGACATGAGGCTCTGGCAATCAGTTGCTGTCCACATGTGAGTCCATATTTGCTATTCTAAAACAAGAAGGACAGATCAGCCTGGTTTTCAAGATTGGGTATTAGGAAAAATTTCTTTACGGAAAGAGTGGTGAAGCATTGGAACAAGTTGCCCAGGGAAGTGGTGGAGTCACCATCCCTGGAGGTGTTAAAAAATCATGTAGACGTGGCACTTTGGGACATAGTTTAGTGGTCATGATGGTGTTGGGCTGAGAGTTGGCCTTGGTGATCTCAGAGGTCCTTTCCAGCCTTAATGATTCAATGATTCTAGGGGAACAAAGCTCTCACACTGTTTGTCCACCTGTTCCCCCTTCTGTTGTTCTCCAGCAAACTGGAACCCATTGGCCAAGGTCAGCTGAACTCAACAGTGAGACAGTGGGCCCTTCCCTCTGCAGAGAGCTGGGCGGCCTGATGCTGGGCGAGGCAGGGGTCAGCCAGCAATTCAACCGAGAAAAGCAGCAGCCGACTGGCCGTGAGTGCTGGCCGGCCTGTCAGCTCGCGCTTGGCTCTGGGTTCACCACAGCATGTGCCCATCTAGCGAGGCTGGGCAAGGCCTCAGCTACCAGGGGGCACCAATTGTGCCTGGTGGGGATAGTTTCCTTCCTAACCATTGCACTAATCGGCTTCGCCCTGCGAGCTGACATCTGATAAGCCTGAGCTCTCTAAGAAAATATCTCACAGCTATTTTGTGTTTGGGTAATTAAAAGTATCCTGGTAGGAGATGATATATTATTAAAACCCTAATTTTCTCAAAAATTCGTGTTTTGAAGAAACCCTTTGAGGGACATCGCTTCTGCAAAGCAAAAATTGTTATTACAAACACCCTCCCCCCCGTATCAGTCCCTCTGTCTGACCTCGCACCATCAGATAAGCAGGCTTAGCCTTCAGATATCTGTAGGGATTACTTTATATCTCTCCATAGCAGTGACTGGGATAAAGTGATCTTTTCTGCAAATACAGTTTAGCCTTTAGGAAGTTACTGCTTGCTCCTGTGTTAACCTCAGATATGAGCAGGTGACCAAAGACAGGCAGACTGCAGCTTGCCTGCGCTAGTGAACTATAAATAAAGAGAAGCCTACTGCTACAGTTGCCTCTGCTCTGCTGCAGGTAAATATTTGTCTGTGTACATTTAGAGAGGGCAGCTTGCATTCGGACAGCTGACCACAAATCTCCACAGCAGACTGCAATAAAAATGCCTTTGTGGCATCATCTGCCACAGGATATTAAGACGCCCAGAAAAAGAAGAGAAAAAGTCCAGTTCATTGTCTTGAAGACATATTGTTGACACAGAAAGTTAGTATTTGATACCAGAGACTCAGATAAGGAAGGGTCAGAAGCCAGCTTGGGACATCACCAACCTCTACCTCCCCTAGGCTGAGGCAGGAGCAAGTACTTCTAGATAATCATAGGCATATTGTAAGTATCTCAAATGACAAAGATTCCACAGTCTTCCTAGGCAAACTAGTATTTTTGATACATTTTCTTTCTAATGGGTATTCTCTGTTCTACGTCCTCCCTGAAGTGCATCCAGCCTGACTTTGATCACAGCTGGCCAAGTTCTCAGGAGCGGCTCTCCCATGTCCCAATGACTTCCCTGTGTTGGAAATCTGACAGCCTCAATGGTTTTGAATATCCAACTTCCCTAATACATTCAGGGTGGGAATCATTCCTGATTCCAGCTTTATACAGATTTCTGACATGCTGATGAGAAGCTAAGGAGCAGAAAGGCTACAGTGTGGGGCAGCTTGAGAGAATTCCACTTCCAGACTCCTTGCAACACCCCTGGGCTTTTGCAAAGCCATGGCAGGTTGACTGATCTGCCCTCTTCATCCCTGTGTATCTCTGCTCCTTTCTGTTCCTGTAGTTGGTAATGAACACAAGTGCAGTGAGGGGGGGGGTGTAATAGCAGTTGAATGTTCAATACCAGCTTATTCTCTTAAAGCCTTCCCAAGCGCCTGGGTTTTTTTTTTTGCTGCTGTTTGTGATAGGATAGTCAGCTTTATGGTTTGACATAGCACAGCAACTCTTATTTCCAGTGAATTTGTTTGGCTTGGAATAAGGCAAAACCTTCATGGTTTCAGCAGGAACACCAAAGCCCATCTAAGAGGCTGCTCAAAAGGACAATCTCTTGAGGCACATTCAGCAGAGAGAGGGTGACCACACTACTCCTGCACCATCACCACCCCCTGCCACTGCTTTGCAAACTCCTCTGTCAGCAGCACCAAAAAGCACATTTCTTACCTTTGTCTCCAAGGCCTTTTGTGGCCTCTTCGTGCAAGCTAGATGTCCCTATTTAGCAAAGGACAACAGTCTTGCTGACTAAATGTTCTTTCCACTCCGCACCATGCAGAAAAGCAGCTCCTCTGTTTAAACACTGTGACATCACCTTCAAGGTATCCTATATATTCCTTCGTAAAATTCTTCTGTCATAAGCTCTGTGGAAAACTCAGTGAGAATTAGACCAATGGCATGCACTAAACATGCTGCCAAGCACGTAACTCAGCTTTGGCCCAATGCTTCGAGTGTGGCTGACCTGTGAAGTAGCGTCTCTGTTGTCTTATATCTCATATTGAATTGGGTTGCTGGCACATGGGCCACATTTCTCTATTTATACAGTGCCTATCTCCGTACAAAACTGAGGCTCTGGGGTGAGACGCAAATAATAACCAAGTTGTTTAAAGCAAAATGGAGAGCGGGTATCAGTCTTTTTCATAGCAAAAAGCTCTTGAAGCATTGTTAATAAAATTTCAGTATTATTCTTTATGAAACAATCCTGCTTAACCAAGATGACCCAAGATGGCCTTTTTCCATCTCAAATTTTAATGTGGTTTTATAAAATGGATACATTTGGCATGTCATCTGGAAACATTAACCAGGGAGGTTAAAGGGGTGAGGTTCTTGGGTTTAAAGCATCCATTTAGTGGATAGATAAATGAATTGGCTAAGTGCTAGCACATTTTTCGTAGGGCTATTATACCTGAATTTTTTTCTGGGTTTGTTATAAGCTATTGGTTAATGGGGTAGAATTAGATTTTTACAGAACTCTGCGGAGATAATTTTCTTGGAAAACATTTTGAAGAGCCTGCCTGTCCAGAATATGAGATGTGATATTCCACTGCTGTCTGATGGATTGCTCCTCAAACAGCAGGACTGTGGCTGCAAGTGGTAGCCTGTGGCTCCTCCATTAAAGTTTCTGCGCTAGCACAGGAGAGCTGTAATAAAGAGAAATGACACATTAATGTAGAAGCAGGCTCAAAGCCCTCAGATCTGAGCATCAAGGAACATTAAGGAAATCTAACATTTGATCCAGAGCTGGGCTACCTGGCCTGGGGAACCTCAGATCCAAAGTCATCATGTCTGCAAATTCTGGGTGCAGACTGTTTGACTTGAGCTCATCTGTCCTTATGAGACAAATCCAAATAAATAATAATACCAAGGAAACTCATAACAAGATCTCAGCAAAATGTGGGGTCATGTGAAACAATATAAATACTAGGTAATGTAAAACCTGGCTGAACAAAACACCCGCTAACGAATATGCCAAAAGCTATCCTGTACCAGTGATGGCAGAAGGAGGGAGAGATTCCCCACTTTCCCTATATTTTCCTATAAGTGTTTTCCTCTGAAAAACTACCTGTCTTTCCATATTCTGACATCTCAGGCTGAGGAAGGTACATAAGGAAAGCTCTGGGGATGTTCCAGGATTATGAAGTATTTAATCTCCAGGACACTTGTCTGAAGTCAGTTGAGACACTTCAGACAGAAATAGGTCCCATCCTAACAGATAGTAAAGGGAACGTACAATATCTTCTAGCTGCTAATTCACAGGAGTCCAAAAAATCACCACCAAGAAGGTACAAACAAGCTTTTTATAGCCCTAGGAGTAAGGCTGAAGGATGAATAAACCACGGAAATGTTCTACAAAAGGTGAGGGGCCACTCCCTATACACTAGCAGACCTTATTTGCCCCAGCTAGAGGTCTAGGGGAGGAAGATGTTGTTCCTCCTGTACATATCTCCTTCAATGCTCTCTTTTTTATCAGATGAAGATGGTCTTCTCTTTCCACTGTATATCCTTGACCTTGCATATGTTTGTTACCGAGTTCTTCACATCATGCTGTTTTGCTCTTTTTTTCCCTTGCTTGTTATAGCTTTCCTCAGCAAAGAGAGTCTCATGATGTTCTCTGTGGCTGGGAGGAGCTCCCCAAGCACACCCCCGGATCTCACTTGTTATTCTCTGTTGAATCTTTCTCGGGAAGCCCAAATGCTTAAACAAAAGTTGGCAGCGCGTAGGCTGACATGTGCTGCTCTCATGTTCGCTTGTCTGGTAGCTCCTGCTTTTAGCCCCCAGCCAGCCTGTGCTCGGGTTTTTTCTCTGCCTTGGAGACTCTTCCGGAGCGCGTTGGCCATTTTGCTCTGAGTCTGTGTCTTAGTGAGAAGGGTGGGTACTGATTTGTACCCCTATATTTTATGAACATAATGTTAATCTTTTGAATAGTGAGCTGCTTCAGGGCCACAGCTTGGTGAGTTCATTCACGCTGGCCTGGAAGTGAACTGGGGCCCAAACCCTCCTGTGAATGCCAGGCCAGGGGAGGCTGAGGCGACAGGCACCCAGCTCCGAGCAGGTGCTCATTTATTTCGCACGCAGCTACTGCTGGAGGTCAGGGCCTATTTATTGGAACACGATGTGACTGCATCGCTTCTGTTAAAGTGCAAACAAAGAACAGTGTCATCCCAGTGACACTGAGAACGGCCCTTTTAATGAGGTGCATAAATAACAGACTGTCTCACTGGAGACCCATAATGGTGTCAGTACAAAACAGGGGACAGTAAAAAGGAGATGCCTCGAACTATCATATTAGATATGTTGTCTCTCTCTAGATTTTGTCTCAGAAAGCCCCTGTCACTTTTTGGGGGTCCTGCAGAATACAAGTGTTCGGTTTTGAAACTGGTATTTGTAGAATCATCAAAATGTTGGCTGAAAGTCCCCTCTGCATGTCTCCTGGTGAAAACATCTTCCCAAAAGTCCAACCTGGGCCTCCCAAGCAATGAACTGTGGCCACCACCTCTTGAGTTGTCTGCTACTGCTGGGAAGTGTCCGTTGTATCTCTCCACTGGCTGGTTGCAGGCCACCACTAGCTCACCTTGCAGACACATCATTTTAGCCAAAGCAAGTCCAACTCCCCCCATCTTTATGAGGGTGTACATCCTGCGGGCCCCCGAAAACACGAGCAGGCCACATTGCATCCTGCCAGTTTCTTCACATCCCCCTTGGCCTGGGAAGGGGAGCCAAGGGCAGACACAGCAACCCAGGCATGGCCTCACCACCACCAAGCAGTCCAGAATAAATAACTGCTCTCAGCACGGGCTGTCTTCCTCCTTTCCAGCAACTCACAGGCTTTCTTTTTGTCAAAAGCCCCTCATGGGTTCTTTTCCTCCATGAAGTTATCCAGTTGCTTTTTGATCCTCTGTAAAGATTTGCCTCTACAATCTTCTCCATCAAGGAGTTGTACAGCTTCCTTGCACAGTGTGTGAGGAACCACTTCCTTCTGCTTGTGAAGAACTTGCTAATTGCTAGTTTCATTTCTTGTTCTCGTGCAAGAAAGCACAATGAACCGTTGTGTAGTATTTATTGTCCCCTTGCCCTTGATGATTTTCGAGATCTCTATAGAAGTGATAACAAAAGAGAAGACAAAACTACATGAGTAATACAAATGCTATATTTTGCTTTTCTGTCCCTTTGTTCCCTACAGCATGTGACTTCTCATGCTTCATTTCAGACTCTCTTCAGACTCTCCTTCGGCTCTGTGGCACTCCACCAGTAAACAGCAACTCAGAGTAACTGAAGCTATAAACAATCCTTTTCCTGCTCATTTGCCTGCCTTGTTCTGGCAATTTCTTAATGGTAAACATATGATTTACTGACACACTGTAGACAGCAATGTTCACAAGTTTAATTCCTTTCCTTTGAAAGACAGGCTAATGCAATTTTCCTCTGGATTCCTCCAGGCCAGAGTCAAGAACTGCCACAGGCAGAGGTGCTATCAAGACCCCCAGCTGGATTATCATCAGAATTTCATTAGAATTATGAATAGTGCTGCCAAAGAAATTGACTGAGGGAAAAAAACCCAACTTAATCTGTTAAGGAGATGCAAAGGAGAGCTGTAATTCTTTCATAAAGATTGCTTTGGCTTCTCACTCTGATAATCTGGTATTTGTGTTTATGAGGACAGTCATTATGCATCCTCAAGCGACAGTTTTAATGTCTGGTCAGCATATGCCGTTTACATGATTTAGAAGTCACCAGTCTTGCGGGCAGTGTGACATTGAGCAAAGAACAGGGCCTGAAGGGAAGGAAATAACCTGCAGGTTAGGAACAACTAGCTGAATCCTACGAAAGCTCAGCTTGATCTCAAGAGGAGGTTTGCTACAGCAAGGGATTCAGGCTGGGTCTGAGGGTGTGGTACCATGTAAGCCATGTATCTGAATCTGACACAGGTAGGAAGCCTCTGAGTCCTCAAAATCTTCTGTTCATTCAAGACCTACTAGAAAATAAGCTGGTCCTCTCCATGTGAGGGGGAAAACTGGTGCAGAATATAGCTGGTGGTGTCCTGCTAATATTGAAACAAGGGATTCCCACTCTTCACTCTGTTGATTCAGTTACTCTGAGTCTGTCTCTAATGGAGGACAGTGTTTGTCTGAAGAATAAGAGATGATGATGCAGAAAAGACAAACAGCCTCTGTACGGGAAGTAGAATTACTGTGGGGCTGACAGTTACCCTTGCCAGGGAATTTTCCCATGCCTATTAGCCTATCCAAAGCAAACTAAGCTGCAGATTTTGGGGCCATGAGGTTCAAGGTGATCCCTGTTTAACACAGGGGCGTGCTGATAGGGAGGCAGCCTTGACTGTGAGAAGTATTATGCTGCAGAGACATCTCATGTGGAGGAAAGACTCTGGGGCTGTGCATGGAAGTGGAGACAATCCTGCAAGAGGGAAGAGGCCAGAGGAGACACGAGGCAACAGCCAGAAATGCTTGGTATGATCTTTTGTACTGATTGAGTGCAAGTTACTGTTGAGGTGATGCTTGGCCTACGGGTTGGGAAAACAAGTTGCTTGTGCAAGAGGTGGTAATTCACAAGGGGAGCTGGGTTTGGACTTCTCTTCCCTAATGCCTTGGTGAAGTCTCTCCTAAAATTATTGAACGGCACCACCTTGTGGGTGCCTGACGGTGATGAGACTTTACCATTTTTTTTCCAGACTGCCAGACTGCATTTGAATAGTGAGACACGCAAAGGTTGATTTCTTCTCACGCTGCTTGTCAGGGGCTTGGCAGTCCTCAAGAACTGGTTTTCTACTGGTTTTCTGCCAGCTGACAGAAACAGGTTTGGGCATTTAGTAGTTGATTTTTATGGCTTAACTGATTTTGCCTTTGCTAGTGGTCTCGTTGGAGAGCTGTAAACAGTTTAAATAATTAGAGCTTTTCAATTACAGAGGAAGTGCAGGGGAAAAACACTGAACTATACAGTAGAGTTTGTCTGTCCTGTACAAAATGTCTTCCTTCTTTCTAAGATGCGAAATTCCTGTGTCAGCCAGTCCGTGCCTCACAAAATGCACTAAACTCCTGAAAGTAAGGTGTAATGGGAGAATTTACCATATGTGCTATTGCGTTTGCCTTTAGGGATTACCCTGGCAATGACAAAACACATCCTTAACTGCAGAGTTTCTGGAAAGCATCAAACATACGTTCATGAATAGAACAACAGGCTGTGTGCAATGAGACCAAGACTTTCCAGAAGGCGTTGGCTGCCTGCTGTATATTTTATACAGCAGTAGGGTGCATGTTATTATGGATATGCAGGATCCCAGGATGCAAAATAGCCACTGATGAGAGAGCCGGTGTGACTGTACCTGTATGTATGGAGACACTCCATGTATGAAGTACCAATTTTTTTTGTCCAAGTGGGATTATCACACATCACAGACAACATAGCAGCTCCCTGAAATCTACCCAAATGAGATTTTGAAGGGGGAAAGAGATGTTGTCCTGAAAAAAATGACATATTGTAGCCTAGCCTACATCAAGAAAATGGAACAATCCTAAGCAGAATATAGGCAAGGTGAGCACACAAATTCATCCACTTCTATTACCCGTGGTGAGAAAAGCAATAATAATATAAATACAAATGGTTAAACTGCCAATTAAATTTTTCAAGCCTGCTTCTCGAACTCAACTTTGGTTTTGGAAAAAGCGTTTTCCTTTTACAGCATTGCCCACCTAGACCTGCAAGCAGGGAGCAACTCTCTGTGTGTTACCAGTAACCTCAGTCATGCCCCAGGATCACACCAGCACAGGGGTTGCATGAGGACAAAATGAAAGACAGTCCCGTCCCTGGAAAGCCGACGACACTACGATAGACCAAGATGTAGAGAGAGGAAAGCATGGGCTATGGAAACAGCTGAAAACAGTGCTTTCTCCAGCCTCGACAATGCAAGAGACTTTAAAGCAGGGACCTGGAAGGGAAAAACAAGCCAGTCTTAGAGACATTGCTGGAGTTTTCCTTTTCGCTGTCCCAGATGTGCCTATGTGGGAGAAAAGATGAAGATGCTCACTTGGAAATTCAGAAGAGAGATGACAGCAGTGACCTCCCTGGATCAATTAGACACGGATATCAATATCCAGCTGTTCAATGGCAGTGTGAGAAGGACGGGCATTTACAGGCTGAAGGGATGAGCAGTGAATGCAACCTCGACGAAAGGGAGCGAGGGAGCCCCTCTAGTGGGAGAATCCGGGAAAGGCAATCGCAGCCGTCAGCTGGGAAAGTGATCCCTGCGGCAGTGTTCAGGATGGTTAGAAACTTAATTCAGGATAGTCCCAAGAAATGGACAGTGTGGCATAATTTATATTATGTAAGGCAAAAAAAAAGAAAAAAAGAACTAAAAAAGGAGGGAAAAGTCCAACAATTTCTACCAAAATGACTGCAAGAAAAGTCTTTTTTTACTTGATACCTGGGGATGGAGTCAAGCCTGAGCACATGAGCAGAACATGCTGATCATGCACATGAGAGACTTTACGTCTGGCAGAAACAGCAGTGTATTTCACACTCTTTTAGCCCAAACTCCAAAATTTGGCATTTATTCACCAAGTGCTAGGCAAGGTCATGGAGACACTGATCTATTCATACTAAAATATGGGGTCCACCTCTTGTGTGAATCTGAGGTAGCAGGAACAACTTGTAGCATATTAAAAAAAAAAACAACAACAACAAAAACCAAAACACGGAAAAGGAAGAAACATTGACTCCCTTTGTTATTTGAGAAAATCACTAACTCTGTTTCTACCTCAGTTTCCAATTTGTAAAGTGAGGGGTGAAGAGTAATTCTTCGCATGACAAAAATCATGAATGCTCTGAAATGCCAACATACTTAAGACAGACAATCAGATTAGTTTCTGGCCCCGATATATAGTTACAATGATTTTTTACAGTTTGCAGATTGTGTTTAAGCTCTCAGCTGCTGCCAGATAGGACTGTGGACCAGCAGAGCCATGTGGGGAGAGGACAGCTCTGGCTGTGGAGCGGGCTTGCTCTTGACAGTCCCCTTCTCCTGCAGGAGCTGTGGCTGTCAAGGCCTCTGCCTGACGAAGAGAAGTCTTTGCTTTCATGGAGGAGGAAGATAATGCATGTTACCCATCTGTAATAGTTTAACGCTTTCGATTTTGTGATGCAGCAGCACATTCAATATTTCCACCTATTTATGTAGTGCTTTTAGGGATGTATTTGACAGGCTTTAATGTAAACATGTCATTGCTGGCACCCAGGCAGCACTTTTTTTGGCATTGCTTTTACAGTGTCTTTACATAGAATGCATTGATGTGTGAATCGTGTAAATTCAGATTTTTTGCTTCGAGCAGATGTGACCCCTCAGTTTGAGCCTGAAAACAGTTGGGGTATTACGGGGATTTTAGTTACAAACCTCCAAGACAACAGTTTCAAATCTGGGTTAAAGTTAGATGCCTGTCTCCATGACAGATGGCCTTATTTTGAGAAGGAGTGAGTCCTGACAACTGGAGCTGGCTGGGAGAATGAATTTCTGTTTCACAAAAATGGTTCTATTTTCAGGATATTTTCAGATGCCAGATCAAGATCTAGATCTCTGAATTCAAATATCATTTAGAGATGAGCAACATTTCATCCTGGCAACATTAAGACTCTTGGAGATCCCTAGCTGCCATCGGTGTTTAGCCAGGCTGCTGAAAGAAGGAAGAGCCACAGCTCTGTTGCCACCTGCCTGACTGAGCTGTGGGGTGTCAGGAGTGAAAGCTGGCTGGGAGCCTTATTCAAGGGGCTGTGTGGTTCCCAGGCACTCCGCTGCTCGGGGAACAAGCCCGCATATGAGCCCATGGACTGTCCTTGGGACATGGGACAGAAAGGTTGTGCTGGGATATCCCTGGGCTACCCAGCAACCCTGAAGGGAAAAGAGCCAGAGAGAGGCTGTAATAGAAACGCCAATTTTTCTTCAGCCCTGCTAGGGTCAGACCTCACCAGAGGCTTTTCTGGAGCTCTTCAGAGGAGAACTATTTCCATTAAAATCTTCCAGTCTTCTCACTAAAGACTCCAGTACTTTTGAACAAGCAGTCACGGTCTTCAGGGTGCCCACAGCTCAGCTGACCTTCAGAAGGTGAGGTGTGTGCACAGCACAGTGCTACCCACACCACCTGATCAACAGCTCTGAAGGAGGAGTCCCCACTCATGTCACACAGGGTGGCTACTGAAGCGTGTGAAGCTGTGTGAGGTGTCTAATGCGGGTGCTAAGTCAGAAGCTTCAGCTTGTTTTCCCTGGCATCCAACTACTTTTGTGGAGAAGTGAGGGGCTTCAGTAGGTCCTTCTAGCAGCTCTGTGTAGGTGTTTGGAATCTTTAGCCCATCTCAGATGGCACTAAATGTTGCATTTAGGGATGGCAGCCCCATGTCATTGTCAACATCTTGGCCAGGCAAAGCAAAGTGAGGGCCACCTCAGGTACCTGCTGAGGTTTCACCAACATTCAGGATATCAGGGAGAGCAGCATCGCCCCAGCGTAACTCCTGGGCCCCTCAGAGCTGGGATTTTGGTTCACTGATCGCAGCGTGGTGCAGAAATGCAAATCTGAGACAAGGAGGAGGGAGAGGGGAGAAATCACGTTTGGTGTGCAATGCCCATGTCAGCTGCGGCACGTGCTGCGGAGCGAAGGGAAGCTTGCAGTCCCAGAACACGGATATAAGCCGAGGCCCTTCATTAGCCTCCAGTATTATTAGGGTGGTACCCAGAGGAATTTTGTTGCCACTGGTGCATTTTTTATTCTGCGAATTATCTCATACTCCATTAAGAAAAGAGGGCCACGCTGATATTTTGGTTTAATTTCCACACCTTGCTGCTGAGATCTTGAACGAGTGTTTGCAAAGGCAGTGTGGCACGAGCCACTCAGAAAGGTGACTGTAAACATGTGCTTGTGCAGACTCCACTTTATAGATGGAAAGAGCTTCTACGTCCTAGGTTTTCACCTGAAAACAACTCTCCTGGTTTCATCTGGCATAGGGTTAATTTTCTTTCTAGTAACAGGTACACTGCTGTGCTTTGGATTCAGTGTGAGAATAATGTTGATAGTGTTGCAGTTGTTGCTAAGTAGCGTTTATCCTAAGCGAAGGATTTTTCCATTTCCCGTGCTCTGCCAGTGAGCAGGTGCCCAAGAGGCTGGGAGGGAGCGTGGCCAGAAGAGCTGACCTGAACTAGCCAGAGGGACATTCCCTAGCACACAACATCATGCCCAGTGTGGAAACTGAGAGGAGTTGGCTGGGGCAGGCAGGTCGCTGTTGAGACATTGGTCAGTGGGTGGTGAGCAATTGCACTGTGCATCACTTTTCTTTGGGTTTGTTTATCCATCTTTTTGTTATATTCCTTATCTTCATAATCATTATTATAATTATATTTTACTTTGTTGTAGTTATTAAGCTGTTTTTATCTCAACCCGCGAGTTTTGCGGGTTTTTTTCTGACTCTCCTCCTCATCCCACTGGGAGGGGAGAGGAATGAGTGAGCGGCAACGTGATGCTCAGTTGCTGGTTGTGGTTAAAGCCCAACCACAACAAAAAAGAAAACAAAAGAAAGCCAACATTCAGCTGACGTGTATATTGAAGATTTAAGCCATCCCTCTAAATTCTGCTGAACACCTGAAAGTTAAGCTGATTTCTTTATGCCTCTTGCCTTGGTTACTTTGTAGTAAAAGTTACCACCAGTTATCAACTTTGTTGAAAAGATATAGTTTTGCTTGTGGTTGGCAGGAGACTCTTTTTAAACAGAATATTGGAGTGATTAACTTAAATCCTGCAGTATGCTGAAGAATGCAACATCCTTTGGGGCATTACTAATCAATATGTCAGTATGTTTAATAAGGCACAAACAGAATTTATTTTTTCTGTTCCGAATCAACTAGATATATGAGCCAGAGGCTTCAGGCAGTGAAAGGATAGCTTTGACTGTGAAGATCTTTAAATTCTCCTTTAGTGCTCGATTCAACAGCTGTTAGCTGGGATCTTCCTAAAGGCTGTTAGGCACTAACAGCTGTTTCAAGGTTTCTGATATTTATGGTATCTTAGTATTGTCAGGCAGCTCAGAGGTGTCGAGGATGATATTTTCATGGGTGCTGATGTGTGAGCACTGAGGCAGCTCCCTCAAAAGTTCATGGTCCAAGCAAATGCTGCACCTCGATGGACTTAATGGGAAACCACCGTGTCCAAAGCATTTCTGAAGCATCAAAATGCTTCTCCTTTAAGCAGCCTTAAGGAATTTCCTGCTTTCAGTTTGCTAGTAATCCATCCAGTATTGAACGAATTCTCACTGGCCAACTTCACATTTACATTAAACCGTAAAGAAGAAGAAAACGGATGGCCACCTGCAGGTTAGCAGGCTGCAAAGTTATTATACTTGGTGGTGGAAGCAATTTGTCACTGACTGAGTCATCGTAAGTGCCCTGTTCAGGGAATCTACTATTCCAATACAATTCTTTGAGCAAAGCTTTAGAAATAATAATGTCCAGAAGAATCTTACTTGGATAAATACAATTTTCAGGTATTTCTGAAGTTCTTATTGTTGGTGAGACTGTGCACTTAGCCCAGGTTAAAAGCCCATTGTGGAAAAACCCACTGGAAACTGCAGAGAATTTAGTGGCAAGTGGCTATCTTTGGCTCTGGATAAAGAATATTGTCTATGAGACAATGAAATACAGGGCTTGGAACTGGCACTCTCAACGACTGAGTTGACTTTGAAGTTTCTCTCAGACTCTGAGGCCTCAGAAGACTGCTAAGACTTTCCTAACAATTTTCTAATAATACTAAGGCTGAAGATGATTGTTTTCAGTAGCCTCCAGCAGTTAATTATGGGATTGTAACTTGGAGACTGTGAGGTTTAAGAAAGCCTCTCACAACCTGCATTTTCCCATTGTAATGGATTCAATAAAAACAATTTAAAAAATATGTTCATCCCTTTTTGGACCATGAGTTTTGTCAAAAGATGCAATGAAACTGATACATTCTGCAAAGTGGCTCCATCTCGGCGCTGCCATTTCCCACACAAAAATACACAAATGTTAATTTTCTGGCAAGCTCTTGTTCACCATACCAATACAGCACTAGAACTACTACGAAGGTTCAGAGAAATTTATTATCATTGTGTTGGGAATCGCATAGCTATAGCTTTTTATTTATTTGCTATTCTACATGGTGGTAGGACCTTGGCTTCCCAGTTTTAGCGTAGTGTCAGCTGCTCCATACGGGCAGAACAAAGACCTTAATATTTACAGAATAAAAAAAATCTTACTTTGGAGACTGTAAAGCATTTAGTCTCACTGATATTGTGTAGCACTGAATTCCTGAGGTTAATTATGGGTTATGTGAAAAAGCATTGCTTTTGATTAGTTTTGGAAACTAAATGTATTCATGCCTTTCTGAGCGCTTTCTCGGGTTTTGTCTGTCTTGACATTTACACAGAGGTGTGGTAAAACAGGGCACAGATACCCGTAATCATCACGAGAAACGAAAACCTCAAACAATGTAAGACTGTCTCACAATCTCAGCCATTCACCAGAAAAATAGCATCTGGTTCAATGTATCTGTAGGCACAGACTGTCTGCAAGGGGTTTTTGTTCTTTAGACAGAGCTCAGCTGACAGGTTACTTTCTGGAAGAGGCAGGGTAATCTGTCTATTTATGTACCGCCTTTGAGAGATGTAGTCTCAAATTAGGGCAGAAGCTGGGAACTGAAACAAATGGGCTCTCGGAAATGGGAGACACTAGGATTTTTGGCAAGCAGGGTCTGTGCAATCAGATCTCAAAAGCATCTTCAGAAAATGGAATAAAATGAGCTTTGTTTTCACAGCTGATTAAACTAAGCTGACATCGTCCAGACGCGTGTACTGTTTGATCTAACCTACATTTGAAGAGATGTATGACATTTAGGGGGAGCTAGAAACATCTTTATCCTTCCTTTGGAGTTATTCCAGTGTTTACTGAATGCTTGCCTTTAGAAATGGGCAATCCCTCCCCAGGACCTGGCAAAAGAAAAACATTTGATTCATGGTGGTAGGGATTCTGCCCTGATGAGCCTGCAGCACCCAACAGTCCCCAGGCTCTGACAACCCCACCAGCTGCTCACAGGCAGTTTCCCTGAAAACAGAGAGTTCAATAAACCAAATAGCTTATTTGGGCCCTGGATGCTGTGTCCCCATTCAGAGCACAGGCAGAAGGATGATATAAGTTGCACCTTCGTGTCTTCTCCAGCACTCTGAGAAATTTCACCCTTCAGTTCTGCCACCTTACTTGGGTCCTCCTCCTGACCCATCTCCTGGCCCAGCTCACTCTTGTCCTAAGCCCAGCCCAGCCTGAAACCTCAGCACTCATCTTCCTTGCTTGGGCTTGTTCAGACCTGCCTCCTGCAGCATTCCTCATGCTGACGCTTAGGAGGGAAATCGCTTTGGGAAAGACTCGATAGTCCCACATCCCTCATCTGAAGGTAAAGGAGGTTGTACCTCAAAGTGAGGGCCGCAGCTAGGATTATGCTGTAGGTCTCTGCCTTTCAGGTTCCATAGTGACAACCAGACAGGATTCATCATGCCTTTGTAGCTGGCCAGTGCTGTGCCGTTACACACATTGAGGTTATGTGTGCCAGAGGAGAAAAGAGTGGCTCTGAAAAAAAAACATTCAGCTTTCACCTGGGGTAGAGATAGAGACCTGCCATCTATTTTATAACTTCTGTTCCCTAAAGCAAGAAGATGGATTAAAGGAACAAATACTCACAGTAGCTCAAGAAATGCTGTTAAAAATTTCTGATAATTGCTGTGAAGGACCAGAGTTCAGAACTTCTCTAACTCCATTACACTTCATGCTTTGCTATCTGCATCTCTCTTAGCTGCTCTTTCCCAGACATGGGGGAAGTTGCACAAAGTGTTAGCACTAGGTGACCACAATGTTACAATGCCTGGGATTTTTCTTAAGGATCTTGTAGGAAATGGAAGAAAACTCTGCAGATTCACCTAAGTAGTCTCTATAAATTATCCCATGAAGTTGAAGACACAGAAGATTCTGTGTCAAAATCTGTCTTCAGTCTGACACCTTCCTTCTTGCGCAGTTGTGGACACGCTCTCACATTTGTAGCAGGCTCCTCTTCAACATAAGTGCATTGCAAGGAAGCTCATCATCTGTCATTGCTCTCACGGGGCTCATGTGGCATTGATCTATGCTCTCGGTGGCCACCAAGCTGTGTTGCTGCTTCCAAAAGGCTTGCCCCCTATCAGGATCCACATATGCTGGAAGCATCTCCTACATCAAGGGCTCTCTCTATACCCCAGGGCTTAAAAGTGCATGAAGGAACAGGCAAAGGGATCCTCAGCCCTCTTGATGTGTGTATTTTCTGCATGTGCTTGCTGTGGTAGAGCTCAGACTCATTACACTTGGAAAGCGAAGCACTAGGTGAAACTCGGACACAACAACAGGCTAATCCCTTTGCAGGCTGGATAAACGAGAACCTACAGACAAAAACACAGTGTTGCCCAGGCTCCCCTACCTCTTGTGAGTGAGTGCTCCAGGTTTTGGCACAACATGCAGGTGAGCATCTGAATCAATCATAGAATGGCCTAGGCTGGAGGGGACCTTAGAGATCATTTAATCCAACCTCCCTGTCATGGGCAGGGACGCCTCTCAACTGGATCATGCAACACATGAGGACCGAACGGGAATTGAACCTGCGACCTTTGGTGTTTCAGCACCATGCTCAACTGAGTGAGCTAAACCCGCCCTGAGTGTAGCAGTATGAACAGGACATATGTCCAGATTACAGCGGTGCTCAAACGGCAGCATGGACATAGTCTGAACATCCTCCATTTGTCTCTAGATGACTCCCCCTTACATAGATTGCATCTAACTGTTCACATTTTAGGTCGTTATCTTTCACTTCCAAACTTCTGCAGGTACGTAACCATCTGGGGATTGTTCTGCATACAGTACATCAGCTGGTCTCATCACATGTACTTCATATGCCTTCTAAATTAGTAAATCTCTGCTTATTTTCATTTCCAGCCTCCAGCCGTATTGTCGAAGATTGCTTCATTCACTGTTTGAACTCTACAAGCAAAAGTGAAATACTCTGCAATACAGGACAGGTCAGGATGTAGATTCTTCCACTATCTCAGAGCCTTGTGTAGTCAGCTGGATGAATTAGAGCTGGTAAGTATGTAGCAAGGTATTAGAGAAACCCTTCCTGCTGTGTAAAACCAGCCTTGGAGGTGCAGCAGGACTCTGCTCAGACTCGTCACACAGCACACCCTAAGCTGCACTGCACAGTCTGGGCTGGACATAGAATGCAGGACACAGCCAGCATTGCTAGAGAAAGAGTTATCATCCATCACCTACAGATCAGCTTTTCTTTCTCAGGGGAAAGAGGAAGACCAGCAGACAGGATACTGAAAAATAGCATGCCTCTGAATCTCTGAGATCATGTTTCTCTAAGTCCTGTTTTGTGCTCAGGCACCTGATACCTGGCAATTGCTTTATTTCTTTGTATGTCCTGGCTGGATCATCCTGTGGCCTTCCTATGCACAGAAGGGAAGCAGAAAGGGAGCAAGAAACATCTCACTGGGGTTTTTGAGAAGTGTAGCATGTTGGAGACAGTCCCAATCTTCCACAAAGCCTTTTGGTTTTCTGTTTCCCAAGCAAATTCTTCCTTGAAGTTTTTCACAAGTGTGCCCAGGCTAAAATGTGGCAGCAAGGAGCTGAGCTCATCTCAAATTAGCCCCTAGACTAGACTGCTGGGGCCTGTGACATGCCTGCTTTTCCCATAAAGTAAGGAAATGCATCGTTCCCATCAGCCAGTGAAATGACAACAGTGAAAGACTCACTCCCAGCCAAACAAGTGTTTTATCCTCAGTCCTAGAGACAAAAATCTGTTTGTTGTTTTCTCTCTTTCCAGAAGGTATCTTCATCCATTCTTGGCCTCACGGTGCTCCTCGCTTCTCCTTGTGTCTTTATACAGGGTGGCAGGAGGAAGAAGTGACAGAGAAAGGATGATAAGCCTGAGCCACGTTCTCAGTAGTGTGCAGCACGCAAAGCCTTTCTGCTTTGGTTTATTCCAGAAACAGGATCTATTGAAATCCTCTGTCCCTGCAGCACCGTATGGCCATTGCTAGTAACGGGCTGCAGGATTGGTACCGAGTTTGCAAAGGCTCAGGACACGTTTGTCAGGCTTGCTTTGCCTGGACTTTTACTGACCTGCCTGATGCTTTGCTTAAATTTGGTTTAGCTGCAGGAACACTTTTTTTCCCTTTTGACCAGGCATCTCTGGTTGTTTTGCTTTACTTTGATTAGCAGTGCATGGTACAACCATAGTTTTATACAGATAGCAGGAACAGGTAACTCTTCTGTGCATCATGAGGTATTCACAACTCCAACTTAATATGCTAGAGTTAACAGAGGTAATCACAGGCCTGGTGTGACAGAGGGGGTCTTGAGAAGTGGAGGCATGGGACGTGGTGCAAAGGAGTACAGGCATGGGATGGTAGGAGATTGGGCACAGGCTGAAGACCTCACAGCTTCAAACAACTCACCTGTGGTCCATTAGAAAAATGCAGGTACGGAGGTGGACAAAAGTGGCTTTAGGGATAGTGAAGGGGACAAAGAAATAATATCTTACATGTATATAATCAACACGTATATTAAATTTGGATGTAAAATGATGTTTCAGTCCAATGAAGAAAAAACAAGGTATAAAAGCATGTTAACAATCATCAGACTGACCCAAGAAATTCATCACCACCAGCCTCTCATTCCTCCCACTGAAAGACTCCAGATGGTGACAGTTTCCAGTAACACCACCACAAGAATGAAATCACCAACTTTAGGACCCAGGTGGGCAAGGGCAGGGGGAGCATAACACCAGGAATAGGGGTAGAAGCTAAGAAGTGTATGCATAACTAGTATTTGTATCAGTATTAGTATTTATTAGTATTAGTACTGCTACTACTACTATTGAAACTTTTTCTGCATAGGAGTATTACTTCTTTTTTTCAGTAATAATTAGGCTTGGACTAATAATGATTTTTTAATTAAATGCTGAGGTTTCAGTTCTGCTAACAAAATATTCTTCTCTTTATCTATAAGGTACATTTCCCTTTTGCCTAGAAACAATATTTTGAGCGTAACACTGTAAGAAAATTTCTGAATAACTCAGAAACACACCACATTTCTCATAGGCTCACAATAACCAGGTCACTTTATGAGCTGAAATCACCATCAAAATGTGAAAAATGCATCTGCCTGGGAGAGTCTAAAGAGCCTCTTGGTCTCAGCTGAAATGGTAAATGGCATCTGGGGTAAAATCAACTTTTTTTTTTTTTTTTCAGTTTGACCCTTCAAAATCGTTCCTACTCCCTTGGATGCTCTCTCCATGAGTCAAAACTGATTCTGCTCACCTTCTAGACTGCACTTTGGCCAAGAGGGAAGCCACAACAAATAACCTTAAGAGACAGGATATGTTATTTTTAGCCTTAGATCAAAATTCAGGGGAATGAACAGAAACTCCCAAACTCCTGATTTTCTCCCAGTTCCTCAGTAAAGCTTTCCACGTTAATGTCTTCCATTTCTAATGGATCCATAATGTCTTACAGATGTATTATGCTTGTAATAAAATTCAGAAGTGATGCATTGCCATCAAATGTGTGTGTCCTCAGCTCCAGCTTTTCTAAACTCCTGGAAAAAACAAAACAGGCCAAGGACATGAGCCACCGTGGCAGGCAAACCTGGGCCATTTAACACCAGGCAGAGGTGAGCAAAGGATTCCCTTATTTTTGTGCTGGGCTTCCTGGGCAGAGTTACAGTGCAACCTGTAATTACAAGGTAACCTGTAATTATAGATATTTTTGTGTCCTGGACATGAGGTGGTTGCCATAAGCCCTGTGGCCATTCCTGGTCCTGGAATTTTGGCTTCCCTCTTCTTTAGAGATATCTGCAGAATATTTTTCCCTCGTCTTTTATGTGTGTCTACAGCAAATTCAGCTCCTCACAGGTCTGCCTAAAACTAGACCATATGACCTGACAGTCTTGGTGCTGTGATCACTTCCCTGGAGAGCCTCATCTTAACACCTGTAGCAGGTGGGGCTTGCTTAACAGCTAAAAACCCTGGGCAAGGTCAGGACAATTCCTGGTTCACTGCCCAGCCCCACCTCTGTACAGAGCAGCTCTGTAAAACTGGGCTATGTAAAGTCTGTGTGTTTTCCTGTGCCTCTAACATGGATATAATGAAATCCTAGGATATAATGTAATATCCATGAATATAATGTAATTCCTAGGGTATAATCATGATTTACTAGTAGGAAAAGTGCTGTGAGAGCTTTAGACAAAAGAAGCTTAGCCACTTAAATACTAATTCGGAAGACCAAATACCTGAGTCCAAGTTTCAGATGCTTTAGGCTAGTAACTGGAGAAACAAAATGTGTGTCTCCAAGTGCTCAACTAATGCTTGATCCAGTGGAGTCAGTGGAAACCTCCCTGTGCACTTCAAGAGGCTTTGGATCTGGTCCTGAGCATGCCCATGGTTTATTATGACCATGGGTACAAGACATAATAAATACTCTGTGCAAATGACTATGTAGCTGCATTTTGATGCATAACTACAGTAACGGTGGGCAAAAACTGGACATGTACTTGTTTATTCCAATCATATGAAAACTGGCCTTAAAGTGAAATCTGTGGTCAATGGACTTGAACCACCAGAACTTGGGAGGGTGTGCTGGATCTAGACCCAGATTTGCGAGTGGCTTTGGTTTTCTCTTTGGATGACCCCAACCTCATTTGGAGATGTTCAGATTTGATACCTGAATACTCTCTTTTTTGAATATACTGAACATACATTTGTGTCCTTGATAAATGAAAAAAGAATTCTTGATCTGCTGTATTTTCCATTTTCCTATCAAGATGATGAGATACCATCCTGCTGAAATCTGTTGATTTATAAGATGCACGAAAGTCCTCCTTCCTTAAACACAAGTTACCATGAAGGGTGCTTGCTTCATTTCTTTTCTGTGAATTTAATTTTGGTTGGGTCCTTCTGCCTCAGCCAACAGGCACTAACTACCCCCTCAAGCCTGTAGGCCTCAGCCCTGTGTTTTACCAGGGAGTTGCACGAGTCCGACTGCTTAATCTCACTTGCCCCCATTGCAACTGGCTCTGACCCCAGTCCTGGAGCATGACATCTGAAAAATGCTTAGATCAAAGCTCTCCATCTGCCAGTGGGGTTTTGGCCGTTAACCTTTTGTTTAAGTACTCGCTGTGCAACAGGGAAGCACTTCAGATATTTCCTTGCTAAACAAAGGCAGGTGTTTAAACCCAGCAATATGCTTTATGACTCTGGGCATAGTTACTCCACATACCATTCGACTCTTTTTCTCTGCAGAGATTAATGCTGGGATCTTAAACGTCATGAGTGCCATCTAGACAATCCATTAACATCAGTGTCTCCTAAGTGGCTAGACATACCATTATTTATGAGATAGGGATTCTTTCCTAATGCTATGGCTACCAGACCCTTGATTTCCTGAGCGTATAATCGTGTGCATTATCAGCTGTGGAGTGTTTTACACCGCTACGTATTTTTTACTATTTAATGAGCTGCCTGCATGTCAGTGACATACAAAAAATAGACAAATATTGCTACGGCACTTTCTGCAATGCATGAGCTGATCTGGTTAGACACGAAATGCAGACAGAAATCCGCCTCACCTCTCAAGCTAATTTTAGTCTCTCCCTCTCTTCTCTCTCACTGTGTGTGTATAAAATCATTCGCAGTCTGACAGCGTTCCAGTAACCTGTGCCACACGCAGAGCGGGATGCACTTACTAACCATCTGCTTGCATGGCATGGGTTAACTGAGCCTGTGGGATTGTGCTTACCTAAACAAAACCACTGCAGTGAGGGGAAAAACAATGAATGGGTGGAGATGATCAGCCCATGCATTCCAGCTAGTGCGGTCCAGGCAGCAGCGACAGCCTGAAGGTTGCAGCAGCATCGGGATCTGCATTCCAAGTGCACAGATCTGACAGTCTGGAGTGATTTTGCGTGGAGCTGCTCTTTATTTGCTGAGCCATGGCCAGTAACCAGGCCAGCCTGCAGGATGATCAGAGCAGGCACTGCAAGTTCTTATCCTATATGTTCTACCAGGCTGTGAGAGATCACAAGCCTGTGTGGATGCTGGAAGACATGAGAACTATGGAGTATTTTTATTGGGAGGAAAATGCCAGCTTGAGAACCTACTCACCTTCAGAAGCCCTCCTCTATGCAGTGGTGCACAACCACCTGCCTTACGCTCAGTATCTGCTGTCTCATTTTCCAGAGGAGGCTCTCAAGGTGCCTGGGGAACATTTCTGCTATTGCCCGTCCTCTGCTCCTCACTTGGCCATGGCGGTCACATACGACAGGAGAGATATCTTGGGGCTGATCATCAAAATTGCACACAAGCTCCCCAGCTTGAGCTCCTACATCAATAGGACTGGCTGCTTCCACCTGGAAGATGGGAAGACCCCCCTGCACCTTGCCTGCGAACTGCTGCGGTCAGAGACGGTCCTCATCCTCCTCGGGAATGGAGCTTCTCCCACGATAGAGGACAGCAAAGGGCTTACCCCGCTGGACGTCATCCTGGAGCAGATGTGGGACTCCAAAGTGAATATGGCATCGAAGAAGCTCTGCCTCGACTACCTCTTGCTCTTCATGCCCAACCCACAGTTTAAGATGCGGAAGGTTCTGCAGGAGCATCCGGACCACTGGACAGCTTTGTTGGGGGAAGACAAATTCAACAGCCTGGTGGGGAACACACCTGCTTCTTTATATCTGCAAGCTATGCAAACTATTCTCAAGACTCTTCCCCCCTCCCACTTCCCTAAAAGCATCCAGGAACTACCTATACCTCAGGCACTAAAGCCCTTACCGTCCTACGGCAAAAAGCTACCGGCAAAAAACGTGGTAAATGTCTTTCCTTGACTTTATCTACTGGTTCTTGGATTTTCAAAGGCAACTATGAGGAGCTGGTCATTCACCACCCTCTGCATTTTAGTGTGATTTTAGTACTTAACCTATTAGGCTATGCTGGAAAATCCGGTATTTTGTGACAAGATTTTAAATGTCTTTTCTAATTGATGGCAGGCACGGCACTTTTCAAGGCAAAAGCCTTCCTTGTTTTCTGTGTTGTTGTGCATGTGAGGGGTTAACTGTAGTTGAGACTGTGTTACATTTGGTTTCTTAGCTGTCAGCTGGTATCAGTGTATCTGAATTCCCAATACCATAACTGTATCCTTTGTAACTACCTGGGTAAAAAGAACTAAGTTCCCAGTGGGTTTTTCAAATGGTGTAACTATGGGACTGCGTTCTGCTCGAGCTGGGAAAAATACCATCCCGTACCAACAGGGTTCAAACGTCAGGTTTGCTTTCAAACAATGATCTCGCACCATCCAGTAATAACCGAAAAGTCCACGGGTGATGCTGCAGGGTACCTGATTTTAGTGAGTTACTTTACAGCAGGTCATAGCGCAGAGGGCAGGAGTTCAGAGAGGGGGCAGTGAGTGTAGACTCCTGGTGGGAGGGATAGGGACCAGTGGAGTCGCTAATGGAAAAGCCTCGTGTCTCACCTGGGAGTGAGGGGGTTAAAGGCAATCTCAGCCCTGCTGCCTTTACAGGCTTGTGCACTGAGGAAGGAACCATTTTCCCTGCTGTTCAGTGCAAAAATGGCAATCAGAGTGGGGCCAGTGGAAGCCTTGTCCTTCCTAAGTGACATTATTTCTCCTTGACTTGTGTGTTAGGGCTGAACGTATCTCCGCAAGAGATGTAGCTCGCTAACTTGATTTCCCGGTGGGCCTCAGAGCCACTGGCATTTGCCAGTTAACCTGAGTGTGGCAAACCGACACAATGAGAAATTATTTGGGGAAAGGGATCTGATAAAGCTACAGATGCCTCAAACAGCCCTGGTGCTGAATATGTACAGGGATTAGGAAATCTTGTGAAAGCAGGATGGCCTTGTCTCTATCCTGTCTTTCAAAGAGATAGGGCAATCGCACATGTTAATGAGGATTACTGAAAACAGTGAAGTGCCTTGATCCCCTACCTGTCATTCTGCACGGGTCTGCAGTAGAAAACTGTGTATGAATTGAGGCAAGGTAAAGCAAAGAGTAGAAGAAAAAGAAGAAGAGAAGAAAGAAGACAACGACGGATGCACCCTGACCTCTGCTTTGGCTGGACCAACGCAGGAACCCGGACCGGTGATATCTCTCCCTCTCTCCCTCTCCCTTTCTCTTTTTCCCTTTTCCTCGCTAGGTAATGCAAGGCCTATCATACTGTTTATTTAGTTTTATGCCTAAATTTCTTTCTTGTGATGCTTAAGTGTAATATTATGTTTAGATGTCCTTTTTTATTCCTTGTTATTATTATTAAGTTGTTGTAGTTCATTGCTTATTTAGCCTTTTCCTGGATTTTTTTTTATTGTCTGCCCTGTCTTGCTTTTAAATTAGAATTAGTTGTCATGAGTCCGATCTATATGTTGTGATAAATTATTAAATGTTTGTGTATGGGCCTTGAGACTTGTCTCACCGTTGTCCACGCCGTTGGTATATTACAAATCTAAAAGTCACTTGTCCCCCTCTCCTACGTGGGACGTGACATCTTTTTGGCGTAGTCGGCAGGATAAAGCCTCGGTGTTGGAAGGTCCAAAGGGATACCAATTCTCTATCTGATTAATTCGGACGGGGAGATTGGGAAGTAGCCTCTCAGCTATATGCCGGGAGGGGCTCGAGCAGTTGCAATCCTTAGTTGTTGGTGCATGACCGCTACCCAATTTTGTGTGTTTGAGGGATATCGATTCTCTATCTGATAAACTCAGACGGCGAGAATGGGAAGTGACTTCTCAGCTATACGCCGCGAGAAGTTCGAGCAGCTGCAAGCCATGATGGCCCGTGAAATGTC
Source organism: Trogon surrucura (assembly GCA_020746105.1). Taxonomy (NCBI): domain Eukaryota; kingdom Metazoa; phylum Chordata; class Aves; order Trogoniformes; family Trogonidae; genus Trogon; species Trogon surrucura. The sequence continues at coordinate 109,441,253 of CM036618.1, forward strand.
AGTACTTGACTGCTCCCCTCTTTGAGAAATTGAAGGAGTATAAGGCATGTCCTACCTCACCAGGAATGACCTGTGCTCATGACAATTGGCATAACCCTGAGATAGTGGCAGATCGAATAACCACGCTTATAAAAGAGCAGAGATGGCTATTGCGTAAAGGGAAGGCTCTGGTGTGTGCTGTATTAGGAGCTGCACTGGTAGCGGCACAAAAGGAAAGGCATTTAACGATGCAGACTGAAGGTGAAACAATTAAGTCTTTGCAGGACCAGTTAACAGAGGAGCATGGTAAAAATGAGACCTGACAAAAACAGCTGGAGAGCTTACAAAAACAGCTCGAGACCTCACAAAACCAAGTTGACCGCTGAACTAACACTGATTAGCGGCTTCATGCTGCCCTATCAGATGCATTTGACCGAGAGAAAATCTTACGGTCTGAATTGGAGGAGAATGAGCAAGAATCTTGCAATCAAATAGATCTTGACTCAAACCCGAGTAGTGAACCAGGATATTCAAGTTTGGCAAAACTTGCTGAAAAGCAAGCATCTGATTTTAAACCACTATATCCGCTCAAAGGATTGGAAACTAGTTGAGAAATTTTTGACCCTGAAAGTGAAAGGGAACAGGTAATTCTGAGACCACTGATAACCAAGGTGGGGAAGCTCCGCAAGTTACCATTCGTACAGTACCATATTTGGCAAACAAATTGGCAAAAATCCAGGAAAAATATACTAGATGAGCTCAAGAAACAGAGACTGAGTATGTCTGGAGGGTATCAATGACTGGTGGAGATCGAATTTTGTTATCAGAAGAGGAGGCACAGGGATATTGAGGGCCTGGAGTATTTTTAACCACTGGAGTATTTTTGACCAGCTGAGAGAATCATGATCTTTAACCCAACGTGCTGCTTATTGGGCCGGTGGGTTAGATCTCGTGGAACGGGGTGACCCCATATGTATTGAGACCCCAACTATAAATCATTTGACAGTGAGTTTACAAAAGACTGCTTGCTTCCAGCTGATGCATGACAGGCGTTTAGTGACTCAGCAACCCTCCCCAATGCTATTAAATGCTAACCCTGACAGAAGGGCTCCCCTAATCCGGGGCCTGCCTGATTCTTTAAAACTATATGAAATTCAACTTCAGGACCACGTGTGAGATGCATTGGCCCCGAAGGGGGGGGGGGAGACGGAATCAACAAGCTGGAGCTATGCCTAGGGGGAGGTGACACAAGAGTTAATTAATTATGGCCGAAGGATAGGACTTGTAGGAGGACCAGTTAAACCTAAAGCAGTGCCTGCAGTGCTGTAGGGTGGAACAAAAGGAAGGCTGCCCCTCCTCTCAAAGTGTAGGGAAGAGGAACCTGTTATGGGCTGAAGGGATTGGGAGGGGGATTCCACATGATTTGGTGGATGGCCTGCCCACCGTAGTTCTGGAAAAAACTTGTTCGACAATGGAAGGGTCAGAAGAGTTTTCCTGAGACAGAGCCACACTCTGGGGGCAAGGGTGAGATAGCTGAGGCAACAACATCTCTGATACCTATTGCCCCCGGGGAAGAGTTGATTGATCTTGTTTCTGGGAAACAAGAAGCGCCATCCCTTTTAAGGGAGCCCGGGGATGGCCAATGGGTACGTTTTAGGAGGCTCACAGAAAACGCTAAAGGAGACGTGCTTATTACCTTCCCCCTTGGTCCCTTTAAAACCCCAGTCACTTTCATAATTGACACGGGTGCTCAGATGTCGGCACTCCGCATAGATGTAGCGAATCACAATGGTATAATTGCTGACAAACAACAAATTTGGGTCACAGATGCATTTGGAAATTCACGACCCCAACCTACAGTGTGGGTTAAATGCTAGTTACCTGGAGATGAAACCGCAATAGAAACTGTGATGATCCTAGGAAATTTACCGACAAGTATTTTAGGACTTGATTTGCTTAAAGGACGTGCCTGGGTAGACTCAAACGGAAAACAGCGGGTATTTGGTCTCCCAACTGTCTCAATGAGCTTGCTACAATGTGCACCCGAGCTGCCACCTTCCAAAGTTGTTAATGTGAAACCCTACGCCCCTCCTTTGGGCTCGAGGGAAGGTACTTCTCCCGTGATGGCTGACTTAAAAGACAAAGGGATAATTATCCCCACCCATTCTCCCTTTAATTCTCCAGTCTGGCCTGTTTCTAAGCCAAATGGCAAATGGCGCTTAACCATTGATTACCGGCGTTTGAATGTAAATACAGGCCCATTAACAGTACCTAACATAGCTGAACTGATTGTAACCCTACAGGAGAAAGCTCATCAGATTTTAGCAGCCATTGTGTATTCCCTCCAAAACCTTAACTACTCTTGGTCAAGTAAACTGCCTGAGAATAAACAAGAACTACAACACGCTTTGGGTCTGTTGGTGTTTTGGAGAAAACACATCCCTTATTTCTCTATTATAGCTCGCCCCTTGTATGATTTAAAACGCAAAAGCGCAACCTGGGGCTGGACTCCTGTCCATGAGGAAGCTTTAAAACTTTTAGTCTTTGAGGCTGGGATGTATCAGGCTCAGGACCCATACATCCTACAGATCCACTCCACACAAAGAGGGATTTCGCAATTCATGGGCTGTCCATACACATGTGGCAGCGTGGACCAGAGGGTCCGACTCGCCCAGTAGGTTTTTATTCACGCACCTTCAAAGATGTGGAAAAAAAGATATTCAGTTTGGGAGAAAGGTCTTTTTGTGGTTAGCCTAGCTTTACAAGAAGCTGAAAAAAAACAATACGACAACAATCGATCATTCTACGGGGACCTTTTAGGGGTTTAAAAGCAGTACTGAGTGGAACACCTTCGCCTGTGGGGGTTGCCCAGTGAGAAACTGTAAGGAAATGAATGTGCAATTAGAGCATTATTGCCACACACATCATATAGAGGAGGGTGCAGCCAAAGTACTCCAAATACAAGGTCCTTCTTCTGATCACCCAGATAAGGAACCTCCTCCCTCTTATGTAAAACTTGCCCCCCTCATTTGAGACACATTTAAAAAATGTGTGGTTCACAGATGCATCCTCTGAAAGAGAGGGAAAAGTATGGAAATACCGAGCGGTAGCCCTGCATGTTGATTCAGGTGATCAAATCGTGACAGAAGGGGAGGGAAATGCTCAAGTAGGGGAACTGATAGCTGTCTGGAGCATAATAAACAAAGAAGCTGAGAACACAGAATTGGTATTTATTCGTACAGATTCATCATCATGGCTAGGCTTCACGAATGAAGATATGGGAAGGGCTCTACCCACACTTGCTACAAGCGCGCTGATGGCTAGAAAGGCCGATGCGGGATAGGCAAGTCCGGTTGCAAAAGGCACAGCGGAAAGTCTCCTTAGGCAGTATTGGCGAGGCACGGTTCTTTCTGCGTTGTCTTTTCTCCTTGAGACTAATTCTACATGCGTTCTCAAAGGAGGCAGCAGCATTATGGATGATGGTGTGTCTCCACGTCTCCCAAATGGAGACCAGAGTGGACCACTGATGGCAGTCAATATGGCCAAAACTGAGGTATTGTTTCAGAGTCCTTGTATCTCCTCTTTGGGGCTCCTCTGTTGCAGCAGCTGGTGGCGAGTTCACCATAGAGCACAACCTTAGGGAGGCGGTGATCCTCCATCCTGGAGACGTGCCCTGCCCAGCGCAGCTGCGCCCTCAGCAGCACGGCCTCAGTACTGGTGACCCCTGCCTGTTCAAGGACAGTAACATTAGTCACGTAGTCAGTCCAGTGGGTGTTTGGGATTGTACGGAGGCAGCGCTGATGGAAGTGTTTGACGTGTCGCAGGTGGTGGTCGTAGATGACCCATGATTCAGACCCATACAAAAGAGCAGACAGTACAATGGCTCTGTAGACACTGATCTTTGTACTTTTCTTCAGGTGTTTATTGCACCAGACTCTTACGGAGTTTTCCAAAAGCTCTGTGTGCCTTTGCTAACCTGCTGTCTATCTCTTTGTCAATCTTACCATCCGAGGAAATGATACTTCCTAGATAGCTGAACTGCTGGACTGACTTAAGCTCTGATTTGCCTATGGTGATGTGGGGATGATGGGAGACTTCCTGAGGTGCAGGTTGGTAAAGAACTTCTGTCTTCTTCAAGCTGACTTCCAGCCCAAAAAGCTCAGCAGCCCCTGCAAAGCAGGATGTTAAGTGCTGCAGAGCTGCTTCTGTGTGAGCAACGAGGGCGGCATCGTCAGCAAAAAGCAGCTCGCGGACAAGGTGATTTGGGGTCTTAGTGGGGGCCTTCAGTCGCCTTAGGTTGAATAGGTTACCATCGGTACGGTAACAGATGTAAATGCTGTTATCTTCATTGAGGTCTGCTGTGGCCCTTTGGAGCATCATGCTGAAGAAGACTGTGAATAGAGTTGGTGCGAGAATGCAACCTTGTTTCACACCACTGATTATGGAGAAGGGCTCAAGAGAGTGCATCGCCATATCTGACCTGGCCGCGCTGATCCTCGTGTAACAGGATAATAATTTTGAGGAACTTGGGAGGACATCCTAATTGTTCCAAGATCTGCCACAGGCCTTTTCTGCTCAGTGTCAAAAGCTTTGGTGAGGTCAATGAAAGTTACATAGAGTCCTTTGTCACATGTAGTATTTAAAGGATGTACTGAGTGGCTCCCCTTCTGGGAACAAAATCAATGGGAAGTTAATCGTGTACCTGTGTGGCAAAAAGAAAAATGGGAAGAAGTCTTAAAAATTGTTAGAAAAGGTACTTCCTCAGTGGGATGGGTAGCCACACACCAAAAGGGAAACCATACTGCCCACCTTTTTGAATAATCAAGTGGATTCACTTAGTCGCCTAGCTACCGTGGCAGCAGAAGCTGTGGCAGAAAAATGGGAACATTTGTTAGAATGGTTACATGTGAAACGTGGCCATTCAGGAGTAAAAGAGCTTTTCAAAGAAGCTGGTGGTAGGGGCTGGCCTGTCACTCGGGAATTGTGTAACACAATCATCTCTGCTTGCAGTCAATGCCGTATCTGACTAGAAAATCACCCCTTGCAAGGACCCCCTCTCCATGTGCGGGAAGGGAAGGGACTTTGGGCAACCTGGCAAATTGACTACATAGGTCCCTTTAAGAAGTCAAATGGAAAGCAGCGTGTTCTTGTCCGAGTGGAGGTTGTGTCCGGACTTGCTCAGGCCGAAGCTGTTCCAAGAGCAACAGGAGATAACACTGTGAAAGGACTGAAGTTTTGGTTTAGTTATTTATCAAAACCCAATCAATCTGATCAGATAACGGCAGCCACTTCACAGGTAAAGTGGTCCAGGAATGGGCAAAGAATGAGGGAATACAATGGGTATTCCACACGCCCTACTCTCCTCAAGCTAATGGGATAGTAGAAAGAACTAATGGGCTGTTAAAACATGTCATTAAACCACATGATTCCAGGTGGTCCACCCGACTCTCTGATGCTCTGATAAAAGTGAACAGCCGCTGGGGAGTGAAGGCTGTCCTCAGCTCACTGCATTCTGCCCTAAACCCCCCTCTGTTGTACCTGGGAGATGAAAAGACAAAGGCTCAGTCAACCCACTCCACTATCCTGGACAACTTGTCTTAGTGGACCCGCCCACCATAGGACAAGTGACCTTAACCCTGAAAACACCAACTAATACAAATGCATGAGTTGCCACTGATGCCCGTGGAAAGGAACACCGAATCAGTACTAGATGGATCATACCATCTTTTTAAAATCATGCCTTTATTTCTTTTTTGATATGTCTTACAGGTCGTTATAGAAGTTTTTATGAACCATATGTTGTGCATAGAGATAATTTGTATTATCTGTTGTGTAGTGTTCTTTGTTGTCTTTTATTATCTGTGTAATTTTTCTTTGTTCTTTTTGTGTACCTCAACAGCATACAATGTTTTGGAAGACCTTTTTCCTTGTCTTCACCATCCTTGGTGAAGGAAGAGGAAATGAGCCTCCAAATCTTGCCTGGGAACTGATTCAGGGATTTGTACGCCTCTGGAACCATACCGACCAAGTAGTGTGTGTCCCAATTCCAAAATCATCAGAAGGTATTGGCTTTTCCCTGGTCAATCTTAACGTCTCCAAGTTACTTGAAAACAAATTATACGCAACCATTAATAACTGTACCTCTGATTGTACTTGGGGCATAGTAAAATCTCCATTTGAAAAAAAGGCTTTTGATGGGGACTGGACTGTAAATCAGGAAGAATTTTATCAAATTCCCCCGGCACGTTGGACTGATCTCTGGAATAAAACATGTAAAAGATGGAATGTGAGTGATCCAGTACCTCTCACATTCAAGCCCCATTTCAAAATGTCATTTTCTCCTTGTCCTAAAGAGCACAGGGCATCAGGTCACAGTTGGGACCTCACTCACTGTAGGGATCCCTCTAGAATACCCTGTACCCAAGTCCCTTTTTGGCCTCCACCTCCAGAAACAAAACCTTTTGAACACCCCTATATGGTCAAATGGTCTCCTACATGGTGTATACAAATCCCAAATTGCCCAAGCCAAAAACATGATAAAATTGATAGAACCAGATATGAGTGGGCCTGGTCTGTCAAACATATGACGTATGGGGACTATGATCCTGACCGTCCCGTTGATGAAAAGTATGTAGAAACCCCTGTCTTAGTTAATGAACTGCGCTACAATCCTAGATTGCACCACAGGTGCAGGAGAGCCCGTTGAAACATGGTATATCCCTGAACTCCACACCTTTATACAAGATATGTGTACTTGCTGGGGATATCCTGCTCAGGGTTTCCGAAATAGGGACGACAGGTGACAAGGCAGTCAGAAAGAACTGCAATTAGATGTGGTATTCCCAGAAGTCATGGTCCACGACATCGAAAGCTGTGGGACAGGCACCTACAGGGTTTTTGGGTACCCAAAGATGATAACTGTAAGTGTCATACAGAGTGGTACCCCACCCCAAGAGGAACAGTATGGGGATGTTCAAATGGAAAACTATATTCCCATCTTAACATAAGACAACATGCTAGATTGCAGTGCGGGATAGGGAATCCTACAATGTGTCCTTCTAAGGTATTCCATTTTACAATGCCTCCCCAAAATAGAAAGCGCTGAGAAAGTGATGGTCCTCAGGAACTACCTAATTGGGCAGTACGTAGTGCTCAAACACCCGATTATTATTCATGGGGCATGAAAGTATCCTTAATGCTAGAAAATATATTTGCTCCATCATTGACCCTTAGAAGACACCAGTTTGCTTTAGAGAACCTATCCTGGCAAGTACACATCTTGAGCAACTGGACCCATCATGCTTTTGGGGAAATGAACGTGCAGCTCCAGCAGGTGTCTAAAATGACTCTACAAAATAGATTGGCTCTGGATATGTTGCTATTAAAAGAGCAGGGAGTATGTGGGATGCTAAGTCTCGCCAATGGAGAATGCTGCCTCACCACCCACAGTGCAACTACTACCACAGAAGAGGCACGAAAGAAGATGAAAGAAGTCACCAACAAGACCGGAGAACTTTTCTAGGCAATGCAGCCGAAAGACTGGTTCGATGGTTGGAACCCTGGTTCACCTCCCTCCTGGAATCACTGGGACTCACAGGATGGGGAATTTGGCTTGTAAATATTGGTATTACGATTGTAACTATATTTTTGGCAGTAATGATAGCCCTTGCAATAGTCAGATGTATGATTTCTAGGCTTCTATCTTCTCTTTCTCCCTCTGTCTGCTATGTCCAGATCGCTACTCTAGAGGAAGAGGCAAGTACTGAATTTTGCATCACACAGGCTGTTTGAATCATGGGGTGGGTTGGCAAACCGACACAATGCCAAATGATATGGGGAAAGGGATCTGATAAGGCTACAGATGCCTCAAACAGCCCTGGGGGCTGAATATGTGCAGGGATTAGGAAAGCAGGATGGCCTTGTCTCTATCCTATCTTGCAAAGAGATAGGGCAATCGCACATGTTAATGAGGGTTACTGAAAACAATGAAATACTTACTAACCATCTGCTTGCATGGCATGGGTTAACTGAGCCTGTGGGATTGTGCTTACCTAAACAAAACCACTGCAGTGAGGGGAAAAACAATGAATGGGTGGAGATGATCAGCTAGTGCGGTCCAGGCAGCAGGGACAGCCTGAAGGTTGCAGCAGCATCGGGATCTGCATTCCAAGTGCACAGATCTGACAGTCTGGAGTGATTTTGCGTGGAGCTGCTCTTTATTTGCTGAGCCATGGCCAGTAACCAGGCCAGCCTGCAGGATGATCAGAGCAGGCACTGCAAGTTCTTATCCTATATGTTCTACCAGGCTGTGAGAGATCACAAGCCTGTGTGGATGCTGGAAGACATGAGAACTATGGAGTATTTTTATTGGGAGGAAAATGCCAGCTTGAGAACCTACTCACCTTCAGAAGCCCTCCTCTATGCAGTGGTGCACAACCACCTGCCTTACGCTCGGTATCTGCTGTCTCATTTTCCAGAGGAGGCTCTCAAGGTGCCTGGGGAACATTTCTGCTATTGCCCGTCCTCTGCTCCTCACTTGGCCATGGCGGTCACATACGACAGGAGAGATATCTTGGGGCTGATCATCAAAATTGCACACAAGCTCCCCAGCTTGAGCTCCTACATCAATAGGACTGGCTGCTTCCACCTGGAAGATGGGAAGACCCCCCTGCACCTTGCCTGCGAACTGCTGCGGTCAGAGACGGTCCTCATCCTCCTCGGGAATGGAGCTTCTCCCACGATAGAGGACAGCAAAGGGCTTACCCCGCTGGACGTCATCCTGGAGCAGATGTGGGACTCCAAAGTGAATGTGGCATCGAAGAAGCTCTGCCTCGACTACCTCTTGCTCTTCATGCCCAACCCACAGTTTAAGATGCGGAAGGTTCTGCAGGAGCATCCGGACCACTGGACAGCTTTGTTGGGGGAAGACAAATTCAACAGCCTGGTGGGGAACACACCTGCTTCTTTATATCTGCAAGCTATGCAAACTATTCTCAAGACTCTTCCCCCCTCCCACTTCCCTAAAAGCATCCAGGAACTACCTATACCTCAGGCACTAAAGCCCTTACCGTCCTACGGCAAAAAGCTACCGGCAAAAAACGTGGTAAATGTCTTTCCTTGACTTTATCCACTGGTTCTTGGATTTACAAAGGCAACTATGAGGAGCTGGTCATTCACCACCCTCTGCCTCCAAGCTCTCCAAGATACGCATGGTGTGCAAATCCATTGCCAGAGTCTAAACTGTCATCAATCAGATCCAGAAGGAGAACTTGAGGAAGTTTTACAAGGGATTTTAGTGTGCATTTTAGTGTGATTTTAGTACTTAACCTACTAGGCTATGCTGGAAAATCCGGTATTTTGTGACAAGATTTTAAATGTCTTTTCTAATTGATGGCAGGCACGGCACTTTTCAAGGCAAAAGCCTTCCTTGTTTTCTGTGTTGTTGTGCATGTGAGGGGTTAACTGTAGTTACATTTGGTTTCTTAGCTGTCAGCTGGTATCAGTGTATCTGAATTCCCAATACCATAACTGTATCCTTTGTAAGTACCTGGGTAAAAAGAACCAAGTTCCCAGTGGGTTTTTCAAATGGTGTAACTATGGGACTGCGTTCTGCTCGAGCTGGGAAAAATACCATCCCGTACCAACAGGGTTCAAACGTCAGGTTTGCTTTCAAACAATGATCTCGCACCATCCAGTAATAACCGAAAAGTCCATGGGTGATGCTGCAGGGTACCTGATTTTAGTGAGTTACCCACAAGAGATGTAGCTTGCTAACTTGATTTCCCGGTGGGCCTCAGAGCCACCGGCATTTGCCAGTTAACCTGAGTGTGGCAAACTGACACAATGCCAGATGATTTGGGGAAAGGGATCTGATAAAGCTACAGATGCCTCAAACAGCCCTGGTGCTGAATATGTACAGAGATTAGGAAATCCTGTGGAAGCAGGATGGCCTTGTCTCTATCCTGTCTTTCAAAGAGACAGGGCAATCGCACATGTTAATGAGGATTACTGAAAACAATGAAGTGCCTTGATCCCCTACCTGTCATTCTGCACGGGTCTGCAGTAGAAAATTGTGTATGAATTGAGGCAAGGTAAAGCAAAGAGTAGAAGAAAAAGAAGAAGAGAAGAAAGAAGACAACGACGGATGCACCCTGACCTCTGCTTTGGCTGGACCAACACAGGAACCCGGACCGGTGATATCTCTCCCTCTCTCCCTCTCCCTCTCCCTTTCTCTTTTTCCCTTTTCCTCGCTAGGTAATGCAAGGCCTATCATACTGTTTATTTAGTTTTATGCCTAAATTTCTTTCTTGTGATGCTTAAGTGTAATATTGTGTTTAGATGTCCTTTATTGTTCCTTGTTATTATTATTAAGTTGTTGTAGTTCATTGCTTATTTAGCCTTTTCCTGGATTTTTTTTTTTATTGTCTGCCCTGTCTTGCTTTTAAATTAGAATTAGTTGTCATGAGTCCGATCTATATGTTGTGATAAATTATTAAATGTTTGTGTATGGGCCTTGAGACTTGTCTCACCGTTGTCCACGCCATTGGTGTATTATGAATCTAAAAGTCACTTGTCCCCCTCTCCTGGGTGGGATGTGACACCTGAGCTGGGGTATAATGTTCTCTTCAGTTGTCACTCTTCAGCTGAAGTATTTTTGCCACCTGGGTTCAGACAGAGGGCCTGGAAAATCCTGGAACATTCGAAAAGTTCCCATTGGCTCCCCTGGGCACTGCAGGCAGGGTGTGTTTGCAGAAAGCGAGGCTGGGACTGCAGCGCTTTCTGCGGAGCTCTGTGCCTCACCACCCAGGCAGAGCCCTGCCTCTTCAAGGTGCTGGTTTCAGCATCAGTGGACAAGTGGCAAAGTCCCAACCTCCTTTGGGAGACATTCCTTATTTTGGACCCTAATGTTCTCTCTTTCTAAGCGCAACCCTCTGCTCTGCTGAAGTGGTGTCACCCATTTCCCCAGGTCTGTACTGAACAGCAGTGACGAAATCACTCATCTCTTTAAATAAATTTGGAGACAAAGGCTGTGGGGCACAAACCCCTTTTAGCAAGGCTCTGGCTAAGAAAGGATGTGCGTTCAGTGGCTCCATGCAAAAATGACTCGTGTCTCTTCTGGCTAATTCCCTGCCTGTGCTAAGGCAGCTGTGCCAGAGCTGCACCCTTTTTTCCACCAGCACAGGGAGCACTTCCCCTCAGTTTCCTGGTGTGCAGGGTACCTTTCGTGTGCCAGGACGTGGACAATGCCAGCCACTGACAGCTGGAGATTTCCTGCACAACTGCACAACGTGCTGGGCACAGCCAACTGAAGCAGCCTTTTGGAGTTACTGGGATGCTGCTCCCGGACATCCCTTCCTGTGTGCCAGGGAAGCACCTCGGTGCCAGTGCCGCCCGCACTGTGCTGGGTGAAGATGTCAGCTTGCTTGTGAGGTAGAGAAAATGTCAGCCCAGCCCTGTAAGTGGCAAGCAGGCAATGAAGGGGTTAACCCTTCACCTGAAATCCCCCTTCCTGAAATCCCCCTTCCCGCCTCTGCCCACGGGGACTTGCATGGACTTGCATGTCTTTCCCCATCTGCATCTATTCCTCCTCCTTCGATGGGGGAGGATGTGGACCGTGGTGGAGATATTCAGGTTCGCTCCCTGGCGAGGGCTTTGTAGAGAGGCTGCTCTCTCGGCAGCCTCTGCGGCAGGCGGAGGCTGTCACAGCTTGCGAACCAAAAGCAGAGCCCAAGGCAGATTTGCATTACAAGTGGTAGCTGAGCTGCTTCTGCCAGGCCCATCAGGCTCCCCAGCCCTGGCAGCCCCCAGAAACCCCGAGCTGGAGGCAGAGGGCAAAGAAGGCGCTCGCTGACCAAGGCTGATGAGAGCAACTGTGCAAAAAGCTGCCCCCCCTCCCCCTTCCCGTCGGCACCCCTGGAGTAGGAGCGGGACTGGGTTTGTCCCCAGCAGCAATGCGGTATCTCATCCAGATGTCAGATGTCGGTGGGCGAGAGGTGTGGGCGAGAGACGGAGGAGACTGGTGATGGATATTATTAGAATAGTAATTAGGGCCCGGGAGCAGAGATCCCAGGGAAGGAGAGAAGGGAAATCATTGACTGTTACTGCATTGGCTCAAAACCAGGAGAGTTGCAGTGCTATAAAGAGTTTCAGGAAAGACAAGAGGGAGGGGAAGGCTGTTCAACTCACAAATCAAAGAAGGCAGGTGGGGATTCTTGGAAATAATGGGACAGCATTCTCTAACAAGGTGGGGGGGCTGTAGCCAGAGAACCAAAGCAACCTGCTGGGAGCAAGTGGGTCTAAAATGGTGCAGAGATCTCATGGTGGCTGTAATAGTTGAGGATCAGTTGCAAAGGTCAGGGTTGAGGCACTTCAGGCTTTACGGGTGGATTTGTAGCAGGTGGCAGGATGCTTGTGTGCTTGCCTTTGTCCATGTGAGAAGCTACCCTCTATCCACTGGCCCAGAGAGTGGGTAAGAGATGAGTCTCAGCAACTGCTCAAGAAACTCAGATTCTGGGACGTATCTGTGTCTGGTACCACAGCCTGGAAGAAAGCTGCTGGCCCGCTATTGGCCAACATCCAAAAACTCTGGTGTGCTCGGCCCAGTGTGCAACACGCATTAGAAACTTGCATTAGCAAGGTGTCTCCACAACCCTCTCCTTCCCCCTTTTCTTGACCATTTTAACAAGAGATCAAGCACTCGTTGGCCTGCAGCCGCTGGGACATCCACGCACGGTCCCGCTGGGCCAGAGCTTAGGGCCCTTAGCCTTGTGGTGAAAACTCCTTCCATCATCTGTAGCGATACGAGTGCAGGATGGGGCATCCTTCTGCTGGAATGGAGGAATCTTCTCCCTAAACCTAGTTTGCTTATTTGTCATGACCTGCCTGTTATTTTGAGCTCCTATTTGTCTTCCTGCTCAGTGTGGTGACATTACATCAGATGCGGCCAAATCTACCTCAGCCCTGTCTGTGTTGACTTTTTTTTTTCTCCATTCTTTCCAGGCCAGGTCATTAGCAAAAGTAAACTCGAAATATTTTCCACGCTTTCTGCAACCTGACAGTCCATAGTCTTGAAAATTCCCTGTGCTTGCATGACAAATTTGGTAGTGACTTAATTAATCAAAAAAGGGTGCTAGGTGCTGTGTAGTGATGTTTACATTTTGCAAATATATATATATAGATATATGTATATATACACACTGAGTAAGCATAGCTAAGATCTGTATATTTGAACTTGGGGAGAAAGAATAAAAGCAAGAGAGAAAAGTGAGAGGGTGAAGTCTTTTCTCTCCAGGTTACATCTTTTTAATTTCAATTTTGTAAGGGTCTGCGTGTGTACGTGTGTGGCTTCAGTTTCCGTGAATGACTTGGTGTATGTGTGTAGCCCTGTGGGTGCGTGTGTGCACACGCGTGTCTGTGTCTCTGTCTGCCCTCTGCTGGTAAACCACGTAACTCAGTACTTAACCCGCTCCGGTGTTTGTACACGTCAGTGACCAATGCCTCAAGAGAGCAGCCTTTTCATGGGATGTGTGTGTGTGTCCCAAGCTCTGTGCTGCTAACAGGTAAGGACATTTCTTCTTCTGTTGTAAAGAGGCAGCAGCTTTGCTCTTGAAATGGATGTTTTACCTCTGAACACCAAGCACAAGAGCTTCTGCTTGCCAACAACTGCGATCATTCAGTGAAGGCTTTGGACAGCGGCCATACTTTATTCTCGAACTCATTCCTTATTTTAATTAAAATCTATTAAACACATATCTTTGTCTTTCTTTTCTTCGGGATGCCAGCAAAATTCATCCACCTATGACTTCCTAACCCTATGCTTCTGTCTATTTCTGCAGCACCATTAGCAGGAAGGACAGGCCGGATTCTGACCCCAGTTACACCTCTTTACACCTGAAGTAACGCTTTTTAAGTCAACTGCATCACTCCCAATGTTTGTTGGTCTAAAGGAAAACAGAACCTGTTTGTGCACTTTCATTCTTCAAGCTCCATAACTCTGATTTCAGCATATAAATAAATGGGATACTTAATCCCTGAAAACATTTTTTTTGCATTTTTCATACTTCAAATGTATATAGATATATATTTTCCATCTCTCTAACGCCGATGGGCATTTCCCTGTTCCCAGTTCCCTTGGGATTTTTGGAATCAGCATGACAGTGACAGATACTGCTGTTCACTGATTAAGATCAAAAGTTGCCATGCTCAAGTACAAATGAATGTTCATCGTATGATATGACTTTCTTACAAAGCCATACTTTTGTAATTTCTGTTTCTCTTTTTTAGGGGAAAAGAAGTCTTCCATATAATTGTGTTTGTACATTACTTGCTGCATGATTAAAGATAAAAAGATTGTAATGTTCTGGGAATAAAATATGTATACATACCCTAATATAAGTAGGTATACAAGCTGTGAAAATCATGTAATCTGATTGTATTACTGTAATAAACTTGCAGTATAAACTTGATGTGTCGTTTCTTAGCCAGTTGGTCAAAACCACCCACCAGTATCTATTCCTTTTGCTTTGCCTCATCTTGGTGTTTGATTATTTCATTCTGACTGCTGAGCCATTACCTCTAAAAACGTGATCCAAGGAAGATAATGTTTTCCTTCACAGGCTTGCAACAGCTGGCTGTGTTGCCAGAGGATGACCCTGAGTGATGAGGTGAACCCACATTTTACAGATCTGCTGCAAGGTGTCGATGAATCAGATAAAGGGGCTCGACAGGGGTGAATGGTAATTGGTTTTGGAGATTTTAATCTTCTAGGTTTGAGTTGCCTGATCTAGTAGAGAGGCGTCCCTGCCCATGACAGGGAGGTTGGATTAGATGATCTCTAAGGTCCCTTCCAGCCTAGGCCATTCTATGATTCTAGGAGTTCAGCTCACGGCGGTTTATGACAAAGCTGTTTTCAGTGAATGTAATGGTGCTGTCAGCCTTCTTTCCCTGTCTGGTTTTGCATACCAGCAACCAGCTCCTTTCCTTCAAAGGTTTCTCTCTCTATGGAAAGCCCTGGTAAGCCTTTCAGCATGAACACCAACTTGTCCTGTATTCTCAGGTCCTCAGGCAGTTGTGTACCTCGCACCTGCTGTGTGTGGGTAACGATCCACTGCCTTCTGTGAGCAAACGCCGACTGCCCAGCTGCCCTCCCAAAGTGTTTCAGGTGATGGGTATCTGGTTTTGATGAGGATGGTGATCACAGGGCTTGGACTCCACCACCAAATGCACCCACAGATCTCCTCAGTTCGCACTATAATCAAAGCTATAATCAAAGGAGTTAGTACTTAAGCCTGTGCTTGGATAAGTTATTGGTTTTATGGAAGAATGCAGAGAGGGGAATGGTTTCACTGATCTCACTTAAAGAAGGGAAAGACTATCTCCTTGCCTTCATAGTGGGAGATTTAGCCCTGACTACTTCTCCACAAGAATGCCATCCACAAAGATGTAAGTTTTTGGGGTTATTTTCTTTTAGTTTTCCTCTATTTCAGACTGAGAATCCAATTCCATTTCTCTCATGCCCTAGCAGCTCTGCTGAGGCTGACCATTAGCTCAGCTGAGGGAACACCAGGCTGATGCATCCCTCAGAGCCAGTCTCATCTTGCTATCAGGTATTTCACAACCGTAGTTAGTTGTAGCCCACGCACCAGCAGGCAGCAAGACAGGTATTTAAATAGAGAGAGAAATTTAAAGGGTATATTCCTTTGTGTGGGAGGAAGCACTGTCAGAAAGAGGTGATGCATCGACCGAAATCCTGCCCACAACCTCAGTCACTTGAAGTGCAGCCCCACGGAGTGAGTCAACCCAAACGCAGCCGATGGGTTTGGCAAGGCCCATACTTGCCCATGTGTGGCTGGCTGGCACAGCAGCGATGCGGCGTTTCGCTGCATTGAATTGGGAAACCAATCGTGAATTTTCCAGACTGGGTCCCGGTTCCAGTGCTAGTAAAGCGTGTTTGAGTTTTGCTACGGGCTTCTTGTGAAGCAGAGGTTTATTGCTAGAGGGAAGGCTTTTGGTGAAATTTCCTGAACACATGCAGAAAGAAGATAGCTGTGCTCTGTACACCAGCTGTGCCCACCCATTCGGTCAAATGAGCAGATTCCCGTGGAGAGCTCTGAGGAGGAGGAATGATTTATCACAGAGTTGTCAGCCTCACAAAAGAAAACCTGGGGGAAAAGGATGGAAGAAGATGATTGGGAGAGGCAGTATGGTAAGGTCCCTTCTGGGAAGCAGATCCTACAGTTAAACAGAAACAGGGGAAATAGTCTGGAGAATCCCAAACCGCAGCACAAGCTACGAGAAACACAAAGAGCACAGAAACCACCCTCTGACACTTTCTCCTGGAGCTTTCCTGAGGGGATGGGAATGAGTAACCAGGCAGATGATATCACTCCTTTCAAAGGTTGCTTTTACCTTCAGCAATAGAAGATCTTTTTCTCTGATGCAAAATTAAACAGGGGAGATCTCCAGTAATGCTGAACCAAGCCCCTCCTCTGTCATGCTGGACATTATGCACACATAAGAAATGCTTCAACTATGTCCTTAGAACCGACTTGGTACGCTTATAACATTGAAGGCTTCTGAGATGGGAGAAGAGACTGACAAGCATTAGAAAAGGAATAATCAGTAGAGCCCCCTGGAAATTGACACTTATATTCCATCAAAAATGTCAATATCATGCTTAAATTCTGATTCAGAATGAAAATTCAAAATATCAAAGATTGGTGTACACACCATTTTACAAAGAAGAAAACTGATCTAGACCTATAAAAGCATCACTAAAAGAATAGCAAAGTGTTGATAATGTAATATTTTGCTTTTTATTTTTAATATTTTATCATACTTTGCAGTGTTAAAGTCTGGCCACTTTCTGCAGCACATTCCCTGCTTATTCCCTCAGTACTCACAGCTGTTGGTCTGGGAATGTTCAAGGGTACACCCTTGCCTAGTCCTTTAGTATTAATCTGCTGATCCAGTGTCCCATATATGTTGAAAATTTTTTGAGCCTGTTGATACAGTCACATCCACAGCACCTCATGGCAATGAGTTACGTTGATCTGCGCTGACGCTCGTCTGCCACTTTTTCGCCCATTCTGTTCAGTGAGGTCCTTCAGGTGCCTTTTGCTCTCTTTGTGGTGTTTGCAGGCTTGAGGAAGTCCAGTACCACCGCAAACACTGAGATTTCATTGTTCACTCCTTTCTCCAGCCATTGGTTATATACTAAACAAAACCGGTTCTAGCACTGATCGCTGGGGGACCTCATGGCTGGCTCTTCTCCACGCTAACCACTAAATCTCACCCTTTGCTGTGCTGTAACCTGTTGTAACTCTGTGAAGTAATTCCTGCCACCTCACGACAGCTTCATTGCTGTAACAAACCTTAGTGTGGAACCTTGTCAACAGCTTTTTGAAAATCTAAATACATTATGTTCACTGGATGTCTCCTTTATCCTCTATCTTTTTAAATCAGATAAATCATTTACAAACAATGCAATTTTTTATGAAAGTGCATTTTGTAGTAAAACCTGTTCTGAGAGGAGATGTCAGAATAAAAAAGCATTGGCCACCAAAATGACCTAAAGATATTTACAAAGATCTCCTTACAGAAGTATCTCCCCCAGCATGGAAGTGTTGCCCCATGTGGGATGGAAGTCAGTAAAGCAGCTCAACACCTTACTGCGGTACTTCCTTGCCCAGTTGTCCTTTCCATTAAAGACCTGAAAAGCTAGAATTTAGGTTTGTAAAATATAACTGTGCATATACAGACCTGAAATCCTTATTCTATATATATATATATATCTGTCTCTGGTATTGGGACAAAAAGAGGTTGGACTGCCTCTTCTACTTCTGTCTCTCTTCACTGACCTCATCCCAAAACTTTCTGAAGAGCATTACTGTGTTATGTGTACATGATACCTAACGTAATTAGGGCCAGTTAATGAAAGAAGTACTCTCAGGGCCTCTATCAATGAGGTAATGCCCGTCCCTCTAGAGCAAGTCCCATCACAGTTGGCTTGAGATTGCAGGGAAAATCTTGTAAAAGTCTCTTCTGATTTTGAGACTTAGACTGGAGCCCAAAATGAGCAACTGTGGGACAAAAATGTCTGTTCTTCTGCCTGAAAGGTGTTAGGCAGTGACAGTGTAAGCAGTCTCTTTTTCTGAGTTCACAGATCATAGAGAGATGCTATTTTCAGCTGTGATGCATATATTTTCAGATACTAAACTTCTCACCGATACAGTTGATTGCTTGGTCAAGTGTTTTTTATGAGACTCCTTCTGTGGGTGGAACAGAACTTCAGTGATAGCTACAGGTTTTGGCTTCTGTACCAACTGGCAGAGGCCTGCATAGTGACAGACAGAGATAAAATTACATACCATGCATAATTTGGGATTTAATGAAAGGAAAGCAGAAATTATAGGAAAAAGGAGATCTGCCTAAATTAAGTTCCTGCTTAACTGTGTGTTTCCTAAGCACTCAGAAATCCATATGCTTATTTAGACCACCTTGCTTAGATCTGGTGAGCTTCAAAAAGGTATAAGGTACAGTAACTAACCCAAATTTGGGATGAAGAAGCCTGAGGGTAGCTGTCCCATTAAATTACCCAGCTCTCCTTTTGCAGAATTAACAGATACTGGAAGCAGATTTGTGCTTTGTGTTCTCTGGAAAACATAAACCAGGTTTTAAAAGGTCTCAGTTTTTCCCCAACACACATCATCATTCAAGTATAAAAAATCAACTAAATGACAAGGTCCAAACCTAGACCCGTCCATGCCCATTCTTAGCTCCCCTTTGCAGATATTTAGACCTGGGGAGCCTGTTCCATCATGGCCTGAGCTTTTGCCTTGGAGTGGATGAACACCCAAACTTAAAGCTCTAACACTTACTACACATGATATACAGCACACAGCACAAAGGCACATGCAGGCATCATGGCTGATGTGAAAGGGGAAGACCTGCAGGAGCCTTACTTCTCTTTCCTGCTCTCTCTTTTGCTCTCTGGGTCAAAAGAGGCTGCCTCAGGCAGGCAAGACTCCACGAGTACCACTGGGGACAAACACCATCCCCGGTCGATGCTGATGCCAGCTTGCCAGGTTTTGGTGTGGTCGCCAAGCCTCCACGCCACACTTGTCCCTGCAGCTGCCCTGAGATTCAGGGAGGCAACTTCTTGCCTGTAGGAAGATCAGGTCAGACTTTAGATAGGCAGCTGCAGCTTTAGTTTGTAGTAGCTACTGCTTTTATTCTCTGTGTGGATCTTTATACCATCGTCAACAAAAGTCTAAAAACTGTCGCGCCTGGGAGAGCTGCTAACGAACATGCTCTCGCCAGCTAAAAGCAAGAAACGAAAAGAGTATATTTTAAAATTAAAGCCTCGTGTTTGAATTTTACATTTCAAATGCTTTGTCGTCTTCTTTCGGCCCTGCAGCATTGCCTGACAGGCCAGGCTCGCCAGCTGCTGCCTGCCGGCTGCTACAGCGCTCCCGGCACTTCGGCAGCGGCTCCTCAAACCGCCGCCGCTTTGACGCGGAACCATCTAGAGCTTTTCTTTCGCCTCTCTCAGTCGTCGGTACCCCAAAGGCACTGTGGGGCTTCTGAACTCCAACGCTGTCTTTTATTAGAAGACAAAATACTAATTGTTAACTCATGAAACGGAGAAAACTCTGATGGGCAAGGCAGAACTAAAAAATGAGGGGGGGGGGGGAGGCACAAACAATTCTCCCTCCCCACAAGTTTGTTGGCTGCTGCACACGAAGGAGTAGAAACAACTCCTTACACCTGTGCAGCTCCTGCCGGTGACCAGTTGGCACGTTGGTTTTGGTTTTGGTTTTAACCACTCTTTTAATATTTTCCCGAGCGAAGACTCAGCTTCGCAGTGGACGCCGAAGGGCCGCTGCGCCGCTCCCGGCCGCAAGATGGCGCCGCCGCCCTTTCGGCGGGAAGGCGCGGCCATTGCCGCCCTGAGAGAAGCTGGGGCCGTGAGGCGACCCTGCCGCCCTCCCGTGCCCCTCACCGTGCCCGGCTGGAGAAGGTGGGTGCAGCGTCCCACCAAACCCAAACGAGCAAAAGCAGTTATGGGGAGGTGGTGCAGGTGCCTTCGCTGCTGAGCACCCGTTGAGTCCCCATGTGTTGCCTGATCCAGTTGAGAGGCATCCCTGCCTGTGACAAGGAGGTTGGATTAGATGATCTTTGAGGTCCCTTCCAGCCTGGGCCATTCCATGATTCTATGATTCTGTATGATTCCAGCAACAGAAGGGCCTCAGGTACCCCTGGGTGCCAGCCATGGAGCTGGGCTCTAGACAGAAAAGAAGAGCTGTAAGCAGAAGCGAGTTGTTTTGCACTGGTCTTGCTGAGGTCACTGGGCAGGGATGAGTTTCAGCCCTAGAAGAGCTGCCAGCCAGTTCGTGTCCTCTCGTCTCTGCTGACTCCAGGAGAAGCTGCAGTGGCTGAAGCTGAGAGGCTCCACGTTTCTGTTTAGCCAAACAGGTAAAACGCAGGCATCTGAGGCAGCCCCGCTGGCTCACGATTCCTGTGACAGAACAAAAAGCTCATTCGGCGGCGGAGTTGGAGGCGGTGGAGCTGCAGGAGCCACCGTTTTCCCCTTTTCTGCAGAGAAGGCCGGTGAGACATGGCTGTGGTAGGACTGGGAGGACGGCATTTCCACTGCTGCCAGGTGAGGAGCCCGCTGCAAGTGTGGTCATCTCCTGCAGAAAGCAAAGGGTTGCTGAGGGTGTTGATACCTATCAGGAGCATGGAAAGGTACTGCCAAAGGTCTCTTTAGCTGTTTTGATTAAATCTCAAATAGGTCCCTACACGGCGGTAGTAGACCTGATAGCCGAAAGTCTCAGCTATCAAAAATCAGGATAGCTTTTTGGCATTATCGCCCTCTGATCTGAGGGTTCTGTGCCTTTATTTTCACTCCTCTCTGCCTTAAGGCTAACCAGCAGAGCTTGCAAACCAAGAACAAATAGGTTAAAAATCAGCTTTATATGCAAAGCCTAAAATAAAACATCTGTATATATCCCAGAAGCCTTCACAGCCTCCTGTTTTATTAGTATCTCTGAAATAACTTTTCTTTCCTGACTCTAATTCCAGCCAGAAGCACTCAGATAATCCTCGCAGGACTGTTATGTGTATTTCCAATTAAGCAATTTATAAGCACTGGCTGCGAGGAGCTTTTTGTTCTTAAGGAAATTATTTCTTCATTAAGCGTAAAACAAGTCTTTTTTTATCCGTGCTTTATCTGAAAGCCCTTGTGCCCCCTTCACATATGGTTTAAGTACTGAACTATGTAGAAGGAGATTAATTATCTTGTATCCAAAAACGCAGGCAAGACAGGGCAGCTGGGTCAGCTGTACAGGGAATAGGCTTTTCAGTGTTTGTTTTCAGAGAGAAGTAAAAGTCAGACAGACACTTACTTTCAAGCTCCTTGTCTTTGCCAGAGGCAACCCACGCGATCATGAGCCCTTCTGGAGTATGAGTCATGAAGAACTGCCGCAAATAAATGAAGACAGTCGAGAGGAAAAAAAATAAATCCCATTCATACCCAGCTAATGAGTAGAAGTTCCAAATTGCCTCTTGTTTTCCAGGCTGTGTACCTTAATTAGATGAATCACAGAACACCGAGGGTGGAAAACACAGGCCAGAGAGCTCATAAGAGTCCAGTTCATTCTTTTACACTAGCAGCATTATCTACCTCCCCGCCAGGGAAGAATGTCCCTCCATTTTGTTGGACAACAAAGTTTCCTGGCATGAGGAGTGGACTAGCATGGGAAATGAAGGGCAGAAATGACATATGATGGACTTGAGCTAGTAGCAAGCACTCCATTCCTATTTTTCTCCCCAAATCCAACTATTTTCACTTTCTGTAAAGGCTCTTGCTGGTCAAGGTCAGACCCATGACAAGATACCATGAGTTGCACTGAGCAGCGACATGAGGGGCCAACTTCAAAGTCATGTCACACTTGCTAGTATTAGGAATTAAGTCATCAGAAAGCCACCTGATGTGGCAACAGGAAGATGTTACAAGCCCTGGGCATTCCTGGGGCTCTGGGAAGAAACCCCACCTTCGTGCAATAAGTTAACTACATTCCCATCATCTTTCTCTAAGACAGATTAGGAGACAGCCTAACAATTGGACAGTTCCTGAATGTTTGAGATTGATATCTGGTATCAGTTTACAGTAACAAGTGTGGAGACATGGAAGAACTGGTAGCAGAAGCTGTAATTATTACAGTTAGTAAATAGGTAGCTTACAGAAATGGATAAGAGGCCAACACATTGTGTCATATAGGCCTGTGCCAATGTTCAGCTTGCGTAGGCTCAGCGGAAAATGCGTCATGTATTCCAGTAGAACCAGCAGCCCCACGTGCTTCTCCCAGGAATGGGTGTATAAAATGGCTGATGGCAATGGAGGCAGCAGTGGTGTGTTCAGCTGCATAGTTCAGTGTAGGCATCGTATAGTTCAGTGAAGAGATGACAGATTCAGAATGAACTTAAAACCCTGAGGTTTCTTTCTCAGTCTCTGTATACCATGCCATGCTCAGTAATACCATTTATCATCTCCCTTTCTGTTACTGTGTGGATTTTTTTTAGCAGCACAAGGAAGAAACACGTGGCTGTAGTTCCCTCAGCAAGCGCAATGTCATTGTGTATTTTGGTTGTTCTGGTTTTATGATGTCTGTCTCTGTCTTAAAGGGAAATAAGTTTTGAAGAGGGGTTTGAAGGAAGATGGAGCAATGTGTGTCATTGTGTGTGGCTCCTGGGACAGAGCTCTACTGGCAAACGGAGAGTCACTGATCTGCCAGCTCAAAAAGAAAAGTCACTTACATCGTGGCAGCATGAGAGAAAGGAGGAAGACAGAGTGACAAACAAGTCATACTTGGTGCTCAGAGTCAGCGCTGTTGTCAGAATGGAAGGGAGAACAGCAAAGTAAATGTCAGAAACAGACAAGCAGGTTGATAAAAGTGCCGTGGAAAGCAGAGATGTGTAGAAAATAATGCTGTGGTGAAAAATCAAGGATGAGGAGGGAAAAGTGTTGATGATTCTCTCATTATGCAGGGTTTGAGCTTGATCTCGATGCTGTGCTGTCGGTGTCGGAGAGGCCCAAAAGGGAGGAGATGACATCAGGGAGAAGATAAGGTAAAAGTGGGCAAACACATGTTCTGTCCTGAATCTTAGAAACATTGCAGAAGAACCTTTAGTGTTTAGGTATAGCCTAGTGTGCAAAAGATTAGCTGTCTGGCTACTTCCGTGAAGGAAAAGGGACATGGCAGCATCTTAGTTATAAAAAAAACAAAGCAAGAGGAGACAGTCAAAGAGAAGGATCAGGATTTAATTTGCCTGGTGTTCAGTCAACAAGAGGTGTGGGGGTGGCAGTATTGCCAAAGCAAAGATGAGCTGAGGGAAATGGATTAGAAGCAGTGAGTCAGATGTGTGAGCTCACAGTTGCACAGCTGACTTTTGAAGCTGCAGGAAGAGTGAGGATCATATGAAGCTCCAGGGGGACATTTCTTCAAGAGTTTTACAATTCAGGTGCTGGACGCACAGTCCAGCGGCTCTTAGTCATGACACACCTGCAAGAACACATCAGAGGCAGAGAAGAGGAAGGAAGAGCAGTGGCCAGATATGGAGCTGCAGGAGTATTCCTTGGATAGAGGTAGCAATTTGAGAGAAAATCCCTCTCAAGTTTAGATCCTCACTGAAGACCTCACCTTGGGGGAATCTTTTGTGAATAAAGGTTTGGGACATGTGTGTCAGCTGCTGTAAAGTCTCTGTTGTAGCCAGTCCAGGTAGTACCTAACTGGCTGATGCATAACAACACATGGACCACGGAGGCGCTAGTCATATTTCTGTCTATAATTGCACTCATTAAAATCATTTTGTTTAAACAGCTTTTCTTCGTTGGCTTTCCAGCAATACCACTGAAGTCTCTTGTGGTATCCGAACGCATATTTTTTTCCCTTTACTCAAGCTTTTGTGGAAAGCGAACTACTTTGTGGCATCCCCTTGTTTTTTTTTTTTTACCTGCCTTAGTGACTGTGATGGCAACGTGCTCCTCTATTGCTCTGGAAACTAGCTTTACAGGCACTGTTTCATCTATTCCGTAATTCTTCCACTGGGGCACTAAATCTGGACTAAGCTGAAATACTAGGACAATAATTCTTAATCCACTGTGGAACATTAACTGAGTGTTAAGACAGCGATTTGCTGTATATTATGAACGTGGCTCCATTTCATTTCCTCTCTAGAGATGCTGATTCACTGATGGAGTGATGTTCTTCCAGGCAGGAAAAGATTAAATAGAGACAACAGACTCAGAAGTAATAAATAAAGCTGTAGAACAAAACTGCTTGATATTATATTATTTTAGAAGCCATATATAATCATGTCATCGGAGATGGGTTGTGATGCATGCACGCGAGGGAGCAGAGTTAAGGTGGCGCCTCTAATCTTATACTCTGCTCCTTTGTGAGGTTCTGGAGTTTACAACTGTATATTTTGCATCGCATCAATCCAGCACTGGGAAGGGGGTTTGCATGTATTTAGCCACAGCAGCAGTATCTCCTTTTGGTTCTCTCTTAACCCCATCGCAGTCAAAGTGTTCTTCAAAGGAGAGCGAGCACTATTTCCTCTGCTTCCCAACTGCAAAACTGAGGTACTGGAGGAGAGGTGGGTCCTTTACTCCCTGAGATCAACAGAACATGCCCTAGGAAGCAACTGTGTGCTCCTGGTCTCAGCTTCTGTAGGCAAGCACGTGGTCACGCTCTGTCCTTTCTAGTGCAGCTACTGCAGAGAGGCTGCGCAGCTGAAATTCGGAAGGCGAATTTGGGTAGCGCTTCCCTGACACACGCAGAGCACAGGCTGGGATCGCAGGCAGCCCATCAGAGAACTGTCTCCTTGCCCTGTCTGAAGGGACTGTCTTCAAAACCAGACAGCAGCAATTCATCAAAGACAAGGCTCTCTTGATTTTTGCGATTCTTCAGCCCAGAAAGCAGCTGTGCTGATATTGTTGTCCTGGCTGCTCTTCATACTGGCGCTGGGAGCTTACCAAACCACCACCCCCCGAGCTTGGGACAGGCAGTGTGTAGGGAATATTGAGCATAAGCAGAAGGAAGGGGCTCACTGGACGCTGTTTCTGTCTTTTCAGGGATAATGGCCAAATAGCATACGCCTCCGCAGCCTTTTGAGTGCACTAATTTACTCAGAAGCCAAAAAACAGTCCGTGCAAATTGTGAAAATTAGGCAGTTGTAAAGGTTGTAATTCTCCTGAGTGGATCAAGGTGCAGAGAAGAACTTGGGCTTGCTTGTTGATTACAAGAAGCCACATTGCTCTAGGACTGAACATTAACAAGGAAGCATGCTTGCTTCTTTTATCCTCGCCAAATAAATGTCAGAAATCTGATCAGTGACTATTTGCAGGTTATGGGAGGATTTGGGTCTCAAGAGTTTTCTGTATATGAAGAACTCCCCCCCAAATCCTCTGTGTATATCTGGGAATCCATTTCACCTAATTCAAACTCACTAAAGAGGTCTAAACTCACTAAAGAGAGGGCTTAATTTTAATTCCTAATCAAAATCAGGAATGTTGGATGCACCTGTTTGTTTTTGATAGGACGCTGTGCAGCCATGAGAGATCGAACCTCCAAGATGTGCTCTGAAAGTGACGGGGCTCTCTCCGGCAGGTGAGGGCATTCTCCCAGGCCTGGAGCAGGCATCTCTCCCACTCAACTCTTCTTTTGGGCTGTAGGAAGAGCTGGGGGCTGGTAGTTTACAGGGCTGCCCACAGCCCCTTCCTGCTTTGGGGAACTTCATGCTTTACAGCAGGGTTGTAGTTGACATTCTTAGCACATTCCTTTCGTTTCTTTCCCCTGGCATAGCAATTGATATGCCACACAGTGCTGCCTCATTTCTGGTCAGACTGTTCTTTACAATTTATTTTTAAGGTTTTCCCCCAAAACTTGCCCAGTAAGAGCTTTTGCATAATTGCTCCTCAGGATTTGCATTTCAACACAGTATTAGTTCCTGGAGCTGGCTGCAGGCTCGAGTCACCTCCCTGCAAGGTTAATCCACACAAGTAACTTAATTGAATGATCTAAACACCGGAATATGTTTTTGCTTCTGTTCTCAGAACAGCTTCTTTCTTTTTTGAATGCTTTTTTTTTTTTTTTAAACGCTAATTCTGTTGCTTCTGCAATAGGCCTTAAAACTCTCCTCACTGAAGGGGGGCTGCAGGATCTGTTGGAATTTTTTTGGTATAATTTTCTGAGTGTTTGTCAGATTCCCCAAGTTTTGCAGCTTTGAGTTACGCCTGGCTGATTTGCGACTGATGGGGCCAGAGAGGTGGTTCTCTTTTTCCTTCTTTCTTAGTCATCCGCTTTAAATTATCACCAGTGATAGGTTTGTTTATCTTCCTCCTTACAGGTTCACAAGGCTTTAGCACAACCTGTGACACTGGATTCAGAGAGAAAGGATGACAGACTGAACCATATTGGCTTTCCAAAATCTAGCTTCTAAGTTTCCCTCTGGACTGGAACTCACTGATTTTAATTCATTTCTGGATGGCACCAATTTAAGTATTTTCTTCACTCCTCTCCCGGGATAAATGATTCTGTATCTATTTGTAAAGATACCTTGATGTTCTGCCTACACTTTCCCTTTGCTCGAGGTCATTTTAGAATTGTCCTGATTCTAAATGTTGCTCCCATTATGATGCTTGGACTCTTGCGCACAATTTTAAAACGTCTTCCGTCATTCTTACCTTGGCAGTTGTTACTTGCCATGTTAGCTCTTTTTGATCTTTCCTCACCAGCTCCAAAAGATTATTTTTTTTTGAAATCTGACAGATAATGTTCTTCAAGTTCAAGCTCTTGTGATCCTATCTTGCTCCTATCTGCCAGCATCCATAACCTTTTCCGTATAAATAGTTCTTAGCACTTTGCCAAGTTGTCGTAATAAGAACGAAGTGGGAAAAAGTACAGATGCTAATGACATTTATTGAATCCTCCAAGTAATGATCCTTGGCTTCATCTGCCAAAATGTGCTTGATATGCTGTCTTTTTGGTCTCTTGCTACGGATATAAAAATTACCTTCTTCCTTATTCTTTTGCTGTAATTTTAAAAGCTCTTCTTCCAGACAGGTCGTTTAACTACCTTACTTGGCAAGTTTAACAACCTAAGTACCACTGCCCTATTTCTTTGATGATAAATGAAAAGGGAAGTAAGTGGGAGTAAACTACAGTCACACCATGTCCCTAGGTGATCACAATCATGTTTTCGGAGTTATGAGCCTGTTTAGATTTGTCTCTCTCTCTACTAGTAAACGAACTGGCAAGGTAGTAAACAAACTACTAGGAAACAAATGAGGTAGTACACAAAAAAGTAAACTCCTGGCAAGGCACAGCTAAACTCACACAGCCTCCAAAACAAGGTAGCTCCATTCAGACTGCCTGTTGGGAACCACCTGTAGCCTTTGCAAACCCCCAAACCACGCACAGGTGTTGTCTGTTACCTGACCCAGAGCACACGTGGGCCAGGGCTGTGCTAGCAGTTTAACAGCGTAGAGACTTCCCTGTTCCAAGTCAGTGTCCAAACCTAGGCCTTATGTTTTTTGGGTAAGGTGTATATCGTGCTTTGTTCTACATTTTTTTCCTGGTGAGATTGTTGGATGCGAGAAAGAGGTTCAAGATGTCTCTCCTGTGCTTCATGCACTGGGACTGGGGGTAAGGGGAATGTTTCCACTACTGCAAGGAGATGGTACTGTGATAGAAGGCAGATGTTGCAGAGGTATCTAAAATGTTTTAGGACATTTTCTTTCAAGGCACCCTTTCTCTGCAGCTCATGTCAGCCAGACTGTGGAGAAATTTATCAAAGTTTGTTCAACCACACATAAAAATGAAAGTATGGCAAGTGTGTTGACCCAGTTAAAAATCTTAGAATACTTTGACCTGGGAATCCTATTTCTCCCAGACTTTATAGAAAAAGGCATTTCTGGTATCAAGAAAGCCCCTTTCGCCATCTCCAGGAAAACATGAATCAGCCAAACCATAAACTCTGACTAATTTTAATTTGGACACTCTCAGCAAAAGCTTGTTAGAATTTGGCAGCTAAATTCCTGGCTGGTGACATCTCCAGTGAGCATCCTCCAGCTTCTCCCTGCCAGCTCATCATCTGCTGGTGAGCAGCTCCACACTGCAGCTCGTAGCTGGCAGCTGCTCCTGTGGAGTGCAGGGTGAGGAGTGGGGAGCAGGGCCAGCAGGCAGGTAGAGCAGATAAAAAACGGGCAAAAATTGGAGATGGCACTAGGACTTGATATTATAGGGCAGAGGGAGCTGTGAGGAAAGAGAAGAAGCGGGGGGGAGGAAAGCAGAACCAGCAGTTGTACAGCCCCATGTCTGTTCTTTCTCATCCATCACTGGAACAGGCCAAGGCTTTCTTGAGTCTCCCTGCTTCTTTGTTTGTTGGCAAATATCGGTATTATCTGGTGATGAAGTATGTACCCTGCATCCCTCAAGTGTGTTGATTGAGTTTCTCCCTTGTGCAACTGATCCCTACGGATGATAACAGACATCTACTGCTACCAATTACTTATTAGCACATGTGGTAGAAATCTGTACTGGGGACCTAAAAGGTTTCAGTTCCATTTGGAGGTCACTAAGGTTTTGTATAATATCATTTATTTTCGCTTAACATGGGAAGTGGCTTGATAATTCCAATAAATTACTAGGTACTTGGAGTAAATCTGTCTGGAAAAGCAAATTTCCGTCTAGCTGAAAATTTTAACAATGGCCATTTCACTTTAAACAAAATAGAAAAAAAAAAAAAAAAACTATGGTAGAACATTAAAACAAAATGCCCTTCTAATTTTTCTCTGCATGCTTTGTCTTCAAAGGGTTAACAGACATGAAGAAAATGAGGTGATCAAAGATTTCATGGAAGGGTAACTTCTGTCTCAGATGGCGTAAGGCAGGGCTGAATCCAAAATTAACATACTGTATGGGTTAATTAAAGGAAACAAATGTGAGAAAGCTAGTTCTACTCTTCAACAGCTCATTTAGCTCATCTTTAATGCAAATTGTGAGTGCAGTTCCTGTCATGAAAATAAATCTCATAAAAAATACATCACTCCTTCACACACATGGAAACCAGGGAAAGAATCTGCTCCCACCAGGTGAATTTGATGTTACTCAGCTGCAAAGCAAAGATAATGTGGGTTTCAAAATGCAGTTACTGTTGCTTTCATCTAGGTTTACATTTTCTGAAACATCTTTCTAAGGCTTAATATCACTCTGGACTATCAGAGTACTTCATGAATGTAGAAAAATCGGAGGCTGTAAACTGATAATTAAAGGGCAGGCTTAGAGTAACAAGAGCTCGAAACCCACATTCTTTCTCTACGTGTGGACTCCTATTGCCAAAGGTTATATGTCCTTTGGTTTACGATCTCTTTGAGAATTTCTGTGACTTTCTATTGAGTAAAAGTTCAGATGAAGGGAAACTGTGAAAGCAAATACTATTTGAAACTGTAAAAAAAAAAATTGTGCTTGTAAATCATGACATCATATTATTATTATTCTCTTGGAGCCATTTATGGAGCACTAAACCCAGAATTCTGCACAGAGATGAAAGTCAATATCTATCTCCGTGCCTGTACCAACATTAGTAGGAAATATTACTAGACATTGCAAGCTAGGAAGGAAAGAAGAAGAATATTAACTAGGGGCTTTTCTCCATATTATAGTCCCATGTTACAAAACAAAAAAGTATGTAGTCCTTTCTTTGTATGCTTACAGAACTTCCCTTCCACAGAGTAATGAAGAAGCAGAGATTCCTAAACATTTGAGAGGACAAAGCCTGACATCTGCGACATCAGGGATGCTTTTAGAGGCAGCGATCTCCCTCCCCTTTAAGGTGAGAAACTCTCATAAAACACATTTGTATGGGAAGCAGGCACAGAAAGAATTCTAATGATGTTTTCATGGTATTTTAAAAATGCTTGCATAGAGTGCAGCGTAAAGTAAACAAAGCTTTTTTTTTTTCTTCCCATATCTATGATCCGAAAGGCACTGTCTATGTCTCCATTCATTCTGCGTATACTTTCCAGGGCTAGGTTGAAGCTTGGTCGTCTCAGTGAACTTTAGATCAAGCTCGTGACGTGAAAGGGGACAAATAGGAAGCACACTGGTTAGCATATTAAATTCTGTTCGGTATCTGGTACAGCCAGGAGGTGGCAGAGCAAGTCTAGTTTACTAGTCTGAGTCCCAGGCTCCAGGTATTTCCCAATCCTGACGCGATGGAAACGCGGTGAGTTGCTGCCGCTCTCCCATTTGCACCGTTTGGTGGCAACTGCCTGCCCCCCACTCACAACATTTCCAAGGCTATTAAGAGGGTCCCAGCAAGCTTGCAGAGCTCTCTAGGAAATGCTGCCTGGTCTTTTTTTCCCTCTTTTTTTTTTTTAATTATAATTTTGTAGAGGTGACTCAACTCAACTATTCACTGGCAATTTGACCAACCCCATCCTTTAAACGGCAGTTGTGGGTCTTCTGTGTACTCACATCCTTGCAAACAAATAACGTTGGCTTTTGCCCACAACAGCAAGTGAATGAAACCATGGTGTTAGAGCAAGTGCTAGACAAGTAACAGTATATAAATATGTAGTATATAATTCTGTTAATACAGTTGCCCTCTCCATTCTCCCCTTGGTTACTCCATAGCACTGTGGCTCACATGTTGCATTGGGGGACATAGTTCAGTAGGTTGATAAGGCTGGGACAAAGGCTGGACTCGATGATCTTCAAGGTCTCTTCCAGCTGAAACTATTCTATGATTCTAAAAGCAGAGAGGAACCATGTGAGATGGCAGTGTCAATGAACAAATAGAGAGAAAAAGCAAACAGAGGGTGCAAACTGGCCAATATCAGCTGGGGTACTTTGTCAGCCTGAGCTGCACTCCATGTGTTTTAAACTGAACAGCTCTGGGTTGGGGCAGCACGTGATGGAGGTTGCTGGAGGAAAACCAGGTGTTGCACAGAGGTATTGCAAATAATTTGGTAATCTAAACAGTACCTGCTTGTGACATGACTCTATTAAATAGGCAATAGGCTTCAACAAAATCTGTCTTCAGAGCTACTGCCGGTGGTCAGTAATAAAAAGGCAAATTTTGTTAACAGAAAGCAGCCCCAAGATTTCTCTGTGTTAGTTTTGACGGGCTGCAGCAACCTCAGGATAGATACTACTGCCTCCACAAAAGAGGGCATTTACTATCCACTGCCTCTTAAGCAGATTTTTGTACGTCTCCCTCCCTGAGGCAACTATAAGAGGGGAGGCAGAAGAGGGGCAAGAGAAGAAGGTAGTAAGCATTGTCTTGGGGTTTGATTACCTTTAAGAAAAGACAGGAACACTTTGGATCTGGCTGTTTTAAAGGACCCGAAAAACTGATAGCTGACAATGGAAATAGAGAGAAGCTCATTCAGTTAAGACTGCAAGAGGAACAGGTGATGCAGAGGTTTTTGAACATAGGGTCAGATACAAAGGCAAGAGAACTGTGCACAAGGGAGGGAGGCAGTGAGGAGAGGTGAACAGGGGATTCTTTGCACTGAAAGTACTGAACTTATTATACTCTAAATTCTGCATTTATTGTCTGCCCCAAATACCTGCTGGTTTCAAAGCAGCAATGTACGATAAGATCTGACCCTAAATGGATGTAGTTGTCAAAGTCAACAATGGGAAGCACAGATAGAAAAAGATTTGATGTCTTCTCCGCAATCCTGCCTCTGGTGATAGTTACTGCCAGAACTAGTCAGAGGAGGGAAGGAAACCCTATTTCTTGCAGTCCCTCTGCTAACAGTTCCATTGTAGTGTTGTTTTTTTTTTAAAAAAAAAATTCTAAGAAAGGACCAACTATATAGCTGGGGAGAAATTACAAAAAATACTGCCGATATTCTTCTAGGGTTTTCTCCAGCCTTCTAAAATTATAGCCCACTGCAGATAAGGTGTACACACACCCTGCATGCTACTGCAGGCAGTGCCCCCCAGACAGACAGAGACTCCGCACCAGAAAGAACTGCTTGAGTGAGAGAAGAGGTCACCAACCATGGCCTGTGTGGCCCCTGACTGCTCTGCTAATACCAGATGTAGAGATGGCATCTGGAAGACCAACTTATGTCCACAGGCAACAGAAATGAAAGCAATTAGCGCAAGCAGCTGGTCAGACAGCAGAGATCCTTGTAACTTCCAATTACTCCTGGCCAGGCTGGAGTTAAACTGACATCTACCACTTAAAGGGTACACATCTTGTGGCCCCTTCTCTGAAATTGCAAACAGTTCCGTGCATGTTACTGCAAGTCCGTTCACATCAAACGAAGGGCTGCAGCTGCCAGGAGATCATGCATAACTCTGAGCATCCAGGTCCAAATCTCTTATCTAGAACAATGGCATTTGGATTGGAAATGCTATTTTGATTCTCCTTTTTTTAGTTGCCCCAGCCTTGAGGATGATGGCTTAGAATAGCTGGAATATTTAAAAACTCCGCCAAGCGCTGTGCTGACAAAACAGCAAATTGTGTGTGCTCAGTACTTCTGGCTAATCTCAGCCTAGAGTTCACACGCTGAATGAATCTTTTTTTCCTTCATCATTCAGTGTATTAACTTGAGGTCATGCTCCACTGACACTTGCAAACAGCACCCGTCTCTGTCAGTCACAGCCATGCACAGAAGGAGCTCGAAAGGAATTAACTGCGTCTAATAGACGTGCCCAGCTTGCACACAGCCCCTCGGGACGGGAGCAATAGCGTTGGGGAGGAGGGAACAGGGCTTAGCCTGCAGAAATGGAAACCCTCGTGTTTGAAATGGTGTCGCAAATATATATAAGGCCACAGGTACCACGTTTGTGGCTTGTTTTGAGACATCTACAAAAGCCGTCGCCTTTTGTTTTGTGTGGTTACAGTTAAGAAAGACCAAATGACACTTGGCAGTCCTGTGGGCAGAAGCACAGTGCTCTGTGTCACTTCACGAGAAAGAAATGGCTCAAAGCTGTGCAAAAATGGACAGCAGACCAATCATACCAGCAGGAACAGAGTTTTATTTCTTAAAGGAAAATGGATTCAACAGCAATAAATAAAGATGCTGTTCACAAGAAGCCACTCATGTTGTTTATGTGCAACACCACATAGATGTGAGGTTAGGAAATGTGAGAATTAAGGTCACCTGTGAAACCGATATCTATGGGCGGATCCATCCTTTCTTCTCCTTTCCCCTTTCTTTCTTTCCTCTTTCATTCCAGAAAGTTTTGGAGATTTCTTCCACTGGTGCAAGACTAATTATTTTGGGATTAGGGCCAGTTCCACATCTGATTAGCAGGAACATGTCTAAATTAGCGGCATCTAATTCTGCACATATATTCTCATCCCAAAGTCATCAGTACTTTATTAAAAGTTTGATACGGCTTTACTGCGTATGCGCTGTAGGGAAATGGTTTATTTGTATTTTATGGTCCAACAAATTGATGCTGTGGGAGGAGCTACTGCAGAACACCACAGGCAACATTCCAACCTAGGACAGGAACTCAGTACTTCTGGGTTTTGTACACTACTCTCTGAATAACACTTTCTCTCACTAGTGAGAAAGTCTGTCCAGGGCAGAAATGTTAGGAGTATTCCATTCCAAAGAAGAAAATTTGGATGCTCTGACTCTTTGTTTTTCTTTTCTTTATGCCCAGAATAGGTTTACTAGGTTGGTTGGAAGGAACTGACCAACTCTTCTGTGTTTTAATGTTATTTATCTGTCCATAGAATTATCAGTTACTGTCAGGAAAATATTAAATCTGATTCATATACCAATAAAAGCAAACAAATTCACTCTCGCAGCTGCAGTAGTGAATTTAACTTACTCTTGCTGTGCCTAGGCAGAGTGTGGCATATGGTATTGTGGTGATTTCATTTCATTTCAGTTCAGGTTTTTTTTGCAATATCATGAAGTCTAAATACATCTTAAATGGAGTTACTGGAAGAGCAAAAGCAACTCTTTCAACATACTATAAAAAAGGGACCCTGTGCATCTTACTGCCACAAGTAAAGCCACCTATGAGCTTCACTAGAGAAGTGAACACGTGTTTTAAACGTCTAAATTCAATCTGCGCAAAGGCCTCTGCATCTCTAATGTGTACAGGCTAGCAAGCAGTGTTCTCCAGAGGTTGAAGCAGAGTGTGGATCTCCTCCTGACTTTCTGTTTTGATCAAATGTTCAGAGTGTGAAAAGCACAGGTGCTGCCTCATTTTTCCTATACATTCAGCAAGGTACAGCCTATTCACTGGTGATAACTACGAGATTTCAAAGTGAAAAGTGATGTGTTAAGCAGGAGACAGGATTGTTTTACTGACTGAAATCACAAGTGGAGAGATGATCTTTTCTTTTGAGAAGTATGCCAATTTTTAAGTATACTGTAGACACCAAAAAGAATGATGATTTTTACAGGCTGGAATGTAAATTATTGAGTAGCACAGTATTGCTATGGATCCTGGAAGATGGAAACATGAGTTGCTTTAATATCAGAGCTGTATTGACCCTCTGACCGTCATTAAGCTGATGTTGCTCAGATGGTGTGTTGTTCACAGTGATCTGGGTCTGGCTCACGCCTGACTCACATCTCCTGTGTTCACATCAGGGATCTGTATTTCTTACCATTCTGGCCTCCAAGGTACTGAGCCTCCTGCATCTTGTCATGTGTGGGAGGCCTGGGATCAAACATCAGGGAGCAGGAGCAGTCACTGCCAGAGTTTCCTGATGTGAAGGAGTCAGATGGTGCTGAGCTCTTGGGATCCAACATGTATTTTTCCTCTTCAGGCAGTTAAAATGCACTTAAAGGTGGAGCAAGGGGAAACCAGAATGTGAGTCAGAAAGATGCAAACTTGTAGTTAGAAAAGAATGGGCTTTTCAATTCATCTCATTCTCTTGTTTAACACCCCTGCATCCTATTTTATGTCATCATAGGGAAACATCAAGACCTTGTGTATTAAGAATGACAGCAAGTGGACACCCGTGGAAGTGAAGAGAAAAGGCTTTCACTAGACATATGCTTAGCTGAGATTGAGGGGGAAGAGGGAAATTTTTTATAATAGAATTGCACAGTAGTTCCCAAATGTCTGTTTGCATAGATTTGAATAGGAATCCAGTCAGTATCCCCCTGGTCCCCAAAGAAGGTGTTCTTCAAAGCTAAGAAGGTGTCCTTCAAAGCAAAGAAAGTATCTTCCTTCGAAGAGCCTTCATTCTCCACAGAATGAATGTTTGGACAGTCAAGGCTGCCTCATGGCATCAGTCCAGAATGTCAGAAACCTGCTGCCGTCAACGAGCAGATCCTCTTGCACAGAGCTTTGGCTGATATTAAAGAGGAAACTTAACATTAAGATAATTCTGTTGACAACTCTGGACCCTTTTCTGGATGATATTGAAGTATGGGGGCTGGAGCCAGACAAAGAGAGGTCAGTTTTCAGGAGATGAAGGAAAAAGTGTGACAGCAGAGCACAGCAGATTAAACAAGTCATTTAGAGCACAGCAGTGACCACCATGCATGTGGTGATGGTTTTCTCATCAGGTTCTGCGTGGCTGTTACTGCAGCTGAACAAAACTGACCCTGAGTTGCAAATTTTCATAGAATGTGAAAATTTTGAATGCTGAGTCCTCCGGACACTGTATGTTTTTTTGCTATGAGGGGCCCATCTGCACCACGTCAAAGTCCTCTTAAGTAGGTTTGGAATGAATGACTACATTATTGCTCTAATTTATCCACATATACTCTCAGTAGTTACCACCTTGTTCTTTTAATTAGGCTAAAATTTGCCAAAGCATGTGAAAAATTGCTTATCCTGCTGAAAATAGAATTATGCCGTGAAAGCTCGCATCCCATTCTTCACCTTTTTGCATAAATATTTGTATTGTATATTTTTATGTTCTGCATTAAAAGTGTGACCATGGGAACATGAACACTGTACTTTCCACCAGCACCTGCTTCGTGATCAGACTAAATGTGCAAGCATGTTCTAATGATTGAGCTCCGCAAACAGTTTATTCCCTGTTCTGCAACAGCACAGGGGAAGCAGGAAAATGTGTCTCTGGCTGAGTTGACCCAGAGCAAAACCTGACCAAGAGGTTTTAGTTTTGAGCTTCAGTTGTGTATTGCAGGGAGAGTCATTTGTTTCAACATTTGAAAAGTAAGGGTAACTGAAATTGGCCTTGAAATATCCCATTGGGATGAGAAAGAAAAGAATTTATAAGTGTGAGAATCAAAAGTAGCAATTTCCCTCTCATTCTTTTATTTTTTTCCTCTTTTTGCCAATTGTAAATGATTGTCCCAAATGCATTCAGATTTCGCAAACAGCCCAGGTTATGTTATGACATTGCATTTTCCTGCAAATAAGCTCTTCATCCCCCATTTGTGGCTTGGCTGTTGAGTTAAGGTTTGCCATGAGGATGGTGCTAGAGCAGTACACCACGGTGTCGAGGGAGGGGACCTGTGGAGACCCTGTACCACCAACAGGGCCACTGCCTATGTGGCACTGCAGCCCTGCAAGCAAAAGAAAAAGAAATGTGAAACCCTGGTAGCAGTGGGATAAAACTGCTTAGAAACCCTCACCTACAGGTTATCTCGTTGCCCAGCATTTTGTAAAGCAAGCGGGTTTTTTTCTACTTAATTAGGAAAAAGTAGGTGAATTAATTGGATTTAAATCCTCGGGTGATCAATACTGACCTAAGATTCCAAATGTCTGTGCAACAGCTCGTCTTTCTGCACATGATATACAGAGAAATGCCACCTTCTCTCACTCTGAAAGCCTTGCAGGGTTTCAGAGTCACGTTTGTCCTGACAGAGCTCATGTTGTGAACATGCCTAGTTTTTGCTGTTTAAGCAACAAGGCGTTGCATACCCGAAGTTCCCTCTCTCTTCAAAGCCTGGTTGTGAGGCAGCATTAGCTCTGAGGAGGACCTGCCTCAGCTGGGAGGCTGCGTGTATTCGCCAGCAGGGCAATGGGCTGATCAGAGATCCACAGAGGCAGTCCCTGACTGACCCAGCGTCTCAGGAAGATCTTGGTGAAGAAAGTCTTTTCTATGAGGGACAAGGTTTGAATAAGCCTTGCTGCAATGAGTGCTGGCTAGAGTTAAACCATGACAGGTCATGTCCCATGTAGCAGGATGTTTATTACCTGTGTAGCCATGGGGCAAATTCTTTTATATGGCAAATTTGACATCTTTCATTGTCTGATTGCTCTTTTTTTTGGGGGGTGGGGGCCGGGGGAGGCCAGAGTTGCTTCAGTTCTGATGTTGCTTGTTCCCAGAAAAATGACTGGTGACTTCTAAAAGAAAAAAAAAACCCACCATAGATATTTTAATAGCCGTATTCCACTCCCAAAACAGCAACAGATATCACCAACCTACAGCATACCAGGATGGTGGCTCATATCAAAGGCAAAATCAAACAAATAAGTCACCAAGAACACTTGTTTGGAAAGTGCCACATCCTCACACCAACCAAAAACTACCCATCTGAGCTCACTAGATGTAACAGCCTCCCTGTGATAACCGGGTGCTGCTTTGGCAATAACCTCTAGAAAAAAAAAATAATGCATGGGCACTTCAGAGAGCAGCACTGTACGGAGGGCACTCTGGTGGAACTGAAACATTTGGAAAATGCTCCCATCGCTACCCATGGTTTCAAGTCTTTGCAGGATCCTTCTTGTCTAGTACGTGAGCTGAAAACATACTTCAAACGTATATCAGCATCTTTCCATTCATTAAGGTATTTATGTAGAGGTAGGAGCTGCACTTGAGTCTACCTTGAGGGTGTAATTGTGTGTTGCTAATGTAATGGCTAGAGCTGGTGATCCAAACGGCAGCGTATGAAAGGTCAATATGCGGAATGCAAGGTTGTGCAGAGCGATTGGAGGAAAAGTGGAGTCTGATTTAACAGAGTACGAAGGAAGAGGGAGGGCAAGGGCGGTGAATGAGAGAGTGACAAGATGACTTTTAAAAATGGGCCATGCGGAGGTGAAAACAAAAACCTTAACTCCATCAATTATATGCAATGATCACCTTAAAAAGAAATATAATAG
This sequence comes from Trogon surrucura, assembly GCA_020746105.1. Classification (NCBI taxonomy): domain Eukaryota; kingdom Metazoa; phylum Chordata; class Aves; order Trogoniformes; family Trogonidae; genus Trogon; species Trogon surrucura. Next base: position 109,479,313 of record CM036618.1, read on the forward strand.
ACAAAGGAAGAAAGAAGCAAAACCCAGAATCAGAGGCAAATATTAAACTGATGTAAGAGGGTGCTGATTTCAGAGGAGCTGTTTCCGTGTATATCATCATGGAAACATTGTGTGTATATCCCCATGGATGCCCTTAAAACATTATAGGCAATGGAAAGCCTTAAAAAGCAAGTCACGATATAAAATTCTGATCTCATATACCTTAGTGACGTTCAAAAGTGTTTTCTACCAAGACTCTGGAGAGCACAAATGAAAGCAGGACTTCACTCCTACCTTCATGTCATGTTCACCACAATACTTTGCATTTTCTCATGTGCTATCTCACAAATCCACGTGACTCTCAATTCTGACAATCAGAAAATGTCAGAACCGAGTGCAGTATTATAGAATCATAGAATTGTCAAGGTTGAAAGGGACCTTAAAGATCATCTAGTTCCAACCCCCTTGCCATGGGATTTTATTTGATTTCCCTCATAATTATTATAGGGATTTATTTGATTTCCCTCATAAATTTAAAATAATAGATATTAAAAAAAATCAGGATGATTTTCTAGCCTTGAAACTGTCTACTGGTCACTTTTGTGCTTCTGTGAGGTGCTCTCATTCACTTTAATGTAAAATGGCTCAGAGACTCATTTAAGGTTCATTTCAGTATCTGATTAAATATCTCAGTTGCTACATAGCTCTCATCTCCATAGGATTTGGATGAGTGTATCACTTGTCTAGACCCAACTTCAGTGGAAGTAAGAATTCAAATCTTATTGAAATTACGCACAAAAAAAAAAATCTTTTATTTTCTTTGCTATTTCTTCCCTTGCTTCTCTGCAGATGTAAAACCTAAATGTATCATTTTGGAAAAGAAAAACTCTATCTAACTGCATTAACTCAGTTACAGCTGGTATCATATAACACAGTCGCAAGTTAATATATCATGTACAACAAATTATCTCGCCTTTTTTATCCTTGTAATGAAATAGAAAGGAATGCCATGGGTCTATGGCAGTGATAATAAAACAACAAAGGAAAAAGAGAAGTAGAACTTTGTCACTCTATCCTTGTGCACGCTACTCCTACTGATGTAGATTTTAAACTACAAATGGCTTGAAGACCGTGGTACTGCACTGATTTATGTTACCTGAAGATCTGATCTAGTATATTAGCACTCATTTCAATGTCATCATACTCCCCTGAGGCCACAGAAGGGCTGGCAAGAGACGCTTTTCATGTACATGAAGTTTTTTGAAATACTCTGAGTTTCCTCAGGTCACAGTTTTAAGTACTGCTGCATGAACCTGTACCTCAAGAGGGAGGCAATTCACAGCAATTACACGGAAATCAAGGCAGAGGTATAGAGCTAAATTCTTGGCATGCCTGGGTCGTATGGAAATAGTTCTCAGAAAGCCCTTATTCCCTGCACAACTCCAGTCTTGTGGTTGCCTGTTAGGGAATTTGGTCTTGGGAGAGACTGTTGCTACAGCCACCTCCAAGGGGCATTCCGGGAAATACGGGCTGTGGGTGTGTCTGGAGGGATCCTCGGCCACCTTGGGGATCCACAGTCCTGGGAGGATGGACTGGTCTGTGCACTCAGGAGTCAGAGACCTGACACTCAGGACAGTCTATTTGTTGTATTTGCTGCGTGTGCCTCATCTGATGGGAAACCTTAATGAAGTCTCTGTTACTGGCCACTCCAACCACTCAGCGCAAGTGCGGATCTGTCATTTCTAGTACAAAGTTACATTTTTACCTATATTTCTCTAGTGCGTTTCAGATCCACTAAGAGCTCTAGTTAATCCTCCTCACTTTTAACTGTCTGACAGGTGAAGCTGCCGGAGCAGCGTGTTCACCTGGGCCTTACAGCTCCTCATTTTCCAGCGGGGTGTTTCTTACATGCACCAAGATTGTCTTTATGGATCAGAAGAAGCATGAAAAGGGTTTTTCATACCAAACTAAACAAAATCCAACTGGTTACTTCATTCTGTAGCTGGAAGCCATTTCTTCTAAAGGAATCTCATCCAACAAGAGAGTAACCTGATCTAGATAAAGATGTTCCTACTTACTGCGGGTGGTTGGACTAGATGACCTTTAAATGTCCCCTGCAGCCCAACACATTCTATGATTCTATGATAACCGTAGCTGTGGTGCTGAGAGAAAAAAAAACAGGCAATTTCTTGTGCTTTTGTCTTTCTCATTTTCCACATGTGCAAATAGCTTCCATTACTTCCTCAAAGTCTGATGAGCTCACAGTATGGCCAGTGATTAACTGTAAGGGAATTCTTACTTCTCTCCTTGACTTCTGCCTTTGGGTAACAGTTAAGCCATTCCAAAGAAGCATTGAATGTCAGCTCTAACTAATCACTATTGCCCAGAAACACAACTAGAAAGGAAGAGGCGGTGGCAGGAATGGTGCAGATGAAATGCTGTGGCTGACAGATTTGCGGCGTGGCGTGCCTCCGGTGTGGCGTGCCTCCGGGTGCTGTGTGGTTTGAACGAGTTGAGTCATGCTCTGAACACCAGAGCATGAGTAAGAAAGCTCAGCCTCCTCTGAAGCTTGATTTTATTGATGAGCTGACAACATCAGCTCCTGTTGCCAGCTTAGCTCCCCCTGAGTTGTTCTCTGCGTGACTTCCTCCGCACTCGTCCTCTCTGCCCAAATAGGTGGTCTCATTCTTTTGCAGCCAGGGCCGGACGGAGCCACCTGCCGTCATGACTCAGTGGCCACTGTTATGAGTTTGGCATGACTAAGCATCAGGGGTAATAACACCAGAAAACAGAGCAAGGGAAGAGGCCTGCCGGAGTTCTGCCTCATTTTCTCATGGAGAATGAATAAAGACTGACTTCATGAGCAGTGGGGGAAGGGGATGGGTAAGTCTTCTGTGTGCTGGCCCCAGTTTATGTGCTGAACTCCTACTGCTGGTTGAGGTTCTGTATTGGAGAGGCCCAGCGCTGACTAAGAAACAGGTTCAGGTAACTTAGGAATGACTGTGATACAAAATACCTTTAGAGCTGGAGTTTTCAAAGGAGGTAGATTCCCAGTTAAGTACAAATAGTACTGGGCAGGGAGTGTCCTGATGTCCATAGCAGGTTCCAGATTGGCTGGAGGGAGGAGACAGACCCTGGCCCCAAATTGTGGACCTTTAAACCAAATCCCGGGTGATGCTGCTCTGAATTCAGTGGATCTGCCATTCTGAAAAGCACTAAGAGCACTCTGCTCATGGAAATCCCATCTTCTAAGCACACTGAAGGAAGCAAGTCTTATTTGTTAATATTTCCATTAAGAAGGTGACTTTTTTTTAGTCAGGGATTTAGCATTTCTTCAGTCCGTGTAGGAAGAAGACCACCTGTCTAGTCCATGCTGATTTACACTGCTCTGGTACTCACCGTGACTTCTTTGTCAACAAACTCCACAGAGGAAGAATAACAAACAGAGCGTGTTCAGCGAGTAGTTTGGAATAATAGTGAGAAGATATGGCAGGATTCACAAACCAAAAAGAGGGCAGCATTTCTTGAATAGCTTATTCATTTGGGTTTATTTGCTCAGTGAGCTGAGAGCAAATGTAAAGTCAGGGAACGGTACTGAGGCCAAATAGACAGAGTGCCTGGAGGATGGTAACAGGCACTTGAGGCACTCATCCAGCTCGCTTGACAGCTCTGGGACCTTAACAAGTGGACCCTGGAGTAAGACCAGCGTTGTCTACAGACCATGAAAATTTCTGCATCCATACCACCAGCGTATGGATGAGTACATCCCTGTTTTAGAGGTGAATTCTTTCTCAACAGCTCACCTAGCCACTGGCCTTTTTGCCAGTACTGTTGGGCAGCAGTTGCTGTACTACTGGATGATAGGCTTGTGAGACAGGAGTTTGGGCAAGGCTCTCTTTGCCACTCTGGCCCCTTTTGCCAACTCCCTAAGTTAAGAAGCTATTCTAAATGCAAAACTGAGGAGCACATAATGACATCCCATCTTCTTGTGTATAGGCTTACTGAATAGGTGAGGCGAATGATTTGGAAGCACTGACAATTTTCCTTGACCTAGTGATTCTCAAGGAACCATTGCAAGCCTTCAATTTTCCCTGAGCTGTATGGAATATGAGGACAGCAGAAAAATGGCACATCATCTCACCTGCAGCTCTCCCTTCTCTGATACTTTCATTGCTTCCTTGCAACTCTTACATACCAAGACCTGGGCTAGGACTTTACAGAGAATGTCCACCCTTTCAAGTGCATCTGCACATGATGCGGATTTCTTCAAAAGAGATTTTGTTGCTCCACTATCAGTTGTCTGGCTGTTTCACCTGCTCTGAAACATCGCTTATTTAAATGCAGTTTCAACTGAATACAAAGTTCTTCAGCTCTTCGCCAAATTATTCTGCAGAGTCGCTCGCTCTACAGCTGCTGCATCCTCCTGCTCCTACATGGCAGCATTTCAGCAATATCTGGAAGGGAAGCTTCTGCCTGTCGTAGAATTACACTGAGCTTTGGGATTCTCCCAAGTGGCAGTCGTTATATCACTGTACGGTGATATTATTAGTGTATTTTCACCCAGCAACAGTCAATGTCAGATTGTTTCACGATGTGTTCAACAGGCATCAACTTTTCAAAAAATGCCAGACAAATGTCTTTTTACTTGACCTCTTTAATGCAATGTCATAGATCATTTGCGTGTTTAACAGCTCTCAAAACATCGATGCGTGTGTGCTTACAAAACAGATATCTTCTCACTCCTTTTTTTCCTCCTTCAAGTGCCATGAGAAATTATTTAAGGAAGTTTTAATGAAATGTATCTGTCACTTATGAAGATAAATAGCCATAGTATGGCTTTCCATTACTGGAAATGGCAGAATTAAATTAGAAAATTACAATCCTCAGCATCTTCCCTGACTTGTTTCTGCATAATGTGTTAGAAAATATGCCCACATAGGCAGAATGCTGCAATACCAATGGAGCATGTCATAAAACAAGACCTCTTTTTATGGTTGTTTTGTTAGTTTGCATTGGAGTATTTTCTCTCATGGCTGATTTTTGGTCCTGTTTCTGGGCAAGGAGGCCCAATTAGTAAAGGGAACCTAACTAGAGTGACAAATAGATAAAACCCTCCCCCTCTTCCAAAACCTAAGTTCTGGACTTCAGTCTATATTTTCATATGGCTCCCAAGCCAAATGGGAAGACCATGGTGGAGCATATGATCCAGACTCTCTAATTCCTGGTATCTCTTCTAGAGGGCGTCTCCTTTTCCATTACATGGAATAAAAATAGTCTTACCATTCAAATCTTTGGAGCCACACTTTGGACAATAGGAATAAATACTGTATTCTGACTCTTAATAGTAAAAAAGGTGTCTATTAAAGGAGACATTTAAATGAACAGTGGGATGGGCTGAAATTGTCTTTTCAGGTGGAATGGGCTCCTCTTAGACCCCCATTATCAAACTGGTCTTTTGGTCCTCAGAAGCAGATGGTTTCTAATTGGTTTTGTCTTCTTAAGTGAAGAGTTAGACTCCTTAGAGCCTGGCCCCGTTAGAGGAAGGCAGAATGTGATTTGTAGCTTTTAGCCCTGCTACTTCTGGAAGCAAAAGAGGTAGCAGCTGAAATAAGCACACAGTAGGAAGTCTCTCGTGCGTCTCACCTGTGCTTCCAGCTGGTAATGGAGGATGCCTGCAGAATACTCATGTCCCTCAGCCTTTGAGCCCACTCCACACCAGCAGCATATGCTCCGGTTCCCCTGCTCAGTCGACCTCAAACTCACCCAGCACTCTTCCACTCATTCTCCTGGTGTGTCTTTCCGTTTTTATGGCAGGCGAGTTTAGCATTTTCTGTTGCACAGGAGATGGCTTCAGCAGAGGCGGGAGTGCTTTATCCGTGCCTACTGCTCAAATTCAGATTTCCTTCTAGGCACGTTCCTAATGAATCCCCATCCCTCACTTCCTGAATAAATGCTTTAACTACTGTGCTTTTATTCAAAGCTGGTCACTAATGCTATAACACCCCTCTCCAGCTGGCTTGTAGCTGTTAACGCTACAGTTCACGCCAAGCCCGGTGCTGTCTGTGCACGTCAGGAGTGCTCAGCCAGGAGTCCTGCAGAAATGAGGAGGGACTGCCTCACATCAGGTCTTGTGGGTAGTCAAATGCAGATGCAAAGGCTGATGTGAGCAGAGAACGTTCTTTTAATGAATGTTGCAGGTTAAAAGTGGAGAGAAGGAATGTCTCTATCGTCTCTTTAAAAGTTGTTCTTGTTCATTCCAAGCTGCTAAATTGCTGAAGCATCCTGAAGATCCCTGTGAGGGGGGGATAGGGGGCAGTAACTGAAGATCCCAATATATTGAATACATTTGAGGGAATCCCGTGGCTCTCTGAGAAGAGGAGGCAAGCAGATAAAATGTATGGGGCACGAAGACGGGCCTGTTGAGAGATGAGAGCTCTTAAAGCCCCAGCTGCTTTCTTTTCAGCCTCATCTTAATTGAACCGCTCAGATAACAGCAAGCCTGCATAAAGTAAATGCTGGTTATCCTAGCTTTGACCTTCAGTAATCCTCCAGGAGTGAGGATAGGGATGCACTTTTTCCCTGATTACGCAAAGGAAGAAATACACGGATTTGAAAACCCAGATGAACAGGAACGGCATACTTTGCAAGCACAAATAGCACCAAGGTCACCAAGAGACGGTGTAAGCAGTGGTCAGTGTGAGAAGTGCCTGGGCTCCAGCAGGCATCAGTATTTGGTTCTTGCAGGTGGCAACACTCCCTGTAATGCTCTCAGCCAGTGGTGGGATTTTGTTTGAGCGTTTACATGCCCAGGTTAGTATGGCTTGCTGCCCCTGGTAGGGGATGGCTTATCTTAGGAAGCTTTGAAATTTAATTACCTTTAAGTTACCTGGCACTGCTCTGCATGCAATTAATAATCACACTGTGATAAAACTCTTAGAAAAATCCAGCCTTAGTATTTAACTCTGTAACTTTCTCTGCAGCGGGGTGACTGTGTCCTGTGCAAAGAAGCCTCTCTTTTTTAAATTTTTTTTTCTTTTTTTTCTACATGTAACAGCCTTTAATTTCATGAAGTTCTGCTTGTTCTCTGTCCCTCCATGCAATCTGGCCAGAGGTGGAATGAGAAACTTCTCCTCCATGCTTCCTGCCATGTGGAACAGGCTTGTCTGAATGTCTCTGCTTCATTGGCTTTCCATCGCATTTCAAATCTCAGCTGAAAACTCCTCCCTTCCCCCTTACTTCTGTCTATCTGATCTTATTTATCTCTGAAGCTACACTACTGCGTGACAGACAGAATTCAAAGACTTAATACTTTAACCTTTACTTACTAAGACATATGTCTGTACCAGAGACTATGGGTTACGAGTGTAAGCAAAACCTGCAGGAACAAACCTGCAGACCAAGTGGACTTTCTTCTGGGATACATAAAGGAAAGAGTAAGAATTTATCTAAACCATTTCTAATTCTAAGTGCTAACATCAGCTCTAGAGCATGTGAGCTTCATGGGCTGCAGGAATACTATAACAGAGTATGCTGCCCCAGCATGAGCCGGGGACCTGGGTGTCAGCTGGCCCTGTATACTCAGCCGATCAAGAAGATAAATGACCAGTGAGTGACCTGTAGGAAGCTAGACAGGTTGTAGGATGAGAATAGTCCTTTGTGTCAGACCCTGACACAGGTTTGGTTAGAGGGAAGGAGAGGCTGGCAATAGTATCTAGAACGGAGAGAAAGGTTAGGATTTTGTCAGAGGAAAAGAGAGGATTGAGTTTTCCCTAAGCTTTTTTCAAAAACTTTGCCTGGTGAGAAGCTTCAGCATGATGGTACCGGGTTGGAGAATGAGTCCGACTGCCTTATAAAAATGTTAGCAGTTAATGAAAGGAAGACTCTATGAAAAACTGACCCCGAAGTATGGACATGGGCTTCCTTTGCGCTATGTAATTAACAGCTGATCTTGGAGGGGCAATGCACGGTTGACTAGTGATGCAGAGTGATTACTGCCTTGAAAAGATGCTGCCTCCTTCCATGACTCACTGTACTGAAACCCCTCAGGATTTTGAGTCCGTTTTGGATGCAAAGAGTAGGAAACAGCACCACACATCATGACATGTTGCTCTTTGGCCACAAGGCAAAGAGGACAAAGGGTAAGAGGCATTCTTGTAGCATCAGCAGCAATACTTTGTCACCCTTTGTGTTTCAAAGCGGTGAGTCTCACAGTTAATCCAAGCCTGGAAGGCCTGCACCCTGGTGTGTCATCCTGCACACTGTGGAACAGCTGCTTGGCCTTAGTCCACCAGCCCCTTGCCCAGTACAGAACAGTTTTCACATCCCATCATGAATTTCAGTTTGTTGTCATGCAACCGTCATCCATGACAGAAAGGAAGGAAGAGACTGACTTGTCAATAATATTTATGATATAATAATGTTTAGGATATGTTAGATTAAATTCTCAGGTGGTCTTAGGTGGTGGACAAGTCTATGCCCTTCAGTTAAAAGTCAAACTAGGAGGAATCAGAGGAAATGCAGGTATGTGGACAATAACATAATCAAAACCACCTTGGAAGATCTGCATACTTTGAGGAATGCCTTTGCATCTATCTCTATTTCCTCTGTTCCTCTGTGGCTAATCCCTGATACTTCAAGGCAAAGGAAAAAAAAGGGAAAAAAGCTTGAGAAGCAAAATTACTTATGAAAGGGAAAAAGATTCTTCCTATCCCTGGCAGGTAATCAGTAGAAGCTCCGGACCATGGAATAAATGATATGTAAATGTACAGTGTAAGCAACACCTTCAACAAATGGTTGATGAAATCTTTTTTTTTTTTAAAGCCCACTTGATTATTCAAGGACTTGTATCACAAGTTGAAACTGAAGATCTTTGCCATCACTACTCTATTTGAAAGGCTACTCCAGAATGTCATTCTTCTGATGGCTGGAAACCTTCCCTGAATTTCCAGTCTAAATTTATTCAAGACCAATTTATGTCCATTTGATCTTGCTCCAGCATTATCCTTTTACTTAAATAATTCTTCTTCCTCCACAATATTTACTCCTCGATGTATCTATAAAGTGTCATTATCTCCCATTTCTGTTCTTGTTTCACTATGCCAAACAGGCCAAGCTCTTTTCATCTCTTTTTGAAAGATTGATCTTCTGTTCCTGAACTCATCTTGGAAACCCTTCTCTGCACCCCTTCTAATTTCAGTTTACCTTTTCTGAACAGAGGTGACAGGAACTGCGATATCTGAAACGAGGCCTTACCAACACTGTACGTGGTATTTTCTTGTCTCCACAGACAAAGTCTGGCCTGATGCACCCTAGAATCAGACTCACTTCTCTCCACTGCATTGGACTGAAAATTCCTGGGCATGGACTAGATGATCTCCCTGGACTACATGATCTCGGTTGGACTACATGGTCTCTAGAGGTCCCTTCCAACCCCACACATTCTATGATTCTATGATCTGGCGCTGGCATAGAAGCAGATTTCCCACATGGGCAGCATATTAGTTCTGTGAGACGTGCGTGGATGTCAAAGGATACATGTAATAGGAAGATGGAATTTTTACTTTCTTCTATGGCAAATTTGGTTGGGTTGGGGTTTTTTTTTGTTTGTTTTTGGCTTTGTTCTTGTTTTTATGCAGAGCAGTTCCCAACAGAAATATTCAAGGGAAAATTTGCACAGTGGAAATTTCCATTCTCCTTCCACAGGAGTACAACATGCTTTTAAATTGGAAGCCTAACTCCTAAGAGGACCTGGTGAGCAAACACAAAGAGACAAAGCTATTTTGGACCTTGCTTTGCTGAAATGTGGGATTTTCTGACTTGTTTTGTTTTAATTAAAATAACTTTAGAGAAAGACGAAAAACAAAGGCTTGCAAGTCTGAAGTCACTGGAAATGAAACAGTCTCAGAAGTCCTAATCTCCAAGGGCCTTGTCTCAACTTCAGGGGCTGAGCTTGCTCTGCTCCTCTCTGGATTAGGGCCTGAGGAAAGCAAACAATCTTTCCTGCCAAGGACAGTGTCTTTACGGGCTCTTTTGTGCCAAATGGAGAATGCATCAGAAGCCTAAATTACTTCTAAACAAATAAATACATACGAAAAATGTGTGATCACTTGTTGGAGATTACAACACAAATAATTATGTAAGGAAGCAGGTATCCGATGGTTTTATTTATTTATTTATTTATTTATATTATAAAGCCATCAGGAGAGGATACACTGAAACAGTGCAATTCAGCACATTATTAAAATACAGTAATTTCTTGATTCAACAGGATTAGCTTGTTTTCTTGCTTGGATGTCCATCCAAGCATTTAGCAGAGTCAAGCCAAATACTGAATGTGGTGGTTAAGAAATGTTTGAGAACCTCCCAGCAGTTCTGATAAAACTGAGTTAGCATTCTGCACGGCCAGAGTCTGCACTGACTTGTGAAAATAAACTTCTTCACACTGGTTGTACTGAAGTTTGCTGCAGGTAATGACAACGTAGAACTGGATCCCTTCTTTACGCTATAAGTTTGGAAAAGAGAGAACGGATCTCATTCTTCATGACGCTATACACAGGAGAGCAGCTGCGCTAAGTGTTGTGCCAGTTCAGGGTTGGGCATTCTTCTGTTTGAATATTGCAGTTCTTCAAAAATGCAGATTTAGGTCAGTCAAAATCTGATTATGAACTGATGTTGATATTAAATTTGTTAGCAACAGACATTTCTGAGTGAAGGCTAAAATTGTTTGTATGCTGTTTCCCAAAGGGGAATGCTTCATTAAAACATTTACACTTAAGTTTTGAAATAGAAGGACAAACAAAAACAGCCTAAAAACAACCTGACATTTTGTTTGATTGAAAATAATTGACAGAATGAAACGGAGGAGGGAAATAAGGGAATATTTCATGCTGGAAGAATATTCTCCCTTCTTTGCCTGCTTGTTTCAGGTCTGAACAAATCAAACCCCTTTTTGATGCTTTGGTTTGCCTAGTGCCATTCATCCTCAGGGCTGCCAATAAGTCTCAGAAGACCTGCAGAATAGTCTGCTGTAATCATACTTATGGGCCCTCAGAGCTGATGTCTAAGGTTTTTTGGGGAAGCCACAACTTTATTTTTGAAAGACCTTGATGCATTTTTCTGACATTAATTTGTTTCATCACCCTTTGACTCCAGTTAAGCCTTTTGGCATACAGAAAGCAATCCAGACAAAGAGCAGCTCTGGGGAGAAGGACCTGCGAGTCCTGGTGGACAACAGGCTGACCATGAGCCAACAATGTGCCCTCATGGCCAAGAGGGCCAATGGCATCCTGGGGTGCATTAAGAAGAGTGTGGGCAGCAGCTCCAGGGAGGTCATCCTGCCCCTCTGCTCTGCCCTGGTGAAGCCTCACCCGGAGCACTGTGTCCAGTTCTGGGCTCCCCAGTTCAAGAAGGACAAGGAACTATTGGAGAGAGTCCAGCGCAGGACCACTAAGATGATGAAGAGACTGGAGCCTCTCCCGTATGAGGAAGGGCTGAGAGAGCTGGGTCTGTTGAGCCTGGAGGAGGCTGAGGGGGTTCTCATCAGTGCTTGTAAATGTCTAAAGGGCAGGTGTCAGGAAGATGGGGCCAGGCTCTTCTCAGTGATGTCCAGTGACAGGACAAGGGGCAACAGGTGCAAGCTGGAGCATAGGAGGTTCCACAAAAATATTAGGAGAAACTTTTTCACTGTGAGGGTGCCAGAGCCCTGGCACAGGCTGCCCAGGGAGGTTGTGGAGTCTCCTTCTCTGGAGACATTCAAAACCCACCTGGACGTGTTCCTGTGTGACCTGCTGTAGGTGATCCTGCTCTGGCAGGGGGTTGGACTAGGTGACCTCCAGAGGTCCGTTCCAACCCCTGCCATTCTGTGATTCTGTGTTTCTGCTACCTGCATTCCAAAAGACACTAGACAAATTCATGTAGGAAAAAAGGAAGCTCCATCGTCACTGATACTCTTCCATGCTGCCTCAGGGGACTCAGTGTCACTGAGAACCAGGCCCAGAGTCACTCGCGATGTTAGTCTCTCATGACCTCTCATATCTTTGCTAAGTGTGCTACAAATAAGTACTCTCAACTATCTACCATGGATATGAGAGTGAGCTCAGCTCCTTTTCAGAACAGACTATTAAGATTCAGTAAGATTAAATGACTGACCCATTGTTACTTAACAATTCATTTGTGAAGTGTGAATGATAAATTGGAATCTTCTGTCTTCTTTTCACCTGGCCAGAATGTTTCTATCACAATGTAGGCAATAGACCATCAACAAACCTCTCCATAAGAAATCTGTAATCCTTTGCTGATGGCTTGCTTGGCAGGCTCTTTGGATACTCTGGGACATCATCCAAGAAGGGCCCAAAGAAATTAATTGTCTCCTAGCCTGTTTTGAAATATATGTCAGCCTTTCATGGCTGTGCTAAAGCAAACATGGCCTTAATCATCCAGGATAGCCAGCGAAACCTGGAAAAGGTGGAGGTTTTCAGGCACTCCCATTGAGGATTTTCCAGGGCAAAATAGCTGACTGCCCCAGAGGGATAGCCTCAACTTAAAAAAAAAACAGATAAAAGAGCAAGGAAACCAACTATCCTAAAGTCTAGGACCTCTTCTGTTAGCTTCTCCTACACTTTCAACCTCTTTCTTCCTAGCTGCCTTTCAAGTCCCAGAGTATGAAGCCAGTTTTTAAAACTGGAAACTGAAGTAGAAATGTTAAATGACTCAGAGAAAGTGTAACATGGAGTTCAGAAACCCCGCACTCCCTCTCCAACATTCAAATCACCGAATAGCTCCCCACTGGAGTGATTAAATCATCATACGGGGATGATGCAGACAATTCCGTTGGGCTGCTGTTGATGTGGTTCTGATGAAGCTCGCTGTTTAGCCCGTTACGAGACCATAAATTCTTCTGGCCCCAGTGTGCTGCCTCTGCAGGGGAAGAAGTGTCACCCTGTTGGGACACAGTATTCCTCCACTAAATTCTTACAATGCTGGTTGGCAATAGCCCAGAGATGATATTATCTAGTAGTGCCTTTTCCACCTAGGCCAGTCACATGTGTGAACATGACTGTACATCTGCGTGCCTTATTTGCAGAGTGTTTTGTGGTGAATTTTCTTCTTAGAACACATTCTTCATCGTATTGGGGAATCAGCAAATTAATTTTTAACCTTCCCTCACAGAGAGGTCTAGTAAGCCTTTATCTCCTTGATGCAAATTCGCAGTACCGGTGTCAGAAAAGATGATCATCAGCACTTATTTCCTGGATGACTTCAGAAATATCAAGACAAAAGGCATTTATTTAAGGCTACATTTCTCAATGCTCTCAGGCTTTCCTGCTGTCTTAACATCAGCAGCCATTTAACCACTCTATAAGCTTTCAGTATTTTTCCTAACTTGGTGTAAGCAAATATTGATCGTGACTAAGATAGTAATTGAGTTCATTCATGATAATAGATGGTCCATTGGCTGCACCCATTAAAGCCTCTTTAAAAGCAAGAAACAACTTTAATTGCCTGGAGAGACATGGGATGATATTGCAGCAGATTGGAACCTATTAATAACAGTAAATTCAAGGTTTACCCTAGCTTGTTCATGCTTGTTAGTATTAAGGCTTCACATGCAATAGAAAGATGACTAAAAGGGGCATTCCAGACAGAATGCTAGCCTGATTATGCAGCTTTTATAGAACACCCTGTTTAATCACCAAGAATATCTTCATACAGAGCTGCAGAACTTTCTTGAAAAGAGCCTGCTCTTGATTAAATGTTTTTTAAAGATATGGAAATCTGGCATTTGTTTTATGCCCTGTCATTTTGTTTGCCATAGGAACAGAGGACCAGAAGGGATCACCAAATTTCTGAGTTAGTGCAGAGGAAGGATGCACATAGTTTATGAACTTCTAGTGGAAGCAATTACCAATATGTTTGCATGTCTCCATGAATGATCTGAGGGGCTTTTGTAAGCCAAGACCTTCTAGATTTTAACAAAAAGCTGCTTCAGTCTAATAATAGTGACCAGTAGATGTATCTCACTACCTCTCAAATTTCAGTAGACCTTGGTACACAGGCAATGAGTTTCAGCTTTGTAAATATCCAAGCAGAAAAATATTGCTAAGAAGAGAGGATTAGTAATCCAGGGATGAGGGTAGGGTACCTTTTCCATATATTATTCCAGAACCACACAGTCTTCCTTCAGTCCTCAGCAGCATCAGTGCTTCAAGGGAGAGAGCTGCTGAGCTCCCTTAGCTTTGTCTTGGAGCTCTGTGACCCTGATAGTACAGCCCCTCCTTATATCCCAAAGCACCTGTGAAATGGTAGCAAATTAGGATGGTGGGATTTCATAGCCATGCTGCACCAAAAGAAACCGTGAAACTGGTTTCTTCAACCTATTATCCACACTGGATATCATCTGACACCAACTGCTTCATTAAAATTGGCAGGCATGTGAAGAGGGCTCTTGAGGACAGTTTCCACTGCTCTCTGCAATATACAGAACTTTGTGTTTTTTTTCTGGATTTACAATGAAATGAAATATTGTATTTATTATGAGGTCATTCCACTTTTTTTTTTTTTAATTAAAAAACCCCTCCTGTGGTTGGCAGCGTGTCTAAAGCTGACATCAGCAACATCTGGGAGCGCAGAGTAACACCTCACAGATGCTGAGCGACAGTCTCACTGAAGCTAATGGGAAAAGGCGTTTGTTCATCGCGTACAAAAATTAGGCTCCCAGCCAACGTTTTCCCGTTTGAAGTTAGGCACTGCAATCGCTACTGAGTATCACAAGTATGTTCCAAATGTGCCTGCGACAGCATTACATTTTTAAGATACGGAAAAGTCATCTGCAGTTACGCATTACTGTCCTTTTTATCCAACCTGAAAATTTCAGAGCAAAGGCAAATGGATATTTGACAGATTAGTCACACAGAAATATCCGCACAAATCTCTTCAGAAATTCCTGGCACTAACCCCCTGGCAAGAGCTGAAGGAGACCTTACGGCCATCCCCTCTTGGGCAGTCGAGTTTTTTGGGGAAGTATTGCTTTAGGGGAAGTATTACTTTAGGAAATAAATGAGGAAAAGCAACCCTTAAGTGCAGTGGGCTCATCTTCATTGAGCAATTTGCTGATTCTGCTGTCAGCCCTAAATATCAGCTTATCAGTGGACTCAGAAGTCCTCTTCCTAAAGTCTCTTGCATATGCACTTACTGTTTATTATTTCTCTTGCAATGCTTGACTCAGCATTAAATTAGCCTCGCAGAGAGAAAGTGAATAGCTGTGACTGGTTTTTTTTGCTTTGAAATGGGAAAAATCATGCTTCTGTGATAACACAAACAAACATTAAACAAAATGATCGGATGTATACACCTGCCTGAATTTAAGGTCACGGTACACCCCTCAGAAAAGGTTCTTTTCACTCCATTTGCAATAAGACAAGGTGTGATTTACGATCCTAACATGATAATCTGAAGACTCCGTGAGCTTGTTCCATTTCCAGAGAATGAAATTTAAGACTGTTAAAAGGGATTCAGGAATTGTTTAAAAAAGCCACTGATGTGTCAAGCCACAAGCCTAGAAAGCAAACCTGAAATATTTTATTCCCAGCAATTTTGGGGGGAGTATGTGTGCGTACTCAAGAGGCAGGCTGGCTGATGCTCTGAAACAGCAAAACCACAAACGCTTGGGTTTTATGTGAAGTGTATTCCAGTGTAGCTTGGCTACAGAGTCTGGTGTTCAAGGAGTAGAAAAAGTCCCAGGCAGGTGATTCTAGCAGACCATGGCCCTGAAAGCCATAAAGCATGATGACCTGGACAAAATTCAGAAGAATTTTGGGCACGGGAAGTTTTGGAGAGGAAAGAGGAAGTCTAAGAGAGGGACTAGCTGAAGGAGGAGGCATATAGCTACACAAGGCAGACAGGTTCTGTGTTTCAGAGAAAAAGCACTCGATACTTCATTTTTTCCTTGCATACACCAGCACATAAGGTAAGAAGTGATCATGCTTCTAAATCTTTGCATAAGCATGTCTGTGTGTTTTATCCATATGTTTAACTAAACCCCTGAAGAAGTGAATTGTAACAGAGCACCTACAGGGAAAATCCTTTAAGCTATAACACGATTAGCACTAGACCTGGGGACTCAGATAAGCTGAGCTACAGGTTGCTCTTCCTCTGCAGGGTTCAGAAACAGGGAACCTGTGTCCAGAACTTCATTGGTTCTGCAGTCTGTTCAGATAAACATATTTGTGAGAAAGGAAGACCCAGCTGGGAGCTGCCTAATGAGTACCTGGGCAGCAAGAGCTCTTGCCGGTGTGAAAGCAAGCCACGCCAACAGCTTTCCAGTAAGGCTTTGTTTCTGGGAACTGTGGTTTGTAGCAGTCAGTATAGGACCAGGCTTTACGCTGGGCACATTACGCTATGCGGAAACGTTTTTGTTTTCCCAATACAGCTCTTTTGAATTAATGTGGTCAACTGAATCCTCTTGGAGAAACTGCTTCCCGAAAACAGCGTTCCTCTACAAGGTACTTTGGTATGCGTACAACAGGCATGCTGTAGCTAGCTTGACTGCTTTTGAAATTCGACCATCACTTCAAATGCCATAAAATTGGCCTTTTCCCTCTTGCGAGCACAATTCACTTGAGGGCACTGAAGCAAGGCAAGTTCATATTTGTGCCTGTATATTGCTCATTCAGGTGATCAAAGAAGAAATCACACTTCATTGGTGATGTATTTGATCCTACATGGTGTGAAAATCACAACGCGGACTGCACAAACATGATGCTTACCCGTTTCCACCCTGATCTGTTCTTACCCCTATACTTTGTAACCTCTCTTGTGCACACCAGCATCCAAAAGGGTGTAAACTGGTGCACATTTAGAAGCAGACTCCTGCTTTATGGAAGGTGAGCCAGGCAGAATTACATGAAAAGTAATGCTGTCAAAAGCCCCCATGCTATTTTACGTAGTGCTAAAAGTCAGATGAAATTAGAAATGAGAACGGCATTTTTCCCTATTATAAACACAGTAATTCATCTTACACCATTTTTTTGTCCCCAAACCTGTTTTATAGGGCATTTTTTCCCCCGCATTTTATATCCTGACACATTTATAGCATTGATTTGTTTGTTTTTCTTAATGGGCAAAACTGTTGTACCGATGCACCTCGGTGCTGGGCGATATTAACAATCAGTGGTTTGTGGCTGACACTTGAAAGTGAGGGCATTAAGTGATGGATTAAACTTGTCATTCAAAAGCTCCATCCTGTTTTTATCTGTGGCATGCTCTGTCCTTGATAAAGATTCTCACCGAATAAGAAAAAATGCTTAGAGTATTCAATAAGAAAAGAGGAGAGATGAATCTGGACAAAAGTGAGAAAATATTTCATACAAGTGATGACTCATCTATTTTTATTTTATGTGTATAATTCCAGGGATGTGCACGAAGCTGTGACCAGGGGATACCCAATGAAAAAGAAGCAGCTTGGCTGGAATTGAGCACCAAAATTGCAATCAGGCTCTTAATTAGAACACAAACACTGTCAAATAGTAACATTATCACCTATAATTGGTCCAACAGAAAAAAACACTAATTGTGACATCAACAGCCAGAATGCTTTCAGGCAGGATCTCTGTTAAAATGCAAACACATTAATTGACATGATGAGGGAAATGAAAAAAACTAAGGTAATAAAAGAGGCTATTATGCTTTATCTTGGCAAAGGGAAGGCTACTTTAGAAACGGTCAATAGCCAAAGAAAGGACAGGTAGCCTAAGCAAAGAAGTAAATGAAATAAGGAGCATTGTTGATTCACTGCCTTTGTCTCACGGAGCCAGAGTGATTACAAAGTGATGAGCAAGAGCCAGAATCTACTTTCTGCCTCATTAGTGTAAATTCAAAGTAGCTTCATTGAAGTCAGTATAGTTGAGATTTACAGGTTTTCAGATCTGGCCCCTCAATTACAAGCTCTGGCTTAAAGTCTCACTCTTCCTGGGACTCTGAGCAGCAAGGCAGAGATTAAGGAAATCAACCCATGTCTTTCATTAATCAGATGCAAACTGATCAGCAATTGTTCTGTCTAACCCTTGGAGGGAATATCTGTGGGAGTAAAGGTTGGGCTGTCAGCTGGATCCCGTTGGTCTAACACACCTGCCAGGCGGTTTAGCTCGACAAGCTTAAGAAGCAAAAACACAGCGTGTGGAGGCACTGTCATTGCTGCTCCATGACCCCTGCTCTCTTCCTACACTAGTCCCAAACCAAATGTATGTTGCCATATCCCATTGCCAGTTCCCTCGGTATTCATCCTGCCAGCTGACGTGTCTAGGTACAGTGAATTTTTTTCTGGGACTGGTCCCCATCTTCAGCTCTTTCTTTGAAATATTTGTTGTGTACAGACACTTTGCCTCGGGGCCTTTCCACTGCACCTTGGATCTAACGTATTGCCGGGGTACAAATAACCGATGACTTGTATTGGCAACTTAGCAGGAGGGGAAAAACATAAATGGCATCTCTCTCTGTTCTGTACACCACCAGAAATGCTTATACTCGGTAGTCTTCCCAAAATCTATCTGAAAAAAAGCTGTTCTTAAAGTTGTTCTTAAATACCGTCTCCTTGTTGATAGCTTGGCGAAGTTCCCCAGTAATATTTCTCTCCTTTTGCCTTGCTGACACTCTAACATGCCTGTCCAAACCACGATCTCCATGATCTTCACATTGGTGAAGCCTTCCCAAGGCTGTGTTGCCTCAGGAGCTGACACTGTTTACATTCTCAGCTAAGTACAAGCAGAGCAATTTCTGATGCTTGCTCGGTCTATTATATACCCATCTTCCACTCACAGCACTCCAGCTTCCAACAGTCTTCTGATTGATTTTCAGGCTTCATGATACTGCTCAGCTCTCTTACCCTCATAATATTTCCCATGAAGTTCTGGCAAAGGTTTGCTAGAACATGGATATGTGAAATTCGCTGGGTCTTTTCCAACATCTACACAGTTGCAATTAGAGGCCCAACGGGTACAAATTTTTTTAATGTTTGAGGTCTGTGAATCTTTCATCAGTAGGACGTGCCTTCCAGGGGTGTCACACCCTCAGCTCTCGCACACCGCTGTGCCGCCACTGAAGTCTCCTGTCTGGCGTGTTCTCTTTCATTTTTTTGCTGAAATGTAGACCTACCAGTGTGACTTTTTCCTCCCCTGTAAAGGTTACTACTGTATTTAATCTCCCCTTCCCTCATCCTTTGAGACTTCCTTGGGTTTCCTCTGCTTTTCAAAATTAATTGCCAGTGACAGAGTCAATTCATTAGCTAAATTAAAAACCTGGGAAGCATATTGTCCAGATCTGCTGATCCCAACCTACCACAGTTGAACAAAGTATTTCCTTACCTGGCCTTCATTAGTGACTGTATTGGCCAGGCTTCTATTCCTTCCCAAATGTCCATACCACTCTTCCTGTTAAAGAGCAATTAAAAAAGGAGATAAGAAGGCAGGCCAGCAGCTCAGCAACTGGAGATCCCTCATTGATTTCTTTGTCTCTCTTCATTTGTTAATGGGTCCATTTTCACTTTTTCCTTTTCGATGTATTAAGAGCTGTTCCTATTTCATTTGAAGCCTGTTAATAAAGACACCATTTCAGTTTTTAGCTCTAACCTTCTTGTGTTTTGTGGGAACAAAACAAGGTAATACAGTGGAGAAAGTACATCTCTGCTCTTAAATAACAGCCTGTCAGCTGCCATGAGTCTCAGAACCCTACTTTTTTTTTTTTTTTTCCCCTGAGCATATGCAGATTATTACATTGTGCGTGCTGTGAAAATTCACGGATGACACCAAGTCCATCTGCCGGAGGGTAGGAAAGCGCTGCAGGGGAACCTGAACAGGCTGGGCCGATGGGCCAAGGCAAATGGGATGAAGTTCAACAAGACCAAGTGCAGGGTCCTACACTTTGGCCACAATAACCTCCTGCAGCGCTACTGACTGGGGGAGGAGTGGCTGGAGAGGAACCTGGGAGTGCTGGTTGACAATCGGTTGAACATGAGCCAGCAGTGTGCCCAGGTGGCCTGGAAGGCCAGTGGCATCCTGGCTTGTATCAGGAACAGTGTGGCCAGCAGGAGCAGGGATGTCATTCTGCCCCTGTGCTCAGCACTGGGGAGGCCTCACCTCGAATCCCGTGTGCAGGTCTGGGCCCCTCACTGCAAGAAACACATTGAGGGGCTGGAGCAGGTCCAGAGGAGAGCAACGAGGCTGGGGAAGGGACTGGAGGGAAAGTCCTGTGAGGAGAGGCTGAGGGAGCTGGGGGTGTTTAGCCTGGAGGAGACTCAGGGGGGACCTTATCACTCTCTACAACCGCCTGAAGGGAGGGTGTAGTCAGGTGGGGGTCAGGCTCTTCTCCTGAGCAACCAGTGACAGGATGAGAGGGCACAGCCTAAAACTGCTTCAGGAAAGGTTTAGGTTGGATCTCAGGAATCACTTCCTCACGGAGAGGACGATCAGGCACTGGGATGCACTGCCCAGGGAAGGGGTGGAGTCACAGTCCCTGAAGGTGTTTAAGGAGAGGCTGGATGTGACACTTAGTGCCGTGGTCTGCCCAATGTGGTGGTGTTGGGACATAGGCTGGACTTGATGATCTCAGAGGTCTTTTCCAGCCTCAATAATTCTGTGATTCTGTGGTTCTGTGTGTGCTTTGGGAATGCAGGGCTGCATCACCACCCAAATGCAGGCAGAGACCACCCTCCCTTTTCCTTGTCCCCAGGCTCCTCAGGACTTTTTCCATATTGGAACATCCCCCCAGAATGTGGCCAAGCTGCTCAGGTCTGTACGGCACCGACATCAGTGACACTGACCAGAAACAAATTCCCTTACTTCTAGGTCAGGCACTTCACAAAACCTTCTTCTGCTCAACAGCTTTTTTTGTTGAATGTAGTAGAGAAGGCAGAGGCTGAAGAGATAGTGGCTGATTCAACTCTAGGCAACAGCACCCACAAATGGGGAGTGTGGGAAAAGGCTGCAGTGTGCCACCACACACTTTAGGTTTCTTTTTGAGGAGACATCAGAGTGTGAGTTTTCTAGTCATGCTCACCTGACTTATCTCCAGTGTCGACTTTGACTTCCCAGTTAGGATGAGGGTCAGTGCCTGTACAATGTCGAAGATGAAGAGTAAATTTGAGAAGACATACTCTAACTTAACAAGATGTTGAGCATCAAGGAATCAATTAAATTGTTCTGTTCCTCTTGTGCATGAGTTGAAAATCTGAACTATGTCCTGGGTTTACCCAGGTACAGTCAATGGGAGACTTAGTGATCACCGAAATGAGCCCAAAATTGATTGAATCATGAAGGAAAATACTGAGAACTCAAAAACTGTAGAAGCCCCACACTAGTGACTTCATTTGATGGAAATCTGATCTGTGCAAGTGGAAAAATGGCCCACAATAAAGAGTTTATAGAAATGTTTAGAACTTTTCCTATGCCCAGAAAACCATTTTCTGCAGTAATTGTCATCCTTGTAGCACGCGATACTCAGGCAGAGTAAGATGATAGTCCAAAATAATGTGCTGAAGAAGGCAGGCTTGGGAACGTAGCTCTCAATCCAAAGTTGTGCACGCTTATATATCCGCTCCACTGGAGTAAAGATGAGGCTGAATGAGAAGACTGGTGGCCCGTGGTTAATTCAGTCCATTTAATGTATTTGTTCCATCAAGGAATCTGAGCTCAGAGGAACAGAAGCACACAGATCAATTTGCAATACTTCTGTGTTGGATTTTCTGTTACAGAACACTTGTCGGTGTGTTTCCAGTTGTCTTCGAACGAAAGGAAGACCGAGCCCCAAAACATTACTAAAACTTAAAAGTGAAGGATTAGGGTTAACATAATGGGCAAATGAATCTAATGGACTGTGAAATAAGAAGAGCTGGGGGAAAATGAAGCTATATCCAAAGCCAGTTAGTGGATCAAAGCCCATCCAAGAACCAGCACACCTTTACAAGGCTGAATATGGCACAAAAGTGGCTTTTTTTTTTTTTTTTTTCCCCAGTATGAGGTATATTATCTAACTAATCCTTCGGTGATTGCCCTGAAATTCCTTCCTCAACTCTTCTGTACAGAAAAGATCTTGGTTCCCTTTTCTAGCATCGTGCCCGCAATTACGCTCTTTGGCACTACAATTATGGAGGCATTACACTGTGGTTCTGCTCCACAATATCTGTATATTAACATTCATTTGATAAAAGCGTAAGAATAACTGCATGACAGAATAATTGCACTCTAATGATTATATAGTTAAAGTACCTGGATTATAAAAATATACATGCATTAAGTATCAAACTAAAGAGATAATAATAAAGTCATTAATTCATATAGGCAACTTCCAGAAATATGAATGAGTTATGATTAGCTACCCTAAGGCATAGCACTAATGTAATTACAGTAATTATATTGTATTTATTAAAGGTAGAAGAGGGGAAATTGTTGCATAAACCTTTCTTAAGGCTGTTATTTTCATTCTGAAATGGAAGAATTTTGTTCATTTTTTTAGAATGACTTATGTTTTAAGATTTCTCCCCGCCTAGTTCTCACCTCCCCCCCCCCCCCCCCCCCCCCCCCCATAGAGGAAAGACATCCAGGGTTGTTTTGGGGACGCCAGCCTCTAAGGAGGTCAGGAAGGAAGCCAGGAAGGGAAGGGAAGAAGGGAAGAAAGGGAAGGATGGGAGGAAAAGGAAAAGTGGGAAGGAAGGGGAGAGGGAAGAGAGAACAGCTCTGTCGATGACTGCCTGCAGAGAGACAGAGAAGAGGCAGAAGAGGCGGAGAAGGGGCCCCCAGAGCTCCTCACCACGCGCAGGTGGCGCCGGGGCTCGGGGGCCGGTGCCGGGTCCCGCTGGACCCCGAGGAGGTGCGGCTCCAGCCCTGCCCTTCCCAGAACGCCGGGCCTCCCCGCTGCGGGCCGCAGACGGTCGCTCCCCATCCCGGTGGCAGGGAACGGCGCTTCCCTCAGCCGGGGACCGTGTGCCCCCGCCTGGGGACAGCGCTCCCCCGGCCCGGGCTCCGGGGCCGCCGGGCGGGTTTTTTTTTTCTCAATGAACGCCCCCGCCCCCGCCCGGCGCCCGGTCTCCGCCCGCCCCGCCCCCGGCTCATTTGCATAATGACGGCAGCCGAGGACGCCATTGGCTGCCGGCGGGCGGGCTCGGGCGTGATGTCAGCGCTCGCTGGGTAATGCCTGCGTTGTGGCGGGTAGTTGGAGCCGGCAAAGCCCGCGCAGCGGCGGCGGCTCCGGGCGCACCGGCCCGGCGGCCCCGCGTTCCCCGGCCTCCGTAGCGTTCCGGCCCGGCTCGGCGCTCCCCGGCGCCGCTCCGTGGCCGTCCAGCCCCCGCGGGCGCAGGACGGGGCGCGGAGCCCCGCTGGGCGCTGCCGGCCGGCGGGCGGATGATGGCGGGGGGCAAGCTGCCCGCCCGCCTCTTGGCCGCCGCCTGCCTCGCCCTAAGCTTGGTCCCGGGAGCGGTGGGCCCGCGGGAGAGCCCCGGCCTCTCGCGGCTGCAGAGGAGGAGCCTGGCGGTGGACTTTGTCGTGCCCTCGCTGTTTCGCACCTACGTGCGGGAGCTGGTGCTGGGACCGCCGGGGCGCGCCGCGGCGCGGTGCCGCCTGCGCATGGACTGCGCGCCTCTGCTCCGCGCCGCCCGCGGGGGGCCGCCGAGGGCCCCGCCGCTCGCCTCCCCTCCCGGCGGACCCGCGGCGGCCGGGCGGCGGCTGCGGCGCGCCAAGCAGCTGGTGCTGGAGGTGGGCGAGGGCAGCCTGCGGGACGGCTGTGCCGGCGACCCGCCGCCGGGCTCCGGCGGGGCGCAGCTGGAGTTCAACCTCACCGAGCTCTTCGCCTGGTGGCTCCGCGCCGGCGACGGGCGTCTGCGGGTGCGGCTGATGCCCGAGCGCCGCGGCGCCCTCCCGGGCAGCGAGCGAGGGCTCTCGGCCGCCATCCGCGCCGCTCGCCCCCGCCTCCTCTTCCACGTCTCCGCGGCAGGTGAGCCGTGCGTTGCATGCCGGGCACCGCGCCGGGCGGCCGCCCCGAGCCCGCTCCTGCCGAGCCCGCGTCCCCCCCGGCCGGCCCCTCCGCCGCGGCGGACGCGGGGTCCCGGCGGAGCCGTGTGTGCGTGGTCTGCGGCGAGACGCAGGGGCAGACCCGCCGCGTAACCCCGGTCACCGCCAGCCCGGCGGGTGCGGGGAGCGCATCTCGCCTCCCCCCTCTCCCCGCCCCGAGCGGCTTTTCCGAACGGCTTGTCACCAAGGACTGCGCTTTCCTGGTGCAGAACGCATCGAGGGGCTTTTGTGGGGCCGGGAGAACTGTTTTGAAAGGGCTGCGGGGTTTTTTACGAGATGCCAAGGGCTCGTTTGTGTCAGAGAGCCGCAAGGGACGCCCAAGGATTAGAGTGTCATTAGTCCAAGGACGGCAAGATCAGATTCTTTGAAAGTTAAAAAGATACCATCTCTAAGAAGGGAAGCTTCCTCAAAGTGCTGCAAATAATTCCGTGGTTATGTGCAGGCAGGTGTCAGGGAACAGCACAAACGTTTCCAAAGCTGGGACTGGCTGGCAAATTTGTACATTAATGCCGTGGGGTGCTGGTATCAGTATTATTGCTAAATACACAAGGTAAAGGCTGGCTGACAAACCTGCAAGAAGCAGGTTTTCCTCTGAGTTTCATGCATCTGGAACTGAGTTAATTTCTATCCCCTTTAAAACCACAGAGGATGCTTATAGAGCTGCACTGTATCTGCTATAGTAATACAAGAAGTTGTGCCTCTAAGAAGGCTCATGTAGCACTGGTACTGCTGCAAAGAGAGAACCTGGCTTAAAATTTTCGTTCTGGACAGCAGCAATTTGCAATCAGGGTATGAGACTACCCTGTTACCTGAAATCAGGTCTCTGCTATGGGCCAGTGATCAAGAGAGATTTCCATTTTGTGTATGCATTGTACCTTTAACACAAGCTCTGATTCAGGCTCTCCCACTAAAAGAATATAATACCTAGAGGACTACAGGGCCGAATAATTTGTCACAGCGAGTTAAGTTAGGTAGCTTTTATGAAGCTGTGTAGAAGTCAATGGTGTGTCCCTGAGTAGCCACCTACTTAATGGACCACAGAATATACTTAAGTAAATTCACAAGAGGTGAGAAGAGTCAAGGCTGAGCTTTGAATACAAAGTTGGAGCAACTGATTTTTGATGCTCGCATGAAAAGTTGGGCCAGAAATCTGCATAACTATAAACTGAACCCATCTCATTCCTTGCTGCCTGAAATGAAAGCCAAAGCCGGCTGTCAGAGTGGGCTGGGTGCGAGTCAATCTTACACTTGCAGCTGAAGTGAGGTACCTGGGCTAGCTGTTCCTGTGTCAGCTCTGGCAGGGATAACGCAGAGGTGGTGTCTACCACCAGGTGGCTAGGTGAGGCCAACATACCTTACCTTCCAGCAGGTCTTGCCTTGCTACATAGCCGTAAAAAAAATAATCAATAAAAATTAAAGGCACCAAAATGCCACTGTCTCTTTTTTTTTTCCTTCCCCCTGTTTGGAGGAATTTATTATGAGTAGCAATTGCTTTGCTTTACAGATCTCCCTGCTTGGCAGTGAAGGTAGAGACTTAGCTTTTAATGCCATCTTGGCTTGGGTGCTTATAGCACTACGGGAGCTGGAGGACATATGTTTGTCTTCTTTGAGGAGGAAGGTGTGTTTTTAACCTGGGTGAAAGTTATACATGTGAACTAAGAGGTGCTCTCATATTGTGGATACGTTCTAGGTGGATCTTTAACCAAAGTTGGCAAAACCCACAGGCTCTGGATGTCATCTGTTGCCTCACTGTTGAGAGGAAATATGTGTTTTTTCCAGATAGATGAATAGTGGTTAGCTATGCCCCTGTAAAATCATATTAGAGACAAGGCTCTGCTGTTCTTACTGCAACACAGTCGTGCAAAGTCAATCACAGGGGATGCACGAAAAGGAGGAGCAGAGGGAAGGAATATGGACCTCATTTACTTCTATCACGGTAATAACTTCTCTGAGCAGCTGTTCAGAATCTCCGGTAAAAATCCTACTCTCTTCTCAAATTCTACACTAAGGCTGCTAACATGCCTAAACTGTGCCACTATAGAATTGCATCTCTGCTTTTTCAGCAATGAGACCTTAGCATAGTTACACTGTTACGTCTCTTTGCACTGGGTTTGTAACGTGGGTTTGTTTAAAAACATTAAAACCCCGTTCTTGCTGCCTGTGTGAGCGCCGTGTGTCACTGCCAGGCTTAAATTTGTGCCGTGTAGCTGACAGCAGGATGTGCTGACACAGGAATAACAGCCTGAACAGCATCCACCAGCCCATATGTGTGCAGATTCCAGCAATTATTTGCAGCTAATGTGTACGGGGCTTAACTAAAGCCCTTCCTAAGGCAACAGAGCTTCTCCTTCATTGGTTAAGCTAATTGGAAATGGATTTCAAACATCACAATCCTTCCATCAACAATGTGAAGCTGCTTCACTTATGTTGACATACTTAGCTTTTTTTTTTTCCCTTCCTTTTCTTTCTTTTTTTTTTTTTTTCTCCCTCTCTCCTCTGCTGGAGATGCCCAGCATTGCAGTGCTTCCCAGGAAAAGATTACCTTGCTAAATTACTTCCACCAAATTATGCTGTGTGAATGGAGAATGAATTATATTGTTGGCTGAGAAAAAAAAAAAATTGCAAGGGGATGAATTCCCATTGAGCTTAAGAGGGAAAACAGCATCCTGTCAATAATGCTTTATTCTCTTTAACTGTTATACTCTCCGATACTGGCTCAAAGATATTTCACTGGAGTGAACCTTTTCCCTTTTCAGCAGCATGTTTGCACAATGCATAAAGCAATTTGTCTTGGTGTGTCGCTGAACAATTAGTGAAGGATGTACTTACTGGACTGCTGCTGTTTAACAGACAAATCATGAAGTTCACAGAAATTTCTACAGCACTCTACTCTCAATGCCAGGTTTCTCTCACACACTTATCCTCATGGGAACAGAGTATCCTGCAAGAAAAAGCTTCAATTTAGAGAAGCCGTGGTCCTCAGCCTCTCTACTGTTTCTGTATCATCTTGGCCTTTTCAAAAGTGAGCAAGAGAGAGTTTTCCTCTCCTGGAAATGCTTTCAGAATTAATACGGACTTCTTCTCTTCCCCCCCAGTGCTTCTCTGGGACAAAAAAAAATAATAAAATTCACTTCAGTCATTTCTGTGGAAAAACACACACCAAAAAATGCAGAGGAAGGGAGGGGCAAGCTCAAAGAGGATCCCAGTGCTGCAGTTCTCCCGTACTGTAGGCGAACCTACCAGCTACCAGGTCACTGTTGATTTTGCTCTCATGGTCTTTGGTTTTGACTGGAAATTTCCCCCTACCTCCAAGAAAACCTCTCCCAAAAAGGCACAGTCAAAAACCAGCACATTGCCATGGGAAACTGGACAGCTAGGCAACCCTTCCATCAGAAGAGTCCTGGTCAGTTTTAGTTGTGGTCATACAGGATTTATTATATAGTGTCTCTGTCGTGGTGTAGTCTCTGGACAGGTTCTTGAGCTTGGGAAAAAAATTTCTAGGTTGTCTCTGTATAGAGACTGTCAGTTAAAGAACTACCTGAGAGCCAGCCCTGACTTCCCCTTGCATGACTGATCCTCTACTGCTGGGCTAAAATTACCTCCAGGATTTTGAATATCAGAGAGGGTAACATGTGTTGTGGAGGGGTCTTGTGGGGGTCTCCTTGGCAAACCCATCCCACAGGTAACATGGTGTGGGGGTGGGCACGGGTTTGGGTTAGTGCAGGGCAAGTGCTCTACACTCACGTGGGCTCCACAGCGACCTGGAGCCCTTGCACTCTGACCCTGCATTGACATTTGGATTTTTTTTTTCATGTTAACACCACAGGTAACACCACAGTCCACTCACTGTAGGGCACCTGAGTTGCAAATGTTGCTAAATAGATTTCTTGTGAGTTTACTCAGGAAGTTTAATAAGCTGAAATGGCTGTAAAATAACTTCCTACGAAAACTAATTGCTACTTACATATGCAAAGGTGGGAAGCATATGTTAAAAAGGGGCATACAGGGATGAAAATGAGTCATTCCTCCCTCTAAAGGTCAATGTACTTTCATTCATGAAATAGATTTAACATTCCAATTATATTTTTTAAATAGCAATGCATAACTTTTCGTCCTCTGGCTAGGCGAAATATTACTCCAGCACTGTGGCCTTCATCTAAAATTTTATTAACTTGCCACATGTATTCTCCCTGAAACTGTCTGCATTTACTACATACCAATGCTATTATAATGCAGAGGCAATTAGGGTACTGCTACCATGCACTCATTTGCAGGAGGAACCCGTTGCCTAAAGATTAGAAAGAACTAGACAAAAATGTGGGTTTAAAAGTGGACGTTTTGTAAATGAAAATCAGAGCTCCAAGCTGAAATCTGTCTGTAGTAATGTCTGCAGAATTCTTTCTGCGTATTTTAGAGGCACCAGCATTTAATCAAGGTCTCTCAGTTATATTTTTCTCTTGTTATTTTTTATTTTTGTTTCTCTGCTTCCAAAGAGCAAAATCTGGAGTTGTGCCGTGCTGAGCGGAAAACTGGTAAAAGATGTCAGTCGCTTTCCAGTTGTTCTCTGTTTTTCTCTCGCCCTCGACTGTATGCCACAAATGAGATCTGAGCTTGCTCTTCTGATAAACCAGAGGCCAAACTCGGTGAATAAGACTGAAGCATTGCAGTATGGCTTCTGAAAGGTTTTCGTTGCAGTGCAGGTGGGTTTGCCTTTTTCTGACGGGGTTTTGCGCTTTGCCTCAGCTATCGGGCCACCTTTGCCAGTCCAAAGCTTAAGGACAGGCCTGAGCTGCACTTGAGTTTACTCCAGACATGAACTACTGCAAATTGAGGTTTTCCTTTTCTACCTTTGGGTTGCCATGGATGTCGGCGTGCTACCCACTGATTATCGACTGGCAGATCATAGCGAATCCTAAGAGTGCTTAGAAGCATCTTCCTCAGCCCTTCCTGCCCTAAGTGTGAGATCTGTAGCACCTCCCTCTAGACCTCTGGTTGCTGGTGCTCTCCAGAAATGTGGATCTAGTCAGTCCACAGCACCTCTTCTTGAACTGTAAACCCCTCTTGAAGAGGAAACCAATTGCCTAGTGATGAGTTTGCCTGCCTTCGTGGGCAGCACGATCCTTGGTCCCGCTGCTGTCCTGCTTGTTCCTGCCCAAGTCACTTTTATCCTCCGTCAGCACTAAGAAAACTCACAGCATCTTGGCTCACGGTGCCTTGTTCACTATTTCCACGCTGACGACAAGAATTTAGGGCTTTGCAAAACACTGCCGGTTACTTGGCAGGTGGTGTTAGAAATGATGCTCAATCTCTGGGTGGTTCCTGGAGAACATGCCGTGGTAACTATTCCATGTGGTTTTGCTTGGACCAGCGTTTTGCAGTGACGTTGATCTTCGACGGGAGTCAGGGCTGCGCACAATGCGTTTATGATTTCTAGGTCTGTTTTCTGCAAATTTTGTTTATTTTTAGGCTCATTGTTCTTCCGTGTTTGGTAAAATATCCATTGACAAACATCAAAAGGGGCACAAGTATCAGATTATTATGTTTATTTTTTTTAACTTGAAGGAATATTTATGGCACATTCAAAACTTGCTGTGCTTTTATTTCCCTGTCCTTAAAAACACGGAATGAATACCTACAGCAAAGAAGAGTATTGGGAGACTTAAGTGCTTTATTATACAAATGCAGAAACACTTTTTGAAATCAAAGGTGGTTTTGAAGTGTCTGATTGAATTGTATCCTGAAGTAATCTGGTCATTTGGTTCACTGCACATCTCACATGAACATTACGTGACAGGAAATAAAATCTGTATTTGTGACCAAATGTGTGAATTAGGAAAAAAAAAAAGGTAGAAAAAGTGAAGAGGGATTGGCAATATTTAGCAGTTACTCATAAAATTCCCAAATTAATGAGCCTCATCATGGTAAGGAAGGACCTTTTCAATGTACCAGTGCTAAATCATTTGGGGTGATGGTGTTTGGGGAGTCCAAGTTGTGACTTTCTTCCCAAGCAGCAGCAGCAAATTCTGTGCTATGCCTGGATATTTCTTGTCTTTCATTCTCATACCAAAGCACTCCCTTGGGCTACCCAGAACCAGAGTACTAAGACTAGGAGATCTACTTTTTTGGCACAAGCGATTTACCTAACAGCAAACAGCAATTCAGGTTGCCTGCTTTCCACATCTCTTTGTATCCACCGAGCCACAGGGTCTGCTTCCTGAAAAGCCACTTCTGAGCTCAGTGGGGCTTCTGAGACCGCAGTGCCGAGCTGAGAAAGGTCCTTTATGAAATGTGCCACATTTGTCTTGCTACTCTAATTCAGAAAAATTTGGTTGGAGAAAAATGTCATGAAAGCATAAATGCAGATTTGATAAGTCTGACCTTTCTTTTCTTGTGAACAATAAATGTCAGAAAGCTTAAAATGACAAGCTGGAATGGCTGGAGGTTATTTATGTGTTTAAATATTTAGGCAAGAAACACATTTTGAGACTGAAGTCTAATTTACCTGAGTATTTTGATTTATGACTGAGGCGGTCAAGCAGCTTCATGGTTGTCACTATCCTACTTAGCATGGCTCCTCAGAAATTCCCTCTGACAGCATAGATAGGACTTAGATATCTCTGCTTTGAGAAGCTATAAACTCTGTCAATTGTAGTGAAGGAGAATCATCTTCACATGCTGGTCGTGTGGGATCTATGATGTGGTTGAAGTGTTCCAGCTGTATCCAGCAGAAAGAGCAGGTGGCCGGCTGCAAACTTCAGACAAGTTTCTAACACCAGGTGTTAGAAAGTGATAAACTGTTGTACAGAGATGGAGTTGAGCATGGAGAATAGGTACTGAATGTGAAGTGAACCTCGTGGTTTGAAAACAGCACATCAGTTAATATTTTGCATTTAGTTTTCCTTCTGCCAAAGAGCTTCAGGAGGTAGTTGCAAGGGCAGCTGCAAGACTCGAGTTACGCTTTGACTTCCAGCTTAATTATCTGGCAGTACTGGGTCTGTCCACAGGGTCCGTGGCACAGAGTGAGCAGGGAGGAGGAGAGAATCAGGTGAGGATCTGGACTCAGAAGAGGAGCTGTCTATACACAGCTCTGCCATCGACAAGTCCCGTGACACAAAATACTTCACTTTGTGGCAGATACTTCCTTTGCAAAGCAAGGGTAGTTTTGACTGCTTTTGAACTCCCTTGGTAGAAAGAGCTGGTTTTTTTGGTGTACATTACTGGTGCTTTTACTTTCTAAGAACCTCAACAAGCACAATAATGTGCGGTCTGAACTCTCATGTTTCTAAGGGAAAAGCTAAAACAGCCTACCATATTGATTTATTCCCATCTCTGCGCTGCTAATCACAGGACTGCTATTTCCTTCACTTCAGTGATAGCAGACTTCTGAAACTTAAAAATACCATCAGTTTTGTTTGATGCTACAAGAGATTGGGTTTCTGCTTTTTTTTAAAAATTACGAGCCCTGCCTTTGACAATTTGATCAAATTTACAATTGCGATTTGAATACTTTACGAGGCTTTGGCCAGCGTTACTCGGAGCCCCACGCAACATGAGTAAGAGTGGGGCAGAGTGGGGTCCCTCTGCCCACGGCCAGCTGGCCGAGGTTCACTTAGCAGCTGCAGCTGGGCACCATCTCCACTTGTGGTGAGGAACTGCAGGTGTTGGCTGCTCTTTGCTCCTGGGGGCTGCTGATTGAAAGGAGCACTGGCTGTCCTGGGAATGGAGAACGCTGCAGAGATGGTGGGAGAAGGTTTGTCCTTTATGGATTCTTACTTAAGGTATCAGAAATTAACACAGAATGGGGGATTTGAGATTCAGCAGCCTGCCTGTTTCTTCCTGGATTACAAGTGATGCTGGAGACACTAGGCAGGAACCTTTCATCTAGATGGTTCTAAGTATGAGGGACATCCCCTTTATAACTTGTCTCTAGCAACTCTTTGGGTCAGTTTGCAAATCTCAAAAGTCTTACAGCAGTAGTGTGAAGTTGACTTCAAGGCAGAAGAACTACCTTTCCTGCCCAAACAAGGGCACTTGCCAAATCCATTTTGAATTGGCATTTCCCCTGTAAAAGTGCACTGTGAAGAAAGAAATGCAGGTTCTTTCTGTAAGCTTCTCCCCATTCTATTATTGGCAAGCAACTCTTCTGGTCTTGTATCTTACAAAACCTTGTGATGAAAGGAAACCATGACTCTGCCTGCGAATTACATGCTGGATAAAGAGAGAGAACATGGTTCTGTATAAGGTGAAGAGCAGAGAACACTTGGTGATCAATGTAGGGGGGGAAAAAGCAGGGGTAGAGCAGTGGTGAGGGTGGGAGTACAGTGTGATATGGCCTCATGTGGATTCTTTTCTAGGTATTTCTTGTTGTCTTAGGAGGAGGTAATAGTAATCTAAACACACACTGAGTGGTGTGCATTGATAGGCATATCAGAAGTGGTGCTTCTCCTTATGCCGTACTCTTTCTGGGACTTTTATGCCATTGAAGATTTCTTTCCAGCTATCTCGGATGCATCAGAAAGCTTGTGTGGTTCTGAATGCAGTTGTAGTGCCTGTGACCTGCAGCTGAATATCTGTGATTTCACCTATTAGAAATCTGTGGTGGCCCTTTGGAGCTCTGCAACTTGCAGCAGACCTCTAATTACAACTTCTACATTGGGATTTGCCTGCTATTTCTACTGGCCCATTAAGTAACGGGCTATCTCGGATGCATCAGAATATCTGGGCTTTTTATAGCCTCTTTCATGTTAGATTCTCAAAGTACTTTAATTCTTATCACCCTGGTGACAATGCTAAGCATTATTGTATCTTATTTTACAGAGAGATAGTAGAAGCCAGGGATGGAAAAAACATTATTTGATTATGTTAGACTGCAAGTGCTGAATACAATTTTCTCATATAGAATATACTAAATAGTGATGTCTCTCCCTACTTCAGCCAAAAGGCCAAGAAAGAGCAAGAAATTAGAGTTGAGAGGCTCAGTAACTCACTAGAAATACTGCAGCGGTTATTGGCAAAACTGCCTTTGAGTGTCCCGTGCTCAACTGCGCTTTGCAACACTTGCCTTTCAAATATATCTGGTTTTGTTACATTCCGCACTTTTTACAATACTGTTTGCTTTTTGGTTTTGGGAGCGTCTGTGATCTGCTGAGCCTCTCCCTATCTTCAGACATCACCCTGTGGCCTTTTCGTTTGTGGGGCAGTGTATGTCAGTATTAGAGAGTATGATGCAATGGTTATTTCTGAGGGACATTTCATTATTGATGCTAATTAAACTTGAAACTAATGAGAAAGGATTACTTTTCAGGGCTGGAGAGGAGGCCAGAATAGTTATTATAGGTTAATTATTCTTCTAAAAGACTCGGTTTAAGTAACAATTCATTTTGTCAACTTTTTTCCTTACATTGTACAAGAGCCCTGTTTGAAGAAGATTCGAAATATAATTGCTGCACTGACCTCATCTAGCTCTCAATCGGCAATCTCTTTCCATCAGCGAAAGGTTAATAAAATCTTAAAGAAAGGAATTCTGTGCCTTATCTATGTGTAGATGATTCAGAATAGGTCTCCCTGCAAGTATTTCCTATTACGCTTCTGCATGATTTCCTTGGCATACATCTTAAATTTTAAAAATATTGTATTCCATAAAGCTTCGCAGTTTAACAGCTGCTTTGCAAAACAGGTGCGTTACAGGCAGCGAGTGAATCTAGGCAGGGCTGACTTGAGAGTTGGCACAAAAGTCAGAACCTGATTCCTTTTGTTTTTAAAAGGCTAGAGCCTGTGGTCAACCTTAATATTTTCTCTGCATTTTACAGGGCACCGGGGTGTCCACGTGATGATATTTGCTGCATAACCAAGGAAAGGAGGAGACGAGGCTCATTTTGCATGGGAGCCAAGGTCTCTTTCTTGCTGGCAAGTGCTGTGGCTTTTGGCAGGGCAGACACACACCGGTCCCCTTCGCTCCTTCCCAGCTCTCA
Organism: Trogon surrucura; assembly: GCA_020746105.1. Lineage (NCBI taxonomy): Eukaryota > Metazoa > Chordata > Aves > Trogoniformes > Trogonidae > Trogon > Trogon surrucura. Next base: position 109,513,313 of record CM036618.1, read on the forward strand.
GGTTTCTTTCTCTTGGCTCTTTGTAGAGATGAGTAATGGCTTTGGACTGTTGCAATACTGTACTGTAAATGTTGGGGCAGCTGACGTGCTCCCTTAACCGGCTGTCTGATGCCTTCTGCTAGGGCACGTGCTTTGCAGATATGGAGCTCTTGTATTAACATGAGGGCCGTGAGGGCAAATGACCATTTTTGAAGGCGCTGCTGTGAGCAAAAAAAAGCTCAAATGGATGGGGGGAGGCTGCAGCTTAGGAAAGTCCCTCGGTGCTTGGGTGATATACCTACAAGCGCACCTTATGACCTAAGGTGCAATGCTCTCTGAAAAGGGCTGCATTCACCAGCCCTGAGTTCAAGCAAAGAGTTACATCTTCTACCTGGGCAGTGGTATCAAGTTCAAAAATAAAACATTCTTTGAGTAATCACTCTTGCCACAGGACTCTGGCTTTGGCCAGCTCGTAGGATTTTGGATAGTATTTGAAGTGCCGCGTTCCCTTTGTGGTTAAGGTTTTAAATCACACAAAGATTGATCAAAAGCCCAGTGTTTCTTTCTCTGCTTTGCCAGCCGACTGTCCTTTATCTCCTGAAACAAAGCAGCATTAACTTTTAAGATCTGATTCAATAACATTTTATGGATAATAATTATGACTGATATTAAGCCTTCAGCAACCAGTCTGTATGGAGACTTAATGTATTGAGGTTTATTACCAGTGTAACCTATCTTTTTACATCGGTTGTAAAGCAGTATCAACTATACCAATATGAGGAAAAAGAAATATCAATGAACTATTTGCCTCTCTACTTCTCTGCAGGATGTTCATATGCTTGCCACTTAATGTTGCTGGCACAGTGGGAGTTTGCTGGTGAAGAGTTTTTGTTTACAGAGTCTGTTTGCGTGACTGCAGAGTTGTGATGAATGAATGAACGAGTGAATGAATGAGCTACAGCAATCCTGCGCTGGGAGAAGGAATACATTAGTGGGTAGACCCTGGAAGTGAATTGATCATCCTTTTCCTTTTAATAATAAGTGTGTGAATTTAAAGTTTTCAGAGGTGCTACATAGAGAGAACTCCACAACTTCCTCTGAGGCTTATCCCAATAATGGAAGTTCTTGAATGTATGAAACTTATTTAGATGCCTCATATTATTGATTTTTATTTTTTTTTGAAGTCTCCCAGTTCCCTGCTGTCATCATGACATAGTTGTATGTACATGTCATAACTGCTAATGGAGATGATCCCTGAACCAAGCATAACACCAGATGGAGCAGAAGAAAGCTCAATCCAAGAGGTTTCTTCTAAGTCCTGAAGTGCTGTGCACAGTGGTCTATAAATTGCAATATGAGAAAGGAAACTCACCTTAGTTTCCATACAGGATCATCACAGAAAGTTCTCCTATTCTATTAGCTGAAAAAGTCACCTGAAGGACCCTGGACTGGGTCCTTGCTTAGCTGAACCTTGTGCTGTTCATGCATCATTAAGTGTAACTGTACTGAAGAATTTCCTTTTTTGCCTTGCTCCTCCTCATACCTTTCTGTATAAGGAAATCTACCCCTCTCGTAAGTTCAAATAAGATGCTGTCTGCTTGTGCCCTTTTTGCCTTTTTGATGGGAAAGCAGAAGGGAATTCTAAAGTGCTCTGGGAGCTACACGGAGGCCTTGCTTTGACATCTCTAAATATGTGAGTAATGGGGTGCTTAGAACTGATTTTACGTGTGATGGATGCTCAACAATAAGGAATCACAAATTGTGGGCAGCAGAGCTTGGAGAGGAGAGCTGTTCAACAAGATTAATGGGAAGGGAGACCTTTAGCGTAATGAAAGACACAGTTCAGGCTGGAAAACAGACAATGACACACTAGATGAGGAGTCGGACAGTCGGGTTCCCTCTGCAGGCAGTAATGCTGTGCATTTGTAGAGCCCCTTCCTAGGAAGGAAATGCAGAACAGCCGCGAGACAAATGCACTGTAATTCGTACTTCACTACAAGTGAGTACGCTGGTGCACTAAGGGATTGGGTTGTCTAAGGGCTATCTGTCAAGCTGGTGATAGGGATGTTGAAGGAAACTTAGAAATAGCTTTTTGTTCTAAGGAGTGCAAGTCAGTAAGAAAAACAGGATGAGGCTGCGGTAGAACGAGTACTGTAGGGCTTATTTTGCAACGAAAATCCAATTCTTTTAGGTATCTCAGTGAACATATGGTGTAAAGTTGAAGCTGAAGTTAGTGAATTCCTCCCTGGATCCTGTCTAGCCAGATTCTCCTGTGGAGATTAAAACTCATGACCTTAGACAAATCATTCAAGTGACACATAATAATAAAAAACAACCCAGGTCCCCTTTCAATTAAATAGTTAATAAAAGTTTTAAGGAGTATTTTATTACAAGTAGAATATCAAGTCTAAAAGACAACAAATATCTCAGTATTTTACTGAATATATTAAAAAAAACCCCAACAGGTGAAAGTATAGCTCATGTTTCCCTTCCACTGTAGGTTCAAGTTATTAACTTTGAATATCATACTAAGTATGAGTAGGGAGCAGAATTAGAAATATATTAGTGGAGCTCTCTATAGGATCATTGTTATGACTGCAACTGTTATTCTCTGTCTCTGGCAAAAAAAAAGTGTGTGGAAATGAAGCCAGCAAACATGTAAAATACATCTAAATATAGAGGACAAAACATCAGATGATAACTGGACCAGCAATCAGATGCAGAAGGCCTTATCTGTAAATACAGTGTCTTGAAAGATGGCAATGCTGGTAGATAAACATTAAGAGGACTATGAAGCTGAGAATAAATAGAGCAATATTCTCTAAACAGTAAAGAGCTGGAGCATAAGACCCTGGAAAGACATTGAGAACTTATTGCTTGAGAAAGATCCCTAAAGCTGTCAAGCAGATGTGCAGCTGGTAAGTAGATGACTCGCTGGGACATTGACTGAAACGGTAGGAGAAATAAATCAAGGGGGATTGCATTAGTGTGACTGAAGGCAGTATATTACTTTGCTTTGAAGTATAGTGTCCTGTGGAGAAAGCAATGACTGTCATCCCAGAAGAATGATCAAACTGAGTGGAGACAAGTCCCAGATTTAGGCTGTAGTATAGGCAAGGGTTTCTCTTTCATGCAGTCATAATTTCCGGGTTTTCTTGAGGGCCTGGGACTGTAGTTTGATGGGAGGCATAACGAGCTGGTCCTAAGCCTACTGAAGCCAACGACATCTTCCTATTGTGTATCTACTCCTCTCTCCTTGCTCTTGCCAGGCTGGGCAAGAACCACCTTTCCTGCTCTTTGCCATTGGGCCACCTGCTGTGAGTGCACAGGGAGCCACAGCACACTTCATGTTCTTTTTTCTTATGTGTCAGAAAATAAGAAATAGAACTTCTTTTCAATCTGGAATTTTTTTTTTTTTATCAGCACCTAGTCTAGATGGCAAGCAAAAGAAGACATTAGTGCTAATTTTAGTGACCAAAAAAACAGCGTTTTCTGTGCTCTCCTTACATAGGCCAGATAAGCACAGGAGATGCTGAGAATTCTTACTGTTTTGTGGAAGGGGGTTTTGGGCATAAATTGTTGTGCTGTAGCATGGGTGTTAGCCATTAAACACCTCTTGCTGTAGCCAACTCTTAGACCTTTGGTATCCTATGTCTGGGTTTTGAATTGAGTGAAAATAAGGGAAACATCAGCCCAGTAAGGGGAAATGAAGGAGTTAGAGCATCCTAGTGCAAGCAAATGGAAAAACATCAGCTCTCCAGAGTCCAGTGACAGGCAGAAAGCACTTGTCAGGCTTACTGGAATATACCTGAAGAAACTGAACGTTCTGATAGTCGCCTCTTAAAAATTTTACATCCACTCTTTATTATGCATTGCATCACTGAAGACCTAGTTTCGAGTTTTTTGCCTTTACTTAAAATGAAATTATGTTTGATTTACTCCAGGGTACTTGAGTAACAGAGCACTGAAACAGGCTGTGGAGTCTCTGTCTCTGGAGACTTTCAAAACCTGCCTGGATGTGTTCCTGTGTAACCTACTCTAGGTGATCCTGCTCAGGCAGAGAGAGGTTGGACTAGTTGGTCTTCAGAGGTCGCTTCCAGTCCCGACCATTCTGTCATTCTACTGTACAGCACAAACAGAACATGTGGGTCTGAGGAGAAGCACCTTTCCTTTTTCCCCACCCTGCCTATGCTACTGTGGTCATGCCTTCAATGATAAGGCACTTTTACATAGTATCTCAGACTTGAAATTATAAAGGTTAACAAATCTGCCCTTTGTGCCCCATGAAAAAATTCTCAGTATATGGTACTAACATTATTTCACTTTTGTCACTTAAAATTTTGAAAATAAGTTATTTTTTTAAATAGTGTAAAAGGATTGTAAGGAGGAAATGAGGCAATATCCTTTCTTAAAAGAGTCGACTAACTTGAGATGTGCATCTGAGAGGAGAACACCAATTTCTACTCAAGAGGGGATAGAAAAATGCCTTGTTCCCACCTCTAAAATCTGTTCCAGTGTAGCTGTGATAGTCAAACCCATCTGTAAAGATAACAAGTGTGATCTTGTCTCTTATCATATCTTTTATCATCACTCTCCTCCCTTTCCCCAGAAGCACTTGGGGATAGTAGAGTGGGGCCCAGATGAAAATGCTTAAGGAAACGAAAAAATAATATGAAAGTCAAACTCAGTTATATTAAAGTCACATCAACAGAATTATCAGAAGGAAAAGCAGGCAAAGTACCTAAAACATAATGAAAACTCTTTTTCTAAGTAGTATACGACTAGCATGGAAGTGCCTTTTAATCTCCTCTGTTAGTTCAAGCTAGAATAATTCAGATTTTTTTTTTTCTCTAGTCTCTAAACTTGCCCATCAATTGTTCCTTTGGGGTAACATCCTGGGAAACATCTGTTTTATTCATAGTTTTGATTTCATGGCAAGACCAAGACTTCTCTCTCATGGGTTGACCATATTCTCAAAGCTACTTTAGCTTCACTATAGCCTGTCTCCAGATCCCCATGGACACTTCCATTACCTTGGAACGATCCTTGTGTTTGCTCTGGGTAAAACAGGTATCTCTTGCCTCTCTGTAACATCTCTTGTTGGTACAGATTGCTGGGGGGTCAGACGCAGGGCGTTTCAGCTGTTGCTCTCAAGTGTGTACCCAAGGACAGGGGGAGTGCTTGGCTTTTGGAGCTACAGTTTCACAAAGGCTTGCTTTTGAAAATCGCATCTGGAAAAAGTCACAGGTAAAAGGCCTTCTGGATCAGAGCCAACGCCCAAGCTGGAGCTACAAGTTCAGCTTTAGTGATCTGAGTCTCACCTGCTTTACAAGCAGAGGCCAGTTGGACTTTATTTTCCAGACTCATTTGTTTGTCTCTTTTGACCAGAAACTTCTCTGTTAAAGCCTTTTTTTTTTTTTTTTTTTCCTTTTTCTATGTGAGAAGGCTAAATGCTGTGCTATGATTCTGTACTGCAGCAAACGGGAATCCCTTCTCAAAGTATCTGATTCCTCCAGTGAGACTGATTGTGGTGGAAGTTGTACCTTGCTGTGACTAACAATGTCATGACTTGGTCCTATGCGGATTTGTGATGTGACTTCCTCCGCAGGTTCCTTCCCGAGTCTTATTTTTTTATGTTGCATTTCCGAACAAGTAACTCTTCTCTCAGAGGCACTCTGTAAATGCAGTGTGCCGCAGTTCCTCTGAGCAGCACTGCATCGGTGACAAACCTGAGGCAGGTTCCACGGCAAGGCGATAAACTACTGGCTTGTCAACTGTTTTTTTTGCTGGCTAAATGGAAAATAAGGCAGTCAGCTTTACCCTTTAAAGTGGAGAGAGATAAGGGCAGTGTTTCGCAGTTGGCCATGATCATCCATAAAGTGAAGAGTTACTTGTTTTTAAACTGATGTCTCAGTAGCGAGGGACTCGATCTTTCACCTGTACTCATGCTTTATTCTGTGCTAGTCAATAACAGAAGATATTTACTAATATATTAAATAACTAAGATGTCACCTGTCAATGATTTTCCTTGAAGTGCAAGTTTTTAATAGCTTTTATAATTGGAGCTGTTGAGGAGGTCAAAACAAGTAAGACTGACACCCAAGAAAATGACAAATTGATAGAGTTGAGAGCGATGGAAATTGAAGTCTTTCATAATCTTCCATGATCATAATTTTTCAATAAAATAACAGCATCAGGAAACCTTACACTCTTGCTGAAGTGCTAGGGAGGAGAAGCAAATTAGGCTTTCTTGTAAGGCGTTACGTTATGCTTGGTAGGTTCTGGTGTGATCTGTGTCGTTGGGGAACATCTCTGATGCTGCAGGGGAGATAAGAAACTCTGACCTCCCATCTCCTTTAATCTTAGGACACTTCATGTAGGTCACTTTGTTCTTTTCTTCCCTCTTCTGGGGACCTGATGTAATTAACCTGTTAGTGCTAATAAAATGCATGCCACCACCCCAGTTAAAACCAGCAGCAAGTCACAGCCTGGTGCACTGGCCAGGTCAGCGGTTGGTGATGGATGACAATGGGTGGCGTTGCCAGCTCTGCCAGGTCAGCTTCTCTGGGGCACTAAAGTTCTTGTGCCCCAGTTGGAACTGCGTGTCTGGAATAAAACTTCAGCTGAGAGGTACCTGGAGATGATGGCTTTGCTCTCCACCTGGATATGTGAAATGCAAGCTTCTATACTGTTACGTGCATACATTTGTCTTGGGAGCTGCAGGTCAGTTTCTTTAACCAATTTTGCCTTAAATTCCCAAACAGGTCCAGAAGTCCCTTCCAACCTCAACCATTCTGTGATCTGTGACATCAAATAGGATTAAGCCAGGCTTTTTTAAGGCAGCTTGAGCTGTGCTGCATTACCCTGTGATGCATGTTCTTAGCTGTATTATTCTGTCTTTCCATGAATGCCAGCGATCCGAGCATCTCTGCTTGGAATATTGCTCTCGGATTTATGGCACTCTGCATGCGTGATTCCTCGTCACGCGCCTCAGCAGAATAAAGCTCTGTCTTTCGTTAGGACAGTGACAGATTTTTTTGACGAGATCATCAAATCCCAAGTCGTGTACGAGTTCTCTAACTGCTTTAGGGCACGGCTTGGGTATCTGGTTGTTCCACTGGACTAGCATTTGACTCTCTCACAGAGACAGCAGGTCAGCCCGTTGACACCTGCCTGCCCGGTTAACCGACAAGTGAACCTACTGCTGTTTAATATTTCCGTGATAATACAGCACAGTTGAGAAGCAAGTGATGAAATGCAGGTCACTCGGAGGCTGCAGCAGTCAGTGAGGGGGCACAAGATGCCAATGAAGCAATTCAGATTAGCAAGCCGGGGCATTGCAGCTGTTTGTGCTCTAATTGCATCTCTCCAGATGTTCCTGTGATGTGCAGTAGAAGCCAAGCAGTCTCTAGACATAACCGTATTTCAGTGCTCAGCTTTCCAAACACTCTTCTGCGGTCTGTAGAGACGAGAGAATTTAAGGACCTAAGCCATTTCATCTTCTGTGCTGTCAGATAAACTCTGTCATTGTGAAGTAACGTTTCCTGGGTGTATATATATATATATATTTTTTTTTTTTTTTTGGTGAGATTTCTTTTCACATTAAGATCAGCAAAAGCTCTTTCTGGGAAGCCTGATTAAAAATGCAGTTCCTCCTAGGAAAAGAAAAGAAAAGAACATTTTCAGCATCAAAAGAGATCACAAAATTATCATGAAAAAATGAACTAACTACAAAATTATCATGAAAAAATGAGTTTTTAAGATTATGCATTGAAGTGAAGTAGGTAAAAGTGACCTCAGAGCCTTCTGCTGTTTGTAAAGTAGTTTTTGATTTTTTTTTAATTTATTTTTTTTTAATAGACATCTGCTCAGAGTATAGGTGACAGAAATGCTCAGGCACAACAAATTTCCTGTATTGGGATTAGCTTCAGGAAATTTCCTTGTGAAATTTAGCCTTGTCAGTATATTTAAAATAATAATTACCAAAAAAATAAAAAGCCACGGAGAAACCCCAAACAAAAGCCCAGCAAAAGCCATAAGAAACTGGTGTTTCTGTTGAGCTCCCTGCTGGGAATGCAAACACAGCTGGCTTCCAGCTCGGCTGCAGACCTTCGCCTCTTCGGATCAGACCAGGGCACTGGCAAGTCAGGCTGTGGAAGCACAAACACTCCTTTCCTATTCGGCTCTTTTGAGCTGGGTTGTGTCCTTCAGTGGTGGTGCAATTAATCCCGTAACTGCCTGCATTCTACTTGAGCCTTAATGTTATTAAGAAGATAAAGTAAACCTCAGGAAAATGAGTTGTTTCTCTTTTGGCCTTTTTGACATTGTCCAAAGGGTTCCAGTGGCTTCAGATGTTCCCTTCTCTGTTCCATACGGGCAAAACCTTTTCAGATGATGTCTTCATTTATAAATGTTTCCAGATCTTCAGAGAAGAATGAAGCTGGCAAGATATTCACCATTTTGTGGTGACAATCTGAATCGTTTGCAAGACCTTGGCATCAAATGCTTCTCCGACACTAGTCTAACCTTCGTCTGTAACCGATCCCTCTCTTGTTTCCTTCTCAAACGTCCTTTCAGGTACACACACACATTTCTCAGGAGTAGAAAATGTTTATTGTTATTAGCAAAAAGTAATGATGCTTCCTCAAGGCCCATGTTTTATCAATAACTTTATAAAAAAGTGTATTTTGCATCCTGAGGCGTGTCTAGCACTTCAGCTTGGAGCAATGCATTGCAGACCTGGAAGGCAATGGTGACTGTCTTTCTACTGTCTTTCATCAATCATTTAAGATGAGTTGTGTAAAATCCAACCGACCCTTCTATAATAACTAGGGGCAAATAGCTTTGAATTGTCATTTTGATAAATTTTGGATTATTGGCAGTGTTATGGGCTAAGGAGCCAGGCATCCAAGCCTTTCATCTGTCAGTGTCATTATGAAATACCTTAAAAGAACAGGGGGAATGTGTCCTAGCGATTCGATAAACCTTATCTTCATGAATGAGTGGATTTTGTGTGGTTTTATAATCTACTGAACTCTAATAGCCTATATCCTGTGCTTCAAAAATAGCTGTTAGAACAAGATGTTTGATGAGTCTATGTATTGTTTTTCTGCAGCCCCTTAGTTTTTTTTATGTCAATGAATGACTTTCAGTGGTGAATGCCATAGCAATTATTGACCTATGTGGTACATGCATGATTTTAACAATTTATTGTGCAATCAAACCTAATTTTTTACTGGATGGATGCATCATCACTCTCTTCCCTGTGTTTCGCTGTCGGATATAATACCAAAAGCAGGCAGAATGCTTTTCACAGCAGCATTGCAAGTAAAAATTCAGAACTAGATGAAATAATTTTTGTGTTACCAAATTAAATGCTAGTTTTGGCTAGTACCCGCCACGTGGTTGGACCCTATACCGATAATTTAGTGCAGTCTCAGGACCTGTTATGTTTTATCATTTTCAACATTGACTCTGTGTCAGTTTTAGCACAAATTAGAAGTTGGGTTCATAGCTTCACGCAGCATAGTTTAAATGACACACAAATAACCATGATGTTTGAAATTAAATTAAGCTTCCGTGATAAGGAGTGTGGAAGCCCAGTGGCTTTTTCCTACCTGCTATCATGGGATTTCACAGTGCTTTGAAAACTAGGCCCACCAAGTAAATGACTGCTAATGGGGGCTGTTTTTCAATCACTACGAGATAGATACTTTGCTCTGGTGAGGTCTGACTGTCGTTTTGCCAGCTGTGTTACCATTTCTTTTCTTTTTGGGGAAAAGGCAGGCCAGGAGAGGAAGAGTGGAAAGAAGAGAAGAAGGTGATGCTGCCTTGTTGTTAATGTGTTAGACTATCATGGAAGCTCATTTTCTAAACATAGAATATTTCTAGCAAAATGAGAACAGATAGAACTGCAAATGCCAGAAAAAAACCCCTAAATCCATAGATGGGAATTCCATATAAAAAGACCCTGTCTTCTAGCTAAATAATTTATAGGGTATCAGATTAGGGAACAGCCCATTATTTGAATTATATCAGGTGTATCTTAACTCTTCTAGACCAGTAACCGTTCTCCACAGTTTCATGTTGGGTCATCATGACCACTGGTCAGTGCTGAGGCCAGGAGGAAAATGTCCTTATGAGATATTTGTCCCAAAGAAGTTGCAGTAGTTGAGCAGAGGGCAGGGAACAATGAAGGCATCCGTGTAAAGACATTTGTGAGGTCCCTTCCAGCCTAGGCCATTCTATGATTCTATGTGATAGAGCTGCTGGGCTGCCAGGTAGGAATGAAGAGTTTCTACTTCAGTTTTTGTTTCTTCTCTGTTGTGTGGAGATATTAGAGCCTGAGCTCACTAATAAACTTCAGATATCTGTGCTTGTATTTTACGGCTGTGGTATGTGTCCTTGTGCAGAAGTTTCCAGGTGTTTCCTTGTGCTTGAGGGAAGATCCTAATTCTCTTGAACATTTCCACGTAGCCCTGGTGCGGCAGGATGAGTATCTTCCACCAAGGATAAGGCTCCCCCGTGGTCTTGAATCCTGAACAAACATTGCGCTTGATATGTACCTGGACAAAACCTCTGGGACAAAAAAAAAAAAATAGAATATTCTCCAGGAGAAAAACCAAACAAACATACAGTAGTGTTTTTTGAGAGGAGATTAAAGTTGCGATTAACATAACTTCATTGTAAGCCAGTTTTAATTAATATAAACACAACTGTGTATATTTTTTGCACTAATTTAAACTTGTTTTTAACTGACAGCTTAGATTTGTTTGACTGCGTTTTCAAAAATGAGGCCGCTTGGTTTGATAGCAAATGAGAAGTTAATGGAGTAACTTAGTTAAGAGCAAATTCACGTGTTCTTTTGGATACAGTGCAAAAAAAGGCTTGACATGAGAGAAATAGGAAGAGGCACCGGCAGTATTCTGACAATGCTGATGAATGGCAGGTGGCCGCAAGCCTGGCTGCTTCTTTTTGGTTGCTGCTCGTGATTTGCAGGCAGGTGGGTGAGAACGTTAAAGGCCTGACACATGGAGTGACAGAAACCCTTAGTGCTTGTGTGTGTGGCGCAATGGCATGTCTTAAAATAGAGCCAGCTGCATGCATGATTAAGGAGAAATAATTGCAATGCACTTATGTAAATTATCTTATGCTTCTTCTCATCCCTCCCTGCCCCTCCTCCCTCCCCCCATGTTCCCATCAGGAAGGTCTCCTAGTCAAAGATTCACCTAATCAGTGAGAAACACTAAAATATGATGCTTGGAGAAAAAAAAAAAATAAATAAAATTGATGTCCTTAAGAGAGTAAGAGCAACATGGTATGAGAGAGGTATGTGGCACCAAAGTATATAGAGTCAGTGCTGGCAATCTGTCAGTTCATTATATGACTAAAAATTAATTTTAGAAACCTGTATGTGAATTTAGTCGTTCTGTCATTCTCTCTGTCTTGTAACTCAGATAAATATATTTCTGCTAGCTGAAATTCTGCCTCTGTAAGCTTTTTTCATTCAGCCTGTTAGAATCATTCTGGCAATATATGACTGTGAATTTAACCCCGTTTCTATTTGTACTAATTATAAGTTATATTGTATTTTTACTTTCTCTGGGAGGAATACAAAAACTCTATTCCGTATGTCATGGTTTTATACGTCTCCTAGATGACTGCTCTGGATGCATCCGGAGTATTGTTTTCAATAAAACATTCCTTCACTCCCCTTTGCTCATATTCCCCTTTCTTTATCAATTGAATAAAACTCTGTATATAGCTCTAACAAATTACCATATTTCCAGATCCCTGGTGGCTGCATGCATCAGATTCAAAAGCAGCAGTCCAGAAACTGGTGGATACAAACATTCCAGGCGATGAAATGCAAAATGTTCACATTGACCATTCACTCTTCTCAGTATATGATTGATCATATAGCATAGAATATGATTTTCAAAAGCTCTGATGCACCTTAAGTTCTTAAATCCCAGACTCGTTTGGCAGAGCTGTCACACAAATGGTGGCATGACCAGCTCCTGTCTCTGAGACCTCGTTCTTGCTTTTATAGGGCTATTTTTAGGAGCAACGAGGAATCGTATCACCCTTAGCTCACACAACTTTTGTGCTCTCCTGAGTGTGCGACGGCAAGTGCAAGCTGCGGTGGGGATGGTCTTGGAGTGAACAACTGCCCATTATGCTTTTTACTCAGCCTAGTGTTAAATATTGAATATGCCACTTGGCAACTATCAAAAGTCTATTGTTTGTAAGCATCCTTGATCTAGTCTGGATTTAAGCTCATACCATGTCCTGTCTTTAAGTACTTTTCTGGAACACGAGAAGTGTGCACACAGCTGCTGCTGTCCAGTGAGAGAGAAACATGGTGACTGCACCATCAACCTGCAGAAATTCGTCTGCTTTCCCCAAGGATCACAGAATCATAGAATGGCTGGGTTGGAAGGAACCTCAAAGATCATCTAGTTCCAGCCCCCCTGCCATGGCAGGGACATCTCCCACTAGACCAGGTTGCTCCATGCTCCATCCAGCCTGGCTGTGAACACTTCCAGGGGTGGGGCATCCACAACCTCCCTGGGCAACCTGTTCCAGTGTCTATGAGGATGTGTTGCAACAGGGAAAGGAACAGGGAAGGCAGCAAAGCAGAAAAAAAGTAGCATAAAGCAGGAGATGCACATCTGCTTTGTTCTATGCTACATTTTATAATTAAAGTAATATATGAAGCGTGACCTTTGATTTCTATTTAATAGTCTCTACCCTTTTCACAGAATCACAGAATTACTTTTCTCACATGGGGACAGCTGAATTCAAAATGTTTCTGGTTGGCTGTACAGCAAATGCTGGAATAAGCCTTTTCCTGCTCCTCTTGTGTTGCAGTGCCCTAAAATGCAGAGCTTGTGAAACTTCAGAAGGTATTTGAGAAAGATATAAGATGTGTTGCAATCGTGTGAAACTCCAAGGTGGGAAGAGTTCCTCTCGTGCAGCAATTACCAAGTAAATCTATTCAGTTGCTCATCGACCTCATTTTAAAGTTGATTATCTCTCCTTGGAGCTCTTATTGTTGGTCTGTACATACAACTGGTTTTGAGTAGTGGGTCCAGGGAAGAACGTTGTCTATTGAAAGCTGGCAGTATGTTGAAATAATTGAGACACTGTGTAAGTGCAATATATTATGGATATGGAGTAGTAATTCTGAATAAATACAGAGCGTGGAACTGTTAATATCATGGTTTAGTACATGATACGGTGTAAAACACATTATGTACTAAAAGGTATGGTGTAAAACCTACTGAAAGGATTAATTTAAGTACAGTATTTTGAACAGGCAAATTATAGCACTCTGATATTACAGAAGCCCATATCACAGTGACTATAAAAAAACATTGCCCAAAACTTTCCTCTTAAAACGTTCTTTGATTGCTTATAATTTTCAGCTTTTAAAGCTTAAGAAAAGAGAATTCTCCATGCTGCTCATCTGCCAAAGACTCTTTTCGAGTAATGTTTCAGCTAGGACATCTTATCCTCTCTCAAAAATAAGCACATTTAAGGTATTTTATTTTGGGAAAACTTGAATTCTAAAGAAGTTGATAATTCAACTCCCTGACCTCTTTTTGAGCGGGAGAAGATAGAGCTAGTGTTCCGATGGAAGGACTGATGGGCAGCGTCAGCAATAGCAAGGTCTCACTACTTGGAAAAGTGTAAATAAAACACTAAGAAAAGTTTTGCTAAGCCATCCTTTGGAATTCCAAAAAACAAATATAAACTCTATGCCGAATTTCCTCATCACATGGTGACAAATCTTCAAAGATAGTTTATATCTATCTATCTATCTATCTTAGGAAAATAAAACTGAGATGGAGCCCTAACATTTGCTTGGTTTTGTGGGGGCTTTTTTTTTTTTTAAGGCTGGAACAAAGCAAAAGTGTAAAAACCTCTCCGTTAAGCACGTCTGCAGATACTAATGAGGTTAAAATCAGTCAAGCAGTCTAGTTTAGAAGAAGCTGGGCCTCCATCTGATATAATTTTCTGAAAATTGCACCCTTGAGTTGCAGGGACAGAAGCAGTTTCTTTGGGAGGGAATTGATTTTTGCGCTGTGTGTGCCTACGATTCAGTGTGTCCTGTGTGTAACTGTGACACAAAGTGCCTTTTTTTTTTTTTTCCTTTCAATTTTCATTGAGCTGGATCTGACACTGCCTTTGCCACAGAGCGCAAGAACATGGACAGCTTCTGCTGTGTTTAAGAGCAAAGGGCATAAAAGGTCACTGCAGCCGTGGATGTTGCTTCTTCCCATTTCAGATAATATTAATCTATTTTGGATATTCAAAACTTCATGAACTGCTTCTCGGGAGCTTTCAGATTTTAGTTCTTAGTTTAGCACTTTGAAGTATGGCTCACCCTGCAGTCTCCCTTTTACACACTATTCAAACAGCTCTAAAAACTGAAACTACTAAAAGTTTATGTCCTCGCGCGTCCAACTGCCTGTTCGTGTACTGAATTTGTCTTTAAGAAAATTAGAGCCCTGAGCTAGATTCTAGTAAATTAACCCAGTTTCTAATCTTCCTACGTGCTTCTAAATAATATATTAGTCCAGGAATTATTTGGGCCTAAGTATTAGGCATTAATGTATAAATTCAGTGTATAATTCATTAATTAGATGAATAATTTCTAAAGTATCAACAGAAGTAACGAAGGTCTTAAGGGATGTGTGTTTATATGCATATGAACATTATTATGTATATAATCATCATCCTAATATCCTATTGTGATTTGTGTTTGATACAAATAGTGCACAGAATGCAAGTGAACATTTGCCTCTGCTTTCTGCTGTTTTTTTCTTTTTGTATTTTTCCTTCTTCCCTTTTTTCTTTTTTCTTTTTCTTTTTTCTTTTTTCTTTTTTATTTTTCTTCTTTTTTCTTTTTTCTTTTTTTTTCTCCTTTTTTATTTTTTTCTTTTCCTGTTGAGGCACATATACATGGCCTAAAATAGGTTGAAGTCTCTAGAGGTTGAGATAATCAACTGTATAAGGTAAACTTTTATAAAGTTTCTCAAAGTTAAGTCTGTCTCCCAATAGGAGACATTTCCTTTAGGGCGTCCTTGTTTTCTTTCTTTTCTTTATTTATTTAGCTTGACTTGCATAACTATGGCCATGTTTTGAATTTTTGTCTGAACTCTCTGAAATGTT
Source organism: Trogon surrucura (assembly GCA_020746105.1). NCBI lineage: Eukaryota > Metazoa > Chordata > Aves > Trogoniformes > Trogonidae > Trogon > Trogon surrucura. Next base: position 109,528,472 of record CM036618.1, read on the forward strand.
TTTTGTTTGTGAAGATCTTCCTCATGTGATACATATTTGGACATCCTGAATGTTCTGTGACCTTCTGTATGAAGCTGGACTGTTCTGCATGATCTCTCCTTCTTTTTATCCTTCTTTGGTGAGACAATCTCTTCCAGACACTACTTTTACCTCTGGGAAAAGCCGAACAAATGCAGCCCCTTGAATGCGTAGGCTGCCTTTTTTACTGCTTAAACAGCTTCTTCAGGGGCCCATCATTCTGCACATGAAAAAGACCTAATCCTGCTGGTTGGACAGTTGCATTCTTGAATCGTATACTGAGGTCTTATTGATCTTGTGGCAACTTGACGATCATTTTTGAAGGTCAGACTGAAAAAAAAAAAAAATCTGGTCAGGTCTTGTGTTATTGTCTTAAGGAGAGGCCTGTGAGTCTGCAGCTGCCCTGTGGTATGCTCTTAAGTAAGCCATCAGAAGGCCCTGTGCCCCATTGTCCCTGGTGGCTATAACATCATGATTTTTGAAGTGATGTGAGATTTCTGTAAGCTTAAATAGAATTATTGAAAAATATGCCTCTATACAGTATGCAAAGGTGTTGAAGATGGCCAGAAGATGACTGAGAGAATTCCCCCAGATATATTCTGTGTAACAGCTCAACCTGAATAAAAAATTGGAACCCTGAGGCAGCTGGACTGAAAACTGGCTTCTCCCACTCTCCTCTACACACCGTGTATCCTTCTGCATAGTGTATGAAATGCCATAACCACATTTCTGTGAAAGTCAGGAAGTGGCAACAACTTCCCACTTCTACATCTACAGTGTGGTCCCGGTCTAAACTGGGACTGAGGAGGCACACAGAACTTGGTTCCATGTGCATTTATTAGCAAAACAGCAAATGAAGTTGTGTCAACAGAAGATGTAAGGGCAGCCCAGGCTACCTGTACATGCAAAGATAAGCAACATATGCAGGTGCTCGAATGTGTGCTCTTATGCGAGCATTTCAGACTTTGCTTTTTGCAAGCTACTCAGAATGCATTATTTCCTTCTAGTCTCCTGTTTTAGGAAGCTTAACTGTCATGTGAGCAACTTAGGGTTTTTCTGAACAGCTAAGTTTCTTTTGATTTTCACTATTTGCATATGACTCAAAATTTAGATTAGGAGCTTACCAGAAAAAGGGATGTACTGAAGTTCTGTTTGATATATAGCAGGAATTGAACACATAATTTGCTTAAACGCCTTTACAATTTCACATCAAAAGCTACTTTTGAAAAGCAATACATAAAACCTGGGATTTGACTGAGATAGGACTGACTGTACAAATATTAGGAGGTCATTTTCCATGCCCAGAGTGACAAAGATTTTGGTAAAAACAAATTATTAGAGCTCCGAGAAACCACGATGGGAAAGAATTAACAGTCAGGTCTGTGTCACAAAAACATTCTGGATAGTAAACTGTGCAGAAGTTGTCTTCAGTCAATTTTTAATTCAGACAGACTTGCTGTTATCTGTTGAACTGATGTCAGGCCGTGGATAACGAATGGGATTTGAGTATGTCATAATCTGGTTAGCCCAGTAACGTTATACATTTCAAATCAGCAGTGAGATCTTGGTCTTCATCCTCCTTCCCATTCTGAGCATGAAATAACCTTCTGAGAGATGGTTTCCTTAAATGCATCTAAGTGGTAACCCTTGAGAATAGTATAGTCTTGCAAAAAATAGTGTTAAATGGATTCTTTTAGTCCGAAGTATTTAACATCAACAGATGTTACGAAATTTCACTAGAAGTGGCCTAGAATGAGAATGGAACATGTCATTTTCCTCTCTCATTTCCGATGGTATAAAATGTGGCTGAAATTCAGCTCTTCCCCAAGGTTAAATTGCTGCAATCTCCTTCTGAGATCTGAATACTTACTGGGCTTTTTGCTTTGTTCGTGTCCTAAGTTTCCTCATTTTGGAGCCAGATTGGAATTAGCAGGGTAGAGTTCTTCAAGGAAAAGTTCCTGCTTTCATTCAAGGATCTCAAAACACTTGAAAAATTAATGAATCCTCATTATGGTTCTATTAGGTAGGTAGATTATATAAATGTGTAGACTATGGCTAAGTGACTTACCTAGGATTATTGAGTATAGCTTTATAAAAGAGACTTTGTTGTCAGTACTTTTAATTGCACAACCATGTTGTCTGATCTTATGGGACCTCTGGTTCTGCCAGAATTGGGATGTGTGTGTCGGCGGGGTGTATGTGTATGTGTGTAAGGAAGTTTGCCACTGAGGTCCTCCTGCACCTTCTGTTGGGAGATGACTGTGGGGAAATCTGGATGAGAGTCCCTTGGAGCTGGCCAGCAGCATTTTGATTATTTAGCAAAAATTCAAAAGGCAGAGAATACCTTGGATGTTAAGAAGGAAATGTTGATGAAATTAGAACCAATACTTTTAAATCTGATATTCTTTTTTTTTCTTTTTTTAATTTTCATGGCATAGGGATTATATCTTGTTATCTCTTCGGAAAAACATTTTTCTCCCTTCATGCACTCTTGTCTTGCCTGATTCTGAAATGCACTAACTAATTGCTTGGATCTCTTACGCTAATTCTTCTGAAAGTTCAAGGATGTTGTGCTTGGATGTCTGCTAATTAATTAAAGGTTATGAGTTGGCTCTTAATCAAGGATTTCTTCTGAAATCCACAGCCCCAAATACTCGTAAGTGTATAGCGTTTATGATTGAGATGGGTAGGTAATGAGACTATTAGCACATTAAACCGGATCTCCATCTGTGATCTGACAGATGAAATCTAGTGCAACTGTATACACCGTTACTTACCACCGTGTAAATCAAAGCTTTGTCATGTGGCCCAAACCTGGAAACCGTGTTGCTTTGTGTGAACGCTCACACAGCCCAACCGTATGGCAACAGGACACCGAAATAACCGGAGGTAACGGGGGGTGACTCTGGATGTTGCAGCTCTGGTACTCGGTTCTGGCAGTCCCAACACTGGAGCAGACAGCGCCATGCCTGTGGCGCATAGACGATACGGGATGTGGAGCATCACTTTTTTTTTCCTCAGCTAGAGGGAACTACTATTACTTGAGTGAGTTCTTGCTAGCAAAACAGCCCGTACTGGGAAAGTACGGGTCCTTTAGTGCTGGTATATTTAGAGAACTAAAAAGTCTTTATTGCAAATAACGTCTCAGATGTCATAAATTAGACCCCAGACCCGTATGCTGAAGACTGGTGGGTCATTACACGGGTGTCACCAGGAGCAGGGCAGGCACTGAGTGAGGAATGTGTTCCAAGAACAGGGAGAGCTTGGGGTTGTGAAAAATTAGACTCTTCAGATATACCCCAGGAGCTCACACAACAGTGAACATTTAGTCCTCTGACAGATCAAGGTCTGGACCTGCGTACATGAGAAAGTTTGGACGTTAGACCTGTATTTATTTTTATCATATATTTTTTCTCCCCCAGCATTTTAGGTGCTGAGTTTAAATCACACCGTAGCTGAATCTCCTGTTCCCTCAGTCTCAGTTGTTTTTAATAAAAAACCCAATTATTTTCAGATGTTATTTATTGCTGCCTCCTCTGAGGACTATATTTTCCTGGTAGTCTAATACTCACTATTTTTTCCCTTTCTTTTCTCTGATTTTCCTTTTAGCATAGGAAATGCATGGGTAGAAATTTGCACAGGAGCACAGAAGGGGAGTGAGGGGGCAAGTTGTCCCCTTGTCTCTCCCATGAGCTGCCCCCTCCCCTTGAATGTAAGGTGTTGTCCAACACCATCTCCTCATTCCCCTGATCTCTCATTCCATGGTTTAACTGTTCAGTTTGTTATGGAAATTTGAGTGATTGGAAACTGGCTCAGAGGATGCTTTTCTATTTATGTATCTGTTTTTTTGGCTAGATGCAGATTACTAATGGGCTTTTCTCAGCTACACGCAATAGTATATAAATAAATAAATAAAAAGAAGTAATAAGAAGAGGCATCTCATTTTATCTTTAAGCAGAAGTTTAGCCCTGAGGGCTACCACCACTAAACCAATCCCACTTTCTCCTGACCAGAAATGCTCAGCAGGTAAAATTTCAGAACATACACCGTAAGTTGCTACATTAACGTGGCAGATTTCTTTCAGGGAATTAAAACCAAGATCAGGCTGCAGATCCATTTCCATAGAATATTTCAAAATGGTAATTGGAGCCAGGTCATAGGAACTGTCCAGTGGATGGGAAGGCTTTATAAAAGTGGAGCAAGCTTCTGTTTATACAAGTATCAGACAGCTACACAGATTTATTTGGCAATTAGGGATTAGTCAGTCATGATCACAGTTTTCACCCCTACTTTATTATTCCTCAGAAACGTAAAGCACTTGTTCTCTTCTCCCCCTTGAGGAATATGAGAAACGTTAGGCCAACCTTTAAAATTGCTTAGTCAGTTGTTCTCAGTATCTCATATTTCATCCAGCTGCCAAGACTGTATAAATAGGCTATTAAGACATGCTCTTGATTAGATAGGTACATCTAATTCTCAGATTCTACTTTCTAGAAATCTGAATGAGCTCTAGTACCTGCTCTTCTTGTGTGCCCAAAGAGAATCTAAGTTCTCCATAACTAAGCCATAAAACCTCAGGCACCCAAATTGGCATGCACCGATGCTGCCAGCGTGTGTGATGTGCTGTCTGCTCAGATGAGGCTCGGAGTACTGGGGCATCTGGCCTTTTGGCTTCCAGCTGATGGATGCCACCCATATATAAATATTCTGCAACTTCACAGAGAATAATAAGCCTTTATAATTACAGCTGCGCTTTTGCCAACTCCTGCAGTTTTTACCGCAAGCCTTACAGCATTTGAATTGACAGGGAAGCGTTGAGGTTTTGTGAAAAGACAGTCTCTTCTTCGTGAGGCAAAGGTGGGGAAGAAAGTAAAGTAGAGCAAAACCAGCCTCCGGTATTTGGGTTTAAAATCATGAGCTTTCAAAAATGTATGCATGCACTTGAACGCTTGCCGGTGAGTGTTTGAAGAAGTGAGCTCCCCTGTGGGGCTGGCATCAACTCGGCTACACCCTCCGCGGGGCATCTCAGCCAGGGATATCAATAATACGTGAGTTTGCCTGACCCGGGAGGTTTAGTGCACTGCAGGGGCTGGACTGCAGCAGGGAGCAGCAGATTGACTTGTTTCAGCTGTGGCGGCCGTGAGCCGCCGTAGCAACGTTTCCAATTTGGAATCGTACCTGGTTTAGCCTGATGTTTTTAAAAGAGTGTTCATTTCCATTTTTATGTAAGGGAGTGGAAATTTTTCCCCTTTTCTTCCCTCTTCCTGCTTTTCCTACTGTCAAAAGGCAGGGAAGACATAGGGAGAGGAGTTGGCCAATACTCAGAAAATTTTCTTAAGCATTCAAGGAAGTACATAAACACCCTTTTGAAGATGCTCGCACATGTGTACGCACATGCGTACTTTGGTCACACCCTGCCTGAAAATATTGCAGTAGATCCTCAGTAACTTGCTAATGTCATTAACAGGTTTCAGCATCCGCAACAAGCTGCGTATAGTTTTATATTGCAGTTGTTCTATTTTTGTGTCAGTCGTGCTAGCAGCTTTGAGCTTAGCTAATGTACCATTGACAAATGGCCCTCTTTGAATAGAGGCTGTATATATTACATAAATTCATTTACATTGTATACATTCATTTAGAAATGAAACACAGAAGAGAAAAATCAGTGCTTTTCAAATCAAATATGACAAATTCACCAGTGGAAGATTTGATTTTCTAGCTTTTAAAAAGCAGACAAGATATTTACTATTCTGATGTATTTTGCTTTACACTTAAAAATCCTAAAATGTTTTCTAGAAGTGAGTTTGTCATATTTCATTGGGCAAACCATTCTTGTGATCTTTTTTTCTTTTTTCTTTCTCTCTCGTTTTCAAGATGAGTTAGAACTTATAAGGCTGTATTTTGAACACCTTAATTGAAATGCTGCAACTTCAATACCCTTTGGGCAGTTCAACTGAGACAGGAAGGAAGGAAGTGGCTGAATGGGCAATTACCTTCCACTGCAGAAATGTTAACTTTCTTACATATTATTATTAATTTGTATTGATACATTTTAAAACTTTCTGGGCTCAGATCCACAAAGGCTCCTGGGCACTTACATTCCACATAAATCCTACTGAGGCAATTCAGTTGAAGAATTAGAACCCCAAAACTGCTGTCTGGTAGGTCGGGGACCATCTGTGCAGCACCACGCCACATCATCTTGAGCTGTTTGAGGCAGCTCCAAATGAGGTCGTTCAGCACAAGCGGGTGCAGTGCTGCAGAGGTGCGCGCAGAGTTGGAATCACAGCACTTCGCAGGCGCTGTGAGGAGCTGAGGGTGCCAGAGCACCCGTCCCTGTTAATAGGAGTTACTGAGAGGGTTGTCAGGCATTGGAACAGGCAGCCCAGGGAGGTGGTTGAGTCACCATTCCTGGAGGTGTTTAAGAGAAGGGTAGATATTGCCTTGAAGGACATGGTTTAGTGGTGTTGATAGGGCTAGGACAAAGGTTGGACTCGATGACCTTGAAGGTCTCTTCCAACCAAAACTGTTCTATGATTCTCTGACTTTCTGGTGTCTTTTGCATTGATTGGGAGTTTTACCTGACAACACTCTAATTGCTTGTGTGTAAACTGATTAAGTATTGCTTATTCTTTCCTCGAGGACACTGTTAAGATTCTGACTCCACTGGTGTTCAGCATTGGGTAAAGAGAATAGTTTATTCATCCTTGCCATGGAGAAGTCACGGTCTAAATTATAACTCACTGTTCTTCTTCTTCTTTGGCCGTGCCTCTCCAGAATAATTTGTTCAATGAAGAAAGAAATCTGTTCTTCCTTGCAACTATTTACACATTCTGAATATATTAACTAAATAGTTGGATCTGGAAAAAGTATCAGGAGTTAGAGTTATAAATAATGGCCAGTGTTTGTTTTCAAACAGCTGATTAGAGCGATCCCCTAGGGTGCAGAAATTCAATGTTTAATTTCCTTCTCTCTCTGAAGGAGTTTGGACTTGCAACTCCCACATTGCAGGAAAGCACCCAAGCCATCAAGCAGTGCTGCACTGAGTGGGGGAAGCCAGGACTCCTTGCACCCCTGTCAGATGTTGCTCCATTTTGTGCAGAACTCTTGAATATTTGTTTCAGCGAGAGCAAACTGGAGCTCCAGTGTCCCACCTGTCAGGTGAGATGTGTCTCCAGAAGGTCACTGCATCGTCTTCTCTCCATTAGATTGGCCACAAATATTACGTATTTTGTACAAAAAGGGACAACTCCAGCATGAGAAACTGAAGACAACCTATCTCATAAGGCCTTGTAACTTATTGGTTATAAGGGTACTTTCCTGGGGAGCAGGTCACAGATGAACTTTAGACCTGGATAAGAGCAAGGGATATTGGACGCAAAAGGATTGCATCCTCTTTCCCACAGTCATTTCCCTCCCTGCTCTCCCAGTTCTGCAGCAGAACTGAGAATTCAATTACTCACATAACATTAATCTGAACAGAGAAGAGATGGGCAAGTTAAGGCATGGAGAAGCAGAAAAAGAAATAAGGCAGCAAATCTCTCTGCAAAGAGCAGTTCAGGGATTTTATGCTCTATGGTTTTTAAAAGCAAACAGCTCGGGTGATAACTCAGCTGAGGCGGTCCAGTGAAGCTCCCACTGACTGGAAAAGCGGAAACATAAGCCCCATTTTTGTAAAAAGGAAGACCTGGGGAACTAGAGGCATCAGTCTCACCTCTGTGCCCGACAAGATTATGAAGTGGATCCTTCTGGAAATGATGCTATGGCATCTTTATTAGCAGCATGGACAGTGGGGTCGAGTGCACCCTCAGCAAGTTTGCTGATGACACCAAGCTGTGTGTTGCAGTTGACACGCTGGAGGGAAGAGATCTCATCCACAGGCACCTGGACAGGCTTGAGAGTTGGTCTTCTGCAAACCTCATGAAGTTCAACAAGGCCAAGTGCAAGGTCCTTTACCAAGGGGTCAGGGCAATTCCAAGCACAAATACAGGCCGATTGGGGAATGGATTGAGAGCAGCCCTGCAGAGACAGACTTGAGGTGTTGGTCAACAAGAAGCTCAATATGAGCCAGCAATCATAAAATCATAGAATGACCTAGGCTGGAAGGGACCTTAGAGGTCATTTCAATCCAACCTCCCTGTCATGGGCAGGGACGCCTCTCAACTGGATCAGGCAACACATGAGGACCGAATGGGAACGAACTCGTGACCTTTGGTGTTTCAGCACCACACTCAACCGAGTGAGCTAAACCAGCCCATCAATGTGTGTTTGCAGCCCAGAAAGCCATGAGGATGCATCAAGAGAAGCATAGGCAGCAGGTTAGGGGAGGTGATTCTGCCTCTTTATTCTGCTCTTGTGAGATCCCACCTGCAGTACTGTGCTCAGTTCTGGGATCCTCAGCATAAGAAGGACATAGATCTGCTCAAGTGGGTCCAGAGGAGAGACACAAAGATGATCAGGGAGCTGGAGACACCTCCTGTATGAGGACAGGCTGAGAGAGTTGGGGTTTTTCAACCTGGAAGAGTGAGAGCTCCAGGGAGATCTTATAGCAGCCTTCCAGTACTTAAATGAGACCTATAGGAAAGAAGAGGAGGGACTCTATCAGGGAGTGTAGTAATAGGATGAGGAGTAATGGTTTCAAACTGAAAGAGGAGTGTAGATTTAAATGTTAGGAAGAAATTCTTTACAGTGTGGATGATGAGACACTGGAACAGGTTGCCCAGAAAAGCTGTGGAAGCCTCATCCCAGGAAGGGTTCAAGGTCAGATTGGATGGAGCTTTGAGCAACCTGATCTAGTGGGAGGTGTCCACGCCCATGGCAGGGGGCTTGGAACCGGATGATCTTTAAGGTCCTTTCCAACCCAAATCATTCTGTGATTCTATGATAATAGAATGAGTGTATTCAGACTGATGTTTAGTGGTCTGTGATATCAAACAAAGCAACACTGTGCCTAGAAACAAGGGGCAAAACTCTGCTGCCTATTTATAGGTGTTGGTTTTCTGTAGCTCTTTCGTTAGACTGAGTGAATGGTGCATAAAATCTCGCCAAGCCTTTCATTCTTTCTCCCCTTTTGTGAAGCCTAGTGCCTTCAGACTCTTGCAGAAAACGATCGCTTTTGAGAATCTCTGAACGTAAACAAGTTTTTAAAAAATCAATAATCTGAGTTGGTTGATACATGGAGTTCATCACTGGATCAAGCAACCAGTGCTAATGCATGTTGGACTTTGTATGGCTGAGAGTCGTCCGGTTGGGTTAAAATGAGCAAACAGAAGCCGTGCTTAGCAGTGAAGCATGAAAACCTCAGACCGTTCTTGTCACGGCTTGGCTCAAAGCAGGCAGCACAGAGTGGCTACGCGGCTGCAGACATGCTGTCAGGTGGGATTCGGAGACTGTGTTTTAACACGTATTTGTAACAAGCACCACATCCTTAGGAGGTTTGCAAACTCATGCTTTCCAAGCTGTTACAGAGAGGTGCAAACTCTGCAGTACTAAAGACTAAAACCTTTTAAAAATAATTTTAAAAAAGTAATTGAAGAAAGAATTGAAGCCTTCTTGTGATTGCCTCAGAATGCTGCAGCGTGGGGTTAGACAGTCCTGTGGTGCCTTTTTAAAGTGCCATTTTGAGCATTGCTGCTCAGCCCAGGTGTGCCTGCGGGGTGTTTGCTGGTGCATGTGCAGCTCATATGGGAGCCCGCAGTCAAACATGTCAGCAGGTGCGTGAGGAGTGGTCAAACCAAGGGCACAGCATGAATTTTTCAGCTTGGCTTTTTCCAAGTTCTACATCTTTAACGGACAACGCACAGTAAGATGTTTAACTTTACAGATAATGAGGAAACATCATTAAAAAAAGACCTGATGGAAATGCAGGTAAACAAAGAATTTCTTGGTTATCATCCAGCCTCATATTATGATTGAGTTGCACCATGTAGATAAAGTATGCTGCTAAGTGGTATCAGCGGTGAGAAGATGGGATCACGCAGTCCCTCATGTACATAATGCCAACTTTTGACTAAGCTGGACTTCTTTACTCGGGCAAAACTGGAGCTAACTGCAAGAGCCAGACGTGAGCTTAGAGCCAAGGCTTGAGCTTTGCTCAGAGTGTAAACAGAATGTTTCTGTAGTAGAAAGGACCAGGAAAATAATATGCTGATGAAAACTGTGTGAGACGAATGCTTCAGATGCTTCCATCTGAATTGCAGTCCAAGACTTCAGCTGAGTCTGTGAGGAGTACAGACATTGGCATAAAACCTCCAGAGGGTACCACTTTTCTGTAGAGCTCTCTTTGTGCCACATTCTGTTGTTTCAGCCCTCTGTGCCTATGAAACAGTCCCATCCCAGCTGTGTATCTGAGCAAGCTGGTCCTCTTAACATCAGAGTCCCCTCACACTAAGCAGAACCTGTTTCTGCTCTTTTTCTTTTTCTCGCTCCTTTTTTTTCCCCTTCCCTTTTTACTCTGTTGATGATAGTTTGCTGCGAAGCAATTCATGCTGTTAAGCCACGACACAATGAAGTGGAGGTCTTCTCCAGATTCTCCTCTGAAGCATGCTGCTTATGGCACTTATATCTCATTAAGCATCAAGTAGTTCTGTAAAACACCACTTAGATAAAAGTGGCATGCTTTTTTTATGTATCTTAATCTTTGTCTCGTAATATACAGCTTGAATGCTTTACTTGTAGGGAAAAAAAATATTTCAAAGAGACAATTTCTTGAAATAAAAGCATATTCTTTAGCTTATTGACGCATCTGAGCCCAGAAAAAAAACACTTCAAAACACATGCCAAGAGAGGAAGAGTGGGGGAATGCAAATGGCGTTAATTGACGCAAAAATTACTGCTCTGATTAATCATAAGATGGCTCAGAGACCATTGTTTGACTGGCGCAGGATTTTCTCCCGAGATGTAGAACCTATTTCTTCTTGTTCTTTGCACACTCAGAACTTGTTGTTGCTGCTGCTTAAAGCACAGAAAGGGGTTGCATAAACATTTTAATATTGCATGAGGCTTCTATAAGCCTGAATGATCTTATGAATGCTAAAACCATGACATACAAGCACAAATGAAAGCAAGCAGCAAAGATTGTGTAGTCTTATCATCTGGATGAACCGATAGATAAGCCAGCGAGCGCACTTTGGTGGTTTGTCGTGTCTTGTTTTCCCTCCTGGGAGAATTCAGGCACAAGCCTTAAAAACACTCTACCTCCCATTATTATTATTATTTTCAGCATTTCCTTAATATTTAACCTCATTTAACAGGCCAGTTACACATTTTTAGACACAGCTATGTACTATGACTTGAAATTAAGATCATGTGTGATTTTTCATTTGGATGAATCTCGCTGCACTTTCATATTAACTGTACGAGTAACACTGGAGACTTCTTCAATTGTTCTTGCTGATACAAGACGTATGGCTGTAGTAAAAGAACCGAGTATCTGAGGAATACAAATTCAGAAATAAGACAAGGTAAAGACTTGGAGTGGTAACCAGCTAGGACAGCGATCTGCAAAGTGCTTGGTGACACATCAGTTGCATTTCACCGTGTAGTAGCTGTACCGCAAATCTGAGACAGGCAGAAGTTTGCTGGTGCAGCTTGATAATATTTATTGGTTTTGTTCAATGAGAGAGTGTAATCATCCTTGCTGGCTTCCAAAATAGTTGACAACATTCAGACATTGAATGATTATGCTGGATCAGACCAGGAACCTATGATGTCTGCCAAGGGTCACAGCACTTGAGAAAAGTTATTTTTTAAAAAAGTATAAGAACAGAGCATATATGAAGTCATGTGTTCCTTGGTATTATAGAATTTTGAGCAATTTGTACCAGAGGAACTTCCTGAGATGGAAGCGCTATATTGTTTAATAGCTTTTAATGGACCTTTCCTCCAATAATTTTTCTTGTTGTTTTTGGAACTGCTTGTACTTCCATGACATTTTGTGGACATGAATGTCACCATTTAACAGCTCTATCATTTGAGAAACAACTGTGTTTTAAAAGTTGTCAGATGACTTTACTGTGAACTTATAGGTACTGAATAATGAAAAATAATAACCATCTTTTCCCTGCAAGTCATCATTTCATATTCCCTTATTATAAACCACTTCAGTTGTCTCTTTTCCAGTCTGAAGAATTCTAGCGTATTTAAGTTCTTGAAGTCTGCCAGTTGGCTGATCATTTTTGTTGCCTTTTGTTGCCTGAAACTTTTCTGGCTCTTTCATGTCTGTGTTAAGAATGAAGGGAAGAGGTGGGCATCTCGGAGAGAAAAATGGGACCAGAACTGTAACATAGTGATGTTTCTGGTTTTTGAATATTTTTTGAAGCTGCCTTTTTGGCTTCTGTTGAGTGTTGAGGTGATATTTTTAGGGAACTATGAACAAGAAGTCCAAGGACTCTCTTCAGAGAAGTACTGGCTAATTAGTCATTGTTGGGTATACATACTAGGGCTGTTGATCACAATCTAATTAAATTTTGTAGGAAGGAGTGCTAACTCTTAAGCTGTCCTACTCTTCCTAATAAAACCTAGTGTTCAGTGTTCTTTGTTGAAGAGGTTAATAGATACCCTCTGCTTCTTGTCAGTAGTTCTCGTTCATCAGCCTGTTCTTGACTGTGGCTGTGATGGGGATACAAGCAGAGACTGTGCAGTTGAAATCTTGTTTATTTCCTGCAATGATATTGTGGGCAAGCAGAAGTTGGTAGCAGGAGCATGGAAGGTATGAAATACAGATAATTAGAGAAGATTAGTATGCTTTAATTATCTCAAATAGTTACCTTTTTGATTTTGCTTTTCAACAGAAATTAAGTGGGCCTTATGTAGAAGCTTCAGTGAAGGGTGACCAACTTCTCTCAGTAAAGTTCTTAATATCATAACATCTGTGTACCTCACAATCTTTTCAGGTACTTATCTTCACAGTAATCACGTAGGGAAGATAGGGACCTAATGGGTGGTATTCCCATTTTCAAAACCTAAAATAATATTTAGAAAACTCCAGCCTGTAGTGTGTGGGTGCCTCGACTCACAGAGTCCAGAGGACCATCTCAGCACCAGGTCATCCGTAACAAGTCCTATGGCAGAGACTTGGTCCCCAGGGATAATACCATATTTTCCCTTTTCCCAGGGAACAGCACATGTTTTTCTGGCTGATTTTTAAACCACGACACAGAAAAAAATACTTGTCTGGAACTCTGAGGCTCCTATTACCCACAGATCTGTGCACCAGCTTTGTCAGAAGACCTCATGTGGGCTTCTGGGGGCAGCAGGAACTTAAGCAGCCCTAGACCTCCCTCTGTGAACTGTTTGTCCCTCGGCCATCCCGTCCACTGGACTGTGACCCAATTAGACATGACTGTTGTCTCTTCCCATCACTTGGTGTTTTCTAATATATACACCAAAATTGTCTTTTTGCAGCAACTTGTCTAGGACTATTCTTTCCTCTGAGACTCTGGGGGGACCTAAGAGCTGCCTTCCAATACCTGAAGGGAACCTACAGGAAGGCTGGAGAGGAACTTTTTACAAGAGCATCCACTGATAGGACAAAGGGAAATGGTTTTAAGTTGAAGGAGAATAGATTTAGATTAGATCTTAGGAAGAAATTCTTCAGTACGAGGGTGGCAAGACTTTGGAATAAATTGCCCAGAGATGTTGTGGCTGCCCCCTCCCTGGAGGTGTTCAGGGCCAGGTTGGACAGAGCCTTGAGTAGCCTGATCCAGTTGAGAGGCGTCCCTGCCCGTGACAGGGAGGTTGGATTAGATGATCTCTAAGGTCCCTTCCAGCCTGGGCCATTCTATGATTCTATGATTGATTCTGTGATTCTATGAATGCCTGAACAGATCTTGGGTGACAACAGTTTTTGGCTGCTGCTGTGATTCTCAAAGCAGACAGGGATTACATTTACAGCAGCAGAAGCACTCTATTTCTTGTTTGCAGTTCTCTTACTGAGGACTAGTGAGCTGCTTACCACAGCTTGCAGCTGTGGACTCTCTGGCTGTGCAGGCAGTTCTCTGTAGCCTTTGCTTACTGTGGAAGTAGTCTCTGTGACATCCTGGAGTAGTTTCTCCCAATTTACGTCTGTGTAATTTAAAAAAAAATACATAAAAGTCTGATTGTTGATGTTTTATGATGATTTCAGTATATCCCCAGGGTTAACCTCATGTAACGATGAGAATAGCACATATGGCTGCATTTCCCCCAGAGTTTCCTCCTCCTCTTCCACAACCTAGAAAACTCAAATGACACGGCCACGTTGTTCACGTGAGGCAGGAATGACAGCCTTGAACAGTAGTGCCTTCCTCTTGCTTGGTTTGCTCTTTGGTTGCTTGTGTGTGCCGTTCTGCACAGGTCCAAGCACCTTTACAACAGAACTAGATGCTTTATAAAACACCAAAAAGAAGGAAAAGTTGTGCTGTGACAGAGTGACTGTTAGAGTTGAATAGTTTTTAGATGTTTGCTAGGTACATAGTGTTTCTCTGGAAGACGTACTCACATTAAAGGAAGCCTCTTAGTAGAAGTCCCTTGCATCAATTATTCTAGGTGTTATTGATTTTCATGTGAAATGAAGGGCTTTGGAACCATCGAAGATAAGACCCCATGTGGTGGGATTACAATTAACCACTGCAGTGGTCAAAGGTAATATTACTAACACAGGACTCTTGTCTCTCATGACAAAGAAGAAATGCTCTGTACAAAGGATAGGAAGGATTCATTAATTTGCAGAGCTAAGACAAACCTAGCGTAGGAGGAATGGTGTATATTGGGTCATCATGTTTGCTTCCTCACAGCCTCAGCTGTAATCCCATTTAAGATTTAAATAACCCCCTTAAAAAGCAACGGAGACTCCCTTCCTGCATCTCATTACTACTGCAAAAAGGTTATTGCTGAACCTTGTTCCTCTGCTGTTCAGAAGCTTTGTTTTCATTTCCAGGTGTACTTTTGTGACACCGATTTGTATTTGTTTGCTCACATGCCAATAATGCTGTTTGGCTTTAATGACTCTGTTTCCCCCTGCTATTTATCTTCAGATGCATTAAAGACAGCAGTCCTCTGCCTTTTCACCCAGTATTTCTACATGATATTTGGTCCCCTTCCATTTTTCTGTTCACTCTAATGGCCATGCGTGTGATCCAACTCAAACTCATCCTGCTGGAACACACCAGAGCAGATCTGTACCCAGCTGGATGGCTCACGCATGTCTTACATCTCATTTTGGCTGGTAATTACTGTTAATCCCTAAATGTATGACAATACAGGCACTTTCTCCGTAGCCTGACGCTTCTGTCCAGGCATCCAATTTTTCATTTAAGGCTTTATTGTTCCTCCTCCTTTTCCCAGAAGGGTGAGCTACTGTCATTGTGAATCAACGCTGAAATAGTCCCTGTTTCTGTGTGCAGGTAATTTCCTGAACACTCCTTGCAGCTCTGTAACATACGGTGCTTCAGCTCAGCCTGGCAATCAGCTGCAGAATTTGTATCCAGCACTATTTGCAGGAACAGTCTGAAGACTTCTTGTTGTGAGTTCACCTTCCAGGACAGCTGGTTATCACTGCTTTGCTTTTAGCTGCTCCCTTGTTTCTCTCTCGGCTCCTCCACTAACCTTGAGCTTTCCCAGTCTCACAGACTCCTCCCATGGCGCTCTCTCAAATGTTTTGTCTGCACGGGTAGAATATAAGGCACTGCACTCGTTTAGAAAATCAATGATCTTTGCAAATGTATTAGATCCATCAGCTTTTGCTAAACCCAAGACACCTTTCAACCCTTTTTCCATTCCCCTCAGTCTTTTCCACTTCAGAACCTGTTCAGACTTGAATTCTGCCAGGGTCGGGCTAACAGGTGTCTGTACATGTCTGGATCACACACACCTTCACTAAATATAGATGCTATAATTGCGGTTATATGGTACCACCGCTGACTTGATAGATTTATTTAAAAAAAAGTCTTTGCTGCCGACTTGCAATTACATGTGCCTTATGGCAGAGAACAAATAGGAGCAGGCTGTAATGAATACAGAGGAGACTTGCAGCAGAGAGATTGCTGGATGGAAACAAAACTCTGTGTTTCTTTTCCAGTCCAAGACTGAAACAGCCTCTATAGCATCTAATGGCATAATTTAGAGGTATTGGGAAATTGTTTTCTGTTTTTCGTCGGAAATTTCAGTGAAGAAAAGCAATTCACTTTCATTAGCAAAAGAGTACTGAAAATTTTGACTCCATGAAAACTTTGCTTTTTCAGATGAAATAAAAACAGAACGCTTCCATTTTTCTGTCCAGAAGCTTGCATTAAGTGATGGTGTAGACTTAGGAAGGAGTGATGGAAAGACCGGACCACAACTCTATATGTTGGCACTTTACTTCCAATTTTCATTTTAAAATGTTTTGTGTTTTTTATTTCTTATTTCTGCTATGCTCATGAAGCAGGAGGTAGCAGTAATCTTGGGGTTTGAGGGCAGCTAGATTACACTAAAGAAAGAGGCAAAGTAGGAGAGGCAAATGTTGTTCAAGGTGATCCTGGACCGTATGAGGGCTCTGCGCTCTGTCACGAAGTCTGCAATCTGCAGGCTGATGTATGTAACGTGGACCAGTTTGCCTAACCGCTTTGCCTTCTTTGCTTGTAAACTGGGACTGCTGGTGAAACCTGCCTATTTAACTAGAGGGCTTTGAAATCCTATAATAGAAAGTAGTAAACATTAAAAATACATAGGCCTTCAATTCAAGTTTGATGACTCTTCCTGCTGTAGAGAATATGCGTTTCCTGTACCTGGTTCTTGAAGATGCAATGACAAGTGTGGGTAGATGCACAGGCTCCGGGTTGGAGAGGGGCAGGAGTCTTATCCCTGACTCTTTCTGAGCTATTTCTTATCTCATTGTGGCCTTCATTCTGCAGCACTGACTCTGCGCTCTTGTACGTAACGTGTAATGGTGCCTTCAAATCCTGGACATGGAAGCTGTCTTGGACCTCAGAGGATATGTAAAAAATAGTTTTCAGCATAGCATCCATATGCTGCACATAGTATGCTGTTTTGTATTCTGTTTGGTACCGTTGTAGTAAATTCAATGAGTTTTCACTCTCTAAGAAGGAAATCTTATCTTCTTTCTTTATGGCAGGAATGAGAGAGATTCAGGATTTGAGCCACCAACAACAATTCTGAGTTTGGGAATGTCAGAAGCTGTTGTGACTGTTTCCCTGGATATTGTGCCCCTGATAGTGACTGCTTAGCTCATTCAGCACACCAGTTTTCTTCCCTGTGGATAGAACTCAGAAAGAATAAGGTGGCAAGTAGTTAATAATTTCTGTGACTCCTAGTTGAAGCAGATTATCACTTGGGACAGCTTGACTGTTTAGGCAGTATTCGGTTAGTCAAGCCCAGCTCTTCACAGATGCAACTTCTGTTTCTAAAGACAAAACAGCCCTTCTGCTATTGCTTTCCAAATTCTCCCTGGGGAATTTTTGCATTTTGAGCAGGTGGAGGATTTACCACTAACAATCTTTCCTTTTGCTTTCACGAGGAGTACATGGATTGCTAGGGGAATAGGATAAAGAAAACGTTTCAGATAAGACTCAGATGATATTTTCATTCACATGCGTGCATGTGCCTAAATACTGAGGCAGCTGGGCACATCAGAGTCTTGTTTCTTTAAGAACATCGCCAGAGAGCTACCTTCTAAATGATGACATTTATATATTTTAATATAATGCATTGTGTTCAGAGGGATGTCCAATACAGTAATTTGGCACTCTGTATCAGTTCTCAGTGAGTGAATAATCCATCAAATTTGTTCAGCACTACAAGTCAGAACAAGATTTTTTCTAACTGCTGATGTGGCTAGCTCATGATGCTTTTAGAAAAATCAAGTTGTGGGTTTTTTTCCATCCCATATATCATCATCTCTGCCCACGGTAAAGGGTTTAGAATCTGGGCTTGACTGACTGGCTATTTTTCTTACAGTTGCATGAGGCAAAGCAGCACATAGCTTACTCATCCAAAACTATTCAGAGTTTGAAAGTACCCTGTGATACAAATTTACTGAGCAGATAAGAAAACTTGGAAGGCACGAATGGGGCAGATAAGGACGGCTGCAAAATCCCATGGATTCTTTCAGGACTGGTTTGAGAGTTTTGGGTGTTTTGCTTTGTTGTCTTTTTCTGGCATTGGTGAAGTGCATTTTTGACAAGCCTCAGCAGTTTTCGGAAAGCATTCAGAAGTTTTTGATGCTCATCTGAACCAATTCCATCTAATCAGAACAAGAGCTGAATGTTACTATTCACAGGAAGCAATTGTATTCATAGAATTTCATTTTTTCTGATGTCCTCAATTTGTCCTCTGACAGAAGCAACTTTTATTTAACTGTCCTTTCCTTGTTATTGATTGACCGTTTATTATGCCAATGCATCCAGCTTATGTTTACACATAAGCTGTTCAGTGAATCTAGTTGACAGTCGTAATTTGAAACTCTCATAGACTGAATGAAAGCACTGTCATAGTCCTGTCGCTTGCCAGATCCAGCTTTCGGGGGTAATGGGACAGACTTCCAGTGCAGTTGCTTGTGATGTCAAATGTTAGACTTCTTTCTGTTGTTAGAGTATTCTCTATACTATACGTTGCAGCTTTGGGAAGTCCTTGCCTTAGTGGACCCAGCAGCATATTCACAAGAAGAGACCGCAGCAAGGACGTGGTTCTGCAGTCAGACTGGTCTCCTGTAAGAGATTGTATTGTATCGTATCACTCTTCAGGACTACAAAAGACGGCTTTCACCTAGCTTACCCATGGTATTGTGCAGCTTGGAGCTAGGTTATGCACCTTGCCCTTCAGGTGGGCTTTGCAGCATGTGGCGGTTGGATAACAAGTGCTGCTTTAAAGCCAGCACAGCGCTGGCCTGCAGCCGTTGCGGTAACTGCAAATTCCAGACACTGTGACTGGGAGTTGACTAATGAATGCTGAAGTACTGAAATATTTACCCAAAGCTCATTAAGGTTCTTTGTTAATGCCAGGTTGGTCTAAAATTGTCAAGCAGTTGGCTTCTTCCTGTCTACTTGTAGCTGGGCCAGATGTATAAGAACAGTCCTCACAGAGTATCCTGCATAATGTGTGTGTAAATGGCAAAAGGCAATGAATAACCAGACATTTCTTCAGCTCATTATTTTTGTTTTGGATCAGCGGCATGATGAAGCATGGAGTTCAGCAGTGCTTCACTGGAGCAGGCACTGCGCGTGGCCTTTCCCACAGGTCCTCTTTTTCTTCGTGAGAAATATGACTGTGTGCTCCCAGCGCAGCAGAATAGCGACTGCATAACTAATACCCTCAGTAGCTGTCCCACTTTGAATCGCCAGGCTTGAAGTAAATGTGCTGCTGATGTAAGGGCTGTTCACACAACGTGGCTTATCAAAAGTCACCGAGGATGCAGCTCTGCTGTGTCCATAGTGCTGCAGTTTCCCCTGCACATCGCATCTCACTGATCTTTGTCATAGCTTCTCCTTTCTTTACTAAGCTGTTGGCCAGCTCTACCTTGGCTCTAGTTGGTCACAGCTGGTTTGCTTTTCTCCGCATGGTTTGGCACCAGTGCTGGAGGTGCCTGCCTGTCCCTCCAGAAGCTCATTTGTATCTATACTCGTCCATAGATGCTGTGCAGACGCTGTAAGTTCGAGGAGGTCGCATTGGTCCTGGTACCAGTGAGCCTTGGTTGTGATTTTGAGAGCTCTCTGGTGATGGTGCTGCCTGGTGTAGATAATACAGTCTATCAAGTCCTCCTGTTACTGATGACGTGTAATTGGAAAGAGCCCAGAGTTTGTCCAGGGGTTTTGGAGGGGAAAACAGTTTATCTGAGAATCAAACAGATGAAGGTTTGAAGTTCATGAAGGTCAGTGAGTGGGAGACCCAGTGGTACCATTTCTACAAGCATAGTTTTGTTAGGTTAGAAATCAGAATTTACATGGCTTTAGCAAGTATGTCTGAGGTTTTTGAAAAACTAGTATCGTCGGTTTTGAAAGAACATTTTCCCTCTGGTTGTATGCTCACTGCACTGTTTCAGTGTGAAGGTAAAGCTGTTTGATTTCGCAGCGGGATTGTCATATTGCTGTTGAAACTCTAGTTTCTTGAGCACTGCATCTTAATACTAAATCCAACTTTGTCTCAGGGTGGTTCCCTAACATTTCCTTTTAAATGGTTTCTTAGCCATTTTGGGGTGGGTTGGCAGAAGGGTACAGTGGCATGCAGATGATACAAGCTCCATTGCAAAACCTCGTAGCTGAAAGAAGGTGAAGGCACAGCTCGTACCTCGACATGTTACTTGTGCTTGGCTGATTTCCTCTTTGGGAGTTTGTGCTTACAAGGTGGCTTGCTGAAAGGTTACCTGCAGGGTCTCATGGCAGCTCTTGGGAGGGTGATAAATTAATGTATTGCACACTAATCTCAGAACAGCTACTTGCAAAGCACTGCATTAATCAGCAAGGGAGAAGTTGGCTGAACTCTACTCCTTAGTTATTTGAGGGCAAAAATAAGACATGCAAGATATTCTTTCCTGTAGCCCCTGGTTTTGTGGACCAGCTTTATAAGCTGAGGCTGGTCCTGCAGGGAGTGTACATTTGAGGGAGGCAGGACATAAATGCTCTGCTCAATAAAGTCCTGACAGGAGGCACGAGCTCCATGAGAACCCGAAGCTGAGGAGATTATTCGGGCCAAACCTTGGTCTATTCTCAGTTGGGTTTGTTTTGTGGTATAGTTGTTTTTGGTTTTTTTTTTAATGAAACCAAATTTTGGGGAAGCTGAAGAGAAGATAGTGGGAAGAAAAGGAGGCAGGAGAAAGGATTAGAGTCATTGTATGGAACAGATTTGGAAAAGTTGGAACGCTATGAAACTGCATCATATTTGAGCATTTCTAGGATGTGACAGTGGTTGCAAATAGCCTCACTGTGGCATCATCTGTTGGGTTTTATTATCCTTATTTGCTGATGACATTCCTGTTAGTCCTTGAAACATGCTGGGCATTTCTCCATTTCCTTCCTTTTGGTTAGCTCCCCAGCATGCTTTGTCTAAACCCTAATATTAGAGCCAGAGCCAGAAGATACGCAGTTACTATTCTGCTTGAAAATACATTTTGAGAAATGCTGCATATATTTTACAGATTTTATATCCATTCTGTAATATTCTAACTGCCTCCTTCACTGATATACAGCCTCTAGATTTGGTCCTATAGTAATGGGAAAAAATACTGTATTATTTCCTGGCTCTTCTCTCCTCGTTGTCCAATTCTCTCTTTCCTTGAAATATGATCTATTTTGTTCTTTCTATTTCTGTTCCAAGCATATATTATGCATCCTGATCCCTATATGCACTTGCTGTTGCTGCTTACTACTTAACGTGGGATTATTTGGCTTTACTGAAGCTAGCTTGCTCGCTTACACTTCTTCCTGTTCCCCTTTTTTTCCCCTTATTTCCCTCTCTTTCCCCTCTTTTCCTCTCTCCTCTTCCCTCTCTCCTCCACTCCTTTTCTTGCCTTCCATTCCTCTGCCTTTCTTTGCTTGCCTATTTTATTTGCATTGTCAATGGAATGCTCTCAAGATAAAAATAATGTATTTATGGAAAAAAAGCCTCACTAGAACAGCTAGAAAAAAGACTCACTAGAATAACATTGTGAATTATTAGTTGTACAATTGTTCAGAAAAATCTAGTTTCCGTTTTTCAGAGGAGGAAAAAAAGGTGCCTTAAAGCATTGTGCTGTGTAAGTATAATTACTTTTAAGCGTCTATTTTGTTTATTACTTTATAATTTATTTCCCCAGTGAAATAAGACAAGTGAGTTTTGCTTTCTTTTCCTTGTCAGTTCTGGTCTGTGTACCAGCACCTTGGTTAGAGGCTGAGTTTACAAGTCCTGCAGAAAATATTTGGTTACTTTTTTCCGTTTTGCTGGAGGGAGTGATAGGTAAAATGTTTGAAAGGTGAAATTTCAGTGTTTCCTTTTCTTCCATGTAGCTGCTCATCTGTCACTGGAAAAGAAGGAAATTTTCTCGCAAATATTTGATGGTTCGTGTTTCCATTTCAAAGTGAGATTTGGAAGAATCAATGCCAGAAACCGTTTCCGAAGAGAGAGGGATCTGTACCCTTCCTCCATTCTGTGGATGGGAATAGGCAGAACATCTTCTACCCGTATTTTTTATTTATTGTTCAATTTGTTAGGAAGCGGGAGGCAACAAAGACAGCATCCAGTTCTTTTGCCTGGCAAGAAATAAAGGCTGGCCTTGTTTGCACAGTGCTGATCATCTACAAGGAGCTCCGCTGGTCAACCTGTGCCTGAGGTCAGCCTTAAAGAGGGATCTACTCACCATGCAAGTACCTCTCGCTCTTGTTTTCTTATTTGTATCTGTATCACTGCCCTTTGAGATGATACTTCTCAGATACCGGCTCTGCAGACACTGACTTTTGTGTAGGTGTAAGTGGACGCTCCCCCAAACAGCTCTTTTAAACCAGTGGGCATTTTGTGAAGTGCCACAAGCTTGGTTTCTAACCACCCAGAAAATCAGGAGGGAGATTCCAAGATTTGTTTCTCTGCAACACTTCAGCTTATCTATCCCTTGTCCCTTTTCCAGAAAGTCACTTCTGCCCTTCTTAAGTCTTGAATTCTTCCCCTCAGTGTGACTGCAAAGCCTGCAAACATTTCTTGTAGGGGTCTGAGTGCCTGCAGATAGACATCTTTCAGCTCAGACAAATGCTGTCTGCCTACAAGAGGTCTTTGAAATGCTTTTAAAAAGCAATATCCATTTCCTTCAAAAAGACTTATCTGTCCCATTTATGATGTATTTTCACTTCCGTAAAACTTGCTTAAGCAATAATCAGCCTTTTAAAAATTCTACTCTCTGCTCACTTCTAAACCACTTGAATATTTTCCTCTGTCCAGGATCTGAGTAGCTCTCTCCTGTGCTTGCTTTCATTTTTTAAAGTAACTGAGAGGTTTGCATGAACAATGAGCTCATGGAAGTGATGAGTAAACAGAACTGTTTGGCCAAAAATTCTATCTTCCGATGAACTGAGAGTATTACAGATTATCTACTGGGCTATGTGGCTGTAATTCCGAGAAATACATGATTTCTCTGACTTTATTACTGCATCTTGTGTGGGTGAGTTGGTCCTACTCCCTCGCATTTTACAGGTATTGCTGTTATCCTCATGTTGACTAACATTTAGTTCTGCCAATACAGTGCTTCAGCTCCCTCCTAGAGTGTATTTGATGGCTTCGCTGTCTTAAGTAGTGGCTGGAATAAGAATTGCAACTTTCTGGTTCAGAACTTCCACAATAACCCTGTCTGGACCATTTTGTTCCCATTTGAGAAGTACTCGTACACATCTCTGACCTGCTGTTACAGATAAAAGGAGAATATGGGCCCATTCTGGTGGTTGTTCTCTAAAAGATTTTCTTTAATAGCCAGTCTGAGATTGCCAAGACTAAGTCACGCTGACAGGGTGTCATCCCATGAATTCTAAGGAGAATGCATTACTCTGACAAGGGTTTTCCATTTACTCCCTTGCCTGTTACCAATCTGAGCCTTCTTG
This sequence comes from Trogon surrucura, assembly GCA_020746105.1. Lineage (NCBI taxonomy): Eukaryota > Metazoa > Chordata > Aves > Trogoniformes > Trogonidae > Trogon > Trogon surrucura. The sequence continues at coordinate 109,552,018 of CM036618.1, forward strand.
TCAACCGGACCTCTGTTTTTCCTTTCACAAGCAGTGGAGACAATGACTTGCTGCTTATCTCATGTTGAGATTTACTAATTCAAAGTGCTGTAGGGTCTTAGCTGGAAAATGAAGAGGATTTACAGAGGAGGGAAGGCTTATGTCGCTATTCCTCACGTGTATCTTTTAGTTCCGTAGACATTTATTTCCAGAGAGATCAGTCTTGGTTTATTAACCTGAAGCAGAAATTAAGATATAATTTGTCAAACCTATTAAGAAAACTGCATAATGCACGTGAGACATTAGATTTACTCAGTGGCACTGATTCTGCGTACAGTGAGCACCTAAGCACGGCACAAGAGTGGTTTTAACCTGGTGCAGCTGTTCTGCGACTCCGGTCAGCAGCCGCAGCTGCTTAAAAAGGTTGTGAGCAGTGTTGTGGGTCCCCTGCCTCCAAATCCAAACAGCTTCTCTAGGGGACATTTTATTAGTGTTCGGATTCTGCCTCATCTTTCAAGCGGGTCCTACAGAGCTCCCTCTGAATTGCAGTGTCTGATGGATCTATGAAGGCTGTGAACCAATACCGTGACTCTATTTGCAATTTGATAGCAGTGTGATAACTTCCTCCAAGTGAACTGCGTAGGGAGGATGTGAATAAAGCAATCCAAAATGCTGAATTAGCATGAACAGGTGGTTGAGTCGCCATCCCTGGAGATGTTTAAGAGACAGGCAGATGTTGTGCTGAGGGACATGGTTTAGTGGTGTTGATGGGACTGGGACAAAGGTTAGACTTAAGGTGTCTTCCAACCAAAACTGTTCTGTGATTCTGTGATTCTGTGAAGGAAGATGGATGGTTCCAGCTTTCACCTTGAGTGGCTGCTGTATCAGGAGCCCACCATGGCTCAGTCATGCGTGGAGTCATCACCACTGCTTTCAGCAGCCTGTGTGTACCAGACACTGCCTTCTTAGAATCACAGAATCATAGAACAGTTTCGGCTGGAAGAGACATTTGAGATCATTGAGTCAAACCTTTTCTAGCCCTATCAACACCACAAAACCATGCTCTTCAAGGCAACATCTGCCATTCTCTTGATTGTGATAGAAAAATCCTAGTATCACTAAATTGCCCAGGACTGTGAGTCCTGTCACTCAACATGCAGTTCCGTGGGCCTGAATATACCTACGAGGTAGGGTGGGGCTAACGTTTCATAAAAAGTCACATCTCTGCAATCTTAGCCAGAATCAGAGCCTTTGTGTCCTTCCTTGACAGTAGGAGAATCACTTTTCCTTCTACAGTGCCTTGTGAGATTACTGGTAACAATAGATGGTCTTACTCCTTTCTTTTGATACATCGTGACCAAACTGTGGAAAAACTGGACTGAACATGACTACAGAGAGAGAAAAAAAAGATTTATCACATAGTCCTTTACATAGTGTTGTACCAATGCACAAGCAAAGTATAACTCCTAACACTATTGGCAGTGAAAAAAGGACTTTATATAGTTACAATGAAAATGGCATTGAATTAACACGTTATTTTGTTGAAGGCCATCATAAAATCCAGGGCTTGCAGACGAGAGGCAAAATCAATTCATCCTTATTATAACTGCAAGGCTATGATCTTGTTTGCTTAGATGCTGTGGTGATAGACTCGAAATTGGCTCTTGGTAAATACAACATACTTTTTGCATAATTTTGGTTTAGCTCTTCCAGGAATTTTTAATCTCCGGGTAAAATTGCCTGCTAAAGCAATGTTGAAATTGGCCTTGGTTGTGTGGCTTTTTTGAAGCTTTGCCTGATCATTTTGTAATAGATCACGGTAAATTTGTTTCGTGATCCTATTAAGAAAGAACTGAGGAGACTGAGCATTCATCATTATAAAAATTGCCAGTTTGTCTGAAGGTTCGTTCACAAGTGCAAATATGCCTTCTTAATCTCCTGTTTCTTTTACCCCTGCCGGTACCGTTACTCAAATTTGGTGCTAAGTGCCGATGTGCAATTTAGCGAGTGTAGAAAACGAAAGCCTTGAATCAATCGGGTGTCATTAAATAGTCACTTCTGATCTCCTGACACCCCTGCTAGAGGTGAAGGCTTCACTCTGTCGTGTCTCTAGAGGCAAAAACAATCTGACTTTTCACCATGTCCGTTCATTCCCGTCCATGTCCTTCTGGCCCCCACTGTAGCTGTATCAATGCATTTATTTGAGGGACAAATCAGTGAAGTGCGTAGGGCTTAAAAATTAATCCTCAAACTACTTTAACACACTGCGCTGTTCCTTGCGTATGATCCAGTTCAGGCTACAGCCCTGGGCACTTTTGTGTCAGTGCAAAGTAACGAAGGTAAACGAGGAGAATGAGGACAACACAAAGGGAAGGGATGAGGGGTCCTGGAGGAAAAATGGACAAAATTTTGGCTGACCCGAATGCAGCAGAGGATTGCGTGCTGGCTTTCTGCTGGGGAGACTAGATCCTGTGAACAAGTCGGTGATCTGGTTTAAAACAGGCCATTGCTGCAGGAGCACGTGCGCTCCGCTTCATTTTGATTGAAGAGAAGAGCTGCTTAGCCCTGAAACGTGTTCTCAGCTACTAAAATTGTTGGTAGGAAGGAGGGGAGGAATGTTGGTAAACAGTTTAATCAAAATGACAGAGGAAAGAAAAATTAAAAATGATGACCCACTGCAGATTCACAAGATACAGAAATCAAGGAGCCTCGAATCTCTTTAGTATCCGCTGAGAGATTAATCTATTAGATCCATGTTCAGACCTCTACTCCATTCAGGACAGCAGTTTGGATTCCCTCCATCCTGAAACAGTTGAATTAACCTAAAGTAATTGTGTATTGATTGATATGGAAAGCAGATGTAAAGCTGCCCCAGCAGCTGGGCTCTGAGGTGCCCCTGGGCCTTCCCAGCCCTGCTCTGAGCCAGGGAAAGTTGGGGCTGCAGCCCATCCTCACACCACGTCCTAGAGCCCTCACTAGCAGGGTATAAATTATGTAGAGAGATCATACTTACTGAGGCATTGTTTCTTGATCCCCGTTCGGTCCCCATGTGTTGGCTGATCTAGTAGAGAGGCGTCCCTGCCCATGACAGGGAGGTTGGATTAAAATGATCTCTAAGGTCCCTTCCAGCCTAGGCCATTCGATGAGTCTATGATGATTCTCATGGTATGCCCATTATTTGATGCCAGACAGATATTTATTTTTTGCCTTTGCCCATCCTTCTTTTTTTTTCTTGCCTTGCCAAACTATGAAAATACAGGTTGAACAGATTTAAATTACATCGCTCTTAAATCGACTCAGTGCAAGTTCTAGTCACAGATTCTATAATGTCACAAAGCTATTATATTGACCCAGCAGTTTAACATCTGATTGAGGCATTTTATTTTATCCAATATCATATGTATGATAAAGCACTACATAGAGCCACATAAAGCAATAGAGACCATATTAAGTAAGTTAAGCACTTTGAGGCACTGCACAAAGGCAATGTTTCTACACAGGATTCCCCAGAAACTTCTTGTTACCTAACACTGTTGTATCAAAGATCTGGGAAAATTGTAAAATAATTGCAAAATTTGCAAATGAGAGGAAGAGTAAGGTCAATAGCAAACATAATGCTCCTGGAGCATGAACTAGAATCAAGTAGCAGCGAGGTGAGCTCTGGGTATTGTAACACACCCAGGCATAAAGTCTGCTGAAGGAACGGGGCCACATCTCATCATCCCATGTAGGATGAGGATGCGGTGTTTTGCAAAGCCACAGCATTGAGAAGGAGATTTTACCTCTGGGATCTTACCCTTCAGAGCATTTCTGGTTTTCAGTATTGATGAGTGCTCAGCACAGCTAAGCCCCAGAGCATTTGTAGAGACCTCAGCGTGGACTGAGTCATCTGACTTTTCAGTCCTTGACTGTGAACGCTGTGTTTGACTTCTTTACTCCAGCAAGGTCACTGTGATGAGGCCAATGAGAGCCGGGCATGTTGCTGACACTGCTTCTGTGAACACAATGTGCATATTTATTTTGCTCATTTAACATGCAATAAATAATTTAAATAAATTAAAATGCTAACACCTTAATAGCAAATCAATGAATCACTTAATGACAATAGATTCTCCTGTACCTTTTGTGTCTGCATTAATGCTGCATTAGATCAAATTACTTTTATTATGATGGATATGAGCTGAACTCATTTAGCAACAGGACAACCAGCAATTTCTTACCGTGAGAGTCTCAGTCTTTCTGTCAGGGACCTCGATTCAGGGAAACATGACAGTTCAAGGTAGCATTTGAGTTTCTGTACTTTAGGCTTCTGTGGAAGTATCTTTTAGAAAGAGAACTGCGGTTGAGTATGTGCCCAGTGTGCAGAGAGCTTCGCAAAACCAATAAAAACAAATTGCTGAAGTCTCGCACCAATTCTTGTTGTTTTTTGAGTATTTTTGCTATCTGACAAAAAGTATAAGTTTTGTTTCTCCCCCTGCCCCTCCCTCCTTATCACAAAATTAAATATTCGGTCCCTTCCAGCCTAGGCCATTCTATGATTCTATGAATTACAGAATTGCTAACGAGAATAAAAAAAAACCCAACTTGAACAGCGGATTTTACTTGCAAACTGGCCCTCTTCACAGGAAAATTAAACAATTCATGTGCAAAACTGCCCTGATCTTTGACTTAAGTGGAGATATCCCTATTTTAAGACTCTGGGTCAGCCCTATGGGATTGATACCCCACCCTAAGGAAACCAGAGCCACCACAACTTTTGTTGTTTGTCATAATTCTGAACAAAATTCCCAGGAAATTTTCCCGTCAGAAAAGACACTTTAGCTTGGCTAGACTTTTTCCAGCCCATCTCATTTTTCTGTTACAAAGATTATGGTAGCGTTATACATTTTATTAGGAGTCATCTTTTGTTTATTATGTACTGCATTCCCATTTGCTTGAGATACAGTGTTCGTCCAATAGGTTTGAACCAGGGACAACAGGACTGAAGAGCCAGGCTTTTACGTTAGCTACAGATCTCATTCTGTCATGGAGAAGTAGCAGATTTTTCAGGTTCCTCTGACCAGTTTCTAGAGAGGCATAATCATGTGCAGTAGACCCCGTATCCTACATCTGAGACTGATGTTTAGGGCCTGTTATACATGGATGGGTTTAGACATCCTGGAGCTTGCTGTGCCTGTACTTGGCGTGGGTTTAGTGTGGCAGTGTGACAATTCTGATGTGTCCCATGGACAAGGCACCCTCAGAAAGAGTAGGCTATTGCCTCCTGTACCACTGCGTAAGAGCACAGGCGTGCACAGTTATTGTGGAATGGCTGATGCGTTGTAAATCCACACACTAGTTTATCTATGCCATAATACATCTGTCCAGCCAGACCCTTAAATTTATTAAGTGAATTTTGGGCAAGAGCTGCTAGAGTATGTATAAGGATGTTTGGCTGTGTTAAAAAACCCTGCATGAAATTCAGAGCATAGTACCTAACCTAAATTTATGACGGTGGGACTTTGATGTAACTTTTTACTTGCATCTGAATCCTTCCAGACAGGTGAATTTCTGCTGTGAGACAGGCTGATATTTACTGAACTTGCTCTTCATTTGTCTCTGGCACATTGCAAGCCATTGAAAAGACATCCTTTTTGCATTTCTGAGCACAGGAGCGAGTGCTGCAGCTTCATGCATTATTGAAGAGTGTGGCCTCGGCTCATACAATATAGCAGGGATCCAAATGCTCGGCAGATACGAGCTCTCTATATGCACACAGGCGGGTCAAAAATGAGGTTCCAGAGAGGGAGAAGAGTGAAAGGACTGAAAGCAAATGCAGGAGGTAAATAAAAACTTGTGCTTATGCAAAAATGAACAAATCATTTTTCCTGGGGAGGCAGCAGATGAAAATACTGGGCTTTAGAAGTCCAGATGACCTCTAAGACCTTTTTTTGTGATAATCTTAGCTGGCCAAGCACTCTGTCTCTCTCAATGTCTTCTCTGGAAGCTATTTTGCTCTGTGTATGGCTATTGAATATTCTTTGAAGCAGAACCTCAGTAACCCATTTCCTGGTTGAATGCTCTCACCTGAAGGTCATATCTAGTCATCCATTCCCTTCACCTGGCCTGTATCATAATGAAGAAAAGCCTGCAAAGTTATTTAATAGCCAAAGGAAATGCTTTAGCGTGAGATAATTGAAGTGGTTGGTCCCTTTAGGTGATCAGGAAAACACTAAGGGGTCACTTTGTGAGACTTCACGCCCTGTTTTTCTCCTTGTGGCAGTAGCTACGGATGTTAATCCCACAGAGCGAGGTAGGAAAAGGACCTGTATGTGCAAATTAACAAATCCCAGTTTGGAGCACAGATTTCTATCAAGGGGAGCAGGCGTAATGAAGTACTGAAACAAAGCATTAACAGCAAGTCCTCTCCCTGCCAACACCTTCAGGTCAAGTCGGACGCCTTTTCTGGAAGATCTATTTTAAACAGAGGAGTTGGGGCTTAATAAAAGGCAGCTGGGTGAAATGTAAGGACCATTGCTATGAAAGAGCTCAGATTAAATCTAAGGCTGTGTCAATGAATTTATGACAAGGCTCACTTCCAGGTGATGGCAGGAGTTATTTCATGTCAGTCAAGTGTGTGCATTTGAGATTTTCAAGTCTTCTATTTTCCTGAGCAGGACAGCCTGAAGATTTTCAAAATTTTTTTTTCCCATTAAAAGCAAACAAGCCCACCACGAGAACTAGCTCTGGTCTACCTCAGTGGCTAGGTCAAGTTCTTCCCTCTCGAAGATCCTCCAGCTGCAATTTTACCTCACGAGCTTCCCCCTTCCTGTGCTTCAGCTTTAGCACCTGTACAGCCACATCCTTTTACAGCCACATCCTTTACTGTCCACTCATTTGCTCGTGTATAACGTTCGCCGGGTTTGTGGTAACACAGAGGTCATTGTAAATTCTCTTCATACCTCTGTCTGTTTGGATTTGCATGTGTTAATTTGGCCTAGAAAAATACTGTCTACTTGCATGCTGTGGTATACCTATAAAATATTCATACTAAGACTGGCAAGTCAGTGTAGCCAAGACCTAAGTTAGACCAGTAATACAATTTTAAGACTCTGGTAAATATACCAGTGGCTTTTGTTATCTGTTTTGTTTTCTCAGGTGTTAGTTCTACACACATATAAGATGAGTAAGCCAGACTTTTGTTTAAGAGATGCTAAATTATTTCCATAAATCTTATATTGTTGGCTGTTTAAATTATTATGAGCCAAGGCCCCTGGCACTAAAGGCACTACAATGAAACGTGTTCATATTTTCTGTGTTTATGAATTTAAATTATGGCAGGGTACTTTCTTTCTCTTCTGTCTCATACTTTTTCTCCTCAGAGCACTCCACTGTGAATATTCACAGATGGGCTAATAATAATCGCAAGGGTTGCCCATTTGTCACCTTGTCATGAGTTGCCAGAGATTCTTTATTTATGCTATTAAACCCACACAAATAAAAAATGCCTTTTAGCTGTTTGATGGTCCCCCATAAAGGCCTACCTAGTTTCCAGAGAGGAATTGAAAAAATCAAGTTTTTCATCCTTAAAAAGAATAAAGAATGAACAAGAAACCTTCCTGCTTAATTGTAACTGATCTAGGTGTGCTTTCTCCAGTCCCGCCAACATGTTCCACTTACGCAATGTGTTTCCTTTCTTTTATCCAAAGGCAGGATGTGAGGGAAGTTCAGATCATAACGAAGCAGTGAAGAACGAGTAGCATAATGTGCTAGCAGTTTGACCATAGCTTTATCTACATCACTCGTGTGTTACAGAATTTTCTCGTTCTGAGCTTTTTTTGCAGCCAAACTTTTTACTACTTTTGCCAACTGCGCGGCTTTGCTTTTCTTTCTCACGCGTTACCAGCAAATCATCTCCCACCTTCACCATTGAAACAAGCACTTGCACGTCGTAATATCGCAGCTGTTTCCTAGTATAAGGGAACAGCATACCCAGCCACTGTAAGACAAGATCTAATGATGCCTATGAAATCACATATAAAACTTGAGAACGTAGCCCCAGGCAATTCTCCCAAGCAGGACTTACCTGGTAGCCTGCACTTCGCATCTTGGTTTTGTCAAAAATATCCTGAGAGTTCTTCCACTGAATAGAAGTTATGAAATCTTTGCTCTTGTACCTCTGGTGTTAGTATGTGTAGCAGAAGCCTCATAGCCCTGGGCTGAGCCAGGGTACTAGCCCAGCAAGTGTCTTCAAAAGTACTCGTGCAGCAGTACCCTGGCCCCTTGCTGCCCACACACATCTTCTGTGATTTTGTTCGGAGCACAGAGAAAGCTTTTGGGGCAGGGAATGTATTTGTGTGCCGATGGTGCATAGAAAAAATGGAGCTGATCTCGGCTGGAGGTGATAGGTCAGGTCACAACAGAAATAGGAAATGCTTGTAGTAGCGACCAATGTAATTCTCCTCCCCCATGGCTGGACTTCATATAAAGCTTCAAAGTTTTTCCACAGCATCGTCTTCTAGGATCCTAATAAATTATGTACACTTGCTGGTGTTGGCTATCTGATGCTTTCCTTCCTGATGCTCTCTCTTACAAAATTACTTCCTCTGGGAGCTTCTAGTAATGGAAGAAATGGCCAAGATGAAGTGGGAGCTACCTAATTGGTAGATGTAGGCTACCTAAGCATTAAGTAAAGTAATCCTACTGTATACTGTTTTTCTCAGATCTTGTTTCTGTTGTCTAAACTTGCTGCTCTGTCTCCAGCTGGAAAACAGAGCTTAGCTTAATGAAAATGCACTTTTCCCATGTTTTACAATTGATCACTCATTGTAATAAACATATACAGTGTATTTTCAGAGTTCTGCCCCTGTTACAATCTGCTGTTAGCATTCACATGAGTGTGGCCATTTCACTTTGGGTTTTCTGTGTGCAAGTGATAAAAGCCATTAATATTTCCCTGGCGTAGCTGTTGGACTCTTTCATAATTTGCCTGTCCCTTATTGACATTGACTGATTTGAAGTCCAGGAGAGGTGGTACTTCAGCTTCTGCAAGAGAGATAATATTACTTACTCGGAACAGTGGAGAATTTTGCCTAAATATAATGCTGCCAAAGGGGAGTGAGTTCTTTGGAGTTGAGACTCCACATAATTATAAAATCTGATCACCAGTTAGCAATATCAACAAGCTGATGTTGTAAAAGAAGTCGAAAGACAGGTCAGCACTCCATCTTGTATATGAAAGAACAAGCAGGTAAATGTGGAGCATAGTCTTGTAGGCTTGATCCTGAATGGTTTCACACTGCTGAAAAGCACCGCAGCTAACGAGAAGCTGTACTGGGTGTGCCGAATTCTGCACCCATAACCCGGGAGGCTGTGGCTTGTACTCAAATGATAGACATTGGTGTAGAACAGACAGACCTAAAAACTGAGGTGGCTGATCCTTTGAGGATCAAAAAGTTCTGCTTTCTCTTATAGCCATTAGTTACAGTCGTTCTGTTGCACACGGTAAGTTCAGTCATAACAGACAAACTGCTGGTGAGTGCTGTGGTGGTTGTCCTTGCTTTATATTTGCTTTTGATGTTCAGGATAATCTTAAGTATGTTTTAAATGTCAGAAGAAGTGGTACCATGAAACGCCAAGACAGTTAATCCCTAGCTTAACTGTTTTATTAATTTAAAATGCTTTCATCCTATTATAATAATCCTTTTCTTCACCTCATCCTGCTTTTCGGTCCATCAGGAACCACCTTTGCTTAGCAATGATTATTTTCATATACTTGGAATTTCATGTCTCGCCGTTTCTTGTGAGCTGCCCCATGTGGGCAGAGGACTGAGCGTGTGTGCACATGTGAGCTGCTCTAGCTCGTGTGAACATGAATAACTCCAAGTTAGCCTTCTAGCAAAGATTGCAGCAGTTTCAGTTTGTACTAGCGAATACAGGGCTACACGTAAGGCTTCCCTAAACCTCAGCTGGGCTAAGGAATCACTAAAGAGTTACTAAATACACTGCAGGATTTACCACCCAGCTAAGTATTAGTGTAACGTGTTGTACTGCTTTTTGGCTTGCTGTTCTTCTCCAGCTTCCTTCTTCATACTTTCTTGTCTGTCTTTTCAAGAAACCTGGGATTTTATTCTTCCTTGCTGCTCCCAAGATGCTGCTTATATATCCCCCTGCAAGAGGCCTGGACAAAAGCTGCAATGAGTTTTATATTTCTATGGAGCCTTGTTTATGAAAGCTTATGCTGTAAAGGTGCATAGTCTCTACTGACAATCGCTGCCTGCTAGGGATATGATTAGTTTCTGTTGTGTAAGCAAGGTTGAGCACAGCTGAGGTTTGCTTTATTAGCAATAAACCAATATTTCTGTGGTTTTGGTATTATATAGTCTGTGATATTAGACGTTATATCAGCTTTTGAGCCTGAAGTTCAAAGGTTTGAGTGAAAAAGATTTTTTGTTTGCTGAGAAAAAACTTGTCACTATTCTAGATTTAACGGTAAATAACGCTTTTTAGCTTTGGATTGGCGCTGACGAAGGGTGATGCATTAAGGCCATCAAAATGTTGCAATTGTGGGCTGAACGGGGAATGTAGGGATTGCAGCGGTGTGTAAGGATGGGGGGATCATGCTTTGGAAGCCAGAGAGAGGAAAGAGTGGTCTCAACCGTGTTGCAAGCCCCTACAGGTGGCAGGTCCCAGGCCCCCAGGGAGAATGGATTGACTGGAAGTAAAACAGTGCAAGGAAAGAGAATTGCATCTTCCAAAATCTATGTCTTTACAGACTTAACAGTGATGTTTGGCAGAGGCACAGTCCAGTGTGAGCCTGATGATACAGCCAAGAAGTAGATGACATTGCGCCCAACCCATTGGGTATTGTTCGTCGTGGTTCTTGTTGTGTGTTCAGAGATATTCGCAAGGGGGAATAGCTTTCTGGTGTATCGTTGCGTTTTAGGTACGCTTCAGTGGGATTGAGACAGAATTTCTCGACTTGTTCTACAGCAGTGTGTTTATGGCATAAGTCGTGAAGAAATGCCTGTGAGACACTATTATACTTACCTTCCGGATGATGGATTGGTTATTCCAGCCACAAGGCCCATTGAAGGGAGATCAGAAGATAATTGACTGTCAGGCTTTTGAGCAATGTTAAGGTCAATTGCAGCAGAGGTCAGTTTATTTGAACAATGGACCCGTTTACAAAGGGTTACAGATAATAATAATTTTTTGCTTTAATGGAAGTTCTCAGCATTGTCAAGGGAAAATTAACTTTTAAATGTTAAGCTTAAGTATCTTTTTGAAATTTGAAGGCTCTTGGACAAAGAACCCAGCTTTTTTTTTTTTATTGCAATGAATGTAAAAGATTTGATAAAAAATATTCTCTGGAAAATGCCAAAAGTCAATGCATTGATTGCATGCAAAAAATAATTGATTTTTACCTCCATTCAGTCAGCTGAATTGCTAGTGTGTGCATGTATATTATGTACATATGTGTATGTTTCTTATAATTTCTCAAGGCTTGAGAGAATAACTGGGTGGGAGTGCATAGAAACATGATTGAGGGGATGAGCATGACAGCGTTGATAGTGAGGGAAAGAAAAAAAATCTTACTGTGCTAGTGAGTAGAAGATAAATTAAACTACCCAACCTATATAGCCATTCAAACTGAGGCTCAGGAAACTGCTGGTTAGGCTGTGGAACAGACTGGAAAACCTGTGCTCAAAATAAAACCTTTTTTTTTTCCACGGGGCTCACTGTAGCTTTAAGAAACAAAAAAAATAAGAAAAGAAAAAAGGAAAAAAAAAAAGGAAGAGGTAATTCCTTAACTGATTTTTGCCCATTTCATGTACATGTAGTTAGTGGGAAAGCTCTAAGACTGCTGAGAACCAAACTGTTGGCTATTGCATATATTAGATCACGTACATATTACCTTTCTGTTTTCAAATCAAGTTTAGTCTCAGTGAGATTTCTGGTAAAAATCAGCAAAATTTCTAGGTCGATCCATTTGTTGCCTTCACAGAGAGTGTTCTTCCCACCACTTCAAGTCACCAGAAAAAGCTCACAGCCCTGCTTCCAGCAAATGTTGGAAAACGTAGATTTTGGCATCTACACTTGCTGAGCAGCCCTACTTCTCTTGCTTGTGGGAGCCGTTGAAAGGGAGAGGACACACACACGCAGAGAAATTAGTCTTCATTTTTAATATCTCTTTATTTCTTGTGTGTATGTAGAATGACACAGTGAAGCAGCATTGGTGGGAGTTCCCATGTCTCTCAGCCCTCTTGTTCTGCCAGACTCTTTCTGCTTCACCAGTAGTTAGTACGTTTTGTCAGGGAGCTCCGCTCACCTAACTTGGTTTTCAGGGAGAGCTGCCACAAGGACACTCCTTGGCTGCTTGCAAGCACCGTTAGGTCAATTCTAAGGACATCAATTTCTTTTGTTACGGTGGCAATAGCCTTGAGTAGCTCTTTTGAGGCATTGGGGTGTGTTGAGCCTGTGTGCCACCATATCTCATGCAGCCAAAACTGGACCTATATGAAAGGGAAATAGACGCTGAATGAGTCTGAGGAAAACTGGCAGGTTTGTTGGAAAAAACAAACCAACAGGGTCTTGTTCCAATTGTGAACAGGGTTGGAAGGTCATCAGAGGTTTGAACAGCTTTCAGGGGAGTGGCTGTGGGACTGTGTCAGGAAGTAAACGGTTCCTTCAAGCAGGTCTGTGTGATATTTTTCAGGCAGAGGAGAGCGCATGTGCTGCTGTTCTTAATCTGTCAGTGGTTTCTTTACCACAGGAAAGTGATACTCACGTGGAGCACCTGGTGTGCGTTGCTGAAAGGGGGTGAGGTGGGTGTTAATCTCTTCTTTACGATTCTATGGTTCTATGATTCTGTGTTTCTATATTCACCTGGTTTGGCAGTGGTAGCTAAGGCTCTGTCATTACTTTCTCACCTGACTTAGGGTGTGCAAAGCAAGGTCAGCTTGCAGAGCAAGTTCACACCTGCCTGCAAACCACCAGAAGACCAGATCCTTGAATGAATCTTGCCAGTTTAAGAGAGATACAGAGACCTCCCAGGCTCCTAGCTGTTTTCCACTGCCGAAGTGGTTTGAAGAGGTGGTAAAACGTGCAAATCCCTTTCTTCTAAGTAATCACTACACTGTGGGGAATTAGGAGACTGAATTAGTTCTCTAATCTCCCTGAGCAAAGGGAACAAAACATATACCTTTGATTTTCACATCAGTTTTCATTCTTTTTCTCTACTGCACACTACAGGTGGTGCATTTCAGTTTTATTGCTTTTCCTTCTTTGTGATATTTGTGCAAGCTAGAACAAGTTTAGGAAGGTAAACAGTGCCTCCATGTAGTTGTTTTGCTTTCTGGTTCTCCTGTGCTAACACACCCCTGAAATGTTTGTGTCGCGAGTTCCTTGAAGGAGAGCTTGCTCCTTGGCTCCCAGTCCAAACAAGCGAGATCTTAAGAAACCCAGAGATTTCCAGAAGAGCTTAGCTGCATAAATGTAATTGCAAGACTGGAGCAAATGTTCAAGGGCTACCTTTATGCCATCTTTGTATTAGGGATCCCGTATAACTGGTTGTGGAAATCATGCGAGGAGCTGGCTGTGACTCTTTCTACATGGTTGCCACCTGAATAATGGCAATGAGGAGGGGAATATGCCAACAGATGTAAAGCATACAAGGACGACCTCTGTATTAGTCATGTGCTGAAACAAAAATACTGTGCTATGCAAGCTACCAGGCTGCTTCAGGTGAATCTCTGTGGGATATACAAAGCCAATTCTGTTTAGATTCCTCAGAAAATCCAAACCACATCTGGAAGTCAAAGCTCATGTATGAGCCCAGATCTATGCAAGATTCCTGGCTAATCTGCAACCAGGGTGCATTGGAGTCCATGCAGTGTCTCTGTTTTCATGTGCAGTGAGAGGTGATCTAGAGAAGGAGGAGGAAGAAACAGCAAGAAAATGCTGCAATGCAAATGATGCTGTGAGTTTGGTTAGAAGCAATATCAGCAACTTGTATATCGCTATATGTGCTTCAGTTCATCCGTCTCTACTTAATAGCTTTTGGCTTGTGTCTGTTGATAGACTTATAAAATACTTCTTATCTGATGATAGTAAATACCTGATCATTCTCTGTATGCTCAGGTGTTCTCAAATTTTTGGTTACATTCTAGGTTATATTCTTTGATTGTATTCTAGGTTTCTAAATGAAGACATTTTAGAAATAGGCGCATTAAGTAGCATGAGAAAAAAATGTAAGATTTTAGCATATTCTCTGTAGTGTTTGCAAGTTTAAATGGTGGCACAAAGTACATGCCAAAAGTGAAACAAGGCTTAGATGGTTACACGATTTGTAGGTCTCCACAGGCAGAAACAGAAGTGAAAGACAGAACTTGGAATAAGGCAAGCCCAGGAGTCTTGTTCCCAAGTCCTCAAAAAGGTTTGTCTAGGAAGGGATGAGTTTATCTTGCCCATGTTGTTGGTACACTTTGTAAGATACAGTAAATTTCTTGTTTTGTTGTTTTTCTTTGCTTTACTATGTCTTTCAGTTTGGTAAACTTTATTCACACCCTTAGGAGTAGCGGATATCTTCTGTACAGAGATGAGCAAATGGTTGGAGCAGTGGCTTCTTGGTTGCAAGACAATAAAACATGATGATACTCATTTGCAGCGTTGTACAAATACACAAGTCTGTTCATCACATTGCCCAATGCTAATGCATTTATGTGACTACAAATTCCATTACTTTATGCAACTGAAAAGACAGAGGACTTTGCCAGATAAGGGAGAAATCCCAGAGCACTCTTACTAAGAACCTGATGTCAGTCCCAAAAGGGATGGTATATCTTGTTTTAAACGTTCAACAGATCAAAACTGAACGAAGGGAAAAATAACAAACTCAAGATGGCTTAAGTTCTGCTGCAGGGTGTAGGCAGATTGCCAGAGACAGTGAGAGGAATACTTGCCTGCTAAGCAAACCTCATCTCTGAAACAGGCGTAGCTTCAAAAAATAATATGAAACTCAGTCTATTCTTCTACTCACTGAAGAATAAGAAGTCTTATATGTTGCAGGAGGTTGGTCTAGAGACAGTTTTATTGGAGATTAGCTTTCAAAATATTGCCATAAATTATTTTGTAAGACACTCAAGTAGGGCCTGGGAATTTCTTCAGTAGTAATCATCTAAATTTAGTAATCATTATTAAAATCAGATTTGCCAGTCTCACGGTGTTGTCGTGCCAGATATCTAGCTGTGGTCAGTGTTTAGAGAAGAGGCTTTCCCAGAAGCCTTCTGCTCCAGAGGCTGGTCAGGTCCTGGCCATGACTCAAGGTGACTCCTACTGACAGTGGGTGTGGGGGAGGCAGCCCTTTTGCCTACCCGGAAGATCTCACGTAGAGTAATACTGAGCAGGATCGGTGAGTGAGCGACACCGAGAAAGGAGGGCTGAAGCAGAGGTAAGGAGCTCTGGAAAAGCACATTTAGGGATCTCTGAGCAGACAGTTTGCTGTAAGCAAAAGCTGATGCCTCCCAATATGATTGCAAGTGTGCGGCTCTCACTATGCCAGCTACTGAGTTCCCCACCTTGAGTTTTCCCAATCTCTGCTGAGCACAAGGTGGGACAGGAGAACGTGCAGGCTGGTATGTATTTTGCAAGTCCTCCACATGACAGGGACAGGTAGCATGGAGGGAAAAGGTGAAAGAGGGAACCAAGTTATTAGGGTAGTCTAGAACTGAGAGGAAATAGAATTATAATTTTGATGATATAAGAAAAAAATAGGAATCATGTACTTTTTTTGTTCTTTTTCTGTTTCTCAGCTAGAACACAGACACAACTCTGGGGAGCCAGAGTTGTCAAAGCCCTCCTGAAAATGCCCCTGGGTGCCCACTGCATCACTAGGTAGTTAGTGACACCCAGTGACACTTTGGCACCTCTGCCTTGCTGCAGATGACATACAGTAATTTTTGGAAATAACTGTTCTTTGTGAATGAGGATAAAGACTAGGAGAGTGGTTTGAATTTGTATATTTATTTTCCTGGTTGGTAGAGAGAAACCTTGAAAGAGACTCAAAAGTGAAGTACAATAATCAAGCAGCTCATTGATCTGAAGTTTATCTGCTCCAACTGTCTCAGCAAATGCTAAAAACAGCTAAAAATGGTCTCCTTTCCTCCTTTCTGTAACAGAGGAAACAGCTTCTGCCAATATCCCTCTAACACCAGCAGCCCTTGGCGCTTTTGTCAAACATGCTCTGTGTTTGAACAGATCAAATGAAACTCATTTGTTGTTATTGTTTAAGACTAAGCTGTACTTATAGAATTACTGTGGCATTATTAGGCCAGTTTCCTAGAACACAAATAGAATGAAAAACAAAAACAAAAAAAAGGAAGAAATTCTGTTTATTTTTTGTTTTAAAGCTCAGTGCTGAGGTTTGAGTCTCTGCTATTCTCAGTACTGAATTACTGCAGTATTGTGTTCTGTAAAGAAGCACCAAGAAGCTACCTTAAAAACATTGTAATTGTTGTGCAAAGATTCTGTGTAGTATAAAAAGCATTCAGAATGTTCTCCAGATGCTTGGAAGGTGTGCTTCTGGTGCCAAACAAGAGTAAATCGTGCCTTTTAGCTTTGAGCTCTGACATGGAATCTGTACAAACATGAGTTGGTCACTTAAACTATCTGCTGCTCCATCTGCAAAATGAAGCTACTGCATCCCTCAAACTACCCAGGGAAGCCAGAAAAGGTATCTGTAGGCAAAATATTTTGGTGCTGATTTGCTGAGATTCATGCAAATTGAATTTTGCTTTTGTGCTTTCACTGATGGAAAGCATGCACTATTACTCACGACAATTCATAGAGCAATTAGAGCAATTCAGGTTGGAAGGGAACATGGGAGGTGTCTAGTCCGGCCTCCTGCTCAAAGCAGGGACAACAATGAATTAAGACCAGGTTGCTCAGGGCTTTGCCCAGTCTGGGCTTGGAAACCTGCACGTCCTCTCTTGGCCCTCGTCCCACTGCTGTGTCATTCTTACGGAGATTATTTTTTTCGCCCACTTATGTCCAGTCAGAACCTTGCCAGCTCCAGTTTATGCCCATGTTTGTTGTTCTCCCACCACACATCTCTGCAATGAGCTTGGCTCCACCTCTCAGTCACTTTTGTGTGGGTACTGGGGGCTGCTGTGCTGGGCATCCCAAACTGGATCCAGTGCTCTAACACGTGCTGAGTAAAGGGGACTAATCACTTCTTGCAGTCTACTCTCTGTGATCATCTTGATACAGCCCAGGATGGTGTTTGCTGTCTTCGCAGCCCTGTGCAAACCTTTCCTGCCGTTGTTTTCAGTGGTGAGTAAACTTACCCCTCTAGCTCCTTTAGATCACGTATACCTGCCAGATCACAACTTTCTTCAGTGAAAAAACCAAAAAGCAAAAAAGTACTGCATTTCTCCCTACTGCCACCATTTCAGGACGAAGTTAACTTCCAAAGAATATTTTTTTTAAAAAAAATGAGACAAGTCTAGAAAAATCAATACATCGACAGAGGAAACTTTGTTTCTCTGATTCTGCCAGAGGATGTAGGCATTAGGTTGTATCCCACTTGGGTTTAAGTTTTTTAGTAGTTCTGTATTGCCTG
This sequence comes from Trogon surrucura, assembly GCA_020746105.1. Classification (NCBI taxonomy): domain Eukaryota; kingdom Metazoa; phylum Chordata; class Aves; order Trogoniformes; family Trogonidae; genus Trogon; species Trogon surrucura. Next base: position 109,569,596 of record CM036618.1, read on the forward strand.
GAGCTCAGCCACTGGTAAGATACTGGTAGAGGTAATGCTTAAACCACACAGAGAATTTTTTTTATTATTATTTTTTCAGTAAAATATATCCTGGATGTTTAGCCAGCACATGGAAGCTTTATAAATTAGCAAAATCTTTGGCTTTTGACCCCACAATCATCATTGGTCTGGAAGGGACCTTAAAGACCATCTAGTTCCATGGGCAGGGACACCTCCCACTAGACCAGGTTGCTCAAAGCCCCACCCAGCCTGGCCTTGAGGGCTTGTGCTGAATTTTGCTTCCACTTCAAACCAACCTTACCGGCAGGTATTGTAGGATGCTTTTCTCTTACTGTGGGACTGGAGCATGCTGAAATCATGAATGCCACAGCATCCTGATGAACTCCCCAAGGGAATGTAATTCACTACCAGTCTTAAAATGCTATTCTTCTCTAGAGAATGACTATTCAAAAAAGGTCCTTATTTAATCAATAGAGTAACTCCCCATGTACATTCAGACACATATAAAATCTGTTAGTGACAACATGATGGCTTTTATTGCTTTTTACTTCTATTAGCATTGCAGAGCCAATTCAGCTTTGAGCGAGCTGGAATTTCCACCTTCCTGTATTATATCCACCAAAAATAATAGCTGGCAGAGCACAGAGGCTCTCGGGCATCTGGGTGCTATCAATAATGGTGCTGCTAACCCAGGTTCTGGTGAGACCCAGCTCACTGAAAGCACTGGAACTGCACAGGTTTTCCTGAAACCATTACTTCAGATAACAGGGTACACTGTACAAGGACTGAATAAACCCAGCCTAACTCTGACCCTAGGCTGTGTTTGCAGGCTAGGAAATGATTGCATTTTTCACTGTCCAGTTGAGTACTGTTGCTGCATTAATCTGAAATCCTGTTATAACACTTTTACACAATGGCATCGTACTCTGCAGTGACTGGACGTGAGATGATACAGATCCCTCCAAGCCAGGGTTACAGTCTGGATTTTGGTTTTGCACACCTTAAAATTCAGGAGAGCTTGACCAAAGGGGTTTAACTTCGTTTCACTTTTAGTGGATGCCCTATAGGAAGCTTCCGCCTCTAAATGGTCTTCATGGAAATGGCAGGTTAGGTCCTGCTGGAGACACAGGATCCAGTGCCCCAGGAAGCAGGGCAGACTGCATTTCAGGATAGGAAACAGAGAGGAAGGAGGAAAAGTTTGACGTTCCCACATGCAGCCCAGGATACAATGGTCAGAAAGCAAAAAAACTACTGACAGATTAAACTTAGAGCCAAGGAAGTGAATTTGCAGCTCAGGCAGCCTGTAGAAGGAGATAATGATGTTAATTCCTGTGAGTAGTGAGCTGGATTTTGATCAACCTTGTGTAAGCAGGTGTACTGCAGAGATAGCGGGCAGCAGAAAAACAGGTTAATTACTATTTTTAGCAATGCAATAAAGGCAGGCTGGACAAGTTAGCACTATTTCCCTGATAAATGTTAGATTGTGGGTGCTCAGGGAGCACAAGCATCTGAGATGGCAACTGCTAATCGAAAACTCTGCATGAGCTGGACAGAGGCAGGTTTCCTTCACAGAAGAACGTACTACTCAGTCCCTCGCTGTGAGAATCAATTTGCTCCTATACCCTGACATCCCTTCAGTGTCCTTCAGGTGCTCCAGACCAAACTTTGCTCTGGTGAGAGGCACCTGGCTGCTAAACACCATGGAAGGCCTCCCCTCGGAGCCAGTGCTGCCTCTGGTACCAACTCCCAGAGCCAAGAAAGCAATTCCCTCTCCGTGGCGTGAGAAGTCCTGGGCCTCCTGTCCTCAGTCATGGGGCAGGAGCAGGGATATGAAAAAAAAAGAGGGCAGGGAGAGAGCCTGTTCCTTGTACTTCTCTTGAGTAGGGGAAGGGAGGGGAAGAAACAAAGCAAAACTGAAGCAAATACACCCAATTCCTGAAGAGAGCTTCTAACAGCCCAGAAGAATGAGTGTAGGACATCCGCGAGCAGGAGGCTGTAATGATGTAGGGGCACTGAGGTGGAGTCAGGTAAGCACTGAGGAGGACCTGGGGGCAAGAAGAGATGCTCTCGGTATTAGAATATCTTACTGGGGCCCTATTGTCATCGAGATGTGAAATAAGTGTGCTAGAGAAAACAGGATCCTGACTACCAACCTGTATTAGAGTTTTTTTGTATGAGGACAGATAGCGAAGTTAGTGGTAAAAATTCTCTCACCATGCTCTGTTCTTTTGCATCTTTTGCATTTTTGGTCACCTCTGTATAATTCAGAAACTTTATGAAATTATTCATACCTTCTCTTTGCAAGTTGCGATGCGTCTGTAAGATTGTGCTGTCTCGGTTTTGGCTGGCATAGTTTTCTTGCTAGTTGCTCGTACAGTGCGATGTTTTGGATTTAGTGTGAGGATAATGTTGATAACACACTGATGTTTCAGTTGTTGCTAAGTAGCGCTTATCTTACGGATTTTTCAGTTTCCCCCGCTCTGCCAGCAAGGGGGTGCACAACAAGCTGGGAGGGAGCGTGGCCAGGAGAGCTGACTCAAACTAGCCAAAGGGTATTCCCTACCATAGAACATCACGCCCAGTATATAAACTGGGAGGAGTTGGCCAGCGAGAGGGGGGCAAATCGCTGCTGGGGCATTGGTCAGTGGCTGGTGAGCAATTGCGTTGTGCACTACTTAACCTTTTCTGGGCTTTTATTTCTTTATCTTTTTGCTGTTTTCATTTTAGTTGCAATTATTGTTTTTTATTATTGTAATATTTTATTTTAGTCATTAAACTGCTCTTACCTCAACCCACAAGTTTTACTTTTTTTCCAATTCTCCTCCCCATCCCACTGGCTGAGGGAGGAGTGAGGAATGTGGTGCTCAGTTGCCGTTTGGGGTTAAACCATGACATGGTGTCGTTCTCAGTTACCCACTCCTGTTTGTCTTTCCAGAATTCAGCAGGGTGTCTGCTGACATAAAGTTATTACGGGAGAAAAGCATGCTCCCTCTTTTTCTTCTTGCCTGAATTTCTTTTAGAAAACAGGACGGAAAGAAGGCAGCTTACCTTCACAAAGTACTTTTTCCTTAGGTAGGATTACAGATACCTGACTCTTAAGATCTATGACACATCGTCTGAGTGGGTTGAATCCAGGGTGACTTTTGTCCTGTGCAAAGATAACTTTCGACAACAGTTTTGAATAACAAGCTACTTAATACAAATACTTACTCTTCTTGTGATTTTATAGATTTTCCCAGAATGTCAAGCTATAGCCCTGGGTAATGTGTAGTCAGTAAATTAATGAATTCTGGAGGGCTGACTGCTAAGGTGATACTGGCTACCATTTATTTCTACTTGCTAAGCTGTAGGAAAAGAATCTTTAAAATACCCCAAATCCTCACTCGATAGTTTCTGCAATTGCTAAGACTGTCATCAACAGGGGGATCTTAGGCAAGCCTTGGGAGAAGTTTGCAAAACTGCTTGTTTTGAAAGACTTCTCCTAATTCAAAACTAGAACCTGCCTCCCTGATGGGACACAAACTACTTGAGTGGCTCTCCGCAGCTCCGCATGTGCCAGCTCAGCTTATCGTGCTCAGTGACGGGTCAGCTGCCAGCACTGCAAGACAGTTAAAAGTGTGGCTAGGACTACAGGTGCAGGCAGCTTGTAGACAGAAAGGCCAAATTTTTTTGCAAAGGAAAGGAAAATTTTTCATTCTGAAACTGCCTGTTCAGTGGTATCAAGGAAGGGTATGGATATACGGAGCGGTGGCATCGTTCTGGTGGGGATTCAGGCTGTTGTCATGTTTCCCACAGTGTGTTGTGCTGCGTCTGATGTGCAGCTCCCTCTCTCTCAATAAACATAAAGATCCATCTGAAGTCTGTAGCCAACAGAGAATCTTTTTCATTTGAATTTTTTATGAGTTTACCATGGCTGTGTTCTTTCTGGTTTGCTCTTAACTAAATTTTCTAAAAGACCTCATTGACTCTCCATGAGGTTTTTTTTTCAGACTGGCCAAGCTGAGTGACTTCTGCAGTTCAAGGTCCCTGTCGGGGGATTCTCAGAGAGGTACTCTGGTAGCTGCATAGCAAAGTCTTTTTTTTTGTCAGATGCATAAGGATTAGAATTACCTAAGTTATTTTCTAATGGCAGATTTTTCATGGGGAAATATAAATTTAAAAACTAGACTTTCTCTGGGAATAAATCAATTTAGACAAAATGCCAGGGTCTTTTCCAGTCTGGGAGAAAATCAAAATGAAATGTTTTGACCTTACCACAGTGAAGCATCTGCATCGTTTACTTTATTTGCAACTATATTTTACTGTAAAATTGGCATGAAGCACTTAAATTTTAATTCCTTTACACAAAAGCATTTGCTCCCAAATGTTTTCCTATGTAAGATTTCATTTCTAGGAAACTTCAGATTTATTCTTGTTCGTTCCAACACATGGAATGGAAAGAAAGAGAAATCATGGAGTTTCCTGCAAAACAGAAATTCAGATTGCTGCTCGGATCTAGCACCTTTTCGCTACCACGGGCATCCAAAAGACCAACTGGTGCATAGCTGGAGAACCACACAAAGCAAACAAACAAAAAAACCCCAAGGGCTGAAATCTGTTCGCAGTAAATATTTGCGTAATTTCAAAGTATTCATCAACTGCGGTCTGTCCATGAACAATTTGCAAACAGCCAACAAGTGCCAAATTTCACAAACAAACTGTTCATTGCAAATAGTTTGCCTCTTCACTGTGACTGAGATGTGTGTCATTAAGAAGCCAACTGTTCTTCTCAAACAGTCCTTTTTACCCTTGCTGTAGTAAAAACTGTGTGAGGAGCAGGGCAGCAGAGGGAAATGACATTTTGAAAACTTTGCTTAGACATTTCTTCCTAAAAATATTCCCTACTTTTTATCCGAGGATTCCCAAGCCTGGTGAGCATCATTATTACTTTCATTTTAGTAGCAGAAAAAAAAAGGCGAAAGGAGAAACTACACAGCTTAGATCCCATTACACATAAGAGCTGGGAATGGAATTTGTTCTCTTGAGTTCCAGTTCACAGAACACTATCTACGGGATGATAAAATGGCTTTTATTTATAATGGGTATTAGTGTGGTGCTCATCACAGTGTAACTCAAAAAAATTCAGCTTACCAGTTTCCATAGCAGACTTACAATAAAGGACTGTATACTCTTTCCTTTTCTAGATGCGGAAAATTGAAAATTATTTTTACAGCATTTGGGGCTGGCAGTGGAAAAGTAGCATGAGGCTAACAGTGCTGTCTCAGCCTTTTCTGGCCTCTTCTCTCTTAATTTGCCACCCTTATCATCATCTCTAAATTCACCTTTAGAGCAACTGCCAAAAGTACTTTGATTTCCAGATGTGCACACAGAGAAAACATTCCACACTCAGAGACTAAAGGTAAAACTGAAAAAAAAAAAACCCCAAAGATGCCCCAGCACTGAAGCGGCTCACTGAAGGCAGCTGGTGATGATTCCTCCTTGATTATTGCTTAAGGATCGCTATTTGCAAGCACCCCATCCCAGGAGGATTTTCTTGGGGAAAAGCCACGGGAGGAAGCCTTCTTGAAGAGGTGTCATCTGTCATGACAGGTTGCCTGTCCTGATGAGCCTGGTGCTGAGACCGCATTATGATGACTGATGAGGCCGTCCGGAGCAGTTAACTCAGTCATTTGTAATCATTTCTCTTACAGGCCTTTCAGTAATCACTTTGGGAGATTCTTTTTGAACGGTGCAGGTTCTGGGGGGAAGAGAAGCAAAGTTATTTCTCTTTTGCAAGAAAGGATTTCGATAGGCATAAACTTGGGGAAAAACGAAAACCAAAAAATTGGTATAAAACATCTTACCAGCCTTCTAGATGTTCCTGCAAGGCTGTTTCGTTTTTTTTTTTTTTTGTGTAGGTTAAAGCTCCATCCACACGCTGGCTGTGCTCCAGATGTGCAAAATTTCACTTTCCTGAGATAGAGTGAAGTCATCTGGCAGAGACAGGGCTGGGCTACCAGAATTGAGTACCTCTGGGGAAAAGGAAACAGTGAAGATTGTTTTCTTTTCTAAACTTTGCTACCGTTTTGCGATGTGGATATGAGCAGGTAGTTTAATCCCATGGGTCCTTAGTACCCGTACACATCAGAGGTGCATAATTCTGCAACAAATCCTTCATGTCCATTTTTTTTCCATGCAGTTCATGTCTTCTACTAGTTGTTTTACAGCTCCCTATGTTTCAGCTCCTTCTGGGCCAGCTTTTAGGTGCAGCCTTTCTTACCAGTTTTGCCACATCTAAGGAAGGCTGTAGGAATATGTAACGGAGAAAAAGAAAAGCTCCTCTTTTCGGTGATAGGCAGATGATAATAACCTGCCTCTTCTGCCAGAAGGCTGTGCTGGCATGCAGAGAGACCTAGACAGGCTAGAGGGCTGGGCAGGGAGAAATCTTAGAAATTCAAAAAGGGCAAGTGTAGAATTTTGCACTTGGGAAAGAACAACCCCATGTGCCAGTACAGGTTGGGGACTGCCCTGCTGGAGAGCAGCGCAGGGGAAAGGGACCTGGGGGTTCTAGTGGACAGCAGGATGACCATGAGCCAGCAATGTGCCCTCGTGGCCAAGAAGGCCAATGGCATCCTGGGGTGTATTAGAAGGGGAGTAGCAAGTAGGTCAAGAGAGGTCCTCCTGCCCCTCTACTCTGCCCTGGTGAAGCCACATCTGGAATATTGTGTCCAGTTCTGGGCCCCTCAGTTCAAGAAGGATGGGGAGCTGCTTGAGAGAGTCCAGCGCAGAGCCACAAAGATGATGGAGGGAGTGGAACATCTCCCTTATGAGGAAAGGCTGAAGGAGCTGGGTCTCTTTAGCTTGGAGAAGAGGAGGCTGAGGGGTGACCTCATTAATGTTTATAAATATGTAGAGAGTGAGTGTCAGGAGGACGGAGCCAGGCTCTTATCAGTGATGTCCCATGACACTACAAGGGGCAGTGGATACAAGCTGGAGCATAGGAGGTTCTACAAAAATATGAGAAAAAAATCTTTTTCCCTGTGAGGGTGCCAGAGCCCTGGCACAGGCTGCCCAGGGAGGTTGTGGAGTCTCCTTCTCTGGAGACACTCAAAACCCGCCTGGATGGCATCCTGTGTGACCTACTGTAGGTGATCCTGCTCTGGCAGGGGGGCTGGACTAGATGATCTTTTGAGGTCCCTTCCAACCCCTGACATTCTGTGATTCTATGATTTCTACTTACCTTATGCTGTCACTTTGAGTATTTAGATGGTCGTCTTTATACCAGAAGCCAAATATAAGGCCAAGGAGGGCTTCATGGCAGCATGGTTTGCATCAGCAGAGATAACCTGGGCCATCTTGCCCCACACTCGAGGCCCTGCCTTAAGCTGCAGAATGTCCTTTGTATCATGTAACTGAACTACCCTGGTGCCATCCAGCAGAAGACAGTGGTGGCTGGTGGCATCGACCGCTGTTCAGCATCGCTCATCTCTCTTCCTTGGTGATAAGTGATCTTAAATAATCACAGAATCACAGAATGGCCTAGGCTGGGAGGGACCTTAGAGATCATGTAATCTTACACAAAAGTTGAGAGTGATTTAGCATTTAAGATCTTTGAGAAACAGCTATCCAGAGCAAACTTGTCACACAGCGGTATAAAAACCCACAAAAACCACAAAGCAAAACAAAACCCCAGCCAACCCAACAAGAACTAACCTAACAAAACCAGGGTATCTCCAGAGATATTGCTTCTCATTCTTTATTGCTTCTCATTTTTCTTTTGCACCTGAAAAACAGAATGATGAGTAATTTCCCTTTTACAGTCTCTGCTCATAGACAATTCAAAGGTGTCTATCTGGGTGAAGACAGGAGTTTCTCATGCCTTGCTCAGGTGCTTTATGGCCTTCATTTTGGCAGCACTTGCAGAATTTCCTTGAGAAGTACTTTCATATCTAAATGCCCCACAGTACTCGGAGATGCTGTCCTTTACCTTAAGCAAAATTAAATGTTGCAGTGAAAATAGACAATACAAGCACATTGGCATCTTTCCCAGTAAAGGGAATATGAAGTAGTTTTTATTGTTACTGCCAAGACAGCTGTGTTTTAGATTGAAATAGTCATCGCACCCTTTTGCTATTTCTAGAAATAATGCAGCTTGCCTACCAATAACAAATGTGTAGTATTTTCTCTGGTACCAAAACACCCTGCACATTTGTCGCTATTCTGCAACACTATATCTTAACAGAAATGCCTAATGCAGCAAATAAATGGTTTTAGCCCTACAAATGGCAGGGAATTCGTAACTGTCACTGCTTCACAGTTTGTGTCTGTTGTACATATGTAGGGCTTCGTGTAATTCCTCAGAGTGATCGCTTTATGATTTGATGCAGCGGGCATATTTGAAAAGATTCTTCATCTAAAATGCCATCTTTGGATTGCAAGGTTTCAGAATTATTCCAGATATTAAAGCTGAGCAAAGCCTCTGGAGCTGCAGTGACCTTTCTAACGGTGTTCTCTGTGTCTGCGTGGTACAGTCAAGGACAGTTTCTATGGGAGACATTGCTTCAAGACTTTTGCCTCTTGGATAGGAAATTTCCTTTGCTTGTGGCCTATTTTTAATGTACACCGGGGGATGTGTCTGATTTTTTAAAAAGCCTCTGGATTTGTATTTCTATACATGTAACCACATGACCATGACATGTGACGTGAGCCTTCTGCCAGCATTATCTTTTGCTTGTGCAATAAGCATAGAATTTCTCTCCTTTCACAGAAGCAATAATAGTAATAATGATAGTAATGGGGAAAAATAAAGCTGACTTATGCCACTGCTGTTGCTTTCTTCCAAATAACCAGTAGTTATTGGCCACCGTTTGCAGCTGGCATTGTTGAATGGTTCCAGGCAGCGAGACAAGGCCGCCTTGTGCCTGAGGTGGGCTTATACCGGGTGGTGAATTAGCGACTGTTTTGATCATTGCTCCATGCTCTTTGAGCAAGAAGGATGGTGCACGTCCAAAAAGCTTTCTTCTCGCAAAGACAGGGGGTAGGCAGTAGTATGAGATACAGGGAATGTTGAGTTCCCCGAAAAAACCTGGATATGTCAACTGGAGTCAAATAAAGACACCAAATTAACTCAGGCTGAACTGGGATTTCTAAATTGTCTCTTGTGTCTGTATTAGAAACCACAGGAAAAAGGTTTGTCCTTCCTACTGATATGCAGTAGGCATGTGAAAATGAACTTGCTTTCCTCTCCACCCTCCATCCAAGCTCAACACTGCAGTGCAATGGAAAAGAGGGTTTTAAATGCTCAAGTCATGTGTGACTGTAGATGGATTTGAGGTGGAAGGGGGGCATTTAGTTGCTATTTTATGAAGGAAAAATTTTTCCCTAAACTTTGTTACGCGTGTCTCCAAAGCCAGAGGTACTGACATGGTATGAAAATGTGGGAGGAGAAGTGAATTACCACCGTTTTCATCCGAAACAAAGAAGCCTCTAAAAGGTGATGGAAGCTGCCTGATCTGAGAGTGAAGAGTCTCCTGCAGACCACAGAGATTCAAATCTGCACTGAAACCTTCAAAAACTCATCCCCCTGACATTTAAATGTTTCAAGGAATTTTTGCATGTATCTTTACTCACTGTCATTTAAGAAATATGGAGACAAAAGTCAGCGAGCATTGAATGGCACACCTTGAAAACAAGAGACATGGATCAAAAGGCAGTTGTTGAGAAAAATATGAGCTTTTACTATAATTTGCAGGGACTGTGGGACACTGAGTATCTAAATATCTGCAGCTGTGTTAAAGTGATAACTGCTTAGTGGTCTAAGTTTATATTTGCATTCTTGTTTAGTACACAGTCAGTGTAGTACAAAAGAGGGGTTTAAGTGTATAAAGAACAGGAGGATGTTTCTGGTTTGTTTCTTTTTCCTTAATCCCTCTACTTAAAATGATTTAGGAAGTGTGCAGATCTGCTGAGAGGCTCCAGCTGGCTGTATGTGTTAAATGTGGAAGTAGCTATGCAGAAATCTCAGGTAAAGGCACTATATGGTTTGAAGTCAGCGTGTGTAATGAATTATTAAAATGCTGTCAAAACAGCTATTTTTTTCCCTTGAAAGCCTGGCCACTATGCTTCTACAGGTTACGTTAACTGGGTACAGACTAAGGGAAAGTGCATGTAGAGGAGTAATCTGAGACATGCAAATAGAAGGACAGTGAGAATACGTGGCATCAGGACCCAAGTTGTGACAGATGGGAATCATACTGGTATATATACTGGTATAGCAATCATACCGGTATAGAGTAGTGGGTCAGTCCAGCAGGCACTGGAAGGGCTCCTGATGACTGCGCATGGAGGAGCTCTCTAATGTTGACACGCCTGTACCAAACATTAATAATGCCTCTGACTTGATTTGTTGAAAGATTTTCTAAGCCACAGTAGACAGAGTGGAAGAATCCCTTTATTTTTACACGTACAGGAAAAATTCAGGACTCTGCAACCTGAAGTACTTTAATGTGCCTTAGCGCAAAGGTTACCAATTCCACAGACTTTACCTTGTGCTTTCCTGCTGTCTGCAGTGTCTGGAGGTTTGTCTGTGCTGCAGCAGACAGCTGGATGTAATGGCTCCTGGTTTTGCACTGCATACCCGGTCAGTAATTCAGGCACATTGGTCGTCCATCCAAAGACAAGGACAAGTTATTGCCCTGTGTGAAATTACCACAGCCCTGAAAAGTCACCGCCCCAACACTCCATTTCCAGTTGTTATCCTAAAATATCTAAAAGCTGATACAATGCGCAAGCACCCAAAATTCAGAATATGTGTTTGCACGTGGAGCTTTGCTGCCAAGGGTTTTTTCCCCTTTTCTCTGCAAAGCTGCAGTCCAGACAAGCCGGAGAAGCGCATCCCTTGACGCAGTCCTGCCAGCAGCCTCAGCTTTTGAGGCGACAAACCAGAGCTGAGAGCTGTTCAACTACTAAAACTCGCTTCTTTGTTTTCTCCATGTTGCCCACAGAGATGCTTAGTTGTGCTGTAAATGATTATTATGGCAAAGACCAGTCTACTGTTGGGCTTTTTCAAAGGTTTCTTATACGTATGCAGATGAGTTACAACTCTAAGCTATTCCTCGTCTGGTCTTGTAATTGAGATCCTGAGCTCTTTAGCAGTGATTCGTTATCGTTTTGTGGTGTCTTACTGGGCAGGTCTTCAAGCAGCTGCAGAGCATCCAAGACACGGTAGTGTGCTCTAGATGGCAGCATATTTTTAAACTATATTAATTGAGCTGGATAGAGTATGAGCTTGGTCATTTTAATTGTTGGGTTTTTTAATACTTTTTGCACACCACTTGTTTTCAAAGTACAAATTTAAAAAATACTTCTTAAATTTTGCAACATACATGCAAATACTAAGGAGAATTGACAGAAAGCAGCAAATAAAACAATATTGTTTTCCCTGCATTTTTAACAAGAAAATGTGGATTTCTTTTTTTTTTTCATGTAATGAGCAGCAACACATGATACTTTGTCAATTCCCTGTTGCAGTGCCTTAGTGGACTTGTAATTTGGGTGTTCTGTGCTCCCTTTCTTTCGGAACCAAGTTCTGCTGGTCAGACTGTATCTCCCAGACTTAGCATAGACTCTCCTTGCATCAGTAAATGTCCATGGGATGTGGTAGGTAAAGAGACTGCCTAGTCAATAGAAAAGAGTGAGGCTGTGGAGTACCTATTTGCTGTCAGTTTTGAGGCATTTGATTTTTTTCAATCCAAAGTTAATATTCCGTGTGAAAGGGAGGTGGGACAAAATTACGTTGCTTGCAGAAAGAAGTTAAAAGAAAATTTTAAATAAGCTTTACAAAGACTCCCAAAAAATCCCCAACCCAAAATAGGTAGTCAGGCCAGAAGGCTAACAGTGTTGTTGAGTAAAATACAATTTTGCTAGTGACACATGCTGCACGTACAGGTATTGTATGCTCTTCCCAAATGTACTCGTCAAGCACCTGCCCGTCAGCGTTGATCGCTTCTATGCCTCATGCAGTACGTGTGACTGAATCCACTATCCACAGGTCCGCTACAGCCCACTCAATGCGAATTTCTTCTCTGCAGCAATCCAGCACAGGTTCGGTGACACGTGTACTTCCTTCCGTTTATTTGCACTCATCAGGCTTTCAGTATGACACAAAATCATTGTAACATAATGCATTATTAAATATATTTTCCAGCTGAAAAAGATAAACTTGACAGACTGTCAGCGAACATTTTTGTACTTTAGAAAAGGTTTGTAAAAAGAAACCCTGGAGTCCATCCACCCATTAGTCTAAGAAAAGCTCACCAACTATTCCGAGAAAGAAGCTGCATGAAATGAGCTTGCCCTTTGCCTTGTTCCATGGCTTGACTATAAACAGAATTTGAATTTTGCTTCTGAATGTCATTTAGACAAGGCTTTGTATGAGCGTAGTTGAGTCTATGGATTATTCACAAGGACTTTACTTGGGCTATTTGTTGGGTTTTGTGCTGCTTGGTCACCTCGATGTAACGTGGATTTTGCCCTTTCGTGGCTGACTGAATATGTCTGTAGATGGGAAGAGGCGAAAAATGAAAGGTTCTACAAGGCTGCGCAAGTCATTACTGTGATTGCGAGGATCCGCTGTGAATGTGAGAGCTTACAGGGAGTTCTCAGGCAATCTTTCTTTCCCTTTCCTTTACCTCCCAAAACTGAAAATTAAGAACTTCTGTGGTGCCAAGACCTCAGGAATCTTTCATCTGGGACCTCTGGGGAGAACACTTTCAGGTAGACCAAGGCAAGCCCAAACATCTTGCTGGTCCTGGCCAGCCAGGGCTTTGTAAGCAACAAGGTCCTGAGAACTCTTGCAAGATGGAGGTGTTGGGCTTCTGAGCCTCAGAATGCTGGATCTGCCTCTTCCCTGGATGTCCTGGGCCTGCCTCTCGACCGGAGGAGAAGTCAGCAGAGGTTTTCATATCTGGGGCAGTCAGCTGCCTGTGAGATTTTTTGTTCGTTCTAATGAAATGAAGTCATCTTGGTCCCAAGTAGATTTGGCTTGCTTTTTTTTTTTTTTTTTGCCTTTTTTTTTTTTTTTAATAGAGGAAAAGGTAACAGTGCAACACCCTTCCTGGGGAAAATTGCTACCTTTTACTTAGAACTGGAATAACCTTTTCTGAAATGTCAGGCTTTTGCAGAGATTGGAAAATCCAGAACTTAATGGAGGCTGTTTCTAAACACATCATTGCAATATTTGCTAGTAACTACTCTCTTGATTGCTGTTATAAATCAGAGCCACAAATACTAATAACGTTAATTTCTGGTTTCCATGCAAACAAATATGAATGGTTTTGAAATATTTTTACAGATGTAGATGTAGCTGAAAGCACATGCTGATCTCAGTTGTTAACATAGACATCTATTGCAACTCTGAAATCTAGAGGACGGGTACATGCAGGTTTGTCACCTCAGATTTACCACCCAGAAACTAGGAGTAATAGAGCTCAGCAAAGTGAGAAAGCTTATCCACTGAGTAATGAAGCAATATCCAAAGGTAGTAATAAGCAATATAGGGTTACGTGTAGGTGCACTTTTAGGTTATAAAAGGCATGGGTGTTTTGATAAAAATCCAATTATACTTCTGCAGTGCATGGAACTTTAGAAAACTACGCATGTTGATTGCTGGGGATATTTCTTCCTTCTTCCCGAAAGGGCAAAAAAGAGAGGAAATCCTGTTTGTTTAAAAATGACCCAAGTAGAAAGTTTTTCTTGTTCCATTTATATGTCAACATGCAGGGTTATTCTATTAAAGAGGTATTTTTCATTAAAATACTACATAAATATTTTATTTAATGAATTTGTGGCCTTGAGGCTTAACTTTGGTACACATGAACCATTTTCCATTATTTTGCCAAAAGTCATGGTGAGCTGAACAAGTTTCACATCCCCTAAGGAGATTCCTTTGCACAAGTTTAAAAACAGAAATGTCAAATACTCTCTTCAGGTGCACGTTTCTAGCTGTGATGAAGTACCATGGGTCAGGATTAGGCCCTGGATATTCCTTTAGGCAGGAATATCAAAGAAATCTCTCTTGTGCCTTGCCATACTTCTGGCTAGTAAAAATGGAGCTGTCACCTTCCAGCTGCTAATCCCATTAATTTTTTTTGAAGGTGAGGGTTACTGTTGACAAGTGACAGAGCACCCTGGTACAAACAACTGGAGTGGGAGGTTAGCATATTCAAAAAGAAGGAGACAAAATTTTCTTAATGCATTTTGGCTTCGCTGGGAGTTGTTTTGGAGAAGGGAAAACCCCTTTATTTTGTAAAATGGCTACAGCATGTTCTACATTTGCATTACCCTTGCTGCCCAAGAAGCATTTATTTAGCTGATACGGTCTTCTGTAATTACCTTTCTGGATGCAAAATACCCTGGAGGTAGAAGAGGAAAGGTCTCTCCTTTTCCTAACCTGTATCTCACTCTGAAATGAAATCATTCCTCACTGTGAAGAGTAGCCTCTCGGCTATACAAAAACCTTTTACCCAGCATCTTTCTCTGAAGAAAACTTAATTGGGAAAGATTCATAACTTCTGATACGATCTTCTTGTCTTCAGGTTCAGACTAACAGCCCAAGCAAAACATTTGTGATGAAGTTCCAAAATTAATCCTAAAGAATATGAGAAAAAGGAATTCTTGGGTTAAAATGAATCCATTCTGTTCTTTAAACATAGAAAAAAACTTCCAATTTTTTATGTTGTCTAGTATGCACCTCTTGGTGCTGATAGAGGGGATGCTCAGATACCTGGACTGCACTGTCTTCTCTGCTCAGATGTTCAACTTTATTATTTTTCTCAGTTTACTGCATATATTGGTGATGGAGAGAACATTTCCACTTATCTGAGACTGAGGGTAGGCGTGATTTCTGAAGAATACAACATGTAGAGCATTTTTCTGAAGGTGAGGAGTGCCAGGGAATTTGGGGTACTGCAGCTGATCCTTGTGTTACTGATTCCCTGGTAAGGCTGCTCAGGGTAGCAGCAGTGATTTAATTTTGAATTCTGTGGCTGCAGCGTTGGGGAGAGAAATGGACCTCAGTGACTTTGAGATTTATTTTGCCGTGGGAACAGAGATGGGGAGCAGGTCAGTTTTTTCAGGTTTGTGGGAAGTTTTCACAGGATTGCGACCTCAAGGCTTGGCTCTCTGTCAGTACTAAATGCATGGCATCTGCATTCATTTGGATCTGTTAGGGGTAAAGAGCCCCCAGAGTTCTGGTCTGTGGGAGACCCTTGGTCTGCATTTAGGATATTAAATCTTTCCCTGTTTTGGAGAGTCACTGGATACGGATGTTGTATAGCAGGGATATTGATAACTGGACAGACATCTCACACCAGACAAAACACACATTGTTTTTAAACCCAGCTTATTTCACGAACTCTTATTTTATTAATGTTATTTTATATTATAATCATAGTGAAGCACATTTGTAGGGAAAAAAAATCTGCTCTTAGCAACTCTTATAACTGTAGTCATGAAACCTGACATTATTTACCACAACCGGCTGTATCAGGGCTACTGAAAGAAATGTTTGCTATGTCTTGATGTTAGGAAGGGAAAGCCAATACAAAGATTATTCCATAGTTACCTATCACTTTATTACTCACAGCTGAAGGTACAACACTAGATTTGGTACCTGCCCTCATAAATCATTGGCCTGATCATCCGTGTTGCTACATTTCAGACAACAATAGGGGAGATTTAGTTATTTTACCATAAATTAGCATAGAGACCAGATTTAATTGACCCATTAGGGATGTGAATTTTTTTCTACTCAAGAAGGTCTTACAATACAACATGAAGTTGATCCTTATCTTGAAGATTATTGCTTTAAGCAATGAGCAAGAATCACAGATCTTACATAAGAATGGTTATTTTTCATTTGTTTTTTCTCTTGTTACTCAGTTACAGGAATGTGCTAAAAAAAGATTGCACTGAGAACGAGATAGGGCACAACTAACACTTGGTATTTAAGCTCCTGACATCCTCTGAAATTTTCAAGTTTTTCTTCAGTGAAAGTGGGAAGCAGGGTTAAACAAAGCATTAACAGAATCAAAGCAGTGTTTTCCCCAAGGCTTCAGCCATTTACCTTGTTTACTATTATCCTCTTAAATGTCTGTTATTATCTGTTACTATTTATGCTTTGAAGAGCACAGTTCTTCAGCACTCTGAGTTAATTATTGCCTTAAGTTAGTTAATTCTTATCGTTACAGGAAGTTTTGCCAAACTTTTTATTGAGGACTATTACCAAATTATTTTGCTGTTCTTAAAGCAAAGCTAGGCGTTGCACCTAAACTAAAAGAATTTAAGCAAGCTTGTAGAATTCTGCTTTGCTCATTGACCTTGGGTGTTATTTCAAATAGCATTTCTCTTTGCACCTCCAATATCATCATGGTCTTGCAGAGTTAGTGCAGGTTTGTACAGATCCTTGCCTGCTCGGGGTTGGCGTAGTGTTTTAGTCCCCAAAGGCATCTTTGAGATGCACCGGGTTGTTCAACAGCAGCTGGGTACGTGTTTGCCTGTTCCATGTACGGAATCTCCTCATGCTAACAAAACTTTAAAAAAACCCACCGCAAATTGGGGAACTGAAAGGTCCCAGAGAACTTAGAATCGGTGTGAGATTAAACTTGGAAGCTTTCCTAGGTGACAATAATTTTTCCATGTAAAACAATTGATCTCTTGTCTCCCTGCATGCACGCGTATCCGGAAGGAAGAACCAACCAAGTAGTTCAGTGTTGGTGCTTATTGCATATGGTCTATGAAGCTGTGTAATATCTTGGCATTTGGTGTGTAGTATACAAACAGCTATGTCATACATAATGTCTGTGGTTTTTTCTTTTTTTTTTTTTTTTTTGATGAAAGTTCTGAGCACTTCGGATCACCCAGCAAGCAGCCCTCCTCTTCCTCTTGGTTACTCCGCTTGGAACTTGACCTGGGTCATGAGAGATACCTCCCCTTTCTTCTCCCACAGAGGACGACACAGTGAGTAGCATTTATGTTATCCTCAAAAGCTTGTGACTGACTGCCTAAGGATACTGGTATAACAACACAAGTCAAATTATGTATGATAAAATAGCACTAACGAGCTTCATTGCCCCTTGCCAGCCACCCCTGGGACTTTTTCCCAACTTGCCCACAGGCCCAGGAGTTCCATTTCAGCCTGGCCTGGCCCACTGTGGCTTTGGCCATTGCCATCTCTGATGCCCTGGGCTGCCCCAGCCTGCCCTGCTCCCTCAAAAACAGGGTCCCAGACTGTAATATTTGAGTGGTATGTTGGAATCCAGTGATATTATAAAGAGAGAAGCTGTGTACCAAACTTGTTTTTTCTTGCCATCTCCTTTCCTAACTCTTACCCCTTTCAACATCTGCGAATCTGTTTT
The DNA here is from genome assembly GCA_020746105.1 of Trogon surrucura. Classification (NCBI taxonomy): domain Eukaryota; kingdom Metazoa; phylum Chordata; class Aves; order Trogoniformes; family Trogonidae; genus Trogon; species Trogon surrucura. The sequence continues at coordinate 109,586,989 of CM036618.1, forward strand.
CATCTGTTCTCTGGTATGACCTATTTACCAACTATCCATAGCCATTCCACTGTGAAATACGATGACTGTAGTTAGGATCAGACTGCATGAGGCAATATCTAACATGCAATCCAGAAAGTGACTGAGGTAGAATATATCTACTATACATCTACTACCAGTCTCTATGAGGGGAGATAGGGTGCTGAAAGGCTAATAAGATTTACTCACCCCAAGCCTGTAATTATCTGCTTGAGGGAAAAGTTTGACCTACCTGTATGAAGGAGTCCCATATTTCTTCAAATTTATGTTGCAGCCTTTTATGTGTGCAATATATATTCTTTCCACTGGCATACAATATCTGCTTCTAGCTGTTGTATCTACTTGAATGATGAGGACACACCAATTTCATTTTGGAAGGGACAGTAGTACAATCCTTTCTCCCTCACTCGGTTTTCTCAGAAGTTGCAAGAACGATTTTTAATTTATACTTTATTACTTCTTCCTAAACTCTTTTGGTTTCTCAGTAACACTGTTATAAGCGAAGGCTTTGTTCTTAAAACCTAAAAGCATTGATTCCATCTGACAGCATCACATGGAGATAAATGTACCGCATCTATGCAGAAATGATTTATTATGATTTTAGCTGGTTGCACAAGACCAAATTCTACCATATTCCAATCATCTGTTTTGCAAGGAAAGGCAGGAATTTGACGAGGTGTTATACAAAATGCAATCTTCTCTCAGGACAAGTCTACACTGTTTTCTCCCTCAGTAGGTGTAATTCAGGACATGTACCTTGAAACTATTGTAGAATCTTGAAGAGGAGCAGGAGTAATTTTTTTTTTTCTAGTTTTGCACTTTAACGTTTCCAAAAGTTGACAGAACCTCCTTTACGTTAAAGGTGTAGCAGTACCCCTCAAAGTCACACATTGCAGACTGGAACACCCCACAGCATCGCTGTGTGGACATCCTCACCCTTCAGCTACGCAGCATGCGGGGGACTGGCGTGGGTACGCGGAGTAGCGCCTGTAAGCATTGCCCAAGCCTAAGAGGGCAATTCTTCAAACTTTTCTCTATTCCTCTTCATACCTGCAGCTTATATGCACCTGAATGCTTATATGCACCTGAATGTTTAAAATTCTCAGGGATCCAGATTTCTGCCTCGAACTGCTATGAGCACGCAAGGGATGGGCAGTGCCTTTCAGCAGCTGGTTATTGGCTCTGGCTCTAAGCACCTCTATGAAGGTCACGCAGGGACTCAGCAGAGCAAGGCAGAAGACAAAGCTAGACCATCCAAGCTCTGGGCAAGTGACCTTGTCCCAGGACCACCCCTGTCTTCTGATTAAGTGGTTAATCCAAAATCACACAATAAATTATTAGCAGAAATAAAAATCAGCAGTCCTTTGCTGCTAGAGTGTTTTCCTCTTCTGTCAAACCTTTCTTCGTTGCTCCCAGGATGACTGTGATTACAGTGCTCAATAAAACTTCTATCAAAACTTTGTTTGCCTAATCATCTGATGGGACCCATCTAATTAACTGGCTGACGTTGCTGGAGTGGGGCAATATTAGTTGACTTAATTACTTTTTCCCTGTGTTCTGCTACTGGAGAAATCTCTGACTGAACGACTGAGTAAATTGAAATGTTGGATCCCTCTTCCTCTGCCAGACTAAGTTCTCTGCTCCTTCACTCAGAATTAAAAATTCTGACAGACTGCCTCTAGTTACTCTGGCAGGAACCGCACTTGATGATATCTTTGGAACTATATGCAGGCATTCCCAAAAGATAATCACTGACACAACCGGATATTTGAGAGTGATGCCTTCGCAAGACTTTTTTCTATTTTGTCTAGAGATCTCTAGATTTTTCTCTATCCAAGCATCCTGGCTTGTGTCAGGAACAGTGTGGCCAGCAGGAGCAGGGATGTCATTCTGCCCCTATGCTCAGCACTGGGGAGGCCTCACCTCGAGCCCTGTGTGCAGGTCTGGGCCCCTCACTGCAAGAAAGACACTGAGGTGCTGGAGCGGGTCCAGAGGAGAGCAACGAGGCTGGGGAAGGGACTAAAGGGAAAGTCCTGTGAGGAGAGGCTGAGGGAGCTGGGGGTGTTTAGCCTGGAGGAGACTCAGGGGGGACCTTCTCACTCTCTACAACCACCTGAAGGGAGGGTGTAGTCAGGTGGGGGTCGGGCTCTTCTCCCAGGCAACCAGTGACAGGACGAGAGGGCACGGCCTGAAACTGCATCAGGGAAGGTTTAGGTTGGATCTCAGGCAGCACTTCCTCACGGAGAGGGTGCTCAGGCACTGGGATGCACTGCCCAGGGAAGTGGTGGAGTCACCGTCCCTGGAGGTGTTTAAGGAGAGGCTGGATGTGACACTTAGTGCCGTGGTCTGCCCAATGTGGTGGTGTTGGATCATAGGCTGGACTTGATGATCTCAGAGGTCTTTTCCAGCCTCAATAATTCTGTGATTCTGTGTGATTCTGTGATTTCAGAGAGGCAAAATCCACCTTCCTTTGAGAAAATAGACTTTAAAAAAAAAACACAACACATGAAGACAAAATTATCTGAGCCTTCAGCCTGCAGGGCAGGACAAGTCTTAAAAAAAAGTCTCGATATTCTTGTTTTTTCTTTTATTCTCTTTGATGTACATGCAGACTGTTACCTGTGGCTAGAACAAACTTTTAATGCATTCTGCATGCGTGGACTTACGGTAGCGTATTAATCTCCCATTTGCAGCACTGATGAAACTCTGTCCTGAGGCTTACATGATTAACTGCACCCAGACGCATATTTCATTTCTTGTCCTGGTTGGTTGAATATTAATTTTCTCTTCTGTGTAGGTATTGTGTAAGAAATCAATTGTCCACTGCATAAAATCCATTAAGCTTCTGTACCAGGGGTTGCAAATGATGGGTGCCTCTTAAGGCCTGGAAGCCTTTACACAGTTAATACGCCCCTCTCTGCCCCATCCTCTGCATCCCCCCTGGGCCAGCCAACCACACTTAACCTGGAGCATGATCCTGGCAGGGTATAGTGGCAACCATGGAAAGACTGGAAGGAGATCATATGCCACTCAGCCCATCTAAATTCTGTTTTGAAAGAAGAACACATTTCATAGGCTACAGAGACTGCTTACAAGGGTGTGTAGCAACAGGACGAGGGGCAATGGTTTTAAACTAGAGCAGGGTAGATTTCAGCTAGATATCAGGACGAAGTTCTTTACTTATGAGGATGGTGAAACACTGGAGGAGGTTGCCCAGAGAGATGGGAGAAGCTATATCCCTGGAAATGTTCAAGGCCAGATTGGACAGGGCTGTGAGCAACCTGTTCTAGCTAAAGATGTCCCTGCTCACTGCAGGGGGGTTGGACTAGATGACCTTCCAGCTCAACACATTCATAGAATCATAGAACATCATTCATGAGAATAACAGGCACAAGGGTTGACATGTTGGACAGTTTGGGAAACAGGAGATGGCTTTTGCTTTTTAACACTTCTTTTGCCACAGTGCTGTCTGTACATTCTTTCAGGCTGTGTCTGACTTCTGCAATAGAATCTACAGATTTTTTTTGACCCTGTGGAGTTTAGAAAGTAGTGCTGGTTTAGATTCCGAGATGAACTGGGACTAAAACTCTGGGGGAAGATAGCAGATTCAGCTACCAAATGGCTAGTGTGCTTAAAAATGTCTACAAAATGTAATTTCAGCGAAGGAGGAGTACATACCTTTGAGTGCATAATTATTCACAGCTTTGATTTAATAGGTACTAAAAGCATAGTCCAAAGGATCGCCTTTATTGACAACTTACTAATAATTTCACTGAGCTCTAGTCATGAGAAAACTAATTTGACAGGGTTGTTGTTTGGTTTTTTACACTTTCTAATCATGTCGTTTGTGACAAGTTCATGATTTCCTGAATTGGGTTTGCTAAAGAAAAAAAATAAAAAAATGTGTTGGACTAATTTAACTGTGGAATAATTTGGGGTCATTCTTGCTGCATATTTGATGCTCATTGACATGGAAGTTGCTCAATGAGGTGTCAGATTATTTTTTTTTTTCTCAGGTAGGTCATTTGCAACTTGCTGAATCCAAGTACTTGAGTGCATGCATACAAAATACCATTTCATTCACGTGCATTGGATACCAGATAGATACTGCTGACATGAAACTCAATGAGTGTGAATGTCAAACAAAAAGGAAGATGTAGAAAAACAGGGCACGAGCCAGATGAACCAGTTAGGTTTCCATGACTGCTTGTTTTATAAATCTACAACAAACCAGACTAATACTGACATCTTCAGAATGAAAAAAAAAAAAAATCATGATACTTGGCTCAACATGGCATAGTGAGATGCGTGGATATGAACTGGTTGTTACAACAAGTTCCTGTCTGGAAGGTGAGATAAAGTCAGGGGAGGAAGGAGGAGGATAAAACTTTGTCCCAGACGAAAAATAAATCAATGCTTTCTTAGTAAAGATATTGCAAAACTTATGTACTAACTTAATTTGAACACATCTTTTTTGCAATCTTAGAAGTACTCTAACATAGTTTCGGAAATGGCATTATGAATATAACAGGGCAATTAACAGCATTTATTCACACCAGATTAGTAGAACTGTGCCATATAAAGCAGCAGATGCTGTGACCTCATATACATATGCAAGAATTCTTGTTTAACAGTTTGATAGTATTTTTGCCATGTGCAATGATGCTGAAATCCAGGGGGAGGAAAATCCCAGGAAAAGCAGCATCTGCCTAGCTAAACTGAAGGCTGTGCTAAGTCAGAAAGAAGAAAAAAAATCTTATTTGGGAGAAATTTTAGCTTTCTTTCAAGTTATTATTTTCCTTATATCCCCTTTCATCTGCAGATAATACACCAATGACAGCTCAACATTTTTTCAATAATAAAATAACATACAGTAGGACAACACATGTCTTTTCTCCCTGTCTCTCAAGTATTCATTTTCTCTAGAGATATCTCAGACTTCATGCAAGAGGTCCCTTGTATGAATTGTCAAAATACGACGGTTCATCCAGCCACTGTTTTGCGCCAGCCAGAGCATGTTTTCTAACAACCACTGTTAGTCAGTATTTCAGTCTTTTCGCCAGAAATGGTGTTAGGAAAATCTTTTTATTTATTGTTTTTTCTACACACATAGAGGACTTGCTATACAAGTATTTTGTGTGTGGAGGATGAGGTCTGTCGCTTCTTAGAGTAGGAGGAATGAAAATGGGAGTTATTGCTGGTTGTTCTCCCCCCACTCCCTCCTCGCACCTCTCTCTCTAGCTGTCTTTAAAGACTGTGTTTATAATTGATCGATAAAGGAGTCCTGGCCCTCTTCTTTGTAGCTTGATTTCCACTGAACAAAGCAGCTGTCAAAGATTTTGGTGATTCAGTCCCTGGTGCGCGCTGAGGAGCTGTGTGGTTATAAAATATAATGCTGTCATTTTAAAGATTGTCTTAACAAATAAATGAATGGTTGCATTATTGCTGTTTCCTCTCGGCAGTTGCCCATCCAGCTCAGGCTTCACTCACCAGAGGATTAATTTAAATGCTCCAGGCTTGAGGAGAGCCCTGGGCTCCCCAAGGAGGCAGCCAGTTTGCCCAAGCCCAAGCGCTCTTCCCTCTTGGAACTGAGTAGCTGAAATTAGCCCTCCTGTGGGGTATTGCTCCTCTAAAACTCTAAAACCTTTTCTTGTTTGTTTGTTTGGGGTTTTTTTGTGGTTGTTTGGAATGCAGTCCAGTTTTAACAGCTGCTCCTGAGGGAAACCTGAACGTTTCTCTTTGAGGGTGCTGCCTTGAAAGGGGTTGGTGGCTTTTAGGCAAATGGGGTGAGACCCTAGGAGTGGGCCTTCACGAAGCCCCACCGGGACACCTCCCACCCTCCTCCATATCCTTGTTGGCCGAAAGGACACGTCCCCATCCCCCTGGGGTCTGGCTGGGCCGTATGCCCGCCCTGGCCCGGCCCCTGTGCAGGGTCACAAAATGGTGGCTGGGATGGATGAGGTGGGCTGGGTGTCCTGCGGAGGGGAGAGAGTGGGGACACCGGTGCTGTGAGGGAAGACACGTGTTCCTGTCCATAAACTCGAGGTTGGGGGAGCTCTGTGAAGACCCACCAGTGTGGAGGAAGGATGGAAGGCGATAAGCTAACTTGCTCTTAAGTGGCTTTAGATTAAAAGGAGGTGGCTGCTGAACACAGGCTCTGTCTCAGGGCAGGGAGAGGGGGCAGAGGGCTGCCTGGCTGCCCTCCTTGCTGCTTCACTTTTAGGTGACTGAGGCACGTCAGGCGGGATGGACCCCAAAGCCATGTAGTACAGAACGATGCCTCACCTCCCTGTCACGCCGTGCTGCTTCTCTCTTGTTTGTCACCTCCTGGAGCGGCCCAAAGACCAGGCAGTTATTGTGGGCGCAGACATCTAGGGGTAGTAAGTTTTGGGGTGCCTGGCAGGGATACACGGGTCATACTATCCCTTAAAATGTGCAGTTTGCCTTCTCTCAGTGCTGACCAATGGAAGGAAACAGGTGAAAATACCTCTTCAGGCTAGCTTTCTTGGCAGGAGCAAGGCAGTTAAACCCTGCAGTTGTTTTTCCTCTTTAATTTGTAGGACCACTGACACATTTTCTCTTTCCCCTTGTGGGTTTTTGGTTTTGTTTTTTTTTTCTGTGCCCTTCTATCCTGCAGTAGATTCATTCACTGCACTTTGGAAAGGTGGCACCAGGGATCTGTTTGCAAAGTGTCACCCGTTCTTCGTGCCAGCGGGGCAATGCTCGCTTCCAAGGGCCTGGCCTGTATTTGGTGTCCTTCTGTGTGCTCAGGAGGCTGGTGAGCTGACAGCCAGAGAATAGTCTCCTCTTCATGCTCCATTTTCAGGGAGAAATACTTCCTGCAGCAGGCTTCCTTGTATAACCCCACATGTGCACCCCTGTATTGATGGATAAAAATTCAGAAGGGCGTGATGAGGCAATCAAAACCCTTAGATTGAATGCCCTGTGCCCGTTTCTACCCAGAGGGAATGGGGAAGACTTTAGGAACTGGCTCTGTCCCTAGGTTTAATAACTGGAAAATCAATTTATCATTTCCCTGTCATAAATTAAAAGCTTTATAGGTCTTATAACATGAGTAAAATAGAGGTTAGTGGGTATTGATGGAGGTCTCAGAGCTCACTCAGCAGAGCACATCTCTACTATACAATTTGAATTATGTCTCCTCCACAAGGAATATCTGTCAATATTTGTATTTAAAAAAAAGACATCCCGCACAAGAATATTTTTTTCTGTTTCTACACTGCTGCTGCTGCTATTGTTACCATGGGAGGAGGCGTGTTCTTGAGGGAGCCTGTGGTTCTGTTTTGATTGTTGGAAGTGACCTCTACATTGTGTATTTCTGTCTGTAGATGTACTACAAATTAGTCATATTTAAGCAGGTGACATGCAAGTTGGGATACTCTAAGCTAGTCTTTCTGAAAACTGAGAACTTCTACCCACTCCCTTGCCTATTGCAGTGAGGTGAGAAAGCAAACATACCTTTCCAAAGGGGTGAACAGCTGAGAGTAATGAAGGAGTGATTTGTAAGAGTTAGCAACGCAGGAGTGAAAAGGACCCTTTAAGTCAGGCACACGTAGAACTAGGAAGGAGCAGTCCAAGAGAACATTATGTGTTGGTAAGATTTTTGTATTTGAACGGAGATGTGGTTTAAAACAAATAAACCTTGTCTGTTGTTGGGCAACTAAGAAAAGATTAATGAGAATAATTTCTTGGCAGGCCTTTTAAATCTCTCTTTAAATTAGGTTATTTTTGGTCTGAATAAAGCATGTATCTGTGATGTGCAGTTACACAGAAGATCTAAGATGATCCAAAGAGTATGTGATCCATAATCTGACCTGCGGCAATGTAAAAGGATATTTCCTGCAGATTACTGTGTTTTGGTGTATTATTCATACGACTATTTTAAGTCATTTGTTTATTAGAAGACTTTAATCAGTTTAATTGAAACAGATGTAGTTGTCAGATATTTTAGTTGTTTGTGCACAAATTGTTGCTGTTAGATATGTGGATTAAAAATAAATAAGTTGAAGCGTTCACGAGACTCTAACATAATCAGGCACGCTCATAGATTCCACTGTCTTTTCAGTCAGATAGTATCTTAATTTACTTTTCAGTCTCTGGGTGGTATCCTGTATCTGCCTACGTACCAGAAACTGGAATGATTGATATCTACAGCCTTTCCTAAACAGGTGTTTACCTTAATTTGATTATAAGCATCACTTTTGTTTCCTCTTTAAAGATGTAATGATGATGAAATAGAGTTATTAGCTGTTCTGTCTCTAGTGTCCAGTGGTTGCAGATGCAAAAGATTGTTGGACAAGGGGTTGAGTTTTGTGCAATATATTTGTAAAGAGATTTTGCAGTTTCCTGAAACTTAAATTCCTAGAGAGCTTTTAGGGTCTATAATGTCAATATAGCTGTGGCATAAATGCACATACTGGATATAAATCTTTGTGACATCTTTTTAATAAAAAAACACCAAAAAAATCACAAAACCCCCCCACTTTACTCACTAGGCATACTATTCGAATCCTAAAGCTCTGTATCCACTCAATTTATGTTGGTAGTAAGTTTAAAAAATAATCACTAGAAGTTGTGTTAGATTTAATTACCTTTCCTGCAGTGTTGCTGTTTTTCAGAAACCAGCAGAATGGCTTTTATTCAGTTTCCAAAGGCACATGGCTACTTCTTTGTGTGCTTAGCTGAGCAAGAAAAAAAATAAACTTGGTGTCACATTTAAGCATGTTAAGCCAAAAGTAAAAAAGGAAGGAGAAAGACCTTTTTTTTTTTTTTTTAATGCAGAGGCATAAAAATGGCAGGTGATTTATGGCAGCAATACAAATATTGAGAAGGTCCTGTATTTGCAAATGTGGTTTATATGGTTATGTAGCAGCTACCACCCGAAAAGCAGCTTATGTGTGGGAAAAAAATGTATATATTGTATATAATGCTTTTTTAAAATAAAGTATATTACGTTGTCAATAGTGAAGGACATTGTGAAAGACGAAGAGCCTTAGGGTAGAAGAGTAATGTTAGGCTTAGAAGACTGGATGCTGTTTGCACAGAATCTCTTGTGTTGCATCAGATAGTGTTTCTTTTTACTGGATAGGACAGCAGCACCAAAACTTCTGTCTGACACGAGATTAATTTAAATAAGAGCCTGTGAAGAGTGCAGATATTCTGGTGATGTGGGAGGACTATCAAGTTCTGAAAAAGGTGTGAGTGCACTGTCATTAAATTGCAGGTGCTCTCAGGTGTATGACCCAAATAGCCTCCTCCTCTTTAAAGGAATAACCTGCTGTAAATGCCATCCAGCTTGACCGTCCGGTGTGTTAGATCACGTTCATTTCTGTACAGGCTGTTCATTGCAAGGGAAGGAAATGGTATTGCTATTTGCCTTTTTTTTTTTTTTTTCCCCTTTACTTTCCCTCCTTCAGGCAAAGGTTTTGTCTGCAGGGGTCGTAACACAAGATGTGAGGACTGTTGTTGAATCCCGTACCCCAATTAAGTTGTCCCAGCTGTAGGTCAGAGGCCTGCTGTGTTAAGGGCTCCACAACTGATTGATAGCTCTTCTTTGAGGAGGAGGTTCTGGAAAGTGAGACTGAATGGGGCAGCTGAGCTCTGACCATCCAGTGCTTGTGGGCACCCTAATCAGTGTCAGGGGGCGAGGGCTGGAGGAGGAAAACGAGAGCCTCTTCTGAATATCCATGAAGAGCTTCTCTGCTTGGGGGCAAGAGGGTAAGAGAGCACAAAGGCTTCTGTTCCCAGCAGCTGGATGGGAGTGGCAGCAAGCAATGATGGCAGGAAAACTTGTGAGAGTATAAGAAACTGAGCGGGGAGAGAAGCCCACGAAGAATGAAACGGTTGATTCAAAATGATTGCTCTTGCCACGTGTTGGCCTTGGCCTCAGCTTTTCTCTCTGTTGTCCTGTGGTCTCCATGAAAAAAATCCTTGCATAAGCTGTTTTTCTCTCTTCACCTCCCCCCCCCCTTTTTTTTTTGACAGTGTCTTGAAACATGTACCACTCAAGGTGTTCCCCATAACTATACTATATAGTAATGATGATATATCTTATGTAACATGCAGTTTAGTGGTTGGTCTTTTGTCCATTTGGGCTTTGATACAAAATTAAATAGACTCTTAACACTTTATAAGGCTAAAAAATGTTGGATTTGTTTTTCTTTTTTCTTTATTTTTTTAAAAAAAGAGCATCTAAGGGACTAGAAATAAGCAGTCCGAGGTTTAGGTATGATATTGCAGTAGTAAATTGTATAGCATGACTATATTCACTGTTCCTGGCTGCCTACGTTGAAGTGTGCTTCATGTGTCAGGAAATTTATATTGCTAACATGGAGCCCTGAAAGAAGATAGTGGCTTGTACATTTAAGTTTAAGGAAATACATGTATAATGCTTGTTACTGCTGCTTGTGGTATATGTGGATTCCTTACGTTATATGGTTTCCATGGTGTTATGAAGCATTCAAAATGCTAAGCGAATGGTAAAGCACCTGATTAAGAAAATCAAGTGTAAACTGGAAAAATAGCCTCTGCTCCTTCCAGCTTGCTGTTAAAAGGGAAAATTAGCTGGAAAAAGTATAGTGAGAGGGCAACAGTATTAACCTTCAGATTAGAAAATGTTATATCACCAGGAGAATAGGCTGAACTACATAAATCTGTGCACACTAAGAAGAAATTGGATGTTTAATAGAGAATGTAATTGAACTTTTAAAAAATTAGTTAATTTGACTAATATCAGTTCAGATTATTTGTTCCACTTGCATAGCTATGGTAGGGCAGTAGACAATGTAGAAAACCCCATGGAAGAGCTGATTTTTTTTTTCTTTTGGGCTTTTTCAAATAAACTTAGCCTTTTCAGAAACATTGAGTTAGTTCAGAAATGGTTTCTTTCTGTTACTGAACATTGTGGTGAGAAAAGCAAACGTATACAGGGCATTCCAGAAAAGTTAGCTATCTTCACGATTAAAAGCAAAATCCATGCAGGTTATTGCTGCATGTTGTGTTAAGCAATTTGGGTTGTGGTGTGATAGCAAATTGGACACTGGGCAGTGAATTACAGTTGCGCCAGCAGGGTAGTTGGTTTCTGAAAGAAACGTCTCAGAAAGAAACGTCTGTGTTGGAGGCAGGTGCTGGCTGAACTGCCTGGAGGCTAAAGTTTTGCAGGGGCAGATGAAGCTTCTGCTCAGTGAAGAGTTTCGAACCCAGGGGGTCAGAAGGTCGCTTTGCAGGGGACAGTGCCTGTGGTGACCAGTGTGTCCCCCGTGTCCAGGATGTATGGCTCACTTTGCAGAGTCCTGTGCTCGCCGAGATGGGATGTGGCTGTGAAGCGTGTTGGTAGTCTTTGCGCTGTAATAATCCTAGTTGAATTTGAATCAGCATCCCAGAAGAGAATAGCTTTCTGTCCCATTTTATCAATCGACTAAGCTATTTCTCTTTCACTCTAGATGATGCCTTATCCTGCCTTAGCTTGTCCTGCCCTTGTATCTGTCCTGAAGGGACAGATAAAAGCTTTTGGGCTTTCCGCTTGATTTGCTGCCACCTCCATAATGAATCTCTCTGTGTGGTCCATTTCAGACACATTTTTGCCTGTCTATGTGCTTCCTCCATTTCTTTCTACTTATTATGAAAAAAGGAAAGCTCTATTAAAGTGTAAAATGAGTGTATACACACCTTCCAGCACAGAGGAAGCTGTATTTAATTAACCTGGTATGTTCCATGTCTGTTTTCTTTCTTCCAGTATTTGACTGCAATTTTGAATCTCCTTGTGAGCTGGAATATTCCCTTGCCTCAAAAGATCAGGAAACACCCAACAACGCCTGGCTCAGGCTGAGCGCAGAGGAGATTTCACAGCTGAATATCCCGGATGGGCCAGAGAGAGATCACTCTGAGAGTACACCTAAAGGTAAGATTAATTACGACCTCATAATGCCTTCAGTATAGTGGTTAGTTTTAAAAATAAAACACCCTCATTACCACCTCCCCCCAAAAAATCCCTGACAACAAAACCCAATCCCCACCCAAACAAGCATGTCCTCCTACAATACTTCAGACAGCTGTAATGCTTTCACTGCAGCAAACAGTGAATGCAAACAGTGTGACAAGCAAAGGAAGTCATTCTGAACATGAAAGATCTGGTTTTGCATAAAGGCAATCTGCATCATATATATAGGAAGCAATGTACCAAATATAATATTGTATAAAATCTGAATCAGGCTGACCCATGCTGTGGATGCTGTTTGCATGAGAACAGTGCTGTGGTGCCTGTGTTTAAGGTCATTCGGTGTTTGGAAGAGATGAATAAAAGAGTCTGATTTTACTTATGCTCTAGGTCCTGTTTACTGCTTGCTTGTTCGCAGGTCATTTTAGCTAACATCCCTGTGTCCAGGGGTTAGGTCTTCTGTTTGGTAAAGAAACAGAAGATGGGGTTTGTCCTTAATATTAGAAAAATGTTCCTGTCTCTAAAGAGAGCTAGGAAGCCTGAAAAGAGGAGGGTGCAGCAGACTTTCCTCCTTCCTTGGAAGAAAGTTTGGTTGCTTGGAATTATTTTTCCTGCTCATGATCTTACCTGTGAACACCAGAATATTTCATTAAGATTGTTAAGTTCTAAAAAAGATTTTTAGAAGTATTTGTGCTCTTCGAATCCTGGGAAAGAAGAAGAATTCTTGACATCCTTCCTGCTGTAGTGATATGTGCTTGAAACCTCTCCCCGTAAGGGCTGGGTGGTGTTGATGAGAATGGAGCTACAAGATGGCAATGGGGTAGTTAAGGGTACAAGTTTTATCCAGGCAAACAAGGAGGTATAGGAAAGGACAACAAAGGTTACCAGGAATTTGAAGCAGTTTCCATACTAGGAAAAACTAAACAAAGATTCTTTCTTCTGCCTGTGATGGTAGGACTTAGAGGTCTATAAGAATGCACATTGAAGAGCAAGGGGAAGCAGCCATGGAGGGCGTGGGTGCTGCCTGTAGAACAAGCAAGAGGAGATATTTTTCATGTAGTACCTGAATAAACTGTCGTAGTAAGATCCATGAATTAATGTTACGGAGGCCAGAAATATGGATAAGTTTAAAGAATTTCAGATGAATTCTTGCAGAATACATTCATCATAGGCTGTTTAATTCAGCAGGCAGTTCGCAGTCCCTGACTCAAGGAGTCTTATATAGCAAGGTGCAATGAAAGGATCCTTTTCCTCGTAGCCAGTGTCAGAGGTGGCACTGGACTCTGCAGACCTGCAGTCTGACTGCTCGTAACAGTTTCAGTGCTGCTTTTGTTCATATTCTTTTAATTCTGTTTTCTTATCCATATCGATAGCGTAGTACTTTTCCCCAGATAGCCATTATAAATTAACTTTTAAGGCCTGTTGCTGGAGCACTCATTCATCAGTGAACAAAGTCACTTTGGCGGGACTTGTGTCTTGCGTAAAGCAGATGGACCACGTGTCATGCATGCAAGTATCTTCTAATTTTCACATCAAAGAACACACATGTGCATACTAAATTTTTGTATAAAAATACAGTTAAGCAAAAACGTGGTGTAAATCAGAATGTCTGGTGTTGTTCTTTTTCTTCGGTTTTAGTGCAAGCTGGCTGCTGCTGCAATTTAGAACTTAAAACCTGCTTGTTTTGAGTTGAGACGGGAAGCTATCACTTCCCTGGAATGGGGAAAAACCCGTGAGGAAATAAATGTATTGATCTGGCCTGGCTAGGTTACTGCAGTGCTGCATATTGTCAATGTATATTTCTTCTGGACTCTCTTTGGTGAAGTTATATGTTTGTCTGTATGTCTGTCAAAGCAGAAGAAGGGGAGAACATTGGCTGGCCCTGTAGGCCAAAAGCAAGGACAGTATTGCTAGATGATTTCCACTTGACTATTGGGATAAAATTCTATTTCTAAGCCAAAAGCTTTGGTTTTTTTTTCTTCATCTGGAACATAGACAATTTAGGCTGAAGCTCGTGTTCTGCTGTTTTCTCCTACTCTGAGGCACACGTATCCAGTGTCATATTGATTGAGTGGATTTGGGTTTGTGGGGTGCCAGGGTGAGTTGTTTTGAGTGTTTTATTTGCTTGCATGTTGTTGTTTTTTGGTTTTTTGAAATTATCAGGCTTGTTGGCCATATTTAGTAGTAATTTTCTCTTAAGCCCCTCAGTAGAACTGTAGGTCCGTAACTCATAGATGACTGTAACTCTTGTGCGTGTAAAGGCTCATTTGAAAATCAACACTTGGAGCTAGCATCTCGCTATTTTAAATCACTTTAATTACAGTTGCTTGGCACAGATAGTTGTGTGGTCTGTTTCAATCTGAAATAATTAAGCACAGTAATTCCAGCCCCCACTGTTTTCTGCAAATTGTACTTCCAATTATCTCAATCTCATTTCATCTCCTTTGCAGGCCATAATGCACTGAGATAAACAGAGAGCATAACTAGATTTTGGGATGGTTTAGCTCATCCTTGTCACTTGGCGATCAAGTCATGCCAAGACATTGATAGAGACAAATGCCTTGGGTATGATTCATTGTGCTTCATAGAAGTTTCTCTATAAGGTTCAGTAGGAAATCATTGGTAGGCCTCCCAACAGGATACACTGGAAGAACTTCTGAGGTTTTTTTGCCACTGTCCTCACAGCATGATACAGCTCAATCTCAAGGAATTGGAACAAAGCAGCATGGATAAAGCTACCTAGAGGAAGAACCATTTTTGTGTGTCTCAGTGTTTGTTTACTGTCACATCTGAGTGCTCCACTCCCTCGGCATGTTCAGCATGTGGTGTCACACAAGTCATTGACCTTCTGAATAGGGATAGATGGTGAGGTGGCAAAGTTTGATATTAAATTATTCAGGGTGAAAGACTGAAGATCTGGTTTGCAAGGAATTGAAAAAGAATGCTTAACCAGATAGTAGTGGCAGGTCAAATTTAGTGTAGATTGTTCGAACTGAGGCGATGGGAGGAACAATAAGAGCCTGGCATATATAAGGACAGATTCTGAGCTGGTTGTGATCACTTAAGCTGATTCTGGGGTAAGAATGGAGCTCTGAAAACATCAACTCAGTAGCAGTCACAGAGTAACCATGATGTTGGAACTTACTGGGAAGGGAGTGTAAAATGGGAACAACATGCTGTCGTGTAAATGTGTGGGGCAGCTGTATCCAGAATACAGCATTCTGTTCTGGTTCCCGTGCATCAAAAATTATTTAGTGCAGCTGGGAAAGTTGTTAAAAGAATGGAAACAAGAATGATCTGAAGTGTGTAACGATTGCCTTTTAGGACTTTAATTAACTGGGGCTACCCTGCCTGGAAGAGGCATCTAAAGAAATGTGTAGCAGAGGTTTATAAAAACCGCAAAGTTTTATAAAAACCACAAAGTTTTATAAAATCTGTATAAAAGATGTATGAAGGTTTATCATCTCCCAAGACTTTTTAAAGCTCTGAAAGGATGAGTACAGAAGAAATACTTGTTATTTCTTCTAATACAGAATTGGCTGGCATCAGATCAAATTAGTAGATGTCAACTTCAAAACAAAAGGAGATCCTCCAGAATGTAACAAACAGTAAAACTGTGGAACCTTTTTCCACAGGGTATTGTTGGTGCTAAAACCTTCTATGGGTGCCCAAATTGACAGGATGTGTGCAGGGAAGGAAAACAGTTGAAGTTACTAAATTCTCAAGACTATCTTTTATGGCTCAGAAGGTCCTTATGCCATAGATCCCTGAAGGCCAGGGTTGGAGAAGTACAACTGTTTGCTCTCCCTGCTCATATATTCTTCTTTTATGTATCTACACCTGTCCGTTTTCACAGCCAGGTGTCAGAAGTTAATGAATCTTTGGTCTGTGCTGGTAGGGTTGGTGTGGTAGCGTGTCCCTCCCTTTCCTCAAGGCTCATTTACTTTTTTCCTTTGAAAAAGGAGAGAAGTGCATAAAGGGTTCCAGGCCAGTGTGAAGAGTCAGAGAAAAGGTGCTATTTAAATATGTAATATTACTTGCTGTTCTGTTCAAGTCTTGTGAATGGTATTGAACCATGCAAAAATACTATTTTTTTGGTAGGAAAAACTGCAGGACTATCGTATCTATAGAGATCTGTAGAAGGGAGGCTATCAACGTACTTTGTGGGTTTTTTGGGCGGTAGTTTTGTGCTAAAATGCATCACTCTGCTATATTCCCCATCTTGTAAGTGCATCAGTGGATGATAAATCCACTAGTGTATGTCAACTAGGCCCTGGACGGCATGTGAAGATCTGCTGGAGCTACAAATATTTCCAAGTCAAACTTATGTAACTTTCTGCAGGATCAGAGATTTAAGGTTAAAACTCCACTGATGTGCTAAAGATTGACAGGAAAACCTCCACTGTTGGGATCTGAATCAGACTTGTATGTGCTGTAATGAGTAGGCAATCCATTGTGGATTACTAGACTTCTTTTCTTTTAGTTCATGAATAAGCAAAAAGATGCTATAAAAAATTCAAGCATGCTACATCACTGACTGCATTTATTTATTTTGACAAGTGTGATTAATTCTTAATTATTTATGATCCTTCATAGTGTATTATACCAGCAAATGTACTGCAGTCTATCGTAAAGAAATATGAGGAACTGGAGATCTTGCAACTGTGGCAGTTTTTCCTAAGGAGGCAGGTTAGAAAGCCCAGTTTGCGTTTAGAGTGACGGAGTTTGTAGACCAAGGAAGTTGCATTTTGGAGCTATTTGGACATCTGTGTATGTCATGCTCAAGTGAAGGAGTTACTTGCCTCTCTGATAAATTTGAGGTGAGTCACACCAGCCGTAAATACCGTGCCTCTCAATTCTGGATTCAAACCCAGGGTTTCCTTTACTATGGGGGCCTTTGGGTTGCAGCTCTTACTAGCAGGTGGTTTAACATCCACAAGAAAGTGTGACTTTCCAGAATTCCTCTCTCCTGCTACCTCATTGCAATGCTTGTGTTTTCCTTCCTTCCAAGAGGCACTGGCTCAGCTCCCCTCAGCAACACTTTGCTGCTGTGTTGTCCATGGACTCGTGGAGGGCAAAAACTCTGGTCCCTGATTTGGGAGCACAGTCATGGCTTCCTTTCGAGTCAAATTTTACAAGGAAGAGGAGAGAGAAGCTACTAGCACGGAGTTGTGTATTTAAGGAGAAAGACCAGCAGCAGCTGGTCCTGAAACAAGTACACGCTAACTGGATGCAAATCTGTGCTCTATCAGATGTTGGAGTTGTCTGTTTCCAACTGTAAATGTGGTTTTAAACGTGGAGGATTAGAGGCTCAACCTCTCCTGACTATGGTGACACAAGCAGCTTGCCTGGTCCTCTCTCTAAATCTTGAAATTCTAGATAAAGTAAGTGAATTTCTGCTTCTGTTATCTGAAGATTTCAGAACCATGGAAGTGCGCAGCTGCTTGATAAAAATTTCAGATGGAGAGTTAAGTTGGAGAGGTATGACCACTATTTCAAATAAGAATCAAAAAAGTAATAAGCCACCCTGCGAATGTGAACACCAATCGAGACAACTCCTTAATGGAAAACATAGATTAAACTTTCATGAAGGATGGCAGGGGAGGAGGGAGATGAATGAGGACAGTGTCCTAACCAACCACTGATTACTTGAAAAGGTCTTATGTAAGTTCTAAACCAAGAAGTATCTGCTTGTTGTGTTAATGTGGTTTTGATTTTTGTAATTATTACTAAAGAAATGGAGCAAGGCTAAGGCACTGAGCGTATTAGCAAATGGGAGATAATGAACTGCAGGGTTATAAAATGACTGTTGACTTTAATTTATGATTCCTCATACAAAGAAGAATGAGGCAGCTAATAAAAGATAATAAATAATATTTTGTTTCAGATTATCACTTTATTAACAAAACAGTAGAGTATAAATCAATGTGGGTTTGCAAGAAGTAAGTAGTTGAGATGTGATTTTTCATGTAGGACTCTGAAGCAGAAAAAATACTTTTAACACCTAAAATTCCACTAAAAATTGGGGGAAAAAATTCTCTCCAAAAAAGATAGCTATTTACCAGGGAGAACAATAAAGGATCATGAGAGTAGCTGGGCTCATGCTAGACAGGCAAATACTCTTCCCTTTACATTAATCTTTAAGACTCATTTGAGGATATGCCTTGATCTCATAAAATTGATCAATCTTATGTGTCATTTAAACAAGATATCGGTATTTCTTCTTTTCTTTAGCAAATCATGACGTGGAGTTTTAGATTTTGACAAGTGGATCTGAAAAAAAAAAACCCACAGAAATGTCTTCTCAGGGGAATTTCTAGTTTGGAAGAAAAATGCTTTTGAACATATCACAAATTTTGACCAAAAAACCCCTTGCAGACCTGAGTTTTTCTTACACCTCTCCCCTTAATGCTGGAGAAAAATGTGAATTGTCCTAGTCTGCAAAGACTCAGTCCAGATGGCTGAATAGTCCTTAAGAAGATATTGCTGTGGTATGATGCCACCCTATCTTTATTATTTATAAGCATTCAGATAAATTACAGGTATCCTATGAAGATTTGTGAACTTCTGCACTTTTGTTTAGTCAAATTAGGATAAAGTTTTCTAATAGTTATTTTCCTCTTTAAGATTTATCCGTTGAGTCAGTGGAAATAATTGTGTGAGCTGAAGGATCAGCTGTGTACCACAAGTGAAACAGTAGAAGAATTAAGTGAGATCTGGAAGCAGCACATGGACTGAAAATTGTTCATCAATGTCATTGTGAATGAGAGATGTATGGATTCCTAGGAATGACAATGTATTAAGTTCTCTGTAAACAGAAAGAATCTTAACATGGAAAATATTATTTATAGTCAATAGTTCTGACTGTTCTAGTTGAGGTTTAAATTTTGATACTTGGCAACACATACATATCAAGTGTTACAACACAACCCCGTAGGAGTTTGTACAACATTAATATGCTAAATGCAAACCAAACTTGCTTCCAGAGTCCGTTGGGCTGTGAAGGAGAGAAAAAAATTTTAAAAAAATAAGAAAACAGTCTTTTTTATGATGGTCAGATTCCAGCTCATGCTTTGTACAAGAAATGTGCAGTACAAGAAATGGACCAGGTGTTCTTAGCATTTTGCAGCTTGCTCTTCTCATTAGTACTACACTTGTGCTTTGTTATTGCAAAATCATTTCCCTTTAATGAGCCTGCTTTAAAGAGGCCAATTATTGTCTCACTGTAGGACAGTGTGTTTGTTTATAGAGTGGGTAAGTATTTATACCAACTAAGGATAAGCACGTGGGTTTGTTGATTTTGGAAGCCTTGTTTGTTCATTCCTTAAATCCATGAAGACTTCTGTGCAACTCAACATGAGGCATTCTGTTCCCCAAGCTGAAAAAGAAAAATTGATTTCGGTGTGCCTCAGATGTTAGTACGCTCTAATGACTTGCTGCATACCTGTGACTAATGTACTTCAGCAAGTATATCCAGAAAAGGCAGAGACAATGAAGAATAAATGGGTTGTAAAATGGTCTCTTTCTCACTCTTAAAGACTCTTTCTCCTTGGTGAGATGAGAGGCATATTAAAAGGACAGATGGAGAGAAGCGTATCCTGCCCTTGTCTGTATTTGACTTTTCTATAGGAAAAGACTACTGTAACTTTTTTAAACTCTGTTGTGTAGGGGCAGTGCTCTTTATCCCCAAGTGCTTAGGTTTGGGTTTGTCTTTTTTTTTATTTGAACTTTTCAAGTATAGAAAACTTCTATGTATGCAAAGAATATTCAGTGAATTACTAAGTTCTTATCTGATAATTTTAATTTCTTTCTAGCCTGCCTGCCACCTTAATTTCCTGTATATTTATGTTTTTAACATACCGGTTCAACAAGGGCAAGTGTAGAGTTTTGCACTTGGGAAAGAATAAGCCCGTGTGTCAGTATAGGTTGGGGACTGCCCTGCTGGAGAGCAGTGCAGGGGAAAGGGAACTGAGGGTTCTAGTGGACAGCAGGATGACCATGAGCCAGCAATGTGCCCTCGTGGCCAAGAAGGCCAATGGCATCGTGGGGTGTATTAGAAGAGGAGTAGCAAGTAGGTCAAGAGAGGTCCTCCTGCCCCTCTACTCTGCCCTGGTGAGGCCACATCTGGAATATTGTGTCCAGTTCTGGGCCCCTCAGTTCAAGAAGGACAGGGAGCTGCTTGAGAGAGTCCAGCGCAGAGCCACAAAGATGATGGAGGGAGTGGAACATCTCCCTTATGAGGAAAGGCTGAAGGAGCTGGGTCTCTTTAGCTTGGAGAAGAGGAGGCTGAGGGGTGACCTCATTAATGTTTATAAATATGTCAAGGGGGAGTGTCAGGAAGATGGAGCCAGGCTCTTTTCAGCGGCGTCCACTGAAAGGACAAGGGACAGTGGGTGGAAGCTGGAACACAGGAGGTTCCATAAAAATATGAGAAAAAAATTTTTCACAGTGAGAGTGACCGAGCCCTGGCACAGGCTGCCCAGGGAGGTTGTGGAGTCTCCTTCTCTGGAGACATTCAAAACCCGCCTGGACGCGTTCCTGTGTGACCTACTGTAGGTGATCCTGCTCTGGCAGGGGTTTGGGACTAGATGATCTTTGAGGTCCCTTCCAACCTCTAACATTCTGTGATTCTGTGATTCAGTGAGAGCTCACACCTATGGCTCTGTACACAAAAATATAATGTATGATAAAGGAATAACAGCAGGACACCGTAAACCTTGCATATTGCCACTCCTTACCAAGCGTAGTCTTAATTATATCCGTTGCAAATTACCACAACAACCTGTACTTCTTTAGCACTTTATCTGTGAGACTCTGGGAATGTTTGACTAAATAATGGACCTCATGGTTTTAAAGAGTTGGGAGAAGTGTTTCTCCATGTCATGAAAGAAACACTAAATCACAGTGTAGTTATACCAGTGGTCCAAGGTGAGTTGTGTTCTTAACTGTGCCAGACTTCTTGTATCTCTTGCACCCTAGCTAATACTAACAGTTAAATGCCTGTTACTTTGCAGTATTTTTGGCAAGAAGTTGGCTTGGGCCACTTACAGTAAATAGACATCATCATGGGGGGTTTTCCACAGAACTGTTCTGTGAGATTCTGTCAAGAGCATCAGTATATCGAGAACTGGATTATTTTCACTAATGTTCTTCACATTGATGAGAATGTGTCAGTTGTGGTGCAGTAGCTATCTTACACACCTGTGTTTGAATTAAGACATTAAAAGAGAGACACGGAACTCTGAAAGGTAAGAGGTTTTACTGCTGTGACTCTTGCCAAAGTGCAACTAGTTAAGCAGAAGTAAAAAATTGTCGATTTCTGAACTGCGATAGAGAAAATATTGTGATTCAGTCAGGACCTTAGGGCAGGCTAAGCTATGCCCAAGTACCACGTAACCATTCTGCCTAATCTAGACATACAAATTTGGGTAAAGAGAGAGAAGAGTAATTTAAAATATTTCTGTCCTTGGTTTTCTGATGGAATTAGAGTTGTTCAGATGTAAAACTGTGAAGGATACATTAGTATGATGCTTGCGCAATATCTCCCGTTTGGAAAGACACAATTGTATGTGCTGCTTCAGAGGTGTTGCAAGAAGTGTTTCTCTAGACATGCCTTCAGAGGTTAAGTCTTACTCACAGGAACTGTTAATGCTAGAACTGACCAAAGTAGTTTCATTTACCTTTACCTTGAAGGTGAGGGAGACCTATGAGCTTAGCTGTATAATCCTGAAACTTTCTCTTACAGCAATTTTAATTGAGCACATGTATTTTATTCTACTCAAAGTAACTGAAGAATGTTGCAGTGTTAAAGATAAGATACTGAATGAATATTCTGGTTTGTATCTCTTTAAAAATAATTTTTTCTTAATACCATGCAATGCCTGTTCAGGTGGCCCCGAACAACTTGCCTAGATTCTAATGAATAATCACCCATTCCATTCCAGCAGTTCACCATTACCAGACAGAAAGCCACCACGAGGAGGAGTGTGGGGACCCAAACAGTGCTCCAGCACAAGGACGCAGCTGTGCAGGCTGCCGGCTGCAGGGAGTGCCTGAGCCTGTGCCTCCCAGAGGCTGCATCTGACAGTGCCTGTGTGAGGTGCGGTCAGTTGGATGATCTCCTCCATCTTGTGGTAGAGCTAAAAGAAGAAGTGGAGAGGCTGAGGAGCATTAGGGAGTGTGAAAGAGAGATAGATTGGTGGAGCCAGTCCCTGATGCACACACAGCACTCTCCACATGCAACAGGGGATCCTCTCCCCTCTGGCCATGAGGTCAAAGGAGGTGACCAAGGTGATGAGGGGGAATGGAAACGAGTCCTGGCTCGGAGAGGAAGGCGGGTCCATGCCCAGCCTCCCTCACCTGCTCAGTTGCCTCTACAGAACAGGTACAGTGCTCTGGAAGAGGAGAGCCATGGAAAAGAAGAGGTGAATGAATGTGGAGATGTAAGGTTGACTTCGCTGACCAAATCAGACCTATGCATCAGGACTAGTTCAATTAAAAAGAAAAGGAGGGTAGTTGTCATTGGTGACTCCATCCTGAGGGGAACAGAGGGTCCCATTTGCCGTCCAGACCCAGTCCACAGGGAAGTCTGTTGCCTCCCTGGAGCTCGGATTAGGGACATTACTAAAAAACTTCCCAGGCTGGTGAGTCCCACTGATTATTACCCATTGTTGATTGTCCAGGCTGGCAGTGACGAGATCAATCATAGAAGTACTCAGAGAATTAAAAAGGACTTTAAGTTGTTGGGCCAGGTGATCAAAGGATCGGGGGCACAGGTAGTTTTCTCATCTATCCCATTAGTAGGTGACAGGAATAGTGAAAGGAAAAGAAAAGTAGATGCAGTTAATGCATGGCTTAAAGACTGGTGCCTCCAACAATGTTTTGGGTATTATGATCACGGGGAAGTTTATGCAGTACTGGGCATGAGAGATATAGATGGTGTAGACCTGTCTAAGAGAGGGAGGAGAATTCTTGCTGGAGAGTTGGCAGGATTAATAGATAGGGCTTTAAACTAAGTTGGAAGGGGGAAGGGGATAAAACCCGAGTCTCTACACATGAGCCAAGGGGAAGTATCCCAGGGTTAGGCAAAAAATGCACAAGCAACGGTAACAGATGCTCCATTAAATCTCTGAAGTGTCTGTACACCAATGCAAGAAGCATGGGGAATAAGCAGGGAGAATTAGAAGTCTATGTTCGGCTGGAGAACTATGATCTTATTGCAATTACAGAGACGTGGTGGGACAGCTCACATAACTGGAATGTGGGCCTTGATGGTTATGTTCTCTTTAGGAAAGACAGGTTGATGAGGCGAGGTGGGGGAGTTGCTCTGTACGTGAGAGAGCAACTGGAGTGTATTCAGATCCATCGAGCACTGGAACAGGCTGCCTAGGGAGGTTGTGGAATCTCCATCTCTTGAGACATTCAAAACCCGCCTGGACGCGTTCCTGTGCGCTCTAGTGTAGGTGATCCTGCTCTGGCAGGGGGGTTGGACTAGATGATCTTTGAGGTCCCTTCCAACCTTTAACATTCTGTGATTCTGTGATTCTGTGATTCAGTTATGAGTTAGAAGCTGTCCCTGAAGTTTCATCTGTTTTCTTTGCTTGCTTGTTTTGAGACCACAGAGATTAAACAGATGGTGCAATATACGAACGTGAGAATGGCCTTACTTGGGAGAGCAGGAGAGGGAAGCAGACTTATGGCCAGACTTCCCGGAATATTCTCTCATTCTCCAGGCAGGCTTGTGTCATAGACTGTGCTGAGGGGAGCAGTAGAATACAGCCCTCTGTGTTATCCTGTGAGTCTGTTGGGAAATGTGCTAGCATATCTTGTTGCTGATTTGGGATCTCCAATCCTTGACCCTGTTCTTATGTTGAGCATCACTGCCTCTCTGTGCAGTGAATTACGTTGTGCATCCCTCTCTTTGTAAAGAAATCGCTTTCTCTAAGCCCCCTAAAGCCCCTTTTGTCTCAGTAGCACAGTCTTTCTTGTCTATCAAATCCAAGCAATCTAGAAATGCTTGACTTTTTTTTTTTTTTTTTACCTTCCCGAAATAAACAGAATTTAAAAGAAGTTGTCAAAAATCATTTTGACTTGATATCAGGGGTTCATATCACTTGCAAACCCAGATGAAAGTCAGCTTTGTTAGCTGAATGCTCCAGTGTCACAATGGAGATGAGAGAAGCAAGTGCCACTTAATTCTAAATGTCATTTCCTTAAGAATTCAAAAA
The DNA here is from genome assembly GCA_020746105.1 of Trogon surrucura. Taxonomy (NCBI): domain Eukaryota; kingdom Metazoa; phylum Chordata; class Aves; order Trogoniformes; family Trogonidae; genus Trogon; species Trogon surrucura. The sequence goes on from CM036618.1 coordinate 109,611,190, forward strand.
ATGTAATAGTGCACTTTTAGCTGTTGTTCTGTGGTTTTCCTTCTTCCAATTCTACAGCTCTGAGCAGATCTTCCCACTCTTCCGAGAGGCTCTTTCTAAATGGCCTTGTGTAAACATGAGTAAACAAGATTATGAGTAGACTGTTCCAGATTTGAAGAGGTGTTCAAACCAGCAGGTTTGGTGCTTGCCATTGCCTGTGTTAAAAGACTAAACCTGACGTAGGGCAGAACTACAATAACTCGCTTTGTACACTGCTTTTACTGTGGGTCATCTTGCTGCTTTCACACGCTGCCAGTGAGGAAGTGGAAAGGTCGGTCAATGAAGGGAAGCAGAATGCTGAGTACCACAGGTTCTCCTCTCTGGCAGCCACACGGAGCCTTGCAAGGCACATAAACAGCATAATAAAGGTTAGCTCATGACTCCTTTTCACCTGTCACCGTGTTCCTGTTTGTCAGAGAAAAGCCCAAGCTGCAGAACTCTGGTATTGATTTTGAGCCACTGAAGGTTCAAGGATGTTCTGGTATCAAGGTGTTTATTTAGAACTTTGAAGAGATGAAAACAACATGTTAAAACAACGTTTGATTCCACTCTCGGTGTTTTTCCTGAAGAGGAGGCAAAGGGTGGTCTGACTGCCCTAAAACAAAAATACAGCTTTTCAGGCTGCCAGCTGTGGGCAGAGCAGGCTCTGCTTGCCTGCCCTAGTTGATCCTGCATGTCAACAAGGTCACTTGATTACAGGTGCAAGTTTACTGTGATGGAAAAAGCTTGGAACTTTACATACTGGACTTCCATAAATCAGGGAAAAAGAAAAGATCATTCTGGTAGACTCACTGCCTAATTACACAGTGCAAAAACATTAATTCCATAGTTGCTGGTTTATCTGTCCAGCTGGCTGAGGGCGAAGTGTTTAGTGCCATCATGTAATTGTGAAATCAACATTCTCGAGGAATTATCAGTTTAGATAGTTTAATTAATCTCTGTTTTATCATTAATTAAAGGTTAAAAATGAGTCTAAAGTAGTGACTATTCCAATAACTAACCAAGCTAAGTGAGTTATCTCCTAAGCAAAAGTAGATTCAAAAAACAGCTGTTTAGTAAAGACGCCAAGCTGTTTGCTATTGGTGGCAACAGCTGAGTAAACAGCAAGTATTAACATTTTTAATAGCAAGTTTCCTTAAGGACAAAGTTATAATTATGAATACTAGCATAGTCCAGGTAGCCGATTGTCTTATCAACCCCTGGAGAAAGGCAAATAGGGGCATAGAAGGCGTTTTAGCTTTGTTGAAGTGATTGACCACCTAATTACAAAATAGAAAATCTGGATCCCAGTTACCTGAAGCGTGTGATGACTAGAATATACTCTAGGCTTTATCAAGGTTGGTGTTTGACCTGCTGCAGCCAGGTCTCTGTGGTCAGCATGCAGAATGAATGATTAATGGCAAGTTTGCTGTCCAAGAGACTCAAACAATTTTTGTCATACTTAAATCTGAATTTATTACGGGCTTCTGGAATATTTGGGGTGCTTGGATTCATCAGTATTATTCCTGATTGCTGTAAAACCAAGGAAAACTCAAAGTTAAAATGCTATTTAGAAATTGTGTTTGGACTTCTGCTGATACCAAACCTCCTGTTCTGTTGTACAGCAGACATCTGCCAGGACTTGGTGACAGGGCTAAGGGGTATTTCATTGCAGATAAAACTTTGGGGATCATCCTGCAGGTTTTCCTTGTAGTGGTGAGAAACCGTGTTGCAAAGTCACATGAGAGCTAATATGATTTCAGAAGTTTTGGTATTGTGCATTTTTGCTTATGTGCTTAGCGGAGGTGTTTGGGGAGTTTGTCATGGGTGGGTGCTGTGTGAAGCTGAGCATTTCCAGTTTTTTCTCCTGACTTATGGTGAGAAGGTGTCCGGCTGGACAGGTAAGGGAACCATAAAAACCTGCTCTTGAGTGATCATTGTCTTATATTTTCATTAGAAAGTGAGTGAGTGCCATTGAAATAACTCAGCTTCAGCCAGGTGAGATACCTCAGCTGAATGTAAAGCACTCCCTAACTTGAGGGAAGAGCTCTTTTGCTTGGGCGAGTTTGGCAGGAATATCCCTGAATTAAGCGACAGAAATTAACTCTATGGAGAAGACACATTATGAACAATGCCTTTAATCCCTTTCTACTATGTTTGGTGGTTTGGTGGTTTTGCTTGGGTCTTTTTTTTTTTTTTTTTTACATATTTGCAATAATACATTTCAGTGTACTTTGTGTGTGGACAAGTGAAATGCACTCAGTAGAGCTGCAAATTGATTGCAGCTCTTTGGGAGGGGCGCCAACCTTTAGCGTGAAGCTCTTAATAGCCACTACAGCAAGAATGACATAAACAACTTGCAAAAATTGACGGAGCTGTTGGTTGCTTGATTGGTTATTTGGTATGCCACTTTATCAGCCAGCCAAACTTGGTTTTGATTTTTGTTTTTTTTTCCTATGTGAAACTGAGTTACCAAACAATTCTTTGTTACTAAATCACTATTCCTAATACAGACTGCAGAAACTTCAGTGAACTACAGGTCACTCTCTTTCACTCCTGCAATGTAATGAAAGCCTTGTTCTTTGTTTTGTTTTGTTGTGTTTTCTGAAAAGCGTCTTCCTATTCCTTCCTCCTCCTTTGATCTTTAACAGGTATTGCCCTCTTGTTCTCCTTTGAAAGCATCTTGGTCTTGCTTGATGATGTGGTACAGGCTGCAGGAAGTGTTACTTTGCCAGCCCAGAAGTATTTGCAATGAGGCTGTTGATGAAATCTCTGAAGCAGCTCCCAGTTTCTCATCATCTGGCTGAAAGAGCATGTTAATCTGAAGTCTGGAATGTTCCTTAAAATCCGACACAGTCATGAGGTGATACAGATGTGCACTGTGGCACTGGCAGCCTTGCTGCGGGTATGAGAGCGAGCAGACTGGCACTTTATTATTATTTATTTTTTATCATAGGTGCAATGCCTTTCATAGAATCCTAAAATGGCCGAGGTTGGAAGGGACCTTAGAGATCATCTAATCCAACCTTCCTGTCATGGGCAGGGACACCTCTCAACTAGATCAGGCTACTCAAGGCCTCATTCAACCTGGCCTTGAACACCTCAAGGGAGGGGGCATCCACAGCTTCTCTGGACAATTTATTCCAGAGTCTTGCCACTCTTGAACTGAAGAACTTTTTCCTAAGATCCAATATAAATCTGTTTTCCTTTAACTTGAATCCATTTCCTCTTGACCTATTGGTGGACGATCTTGTAAAAAGTCCCTCCCCAGCCTTCCTGTTGGTTCCCTTCAGTTTTTGGAAGGCAGCTATAAGGTCCCCTCAAAGTCTTCTCTCTTCAACGCTGAACAGTCCCAGCTCCTCCAGCCTGTCCTTGTAGCAGAGGTGCTCCAGCCCCTGGATCATCTTTGTGGCCCTCCTCTGAACTCGTTCCAACAGATCCATGTCCTTCTTATGGTGGGGACACCAGAACTGGATGCAGTATTCGAGGTGGGATCTCACAAGAGCAGAGTAAAAGGGGAGAATCCCCTCTCATGACCTGCTGGCTACGCTTCTCTTGATACATCCCAGGATGAGGTTGGCCTTCTGGGCTGCATGAGCTCACGACCGGCTCATGTTGAGCTTCTCTTCTATCAGCACCCCCAAATCCTTCTCTTCAGGGCTACTCTCAACCCACTCTGTGCCCGGTTTGTATTTGTGCCTGGGACTGGCCCGACCCAGGTGCAGGACCTTGCATTTTGACTTGTTGAAGCTCATGCAGTTTGCACTGGCCCATTTCTCAAGCCTATCAAGGTCCCTCTGAATGGCATCTCTTCCCTCAAGTGAGTCCACGGCACCGTGCAGCTTGGTGTCGTCGGCAAACTTGCTGAGGGTGCACTCGATGCCATTGTCCATGTCGCTGACAAAGATGTTGAACAGCACTGGGCCCAGAACAGACCCCTGAGGAACACCGCTTGTCACTGGTCTCCATGTGGACATCGAGCCGTTGATCACAGCTCTTTCATTGTTTCTTACCTTACGGATGCCAGCTGGGGTGGTAGTGTGAGGAAGCAACGTTGTGCCAATTTTACCACCCTCTGTATACTTCAGGGGAATTAGTGCTTATTACGTACGTGAATGTTCCGCACTCCCTGCGTGGCTCAGGGGAGAGCAGAAGGGCTGGAGTGAGGTCTGCCTCTGCGCGGGGCATTTCTGAGTGTGATCCGATTAACCATCTTTGATCCCTTGCAGAGTTGATTTTAGACCAGCGACTTTGACTGACAGCAGCTTGACAACCCGTACTGCAAGTCTGTGAAACGAGTCCAGGAGGGAAGAAACATTATGTTCTGTGAACTCTTTTGCAATTTGGAAAATTGTATTAAAGGGGGGGCGGGACTCACTATTTTGTTTCTCTTCAGAATTAAAACCTAAACCAGTGGTGTAGCACAGGAAGGGGAAAACTCAGCGAGCAGCAAAGGGGATGTGTCCTGTAGAAACAGTAGCATATCTGGTTACTGGTAAAACTGCTGAAGGGCTCAGTCCTGCTAAAGACCAGTATCTGCTGCCTGAGAATAAAATATGCAAAGAACTTCTCTGTATTTCTTAGGCCTCCTCAGACACTTACAAGATGTGTGTAAGGACATTGTTATGCTGAAATACGAGGGTTGCCTCTTTGTAGTATTGGGTTCATAGAATGTGTTATGTGTGTGATAGAACGTCACCTCTGCTACTGAGACTTTGGTCACCACCAAACATATTTATAGAAGGAGAAAAACTTGTTTGCTGGCCCTAATGCAGTGGTGTTTCTACTCCTTTTGAGGTGGAGATAACAGTAAGAACTTCTCCCCAGCACCACCTGTGGTTTGTGAAGTGCTAGCACTGAGAACAAGAGATAGTTTATCACCTCTTCCATATTACCAGATGTCTCTTTAATTGATGGGAATCTTTTTACAATCGCTTTAAAAAAAAAAAATGCTTTTGAGGAATTTTCCTCCGATTGACAGCAACTTAATGAGGGGTTGTGACTTTGTAATCAATTTTATTTTTAGCACTATTAACTGCCCAATAATTAACAACTTCTACTTTGATATTGGGTGATTGATTTGTGAAGCCGCTTGTAAATAATTGATCTTTTGTTCTTTAAAGGTTTTTCTATTAGTGTTTTTTAAATTAATGGAAAAAAAAAATCTGGCAAACATTTCAGTAGTGAAAGCACAGATAATGTGTCATAATAACCACTGGTACCGTAATTGAGTTTCTATAAATTACGAGCTGTGTGTTTTAATAGTCAAGCCAGGAAACTGGAAATCGGTATTTCCATGTGTTTTTTCCCATTCCATTGCTGGTTCGGTAGGAATATGGTCACGTATGGCAGCCATTTTGTCCCTCAGTTTGCCAATGAACAAGACTCTTTCTTTTTAAAATAGTCAGCAGACTCTGCTGAATGTTGTAATGCTAATAAGGATCAGTTCTGGTAAAAGTATTTTACAAAGGGAGAATAGAAAACTGCATCATCCTGGTAGTTTAAGAATACATGTGCTCAGTTTACAGATGACAAGATGGCTATTTCTCTGCACTGGCAACTATCGGTCTGAAAGACCAGTTTCTTCTCGATATTTTTTTTTTTTTTTCCTTGTTGTCAACAATACTCTGGCTAGACCTTTGTGCAGCCTGATTTTCTGTTGTTGAATCATAACTGAGAATTTTACTTGTAATATTTGAAGCGGAAGAGTACCATGCTTCATGCCCAGAAGTTGTTAACCCTGTGGCAGCAGAGGTTTAAATGACGTGTTAGAACAAGGCAGTTTGCCTGTGTCTGTATTAAATGGAGGTGAGAAAGAACAAACCCTTTTTGGACCATCTTTATTTAGGGTAGGACCACGTTCTCTCTGTTTGCAAAGTACTCCGAGTTCCTTCAGAAGGAAGGTGCTGTAAGTTAATGCTACTGTTCTGTGTGTAATAGTGGGACGCTGGCAGTAATGGGACAGTGAAAATGGATTATCATTAATGTCAGCAAATACCGTTTTAACAATGTTAACCCCGTATCTTTGTGAAAGCAAATGAGATTTCTGTTAACACAGCTACTTATTTGTATTCACTCTGCATTGCGCAGACTACCTCGCTATTCTTAAAACAACTACCAATCACACGAGGAGTCAAGCAGACGCTGCATTCTCCGTAATTACAAGCAATTTTCCAATTGAATTATCCCATGATTTAATTCCTTGGCTTGCATCTGGAGAGCATCAGCAATGTGCAGCTGTTTTGGCTTCGAGAATTAATTGTTGCTAACTGCATTAAGAGTGGTCTTGCTGCAATGATTTCAGAAAAGAGTTAAATGCTAGCTCGCTTCTGCATTAAACTTTTACTTCTTATTTCCTGTTCTCTTGACTCAGCATCATGATATAGGCCATGGGTTTAGTAGCAGGAGTAGCTGTGAGTCTTAGCTCAACGTAAGTATGTTTAGTCACTGAATTGACATCATATTACGATGAGACACAAAGTTTAATAGAACCATGCCAGAGCCCATAAAGGCTTTGCAAAGCACAAGGCACCCAGGGAAATAGGTATGACTTTTCACATCACAGAGTTCTTTTAGGCAGCCCAAGTGCTTCAAATGTAAGAAGAGCGCCTTAGTCATTTGTCCTTGGGGGAAGGGTAAACAAGTATTTAGACTGAGAGTAACACGTGTTTTATTTCTGAAATTAGAAAAAGAAACAGAGGGAATCTTGAGAGCTTTTGTGAGGCTGAGATTATTATTGGGGCTTACCAGAATCTGTTAGATTGCAGTCAGGACAGATTTTCTTTTGTCTAGAGCCCCTAATTCTCTTTTTATTTTTTATTTTTTCCATTAGGTATGAAGTCTGTAGCTACAGGTCTTAAGAATTGTAAAACACAGTGATGTATTTTCATAAAGCCTGTGGGTTAATGAGCACATTCTTGATCTGTACTTGGTTAAATGCGGATACTAAGAAGATGTGGAACTTGTAAACATGCATGAAATTTCTAGCTTAGACTTGTGTGACCTTTATATTGGTTATCTAATGTCTATGCCCTTGTTGTAAACAAATACCTTTTGTGAAGCTTTGTTGATATAAAGTAAAATTGTTCTCAAGTGCTCACTTGGTGAAGTGGTTTTGGTATACTAATGTGGATAAAAATTTATTTCTAAATTTTCATCAGGAAAATGAATACAGTTTAAAAGCTATCCATCCCTTATGAGTAGAGATTATTTATCCAAAGCTCTGGAACGTGATTATATGTCTAAATATAAACAACTCACTAATTTAAGAGTTTTGAGATCCTGCAAGTCCTGTTCATGGGAAATGCGCAGTGGTTATATTGGTTATATGGTTATATTCTCTGAAAGCTTGGCTGTCTTCTTCCAGGCATTTAGGCAAGTTTGGGCCATCCTTTATACTAAGTAAAACTAGTTTCTCAGTAACAACCTAAGCTGCCTTAAGGTAAGGTAACACAGCCCTATTGAAATTTAGTGAGTTTTTCTGTTTATAAAGAGACAGATCCTGCATTAGTATAGCTTCTTATGAAGAAAATCAATTTAAGGAAATTAATACCTGCAGGATCTTACACTGTAGTATAAAGCTTCTAATTATATTAAGGATGGTGAATTTATGTGAACCTGAAATAGAAAATAAGTTCTGTTTATGTACTATTTGCATTCTCATTACATTTTAAAGACACTGGCTTGTAGAAAGTGTTACCATTTCAGAGTACATACATAAATTATCACAATTCTGGATCTGACTCACTTTCTCAAAGACAGTTTGTCTTTGTCCAACGATAAATATTCTATACATTTACTTTGGTGGGGTGTTCTGGGTTTTTTTGTGGTTTGGTTGGTTTTTTTTATTTAGACTACAGGAATGTAGTCTAAATTATGAAATGGAGAGTCCAGTGTTTTGTTTTAACTTTTTTAGCCTTTCAGTAGAAGAAGGGGGGTGGCAAGCCCTTCCACTATGAACACAGCTTTTCAAACACCTTGCAATGATAAGGACAAGTAGGTTCTGATTATATATGAATGACGTAAGCATCACTGAGTTTGCCTTGTGGTTATGTCTGGCTCATGATTTCTCCTTCCAGTGAGAATCGTATTGTGCAGGTTTAATGTAACCAGGACATTAAGGCAACAAGCAATTGAATTAGCTGTTTCATGCAAAAATTTCCTTTGTTCTTGCCCAGAAAGCAGCTTTCTGTAGGGCTTGTCTGCTAAAGAATTTCATGCTGTTATTTTTAGGACTTAAAAGGAAGGCTTAATTTGGGAACATGAACAAGTAGCAAATTCCCCGATTTAACAACTTCCTTCTCTTAAAGGCTAAACAAATTTGTAAGCTCTGTTTTATGGCTGGAGCTATTTTATTCCATTCCCATACAAATGAATGGTTCTAGTTGTGTTTTGAAAGTCTGTGTGGGCAACTGTGGATTCCTCACAAGCTGAAGAGAGAAACTCCTGGAGGAGAAGTGAGAAAGGCGTAGGATTGTTGGACCAACCGATACAGGAATTTATGAGTCATTGCCTCTAGACAGCGTAGAGAACACAGAAGCAGTCAAATAAATGTGGCCACATAGAATTGAGAGGCATTCCTAATATAATAGTGGGATAAAGTAAGGAAGAGTGTGATGCCTTTAGGACTGGAGCCCTGGAGGCAAAAACTGTAGCAGAAAATGAAGAATCTTGTACGTGGAGCATAGTAAGAATTTCTGTTCCAAGCAGGGGTTTTATTGCCTCAAAGTAGAAGTGGTAAGAGAGGCTTGAGAGTTTCCGTTAATTGCCACAGCAGTCAGCTGTGAGACTGCAGAAGGTTTTCTGGAAGAGAGAAGAATATGCTACTGCCATTCCCTAAAACAGTAACAGTGCCTAATACAGAGTACTGCATACCAGTCTGGTCAGCTGTGTCTGAGAAGAGAAACCTAGAATGAGCACAGGTGTAGAAAAGGGCTTCTAGAGTGGTGCTGAGGGAGCAGAGATTTTGTCACACCAGGTAAGACTACAGAATGACCCTTTTCAGCAGGTTTAGCTCACGTGGTTGAGCGTGGTGCTGAAATACCAAAGGTCGACAGTTCAATTCCCGTTGGGTCCCCATGTGTTGCCTGATCTAGTTGAGAGGTGTCCCTGCCCGTGACAGGGAGGTTGGATTAAAATGATCTCTGAGGTCCCTTCCAGCCTCGGCCATTCGATGATTCTATGACATGAGTAGATATTGATGTTTATGAATATATTTGCAGAAAGAGAGGCAAATGTGGAACTACAGGAGGGAGGTAGCTGAAGGAGAATGAAGTCTTGACCAAGGAAGATGTGAACAATATGGGCCACAAATCCAGTTAGCATGGAAATGAGACAAAGTTTGCCAAGTGTCAGAGCTGCGGATCAGCCTTCCAGTGAAGGGCACTGGTTATGTAGCTGGTTTTAACGTAGCACTTCATATTGTCCATCAAGAGATGAAAGAACCGCCTTTCTGGTTTTACTGTTATGTGTACTTCTTGCTCTAAAGTGCCTACTGTGGTAACTTCTGAGTTATCCATAAGGTGATTATTAGGGCAGCATTGCTCTTCCCAGCTCTGTACTGCACCCATGCATTTATAAGGAACTACCAAGTGCAGAAAACATCTGTAGCTCAGACCATGCAGATCCTGTAGGAAGTTCCCAGCCCGCAACTGCACCCTGTCCCACGCGATAGCACTGTCAGTTTTGGCAGTGATACTGTTCCAGAGACGTGTGTTGGCTCTGACTTGCTATTACTGTCAGGATGCTGAGTTTTCTCTGCTTTTCAAAAGCCCTGGTCTTACATTATTTTTTTTCACATGGATTGGTATGTCCTGAAATACAGTCAATTTGCTTAATTTCTTCTTACATCACAGAAGGAAAGGGATTCCACTGGCCCGCAGGAGAACGGGGTGGCAGTAAGCCACTGGCACTGTTTGCTTAGCTGCACTGAGAAGAAATCAAAGCGGTCACTTGGCAGCTGTGCTGGTTCCCCCAAGTCCTCCGCCAGTCAAGCACTGCACGCTGCACCATTTACATTTGGTAACTGAGCAGTTAAGGATGTTGTATTCTAATTACCTGACCAATTATGCGCAATGCAGAATTCCCTGCTAGTACTTCTGTGATAGCCTGAACCGCAGACAGCCTTGTGATTAAACTGTCCCTAGGTGATGAAGTCGATAATTAACAAGAAGGTATTTTGCTGAGTAGTGAACAAAGTCAAAGAAAGAACAGAATTGAGCTTTCACTGCTGTAATATGGTTTTAATGGTGCTCTTCTCAGGGACAAGACTTGTCTCTGACCTCCCCTGAAATCAAAAATGCATACCCACGTGCAAAGATGTGGACCCGATTTCTCTACACGGAACATCATTTTGATGATCAAAGGGCTGGAGAATCTACCCTAGGAGGAAAGACTGACAGAGTTAGATCTCCCTGGAGAAGAGAAAGCTCAGGGGGGAAACTTGTTGCAGTACTTAAAGGACACCTACACAGAGGACAGAGTCTCTGTCTTCACAAGCTGCCACATGGAGAAGACAAGGGGCAACACATACAAGTTGCATTGGGAGAAGTTTCATCTTGACCTAGGAAAGAATTGTGGGTGTTTTTACAGTAAGAACAAGTATTCACTGGAAGAACTTCCCCATCACTGTAGGTTTTCGAGATGCAATTGTACAGGGTGCTAGACAATCTCATCTAGGCTCCCTTTCCCAAAAAAGTTTGGACCAGATCTTCTTTTGAGGTCACTTCCAACCTGGGCTGTTCTATGATTCAAATTTTAACTGGGTAAAGCACCTCAATACTGTATTCTTTCTGTGATAGCTTCATCCCAATAAAAACCTGAGTAGCCCATGCCTGCGCTCTCTTCAAGAGCATTCATAGCTGAGCATCCTTGTCCTTTGTGCCAATATGTGGAGTTCTGTGCTTTCAGCCCTGAAAATTTGAGTGTCACTGTCCAGTGATAACCAAAGATTTTTTTGTTGTCCATTCACCCTACACTCCCAAAGCAGAAATTGGACATTTGCTCCTCGTAGTGTTAAGTGTTGTATGGACATGCAGTAAACTGGAGAGGAAGCCACCTCATCCTAGCATGAGCTAGGAGTAGGCAGAGAGAAAAAAATATACTACCTTGCAGCATTTTACTTGACCTGATTTTTCCAAATGTCTGCTTGAGCTATTCTCTTTGGAGTTTATTAGCCTTTATTGAGGACTATCCACTTAGGAAACTCAATCTTTTTGAAGATGTCAGCTGAGAAAAATTAAAATACTCTAGAGACTGTGTTTTTCTCCCTTAGAAAATTAAAAATATTAAGAGAATTATCTGAAATGAACAAATGTTGCAATTACAAGTTATCCTCAGTATTGTAAACATAATTAAATTATGGTATCTGATTTAAACAAACTAAACCTGGATTTTTTTTATTCATGCTAAAAATTGTAGCAACCCAACTTAAAAATACGTGTGAACTTATAAATATCCTTTGGCCTGCTAAAAATTAGTTTCTGTATATAGAACAAGCCTTTTTCCTTAAAAAAAAAAACAAGGAAAGGATTAGTTTCAGTCTAAAAACAAAACTTCTGGCAAAGATCTTAGAAAGACAAAAACAAGTTAAATCAAGGGCTCTATGTTCCAGCTAATGTAGTTCATAAAAACAGCAATCATCATTTGGTAAATTAGTGCCTGAAAATGGGTTGGCAAACATAGAAAGTATATAATGCAGTAATTGCATGCATGAGGTCTGTGGGTACCAGGTTATTATGGCATTGAGCTTATCAGCTAAATTAAATCTGATTAGTTTTATGTTTTTTAAATTTTGTGCTGAGATTCGGAAAATGCTGCTCATGGTTGAACGTGATACAGTCTTCTGTAAAAGAAGGATGTGCCTTCCTCTAGTTTTTGAGCGATACTTGCCCTTAAAACAAATACTTTATGAGTTGTTGTGTGTAGCAGCTTCTACTCTGATGGTTTTTAATAGCCTTAAAGGCATAGAAAGTTGCATCCCATCTAAGTTAAGTCTTATGATGTTGTTCATCGCCTTAATAAAACAGTGGAAACAGCAAAAAAAAGCTGTAGAGAACTTTGACTGTTATAGTGGATGTCCTGGCAAGCTCAACTTTCCTTTAACCAAAAGTGAACAGAAGTAACTCCCCGTAACATCTTTGATGTTTGTGCATGTCAACCATCCACATCACACTTGACATCAAAGCTAGGCTGGATTTCTAAAAAGAAGAATATGTATCATGAAATTTCCACTATTGAATCTTGCTGCAAGTCCTGAATTATGATAATATATTCTTGTTCAGTTTAATTTTCCTTCCCCATCTTTAATTTGGATGAGAAACATGCGAACAGGAAGTGTATTAGCTCCATTTGGTAGGAATTCAGGCTTTTCTCTAGAGGTGGGTGAAAATGTGGGGGAGAAATTAGCATTTCTTAAGTTGTAGGAATTTTCCCTCGTTATCCTACAGAACTTCATCAAAGCACAACAAAATCTATAAGCCCTTAGACTAGTTTATGTGTTTTGGTTGTTTTAAGCCTATGTGTTTAGGTATCTGTGGATGGTAAAGTTAAAGAAACTTTGTAAAATTACTTGTCTGCCCCTGTCAGTTGTTGGGAGTGAAACTCCAGGTGCCAGTTTTGAAGAGGAGGAGAGTTAATGATGACCTCCAGTGAACTAACCGTGGGGAGGCCCTAATTTGAGAACAACAATGATAACATTTCTAATTTAATTTGAGACTGTATGTGAAAGCTATCACGCCGTGAAACATTTTATCGTGTCTAAGATATTGTTGCAGATCCTAGCACCCTATCATGCTCTTTGAGGGACCGGTGCAAGAAGCATTCTGATATGTAGGTATGGAATAAGAACCTGAACCCAACTTCCAGCCATGTCCAGCAAGGATGACTTACATTGTCGTAAGCGAGCATTCATATCTCCCTAGAGCTGTGGATTTTTTTACCTCTGTAAAAAACTAGGGTTTCTTTGTTTGCTTTTAATGCTCTGTTTCAGTACTTTATTGCAGTGAGTACCAGAAACTATCAGTGTGTTCCATAAAAGGTTTTTCTTTTATCAGTTTTCAAAGTGATACTTTGCAATGGCTAGACTTTTTGTCGTTGTAGTGTTCTTAGAGATCTATTTACCATGCAGGAAATTTATGTCCTTGATTTAAAAATTCAAACAAATGCACTCACAAGGCTGGATTTACAGAATTATTTTTTAAAAGCTTTCAGAATCTGATCCTTCTTTATCTCCATGGAACTGAGATACCTGAGCACTGTTAGGTACTCAACAGCTTGTGAAAAATCTGTCTGTGGCAGATGTGTGCCATTTATTTGTGCTTGCCTTTTTTTTCTGTTTTTCCCCCCAAGCCTTGCCAGACTATAATTAAAATGCTTTATACAAATGTTTCTTTATCTGGATGGAGCATTTCACCGATCTGGTGAAATTCTTCCATAGTTTGTCAAGTGATTTGTGCTTCCCTTTTGAGGGAGGCTTAGCAAAAGGAATGCTAAAATGCATTATTGTAATAGTTTGATGAGTATGAGTACTTCAGATCTGTTGTTCTTCAGAAGCTTGCTTTTGAAGTAGTGTGACTTAAGTCCCTTCTCGGGTAAAATAACATACTACTCTTAGATCACTCGTTATTAAACAGCTTCAAAGAATATAGATAAAATTGCTTTTTAGCAACAGGGCGGTTTTAGCTGGTCACTCTGATGATGTAACTGCTATGTCGTTTTATAATTGACAGTATATTTCTAATTACTGTACAAATCTCAGTTGTAATTGATAAAAATCAAAGGCAAGTGTAAGGAGTTGTCAAGTTACAAAACTGCCCCAGAGAGCTGGGGCTCCTAGAAAGTTAAACAAGTGACTTCCCATTAGTCTAAATAAAATGCTCTTGGAAGACACCAATGGGAGGAACAAGGAACTATATTCTAAGGGCAACAGCTAAACCGCTGTAGGTAGACTCCCACTTGTGCAGTAATTCTGGCTTCACAACTTAAGAGTTGCTCCGTGGTTTTACAAAACAGGGAGATGGGAGGAGGACTGAGAATGTAAGTAATGATTTTGATGTCCATAGCTTGTTTTGTGCTTAATAATCAAAAGAATGTGCAGAAATGTCGAGGGATGTTCCTAAAGCAGAAATGTAGAGCTCTGGTGCCATCAAGATACAACCAAGCCCTGTGCCCAGCTCTTAGGTATACTCTCACTTTTCAGAATATCAGATCTCACAAAACTTGGCATTCAGTTGCTATAATTTTATCTGGTGATTAGGAGTAGAGTCATTACACTGGGACCGCAGAGAGGAATGAATCAACATATGAGCCTTGTAAGAGACCGGTAACTAAGTTGCTGGGGAAACTGGGAATTGTTTCTAGTAATCTTGTTTACTAGTAAATGTTGTAGTCTGTAAAAGCAGAAACATTCTCCTCTGCCAATACAAATTCATTAGTTTGCAATTTACAGTGTAAGTTGATCCAAAGCCAGATTCTACAAGAGCAAAGTTTATTTGCAAAGAGATTGTGCCATCGGTATGACAGCTAACTGGCTGGAAAGCATATTCTCTCTTTTCTTGAGGTTCTGTTTGAAAACATAAATATATGCATGCGAGTTTGTGCCTCAATAATACGTTTCATAAACGGTACAAAGCAGAGAAGATGGCAACACATTTCTGCACTCTGATGCGAGACCAAACTGTATTTCTTGAGAGCTGCTCAAGGAAAAGAGGAAGCCTGTAGAGGCAGAGGAGAGAGAGGTTGGTTGGAATTGCAAACTCTGGACTGCTGGGTCTGCTGCCACAGCGTGGAGCAACATTGTCAGGGGGCTGAGCAGATATTGTGACGGTGAGATTTATTGCAGAGGAAATGGCCTTTAGCATAAGGAGTGTGAATCTGTAGAGATTATGACACTGCAAACGGAAAACGCCCTCTCCTTTCAGTGGTGTAAAATGAGGGTAGTGACTGCAAACGAAGCTTTGTAACAACTCCTTCCTAGGAACCTTCACTGGCATACTTTGAGATGTATACAAAGGGGTGCACATTTTAGGCACACAACTTTGAACAGAAATCCTTTATATATCTAAACTGTCTTAGGAAATAAGGTGGGTAATTTTGTGTTGTTTTGTGGTGGGGGTTTTTTTGTGATTTTTTTTCTTTTTTTTTTAAATACAACAACATGCTATAATTTGGAGTTAGGGTGGAGAGATCCAGAAAACCATAGATTCTGAAATCTGAAGTAAATTTGGTTTTTCTGGAATCGTTCTTTTTTTCAGACAATCAGTGTAAAAAACAATTGGCATAAATGATTGAAAGTGCTTAGAGTCTATACTTAGAACATAAGTGTTTAAAATCTCTGCGTGTAACTATTCATAGCCTTCATGTCCTTGGTACCTCTTTAAAACAAAAATGCCACATAACTTCTGTGTGTGAAGTATCATCTTACATGCTACAGAAAGGGAAGGTTTCTAAATGACTTTATGTGAAATCAATATAAAATGGCAGAAACTTAATAAATTGTTTTTCAGAGATGTGAGAGGAGTACAGTCAGTCCCAATGATTTATTTTTGATGGAGGCAAAATACGTTTAGGTAACACAATCTACATCCCGCAGACTAGATTATTCTTTTTACTATTATTCTGTAAAATTTTCTTGTATTTTCCTTGCAGAAAATATCCCTTACGATTTCCCAGAGAGAAACCCTTTCCACTGCATTGAGTTTCATAGCAATTGCTGGTAGAAGAAAAAAACATTCTCTGCCACTTTTCACAGTGCTTGGATTGACTTGCATACCTTCTTGACTAAAGAGAGGTGTGTGAAGAAACTATCCCAAAAGCAGAGAGGGGAAAAAAAAAAGCCTTTCTCCACTTCTCTTTTTGACTAGCAATCCTGCTCCTGATAGAGAGGATATCCCAGTGAAACATTTGTCAAACAGGCTTGGGAAACACCCTGATTTCAAGAAGATGGCATGTTTTAGTTGGCTGGAATTGCTTCACTGGAGGGTGTGTTGGTCAGTCCTGCTTTGAACTGCCCTGGGGCATCCTGGGCACTCCCAAGCAGTCACCAGCAGCCAGTTCTCTTCTGTCTGTAATGCATTCGTCATTGCTGGGGTTTTTTTTTTAATGCTTATAATGGTAATTACCTGTTCTTGAGTTGAACTGTGTTTGCAGCTTAATAAAAATTTATAAAGGTCTTTGATAGATAGCTTGATAGTTTTCTGAGAGAAAGGGCATTAAAATACTTAAAAATTATGTCATTTTTACAATTAAAAAAAAAAAGTGGCCTTTTCTGAAAGGATTCTGTATACTTTACAGAGAAAGTTCTATGAAAGGGAAAGATTGGACATGTTTTTATTAATAATTCAGAAGGATACAGTCCCACTTCTAATTGAAGTCTTGCCTAGCAAATTACAGAGTCAACATTTGCAATTCTGTTTTTCAGTTCACTGGCCTCAAAATACGAACATAAGTACTGGCGTGGTTGGGATATTACAGGACCGAACTTGGACAAACTGCAAAAATTTTTTCATGGACATTGCTTTAAGTAGCAGAGAGTTCATGTAATAGGAAGGTTGGGTTTTTTTTTCCTGAATATAATTACATCGTTCCTTAATTTTCACCATCTTTTCTAATGATTTCTTTTCAGCCTGGAAGCGGCACACCTGCACGGTTTTTGCATTCTTATAAGTCGGGGCAGTACTGCTTCAAAGTGTTCTTGTCCTCAGCGTGGGGATTTACTCCCGAGCTGTTGCCAGTCAGCGTCCAGGCTCGCCTCACAGGGCTGGTGGCACTGCACAGTGTCTGAAATAAGACTGAGTAGTCACCGAGATCCTGGAATTTTCCCCCACACTGTGCTACTGCAGATGTGATCATAAAAAGAAATCAAGCCACCACTGTGATTTTAAAACCTTTGAATTGAGAGATGGGGTTTTCTTGATGAGTAAGACGTTCTTCAAACCTCTTTTTAGGGGACATTTTGTGGTGGGAGGGCTTGTTTGGTTTTTTTCCTTCCACAGAATGTAGGTTTAGCAGCCACCTGCCTTTGTAGTCTCCTAATTTCTTGTCTTTGTACGCTAGGAGGTTCATATAGCCTGGGAGTCGCAGTAACAGTCGTACTCACTCTTAGGAAGAGTATGTTCAAATCAGCCTCCAGAGAGACTGCATTTGCAGGCTGTTGTTTTAAGCTTGGGAAAAGCTTTTGGAAACACGGTTTTCTTGATGTTTGATTTAGTGTATGAGGTTCTAAAAACTGCTGTAGGTAGTTAAAGATGATAGATACTAAAACTAAATGAATACCATCATGCACAACCGCAGCAGGGTAGTTTATATAGTAACAAAGCATTAAAATGGGTAAATAAGTTCAGATGAAAGGCTAGGCCTTGCATATCTTATTTGAAGTTCATGTTCTCTTCTCTAAATCTTTTACTGAATAAGGTTACTGTTTGTAGTATTATAACACAGCAGCCTGCAGCCTTCTGGGAAGAGCTGGCAAGTCTCATTGTTAGGAGGTTATTCCTCATGGCCAATAAGCTACTGTCGAATTGCATGCAGGACAAGCACTACTTTGCTTCTTTTTCTCATGTCTTTTTTTTTTTCTTGTTTTCGGTCTGCCACAGATGATATTCCAAGGGAGCTAGACCAGTGATCCCATTATGCATTGTAAATCCAAGTTTCCATATTAATTGTGTTTACTTTGGACTCCTACCTTTTTCAGTGCATCTTTAATCTTTTTCCTATGTCCAGCCTCTGCTGTGGATATACTGAGAGACTTTGTGTTTTTTCTAATTGTTTTTGCGATAGATTTTCACATTGGAAAAGATAAAACATTTAAGCTAAGTATCAGTGCTGATAGTGTGCTTGTCTGGGAGTTTCTCACAGACATCTAGAACATCCTTCATCCTCTCAACAGGTCAGTGCTCTCAGATACCACATCTACATCCCAATACATACCTAAACTGCATGGTATCAGTTGAAAATGAACACAAACCAGTAAAAAACGAATACACTCCAGTAAAAAACATTTCCCTGCCAAGGTGCTTTCCCCTCTCCAGCGTGGTAGACCATGAAGGCTGTACTTGGAGTCATGTTTGGTCGTCTGTGGAAAACAAATTAGTTAACAGATTTTAAGGCCAAAGGAGACCATTAGATCATCTGACCTCCTATGTACATAGTGTATAGAAATTGATCTAATAATATCTTTATTGATTCCACTAAGTTCTTTATTGAAAATACACCTTGGTGAGAGATGGGTAGCATTTGCTTTGCTTGCTGTATTGAGTGGCAGTGTGCACAGCACACTAAACATTGTCAAAGTCTTGCCTTATTTCAGTTTTTTTGAAGAAAGATATGAAAATATCAAGTTTCTGGTAATGGCAGTACATTGCACTTGAAATTTATCTCGGGATCTGAACAGACTGAAAGATAGGAAAACGATTTTGGGGTGGAAGGGTCACATTCAGATTATCCTTTATGCAGCAATTATCCTAAAGAGTAGTTCATTACTTGGTTGAAGGTGTTTATTTTTGCATTTATGAAAGAACAGTTTTAAAAGATGCCGAGTTCAGGACCCCTTTGTGTAAACGGGTTTAGCTGGTTGTAGTCAAACTTCTTCCAGGATCTACTTCCTATTGCTGCCTGGCCCCAAACCATGTTGTTGATGTAGTCAGCTGCCAACTGACTACGTGACTGTGCTCAAAGCCCAGTGCAGCCATAATTTACCTTTTATTTGCGATTACCCTACCTTTATGCCAGTTGCAGGCTTTATTGATTATTATATTCTTCTTCATATATGCTATGTAGCAGGACCCGTTCCCTCTCCCTTGTGAAAAGATGTTTACGTGGTAATCATCTCCTGTCTGTCACCTCAGACTCACTAGTCAGTTCTGAAGCCACTTAACCTGTCCCATGTTGGTTCTCTGGTGTTCAGAATGCTAGCATCACCTTTCTAAACCTTTTAAAAATATTGGCATAATGCCGAATTTCTCTGGGAAATTTCCTGTTGCTCTAGAAGCTGCTAAACATAAAACCTAACATTTTACAGAACCCTTCTAGCTATGTCTTTCACAATATGCCAGTGTTATCCCAGCATGGACCAGCTGTTAAACAACCCAACAAAAAGAGGAAAAAAAAAAGAGCAAGAGTTGAATGAACAATGATTTGCTCAGAACTATATAAAGTCACATGTGTTGTCTGAATTCACTACAAAAATAATAAGAAACTGCTGCTGAAGTTGTTAAGCAGTTGCAGTTACCAAGCAGTCTTTTTGTATGCTTCCTACCTACCTTGTCACATTAAAAAAAAAGAAAAGAAAAAAAAAAGAAAAAAAAGCTAGAATTGCTGTTGCTAAAGACAGCTTCACAGTCAGTATGGAGTATGTTGATCTAACAGTAGTAAAGTCCTCGGAGGGATGGACTGTGCCTGAACAGGGCTTTTGGCTCACCAGCACGTGAATCTGTCAGCTGAACGTTGTCTTGGCCTCCCGTTTTGAATGTATTCAAGATTAGGAGTGAGTAGTCCAACTGTGACAAAGCGAAATGGGATCTGGATCCCTGTCTATTATTCTGAACCAGAAATAGCTCAGGTGCTTACATTCCGCTTTTACAATGCGTGATGGCAGTGGGTCAGTCTGAAGAGGAAAGGTATTTACACAGTGCTCAGCAGAACTTTAGTCCCATGCCTGCTGATGTGTCTTTTCTGACAGCAGAAATGCGCAGTTTAGGTGGTTGCACAATGCTTGGATAGACATCAAGAAGGTGAGTCTTCTCTTTAATTTCAGTTTGAGGGCATCAGAGATTTTATATGAAGTTGCAAATGGTGAGTGTGGAGTTTGTGGTTTTTTGGTGGTTTTTTTTTTTTGGTTAGGGTTTTTTTTTTAATATTGTGATTGTTTGCATGAAGTTCATGTATGTCCCTAAAAGTAAATTACAATCATTTACACATCACTGAGGCATAATAGTATAGGGGTTTTTTTCACGTTTTATGCTAATACTAGCTTTAATAAAAACTCTACTTCATTAAATATTAGTGTTAAATTCATGTGATGTTTTTCTAAGGGTTTCACAGGCCTTAACAGTACATCCCTAAGCCCACAGGTGTTCTTGTATTTCTTATGATACAGCTCTTCCTTTTTAACTTTCCTTCTCACTTTCTCCTCCTGCTTCGAGATAACATGGTGATGGGTTGGATACTTCACTATTTCATCTGATGGAGTGAAATGAACACTTTCTGGAAGCTTTCAGCATTTTAATTAAACATGCAGATGGCTGAGGAGCAGTATATATTAAATTTTTTATTAAAAACATGGGTAAGGTACAACGTTAATCAGTGAAAAAGATCTTGCCCTTGCTTTTCTTAATGGATTATATTAGTCATTAGATCATTAGAATGAGTTCAAAGCGCTCCCTCTTCGTCTCGTACTGTCACTTTGTTAATACCACTCTCTTATGAGTCACCTTCCCTTTTAGGTGGTAATAAATTTTACCTCTCCTCCCTTCCTCTTTTCTTCCCAGCACCCACTTATTTGATTTGTTGTGTAACTTTCAAGGAAAGGCCATGTTACCTGGCTGAGTAGATTGAGAAAGATGCAACTGAGATGAAACAGCTAGGCAGTGAATTAGCTTTGCCCGTTCATAATTCTGCTGTGATTTATATTCTTTCGAATGCTTTTGAAACACGAAAGATGTGCTGGTCTCTGGAAATGAACACTTAATCTCCTTTCCCCTCCTCCCCACAAGGCTGACGTTAGCCGCTTAAGCGAAATCTGATTTATGCAATTGGCCAAGGCTTCTCTTTGACACCTCTATCACTCCCCAAGTGGGGAACTCGAAACAAAACAAAATGCTTGGGGAAGTGCTCTTTGCTTCCTTGCAGGTACAGGTGTGTGCTTGGGACCAGCTTTCTGTCTTCGCAGACAAATTATCAGTAAGACAAGATATCGGTAATGGTTTGGGACCTTTTCAAATCTGGGCCACCTCTTCAAATTCAGCCAGTTGCCAGATGGTGGAAATCATCACTGTCTGTACCTCATAGTGGGGAACGTGTTGAACAACTCTGTCTTTGCCATCAGAGAAATGTCAACAGGAGCTGGCACTGATTGGCCACCTCTATTGCCAAATTCAGCAGTGAAACCAGAGATTCTGAATTATGCTGTGGATTCATATCGTGGTAGCCAGGTAGTGTGTGGAGACACTTCCTTAAATTTCTGACCCATATGCTTGTTCTAAGAAATGCAGTGATTTACATACTTTTGAGCTGATTTGCCACGAACACTGCCCATATTCCAACTTCTTTCCAAAACGTACGTAACTGCAGTTCTCAAAAAACTTTGCATTTTCCTTTGAGGCAACTGAAAAATGCACGTGCTCCCCATGCCAACAAAAACATGTAGCTGCATAGCCGAGTGGTGGGACTAAATCAGTAGTATGTCATGGAGTGCCTCATAGGATAGGATCCTGGTAAGGAGATTTTTAAGGAAATACTGCTGTCCAGGTTCAGATCAATGTTCTACACTCTGGCTCTAGTAAAGGAGAGGTCTCCAGTAATAAGATGACCATTGTGTGGTGGGCAGTTGCTTACCTGGAGAATGTAGAATGGAATGCTTTTACAAACTGTCTCAAACCTGCTGCTCGCCCACCTGAAGATTTCTGTCTGAAATAGCTTATTCATTCTGTGGCTTAATCTTCTCCTCCTGTCTGTCTCTTCTTAGGAGTGAGTTGCATCTTCTATATTTTCTTGCTTTGCATTCAGTCAGCTGGTCCTAGGAAAGAGTGTTGCCTCCCAAGAGTTAATGCTCATCCAGTCAGAGGGTTCATTTGCATTACAGTGCAAACATAAAAGTTCAAACAGCGAATTAAGAATATTGAATTCTCTACAACGCATACTTCCTAAGCATTTGAAAAGCAATCTATATTGCACACAAAGCACTCATCAAATAATTTCCAGTACAGAGCATGTTTGCAAAAACTTCCCATCTGTTTGCAGATAATTCGCGGCTAAATTAATAGAATATTCCTACGTTATTCAGTTATGGCAATGTGTACCTTAGAAATGCCTCCGTAAGATGTACTACAAAGACCAGCCATATTTAAAAACAAAACAAGACCCACCAGATCTGGTGATACCTCAGAGATATATCTCATGATTCATATTATTTGTTGTACAGTGGTTTTTAGGTTGTGTATTCCTGGGGAAGTACTAAATTAATTAAAAAAAACCCCACTGCTGTTTAGAAGAAGATTACGTGAAAAACCTCAGAGCTCCCTCAAACTGATGAAAAAAACTACAAAATCCAGATGTTTCAATAGAAAAGCTTTCAATAATTTCAGTGCTCTTGGGATGATGCCAAGTATATGTTTAATTTTTTTTAATTATGGGATTTATTTGTTAGAGAACATTTCTTGATTGTCTTTCAGTGTTTTCTTGTCATATGAAGTCCTTAAAGCCTTGTTCTGATTTTTGGAATTAAGTGTAGGGGGAAAACGTGCTTTCTGAACGCTCATACTTTTGCAACTGTTGCTGTGATACCACAACCTTCCTGAGCAGGTTCCATAGCGGACACCTGCTTGTTTCGGAATGCCCGTAGATTTGCACGATGACTATCTGCCCACCAAGTTGCAGGGATCAGTTGTAGCTGGGGATAAGTGCTCCCTTGTTCCGGAGGAAGAAGGAAGACTGAGGCAATATTGTGTAAATATATAGAAAAACTTGCAAAAGAAACTTCTTCTGAAGGACTTGGGGCGTGCGAGTGATCATCTGGCCTTAGCTGCCTGATGAAGGGATGTGCAGACTCACTTCGCTCACTCAGTCTATTGTCAAGTTCCTCATCACCTCCTTTAGAACTCCTGCCTCAGTTGCCTTTAAGAAGCAGCAAACAAAAAAACCTCCCCGAAGGCCACAAAGTGTGCTTCAGGACTCAGACTTGACCTGTGCAGTAGTTGTGTTTCCTCAAAGGCAGTCTCTGCTGGGTCTGCTGTGCTGGAAGCCAGATCACATTTGAGTTATAGCCTTGGCTTCTACACACTTTGTTATGAATTTATTAGGCTGTTTACCCCTTCTAGCATAACTTGGTCACAGAGATAAATGTGGGTGGTTGTCAGACATTTCACGATGTTTTCTCTTTTTTTTTGCCTTCAGTTTCACTCATTATGGCACATGCAGCTGTGACAAATTTAATCTGATGATAATGTGTATGTCTGGTGTCTGATTCATCTTTGAATCCCACAGAAGGGAGAGAGAAGGAAATTGGTGGAGGATCATGGTGGCAAACAGGATTTAGAAGCTGGTAGATATAATGAAGTATCAGCAAGACTACTTGCAGCAGAGAAGGTAATAGCTAAAGAGAAACCAGCGTGCACAGGGTGGAAAAATATCAAAACTGGAAATAAGAAAAACTGCAAATTGAGTACCAGTGATTTAAGACTGAGAATGTGAGAGTAGCAGGAAAGCTGCCGTAGCTAGAGCAGAGACAGGGATACACACGAGAAGTGATACTGATTGCAGGAATTTGCACTTGCGAGCAATGCAGTTGCATCAACAAAGTTTGTTCAGTCGCCCCCTTTACCTCTCGTGTACCACTTCACAGAGTACAAATACCTTTGCTGCGGCTGTTGCTGAATGCTAAATAAGTACGTTAATCCTCTAATAAAATTTACACATGAGATAAATAGGTCAATCCATTTATTCTCTAACTAGAGTTCAGAGGATAATGAGGTTTGGCTGGAGGCAGCGTGGTACCCTGGAAGGATATTGCTGTTTAGTCTGTTAATGATCTCGGTATGCTTAATGCTAATTCATTTTAAGTCATTCTTCTGTTGAGCTTTTAAACAATTAGGCTTAAGAACATACTAAAAACCAATATCTTGAGAGGCAAGCCCACCAACAGACAAACCTTCAGTGTTCTGTACTTATGCTTGGAATAAATTTAAGTTTCTGTGATATTGGTTCTCTCTTTTTTTTGTAGGTATTCACCTTGCACGCTACTGCCATTGCTTTGCTGCCTTTTCAGTTTAGCTGTAGAAAGTCCTCAGACAGGTTACGTCTTTGTGTCTGTGTGCTGTGATGGTTACATGTCTGTTTAGCCCCTCCACTAATTTTGTAGGTGGGTGCATTTCTGAAGAACATCTCTCCGAGCGAGAGTAATGCTCTTAGAATGACCAATCACCAATCGCAGTAATATCAGTGATATTTTGTTTTGTTTCCATCTTTCTGCCCAGGGCAAAATGTGTCAGTTTGTAAGCGAGTGTGTTATGTACTTGCCATAGTGAGAACGTTAGTCAAGGATGTGGACTGCCTTTAAGAGCAAAATGGCAAAGTGTAGAGGTATTTGCCCTTTTTGAGGATTTGTAATCTAAAGTTTATGAGATTACAAGAAAAGTCTTATTTCTTTTTTGCATAAGCGGCAGACAATTGTATTTTGGCAAAAAGAATTTTGGCAAAAGTTGTGGAAAATAGCTGAAGTCTTGATGTGGGGGTATGTTCCTTTCTCTCGGTCTTACTTGGTTGGATAAGAGCTTCTTAATCTCTTATCCTCTTTCACAGTGTTACTTGACACGACTGAAGGTTTGCTGGCCTTTTCTCAAAAGGGGGTGCTTTTCTGGGCAAGCAAATTAAATTCCTATATGACATTTGCTTACATGAGGTAGGTTCTGAGAATTAATGTATTATGAATCACGTTTTTATACTAAGATGAAAGTGCTACAGAAATGCAAAATATTTATTATGGGTTTTATGTACATATTTGCTACATTTGCAGCATATTTGCTACAAATTCATATTGATATTTATTATTGAAAATTTTCAGACCTTTTTCTGTTACTGTTCTAGGGTTGGTTTCGGTACAGTTTAGGTTTTTAAAGGCTTTCTTTTTTGAGCTGTAATATACAAATCACAGCAATCTCAGAAACTCCAACTTCTTTTTCCTTTAATTTGATTTAGCAATTACAAAGCCATGGCACCTATGTGAACTACCACATGTTATTCATCTTTCTTATTGTTCTCAATTAGGGTGTTGTCTGGTATGTGGGGCTTTGTCTGCTGCTTCTGCAGTGATTAATATAATAGAGTTATAATCTCACTTATAATCAAACTTTCAGGAAAGCTTATTGGATTTGAGGTGACTTGTATGCAAGCAATTTCCCGACGGCCAAACGGCACAGTTGCGATTTATGGGTTGTCAAACCTTTATTATTTCATGGCCAGATTACTAGTGCATCTAACAGCCAGGTTTCTGGATTTTTTTTTTTCTGGTTTTGTTTTTCAGTTTTCTTTAACTTCATTAACGACAGTGTAATTTTTTAGGAGGCCATTTTTTTTGGGGGGGGGGGGATACTTCGTAATTGGCTTGTTATCAAGGTAGCACAAAGCAATCACCTGTCAACATGTGTGTTCCAGGCATGGTGAGGTAAGAAGAACGGACTGGAAAAAATTGTTTGCTTTAATGACAAAAAAAAAACAACCCACAAACCAAAATGTTCCTTTTTTTTTAAACTGTATGTCCTCTCAGTGGACTACAAATATTAAATTTATAGATACATATATTTAGAAGCTACCTTTGCATGGATCAGGAAAAACAGTACTAAGTTATAGGCTGACATAGTAAACAGCTGTGTTCATTTCAGTCTTTTAAACAAATTCAGGAGATAGATTAAAATGTCACCAAATCGTGAGATGTCAGAATTCTGTCTTCTAGATTAAAATGTCACCAAATCGTGGGATGTCAGAATTCTGTCTTCTAAGTACCCCATCAAAAAGTAGTAGCCTGGTGCTGGAAATTCTTCCTTTTATCCAGTTACCCACTGCTGTGGTTTAAACCTGGTAAGCACCGCAGAGCCACTCACTCGCCCCCCTCCTTAGTGAGATGGGGGAGAGAGTCGGAGGGGTAAAAGTGAGAAAACTCACACTTTGAGATAAATACGGTTTAACAGGTGAACCAAAAGCCCTGCACGCAAGCAAAGGAAACCAAGGAATTAATTCCGCACTTCCCGTGGCCAGGCAGGTGTTCAGCCATCCCCAGGAGGCCAGGGCCCCATCATGCCTAATGGTTACTTGGGAATACAAATGCCATCCCTCTGAACATATCCTCATCTTTTTTTTCTTCCCCTAGTTTTATTGCTGATCATGGCATCGTATGATGTGGGATGTCCCTTTGGTCAGTTGGGGTCGGCTGTCCCAGCTGTGACCCCCCCTCCAACTCCTTACGCATCCCGACTCTGCTCTCCGGCGGCGCAGCCTGAGGAGCCGAAGAGCCCTCCGAGCTGTGCAAACACTGCCCAGCAATTGCTAACGCATCCATGTATAACTGAGACTGTTTTCCTCACAAATCTGAAACATAGTCCCACACAAGGTACTATGAAGAAATTTGACCCTGTCCCAGTCAAAACCAGTATACACACATTCTCTCTATGTGATCTGCTTCCCTCCATGATCTTCTTCCTTGTTCTTTCTTTGCAGGAAGTTCTCTGTGCATATGGGAAGTGGTGTAGTTCCGCAGCTTATAGAAGATAAAGATTGATTTTATTCAGGACAGAAGTGGGATATTTTGCTAGCTGTAGAAGAATAACAGTTGGGCTAAATGTCTTTGTTTTCTCACTTATATAGAGATTTTAGTTTCAAGTGTACCCTGATACTAAGGAACTATGACAGGACCTTAGTGTTTTTTTCCCCTAAAACTGCAGTTGTTTTATACCTGCGATCCTTTTAAATCTTACCCAATATGCTGAGTGCTAGAGAGAGGGGGAGATCTTCCCAATCCATCTAATAACTCCAAAGTCCAAGGAAGTGTCAGCACCTGTGAGAGGGTGCATCACTGACAAAATGGAAGGACAGATATGATTTGTTGTTTTTTGAAGCAGCTGGCTGGGGGTGGAAGATACTACCTTAAAAGTATCTGAATTAGAAAGGCCAAAATTTACCAGTTATGAATGTTTTAGGATGATCTACATGAAATAAAAAGCAGCTGCAACTCTGTTTCTGAGTGGGTAAGTATCCATATGACAGAAACCCTCTGTCATAAATTGATCGCTCTGCTGAGAGTCTAGAGGCCAAGGAACAAATTGTCAGTGTTATTTCTATACAGCCAAGATTATTCTGCATGCTGTAATGTAGGTGGTGCTAGCCTTACCTGGTACTTAAGCTCCCTAGAAAATATGAAATATTTTGATTCTTTTGAGTGCTGTTATATTTCAGAATGGTTTATGTTCCAAGTATTTATGAACCGTGGTCCTTGATCAGCCTTCATCTCCCACACACAAGTTATTACAACCTGCACACAGCAGGCTGATGTCAGATCCTCGAACACCCTTTAGTATTTCCAGCAATAGCATGAAGTTGAGTTTGCTGTATATTGCCCTCTTAATTTGAGGACTGCGGACTGAGCTGTATAGGTCTATGAAAGTTGTCTTTATGACTGTGTATCATTCCTCACCACCCTAGTTAGTGTGGTTTGGTCTTGTATGCTTTGTTTACTACAATGTTGATGCTTTTACTGTAACACAAACTGTCATCTGATTTCCATCTAGCTGTACCAGGTCAGTATTTTCTCAAGAGAGCATTTTCTTGGCTTTATGGGCTGTGGTGATGTAAAATGACCGCCAAGTTCTGGTTGTCTGCTGTTTCCAAATAAAGGAAGACATTCCTCCATTTAAAGGCATTCTGCAATATGCGTTTGAAACATTCAGAAGTGGTAAAGCTTATACAATAGTTTTAAAAAGAGTATGTAGAACATAATTCCTAACTAGAGGAGATCTTAGAGTGGCATTCCAGTACTTAAAGGGGGCTACAGGAAAGCTGGGGAGGGACTCTTTATCAGGGAGTGCGGTGATAAGACAAGGGATAACGGCTTCAAACTGAGGAAGTGCAGATTTTAGATTAGATATTAAGAAGAAATTCTTTTCTATAAGAGTGAATAGACACTGGAACAGGTTGTCCAGAGAGGCTGTGGATGTCCTTTCCCTGGAAGTGTTCAAGGCCGGGCTGGATGGGGTTTTGAGCAACCTGGTCTAGTGGGAGATGTCTCTGCCCATGGCAGGGGGGTTGGAACTAGATGATCTTTAAGGTCCCTTCCAACCCAAACCCTCCTAGATAATTTGTTTCAGGGTCACCCTGAAAGAGTTTGTGGAATTTCATTAGTATCTTTGCAAAATTAGTCAAATGTACTGTGTTGATATTTTTGCAAATAATGCCTCTCACATTCACTAGGTAAGTGTTGTACATGAAGTAGTAGTGAAGATTTAGTTTACCCTTTTGCTTCAAACCTGACTTCAGAAACCAGCCTTAGAATATCTATGGTGTGTGAAGGCCTCTATCTTTTAAACGAACTGCTAGAAAGCGATCCTAGATAAGGGCCACTGCAAAAAGAACTGTTGGAATTGGCACGTTTTACTTAAACTTTCTATGTCCGAGGTCTGGTGTTCACATTTGTCTTAATTTTGAACATAAATTTACAAATAGTGTTAAAAAATGAATGAAGACTCACTGACACATTTATTAGTGTTCAGTCTGGATGCGGGTTGGATAGCTTATAGGATAGCAAGAGATGACCACTGTGAACTTGGCCTGACATTTTTGGCTGTCCTGAGGGGTGCTTAGCTTCTGGCAGAGGTTTTGAGTAACAGGTATCTCCAAACACAAAGATCCTAAGATTCCCCATCTCCTCTGTCTCTGCTTGAACACTTAGTTATAGCCCTGAAGAAAGAAATGCTAGTGTCATACATCTTGCCAACGTCCCTATCTCCATATCCCTCTGTTCAGAGTTCCCATTCACTCGCTTTTCCTACAAGAATGCCAACAGCTGAAAGTAACTCCTGTATCTTTACTCTTGATGCAGGAATCCTGTTGGGTGGGAGTTGTTGAGTGTTGAAGGCCACAAAAAGGCAGCTTTTTTTTTTTTTTTTCCCTGTTGCAGTAGTTTTGTTTGTTTCCTTTTACACAGGCGGCCTAAGGGGAGAAACTTCTCAACTGTATGCAGAACAAGGGCTGCAGCCATACTAAGATTTAACTAAATTGAGTACCTTGGTAGCTCATCTTCAAAGATGGAAATGGTTTGAAAGTCTCCTTGGTCTGAACATCTCTGCAATGTTCCCTTCAGGATCAGTTCTGCATTTGTAATGAACAGAAAATCCATGTTATTTCCTTTTAAAAAAAAAAAAAACAGTTCAGTAAAAAAAACATTGAAGTCTTGCCACTTAGGATGAAAAATACTGCCTGCGGGAACAGTAAAAGTGCATGCTGTCAGATATGACATATATGCACAAATACCTATGGGCTTATTAGTGCCTTCATAGTGATGTGCTGTCAGCAGTGTTTTCTACCGCATATGACCTTGCTATATTTACCTTGATCTTAAAGGAAAAGGAGGGAGAGTTATTCATTGAAGCTTGGGTATCTCCTGTAACCTTTGTGGAGTCTACCAACCACTACATAACAGCCCATAGCACATTCTCTCTCTGTTGGACTCAGGTTATTGAAAAACCATAGCGGTAAATCCTATGTGGCTGGATGTCACAAGAAATAGGAGAACTCTCTGTTTGCTCTTCATTGTTGTATTACAGCTTACATGCCTGCTGTCTCCCCTAGCTTATTCCTAGGGGAGTTTATTTTCCATCCTTAAAAGAAGGCTGTCAGACTGATTTAAGGCCAGAAGTGATGCTTTCAAAAAGAACATGGGTTTATTGAACCTTGGATCATTTGACAGGTGGTCATAAGGTTTTGTTTGAAGACAAAGAAAGCAGAATCTTGTCTGGGTTTAAATAACTTACCCCTTGCCACAAGTTTTGGCAGTCTTGTGCTAATGCCTCCCATTAGGGAAGGAAGGCAGCATAGTCATGCAAAGAAAACTGACTTGCAGGTGAAATGCAAAATGTAGGAAAATGACATGAATGGCGTAAAAGTGAATTAACCAGTAAGATATTTCCTCTCTTAATATGATGATTTACGGTACAGGCTTTTAGAAGCAGCCTTATTAAAACTAAGTCCTAAGCATCTTTCCTTGTTGCTCTGTAGAACACCAGTGACCTTTGTGAACTTAAAGACAACAAGTGTAGTTTCCCAGAAGTACCTTAAATTCACTATGGTTACGTTTGACTTTCATCTAAACCACGATCACTAAAGAGCTACATCAGTTTACCGTAATGAATCAACTCATGAAATGAAGTGTTTCTACTAGTGCTTCACTAGCAGGCAAAAGCCATGTGCTGTCAGAGTGGAAAGCTGAAGGCAAGGATAGTTGCGTTAAGGTAAGCTGTCCCCACTCGTGGGCCAGAACTCTTTGGGCTACTAAATCACTCTCGTACGTCTTGCACATACTGTGTGATGTACCTGTTCATTTAAAAAGTAACATTCACTGGTTTTGCTCCATAGGGATAAGCACTGGGAGGCATTAGGGCTTAGTGCAGATAGAATGAGGCAGCACTGAGGTCAAAATCCGTTGTGTATCTGTGGTACAGGAACCACACAGGCTTCACTTACACCACCTCAGCAAAATGTCTCGCTTCGGTACTGATAATGGTAATGGCTTTGTAATGAGGACTCACTGAAACCATCAGCTGGAATCGCTCTGTCAGGCAGAGCCAAATTCTAAACTCTTGAGTACCATCCTGGGCTGTGTAAAATCCACATTATGAGCCCATTTCCAATTCACCCTGCCATCCGGTCCGTGGTCTGTTATCTCCAGGCTGAAACTAGAGTAGGGAGATAGTCTTTTCATAAGACAGGAGTTTTCTCAGTCTACAGCCTACAGAAAACAAATAGAATGATATTTCACATTTATGCTGCATCTTAGGGAAGTGAAAAGAGGATGGAGTAATTGTAGCCAAGATAGATACACAAGTCATAACCTTCTTAGCATAACTATACCCGTTTCTAATAAGTTAGAATGTCAGTGAGGTGAAGGTAATTTGTTCAGGATGCGAACAGAATGATAAGTCTGACTATTCAATTTCTTTTCCTGCCTCATTAGGTAGTTTCTGTAAGACTGAAAGTGAATGTAGTTGGTCAGAAGAGCCTTGTACCACTCTGCAGTATGCCTCCACCCACCTCTCCCCAACAATAATGTATGTGACTTGCTCAGTTTGATTTTGAGGCAGAAATGCTTGGAAGGGCTGTCATGACATTTCAGAGATGTTTAAATCATCTTTTGTGATTGTTCCATGAAGAAAACTTCTGTGATGTGTAACAGTTAGTGCTGTTTAATTGTATTTCATGTAAAATTTCTCCATTATAGCTAGGCTTTGTGCTATCAAAATTTATGATTTTTTTAATAAGATAAACATTTGTGTCTTGAGAAGTAGAATTGACTTGAAAAATGTACTGAAGGTAGGATTACAACATGGGAGATGATTGGCATGTGCTGTTCAGTGGACAGATCCTCCATGGCTGTGTTTTTTGTTTTTAGAGCAAAATAACTGTACAGTCTGTCATTCATAATGTTCATTGAGAGCTTGGACTTCTACAATTTGTACTCATGTGAAACCCACATTGAAGCCCCATGAGTATTTACTTGCAAGAAGACTTGGAGGTCTTGGTTGTCTGTGTTGGAAGAAGCGGTGTCCTTATTATTTCAGTCAGTTTGTTGTATTCAGAGCCCAAAAGTGTGATAGGCAGTTTGCAAAATAAGTGCGGAAGAAATGGCTCTTTCTCAGCAGAAATTTAATTTTGAGGTGAATCACAGCACAATCACAGTGAGAATAGCAAACAGAAGAGAAGATACAAGGTACAGGAATTATGTTTTGGTATTGTAGCAAAAAAATATTTTGAGATACATATGCTTTAATAGCCACTGTTGACATGACTGAAGCTCCTCTTTGTTTCCTTGTGTGCCGTTGTCACTGTCTGTCCATTTGTAGGTGCCAGCTGTCCCTTCATTCTCTTGTACTCTTTGGTGCAGTGATTTTTCTGAGGTATTCCCTTTAAAGAGATCTAGCCTTCAGTGAGACTCCCAGGCCCTGTAAAGAAAAAGTATTAAAAATGATCCATTGGTTTTCCTTGGTACCTATTAAAGCGTATTTAAAAGGTGAAAACACAACCTAGTGCCAAGTCATGGCGGGAAGGTGGAAGTACTCAGTGACTTTATTTTGCATTTACAGGCCAAGACAGGCCCTAGACCTTGACATATAACAGCATGGTTTCAAGAAACAGGCAGACCGGATTGTGAGAGCACAAAGTTAGGGACTCCTTAGAGAAGCTGGAGGTATTCAAATCCCTGGGACTGGGTACATCCAAAGGTGCTAAAATCTGTAAGAAATCATTGCAATTAAAGGAGGTCCTTGGCAGCCAGAGATGATTAGTAGGATGTTCATATCTAAGAAGAGCAAGATGGAGGGCTTGAAGAACTATAGGCTGGTCTACCTGATATTAGTCCTTAGAAAGAAAGAACATGAAGCATGTCCTCCTGGACTCCATTCCCAAGCAGGTAGAGGACAAGAAAATAATTTGGAACACTTAGCATGGATTTGCCAAGGACAAATCATAGTTCACTGGCCTGATTTTCTTCTGTACCAAGGTGACTGGATCTGTGAGCAAAGGAGAAACCACATATGTGCTTCACCTTGACTTCAGTAAGGCTTTAGGTACCATCATCCCCAGCATTCTTATGTGGGACCTAAGGAGGTCTGGGTGGGTGAGCAACTTGATGGGCAGGCTGAAAACTGGCCAGACTTTTGGGCTCAGAGGCTAATAACGCTTGATGGCTTCCATCCCAGTGGCAGCCAGCACTGAGCAGACCTGACTCCAGAAGCCAGTATTGGAGCTGGTAGTGCTCAGTATCCTCATCCATGACCTGGATGATGAGACACTGGTCAAATATGCAGATGATCCTTGACTGAGAGGAGAGGGGGCTTGGCTGATGTAGCAAATGGCAGAGCTTTCCTCCAGAGGGACCTTGGTAAACTTGAGGATTGAGCTAACAGGAGTCTTGTGGAGCTGCCAGAAGTGAGAAGCTCTGCCGTTAGACCAGGACCTGCTGGTACAGCATTGCCCCAGGCTGGGAAGCAGTGGCCTGAGCAGTCCTGCTGAAGAGGACCTCCAGGGAGGACATAAGCCATCATAAGCAGGGAAGACAGCCATCCATCCCATTTCCCCAGATATTTTTCTTCATGATCCTGCTAAAAACTGGTGTTTTGCTTGCTTCAAGCTAGCGATGGAATTTCTATAGAAACTTATACCATTAAGTACTTCAAAATAAAAATAAATATATGTGTACATTACACTGCATGTATACTTGAGCTAGGTGAAAGATTCCTACAACGAGGACAGAGGATAATATACCTCTCCATGTCAGATTTAAATGATGTCTAATAAAAATTAATAAACTTCAGAACATTCAGGAAGCAAATGATGATGCAGAACCCAAATTATGACATTTCCCACAATTCTATCAACCAGTCAATTTTAATCAGAGAAAGTATTTTTAGAAAATTGAGTTCCTCATTTCTCGACATTTTAAATCACAATAAAGTTAACATTATAAGGTGAATAAGATAAATTACAATGATGAATGTTCAAACAATATGACCTGTGCCTGATTCTCAGATGCTGTTCGCTTGAGCAGCCTAATTTGGTCCACTTCTGAATGCCCCATTGAATTCCGAGTTAGAGACTGATAAGGTTGGAGGAAGGCACCAAGCACCGAGAGGTTTTTATCCTGGCTTTCTCAGTGTTGGATATCTGGGTTGTTGAGTCCAGCAGTGGCTCTCCTTCCCAGGTCAAGGTGGATACGGTGAAACAAGCAGTGTCCAGTGGGGGGTGCCTGTATGTTCAGGGGGGTCCACAGGATGTGTAGCCCCCTCTGAGAGATGGAGGAAGCTCAGCTTGCTTAATCTAGAATGAGGTATCTGAGAGGTGAGCTAGTGGTGGCCTGCAACCATCCAACGGAGAGGTACAGAGAAGGCAGAGCCAAGTACTTCTCAGCCACAGCAGATGATACAAGAGGTGGTGATGACAGTTTGCTGTTTGGGAGACCCAGGCTGGACTTGAGGGAAAACTTTCACCAGGAGGAGGGTGCTATGCTGGAGCACGTTAACCAGAGAGGCTGTCAAATTCCCATGCCTGGAGGCTTTTGAGACTTGGCCAGACGAAGCTGCAGCTGCCCTCATCTAATGTTGGTGGTGGTCCTGCTCGGAGCAGGATGTTGGACCAAGACCTGCAGAGGGTGGTTCAGTGATCCTGTTTTTAAACAATGACAACAGCGGGCAACCTTTTTCCTTTCTTGTGCTGGAAGGCCCTCCAGAGGCTAGAACTGAGACTGGATAGCTGGAGTCCAGTCTTGAGGTCTAATCTCACCAGGACACATAACCTTCATCTGAACCGTGCTCCTTCCTTCACCTGTGTCACTATCTCTCGAATAGAAAAGCGATTCTATTTATTTCATGAACAAGGTGGATTAGGTAGAATTTTAATTAAAGAGCTAAATGCAAGAAGCGGATGAAACCAGCTCTTTCAAGTGAATGTTGCCATCATAAATAATGTTGTTGGTACTTGAACAGTTCAAACTACTAATTCTGTGTGATGACTGATTTTACTGCATTAAGGAGGCAAGCCCCTCGCTTTTGTGCTGTATCTTCCAATTTGAAAAATGGATTTTGAGAGTCCTGAGGTTTAATCAGTTAATGTTTGTGCAACATTTTGAATTTGTAAATGCTATCTAAATGTGAAGGTTAACTGTGTTGTTGGAGAACAGTTTTTATAAGTGATCTGAAGACCCGATGAAAAGTCATTATGGGTAAGCTCTTTCTTTCATTGATTGCCACATCATTTTTCAGCACGTCTGTCAGCATTCAGAGAAGCTCTAACCATTGTCAGAACTAGGGGAAAGGGTAGCTGTCCTCTCACTTGTCTGCTCTTTGACAAGGGGTGTGTGGGTGAAGCGCTCTATTTTTTTCTCTACATGAATGTCAAATGGGGTTTTTTGAATCAGCAGAAGGAAAACCAACAGCCAGTACTGTTTTCACAGGAGAGCAGAGTGGTTCTCAAAGGTTTCTGCCATCTGCATTTCCTTCCATACTACAGTTGGTGTTCCAAGGCACTCTTCTCCCTTTCATGCCTGCAATGATGACTTAAGAAAGCACAGAAAATAGGGGGAAGCTCTGGAGCTAAAAGATGGGTGGAAAGGGGGCTGCCAGACAAAACTGGCATGCAGAATCGATAGTGCAGAACTATCTGCACTGTCGATTGCTGAAAGGCAGATTTGAGATGGAAGTGGCTTGGAGACTCTAGATGGAGGAAGGATGTCTGAGCCTCAGGATGAGAAGGGATTTGGCAACAGATGCTTTATGCTCTCAGGCATTCCTATCTGAATAGGATCATGACCTTTCCCAGTACTTTTGGGGAGAATTGGCCAAGAAATTGTCTCCTGGTACTGTGGGCATGGGTGTATGAGTGTGTATGTAGAGGAGAGGCTGACAAGGACAGATTAAAATGTATGATATTAAAATACACCTTCTCTTCAAGATATGTCTCATTTATGTTGTCTGTGGACCAATTTCATAATTTTCCAATGGTCTGAATTACGACTCTTGTGCACTTAAAGATGACATAATGGCAGCCTCTGTGAGATGAGTTTAATCCCAGCACAGAACTAGACCAAACACTACACCAAATAGACACGAAGCATAATTAAATCTTGTACCTTTACTAGTTCTTCAGGGGACTAATTGCTGCTTGTTTAATGTGGTCTCTGACATTACTGAACTGTGAGATGTTGGAATACCTATTCTGTTCCGGGGTGTTTCTATCCAGATACTTGTGCGACGGAGTATTGTCAAACTTCTTAATTTTTAAACTTCTGGACTCCTGAGTGTAATCAAATACAGCATACTCGACAGCCAAGTGGCAACCAGAGGCACAACACTAGGCTTCCTTTCACACTGTCTCCTTAACTACTGTGCACGATGTGAGGTACTGAACAGGCGTTCTGCCTCTCTGTTTTTATTGACAGAACCAGCTTCCTCTTAGCTTTCCCTTTAGGTCGGTCTGTCTGTCTTGCTCATGATGACTGAAAATTCTCCTATTGTCTAGTCTTTGTACAGAGATCTCCAAAGTAACTTCCCATTCGCCTCTGTCAGCAGCAAAACAGAAGATGCATGTTAGTTAATCAGCCGTGCAAGACTGAATTATTTAAATGCTCTTTTGTCATTCTCTAGGAAGGATTTTAATTTCAACATTGAATTTTAAGTTTTTAATTAACTAACTACTTTTTTCAGTTCAGTGCTTTTCAGCTGGGAGCAAACACTGCTGAGTCATTTAGGAATTGGGCTGTAACAGCATCTGGCTCTAGCTCCCATTACAGAAGGCAATACCTGGAGCTTTTAATTGTTTTCTTCTTCTTTTGAAAAACTGGTTGTAAAATGCTTTGTGAGAAACATATCATTTATTGTCGCCTATCTAAAGTAAGCAGTGTGATGGGATTCTACTTTCCATATGGATATGCTAGGGATTATTGGAATTTAAACTGATAATGAGTAATAAAGTTTTATAATAGTGTTCCTTTGGTCTTTGGTTCACACACTACACCTGAGTTTCACAGGTTTCCCCTGTTGCTTCCTTAAAGAGCTGTGTGAAGGTCGCTGCCTGGAGACTGCTCCCTCTGCATGGTAAGGCTTCAGGGATGCCTCTAAGAGAATAGGGGAATTAATAAGGAAAATTTTGCAACTGGAGTGTCAGAAAAGCGAGGACTCCTGTCTTTCCTGACTTGAACTTCTGTTTCTTTTTCAATGCTGTGGCTCCCAAGGATCACAGTGCATACTGGTTGAGGGAGAAGATTTTGTGGGAGTGAAGTCTTTGAATTTGAGAGAAGTCATATGGCGCAAATCAAATTTGACTGATGCCTTAGTGAGAGGAGAAAGTTTGCCTTTGTTTCACTTTGATGAATTATTGGCCTTCCTCTTTATGTTTAGGAAATGAAAAATACTTGAATAGGAGAAGGTAGTTTGAAAGAGCTTTTGACTTGCGGATCTCTGCTCTGATAATCAATTTTGGCCACATGCTGTTTGCAGTCGTTTAATGTCTGCCTTAACTTGTCCATTTGTGAAATGTATTACATGCCTACAAGAGTTCGTATGAATTCATTAGCGATTCTGAATTGCTCTCGCATCATCTAGAGAAACGTGCTCACTTACCTGCTAGGTATTGGAAGTGAAATCCTAGCTCTATTTAAGCTAATAGCAAGAACTCTGATTGACTTCAAAAGAGGTAAGATAGCATTCAATTACCATAATTAGATTGTTAAGAATTGTTCAGCTCCAAATTTTGTAATAATTCAAAGGCTGTTTCCTTCATGAATTTTAAGTCAAATGCAAGTACAGCGTGTTGCAAATCTTCTGGTGCTTATGCAGTCACATTGCACTCAGCACTGGAGACTATTCACATTCTTAGCATTCAGCACATTTTGGAGCCGTGATGAGGCAATTAGGAAATCCATATAAATAAGCCTAGAAAAAGTATAACAGTATCTTTTCTTAATGTTGTCACTCAGATGGTGCCCAGTTCTTCCATGACTTTTACCAACTACTGAGCTCCTGCTATGGGAGTTTTGCTTGAATGGTTAATTTGGAAGTTAAGTGTAAAATGAAGATTCCAAAAACCAGCTCTGTGGGCTGTTTTGTGATACTGGTAGAAATGTTCTCTCCAGTCAGCATCTCCAAAGACCATAAAACTTGATTTAATGGTTTTTTCCTACTGTACAGTCCCCAACAGACGTTGACTGTTAATAGTTTTTACAGCTCTAATTGAATCTGGTAGAATATTGAACTTGTACGTGAAAGGTAATAAAATCTTTTTAGTAGGGAGGTAGAGTTTATGTTCAGAATAACAATTTATCATTTTTGCAAAGGATTGTTAAATTGCTGCTTTATAACTGTGATCAGATTAAGTCAGCCTAGCTGTATTTAGAGCCTTGCTTTTCAAGAAAGTAAGTTAAAATAACAAAACTGTGGTCTTCAGTTATTAGAGAAGAAATCTGCTTGAATTGGCATGGAGACACTTTATTTTGTATCGGATATCTGGACGTCTGCTCTGTGTGCATTATTCGCTTGGGTGTATTGCTAAATATTATTTTCACATAATGTGAACTTCCCTCTTCATGAATTTTTAATGCATGCTGCTTTTGTAGCTGATTTGTATGTCCCATTTCCTTGTTTGATGTCATGTCTTTAGGATCTTGATTGTGTGATACCAGGTATACAATAGCATCTCATGCTGGGAATCCTAGAGCTCAGGTGCAAGTTGAGGAGTTGCCCGCATATGTTTGTCCCAGAATTGCTGAATGCTGGTTTTAGTAGTAAATATTTTCCTGGAGAACCTTACTTTCCATTGTAACTTGTCAGGCTGCCGTCTTTTTGGGCTGCAGACATCTTTCCTGGACTGCTGCCATCAGAAAGGTCGAAGGATGCAACAGGGTACGCTGACCTCACTGAGCGGAAGAACCTGACCTGTCTCTTACTATGTTTACCCTGGGGCTGACTAGGAAGGATTTAGGGTGTGAGCAGTTAGCAGGGTGCATTCAAAGCCATTGCGTAGCTATCAGATGACCAGCTTGTAAGGGGGCTAGCAACAGGATACTAAGTTTGCCTGGTTCCTAGGGCCAAGTGCTGGCTCTGTCTTTTGAGCTTCTCAG
This sequence comes from Trogon surrucura, assembly GCA_020746105.1. Taxonomy (NCBI): domain Eukaryota; kingdom Metazoa; phylum Chordata; class Aves; order Trogoniformes; family Trogonidae; genus Trogon; species Trogon surrucura. Next base: position 109,649,783 of record CM036618.1, read on the forward strand.
TGTTGCTTCAGCATTCACTGGTATGAGTTTCAGATGTTTTGTGCGTTCGCATCAGACAACGATATCAGGCCAGAGATTCTAGGAATGGTTTTCATTGCTGGTGCCATTTTGAGTTGTAGCCTTACCAGCCTACACACCTTGATTTGAAAACTTTTTGGACAGGTGCTTTATTCATAATGTATCTGTACATACATAGTACATTAGCATCAGTTTTCTTGTTTACAAATATCTCGGTTACCTCATTAGTCCTGAACAGCGCAACTTGAAGCTGTCTTCATCATCTCAAAAACATCTTGCTACTAAGCTGATAAGTCATCCTTCCTTTTTGTGACATGAATGTTAAAATGTTGTAAATAAGCTTCCAACGGATCAAACGCAATTTTTCATGCAAGATATATTAATTTGTCTTGTAGTATTCCTTTTAAGTCAACTGCAATAATTCCCTGTGCTTAAGCATAAATATCTTTTCAAGTATGTTTGTCTGAAGTGACAGCAACTTGTCAGAGATGTTGTCAGATACAACACATGAGGATGAGTAAAACTATTGCATTATGATTGCGGGTATTAAAAACGTAGGGAACGGTGTGATTAGGAGCTGGGTACTATTGGTAGATTTCCCGCCACAGTTTGAGAGTGTTTAGGGAGAATGTGGAAAATAAGGTGTTTACACTTAGACCAGCAGCTTCTGAAACACCATAGAGCAACATCAGCTGGTAGGGTTTCTGTCATCTGATATAACCACAGGTGTGTTTGGTGCAAGATGATGAATGCTGTCCCCTTCACAACCACATGGTTCTGCGTGATGATGATGAATGAGCTCAGGACCCAGAAAGTGCTAAGTGCTCAGGTCTGTAGCTGTGTATCTAGCTACAGCGCAGTTATTTTAACTGCATCTCTTTAATATCAACATTGCACTATGCAGCTGGAGTCCAATTTAAAACCTGTAGTGGAAGACTCCTGGAATGATTCATTGGTGAACATCTTTTTGAAAAGCAAATAGACGCTTCAGAGTCCTGAGCAGTAGAACATGACACTGGCAGCATCTACCATGAAGGGGCCTTTCATCTTGGCTTATATCCCTTGGTATCTAAATAGCAGCAGAATTTTGTTTGAAGCTACCAGGCTTTTTCTAGCTGTTCACCCGGGAGGATCCCAAGAGTCGTATCTAATAGGAGAAAATAAGTTCAAGGAAATTATAGCTGGAACCTTAGAATCTTACAGGTCTACACAATGATCTCAGAGTGTGCTGTGTGGATTCCCTCCCACCAGAGGGAAATACAAGTGAACTTGTAGCTTCTAATTTTGCCCAGACAGTCCATTGGTGTGAAACAGAATATTCTTCTGTCCCTTGACATGGATGGGGAATCAATCTCCATGCAAACTTTTAACTCTTTTTAAGTAGCAGTCTCTAATCTGACCCTGGAAATGGTGCTCATGTTGGTCCTGTGAGAGGCCATCACAAGGGACAATGTTCAAGCAGTGACTCAGAGATCACGCCTTTGAGGAGAGGGAGAAGTGTAAGGATTTGTGTTCATTTCTCACTTGAAACACATTAATTATTTCTTTTTGGGATTTGACGCCACTGATTTTCAATAGCGTAAGTCCTATAAGCTTCCACTAAAGAGGATTCAGGCCTCTGTCAGTGGGTTTGTTGTCTCTGTGTATGTGTGTGCATATATGCAGTTCACTGACAGATACATCGTGTGTGCTTTGGAGACAGCAAATGAACGAAAGTGTGTTTGTCTGAGTTGGTGTTTCGAGTCTGTTGGTTATGTGGAAAAGAGTATGTGTGATGTTAATGTACACTATAAGTGTCAGGTCAGATTACTATAGGAACTCACCAGTCTGCTATGTAGGAAGCAGATCTAACTTGTAGCTTGTGAACAGGAATCTTAAAATTCTGCTGTTTAACAAACTTTGTTTTCATCACATGTACCCCTCATTTCAACTTTGGAAATGGTCCCAGTAACACCAGGGCCCAAAGTGGTTCTGATAGTCCTTTCCTTAGCACTTATGGACAAGATGTGCAGAAAGAGCAAAACAAGAACAAAGTAGTAAAAAGGGAAGTTGCCCACAAGATGGCTGAGCTTCCAAAAGCAAGAGTGAAGTTATGTTTATTCTCCACTTTTTCTAAAATAAATTTTAAACAAAAGAAAGGAAGGGAGAGGAGAAGGGGGAGGAGAGAGGAGAAGAGAAAAGAACTACCCAAAGATAATCTGTTGTAACTCTAGTAATTGCTAGGTGGCTGATCTCCCCAAAATCATGCAGTAGGAGGATGTTTCTGACAAGACTATGTACCGGTGGTGAGGCCAGCACAGTGCAATGGCCGTGTCCTTCAGAGTGATTTTCTAGGCCTCGCTTCACAGCGACGTGGTGTGGGGCTGTTCCTCCCAGCTTCCTGGGAGAGTGTGGTGGGGCAGCCCCCACCGTGGCAAAATTGTATTCTTTTTAGCAATTTAATTTATTAGGTAGAACTGTCCACGTGATGAGTAATCAGCCACAATTGTGAAGTGTGAGGCCTGCACAAAGGAGGTTAGTGACTATCTCACAAATTTCCTGTAGCAGCTGGCCTGGGCTACCACTAGTCAGGGCATAAGAGGGGCTGTCTTTGGACGCTTTTTTTATTTAGAACCACTGCAAGAAAAGAAGGAACGAGGGTTGCCTTTGTTACTTTTTAAAATCTGACTCCCAGTTGTAAGGCAGTAAGACAAGCAAATGGCTCCTGCACCTGGCAAGCTACCATCAGCAATTACTGCAACGCTTAGTGTCTTTCTGCCACCAGCACAAGTCTCTTTGCTCCCTTTCATGTCACAGATTTCAGTGTTCTTGTGGGGATGGTACAATTAAAGCCACAAGATTTAGTGCTCTAATTCTCTTTTGTTTGTAACAAAAGGAAGAGACTGGGAGGGATGATACATGTGGCTGGGTTTTTGTTTTTATTTTACTGACCAGCAAAAATACTGTTTATCTATAACAGACTTTGTTTAAACTCATCAAATCATTTCATTAGTAACTGGATTAAAGACTATGATTTCACATGAGAGAATCTTGTTATTTAAAAAAATATGCTGCAACTACATTTCACTTCTCTGTTTACAAACCTTGACATCTGAGTAGCCTGCACCGTATGTATTTCTGCATATTTGTATCAGTACAAATGTTTTCTAGTTTTAGATGTGTCATAAACATGATGCCAATGTCAAGAACACTCTTTTTGACAAGTATGTCAGAAATGCTGCTTATGATAAATGTGTGTATTGGAGAGAAATGTGGCAGTTGACAAGAATCCAGGTTTCATTTTTAGCCCTTCCATTAATACCATGTGTGTGCCCTGAGATGAACAGCCAAATTGGACTTTTTCAGAAGGGACATCTGTGAGCACGAGTGCAATTTCCCTGTTCTAAACTGTCACCTGCCAGTGAGATGTTCACATCTGAGCTCTTGACTCGCAGTTCAGTGGAGAGAAATGGGAACCACCAAAGGACAGTTCACTAGAACCCTTTTAGGATGAGGTGAACTACCACAGGAGCTCAGAGTGGCTGGTTTGCACCTTGTGGTCCACAGCTTAGACACTGAGGTGAAGGGTAGGCAGGTCCCTCTGCAGGATTTCTTAGATACCCTGGATCTCAGCTGAGCCGTGCTCAGTGATGTGGAAGATTGTTCCTCTGAAGATCCAACCTTGATACTTTGAAAAACAATCCGCTGCTCCCACTGATTCATGCACACTTGAAAAGAGCTGTAAAGTACAGCACTGCTAAGCGTTAGTGTCTCTCCCTGTGGACCTGAACTGTTCATCAGATCTGTATGTTTCATTAATGGATGGTCCAGGAAATGAAATCTCATTGTCTTGATTGTCTGACCAGTCTTGCTAGAATCTGGGGAATATCACAATTTTTCTTGCTTCAAGGGCTGGTCCCTTTCATTTACCCAACTACACCTTTCATTCAGCAACTACACACCCCAGTGTGCTTGCTTTGTGCACAAATTGGTCAGCTGCCAAAAGGGAGTAATTTGGCTTACCTGAAATGAGCGACAGTGTAATGAAAATACATTACTTCTTGTCCCACTGGATAAGCCTCGGATTGTACTGAAATAGAATTAGGACAAGGGAGTCAATGTACTGGATAATAATGAAATGTTTAATGTGGATTAGCTGCATATAAAATTAATGCATTAGAATGAATTGCTGAAGAAATAAAATTATGTCGGGCCTTTATCCTGACTCTAATGACTTAAAACTGCTGCACTCTTCTGTTTGTAGAAGAGCAAAAGTAAAGCTGTTGAGCTATTTGGGTGAGAGAAATAAAGTATTAAACATATATATATATTTCTATATCTTGATAGCAGAGCTTTCAAATCAGGATCCCACAGAACCAAAGCCACAGTGTTTGGGTCTAGACCACACCTGAGAGGTTACAGAAATGGGGATGAGGTCCAGGAAAAATACTACATGAAAGTGAAAATCTAAACCTTAAAACTCCTTAATCACCTGTCAACTTTTTAACAACTTAACTTTGTTGATTGAGTTTTATTGTTGCTGTTTGTTATTTTCCCCTGCCTTTAATATCTATAGGTTTTTCACTTCATGCCTTTTCTTCTCGGAATTAAATGTAATCTTTGGGTTGGGTTATCTAAGGATGAGTTGAAATGTCACCTACCTGGGAAGTTCTTAATGTGCTTAATGCAAAATGGGCAAACTTTTCCAAACTAGTTGGCAAAGATATCTTTCACTGGGAGGTATGGAAGGGCTGCAGAGTAAACTGCAGCATAAAAATTAAAAGTATTCATTTGCGCTCTGTGAAGCTTTGAGGTTGGGTATTTTTGTTCTTAAAGCTTTCTCATTGCCTCATCTCTTCCAGGTTCATTTCTGTTTCTCAATGCATCAGAGAGGCCAAGCCCCATCATTCTGAGCCCTTGGCTGAGAAGCAGCAGTGACCAATGCGTGGTTCAAGTGGCTGTTTATAAGTTTTACCAGCAGAGTGGAGAATATATTGCTCGTGTCCTTCCCATTGATGAAAGCAATGGTGAAATCTTATCAGTGGAGAGTCCAGAGAAACATGGGTAAGTCTCATTCTCTCATTTGACTCACAACTTGAGTTGAGAAGAATCATGCAGCTTGTGCAGCAATACAGCCACAAAATACATGCTGCATGTCTACTAAGGTGAGCAGGACACCACACCGAGTAGTTGTTTGTCATGCGTGGGTTTAAATTATCGTAGAAGCTGGAGATGGGTGCTTATTTTATTACACAAAGCTTCAGCAAACTGCTGGATCATGTAACAGTGAGTTTCATAAGTTGACATCTTTATTCTCAGCGCTTGCAAGTACAGCACAGATGTAGTGTGGATACTCATACTAAGTTTGAAGCTTCTCTGTCTAATTTGCTCTATCTGATTTCTTCTTACTGCTTCTTTACCCAAGTATACTATTGAGCTAGATTATCTGTTGAGTTTTTGCAGTTTCATGTGTCTACAAATGTTTTTTACCTTTTGTTTGCGTTTTTTTGAAAATGCTGCCTCTTGTTGGTAAAGCAGTTCAGAGCTACTGCCAGAGGAGGAAAGCATTTGATTTTTCAGGGGTGCAGCTGTTTGAAATGTTTTATCCTCTTTGTGTGATTAATCTTAATTCTTTGATGTCTTAATTTGCCAGCCTTCCTGTGCATTCTTTTATATTATCGTTAGCAGCAAAACAGCAGGAGCTGAACACAGTAAATTCTTAAAAAGAGTATAGTAGTGGAGTAACTTAGAATTTCATCTGAGTGTATGTGAGGGTATTGTTCTACCTGTTCTATATACAGATTTTTTATTATTATTTTTTACTTCTGTGAAATGTGTGTTAAGAAGGGTAATTTTTGCTAAGCATCTCAAATGTACTTTTTTTTCTGTTGTGCTAGATTAGAGTTTCTAATAGTAAGTCCTGGTGGCTTGTGCTTGTAACAAGATGTGATTATCTGATTACTGTCTACAGCAAATCCTGTGTTTTTCAGTAGCAATAAGAGAATGAACAATAAAAAAAAACCTTACAGGAGATAACCTAACTCACAGAAAGAGTTTGAATAGTTGTAATTCTCCTCTAACACAAGGCCTATAAAGTGAGGAGGAGAGCTTATGTGTGGATCTAGATCATACTTAGTTCCAGCAACATCATCCAAATTGTAAATTACTGTTGATGTCTGGGGAAGGGTAATTAAGGGAGCCGCAGCAGCTGTCTTCTTCCTTAACTCTTTGTGAATGCTGTGCTCCATGTCGCGGCTAATAAATGTGCTCTGTGCGAAGCGCCTCCTGCACTGGCAACGCCGCTGGTCCTTGGCGCTTGCAGGGAATACTGCTGTGTGCAAAATGCTTTGCTGTGCTGCACGGAGCAGCTCCAGCTTGGGTCTGTGGGCAGGCAGAACTCACCAGGAGCACAGGCAAGTGCCAAACATAAGGAGCCTTGAAGGGAAGGGAGAGATCACTTTAACTACGGTAATAAATGCCTGCCTTTGCCATCTGCTGGAGACAATATGGACTACTCAGCTGTGCGTTGGAGAGGGAGATCCTCACTGCAGTAAGGAGGGTCTTGGCTTTTAAAGAAGGTAGGTTTGGTTATAGCTTGGCTATCGCATATGCTTGTGAGGAGCGTATTTTGCTCCCCAACAGGATTTCTGTGTCACACAGCAAAGTAAGGATGTCCGTGGCTTTCACGGTGTTGTATGGCTGACTCCTTGATACTCTGTGTACAATAAAACTTTGCAGTTGAAGCAACTGGCTGGTTCCTTTTCTCCCTCTGGTCTTGTTTGCTGTGAGAGCAAAACTCTTTCCTCCAGCTCAGCAATGCAGAAAGGCTCTGATGTGCCCACGTAAATGTCGCATAGGGATAGTTAAGTATCTACCTACAGACTGCAGCCACAGATGATAAGGCAGCAGTTTGCCCTGAACCTTCATTTCAGGTTTTATGAATGCTTGTCTGCCCTTTGTTTGGACTAATAATATTTGTTTGTCCCAACTCTGATAACAAAACATCCTAATCTTACTTTTATAGAATCATAGAATCGTTATGCTTGGAAAAGGCCTTTAAGATCATCATGTCCAACCATTATCTAATTCTACCTAGGCTCACTTCTAAACCACGTCCCTGAGCACCATATCTAGACGGCTTTTAAACACATCCAAGGATGGCGTTTCAACCGCTTCCCTGGGCAGCCTGTTCCAGTCTTGAAGAACCCTTTCAGGGTAGAAGTTTTTCCTAATGTCTGACCTAAACTTCCCCTGGCATAACTTGAGGCCGTTTCCTTTTGTCCTGTTGCTTGTAACTTGTGAGAAGAGACTGATGTCCACCTCTCTACAACCTCTCTTAAGGTAGTTGGAGAGAGCGATAAGGTCTCCCCTCAGTCTCCTCCAGGCTAAACAACCCCAGTCCTCATAAGACATTCTCAAGACCCTTTACCAGCTCCATTGCCCTTTTGTAAAAATATTCTTTAAATAGGAATCAAGCATGCCTGATCAGAAGTCAAGAATAGTTCAATAAAATTCTTAAATGAACTAGCAATCCTACAGTGGAAATCTGTTCTGTTTAATATTTTACTTTGGCTTGGAAATTGCAAAGAATTGTTTTGAGATGAATTCTTTGACCATGCTATAACGAAACAATTTCTAAAATCTTGTAAGGATTTTAGCTTTAGGCACAAGGTAATTCAATTCCTCAGTGATAAACCTGTGCTAGAAATAAAACACTTCAAGGTTCCATAGGTGACACTTCTTTTCTTCTGTGTGCTTTATGTATTGTTTTGCAAACAAAAGGTGTGAAGTGTGTGTAGTTCCCAGTGACTTGAATGTGGAGTAGTGAGTCCGTGTCGCTGCTTAAAATCGAGCTCATAGCAGGAAGGGTATGTTTATTGAAACAAATGAACCTAAAGTGTGGTAAAGTAATACATTAATTCCAAGGTGGATTTTTTCATATCTTGAACTATTCATACTGTCTATCTTTTTGCACACACACGCTTTTTTTTTTTTTTTTTTTTAAACTGCATAACTTGAATGACATGTATTAGTAACTTGCAAGGTCTTCACAATTCACCTACATTTACAAAAGAAAAAAGTAGCTGCTGTCAGGTATTGCTGTTTCATTCAGGGTGAAGTCAGGCAAGGAGAGGTTTTGGCTGACAGCACGCGGAGCTGATTTTAGGTAGAATATATGTAAAGCTATGAAATTTTATGAGTCAGGTAGAGACAGTAGAGCACCCGATATTTAGTTGTTACCAGGGTTCAGCCGTCTTGTCTTTGTGTGTAAAATACCAGGCGAGATTTTGATGGATACTCAACATGCATAAAGACTCGAAGGCAGAACCAGGGATTGTTCTGTTTGTTCCTCTGGTCTCATTCTCTCTAGAAAATAATAGCCCAAGCCTGTGGACTAGAGTTGTGCTGATTACATAATGAGGTATAGTCATTACAAAAATTGTTGTGTGGAAGACGCATATGTTTTATTTTCTTACTTGACATATTTCACTGCAGCTGATCTATCGTGCCTAGGAAGAAAGCCAGCTAATTTAAGATGCCATTACATAGCAGTAGAGCAGGGCAGATGGAACAGACACCAGGAGGAATATGCCAGAAGTGATAGCTGTGAGTGGTTCTGGAGTGATGGAACACCAGAGGCTGGCAAAGGGATGCTTGTTTTGTATTATACAGAAACTTTGTCAAATACAGTAATAACTGTTCTACATAATATTTGCAACAGTGCTTACCACTCAGAAGATAATTATGTACTTGTTTATCAAATCAACAAACACAACTGTATACTTTTTCCGCTCTCCCCCAAATAAGAGTAGAAAGATCTTACTCTGTATGTAATCTATGGATTTTGGAACACCTTTGGTTAGACCTTCTTCAGTTTAGTTCCTAAGCAATCAGTACGACTCCTCTACAGGGAACAACACATTACTATATTCTGTTAGAATTAGATTTGTTGTATGATAGAGTTTCTAGACGATCTGAATTTTTGATATGGTTAGTCTCTTCTGGCATCTCTTGCAATTCAGTGGTGTTTTACAAGCACCTGTAAATGATACAGGGAGAGAATCAGTGCAGTGCCATCGATCATTTGTAATGGCAGAAGAGTTGTTATAATTCCTGCCGTGGAGCACACTACTTTCTGATTTATCCTATATGCCACTAGATGCGAGTACTGTCTATTGCTGTTTTTCTGCTCCGATGGTGCTGTATACAATCCTTTCTTGTGGCTGTTTAATGGACTTCGTTTTTTGTGTTGCTGGAGGCAGCAGGTATGTTTAGAATCATAGAACAATTCAGGTTGGAAAAGACCCTTGGGATCATCGAATCCAACCATTAACCCTACACTATGATTCCGCCCCTAAACCATGTCGCCCAACACCACATCTAAGCGACACTTAAACACATTCGGGGATGGCGACTCAACCACCTCCCCAGGCAGTCTGTTCCAGTGTCTGACCACTCTTCCTGTGAAGAATTTCTTCCTAATGTCCAGCCTAAACTTGCCCTATTGCAACTTGAACCCATTCCTCCTGGTTCTGTCCCTAATGACCTGTGAGAAGAGACCAGCACCAACCTCTCTACAATGTCCTTTCAAGTAATTGTAGAGCATGATGAGGTCCCCCCTCGGCCTCCTCTTCCTTAAACTGAACAGTCCCAGCTCCCTCAATCGCTCCTCGCAAGATCTATTCTCCAGGCCCTTCACCACCTTTGTTGCCCTTTTCTGCGCTCGCTCCAACACCTCGATATCTCTCTTATACTGAGGTGCCCAAAACTGAACACAATACTCAAGGTGCAGCCTCACCAGTGCTGAGTACAGGGGGACAATCACTTCCCTGCTTCTGCTGGTCACAAAATTTCTGATACAAGCCAGGATGCTGTTGGCTTTCCTGGCCACCTGGACACACTGCTGGCTCATGTTCAACCGCCCGTCGATTAGAATTCCCAGGTCCTTTTCCACCAGACAGCCTTCCAGCCACCGTTCCCCAAGCCTGTAGCATTGCATGGGGTTGCTGTGACCAAAATGCAGGACCCTACACTTGGCTCTGTTGAAATGCCTGCAGTTGGCCTGGGCCCATCAATCCAGTCTGTCCAGGTCCCTCTGTAGAGCCTTTCTACCCTCCAGCAGATCGACACTCCCTCGCAGCTTGGTGTCATCTGCAAACTTGCTGAGGGTGCACTAGGTGGTTTATTGGTTATTGCACTAGGTAGCGTATTGGTTATTTAGCAAAGCAGAGTTACTTCCTCAATTTGAATCGTGGCTTCTGGTGCTTGTCAGACTCACTGTGACCAATGATTTCATTTAACTTCTTTGTTTTCCCATCGGTTAAATTTATAATTATAAAGCTAGTAAGTTTGTAAATGTGCATAGTAAAGTGGGGATACACAAAGGAACTTGGCAACAAAGGCAGAGTTTATAATATAGGATTGATTTCTGTTTCTTCTAATCTGTGTATTTTGGAGAAGTTAGAGTTGGGCAAGGACAAAAATAGCATTGTTCATTTTAATTACATTTCTACCTGCACTATTAATGGTAAAATGCAGTGTTACATAATATATATCAAACCAAACTTTTTAATAAGCCCCTAGCAAATGATAGCATAACCTCAGTTTGGTCTTTTGTTGCTGACCTCCCCCATCAGTAATTCCATAATCATGTCTTGCCCCCAAAATAATGTAATGAGTAGATCTTAATACTGTTCATGTGACTGTAGGTAATTGAGGCCTCCCTGGAGAGGGAAGGCAGAGAAGATCAGCTCCTTCAGCAGGAATACCAGGATGCCAGCCTTGTTCAGGTGTAGATACAAAAGATAAGATTTGAACTACTGGGTTAAGTTCACTTCTGACACCTACCCCATGTTTCCCGCCAGAGCTGGGCATGCTGCCTAGTCTGCTGTGTTGCTGCTCTTTCTCTATAGAAAAGAGCAGGGCAGTTTCTCTTAAATATTTTTCTGTGTCTTTTTAAATTCTAATAGTGGGACTTTATCTCTTCATAGGAACCCTTGCAATGCTGTAGAAGGAAAGAGGGGTTGAGACTGGCACGGACCGATCAACATGATCTGTTCTGTGACCCCACACTTAGGGGATGTGGACTTGTAGAACCCCTGCATGGAATTGTTGGTACTGAAGTGTACGTCTTTTGACTTAGGCATGTACATATTTTGACTTAGACTTAGTCATAAAATGACTTTGCAACCCATATGTTATTTCTGAGTGGTAAGCAGGACCTCTAAACTAGTTTAAAACCTTAAGCAAACTTGAGGTTCACTGAAGACTTCTGTGTAAATATGTGAAGGAAAAAGTGTCTCTTAAATAAAACCCAAGATCTGAACATGCATACATGAGCAAGGAAGCGATAAAATACTACTCCATATACCCAGGACTTTAGTATATTTGAGTATATTTCTGCACAGAGCAGAAATAGCACCTGGTTTTGAAGGTTGCTACAAATCATGATAGGCTATTCCGTTTCTGGCATCTACAACTTCACTCAAGATTGATTGCATTGATAGACGTCAAGAAAAATAAATGAAGGAATCAGTAGCATCTGTCACCTTTGACCTTGGGGCTTGAAGTCTGAAGGTTATTTCTTGTACTGGTGGTGTTCTTTTTTGAGCGTGGTTTGTTTTTTTCTTTCTTTCCAATAGCTTCACTAGTCTGTCTCACAGACCATGGACTTAGTAGAAGGAATATACTTTCTTGGAACCCTTTAACCTTAAAAGTACCAGTCTCATATTAGGGGTAATATTAATTTGCTTGACTTTTTTTTGGGGGGGGATTTTGTTTGTTTTTTCTCCCTCAAAAAAACAGTTGATGTTCAAGGCTTTGTTTTGCAAATGCCTGAACTACAACATAAGAATGAAGACCAAAATGTGCATATTTGGGATACTTCATATGGGCACTTAAACTCATTTTTAGGCATCAAAATATGTCTCAGAAATTTACAGCACATTTTATGCCCAGAGAAATCGAAATCAGGAGTTTAAGTGATTCAGTCTAAACTATGTAATTGAGACATTCAGGTAATCCCAGAAAATAATCTGGATTTATGGGTTCATTAGAAACTAAGCTCTCCTGCCTTGCTGTCCAGGCACCACTAATTCTTGCTTTTAGAGAGGAAATTTCAGTTGTTCTAGATAGAAAATTAGCACTTAAACTTTTCCCGTGTTGTTATCCACTACCGAACTTTTAGTCCCTGTCAGTCTGACAAATTAAATGCAAAGAAAGAAAATGAAAGGGAAACAAAAGAGACATTGGTGTCTTTTTCTCCCTTCTTTTTTTCAAAAGATACTGTCCTTGATACCTGAAAAAATCAGAAAAGAAACTGAAAAATCAGCCCTTTTCAGAGCAGATGCCTGTGTTTAAAAAGAAGTTTTTCATCTCCACCCAACAAAACTTTTGTTCCTTCCTTATCTCGCGCCTAGATCTGAAGAAAGCTTTAAGTCTGTTGATTGTGGCACCTTGAGAAGTTAATTGCTAGTTTGTTTTCAGTGGATGAGGAAATTTATATCAGAACTGTTCACAATGTGTGAGGTGAAATGGAGCCCTTCAAAGCTTTATGGAACAGTATGAACCTGTTATACAGATGTTTGCACATGTGGAAAGATTCTTTTCCCATTCCACCAGAGCACTAGATTATGTAGAATAAGTTGTAACATTAGCACTAAAGGTAGGTAGATGTCTGTACACTTCTGCTTTAAACTTCTCAGTGATTTTGCTGCTGATCAAGTGCTCTATTATTTTTTGACGCAAACTTGGATCCTGTTTGCAGCTTTTATGCAGCATTGATTTGCTTTAGAGCGTGCCTTATTTTTGCGTGTAACCTCAAGTAAAACAAAGCAGCAGCTTCAAACTGCTCTAGGAGGATTTACTGTATTGTCAATTGGACTGTAGCAGTTTATTTCCTATTACAGATGTGTATGGAACTATTTATTACAAAGAATAATGTATTAATATTATCAGAAGCTGAATTTTGAGTGCCATTCGCTATTGTGGCATATCAGATTGTGAGGCAACAATATTATTTGACTTCTTGAACCAACCAACACCATCCAGCATTAAGTTCATTAATAAATAATTGCATTTAGGTTTTTGTGGAATTTTTAATTGTTGTTGTTTATTTTTTTGTTTGTGGGGGCTTTGGGTTTTTTTTTTTTACCTGTTGATTACAGTCCCAATCAAACTGATTGGAAATCTGTTTAGGCCAGTAGTGAATGGAAAAGTGCTCGCTCTTGTCTTCTGATATGTTATCAGACAGTTATTAGGTGACAGTGCTACGTTTTATTGATGTTTGCCAGACTCAGATTGCAAACTGGAGGGCCAAAGTTGTGTAGTCTACTTCCAGTTACACTCATTAAAAAGGACATTTTGAAGTTGAAATAAAATGAAGAAAATTTTTTTCAAACATCAAAATTTGGGTTGCTACAGAAGCAAATTAATTAATGGGTAGAGAATGGGAGAGCAGAAGAAAAATAAACTTATTTTTTAGAATAGGAATTCAGTTTTACGGATACCTGGTAAAGAAGTCTTTCCTGCTACTTCTGACGTAGTGCTGAACTCACTGCAGCGAAGGAGGGCTGAGGTGGTGAGCTGGATGCCCGTGTGCATTGGCGCAAGGATCCTTGTGGCTTCCCAAATAATTGCAGCACCTGTTGGTGACCTCCTTGGGCTCTGAGAGCTGCTTCTGTGCATGAAACCTCAGCTGCTGGTGTGTCTCACCCTGCAGAAATGATGCCAAAATGACCGTGGTAATAGAGTTAGGGCACCCTTAAAAGTGTCTGGTTTGGGTATTTGTTCTTATGAAACCAAAGATCCTTAATATAAATTATTTCTTACATAGCTAAAACAATTTCTTCAGACCACTCTGAGCAACCTAATCCAACCTTTATGCTGTCCAAATCCTGGGCACAAAAATCTATCGTCTTGAACTTTTATATCTTGTGTCCTTCAGAATTATATGCAGGCTCCTGTTTTCTGGTTGTTATGCTGTTCTTACTTCATAAAGTCCACCTTGTTCCCCCTCTTACTCTTTCGTTTTGCTTGTTTTATAGATCTCTTGTTTTCCTCTCTACCAAAGGCTTCTACTTCATTTTTTTAAAGTCATTGCAAACTAATCTTTAGGGCCCCATGTTGACGCTAGCCCATGTTGGACTTCCTATTAAGTGTAGACATGTCAGGATGAATTTTGGTTTCCTAAAGCCTAAGCACGCAACAACCTGCCACACACCCCCCCCCCCAACACACCCCCCCACCCCAGCCTCCTCATCCCAAGCACGCAGACACACTTCATTTTATCTGTCTTGTCTTCTTTTAGGTGTCCCTTCTGCTATGCACAATTGCAAGCAGTCTCTTAAGGATCCTTTGCTATGTAGTGTCCAAATACGCTTTCCCACAGCCAAAATGCTTCCAACATTTGTTTCCAGAGACTAGGCAACATGGCTCATTAATATTGCCAGCCTTGTTTCTAGTTATTTTTCTGCTCCCCTCAAGCAAAGCTCGCTGTCATTCTGCTCTTGGCCAAGTTTTATAACTAGCCTGCGGTATAATTGCTTTCTGCATCTCCTACTTATTTTTGACCTTCAAAACCTTCCGAGTTCTGTGCAGCCTCCTCTGGGGCTGTCCCACTTTGGAGTGTGGTTTTGTCATTGTGTGCAATTTCCTTGGGGCTTTCCTTGTTAATGCTTAAGAATCTCTTTCTTATCCAAAGCAAATCTACCCGGCCATAGTAAGTGCTAAAGAAGATTTACAAGGTAGCGTTTCCTCCCTTCAGATTTAGAGAGGAAATTATTAACTAGGCGCTAATAACCTTGCCAGACTTAAAAATCATGTCCTTGACCTGTCCAGCTGCTAAGAGTGTCCGTGTAGTGGTAATGCAGTTGGTTCTGCATTCTAAGCAAGGTTTTTGAGTATTGCACTTAAATTATCTCCGTTCTGTTTCGTGATTCACACCACAGGATTCAGGTGCAGGAGGACAATTTGTGCCCTCACTTTAAAGAACACTCTGTTGCTGCCTCACCAAAAACGGTGCCACTTATTCTCAAGTGCTGGTTGATCAGGTGTTTTCCACTCAAGAATGAAAAAAGAGAACTCTGATAAACTTGACCACTAATTTATGATTTAAGTTCTACAAATTAAAAAGAAATTAAAGATCTAGTCAACAGAAGTTTGCAAGTTAATTCTCAATAAATTCCCTAATGGAAAATTTAAGGAAATGAAGACTAAAAAACTACTTAGATTCTGATTCTTACTGTGGTGGCAAAGGAGGAGGCTTTAGATTGTCTTTAGTCATCAAGGAAAGTACTGGACAGGGTTGGTTTTTGCAGGAATACAGTGAGAGCTGGGGCGTTTGACACCAGTGTGAAGCCTTTTGCAGAGCTTTTAATTTAACACTTGTATACCATACTTGTTAAATAGCGTTGCTAATGCCTGCAAGCATTTTTCTGTCATTTTTTTTTTCTGTAAAATCACTACCTTTTGTTTGCCTTGCAGTTTTACTGTTTTCTGTGTCTGATACAGTAGAAATTATATTCCTGTAACAAAACACTGTCTCAAGGTCTCTTTTGTGCTGGCATTGGCAAGCCATTAATACCAGTGGCTAGTCTGGCAAAAACATGGGTTTAGGTTGACACCAACACCAAAGGCAGAGGTTTCCAGCAGAGTTGTCAGATCTGCTTTGTACAGCTTTTTTCCTGACTTGTGCACTGTGGCAGAAGGCTCTTCCACGAACGGTGCTGGATAGTGCTTGTTCTTAAAAGGAATCGATATAGCGAAGCTGTGAACATTGATGGCCTGCCCAGGAGCATTTCTGTATCTTGCGCACAGAAATGAACTGCCCTCCCCGTCGCAGTTGGAAGTACTTGCCTTTTCCCTACTTTTTTTTGCAAGAGTTACGTTCAGCTGTTTTTCTTTATGGACACTGAGTTCTCTGAGTCACCCAGTAGGGTTGCCAGCTCTTTATAAGCATCAGTCTGTAAACTTACGATGTTTTGTTGTCTCCTATATCAGGCTGACTAAACATGATTTTTCTGTTGGTAATAGCAGCACTGAAGTTTGTTTACTGAATGTAATTGGAGCTTTTCCTGATCATCCCTGGCTTGGCATGCTGTTCATGCTGATGGATTGAGGCCACAAAGACGCATAATAAAGTTCCTTTTGACAAGACAAAGCTATTCTAAACTGAGACTTAAACCAGTAGCACCGTCTGCTATCCTCGATGAACTTTGCATGAGGATAAGACTGCAGAAGATCGGCGCGAGTCTAAATTTTTCATGAGACGATGAAGTTTTTATGACTCTGCTTCGTCTAGCAAGGAATACAAGCAGTAGAGTAAATGAGACAAACTCAGCTGTCTCTCGTATGCAGATCAGCGAACGGTTGTTATGATGTTTTTACAATGCAACAAAATTTGAGTAAGGGGAAGACTTTAATAAAATATTTGCATTTAAATACTTTTTAATAAAGAAGCCAAATAATCTGATTTTCTTCAGCAGAGGAAAATACAAGGTGTAAAAAACTTCCCCTGTGCAATGTGCTTGCTCAGAAATGTTGAGATAACTTTAGGATTGCTATCAGTACGTTAAATGCAATGGATGACTTGATTATCTCTAGGATGTTAAACAGAGTATCTAGCTAAATGTACCACCATGCCAGAAAATAAAAATGTGAGATGATCCATCTAGGTATTGTCTCGGTTTGAATGGAGACAAGGTCCTCAAATCTAGCAAATTTTGTTTCTTTTGGGTTTTTTGCATCTCTGCTCCTTTCCTTTCTAAATGCCTGACTTTCAGTAGATGATGGTGTGGGAAGTGTGGGCTAATGCTTTTGGCAATTCAGATCCATATCAAAACCGTGATGATTGCAATTTATTATCATCTCATGCTATTTAGAGGCTTGTTTCTTAGAGGTCTGTAGATAACATCTGACACAAGTTGTTTGGTTTTGGTTTTTTAAGCCAATTGTCTGTGTACTTGGGCTCCTTTCATTCCTTTAGGCAATTTCTCCAGGTCAAGGCTGGAGCATGTATCTGCACTGTTTGAAAGGGAATTGACTCAGTTCTTACTATTTCTGTTTTAGATGGGGGAGTATCAGGGCAGTTGCAGTTGACAGTGCCTGGTAAAATAGCTCCTTTGTGACAGTGAGATACACCATCAACTTCAATGTTTATCAGCAATCAGACCACTATCAATGTTGAAATTGGGGTTTTTTTCAAGAACACCTTGCTTTCTTTTTTCACTTACTGCTTGCCACTGGCATTCTGTTGTGAAAATAATAATAAAAAAATCCTATATAATTTTATTGACTTGTTTCCTTAATAATTTGAAAACAGGGAGAGTTCTGTTGGACAACAAAATTTGTGTTTTTTCCATCACTTCTTTTATCTCTTCTCACTTATTCCCAGGGCTCACTTCTTCCCTGCTCCCTCTATCTCAACATACCCTTTCCTTCTAGTTTTGGCTTCCAGGCTTTTCTTCTAAACAGCCTTTCTAGCTCTGCAACAAGTCTCGCTCTCTCTCTTTCTCCTTTCATCTTCGCTCCCTGTCTCTCGCCTCCTGTCCTTCTTGCCTTTGACTTGGGTATGTTTCTTCTTCATGTCCTCTGGGTGCAGAGGCCGCGGGAGGCCCAGCATGTCTTGGCTGCCCAGGGTGAGGGCTGGACACCTTCCCCTGTGCAATTCAGCTGCTGACCTGGGGGAAAAATCTCTGGGGGGGAAAATCTCTGCCCAGAGGACACAAACATCAGCTTGGTAGAGGTTTGCAAACTGACCTCACTGAAGTGATTTTTTTTTTCACAGAAAGGGCCACACAAATGAAGCAAGTGATAATAGAGCTCTCCAGCAGTGCTTTCATCAAGTGGTCTGAAGGACTCTTAAAAACATTAAGACCCCACTGAAGTAGGTGGGTATTATACAGATGGACACAATCAAGCATTATAGAGATATTCTAGCAGCTCATTAGTGAAGGCTGGTATTCAGTAGAAGTGTGGCTGAGTGGCACTGCATTTATGGTATTAGTTTTACTAGAAGAGTGCGGGTTTTAGTGGGGAGAAATAATGTTGATGTCTGGGTTTTCGGCATCAAAGAAATTGGTTCCAGCAGAGATGTTCATGTCTATCTCCTCAGGTGAGTAGCTTAGCCCTGCCTGGCGAGCAGACATTAGTCTGCTGAATTTCAGCATATGCACAAAATCTAGAATCTGCATCTATTCCAATGCAGAAACGCTTGTAGGGGCAAGATTAAGAGAAAAAAATGAAATTGTTCATAGGCTAGGAAAACTCTAGCTCTGCATCTGCTCTTAAGTCCTCACCACGAGCAGCACATGGCAGATACATTTTACCCTGCAGGGGACAGGCACTGCACCTACTCTTTCCATGTTCTTTTCCCCCTGCCCCTCCCAGCATTCCTTATTGTGTTACTATTCCCCACTCCTAAGGCACTGATGTCTGAATTGTGTCTGTCTAACTGAATTGTAAACATTTCTTTCTCAAATTAATCACTGCCCAATCCCAATTTCATGTGCCTTTGATGCCTGGTTTTAATTGCCTTAAAGCAGAAAGCTTCAATGAGCAGAGAAATTAAAATTGCAAAATCCTGATGGCTTTTTTATTTTTTTTTAACTGAGTTATTTTCCTCTGCAGTCAACTTGAATAGTATGGGGTTTATGTGATTTTTTTTAAAAGAAAAAAACCAAAACAACAAACAAAACAGAAAGCAAGTGAATGTTTTATTAGTTTTCCATTTCTGACAGAGCCGCAGGCTTAACTGCAATGGATAAGTTACATTTTAGCTCCAGAACCGAGTGTGTTCTGTGTTGCCTTTCTGTGAGAGATGTTGCAACTCAGCGAAATGAGCTTTGAAGCTGGACTTAGGAAGTAAACTGCTGTTGGGGAAGATTGAAACCCCTAATATGCAATGGAGTCTTGGGGATGTCATGGAGGGGGCAAAAGCTGGAATGAAGCCAGTTGTGTCCAACTGAAAAGCCAGAAGTCATTTAGGACAGTCGCATGATTTCTTTTATCCAGAAATTGTGTCTTTCATGAAATCAGAACTTTTCATGGGAAAAGTTCAATTTTGATTATGTGTTTTCCCTTAGGACACGTTAGATGAAGTATTGGTTTCTTGTACTGACTCCAAATACCTTCTTAGCTATCCGTTGGGGGTTACAGTGGATGCTGTTTTGCTGCTTTAGTTCACGCCCAATGAAATTCCTGTGTTAGTTTTCACAGGGCTTGTTAATTATCCCTCGGATGAGACAGCATGTCTTCTCCAGCCATGAGGTGGCATGCCATGGGAGTCACCTGGCTTGAGGAACATCATGATGAGTGCTGATGGGAAAACTTTTTAGAAGGAATAACATCACCGCTTACGTGTCTGCGTGTAACTGTGCCACACAGCAATGTGGTGTCGTAACGGAGGGCAACTGAATGATAATCTGAGAGAAATACTGCTGGTCAGCTATATAAAGCAAAGTAACACACGCTGATAAATGAATACCCATATTTTGATGTAAAAGATGTGACTCTGCAACTGTGCTGCTACTTTACAAATTGTTTGGGGTTTTTTGAACTTTGTAAAGCGTAATAGCAAAGCCAGAGGGTCCTGTGGTTTCTCAGACTTAATAGTAAAGTTACTTTATGGAGAAAAAAAAAATCACCCTGGTGTGGAACAAATGTATTGATTGTTGAGTGAAAAAGAATTGTCTGCCAGACTGCTAGATTTCAAATCTGAAATTTGTTGCCTTTTACAGGCTTGTTTTGTTTCTGGGACTGATATGACTGCTTTTTCCCATATTGACTTTTTCTTAATGACTGCTGCTTGTAGCCTTCCGTAATAATTTATGCCATGATTGTGCTCAGTTATTATCTACTGACTGATAATAGAGTTTGTTTTACAAACAACGTTTATCATAACGTAACTCTTCAGTACTGGCACAGAAAGCCATGGTAATAACTTCTGTAGGTTAATGTCATTCTATACTCAGCTGTTGTTCAATTATCCATCAGAAAGTATCTTGTTTTCTGTTTCTTGCCTGTGAGAGTAGTTTGGGTTTGGGGTTTTTTTCAGCATTTAGGTGTAAAATGGATTTTGATGGCTTTTTGCCACAGAAAAGTATTTTAAACATCCTCTTGGAAAGCTCAGGATGTTCTTGAGAGGCAAAGACGTAGCCTTTATTGACTGTCTGTTTGTACAGTTACCATTTTGGGCCAAAATATGATTTGAAGATCCACAGATTGTCTTTGTAAGGAAGAAAAGGTGGCAGTGAGGCTGTTGATTTTGGTCATCCTGTTGATTTGAAAGCCTTGTGTTCCTGAAAACTGGAGACATCAAACAGGACAAAAAATTGTTGTTCACATTTCATGTAGCCCAGAAGCCGCTCTAGTCCTCTTTCAGGGTCACTCTCAGTACTTACTGAGCTATGTTTGATGTTTGCTCTTTTTTATATATATGATATTCCTGTGTTTTTTTGAAACTCATTGTGTCTCTCCCTTAGATGTGCATTATACTGTGTACAGGAACCAGCCTTTTCTCTCCCATTCCCTAAAAATTTACCGTTTTCTCACTCTTTCTCTTTTTGCTTGACTTCATATGGAGTGATGAATTTTTGTTTATGAGCTGATCGTTGTGCACATAAATTTGTGTGAGAGAGGCACACACAAGTGCATACACACATGCTTTTTGCTTTCTGAGTCTGTTTCAACAGTCTGGTACTGTATCTTCTAACATCCTTCGCCCTGGAATGACTGCAGAAGGGTAGCCTTGCTGATCATTATTCCCTTTTGGGAAAGCCCTTAGTGTTATGGAAGCCCCATCCATCTGCTAGGGAACACAATTCTAAAATTATGTTCAGTGGTGTAGGAGAGGCATAAGCTCAATGTTTTCAACCACAGAAGGAGAAGGAAGGGAGGCAGTGTTCCTCCAGCTCATTAATCAGAGTGAGAATGAGAAATGGAAACAGCTTCCTAGTCATTTACTATTTGCTCCAAAGTAAATCTATCTAAATATTAGTGCACTGATGATAGTAAAAAAAAAAAAAAGGGAGGGGAATGGTGGAGGAGGCAGGAAAAAAGCCTTGTCATTAGCTTGTCCCATGCTGTAGCAAGGTACATGGGAGAGCGAAGATCTATGTACTAAGGCATTTCTGTAATGAAAACTTGAGCAATAAAAGTAGTTTCTGTTAGGAGTGGAAAAGGAACTCTCCGAGGAAACACATTAATGGTATTTCACATTACAAATTATTATTGCATATTCAGCTATTGTTTCAAATGAGAATTCTGTGTATTACCGGGCGAGGGAAGAAAGCTACAGTTAGTATTTCTTCTGTAAGCAGCAAGAAGATTGTATGCACCTGGCTATATCAGTTCTACCCTATAAATTTAAGTTAATACTTTCACAGAGTGATGAGTCAGTTGTTCCTAGGCTACTTGATGGACTTACATGTGTAGTTTGGGTTACACTAATAGCAGCTGAATATGCGAATCTCTTCACTTCCACTGTGTGTAAATGGAAGAAGGTATTCCAGTGTGAAAGTGAGACTTGCTGGATATATCTAGTAAAGTGTTGTCTCCCATGTGGAATTTACAGACCTCATGGTGTAGAAATTGGATATTACTAAGTAATGGTATTTGTGCTCTGAGTGCAGATTGCGTTTTTCCCACCATGCCTGAAAGTTTTGAAGTAATTAAATGCTTTGTTTCATCCACTTCCCTGTCTCTACCCAGGATGAGTGTGTGTTTGGAAAGCTGGTTATTTTCATTACCTTCTTATACTGTGATTAATTTTATGACCTTGCACAGGAGATCACAGCTGTCTAAGCATCAGTTTGGAAGAAAGTTTAAAATATCATTGAGAATTCCTGTATTAGCGTGTTGCTAGTAGGAAACTGTTTCTATGTTGGTAGAATGCTGACTTTTCTCCTTCCTCCTCTAGCCTCCTTCCTAGAGCACGAAGAGTCCCATCTTCATCTACTGCCCTCCACCGACAGGAAAGCCAAGCAGTCCACCAGCTGGCTCCCTCTATGCTCCCAAGAAACAGCCTCCAGCTGTTCTCTCCAAGCTATGTGTAGTTGACTCTGACTGCATATCTCTGTTTCCATCTTCTGATTTCTGAATTAAATTATTGATACGTACTTGCACTTTGGAATTTGACTTCAAACCTGTGTGAAAGTGAAAGAGAGTGAAATTATTTTTCATAGTGCGTTAGTTTCTGGATTGAAAAGCGTTAGAGACAACAGTTGTCCTAGAAGCAGTGTGCCATTGAAGTTCATAGTTCTTTGTTTGCCTCACTGAGTTGCAGAAAACTGAGTCTAGGGGGAACTGGGTCCTATTTTCTTCCAGTTCCTGCATTAGCTTATCTAAAAGGCAGGAAGGAGAGATGGTGTTTTATTTTAAGGTTCTCCAGTTTGGCAGGCTGCCAGGCTGGCAGATGGGGTCAAAGTGACATCTTAACACTTTGACTGACAAATCACTCTGAACTTACAGAAGACCTAGGCTGATGTTAGCAGAAATCAAGAGATGCAGTTAACATTGGTTTTGTTCTACTGTTATAATTACTGTGGAAACACTCCAGTGTCTTACCCTCCTCACCTCTGATGTGGCCTGGCAGAATGGGAGCCTTGGAGAAGGCTCCAAAGAAGCATTGCGTGAAGCTTGCCTTTTAAATCTTGTGTACTGCTCGCATTTGTGCCTTAATGATGTTGCATCAAGACAGTAGGATGTCTAATCAATATCAACAACACCATTCCTTCATTTATATTTACATTAAACTTATGTTAACAGTATCATTAACATCTTAGTGATAGTCTAGCATTACCTTATCAATGCATTCTCAAAATGCTTCTTGTTGAAACAGATTTGCTAAGTACTTTATTGCCAGCTAAAAATGGTTCTAGCAAACCAGGGAAACACTAATTAAATGAAAGTAGTTAATTTTCCTCTCTCTTTCATTGAGCTTGCAAGTCACAGTGGCAACCCCCAATATCCTGTCTCTGTACTCAAAATGATGGTGGATTTTTTTCCTCTTCACAATTGCCTGGCAGAGGATCTGAGCCACTCAATTTACTTGCAGTCTCACGTGCTGTCAAGATACAAGCCCCAAAAGTTCTGGAGCAACAAGGGTGAGAATAAAACACTGTTGCAGAATGAGAAAATTAAGTGTTGATTTGCCACGAGATTGCCCATCTGAGGGAGGCTAATCTTGGAGCTCAGGTGTAAATGAAGACATATTAATTAGCACTGCACTGAAGATGTACTGTGACAAAATCATGTAATTTAATTTTGTAGAAGAAATGTGGCTGCCCAATCTGTGATGCAAGTACAGCATATTACATAGGTTCTTATGTGTGTCCAGCTAACTGGAAATCAGAATCATAGAATGGTTTGAGTCAGAATGAACCTTAAAGAACACCTAGTTCCAACCCCCCGGCCATGGGCAGGGACATCTTCCTCTTAACCACGTTGCTCAAAGCCACATCCAGCCTGATCTTGAACAGAGTTTCCACAAGTTCTCTGGGGATCCTGTTCCAGTGTCCCATCACCTTCACAGCAAAGAATTTCATCTTAATATCTAGTACCGATCTGCTCTCTATCAGTTTGAAACGGTTACTTCTTGTCCTCTCACTACAGTCCCTGAACAAGAGTCCCTCCCCATCTTTCCCGTAGGCCCACTTTAAGTAGCGGAAGACCACTATAAGACCTTTGTGGAGCCTTCTCTTCTCTAGGCTGAACAGTCCCAGCTCTCTCAGCCTGTCCTCATACAGGAGGTGCTTCTGCTCTCTGATCATCTTCATGTCCCTCCAACAGATCTGTGAAGTTCTTGTGTTGGGGCCCCAGAGCTGGACGCAGTACTCCAGGTGGGGTCTCCCCAGAGCAGAGTAGAGGAGGCGAATCACCACCCGTTACCTGCTGGCCACACTTCTTTTGATTCAGCCCAGGGTGCAACTGGCTTTTTGGGCTTCCAGTGCACAGTGCTGGCTCACATTCACCTTCTTGTCAACCAACACCCCCAAGTCCTTCTCCTCAGGGTTGTTCTCAATTCGTTCTCCATCCAGCCTGTATTTGTGCTTGGAATTGCCCCAACCCAGGTGCAGGACCTTGCACTTGGCCTTGTTGAACTTCATGAAGTTTGCACAGGGCCACCTTTCAAGCCTGTCCAGGTGCCTGTGGATGACATCCCTTCCCTCCAGTGTGTCAACTGCACCACACAGCTTGGTGTTGTCAGCAAATTTGCTGAGGGTGCGCTCAATCTCAGTGTCCCTACCACTGACAAAGATGTTAAATAGCACTGGTCCCAGTATCGATACCTGAGGAACGCCAATTGTCAGGTCTCTCCAATTTACAGACAAGGCTGTTGTGTGGGACAGCGTCAAATTCTTTTCACAATTCCAGATAGATGACGGCGGTTGTTCTTCCCTGATCCACCGACGTTGTAACCCCGTCGTGGATTAGGGCTGGGCCTGCCACTAACGTGGACAGACACTTTCTAACCCCCTCTTCCCCCCCCCAAAATATGAAGAGAAAAGGGAATGAGGCAGAGAGACTTATGAGTTAGGAAGAAAACCTAGAGCAGCTTTAATGAAAATAATGGAAATAATGGTGAGAGGATAAAAGTAGAGAACTATATACAACTATAGATAGTAGCCCAATATCAAACCCAACTCCCTCCCCTGACAGAAATCACCACTGGTGCTGCAGAGCAGGAAACACTGGGGAAGCCCCAGGCTCAGCGGCGGCGGAATCTGGATACAGGGAGCTGGATTCGGGAACTCAGGATCCAGATCAAAAGCAGGAGGTCAGATGGAGTCCTCTCTGGACACCGGCCATTGCAGAGAAAAGGTGAAATGAAGGGCGAAAAGGGCAGCGAAAAGGGATGAAACTCTCGTGATCACTCAATTTATACTAGATATGACATATATGGGATGGAATACTCTCGTTGGTCACCTGTCCTGTCTATTACCCCCCGGAGGTGCAACCTGTTACTTCCTTGTGACCCCTCTTACTACCCAGCACCCCCAGCGTGGCACACAAGAGCCAGCAGTGGCCTTGGTCACTATAGGAATAAGTATCAGCAAGAGCCTTTCTGCATCCCAGTCCCAGGCAGTAACTGTGAACATCAGGTGTTATCACTGCCAGTAGCAGACACTGTCTGCAAAAACACGCTGCTGACTTCAGAACGTGCAGCCTTGTGGAAGACACTAAACTGGAAAGTAAAAATCACTAAACAGGACTGGGTTTTTAGCTAAACCCAGGACAAACCTCATCGTAGAAGGCCAGCAAATCTGTCAGGCACGATTTGCCCTTGGTGAAAATGTGTTAAATGTCATCAATCGTCTCCTTATTTTCCATGTGCCCTAGCATCGTTTCATCATTTCCAGGAGGATCTCCTCCATGATCTTGCCAGGCAAAAAGATGAGACTGACTGGCTTGTAGTTCCCTGGCTCTTCCTTTTTTCCATTTTTAAAAATGGGGCTATGTTTCCCCTTTTTCAGTCAGTGGGAACTTCAGCAGACTGCCAGGACTTCTCAAATATCATGGATAGTGGCTTAGCAATTTCATCACCCAGTTTCCTCAGGACCTGTGGATGCATCTCATCAGATCCCATGGACTTGTGTACCTACAGGTTCTTCAGGTGGTCTCAAACTTTATCTTCTTCTATGGTGGGCAGTCCTTCATTCTCCCAGTCCCTGCCTTTGCCTTCTCGACTTGGATGGTGTGGCTGGAACACAGGTTTGTGAAGACTGAGGTGAAATAGAGCAGCTTGATGCAGAAAATAACCTAAGAAAGATTTTTGTATTTCTCCCTTTCTTTCCTGCAATATTTCTAATGTTTTAAAATTAGGTTTTTCCTGTGGTGTTCGTCATGCCCCAAAACCAAAGTCGGATTGTTATGCATACTCTGCTGTTTCTTTTTTTGATATGCTGTGACCATTTGTAGTAGTAAACGTGTTTATAATGATGTTTGCAAGAAACACACATGGAGCAGGTACAGTGTATATCAAAACTAAGTGATTTTAAAAGATTTTTTAAAAAATCTTAAATAGCTGCTGAAAGCACATTTGTTGCTTTCTTTCCTAGATGATAACCTGTCAACTATGGGTACTATAAGGCTGAATTCAGCAATATTTGTAAGAGGCTAGCGACTGGAAGAGAGTCATCAGGTGTGCATAGCATCAGATAAGTGGAGCATGAGGTTTTTAATGTTTGGAAAAATGGATGTCTTACGGTGTGTGTCTTCAACAAGGTAACATCAGGTCTTTTCAGTGCCCATTTCAAGCCCTGGTGATTATGAATCTGTCTGTAGAGTTTAGTCATCTTTCAACCAAGTCTTAAATCATCTGCCAGGATGAAATATATTTCACTTTCCAAATATGCTTTGAAATACGTAGAATCAAGGGCCATGTCTATAGAGTATTTTTACATCTTTCTGTTTTAGTGCATGCAACATGTGGCAGATAGTTTTTGTGAAAATGCCTCACCTACCTAAATGTCAACACCTCCCTCCCCTTTTTCTCTTTTTTTTTTTTTTAAGAGAAATGAGAAATTGTGCCGAGATCTCCTGTGTAATTTTTATCTTTTATTTTTTTATGTTAACAGTCAGAGAAGTAAACTGTGGATATAGATGTTGATTTGTATTGGTTTGGCCTGGCCGGATTTTGGCGGCAGGAGGGAGCTGCAGGGTGGCTTCTGTAAGAAGCTGCTAGAAGCTCCCCAAGTTTGATAGAGCCAATGCCAGCCAGCTACAAAGAGGGACCCGCCACTGGCCAAGGCTGAACCTATCAGTAAAGTGATACAGGAGGAACGCCTCTGTGAAAACATATTTAAGAACGGGGAGAAGAACTGCGACACAACAGCTGGCACGGAGATGGAGGAGTGAGAATATGTGAAGGCTCCAAGGTCAGTGAAGAAGGACTGGGGGCTCCAGGCGCCGGAGCAGAGAGTCCCCCAGGTCCATGGTGAAGCGGGTTGTCCCCCTGCAGCCCATGGGCAGAGTGTAGATGTCCACCGTGAGGACAGAGGACTCCACGCCGTGTGGGTGGATGGCTGAAGGGGGCTGTAGCCCGTGGGAAGCCCGCATCAGAGCAAGTCGCTGCCGGAACCTGTAGCCCGTGGAAGAGTGAATGCCCACACTGGAGCAGGTTGGCTGGTGGGACTTTTGTGACACTGCAGGGGACTCACGCTGGAGCAGTTTCCCCCGAAGGACTGCGCCTCAGACTCACAAGGGGTGGGCTGCCCCTCGTGAGGTGTCTCACGTTGGGCAGTTTGTGATGAATTGCCCTTCGTGGGACGACTCACACGGAGAAGAGAGCATGAAGCTTGTCTCCCGTGAGAGGGACCCCACAGTGGCCCTGGGGAAGAGTGAAGAGTCCTCCCCCGGAGTGAAGAAGCAGCGGTGAAACCAGCGTCGGATGAACTGACCGCAGCCCCCATTCCCTGTCCCCCTGAGCCACTCGGGGGCAGGAGGTGGAGAAACCGGGATTGATGTTAAGCCCAGGAAGAAGGGAGGGATGGGGGGCAGGTGTTTTGCTTTTAAGATCTCTTTGCTTTTCCTTATTTCACATGGCTCCTCTCTTATTGGTTCTCTTAATAAATGTAATTAATTTCCCTAAAATGGAACCTGTTTTGCCCAGAACGGTAAATGAAGTGATCTCCCTGTCCCTATCTCAAACCTTTGAAATATTTTCTCCCCCTGTCTAGCGGAGAAGAGGGGAATGAGAGAGCGGCTGTGTGGGTACCTGGCTGCCGGCCAGGTTCAAACCATGACACAATTTTAGATACTCTGAAAACTGGCTGCTAGCAAACTTTGTCCTGGGACTCGGGAGAGATGGTGTGAGAAGTTCACAAAGGCAGAAGGACACTAAGACTGTAAGAACAAAACAGTCAGGCTAATATATGACGTGGTTAAGCCGTGTATAACTTCATGCTTTGCACTTCAGCAACACTTTCCAGGTAAAAACCTGCAGGACTTATATAATAATTTTTTTTAATCACTTCTCTTCTGCTGTCTTACGAATAGCTGATCAGAAGACCAGCGGCAATGTTAAGGGACTGTTGCCAAGTCTGTATTCAGAGCCTGTGTCACAGTTGTGTGCGGTGGTGTTAGATTTCTTCATTTTTGAGCTGTTGTCCTTCTCAGTGCTCATTCTGAACCTTGAAGAATTTTTGTCATTACATTGTTTATATTGCTCTTTTATGTTTTGTTTGGTTTTGCTCTCTGTGAGAGCTGTTTCTTCATCACAAAGACACAGTTGGGATCCCAACCTTCAGCTCGTTGAATGTTAAAAGCAAATACTGTAATGAGAGCTTTTATGACTTTAGTCTGATAAAATGGAACAACAGATGGAATCACTTCACTGTTCGGGATGAACTGCTGCCCAGAGCAGGTATATCTTAAAATATCTTCTAGTTCACTGGGAACCAGGAACAGAGACATTTGTCTGCATGAAGTGAAACCTGCCCTAATTCTGAATATTGAGCAAAGCATGACATTTATAGAGATTCCAAAATATTTTATTCCTAGAGAAAAGAGTACAGTACTCTGCACCTCCACCACCGCCACTGAGGCTGGAGGTGTTCTGTGCCTTCAGACAGACTAGAAGAGGCTGGAAAACATGCCCGTGACAATTTAATATTTCATCATTATTATCCATCTCTCTTGCTATAGTGAATGTAATCCCTTCAACAAAGGGGGGGAGGGGATGGACTCTTGCCAAGTCCGAATGCAGGTTGTCAGCACCAGTCAGTGTGGCAACATGGACAGAATATTTTCCTACTAGCTGAGAGTTCCCTTAAACTGCTGAGATGTGCTCTTCCCAGCATGGCTCGTAACCTTTACTGTTGCCTTGCATGAAGAAATGGTAGCCTTCAGATGTAAATGCCTGATAGTTTTGCAGCACAGGGAGTGTTAGGCAAGACTTGGGACTGCTGGCTAGCCCTGTGTCCCTGTTGTGCCCTTTTGTACTCTGCTTTCTCCTACCACAGGGAATCTTTTCTTTCTTTCCACCCCCCTCACCCCGTGTCAGAATAACAAAGAAAACTCTGTAATTTTAAGAGACTAACCCTAAACATTTTGTGTGTAGTCTCTGCTGCTATAAAGGCTGTAAGATTAACCAGCATCTCTGCTTATTATAACAGCTATTGACATTCATCTCTTTCAGAAGTTGTTGATACAAGTGCTAGATCAATCCAGATTTCATTGAGTAGGACAAGTGGCAGGAAAACCCTGTTCTGGAAAGATAGGTAATAGCAGTGATGCAGAGGTGAGGCTGTAAAGAACAAAATTTTGAAGTCTGCTGAGCCCTCTTTCTATTCTTTAGCTCTTCTTCTTTCGCCATTATCAGTTTTCTAGTTCAGCGTGATGCTTAAGCATGAGATGAATCTTCACAGCACAGTGCTTGTGTTGAAAACTTTCAAGTCCTTGAGTTACATACAGTTTCTTCAAATCTCAAGGGGTCTTTGGAAATTCATTCATTCATTGCTTCTGAGTGAATCAGTGGAGATGTGTCCATTTGTAATCTGTTAAATTAAGTATCCTTTCTTTCTACCATTTCCTTCCTCATTTCTAGCATATAGTATGCAGATCTCCCACACGGCATTCAATCAGAAATGCATACAGCAATTTGGGAGGGCATTTAGCCTTCTGTGTTACATTCTGCAGGCTGCCAACATCTTGTGACAGATCCAAGTGCACAGGTGGTAGGATTGTGTTGATGTGCAATATGGCTTACCCTGTTTTCCCATGTGGACTTGGAGAGTTGGCCAAACATGGGAATTGGCCCAAATATGAAAGCTGAGATTTGACTTTGAGAGTTATCGGGAACACAGGCTAGACCAGATCTTTCTCAGTCTAATATTGTGTTTCCAGGAGTAAAACAGGCATTTTGAAAAACTTTGCATTAAACTGATGCTGAATTATCTTCTTTTTCTACATCTTGGTTTTTATCTTACTTTTTTTTTTAATTTTGTTTTTTTTTTACTCTAGCATTTTCTATAGCTAGAAACTGCTTTAGGCTTTGAAAGGATTAGGTTAATAAAATAACATCTTAGGAAAGTTGTTGTTAGTCATTAATTATTTTTTTACCTTTAATTACATTGTAAGAAAGCCAGCACCTTTTTAAGTGTTAGGTATGTGTTACTTGTCAGGCCCTTTTCTTCTGTCCTCAAAAGCAGCCTGGGATATATGCTGGCACATGCAGTAGAACCACAGCTGAGACCACTTGCTTCCCATGAGTATCAGCCTTGAGATACTCTTCTGCCTGGTTCCTAGCTGGGATTTGTCTATTCTAGTGGTACTTGAGGCGAAGTAAGTATTGATTCCTCTTTCTGCTAACAGAAATTCTGTCATGAAATGAAAAACTTTAAGGTAGAAGTAGAATTGCAATTGGTAATTTTCTATCAAAAATTCTGTGCTGTTATATTTTCATTTTCAAATGGAACTGTCTTTAGCCAGAAAATGCCCAACAGTGTCACGTTAATAAATTCTTTTTAATAATTTTAATGGTAGGTGCTGTTAGAAAGTTTCTTTTCTGACCAGGCAGATTTAATGCCATGTCTTACGACTGTGACAGCTTGTTTGTTAGCATTACTTGTCTCCCAGCTTGTAATGTTTGGAAGTATGAATAATCGTTGTTACTGTGGAAGGAGGCTTTGAGTTGTGACAACCATCATAGCTGTGTGCTGGTTTCATGAGGAGTGAGTAAATGTCTGTGCGAGTGACTTAACAGCTTAATCTGCTCCCTTTGTCCCAACATGACTCACTAGAGCATTTCTGTATGCACTGCTGCCACCTCTCTCCCCAGCTACTGCTTCATTGACATTCGTCTGAGCTCTCCGTACATGTTACACTCTTTTGTCGCGATGCTGATGCTGCTGGTGTTCAGATTCTCATGTGAGATTCCACTGTGAGAGGATCTGACTCACAGGCCTCTCCTGAGATCCATTTAACACGCTGAATTGCATTCAAGTAGCTCTTGATGCTTGTTAGCATCTTCCATATGACCGACTGGGATCTTATTTCTTAGTCTTGAGATTGTTTATACTATTAGATATGTACATGGTATATCACATATTTATGCCACTGCAGAGTCCCAATCGCTTGTGTTATGGTTATTTTTTCTGACTGTGTCTCCACAAAGAGCTGCGGAATATGCGGTCTCATGTTGCAGCATGTCCTTAGTGTGTAAACATTTCTCCACTTGCTTTCTTAGCCATTCATCCTTTTGTAATAATAGGTTGCACTCTCAGTTTTGTGTACAAGCAATGCATTCGTGTCATTAACTGAGCTTGCAAGAGAACCAAAGCTTGCTTCCAGCTCGGCTGACCTGCTGGATGATCCTGAGCGAGGCTTTTTGTCCAAATGTTTTCAGTCTTGAGGAACATTAGGACCTTGCTAAAGAATACGTGGTGTTGGACCACCCCAAGTATAAACATTTGGCTGCAATGCCTTTTGGAAATGTTCAAGCCCTCACATGTAGTTTTAAAATGGAGGCCCTAGTTAATGGCATTGTTTCACAGAAATCATAGTCATGGGATGCTGTAAATCACACCTTTGTATCTGCAAAGTGTACCTGAATGTTTGGTTGGCCAGCTAGCAGTGCCAGTGGGGATTTCCACACCACTTCCATGACCTCCAGCCTCACTGCCCATTGACTCTTTTGAGGGCTTGGTTCCTGTCGTTGTTTGACCCTGGCCGGCAGCCGCGTGCCCACACAGCTGCTCTCTCACCTCCCCTTCTCTGCTAGACACGGGGAGAAAATATATCAAAGGGCTCAAGGTTTGAGATAAGGACAAGGGAGAACACTCTCATTTACTGTCCTGGACAAAACAGGCTCGATTTTGGGGAAATTAATTACATTTATGAAGAGAACTAATACAAGAGGAGCCGTGAGAAAGGAAAAAAACCCATCCCTCCCTTCTTCCCAGGCTTAACCTCTTCACCCCGAGCGGCGCAGGGGGACAGGGAATAGGGGTTACGGACAGTTCACCTGATGTTGGTTCCACCGCTTCTTCACTCCGGAGGAGGACTCTTCACACTTCCACAGGCCATTGTGGGGTCCCTCTCACGGGAGACAAGCTTCACGCTCTCTTCTCCGCGTGAGTCGTCTCACGAAGGACAATTCATCACAAACTGCCCAATGTGAGACACCCCACAAGGGGCAGCCCACCCCTCGTGAGTCTGAGGCGCAGTCCTTCAGGGGAAACTGCTCCAGCGGGAGTCCCCCGCAGCGTCCCAAAAGTCCCACCAGCCAACCTGCTCCAGCGTGGGCACTCCTCTCTTCCACAGGCTACAGGTTCCGGCAGCGACTTGCTCTGATGCGGGCTTCCCACGGGCTACAGTCCCCTTCAGCCATCCACCCACATGGCGTGGGGTCCTCTGCCCCACGGTGGGCATCTGCACCCCGCCCATGGGCTGCAGGGGGACAACCCGCTTCACCATGGTCTTCACCATGACCTGGGGGACCCTCTTCTCCGGCGCCTGGAGCTTATCCTCCTCCCCTTCTTCTTCACTGACCTTGGAACCTTCACATATTCTCGCTTCTCCATCTCTGTGCCAGCTGTTGTGACACAGTTCTTTTTCCCCGTTCTTAAATATGTTTTTCACAGAGGGGTTCTTTCTGTATAATTTTACTGATAGGCTCAGCCTTGGCCAGCGGCGGGTCCCTCTTTGGAACCGGCTGGCATTGGCTCTGTTGGACTCAGGGGAAGCTTCTAGCAGCTTCTTTCTGAAGCCACCCCTAGAGCCCCCCTGCTGCCGAAATCCGGCCAGGAAAACCCAATACAGTTCCTTACACAGACATCCCCAAGTTAAATTGTATCCTAAGCTTGTGTCAGTTCTTGCTTTCAAGTCAAATTATGAACCCAAAGGAGTGGGCATTTGTTAAAATGTTGACCTAAGTAATTCATCCAAAATCATATCAAAGCCCAGCTGGAGATGAATGAGTAGCAAACACGAAAGATAATAAGAAGGTACTCTAGTAGTACAAGGAAATTCAGCAAAAGTGTTTGTGCACTGGTAAAAGGAAAAGGCAAAAGTAATGGATATTTTTGTGAGTCTTCACAAACAAAGCCTGATTGGAGACCTATGTGTATGTTAGTGCAGCTGGGAAAGGAACAGTACAGCCAACATCAGAGGAGGCACAAGTCAGGGACCGCTTGCAGAAGGTGGATGTATTCAGATCCATGCAGCTGGATGTGCCCAAGGGTCCTGAAAAAAGCAGGCCGATGTGTTTGTGGGGCCAGTGTATAATGTCTTTGACAAGTTATGGCAATCGGGAAGGAGGCCAGCAGATTCCTGATGACTGAAAATAACAAATGTCTTGCCATTTTTTTTAGAAAGGCAAGGAAGTGGAGGACCTGGGGAACTCATCAACCCAATCCATTTCCATCCCTGGAAGGGGCATGGTGCACATTGTCTTAGAGTCTATTGGACTAGATGACTTCCAACCAACATTTTTATGATTCTGTTGTCTGAAAATGGAACCTTGACCTCTAGTTTTTCATCTCTTAATTTTAGTGAAAACTCTGTTTTCTATCCCCAGCGGTGTTCTCCTAAATGTCCTATACCCATGACGGGCCTTGAATTGATTTTTTTTCGGAGTCAAAATTCCTGTGAACTTTCAGAAAAGTTAGATCAGGTCTGAAGCTACATGTTGCAGCTTAGGTGGTTTGTATTTGGTCCTTATTACCCTTAGCAAATCAGTATTCAAAAGTGATTTTTTTTTCTTTCTGGGAGATCATTGAGTTTGAGTTTATCCTCTATGTGCAAAGAGAGTAAGTGCAGCAAATTCAGTGTCTTGCAGAGGTGAGAAAGGTTTGACCTCTTTACAGTTTATAGTACTGTAACAATTCTTTAATGTGTTACAGCATTTCTGGTTTTTATCTCTTTTCCAAGTATTGTGTAGTGGCTGTAAACTGGAGGCAGACTGCAGAACTAGTGAGATTAATAGTCTGACACATCTATTGTTCAGGTGACATGCCAGTAGAAGAACGGGTACTGCACTGTAGAGCACTATGTAAGCTTATTTACTACTACTTTAGGTATAAAAATAATGAGTTTAATTTTGCCAGTTACACATCACAGTTTCATACTGTTACATGTTTCAATGTATACTTAAATGCAGGCAGCTCTGAAATAAGGAGAGCCTTCTCAGTTTAATGAGAAGGATATTTTTATTGCTGTTTGTACACTTTGATTAAATAGAAGAGAGATAAATTTAAGTCTCATGATTGTATTTTCAGGATGACATAATTAACAATAATTTCTTCTTTCCTAATCTAATGAATATGTTTGAGATAGTATTTGTGAAATGCCAATGTTCTCAATGAAATGAAGACAATATTAGCACACTGAAAAGTGAATTTCACATTCCAGGACTGTTTCTGTTAACACTAAACTACTGCCCTGCCAATCTTACGCTGTAGCTCCTGAGCCCCTGTCTCTTACACACATCTTTTACTGTGGTGTGGACTGTCAGGGTACACGGCAAGGTCAGGGCTCCTGTCACCTCTGTCAGAGCTAACCAGTCGTGGTTAAATGAACCTGCACATGAAATGAACTTAATTAGCACTGCAATGTAGAGATTCACTGGAAAAGTTGGTGTGCCACGGCTCATTTTCATTCTTCCACTTCACTCTTCCTGTGCCCTTTGAAGTGCTTTCCTGGTCTTCTGTTTTGATCCAGACCTCGCTGAGAACCAAGCAGACGGGCAGTCCCGGCTGGGCTGCTGCTGTTCCTCTATCTGGGGCTGTACACCGTGGAGCCGCGGGACTGGGGCTCACTAGCAAGCCCGGCTGAGGGGACAGGACTTTGCAGCAGGGTCCTGCAAAGGTGTGCAGGTGGCACCAGGTGGGAGTTTGCCTATGCTGTGGCTGCGGCCCAGGGTGGATGAAGCTGTCGTGCTGTAGTCCAGGTGTGAATGCGCAGGTGTGCTCGCTCGCCGAGAGCCCGACTCAGACAGGACTCTGGCAGGAGTCACTGTACTAGATCCGTGCCACCTCTTGGCTGGGAATCGCCCAAACTGCCCCATTCCAGAAATAAATCTGCTGCAGGAGAGGAAAGGTACTGTTCCCCTGCCTTCACTGAGAGATGGGCTTTATTTTTGGAAAATAAACTTCAGCAAAACGAAACAAAACCCCCAGAAGCACTGTGCTGTTATTGATCAGCTTCAGCGTGCTGCTGCTACTGCTGACTCTGTATTTATGTTTCCTTCTGCCCCATAATATTGCAGTTCTGTCAACAAGAATGATCTGTGAGGGTGGAGACATGGGAGAAAATACTGACAGGGTCAGGATGTCATTGTGGAGGAAAAGGAATCATGTTTTATGAAATCCTCAACATCTTGGTCTGCTAGGGATAGATGTTTTTCCGTTACTGCTCTCTGGAATCCTGGTATCCTTCATCCAGCACAATCCCATGGTGTGCAATTGAATTGAGATTCATACAGCGTGGATTGCCATCACAAAGGTGTATTTGATGAGAGTTGCCTGAAGAACTTGCCATCTGAGGGGAGGTGTTCGCAGGGTAAATGCTTTCTCCAGCCTCAACTGCCTTGTAAGCTAAGGCAAAGGTTCCTGTCTTGAATATACCAAACTCTGTTGGGTAATTACCAGCAGTATTGGTGGTAGTGTTGCCCCTGTCGGGGCAGGACTCTGGCTTCACCAGCCATGACTCAGGGAGGGTCTGGCTTGATTTAGTTATGCTTTTTCTGAAGAAGCCTTGGGGAAATGCTTGAAGCTACAGGTATTCTAGGGCTGTGAATCAGTGCCCTTGGCACTGAGCTCTGCTAAAAAGATCTTTTCAGGGGTAGAATTCTGGTTTTCTCTCATGTCGTTACAGAATCGGTCAGAACTGGAGGATTAAATGAAAACAAAGTTAATTCTCACACTGTGAATTTTGTAGTAGTGCATTATTTTTCACTCCTTTC
Source organism: Trogon surrucura (assembly GCA_020746105.1). Taxonomy (NCBI): domain Eukaryota; kingdom Metazoa; phylum Chordata; class Aves; order Trogoniformes; family Trogonidae; genus Trogon; species Trogon surrucura. The sequence goes on from CM036618.1 coordinate 109,685,682, forward strand.
ACTAGCACATTTCAATTTGCAGCTTTGGAAGAAAGAGGGGCAGGAACTACCCAAGCATCTGTAACTAATGCCTGCTTGTGTTAGAAGTTAATTGCCAAATTGCCTTAAAATATTTGTAATTTACAATGATTGTTAATGGAGAGTAACGCTCTGGATTGGGTCCTTTATATGCTTATCTTCTCAAATTCTTTATTTTGTGTACCTACTATTCTTAATAAGACCATGAGCTTTCTGAAGCATGCACTTTCATACTAATAAAAAGAAATGGGAGAAATTTAGTCATATTTGCACGCCCTAGTATTCACAAATCATGTGTTTGGCTTGAGAAAGGAATACTGTTGGCAAGTTGTGTTAATTTGCCTCAAGCTTTTAAAACCTTACCTCACATTTCTAAACCTTTTTTCCCCAAAGCAATGATGACTGGAAACTTTTAGAGATAAATAGTTATTTGACATTGAGAAAGACACCAAATATTGCAAGTCTTGTAATGAATTCACAAGAGATAGCAAGGCAGAGCATTTTGAAGACATAGATGACTATGTGCCTTTTACATCCACTTTTCTAAATTATTAGTAAGTAGCTGTGTACTGAAAGTGTCACTCAGTGGCTGCTCATTTTCACATTCAAGCATCTGTCTTGCTCATAGCCTGAGGGGTCCATTCTGGGTACAAATGAGGCTTCCAAATTTAAAAGCCTGGCTGAAATGTATCATGCGATCAAGAGCAATATTTTCTCCTTATCTTAACAGAAACCCTTTGTACTTGGTGCTGACACTGTTCCTCGTACTTTCCTGATGGAAGACCAAACGCATTGAACGATCAGCAAAATGATGTTCTTATCCTTTAACTGCTGCGTTGGCTGCTCCTTGTGGACTGCAGCCCAGCGGTGTCCGAGCATCGTGTTGGATGTCACTGCCCCAGTGTAGCCCGGCATTTCATCTCTGCTGCTCTCAACACGTGCCTGCATCTGGAAAGACCTGAAGTGCAATTTTAATTTTAACTTTCTGCAAATGAGAGTACGTGCATATAAACTTCATGGAAGTGTTGAACCTCTTGGATCTCAGTCCCCAAAGTCTGGGATTAATGTGGGAGGAATAGGAGTGCCTTAACACAGTGCTGTGGCTTATAGTGCTATGGCAATACAAATACCAAGGATTAGGTTATAAGTCAAATGTTTGATATTAGCCTGAGGTTTACAGACTTTCATGTGGCTGTGTAGGGACTTGGGAATTTAAGGACAATTTGCATTTTGTTTTCCATTTGTCTGTTCATTTACATGGTTCAAAGTTCAAGAAGAAGTCAGGAAACATTTAACCTCTAATTATGAGATGCAATCATTTTTGATGCTGAGCTTTTTGTGTTTGGTTTTGTTGTGGTTTTTTTTTAACAAAGTCACGATAAATACCACTATTCTTTGATCGAAACTGAGTTAAACTTGTTTTCTATTAACAGCAAAGGAAAGCAATGTTAGGCTCATTCTCTTATTCTTTGCTCTTTGCAGCACTGAAAGTATTTACAGTTTCCAACTCTACAGCATTTTACACTTTATATTTAATTTTCACTTTATAAAACCTCCCTAATTTCCAGGAAAAGGAAAATTTAGTGTCAATATCTGTAATCAGGGACATGTGGTATTAAATGTGATCCAAGAAATACATAATTCTGATATACTTGTAAGCCTTTCCTTACTGGTTTTGATACGGTATGAGGCTACACTGCCAGCAAAACGTTTGCTTTTTCGTTCTGTGTGCAGAATCTACTGTCTCACAGTGCAGCCGGGTTCAAGCTGTAATGACTTCGCATGCCGTCGAAAAATGTGGTGACCCTGGTTACAAACACAAAAAGCATGTGTTTTAAAACTATGAGTAAGGGTATGAGTTTCTCTCCCTCCAAATAATCATTGAAATTGTAAGCTTTTTGCCGAAGTACCAAAACCTTATACACATTTTGGCCATCTTTTATAGACAGTAGAAACCAAGGCATGAAAAGCGAAGGCAGTTTCCTAAGGCCCCACACACCTTAATACCACTGGAATTGACAGTATTATTCTTTTTTTTAGCTGGTTCTCCTTTCATAGGTCTCTATTTATCTTTAACTTAGTTTTCTTTTCAATAGAAATTTTTTTATCCTTTGAAAATTGCTGAAGGTAATGATAGGGTCTCAAAATCTTGGATCCAAGCACTTGAACGCACCAGTATCAGGATATTGGATCCCTCTGAATTCCCCTTTAACTGGCCAAATCTCCACGTTCAGTGTGAACATCTCGAGCTCTTTGATTATATTTCCATTTGCATTCAGATCAGATTGCTGGCCATTTGAAACTGTCTACAGATAAAGCTGATTTGAAAAAAACATCAAGTACACATGTCCAATTAAACTGAAGGTATCGTGCAGCATGTAAATTGGAATCTATCATTCTTTTCAACCTTCCTAAAATTCACTGACTGTATTTAATTGAAAGCAGCTATTTTTGTGGCTTAGGAATGTACCGCAGCAGGGCAGAGAAGAAATGAGCACCCATCTCTGTGGTACTTAGCTTCGGTGGTCTGAAAATTATGGGTCTCAACATACTTGTGGTCAGCTTAGCAGTAGAATAGGCAGCATATCACTTCTTTTCCTGCTTTCCTGCTCTCACCACAACCTGGAGCCTGTGTCCACTTCCTTGAGCCCTGGTGGATGGGTCTCTCCTACCTGCATTACATTCTGCTACTTGTGTGGATTGCATCCCAAAAGCTAAAGCAAAATCAGTACCTAGTTTGAAATGTCATTTCAACAGTTTCTTTGTACTGCATGCATATGGTCATGAGTCAGATGAGGGGGGACACACTCAGATGAGTGTCCCAAAAACAGACTTCAGGTTTGCTTGGTTTTTTTAATAACTGGGTTTTTTTTGAAAAGAGGATGAAGAGAAGATGGAGTGAATCAAGTCAAGCTAACGTGAGCAAAGTACTTAACCTGGAGGGCTATGAACTGCTGTGATCTGTGCTCACCTGCAAGGGTGATGGAGAAAATTATTTCCACTACGCTTTTGTACTACGTGTTTGTGTGTGTCTCCCAGATGCCTTTACCTTCCTGTTTCATTTAATCTAATTGTATCCTATCAATAATGCAAAGAGGTACAGATTTCAAAAAAATATCTGTCTAATCCAAATTGTTGGAGTAGGAGGCTAGGCTGCATAGTCATCATAGAGTTCACTCTGTCACCTGTTAAGTGAGGGGCAAAAAGCTTAAATTTCTTCTCCTGGCCTGTTGCTAGTGTTTCCCTGGCATGCAGTGACCGAGTATTTATCATGTAGAAACTTCTGTAAAACATAAGGATAATAGGGCTTGCCTTGAAGAGAACTGTGAGTAGCAACTACTCTCCAGCCTGTAACTGAAGGGTTCTGACTCTAGTGGCCTGACTGTAATATTTATAAGTAGTAATTTAAGCAAAGTAAAAAAAATGGAAGGATGAATTTTAGACATCTTTTTTTTTATTTTTTTTATTTTTTATTTTAACCAGAGGTTTAGGACAAACTGGGGCTGAGAAAAACGTAAACTGCCTTCTGATTAAGGGACTTCAATATACAAAGGCTTCCTGGTGCTGTAACTTTAAGGTACAATATGCATTTAATTATCCCCAAGGCAAAAATGGCTTTCAGAGTGGTATAATTTTCCCCATGCACAGAATAATATGGTTAACTGAACTGGACCAGGCTTTAAAAAGGCCTGCAGTGGCAGTAGTTTCAGTGGCCCTTTGGAGATTATAGAGTAAACATTTTAAAATCTCGTTTGTAAGAAATGCATTATTATGGTTTTCGTCAAGCCTAGTTTATTGTTAACAGGATTGTCAAAGCAACACAAACTGAGGATCATTCCTGCTGGATGTTACATACCCTTTACTCCCAGTAATCTTGACCAAAATTCAGCATCATTATTTCACTACCTTATACAATGATAATACTCTCACAGATATAACACTTAATTCTTTAACTCTTCTATAAATGAAGTACTTTATTCAAAAGTAGTCCACCTCTTGTTTGGTCTAATTTCTTTTGCCTAGAAATCAGAACTAAATAAGATGTGGTCATTATTTGGTTTTGTTTGTCTTGAATTCTAAAATCAATTGGATTTTTTTCTGTACTTAGCATTTAATAATCACACATCTTCAGATTTTTTTTCTCAGAAATACGGTCTATGTTGCTTCAGAAATTTCAGAGCAGACTTTAGGTCAATTCTTTAGTTTAACTGTGGAAATCTAGGCATATATTTGTTCTTTCAAAATCTGTACTGTTGAAGCATGTCTTTTTTTGGTTTTAGGCAAAGAGTTTCAATCTGGATAAAAGTTGGACTCCTGCTGTATATTTTGAGGGTTTGTTCTTCTGCAAAGTGACTTACAAAGCCTTATGTGTTGCAGCTGCTGAAGTGACTGACTGAAGTGTTTGAATCATAGAATCATACAATGATATGAGTTGGAAGGGTCCCTAAAGAGCATCTAGTTCCAACCTCCTTGACATGGGCAGGGACACCTACCCCTAGACCAGGTTGCTCAAAGCCCCATCCAGCCTGGCCTTGAACACTTCCAGCAAGGGGGTTTCCACAACTTCTCTGGGCAACCTGTTCCACTGCCTCACCGCCCTCATAATGAAGCATTTCTTAATGTCTAATCTGAATCACAGAATTACTGAGGCCGGAAAAGATGCCAACTTGGTGTCGTCTGCAAACTTACTAAGGGTAGACTCAATCCCCTTATCCAGGTCGTCAATAAAGATGTTGAATAGGACTGGGCCCAGTACTGATCCTTGGGGGACACCACTGGTCACCGGACACCAATTGAGTACAGCAGCATTCACCACCACTCTCTGGGCCTGGTTATCCAACCAGTTTTTACCCTGCTCCGGTTTAAAACCACTGCCCCTTGTCCTGTCACCATGTGCACTTGTAAAAAAAGACTCTCTCCAGTTTTCCTTTAGACTCCCTTCAGATACTGGAAGGCCATCATAAGGTCTTCCCAGAGTCTCCTCCGGGGTGAACAGCTCCAACTCTTTCAGCCTGTCCTCGTGGGAGAGATCATCTTTGCAGCCCTCGTCTGGACCCTCTCCAGCAGGTCTTCTTGTGTTTGGGGTACACTGCCCAGGGAAGTGGTGGAGTCACCGTCCTGGAGGTGTTTAAGGAGAGGCTGGATGTGGCACTTAGTGCCGTGGTCTGGCCGATGTGGTGGTGTTGGGTCATAGGCTGGACTTGATGATCTCAGAGGTCTTTTCCAGCCTCAATAATTCTGTGATTCTGTGATTTAGATTAGACATTAAGAAATGCTTCCTTACGAGGACGGTGAGGCAGTGGAACAGGTTGCCCAGAGAAGTTGTGGAAACCCCCTTGCTGGAAGTGTTCAAGGCCAGGCTGGATGGGGCTTTGAGCAACCTGGTCTAGAGAGCCAGACAGGGTCCAGTCAAATGTGACTGAGTAAAAAACTTGAGTGCAGACTCAACTCTATATTTTGCAGAGTTTCAGGGTTTGCAACTGAACTTTTTTAAGAGAAAGTAAAGTTTTATTTTAGTGTTTCTGGTTCCTTCCATACCCAGGAATTGAAGAACTCTGAGCTAGGGTTTAGAACAGCTTCTCAAGAAATTTCCATCTCTGTTTTAGGAACAAGAGTACTTGAAAAGGTTTACACGCTTCTAAGAAGTCTTTGTTTTAAACCTGAAGCTGTGATGTATTTTAAGCTACAGATGTTGTGGTAAATGCTTTGGAGGTCAAGGCAACTGCAGGCAGTTCTGAGCTGTGGGAAATTTGCTTTCAAATATGTTTTCTGAAAATGTTGTGCAGTTTGAGCACACGTTCATCTCTGATCATTCTTTGGAAATGATTAGTAAAGAACAGGCTATGTTGAGTAGTGGTGGTTTCTTTTCTGTCTTCGCTTCCTTCTAAAATTCTGTGTAGCTATCAGGGCTACGAAAAGTAGTGGAAAGGGAGGTTAATTGAGCTTTTCGCTACTTCTATTTTCATTTGAACGAGTTATTATTTTACTAGTTTTCCACGGCAGTAGTGTTATTTCAGCTGAAGGAATTAGGGATCCTGGATGTGAAAACTTAGTGTTCTTGTTTGTGATGTGTTGGTGATACTTTGGGATAGGGATCGCAGAAGTGCTCAGAAATTAAATTTTTTGGAGGGGGAATTTATCTTATAAATTCATATCAGATGTTCAAATAAACAACCCCCAGAGCTCACACCAGAGAGCTAGCCCTCCACTTCTTTGCTCTTACTAACAGGAAATATACCCAGGAGTTAAACTTGGATGTCTTGAATTCTAGTCCACTGTGATATGTACAAAGCTGTATTTTTTTTTCCTTGGTAGAAGGGAAGGAAAACAGCAACAAAACCCTCTTGTGCTCATCCTGGCATTAAATAGATTATAAAATCCTGATACTGAACTGATGATTCTTTGCAAATCTGTAGAACAGTTTAGTCAAAGTACTTGCCAGTGTTTATGTTCGTATTTTAAATTTGAAAAGCATTAATTTTCCAACTCACTGTCTCTTAAATCAGGTAATCATCTACTATGGAAAATTGTCCATAGCTCTTTGACTGTGCTATTGATGTTGTTTTTATATTCCGGATGGAAAGTTCATCACCCTTTCCTCTTGCATCAGTAGGAATGAATGTGCACACGAGTATATTGATGCAAAAGTGAGAACTGATTGTGATTTGTTTGTTTGTGTCTGTGAAATATTTCAGAATTAAATGATTTCAGATTTATGTGGAGTGTCGCTATATCAAGGGAGAAGAAAAGTATATGACATCTTTTTGTTCTCAAGTACTCTGGATACAAATATATAAATAATGTACACAATTAACTGAAGTCTCCCTGAGTTTACATCAATTTACCCGAGTTCTGCATGTCTCAGCGTATTTTGAAATTAATTCCCTTGTTCTATACAATCATTAACCTACAATGATCATTGGAACCTCAAACATCTTCTTTATCGCTGTGGTTTAGTGTGTTATTTACGACAGAGTGGGCCTTCTGGAGTGAATTCTGGTTGATTTGCTTTCAGGAGGAGGGAGCCATAGTTAGATCTTACTTGTTTTATGTCGCCACCTGCAAGACAGGAAATTTTGGTTATTTCAGTAATGTCTTTCTGCTAAATTTACCCCACCCTTTGTTTTCTAGCCAAGAAACAGAATTATTACCTTTTTTGCAAACGTGGATCTTAAAAGGGATTGATATTTTAAATTATATGTCACAATCCTTTAATGATGTGAGGCAGATTTTGCTGATCAGAGACTTGGTTCATTGCGGTGAGCTTAGCTTGGGCAGCCTGGCAGAACATGCAGACCGTAGCCTTGCGAATCTAGAAGTTCTGTGTCTTTAAAAGTGGAGAAAAATCTCCTTTCAGAGGTTTGGTGTAGAAGAGATTTTTTCCTCCAGTATACTATATTGTCTGGTTGCAGACTTTTTAAGCTGTCAAGAGATAAATTTAAGACTTAATCTGGAAAAAACAGAAATATTTTCTACCAAACTCTGTAAAGGTGTTCCCAAAACAGTTGGCAAGCTTCATGCATTGATCCCATTATTTGCCTTTGTGCTGTTTTTTTTTTGTTTGGCTGGTTGTGCCATGTGAAAGGGGGCTTTTTGAGGGATGGGTATGCTGGGATGCTTTGGTGTATTTGATTAGATAGCAACACTAGAGCCCCTAATCTTAGCCTATTAAAATATATTCAGGCCTTTCTGTATTTAAATCCTTAAATCCAAGTCAGTTTTTTACTTCTGGGTCTGCCTTGGCAGAAAAAGAATGTGGACATTTCTTTGGATTTCAGGCATCCCACAGGTAAAAGTTGCTTTAATTCGCATTTAGTCTTAGATGGCAACATGCATGAGGCATCCTTCATTTTGACTAAAACCACTGTAAGATCTCATGACAACTCCCTCCTTCAGTGTGGTCTTGCTCTCCAAACCTTGTAATTAAAAATGAGATTAAAATCTGTATTTTCCTCTGAACATTTGTCTCTGACATTATCGTTTATATTCTTTCCTGCTCACCATATTCTTGCGTATATATGCACATTTAAAGAATATTACTGAAGGATAAAATCCAACATTTAAAATTTATGAAATGCCAGAATGTTTTCCTGTCCAATCTTAATTCTACCTCTTGTAATTATGTTCATTATGGTGTGCTCTTTAATTATATGAATCATAGTATTTTTAGTACAAGATACATACTTGATTCAGCACAGTGGATAGATGATGCTCACATAATGAGTAGTTATGCAATATTTTTTTTGCTCTCATTGTTCAGTTAATGCCTCTGTGGTTTATTTACTGAAATGATTCAAGCCTTGCTCAGAAGACAAAGTTGTTCATTTCCTTAGGGGCTTTATTCTTACCACACTCGTGACTAGAATTTTGATTACTTCAGATACTGATTTGTTTCTGCATTAGCCCAGTCAGGTGGGGAGATTATCTTTATTGTGGGGTCATAAATATGGTCATAAAACCTGTGCGTCTTGCCCTTTTCCACTGGGGAGCTGAGAAAAAGTGAGTTTCAGAAGTATTCACTGATTTTTAAGAGCCCTATTTGAGACATGTATGAGCAGGTTTTTATTATGTGACACTGAATATTCAAAGAGTATCTCCCATGTATTTCACTAGGATGGTGAAAAACTGACAGGAGGGCAATCTTTCTGCACAGTTTCAAGCTTCCTGTCTTTCTTAAAAAAAAAAAAAAATCCCTCCAAAAAAACTCCAAACAACAAACCAGAGAAAATAATTAACTTGACAATTTTTTTGTGTGTGCTTGGGCTGAGGCAACTCCTTGGAAAAACTGAGACTATTCATACTCTCCCCCATAGATTCTCCAAAATTGAAATTCACATTTATGAGAGCTCTTGGCATTAATAAGTCATTCTAATATCTCTACTGATAGTTATTTGAAACTTTTTATTAATAGTTTCTGGGTTTCCTCGGCTCTGATGGCCTTGTCATTCTACCGTTTCATTTTACTGTGTCTTTTTTTGGGTGGGGAGGAGGGAGATTTCTCCTTCAGAAAAGATTGTGCTGGAATCTACATTTCCCAGCTGAACAGTATGTTCGTAGGAAGAGCTCTCACTTAAACAGACCAGCATTTCTTGAAAATTGATTAATTCTTAAAAAGATTTTGGCTGGCTGTATTGTAGAGTTCATTTGAACAACGGCTCAGTAGGCAGGGCTCAAGGGAGGACGAGGGACTCCTCTTATGCCTCTATCTCTTTCCTTTTAATTGACTGATTGAGATCGCATCAATGAGCTGTTCCACTGTAATTTTGGCATCATAACTTACATTTTGATTTCCTGAAAATGGTTACTTACCTTTTCCTTCACATAAAATTGACTGCTGACCTGGCGAGTAGTTAATTCTTTGTCCTTACTAGCATGAAAAATGCACTGGTCTGATTGTGATCATTCTGCTTTCTACAAAAGTATCAGAATCAGTCAATAGCTTGAAAGAAAGGATATTCAGAACTATGTGAGATTTTTCTCTGAGGTGATACCAATTTTCCCTAGTGCTGTGTGGAAGGAGTTTCTGTTTCTGGTACAGGCTAAATGCTGGTTTCTGTCGAGGCAAAACACCCACCTAAGATGCTTGGAATCTCTCCTAGAACAAAACAGTTTTGCTTAAAAACCAGAATGAGATTAGTCTTGTATGATCTTATCCTAGCTTTCTCACTTAAATGAAATAAAATTAAAATAAAATGAAATAAAATAAAAATCTTTAGATGACAGGGAGAGCAAATCATGTTAATAATTTTAATTCTATTTACGTAGTGTGATTTTTCAATTTAGGCATGCTACATTTTTAAATACAGCCATTCTGTCATTACTCTGTATGTTGTTAAACAGATCTAAACTCAGACTGAACCAGTTAAATTCATTGCTCCTTTTTTTTTTTTTTTTTTATGACAGCGTGATTGAAAGCAGAATCCACCACGTTTAATACATGGTAATCCCAAACTAGAAGCCTTATCTCAATGTCTAAGAAGTCAACAACTGAAACAGAAGACATGTTAAATTTCAGTCTAGATTAAGATTAGATTAAATCTCTCCCTATACATTTAGGACTGCAAAACTGAGTGATTTTGGAGTTGTCTGTAGTTCTTCAATCAGAACACTTTTATTTTTTTTTCATTCTGTGCTGCTACCATCCACTTGTAGCCATCCAAAATGGGACTTGTCAACATTTTAGCACTAAGATCCCAAGTCATGGTTTGTGTAAAGACTGCCAGTGAAATTTTTGTGTCCTTTTCACCTCACGTGCCCACTTGCTCACCCTGTATTGCTATGAACTTATTTGTACTGTTGTAAGCTCTGCTTTACACACTTTCCCTCATCTAAAATTTTTCTAGGCTAACAAAGAGACTGTTTTTAGAAGTTTGAAACTGATTTGCATTAACAAATCTTCCTCAGTTTTCAAAAACGAGTGATAATACTGACCACCCAAATGTTGATCTAAGTGTTACCCTGTGGCCCCTCTGTCCTGATTTCTTCACAACTCTTGGTGGGCAGGGACAACTCTCAGCGGATCTTCGGAGTTCTGGCTGTCTGCGAGATCAAATGATTTCTGTCAGCAGGAAAAGGCCAGGATCAGAGACAGTTGTGTCCACTTCAGTGGAGTCTCTCATATATAACTGGGTATAAAGTTGTGTATGTGCAAAGGAGCAGAAATTTGAGGGTGTAACCCGCAGCAGATGACAGACTACTTTGACATATAAATATAGCAAACCCCTATCCTCTATTCCTTGTTATGTTCTTCTGCTTTTTGTTATACTTCTATTACCAGTTGTGAATATTTACTTAGTTGGCCATCTAATGATGATATCAAAGAATCCCAGGATGTTAAAGTAGAACACTCCGTGGTGGAGAATCTACCAATTTAGATTTTGCTTGTATGTTCAAGGAGAAGGTCAAATGGTGGTATAAATCACACTGGTTTAGACACCCTCTGGACTTTCATTGTTTTTAGATCAGCTTCTGAATTTCCTTGTCCTTCCAATGAAAACTGTTCTTCCCTAGTACTCAGGCTCATAATGCAAAAGAAACTAAACTTTAATGATATCCTAAGAGGAACCCATCCATGCCTTCTACCAGCCAGTGTCTCGCAGACAACAGGGCACTGTAGTCAAAGCAACTGAGACACTTCGCTTCTGTGTAGGCTAGATGCAGAATAATTTTTTTAGGAGTTGAAAAGTTCAGAAGGAGAATGAAATAAGATCATTTTCCCCTCTATACTTTACAAAGTCCTGCAAAGTAAAACAGACCTTTTTGGTCTTGCATCGGTACGTACAGAGAAAGGTTAGGCTTTCATTGCAGACTTGCTGAAGTCACGTTATGTAAACTTCAGAAGAGAGTGAGCTTGAAATTGTCCAGAATGATTTTCAGGAGAGAACAGCAAGAGCTGTCATTTTGTCTTTAAGAGCCATGAAGCAGAAGTCATCAGTCTCTGCTTCGCAGCCTGCATCCATCGTGTCTCCTCCTTTTACCTGCCTCTGCACAGTGATCCCTGGTACTTGAGGAAAGGACACTAGACAAGACGGAGAACCCTGACAAAATGTGTGGGGTATGCTCTTGGGATGATCCTCTACAGAGATACAGAACAGCAAGAATTTGACATCATCTCCGTACCAACCAAATTTGGAGGCACGACAGGGACAGGCAGTGTGAAGACCAGCAGAAGGTCTCCTGCTTTTCCTTCCCAGGGCCTCCCTGTGCTTGCCTGCAGCTTGTGTTGCTGACGGAGCTTTCCTTCTGCCTCCCAGTTTGGCAGCAGGCTGCAGTGAGCACCACCCTGCTGATCAATTCAGCCTCCTCTGCCTTCATTTTGTGTCACCTCAGCAGCACCCAGGGATCATGGTGGGCATTGGATTAACTCAGTGTTGTAAAGGTCATGGGCACAGAAAACATGCTGCTTGTCCACAAGTCTTAAAAGGGAATTTCAGTTTCCCACCCTTCCCTCCTGACATTTCATAAGGGATGGGATAGGATTCTCTTCCTAAGGCACGAGGAAAGCAAAACAGAATCTTTCTTTCTTTATCTTTTGGTCTGGAGGAACCTCCTTATCATAGTTGCCACAGCTGCAGCTTCTTCTTTGGATGAATGGCAAGACAGCTTTTGCAAAGTGGTTTTTTTCTAAATCTTGTTTCTCAGGAGTTGAAAATAAACCTTATGTCTTCCTGACTTAATATTCCCTCAGGGCTGCTTGTACAGCAAGGTTATAGCTTTTGTGGAGTCATAACCTACCATCTAACAAGCCTTCCAGTGCAAAGGAAAGGCTGATGTTCTTGTAATGGAAGACAGGCAGGAGAAAAGAAAGCAAGCAAACAAAACCCCTGAATAAAAACCATCTGTGGTTTCTCTGTTTCTCATGGAGAGGTGAGTCAGTGACCAAACTTGTCTTTTGCTTTTAACCTTTTGGCTGTTGTAAAAAGAGCATGAAAAAGGCAATGTTGTAATTATCTTTTAAGAAAAAAATAAGTTGGAAGACAATTTTGTTGACTGATCCTACCGAGGTGCTGATCCACTTTCCTTCCTTATACCATCAAAACTGGTGGGGAAAGAGAAGAGAAGGAACAGAAGGAAAACTCTGAAGAGGAACAAGACAGAAATAAAAGAAGGAACTGCTGTGACAGCCAGGAGCAATTTTGTAAGTTAGGATCTGTGCAATTTGTTGGAGCAAAACTTCACTTGCATTTTAATGAAGGTCTTGCAGCCAATGCCAGTGTGTGTTGGAATTACCGCTTTCATTCCTCCTGGCAGCAGCATCAGCAAGAATAACCAATAGTGAACACGCACTGAACCAGGCATTGGTGACTTCCAGGTGAATACCCCCCTCGACAGAGTCTTTCTCACCCTCTTACTTGCATTCTCCTTGATTGTGTTTAGTACTTTGTATGAATGAAGCAGATACCTCAGAGGGGTGCGTTTTGGAACGCCCTCACGCTGATAATTGAGGTGAGATTTTGATTTGACCTCTAAACTGGAAAAGAGGGTTTCAATTCAAGTCCTCTTCTTTTTACCCAGACTGTCCGTAGCATTAACCTGCAGTGTTTCATAGTGCTGGGCAAGAAAGTTTTCTGAGGAACACTTACTATCAACACCTTTGAGACCTCAAGTACCCTCAGTGTAGCTGCATGGAGCAGTCGCATTATGGACCACAAACTAGCTTAATTGAAATATGGAAAAATAGTTCTCACCTTCCCCTGCCTCAGTAAGAGCACTGATTCGTGTTCAAAGTGACTAAAAAAGCTGGGTGAATTAGAGCTATCTGTAATTTTTGTTAATTTTGCTTTTCTACGTACTTCCTGTTTTCCCTAAGGCTGGGATGTTAAATTCTCAAACAATAAGTAGAAATTTATCTGTTAGCATTATTAATTTAAGGATTTACTTGCAAACGAAGATCTTTTCTTCTAGGGTGACCTTCCTTGGGTATTTCATTTGTGCAGCATATTTTTTCCAGCCATTCATTAACAGAACATAAAATACCAGTTGAGCATTTGGCTTTATGGCTTCTAGCAGACTTGGGAAAAGAAGGTAAACTTTCAGTCCCACCTTCTTGCTCCCAAAATCTAAAAATCCAGTAACAACCAGTTTTATTTTGCTGTATTATGTTCTTGTTTTACAAGAATATCTTGGGATATTTTGCCGTTGAAACCATAGCACACCTTCTACATTGAATTTCTCGGCTTTTTCTCTTTCCTCTCTTAAAATGAAACTAATAGTACATGTTTACTAGGGGGAAAACCGTTTCCCTAGAGTTGAAAAATGGGGTGGTTTGGGTTTTTTTTTTACGAGAATTCTTCAACATATGCCATTTATTCTGAGGAATGAAAAAAATGTAAAAAATTTTACAAAGTAATCAAGACTTGAAAAGAGCGGGGGAGCATTGTCCGCTCAATAGCTTTGAGAGCTGTATTTGCCCGCACATTTACTCAGTAAATGAATTTGACACTGACAGCATCAAATTTCTGTTTTTAGGACACTGTCCTGAGGATTTAAGCAAGATGTGTTATAGAAAGACATGTTCTAATGCTCTGTAAAGTGACAAAATTTGCTTTCATTCTGTCAAATTATAGCACCGTGCGTATGAACCAACTGTTGTGGCACTGGAGTGGATCCACGTGGATCAGAAACCGGAATTATGGTCATGCCCTTTTACTGAAACTTTGTATGTCTTCCAAGGCTGTGGTTTGTAGCATGATACACCAATTAGCACCAAAAAAGATTGGTAATCAGTGCTGATTAACAACAGAAGGCTCTTTGAACACAGAATTGTGCAGAGGGGAACATGCCCAGCAGGTGCTCTCTCAGATATTTAATTATAAGAGAACCTGATGGAGAGAGGTGTTTGCAGGACAGGCTCTGGATTGCCAACAAGGGGGTTTCTCACAGAAAAGATTTAAAAGAAAGCATGTGCTCTGGCCAGGCAAAGGTTAGGACATTCGCTCAATTAGAGCTAATTATCATCCTGTGAGTGCTTTGCTTTTTCAGCCATGCTGCATAACATCACGTATGGTGCTTCACTGCAGCAGAACTTTTTGCTGTGGACTGGAAGAGTCTGAGTCTTAACTGCCTTAAAGAGCTCCAAAATACTGCACCTGTAAGTCATAGTTTGCAGACGATCTTTGAGGGATTTAGAAGGTGTCAATGCTATTGACTAATGTTATTTTCTGGTGTGTGAGTGGATGCATTAAGTGCCATATAGATGTATGAGGTACTGCAGTTAGTGGATTGATTTGGTTGAACATGGGTGTTTTGGTAAAGTTCAGGATCAGTTGGCATTCTGGTCCCCGATGAACTAGGTCAGAGTACCTGGAAGTTAAATAGGAAATTGAAATACTGTGTTCTCTATGTGATGAAAATGGAAAGATTTTGAACACTGACCATTTGTTGCATGGATCGAAAATTCTTCTTGCCCAAAAGCTCTTCAGTTTGTGAACTTCAGCCGGTGAACTTGGCCTATCTCTTAATGAACCCAGGCGGGATTTTCAAAAGTTTGAACATCTGTCTAACTCTCATCCTGGTGAGGCAGGTGTGTTCATCCCTAACTTCATCTGGGGAAAAGTTCAACCACATCTCAGTGCCTGGTTTTGAGAAGCCTCCGCTTAGTGCGGAGATCACAGCAGATCTTCCTTACACCTGACGCTACTTGGCGTTCTTGTTTGGGATGCGGGTAGTTATGTCAAAGAACAGAGATGTTGGATACCAACCTTGTTTTCTGCTCTTTAATAAAAAGCTACTATTAAGGTCATAGCTGGGTCAGGCTGGTGGGCACTGAGCAGATACTTGTAGTGCTGCCTCTAGTCAGTAATTGCTCTGAAGGTAACAGCCAGGCTTGTCAGTCCAACCAAAATGAAAATGACAAAGATAGGCTGAGACTATTGTACCAGAGCTTACACGTAAAACTTTCTTGAGGTGAAGCCTGCAAAATATTTTCTCCTTTCACGTAAAAGCTGGGGAAATAGGAGCATCAATCTGAATAGATTTTCAAGATGAAACAGGGTGGCTTATGAAAATGTGGTAAGTAGCAATGCCAGTACGTGCTTTCTGGCAGTACTGGATTGTGAGAGAAAGGAGACCTGTAGCTTTGCTCAGTCCCACCGAATAGTTCAGGGACTTTGGGGCAGGTGTATCCTCCCAGTGTCTCTACCCTGTTTTCCACACAGAGGTGCCTCAGTCTTAGGTACAGTATCGAGGTATGACCACGCTCTTAAGAGAAATTAACTCTTCCCACTCTCCTTTTCGGTCTCCTTATTTTGAAGACCATTTAAGATGTCTTTTGAGCTAGTTGTAAAATCGGAATATTTTGCTGGTTGCACGTATTTGAGCAGAGCCAGGCAGTACTCTTTATTCATCTTCCAAGTGATACTTTGATCAATACGTGTTAATATTTTTCATTGTTTTTCCTGTCAATTTTTGCAAGCTTTAACAATCTAAACCTCATTGCTATTATTCCTTGAGTTAGTCTCCCAGACGGATAGGATGCAAACACTTAATCAAATATTTCAGTAATTCAAATCTGTCTATGCAGTTGTCTCAAGACTTGCACGTTTTTATGTACAGGAGAAAAATAAAGCACCTTAAACCAAAGTTTAACTTACAAGCATTTCAAGATTTTGCTCAAATCATCACTTAAACATATAATGAGTATTTCATTTTCACTACAGAAGAGGGTGTCCGATCCAAAAGTTGTTGCTTTGATCTCAAACTGCAGTTTGTGGTTTTTTTCACTTGCCACCAGATTTGCTTGTAGTTTACTGACTGCCTTCACTGAACCTATTGTGTTACACGTAGAAGTGCACTTATTTTGAGATAGATTAATTTGTTTGTTTCTAATACTATTTTGAGTGAACAGAATGAGAATTCCAATTGAGAAAATAGTGTGGAAAACACTGATGTATCTTGAAAAAAAAGGAACATGAAAGGAGTTACTGTGTGCCTTGCCCGAGAGACAGGCTGGAGCAGGGGCAACCTAGGGAGTGACGCACCTACCTCAGAGCTCTTTGAGTAGCTCGTGGTGCCAGTAAGCTGATACCTCCTGCTGAGCCCATCCCGAGCACGGGGTAGTTGACGCCTTCAGACCCCTGCTCAGGTATGAAGTCCAACAGCCTGTGGTGTTGGCTGCGTGTGGGCACGTACACGAAGGGGAGAGTTGCCCACCGGAGACTGCGAAACGTGGAACCTTTTCCTAACCTAGCAATACGCTCAAACTCAGCACCAATCTGGAATGAGCTTTTGTAACGCTGGTTGAAATGCACCAAACAAATGTCATATATGGGTTTCTTGGCCATCTAACAAATGATACTGGAGTTAAAGAAGTCAGTGATGTGAAGCCTGAATTTATGCTCAGGGAATTGCTTTTAATCCTACAGCATGGGTTCTTGAGCAGAAGTGGGCTCAAACAATATGTTGAAAATTATCTTTTTGCAGAATTTTGATGAAAGTACAAATGTCCTTGCCTCGGGAAGCAGTTTATTTTCCCCTGAGAAGTGATGCTGGAAGAAATCAAAAAGAGCAAAGTCTGCTTGCTGGCCAAAATTCACCGATGGATAAATTGCACCGCAGAGCTACCTACAGCATAACATCTTCAAAGACCGTATCATGCTGTTGCTATAAGAAAAGTGATTTGTAAAACTCATCATTGCATGGGAACTCTTACTATAACAATATTATTAGAAACTATTATTGTTTATAACTCAGTAGAGTACGAATATCTAATAATATTTGTTCTGATTTAGTGGAATCCAGACCCGAACTGAGTTTTGCCAGTTTCATGGTTTGCCTGTTTTGGAAGTTTCATGGGTTTTTTTTTTTTGTTGTTGTTGTGAAATTATGTCGAGGCCTTTGTAGGAACATACCTATCTTTTTAGTCATATACTGTTTAGAATAGAAAAAAAAAAATAATACTAGTACACATTTGAATCCTGAAGGATCTACGAGAACTATCCTAATAATGCTGCATGGCCACTGATGTCTCATTTTACTTACTTTAGTTTTGCTTGTTCGTTACAAGGGTAATATTCAAAGCTTCTTTTCTCCTCTTTAGTATAAATTTTTTTGGAACCCAACAATCCTCATGTGTCAGGAGCCTCTGGATAGGCATAAAAAATTGTTTGTGACATGTAATTTATCTTTTCTCATAGGATTTCCCTTTTACTGAAAATACCTGCTTCTCATTCTGTTGTGGAGTGACACCACT
This sequence comes from Trogon surrucura, assembly GCA_020746105.1. Lineage (NCBI taxonomy): Eukaryota > Metazoa > Chordata > Aves > Trogoniformes > Trogonidae > Trogon > Trogon surrucura. The sequence goes on from CM036618.1 coordinate 109,703,389, forward strand.
CTAAATAGAGAAGCTCTGGTGAAGAATGATTCTGACTGTTTGCTAGTTGTTTTCTTCTATCCCAGCATTATTTGCATGTGTTTTCACATGCTTGGGAAGATGAGAATTCCTTCTCCCATCCACACGCTCTTTGTAAAGGGACCTCTGCACTGCCAGAAGACTTTCAGCTCGACTTTTCCTTTGTCATCCCCCTGAAAAGAAGGATGCATCTATAGCTGAGACTTTTAATGTATTTGGTTGAAAGCTTAAATTCTGTTGGTAATGATGGCTACTTCTTGATTTCCACACCAGGCTGTAAGGCTGAGTGATACTGCTGGTAACAGACCAGTGAAATCTCTAGCATAGGTGTGTCAAAGGAAAACTTTTCAAAGGTTTGTTAAGTTTGGCTACTGGCAGTTTTTGCTGGGTGGTTCAAGCAGTGGTGTCTAGCACAGGCTGGACACAGCTGCTGTACGTTGTCAGCTTCCATGCATTTTCTTAGCAGGCTTAGCTGAAAGAACATCTAAAAGTGCTGTGCAGGCCACCTGTTGCTTTCATACATTATTCCCACAAAAACCCGCCTCTGTGGAACAGAAACAATTCAGCTCTAGTTCTTTGCTCTGTGCAATTGAAGAGAGATGAAGAAAACATTCCTAAGAAAAACTGCTTTAGTTGTATGCCTACCTCTGTGTTACAGCACTCCAAAGGCCCCATCAAGAAACTTTGTTTGGGTCAGGGTAGGTAAATCCATTTGGTTAAGAAAGAATAATTTAGACAGCAATCTGAACCTTTATGGGAAACTTGTACAAATACTTGGTGAGTTTGTCATTACCCCACTTATGGTGGCTGGTGCAATAGAGTGGTAGTCCTAGATCTGGTCAGTAGCAGAGTCATGCCCATTTTCATTATTCTCAAGGCATGACTCTAAAGACTGCAGCCATTTAGTATGCTTCTGGCATTTTTTAGCTGGTTTTAATGCATTAAGTGAAACTAGTCTCTTTGGAGACTAAGTGTTCCATTTATTCAGAGATGTCTGCCTGCAATACAAGTATGTTTCAGCCGTAAACTGCAGGAATAAAGATGTAAAAAAGGATTTAGTCTTCACAGTTTGCACAGGCTCTCCCAAAATGATTTTCAAGAGAACCTCACCCTCAAATGGAGAAGGAATTACTAGGGTGAGGATATGAATCTTTACCTTTTGTACTTCATCAGACATGATGTAAATATGAACACAGGATCCTTATCATTCTTATCTCTAGAAGTTTTCCTTCTCTCTGTGCCTCACTTGGCTTCTTTCAACTGTCATCTCAGCTGCCTTGGCCCCATACATACCTTACTGTCAACACCTTGGCTTTGTTGCTGATGAACAATCCAGATATTGTCATTACCTTTTCTTCAGGGTAAGTTTAGACATGAGGGATTACTGAACTCCTGTGAATTTTGCAGTTCTTTTGCATAAAAATAGTAAATAGTTTTCATATTTCTGAGGTGTTTTTTGGTAGAGTTTAGAGAGACAGCTGATATAGTAGTCTAACATCTGAGTCCGCTTTGGCCTCCGAAGGTAAAAACCTGTATCAAGGTCGGTAATCTAGAGATCTGATGGTTTAAAAAAAAAAGAAATAAGAAATAAGAAAGGAGAGGGAGAGAAGGCTTTGACCCTGATGACCTCTTTGGATCTAAAAAGTTGTTAGAAGCAAACAACTTTTGATCACCATCAGTTTTTGTCTGAGTTAAAACGTATGACTTAAAGTTAGGAACATAAGACTGGGAACAATCACTAGGATTGCAAGAGCTGGGGCATTAGTTTGTGCCTTTCTGGTCTCTCCACTGTAATGGAATTTTTTTTTTCCATCTCTTCAAATGAACTGAAGTTCACTAGTCTTACCCATTTCTACACAGATTGCTTATTTCTCAGGCTATGTCCCGTCTTTAATCTGCTGTGTTCACCTTGTCCCCATTCTTTTTTCTTTTTCTTTCTCATGGGTCCCTGTCTCCATCCCACCATTTCCCAGAAAATGATGATGTTGAAATTCACTATAAAAACTCTTTTTGGTATAGTGTTTTTCACCTCAGGCATTTTTAGATGGGGTTTCTGATTCACGCTTTCAAGTTTCAGTTATATTTCTGATAGTAACAGATATTTCTGAGAAGGTTGTAAGTACAGGATTATTCATAAAGATTATCTTGGGAAAAGAACAACAACTGAGGTGTCCTCTGGCCTGTAATTTGTGCACCTCTTTTCCATTGCAGAAAGATCACTCTACTTTTTTTTTCCAGTGGCTTTCTTCCTGAAATATTTCGTGGATTGCCTGGTGCCCTTTAGAGAATGCTAAATAGCGCACAGAGTGTTTCTTTGCTCTTGACTCATGGCTGCACCCTGACATCCCAAGGGCTGAAGGAAAACAATACAAGGCTGAGACAGAAGTTTACACAGAGAAAGAGTCAGCCCATGCTGCCCTTCTAGTATTTAAATACTCTGTTTTGTTTGCCTAGCGCTAGGCTGTTGTTTTCATCCAGAAGCGTTCACAGAGCACCTGTTTTTCCATGTCGTGTGAACCACAAACTACAGCCACAGTGAGAATGTGGTCACAGTCTTGGCTGCCTCCAGGGCATCATGTCTGAGGCACTTAGTGCTGTTTCATGTATTTTGGCCGTCTTGCTTTGCCTGTACTCGGCCTGATTCATTGCTTGCCAGTGCTGTGCTTCTCCAGCTGTCACTCTGTCCTTCTCCTTGGCTCCTGCTCTTTGACTCAGTTGCAAGCAGATGAACTTTCGGGCCTGGATGTGATCTGCCCATGTTCTCCTTGTTCACAGAGATGTGTATATACTTCAGTTTTTTGAATGTTGCCCTTTGCTAGCATAAAGTAACAAGAAGAAGTAACCTTTTCTCCTTTCTTCTCCTTCTGTTAATAGAGAACAGTGACCGGAAAAACAAAGTACAAGGTGAACCAAACACAGAGCAGATAGTGTCTGGAGGGTTTCCCTCCAGGGAGCAGCTGGTGGACACTTACAAACTTTTGCACATTTATTAGGAATATGGTTCTTTTCCTTTGAAATTCATTTTGGAGAGGACTGGGGTTTGAAACATTTGACAGAAGCTTCATTAATAAATCTTGATGCTCTTCTAGCTTTTTGCATTTTCAGGACCTGCAACAGGAGCAAAGCACAGGTTACTTCTTCAATAAGCTGATAACGAAATACATTTTCTTATTCATGTATCCTGTTTGAGTGCAAGTTAGGTGGATGCAACTGAAGCTCTGAGTCTGTGCCTTAAAAGGAAAAATGAAGAGGTGGCTACTATAGAGCCTCTGGTACTACTGGTCCGAAAGCACCAGTAATTCAGCATGCTTTGTTAAGGAAAACAGCAGTGAAGACAGACATCTTAAGCCAGTGGAGCATCTTCTACCTGCACAGAATCACAGAGTGGTTGAGGTTGAAATCATGTAGTCTCATCCCCTGCTCAAGGCAGAGACGAAGAGGGTATTTGTACATATTGATGAGATGCTTGCCTAAGCCTTCTCCTCCTCCAGGCTAAACAATCCCAACTCCCAGCCTCTCCTTGTCTGTCGGTTGCTCCAGTCCATACTGCCATTATCCTAGCTATTGATTTAACATCTACTTATCAAAGTATCTGGAAACTATTCCTCTGCATGTGGCATTTGGGTTGAGAAATCGTTCTTCTCCTGGCAGAATTCATGTATGAGTTAACTGAAGTGGGATGTTTATGGAGACAGAGTTCAGGGCCTCTAACAGAAAAGGGCCCCTGTTCATCCACCCTAGAAAGCGTGTCGCTGCTCAGACAGGTCGCCGCATCCGCTGCTTGACCTCAGGCTGCAATTTCTGTGAGCCTTTAGCAGAGTCTTGTGGTGGACTCCTGTGTGTTGCCTCTCTGCTTCCCTGCTTTTGTAGTAAGTGGACATCACGAAGCTTTATTTAGCGCTATGTTGAGGACTTCAGAGTGCCTTTCCCTGGCACTTCACGTTCAAGCACAGAGGATTACATTATGTTACAGTGCTCTTTTAAAACGCTGACACGTCTTGTTCCAGAAGTAACTACGTTATGCTGGTGTATCTGTATGGTCAGAAGAATAAAAGTGACTTTTGGTTTAGTCAGAGTTTAGTAAAATTGAATTTGGTTTGTTTGTCCACTCGTTTGTGTGTGGTTGAACAGAAATTCCCTCAAGGGAGAAATCTCTGTGTGCTTTTGAGCCAAGTCCATTATTTTCTGTATAATCGCTGCTGCATGAGAACTTAGATGTCTGACTAACAAAAGTTCTAAGGCAAAATCTTAAATTTACATTGTTCGCATCAGCAGGCATGAAATGTAATAGATAGATTCACCATTTTTCTTGTTGCAATGGAGTGATGATTTATATGGAACATTACCTGCTTGGAAATGAACTTCTTCAACCTGCAAAACACTTCAGGACGTAAACTTGTCCCTGTGAACATGGGAGGGGGAAAGAGAAAGTGCCCAAACCTTTTAAACCTTTTTCTTTTTTGTTTTTTTATTCTTTTTTTTTTTTTAATCTTTTTTTTTTTTTAATAGAACTTGCAAAACATATAAACAGCAGGATGGGAATGCTGGAGTTGCTTGCACTTGGCATACTCTGAAAGGGGTTTCTTCACATCTGCAAAGCAAAAACAAAAATCTGGAAAGCTGAAACAGAAAATGACCAACTGCAACCAAAGCATTCACTGCCTGTTTGCTCTGAATGTGCAATTGGCCTTGGTCTTTTAATTATAATCCACAGAGATGGCTCTGTTCCCTCCCCACCCTTGGGCTTCCATGAGTACTGAGTGCTTAGGGCTTGGGCCACTAATGCTGTAATTGAAACAGCTGCTCTGCTCTCTAAGTACTTTATTCATTCACCTTCGAAAATGTTGATGGTTCTCTGACATGTTCTGGGCCTTTTCTGTAGATGTGGATCTCAAACACAACCACTTACTAGACAGAACTAATGAAGAGAATTTTCTACGGCTTTTAGTGTGTTGTCTCAGTTTTTAAAAGGAGAAGAAAAGGGAGGGGGTGCAGGAAAGGCTGCTCTTAGGCCATAGTGCTCTTTGGACTAAATTCACTTTACTGACAAGACCAGACGGCCTAATTCTTTATTATTCTCAATGACTTAAACTACAAGTGAATGTAAAATAGTACTAGGCCAAAAGGTCACTATTTTTACATTCTACACTGATTTTCACAGCAAAGAGCCTCTTGGAATTGTGCTGTAAATGAGCAGAGCGCTGAGAGGAGTCCACGCTAATTTCTGAATGCCCCAGGGCAGCAGTTGCTCTACAGGCCCCTCTCCTCCCCATTTCTCTCTTGCCTTGGAACTGCAGTGAAAGGGCTAAATTGCTGCTGCAGTCCTTGTTAAAGCCTGAAAACTTCAGGCAGACAGAAAAAGCTCCAGTATACCCATAGCCTTTCTCAATATACCTTCCTTTGCCCATGTTTTTTTTCCTTACTCTTGTATTCAGCCCATTCCTGAATTACTCCCTGGAAAAAAAGGAGTTTATCATTGCATCAGATGAATACATTTAATCAGCAGAAAGTGTGGGCTAATGGCAAAGCCGGGATGCGGCTGGCAGTGGCTAATATGGATGTGTTCAGTAGGGCTGTGGCAGAGATGGAGTTACTGACTACACACAGAGCAGTCACTTGACCGCAGCGATAGAGCTTTGGCCTAACGGCGTCTTCCTTCCAGCCCGTTGCTCAGCTCAGCATATCCTACAGACTCAGCTTTAACCTCCTTGTGACTAGAGCTCCGTATATCCTCATGCAGTTTACCCATGCGAAAAGGGTTGTGCAGGAGCATTTGAACTCTTAATTACCCAGGAGCTGGTTCACCCAAGAACAAGCTGTAACTACATCAAACCTTTGAGCTAGGCAGAGGCGAGGGCCGCTGTGGTCCATAGGCCACTTTTTATTCAACAGTATTGATTGTTCTTGGCAGATATGGAGCCTGAGAGCTTTGTGGTTATGTTTGTTAGGGAAAATCAGAGGTCATTGTGAGACTTTGAGAGTCAATAAATCTGAATTTTGATGAAAAAGGCAAAATCCTACTCTGAAGCAAGTTCTCAGGCAGCCCGTATGGGATGACAGGGAGGGAGGAAAGAAAGGGCTAGAAATTTTACTGTGTCTTTCCCATCAGCCTGCAGCACATGGATTACGGTTGTGTTCTGTTCAGGGGAGGAGGACCAGTAAGGAAATGGCCCTAGAAAATAGTATGTAGAAAAATCCTCTTGAAGTGACACTAAGCAGCTGATTAATGTCAGGAAATGCATTCTTGGTGTTGCTACCCTGTTTATGGTGCCCGTAGGTGAGCTGGCAGTATGTACCCCTGCTCGGATACTTTGCATACCTACAACCTTTGCTGCCTGAAGTGCTCAAAGGTTGTTGCAGCTTCATGGAGCAAAACTCATCCCCATTCCAAGTTTGATTTATATATTCAAAATAGGATTGAAGTCATACCCTAGGAATGGTACCTGGATTAATGCAGCCTTTTTCACTGAGCTGGGTATTAACTTAATTGAGCTTTACAGTATCCTCAAACACTGACTGTACCTCTTTATACTTAAGTTTACAGAAATGTCACACTGTGGTATCGTAGCAGGGACCGTTTGCCCCATTTCTCCATTGTGAGGGAATTGTGGAATAGTTTTCTTTCCTGTCTTTGCCTAATACATGTGAGATCACAAGCAAGACTTGCTCCTTTGAGGGCAAGCTCATGTTTCTGAGCTTTCCAGGATGCTGCAGTGCTTCCCAGAAAGGCAAGAGCTATCCCAGCAAATGTTATTGAATTTCAGTTACTGATGTTATTAAAAAAAAACACAACAGGAAAAAAAAAAAAAAGACTACTTGAATTTGAAAAACAAGTTAATGTGATCCCAAGATGAACATTATTGGCAGGGCTGTCGTGTTTTGGGAACGCATGAAAAGGCCTAGGCATTTTTTTGATAGTAAACACTAGAGACAGTCATTGTATTTTCATGCTGTTTTAAAATCATTGTTCAAAAGGACCTTCAATTTCATTGGCAATATTAACCCAAGGAAATGAGCTTCTTGGTTTAGGTACCTTTTTATTTGACTGTGAGGAGCCAGTAAATTATACTAGAACATCTTGTGGAGTTTGTTTTTTATGCATGTTCCTTGTCAAGGCTTTTCTTATTTATGCTCAAAGGAAATGTGCATGCCAAATGTTGAGACTAATAGGCAAATATGTGCCAAGTTAAATAAAACATCTCTGTGCTCCACATTCTGGGGGGTTGAGATCCAAGACAGTGGCTTAAACTTGTATTTCCAGGCAGTGGCAGATGTGGTTGGATACTCTGGGCTTCCTTTCTGGATGTTCAGCATGGCCTGCTACGATTCTTTCTCAGAAATTTCCAATACTAAACAAGGGAGATGATATCAGTAGGACAGAAGCAGGCTTAACATGTGGCAAAACGTCAACTTGACTTGTAGGCACCATTTCTTCTATTTGGACCTGCACAGCAGGTGTTATTCTCACGTATATTCCAAATGCAGTAAGATAGCGAGGACATTGTTATCAACTACGATATCATTGCTGTGACTGCTGGCATGTTGAAAGCTCTCACCTCACTTTCATGGGGTTTGTCTCTGTTTAAAGTTGGCATTTTAGTTGTTAAGTGATATGATCTGACTTGTGATGTGCCATGTGCTGTGATGAGTGGATGCTGGCCTCCCAGCGTCCCAGGTTCCCATTTCTTTGAGTACACTGACCAGATGCCCCCACCCCCCCTTTTTTTTTTTTAAGATCTTTCTCTATTCAGAGTTGAGTCACACAATTCAAAGGCCCCCTTCCCTAGCAGGATAACTATTAAAATATCCACTAGATAAACAATGATGGACACAACCTTTCTGCATTCCAAGCCTCAACTTTTCCCATTCAGGTCCTACCTAATGAGCTGATTCTTTCAAAAGTCTATCTGAAGGAAGCAAATTAAATTGGAAAAGGAAATTGTTCATCAGGAGATACATCTTTCATGTTCATCTCTACAGTTTCCTTTCATGCCATGCCTGACATTGCTTATGTATGACATCTTCTGTATCGTACAGTGTTGTAGGAGACATTTAATTTCTATATATTTTGCACCATGATTTATTTTTATTTACTTACCAATTTTGCTCTGCATTTGACACACCTTATGACAGATGCAAACATATGCCTGCCTCTCTCTTGCAGCCAAACACTCTGAATAGCTGAAGTTACAAGAAAGGTGGCGTTTGCTGAGGATTATCTGCCAACCTTTTTGGTTTCTGGGTATCTCTGAAATTCAGTCAAGCCTTTTTCTTCTAACCAGTTTTTTAAGGGGGTTGACCTGATAAATGGATTTTAGGAGCCTCATACAGGAAGTTAGAGACTCTCTTGTAGTAGGCTGGAATGCCTAGAGATGTTCTGTAAATCCTTTTGAATCATATGAACCAAATAGTCCATCATCTATTTCTTAATCTTTCTTTAGATAAACTGATACCTTATTTTGAAGTCTAGGTTATTAAAGCTGCTGGATGATTGCAACATATCCCTAAAGCATAGAGAGTTAAGCACAGCTGTTCTCTTGAGTAAAACTTTCCCTCTCATCCACTCTTTTAGTCTTTGAACCTAAAATCTTTCATGGCTTTTATTCCATCATATAAATGATCAGCAGACACAATACTCATACTCCCCTTTAGCTGTGTCATGAAAAGCCGTTGCTGAGTGGTGAGCTAAAAATCCTTGTTTAATTCATCTCACAGAAATGACTGTTGAGAACTCGGTTCTTTTAGAATACATTGCTACTTCTCTTCTCTTTGAAAAGACAACCTGTCTTTATGAAGCTTTGACTGTAATTAAGATTAGATTATTCTTCTAATATTTTAAGAAAAAAAGACAACTACTCTTTGGTACACCTAAGCGGTGCTATACATTGGGTTGAAAAGATGGAATTTCCTTCTGATCCTCAAAGACAATTAAGTTACTCCCTGAAGCATGAAATTTAATTACCCTCATCAGAAACAGCATGGTGCAGTGGATTGGGACATAGCAAGAAGAACCAGAAATTTTTATCTCTGATCCTAGTTCTGCTGTCTAGCTATTGACTGAATGAGTCATATAACTTTCCTGTGCCTCCTTCTTACCCACCTGAAAAATGAGACATTTGATTTCTTTTCTAAGGAGCTGTGAGGTCTGTATAAGCATCTAAAGATATAAAGGTTTGTATGAATGCTAAATGTTTCTGGGATTGCCTTGTCTTACATGCTGCCAGCAGTTACTGCAATTTGGTTTCATACAGTGAAATCTCATTTTTTGGCAGTGTTAGTTTCATTAAAGGAAATGTAATCAAGCTCATATGCAAATAGGGAGAGGACTGAGGGAGGAGGTGACACTGAAGAGCCATTGTGCATCAGAAAAGTTAGCTGAGCTGTTGCTCCTTTCAGTCAGTTTTGATGCTGCCTCTTGAATAGAGTTACTAATTGTAAAATCCCAGGAGTGCCTCCAACCATGTACTTCTCAAAAGATGGAAGAAAGTTCCACCTTGCTTGGTTGAACTGGAGCACAGAAAGGAAAGTTCAGGGCCAGATGAACATACTCCTCTAGGCAAGTTGTTTAGCCCTACTGTATTTGTAATTGCAGTAGTCTTACCGGAGTGATTAGTCATGTCATATCAGTGGGGAGCTCCCACGAAAAACTCAGAGCTCTTTAATGGATGTGATGAAGTGGCTAATTAAAATAATTTGTTCTGTCATTGAGAGTAACAGCAACACTTTCTCGTGTCTCAGCCCCACTTGGGCAACAGAGCTTTTGAGCAGATGAGTTTCTTAGTACACTCGTAGCATTCGATTTGCATTCCAGAATGGTCAGTAACTGAAGTCGTCCAGTAACAATCTGGGTTACTTTTTCCACGGGTGTTTTAAAAAGGAAAACTGAACTAATAATAACCCTGCCATTTAGTGGGTTATGTTCCTGTGCAAAGGTGCCAGATCACTCCGTTGGAAAGACGTTGGAAACCATATACTATCGTTTCATTGTCAGTCTTTTGAATTGCTCTGCAGTTCCTCTGTTCTTTCTTCCAGGGCCTCTGTCTGTGTTAAATTCTGTTAAAAGAATCTCATTTGTAGTCACAAGAATTAGATTTAATGGTGAAGCTGCAGTTCCAGTTGCCTAATTCAATTCTTTACAGCACTCAAATGTAAGTCTTCAAATTTTCAGGGCAAGGAATTTAACCAGGTTAGTAAAGCACAACCTTTGTACAGGCAATTTTTCTAAGGGACACCCAGGAAAGAGGGAAAAAAAAAAGGTAAAAAAAAAAGAAACATTTTTAACTCTGTGGAAGTTAACAGGAAAATATATTTTTCTGTAGGTTTTGTCATCTTCCATTTTAATAAATTTTCTCATGTAGAGCAGTTGTGTTGTGATCTTGTAGCATACTCTAAATATAGGAGGAGATTCTACTACCACTGAAACTCTGGTGGCTTAACTGCAAACTTCCATTGTTATCCAAGAATAATATAAAATTATCCTTTATAGGCTATTCATGTCTCACTGAAACCTAAAGCAATTTCTGCCATATTGCAATATCTCCCTGGCTGTACAATTCTCAGCAGAGTACCTTTACAAAGGAGCCCAGCGTTGCCCTCCTTTCAGCATTACAGGGTTAGCTTCCTTCCCAGCACAGGTGAGGCAGTATCGTTGCAGTCTGGAGCCAAAATCTTGTTGGTCTCCTGTTCTAGGCAAGGTAATCACACGCTGTGCCTGACTCATTGGTCAAACCTAGCAGATGTACAGAGCATTTTCTTGGAAGAGGTGGGTGGGGAGGATGTTATTAGTTTTATCTTAAAAGCATTAAAAGAGTTAAAGGAAATAAAATTATTACAATTTTTTAATCTTTTTTTTATGGTACAACTTTTGTAAAGCCATCATCTAAAGGCATTTTTGAGCATTCTTGGAACTAGTCACAAGGATGTTAAAGGTCTGATCCAATGACACTAATAAAGGTCTTAACTGTATTTAACCTATCACTAACAGTTACATGTTGCTTATGCAAAAGGCCACAGAAAAGGGTAGAAAGACAACTGGCATTAAATCAATACAAAAATATGTGCACCATTTTTTTTTCTCTTATTAAGTAGAATGATTCGTGAGCAGAAGAGTTTATGTTGCAAACTTTCTGCATTGCACATCACGAGTTTATCTTCCTTAATGATAAATAATCTCTTGCATTAATATACACTAACTTCATTTGTTACCATTTTTGAAAGTAAATCCTTTGAGAGACTATATCCATGTGCACCTGATTCAGGCCCTGATGACTCTTAAGTAATGTTAAGATCAGTAAACTGAAATTAATTTAAAGTTGATAATTAAAACTACTTATAAGGCTGTGTATTGTAACAGCTGGATTAATGTGAAAAAAATTTACACGGCCTCCTAAGGGTCATCTTATTTTTTCCTCCCTCTGCCTCATAGAGCTTTTTCTTGAAAGTATTTTTTAATTTTCTATTTGCTGCAGCCTGAAAAGGTCTGGTTTGATTCTTCCTTTGTACAATGCCTATTAGTTGCTGAAGCAAAAGGGAGTCTGGTGTAGTAAGCAGGCAAGATTAAAACTTGTTATAAACTCTTGTATAATCAAGCAGTGACATGCAGGATGGAAAAAGTTATATTCTTTCACCAATTCATCTAGTAAAGAGGAAAAATTCTCTTTTAGACTCTTCCTGATGATTTTTAATTCTGCCTTTAACAACGTTTCGTTCTCAAAAATCAGCTTTGAATTTTTTCACTACCTTTACCACGCCGCAGGTGGATTTTGATCTGAAATACTTTGATGCAGCTGCTATTATTGCTATTTAATTTTGTAATTCCCACAAGTTTACTGAACCTTTTTACCAGAGAGATAAAACGAAGTCCTTGCATTTTTTCTCCCAGGTGTACCATGACAAGTGTTGGTAACAATAGGAGTATTTTAGATGGGAGAGAGCCTGTACCTGGAGAAATAAAATCATAGATCATAGAATCATAGAATGGCCCAGGCTGGAAGGAACCTTAGAGATCATCTAATCCAACCTCCCTGTCACGGGCAGGGACGCCTCTCAACTAGATCAGGCAACACATGGGGACCCAACGGGGATCGAACCCGCGACCTTGGTGTTATCAGCACCACGCTCTAACTGAGTGAGCTAACCAGCCCCCTAAAATCACACTGTAACTCGACTTAGGTATGAAGAGTCTCTTAAATTCCACGTTTTCTTCTGTTGCAAGTGGAGATGAGAGAGCAGAACATGTCTTGAATTCACAGAATCACACAGAATCACAGAATGTTAGAGGTTGGAAGGGACCTTAAAGATCATCTAGTCCAACCCCCCTGCCAGAGCAGGATCACCTACACTAGAGCGCACAGGAACGCATCCAGGCGGGTTTTGAATGTCTCAAGAGAAGGAGATTCCACAACCTCCCTGGGCAGCCTGTGCCAGGGCTCGGTCACCCTTACAGTAAAAAAGTTTTTCCTCATATTTTTCTGGAACCTCCTGTGTTCCAGCTTCCAGCCATTGCCCCTTGTCCTGTCAGTGGACGCCGCTGAAAAGAGCCTGGCTCCATCCTCCTGACATTCCCCCTTGACATATTTATAAACATTGATGAGGTCACCCCTCAGCCTCCTCTTCTCCAAGCTAAAGAGATCCAGCTCCTTCAGCCTTTCCTCATAAGGGAGATGCTCCACTCCCTTCACCATCTTTGTGGCTCTACACTGGACTCTCTCAAGCAGCTCCCTGTCCTTCTTGAACTGAGGGGCCCAGAACTGGACACAATATTCCAGATGCGGCCTCACCAGGGCAGAGTAGAGGGGCAGGAGGACCTCTCTTGACCTACTTGCTACTCCCCTTCTAATACACCCCAGGATGCCATTGGCCTTCTTGGCCACGAGGGCACATTGCTGGCTCATGGTCATCCTGCTGTCCACTAGAAGGAGAGGGGATAGTTTGAAGCTCTTGTCTTCCCTCAACGTCCTCTTAATGTTGGGAGCACAAAAGCTGAATCGTGAGCCAGGAAAGGGCCATGCAGCTCTTCATTTCCCACACCACAGTTTGAGTGCATTTAGCCCTTAGTGTATATATGAGGCAATAGGGTTTAAGGATCAATTCTTTGGGTTTTTTTGATAATTTCTTCCATGTTCTTCTCGCATGTTGAAGACCTCTGCTTTCAAATTGGTCTCCAAATGTGTGAAAGCAGTGGCTTTATTAGAGCCAGGCTGGGATAGTGTTCTGGGTGAAACTTAATTTACGTCTAGGGGCTGGTGCAAACCAGCAGGGCACTCTACCGAAGACAGAGGTGGCAACACAGGTGCCAGGCTGGCTGATGGCATCGAAAAGAATTCTGCCTTTCAGATGTAGTCAGAATTGTCACAAAGGTGGTTGTTGTACACAGGATGTCAAGACCCAAAGCTTGCTGGATTCAGGCATTTTGAAACGTCTCTTTAGCAGGATGAAAGAGCACCCAGTGAGTATGTCTGTGTTAATTGGATTCAGAATTGTTTACCTGTGAAGACAGACAAATGCAGGATGCACGTGTTCTGGCTTGAGATTTTACTTGGGAGTTCTAGCCCTTATTTATTTATTTATTTATTTTAATTCACTGCCTCTAAGAGAGCATCCTGACTTACACTTGCAATTAATCAGTGCTAACATTACCCAGAGGAGCATGCAAAATGCCATCTAAAGCGTTAGTGTATTGATTAGAATTAATCAGAAATGTGGTCCTCCTGAAGCTACACACCAAAGAGTGTTTAAACTATAAATACCTCTCAGAAATTAGGCTTCCATGAAAACTGGATTATGGCTTCTGAAACTGGGTAACTACATGTGAAATAAAAGCAAGAGAGCAGAAGCTGGTACCTGGCAAACAGAGTCATGGATGGGAAGTTTATGAAAAGTTGGATTACAGAGAAGTACTTTAGCTTGTTCCAAATCTAACATCTAGCCCTTGCACAGCTGGGCAAGATCAAAGGTGGATTCTGGAACGACTTCACATTAAGGAGTGTGCATGAGTATACAGAAGGTTGCTTGAAAATTCAGCCCTTGTACCAAGTTCAAGTTTTGTCAGCAGCATTTTCTGTTTCGGAGAAGCGTGATACAGCCTTCTAAGAGAAACTCTGGGTGTTGCCCAGGCTTTCCTTAAGCAACAAACTCCCTGTGGATAATATATCCAGGTCTGAACTTACCTCGAATCTGAGAAAAATGGATCTAGGGTTGTAAGCTACTCTGTCTTTGAAGACCACAGTGTTATTTGTTTCTGTCTAAATCTATGTATATTGCAGATTCTAGATATCTGAGCCAACTTCTTTCTTACTGTAACTTCAGTGAAGATCCTGTTGGGTGAATCTGCCCTGCCGTACCAAGACACGGAGCAGTGCCTAAGCAATGCAATATAGTGTGTTGCCTTACAGCATGTAGTATTAAATTAAGATGTTAAACTGTGATCATCTTTATTGCTTGAGGCAGGATCTGGAGGAATCATCATGGTTATTATGGCCAGTGTTATGGTAAAAATAGGTTTTGATGCTGAAGGCTGTGTGGAGATGATAACTGTGTTACACAGTCAACAGTACTTTTGTCTTTGTGGTTGTCAGCCTACCAGTCTGATTCATCGCCCTGTAGAGTGCTTGGAGGTTATGCAGAGGATAACAGGAGCAATTTGTTACCTGCTGTAATTTGCTTTTGGGACCTAAGTTTCAAAGAACTGCAGAATGGTTGAGGTTGGAAGGAACCTCTGGGATTGACTAGTCTGACTTCCGTGCTCAATGCAGAGTGAGCTAGAGCAGGTTGCCCAGAGCCATATCCAGTCAAGTTTTTAACATCTCTAAGGATGGAGACTCCATGAGATTTCTGGGCAGCTTGTTCCACTGCTCAGTCACCCTTTGAGGAAGCAAGTTTTATTTTGCACTTAAATGAAATGTCTTGTCTTTCAACCCAAGCAAATGTGCCTTATGCTTTCCTGTTGTCCTTTTGTTGGATACCACTGATGCTGTCTTCTTTCTGTCCTCCCTTAAACATTGGTTAGATCCTTCCTGAGACTTCTCTTCTCCAGGCTAAACATTCCCTATTTTCTCAGCCTGTTCTTTTATGTTGGATGCTCCAGTCCCTTAATTATCTCTGTGGCTGTTTGCAGGATTCGCTTCAGTAGGCCCATGTCTTTCCTGTGCTGGAAAGTCCAGCACTGAACCCAGCACTCCAGATGGGTCTCCCTGGTGATGAGTAGAGGGCAAGAATCACCCCTTTGCTCTGCTATTTCCAGTGCAACCCAGGAAGCCACTGGCCTACCTTGTCATGGAAAACACATTGCTAGCTTAATTACAACATTTTGTCCACTAGGACCTGCAAGTCTCCTTCTGCAAAGCTGCTTTCTGGCCTGTGCTGGTGCATGGGGCTGTTCCTCTGAGAGGCAGTGCTTTGCACTTCCCTTTTTTGAGCTTCATGAGGTTCCTGTTGGCCCAGACTTCCAGCCTGTCAAGCTACTTCTCAGCGGCAGCCCACCTATCAACCACCGCTCCCAGTTTGGCTGGAAACTGGCTGATGGTGCAGGCTGTGACATTATCCAGGTCATTGATGAAGATAGAAAACATAATTTGCCCCACTCTTGGCCCAGAAGTGTACCAGTGGTGGCTGACTGTCTCTGAACTTTGCACCACTGATGATAACCCTCTGAGCCTGGCAGTTCAACCAGATTTCTGTCCACCTCACTGTCCACTTACGTAGTCAGTGCTTCCATCAATTTGTCAGTGATGACGGGATGGGAGACAGCATTGAAAACCTTACTAAAGTCAAGACAAAGCAATATCCACTCCTTCCTTCATCCACAGAGCTGATCATCAGGTCGGTAAAGCATGATTTGAGCATGAAGAGGTTCTGCACGTGGTATTCCCCCATCTGTCTCAAAAGATGTTTGATGTAGTTTTTCTGCTACCTTGCTAAAATGCTTTCTAAAATTAGGTTCATAACATATAGGCCACTAACAGCAATTTAATAAAGCCACTAGTAATTAATGTTTACTGCATGTCAGTTATGCTGAAGTAGATTTTGCTGCTACCAGGCAGCCTGTAGTACAGGATCTGCAAATGAGGATGGATGGATCTGCTAAATACAGGGTGTTGTATGGAAAGGTCTGGAGATCAGAGCCCCTGTTCTGCCACGGAATGATGGCAGAATCAACTCCTGTTCGAATTTGCCTGTGGGTGTCTCTGCTGACCCAGTAGCTATTTTTAGTGTCCCTGATAAAACCCACCAGTTAGTGTCATCTTTAGCTCATGTATTTTTGTGTCGCTGAAGAAAGAGGCTGATACACGGGATTTCTTTCTGCATGAATCTCTTAATCTCAGGCAACCTATTGTAGGAATTTGTACCACAAAATATGAATAAATTTTGTAAGGAATCTGGATTTGAGCAGGTCTGCCTTTTCAAGTCTTTGCATTGCGGTGATATAAAATACCTGCTTGGCAACAGCTCTGGGAGTTAATGAAGTTTCTGTGGTAAACTATGAGAGGCCTGAGAATTTCAAACTAAAGTTATTGCACCAGTAACTCAGAAAAGCAATCCCTAAAACTCCTGGCACATTTATCCAGAGGGTTAGCAGTAGCACAGAAATGGAAATCATTGTTGAGAGCCACTGCGTACTTGGAATTAAAATCCATCAGTCTTCTGAAGCTGAGGAGAACGATTTTCATGACATACAGATGCTTCTGTATTTCATAACCAAAATTAAATCTAGGGTGTTTTTTTACTCTATTCTCTATTTGTAGGGAAATTTGTATCCTCTAATCTTTATAATATACCTAACTTGAGACGACATCAAAAGAAATAACACTCACAGAAGCCAGGCATTTAAAATGCTCTCAATGCTTTATTTTATTTAGTTTCAGTAAAAGCAGATTTATCTCTTTAAAGGAGGGGAACGGAAAAGGAATGAGGATGCCAACATCCGTGTCTCAAGCAGGAACCTCGAGCACAGAAGTGGGAAGATGAGATGTGGAAATGAAAAACTGTAAACAAACCCTGAAACTTAGCAGTCTAGCTGCTGCTGCAAAAGGAAGGAAGACCTAGTGAATCATTAAAAAGCAGTATTTGCTTTTCTGAGCTGCCCGTTGAGCTGCGTTAGCTGTCAGCAGGGTCTCTATGCAGCCCTTGATTAGGACTTTTCTTTAGGTCCTTAACATACTTGTTGGCAGCTTCCCTGCCTGCTGGGAATTTTGTCCACTTCAGCGGAGCGCGATGGCACCGTTGTGTTCCCAGTGGGATAAACAGTGTGTCTGCCTCTGGAGCAAGGAAAAAAATAGCAGTATAGGGTCTGCAATTTGGGATTGATCCATGCTCATAGCAGGTGTAAGTGATGGTTGGTTGGTGCAGATGTCAGACACGTATGTTGTTATATTTCAGAAGCGTATCTAAACTTGATATCATCCAAATTTTGGTGTACTTCTGGAGATGGAGGCTCTTGTTATGGATGCCAGATAAAGTGGGTAGTTTCTTTTGTTCAGAACATCTGCTCAGTGGGCTCCTTTCCCCAAGAAGAATGTGTTCTCATGCACAGCCCGTGTACAAGCACAAACCCATACAGCAGGGGGTGCTTGACCAGGAAACATTTTTCTAAGATCATGAAAAATGTGCTGCCCCTAACCCATTATGTCAACTAAAAATAGTTACAGTCTTCCTCAAAAATGCTTAATATTGATATTTGAAAACATCTTAAGGAAGCATGGTATGTTTTTTTTCTCACCTTTTAGAAGTTGCAGCTGGAGCTGTGAAAGGCATTTCCAGTAGGCTTTGTTAGACTCCTTTTGTCTTGTTTGGCTCCAGCTGACCTGTTACAATACACTACAAAGAGATCTTCTTTCCTTGGTGCTGCATTTTTTCCTGTAACAGAGGAGAAGTGTGAAAAAGTGGGTTAGTAGTGACAGAGTAGCTTTACAGAATCTCGTCTCTGATTATGTTTATGGTTAGCAAGCAGGCACTGACTGAACTGAAGTGAAATTGGTGGTGGACTCTGACTTGTTGCCAAAGTAATACATCCATCTTGGGAAGCAGCTCTTCACCAAATGATAATGAACATGTGGTTTCACTGGAAGCCCGTGCCCAAGGAGGAAAGGTGACATGGGTGGGAGCGTGTTATGCAAGTATTTTACTCCTTAAAATCATCCTTGCACATCAGAATCCCAATATATTGGGGAAAAGACAGACACTTATATTTTCACTGTCTACTCTTAGACAGGTCTTGCTGGACACAGAACATTTGAAAGTGAAATCAGAAGGTGATGAGGGTCTAGGAGTAGTTCTTGTGCTGCCTGGTGGAGCAGCAGACCCAGCTGATCAGAGGGGAGAATGTGGACGTTAAAGACAGCCAGGTCCTGACATGTGGCATCTCAGAGAGTAAATTAAGATCATACAGACTCTTGTTCTCATTTACTCTTGGCAACAAGCAGACAAAGTTGAAACATTCTTGATGTTAGTCTCCAAGGATGCTAATCCAGTTCCTTAATTCCTTGATTTACTTAGTGGGACTTCTTGTTTGTCTACTTGTAAGGCTGGGGAAAGCAGAGTGGAAGGAGGAGAAATGGCATGTTTTAGCTGTAGTGCTTCATGAACGTGTAGACATTCCAGCCAGCTACGTTAGAAGCACAGTGTGTTACCTCAACTAATGATGCAGTGCTGGGAATTCCAGCTATTGTACAAGCCCTGGAGACTGTCTTATTGCCTGACTGACTTACAGACTTGGCCGGCGAGAAGCAGGAGGAGTGATATTTAGAGAGGGTGTGCATCTGTGCTACAGATTTCACAGCTTGCTTTGCAAAAAAGTTAGGCTTCTTTTAAACAG
The DNA here is from genome assembly GCA_020746105.1 of Trogon surrucura. Lineage (NCBI taxonomy): Eukaryota > Metazoa > Chordata > Aves > Trogoniformes > Trogonidae > Trogon > Trogon surrucura. The sequence continues at coordinate 109,722,218 of CM036618.1, forward strand.
CAGGCAGACATCTGTGAGAAGCCCAGGAGCATGGAAATGTGACAGAAGAGAGCAATAAGCAACTATTTAACTGGATTTTCCACATCTTAACTGGGTGGGAATTTTGGTGCTTAAGAGCTTACTTTTGCAAAACCCATGGGAGGGAAATACCCTGGCCGTGGGGCACTGTGTGGAGAGCCAGTGCTGTCGCAGGAGGCACAGTGTGACTCTCCACATGTGGAGCTGCTGCTTTGGTGTATTTGGTCCATGTAAAATGACCTTTCTTACCGCTTTTCTCCTTTGTTCTTTCCTCTCGTTGTATGATGAGACCAGATGGGTGTTGCTTCAAAGGAGAGTTGGACATCTAGAGAAACCGTTTCGGATTTCACTGGAGTATGTTGCTAATGGGAACAAGAGCATAGCTGCCGTGGATTCCTTTGCCATGAAGAACTGCAGTACAGGTAAGGTAAAGTATTTTATTGATTCTAGGTCATAGTCTTTTGATGCCTTTTCGGAGAGGAGCATGATTTTGTGCTGTCACAGAACCTTCACAAAATAACAGCTTCTTGCCAAATCAATCATTTAAATAAAAAAAGCAGGGTCACTTCCAGGGAGGGTTTTTTTTTAATGTTGTCTTAGAAGTTTTGAACTTATTGAAGGAGACAAATTGGGGGTTTTACCCTTTTGGAAAGAATTTCTAGGAAAATCACGTTTGGGGAGAACCTAAGCAGTATGCATCTTGACTTGCCAGATGCCTGTCCTGAAGACTTCACTTGCTCCAGCAGAAATTAGAAGAGATGAGTGGCTCCTAGTCAGATGGCTTGCAAGCCATCTTTTTGATGTTCCTGGTAACAGACTTCAGGGTTGTGTTTTCAAACAGCTGTGGAAAACTTGTTTCTGCTAAAGTATGCCTTTCTGTGGCAATGTTCCAAAGCAGTTATTGCTGTGTAACCCCTAATAGCTCAATGTAGTGCGTGGAATTTTAATAATGGGCAGCCTTAATGGGTGTGACTAAATACAAGCCCCGTATCAATTCAAGTAGGTAAATTCAGTGCTTCATGCCAGAAGCAGCTGCATTTTAGTTCTACAAGCTTTATGGAGCTTGTGAATCATACTGAAATCTTTAGGCGGCATATCAGTGAAGGATACTATTACTTATAGCATTTAACACATTACTTTTTGTCTATTTTATTTATTTGGAGTACTGCTGAGTTGATCTGCGTGTCCTTATTTTCAACCTGTCTAGGACAGGGAAGTCTGCTGGAGGACACACATTATTTTGTTTATTTATGTTTCTCTCCACAAAGGTCGGCTGCATTAAGGGGTTTGTTGCACTGTCCATACATAAAGCTGGTCGCTAATCTCCAACAAGGAACAGCCTCATATTGTGCTGAAAGCACAAGGCGTGTTCAGGCAGAACGTACTTGTTCCACCACTGATGTACGGAACACATCTTGGTATCCCTCTAAGGCTGAAAAGAAAGTATTTCAGCTCCCTCAAACCAAAAAAGTGAATGGGACGGAAGTCATTTCAATTCGCAGTGCTTTGGGAATTCATTACAACAAATTTTATGACAGACTGCGGGAGATGTTCAGCTCCCGTGTAGGGACATGAATTCTTCTCTTGAGAGCGCTTGAAGGAGAGCCATGGGTGACGGACAGTCAGCAGAGGGAAAGGGTAGCGCTGGCAAAGCAAGCACGTTCCCGACGCTGGGCACCGTTCTGCAGGAGACAGATGCCAGTCGCTGCGGCTCTTAAGCTACACTGGGAGCAAAAGAAGGAAGAAATGTCCCATTTTGTCTGCAGATTTGTAGCAATTGCCTGCTCCCCTGCTCTGCTTACAGGACGCGACATATCAGTCGGGGAATAAAGCCACTTGTTCTTTCTTCAGTTAGTTGAAACCGCCAAGTCTTTACACGAAGCTGGAGATGTGGTAATGTGTCCTTTTACAAGGGAAAAAGGTGGTAATGAGCAGCCAAGGGTAGCACCTTAGGCTTGGAGAAAATGGGGAAAGCAATAAGAAAAGATTAATCTAAATCTAATTTTTTTCTGCAGCTGTTAGAAGCCTTTGGGCAGCTTAACTACTTGAATACCTTAATGTCACTGAAGCACCTAAAACAAGTGAATTTAGGAAGGAAATGTCTGAGAAACAAGCCTTCAGTCTACTTTTTCCAAGCCTTTTGAAGACCGTATGCACAATTTAAAAATAAATTAAGGCACACAGACAATTTTAGGAAATTAGGCTAATGTTTACATAGTTGGATACAGGTTTAGATCTAAATTAGGTGCTTATAGGAGCTTGAGAAAGTGGAAGTTTGAGGTTGGGATTTGCTTTTGAGCTTCAGAAATTCTGGGGTTTTGAGTCCTTTACTCATGGAAAAGATGGGATTTTTATTGCTTTTGAATTGAAAAAAATAACAGCATATTTGGGGTTGAATGGGAAATCAATTTTTTTTTAAGTATATTCAGATGCTGCTGAAATTCTGAAAAAAAAATCTAAATTTAAAAATTCTAGATTCATATCCCATTTAACTGGAAATCGTTGAGTGGAAACATAACTTTATCGTTGCAATGTCTTAATCGTGCTCCACATTTCACTTTTTTTCATTCAACAGTACAGCAGATTAGAAAATCAAAGTGATTTGTCACTTTAATGTATTTGCATTTCCCAATTCCCATCATGTAGTTGGTCTTGAACGGCTTAGTTTGATGGAAAAAAAAGGAAAGCCCTTACAGATTGAGGTGTTTCATTCATGTGGGTTTGGTTTGTGGGGGGAAGAGGGAGTGCACTGTGGGGTTTTGTTTGTTGTGGCTTTTTTTGTTTTGTTTCTTAAGCTCTCAGGACAAAACTGTATTTGATGCATCTCTTGATTGCTGTAGTTCATCACCACCATTCTTCTCATGCGCTCTATCCAGCTTTAATTCTTTAATGTTTTATTTGTTTGTTTGTTTTTTACATCAAGTTTACTGAACCATACCATTAGATTCTGATCAGAAAGCTCTTGCACTCAGCAGGAACTTGGATCAGGGCGGTTAACAGGTACCATTACCCATCATCCTACAGCCAATTGACTTCCAATTACTGTCTTAAATGTGAAGCAGATTGTGTTTGTCAGTGTGTAAAACCTATCAATTGTCTAATTTTCTTTTTTACAACTTACTTTTTCAATGAGTGCATTATCCAAAGCAAAAAAAAAAATAAATGCAAATTGCATAGAAGTAATATATTAATTTAATAATGTCAGTTAAGAATTTGATCCTTCTACAAGTAAAGTAATTGGTACAGTGGCATTTTATAGTTGATGGTAATTTTTAGCAATAAAAATAGAGTTCATTTCCTAAGTAATGTATTGACTTATTAATGATATTTAATGGGTTTCTTACTGAATTTAATGCAGTTGTAAATTAATTAATTCTGTAACTTATTTCCAGAAGTCTTAATTAAAGTACTTAATAGTAAGCACAAGTTAATGACAAGCCGTTGTTTTACTTAGCAATGTTCCATTTACCAGTTCTAAGTAACTTTTTAAGTAAAGGGTGTGGAGATCAAATGTTTCTAAAATGTGTTAAAGGTTTAATGATGCTCTGAGGTTGTTAAAAGCAGTTATTGCAGGCACTCAGCCTGTCCAAGAGGAAGCACTTAGCTTTCAAGTTTTCAAGCTCAGTAAGCAACATAAAAAACATATTTATTTTGGAGAGGGGAGAAACTGTGTGTTGTTGATTAAGTTAATGCTTCTGTCCACTCAGCAATAGTTTTTTTTCGATAGATACTGTAAGTACATAGAAATATACCCATTACCTTCACTGATGGTAAGCAGTTAGCTTGGAAATGATCTCATGATTATAATACATGTGCAAATTTCTGAAAGATGAAGTTAAGGTTGTACTAAAGGCAAAATCCTTGATCCAAAGCAGAGGACTTCTCAAGAAAGGAAAAATTTTGAAGACCTGAAGGTTATTCATGAGAAAAAGAGATACTGAGGGAATAGTAGGAACAGGGACTTGCAACATGTATGAAAAAATATGAGCAACTGCCAGATCAACTTTTTCATGATTCCATTTAATAAATAGTCTAAGAACAGATTTATGAATCAACTGCAGGAAATCAATAAGGCCTTTCTCCAAACAGGATTACTTACGTATCTGAATCATTACTAAAATGTTGGTTTTGTGTATTCAGACAAAACCTGAATATGTATCACTTCAGTTTTCCCACGTATGCTCCCTTTCTGCAGTTTGTCTTCTAAATTAATTTGCTGACAGGATGTTGTGGTTAACTGAGCTTAATGAAACACCAGTGAGCCCCTTTTCAAAATGAGTTCTTGATGTTTCCTACTGGAAAATTACCTAGAAAAGTTAACCTCATCCATACCAAGAAATGAAATAATATCAGTGTATCTGTTAGAACAGTAGAACAATCCAGGCTGGAAGGGAACTCAGAAGATCCAACCTTTCCTGGGAAGGGGAGCCTAGGTGAGATTCTCTAGCACCCTGATGAGCTGCCTCTTGAAAATCTGCAGTGATGGTAACTCCACCATGTCCTTGGGGAAGTTGTTCGAGTGATTATTTGTTGTAAATGTGAAAAATTTAAACGCGGGTTTCTAAGAGAAGTCCCACATAACACACAGCTAATTTTGATGTTAATGATTAATTGATAAAAAAATTCGTATAATTTTTAAGGAAGTTTCACTTGAGTAAAATTGCAAGATGTTTACAGATTTATGAAGCAACTAACTTGTGTCAATAATTTTTTATTAATTATTTGCTTAGTTATAATTATGAGAGAGGGGAGAGAAGACGTACCTTCAGTGGAATCCATTATGTCATCTTCTCTGGTCTGGAGAGTCACCACTACCCAGAAATTCAGAGGAGCAGGTGGACAGAACAATGAGTGCAGTCGGTATTGTGCCTTGTTACAAAACTGAAAAGTAGATGGGATCTAAAAAACCAAACCAAACAAACAGAATGGTAGTCTTAAATTTCAGGAGTAATTGTCTCTGTCTGAGATTTAGAACCAACATTTGCTGCAATACTTACTCGACTTATCAAGGTCATTTTTGTGTAAAGGAAGCTGGAGAATTTCCTTTGGCATTAATGCCATGGTGAAGGAGCTTACCAAGCCAGACCACAGATCCAGAGTTTCTTGATGTCAGTGGGAATTATTCAGTAAGTTTGGATTAAGTTTTGAGTGTCCTTAATTTTAGGGAAAAAAAAGTAAAATTAGGCAGATTGGCTGCATTTTCCTTGAAGTGGCCTATTCTATTTATGCATTCCACTCAGATGGTTTTCCTGTGGATCTAATTTCACTAAGTAGACATTTGGAAGAGCCTTACTATTTTAAGAATACTTAAGAATACAGAGCAAATGCTCTGGCAAACACCTTCCTCCTCATTCACCTCTTCTCCCCCGTGAGGTATGACTGATTATTCTGATTTCAGGGTGTGTGCCAAAAACCATCTACAACCTGGTAGTGTTTTAATCCTGCAGGGATCTTGTGTTGGAGAAAAGACTGCTTTACAGATCAGTGTGGTGGCTGTAGAAAAGTTAAATTGTGTTAAGGTATTTCCGTAGGGAAAATTCTTTCACTTGTGGTTTGTGCCCATTTAAATAAAATAAATTTAGTGCACTTGTTATGGGGCTGATCTTTATTTCCATTTTTCATGTTCATCTTTTTAAAATTAAGTTATAGTAGTACTAGGAATAAAAAATTAAGCCAATTTAGTCTTAATATTGCTTCTAGAAAAGGCAAAGTAACTCAATTAGTGGTAGCTTCTTAGAGTAATGAATTAGTGATTATGCATTTCTGTTGCTGACTGTGAACACCTACTTCTTGTGGAGCCAGATTTAGACAGCGATGGTTATGTTAAATAATTTAATCTATTTAGAATATTAGTGTACTCACCAAAGGGAAGGGGGGAATGAACCTGAATATCTAGAGCATTTGATTTTCATAGGTCTGCCATGCCAGTATATTTGTGAATAGGATTTAGTGTTCTGTTGTTTATTTAGTAATCTACTGATAATATTTTGGGGGTTTTTAATATATGAGGAAGGGAATAATAAAGAAATGTTTTAGATGGTGTAATAATGCTAGTAAAATGGATCGTTAAAATGGATGCATTCATACGGAAGGTGGAAAGGCTGGAATCTGCCTCAGCAGGACCAAATGGGGGTGTTTCTTAGACAAAGTTACTGTCTTATCAGAGTGACCAGGTTCATCTACTCTAATTTTAAAAAGTTTAGGTGGTTTGGGTAGAAAAACAGAGCTGAGAAATCTGAGCCTTTAAGATCCAAAGCTTTAATAATCAAAGGAGAAGGGCCTGCTGATAAGAAGTACTAGAAACTGCTTGAAAGACACTGCAAATACCTCAGTTCCCCTGCAAATGTTGGCAGTTGAGGGTCTTAAGTACTTTTTAACACCTTGAAGAATTGGCCCATACATTATCTTTTTAATGCTGTATATGATTTTTATCCTGACCTTCTCCCTTCATTAAGGCTTATTTTAACAGGGGAGCCATTGATTCAGTGGAAGAAAATGAACTCTGTAATCTGCTTTCCCCAAATTGAACTTATTTTTATTACTATTAATTGCTGCCACTTAGTTCTTGTGATGTTTTAACTGCTTGGATTTATTAAAACAATCATGGGATTCACTATTATCAGTTGAGAAATGGGGAGGACAATGATGATTTATGGATAACTTGATGATTTTAAACCAATCCTACTACAGATTCAAGGATTTATGCAAACTGATTCCATTGTGCAAGTAGATGACAGTCTATCTCTTCTTTTTTCTCTCTGTAATAAACCCCTACATTTTGAAAATACTGCTAGCCTGTAACAGAGGGCATGCAGAACCTTGATGTTGCTATAACAAAGCCAGGGATGGTTTTGCTCTGAGTTTCGATTTATTATAGATCCATGAAGTTCCCTGTTAGCTGTAGAAAAGTTTTTTTGATTTAAACAGAACTGATGTTTGAAGATGTTAAGACCTGGCTATGCAACTTGATTCATGTTTGTGAAGAATTACAGTGGTCTTTGAGAAGAGGTAAGAGACAGCGGGAAAGCTTAGGAAGTCAGAACAGAAGAGGGAGATCACAGAATCACAGATGATCAAGGGAAAAGGACAGGAGTCAGACTGTGTGAGCGAAAGAATCAACGAGAGGAGGAGAGATGACAATAAACCTGTAACTCTGAAAACAAATGATACCAGACAGGAATAATTGGTCTAGATAGTGGAAATGATTTAAGAGTTTGACTAGTTAGGAAGTGATTGGAGTAAACATTTACAATGCAATTAATTAACCAGTGCAATCAAGCTTAATCAGATAGCCACTCAGTCAACCAGCCTGAACGAACTAGATGGATAACCTGTTGAGCCGGCAAAGAAACCAAGTGAGACTGAGGGACATTCAGTCAATTGTGAAAATTGAGTGAGACTCAAAAGGATTAATCAGTTAACATTTAAAATTAGCAAATGTGAAGATAAATATGTGCGATGTGCAGGTGGAAGCTAGTCCCTTTTACTGGAATGACTCACCAGCACCTGAGGGGCACTGATGAGCAAAATAATTTTTTTGGAAGATGGAAAATAAGAATGAGGAGAAGATGGGACATGAAGGAAAGAAAAATTTGTGTGTGTGCTCCCAGCTTGTGGAAGATGAAGTAGTGTCAGAAGAAAATACCTTATTTTTTTTTTTAAAAACCTGCATAAATGTTGTATATACCAATGCTGGATTCTGAAGTACCACTGCTCGATAGTGGTGCAACACACAGATTAAATACAAGTGGTGCAACAAGATTGAAAAAGGTGTGATTCTTCCTCCTTCTGTACCACAGTGAAGAGGTCTTTAGCTTTTGGGTCAGGGTTTATCTTCTGAAGTATTCAAGTTCAGCTTGTTTTCTGTGTCTGAGAGGTCTTGTCCCAAATCTGCCCCAGTCTTGTTATAAGACCCTGTGCAGCTCTTCTTTTTTTTTTTCCCGCAACTCTCCTCTTTCTGTCTCAGGGAGCCCTGCTCACTTTGTCCTGCTGTTCTGTTTCTGCACACTCTGCACTGCAGCCAGCTTTATTAGTAAACCAGTTGTGGCACCAAACCACAGACACTGTTTAATAATTCCCCACTGTACGTGGTACATGAGAGCTGTAGCACGTTGGTGCCAGACGGATACAGTGATGTAGACACTCTGCAATAAAACAACTAAAACTAAAAAGCCTTGACCTTGTAATTCCAAATCCGTAATACATAAATGGAAATGCCAACTGACTAAACCAAATGCATCCATTCTGCCCTGAAAAATTTAAGACTCTGTAACGGTGGACCGAAGCTTCCTGAGAAAGTGTGCCTGCCCTTTCAACAAATGAGACTCCTTTATGCTGTATTTGGAAACTCACAACTGGTAGCTGCACATTGGAATCTCGGTCAGGGTCATTAAATCTGAATGCTGTGATTCTTTTACTTTGAAGTCATGAAAAATGTGAGGAAAGAGAGGAACTTTCAAAACCTGCAAGTGACTTAGGAGCACAGATTAATGGGAACCATGCTCCTCAGTCCCGCCAGGAGTTTTCAAAAATGCCATCATTACTGAATTGCACTGAGGCATGCCTTCCACCTGGGAGGATGAGAAAGGACAGAGTGTGCACAGTGCTTCCATGGAGGCAGTTTTACAGAGTATCTCCATAAATGAGGCATACAGGGCACTTATGAATTGAGCCTTTGAAAGCCCTGCTAGTAACGCCTATTGATCCAGAAGTCACACACGGATGGGAAGATCTTAAATTACCACTAAGGTTTTATTGCATGAAAGAAATTTTAAGAATACTTTTTTCCCCCCTTCTTTAAATGATTGCTAGCTGAAGTTTCGTACAAGCGGGAGATTGCAAGCACTGGGTTCTGGGTCCAATTCCAGATTGAAGTGTATTGTTCCTGAGGCACGACTGATGGCATATCAGCAAATTTGTAAGCAAAATAAGAAGTTTGGAAATGTGTTTGAAGATCTACAAGGAAATATAGTTCAGTGAACTCTTACAGAGAGATTTATCGTGTTCCAAAAATAATATCAAGGGTGAATTTTTTCATTTGATGTGAGTAGTGGTGAACAAAGCACCTTTGTTAGGTTTTGATACCTAAAAACTTTGAGGGCTGAGAGGCAGTCAGTCTGGTTCTGTGAGATGATGGGTTGTGGAATACTGGGATCTAAGTTGTTTTGGTTGATTTGTGTGAGCCACAATCTAGAGTAAATGATTTTGTGGAGACTACAGCAGTGAATATTCCTTACACTTAAGCTAAATTATGGACTGGATTTTTAAGACATCATTTAGAGCTGTAAGCAACTGCATAAATCCAGCATCATGTTGTGCAATACAAAGAAAAAGATGAAATTTCAATATTTTTCTAATATTATCAGTGTTGCTATCGATGTATAGAACGTCAATGTTGACTCTTTAAGCCACCTCATGGTATAACAGTGTACATACATGTGTTTATGAATATATTTTAATGAAGCCATAACAAAAAGAAAGCATCTTTAATATCAGAAACACCAAGTGTAAAGTTCTGGCAACAGCATTAACTAATCAGGTACTTTTGCTGTAAACTTCAGTAACAAAACAATAGTAAAGTGACTCGCCTGTCCACAAAAATTGCCAAGTGGCTTAGACAGACTTGTAAAGGAAGTATTTGCTGCACATGAGCTATTTCCCAAAGGAATTGAGTAACTATAATTTGGGTGGAGCTTCTGCTAATGAAAGTTGTAAAGCACATTGCACATCATCTCATTAATCGTTGGAGGTTCGACTGCTTGCATCAGCTGAAGCTCTGTCTCTGTGTATTTTTCAAAGCTTTTGAAAAATGAGGAGCCTAACAAGAGGCTTGATAGGAACATTGCCGATTTGGACTTCAGTTTCTTTGTCACCGTGGGGCTCTTCACAGCCAACAGAAGAGTTTGGTTTGGAAAACAGAAGAGTTAAGTTTAAGCTATAGCTGTTCTTTCATTGTAGGTAAAGGAGGCTGGAGCTGGTGCTTGGTGTTTGCAGTGATACTGTTTTACTGTAAAGTGAAATTGAGGTTTTTTAAAAAAAAATGGATCACAAAATACATTTTGTACAAAGTGTATTTTCTTAAAATATAATTTACAACTAATTAAGAAAAATGAGAAATACAGAATAACCTTTTCTGTTGTGTGTTGGAAAAAATTCTACTCCAACAGATGTTGGACCTGCTCATCTTTGCACAGAGTGCTTTGCAGTAGTTTTCCATGCTTGTGATACGTATCATCTGTTTTCTTCTAGTTTTATCTTTGGAGCACCTCCAACTTTCTCTGCTCCCAAGTCAAATCAGGCAATTTCTCTCATCTGGACAAGCCCATTCCTCCTCTTTCCCTCTAGCTATAAAACATTCCTGCTATATAATCTCATCACAAAACCTTTAGGGCAATTATTACTCCATTGTAAGTTTATATTGTAGCAAGTAGTCTTCATCTTAATTGTTGATTTGTAGAACATGGGCAAGTTTGTGACTTCAGATAGCTCCCCTTAAATTAGAATAAATGTACTTCTACTTGCTGTTTCTATTACTAACAGTACCAGACATCATCAATGTTTGTAATGCATTACAGTTGTTTTTTGCAAGTCTAATAGCAGTCAGAGCATTCTCTTGTTCATATTATTTTTTGACTTTTCCAGTAAACAGTGCATTCCTTTCTTGGATGATTAGGGTAATTGCTGAAATGAAACCGAAGTGTCATGACTGGGCAGGATGCCACCAAATGGCAGTCAGTCATGCAAAATTACACTTCCTACATTGCAAGTCCACACTTATACTGTTCTGTAAATATTACAGAGGAGTTTATTACTGTTTCCATATATTCATACTACTGTACCATTGCAGAGCAGCGTTCACAGATGAGTCTGGTCTGTGCTGTGCACTGAGTACAAGCGAAGGACAAAGAAATTAGATTGTGAATTCCTTAGCACAAATACAAAGGCAAGTGGCAACAGATGTGTAAAGACGACCAAAGCGCTTTGGCTGGGCCACAGTGAGTAAACATCAGATTAGCTGACACCTGGGATGGAATTAGTTGGGAGGAAATAGAAACAATTTCAGATAGCCTTTTCAGCAGTCTTAGAAATGAGAGAGAAGTAATGAGTTAACAGAATCAGGCCATTTCTGGCAGCAACAAGAGCCATCAGTTTACTGGTGCATCTCTAACAAGTTTTAGTCAAGGGATTTGACTGTTGAAACAGGAAAGAATAGACTTCCTGTCAGCTTTGAGTTTTTAGTTAATGCTAGGCACTGCCGAAGCTGTGACAGTGTTGGTATAATTGAGCGCTGTCTCTGGGGTCTCCTCCTTAGAAAATTGTACTCATTCCAGAAGTTACTCAGGCAGAGAGCTTGGTCATGGCAGAGCTTCACTGTTTGCCTAAGGAATCGTGCTGTGTACTCGCCTGGGTCTTACTAAGTGCCAAGTGTTCATAAAGAGTGCGTAAGAAAGGCACTAGATGAAATGAAGACAGTTTCTTTTCCAGTTTACAAAGCCAAGCAATGGGTTCATGTCTCTCTCCTTATTTGTCTTAATAGCATATAGGAGACCTCTTTTTTTAATGCATCTACATTCTGCTGATGCTGGCTGCTTTTTTATCTTTAGCAAAGGCCAGTGGATATTTTCTGTAGATGGGAGACCAAAAAAAATCTAAACTCCAACTTGTAAAGCTAATTCCCAAGCAGTTCAGCACAATTCTCAGTCTAGACCTCAACTGAACTGTCAGGGAATAAAATCTATGTAATAAACCAGTCATCTAATTCACGACATCAAGGGACTCATCTCCCTAGGCGAGATTTAGTTCAGATGTTCAGATGCTTTGTTGTATGAAGTTGGACAAGGTGGTGTTCATCTTTTGTGACTTCAGCTATCTGAAAGTTAGGCATCATGTCAAAGCTAGTCTCTAGGGTACCTCTGTAGTCAACAGAGAGAAAAAGAGGCACTTGAGAGAGCAATTCATTCCACCTTTAACATCATAGCATCATCAGAGTGTCAGAAAGGGGACAATGCTTTGCTTGAAGAATTGTAGCCTGGAATTTCTAACAGAACTATCCTTTTAAAGCCAGTGGGTGCTTTAATGCCTGTAATCTATAAAGTCTTCCCACCCATTCCTCACTTTTGAATGAATAGTGTCAGTCAAGGAATCTTTAACAAACAGATTCTCCATTGAACATCCCCAGCACTCACTGGTTAGCATGCTAGATAAATCATTTTATAGTAATTATTTTGCAGGAGTTTATTCACAGTCTGTTAGGATAAACCCTGAAAAAAAATTAAAGGGCTGTTGAGTGCAAGATTAATAGTGCTATCCAGGAATATTTTACAATACCAGCTTTACTAAAAAAAAGCTTCATTCGTGGGGCTTTGGCAGGATGCTTCCAGTCAGACCTAGAACTCTCTGCATGAGAAACAAAACGATGAGGTTTTATGGGAAACTTGTGTAAATTATAAACCAGAAATCAGTTTTGCGTTTTTTATCCTCTGTAGATATTTTGTAATGGGTCTAGAAAAGAAGGCATATTTCTAAAAAATACACCCAAAAAACCACACAGTTCTTTCACAGAGAAGAACTTTCGGATGCAGAAGTGGTTTGTCAAAATACAGTGGTTGTTGGTAGAAACAGAGCGACAGACAATAGACTTCTAATGGAGCCCTGTAGATCATATTGCTTGTCTGCCTCCTTACAAAATCACTTATACATAAAAGCTTTGATTTTTTTGTTGGCTACATTCCTTCATGTGAGACCTCAATGAAGGCTTTTTGAAAAATCTACTTAAATTGAGTTGCGTTTGGACATTGGATCTCATGCTGCATTCTAAAGAGTGGTAATAGAAGATCCACATTATTTTTTCAGTTACTTTCTTACCAGTAGGTGCAATTCCCTCTCTTGCATTATCTTTTTCATTTTTATTACCCTTGTGAATGACTCTGTCACTTCTGTTTAAGCAGAAGCGGTAACTCAATCCCTTAATAAAGCCTTAAACAACATTGCTTCTAAATGAGGTTAAGATCTATATTATATGCAGCACTTGCCTTGAACCTTAATTCATTCTGCCTCTGCAAAGGTATCTGGTTACATTTGGGAGTTAGTCATTTCAAATCATTGGAGATTATTGAATTCTAGCCTAAATTTCAACTGACAGGACTTGGTAGGCAGGACATACCATTAAGAGTGATGTCAGGGAATTTCTATTCCATTGCATTAGTGTAATCAATGTTTCTTCTTTATCAGGAAAATGAAAAAGTTTTTTTTTCTAAATGGAAAATTGCATGAAGTTGTTTTTTTTTGTTATATGTTTTTGTGTTGTTTTTGTATTGTATTTTAATACTACTCTAAAGAAAATTTGCTGATTTCCTGTATACAAGCACACCCTTTTATTTCCATCTTTGATTTAAAGAAAAATCCCTCTTGTGCAGTTCCAAATTGAAACAGAATTTCCTCTAAACTTGAGCTTACTTGCAGTTGTTTTTTTTCTGTCCTCGTTTTACAGGCGGACTTGAGCTGAGTATCTCAGATAAAGACCAAACTGTGTTTACAAGCTTTCCCAAAGCCACAAGGGTAGTGGGAGTTAGCAGTCTGATGTTCCACAGCATGCCCCCTTTAGGAAAGGGAAATACTCCCATAAATTGCATCACATGGAATAGTAGAATATTATCATGTATCAGAATTATCTTGTGTATTAGAACGATGTTTTTTAAAAGTGACTAGAGCACAGCCACTGAGTCACTCCTCCACCTTGTCACACCACTGCATTGTGACTTTGCTCCTCATGACCTCCTCAAAGACTAAACATCTGTGAGATGTTTTAATGCAGCCCAGAGAGCAGCTGCCATTTCAAAATGAGGCAGGTTAACATAAAACCCTTGAGTAGGTAAGAACTGTTATTCTGGTTTCACCTGTCTGACTTTGTCTGAAATAAATTGGGGAGTACTTGCACATGCTGCCTCACCAGCGCATCAGGAGGGAAAGTGGTCCTGAACAGATGGAGGCAATAACCTCTCCTGCCAGTGCAGCTGGGGGAGGCTGCCTGCCTGCAGCCAAAGGGACTTACCTGTACCACGGCTACAAATAACTCCAGGGTCTCGTTACAGTCCAGTGTAATTCATTAATGTTGGCAGCAGCAAGCTGAAGTGTTGTTGCTAAGGCTAGAGCCTTGCACTGCCTGGGCTTTGTGGAGGGAAATACCTGCACCCTGTCTGTTGGCTCATGGGGAGTAACATCCATAGAAAAGCATGAGAGATGGACTTCACCTTATTTGCAGTAGTTGAGCCAAATACTTACAAACAGATCTCAGGACCCTCCTGTGGCATTTCTTGCTGCAGTTTCTTTAAGCAGCAGACCTGTATTGTGTTGAGAATCGGCAGAACTCAGATATGGGCATTTCTTGAAAACGCCTTTTTGGAGAAATAAATCACGATTCTAAGGCATCTCTCCACCTTCAGATGCGTGTCCACTAAAAAGAAGCTGGGATCTGAACCTGGTGCTGGTAGGCTTCTGTTGCTATTTTCCACTACATTGAAGAGACATTTCCACTTTGTTTTTGGAAATTTGAGCGGTTGTAATAGTATCAAGTACTCCTCTGACAAAGTCTGGAGTAATTTTGGTAGAAATTGAAAGTCTGTTCATAATCTCATTCTGAAACTGTAATAGATACTCAGTGTTTCACCTATGGAAAAATTAATACAGCATCAAAGATTGTTTGACACCATGTATACATTGCTGAGTGAAGTTAGTGATTTATAACATGGCATGTGAGGTGTTAGTATCTAATTTACTGCACTAATCAGTGAATGCCAAATCAGTTTGCAGATTGCAGGTAGACCAGTTTAATCTGTCACCTTAATTGTAAGTGAAATTTTTAATGCTGAGTTTGCTTTAACTGTTTCTCATACTGCTTCTCACAGAGAAACCAATAACAGCATATGAATACCTCCGTAGCACTCCTGTGAAACTGTGCAGGGTTCACGGTTGTTTTTCACTACTCTCAAAATCTGAGGTTCCCTCGGTTAAATCTGGGTGGTGCTAATAATTGCATGTTTTAATACGTGTCCAATGGACAGAACGTTGTCAGTCCTGTCAGTGCTTACACAGTAGAAAGTTGTCTCTTTGGTACTCTGTCTGTGTGAGTAGATTTCAGGGGACAGGACCAAGCTGAATTGACCCAGGGCTTCCTCAGACAGATGCTGCATTAGCATGTGGTAATGACTCAAGTGATTCTGTCATCCTCTGTGCTTGTGAATTAGTATTTCGTGATACACTCACTATAGCCTTTCACTTGAGAGCCTCCATGTGTTACACAAGGGTAAGCAGCATCTCTATTTTTATTCTACATTTGTTAAAAACACAACTTAGGGGGACAAAGCTATTAAAAATTCTGGTCAAACATAGTAGTAAGTGTTTTGGGAAAAAATAAACTAAGGGAAGAAACTAAATTTTAACACCTTTTCCTTGCACTTTATTTTTTTTACTTGAAACTATGTTAAAAGGCATAAAGGAAGGATTAAATACCTGAAATGATTCATTTCAGACAATAAGAAGTTTTCTGGAGGTAACCAATATTTTATTTCAGGTCAAATAAAATCTTTCAGAGTAATGCTAAGCAAACATTGTTCAACTGCAGGGGACATTTTCATTTTAGATGGCTCTTAAAAATGAAATTCTATTGTTTTTCCGTGCAAACAAAAATGGGGTATTCACGTAGTGTTAGTCCTAACAATAGTGAGGCCAGATATCCCCCACAAAGTGTTACCTCCTTCTGTGGCAAGCAGCAAGGTGGAAGCTTGCAGAAGTGAAGAGACTTACCCAAGGTCAAAGCAGAAGAGCCAATTTGGAAATCCTGACCTTCAGATTCCTTATTTGATAGGCAGCATTTCTGAAGTTGATTTGCAAGCAATTCAGGGCCCCTGCACACACAAATGGAGTGCTGGTTTGAAGTACCTCAAAAAATGATGCTGGCTTGCTGGGGTTTGGCTGTTTTGTGCTCAGTCCTTGATTATTTAATTCAGTCTTCTTTTTGTTGGGTATTGGGAGAAGGATGCTGGGCTTTTTATTTCCAAGACTACCCTGAATGAGCTGCTAGCAACAGGTAGACACATGGAAGAGGCCTGGGGACTGCTGTGAGATACCCTTCACTTCTACTTCTTGCTAGCAGAGGTGAAGAAAGTTGTCCCACAGACCTTCCCAGCAGGATTGCCACTGGACTCAACAGGAGAAGGAGGTAAAATGGACATGGGATGAATGAGTTCTTGCAGTGCAGAGAAAACTTGAGCTGCTACTGTCTGCGCTGAAACTGCTTCGCACACAGGGGGTCGATAATTTGGATTTGTCACCCTGTCTTTGCCAGGTCTTAGTTTGCTGAGCTGTCCTACTGTTCTGCTGCAAACCTTTCAGAGAATGCGGCAGCTGTTGCCCATAATGACCTGGCTGCTGTAGGCACAGAGGCCTCTGAGCTTTCTGTCGACGTTACTGCCTGTGGGACAGCGGATCATTGATTTTATCCATATTAGATGCTAGGGCTAGGGGCTTTTATCATCTTTGTGATACCTCAGTGACAGGCTGCTTAAAATTATATTGCTCACTAAAAAGCACCAGTAATTACCTGTGGGAAGGGAAGGAAGGGCATGGTCAAAGTAGAGTTGAGAGCCTTTACTGCAACTAGTGTTGCATAACAGTCCTACTGCTGTGTATCAAGAAATCCTGGAAAAGGAGGCAAGGCATTTTTCCTGGTTGAAGTACGAATTCCAGCATAGTTGATTTTGTTGATAGTATTTTGCTAAACGTTCTGAATGTAGGAATCCTATATGCTATGGGTTACATTCCATCCAGGCTTTGAGGTGCTGCAGTCGTGTGAGAAGCTGGCCTGTGACATTCATTAGAGCCAGTGAACTGCATCCACATCCCATTAACTTAAAGCCCAGGAGGGCTGGAAGTCAGGTATTTTAACAGTTCTCTTTGTAAAAAATATGTAGTGGGTATCTAAAACCTTTGCACTTGGTATAACTTAACTATACCAATGAGAGAACAATGGGCAGCTTAAGCTGGATGGAAGCCCAAATACAGAGCAACCAGTAGATCAGAATAAAAATAAGGAAAAATTTGTGTTCCCTAAGATGGCTGACCTCCCCAAGATGGCCACTGCTCAGAGAGAAGGCTTGATGAAATGTGTATGAAAAATTAATGTTAATCTTCATTTGGTCTTTTAAGTTGATACTTCAAGACCAAGTGTAGATGCATGTAAATGTAAAGTACCCTTTAGATCTCCCTTAGTCCGTTTTATGGCCAAAAAAAAGTTTGGTGGTTCTTTTTTCTTATTCATTGTGGTTGTGCAGATTGTGCTGTCAAATAAGTCTTGTCCAGTACACCTTTTTAACTGCAACCCTTTCCTAAACTGACAGGTTTTTTTCCAAGGTCTCCTTTGGTGTGTTCCTGTGTGATCTGTTCTAGGTGATCCTGCTGCAACATGCGGGACTGGACTAGATGATCTTCAGATGTCGCTTCCAATCCCTACCATTCTGTGATTCTGTGAGATTCTGTGAAACTGCATTCCAGTCCAGTAGAATTTTGCTAGACAACATACAGAATTTCATTATTTCCTAAAATTAGTTTATACTTCTCTTTTCTTAGTTCTTTATCTGCCTAAGTATTTTTTTTTATTCCAAGTCAGTCAGAACAATATGCATGTATGCCTGGGTTGAGTTCTGTATATCTTTTCCATATTTCTTTATATTATTCATGGATAGTGTACTACTCCTGTTTGCCACAAAACCAGACTGACCTCATTTGTTTTGCAGTGGGGCTAGCAATACCTGTTTTATATTCTTTTTTTATTATTTGTTTTGTACCCAAATGTTTGCTTGCTGGGTCTTGATGAAGAATGAGCAGTAAGCTGTGTGTCCTCCTACTTCTCTGTTTTCTATAATGAATTGTTTTGCAGTTACAAAGGATTTAGTTATAAAGGATATATCTGCCAGGAAGAGGTACAATTGCATTGTATAAATAGATTATCTAGAGTTAAGAAGGTGCTGCGCTTTGCTGAAGCCTACCCATCTGGGAGGAGCATTTCACACAACAACAGCAGTAGCAAATTTTTGAGAATTTAATACTATTGCTCACAATAGCTAAGAAATTAATGGCCAGCTGAATCAGCTAGCAAAGTGGGAAGAAGAGGGGTTGGAAGAACCTTGAAGGGGACCTTGCACTCAGTAGAAAGCCTGTTGACAAAGTGGATATAAAGGAATGTTGTGGGCTGACATACATTTTATGGTGACAAATTTGAAGATGAACAACATAAAAGAAATTACTGTCAGTTCTGAGCAATTGTGTGAAGTCTTCTGAGAGTTTGATTGTACAGTCTACTCATTGGAGGGTAAAGATCTTAAAGAAAACCTGGAGCTTTCTTTACAAATAGAATGTCACAGAGAGAGATGTAACACATGTTCTGTCTCCTTGCTCTGTCTTTACACATAACAACTGGTTTGTTAAGATTCCTATCACAGTATTAAAAGTAAAAAATCCATTTTAATATTATTTAACATTTGTCTAGCTATTCTGGGGCTAGCAACCCACAGGCATCTCATCCTCATGGCATGGTAATTCTGAGTAATGGTATTGGTCAAGTCTTGCAATTCCCTCTGCACTTCACTGTATGTTTGGGAAAGAGACGTTTGCATGAAAGGATCTTTTAGCATGCCACGAGATGTTACAGAGGCTGCCTGAAACTGGGGCAATCATCTTGGAATGGTGATGTCATCCCTTTTTAGGGTTTTTTCCCTAATATCTTCAGTATATTTCTTGGCTTACACAGAACTAATCACCGTGTTCTTCACTGACATCTGTTTTTTTCCTGTAAGCATTCCCAATTCGTAAATCTTACGCATGTTCAAGGGTTAGCAGAGGTCCTCCGGCAGAGACCCAAACCCCAGGAAGGAGTTTTTCTCCAGGCAGGAGTCCTTCTCCAGGCTTTTTTTTTTTTGATGTTGAGGGCCACTGACCTTCAACAGCTTTGCTCCTGGGATAATTTCAATCAAGTGTAGCAAGGCCTGGAAGCGCAGCCTGATACCCAAGAGCAAAGAACCGCTACTTCTCCATCCCTTTGGACTGGCTTCAGAGCAGTTTTCAGTGCACTCAGCCAGAAGAGTCACCAGTGAGTCAGAGCAGCCACCAAGATACTGATGTTCAGGGATGTGTGAAGGTAGAGTGACACTGCAGTGTTTCCTTTTGCTTCCCTACAACTGAAAGCTGGATTGCCTCCATCCACATACAGTCCCTTTCACTGGCAAACCTGTTATGTGTCACCAATACTATCGCTTTCCCTCGCAGCAAGTGTTCATGTGCAATTTTAGTTTGCTTATGCTTTGAGTTTTTGAGGTATTATTGCTCAGTTTCTGAACAGAATGGAAATCAGCTTCTTGATGACAACTTGTTTCACTTCCACAACTATGAAGTTTCATGGAGGTTGGCACAGTAGAGAGGGACACGGCATGAAGCTTTCTTCCCCAGCGAGCTTCTGCTTCTACTTGGGACAACTACTGCTCTTCCACTGTGGGGCCCATGCTTTGCACAGTAAAGGATTTGGCGGTGATGTGAGGACGCATCACTGCACCCTGCTGAAAGGGACCACATCTGCACGCTTGTGGTTGTGCTGATTTGTGATATTCCACCCATCTCCCCTAGCAACTCATATGCACTAAGGCCATAAACCTTCATTTACTACTGCTGACAGCTAAAGGAGAGATCCTGCTTTAAACAGTTACAGGAGCAGAATTGCATTTTAGAAATGAAAAATACGATTCCTATCTAAAATGATGTTTGAATAGAGTTAAGTGTAATACCTCTATTTGTGTTTTTCATGACAAGGCATACAAATATACCTCTGTTGACTGTTTTGGCAGTGCTAAAAGTATATGACTGAGAGATTACCGAGATACTCCTCTTGCAGGGTTCAGAGAGAGGTTATATCTGGCCTGCATGGAATCGATTCTTGATGAGC
This sequence comes from Trogon surrucura, assembly GCA_020746105.1. Lineage (NCBI taxonomy): Eukaryota > Metazoa > Chordata > Aves > Trogoniformes > Trogonidae > Trogon > Trogon surrucura. The sequence continues at coordinate 109,742,223 of CM036618.1, forward strand.
CAAGCACTCTTCTTCAGTCTCTCCTTTCTGTGGCTTTTTTCATGGATCTAGGCAACTTAAGTCCAGCTGGTAGAGGTTAGAACAGGAGTCAGAGAGTTAGTGTGGTTTGGGCAATTTACAGTCTCATTTAAGTAATTATAGAATCATAGAATTGTCAGGGTTGGAAGGGACCTTAAAGATCATCTAGTTCCAACACCCCTGCCATGGGCAGGGACATCCCCCACTAGATCAGGCTGCCCAGAGCCCCATCCAGCCTGGCCTTAAAAACTTCCAGGGATGGGGCTTCCACCACCTTTCTGGGCAACCTGTGCCAGTGTCTCACCACCCTCACGGTGAAGAACTTCTTCCTAATTGAAATTGGATTATGTGTACCTCAGTTTCCTTGACTATAAAACGATATTGATGGCAGCGATTATTGTTGTGGTGCTTTTGAGAACCAAGAATTGAAAAAAATCTACTCTGTATAGTGGCAGCATTGGTTGTGCTTGGAACTGGAGAACCTGAACAGGCAAAGGTAAAGCTTACTTTAATACTTGAAAGTGGATTTGAATCAAGCCTTCTAAGAACTAAAATGTAGAAAATTACATGTATTTCCTATCTAAATCAGCTCTTACATCTTACCCAAGAGGCACAGATGGAATTTAGAAGCGCTATTTTCATGTTCTTTCTCCAGTTGCCTTTTATTTCACATTCAGTTTCGTGTCTGGTGCTAAGAGCGGACCCCATTAAATCTGCTCCTGTTGTTTATAAATAAGCTTAGAGATCTTAACCATCTCATGATTTTGTCAGCATACACCACGTGTGGTGAGCAGCATTCATCTTCCAGTGAGCGAGCCAGCAGTCAGTCTGGCTGGTGTTTCCTATGGGCGAGCTTGCTGCCTGATAAGAGCTGGTCTTGAAGCCTGTTTGGACCCAGAGGCAGAGCTAGTAATAGAAGTTGGTCTTCTTTTTTAACCAAATGCTTACTGTTACAGAAATAGTAAACACTGCTTTTAGGAGAGGTCGGAAAGCTGGGGAGGGGTGTGTTTTGTTTTGTTGGGGTTTTTTAATCTCATGAAGATGCAGTGGTACCTGCAGTGGTACATGTGCCAATATAGGTTGGGGGCTGCCCTGCTGGAGAGCAGCGCAGGGGAAAGGGACCTGGGGGTTCTAGTGGACAGCAGGATGACCATGAGCCAGCAATGTGCCCTCGTGGCCAAGAAAGCCAATGGCATCCTGGGGTGTATTAGAAGGGGAGTAGCAAGTAGGTCAAGAGGGGTCCTCCTGCTCCTCTACTCTGCCCTGGTGAGGCCGCATCTGGAATATTGTGTCCAGTTCTGGGCCCCTCAGCTCAAGAAGGACAGGGAGCTGCTTGAGAGAGTCCAGCGTAGAGCCACAAAGATGGTGAAGGGAGTGGAGCATCTCCCTTATGAGGAAAGGCTGAAGGAGCTGGGTCTCTTTAGCTTGGAGAAGAGGAGGCTGAGGGGTGACCTCATTAATGTTTATAAATATGTCAAGGGGGAATGTCAGGAAGATGGAGCCAGGCTCTTTTCAGCGGCGTCCACTGACAGGACAAGGGGCAATGGCTGGAAGCTGGAACACAGGAGGTTCCATAAAAATATGAGGAAAAACTTTTTTACTGTGAGGGTGCCAGAGCACTGGCACAGGCTGCCCAGGGAGGTTGTGGAATCTCCTTCTTTGGAGATATTCAAAACCCGCCTGGACGCGTTCCTGTGCGCTCTACTGCAGGTGATCCTGCTCCAGCAGGGGGGTTGGACTAGATGATCTTTAAGGTCCCTTCCAACCTCTAACGATTCTGTGATTCTGTGATACCTGACAGAAAAGGGAATCAAATAACAAATGCAGTCTGATATGGAAACAAGGGCAAGAAGAAGCAACCACAAGACGTAAGGTTTGAGTTTTTTAACAAAATTACTGTATCTCATTGTATTGTTCAGTGTCAGGATGTTCATATTTAGGGATGAAAATCTTAAAAATCTGCTGTGTGAGATGAAATTAAAAAGTCCAGTGACTAAGTTTCATAGGTATTTAGGAATAAGTATTTTCCATCTCTTTTGGCCCTTTTCAATTTTGTAGATACTGTGAAATATATAGGTACCGCTGCATGCTGGAAAATCACACTTTGTCAAATTTGCTGCTGCTGTTTACTTGCTTACTGTTAATTTCTGAACATGCTGTTGAAGCTTCTTATTCAGAACTGCAGAAAAAAAATACATACGGTACCATGAGACAGTGTGTTGTTGGTAACACCAAAGTCGCGGGTTCAATCCCCGTTCGGTCCCCATGTGTTGCTTGATCTAGTAGAGAGGCGTCCCTGCCCATGACAGGGAGGTTGGATTAAATGATCTCTAAGGTCCCTTCCAGCCTGGGCCATTCGATGATTCTATAAGATCTAACAAAAGCAAAAAAGCAACTAGATTTTTGTGCAAGATGAATACAGAAAAAAAAAAATCATGTCATTTATTGCACTCGCAAATTATTTGCTGTCTCAGAAGCTATGAAGATTGATATTAGATCCTCGGTCAACTTCCCTAATTGAAAAATGAGCAAGTGTGAAACATAGCTAGCTTTCCTATTCCACATTCTTATTTCATTGCAGTTTTAAGGATGTTAGTTGTTGCTGTAAATCCAGGAAAGCTACATCACACCAACATTAGTGTTGGGAAGCCATTTAGTTAAAAGATAGGAAGAGTAACTGGACCTGGTCAGAAGCATTTCGAAGAGAACGCAGAGGGCCTGGCTAGTCTGGATGCTGTACAGCTCTGTAGAACGTTCATGCCACTGAAACGTGGCAGTGAACAACTGCTGGTTCCCTGGGTGTGCTGTGAAGCTTTTTTTTTGGTGTAAGGAATCATACTGGCGCTAGCCAAGGCTGAAGGAGGAGATGTTTTAAAATTTGTATACTAACTGTGGCATCCCTACTTTGAAGCAGTAGCAGAGAGGGAGAGCACGTTAGAACTGAGCTGGCTGAATTATTGACATGAGTGAGTTCCAGACCAGTAAATTTCCACTTGGGTTTCTTGCCCAGCATTTCATCTTTGTCTGAATTCACATATTTTCAAACTTCTTGCGTTTGTGACAATATTTAGTTATGTGTTGAAACTTTTTAAGTCAGTATTTCCAATGCAGAATTGTTTCGAAACTTTTGCTCTGTGAGAAATTTGGGCATTTTTATTTTATGATTAGATACATTTTGACATGTTGACGTTTTCTGTAAATGAAAATTCTGTTTCTACGTGGCTCTAATGAGCAAGATTTCTTGCCTTGGAAGCTCACTGTGGGAATGCTGCACCCTTAGCGTGCAGGGCAGGGGGTGCTCCCTCTGCAGGAAGTTATTTACTATCCTCTGTCGTGCTTTCATCAAATGTGTGACCCTGTTCATTTTATACTGTAAATTATTCAGACTGCACTGTGAAGACAGAGTAAATAATTTCCTTACAGATTTTTTCGTGGCTCTGTTATCATAACATCTTAATTCCTTACAAATGTTGATGAAAAGAACATCACAAAGCTCTTGTGATGAGTTTATTCCCATTTTATGTATAGGAAATGAAACAAGAAGATTAAAGCCAATTTATGTAACTCAAAAAATGGGCAAGCTTTGAGGCATATACGAACATGGGCTGCTTTTTCTGCCTGTATCAAGCAGTCTAATAAAAAGAAATCACCTCCTCCTACAAATATGGCTTCACTTGCATCCTTAGGCAATGGCAGCAACAGTAACGATGCTGTTAGAAAGATTAAAGTCAGAAATTATGAAGTGTTGACTAATTTTGGATGCCTGGTGTGAGAAACCTGGAGTCCAATCTTTTTCAAAGCATTTTCTGAGGACATTGTGTTTTCCAAGTATCTCTCTCACTGGTCTCATTTGCAGCTGCGACCGCTTGGCTTCTCTGCAGATCTTAATACAGGTGTCCTGGGGTGGGTGCCTGGAAAATGAGGGCAGTGTAACTCGCTGTGAAATTTTTGATTTATGTGATCTGCCTTGTATCATGTTGGAGTTCAGTGGCCATTAGCCAAGGATGGCTTCAATTCCCCTAAACATGAACTTGTCTTTCTCTTCTTTCACTTTCCTGCCTACTTCTGTAATGGTGAAAGCAAGAGTATTAATGGCTCGTATCAATAGAAAATTTGCTTTGTCCTGGAATATAGCTATCCTCATTCTCCAAGTGAGCCATAAGCCTTCAAATGTCTGCGCCGCTATAAGGCTGGAGGGTTGGAGATGAAGAGTGAGGAAATGATGTGCCCTTCAGAAATGGCAAGTCATAGAAAAATCAATAATCAGAAACTCCCCAGAATTCTCACAATCCTTTTATAGCTAGACAGCAGCTTTTCTTTGTTTCACACAGCCTTTAAATCCCCCAGGTACTCTCTTTTTAAATATCTCTGAGTCAAAGCCTTGAACTCAAACCAGTGATGAAATCGAGAAGTTAATGACAAGTACTGGTGACAGATAAGTGTTGTCAGGGAGGTCCACAATCCCTGATTTTAAGTGGCATTTGGTGGAGGAACAGTAGACTGCAGCACTAGCCAAATAGAAGGTAGTTTTTAAGAGGTGTAATTAAATAGTAGGAAAATTTCTCTTTTTGAGATGTGTGGTGGATTTTCATGAGTGGGTTATACGCGCGATTAAAAAATGGAACATTTTCACCTTGTGGGCATACAGGCTCTTTCCCAGAGAATCACTGGAGCCAATTCATCTGTCTCCAAACAGGTAGCCCAGAGAGCAGCTGCTTGTTGGTAAAACGTGCGTGAGGATGCACATTCATCCTGGGTCTGTGCAAATTTTTTTGCAGAGTACAAATGACAGGTTTTTTGAACAACAACTGAATACCGCCCTGTTAAGTTCTCTTGTTTTAATGAGTGCTGAATGGGAGAGCTTTACCTGACTCTGTTGGTCCCAAAAGCTTTTGGTAGCATTAAAAATTATGGCCTGAGAAGTTGAATGTTACACCTGAAGGTATAATTATGTCTAGATTGATTAATCCTGCATCGTAATAAGCAGCATAGCCAGTTTTCAAGATAAGGGATGTATTTCTGAATGCCTGTAAGAATTTCAGTCTTCCGCCCTACCTGGCCCAGCATGGTGACAGTAAGTTGAAGGTTCCCATTTTGCACTGACCAAACATCACAATCTTTCTGGCCACATTCCTCAGAGACAGATTCACCAGAACTTGCCAGCTCACTTCGATTTCTCTGCTGGTCAGGGAAGAGAGGAGGAAAGAAGATGCAACCCAAGTCAGAGCAAATCTGCCGAGGAGTGTGAAATACATCCCTTCTGGCCCCACAATCTGAGCAATAAGTTGGTTATCCTGTGTTAGGCTAAGCAACGTGATTTTCCCCTTTCCATCCTCCTATACAGAAACGTAGTCCAAAATCATGGGCGGTCAAGAGCCCAGGCTGTTGTGTGTGTCCAGGGTCTGGCGCTGGATTTAAATGCTGCCAAGGCTGGACTGTGTTGAGCAGTAGGACCTGTGTGATACAAAGTCAGCCCTTGGTCCCCAAGGAGCTGTTTGTTTCTCTTTTCAATTTAGAGCCTGAAATGCCATTTGTTTAATGTTGCTGCTTAAATAATGATTTATAAGACTCCAAGCCAGCCCTGGTACAGCTTAATGACTGCTATAATTTATGGATGCCACCAACTACATAAACACTGCTGTAAATATAAAGGATGTCTCCCACAAATTTTACTTTGATACTTATTTGATACCATTCATTTTCCTTTCCTTACACATCTTCTGTGTGTGAGTTGCAGCCACTTGACTCGGTGATCCAGGTCATTCTGGTTCACCTTGCCAGGAGTGATCTGGGATGGGCAATGAAAAGATCAAATGCCTATTTTTGTTACAAAATATTTTAATTAAAAACCAAATTTCCTTGAGCTTGGATGCTCAAACATCTGCATCAAGTGGCCCATTAAAAGGGTCATTTGTATTTGGGCTTTTTTTAGTTATCTATTTGTTTTGCTAGTTAATCATCCCCTTTATGCAATTCATTTTGCCTTTGTGCATGCAGTAAGCAAGCAAACAGGAGACAGGAATAAATCATGCACTGTCACAGAGCCCAGCCATTCTGGGGGCTGCAGCTTTGCTATTTGTGTTCTCTAACCTATACAAGGAGAATGTATATGTGTCTAATGCAAATCCGAGCTAATTCAAGCCCCATCTCCCCAGAGATGAATGGACACGCAAATCTGCTGCGTTAATTTGGAGGAAAAGCTCCTGGAATTGGCTTGATGTCTGGTTGCAACTAATATATTTTAAATACTGCAGTCAGTTGGCTTCAAGAGGTTCGTGCTCCTGGGCTGCAACAAAGACACCTGGGAAGACAGTAGGTTCTCTTCAATGTCTTGATGCCGTTGAAATTAGCGTTAATGCAGTCGTGTGCTTGGAAAAGAGTGCTTTCACAAAGCTGTATTGAATTGAGTATATGGAACAACTCTATTACCTACAATAACCCCTCCTCTGAATCTCTGCATATTGTATCCCAGCAGCTGCTGGGATAAAACATGGGTGTTGCTGAAAAGATTGCAGATAAACTGGGTGGGACATGAGAGCTGGTAATAAACGTGGACATTTCTTCAAAACCATTTGTGGGGTAATTCAGAGAAACAAAAATACTCCTGAATTTGAGTAGGACTTCACAATTTTAAGAGTGTCATGTTACTAACCCTATGGAAGTGCTCTAGGCCTTGTCTCTTAACTTTTTTTTCAGGTTGTACTTTCAGCAACATGGTTCCATGTAGATTCATCGCATACCTGTAGGTGAAGGAATCACTTACTGAGTTATCAGTTTCTTACCATTTTCTGGCATCCATTTGCACACTGAGCCTGCTGTGACTCCCTTGTGACATGCAGATAGCTTTGCTTCTGACATAGAAAGGCCCCTCAGCAACGTCTCTAAGAGGGCATCTTTGCAAGGGGCACAGCAAAGGCAAGGAGGATATCTTCTTGTTGCTTTAAGCCCTTACCAAGAAACCTGCAGAAATTGTCAGCAACCAGCTCCACATTACTTGGTCTGTTTTTTTCTGCCAAGCTCTCCTCTGTAGTCAGCCTTGACCCTGACTGAAATACAAGGGCACTGTGCAGCCTGTATGCAGCCAGCCAGAATTGCTCTAAGGCAGTCAAAAAAAAATCGAGCTGACAATAACACAGAGGACCCTTTTCAGGAGCTGGGGTCCTTTGTTAAAAAGATTTGGCATGTATTCCCCCCACTCCTGAATTGATTTGTGCCATAAAATGAGCTTGAAGAGAAATAGTGGTTGTTTTCCTACATGCTTCATTAATTTTTAGTTTTGGCAGGCAATATAAATAAAAGTATCAAGTGCACATCTAATTGAATCACCAGTGATTCCCAACTCCCTGTAGTACCAGAGAACATGATGTAGCTGCGCTGTTTAGCAGGCATGGATGAGTTAGGCAAACAATGGCTCACTGTGCCCGGAGGCTTTGGTTTAATGTTGAGCATTTGCCCATTTAATATGAGATGCAGCAGGAATTGTTGCAGTGAGGAGTTCAAAGCACACTGGAAGCACATCTCTACAGAGACTCAGGAAGGTTTTGGTGGATTGCGTCTACACCCAGGTTTTTGTGGAAGGGACTCTTGCACTTCTCAAGCTTGTCCTGCTTTATATATACTGACTAGTATGTTGCTGATCTAATTGCTGCCTCTCCCACGTAGCTGATCTAGAGCATGTGTCTCTCTTAGGATGAGTCCTCTTTTTCTTTTTTAAGTATGTCACTTGGCTACAGTCAAAGACCTCGGGATGACAGAATTGCTATAGAAAGGAAACTGATACCCATCAGGATGGATGATCTCTGCTTCTCAGCTGCCAAGGGAATCAAGTGCCTCCAGAAAAGGACAGTGCTGGGGGACAAGTACTCAAGATGATTTCTCAGCGGATGATACTGGCCTCTGATTGTAATGCTTGGTGACCTCATTTCATAAGAGCTGGCTCCTTTCCACAGTGGTAGCTGCCTTTTGCAGCTTAGCGTAGGTAAAACGAATTAGTGATTTTTGCATCTTGGTAGATGTAGTTTGCTGTGGGCTTCCCGCCATAAGGGGAGGGAGAGTGCAGGATACAACAGCAGAGGTGGGTATAGAAGAGAAGGAAAACTACAAGCAGAGTTCAGACTGTTTTCTCTCTGCAGAGAGAATAGCACAGTGTGATACCTCCTAGTAATAGGTAATAAATGTTGACAGGACGATATGATGAAAGCTCGTGTTCCTTCCAAACCACGTAGCCATGTTACTCCTGAGCTAGACAGAGACGATATCAGTCTTCAGGACTGTCAGCCTAGCAGTAAATTCACATACAATTAAAAATCTGTCATGCACATTGTGTTGTTCTTGAGAAGTAGCACAAAGTAGCTGCAGGTTTTCATGTCTCTTTTCAAAAGTCAAAGATGCCTTCCAAGTTAAAACACCAGAAAATGCCTGGGGAACTGAAGTTCCCTGTTAGGTGAACCATTGGATATTTGACAAGTTTAAACAGGTCAAACAAAACAATTACTTTTTCAAGTAATGATTGGATTGAGGTGGTTTCACAAGATGTTCTCCCCCTTCAGTGTTATCCCAGATACTATGACCTGCTGGTTGAGAGAAGGGCAATTCAGTAATCTGAGGTGGTTTTTGTTTTCTTTTGCTCTAGGATCTGCTTCTGGCTCAAAAATGGCTCTTGAGGGTTCGTTCAGCTGCTGGAATGGAACAGCCATCAGTCTGGGGCGGGTGTGTGACTTCATCCGGGACTGCGCCAAGGGAGAAGATGAGGGAGAGATCTGCAGTGAGTAAATCCAAACCTCCAGGCTACATCCTCCTTTTCCAAAAGCATTGACTGTTTAGCATTTTAATGCCTGAAACTTCAGCACTGATAGACTAATTCCATAGTACCGAAAGACCACTATCCTCCGTAACACATGCAGTTTCTCTGGGTAAGTGCCTGGAGCAGACCATTTGATATTTTCCTGTGCTTGCCTGCATTAGTTCTGCAGCAGGTTCTTAAGATGCTCTTAGTGCTTCATGTCTTCCAAAGTCCTGATCAAAAATGCAAAGGAAGTATAGCCTGAATAGCTAGATGCCTTGCAGAATTATGAAGTGTGTAGTTTGTTAGTTTTTAATCAAAATGTAGCACAGCATGTGGCAGAAAGGAGTGAAAGGAGAAAACTTCTAAAATGAAAAATGAGTAGAGCCAGTAGCTTGTCTTTGACCAGCTCCTGTATCTCTGTAATTCCTCTTGTTTTTTATCCTTTCTTCAGCAGTCAGTAGTCTAATAAAATACAGCAGAAGATAGATAGCAGCCTGAGTTTTCTGAAAGCTTGCTGTGCCTGAATACTTTGTGATTGTGCTGCATAGCCTAGATAATTCAGGACCTTCCTTTAACCATCCTGAAGGTGCCTTATCTCTTTTTCCATACCTCTACATATTCTATCTCCAGCATCTACCCCTATGCCAGCCTACAGATAGTTAGGAGTGTTGGATTGTCAGCCATATGGTTATCCACAGGGCAAGTATATAAAGAAAAATAATCGCCGGGAGTTCATCATTTACCAATTTAAAGTGTATGTGTCATAGCTGATCTAGCCTATGGACTTTTGTCGACAGGGCTGCATTGGCTGGTATGCAAAAAATGTATTCCCGGACCCAAATACCAGTCCCGGCAAAAGCCTTTGAAATAAAGAGGCAATTATTCTCAGTCTAGTTTTCACATGTGACAGGGAGAGTCTGGGTAAGGTAATTCAAACAAGCTGTGTTGATATAGATGATGTCTAGACTAACAGACATTTGCTGTGTCTAGCGTAAGCTTAACATAAGAGTGACATGCAACTTCGGGCAACTTTCAGTTCTTTACTGCTAACAAAATGTAACAGATTGTTTTGGTGTGGAGGACAGAGGCTTGACTTGGGATCATCCAGTAAGCTAGTTAAAAGCTTAGAATTATAGGCTTCTCCATAGTGTTAGACATTGTTACAATTTAAAGTTATATTCATTAACAACACAGTGAACATTAAATCCGCTTTCATAGGAACTGTGTCCTCTCTGCAAAATTGCAGCTCCTTAGAACCAATAATGCTTCATATCAGTAGTATTGAAATCTTCTTTTTGCATAAGAGCTTTAAAACAGAACTCTAAAACTTTATGATGCTGTTTCTATTGTGTTCTATGTTTTAATTAAAAAAAAACAAAAACCCTAGTGACTTATGATAAGCAGTAGGTTGAATGCATTCTTCATTTATTTGGAAGTAGGGAGATGGTTTATTTAGCATCAACTGTATGTCCAGACACAGCGTTATGTCTGTCTGCTGTAAATAGTTCTGTCTTGTGAGGGTAATCCTGTCTATACCGGTGGCAACAGCAGGAGCTGTACCGATCATGGATGCAAACTAAATACCGTGGGGCAGAGGAACATGCTTGCCTTTATTTCCATGACTTGGGCACGCCTGTGGCTGGTGTGTCCTCCGTATTCACACGTCCAGAAGCTGGCCCTGGTTTTGCCCCCAGCTGCCACCCCGTACTGCATGGTGAGCCAGTTGGTAACGTGACCAATCCCTCTCTCACATACGCTACCCACAGGCATTGGGTTGGTTGCTTTTTGTTCCCCCTCCATGCAGCATTCTTCTGCAGCTATTTGCATAAAGCAGTATAGCACTTGGTCGTGTCAGCAAAGAATGTTCTGAGAATGTAAATGAGAAAATGTGAAAAGCATAACGTATTTAACTGTCTGCTCAGCAGTGCCACTCCCTCGCTTGAGGAGAAGACCGCACGGCTTGTTTTCCACCACAGGCAGTGGGAATGAGAATTCTTCATCCCAGTCAAAAGGCCTGAAAAGCATCGTCTTCCACCCAAGCAACAAAAAAGACCAGCTTGCCTTAACAAGAGCAAAAGTTGTGGATATGTCTGCTTATCCACTTACAATCCTGCTCAGTTCTATTTCAGATTTCTCTGCTTTTGACTCTTTAGTGTGTTGAATACTGTTGGCATGGGACTTCTTACACAAAACAGTGGAACTACGGGATGTTTTAGATGTCGGTTACATCTGCCGGGCAGCCCAACACAATACATATGTCATCTTTCAGCATTTCAGTTGTCATTTTCCTCCTGAGCAACACAAATGTTTTAATCAGCTCTTTGCAAGTGTGGCAAAAAAAAAGTGATATGGATATATAAAGCAGAGAAAGGGGTTTCCCAAATGCTTCTGCCTACACAAAAGACCCGTCAGAAGAAAATATAGCCATGCTCAAAACTGAGGCGAGAGTTTTTAAAATTGCCATTAACCAAAGGCTTCTATCTTTGAGCTTCTATCTTTGAGGGGATATTGTGTCTTGTGGGGTTTTTTTTTTCCCCTTTCACAGTCTTTTAGCTGTGCGCGTAACGAATTTTCTTTTTTCTTATTTTTTTTTTTCTTCCTGTTCATTTGAGTTTTGTTCCTTTCTTAGCTGAGAAACATCTCCCTAATGCCAGCTGTTTGTTAATATCTCTTATTAAGGGCCAATGAAATGTCACAATGCCTGTTCTGCACGCAACCAGTTAGTCTGTGTAGAAAGTATAAAATCAGAGAGGGATGAGCCCTAGAGAAAAGCATGTTGCTGTTTGAGTCATAATCAAATATTCTTGCAGGAGCAAAAGACAGCTTCAAAGAGATGGATGTGGAATTAGATGCGGAATTGTGTTGACTTGGGATCAGATGCACAGATTAACAGACCGATGGAAGTGCCACACTGAAAATCACTTTGCAGAACCAAGCTTTGCAGACACACACATACTGTTGCAGACGCACTTCAGATAGTGGTGGTCCTGTGTCTTTGCTAGTAAATTCATACTTTTATGGATTATAAATTACTGCAGAAAAATAACATGCTGATTCTTATTGTAGTAACCATATTTGTAATATACCTGGTGTGGTACAAGTCAGAGATGAAAAATCAGATTATTTACTAATGCAGATTGGCAGAGTACTGCTTTACAGAAAAGAAGAATTTGTGTTTTGTACTTCTTTCTTTAATTCACAATATATTGGCTTTTGTTTCAGTAATCTTTTGTTGCAGCAAGTCTGGGCAGAAATAAAAATTTGACTGAAAAAGAAACAAGGTGCATATACTTTTGGCTAGTCCAAAATTATTTTACTTGCTGTCTCAAATTCACCAAATAGTTCGTCCTGGGAAGATATTGGTTAATCAGTCAAAGAGTACTAGGGAAATAATGGATATATTAAAAAGAAAAGTGGAGGTACTGATGCTATATTTATTACCTAGAGACCCAGAACTTAGAGGATTCATTCAGGATATGACAAACTCAGGACTGATTCTTTCTTCTGCCTAAGTGGGTTTGAACCCTTAGTTCCTATTTCCATGCAGAGTTTCCAAGGTTGTGGTCTGGAGTTCCAGTCTAGTTCAGAAGAAAATGGTTACTCAAATCTCTCCTGGGGTTGCTCTTCCACTTTTCATAAATTTTACCTGCAATATGGATTGAAAGTAATGTCCTCCATCTTTCAAATAAATCTCATAACCACTGGGTTATAGGGTAATTTTTACTGTTTGCCTCATTGGATATTTAAGGATGTTAAGTCCATTACCAGGTGAGATAAGGAAGACTGGTATCTGATTCATGAAAGGAGTGACTTGGGCCGTGCTGCATGGTTGGAGGAGCGTACGCACATATCTGTCAAAAGACCAGGTGGCAGCTGGAATAGGAACCTATAAAGTTTGAATTTGTGATAACATGAACAAGTGACCAAAAAAGCATAGATAATTAATCCTACAGGGGCCAGTTTACTTTCCAGGCAAAAAATGCATGAAGAAACCAGTGGATTAATTTATATCCTAGTGATAGATACAACCCAGCAGAGTCTCCCTGCAAGCAAAATGATGAAGTAGCAACCTGTTGCCATGCTGTGTTCTCTTAAGGTTCTTGTCTCGCATACACTAATCCTTTTGCTTCTTTCTTGATCAAAAGCTGTACTTCTAGCAACAAATTCTAACCTCTGGCAGTTCTGAACTCAGCAAAGCCTTCTGGCATTAACGGATAACTCTTTGTTGACTGTTGAAAAGTATTTTCACTTTTTATGCTTTATTTCTAGTAGAATTTGGCTGACCAACTTTGCTAGCATAGAGGCAACTATTGAAACACGGACGTGTTTAAAATTCATGTGCTTCGTTAAATTGAGTAGCTGATTTATTTTTCTTCTGAGAATTCCTCCTGAATTTGATGAAGGTCCATACATACCAAAATAGTCTTTTCATGCTTGTGTCCTTTATGATATGGGTCTGGAATTTCAGCCAAAGTTTTAACTGTAGTATCTGGTTGATTTGCACCTAGTTTTGAATCCACCACTTGCTCCGTCTGCTTCATAAATTATTTCAGTTACTAATTTTTCTTGCTGTTGAAGGATGGCAAACCTGAGTTAAACAAAAAAAATCCGACCCACAACCTTGAACTTGTTTAGATTTTGCTTGAAAGGTAATTCATTCTGAAGGCTTGAAAATATTTGCTTAGGAGCAAGTTTAACACCCTACAGCTTTTCTCTACTTCATCACTCAAATACAAGTGGAGACTTACATTCTCACAGTGCTCCAATTTCACTGAATTACTCTATTCTCCATCCCATATCCACAAGCTGCATCTTAATCTTGCCAAGGCCCAACTAAATCTTTTGAGGTTTCTGTCACTAACAATAATATCCAACATGGCAGGTTTCCATAGGCATAGCTCCTGCCTCCTCATTTACTTGATTTTCCAATAAAGTCAGATGAGTGTTCCCTCATTAGTGCAGTGTCTGTGCTAATGTGATTTTGAATTATAAACATTCAGAAAATTGAGAAGTACATATCAACAGAGAAGAGCTAGCCAGAGAGGTCTTTGTGGAGTAGCAATACTTGGAATCGTAGGTCCTGTATTAAAAGCAAGAAAGAGCGGCAAGGAAAATACATCCAGTGCACGGGACATCTGAAAATTCATAAAATATTAATTTGTGGAGGAGGAATGAAATTTTCTGGGAAAGTAATAGCTTCTTATTTATGCCCCTGTTCATCGACCGTGAGCTTTTTCTGGCCTCCAGGCAGGAATTGCTACTTAGATGACTCCTCCTGCTGCTCTGACTTGTTTACATCATCCTAGATAGCGTATGGCCGTGAAATGAATTCAGCTGGACACTGAGCCAAACTGTTTCAGTAGGAATTCAGGACACATTATAATTTGTCATTTTCTTTGGATCCCAGCCTCGGGCTGCACAGTGAAATGTAATCAAGTTCTGTAGAGGGATAAAACACAAGGAAGCAACTCTCTGCTTAAGAGCTTCACATTCAAAGACCAGACTGAATAAATTTGGAGATTTTTAAAAGGAAAATCTTGAAAAGCCTTAACTCCAGGTTTTGATCTTTTCATAACAGATTTGGGTGTTTGAGAAAAATAACAGTAAAGCATGGCTCTCACCTACCTCTGTGTCAGGTTCCAGGTTCAGATTTGGCCCTGCTAAAAAAGACAGAGATATAAGATTTATTTCAGTTTCCTCTCTGCAGTGAGTTGTGATTCAGCCTCCTAGAAAATCCGATATTTCTGGTCTAGGTGCTGCAGTTGTGGTGTTCCGCCAGCTGTTTTCTCAGGATAGACCAAGGAGTGGATGCCTGTGTCACTGACATCGAATTGTCTTTTGAGATGTGTGAGTCAATGCTGAGGCCCTGGGAGCACGTATTTAATTGTCCTGCAATCTCACCCAGGGGGTTCTGCAGTTCTTTAAACATTTTGAATGATCTGGAGTTTGAATACTGGTATCTCAGTGTCTGGCAGCCACTTTACAGGTAGAGAATTTCAGGGGGAAAGATTTTTAATAATCACAACAAAATCTGAGTTCAGGAATCTCCTCTTCTCATAGAGGAGCTAACAAAATTGCCAGTACCACCTGGCTGGCAGATACTTTTGCTTTTATGGGTTTGTACTCTAGCCTACATTTTGTAAGTGAAGTGTTTACTCTGATTTAAGAAAGCAGTTGAAAGGAAAAAAACCCCACATTTTCCTAGATATGGGATTTTATAATGTGTTCGCACATAAAATTTCGTTTTTATCTTGCAATTTTCAACAGATTTCTTGCACTATGTTCCTTTCTTTCAAAAAAAAAAAAAGCTGCAGCAAAAATAACAAAGATAGTTTTAGGGGAAGTTTAGGGGAACAGGGAAGGAGAAAAATATAGGCTGAACTGGTTTTTACATATCTGAGATCACAATGGTGTAAAAACTGTAAGAAGCCAGGAATATCATCCTTTTACGTCTATATCTGTTCATCACAGCAGTTTTTCTAGTTTGTTGGAAGAAGGACTGTCCCCACTGATGTGTGTTCAGGGGCAGCCCCAAGGACTGGTTAGTCTATATAGCAGGTAAAATGATTGATCACTGTTCTTTACTTGTCTTCTGGCATCTTTAATTCCTAACGTAACTATTAAAAGGGCACCTTTTCCACCTGCACTAGCTTTGTGCTCTACTTTTTTCCCCATAAAGCCCAGTTTGTGCCTTTTTATTACTGGGAAGCCTTCTGGTACCTGACAGAGTTGGCAGCTGCACCCTGGGTGCAGAATCTGTATTAAGGATCGTCAGTGATTCACTGAAAGTGAAAACCATGTTATAGTGGTGATTTACATGGCATTTTACAAGGTCCATTTTCTGCTGAGGTTACTTAATAAGTACAGAATCTCCCCTCATGTTGAAGAAGAGAAATGCAAAGGCAGTTAGCGAGGAGGCAGTGAGGATTTATTGAGGATGATGGGAAAAAGCATTTCACGAATTTTGAAGGAAATGGGTGATTCACGGCCAAGTAGATGATGTTCAAGTATGGCAATATAAGTGTATGGCTCAGGGCAAAAGGAGCAGTACTTTGCACCCTTTGTAAGAACGTGCAGTGTAGGCAGAGAAGGAGATGGGAAGGCATGAAGTTAGCTCCTGCTTTCAATGAGATAACTATTACTTTAAGACTGGTTAGTTTAAAAGCAAAAAGCTAGTGTATCTTCATTGTTTGGAGCTGGAAACTTGCCTGAAATCCTAAGCCAGTGACAGAATGAGTGGGCTTCAAAGCCTGAAAGTATGGCTTAAAATAAACTATCCTCTTTTCATCCATTCATCTCACCAAACAGATTCACAGGTGCAAAAACAGAGGCACAAAAGAAGTCAGTGCTTTGTCTGAGACCACATCAGTGCTCACAGAGAGAACAGGTTGTGTGGCTGAGCTGGACTGACTAGAGCCCTAGACTGTAAGGGAGGGAATTCATGTTAGGAACCTATCCCTCCAGGATTTCCTTCTGTGGGGCTGCAGAAGCAGTGGTTAGGAGAGCTGTCTCCAAAATGAAAAATCTGAATGTGTTTATACCTATGGAACTGTAGAAGTGAGCTATTTAGGAGACCCCATAGCATACACTGAAAGGTGTCCTCTCACTCAGGGTTGTCCAAGTGCGGGAGGAGGCACTGAGTCACAGTCTGGGGGTTGTTTCACTTGGCACCCACTCCTCCCCATAGTCAGGCACGTGCATGACTCCACATAGAAGGATGAGTAGCTGCAGGGGTGCCTGCATGCCCTGGGAAAACTGAGTCAGAATAGTCATTGCAGCTTCTCTGTGTTCTCAGGAGTCTCCTCCTCAGCTCACCTGCGTTCTTCTGTATGTGTGTGTGTCTGTTTCTCTCTTGCAGGAAAGCTTCCCACTGGCTTTTACTGTTCGTTTGAAGAAGGGGACTGTGGCTGGATGCAGGGCTCCTCTGTGTCCCGTCCTTCTCCTTGGCAGATTGGAAGCCCGGAGCACAACCGTTTTCCTTTGATAGAAGGTGTGTGAGAGTAAATAGTAAGTGCAGAGAATGAAAAGCAGAGAGCAAAACATCGACGCAAATGGTGGGGAGAGGGAGTAAAACACAAGACACATTTTCCTGTGTACTTACGTATTCAGCCTCCAGCGCAACAAATAACATTTTTCTGCTCTAAGTGCTTTCAGCAAAAGACAGTCCTGCTCATTTCTTGTCTTGAGGGTACAGACTGATACCTCAGGTCTTCACAACCAACACCAGATACAAATATTGACCCTACCTAAATAACTTCATACCAAGTATTCATCTGCATGACCCGCCTCCATACTGATCTGTTTTTTTTCTTTCTGATTTTCTTATTTGCTTTTTTCTATTTATCTGTACTGCTTCTGTCTCTCTCTGCTCACATCTTAAATTTCCTTCTCCTTACTCTATTGTCCCTTAAGTTCTACTTCAGTATATAATTCCTGTATACTTGGTTCCTCTACCCAAATCCCAATAGTTCCTTTCTAATACTTCTCATACAAGCCATTAAAAGTTTATACATTGGATGCTGAACTACTGCTGGTTGAGTTTTGGCAAACAGGCCACCTGCCAGTATAAGCTTTTTCCTAATGCAATAATGTAAATCATCGGAGGCATTTATTGCTGAGGCACAGAGCATCAAAAGGGATACAATATTAACAGCAGAGTTAATGGTGTATAATCAGGAACTTGCTTTAGAAAGCTAGATCCAGAGTTAAACATCAAGAGTAAGATTCTCCTACTGTTGTGTGAACTGCTATAGGCTATGGTACAACTGTTTTGATTTAAGCCATTTGATGGTTTAGCCTACAGTATTAGAGACAGCAAAGTGATGGAAGCACAGGTAAGCACAGAGGCAAAGACCCCGAAGGAGGGTACTGTGGGAACCTGATTTATGATTTGTCTATGCTGTGGAGGCGATTTCAATGAAAGCCCAAATAACTGGGCTCTGAGTAGTGGTACCCTCCTGAGCTGGAGGGCAGAGCTGAAATAGTGCAGCTACAAGGCTTGTCATGCAGGGCTGCCAAGGAGAAACCCCAGTGTAACCACTGCCCTTGTTCCTCTTGCTATAACAAATGATTAAAGGGACAAAGAGGTCTCCAGCCACATCAGTGTTACTCTGGTGGTATTTTGCTATGGCTGTATTTTGTTTTGGTTTTGGCCAAGATAAGCATTCTCTTCCAAGTTACTTTTCATTCATTAGAGACACGTTTTGTTATTCAGACTTGCAAGGAAGCTGAATCTAAAGTCACAGAGCAACAGAAGATAGCTGTAGGGGGCAGGTAGACAGAATCCTTAAAAGTGTTTCCTGAGTATGTTTGTTGTAGGTGAAGCTGCATCCCTAATAAATTTAAACAGCCTTGTACTCTCTAGAATTTTGCTGTAGTTGGAGCCAACTAACAAAGGTCCTGGGGAGGTTTCACAAACCCTGAAACCAGAAGGTTAAGTGCTGCTGTCTGACCTTCTTCCTGCTTTTTCATCCAGGTCGTGTACTTCTCCTCAACACCAGCAAAGCACCAGCAGTAGCAAACACTGTCATGACCAGCACTGCATTTCCAGCTCCTTTGAGGAACTCCCCCTGTGAGGCAAGTAGTAATGTCTTCTTTTCTTTTTACACAGCTTTTTTGTGTTTCTGACTCTGATTTTCAAATACAGGCTCTGGGACAGTAGCAGAGCAACTGCTTTCTCTGATGGCTTATCAATAAAATATACTTATCTAATGCCCCTGTGTGCTAGGGAAAGATATGGTTATCTCCTTGAAATGCTACAAAATGTGCTCTGAAAATCTTAGCATTGCACAATGTATTACAATCTTCATAATTAGGTGTATATGCTGTAAGGGTAAGGCAGCCAGCATTACATAAACACAAAGAGGAAGAAGCTTACTGCATGAACAAACATTGTATTTGCAAGATCCAAGAAAGAATGGGCTTTAGGACTGCCCCTGAGCTGCTCTGAAAATACGGTATGTGCTTTCTCTAGCACAGCTGGGGTTTGAGCTGTCAGATCTTTATCATAACACACTTCAAACCTACCAGTCCTAGCGTAGGCCTTGTTCACAGAAGCGCTGAAGTTACCAGCAACAGAGATAAATTAATGTAAAATGGAAACAAGTTCATATTCAAGCAGAAAAGCTATTGACAATCATAAGACATCAACTTAAAGCACGTATGTCAAGGCTTGCCAGGCAACTGTGCGCATGGTTGTAATTTTTGAGTTGATTGTGCTTAACCCCTAAACCGCAGCTTACAGAAAGATGACCTGCCTGCATCTTTTTACACTATTCTATAGCTTCACAGGTCTTATTATCACGAATTGGATTTATTTGTGAGTTATGGCTTTCAAACATGGCTAGTGACTTAGAGCATTTCACATCTTGAATGGTCACTGGAAGTGTCACATAAGCTCTTGGATCCTGGAGCAGAGGGATTTGGGAAAATTGATCCTAACAAAGCACAGTTTCTTCTTTGTTGTTTGAGTACTGAACAGATGAAGGAATCAGATTCTGCCTGTCCCAGTGATCTTAAAATGCAGAAAGGACAAGAAGAGATGCATTAGAAAGTCCTCTGGAATGAAAATACCTAGGAGATGGTGTTTCTTTGCCTAAAGTTTGGTTTGGTTCAATTCTGTTGGATGCATCTCTCAGTTCATATAGCAAAGCGCATCTGGTTTTCCTCTCTTGATGTATTCATGTCCTGCTTTAGGAAATATATTCTACCTTGGTTTTCCTTCTTTCTGTGACAAAGGCCTATGCAGGTTCTGAATATTTTAAGACCTTGTTCTGCCACGGACCAGCAAGAGCGAGTGTTTTTCATAATCCACCTGACACAGGAATCAGAGTGACTGATTTCCCAATATGTGTATATTTTTTTTCTTGTGTATACAACAGTGCAAATAATTAAACTTGCTGTCGGGGGAGAAGCTTCCATGTATTTCATCTGCTTACATACCATCCCACCTTCGTCACTCCCCTTGGCACTTAAAAGGCATCCGGATGCATCCAGCATTGCAGCTGTCGGTAATAAAGAGTGAAGGAGTTTGGCAAGGGGTTTGTCTCTTGCCTTTTCATATAGTGTAAAAGCTTCTCTTCTCAATGAGCCCCTGGTGGCTTCAAAATCTATTTTACTGGAACAATCTGTCTGTGAGCAGAATAATTTAATTGCACTTTTCAGTACAACACAAGAGGAGAAAGGAGATATTCTCCCCCTACGCACTTATTCCTCCAATAGGTGACAACAAACTTCCTTACAGTGAAATTATAGTCATCAAAGAGGTTGCAAAAATACCATAATGCTGCCCTGTATTTATTCACCCTCAATCACTTCCTGATTGAACTGGCTCAAGTTCAGGCACTAGAACATGAGTTTTGTTCTACCTGTCACTGCTGGCAGTTCCACCTAGTGCGTCACAACCAGCATAGATTCTCTGGCAGCTGAAATCCAACTCACAAAACTCACTCATGATTCTTGTGGCAAAGGGATCTCAGCAAGTGTGCATGAATTAGACCCATTTATTCTTCCACAGCCAGAGCAAGCCATAAACCTGCCCTCCCTCTTGTATTTGATCCAGCTCACATGATCCTTCAGATATCTGCTTGCTCTAATTGCATGTTCACTTACACAGCAGCTTGTTCTGACAGCTGGTTCCAGCACCCCAGATTCAGCTCAGATTCACATCCTGCACCAATATATATTAATAATTGAGGCTGTCCTTAAGCCTGTCGTTTAACGTCCTTCCTCCTCCTTCTATGCCACATCTACCCCAATATCAACATGCCCAGATCAGACAAACTCATGGGGGTAAGCCTGAGTGTGCTGCCCTGCCTGCTCAGCTTGCACACCTCTCCTGCATGAGTGGAGCTCACCCCTGCTGGCTGCAGGACTTGTATCAAAGGCCACATGCTGCAAGCGCTGAGAGCAACAGGGAGGCCAGCAGGCATCCCCAGTTTGCTGATCTTGACTCCCCTCTGCTCTCTCCCTGCTATGTGGAAGCTCTGGGGTACTACTAGACCTGCTGGTTACTGAAGCTACTATTTTTTCCCCTTATTCCTTAATTTGCTTGTATTTTATCCAGTCGTGTTAGACAATTACACCCGCCACAGCAAATGCCGACACCCTGCTTTTTTAGCCTGAGGTGTTCATACGAATTAATTACTTCAGGCTCAGCGTGAGGAGCGTTAGCTGCTGCACTGCTGTTTGCCAGACTCGAAGATTCTGGATTTTGGCCAGAATGTCCATGGAACCAGGACTCAATGCCATTAAAGAAACAGTCTAGCAGTCCGCAGCGGATGCCGACCACAAGGGGTTTGCTATTGCTTCAGGCTTGTTTTTTCTCCCTCAGCTTGGCTGTTTAATCTGCCCCTGTGATGGTCTGGCAACAGAGACGACTGAACAACCTGATAAAATGACTGCTAACACCCTGCATACTTGTCAGGTGGCATGGTCCACATACACCTTCTCTGCTGAGGTTCTGGGCAGCTGTTTGCAGCAGTGCTGACGCCAGCACTCGGAGACTCCAGAGCCTGAATGATCTTTGGCTGCCAAGGGCAGGACAAGCGTGACCCTTCATCTTTGTGCTTTCTCCAGCTTGGGGTCGGTCACCAGGAATGTGCTGGGCTGACTGCAGGCCCTGCTCCTCTAGCATCTCCCGTGGCCAGTGGGATGCTCCTTGTTAACTCAACGGTAAAAATCAGCCTGACCTACTCTGTGCTGCCCCATATGCATCAAAAGATGAGAACAGGGTAAAGATGCATGGAAGAGGTGCCTTAATAAATGCAGCCTGTGCTTTCCCACCCATGTTTGGGATTGGCCCTGATGTGCCTTGCGCTTTGTGTACAGCTCTGTATTGCACTTTGCTCCTGTTTGTTTTGAGGAGCTTTATACTTTCATTTTCTTTATTCTTCAGGGTTTTTGGCAGGTCAGAGTGGTTAGTTTGTGATGCTGTCCTTTGTTCTTGGTTCAATTAGTTTTTCTCTTTTTTGTTATTGTTGTTTTATTAAATCTTGGCTAGAGTGCCCTGCCTTCAAAGAACCTCTCTTGTTTGCAGTCCAGACAGTTTTTGTTATCTTTTTGATAGTGCACATTTGGTAGAGCCCTTTGCCTATTGACCCCATTAATTGTGTGTTTAAAACCCAATTTATGTGGAAGAGGGGAAACAGTGGCACTTCTGTGAAATCTTGGGGGAATGCGAGAGGTATTGTGCATAATCCATGAAGAGATGCTCCATTACCCTAAAGTAGCCAGAAAGGGAAGATGAAACAAAAAGCTCAGGAAATACTTCAGGAGCTGTAACAAAGTCACAGTAATCAAGAGTGAGATTCTTTTAGCCCACATCTAGAAGTTCACTGGAAACAAAGCACATGTAATTGAGCACAGGAATGCACATAAAGTGCAAAGAACTAGTCCAAACAATGGCCTGATTTAAAGGCAGAATTCATAGAGCTTGAGCAATAAAGCACAACATAACTCACCCCTTTTCTTCACACTGTGATTCCCCTCCTCGTCTGAGTGGGAATCAGTTGGCCTGAACAAGGCTGACAGGACAAAGAGGATCGTGGGGTGGTTAGACATCTCCTCGTTTTGAAGCAAAAATCCATATGGATGTGATTAGTAGTTGTACTGCTGTCTGGGAATCTGGGAAACCACACTGCAACTGAAGTCCAAGGGAAGCGCTGTTCTATGATTCTCAGACCCCACCCATGGCAAAACTAAATTGCTTTGCCACAGTTGGGAGCCACTGGGTGTGCGCAGTTTCCAGACCTATTTCTCAGTACTTTACAAAGATGTCAGAGAGCTGACACAAGAGTGTTGCAGGTGTCCAGGGAGTGCTCACCTTCATGTGAAAGCTGGAGACTCAATTCTGCCCCACTCCAGGCATCTGGACGAGGAGGTAGTCCCATCTCCCTCAGTCCCAGCACTGTTGCTGTGCAAGTGCAGAGTCACGTACGTTGACTTGCTTTTCATTCCATTTTTCGGAGATGCTCCCTGCCGTCTGCATCCTTAGACTTTGAAGGATGCTGTGCCTGTAGGTCCTAAGAGTCATACCTATGTCTTCCCAGAGTGTTTGAGCTTCTGTCTTCAAAAGATTTAAGACCAGGTCCAGGACTACTGCATTCTGTGAGGGCTTAGTGCAGTGTGTACCTGCCTGGGCAACAGTAGTTATATCTATCCTGCGAGATTCTTTTTTTATGGTGGATTATGGATATTACTTCTGTTTGAAAGTCACTGCAGAAACATGAAGAGTCTGGAAACTGATTGTTAGAAAGGCTGTGCTTTGTTCCGCACAAGGGCATCTCTGATAGATCTTAGTGCAGCATCTGAGAAATAAAAGCCAAGCAAGCTGTTTCGGTGTAGGCTATAATAGAAAAGGACAGTAACAACAGAGGCAGTGTTGCCTGGATGGTAATGAACTTGAAATTAGCCTAAAGTGTTACCACATACATTTACACAAAAGAAGGTGACTCTTTGCAAGAGGGACTGCATTATAGTTGGAAACTAGATAATTTTATTTTTCTGTTAGATCCTGGATCAAACATTTTAAAGTGTATAGTCATGCTGAGAAACAACGAAAATAGATTCCTATGATGGTGAAAGAGCTTTGTGCTTTTGGTCGTGTGGAAAATAATGAAAACCTTTTTGTGATGCCATTTTGACACTTCAAGATATTTCTTGAAAGCCACCGTTGTGTTATGTAAGTAAGTACTAAACTGAGACAGACTTCTTTTAAGCCTGAAATTACTTTTTGAATGTAAATGTACTCTCTAGAAAATAAATATAATACATTGGTGTGAAAGAGTGTAGTTGAAATTTGCTGTCTCGTTCAGGTTTATAGATAGATATTTTCATCTTCTATGGTTAGTAATTCGGTTCTCTTTTCTATGCAAAAGTGTTGTATTTTTTTAAAAAGCATGTAAATCAATAATATAAATCATTCCTTGAGTGCATTCCTAGCCCCATGCTGACACCTGCAGAGTGTGTCTCTCTGTATTTCTTGAGCTTTAAATAAATTACAAGGGTACATGGTAATAACATTGGCTCACAACATTTATGAGCATGGAAAATGCAACATAGATATGCCTCCAGCACAACCTTTCATGTGCTTTATTTTGCAGAATGTTGTTGGCATATTTTTTTATTATTATTTTAAGGTGTGTTTTTTAAAAATCATATAGCTTATTCACCGTTATCTCTTCTTTATCTTTTGTTGCTTCCTTTGGCACCTGGCTTCTGTGCCATTGGATTCCAGGATCTAGAATATCTGAAATTTCTTGAAGGACTGGTCCCTCCAGAGTACTCTGGCAGCAAAATTGTGAACTCTTTCTTTCTCTTTTGTTGTCATCTTTGTGTTTGCATGTTTCCTGAAATGAAGGTGCTTTTATTAGGTTCTTGGTTTTATAAAAGTAAACATAAGTAAGAAATAATGTAAAAGAAATAGCATGAGAATCTGTTCATATAAAATACAATCTTCTCTTGCCCACCTAGGTATTTTAAAGCTACATGATGAAATCAGTTAATTATCATTTTATCATTTACATAAGGTTTTTTCTTGCACATCTGAGTCCTAAGCAAAAGCGGAAGTGTCAGCAGACTACAAGAGAGACTGATTGTGCACAGTTGTTGATCTGGACAAAAAGCAGGAAAAAGACCTTTTGGTCATCATTCCTGAGAGTCCAAGTCCGAACAGGTGTCTTCGCTTGTACTGTTGTGTGCAACCATTTCTCATTTCTAATAAGAAAAGCAATATTGCCAATGTGATAAGCTTCATGCCTCAGACGTAGTTCATATTCATGTACAAAACTTACTGAGACTTGGCAATGATGTCTGCAGCTGTTGTCTAATTCTGTGTAAACCGTATTCCAATTTGCAGCTTCAATTTCTATTCAGTGATGAGGTGCTTTTCCAGCTTCTTTAATGCCTGACTTATGTTTACTGGGTCAGTGCATTCACATCTGAAAACAACTTCTGCTGTTTCTCATCCAATGAAGAAGACACAAGACAAAAGTTACGCTGTTCAGGAAAATAAATGTCTGCATTTCAAGAATCTGCAGTTCCTGGTCAGGAAAATTTTGAGCAATTCCTTTGAGCAAGTGTTATAGGTGGGGAACAAAGATCGGGGACATGAGAGCTAAGTAATGTGCTGTCTCACAGAATGTCAGCCTGTGTTGCAGAGCTGGAGATACAAGAGAGCCACCAGTGAGATCCCACTACATGACTTCCTTGGGAGCAGGATACCTGTTGGGTCTTCTCCGTCTTCTTAAAAATATCTTACCCCAAGCCCTGTTTGAAATATGTTCCTCTTTCCCTTTTTCTTTGGTTACCTGTGCTGAAGACTGACAAACTAGCTTTTCCTGCCAGGTAGGACCGTAATGCTAATAGTCAGGGGCATTGCCACTCAGAAAGGGAGGAAAAAGAAACAGCAACTCTCCAGTATATTTTATTTATGCTGCTGTATGTCACTGGTCCTCCGTCAGACGCCTAAGCACTAGTTCATACTGGAATGTTTCTAGTCATTAAAGTAGATTCACAGGTGTAAGCAGGCCCAGACTTCACCCAGAAGGTTTTCGGGTTTTTATTTCTTTTGTGCATAAGGAAGTAAAATGCAAGTCTCAGTTCTCAGGTGGTCTTGAAATTATGCAGCTTCTGCTAGAAAATCTACCCTTCTTGTTTTTCTGTACCTCTCTGTTAAACCTACCAAGTTCTGTTTATACAGATAAGGATTAGTTTTTTTGTTCTTTCTTAGAGGAGCTGAGTCTACTGTTTGTCGGTTCATAAATTCCAAAACCACAGAGGTTAAGGGGATTCTCATAAGGCATCTTTCCAGATGATATTTGCAGTACGGTGCACGTGGCCATTTGACACAAGTTTTGCCTCAACATGCTGTGTGTTTAATGCGGGCTCTCTCCCCCTTTAATTTTCCCCAAATCTGTTTAGAGTGTTTCATTTGCTGAGTCGGTGGGTTTGCATATGAACAGCTAACCACCAGCTATGGTGAGCTCTAAAACCAGAAAGCAAGGTGCCATTGAGCCAGTGTCTACCTGCAATGCTTAATTAATTTCTCAGCAGTGTTTCCAGCTTCTGAACATTTTGCTTCTGGTTTAACACAGAGGGAGAGATTTCATATGTAATGCTAGGGGTATGCCACCAACAGCCCAGATTCAGATTTTTCCAAATGTGCCACTGCAGTACTTACAGGACGTGTCGTGTATGTAGTACCATCTGCCATCATTGATGCTGTGTTCTGTAGAATGAATGCCAGCCCCATTCGGAAGTCTTCACTATGGTATCCAGCTCATCATCTGCTCTGGTTCACTTCAGCAGGTGTGAAAAGACCTGGACTGCCCTGCTGTGACGCTTAGAAACCATGGAAATGACAGCCAAAAATGCCCATTTGGACACAGTGCCAGTCGATTCACTCGGAGCCAGTTCATTAGAGTCTGCATATTGCACTTTGCCAACGAGCTGAACTCCCACATCTAATGCCAACTACTTCTTTCCTTCAAACAGCTGACATGTGTGCAAAGGCATTTATTCCAATTCATCAATAGCTTCAGCTTTTGCTCTGTTGTTACGTTAATAGCTACCGAAAGCTTGCTCTTTTTTCACTCTGACTGTGTAGGTGTTGCCTCTTACTGTCTGGCACGTCTCCAGAAAAGACTGGGGTCTGAAAGCTCCTCCTAATAGGAGGTTCAGGGCTTTACCTTTCAAATGTTGAACTGTCGGAACGGCACAGTGGAGTTGCTCTAACTTACCTGCATTAGAAATTTCACATAGTGCATTACAGTAAAGTTGGCATTAGGATCCTAAAAGTGCTTCACATGTGAACTCTCAGTAAAAGGAGTTGCTCTTCCTGCTACAGGTTGAGTGCTTTAAATGTTCAGTGGCCTTCCACACTTTTATTTAAAAAAAATAATAAAAAAAAAATCCTAATCATTTTTTTCTCAGGAGAAATTACTTAAGTGCATTTTAAAAGTATTCCAACAATATTTAAGGGAGAGCAATTTCACAGTAGCCTCACCTCATAGGCAGTTGGAAATCTAAAATGCCCAACAAGTTCTTTCATCTCGATTGTCACCTGGCGTTAAGACTGCGTATGCACTAAGAGTTAGGAGTAGCCTTGCAGGTGTCAAGCTTGAAGGCATCAGCCTTCTAGACAATAGATTTTTGTCAGCAGCCTCTTCCACCAGTGTTGCTTCTGGTGAACTTGTGGGTGTGACCTCAGCCCTCCTCAACTGCCTCCCTGGCTGCCACTTTGTGCTGTACCTGACTCCACTTTCTCTCTCTGGTGTCTGCAAGATGAAAATCCTCACAATTCACCCTATGGTTTCCACTGTCTGATGTTATGGAAATGGAGATGACACTCCATGAGCACTTTACCAAATGTGAGACGAGAGTGTGCTGATAGTCAGACTTGAGCAGCGGCTTGTCCCCAGAAGTGCTGTGGTTTGCAAGGCCCCTGTCATGGGTTGCTGAACCATTCAAAACCTTACACATCAATCTTGAATGTCTGGTCAAAATGGTGTAACAAAAAGGGATTCACTGACCCATACTTGCATCTCAGTTTGCACAGCTTTTCAGTGCTTGTGTCGTATGCTCTAGCCGTACAACAAACCCAGGAATGATTCCAGGCAAGTTCAGTGATTTTCGGTCTGGCATGAGAGAAGAACCACTAGATTTTTCAGTCTCTGTCATAGTTTTGCAGTGTAGTCAAAGTCACTGCTGTCTTTGTAATTTTGGAGAAAGGCAAGTAAACTGTACAGTTACTGTTTCTTACATTCAGTACTGATAATATAATGGATATCCAGAATTTTGTTCCACCCACTCCAAAACTGTGAGCATAAGCTAGGAATAATAGCAACACTTCTGTCATTTTGATCCCTAAACCTGACTTGGCTGTCAGGACACGTTTACACCATGAAACAAGAACAGCAAGCAAAATCTAGCAGCATTTTATGCTGGAAAATGGATATGAATATTCTGTGCTATGGAAGCAGGAAAGTAAGTAATGTTATCAGGTATTCTTCCGTAAAATATAAATTTAATTCATATCCTCCTGACTTAGTCATTGGCTTTGAAGTGTTAAAAACCAGAGGGCTATGTTTTAACATGCATGGATGCTAGATACTCTGCTGAACACTTTGTTGTGTCCAAAAAATCCATCCTTAATATAGCTTTAATAAACTCATTCCTTCAGCATTCTCACCTCTATTGGTTATTGAGATGAGACCCAGCTCCCGCATATTGTATGTGTATTTATAAACAAAGAACTAGCTATTATCAAGGGTGAGTGTCACGAGGATGGAGCCAGGCTCTTCTCGGTGACAACCACTGATAGGACAAGGGGTAATGGGCTGAAACTGGAACATAAGAGGTTCCGCTTAAACTCGAGAAGAAACTTCTTCTCAGTGAGGGTGACAGAACACTGGAACAGGCTGCCCAGGGAGGTTGTGGAGTCTCCTTCTCTGGAGACATTCAAGACGTGCCTGGACACGTTCCTATGTAGCATAATCTAGGCATTCCTGCTCTGGCAGGGGGATTGGACTTGATGATCTTTCGAGGTCCCTTCCAATCCCTAACATTCTATGATTCTATGATATGATTCTATTCTTCTTCCCAAGAAAATTAGAAGACTATATTAATATAATATGGATTCTGATACTAAGCTTTGGTGGAAAGGATTGTTTTTGTTTTCATACAATCAGGGAAAAGTCATAAAATGATGTGAAATTATTTTATATACCAGAATAAATACTTAGGAACAGGCTCAATTACATTAAATGCAACAAAAATGTTAGAAAACCAGTTTCCTAAAGTATTTTAATTAATAAGACACCTCATTATTACTGAACTCTGGTTGGAAAGTATGTAGAAATTTGAAGAGAGTTAAGGAAGAAACAATTTTTGACAGGAGTTCCTGGGGATGAGGGTGTGATTGCTAGTGGTGTCGACATATTGCAATTATTCTTCCTGTATTCTTACTGTTGCCACAATCTGAAAGTTTATTGCTGAGAAAGTTGCTAGTATTAACTTGAATCTCTTAGGTGGCATCTTAGGGGAGTTCAATCTTTGTACTGCAGATAATAGAGGTATTAGCTTATCCCTTTAAAATTGCAGACACATACTTGAAAGCTAAACCAGAAATATTTTGGACTCAACTTCATCAAAAAACATAGGCCAGTAGTTCCAAAATTAAACAGCCTATACTAAGTATTACAGACTTCTGCATCTGTGGAGTTTTCTAAAGAGATTACATGAACATAAAGCAGGGAGAATCGAATTTTGGGTGATTACAAAGGAAGGAAATTAAAAAAGAGTTGGGAATTTTGTTAACTTTTGGAATAATATTTATGTTTAATCTCATGTGTCCTCTTTCTTCTAGCTACGAATGTCATGGCTCATCCATGGTGTCTTGCTGGGAAATATTTCCCTGGTGCTGGTTGAGAACAAGACAGGAAAAGAGCAGAGCCGGATGCTCTGGCATGCAGATAACGGCAAAGGTTTGGGGATATGGCAGTGGATGATCTTGCCTCTCCCAGATGTACTGGACAGGTAAGGAGCCTCCTCATGATTCTCCATTGTGGTCATCTGTCATTTCATCACTAGCTACCCAGCAGTGAAAGTGGCCAGCATTGCTCCTGAAAGTTGTTCCTTTAGGGAGAGGAAGTGCTTTGTCCCCAGGAGGTATCTTCTGGTTAGAGGCAGGGAATGAGAGTATCTGAGTAGTTAGAGCCAAGCACCCGCTTTTAAAACTGCTGATCTTGGTTCACAAACTGGGTCAAGGAGTAGTCTACAGCAAGGTGTTTAAACTTCTGTGTCTCCATGTCAGCGGCTAGAAATAATTATTCCCTCACATACTGTTTTATGTAGCATGTTTGATCTTCTTCTGTGGTTTGCTAGAGCTGAATATAAGCTCCATAGCTGATTTTTTTTTTTTTTTGTCTGGGTATCAAAGTCCCCAGTGTTCAACATATCTAGATCTGGGGGTGAAAGAGATGGGAGAAGAACCTGCTGCCAACTCAGACAAGGATGCATCTGAACACTTTTGTGTTAGCTGTAGCGGGAGGCTCGGCTTAATGAAGGGTTGTCGTGGTATTCTGGCTTTAAGCATAAAAGGTTTTTCTGGTAGCATATGCTTAATCTGGTAGCATATGCTTATTTGAAGAGTGTTGTTTTAGCTGTTTCTTACAAGTCAGCTTTAAGGGAATACTCTTGTTCATTGTTTACTTATTGTGTGTGCTCTGG
Source organism: Trogon surrucura (assembly GCA_020746105.1). Lineage (NCBI taxonomy): Eukaryota > Metazoa > Chordata > Aves > Trogoniformes > Trogonidae > Trogon > Trogon surrucura. The sequence continues at coordinate 109,772,254 of CM036618.1, forward strand.
CATATGCTGTTTGTAGAGGAGACACAGACATACTTTATCTTCTGCTGCCCTGGCCCTCAGGCTGTGAGATGCATCTACAATCTGTGTCAGGAGTGCTGGTGTCCTTTGTCTTTTTGGAAATCTGTGCCCTAGAAATAATGGATTTCATTAAGGGATAGTTTGCCTATAAAAACTTTGGACAAACATTGCATGAATGTGTCTTTTATCTTGCTGACTCTTGGGGATGCACGTAGGCTGCAAATACAACAAGGACGCTGCCAACGCTTCGGTCCGGAATGTATAATTAATATGTGTATGTCAAAGATTTAAAAAATATCAACATTAGGCTTATTGTGCAGTCAATGCTGAAGCACCATTTGTAAAAATACCTGGTTGCTTTGTTCCCTTCAGCTCTGTTTCCTTTGAAGAATGGTATATTTTGCCAGTATTATTTATGTGATTTATTTTCTAATGTTGCCAGGGGAATGTTTTGTACTTGAATTATTCTGTACTGTTATACTATTGCTTTCTTTAAAATTCTCTCTGGTTCCACAGTCAGGCAGAAAATACTTTGATCTTAGGAGCCAGGCTAGCAGTAGTTCCTGCGGAATCCCAGATTCAACTGATAACATGGTGCTGACTATTATGTATAAGGTGCTGACACCCTCACTTCCCCATTACTTACAGAGAAAGACAGATGGATTCACCGAGGGAGGGGAGTTTGTTGGAGGTTAAGATATAAACAAGGAAAACTTTGAACTTTTGCTGTTTCTTGAAAAGTTTTCGTCATTTTTTTTTCACAGGAAGTGCACTATTTAAACGACACATTTTTTCTAAGATTAATTTTGTTTAAACCAGTCCTTCCTGGGAAGGAAGAAATCGCCTGTGAGACTTGGAAATATGCAGGTGTCTTTCTTACAATCCTAAAACCTATTTCTTAGGAAATCTGGACTGATGTACAAATTAGGAAGGGACTCTATGGAAGTATACACCAAAAGGGTAGTGGGGAGACTGCAGTATATATACTTTGGAGATAAATGACAGTTTTATTGAACTGTAAGAAGTATTTAATTGATGTGAACACAATGCTGGTGCTGCTGAGAGCTTGCTGTGTCTGTCTTTTTGTAATTGGCTCAGGTGTCAGTAGCTGTGAAGGTCTGTGTTAGAAGAAGCATGATATTGCAGATATTCCTGCAGGAGAAGCTGAGACTTTAAATCACCTCACAGAAGTAAATCTCTTGAATAAAGCACACCAGCGAACCAGTTCCACACAAAATTAAAGCACATTCCTTTGTGACTGGGAAGCTGAATGGGAAGTGTTATTAATAACAGGATAATATCCTCTAAAACTGCTCAAAAGCATGCTTGTTCAAAAGCTGCTTAGCCCTAATTTCCATGTTTGGCTTATAGCACTTCAAAGAATCATTAGGAAGACTTCCAAGAAATTAGATCAGCTCTATCTTTAGAAACAGACATTTCTTAAATGTTTGATATCCCTCAGGCTGTCGGGAGAAATTATATTTTGGCAGAAAATCACAGCTAGAGCATTTCAGGTGATTTGGCAGGAACAGAAAATAGGGAGGAGTATGACAAAGAAGCTAAGCTGGGACTGAGGAGTGTTAGATTTCTAGCACTACATTAGCCTGGGCAACCCTGCTTAATTTCCAAGAGTACGACGAGCTGAGGATTATCATCTCTTTTCCCCATCTGATCCTTAGGAAAGCATCCAGTTGCAATTTCACACTGTGTGACGTTTTACCTTTACCGAAAGTGTGGATGTAAAAGAGGCTGAAGTCCTGGCTTTTTACAGCTTCCTAAAGTTAGCTATCCTTCCTTGTTCTGGAAGGTGTTGGCAAAACAGCCTTGAGAGTTGGCTCCTGGGGTGCCAGGGTTACCAGAGCTGCAACCCAGTTCCCAGATGCTCAGTGTCTTCTGTGATGGGGAGGAAGGGCAAAGGGCCTGGTGATGGTTGTGCCATCAAAGTAGCTACAAGGACGTAGTTGGGGCAAGAGCTCCTTGAACTGCTGGATGAACAAAATATGCCTACCACAGGCAAAAGGCGAAGTCTCCAGACGTGCTGTGATTTAACTTGCCACCTAAATACCTTCTACATGAACTAGCAATCCTTGCTGTGTTTTATTTGGCCGCCATGAAGCCACCTACCCCTCCCTGAAGGACATGTTGTCTGCAAATCAGATAACCTGCATAGATTAGTGAAAGCTAAAAAGTTGGTCATTTTTACTTACTGGGATTTATACATTAATGCAGTGCTGAAATATTTAGGTTGAGAGTAGTGTGGAGAAATTTTATTTGATTAAAAGTTATTATTTGTTTTCCAGTGATAGGTGATGACCCTGTTGAGCTTTGTTCTTCTTTAACTTCACAGAAATGCAAATGGGAAACAGGGTCTTGAAACCTCTGTTTCAGCTGGTAGTTTGGCTTGCTTTTTTTTTTTGTACTTTTGTATTTAGTTAGTAAGTAAATGCGAGTTTAAATTTTAATAAAGGTATTGTCATGGGAATGTGACAGCAAGAGCAAACAGAAGCCTCATGTAATTGAAGATGAGTGATTTGTGTAGCTAATAATTAGACATTCTGTTAGTTTAATAGTATGGTTAAGGTATATCACTTAGATAAAATACAAGTACGTGTAACAAAGAGATTCTCTGGAGCTTACCTTAGGCTGATGCGTATTATCACCAACCCACCCAACAACTGTTACATTACGTGGTGTAAATGGTGGAAAAGATTTAGCTCGAATAGGCTGAAGCCTGGCTGCAAAACTGATTTAAGAATCAAATTCTAATTCTCACGATTTCTGCTTCCTTGGAGGAGTGGAGGCCGGTGTTGGGGAGGGGAGCAGCATGACATGTAGACTAAATGGTCTGTGGATCCATCTACAACCTGCCTGGGCTTGCCTGGAAGTGGACTCCACATGAGCCAGCCCAGCCCAGCTCTGGTCTTTTAAGGCCTCTATTCTCTACTAAACCTGTCCTTTTCTTTAAAGACCTCACTGTAACTTCTGTGTGAGGAACCTATTAAAAATGGCAAGTATAGTAGCAGCCTGTCCAACCTCTTCTAATAAAAGAAGATTGTATAGAAATATAAAAGGAATGTAAAAATGTCTATTGTTTAGAGAGATTTCCTTGGCTTCCTTTCTTCTTAAGCTTATTTTTTGGCATCACAAAGTAAATTTGTAGCCAGTCTTAAGTAGTAGTGACCGAATAGGGGAAGGAGAAGTTAGAGGAGTTTACTTGGGGTCCCTAGAAACTAAGTTTTCAGTTGTAAGTAGCAGCACCCTTTGCCTTATCACTGATAGTGAGACTAGACCCTGTGTCCTTTTAACAGAGCAGCACATTCAGAAAGTAAAAAACAATTTTCTTTTGGTCTCATTGTGCTCAGAGAACTTCAAAATTATTTTCTTGCTGATGACCTTCTCGTGAACACAGACTGACAAATTTTATTATGTTGAAAGAGAAAAATGTGACTTACATGGAAGCCTAGGTGTGGATGTGACTTCCCTTAGGAAGAAAGCAAAAAAGTCTACAGACTTAAATTACCCCAAAAGGTGATACTCTCTTGCAACAAGTCAAAATTAATGTCCAGATGATTGTAGTTTCTTTCTTTAATCTAGCTTCTTTACCTCTTCCAGTCTTGCTGGCTTGCTGGATTTTTATGAACTGCACTAGTGCTCATCAGTATTTCATCTACCGTATCAAAACGGGATGCCCTTTCAGTCCTCGGGAGCGAGATCTTTTGTTCTGTCTGGCTTCTTCAGCAGCTCTGATCTCAATGGCAACCAAAGCAGCTGGGGACCCTCTCCCTCATGGCTGAAGTAAAAAGATGTTGCCTCATAGTCTTGCCACTCTGCTGTATTTCTACCAGGTGTGGCTAAACATTCTTCTTGTCTAATAATTTAGTCTTGCATTCCTCTGTCTCTCCCTCACACTCTTTTCAGATTTTTTTTCTGATAAGTTTCTGGACATCAGGTCTCCCATCAAAGAGGAAGAAGAAAAGGAAAGTTCTTGGCAATACTTTTTACCAACAAGCTTGTTTGTCTCATGTTATTCCTGAACTGCTCATTCTGCTATGAAGAAACAGGGACCCTCCATACAAGCTAGACGTCCATCTCCCTACACATTACCATGTTTATATTAATTGGTCACATCATCTACACCCAGCTCTCTTTGTTCTTTCTTCTTAAATCCATCCAACAAGCCCAGCCTGTGTTGCTCTGATGTGGTCCCACATTGCTTTGTTAAACACGGAGTGAAAATGTAATGCCCGTCTCGCTGCTCTTCTACTCTGCAGCATTAACTGCTACTGTCCTACTTCTAAAATAGAGTTCTTCTGATGATGGCTGTTCTGTTCATCTGAAAAAGGGGATTTTGGTGACAGTGTGTGCAGAGCACCTGTGACAGATACTGTACGTGTCTATATTCCGCATGGTTGGCTTTAATAACACCTTTGAATCTCAGCCTTTATTGCTGGCTATTAAGTAACTTCCTGCATGGCAATTCCGTCACTGTAACTGAGTTTGGTTAACATGCTTACATTTCTACAAATAATCTCATTCCACCTAAGTATGTCTTTTATCCCAAATAGTAAGTATTCCTTTGTGAAGTGGGCTAACAATGCATCATTTGTAACAGAGAAGTTAATGGGAACCTGGATGTAATAAGGGTTAGTGACCTGAAACTTCTCCATCCCGTAAGTACCTCGGTCTCAAGCAGGTTCAGCCGTAATTATTTTAACTGGGTAGAGAGAGAAATCAGTTCCATCAGAGGCAAAACATTACAAGTTATGAAATGGGATCTGTATGTACAGGCACGCTGTGATCGTGGCACTGCATGGGGGATTGAGTACAGAGGAGATTAATGTTCAGTCTTGGTTAATAATCCCTATCTTTATGATAAAAAGAAAAAAAATAATGATTATGAGCTTTTCTAAAATAATGGCATGAAGGCGGCTGCCTGGGTCTGGCTAATGGAAACCTGAACTGTCTGTATGAGCCAGGAAAAGTATTTAGGTGGAATTCAGAGTTGTTACTGAAGAGAACGAGCTGCAGAATTTGCACAAAATCAGCTTTCTGAGGTCTTCAATTCAAGGAGAGCATTTTTTCACCCCTCTGAACAGAAGAGGATACAATACACCCGAAAGCTAACATTTCTGTGCAACGAACACATAAGGATAAGTGACACATAAGGATAAGCAAAGCAGTTTATCCTCTAGGGGGCTGTACCAGCATAATGACAGATGTATTTTCACATTTTTAAGCTCTATATTTCCCTCTGTACATAAGCCCCGGATATTTTCTGGGGAGCCAGTCTTCTGTTAAGATCAAGGGGAAAAAAAAAAAAAAGGCAAGCAAAAAAGAACCAACTGAACAGAAACCCCAGGATGATGTGATGAAGCTCAAATACTGACCACACAAAATAAAACCTAAGATTCAAAGATCCTGAGGAATGGGGAAGATTACAGCCCAGAAGCTTTGATGTTATCTTGTTCCTGTTAGATTTAACTGAGTTGGACTATGCTTGGTTTCTGCCTTTCGAGGAACTGTTCATCTGAATTCAAATTAACAGACTGGGCCAAACAAACAAACCACAACAAGCTTATTTGCTATGCCTTTGGTGCAATTTCTTTTCTGTGATTCTGAAATATTTGATAAGTAGTCACACTTGAGTGGTTTTTGAATTTTATGTAAAACTTGTATCTTTCAGACAGGCAACCTGATGTTCCCCAAAGGGAAGATTTGAATTAGGTGGAGTTTTTTTGTCCACCTGGTACAGCATTTCCCATCTGCCTCAAAAAGATTTATTTTTTTTTAAAGCGTTTTGTATGAGTTGCATTCATAGCTCAACTGGCACTCAACTCTGCAGGATGTAACCTGTACTTCCCAATTGTCACACATCTAAGGAACTTTTTTCTAGCTGTGCCCCTGGGGTCAAAGAAGAGACAGATAAGAAGTAATTCCCACCAGTCCTCAAGTAATGCTTGTTCTAATATCCAAGCCATTAAAGCCTTTCCTAGCAGCCGTATTTTCATTCCTATGAAGAAATCTCACTTACAGACACAGACTCACCGAATAAGTATTTGGATTCCATGTGAGGAGGTTGCTGGGCTATATTAAGCAGCAAAGTCATGACAAATTTGCCAGCACTAATTTCGCTGCTCCTTTATAATTGCCTTCAGAAATACTCTTTCATGGCACCCACCAAAGCATCTGTGTTTGCAATAAATATGTCTGCACGGTGCTGTGAACCCGTATTTGTGCTGTAGAGGTTCCAGCTGAAGTGCGCAGTCAGTGCACCCCACTTCGATCTGTGCAAAAATATCGGTGAGACCTTGTCACCTCCAGTGTTACAATGAGTCACTGCCATAACACGTGCTTCTGGTGTCTCAGTATCAGCTTTTACCAAAGTCAGAGGGAATTGTTTCATTGATTTCAGGGATGAAACAGAAATTAAAAAAAAAATAAAAAAAATGGAAGGGGCAAAGGAGCGAGATTGGGGTTTTTTTTCCGTCTCACTGATGTGTGACATTTCCATCTTCAGTTTTGATTAAATTTCCCTTAATTAGCCCATTAAGCTAAAACCACCAAAGCTAATGATTGAAATGTTGGTTAACTAATGATCTTGTTTCAATGGAATTTGAAAGACATCATATTTCTAAATTAATAGTGGCATTAAACTGGAGAAGAGAAAAAGATGAACTATTAGTTGCAGAAATGCTGGTCTCAAGAGAAGGTTTGTACTGAAACTGCATTCATGTTAGGAAAAAAAAAAATCAGATTAATAGGCATCCAGAGAAGCACTGGTGGTCCTAACAGTGCTTAATGTTCACATGATTTTTGTATTTTGGAGGCCTTTCTTTCATTTTTTTCATCCCTGGTGAGCTTCAGGAAACTTCTCAAGTGTTGTGGTCCCAGTGCTGCCACAGGTGAAATCAGCGAGGCTGTCTCTTAACTTGAATAAAAGTAAAAAGCAACCTATTATGTTCTTACACAGGCATGTTAGATGGCACTCTCCTCAGTGACAGAAACAGTGACTTGTATCAAAGCTTTCTGTTCTTAGGGGCTCAACATTTGTTAATTCTCATAAGAACAACCCTTTATTGTCTGAAGAGGTGTGACATGAAGACTGCATCAAAGGATAACACCTTGGGGAATGAAGCTTAGGTTCTGCCAAGGAAATTGCCTGAAGCTATTTTCAGAAGTATTTAGTCGCCTGGAGGTACAAAGAAGGTGCACAGAAGTCTTTGCAGAAGTGTCTGTCTCTTCTTTTATGCAACCTGAGCTAAAGTCTGCGGAAGTGGAGGAAAAAGCCGACATAGAGGAGCTGCTTGTTTGTCTTTGCAATTCATTCCCCAGCCTCAGTTTAGCACCTTGCAAACACAAATACACATCAAAATGTCCACAACTCCAAGTGGCATTTAGTGTGCACCCCCAGGAAAGAGGCTGAAGATCAAATGTATCAGAGACTCGGTTCCAGTGATGCTTTCAAATGTAGCACCAAGGTTCACTGTGTGCAGGGCATTGATTTTCAGACACAGCCAACTGAAAGACGCGTAGCTGAATCTATTTCCGCTTTAACTTTTCCTGGAGGTTTCGGCACTGCACAACAGGGAGGGAGAAGCTTCTGCTGGGCTACAGCCTGTAGTTTACAGCAGACTGTGACCTGTGGTGGTTCAGGACCTGTTTCACATACGGCTCAGTCATGCCTGATCCAGAGATTTGATGTTCCTTCCAGTTCTCCTCCTAAACATACTCACAGCTATACCAACTAAGAACCGTGAGTCTTCTGGCAACATCAGACTACCATTGCACCGTGTATGCATTAGGAAGGCAAAAATTACACTTTTGTGATCTTCAGATTTGTTTAGGTGGAGCTGCCACCTTTTTGACCTGATGAAGACAGATCATTTAGCAAAGAAAAATATGTCATGCTGTTTGGAGTTTCCTTTGATGCTGGGGATATTCTTCCTTCACCATATTCACTGTTCCTTATGTCAATCACCTGCTCTTTCACAGCAGATGTTCATGTCTTTAGAAAAGAAAAAGTCCATTTTAGAAAAGTCTCTCCACATGTCCAAAGCACATCTTCAAGAAGTGAGAAATTTCAGCATTGAAGTATCATTCGTTTGCTTTGCCAGAAATAAGGAAGGAGGAACATAGTAACTATATCGAGTCTTTTGTGTTGTGAATGGACTATGTTCTGTTTAAACCTGCTGCACTTTTCAGGTGCCAGGAGTTTTTTCTGTTTGAAGTTTTTGCTTTAGCTGTGTCAACTTTCCTGACTCTGTCCCTGTACGTAGCTTAGCAAGAACACCATTGGAGAAGATGACAACGCTTCAATCTAGATATCGTCAAAAGGCGCATATATCCCTGGGGTCTGTTTTAGCTTATACCAAACCCCACTGTCATCTCTGTGAAAGCTGTGCTGTATTTGAGAACAACACAGAAGTTGGTTACATTTGTTGTCAGAGTTAGGAGGCTGAAATAGTGAAAACCCGCATTCAAAACACAGGAACATGCTGCCTCGAAGTTTGTGAGGTTGGTTTGTTGGTAAAGGACAGGTAGGTTTAAAAAACAGTAGGAGGCAACAAGGCTACTATAAGAATACTGATGGCAGACAAAAAGCTGAGAGAAAATATTTTAGACCCAGGTCTGTGCATAAAGGGTTAGAGTCTGTGAGAAGAAAAAAACTCTGCTCTTGTTTAGATTTTTGCTGCAGTGAAGGGACAGGATTTCTACAGCCTTTCTAAGTAAACAGATATGTTTCTTAAAAACGCCATGTTCTGTCATCAGTTTCTCGTCTAAACTGGAACACCTTCAAGAGTTCATATTCTGGATAAAGGCTTATATGTAAAAAATAGAGGAAGGACTGTCAGTACTAGATCTACGTTGTAGAGGCCCATGAATGGCTTAACTTCTGCTGGTCTAAAACATCAAGATACAACAGAGAACGAGGTATTCTCTTGCAGCTTCTTCTGCAGCATATGATAGTTTCACATGTTTATAGTCTTGATGCAGCCTCTCAGCATTGTGTCTGACTTCAGGGCCATGGTCAGCTGCTTTTAGAAACTGTTCCCCTTCCTAAGCTGAGTATTATGATTTTATGTGACAGATATGCATCAGGACCACATGAACTTACTAAGAGAAAATCTAAATCCATGAATGCACTTAATTAATACACGGTCAATATATGATCAGATTTGAAGTATTTGGCTGTGGATTATTTTTGCTCTTCCTGTTGACTTGTAATATCACTGAGAGTGAATTTACAGGGATCTTTCTTTGGGTAACATAGGAGGGGCAGTACTTCCCAAGCCAGCTGAGAGTGTGGAAGGGATTTAAGGTAAACCTGCTCAGCTTCTACAAGGAGGTAATGAGTTCTACTCTTCCTATGGACTACCCAGTGTCAGGTCCTCTCTTTTGTGACTGCCTGGACTGTTAGATATCCTTTGCTTCATAGAGGGTAGATCAACACCAAATACTTTTTAAATTGATTTTAGCCTTTGGTTGCCAGTTCCTTTTAGAAACTCCAGATGACTTCAGGAGCCCCAGCCTACTTATTTTTCTTAAAATTTTAAGATGTAAATCACTTGTGAGAACAAAATCACTTAGGTATCTGGGTTTTTGTTTTGTGCTGGAAGCCAGGGGAATTGATTTTCTGTCTGGACACCCACACCCACACATACTTGCATCTATTCCAGGTTGTATGCCTCTAGGTGGAAGAGGGATTGTATTCTCTTTTTCTGTCTCCCCATATTCATGTACAGCTCCCCTCCTCAGGTCATCTGTACTTGTTAGGGTTGAGGATACTTTCTCTTGTCAATTTAATATTTTTATATGTGAAAAGAAAAGGTTTTTCCTTCTATTCCAAAACCTCTTTAATTGTGAAGAGCTCCAAGTTTCATCTCTTTTAACAGAATTTAATCCCTGTTCTTCCAATCTGTGCAGGTTTTGGTTTCAGATCATCGCTTCATGGGAAGAAGGATCTGATGCCATTATTGCTTTTGACAATGTCTCCCTTAGTCTGGACTGTTATTTAACAAGTAAGTTTTCCTTTTATCTGCAAGTGACTTGTCTTTTATTTGCCGTGTAATTGAAATCTGGAAAGGGTTTGAAATTGTGGGGAAGGGATTAGGGGGTGTTACCTTCAAAAGACTCTTGAAATGTAAAGGTATGTTTCAGAAAGAATTGTGCTTAGATGGGCCATTTGGATGCGTATCCTATTAGTGGAGCCAACCAGTGAATGGATTCCGAGTCTGGCAATAAGTGGGTAGTAAGACATATGGTGTGGGAGAGTCAGCTTCCAGCTGAGACAGTAGCATCACCTCTCTGCCCAGGCTGATGCAGAAGCCAGTCTGTGATAATAGAGTTCCACATGACCTGGTTTGCTGTGTGACAGTTATCAAAATGAGTGACAGTTGGACTCTGGCTAGGAAAAAAGAGGCATCCTGTGATTGACACTAACTTTGCAATAATGTTGGGCACAATACTCCAGTTAAATTAAAACAAGGTTATTTTATTTGGACTGATGTGCATTTAATTCTGAATCAGAAACTAGGATCGTCACTCTCTCTTACTCTTGGGGAAAAATTTGGATTCTGGTCCAGACTTTGTGGTTGACTGGCCTCTAGTATGTGCCCAGTCCATACTTCTGCTGCCAGATTTCACCCCGTTTAGATTTTTTACTGCATGTTTGTGTCTGGCTCATTTTTCATAATCTCATGCATAGTGAATTGGTTAATTTGTAAAAGTGTTTAATGTTCTGTCACATGAAACTTCTACCTTGGACTGAGCAGTAGAACTTAAGTGTGTTCTTTCATCTTCTAGGCTTGAAACTACAATCTCTGTAGCCCTGCCCAGACTGAAAACCCCTAAGTTACTTCCTCATCCAACAGCAGTCAGAATGTTTTATCTGCTTTGTATTACGTTAGTTTCTATTGTTTGAGTTTTTCTGTTTATGCAGTAATATTCCTTGGCTTCTGTACACTGTACCTTGGGTTCCGATGTTGTAAGCATATCTTAAAATCTGGCTGTAATTAAAAAAGATTGCACATACTTTCAGAGCTAAAAGAGAAACTTTCTAACAGTTGCTAAAGATTGTTTTCTGTATTTCTACTTTGTGTCTTTCATTCACTTGCTGTTTTGCCCACCACTCATTCCTGCGTATTTTTCATTGCAGTTCCCATAACAGCAATAGAAAGTCCATCTGTCTTTTCCGTTTAATAGTGTTATATCTGTGACTGCAGGCTCTGATTCTCAGCAGAGAAGCCTGAATCCCTGAAAATGAGCTTTGGTTTTGGATTGCGTACTGACTCAGCCACCGTTAGTAATAAACCAGTCTGTGACTTCTTGTTTTCTAGTCAGTGGAGAGAAGACACCTCGAGGTACCACTCCAGACTCAAGCAATTTGCTCACCAGTAGAGGTGGCCAGAAGAAGTTTGGATGGGAACAAAAGCTCTTGGGAAATCTCCAAGTCAACACTGCTCCTGTTTCTGGTCTAGAAGGTAATTGTCTGGTATTAGAAGCATTTTCAGAGAACAGAAACTTCCAACTAGGACAGATTTTAGTTAGATGTGGCAAGATGCAATTTGTATTTTTTTTACTAAATCCTTTGTTTAAAGCTTTTCACAAGTCCCTTACAAACAAAACAAGTTATAGAAAGGAATTGCCTTTAACTATAACTTGGATTTTGATCCAGCTGATGAAAGAAAGAATCAGAGGGAGCCTCTTCTTGAAGTAAAACATGCTTTTAAACTGTAGGACAGGGTTGTTTTTTTTTATGTTGTGGTCATTTAACAACAGGAAGGAGTTAAAGCGAAGTGTCCAAATTGTCTGAGTCCAGCATGTGGTAACCTGAAGAGTCTATAAAGCTTGTATCTAGCTCTCTTACAGATGTTGTGTGTGAGCTTGGTCTGATCACAAAGGGATCATTTCCAAAAAGACCTCTAAGACCTCTTTGAAGATCCTTTGAAGTGTTCCTTTCCGTATCTGAATCTCTATTTCCTGCTCATTCGGTATTGCTCTTAGGTCAGTGATCTTGTGGTAGGACCTGTACACAGGTGAAGATTATGGGCTTCTAGTTGACTTTCCACAGGAATGTAAAAGCTTAGGTGCTGATGTACTTCCATAAGGCAGCTGTAAATTTCCTTCCAGGGTGCCTACTGTTTTAATAATGCAAAAGCCATTAGATATCAGATTCAGATTGAGGAATGACCTGAACTTTTGCCAGGTAGGTGTGTGGGTATTAGGCTATAGATCTTGTGGCTCTACGTTGATTTGAGAATTTTGTTAGTTTCTACTTCTTACTAGACCTGAAATGATGGAACAGCATCTGGCTCTTCTGCTCCCTGTCCTATCTGAGGAATGCAATTTAAAGAAATGCTTGGATAGTAATATTTAACAGCAGTCAGATTGCATGGGGGTAGAAGAGAAGGTCACTGAGGTACTTTAAGTAATTCATATAATTTGTTATGACCTTTGGGTGAAAATTCAAGGCGATTCCTGTCATGTCTAAGCCAGTTTGCCTAATTTCCGGGCTTGATCCTCAGTCGTGTTCACGTTCTGTCTAAAATGTTCTCCAGCTCTTGAGGCTTGAAATCATTCCTACAGCAATATTCTCTGCTTTGTGCCCTTGGTGTAGACAAGGCAGAAATCAGAGAAGCTAGGCTACAGCTTCTTACAGTGAGAAGTCATTGCATTTCTGAGAGTCTACATAGCACTGAATCACCTTTTTCTTTTTTGTTGCTGAGTCGCTGCTCTCAGTAAACACCGCAGATCTTTACTTGGTCCATAGGCTATGCATTTTTCCCAGCCTTAATCTTGTTTCTTTCTGAATCCTGTGATGTATTTAAGAAACCTCAGGCTGAATCTATCAAGATCTTTTCTTTGATGGCCACATATTTACTGTTGTGCAAGTGCATCAACACCACCCTGAAGTCTCAAAAACTGCATTGGCAATAGGAGTTGATCTAAAATTAATTACAGCTAATGTAATCTTTGGCTTGTGTGGTGGATCACATTCTATAATATTTCTTTCTTAAGAAATCATACTAAAACAAAGAACTGTGTTCCTATAGCTGAGAAGACAACAGGGTAATAAAATGCCCTCCCCAAGACCCCCAGCCAGCTCAGCCTACCCAGCAGAAAATACAATCTGAAAGACAAGTACCACTGTTTACATGACAGTAAAACCAAAGAAGCTTCATTGCTTTCAAAGGTTTGGGCATTGATTTGCTCCTTTGTAACAGAAAACAACCCCTTACATGCACCTGCTGGTTTTGCCTGTGCTTGGAAATCCATTTTCAGCAGAAGTGATAGTCATCACCACCAGCTTCCCTGTACCCAGTGAATGACTTCTTCGGCCTTGCCGTTGCTTATCGTGACTTGGCACGCCTCCAGGAATATGTACATCAGAGGTTCAAAACACATAACGTAGCCACACTGTGAAAGATCGTAAAGCTTCCAGAAATCTCTTAACCACTGTCATGTGTCACACGTGGGATGGTGAATGTCCTGTGTAGAATAATTGCTATAACTAATGCGGTGGTGCTCTCTCAGGTTTCTTGGTGATGACGAGGACCAACACAGAAAAATTCCTGTAGGTTTCAAGTCACATAGTTACTTGCCATTAGATGGATGATCACAAACAATGCAAATTGTTTCCTTTTCAATTTGCTGAAAGACCAGCTTCTTGTGGAAAGGTTGCAGGTGAAACTTGCTTCTGGAAACAGCCTGGAAAAAAACAGTAAGAAAGCTTGCTTGTACCAGCAGATTGAAGCAACATTAGTGGAACTAGGATTTTTTTGATTGGAATTACTAAGTCTGTACTAAAGGCTGTGTGCTGTTTATTTCGATGTAAACCAAGTTTATTTTGGCTTTGTTTTTAAATTGATTAGGTATTAGTTTTAGTAAAACAGAAAGCTGCTTGAACCGTAGCGTCTCTCTACAGAGAGTTTAACTACTAATTAAAAAGCCAATTTATATCAAAACAATGCAATTTCCTTTTATAGACAAGGCTAGAGTATGAGAAATTCAGGCGAATGAAGATACAGTGAGCAATAATGACTAACTCTAGGTAAACAAATTACTATCGTGGAACCTGGAGGACACAAAATAGGATTCTCAGTAGGCAAAAGGAGATAACAAGACACAGAGCAATCAAGCTTTAATTAAAGATTTCTGGTGCTTCTGAATAGGCTGTAAATACCACGAGGATAGGCTCTCTTTTGATGTTTCAGCTTCTCATCTGTCCCACTGACAACTTACTCATGTCAGGGCACACAGTACAAAAATGGCATGTTGTGAAATATACAGAAATATTTACCTTTTTTTTCCCAAAAAATCTTGCCTTGTTTTGTCCCACCTCACCTGCATACCCACCAGCCATTGTGCAACTATGGTTTCTTGCATGGAAACTGCCATCGAATCATTTTCTCATCCAGACTGGGTTGCTGTTTTCCTTCAGCTCTGGTCTCTTCCCTGCAACACTTGGTGGTTGCACAGATTTTTGTCTTTCACATCAGGGAGAGCCTTCTTACGAGTACTTCCATGGCTGTTTCTCGGAAGAACTCTGAGTCACATTAGTTAATCAGATGAAGGAGCTGAAAGGAACAGCAGAGTGAGTATTAAGTAAAAGAAAATTACATTTGGTTGCTCTTTGTGTGCAATTATACTAACTGAACTGTTGGCATAATGCAATAATGATATCTGCAGAATTGTATTTTTGTATTAAGCATCAATTAACACAATGAATAACAGCTCAGTGCCTTCCCCCCAACAAAAGTAGCATCCTGAACAATGACAGAAAATATTCAGAGACGGATGGTGGTTTCTTAGATTAAGTAGGTATGAGTTTCTTTATTGCAGTGTGCTTTCTCTGTAGGGTTGAAAATAGCTAAGGTGCAATACTGAAAATCAACATACCACCAGATCAAAGTTGAATTGGCATGACTACTCTTCAGAGTTACTCGTACAATTAAAATAAAATATAAATCTCAGGGAAGGTTTTGAATTAATTTTGCTGCCTCTATCCCCTGCCCGTTAGTCCTTGTTATATGACATGCATTTCTAATATCACAGAATCATAGAATCATAGAATGGCCTAGGCTGGAAGGGACCTTGGAGATCATCTAATCCAACCTCCCTGTCATGGGCAGGGACGCCTCTCAACTAGACCAGGCAACATGTGGGGACCCAACAGGGATTGAACCCGCGACCTTGATGTTATCAGCATCACGCTCTAACCGAGTGAGCTAACCAGTCCCTTTCTAACTGTGAACAAACAAATTCAAAAAAGTTCCTAGTATGTCTCAACACTTAACTTTATGGAAGACTGCAGCTATCCCTTTAAATGAAGCATAAAAGAGAAGTTAGTTTTCTTCATGACGCTTTGTTAGTTTCTGATTCCAGAAGGCAGCAAGAAACAAGCCATTCTCATTGCTGTTCAAAGTCAGCAATGCTCTTGCCCTGCTGTACTGACCACAAGGATGCCCTGGACACTTAAGAAAAATCTAAAGCGTGAACCAAGCTTTGAGTATTTCTTTGGAATCGTGCTCAGGATCAGTCTGCCATACATTTGTCATCATTGCAGATGCTTTTCTTGTCGAACTGAGAATTACATCCAAGGCTTTCATTGCTACCCTCATTTAGAAGATGGTAAGCCAGAGGTAGAAGTATTAACTCCACAAATAGCTGAAAATATGGCCTCCTCTTAGTCTAGCTGAACCTGTGTAACTGGCTCTAGTATTGCTGGCAAGATTCACTAATTTCTGTAATCATTTTATATCCCATTAATATCATTGTGTAGACATATTTAACAGTTCAGGGACTTTGATTTTGAGTGCAACCTATTTCTGCATTTTACCATCATTTTTCAAACCCCTGCCCCATTAATCTCTGGTGAATTTGATCTTCGAAAAGGTAATAATCTCAAATTGCTGCTCACAAAACACTGTTAAACAACAGACCCCAAAGCAAAATTCCTTTCTCACATCACTGAACATGTTTCTTATATATACGTATAGTATATTTTGCCTACAGACTTTCAGCACAGAAATTCAAACCCTGGAATTACCGGTATTATTACATAACTGAGATTGCTCATAGACCGAGAAAAAGGTATATCTTTCCACATATACCAGTGGCAACCAAATGCTAGTGAAGATTAAGACAGGCACGTTTCTGTAATCCTCTGATTTCCCTTATTGGCCAAATATTGTAAGGGAACTTCTGAATGTTTTTACAAATAGGTGAAGCAAGCGTTCTCCTTGTTCGTGACATTAAGTTTGGTGACATCTGCCCTAGAAGGAGAAGTGAAATGAGCTCCCTGAGGGACAACTAACAGAATTAATTGCCTCCAGGAGTTTAGCCACTGAGGTTCTTATGCCACTGAAGCGTGAGACCTAATAGCCCTCATTAATGTTTGTTGTGTTTTTTTTTTTAATTCTGTTGGAAGTAGGAAAAACCTCTTGGCCTGAATAGAGGTGGTGGCAGCAAGTTCCACAAACTGCCTATACATTATTTTAAAGCACTGATGCATTTCATTAGTGCATTCCTGTAGGTTCCAAAATAAGCCGAGTGCCATGACGCTTGGTTGATAATTTTTCTCAAATCACAGTTACATTTTGGGTTGGAATGAGCTGAACCTCAGTCCAAGCCAGCTTAATTTAACAAATGCCGACTAATACACTTAGGCCCTTGAGGTTTAGCTAAAATGCCTGTGTCTGTTTCGTGACAGAGAGTTTGTGCTATGTGTGCCAGTGAAATTGCTTTCTGTGTTAGACGTACAAATGTGCTTTAGGCTTTACTCCACTGTTTTCTCTTCATTGTTGCTGGTTGTTTTTTGCAGCAGTGCCTGCAGCAGTTCTGCCTTGGGCTGCAAAGAGTATCAGAGCTTAAATTAATTAGTCACTTTAAGCCTTGTGAGGTTTTATTCTTTTTGTTTTTGAAGAGCAGGACATCACTCCCCTTTGCTGTGGCTGAAATCCAATGCCTTGCTCACTGTGCATTTTTACGTATCTAGCTAAGCTGTGTGAAGACTAGAATTTCTGCTGGGCAAAAGAAAATAAGCAGGACTGACTGTGTGTGTAAATATATCAGTAAATCTAATTTGGAAAGAAAAGTTGGGAAGAAGGAATTTTTAACATTCTGTTTTTATAGAGCCAGAATGGCATTTCTTGCAAAATGTTGTTGCTGGAGCCTTAGCAATGTGTTGGGGGGATTGCCAGGGAGCTTGAGGAGTGCAGGTGTGTGGGTGAACGGGCAGAAGACTAAATGTTTCCTCTTCCATGTTTCTTGTGAAAGCGAGAATTCCGTCAAGTGAACTGGTGTATAAATTATTCACTGAAGTGTAGTATCCCAATTCTGAATCTCAGTGTAATCATCACTTCTTTTCTTTTTCCCCTGCCTTAAACAGGAATTTCCAGTTTTCAAACCCAGTTAGCATCTTGCAGCTGCCAATGACAGAGTGTACAGGGACTCTCTAAGCTCGAGAGTTAGTTTTCACCATCGGGTTGCTCTCCTGTTTCTGGAAACTGGGCATCTATACAACATGTGAAGTTGGGCAAACATCTGAAACCTGCTAGTTGTTTGGGAAGATTTAGACTAGAGAGTCCTGCTTTTTTCCCCCATCGTGTGAGTGTAAGGTGCCAGCAACACCAGCTTGTTGCACACTGCAGAAGGGAGGAGGAGGGGTGCACTGTGCCGTATGCAGCAGACCACAGTTGTGCGCTGATGGGAAAAAATCCATGATTCTCACCCAGCTACTTAAGGATTTTTCGATTCAATGCTGCTGCTGCTTTATTCTCTGGAGATTTAAATAATGCTTCAAATTGAATTACTGTAAACTGCTGTGGCATGCAGCTACCTGTAGAAATGCTCTTTCTGAGCTCATGTGACATGCTGCAGTCATTTCTAGAAATCAGGAGAAAATCAATACTTTACAGGGAGTGAAAAGTTATTCTTACTTAAAAAAAGAAGTGCCCAAGATGGGAAGTATTCTTCAGTTACTGGGTCAGCGGTTTAAGATCTTGGGCTACTGTTACATTTGCAGATTGAGGGTTGGCTTTGTAAACCGTTTAAGAAAGCAGAGGGAGGGAATTGAGAGGTTTTTAGTCTTCATCCAGAACTGTAACTAAGACCCATCTGTCCTAATTATTCTGAAATGAGGGGTGACTTCTTTCCATGCCATATTCTGTCCCATTTAATTCAGTGCCAAAGCTGTCATGCATTGGACTGGCTTTTGGTATCCCATATGAAAGTGCACATAAACAGGAGGAACTGTTCGCAAGTCAGTGACAAATGAGGAGATTGTGCAATACCCAGCTGGAGGTTTTACTGAAGTTCTTGCTGGTTCAAATCAGGTGCAGTCTCCCCAAAGACTTCACTTGGACCTCCTGCAATGTTTTGGGCAAAGGTGACTACCCAGTTCTGCTATTTCTAAAACATGTCTTCTCCCATTCCTGTCTACCATCTACCTGCATAAAGCAAGTAAATATGTCTGCAAGCACTGACTGCAACAGCTGCAGAACCTGGGAGACTTTACCTATAATCTTGTATATACTACTGTATTGATTACAACAGGACTGCTTTTGAAATCTATGATAGTACCTCCTGTGCTCCGTCATCTCCAGGTTCTTTATGTTGTACCGCCTGGCACAATGTATCTGTTGTTATTCATTCGTCGTACTTTCATGTTCTTGAAAGACAGTTTCTGAGATCTTAGATCCACATTCACTAACCTTAAATTACCAACATTGTTTGCTCTTACCCTGATACTGCCTCTACATTGGAAGTGAGTCCCCTCTAATCTGTCCAAGAAGTCAAAAACTACAAAATTTGTTCTGGTTGCTTCAGTTCGAAGTCTGAAGACATAATGTTTGCAGCAGGAAGACATTTTTCTTCTGTTCCACCAGGGCATTGGGCTTTTAAGGAAACAGAGAGACATTAAATAAGACGTAGTTCATTGATCCCCTGTCCCTGGAACCTAGTGGGAGTCAAGAGCTGCCACTTTCAGGTCCAGCTATGCTGTGTGTTATATGTGTGATAGTCTAGAGATACCTTTGCCAAGGCTAGGTAAGCAGCTATCTAAGGAATGAGATTTATTTCAAGGGACTAAATCAGAAATGTAGAGCTTAACCATTGCAGCAGCATCCACACGCTGTGGCCTGTCCTAGGTTTTATCACTTACAGTTTTCCATTTTGATTCTCTCATGTTTTGGGCTTATTGTCCCCTTGAAGGTCACCTGCTTCTGCCTTTGGGAATGTGTTTGATGCTTCACCAGAGACATCCAAATGGCTTCTTATGGTTTCGAACAAAGACACTTACCAGCCTGCTCTACTGAACATATGTTTCAGTGCAGGTGGCTGAGCCCACTGGGATATTGCACTGTTAAATCACTGTGATAGCTGACAGAATGAGTCTCTCATCTTCCATCCTGTGTGAGATTTTGCTTTAGTTTGGGTTTGTTAGAGTTTGGGGTTTTTTTTGCAAGAATGAACATAAGTAACTTCTGGTGCAAGACTGTCAGTACCAGAGCTACTGAAGCATTTTCATAGATCATAGAACTTTTAGACTTTGCATTCTTAGGTGCTTTTCCCATCTTACTTGTTGTTCGCGGTTTTTGGGAGAGGGGTATATTGGAGGCAGAAGAGAAGAGAATTCTTCCATTTGCTATCGACTAATTTTAAGACTTTATACTGCCACCCACTGTAGAAGGATTGGATAAATAAGTAAAATAGGTATGTAAGTATCCATATAAAACAAGTAACAGTAGCAATAGCTCTAGAGGACCCTGACAGGGAAATTTTGAGGAGAGATGGTGTAGATTTTGCAGCAAGAAAGAAGAGATTATTCTCGCAACAGTAGTTACTTAGGTTGAGAAGCTTTCCTTAAGTAGTCGTTCTGCATTGCTTCTTGCAATAGCCAAGAATGTATTACAGAGGTTTTTCAGAAATACCAGCCACATTCTTTCTTAAAGTCCTGCCAAATTATTTGATCTGTTTCACACATTGCAGTTTTTGTAAGAAGAAATTTAACTCAACTTCGGTATTAGTTTGTGAAAAGGTAATTCAGACCTTTTGCCTGGCTTAAACGAAAGTGTTTCCTTATATTTCTGGTGGGTGAACTCCTCCAGTAATGGTAATGGTAGAACTGCTGGACTCTCTCGGCCAGATGCATTCAGACCATCATTTCTTCCTCCATAAGGAGGGCTGGCTGACCCAACATCGTTTGTAGAAATAATGTTATCTAGATGTATTTCAAGTCTTTCGTCGTTAATGGCAGTAGCATCAACTAACAGAGTTTGGCAGATTGTATATATTAGCTTGTTAACGAGTATTAATGATGAAGCATGTAATGTGCATCAAAAATGCTTGGTTCACTTATTTACCATCTAGATCTTACTTTTGATTACATGTGAAATATTCCCAATATTCTGCAAACATGTTAGGGTGGGTTTTGCAAGAACATTGTGGTCTTGCAACTGCTCCGACCCTACTAATGAATCTCTCCTTTTCCTAAAAGGATGGCATTTTCAGCATCATGTATTCAAATTCAAAAATTAGATTTCTGAGGCACGAATTAGCAAAGCCTTATTCTAGGAATCAATTTGTACAGGGCTAGTACTTCCAGTTCATGAAAATGGCTATCATAGGGATGCATTGATCTGGCAGATCTGCCCGCAGATCTGGCCTAGAACACAGGGCTGGATGCTTGTTTTGCAAGCTTCAAGTGGATGTTTTGCCTTCTGAAGCTTAACTTGAATGTCTTGTAAGCAGATAATTATACAAAATACAATTAGCTTATTGTTATGTTTTCATCACTTAGATGATGTTTTAATTACAGATTTTTATCTAATCGCCAGCTACTTTCCCATATAAGACAAATTCAATAATAAAATGTCTGTAGAAAGTGAAAGGTCTAAAACACACCGATGTTGAGGTTATGAGTGTGCACTTTAACAGCCCAGAGACCAGAGCCCTAAACTGGGTGGTCTGTGTTGCATTTTACACTGTTCTATGATCTGTATCTTTTTTGAGCCTTAGGAAAGCTAATACTGTGTTCAAAGTTGCAGTAGCTTTCAGGAGATGTAGGTGAAAAGCTAGCAAATACTGAGATACACAGTGCTATGAGTGCTTTAAAAGAAATTTGTGAGTATTTGTGCCGCGTTCTCTTGGTCCAACAAGAGAGTGAATAAAGAGCAGAACAGCTACTTATCTTCAGATGTTCGGATCATGTTTTCTATATGTTCTTATTTCAGATCAATGGGTTTTCACAACATGTGGTGCCAGTGGGCCCTATGGCCCCACACAGAGCCAATGCAACGATGCCTACAGGACATCCAACCTCAGTGTCATTGTAGGAGCTGAAGGGATTCTCCAAGGTATTCAGATCTGGAGAGTACCAGCAACCAACACATACAGGTAAGGGAACTATCTCTGCTCTTCATGATGTGTCTTTGTGTTTGAAACTTCTCCAAGCTGCAGATGCAGGCTAGGCATATATGAAGTATTATATCCAGAAGCGTGGCCAGATTTACGTGAGTTCTATGTTTCCCTGATTCTGTGATTTCCGGTCTTTCCAGTCTCAGATTTCTTGTCTGGAAAGACACAACTTTTTGGTCAAAGAGAGAAGAGAGAAAAATAACCATCTGAGGCAGACTTATCATTAGCCCGAATTGTTACAAATAACTGTAAATCGGGTGTTTTGACCGCTCCAGGCCAAGGGACATACATATCTGTATTGAATTTTGGGATCAGAATGAGTTTTTCTCATTCTCCACCTAGTATAGGAGGCACAATCCTACATCATCACTTCGTATGGGACAGCTTGCATCAAGCTGTGCTCAGCATCTTGACTATTTAGAATCTAGACATGGTAGGTTGAGCCTGTAAGCTTGGCTCATCACTGTAGCATTGATTTTGGAAGCCAGCCGCCTAAATGTTAGGCTCTGTGATACTGAGGGTTCTAATGCTTAAATCCCCTTGGAGTTGTTTTCAAACGGAGATGATTAGATACAGTTCAATGCCACTTAATCAGATTTTTACTAATCATTTTTTGGTTTTGCTCTTGCTGGGGAAAAAATACAGTTGAAGTTTAGTTCAATGTGTATGAATGGTAACATTAAGCCATTACATGCATCAGTTTTCAAGCAGAACTGTCTGAATCGATGACTGTCTGGTAGTGTTTTTTATGCAACATTCCCTATTGAAACCAAAGACAGTATCATGGATTTCAAAGCAGCATATTCTACTGACTGCTTTGAACAACTTTCAGTTAAAATTTACTGGCACCTCTGGCACCTTCTTTTTTTTTTATGGAAAAAGAATATTAATGTTGAGGACAGGTGTCAGTCTCTGACAGAATTCTAGTGCAAAGCAGTTTTGAGAAGCTGGGTAGGCTAGGTGCAAGTTCTGCCTGAGTGCCTATTACCACGATGATTGATGGTAATGAAAAAATCATTAGTGATATTTTACTCAGCTATCAAAAATGAGTTGCCTGAGGTGAATAGAATTTTTCAGGACCAGCATTTAGTAAATATGGTTATAAAGTATAGCCCAAAAGAGAAGAGGCAATAAACTTCCAACATTGTCATTTCTTTAATATCCCAGCCCAAGAAGAGACAGAATTCCAGTGCAACTGTAGGCTGATTTTTGCTACACAATACAAACCACAGGTCCTGCAGGGAGGACCTGTCTATTTAAGTCCTATAAATGACCTAACGGAGTTTTAGGTTCTGTATAGATAATAGATGGCTAATGTCATTGGTAGCCTATATATAAATGGATGACATTCTCTTCTGTACCTTTTAAGGCTATAGTAGAGAATTCACAGCCTGGGGAAAGGAGGAGGCAATTGCGGGCTTAAATTAACTTGACATCTTCCTGAATCTGTGCTGCTGAAGGGGCAGCAGAGTCCCCTAGTACAGCATAGCCCTAGGAAAATGTCAAGCTGTAATATCAATTTTAGGGCTTCCCATAGTCTAGACCCACTGCCTGGGTTTCGCTGTCCCCTGCAGGCCAGCTGCACGCTAAGTTAGCCTCATCGCCATCTCCAGTGTACTCAGCTCAGGGGTAAGATCCTCCAGCTGGCTTTTGGGCTCTGAAGAAAGCCATTGTTATGCCTTATCAGTGTGTTCCACACTGTGTAATGCAGAGCAGTGAGTTACATTTCTGATAATGGCATAAGGAGGATACAGGTTGTGTGAGCACGAGGCGGAATGTGCGTTATTAGAACACAAAGGCAGAAAGCTCAACTTTGCACAAAACTCTGCTAGAGCAAGCTAACCACACCCAGAAAGCTCCACCATCTACAAAGGTCTGGGTAGGCTGCCACACACAGTACATGACTTCATTTGAAGACGGGAGTCCTACATGTTCCAATGCCAATATGGACAAAATCATCTGATTTGCTCCCACAGGACTGTACATTGTGTAACCATAAAGTTACACGATATAAAAATGTATTTTTCACTTCAGATTTCCTTCTAAGCATTCAGAAGGTCTTGTCATCCCATATCTAGGCCTGTGATCAAGTATGAGAGAAGTGAGCTGTAACAAATTACACGTTACCATCCGTTATCCGAATTCCCTCCATTTTCAAACAAGAGTCTTTGGTCTGTTTTGCCGAGTGTCCTGTTTGTTGTCACTTCCACTGTCCTCTCTTTTCTCTGGTCCCTTCTTGTAAGGCAGCATGAGAGCACAGCTCAGTGGAGTGCCAAAAGACGTCCTCTTACATTGTCCAGCCTAGACACTGCATTTTCTCATATTCTCAAAACTAGCTTCAGTGTTTCCCATGACCTCTCTACCTAGAGGTGAGTTGTTTTCTCCAGCCCTGGTTTGCACAACCAGTGCACTCTGCTTGTCCTGATCCTTCTTGAAGATGCAGTTTTCTTTTTGAGTGCTTACTAATATCATAGTAAAAGGAGGAAGATCGTGGAAGGTATTCTGTGTTCTGGTTATATCTACTTAGAGTGGACTGAATCTTCCTTCAGGATTCGTCCTATAAAAGAAAGTTGTGCCTAAGGAAAGGGATCCTGCTAAAATTTGATGTCAAGATACCTCATCTGTTTAAATCATGACACCCATTTTGAATATGGAGTGACTGTCACCTGACTCTACTGGGATTTATCTGTCTACAGCCTTTAATGAGGCCAAAATGGGTTCTCCTGGACTTCCTGACATCATTGCTGGTGTGCAAAATCTGTTTATACATGGAAAAATATGGCCCCTAATTACAACCGATTAGCCCTGCCAGTTTGCTATGCCTGATAGTGCACCTCATTAACCATTACAAAATTCTACAGCAAATCAACTCAGTCTTCAGATTCATGCGGCATCTGTTTAGGGTAGCCCAGTGCTATGTCCATCACTTTTTCTGCTGGCTCCACTGCAGCCTTTACTGAGGAATGATTGCTTTGGTTATCAGCAGTGGCATGAACATAATCACGTCACATTGTGAGCATCTAATGTGCTTTATGAGGCGATTGATGCTCCACAGCTGCTTTGACATCACAACTGCTCCATGCTGGCTGCCTCAGAGCAGTATCACAAGGGGGGTTCCTCATGCTCATCATTAAGGCAAGTTGCTGGCTGGAAGCGAGCTGGCTGCCCAGACTGTTAAGGGCGCTCAGGCATAGAATCATAGAACAGTTTTGACTGGAAGAGACCTTCGAGATCATCGAGTCCAACCTTTTCCTAGCCCTATCAACACCACTAAACCATGTCCTTCAAGGCAACATCTACCCTTCTCTTAAACACCTCCAGGGATGGTAACTCAGCCACCTTCCTGGGCAGCCTGTTTCAATGGCTGACAACCCTTTCAGTAAAGAAATTCTTCCTAGTATCCAATCTGAACCTCCCCTGGTACAGTTTAAATCCATTTCCCCTTGTCCTGTCGCTCGCCATGAGGGAGAACAGACCAACCTCCATCTCACTACAACCTCCTTTAAAGTAGTTGTAGAGGGCAATAAGGTCTCGTCTCAGTCTCCTCTTCTCTAGGCTAAACAGCCCCAGATCCCTCAGCTGTTCCTCACAGGACACATGCTCCAAATCCTTTACCAGCTTGGTAACCTGCTTCTGTACCTTCTCCAGCACCTCAATGTCCCTCTTGTAGTGAGGGGCCTAAGACTGGCACAGTACCCGAGGTGAAGCCTCACCAAAGCCGAGTAGAGGTGAATGATCACCTCCCTGCTTCTGCTGACAACACCATTTCTGACACAGGCCAGGATGCCATTGGCCTTCTTGTCCCCCTGGGCACTCTGCTGGCTCATGTTCAGCTGACCATCTATTAACACCCCCAGGTCCCTCTCTGCCTGGCAGCTCTCCAGCCACTCCTTCCCAAGCCTGTAGCGCTGCTGGGGGTTGTTGTGGCCGAAGTGCAGGGCCTGACATTTGACCTTATTGAAACTCATGTGATTGGCCTTGGCCCAGTGATCCAGCCCATCTAGATCCCTCTGCAGAGCCTCCCTGCCCTCAAGCAGATCAACACTTGCACCCAGCTTGGCGTCATCTGGAAACTTACTGAGGGTGCACTCCATCCCCTCATCCAAATCATTGATAAAAATGTTACACAAGACTGGACCCAGTACTGAGCCCTGGGGGACACCACTCGTGACCAACCACCAACTGGATTTAACTCCGTTGACCACAACTCTTTGGACTTGTCCATCTAACCAGTTTTTCACCCAGCAAAACGTATGCTCATCCAAGCCAAGAGCAGTCAATTTCTCTAGGAGAATGCTGTGGGCAATGGTGTCGAATGCCTTACTAAAGTCAAGGTAGACAACATCCACAGCCTTTCCTTCATCCAGCCAGTGGGTCACCCTGTCGTAGAAGGAGATCAAGTTTGTTAAACAGGACCTACCCTTCATAAACCCATGCTGACTGGGTCTGATCGCCTGGTTATCCTGCATGTGTTCCATAGTGGAACTCAGGATGATCTGCTCCATCAGCTTTCCTGGAACTGAAGTCAAGCTAACAGGCCTGTAGTTTCCTGGATCATCCTTCTTTCCCTTCTTATAGATGGGGTGTTATATTGGTTGACTTCCAGTCAGCTGGGACCTCCCCAGTCTGCCAGGACTGCTCATAAGTGATGGACAGTGGTTTGGTGAAAACCCTTGCCAGCTCTTTCAGTACTGTAGGATGTAACCCCATCTGGCCCCAGAGATTTGTGGACATCGATGTGGAGCAGCAGGCGTGATGGGCACTCCTTGTTTGTTCTGGCTGTACCTTGTTTGCGCGCAGGACTGTACTAGGCAAACACAAAGCAGGTGCTAGAGGAAAGGAGGAGTTAAAGCAGAGCAACTGTACTGTAACTGGTAGGAAGCCAAGAGGAACTTTTGTGTTCTCAGCCCTGCAGTCGCTGTTCATGTGCTCCAGGTTGAATTTTGCTCTCATGGGAATTGCCGCAAAGCTACTCATGTCAGTGGAGAATCGCCCGCTTATTTTAGATCTATATTGATCTTGCTGTTCCACCACTCACTTGCTCTAGAGGTTGAGAAACTCTGTCATTTGCTGCAGCAGAGATGTGTGTTTTATCATGATTTTTAAATGCTTTGATAAATGCTGCCATAAGTTGTTTATGTACTTAGAAAGGGAGAGAGGGAGGAGCTGAGAAATCCAGTGTTACAGCCAAATCTTTGGATACACCAACAGCAGTAAGGACTTGTGAATCTCAACTGCTTGAAATGAATGTGCCAGCACCTTAACTGAGACTGCAGCAGCCTGTGTATGCAACCTAGTGACTTCTGGCTGGAGATGGTGAGACGTTCATGGTGTCTGTGAGTTTAGCCAAGGGGCTTTTGCCTTCCTTGTTTACTGCAGGTAGTGCCACCTCCATCTACTCTTCTATATTCCTCAGGCCCTGGGAATAGGAGAGCTGCTGCCCATCTGACCCATGCTACCAGGACTAGTTATTCTGTCTGCTTTCTCAAATCTCCCTCTGGCAATCTCCTTCTCTTGGTGCCCAGCAATAGAACAAGAAATAATGGGTTTAAGTTAAAACATAGGAAGTTCTACCTCATCGTGAGGAAAAACTTTTTTACTGTGAGGGTGACAGAGCACTGGCACAGGCTGCCCAGAGAGGTTGTGAAGTCTCCTTCCCTGGAGACTTTCAAAACCTGCCTGGACGCGTTCCTATGTGGCTGCCCTAGGGGATCCTGCTCTGGCAGGGGGGTTGGACTAGATGATCTCTAGAGGTCCCTTCCAACCTCAAACATTCTGTGATTCTATGATTCTCTTTAGCCATATGTTCTGTACTTAGTGGTTCTGCTGTTTCTGTTCTTTCTGTTCCTTGCTGCAAGCCTCTCGTAGGTATGCCTTCTGGGAAACAAGACGTGTTTCATGTATTGAAGTTTGAAACCACAGGGACTTGCTCACTCTGTCCTCAGCGAGTGTCTGCCCAATATTCCATGTGAAAGAAGCTGTTTTGCAGCCACCCAAGTTCATAGGTCCATGTAGAGCAGAGAACCTCAGTCTTCAAGCTCTGATTTTAGATTATTTAGAGTGCCAGGTCTTCAGGACGTGGCCCAGTGGCACTGTGTACAGTTCAGCTGTGCAAAACACTCAGTGTCCAGAAGTGGTTTGTACTACCTTCCACCTGCCTGGGTCAGCTCAGGTGCCAGGCTCTTGTTTTCTTTTTCTGCAGCATCTCAGGTTATGGAGCTGCTGGTGGGAAAGGAGGAAAGAACACCATGATGCGATCCCACGGCGTCTCTGTGCTGGGAATTTTTGACCTCCAGAAGGATGATACTTTGTATATCTTGGTGGGACAGCAAGGAGAAGATGCTTGTCCTAGTGTAAGTGATTGTCCTTTCTGTTTTGCCTTACTTCCTCCTACAAATCCACGGCGTTGTGTCTGTCTACAGAGAAAGCCATTGTCCTTGATGGGTTTGGGGTTATGTGGTTCAAGGGATACCTACAGTTTTACTGGGAGGCTATGAGTGTGAAAAGATGAAGTACCATGCCACCGTGCTCTCTTCCTCTCCAACATTCAGGCCTCATTGATAATACACTACAGGTTCCTGATTGATCTGCATATCTCAGAACATCTGCATGGGGGTTTGGAGAGAAAAGACAACCTGCCTTCCTCTCCTCTGGAGATCAGTCTTCAAGGTTGACTTCACAGGGCTTTGCTCTGCTTCTAAGCGTGGTCAGCCCTGCCATCATCATAGCACTCCGCAACCCTGAAAACACCCACCCCATGGGGCCCATTTGATTATGTTCTGTACAGGAGTGGGAGAGACGGATTAATCACTGCTGATCAGTCCTGATTTTTTGTGTTACTAACCAGTCATTGCTACAAATGCCTCAACAGAAGGGTACAACTTTCAGCATTTGCAGGCACAATAATCTGTTGCTCATTTAGTATTCTTTGGAGGATGAGGGAATAGGAGATTCTTATGAGGGAAACTAAGCATTATCTGATGAAATTTCACCTACAGGTTTGGGCTGGACGTATAAATGCTGTACATTTCTCAGCTGTTATTGGCTGGCATCCAAGAGATGAAAGCTTAGCAGTCGGTTACAGCAGAGTAAGGTTGAAGGATGTAGGCAAGAAGGAGGGGTTTTCAAGGCTAGGCGCTGAAGTAAATAATGTTAAAACTGGAATTATACATATCTCCAAACAAACCATTAATACAAAGCCTCTTTGAAATGAGAAATGCCCTAACTCAAACTTCAACCTAATGTCTATAACTGGGACATTCCAGCTGAGTGTAATATATGGACTCATTAAATTGCAGGCCACTGTAATCTTAGTGAGAATTTATTGAGTGCTAATGTAATTCTTTCATTGAGGCAAAGAGATTGCATTGACTTGTAGAAGGGACTTTTACTAGATTGGATTGTAATCAGTTATGCCTTTGCTATGACGGATTTTTATTTTTTTTAATTCAATGGTAATCTATTGGTTCCTTTGGGTCATTGACTTTGTCGTTTTATTAATCATCCCCACCCAGCTCCAAATCAATTAAGCAGAGGGAAGACTAGGGAAAGGAGGATTGTTTAGTTCCATCAGCAAATCTGCACCCACAAAATGGGCATCATTCGTTCTCTGACACAACTTAGGACACATTTTATGGTCAACAGAATAATTTGTAACTTCAGGATGGTTTTATCAGATTCTTCTTCCAAAAGAAAACACATATATGAAAGTAGAATGAAGCAGAGGTGAATCCTATTGTAACAAATGTTTATGCGTTTTTCCCTTAAAGTAATGTGACTTAATGAGCTCAGTGTGCATAACAAGATAGTGTTACTGAGGTTAAATGTATAAGGTAAAATCAGATAGAGGCAAAGCTTGCAACTTAGAAATACTTACAGCAGAATCCTGTTTGTCATGTACTTCAGTGCTTCAGTTTAAAATCAAAGCAACAGTTACCTCTCTTACGTCATAGTCCGGAACTACTTAAAATGTTTAAAATCAATTAGTGAATTCAGTGATTCACCTAATACAGAAGGTTCGTTACATTTGATGCCAACTGATAGACTGAAAAATAATGCTAAATAGGAGATGCGGAGGCTTTTTAGTGAGATATTGTCTTCAATATCAGGTAAAATCTGCAATGAAAGGTGGAATTTCAGCTGTTTTTATAGGCTTGGAAGTAGCTAGCACTGGTAATTACAGTAAAATTGTTGCCTGGCCACAACCAATGGGGCACTGGAAGAGAGTAAAGAAACCTGGGTTCTCTCTCTGGCTGTTGCATGGTGTGGGCCAAGTCGCATCATTGCTGAGTTAATGTCTTCCCCAAATTGTGAAATACAGGTAGTTAATGCTGGGAAACATTTGCAGTAAATTCTGCTACGTTGTATTTTAAAAGTTTATGGAACTGTTTTACATGGTAATAGATACCAGCACTGAGCTTGCTTCAAAATAATTCAGTTAAAATGGCAACAAATTCTTCTGACAAAGGTCAAAGCGTAAAGTGAGATTCTTCTAGAAGAGTTGTTTCTGCTTATGTATTTTCACTGGAGGACAATTTATTGGTTTGGGAGGGTGAAGGGTCCACAAGACCTGTGTGTGTTCAAGGACTTGGAGATTTCTCACCAGAATTCAGACCTAGTTTTCTGTTTGCAGGCTAATGATGTTATACAGAAGGTCTGCATTGGAGAAAATAATGTGATTGAAGAAGAGATACGTGTCAACCGAAGCATCAATGAATGGGCAGGAGGAGGTGGAGGCGGGGGAGGTGCAACTTACATATTTAAGGTATGGAAGCATAATTCCTGTGCACCTTCAGCATGAACATGTCCTGCCACTTGCCTCTAATATTGCAGCCTGAACTATCTGAGAACCCTCTATACACGCGAGTTGGCCCTTCACACTTCTTAGAACTGATGCGCAGTATGGCCACGCTTGCTTCAGCGGCTTGGAGTTTCTTTTGGAAATAGGTAGAGTTGGATTTTTTCCGCTGGAGGCTGAGATGTTGAAGCATAAATCCATGGCAAAGGGCAAATTCCACAGGATTTGGTTCAAATCTATCATTGTAGAACATTAGACTTTAGTTGTACATTTGGCCCATGTAGTGCCATGACAAGAAGAGTGGAGGATAGCCTGTGTGTTTTCTGTTGGCAACCCTACAGCTAGGGACCACTGACCTTTTCTGTCACGTGCTAGCTGGGACAGTACTCATTCCAAATGCCAGTTTCTGGCCTTAATATATTTAGGTACCCAACTTCTGCATAGTTCTTCATTAAGTCTGCATGCTCATTTTCCATGTAGCAGTCCTTTACCAGTGGAGACACTGTATTGCACTGTACAGAGAAGTGCTCCTTTACTGTTTCATTTGATGGAAGTCATCACAAGGTAACATTACAAGCTTTCCAACAGCCATCAGCACTGTAGGTACAATTCATAGAGTGGCTGATGCTACTGTTCTCTGTTGCAGAGCTTGGTAGGACTGGTGCTATTCATTAATCTTTTGAGTATGGGTGCATAAATAATGAAATGGTAATTTGTAGTGCTGAGCAGCCCTAGGTGCCTGCTCAGTGCAACTTGCAGTAACTAGCATGTGCTTGAACTTCCATTCGTGTGTCTGATTCAGTTTGAACATTGCCTATATTTCTGAATTTGTTAAGATGGAGAATGGAGAACCAGTCCCTTTGATAATTGCAGCAGGAGGTGGTGGCAGGGCCTACAGGGCCAAAACAGACACTTTTCATCCAGAAAGGCTGGAGAATGATTCCTCTGTTCCAGGGTTGAATGGAAATTCAGGAGCTGCAGGTGAGGAAAGTTTATTGTTTTTTAAGAAAACTTTTGTGAATATGTGGTATCTCAGATTCCTCCTCACAAGGAGATGAGGTGAAATTCATCAAAACACAGCTCAGGAATAAGTGTAACAGGTGCATATAGGATGTACCCACAGTACAGGATGCTTGGCCTAAATATGGGTATTGGGCTTGGTACACCCATAGCAAAGGCAATATTTTCCCCAAATAACGTAGTACCTCTCATAAACAAAGTTGTTTGATTTTTGGTGTGGGAGCCTGCAGTGCTGATGTGACTCTCTGCACTGGTTTGTGGCTGTGTGCTCTCTGCACTGATTTGTGCTCTGTAGACATACTCACAGTTTCCCTGGCTTATGCAGAAAGAGCATAACTGCATCCTGGCTACAAGTCTCTGTGAAGAGACCTTGGACTGAGTTACCAGCAGAGCTGACAGTGAGTCACTGGTGAGTATGTTGTGTTTAGAGCAGAGCTGGGACATGTTTTCACATCCCTTTCACTGAGTTCCTTTTGATCTGCTTCAGAACAGACAGGTGTTTTTTTCCAAAAGTATTTTCTTCAAAAAGAAGGGGAAGGCTCTGTAAGCCAGAAACATGTGGTTGGGGAATAGTCAGGGATATCTTTTTACAATTTCCATAGAAAATACTTGTCTTTGTAGGATAGGTGGGAAGAGGTGAAGATGATTAATGTGGTCAAAAGCTCTGCAGAAAGGTCATCCCCTCTTCTAACCAAGGCACAAGACTCTTACTTTCAGCTGAGGTGCTTTGAAGGAGGGCTTGTTCTGCAGATCCCTGCAGTGCTTTTTTTACACAGAAATAACTGCTACCTGTGCCTTTTCTCTTCTGTTAACTGCAGGTGGTGGAGGTGGCTGGAATGATAACACTTCCTTCCTGTGGTCAGGAAAATCCTTGCTGGAAGGTGCTACTGGAGGAAGATCCTGCCCCCAGGCCATGAAGAAGTGGGGGTGGGAGACAAGAGGGGGTTTCGGAGGGGGTGGAGGGGGGTGCTCCTCAGGTGGAGGAGGCGGAGGATATATAGGTAAAGTGGCTTCGTGTTCAAGGTGTCCCTTCCCCTCCTTTAGTGCTAATGATCAGCAAAACTCTGATAGATAATTCTCCTGTAGCTAGCATATATGACTGTTATGTACTAGTATGTCTGTGTGTTGCCTTTTTAGTGCTAGATGAACGTATGGCATTTAGCAGACAGCCAGATGTCAGTCCTTCAGCTGTACTCCTGGCTTTGCACTCTGCGAAATGCGTCATCAAGATCCTGCTGTGGTTCTTGAGCCTTCCATTTCGGGGCTACAGTGCTGGAGAAGGAGGAGCCACAGGCTATGTGCTCCCATACCCAGCACCTGTGCTTTGAGGACTTTGGCCCTGGAGACTGGCAGCCGGGCTTCGTGCCAGCGGGAAGAGGCAGCTTCTTCTACCCTGCCCTGCTGTGGGGAGGCCTTGGTCCTGCGCAAGTGGTCTCTGGGGGCAAAAGCTCAGGCTGCCAGCCAGGAGCCCCTCTTTATAAGGACGGTGGTGTTGACTTCAGTCAACAAGGAGCTAATTTCATGTGCTGCGGGTCTCAGGGCAGCTGTCAGATGGCACTATGTTGATGATAACTGGTGCAGGCCGGATTCAAGATCTCTGCTAACCCATAATCTCCTGGGCCGCATAGTTTCTTCAGCCATCTGCACTGTGGTGGACTTTTTAACCCCTGGTTCTCCACAGCCTAAATCAAGTCTGTGATAGACTAGAAATCCTGAGAGGAAGTAATGAGTTTAAATGACTAAGTGCATGTTTTGTACCTATGTTACTGTGTAATGCTTCTTTTTCCAACAGAATGCTTCACGTGACATAATTTTAATTTCACTAAAGACGGTTAAGGAGGAAAAGCCATTTTGGGGTGGGGTGGGGGAAGCTTTGCATGCTTGTAGTACAAAATATATGGCCCGTAATGTGCTTCTAATATGTTCTATGTATTGCCTATACTTTGCTCCTGATGTGTTCTGTATGGCCAAGCACAAACGAGCAACTCATAAGTTCCTTCAGTCCCCGCTCCTGGTGGACCACCCTGCTTTCAGGGTGCAAAGGAGAGGAAGGATATCAGATTATTCATTCCTTCTGCTGACACAGTACATACCTTGATCAGCAAGGGTACTGAACTTAGCCCTTGAATACTGGTACTATCCAGTCTCTTGGGTACATTAATTTTAAGAAGGGCTTACATTTCACAGCATCCAAATGGTTAAAGACTAAGTTTGTGCCATAGTTTGCAACGGTCTGCCTAAAACAGAGTTGAGAAATTGATTGTCACAGGGTGCTATTAAATTGAAGTTATGGGGATAAAAGGCAAGTGGTTCATGCTACAGCTCGCCAAGTGCTCCCTATGTGTTAAATACTTTGATTTATTCTCTTTTCTCATTTGGATGCCTCCCTAAATATGCTGAAGTCGTGCATGTTGCAATGCTTATCTGTATTTTAGTGCCAGTGAGCCTCAGTCTGTTAAGGTAACTTCTGGTTTAACGTAGGTGGCAATGCTGCAACCGACAATGACCCAGAGATGGATGGGGAGGATGGTGTTTCCTTTATTAATCCAATTGGTACTTTATACACTCCAGCACTTAAAGGTATTCCTATTGGTCAGAAGTCTTCTAGTGGTTTATTTCATGCTAAGAACAGTTTACACCTGTAGGACACTTTACAGCCCTTTGGGTACAGCTTAGTGTCATCATGAACATGAGGCAGAAAACATAACAAAGTCCAATGGAGAATAAACAAAAGTTTGAGGGCCGGTTTAGCTCAGTGGGTTGAGCGTGATGTTTGAAACACCGAAGGTCGTGGATTCGATTCCCGTTCGGTTCTCACATGTTGCCTGACCTAGTCGAGAGGTGGCGTCTCTCACAACAGGGAGGTTGGATTAAAATGATCTCTAAGGTCCCTTCCGGCCCAGGCCATTCTATGATTCTGTGAAAGCAGGTAGAGGCAACATCAGGGCTACCAGAAAGCCCTTCCCAGTCTACCAGCCTGTAGAATAATCTTGGCCAAGGAACATGGTAACAGAACCTTATAGTTCAGATCATTCTAGAAAGACACAGACAAAGCAACTGACTATTCACTAACAAACATGTGCCTTAGAGCATCCCTCAGCAAAGTATCCAGGTTGGACCAGAGCGTTTCTAGAGAAAACCGTGCAATGCTGCCCAGCAGTGCATGGGAATGATAAATAGTGACACTCCAGCCTGTGTTTGCCCAGAAGTCAGCTTCTTGAATGTATTTGCAATGTGTTCAGAAAATCAAAAATAACTATTTGCTGGGGGAAAAAAAAAAAAAATTGCTTTAGAACAGCCAGAAATATTTTCAAATACAGATGCAGTTTGACCTCACAGATTCAGCCAGAAAATTTTGAAAACATTGCAGTGTTTGATCTCAGAAGGAGTAAAGACCGAGAATGAAAAGGGTGAGCCCCGCAGACTGCTGAGAGAGCAGGTTTCCCTTAGCCTCTGCAGCAGCCTCCTTGCTAGCGGGATAGGACTGTCTGCTCAAAGAGAGCCAGTGCACCTCAGCTGCAGTGGGGCTAATTTAGCTCAGTGTTATTTTCTAGAGGAGAAAAGGACAGGAGCTATGGAAGGTGGGGAGAAATCGGTTTCTTGGATGGGGCCCACGCTGCCACACCTGACAACTGTGACCACATGTCCCCTGTTTCTGTCAGTGCCCAAGGGAATGATATGAATGATCTTTACAGTAATTAACTCAGTTTCTTTCATCCACTCTCTAGTGACAGAGGGGCACGGAGAGGTGTCTATTAGACTGCATCTTAACTGCAGTCACTGTGAGACGGACGAGTGCCGTGTTGATGTGGAGACTCAAAAAGTCATTTGCTACTGTGAGCCAGGCACAGAGTTGGCTGAGGATGGCGTGTCTTGCATAGGTAAGCAGGGGTATGCAGTAGAACGCTAGTGAGTGAAACAGAAAATGCATGGAAAAAATCTGTTGTTTGGACTGTAAGACATCCTGAAAGTGTTATCTATTCTTTCTGAAAGCTGGTGTCTGTTGAACGTTACCTTGTTTCCTGCTAGTATATGCTGCAGAGTTATTGTGCTAGGATAATGACACATCAGCACTGAGGAATGGTGCACAGAGCAACGTTGATGGTTTGCTTTACAGTAGATGTTTGGCATACTGGGCAGCACTGAGGAGAGTCAATTTTTGTGTCTGGTTGAGCCGGTGCTCACATTCTGCTCTGAAATCAATAAAAGTTTGCTCACTGAAGGAATTTTCCAGCTAGCTTTAAATTGCGGGTCAATCCTCTTAAGAAGCAAAAAAATGTACAACCTGAAGGAGGATATAATTCCTGTGGATTTGGACATGTAAGGTGCAGGTGTAGAATCTATAAGAAGCTCTACATGAGAGATATCAGAGGAAAACTAAAGGCGGTGCCTATACTTGGCCTTACTTGAAAAACTAAGTGCTCAGAGCTCCATTACTAGGTTTCCTTCATGTTCTTGCCCAGCAGTTCGAGCAGGTGACTCCAGGCTTTCGGAATCCTGCTCTCAGCTTTGTCACTGGCAGGGGAAAACTGTTCCCATGTGTAAAAGGGGTAAAAAGCACGGTCATTTTGCCAGGGTGAAGTAAACTTTAATAGCTGGTCGCTGAATGCCTTGTGGTCCCAAGCGAGAATGCAGCTATGGAATACGTTGTACTACACTGGCAGTTACCGGCTTTTTTACCCTTGGATTAGATGCATTTAGGAGATGATATATTGCAATCCTCCTTCTGCTTTTGCTGTGATTTGGCATCGGTAGCAGCACTTTAACCCTGACAACGTAGTGTTCTTTCCACCTCCCCAACCTCCTGCCCCTGGTTTTTATGGTCTTGTTTTCATACCCAGAGAGTGCACATGTTAATTTGTCGATAGCAAACC
Source organism: Trogon surrucura (assembly GCA_020746105.1). NCBI lineage: Eukaryota > Metazoa > Chordata > Aves > Trogoniformes > Trogonidae > Trogon > Trogon surrucura. The sequence continues at coordinate 109,808,380 of CM036618.1, forward strand.
ATCTGTCTCAGTGGCTTCATATTAATTGAGGAGAGTGAAACAATGAGATATTAGAAGTCATAGATCCTGAGAACTGATCATGCCAGAGGTTGCTCTTATAGCAAAGGAGCAGAAAATGAATAAATGGAAAGAAGAGCAGAAAAATCTGTCTGCAAAAAAGGGACTGCTGGAAGATCATTTCAAATGTGTAATTCCTTCTTCTCTTGCCTCTGTTACAGCTGAGCCAGTGGCTCATGTCCCTCTCTCCTTGGTCTTATCTGTAGTGACTTCAGCATTGGTGGCTGCTTTAATTTTGGCTTTTTCAGGAATCATGATAGGTGAGTATTTCTCTGCAAAAAATATTTTTTTTTTTTTATGGGGATCTGAGCTGGGGATAATTGGGCCCTGAGAGGCAAAATTATTCAGGGTTTTAGCTACTGCTGCTTTTAATGACACCTTCCCACACACATGCCTTAACTTCAGATGTCAGTAGTGTCTAACCACAGTGACCAGTTTGAGGAGGTTTCGGTGACTAACATCTTGACAGAGACGTCATTGCTTGTGTTGTAGTGTAAAGCTGCCAGAACACAACTGCCGCTGGTTTTGAGTGCTGCTAGTGCTTAACGCCTGAAAGCAAGGTCCTTTATTTGCGTGCCTATGTACACATTTAGCCTCTTTAATGTATGACATTTAAGCTTGAAATTCTCACATAGGTTCCCCTTTTACAAACTGCTACTTACTAAGATGTGGGCATTCTTGATGTCTTTATTTGAAATTCTAAAAGGTATTTTTCACCCTTTCATTTTCTTATTTTAAACAATTGCTCACCTGCATTCAGTTGTAAGCAGAATAGATTTGAATCAATGAAAAGCCAGGGATTCAAACCACAGCTTTGCCACCTTTCTTTGTCCACACTTTATGTAGTCTGGGGGCGGGGAGGAATGTACCCAGAGCAGCAAATAGCAACTATTAAATTAGATTTGTACAGCTGTTTCAGTTTTAAGAATTTCAGGAGTTATCAGTATCATACACGTGGTCCTACGTGGATGGTTTCTGGCCTGACAGTACCCCTTTAAAATTACTAATTACTTTTCAGGGAGTGGAAGAGTAATCCTCTTTCCATCCAACTCGACTATCATTGCCATCTCAGGAAAGAGCAGTGATTTAAAAAATCAAAGCAAAAGCAATGAGGAGGAAAATGGAGAACAGGAAGGGTTTGTGGATAGGTCATTACATCCATCTGCCTTTGTGAGTGCATGTTTACCCCTTAAATTCTTCCCCTGAGCAACATCTGCTGGAGAAGATGCGATAGCTATTACCGTCACAGTCTTCGGGCTCAATCCAGCTCCCACAGAAATCAATAGTAAGGGTGATAGTGATTTAACCTGCTCAAGATTGGCATCTTGCTTTGAAAAAAAAATACTGCAATATTAATTACTATTTCAAGGAATATCCACAGGATTTCTTCTGTCAAAATGTGATTTCTAATGATGTTTCAGAAGTATGTGAAGTGATTTAAGGAATATAACACTGCTATACACTGCTTTCAAATTTATTCCAACTGTTGTTTAGAAACAGAGGAGGTTTTGCAAAATGAGCTAGCTCTATGTTTTACTCTGGGGTAATAGTATAGTCTGTCCATTTCAAGCAATGTGATGCAATAACTCATTTAAGATTTTAGTCACTTCTGTGGGATTTAGGAAAGTTGGTTTTACTCTAACTCCCTCAAGTTTGGAACTGAAGGTTCCAGTTAAATATAACAAAACCCTCAGAACTGTGAAATCAGAGAGCTCTGCAAGTGAATTCCGTTTTACTTCTTCCAAACAGTTCACAAGCAAGCCTGTTTCTTCCTAAGATGTGTAAATCAAAGGTTCCAGGATAACTTCAGATTTCATTTTCTGTTTGGAATTACTTCACGTACAGAAATATGATGGTGTCACTGACTGGTTTGATTCACTGAAATTTGGCCACACCGTGAGTGCCAGCAAGACGTGTTGCATGGCTGCTGTCCTGTTCCAAAGTCAATCTGTCTCTGATTTACTGTATCCTCCGTATTTAGTATATCGTCGGAAGCACCAGGAGCTACAAGCCATGCAGATGGAGTTACAGAGCCCAGAATATAAACTGAGCAAGCTGCGCACCTCCACTATCATGACAGACTACAATCCCAACTACTGCTTTGCAGGAAAGACCACATCCATTAGTGACCTCAAAGAGGTGCCTCGAAAAAACATCTCCCTCATCCGGTAAATTCATCTTTGCCTTCCCCAGGCTCCACACGATGCACTCGTGTCTGCTGGCTCTCTTACAGAGATGTGAACCCATGTCTTTGTGCAGACACGGGCAAATTCTCTCGTACTTTTAGACCCAGTGCCCCTTTTCATAAGAAGGACGTGTAAAGCTGCAGTAGTTAGGCTTGTGTGGAGAGGACGAGACTTTGGCAGTCTCCTTGACCTTTTGCAGGTACAGTGTTAATCTTCTGGGATTACGAGAGGAACTGAAGAGTAATTCATATAATGAGTAATTCAGACACATCTTTTGCAGACTGTGCAATGAAAGGTCCATTTCTAGTATTAACTGGTGAAATGCCGGCAAGACTGAGGCTTGTAGGAGGGTCTTTTAAACTCTTTGATGGAATCTGAATGTGACTTTACCCTGGTACCATACAGTTTTGCATGAGAAGACAAGAAGTGAAAGCAGGAGAGCTTGGAAAACTAGGGAGCATACAGCACTTAGAAAGATGGTGCTCAGAGAGCAGTCTATGCAACCTGCAATGTTTTACTGTCTCCTATTCCTCCTTACCTGCACATCCTGCTGGACTGCATCTAGAAGTTCCCAGTGCACCCTGTGCTGCTGCTGCCTTTGTCACTCAGGCTCTAAAAGGATTTTTGAAATGTGGCAAGCTGCAGAGAGCAGAGGGTACAGCTGGGCATAGATAAGGGCAGAGAAGGCAAACTTCTGGAAGGAGGGTGAGTTATGAGCCGTGAAGATCTCTTTTATACCCCCAGTTTGTAGCAAGTTGGTCAAGCATAGCTAAGAATAGTGTCTCGAGCTGACACCTACAAAACATTATTAAAAAAGTGGCTGAGTCACTGGCAATGCAAGTCCTCACTGTGGTTTCACTGCCTAGACTGGTCTTTACCCCAGCAAAACTACAGACAGAGCTTATGCAACAGCAGAGCAAATCGCCCTTAGCAGCACCTCTTTGAAGGAACAGGAGGGCAACAGCTCCTGCTAAAATGGTTCACCCATAGACCGGAGGACAGAGTCAATGTGGCTTTCAGCCCAGACCTGGCTCTACCAGAAAAGTGCATGCTCTAAAAAAGAGTCTTACTGAGAGCCTTTTACCCAGACCAAAATGCAGGAATGTCTCTTAGAGGCCCAAACTACCACTGCCCAACGTGCAGCCCATGCAAGGTTAAGAAGGTCTCAGGGTCCGGGATGCCGTCTCATTCTCTGCTGGAGCTGGCTGTGTTGTTGTGACATGCCACCTACGTGGTACAGCAGTTGTTGTACCAGTTGATTTAACGTTAAGCAAGTGAAGACTGAAGGTATGAAAAATCTGTATCACAATGACATAGAACAGGATCTGTTGTGTGATTAATTCCTTTCTATCTTACTTGTACCCTCATTCAAAACAAAACTGTAAATTTCATATGATCAGTACCAGAAATGATTCTCAGCTTGAATTCCTAGAGCTGAGTGCTTTGCAAAGCACCACAATCACCATTTACCAGCTAAGGTACTTACACAGAGTCACAATATAAATCAGGAGAAGATACTTGATTTAGAATTCAGGTCCTTTGAGAATCATTGGGCTTCCTGGTTTCATGTTCAATGTTTTCTTTAATCATGATGTGTAAACATCATGGAAATTGTTAATGTGTTTAGGATGTGGGAACAAGAAGAAGTAAGATCTGTCTTTGACCTGCTTTGGAGCACCCACCACTAGAGCACTGACACTAAAGTCACAGAAGATTGTCATCCATTACAAACTGCAGTGCCAGCAGATGGATTTCACCGGCAACTGTTCACTTTTGAGATTGCTTTTCCTACCAGTTAAATATATTGTAGTTCCAGGAAAGATTGCACGCAAGTCTGGTCCCCTGTGTAGTGTGACGGGTGGTATCATCAGTGTCAATATCCAGTTCTCCCTGTTTCACTACTGTGAAAATCATGAGCCCATTGTGTGAGCTGTGACCACAGTGTTATAATGTGTGTTCTCTGTAGTAAAACATTCTTGTCTTCTCTGGTCTGTCCAGGGGTTTGGGCCACGGAGCCTTTGGTGAGGTATATGAAGGTCAGGTGGCAGGGATCCCCAGCGACCCCACTCCCTTGCAGGTGGCTGTGAAAGTAAGTGACAGTGCATGAGTTATCATGATGGTTTCATGCGCCTTTCACCCAAGAGTCCCAATGCGTTATAAAAATGAAGATGAATTAAGCATTACTGTAGTGCTGAAGGATGTGGCTAGAAAGGTTGCTGCTCTATTGCAACACTTTAATCCATCATAATGATGGTACAGCCTGTAGCATATAGGCTTGTGAGACTGTTAAAAGAGGTCTGTAGGTAGTAAACAGGCAAAGATTTCCCATACAGATGCCGCAGACTGCAGGTATGAGAAATAATTCCATCCTCTCTCCATCTTCCACATGCTATACCTGGTGTGATAATCTGTTCAGAGCCTTTGAGTCAGAGGCCAAAAGTCTTCACAGGGCCAAGTGCAGCTGGCACATAGATCAAAGAGATTAGAGGCAGGAGATGGATGGTTTTCCAGGGATCTCACTTATGCATTACAGGATAGATATGCACGGGATGTGAAGCTAAAGCCTAAGAGACCCTGGTAGGGTTCTCCAGGCCTCCAGCAGCCTAGATAGCCTGTTTTCTCCAGAGCCTAGATGGAGCATAGTCTTATTGCTGGGTATACTTCATAATCTTGCTGGGAGGTAAGAGGACTGAACTGTCAGAGAGCTCAGGAACTGTGGTCTCAGTCCTTGTCCCGTATATTGAGCGCTGTTCCCTGTGCACTCTGGGCTATTCCCTTTGCAGGGAGGAGGATGACAGTGGGCCACATGTTCTGATCTTTAGCTTTCAACAGGCTTCACAGTCTAGTTTGGTAATGGTCTAGTTATTATCTTAGAGTGAGGTTTCTTTTAGAAAAACAAGGATTGCTGCAGACAGTGTTAGTGCTTTTGTTTGTGCCAGTTGTTCTACATCTGTCAGTTTAAATATCTTCTCCTTGTCAACCTGTTCTTTCTTCTCCAGACACTGCCAGAAGTGTGTTCAGAGCAAGATGAGCTGGACTTCCTCATGGAAGCTCTCATTATTAGGTGTGTATGAACAAGATGAACAGCACTTGTGTAAGCTTGCAAAGCCCAGAACTGTAAAGAAAAAAATGTGCTTTGAGAGGTGATGTCCACACATCTGTATGCTAATTTTAGTGCGTGTCTGTCAGTATTTTAAGAGGATAGGCATTAATATCCTTTCCTATTTTTCTTACAAATTAAGAGGCACCAGATTATTAAGGACATTTTCAAGAGAGTCAACACTGGTTTTCATTGTCCAAAGTAAAAATCTTTAGGCCCAGTTTTGAGAACTGATAACAGGATTCTCTGATTTATCTTAGAGATCAGAACATGAGATAAAAGCAGCTTAGGAGTTCGGATTTGACTAGTCAAAACTAACAGATGATGTTAACTTAATGCTGCTGTTATGTTGCATGTCAGTGACTGAGTCCCAGAATCCGTGAAAATAGTTTCCTATCACATTGAGGTCTGGAGAGATAAGAAGTATTAGAGACTAGATCTTGAGGAATGTCCCCTACATAAGTGGATTGCTGTGTTGGTACATTATTTGGAACGAGTCTGCCCTGGCCCAGCTCTACTCCTTGGATAGTGAAATTAGGAGCTGACTTTTCACTGCTATCAGACATTCTCTGCTTCCGATGGCCAACAAGTCTTGCCATAGCTCAAAAAGGACAAGAGAATTTAGGAAGAGGGAAAGCAACCAAAAGCCACTCCTTCCCCACCTCTGTTTCTGCACTGTGCAGACAGGTACAGAGTGCAGGGGTAGCACTTAAGCTTTATCTAGTTACACTCTACCCTGGAGATTTGTTATGTTCTTAAAAAAAAAAAAAAGGGAGTTCCCTACAGCAAAACATTTTGATTGTTTTCTGTAATTGTGTGTTTTAGATTAAAGTTGCTCCATAACTGAGTCTTTCTCTCTCCACAGCAAGTTCAACCACCAGAATATTGTGCGCTGTATCGGGGTGAGTTTGCAGGCACTGCCCCGTTTCATCCTGCTGGAGCTCATGGCTGGAGGTGACCTGAAATCGTTCCTGAGAGAGACGCGGCCTAGACCGGTAAGAAAACAGAAAATTCAATTTTATTTAGTAAGCTGCTGCCACAAGGCAAATACGTAACTATAAAGGAGCTGACTCATGCAGCTACTGTCTCCTAGCATTTTAGAAGGTCAGAAAATCTCTGTTGCTAGAAGACCATTAGATGTATAGGGACACAGATGTACAGGGAACAGAGGCTACTGGAGTTATGCAGAGGTGCCTCATCCCTGGGCTTTGCTACAGAGCGTTGCAGATACTTTCTAAGGAAAGGACAAAGTTTTAAATAAAGTTAAATTCTACTCTCACCTTCTTCACACCAGCTAGGGGTGAGTTTGGAGGGAAAGCATTGAGCTGGTAACAATAGATGTGTTGTTTAAACCGCTGATCAGGTGCATTTCTGTGGATATCTGTCAGTGCAAGGACAGACAAGGACAAAATCTGGCCTGAAGCTGTTGACTTAATAGCAAATATCTTTAGTCCAGAGTTTTAAAGTTTTTCCCACTGAAATCAGCATCAGTAGGAAATGACAGTCAGTTAGAAATGTGTGAGAAATAAATGATGGCTTTTAGGGAGGAATCAAGTGTTTCAGAAAAATTATGTTTGCTCTGAGCCCCTGGATCAGAAAGGCACACAGATGCTGGAGTTTAGCACCAGGGCCCAGCGTCGTACTTTGTCTCTACATTTCTTTGACACGGGGCAAAATGCCGGATTTTATCAGTACAAAAGAGACACAAATTGGCTCTAACAGATACAAATAAGATTCTTCCTCGAGGCATCTGGAAACAGATCGACTCTGTATTTTTTTTCCTTGCAGTCTGCTTTTCAAACATGTAAAATGGTTTGTGTTGCTCGAGAGCGCTGCAGTCTTGGTTAGGTTGCAGTAAAGTGGCTTCTGCCTGGATAAGAAAGCTGAACACCCCTAAAAGTCAAGATGTTTGAAATCTGAGCAAGCAGGTTGGTTTTCTGTAGAACTAGAGGTGTTCTTGTTAGCTCATACAAATGAGCTGAATTTGGTGGTAGGTGAATGGGGAAATTCACGTTTTTCAGCGTGGGCTTCCCTCTCACCCAGTGCAGAGCAAAAGGACATGGGCAAGGTGTGCTACCTGGGAGGTGCTTTGTTCAAAATTGCTGGGACAGGCTGTGCTAAATGTATGAAGTGGCAGGTGAAAGAAACAGGATGGTGTAGGGCAAGGGTATCCATCACTGTGCAATGGAAAGGTCTTTTTGGCTCGTTTAATTAGAGAAGCCAGCTCAGTAATGATCAGGACCTTGTGAGGAAGCACCAAGAACATTAGTCCTGAACAGCAGGAATTTTTACCTACTTGCAGTAAAATGAACCAGTTGCTTTTGTGGATGAAAAGCCCTTAATCTTTGTAGGATGCAGTCGTGGGAGCCTCCTGATCTGCGGGATTTCTGTCTGTTTGCCCCCACCCCAGTCATGAGTTCCTCCTTGTATGTCAGAGCTTCCTTTTCTTAGCAGCAGCTCCATGCAGTCCCTGTGAAATCTAATGTCAGAAGAGATGGATAGGTCGCTCCAGGCACAGGATACATTACTTCCTCAGTATTTGTCTTTGCTGTCACAGTCTCCCCTTCCTGTTTCGTTGTCTTTCCTGACCTGTCTGAGGTTACCTGAGGCTGACCATAACTGCTACTAAACACAGGGGCTGTTCCCAACGCCTAGAAGATCCTACTCCTGGGTTTAACTTTCTCCCAACCAGACCTGGGACTGATGCTGCTGTTTTCTGCTCCACCCCATGCCTGTCACTCTTTGGGAAAGCTGAGGCTGGAACGCAAGTGGGCAGCTGCAAGCTGGAACTGATTGAGAAAAACAGTTTCCAGTCCCTCTCTAACAGTTGGGGGAGTTCGGACAGCCTGACTGTGTGCAGACACAGATCGGCACGTTTCTGCTCTGCTTCTTCTAACACCTTCCTTCCCCTTGTTTTGCCCTGTTTCTGCTACCACCCTGTGTGGTGGTGGCCTGGCTAGAGTAACAGGGTAGTTCATTGTCTGGATGCCAGGGCAGCTTCTGAGGGACTAATGGTGCCTGTGAGTGCTGCGAAATCAGCCTCCAGTGCACACGTTTGACTGCTGGCTCAGAAACTGGAAGGCTGGGAGACTGACTGATGAGAGATGAGACGTGTGCAGGGCATTGTGCTCCGTGAAGTGTGGGATCCAGCTGTGGAAGTGGTTTTATCCTCTCCGTATACTAGAGGTGTGACAGTGTCTCCATACATAAGGCCCATGGCTCACTACTGCTGGATGGATCTTTGCATTGCTCTTAATGAACCCTGAGCTGCTTTATTCTTCCTATTGCTCACTCAAGGAAGGTGGGCAGAAGGCAGGCAGGCATAGCAGACTGGACATCTGGCTTTCTGGGCCCATTAAAGAAAGGAAAGACAAGGAACAGTGCAGAGTAAACAGTCTTCAGTGAGCTTTGCTTCCAACAGGAATTTATTGAACACACAAGACTCAGCTGACTGACTCAGTAACAGAGGTGCACTGCTTACTGTGCAGTAAGCACCGTATAAATTACTATTGTCATTTCCTCTCATTTTTTTCCAGTTTTCTATTTTCCAGCTGATTTCCTTACCACCCTGCCCTTCTCACCTTCTTCTGCTTTCAACCTGATTGCAAAAGAGAGATTTACCTGTTCATTCTCTACCTTCATCCCTCAGTTACTCTCCCCACTTCCCTGCCTGTAACTTCCAACTCATTTGCCAGTTTCAGTCAAATCTAATAGAGGTGTGAAAGGCATTAACTTGCCATTAATTCCAAGGCTTCAGGAAAAAGAAAGCACCACGCTAGGGCAAGCACTGAGCAAAACAATTGTCTTGTTTGGCTTGCCACTGACCGGCAAGAACCTGTGTGACTTGGAGCAAGACTCACACAGCCAGCTGCCGTGCACTCAGCCACTGAAAAGCGTGGAAGGGGAAGGTGAGGCAAGGGAAGGGGGAATTTAAGACCTTGTGAGGGACATGAAATGGAAAGATAGAGCTTTGGACATGGGATCTAACTTCCTGGGAGTTCAAGAAGCTGCCAGCACAGCTTACTGCATATTTTTTACCTGTGTTCTTCATGTGAATAATGAAAGCAATGTTCAGCCAACACATAATGTTTTTTTTCTTGACTTAAGCAAGATTCTTAAGCAAGAATCATCATATGTGTAAGCCAAATGTTAACACAACAATACCAGTGATTCTTGTGGACTCTTCTTGGTTTATGCCAGCCAGATCTACTCCGTAAACTTCAGATCTGTATTTCTCCATTGGTCCAGGCTTTGCAGCCCTGAAGGATTTCCATGTTCCATTTCTAATAAAGTTTCACAGCTATTACAGGATTACCCTTTCCTCCTCATCTGGAGAGAGGCAGTCTGGCAGATTTGAAGATGCCTGGAATTGGAGGCTTCGCTCATTATGAGCATTGCAGAATTGTCCTTTCTGGGAATTTCAGTGCTGATTTTTCTCACACACACACACACACCGCACAGCTATCAAAGAACAGCCCTGGAAGATAAACTTTGTACGGATAAATGATTCCCTTACTTTGTGTTTTGCAGCCTGTTGCACAGAGCAGTGATTACGCTGAGCAGTACACAGAATCTCACCCACCATTAGCAAGATTCAGCCTCACCCAGGGAGGTGTCACGGTGGCTCTTCCAGCACGCCCACCACTCTGAGCAGCGGTGCGTGGCATCCGATGTTGTCCATTCATCTGGGGAGCAAAAGCTGTAAAGTGAATCCTTTGGTGTCTCAAGGCTGCTCCCCTTGCAAAATGAATCCCAAACCTCCATTTTTCAAACAAATTACATGGCTAAATTGTCCTTGGCTGGGCAGTCACATCTGTTTTAGGGCTGTACTTAGCCAAATAAAAGGTGGAAGAAATTCATCTAAGGAAGTAAAAAAGCAGGGAAAAAGAGAAAAAAAAGCTATGCTGTTCAAATCATCTTATGGCTTCAGCCTACTGACTGCCTTGCAATATAGCTCAGGTCTGGAATTGATTTCACAGTAAAGAATGGAGCTTTTTACTCGGTTTTCACTTCAGGTTTCTGACCCTTGCTCAGAAGAGGAGGGAATGGGTAGATGGAGATATTCATTTCCCTTTGGTAATGCCCTGAAAGGGAAAAAGAAGACATCTGCATCCTTTCTTACTGTAGCCATCTTGTGTAGCTGGTGAGTCACTTTAACTCACAGAGGTAAAATAGATTATACTCCCCACAAAAGGAGGGGAGGAAAGAGGCTTTATGTTTTCAGAAAATGGTTAGTCTACAAAAAGAAATATTATGGGGAAGGTGCAGTCTAGTGTTTTAGAGAATCAGTCGAGTATATATATGCACTAAACTACACTGTGTAAATAATAAAATAGAGGCAGGTGATACGTAGTCACAAATTATTCTGGTTTATGGCACCACACTTAAAACAGGCTTTGTTCACACAGAGATGCAACATTTTTCAGTTATTTCTTTAGTCAGATATTGAGGTCAGGGTTTTCCTAATCTCTTCAGAAAACATGAAGACTTGCATAGGTTTTGCTAGCCAGTGTCCACTGTTTAACTAGTGGCTGCTGCTTGCTGCTTGCTTCCAGTCCCAGTTAGCAGCGGTTTAGGTCAGGCGGGATGGCCAGCAGAGCATCACGTGACTCTGGAGATACCTTTCATCACAGCAGACAGGCTGGCAGAGGCAGCAGTCCCTGTCACTGGAGAACCCGTGTGGGTTTGTGCATTGGTGGGAGAGATTACTCTGGGCACTGAGCAGAGGGGTAGGTGTCGTAAGAGAGAGCCAGGGGATGGGATAAGTTTGTCTGGTCTGATAACTAAGGCCGCAGATAAACACTTAGCCAGCAGATGTCTGCCCTGGAATAAGCGGTCACTGCCACTCAGTTGTTTGTCATCACCCCTCAGGCAGCGACGAATTCTGGCTGCAGGGATCACTGATTCACACCTCGGTGCCGAAGCTGATGGTTTGGCTTCAGAGGCCGGCAAACTCAAGCTGGTGCTGAGCTTGCCCTTTTCGCTAAAGCATCTGGCTTCTGCTGGCAGGGGCTGTAGACTTCATCAGAGGGGCAGGAGAAAGGAGTTGGCAGCCTTAGTCTTCCATAGCCATTGGCTACACAAACCTGTGTCAGTGCTCTGAGGGGCAAGATAAAACCTACACAGATGTGGAGGAGGGAAAGAGCAAATGTGACTCATGCCATTATACAAAATGTCATTCTCATTGTTCAAGGTGACTTTAGAGAGGAGCTAGCAATAATGTGAAGAAACTGAGTGAAGACCCATTCAGGCTACAGATCTCAAAAATCAGGCTGAAAAATCAGAAATGTCCCCCAGGAGAACTGGGAGAAATTCTTGCAGGGGCATCCCAGTGGAGCTGGAAAGTCAGAGCCAGCTGTTCTGATTCATTCCCTGGGATTTGTATGACATCACGCCTGCACATCCTTTGCATAGTTTATGGATATGAACCCTCTCTTGCGCATTTTTGTAATCCCTTGGTGTGTTAACATCTGAGCCGCATCACTTCTTGGAGAGTTCCCAGTGCTGTATCAGTGACAATCATGCCATGTGCTTGCTTTTAACCCACGTTTGTCCCTCGTCTTTTTGGTAGAATCAGCCCTCCTCCCTTTCCATGCTGGACTTGCTCCACGTGGCTCGTGACATTGCTTGTGGGTGTCAGTACCTGGAGGAGAACCACTTCATTCACAGGTAGGTGAGCACATCTGTGTCAGCATGGGCATGACTTGCACACAGGCCAGCATGGACTGGTAATGCCCTGCTTGATATGTTTATGTCCTACTGCACTCTAGTGGCTGGATACCTTGAAACAAGGTAGATAAAGTCAGAATAATGAGCGATTAACAGAAAAGCTGCTATAAATCAGGTTGCGGAGGTCTGTAATTTTACCAAAGATTTTGAGCTCTCTCGGTGCTTGCCCTTGTGCAGCCTGTTTGGAAACAAAAATCTCATGACGGAAGTCTTCAAAGCTCTCCCTGTCATGAGTTTTGTTTAGTGCCTTTCTGCTCAATCCATAACCCTTTTCTTCTCCCTCTCAAAGAACGGCTGTACAAGTACAGCCAGAAGCGCAACACCTCGTGACTGTTGTCACCTGCTCCTGCAGAACAGGGTGTTTGACAAGTGTCTGAAATTCTGCCTATTGATTAGAGATGAGTAGGGAGAGATCGTAGTTCAGTCTTCTGCCAGAGTTACCCACGAGGTATGCCACCATGTTATTCGGATCTCAGGTGTTACTTCAGCCCAGCAGAGGTAGAGCTGGAGCTTTACCTGCACACACAGATTCAGGCCCACTCAGCCTTCAGAGCAACACCTGCACGTTGTTGGTGTTCCTGTCTCTGACAGTACGACACCCGGTTGACAGTATTTGAACTAGCACACCAGGAACAGGTCAGTAGGTTGTTCCCTGGAGAGCTTGATGATGGCACTAGGACACTGCTGAAATCAGCCCCACTGCTTGCTTAAAAATACCTCCTGGAGCAAAGGGAGACTCACAGAAGGCCCATCCTTTCAGCTGGAAGACGTTACCGGAATTTTAAAGAGGAAATGTTGAAGAGCAAAACTGCTCCTGCTGTTGGGTTGGTTGGAATCTGGGACATCACTAGTTATCTATAAACACTTATTTTTCTGCCTGTTGTGTGCTCTCTGCAGCTCAGGAAAGTAGATACTATTCTTTGTTTTCTTTTTGGCTTGCAAATTTGTTGAATGATTAAGTGGTTCTTCTCTTTCTGTTGCTTTTCTTCCCTTTCCTTGTAGGGATATTGCTGCCAGGAACTGCCTCCTTACCTGTCGAGGGCCTGGGAGAGTGGCTAAAATTGGAGACTTTGGAATGGCCCGGGATATATACAGGTAGCAGAGCTAAGCCCAGGGTATCTGCAAGTGGAAGCTGGTTAAAATGAGGGAGGAGCAGTGTTTGTGCAGGAGAGCAGGCGCCCGTGCGCTGCTCTGTGTAACTCTAGCAAGGTGAGAGTGGAGAGAGCCCAACCTGAGGAATCCCAGCTAAGGCTTTTTTTTGCTGTTTGCCTTTACCTGTAGCTTAGCTGTGCACTGCAGACTTTTCCCACTCCTGACAACTTCCTTCTGAGTAAGGAAGTCTAGTGATCGTGGAAGGCATTTTTCCTCTCTCTTGTACTTGTCCTCAGTCTCCTGTCTCTACTTTCTCCACACTGAATGGCATTGATGTGCCCTTTTGTTTTGTGGTCCCAAATCATTCTGAGTTTAATCTCTCTCCTTGATACTACCCCTGCCCCTTTGATTTGGTGTAGTCAGTAAATCTCTGCAATTTACTGCAGATAAAGGAGGAAGGTGCAGAGGAAGGTCAGGAAAATGTAATCACCCAAACTGGAATACAGCCAGGATGCAGGGTTAACTACTCAGCTCTCGCAAGAAGTGCCAGGAAATCTTTAATGACCACGAGCAGCGAAGGCTGCAGTTTGATATCTCATCTTCCAGGTAGCACCTCCAGAAGTGCAGCACCATGTCCTGCTGTGCTGAGGAATTGATTTGCTTCTGACTTAGAGGAAGGAATGCCTTGTACTCAGTCACCTGCACTGTTTATTTCAGTGCCTTTCTTTCTTTCTCTTTTTTTTTCCCTGCTTGGGGATTCTCCTGGGCAATTACTAAGCCAAGCCTGGCTCTGCTTAGCTTGAGATCTGACAGTATCACAGCCTGAGGTGCTGCAAACAGAGTGCTACCTTCAAAAACCCAAGTGTATCAGAGCTGCTTTTTCTTTCCCCCTCTCCTCTCTCTCCTTTCACAAAGAGCCCCCACTCTGCCCCTGTCAGAGTGGACTCTGCTGGGACAAAGTAGCATCTGTCACACTTGCACAATCAGCAGAACGGACTGCCAAGATGAACGCTTTGGTGCAGAGTTTTCAAAGGTGCCTTTGAAGTGTGAACATGTTTCTGTGTCCGGGAGTATCCTTTGGATGCTCAGGCTGTGTAGTTATGAACAGTGATACTGGCCTGCATGAGCAACCTCCTGCAGCTGCCAGCACAGGATTTGGCACTTAAACGTTTTAGTTTAAATGATGACAACCAAAGGATTGATGTAATTCCTGTGTAGGAGCATGGGAGGTGGGTTTTTTTACTACTGCCCCAGCTCTAAGGGCTGAGCATCCTCATCAAGCTCCTCATTCTTATAAGGAGTTTTGGATTTCCCTTGCCATGCTGTAGCCTGGGTACATACGGGACTTTGTTTATTTTTGGTGGGGATGCTCCAGGTGACTACGTGTGAGGTGAGTTGAGGTGGAGATCTTGCTGTGGCTGAAAAGTGCAGAAGCATTGCTCTGCCAGCACCAGTTTACCAAGTAATTCACTGCGAGTGTGCGTGCAGGTAGGGATAACTTGGGTTCACTGGATTGGGCCTAAAGCAAGACAGATGAGAGCAGCCCTTCCGTGGTCTGCCCAGTTCCACTATTTTTCTGAGAAGGAACAGATCTCTTCAGCATTTTCTCTGCCATGCTGTTTCACCGCAATTAATCTCTCTGGCTCATAAGTTCAGTATTTGTAATTATAAAAATCATGACTTAATGGCTTTTTCTGAATTCTTGGCTGACTCTTTGTTTTGTTTGTTCTTTCCAGAGCCAGCTACTATCGGAAGGGGGGGTGTGCAATGTTGCCCGTCAAATGGATGCCTCCTGAGGCTTTCATGGAAGGGATATTTACATCAAAAACAGACACATGGTACGCTTGCTTTCCTTCTCTTGTCCGGTCTGTCTGTCTATGTTGTAACTCCTTTTGTAAATTGTGAATATTTTGTAAAAAAACCCACACATTCTTGTTCATTTCTCCGTTACGAAAAAGACAAACTGGGTCTTTCAGAGCCAGTACTCTTGGAGGAGACAAAGGAGATCAGACCTGTGCAAAGGCGGGTGCTGCTGGGGAGGTGAGCGGGCAGGGCAGGGAAACTGAGGCAGATGCTGCTTTGCTGCTACAGGGAGGAAGGCGTTAGTTCCACAGTGAAGGAAACAGCACGGGAGCCTGCGGACAGGATCCGTCCTGCCAGTCGGGGAGAAGGGCATCACGGACAGTGGCTTTTATCTTTCTTCTGGCCTGCAGCAGCACTGTAAGCTCTTGAGCTGCTGGTGGCCAGAGGAGGTGAAAGGAAATGGGTGGAGCAGGAGGTAAGAGCTCAGGACACGCATGGAGCTGGTGGTCAGGACGTGGCTCCTGAGCAAGCCCCAGCAGAGGGAGGGAGGCAATCTCTCTTGTACAGCTGAGCTGCTGCCTGTTTTGGCACCAAGTGAAAGAGTTTCCCACTACTATGCATAGCTCTTTGCAATTGTAATCAACAAGGTGGTGATATCCAAGCAGCTGACCAGGGGAGTGCTTTGGAGAGGGTACTGTCCCAGCCATTGCTCCCAGGGCTCTGCAGGCTGTACCACACAGGCCCAGGGCTGTCACGGTAGCTCTGAGCTGGGGGCTGGGGAGCTCAGTAGGGATTCACTGGCATTTATTTCATTCAGGGTAGCTTATTCAAGAGATAGAGTTTGTCATAAGTCATCAGGCCATTGCTCCACTCAGTCCTGTCTGAGGCAGCAGCTGGTGTCTCAGAAAAGCATGACCTGGCTTTTGCATTTGTTATATCTGGTTGAACACTGCTGAATACAAGGGTGAAGCAACTCTATTTACCTACCGATATCATAGACTTCAGTCACTTAACAATCAGCTACTAGTATTCATTTAATGATTCAAAGTCCACCATTACAGCATTGCAGCTTATTTATGTTTGAACCCTTCATGAGCTGCCTGAGCACAGACCGCAAAGAGCAATGCTGATGGTACAGTGCCAAAGGGTACTGCCTCTCATTCCCATATCCTTCACTTTGTTTTCCTTCACTTCTGTATTCAGGTCCTTTGGCGTATTGCTGTGGGAGATATTCTCTCTGGGATACATGCCCTACCCTAGCAAAAGTAACCAGGAGGTTCTGGAGTTTGTCACCAATGGAGGAAGGATGGATCCACCTAAAAACTGCCCTGGCCCTGTGTATGATATTTTAACTTTGATGCATGCATGTAAATAAGTTTCTCTTTCAAATGCTCTTCTCTGGTTACTGACTTTTAAGATTGATCATACAATGACTGGTCAGCTTTATTGGATTTGAGTGCCAGTGACTTTTCTACTATTTAGTTTTTCTGTCTGTTTTGGAGAATAATTCAAGGTCCCTTTGAAAAGTACTGGCCACTGGTTGGTTGGTCAAAAATGGTGCAGTATTTTGTGTCTTAGCTTAGCTGTGAAACTGCAAGTGCTGTTCACAGGTAGGGAAAACAGCTCTGTTATCTGTAGCCCTGCCTACCTTTAGTGAAATGTTCAAGGGATTTCAGGTGGGTGAGTTATTTCTCTGATGTTCTGTGGATTTAATCCCACTGGTGGGCACATTTCACTGGTTACCAGTACGTCAGTTGTCTGACTCCAGTGTTGGCAGAGCACTTTTATTTATTAGAAGTCAGAGTGGTGATGCACGCTTATGTTGAGCTGCAGTGACTAGCTGTCAGGTACCAACAGGATCTGCCATTCATGAGCGTCTCCCGTTCTGCTCTTTCAGTTATCGCATAATGACCCAATGTTGGCAGCACCAGCCTGAAGACCGGCCAAATTTTGCCATAATCCTGGAGAGGATTGAGTACTGCACTCAGGTATCAGCATTCATTAATCTCAGATGGGATGGGTGGAGAGGATTCTCCTTAAGGATCAGTCTAGGCAAGCCAGAACAGGAGATGAGAAGGCAGCATTGCATTACTGCAGTCAGCAGTCCAGCGAGACTGATGTCATCCTGGGGTATTTACCACATCATGTGGTTGATCCTTCTTGTCTTTCACTGCTGAAAGGCACAGGCTGACACAAGCTAACTCCGCTTGACAAACAGCAGACCTGTAGCTCTGCTTCTGCTTATAAAGGCACAGAGACCAACGAGGAAAGGAGCTAAGACAGGCCAGCACCCGTACGTGCTTCACATCAGCCACTCCATCCATCGTGTCTTCAGGGTGAAGACACGACCAGCACTGGGCAGGAATAGTCCTGGATCAGAGCACCCTTTGCGGGTGGCTTCTGCAGGTGTCGGTGGTTTTCTGAGTCTGACTGCACTGGGGAAGGCAGGTGGAGAAGTGAAGCAGTTTGGAAAATGTTTTGCTGCCTGCATCTGCACAGACTTCTTGCGGGGCATCACATAGTTATTTGCCTCAGCCAGTTTGCTTTCCTTCACTATTGAGGAGGCTTGGTCTTTTTTTCATGTGTGTGTTTGGATCCTGGGATTGGGAGGCATTGTTTTCTGCTATCCGTAGCTTGCCACGGTGTCTAGCAAGAAATAAAGGTTGCCGAGTTCACCACATTTTCTCAGTTTAATTTTCAAAACTGCTTAAATAGCTCAGAACCACAGTCCCTATGGATTTGGGCTTCAAGGGGTCTGCCAGTATTGCCTCCTCTCTGCATTCTCATTCCTCTCTTGCTGTGCGGAGGCAATACTTTTGTGGATGAAACTTTCTCAATATTATTTGAGAACGTTATGAACTTCTAGATGATAGAGATTCCAAAAAAAAATCCCACAGGAAATTTCACTGGTCATAAAAAAAATGTTTTTCATTGTTTTCATGCCTCTGCTTTTCTGGTGCTGAATTTTAGGGATTTTTTTTTTTTGAAGAGTTCAGTTTTAAGGGTATCCCGTCACATCTCATAGCTAGCTGTGTTTTGTCAGCATCCTCTACTCATGGAATGTGGGCTCTGGGTGGTGGGAATGGTGCTCTGTGATCATAGTGTGACAGCTGTCAGATGTGTCGGGGTTTTTAATTGAGTCTGAGAATGCATGATAGTAGCAGACTTTGAGAAATTCTAATTGTTTTCTCTGGCAGGATCCAGATGTCATCAACACTGCTTTGCCGGTAGAATATGGCCCAACAGCTGAGGAGGAGGAGAAAGTAGCGATGCGCCCCGACGATCCAGAAGGAATTCCTCCTCTCTTGGTCTCCACACACCAAGACAGAAAGGATGACAAGCAAACTCTGCCAGCCCCACCAGCCCTGCCATCAGCCATCACTGCTGGAAAATCTCTGGGGAAAGTGGGAGCCTTGGAACCACCAGTGCCAGGAAAGGTGCAGTCGGCCTCCACGGGGGGACATATCAACATGGCCTATGCCCAATCCAATCCCCCTTCTGAGCTGCACAAAAGCCGGGGCTCCAGAAACAAGCCCACCAACCTCTGGAATCCAACCTATGGTTCCTGGTTTGCCGAGAAGCAGCAGACCAGCAAAGGCAATTCTCTGCTGGAGAAGGAGATGCCCGAGAGGGAGAATTTGGGACAGGAAGGAAACTGTACTGTGGGGCCCAACATTGTGACTGGCAGGCTGCCAGGCTCCTCCCTGCTGTTAGAGCCATCTTCCCTAACAGCAAGCGTTAAAGAAGTGCCTCTCTTTAGGCTCCGCCACTTCCCCTGTGGGAACGTCAACTACGGATACCAACAGCAGGGCTTACCCTTGGAAGCCTCCACGCCACCCTGCGCCAGCAGTTACGAGGACCCCGTCCTTCGAAACAAGAGCCACATAACCCAGCAGGGGCCATGAGCGCCCTCGACCTTCGTGACTTTTCCTCCGGTGGCCCCTGAGCCTTGAAGAGATGTCCTGTTACCCAATACACTGCGAGCGAGGGAGCTGACAGCGTTACCTTCCATTTTGTGCCAACTTGCTCCAAAAGTGCCACCCTCGACACTGTAACTTCACCTTAACCCAAGAGGCTTCAAATCACCGGAGCCCCAATACAGTAACAGAAACAAGGGGGAGGGAGGAGACAGGAAAGAGATGTTAACCGCGAGGCCCAGCTGCTGTTGCATCAACTCATACGCATGGTTGTCGTCACGCCCTTCCTGTGAGCTTTTCTCAGTTGTGTGTTCTCTGCTTAAGTGTAAAGCCGCGGCTCACTTGCCTTGAGTGTTTCATGTCTGGGGTTTTCTGTGCCAAACTTGTGGTTGCTGTGGAATGCCTGGAGATCTCCTGCAGCTGGCAGAGGTTGTAGTGGGTTTGGGGAAAGAGAGTCACCTTTCCGAACCGACAAAAGGACACAGCAGCACTGAATGGCGACGCAACGGCACATTCCCAAGTTGTGTTCCAGCTACAGTCCAGTCTTCGAAAGTCCTTGAATGCCCAGCGGTCATGGGGGTGTTGGCAGGGTGGTAGAAAGACACTGGTAGTACCACAACGCTTGAAAGAGAGAGGAGAGGAGAGGAAGCATAGAGGATGGATGTGGGTGCTAAGCGGCGTTCTGGGTTGGGGTGGGGGATGTTTGGCTGGGGCTTTTGGTTTTTTGTTTTGTTTTCCTGTGCTTAAGGACTAAAACTAAGTAAAGCCCTTTAAAATTCCTTCCATCCTACAAAAGTAGGAGTGTCCTTCATCTGGAACTTGTGCGTCTCAAGTGGAACCAAGGTGAAGTTTTAAAGGACTGTGGTCATGAAAGAGACTTTCACCATGCCCTGAAAATGCACAGCCACCTGCACACCTCAGAAGTTTGCAGCAGCCTCTGATACACCCTGCTGCAAACAACAACATAAAAGGCAGAAGACTATGTCGTGCCATGATCCGGATGCCAGAAACTGTCTGTATTTGAAGGGTTTAGAGCCCTGGTTCCTGTAACAAAGTACGTGTATGATGGTGGTTTAAAGACAAACACTGCATTGACTCATTTTGTACACCTCGTGCATGAAAAATATTCCAGTTTAAGTGTATCGTCAAAACATAGATGTAGGAAATAATTCATGTGTAAAGATGTGCAGTAGTAACTTCAACTTCAGGTTGCAAGGAGCTGTTTTAGCATGAACGCTATCCAAACAAAGGTGCCTATTTCCATAGAAATGGGCGTACTGGAGCATCAGCAAAGGAATGTGGGGGTGTCCTTGTCCTTCAGCCCGAGACTCTTCGTTTCAGTGGAGTGACTCTGAACCCGGCCTTGGATCCAAACACTGAGGTAAGCCTCCTGTCTTCGTAAGGGAACAAACCGGAATCCAGCATATACGTACTCATAACTTTTAAGATGTGCAGATTGAAACTGGAAGGCTTGGTTTGGGCTGCCACCCTTGTAAAAAAATAATTAAGAGGGGGAAGGTAGTGTGATCTCCTAACCTGCCTTTCTAACATCCCTGATACACAGAACCAAACCCCTTTTTTAAGCGAATGCCAAAGTTGTGTGTAGCGGTGTGATGGTTCGTTAATGGGGCCATGCTCTTGTGGTGGGAAGCCTGAGTCAGGGGCTGCTCCAAAATTCAAGTTCGTCTGCTGGGGATCCATGGCGTGGCTGCTGCGTGGGGTTGGTGGGGATAACGAGGATTACACTTTGGGTGTTCTGCTGCTGCACATGGGCTTCTTTAGCCTGAACTAAGAGAATACTTGTGATCTCCAAAGTTATTAGGGTCGCTGCTTTTGTGAAATCGCCACCAGGGAGGGATTCCGCCTCGCTTAGGACAGTGTTAGTGTCACACTCGTCAGTCTCTCTCTAGCTCAGTACTCAATGGGGTAGTTTTTTAGAGTCTCAGGAGAGCTGATTAATTCAGGAGGTAAGCACTACCAGAACAGTTTCTTACACTAGCATATTATTCACATGTAATAGCAATTTTCATTTAAATATTCCAGCTTTCTCATTTTCAGAAGGGCTCAAAGCTCCTCATTTTCTTCTTGAGCTCCTCTTTGCACAGAGGCACCCTGAGTGTTTTGCTGCCCTGCCTCTTTACGTGTTACCTGAGACCAGGATCTGACCTGGGTACTAATGAGTGTTCTTAAAGAATACGTGAGAACAAAAAGTTGCAAAGTTAATGATCTTTCACTAGCTGAAGTTACTAATTCTTGGATCTGGGGCAGCAGCTCGATGCTGTACAAATGCAGATAAGCTGCCAGGTTATGATGTTAAAGGTAGCATTTCTAAAGAAGCTTTAAAAGCACGAGCACCAAGAGATGATTATAAGCTTGTGGGGGCGAAGGGGGAAAGGCAGGCTTTCCCCAGCTGTGGAGATAGCGTGATTACTGCTCTGCAGTTATGCTATCATGGAATTTCAAGTGAAATACACTTACGGAATGGGAGTTGTAAAAAAAAGGAAGGAGCTAAACACATTAATGCTTCTTACCTGCTTCTTACCTGTGGAATACATGAGGAGATAATTCTGGTCAGGGGAAATAGTGAATTACTTCTGAAATTCTCCAGTCTGCTGCATACGGTGCATTGAGATAAATACCGTTCAGCACTAGCAGTTGGCTTTAAGTAAGCTTCCTTCCAGCGTCTGCAGTGTAAAATGCGTTGTTGTGGGGCTTTTTTTGCGTCGGGTTTTTTGTAGCTTTTTTCAATTCCCCCCTCCTATGAATCCCCCCTCCTATTCAATCCCCCCTCAGATGAATTCCGAAATCTAGTTTGAGCTTATTTTTTGATGTAAAAAACCCTGACATCTCTGAGCTCTTCCACAGCAAGTATTTAGTTTGCCCCCCCTGTGTGCTGTCCAAGTACAGTACCCCAGTTTGCAGAAATTGTTTTCTAAATATTGACGCTAATCAAATTATGTCATTCTGAAACAAGGACTGGAGTGTGTGTGTGTGTGTGTGTGTATGTAAGAGCTTAGTTTACTCAATACATTTGTAAAGAGACTGGCTTAAATTCTATACGAGATCATAGAATCATAGAATGGCCCAGGCTGGAAGGGACTTTAGAGATCATTTAACCCAACCTCCCTGTCATGGGCAGGGACCCCTCTCAACTAGATCAGGCAACACATGAGGACCGAACAGGAATGGTACTTCATATGATTTATTTTAGCATTTCTATTACAAAACCCGAAGTGTTCAGTGTTCACGTTTCTTATGTTCCAATTTCTAGCAATTTCCTACAGCTGTATGCCATTAACAAGAGCACTTTGTCCAGTCATGTACTAGTAATTTTTAATTTCTGTTTTTAGAAAGATTCACCTGTTCAGTTCTCAGAGCTGCAGGGACCATAAGGGGCTTAATTCACCACAAGCTCACCAGACCAAACCACCTGGCATGTGCAGTTCCCAAATTCCCTTATTAAACCCCTCCATGCTAGACTTATATTGCTGTAGGACAGGAAGAAAAAAAAAATCAAGTTAAATTCTCTTTGCCTGCTTTTGTCTATGACTTATTTTTATAAAATATAATTTATTGACAATGTAAATTTGTTAAAGGAACTTGGTTTTAAGACTGTTGGTCGTTTTCATTGGCAATATTGACATTCTGGTCTTACTTGTTTTCCTCACTCTACAGCGGAAAAGTGGGAAGCAGTATGATCTACAGGATGTAAAGCACTGCTGGGAAAATCCCGTGCTGCTACTCTTGAAATAGCTTATTTCCATGTGGATGTTACCCGCTCCCTGTAGATGTTAGGTAGGTTTCTGATTCTGTAAGCTGCTGAAGGTGAACTAGGTTGGGATCCCTCTTTATCTGCCTTTCCTGTTGTCCCTTCATCTTCCTTTTTGCTGCGGAACCTTGTTTCTCCATCACGTGCCTGGAAATGAGGCGAGGCGAGAGGTTTGGGTGGTTCTGCTTCCTTGAGGAGTGGTGACAGGAGAGGGGTTTTGCTGTAGTGAGGGGAGGTTATGGATCCCCCAGGTTGGAGGCGTGACGGCTGCGTTAATTTGGCCGCCAGCCTTTCACGGCAGTGTGGTATCGCGGGTGCGCCAGCCGCCCTGCCTGTGCGCTCACAGAAGAGCAGAGGCCAAGCACGAGAGCAACCGCAGCTCCGCTGGGCGCAGACCGTTATACTCTGCATGAGGTAAGAGGTCTGAAATGAGCAACGAAGGATTTAATTTTGCATGCCTGCTCCTGTTACTGAGCCTGTCTTCTGGGTGACAAGAACCTTGGCGCAGGAATAGCATAAAACAGCCTTTCACAGCAGCAACAACATCACCGTTTGTCTGTCCCAAAGCTAAACCCATCACAGGACAATTGTCCAAATTGTCTGCATCTGGCTTCTTTTAGTAACAAGCTTCTTTATAGGAGTGTTTGTCTCATGTACAGCAGTTTATGCAACATTGTTTATAAAGGAAGGGCCTGTGCACTTCAGGGATACTATGAAGAAAAATACTAATATATGGTCATTGAGTATTTTGTATTGAATAGTGTATTTGTATTGTAAACAAGTGTAGTGAACCCAAGGCATGAAGACAAATAAAAATGACTGTAGCTGGCTTTCTCTGTGTTGGGCTGTGTAATGACTGGATCAATGTCAGAGGGACAGCTCGGGACATCAGTTTTTACTTGGTAAGGTTACATAAGTATTAAGGTTACACCAACACACAAAGGAGCAGGTGCAGTGTTAAATTGAGACAGCCACGTTTCTGGCTAGCAGGAGCGTGTTTTAAGACTCGTTTGCATCGCAAACATCATCCCCCCAAGTCTCTTACAGAGCCAGGTGCCATTCCTTCTGTTACAAACAAGATTGGCTTTTACCTACAGTCAACCAGCCAGTATAAAAAGAGAACAAAGTCTATGGTTGAAGAGAGCATTTGGGTGTTTTCATTCTTAAATGTTTATATCCTAAGGCAGCATGTTGCTTCAACTCTGGACACGGATTTTTGAGTAGGTCTAATTCCAAGCTCTATTTTAATACAGTGCAGCGCCACTATTGCAGCCTGTGAAGAAGTAGCAGCCCCTGCCCTGAAACGCTCTCCTTTTTTTTCCCTCCCTCCCTGTACCACTCCTATGCAACAGGTAGCTGCTTTCTCACGAAATGAGGTCCTTGTCATTAAGACTAGCTCATCTCTAAACCTTAGTCTCCTTCACTTGCTTATCCACATGCTCACTCTTCTGCAGGACTGTGCTGTGGTTTAGTTACTTCTTTCCTGAGCAGGTATCTGGCAAGCACCTCTCCTCTCCCTGCCTTTCACCCCCACACTTTGGTTCCTCCCTGGCTTAACAGAGAAGGGAGCGCTCCTGTGCTCTTCCAGTAGAGATAGTCACCAGCCAGCCACTGCATACTGCTTTGGATCTGGCACTGGCTGGCAATCTTTGCTCGAGTTCCTATTTTTTTTCCAGAATTGTCTGTCTGCAGTGAGGCAGAAAAAAAGATAACAGGTGTGTATACTGCTGCGTGGCTTCCATGGACACAGTTTCAGTTTCCACCTGATGTTTGACAAGGCTTCTGCAAAATCTGAACTCTTCACAAGCCATGATGTAAATGCTCACAGGTAACAGAGCTAATTTGTCAGAAACACTAGGTTATGTTTTGCAAATCTGCAGTGCCAGTTTTGGATCCTTGTGCCTCAGATCTTGCTGGATGGCAACACTTTAAAAGCATGGGCTCCTTGCCCAGAAAGCCACTACTGTTGATATCTGCAAAGCAATCACTGAATCCAACTGGACTGGACTCACTAGAAATGAATTCCCCATCCCGGGACAGCTCAGTTCTCATCCTGTCACACCTGTAACCTCTCCTTTCCAGCCAGTGTCCAACAAAGCTTGAAAGATTTCATTGCTGAGAGCAACCAAAGAAGTACATCTTCTGAAACTGGACCCCAGAGGCATGCTGTGGAACAAGGACAAGCCTCAAAGTCTGCACAAGCAGCACAGAATTGCTGGGGACCATCCGTTTATTTATTCATAAAACACATAATATTTTATTTATGGTTTATAGGGGCTTTGAGGATCATTTGTCTTTTTTTCTAACAGGTATGGGGCTGTGATTGTACAGACCTCAGTACAGCACCTAATTTCAAACTTCACTGCCAGTTATTTTCAGAAGTTTTTTTAATGACACCAAGTGTCCTCCTGCAAGGGTTGGAGAAAAGGATTATGGCAATTTCCCTCGGATTTAGGGAAGCACAAATCCTTTCACATCACCAACTTGAAGACAGCCATCAGTAATCCTTTCTGGAATGGAGGGACTGATTTATTTCTGTTTCAGGCCACATAAATTCACAGTGCTGCTTGCCTCCTCGCAGGAGATTCTCAGCGCTACCAAAACAGCTCGGGCCTGGTAACAGTGCTGACTTGCTCCTCTGACCTCTAAGCTGGTTAGAGCCGGAGCTTTCAGGAGAAGCTGAAATTGAGGGGGAAGCACACTCCACCCATGCCCTCTGAGGGTAGCTAAGCCCTCTCCTCTACCCCTCAGACAGGATTCCATGAAGTCCCGCAGTCTGTGCCAGGCCACTGAGACCCCACTTCCAGCTGCATGAGGTGTAGCTACAGAGCTGTGGAAGGTGCAGCCTGACACCCTTGGAGGAGGAAAAAAAAAGTTACCAGTGAAAACGTTCAGAAAGAGATTACTCCTATATCTTACTTCATCTGTGCAAGATGCCACACAGAAGGGGTGTGACTGTAACAAACTGCCTGGGGTTGCTGCCTTACCCCACACACTTATTTACTCTATGTACCCCCTGAGGAACTCCAGCTCCCTGTCAGGTAAAGCACTTACATCTGTCCCAGCTTGTCAGGCAGGAAAGACAGCATTTCTGGTAGTGAGTGTTTCATCACAGAAACTCAACTGCCCACCCAGGAGCACTGGGCTGAAATGGGCTGTACCCAAGAACTAGAAGATATTAAAACTTGTGCTTTACATTCTGCAGTAGTTGTTCCATCCTGGGTCCTGTTTGCCTAATTTGTAAGTAAGAGAACTGAGAGACATGCTGTAACAACCAAATGAAAATTCTGTTTGCCATATAATTCACCAGGATTTTGTTTTACTAATACCAGCAAGAAGCAGATATTGGACAAAGTAAAGTTCAGTACAACACTCAATATCTGCATCTTCAAATATAAAGCATTACTTTTTCTTTGACATTTAAAATTTACAGCTTTTATATTCAATTAAAAATTCCCATAAGTTAGAATACAATATGCATTATTTTAAGTACAGCTCTGGAAAAATAGCTACAGCAGTATTTAAAGATGATAGCAGCAGCAGAATTCTGTCCAAAAATAGGATATTAGGATGTAATTTAAAGTGTCACTTCTTCGAATAGGTAAGAGCAAGCAATCATTTAAGAATAAAATGACTGTTCAGGAACACAAAACTATCCTGATAAGATAATGTTTACATATGCTGAACAATTAAAATACATTATGTGTTTAAAACACGGACAAAATATTAGCTCTTTTAAAAGGCTGATACACAAATAATGTCACGACAAGGTGTGTTACAATGCTGTACCTAAAACTATCCTTAATTTATCATAAGAATCATACAAGAAATTTATACTGGAAACTAGTCCAAAGGAAACAAAAAGAAACACGTATCACAAACAGATCAAATAATGTTGATGGCTTGCCTGAAAACCCTGCATATAATCCATACCACTGGCAGGAATTACCATGCTGTATTTATACAGACTTAATATTTATGATGAAGCTATTATGTATAGCTCCACTCTGGCTTTATTTGCATTTAAAAAACTGTGATACTCATAGCCTACAGCACACCAAAAAAAAAAAAAGTCTTTCAAAAAAATGAGGGAAAGCTCTCCAGGAGAGTGCAAAGTGCATTACTTTAAAGAGTGCTTCTTATATGTAGCTCCTTCTACAAACGCATACAACAAAAAGTGCTTTTTTAGTATACAGCCTGACATGCAGCATATTTGTGCTTTTTATTTAATTGCTGCTGCTCACTAGGACGACTGCTAATCCTTGTATTTATCAGCCCTTTTTGCTTTCTGGAGGGGAGAACAAGAGGGGGAAGAAGAGGAGGGATCTGAATGGTAAAATGTAAAAATACTTCACAACTGCTTGAAAAAGGAGTCTTTTTTTTTTTTTTCATTTTCTTATTGCTAGCAGCTGGTATTGGAATTGATGAAATGCCTGGCAACCAGACTAATGTCACTCATTAACCACCTCCTCTGTCAAAGGCAGGCAATGCAGAAAGCATTATCAGTTCATTACTACATGGAGGGAAATTGTTTAAATACTGCATGAATCACAACGCAACTTTAGCGAAGACTGGAGCTCCTCACATTCTCTAACTGGAACGTTATTCAAATAATAGAGCATCTCAAACGCAAGATGCTTTTGCAGTAACCTTCCCAGGCAGGGGTTGCTTCAGTAAGAGGAACAGAATAGTGGTTTTACTTCTTAATATGATTGAACTTTTTTATCCCCCTTTTTTTTATATATATATATATATTAAAATATATATTATATATACACACATACATATAAATACTTATATATATGTAAAATGCAAAAGTAGTTTTAATAATTTTTAAATAAGTGTGCATTCTAGGCGGGCTTCCTGGGTGCTTTAAAATCCTTATTTCCTATGGTATGAGCACATTTTGGCTCAGCAAATGTCATCTACAAGTTTTGATCCGTTAATCCCACGATAGGTTACTCTGCTGGGGCGAACTAAGACCCCGTGGTTCAGCTTACAGGTGAAGTAGCGCTTTTCCCCCACAGAGCCATCGTTCTTCCCCTTGGCACTTCTGAGTTCAAGTCCGAGCCATATCCCTGGTGCAAAGTCTGTAGGACCAATGTACCTGATTGTCCCCATTTCATTGGAGCTGGTCAGAAGAACCTGAGAGCCCTCATGCAGCTTCACTGGTCCCTCGGTGTGAGCTGTAGTGGTATTACTCCAGCTGCGTCGTAACACGGAGCTCTTGGATCTAGTCAGGAATAAAAAGGAGAAAAAACGTCTTGTTTCTATAAAACACCCAGGGCAAATCTGTAATTCAGTCAAGTTGATTGAAAAAAAAATAAAATTGTTTTGATCTCATGTCACTAGCAAAACATATTAAACACAAATAAGCTAGTACACATGGCAGTCTGAAATACCTGGAAAATCAATTCCCTCTCACCTGATGCTAGGATCTACAATATTTGCTGTAGGTGACAGTGTAGATAAATTAGGCCGCATGAAACATTTTATTTGGGGCTTGAAAGAGTTTTGCCAGAACAACTTTTGATGTGTAAGCTCAATCAAGATCACCAGGACGAAGTGAAGTCCTTTAAGACCCTCTGAATTTCACCCAGCTGTGTGAAAATACACGACTTTGGAGAACATGCAGTGATGAACCAGAAAACAATCTTAATGCCAATGTGAATCCAAGGACTGTAACTCCTGGATACCCATGGAAAAAGAGTCTACTACTGATCTATTTTGGAAGGAAAAAAATGAACATGTAAAGGTCTAGATATATTATACATGCATAATGATTTTCTTCTGAAGAAGAAACAGTAAAGCCAACAGCCACCCAAACAGTCTGACCTCAAAACACTCACCTAACAAAGGAGTTTCTTCTGTTTATCTCCTTTTGTGAAGATGCAGAAGTGGTGCTTAGACTGCGTCTAAAACCTAAGTGGAAAGGTTAATAAGCTGTGTAGGAGTTCTTAAAAAAAAAAACAAAACACACCAACAAACCACCTTTATAAACGCATATTTTTTGTGATTCTTTTATATTGTTTCCACTACACTTGCTACACATTCTCCCCTCCAACTTGGAAATTAAGTGATGAAACTTCTCATGAAAATAAGTGTCCACAACATGGTCAATTTTTCAGAAAGGACAGAAATGAAATTAAACAAACAAGGATAATTTGAAGAAGCCCTTTCCCCAAAAGCTTAGATAAGAAAGAAAGAAAAAATAACTACTTCAGGTATCACTCAGAAGTTTTAGTAATTTCATATGGACCCCTCTCACACCGATCTCACCAGTCCCAGTTTAGATTAACGAGCGGGTTCAATTTATGTTTAACTCTGATCAAAATGCAATACAATAATAAGGGAAGAATGCCAACAGTCTGAACTCTGATAAAATTACTTCTGCCAGTGTAGGGTTGATAACAACACAGCACTCCACAGTTCCTGCCTCAGGCTACATTTTTTCAGAAGGGACCAGCCAGATGACTGGCTGGCTCTGGGTTCCTTGAAAATCTGTGATGCTGGTGCTCTCTGAGAAGTGGGCTTTGTGCAGTAGGTTCTGGCTGTAGACTGGGAGCCTGCAGTAGGCTCCCCAAGTCAAATCACAGTGTCTTACGCTCCTACCTGGAAAAGTGCGATTTATTTTACTCGATGCAGTCTCTGTGAGAGAATCCAGAGAACCCGTTAGTCTGAAAAGCAATAACATAACAAAAGACATTTCAACTCAACTCTGAACGAGCCTGCTGCCGAAGTCCTTGCGAGATGTGGATTAAGGTCTGATTCTTTCCCTTCTCCATCCACCTCCTCTAGAGACGCTAACATTTCGGTTGTAATCAGGCGGGTACATAAGAGGTGCCCAGAGAAAACTCGTTTATTCAGATTACTCGCCTTTTACTCAGCAATAGCGTGTTTTAGCTGATCTAAAATCCACTAGGTTTTTAACGGGCATTATAAACTTCCATTAGCAGAAGAAAACATTTCTTTTTTCCATATCTGCTGTAAAACTTTGTTTCCCCTTGGCAATATATTAAGAGAGTGTTTGGCAACACAAACATTAAAAGAGCTTCAGTGCTTACCTCTGCACACGAGATGGTGGTGCAAATATACCGTATCTGGGAAGACAACTGAAGTACTGAATGCCTCCCACAGAACCATCATTCTTCCCGTGAGGCTTGTCCAATTCAATTCCACACCAGAATCCTACATTTCAAAACGGTAATATCATGGTATTTTGAACAAAACACCACAGGCTTTCCTTCATCTAGACAGCTGGCACAGCTGGCATTCGCCCACATCAAAGAAAACAGTTTCTAGTTAGAAACTGTCTAGATAATAAATACAGCTATTATAAAATATGTAACTACGCAAAAATTTGTATCAGAATACATCTAAAGATAATTATCTCAGCATGTTTATATGCTTTCAAGAAAATTATTGACATTTTAATTAATATATAAAAGGTAAAACCTTTGATATATATACTAAAGCCAATTTAACTGTGGCTATTTGAAAAAAAGGAGACAGAAAAGAACAGCAGTGACGGTTTGAGTTTCCCACTTTATTCCTCTGACCACATGGTTTATGCCTCATCTGAGATCATCACCAGTAAAAATTGAAGTTTTGATACTAATTCATTCCTTCTCTTCATCTAGCAGGTCATAATTAACACAAATTGCAAGGCAGGTCCATGTGATATTACAAGAAGGGTGTAAGAATCGGAACTGGCCAAAAATTCATCTTTTACAGAACACTGAATAGGCATCAAGATGTTAATAAGCTTGATCATTCATAACCTGTGATAAATGTGAGCTAATTATGTAAAGGTGCTAAATTTCATATTCCATTAACAGTCCTTATGCTATCCATCCCCAAAAGATTCAAAATTTAATTCAAGTCACTTGGTACTAAGGCACTGGATAAAACGGTAATTCTAATTATCAGCTCAAGAAATTAAGGAATGACAGCTTATGCATTAGAAGGGTTCAGTATATCGGATGTTCTCCCTTTCCTGTTTTTAGAATTAAATAAACATCTGCATTGCAGCAAAAAAAAAAGTTTGGGGACTTCGAGAGCTTTGATATTTATTAAAATTTAAATACTTAAAAATGCATCTGGTGCATTTTCTATAAAATACTGGGTTTGCAAATGGGGAAGATTTGTCATCCTTTCCATCCTCACTACTTACAATACCACGTTTTTCTCAGAGAAATTTGTTCCCTAATTTGCAGCAGAGAGGGAAGAGACTTGCACTGTCAGACAGCTTCCTGATTTTACACTTGATACAGCGTATTTGGAAAACCAGTCCTTTTCCCATTGCTTACTTTGGGAGGAACAACACAAAGGTAAAAGTGATCACATTATAAAGTGTAGAGCAGTATCTTAAGCAAGGACCACCTACAAGCAAACTGGGGAAAGGGGAGAGAATGAAAAAAGCACATAGCTTGTACCACAAGCTTGCATTCTGTTATTTTTTTTTTTTTAAATACCGATGCCACCATGTGTCAAGACAGAGTACTGCCGCTTACGTATCAGTCAAATAGACCTCTCAAACTACTGGCTGCTTGCACTAATACTTACCAACTGGTTTTGCATTGTCTTGCAATAAGATTATAGATAAGCACATAAAGAACATAGAATTTGGTTGCAAAAAAAAATAATATTACTATTCAGAAATTCATTTCCAGAACTCAGAACAAACTCACTTCTGTTTGAAAACACCTGGCTTTGCTGCAATGTGGTTTTTAGCGAGGGAAAGGGAAGGAGGAGCTGAAAGGGAGAAGGAGAGAACAGCAGCAGGGTTTGGGGCTTTTTGAGACAATTATAACCTTTCATCTGTCCTGTGACCGAAAGGTTTGTTAGTTAAGATTGAAATATTCACAATTACCCTCTTAAAGATGCCAAGAAAGTAAGAATGAGACAGGTATATGACATGGTAAGAGTACCAGTATTGCAAGAGAGGAGCTCTGCCAAAAAAGGCTTGCTACAAAAAAGTAAGGAGTAGAGGCATGTGATCGCAATAAACTATGTACCACTTTGGAGCACAAACTGAGGATTTTTAGAAAGCTTTGTAACATTATCTACAATTTCAACATCAAAATATTCCTCTTAACTAAGCTGTGTTAGTGGACAAGTAAAAGTCACATTTTAAATCACTATTTTTTCCCAGAACTTGCACTGAAGTAAAAAATATTCAATGAAATGCAAGAGAAAGAAAGAACTGAAGCAAATCACTAAATTTTGATTTTTTTTTTAGAGGGAGCAAGGAAAGATGGAGTTCTCTTAATTTTCATGTGCTCACATGTAAGTTATTCTGTATTAATTCAACAACATACACAAAGAATATTGCAAATACCTGGTGCAAATTTTGTCATCCCACAAAATCTGACAGTACCAGCTCTCTGTCCTACCACCAGCACTCGGTCTCCAACCTGAATCTCTCCTTCATCAAAATGATGTTTCCTTGTAGCCGAAGAACTATACAACCCTGGTCAACAGAAAAACAAGATCTGAAGTTAGTGACATTCTATCTTTAAAATTTAAGAAAGTCTTCAGTAGTGAGACAACTGATCAGTAAATAAAAGTATTTATCTTTAACATGGTGTACCTTTAACACATGGCAACACACCACAAATTTTGCTTGGACAAAGAATTGCTTTGCTTCAGCATGAAAACTGTTGACTATGGCCTTCTCTCTGCAGTTGAAAGGTAGAGTGACCAATTATAAGAACAGTTTTGCTCTTGAAGGTGCTCTAAAAAAGCTTTTAAGAAGTCACCAAATTTAAGTTTATGGTTAAACTACTTCCCAAGTGTCCTTGAACTATCTCAGATTCTGAAATAGCAACAGTACTCCTTACAGCAGTAAATTCCCACCTGTGAAAATATACCTCAATAAACCAGACCATACCTGCACTAATTTTAGATGGGGCAGAAGACACCCTCGTCACTGCCTTTTTATTGCTGCTTGTTAGGTTCCGCTTCTTTGAGTAATTCGGTTTGCCTTCCAAGGAGGTAGTAGAAGAGGAAGAGCTGCTGTACCCAGGAAAACCTAAAAGACATAAACAGAAATAGTCCTTCAGAGATCATATTCTGAGAAAGACAGATTAAGCAGAAGGGGAAACTTCTGTAAAGGAAGCAGTTATCTGTTCTCCACAGGGGGCAGAACACAAAGTAAAGAGCGAAAAGGAAGTTGTTAAGCAGCATTTACACAAACACCTGTTCAGGAATGACACAGGTGCATCTGACCCTGCCCTGGGAGTAAGGGGATGCCTGCACGCAGGAAGAGGTCACCACACCCTCTTCTTTATTACTCTATGAAACAGTCCCAAGCATATTCATTGGAATATGGAGCCTTAGGAATAAGAGCTCATACCACCACACTTCCAGCATCCAGCCTATTAAAGATTTGATGAGAAGCTACAGAAGGTGAATTATTGTCTGGATTAAAGCCTACTACATTCCATTAGATGCTACATTAATATTAAAATCTGTAGTATAAAATAAGAATGGGAAATAAATCACTTTTATCTCCATTTGCAAACCCTGATATCTAAACTGTCCAATAAGACTTATGTTCAGCTTTCCTCCTTCCTTTTCAAGGATTTCCCCACTTCTCTGCTTGCCTACCCCCTTCTACCCAAAATAAGGCAGGGTACAGAGCAAGGCATGTCTATGCCTCTGTTTCCCAGTGTGAAAAATTAAGATAATATTGCTTATCGAAATTTCCAGAATTCCAAGAAGCTTAATTGATTAGTTTTCACTTGATATTGACACCAGGTTAGCATGTTTAACATAATGACAGGCTGCAGGAGCTGGGATTGTTCAGTCTTGAAAAGAGAAGACTCCAGGAGGACCTAATAGCTGCCTTCCAATACCTGAAGGGATCCTACAGGAAGGCTGGGGAGGGATGTTTTACAAGAACGTCCACTGACAGGACAAGGGGAAATGGGTTCAAGTTGAAGGAGAATAGATTTAGATCAGATCTTAGGAAGAAATTCTTCAGTACGAGGGTGGCAAGACTTTGGAATAAACTGCCCAGAGACGTTGTGGCTGCCCCCTCCCTGGAGGTGTTCAGGGCCAGGTTGGACAGAGCCTTGAGTAGCCTGATCCAGTTGAGAGGCGTCCCTGCCCGTGACAGGGAGGTTGGATTAGACGATCTCTAAGGTCCCTTCCAGCCTGGGCCATTCTATGATTCTATGATTTAATCCTCCAATCTGGCAAAACAGTAAAGAACTGCAAAAAGCCAAATGCAGTGCATCAAAGGAAAAGCTTGGGTATGTGAGGACAGAGATCTAAAGACACTGAAACACTGGCTGCAGCTACGTTACAAGGAAGAAATTACTACATGGTGGCAAACAAGCAAACATCAAGTCCAAGGTATAAATACACATGTGCATTTGCAAACACAGACTACAAGTCCATAGACCACCAACCACTTTTACATGAACACAACAAAAAAATTGCTGAAAATAAACCAGTCATTGACATGCTTCGTTCTGTGGGAAATTGTGGGTCAGGAGGAGGAAGAGTAGATAGGACTTCGGGAGGTCCTATAATCCATTTCTCTTCCATCAGGTGAAACAATTGGTTGTTAGATCACTCCTGACAGGTGAGTGTTTGACCTGTTCTTAAAAACCTCCCATCAGGGAGATGTCGGGATTTCCTCAGCAATATATTTCACCACACAAGTATCTGTGCTGTTACAGGGTTTTTTCCCCCACTGTAAAACATAAATTACCACAGTTTTCACTCAAGATTTCTTACTCTCGTTACATGTGCAGAATGAGTTATACTGTTCTCTGTATCTGAAAGCTTCCTGTTTTATCCCTTTAATTTCCTGTCTTTTTAATTACAATCACAAATTCCAACAGTATTATCTCCTAAGTCATGTTTTATACCTCCAGTTCTGGTGGTGTCCTCTCTGAATTCTCACCCAATTGACTGACATCTCTGAAATGCTGTGTCTAACACTAGACAAAGTGTTTTAGCTGAGGCCTTACCTGTGCCAAATAAAGCACTCGGGTCGCTTCGCGTATCTCACGGCTAACGCACCTTTCCTATGCATTCCAGCATGTGGAACATATAACGCCAGTTTGGAACAGCATGACAGGGATGACTTTTGTAATACTCAGTATCCCCATGTCCTTTCCTACAAACTATTACCAAGCATGTCATTCTCAGGGTGTGTTTATACAGTTGAGTGTTTTAGCCTTCCTAGAGAACTTTGTAGTTGTCCTTACTCCTCTCCATCTTTCTCTTCCCCACCCACCCAAGGCCTTTTTTCCAATTCGTCAAGCGATTTGAGGGTGGTGTTGTTTTGGTTGGGTTTTTGGTGTTTTTCTAAAAGAAAAAAAAAAGGCTCAGTACAAAGGGAAAACCTCAAGCTAAAATAGCCGCCTTATTTGCCAGCTAAATTGGATGTTGGATTTTCCTAAGGGCTCTGCATCTGCTTTATAGCAGTATCATCTAACTCTAACACTAAATCCCTGAATGAAGCTTTACCCCACATCACTGACAGCCTGTAAAGCCTCTGGAGTCCTATTCATTGCAGATATTATATTGTACCCATCAAACTGAGACACTGTACTGCCAATTAATTTCATTGTGTGACCAGGACTTAAAGAACAAGCTATTAACAAATATGAACAAGGAAACCTCTGCCTACACAAGTTTTCAGCTCGCCTCTGAAAAAGTTTCCTATAGGGCAGTACTTAAATACTTTACCCTAGCTTCTTCCCAAATCTCTTCCTCAGAACTGTTCACTGACACAGGATGTAAAAAGACGCTTTTCTTGTGAGAAGGTACATTTGAATTCACACTTCAAATTATTTCAAAGAAATACTGCTTTTACCAACACTTACACCATGGTTTTATAGACAAAAACTTCAAAGCAGACCCAATTTTTACAGATTGCTAAAGACACTCCTGAAAGCGAGGTTCCTTTATGTTTACAATTCAGCAAACAAATACTGATGCAGTAGTCACCATCCAATTCTAAAACTACGTAATTGCACAGCATGATTCAGATGTAAAAGGAACTTCTTAAAAGCTAGTTTCTTTTGAAGTTTATTATGAGTCTTCCATGATACAGTGCCAAGGCTGTTAAATGCTGCTCGATGATAACACTTTATTATGCAAGCTTGAACATAAAGATATAGGAAAGAACGAAAATTCCAACATAGTATGTGCAGAGTTCATTAAAATCTAATTAGTAATGATAAAGGGCAAAAGGTCTCCCGCAGAAACCTAAGAAGATAATTCTGC
This sequence comes from Trogon surrucura, assembly GCA_020746105.1. Lineage (NCBI taxonomy): Eukaryota > Metazoa > Chordata > Aves > Trogoniformes > Trogonidae > Trogon > Trogon surrucura. Next base: position 109,844,281 of record CM036618.1, read on the forward strand.
AGATCCCCTGCAAGATCATTTACTAAGAGGAAGCTTTCAGCTCTAAGGGCTTGTCTATATTCTTGTCCATGTATTTGGATAAAAGCTGTTACCAAACCAACAGCGAATGCCAACCAAGCATCCACACAAGTTACTCTTGCTCTTAAGTAATCTAAACGTGTACAGCCTGCTTAAGACTTGCACAGAGGCAGGCAAAGCAACTGTTGTCTATAGTTTAGACAGGACTTTAACAGAAGACGGTAATAATGCTTCTTCTACCTTACCCAAAACTTTTTCTCAAGATATTAAAAAATAAATAAAAAAACCCCATTTAGTTACCATCTTTTGCAGGTACAGTTTTTCCCCTGTTAGCGGTCATATAGCTGGTTTCAGAAGCACTGTCTTTTTTTGCCATATGTAGGCCTATAGAAAGAATATGCACAATTAAACATATACATCCTAACAATGAACAACAATTTTACAGGAAAGTCATGTATAAAAGCAATTTGACAGATCTGCAGATTAGTGGATGTATAGATAGAATAGATAAAACTGTACAATTCCTTAGACTCCTGATAAACTGTACTATTACTTAAGACTCGTGATAAATGGGTAAAAGGAGACTGCAGAATTGTTTTGACAGATGAGCACAGATGTTAAACACCTTAACACATTAAAACAGTCCAAACTTTCTTGGCAAACAATAAAGAAACTGCAAAAGCATTTATATAGAAGGAGTTTCACTTCAATCTTTCAGTTACATCTATTATATAGACAACATTCGTTTTTATATTACTTAAGCTTTACTATTCACTGGTATTAATTTCACAATTTCTGCGTTTAAGATTACACAGAAAAGTTTTGAGAGAGAGATTTGGGACTTCACTTGGAATCTTACTTCATTATTTGTAAATTGAATGAAATATGCCCATATGATTTTTAAGAGCCTAACACTTAAAGCAGCAATGTTGTGATAGGCATATGAACTAGTACTGTCATGTAAATTATAATTTGCAAACAGTCGTTTTGCATTCCTGACAGTTTCTTACCCTAACTCAGTGAAGTAAAAGCTTATCTATGATTTATCCCCTTCCTGTCATGAAGGAAAAATCACATCTTTTTTATTTAACTATATCTCTTGGCCTAACTCAACTACAGGGACTGAAAAAGTTTGCGAAAGTACTGTATTTTCCAAAATTTTATGGTTTACCCACTAAGGCATCAGATCAAAACACTACTGTTTGTGACTGCTAACACACTTCTCCACTTGATCACAGTAATCATTTTCCTAAAAGCTTGAAAAAACCTATTATCAAACTTGAAAATCTCTATATAGTATTATATTTTACTTTGCAGCTTGTAACCATATCTACAAAAAGAGTGTTCTATTTTTCCTTGGATCATGAACAACCTGTGTATTGCAGGAATGAAGCTTAAAGGAAAGAAACGGAAGCTGGTGAGGCACATAAATGCTGCAATGCAAAGTTCTGCCTTTGCAGCTTCATCCTCCCACTCCAGCCAGTGAATCAGCCAGGCACATTAATTCTGATGGACCTTTCAACGCAAGAACATCTCATAAACGGCAGCTTCCAGGTGACTGTCAGTGCTGGGCAGATGATGCATAACTCGCTCTGCTTTTTATCTCAAGCAAAGCATCAAATGTTTAAAATTTACAAAGACACAAATACACCTTTGTGACAGAAAAAGGGGTTTGTGACTAAACCATCCAGAACACACCGTCTGCGACCAAGGAAACGGTCCTTTCCATTAAAGTTTAATGAGTTACGAACAGTTCACAACAAACTGAATCAAACACTGAAAAACATTTAACGGAAAATGCCAGCTTAGTTCCACTCCTAAGCAATGCTCCTAACTGCCCGATTGTTCTGAGCAGCTTTTTATGCAAGATGTCCATCTATAAATAGCTTAGATCTTGTGTTAACTGTAAATATACATAATTGAAGCTTACTTCCTCCTCAATCTATGCAGATAAGAGTTACATAAGTCATTCGAAATACTGCCAAAATGCATATCTTCCGCCAGCCTGGTACGTTGTTTCTATACCCTGAACATTACTGGTAATACGTGTCATGTTTTAGGGTGCTTAAGTAAATTTGATGAGAATGTATACATATCTTCCATCCCTCAAGCTGTGCCATCTCTCTATGAGTCACCTAAACAGGGCTCAAAAGGCAAAAGAAATGCTAATGTAATATATTTAATGATACTGTTATGTAGCCAGCCAGACACAGGGCCAGATTACGCACAGTGGGCACTGTGTCTGTAGTCCAAACACCTTGGAACTTAAACAGAAAAGATGCATCATTCCTACCTCACAAGGAAGGAACTTAGACAGAAGGATTAAGCCATTTGAGTAAATTATTAAGAAACTAAACCAGAGCCAAGGACTGAGCCTATAACTCTGATCAGCAGACTGAGGCTGTATTACAAGGTCATCCTTTCTCTTCTAATTTGCCTCTGGTTTTACTCGGATAATTTAATTAGCAGATAAAACACAATCACTTAAATAGTTCCTTGATCATTTTGCCCAAAAATAAATTAAATTTCTTCAATTTCTAAACATAAAAGTGTATTAGTTTCTAGATTTTCACTGATTTTGGTGAGATGTTTCAAGTTACCCAGAAGATCTTAGTAAATGGAATCATATTAAGTTTAGACATTCAACAGCCATTCAGAAATTACTTTAATGCTGTAGTGAACTTTTTATTTTTTTAACAGAGCATGTAATGAGTGCAACCTGTCATAGTACATCAGATCCCTCTAATCACTAAATAGGTACACACAGTGTCTTTCTAGTATCAGCTTACAGGATAGTGAGCTTCTAATAATGAGAACATGTAGCTAATAAAAATCACCTTCTCATCCCAAGTGATGAATGAATTCCAAACAAGTATTTTAATACCAAGATTTACAGGATTGGTGCTAATTCTTAAAGATTAGTATCTCTCAACACACAAGAAAAACTCACCTGAATTCACTTTGGAAGTTATGTGCGTCACATCTATTTTCTTGGATTTGACCAAAGGTGAAGACCGCATGGAAGAACTTCGTATAGAGCCCTTCTTATGACCAGAAGCCTTGCTTACTTTAGAAAGAGGTGCAAAGATACCTGGAGAGAAAATCGTAAGTGCCAAAAAACCCCCAAACAAACAGGTGTAATATTAATGTAACAAAACTTTCTGGCTACATCTCTTTGCATCAATTACTTTAGGGGTTTTTTTCAGCCATGATCATTGCTTGCTACACTGTCAAAGCACTTGTAGGGTAGAAAGGACTAGCTCAAGTGGACAGTGAAACCAAAAGTCTTTATCAAGCAACTTGAACAGAGTAATTCAGGAAGTTAGTAAAACTACTGATTAGAATCTCCTTTTAGTCCTAACAGTAATGTACAGCCTGCACTGTTACTGAACACAAGACTTTGTATATCACGAGTGTCTACAAAATATCAATTTAAATAACTCAAGCTGAAAGTTGGAGAACCACAAGCATGAATTGCTTAAAAAGGAAGACAAAGCAGGTAAAGAAACATGGCCATTAGTGTCCCAACACAAATAGCCTCAACGATATATTTTAAGCTTCAGGTTTTAAAAAAATGTAAGAAAAAAATAAAGGTTATACCGCGTTTCGGCGCACACTTGAAGTACTGGACTTTTCCGACACTTCCATTGTTCTTTCCTTCTGGTTCATCCAGCTCTATGCCAGCCCACTGGCCACTGGCAAATTCCGTTGTGCCACAAAATCTTAATGTGCCAACCTAACACAAAAAGCATCAACACAGAACAACTGCGTTAAACAAGTATTGTTTACAAGAACATGACACAGATTATGAAAGAGACTGCAAGTCACCTCCAAGCTTTTGATCAGAATGGAAAAATACAATCTCCCTCAGTTATTGACATTCCTGTCTATTGATACCAGCAAATGCACTTTCTAAAACATCTTAGTCCTTCTGTGTGTATTTTGTATTAAACAACAGCAGTGGTTATTGACAGATCTCAGGCAAGAATGAGGCAGTAAGTACCACTTACTGCAACTCCAAGTCAGCATGGTACAGAAGCATATGCCTAATGAGAAGTTTTACTTTCAGTGTCTCCCACAACAACAGTTCTAGAATCAGTCCTAGATATCTTGTTGAAGATTCCCTGAAAATACTAAATAAATAAAAAAATAAATATATATGTGTGTGTATAAATATGTATTTTAATTTTTGTTACATATTGCAAAGGTTAAAGGGTAAACTGCAAAGCATACTTAATTTTTTATTTGGAAAAGATTCGTAAGTCTTTCATTCCTTCTTTATGATTAAACAAAATTTTAAAGGCCAGCAAATGTTTTAAACGTTTGGTTGTTGTTTCAATATGTACTACACTACATACTCCGAAGAGATATCAAGAACATCAAGACAGACCAGTCTTGCTGGTGGACCTCAGTCTCCACAAACATACATAAGCTCACACACTTCAGTCAAACAGAGGAGGAATAACTAAGAGAGATGCATTTAACATTGATTTAAATTGATTTTTATATTTGATTTTTAAATTAGCTTTAGTCATAAAAACCTTTGATCTTTCAGTTGCTCAGTTTTCATTATCTCATGTGACCTTAATACTATTAGTTCATATTTTACTATGACTTCACTGTCTAATCCAGCCCTCAGAGAGAAAACACACAGAAACCATTTCTTTTTCTTTACTGTAAAACCTTCCAGCTACTCTTTATCATTCCGTAAAGAAATAAACGTGACCCAGAGCCTGTTCTTTTACTCTGAAGATCTCCTTTAAACTCAATTGTTACAGGCAGGTACACACTAATCTAGCCCGAGGAAGCCTGGCCAAGCAGCCCAAGAGATTCCTCTGCTCCCCAGGCACCAGCCAAAGGGCACATACTGAGCAGAGACAAGAGACCAGGACGCATCCCAAACTAGAGGTGGAGATGGCAAGAAACCCTAGGACTTGTGCAAGCAAGGACCAGAAGACATCTCGCACGTAAGAAACACGACAGGAACAGGAGAAAACAGCTTTCTCGCAGCTGCTGGTTTCCTTGCACTCACATTTCATTGAGTGTCCATTCAGATAATGTATAATCTAGCAAAACAGGAGATGGTGAAGCTGGGAGACCCCAACTCACATACCCATAAACACCTCCTTACGTGGTTTCCTACCCTGTAAGACAACTAGAATGACAGGTGCAGTAGGAATCAGGCATTTTTTTCCCTCTGGCATCTACTGTGTTTGGCTTTCAAGCTTCATTAAAGTTGATCTAGGAGACTGCAGAAGCAGGAAAGAGAACAGAAATCCATAAACATCACTCGTAAAAATGCTGCTGTTCCAGTGCCCTTGTCCCAGCTTCCATATTCTGGATATGAAGCTTGATCCAAGAGGACGTGAAGAATTGGACATCATTTTCATCACCCTGTTCTCACTTTAGCTCCACCCTGCACACATTTGTGAGTATCAAGGGGGTGGGGAAGAGAGGGCTGAGATCAGCTTCTCCATTCATACAAACAGAGTAAGCCAGCGGGAAATGATGTGGGAGTAATGCAGAACAGCAACTCCCACACAAAGAAAGGAAAGGAGGAAAGCAAACGTGGAAAAGGAAGATGGAAAAGCACAATCACATTCCTCCTTCCCACCGGCTGTCATATGGAAGGCATTTTTCCCTTAAAAAATAAGCCCTGCTGGCCTCAGGCAGCAGAAAAACAGCTTCCCACAACTTCTTAAAAAACACCGTAACAGCGTACTCAATTTTTTTAAACCAAACCCAGGAAGCTTTATCCATACACAGTAAGCACTTCCCCTCAGTTAACATCTCCCCTTGCTTTCACCCTGCAATGGCTTTCTGTAAGAGAAACTTCCATGAACTTCCTACTGTCTTGAAAGAATAAGCAGCTTCCTGCATGTACTTAAGTTAAAATGCTTTCTGCATAGCCAGGTATTCCTTCACTTTTCCTGTCCCAATTTCAGGAATACGCCAAATAAAAATACAGAATGGAAGATGCTTTGCACTGGTGGTGGAGTTCACTTTAGAACACTTCAGTTGTGACAGTTACGAATCTGAACTTGCACTAGACAAATAATTAAAGATAAAGCTACTCAAACATAAAATTTTTCTCACAAATGCCTTCAATATGTACCAGAAAAGTATTTAAAAATCTCTGAAAGAGTTCTAGCACTCTTAAATCATTTCAGAGCTCTTGCTATCAGAGCAAATAAAAGGTTGAATGCTAACTGCAACATCCATGTTACATTTTTCATCTATATGTTAATACAAGCCCTGCTATGCTGACATACTACAGGAGACCATTACAAAATTCTTTAGATACAAAGTGCAGACTCTGTCCGTCAAAACAGCTTTTCATAGCAGTGACTTTCTTTAACACAACCTATTGCTTACTGCAGTAAGTTCAGCATATTGCTTTCTGAAACCAGTGTTATAGACCCTAGAATTTCAGATATGTCCCCAAAGGAGTAAATAAATTGACTGTCCAGAAATTTTGAGGGTAGTATCAAGTTGTTCATCATACCTTCTGTCCTGCAATAACCACACGATCTCCCAGTTTGAGGCCAAGTGATAAAAGCATGGCCTTGCCTGTGACATGGTCATAGTTTGGAATCAGGGCTTTTGAGATGTCACATGAGAGAGGCACCGCATCCAGCAATATCTGCTTGATTTCTTTTGCACTAGCTGCTGCATCTGCCATTTCCAGTGGCATATCTACTGGATCAGGAACCACATCTGCTGGAATCTGCCCTTTGTCATTCTGTAGAAACATAACAGAGAGCAGGATTTAATGCTGTGACAAGATAAGCCTGATCAGGTAAAACCACAGCAGTTTATGAAGATCTAATCGTCTTCACTAGATATCTTTCCTAGAATCTAAACACCTGAAAGAACATGCACATTTTCAAATGAGGAGGCCAAGACATCCTTACATATATAAACCAGGTTTCACACTGTCTTATTTTCAGAACTGCTAAGTTACCAACATTTTTAATCTTAAAAGCATTAGTAGTACTCAGAACACATAAAGAAAACACCTGTACATATCTGTGTACCTGAACACAGATTTAGGAAAGCAAGGAAGAATTCTGATCTGTAATGCCAATACCATAAAGCTAACATCTGCCCGAGACTTTATCTTTACCCAGTGTACAGTTTAGTCCTTGGTGAGCTTTATTCAAAGACAGAATATAATTAATATATGTGGCATGTATAGATTACACAAAGTTCACGTCTCACATAAATACCTGAACATATCTATTCAGATTTATTTAGGTACTGGCTATCCCAAGAGACATGAACTAAGGACAAAGACTTTTCCTTTCCCAGAGAGCAGTGACGGTGACTGCCCGTATGTCCCATGTGACACTCACCTCAGGCCAGAGTTGGTGAGTACCAGCTCACCTGGAGTTAACATTAACTCGGGGCCAGGTGACCAGACAGCAAGTAACACTGTTGGCTGTCAGGCGGCTATGGTGAGAAATTCTACCTACGCTTCCTTCAGCAAAGGCATTAGTATGGATCATCTCCTATCTGCCAATTTTCATGAAGTCTTTAAAACATAATTATCTCGGTCTTCCAGATTTGCCTCAACTGAGCCCTGGGACCCAGAAATTACCAGAAGCTCAAAGAGGCAATGACGCAGAGCAAGATTGTATTTGCTTCATTTCCTTAAAAAAAAGATTAAAAGCTCAACCTTCCCTAATCCGCTTGTATAAACCTCCCTGTTTCAACACTAAAAAACTATAATCCTTACTCAGCATTTATACTCGGCTGTAACCATCCAAGCAAACTGTACACACTGTCTCTAGTCAGAACTTTATTGCCGGATTTAAGAATTAAACTGCCATTCCTTTAAAATCTATGCTCGTTCCGTAAGTAAAAGGTCAGCCCCATTCAAGTCACCGTGCCTTGAAAAGAGGCTATAGCTGGGTTAAGGCTCAGCGAGGAGTCTGAGTTCCTGAAAGGGTTATCAGGCACTGGAACAGATTGCCCAGGGCAGTGGTGGAGTCCCTGTCCCTGGAGGTATTTAAGAGTTATGTAGACATAGTACTAAGGGATACGGTTTAGGCGAGGACATGTCAGTGTTAAGTCAGCGATTGGACTCTATGATCTTAGGGTCTTCTCCAATCTAGCTAATTCTGTGAGTTTTTAGGCATCACATTAACGATTGTTTTGGTCGCCTCAGTCCAGCAGGTGCCCTGCAAGTCTTTGCGTCCACACAAGGCAGGGGGAACAAGGCAGAAGCAGGCATAGTGGCACAGGGTTGCTTTTCTTAGGGACAGAGCCATCTTTTGCCAGCTCAGAACGCTCCTGCAACCACAAGGCAGTGCTCCCTGAGACAACAGACTCTTAAACATACAACTACCATACAATCTGAAACATGTGCATGCACACTAAATAATGAGACAAAAAAGAAAAACAGCATTTTTAAAGAAATCTACACTGAATATCATGAAGAACTGATGAGCAATGATGTTCCAGAAGTTTTCACATCATCCATGATAAACAAAACAATGACTCTGAGTACCCATAAAACAATTTCTCATTAGAGAAAAAAATGAAAATGGAGAACTGAGATACTAGATATGCTAAAAAAAACCCACATAAACAAACAAACAAAATAACCTGAATTAAAAAAACAAAATCTACAAGAACAACTGAAATCCAAGATTTGTGGCTAGACACATACAGTAGCACTTTATAATTCAGGCGTATTATTTGGTTAGTAAGCAGAGCAGTTAATGTCTCCTCATTATCAGTTACTTAAGCTAAGACTAAGTTTACTGCTAAGCAATACACTGCATTTCTGGAGGTCACAGATTGCACTCCCGTATTTCTGAAAACATCCACCACCGTCATGACAACTGTTGCAAGAGACAAAGGAGCATTAACAAATGAAAGTTCAAGCAACAAACAGCAGGACATCTTGAAAGCTATTTTAATTAATGAACTACACTGTGACACAAAACCACAAACTTTAACACACATGTATGACAACGCATGCAAAATCATCGACTATAAGTTAAAAATAACTTTTCTGAGGCACTATCACTCCATGTAACATATTTTTAGCTAACCAAAATCCTGGACAGATCGTTCAATTTTTCCAGGTAGTTTTCTAACCTTTAGTGAATCTACAACCTAACTTCTTACCCTAAAGGCAGGATTTGCTCCATGTTCCAGTAAACACTTGACCGCTCCTGTACATAGGTTAAATGCAGCAATGTGCAAAGCTGTTCCAAAATCAAAATCACTACAGGTGGCATCCACATCTGCAATGGAACATCACAAGTGAGGTTATGCAAGTCTGTTACATGAACATTTCACCCTGTGGATTCCTTGAGAGGCCATCAATTTTTGCAGTTTATGTTAACATTTATATGGAGACACCATTACTCATGTACTAAATGTATACGAGAAGTAATTCAACACAGAGTATCAACTTTATCTGCATCTTTTAATCATACCATGAGCCAATCTCGAAGACAAGCATTTATTTTCATTCATTGCATAATACTGATGACTTCACTGCAAAATTGTTGCTATTCAGGATGCCCAATCTACCACGCTAAGGTTAACGAGTTAGTAACTTTAGGTTGTGTGTAAACTAATGTTTTAGAAGTGTTTATATTTTATGGCTTCTAGGTGTCAAATGTTAAAATGAGATGCATCTTCAACCATTTTTTTTCCTTTGTGAGAAGGCAGTGAGGCAAGGGAAAACTGATTATATCTCTGCTTTACATTGACTTAATTACAAATGGCTAGGAACAAAGTAAGAGCTAAAGATTTTATAATTTGTTTTCAAAGAACTGCACTCTGGAGGGTCTTGCACTGATAGTTTGGAAAAATGGAGCACTGCATTTGACTAGAAGAGATTTAGCATAATATATATTTCTGTCGATTGTTCCCAATATACCTTTCAATCTGCTGTGAAGTTATCACTGTTCTAGAAGACTGGAGTTTTAATGTCTATTTAGTCTTTTACTCCTCTCCTAAACTCTACAAGAAGGTGTCCATTTGAGTCAATGATGTATACAACTGTTCATTAAAAATGCCAACTGTTTGCTACACAAACCAAAAGCCCACAAGTACTGGCAATAATGATCAAACTTGAAATACTGGTGAGAAACATAAAACGTTCCACCTCAGGGCTGTACAGTCTCCCAGTATTTTCCAATATCAGTCTCTGTCCCAAAAACCACTAAGCCCTTCTCAAAATGTGATAAACTAAGCATAGCCCAAATGTATCAACAGCTTTATATATATATATATATATATAAAAAATATATATTTATATATATAACTTAAAATTTTGGGGGCAAATAAAACATCGACATATATAAAAGATATACAAATATACGTGTCTGTATAGATTATGTCAACTTTATGCATACTAATAAACATTGACTTTGAATTTTATAAAGATCAAAGATAAATTTGGGATCAGATTTTAACAGGTTTAGAAGTGCACTCATATAAATACAATCTTAGCTATTTTAAATTGAATTGGCACACACATGAAAAAAGACTGCATTTGCATGACGCAATCATAACGACAGCTATGTATGCAGATGTACATCGAATGTCAAAAGACCATTACCAGTTTCAAACTGAGTAGAAGCTGTGTACTTGTATGCAACCACTGAAACTTCCATGTTTAATAAGGCTACCAAGTATATATTTTCTGCACACATGGGAAACAATCTGCAGAAATACTGATCAGTAATGTCAGCTACTGAGTCAGCAACAGTTGCGTGTACTCCTATTTTAAAACTTAACTGGCATCAAGATTTCTTTTTTAATTGAAGTAGACTAGTGTGACTTCCTCAGGCTAAAACCTTTAAGCATGAGGCTTGCAAAACACTGTTTTCTTATAGTTTTGTTCTAGGTCTAAGTTGCCATAGTACAGGTGACAAAAAGAAACACAAAACCATGAGGAAAAACTTTTTCAATTTGAGGGTGACAGAGCACTGGAACAGGCTGCCCAGTGAGGTTGTGGATGCGTTCCTGTGTGACCTACTCTACGTGACCCTGCTTTCGCAGGAGGGTTGGACTAGATGATCTTTTAAGGTCCTTTCCAACCCCTGACGTTCTGTGATATCGAATGTTATCCAGTAACTACCCCTGAACTCTCTAGGGGAAAATAATACACAGCAGTGGTCTGTCATCAGCAACCCACGTATGTACAGTCATTGTCTAATGCCACCACACATCATTTCTAGATCTTAAGCCTTTAACGATTTATATATTGGAAACCTCTAAAAATCTCAGATCAAACTAGCTCACTGTTCTAACAATTGAGGAATAAATCTGTATAAAGAATTTAACTGCAGAGTGTCATAAAGGACATAGTTTAGCAGTAAATCAAAAGCAAATATCTGCAGTACCGGCTGTTTCACAATGGGCATCTCAGAGTCAGTATTCCACTACCTTGAAAAGCTATTTATACAGTAGTAACCGTTTTTTCTCCAGATCAATATGGATCCATCCAAGGCTTATTTGCCTTTTACCTACATTCTCCCATCTCTGCAAACTGCCTGACGAAGCATGGAGCTAAGATTAGTCTATTTATTCAGACTATCCAGTGCTTTCACATCACAGGGCAAGACACTTTATAGATTTTCTGAGATTAAAAAAAATAAAAATATGTGCTTATCCAAGAGTTGCCAACTGCCAAGGCATTTAACCAGAATGGTTTCCTTGGAAATCTAAGCAAATTCCCACCCCTTCCGTAGGCAATACAGGAGGAGAACACCAAATGTAAATGAGGTCTGAAAGAAGACCTAATCTGCTGATGCAAATTATGGAGAGTGGACTATCAAAATGTGACGTGGATTTAACTACTGTGCAGTCTTATTGAGCTTTTCGTCACCAACCTACACTTGTTACCTCTTAAGCATGTCATACTGCTAGCAGTGGTGTTTAACAATTAGTTCCATGATGATTCCAGACATGGTAAGCAAGTCCTGGGTACTCCAAAAACCTATTAGCTTTGAGAATTTTGAGACAGAGCCTTTAGCTACAACCAGCTAAAAAAGGGCATTAATCATTTGGCAAAATGGCACAGTCAGAAGGATACTGAGTAGAACAAAATAACATTTGTACAATTTGACTATTAAAATTGGTTACCAGTTTTGAGATCTTGACTAAACTAGGAACAAATGGTTCTGGCTCAGAACCATTTCTGTATTCCCATTGGCAGTAGTATAAATAAGGCTCCAGTTACCAATCCTTCATATTATCATTCCAAAAGGCGTTATCTATTTATGCCAAACACTAAAGTCAAATTGTTCCTTACACGTGACCTTCTAGAGAGTTGAGAAGTGGGAAAAATTAACACGACAAAGCTGCTTCAGTCATTAGTTTGCCATACACCATTGCCAAATCCCCACTTCTCCTCTACCCTTCACCCAGCATTTCAAACATACTTCTCAATGTTTAAGGAATCTTAAAAACCCTAAAAACATACCAGAACAGTTACATCTCTGGTTTTCCACATACATTCTCCTAGTCCTCCAGAGCTGACTTATTTGCTTTCCGTTCTGTTACATAATTCTCTACCACCTTGTACAAAGCTCAAGTTTGAAAACCAGCAATGGAATCAGTGTATTAAACCACAAAAATACAGGTTAAGAGAAAAACAAACCAATGAGGTTGCCTAAAATAATAGGAAATTATCTATTATACATAAAAAAATTATAAACTCCACATCTGAAGACCACTACACACCAGCTTAGCGTCAATAGTGTAAAAAAATATGGAAAACTACATGAAACAAAACTAACAATGCCTACCTTTTGGCTTTGCATTTTTCAAAATAACATTAATAAGCTCTGGAACATCAAAATAGGCAGCATAATGCAAGGCATTCATATTTGTCCAGCGGCTGCGTAAACTGCTATCGGCACCCAAATCAATAAGCTGCGTTGCAAACTTCACAGCGGTTTCGACATCACCTGCAAGGCAAATTTTGCAAAATATGCATTAGAGATTTGTTTGTCCTCAAAAACCACATGCATGCTTATGTGTAACACAGACTGTACATTAAATCCTTAAAGCTCACAGCAAGCAATTACTATGTCTTTCTTTTTAGGATCAGGATGCAGAAATCTTTGCCTTTTGAAGGGCTGAAATCTCTACCAGAGTATATAATAACACTGCCTGTTTGTCTCTAATGTAAATAACATGTCACCCATCAAAACTAGTGATTTTAGTATCTGACTGGAGAAAAAAAAATGTACATGCCACAATGTCGATGTTAAAAGATCTGCCAACATCAGGAAAGCTAACCTATGCAGGACCTCATTCAGAAACTGAGAGAACTGGGTTTGGGTCAACAAAAAAGTAGCACAATATATAAAAGCTAATAGGGATGTCCAGAGTTAACTACGGTTTTAGTTCCAGGACTTTTGATCATAAAAATGCAAACAGAGATTATTGTTTTCTTCTGAGGTGATCAGGGTGAAACTGAACAGCCAGGCATCTAAATGTTGTAGTTTCACAGAGGTAAGAAAACTGTCAATAGCTTAGTTAGCAATTTGAATCTCAGTCTGAAACAGTTTTTGCTACATCAAATACATGTTTAAGCTGGAACTATCATTTGTAACACCTATACCACTTACTCAACGTACTCCCCATTGCCACAGCTATAACTGTGCAACAGCTCTGTATCATCCTTTCTGATGGCCATTAGAAGAGCAAAAACCAAGCACTAAAAAAAAAAAACCAAAAAACCTACTGCAAGGAAAAAATCTGTAACAGTCAGCAAGATTAGCCTTTGTGAATTAATTAGGTTTCCACATCTATAATGACGTTTCTTTACTCACCGATGCCATGAGCCCCTGATTTGCAAGTGTAATGTAAGAGAGTCATATCAGTCAGTCCATCCCTGTCATTCACATTGCAACCCCTTTTAATGATCTGAGAGACAAGGAGAAAACAAGCACATTTTAGCTCAGGCATATCTCTGATACCAGTATTATTCAGTACGTTATTTCAGATATATCAACCCCTGGATTCATTTCAATGGCTAATAACAAAGAAGCCTGCCAGAAGAGACTGTAACTGCAGAACTGAGCAGCAGGCACAAACGTAATACCTAGTATTATATGAATATCATTAACCTTCATTGTTTACAGATTTAAAAGCTTCTTTGCATTATTACTTCTAACATTTCACATGCTGGAAAATTAACTGCTTAACTGAATAAGAGAAAAATGACATGATCTATGAAGTCTCTCCCTTTGTTCTTTGATCTCCAACAATTCCACCCCCTCTAAAAAAGCCCCCAGTTATACTATGGTTTGAAGAATTTTCACTATACTTCCCCACCTGTCTAGAAAGTCCCATAACCCAGAAGAATAAAAATAAGAAAGCAGGATGGAATTATGAAAACAAGGTGTCTTCTGAAAGCTGCTTATTGCAGGTTGAAAAGAGATTTCAGTTCCTAATTCATTTTGTGCCTTGGAAACACTGCCCTTAAGGTCAGGCTTCACTGTAATTTTGTATCTTGAGTTTATCATCACTGCTAAGTAGGAAACTGAAACACCAAGGTGAAGGGTCTCTAAACAACTGCTTTGAGAAGAAACATTTTTCCTATCATCTACCCCAATGTACTGAATTTTTATCCTTCATCTTTCTGTTTCAAAATGAAAGCTGACAATGTGGAATTTAAGGCACTGACCAGTGACTACCCATTAAAAGGCAGAAACTGTATCTGCACTTATGATTAGTTCTGCTTCTGCAAAAACTGTATTCATTGTCAACACAGTATTTCCTCAATACTGAAAGCATTCAAGGATCTTCATTTATACCTCACCTCATTCCCAATAATATCAATATTCTGCTGGACCTGTGGAACCCACTGCCTTAAGATAGCAAACAACTCAGAAACTGATGTTTTGGGGTTGAAAAGTATTTCTTGGCATGCTGCATCATTGGGATCAAAGAAGGAGAACTCTGTTAAAGAAAAGGAATCATTAGGTACAACTGTAATTTTAATATGCAAAGACGCTACTACTTACACTAGAAAATCAGTGTGTTGAATTAATTGAGAAAATTTTCTTTAACTTCTTGTCTATTTTTCCTTTAACGCTAAGGTCTTGCTTATACTTCCGAGAAAGCTTTCAATCAGCAACCGACACAATGGCACTGCGAGACTGATTTTAAATGTAGGCAAAGACTAATAGAGATGTGCAGTAATTATGCTAATAAGCATTTACTCTTGCTTCAAGCCAGCCAAAGACTGCTGATTCAAAGCTGTTCCCAAGCACAGACAAGCCTCTTGATCTCTCAGTGATTAAACACGTACATGAGTTCTCCATATGCTACAAAACATGTCTTTTCCTTCTTCCATCACAATTTACAAAAAACACACCAAAATACAAACACATGCAGAGATCAGGAAGGCATTCTATGGCTGCCATTACTTTGAGGTATTCCATAAATGTATCAATCCCAGCTGGTGGCAGCTGCAGGTAACAAACATCTTTAAAAATTAAGCTACAAAACCAAGATCAGAAAAAAAAGTATTTTTAAGATCTTAAGCCTCATGTTGCTTCAGGCAACCCAAAGTATAGATGGAAAACCCACCTTATTATTAAACTACAATACTTCATGTTACTTACAGGTGTATGTGTGCGCATGTATATACACACATTGTATTTTAAACTTGTGGAACTTCTCGCAACTCCGGAAAGTTATATGGAAGACTCTGGACAGCAATGGCTATTAGGTAGAGGGAATGGAAGCAGAACCTACCATCATCAGCAAATGACTTAATCATGGAAACCACTGAACTTTTACCCCCACTGCAGCTATCAGGGAGTTGCCTTTTAAAACAGTTTTGAATAAATGTACAGTGTCAGCTTGCATCAATCACAGATGCAAGGCTCTCGGGTTAAGTAAAATAGAGCATCTGCTATCTGGGTGTACGACATGGTATAAGCTACCTCTGGATGAATCACCATAACCCTTCCTCAAAAATAGCATAACCACACTGCTGGATTGGATTAACAGATCAAAACACAGCTTCCTGGCTATCTAGGGCTCCTCTAATGACACTTCCTTGATTCAACAAGAATGAAAAAGGAGAACAATTTTACTGATATTTAGCATGATTTTTTATTTGCACCTAGCGCATAACAAAAAGAAGGAAACTCCTTATCTCTCAGTGCTACACATAGAGTGCTTCTCACCTACATCCCACACATTGACACAGATCTACTCATTTATCTACTAATATCAAACTTCCGCACAAAGCACAGTTGACCTATTTCTAAAAGCGATGAAGTAAACAGACAACCAGCCAACAAGATTAATGACCTTACATAACACGCATGATTCTTACTCTACCAGGAAGATTTCTAGCTACAAACCTGAAACAAATTAAGTATCAGAAATCAACTCTGATAGACTGCTACCATCAGTATACTATGGTAAAAACCTGAGAACACACCAAGTATTAATAACAGCCATACTAAATGCTTAACAGGTGACCAGCTGTAGCATATGTAAACCGAAGACAGGTTACAGAAAACTTGTTAAGACAGTAAGTTCCATGAAAGGATGAAAATGGCATCTAGATATTGTAAAGCATTTCTTTCTCCACCTTTATCTGTCCCATGCATTGATTAAAGTGCTCAGCCGTGGAGGCAGTAATTTTAAAGGTAAATGGATGCTATTAACAACTTCTGCAATATTCAAAGGTAAAAGATCCTTACTTACAGTGACATTTTAATATATATTCCATTTAAAATATTATTATAATTTATACATGTGAAGACAAACCAACATCATTTCAAAAGCTGATCATCGATGCTTGCTTTAATTTTCTAATGCTCATTTCAGTCCTTACCACCACAAACACCTACACTTCCAAAAGAAATATCCTCCCATAGTCTATTTTTTACAGACTGAAAGCACAAGGAAAAAAGTGTGACTCTAGAAGTTTTAAATGTGACGCAGATGTTTAACCACATTTAATGAATGCAATTTTACTTCTTCATACAATATCCAGTTCTACGCTGAGATGTAAAAAAAATGCAAATGTGACCACACACATACAGAAGAAACAGTAAGAAGGAAAAGATACTATAATTTAAACTGTACGCAATAAGAAAAATAGAAAAAGCATAGGTCTTCGCCTTTCATTTCCTTTACAAAAAAACAGAGAATTTATTTAAGAAATGGTAAACTTTTTCTGAAAAGAAGAAATAAATTATTAGTTGATAGCTTTACGTAAAATCTATCATTCACTACTGACCACAAATTCATTTTTCCTTAAAAGTACATACCACAGTCTGAAGGCATTGGTGCTGCAGCAACAGAGAAAGTTACAGATGCTTCAGAGCTTGGAAATAAGAACCGTTCTCTTTCAATGAGGGAATCTCCTTCTAATGAAGGTTCTGGGAGATCCTCTATGGTCATCTTCCAGAAAGCCACTTTAGGAGGAAAAAAAAACAACAAACTAACCTCATTAGAAATACTTTTGATTAGTTTTACTGAGTAAGATATAATGTGCAATGAGACTAAAATCTTCCTATTCGCAAGCATAAACTAAAAACTAGTAAAAACTAGTAGAGTATGGCATCAAGGATAGTCAACTTCTAGTTCTGACTTGATCATTAAACTTGTATGCTATTAATGGAAAACATAATATTTCTCACCAGTTTTCCACTTGAGCTGTAACGAAAATAATAATGCTATAATTAGCAACTACACGGTGATGATGAATGGATTAGTGAGTTTTACAGCTTTATGAAAATGTGAAACATCCAATACCTGCCCTCATACTCTGCATTCATATTGCTTTCCTTCACAATGAGCAAGAACGTGCTACCGGCTACCGCCTTCTCCTCTTTTAAAATTCTCAGCACTTTAATCTTCCCACACAAAGCTGCAGACAATTCATCACTGAGTGATTCACTCCTGGACTCATGATTCCATATCAGCTCCTTTCCCAGCTTCTCCCCTCTATGTTTTAAAATAGCACACTTACCACAGCGTTGCAAACTCCACCCTGGTGTTGTCTCCAGTCAACTTCTCAGGTCTTAGAGCAACCTAGGAGAGAGAAGAAAGATGAAATGGCCACACAGGGTTAGAGCGACATTTTCCAGCAACCAGACCAAGTTAAATTCTGGTCATGGTACACACGTCAAGATCGGAGCAGAGTTGGCTACCACTTGTAAGACATCTGCTCAGACAAATTCAGTAATGAATAACAAAACACATTATTCTTCATAGAAACAGGCACTATTGGAGATTACATCTTACTGCTGAAAAACTGAAACTCTGCATCTTGAATTTTCATGGTTAAGCACTTCTACTAAACAACCTAATTATTTTTGTTCTGGAGATTGCTATGCAGTGCTCTTCACTCAAGAATTTGTTCGGCCATTTTGCTAGACAGAAAGACTTCAAGAAGCTTAAAGGCATGTTTGGTTTTACTACATTTAATCTATACATAGCAGTACATAGGGAAAATAAAAGTAGTCTGGTTTTGAGACTTCTTTTGGGTTTTGGATCTTACATGCAACAAACAATGTGAAAAGATCTATTCTAGTATTTCCCCAAATAAATTTGTCACCCTATTTGGGAAGCTCACAAAATGTACATTCCAATATAAAAGGCATTTTAGTAGCAGATTATAGATGCTAATTGTGAAGTTAGTAATTGAAAACCTTATCCTTTTGCAAACCATGCAGAGTTCATCCTGCCCTCAACTTCAAAAAGAGGTCCATGTGAAAAATGCTCATTTTTCTCCAATTAGTCTATCTCCTCAGTCATATGCAGCTGTACAAATGCATGTGCTGGTAGAAAGGGAAGATCAAGAATGAGGTCATTCGGAAGAGCAGGACTATTTCTTCCCATAGCACTAGTAAATTGCATTGTCTTAAGGATTCAACAAGGCCAAGAATATCACTAATTATTTCAATTAATATTTTCATCCAGTAAGGAAAAGTTAGAGTTTACATTTCGAATGGCTTTATAGTCATCATAAAGATGACAGCAATGGCTTTCTTTTACGAGGGACTAGAAAGTCTCTTAAGCTGCAAGTCACTAATTAAAGCTCTTTTGTAAGGCAACAGTGAAAAAAATTTGCTACCATTCAGAGGCTGTGGCAAAATAAAACAAAACAAAGCTTTGTAAAACATGTGAATCCACAACAGTTTCTCACAGGTAGCACATCAGACATCTCACACAATGAACAAAGGAACAAGTAATATGCATGAGTATAAAAGAGATGACAGCTTAACCTGTTAGGTTAGAAAATGACAGGAAAGGAATTGTAAGCTTTTTGAGCTCACAGCACAACACTGAGGAAACAAAAGAAACACAATCAAAAGTAGTCAGACCTGATTGAGCAGATGGTAACAGGAAGAGGTGAGATTTGTCAAGTATGATGACAAAAGTTGCTGGAACTAGAAATCAACATTTGAAAGTTAACACAAAAAAAGACTGTTTATTGCACACAGAAAAGCAGACCGAACAGAACAGGATCTGTGCGTTTGCAATTATCCAGGGCATCCTGTATTCTCAGGTGCCAGAGGGGAGAACACAATCTGTCACATGAGCGAAAAGGATCCAGCACACAAACTACCAAAGTGAAGCAGGCAGGGAAACAACCCACACTGTTGGGTAGGTGACATGAAGACTCAAGTGCCACAGTGCACGCACCAACCCAACTTCGTAAAGAATGGCTTCACGTGTTCATGCTAGTGCAAACACCCTCTGACCTAAGTGTGCACATCCTTATACCATGGGATTTTAATTTGTATCTAGAAATATATTACCATGTCATGGCACAGTATTGAACCATACAATGTCAAGGCAACAACACGTTCTGCAGTCGTGACTACTTCCAGAGACTCCTAGCTCAGGTACAAGAACATCATAACCAGTTAACGTCACACATGCATATCTAGAAAGGTAAAAGGAAAGTAGAAAGTTGAAAACTGTTTGGAAGAAAGGGAAAAGACAAATATTGCCATTGTAATGACTTCTGAGCAAAACCACAACTGCCTGAGGTACTAATAATACCCAGGACATGCAGGCTCGGGTGAGAAGTCCTGTGAAACTGAACGGAAGGTCTCCCAGAAGAGCAATGATTTCCCTATAAGAAATGCAAGATGAACCTAGGCAGACAGAAATGGTTAGAGAAATTCAATGAAAAAAGACAGCATCCTCCTGTTCACAGCACTGTCAAACTACCATCCAAGTGCAGTTTAGAACAGCAGAGTATCATACTTACTATTTGCCAGCCATATATTCGTCTAACTGAATTAAATCTGAAATTAAAAATGAGAAATACCGTTGGAAAAAATACGAGAAAACCTGAAAAAGTTATCAGATGAACACACGCTTATGTTGATAAGACTGAAGAGCAACTACAGGCTTCCTGATGTCCATTACAGTGAAGTACATGATACCTCTGCATGTATAAAAAAAAAGTTTTATAGTATAGGCTCCAACTTTTTAATGCACTCCAGATTTTGCAATTTGTGCTAAAGCACAAATTTTTCCTGCAAGCGCTATAAAAAACTTGCAAATGCTAAAGCACTTCAAGCGGTGAAACAGAACTGTGGTAGGGCTTTGACAGCAGAACCTGTCACAAACGTGATGCTATTTTTGACACCAACCATGTACAACAGACCACTTATCGTGTACTTATATGAGCTCACGAAGGAAAATCAAGCTCAGAGACCAGGACTCTCGCACACCCACTATCTCCCAGCTCCATCGAGGCTCGCAGCAGGAGTGGCGGGCACGCTACGTGCGCACAGGCACACTCCCCGCTCTTCCATCCGGTGTTCGGGGCCCTCTCGCAACACGGCCCTTGGCTTCGAGAAGCCGGGAGTTCGAGAGCGCTCCCATTTCACACCTGCCCAGGCCGGCTCTGCCCGTTCAAGGCTTACCTCTGCGCTCCGCGCACAAAGCCGGGCCCCGCTCAGAAGCGGCCGCGGGCCAATAACGGCAGTAACGACCAGTAACGGCTGTAACGGCCGGGGCACGCACTAACCTCTCACCGAGCCGCTGCCGCCCCGCGAGGCCACCGCCCCCCCCCCCCCCATCTCCCTCACAGGGTGGTCGCGCCCGGCCCCAGGCAACCCCGGCCTCCTCGGACGGACCCACAGGACCACGCGGCTGCGAGGCTGCGGAGTGGGCAGAGAATGGGGGAAACGTGTAGAAGGCGACGGGGAGCCAGGGCCACCCGCGCGCCGCCCGCTGCGGCGGCCGCCACCCCACCCCCATCCCGCGCGGAGGAAGCACTAGGAAGCCGCCGGTCCCCGTCCCGCTCCCCCGCGGGAGGTACGAGGACGCGACTGTGTGTCCCCTCCCCACCACCGTCCCCATCAAGCCCTACCTGGTCTCCGCGGGAAGAGGGGGCGCGGCCGGAGCGCTCGCGGGGCCTCTCGCGCCCGCCCGTTGCTGAGGGAGCCGAGCGGAGGCCCTGGGGCCCCGCCCCCGCGCGGCCATCGCCCCGCCCCCTCCCCGCCCACAGGCCTGTCGGCGGCCGGCACCCTTCCTCCTGGCCCCGCCCCCGCTCGGGCCTCTCGGGGTCCCCTCAGCGGCTTCCCATCAGCCTCAGTTGCTGGGGAGGGGTGGCTCGGGTCGCAGCGGAGCGGTTGTGAAAACGGGGCAGCGCTGAGCTAAGAGGAGGTGCGAGGCAGCTCGGCACGGGCTGGAGGTGCCGTTAAGGGCAAGGTGACTGCGAGCCGGCCTTCCTCCTGGATGGGGGTGAGCCTGGAAACCGGCCAGGGCGGCCCCCAGGGCCCGGTCTGTCACCTCCGCCAATTCCCCTGCGCCTGCCCGCCCCCTCACAGCGACACCGGTGCCGCACCCGCTGCGGCCCTGATCGGCTCTCGAAAATGAAGTCGAGGGGAAGAATTCAAGGCAGGCCGTCTGCGGGTTCAGGCGTGTTTGGTCTGTGGATGAGCAGGGAAATAAATCCTGACACTCCCCGCTGCTCACACGGCCGAAGGAAGATCGGGATCGCGGGTCTGGCCGGGAGGGGAAGATGGGGAGCAGAGGCGGTGGGCACAGTGCTTCTGCACGGAGGATTTCGGGTGCCAAGTGTTCAGGAATGCGTAACCCCCTCAAAAGGTTTATGCGCCAACAGCTGTGTGAAGGGACTTGCTTAAGGTCACGCGTAATCACTGGTGGATTTAAGCACAGAACTGGTAAATCTGGACTTCCCGGTTATTTTAGTAACTGTTAAGGACTAGGGCTGGGCTGGCCACTAAACGCTGACAGATGCTCCCTAACTCCTCTCCCTCCCCAAAGCGGAAGGGAAAGGGAATAAGGCAGAGAGACAGATTGGAAAAGAAAATCACCGAACAGAATTGCTTCTGTTTAGCTCAAACCAGGACAGTAACCGGCTGGAGGAACGAAAGTAGCAACTCCCAGGAAGGCTTTTCAGGGGGTGCTTATCCAGTGCTGTAAACCTAATAAGGATCTAAATCCAAAGATTGGTAATCTCTAAGAAACCCATGCAGTGGTAAACCCGTTTTCATATGGCTTGAGACCAGGCTACTTGAGTGGAGTTTGACCTGGATAAAAACTCAGGCGAGTCCTGCTGTATTTTTATGCTCAATGTGCATCACTATTAAGTAAACGTAACTGATGTTTAAAATCAAGGCTTTGTTGTTATTTCAGTGACAGAATTAATTGTGGGCGGAAGGCAGGACAGATAATGGGAATGACAAGTCGAAATTATCTCAAGTGAAGTACTGGAAAAGTCAAGAGCTGCAAGTGCTCTCAGATCCCAGAGACCTGAAAACTGAGAGAAGTAGAACACGAAGTTGCAGTTGTCATAGTAAACATGATACCAGATGGCTACAGAAAAGCCAAGATAATTCTTCCATTTCTTAGAAATGCTCCACACTTCAAAAAAGGCAGAGAAAAAATGTAATCCAGGCAAATGCAGGCCTGCTGTTTTCACCTCAAGGGTACTTTAGAAAGAGGCTGAAGGATAACCAAAGACCCAGATGTAAGATCAGATGTGAGCTTATTATTGGCAGTTGATGTCTGCCTTTTTTGAGATGTTCAATATTCTGAGCAAAGGAAATTTTTTATGGCTGATACCATTTTATGGACTTTAGTCAAGTGCCTGAAATGGAAATTACTGCCAATGCTGGAGAATAGAGTTCAGGAAAATTTCAATGGAGGTAAAGCACAGGGGGAAACAACATTCAGTAGAGTTCAGTGGACAGTACTAGGCTGAGAGGGGTTACTCATGATATCTTGGGGTATTATTCTTGGAACCAATCTTTGTTTCATAATTTCTTTTAATGATTTTGGCAGAAAAAAACAGCAAACTGGCGAGATGAAGATAAGAGTTGCTGTTAGAAAGGAATGAGTTAATAAGATTGATGTACAAGATCATCATGTGAAAGTGACAGAGGAAGAGAAAGAGGGATTGTGTGGTTACCAAGACAATGCAGTCGCATAAAAAACAAACACCTTAGGATGCATAAGTGGAGAGTTGTGGCAGGGAAGCGTTCATGCCAGCAGGTTCTGCTATCTCCTTGGGAAACTGCACGTAGTTCCAACCGCCCTTCTGCAGTGAGAGGCAGCTAATCTAGCATGTCCAGGGATGATTTGCTAGCACCATCAAGGAAAAGAACAGACTGTTTCAAGAAGTTACCAGAGCATGGCTTGTTTAATGCAGCAGAATGAAAGCTGAGGCAGAGGATATGGTTGCCATCTTCCATAAACCATGGAAAATGGTGTGTGAATTCAAAGGTGATGTTGAATATGAGGACAAAAACTCTGTGCAAATACTTTTATGCTAGAAAATGAAAGCAAGCAAAGCATCTCAGGTTCTAGAATGTCCTTCTGTTTGGAGCAGTAAAGGCAAAAAATCCAAACATTTTAGCTCACAGTGAATCCTGTGACTTAGGGCTGCAACCACAAAAGAGACTGGACACTATTGCCTGACAACACCCTGCCTGCCCTGACTTCCACCCCTGGGCCCTGCAATGGAAATTAAAAAAATAAAAAAAAAAAACAACAAAGAAAAACCCCAAAACATTTAAACCTCATTCTGTACCTTTTCACAATATCTTTTTCAGGCACTCCTACGTGCCAGGATATGAGTCTAAATAAAAGTCTGTTCAGCCTATCCTGTCTGACTCATTCAGTGCTGCCATTGGCAGCAAAGCTGCTGAACACCTGGAGCACTCAAAACAATGGGCTGCAGCAGCTCTGACCACCTCTGGAGGAAGATGGGGAAACAATGCTTGTGAGGAACAAGCCTGTTTTCGCTTCTTGTTTCTCCTTTGGGCACCTTCACAAATTTATGTGTCAGAGGAAAGGGATCATTTAAATGGCTTTGGAAGATATTGCAGCTTCAATTAGAGTCACTCTAGAGCGAGGATAAGGGCAGCAGAGGTTCTGAAGGTGGGAGCGCTTACGTACCACTTTCAGTGTGGCTTTGGTACAGCAAGAGTGCTCAAAAGGCAATGGATACTCCAGGAGCTACCTTTAGAGCTGGGTGTGAAACAAGGAAGCCATGTATCCACCCACAGTCAGGGGTGGAATTCTCTGCTACAAAAAAGGCTACCAGTCATTGTCATTCTTTCCAGCCCTGCCCATTATTTCCCAAGGGATAGGCCACCCTTCCTCCCTCGAAGCACCAGCCAGCACCCCGCCATGAAAATTGTCCTTCCCAGTTTCTGCAAGTTGTGCCAGCTCCTCAGATCACATCCACCGCTTTTGGATCCGTGGCCTCGAGCCTAGCTCTTCATCGAGAGGCGCTCAGCTCTTCTCTCATGAGTGCCCGGGCAGTGAAAGGAGATCATCTTCTCCCCAGAGTAAATGCCTGCTCCACACACGTGTGCGTCAGGACTCACAGCAGGACGGCTGCCCAGCACACCGTGCTGCCGGGCGGCAGCTGCCACGCTCCAGGCTACCCACAGGTTCAATGCAATTTCACAGTGATCCATACTCGCGTTGTAGTTTGAGACACTGTGAGAGAAAGCCAGGAGGAATGTTGTGTTTAGCCCCATTTTCAGGAAAGCCCTGAGATGCTTTATGTAAGGGAACCTCCTGGAAACTGGAAGAGACAGGAGGCTAAAGAGCCATGCTCTTTTCTATAGTGTCTTGGGATATTATTCAGGAATCACATGGACCTCACTTCTGGATCCCAAATCAACACCACTGCCTCTCACTGAAACGACAGGAGCCACTGCCTGCCTGATAAATTGCCAGTCCCTCGCCCAATAGAAACTTGTTTTCCTTGAAATTGCTGCACAACCACAAGCCTGCCTCCACTTGTGTGAACTGATGTCACCACTGCCTAGGCTAATGGGACTGTCCCCTTTTCATTTTCTAGATTTGCATAACTCTGGAAGTCTGTGGTTGAGGATGCGTGCTGTTTCAAGCAGTTCTTGGTCCTAACTCTTACCTTTAGGCAGTCGCTGTCTTGACCATTGAAACCAGCAGTGAATTTGTTAATTATGACAGATGGCAAGCTTTTAAATACCCATGGATTTCTTAGCGAAGAGAAACTATGACTAAGTGACCAGAATACACATTCCAAAAGCAACAGGCAAATGTAAATACCTCTCATGAAACTAGTGCTGACCTCAGGTGGTCATAAGATTTTTCTCGACTGCTTTGAGTCCTCTGAGAGTACCAAAAGACCTGTGCAGGCAAACTGCCTAGACTGACTCTGATTTTCTACTTCTATTTCTTCCCTTTTGATTCCTTTATAAAGTATTTTTGTTGAAGAAGGCGTTTTCTCCCTGTTTTTAACAACTGTCTTTTCTTGTCCTGCTGCTCTTCAAAAAAATAAGGGCTCAGTTTCTGCTAAACAGATTTTTGAAGGCATTGAGTTAATATTTATTGTCTCATGCAATTAGATTGAAGCAATTTACTTAGAAATAAAAAAAAAAGAGAAGGCATGAGTTGAACTTTGGACGGCCTGTTCTGAAAAGTTTATCCTTGACACAGAATTAAGCTGAATTTTATCTTTCACTTACACTATCACCACCAATAAAGGCTCTGCATAGACTCACTGGTTTCATTTAACTCTTTGCAACTAGATTTTCTTCAAACTTTGATATTCGTATTCCTTACCATTGTCAACTGGTTTCCACAGAGGAAACAGGATGAAGCTTTTAAAGTATTTCTGTTAATGATTACAGAAAAGAGAGAATCTACTCCATCTCCCAGAACAATATCAGCCCTGCAGGAGAAGCTGCAATAAAAACCAGCAATTTCTTATTTTTTTAGTGATATCTAGGCCAACAATATAAACAGCTCGCTGGTTATATTCAAGTTGCTGATACAAACGAAGAAAAAGCAAGTTTCTTTCAGAGCAAAATGGCTCTTTGAAGTTGTGGTTATCACTAAAGCTCTCCTTAATTCCTCACTGAGCAGAAATTCAATTATTTCCCTAGAAGTCATCCAAAAATGCAAACCTTAAATTCTGAAGACCCAATCTGAGCATTTAATGGACCCTCCGCCTTTAACGCCTGCAACTTCTCAAAAGCAGTCCCTCATAATTTTTCCTTGTTTCTATATTTTTAAGCTTATGTTAGTAATTTCACACTGAAATTTCCTACGGTTTGTAGTTGACTGACCCTTCATATAAGGCCCTAAAATCCACCCTGTGGTTACAGCGTTAGCAGCACCTCCGGGCTGTGAACACCACGTGTCTCCATTCAGGTTCAGGCCTTTTTCTTGCCTTCTCTGGGGCACTTATAGTGTCACTTTCAAACTAGTCTTTGGTTTTCATCATCTATTGCACCAGCTATGTCTGACAGGGTTTGAATATTTAAGTTCTTCCCTCGAGGAGTGCTATGTGATCAGCCAGATCACTCAAAATGAGGGTACTGCCAGTTTTAACAGTAGGAAGAAAGTCTATGAAAGGACAAGTCAAGGCAATTTACGCAGAGTCCACATGCGTGTGAAAGCTTCCTTTGATCCTTGATTATCTTATTCTTGGTGATTTCCTAGGGTATGTTCCTCAAATGCAGTTTTCCTCAAATGTGCTCGTCTGGCGTACTTGTAAAATCACCTGAGTCAGCAAGGACACAGGTAACAACCCTTGGGCATCTAGGTGAACATGGCCAGCTCTTTCCTTCTCAGTTTGTGTTCTGCAAAGAGTAGCACTGTAAACCAAAATACGTTACTATAGCACCTGCACTAGGAATTACATCAAAACATCTTAAATTACAGATTACAAATTCATCTACTCCCCTTTCACTCAAAAGTATTTCCTTGTTTGTTTCCTCACTGATATTCCCTCCTACCACTGTTTCTTACCTAACTTACCTGTTTTGTCTTCTCTTTGTTGCATGACCACAGTCTCATGGCTCCTAAGCATTTTCCATGAGGTTAAAGCATCTGTGTTTTTCTAAAGTGCCTCAGACATGCAACGCAATATATAGCTACTTAGTAACAAGAATATTGATGAGTAAAATGCGTTTTTGTAAGTGGTTGGAAACAGGCACTTCAAAGCTCCTGCTCTCTCACAGCAGCTAAAAAAATTGACACAACATTGAGTAGGTGTATTGCATACACAAGTAAAGTACAATTGAAGTTAGGATAAAACAAATGCCAAACTGAAACGTATTTTCTATGAGCCTGGATCTCTATTTGATGATAAAAAAATAAATAAACTGAATATTGGTTTAACATTAATATTTCAACTAATGAATGAATACATAGTGAATATTCATTAACTGGGATTTTGCAATTTTTTTACCATGCATGTATTTCCTGTAAGATGTTAATTCATAGCCTGAAAATAACTACCAAAAAATCCCCACCAAAAAACAAAGTACCGTCACTGTAAAATCGAAGGAAAAAGTGAAGAAAAAGAACTTCCCAAGTACAACAAACAACTCACGTGGACTGAACTGCCAAAATTCCCAGCGTGAACAGTGGAACTTTTGAAACTGCTTTTTGAAGAGAAGTCAAAAGAGATTATTGACTCGTTGCGGAGGGCTACAGCATCCTGATCGTTAGGATCACTAGGATGAAGCAGTTGCCTACACCTGCTCCATTTCTCCACTGTGAACATGTTAGGTATGTGCATAAGAGGGAATGCAAAAAGAGGGGGACTGTTCTACAGAAACCATGTCGCGGCGAGATGCAGTAGCAGCCAGAGCCTGAGCTACATGACTTGCAAGAAGCAGAGCCAAGAAGTAATTACCTGGCTCTTTCCAGAAAAGCATTGAGGGAAACGACTGTGCCAGCACGTATAATAAGTACAATTTTTGTGTTCCAGAAAAATTACTTTAGAGAAAGCACGTGGAGTTTTAAAAAATTTACTGGGAATCGCTGTCATGCCTTGTCCCCTGTAAACCAAGATCATTTTGCTGCCCCTGTTGAACAGAAAAAGAGATTTGAACAATAAAGCTACAGAGAATAGCAACTTTCCATGCAGGTGTTCAGCTATTGCAGTCCGGCACCAAGGAATGAATCACGTAAGCAGTTCTTTAAAGTCTGAGAATGATTTATAGGCCTGGCAGCTTGCAAAGATTTTGGGGAATTGGCTGAGATACCTGTGACGGTGCCATGAGAAATCACATTGCCAGGGAGAAGCAATAGGTTTCTAGGCAGCATTAGAGTTGGCCACTGTTGTCTGTAACCTTTGCAACATTGAGAAATGAGCACATTCCATGGAAAAGCCACATCTGGAAATTAAAAGATGAATCCATTTAGGCCAATCTGAGCAATGAAAAGGGAAATTGGGGGTGATTGCTATTATCATCCTCATCCACATACCGCCCTTCCTAAATAAATACTTGGAAAAAGTAAATGCCTTCCACATCATTCAATTCCTACTTTGGTTTCTTCTGTCAGAGTGGTATTATTCTGTCCTGACCTCAGAAGTGATACAAACAATAGTCTGGGAGTTTTTTGTGTTTGATTAGTTGGGTTTTTTTCAGAAATGAGTCCATGTTCTTAATTTGGTAGCTTCTTTCTTAGTGTTTTAACACATGAAGTCTTGTGGTTAAGAGCACTAAGCCTTGGATGATGAAAAAGAAATAAAAGTAAGCAAGTCACTTTTGTGACTTCAAATTTTATCCCAAGACACTCAGAGGAAGGAAGAAATGAGTTTTCATTTACTTTTTTTAAAATTCTGAAATTCTACCATTTAGATCCACTAGATGCAGACACTATCTTAACAACATATGCAAAAGTTAATCTATAAATACTGTTATTGTGCAGTTTGGATCTTCATGTTGGGAAGCTCTCTAGAGGAGGAAAAAAAACCCAAAACTTTCCAAGAATGATCACTTAAGGGGAAGAAAAAAAAAATCAAAATCTTGTTTGGAAATCTTAGAATGAAAAAGAAAACAGCTCGTCACTTGCAAGGGAAAACTTTGAAGACCCTCAAAGCAGAAGTCTAACAGGCATCTCTAACTCGTTTGATTTCATGTCTTGTACTCTCTAGGGGGTATGTGCTTGGTCAAGGTCACCTTTCTCTGGCTTAGGGAGTATCTAGAGACATTTGCACTCCTGTTCAAGCAGTTTTGCTTAAAAAAGCTTCAAAATACAGCCTCTTCCTTTCAATCTGCATTTAGTTGTATGTTATGTTTTTGCAACAAGGGAAAAAAAGGAGAGTTATCAAGTCCTTTTGCCTCTCAATATAGTGCAGAAAAAAAATGCCTTTGTAAATACAACACGGGTGCTGACTGGCTCGTGCCTACTTACTCTAATGAGCTTAAAATCTTAGTTGTAGGAGACATCTGTCAATACAGAAGTGAGGCACACAAGTCCTCTTAATCCATTAGCTCTAAATCCAGCAGAGCTTTCACACTCCTTTTTTGAATCAAAGAAGAAAACCTGAGTTGGAATATACAATGGGACAATGCACGACTTCAGGAGCAGATCCTGGGCAGTGAGCACATGAGATTTCGAGGCAAACAACAATGAAAGCTGACAGCAAAACTGGGATCATAATGGAAAATTCATGAGAAGCAGGCCAGTCTGCAGTTGGGGATGAAACAGTGAGTTCCATTCTTTTTTGTATTTCTCTAGTTCGTCTGGATTTTTAATCAAAAATAACGCCAAAGACGGAGAAAGAATGGGCTGCACACCTTCTCACAGTGAGATTGCTAATACTCTTGCAAGAAGTGGTTTTAAGGCTTTGAATAAACCCAAAAGTGTTTTGCCTATTGATGCAGGAGATACAGGAATCCCTCTGCTAGTTAAAGGTTCATCTTGCTACACTATTGATGAACTCCACCAACATGGGATCCAGAGAAAAGACTACCTGGGAGAAAAAGAGAGTAAACTGTCAGAGCAGGATGAAAATGATAATTTGCAGTTATCTTCCAAGGCTCATTCAGATCGCCAGATTTCTGGGGAAGACCAGAAAATTGAGAGGACAGCCACAGACGCTGAAATTGTTATGTCTGAACTGATCGAGTCTCAAAGACATGTCACTGAGTCCATACAAATCAGGAAGCAAAGTTCCTGTGAATCAGAAGCATCAGCTTTCACTTGGGATGACAAGAATGAAAACAATGCAAAGCAAAACCCAAAGAAAGGAAAGAAGCAAAAAAATCATAAGCAGCCAAAGCAAGGTCGACCTAGCAAAACTAAAGAAAAGTCCATTTTGGCCCCGTGCGAGACAGAGAAGAAGGTAGATTTCCCAGAACTGCTTGTTAAGGCTCATCAGAGTGCATATGCTTACTTAAATCCCAACCTCTCCAAGTACGAAACTATACTTCACATGGCCAACCAGGCTACCCAAACTCAGCTCTTCCTACAGCAGATGGTAAGCTTTCTCGTGCTTCGCTTTGATGAGATCAACCAGCTCTTGGAAGAAGTTGCTAATGATGGGGAAACTCTTCTCAAAGACGTAGGAGGGAATCTGGCATGGCCAGCAGAAAAAGGTGATTTGCAGGAGCACCCCGATCTTCTGCAACAACTACTGCAGTACACGGTCAATAAAATGCAGCTGGTGAGTGGGATGCTGGCCTCCACCACCTCCAACGCCCTGCAGGAGACATGCAGCTACCTGCACTCTGCTGCAAGCAACTTGGAAGGAAAACTGAAAGCAAAGCAAAGCTTTGATGAGCGCCTGCTACTGACAGTAAAGCTGCTTGAAGCCTCAGCGGTGGGGTTCTCTCAGTCCCACAGTGATGACAGGACTCTCTACTCTGAGGACAGTGGTATTGGTGTGGACAATGAATCCCTCAAAGAGTTCAGTGGTCTCGGCCAGCACGGAGGGCAAGCAAGCTGTGATTCCTGTGTGCATGGACATCTAACCCAAAAGCATGCCAGAACAGTGGAGCAAGGGCGTGATGGGCCGGTACCACCAGGCACAGCTGCATCCCATGACTGTGCACTTGAAAAGCATTTTAAAGATATATTTTATTCATCTGTGCAGAGTAAGGAAGTGACTTCTTGTCAAGGTGGAGTACCAGAAGGCATTTCAACCATGCCCCAGTATGCAAGCTTGAGCAAAAGCCATTCCTATAACTCCTTCCAGTCTGACTCTACTCAGGAAGGTGAACATTTCAAAATCGGTGAATCAATAGATTTTCCTTCTGATGATGATGACGATGAAGGGAGCATCCTAGGGGAGGATGATGACAACGTAAGTTTATCAGAAATGGGGAAGGATGCTCTGCCGAGAAGACCGCTGTCTTCACCTGCGATCACTGATAACAGGCACAGGCAGTCCCTCAAGAGGACAGAGAATGCAGAGACAGAGGAAATTATTCTGAAGATGAAAGATGCCATCAGTGAAAAAATCAAGTTTGTTCCAGCTAAATCCAGGCGTAAAGAATGGGTAGAGGATGAGAGTGGAAGAGCAGGTCTAACAACAAGGCCCAGTACAGCAACGGGCAGCCAAAAAAGCTTTGGGAAACAACGACGGTCCAGGTCAGAGGAGTCCCTCAGAAGCCAGGCAGAGGACCCAACTCTCCTGGAGCTTCAGAGAACTCAAAAAGACCTCAACAGAAGGCTGGAAATGTTTTATGGAAAGAAAGATACAGACAATAACTTGGAGCCTTGGAAATCAAGAGCAGCACCTTATTTGCAGGATGAACAAATTACATCTAGATCCTCTAGCAAACTGAAGGCATGCCTCTCAGCAAATTTCAGCATCCTGCCTAACCAGGATAAAGTCCCTTTGTTCATGGTTGATCAAAATCCTGCCCATCAGCTGGATGAAAAAAGAGGCAGGAAATCTTTAAGAGCTGCTGTGCCCACCACAGAAACATCAGGAAGCAAAGAAAAGGAGCCTCCTGAAGCACAAATGCTCAGTGGCGGCAGCTGTGTCCCCCGGCAGTCTGTCAAAAAGCTTATTGAAACGTTCAGTCCTGCTGATGATCTTGTAAAAGCTGTACCTATAAGATCTTTAGGACCAATAAAGTGCATCAGAAAATTTGGACTTCCAGTCATCCCACCCACCATTCCCTTTCAGAGAGGTCTGGCACCTTTAAATCTTAAGCATCGTATTTCACCGGTAGAAGACACAAACCTTTCAAACACCAATGGAGTTTCTTCCAGCTTTCCAAATGCCTTTCCTCCTGCACCAGCTGCAGAATTAAGCAAGAAGGACACAAAGGAGGAGACTGATGAAGACATTGAGAACCTGCCACCACCACCACCTGAAATGTTAATGGACAGTTCTTTTGATTTATCTGGGCCTGAAGAAACTGCACGAATAGAAGGAAACTCTTCAGAAGATGCCAAAAAACCTGCCAAAACAGAATTTCATGCCACTAAGAGATCACAAGTTTCCCCAAAAATGAAAGCCTCCCTTCAGTCCATTGACTTATTGCCAAGTAAAAATATCAGCGGACCCAGTGTGATTGCTAGTAAAGGTCTAAGGAATACCAGAGCAGGGGACGAGAAACTGCAGAGATATCCTCTGGAGCTGAACCCCACCAACGTGCACATCCCTAGTCAGGAGGAGATATTGGCAACCCAGAGAAAAGAGGCTGCGGATTTGTACAGGCAAACCCATAAAATTATTCCTCTTCAAAATCCCAGTGGGGTTTCAAAATCACACAGCAACAGCTCAGAGAGCAAAGAACCCAACTCACCTACGACTTCAGTGCAGTACCAGAAGCATGGTTCTCCCAATTCACTCAGGAGAAATGAAAAAGGCTCAGCATTTGCCAGGAGGGTCTCCCCAACAAGAACTCCTCCTTCTTCTCCACCAACTGAGAAACGGCTTTTCAGCCCTCCAGCACACCACAGACACTCTCTGCAGGCTTTCAGCAGTCCACAGCCGAGCTCACCCACCATGCAGAGGAAACCCAGTCCCCCCTCTAGCCCTAGGGTGCCCAGCCCACCCTCACAGAAGAAGTTGCCCTCTCCGCCACCCCAGCGAAAACCATTCAGCCCTCCCGCAGGGCACAGGCAAAGCTCACCAACACCGCACCGGCTGATGGGCTCCCTAACCTACCGCCGAGATGCAAGCCCGCCTCCATTCCCCACCACCCCCTCCCCACCAGCCTCACCATCCCGTTCATACAAGGGGTCAAGAGCTGGGCTGGATGTTGGAGATGAGCACCAGCTCTCCTCCTCCAAGAGGGGTAGCAATGTCCGGTCAATATTTTGCCCAGTCACTTCTTCCTTATTTGAAGCCAGACCTCCACTGGCACCCACCAAAGCTGCTGCAGAGGTGACCAGCCAGCCAGAAGTTTCATCGCTTTCCCAAAAGACCAGTCAGCTTTTCCGGCAGCCCGGAGACCGGACCAGAAAGCTGTCACTAAGCGCTACCAATCCTCAGCCATTTGTGAGGAGAAGTTTCTCTGACCGCCGACCAGGGGTCCAGCTTCATTTTCCAGCTCCCATATCAGCTGGCAGTGAACCCACGCTTAACCAGGCAAGGTAAGAAGCTTTCCATTTTATGTCAAGGAAGCACAAGTATAGCACTGTGTTGGCTGTTTAATGGGAATTTAATGTCATTAAGAGATTTCCCAGGAATGTGCCCTGTTCATGTGCAGAATAGATGGCTGGGGAAAGATAACATTGTAGTAGGGCTAGATGATTGTTGTAGGCCCCTTCCCACTGGAATGTTCAGTTCTGTTCTATTCTATTCTATTCTATTCTATTCTATTCTATTCTATTCTATTCTATTCTATTCTATTCTATTCTATTCTATTGTCTTCCCCAGATTTCAGCAGACTGCCTGTCTGAAGAAAGGGAAGTGTTAACTTTCCGTGGCTTGTGTGTATGCTCAAGACATAGACTTAAACATCTGCTGTGACAGCCACCTCAGGGAAAATTCAGTGTTGGTTTCATGGCACATAACTTCCCTTATTTGTATGAGGACTAAGGACATCCACATTTAATTCTTAAAAGTACTGAAGTAACCCTCAGGTTATAAACATCCTTAAATAACCATGACCAGTTAGGCTTGGACCAAGAGGAAGGGTATCGTTATTATCATCAGCCTCTAAGCCAGTAAACTGTTCAGCTGAAAACTGTATTAGAATGTTTCAAATCAGCTGCAAGAATGACAGACAGATAATGTGTAGGCAAGGATCTGTATGGACGTAATTAGAGCTTGACATTTTGAGCTTCTTGTATAGACTTTCAGATTTAAGTGCGTTTTCCAAATCTGATGGGTCCACAGCCCAAAGCCCAGTTTTCAAAGTGGGAAAACCTCCCATGGCTACCGGAGCTCTGAAAAAGTCAGTTTAATGAAATTGAAGCATCAACACACACACCAGCTCCATATTTTAAACCGCTGGTGGCCATTTTTAAAAAATTTGGGCTTAGCTTTAAATTTTCTCCACCACTTAAATAAATAAACCAATCACAAAACCAGCTAGGAGCCAGAAATGAGTATTTGTGAATACTCCAAGATCAGTGTAACAGCCTGGAAGTACAAAGTGTTGTTATTCTAGTTTCTTAGCATCTTAGGATGTTTAAGTCCATTAAGCTCTAAGCTACGCAAGAGGATTAAGACCCTTCTCAGGTTACCTTTCCTCATGTGAGGAGTATTTTTACTCTCACCACAGGAGCAGCTGAAATCACATGAATCATGCTCATGGGTAGGGGTTGCAAGACCAACTCTAACAGGAGAAAAAAATGCGTTTGTAAGTGCAGAAGCACTCAGCGAGTTCCAAGTACAGGGACGGTCCCCGATACCGCAATCAGGTGTCCAGGTGTTCTCACCCCAAAGACAGAATAAGGACCAAGTTTCTCACACTGACTCTAGACAGACATACTGAACAAAACGTGTAAGGAACACTGGGAAATTCAAACCTTTTGCATTCCCAGTTCTAATATTGCATTGTATTCTGATGTTTTAAGATTTCCTACAAGTCTTGTATGTTGTTGCTGTTTTTTCTGTTGTTATGTACTGTGCAAAGGCAGTGCTGGCTATCAGAAATAAGTGTTTTCAAAGAGGCTTTATGTCAAACCTTGCAAGACAAAAGCCCTGTCAATTTTATGGATCAATTTCAAAAGCAGTCCATTATAAATTGCTAGATAATTTATGTTTCAGTAGCATGTATTATCTTTCTTTTTTAGTCTGCCAGAGCATAGAGAGTAATATGAAAAACCCACTGTAAATAAAAACATTCCTTTCATGAAAAAAATCATATATCCTAATGTTATGATATACAACATGAAATATATCCTGAGCCAAATTCAGCTTTCCACTTATACGACTAGACATCAAAAACAATCTTGCTGAGTTAGTCCAAATTTATAAGCAAAAGGGAAATTTAGCCCATTAATTACTACATGCACTAATTTAAGATGCAATACGCTACTCTGTGTTTTCTTATGCTTAAAATAAGCTGCCTGGAGTAAACTTTTACAGACCTTGCACTGAGTGGCCTAACACAAATATCACAGCAAATGTGCCAACAGGCAGAAAAGAAACATCTTAGGAAACAGCACTTGGCAAAACCTCTGAGAGCTCCTCTTGGAGCTGCTGGTTGCCTCCTCTTGCTTAGGATTTGGAACAGTTGCCACAGCTGAGAGCATCACATACCCATGCACAGATGCTGACCCCTGCTCTTATAGCAGATGCTGTAGCAGACAAACCACCACACTCTGATCCATCTTTCTCGTTCAAGTTCATTAAGCATCCTACCTCTGCTTTGCACTTCGTTCAGGTGACGGAGGGAAATAACAAGATGTCTCCCTAAACCAGATGTTGTGTACCTAAACCTCCTCATTCTGGCCATGTTTGCATCTGGTCTCAAATTCATGATCTATACCCATCTAGCTGTCAGTCTCCTTTCCTTCATTCCTTCCCTTGTTCTACCTCTCCTCTCCAAATATAGCAATGCCTTTCTTTCTTTTCCCTGTGTGCAGTGTTTGTATGTCAGGATTAACTTCAAACAGTTGCTGTAGGAGGGAGGGGAGACAGAGTCCAACTTGCAATAGCACCACACTTCTATAGATAAAGCATTTTGAATATCAGTGAGTTCAGTTAGTTTCTCCCATGATCTCAAACTCCAGGATATATCCCTCCAGTTTTTCCATGCCCAGTTAAAATATCCTTTTCCTAAGAAGCAGATTGCTAAAAAAAATCTAGCAGGAGCTCATACAAGCAATGTGTTTCTCATCAGGCAGCTGAGTTCCCTCTCCCACCCACCTCGTTTTAGAAGAAACACCAGGAAAAAAAAAAAAAAAAAGAGGCGACTTCCATCTCATTTTGGAAGCTAGCATTGCCAGCCGTTAAATGTCATCTCCTGCACACTCACTGCTCCCCCAGAAGGCAAATAGTGCTCCTTTCCCAAGCATGTCTCCTGCCCATCCCATGTTCTAAGTAATATCAAGACTTGAAACATCATTAGCCCTAACAAGGCTTTTGTGTTTAGTCTTAGGGTACCTGGATAAAACTTTCCGTTTCAGGTTTCACTGCCCAAGCCAGTATGACTGGTTCCCGTTTGGACAGCCTGCAGATGGGCAGACTGAGGTAACTTTGCTGGTTTCTAAGCTTGGTCGTTTGATGACAACGAGCAGTTATTGGCATCTTATCAAGGCATAACATGTACAATTGCTCTGCGCATAGAAATCCTGTTAATCTGTAATAGGATTTCTGTGTATGCAGTTAAATGAAATAATATTTCATCGAGACTGCTAATCTCCCAAGAGGTAGAGGCAGAGATAGAAGATTAAATGCCATTGCTTTCAGATATTTATCAAGGAAGGCTTGGGAATGGATTGGGTTGACTGAATCAGGCCCAAAATGAGTAGCCAAAGTGAAATCTTCTGCAGTTGGGGAATATTTGAACCTGAATTAGTTCCATGACTGGTCATGCATCACAAACCTCTTTATTCAGCAGTTCAAATCATTAACGTCTTAGCAGTCAGAAGAGGAACATAACAGCTTGTCTGTAGTTGAAAACTAATTCAATTTAGCAGTTTATGTAGTTAAAATACAGAAATGGTTCCCAGATAACCCTGGAATATTTCCCTACATTGAGCTTAAACCACTTTAATTAGTTACAGCAACACAGGGCACATTTCAGCACGAAGGCCCTGAAGCACAACAGCGTGAGATATTCATGCCTAGCTCCACTGCTATAATCAATCTTGATTCATAAAGTCCCTTTGCCCCTAGATATTGCCAATGCAATGCCAGGAACATCATTCATGATTTCTGTGTCTCAGTTCTCCTGTCTCCAGAGCAGTAGATTTGTGCCACTGAAATACGCATCCCACAGCCATGTTGACATGCTTAGGAATCACTGTTACCACGCTAAGCAGATGTGTAACAGAGGTAAGACCTTTCCTCCAGAGAAGTCTGAAACAAGACTTCTCACTCAAGTCTGTCTGCAAGTGATCCACACTTATCCCCTGTAAGACCTACAAAATGTTTGCTTCCCAAGAGAGTTTTGGAAGGAGACAGTACTGTGCAGTTGGCATCACAAGGATAAAATCTGGATGTGCATATGAAGAGTGTGTATACAGGAGGAGTCAGGGAACGACATCGTATCGTGCAGTATTTGTGCTTCATGGGTTAAAGTGGTCTAATCAGCACCGCTTTAAAAAGTCATGATTCATTAACCTCTTAACCTGAGCATCTTTCCTTCTGCAGCTTGGAGGAGAGCCCTAGAAAAGCAAGTGACTCTTGGAACAGTCCTTGCGTTCCTGAAATCAAAGAGTCCAACAGATCTGCTTCCCACCCCGAGCTCTATGTCGTGGGCCAGGGGCTGCAGAGGGACTGAAAGCAGAAGGACCCACGAGGGCAGAGGCACAAGCAAGGCCAGAGGCTCTGGATGAAGGAAGCAGACTTACCCAAGCCTTCAAAATGTGGCTTTGGTTTTTCTCGCAAGGAAACATCGTGATGGCTTTGCATCTAAAAACCCAAACTGGACAAAACAATCTAACAGAACGTGAACAGAGTGGTAGCCCGCTGCTTCTCCTTTGGATTGCATTACGTGGTTTAACTCAGAGATCTACATTAAGCTTATTTAGGAATAAGTTCTTTGCTATGAGGGTGGTGAGATACTGGAACAGGTTGCCCGAGGAAATTGTGAGTGCCTCCTCCCTGGAAGTGTTCCAGGTGAGGCTGGATGGGGCTTTGAGCAACTTGGTCTAGTGGGAGGTGTCCCTGCCCATGGCAGGGGGGTTGAACTAGATGATCTCTAAGGTCCCTTCCAACCCAAACTATTCTACGATTCTATGATTAAGCAAAAGAAATGCTTTGCAGCTGGACAAGTCTGAGCCAAATTGGTTTGATAAAGACAGGAACTGCAGCCAAGTCCTTTATTTCAATGTTTAGATAAAGGAGTTCAAAAAGTACCAGAAATTATCATTAATTGGTATATTCGGGAGGCATCACAATTTTGGTTATGCAAAAAGTGGCTGTTGTGACATTTCCAGAGGGGGAGGTAAAATCCTCAACTAATTGAGTTTTGTTGCAAAAACATCAATGGCTTCATCGAAGCCACATCTTTCCACTAGGTATTTATCAACATGCAGAGAGAGAACAAGGTCAAATACAAGTTAAAACAAAATAAACCCTTTTAAAGGAATAAAATTAGGGATTTTATTCCGTCAAAAAGGCTTTGATCTTCTAAATCACCTTTGATTATCACGTAATCTCATCACCTCTAGTTTCCAGGATACAAGGCTTAATCCTGATTAGACTGGTTTTGTAACAGCCCAATCAAACATTATAAATCCCGAGGCACCTAAGGACATGTTGGGCTTTTTTTTTGTAAACTAAGAGAATGTTACCATAGAGAATCCTGTTCTCACTGAAACAGGTTTATATTTTTTCTGATTTATGCAGTTTGAGGGTATTTATTGTTATTTCACTGAAGAAGCTAGACAGATTCATGTTAATAAAAACACAAATTATTTACAGTCAATTAAATCTAGGTTTTTTACAGCAACCACTGGATACAGTTTCAGAATTTACTGGATCTTGGTCACCTAACTGATTTATCGTGACAATTAAGATGCAACTTTTAACTAATGTAATTTTAGTTAATTTAATTTGACTTGTTTTCATATCCAACTTTAGTACAGGATGACATCCAGAAAAAAAAGCCATTTGTCATCCTGTTTTGATAGGAATGGCTTTAATTTTTCCTGCCGTTTTCATGATGGTGTTATCTGAGCACTTCACCTTCACACAGGATTTTTAACCCTTTCTGCCCTCATGGTGGGAACTGAGGCTCATTTTGTGCTCTACAAGGGACCCCTTTGGATACTGACCTCCTGAGTTTTAGTCTAGTGCCTTAATCACAACCATCCTTCAGTAAGTTCAGTGCCATTTTACGTCACAGACACAAGGAAACCCTAATTTCTATGTTTAAGGTGGGGGTTTGAATACAAAGAAGTAACTCAGTGTGAATAGATGGTTTGGATTGTCAAGGGTTTGTGAGCTTGAGGTGACAAAGCAGCCATACCCAGAGAGAACAGCTAAGAGATGTCACCAGGTCCACCTTGTAATCACACAGCCCTGTCAAGATTGGAAAATCACCAGGGAGATACTGCAAAGACCATTGGCAAGGCAAACTCTGCAGGCCAGTCTTCTCCCTCCTCATAAGCGTAGTTCTGTCCCAGCTGCATAGAACTATAACTTCATTTTGGGGTTTGTCTGTTCTACTATAACCACCCAGAATAGAAACAATCCAGAAATGTGACGGCAGAAAACTGGCACTTTGTGTGCCTCAGTATAGCTCTGAAGATGAAAACGTTAACAGGGTGGGAGAACAGCTTCTGCTCGGCTACTGTGATCATGTTATCTCTTTATGGTTTCATGCTGAAATTTCTCAGCATCCGTGATGGGTGGTGAAAGAAAATATTTATATCCCTCAAGCACCAAATTCTGCATGCAAGAGCTACGGCAGCACTTCACTTGAGCAATCAAGCCGGAAACCTCCTCGCACATGTGCTACCTGGACATGGAGTCAGCCAAAGCATCTTTCCCCCGCAAAAAACAGGCTCCCCTGAAGATGTGGTACATGAGCTGGCATCCTACCACAGCGTCTCTCCCAGCTTTGGCTAAGGCTATGGTCATCAGGAGGCAAACACAACCCCACCTAAACGCTGCAGCTGCAGAAGGATTCTACATATAGCTAATGGATTCTCTTCACTACAATTAGTGTACAGGACTCTTGGAAATAAGGTCTTTACCTTTAATTTCTACCACAAGCATGAGATTAAGAGTAACTACAGCATGCAGGAAATTATAGTTTAGGTCACCATTTTTTTTTTAAAGTACTCTTTTTCTTTTACAGGTTTCTTGGACAACACTTCCCTTCTTCATGAATACAACGTTTATGGAACGTAATTGTTTTGTAAGACTATACTCAACTTTAACATTTATTTTTTACTGATGTAAATAAATCCAAGTTTTTATATGCAAGCTATGAGTTTGATCTCTCTTACATTCTGTATGCAGCCAGCTTAAATCTTATCCCAATGTTATGGTATTCATTCCTTCCTTAGTGCACTAACTAGTGCCTGTGCTATAAAAAGTCCATTTGTTTCCTTCTTCCTCACTCCAGCACAGCTTGTTTTGTATTTTGCTAGCATGTCAATTAATTTAGGATGCATTTCCATGAAGCAAATACATCTTTTTTAGGCTACGAGATCCAGTCTGGACACTGACAGACCAGAGCGCAGGTCAGCTGTGCTTCCACCCCTGCGCTGATTTAAGCTTGAGCTACCTGGTGATCTGGTACTCAGCTCAATAGAGCTTCTACATACAACCACAGCTAACTCGAGCACAGGGTAGATGTTTTGTCCAAGCGTCCAGAGTGCAGCCACCGCGGTGGAGTCTCACTGCAGAGGGGATGAGCTCAGCGTGAAGCAGTGTCAGTTTTCCCGACAGGGCTCCACAGGCTGCAAAAACAGCCGCTAACAACTCTGTGCTTGAGCTGCAGATTTTTAACAAGCTGGCAGCTGCCCTTGCTCCCAGTGACACAGCTCAAATCTCAAACCTTCAAGGGACTTGTCATTTCATACCCTCAGCATCTGAAGGTGACTAGAACACCAAAGCACTACACACTCTCTGGCTGCTTTATTTGACTTCAAGAACAACCTCAGATATTAGCGATATTGTTGAGAATGCTATGTAGGTTATTCATAAAAGCAGTGTATTACAGTGTTAGCACTGCCACACCTCGTAATATCTATAGCCGTTTGTTACCATTTATGAAATTTTATCATTGAGAGGAATATTTTGAGAAGTTACCCCCTTTGCTATGGGAAGGAAATAAACCACAGCGCAGAGATAAGTAACCTGTTCTGTCATGTCTCATCAGTAAGGAATTGCCAACATCTCTCGAAGAGAAATCCTTCTAGATTAGCAAATCATTAATCCTTCCACATCAAATACACTCATTGCCATCATGGCTACAGCACGTAGAGGTACATGTTGCAGGTATGAACTTTGGACTGAGATTCTGATCTTCCTGGGCAACATCCTGAAGGTTTCTCTGTCCAAGGCAGGAGAGTTGGAACTAGATGATTTTCAAGGTCACTTCTAACCCAAACGATTCTGTGATTCTATGATAACGCTTGCAGTACGGATTAAGGGCTCCTTGGGTTGTCCTTGGGTAAAGGTAAGGGTTAATACAAACTCACAACTGCATATTGGATCATCTCAATATGAGGAACAAAGATCCGAAGTTTGCATTTCTAGTTCACTGCACTTTTTGGATGAATAATGAAAATATTAATGTAAACATTAAAAAAAAAAAAAAGTGCTGATACAGTCAGCAAATAGTTAGCAGGACAAGGTGATCAAGACCCAGGACCACATTATTCCTCTGAGCCCGTTTCCAGGTATATGTCACATATACCTGCCCTGCATTCATCCTGTTCCACCACTGCTAGCACAAAATTATCTACAGCCCTCAGGACCCCTAATTGCTCTCCACTTTACCGACATTCTGAATTTCAAAATCTGGCTTCTTACCTCTCCTCATCCCATTCTTTTCTCTTTCTTTACTAATACACAACTCCGTGATTGTGGTAAATAACCCAGTGAGGATTTCTGAAACCAGACTGTATAGAGTATGCCATTCATGCAGGTTATTTTAGAGAAGAAAGGGGCAACAAGCCCATCATGCTCCATATGAATCCCTCCTACTTTAATAAAGTTTTCCTTGAGGCATAGATGAGGTGATTTTACAGCAATTAAAGAGAATCTGAAAGCATTCAGTGTTACAGACTGCCCTGCATTTAATACTACAACTAGTGAACCATTGGGTCTTTAGTATTTGAATGAGCCAAAGCTGAAGCCTAAGGATGCAAAGACCTGTCCCCCACAGAGCAGTAACTGCAAAGCTGTGAACAAAGCTTTCCAGGCATTCCCGCAAACACACAGAGATATGCAGCAAGGCCAAGATGACTCTACAAATAAAACCTAAACCGACAAATTCACAGTCTGCTTGGCTTTTAAATGTGACTCTAAGAAATCAATTTAATGGGGCAATTCCCATCCTACATTCTTACCCCCCCCCCCGCCTTATAATTAACATCAGTTTAGTACGTCTTACATCCAAACTGGAAATTAAACCTGCCAGTACAATAAAATGGCTTTTTTTAAAAAAAAAAAAAAAAAAATGTTTGCCTCCGCTTTGAAGCTTTATGTCACTTTGCTTGTAAATAGAGTTAACATGGACTATCAGGGCACAAGGCAATGCATCTTTCTGGACTTTTTCAAATATTGAGCGTTTTATCAATAACCTGACACCCAGGCGGATCCTTTTGTCTTTATATTTCAGAGAAAACACATGTGTATATACATATGTGCGTTATCGTAAGAGACCTGGCATACAAGTAAGTGTCCCTAATTCAATTTTTCATGTGGATAAGCCAGGGGACAGGGAGCATGGGGGATGCCCTGCTGTCACACGGTGCTCTGCAGCTGAGGAGCTAGTGGGACACAGGGCTCCCAGCAAGCACTTACTTAGCTCCTGGTCTTAGACAAACTTTGTATCAGTCCACATAGCATATTAATGACAGCTAGTAACAGGGTATCTCCAACGTGCAAAATTAAAAAATAAACTAGAAAACACCATGAACAATTAAAAAAAATGCAATAGTTTATTTTGAAAAATTCAGTACTTCAGAACGATTTACCCTACCAGTAGCCAAGAGAGGGAGAAAAGCATGTGCTGCATCTCTGAGCTCTGTTAGCCCAGGCAAGTCAATGGTTTTCCTTTTCCAGGACCACAGACTTTCCTTGACAGAGAAATAGCTAGATTAAGGTTTTCCACAGAAAAAATAACCCAAAAACCAAACACTGGGAACACCACAGCATGAGGAGCACAGCTGGTGTTTAGGTGCTCGGTGCATTCCCAGTTTCCCTTGGTTGACCAATGGCTCTGCAGCCTGTCTACCCCCAGGACACGATGAAGCTTGTTGCAACCTCTTCAGAAGCTGTTTACAAACCAGTTAAAATAGAAAGGTATTTCTTCAAATAAACATTCTAATAACTCTAAGATATCTTTTACAGGTTTAGCTCAGATTTCTTGCAGTGAAAAGGAGACTAGGACTTGTGTGATATTCTCTGTTTTCTGGGTGATGCTTCCTGGGAGACTGATACCTCCAGAATTACAAAGCAACAACACTGGGGCTGACCACCTCCCACCCATCCATTTGGGGGTGACAAGTCAGTCCTGCAAAAACGTAAGCCGAAAACTAGCAAGGGATCCAATTATCTCAAGGTTTATATCCCAAGTTTTCTTTTCCTCCTAAATTTGCATGAAACTGAGCCAAGACCCAAGCTAATATTTCAGTTTTGTAATTTGAGCACTTACCAGTACTCCAAGGCATCATCAGGAGGACCATGCATCATCCGCATTTGTTTATTACCATGTTTGAAGACTAATAAATGACTCTGGTATGAAAGAGCAATGACTTTAAAGAGAGAAAAAAAAGGTGTGCAGGCAGGTGTA
Source organism: Trogon surrucura (assembly GCA_020746105.1). Lineage (NCBI taxonomy): Eukaryota > Metazoa > Chordata > Aves > Trogoniformes > Trogonidae > Trogon > Trogon surrucura. The sequence continues at coordinate 109,888,605 of CM036618.1, forward strand.
AACTCTCACTGCCTTTATTATGATGTATTAAAAAGATCTGAGAGAATATTGGGACAGGGAGGGGGGTAAACAGGAATTGTATTTCCCTAATTTTGTCTCCAAGGAAACCCCAAAAGGACACATTCACTGTGCTGGTAATGGCAACACTCATAAGCTCACAGACTGTTCTTCCCTGGAACGTGTCACCCTGCCTGGGCTCTACTAGGCAAGGATGAGATCCATAGCTAAGCAAACACATGCAGTCACCTGAAATAGAATTTTTCCTCCAGAAAGCCTAATTAACACATCACACATGCATTTTCTTCTCTAACAGAAACTAGCAACGGTGCAGAGTTTGCTGTCAAAATGTTACAGTTTGCACTGGGCTGTGAAGTGGTTTTCCCTGAGGCAGAGGAATAATGCCAGATGCAAATTGGAAAGTTTAAAAGATCCAAATGGTGAAATAAAACAGTTAAATAATTTTTTAAAAGGCAACATTGTCAATGATCATGCAGTCCACCAAGAGCCGGAGCTGAACCCAGAAGTGCTTGTTCCAGCTACACAGGAGGAATGCATTACACCAGCAAGCACTGGCCCACGGCAATAAATAATCACATAGCTCTGGGCTGAATGGCACCCAGGCTGGGGTATAAATAGATCTGAGAAACCCTTCTCACCTGTTGTTGGCCTCACGGTCAACTTGTCCTTCTGCAAACAAATTACAAACAACACTACTTGACTACTGTCCTGGGTAAATATACATAGATATGCCTTTTCAAAAGCAATGCATCTTTTCCCAGTGAAATGTTTCCTCTTCTTACAAATAAAATTGTGATTGAAGACAGCTATGAGCCAGAAATTACTCAGACGGCAAATGTGCAAGGGTTTGGCATTTGAGCCAAATTTTCTTTATCTAGGTCTACCGGGAGCACACGATACATCTCATTAGAAAGCTTTATTTTATATGGGAGATTTTGGGTACATTGTCCCCCAAACATGTAAATAAATGGCACCGTTGTAATGTCAAATAATCAACAGCAGCAGATAATGCAAAGAAGCCATGGCAAAAGAGGAAGAGGAGAAGAGAGCCAATGAGGAAAGGATATGGCAGGACAGATTTATTCTTTATTGGAACTGCACTGAGAAAGATTACAGGGACAAAAGCAATCTGTAAGTTTTGGGGAAAAAAATAGCTTCCTACAGGTGTGAAATGCAAACTACTACGAGTCCTGGGCAGGACCAAAACAGGGGCATGCTGTTACTAGTAGTTGCAAATGGAGTATTAATTGCATGGTCAATGGAGGATGAAAAAGCAGCAGCTGCCAGCAGTTGCCAGGCTGCACAGTGAGGTCCCACATTTGCAGAGGTCCAGGCAGCAAGGGCTCCTACCAGAGCCACCGGGCTGGTTTAGCCAGAGGGTGGCTGTTCCGTGGAGGCACAGGTGGCTGTCTTTTTTGCACTGGGTGAAATACTGAAAAACAAACAACCAAAAAAAAGACAGAAAAATACTTCAGAGTCAAAGCAATAGAGATCCTAGTATTGGCACATTTATATCCGTATCAAAGTCATCTTTATTAGTATAGCAAATTTTCCTTCTTGAAATAACATATACTACTATTCAAATATTTGCACCGACAGAAACATGTCAACTCTGAGCAGCTTTACAGCCTAATATATTATATATGCTGGCAGTATACACAGAAGAGGTCTGTTGTGTAGAGGAAGCATTTCCATGCATAGATCATAGAATCATAGACTGGTTTGGGTCAGAAGAGACCTTAAAGATCATCTAGTTCCAACCTTCCTGCCATGGGGAGGGACACCTCCCACCAGACCAGGTTGCTCAAAGCCCCATCCAGCCTGGCCTTGAACACTTCAAGGGAGGAGACATCCACAAATTCTCTGGGCAACCTGTTCCAGAGTCTCACCACCCTCGCAGTTTGAAACCATCACCCCTTGTCCTGTCATGTATAGATGTGTGCATATAGATGTGCTTGTGTCTGTGAAGGAAGCTGGAGCAGCAGCAGTCGAATCACACAGGACATGAAATTTCAGGCTGTGCCTGAGAGCCTGGCCTTTACTGCAATACCAGGCACTGGGCACGTGCGTACTTTCCAGGACCCAGCATCAGGTAGTGACAAACCTATGCATCCTGCAGTCTTGACCACAGTCTCCAAAGGGAACCGAGTTTTTACTTTCTGCCCTGAAATGCAACAGAGGTGAAACATGATAAACAGCTGTGATTATCTGGGGCACAGCTATTAGCACAGAGAGAGGCTTTACAAGCCCCTTTACCATTGCCAGTTGCATCCAAAAACTATTGGGATAGCTTGTAAGGATATACAGGGACAGTTTGTTGGCCAAACAAAGTTACTGGGTTTTTCAGCCAAACATACCAAGGCAGAGTGGAGGCTTAAAGGTTCAGGTCAAGTCTAATTTTAACTAGAGTGGTTTTGTCACCTCAGCCTCAATCAAAGGCAGTACCACAGTATCAGGATTCAGTGTCAGCTGTCAGAGATTCAGTAGCAATGCAACCACTTTTATTCCTATCATCACTATCTAACAAGGATGAAAATAGCCACCTCAGTGCAACTCACTCCCTTCACTTGAGAAAGAGATTCCAGCAGCTGGTTCCCAAGCCCACCTTTAACCTTGGTAAGAGCAAATTCTACCACTATCACTCTATTACACTCCATGACCCATCTCTGCAAAAGCAGCTCCCTTCAGGTGCATTCTATAATTCTCTGGCCCATCGCTCACAGCAGCACCATGAGGCAGCACTAACATCATTTAGAACTGGAGCCATCAGCCTCCGCACCATACTCCAGGTTCATCCTTCCCTTCCTTGTCCTCCCTTCCTGGCCAGATCCTGGTGTAGATAACACACTAAGGCTTCACAGAGATGAGTTCCTGAGCGCTCCCTGCTACCATCAGTTGAGAATTAAAAACCAAAAACCACAGAAAAAAAACCATTTCATAAGAGTACTAAATAATTTCACCACTTCAGTACTCTACTAAAAAGAGTTTCTTTAAGAGGTGACCTAATGCAATAACTGTATCTGCCAAGCTGAAGTCCTGCGTAGCTTTAGGCACACCAAATGGTACAGCAAGTAAACCCCTGGCATGAGCAGATGATGTCCCTGGAGTATTCTTTGGCCTCCCAGCTTCATATAAGGACCTTGTACCTGTCAAGACCCTGTGAAGGTTCCTGTAACCTTCCACGGGCCCAGTGTGTTTTGTGCTGTTACTGTCCTGTTTTTTTTCTTCTCTTCAAAACTCCCATTTCTGTTTCTTTCAAAACTCTGCCAGTATCTGTGATCATAGATCAGGCTGCTTTGTTTTCATATCTGACTACACAGATGCTCCAGCATCTGCTGCCTTCAGCCTTTCCTCTCTTCTCTCAAGTTACAGTCAACAGGACAAGAGGAAACAAATGGCCTCAAGTTACACCAAGAGACGTTCAGGTCAGACATTAGGAAAATCTTCTATCCTGAAAGGGTTCTTCAAGACTGGAACAGGCTGCCCAGGGAAGCGGTTGAAACGCCATCCTTGGATGTGTTTAAAAGCCGTCTAGATATGGTGCTCAGGGACATGGTTTGGAAGTGGACCTGGCAGAGTTAGATAATGGCAGGACTTGATGATCTTAAAGGCCTTTTCCAACCAAAATGACTCTGATTCTCTGATCATTTTTCAGATTTCCTGAGACAGGGAAACATCAGGACCTGCCAGGAGCAGGCAGCTCCCGCAGAAAGATGCTGACAAGACCTGGGCATTCCCAGAGCAATGGTGGGAGACTTAAATGTGGACTGGTGGAAGCTGAACTGTCAGTTGCCGAGGGGAGCAGCTCCAGGGCCATCTCAGGTTTCCTTATCTCTTTGTTCATAATAGAATGTGTTTCCAGGCCCTAGAGGTCCTCCCATAACGATCCCTGCACAAGACTTAATACCATTTTTGCAGTAATTGCACTTCCAAGCCCCTGCTCTTGGCTGCCAAGTGCAGTTACATCCTCAATTTGTTCCCCACCATGCTTTCTGCTTGATTCTAGACCAGAATTTTTCAAAGGAAGTTCTAGTCCCATTTTGATGCTGCCATGCCCAATGAAATACTTGTGCCTCATACATTTCTTCTGTAGTATTGCCCTTTCAGCAACGCAGAATGTCAGACTGGAACCTCTGATCTGAAAAATAATTTGTGACAACCATCCCCCTTACAGTCAGCATATGAACATTTTACCCAGCTGCCGTTAGAAAGCTAAACATGGGTCCGAACCCATTACCCTCAATACCGGGAACAAGTGAGTGTCTCGCACTGTGCATGGACACAATGATATCCAGGAGACCGTGTCCATTCACAAATACTCTTTCCTACATACACCCCTCCCTCCTTTGTCCTATTAAGACACCAAGTACCTCTTCCGAGAAAATGAAGATGCCACGGACTCCCCACCTCAGGCCAAAACTCAGTTCCGTTATGAACTCTGCTCAAATTGCTAACTCACCATTTGGGTTCGACAGGCTTGGCCACCCATGGCCAGTCCTTAGATCCCCCTGGACCTCCACAGACCCCAAAATCACAAAGTTTAAAAGCTCTGGCTACCTCTTGCCCTAAAGTCAGAAATCAATTTTCCCGTTCCTGACCTTGACCCTGAAACAATGTAGAGATACAATTATCATTATTAAGAATAACACCCTAGTTATCACGTGTTGCATTCTATACCAGATGCGACAAATAAAAAAATACACAGAAACAATTCAGCATAAGGAAAGCAGTGACAGCATAAGTGACACTGGAGATTCAAAAGGAGGGAGGTCCTTTCAGATGGATTCTGTAGATGATCCTTGGGTTAACACACAGGGCTCCCCCCAAAGTTGACACATTGACTACTACTCCAGTTCACTACTGTGGAGAGTTAACTGCAGTCTCCCATCCTTTTCTTGCAGCTTACAAGTCCAAGTTTCTGGGGCTTGGGAAATCTCAACTCGGGTATGGTAAGTCCCGCTGCGTTCAGCTGTCTTGACTGCCGATTCCATAGTTGACAGCACTTGGTACGGTCCACGCCAATTTGCCACCAGTGGTGTTTCTTTCCATTCCTTAATTAGCACCCAATCTCCTGGTTGAATGCTACGGATAGCAAGGTCCAAAGGCAGGGTCTGTGCCAGCTGAGCTTCCTGTGGAAGAGATTTTACAAGAGGCAGTATTCTGACCACATGCTGTTTTAAGAATACATCACTTATCTCCACCTCCCCACTGGGTTGAGAATAGGCAGGGTAAGGGACACCAAACACTGATTCAAAGGGGGATAGTTAAATATCTCCTCTAGGTCTGGCCCGTAGTCTAGTAAGGCTAACAGTAGAAGCCATATCTGTGGCATTTTGGCTTCTAAAAATAATTTCAGTAAATATTTCTTTATTTCCCCGTTCATTTTCTCTACCCAGCCTGAACTCTGAGGATGCCACAGGGTATGTAAGTTCCATTTTATTCCTAAAGCTGCCATAACCCCTTGGAGAATTTTCCCTGTTAAATGAGTTCCTCTCTCTGAGTCTACTGCCTCCACTATTCCATATCATGGAATTATTTGTTTCAAAACCACTTCAATAACTGATCGCCTTCTCTGGTAAATTTACCACCTCCAATAGGCAAACAATTTAATTCTCGTGAGCTAATGTTTTGCCTCTGCAGGTTAGTAACACACTTTCTTCCCACAGTTTTCCAAATGCATAAGCCACCCCACATGCATGTTTTGGGTCTGTGAATATGTTTACTACCTTTCCTTGATACAATTCGCAGGCCTTTAGTAATGCATACAACTCTGCTGACCATGTGGAGGGCAATTGCCCCTCTCCCAGTCCTCTTCCTTTTACTACAGCAACTCGTTTTCCTTCCGTTATTCTGGAGGACCCATCACTAAACCCATTTTCCCCATTTGGCCAAGGGGTATACTATAATCCTTTCCTTGCTCAGCTTGGAAGATCTACTACTTGAATACAGTCATGAGTTTCTTCCAGGTCCCCTCCCTCAGGACCAATTAAACAGGGGCCTGGGTTAAACCCTTCCCCACTCCTTAATTCCAAATCCTCTTGTTCTATTAAACAAATTTCATATTACAATAACCCAGCACTGGTCATCATTTAGAAGCTCTCTCAGTTAACAAGGTCTTAATTTGATGTGAAACTTCAACAATGGAAGATCCCCCTGCTGTCAGTTTTCTAGCCTCTGTTACCATTAAAGCCATGACGGCACAATTTTGCAGACAATGTGGCCACCCTCTAACCACTGGATCTAGCATTTTGGGAATATAGGCCACTAGTCTTCGATTACCCCCATGTTCTTGCATTAGAATTCCTTTAGCATGGCCCTGTCTAACACCTACATATAATTCAAATTCTTTTTTCCTGGTCTGGAAGGGCTAGGGCCAGAGCTTCTGCTTAACCTGATTTTTACCACTTGAAAGCTCTGCTTCCCCTCATCCACATACTGCAGTAACGTAATCCCTGGGGGTGGAGTAAATTCTCTCAATATCTCCTGCAAAGCTTGCCCAAATGAAACTGGTGCCTCTGTGTATCCTTGCAGAAGGTCTGTCCACATCAGTTGTTATTTTACCATTTCCTTTTTCCTCTTCTTCCCACTCAAAGGCAAAATACTGTTTACTGTCCTTTGTACATGGGCATCCCCAGAAAGCATCCTTTAAGTCAATTACTGCTCATTCCCCAACCTTACTATTTCCAGAGCTTCTTTTAAAGAGGGTTCCAATTCATCCTCTTGTCTCCCTCAGTCTGTACCTCATGTCATCATATTAGCTGCCTACTTCAGTATCCTCTCAAACCCCTGCCGATTCAGTTGTGAGCACTCTCTTCTCCAGTTCTCCTTCTGCTTACAAAAACGCACCTTGGTGCTGTTTATAAGGGTGTTCTGACCCTTGACGTTCTACTGGGAAGCCCCGCCCCTCCCCTCCCCTCCGGGGCATGTTAGCCCTGTTCTGCGATCTTCCACGGGCTAGAGCAGCTCTCAGTATTGCTGTTTGTGTGGGTTTGTTTTCAATTTTTTTTTCCCCACCACTTCTCTTCAACCTCCTCTGTGTTATTATAGACTCTATATGCTATCTCAATCAACTGAAATATTGCCATTCCAGAAATTCCAGAACCCCTGCTACCCATTCCTCCCTGTATAAGCCTGCTATACCTTTCCAAGCCTTTAAATCTGATACCGAAACCAGCATCTTTAACCAAGCCAGTTGCCAAAGCCTCCTGCAGGCTGAGAGGAGCTTCTAAACTTTCCTCCTCACCAGAATTATCCACATAACTTTCTTTCTTTCCTCTCTCCTTTCCCCGCCCTCGCTTTCATCTCATGCGCTTCCTGATCATCTCTCCCGTTTCTCTTCCTCGGTCCAACCAACATATCAACATCATCTTCCTCACATTTCTTTTTACATTTATTGCATCGCCTAGCAATGCTACATGCTGAAAAGCACCGTCTAAGCTGTTTCTTATTTTCTACCCTTAACGCCAAAATATTGCTATCTTGAATCGTTAACGTGCAGTCCTTCCTGGATTTATAATCATTTCTGAGTGTAGAGTCGGCTCGCCAATAACCATATTTTACCACACGGTATTTCAGTGAGAGGTTTCTCATTGTCGTACAAATATGAGCATAAAAGCTGGCAAATATTGACATGATTAGACCCAAGAGGGGGCCCCCTAACTCCCCAAGGGGTTGTCCTGAAGTGTTTCGAGATCGTCATCCCGAATGTCGGGGCTCCTTCCCGACGGTCCTTTACTGCCCCTCCTTGGGCGTCCTTCCCTTTACCGCCCTCCCTGGGCGTCCTTTACTCACCGGTGAGTTTGCACGGCCCTTTCCTTCGGACCCCTTGAGGTAGCTCCTCAGCTCCTTTCCTTCGGACCTCTTCACGGACCTCCTTGGTCCGTCGCTCGTCCGTCTCCGAGCAGTCTCGGGTACCCAATCAACCGCCCGGTGCCAGCAGCCGCCCGAGGGAACTGATCCCCGAAACCTCGGCGAGGCGCGCCGGCAGCTCCGCTCACCCGCCGCGGTCCCTGCCGGGTGGAAGAATCCCGGACGAGCCCCCAGTTGTACGGCAAATCACGTCGCTAGAGGTCAGTATTCACAACGAAGCAGAGTCGCCTGGCTTTATTCGAAGCGGAGGCGGGGGGTGTTCCCCGGGGTTGCCAATTCCCAGTGAGATCTCTCAAGCTGCTGGAGGACGCAGCCTCCTTTTATCCTAATTTCCCGGCCGCATGAGACCCTCTCTCCACTGGCTGAGGTACTCAGGAGGTACAGACTTCCCGATCCGCCTGTTCCGTGGTCCCCTTTAGTGTGTACCCCCCTTAACAACACACATCACAGGTTTCGTTACCTTGATGCTGCTACCCAGGGCAGAGAACATAATTCTCATCGGCCTGTTAAGCCTGGACACTCTTTCTCAGTTCAAAAGTTTAGACCGTCCTAGGTGTTGACTTCATTGACAGCCCCAGTGGCCAAGGTATCTCCTTATCTTCTTTTTACAGACTGCATCCTGCATCTCCCTCATTTGTGAGGACACTCTCCTCTTTGTCCTCTCACTTTTATCCCCCACCTTCCCTTGATAATAACTCTTACCTTCAGCAAGCAGGAGGAACCATCTGTGACAGCCAGGGTCTGTCCTGGGGCTCTGGCAGGATGCAGGGTAAAAGTACGACAATGTACAAAAATGCATATATTTCTTTTCCTATACTAACTTCTGTGGGTTAGCAGCTGCACTGCACATTAAATGCAATAATTAAATTAATTAAACTGCTCCTGCAAGTGCAGCTGGCAGTCTCCTCTCTGGTGAGACTCCTGTCATAAAAATATAATAAGAGAACTTTAATACTTAAATTCTTATCAGTGCTGCAAGAAGGCCTAACACTGCTCTACCTTTTGTTTGAATCACCCAGAAACCTTTGTAGCTTCTTCATAACTTCTGAGATGTGCACCTGTGCAGACATGTGGGAGGAGTTCACCTGAGCCCAATTAACCCCTACCCATTAACCTGCAGACAGTCACATTGCCAGCTGAATTTGATCTCCCTGCAGTAGGAGTATCCCCCTCACGAGGAAACTGTCTCAGCTGGAGAGCTTAAAAAAAAAAAAATAAAACACCTGGACAGAAAATACGTAGCAGCAGGCAATGTTGCATTCTCACTGACTGTGGGAAACAGTACGCATGGAAGCACCACTTGAGGCCAACAAAGAAACCAGTTACCTGGCTTACTTTTCACATCTGCCTTGCAAGGAATGCAACCAAATGCATAAAAACAGGCTTTGGGAGGCCTCATATGATGTGCGCAAAAGTGTATTTTTTCTTGCAAGTGCAAAACTTCCCTCAACGTTCCCAAGGGCCCAAGCACAGCTGAAGAGAAAGTAAAACCAAAGAGCTTTTATTCAGCCCAGCAAAAGCAGCCTGTGCAGAGCAGCATTTACAGGGCTCCAGAGGGAGAGATCTGCAGAGGAGGGAAACAGCAAGAACAACTGTTGAGGTAGAAGAATCAAAACGAGGAGGTCCTCTAGAGATCCAAACTGCTAAAATAAAAAATAAAATTGCCTATTAAAATAGATCTCAGACAGGAGCAAACTGTGGGTGCTTAATGAAGTGACACAGTTCAAGAGCTGCTATTTAAACTCAGCCCCTCTCTAAAATTCTCCAGCGTTTCACCCCTAGCATTTTGGACATATACTCTGCAGAGACCTGTGATGCCTGCACACTGCTTCTCATAAGCTGTTAGAAAAATTTCTCAAGACACTAAACTCCAAAATGCTTTAGCAGAACTGCGAGGACTATGGCTTCCGCCAGGCTCTGCAGGACCCTCAGACACACCAGTGTTTCAGAGCCAGGTCCTGGTGAAGATCATATGCCAAGGCTTCACAGAGATGAGCTCCTGAGTGCTCCCTGCTACCATCAGTTGAGAATTAAAAACAAAAAAATTGCAGCAAAACCCCCATTTTATAAGAGTACTAAATAATTCCATCACTTTAGTACTGTACTAAAAAGAGTTTCATTAAGAGCTGACATAATGCAATAACTGGTGACAACCAATGATAGGACAAGGGGTAATGGGCTGAAGCTGGAACATAAGAGGTTCCTCTTAATCTCGAGAAGAAACTTCTTCTCAGTGAGGGTGACGGAACACTGGAACAGGCTGCCCAGAGAGGTTGTGGAGTCTCCTTCTCTGGAGACATTCAAGACCTGCCTGGACACATTCCTATGTAGCATTATCGAGGCGTTCCTGCTCTGGCAGGGGGATTGGACTTGATGATCTTTCGAGGTCCCTTCCAATCCCTGACATTCTGTGATTCTGTGAACTGTATCTGCCAAGCTGAAGTCCTGCGTAGCTTTAGGCATACTAAATGGTACAGCAAATAAACCCCTGGCATGAGCAGATGTCCCTGGAGTATTCTTTGGCCTCCCAGCTTCATATAAGGACCTTGTACCTGTCAAGACCCTGTGAAGGTTCCTGTAACCTTCCACGGGCCCAGTGTGTTTTGTGCTGTTACTGTCCTGTTTTTTTCTTCTCTTCAAAACTCCCATTTCTGTTTCTTTCAAAACTCTGCCAGTATCTGTGATCATAGATCAGGCTGCTTTGTTTTCATATCTGACTACACAGATGCTCCAGCATCTGCTGCCTTCAGCCTTTCCTCTCTTCTCTCAAGTTACAGTCAACAGGACAAGAGGAAACAAATGGCCTCAAGTTACACCAAGAGACGTTCAGGTCAGACATTAGGAAAATCTTCTATCCTGAAAGGGTTCTTCAAGACTGGAACAGGCTGCCCAGGGAAGCGGTTGAAACGCCATCCTTGGATGTGTTTAAAAGCCGTCTAGATATGGTGCTCAGGGACATGGTTTGGAAGTGGACCTGGCAGAGTTAGATAATGGCAGGACTTGATGATCTTAAAGGCCTTTTCCAACCAAAATGACTCTGATTCTCTGATCATTTTTCAGATTTCCTGAGACAGGGAAACATCAGGACCTGCCAGGAGCAGGCAGCTCCCGCAGAAAGATGCTGACAAGACCTGGGCATTCCCAGAGCAATGGTGGGAGACTTGAATGTGGACTGGTGGAAGCTGAACTGTCAGTTGCCAAGGGGAGCAGCTCCAGAGCCCACCTGGCCTGCAGCGGAGTGGCAGATCTCAACGCAGAGGGGCTTTTCCTAAGATTTCCTGAGACAGGGAAACATCAGAGCCATGGAGAGACCCACCCCGAGCTGGCAGCTTTCAAAAGCCTACATCAAAATAGAGCTATGAACTGTAGGGTAAATTGCGTCCTTCAAGCACTCAGAATGAAGCCAGTTCCACCCCCACGTTCGCCTCTGCCTCCACCTGTCCCACTCAGACCTTCTCCTTCACCCTCTTGGAGCACAGACTCTTCACTTGACATTCAGGTCCAAAATCTCGCAGAGGTTTTTCCCCACGTGCGGAGGCTGTTGGGCAGCATGCTCCTTCAGGCTGGAGCCCATCACTTGGTAGAGGCTCTGGGCAAGCTGGGCGACGGCAGCCCTGACATTGCCGCTTCGGACGGGCAGGACGTTCTTTCCCAGGAAGAACCAGAGCACAGGCAGGGCGTAGCGCTTGACCGCTTGGGGCTTCCGGGGATAAACAGACACCACAAGCACTGCCGTGGGAGAGAGAAAAGGTCTTAACAACCTTAATGCAAACAAGAACCTCTATTTTTTGGTTCTTGGAAGCCTTTTCTGGCTAATATCAGCAAGCACAAGGAGCCTGACCATCCAGAAACAGGCAATAGTGGTTGATCATCCACTGAACAAAACAAACAGCTTCTGAGGACCTTAATTTCTCCAAATCAGAGGTTCTGTATCCATGATAGACTTAGCGAAGTGAATCATACACATTTTGTAAATCATGTCACTGTCTGCTTCTGCATTACAAGTGACAAAAATGTCAAGTCCCTGTCTATTTCCATTAAGAAGTTATCTAAACCATCTGCTGAAGATTTTGAAATGCAGCTTAAAGAGGTAGTTGAAAGATTTCTAATGAAAAGGACTTCTAATGAAAAGGCTTTCCCTCTAGACATTCCCTCTGACCACTTACTGACTTAGAAGTGGACATTAGCTGAAGCAGGTGATACCTGAGAGTTGTTCTGTGACATCCAGCAGAGCTTGGCCACTGAGGTAACGCACCCGGTGGGCAAAGGCTTGCAGCAGCAATGTGTCATCTGAAAGAGAAACATTTATTGCTACTCACTCTTCTGAGGCTGTAAGAAAAAAAATATATAAAGGTGGGGAAGGGCAGAGGTAACTGCATGCTGTAAAATAAAGTAAATTCTATCACTTTCTGCATCCTTTTCTTCTTTCCTTCCAGCCTACTTGGGAGGATTTTAAATGCAAAAAGAAAAGCTCTCCTTTTCACATTTGTAAAGCCAAAGCTGACTGCTGTACAAGGAGCTGTGTGAGACGTAAATCACATGTAATCAGTGAAAAGGTTTTGCGTCCTGGAGCTCTGCAGAAGTGACCTCCTCCCCCGACCTAAGGAAAAGGGTGAGAAGGCTCAAAAGCGCACACAGCCATTCACAGTTTGAGGATAAGATGATGTGAAATCTCTAAGTTACCTGTTGGGATCTATGGACAAGACTCCCAAATTACACTCAGAAGAGAGAATTGCTGCACACTGCCAACACCATCTGCTCTCAGGGGCTCTTCTAACATCTCTGAAATCAGATCTTGGCACAGGGACTTGGAAAACAAACTCATTTCCCAATACTTGACCGTCATATGTATTTTAGCTCTTCCAGTGCTGCCTGTTGTTGTTTGGCCGTCTTGTTTTAATTTATAAACTGTTGCCTGGACTGCTGTGCAAGCCTCCAGTCTGATCGCTTTGATAAGCTAAGCAAAACTTTTCTTGCAGGCAGAATGCACATGGGATGGGCTACGATACTTTGCACCGATAAGGCCGTCAACCTACTTCTTTACGAACCAGTACAGAGGCAAATCCCAAAGTGGTTTTACGTGGCACTGTGCTATGAAGTGCTCCTTTTTACATGAGATACTGTCGTGGGTTGACCCTGGCCAGCCGCCAGGTACCCACACAGCCGCTCACTCACTCCCCGCTTCACTACTGAACAGGGGGAGAAAATATCTCCAAGGGCTCAGGGTTTGAGATAAGGACAGGGAGATCACCCTCATTTACCGTCCCAGGCAAAACAGACTCCGTTTTGGGGAAATTAGGTACATTTATTAAAAGAACTAATCAGAGAGGAGTAGTGAGAAGTAAGAAAGAGCAAATGGATCTTAAACAGAACACCTTCCCCCCATCCCTCCCTTCTTCCCGGGCTTAACATCAATCCCGGTTTCTCCACCTCCTCCCCCTGAGCGGCACAGGGGGACAGGGAATGGGGGCTGCGGTCAGTTCATCCGACGTTGGTTCCACCGCTTCTTCATTCCGGGGGAGGACTCTTCACTCTTCCCCAGGGTCACTGTGGGGTCCCTCTCACGGGAGACAAGCTTCACGCTCTCTTCTCCGCGTGAGTCGTCCCACGAAGGGCAATTCATCACAAACTGCCCAACGCGAGACACCTCACGAGGGGCAGCCCACCCCTTGTGAGTCTGAGGCGCAGTCCTTCGGGGGAAACTGCTCCAGCATGAGCCACCCACAACGTCCCAAAAGTCCCACCAGCCAACCTGCTCCAGCGTGGGCATTCCCTCTTCCACGGGCTACAGGTTCTGGCAGCAACTTGCTCTGACGTGGGCTCCCCACGGGCTACAGTCCCCTTTCAGGCATCCACCCACACGGCGTGGAGTCCTCGGTGGACATCTATGCGGTGATCCTCACGGTGGACTTCTGCACCTCGCCCATGGGCTGCAGGGGGACAACCCGCTTCACCATGGTCTTCACCACGGACCCGGGGGACTCCTTCTGCTCCGGCGCCTGGAGCTCATCCTCCCCCCTCCTCCTTCTTCACTGACCTTGGTGTCTGCACAGACTCTCACTCCTCCATCTCTGTGCCAGCTGTTATGGCGCAGTTCTTTTTCCCGTTCTTAAATATGTTTTTCACAGAGGCGTTCCTCTGCTATCACCTTACTGATAGGCTCAGCCTTGGCCAGCGGCGGGTCCCTCTTTGTAGCCGGCTGGCATTGGCTCTATCAATCTTGGGGAGCTTCTAGCAGCTTCTTACAGAAGCCACCCTGCAGCTGCCCCCCCGCCGCTGAAATCTGGCCAGGCCAAACCAAAACAGATACAAAAAAGGAAGGCCCTAATGATCTTCCTGCAAGTGTACAGCAATTATACTTAAGCTTCCGCTTTGGTAATTACACTCTTCTCATTCACTTTTTCAAACAGACACTTCACGTTTTGCCTCACACTCCTGCAGTATCGGCAGACGCTGTTTCACACTTGCTGTTCCTCCCCAGAGAGTTACCTTACAGCTGCTGCTTTGAAAACCAAGCCCTGAGATCTTCAAGGAGCACAAAATGTTAATTGATCGTTAATATTGATATCTACACAAACTTTGAGGGGAACACTTGGGGTTTGGGTCAGTGAGAGGGAACTGTTTGGTTGGGATTTGGGAATCTAAGTGTATAGGCTTTAGCCACCTTTCAGTTTAAGGATTTCAAATGCCCTGTGCATTTGGGAACAATACAGCTCGAGCTGATAACAAATTTACCCAACCGTTAATTCAGCTGCCTTGAGAGATCCAGAGACAGAGGAGCTTTTAGTAGCTCTTAGAGAAAACAAGGTGGCGAGCAGTTCAGTTCTTATTACACACAGAATCACAGAATGTCAGGGGTTGGAAGGGACCTCGAAAGATCATCTAGTCCAGCCCCCTGCCAGAGCAGGATCACCTACAGTAGGTCACACAGGAATGCGTCCAGGTGGGTTTTGAATGTCTCCAGAGAAGGAGACTCCACAAGCTCCCTGGGCAGCCTGTGCCAGTGCTCTGGCACCCTTACAGGGAAAAGTTTTCCTAATATTTTTGTGGAACCTCCTATGCTCCAGCTTGCACCTGTTACCCCTTGTCCTGTCATGGGACATCACTGAGAAGAGCCTGCCTCTGTCCTCTGACACTCCCCCTTGACATATTTATAAACACTAACGAGGTCACCCCTCAGCCTCCTCTTCTCCAAGCTAAAGAGACCCAGCTCCTTCAGCCTTTCCTCATAAGGGAGATGTTCCACTCCCTTCATCATCTTTGTGGCTCTGCACTGGACTCTCTCAAGCAGTTCCCTGTCCCTCTTGAACTGAGGGGCCCAGAACTCCACTTTAATTCTCTGCATGTTAGCTAAACCTGGTGGCCACAGGACAGACAGCCCAACATGAGCAGCAGAAGCTTCTCCGTGCTCTCATTTTCATTGTCGTCCTCTCTCTGCTATGTTAGCACCTGCAGGGGAAATTTCCCTTCCCCACTCGCAGAAGGCTGCTTCCTCTGGGAGCTACTCAGGTTGCCGGCCTGGCTCCACACCAGTGGCCATCTGAAGGGCATTTCTTCCAGGGCAGAGGACAGGGTAGGACAGATGTCAGAGGAGAGCAAGATCTATGTCTTGGTTCCGTTGCAGCTGGGCTTGATTCGCTGATTTGTCTCCATTTCTATCAAGGTGTCTCCCCTGAGTGGGTTTAGGGTCCCAGGTCACAGCCATTGAGTGTGTGTGGCCTTCAGCTGGGGACGCCCAAGCCAGTGTCAGGGTTAGGCTAAACAAAGGATTCGGGCATTATTTGGAAGCAAAATAGTTTGACTGTAGGTAGAATTTTGGTCTCAGGGATGGTGGGTCATTAAAGGTGACAGATGAGGAAGTCTCCCCTAAAATTCAGAATGTGAGATATGACAACACAGAACAAGAGTTGGGCGCTTGGCTATGAAACTCAGTGAAGCAATGGGGCAAGATGTTGTGCTCACTCTAAGCTAGGGGCATTGCACAATCCTTTAGAGTCTGCGGGAAGGGGTCTCAGCTGCCAATTGATTTTAAATGGTAAAGGCAGACAATTGTAAAGCAGAGGGGAAGGTTTTGCTCGTGCATTTTCCAGCAGAGCCTTCCTTCCACCACTAAAGCCCTGGCTGTTGAATTTTGAAATACCTGTGACTCAGTTGCCTGTTTGAATTTTTGCAAATGTGCATAAAAATGAGCAGACCAAAAATAATATATATACGTATCCCAGCTTGCTTGCTTGAACCTGTTTCTGGGTAAAGTCAGTGTGATGAGAGACAGATGTGCCTTGCTCCTGTTCTGACATCTGCCAGCATGGACAAGTGAGAGTGATCTCTCAGAACTGGCAAAGAGGATAATGACAGAAAGCTCCACACAAAAGCCTGAAGGGATCTGTTTGCCGTGTCCTCTATTAACACGATTCGGCAACTTTTTTCCAGTCTTCTCCCAGGCACCACAACAAACGGGTAAGGGCCAAGAGCAGTACAGGTCTCACACCCTTCTCCCCACTTTGTGACCAGAAACAACCCTACACTTGTGACACAGAAAAGCAGGAGGTCAGCAAAATCACTGAGTTCACAAAGCAGCTGATGGGGAGAAAGTTGGTAAACCCCTTTTAAGACCTGCCTCTTCCACCCTAAATTTTCAGGCATATGCACCTAGCGCTGTCTTTTCACAGCTGACATAAATCTGCACTTGGGCAAGGGAATTTACTGCAGATCTTGGCTTTGTAGTTAACGGCTATAGCAACCTTGCTCCAGCAGAACAACTTGTGGAACAAGCCATCATTTACAACTGGATTTATAGTTGTTTGTTCTAAAGAAATGAACTTCACAAATCATAAATTCCTTTTTAATAAAGAAGGCAAAAAAGAAAGGTGGGAAAAGAAGGGTGGTGCAGAAGCTCTGATGAGCCAGTGTCCCCACCCATCAAAAGCAAAGCAATTAGTTTGGAAAAGTCAAAGTGGGCCCAAACAACAGCCCTCAACAGACTCAGTGTTCACTTGACTCCAAGATGGAGAAGCTGCAGTTAAGGAGAGGCAATGTCAGAGGTCAGCCTTACCTAGGTGAGCAATGAGTGTTTCCAGTGCTTTCACAGCTGCAGCAGAAATTCCCAAGTGCTTTGAGTTGAGGTTGTCAGTGACTGCTTCTACCAGAGGGACCAGCATGGGCTGTAAGGCATCTCTGAGCAAGGGTGTCATCAAAGCCAGTGCCTCCAGCGCCTGCTGCTTCACTTTCTTGTGGCTATCCTGAAGTCTCAGGATAAAAACATCAAAAATCTGTTAAGAAAAAAAAGACATGAAAGCTTGTTTCAAGAAGAGATGTAGAAACAAGTATGCAGCAATGGTAAAGATTAATGTAATCCATTCCCTCAGGTCAGTGCTTGCTGGCAAAATCTCCTTGTTTTCCTGTGGGCTCCTCACTGTAGGGGTTCCACAGCCTCATGTTGGTTGAAAAGATTTTCGTGTTTTATTATGAGGTTTGGGTGGGAACAGCTCATACAATGTTTCTCTTTACCTATAAATCATGACATTAATCCCTTTTTAATAATGCAAAGTAATATCCTTGGCATTGACGCATGAAAACAGGTATTTACAATGCCCATTTTTCCATAAAGATGTCTCAAGTACTACAGGAGTTTTCACAGAATCACAGAATGTCAGGGGCTGGAAGGGACCTCAAAAGATCATCTAGTCCAACCCCGCCACCAGAGCAGGATGACCTACAGCAGGTCACACAGGAACACGTCCAGGCGGGTTTTGAATGTCTCCAGAGAAGGAAACTCCACAGCCTCCCTGGGCAGCCTGTGCCAGGGCTCTGTCACCCTCACAGGGAAAAAGTTTTTCCTGATGATTTTGTGGAACCTCCTATGCTCCAGCTTGTATCCACTGCCCCTTGTCCTGTCATGGGACATCACTGAAAAGAGCCTGGCTCCGTCCTCCTGACACTCCCCCTTGACACATTTATAAACATTAATGAGGTCACCCCTCAGCCTCCTCTTCTCCAAGCTAAAGAGACCCAGCTCCTTCAGCCTTTCCTCATAAGGGAGATGTTCCACTCCCTTCATCATCTTTGTGGCTCTGCGCTGGACTCTCTCAAGCAGTTCCCTGTCCTTCTTGAAATGGGAGGGCCAGAACTGACACAATATTCTTCTGATATTTCTTCCACATCTCAATCCATTTTTCTTCTAGAGAATAATTGCTGAGCTTTCACTGGCTGGATTCCCTTTTTTTCAGCCTAACTGGTAGTAGGAGACAGCAGAAGCTACAGTAGCAGTAAATTCTGTCATCACCTCAGGAACGGTACCAATAAGCACCTGCCAGAGAAATACATCTGGGCTGAAATTACTTGCCCTGAAGCCTGGGGTTGAATTAAATTATTCTGGGTGAGAAGGAACCAGTCAGTCCCAAACAACTAGTATGTGGTGCCAAGACACACTGAGTTAACTTTACTGGTGCAGGCTTGGGAAGGCAGCTAACGGGAAAGGAGCAAGAGAGATGCCCTACAGACCTGGACAACATTGGTGGAGATGAGCTGAGGGCTGCTTTTGCAGTGATCTAGGAGGACCACCACTCCCTCCATTCGTGCCTGAAACTCCTTGGCTGTCAGGAGCTTGTAGAGTTCATTGAGCTGTTCAGTTTGTTCCACAGTCCGAAGTGATGTGCGACGGACTGTCTGACAGGGTAAGATGAGATCATCAGGCCTCAAGCTGGAAAATAAAAGCAAGGCAAGACATTTTGGTGATTATATCTTCAGTGAGTTTTGAGGAAAACATCTCAAGCAGACTTCTAATGACGTGATTTCAGCTAGATCCTGATCTGAAAAGCATGACAATCATTATGGGAGACACTTTGCAAGTAACATTAGTGCTAGCGCTTACTCGGGAAAAACAAGGCACTGAGGATGGGATTAATCTCATTTATCTTCAGATGTCTTCCCAGGTACTCATCTAGCAGGCCTCTGTGGGGAAAAATAGGCGCCACTTCAAAGTTTAAATGCCTCATCCTATGGGAAGTGTCTGTACTATAAAGAAATTAATTACTCTGGAGAAATGTCTCTACGACAGCTATGGGAATCTGGATCAAGACATCATACGCATCTGCACAGATGAATCCTGCCCAGAAAGATAAATGGGCATATCTGAAAGGATCCAGCAAATCAGTAAGAGAGAACAAAAGAGAAGCCAGGCATCCCACCACTACGCTTACGTTGTTGCTTCCCTAGGGACTGGATCCACAGCTTACCAAACCCAAGGGGAACAATTCTCTTGGATCAACTTCTCTCTGCCGTGAGCACGGGGACATCCTGACCGTGTTACTGAGGCACGTGGTCACCTTTCTGCCACTGCTGAGCACAACAGAGCAAAACAAATCTGCTCCGTTATCAGAGGAGAACAGGTACAACTCGCTCTCCCACTGGCAGGGGAAGACAGCAAGGACCAAACTCCTATCTCGAATGCTGATTGCAGCGCAGGAGAAAAAAACATGCTGTCCATCACTCAATCAGTAATGGGTCTGAATGACACGAATGGTTACAGAAAAAGTCCGTGTTGTGACATCTCTTGAACAGAACTAACTGCTCAGGACTTGGCTCGCTGGTGCTCTTTGAGGGTCAGAAGGCCACGATTCAGCCAGGCCAAACCACTTGCATGGAAAGTGCTATTTTGGGGAAGGGCATCTTGGCTCCAGACTGGGACTTGTCAATACACCACCCATCCAAAAAAGACTGCACTCAGGTAAGAATACTCTGATTGAAAGTCCTTGTCCCGAGTCGAACAGCAGAGGCACAACCCTCTCACAGCCTCCACAGCACTGTCCTTGCCACTTTGCTGCAGCTGGTGACTGTCTCTTCCTCCCTCTCAATTTTTGTGGAAAACCCTCCTGAGAACTTGTGCTCAGCCTAGTGCAGAAGTAGAAATGTTTTATCATAGAAGATTTGGCGCCAAGGAAACAATCTCTGGCACAGCTCATCTCCACCAGAAAGATTTTACCGAGGAAGAGACATGTAAAACTTGTCTTGTGCCTTGCCACATAAAACCGAAGTGCTCATTACCCTTCCTCTGAAGGCAGGTTGTCCTGGGCCATCACCAAGCTGCTGTTCCTAGACTTGCTGAGGTCCTTGGCAGATGAAGCTTCACATTTATGGTCTTCTATTCCCTACAGAGAGAGAGAGAGAGAGAGAGAGAGAGAGAGAGAGAGAGAGAGAGAGAGATATAAAGAGAGATAAAGAGAGAAAACTCCATGAATACATAGAAGATCAAAGAGGAAATTACTTGTTTAAAACACAAGTTATAACCAGGAACACTGCTAGGAAGAAAAGCTTCAGAAAACATTTAATAACTTAGAGAGGGAGACAGGCCAGAGATTCAATGCTGTCTACTATTTGTTTTCAACAACCCAAAGCAGGTTATAGGTTCTACCATAATGAGCAGCAGTATAAAATCCCAAATTCATTAGGCGTGTACACAAATGGGAATAATGCAAACTGGTAGGGGACAAGCCTTCTGGAAGGGAGTAGCAGGAAAATTTTGAAGACACTGGAGGTTGACCCACTGTGTTGGGAGTTGATTTGGTTCACACTCTCTCTATTCCTGCACAAAGGCACCTTCCTTTCCAGAATGTAAGTGGAGAGGAATGAAAAAAAAAGAAAGATGATTTTCCACTTGATGCTGAATTCACAAAGTTTCTTCCAGCTCCACAGTACAAGATAGCAGGGCAGTATTCCCAGAATCCAGACAACATATGTACTAATTATGATTGCCTTGCTCATCCTTCGTATACTTAAAAATTTTCTTGGCAACACTACTTCCTTCGTCTGCTGTGAAGACTGCTTTCTTCAGAACCACTATTCTCACTTCCTTGCTTTTTGGGGGAAAGGGTAGTGGTTCGGGCTTTTTTACGTTTGAAGTCAAAACCATCTTCTCCTACTTCCCAGGTTGTTGCCTATATTCAGAATATAACCACGTTATTTCTAATGAAACTACTTCCTAACTACTTTCTAATGAAACTACAGTTCATTCCCAGAACCAAAATGATTCAGGAGAAGAAGAGCGAGATAAGGATTAGGTATATTTAATCTCATATTAGCAATCTCAGTATTTGCATGAAGGAGATTTCTCCTGCCAAGCACTTACTTTCTGCTTAATTCTTGCCATAACATCTTGCAAGTCACGGGAGGGGACAGTCTGTTTCAAATAACTATCAAATTTTTGATGACCCATCAAGATATTCAGCATCTTCCGTCCATTAGACCTAACACAGCAAAGAGACACGAATACAGACGATTACTGTCTTTTCTCCCATGTGAGTAAGGAGAAGTGTTCATAGAACCAGCTGATATTTTAAACCCACCGCACAAAATACCTCATAAGAAGGCATGACCTATTCAGCAGAGAGATATTTACCTCGACTTGTGTTCAACTGGCTGCAGTGTGCACTGATGACAGGAGGCAAGAGGAGAACGCGGGGCAACAGGAAAATATAATTTCACTCCGAAATTGTGGATATGCTTCTCTGGGATCGAAGGATCCCATGGGACAAATGAAGCACATCAAAATTTAAATTAATAAACTAAGTAAGGAGTTTTCTTCATTTTTTGCTTTGGTTTCGTTTTGCTGCTGTGAAAATACAGCTACCTTTAAGAGGAAATTTGGAGGTTGCTCAGCTACAGACAACTACATTATACAATGACATGGAAGAAAAATATGTGACTATTGCAGGCAACTAAATCTGCAGAATAGGCTTAGAAAGACAGCTACAATTTTTCTAGGTCAGGCTTAACTTCATCAGAAATAAATGCTTGGGATACTTCAGCAATGAGCAGTAGCCAAGAGTAGTAAAGAGTCATTCAAGTAACAGGAATTTGGCACTGATCCTTCTTGCTGAACAACCTCATGCCACCCAGTACAGTCATTTCCCCAGACAACATTATCCATGCTGTGAAGTAACTTTCTTCATATTTACTATCAAACAGTTTTCAAATTTTAGGAGGTGAAACAAAGATCATCACCTCGTGTCCTGATGACAGTCCTGAGCAAGCTTCACCAGGGCATGTACCAGCACCTCGGTACTGCCACGTGTGCCCGACAGGAGTTTCCTGGCTCCGATTTGCTCCATCACAGTCAACAGGTGTTCGGCCGTGCACTTCCGCACCAGGGCGTTGCGGTGTCTGGAAACAAGAGAATGGACACTGGGGCAGAAGGAAAAGCAGGGCCGGAAGCACAGGCCTCAGTCGTAGTTGCTCCCTGGCATTGCTGGGGCAAAGAGGCAGGAGCTCTCACAGCAGATTTAGCCACCTGTAGCAGCTCCCATCCTCAGATAAACACAAAGCTGGTGTGGTAAAGAGGGGCTGCCTGCTAGAAAGAGGGAGGAACCCAATCTCCCCAGACTATCTGACACTCAAATTCTTTCCCAAAATTGACTCTGAGAAAGTGGGAAAGGAAAGTCAATTCACGCTGACTTGTCAGAGAGCTCCCATTACACCGACAGAGCTGCAGCAGGATTGAGGCTTATTCCACCTTTTATCTCCAGATCTGCAGACCCTGGAAAAAAAACAAATAGGGGAGAAACCCTTCGGGGCATGGAGCTGCAGATATCCAGCAACGCAGGGGGTTTGTTCTTTGACGCTTGGCAAGAGGCATGTCTGAATGTTTGACCCTTTCCAAAGGTGAGCAAACAGTAGCAGTCTTTTCAGCCAGGTTGTCCTTGCTAGAGGATGCCTCTTTGAAACAATCAGGCACAGCACTAATATTTTAAGGCATCATTTGCTTCAGCTTTCCCGTGGGAGTCGGCCTGTGAAGGCGCCTGTAAAGCGACTCCCCATCTCAAGGCTACCATGCAGCATCAGTTGGAATAGAAAGTGGAGCTCTAAGGACATGACAGTCAGACAGACTCCTCTCGGCGGGAGCTGCACCTGCTGTGCCACACCCAGCGAGTCCTCCCCGCCATGCTTCGTGTCCCAAGAATCAGCCTCCTTATTTCTCAAGTTAATGACATAATGATGATGCATGGCTTTCCCCAGCGCCTCTGTGGTTAGCGTTGTGAAATACCAAAGGGCGCTCACTGCTGGAATTGCCATTGTCCCTCTTCCCGCAAAGCCACAAGGCTCTGTCACCACCCCCTGCAGGGACTTTCACTTCCCCATCATTCACCACATCTAGGCAGCGTTGACAGACTGTGAGAACAATTCGGCTGTAGTAGGGCACAAGCAGACCACAAGAGGAAGGGAGGGAGGTTGGTCAGAGAATCTGATCACCGCGTTCACTGCAGATGCGGGAGAAAGGGCCCTTCCTTCCCATCACTCCCCTTCTGCTTCCCATCCCTTCTCCTACCAGCACAATTTAAGGTGAAGGATATCACTAAGAGGAGAACGACTTACTGGGCTCCAGTAGCCATGAGAGCCGTCATCGCTCTTGCAGGAGTCACGTTCCTCACCATGATTCCCAGGGATCGACTGGCTGCTTTCTGAAGGAACTCGCTGGAGTCCCCCGTCTTCTGCAGCAAGACCCGAGCAATCTCATCCACCTCATGGTCCATGTCCTTCTTCATGGTCCTGAAGAGCTCTCCAAGAGTGTTGATTGCGAAGCGACACACCTTCGAGCGGAGGTTGTTCACCTGGGGAAGTCAGGAGGGGAAATGTAAGAATCGCCTTGTAAAAAATCACTTCTCCTAAACAAAAATCCCAGGAAACAAAAAGATTTCTTGATGTGTCCAGGAGGAACAGGAAGAGACCAGAAGACCAGCACAAGCACAGAAACACACTTACTCTGGTGCCAACTTCTTCTCTGGCCTCAGGCTCCTGTATACAACACAATTTTAATGAGACTGCAGGCCTAAAGAAATACTCTTTCACCTAGAACAAAGTGTGCTACTTAGCCCAGAATGTACACTGCTTTGATTTTAGGCCCTTTTCTTGAAAACAAACAAGCAAGGGCTGTTTTGAAACTGCAAAGGCAGTTTCCATACAGATAGAGGAAAAGCTTGAGCACTCAGCCAGGAAAGAAAAAATCCAGGCTCAAGTCTACAGATTAAGTTGCAGCAGTGACTTGAGTCCATCTGTGGCTCTGTCTACCCTGGAGAACCCCAGCTGTTGGACTCCAGGCACTTAAGGGCCCTGGAGATCACATGCAATTACAGCTGCAATCAGTGGGGTTTCAGAGCATTCAGTGCTGCTCTGGAGGGATCCCTGCTTCCAATGAGCTTTCCCACAAGGGTGAGGAAGAAGCATCTCAGAGTCATGTGTTCCATTTGAAAGATACTTTGAAGGACACACCAGCGGTTCCTCTGCCAGACTCCCAACCCTGATCTCAGAGTCAGAGAATCTGAATCCTCTATGTCTAAAGAGAAAGATTTGAGGAGCCCAACAACACAAGGGTCATTCAAGCCTCCAACGCCATTAAATATTGGATAGAAGGGCTGATATTCAGGGAAATGAGCTAGGTCTTACTGTCTTCTGCAAGAAAAGGAAAATTTAATAGATTTGGCAGCCCTGCAGTAAGAGTACAAGGCAGCTGGTTCAGGCCACAGACAAGTGCCAGGTTGGAAACAGAGCCACAGGTGTTATCAAGGAGCTTTGTGTGACACCCCTGTGTTAAGTGAGAGGTGAGATAGTGAAGCTGTGTGCAACTGCCCTGCAAAGGCCACAGCCAGGCCACGCCAAGCACCCAGTGATTGCAGGGCAAAACTCCAGAAAGGAAGAAGGAGAAGACATCACCAGGAAACACTGGCAAATAAATACCTGCAGCTGATCCCCCAGGATGCCGAGGAGGAGCAAGAAGTGGGAGGAAGCCGGGAGGCAAAAGCTGCAGTGTTTAAGTACAGCTTGGGCAGATATTTGGGCTGTGGCAAGTCACCTGGTTAGTGTCTCAGTTTCTGCATTTGTATATTGCTTTATAATGACACCTGGCTCAAAAGAGGAGAGAGACAGGTGCCCTACACACCAGTGACTACAGCTGTATGTACAGACAGATCATACAGACAGGTGACACAGCTAATTAGAAAAATGAGGCCTAGAAACAGTGATGAAGGCAGACACTGAGCACACATGTAAATGAACCGGCATGTACCTGCTCTTCACCCCATGTATGAGGTACACGGGACACAGTTAAACACAGCTTTCTTACCTCTTGGGTAACTGCCCTGGAAACATCTGGAAGCCTACAAAGCAGGACTTCTGAGTGGCAGACAGCCAGGCACCTGATGCTGAAGAGTCCCTTCGCCTTCTGCTCCCTGAAAGGCAGTTACCAAAAAGAGGGATTTTTCACACCACCCAAGAACGAGGCAGCGCCCTCTGAAATTACCAGAGTATTGCTCAGACAAACAAAAGGAGGTGCTTCTCACACTGCACTTAATTAAATCATGGAACTTGTAGCCACAGGATGCTGTAGCGGTCAAAAGCCTGCATAAATCCAAAAGGCAAATAGGTGGTTCCAGAGGCCATCAAACAAGACAGCCTTTCTGAAATCCCTAGCACACCAAGTCCCTGTGTCACTGCCTCCTCGAAGCTGGGTGACTGTGCCATGTTTCCGCTTCTTGCACCCTCCCTGCACCCTGTCCCTGAGGTAGGGTCCTGACTGGCTCTTACCAGGGCAGATTCCACACCTGGGCAAAACCAGCCAAAATGCTGGGTCTTCCAGGAAATCCCTACTTAAAATAACAGCCAGGGCAGCAACGTGTTACTTCAAAGCAGCAAAACCCTGCCTCTTTCAGGACACTTTCTTTGGGAAAGACCTGAGCTACATGAAGGCACCTGATGCAGTCTTTGTCCTACTAGGGCTGCAGGGCAGGACTGGGGACCCCATCCCCACTGGAGTCCCTGAGTGTAATCCAGACTCCCCACACCTGGCAGCAGCTCTCTGCACCTCACAGGGCATCAAACAAGGAAGAGCAACTGGAGAGGGGAAAACCAAAGTGATCGCACAAGGAGATGCATGAGGGAAGATTTTTCATGGCTATCCCAGTGTGAATGGACGCCTAGTGAGTGTATGCTGATCCTCCAGTCAAAAAGACAACCAGTATCACCTGAAACTTCTCGTGTGTCATCCTTTATGTGTCTAATTTTAGGACACACTGTGAATATCACCAAAACATCTTCTGCCCATAGTAAGCAATGAGAAGGAAAAATGTAATTCTAAAAGGGCAAGATTCCTAATGGATTTTATTTCTTTTTCCTTGTCTTCTGCCATGAGCCCTCCAGGAGAAATGACAGGATGGGCAACTCTGCCCGATGTCTCAGTCCTTGTCTCAGAAACAGCAATTCCCTGTAGGTGCTCCTGGGATGCACATGAAGGTCACAGGGAGGCCCTGTCTCCGGATGCTGCTGCCAGCAGTGGCACCAGGAATAAATCCTTACTCAGTCCCACCCACGCCAATGACCCGAGGCATCCAAATCTCTAGACTCAAGACTGCTTCCACACAGCTTCTGGCTTCAGCCAGCAAATCATCTTGTTCCATAACTTTCTCCTTCCATAAAGATTTCATTTGCAGCCTCATGCACCAGAAAGCAAAGCTAGGAAACAGCGTGGACCTGCTGCAGCTGTGGCACTGCTACGGACTCGCGCAAATAAAAGGCTGCTCTCACATCGACATCCTGTGACTGCTTTGGAGTGGTTTCAGTAGTTGCCTTTGGACATCTGGGCTGTCTGGCCTCAGAGGCACTAAAAAGAAGCTTTTATAACTTATCTTTGCACTGAGAGGGAGAAAAAGTGAACAGGAGGCTTTCTCACCAGTCGTCACTCTCGAGCCACGTGAGCGCGTTGAGCAGCTCCTGCTGTGGGTGAGGGAAGGGTCTGGCTTCCCAGGTGGCCCCACTCTCCGGCTCCTCTCCCCACTCCAGGAAGTCAAGACCAATGGCCGGCAGTGAGTTTGCTGTAAGGAGAGGGTCAGATAGAATCAGAGGATCATTAAGGTTGGAAAAGACCTCTACGATCATCAAGTCCAACAGCTTGTTCCCACCTCGCATTGCAGGTGGTGGGATGAGAGAGGCTAGAAGCCATGAAGCACTTCTGGGTGCAAGAGCGTGATTGTACCAAGTCATTAATCTCCATGCAGAGACAACCCTCACCATGGCAGAAGAAAAGATGTCTGCAGAGCCAGGCAGCCGCAGCACAGGCAGAGGGCCAGGCCGGTGGGTGGCTGACTGATCATGGTGGTACACAGCAAGCACACCCTGCCGGACGGCACCAGAGCTCAGCCCTGCAGTTACAGCTGCCTCCTCACGCCCGTGTCACATTTGGGACTTTGCCACTACTTTATTCAGCTAAACTTTTCAACAGATCTGCAAGTACCAACTGCTCCAGGGTCACCAAGCTGGAGTGGATCCACAGCAGGCTTGCTCTCAACCCTCAGGACAGGCTTTTGACCTGAGGAATGAGGCAATTTGAGCTCCTTCTGCAATGAAGGGACTGGTGCAGGGGCTGCAGCAGAGCGGGCTCACCCGAGGAGTTGCGTGGGAAGCTGCCACCCTCGATGTTGACATGGATGCTGGGCAGTGAGGACCTGTTCTCCCGCTTCCTCATGGCAGTACCGGCACTTTCCCTCCAGGCATTGCTTGTGCTGGCAGAAAGAGAAACCATCCCATTGATAGGCGGTAGTCCAAAACCTGCAGAGACCAAAACGAACCTTGTAAGTGGAGGGTGCTGGACAGGGTGGCTATGGGCTTGGAAAGGGCTACAAGTTTTGCTGGAACTGGGTAACCTCCTCTTGTTGTCCCAGACAACTGGAAGCACAACAGTTGCACACTAACGTGGGACAGTGATCGCAGAAACATAGAATGCATCGGGCTGGAAGGGACCTTTAAAAATCACCTAGTTCAACCCCCCTGCAGTGAGCAGGGACATTCTGAACCAGATCAAGTTGCTCAGAGCCCCATCAAGCCTGACCTTGAATGGCTTCTACCACCACTCTAGTCCACCTGTTCCAGCGTTTCACCATGCTTATTGTAAAAAATGTCTTCCTTATATCCAGTCTAAATCTACTCTCTTTTAGTTTAAAACTGAGTAAGTGATGCTTTCCCTAAGAAATGAGGAAAACTCAGTGTTGCTTTTCGCTTGCTTTCCTGTTTCAGAGGCTGGATAGGGAAGTTAGATTTCCAGGGCTCCCTCCTC
Organism: Trogon surrucura; assembly: GCA_020746105.1. NCBI lineage: Eukaryota > Metazoa > Chordata > Aves > Trogoniformes > Trogonidae > Trogon > Trogon surrucura. The sequence goes on from CM036618.1 coordinate 109,916,584, forward strand.
AGCACTCCTCACCAGTACTTCACAAAATAATAGCAAGGAAAAAAGCAGATAACCTTGTCAGATGCCCTTGGGCTGAGGAGGGGGCAAGGTGATATTCCGTCACTGACTCAGTGTGGGTCACGGGCAAGGCACTTGATGCCTCTGTATTTTTCTTTGGAAAATGGAAACAAATCCTAACCGGCTCAGATGCGAGTGTAACAGCCGTCCAGTCAGATTTCATAGACATTTGCAACACTATGCGAATAGCAAGCAAGTGAACCAAAAGGCCCACAACCACAGCAAGCACTTACTTTCCTTGGCTGAAACGCCAGGGCCAACACTTTGTGTAGGGAGCTCCAAGGACTTTTCCTTTTCTCTCTCTCTCTCCAGGCGCAAGAGCTCCATGTCTCTCATCCGCTTCTGGTGTATTTTCTTCTGAGCAGACTTGGACAAGGTAACATGGATCTAGGTGCAATGGAAATACATCGTGAAGCATAAGGAGAGAGACACACAAACCATACACAACACCTCTTGAGGAACACAGGGGCAGAGTGTCATAGTCGTTAATGCAGTTGGGCATACATCCCAGCACCTGCAGAAGAACTCCTTTCCTCACCTTGGTGTACAATTGTACCCAGTGATCTATAACCCTTCATTGCCATAACTTTCCACTGGTGCAAGATCCCGTTTCTCAATCTGTGTCAGGAAGCCCTGTTTGAACCAAGAGAGTCACAGCCGTGCTCCAGGAGATATGAAGAGCTCACATCATCAGTGACAGTTGTCGTGGGTTTGTGTCAGGCAGGGCTTTTTGGTAGAGGTGGTGAATGAGCCCTCCCTGTCCTAATCTCAATCCTTGTTGAATTTTCTCCCTCTCCACCTCTAAAGGGAGTGGGGTGGGGGTGTGCAAGTAGCTGCATAGCTCCAACTATGACAGCACCTCAGTTCCTGCAGGCCTGGGTGGGGTATAAAAGCCATCACCAATAAACAGCAATGAGAGGTAATTCGCTGTTTCTTAACACTCATGGCCAGTAATTGCAGCTGCTTCTCATTTCCTTCTGTGAGATACAGCAAGAAAGGTAACCAAGGTTTGCAGCCTTGATGACACTCAACATGGTAATCTTTGCTTCTGTGCTTCCAGGCAGGCGCTTTGCACATGGCTCACTGATGTGTAACTTGCTCTGCCATTCAGATCTGCTCTAAATTGGCCTTTGTATATAAAGACTGTTTCTTGTGTAACCTTAGCATGATCTCCCAACCAGTGGCTCTCTGCACCAGTGAAAATTCTCAAGGAATTGCTCTATAGCTGTCCAACATGTTCCCCAGAGAATCCACTCCCCAAGAGAGGAAAATTATGATTTTCTTGCCCTTTTGTGCTAAGCTCTGAACAGGCACTGAGAAGGAAGCCTACTAACCCCTGCCCTTAGCCCTTACCCTTCCATTGCTGTCCCTCAAGTCGTCATCACTCAGGAGGTGAGGGCTCATTCGAAGATCCATCTCCTTGGCCTGGTTAAGTGGGAGGACTGCTAAGGGGGGCACAGGTTCATGTAGATGCCCAGCAGACTTCACAGCATCAACAACGTGATGCTGAAGAACAGGTAAGACGGGCTCCAGAGTCCGGAGCTCTGGTAAGACACGGATAAAGGTAACGTGTGAGAACAGCAAGGGACACAGAACTTCTGCAGACAGGTGGGGTACTGCCATATTGCACCGGCAGCGGAAATGCTGTTACTCTGTTGGCCATCAGACTCAAACCTACTGCATGTACCATAAAGGCCTCAGCCCTTGCCTTCTGGTGTGCAGCTGTGTTTGGTAGAGAAGGGCAGAGAGATGGAGACTGCCCTTGCCAAAAAGAGAGAGATGGTTTAATGATATAGCTCATTTCCAGCCCCGAATGTATCCAGCAAAAATGTCACCTTACTTACCCAGCAATACTTCTCCCTAGTTGCATTCAGCATCCTGCTGCACATCAGCAATAAAGGAATGAGTCTAACAGGGCACACCCATTATTTGGCAGAACTAATACTGAGCTGAGGGACCAGGACTCCTATGGTCATTTTAGGACAGTCATGCTCTACACGTACCTCGAGATTTAAGGGTCTTCTCTTCACTGCTGTTGCCTAATCTTGGCCTTCAAAAAAGTGAGGATAAAAGAATGTATGAGGAGATAGAAAGAGAAGGGGGGATGGCATTAAATGAGGCAAACTAGTTGTTCTGATGAAGGAGGCAATGCAACCCGTAAAATCAACAATAGCCAAAGCTGGTGAACTGCCATTAAACTTGCAGTTGCTGCAGTGACACAGAGCTCATCAAGCTCCAGCTGAAACACGGGAGTCACTCTTCAGTTTGGGCCTTAAATATCCAGTTCTGCGCTCTCTCCTTCTGGAGCTTAGTGGCTTTCACTGTTACATACATCCTTTCTGGAGCAGCAAGAGACATTAAGCCAGTCATAAATCCGTATTTAGGGCAAATACCTTTATACTCCTGCAGAAGCCTAACTTTGCCTGGTCATGACTTCAACTGGTGGCCATATCTTACTCCACATGGTAACACCACTGCTGTCTCCTAAGAATAATATTACACCTCCCTGCTCTTTCAAGAATAAATATTTTTTTCCAACTCAGCTGGTAGGGAAGTATATTCAGATTTCACTCTAAAAGCCATCTTGAAGCTTTGAAATTGGATCTATATTTCTATGACTCCTTATTTATTGTTATAACTAGGATAAGGTTGACAGCTAGATTTCCCCGTGCATATCCCAGCAAGTATCTTTCTATCAGTTACAGCCCTATAACTGATCTGTAGCACCTCACCCCCTTCATCTTAAAACCATGAGTAAATATTTAACATCTATAGGATTATACACCTATAAACCAAGATTTATCTGGGCTCTCATGTCACAGTGAAGGCCCAGACACAGAGGAGTTATGACGGACATTTCCAGAAGCAGCATCCAAATTTGCAGACAGCTATACAACAGCCAATATTTGCCCTAACACATTCTTGCAGGTACAGAAATTGGCAGCCAAAGATGACACAAAAGCCAGTTGCAATACAGGTCCCAAAAGGCACCACAAAGATAACGGGCTGAATCAGTACCAGAGTCCAGCACAGGACCTGCTTTTAAGGTCCTCTTAAGTCCTGTCTCCTCCTTCTCCCCACCCCCACTACTCTTAGAGTGTATGAAGGTGGTTTTGACGTTGTGCTGGGGCATCAGAGATACACAAAATGGTGAATGCCAGAAAATTGCCCAAGTACATTGGGGAGCTGACGGTGGAAAATAACCCCAGCAGACGTGAAGCGCCAGGTGACCAGCATATTGGAGAAGCAGATGCTTTAGCTTACGTCATCTCCAGGGCCTCTTGGTGCTGAGAGCTTGAGAGATGCACTGCAGAGCTGCCGGGAGCCTCATCAGACGGTCTCGCTGACTTGACAATAGGGGGAATCAAAGGCACTCCGAGTGACTTCTTCCCATTCCCACCACAGCAGTACAAGGGCAGCAGGGAAGCCTGGAAATAGGAGAACACGGGGCTCAGCTTGAGCATCCAGCCTTCCCCCTTTGATGCCACAACAAGTTTAGCCTTGCTTTTAGCTAGGACTTGCAGGAAAAGTCAAACTGATGGCACATCTTGGCCTGGAATGGACAACAGAAAGTGGAGAAGGAGAGACCATGTCCCGTGCTGTGGCCAGGTCTCTCCTCTCACTAACCTCTCAGGCAGGGGTTACATTCCCACCTGGCATCCATCTGCTTGGCATAAAGATGTCCTGGGGTGCTGTTGCCTCTGTTAGCCTTTCTTATGGTACAGGAATGGATTGAGATCACTGTCCCTAAAGCACCTACCAGCCACTGCTGCACTCCAGCCAAGTGCCCACAAAGTCATTCTGCATGCTGTCAAAACCTGCTTCTCACAAGCCCGTCATTTATTCTGCTTCTGCCCTTCCTACAGTTCCCCCACGAGTCCTTTGGCCCAGATGCTAATGTGCCCTCCAGCTCCCGCACAATTCAGCATCTCAGGATCACCGTCATTTATGAAGTGCAGCAGACCTCCCTGCCCTGCAGCTGTGCGTAAGGTCTTTCTGCCTGCTGAAGTTACTTCAGGCTCCCCATGCCATCGCTAGGACGGGGGATGGAGGAAGCTGGGGCAGACATGCACCCTTCCGTCATTCGTGTCACAGCTCAAAAGCCACATCAGGACCTGCTCGAATTCCAGTGAAACCGACAGATTTAATGTCAGGGATACATTTGGCCTGCACCTTCAAGACTGAAGTCAAGTACACTAGCATTTTATTGGTCATCCTGTCTACAAAAGCTGTTACGCATCTGGTTCTCCCGCCCACCAGGGCAAAACCAAATCAACTGCAGCTTCTGGCCCTCCTGCAAAGGCAATGAAGTGCATGGAGACTGGATTCCATTCCCTGTGGCCAGAATTGGCAGTTCCTACCGCTTAACCCTGAGGAGACTCATGGGAGAGGATGAAGCTGCACAGGGACTGCTGAACTCTAGAGATATTATTTGAGGAAACTGTGCAGAAGGACATGGCTTTACAACTCAGAAGCTGAGACAACCTAAACTTGAGTCTGCAGGACTGCCTCCTCCAACAAACATCTTCTATTTAAACCAGACAGAGCTGATATAAAAAGTCACCAAGACACTGGTGTGTCTGCAACACTAACTGCAATGTACAGATGATTCACAGATACCTGTACTTTACTAACTGTAGAAGGATATGCTTGGCCAGATCAGACACATTCAGTTGCTCTGACATCTTGTTGGCATTTTCTGAGTCACAAAACACAGCAGGAGCCACTAGAGAGCACAGAAACTACTTAAAGACCTCTTCTGTTGATGCACGCTGAGGACATGAAGTCTACAGTATGGACATTGCAAAGGCGGCCTGAAGCACAGTGTCCAGCTGAGCTCCTCCTTGGCTCAGCTCCTTCCCTGGGCTCGCACCACAGGGAAAGAAGATCTCAGAGCTCTGCCTGCAGGAAATAAACTCAAGATCCACCACACATGATTTGATTTGGTTTCCTTACTTGATGTCCTTTGTCCTCTGACATCAGCTCCTTGTTATTCCCATCACTGTCACCACAGCCTGTGCCATTTTCCTCACGCTCATGCTCTCCATTGCTCATCCCGCTGGGCTCTGAGGCAGGAAGGCTGTTCTGGATGGGAGGCACGGGCTTGGGGGTTATCAGAAGCCTCTGAGAAGCTGGTCCAGAAACTCCTGACTTCAGGGTAACCCCATTGACATCACTGCAGTTAGTCAGACCTGCAAAGCAGAGACACAACACACAATAGAAGCAACTGGAATGTATTGAGATCTATCCAGGGGCAGAGGAGGAGCAAGTTGAGTGTTTATGGGTGAGAATGAAGGGGCAGGCTAGCATAGGTGATACTGTGGTGGGTGTCTATTACAGACCACCTGATCAGGAGGAGAAAGCTGATGAGGCTTTTTGCAGGCAACTGTCAGTAGCGTCTCGATCACAGACCCTGGTTCTCATGGGGGATTTCAACTACCCGGATATTTGCTGGAAGTCCCACACAGCCAGTCATCCTCGGTCCAGGAGGTTCCTCCAGTGCATCGAAGATAATTTTTTGATGCAAATGGTGAATGAGCCAAGCAGGAGAGGAGCGCTGCTGGATCTTGTGTTCGCCAACAAGGAAGGTCTGGTTGAAGCAGTGAAGGTTGAGGGTAATCCTGGCTGCAGCGACCATGAGATGGTGGAGTTCAGGATCTTGTGCGGTAGGAACAGAATAGCAAGCAGGATCGCAACTCTGGACTTCAGCAGGGCCAACCTTGGCCTTTTCAGACATTTGCTAGGGGAAACCCCATGGGACAGGGAACTGGAAGGTAAAGGGGCCCAAGAAAGTTGGTCAGTATTCAAGGACCGCTTCTTCCAGGCTCAGGATCAGTGCATCCCAACAAGCAGGAAATCAAGGAAGAGATCCAGGAGACCTGCATGGTTAACCAGGGATCTGCTGGGCAGACTCAGGTGGAAAGGGAGGGTGTATAAATTGTGGAAGGGAAGGCTGGCCCCTTGGGTAGGGTACAGGACTGCTGTCAGGGAGTGTAGGGAGGCAATTAGAAAAGCTAAGGCCTCCTTGGAATCAAGACTTGCGAGGGAGGTCAAGGACAACAGAAAGGGCTTCTTCAAATACATTGCCAACAAAACTAACACTAGAGGCAATGTAGGCCCTCTGGAGAATGAGGTGGGTGCCGTGGAGGCAGAGGACAGAAAGAAGGCAGAGTTGCTGAATGCCTTCTTTGCCTCTGTATACACTGTTGGAGACTGTCCTCAGGGGCCTCAGGAGACTGAGGCCCCTGAGGAAGGCAAGATAAAGGAGGAGTTTGCCCTGGTTGAGGAGGACAGGGTTAGGGATCAGTTTGAACACTTAAACATCCATAAATCCATGGGCCCTGATGGAATGCACCCGCGGGTGCTGAGGGAGCTGGCGGGAGTCGTTGCTAGGCCACTCTCCATCATCTTTGGTAAGTCATGGATAACAGGTGAGGTGCCTGAAGACTGGAGGAAAGTGAATGTCACTTCAGTCTATAAGAAGGGCAGGAAGGAGGACCCGGGTAACTGCAGACCGGTCAGCCTCATCTCCATCCCTGGAAAGGTGATGCAACATCTTATCCTTGGTGCTGTCTCTAGGCATATCACGGATAAGAAGGTTATTAGGAGCAGTCAGCATGGCTTTGCCAAGCGGAAGTCATGTTTGACCAACCTGATAGCCTTTTACGAAGACATAACCAGGTGGATGGATGGTGGCCATGCAGTGGATGTGGTCTATCTGGGCATCAGCAAGGCATTTGACACCGTCTCCCACAGCATCCTCATAGGTAAACTGAGGAAGTGTGGTCTGGATGACCAAGTAGTGAGATGGGTCACTACTTGGTTGAAGGGAAGAAGTCAGAGAGTTGTGGTCAATGGGGCAGAGTCTAGTTGGAGGCCTGTGTCTAGTGGAGTCCTTCAGGGGTCAGTGCTGGGACCAGTACTTTTCAACATATTCATCAATGACCTGGATGTGGGATTAGAGAGCATTGCCAGCAAGTTTGCTGATGACACAAAGCTGGGAGGAGTGGTTGACACACCAGAAGGCTGTGCTGCCATTCAGAGAGACCTGGATAGGCTGGAGGGTTGGGCGGGGAGAAATCTGATGAAGGTCAGTAAGGGCAAGTGTAGAATTTTGCGCTTGGAAAAGAATAACCCCATGTGCCACTATAGGTTGGGGACTGACCTGCTGGAGAAAAGTGGAGAAGAAAGGGACCTGGGGGTTCTAGTGGACAGCAGGATGACCATGAGCCAGCAATGTGCCCTCATGGCCAAGAAGCCCAATGGTATCCTGGGGTGTATTAGAAGGGGAGTAGCAAGTAGGTCAAGAGAAGTCCTCCTGCCCCTCTACTCTGCCCTGGTGAGGCCACAGCTGGAATATTGTGTCCAGTTCTGGGCCCCTCAGTTCAAGTAGGACAGGGAACTGCTTGAGAGAGTCCAGCGCAGAGCCACAAAGATGATGAAGGGAGTGGAACATGAGGAAAGGCTGAAGGAGCTGAGTCTCTTCAGCTTGGAGAAGAGAAAGCTGTGGGGTGACCTCATTAATGTTTATAAATATGTCAAAGGAGGACGGAGCCAGGCCCTTCTCAGCGATGTCCAATGACAGGACAAGGGGCAATGGGTACAAGCTAGAACATAGGAGGTTCCACAAAAATATTAGAAAAAACTTTTTCCCTGTTAGGGTGACAGGGCACTGGCACAGGCTGCCCAGGAAGGTTGTGGAATCTCCTTCTCTGGAGACATTCAAAACCCGCCTGGACGCGTTCCTGTGTGACCTACTGTAGGTGATCCTGCTCTGTCAGGGGGGTTGGACTAGATGATCTTTTGAGGTCCCTTCCAGCCCCTGACATTCTGTGATTCTGTGATTATTGCAAACCTAAAGCACCTGAAGCTCGATATTTCATTAGACAGATTTCCTGGAAACTTCTACACAACTGCATGTGGAAACATGCTCACGCTGGCAGCCGCTGGAAGCCAGCCCGTGGACAACACTCACCCACTTCCATAGAGCTACCAGAGAAACACCCTGGGCCGCTGTGCTCCCGTCAGACAACAGGGAGCCCATGGACCTGGGCTTACCCAGAATAAGTCACCTGCACACACACCCTCCTCCTCCTCCCCCACACAGTTGTACATCCCTGCAGCAACAGCAGGGCTATGCAGGGGCCTGAGAGCGGGGCAGGTTATTGCAGGAGGCCACATGCAAGGGAGAACTCTTCACTGGGAATGTGCACTGGCTCTCTGGGCTGGGAGTCACAGAATCATAGAGTGCGTTAGGCTGGAAGGGACCTTTAAAGACCATCTAGTCCAACCTCCCTGCAGTGAGCAGGGGCATCTGCAACTCGATCAGGTTGCTCAGAGCCCCAACAAGCCTCACCTTGAATGTCTCCAGGGATGGGGCCTCCACCACCTCTCTGGGCAACCTGTTCCAGTATTTCACTACCCTCACAGCAAAGAACTTTTTCTTAACATCTACTCTAAATCTGCCCTGCTCTAGCTTAAAACCATCACCCCTCATCCTGTCCCTACGTGGCCTTGTAAGCAGTCCCTCCCCAGCTTTCCTGTAGCCTCTTTCAGGTACCGGAAGGCCATTATAAGGTCTCTCTGGAGCCATCTCATCTCCAGTTTGAACAACCTAACTCTCTCAGCCTGTCTTTGTAGAAAGGGAGAAGACCCTTCTTCCACAGGAGAGCAGTCAGGTTTTCACATTACCTTTCTGTGAGGGTAACAGGCCCTCAGACATCCTCCTTTTCTTCAGCTTGTCCTTGATCCGAATGGTTTCTAGGCTAACACTGCTCACCTCCCTCTCTCGGGGGTCCTGGGTAAAGGCTTGGTGAGAAGGGTGGGAGAGGTCACCTCCATCCCCAGTGCCAAGGCTGTGCACAGCAGCCTGGCTGACCCAGGCATCCGTGGACTGAAGAGAAGCTGTAGATCAAGTAAAAAGGGAGTTAGCTGAACTCACGTCTTTTAAATGAACCCATCTAATGAGTGAGGCGTTCAAGTTGGAGGTTTTTTCATCATTCAGGAGATCAGGTTGTTTTTGTTTTTCACAAAACTATCATCAGTTTAATTCTTCTGAGGAGCGTTCAGTTAGCAAGCCAAGAGAGAGAGGTTGAAGGCTTCATGGGTGAGAGAGGAAAATAGAATCCCATTCCAGGCCTTGGCTTCTGTGAAGACTACCAGTAAAACCCACAAGGTGCTACTGATATTTCTGGAAATAACAACATCTCAGCAAGCAGGCAGACCTTGCCGGTGTTTCTACAGAACCATCCTACCCCCAAGGTCAGATCTGATCAACAAGCAAACGGACAGCCAGATATTTACCAACTGCAAGACCATATGTTGATAACAAGGATAGAAGAAGAACTCACATCTCACTACAACATCTGATTTATGGCCACCTGGGCCACACTCCCTGTCCTGGCTGGCAGCAGTAGTGGTTTGGCTGCTGTTAATAAAGTCAAAAAGCATAATGAACTAACGATAGAGAGATGTGACACCATGGGGACCACTGGAGGATCATCTGCAGCTCTCTGTCAGCCACCTAATCTGGCAGAGCCAGCACGCAAGGACTGACCTCCAAGGACCATTTCTCTCTGAAATAAAGAGTTTTCTTCATTTGGCTGAGGCCACCATTGCGTATTCAGCCCCTTTCTATCCTCACCTTCTTCTTCAGTCATCCAGCTGCTGTCACAAAACCATGTGTTCGAATCCATGCTTCCGCCTCGCAGAGCTGTGTATCTGGCTTTGAATTTAGGAACGCTCCCACAGTAGACAGCAACTGGGGCGTGGTACTTAGCTTTAAAATAAGGACAGTACAAATTACTCAAAAGTGCAGCATTTGATATGGAAAGGAAAACAAGAGACACCCGTTTCTCCACAGAAGACCAAGAAGACCTGGTCTTGGCAACGGGTCTGACTTCACAGTATTCTGCACATTTGCATTTGTTCTGCTAGTTGCCCATCCGTCACCACAGGATTTCTTTCCTCTTCTTTCTAAAGGGTAGACAACCCACAATGGTCTCTAGAGTTTAACAATGTCTAGTAAGTAGATGCTTTCCAAAGTTAGTTCGAAAGTCCTTTCTTTCCATAATTCACACTCAATTTGTGGTTGGGTTTTGCGGATTTCTTTTTTAATTTCTCTTCACAACAAAGAAAGTATGAGGACACAAACAATCACTACGTATTATAAGTAATAGCAGGTTTGTACTCTGCATTAGCTGTCCCAAATATTCAGTGGGCTTGTTTGATTACTGAATCCATAGGATGCAAATTATCCAGCTGAACATTCTCTTTTCTTCTGCTTCACTGGTACAGGGCTATACCCCCTGCTTTCTTTAGTGCAGAGACACCTAAAGCCAACATACACATGTCCTGCCTCAAAAAAATTCTGCTCTTGGCAGAGAGTGTTTCCCTGCCCCTTATCCTGACCAGTATCTTCTCCACTACCCAGCCTCTGGGCCCGGGCTCTCACTTGTACAGCATGAAGAACAGCTGCTGCACTTGCCAGCACCTCCAGGGTCTCACGATCAGCGCTCTGAACGCAGCTTTTGCACAGGCTCTGCCTCCCTGAGCCAAGCAGCATATTCCTGGGCACTGGCGCTGCTGCCGCAGGCGAACATCCTCCGGCCAAAGGCTGCAGGAACAGGATTGCAACAAAGCCCTGGCTGAAGAAGTCTCCAGTCTGCTGCAGCCCTTTACCTGCTGCGAAATCATCTTGCGTTGCCATGGCAGGGGTGGGAGCAATGGGCTCTTTGCAGCTGAAAGTCTGCTCCATGTGCTGCTGGTCGCTGGGCCTGATTCAGCTGCCGGTGGGTTCCCCTGCAGCATCAGGAGCCTACATGGAAAAACAGCACTGCTAGTGCAAGTGACGGCCGCCGATCCCTGGCACTGCCCTGCCTACCGCGGTTCCTGCGTACGGCACCGCTCAAGTCAGGCGGTGTGAAAACAACACAAAAATATATGCAAGCTGTGCGTTTCCCACGTTTCGTCAAAATCCTGGTCACAAAGCCCAAACACTGGAGGAAGACTGCTGTCAGCGTAATGGGGACACATAACTCCACCCCAGCAGCTTCTCTGCCCAGGGCTGTATGGGCACGGCACCAGAGGCAAGTCTCTTACTGCACCCACTGCTGTTGGACCCGGTGCAGCACATGGGAGTTGTTCCCACCGAACCCAGCGCTGCAGCAGAAGCATTGTTTCCCCCATTTGATACCAAAGAGCTGTAATGTCCCACTGGACTTACCCCAAGAACAACCAAAAAACGGGGAGTACAACAGTTTGCTTCTTTTTAATACAAACATACCTGGATTTAAGGGGGGACACCAGGCTAACGGTACTGGAAACTGGTTTGTAACCCCTATCTCTAGCACTTTCTACCAGCCTGCAAGATTTTTTTTCCGGCAGAAAGAAGTAGGTAAGTTTTTATGGCACATGCACAAGTAATTCTGAGCCATAACTCAGACCAGAAGCCAAATACTTTCAAATCTGCCACCCGCTGGGACAGGAAGGAGAAAAGCAGATGAAACAACTGCTGCTGTACCTAAATTGCCTACGTTTATAGAATTGCTGAGGTACCTATAGCACTTGTAGCACCTCAGAAAGCCTGAGGCTACAGCATAACCTAGGGGTGCCATCTATCCAGAAACTCCCAGCCATGGTCATATCCCAGGGGACAAGTCGAGTTGTAAACTCCAGAGTTATAGAGCACAAGGTATTTGAGGGTAAAGGAAGTTTATGCTTAGCTCTTCAGGTTAGTGTTATTACAAAAGAGGACACTTCTCAGCTTCAGTCCGTGCAGTCCGTTTCCTTACTGGTTTGCTTGCTTTCGCTTTGAAACTCCCTAGAGATTTCTTTTCACATTCTGACAGAGACTTCAGTCACTGTACAGGGCTTGAGCTTCCTTAAACACATCAGCCTATTTCTTATGGCCTAACTGAGAGGTGAGAGGGGATTTTGCAGAGCTTACCTCAGGGTAAGAGGTCAGGATGGTAAGCCAACAGTAAAATTCCTACAAATGTTAGAGAGTACAGAAGGATGCCAATGTGCACTGCTTTAGGAGAATCCGGTCATAGGTGCCTCTAAAGCTCTGCAAACAGAAGGACAATCGCATGGTAACTAAGTGCAGCCAGAAGGATCAATCACAGCCAGAGTTCAGAATTATCACAGAAGGAATAATGCCTCTGCACTTGAAGGAAGAAGCACAGGCAGGTGCCTACATTAATGTGTTCTGTAAGCGTGAAACAAATAACAAAGAATGCCTGTACAAGGACTTTAGGTGCCCTCGCATCAAGCAAACTTAGAGTCAGGTAAGATGGTATCCTCAAGCACATTTCAATAGAAATTCCAGCAAGGCCCTGTACTGCTCCACTCCCTGCCCAAGAAATTTAACTCTGCTCAAAAGCCCTCAAAGCATTCATCTGGAGCAAGTCATTGCAGAAAGGCTGGAGTTAGCCAAAACAGTTAACGCACTTTGGCTTTCACCCTTTTTGCAAATCTCGGTAAACTCACAATGGCAACTTACAGTCAAGAAATTAAGTTGCTTAGAGGGTTTTTAGTTGCCTAATTGCTATTACTTTCAATGAGAGGCAGACAGTAAATACCCTTGAAAATACAAATGGAAGTCTATTTGGACTATGTACTTTGAAACAAGGAACAGACCTATCATTGCAAGTGGGACTTGGGCATAAAGCAGGGATTAAGGTATATTTTCTTTGGTCTCATTGAACATCTAAGAAATACACCAGTGGAAATTTTGGCTGGTTAAGATCACCTCTGAAATGAAGCCCCATTGCTTGGAGTGTCAGAAGGATGCTGCCAGGCTCTTTTCAGCGACATCCCATGGCAGGACAAGGGGCAATGGGTTCAAGCTGGAATATAGGAAGTTCCACAAAAATATTAGAAAGTTCCACAAAAATATTAGAAAAAACTTTTGCACTGTGAGGGTGACAGAGCACTGGAACAGGCTGCCCAGGGAGGTTGTGGAGTCTCCTTTGGAGATACTCAAAACTTGCCTGGACATGTTCCTGTGCGATCTACTGTAGGTGATCCTGCTCTGGCAGGGGGGCTGGACTAGATGATCTTCTGAGGTCCCTTCCAGCCCCTGATGTTCTGTGATTCTCTGATTAAAAATGCCCGAGAGGAAGCAGTAACTGTGAGAAATGAGTGTATCCTGTAGCTAGGACAGAAGGCTGCCCCTGCCTCTGCCACCTTGTGACACAAAGCCAGTCTCTCCATGCCTCAGTTTTGTTCCTCCTCAGGCTGTCCTACCTAAATGCTAACTACCAATCAAGTGTAATTAGGAAGGACATTACTTGTGGCACCTCCATGGTCCCCACAGGCTTAACTGCTGAAATTCAGGGCACAGCTCCTAATTCAGGCCAGCTACATGACATGGAACCCCCAAATGGAGAGCTACGTAGAGCCACCTGTCTGTCCCATTGCACCAAAACCACTGTAACTGGGGCAATAATGGCAGAGCAAATTGACTGCAGCCTGGAGGAAGCCCTGAGTGTGCAGAGTTCATCTTTTGCCACTGCTGATAGGAGCACGGAAAACACACTGGTGAAGACAGAGAATAGTGGCAGCAGTTCAATGCTGAGTGAAAAAAAAAGGGTTTGGAAATGGCTTTCTGAAAAGGAAAAGATGGAACACAGCGGCATATGAACAGCTCCAGGCCCTGGTGACATTTGAGCAGACCAGTCACTGTACTCTTTGTCGTCCTTCTGCGGGGTTAAGCAAAAGGAAATGCATCCTTTGGGATTTTCAGCGTCTTCAGATCACCAGCACACAGTAAATGAAAACCGAGATTATTCAATGCTGTCATTACTTTCTTAACCAACTAACATGCTATTTCTCTGGCGGTGTCCCAGCACAGCAAACATACCGTATCGTTATGTGAAACATGCCGGTTCTAACAACCCTGCAGAGCCCGCCAGGACTGGGCCCGCCATGGAGGCCGATCCCCATATCTCACTAGCTTCTTGTGAGGATAAAATGAAATTAGAGTGATGACAGTTGTTCGGCATTTTTTTGGCCAGTGGACTTCATTGTGCAGGGCCATAATGCAGCTGTACAATGAAGTTTTTATGCAGAGAAAAAAAGCCATCACCCAGTGAAGTGGGCAGTTTCCCCAGGCCTGTGGGAGAATCACAAGGCTACCGATTGCATCTCTCCCCATTTTTCCAAGTTTTGGTGTCAAAGCTGCTTAGGTTAGACACACAGCTCACAAGAAGCGCTCCTGTGAACTTCATGTTTTGATGAATTTCTGAAGCAGCAAACTTGCTTTCACAAATATTTGCAGTGCACGGCAAGGAACACAGACAAAAGACATAAAGTGAAAAGCATCACCCACGTGATGCTCTTTTCACAAGTTCTGCCCTCAGCTTTCATTTCCAAGATCTTCTAAGTTCAATGTCTGTGTCAAAAGCTCCTGCAGTGGCTGCTTCTCAGCAGAGCAGGGCTCTGAACCATGAAACAAGAGTTACCACAAGCAGCAGCTTAGCCAGGGCAGAAAAACAAGAGTTAGGAATAAGCTGATCTGAATGCCAAACCTCATTAGCTCCTTTAAAAAGCGCTTGAACAATCCCTCACTCCAGCTCTAATGAGGTGTTGTGCTGGACGCCACGGTTATTTGAGTACTGTACACAAGTTTGCTCCCCCTGAGCGCTGCGAAGGTCTCTGCTGGAGCTGCGGCCAAGGGCAGTTGCTCCCCAAAGGTGGGTGACTGATCGCTCTGTGGGCTCCTGTGACTGCCGGACGCAATGAGAAGGAGCCAAGTACACTGACACACCTTTGCCTGGAGCATAACTCAGCCTCAGCCAAAAGCGTTGAAAGGTTTCCTCTCCTTATTGAGGCACTTTTGAACATGATTCTGAGCCCACGCAGGGGTTCGCAGAGCACCTCATGCAGAGACGACCTCACCCTGAGGGCCCTCTGGGTGCTAATGCTGTAGGAACATAAATTAGCTGACAACAGTAAAGCTGCAGGGGCTGAAACTAGAAAAAGTGTGCAACAGTCAGCTGCTGCTTCTCTTCTGAAAGCGGGTCTTCATGGCACATAGGGTTTCTGCCATGAAGGACTCTACAAAAGGCTCTAGATGCCCAGCACTCAAGGCTTGGGAACAGAAACGGTCACAATCAGCACCTTCACAGTCAGTCCAACCAGTGGCCCACGTCTTGAAATGTTAGGCCAGCTGTTTGTTGGCTCACGCCAGTTTCCTTTAAAAGCATTTCCTTAGAAATATTGAGCTTGTCTCCCTTGGTGCCTTCCTCTCACTTGCCTCAGAATCTTCCACAGCATACTCCGGGGTGAAGCCATCCCAGAGAGCTACTGAAGTAACGCTCCCTGGCCAGTAGTTTTCTCCTGGCAGGGCTCTGCATACGGATCCACACATCTTTCATAAAGGCACAAACCACCTCCAAGCACTCTGACTACAAGCAGGTTTCCACAAACAACTGCGTAAATCCAAGATAACTCCAAGTGAGCATCCTAAGGGCTCTGTCCTATTCCTGTGTAATCATCAGGCAGGGAAATCTCAATAATCTGAATCAATTTCATTCAGCTGCAACAGGGAATCCAAGTTTTGTATTGAAATCTTTCATTATGAGTAACAAGCACTGGGAGCATGAGGGGCAGGGCTGACTTGCAAAAGCACAAGCACATCCCTCTAACGAGACCAGTTTAATTGTCCATTTTATCACTCTCGTATATATCCCACTAAAGTCCCAGTACTGTTCTTAGTGCTGGACAAACATTGAACCACAACATCTCCCACTACTCACAAGTTATTCCTTGGTCTTTACAGTATTTAAGCACCTCTGTCTTACTCAGGGCCTAAGGCCACTATTCAAGCATCACTGAAAATCTTAAAGCCTCCATTCACTCAACCTGCAAGGTATCACTCCACAGGAACTTCAATCCCCAGGTACCCAAGTGTCCACAGGCTGAAGCTGGCTAAATACAGGGTCTGTTCTCATCTGACTCCCTGCTCAGAGCTCCACCCTGTGGTGCTCAGAGGGCCGAAGGCAGGATCTTCAGTTAAGGTGGACATCACTTATTTTCCAACACCTACCAGCTGGCAGCATCTACCTTGGGTGAGCTGGAGGCTATTAAGAGGTAAAGGAGTAATAGGCTGCCTCTGCAACAAACTGCAGGGCTTACAGGGAGGGGGACAAAAAAGACCTGCCAGATAGGAACATGCAGCACAGTAGAGCTGGCTGATGAAACCCTCCAGTGATTTGGCTCACTGACCTGACAGAAAACACTGTGTTTCCTAACTGCCATAACTTCCAGCATCTGAAAGGGAACAAAGCTGAAGAACACCATGAAGAGTGGAAGACTGCAGAAGCAGGGCTAACTCAGCTGCTGATTCATTGCCTGGCCTGTAGAGAAATAGGAATAGAAATTTTAACATTCTGTGATTCTGTGAAATCTTAAGGCCAGGAAGAAGTTAGGAACCTATAAACGTGACCGCTGTAGGCCACAGATCTTGAATAAGTCAATTTTAGTTTCTTACAGGTCAATTTCTCCAACTGAAAACTGCAAATGGTGCGTGGAAGCTTTGCAAAGCTCTCAGATGCCTTGGGGTGACAGAGGAATATTACATAAATACAGGGGGTTACCAGTGTAGTTCCAGCAGCAGTCTCTGCAGCAGAGCCCCAACGTGCTAAATTGTTAGGGGTGAGGGTGCGAGCATATCACCGGGAAGGAAGAGAATGGGGGAAAAGTAAAGCCAAAGCATTCTCTCCAGAGAGAGAGAAACACAAGGAGAAAGTAACTGGCAAACACCCCTGGTAATGAGCAGGGTCTCTGTATCTCAGTCATTCAGAGTTCGACTTGTCCTCCCTCTGTTGCTGTGCCAGGCTGGTACCTCTGCATCCCAAAAGAAATTCTAGATGTATCAGACTGTGGATATTCCCTCTTCACCCTCCTATATCTTTTCCAGATCCAGTTTTCTGAGATTCATACTTAAAGTAACAAACTCCTTTGAAGACAGAGGCTAACCTGGAGGCAAATTTGATCCTAAGAGTGATATTGCTTTGGGACTAAGCATTTAAGTACCTGAGAGCCTGTGAGCTCCCTAAAGTTTGTTTCTCCTCTCTTTGAATGAGTTAAATGATTCTACTTGTCCCCAGAATCACACAGAATTGTCCAGAATGGAAAAGACCTTTAGGATTATGGAGTCCAACCATTAACCTAACACAGATAAATCCTCGACAAAATGTATCCCTTATTACTATGTCTACAGACTCTGAAATACCTCCGGGGAAGGGAACTCCACCACTGCCCTGGGCAACCTGTTGCAATGCCTGATAATCCTTTCAGTAAAGAAATTCTTCCTAATATCCAATCTAAACTTCACTTGGCACAAACTGACACCTTTTACTCTTGTTCTATTACTTGTTACTTGGTTGAACATTCTTTGGAGTGCAGTGCCAAGGTTAAACTTTGTGAAATGCAGCAATTTAGACCCTTGGCAAGAGCACAGTTGATTACCATCCTGCAGGGGTGAACCGTCACCCCCAGGGACCATATAACACTGACCTAAACCTCAGCAGGGGCCCATTCAGAAAGTTGTTTTGAGTTCCGCCGGCCTTGATTCTACCTGGAAGATAACAGTGTGAGCCCAGGAAGAACCAAAGGTGCAGTTTTTGCTTTTTGGCCTCAGTCAGATTAAGGGGAATTTGAGCAGGAGCTGAGCAGGGACTTGCCCATTTGCCCAGCAAAAGGAGCCTTGGGTATCCAAGGGAAGCACCTGAGCCAGGGTGGGAGCTCTCGCTCTGCCTGTGGTGTGGCAGAGGCCAGGCTGTTGCTTTTCTTACTAAAAGGAGCTTCTCTGCCAACAAACCACCATGTCTGCTCTCCAGCTCCTGCCTACCCCCCTCCCTCCTCCCTCCATCCACCATCCCAAGCATTGTTCTTCTTCCACACCTCCCAGGACCATCTCATGTTTTAATTGACACCCAAACTCTATGGCACACAGTTGGAGCCACCCAGCAGAAGCTTTATTCATGTGCCTTTTAAGACTTTTCAAAACAGCTCTTGGAAAAGAGAAAAATAAAAGGAAAAATCATCAAATTTTTCTCCCAGATTTTATTGCGTTCTGGGAGAGACACCTGCACCAAGCAACCTCCACCACAGCATAGTGAAAGCAACCCCTCTGCCTGGCTCCTGCCAGCCCCCCCCGGAGCACCACCTTGCTGAGAAAACAACACCACAGGAGACAGGGCTCTCCACCAACCTCTTTCACAAGCACGCGTGTCCTTCACTTTGAAAATTTAGCTCCACATCGTTAAGATTGTAATCCCCCCAGGAACTGTATAACCCTGCTGCAGGTTGCCTCCCACAGCGAACAAGGATTTCTTCTGCTCCAGACCCTGTGTTTCCAAAACTGCAAGCAGGGATGGCCATTTGTCAAGCTGGACCCCTTCTCCCAGAGGACAGCAGGCTCCCCCGTCCAGGCATACAAGCTCAGTGAGCAAACAGTGTCCCATACCAGGAATAAACAAGGCTGCATAGCAACCACTTCTCTGAAGAAATCTTGAGCATGAGATGCAAGGAATATCTTTTGCCTGCAGGGCTGGCAGGCAGCTCCCTGGGTGCTGCAGCCACAAGCACCTGAGAGACCTTAGCAGCACCCAGATCTTCAGGCAGCGACACACTCCGACCTGCAATGTGCTCCCGGTCCCTCCCTGCCTGCTCACGACCGCTGTGTGATAAAGGGGAAAAGAGCCATAGAAAACCATCTGCAGGAGTTAGCAATCCTCCTCCAACACGCAAAGGTAGCATACGCACCTTGTTGTCATTTGGGGAGGTGACTGTCACCTCACTAGGTAAAAGCAGCAGCAAAGCCAAAGGGAAGCATCCTCCTGTCACTGTCCCCCACCCATCGGTACTGGTGGTGTAGGAGTGAAGGGATACGGCCTCACAGTGAGTCACCTTAAACCACGCAGTTCTCTCAGCTTCTCCAAAGCTGAGTAATCAGATGTCTGAGAAAATAACAACCCTGTATACTGCAGGATGGCAGAAAATAGCTGACTGCAGCAAATATGTCTCCAAAATGTGACACCTTCTGCATGAAACTGGAGAATTCTCCCAAAAAGCTTCTCCCTTTGGCTACAAACAAGAGGCAGAGGACTGCGCTCAGCCTCCAGCACTGCTTTAGACCTTAGGAGGCACGAGGAAAATTCTACCTCTGCCATGTTGCAGACTTCAGGCATGACTTAATCAAAGCAAGCATTACAGAAATGCTGCTTGTTCTCTGTTCTCCATGTTTTCCTTTAAGGCAATTAACACTTTAAGGCAGGGAATTGTCTCTTCCTACGTGTGTGTGCAGCTTCTAACAGAGCTGGCACGGCTGTCAGCTAGGGATGTTACCGTAAAATAGTGGTGGCAGTAGCTCTTCAGAGCTTTCTCTGATACAGTGTTTGGTTGTTCCCTTTAATTAAGGGGCCAGCAATAAGCTGCCAGCTCAGCTCACATGAAAAAGTTAAGCTCCTGGGTGTCTCAGAATGAGCACTTCTACAAGGGAAACAGCATCAGCAGCACTGAAAAGTGTGACTCTCGTTAAATCACCAAAAGTGACAGAAGTAGAGCAGAGATGGTCAGCTGCTCGGACTAAGACCACCCAGGAGCATCTAATGTCGTCTCCCTCCTTGAGCTCTTACTTAGACACTCTTTTCTTTTGACTCAGTAATACTGAAGCCGCTGGGACAGATTCAGCTGAAGAGAAATCGGAAAACCTATGTGCTTGAAAACACTAAGCCAAACTTTTATTTTGTACTTTCTAAAAGGAAAAAGAAAATTACAGCCATAGTTGGGCAAGAGAGTACTCTCCCTCCTGAGCATAACTTGGGTCACACCCACTTCACCTCCTGCAAGCATCGCTCCTGTCACCGTGCTCTTCTGTCACCTGCACGCCCTGCAATGGCACATTACGTGACACAGGGAAGCAGCAGTGACCATGTGTTCACATGCATTCTGGAAATGAACCTGGCGATGGTTATCATGCTGTTCCTTGAGGCAGCCACGGCACACACCTTGCTATGAGGTTGTTATCCGTAACACTCAATTATCTCTCTCATTTAAGCGTAGCAACCCAAGCACCTCCACCAGTCCCCTGCTGTGACAAAGAACAGTCCAATCATTCCTCATAAGTTAACAAAACAAATGGCCTTGAAATCTCCTTTCTGAGACATGAAGCGTGGCCTCTCTATTTCAACAGGCACACCTTACTTGGCCACACCTCCACACTCTGCTTTGAACCCTTGGGGCTCCACAGGCAGGCAGGAGCACAGGGCTGAGCAGGACTTTTTCATCTTCTGTGCAGCAGGGATGGAAATCATGTCACCTTACATGCTTGTATCCAGAAACCAGCTCAGCTGTTCCTCTCAGCGTATTTTTCTTCATGTGGCAAGCTCGCTGAGCAGCACAGCCTCCTGGCATGCCAGCAGCTTCTTTTTTGGTCACAGGAACCTCTGCTGGTTTGTAAGCCCTTGGGCTTTCCCCATGGCAACCTCGTTTGTGCACTGGGCAAGGGCGACTGATGCTGCATGGCATCTGAGCCCGTGAGGGAAATGGCCCAAGTGCACAGAGTGAATGTTCATTAGAGCCCAGCAGACAGGTCTGGAGTCACTGAGCTTATACGAACCTTTTTAAAACGCTCATTTTTATCAATCCTGAATTCACAGTGATAGAAAAAGAGAAAAGCTGGAGAGACATCATGAAAAGTATATACTGCTGTATCTACCTCTCTCCATCTGTCTCTGTTTTGCCTAGCACTTGGTAGCATCAAGCCCTTCCTGGATTTTCCTTATTCATTAGACACTGTCCCTTGCTCAACAGGAGCCTGAGGGTTTTGAGAGGGACACCACCTTCTATAACCCTTCCTTCACCACGTGCTGTTACGAAGAATAAATCAAATTATCCAAAGAGTGACAAGTGTGCAAGGCATGCACCTCAGTGCCATGGAAGGCAAAGAGGAGCTGTTAACATGCAAAGACATGTAAGGCAGAAAACCTGCAGCTTCAGCTTCTCCATCTTCAGAAATCTCTATTCAGTGAAAGACTTCCATGCTGCTGTGTACTGAAGCCAATGCCTGAATTAAAAATCTCAGAAAAAAATATGCTTCAATTTCCTTAAAGGAGATGTGTTTTCTGAACAAAACTCATGAAAGATAAAGGGACAGGAAATTATAACTCGACAATTTAAAGCATAAGCACACAAGACTCGGAAAAACTAAGGTCAGGGAAAATTTAAACAGTAATACTTTGGACTCACAATCATATTACAGCTTCCCTGTGATGAGCCCAGAGCAGTCTGCATTGCCACAAGTGTCACTGAACACCTCTTCCTGAGGCGACTCAAGCAGTGTCAAAATACACTGGGAAACCAAGGTAGGCAAAAGCACTCCAAACCTCGCTTGGGACCTCAAGAGTAAATAAACTGCAGTGAGACCAGCAAAACACAGCTTCTCTTGATCTGGTGACAACTGTCTGTGGCAGGATAACAGCTGAGATTGGGTCAGCTGGAGGAGAAAATGCTGAGGTGTTTTGAAAAGAAGTGTAAAACAAGAGCACTATTCTCATTTACAGATGTACTACATTAAGAGCTGCCAGCTAAGCATTATCGGAGTTCTACATGTGTGGATCAGGGACTTTCAGTCTGATGAATAGAGTATCTTGACTATAGCTTGCCAAATTTTTTTTGATGGAGAACGCGGGGACTCCACAATATTGATGCGATCTGTGAAAATGTGCTTGTTTCAAATATTTCTGTGAAAAAATAAGTTTTAGACCTGAACATCTCATACTTTATCTTCCATAAAGTTATAAAATTATCTCCTTTCTGAGTAATACTCGTTCTACGCAGTTAAAATCTTCCTACCGCCTACATCAGACATATTTCCAGATCAGACCTTGATGAGAAAAAAAGCCTACTTCCAGTGCTTCCTCAATATAGCAGGGGAGTAGAGATTGCTGTATGCCTGGGAAGTCATAGAGAATATTTTAACTTCTGTAAGGTTTGGAAAAATGACTTCAGCATGCTTCTTGGACATTCGCAGTACAAAGGGATGCAGGCAAATAAGCTCTGAGCTTCAAGTGTATCCTAGAGAACAAGGTGTCCCAGGTACTCCAGCACACCTCAGTGGCCCTCCCCAAAGAGGCCTCACAGACTGGAACAGAGACCTCCATGAGACAGCCGAAAACCAGCCCAGTTTAGGAATGCCCAGAGCCCCTCTAACCACCTCTGGGGACCCAGGGCACAGTACAAGCACTGTGCTTTGCAGCCTAATTCATTCAGGATCATACAGTCCTAAAATTAAGCCTTCTTGGTTCCCATGTTGCTGATCTAGTTAACTGCATATTGGCTAATTGCAGGCTTTTAACTCTCTGCCAAGTGCGGCACCTCGCCATCTGTTTGCCCTGGCTACCTGAAGAGTCAGCAGGCACGTGAAGCTGCACCTCAGCTGGGGACACAGAGAAACCAGCTGCTAGCACCTGCTGTCTAGTCCAAGTCTGCGTTTAATTTGCTTTGCCATAATAAAATGTTTATTATATAACAAGGGAAAAAACATGAAATCCAATACCAAAACAAAAAAGAAGAAAGACTCTAGTTCTTACACAGGCATGTCACAAGCAGGGCCAGCGACCCAGTTTGCTAACCCAGTGTATGCAGATACACTTCCCATTTTCCTGATAGCTGGATAGAGATTCATAGAATTGTTTCAGTTGGAAAAGACCTTTAAGATCATTGAGTCCAACTATTAATCTAACACTGCCAAGCCCACCACTAAATCACATTCCTAAGCACCACATCTACACATCTTTGGAACACCTCCAGGGATGGTGACACCACCACTTCCCTGGGCAGCCTGTTCCAGTGCTTAACAACCCCTTCTGTGAAGAAGTTTTTCCTAATATCCAGTCTAAACCTTCCCCGGCATAACTTGAGGCCATTCCATGATTCAAAAGACCAAAGCCTTTCCCCTCAAATTTACCGGAATTTAGACCAAACAATTTTGAAACATCAACCCAGCTGCTACGGTTTTTACTAATGCTCGGTCCCCTGAACTCGCCTGCTGGAGACAGACCTGGGCTGGGGCACCTCTAAGGGGGAGGGCAAAGTCCATCAGGTTGACCCACGCTGCACCAGGGATCGCTATCACAGCGCAAGGCGCAGTGCTAACTGCAGCCCGGCTGTACCTGCTCTGCTGTCTTGGAAGTGCAGCTGCAGGGGCTGCAGGCCCTTGATGAGTTGGTTTTCAGTGCTTCAGTGAGCTACTGTGCACAGTGAAGCAGCTGTGTAACATCAAAGCTGCATGGAAAATAAAATACTTTCCCACACCACCACATGAAAGGCAAGGCAAGAGCCAGGAACTGAGCCTCAGTAATGTGTAGTTCAGTCCTCAGACTTTAAAATCTGTCTGCTCCTACAGAAAGATTAGTTGCACTTGTCCCAAGAGCCCAATTTTCCCCTCAACAGCACTGACTTGCCAAGCAGAAAATCTGTCAGAACAGTTTGGGTGCAGGGCTGAGGCTTCAGGACTGCATTTCTTTGACTGCTCTTGGTTTGGATGGGCATACGCTTTGCCGGGTGAAAAAATGGTCAGATGGCCGAGTCCAAAGAGTTGTGGTCAACAGAGTTAAATCCAATTGGTGGCCAGTCACGAGTGGTGTCCCCCAGGGCTCAGTACTGGGGCTGCTCCTGTTTAACACTTTTATCAATGATCTGGAGAGGGGGATAGAGTGCACCTGTAGTAAATTTGCAGACAACACCAAGCTGGGTGGAAGTGTTGATCTGCTTGAGGGTGGGGAGGTTCTGCAGAGGGATCTAGATGGGCTGGATCACTGGGCCAAGGCCAATCACATGGGTTTCAATAAGGCCAAATGCCAGGTCCTGCACTTCGGCCACAACAACCCCCAGCAGCACTACAGGCTTGGGCAGGAGTGGCTGGAGAGCTGCCAGGCAGAGAGGGACCTGAGGGTGTTAATAGATGGCCGGCTGAACGTGAGCCAGCAGAGTGCCCAGGGGGACAAGAAGGCCAATGGCATCGTGGCCTGTATCGGAAAAAGTGTAGTGAGCAGGAGCAGGGAGGTGATCATGCCCCTCTATTCAGCTTTGGTGAGGCCTCACCACGAGTACTGTGTCCAGTTTTGGGTCCCTCACTACAAGAAGGGCACTGAAGTGCTGGAGCGCGTCCAAAGAAGGGCAACAAAGCTGGTGAAGGATCTTGAGTACAAATCTTACGAGAAGTGGCTGAGAGAACTGAGGTTGTTTAGCCTGGAGGAAAGGAGGCTGAGGGGAGACCTTATTGCTCTCTACAACTACCTGAAGGGGGTTGCAGAGAGGCGAGGGTTGGTCTGTTCTCCCTAATGGTGAGTGATAGGATGAGGAGAAATGGCCTTAAATTGTGCCAGGGGAGGTTCAGGTTGGATATTAGGAAAAAATTCTTTACTGAGAGGGTTGTCAGGCATTGGAACAGCTGCCTGCCCAGGGAGGTAGTTGAGTCACCATTGCTTGAGGTGTTTAAGAGACAGGTAGGTGTTGTATTGAGGGTCATGGCTTAGTGGTGTTCATAGGGCTAGGACAAAGGTTAGACTCCATGATCTTGAACATCTCTTCCAGCCAAAAATTTTCTGATTCTACGATTCTGAGTTGAAGGGCTCACAAAGACTACAAGCAGAGAACACACAACCTTGGAAACCTGTTAAAACAAGTATGTTCATGTTAACAGAGATCACCATGGAGATGAAGGATGAAGGTTCAGGGTAGGCGTGTTTAGAAGCCCACGTTCTCCCACATGTTTTACCAGGTGGCAGCCACCAAACTATGTTTGGGGTGCTGGACCTGCTAAGCTCTCTCAGTAGCCCTCGTCACACAGCATGGGTCAGACAGCGGCTGGCCCTGAATGCACTAGGGGAGAAGCGACACAGAGCAGCAGAGCTTTTTCTTTAAGTCTTACAAACAGCTGGAAAAGATCTTGTTTCATTCATTTCTGAAAGAGAAAAAAAGGTGTGATCATTTGGATGGAAAAATAAAAGTGCCAGCAGATGAAAAGATTTGTTCGGGCTATTGAATATCCATGGAATGAAGGGCTTGGAGACTTGGATTGGAGATAAAGACAAGAGAAATTAGGCCTGCAACTCATTTTACCTGCCACCAACTTCGAAGAGGTCCTGAAATACACTTTCAGCTTCCATGCATCGCTGATAAGAGCCTGGCAAAGGGCATACCATGAGCTGGAGGATACCCAGCCTCACAGGCAGGTGACAGCCTGTCTCAAACAGATGGCAATATAACAGCTTCTTCCTCACTCTCCCGTACCGGAGGACTTCATGACAAAGTAAACATGGAGATGAGACACAATGAGGAAGGACACCATTTCCTTGTTAATGATTTTCCATTCAAATCCTCTGCGGCTGCAGAAATTAGCTGCCTGAGCACTATGGAAAGGAAAAATAAGCACAGGCAGGTGGATTTTTCTTTTAAAACCCCCACCAAATCCAAATATTTACAGACCACAATGAATTCACTAAGAAGTCTCCAGTGGTAGATGGATATATCCCCGTTTTCACCTTCACCATTTTAAACAAAACTCTGTGCCTACAGTGCAGAAAAAGTTTTTTATGGCTACCTTGAATTTGTGTGAAAGGGGCAGCGGGTTTGGGGTTTTTTGTTTCATTTATATAGCTGCTCTTAAAATAAAATGTTATAGGATGCAATGCTGCCACCTTTTCCCTTCACTGAACCTGCAGGGGCAGGGGCACACCAGAGAGGAAATTGTAGGCATTAGAAGACTGAGTCTGACCCTGCTGAAATCAAACCACTGCCATGCCCATACTGTGGACGTCTTGAGAAATGCCTCCTCTTCTGAATCGCATTATCCTTGTCAGTCTTGGGTAGAAAATGACTTCCAGTCACTGGCTCACAGCAGATGATAATAACAAATGAGAAACGGCCAAGTTGTCATTTACACCAGGTGCTGAAAATGAAGTCTGGGGGAATTCTGCGGGCACAGCGCATCGGTGGGAGAAACGAGGAGGAACTGCATCGTCCCTGCCCGCTCCAAGGAGGTGGCAGCACGGTGGAAGCAGCTCATTTAGCAGACAGCTCTTTTTCATCAAGCTGGCAGCTCTGTGCCCAGCCTTTTGTATGAAGCGGAGTTTGCTCACAAAAACAAGCAAACAATGAGTGCATTGAAATGCCATAAATCCCGTGTTGGCAGAGCTCGAAGCAATTCAAGCCTCTGTGCAAAATTAGGCCTCGTGACTGCATCTGTAGGCAAGGCAGGCAGGTAATTGACACATCAGTACATCTAAAAGAGGCTGTGGGTGCCAAAAAAACACCAAAAAAAAGAAGGAGAATTTGGTGGCAGGGAGATGAATGTCACGTGGAACTAGTGCCTGGGTAGAGGGAACTGCTGACCAGTCTGTGGATCTCAAGACAGCCACTCCTTAAGGGCCTGCAAAGTAGGTCCCACACAGCCTTACCAAGAGCAAGGGTCAGCAGCTCGCTGGGGTGCTGCCTTTTGCAGATATGCTCCCTGCACTCCGGCTGCAACAGTGTGTTCTTCCCCACATCTTGTTGACAGTCTTGCCCAGCTACATCACAAGCTTGCTCAGGCTGGAGATCCGTTCTGTGGTGTTTTCCTCAGGAACAAGGGAGGTTCAGCAGCATGTGCTTTGCCTCCACCACACGTTTGTCCTGCAAGAAACTCTAGGCATTCAGCCACAGATAAGGAAGCATTTTAGCACACTAGCTAAGTAGGGTTATCCCTTCTTTGCGGATGGGGAAACTGAGGCACGGAACTTGGAAACACGAGTTTTCAGCCTTGACGGTCACTGGTTTCACATCCCTAAGTCCAGAGATATCTTGGGTACCACTGTGATAGCTTTATCTGCTAAGGCAACAAATTTCTTTTCATAAACCTTGCGCTATGTCATTCAATTCCTCATCAGACTTTGTCAGCTCTTTCACCATTACCTTAAAGCAAAGCCAGGACTTGGACATCTTTCTTGAACATAAAACTCCATCATCTAGCTAGTAACATTTTCTGAGACCTTAGTGAGGCTTTTTACAAGACATGATGCCTCTCAAGAAATGAGAGGACTAAAAAGATGAGCTTCCTGCAGGGAATAGCTTTGTGTTCTGCTGTGGAGCATGAATCAATGTGGACGTTTCTTAATGCCAAATCTGATGGGGTTTGAGTAGTTACTGAGAGACAGTGGAGGTTTGCAATGTCTGTAACTAGGAGTAGTAAGATAAGCACCCAAACAAAGAAGTGTCCTTGAAATCTGGGTCTAATGGCCAGCTTAATGCTGTGACAGGCTCTGCCGGAGGCTCCGGCAGAGTTGTCTTTCTACAGCTGCCAAAGATCTCTGGGTCTGTGGGACAAATGCTGCCCATGAAATTATAATAAACCCTAGGACAGACAGACTCTGGCTGCTCAAGTTTTTTGGTTTTATGTTTCTATTGGTTTCCTTTTAACCATAGGAGCCACAGGAAACCATAAGAAGAGATGACAGTTTAGGCCTTATTTCCATCAGTGCTAATAGGAAGCCTGTAACTGATTTTAAATGTCATGGAAATCCCTTCAGAACACAGACTAAAAGACGGAATAAAGCTTCTTTATGTGGCCTGTTGTCTGTGCAATTTTAAAAGGTGCAGTAAAAGCCTTCACTGGAGATATATTCTGCAGTAAAAATACAGATTTTCTCCAAACACATAGTTTGGTTGTGATCTGTTATGTTCCACAGAACAGGACAAAAATATCAAAACAATTTTCAGCTAAACAGTAGTTGAGATGTTCAGAAACATTTGACAAAGCTGTGCAAATACCCAAAACAAAAAAAGGTCTCATTTTTATGTCAGATGCTGGCCTGTTTAAGTCTCCACTAAAAAAATATTATATTTTGGCTAATATGCCTAATGCTTTTCTAGGAAGTTTTAGAAACGTCCCAGAGAAGCTACAGCTTCTGAGAGGAAGTTCTTGGCCATTTTTTTTTCGCAAAGCAAAGGAAAAATGGTCCACTTGGATCTCACTGTCCCCAGTGGTCCCCAAAGAAGCCATAAGTTGAGCCTTGGAGAAGCTGTGGAAGGGACGCGTTGCTCGCAAGAATTGCACACGCTCGAGCAATCCAGATGGGTACAGCATTGAGCCACGGAGCCTTGCCTGGGGCGGACCGAAGTGTGCCACTGGTTCAGCAGCGAAGAGGTTGGTTGCCGAAACCTGAAGGCTGTTACACAGGGCATGGAAAGCAAACCTGGCTGTGTGGGGTGAAAGAAAACCACAGAACTGTTCTTCTGAGCTCTAACAGTCTCTTTGGATGGAACATCTGCTAAGGCTCACCGCAGAAGCACTGGTGGACCCTTGTAGGAAGGGATCCAGGCACGCTGCTCCTGCTGGCCAAAAGGCCGACTGCTGTCATTTTAGCATCCGAGTGGCCTTCCCGGTGTGGAAAGACTTGCAGCACGCTGCTGCTGGGAGGGTCAGTGCCACTGGCTCCAGGCTCCTTCTTCAGCGGGGTTACGATGTTGTGTACCAGCCCTTACACATACCACACATCGGCTGTAAGAGCCCTCGGTGCATCCCCGCAGGAGACGGGAAGGAGCTAGTATGCATTGAATCTGGTTTTCACATGCATTTTGCTAGGAATAACAAACGCTATTATAATCCTGCATTCCCAAATGATCCTTTAAAATTTTCTTTTGAAACTATGACTCAAACACTAAGAAGTAAAACCTACTCCCATGCAGCCAGCCAAGGAGTCCAAGTTCCTTTGGCAAAGGGCATTAACCACAAAACAAACAACATGTTTGCTGCAAGAATGACAAGAAGGGAGACCTACCTTCATCTTTGTTTTTTGTTTACATGCTTCCATTAGTACCCAGGCAAGTTTAACTCTGGGCGGCCGGGGGATATGGCACGGTCAAGTCCTCAGGTTTCGGCACTCCTCTGGCCATCCATCACCCTGAAACTTCTCCTCAGCAGTTCGGTCCCGAGGCACTAAGCTGTCACAGCTCACTAAGAAATTAGACTTGATGACACCTAAGCAGATTCATTAATGCATTAAGCAAATGCAATCTGATTGGTTCCTTTTTTTAGGCGTTTGGCAAGCGGTGCGCAAACAAACCTGGAGGATGAGGCTCTCAGGGGACGGTGGCAGCTTGCCAGTGTTCTTGCTTAAATAGAGGGAAAGGAAGTACCGGCTCCGCAAAGCTCCACTAGGAGAATTTACAACCTACTGCTTGCTTCCAGACAGTAAAAGACAAAAGGTGGCACCACTTGTTTCTGCCTCCTGGAGGGATGGAGCAGTTTCCATACATCCCATAGCACACAGAGCATCTGGCAATAATTGTGAGCAAAACAAATCCCAGGGGACTAACTGTCCTTTGCATGTGGCCTGAATGACACAAACCACCTCTAGATTAACCTTCAGGACCACGCAGGGGATATTCACCTAATCCATAGCCACGTGGCTGCCGTCTGTGCAGCTGCACTGACTTACAATCTTTATCGTTCGCTGTTCTTCCATCCTAATAACACAGCTTAACTAGCGAGGACGCCAAACAAAACCAGAGCAGAGGGAGGCAGTTGCTGGTGCCAGGCACGTATCTTCACTGTTAATTCTGCCACATCCCATAACACGCACCAGCTGTCACAGGCGGTGAGACTCAAACATCTGTCCTTCCCAGAGACTCACATTTCATTACTGATAAATATAGCTATTGGCCCTGGAACTCGGTAGAGTTACAGCTTCACAGGACACTTGAATACGTTATGATTTATATATTCGACTTGTGCAGGCAGCTTGCCTGTAGCACTTTCACTTTGGGCTGTGATCTCATTATCAGAACTCATGAATTAAGCAGGACGAGGCTGGAAAGATACTTGGAGGAGAAACCCTAAGTGCAACAGGACATGCAGCTCCTTAAGAAACACACTTCTAGGAGCAAACTGTTTCTAAGACATTTTGTGCATGATTGCAAAATGTGCGTTCTCTGGTGGGGAAAAACTCCGCACCAGTATGGTCTGTACATTGAGTATACTGATACTCAGGTATAGGATATTATCCATGCGATCTGATCAAATATGATGTAGCTATTCAGATTCTTCTCAACTAAACTTTCCCTGAGCACCCACCACATGCATTCATTGCCATTCTTCACTGCAAGGCGACTGTAAAGCAGCTGTAGGGCAGAAGGTAACGCAGCAGTTCCCTGCGTGGCAGGAGAGTGGCCGTATGCTGGGTCAGACTGAAGGTCTGCCCTGCCCATCGCCATCCTCTGGAGGTGCCGAATGAAAAGGCAGGCACGTAGTGGTGCTACACCTCCCCTCCAAGTTACTTCAGTTTACTAGAACTAATGCCCTTGACTATTTTTCTATAATCACCACAAATGCCAGCCTCAGGGTTCAGGAGAACCTAGCAAGAACAAAGTAACACACATACAGCTCCATGTGTTTTCCTTCCTCCAGTATCCAAGCAGTCCACGCAGCCTGACAGTGCAGCCGTTTCACTGTAATAGAGTCATTCCCGTTTCTCATCCAGGCTTTGCACATATGGATAGAAAGTCCTCATGTACAACTTCTCCAGGAAAATGTTACCTAGATTGTCACCAAAGAAACTGAGGCAACCAGACTTCAGAACCCCTGCTGATAATTTCCTCATTTTGTTTTAAAAATCTTTTGTTTCTCTCAACATCTGTTTAATTCTACTGCTGAATATTTAAAGAGATACAATGCTTTGTGAAAGTTTTAACTTAGCTGCTGGCTCCGGTGATGGCTGATAAAGCTCTCGAGTTCTGAAGCAAAACAGTATCTACTGACACAGATATTTTCATTGTTTAGAAAAACAAGTTTTGATGGAAATGCTTGTGAATAAATTAGCTGACAAATACAGCTCATTTTCCTATCTACAAACCAACACTGACTTCTATGCAGAACCAGACTATTAGCAAATATTTTCCAAATAGCCCACAGAAGCAATGTTCAGCTGAATAATTACTCTTGGAACAATGCACCGCACTGTTGCCAATGCGGAAGTGGTACACGCGCAAGTGGTTGCCCAAGACATATGGCGTTGTTTCCGTTTCCTAAGTAGTCAAAGTGGGCAGAAAAACAGAAACAAGACAAACCCTAAATTACAGCTGCTTTCCAGTTTGAATTTTGAACAAGAGATTATACGTACTAAAATTCTTGAATCTTTGCAGTTTCTGATTATTTCACGGAACAAATGAGTAGCTGGGCAAAAAACCTCCTGCAAGGGCAACCACAGTGCAGCTTTTCCCGGAAGATATCACGCTCTGATCATGCGTTTGATTGACAAAAACAGAAACCAACTTTTCATTGACCCATTCAGTTTGCTGTGTTAGGTTTTCATCATAGGACTCTCAGGAAGTCTCAAGTTCTGGACAAAGGCAGTCATTTGCTACACAAGAAGATACAGCTGTGTCAACATAAAAGTTTTTCTGAGTGTGTTCTACTAGACAGATATTCAGGGGCTCTGCAACTTCTTGGATAGCACTGACGAAGATGTTCCTGTTTCCGGTGCCCCCAGTGTCAGAAGGACAAGAGACCACACAGTTCCACAGCCCCAAACCCCCATCAGCTTCCCCTGGCACCCAGCCCACCCCTTCCACCTCTGTGGGGAAACTCTTCTGCTCATGGCCGGGTCAGGGAACACAAGCCCAGAACAGCTGCATATCTCAGGGGTAGAGCTGAAGGAGTAAATCAGTGCCTGCCCACTAGCAGCCTAGTCCTTTTTTCACCCACTTGCCTCTCTCGAAGGACAGCTGTACCAATGCAAATGGTGTGGAGCTGGAAAGCAGCAGCAACAACAGCAGGAAGGTGACACAAAGATAGACCAGATCCTGAACAGGAGACGGTATCACCATGTGACTGATCCATTATATGGGGAAGGGAGTGGGAGAAGAGGACGAACTACCAGGCTGCAGCGTGGTTTGCCTGCTCATCACAAAACCTTTCCAACATGTCCAATGCACCAGCTGCCTCCTGACCAACAACTGCAAAACCTCCAGACTTCTGAATGGCACTTAAACTGTCAAATGCATTTCAGTGCAAAACCTCTTGCCTCCTCTTTCCAAGTAGGAGTCAGTTCTTACCCTATTTCACATCTGGCTATCACTTCAATATTTTTTTTTAAGCTGTGTAATTAAGAGTGTATATAAAGTTGATTTAAAGAGAGTCTGCACTCTGGATGACTCCACTGAGACAGAGGTAAAAGATCCTTGACAGGTCAGGGTTGGGTTCATTTGCTTTGTTTCCTCAAATGTCTGAAGTTTCAAGGAGGGTTCCTAGGGAGTGCAAAGGGTCTGAACAGAGGTGTGACTGGAACCCAGATCCCTTGGGGATCTTCAGTTCTTATCTAATTCAGAAATTCCCCAACAGCTCACATCAAGCACTCTGAAGCAGAGATCACGGCTGGGTTTATGCCCTCCGTTAGGATAAAATATTGTATCTGCCACTGTGGGGCTCTCATGCCTTGCTCTAAAAATACCAAGCCCAGGGCTGCCAGAGACAGGAAAGACTGGACAAGACTGGGGACGTAAGGCCCATTCCGCCTTTCAATTCTCATAGTCCTGATTAAGCACACCTCATCTCTCACCTTCGTGAAACAGGACAGTTAAATCAGCGGCAGATTTATTCCTCTCACAAAGCTCTGCCTAACTTTGAACTAGCTGATTTCACAGCCCTTTGCAGCCTCGTAATTGATGGCTTATTTATAAATACCTTCTCAAGCTTCATACGCGATGCGTGCAGCTCCAAAACCAACTGCACGCTCCAAAAGCAGAGCTGGGTGGCTACACCTTCATGTCTGCGCCGTCGTTAGTGAAGCAATTTCAATAACGTAGAGCCAGGATGTTTGAGATCTTTCGGCAACAGTTTGTGGATTTGGGGTGCAAA
Source organism: Trogon surrucura (assembly GCA_020746105.1). Taxonomy (NCBI): domain Eukaryota; kingdom Metazoa; phylum Chordata; class Aves; order Trogoniformes; family Trogonidae; genus Trogon; species Trogon surrucura. The sequence continues at coordinate 109,949,546 of CM036618.1, forward strand.
GACTAAGCTGGTTTATTTGTGTCTTTGTTTCTCACCATCCAAATCTCTCTTAACTGGCAACAAATTAAACTTGGTTTCCCTAAGTCGTGTCTGTTTTGCCCATCATGGTAACTGGTGTATGGTCCCTCTGTCTTTAGCTCAGCCCATGAGCTTTTTCTCATCTTATTTTCTCCCACACTGTCCCACTGAGGAGCAGGAGTGAGAGAGCAGCTAGGTGGCAGCTGGCCAAGGTCAACTCACTATAGGTGCCATCGCTACACTGACACCATTGTGACAAGAAGGGGTGAAACCACCAGATCTCCATGTAAGCTAACACAGGCATGTAAGCTCCAAGAGAAGTGGTGGGAGCAGGCTCCACAAAACCTACTCTGATTGCTACAAGACACTTCAGACTTAAAAGCAAGAGGTACCACAATAAACCACTGATAACTCCTAGAGGTCCCCTTTGGCAAGACCTGGTAAACAAGAGAAGGTATCTCCAGCTGTTTTGAGATTTCTTATCACTTGCAGCTGCATTCATGTTTCTAAAGTGAAGTCATGGGGCTGCTCTCGAGTTTTTCCCTCAAGGCATGCATCAGAGTTGAACTTGCACAGTCACTCATTTTTGTTTCCCTTTCCCCCTCTAATGAACAAGGATTTCTTATGAACATATGCACCTCCCTTCTGCTCTGTCAGCCTTTCCTTTATTCACATACTGAGTCAGGAGTGTTCCCTGTGAGACTATATTTTAAACTCTAAATTAAAGTACAGAAATGCAGAATAGCTTCTCTCAAGATAGCTGGAGCATTTGAGACCCCTGCCAAGCCTCTGCTCTCTTCAAAATATTGCAACACTATAATACAAAACAGTATCAAATGCTGTTTTTTTAAATGGCACCGTACATTGGCCCTGGCAAGTGTGAGGTTTTAACAAAAGGAAGGACTGACGAATGGAGGGATGCCAAGAGGAACAAGAACAGGCGCTCCTAGGAGATGCTAATCCAGCAACTGAAAGCGTCGAGCTGACTGGGGAGGTTAATGGAAGGAAGATTTGTACAGGAGAATCTACTCTAATCTAATCCTTCAATAGCCATAATGCGATGACACTTGGAGTCTCACTCAGCAAGCCCTAGTTTTGACGTTCAGTGCATTCCTTAGCAGATGCAATTAAGGCTCTAATCTTAAACCCTTAGGAGAAAATAAATCTTTGGCCTCAAAGTTAGATGCTTTGTCTAATCAGTCATTTCCTCTCCTAAGTGAAACAGTGATAGCTGCTCCTGCCCCTGGCCTCAGCGTTGAACTTAAGTTCTGCCTATTTTCAAAAGTGCTGTCATTGCTTTACTTAAAAAGCAATCATCAAGTTCTATCCTTTTTCACAGAATCATAGAATGGCCTAGGCTGGAAGGGACCTTAGAGATCATCTAATCCAACCTCCCTGTCATGGACAGGGACACCTGTCAACCAGATCAGGCTGCTCAAGGCTCTGTCCAACTTGGCCTTGAACACCTCCAGGGAGGTGGCAGCCAGAACCACTCTGGGCAATTTATTCCAAAGTCTTGCCACCCTCGTACTGAAGAATTTCTTCCTAAGATCTAATCTAAATCTATTCTCCTTCAACTTAAACCAATTTCCCCTTGTCCCATCAGTCGACGTTCTTGTAAAAAGTTCCTCCCCAGCCTTCCTGTAGGATCCCTTCAGGCATTGGAAGGCAGCTATTAGGTTCCCCCGAAGTCTTCTCTTTTCAGGACTGAACAATCCCAGCTCCCTCAGCCTGTCCTCGTAGCAAAGGTGCTCCAGCCCCTGGATCATCTCTGTGGCCCTCCTCTGAACACGCTCCAACAGATCCATGTCCCTCTTACGGTGGGGACACCAGAACTGGACGCAGTATTCGAGGTGGGGTCTCACAAGAGCAGAGTAAAGGGGGAGAATCCCCTCTCCTGACCTGCTGGCTACGCTTCTCCTGATACATCTCAGGATGGGGCTGGCCTCCTGGGCTGCAGGAGCGCCCTGCCGGCTCATGTTGAGCTTCTCGTCTATCAACACCCCCAAATCCTTCTCTTCAGGGCTACTCTCAACCCACTCTGTGCCCAGTTTGTATTTGTGCCTTTTTCTGTCACTGATGTTTTAAGAATATGGCAACAGCCTCCCCACACAAAAGACAGACTGATGTGGTGCAAGACAGAGCCAAAAGCCACATTCAGAGAAGTACACGTTGAGGCTTGCTTGCAGGATGGACCACCAAGACCTGGGGACAGATCCTGGGCAGCACAGATGGCGATGGAATACTACAGTGGTTTTTGTGTTAGGTGGATTTTCCCCACCATTTTGCAAAGCAACAGCTCGTTGCTGTGGACTGAAAGACAAGGAAAACCTGCCTTGATGGTTGTTTGTCTCTTCCAATTCCCAGCAGCTATATTCCCCCTTCTGAGGGTATGTTAGGTGTTCCACTGCCTGGCCCAGTAACGAGAGCAATCTGATATTTTGTTCTCTCCCCCCAAATAGTTTGGATTACAGCACCATTATTAACACTTCCATTTTTAAATGCTGGACTATGGCTAGTCCCAGGAACACCACTGCTTCCCAGAGCAGATCTGAACAATGAAGAACAGAGGGCATCACATCTGGCGAGCGGCTCTGAAGCAGGATTTCACTTGCACGGCTGCCCACTGCACAACCACTCAGCAGCGTTTCTCTCCAGGACTGAGTTAAGAAACAAAATTTTCAGGTTGGAATCTGAATTTAAGATGGATTCAATGGTCCTGAATTTAAAAACAAACAAAAAGGAACAATTACAATGAAAAAAATAAACAAAGCCAAAAATAATACCACACAGAAGCCAAAACTGACATAATTGGAGATTGTTTTATGAGTACCTAAAGGAGATGAAATGAAAATGTTACGTCAGTTTAAAAACAATCAATTCCAAAGAAGAAATCAGCAGTTTTGTTAGAATGCTAAAATTAAATGCTTCAGCCTTTCCCCAATAAAAACAGCCAAAAGACTTCAAAATTTCTCTTCAACTTCCCCCCCCTTATTCTTTTCACTCCCTCTCCTTTTTTGTGCATCACACTATTAAGTCTGCTCAAAATTCATCTCTTCTTCTGCAAACGTGCCATTTCCAAGATGAATTGAAATCTCATTTCAAATCTCAAGCTTCCAGAAAAATATTCAAGACACCACTTCTGAACTAAAAGCCGCCTTACATCAGTAACAATATCGTACTTCTCCTAAAAGACAGACTAAAAGGAGATCATGCATGAAGAGCAGTGACCCCACACTGCTCCTTTTAGATGACCCATGGTGCAGAGACAAGGTTGCCCGGGACCCAGGAGGAGTTAATTCAGCCCACAAGCCTGTACACAGTGGTTTCCTACTCGCGACATTTTGGAAACACCAAGGATCTGGACGCCACCTAGTGCTGTTCCATTCAGGCTTTAATTGCATAGAAACACAAATACTAATTTTTCCTCGTCTTTTACAGGTTCAGCACATGGTGCACCAGGCTGGCTTATCATCATTCCAGCAGGTGCCTTTGGAACATCCAAGGGAGTCAAAGCCTCCTGCCTGCTCACGAGCATGTTGGGTGCTGAGCAGATGGTTGCATTTCTTCTGCTTCTAGTGGTGGTCATCACAGCACTAATGCACATTAGAAAAAAATCACTTAGGACAAGCGAAGACTGGCAAACTAAGTTAGAGTTTATGGAGCTTGGAGGGGCACGGAGGGAGCGACAACTCCTGGAAGCACCATCCGAGCTCCAAAATTTTTATCAGACCCCTTCACAAAGCAGCAGCAAGAGTGGGTTTCAGTGCCTTACGCAAGGAGTTCTCTGTGGAAAAACCTTTAGTTAGAAACTGATTTATTTGCAGATAGAGGTAAAACCCCTACCCATAAACGTGAAAATATTTCACTGGGAATGAGGAGACTGTAGAAAAGGAATTGTCACTTTGAAACTCCCTTTATTTAAAGGTAAAGTCATTTAGTTTGAAACATCCATCAGAGTTCACATTTTCCAGAACAGCCTTCCCTATATCCTATTAGTTTCTTTCGCTACATGTATCCCTTTTCAAAATCTTTGATTGTATTTACAAAACCTGTTTCAGGTATACACCTTGCTTTTGAGGAGCCTGAACACACAATAAAGCTTCAGAGAACAACAGGTTTGAAGAGGACCCAAGCTCCTTCCAGCCTACAAGTGCTGGATGGCAGTCAGCTGAAGCAGTGACTACAAATATCTGCCTCCCTACATTCCCCGAATTCACACCATGAGATTTTTTTGCATTACAGAAATCTCTGAACCAACACAGCATGACTCCCGCAAAAGCAGATTCTACCAACCTTCTCAGAAAACCAAGATTCAGCTGGGGGCAGAAAGCATTTATTTGATTTGATTACAGAAACTTCTAACTTGAGGCAGCCGAAAAGGTCATCAGTTCCTGTACCGGACATTCTGTGTGATATCATTTCAATGTGACTTACCTCTACACCACCTTTTTGGGATGTGTCACAAATGGTCTCACCCAATTCAGAGTGGGAAGATTTTTAATACTTTCATTGATGTGGACATGAAAAAGATTCTTGTTGATGCCAGTTTCCCACAGCAACTGTTGCCGTGGTTATAAATCATTTATTGCCCCCCATCGGCCAACAGCTGAATATAAAGAACGAGTTTACTACGTGCGAGTGAACATGACAAAAATGCACAAACTTGGTCTTTCCGAAATGTCTCCTCAGGCACCAAAATGCTGTTGATTCTTTTATTGCAGGGGCTTTGGGAAGTCACTAAAATAACCGACAGACAAGTGCTCTCTAATGTTGAGGAAAGCAAACAGTCCTCCAGTTCACAGATGCAGAGAACAGGGAGGGTCCTAAGCTTGTGTGTGCAGGAACTGTTACAGGAAGAACCTAGAGACAAGCCTCTCCCCTTCGAGATCCCATGCAGCTTAAAGGAAATAGTTTCTTTTCAAAGATGAACTGCACTGTTAATTCCGTAAGTTACTCCTAAGTAACTTACAGGGCTCATTACTGAGCCAAGATATTTGAAATAACCTAGTTAACCCCATCTCCGTAATTAGAAGAGGTTTAGATAGGCCCCAGGTCTGACCATGACTTCACTTCCCCTCCTAGATAACATGAGATTCACTCACACAAATCATATTTCTCTCTCCTACCTCCTTGCCAAGCCATTTTGCATCTTGCTGCCAAAAGAGAAGCAGAGATGAAGGCACTTCAAAATTTTGCTTATGCAGAGGCCCAGGCTCTCTTCCAAGAAAAATTTCCTTTATGATCTTGATTTTGCAAGAACTGCGTATAAGGTAGTTTTGGAGGCAAGATCCAAAAAAGAGATTATGTTTTAAGTAGCAGTTGAGTCAAATACAATCATGCTGGCAACACATGAACACATTTTGACAAATTGTTCTGCTCCAGTGCGGTGGCTTCCCACACATTATTTCACAGAATCATAGAATGTTAGGGATTGGAAGGGACCTCGGAAGATCATCAAGTCCAATCCCCCTGCCAGAGCAGGAATGCCTAGATTATGCTACATAGGAACGTGTCCAGGCAGGTCTCGAATGTCTCCAGAGAAGGAGACTCCACAACCTCCCTGGGCAGCCTGTTCCAGTGTTCCGTCACCCTCATTGAGAAGAAGTTTCTTCTCGAGTTTAAGCGGAACCTCTTATGTTCCAGTTTCAGCCCATTACCCCTTGTCCTATCAGTGGTTGTCACCGAGAAGAGCCTGGCTCCATCCTCGTGACACTCACCCTTTAGATATTTGTAAACATTAATGAGGTCACCCCTCAGCCTCCTCTTCTCCAAACTAAAGAGACCCAGCTCCCTCAGCCTTTCCTCATAAGGGAGATGCTCCACTCCCTTAATCATCCCAGTTGCCCTGTGCTGGACTCTCTCCAGCAGTTCCCTGTCTTTCTTGAACTGAGGGGCCCAGAACTGGACACAATATTCCAGATGGGGTCTCACCAGGGCAGAGTAGAGGGGAAGGGGAACCTCTCCTGACCTACTAACCACCCCCCTTCTAATACACCCCAGGATGCCATTGGCCTTCCTGGCCACAAGGGCACAGTGCTGGCTCATGGTCATCCTGCTGTCCACCAAGACTCCCAGGTCCCTTTCCCCTACACTGCTCTCTAATAAGTCATTCCCCAACTTATACTGGAACCTGGGGTTGTTCCTACCCAGATGCAAGACTCTACATTTACCCTTGTTATAGTTCATTAAGTTTTTCCCCGCCCAACCCTCCAGCCTGTCCAGGTCTCGCTGAATGGCAGCACAGCCTGCTGGTGTGTCAGCCACTCCTCCCAGCTTGGTGTCATCAGCAAACTTGCTGATAGTACTCTCTAGTCCCTCATCCAAGTCATCGATGAATATATTGAATAATACTGGTCCCAGTACTGACCCTTGAGGCACTCCACTGGATACAGGCCTCCAACCAGACTCTGTCCCATTGACCACAAGTCTTTGGTTTCTTCCCCTTAGCCAGTTCACAGTCCACCTCACTACCCAAGAGTCTAGACCACACTTCCTCAGTTTAGCAGCAAGGATGCTGTGGGAGACTGTGTCAAATGCTTTACTGAAGTCAAGGTAGACCACATCCACCGCTCTGCCATCATCTATCCACCTTGTTATATCCTCGTAAAAAGCTATGAGGTTAGTCAAGCACGACTTCCCCTTGGTGAAACCATGCTGACTGTCTCTAATGACCCTCTTATTCTTGATATGCCTTGAGATGGCACCAAGGATAAGTCGTTCCATCACTTTCCCAGGGATGGAGGTGAGGCTGACCGGTCTATCGTTTCCCAGGTCCTCCTTCTTGCCCTTTTTGAAGACTGGAGTGACATTTGCTTCCCTCCAGTCCTCAGGCACCTCTCCCGTCTCCCAAGACTTGGTAAAGATGATGGAGAGTGGTCTAGCAATGACATCAGCCAGCTCCCTCAGCATCCATGGATGCATCCCATCTGGACCCATGGATTTATGGATGTCCAGATTGCTTAATTGGTCCCTAACCCAGTCCTCATTGACTAAAGCAAACTCCTCCACTGCCCTGACTTCCTCTGGGGCCTCAGGGGAATGGGGCTCCTCAGGACAGCCTCCGGCAGAGTAGACAGAGACAAAGAAGGCATTCAGTAACTCTGCCTTCTCTGTATCTTCTGTCACCAAGGCACCCACCTCATTCATCAGTGGGCCTACATTGCCTCTGGTGTTAGTTTTATCTGCCACGTATTTGAAAAAGCTCTTCCTGTTGTCCTTGACCCCTCTCGCCAGGTTTAATTCTAGGGAGGCCTTTGCTTTCCTAGTTGCCTCCCTACATTTCTGCAATCCCGACAGGAACGGATCTCTCTCTCTGGTTCAAAACAGATGTTCAAGTGAACTGAAAACACCGCAGCTGTCACAACATAAGAACTCAGGCATCCAGACACCGTAACTTAACATTATGTGCTACCTGCTTTACAAGATCACCTCCAAACCAATGACTCAAGGTGCTCGGCACATCCTGTGAGAGAGCTTAGGGACTTACACACCAGGAGGGAGATGATGAAGATGTTCCCAATCCCAGTCCCAAACTGGAAGTGTGTGTCAACCAGCTGAAGTAGTGGTCACTCAATTCTAGCAGCCTGGAAATGCAGGAATAATTTTTCCTTCTGGGGTCAATCATACTGCTCTCCAAAGCAAAACCGAAGCTTTAAGCTGCCCACCGTAAATTAACTCACAAACTCTTCTACAAACCAGGGAAGTGGAGAGTCTCCCAGCTGGTTCATCAAGGTCCCACAGCTGTGAGTTTGGACACACCTGCCAGGAAACAGTGTCTGCCATAACCATCTCTCTCCAGCCCCGTCCTCTCAGGGAGCAGGGAACCAAAATCCCAAAGGCCACAGATGAGATTCTTAGAGATTTAATATTGGTGTGTGCACAGGTTTGCAAAGGGCAAGACTGTGCATAGAATGAGTTTTTTCCTTATCACCAAAGAGCTCCCTCTCATACAAAGAAGGGTGAATGCAGTACCAAGCCCTTGTTTCATCACAACACAGCGTGAACAACGACTTGGCTATCAAGCTATGCACCAAGTCTGTAATTTTCACATGAAGTTTTCAAATATCTACCTGCTAATGATCCCACTAATCAGGAATTTTCTAAGAAAGAGTTGCGCATCCTAAATCTGTCCTTCTCCCTTTCCATGTCCTCCTCCACTGCCCCGTTTCCAACAGCGTATTTTGCTTTTGTTTGCTTCCTCTTAACCAATGTCACTGAGATAGTGATTTTAGGATAGAGAATCCATTATCAAAAGTAATGTAAAGGATGAACAAAAAAAAAAAAAGAAAAAAAAGCATTTTTAAAAAAAGTTGAAGCACTGATTATTAATAAATACGAATAATTAATTAACATATATTATAGAATTGTATAGCCCGATTATAAATACTGCAGTATAAAATATAGGGAGAACCAAAATAACCAACAGAGGACGCTGAAATCTCCATAGGCGACCTCAGTGCTATATGGGAGCCCCCCAAACCCTTAAATTTCCTAAATAGCCTCAAAATCTCCCTGAGCTGAAATTCAAAGCTCCCTAAAGTGGGGGCTTCTGAGCCCCAAAGCTCCTTGAAGTGCTGTTTCTGAGCCCCAAAGCTCCATAAATCGCTGGTTTGGACCCCAGAGTCATCGGATATTTGGGTTTGGAAGAGGCGTTTAAAGGTCATCTAGTCCAAACCTCCCCATAGTGAGCAGCAGCATGTTTCACTAAATCCTGTTGTTCAGAGCTCCAGCCAAGCTAACAAAAACCTCCCTAAATCAGTGATCTGGAGTTCAAAAGCCCCCTAAATAAGGGCTTCTGGGCCCAAAACTCCCTAAAGAGGAGTTTTGAAAGACCAAAACATCCCTAATATGAGTGTTTCCAAAAGGTCCAAAAGGTGTTGGAGACTCCCAAAGATTCCAGAACTGCCCCCCACCCCCCCACGCCCAAGACCACCCCGAGACATCTCAGCACATAAGACCCCCAAATACCTCATAAACCCCTAAAAAAAACCCTGGAGATACCCCGAAGACCCCAGAACCTTCAAAGCCCCCCTGGATACAACCTAGAAATCTCAGAGACCTTCCCAAAGACCCCTTAGAGATTGGCTATTGAGCTGGAATTCTTGATTCTTTGAATCCCTGCCCTCGAGCGTGTTGACTGCGCCCCTCAGCTCAGTGAGGGTTACTCAAAGCCACTCTCCACGCCACCAGTGAAGGGGCTAAACTCTGTGGGGGCCAGCAGGGACCCTTGAGGGACACCGCTCCTTGCTGGGACCTGCATTTGCACTGGGCCACTGGCTGTTCCTTTTCTGTTAGCCCTTTCCCTCCCCAGGAGGAGAAGGGGAGGCTGCTGGGGGTGGGGTAGAACACTGCGAGCCCCAACATTCCATCCTGGGAGACCCCCAAGCAGAAGCAGCCCGAGCTGGCAACCCCAGTGAGTCCTTGGCAACCGGCGAGCAGGACAGACGTGGCGCTGCCAGGGCCCCAGCGATTCATCCTGCCCCAAACCTTCTGCCCCGAGGTAAGGACTGACCCTGAGCCCTGCATCCTGGGGATGTCCCTTGAGCAAGAACGGAGGTGTCCATGTCTCTTTTGCAGGCTCAGCCAGCCCCTGCCCGGACCCTCCAGCAGCCGTGGCATTGCTGTTGCTCCAGGCACCCCTGGCAGGTACAGCAACCCTAACCCACTGGGTGAATTGTCCCTCCTGTCCACCCACTGCCCTGGCACCCCCGGCACCCAGGCAACTTTGGTGTCCTCGGCACCCCCAAACCCTCCAGCACCCTGGCACCAGGACATCCTCAGCACCCCAGTCCCCCTGACAGTTCTGGCACAGCAGGATTCCCTGACCCCTTGGGGCCATCTCTCCCCTTTCACGCTCTATGAGCCGACATCTTCCCCTTTTTCCATCCCCTTTTTCCATCTTGCCTGCCCAGGTCTCCACATGCCGGCAAGGAACACCAGCCGGCCTCCGCCAGCTGCCTCCACAGCAGGGCCCAGCTCCGCATTTTCGTCAGCCGCTGCCTTCAGGGGCCCGTGGGGCTGTGGGACCCCTCTGGCCTGGTCAGCCCCCTGGACCGCCCCACGCCAGCGCCAGCATCAGCAGCCGCCCTCCTTCACCAGCTGCAGCAGCATCACGGGGCCCTTCTTAAAGCTCAGCCTCTCCAGCACGGCCACCAGCGCGGGAGCACCTCAGGGCAGTGCCATCGCCCGTGACACAGAGGTCCCCATGGACATTGACCCCCCCCTGGGCAAGGGACATCACTTGGGTCATTGATGACCCCATGGATGGTACCACCATCCTGGGTACTTCCAGCTTCCCTCTCATCATCAACAACCCCATGGATGGTGGTACCATCCTGGGCAGATCCATCCCCCTGGGGGGGGACGCCAACAGGAGCAAAACCATTGCCCCCGGCCACTCTGCCGCCCGCTGCGGCCAAGCCCTTGGGGGCCCTGCTGGGGCAGGCGGGAGCGGGCTGGAGCGACGAGGCAAAAAGCGACAGCGCAGTCCCTGTGCCAGAGCTGGAGGGAAGCAAAAAGTTCGCACAGCCATCGCTGGGGTGGGATTGAGGCAAGTGAGAGGGGTGGGAGGGGCTGGGTGGGTGTGATTAGGCAGGGCTGGAGGGGCGCTTGAGGGAGAGGGCATTCAATGCAGTTGGGTTTGTAAGAGCTTTGTCTTGTTTTTCTATTAAATGTGATTTTGTCCAGATTTGATCTGTACTTGTTTGCGAGGGTTAGGGAGCAGAGAGGGCATCAGCAAGTGGTACTCAAGAGGGACAAAAGCCCCGCAGAGCCCCAAATCAGAGCCATCGAGCCTCAGAGGGGGCCGCACCATCCCCAGGGTTGAGCAACCACCAGCAGGACAGGCAACCCGGGTGGTGTCTCTTCTGTCCCCTTCCCCAGGACAAGGACAGCCCTTTGGTGGGGGAAGCAGGATGGAGGGATCCCTGCAGGACCCTCGGCCACAGCCCCACGCACAAAGCAGCACTGAGCCCTGGGACAAGGACACACCTAGGAAGGGGACACGTACACCAACCTCTTTCCATTCGCTGGCCCCAGCCCCCACCCAGTGGCCATCACCACGCGCCTCTCAGCCCAATGTCAGCTCTGTGCCCCAGCACCAGCTCTGTTGCCCAAAGGTGCCCCCTGAGCCCCAGGACAAGGAGCCAAAAAAAAAAACCGTCTGAGAGAGACAATTCTAAGAGACAATTCGAAGAGAGACAATTCTCACAATGGGCAGACCTGGCCTCCCAGACAATTCCTATAATGGTTAGGAATGCTTGGTCCCAAAGCCAGTCGAACCTACGACAGCGAAACACATCGGTTACAAAACCCTCCAGCATTTACCTGAACCCACCATGTTCCCACACTCAAACAAGAAAACAAATGCCAACGCCCCCGTGATGCCAGTACCGCACGGCCCCCATGCTCCGGCGGAAGGAGCTTGCACGAGACGCTCCATCGGGTTCTCCTCGGCCTAAAGTCCCCACGAGCGAAACGCCCAGGAATCGCCAGCAGGTTTACCTCGGCCTCCCCAAAGGAAAAGCGCTTTTTACGTGGGGTGAAAACGGCGTGTGCAGAGAAAAGAGGTTTCCCTGCCACCTCCGCAGAGCGAGCCCATGCCTTCGCAGCCGCAGCACAAGAAATGCACGGAGCCCGGCATGGCTCCAGGGTCAGGCAGAGCCTTTGCTCACAGGAGCCGTGCCCTGGCAGCATGCCAGGGAAGATGCCCACCCGTCTGCCTGTCTCTCTCAAGGCCAGCAGCTCAACTCAAGCCACGCAGGCCTTGGGCAAGCCCAGAGATTAAGTCCGGCAGAGGCGGTCTTGAAGAATGGACACGATTCCAACTCCGAGGAGCGAGTCCATGGAGATTTCCAGGGCAAAGGACCTGACGGTCGAACGTTGGTATCACAGGCAGACGAACTCTGCGCTCCCACCCCTATCTCCTCAGCTTTTATGGTGGCACAATTTGAAAGAGCCCGACAGCGTGTTGGTCACAGCAGCAATGGGGGACAGGCAGCACTTACTGGTTCCAAAAGCAGTTTACTCTGTCCATGCCAAAAGCCTCTGGTAGCGGTAGAAGAGCCTGAAAGTCCCAGAGTCGTGCTCGACGTAGCAGCAAAAGACTCAAACAAGCCCATGGCTGCTTCTGCTTCCACATGCTTTGAGGGCCCTTTCCTACCTGCCTGCTAATCTCCAAAACACAGCTCCTGATAAAGGAGAAGCCAGTTCTCTTTCCACGTTCTTTTGACACGGGCTAAGGTTAGAACAGGGTCACCGGCACATTCACATGGCATTCAGGCCAACCCCAGCATCATCACACCAAGAAAACCTGTAACATCTGCACCTTCAGTTTTAGACAGGGAGGCCACCACAAATGGGACCTGAGCCCAGATGTGCCTCTGCAACTCATGGTCAGGCTTCGATTTCACTCGCCACAGCTTTTTCAGATCTTTTGGGTAGGAGACTCATTTTCAGGCATCCAATAACTCCACCTGAATGGAAAGGTTTCAGGCTTAAAGGTCTCATTCACATTTAAAATCTGCATTTTCTCCCAGGTTTTGGCCCCTCAAAACACCAGTTTAGGAAATCTGGGGCTCAGAACCCCCTATTTCAGGAGGTTTTGGACTCCAAAACTCCCCTTCTGGGAGTTTGAAATGCCTATTTGGGGAATTGGGGGGGTTCAGACACACCAACTTAAAGAATTACTTCAATTATTCCACTTTTTTAGTTCTTATTCCCCTTTTCTTTCTAATTCCTTTTTTTTCTTATTCTTCTTTTACTTGTTATTCCTTTTAGTTCTTATTCCTTGTTTTTATTCCTTATTCCCCTTATTTCTTACCCCCCTTTTTTTTCTTATTCATTCCCCTATTATTTCTTATTCCTTTTTCCTTATTCTCCTTTTCATTTCTTATTCCATTTTTCTTTCTTATTCCTTTTTTCCTTATTCCCCTTTTTATTCACTTTCCTTTTTATTTATTTCCTTTTTGTATTTCAGTCTTTTACTTCTTATTCCCCTTTATTTCTTATTCCCCTTTTTTATCTCTTATTCCTTTTTTATTTACTCTTCTTTTGCTTTTTATCTTTTTCCTTCTTTTTTCCCTTTTCCCTCTCTTTCTCCTTTTCCTTCTTTCTCCTTTTCTTTTTCTTTTATTTCTTATTCTTTTGCTTTTTACTCTCTTTTTTCTTAGTCCTTTTATTTCTTATTCCCTTTTTTCCTTATCCCCTTTTTATTTCTTATTCCCTTTTTTTCTCATTCCCTTTTTCTTTCTTCTTCCTCTTTTTTATTTTTCATTCCCCTTTTACTTCTTATTCCCCTTTTATCCCCCTTTTATTTCTTCTGCCTCTTTTTTTCTTTCCTATTGCCCCTTCAGCCAAGCAACGTCGTGCTGAGGGTCCCTCCCCCCCCTCTGCCACTGCTGCCTTCCCCCGGGATGAGCAAAACATGAGAACGTGAAACATTCTGAGGACAAGAGTGCAAATTTTGATCCTTTTTACCAAGCAGGGGCTGGCGGGCAGCCGCAGCAAGCCACCAGCACAGAGCGGCTGCGCCCTTCCTCATCTTCATCATCCAGGCTCTGCTCCTCTTCCTCCCTTTTCTCCCCTTCCTTTTCATTGTCTTTAGCCTCTCCCTCTTCTTTTTCTTCCTTGTTCTCGGTGTTTTCTTTTGGCTCCCCATCCTCCAGACTGTCTGTGCTTCGTTCGCCTCCCTCTTCCTCTCGTTGCTTTTTGGAATCGTTGTCCTCCGCGATTTCCCTGCCAGAATTGGGACCTGGGGAGGGAACGGCTGTCGCTGAGGAATCCGTGAGAAACTCCCCCCCGGCCTCTCCTCCCACGATATTAAATTCATCCTAAAGAGCTAAAAATCCTCCTTAATTTGATGGAAGGCCATGGGTTTGATGGATGGATCACCTGATAGGTAAGAGATTGGCTGGATGGTCGCACTCAAAGAATCATGATCAACAGCTCCATGTCCAAGTGGAGCCCAGCGACAAGTGGGGTCATAGAATCCTAGAATGTCTCAGGTCGGAAGGGATCTTCGAGATCATCTAATCCAACCCCTCTTAACTCGACCAGGTTGCTCAAGGCCTCATCCAGCCCAGCCTTGAACATCTCCAGGAAGGGGGCATCCACAACCTCTCTGGGCAATCTATTCCAGAGCCTTGCCCCCCTCGGACTGAAGAATTTCTTCCCACGATCCAATCTAAACCTGTTCTCCTTCAATTTAAATCCATTTCCCCTTGTCCTATGGCTGGACACTCATGGAAAAAGTCCCTCCCCAAAGTCCTGCAAGGATCAGGACGGGGACCAGCGTTAACATCTTTGTTGGTGTGACTGAGAGCACCCTCAGCGAGTTTGCCGGCGACAGTGAACTCTGTGGCCCGGTCAACACGTTGGAGGGGAGGGGATGCGATTCAGAGGGACCTGAAGAGGTGGGCCCAGGCCAACCTCGTGAAGTTCAACGAGGCCAAGTGTAAGGTCCTGCCCACGGGTGGAGACAATGTCAAGCCCAAACCCAGGCTGGGGATGAGGGGATTGGAAGCAGCCCTGAGGACAAGGATTTGGGGGCGTTGGGTGACCAGAGGCTCGACGTGAGCCAGCAGCGTGCACACTCGCAGCCCAAAAAGCGAACCATGTCCTGGGCTGTGTCCGAAGGAGTGTGACCAGCAGGGCCAGGGAGGGGATTTCGGATACAAGGAAGAATTTCTTTACTGAGAGGGTTGTCAGGCCCTGAAACAGCCTGACCAGGGAGGGGGTTGAGTCACCACCCTGGAGGGGTTTAAGAAAAGGGTAGATGTTTTCTGAAGGACATGGGTTAGTGGTGTTGACAGGGTTGGGACAAAGGTGGGACTCAGTGATCCTGAAGGTCTCTTCCAGCCAAAACTCTTCTATGATTCCCCCCAACTCTGCTCTGGTGAGGCCCCACCCAGAGCACCACATCCAGTTCTGGAGCCCGTGGTCCAAAAAGGATGTGGATCTGCTGGAGTGGGTCCATAGGCCACGAAGATGATGAGAGGGCTGGAGAACCTCTGCTGGGAGGACGAGCAGGGGGAGCTGGGGTCATTCAGCTTGGAGAAGAGTGACGTGATAGCAGAATAGATTTATATGGGATCTTGGGAAGAAATTCTTGAGTCCAAGGGTGGCAAGACTCTGGAATAGATTGCCCAGAGAGATTGTAGATGCCCCCTCCCTAGAGGTGTTCAAGGCCAGGTTGGACGAGGCCTTGAGCAACCTGGTTAAGAGGGGTTGAGTTAGATGATCTCAAAGGTCCCTTCTGACCTGAGACATTCTAGGATTCTAGGATTTCTAGCCCCAAACCCTTATTTCCAGGCCCAAACCCTTATTTTTCCAAGAGATTCTAGGATTCTGTGATTCCAACCCATGAAAGGGGTGACAGGAAAGCTGGAAAAGGGCTCTGTACAAGGGCCTGCAGGGATGGGATGAGGGGCAAAGGCCTGAAACTGCAAGAGGGGAGATTTAGATTAGATCTGAGGAAGATATTCTTCCCCACGAGGGCGGTGAAGTGCTGGCACAGGTCGCCCAAGGAGGGTGTGGGTGCCCCCTCCCTGGAAGGGTTCCAGGCCAGGTTGGATAGGGCTTGGAGCAACCTGGGCTGGTGGGAGAGAGGTGTCCCTGCCCACAGCAGGGGGGTTGGAACGAGATGATCTTCAAGGTCTCATCCAACCTGAACCATCCTGTGATTCTACGATTCTAACCAGAGCTAACAAAGGAATCCCGTTGTTCTGCTCCAGGGTGACTAATTAGGTGCACTGTCCATCATTTTCTGGCCACCCCCCTGGGGAAACACCTACATGACTCCATCTCCTCTGCAACATTGTGGGGGAGCTCGGCCGGTTTTGATTCCTCGTCCTGTTTTGGTTCCTTGTCCAGTTTTGGTTCCTCATCCGCACTCGTCTTGGGGAGGCCAAGCTGGTGTGGGGCACGACGACGGGGCTTCTCCTCCTTCCAGAATTTGCTATAGATGTCCAGGTAGGAGAGGCCGCTCACGAAGGCGGCTCTCAGCTCCGTGCCCCTGTCCGTGCGTTTCTCCATCAGCTCTGGAAAAGAAAAAAATAAAATCAAGATGATTGAACCCGGGAGAGGACGAGTGGCAAGAAAAGCCATGACTGAATTCTCGATTCCAAGCAGAAGAAGCTGCTGCTGCAAGCTCAGCGTGAGTGCTGATAGCAACGGAGAGAGTTGTCACGGGGATAGAGAGGAAAAAACAAAGAGGAAAAAACAGCAAAGAAGAGGGGGGAAAAGGAGGGAGAGAGAGAGAAGAAGGGGGGAAGGACGGGGGGAAGGACGGGGGGAAGGACGGGGGGAAGGACGGGGGGAAGGAAAGGACGGGGGGAAGGACGGGGGGGAAGGACGGGGGGAAGGACGGGGGAAGGACGGGGGGAAGGACGGGGGGAAGGACGGGGGGAAGGACGGGGGGAAGGACGGGGGGAAGGACGGGGGGAAGGACGGGGGGAAGGACGGGGGGAAGGACGGGGGAAGGACGGGGGGAAGGACGGGGGAAGGACGGGGGGAAGGACGGGGGGAAGGACGGGGGGAAGGACGGGGGGAAGGACGGGGGGAAGGACGGGGGGAAGGACGGGGGGAAGGACGGGGGGAAGGACGGGGGGAAGGACGGGGGGAAGGACGGAAGGGGAAACTAATTAAAATGAAGGAAAAAAAGGAAGCCAGAGAAGAGGCAAAGCCCACCCTTCGCAGGAACATTTTGCCAGCCCCGCCAGAGCCCAACCTCCGTCCTCAAACAACTCCTCCAGGACGGCCTTGTGAGCGCCCAGGGCCCCCCGGAGCCCTCGCCCTGCTTGGGGTTTGCCCCCGGGCTCCTCACTCCCTTCCCGCCGTGGCTTCTTGGTGCCTTTTCCACCCTGTGGCGAAAAAAATAAATAAAAAAAAATAAAAGTGGGGAGGGTCAACGGGGGGACACCCGAGCCCCTTTGCGCACCACGAAAACCAAGTTGTAGAAATAAAAGCAAAAAACTCAGCACCTCTCCACTCTCAGGGATTATTTTTTCAGTTTTTTTCCCCAGTGTTTTAAATTTTCTTTAATTCCAGCCGGGAGAAGTGCCCTGGGGTGGCGAAAGCTCTCAGGCCTGTACCTGGATGCGCGGAGCCTCCTTCTCCTCCAGCAGGAGTGTGGAGAGACCTGCGGGCATGGCGGAAACGTGAGCAGGAAACGAGGGGAAAAAATGGGGAGAATAAAGCGGGGGGAAAAAGAGAAGAAAACAGAAGGAAAAAAGGTGGGGAAAAAGAGGGGGGGAAAAGCGGAGGACATAAAAAATGAGCGAGCCCTGCTGGAAACAAGCAAAACCAAAAACTCCCAAATGAGGAAGCACAGAGACTCTGTTGGTGTGGGGGTAACCCGATGAGCTTGGTTTTTTCTGCGGGGAGCGTTCAAATCACCGCTGTGTCTTACGGGCAATGTGGCCGAAGATGGCCTCCTCGCTCCTCTGGATGCCCAGCCGGAACCTGTCTTGATTCGGCTGCGCTCTCCTGCCCCGGTGGTAGAAAATTAAGGCCCCTTCGAAATCGCCCATGGCGTAGAGCGTCTCTGCTTTTTGGTAGAGGCCCTGAAACGATTGGAAAGGGAGAAAAGAGGGGTGAAAAAAAAAGCTCTGGAGATCGGATCTCAGTTAATTTAAAATCGGTTCCTCGATGGCCGCTCAAGCGGCTCCGCTGCGCTGGGAGTGATCAAAAGGTTGAGGGGGTGTTTGGGGGTTTCGAGTTCGTTGTTTCTACCCAAAGCCACCTCTGGGGGATTCTTTTCTTCCCTGCTTTTCCCCCCCCCCTCTTTTTTATCCCCCTTTTTTACCCTCTTTCCCCCACCCTCTTTTCTCCCCTCCTTTTTTCCTGTTTTCCTCTCTTCTTTCCCCTTTTCCCCTCTTTTTCAGCCCTTTTCCCCTTTCCCGTCTTTTTCAGCCCTTTTCCCCTTTCCCGTCTTTTTCAGCCCTTTTCCCCTTTCCCGTCTTTTTCAGCCCTTTTCCCCTTTCCCGTCTTTTTCAGCCCTTTTCCCCTTTCCCGTCTTTTTCAGCCCTTTTCCCCTTTCCCGTCTTTTTCAGCCCTTTTCCCCTTTCCCGTCTTTTTCAGCCCTTTTCCCCTTTCCCGTCTTTTTCAGCCCTTTTCCCCTTTCCCGTCTTTTTCAGCCCTTTTCCCCTTTCTCTTTCCCCCTCTTTTCCCCCTCTCTTTTTTAGCCCTTTTCCCCTCTCTTTTTCCTCCTCTTTTCCACTCTGTTATTTCCTCTCTTTTCCCCCCTCTATTTCCTCCCTTTTTCCCCCCCCTTCTTTTCCACCTTCTTTTATCCCCCCTTTCCCCCTCTTTTTCCCCCTTTCCCCCCCTATTTCCCCCCTCTTTTCCTCCTCTTCAAAACTCCCAACTCCCTCCAAGCTGGATCAGGGATTTGCCCTGGGAGTTCCCCCATCAACCGCCCACTCCTTCCCCCTGGACTCTTCCCACCTGCTCACCTTGGCGAAGGTTTTGTCATCTTGCAGAGAAGCTTCCGCATCCCTCAGGGCATTGGGGATATCTCCGAGCCTCAGGTGACATTCGGAGCAGGCCACCAGGCAATCCTTGTCTCCCGCCCTCAGCTTCAACGCCTACAACGGCCATCGCCAACGTCTGAGGCATCGCGCCACAGGATGAGGATAAAAATACAACTTTTGGGTTGGAAAAAAAAGCGGGTTTGGATCCGACTCACTCTCTGAAAGCAGAGCAAGGCCTTGGTGTCCTCGCCCCGGTGGTACAACCGTGTCCCCTCAGTCACGAACCCGCGGAAGGTGCCCTCAGGTGGCGCCACGGCGTCTGCCATCGCCGGTCAGCAGATGCTGGCAAGCGACCCTCCCGGAGTCACCTCTTGGAAACCCTCAGAGACCCCTGAAATATGTCCCAAAATGCCCTGGAGATACCCCAGCACCTCTTGGAGACACATCAAGACCCCCTGGAAATGCCAAAGACCCCATGAAGACACCCCAAAGAGCTGAGCAACCCCAAAAGACCCCCTGGAGACACTCCAGCACCTCTCAGAGAACCTCAAAGACCCCCAAAGACCCACTGGAGACACCCCAAAGACCCCGGCACCCCAAAAAGACCCCCTGAAAACACCTCAACAACCTCAGCACCCCAAAAAAAACCCTGGAGATACCCCAGCACCTCTGAGAATCACCCTGGGACCCTCTGGAAAGACCCCCAACTCCCCCAAAGACCCCCAAACTCCCAAAAAAACCCTGCCTGGAGACACCCCAAAGACCTCAGCAACCTCAAAATATCCGCTAGAGACATCCTGGCACCTCTCAGAGAACCTCAGAGACCCCAGAACCCCCCAAATACCCTTTGGGGATGCCTCGGAAACCCCCAGAACCCCCCCAAATTTAACCAATTAACCAACTGATCCAATTAATTCAGTAATTAATGCCCTTAATTACAGACTTTAAGTCCTTATATAACTTAAGTGGGTTAGAAGAAGCCGAATTGGGCCTCGAAGTGCCCCCAAACCCCCTGAATTCCACCCAAATCCCCCAATTTCAGTCACACCCACCCCACAAATGCCTGAAACCGCCCCCAAAAGCCCCTTCATTAAGTCTAATGAGCCGTTATCAGGAAAACACACCCCCTCCCCGCCGCGAAGTAGCCTCTCTCTTGCTCTCACCACCGCGGCCTCCCGGGGCTCAACTGGCCGCTAATTAGTCGCTAATTACTAAACCGAACCGAACGCGGCGCAGCCGCCCGCGCCCCCCTCCCCTCCCCTCCCCGCACAGAGGCGCCGCGCGCAGCCCCCTCCCCTTTCGAACCTCCCGCCGTCCTCCAGCCAATGGCCGCTCCGCTCGCGCGGCCCCGCCCACCAATCAGTGGCAGCGCCACGACCGAGTAGCAACTCCCACCCCCGCGCTGGAAACGGCCGACAGCGGCGCAGCCAATGAGAGGCCTTCGCCGCGGGCGCCGGCGGCCAATCAGAGGGCGTCGCCGCTTTCCCGCTCTTTTTCCTCAGGCTGAGGGAGCGGTGGCGGCGGGGAGGGTCCTTTATGGCATCTGTTAATAAGAATATATACGAATTATTAATAAGTAGGAATAATTAATTAGCATACATTATAGAATTGTATAGCCCAATTACAAATACTGCAGTATAAAATATAGGGGGACCCAAAATACCCAACAGAGGACCCTGAAATCTCCACAGCGACCTCAATCCTATAGGGGAGCCCCCAAACCCATAATTTCCCTAAATAGCCCCAAAATCTCCCTGAGCTGAAATCCAAAGTTCCTTAAAGTGGGGGCTTCTGAGCCCCAAAGCTCCCTGAAGTGCTGTTTCTGAGCCCAAAGGCTCCATAAATCGCTGGTTTGGACCCCAGAGTCATCAAATATTTGGGTTTGGAAGAGGCGTATTAAAGGTCTTCTAGTCCAAACCTTCCCATAGTGAGCAGAAGCATGTTTCACTAGATCCCGTTGTTCAGAGCTCTGGCTGAGCTAACCAAAATCTCCCTAAATCAGTGTTTCAAACCCCAAAAACCTCTCCAAATCAGTGATCTGGAGTCCAAAAGCCCTCTAAATAGGGGCTTCTGAGCACAAAGCTCCCTAAAGAGGAGTTCTGAAAAATAAAAACATCCCTAATATGAGTGTTTCTGAGTCCAAAAGGTCTGGAGATTCCAGATTCCAGAACTGTCCCAAAGATTCTCGAACTGCCTCCCCCACCCAAAGACCACCTGGAAACATCTCAGCACCTCCCAAAGACCCCCAAAGACCCCTTAGAGATGCCCTGAAGTCTCCACAACCCCACAACCCCCCGGGAGATGCTTCAAAAGCCCCCATAACCCCCCCAACGACGCCCTGGAGATATCTGAGTGCTTCTCAGAAACCCCTGAAGACCCCAGAACCTCTCAGTGACCCCATGGAGAAACCCCAAAGATCTCAGAACCTCCCCAAACCCTCTCAGAGATGTCCCAAAGACTCCCTGGAGATACTCCAGTGCCCCTCAGAGACCCTTCTGCCACCCTCAATGAGCCCATAACCCCTAAAGATGTTCCAAAGACCTCTCTGAGATACCCCCAAACTCCCCTGGAGACATTCCAGTACCTCTCAGAGACCCCTAAAGCCCCTCTGGAGTTGCCCTCAGGCTACTCAGAGACCCTCAAAGAGACACCTCAAAGACCCCAGAACTCCCCAAAGACCCCAGAGATGCCCGATTTTGGCATCTTGGCATTTGTCTGGTTTCCTTTCGGGTTTTGCAATTTCTGGAGATTGAATAGATCATAGAATTATAGAATCATAGAATGGCCTAGGCTGGAAGGGACCTTAGAGATCATTTTAAGATGTTGGAGACATCTTTGTTATGGGGACACTCGACATCCAAGCGTGCGGCTGCCTCTCACCCCGATTTTGCCAACCTGAAATGGAAGACATCAACAGGGTGTGGGAATACAGCCGTGAGAACAGAATTAGTTGAGCTCAAGGGTTGCTTTATAGAAAGCATAACTTGTAAATGAATGGGGGAACAGAAAATTTGCTTCAAGGCAGAACCCTATCACCAGCAGGGAAATGCAGCCCGTTCTGCCAAGCAATGGAGAAGGTCACCGAAAGAAGAGCAAGAGGAGTGACGAAGTAAACAACTGCCAGAGGCATCCAACGACCACCAAGACAGGCCAAAATAAGAAGAACTATCAGTAGACAGCGATAAAGACAGTAGAGTGGAAGTGAAATGAGTATGTAAATAGTTCGTAGAATAGGAGGAGATGTAATAATTATTATGTGGAAGGGTAATAGATACGCGTGGAGTGACTGCATAGAACCAGAACAAAGACAAAGCCCGGGTGAGCACACGCTGTGGGAATATCCCCGTGTGTATCCCGGCACTGCAGTAAATACCTGCTCAATAGTCTCATTGGCTATTGAGCTGAAATTCTTGATTCTTTGAATCCTTGCTCTCAAGCGTCTTGACCGCACCCCTCAGCTCAGTGAGGGTCACTCGAGGCCACTCTCCACGCCACCAGTGAAGGGGCTAAATTCTGGGGGGGGCCAGCAGGGACCCTTGAGGGACACCGCTCCTTGCTGGGACCTGCATTTGCACTGGGCCACTGGCTGTTCCTTTTTTGTTAGCCCTTTCCCTCCCCAAGAGGAGCAGGGGAGGCTGCTGAGGGTGGAGTGGAACACCCCCATCCCGGGAGACCCCCAAGCAGAAGCAGCCCGAGCTGGTAACCCCAGCGAGTCCTTAGCGACCAGCGAGCAGGACAGACGTGGCGCTGCCAGGTCCTCAGCGATTCATCCTGCCCCAAACCTTCTGCCCCGAGGTAAGGACTGACCCTGAGCCCTGCATCCTGGGGATGCCGCTTGAGCAAGAATGGAGGTGACCATGTCTCTTTTCCAGGCTCAGCCAGCCCCTGCCCTCCCCCCACACCAGCGCCAGCACCAGCAGCCGCCCTCCTTCACCAGCTGCAGCAGCATCACGGGGCCCTTCTTAAAGCTCAGCCTCTCCAGCACGGCCACCAGCGCGGGAGCACCTCAGGGCAGTGCCATCGCCTGTGACACAGAGGTCCCCATGGACATTGACCCCCCCTGGGCAAGGGACATCACTTGGGTCATTGATGACCCCATGGATGGTACCACCATCCTGGGTACTTCCAGCTTCCCTCTCATCATCAACAACCCCATGGATGGTGGTACCATCCTGGGCAGATCCATCCCCCCAGGGGAGACGCCAACAGGAGCAAAACCATTGCCCCCGGCCACTCTGCCGCCCGCTGCGGCCAAGCCCTTGGGGGCCCTGCTGGGGCAGGCGGGAGCGGGCTGGAGCGACGAGGCAAAAAGCGACAGCGCAGTCCCTGTGCCAGAGTTGGAGGGAAGCAAAAAGTTCGCACAGCCATCGCTGGGGTGGGATTGAGGCAAGTGAGAGGGGTGGGAGGGGCTGGGTGGGTGTGATTAGGCAGGGCTGGGGGGGAGGCTTGAGGGAAAGGGCGTTCAATGTAATTGGTTTTGTAAGAGCTTTGTCTTGTTTTGTTTTCCTATTAAATGTGATTTTGTCCAGATTTGATCTGTACTTGTTTGCGAGGGGTAGGGGGCAAAGGGGGCACCAGCAAGTGGCACCCAAGAGGGGCAAAAGCCCCGCAGAGCCCCAAATCAGAGCCATCGAGCCCCAGAGGGGCCGCACCGTCTCCAGGGTCCTCCTCCACTGCCCTGTTTCCAACAACATATTTTGCTTTTTTTTGCTTCCTCTTAACCAACATCACTGAGATAGTTATTTTGGGATAGAGAACCCATTAACAAAAGTAATGTAAAGGATGAACCAAAAAAAAAAAACGAAAAAAGCATTTTTTAAAAAAAGTTAAAGCACTGCCTATAGCTTGCAAGGAGATGAAGAGCAAAACATCTGCACTCCACATCCTTACAGAGTGGAACCTTTAACAGATACATGTGCACATCCCACATGGGCAGCTCTTATTCCCCTACCAAAATTCTGAGAATCAGATAAAACATTGAAATACTTAGCGCAGCTCTTCTACCGAGTCCTGGTGTAGTACTAAGTCCTTTTGGAAGCAAGACCGTAACTACAAGTGAGGATGGGAGCCGCACCGTCTTACAGCAGGGTGCATTTTGCAACAATGAGACTACGCCACCCTCAAAGGCACAATTCCCAGGTTGCTCTTGCTGCCCGAAAATGTAAGGAATTTTTGTAGAGCTGGCCTGACACCGCCTGGTCATCTACGGTACTGCCCCTTGTTGCATTCAAAGTTTACGTACTTCTATAACCTGGAAATAAGGCCACCACCCCATGAAAAACAGCAAGCAAAAATCCCTTTCACCGTGCACAGGTGCCTGGACAAACGCTAAATACACACCTATAAATGGGGCACAATACCAACAAAAGTAAGTAACAACAGAAGCAAATAACAACAAAAGTATGCCCCAGAGTTTCCACCCCGTTGATTTGTTGACTGCTTAAACACAGAGACTTGCTCTGGGCACACCTTCGACTCTACACAAACCCTCACCCAGCTTCCGCTGTTCCAAAGGAGCAGCTGATCTGCTTTTCTTACAGTCTTCATTGCTCCAAAGCTACCAGGATTAGGGCTGCCAGGAAGGACCCACCCCATTTCCAGCCTTTCTCCAGATGCTGCTGCATCTTTGGACGACAAGACACAACAGCTGGCTGAGACCTCGGCTTTGCAGATAAATAGTTGCAAGGATCAGAAAGCACACAGAACTATCCGTTACCAGCTCTAAGGCGAGGGAAATTTTTGGAACAATCAGTACGATTGCTCACAGCTGCCAAATGGTTTCACACAGAACAGCTGCTTGAGGATGCTGCAGGCAGAGGGCTGAAGGGAGTGTGACCTGCCTGTCCTAACACTGGAGAAGGAGACCAGACCTACCCCTGGTATCAGCTTATTGTCTCATACCAAAACAGATTGGCAGAATCTCAGTGTTGGTGAGACCGAAGAATTAAGAAAACTTTCCCAGAAATCCCCCTCTTCTTCCTGCTACCAGGTTCTCCCACAGCTCCACTCCTGGAACAGGTTTCCGGCGCACTGGAAGGATGGACACAGGTAACGCCTACCCTACAGGGGAAACGGGGAGTAGTAGCAAGTTCCCAGTACTACCACCCCCCACACCCAAACTGTGCCAACAAGATGCTCGGCCTGCTCCTTGACCCCAACCCAGGGCTCCTGCCTCACGGAAAGGCCGGGACACAGATGCACTTAGGACCTTCATGTCCAAAACACAGCCGCTCCTTGTGTTATTCCACCCTCCAAAAGCTGAGCAGGCCGGCACTCACCTGAGATGCAGAAGACCTTCATTCACACTCCTCTCTTGCCTGATTTGAAGCCTGCCTGCACACAGTAACACCAGTTCAGCCTGATGTGGTGGCTTGTGAGTAGAAGCAGTGCACAAGTGCTCACATTCATTCTCACGGCATCTCAGGGATGAAGTAATTTGTAAGGCCGGCCTTTGATTAAGATACTGTTTTAATGTCGGTTCAAAGCCACCAAAGACTGGGAGCCTCCAAATGCTGCCCTTCCACCTCCAGCTCTCTAAACACAGAACATGTCTCTTCCAGCTTTGTCTCCAGACAACGCTGCAGCCCCAAAGCAATCCCCAAGCACCAAACACACCAGTGGGTAGGACTGAAACACAGGGAGCTAAGAAATCGGTAACGAGAGATGCTTGGCAGAACACTGCAACCTTTTAGAGCAGCTTGATCCTATTCCACTAGAAATCTGCTTTCTATGAGGACTTCATCCCACACCACCACCCATGGCTACCTACGGTCTCTCTCTGTAACAAACACCACACCACAGGTATTTGGTAAAGGAGATGTATATTTATTCACTTTACAAAGAGGGTGGTATTTAATTGCAATAGCTCCATTTATAGACAAATATATTATTGTACATTATAGTGATGAATGGCTCAAACCTTTACCTTGTTTTGCTCTTAAAAATGTGTTTGCACCACTTCAGCTTCCATTAGCTGAGCAAATAGCTGTCCTTGTTCTGCCACTGAGATTAAAAATCCGTAATAAAGTTATAGCTGTGCGCCACGTATTCACAAGCGTTCACCTTCTCATTTCCCTGTGTTACTCCCCTCTCCCCGCCCAATTCAACACAGTCTGTCCTCTGGGTTAGCATTAAACTTATATACAGCCTCCATTAAAACAAAACTAGGAGTCAGTGATAGTTCTAATGTCCTTTTGAAGCACAAGAAAAGTCATTGATTTGTACATATAAAAGTCTCGAGTTCAAATCTGTTAAAAAAAAGAAAAAGCCATTTTTAAGTCAGGTTGGCATTTAGATATTGCCAAGGCATGGCTAAACCAATGGAGGATGAGGGGAAAATAATTTCAGTAGAGAATTTAAATGTTACAAAAATATCTTTTTTTTCTTTTTTTCTCTCTTTTTTTTTTTTTTAAAAACGCAGCAGGATGCCCACTTGCTATTGCTAACTGAAGCACAGAAAGAAGGTACAGACCAGTTGTCTTTGATCCTTGAATATCTGAAACAAATTCAATGTAAAGCTGAACCAAGTTTACCACACAAACAGCGGTGGCAGATTTATTTCACTTGAGATACAAATGCATGTCCACATGACAGGCATAATCTGACCATGAGGTGGAAGAAATGTTTCGATAAGTAAGCGCAGGGAAATAGGGTGGGAGAAGGCTGGCATGGTTAAACATTCTGGATTCAGAAACGCACGGTGTCCCCCACGTGTGCTCCTGCACACAGGCCGTGCATGAGTCTGCACTCCCTATATGCAAACGTGGCATCTTCCAGCACGATGATCCAGAATTAAGAGTTTGGTGGCCCACTTGTTTAAACTGTTAAAATTATTCTTTTGCGCCGTTATTCTTCTTCGCTTTCGTTTTCTGGTTCCAAATCAGAATCACCATTGATTTCCTTTTCAACAGTCATGTCTTGTTCATCAGATTGCTCCTCTTTTTCTTCGTCTTCATCCCAGTTTTCCTGCGAGGAAAAAAAAAAAATAGACAGGAATGTTTGAACCTTTCGCAGTCACACAATTTCTGTTACAAGCACATGGGAAAAGATCTGATCCAACTCCACTTACATCAGAGTCTTTATCTGCAATCATCTCATCATCTGAGCCTTCCTCCTCCGAGGATTCTGCAAAGAGAAAACAATCCCTCAGTCTGGAGAAGACTTTAAAATGTCATCCCCCAAAGCCCAACCCCAAGTGCCACTAAGTCACCAAACTCTGCTATTTCAATTCCAAAGCTAATTCCATCTGAAGATTAGGATGATCAACATGAAGCAGAACAAGTCACTTCTGTTACAGCATGAAGTTGCAGTAGAAAAAAAAAAAGGCCAAATCGGATGTGTGCATGCAACTGTCTTGACGTCCTGCTGACTCAAATGTCAAAGTGCCTTGACTGTATCTACCTTAGCAGAAAAAGGAAAAAGGGAGGGACAGCCAACTACAAGATGCCATTATGATTAAACACTGTCTTTCCCGTCATGGATTTCCACAAAAACTCTCTACTTGCAGAGAGTACACTAACAGATAAGCATAGGAGCACAAAGAACAGCCATCAAGTATTGTCTGTCACGTGAGCTCAGGAGCTGAGCTAAACCTTGCATACAACACTTACCATCCTCATATACCAGCTTTGCAGTCTGATTAACTTCAGCTACATCCTGCACTGCTTCCGATGCTGCAACCTGAATGGAATTTGCAAATTAGCCTTAGATGTAACCATATATTCCAACCTTAAAAGTCGATGAAACTCGTAACAATATAAATTAAGTCTACGTCAAGTTTAACATGGATAAGCTACTACTACGAATTAACTAGACCAACAAACAAGTATGAAGGATAATGCAAATTTGAGAGGCATCTGCTCCAGTACTTTCTGTTTACTCCCATTTAAAACTCTATGTGTTAACAGCCACATCTGTCAGGAAAAAATGTCTAACACTCCCAGTGAGCATGGACTGACTAGAGAGTCAATTAAGTGCAGCGCCTTGAGCATTATCAGTGCAGCTGTGCAGCAGCTGCACTAAGTTCCCAATGACAGGTCCCATCAGATCTAATCACAACAGGAGGTTAAGTCTGCAGACAGCCCTTCTTCTGCACACCCCACGTTATTTAGTTGGAACTCACCTGGGTGACAAGAATGAAGAGTCTTCCATGCAGACGGGAAAGCTTTTGCAATGTTTTTACTCTGCTCTCCATTAACTGGTATAGCATTCCCAGTTGAGGAATGAGGTCTGGCAACTTGGGAGAAGAGAGGGATGAAGAAAAATGAAGCTGTTGACCAGCACATTACAAACGTCTCATTTAAAAATAACTTTTAAACTGCCTTTGTACATTTGGGGGAAGCAATCTGCTCACGTTATTCTAGACAGAAAGGAGAGATGAGGGTTCACAGAAGACACCTGCAGCCTGATCAACTAACATTCAGGTATGTTTAGAAACATCATCTACTTTCAAAACACGTCAATTCTTATCCTACTTTTCCTTTTCACAATCACAGCCACAAGCAGGTGTTGATGCACTAATTGGAAAGCTGTGTAAATGGGAACTGAATATACACCAGTATATGGATGCGGCCTCAGCAACATGTGCCAGTTCTGACACAGAGCAACCCTATAATAAATGGCAGAAAGGACTGACGGCACCAAAATACCTTTTTCTTAACTGAGCGAGACTGCTTTATCCATCACTTGCAATGCAAGGCTAGACTTCAATCCAGACGCTCCGGCATTACTTACTGCCCTGACAATTTCGGCACACCTTTGCCCTATAAATCCAGCCATGCTCAAGACAGCCTCAAGATGAACATTCCAACAGCAAGGCAAATTTAGTTCTAGAAGATTTAGTGACACAGGCTAGATTACTCCCCAACAGTGATTTTGTTCCCTAACTCTCACAAGTATGACACAAGTATGACTTTGGGATGACTATAATTATGTCATGAATGACTAAGACCAACAATTTGCAACAACTGCACAGCAATCTGGCAGGAGCGGCAGAAGTCTAGCCCTCTGTACACTGAAATACGTGAAGAGCAGGAAACAGGTTCCTGAAGGAAGCACATACATATATTTAAGCCTTTAAATCTAGTTTCAGTTACGTGCTTTAACACTAATGCAAAATACTTACTGTGGAAAGGTAGGATGCATGTAGAGTGAAGACAGACTTCAGCCATCGAACCATTAGTGAGGCACTGGAAAAGAAAAGTAAATGATATCAAAGAGAGACTGGCTGAAAAACACTCACTTCACATTCTAGATCCTAAACAGTTCTGTAGAAAGTGCTTCACTTTCGTTATATAAAAATATAAATGCATGAAAATGTAACAGTTTGATTACGCAGATCGCATACCTACGTAAGTTATTCATTAAGAACAGACATTTAAGTGAGGAACTAAACCAGACATGTTCAGTCATCTGTGTTTCTGACATTTTTATGGGAGATTTTGATGAACAGAAGCAGGTCAAAAGAGGTGATTCTGCCCCTCTGCTCTGCTCTGCTGAGACCTCACCTGGAGTACTGCATCCAGCTCTGGAGAAGAGAAGGTTCTGGGGACACCTTATAGCAGCCCTCCAGTACCTGAAGGGGGCCTACAAGGAAAGCTGGGGAGGGACTGTTTACAAGCGTGTGTAGTGACAGGATGAGGGGCAGTGGTTTTATACTGGAGGAGGATAGAGTTCGATTAGGTATTAGGAAAAAGCTCTTTGCTACAAGGAGGGTGAAACACTGGAAAAGGTTGCCCAGAGAGGTGGTGGAGGCTCCAGCCCTGGAGACATTCAATGCCAGGTTGGACAGGGCTCTGAGCAACCTGATCTAGCTGCAGATGTCCCTGCTCACTGCAGGGGGTTGGACTAGATGACCTTTAAAGGTCCCTTCCAACCCAACACATTCTATGATTCAACTTTTTTCTCTACCTACAATGAGGGAAATTTTTTTTATTTTCTTTTTTTTTTTAGAAAAAAAGGAAAACCAAACAATACAATTAAGGACAGCTAGTCTCAACAAGACTTATTGCTTATAGCAATATAACAAGATGGGCTGGGGAAGAAGAGCTGGTTTTGCTATTAATAACACACAGCACCAGGAGATGTCTACTAAATATATTTGACAAACTGAACAAGCTATATATCTGATTGCTTTTTTACATATTGATCAGTTCTGCAGTGTCGATATTCTAGGACTTCACACAGATTCTCAGGGTTACCCTCTTATTTCAGGTATCCTTTTCCTTTTTTAATCTCACTTCAGCCATCCCAACAAAGCACTGCCTTAATAAAAGTTCCTCTTTGCAGCCACTACCGGGTGAGAATTCAGTTTAATTATAGTTATTATGGAAATCAATCAGAAAGATGGAGGGAGGGACCATAATGTACACACTAAGAATTAAACTGTAATTGAGTTGTCTCTTACCTGTATGGGTTGCCCTGCAGTCTCTTCGTAAGCTGTAAGGACAAAAATATAGTCAGTGACAAGTAACACATACAGAGTTTAAAAATCCAACATTACACCCATGTGACAGCCCTAACATTGGGGCAGAAAGATCTCCAGGCATTCGAAGTTTACGAGGATTAACCATTGCCAGGCTCCAGAATACTACACTGCGGGCTCTACCACCCTATATGCAAGCTGGTAACTTGCAGAAGCTGAGCCTCATTTTTACAATAAAACTGTGACTCTTAACAGGCAGCGTATCTGGTAAAACTTAAATTGACAGGACTAAGTAGAAGGAAATCCCTTTGTTTATACATCTCTGTGTATCTGTTTAACAGAGCAGCTGTTACAAGGCAGACAAGTTGGGAAAACAAGCAAAGGTAGTATCAGGTAAAAGCTATGTCACAGACCCAGTCTCAAGCTCTGGAGGAGATTTAGACTGGATGTGAAGAAGAAATTTTTTACTATGAGGGTGGTGAAACAGTGGAAGAGATTGCCAAGAGAGGTGGTGGAGGCTCCATCCCTCAAGACATTCCAGGTCAGGTTGGACAGGGCTCTGAGCAACCTGATCTCGTTGCAGACGTCCCTGCTCAGTGTCGGGGGGTTGGACCGGAAGACCTCTAAAGCTCCTTTCCAACACAACGCATTTGATGATTCTAAGAAGTTCTGTACATGTACTGAGATTTATAGAGTCAAATGCTTGCGCTTAAAATTCTCTCACAAGGGTGGTAGAGAAGAAACGCTGCAACTCATTAACACCAGCCTAAGGAGGGGCCACAACACACGCTTAAAGGAAAGTAAAACATTCAAAATGAGGGTATCCACATAATTCAGTTAAGACCAGTACAAATAAAAATTGTACCTTATTTGTGGCCAGGACATTAAAATGCAAGAGCAATCTAGGCATTAACTACGTTACAGAATGTCATTCACATAACAAGAGCAACTAATCAACGTTCACTTTAAACAAAGTAATGTCTAGATAAAGCCAGCTATTAAAATCTTTCTGTCTAAATGCAGATTTTATTTAGTATCACTGAATAAGCAGTTAGGAAGCCAAATCCCTTTAAAAATTATTACTAAGTGATGTCACAAAGCTTAAATAAAGCAACCAGGATTCTGAGTCATCTTCAAAAGAAGAAAGAAATTGCCCCTCAACCTCCAAGTGCTATCTAAACTTACTGTTTTAAGTACATATTCTATTTTTCTTTCTCTCATCTGAGTATCTTGCATATTTATCCTCACATAACTTGCTCTGGCTAGCACTACTACCTTCACATTTCCAATTATCATCCATTTTAACTGCTTAAAAGACAATGTGACAGTAACTGCCATGGACTAACACTTTAGCTTACCCTCTTCCTTTTCTTTTGCCCACATAATCACTTAATATAATATTAGACAATCTAATACTCTTCCTGCTAGCTTTGATAGTGGCACGTTGTCCCTTGGTTAAGCTTCAGACAGAGAAGATAAGAGTGTATCAGAGAAAAATTAAGCACAATTTCTGTCCTGTAAAGCTACCAAACAAATTTCATTTGTAAAAATAAAGAGACATATCCTGGATTTTCCCCAGAGAGAATGCAAACCAGGTGTGGCTTGTATGACAGTACAAGAAATGCAGGTTCTCCTACCTCATGCAGCAGTGGAATGACAGCATGTATAGGCATTCTGGCTACTGTGTTCTTTATTACATTTTCTTTTCTTGTGTTAAGTACTCTCTGTTGAAACAGAACAATACAAGCAGAGAAACATTCAGTTTTAACACACATATGAGCAATGAGCACAATCAAAAATTCCTGCCTTTAAATCTTTTTCTTCTGCACCACCTTTGTATGCCAAAATGAGGATAACAAGTGAAAAAATTTACTATTAAAAGGAGTTCCATTTTTCAAATCGGCTACAACTAAAATAAGACACTTGACTAACCCATCTCAAAAAATCTAACACTATCTCTAGCCCACCCACCCCATGTTAGAAATGAAGCATCACACACACATTAAAACTTCCCTCACTATTTTCAGTGGTTGACTTCTATAAATAAACACCTTTCACCAGCATCTGTAACAAGTAATTTCTACTCAGCACACAATTCTTAAGATTTCATTTCCCTGCCCCAGAACTATCATTTCCTCCAAGTGCAACAGTAAGCTTTTTCAAGTGGAATTGTTGTTGTCAATGCATTTTTCAAACAGTATCTACTCAGACATCATACACCTAGGAGACCAAGCAGAGATTATGTTCCAGCTGAAGCCAAAAGAAAGATGGCTCCATTAGTCACATCATTTGTAAAACATTTGAACTGTGACATAAACGTATCACAAAGCACTTTGAGAAGCACCTCAAAGTTCACGGACTGACTCAGAAAGCAAGGTATATTACTACTATAATTCAAAATACCACTGCCTTCAGCAAGCCAGCAAAAAGCAGCTGAGAGAAACAACAGGTTCTCTTGACTGTTCAGCCTCCCCAGCTTTCAGGAAGGGTTCACACGTGTCTCAGTGAATAAGTTAAACAGCACGCAATGATCTTGTAACACTTACATTTAAGATTTCTGCGTCGTTGCTTTCCAAGCCCTGAACTAAAAGTACCGCGAAGCTATCTGTTTGTGGAAGGCCACCTGGAGTTTTTACTTTGCTCACATCAATATCCAACGCCTCTAGACGCTCTTCAATGCTCTCCTGCAGATGGTAAACAAGAACAGTGCTGTTTCAGTGCAGTTTCTCAGAAACATCAGCTGAAAGCAAAGTACCTAATCTACAGCATTCTCTCCGATTCTTTTAAAACTATTGATAGAGAATAGCCTGAGGAAAAAAAAAAAAAATAAGAGAAGATGAAGTTTTACTGAAAAGCAGTCATATATCTTAGCACAGAGAGACAGACACGAGCGTGTGACAAAGTTCTGCAGGAACATGGTAAAACTACAGGCAAGGCACACAGGGCCTGAAGGACGAAAAAGTTTTGGGCAGAGGGAAGTCTCATTCAAAGAGATGGTATCGTTAACCTTGTTTCCATGCCAAACAAAGCAAGTTCAAATTCACCCGAAGAAGTTAAAATGACGGTCTATGAATCTAGTTTCTCCACTATCTCTGTGTTTAAAAGAAGCACTTTACCTCTCCTGTCTCTCCTGGTTTCCTCTTGTTTTTCTTTTTCTCCTTTCCTGATGATGGAGTTTTGACAGTTGTACTATGTCCTGGAATGCCAGGCACTAGAACTTTGGTGTCGGAGTTCACAACAGGCGTCTTTACCTAACAGGGATAACCACATTTACATGAATTACTAGTGTCTTGAACTTTCTTCCAATTTAAAATACTTTCTTCTGAGACTTGCACACACAATGTAAAACTAGCCTGCCAAAACCCGTTTTCCTGACACATATATATTAGAAAAATCCTGTATTTTTAAGAGCAATTAATAAGCTGAAGCAACGGCAGCTAGTTTTCATAATTAATTAAAGCAACGGACTCTTTGGAATCACCCATGAATCATTTTTCTTACAAGCTTGTGTCATAACACTCACGGAACTAAGTGTTTGTATCCAGCAACAAATACTTGGGATGTTTGCTAGCAATAGATACCACATCTACTAACAGCCAGGCCCATCAACTGCATGCAGATTAATTCAGCTTCCCCTGGAAGGTAAGAACCAATCACAAACAATAGCCCAACGTAACAGTAAAAGGTAGTCACTATTCACTTTGATCCCACAGATTTTCTTCTAGGGATTGCTCCGATGCAGAGCTCAGTAGTCTGAATTAGAACTATGATTCTGACAACAAACAGAGCAACCTGAGGTTACACCGGACAAGCTATGGTATCCATCTCCGATGGACACAAAGGCGACTGGATTTGAAAGGCAATATATTTAATAACCAAGTGCTCCCCTGACCCAGAGAGGTTACGAGGGAGCATGCCACTTCCAGAATATCAAGAATGCTACCTGCTACTTCCAGAACACTTGAACCACAGCGCTTCTGTGCAGGCTTTTTTTTGAAGTGCCTGTCCAAACTTCTGTATTAGTGCGCGTCCTGCTGGGTGCCCACTGAAGTGATACAAATATAACCTAATACAGTGAGCAAAGCAACTTCCATATGGTCTGTGTAAAAGTCAAAAAATTCATTTTGTAGCTCAAAAATTTTACTGTAGAACAGCAGTGGTGTTATAGTACTAACCTCTTTGCTCACCACACTAAGCAATGACCTTCTCCCCACAAGGCATGCTCAGACAGCCAAGAGAAATGCGTCTTCAGTGGAATTCAGCAAAAAGCGAAACCAAGATGGGTATCATCACTGCATGCCAGGGAGTTCCCACACCTCTCACTGCGTTTCAGTTCTGCTACCCAGCAGCTCCAGGACTGAGGAACCAGCACAGAACCCCACCTGGCTGATGGAGCACCAGGTCCTGTAGGTAGCTTGAGGGTTAGAAAAACAGCGCTGTCTGCTCACTTCACTGATACTGCATGCACACTGATAAAGAATTTCACAGCCTGTCTCTAAATCCCCTAGAGACCCTGTGTCAGAGAAAAAGGTGGCAAGTGGCTTCAGTTGTCATCTGTTGTCATCTCAGTGTCAAGCCCACACTCCCAGGTGCTGCATCCCTGTGAGCGGGAACATGTGAAAGCCACCGTGAGAAAGAGCCAAGAGGACACGCCCTCTGAAGCTTCATTACATTTTATTTAGACTCTAAACTCAAACCATCCCAACTTCATCACAAACTGCCAGGGTCAAAGAGGCTGTGCAAACTGGCAGCCTCTAGGGGAAGGACAAACCTCAAGTACAAAAGAAACTCTCAGCCAGTCCTGTCTATCAAGCAGGCCTGCTGAGAACAGGACCCACTATGAGCTACAGGAGGGTAACTGTGTGCGAGAACGTACCAGGACACAAAGCAGGGACAAAGCACACTTTACCCACCCCACCTGAGTGCTACGGACATCTATAGCTACCACTGCAGCTCTGAGCAGGTCCATCCAGAAATTCAACCTCGTTTTTAAAGAGAGCAGTGATTTCTACCATTTCCAAAGCAAAACAAGAGAGGCAACAAAACCGCATTTCACGCAAAGCTCACCTTTGTTAGAGCAACATCTGTTTTAAGTGACAATACTTTCTGGACATCCCTTATCAAACACATGTGGGATTCAGTGGTGTTCAAAGACTAGAAGGACAGGAACAAAACCAGTTAATATAACTGAGATTCAAACTTGTGAATCACTATACTACTGAAAGATGAGAACAGATTCCAGAGGTATAAAGGATAATGAACTTTTTTTTTGCTCTAGAACAGCAGCTGCTTCACGTCTGCCTTTTGTTACCAGATCTCTATGGCTTCCAAAGAAGCTCACATAGGTAAATTGAAACAGTATAAAAAACAGTTTCTGTGGTCTAATTCAGTAACAGTTGAAATGGCAAGTAACAGACAGGAGTAATGTCAAGTTGGGTAATTGGAAGAATACAAACTGCCCCTCAAAACAGCTCAGAGGCAAGAGTCATAGCTCCCAGAAGAGGAGGAAGGAGGAGCATGCTTTGTCTTGTCATACAATTTCAAAACAAAAAAAAAAGTAAAAAAAAAAAATCTCAAAAAAAAATCCCTCCAATTGAGAGAGCAGTATGCAGTCCGTATTACAAACCACAAAATCTCTCCAGTAAGTTTTACATACCACTTTCTCTATGATGGGCTGTAAGGTGTTTCCATACACAAGGAGCAGAGACTGTTTGTCTGTGCAAAACGCAGCTGCTAGAATTGGGACTGGTTTTGGTGTGGAGTCCCCATCATTTCCAGGTGTTGCTATCTGGATAGTACAGTTTGATGTTAAGGGTTTTTTGCAATAACTGGGGGGGGAAAAAAAAAAAGGAATGAAAAAGGTCCAAGAGGTTTAACTTAAACACTTCACTATCTTGCACATCTAAGCACCTTTCATTAGTGTGTTCAGCCACTTTGCACCTTCTACAGACAGCTGAGATACAGATATGCAAAATCTTGGCTAAAGCAACACTTAACACCAAAGCGCAGCACAGCCCCAACAATGAAGTTCTCCAAAAGCGTGTCCAGCAACCCAATACAAAGAACCAGCTGAAATCTGGTTTGTGAACAGATAACACAAAAGCTTAAAGGCAGCAAGATGACAAAACTAAATCTCAGACCTTTCCCAAAGACAGTCTCAAGACGAATACCAACTTACCCATTTAAGATATGTTCAAATAAATGCAACTGTCCATCTCTGCACACAACTGCTAACTTCACAGGCTGAAAGAAGGCAGAGTAAAAGATTTTAATTAGCTCAAACGATAAACCTTCCATAAGTACAGGATATGAAGAGACAGTTGCATGGCTACGATCTGCCTTTTCCCAGTAACTGAACACATTAAAGATGTAACTAGATTTGTAAGGAAGATGAAAGGCAGTAACATCTCAGGAACACTTAGCGCAACCATTAGGAGACAAAAATAACTCCTAACTGTACTTTACCACTACTGATGTATTCAAAATCAAACAGTTTGCACAGTAGCACAGGTATGTTATCATAAGCAGCAAAGTTCCAAAAATACGGTGACAAACATGTCTAGAGGCACAGGTCTACAGAGGTGCTGACACTGTAAAATCACGATGAGTACTGTGAGCACTTAAACGACAGGTATACATCACAGAATACCCATCTCTCCTGTACATGCAGTACGAGGGCAGAACTAGAAACATTAGAAAATACAGCATGAAATACTGTTTTTAGAAAAGGAATACAAAGGCTGCAGGAGTTTTACATAATTACTGAAACACTTTGTGAACATTTCACATGCAGACGTTGTTGAAATTGAGAGACTTGGGGAATGCATGCTGCTACTTTAAATCATCAAAAGCTAGTTAGTTCAAAGTGGAGAGTTAACACTGCCAAAGCCACTTGAGATCAGATAAAATAGGACCATACCCAAACCAGATTTTTAGAAAGAGTTTTTTTGCTGTCAAGTTCTAACAACTATTTTCATTACTAACTTCTTCTGAATTGGAAACAACTGACATTTTTGTCCTCACAAGCAGTATTTATGAAGAAAACACTCAATTTGCACTTAGTAGCTCCGAAAACTAGTATTTCAATATAGGTTTATAAATGCACCTGTAACCGATATCCTTACATCTGTGTAAGCTGAACTGGCATTCAGATCTCACCTCTGCATAACAGAACCCAAACACGAACCAAGCTTCTTTCTTTACACCCTTAGAAGACGTGACAAGTGACAATTGTTGAACATATCTGGTTACCAACTACTGCTCCTACCTCTTCTTTGACTTCTGATACAGTCAGGTCAATGAAAGTTGGTTCATCTGTTACTGTGAAAGACATCACGGCATTCTTTTCTTTCCTATCTGATCTGATCTGCCTGGAAGACACAAACAGTCCACATTATTTACCATAGCACAAATAGCACCCTCCACATGTGAAGAGCATTACATTATGAAATCACCAGTGACCGTAGTAGTATCTACCCCACTCAAAAATACTGATGCTGTAATTTCAGTTTCAAAAGTGTTTTAAATTTCAAGCACAAAGTAATTTCCAAGCGAGATTTAACAAGAAAACTTAGCATAAACCTCAGAGTAAGTACAAAGAACAAGGAAGGCTACTACACAGTATGTTCTTGGCATACACTAGTGAATCAAATGGCACACAGAAGCGTGCTCAGAAACAGTCAATGAAATTCACATCTTCATTCAACCATCAGTGAGCTGAAAGCACAATTTAAGAGATCATCACTGCATTTCTCCTGAGCACCCGTTCTGCTTAACCTTCTGTTCAGAGTTTGGAACATACTTTTTGAGCTTATCCTCAATACCAACTGTAATTGAAGTTACAAATTACGAAAAGCTCACATACCATACACTCAGTAATCGGTCATGTATAGCTCCAGACAAGAAATAAAGCCCTGTAATTCCATCAAAGGGCTTATTTTCATTCATAGGTTTCACTGTGGTAAACATTAATGATGACACTGACGTAGCATGGCCTGTGAAATGCTGAGAGAAAGAACAATCTTTCAGTGATTCAGAAGCAGTGATAAGGCAAAAATTAAAATATTAGTTAACAAAAAACATTAGGAAAACTCAAGTGTTACTAAGGTAACAAGAACTAACGATCAGCTTCCTTACATTTCTGTATTTCAAGGAAACTTTTTCTAACTGCCCAGATATTTATTGGAATACTAAAAGTTAAATGGGGAATCAAAGTCAAATTCATTGGGACCAAGTCCATGCAAAAGAAATCATGTCCACCTGTACCGCTGTTACTGTCAGAAAGCACTTTGCACCCCCTCAATTTTACACTTCAATTTTCACAGTGCAACTAGATTCACAGTTTCATTCTCAACTCTAAGATGAACGCACAGGTCTGCTGACACACGAAGGTTGCTCAACACCCCACCCACCCAAAAAAAAATAAAAATTAATAATTGATTCTTTGAGCTATTTATGCAAATAGTGGTTTGGTCATCATTGGATGCAGACATACATGGTAGCTGCCATGTGCCAGCAAGTCCACGGTAACAGCACATGTGTACACACTTACCGGATATCAAGTACCAGGAGATTCAGAGACTAGCTGTGCCCTATCTGCTAGCAGACAAGAAAACATGGCTGCATTCACGGAACAGCTAAAACATGGCAATTTGCTCATGTGTCACCCCTGTTCAAGGAACAACAAGTGGTTTGCTCCTCAGCTTTCCAACTGTTTCAACAGCAAAACCGATAATGCCACCAGTTACATGAAGTTTAACAAAGAAACTGAAGGCTTCAAGGAGGGACTCATGTTAAAAGGCAGGAAGATCACACACAAACCCATACTGACAGTGACTAAAACAGTGGTGAAGCAAGTTCTCCTGCAAGAAGGGTATCAGAAGAGAACCCAGTGAAAAAGAACAACATCCATCTTTCTTCTACAGGCTTAAGAAAGGGTGCTGGCAGCATGCTCAGACACAGCCAAGGAATTAAACATCCTCATTCAACTCTCAGCAAGTTGAAACCAACATTGAGGGTATCATCACAGTAATAGCTTCCAGCAACCCCAAAACTGTCAATTGTTTACTCACACTCAGTCAAATCTTCAGGTGTCCTCTCTGGAAACACTTGATACACAATGTCACAAATCAAGAAGGACTTTTTTTTTTTCCCCATCTAGTTTAACAAAGTCACTTACTCTGTAGACTTCTTTGGTCTCCAGGTCCCACAGTTTTATAGTTCTACCGGCTGACAGCAGCATTTTCCCATCTGGGCTGATGCACAACGAGGTGACACTGCTATTGTCACCTTTCCACTTGCTAGAATTTGAGTGGAGGGTTTTTGTACAAAGGGAGAAAGATGGAGAAATAGAAAAATTAACATTCATTAGCATGATCCCAAAACACACATAGAATCATAGAATGGCCTGGGCTGGAAGGAACCTCAGAGATCATTTTAATCCAACCTCCCTGTTGTGAGCAGGGACGCCACCTCTTGACCAGGTCAGGCAACACACGTGAGAACCGAACAGGAATCGAACCCACAATCTTGGTGTTTCAAGCACCACGCTCAACCCACTGAGCTAAACCGGCCCTCATACATCAATCATGCCAGAGAATTCAAGGCAAAAACTGTATTCAGAAACCAACCAAAAATGAGGTCAAACCTTTTCTGCTTCTGCTTCTCTCCTTCAAATTAGTTTACACAAAAAAATACAGCAACCCAAAAATGTAAAGCTGAACAACTGTTGACTTCTCTTTAATATTTGCCTATTCTATTCTAAATTCCTCTTTCAAAGTTATCTACTACTCAAAACAGAGTAAGACGAACCATGCCATTTCAAGACTCCTCTTTGCACCATAATACAAAAAGCTCACACCAACAAGAAAGGGCTTCTCAAAACTAAAACTCAAGGACCATTCAGTTCCCGGACCTCTCCTCCCAAGTCTGTAAATGACACTAACAATAATAAACTTCACTTTAAAAGTGTGTGGCTCAAAGCACTAATATAATAAAAATAATAAAGATAATAAAAAAGATGCTGTCATGAAAAGCTTGCACCTGCTTTGAAGGAGTCCAAGTATCGCACATTTCTCGCAAGCTAAAACTGCAAAGAAAGCATTAACACAAACCCTTTACAGTTAGGAAGTAGCCTGCAACCGCTGTTACACTCCGTGAACAGCTGCTCTGGAAACGCGCCCAAATACTTTTCATGACCCAAGCACTACATCTCTTGTATTCCAAAACAGAGCTCATTTACTGTATCTCTTTTGATTAGATTTCATAGAAGCTGAAAGTTTGACTGTCTACAACCCTGTCAAACAAAATCACACCTAACAGAGAGTACAACAAGATTTTGTATTCTCTTACAAAGAAAAAGTCAGGACTAAGAATTTCAAATCATTTAATAATACAAACCCAAGAAGGCATTTTTAAATGCACTGAAAAGACTAGTCTAGATAGTAGAATGTAAGACACAGCAAAAAATCCATTACTTTTTACTTTGGATATTCCTCATATAATTTTACAGAGAAGAGTTTTAAACAGAAACATAAACCAAGAAGCCGTATAAGGAGACGTACAGAACACCTCTGAGCATTCAGAGTATTTAAGACACGAAAGAGCTACAACCAGAGAAACAAGAAGTTTACAGAATGATTTAGACTACCTCTCTCCGACACTTTGTCTTCTCTCTTCAAAAACTCTCTCTTCCTCAACAGCTCATCCCTCTGTGAGAGATTTCTCTGTGTGCTGCACAGACCTCCTGAAGCGGTTCTATGGACCACTTCTACAGTAATTAAGAAAGTGAAGCCTAAAACCACATGGTTTCAATTTTGTACCTAGCAGTCTATACCTCTATAGGAAAATGTCTAGAAGTCTGCAAATGAAAAGAAGTTGACCACTACTTCTCTACCCCAGGAGAAACGATCCCAAACTCTGTGCGGGATATGTAAGGATTCATTTCCAGGTCCTGACAAGTCTTAACACAGGCAATCTCAGGTGTACATTGGGTACAAGCAATTACTTTGGAATTTTTTTGTTCCTTTTAGTCTCACTATTTTAAACAAAATTTTAGAGAATCTTTTTCTTCTAGTCTTTCCAATTTTCTTTATCTAGGTTTGAGTTACAATATCGGAGAAAAATTTCAGGTAAAAAGCGTATTATATTGCTGGCATACTTTTCATGTATACATTCACAGAATCACAGAACACTAGGGGTTGGAAGGGACCTCAAGAGATCATCTAGTCCAGCCCCCCTGCCAGAGCAGCATCACCTACAGCAGATCGCACAGGAACACGTCCAGACGGGTTCTAAATGTCTCCAGAGAAGGAGACTCCACAACCTCCCTGGGCAGCCTGTGCCAGGGCTCTGGCAGCCTCACTGTGAAAAAGTTTTTCCTAATGTCTTTGTAGAACCTCCTATGCTCCAGCTTCCACCCATTGCCCCTTGTCCTTTCATTGGACATCACTGAAAAGAGCCTGGCTCCGTCCTCCTGACACTCCCCCTTGACATATTTATAAACATTAATGAGGTCACCCCTCAGCCTCCTCTTCTCCAAGCTAAAGAGACCCAGCTCCTTCAGCCTTTCCTCATAAAGGAGATGTTCCACTCCCTTCACCATCTTTGTGGCTCTGCGCTGGACTCTCTCAAGCAGCTCCCTGTCCTTCTTGAACTGAGGGGCCCAGAACTGGACACAATATTCAGATGGGGTCTCACCAGGGCAGAGTAGAGGGGAAGGGGAAC
Organism: Trogon surrucura; assembly: GCA_020746105.1. NCBI lineage: Eukaryota > Metazoa > Chordata > Aves > Trogoniformes > Trogonidae > Trogon > Trogon surrucura. Next base: position 109,991,183 of record CM036618.1, read on the forward strand.
CTCTCTTAACCTACTTGCTACTCCCCTTCTAATACACCCCAGGATGCCATTGGCCTTCTTGGCCATGAGGGCACAGTGCTGGCTCATGGTCATCCTGCTGTCCACCAGGACCCCCAGGTCCCTTTTCCCTACACTGCTCTCCAACAGGTCAGTCCCCAACCTATACTGGTACTTGGGGTTGTTCTTTCCCAGGTGCAAGACTCTACACTTGCCTTTGCTGTACTTCATTAAATTTCTCTCTGCCCAACTCTCCAGCCTGTCCAGGTCTCTCTGAATGGCAATGCAGCCTTCTGGTGTGTCAGGCACTCTCCTCCCAGTTTTGTGTCAACAGCAAACTTGTTGACGGTGCACTCTGTTGCCTCATCCAGGTCGTTGATGAATATACTGAATAGTACTGGTCCCAGTATCAACCCCTGAGGGACTCCACTAGATATAGGTCTTCTGTGATCTCACTAGGATCACAGAAGAACAGTGGGATAGCTTGCAAGACAGAAGTGCTGCTATAAATGGACCTTTAGGAAGGCACGGCAAGGATGTGCCAGAAAGGCAAAAGAGAGGTTTCTCCACACAAAAGGGTAGCATGCATGCAAGGAGATTTCCTCTGAAACAGGCAAAGGGACAGTGGAGAAATGAAAACAGATCAAGGGTGATGTTGTGAGCATCTGTTACAGATCGTCAAATTAAAGAAGAAACAGATCTATCTTCATAATCCCATGCCCTGGTTCTTCTAAGGGGCTTTAACAACCCCAGCAACTGCCAAAAGGGCAGCTTGGGGGGCACAAACAGTTCCAGAGATTGCTGGAAACTGCTGGACACCTTTTCCTGGTGCAAGTGATTTACAAAAAGGTGCTTTACTGGATCAGCTACTTAAAGGGGGGGAAAAAAAAAATAAGGAAAGAAACTGGTCAGGGATGTGATGGTTGATGACAACCCCCAGCTATAGCAACCACAAGACAATAGAATTTAAGACTCTACGAAAAATGATCATATAAAGTGCAGAATTACATCCCTGGACTTCAAAAGAGCAGACTGCTACTTATTTAGAGGACTGACTGGTAGGATCTCACTGGAGGCAAAGGTACGCAGTAAAGCCAGCTGCTCTTCTAGGATAACTGCCTCGAAGCAAAAGAATGGCCAATTCTGAAGAGTAGAAAATCGCCAGCTATTGCAGAAGACTGGCTTGGACAAGTGGGTACCTCCGGACTCAACTCAAAACCACAAGGAAGTATAGAGAAGGTGAAAGTAGCAATAAGTTACATAGCGGAATACAAAAACGTTGTCTAGGCATGTAGGGACAGAATTATCCAAAGCTTAGCTGGTGTTCAAACCACCAAGGAATATGAGTCAACAAAAGGATGTCTACATACATTTTACAGTAGCAAGAGTAAGACGATGGCTGAGGAAACCGTGGGCCTGCTGCTCAATGGTGTAGGGACCCGCTGAGAGAAAAATCTCTCAGGCTTTCCATGTTCCCGAACGTAGTGCCAGAGTCAGGTGGAACAAAGGACTCCCCATAGTAAAGGAAGATCAAACTGAGGATCACAATAGCAAATCCAACACACGTAACTCCTTAAGACTGAAAGGGATGCAGCCAGGACTGCTAAAGCCAGCGTTATTACAAGAACACACCATCATTTTGAACCGCAACACAGCTCAGGAGAAATTTCTGTTGTCTTGAAAAGAAATAAAATATATCCATAAAAAGGAGAATCCAGGAAACAACAGGGAAGACTATACAGCAAATCCACCTGAAAAAGATTTACAGGCACACGAAGGTCAGAAAAGTGATTGAGAACATTCGGCATAGATTTGCAAAGGCAAATTGTGCCTAACCAACCCGACTGCCTTAATGAGACAACTGTCTTGGTGGATGAGAGGAGAGCCATGCATTTAATTGACTTTAGCACTGCTTTTGGCACAGAGTATCCTTGCAGCCAAACTGGAGATACAGAGACTGAACGGATGGCCATTGAGTTCAAACAGCTGCAATCCCTGGTATAATATCCAGCTGGTGGTCAGTTAGTGGAGTCACTCCCTAAGGACATCTCAATACTGTTTAACATCCTAAGTAATAGCCCAGGTCTTCATTAGCGACCTCAAAACAGGACAGAGTGCACACATAACAAGTTCCCATTGAAGACCATTAGGGAGAAGAGTTGATGTGCTGGAGGGCAGGACTGCTACTCAGGGGCATCTCAGCAGGTGTGATAAACAGGCTGTCAGAATCTTACAGCTCAAAGGCAAAACCTAAAGCCCTGTACACAGGATGGAAAAACCCCAGTACAGGCCGGGGACAAATCGCTAGAAAGTTGCTCTGCAGAAAAGCAGCTTGTGGTCCTCATAGTCAGATTGAACATGAACAAACGCGGAGTCCTTGTGGCAAGGAGGTCACCAGCATACTGACCTGCATTAGCTAGAGTGTAGTCAAGGGAAACAATTCCTCTACCCTATGCAAGGCTTTTGAAACTGCAACTGGGCACTATGTCCAGTTTGGGGCAGCAGAAAAAAGTCACTGACAATTCTTAAAATACTTAAAGGGTGGGTGTCAGGAGGATGGGGCCAGGTCTTTTTCAGTGCTGCCAAGTGACAGGACAAGAGGTAACATGCACAAACTTGAACATAGAAGTTCCATCTAAACATGAGGAGGAACTTCTTTACTGTGAGGGTGGCAAAGCACTGGAACAGGTTGCCCAGAGACATAAACATCTAAAACCCACCTGGAGGCCATCCTGTGCAACTTGCTCTAGGGGAGCCTGCTCTGGCTAGAGGCTTGGACTAGATGATCTCCAGAGCTCCCTTCCAACCTTGAACATTCTGTGATTCATAGTGGAGTAAATTCAGTGGAGGGTCATGAAGGTGGCTTAGGGACTAGAGCACATCATGTGAGAGGAAAAGGTGAGGGCACTGGGTGTGTTCAATCCTCAGAAGAGAAGGCTAGAGGGAGATTTTACAGCCATCTTCTGCTGCCTTATGTCAGGATGTCAACAGAACCCAAGGATGCATCTCTCGCTACAGAAATTGAAGAGGCTGTTGACAATGGGCTGTCTGCAGTGCCCACATCATATTTAACAAAACCAACAGAGCTGCACTAAGAATAACACAACAGTGCAGAAATGTTACAAAAATAAACAACATAAGGGTAGAGGTGCCATCACACGCTAGGCCTTTACTGAACTAAGATAATCAGGATTGTTAATTGGTTTCTTCTTTAAAGTCTAAAAACAGTTTGACTTCATTGCAAAAGAAAGTAAATGCCTGCACCAGACAGCTTGTTACTCTGCACTAAGCTGTTTTGCTCAACAGTACTTTGAAGAGTGGCAGCCTGCTCAGACAGCCAAGTGGAACTGTCCCCACTGTACATCAGTAGTGAGCGAAACCAAGTGGGTTATCATCACAGCAAGGCCTTTTGAGCAACACCAGGTGCATGTAACCAGTTTAATTGGGATGAGGTGTTCCAGTATCTGTTCTCCCATATTTCCAATGGTATTTTCTAGAATTTGTATTTTTCAGTATCACAAAAGTGACCAGACGCTCATGTTCCACTACGAGTTAGCATGGAAGGGCCCAAACCCCCCTCAATGCAGTTACTTGTTTCATCCCGTCTTTCCACCACACAAAAAAAATCCCACTACGATAGTCACTCTTTTATCTGTTAATAAAACCATTTCCAATTTCAGAAAAATAACAGTCAACAGTTAATTTTGTACAGTGGGCACGAAGGCTGGATAGCAGAGTACAGCATTTCCGATAGGGCCTCCCTAAAACCAGAGAGGGAGGAAATACACAAAAAACAGCGTGAACGAATTTGACCGAAAACTGGCATCACTTACCACTTTACTTTGCAGGTCTGTGTGTTCCATTCCACAATGTGTTTGTCCTCTGAACAGCTATACAAGCAGCAGTTGTCCTGATGCCATCTCACACAGTTTACTCTATTGTCATGACCACCTTCCTACAAAAGGTCAATTCACAAATGAAGAAGCCTTGACTATTGAGTCTTCCTCACACCAATAATGTGGACAAGCCACTCTTACAATACGTAAATTCAAATCATTGGCAATTAACATATATGTTAAAGATACTTCTGCATATGTATCAAAATATAAAGTATTTGAATTAATTCTTATTCTGGCACTTCAGACTTAATAAAACATTGTCCTGCCCACTATTTTTACATACGCAGCCAAACAAGGCTATCTCACGGTACGAAATTTGCTTAAAGGAGAGCCTAGCACAGATGCTTTGCTAACAGTCATCTAAATGACTGCTTGGTTAAGTATGTCCAGACATGAGCACCCTTTTCCTTTGTATTCAGCATTTAAGAGCAAGCCATCATCAGATCAGAACATCCTACAAAGGGGTATCATACACCTCTCTTAACAATCAAAACCTCTGGAGCTAAAAAATACCCTTTAATCACTCATAAAAATATATCCTGGAGTTTATAAAATTTCACTATTTGAATCAGCACCAGTCAGCTCAGACTGCTCCCAAAAGTGTCACTGCAAATCAGTTTTGAGCAAGACAAAATATATCACAGTAAGACATTCTGTTCAGCAAGGACAGCTAAATGTGATGCCTCTTATTTGAGCAGGAATAATCTTTTAATTCAAACTGTCTGTAAAAAAACAAATAACATCTGCTATTCTGCTCCTATAGAAGAGAAGCCAGTGTTTTTAAACTAACTGAAACCGTAAATTTTGAGCTGAAACTAATTTTCTTTATAGTTTTAATGCACAAATACAGCCCTTCCATAAAACAGAGTTGATACTTGTTAGCTAGTGTCACTTGAAGGTATCGTGATTTTAAGAAAATCATTGCTTTCTCTACATTTACAACAGGTTAGAAGCAAAACTATGCCCAAGTATCTTGCAGTTTTGTAGAGAGTCATTCACACAGATTTGGTTTGCTTCTTATATAACCCAAGAGGGAAGTTATCAATGCAGAAGACAAAATGAATTCTTCGAGAACAATACTGGGCTGAGACAGCTCAAAAGCTCCTACAAGGGAGGTACGTTTACAGAGTCCATCAACATGACACCTTCCCAGGGGTCAATATGTACTTCAATCCTGCCCTCCTCTCCTGCAATACTGTGCAGACACTGAGGGTCGACACTCCCATAGAGGATTTAACCCTACAGTCAGGCATTGCATCATTACTGCTATTTTTAATTCAAACTAACAAATCCATCCACAAAGTTAAGATATTGCATTAACTTCGAAACCAAGATTTCTCAACATGTACTATATTGCAAACAATAGAAAAAGCAACACTCGAAGATTCCCAAGCACCTGAATTACTGCACCTCTATCCATATATGCAGCTATTAAAAAAAAAAAAAAGAAAAATCTCAATAATTAGGTTAGTTTATTCCACTTTTGAGAAGCAGAAAGAATGGTATAAACTGACTGAAACCATCAGTATTCGCTAGCATGTGATGAGGAGCATGTTACTTACTAGTTTGCTCTGTAATTCTCCTTTTACTGTGCTGTACAACAAAATGCTACCAACTGCTGTACCAATAGCCAGGATATCTAACTGCTTGTCCACTTCCACAACTTCAGATTTCCGTTTTTTCCTCTGGGGCCCATCCTGAATATCGAAAAAGAGAAAACATGAAAGAAATTAGTCTGATCAGTTAGTCTCAGTGTTAAAGCAGAGGGGGAAAAGAACTTCTTTAAGTCTGAGATCCAGTCAACCAGCACAAGCTCTGCTAGGACACAAGGCAAAGACACCAAAGCGCACAGCAACCTAGAGACTCGCCTTGAACTTCCATGTACAAGGTGACAAAGTTGCTGCGAGTCACTTGGAGCCATTTGGTGGAGGCCATTTTGCTAACCTAGCGACCACACACAAGGGGGAAAAAAAACCCAAAACCCACATTAAAGTTTTTCAGAGTTTGTGTCCCAGCAGCAGACATAAAGATTAACATGATTAGAATACTTCATCCACAACACGGAAGCACTTGATCAAGAATGAACTCTTCATTTTTTTCTCAAAAGGTATTCAGAACAGTCTTGCCAATATTAAGTTTTCATAAAGCCTCCTAAAAATAAAGTGCCACCCCACTCCACAGAGGGAAGCAACTGGACTCAAAGCTAAGTGCTCTGCCCAAGTCCTGTCGTCAGTACCAGAGGTCCTCCACGATCAGGCAATTCTTAAGTCTTCACTCTCTTGCTTTGCAAGTGCTATCAACCACTTCAAGGAGGGATTTCACATCATCTCTCTTAACCAAAAATGGGTGAGTGCAGCACATCACTGGGAAGGGGAGAAGGAATAAGTGGCTTTTGAGCATGTGAAACTAAAGAGGGCAGAAGAAACCACTGGAGTAATTCTCACTGGGTTAATTCCACATAACCAATCACATACACAAAAGAAGAAAAACACCCAACTGTTCAAGGACTTCAGAGTGAAAAAAAATCATCCCGACTGGTACTGATTAGTTTTTAAATTGGTCTTTGAAAAAGTCTCCTTACAATTGTTATGTCACAGCAAATCATTCTAATTTAAAAAATATATATATACACAAGCTAACGCTTCTTCTACACAACAGATAGAGAATCATAGAATCATATAATTGTCAGGGTTGGAAGGGACCTTAAAGATCATCTGGTTCCAACCCCCCTGCCATGGGCAGGGACATTCCCCACTAGATCAGGTTGCCCAGAGCCCCATCCAGCCTGGCCTTAAAAACTTCCAGGGATGGGGCTTCCACCACCTCTCTGGGCAACCTGTGCCAGTGTCTCACCACCCTTACGGGGAAGAACTTCTTCCTCACGTCCACTCTGAATCGATCCATAGATCTGCACTGATGAGCAGCCAGAAGCCAAAGGAGAGATGGACAAATTGTGAGCAGTCAGCTCTCTGCAAGCTTCATGTGGTGCATCTGATCTGTCATACAACTGATATAACACAGCAAACATAAATAATTTTTACACAGGTCCAGAGATATGTCAATCAGGATTTGGCAGTTTCCACCACAATCAAGACTTAAAAGTTTAATAGTGAAGGATAAACATTTTGGTCCACTGAAGCAGGACTTTCTTTTCCTCTGTATTAACTCAGATAATGCCTTCTGCAGAGAAAAGTGTTTTGGTTTACACCAATAAACACCAAAATGCTATGGAGATACGTTTCCACCAAAAGCAGGCTCTTGAGAAAATAGATTACTTTTTTGTTTTCGCAAGCATTTGTTTAGGCTTCATCTTTCCTGGGAAAGAAAAGTGTTCATAAAATATTATGAAAACATAGGCACTGAAAAACCATCACGGTCCCAAGACACGACAGAATTCCTATTAAATTCCAGTTATTTCCAGTGTCAAGAAGAAAACTAGAGGCAGCAAAGGTTTTTTCCAATTTTTTTTTTCTTCCTTTACTGACAACCCTTTACCAGTAGTATTAGTCGGGCATTTTGTCAGAAATTTTCGCATGAAAGAAATGCTGGGGAACAATTCAGACACCTATTAGTATTGAAGATAACTTGAAAAAAAAGCTCAGAAAACATAAAAAAAGTTTTTAAAAAATCAAACTCCTCTATCCTGCCTTAGATTAGTACAGACTGCAGCAGAGATCCACGTGGGATTCACATCTGGATCACGGTCTTAAATAGAAGAGCAGCTTCTTTTCCTGGATAGGATAGGACAGGGCAGGGGAGCTATACCAAGTATCAGTTTCTTTTTGAATTTATTTTTCAGATTTATGGTAACTCAAGCTTATTTAGAATCCTTCAACTTTGCCTGATGAAACTTTGTGTTTTAATTAGCAGTGATGGTTAAAAAAAAGTTATTTGAAAAGAGACTGTGCATATATTTTTCCTTAATGTTCTTGAGTAGGTCAGCCACTGAGATATTTTTTGAAAAAAACAGAAATCCAATCATGGCTGCTCAAATGAGAAGTAAAGCACTTGAAACATTAAATGAGGGAAGCCTCTTCTAAAGAGTCTTGAGAGTTGAAGAGGACAGAGCAGTAGCAGCTTATTAGGAAGAAGGTATTTTGAAAGTCGGTGGTCCACATACTCTTGCACAAGGCCCCACTTCACAAAGCAGAGACGCTGAACACCGCATGCAGGAAGGACTGACACTACAAAACCACGTGTGCAGGGAACATCCCAATAAGCCACCACTGCATCAGCAGTTGCAGAGCCTGCAGTCCAAAACTTAATTTTTAATATTCCCCTGTAACACGTGGCCATCATTAGCATGGCTGCAGTCCAAAACATACTTAGTTTAGGTGTAACTTGGCCAAACACCATTTCTAGATACCTACTTGCTCAGTTTTATTCCCAAACACAAGATATTAGTACTACCCAGAGAGATGTCAACTCTCCAGGAATAAAAAAAGGGTTGGGATTTTTTTTTTAAAAAAGGAAACCACACCAAACCCTCTACCCACCTAAATACTGCTAGGGAAAAAAAAAAACATTCAGTACAATGTATTTGGCAGAACCCTAACAGTTTTATTTCTTCCATCCAGTCTAAGGACAAACCAATGAATTACTAAAGTTTATGGCATAATTATTTCAAGCAACAGTATGTTTCCAGCTCTACTTGAAAACATACTAACTTTCAAGCAGTGGACAGCACTCAAACTGCTAGAATAATTACAAAATTCTGAGAAATAGTTAAATATTGTCTGATTAAGTCCACTTTCCATAGAACTCTGAGCCAGATTAAATCGGAGCATCTGGAGGTTTTAGAAGTGGGTCTCTAGAACAGTGTTAGTTTTTAAAAGCCACTCAGAAACCTCCTGCGCTTGACTTAAGGCACCCTGGCAGTGCACAACATCAGCGTGAAGTTTTATTTTGCACAGGATAGACTAACCCTAATTTCAAATGCCAGTTTCAGTATATTTAAGAGTGAAGAACCTATCCAGCCCTGCAATTAATACACATATCCTTTCTTTCTTCAAAGTTACGTGACAAACAAACAGGTTACGGCCAATCTAAAATTAACCCTTTCTGCCACACTGTTCAAACGTTCTAGGAGTTATCAAAATTCAGGAGCTAAACTGCTCAACTGAGAAAAATCAGACAATACCATCTTCCTCTGGATCAGTAATCTCTGTTAGAAACATTCTGAAATACCTCTTACAGTATTTCAAATACACTGAATTGCTGATATACCAAAGCACATTTTAATAAGCTCTCCTTACTTCTTATGACAGAGTGATTTCACGTCTTTTATCGAAGAGATAAATTGTTTTCTCAGGCAATGTGATAGCTAAAGAAAATCAGATTACTTCAACATAAAGAAGATGAAAAGGTACCTTACAGTATATACTCCAGATATTTTCAGGTCGAGTGTTCACCTAAGGTGAAGTTAAATAAAACAAATTCAAGGTGGAGAACATCCGAGCCCTGCGACGTATCCTCTGAACAAAGCTACTGAATACCTTCTTGCAGGATTCCTGAGCTCAGGGATGACGCGTCACAGACAGGGTAGCAGCTTGCATGGAAGTACTTGCAAGGGTAAGGAAGTGTGGAAAGATACGGCCTTTACTGGCACACGAGCTGTGCAAAAGCTAAGCGGACGCACAGCGGCCAACCTGCTCGGTAGCATCACCTTTTCGACTGGGGCAAGATGTGCCACGGAGTAACACATCTCGCTCATTCAAGGAAGGCTTCTTCCACCAAAGACAAATAATTTTGCACAGTCAGTGCTTCTGTTCAGAGCCCCCCTCTTTGAAACAAAAAAAAAAGGAAATAATAAAACCTCCAGTGCAGCTTTTCCCACCACCACGTGAAATCTGCCTCGAGAAGAGCGAGTCCGTGATCTTCCTCTGAAGGGACCGGATCCCCACCCCCACGCCGGGGGGACACCACGCGCGGACATGCCCCAACCACCGCGGCGTGCGAGGGAAAGGGGGGGACTGTGGCTGGACCCCACGCAGCTCCAGTCCTCACCTTTAGCCCCGTTCCCCTCTCCGGGACGCCGCGTCTCCAGCTCCCCGGCCTGCCCGGGCCACACCGACCCCCCGCCACATGGCGCCGGGAGGGCGGGGTGAAACCGAGCGGGCCGAGGCCACGCGTCGGAGCTGCTCGGCAGGCACCGCCGTCCCCATCCCACCCCCGATCGCCCCGCCACACTTCTTCCCCTCACAAACCTCCCGTACCTTGTTGGGGGGCGGCCGTCCCCCCGGCGGGGCCCAGGCCAAGCAAGTACAGGCGGCGCTAAGGTGGGCGGAAGGCACGTATTCGCGCTGCAACCGGCTGCTCGCCGCTTCCCACACCCGCAGCCGCCCATCCGGAGCGGAGATGGCGAAAAAACGGCGGTCGCGGGGGGAGAAAGCGCAAAGGGCCGCCGCCGCCTCCCCGACACACGCTGCCGCCGCTGCCGCCGCCATGGCGCTCCCCTTCGCCCAGCCCTGCCCCCCCCCCCCCCCACGACTCAGCGCCGGCGCATGCACGGGCCGCGTGCTCGCTCCACGCGCCTGCGCTGCGCGACCCGATGGCGCCATCTCGGGCGCGCGGCGCAGGCGCGTGGAGCGGCCGTTGGGCGCCACTTTTCCCGCCTCGGTTTCCCTCATGAGGGGCTGGAGCCGGCTGAGGCGGGCTGCCTCCTCCTTCTCCTCCTCCTCCGGCGATGGGAGGCCTCGGAGGCGGGCGTGGGAGACGTCGCTGTCGCCGCTGGAGCGGGTGAGGCGGCTGCTGCCGCCGGAGGAAGCGGCGGCGGTGGGACGGTGCGCGGCGGCGCCTCGGGTTCCTCCTGAAGGAGAGGAGGAGGCCGCCCGGCCTCAGGTAGAGGCAGCAGGAGCGCGTCCCGGCCCGTTCCGCGCCGGCGAGCTGGCGCTGGCGGAGATGTGGAGGAAGCACAACACGACGGTGAAGTTTTTGTGCCGGCTGGCGGTAGACTCGGTGTTGAGCAGCCCCAGCGGCGTCCTACCCCACCGCGAAATCATCGGGCAGCTGCCCGGGCAGATGCTCCGCACGTCGGCCGGGGCGTGGCTGCTGCTGAGGAGGCCCTCGCTGGAGGAGTACGTGCTGCTGATGCCGCGGGGGCCCACCATCGCCTACCCCAAGGTACTGGCCGGTGACTGGGAGGTCACTGGCCGAATCTTGCCCTTGGATTTCAGAGCTAGTAATGTGCTGTGTTTTTTTCCTCACCCGCAGGATGTAAGTGCTATTTTAACGATGATGGATATCCACCCAGGAGACACTGTTTTGGAAACTGGCAGTGGGTCTGGCGCTATGAGCTTGTTTCTGTCAAGAGCAGGTGAGAACCTGTGTTTAGAAAACATATGAGCAGCGCAGTTTCCCTATCGTACGTAGCCTTGCTTTTGACCAAATACTTAGAGTCAATTCTTAAAAGTTTTGCTGCAGTTCATATGCTCATATATAGTTTATTGACTTAAAGGAAGATTATATCTGTAATAGAGCCAGTATAGGGGCTTCAACCCATTCTGACTATTTCAAGGGCTGTAGTACAAAGCGTTATCAAAGGCCCCACAAAAAGCTGTATTTCAACCATTGTTACTGTGGGCTTTGGCCTAACCATATTGGGCCTTTCTCGGTGTCCTTTTCCTCATCTTGATGGATTATGTGAATAATCAGCCTGCTGAATACCAATAAAAACACTTATGTGGATGCACGCTGTTACTTTTCATGCTGTAGCTAGCCTGGTTTGATACAGGTCTTGGTGCTCTAAGAGTTAGAGAGTCTTTGTACTCAGCAATATGAATCAGGGTGGCACCTCAGCCCTCCACTTCATCTCATTTGTAGGCATCCTGCTAGTGGACCATATTTTAGAGTAATTTGGTTTATGGGCTCCTGATAAAACAACTTCCTTAAGGAAACGCAACAAAAACAGCAATTGTTTGCTGTAATTACTTTTGCACACACCTGAAAAAGCACTGTTTTGGATTTGGCTTTCAAATATTTCCCCACGTGTTGCCTGATCTAGTTGAGAGGCGTCCCTGCCCATGACAGGGAGGTTGGATTAAATGATCTCTAAGGTCCCTTCCAGCCTAGACCATTCTATCATTCAAATATATTTTTGCCATTGCAGAATACCACCCTTCTCTGCAATATTAAAGGACTTTTGAGGGTAAAGACAGGAATCTCATCATGAATCATCTTGAACTGATAGAGCAGAAAAGTATGAGTTGCTTATCCTCAAGGCTTATGTTAAAAGTCAGTGTTTCTGGGCACCCCACCATCAGAGTAACTGAATACCTGAGGGTGCCAGCAGTGGCTGCTGAACCTGAGAAATGCTCTATATCCCGAGCTGTGAAAATTCAGCACTAATGTTTCCTTTTAGTGTTATATAAAGCATTGTTATAGACTGTGCTGTCTTTGTAAAATGTTTATGGTTTGGGCTGCATTTGTGGTTGTACTGTATCATTCAACACTTCAGGACTGAAAACATTTCAGTACTGCCCCTTAGAGCCAGCAGAGTATCTGTGGGAGTTGATGTTTCCTCTTACACTCTTGTGAGGGAGACAAACTGAGCATATCAGCTGCTCTTTTTGTTCAAGTCCATTAAGTAACCTTAGAACTTGAGGGCAGTGAGTTACTGTTCTCTTAGTATGCTGCCTGTAGCAGTGCTGTGTATCTGCTGTCCTGTGGCATGTGCTCCAGGATAACAATACAAGGCTTTTTAGAAGGGTGAATAAGTTTAGTATTCAGCAAGTATGTTACCGGTGTCATTGATCCAACTCCACACTGGGGTGCCAGGTCATATTGCTGAGGATAACATGAGGAACTAGAAATAGTTACACTCAGTGAATGGTACAAACTAGTGTGCAGAGATCCATCAGGAGCTTAAAATTGGTGAGGGCATGTAAGCAGCAGCAAAGAGAATCTGGAGGGTCCCCCACTGAGATGAACAGAGCATTTTGTTGTTCTTAGTCCTTAGTTCGAGCTGCAGTAATCTCCATTCATTCTTTACTCTTTCCCAGAAACTACTAACATGCGATGACAAAGTTAATGTTGTGTTAAGAATGTGGCATTTGCAATGACTTCAAGTTCTTTGAGAACTGAAAAATACAATATATGGAAACTTGACATACTGCAGCTTCACAACAATAAAGAGTTTTGCCTAGCTCTTTTAACTAGCTGTCCTTATTTTTCCAGCAGTCAGTTTCAAAATGTAGGAAATTTTTGGAATTGAGGAGAAGGAATAAGACTGACCCCAATGTGAAAAAATTTTATTCTTCTAGTAGTTCCAGATTTATAATCTTAAGTAACAAGGAGCTGGTGCTGTGATTCTACAACTGTTTAAATTGATCAAAGGTGACACTGCTGAAACCCTCCCTCCTTGTGTGTTGGCCCTGGCCTCTGATGAAGGGTAAGCTAAGTCAGGGAGAGACTGCCAGGAAACCCATCCCTTCTGTTCAGTTTTTGAATGGATTCACAGTGGGATCACAGAGGTAAGGGAAGGAGCCTATTAACTCCAACCTAAAATGGCTTAAAAAATCCCAGAACCTCACCTGCTACGCCACTGATTGCCTAAAGCTGCCTTCGTCCATTAAAAAGCAGTGAGAAAGAGAAGCTAATGGCATGACTGATCTGAGAAATTAGAGTAGTAGAAGAGTAGAATAATAAAGCAGTGCACATGCTGCTGGCTGTACCTGGTTTTCTTCATAACACTTCCTTTATGAAGAACATTGTGTATGGGAATCATATGGTAAATTTCAGGATAGATTTATACTTAAATAATAAAACCATTTATTAGTTACAGACAATAACACAAACCCATGTATACTTGAAAACTTGTCTAAGGGGCTGAGATCAGTGAGCAGGCCTGGGGGTTTTCATAGCCTTTCCTCAAGCCTAAGGAGGGACAAGCAAAGACAGAACTATGCATGGAAAACAGCAAACCTTTGCAAAAATGAGGATTGTAAAAAAAAAAAAAAAAAAATTTGAAACCCTCCAGTTTCAAATCTGATTAACAATGGAAGCAGTCACTGTCTGTCAGCTTTATAGCATCTGCGAGTAGTGATCAGCATTGCAGCTTTCTTGGCAAACGTCTCTGGTAGCTGTAGCAGGAGAATCATAGATCGATGAGGCCACAGATGCTCAAGTCGTCTTTTGCTGCAGGAGTTACTTCAGGGGGACATCTTGTACAGTTCGTACAACTATAATTGCAATTTATTTCTTCTATGGACTGATGGATTTCAGTCTGTAAAAGAACTAACCCAGCACTTATCTGCGTATACTTGTTTTAAATGTAAAGGAAAAAAAAAAAACCTGTAATCGATTGTTTCGCATGTGATTATTTCCTAAGGTGAAGTTGAGATTCAAAGGTGTACTTAAGTCATTTACTACACTACTTTTTTCTAAACTCAATTACAAGGAAGAAAGTAATAAGTCTGGTACCTTTTGTTTGGTTTCAGTCGGGCCCAAAGGACGTGTTGTAAGTTATGAAATCAGAGAGGATCATCATAATTTAGCTAAGAAGAACTACAAGCACTGGCGTGCTGCATGGGAAATAGGACATACGCAAGAGTGGCCAGATAATGTGGATTTCATTCTTAAAGACATTTCAACCGCTGCTGCAGATATGAAATCTATAACACTTGATGCAGTAAGTCAAAAAAGTCCCCCCATTTGACATTTATCTTTTCTACATAAATTAAAATCTCTAGTGCTCACACTCACAATGGGATTCCTATATCAAGCTTAACGTGAGAAAAAAACAGTAAGAGCCTCTCCAATGAAACACGTTGTGGGTTTTTTTTATCAGATTACAAGTATTTTCAAGGTCTTAGTTACAGTTTCCCAAATGAAAGACTGATGTGTAGTACACAGATAGTACAATTAATCGCTTGTCTCATAAGCAAAGGCAAACTTGCTTTTTTATATTTTGCATAAATTGATATTTTTGTGTCTAAGGTACGTATTTCAAACACTAAGAAAATTACTTAAGCTTATTGAAAATATAAACATGTAAACAGTTTGCTATCAGCAACATAGAACATACAATGTGACTAAGGCCTAAATTAGAGTAAGGAATGCTAGTGCTTGCTCTCTTGTCCTGCTTTTTGTATCCAAATTTTGTAAAGGGAGGCATGATGGGAAAAACAGCTAGATGTTAACCACTTCTACAGGTAAAGCAGACAAACTATTTACATTAACACTTTGAAGAAATTACAGTTGTGGTAAAGTTTGAGCAAATAGTTAAAATATATGCCATAAAAATATCAATTTTGGAACATTAAATGTAACAGTCCACAGAAACAATCAGTGCATATCCCATTGTTTTACACTTTGAATAGTTTTGTAGGAGACAGTGGATAAATAAGTTTTCTAAATCTTGAAACAAACAGCGTTAGACATTGTGACTGTAGTGGGCTCTTCTCATGAAAAAGATGAGTTTTTCTTACATTTGGAAACTAGATATTCAAAGATGTTAGTAAATGTCATTTTCTAAAAGTTGTTATTAGTGTCAATGTTATGGAATTTAGTAAGAGGTTTAACCTTAACACAGGAGTCCTGCGTTGGTGAAATGCTACTTCCTGTTTTAACAGAAATTCATTTGGATGTAGCAAGGACTTTGTTTTGTAAATATGTGGACCTCAGATTTCTCTTAAGGTGTTGAGAGGCAGAAATAAAACTGGTTTATGATTACATGCTGCTATGGTACACATTCATTTTCCATAGATAAACATTGTTTTTTCAAGCATTGTTGCTATGGGGAAAAAATTATATATATTCATATTTACTGGGAAAGCATATGTATCTTTTGCTTGCAGATAGTTCTGGATATGCTTAACCCCCAGTCTGCTCTGCCTGTTGTACACCCAAGTCTGAAACAGGGCAGCGTATGCGCTGTGTATTTAGCAAAGTAAGTATTTACTTCTGGCACTTGCACATTTTTTCAGGCCTTGCCTAACATTGTTATAAAACCAAACATCTTTTAAAATATGTATCCAGCATTAATGAAATGTTTAATTAATCTTTTTTCCCCATGTAATTTTTTTAGAGTTGCACTCAGTGTAAGTTACAGTTGGCCGAATCCTTTGGCCTTTACTTTGGGAATGCTGTTATTATGGTCAGTGGAAATTTTCACTTAATGACATCTTCATGACATCTGTACTGTTTTCCAATTCAGCAGTCAAGTTGCTGACTCCTCTACCCTAAGGTTGAAGGACTTGTGTAACCTCAGAGGTAAAGGACGTGACAAAGGCAGTGGAATTGAGACCAACAGCGTATGTCCTGAGTTTTCTAAATACTACTTTATCCTTTGCATTTCTTCAAAAGCATTACACAGGTTATTGACCTTTTACACAGAATACGGACGTGCAAGCTCCCTTTTTTGTGTGAAAAGATCATTGAGGTAACCCACAGAAATTGGCTGGTACTCCCTGCTAAAATCAAGAATTACAAAACAAGCCAAATGGCAGAAACTCAAGAAAATATCGAAGAACCACCTCAAAAGGAAAATGAAGAAATTCACATTCGGGATCAAGTAGTTCTTACAGAAGGTGAATGTGATGGTAAGAACATTACTGCTGATGAGATATCCTGTTACTGCAATTTGACATCCAAGGATATCAAGTTTTTAGGAAGAGGCAGTATTTTTTTTCCTAGTTCAGCTGAGATTGTTGTGAAGAATAGACAAGCTTTTGGCCAGCCTAGACCTTGCCAGGTTTCATAAAGTATATATTAATGGTTATTTAAGTTTAAATATCTTACTAGACTAAACAGAAAATAAATTGTAATCAGCAAATAAAGAATGACTGCCCTTCTACTACTCTTCTCAATTTTTTTTTAATAAATATTAGTCCTCTAGCTGCTTTAGCAGCTGTCCTGTAGGTGCTTTAGAGGACCTTGATGGGCTTAAGGATGCCATAGGAGAAACATTGTGAGTGTGCTCTGTTTTGTAACACATGCTGTTCTAGGAAATCCAAAAAGGATGTCTCATACTAATACAGATTTGTGAAATTCACAGTAGAGGAGAGAGATCTACATGTCCTGAGAGGTGACAACAAAGCACATTAATAGAAGGAAAAAGAAAACAAAAATATATTAGGAAAAAATAATTCATGTGTGTTGGCAACTCTAGGCTATGTGCATGTTTTAAACTTGTTGGAAAGAATGAAATTTACTTCTCACAGAATCACTCTCTGATGATGCCGAAACTTACTGCTCGGTGCCTTATGTTGCTAGACCATCTCACTGGCAAGAAGCTCATTCAGGTGAGATGCTTGGAAAATGTTTATCTTAAATGTTCAGTAGTATTTCACTTTCATTAATACTATTTTTTGTACTAGCATTTGACATGTTACTATATAATGAAAATTTATAATAATAAAATAATCACTGTATCTTGAAATACTGAAGTAGTAACTTGTTTTGGTTTTTAATTAGCATTCCTTGCCAAGCTGAGAAAGTTTGGACCGCCGCTTTCTTGATGCTACTGGGATGTTAGCTGCTAACTTGACTATTGTATCAGAATAAAATAAAACATTACAAAGTAGCTGCTACATTTTGCAAGTTGTGTAACTTCGAAGTCATGACTGCTTTGATTTCTACTTCACAGAAAGTTTGAAATCCCACCTGCTATTGGAAGGGAAAACTTTTAACAGGCTCATCAGGTACAGTGCTGTGATGCAACACAGATTGTCCCACAAAGCACAGGATCTGTTTCTGTCTTGTCAGGTGTATTTCATTCCTCATTGTTTGTAAATCAGTCCATGGATTTGTCTTGGTTCAAGGTGCTACCTGGTCTCCTTTTGCTGGGCAGGCTCTGACAGTCTACCGGAAGTACAGAGAAAAAAAAATTCAGCAAGAGAAAGACCAGTTGCTGATGTGTATAGCTTTGGTTCACTCCCAGCACCCATGCTGACACTTCCCTGGTTATTTGTGGACTTTACTATATATAAAGCATCCTCAAACAGTCAAAATAAACACCTTTTTACTGGCCTTTGTCAGATATGAAAAGCAAGATCTCTCAAGTAAAAATAGATTTAAAATTAAACCTTTTAGGGTCTCACATTGTCCAGGGTTAGGGTTGGGCCAGACCACTAAATGTTGACAGATGCTCTCTAACCACTCTCTCTCCCCAGGTGGGGAGGGAAAGGGAATGAGGCAGAGCAACTTACAGATTGGACAAAAAATCTAGAACAGCTTTAATAAAAATAATGAACTATATACAGGTATATACACCTGACTCACCCACCCTGATAGCAATCACCACTGCTGCTGCAGAAGCCTCAGGCTCAGCAGCAGGGGAGAGCTGGACACAGAAGTTGGATTTTTGTGAACTCAGGATTGGGATCAAAGGCAGATCTGACAGAGTCTTCCTTGGATGCTGGCCATTGAAGAAGAGGGCTTAACCCCTGTGATTGCTCATCTTCATACTGAATGTGACATATATGAAATGGAATACTGTTCTTGGTCACCTGTCCTGTCCATTTCTCACTGAAGGTGCAACTTTTTACTTCCTTGTGACCCTTTTACTTGCCAGCACACCCAACTTGGTCACTGTAGGAGCAAGTATAAGCAAGAGCCATTCTGCACACCCCAATCCCTGGCAGTAACTTTAGAAAGTGAAGCCTCTCAGAACAGACAGCTGGAAAGCAAAAATCACTGAACAGACTTGGTTCTGTTTTAGCTCAAACCAGGACACATAAGTGTCCACATGGTCTTTGTTTAGCCAGTTCTATCCTCCAATGACCCAGCCCTACCCCCCCAGGAAGGGGAACTGGGAAAAGGAAAGGAGACCTGTGAGTTGAAATGGTAACATTAAATAATGAAAACCTAAGAGAAACTAAATGAAATTATACTTGGCCAAAGGCAGCAGTCATGAGCTGTGCACTCCAAACAGTGAATATCAGATATCAAACTGCGAGCACCACAGCTCCATCGAGAACGTGACAGTCGCAGCAGACAGGAAAGTGGGCCTTGGGAGCGGAATCATGGGTGAGACCCTCCAGGGATGGTGGCCATCAGGAGAAGAGACCATCCCCAGTAAACTTCCTGATTTATAGGGAGCACAACGTTTATGGTATGGAATACTTTTGTTGGCCAACTCGAGTCACCTGCCCTGGCTTTCACTCTTCTTGGCTTTAGCACCTGGCTCACTCAAAACTGCTCAAGACCTTGGCCACTGTAGAAAACCACATACCACAGCTGGCCACAAATGAAACCAAAGTGTCTGAACCACCTTGATCTCACTGAATACAGGCACTGCAATCTTCTCAAAAATGCAGCTTTCTGGAACAGAAAACTGATTCTATCCCAGCGAGACCAGGACACACATAAGCATGTAGCAGTGTTTATCACATTCAGTTTATTAAATGATGTGTTGTAGACACCTGACTTGTTCTGTATCTCAAGAAAGATTCAAATGCAAAATTTTTCAAAGTTGAGGCATCCCTTGAGAATCACAGTTGTACCTGAAGCTGTGAAAAATAGTAACAATCCTACTACAATAGTGAAAATGTGAATATTAGTGAGAATATATGCAAATAAAAAAACAGAGCTGTAAATAACTGTAGCCCTGTATTAAATAAGCATACTAAGAACTCTGCAGTGGTTAAACACAAACAAGTATCTTTGCAGAACTGAGGCCTTATACAGCCCCTCCCAGGAACTTTACATCTCAGGTGTGTCCCGCTCGTAATGAACAACGAGCATTTGCCCTGGAACTGCTCTGTGTGGTGGAGGCTTCTTATACAAAGGCTCAGGGCACTGTTTTGAGTAATGTGCAAAGATTCAATTGCATAAAACAGTTTTCACAATAAACTCTTCTGTTTCCCACTCATACCCCAATCTTGAAAGGAAATCTTGTATAAAGTCTGTCAGCAACTGGGATACACTTAAAAGGAAAATGTGAGTTGCGATCGAAGGGATGTCTAGACTGAGGACAGCAACGGAGCAGCCTGCCCTTTCTAAAAACAGCACTCTCAACAAGAGCACTTCTTCAAGCCAATCCTAAGTGTTTAAAATAGGATTCTCAATTTAATTTACAATGCGAGAATGGTAATAAATGCCTAAACGGACTGCAGCGCAACTCGCAATCTACTGTATTAGCTGAAGGTAATTTGAAGGGACTTGGAATATAAAGCTGTTGGGTACTTCCAGAAAATCAAGGGACAAGATGTGAAAACAAAGTAATGGCAGTAAAGGCACTGTTATGCCAAGGGAACTGCACGTGTGACAGGGATGTCTGCTCATGTGGGGACATCACATCTTATCATACCAAGAAGGACACAGTAGTCTCTGCTGTAGTCTGAAGGGCAAATATGGCCTCAGTTGCCTAAACTAACCACAAATTATTTGCTACATTAAACCATACCTTGGTAATAATAAAAAGGAGAGCAATTTTTTCTAGTTGGAAAGATGTCCTTCAAGTTCTGGGACGAATTCCATCATCTCCAAAGTGCCAGCAGATGAGGAGGAAGATGATGATAATTCCAGTCGTACCAATCTTCCTTTCTTACCACAAAGCAGGCAGTCTGCAGGAGTAGCAGTAGGTCCTCGGGGCAGCTGCACTTCACCATCGCTGTAGCTTCTCACAGCTCCACTGTGGTGCAGAGAACGTTCTCGCTGCCATATGTAATGTGTTGGAGCAATGGCCATCACCTGTCAGAACACACATCAGAAGCTGTAACTCCTAGGAAAGCACACAGTTGGAAACAAAGTATCCAGTTCAAGTATGGCAGCCAAAGAACACAGCTGAAATCGGCATCATCTATCATCTGTCATCTACCTGCTTCTGTCTCACTAGGAAGTTTGCTGCCTTAGGCACAAGTAAACCAGTCACGAATCAGGTGCAGAGACAGAACAGTTTACAACCTCATTTATTTGTGTGAGTTGTCAAGAAGAAGTGAAACATTGCACCCATTTTTAAAAAATAGTCCCCTACAACATCCTTCTCTCTGGAGATAGAGATTTGATGGGCACACTGCTTGGTGGATAAGGAATTGGATGGTCACATCCAGAGGACAGTAGTCAGTCGATGGAGATGGATGACAAGTGGTGTTCCCCAGGTGTCCATTCAAAGGCTGAAGGAGCTGGGTCTCTTTAGCTTGGAGATGAGGAGGCTGAGGGGTGACCTCATTAAGGTTTATAAATATGTCAAGGGGGAGTGTCAGGAAGATGGAACCAGGCTCTTTTCAGCAGCGTCCACTGACAGAACAAGGGGCAATGGGTGGAAGCTGGAACATAAGAGGTTCCATAAAAATATGAAGAAAAACTTTTTTCACTGTGAGGGTGACAGAGCACTGGCACAGGCTGCCCAGGGAGGTTGTGGAGTCTCCTTCTCTGGAGACATTCAAAACCCGCCTGGACGCGTTCCTGTGCGCTCTACTGTAGGTGATCCTGCTCTGGCGCAGGGGCTGGACTAGATGATCTTTGAGGTCCCTTCCAACCTCTAACATTCTGTGATTCTGTGATTCTGTGATTCTGTGATACTGGGACCAGTGTTGTTCAATATCTTCATCAATGACATAGACTGTGGGATCGAGCGCACCCTCAGCAAGTCTGCACATGACACCAAGCCAAATGGTGAGGTCTATATGCCAGAGGGACAGGACACCATTCAGAGGGACCTGGACGAGCTGGGGAAGTGGGCCCATGTGAACCTCATGGGGTTCAGCAAGGCCAAGTACAAGGTCCTGCACCTGGGTCAAGGCAACTTGATATCAGTACAGGCTGGAGGATGAAGGGTTTGAGAGCAGCCCTGCAAAGAAAGACTTGGGCATATCTGTGGACAAAAAGCTGGACATGAGCCAGGAATGTGCATTTGCAGCTCAGAAGGCAAATGGCATCCTGGGCTGCATCAAAAGAAGTGTGGACAGCAGTTCAAAGGAGGTGATTCTTCCCTTCTGCTCTGGTGATATCTCAGCTGGAGCACTGTGTTCAGCTGTGGGACCACCACCATAAGAAGGACATTGATCTGTTGGACCAAGTCCAAAGGAGGGCCACAGAGATAATCAGAGGACTGGAGCACCTCTTCTACAAAGACAGGCTGAGAGAGCTGGGGTTGCTCAAACTGGAGAAGGCCAGGGAGACCTTACAGTGGCTTTCCAGTACTTGATGGGGACAATCTTTTTAGCTAGGCCTGTTGTGACAGGACAAGGGGTAATGGTTTTAAACTAAAAGAGGGTAGATTTAGACTGGATATAAGGGAAAAAAAATTTACTATGAAGGTGTTGAAACACTGGAACAGGTTGCCCAGAGAGGTGGTGGAGGCCCCATCCCTGGAGGCATTCAAAGTGAGGCTTGATGGGGCTCTGAGCAACCTGATCTAAAGATGTCCCTGCCCGCTGCAGGGCCCTTGGACTAGATGACCTTTAAAAGTCCCTTCCAACCTAACACATTCTATGATTCTACGATCACAAATACCAGCTTATGCGTTGTACGTTGGACAGAAGACGGTGTCTTTTACTAATGACTAAACATCACCTGGATGGATCTTGTGGTTCACAACATCACTGAACTAATGACGGATTGAAGCTGGGAGGGTATGCTGGGAAAAGAATTCTACGTTTGCCTTGTTCCTTGTTCTTTTCCCATAAGCACCCAATCGATTCCATCCCCAAGATGGGATTCTAGGATAAATGCGATTTTCTTTTCCACCAGCTGTTGTAAACATTATGTTCTTAGAACATGACAGGGCTTTTCCAGACAGATACATTCCACCTGAAAAATGAGGAATGTCCCAATAGTTTTGGAAAATACAGGTTGCAACAATGCATGACTAGCAGAGAATGTTTAAAGTATGTCCTTCTGAGGTTTTTTTTAAATGTAATGAAAAACCCTTCCCTTAAAAAGTCAACTGAAGTTATATTATGAATTTTGAGGGGATTAGAATTTCAACGGAGGTGCTGGGGGTTTTTTATATGAAAGTTTTACTTGTGTACAAACTTGTAATTTGTAAAGCAAACACACGCACAAAATTATTTCTAAAGTGAATGAAGTGAAACAACCAATGGCAAATTTTAAATAAAAATATTTGCATAAAGCAAAAATATTCTAGTCAATAAAAACGTGCATTTCACAGTAGTGTAATGTAAAATATTCTTGTTTATCTTAAAAGCAAGTATCAAAGAATGCATTTTAAATGTAGAAGAAAAAAAGAAAATCACGGGGGATAAATGGACCACTAATTTTAGCTGCATCTTTTCTTTCCCATGGCTTGTCTACACACTTTAAGGAAGGAATTATTTGTCTAGAGCTAGATTGTTAGCTGGTATTAATTATTACAGTTTCATCATCTACCGTATTAAAACCCTGCCTACCTCTTCACAGCAGCGTCTGCTTACAATAGCCCTGTAGTCAATTCTACTCCATAGCTTATCTCTTAACTTTAAGAAATTGGGGAAGAGCTTTCTCCAGGCTTTTCCCAAGGCCCACGGGAAAATCTCATACTTTGATTCTTCATTGTCTTCTTCAACTGTATTTGCCAGATACCTTGAAATACATATATATATATATATATGTTTGTATCTCTAAATGTTGTTCAATCTTAAATCACTATATTAGTACGCTTTCTAACATTAAAATTGAATACATAATATCCAAGTAGTTCTTTCCCCTAGTAATGCCATAAAAACTGCTAATAAAACATAGCTCTCTCTCTGGAGTACAGTATTTTCTTAATCAGAAAAGTTTCATATGTATTCTTTGCTGTTGGTGTAACAAAGCGTTTAAAAATGTTTCAAGCATTTTTATAATTTGTGAGGTGGTGTTACTATATGGTTATTGGCTAGAAAATCCTGGGTTATAAACTGTACATATCTATAGTTTGTAAAAACTATAGATAAAAAAATTACTTTGTCCTAAAATCCCCTAAATTAGTAGATATGCAAGAATTAACATATCCTGATAGCTTTTTCCAAACTGGGAAGACATCCTTCCACTAAAATGAACAGTTTCTGGCTAATTCTCTAAATAAAGCTTAAAACTATCTTACAAAATCTTAAATTTTACATTTTCTACTTCATGGATTTTAGCTATTCTTGGAAAATTTTGTTGCTTGCATTAAATTAATAGCAAACACTAAATGCAGGTCTACTTTCACATAGAAATTAATTATTTTTTTTTCATGTCCATATTACTCCTTTCCTTCACTATGTGTTACTTTTTGGTTCTGGGTCATTTTCTCAAACAACTGGAAAATATTTACTTCCTCTGGATTCACCTGATACTGAACTACAAATCATACCTGAAAAAACCACAACTTTTAGTCTCCTCCCCGATTTTCTCACTTGCTCCTAACCCAAATATTCCCTCTAGTCCCAGCTGCGCCAGCCCCTTCGTCCCTTTCTGGGACAAAAAGCCTGGCTTTTCTCCCCTCAGTGGAGTCAGACAGCTTCCTCCTCCATGATCTGTGGATGCTACCTGGGACACTGTTTACAGGAGAAGAAACAGCCACATTTCTCTCTGCACTAGTGGCAAATCAGGGCATGTGAGCAGCACTGTTACAGAAAAAGATGGCCGGAGCACCACCACACTGGAAAGAAGATTCCGAGTCACTCCATAGGCAGAGCCAAATAAGGAGAGATTATATAGGCTTGGTACGGACAGATCACTGGTTGCACTGCTGTTTCAAAGCACAGAATTTTTGGAACTGTTTGAGAAAGTTCTCAGAGATTTTCTAGCAACATTTTTACAGTTAGCTTAAATCATGTTGCCAGAAACTTCAGTAAAAAGTTACTTCCCAGGATGCATATCAGAATGAAACATTTTGGTGTAAACGACTTAAAGGCTGGCAAAGAGATTGAAAAAGGGTCTTAGAACAGGAAGCGTGAGCCACGTATAAGTTGTTGTGTATTGTCCTGCATGTATTTCTCACAAGGCTTTAAAAAGTTCGCAGTATACACCAGGTATCGCTGCACCACCATTGCTGCTCAAGCCTGTGCCACGCTAGTGGTGGTCAGAGGAAGGATGTTGGATTTGCACTGTTTATATATAGTATGTAGATTATGTTTCTGTACTTCATATAGAACCCAGACAACTACACACTCGTTAAAGAAGCCTCATCATGTAATAACCAGTGGCATAAAAAAAAAGGAATAAAGTAATGCAAAGTTTATGCTAGTAAAACCAGATAATTTAAAAGTACTTACAGAGCGACAAAGAAATTGATTCTGGTGTGCTGCTTTATTGTGAAGTTGGCCCTCTTGAAATAAACGAAAGTCATTGCCAAGAGATACTGTTTCAAAATGTAAAATGAAGTATCAATATATTATTTCAGTGTGTAAGTTCCTAAAATGCTTCAAACATTTACCTTGCACCGAGGTATTTCGATAATCTTTATCACTGAAGAAAGTATAAATTAAATTTATTGAAGCTTCCATACGAATACATTAGAAAAAAAATATTTTGTCTGTATTTGCATTAGAGTACCAAGTGATTAAGGGCAGATTTTTCACTCAGGGTATGTTCTATTAACTAAGAAGGAAATACACCTGCCTTGTCTGCAATTTTGCAGCAACAGTCCATCCAGAGGAAGTCTTGGATTACATCATCATCTGCAACAAAAGAAAGCTGTAGCATTTTAAACACCAAAATTGGTTTTGTTAGAAAGTATTTGTAAATAAAGAAATAATAGATGGTCCTTCTGTTAAACCAAATAAAAGGAAAGTAGCTAGAGCCAGCAGCAGAGAGCAGAGAAAGTGAGAAGTGAGATCTCTGCACCTTGATTACCTGACAGACTTTCTAAGGCAATACTTGCTTGATTATTTGTGGTCAGTGCATCACTGCCTGTGAACTAGATGTACTATAATAAGATCACCGCAAACTCTTCCTGATTCACTCCTGTATTCAAGGTTCATCGAAACTGTAATCTTCCACTATTACGTAACCTCTTCATTAAATTAAAATCAAAACTTTATATGAAAGAGACACAAATGCAACAGAGATGCCATAACTTCTCAGATGCTCTCCCCATTCCACTTCTCCCCCTAAATGTTTATCCCACAATAAATAACATGTTTGTAAGACTGGGAGTCCAGTATTGTTAAGCCTTGTATAAAACAAGATGTACACTGTTTCACAAGCGTTTTTTAAAATATAAAAGAAAACGGAAATCAAAGGGAAATGATCATAAAAGGCAGTATCATACCACCTTGTTCTCATGTGCAATTTAAAACTATTTTAACTAATTTAAATTTTCATCAGGTTGGTAGCACTAAATATTTATATACTAAAATATAACAACAAAATACGTTTAGACAAAGACAGCCATTAGCATCTGTACGAAAAGCACTCCCAAAATTACTGAGTTTATAAGACATACTTGCTTAATAGCTTTCTACCGTTCAGTCAAGATATCAATATCTAACGCTATTAACCTACCAAATAATTTAAAGAAAGCTGCCATTTCCTGACGCTGAATAACCAGACGTGGCCCCTTTGGACACTTTTGACTAGGAACCTTTTTTTCACAGCTTTCTTCCTGGTCTTTAAAACCAGGCCGCATTAGTCTAATAAGTTTTTTTTGCTGATGTGATCTGGATGCACTCGATTTTACATGAAGAGTGGGAGGTGTCTGACACACCAGATTGTGTCTCATCTTTTTAAGTAAAGTTTCCTGTTAAAAAAAGAAGAAATTAATTATAAAAACAGTCAGTCTGAGCAGTAGTTCTCTAGGCTTGGGTTTTTTTGCTCAAATGGAAGTGTTTTCAGTTAAGCTTGTATGTCATGTGATATAAAAATTAATTGTATCAGGATTAATTATCTAAGTCTTGCATCCAAATCCAGCTGTGTAGATTTAATTTAGTTCCAATTTGATGAAGTTCCTTTTTTTTTTTCACTGGAAGGAGCTTTCAATCTTCCTTTTTCCATTCAAAATTTTGAAAAATGGGGGAAAAAAATCCTTTCCAGGAGAGGCTGCTGTTTGCCAGTCTTCATAGCTCTACACGACCTACCAAAAATTTCTCCCCTCCAACTTGTGACTGCTTGTTTTTAAAGGAACATTAAGAGAATACAAGCAACAGACCCATCATCAGGCCACATGACATTAAAGCTTGCAAATTTTACAGCATTTGGTTATAGCCACTGGGAATAAAAACTTATCCTTCACACAGGACACACCCTGAAGGCATAACCAAGGAGACAACCCGGGGTGTTTGTAACTGCAAAACCCAGGAGGATACCAGACGGAGCCCGAGGAAAAGTGTTTTCAGGCAGGAGCAAAAGGCACGTAGCTCTCCAGGAGGCCCCAACACAGCACAGGGCTCTCTGGGCCCGGCTCACAGCAGCCTGCCTCGCCCTTCAGCTCCTACCCAACCGCCACACAAGCAACAAAACACACCCTCACGCCTCTGACCGCCCACTTTCGGTTCCCAGGAGGTAAAACCGCACCCTGAGGCCACCCCTTGGCTCCAGCCCGCCCCGCCCCTCTCCCCTCAGCGGCCCTTTCCCGCCGCCGGACTCCTCCCGCCGCGCCGCTCGAAATGGCGTCCATGGCAGCCAATCGCAGCACAAAAGGCATCAGCTTCAGCCAATCAGACGGCGGGACACTTTTACTCCCGCCCTAAACCCCTCCCCGCCGCTTGTGGGGCGCCGGGCTGAGCGCGCCCGCGGAGCCCGCCCAGGGCCCGCCGGCCAATCCAAGCAGGGTACGGCTGGTTGCTGGGCAGACGGGCAGGCTCTAGCCTGGCGCCCGGAGCGCGCTGGGCAAAACTGGTCTGAGGGTCGACTGTCATCTCTCAGGTGCCCAACGACATTGTAGAAGCTTCCTTAAAATATCTACCCCAGGGGCCGCAAGGCGGGAGGGCGAAGGCTTAGTAGGCTTTAAAGATCATGAAAAATACAGGTGCAATATGCCCCGGTGTAACTTTTCCTTAGACGCCATTGATGCACGTAGTACTGTGCAATTAGACTAAGGCAGCCTGTTGACATCTAATAACAAGAATTAAAAATCCCCTTTACTGGTAAGATTCAGTGTGAAATCTTGTTTTCTTTTTATAGGAGCTAAAGATTTATTTTAGGAAGGTGGCAAGAAATATATCCAGTTTAATTGTTTTCTGCTGTACCAGTCGAAGTGTAACTGGTTTTATTTGTTACATTAATGAGAAGCCTTTTTAGAATCATAGAAATCATAGAACGGTTTCAGCTGGAAGAGATCTTGAATATCATCGAGTCCAGCCTTTGTCCCAGCCCTATCAACCTACTAAACTATGTCTCCCAATGCACCATCTAGTCATCTCTTAAACACCTCCAGGGACGGTGACTCAACCACCTCCCCGGGCAGCCTGTTCCAGTGCCTGACAACCCTTTCAGTGTAGAAATTCTTCCTAACATCTAACCTGAACCTCCCCTGGTGCAATTTAAATCCATTTCCCCTTGCCCTATCACTCTCCACTAGGGAGAACAGACCAGCTCCCGCCTCTCTACAACCTCCCTTCAGGTAGTTGTAAAAAGCAATGAGGTCTCCCCTCAATCTCCTCTTCTTTAGGCTAAACAGCCCCAGATCCCTCAGCCTTTCCTCATACGACTTGTGTTCAAAGCCCTTTCCCACCTTGGCAGCCATCTCTGTGCCCTCTCCAGCACCTCAATGTCCCTCTTGTAGTGAGGGGCCCAAAACTGGACACAGTACTCGAGGTGAGGCCTCCCCAAAGCTCCCTGACCTTTTATTAATAATTTGCTAGATGTCTTTATGCTCTGAGTTAGTGAGCATATTCAGAGAACAGTCATATCAAGCTTCTGATCATATGCTCTAGAGAGAAAAAAAACACATCAAGTGGTAAATGTAGGAACTAACAGCATCTCTGTGTGGAACAGGATGAAATCAGGAAACTTGGCAGTGGGGTGGAGATAATATCAAATACATCAGCAGGGTAAAAGTCTCTTTCTTTGAAGTTCTTTCTTCATACACATCTGTTCAGGTTGAATTACCCTGCATTAAATAGTTCTTTATTTTTGCATAATACTTTTTGTCTAAGGAACTCTAAGCATTCTTCAATTAATTACCATTCATTTGATAACTGTGGAAAACAAAGAAAAGTTATAGAAACTTCAACATAACCATCTAAACAATTCAACTATGAAACAAGCTTCTGTCATAGAATCATAGAACAGTTTTGGTTGGGAGAGACCTTAAGATCATCGAGTCCAACCTTTGTCCTAGCCCTGTCAACACCGCTAAACCACATCCCTCAGCACATCTACGCAACATCTGTCTTTTTTTTTTCCCCAACTGCAATGATAATTATGAAGTGCATCTTTTCTTATTCTTTACACATTCACACTTGTATTCCTTATCAATAAAAAGTGGATTACAACATAGATCTCCACACACACAGAGCTTTTCAGAGTTTATACGTGTTTTTTTCCTGTAGCTCTCCTTGCGTTGTAAATTTTTTTTTGAGCTCGTGATTCTCCAACAAAGTGTTTTTGTGGTTTTTTCGATTTTCACTCTCAAAAATCTGTTACAATCAAGTTATTCATCAGACATTGTGACTCTCTAACCCCTACTGCACTGTCCCCTACCTCCCAGGACCCAGGGCTCTACTCTGATACAGACCAGCTGCATAACCTGGGCTCAGACCCTGAGGAAACTGAAGTTGTGAGGAAAAAGCTGAGAAAGACTGAAACTTTACCTTTCTTTCCTTGCAGGACTCTGCAGCCTGAGGTAGGACTGTTGAGGTGGGAATGACTCAAGGGTTCAACTTGTAAACCTCAGGGGAAAACATAAACGTGGAAAGGTTAATGCCTGAACACAGTAACAATAAGGAAACGGAATTTTACCTGACTAAATCCTCCGCATGATACAGTGGACTTAACTGGTTCTCAACTTTGCTTCTTATTAGACTACAGTTTTTAGAAGATAGTTGAACAATTCATTCAAGAGGATCTGGAAGAATGCATTTTTCTGATTTCCAAGTAGCTTGATGGACATCAGGGGGCACTCTTTCACCATCAGCAATTTCAACTGGGGCAATGCATCAGTTGTCCACTGTAACACACTGGACTTCATGTTGTACTTCATTCCTAATCTTCCTACAGGTGCACATTAAATCACTTTAGCTACTTTTCATCTTTATATGTTATCACAGTTTGACCTGAGTCTGAAATATCTGGAATTCTTACAAAATCTTATTTCAGGGGGAAAATAAAAAATCATAAATACTTTGGAACTTGATTATATGAGATACGTAGTTACATAACTATCCAGTAGCTGGACCAAAAAGGTGGCTGCAGAGCTGTTTACTTCTTTTAAATGAAAAAAGAAATTAAAATTTTTCAGTGATTTGAGTTGTTTAATAAGTACCACTGAAGAAAAACACTGGGCTAATATTTTAATAAATTATATTTAGTATACACATACTTTTAAAAAATTTTTTAATATTTGTGACGTAGGAAGACAAATGCTTTTGGCTTCTGATATCCTTTCCAGTTAACATTTTTTTGTTGTTTAAGAACAATAAAGCATCATAGAAAGAACACTTGGTATTTCTTTTCAAACAAAGTCAGGAAGAAGAACCATTGGTTCTTTTAAATACAGATCATTGTTCGTAGTAAAATACATACTTTTCAATTATAGACTTTTCCTACTTATTGCAGAGTAAGAAATGGAAAAAAAAACCCACAAAAATAAAAAAAGACTTTTCTGTAGATGTGACTCCTGACCTTGTGGTAGGAAACCCAGTCTCTCAATCAAACACGTTCAGATGAAATGCACAGAGGCTGAGAGCTCAAATCCTAAAGACCATAACGAAACTGAAACATTTATGTAAAAACCAAACACTGGACACGCAACTTTAGAATAAAGGGTGTAGCAACTCATTCGAGTTTCATTAAATTAAATGGAACAGATAAACCACCTGAAGCCACATCTATCGCCAGAAACCTGTTTTTAACGTGGGAAGAGAGAGTAAGGATTTAGACGAGTTGTGTGAAACAAATCATTATGGCATCACACTGCCTGAGCTGGGACTAAGTGTTAACAGACTGAATATGCCTTACCTGTCTGCTACTTGAGGTTGCAAGTGAGGATACTGGAAGGGTGCCTTACAGTTAAATCCTTGCTTTTGCCAAATGCCACGCTATGAGTATAACCACAGATGGTCCACTGCCACTTCAGTGTACAGCACCGAGGGATGAAGGGATGGGAAAATTGTTTTCAGCTTTGCTTGCTTGAAGAGAACCTCTAAGCATACGGCAGGGTTTTCTAATACGTAAGTCCAAGAACAGCTGTAGCAATTCTCAGGTGCTGAGAAATTCAGGAACTAGAAGAAAAAAAAAACACATTTGGAATTTATGTAGCGAACAAGAAGCGTACTGACTAGACCAATACAGCAAATGGTAAAAGAATGCAAAGGCTGCCAGCAAACCCAGTGCATGTTGAAACATGCTGCTTCTGCATACTTCAAAACAGTCAACACTCTGCAGCAGCAAAGCTACATAAAGCACTGGGGACATAAGTTTGAACTTGCTGTTCATTTCTGCTGTAAATAGACTCATACGTCCTGTATGAACTTAACTAATTCACAGCAGACAGCAGAAGCCGTTAAGATTTATTTTTAAGGCTTGGGACTTCTGTGCTGCTTGTAAACGAAATGAAGTCTCATCTGAGGAGTTGCAATTAATTTGTCAAATTCAATAAATGACACACCAGGTCTTCACCAGCACGGCACAAAATGCGAAGTGATGAGTGATGCACCTCTCGAGATCACTAAGTCAAAACTCTTAAGCGCATATTTTAGGCTGAGAGCACCAGCCTTCCCCAGGCATGGGTGCCAACGCAAGGAGCAGCTGCAGGTGCATGTGGACCATGCCCAGGGCGATACCCGGGTGCCACGCGTGCACAGCGGGACCCGGGGTGCCTTACCTTCGCGTGGAAAAATACGAGCTTGTCAGGCAGTATTTTTCTCCTCTTTCAGGAACAACTAGCAAACCCTCAGCTTCAAAAATCCACGAGGACAATGTAGCACAACCAATAAAACTTCAAGGATTTCACATAAAACCCTGTTTTTACGCAAAATCATGCTATCTGAAGACATGCCATTCGCATCTAGCGAAAAACATAAACGCAACGCACAGTCTCACTGATGTAATATATATACACACGCGTACACAAACCCATAAAAGATTTGGGCAACTTACTATGCAGGAAATATACCTACCTTTTTACCTAAGGAGATCAAAAGTTGAAAACCTTTGCTATTTTCAAAATAATGCCCTAAATTACTACCTGAAGGCGAGTCTAGCATTTTTTAAAACAAGAGCTGTTTTGAGTGGATGAAGAGTAGGTAAGAGCCTTCAAACTCACAGCTATCTGGCTTATGACTCCATAATTGGGCAAAATGTTGTAGATTGCATCAAATCTTTCTCATCCTGTTTTCCAGTTCCAAAGTTTAGATTTAACTCTGAGTTTATTAGTCACATAATTCAGATCATAAGCTCTTTCAAAGACAGGGTATCTCTTTACTCTCTGTTTTTACACCATTGAACACAACTGAATCTTTGTCCATGACCACATTATTATATTAGTAATAATTAAGACAGGACAATTTCTCTGTTGTCAAGAGCCTTGCTTTCATGGCATGGCATTCAGAAGACTCACCCTATTAAAGGATTAATTAAGAATAACATAGCTCATAATTTCTGAAAGGAAAATTATTTTCATAAGCAAAGAGCTTGGTGCCAGTCCCCTCGCACTGCTAAGAAACGAACAGTGTCAAGTTCAGTAGTGGGAAGGCAGAACTTCAAGGACACCCCTTTGGAAACCGAAACAGGCAAGTTAAAATGTGAGCTGGGAAGAGTCTGGAATTTTTCTTTTTTTTTTTTTTCACTCCCATCCAATGGTCCAGGCTCCACACAGTTAAATTAAGAGTTGTCACAGTTTGTTAAACATTGAAAGTCCCTCCCAAGCAGCAGTGGGGTCTCTAATTACTCCAAGGCAGGTCAAAAAGCTTTCTTCTTCCTCCAAGTTCAGTAATCCCGAGTTGTAAAAGTTCTCTCACTCAGAGGTTGAAGCAATAAAATGACTAGTACAAGGGCTGTAAATTAAAGTGCAAAGAGAAACATATGAACTTTGGTAACAGCTACTGCCAACTGAAAAAAGTAAGGGAAACTCATGAAATAGGGATGTAGTCACAACACCAAAGCGATTTATTTTGGGGCGGGGGGAGGAAGAGGGCAAAGCATTCTGTGAGCTATGGAACACTTAGGGTCTCTTAACTCCACTCTCTGCTGTCCGTTGCGTTGGTGGGATGAGATTTTTCTGCACTGCTCATGGGTGTATTTATTCACCTTTGCTTGGGGTATGACTACACACACAAATTAGAGTGAGGCAAGAGTGGGTGGGGATTTCCAGCATGTCAGCTGCCCCGTGGAAACTGCCTGTGTGCATGCTGTGACCCTGTTTTTGTTAAGGAATAAATGTCTTGGGCTTACGGCTGCCTACAGTCCATAGGTTGTTACTGGGTTACCTGACATACTGTAAATCCACACCCTAGCTTGCCTTGCAGCCACCTGTACATATAGACAAGTCAGACAGAAGCAAATGTAATGGCAGACACCTCCAGGTTGTGAGAAAAGTTTGTAATGTGCCTTTCTTGTAACACCATGCTGAGAGACGGGACAACTATCTGTCTGTACAACCATCTGCTTTGGTTCTGCCGACAGCGCAGAGATGTTGTCATGCGATAAAACATGTTAAAAACTATTCAGGACTCCCTCAAACAGTTTTTAACAAGTGTTTTGACAAAGTTCCGTCTGTATCTTCTTTCACAGAGAATGGCTAAAAGGTAAAAAGAAAAGAAAAAGTATTTTAGGTGCCAGAAAGGAAAGAATTTCAGTGTAAACAGAGCTTCTCTTACTACAACTTGCAATCTCATCTTTCCCTCTGAGCCCTTTCCAAACCCTGGCAAACCAGGGAGTGTTCTGGGGGACTGGGAACAGTGGGAAATTAATAGGCTCTCCTCTCTGCTACGAAGTCATCTGGATGTCGAGCTACCGAGTTTTTTTTACATCCAGTGCTGGGCATTTTAAGCGGCTCTGAATGCTGACAACAGATGTTCTAACAAACGCTGTGAGTCTAAGAGCCATGGAGATGTATTTTCAGGTAAGTAAAGGCAAGGATGACGAAGCCTGTTGCTGACCCCACCCACTGGAGTGAAGACTAAGCCCTGGCAGAGAGGTGAGGATACCACAACGTATCAGGTTCGTTTCTATAATCCTCAAAGACGCAAATAGAACACACATTAATTGCATGAGCATTTCTCTCCTGTGGCTACACCCTGTCTAGTTTTATGAACCTCTGAACCAACAGCCCTTTACCTCTTAGTAGATACTCTTACTTTCAGCAGCCTGATAGAGAACCAAGTTGTGGGCTTCTGAAGCTGAGGACAGCTTTAAGGAGTGTTGCTACTGTCTCTGAACTAATTTCATCTCCAGTGGGCATGACAGGTTTGGCAAAATACACAAACATAGTTAGGTTTATAAAGTGTGTTATTATTCAAAGGAAAAAGATCTACTAGAAACAGGCGAAAATTAAACAAAACGTGTGAACTAGCTTTTTTAGTGTTCAGAAGTAGTTAGACAAGCAGTCAAGCAGAAAGACACATGACTGCTCATTTATTTTCTTAGTGGCTCTGTATTTGACCAGCTCCATATGGCCAAAACATTTACGTTCTCCATGACTCCAAATGTTCTCATCATTCAAATCAATACAACAATAGTTACCTGTTATATGGTTTTCAAACCTGCAGGAAAAATAAAATACACAGAAGCACCAGTTTTGTGACACTGCTTTGAGCAACAGCATATATGGATTTGTGAAGGCATGGACTCTTCAGAAACACATCACAGACAAGATACTGTACATGACTTCTCAATACTGTCCTCTTCCTTCAATCCTTTCAAGGCTTCATTTTATGCAGATGGTGCAGCCTGGGGGGGAAAAAAAAAAAAAGAAAAAAAAAGTTCAAGACAAAGATTCTAAATCTGTCCTAATAAAAAGTTCCTGAGCAAGTCTGTAATATAGATAATATGTACAGCAAGGTACCTCTTGGCACTTTTCAGCACAAGTGTGTTTCTGGCTATTTCTAATGTGGTCAGACTTAACCAGTTAAAAGCCATAACGAATTTCCAAAGGTCATTCATTTCGTTGGGAAAACACTGGCAAGACTACGTTTTCCGCTTTGGTATAATACACGGCCCAGGTTCCAGGGACGGGACTTTATCTTCGGAAGGGTCCACCCAAAATGGATCAGGTTTGCGGCCTCTGAAGAATCCCAGTTAGAGCTGGATTGCCACACACTCCAATGGCCCTGATTATGCTCTCTCCACTCATCTCGGTGATCTGCTGACCAGGGTGCGTGTCACAGCCCCACCTTCCATGGCTTCCTGATACCTCGGGAGTGATTCATGCACCCTCACTACTTTCCCTGAAAGCAGATTTTGTCCCTTTCCTGTGCCTGGGGAGTATCACAAAACCCATTTACCCACTTTTTAGAAATGACTCATTTTTGGAAGTAAGCTCCTAAGGAGCTACCTAGGCCAGATCGCAGTATCACACCAATTCTGGTCGACTTCAGAAAGAGATGGATTTATCTGCTCGAATCCGATTCACAGTTCACTGAAGTCAACGGAAAATCTCCCACTGGCGTCAGCAGCTCTCAAGTACTCCAGTGAATTGAACTTTATTCTCCAAACAGATCCGAAGTAGGTGTAAATTACAGAGCAAAAATTGAAAAATACAGATCACATGGAGTTTTCCTAGTGTAAGTTTATATATTCTCTAGAGCCTGGTGATCAAAATATTTTTTTTTCTTTTTTGATATATGACAGAGCTAGTAATGTGCTCGTAGCATTTAAATTATAATTGGTCTGAGCTGTAATCGTGCTTTAACATGCATAAACCACAACTAGCCTACACCGCACTGCCTAATCAGCATTCAGTTCTTTGATAAGAGGAGGTATCTCCAACAGTTGATAAAATTACCCTGTTTAGAACAAACAAGCAAGACCTTACCTTCAGAGCTGCACGATGAGGAAAGTTAATATAGAATAGCTATTGAGTATGGTCGTGTATTCCAGCACAGTTATGTATCACCACAAAAAGTACAAAAAAAAGACACTGCCTTCCAACCCTCTAGACACCACGGCAGCTGTTTAATCCAGCTGCTTCCATACATGGGCTCATTTATCATTTTAGCCATATGCCTGCTCCTCCGGCTTTGATTCCGAGGAGAAGCTTCCCTCAGAATCACCTGGAAAGAGGGTAAGATTAATGGTCTCATGAGCGGTCCCTCATTTTCATTGTTTTGCTGGGGAATGACATTGTGTAGAGCTACTCCCTCTGCTTCTAAAACACTGAGCAGTGTCAAAACACTAATTTCTTCAGATTTGCAAACCTGGGGAAACTATAGATAACAAGAGCTCTATTAGCTCCTGCAAACCGCAGGCAAATTAAATGCTGTACTGCAGAAAGGAACACAATGCATTTATCTTTGCACCACAGTTACGGCATGGCTTTCTATATGTGATTTCCCTACATTCAGGGAAAACATAATGTATCACACTAAAAACCCAAAACACACTGTAAGAGGCTTCTTTAGTCCACACAAATACCCTATGACCATTCAGCACTTAGATGCTAAAGCTTATGGCCATTTTTGGTACACTGGCAACGAAAGACCCGTCTGGTGTTTGTAGGTGGTGGAAGAAGCAGGGATGCTCTCAGTAGTAGCCAGTGTGAGGTTCCAAGACCGCAGACTAAGGCTTGGATTTTTAAAAGTAGACACAGGAGTTTACCTGCACAGAACAAAGGCCAGGAGAGCAAGGAGGATTAACCCTTATCCAGCCCATTCTGCTCTTTACATATCTTTTACATATTCAAAAAAACAATAGCAAAAGCCAATAAGGAAATTTACTGTCCTTACCATCAAGGCTTATGTAGTTTGATTTGGCAATTTGGTAACATGGTAACTCTCCTCTCATCTTGAACAAAACAGCACATTTACACAGAATATGGGCTCTACAGTAA
Organism: Trogon surrucura; assembly: GCA_020746105.1. NCBI lineage: Eukaryota > Metazoa > Chordata > Aves > Trogoniformes > Trogonidae > Trogon > Trogon surrucura. The sequence goes on from CM036618.1 coordinate 110,028,074, forward strand.
GGCAGGTGTTCCTGAGGCTGTTGATCCTGCCTGTATTTCTGAAGAATGACACCATTTGACAGTAGCAACGCGAGAAGCCCGTATCCGAGACTCTGAAGTCTTCCCAAGTTTTCACACTGCTGAGATCATGGTCTTATTTTGAGTCTTTGACAAGTATCAGGATAGTATTAAGAAACTATAAAAAATCACAAGAATAATCAGGATAAATGCTGCAAAACTAAGTCAGGCTGTACCAGGAGCAAAACCCAACCATTTAACTCAGAACCATCGGAGACAGCACCTTCCTGATTTCAGCAGGGCACTGTAGACAAGACGAAACCAAAGACACAGCACAAATGCGGCTGGGCAGGGAGACAAAACCACAAAGGCAGCTAACCCACACTTCCACTTCAGGACACGCAAAGGTTTCAAACAGTTTCGTTAACTGAGGTCTGCGTGTACAAAAGTGGAACACGTTTTTATCGTACAGCGACCCTGAACACTGGCAAAGAGGAAGTTTTAAGTCTTTGGAAACACCACTGATCTGTCACAAAGGCAGGAGCAGACTTAAGAGGGTTGTTATTCTGCTTTTCCCCTCTGCTAAAACAACTCATTGTTTTCTAGGATACAGATACAGCTTTCAGAACTTATTAAACTCAAAAAAGGCTTCAGACAGTATTTTCATTGTACCATACCTATATTTCGTCTGCCATTTTAACATCACTTTTACACTTTGCTGTCCTAAAACTTGGTGCAGGCTTTCCTCTGTTTCCTCTTCAGCTACTCTGCAGGGCTCCGGTGCTGCCTCTACCATTTTGTAGGTTCCCACAAAGCTCTGCTGCTCAGAGACAAAGCGCTGAAGACTAGGTTTGTTTGTTTACTTGTTTTTATTTCTGAACGAGGAAGTTGGGGATACTCCAGCTCCAGAAGCCATTCTCTTCAAAGCAGTCCTAGGGCAGAGCGATCTAGCGTGTATTTTAGTGAAGGACAAAAAAGAACCCCAAACCACCCAAACAAAACAAAACACCAAGCAAAACACAACCAGCAGGAAGATGCTGAAAAAGTAGTTTATTCGACACAGATAGGCCATCTTTGCTAACCGAGGGATTATTATTTTAAAAAGGAACTCCTCACAGAGCACCTCAAAGAGCACTACTGGATGTGAACTAAAACTACGATAAAGCTCGATTATTTATCACCAGCTCTTATGTTTCTGAAAGCAGACTCCGGGGCTGACCTGCGGCCGTTTGCCCGCAGTGGAGAGAGAACACACACAGCCCCAGACCCCCACCCCTCTCCTGAGGGTAAGGAGGAACAGGGCCCGGCGGCCCCAAGGCCAGGGCAGAGACCTCGGGGCCGGTCACCCCCAGGGAGGCCTCCGCGCCGCGCCGGCCCTCTCAAGGTCAGCGGCGGCCGCAGGAAACCCCGAGCCGGGAGAGGAGCCGGCCTGGCTCCCCCGACCCGTGTGTCACCGTTGCGGGGCGGCCTCTCCTCCCCACCCCGCAAAGCAAACACGCCCGGCACCTTCCCCCGATGACTAACAGTTTCTCCCCGACGAGCGGGGGCGGTTGTCCCCCTCCTCCCCGACGACGCCCCCGCCCCGTCACCCCTCCACGGCGGGCGAGGCAGTTTCACAGCCCCTCACAACGCGACCGACCGCACCTCGGGGAAGCCCCTCACCTCCTCCCACCCCCTGTAGGCCGCTGCTCCCCCTCCCCAGCGCTGCGGAAGAAGCTATATTTGGGCAGGGACGGGAGTGGGGACCCGCCCTACCCCAGCCAGTTTCGCCCAGGTGCAAAGAGGGGGAGGGGGCGGCGGTTTAACTGCGCGCCCGGCTGCCCCGGGAGGAGGAGCCGCCCCCACCGCTCCCCCTCTGCGCGTCCCAGGTGTAACCGGAGTCGGGAGGGCGCGGCGCAGCCACCACCACCTGCGGAACCTGTCGGGCGGCTCACATCGGTTCTGCGCCGCGCTCGCACCGCTCCGTCTCCTCCGCCCGCGCCTTGAAGGATTCTTTTTCCGACCTCCCCGCGCCCCGCCGCCGGCCCGAGCTATGAAGCCGCTCCTCGGGACTGCGCTCCTGCTGCTGCTCTGCGCCGCTACCAGCGCCCAGGAAGGCTGTAAGTCCCCGCACCCCTCTGTGCATCCCGTACTGCGTGCTCCAAACTGGGCTCCCCCACCCTGTGACCCCCTCCTGCGGGCCCTTCTCCCTCCTCCGCCCCCCGCGGAGTCGCCCCCCTGGGGCTCCCGACACAGCGCGGCGCCACAAAATGGCGCCCCCTCGCCGCCGGGGCCGCCCCGCGGGCGGGAAGGTGGCGAGGGGGCAGGGGCGCCCGCCTTCCGCTCCCCTTTGTCCCCGGCAGCCTGGGTTTGCGGAGAAAGTTCTCGCCTTTCTTTAGCGAAGGGCGGGCAGGTGAGAAGCCGGCTCCGTCCGGTGGGAGGCGGTTTTGTCCCTCCCCAGCCGCAGAGCGGCGGGTGGCGGTGCCCGGGGGGGCGCCTGGCTCCTTCCCCGGGGGCGCCCGCCCTCACCGTCGCGCTTCTCTTCTTCCAGCCTGTATCTGCGAGAAGAACAAACGTGTCACCAACTGCAGGTTGCAGGAAGGTGGCTGCCGGTGCGAGTCGGTGGGCTCCGGCGTGTCCGTGGACTGCAGCACCCGTGAGTAGGACGCGTGTGTCGGCTGCGGCGCGGCCGGCCCGGGGTGGGGAAGGCCAAGTGCCGGCTGAACTCGAGGGAGTGCGTGAAAACGACCGTCGAGTTCCCAGCAAATAATGGTGGCGAGGAAGGAAAGCTTCTTCCTGGTCTTCCAGCTCAACTCGTGATGGAAGATAAGGGTTTAGGTTTCCTCCTGTGTAACTTGTGTGGATGTGTGTGTGGGCTTCCCCCATTCCCCTGAATATTCAGTCTTTTTAACAGCGATGGTTTCTCAGGTTAGTTTTTACCTTACTTGTAAGCACGTATCATGACTTTTCCTGTAAATCCAGAGGTGAAAGAGCCTGGTTTCAGGACCTTACTCTTGGTTTGAGCTCACCTAAGCTGTGTATGATCATCTCACTAAGAAGTAGAAGGTGGCTCGACTTCTTGTGCATTTACCTTGAGGAGCTGGTGTATCCCAGTCGTGTTGGCTTTACTTACCACCTACATGTTAGACACTCGCTCTTCCTTGTAATGGCTTCAAACCAGGTTGCTTCTGATGTAACCTTGTGTTTTTACAGCCTGTTTTGAACATGCGTGGTCTGACGCTGCATAACGTGACTTTCTGGTTATTTTTAGTGACTTCAAAATGCCTGTTGATGAAAGCAGAAGTGACACGCTCGAAATCGGGTCGTCGCGAGAAACCGAAAGATGCATTTGAAGATACTGATGGCCTTTATGATCCCGAGTGTGAAAATACCGGTGTTTTCAAGGCAAAGCAGTGCAATGGAACCACCTGTTGGTGTGTGAACACAGCTGGTGTTAGAAGAACTGACAAACATGATGCAGACTTGAAGTGCAGTCAGTTAGTCAGAACGATGTAAGTCTTTCAACAGAGTGTACTGTGAAGTGAAAACATTCCTGTCTTGGGGTTCTGCCCTGTAAGGGATCTATTTGCTTGAATGATGCGCTGGGGATGAATGAAGGTAGAGTAATAAACACTTGATTACTGCTTTTTTTTCTCTATTTAGAAACAAGGAGACATGGAAGAGGTTTTATTTGTTTTTCTTTCGCTGCTCTGGTTCTAGTACGCGTTATTCTGTGCATGTGCTTGTAGAATATTCATTGTACTTGCCTATTACTCCAGGTGGATCATCATTGAAATGAAACATACTGAGAGAAACACTCCTCTGACTGCTGAATCTTTAAATAAGTAAGTGATAATAAGATGTCTTGGCAGTGTCTGCTTGCACTTCTAGCTATCTAGTGTGATTCTAAACAGTTGTTTAAAAGTATCATCAAACCTGTGAACTCACTTATAAGCCATAGTAGAAGTGACCTATAGATCACTTGTGGAATTGCTTTTATTTTTTTCTGAAATAAAATAACTACTAAGGAGTTTCACTGCCATTCAATATTGATTGCTACATTTTTTTATCAAGTCAATATACTGAAGGAAATGGAAGGTAATGAGGTGAAACTGTCTAAAAATTAACCTGACAAATATCATACAGGGACTGTGTAGAGGCAGCACAAGAAAAACAACAATGTAGCAATTTTTTGACAAAAAGTCCTCTCTGTCAGAGGCTATATAACAAGAAAAACGTGCTTGTAGCTACTGCATTTATTTCACACACCCCCCGCACTGGAACAAAAGCTACTACTGTCCACCTCCTCTTCTGAACTCTCAAAACTGTTCAAACTCTTCTAACACGGCACTAATGTATGTGGGGTGGTGTTTTTGTTTTGCGTGGGGTTTTTTTGTTTGTTTTTGGTTTTTTTTGCAAGTCCATCTTCACTGTTGGGAATTATAGGAGAGGTCTGGTGTAATTTAATGAGAGTGTACTTGCTTTGTTTGGGAGGGAGATGCTTTTCTTGGTCGTGGTTGGTAAGGTGCTGCATTTTAGAGTGGTGACCAAAACAATGCTGATAAGATTGTTGTAACCGGTGTTTTAGCTTTTGCTGCACGGTCCTTTCGTGGCGTTGAGGCCTCCTCAGACTCTCACTCTGCTGCCCGGGTCAGTAGGTTGGGGTGGGCAAGAAGTTGGGAAGGGTGTGCAGCAGAGACAGCCGACCTGAGTTGAGCAGAGAGACAGCTCATATTGTACAGTGTTGGGTTTGGCCGTAGACTTAAGGGGAAGATTTTTGTGACTATAACAACTGCTCAGGGACTGGCTGGGCATCAGGCTGCTGGTGGCGAGTGATTTGCATTGCTTGGAGTTTTTAACTTCCCCCCCACTCAACCTTTTCACTTAATAGACTGTGATCTTGACCCATGGGGTGGGTTTTTGTTCTTGCTTTTGCCCTTTAGGTGCTCTTCCCAGCTGTGGTGGGGAAAAGGGAGTGAGAGGCTGGGTGAGGGCTTACCGACGGCTGAGGTCAACCCACCACAGAGGGACTGCAGAAAAAACCCTCCAATTATACTAACTTTCCCTGATTCTGAAAATAGATATGTAAAATACTATTTTTAATAGCTGTGGCTTTAATATCCTTACAGGTTCTTCAAGGAAATAATTACCAGTCGTTACATGCTGGATGGGCGCTATATAGCCAGTGTTCTGGTAAGAGGCACAGAGTTTTATTTGGTTGTGAATAACTTTGAAAACTTGTTTGACTTATGTGCTACAGCATGAGTCTCATTAGAAGCTCTCAAAATAGTGACATTCATTGAGCAGCTAGCAAGTAGCTGTGTCTGAATTGAAATACTGAGAAATTTTACATATTGGTCTTAGTCTGTAGCTGAATTTTTACTTTGCTTCACTAAAAATAGTGACATTTGAATTGTACTGTAAACAGTTGGCTTGAGAACAAGTACCATAAACTTCACTCAGGATGCGAGTTCACAAATTGGATCATAATATTTTACTATGTGTTTGATAGTTGGATTTAAACTAGCTCCTTCTTAATGCTGTACTGTATTTTTTTTCTCAGTATGAAAAGCCTTACATTACTATTGATTTGAAGCAAAATTCCTCAGACAAATCTTCTGGAGATGTGGATATAGCTGATGTGGCCTACTACTTTGAAAAAGATGTAAGTCTGTTGTGGGTAAAGTTTGCCAGAGACTAGATGTGGGTATTGCATGGCATTCAGTTCTCCTTTACTGGGTACTGACTAAAGCAAGATGACTTATTGCCGTGCCTAGGTGAATCCCTGTTGCAATGTGAACTAGCAAGTCACTTTATTCCTGTGTGTTCTTAGGTAAAAGGTGACTCCATCTTCCATAGTAACAACCTAAACATGAGTATTGATAACGAGAGGCTGGAGTTTGAGAAGACGGTGGTCTACTACGTTGATGAAATTGCACCGGAGTTTTCCATGAAGTCTCTGACTCCCGGCCTCATTGCCGTCATTGTAGTAATAATAGTAGCGGTAGTTGCTGCGATCGTTGTTCTGGTAAGTTCTAACAAAGCTCAGAATGGATAACAGAGTAAATTGGGAAATACTGACATACCAGGGTAATTGGACTCTGATAAAAGTGATCTCCCTGTTGAAACTTGGGAGGTGGGAGAGGGGTGATGAACACACACCAGCACTGTTTCAGGTTATGGCTGAAGGGTGTTGCACAGAAAACGAAAGTATTAGGACAGACTCTGGAGGTGAAGGAAGTACTTGTCTTGCCTCCTGGTTTAAAGTGGTTGGTTGGGAGTGGCAGACAGCTTGTGTACATTGCTTTGGAAAGGATGAGAAAGTTTGGAGTTTTAAAGTCACAAGTGGATAAAGTTACATGTAAGTGAAAACTTAAATAAAACTTTAAAACTACTCTCTCTTACAGGTCCTCACAAGGAGGAGGAAGGGGAAGTATGTGAAAGCAGAGGTAATTATTATCTCTTTATGGCGTAGGTCCAGGAGGGACATCGGTCAGAATCCAAAAATCCCTCCAAGTTTGCTCTAGGTTATAAAGCTTGCTTTGGGTGCTTCAGGTAGTTCAAGGAGACTGGAGTTTTCAAACTCACTGGTGTTCATCTCTGCATAGTTCACCGTGTTCATTCTGCACTCGTTTTGAAGAGCTGGTTATCGGCTCTCTTTCTCAGGGGTGGGAGGCGGTGCTGACAGCAAGTACTGGTTTTACATATCTATAGCCAGGGCTGGCTATACAATCCACAGGAAATACCAGTAGCCTTGTTCTGTCGTTAAGACCTTTAGCTGAGGTATTTGCATGAAGCTTGTGGTGTCTATTGAAGAGCCACTTTCCAATGGAGAAGTAACAAAAGGTACCAGTGCGTGATGCTTCACCCCTTCACCCCGAGCGTAGAGCTTTTTGTAAAGGAATCCAGAGGATGTTGCAGCTAAATAGTAACAGTCTGCTCACTGCACACACCTTAGAGAGTTAAAGCCCAAGGTCTTGGCATGTTTGATTCTGTTAGTGTTACATCACATCCGTTCCCTAATGAAAAGGCAGGATGTTCTTGGGTCTGACGTTGAGAAGTAGCACAACTGTTGATCTCCTCCTACCTCCTCCCCACCAGGTGAAGGAAATGAATGAAATGCACAGAGGACTGAATGCGTAACTAAATCAGCTGAAGATTCAAAGAAGACAACAGAAACATTGGAGGCATGGATCTTGACTCTTAAAAGATTCCTTCTGAAAGGGAGGCAACTGAGCTCACTTAATTATTGTTAAAACTCTTAAGAGCCGAGACTGGCAACCTTGCTACTACTTTTACTGTTTGAGAGTTAAATCTTAAACACCCCATTTTGTCCCATCTAACTACTGCTCCCTGATTTTTTTTTTTTTATGATGGTGAAATGAGTTGACAAATGCTGTCACTAGGGCTTTGGAGCATACATGCTTAAATGGTTATTTTACCCATGTGGGAGGTTTATTGAAAATAGTGATTTTTGTAGCCATGTCCCCTGTAGAACGAAGTGATGTTTTTATGGCTGTTTGTACATATTTGAAGTTGCTGTAACTTTTTTATGACTTGAATTAATAAAATTTTGAAATGGGCTTCTAATTCTTCGATGTTCAAGTGATGGTCTGCGAAGTTAGCATGCTTAGAAATTCATGTATATTTTCTTAAAACAAGCAACTTTGGCATAGATGAAAATATTCTAGAACTCTAATTAACTAAGTTTGTATTAGCCATCCACTCTTTCACTAGCGTGATACTTTTATTCTCTTAAAGCTGTGAAAAGTAATGCGTCATCCAACAGGAGTAAAATGGTAAAATACAAATTGATTGTATGAAAAATAAATGTGCTATGAATGTAGTGATTTCAGGAATGCATGGAAGTATTTATAATAAAAGAAGCCTGTAACCTAGAACATGTCTGGTGCAGGGTTGGGGTTGGGAAGCTGTGGTGTCTGCCAACAGATCCCAGCCTTGCAACAATTCTGCGAATAATGGCAAAACTGCTGTTAGCAGTTGCTCTCGAGGAGGCTGAACAAACTTGCACAATCCAGGCTCCCAGGGCTGTGGAGAAGAGAGCTTGCTTTGGCAGTTGGTAGTTTATGTGATGTATATTAACTAGCAAGGAAATGTGTGCAGTCCATGCAATGTATACAACTTATAAAGGAAATACTGTGAGTCCTGCTGCCAAAGAAATAACGAGATACAAGATAAGGAACTGAATGACAAATCTAATTATTACTAACGTGGCGTTTGTTTTGATCTCTCCTGCTTAAAACAGAAAAAGTAGGATAAACTACTGAGCTATTCATAAAATTAAATGTGAAACGTAGGTTAAGAGAGTTTAGCTCCTGCTAAGCACAAAAATCCTGAAGTTGAGAATTCACTGGGGTGCTTTGCAGGAGCGACAATGTAGTGCAGTCTCTCCCTCTGTTGGTATATGCCACTCCCTTTCTCCCCAGGTGTGCTGGCACTAGGCTGAATTTCATACAATTCTGCAAGCTGTCAAACCAACAAAGCTTTGTTTTCAGTAAACTTGCCTTTTTTGAGTCTGCTGTAGTATTATATCCTCTGATTCTTCACTTTATCCTATACTTTCTTAAATGTCTGCAGTATGGTATCCTTGCCATTTGCTTTCTTCTCCCTGAGATAATAATGTTATTGTTTCCTCTCCTCTTTGCTATGGTCCCTGTCCTCATTTCAAACCTTATTTTTGGCCTGTGGGATGGAAAGACGTGTTGAGTGCTGTGGCTGGGCTGCAGCTACACAGGTACTGACTTGACAGGCTGGCAGGTGCTTGTTGTGTGGGCTGGACCTTGTCCCAGGTGGTTTGTTTGAAGGTAGGTTTGAAAGTAGGTTTGTTCTCCCTACTTTTCCCACAGTAGACAAAAGGCTTTGAGATCCTTTTCTTTTTTTTTTTTTTAACCTAATGGAGCTTTTCATGTTGGATACTTGCACAAACTTGGTGTCTCTAATATGGTCTTGTCGAATTTGACTGAAACTAACCAAAGGGTTAGAAACCCACAAAGTTTACAGAAATTAATTCAAAAATGGAAGACAGTTTAACTAAATCCACAACTACCTGTTTCTAAACTCAGTTACTGTGGTGCGAACATGATGCTGCTCAGCTCTCAAAACGGTGATCATGGCAGATTTTTTTTCTCCCTAGTTTCTTTCTCTAAGTAGTTGTATTTGACTTTCATATTGGGTTCTGTTTTGTTTACTAAATACTGCACTCCTGCAACAGTCCACCTGTATAAAAAATATGTATTTATGGGGAAATGGAAAAATATGAGGGGGACGAGAGTTGAGAAACTAGTGTATAGGCATCCTGCAGCTTTATTGTGCTTTATGGGGTTTTTTTTATAGCTAGAGGAGACTAATGCACTGAAATTAAAAAAAAAAAAAAGCTACTATCATAGCGTGAACTCTCCACATATGGATGTGATGTTTCTTCTCAGAGTAGTTTTGAACTGCTGGCCAAAATGATTGCTATTGAAAAATAGTACACTATTATATAGCAAAATGCTAAATATTCTCTATTTTAATAATTTAAAAGTACTTAACAAATTTACAAACCAAATTTCCCGTAAGAGAAACAAACCAACAGACCATAACAGATTAGTATTAGTCACTGCATGCATTTTTGACAAGCTAAACATTTTACTGCTTCCATTTGCCAAATTCACTAACTTTCTTCTGTGAAGGAGCATGTTTTTTAAACTGAACATTCTACACAAAGTTGTGATGCCATGCCCCCTCTCTTTTAATGTAATGTCACTTGTGATAAAAGGAGGGGCACACTGGAGATTTATTAAATTGAGACCAAATAAATGAGACCTTTTTTAGAGCGAGGCGATGGACACTGACTACGAGAAACCATAGTAGTAATATTTATCTTAGTGCCTATGAACAACATGGAAAAATAGTGTTTGTATAGGCAAGTGCAAATCTGTTCCTTGTGAATTATTGCACTAGCATATATATATATTAATTATTACTGCTGAGCAAAGTGAAATAAATGTTTATGCAGAGAGGATGAGGGACTTTTTAGAAAAGGATATGCAAATTACATATTTGAAAGAGCATGACCAATAAAGTCTATAAAACTTTCTTTCAAAGACCTAAGTAATCCCTAAGAATAGTTTCCGCAGCTACAAAATGAAAGGTCGGAGTGTTGCGTACCTAAGGTCTGTTGACACCGGCGTGCTCATTATGCTCCTAAACAATCATAGTAAGCTTGGTAAGAGAAATAATATTGTTTGTGAGCCACGTTTATTTATATCCTCCCCTGCTGGACTTTGATGATTGCCATAAAGTACAGTGTGTTTATACTACTGATCGCTTGAAATAGCCCCAAAAAACAGTCTAGGAAACCAAAAATACTTGTGTCTCTGCCATCTCAATTTTACTGAATTCCAGCAACTCCCAGGAGAGTCTGCAGCCTCTTATTAATTACAAAGGTCCATCACTGGGCACACAGGCAGTCAGGCACTGCTGTGGGGGTGGCTGGTATGTTGGGAAAAGTTGGGCCCATCCCCAAACAGTTTTACCAACTTTGCTAAAATCTGTCTTCCTTGTCTTAGCGGTGATGGGCAACAGCAGATGATCAGGCAAGGGAAGCAGGAGACCTGCACGGTTGAGCAGGGAGCTTCTGGAAAAGCTCAAGTGGAAGAAGGAAGTTTACAGTGTGTGGAAGGGACTGACCACTTGGGAAGATTACAAGAATTATAATTGTAATTTAATGAAGACATGTAACCAGCCCAAAGGAGAATGAAGCAAGCACTGCAATGTCCAGCAATTACAGCTTAGCAGCTGTTACTTGATCTCTTTTGAAGGTTTCAATGAGGTCCCTGGAGCCCACCTCCTCTCTAACTGTTCGCTCAGGACACTTTTTTTCCTTCTTGTCCTATCTTCTGCCTTATCTGTAGTTACTGGTATGTACAAAGACAAGCACTCCCAGCTATGCATAATGTATATATTTTGGGCTGATCTGGTAATATTACCTCTTGCCAAGGTTGTGTCATTGTGAGTGCCTTCAGGAGGGTATGTATTTGCTAAATGACAATTATTTAGGCTCAATTTTCATACATGAGAACTGCCACAAGCAAATGCTTTGGTGGAGAGAAGTATCAGACTGGATAGTTTAGCCACTTCTGAAAGTACGATTAGTTAAAGTACACTTATTCATACTGAAAATAAATCTAACTGCCCTTCCAGAGCTAAGTCATTACAACTGTAGTGGAGATAAGAGGAAGATTTTGGGCAAGTACAAAGGTGTCAAAGCTCTAGTGGTCTTATGCTTTGCTTCTTCCTTCCTAAGTCAAATGAAGGCAGACTAAACTTTCTTCTTCTCCAGGAGATCTGCCACGGTCCTTCAGTGAGTATGTTTGCAAAAGGCCTTTGAAGGCGTTTTCTGGAAAAGCTGTGTTACTTCAGGAGGACAGGACTGGGGTTTGGATGGAGAAAGCTGAGGCAGAAGTGGGCAGCCCAGGGTGATATGGGGCAGAAGTAGGGACACAAAAGCATTCCCCATGGAGGTAGAGCATATGCATGACAACACTTTCAGTCTGAGGTAATAGGGCAGACTCGGCGACGAAAGGATAGCTTAGCATGAAAACCTGAAATAGTCTTCATGTGGGCTTCTGAGGGCCTGCTAGAAAGCACCTCTAGACACCAAGAAATATTCAGGATAAGCACCAAGTAGAAAGAAGAGAGAAGTCAGGTGAGAAATCTAGGGAAAGAGGTCCCAAAAGCATTCCATAGCTGGGATCAGGGGTGGGCCAGCAGAAAGAAAGGAAGGGTAGGAGATGAGGTTGGAGGAGCAGAGATAACATACAGTAGAGAACGCAATGGGACACAAACTAGGGGACATTCTGAAGCAGTGAGGTATGCAAATGGGAAGGGATAAGCATTTATGCAAGAAATACTAAGGCATGTAAAATCGATGATGTGTTTTGTCTGTAGATGATAGGGTGCAGGCAGATGAATTGAGGTATGAGAATCATGATTTAGAACTGACTGGCAAAAGGAAAAGCAGTGCTAGACAAAAGAAGTTTCCAAGAAGACTTGATTTAGCTGATGAAACCAGGGATTTCCCATTACTTTTAAATAATAATCACTAGATGAAAGATTGTCAGCTATACTGTTTCTATACCTTGTGTCTTTACAGCAGAAGGAAAAACAAAAAATGCCCAATGCTTAGGACAGTGCAAAGAAAAGATCACAAAAAATGAAAAAAGACAGAGCACCATGTGTATGGGGACCACCCTACAGACAGGGCTCAGGATCCCTCCAAGCACCGCAGACCAGGCACTGCCCTTTCTGTGGCTGAGCTGTGTGACCCCAGTGTGTAAACGGGGGTCAGGTCTTCGGGTGTTTTGGCCATTTGCCACACCGGTCCGGTCCTTGCACTGTGTGGGAGGAGTGACCCCCTCTGTAAGGAGGGTGAGAGTTACTTTCTCTGCCCGAGGGGACACGTGCGGACGCTGCTCTCCCCTGCAGGCAGAGAAGGGCCTGTCACCCCACAGCCTTCTGCCTTCTGGCAGCCTGTGCGAGGCGACAGCCCGGTACTAAGGCTGTGTTACACCGTTTGCCCTCTGGCACCTCATGAAAGCTCCTCGTCACGCCGAGCCCTGCGGGCCCCCACGCTCCTGCTCCACAGGACACTCTCCTCAGCAAGGACTGAGCGGAGCTACCACCTCAGCACGGGCCTCCCTTCCTCCTTCCCCCTTCTGGGAAGACCTCTGGTGACTGCGTGCCTGCGCGCTTCGGGCTGTGACACCGGGCTGTACGCAGACGCACAGCTCCTATCGCCGCACGGGTCCTGGCGCCCCCGGCCCTGGCCGCCGCACCGGCCGTCACCGAGAGGGCCCTCACGGCTCCGCCGTTGCCATGGCAGCGTACGGCGCGCGGGAAGGCCCAATCCCCTCCCGCGGCACTCGGCGGCCACGCGCCACGCCGCGTTACGGGGCGGGGCCGGGCGCGCCGCGCCGCTCAAAACCCCGCGACGATTGGCTGCCGCCGCTTGGCGCGCGCGCGCCGCGGGAGGGCCTGGTGCGCGCGCCGGCGGCCCGTTGGCGGTCCCAGGCCAGCGCGGCATCGGCATCATGGCGGTGGAGCCGCCGCGGGAGGTGGTGTGGCCGGAGGGCGCGGGGGCCGAGGCGGGCTTCGTGCGCGCCGTGCTCTCGCTGCCGGAGAAGCCCGACACCACCGTGCGCTTCTTCGAGCGCGGCGACTACTACACGGTGCACGGCGGGGACGCGCGGCTCGCCGCCCGCGAGCTCTTCCGCACCCGCGCCGTCATCCGCCAGCTGGCGGGGGCACCGGGTGGGTGCTGCGGCGCGGCGGCGGCGGCGGAGGGGTCGGGCCCAGGCCCGGGGCTCTGAAGGGCGGCGGCGAGCAGCGGTGTGGGGCCGGGTTGGAGTCGCCTCCGGGCCTTGCTGCGGACGAGCGGGCGCCGCGGGTGGCCGGAGGGGAGCCGGGGCGGAGCCGGGGCGGGCGGGCCGTGGGTGCCGGGGGCGGCCGCTCAAGGGCGAGACGTCCGGGGGTGCCGCGCGTCTTCACGTTCAAATCGTGGCCTTCTATGGCTGCCTTGGGCTCCGGTTATCTGGGGCGTCGCTTCTGGAAGAACGGGAGGTGCTGGAGTTTTCTCTCCGCTGGCTGCCGGCGCCCCGGGGCCGCTGCTGAGCGCCGCCCTGGCGGACGTGGGGCAGGAGGTGTCAAGAGGATTTTAATGCCAGCTTCGATTCATTGCGGCTTGGAAGCGAGCGTGGCTGAATACAAATCTTTGTTCTCCGGCCTCTTGCAGCGTTGGGATGGTGATTCGTCGCCATTCTGAGTGGGCTGCGCGTGCCGGGTGTAGGCGTACGGGCGTGGGAAGGTGTCTGCAGCAGAGACCGCGTTTCTCTGTGTGTTCTTACTGCCACGTAAGCTCCTACCGCAGCACAGGGCTGTCACATGTGGGTAGTTGGTTGAATGAAGCACGTTGCACAGGCTAACAGCAGTTGGTAACGTTTTTCCAGTGCGTTGGTTTGTTTCCATCCATGAAAATTGATTATGTGATATTTTCTATGGTAACTGAGGACAGGGCTCGTGCAGTTCTGTGGTGCAGGTTGACAGGTAAACCGTGGTAGCATCATGCTTGAGTAACGATGGCCTAGAGAAGTAATTATGCATTGCGTAAGATTTTTTTCTTGCATCCACCCCCTATTGCTTTTCGTTTATCTCTTGGTATAAGACGCTGAAGCCTGCAGATGTTGGATGTAAGAGCACTGAGATCGGTTATCTTGTCAGAGGAGGCAAACCTTAGTATTACCCTTAATCTCGAGGAACACAATGTCGCAAAGTTATTGGGTTATACTTTGCAAAATAAACCTACTTGTTATGAATGACTTCTGTGTGTTTATGATGATGTTAAAGAGGATGACATTCTCATGCTTTTCAGTTTTTATTGCAAGTCTTGAGGACCGATTTAGCTCACTTGATTGAGCGTGGTGCTGAAACACCAATACTGCGGGTTCGATTCCCGTTGGGTCCCCATGTGTTGCCTGATCCAGTTGAGAGGCGTCCCTGCCCGTAACAGGGAGGTTGGATTGGATGATCTCTAAGGTCCCTTCTAGCCTAGGCCATTCTGTGTGATTCTGTGATCTAAAAAACCCTGCAAAACCAAACCCCAACCCCTCCCCAAAAATCACAAAAAAAATCTCACAAACAAATGACTTGAAGAGCTTGATAGTTTCCAGCATAAAATTTGATTTATCTTCCAGACAAGCGTAGAAACACATGTATCATGATTATTTTTGTGTTCCATTTAAGTGACCATTTCACAGATGTATGCCTGTGACTATCAGCTCTGGTTTTAAAATTTTTAAAGCCTTATGTAACATATCCAAGAAAAGTCATCATAGAGCTACTTTTTTTTCTGATTTCAGGATGATTTCAAAGCACAGTTACCCCCCTTATGTATTATGTAGTCTCTGATGGAAAACAAAAAAATAAAATTGTCTTGTTGGACAGTTCTGCATGGGGAAGGAGAACTTAGTTAAGTGGAGTTAGTTTTTCAGCTGCTTCTGAAAAAAACAAACACTAGAGATAGGAGGAAAGAAGAAGAAAGAAAATAAAGTCCTTATGGGTGTGGCAATTCGCTGTTTCATGTAAAGGGAGGAAGAGCCTCAAGTGTGGTGAAGGCATGCTACTGGAAAGAGGGACGTGATAATACCTGTCAATTGCTTGTGCTTGCTTTATATGTCATCTAGCTCTCATGTATCTGACACCAGTCTGAGTTAATTCCCCATGTCGATCTGGCAGAAAACTTAGTATGCTCACCTGAAACTCTAATTCGTGTAGTAGTAGCTTTATCTTACTCTGAGTAGACTGGTGCCACAGGAGTCGTGGGAGGTGGGATGTAGAAGCGGTATTGCTCCTCTTGGCAGCTGTAGGGAATTAAATTTGTTCAATGGTATTATCTACCTGCAGCCTTATAAGGAAGAAAAGCAAGAAGTTTCCTAATTAGGCACTTCCTAAGTTAGGTTTTAATGTGAAGTTTTAAGCTTTTTTGAGAATATGGTGTTTTTACAGTGAGTATTTGTGATAAAAGGGAGACGTCTTGGCGTGTGTGCCTTACCACCTTCTGAGCACAAATAAGGTGGTGGTTTGTTCTGTCAACAGAAGTAGGCTATCCAGGAAAGAAAAGATGTTATCCAGAAGAAAAACCTGTAGTAGACTTGGACAATTTATTAAATTAGTGTGAAACATTTAATTAGAAAAAAACAAATCAAGAATATTCAAAGAAGAGGGGATGAATGAGGAGAACAATTCTTTGTGTGTGTGTGTGTATATATATGTATCTATTTAGTGAAATTTGAAAATGAACATTGTTTTTATTTGGATATGGACTATGGTTTCTTCATGGATTAACATTAACCAGTTGAACATTGTCGTCTTTTTTGATTGATTGTTTTTTTTGTTTCATGGATTTTACATGTTTGCTTCTTTTGATGTTGGAAGTGTCCTTCCCAAAGACTTTGTGGGAATTTTGAAAATGAATCTTATGAACAAACTCATCTGTCTCATAACCTTATTCTTTTCCTTTTTTGTAGGAACTCAAAAGCTTGAGAGTGTTGTGCTTAGTAAAATGAACTTTGAGTATTTTGTGAGAGATCTGCTTCTGGTTCGTCACTATAGAGTTGAAGTTTACAAGAACAAAGCAGGAAGTAAATCTGTCAAAGAAAATGACTGGTATTTAGCATATAAGGTACAATTTTCAACCTTTCTTTGTAGTTGTGAAGTGAAAGGAAAAAAGTCCAAACAATGTAACTCTTTCCTGAACCCCTCAGCTTGGAGTTTTGGGATTTTCGGGGACTGACATTGGTGGTATGATGATAAATCATGTGATCTTTTATATATCCCTGTATTTTCTACTTCTCTAACGCCGAAAGAGCTTGTTTGGCATCTTTGCCATAGGTTGGGAAATACAGGAAGCCTGTAGTGGTTTACTTTGTCTAGAAAATATGTAAAATCTTCATGATTAAAAAATACAATAGCTGTATGTTTCATTAATGGACTGTTCAGTATTTAGTTTTAATGGTTATTATGCTTTTTTTTTTTAAAAAAAAAAGAAAAAAGCACAAAACCCTCTGTGTATATACACCCTTTAATATGTTTGTTTTCTCAATAGGGTTCTCCAGGAAATCTTTCCCAGTTTGAGGAAGTTCTCTTTGCCAACAATGATATGTCGACGGCCATTGGGGTTGTGGGGGTTAAACTGTCTACTACTGATGGACAAAGAGTGGTAGGAGTGGGGTATGTCGACACTACACTCAGGAAATTGAGTGTCTGTGAGTTTTCAGATAATGACCAGTTCTCAAACCTCGAAGCTTTACTGGTTCAACTGGGACCAAAGGAGTGTGTGCTACCAGGAGGAGACACTGCAGGAGAGATGGCAAAACTCCGACAAGTAAGGGAACCGTTGTGGCTTACAGTTAGACAAAAGTTTATCTAAAAAGCTGTATTCTGGCTTATTAGCTAGGCCCCGTGATTTGTAGGAAAATGAAGGAGCAATATGTTAGCTCAAACAAGGTTTGATTTATGAATCCAAAATGTACTAATTGTCTGACTCATTTGCATTTTAATAATCTGCAAAAATTGTTCTCAGGGTAAAATCTTATCTGTTATTCTTTGCAATTTTTCTAGCAATAAATAAATGTCCCTCTGGGTTTTTGTTCTATGTGATGAACATCTGTCCCCTGAATATTCAAAGTAGTTGATAACTGTGTTTATGGACAACAGGTCATTCAGAGGGGAGGAATCCTGATTACAGACAGGAAGAAGGCAGATTTCACAGCAAAAGATATTGTTCAGGACCTCAATCGCTTGTTAAAATCAAAAAAACAAGAGCAGATTAATAGTGCGGCGTTGCCAGAGATGGAAAAGCAGGTGAGCACAGAGCAATGTTTAACGTGCTTCTGGTTTTAGAACTAGAGTGGTGTGTGTGCCTGTTGTGAGCTGATCTCCATCCTTACTGGTCCTGTTTTATGGTGGATTTCTGCAGTTCTGGGACAGTATGTTTTACAACCCATCGTATATTTAGCTACATTCTTGCTGAAGTGTTTAGCAGTTCTGCTCAGCTTGAGTCTGTGTCAAAGTTGGATTCCAGGGGTCCTGGAAAAAAAAAGAGAAAAACCTTCACTTTCCTCTTCAAAGTAGTAAACTCTGGTGAGCAAATTGACTGTGCACAAGAAGGGCGTCCTGTTTATAGTCCATCTAGCCTAAGGACTGAAGTACAATACTTCGATTATTTTGCATGACAGGAAAATTGGTGTTTGAAAACAAAGTAATGTTTATGATAATGTTTTTTGTGGTTTATATAATCTTAGGGCTCAAGCATATGATTTAATTCCTGCGTGTGAACTGAACATGTTTGTTCTTAGCTGCAAAGGAGGTAATTTGCTTGAGATAAACATGTTTTAAAGTGCCCTTCACTGCTCTTGCTCACTGCAGGTGTAAGGTACAGAGCGATTCTGTCTTAATGTGTGATTTCATAACAGGTTAAAATTGTTTGAAGTGTGTTGCAGCTGAACAAGTCAGTCATGTTGCTGCCTCTCTTTTGTGCTGGCACCAGTGTTTGTAATGCCGTGCAGTGAGTCAGATCAGGTCCTTGTTCTGGCTGAAAACTAACCCTGAAACCATGTCTTGAGATGATCCATGATATCTCATTTATCTGCAGTAACCTGTTTGTGTTATTAAGCCACAAACATCCTGATAACAGCTTTGGAAAGCTGGAGAGGCGTGCTCTTCACGTTTTAGTTATCAGATTATGCAAGTGTCTAGTTTGTTGTTCTTGCACCTACCTAGAAAGACACTGCAGTGCCATGGAATGTCCCTATGAAAATGAAGTCTTGTCAAACAGGATGAGTCCCTTATAGCCCTTCTGGAATTGACGTGGCTCAAAGTCTTCCCTGGCTGTAATTTGCTAGGGGCATTTATCAAATACTCTCTGATTCATGACTGTTTGTAACTAAAATGTGGTAATGTGGTATGTGTTTTCCCCCCCTTTCAGGTTGCCATTTTGTCTTTGTCGGCCATTATCAAGTTTTTAGAGTTGCTGTCGGATGAGTCCAATTTTGGACAATTTGAACTGACTACTTTTGATCTTAGTCAGTATATGGTTCTAGATAATGCAGCTGTTCAAGCCCTCAACCTTTTTCAGGTAAGAAATGCACACTTGAATTGCTAACTGTTTGTCAATATACTTATTTAGCTGCTTGATAAGTAACCCAACTGCCTAGTCACAGCTCCCCAGAACCGGAATTGCACGTTTTAGCTTTGCTTTCAGCTGCTCCTGTACAGTGTGTGTTCTAAACACAGCCATGGTTACCATCTTTCTTGTTTTTGTTTTTTGTTAGTTTGCTTTGAGTGTAGAAGAGAAGGTTATCAAGGAGGTAGGAAGTGGCCACAAACAAGTATCTGTGTAGAGCACAGATATGGGAAGAGCTGTAGAAGTACCTCATGGTTGTAGCTGCTGAGAAGTTTGGCTCAGCAGCAGGGGGAATGCTTTGTCTTTCCGCAGTTTTAGTCGGAGAAGTTCTCGTCTGCAGTGGCGACAGCAGTCGTGAGGTGTGGAAGGGAGGAGGGTTCTGTAGTTTTGTGGTAGGATAGGAAACAACAGAGCACAGTTGCTTTATGCAGCGGTGCTGTTTTGGGGAAAGATTAGAACCTGAACTAGATACTATTAGGGGAGCAGGAAGCATTTGGCAGGAGTGCTGCTGTGGCATGCTAACTGGCCAGTATCAATTTTACTTTTTGTACACATTTTCTGAAAATGCAGGCAGATTACCGGTCTGCCCCCATGCTTCTCACCACATCTGTGTTTTTTTTTTTTTTTTTTGCTCACCCCTTTTTATCGTTTTAGGAAAACATGGACCCGAAGTGGTGCGTTGTATCAGCTTTTCTTTGTTTTTATGTTAGCATGTTAGTAAACCCTGCTCAGTCATCTTTGCTTGGAGCTCATCCCTGTGAGTTTCAGATTTATAGGAAGAAATCACAAATATGGTCCCCTCTTTACCTTAGAGGGATTTCTGGAGATAAAAATAGCAGTATTCAGTATCTGAGCTACCCTGGAGACAGGTGTTTGATTTTTTTTTTTTCTTTATTTCTTGGTTCTGTGCCACTGTCTAGGGAATGATGCAAAAATTATCTCTCTTCTCAAGCTTTATGGAGGTGTTCTCGGAAGTTCAACGTTGTACAGCTGCATCCATTTATAAGTCATTGCAGGTGTTACATGTTTTATGATAGGAAGCACACTGCCAAGTCTGTGAGCTTTGGAACAAGGGGTTTGCCATGTAGCAGGAGGCTGCGTTGTCTGTGTAGCAGCCTGGCTATAGGGAGGTTTTTGGGCAGGTGCTAAAGCAAAGGCAAAATATTTTGTAATTTGAGTTGCTCTCTGAGCTTTGTAGGCAAAGTTTTTGTGGTGCAGCAGATGCAGTTGATTATGTGAACCTGTAGCCTTCCAACTTGGATGTGCTGAACTAGCTTATTTGTGTACGTGTGCTCTGGAATGCTTTCTTCTGTTTGAAAGTTTTTCATATGTAATAATGTCCAGAACACTGAAGATAGGTACATCCCCCTTAGATACTAGATTTTCCAGAGGTTAAATATGTCAGTGTACCTCTCACTGCATTCATTGATGCTGGTTTTACATCCCAGTTGTTTACAGGCATCCAGACCCGCTTCTGGTGGAATGCTTGGCTGCTGTTTTAATTGCAAATGTTCTTGTGTAGAAAGAGTTTTTCATTTCAAACTTGAGAGTTGAAACAAACTTGTTTGCTGTTTTCCAGTGTTAAATAAAATTTTTGCTCCTTGACTGTTTGTGCAAAAAATTATCAAAACGCCAAGAAAAAGGTTCAAAAGGGCTGTCTAGAGTCTGGTTAATATTAAACCTATATTATAGATAGTGAGCTATAATCTGATCAGAGTAGGTATAGAGATGCTTATAGTGCTCCAAAGATGATCTGAGAAAGCTTGAGAGAATTTTGATAACTATATTCTTTCCCATTGCCTCCTTTTGTCATGTTCCTGGCAGCTCCAATGATCTCCAACCAAACCCTTGAAACCAATCCCATTCCTCCTCTTTTTTTTTTTCTTTTTTTTCCTGGACAGAGCCCAAATTTTTTGACCTTGTGGCAGACAAACTAGCAAATATCAAGGTATATTTCCAATTTTTCTATTCAAGGGCGAACTGCCCAGTGACTGGTTCCAGGGACCAGTGTGTAAGTGCTTTTTTTATTTGCCATTTTTGATGGGTGCCAAGTTGAGTACAGAAAAAACACCGACCTGTTCCTAGGTAGCAAAGTTGAGTGTTTACTCAGTGTGTGTCAAACTTCACTAACTTTTTTTTTTCCCCCCTCTTCCACCCAGAGTTCTGTGGAAAATGCTAACACTGCACAGTCTCTAGCTGGTTTACTGAATAAATGCAGAACCCCTCAAGGACAAAGGCTAGTTAATCAGTGGATCAAACAACCACTTATGGACAAGAATAGAATTGAAGAAAGGTAACAATATTGGGTTTGACAGACTTACACAAGTTAATAGCTATTTTACAGAAGCCTCTCTCTATTTTAAGCCAGAATACTACAACCAAGGAGTAATATTGGTGGGTGGCTTTTATGTACTATCCTGTAATATGCTGTAATTAAACAGAGCAGAAAATACTTTTCCCTGAGATGCAAATTGACAGGTTACTGTTAGATTAAATGGTTTTTACAATTATGTCATTTTAAAGAGGAGGTATGATATGTTTGGATAGTCAAATGATTCATGCTATAGGCTACAAGCGTTTATTCACACTTCAAACTACTTCACGTATTATTCACACTTCAAACGCACAGTCTGTGTAATAATATTTTAGTATCTTTTCCAGCTTACCAATCGAAAAAAAAATTAACAAAGCACCCGACAATCAAGCAGTAGTGACCTCTTCCTATTTCCAGAAATAAAACTACCTTTAGGTGCCATGGATCACTCTTAACCATATCCTGCCTAGCTCTTCTGGCTGAGATATAGGTGCTCTTTTTCTTCCTTGCTCTTTCATACTGCTGCCTGCCACCCTGTGCCTGTCTTACCAGTGGACAGCAGTATCAGTCGATATGAAGCCTTAAAGAATTTGCCCAGTCTCTGCTGAGAAGGTACAGATAATTCCCAATCCTTCAGAAAGAAGAACTGCAGAGGCCATATTCCTACTTTTTGTGTTTATCTGTTGATTATGTTCACCCTGCAAACAAAAACTACATTTCTTTTAAACTTATGCTAAATATAGCTAGAGTCTTATAATCTAAAACCATACAATGCAACTTGAGCAACGAACAGGTTAACGTGTTGCAAAACGTATGTTAACATCTACCTTGACAAAGCAGAAGAGGCCATAAAACTGGATTTAACTTTAATATGTTCTCTAAGGCTCATATTTCAGATGAGACATTACAGGTATGTCTGTATGTGCTGTTGGGCTTTAGCACAGATCATGACCCAGAAAAAAATTTTGGCTTGGGCCTGCTGATGTTTCAAGAAGTTATGCGAAGAGTAGCTTTCTCTCTAGATTTTTGGAGACTGGGTTATTCTGCATCTCTTCAGCAAGTGTTTTGAATTTGTGGAATGGTGCCTAGTAACTTTATCAGAGCCCACTTAGAAATGTTGATGGGACACTGAAATGTTTGTCCATAGGTTTTTTGAATGCTGTATCTTACTCTTGTGTGTGCTATGAGAGCTTTCATTTTAGTTCTTGATTATGTACTCAGGATTATCCAATTCTGTCAGTTTTGGATCCTAAGATCTGAACCAACTTTGATGTTATGCTTATGTTGGTTTAAAGATTTTGAAAGTTATTACTCCCATTTGTTGTTTTCTTATGTGAAAGTAAACATTGGAAATTTTAACTTTTGTGTCAGACTTGTTTGCTCATTACTGTGTATCAGAAGTCCTGCAAGTTTGGAAGAGAGACTGTCTTCTCTATAAAACTGTGGTTAAATTATAGGCAGAAAATGTAACTTGACCTGCTTTGGACACTTACAGTCACCTCCAGGTTTTTTGTTGTGATTCCGTGTGGCTGATGTTGATTGCGTTTAGGAAGAGCTATATTTAAAGGAGGAGGGGAGTTATTACATGGAGTTAAGCGCTTCAGGAAGCTTGTAAAGGTTGTGTATCCAAGTGTTACGAGTTTGAAAGAGGTTCATTGATAACCTTCTCTACCTTGCCCAGCCACAGAATCATCAGAGATGCAATTTGTTGATATTACTATGTATGTATGGACACTGAAATACTTCTTTGGTTTATTCTGCAGCGTAGCTAAGCCTGTCCGAATGCCTCTGGCTTTCAAGTACTGCTTTGATGAATGTAGTTCTTTGAGATAAAAATAATGTATTTTACTCGTAAGCTGTTGATGTGTCATCCTCCCAGTCTTAATGCTTTTCAAAGTATGTGAGGTTGTTCTTTTTCTGTAATCTGAAGGAACAAACAAAAGAGAACCTGTCAGTGGGACTAATGGAATATATGGACAGAATCGAATATATTTTGAAAGATTATGGCTGCTTTAAGGATTGTGAACCATGTTAGAACATATAGGTGGCTTGAGAAGGAAATACCCGGGTTTCTGGTTTTTTATGTCCCCTTTGTTGTCAAGGGAAGTTACTGATTGTTTTTTAGCTTGAAGTGTGCCATGTTAAAGGACTCCATTTAACACTAACCGGTACAAAACTAATCAAACTAAGCTGAGCTACCCAAGTTAGGTGTTAGGTGACAGTGTTTTGAAGCAAGCCTGGTTTTTTGCTTATACAGGAGATATTTTGACTTAACTTTTATTCCAGTAGTGTAGAATAGGGTGTCTGAAAGTTTATTTTACGAAGTTAAGCTCTTGTAACCCTTGGCTAAGACCTGTAGGTGGTGCAAGTCGTCTTTTGGAGCTAAATGGACCAACTTTTTTCAGTACTTTGTAGCCTGCAGTGTGTTGTTATCATTTATGGATAAATAGAGCACAGTGTTATATCACTCCTCTGTATTAACCATTGATACAGTAACAATACAATTTAATGTACATAGTGCACATGCTTCAGCTAAAACAGTGTTTAACTACTGAAATGGCTCTTAATGAGAACTAGGAAGACAGGGATTCCTGATACTTGCCTGTCTTGAAAGACTTGGGGTTCTGCCCATGCCTGGCTGGTTTTCCATGATTAGAAGAATAATTATCAGTCACAAGTGTACAAGATACAGCCCTGCTTCTCCCCTGTGGTGTGTTCAGAAGGCAAGTACGTGAGGCTCCTGCTCCTTCCCTTACAGTCAGCATATTTCTGAGATTAAAATGTACTTGCAGAGACAGAAGTTTGAATACGTGTATGACACAATTGACTGTAGTACAGCAAGGAACTTCAGTTTATGATGTTTATTCAGTTACTGGAAGGTGAGAAGTGGCACAGTATTAAACAGTGCTTGTTCTGTTATGCCCATAGAAGAGAACTTGTACTGAATATATTTAGTCTTTTTCTATGTTTCGGGGGGAAACTTTGTCTGACACTTGTACAGAGCACAAATATAAGATTCCAGCTCACCTTTTTTAGTCCTCTATACAAACTATGACTGAATTTCTTGTATGTCTGTGTCCTATAATAGAAGGGATTAGGTGCAGGGGTCTTAGAGGAGTTAAAGGCTATACTTGAACTTGGCTTATTCAAGCTTGTTTTGAGCTTTTCTAGCGTGTTCCTAAAGATTTTGTTTCATGAGGGCCACATTGTAGAAGCAAGTCTTATGTCTAGCAGAGTCCAGCAGACTGTCTTATGTCAGGTAATAGGTTCAGGAAGCTTAAAGTGAATAAATGGCTAGCAGGGTGACATTTCCAGGTTGGTAGAGCATTCTCATGAAGCAGTCTTGAATGACAAAGTAGCAACTTGTTTAAAACTGAAAAACTCCCAACTTATTGCTAGCTAATGTCGGCAGGCTTGAATGTGTTTACAGTGCTTCATTTAGCAATAAGTTGGGTAACATATGCTTTCTCTAGCAGATAAATGGAGGGACTGAGTGGAGTAATGCATGTGGGGTAGCTCGAGAAGCAATGTCCCTGGGTGGGGGCTTGTCTCGGGTGCACAGGAATATGCAGGTGGAACAAGTGTGTGCATTGCAGGCCTGTCATCTGCCTCGGGGCTTGAGGAACTCGTGGGGCTTGAGCCACCCTGGCATCTGCTGGAGCGGAGAATGACACTTGCAGCTTGCTAGCAGATGAGAGAGCTGGATGGGAGTCAGCAGCGTGCCCTTGCAGCAGCGGGGAGTCACTGTGTGCTGGACTCCACTAGTAAGGTTCAGGTGGAGGAATGTGATTGCTCACATCTGCTTGGTAGCTGCGAGGCCATGTCTGGAGTGCTGTATCCAGTGTGGGGCTCTGCAGTACAGGTAGGTGGGCAAATGAGAGCTGGTGCAAGAGAAAGGCACCGAGCAGGGTCATGGGCCACAGTGAGTGGCTGAGGAGAGGTTGAGGGAGCTGGCTTTGTAGCCTGCAGAGGACTAAGGGGCAGACCTCACCGCTGGTTTCAGCTCCCCCTCTGGATGAGAGTCATAGAGAAGGTGGAGCCAGATGCTTCTTGCAAGGGCATAGCAGAAGTATGGAGACAAAACAGACACCAACTTCACCAAAGGACTCTCCAGCTGGATATAAAGAAAAAAATCTCCTTCATGAGGATCGTCAGCCTCTGGAATGCATGCTCAGAGAGATGGAGGGATCTCTGTACTTCTCCAGTGTTTAACTGAAATTAGCCTTGTTTTGAGCAAGGGATGGACCTAGAGGCCTTGAGTTCTCTTCTGATGTAAATTGTTCTGAGGCGGGTTTTGACTGCTTTTGTGTTCTTTTCTGCATCTCTTCCTGCAAAATGTTGCAGATGGCCTTTGTTGCTTCTGCCTTTGTGGTTAGCAGCGCTGGAGAGACTTGCGGTACCTCTGTGTGTGCAGGTCAGTACTTGTCTGCAGCAAGAGTGATTTCAGGCGCTTAAATTAGTAGCCTCAGTAAGGGAGGGGAGAATGTGACCAACTTGTAGGTTTGTCTAAGTGCCTTAATTAAAATGCATTTTAAATGCTGGGAGTGCCCATAATGCGTGTAAAGTAGCTTCTGAAATACAGGTTGAATCTGAACTGATTGGAAGATAGAATTGTGATTTGTTATTGTCATGCAGATCATGATGCAATAAATATTTTGCATAAAAGTTGCCATTTGGTGACACGAAAATGGTGTTGGCTTCCCTGTAAGCCTCTAGAAACCTTAGAAAAGTTTCCTTGTTTCATTCCAAAGATTGTAATCTCTGAAGTCCCTTAGAGAAACTCAATGCTTCTTCTTTAACCCTCTCCCCTCCCCTTGCCCATGTTTACTATTTTCAAAACTACTAGATCAGCTGTATTTTCCTTTGCATTTGCTTGTAAAACTGAGGTTGACAGTGAGTGCTCTCTAGAAACATTAAACAAAAACTCTACTAGTTAAGTATGTGTCACACAGGTGACCTCTCTGGGAAGGAATTTCCATCAAAATCCCAAGCGCTTGGCACCTATTGAAAAACTTAGATTCTTGTGTTGCAAGTGACTTGGTTTTAGTTTTTGAGGAGAAAATGGCGGGGGGGGGTGGGTGTGTAAATAAGAGGTGAAAAAAGACTCTTTTCATGACGCCTTCAGGTGTGGGAAAGACAATATTGCTGTTTCAGCTGGAGAAGCACCTAAAAGCTGTTTGTGTTCTGTGTGTTATCCAAATCATTTGTCTTCTAGGTCAGGGATCGGCAATCAGCACTGCAAATCTGTAAATTATAGGTGGCATTTGGGGGTGCAGCACTGGAGCAGGTAGTCATAGTATCTCGTAACTGATACTTCCAACCCGCCCACATCATCCTGAGAAGTCCTCACTTAGTTACAAAATAAGTAGGATTAAGCTTTTAGTCAGGTTTGGGCTTTTTGCGTTTAAATTTTGAGGCTCAAGAGAAATGAGAATGAAACTAAAATTTGGTTGAAACTTCAAAATGGTTTCCAGGCTTTTAAGAAATAAGCAAATTGCTATTTGTTTAGGGAAATGTGAATCTGTAGCTGCCATGCGGTTCTTCTGCTCTCAGCCTGCCAAAAGGAGGTGGATGGTGATTGCTGCAGTAGTTTAATTTTTACTTAGAATCTGTGTTTAATTATTCAGTTGTTTTTTGAGGTGTCTTTTTTTCCTTTTGAAATCACAGCCATAAGTTAATTAGAAGTTTCCAGTTAAAGAGCATGACCATATGAAAACTTTTACTATGTATGTGTGCAAAGCTCTCTGGTTTGTCATAGTTTCCTTGGTGGTCATTACTTTGAACATTCTGTACAGGAATATGGTATATTCTTCGTGAAAGAACAGTGAACATTCTATTGGTTCTGCTCTGTTTAATTTGTATCCACAAACATTGGAAAGGTGGTGTGTTAAGAAACTACAATGGAAGCCCTTGGCAAGATAGTTTTGTCTTGACTTGTAATTGAATTTATCACGTGTAAGGGATGTAAAAAACTTCAGTGTTTTGTTTACATACAGTTTTGGGTTTCCTATCTGTAGAGAATGAATGCAAATGAAGAAATATTATTTTTTTTGTACAACAGAGAAATAGAACTTGTTCAGTATGCTCTTAGTCTGCACAAATTTAAGGAAATGCACAGGCTAGCAATTTCAAAGAGTGTTAGTGTTGGAGTAGTGTAATAAACTGAACCTCTTAGTTTTAATAATGCATGGAAACTTGTAGGGGATAAAACATTTTAGAAAAGAAATAATGGAAATAACTTTCCTCAGCCGCCTCTAGTCTTTGAAGACCATGCGGTAGTACTCTTTTGTCACTGGTTCCTGAAATGCCGTATTTAATTAAAAAGGAAGACTGGCACAAAACCTCTGCACGGTAAAGCTTTATGCTGAGAAGCAGCCTTAGCTACTTTCTGTGCTCAGTTTCTCTGGAAGGTTTTGGGTGGAGCAGTTTCACTGTGTGGGGTTTAAAAACTTTGCCCATGACTCCAGAGAACTTGATGAGTTTGTGCTCTGTTGTCTTCATTGTTCTTTATTGTATTAAAAAATGGAATTTTAGTAGTAATTCTTAAAAGATGGATGTTTGTTTTCTAGAAGCTTAAGTATTACGTTGATGAAATGGCAGTGTTCAAAAAGGTGTGAAACTGACTGCTCTTGTCTTTAAATTGGGGTGTTTTTGCCTTCAGGTCCTTGGCACTTGCTCACACTAACTGTTCCGTATGTAGCATTGCCTTTGTCTTCAGTGATCAGAATTCAGTGTTGGAAGGTTATTGTTTTTGACTATTATGTGTAGTGCAGCAACGTGTGACACTGAGTTGTTTCATAGTTGGCTGACAGTGTCTGCAACCACTTTAAATCAAAAAGGGTAGTCATGCTCCCCTGACTGGTGGATTGTTACCAGTTCCCTTGTCATTGGCATTAGTGCTACTGTTCGTGTAGCTGCTTGGTTCATCTCTTGATAGGGAATTTAGCATGCTAAAATAATCAAGGGTGTGATGTTGTATAGCATTTAATCCAGTAAAACCAGGCAGTTGCCAAAAGGGGCAATACCACTTTCTCTTAATGGCCTTCAACTCCTGCTGCTTCTTTTTTGGTCTCATAGCTACAGAATAATTTGGTTTGGATTGTTCACCTGTTGAAAACTAATCCACAAAACAGTGAGGGAAGTTGTCATTTAAAATTAATCTGTTTGCTCTGCTGCAGCTGGTCTGTGATCTTACCATCATAAATATGAGATTAACATCTTAAATGCAGATCAAGCAATACCAAAAGCCTCTTCTTCAGCTTATAAAATCTGACTTGTAAGTGCTTGCTTTCTGTTGGTATCTTGATTCTTTTTTTTTTTTAGAGGTTATGCTAATTCATTTATTGAGAGTTGGGTTACCAAACTTGCTACCGGCGGATAAATTGGATAGCTGCCTATCCTCAAATTGGAAAAGTGTCAAAATCCATGGAATGGAGCTGTTCATTACTGTTACTCAATAAACCTGCTGCCTTCCTGACAAATTCACTATGAAGATGCTATTTAAATATTTTTAGCTACTACAGAAGACAGACAATGCAAATTTTATGGAAAAATGTATTCATGGAAACAAATTAGTTAATCAAGTCTTTTGTAGCATTGGGAAGACGGAAAACATGTCTCTGATGAAATGTTTGGGAGATAGGTAGAGAACCTTCTTTTATGAATTATCCTTGTATCGCTTTTGTCTGTACAGTTCCTTGCAGGTAAGAGATGGTTTAGTCCGGAAAGCTTGTGCTGGATTTTTGATGGGGGAGAGAATTTGCTGTGTAAAACATCTTATATTCAAAATTCAGCTTTGCTGGTGGATCTCCTGTGTGTTGTTTCTTCTATAAGTATGCGTGTTTAAAACTTGGTAACAGCATTTATCAATCTGTAAAGTAGCAGATTGCTGTAAGGTGAGAGCTTTCCCTTTTGATCCCAGCTCCTCTTCTGTGGAGCTGTTTAATTCATTAAGGGTAATGATTTTGTTATTTCTGAAGTGAGAATGAGGAGCAGCGAATCAAATCTCAACAGAGCTGGTGCATAAAACTGTACTCTGAATGGCAGTTCTTAGGAGTAATTAAAAAAATAAACTTTGGTCTTATTGGGGAAATGTAACTTTAGAGAAATGTAAGTGAAAGTTTATTTTCCTTTACTATCACTTGGATAGTTGACTGTTACTGTAACTAATACACTCAGGCTGCTGAATGGGAAATAAGACCCTTGGTTTTGGTTTTAACTGGAACTGAGGTGGTTGTATAGGCAAAGTCTGGACACACAGGTCTATGAAAGTTTCTTTAGAATATAGACAGGAGCAATACTTTTTTGCTTTGTGTTTTAATATTTTCAGAACGCAAGTCTTGTAGAGCAGGGCTGGTCTACCCTGTGTGGAGTAGTCCCAGCTGTTAAGTGGTCCCAACTGTTAAGTGAGCTGTCAGCGGGAGCTGGTGAGAGGGAGTTGCTGGGAGGCTGCTTTGGGTCCCTGCCGCAGGGTGTAGGTGGCCTTCGGTTCTATCTGGAGAGAAACAGTGGGACCCTTGACAACCTTTTGGTCATCACCCACCTGTGGAAATGCTCCTGAAGATTCCTCTCTCTCGCTCTGAAACATAGCTGGCAACCTGCAGCTCTCTACCATGTGAAGAGAGAGGTGTGTGATGGCATCAGGAGCACTGCAAGCCTTGCTTTATAAATGAAGAAATGTTTCCTTCTTGCTTCTCTTTGTTGTGGGGAATTTGTGCGCATGCCTCAGAGCCCTGCGGTTCTTCACCGTGACATGCTGAGCTCTGCTTTGCTGCTGCTTTATTTGCATGGGCCTCAGAATGATGCCAGGCGCTCCCTTCCCCCAGGGTTTAAAAATATTGCTGTTGCAGCAGGCTGCTTCACAATCAAGATCTTAATTGCATCAAGTGGCACCTTGCTGGCAAGGATAAGACCCAAGATTTTTCTGCTCAAGAATTGTTTTCCTCTTCACCTTGCCTAATCTGCTGTGCTTAAACACTTGTGCAGAAAGAATTATTGGTAACTTGCTTCAGAATACATAAGACTGCAATAAGTATCTTTAGGGGGGAAAAACCCCATTATATTGGACTTAACAGTGCTTTTTCTGATAATCCTGTTGGTTTGGTTTTTTTTTTTTTCATTCTGTGCTCATTAGCTTGCAGCCTCACAGTCAGTACATACAGCTTCGAAACCTGATGGTTTTGGTATCCCTGATAAAATTTCATGGCTTTAATTCACTATCTCTAGGCTTTGACGTAATACTCAAATGGCATATGCAGGAATTCATGGGGGGTGGGAAAGAGTCTGTTGCTTCCCTGATACGTATTAATTTTGTGTTACATAAATGTAACTGGTATAGAGCAGTGAACCCTTGATTGTTTGGAAGAAGGCATTTATTGAATTTAAAAATTTGTCTGTGAGTGGACTGTTCTGAAGTTATATCTGATATTGTTTTCATGGTAGGATGGTTTGGGGACTAATTAGGAAAATTAGAAAAGGCAGGAGGCTGATTGAATGTTGCTTTCACTTACATTGCTTAATCTTTCAGGTTAAAACAACAGGGACTGTGATGTGGAGCACTTTTGCCTGGCTCCTTATAGCACACTTTGTGTACTCAGCACTTTGGAAGCATGTGCAGTGTGATTTCTGTGGCTCTCCCAGGATCTAAAGGTGCTCTTCAACCCTTGGACCCTGTATTACAAGGGCCAACTACTTCAACAGAGCTGGAAAAAGTAATTAGTGTATTCATAGTTGCTTCAAGTTCATTGTTTTGAGATTAAAACGTAGAAGTAGTGAGTTCAGTCCAAAGGCCTGCCCTGTAATAGAATCATGGAATTTAGGCTGAAAAAGACCTTTCAGATCATCAGCAGTTAACCTAGTAATGCCAGGTCCACCACTAAACCACGTCCCTAAGCACAAGCACCACATCTGCATGTCTTCTAAATACCTCCAGGGATGGCGAGTCATGAGTCATCCAGTTCCCTGGACAGCCTGTCCCAATGCTTACCCACGCTTTCGGTGAAGAAATTTTTCCTAATATCCAATCTAAACATCCCCTGGTACAATTTGAGGCCATTTCCTCTTGTTCTGTCGCTTCTTACCTGGGACAAGGGACTGACCCCCACCTCACTGCAACCTCCTTTCAGGTAGTTGTAGAGAGCCACAAGGTCTTCGCTCAGCCTTCTGTTCTCCAGACTAAACAACCCCAATTCTCTCAGCCACTCCTCATAACACTTATTCTCAAGAACCTAATAGTGGAATGAAGACCAATTTCTGGTACTAAATACATGTTCAGGGCCTCAGATATGTGGCTGAAGATCCTTTGTTTTAGTTGACTTCTGACTTGAGGACAAAAGTGTGGCAGGGTGAAGAAGAGCAGCAAGTAGCAATAGTAGCACTTTCTGTGGTGACAGTGCTGGTTTTTACCAAGTTAGAAGGTTACGTGTGAGTGTGGCCTGAGGCCATAATTTCCTAGCAAGTTTAAGCCAACATCAAGATAGGACTGGCCTTGTCCACAGTTGTCAGGGCCACCCCAGAGCAAGGTAGTTCAGAGGAGCCTTACTGGCAGAAAGCTAACACAGCCACAGCAAACCAAGATGTGTGTGTAAAGAGGGGGATGGAAATAGGAATATCTCCTTCAGTGTCAACATGAAGTGTCTGCAGCTGCCTTTACCAGACTACCTGTTTTTCTTCCTCCATGCTATGTGTCTTGCCTGCATAAAAAGCAGGACAGCTCTCAAACTGTACCACTGAATCAGGTCATGTTTGGTCTCTTGACTGTTTTGTTTCTGCAGAGTAGAAGTTTTGAAACTCTGGGTCTAGAACTGTGAATGAATGCAAAATCTTTTAAGAAACTAGGATGGCTGTAATACTGGAATACCAGTATTGTCTTTGTAAGAATGCAGACATCACAGGTAAACTGTAAGATGCAGTAAAGACCCTAATGATACTGTAGGGCCAAATTGTACCAATTTCATTAAACTGGCAGAAAGATTTTGAGCCCTTGCTTTAGATATTTTCTCCCATATGTGAGATGTACTAGAAAGGTATTATACAACTCATCTAGAGAACAATGTTCTGAGTTGTTGAAACAAAAGCCTGGATTCAAATCTTGCGTCTTCAAAGTACTGGAAGAACTGGTGCTTATGGTGAGTCCCCAGCAAGGCTGCTGCTGCTGCTCGGGTAAATATTGCCACCAGCTGGAGGTTTGCTGCCAGAAATGGTAGCAAAAATGATCACAATTGCCACAAAAATGATCAAAGGGCTGGAGTACCTCTCCCGTGAAGATAGCCTGATAGAGAGTTGGGGTTGTTTAGCCTGGAGAAGAGAAGGCTCCAGGAAGACCTTATTGTGGCCTTCCAGTACCTGAAAGCTACAGGAAAGCTGGGAAGGGACTGCTTACAAGAGTGTGTAGTGATAGGATGAGGGGCAGTGGTTTTAAAGTGGAGCAGGGTAGATTCAGACTAGATATGAGGAAGAAGTTCTTTGCAGTGGGGATGGTGAAATACTCAAACAGGTTGTCCCGTGGTGGGGCCCCAGGAGACATACAGGATCAGACTTGATGGGACTCTGAGCAACTTGACGGGGCTCTGAGCAGCTTGATCTAAAGATGTCCCTGCTCACGGCAGCAAGGTTGGACTAGATGACCTTTAAAGATCCCTTCTATGATTCTGCGATAAGTCAGAACAGCTTCTGAGCGCTGTGTGCAAGCTGAGTGGGAGATTGAGAAGATCAGTGATACTAAGCCTAAGGTGTATGAGTGAAATAAAATGGCTTTTGGTGGTAGTCTCTGTAAAGCTACTGGTTCCATATTCCTCTGGTTTTGTGTTATTTTTATTTCAAATTGTTTACAAAGATTCCTCCAGTTTCATAACAATGTCTTTTGTGCATAACTAAGCACTTCCAAAAGCATGTGTGGGTTGTCTAGACCTTATGCATTGTTAGTTCTTTGTGCTTGTCTGAGAGATTTTGAATCTTATTTTTAAAAAAGCATGTAAACAACTCTGGTGGTATTGGGCAAAATGACCTTGAATGGTCGGTGTGATTTTTACGTTGCTGAAATATGTGCTGAAGTAATACGCAATATCAGGCTTCAGATTCTTGATTTAGGTTCCTGTGTGCCCTTCTTGGGTGTCTTAGTACTTCAAAGACTGTAAATCATGCTGGTGGTGTTTGTCATGAAAAGAACTTTGCAAATTTAAGATGATACTGCTTACCTGAGGTGGTGACAACTGGACTTCAACTGATTTTTGTGAGAGGAAAGATGTTTGTCTAGGGAACAATTGAGTTACCAGGAACAAGTTTGTAGAGGGAGCTTAAGACAGTGTCTTGCTTATTTCTAGCTGGAAAACACAAATGTTTGTACTAATCAACTGTAGCAACTTGCTCTAGTGTCGACTTTCTCCAGGATATTAAAATCCCCAAGTACTTTTGTGTGGAAGAGAAAACCAGATTAGAACAAGTAAGATGATGGCTTGATTTTGCCCTGCCCTGCTTTGAAAAGGCAGTACTTGAGGCTGTAGTTTATTATATTATTCTGGTCACTTCCTTAGGATTAGAAAAGAAGAATTCATCAGTTTTATATGTCTGGGTTAAGCGCATCCAGAGAGGGTGTACCTCAGCTACATTGGATTAAGAAGAGATCTGAGTTTGAAAGAAACCTGAGTAAAACCAAAATGCATGAAGTGTTTTCTATTTCACTTGTATAAAGGAAGTATGAAATTAAACTAGTATAACTGCATATTCTGAAACTTCTGTAGTGAGATGAAACTCTTAGCATATTTTAAAACAGTCCTTAATATGCTGCTCTGATAAAATTCTCTATAATCAAGTTAAACAGTTGGACAGAAAAATCTTATTCTACAGTCATAGAAAACCTTTGACAGGCAGAGAATACAAATTTATGCTCTTCAGAAGACTTGGCTGTTGTATAACCAGGGGAGTTAGAATCTTTTAAGGTCTTCTTTAAAGTCAGCCAGCTCCTCCCATCAAAGAGTGCATTCTTAATTTGATTTCAGTGTTAACGCTATTTTTCATTGTGTCATGTGGAATTTTTAGTTAGTACACTTTTTCCCCATGAAAATGTCTACTAGAATTTGGGATTTTGTTACTACACTATAGTAGCAATTAAGTATATATGTTAATCATTATTAAATATATATATTACTGATTATATATGGATCCAAGTTTCATAATACAATAAAATCCACAGAGCCCTTTTTCTGAGCAGAGTTGCTTGGTGGAATGTTCTCCCTTCTGCATGTGCAGGGAGACACAGAACTGCCCAGGGTTTTGCTGGATGTGTCAGTGCAAGACAGATGAAAACCTCGGTGCTTCATAGCTCGCTTGTACTGTTCAACGGTTTGTTACGGGTTTTTTTTGTGTGTGCGGGTTGATCCTGCTCAGGCATTGAAAATATTCTGTTCATTCTAACTCTGGTCTTTTAATGCGTTAGTTTAGTTATTTCTACAGACAGAATTCTTTTTGTCCTCCTAGGAAAACTGTATACAAATCAGGCTTGATTAATGTTTTCCTATTAACTTAAACTTCTCTAGCTCTGTAAAAGCCTAGAAATATAATAAAATCCTCCTGACAACCTCTGTGTTGTGACATTATCGAATGCAGTAATCTTAAAATCATGATGAAAAATGCTGTGTAGATGTAGCAAAGGAAGATGCAATCTTTTCTGCTGTCAAATGGGATGTAAACCTGAGTGGAACGGAAGCATTCTGATGAGAGTTGGGAAAGTGTGTGCCATTCGTTAGATTGAAAGAGACTTTTGTTGTACTTTTTTGATGTGGAATGTTATTCTTTTGTCTGTTAATAATAAGTCCAAGAGATGCCTCTTACAAACAGTAAAACATGGTAAAGGATGAAATGGCTTCGGTTGGATTCCAGAATATCCAACAGAAACTTGAAGATAGGTGGGTTTTTTTTTTCCCCCTCTTGGAGCACACTACATGCAATGTTGCTTACTATTGCATTGAATTCAAAGCTGATGAATAGCTTTCGTTTTGAGTAGCAGGGAAAAAAGAAGAGTTATTGTTTCCAAGTTCAAGAAAAGTACTGATATTGGTTTTCAGTTATATTAGCTGAAATCTTGTCTTCTGTGTTTCTGGTTGACTTTGCAATTTTAAATAACTGTCTTGGAACAAATATTTCATATGTTCTAGTATGGTTTCAGTAGTTATAATTGCTTCTGTGATCTTGATTGTGCTGCCTTAGATTTGTTTCTTCTTTATTTTTTGTTTTTGTTTCCTCAGTTGAGCTTTATATTAAAAACAACTTGTCATTTGATTTCATTGTTACTTGTGAGCGTTAGGCATGGCTTATAGTTGCATTATCTTAACATAGCCCTTTCTGTTCAGCAACCTTGTATGTATTCTTATTATACAGGAGATTGTTATGCAAAATGTGGCATGAACACAAACTGTCAGCCTTATACTCGTGGCTGGCAAACAGAGGGGGTGGAAGACAGAATAGTACTAGTAAGATCATGAGATGTTAGTCTAATTAGCATGGTTTTGGCAGAGGAAAATTGTATCATGCTGATCTGAGAACTCTTTGAATTGTCATTGTTGTGGACAAAGGAAGAAAAAAAAAAAGAACAAATTAGAGTTTTCAAAACGCCTTTGACAAGCTCTTATCCAAGAGGCCATTGAACAAGCTGACTGAGTCATGGGATGAAAGTGTAGGGCTTGTTTCCAGCATTCTCCTGGAGAACCTGGCTGCTCGTGTTTTGGGTGGGCATACACTTCACTGGCTGAAAAACTGGCTGGATGGACTCAAGGAGTAGTGGTAACTGCAGTTAAATCCAGTTGCTGGCTGGTCACAAGCAGTGTTCCCCAGGACTCAGTACTGGGGCCACTCCTATTTAACATCTTTATCAGTGATATGGATGAAGGGATCAAGTGCACCCTGAGTTAGTTTG
This sequence comes from Trogon surrucura, assembly GCA_020746105.1. Classification (NCBI taxonomy): domain Eukaryota; kingdom Metazoa; phylum Chordata; class Aves; order Trogoniformes; family Trogonidae; genus Trogon; species Trogon surrucura. The sequence continues at coordinate 110,064,014 of CM036618.1, forward strand.
CAGATGACACCAAGCTGGGTGGAAGTGCTGATCTGTTTGAGAGTAGGGAGGCTCTGCAGAGGGATCTAGACAGACTTGATCAATGAGCCAAGACCAACTGTATAAGTGTCAGTAAGGCCAAATGCTGGGTCCTGCACTTTGGGCACAGCAACCCCCAGCAGCGCTACAGGCTTGGGCAGGAGTGGCTGGAGAGCTGCCAGGCAGACAGGGACCTGGGGGTGTTAATAGGCGGCCAGCTGAACATGAGCCAGCAGAGTGCCCAGGGGGACAAGAAGGCCAACGGCATCCTGGGCTCTATCAGGAATGGTGTCAGCAGGAGCAGGGAGGTGATCATGCCCCTGTACTTGGCTTTGGTGAGGCCCCACCTCGAGTACTGTGTCCAGTTTTGGGCCTCTCACTGCAAGAAGGGCACTGAAGTGCTGGAGCGAGTCCAAAGAAGGGCAACAAAGCTGGTGAAGGATCTTGAGCACAAATCTTACAAGGAGTGGCTGAGAGAACTGGGGTTGTTTAGCCTGGAGGAAAGGAGGCTGAGGGGAGACCTTATTGCTCTCTACAGCTACCTGAAAGGAGGTTGTAGAGAGGTGGGGATCAGTCTGTTCAACGAAGTAACATGTGATAGGACAAGAGAAAATGGCTTTAAGTTAAGATATTAGAAAGAATTTCTTTACTGGAAGGGCATCAGGCATTGTAACGGGTTGCCCAGGGCAGTGGTGGAGTCCCCTTCACTGGAGATATTTAAGGGTTGTGTAGACATTGTGCTCAGGGTTGTGGTTCAGTCAGGACTTGTCAGTGTTGGGTTAATGGTTGGACTCAGTGATCTTAAAGGTGTTTTCCAATCTAGGCAATTCTGTGATTCTGTTTGTGTAGAAGGCACAAACAAAAAGAGGTTTTAATCTGGGCAAAAGTAAGCTCCAGAGTCCAGAGGCTGCACTTGACATTTTCTGATGATCAGGATAGCAGCTGGCTGGTAAGGTACTGACATTTTTATAGCTGATACAAGTAAGGACCAAACTTGCAATGAAAACCAAAACAGGCCAACTGATTGGACAGGACAGGGATGGCTTGGATTTTGATGAGAAAAAAGTATAAAGCAATGTGCATAGAAAAAAGGAATTTAATCTGATGGTGTTTTACACAGCTTTACATGGGTTCAGAAAGGGTGTTGGGCACCTGTGTGTCAGGTTAAAGCCAAGTCTTTAAAACCCAACTGCACAAAGATAAGGTACCGTAGCATTATAGAAATTGTTGCTGCTGGTCTGTTCCAAGCGCAAAATTTACTAAGTTTCAAGAAGTGGTTCCATGTGTCCATATCCATATGCCAGGATTACTGATTGTGTAGGGACTTCTTGGAAGAGAAACTACGTGCTTTGGCTTTACACGTAAGCTATCAGAGGGCGAAATGGTATCTACTGTAGAGGGCAAACTTGAATTTTGCATTCTTGTGTGTCTGAGATTGGTCATCAAAATCAGAGAAAGCAGCTTTTATGTTGGAAGTTTCAATGTGGAAATCATGGAGTAGTCTGTAGCTTAAACAAGTTGTATAAAACAACCAAACCCTGGTTTTCTACCCCAGGCAGTAGTATTTTTCTAGATTAAAATTCACTCTTATAATTGGATAAACACTCTAGATGTGTCTTGCTTTCTTCCTAGTACTTTTTTTTTTTAAGTGAAGAAAGGGTGTTTTGAACAACTTCATGGAATTCTACAGATAGTAAAATTTGAAGGTATTTGTGACTAATGCCTCTTGAAGGTTTGATGCGTAGTGATATTTTGATAATTGAGAAGTAATAGGTTTTCAAATTTTGCGTACCACCAGGAAAGTGAGAGGACATAACATGAGAATAAATAGAACCTCGTGTGTTTTTGCCGTGACTATAAATGCTGAAGACCAAGCAAGCTAACAGTAAGAAAACATTTATGTACTTTTTGGACAAGTTTTCAGTGAATCCTATCTTGCTTGTGCCAAAAGAATTGTTTCCAGATTACAGGACTAAAAATGACCGAATTAGTTGGTTCCTGTGAAGAAGAACAAGTTGGCAGGTACTGCCCCTAGTTTCAGTAAGCTCTGACAGAGTTGGAACATACTTAGAGGGGAAGACCTGCAGGTGGGGTTTCTTCTTTCTGTAATCACCTCGGGAAGGTAGACAGACATCTTATTAGTGGGCTTGTATTTAGGCTGTTAAACAGTTGTATCTGACGTCTTTAGAGGTTTTTATGTGTGTGTGGTTTGTTTTTTTTTAATATAAAAAACCCAATCTGGTCTTGTGTGTTCACCAGTTGTTGCTTGTGCTTCTGAGAAAATGGTTTGTGATGGAAGTCTTAAGTCAGGTCTGCTAGGTAAAGTGTAGGGATTTTGAAAAACATGGCAATGCATCTACTGTGACAAGATCATGTAATTCTTGTTACTCCTCCAAACCATATGATAGAAGCCTTGAAAGCTAGAAATCAGGCTTGGAAACACAGGCTTAGAATCGGAATGTTTGGGTATTGCGACATTTCTTACACAACTCTTGTTCCGTGTTCTTGCAGTAGATATCCCAAGTACACGTGCTTCTCATAAGCTTTGTGTATATGCTGGAGCTTTAATGTATCTTTCAGAGATTCCTCATATTTCCTGTCCTTTTTGGAAATAAAGCACTGTTATGGGTCAGTAATGTCAATCTTTATACTTCCTTGTTAAGACGGTAGTGGAATGAATAAATGTAGAGGTAGGATTCTTGTCTTTTTCATTGGTTTTGTTCAGTGTAATACTGGTGGTGTGGGCAGAACATTTTCTGTAGCAGAAAGTCGTTCATTTTGAGTTCTTTATGAACAGAAATGTACTGCTACCTCTGCAGGGGTACTGATATCTATTGTCTTGCTGTAGACAAAGCCTTTGTTTCTTGCGCGACTGTCTTTGCTCATTAGCTGAGGCAAGTGTACCATCCTAACCTCTGTGTAGTGTTTGCAGTGTCCAGTGCTTTCTGCAGAAGACTGCATAGTGTAATATAGAGATCATTACTTTCAAAATGACAAAATAAAATTGTAATTTCCAGTGCGGTTTGCAAATGCGAATGTTTCTGTTATTGAAGCAGATGCACTTTTCTCCCAGTAAAGAAACCAGTAGAAATAATGTAGTGAAAGCTGTCCTTTCTCTGCTTGCATGTCTCTAAACGTAATTAAATTCTGTGCTGAAGCCAAGATATTGACACTGTGTTAATGTGATTAACCAAAAATTAACACAGTGCATCATGTGTGGAAGTCTCTGAAGGGGACACAGTTCTTCATGTGGATTCCTAAAGAGTGGCCAAAAATACTGACCTCTCTGGCATTCCCAAATGAACAATATCCAACTTCTTTGTTTAACTGTGAATACAAAGTAAGGCAAAATATGTAGAGATGGCAGTGTTAACTGATGCAAAAAAGGAAGAAATGTATGAAACTTCACTTCCATATTAGTGGGGAGAATATAATTTAATGCTCTGTCACTTCTTGTTGACATTTATGTTTACTTTCAGCACTTAAAGAATATTTATTTCACTATTAAACCCAAACAACAAAACACAACAAAATACCAGGAAGCAGCAGCAATGGCAAGGCAAAGGAAAGGCGAACTGTGAGTCAATGGTGACAATGAGGCAGGCAGAGACACTACCCTCCTTGATAAGGGTGCTGTCCCCCAGTACCTGCGTGAGGAAAAGGGGGTGTATCTGGTGATACAGTGATGATCTGAGGTGAAGGAAGGAAGTCACATCAGTGTGATCAGTGTGTCATGGTCTGGATCAGTGGGGTGCATGGCCAGGCACCAGGCATGGCTGCAGCATAGCTTAGGTGAGAACCAAGAACAGGTGCTTTAGTTTGAGTGTAGCTCTTGAGTGGAGAAGAGAAGGCCCCAGACAAACCTGGAGCAAAGAAACCAGAATCTTATTAGCGGAGGCTCAGCTTAGCAAACATTTAAACAAACTGGACACGTGCAAGTCTGTGGAACCTGAGGAGTACCTCCATAAGTGCTGAGGTAGCTGACTGAAGTCATTGTGAGACCAATCTTGAAAGGTCATGATCGTTGTCGGAGGCTTCTGAAGATAGAAGTGACATTTATTTTTCCTTCATTCCTCGATAAGGGCAAGCAGGACTATCCAGGGAACTACAGGTTGGTCAGCCTCATCTTTATCCTTAGGAAGGTGATAGAACAGATAATCTTGTAAAGCACTGCTAAATGTACTAGGGACAGGGTAGTAGTTGGCATGGATTTATGAAAGAAAAAGTCACGTCTCACCAGCCTCATAGCCTTCTGCAACAAACTGACTAGGCTGATAGATTGGGGGAGAGCAATGAATATTGCTTATTTTGACTTAGCAGATTTTTGTCACTGTCTGCTGTTACATCTGATGAGGTTTTGGACTAGTTAAGTAGTCAATGTGGTGGACTGAAAACTAGCCAACTGCCTGGCTCAAAGGATTGTGATCAGAGCTATGAAGTTCAGCTGGAGGACAGTCACTAGTGGTGTATCCCAGAGGTTCAGATAGGGGCCATCCTTGGAGATATCTAAAAAGTGACTGGACAGAGTCCTGGTCAGCTGGCTCTAGCTGACCCTGCTTTGAGCAAAGGAGTTGAAGCAGTCAGTGTCCAGAGGTGCCAGAGGTGCCTTCCAACCTCAAAGATGTTGATTCTGTGATCCAGGGTTGGACAGTGTTACTGCTGGCCTTGACCACAGGCAGCTAAACTCGGCCAAGAGTGTTTCCTTTTCTTTCAGTGTGGGTTTTTCTCCTTAAATATCTGTGCTTTTTTTGTAGACAACTGGATGACTTTTTTTTATAGTGCGGGGAAAGGATTAATCTCAAAGTAGACCCTGAGCTTTGACGTACCTTACAGAACAGGAGTTGGCATTTGCACTTAAAACAGTTTCACTCCAATGCTGTTGATTAGATACCCCAACTACAGAAACGTGATACAGGCTAAATATCCTTGCTTCTCAGCTCATGCATTGTCCTAGTTTTATTTACTCTTTTATCAGGAAAGTTGGCCAGTGGATACAGCCATAGAGAAAGGGTAGATAGAAACTGCCAGATAAATGTTTTCATTCTAATTCGTGACATAAAAGGATTATAGACCATGCTGTGCTAATCATTTTCATGAACTTCTTACCTAGATTGAATTTGGTTGAAGCTTTTGTGGTGGATCCAGAATTACGACAGTGCCTTCAAGAAGATCTCTTACGTCGCTTCCCAGATCTTAACCGGCTGGCAAAGAAATTTCAGAGACAAGCAGCAAACTTACAGGACTGTTACCGAATGTATCAGGCTATTAATCAACTGCCTAATGTTGTACGAGCACTGCAACGGCATGAAGGTAATGCTCCCTCTATTTTCAGTGTTTTATGATACATGATAACGCAAAGAAATAGTGTGTAGATTTCCAAAGACTACTTTTTTCCTATGTACTTTTGTTGTAGGAATGAAACTTAAGACATCTGAATCTGAAATGAGGTGAAGCTCTGGAATGCCAATCAGATGCTTAAAAATGAACATAGTAAAATCTTTATGTGAAAAAGCATTCCAATTAGTGTGTAACTGAAATACTTGAGCTGTTATGGGATGGTCTGGTAATCTTTCACGTTGATTTGTTTCTAATAATTCTTGACCAATTGTTTGTGCATTATTTGAATGAGTTTTTATATATTATAATCCTTGTGAATTTGATAAGAGTAACTTGACAGGGTTCCTTCTGATCTACATTAGGAAACTCAATGCTATGACAAGCGAATCTAGAAAACACAAAGGTTGCTATTTCTTTTCTGTGTGTTAACGAGAAAATGCAGAATAAGATAGTGTCAGCATAATGGGGATGATTCAATGCAGCAATAGCAGTCCTAGCCTGTCAGAAATCATATTTTTATAGAAGCCCATTAATTTGTTTGAAAATCTTTTGTGTGAAGCAAGCACCAAAGCCTTAAAGAGATTTTTTTTTAAATGGTTCAGTTAGAAAAAATTCTTTCCTGTATTACAGTAGACAGTGGTATTATCCAGTATATTAGACTTCTGTGCTATAGTTTTATGACTTTAAGTGATTAAACTTTTCTGTAATGCTAATCATATTAATTTTTGGTTGCTAGGTGTGTTATTTTCAAAAGCAGCTGAGGCATAAAACTAGGAAGGAACTGGCAGGTATAGCTTTTTTTTTTTTAAAGAGACATGCCACGCTTTAGCTACCTCAGTTGTGCCCCTTTGACTTTTCCAGACAGACTCTGCTTGTTTTTACCTTGACATGGAGCTCTTGGATTTCCATCTTAATCTGAAATATTAGTTCAAAATGCTCGCTTCCTGTGTTTATTCTTTTTGTATTAGTTGTCATTTGGATCAACAGAGTTTCTCTGTCATAACATTGGTGTAGGAGAACAATTCTATCTTTGGAAGTTTTGAGAAGCAAGCTGTGTAAGGCAAACTGCTAAGCTCACCATATGGAAAAAATTAATAGACTGTAAAAAGTTCTTCCTGTTTTACACGTGAATCTGTCAGCTTTTGTAGGGCATTCATCAGCCCTATGTAGGTGAAAGGTGTTATTTTTATTTTTCTTTGTACTTATATGCCCTCGTTTCAAGTACAAAATTATTTGGTAATTTTGAATGTATGTGCCTGATTCAGACCGGATCCGATAATTTTCCTGTTTAAGACTACAAAATCTTTTAATTTGTCGAGATGGAAAATCAAAGACTTTTTGATAGTTCTGGGTATCTGCCAGTTTCAGGACTTTCTTTTCTCATATGTGCCTATGGGGAGGCAGAGTAACTGCACCATGAAGTTGTCAGCAGTGATTGCCTTTCCTGTAGTATGAAGCATTGCTTTGAGATCCTTGTTTTTATGGATGGAGAAAGCTGAGCAGTGGGGTAATTGAAGATGGTTTTTTAAATTTTTTTTAGATGTAAGAAACTTATGTAAGACAGCAGAGGACTCTGAGTCATCAAATCATTTTGGTACTACTGGCAAAAGGGAGCACTTGTCCATTACTCAAATTGCTGGGGCATAAAATTTAGGTATTTACACGATCACAGAATCACAGAATGTTAGAGGTTGGAAGGGACCTTAAAGATCATCTAGTCCAACCCCCCTGCCAGAGCAGGATCACCTACACTAGAGCACACAGGAACGCGTCCAGGCGGGTTTTGAATGTCTCAAGAGAAGGAGATTCCACAACCTCCCTGGGCAGCCTGTTCCAGTGCTCGGTCACCCTTACAGTAAAAAAGTTTTTCCTCATATTTTTCTGGAACCTCCTGTAGCATCTTCCTTCCCATCTCTTATTTTAAGCCGGTAAATAGGCAGGATGCAGGAATACACTGGGTACGCAGTATACACTGGGTTCCAGATGTATTTTTACCCTATCGTATACAGTGGTTTGAGTACTGCTTTTGGAAATACCTCTTGTTGCATGTCCCAGTACTGTTTTCTCAATGACTCTTGCACTGGTGTGTTATGACAGTATCATGATTGAACTCGGCTGTTTCCCATCCTTTGTCATTTCCAGCTGATTATTCTCCTACTCAAAGTGGAAATTCATTCATCTATCAATGAATCATCTTACTGTTAAAACTTACTTTATTTCTGTTAGCCCCGTTTTCAAGGTCAGTTAGTTATGTTCCTGATTTATTTTGTTCTGTTGAGTCATAGGCTGGGCTTGATGATCTCAGAGGTCTTTTCCAGCCTCAACAGTTCCGTGATTCTGAGATTTTCACCAAGTGATACCTTCCACATTGTGTATATTAGTGAATTTTATAAGCAGCCTTCTTTTGTGCATTAATATTATTAATTCACACATCCTAAAGATAAATGCTTGTATGAGCTCTAAAGGAACTATATTGCTGATGTCCTTCCAGCTCATTCATCTTTTGCAAGTCGGCGACGTCCTCTTTGTCTGCCTCCTGATCATAAATCATGAATCTTGCATCTTAGCATCCCATGTGACGCCGTATTGAATGCTTTGGAAGAGCCCAGAGTAGATCTACAGATCTCCCCTTGCCTTAGCCACTCAGTTATCTCAAACAGACGTTGCACTTGCAGTTCAAATATGAGCCACCTCTAGTAAACCTGTACTATATTTTATGACAATTTACTTTTTGCTCAGTGTTCTTACCTCATCATTTTTTTAAGACCTTTTGTACCATCAAAACGGTTTGTTTACGTGCATTTAGTTGTTGAGATTTGTCTGTTTTCCCTTGATAGTGTCAGTTTTCATACTTCTGTTTGCTGCCAAGCAAACTATATAAATGTTTCAAGTTTGGAGACTAGTGCTCAGGTTTAATTTTTGTATAATGTTTTAAGCCATAGTAATAGTGAAGTCTTTAACGCATGTAATAAAGGCTTATCTGTGTGCTTCAGTAAGTGAATTATGGTTTAAATTAAAAACTGTACCTGGAAGCAGATGGATTTTGTGATCAATATTCATCTCTGCTTTTGATGGTATGTAGGTCTATTATTCTTTCTCTCAGTGATTAGCTTACATGGTAATAATGTTGAGAAAGTGTAAAAGTGGTTTGTTCCCCCACCTTCTCGTGTATCTTTTATGAGTTTATGAATGCAGGTGCAAGACAAGTAAGAATTTAATTTACAATTTTCCAGTGGTGTTTCTTGCTTATATTTTCTTACTGCCAACTGTTAAGCTTTTATAAATCCTCAGTATTCACTGAGTTCACTATTTTACTTCGCTTAAGTGTTGGATACTGAATATGAAGTTGGATTGACTTAAGAGTTTTAACTTCAAAAGCTTGAGGGAGTGGGGGAGCAAAAAAGCACAGAAGGAAAAAGAAACAAATCAAGCTTTTTCTTTCTACTTGAGTTAGTGCTGAGAGAGAAGAGAGATTCCCTTGGGTAATAGTGTCCTTACTGTGTGACTTTTATAAATTTCTACGGAAGTTTTTCTTAGGAAAGATTAGGACTTTTTCCCTAGTCTGGTAAGAAATTGGGAGGTTCTGGAATAGCCAGAGTTTAATTCTGTGTTTCTCTGTTAATGTGAAAAGCCTTGCCTGTAAACATCACAAGCAAGTATTGTAGTTCTGTTTATAAGCCCATGGCTGTGAGATCATAGTATTAGATTCTTTTTTGAGGCATTTTGTGTAAATCATATGTGCGCTAGTTGTTCTGTGATTAATCGCAGCTTGAAGTGGCTGCAAAGATGTAAACATTCACTGACTGTCAGAGCATTTTCACAGCTGGCTGCTGGAGAGGTGCTTGTTTGTAGGCCTGAAGAAAATATTGCCAATTCTGTGAAAGAAATATCTGTACGTGCTAAGGGAGCTATGAAATGCATTTTGTGTTCAGTGCTTACAGTGTTCTCTGGAGTTGCAACGAGTACGTGTGCTGTGCAGTTATACTTGGTGCTACACAGTGTCTGTGCTAACAAAAAAGACTATTTTAATGGCTTACTGTTTATTGGAAAGATGAGTGACTGTAAAGATCTGGGGAAATCATAAACAATTTAAAATTAACTAGTCCTGTTTATTTTGGATAAGTGCATTCTAATAAAGCTGTGGAGTTCTGTGAGTGATAATTTTCCTTGTTCTTAACAGGAGCTCATCAGATGTTGCTGTTGGCAGTGTTTGTAACACCTCTTAACGATCTCTCTTCTGACTTCTCAAAGTTTCTGGAGATGATAGAAACAACATTGGACATGGATAAGGTATGGGCTAGTGTGTGAGAGGAGGTTTACTAAGCAATTAAACTTTCTTACTGAACTTTGCAATCTGGCCTACACTCACTAAATTGATCATCAGTTAGTGTTAGCTTAGCTGTGGAATCTATGAAGATTATTATTAATATAGTAGTTGAATATTAACAGGCTATTCACCTACTGTCTGAAATTATGTGGACAGTGAAAAAATACTTTGCGTACATGGATACTGTGAACCTGAAACTATTTTTTAAAAAAAAACTCATGGGTATTAAAAATTGGGAAGGTATTTTGTCACTTCTCTGCTTCATATTTTCAAAGTTACTGTGATACTTCTCAAATCTAGAATGTAGCCAGATTAGGTTTATTATATATTTCTGTTTCTATAAAGTTTATTAGACTTGGTTCTATTTAGTGGGATTAAGTAGTCATAACTAACAGCTTGCTTCTCTGAAAAACGATTGACCTAGGTATAAAGACTGATTTTACTTCCCAGTGTAAAGATGTTTCTCACTGCGAGGAAAGCTACTACAGTTATCTTAGTCTTGCATCTACACTTCCTTTTAAAATATTCCTGATGATAAGTCTATACTTGCAAGGGGAAACTGGCCTTTTTTTTCAGAGGAAACATTGGCCAAAGAAAGCAGGAAGGAACATTCTTTAAATTCTAGAATTTCTTAAATCTGTAGCAGAAAGGGGAAGGGATGAGTATGAATGACTGATTTGTTGTTTAACATTGAACACTTAAGACAGGCGAAAACATGAACCATTGCTTAACTGCAGGATACAATGGCAAGGTTTTCAGTGAGTTTTGTACATAATCTTTCCCATTATATTTGTTAGAGAATTAGTGAGAAGCATTTTGAAATGTACATGTATGGTTAGAAACACATTTAATTTTCCTTTCTCAATAAGATGTTTCAGTCATTTTTTAAAACTTGGAAGGGTTTTAGAATTGTCTTAGGTGTAAGTCTCAGCTGACTTTAGAAATACAAGATCTACCTTAGCTCTGCGCCAGGCTTGGCAGCAAGGGCAAGGTATTGAACTTTTGAGAACTGTAATGGCTTTACAGTTTTGAACATGCATGTTTTTCTCCCAAGGGCAGAAACACCACATATTATCTCGTTTTATTGTGTATGCATTCATCAACTATTTTACTGTTTAAGGAAAGACTGTTTGATTGACATGTTGTTGTAATTTGTGATATATGCTAATGAAGAAATTTATAGCTTTATATGAGTTACAGGCCATCTGTTGATGCAATTTGTATGCCCTGGGACTCTTTTCTTTAGAACTAACAGCTGTTCTAAGCCTTCACCCTTCCTAGTCCAGCTCTTCAAATTTCTTTTCAACTCAAAAAATGTTTTATTGTCCTTCTAAACAGAGCAACATGTCAGTTATTTCTAATCAAGTCCCATAGAATCCAACATGTCCGATTTGGGCTTTTTTTCCCCTTAAAGGTACTGGAAAATAACTCTAGGTAAGCCAACACTGGTTTTATCAGAAGAATAAACTTGCTATGTGTATTGAAACTTGAACTTTGACTTGAAGTTCCTCTTAGATTTTTAGGGAGTTCAAACAAAATACCCAGCCCTATTTTGAGTGTGATTGGAGAACGAGTTGTCGTAGCAACTAAATTATGTCAATAATTCATCCCAATGTAAAAAGAAATATCAAAGTTCAAAAAGAGTGGGATGTTGTTATTCCCTTACCTAGCTGTAATAAAAGTTGAGAAACTGTCACTTCCATTCCTGTCTTTCACAGTATCAAAAGGGACCTTTGAAAAACCACCTTCTGCAACCTCCTCCTTAAGTTAGGGCAACTTCAAAGTTTGTTAGTGGTTTGGTTTGAGTATTAAGAGCAAAGCCTTTGACAGAGGGACTTGTTATTCCCATTAGCTAGCTTGCTTGACGTAGTCCCAGAGTCTGCAAATCAGTTGCTGTCACCTGGTTTGTGTGAGCATCTCCTGGAAATGTGGAAATGCTTGAGAGGAATGTCAGTGGATGATGCAAGTGTAGGTGCCTGATGTTTTTATATATTAATTAGTAGCACAAGTTTTTATTATTTTTAGTAAACCGTAAGCATCTTTCTTCCTTAGCAGTTTAGCTGAACTTTTAACTTAATTTTAAAATATTTTCTATTCACTTGGTCATGCTTGGCTTTTACTCAGACTGTGATCAGATGGAGCAGTTCTGTTAGTCACCTGCTAAGGGTTACTTCATGAGGTCTGAATGAAGAGGGGGCTGCCCTGTAACAGTTGGGGTGGATAATGTAATACATGAAAAAGCTGTCTTCAACCTTACTCATTTTAAATTCAGATTTTTGGCTGTTAGATGTCCTAAAGTCTTGATATCTGCACCTGGGAAAGCCACCAGGCACTTACGCTGCGGCTGGACTGCCTGGTCTGCTGCAAAACAGTTGTTGAACTGCCGCAGTCCCTAACCCAGACTATTAATGTAAATGGAAGTCGAAGTAATTTTACTTTAATGCTTCTGTCCTGAAACTTCATGGCAGTTTAGGATTTATTTCTCACTCACCAGCAGCCTCTGGGTTCATTTGTCATCACAGGTCTGTTGGACCTGTAATGAGTTGGCAACAAGCACATGAAAACTGCCTTCATCCTCGTGACTGCTGGACTGAGTGGTGGGTGAGGCAGCAACAACTTTTTTTTTCCACGTTATAGGCTCTAGCCGCATATGGATCTCTGCTTGCGGTGAAGTGAAATGTTGTCTGCAGTGAGGAGGCCCTGAAGGGTAGAAGTGCAGGGCACGGCTTGGGATCTGGTCAGCCTCTCGGTTGTGGCAGCCTTGGGTGAAGGCTGAACCCACAGCCAGGTCGGGTGCCCTGTTGTGTCTCTGATCCTTGGGAAGGCGACCCTTCTCCTGAGGTTATGAGATTTCTGCAGTTTATTCCTGGCTTCAGATAATTCTTCGAAGCTGTGAAACAAAATTACTTTCCGCTTGACTGTCAGCTTTGGTTGTCTCATGAAGCCACCTGTGGCAAGGGCTGACATGTGTGTGGTGTTTGCATCCCAGCCTTTCCAGTTTCTGTTTTGGTTCCAGGATCTGCCGTACAGAACCAGGAATCGTCATTTTTGCAGTATGCTCTGTTGTAAATGTTTATTGCTGTGCTTTTAGCAGATTTAATAAGGGAGTGGGAGGAGCAGGTCTATCAACAGGGATTTTAACAGTGAATGAATTTGTTCCTACCCCTTTCTCAGTGCGGCCAAGTTTCAAGATGGTCCTTTAAACTCCTGTAATCCATTGCTCTGTGGAGTCGGCATCTCTGGTTGAGCAACTGGAGAACTTGGCCACTGCAGTGTGTTGGCACCCAACACGACCGGAACCAAAACAACAGGCTGAGTTAATGCCTTCCAGTGCTGGTAATTGCACAGATGAAATCAGCACCAAGGGTTCAGTTTTCCATGATGTAACTTCTGTGGAAGATCAAATTATTTCTGGAGAGAAGATCGTTCTCAAATAAAGTAGCGATCCTTTGAACGTACAGTGTGCTGTGCACTTTCTTTATATGATAATTTACTTTTCCCTCCATTCCCAATTCAAAATGTCTAAGTCCTGTGGCTTTCAGCTCCGTATTGCATTGCCAGGTCTTTATTCCAAGTTACTGCAAAACCTGAGAGCCTGGCCTAATGCTTTTACATTTGTGTTGATGAACTGTACGTTTGAAGTGCTTGTTGTGCTTAGATGCATGTGGGAACTCTTGCAGTTATAGTTCCTGTTGGTCAGTGCTTTCTGGAGTGATACTTTCATTGTCTGGAAAGGAATAATGGAACTGTGAACCTCCTTTTCCTCTTCTCCTTACATCTCCTGCTGTGTTTTGCGAAGTATTTGCAACTGTTTTGTGGACAGCTTTACAGATAGTTCTGAGCTAGGGAAAGCTTCATGAAAGTAGGTGGGTTTTTTTTGTTTGTTTTAACTTAATTAGATTAATATATTAGTAATATGAAAGCCAGGGCTTAGTTTTCATGTTGGATGACAGTGCTAATATTTTGTTAATTGTAGAAGTTTCTGTGTTAAAAACCGAGTTTCTTTTATCTAGTGGTTACAAGTTGTGATTGTGACTTAGAACTTGAGGCTTGTAAGGTCAGCAGAAACATGTGCCTGGCAGTGGGAGCATGGGGAAGAGGGAAGAAAATGTTGAAATACAACTCATTTCATTTGTGCCTCTAAAAATCTTTGGATAGGAAGGAAAGGTGTATGTTTTTCAACTCGATAACTGGGGTTTTGGTGAAATTGTGTAGACTGCTGCTGTAACCTCCTGAGTGTGTTGTGGACTGGAATTGCTGTTTCAGAAACATCTATTTCTGAAGACTTCTTAGTTTGAAATGCCCCAACCTTTTACACTCTTGATTAGCTGCATGAGTCCAGGCTAGCACACATAACAATGATGTACATAACAATTTCATTTCCTCTGACTTCCCTTTTTTACCTGCTTACTGCTCAATTTATTTGTATGCAAATAAATGTGCAGATAATTTCATTTCAAAGTAAGAGAGTCTAATTGGAATATTTTGCTCGCATAAAGTATGTCATTTGAGAAAACAAGTATTTGAGATGTATTAGTTTTGTAGTCAAATCAGACAACACTTACCACAAACAGCATTGCATTACAAAAAGATATATCTAAAAGAAATTGAATAAATTAAGTAAATTCATTTCACTGTGTATGATCAGGGAGGGGATGTTTTTTGGTTTTACTGCCTGTGTTTACATAAATATTTTTTTCTTGCTCTTTTTCCCTAGGTGGAGAACCATGAATTTCTTGTCAAGGCTTCTTTTGATCCTAATTTGACAGAATTAAGAGAGAAAATGAATGAACTGGAAGAAAAAATGCAGTCGTTTTTAAAGAGTGCAGCCAAAGAACTAGGTAGTATATGAAACTTTCTTTAATTCTTACCTCCTTTGTGAAATATTTTGAGGTCAAGTGATGAAAACTGGCATAGAAGAACTAAGGGATGTTTATATTACTTTATTATTAGTCTGGGGTGACTTTAAGTGATTTTTGGTTTATAACTTGGCCATTTTATTTAAGGATGGCATTCCAGAATATTTCAGAAATTACCACTTATATTGCAAGATACTGCTGAATTAATCTTGTAGAATTGTGACACATCTAACCTTTGGCTAGGCCTATTTGTATTTTACATTCTTTAAGGACATACATTGAAACTTTTTGCCCCTCCTGTACATTTTTTCTGAGTGTCAATTCAGGACATGCTAGTTTTCTTTTGAAGTTCCTTGCAAAATGTAATGCGTAAGCAAATGAGGCATTTAAATAATTATGCTATGCAAAAAAAAAAATTGCTTGTACAGTTGATGAATTGGGCATTTGAAGAGTAGCTTAAAAAATACTTTTTTTGAAATGCAAGTACAGAAGGAAAACTGGCAACACTGTAGTTATTTTAGATTACACCTTTAAGGGCTTGCATATTTTTTAGTCTTTTTTTTTAGTGTGAACAAGATACATGGATGAAAAGGAAAAACGAGGTTGTAGGGAGGAAATGAGAAATCTCACCAGCAGAAGTATATATTAGTAAAAGGATTGCAAGACTGTACATGCTTTGCTTACAGCTGCAATATAGGATGTCCCTGCAGTGTGCCATGAACACGTGGCACATTTCTGGAGAATATGCAGCAATACAATAATTGCGAACCTAATTTGAATATGCAGTTAGAGAGCGTATCAAAGTAAGAGAAGAGAATGAATCACTAAACTTCTGCGAGATCTGGGTATTTCTTATAACACGACCAAAGCAAGTGTACACAATAGCGCATCTCAGAAGGGCTATGTCATATAAACTGAGGATTAGTGAGTAGAAATAGCACAGGCTGCAGGATTTTTGCTAATACCTTTTTTTTTCCATTCTTCTGAAAGGCTTGGAAGCTGGAAAAAGTATCAAACTGGAGACAAATTCACAGTTTGGACATCACTTTCGAATAACTTGCAAGGAGGAAAAAGTTCTCCGCAACAATTCAAAATATGGAATAATCGATACACAGAAGAATGGTGTGAAATTCACTAACAGGTATGAGATTATCTTATATGTATAATTTTTCAAGCCTGTTGTGGAAGAAACAAAATTGTTCCTTTCTTATGCCAGTAAACTGATTTCCCTACATCTTGAATGGCTGAATTTTCACCTTTTTGGTTGGCTCACAAATTGAGATATTGAGCGAGACTGGCATGAGGGAGAAGTAGTCAAACAGTTTCTGTTAAAAGCTGCATTCGCCATTTACTTTGCCAACTGCTAGCTATTTTTGGTCCTTTGACTTCGGCTAATTTCTCCGTTTTAGCTGCAACTAGTAGCATAATTGCATTCACTGTGAGTGTTTATACACTTTTACAAGCTGCAGTAGGCAAAGAGCTATTTATTTTTATCACCAAAGATGACATGCAGTAGTTCTGTTGGTGATGACTTTTTTTTTTTGGTGTTTAGTTTTGTTCCAAATCACACTGTGATTTCTTTTGGTCCTGTATATTGAACATCGATTCTGTGGCTTTATAGATTAAACTATTCAAAAATTTCACTCTTCAGGCTAATTGCATTGATGCAGTTTCAGTGTCTCCTGTCTGGACAGGTCAGCCAAAGAAAAGTCTTTTTGTTGAGTTTTTAACTCTCCTGGAGCATTTTAGAAGGAGCAAGGGCTTTCTGTGCATCATGTTTTTATACACAGAGCAATCAAAATAGAAAGTGGCATATACAGAATCACGTAGTAACTTAGGTTGTAGGTATTCTCTTGAGGGTAATTGGTTAACCCCCTCATTCAAAGCAGAGCCACCTTGGAAATCAGATCCTATCTCAAAGCTGGATGATGTAGCTCAAGACCTTGTCCAGGTGCCCAAGCATCTACCACAGCCTGGTGGGGCACAGGTTCCAGTGCAGAACCACTCTTTGTGAAAACTTTGCTAGTCACATTTATTGAGAATTTTCCTTGCAGAAGCTTGGGGTTTTAGTATCTCATTCTTTTCCTTTACACCTCCAAGAAGAGTCTAGTGCTTCTCCTTCTCCAGACTGACTTAAGGTTCTCTCAGCCTGAGAAGGCATCTCTCCCACCCTGTCCTTATATGCCATGTGCTCCGGCTCCAAATTTTTGTATCAGCCCCAGTATCAACTGTAAGAAATGCCACTAATAATCACCTACAGTCAGCAACCTCCTGACAAGCTCCTCCTTGTCTGTCAGTGACAGGTCCTGGGAAAAAAAGTAGTCTTTGAGTCTGCTGCCATGTGTTATATACAGAAGGGTAAATATAGCAGAGATAAATACATCATGCATTCTATTTTAGACAAACCATGCTGCTGTCACTTCATGTATAGCAGCTCCTGTTGGAGTTAGCATCAGAGAAGTGAGTTTATTGAGAGAGAGATCTTGATTGACACACACGTGAGGAGCGCTGCCTACAGGGCAAGGTTGGTTTCAAGCCAGTGCTGTTAGTAATAGTGACTGTTTCTGTTAATCACTCACTTTTGTAGTAATAAATCCTCTGCTTTGAAAAGGAGGGCAAACATATTGCTTCATGCCAACCAATATGCTGGTGTATTTCACACCAATTTACTTAAATGAACAAAGTGTAAACCTTAATTGCATTTTGTTTAACATTTACTCAGAAGATATTTTTTCAAAACATCCCTGAAATTTAGAACAGCTTTTTTTTTTTTGTTTCAAGTATGTTGTGAATCTAAATGTAATGATGAAGTTGGGCTTTTCTGTAACTGAGAAGATGGTACTTAAAGCCTCTACTGTAGATGTCATCTGTTACTTGCCCTTAGAGAAGCCCATGAATTACTAATAAAACCGACTTCTCTGTGTTTAGTTAAGTTATAGTTGCTTCTGTAGATGGTACTGGAAGCACATGCCTGACTTCTTATAGTGTGGGGATGCATTACTTGGGTGTGTTTCGTATTCAGCCCTGCAGACCCTGATCTGTGATTGGAGATGAATTTTAGAAAAATAAACACTTGGTTAAACTCTCTCTTCATTTTGACTTACTTTGTTTTGAAGACTAGTACCTGTTCTTAGTGACAGTAGTTCACTGAGGTTTTTCCTAAATGAAAGAAGTCGATGTCTTTGGCTCTGATAAGCCACTTCTAGGATTCTGGGCTAATTACACAGTTGCTTAGCAGCAATTCTCCTCTGCCAGTTCTACAACATGCCACATCTTATTCCAAAATGGCCAGAAATCCAGCTTTAGAGCAAGGCTTTATCACATAGCATGCTGGAAAATTTTTAAGAATTCTGTGTTCAGAGATGCCAGAATTGCTGTTTTAGCCCTTGTGGCTGATCTTCAGTGTGGATTTTATGTTACTGATATTCTGATGTGGATGAATTGTAGATTAGTTACCTTGTGATCCTTGTGCTGACTTTGCTGTTAAAATGGGTGTGACAACTGCTATTGACTTGTACATGAGGAAGCCAGAAGTTTGTTGTTGTAGCAGTGAAGATAGAATATCACAGCTTCTAAATATTGTGGTTTTGTTCACAGCAAACTGAGCTCCGTCAATGATGAGTATATAAAGAACAGAGAAGAGTATGAAGAGGCTCAGGATGCAATTGTTAAGGAAATCATTAACATTGCTTCAGGTGAATATGTCAGTGTTGATGTGTATCAGAGTCTGGAATGCTGGGAGGACTTGAGGTTACTTTGTAGGTAGGTCCTTCTTGAGAGAAGGATCATGACTTTTCACAGAGAATTAGTGTGAAAAATGAGGTTTGGCTTTTAAACAGTAGTTGAAAGTTTGAAATGATGTCTTCTGTAGTCAGTCCCTTTCCTGGCATTGCTACAAGTATACAGTGATGGAGCATTGTGTGACTGCTAATCCCATAAAAGGGAAAAAAAAAGCCCATAAACACCACATCTCCATCCAAAGAGTGGACTGAGGTGAAAGACAACAGGGAATCAAGGGAATGAGACCTGAGGTCTGTGAGGGGTGGTGAAAAAGGAACACTGGTATGCAATAAAGTTAGTCATTGCTTATGTGGTATAATAAAAAATTATTTTTTCAACTAGATTGCCTGCTTACAAGGCATTCTTTACTATTCTTCACCAAAAGGAGAAGAGACATCAGGGCATTTGGGGTGGAGGATTCTATAAATACTGCCTTTCCCAAACACACTAGTTCCAGGGGAACAAATCTTAGTTCTTTGAAAGAAAGCAGTGGAAGGTGAAAGCACTAATGAAAATTAAGATAACACTAAGTGTACTAAAAATAAAAAAAAAACCCCACAGTTTTTGTGATAGTATATTAATATAGTTGAGCATGTATTAAGTTACAGTGGAAATTTTCATAAGCTTTGACTTGTTGTCATGATAAGGAGTTTGCCAGTACATTGCAAAATCTTGTTAGAATTTTTTTTTTTTGGTATCTTAGTAATTTTCAAGTGGTGTTTTATTTTGTGTAGCATCCTAAGGTTTTTATATATGTGTGGAAAGCTAATTGGCTATTATGTGGCAGGATTAGCTTCAATATGTCATCTATAAATACCTAGTATATTTAATAAAGACTTTTGCTGCTGCTTAAAGCTTCTGTGGTGTGCAGTCGTAGACTTAGGAGTGTGGATGTTTATTTTAAAAGCGTTTTTCTTCCCTGTGGAGGCAGTTTAATGAAAAAGACTAGATTGTGTGTGTAATTCTTGAGCAAAAGTGACTTACAGTCTTCTTAATGATCTGTACCTAGCCAGTTCAAGAGATTTTAGAAGAGTAAATGTACTCTGTACAGGTAGGACTCTTGCTTTGCAGGTCACTGCTCACCTCTTCTGACACATGCATCCCATTCACAAGTGTTAGATGTGTTACCTCTGTGGATTCCTGTCTCATTCTTTTCACTAAAAAAGAAGCCAAAAACCAAAACACCAAAATTAAAAAAAAGCCCTGGTACTGGGAGTACTGGGCCATCTAGTCTAGTTGTCTGGTGTCACAGGCACTGCACCTTACAGACCTCTCCATACCATCATTCACAGCAACATAAGGGGTTGCTGTGATCTGAGTTCACAGCATCACAGAGTGTTGGGGGTTGGAAGGGACCTCAAAGATCATCTAGTCCAACCCCCCCGCCAGAGCAGGATCACCTACAGTAGAGCGCACAGGAACGCATCCAGATGGGTTTTGAATGTCTCCAGAGAGGGAGACTCCACAACCTCCCTGTGCCAGTGCTCTGTCACCCTCACAGTGAAAAAGTTTTTCTTAATGTTTTTATGGAACTTCCTGTGTTCCAACTTGCACCCACTGCCCCTTGTCCTGTCATTGGACATCACTGAGAAGAGCCTGGCTCCGTCCTCCTGACATTCCCCCTTGACATATTTATAAACATTAATGAGGTCACCCCTCAGCCTCCTCTTCTCCAAGCTAAAGAGACTCAGCTCCTTCAGCCTTTCCTCATAAGGGAGATGCTCCACTCCCTTCATCATCTCTGTGGCTCTGGGCTGTGCTGTGCCAGTGCTGTGTCTATTGTCTTTGCATGAGCATCAAAATGCAGTGTATTACTGAGGAAGAAAACCTCCTGGATTTCCAACCATCTTGCCGTTGTGAGCATTTGCCTTCTTGTGCTAAGGTAAGTTGTTTCTTGTTATTTAGTGTTAAGACAAAACAAACAACGTGACCTCATTTCTTCTGAGTCTGAAGGAGTCCCCTTTGTAGTGAAAGCACAGATTACGCTTTAGACTCTCAGAGAGACTGCTGTCTTCAACAAAATTGACTTTTAATGCAAATTTCATTTTATGGGCTTGATATAGGCCTTTTCAGCAAGAACAAAAACATTTCTAATTGCTGTATTTGTTTCTGTCTCTAATCAAAAACAGGTTATGCAGAGCCAATACAGACGATGAATGATGTGATAGCTCAGTTAGATGCAATCGTCAGCCTTGCTCACGTGTCAAACGCAGCACCAGTGCCCTATGTCCGTCCTGTCATTCTGGAAAAGGGACAAGGGAGGATTGTGCTGAAAGGTGCCAGGCATCCTTGCATTGAAGTGCAAGACGAGGTGGCCTTCATCCCCAATGACATTACATTTGAGAAGGGCAAGCAGATGTTCCACATTATTACTGGTAAATGCTTTTGTTCTCTCTTTCTATTGTTATTTATGTTTTATGTGTCTCCAGTATTTCCAATAATCGTGTCTTCGAAAGAAACAGCTGAACAACAAACAACCCAATAAAACTTTGTCAAAACAATTTCTCTAATCAATGAAGGGTGAGCCATGAGCAAGTATTAATCTTTCTGCATGGAGGATAAGATTTAGCTCTGGAAGAGGGAGGGTATTGGTAAGCTCTCATTGTTCATTATATTAAAAGAAAAAAAAGTGTCCACAATGTTCCTGTGAAGTATTTCCTTTAATAGTGGTGATTCTACATGTTTATGCACATGCAGACATACTTATCTTCCAAACGAATAGTCATGAAATTAGTTAGTATGAGTGTAGTTATACTGCACTGTTTGGAAGAGGTGATTGCTGATTTAGAAATAGTTGTTTGGGAAGAAGAGAGAGGCTGCTAGAACAGGAAGAAATTAGTCCTTCCTTAATATATGTATTCTTTGCCTTAGTGAATATAACTTGACAAGCCAGGCAGCCTGGGGAGCTGGAGAACCTGAACCTACTTAAGTGATTTTGAAAATTCCACTAGTACTGTAGGCACTTCTGTAGCTAAGATTTTAAGAAGCCTCTTTGTTAATGTTTTTTGTTTATTAAAGTCAGTTTTAAATGCAAAACACGTTTCAATGACTGTACCCTTTTGCTACCCTATTCTCTGGTGTAATTAAGATAATTTTACTACACAGGAAAACATTTTTACTGTTTATAGATTTAATTGAATTTTAACTTCCATCCAGATGTCCTTGACATACATTTTTGAGTAGCAAAATCATAACATTTGGTTTAATGATTGGTTTTCTGGAAAATGCTTTTCATTTCATTTGTACTTCAGTTAAAATTAAATTATTATCTGGATTTGCTGATTCAGAATCCCTTTAGATTGTAATTTAAGTCATCCATTAGCATGTACGCAGTCTGTAACTGAGCTATTTCATTTTTACAGAAAAATTGTAATTGTTTGAGGTTGAGAGCATATTATTTTCATTCTTAAGCAGCAATAGTGATCACTTTAATTCAAAAGCTTTTTAGTCTGGACTTGTGTTTTAGAGGACTTCTTATACTTCTGAGAAGTCCTAAAACTTATGAATGCCCCTAATAAAAGCACGCCTTATTAGTAGTGGAACTACTTGTTACACTTGTTAGACAAGTCTGCTAATCTTCCCTGTCAAGAGAGTAAGAAGTTTAAAGTTCAGTGTTTTCATTTAGCACGTGCTCTCCTTTAAAAGAGCTGTCGAGTTGCGAAAGATGATTTTTTTTTTTCTAATTCATTTGCAAAATTTCTTCTTTAGGCCCTAACATGGGGGGAAAATCAACCTACATACGACAGACAGGGGTGATTGTTCTTATGGCCCAAATTGGGTGTTTTGTACCATGCACCTCTGCAGAAATAACCATTGTGGATTGTATCCTGGCTCGAGTGGGAGCTGGAGACAGTCAGCTGAAAGGTGTATCTACTTTCATGGCTGAAATGTTAGAAACTGCTTCGATCCTTAGGTAAGTCCTGTGCTTATTTGATTTTTTTGGTTGGGCTTGATGGGAAAGGAGGTGCTCTAAGATGCATTTAAGATTTCCCTTCATGTAGGATCTCAGTGGATGATCTCAAGTCCTTTTTAGCAGGCTCATAAGTTCTTAAAGTACCCTTCTGTTTATTTCAGTGGTTATACTGAGCTGCTACCAGGAGGCCAAAGTCCAGATGGGACACAAAGTAATTTGGAGTGATCTGTGTGGCGCTGTGCTTGTGCCTTGTGTGTATATTATGTAAACAGGGAAGGTCTTTTGCCTCTTTCACACCATGCTTCTACAACATAACTTGTGGTACTCCAATATCCAGAGTTCTTGCTGTTCCGAAGCGTCGTGAAATGCTCTTGTGTTTTTAGGACGGCATCCGAAAACTCCCTGATAATCATTGACGAGCTGGGAAGAGGAACTTCTACTTATGATGGCTTTGGCTTAGCGTGGGCTATTTCGGAATACATTGCTACCAAAATCTGTGCTTTCTGTATGTTTGCTACACACTTCCATGAACTGACAGCTCTTGCTGACCAAGTGCCAACAGTGAATAACCTACACGTTACTGCTCTCACCAGTGATGACACATTGACAATGCTCTATCGTGTCAAGGAAGGTAAGACTAAGTGGTGAATGTAAATGTTATTTTCTGTTTTCCTAAATCAGCCATTTTAACCTGCTGATAAAAAAGACTTATGTTCCTTAAACTGTTCTTTTAAATGAAATGAGTGCTGACAGTTTTTAATAATGTCTGTTTCATTGTAGTAAGGCTTAGTCATTGAAGAAAGATGTTGCCCAATTTATGCAGTAGTTTGAGATAGGAAAAGTCATGTTTAGTTTTTAGCAAATGACATCATAGTAAAACAAGTAGCCCATTTTGTTAGTGTAAGATAAATCAGATGTATTTAATTAAAATCCTTTAGTGGATGCAGTTATTTCTTTTGGTATTAAATTGGACAATTTTTAATTGGGCATAAATTTCATTTGTTAACTACAATAAACGGTTCTTCCTACTTCTCTATATCCCCAGTCACTTGTTCTTGCTCCCTTCAGAGCAAGGAGCCTTTATTTATGCTAAATTATGCCGGAGCCTGTATTTATGCTAAATAAAGCAAAGCTGTGGAACTGTGCCTTGCAAGGTGTGGTCATTTATGGCATTCTAATTTAGCTGCAAACCCAACAGTGATCTCGTTGTTCCTGGGAGAGCATTTCAGTCAGGTTGCCAACCTCTGGACTGAGATTTTTATTTAAAATGTGGGTATGGTACTGTTATGCAATGTTTTCACTTAAAAATAACTCTTCATTTTCTGAGTTTCACAATGAAGGAATGAGTTAGATTACACTCGGATGGAACATGGTTACTATAGGATGCTGTGGCTGTACTGGATCTGATCAAAAACTGCCTTGTTGGGGTGGTTTTGTCTCAAATAGTAGCTGAAGGGTTAGGTTATTATCTTTAATAGAAAATTAAGTATCATTAGTCCTTGTTAAGAATAAGGACCTAGTCCTTGTTTCATGTCTCAAATCCTGGAGACTGATGTTTACTTAACAGGTACAATTGCTGAACTTCATTCCTAATTTTCAAAGCTGTTCTGTTACGTTGACACAATAGCAAATACTTGCTTTCGCTTGTCTAGTTAGTAACTCTGTTTTTCATCTTTAATGCATATTCAGTATGTGTTAACCTGAAAACTCTCCCCGATATTTTCTGGTTTCTTTAGTCAATGTAGGACTTCTCAGTTTGTTCCTTCTGGCATATATTGTGCCAAAATGAAACTTAACAAGCTGTCCAATTATTAAATTTTACTGTTAATGCTTTTAAAGATAATCTTTATGATCTTCATAACCTATCACCATTCTATTAAGTGTCTTTAGATAATAGGTAGATGTGTTTTTATAGGATCCTGATCTGAGCATCACTGAAGTGGCACCATGCTGGTTTTACTTCTGTGGCATTATCAGTTGACTATTTCTCACTCATTTCTTCTGATTTTAAAACCATGAACTTACTTCATTTCTTGCCCTTTGATTACTTAGAATAGAATCATAGAACAGTTCAGGTTGGAAAAGACCCTTGGGATCATCAAGTCCAACCATTAACCCTACACTACAAGTTCACCCCTAAACCATATCACCCAACACCACATCTAAGCGACACTTAAACACATCCAGGGATGATGACTCAGCCACCTCCCTAGGCAGTCTGTTCCAGTGTCTGACCACTCTTTTCTGTGAAGAATTTCTTCCTAATGTCCAGTCTAAACTTGCCCTGTTGCAACTCGAACTCATTCCCCCTGGTTCTGTCCCAAAAGGTTCAGAGCCCTCTAAATGCCTTGATCAAATCAATGTTTAAAATATGACTTAGTGCAGCATGGGGATTGAAGACAAGTATAGTCATAAATTGCTGCGAGCATACATTGAAACTATGAATGTTAGTCAGAATGAGAGCTGACGAAGTACAGCATCTTGAAACAAGCCATCTTTATTTTGATGCCTTGAGTATTTAGGTTGGGGAGAGAGATAATATACACTAAATTTAAACTTTCTAAATCCTTTGGGATAGCAACTCTTACGATAAAACCCCCTAATATTCCACAGATATTTTGGTGAATTCTTTCTTCCATATCCTCTCCCCCCTACTTTTTTTTTTTTTTATTTAACCATTATTAACTCACCCAGTCTGATCCTGGTAAAAACTCCAGAATTCCAGTTTCATATTTTTCTTGGATCAGTGTTGCCATTTTTAGTCACACACATCTTTTCTTTGTATGTGCAGTGTCTTTACATTCAATCCATTTTCTCGGAAGTGCTATTGATCATAGAGGCCCAATAGCTTGTCTACTTAAACGTCTGTTAGAGGACATACAGCATTTTGAAACCTCCATCTTAAAACACTTGGTCTCAAGCTTGATGTTTTTCACGTAGTTTTTGCATTTAGTGGTGTGCTCTTTCCCTTTTGAAGAGTTACATTGCTCAGGCAAGTGTGTGAGTACAGGTAGCTCAGGCACAGCTGAGTTTTGAAACAAATAGCAGGTTTCATGTCATTTGAAATCACAGAATCACAGAATGTTAGAGGTTGGAAGGGACCTCAAAGATCATCTAGTCCAACCCCCCCGCCAGAGCAGGATCACCTACAGTAGGTCACACAGGAACGCGTCCAGGCGGGTTTTGAATGTCTCCAGAGAAGGAGATTCCACAATCTCCCTGGGCAGCCTGTGCCAGTGCTTGGTCACCCTCACAGTAAAAAAGTTTTTCCTCATATTTTTATGGAACCTCCTGTGTTCCAGCTTACACCCATTGCCCCTTGTCTTGTCAGTGGACGCTGCTGAAAAGAGCCTGGCTCCATCTTCCTGACATTCCCCCTTGACATATTTATAAACATTAATGAGGTCACCCCTCAGCCTCCTCTTCTCCAAGCTAAAGAGACCCAGCTCCTTCAGCCTTTCCTCATAAGGGAGATGCTCCACTCCCTCCATCATCTTTGTGGCTCTGCGCTGGACTCTCTCAAGCAGTTCCCTGTCCTTCTTGAACTGAGGGGCCCAGAACTGGACACAATATTCCAGATGTGGCCTCACCAGGGCAGAGTAGAGGGGCAGGAGGACCTCTCTTGACCTACTTGCTGCTCCCCTTCTAATACACCCCAGGATGCCATTGGCCTTCTTGGCCACGAGGGCACAGTGCTGGCTCATGGTCATCCTGCTGTCCACTAGATGTAAACTAAATCTGAAATGCATGACAAGGGATGTTTTTTGTACACTATTTCCATCTCTGCCTTCACGCTTCAGGACTGTAACAGAACCTCTGGAAGAGGAGATGCAGAAAGTACCGTTTTCTAGGTCTCTACTCAGGGTTCTCTGAGCAGAGACCCGAGCTAGCTTTGTATCTGGAGAGGTGTGTGTTTTTAATATAAAATCAAAAAGACTAATTTTACCTTAAAGATCTTTATTTCCTTTAAAAAACCTGCAAATTGCCAGATGAATAAAACAAACAAACAAAAAATCTAAATGTCAGTCTTTCCTTTACTTTTTCTTCCGTTACCCAGTTTCTAATAGATGATTAGTTAAGTATCATTTTACATATGTGATCTATCTATTAATAATTCTTTACTGCAGACCAGAATTAAAAGGATATAGTAATATTTGTGGGGGGCCAATTGGAATTATGGTAACGTAGATAAATGGAGTTGACAGACTGTATCAGAGGGTTTTTGATATTAAAGTGAAAGTTATTTTACGTAACTGTGTTTAACTGACATATTAAGCAATTATGAGAATTTCTCTTTCTCAACTAGGTGTTACATTAATTGAAGTGTACATTTACAGTTGGAATGTTTTGATATAATTATAAGATGATTTCAGGAGGCTGAGGAGTTATGTGGTACTTATGAAACTTCTTGAAACTGATGTGGTACTTGTTGAAACACTTTTGGAGCTCTGCAATTACTGCTCTAAGAGAACTTAAATTAAGTGAGA
This sequence comes from Trogon surrucura, assembly GCA_020746105.1. Classification (NCBI taxonomy): domain Eukaryota; kingdom Metazoa; phylum Chordata; class Aves; order Trogoniformes; family Trogonidae; genus Trogon; species Trogon surrucura. The sequence goes on from CM036618.1 coordinate 110,090,735, forward strand.
ACATACTCTTTAGTCTGTTATTGTGTATAGACCAAAAGGTAAATTAGAAAATGTTGGGAGAAGCACTTAACTCTTCAGAACAGAGAACTATCGGAAGTTTGTTCATATAATCTCTGCATCAGCATGTTATCCCTTGAGAATTTTTCTGTTGTTTTTTGCCTCTGCATCCAGGTGTTTGTGACCAGAGTTTTGGAATACATGTAGCAGAGTTGGCGGCTTTCCCAAAACATGTGATAGAAAGTGCAAGAGAGAAAGCATTGGAGCTGGAGGAGTTTCAAAACGTTGGCAAGTCCAAGGAATCTGATGGAGAACCACCAGCCAAGAAATTCTACAGAGAAAGAGAGGTTTGCTATCAGAAATGCTTTTCAAGATTTGTTTAGCTGGAATAGCCCAAGAAGGATTTATATTCCCCCAAAAAATGAGGATAATGAACTATAATCTCATTTTCCCATAACAAAATGGTTTAGTTCGTGAGGAGTTGAAGAGGTGTTCAAGGATATTGGGTTTTGGTTTAGATTTATTTCAAGTTAACATTGGCAAGAATTTTACTAAAAAAACATAGTAATGGGAATGAAACTATTTTTTTTATTCTTTATGAATACTGATGAGCAGTTAGTGTGATTGAGGTACAGCTGGAGTCATACAAGGGACCATGTCTCTAGCTCTCTTGTGGGATTTTTCTTTATGCCATGAACCAAGGCAGGCTTTTGTGTTTATCACTTTTGTTGGCTACTTAGTTTGTATGCAGTCCTTCTTGGGACTTGGTACAGCTTTTGTTTTAATTGCTGTTTCGATTATTGTTGGCTCTGCAGATGGGTTGCACCTGGTTTTGCTCCCCCTTATCTGAGGGCTCATTAGTTTTCATTTCTGGAAACTCAACGTGAACGTGTTCAGATCTGTGCATGTCAGAGAAAAGCCGAGTACAGAGCTTTCTCCTTTGTGCCTTTCCATGCGCTGTCAGTATTAACACGTCTCACGAGCTGATTGTATTGGAAGATATGGCAATTTGGACCTGGAATATCTGATTTACAGATGTCAAAGTTCTTTCCATTTCACATGTGAGAGTTTTAGCTGAGAAGTGAAATGCTCTTGGCTTTGCACAGGCTTCAGGCATAAGTTGAGGAAACCCACATCTTGGCAGATCACATCTACATCACATAATACAGTTGCATAAAGCTGTTTGAGTAAACTGTTTTTTCTCTCTTCACTTTCTCTGAAAAGAAGCTTCCTTAGGAGCTAGTGTAAAGGAAAACAATACTTTGCAAGAAGCTTCAAAATAGACTCTGTTGTTGTCTTGCTCGATTAAGAGTCTTCACAGTGACATCTGTTACAGCTTGCTAGGAAAGCCATGTGCTGCCTTATGACTTGCATCCATCCTGGGTTTCTTTGCTACTAGTCAGGTCCCGGTTCCTGCGTGCACATAAATCTGCCTACAGATCTTAGTTCTGTGTCCCAGCAGTTGGCCTGAAACATCTCAGCCTTGAAACTCATTTGTTTCCTCCTATACATCAGTGGCAATCTTGGTAATACTCCAGTATGTCAAAGCTTTGAGGTATTAGTCCATATCCAAAGCTCTTTCAACATTAAAAAAGCTTTTGCTCTGGGTGAAAGTGGTCACATAACACTTTATCTCCAGTTTCAGAAGTCTACTGCATTTGTTCCTGCCTCAGTTAAGTGGATGTGATGTTGTAGATGAACAATCTCTGGTTTGTCCTGCCTTCTAGTGCCAGGAGGTTCCCCCTTCAGCTACATCAGTTGCTCCACTATTACCTTTCCTTTGCCAGGTTGCCAGGTGTCGTGGTGAAGTATTTTTCAGATTGGTTGGATCTGGCCGTGTGGTCTTAAGTTGATGTAAATTAAACTGACATGGCAAACACAGATAGGGCATCATGTTTTATTTCAGTAATAGTATATTTCATAAACTGTCTAGGCAATAGAATGTCATAGCTTCAGATGTCTCACCGAGGCAAATTGTCTGCCTTTGTTAACACCGTGTTTAGAGGGAGAAGCATGCCATTACACTTCCCAAGTCCTTTGGGGACTTCTGTGCTAAAAGCATACTGTGCTAGTCTTAAACGATAAAACTAAGAGAACTTGGCAGTAGAGTTGCAAAATGCAAAGGACTAGACAAAATTCTGTATTGTGGGCAAATGGGTTCTAGTACGGGAATACTGAATACTATTTGTTGAAATGTTTGTTCTTGCTATTTAGTTCAGATTGTTTAGAAGTTCTACTTTGCCTGTTTATGTAAAAGCATATGCATAAAGCTTAATTATCATCTGTTCTCCTTGGTGACGGCCACTATCTAGTTGCTTGGTTACAATTTGTTCTTTCCTTTTGCATACCAAAACATTGGTTTTGATTTATATTTCTTTCAAAAAGTAACTAGTTTGGGTAATATGGCGACTCCGATGCTATTATTGCTAGCAGACCTCACATAATGTGATTGCACACTGGAATTAAATGTGGAACACGTATAAGAGCTCTCAATGTTAAATACGGTGTTTCTGTTGATCAACTGATCCTTTTTTTTCTCATGGAAAGGGGAAAGAACTCCCGATACCAGTCTAACTAGATTGTTCTACTGTTGAGAACATGATAGCAAGTGCAAAAATAACTATGTTTGTTGTCTGCAAAAAGTTTCTGCAATAAATAATACTTTGTATCTTTAGGGAATTTGGAAAAGTCCTGCTTGCAATCTAAACATCCTTTCTGTTTTCTTTCTCCTCCCTCCGTTTCAGGAAGGCGAAAAGATAATTCAGGATTTTCTTTGTCAAGTGAAAGCATTGCCCCTGACAGATATGTCGGAAGAAGACATCAAGATCAAGCTGAAACAGCTGAGAAATGATGTGTTGGCAAAGAACAACAGTTTTGTGAATGAAATCATTTCCCGAATGAAAGTTACATCATGAAAGATGTGAGAACAGGATACAGCTCTTGAAGTGTGTTTCACATTGCAAGAACTATAATTTTCTTGTCTTGTAGTTTTTATACTTCATGATACTTGTACTGATTTATGTAGACATTTTTTTTTCTTGGATTGTAATTATTTTGTAAAAAATTCTGAGCACGTTCTGTGCCAGATTCCTGCTTTAGTTGTGTTCATTGTGTTCTTCTAGAAGTTTTCAATAAAAATGCTTTTTAAATGTTGAGAGAATCATTTACTATACAAACAAAATGCATAATGTTTTACCAGAAAAGCTAGAACATACAACAATTGACATGGAATACGACTACCGCAGCCTTGAAAAGCAACAGGGCAGGCACAAAATCTTTGTCCTATACCATGATTCTTTTTTGTATGATGCAATTACATTAATTATTTTGCCAAAGTTTTGATAACTCTATATTAGCACTCCATTAGAAAAAAGCATCTAATCCAAGTGATTTGTCATAAAACTTTTGCCTGTGTACCTCTCTGGAGCTTGGTGGGAGGGATGGAGGGGAGGATTTTTTTTTTGTTTGCTGTGTGGATCTTAATGCTTGAATCAAGTATACTACAAGCCCGCTCTTCGTGCCTGAGAGGTGATAAGTCTTACATATTTTAGTGGGCTTTATAATGTAAACAGAGGCTGAAGTGAAGTTATGGTTTAACTGGAACTCTTGTGAGTTAGTCATGATTTGTGTGGTCTGTCTATGAAGAAAGAACGCATTGATTTTTATCTAATGTACTTCTTGCACAGTCTGAAAGCATCCAGATACAAGTTTATATTCTCCTTGAAATTTCACATTATAAAATGTAGCTTAGTGACGCTTCACCTATATTTAAAAGTGTCAGCGTTGAAAGATTAATGGGAAGAGGTGTTTATTGCATGAGACTGTAGGAATAAAATCATGCTGAAGAGGCTGTGCAAACTTCTGTGTTTGGAGATTGCATCAGTGGGTGTGCGCTGGGGACAGCAGTGCTGCTGCAAAGGCTCTGCTGTGCCTCTGCTTCAGGTATTAATGTGTTGCAGCGGTCCGCATTTAAATGTTCCAACAATAGTCATAAAAGAGGTGTTGTTCAACTTGCCATTGGGTAACATTTGTAGTTAGACTAAGAACTTGAACGTACGAGAGATACTTCAGCAGAAGAAAATGAAGGCTTGAGCCGTTGGGGTTCTGCATAACACCTTTTTAGTCTTTGAATTAGAATGCATTCTACTTACGAGGAAAAAAATAGACTTGCATTTACAAACAGCACAGTTGATGCATGTATTCAGTAGCTCAGAAAGTGCGTGAATGGAAAATTCTGTTACATAAAGTAATGAAAAATATAGCTGGTTTCGCAAATTTGAGTGGTTCAGGCACAAGCTATCAAAAAATACAAAATTTGTACACAAAATAGACAATGAGAATCAATTTAGAAGATCAGGTACTGCAATGACACGCAATTTGTATTGGATCAAACTGCATTATCTGTTGCTAGAAACAGGCAGTTCTTATAAGGGCTGGTTCTTACAGCCACGTCCTACATACGTGGGGAAGTCTGTGGTCTGATCAAAGATGCCCCTCATTCGGTCTCCTGTTGCTGACCATGGGAACAGATATAAAACAATCAGTGTTTTTCTCTTCCAGAAACTTCTGTTTTCCTATTGACGCTGTGTGAACTTTCAGTGTCTTCAGCACTCTGAGCCATGGAGTTCCTCACTGAGCTGCCACCTGCAAAAGGGATCACTACTATTTTTGTTTTGAACCCGAGTCCTAGTTTCATTCAGAGCTTATGTCTTTTTATTCTTTTAGGTGTCTCCTCTTTCCCCTCTGGATGTGGTGCAGGAGTACACCGTGTCTGCAGGATGCTGATGAAAGGCTGCTTCATTTTTGTGTTGCAGTTGGAGGCTGATAGAGCTGCTCCTGGGTACCCAGATTTGGCTATCTCCGAGGAAGAAAGCAGTGCTTGTGTGCATTGCTTGGGAGTGATGAGGTTACCCCAAGTGGACCCTGAGGGGACCAGCTCTGGGCAGCACCTTCTCTATGCTTCAGAAACGGAGGCATATGCATCTGCAACAGAAATGATTTATTTCTGTCATGCTCTTCAGCACTCTCAAGGAAGAAAGGGGACGAAAGGTGCAAGTTAATGGGATCTTAAGACTCATCTTTGCAACTATTTTCTACACTACACTTCCCTTCTGAGTGTATTGTTGCTGGATACAAGCAGAGTTTAGTCTCCATATGTCAGTGCTGCTTGCAAACTGGGTTACAGGTAGTGTGATTTTATGTGAGCGGGAGAGTGGCTATTTTTGCAGTTTCCAATTTAGCTTTCCGTTGAGAAACATACCTATGAGACGGGAGCAATTCCAGAACTTGTCTGGTTATTCCAGAGCTGTGCCAAGGATGCAAAGATTATCAAAGCTTCAGAACAAAATAATGTAGCTATTGAGGAGTGGTGAGGCCACTTACTGCCAGCCCTGAATAAAGACACAAATTTCTCTTTGCTCATTCACTTGAGAAAGCTTGGCACCAAGTGCTTACTGTAGGTGTGGTCTCTTCAGTCTGTGCAGTTACTGTTCCTCCAGAAGGCTCTTTATGAAGAAAACCACATTAGGTGTGGTGAAAGAAAAGGGGATGTGATCAAACAGTGAAGGAATTACTTTCCTTTGATTCCTACTGTAGATTTCTCAGTGATCAGGATTTCAACCTATTTGTGTGCAGGAGCACCTGGTAGCCAGCCTGATGAGAAAATGCTGGGGTTCACCTCTTGGGCTGTGGTCAAAAGCAGGTGAGGCTCTTGGTGGACAGCAGACTCTGATCAGGGTTGGAGGACTTGGGGATCAAGCTCACAAATCCAGGGAAGGCAGCCTGCAAGCTCTGGGACTTGGCTGAGCCTGTTCCTATTTGCAGTTGTGCAACTTCATCTCAAATAATAGTGCAGTTGGTGGGTGGCTCTGTGTCTCTTTCCTCCACTGGGGCTGAGGTAGTTTTGGAATCAGAAATGTCAGGAATGTGACTGAGAGGAGTTCTTGCCTGATGGCAGATGCACTGGACCTGGTTTGAGGAAACTCTCAAACCTCAGAGAGAACTTGAGGTACCTGCTCATGAGAAGCAGGCTCGTTACTGGCCTGGGCTTTGTTGAACGTGATGATTTTGTGCTAGTTCTGAGTGGCTGCAGCTGTTTGGGTTGAAAATCACTCTGTAAGTGACTCTTGAGTGCTCCTGGTTTAACATTTCCAGGTTTAGGGAAGCCCGTGCGAGAGCTCATTGCTCTGTTGGAAGAGATGCTGCTTTAGCACCTCAGCTGGGGCCTGAGATTGTGTGAGCAGTTGGATCTGATTTGTGCAGGGTGACAGTTTAAGCTGGTTTTCATGGCATTTAATGAGTTTTCAAACATCCGAACATCGTCTGAGAGATTTCTATGGCTACAAAACAGTGTCACGGTCTTACTGTTCTGCAGCGTGACAGACTTATTTGAAAAATCAAGGGAGAGGCAGTTGCTGCTCTGCATGTGAAGTGGCTTGAGGTTGTGCATTGAATGCTTTGCGTCTTGCTGACCCGGAAACAAACCAAACAAGTGGCCGTAGGAGCCTGAAGCCTTAAAAGACTGTGAGACAGGTGCTGACATCCCTGTGAGATGGCTGCAACCCTTGCAGGTAGATCTTGCCTCCTGATGCTGCCTGTTTGCTGAAAAAGCCTTGTTTGCAGTTGTTTGCAGAGGACGTTCTCTCAGCCACGTTTCTCAGACCGTTGCCTTTTCTTTCCCTACTCCTGCCAAGTGTCTGCACTGTTCCTATACACAGGGGAGCTCCTGGCATTGATCTATTTTGTGTGCGTGTGTCTTATTTAGCTACCAGCTGTGCATTTTATCCTTTGCATGGAATGGGATGGGGGTAGATAGATCCCTGCACGTGCTGCTTTGCCAGGCAAGTTGAGAGGGAGCAGCCTCTGCTGTTGAAAAGGGAAGTGAAAATTTCGAATTGTTCCCAGTAGCAGCTGGGACTTACTCTCCTGACTGGGTGTCACCTGCCACCCCAACCAACAGCAGTGTCTGTAGCTAAAGGAAATAATACTGTAAATCAGGTGGCAGATTGCATTTACTTCAGCAGCTGGAGCAAGTAGCACTTTACCAGAGGTGAGAAGCTGTATTTGCTTGTTGCTATAATGGAAAAAGGTGCTTTGGCCATCTGGACTGAGCTGCTTGTGGCAGTTTCCGTAAGGATGTAATTGTTCCGCCCTTCTAGGGATGGTTGGAAGGCTGGAAACAGCTGTGTTAATGTGATCTGAGGGAAAAGCTGAGAGTAAATAGCCTGTGTTTATGAGAGCGTTTCCCTTGCTGATCCACCTGGTCCTGCTGCATACTGCAAAGTCATCGTTTGTCAGGGCAATGTGCTACTTGCATGACAGGTGGCTTCAATTTGCCTTTTTTTTTTTTTTCCCCAAATTCCAGCAGGGAGACAACCATTCTCATGTGGGTGTCTGTGGGCTATGCGAGTGGGCCTGGCTGCTGTGGCAGACAGCAGACCTTTAGCCTGTAGCAGATCACACTGGCAGTCTGGTCCCATCTCTAATCTGCCACGGAGGGAGGCAAGAATCTGGGCAGCGCTCCTAAAGAGTGTCCGTGCCTGCCTGCAGTTGCTGATTTACACCCTGAGGGACATCGATTATCTTCATATTGGTATTTTGAAATAGTATCTTGTCTTCTTCTGTCCTGCACCTTTCTATTTGTGTATAGAGATGGTAGAAAACTTCAGGAAAATATCCACTGCTGTGGGCTTCAGACCAGAGATTGCTGGTCTTTTCAGCATGCCGGCTCTGTGTCTGTTTCCGTGCCACTGTGATGCCTCTGACAGTGATAGTCCAAGCTTGTAAACCTCTCTGCACCCACCTGACCCTATCCAGAGCTGCCTGGGGACCTGCAGTTCCTACGTAGGTGCAGCCAGGCTGGAGCTGTAGGGAACTAGAGCGAGTCCAGCAAACCTGGCCACATCTAGCACTTCCTCCCCCGGGCACGTGGTTTCAACAACAGACACTCTCCAAAGGATCCAAAACGTAGCTGTCATCACATTGTGGTTCCAAGCGTTGCAAGGAAGCAAAGTGTGTTACCATAGTGTAAGCTTACAAGTTTTAGGTGATTGTTGGAAATGCTCTTTAGAAGCAATTCTCGTCTCCCTGGATATTTTTGGTAACTTTTCCTTGTGTCTTTCTCCTGTGTAGGTTATCGCTGACTTGATTGTCCCTTCCTTGCTTTTCAGAGTAGGTAGTTTCAGGCAGGTAGTTTCCTTACACTTTGATGTGCTAATAAAGAAGGCAAAAATAAAAACCAAGCTTCTTATCAATGTTCAACCCTGAAACTACTAGCAAGATGATTCTCATGCTGATTTTAGTGCAGATGCTCTGGCTGTACAAAGTCATCTTTTTGCTGTGACTTGGGAAGACAGCGTAGGAGTTGTGGTGTCTATACCCACTGATTGCTTCTTTTTCACCTTGGGCAGTAATAGATTTTTTTTTTCTTTCCTCCAAACTCATGCTCTCTTTCTGCTTGCGGTATGCCGTGTCTCATATCTTCATTCTGCTATGGCATTTGTCATTAATTCAGGGACACTGGAATGCAGTCTGACAATTCGCTGGCGCATTAGTAGCAATCAACGACATTGAAAGAAAGAAAAAGGCTGCTTACTTTGTGCCTATATGCTGTATAAAAGGCTGTGTATTAAAGTGCAAAAGCCTAGTGATCTAAGTGTGGGAAAACAAGGAGGTGCACGTGAGCTGTGTGAGATGCTCCCTCTTTCTATGTATGTGTGTCCATGCTGAAATTCAAAGCAGCCCACTGGCTGTAAAACAAAACCAAACCAGCTTCCTAACCCACCCCGCTCTGCCTGAACCTGCTGAAAGGACCATTTTCACACAAGTCCCGGCCTTGGTAGCTTTGCCAAGAGGGGTGCATGGGTCTCCCAGGACGTTGCATGTATCAGCAAGGGTGATGGGTTATGCAGTAGATACCTCATTACTCTATCTCCAACCAGGAACCAAAGCACATAGTTCCACCTCCCTCCATGCAGTAAGCACGGGAGATGCCAGCACGGTTACATAACCTTATGTTGCTTGCTGTGACAGTACCCTGAGCACTGCAAAACCAAACAACTAGAACAACTCACGTCGCACGGCTCGGCTGTCGGGCAGCTCTGTGCTTCTCTGGTCTGGCATGAAAGCCTGAGCCTGCAGCAGCTGGGAGCAGCTACCTGGGGTAGCTCTGGTAGTGCTGATCCCCTGGCACTGCCTCCTGTGCTCCAGTTTGGGGGCACCTTAGTCACTGTAGGAGCCCTGGTTCCCAGCACAGGTTCTTTCTCCACAAGGGCTCTTGAATATGCTATTTCAGCAGTCCTTTGGCTGCTGATGTTATGTTTTAGTTATTACCTCTATTTTAAACAAAGTCAGCTGAGACCAAAAACATCTGTTTGAGGTTTCCCCAGAAAATGAGTGGCACTTAACTAAGCAGGTGGTGCACCGCCAGCACTATAAAACCCTTGTGTGGCTGGGTAGCTTGCTTATGATATTCAGTCTTCTGAGGGTGAAGTATAGCCTCCTCAAAATGCTGCCAATGCTGAAGGCACTGGGCAGGCGGTGAATCTGCAGCTCCTGTGGGACTACAGCTTGAACTTGCCTGCCCTGGTATAGCAAAGTCGCCTTGCTGTTCAGCAAAGCAGCAGCTAGAACACAGCTAAACTGGCTCTAGCAGAACTACATCTTATGCCTCGTTGTCTGATGTACATTTTCACCTACGGTAGAATTTTAATTTTTTGTTTTCCCCCTCAGGAAGGAAATCAATTTGCAAAAGGGAAATCCCACCAAAGCCCCTCTTTCTGTGCTGCAGAGGCTGGATTTCAAGCACGGTATGTTATGGTGCAGCACTGGTTGAGAAAACCGCAGCGCTGTTTCTTTCTGCTGTAGAGATGCAGGTTTAGCTTTCTGTGATCTCACTTGTAAGAGATGTGCTCATCTGGTGTGAATAGGAGGAGCTGCATGAAGTAAAGGTTTTTGGGTTTTTTTTTCCCCCTGAGATTAGACTGGCTGTTGATTTGGCCCATGGATCTATGCTAATGCTATTTTGCTCTTAGTGACTCTCAATGGTTTAATCCCTCTCTCTCTCTCTCTCTCTCGTGTAGTTTGTCTGTAGATAAAACTGTAATTTTCTTACAGGAAAGCTTCTGAAGCTGATTAACATCTTATCCATTAGTATTGCAAAATTCAGTTTAATGGTTTTGTGTTTTTCTTTTTAAGGGATTTCAGGCATGCAGTGAGAACTGGCCTCCATCAGTGACAAGATGCTCATTTATTCTGTGCACAGGAGAGAAAATAAAACCATTCAAGGCTTCGCTGCACCTCCCATGCATCCTAAGGAAGGCACTTAAGATCTTCCTTTTGCTGTTTCCCCTGTCAAAGGAAATCAGGTAAGGCATCAGACTGCTTGAAGATGTTTTATGTGAACCAGAGGGTTTTGGGGGGAGTACAGTAACTAGTGCAGTGACCTGACATTTAGAGATAATCCATCTACCTTGTAAACTGGAGGGAGCCGGGAGCGACTGGTGCAGCTGCTGCCTTACAGAACAGTAGGGTATCTTGCTTTTATTCTTTTAAATTCTGAGCTCCGAAGGCAGGGTATAGTACTCTCCTGGGAGCCTGCTATTGACATGGCACAGAGTCAATCTTCAAGCCAACAGAGATTTGGGTATGTCTTTTGGGTTTGGGTATGATGGGGGGAGTTATAGATGTGGGAGAACACAACATGTCCACATCAGGGTGGCTCCGAAGCCCATACCACATGTGCAAATAAAGTGGGGTACTCGGATGTGTATGGAAGTAGCTTGATTTCAGCCTTCAAAGTCAGCATCCCACAGTGTTGAACTGCTGTTACTCCCAGCTCCTGGCTGCGGTTTGGAGGACCCTTAATGGGAAATGCTGTTTGCTCTTGCCTCATTCTTGGTTAACTGAGAAGACGGAAGAAGGAAAGCAGTAATTAAATGAACATATGAAGCATGCATAGCCATGGGCCTCTTGACTTCTCAAAAAAATCCTCAACATAATATGCTGTAAATGCAGCAATATGACCAAACAGGGTGAAGAGCAGGAGGGAATTCCTGGCATGACACTCACAAGCAGATGTTCATGGAAAGCAGGTGTCTCAGCAGCTCCTGATGGAGGCAGTGCTGGCACAGAGAACCTGAAACCATCTAAATTGAATTCCATATTGATTTCCTGTTGGAATATAACAAATTCCACTGCTTTAGAGCTGTAAGACACAAGTGGATAGCACAGCAGTGACTCTGAGAAACAAAATGATGATCCGTGGCCCTCCTCTCGCTGCTCTTTGCAGTGTCGGAGGAGGTGGTGTGTTGTAGCAGTCACATAACTGAATGCCTGGTTATAAGGAAACTAATAACCCCTCGTGTCCCTAGGACTGTGGTGCTTCATCTAGACATTTCTTGCAACTGGAATAGACCGGCTACGCACACTACATGATGTGAAGAAACCAACTCCTTTTGCATTTGTTTCCCCCAGGCTTGTAGGAGCTGGTTTTCACCCATCTGCCACATGTGATGGGCTGCATTGCTGATGAGGACGATGGGCATGATTTTCTTCTGACCAGGGTCTGCTCCTCCCTCCACACCCAGGAGACCCTGCTTGCAGCAGAGCTCACTGGCCAAGGGGTTTGCCAATGCTGGCCATGTTTTCTGCTGACCAGTTTCACAGCTCTTCAGCCTGGCTTCATCTGCTGGCACAGAGCTTCTGTACTGGAGCTCAGCTCCCTGGAGGAAAGTGAGGTTTTAGCTGCCAGTCCAGCTCAGGTCCCCAGGCTCAGTGCAGCCAGGGCTGAGCTGGGGAAGGCACCTCCTCACACCTCTTTGAACCAGCCCTGGATGCTCTCAGAAAGGCACATTTTCTTACCTCTGAATATCTCTCCCCCTACCACCAAATCAAGGATGACAGTGATCCCCATTCCCAATCACCCAGTGGCTGATCAGGTCCTAGAGCGATGAGCACTGCAAAAATAGAGAGAAATAATGCTAAAAACTAGCTTTTGTCCTCTGCAAAGGGGACCTGAACTCTAGCACAGCTGTTAACCTGCATGGCTTTGGGATGGCTGACAGCAAACAGCTGGCGCTCACTCTTCTGAGACGGTATAACCAGTAATTAGCTGCTTCTGGCTTTGACTGTAGCATGAAACACACTTGTTAGTGGAGGAGATGGTTGCTAATCTTTTAAAAAAATTGTAAAAAATTACTCGTCTTCAGGGCTTGTGTGTTTCAACTTGATGTTCAGTTTCTCAGTTGGGTTGGCTCTATTTGTGGTTTATTACCTTCTATGTTGCCTAAAAGACAGTGACCTCCCATTCCAAGGTCTGCTTAAGTATGATCTTTATCCAGCTGGGGAAATTTATCCTGGAAAATGGATTGCAACACGTGTGGTCTGCGGGGAATGGATGACCATTAATGCATTTGACAGGGAGCTGAAAGAAACCTTCACAACCATGACTCAGGGTGGTTTTGGGAAACCTTCCCATGACTGTAGGGGTCAAGTGCCTTGTCTGCTTTGAGATGGTGCTTGACACCTTTGGTTGCTGAAGCAAGGGATGCTCTTTTCTGCTTCTCTTGCAGTTAAGTGTGCGCCCAAACACAATATGCTGCTTATCAAGTATGTGCAGACAACCTAAATTCCCCTGGTTTTAGCACTGTAAAATCAGACAGAGAAACAGGGAGGAGAGAAGGCGCTCATCCGAGAGGAGCATGTGCTTAAAATGCAGTGACACAAATGGAGAACCACAGGGTCTTCACTCTGTATACCACAGCCTGCTTGATGCTGCTGTTACACAGGTTAGTGACAAAACTTGCATCAATTTGAATAGAGTGGGATGAGGTCACTGGGTGCCTGTGTGATGTTTTAATTCTCACTTCCTCGTGTACTGAAAACACAAACCCTGAAGCTTTTGAGGCTGAGTGAGATCCTAAATCTGAAGGCTGAGATGTGGGGGTCCAGCACCCCTGCCCAGGGTCGTCCTGCAGGGGATCTGTGGGTGCTTAGCAGAGACCACCATTGGAAGCATCTCAATTAGCCATCAGTCTTTAATTAGGCAATGGGAAAGCTACTGCATACCAGACCCCTTTATAACCACTGCACTCTCATCTCCCTGTTTCTCCCTGACTTTTGGGCTATCACCTGTCATCTCCCTCTCATCATTACCTGTAAATCTTCCCTTCTTCCTTGTGGCGATAGCGTAGATGTTGGTTGGGAACGGAGACCGGGGAGGAGGGAAGCACACGCTGCAGCTGAGCAGGGAGCAAATCCTCTGTGGGGAGTTGGGAGAGGGACAGGCTGTGATTTTTGGATGCCTTTCACATGCTGCTCTAAAACAGGCCAAACAAACAAAACACCAAAAAAAGGCTGTTTGCACTAGGAAACAGTTCACTTTCTGCTTTTAAAAAAATGTCTACCCTAGCAAAGTTTTTCAATTCCAGCTAATGAGGAAAGTGCCTGTAATGATCGATGCTCCTGAATGTGTGCTGGCAGAATAGTTTCAGGACTTGGAAAGCTTGATAGAATCAGGTTGTGTTGTGCCTGCCGGAAAAAAAAAAAAAATCACCTTTCTAGCAATGCAATCAGGGAAAATTTAGGATTGAGCTAATGTTGGGAAGAGGCAATCTGAAGGCTGTGCTGATACACGAAGATTAGCCCATTCCTCAGATGCCTTCATGTTCCCTTAGTGGGTAGGTTAGAAAGGAAAGCCATCAGGAAACCTTTGGTGTTTTAGGAGACTTGCATAATTGCTGCAATTATCTGTTAAAATGTAGCAGTAATATAATCATGGTGGTATATTGGGTGCTTGTTTAACAGTATAAATGCCTCCTCATATTTAGCTGTTGTTGACACTTTTTACCAAGAGTTAGAAAACACTTGGAAAAACTAATATATATTTAAAATATGTAAAAAATTATATAGAGATTAAAATTTTATTCATATTTCTAGGGACAGCTTTCTGAAAATAATCTTTTTTTCCCCACTGTTCTGTGCCCTCCTACCAGGCCATGTTAAAAACACACATGGGAGCAGACGAGCTGTGATGAGCTCCCATGACAGAGTGGGAGCTCAGCTGGGATAAACCCGACTCTACTTGTGGCGGTGTCAGAGAGACCAGCCAGAAACCAGCCTAGCAGAAATAACAATTCTCAACTTTGGTGTACCCCCAAAATCATCAATTCCCATTTTAAAATGGATGAAGCGGCCAAAAATCGTTGCTGGCAGAACTATGTCGGTCTTTATCCAACATAATAGAAAAGTATATGGATTTGAATAGATATCTTTGATTTTGAAATGCTGTGGATGGTCCTGAAAGAGGAGACAGGCTTTCTCCTAAACCAGGACCAGTCCCTGCTGTGGGCAACAACACCTTAAATAAAACAGTTTGGGTGTCACCCTCACTCTCTCACTCATCTCCTCTCTGAGGAGAGCAGCAGTTATTCTAACCTGTATTTTTAGTGGCTTGCAGCTCTGTGCACACTCCAGACAGAAGTGCCCATCAATAATATGTTAGAATATGAACGACTGTATTTGTTGAGCAACATGGGAAGAAAATCCACAGGGGGGACCTGTCACTTTGGTCTCCCTGGGACAGCTCAGTGGACTATGCCCTTTATCTGCAGTGGAGAAAACCTTTGTGCTTTGAATTAAACACTGCACCACTCAAAAAAGGTGAATATGGCATACTCAGAGTGTCTCCTCACGTCCTCAGCATCCACTTTGCAGGCACTTTAATAACGTTCACAACAAATTTCCTGCCCACACGAGAAAGCACTGAACCAAGCGGGGACAACCTCTCTGACAGATGATGCTGACTGGTGACTCCCAGAGCTGCAGATGTGGTGTATTAGACATTAATGGGGTACTATAAAGATACTGGAGGGTATAGGGCATATGCTAGTAATGCCCAGCTGCAGTTTCTGGATTTTAAAAGACTTTGGAGATGACTGACAATGCTGAATGATGCCGTGGATACACACCCTCTCCTGACTATATGAAGTGCTCCCTTGGGCATATCAAAATCAGCTCCGATGCTGGGAAACCTTCCCAGATGCCTTAGGCATCTGTGGGTACCAGCAGTGTCTTGAAATGATTTGCATTGTGGAGGTTGTTTCCCTCCTGGCAAATCATGGAAGACCCTCCATGTCGTGGACACCAGATTTTCATCCAGCAGTGGGAGATGTGGGCATGGGCCGATGGGCAAAGCTGCTGCGAGCAGCAGTGTCACCCTGAACATCACGGTCCTGCCAACGCACCAGCCCTCCTTGCCTCTTGTCAGGCAAAGACAATTACTTTAAAACCCTTTAATCAAATTATGTTCTTAAAAGAAATGGCTCCCAAGTCTCCTCTGCCGGAGTTGTTAGATATTTATTTGCTTGAAGGGCATCCAGGAGCACTTCTTTAGGCACCAGTGCCAAACTATCTTCTGCTGGCAGACGGATGCTGGTGGTGCTCTGGATGCTGCCCCAGGGCTGGTGATGGAGCTGAGTGATGCTGTAGCTGGTCTGCAAAGCACTTGGGTTTCTCAGCCCTGAGAGCCATGCTCAGGGCCTGTTGGCACTGCAGGGGATGCTCAGGAGCCAGCTTATAACAGAGACCTGGTCATTGTGGTGGCACCTCTTCTCCTGCTCAGGGTTTGGGTCCTGAGGGGCAGGAAAGGGATAGATGGCTAAAACACCCCAGGCAATGCACTGATCACCCTGCAGCGATCCTCTCTCTCTCTGCTGGGTCAATGTGAGAGCAGCTCTGGGAGAAGGGGCTGCTGAGAGAGACCCCAGAGAGTCCCCAAACCCAGCCCAAATCACCTCAGAGGTACCCTTGTCTCCTCACATTTGGCTTAAGGGTGTTTAAATATCAGGAGCTGCACTGGTGTGTGTGATGGCCAGCGATGCTTTGGGCGTCAGACCTCCGCACATTGTAATACACAGTGAGCGTGTGTTATCCCACAGCTGGGTGAGCCGTTACCCCTGTCTGTGGTAAGAGGTATTTTCTGCTGTGGAGGTGCATGGAGTGTGTATGAGCCCTGTCTGGCTGCACCGATCGTCAGCATCTCTGCGGAAGAGCAAGCAAAAGCATGTGATACATAGGGCAGATTTTGCGCTGGTGAATTTTCCGCTTGCTTTGGAAAACAAGCTGATGCCCTCTAGCAGGAAAGCAGTTATGATATTTCTGAGGGTTTCCAGCAATATCTGTCTGTGCTCCCAGTTTTCTCTGTTGTCTCTGCTCTTTTGTAGGTGAAACCAGCCAAAAAAAGAGTGAACAATCTCTCACAGCTGTTTTCACATACACTTTTGAAGTAATATTTTTACAGCAAAGCAGTGTAGATCAAAATGCGTTCAGGTTGGGAGGTGATACTATAAAAAATTTCTAAAAGGTTAGCTCATTGGCTTTTCAGTGCTTAGGTACAAAGCAAAAATAAAGTAATTCTTTGGATAGCTTTTAAAATTGCTAGGAGATACAGCTGTATTTGCACTGGCGCTTTCAAAGCCTAGAGTTACGCTTTTTTTACACTGCTTTGATAAATGGATGTTTTGTTAAAATCCTGCTGAGCTGAGCTGCTTTCTGACTCCTGCTTCCTAACTCTGATACCTACATGATGGGAGGATTCATCCCTGTCAGCCTTATATATGGCAACATCTGCTTTCAGCCTTAATAATACTTTCAGTTTTTCAGTGTCATGACCTGATGTCCGCTTTTACCAGCTTTACACACACAAGGTTGAGCGAAAAACTGGGAAAATGCCAAATGTTCTCTGTTTCTGTTGGGACCAAGGTGCTCAAGATTTGTTGGGTTGGGACTCTCATCACCATCATCTTCAGGAGAAATGACATAGAAAAATGTGTTGCCTACGACACTGGTCTGGGGCTCAAGGAACTGAGGTTATTTACTGTGAAAATCTCCTGTGTTATGACAGGCAAGTCCTTGACTCTACAGTGTCTGAGTTTCTGCATAAAGAGCCATAGAATAATTTAGGTTGGAAAAGACCCTTAAGATCCCTGAATAAGGTATGTGAAATGATGTCAATAACTTCTCGTTCAGAGGCCTGAGGATAAGCTTAGGGCTGGTGATGAGATGCTTGGAAATCATGGACAGTAGAAGTACCAGTGACAGAAGGGAGCAAAGAGAGACTACCTAATTTATCCATGGGGTCCTTGTTATTGATAATACTCTGAGGAGCTGGAAGAGAGGCAACTGCACTTTAGATGGAAACAGTCACTAAAAATTATTCTTGCTGGTTCATTTTTTTTCCCTAAAGGGCTGTGGATACAACCGAGAACTGCCTATAATCCATTTTTAATATAAGATAATTTCTGCTTAAACGATCTCACAGATCTCCAGGATATGCTAACATTTACCATCATCTATTAGATCTACATAGGAGTATTTCATTTCTTCTGCAATAGCACAGCTGATGCCCATGAGAGGTTGCTTAATTATACCTACATTTTGGAAGATGAAAGATAAAAATAAATGTTGGTACAAATCAAGAGTTCTCTTGCAGTCATAAAGAGCTCAGAGCAAAGATTCAGCATCATTATGTGGATACGAACAATTTCATCCAATATTGGCTTGTTCCTTTCTAATTGCTGATAGGTTTTACCTGATTTGCAGAGGTTTCAGCAATGAGTGTTTCTCTCCCTGTATAATTCAGATGAATTGGTTTGATTTTGCATTGCCAGACCAGTTAATGTGATGAGATGCAGACCATTGCAGCTCCTGGCATGGAGAGGTTTCTGGCTGGGAGCGCAGGAGAAGAATTCAGACTTTGCCTGACCAGAGTGGAAATGGGCTGGGGAGAGCCCAAAGCACGTGGGTAGAGCGAAGTGACCCCTTCATGTTACCCCGGAGGAGTCTGTCTGGGTTTGGTCCCTGTTAATGTCATCACTTATTTTGTCATGTCGTTAAGCTGCTATAGTGTGTTAGGCTAAACAGTTTTCCTTTCCTGGATATCATAGGTTAGCAGAAATCCCTCATTTGAAAGATACTGTCAAATTCCCACGTATTTCGCACTGAAAGAACAGCAACTTGGAGTCGCTTTTTCCATAGTTTCCCCAGGAAGGGGTAGGGGTGTCCACCCAGACAGAAGATCTGAGGAACAGCACAGAACTTGTGTGCCAGAGGGCATAGCATGTTTTTACTGGTCTATCAGTATCCAAGTGCCTCTAGCACACATGCCTGCCCGTGGTGTAGTACATGATAGGAGATCAAATCATACTGAAAGCAAAGAGATGCATTTAGATGGCTACTCTTACCAAAGCAAACCCAAGCATATTGGTTACAGATGCATTGGATCCCCTCCACTGGGTATTTCGTTATTCCTGTCTCTCATTTACCAGGAGCATAAGAAGGTCAGAATAATTTCCTTGGCCAAGGGAGTTGTACATGCAGTATCTTGCCTACTGATGGACAGTTAGCTGGTAAGGGACATACAGACATGAAACTTGGCACAACACGCATCCACCAGCAGCTATCGAGCTGAGGGGAGGGGGCTGCCTCTCCTTTTTCTGCAAACATGCCCAAAGAGGAAGTATCCCCAATCATTTGTGATTGCTCCAGGGCTGAATCACTCAGGAAGCCATCCCTCTTGGTGTCAACATGGTGTGTTGCATTAGCAGCAACCAGAAGTTTTCATGCGGATATTTGCATAGGTATTTAAGATTTCCCTGCAAGAACATCTCTCCCAGGGCATGCAGATGTGTGGCTTCAGGTTCTGCTCGCTCAGTTTACAGTTAAAACAGAAGAACACTATGATGCAAAGTAGTTTGTAATGCTGGAGAGGTGAGATTTGTGGCCAGCTCTTCTTGATTTTGATAGCACCCCACATCTTTTTCATAGGGTCTCTCTCACACGTTCACTGGTCATTTGGGGATGCAGCAGACAACAGCCCTCCTGGAAAAGGACCTTATCTGTGCAAGATAAGGGGATGCAGGTGGATTGGCAATGCAACGGTATAGCTGTGATTACAGACACTCAGATGTCCATAAATTCTAAAATAGTTTCATCACAGCATTAAAAACTTCCCACATGAACCATTTTGAATGACTGGAGGGTGACAATCTAAATATAAATCTATCTTTTTTTAAAAAAAAACTGACTTCAGGCACATATGTACAGCTTCAGCTGACTTTCAAGAGAAGTCTGTGGGAACATCTGATGGCAAAATTAAGTTATATCTTTCTTGTGGGAGTTTGTTTCCTACGAAAACTGTAAACACCTTTTTTTTTTCCCTGGCACTCATATTTTTAAACCTGTAAGCCTAACAGGATATGAACTGGTTTTAATTACCCCCAGTGATGGTGTTTTGTCCTTTGGAGGAATTGTTTGGTGAGTGGAGGAGAACAGGGAGGTTTCATGCAAGTGCAAGTCTGCGATTTATTTTTAGAGCTGGTGTGGTGATCAGCTCAGCTGGGGAGGTTTTGTCACCGATTTCAGCAGGTCACAGGTTCGCACACCACCTTTGAATTAGTTTGAGAGAATAAAGCAGTGGGAAGGAAATGGGAGACCTGGAAGCAGGCAAAGGAATAACTGGGGTAAGAGACCAATTAATCTGGATAAAAATGAAGAGACAAACCGGGAGCATAGTGAGGGCTTCAATGATTTCCACAGCACATTTCGGGGATATTTTAGGTGAAACTTTTTTTGGCTCACTCATTTAAATAGCCTCCTATCTACCAAAGTAGCTGGTTGCAATGACTAGGGTGAACTGGATTCTAACCTTTATGTAATCTTCATATATAAATATAATAGTTACACAAAATACACTTTCTGGATAGACTTGCAAAAGAGGTGACAGCCTGTTTCTTGGTGTGTGATCAGATGCCCACTGCAGGTGGAAGGAGAATGAAACTCAGACACAGGAAAACACAAAAACAGTCATGTCAATCCACTGAAGTTTACAGCTCAATGGCTGAAACCACTAGAAAACACAATTCATTTTTAAACCTCAAATCAAGCAGCATGAAGTTCAATGAATCATCTGAAATTGCCTCATCACGTACATATCAGCCCTCATGCAGGTGTCAGAAATGCACGTGTGCCCACTGTGGGTATTGGAAAGCATTGGTTGGACTCGGTGATCTTGAAGGTTTCTTCCAACCAGAACTGTTCGATGATTCTGTGAGGAAAGCCAAGGTGGCCCCAATGCCAGAGTGGTACCAGAATGTGTGTGAGATAAAATCCCAGTGACACATTTGGTTTAGTGGTGGACCTGTCATTGCTAGATTGATGGCTGGACTTGGTTTAGTCTGGAGAAGAGGAGACTCGGGGGGGACCTTATCACTCTCTACAACCGCCTGAAGGGAGGGTGTAGTCAGGTGGGGGTCGGGCTCTTCTCCTGGGCAACCAGTGACAGGACGAGAGGGCACGGCCTGAAACTGTGTCAGGGAAGGTTTAGGTTGGATCTCAGGAATCACTTCCTCACGGAGAGGGCGATCAGGCACTGGGATGCACTGCCCAGGGAAGTGGTGGAGTCACCGTCCCTGGAGGTGTTTAAGGAGAGGCTGGATGTGGCACTTAGTGCCGTGGTCTGGCCGATGTGGTGGTGTTGGGTCATAGGCTGGACTTGAGGATGTGAGAGGTCTTTTCCAACCTCAACAATTCTGTGATTCTGTGAAAGGTCTTTCCCAGCCTAAAAAACTATATTATTCTATGATTTGGGAGCTTGAGGCGGCACCATCATCCCTGTAATGTAAACACCTTGTAGTGTAGCATAGTGGAAACGTAAACAGAAATGCAGCCCTTACATGAGGCCTGGATCCTGCTGCAATAATGGATTAAGGCCTCTTTTTACACTCCTGTCTCCGGATAAGGATTTGGGGGGGGCTGGAGGCAGTTGTGTGCCCTGGCTGGGTACGTGTCTGCTCAGTTCATAGACGAAATTTCCACCTTCAGCAGAAACAAGGGAAGCTGGCTCCCCACGAGCCAGGTGTCTTCTCCCACCTCCTGATATGCACCAAGGATGGAAGCTCTAACAGTGGCCTTTTGCCTACACCAGGACAAGCCACTTGAGATCTTGGGAGCAGTTGTGGGAGCTGTTGGTGCTGCCCGTCCAGGTGAGTTTTCTCCTCCTCTCATTTGTTTTGCTGCCTTCTTGGAGAGCAGAGCTCAGTAAGGTGTGGCTGTTTCCCTTTAGGAAATGAGCTGAGGTGGCTGGTGGTTCCCTTGGAAGGGATATATTCGCAAGAACAGTAACATCAAAATGGAGTGGTGTAGAAAGTACAATTGTTATTTAAAAACAAGGAGGTATTTTCATTAAATATGAGAATCTATCAGATTAGTAGGGTTTCCCCCCCAGACTCTGCAATGGAGAACTTTATGGCTGGGATTCTGAAAAAAATTGGAATATTCTGAAGAATCTCAACTTCTTTGAAGCATTGAGACCCCGAATAAATACCAGGGGAATTGGTACTCCCAGCATCAGCAGCTCTGAGAACATCTAGCACCAATGGAATCAGTGCTAAACAGCCAACATCTTCCCCCTCCCCTTTACCGCCTGACCCGGCACAACTTTTGGTGGCTGTAACTCTTCAGCCCTTACCATTTCTGCTGGGAAAATGATTCGTGTGTGTTTTGGCAAGCGGGGGCTGTCAAACCAGCCCTCGCAGGTTGTGTGTCTGGCTGGGACGCTGCAGCAGCAAGTGCCATCCAGAGCATGTGCCCAGCACCAGCTCTTGCTGGGGCTTGTTTTAATTAGCTAGGGAGATAGAGACAGCAATATGGATTTTGGCTGGGTTTATAAACCAGAAAGGTTCGCACTTAGGGTCCACGTTATCTAGCAAGATTAGCAAGGCTCCGCGTTTGGTGCAGTGACATTTCTCTGTTTGCAGTGTGATTGATTTTTTTAAGCGCCTTTCTAGTCAATACCAAAATTTCCAGGATTTATCTTAATACTTTGGACAGATGGATCCTATTGATTTGAATGGAAGTTGGGGAGAAGGGAAATATAGGGAGTTCCTTATAACTATTTACAGAGCAAACAGTTTCCATCTGCTCTCTATTTTACTGTAAAGCAAAGGATCAGTCAGCTGCAAACTTTAATAGATGACCAGCGTGTACGTTACAAGCATGTGACAGTAGTTATTATCCTCCCCGGCTCTGCTCAACCATACACAGTTTAGTCAGCATCTGGGGGTTGTGGGGTCTCTAAGTGGTCTCCAAGCTACATTTTTCAGAGAGGATCCCTCAGCCAGGAGGTGTTTCGGCCTCGCCTCCTGCTCCCCACGCTCAGAAGAGCACTTGCAAACACATCCCAGGCAACATTTTTTCTCCTGTTTATTTCAAAAGTCTTTGTAAATAACTTAATTGCAACAATCCACGTGTCACCTGGAATTTGACATCGTCCCAGGTGTATACAGAATTCACACTTGGTTGTGTATCACAGCATTAAAACACACAGGAACGTTCCCCAAACACCATCAGTGGGTCTCTCTAACTACAAATCCTCCTCCAACGCCTCCGTGTCGCCTTGCAGTGCGGCTGCGCATCAGCCGTCTCTGTTTCCCAGGTCCATAACCGTGCTTCTGTGAATGAAGGGGTGCCAAGCCCAAAATACCCATTTTTTTTGTTTGCAAACTGTACATAACGTACCAGTAAAAACGTGATCTGCATTTCATTGGCTTTGTATATGGCTTTTTAGTCATCTTCATTCAAAGATCTTAAGAGTGGAAAAATCCTGAGCTGACATCAAAAATGGGACTGATTTGTTAAAAGCACTCACAATCGTGGTATGTGTTGGAGGCAAAGTTCCTGTCAACCCAGAATTAAAGCATTTTAAAAAATGCCACTTGTTTAAATAGATTTCAGTCTTGAAATTTATTCCAGCTTAATGTTTTGCTAGGAAGCATCATCTGAAAGAAAATCTGTATTTTCTAATCAACATATTACAGGAACTTATGCTTTTTCATTTCACTTCTTGACTCAGTAAACACAACCAAAATTGTGCTGGAAGAATACATGCATCTGCTTTTGACTTCTAGCAGGCATTTAAAAGTCATGATATCTATTTAATTAGGTTACTTACTACCTGCAATTCAACTAAGTTACTCCAGATTCAGGCAAGAGCAGCATTTGCTTCCTACAACCTGTTGGTTCTTTCGACTTATTTAAACAATTTCTGTATTTTTTAACTCTTTGGGAGTACAGTGAGTGACACCAGGCATTGAGACCTGCCACAGCTGCCAAAGAATTGTCATTTTTTCTGATGATTTCTCAGCTGAAATTCCTCTCGGTTGTTGCAACAGTCACTGGCTAATACCCATATTCACCGGTGACAGTAAAAAGCCTCTGTAAGACTTGCTGATATCCTTGCAAGCCAATGTCCAGCACCCCAAATATCCACCTGGTGCTCTCCTGAACTCAAACTTCTCTCACTGCCAGGGAAGCAGCTGGCTGCTACAGAGAGAGAGACAGCTCTGTTCACAGCTTTTACATGTGAGATCATTACTGCCTCATTTGGGATTATTTTTTTCTGATACATTGCTGTTAGGTGGGATTATTTTTTTTTTGTTTTTTTCCTCTTTTATTTAAAGAAAAAAAACAACCTATGACCACTTGAAGGTCAGCTGTCAAATGCATTGAATGATCAGCGCAGGAAAATTGAAAATCATGACATCTTGTGTGTGGGCTGTGAATAATGGGCAACACCCTTTTGATCATTAAAATAGAAAATGTTCTCTGTGTTTTCTGACGTTTTTACCCCATTAGGAAGGCAGGGATATGGCCACATTGCTGACAATTTGCACCGCTTTCCTGGCAGTACATCTGCTGCTGCAGACCAGGGGCTGGCGGAGGGATGGATCCCACCCCGGGAGGAGGCTTGGCTGGAGGAGGCAGCTGCAGGTTGCCATGACATTCAGCTCCTCTCCAAAAACCACAGACATCCCCAGGCAGGTCCATTTGCTACTGGTGACTGGACCAGTATCCATGGTCTCTGGACCACAGGCACAATTTGAGGATGGAGGCAGTTCCATCCCTGAGTGCTATTCAGACCAAGGCATGTCCTCAAATACATGTTGTTTTCATATAAATGAAGAAAACAGAAGCTTTGACTATGCCGGTGTGGTCACAAACCAAGGCTTTCCCTCAGGATGCAGGTGCATGGAGCATTAGAAATGAATGCTATGGTAATTTTGTGTCACGTGCCTGAGCTCTGGGACCCAACTGAGTATTTTAGCACCTTACTTTCTGTTCAGAGCACCACGTCTTTAGTTGCTTCGCTGTACTTGTAGGATGGTAAGAGAGTTTTTCCCTTTTTTACTGATAAACATCTCAGTAAATATAACCAGACTTGGTAATTGATGCGTCTTGTAATATCTGTATATGCTGTCATCATAACAGAAAGCCTAAACAAATCTCTTCATCTATTTTACGAGGAAAACATGATCAGAGCGTTACTGCTTTACTAGTGCAGAGGATGAATGTAAATGAGTCAATAACTGCACCTGGGTCCCAAATGCTCCAGTTTTGGGAACAAAATGGGCTTCAAAGGTGGCCAGAAACAGTCCACAGCACTTTGCTGTGCTTCTCGAGAGTGGCTCAATATAATGGCAGTCTTTCTTTCTTCTTTTGTCTTTATGATTTTTATATCGTGACAAGTCCAACAGCACAGCTGCTAGCTCTGATTCAAGGGCAGGGGCAGAAGTATATGATGCCTACAGCCAGGGACCATCCTCGGGAACTGCAGCAGGCTGGGGCAATGGCAAACCAAGGCACAGCGAAGAGAATTGCTCAGCATCACCCGGCCAAGCTGCTTTAGCCACCCCGGTGTAAAATCCCAGCCACTAAACCAGCCTAAAAAATAACATATTTGTGCATCATGAATCAGTAAATTATCCTTGACGCTGTAGCTGGGTACCTGGGGGCTTTTTGATAGAAGTGGTTAGTAGCAAGTGGAGCTCTATTATTTATGTTTCTCTGCCTTTGACATTAGCATGCCCTTAGTTTGCAATTGCCAAGCAGGTAAAAACATTCAAGTTTTGAAGGTTTGCACATGCAACTGTGAAATGCCGCAATCAGATAGTTTCGTTTTTAACCCCTGTAGAAGCTCTATTCATAAGAGTGAACGTAGAGTAGAGGGCATTTTCCAAACGGGATTTACATCCTCCTGACTTTCTTTTAAAAACTTTTAATAAATTAGATAAGAAGGGAAAACAAAGCAGGAAGATCTTTTCACAGAAAACTGGATATTTAGCATCTTTCACTGAGTTCATGTCAAAGTTTTCTGCAGATAGGAAAAACATTCAGTCTGCTAATTCCAACCATGACATGTAATTTATAATTGTGATTTTACAAACCAGTTTTTAAAATAAAATATATTTTTTAAAAAAATCTGATTTTGATGTGTTTAGAAGCATTTGCTGGATAATTTGATGGTGTTAATACTTCAGCTGTTTGCAATCAGTGCAAATAGGAAAGTGATACCAACCAGAAACCAGCACAGAACTGCGCATTCCTTTTATAATTCATGCTTAGTGAAATACAGAAGCAAGCAAATGCCAAAACCAGTGGAATTAACTTCAGAATTAAATTTCTTGATATTTGTAATGGGAGATAAAAATGCCAGATTAGTTAAAGATATCTACCATGCTGTGCCCCCTTACAAAGAAATAATAATAAACCTTTGAGTAGATATATTGTAATTCAAGTATTTTAAATTGGCTTGAAATTTGGAACTAATACTTTTGCAGAGATTATGTAACAAGGTGGTATTTTAGTGAGCTAAAAATGTGTGTGTCTGTATAACAACAGCATTTTTTATTTTTGTAAATAAAAAATGCCTACACACACACACACAGAACCCCAAAACATTTTTCAGATGTTGTGCTTTCAGATACTGAGGTTCCACAATAAAATTGGAACTGAATTCATACACTGCATGTACAGCCTGTGGATGTTACTGTAAGCAAAAACATTCTGGACATAATTTTACTTCCAAGGAATAAAAGTGATTTGCTAATACAAAAATGAGGAAATGATAGCCACAGAAGAAATACTTGGTGTTTGAATTGCACATTGTCAGAAACATTGGTGATTTTTTTCATACTCTATGATATTATAAAAGCATTAATTTTGCATTGACTTGCTGGCTTTAAAAAGTACTCTCGCAGTCTGTGAAGTGCAAAGGGATTAAGGGATTAAAAGACGGTGTGATAAAGCATCACCTGCTGAAGGGCCTGACCCTGAAAACACCCAGGATGATGACATTACACAATTTGAAATCCACCCACATCCTCATGCTGAGGCCAGGCTTGGGAGCTGGCTGGGACACACCTGGGCATGGAAGAATTTCTTTACTGAAAGGGTTGTCAGCCATTGGAACAGGCTGCCCAGGGAGGTGGTTGAGTCACTGTCCCTGGAAGTGTTTAAGAGACGGGTGGATGTTGCATTGGGGGACATAGTTTAGCCGGTTGATAGGGCTGGGACAAAGGCTGGACTCGATGATCTTCAAGGTCTTTTCCAGCTGAAACTCTTCTATGATTCTATGATTCTATGGCATGACCCTGGCAGTGGCGGGGGGAGCTGGAGGATGGGGATCTGCACCTACAATACACCCAAAATATTGTTCATCACCGTAAGGGATCAGCATGGCTGCTTTTCCAGTAGGAGCCTGGGTGGTCTGTCCTCCCAGAACCAGCCCTTGACAGTGTTCGTCTCCCGAATGCAGTGCTGGGGTGAGTGTAAGCGGGCGGTCCCTCTCTCTTTCCCCTGTCCCCCACGAAATACTTCGTGTTCCGGATGAAGTAGCTGAGCCTGGGATGCAAGGAGATCTACGCGGGGCTGTGACAGCGTCTCACCGTTTTGTGACGAGGCGTAACGCACACACGTGCGGAGAGAGAAGCAAATCTTCGGTTTTCTGCTGTATTTGCTGGAAAACACTGCTGAGCCTCTCCCTTTCCCCACACTTTTCATTCCTTGGTAACACCATACTTGTACCTTCATAAAAGCTTTTTTTTTTTCCCTCATGCTCAGTTGCCGGACTATCTGGTACTCTGCTATAAACTGGATCCATATTTATTGTCTTTTTCCTTTCCCAAAGAAGGACTAAACACAACAGATAGGAAGGCTGCAGGTTTGCAGCCCTACTTAAAAGCAAAACTACCCGATTTTGGTTCCTCAATGTTGAAAGTTTGGATTTGATCCTAGGCATCTTTTTGGCTCTGCAGTATTTAGGGCAATTTTTTTTTTTTTTCTTTTGTGGTTTAAAGGTATATTCTAATTAACGAGTGGATGTCACCCATTTAATAAACAAAAAGAATAAGGAAAAAGGCATGTGTCTTTATTGGTAGCTGCATTTGGACTGTGGCTATGTAAACTGGACTAATCCTTCTCCGTGCCACTGCCATACAATATGTATAATGAATAATAAACAGCTTACTGTGTGCGTGCTAATATGCAAATCCTATGCATCAAATCTCAGTGGAACTGGCCATACCATCCTGCATTTTCCACAATGTAATGCTTCTGCTTTCCTAGCGTGAATATTCATTAATGTATTCACAAAAAGAGAAACTGCATATTGGTTGTACAGTGTGCAATGCACACCCCATTAGTTATGTTCTGTGAGTCAAGTATTAATATGCCCTAACTGAATTTATCAGGTAACATAACTTCATGGTACTATTTAAATATACCATTGAAAATGTATATTGGTTTGGAAAGGCACATTAGTAATCCAATTAGAGCAGAAGCCACATCATAGGTTTGCTAGCAGTCAGCAAAGTATGATTTTTGTTTAGATTAGCTCTGAACATCCATTGCAATAATTAGTCACTGAATATTTTTCAGGCTAAAGGTTAGAAAAACACAAAAAAAAGTGAGAACGGTCTCATTGCTACAGCTGATTTTCATATAATTCTAAATTCACCCCACATCAGCAATCAGGTTTACACCGAGCCCACATGCCCAGCTACAAGCTGCTAAGGCCTTTTTTCAGCAGCAAGTCAAAGACATGACTGAGATACAAAGAAATGGTCATGGTATACACAAATTTCCACCCGCAGAAAGCTGGGGAGAAGAGACTAAGGGCCAGGGCCGAAGCCATGCTGGGACATCAGCGCTGCACCAATGGCACCATTGGAGCGCGTCTCCGGGCGACCTGGGCATGGCATGGGGCGGTCACCGAGAGCTTTAGTGCGGTTCTCGTATCTCTCCTCTCTTCCACCAGTAATTTTTGCTGCAATTAGAGCTGGCAATTGGGTTAAAACACGCTGCCTTCTTTCCATTTTTAGTTGTGACTGCTGCTGCGTGGCCCCAAGCGCTGCCTGAAGTACCTTTGTACGTCTTGCCAGTGGTAACAGGAATTATTTGTGCTATGCTTCTTCAGCGGGGAGGCCGGCAAACTACAGCCTTGTCCTTCAGAAACTTCCATCTGCGACCAAGGTCAATGAGATTACTTCTCCGTACATCTGTATCATCCGAAGGACATCCTTTGCATTGCAATGAAATAAAAAGCGATCTGAACATTTTGCACAAAATGAGAAGTGTGTATGCAGATGGGAAGAAACCAAAGAGAACTGGCTGACTCCACACACTCAGTGTGACTCCAGACTTTGTCCAAGACACGGACGGGGAAGATAAACCCCAAGAAGTAAATGTAGTGACTTGCCAAACACTACAGGACTCACAAGAAACCATTCCTTGTAACTGTTCTGCCCTGAGCTCCAGGGGAAAGAGAAGACATCGCTTGAATTTGGTCACTGGCCCTTATTAACTTTTACTTAAATTTAAATACTCATCTGCAAGGCATTAGCACATGGGCCAGCTGAACACGGGATCTCTTCCTTTCTTGCCAGAGGTCTGACCAGCTCATGCTTGTGCTATCATTGGTCTCACTAGCGGTTGGCCCACAGAGAAGTCCTAAGTCCCGTAGCTTTCTGCTGCTCCTGAATGCTCTTCTTGGGCTCAGACAGCGAAAGAACAATTTGGGGCAGTGTGTCTGAGCTCCCATCTGTGCTGCCCCTACAGCTGCTCAGCTGGCACGTCTGGGTCTGTGCCAGCTGGGAGTCACTGCGGCTCGTTTGCAGGGAGGTGCAGAGAGAGTTATATCAGGGAAGATGAACTTTTAAATCCTAAGTTAATTGCATTCTTTCAAGGCTGTCCAAAAACAAAACCTGGGGAAAAGAATTTCGAGAATGTAACAGAACTCCCAAGTTACCTGGAAAGAAAGCGCAATCTAGTGCAGTGTGTTTTCACTGTCCCACTCTGTTCCTTCAGTTCCTTCTGATTTCTTGTGCTTCAGCCTGTGTCCGGGTATTGCAGGTATCTGCTTTGTCTGTGAAAATGAAATACCAGAAGGAATTGCACTTGGTGCAACTGGGGTATATTTAGAGTTTAATTCATAAAAGGAGCAGGCTGCCCTGGGCAATCCTGAGTTGGACCATGTACAATAGAAGAGAGTGAGTTAAGTGCCCAAGTCTGGCAAGTTTACAGAGAAGTTGCCACTAAAAAAAAAAAAGCTGAAGACTGAACTCAAATCTCCTACGTCCTCTTGGCTTACATATTCCTGCACAGGGTAATGTGTGCAGAGGTAGTGCCAGCAGGCAAAAAAGTAGAGATTTGGAGCTTGGTTTTCATGCATCCTTGAAAAATAACTTGGCTACTGACTACGAGGGCACTCTAAGTCCTTCTCAGATGCTCCTCAGTGAGACCCAGCCCAGTACCCGTGCTCTGAACCCTCTCATAAACTGGCCTTGCTGAGCCAGACGGGTGTGGGGATTTTTATGAGGCTTATGGGGTCCCTGTGGCTGAGTCGTGTCGGCTTCTGGGGATACGTGCGCTGCAAGAAAAAGGGGTGCTGGTAGATAACCGGGCATGCACTTTATATGCCTCTGAGCGTAACAAAAAGCAGAATGCAGTTTATCAAGGATCTTTAGAGTGAAGAAACATTAGACCCAAGTGCATAGAGTAGCAATCAGTTGCCCAAATTCCTCGAGGAATCCAGCCCTAGGAGCTAATCCAACTCCCCCTGGAGTCAACAGGAACTGCAAAGTGTCCTGCAATGGTACCACTGTGACCACTGGTACCTAAAAGACTTGGAAACGTTTAAATCATATTACAATTGGCCAGATTCAGAAAAAGTACAGGAATAGCAGAGGAGGTCTGTACAATTTCATATTACTTCACTGTATTTGCCAGACAGGAATAAGTGGTTTGAAACCATTTACAAACATTTAAGCAGGTCCCTAATCATAGTTATAATATGTATGCTTTAAACATGACTTACTGAAAAAACAAAATCCCTTCACTTGCAAATTTATCATAACAAAATAGTTCTTGAGCTCAGAGAATGTTAATGCACTTAAACATGTTTTGATGAGTAAGATAATAAACTTAAGTAATTCTGCTGTGGCTTGGAGTCCTATCTATTCAAACTTCCAAATCCTTGGGGACAGAGCCTGTCTGCCTCGATTTATGAAGCACTTCACACAGCAGGGTCCGTTCTAATGAGTAATAGTCCCTGTGATGAAAAATGGACCAAGATACAACCCTAAGCGAGGTCTAGCTGCCAAAAGAGAGCAGTGTCCTATTCACACTCTTAATAAGCAAACACATAAATTATCATAGTTAGATTTACCCCTGGGGGGAATCGCAAAAGAAAATAAATTTTTCTTCTTTTGGTTACCTGCCTCTGCTGTTTCCAAAATTGGTCCCTGCAGCTCTGGAAGCACCTTCCTAAACTGGGTCTTCGTAGTCATCTTTGAGTCTTTCTTAGACTGGGACTTACACATCCTTCGTAAATTTATCCTTCAGCGGGCTTCAAATTAGGATCACCAAACACTTTGACCTCTGCCTACTTCTTCAAAGGGCTGCTCAAATACAGCATCTGAGATGGAGGGTAAAGACAGACCAGCACATGGACACATGGACCTTATGGGGTCTTTCTCTGCCACCATGGAAGCTCCTGCCAGATGAATGCCTCTTGAATGAGGTCTCTGCCATGCCACATACTCTTAAGTGCGAATCCGTATCAGGCAGATGCAGAACACAAGCATCATTGAGAGTTTCTGGCCAAATGCATCTTGATAAAAGCGGTGACTATGTTTAGAGTATATACAGATCCACATGTGATGGTTTATCTGTTGCTCTGGTTCCTTCTCCTTCAGGCAAACCACTGCCACACTTCAGCTCACAGGCTCAAGTATGCAAACCCACAAATTAGAAGTTGGTTTTCTGAGGTTAAATTCCAAAACGTTTTCTATTACTACAAATTTAAAGGAACGCAAAGAGATGGGTACCCTAAACCCATGCAAAACAAAGTAAGATAAATGATCAGAGTAAAATACCTGTATAAAACTTCCTGTAAATATTTTCAAACATTTCTAATATTCCTAGTTAATTTTCACCAGCTTTTTCAATTTATTCAGCAATCAACCTAGTACTCATGATCTTGCCTATAAATTACACAAGTTGTTTTCAAGAGCTGTGGTTTCTCAGACTTCAAGCTTAGGTTTTATTTCTTACTGGAATCAGCAGAAGCCTTTTTTATTGCCTTCAAAGCATTAAAGGAGTGGCACAGGAAATTTAGAGAAATGATCCAGAGCTTTGCACTTATTTATGAAAGAGATTTGCAGTAACTACTATGCAAATCTTTCGTCATGACAAACTGGACACTTAGACCAGGTTTGCTTGATGATGCTTCTGGTTCTTCAGCGGTTTGGGCTTGCACAGGTTAAATCTGACTTAAAACGTTAGCAACAGCCTTAGGCCAATTTAGGACTTAGTACCAAAGTTTTTGGGGAAGCCAGCTTCTGGGGGTGCTCCAAAGCAACATTCTTTTGCACAAACATTCACAATCAGATTTGTGGGAAACAAGTACAGGATTGCACAGTTCTTCTGTAAGAAGAACTGCAACCAAATCATTTGCATGAATCTCTGCAACAATACAGCAGAAGTAAAAGATGCAAATTTAGGACAACAAAAAGCCTACATTCATTTTTACTACTTATTTTCATGTAAAAGTAATGAAATAAGCATTTCAGTGGTGATGCAAACATTTGATGCCAGAGGTGTGTACCGGCTTCTCTTGCATTAAATGAAGTCGGTACTGAAGTTGACGGTTGCCTGGTTTTGGTAATTCAGCAGGTAGGAATAGTTCTGCACATTTTAACATGGTTCTTGATAATCCCCTGACTTTTAAGAGTTAGGTAACAAGCAGCATTTCAGACATAGCTAAAAACCAACATTTATGGTCAGGGAAATTCAGCCCATTTGATCCTCTACCACTGAAGTCAGCAAGATTATTCAAGTGAAGCACAGTCACCCTAAAGCTGGTGTAACTGCAATCACCTACAGGTATGTTATATACAGGCCTGCTGTGAGGAACTGCTGAAGGGCATCCAGTACGAAGTTCAGGGCCAGCTCCAGAATTCAACAGACTGTGAGATACTGGTTTATCCAACTCTTACCAACCCCAAGTTTGAAACCGGAGCTGAACTTGCCCATTTTATGCATTTTAACACAGAGCTCGGATTCAGGCTACGTCCTGAAGAACATGTTGCTTTTGACACCATTCTAACCATGCTCATCATCCTTATACAGCAGAGCCTTCATCAAAGACATCCAAGTCTCTTCCAAAACCTCCCTTGGGGAAAATCGTAACATTACAATAAAGATGTTACTCACTGCATATTAGAGAAGACTTATAAAACCCCCAAAAGCTAAAATGCTGAACGCCCAAGGAATACCAAGGCTGTCTCTGAATTTAAAACTCTCCAGTAGTTACAGTGAGAATTCGACCCTAATCACCATTTTTTTTTTTTTTCCCAAAGAAACAAAAGGAATTTCGAAAACTCTACCTAGAATCACTCGTTTCTGCCAAGCGGTTGTTCATGATGGCTAAAGCACCCACCCCTGCAGAGAAACCGTTTTGTCTCGTATTGATACAAACGTTCCTTGGGTAGCCATTGGCTGTCTCAGACAACTGCTTTTGCAAAATGGCCAGGGAGACTTTATTTGACGCCGTGAGCTCCCTCATGGAGATCATCTCTCCAGAGAGCCTCCTCCCCTCGGTGTCACTGTCATACTGTCCATCAGCATCCATTGAGATGTTATGCCGACGCAGGCGAGCTCCTGGGGTGATGGCATTGCGACGTCCGAGGCGGGCACTTGATTTATGGCACTTTGGGCAACATCTGCACTCGAATTTTTTCAACACCCAGTTCAAAACTTGCTTGATTACGATCGAGATGACATTAAAAAGAGAGTATATGCAACATACCCCCATTAATATAAATATGAAGTTTCCGAATCTGTATAATCCCTGATTTTGGTATGCAGCGTTTTGGCTGCTTACCAAATCTCCAAAGCCGATGGTGCTGAACGTGACAAAGCAATAGTACAAGGAGTCAACGTAGTTCCATCCTTCCACTGCCGTGTACATGGCGGAGGCGCAGCAGGAAAGGGTAATAGCAAAAATTCCCAGAATCAGCATCACGTGGTAAACGGACGGTTTCCACCCTACGAGGCTGCCCACCCCGGACATAGCTGGTCCCCTTCGGAAGTTGGGAGGTAGGAGACCACTTCTTCGCAGCTGTCTTTCATGGCATGCCTTCATGATGAATGCCAGGAGAGAGATAATGCGTTCCAAGAAGAGGTTGAAGAAAAGGATAGTCCCGGCACACCCAAAAAGGCCATAAATGATGAGGAATACTTTTCCAGCCACGGTTGCTGGTGTGGTCATTCCAAAACCTAAGGCGTGGAGATAAATGGTTAATGTTAATGACATGGTTTTTCATGCATGAGCTCAGGACACATGTAACTGAACAACGATCCCACCTCACTAGGCAAAAGGAGTGCTATACTTTAAGTCAGTTGAGGCAAACTGAACTTTGTAAAGAATGGAGAAGGCACCAGAAAGCTCAACGAGATGGCTAAGAGGCCATTTCCTTGCTCCCACGCATGGCCTGAAAGAAAGTTTCAGCTCCCTCTTCGCAAGCTGTAACCCGGCGTAACGCTTTCATTATTGAGCTCTGATTATACCGTTCCCTCTGAGAAGATGGAAGTTTTTAGGCTGTACAATAGGAAAAAAAAAAGTCCCACAACACCAAATATCAAATATTGTTATAAAAATAACACTTTATAGTCTTAATGGAAGCCCAACTGCAAGTAGCCCACCTGATATCATGGCAGATGGAAGGCAAAGCCATGAGCAAGAAACCCACACTGCAGAGCCACCTGGCAGACTGGGAGCACTGGGATCCTACAGACTGGTAGTTACAGCTGAGGAAAACACCGCTGCACAGTTAAACAGAAAAATCAGAGTCTACAAGCTCTGGAAAGATCCAGCAGCAATATTAATTCACCCCTTCTTTGCAAGAGTTGTATTTTGACATTACTCAGACACATTTTATATATAAGCAGTAACGCCTTGCAGCTATAGATGCTTGAATAACAGCAAAAGTTAAATTTCCATGCAAATAAATGCAGTAAGCTTGCTCCACGTTATTTGCTGATACCAGTTACTTCATGAAAAAGAATTACATATATTTCAATATTTCACATATTATCTCAGGAAGATTCTTCTGGAACTCAGCTCTGTAGGTGTTGCCCTTGTTGTGATATTTTTCCCTATAAAAATTCTCAGTGGTTCAGCCAAAAAGCAGGACTGATGTGACTGCTCGGGTTACATGAATAAATAACCACATGTAATCTAAATTAATGGTTTGTGAAAAAGCCACATGCTGAAACTTCTTTAGCTTATTGTTCCACGGAAATGCTGAGCAAGTAACATATTCAGGGAGGTAAATATCAACATTAGACTGCATCAGTGGAAGTTTGTGAAGGACCTACTTTTAGCATAAAGCATAATGAAAACATTAAATCCAGTTTATTATCATGACGCACCTTTAAACGGCAACAGGAGAATATTATCTCTGTATAATGAGTTGAGATTGCTGCTTGAAATCTAGTGATTTATTTCTGTAATGGTTGTATTTTTCTGGGTAATTTATTTGTGCTGCCTTCATACCTCATTGATGCAGAATTTCACATTTGTTGATAAAGGAATGTAAATGCTCCTGACAAGTAAACTTGGAAATATCTTTTCAGTGACATGAAGAGGCGCGAGCAAAGAGTTGGTCCTGCTTTCACAGCAGATGTGGCATGCTTGAAAACAGCTGTGTGCCAGCAATCCAGGCTATACTGCATCATCACTATCCTCGCAGTACAACCAGTCTTTTCTTTAAAAGGCAGCAAAAAACTTGCATGGCATTACCAGAATATAAAAAATTACCAAAGAGGTCATCAGATTTTGTTTTTTGGATGCATGATCTCTCCATTTTGTTGTGCTACAAGATCACCTTTGAGTAGATCTCACAAAGCCTGCCCTGGGGGCTTAACATGGGTGACTTGCAAGCTCTTCTCGGTTCCTCCTTCTCCTCTCTGGGGTGAAGCTGCTGTGGGTTGGGCTGCTCATGGGAGCCTTCGCATCTGATGATGGATATCCACTGGTGCCTGATCCCCAGAAGAAGCCGGGGAGCCTGTTGCGGTTGCCAGCCAGGGATACCCTGCCAGCTCACTATGGAGAAGGCATCTGTTCGCCCGTGCCTTGTCAGCAAAGCATTTAAACATGTGCTTCACAGCAAGCAGGCGAACATCGTCATCAAAATAAATGGGCTTATTGTCACACATATGGCTAAACACATTTATTAATTTAAAAAAAAAAAAAAGAGAGTGATAGTGACAGTTTGGATTGTGTTGTAAATGCGCTGAAGCTTTTTTGGTATTTTCCAGCGATCACTCATGAGAGGTGGTGAAGTTTTATATTTTTAATGCAGTTTGTTTAAGCAAGATTCTCTGAAGCACAGTGTTACCAAAATCCAGTATGTAGGCATGCAAAGTGAAAGGACACATCACAGCAATGAAAGTGCTCCGAAATACATAAAATGGGCGAAAAAGTAAGATCATACGAATGCAGTAACTTCAGTCAACAGCCAGCAGAGAGAAGTGCACTCGTGTACTCAAGGGTCTTTCTTTGTTAGTTCTAATTGTCCCTTTGGCACCACCTGGACCACGAGGAGTTAGTCCTGGCGTGCTCTTTACAACATGTCTGAGCTCAATCCCCGCTCAAGGATAAGTACATCGTGATGCCTGGACAAAATGAATTAATCCAGAACTGCCTGTGCTTCTGAGACAGTACAAGGAAAGAAAGACAGCAATTGTGCTTTGCATTTTTCATGGCCCTGACACATATGGTATGGGTAGCTGGGGCTTGTTTTTTTTTGTAGCTCAGACACAATATTTCAGCCTCCCTCAGTCTAATTCTGCCTCATTACTTCAGCTACCGGCTCTAGGGCTGTACTGATTTCAGCTGTTTGATACTTCTCCTCAAACAGAATTAGTAGAGATGAGTTGATAAACACTCCCAGATAACACTTATCCTTCAGCAGCCTCTCATGGGTAAGTGCTGGCAATTAATGAGTTCCTCATAATAGGCTTTGTGGTTACTTGCATAATAGGTTTTGTGGTTTCTATTCTGCTCATCTGGATTTTTAAATTACTTAAGTTGGTGATGGATTCAAGAGGTAGTGCAGCTGAACAAACTTGTGATATGCTTCCTGTTCCCCTTGTTTTCTTTTCTTTCACCCATTTTCTCACAGGTAAAAGAGATAGTTGATGACAGAAGACAAAAAGGAAGAGCACCTATGAACTCTTCCCTTGGGCCAGTTGGTTTGGCAAT
The DNA here is from genome assembly GCA_020746105.1 of Trogon surrucura. Lineage (NCBI taxonomy): Eukaryota > Metazoa > Chordata > Aves > Trogoniformes > Trogonidae > Trogon > Trogon surrucura. The sequence continues at coordinate 110,127,390 of CM036618.1, forward strand.
TATCTTGTTTTACTATATTTTGAGATTAAAGCAGGGGGGAACGGATGACAGTTTTCCAGTAAAGACACATTTGCCCAGAGATGGAGGAAAGTTTTGGTCACCTCTAAAACTGGACATAAGGAAGTCTTCCAGCCTTTACCATGGCATCGTGTGCCCCTGCTCCTCTCAGCCAGCCCCCCAGCTTTTCTTATCCTCTTATCCAGGTGTCCTGCCATGGGACTTGGTTCATGAAACACAGCTGAGCAATCACTTTCAATCCCAGAGCACTTAGATCATGAGAGCAGCATCACCTCTATGCCATTACATAACTATGATGCTGTTATATTTCAAGGAATAAAGTCAAATTGTTGAATCTATTTTTTTTAAACAAATGGTTTCTAAGAAATAAACAAAAAAACCTCTAAGCAGAATGATTTTTTTCAGAGGCTAGGAAATTCTTGCATCGTAAAGACTAAGCTCTGACAGGGCTTGCCCGCAAGAGATGGGGGTTACACAACACAGACAGATAAACTAAGAGCAACCAATTTTGTTTCATTTTTGTTCCACACTTGCTTTACTTCATGGCTTTCCAATAGTCTTGGTTGGTCTTTATTGACTGACACATACACTGCACCTGGAACAAAACATCATATTCTGAAAAGTCTACATTTGGGTTCTGGTGCTCCCTTCAACCCCTTTTCCTCCTAACAGCATTTCATCATTACTGTCCCTGTCAGAGTCATACCTGTACATTTCACAACTACCTCTCATTTATTCCATAGTTCTTTACCACCTAACATCCAGAAACAGTTGCCTTGGATACAGGGTCACAGCTCAGAGCCGACAAAACCACTGCAGATGGAAACCTTCTGCTGCATCCAGCACTTTTACCCAAGAACTGAGGATACTACCAGGCAGTTCTTCCACCTGAGCTTTGCATTTGCAGATTAAGAACGAAAAACTTACTTTCCCTTTAACGCTTTTGTCAGCCTGCTTTATTAAAATACCCCATGTCGGGCTCAAACAGTACATTTCTTTCAGAGCTTTTCCAGTGCCAGAGCCTTTAATATCAATGTTACTGTACAATCACATTTGATCTTACTTAGATTACTACCTGGAAACAGAGCTCCTGAATGGTAGTGGTCTGTCCAGCACCGTGTGCATTAAGAGATTTTACATTAGATCCGTTCTACGTCTGAAGACATAAGATACCACTGTAGTTTTTAGGGTTGGCCTAATCTGTATCATACACAAGTTTCCAGTCCTTGGTGACCCATATCCTGGAGCAGATATTCCATGGAGAACATACTGAGTGACTATGCAAATAAGGACTGACTGCCATTATCTATCTATCTATCTATCTATCTATCTATCTATCTATCTATCTATCTATCCATCCATCCATCAATCCATCCATCCATCCATCCATCCATCCATCCATCCTTGGTAATATATATACCACTTCAGGTTGAATAAGCACGCTGTTTCTGGCATTTCCTAACATTTTGGTAATCTTAACATTTTTTATAACATGGACTTTATAACATGTTCTCCTGAAAGCCTACGGTAAATAGATGGTCAGAGGTCCTGTAAATTTGCTTTGTGAACGAGGGTGGGCCACACTAGGTCTTTTCCTTCCTCTGACTCCTACGACTGTTCAGTATATAAAAACGTGCGTATATGCACCCAATCTGCCAGCAACTGTGGGAAAAGATGCCCAGTTTATTCTGTGATCTGAAAGAGCACCATGATAAACTCGATGAACATAGTTAAAAACCATCCAGGTCACAGCTCTTGCGCCTTGTTACATGTCCACTGGTGCAATATTAGTCAGGTGTTTGAGACAACTGCTACTCAAGGAGCTACGCTGGCAGAACAGAGCCAGGAGATGATTAATTATACACTGAGGAGTTTCAGGGAGCTGCAGGCAATTATTAAAGGCTTTCCACAGCACCAATTTTGCTCTGTTTACACACAGCTGTGATCAGGCTATTGGTTATCCAAAGCGCAGAACATCAGTGAACACCAGAATCGATCACCCTCAGCATTTCTCCGTTGGCTGTGATTTAAACTGCAGCCTGAAAGGTCATGGCAACATTTTCATTCCTCTTTAAAGTACACTGTTTTTTGAAAGACTTCATTGAATTCTCAGCCTAAATATCCTAAGCTTCTTCGAAAAAATTGATTAAATTGGCAACCATGACATTAAATAACTAAAAGGTAAGGATAACGAACACTTGTTAGTTACCAGGTGTATGAGAAGGGTATTAGAAGAGACTGAGAGGTAACAACATTTTTCTGTAGAGGTGAATGACAAAGATGAACCTAAAATTATGCCCAACAATCACTCGGGTGAGGACGAGAGACAGGTCTGGGCAGAAGCGTCTTGTGCTCAGTGCTGGGAGGCAGCAGGGCAGCTGTGTTAGGACAGCGATGCTTGGACTCCCCTACTCTTCTGGCAACCTGTGACTTCTGCTTGTGGGCGAGAGGTTTGCATTCCCACATGTATCCCTTGAGAGCACCAGGATGCTGTGAGGGGCTGTCCCATGGGAATGGGGCAGGAGGCACCTGCAGCAGGGAGCACTGTGATGGAGAGGGCTGGGGAGGTAACCAGAGGCACTGGTGGCTGTCACCCTAGGACAGAAGATCCTGGGATCGTGGGCTCTGGAGAGGAAATTTTGGAGGAGAGTCATTGAAGGATCTGTGCTAAGAAGGGAACAGGTCAGACGGGCAGTGTCTAAGAAGCTGCAAGAAAATCTCTGTCTGATGAAGCCTCCTGAAGTTGTGAATATGGAGCCTGACCCTGGACACAGGGTACTTGGATGTGAAGGTGCTGCCATGTGTGGCTGATACCTGGCCACATCAGCAATCAGGTGAGGGGTCCCCATGCCCTACATAAAACGCATCCTGATTGACAGAGCTGGAATAACGTATTTAGGGTGAAGGATATGCTGGACCTGAGAGGAGTAAGGGTGAGGTTTCTTCTAAGAAACCTCAAGTATTATCACGTTGGCCGGGGTCTAAGACATTAGGAGTACCCCCTAAAATCCCCCAGGAAAGGGGAGAGGAATAACCTCCTCAAAACCTGGTGGCTTGTGTACGCTTCCCTTCTCGTTGCAGCAGGTTTCCCAAGTGTGTTTCTTCTACGCCAACACCTTCTAGCTGAGCTTTCCAAGAAAGATCTTCAATTTCTAGTGAGTACTCAGCAGGTACACTTATCAGTTCAAGTGGCTTAACTTTTGTAAATTTGAGTGAGAAATCACCCTTAAAAAGAGAAATGCTGGGGCTTCAGCTTCACCAGCAACAGCAGGACTCTCATGCTATTAACTTACGAGAAGTAGGCACGCTTTTTTCCCAAGTTGTATCGCTTGTTGCCCCTTCTGCAAACAAGCGTGAGAAGGAAGCGCATACCAAAGACTAATCAAACAAGCCCACCCTTGCCCACTGCTAAATGCCACTAAAGACATAGCCCAATAAATACAGAAGGAGGTTGATCATCTGGTCTGGCCAAGCTGCTTTGGCGCAGAACCAAGCCAAGGAAGCAGCAGAAGTGTCTCTAAATCAGTTTTACGTTTCCCTGGCTGAGGCTGGCTGTTCTTCCACGCACCTTGTGCAAGCAAGCGGGGACTGACTTGTGCCAAGCCACCAGCACTGCCAGCTGAGCAGCAGCTCTGGCCCGAGGTGTTGCTAAGCAGCCCCCCTGAGGAGGGAACACATGGCGAGGGTGATGGGCTTGAGGCTCCAGATCTCTGGCAAGCCTATGTTTGGGTTTTCTGGTTAACGCTATTGCAACAGAACGCAGTTTCTAACAAGGGACAGAGGCCCTCTCCTAAAAGGAGACGATGGAGAACAAAGCTCAGAGAAGGAAGAAAATCGCAGGAGCGTGAATTCAAACTGCACAGAGAAAAAGTCAGGACGTACATACAAGCTGGCATTATTCTTGCTGACTCTCGTGTGTAAAGGGATGGAAGTGTCCTGTGGCATGACAAGCTTCCTTCTTTATTAACATATTATTCATAAATAACAATTCTTCCAGTGCTTCAGGTTTTATTGCTCTTATAAATAATATAATCTTTTTCTTTGATAAACTCCTGGGGCCAGACTCTGGTTTACAATTATAAAAATCAAGACCAAAACTATTTTCTTCATTTTATGCTACCTTTCTTGGGCAAGTCTTAAGCCAGAAGGTACTAAACTCCCTCTTGTTTTGTCAGTTACTCTGCCCCTGGGCACAGCTGGTGTGCTCTAATGGCTTGTTAAAACAGAAAGAATATGGGTTAGTGTTGGCTAAATTAGAATTACGATGCACCCCATCTCCTTGTGAACTGCCCTAAGCTAGTCCAGAGCTGCTTCTTGTTGCTGCCTCCACACCTGATGATTGCGGAGTCCTATCTCTGGTTTGCTTTGTTTCCTCGTCTTAACAGCTGGAGAAAGCCATTTTGCTATAATCTTTTTGGAAATGATGGTGGTGTTAACATGGAAAAATATAGCCCACACACTCCTCGGTTATTTAAGTTACATTACTGTGAAAAAACTCTTCCTTGCACTAGAGAGTAAGGGTCTTCAAAATCTTGCATTAAGAGCTGTCGGGGCTGTATCAAAGCTCTGCTCACACTCCAGGTTGTGTGCAGAAGTATTTGCATTGGCTTTCTGCACTGCTGAATCTCAGCTAAAACACGGAGGCTTCTGAGACACCATCAGACTGAGGAAACAGCCCTGAATTTAGAGTAACTATTTTTAAAAATCTGCAGAAAAAGAAGGCATGACTACCAAAAAACACACAAAGTCCATCTCAGTAACCACAGATAGAGCTGAAGGTATAGAGTGGCAAACTTCTCTTGAGATGTGTCCAGTACCTGAAGCCATACACTGCCACCTTCTCTGACCTGTCTTCATGTGGTTGATGATAAGATTCCAGATCAACATTGTTTTCAAAGGTTGATTTCTTCTTACAATCTTAATTTTTCATCCTTTAAAGCTGCTTCCACTCTTATTTTCCTCTGTTTCTGAGAATATTTGTGTGTGGATAATTGTGTATCTAAGCAACACCTTAAAAGGAAAAAAAGCTTATGCCTTGTCATTTCAAATGGAGTGTTTCAAACATTAGCATTCCCACCTATTTTTGCTGTTTATTGAAGCTTGCAGTTGCATTTCAGATGTTTGAGTAGACCCAAGATTGTGCTTTGTTTTTTGTTTGTTTTTTTTTTTCTGAACTGCAAGAGAAAAAGAATAATGGCATCCAAATTTTGTTATATTCTGGAGACATTATGGGCTTTGAGAGAATACTTGCACGTGTACTGCCACTCCAGTGCCAGTACATCTCACAACACTCCTTTCAGGCTAAGAAATAGCATTATCAGAATTTCACAAGTGATCTTGGGCATATGTCGTATTTCCACCCATAAGAAGTCTGATAAAACAAGATGCCACTCCTGGGCTTCCTAAGCCTTACAGGTGGGAAAGGCTAGGAAACGATTAAATGGCTGGCCTCTCTTTTGACTGAATTAAACAATAGACTCGCAACATATTTGTCTTCTGCCACCTACCTGTGTAGGTAGGTATTCAGAGAACATCTATTTCTTGATAGCTGTCTCAGCTTTTCTTCTTTACAAAGAGTTAGCCTACAAAGATGGACCTGCAGCATAAACAGACCCTAAACAAACAAACATCTTTTCTACTGTTTGGCCATTTTTTCTCCAAATCTCTGTGCAAACTTATACAGTTACAATTTAATGGAAAAACTCTGATAAATCTACCTTGACTTCTTAATGGTTTAAATATGCATTCACAAGTGCCTCATTTCAAAAAGTTCCAGTTGAAAGCAAAGAAGCAAATTCTCTATCTTTTTGCTTGGGCAGTTCTTCTAAATCATTTGTGAAGGCACAAAGACCTAATTTTAAGTAACTGTAATGGAAAAACAGGGTGACAGGACTGCTGACTAACCAGTTATTTCTCATTTTCTATTTATGGATTTAACTCTTTCTTCCTTAGAACACATTTCTCTGACTACTTTTAATGATACTGAACAACTTTATCAAGAGCATTTTGAGCTTTTGGTTTTATCTGAGACTTTCCTGGTCCTCGCAGCCCTGCCAGTAGCAGGTTTCGTAAACTGAAAAACTGTTCTAACAAACAGCTTCTTTCTACTCCTCTCATTAAAATCACAATTTGGATTTAAGATCTTTATACCACAGTCCTTTCCAGCACCAAAGGGCTTAAAGGAGACTTGAATCCATACACACTGAGCCCAAATGACACAAATGTATTTTTTTTTTATCCTCAGGAGATACATATATTGCTTGCACACTACTCAGTCTGAGCAAAAAGATGACAGAATATTCAAGCTCAGAGAGGTTGAAATTCATTGAGGAATCATTGTGGGACTACAGCTGTTACCAAGGTATTACGCCTTTTTTCATCAATGAGTAAGGAGCGCTTGCTATGGATTTTTAAGCACAAGCAATAGCAGTGCCTCACTCATATAAGTAATCGCATATGTTAACATCAAACTGTTCAATTTCTTATCTTGTTCCACTTCAAAGCTTTAATTACTTGAAAAGGCTGTTAATGCTTTGCCTCATCTAATGCAATTAGATTAAATTTTCATTCTACTTCTCATTTGATCCAAGAGAGATCGCATTGAGACCTTTCAATGCCTATAGCTAGGTGTGCCACCATCGCCATCAACAGACCCACGGAGCTCAGGGAGATATTTTGCTTACAGTAATGACAAGTGCTGGCAACATCAGAGCTACATTTCTTTTATAAAACTTGTGTGCCAATAAAATGAGTAAGTGGGATTTCCTACAGCTCTGTAGGCTGGTCTACTGTTGACATCAGCAGGAGCAGGCTATTGAGATATAAAATTAAACATATTCGATCTGTCTGGATTGCTATGCAATTGCCTCTTAGACCCCTTAGATTAGAATTCTGTTTGTTACTTAAGTTTTTCTATTCACAGAAGGTTTTATCATCACCCCTAAGATTTATTGTGCTCAGGAGGACTAGCATGTTTCAAATGTTCACCAGCATGAAACAGCCTCAAGTTGCACCACAGGAGGTTTAGATTGGACATTAAGAAAAATCTCTTCACCAAAAGGGTCGTTAAGCATCGGGACAGGCTCCCCAGGGAAGTGGTTGAGTCACCCACCATGTATTTAAAGACATGTAGACGTGGTGCTTAGGGACATGGTTTAGTGGTGGACCTGGCAGTGCTAGGTTAACGGTCAGACTCAATGGTGTTAAAGGGCTGTTCCAACCAAAATGATTCTATGATTCTATGAACCCCAATCTTTGACCTCACCCAGCTTTTCCCAAAATTCACTCAGATACGCTGACTCACTATGAAAATTGTTTCTTTTGATAAAGGTACATGGGTAGAGGCTACGTTTCAAATAATAGCAAGCTTCACACTAAAACCTGCAGATTAAATGTTCCAACTGGGTTTTCTGGTTACTCTAATTCTGATACTGCTACAGTAAGAGGTGAAATTCTCTTTGACTTCCACAGCTGCAAAGATGAGGTAATACTGCACAACACCAGGAGTAACATGAAGTTAATTGCCAACAGATCTATAATTGTTTTCCTCTTCTCTCCATGATGGAGAGTAATTAAAGTTTGCATATAAATAATAAAAGCATCAGTAAAAGTGAAAAAAGAAGAAAAAGCTGAAGTGTGTATGTTCTGTGTCAAGGAAAAGGAAGAAATAGTTAAGACTGAAAACAGAAATGAAGGTCAATAGCAGGATTAACACTAGGGAAGAGGGACAGGTGTGATGAGGAACAGAAGGAAACTGTAAAGCTTTTTTCTTCTTTGGTAGTTGTTAACTTCAAAGACTGCAAAGACATCAAACAAATACTTGAAATTTAATCAAACAAACAACTCATCAGTAGAAGAGGGCATGCTAATTGGGAGGAGGAAGCAGAAGCTGGAGAAAGTAAGATTGCCTGGGAAAGGCAGATGACTCGGGAGCATTAGATCAAGTGTAAGAGAAGGAAAGGGAGAACGTCCCCAGGAGAGAAAAGCACGGGTGAGGACAGATGCTAGGGACTGGCCAGGCTCCATGGAAACACAGCTTGTAGGGCTTCAGGCAGGATTTGGATTTATGAGCCTGCAGCAAACAGGGCATCTGATAAGCCCAGAAATTATGATCCCTCACTGCTATTACAGGGGCAATAACTGTTTTATGGGAAGGTTGTTTAATAACACAGAGCGACTGGCTGGAGCCATGCATGTCACCTCCGTAGACGGAGAGCTGTCAAAGTGGCATTTTGGCCTGCCAATATTTGGGTTGTAATCACATCTCCAAGCTCTTGTAAATGCATAGGGAACTGAAATAATGTATTTGCTGCCCAGGAGGACTATCACTGAAAACCAAACTGAATGTCATGCTAAGCAGGAGGTACATACCCACCAAATCAACATTAATCCTTCAATTATCCGAACGAGAGGTATCCTGAAGGCTGCAAAAATGGAGAATCTTTGATTACAAACTCCAGTTTGTCTTTGTTTTGAACCTGAGCCAGAACACAGTGAGTCAACTGAAAACTTCCCCTGACTTCTGAGATGTGGGATCATATTTCAGTGTGATGTTGGGCAAATTCTTTATTCTTTGATGTTATAGACAAGCTTCGTTTTTTGGGTGACTGCTATGAGATGCTTTGGTGCTTGACATTCAGTTTGGAGACCTCAGGTTTCAGTGGTCCAGCTGAGCACCCGAAACTCTGCAGCCACAGCAAACAGAAGTGCAATTTGATTGTCCTTGACCTAACTTCTCCAGGCATAAACCAACAATTTGATGTCCACTGCACTGATGGCAGTGTTTTGAAACATTTGGTTGTTTAGCTAGGGGCAGGTAAACCCTAAGCAGTACTGAGACTGATTAAAATAACATTTCCAGAAATTTCTTTTTTCTTTTAGAAAGGGCTTTATTTAATATACTGGGGTTCATCCGTTCCACCCTTTAGAATAAAAACTCAACAAACTTAGGATCCAAATTACTTCATCACAACCCTTTAGCATGGACATGTCAAATCACCCATGTAATTACATGTATGTACTCCAAATAAAGCTTCCTGCTGTTGCTTTCAACTACAAGAAGGCAAGCTGTGATTTAGATTACCTTTCTGCTCAGAGCATCCAACCTATGCCCACAGATGTAGGAAATTCCTATCAGTGGTACCCAAAGAAGTTAATACACCCGTGCAGCTACAGCAAGTAGAAAACAGTGCTGTAGTGCCAGGTCTTCAGCTAAGAAAAATCCCTGTAGGAACTCTCTTCACAGAAATACGCTGACCTGTGGACCTCTGAGCTTCTTGCTCTCTGTTCTTTATCGAGACTACCCCAGTAAGAAAATAGCTTTCGGAAATCTACCGGCACATTGATCAAAGCATCACAGGCACCTAAGGAATCAGATCTGGCCACAGCAGACCGAGCTGAAACACACTCTCATGCTGACTGCAGACTGCACATAAGATGGCAAAGATAAATAACCTGACACTGCAGCTTAATAATATTGCTTGCTCTTCCAACTGCTTTCCTGTTTGTTTTCTATTTGGTTATTTTTTAACTTCAAGGTCAACTTCAGATGCAACTTCCCCCTAAGAATCTGCAAAAGCTGCCTGTACAAGCCTCAGAGAATTGCAGAGCCCTGAACAAGCACAACACTGATGCTGATGAGGGTCACACTCCGGTCTGACTGTCGCCTTTTGGTTCATGTTGGCTGTATAGACAGTGAAATTGCATTCATGGAGGGCAGAGAGCCAGAACCTTCCCCAGCTGCACCTCAAATTCATATCCTGAAACACAGCAATGAAGAAGACAGGACAAATATATTTTCCCCTTAAAGCCTTCACACCATCTTGGTTATTTGTGGAATTTCTTGCCAAATTACCATGTGAAGTGCCTGTTCCTGGGCAGGCTCACTCCCTGGCTCCTGGCAGTGCAGTTCAACATCTGACCACGCACTTGCTGAGCTGTCCAACAGCCTTTTGCACATCACTTCCACTGAATTATTGCACATCTTGACCTCCAGTTCTTCTCAAAGGACTACGACACAGCGCCAAAAGCCATTTCAGAAGTGAGTGGTTATGGTACTTAGGCTGTGGAGCATAAGCAGAAATGAGGACCTACAGAGGACCCAGAGAGAAGAGAGTCTAACCCAGCCAACATCCTAAGCACGGAGAGAGCAGCTGCTGGGAGCTAGTTAGCTGGTAGAGAATACCTCATGTTCTGTCTCTCACTATGGGGCCTTTCTTCATGTGGTCTCAAAGCCCCATTTCCCATCTCGCCGCAGGGCTGTGCCTTATCTCTTAGAGGTAAGAGCAGAGCATGCCCCGTCCCTTTGGGTGGAGCTGTCAGTCCGTATGAATATTGAGTCATTTAACAGGATACCTCAGGAATAAGGCAAGTATGAACAGTTCCGCTCATAGCTGTACACTGTGCCCTGATCGCCCTCACACAGCTGTACAGAGGGAAAACCTTCCTCCCCAGAGGCCCTTCTCAAGCACCTGTAACTTAGACGTGAGTCCCACCCACAGTAAGGGTGCTTTTTAAAGATATTATGTTGAAAAATCAGTTTTAGATATTGAAATACTTCTTTTGACCTCATTTCTTAACGCCTGGTAGGGTTTCTATAAAGCAATTTTACCACTTGATCTTTGAAATGTGTACTTACATGCAAGAAGCTTAAAATCCAAATTTAATGAGTCAAATGTCTCAATATGTTTTACTAGATGAGCACCTAACGTTTATTCTAACATTTAAGAGAGGAAAAAATCTGGATACAGAATCTAGACTCAAGGACTGAGTGAGAAATCCAAAGCTTCAGGCATCCCAGAGTTGCCTTATGCACTAGACAGAATGAAATCTGTGCTACTAGAATATGGGGAAAGCTATAATTGATGATGCTGTACCCTGCAACATTTTACCAGGAAGAAAACTGGTCTGAGTTATGCTTTGCTTTCAGTCTTTAACAAAGTGCTGGGAACTATTTGTGATTAGCATTTGGGGAAGGAAGGAAAAAACCCAACTGAAAAACAAAGTCTACTGCCAGTTAGACCAATGAATCAAGAATACATTTCACCTAGCTGCTCCTTAAAGAAATCAGGACAATAATACAATAATAATAATTGCCTACAAAAAAACCCCACCTTTTTGAGTGCAAAATAACGACTGAATAAATGGTGTAGACTGAAGGAGCAAGCAATCAGAAATTCGACTGAGGAATTTTCTTACATAGCTCTGAAAATTGAGATGTGGCATAGCTCTGAAAATTGAGATGTGGCTAATGAAAAATAAACTCAACATTTCATTATTCAACTACAAGCAACGCAATAGTAAAAAAAATTAATACCTGGAGTGCTACCTAGAGGGTATTTCATGGACCGTAAGCCACTCACTTTGCAGGCTATTGAGGAAAATGCTTTAAGATCAGAATTAACATTTAACACTCTCTCCTGTTTCTTAAAGACTCCTCTGCTTCTCACCCAGAGGGGTCTGATTGCATCCCTGTGTAATTAGGGAAGATGCAGAACTGCAGCCAGGGAAATACAGGAGGTAAAGCACCTAACGAAGGGGAGGTGCTCAGCTCTGAAAAGGTCCTGCTCAAGGAGGATGCGTGGAGCAGTCTCCTCCAGGCCGATTGTGCCCACCCCCTGTGTTCACAAAAGGATGAAGAACTGGGGTCTCTCTCCCCCTGTTCATCTTACACAAATCCCAGGAAACCTTGCAGCCTTGTCGCTGGGTGACTGTATTTCGGTGCCTACAGGTGAAGGATTCACTAAAACTGTTTATTGAAAAGTGAGAGCAGAGTGAGGACCCCGTGAGTTTTCTGTTAAGTTGGAATCCACCACAGATTAAAGGCTGAGTAACTTGTGGGTGATTTACCCTTGACAGACAGTGTCTACTTGCTTGTTAGGTAGTTGAGTAAGAAAGCTTCCCGATGCGTCACTAGGATAGGGGGAGGCTGTTTAGCTGGAGTAATAAAGTTGCTTTGACACATGTATCTGATGAAGTTGTTGAGGAAGACAAGCTGTTTTGACTCTAGATGTCTAGTACCTCTTGGCAAGGTTAAGACAGCATTCTCCTTGTCAATTAAATGTGACACAAAGGCCAAGTGAAATTGCTCTGAACAAGGACAACACCGCATGTGTGCTGACAGAGGAAGGTAGGTACATAAACGAGTTGGCTGGGAGGGAACAAAGGAACTGGCAAAGAATAGCTCTGGAACTGCTCCCCCAAGTGACATTTTGCTCCCTACCACCTGCTTTCTAGAACTATGCAAGGGTTTTGGGCACGTTTCGTTAAGAGTATAGCTTCTGGGTTTTTGCGAGACAACTAGTTGAGTTGCTGGTTTTTCTTCTTTCTTGTGCTGGGCAAAGACAGCTGCCAACAGTAACTGAATACAACTGCATGGTGGGAGAAACTTTGCCCATGGAGAAGCAGCTGAGCTCACCGTGGGCTTTGCCTTTCTACAAGTTGCAGCGGCCTAAGAGGTAAGTGAGAAGCTCTGAGGTAGGGGAAGCAGTTCCTCTTCATTTGCAGGAGCTGTACACATTGATGGTAAAAGCTATGCCACGATGGGGTGCAACAGCCTAGGTGCTCCAGGAGACACTATTCCTGCCAGGGCTGTGCAGCTTCGCATCTCCAGCACAGCGGCTCTTGCCATGGCCTTTGCTGTGCCCCGAAGGCACAACTCAGCTTTGCTCCCTGCCACTTTCTGCTGCATCTCCTCACTCAGAACAAAACCTCACTCTAGAGTTTTGCACTGAACTCACACAAAGTGCTATAAGTAATGCAGGAGAAAGTACTAGCAGGTAGCATGCCAAGAGAAGGTACTACGCAGCAGGAACACTTGGCAGAATTTGGCCTTTGCCGCAGCTCAGGAAAAAAACAATCTTCATCTTGCATGTGAGAGATGGAGCCATTATTTGCTATAAAGAGAGTGCGGTGCCCTAGCTTACACTACAGGAATATGAGAAACACAATTCCTGGTTCAGCCATTTACACCTGTCAAGACTGCCAAAAAAACCCCTGCTGAGTTTCTCATTCCCTCCACCCAGGCACAAATGACTGCAGACAGGGCAATGAAGTGGAGATGCAAACAAACACAAACGAAGAGGAAACATGTTACATTTCAATAACCACAGACAGGAGAAGCCAAGGTTGTCGGAGAAGTGAATGGAACTGCCCTTACACATCACCTGACAGTTTCTCCGATTGCTACAGCAGGTGTAAGGAGAAAGTGGGTTTGTTAATATACTGACTTCTTTTGTCCATCCATTCAGGTCAGTCATAATGATGTCTTAAAAATATATGCTCTTATGACACAGAAGAAGGCCTAACTATTAAAATGGTGTTTTAATGACTGGACTATTGGGTGTACTTGAAAAGGAGACGTTAACTGAATTACTTGGTGCAAAAAGTAACAATAGTTGACAACATTGCTGTAGTCACCATCACGACTCTATTATACAGATGAGTCACTATTGATAAAACATTTTCTGAACCTAATGAATGTAAGCGCAATAACGAGCTGTGTGTTTCTTCCTCTCTAATAAAGGGAAAGTGTGACATTTATGCTTAGAAGTCCCAAGACAATTGGCTTGTTACAAAACTTAAAAACTGGCTGAGAAAATCGGTAAGATCTTGTGTCTGGGGGGACAGGATTTCTCAAGCAGTACTCCGAGAGCAGCAGACAGCCACAGCTCAAAGTAAATCTCCCACACGATAGTTCTTAGTGGTGGTTTTACAATAAAAAATGGTAATTTTTGAGCGAAAAAAAAATTCCTCTCCCCAAAACCCCCACCATTCGCTCATGAAGCACTGCTCTTCCTAACCACTTACGGGATATGAATAACCGCAGTCAGCTGTAGCCACGATGCAGCTAGAAGACACACGGCTTCGCGTAGTTTATGTCTTTATCCCTGCACACAACTTTGCCAGCAGTTAAAACCAGTATCAAGCTTGGCGGTCAGGCACGGCGAAAGCCTGGCTACCGCTCAGCATCCTCGGTAGACTGCTGCCTGTCAGCGCCCGGGCCGCCTCTCCCCGTCAACGAGCCACGGGTGCATTCCCGCCGTGGGCAGGGCTGCCCGTTGGCGATCAGCCCCGCTCGCTCCTTCGGGTCGGTGGAAGCCCAACCGGGCAGCCGGCAGCAAAAGTTTCCACGGGAGGAACGGGACAGCCGTCGAGGCCGGTCCGGACCACCAGCTGCCGCGACGGTCCGCGGTCCTACGTCCCCCGGAGCGCTGCGGAGCGGAGACCGGCGGCGATCGCCGGCTCCGCGCAACCGGGGGCGGGCGGGGCCGGACCGCGACAGCCCGTGTCGGGGGTGAGGGGGGACAGGGAGCCGGACACCCCCCACCCGCCTCGCCCCTGTCTCCGATGCCCCCCGGTTGCCACAGCAACGCGGCAGGGCCTCTCCCCAAACTTTGGTCGCTATAACGACCGCGCCGGGTCCGCGGCCGCGGCATCCCCGGGGCCGGCGCCTCCGCGGCGGGGCCGTCGGGGCGGCTCTCACCTATGGTGGAGACGACGGTGCCCACGAAGTAGAAGGCGCCGGGGAAATCCCAGCGGGGCCGCAGGGCGTCGACGCGGATGCCGGCGGCCATGGCCGCCTCGTAGCTCCGCAGGAAGGCGCGCAGCTCCGGCAGGCTGATGTTGAAGATGCGGCTGAAGTTGTGCAGGGTCCGGTTCCAGCGGAGCTGCGCCGCCGCCTCCGACGGGCTCTCGAGGGCCGAGAAGACGGTGGCGCCGGCGCTCAGGTACGCCGCGATGAGGGCGGCCAGCAGCAGGAACCGCCCGTTGTCCTCGTTGAGGGGCGACAGGCGCCGCCGGCGGCAGGAGCCCGCCGCCCCCCGCGGGGGCATCATCCGGTGCGCGGCGCGGCGGGGGGCGCGGGCATGGGGCGGCGCGGAGCGGAGCCCGGCCGGGCGGCGGCGGCTTCGCTGCAGGGGCCGCGGCTCTGAGTCATCCCCCGGCGGGGCTGCCCGCCCGGCTGGCGGCGGCGGAGCCCCGGGGCCGCCGGCCTCGTCCACCCGCCCTCAGCCCCACGCCCCGCGGCCCCTGGGCCGTGGGCTGCTGCGGCGCCGCCTCGCCCCGACCGGCTCGCTTCGGCCATGCGGGGCGGCGGCGGCGGCCCCGCCGCGGGGGAGACCGCCGCGGGGAGGCGGAGGCGGAGGCTCCGCTCGGCGCCCGGTCGACGGCGGGCGGAGGGCGGGAGCGTGCGGCGCGGCCCCCGGGGAGCCGCATCCCCGGCGGGAAAGGCTCCCCCGGCCCCGCTGCTGCCGACCGACCGCCCGGACCGAGGCGCCGCCGCCGCTGCCGCGCCCCCGGGGGTGCCGCCGCGCCCGGGACGGGGGAGGGACGGGGCGGGGCGGCCCGGCCCTGCCCGGGGCTTCCCCGGGGCTCCGCTCCTCACCGGCGGCACCGAGCGGCTGCTGGACTCCCGGGCGCGCCCGGGGACGGGGGGACACGGCAAACGGGGCTGCCCCCTCGGCGTGTATGCGACGCGCTTTGCCGCGGCGGAGGGCTTCTGTGTTTTGAAGGTTTTTTTTTTTAGCTTTAAAGCCTTCTCTCTATGCCCGGCGTCTAGAGAGGTGGCTTTGAGGGGGGTGTGTGTGGGTGTTTTGGTGCGGCACTAATTAATTAATTTCGGCCATTTCTAGGCGCGCGAATTGTTGTTTCTGATCTGACTTCAGTTTCTGGGCTGCACAAAGTTAGACACAAGAAAATGACAAATTTTGGGTTCGGTGCCAAATGCCCATTCAATCTTAGCTGGCGTCTGAAAGGTGATTTTTTTTTTTCCTCCTAAGCCGGTGGATCCTTTCTTTGCTGGTTGGCTTGGAACAAACACAACAAGCCTCTCTTATCCGTTAGGCTGCGGTAAGAACTGCAGTCCTTTCCTGAGAGACTTGTAATAAATAATAACATTCGTATTTTTCTCTTTTTAAATAGAGAATTCACACCGATAAAGTATTGCAGAAAGGATAGGAGTGATGCTAGCCAGCCCTGACAACGTGCTGGGAACGATAACACATGTAAGAAAGATCTGGGCTTGGAAGAGCAAATACTCCCCACAGTTTGCAACTGCCAATGGCAGTCTCACTTGGATGGGAGTGTGTTCCCCGGGTAATGCTGTTTCTTGTTGGTTTTTTTTTTTGATTTGTTTTTGGTTTTTTTTTTAACCTAGGTTTTACTATTTTTTTTATGCAGGAAAATCTGTGCTGCCTGTAGGTAACTACTTGATGCCTTTTAGCAAATGGATACTGACTGTCAGTAGTACTTCTCCATAGCTGTTCTTCACACGTTTGTTTCTTATTTTGGAGCTGAGAGATTTTGCTCAACCTCATCTCATGCTACTGGCAGTTAACTTCTGGCCACATCCATAACAGGAGAATTTCCTCCCTTCGTAACATGCTTGCCAGGTGAAAAAAAATGGCTTGGGTTTGCACCTTTGCTTCCTAGGAAAAGACCACAGATATGATGCAACAATTTAGTTTGCAAAGTACTCGAATATCATGTTTTGATAGCCACTAACATGTTTAAATTTGGCTTTTTGCCCTTGTTTTCCTGTGTGACCTACTGTAGGTGATCCTGCTCTGGCAGGGGGTTGGACTAGATGATCTTTCGAGGTCCCTTCCAACCCCTGACATTCTGTGATTCTTTGATTCTGTGATTATTGCTTTTGTGCTGAAGCATTTTTTTTTTTTTCAGAAGTGGAAGGAAAGTGTCCAGGACTATCAAAGGTTTCCAATCTCCTCTCATGCTCAAGGCAAGCAGTACCACATGCAACCCTAAGGAAAAAAAAAAGTGGCTTCTATTTCAAAGTGTCAGTTGTGTCCCATTATAGATACTAAAAGCAAATAAAAATAAAATAATTAAACCAATAAATCACAAACCAAATAGCTGTGGGGAGTAATAGCAGATCTCAAGGACAAAGGGAGCAGAAAAAAAAAAAAAAGGGAAGTATACCAGATCTAATAAAAAAGCCATCAAAATGAGTGGGAAGACTCTCATGGATAGTCCCAATGTAATAGGTCAGATACAGACCATTTAGTGACAATGGTTATGTTTAAAAATAATTTCTGCTCTGGTAATCCAGGCATGATTACATGCAATCCACTCTGTCAGATGCTGCAAATCTAAGCTAATTTACCTGAATACACAGAAATTACGCTATTGCAGCTAGATTTTGGAGTTCGGATTCCTGGTATTTTAGTGCTTGCCAGGGAAAGAACACTGTTCCTTTTTAAAAAAAGATGTTGAAAACATTAATAAGTGAATGTCTAGTTCTCTTGACTGCTTAGCAATTTCACCTGCAGTGAAACGCCAATGATGTTTTTAGTGGGAAGATGGTCAGAAGAGTTTGTGTAACTCATTCTCACCATGCCGTGCATGGTCCCCTCTTGGGCCATAGATGAAGACTGAAAAATTGGCCGTTTCCTTGGGATACAGAACTGAATCTTTTCCAAGCAGTAGAAGCTGACTGTGGAGTCTGTGGTGACCTTTCTGTAGATGTCCTGCCCAATGAAGGGATGATGCTGGCGGGATGCCGATTAACTTGAAGGATCATCTAAAAGATACGAAGGCATACCAGTAACTTTCCATGAAGAAAAAAACTAAGCTGAAGCAGCAAGGAATGTGGTTTAGCTGCTTCAGCATGGACAAGACAATATTTCAAGCATCACCGAATCACGGTTTCTAAGAATTGGAGCTGTTGACAGATTTTCAAAATGTTTTGACAACTCATTTCACTAAAATTTTTTTACTTAGAGTCTTGAAAATTTGTCACCATTTTGCAAAAATACTCCTTTTTTTTTGTTGTTATAAAGCTAAGGGTAAAAAAAGAGAAACGTCCATCTAGTTTTTTTCTTTCATTAGAGCCTTGTTGAAAATGTATGGTCCTTTCCACAGTAACTAACTCCTGGAAAAACTTCGTTAGCTGAATACAAATCTTCCACAGCAGCAGGACTTTGGCTTAAAAGAAGGTCACAATTTTGGTTAATCTGATCCAGATACCAGAGTTTGAAGAAAATTCCTGAAGCTGCTGCTATGTCTCTGCTTGGGGAAAAATCCTAAAGGTGGTCATTTGACTAAATAAATGATGTTTTTATAAATATGCTTGGTTAATTGAATCGCATCTCCAGACATTTGATGAAAATCTCGCTGTCTTTAAAACCATTTGTCTAGGAATTTTTTCATGAGCTGATAGTCAACTGTAAATCATGTTTCATGCTAATATTGGACTCCTGTGCTGTGGACACCTTATATGCATGGCACCAGCTGTTTTGTTTGCCAGGAGGCTGGTGTTTGTGAAAGCAATTATTTCAATAATCAAACAGTAATGTTCACATTATTAACTTGGTTGTTTAGAGTGAAGCTCGTGCAAAGAAATGAGGTGCATTCATTAAATGTTTAATTAAGCCATTGTCTGAAAATAGGTCGTAACACTGAACATAGTGTCTCATTATTAAAGAATAAAGGTTAATATGGTATTTTAAAACTCAAACAGATGAGTTACTTTTATTCCTGTAAAAGGAAGAGGCATTTTTTATCTTTTCATGGGTAAAATCCTCAAATTCTCAACCATGGTTTGACTGTGTGATTTATAAGTAGGTTAGCAAGACCACTTCTTTTGACTTCAGGCATATGAAGACCTCCACAGTTGGATTTTTGGTTTCAGTAGAAGCTTCACTCATACACATCTCTGCTGACTTTGCAGCATATACCTGCTGAGAAAAAAAAATAAAAATCAAGTACGTTACTTAGGAGCTGTTTACCGCTATGCCGTCCCTGATCTTAAATGTACAGCTGGTTTAGAATACATGGACATATTTTCTTCCTTGACAGTGACTGAAGACAAACAAATAGATTTGTAAATGTTACTGTGGATGGGATTAATGTGCAGATGTTCTCGTGCTGCTCTTCATACAGCCCTTTATGGTTTAGTTTTTGATCTATAATGTGTGCCAAGGAAATTGCTTTCCAATGGGTGGCCTTATGGTCAGTCTGGGTGCTCAGCAAACTGCCCAGGAAATGAGATGATCCTCTTCTTTACCTGTATCTCCTACTGCGTTTAAGGGGACAGCCTCTGCTTTGGTATTACTTTTGTAGTTAAAATAAATGGACGACGTGATAGTCTTCAGGGTACTTTGGTGGCTTTGGAAGCAAAATACCAGTCCAGTTGACCCAAATGGCTGTTTATATTCTCTTGTCTTTTGTCTGTATTAGGACAACCTTTCAGGGAGGAGAGAAAGAAAATGGGCAGGCTTGTAGCTGGTCTTGAAGCCACGAGATGCCTGCTGCAACCAGCTGGGTTGCAAACCAAGTAGTTTTATGGGTTGGCTAGCAGGTGATCCATCTCAAGTCTTGGGCTGAAACTGTTAACAGGTAGCTGGACTGGATAAGCCCGAGTTACTCTGTCAGTAGCACTCTGGCTTTCATGAGAGCAAAGCCAAAGAAGCTGATGAGGTAAAACTTGGGAATCCTTCAGGAACCCTTGCTTCTACTCCCAAACTCAAAGTCAAGTCAGGGTGAGAGGCTGGAGTCACCCGTGTGCAAGTTTTGACCTGCTGCGTCCAACTGCTAGGGGATGCTAAGCTGTACTGAAACAGGAGTAGTGGTAACTAGAGAGATGGTTTTGCCAGGAGAATATTTCCATGGGTTCAAGAGAAATAGAAAGCAATTGCTATTTAAATCAAGAAATTCCTGCATTCTTGTTGCTAATTTATGAATAGTTATGCAACAGACTTTTTTCCTAATTATTTTTCCTGAGGCCTGATGATAACCTAACTATGTTTTCTCACTTCCACTGTTTTCACTGGGAGGGAATAATCTAATTAGTTATTCAGCCCTGACAATTGCGTTCAATTTAAATGTGATGAATGGCCAATTTCAAAAGGTCTGATCCTGCATAGTGCTCTGAGCATCCTGACCACATTAAAGCATTGCTGCTTGCTGGTAACATCAACAGAAGCTGAAGGCACCCAGCAGTTTGTTCTATATTCATATGACTTATTTTCATCTCACTCTTTGGTGGTATGAAACTTCAGATTTTATAGACAAACCTTCCACTCTGGGGTGTTATGGTATTCCTGCATTAGTTTTGCTATTTTTTTTTCTATTATTGCTTTGCACAGGGAGATCTCAGTCAGTGTCTTGGCACACAAAGGATTTTTAATACATTTTAGTAATGAAAAGATAGTATTCTACAACTCGGGCTCTGTAATATTTCTGAGACCCTACAAAAGATAATTTCTGAATATACAACTCACCGTCAAGTTCACACAGACTACTAGGCAACAAACAAGTGACCTTCTTTGTTTCTTTTGGATCTTATCTTTTTCAGCATAACCAGGGCCAGGCCTTTCAAAAGAGATCTGCATCCTTCAGCTCTCCAAGTGAACAGCTGAATTCTTGAATGGGCTGAATGGCCAACTTAGGCAGGAAAAGGGTTCTGCAGCCTTCCATTTCTCTTGACAATAACTTGGAGGAAAGAGGAAAAGCTCTTTGTAAATCTCTCTATTAAGAGGGGTGGCCTCTGTATTCAGAAGGTCTGAGGTTCACACTTCTGCAGAGGGGAAGGACGAACAGGCAGATATGTGGATGGATGGGTACAGGAACCTGCAGAATGGGATTGGTGCACCTCCTGAGAAACTTGCATCCTCCAAATCCATGCTTGCCTGCGTACTGAAGAGCTGCAGGGAGCTTGCCAGGAAGGGAGGTAATTTTAGAGTGTGATTTGGAAAATGATTCAGTTTAAAAATTGCTATTTTTGAAGGGCTACTTTCAGCGGGGATCCAGTCCCCAGCATGTTCCCAGAAGCGCTCGTCTTGCTGCAGCAGAGCGTGGGGAAGGGGGAAGGAGAAATGTCTGTCTGGGAGCCCTGACCCTCTCGCTGCCACTGAGAAAACAGTTCATGGCAATGGCTCCTTCTCCCTTTTCACGTCCCATCCTGCATTTGGCAGGTGAGTGCTTTAACCTAGCTGGCTTGATGGGCACGGCGAAGGTCACTCTGCCCACCCCCGCTAGAGGTTCACTGTCCCCAAGGGAAGGAGCAGGCATATATATCTGGAAATAGGGGCTGCTGGGCAAACAAAGTTTCGAAACAGGAAAGCCTACTTTATCCTGTTGACATAAAAGCCAAGGACAGTTTGAGGAATTTGCCAAGCAAAGCTATGAAATGGCAAACAAACCCCTTTTTCATGCCATCTGAAGATGTACTGTCTATTTTACAGACCCCATGGCTCCATCTCTCACAAGTCTCTCCAGCCAGTGACACTGAAATGAAACCAGCTCAGCTGACACTCACTCCATCAAGCTGAGGCTTCACAGAAGTGCAAGACATGCAGCATTTCATCACAGCACCAAAAAAGAACGTTGGCAAATTCTTTGGCCTGCCAGATTTTCTTTCTAGGGTGAGAAGCTGTAGATAGCAATCCTGTGCTGATTACAGTTACCAACCAACAGGTTATAATGTTCCTTTCACTCTGGATTTTTCCCTCTTGTTTTATACAGTTGGGTGCTGGTCTTCTGAGGCTGTTTACCCTGCTAAGCTTTTCATAAACATGTTCCACCTGCGACTAAGCAACTTCATACAGTTTGGTTTGTTCACGAGGACACGTGGAGTCAAAGTGTAATAGCTTCCTCTGAAGGAAAGAAAAAAGCCGAGCCTAGAGCTGGTTGATCATCAGTGTATTCATACAACGTGCGGCAGTATAGTATTAAGAGACCAGCTTTGCATGAGGTCTCACTTTCATCCTCGCCTCTCGCTTTTGTCCAACATTGTCAAGAAGTGGAACCGTGGATCACTTTCCGAGTTGCTTCCCTGCTCTTGTTCACCTTCTGGCATGCAGCAGATGAGAAGCCCAGTGCCAGGCTGAGATCTAGCAGGCAGGTTCCTGAGGCAGCAAACAGGCACCAGCCTCTCCCTGGCTCACCTTGCATCTACCAGAGAAAGTGTTGACTGTTCCTCTGGGTTAGAGAGGAAGAAATGATGGTGAAAGAGGACATATTGTGCTACTTAGTTATTATTTCTTTTTTGGGGGGGAATATTTGTACGTGAAGAGACATTATGGTGTATTCTGTATCTAGGGGGATGAGGAACATGTAAAGAAAGCAATATATCATCTTTTGAACAAATGCTATACTTCTACTAGGAAGCAGAAGGTAAAGAAAAAATGTGAGGGTGAGGAGGGCTCCTCAGCTTTTACAGCTATCCATTCTTGCTTCAGACGTGGTGAGCAAATGGCAGAATATATCAAGCTTTCAGAAAAAAAAATTCCACTTTGCTATGTAGAGGGTTTTAAAGGGCCTTTATTTCCAGATTAAGATTTTCCATTATTTATAGCCACATAAAAGATGTTTTATGTGTAACACCAATGCATTCTTTGTGGATACAATGAAAGAAAGGCAACCACTGTGCCAGAGAGCATGCAAAAACATGTGGGGGAAAACAGACAAAGCTGCGTTCAGGACCAGATTTGTTTTAACCTCTGGTCTTCCTTAGCCTGGAAATGAACTTCAGCCTCCCCAGTTTCCCTATTTTCAGAGTTGGCCACTGCCCATATTCACCTGGACACTAGGCGAAAATTGAATGAAGCTGTTTGGCAGGATTTCACAGTCATTTTACAAATGAGCAGTCAAAGCAGTGGAAAGGGAAAGCGATTAAACTTCTTACAGTGGATTTAATCCATTGTAGTTGTACTGTGACCAATGCTGTCACTTTGGTTTTAGAGCACTGGGGTACGATTTAGCCTTTAACAAGCACTTCTCTGGTGAAAATGCATCAGTGGCAACATAAACAATAACATGCACAATGAAAACCATACGATGTTGAAACTTAACTACATGGTGTGCTTCAGGTAAGAAGGACTTTAGGTAAGGAGAGGTGAACAAAAAAGAATAGCAGGACACTTCAGAAGTGGAGTAAATAATGGTAACTCTGAGATCGCTTCCATAGCTCAGCATCTGTGAGAAACGCAGGAGGCAGGGATGGAGAACGGAAATGAGCAGAGACTTTCTTTAAAAGGTTTCTGAAAGCTCTATCAGTCTTACAGTCCTCTCAAAAAAATTTACTCCCAGCTGAACAGTCTCCATGCTAGCCCTTTGGGTTGGTGAAGTTCCAGTTAAAGGAGATAGTCAACACAGTCCAGTGCAGAGATTGGAAAGTTTTCAAGCATTGCTTGCTGAACTGCATTTTCCTTTTCTAAATTGAAGGTTCAGCCTTAGAAAACACAGGTTTGCTCACCAGTTCTGTGCTGATGTATTATGTTACCTTGATCCAATAATTTATCTTCCAATTTACTCTTCTGACCTTGTTCCTGTTTCTCTCCTTAGGTTGAGAAATATTCCAGAATAGCTTCTTTTATTTTAATGCATTATCATAGCTCCATTGGAGATGCAATGAAATCATGGCAAGCTTCCCACCATCCACGAAGGAGATAAAGAGCATCCTGCTGGTGTGAGAATCACTGCACTGGGGAGACCTTGTCACGCTGATAATGATATAAGGGTAGGAATCTCTGCTGTGAAAAAGATGTGTGTTGTAGCAAGCAGGCTTCACATTTGTCCAACTACCAGTGTGGCTTATTAGTTTCTAATGAAATGAAATACATTCGTGCTCTCTGAAGTCGACTGTGTTGATTTAATTTGTATTTTATGATCAAGATTTTAAATTTCATATCTTTTAAGTTATATAAGTAGCGTACAGGGATTTACCTGCACGAGACCCATTAATATCAATGTAGCTAACTCCCCACGCGCTTCTTTAAAGACTGTTTTATACATAACAGCATGGAATTTCACCTTTCTCTGTTTCTCTCAGTCTCTGCAGGAAAAAAATGATAGCTAATCTGAAGGCAAACACACTTTTTATTATTGCTCTCAAAGCAATAAGCATTTTTAGTACTCTGAATTTTTCCTGCTAACAAACGACAGGCAGTGTATAACAGAAATCAAATAGCTGCTGTTTTATGGGCTGGGTTGGGGAAAGTAACAGCAATCTCAGGAAAGATGTCACAGATTGTTATTTATTTTACATGATTTCAGTGTGCTGCCTTTAAAGTTTTTTGCTTTAGAGAACTGGTACGCACTAAGTCAGGGAGATACTTCTCCAGTGTGAAATACTATTAGAAAATGAATGTTCACTTTTCTAAATGAAATTTTCTAAGTCTGCTTTCTTCCTCACATATGAATAAAACCGATCCAACTACTGTCAAGAATAAGAATAGGGGAAAAAAAGGATGTGCTTTCCAAGCAAAGGATGTGACTTTTATGCTTTCATTGTCCCATGTATTCTGACTTTCATCTCAGCCATTAAATTTGTCTCTCTCTGCCTCCCACTACTGAAAGACAAAATTCACTCCTTTAAACACTTGTTCATCTTCTCATTATCCAGGAGGTTGGAACAACCTGGGGGCAGTCCTGGATGATTTTGAGCATTTTCCAGCAGAAGGAGAGACCTGTCAGCATCACCTGAGGACTGTTAGTGGGTCTCGGACGTAACGAGGTGTGCTCCTCAACCTCAGCCTGGTGAGAACCCTTGCCAGAACAGGGTCTATGCTGAGGGATGACCCAGCTTGGCTGAACCTGCATCACACTCTGCACTTTGTAGGATGTATCTGTGGGATCACGCCTGTATTGTACTGACCCTCAAGTAAGGAAACATTATGTTTGTCAAAGTTTAGTCTTCCTTAAGTTTGACTTCCCTGATTCAACTCATGATTCAGATAAACATACAGGTTACTCTGATGGCACTTCACAATGGTTGGACTCAATGGCGGCCCAGTAACAATTTTCCCTGGTTTGAGATTACAAAGCATTCCTTTCACTATCAGTTGAAATCAGTGAGTGCTTCTTATTTAGCAAGTATAGAGTGTCTCTGGATCCGTGCATTTCTGGTCATGAAGAAGATGGTGCACTACATCAGTCGTTGATACTGTGCATATTAATCCCATAAAGCAGATTCTCCCATCTCCAAACAAGTGCTGAGGTTTAAAGGGGCCAATGCAATACAACAGAACAGAAATCATTGCCTTAACCGCAGTATGTGGAAACTAGTATTATGGGCTTCAATTTAACAAGAAAACAAATCTATAAATAGAGAGACACTCAGCTGGAAATGACCAAGGAGGCAGGTGTCTGGATTTTATCAGTTAAGTACTGAAGAATTGCAAGTTGCTAGTGTGGATGCCCAGGTCTCACACACACACACACACACAGAGGAAGATTATAGCTGATAAGAGATGTAGCTCAGGAGTTCATTATTTGACAGCTGTGGGAGTTATGAATCCCAGGGACTGACTGACCTTAGGATGCTACTTCTAGGCTTTATCACATCTGAGTAGGCGAGACTGGATTCCTTAGGACTGGTGTCTATACGTGAATCAAAGATCAGGAAAAGAAAAGCTACATTAAAGCTAGAGTGCCATTGGCCCAAGAACAAATGAGTGTATATTGCCTATGAATACACTGAGAATGAATATTTGAAAAGGTTCCTAGCTATTAAAGTAATCAACTTTCCAAACAGCCTTCCAGTAGGAGGAATGAGAGCAAAAAGCTTGCCTGCCTCTAAGGTAGAGTGGAAGCGTATTATATAATGTGATGTTTGCTTCCAGTACTTATGCACAAACCTGTCTTCTGTGTAGTGGCAAAGCTTTACTAGAAGAGCCAAGACAATGAACAACCCTGTGGGCTCTCTGTCCTTCCTCCAGTACTTGCATCACCATGCTGCATTCAACCTGTTCCATCACTTTCGTAAGTCTCGAATCCTCTGCAATAAAGCACTTTTCACAATCATTTCCCAACAGAGGTGTGGTAGCTGTAAGCTGTCTCCTTGCCTCTGATATTAAATTCCCTGGTACTAATGGATTATGGCCTTCAGCATTATTGATATTATTAAGAACAATATTGTTACACTGGAAACTCAATCAACCCTCACCTTTTACATTAATTGTTAATGAGTTTTTCCCTCAGCAGCCCAAAAGGAAGCAAATATCCTGGATCCATGAAAACATCCCAGACATAAAAGACACCAAGTAATGATTGTTTTCTCTTCACCCTCAAAGAAAAGCAGATAAGTAGAAAAGAAAATAAATGACACTGGTGAAATAAAAGGGGGTATATATGTTCCCATAGGTCCATCATAAGAAATTCTGCTGCTTCCATCTGCACAGTGCACTAGCAGTTCAGTCTTTTCTCAAAGGCAAGTGGGTTGCTTTCACAGCAGTTTTTAATTCATCTTTTGGGGAACCTGGGGGCTAAGGATTGTCCAGCTGTGAATTGTATTTCTGTCTCCCAATGCATTTCTCTCTGTTTCCACACATGCAATGAAAACTCCTGTACCTGCTTCTTTTTTTGAGCACAGCTGGCTAAAGGCAAGGATCCCCGGGGAGTTCTAAAGTAAAACCTTGTTCCTGTTTTATGATGACAGTTAACTTTGAGTAAAAAAAAATATAAAAGTTATAACTTAATCCAAAATGTTAATGGCTTTTTGGACTAAAATTCCAGGGTTGAATAATTAGAAATTCTATATCATCCTGTATGTGTTTATGAAGCAATATTGCCCCAAATGGCTAATGATGCAGTGTTTTCTCAGTCCTGCTGAATGTAGGAATAAATCTATTTTTAGCTAATTCCCAGTGAGGGAGTTTGAAAAGCTACTCTTGCTATTCGCATTGTTTATTTGCAACAGTAAAAGTCTGCCAAATTTCAGGCTTCATCCTGAAAATACTGAAAACTTGATCCCTTATCCAGCAAAGCCCTTCATCACGGGCTTAATTCTGAAACACATGAACAGTTCCTAGTGACATCTGCAAAGCAAGTCATCTTCAACAGCTTCGGTTGAACAGCCCACACATCCCCCTGGACCAGAGTGATTTGTTTGTATGTTATTCAAAGCACAAGACTTCTAAAAAAAGTTTGTCAATAGAGCATATCTGAGGAGTTGTTGGCCATGGTTCTCCATGGAGGGGAGGGGTAAGGGAGGGGATCCACCTATAGCAGGCAGTGGCATTCAAGATGGATAGGAGACTGGTCTACATGCTGTACAATTTCTATTCTGCTTCATCTCAAAGATTTGGTTTCCTTAGCTGGAAGGTTACCTTGGTCTGGGAGTGGGTTCAGGCCAAACACAACATGAGGCTCCCACAGGCTTTGGGGGTTTCTGCTTGGTTTCAGGGTTGAGGTGGGTCCACAGCAGACCTCTACTCAGCTGCAGAGGTAGAGGATGGAATAGCACAGATTTGCTCAGCCCTTGAAGGTGAAAATGGTTGCTGGTGAAGGAGCGTCCTCTGCTACAGACTAAAACCTGGCCCAGACATTGCTCTGCTGCACTGAGTGCTTTTAGTCTGATGGAGCCTTCGTTATCGAAATGGCATCGCTCTCGACTGACATCAGGAGTGAAAATAGATCCTCTAGAATAGAAATGTTTCCGCCCTTAATTATAACTGGATTTTAGTAACTTCCCCTCTCTACTGCTTTGGCCATGCAATGCTTGCTTTCGTTTCTATGCCTGTTTGGGAAGAAAGCCTGTTAGATCATTGCCTGTAGGCATCAATTCTTCTGTAGAAAGGGAGAGTTTATGAGGGCAGGTGCACAGGAGATAAATGGATATATGTCCTTGTGTTGACAGGTACTGTTAGTGGCATGGAAATTGTTTCATTTCAATATCACTATAAAATATGAAGCCAAGAGCTTTGTGGATAGCGAAACACAAACCCAACACACTCAATCCATTCCTTACTGACTTAAGGAGGACTCTGACTCAGATGGGTTGAAGGTAGGTCGAGCTGAGATCATCTGGCTCCCAGCAAATGAGGTGGTGACTGACAGTGCACAGGTAGGTGGATAACTTCAGGCCCATGAATGCGGTGGAGTGTACAAGATGTCCTGTGGCTGTAGGAATACAATAAGGGACTGTAGGGTGGAAAACAGCTTCCATGGCTGAAGTCCTTAATGCTCAGCAGCTCAGAATGTGGCTCACCTGGAATGTTCTGTAATAATCTAAAATATGGTGGGTTGTTTGCTTTTGTTTTGTTTTATGAGAGCTTACTGCTACTTTTAGTGGCTTTCCAGAGGTGAGATTTCAGCTAACGTGGAGTGCATTTACAGTGCTGGTGGCATGAAGCGCTCTCTGACGGAGGACACTTTCCATAGTTTCGGCTTTTACATTTGTCTTCGTTTCAACGAATGAGAAGGAAATAGTTAATGATTAAACTTAACAGATAACGCTGTTTACAGCTACTGAACACATTAAAAATGATTTTCTGTGTGCAGCACCTTTACGTCTCCGAGAATTCTGCTTGTGCACAGAAAGAACCATCATTTTGCGTCAAGACACAGGCAGTAATGCAGGAGTCATGTGTTTGTCTAAACTCTTGCTTTGAAAGCTTACTTCTTTCTGGGAGTTGCTTGTTCTAACCCAGAGTCCTTTAGACTGAAAAGATCTCCTTAACCTATGTGTATGGAAAGCATGAAAGCCACAGGTCAAGGTCTGCTAGTTCAATCAACTAGTATAGTAAACTAAATAATGGCAGGTGAGAATTAGCCACAGAGTCTTACCCAGAATTCTGTGCTACTTTTGCTGTTCAGAAAGTTGACCACTTCAGCCACTGACTTCTGAAATACCACCTTTAGCTCAAATGTTTTTAATGTAGGATTTTCTCTTGTGCACGCGGTGAGGTATTTGTGAACTGTTGGAGCAGGCAAAAAAATATGTGAAATGCTCCTTCAAATGAATTCAAAGTGGTAATTTTGAAAGATATATTTGCAGAAGGCTTATTGTTCTGAAATGTTGGATACCCTCTCATAAGGTATTGAACATCCTTGTGCTCATTATCATTAGAAGGACAGGGGTAGCCTGCGATGTAGGACAGGGACATAGGACTGCTTCTGAAGTTTGACAGAGTCTCCTTCCACCTTCTGACATGAATCAGAAAAGTGACCCTTTATTTTAAAAATAACTGTGGAAACCATCTGAATCATTGTCATGGACATTGAGGCTGATTATTCACTCTTCTGAACCTTGCCTCGACAATTTATTTCCAGGTCTACGAAAAATATTGCTACTGTCATTTGTTCAGGAAGAGGATTGCTGCCAACCATTTGAAGCTAATTCAGTTCTATTTTCTTTGCCACTACCTGACAATCTCAATTCCTGCTTTTTTGGTTTGTCATGAAATGCAAACTAGAACGTCATGGTTAAGGAATCATGCCCCATAATGCATCTTTAAATTGATGGTTTAACATGTATAAATTACAGCAATTTTAATCAGTGTACTACGTATTTTTATTACTATGAACGAGTTCTAGAGACATTATTTATGAGGAATAAAGTCAGATTTTATGGTGGGAACCTTAAAAGGTATCCTTTCACTTAATTAATTAAAAGCAACTCCATCAAGATCAGTGAAATGATGTGACAATACTCAGAGCTTCTCCTCCATCTTTACTGAGCACGTCTGACTTTCTGGACATGATTTAGATAATCTGGTAGTTACCAGAAGACTTTGATGGCTGCTGAGTGTCTGCCTGTTGCACCAGGTCATAAAATATGGTCAGGTTTTTACACTTAACTGAAAGCTCAAGATTTCTCAGTACCTGAGAACACAACATGGAGTCTTGCATTGCAATTATTTTTTGGAAAGAATAACAGAAGTTCTTATCTGCCTTGTAGATATCTGGTCATCTAAGAATCTCCCCTAGTTGGGGGAGTATTTTAGGGACAGAAGACTTCTGTTGACCTTTCAGAAGCAAGATAAACACGTTCTGCTTTAGAGGAAATAACTTCTTGATCAACATTGGTAGTGGATCTAACCAACTAGATTGTCTTGGTTGAGTTTTAAACTGACCTGCTTGTACAGAGCATGGAAAATAAAAGTATGAGAATTTTACCTGACTTAGTTGTTGAGGGGACCAAGAAAATAGCCATTACTGAGTGAAAACTGCCTTTTGTGCACTGTAAAGAGTAGTAAGCCCCAGCATAACAAGAAGACCATTAAA
Organism: Trogon surrucura; assembly: GCA_020746105.1. Taxonomy (NCBI): domain Eukaryota; kingdom Metazoa; phylum Chordata; class Aves; order Trogoniformes; family Trogonidae; genus Trogon; species Trogon surrucura. Next base: position 110,157,372 of record CM036618.1, read on the forward strand.
ATATCATGAAACACAAAGGAAAAGCTTATGCCAGTGATTCTGCAAGAATATTTTGAGCAACTACAGGATTTTGCTAGAGAATGCTTGCAGGATGAACTGGAAACACTTTTCCTAATGACCAATATGCAATATAAAAGACACATGATTTTTTCTCTTCCCAAAAGACTAAAAGTTTAGAATCTCAGTCAAAACTTTCTTCTGGTTTAGAGCAGTACTCATGGCCCTGAGGAAGTCTTATATTCAAATACTGTTTGGACAACTTTGTGAAAGAAGATATACTGCCTGCTATAGGAACCCAGGTCCTAAAAAAGTCAACATACAGCCAGCAGAAAAAGGCAAGCAAAATCCCTGGTGGTTTAAAATAACAACAAAAAGTGTCTTGGTGAAAGATCTATTCTGACTCTTTTAATTAATGGAGACATTGTCTTTTAGGACCAGAGGAGACTATCAGGTCAAAGCAGAATTTCATCCCATTATTTTTCAGAGGAGCTCAAGACTGTGTCTAACTCAAGCATGTCTTTTGGAAAGACATCTTGATTTCAATATTTCAGCAAGTTACAGTAGTTAATCACGCTTTAAGTTTAAAAACGTGCATCTTGTTTCTAATTTGGATTTGCCTGGCCCTAGTTTCCAGACATTAGTTCTTGTTTCATACTTCCTATTTGACTTCTTGTTTAAAACTTGCTATTTGTTCTTTGTGAAAGCACTTATTATCCAAACACTTCTTGGTTTTCCTTTTGAACATGACATTCCCTGGTGTTTAAAGTAGTCCCCAACCTGCTTGAGATAAATCTCACGCTGGAGTCCTCCGTATTGTGGCCTTATATTTGCAGAGTGGAACTCTTCCCAAATTCGGCCTAGATGGTGTCTAAGAAATAAAGAGAGGAAACGGGTTGAACCAAAGGGAAGAAATGGGCTGCACAGGGGGCGATGTCAGAGCGTGGAATCTTTGGTACTGGCTGATGTCCTGTCCAAAAGCTTGCAAAGACGTCCACCATAGGGCTGGGGCAGAGGCATGGCTTCACATCTTGAACTGGAGCAGTTTTTAGAAGGAAGCAGAGGGGCCACCAGGGATTACAAGGGAGACGTGGAAAATATTAAGAAAATCCTCTGGGCCACCCTGTTTTCCAAGTGCAAAATCATTCGTGTCCTCTTCAAGAAAGGGAGTGAAAGGGGAATTTCAATATTGCAGCATTTGTTTTGCCAGTGATTTGCACCCTGGTTAAAACCCCATGCCAGGCACAGTAATGCGTTCTGGCTCTGTCAAGTACTGGAAATAATAATGATAAAAAAATATAGATATAAATCATATTGCAACCACAGAAAAGCCCGTTTTGTAAATAAGGAAACAGTGGAGAAGAAAGGAAACTGTTTTGTGCCTCACTGTCCAATATATAAATTGCTACGTGTATGATACTTGAGCTGCAAGAAGGAATGCAACACTCTGAAAAATGTAGGGGAAAGCCAAGAGACAGTCTAAGGACACAGGCTGGCAAACTGGTGTCATTTTACATGGTGACCTGCAGCAATTCAGAAATGAAAAGGAAGATTGTTGTTAAAGAAACAGCATTTATTGAGAGGTGCAGCAGCAAGGGGAGCTCCCCTTGTAGGGGTTTCCCAGAAGAGGTGATGGGTGACCCTCTTCTTATTGCACATGATGATGGCCAGAGACCTACAGGAACATTGTATACTTGGAAACTCTGTCTCTCAGTCCAGTTTTGCTGAGAAAGGGGAGCTCTGTGTGGCTCTGTTTCAACAGAGTGCCTCATTGCAGTTCCAAGGGTGTTACATGCATCTTGAAGGGACCTTCAGATGGAATGCATGTTGGGTGCAGTATTTTACATGCTAATAACATAACTAAACCTGTGTGGTTTTCACGGGGTTCTCAATAAGTGCCTTTTCTCACCAGCGCTGTCCTTCTCCACATTTCTCTTACAGAGCGTTAAGGATAGAAGGGAGAGCTGTTCACAGGAGAAGCTTCTAAAGTTTAAAAATAGAAGCAAAGTGTTTTTCCCCATCCCTCATTCTTGGAAATACCTGAAGTGATGTGAGATGGAGGGACATAAGGCTGCTCTTGGTGGTTCTCTCACGTGCTCAGTGTGATGGGCTTTGTGAACCCCACCTTAGACCCAGCTCTCTGCCTGCAATCCAAACTTGAGGTGATGATGTGCTCAGTGCAGGAGCACAGAGGCAGCTCTGGGGTGTCCATCTCCAAGCTGGTGCCTGGAATTCCACTTCAGGTAGCTCCTCCCCCCGCACCATTGCTTTGGGTCAAGGTGGCTTCATGTCCTCTGGGCCTCAGCCCTGTGGTGGTTGACTGTGCCAGCTTGACATAGTAGGTTGGGTTGGAGCTCAGGGGCATCTCTGGAACTCAGTCTGTAGAGGGGAGGCATGTCCTTTTTCCACAACTCTGAGGAGCTATCAGTAGGAGCTACACCTGCCTGCTTGTTAGACCTAATGTGCTCACAGAGTGGTGACTGTTTTTTCAGGCTTCAGGGAAATGTCTCAAGCAGTGGGATAGAACTAAAATTTTCTGATACCACCTTCTCAGTCCTGCAGCTTTTTTGTCAAGGTTAAAAAATAATTTGGAAATTAGACTTGGAATCATTTTATTTCAGCCCCTCCTCCTTTCTCCTCTTGTCCCTTCTTCCTCCTGTCCCATCTTCTCTGTAGAAAAAATATGACCATGCAACTCAAGGGGGACAGTTCTGCAGAAGGAGCTGAGAATTAATCTTGTTGCTGAAATGAAGAATGGAAAAGTTCTTCAAAACTTTGCCCTCTATTTAAACAATAAAAGACTTATGATTAATTTGTTTTCCCTTTCTTATTAATCTTTGCCATCTTCAGATATTCAAGAAATGTAAGTCAGGCCCCTCCCTCCCCGATTCATTAAGAGGAATAAAAAGTTTTCCTTTCTCTGCCTTCTTTTTCTGAGCATTGTGGGATCACACTTTGCTGATGTATCTCTACAACATAAAAGATTGAAATATAGAAAACAAAGTTTTCTTCTTAAGAGGAGTATCAGTTCTCACTACATTTGTGAAAAAATTGTATAATTTAACTTCTAGGTGTAGAGTAAGAAAAAGGAAGCACATGTATCTTTATTTAATAAATAAATGTGTCCTTCAGGAGTATGGAGCCATTGGTAACACTTGATTTGAACATGCTCACAGAGATCTTCTTGGCCTGCCAGCATACACCCATGTCTAATGGACACACCTGGGGCAACCAGTGACAGGACGAGAGGGCACGGCCTGAAACTGCATCAGGGGAGGTTTAGGTTGGATCTCAGGAAGCCCTTCCTCATGGAGAGGGTGCTCAGGCACTGGGATGCACTGCCCAGGGAAGTGGTGGAGTCACTGTCCCTGGAGGTGTTTAAGGAGAGGCTGGATGTAGCACTTGGTGCCGTGGTCTGGCCGATGTGGTGGTGTTGGGTCATAGGCTGGATTTGGTGATCTCAGAGGTCTTTTCCAGCCTCAACAATTCTGTGATTCTGTGATTCTGTGATAGGGTCTCCTGGCATTGCAATGTCACTCCTATAACTCTGGGATTTGTTGAACTACTCTTTACACTTTATGCCAAACTACAGACTGTACCCCTCTCCCAACCTCGCCCATAACTAATGCTGTGGTTTTAATGTTTACATCTTAGACAACTGAGAATTATTTCTAAGTAATTATCATGTTCCCTCTCATACTGCTATTAACTTGCCAAGTGGATGTGTGTACTGCCTTGTGTGTACAATTTGTGGGCAGTATTGCTTCTCCCCTGTGCTTGAAGCTGCTTTTTTTACAGCTTTCTGTAATTTCTCTCTCTATTTCAATCTTTCAGTATTTCAGTCTTTGCTCAAATTTGAAATTTTCTTGATGAGATTTATCTCATTAGCAGAAATGATAGGAAATGAGTCATATAAACCTTTTCATCCTACTGTTACAAATCTGTGTGCTGTAGGTAACTAAAACTAACTATATATCAGCTTCATGGTGAAGGTAATAAATCTTGCTTGTCCTTGTGATGCTTTGCCAAGTGACTGATTAAAAGAGATCTTCACGGAAATTGTTCTCTCTTCAACTGGCCCGTAAAAACACAAGCACGTTCCTCTTTTGTTACTTACTCCAGCACCTTTAGCAGAAGAAAACCGTCTGTTCTCTGAGAAGACTTGAATATCCTGTTTTAAAACTTCTAGCACCGCTTTTCACTCCCGGCCGCTGTACTCTGCAGGTGTTCAGTTCTGCTGAACACTTGAGCTGCAGAAGACTGAGATTTAACACGTTTTTTTCTTAATGTGATTAGGCTCCAGGTCTCTGTCCTCAGACAGCATTTCTAGAGAAGGTGTGTCCTGCCCCAGGAGCAAAAGCTGGAGCAAGGAGCAAGGCTGCCAGCAGAAGTGCTTTGTGAAGATGGATGACTGATTGGTGGTATTTGGTGGGGCCAAGAGGTGTTGGGGAGAGAAAGGTAAGGCAATGGAGAAGAGGCATTAACTGCAAAATTAGGGTGGGAAGGCGGGAGATAAGATAACTGCTTTAAAAACTGTGTGATTTTTAAAAGACATTGTTTTGCTGTCAAGTGAATTATAGAGGGGAAAGGGAGGTTATTCATTAGATGCATCATAGAGACAGGACAATAAAGGATTAGAAATGCTGTTTGAGCCATAAAGCTTTCACCAAGCAGGGAGAGAGTAATGATCTTGTTTTTATTGTGCTGTTTTCAGGCTGACAAAGTTCTAATTTTGTTCCAAAAATAAAATTTTGAGCCAAATAAAAAGGGCTCCTAAATCGTGTGTGTTTGCTTCTGTGATGGTGTTGACTGTGCCTAAGACAGTTTGATAACTATCTGTCAGAGATGTAGAGAAACCTTGTGCTTTACGGAAGCCCGAACAATCCTCAAAATAAATGCAGATAAAATTTCTTCCTATTGATTAGCTTTCTGGCTGTTTTTATTTGCTATTGCAGCATTTTCCATTAGTGTAGGGCAAATACCCAGTGACTTGCAAGAAATTACAGTCTGACCATAGCATCTGATGGAAGAAGAGCTACATCTGCTGTGTCTGAACTGGGTCTGGGTCCTTCAGCCCAGAGTCATGAAATGCATCTTGGAAAAGAGTCTCGTCTGCCTCTCATCCCCGCATTTCTGAGTCACACAGGTACAATATCATCAAGCGTCTATCACCTGCACTTTGGGGGAACATGCTGCTGCCATCTCTTGTGTCAGCATCACTGACACCATCCACCTGAAAGCACTCACCTTGCTTTGGATCACACAGTGCTCTTCACATAAACTGCCAAACCCCATAAAAACAGATGAAGGACCTGTATCAAGCTGGAAAATTGATCTGACAGAGGGATACCAGCCACTTCAATTCTATTACTTCACATTTATTATGACTTAGACAGCCCCTTAACTGACTGTGGTCAACTTAATAAATAAATTCCAGGGCATTTTATACTCCAGAATAGCAAGTACTGCTTTTTTTACAAGATTCAGAACAAGGTAACTGGTGAGGAATGTAGTTAATACAGTCAAACCCTTTCCACAAGCAAAATTCAAAACTCGGAGGACCATTCTTAACCCTCCAAACTCACAGCAACCAAAACCATTTTACATTTGGATCTCACAGGAAAGCAATATTACAATGCAGCTCCCTGTACATATTCAGTATACAAAACACATTCTGCTCACAGAACACATTCAGTGTTTTGAATCACTCCTTGTGGTTCACATGGGCTGAGTGAAAATGCAGACCTGATCTGATAGCTACTCTCTTTTTTTCCCACCTTTTCCCATTTTTCTTAATTCTCTCCCTTCATTAGCTTAACAATATATTTATCTCAATTTCAAAACTTAAGTTCACAAAGGCAAGGGTGTATTAAGTACACAAACACTATATAAATTTTTTATGCGTAAATGAAGCACGAAAAAGATAATCAAACATTAAAAAAAAAGAGTTATTCTGATTTATAAGCCTAAGAATTGACTTTTCACACACTGTAAGCAATCTGAAAGCTAGAAATGTACTTAAAAGAAACTTCAGAAAGAGAGCTCATTGATACCTTCATAATATTCATGTCTTTCTCTTTATCATGAGTTCCAGCAGCTTATAACCTTAATTAAAGAAGAAAATGTTGTTAGCAGTTCCCAAGTGTATTACCCTCCTCTCTGGGCTCCACTGTACAATCAAACTAATTTCTTAGTCTGTATTTCTCAAAATTATCTCTTCCCTCCTGTAGCATGTTCTGATTCTTGTCAGGCACTGAAGGAAGATCTTCCTCACCAGTGGTGGGTTTTTTTTTGGAGCCACAGTATTGCATAAAAACAAAATATGAAATAAGTATTTCTGACTTGAGCCCTAAGAAACTCCAGCAGATCCTTTCTCCATCCCCAAAGTTCCTCTTTAGTCGAGTCTGTTAACATTTACTCTTTAAGCAGGTCCACTCTTAATAACTAGTCTCATGCTGAGCCCTCTCTACCTTAACTAATATTTTTTTCATGAAGCTTCTCATCTAACACAGAAAAATGAGGTGTTGTGCATCATATCTGAGAGAAAAAAATCCCAAACACAATTTCTTCTCTAGGAAAGAGGTGTAATTCTATACTTCATCCCTCTTCTCTTTGTGTCTAGGTTTGTCATTACTCTTACATTACGATTTTGTTCTCAGTCTTGCATATTGTTTAAGTCAAATTAACTAAATACCTTCCTTAGTGAATACTTTCCACTATCTTAAATGTGAGTAATCCAGGGAAAGGTCATTAGCTGCCGAGGGGGCTTCAACCACTCTTTTAAAACAGAATGGATCCAGCCCTAAATCAAAGCCCAGATAAAATCAAACCAAACTTGGAAGGATTGAACAGAAAAGCAAGAAAGTTGTACTTAACATTTGCCTCACAGAACTGCAAAAGTGCTTAATTAAGCCCTGAAAACAAAACTGAAAGCCGTATTGGCAAGGACTTGAAGAAAGAAAAAGCTGTTGATGATAATGATCGTACTTGGCACTTCCTTTCTCTGGAAAATGCTTTACAAACATTAACTAATTAGACAAAATACAGTGCATTTCACACCCTGTGGAACTCCCCTAGTACAGTTTTCAAGTTTTGCTGCTTCTGTGACAGCTGGCCAAAGACTAACCATCGTTAACATTCTGTGTTTAGAAGTATAGTAAATCTTGTTCTGGTGGAGAAATGGACCTGGTTTAATGCAGTGACTAGTCTTAGTGTATGCTAATGTATGCTGCTTTATCAAACAGCAGTCAACACTTCGTAATGGAGGTGCATTTGTTCATGTCTAATCAGGCATTAAATAGGGATAAAACATCATATTCATAGTTCTAGAGTGGAAGGGTTGAGGAGAAGAAGGCGAGGTGTCGGCAGCTGCCAGGCCAAGGCAGTTCACACCTTCCTGGCTGCATAGATTGTAGGTTGAAGATGATAACATTGCATACTTTGTGGGGTTTTTTTTTAAATAAAATCTATTTGGGGACTGTCCCTTACTGCGTATTCATAGTGGAGTCTAGAGGACTCACCTAAGGTCTAGCCAGTGTTAAAAACCACAACACAAAGACAGGAGCATTACTGTCTCTGCAGTGTTTGCTCCTTCATTAAGTGAGTCTCTGTGGTGGTGAGCCTGAAACTGAGCTACAGAAAAGTTATAGACTATTTCAGTTACTAATAGTGAATACTAATAATTAAATAACCATTACCTTTGCCTAGAATGGCACACATAGCTAAAAGCAGAAGCCTTGGTTTTAGCTTCCGTCTCCACCTCTCACACTCGCTGTGCAGCACAGCAGCTGTTAAACATGAAAAACAGTGGCCACTCCTTCTTTATGATGGATAAAACGCTGAGCCTCATAGGATTCAAAATACTTGGTGGCACATAGACTAACTTCATCATGTTCTCTTACATCAGGAATGACTATATTTTTCCACTTTCATCATGAGGATCTCTCTTGCATTTCCAGCTTTTCTCTCTTTGTCTTTCCCAGAGATCTGAAATGAAAAGAGGTACGCATTTGTAAGTGACAACATCAATTTTGTTTGCACTGGTAAGTAAAATCGAGCCTTCTTTCTAGCAAGAAAATTGGTCTGCCATTTGTATGTTATTGGCTTGTTTTTTATAAAATGTTAAGCCATTCAAAGGTCTGGCAATCTGCTACAAGTACAGTTGTAGTGCAGTACATTTTACAAACTGCGTGTCATGACAGAAATAAACCCACCCCTACCATTAAAGAGAAGAATAATTTGGAGTTGATTAGCCATCTACATCTGTGCAAGCTGGCTATGAAATGTGGTGGGAGAAGTCATGAGCCATCCTTCTCCACCCTGTGGGCTTCATATCAGTGTCCCCGCAGAGCTCAGTGCAAGCCATGTGTCTCAAAGAGCTGAGGGAAGGAGAGTGTCCAAAACCTGAGTGGGGCCTCGGCAGCTCCTGCTGTCTCCTTTCCACACGGTCTTGCCCTGCTATCATGCCTGGAGCAGTCTGAGCAGCAGCAATGCCCTGGTGCTGTAGTAGGAATCAGAGCCTCTGTGTTCTTCAAGCATTGAACGACTCAAAACACCTTGGTCAGGTGGCCAAGAAGGCCAATGGCATCCTGGTTTGTATCAGAAATAGTGTGGCCAGCAGGAGGAGGGCAGTGATTGTCCCACTGTACTGGACACTGGTGAGGCCATACCTCTGATCCTATGTTCAGTTTTGGGCCCCTCACTACAAGAAAGACATTGAGGTGCTGCAGCATCTCCAGAGCAGGGCAACAAAGCTGGTGAAGGGTCTAGAGCACAAGTCTGATGAGGAGTGGCTGAGGCAACTGGGTTTGTTTAGCCTGGAGAAAAGGAGGCAGAGGGGAGACCTTATTGCTCTCTACCTCTGAAAGGAGGTTGTAGTGAGGTGGGGGTTGCCCTCTTCTGCCAAGTAACAAGTAATAGGACAAAAGGAAATGGCTACAAGTTGTGGCAGGGGAGGTTTAGTTTGGATACTAGCAAATATTTCTTCACCAAAATGATTGTTACGCACTGGAATAGGCTGAAATCACTGCCAGGTTCCCAACTGCCCTGCCACTGAATTGAGAGTGATTGGGTAAAACCACATACCTAACTGTGATTTTGGGTGGAGAGTGAGCCTGCAGGAATTGTAGCTCAGAGCTCCCGCCTCTACTGATGCGAAGGCAATTGCCATCCAAACAGAAAACATGAGGTGCAGCTGATCCTGTGCCTCAGTTGTTCACAACCGACTCATTTTCAAGCATATTTCCTCTAGCATAGTTTATAAGAAGCAGAAGGTGATTACTCCAATTGGTGTTTTACTCATTTTTCAAAGTTGTTTCAAAAGGAAGGGCTCTTTCCCGATGTGTTGCTTTCCGAGTTCCACAACAACTTAAAATATTGTCAATAGCATAATAATAAGCTAGAAAAGGTGTAGAGAAGGGTGGCTGTATCAAAGATATGTGCAGGCACCCCAGCCAGGAGAGATTAAACAGGCTACGGTTCCTCAGCATCAGTAAGGTCAGCAGCATGGGGAAGGTTTATTTGCTGATCCTTGTGCAGCAGTGTTATGAGACACCCCACAAAACTGCTGGGTGGCAGGTTTAAAATGAAAATAATGAAGTATTACTTCATATGGTTCATAATTCAGTTGTAAAACTCATTGCTGCAGGCCACTGGAGACTCATCATTCAAATGGCTTCAAGAGAAAATGAGCTCATTTGGGGAAGAGAGGTCTGCCAGGGCCTGTTAAGGCACCAAGGTGTTCACACACAGACACATTCAGGAGCCACAGAGCTGGTGTTTTGGTGGAAGAATGGCCTTATGTGCTCCTGATTCTTATTCCATCCTCTAAAGTACTTGCCACCAACTGCTTTCAGAGGACTCTGTGGTCCAATCCAGTGCTGTTATTACTATGCAAGAAGTCCTCAGGTAAAATCAAGAAGGTGACATTAAGCATCAAATGGCCCTGTACAAATAACCAGTCTACATTACATGTGCAGAATAGGGCTGGGGGTTGCAAGAATACAGAAACTGAGATATAGAACATGCTGAAATTGATGTATGAGCAAAAGAGGGGACTAAGGGCTTCCCTGGTTTCAGTCTTGTGATTCGAATGGTGGCAAATGGCTTTAAAAATAACAATAGAGGATGTTTCATCAAAGAGAGAAACTAAATAGATCAGAAGTCTGGTATTTTCTAGGCGAGATGTAGATACATTAGGTGGGCATTTTGGAGACAATGTTGCCCGTGTCTGACATCCTGAAACAACATGTATCACCAGACCTGGTGCTGAATGACTGGTTGTTTTCAGACGAGAAGACAGATGACTTCCTATTGGTTTAGAGATGACACGAGGCGCTTCTTTTTTCTAATGCACAGAAATTTTTTAGGACCCATCATGACCACAACATGAAGGTAAACGGAAGAAGATTGGTAGAGGGTTTCCAGAACCTTGTGTTTGGAAATCCATCCTCATTTCAGAGAGGTGAGATGGCCTGGTAGGAATTTCCTGAGTAAAGCCTTTAACACATTTCCTCCTTCCAAGAAGTATTTTCCTCATTATTATGCAAGTAAAACTACTACGGTTCTCCTGAGCACCATAGTAAGAGCACAGGCAAGACTATAAAAGACATATAAAAGGAAGGAATGTGAATTTTCTTCTACTGAGTATATGTGTGGGCTGTAAGGTAGCAGATTAGGATCCTGGTTTTTCTAGTCTTACACATTGCATAGTGTTGTCATTCACAGAATTGATGCAGAGTACCTGTATGATGCTAGAATAGGAAAATCAATTTCATAACAATTATGAATCACAGAGAAAAAAGAAGTGCTTTTTATTGGAGGAGAAATAAACATATATTCAGTATTTATAATTAACCCTCTAATCTGAATAGGACCAGAGTTTTATATTTTGAAAGAGAGAGAGTAATTGGACATGCTTCTGGTGCAGCTGCAGACAAATGCTATTTGGTGGCTGATTATCCATCCATAACTCAGGACAGTGAATTCTGCTTTCAGTCTCACACAGCCCATTTGTTTCCAAACTACTTAGGTTTTCAACAGTGTGTTAAGCAGTAGAAATCATGCCAGGAGGTAGTATGCCTGCAGTCTTCCCCAGGTATATGTTTGGTAGCATCAGTGTCTGCCCCAGGGTACCAGAGCAGTGGTGAGAGCCCCAGCCTGAGAGCTGGGAGACCAGGGTTCAGCTGGCTCATTTCTGTTGTTGAAGCCTCTCTTGCATGCAGGGAGAGCAATTCCCATTTATTGTTCTGGAGGGAAAATACCAGCTGGAGAGTCTGTGTAGACTTGTGGATTTGAGATTTGTGGTTTGGGTCTCCTTGAGAGCACTGCAGTCTTTGGGTTTAACAAGAGGTGGGTGCTCCTGCTGCTTTTTTTGAGGTGGCAGACCCCTGGGCTACACGATTTACATATCATTTGCAAATCGTGGGGTACAGGTACACATAGACTGAGCTACTGCAATTCTTCTCCATGTCCTGGGCATAGCTGTTAGCTACACCAGTGCTAGACATAGTCAGGATGACCTGCAGCTGGCTCACTCTTTACCTCTGCAGAAAAAGTTTCCTAATAATGCCCAAGTCCTGCTGACTCAGCACCTGATTTTGACACATTTTTTTCAGAATAACTGCATTTTTCCAACCAGTTAGCCTCATTCTTCCTCCTGGCCTTGAATATCTGTGAATCTGAAACAGAGAAGCTGGAGAGAAATTTCTGCTTGTGTCAGGAAAACACTTTTGTTTTTCAGTATTAATACGGAATATTTCTAATTTAGATTTACTGCTTTTCATGCTTGGGTCTTTAAAAGTCATGTGGAGCTGCAACCATGAACTGTCTTTCCACATATCTGGGGACAGCTGACATTCAGGATTAACAAGCAACTGTTTAAAGCTTTTGATTTGCACTTGGAGGAAGAATCATAAATATTCCTTACCTTAGAGGGAAAAAAGTTCCAGCAATATAAAAAAGAGCATCAGTTCATAGAAATGGCATAGAATTCACACTATGTTAATTATATCATTTTGGTCAAGATTTATCTGTTCTACTTTTTTGAGACTGGTACAGTCTTATCTTGATTTAAAGATAGCACAGCCCCATGGAGTCAGTTGTTAAGGTTTACACCATTAACAGAACGGTGTGCAATAAATGCTCTGTGAAAACAACTTAATTTCTTGGCTTTATGCTCCTGCATATTGTAGGAAGAAACCAGCACCTAAAAATCACTGATGTGAAAATTCCAGTGTTATTACTGTCTCTTTGGGGGATATGATAATCTCTGTTACCAAACCTTTTAACAAGTCATCTGTAATGAAGAGAGAGGAAGAAAGGCTATAATTGTTCTGTTTGTTTGTTTAAAGATTCTTTCAGTACATAACTGATAAAATATAATACCTTGTGGTTGTGTGTAAGTTTACAGTGTTAAAAATAATTGTCAGAATACAGCTTTCAGTAGCTTTTTACATTTTTTTCTAGTTCAACATACCTGGCTACGTGCTTCATACATGACTTAGTGATGTAGTATTTCTGATGGCTCTGAGTGGGATGAGAAAGTGCTCTGCTCTGGTAGAATATCTAAATCCATTTATTTATATAGCACACCTATTCTCGATATTTCTATTACAGGCAGTTCCAGTGGAAATAAATATTATTCATTCCAGCCAACTTGAAATGCAAACAATATTTTAAATTAGATACAGTTACTCAATTTTTAAATGGTTACTCTTCTCCTCTTTGTTAGCACTGTTAATTTCCTTCAACATCCTTCACATTAACATGAGGCCACTAAGACAAAGAGCAGTATAGCTCAAACAGCCAGAGCTGGGGCTAAGAGTGGAAAGAAATCTGCCAGATGTGGCTCCTTGGCCCTAAGCATTGCCATTTATCCCCTACGTACACCTGAGACTCCGCTCCCTTACAGACTGTATCCTTCAGCCCTGTGACTTTGCTGCTGTAGGACCATCATGACCCTGGATCAGCTGCGGTGTGCACTGTTAATTAAACCCAGTGCTAATTTAAACCCAAACTGGGGAGATATCTTGTCCTGCACCTCTGTGCCTGCTGCTGCAGAGGCGTACTCAGTCCTCTGCAGACCTCATCATCTCCAAATACTTGCTTTTGCAATACTTGTTCTGCATTGATGTATACTGGCTCTGTTGCTTTTTATGGATTTCCACCCTGAGTTACGTTGACTGCAAAGTGCTCTGAGATCCCAAGCTGAATGGAGACACAGACACTGTCTGATTCTCTCCAGCCCTCTACCCCAAGGCATAGTTAACTCCTGGTAAATGCCAAGCAGCAGCAAGTCAAGAGGGGAAGCCTTTGCAGCAGCCCGAGGCAGCTGAACAAAATCTTTTCTTTTCTTTTTTGTTTATTGCAAATAGTCATAGCACTTACCATATTAAAATCAATGTTGTGAACTGCCAGTTATGGACTGCATTAGTTCTGCTCTGCCATGAACTTCCTCCTCTTCACCAACACAAATCTCTTGAAACTGCGAGGGAACAAACATTTCTCACCAAGTCTGGGAGCCTTCTGCTCTTAATCTGAATACATTTGCTTTACTCACTGAATCTGCCAACAACCGTTAGAGTCACCATTAACAGCCATGATGGGATTTGAACTAATCGTTACAATTTACAGAATCTGTTTTCTGAGCACAAAAAATTTTAGGAGTGACAGAGTGGTGAACTCAGGGGACAACAAGAGTTTTCCTAGCAATGTTGCTGGTGGTGGAGGAGGACTTCATTATAATACTAAAAATCACACCCATGGGTCAAAAAGACCCTTGCCCAGGTGAAGACCCTTTTCCTGAGCATGTGTACAGGTAGAACTAAAATGTCATGCTACATACACTATTCTGTAATGTTTTCTTATTTAGAAGACTTACACAGGAAACCACCAAATCTATGTTAAACGGGAGTGTAGACAATATAAGCCCAGTGAGAATAAGCGGGTCAGCAAGTTGTGTATTGCTGAGCACGACAGGCTTGGAAGAGGTGAAGTGCTTACTTGCTTTGGAAGCTCAGAGCTGGTACAACAGCTATAGTTGAAAACTTTGTGCTAAAATTAGAAAATTACAAGTAGCTTTCTGTCATTTGCTCTTCACTCCAGAGCAAAATTGAGTCTTTCAAGGAATGAAGGCTCCCTGTTAGGCCACAACTGTTCCTAGAGATGTTCTTAGGGCAGTGCTCCACTATTTATTGAAAAGAAAAGAATCTCATTCTGGCACATAATGGGCTAGGCTAACAAAATGCTCAGTGCTAATCACATGAACCAGTTTTACGCTTAAATATACTAATGACTTTGACACTGTTTTTCAACTTGACAGCTTAATAGTTCCATTGCTGTTTACCAAATACCACTGTACAGTGTAGATTGCTGGCATGGGCATTTTTAGGGTTTTTACTCAAGACAATTTGAAAGGTTTTGACACTTTTCAAGGTGGGGTTTGGACACATATGAGTTGCTGTACCAAAGGAAGTCAGACAGACAGTAATGAGTCCAGGAGCTCAAGGTCTTTCTGCCCATCACTGGACTACTTCAAAGTGGGTTTGGACTGCGGTATGGTGTTGAGGATAGCCTCAACAAAGAAAAATCACCTGGCTTGCTCTCTCACCATGCAGATCTTGCCAGCTTTCATGTCACTTCCCTGTAGGTCGTTATAAAATATGTCTGTACTTGGGAAGTGAAAACACACCAGTACAAGAGTCCTTCAAAAGCCTTTTGGGAAACTTTGCTTCTTCTACAGAAATCAGCCAGAGAACTGATAATAAATGAATGTCATGCAAGTTCAACACTAAGCTACGAGAGAACCAAACAGGTATGTGATGATTCTCCATTCCCAGTGCAGGTTCCAGCCAGTAAATGATGGTGTAAATGCCAAGAGGATGGGGAAAGGACAGACTTTGAAACCTTACCCCATGTCTTTACTGACAGAGATGGCTTTGAGGGGGCCTCTGGTCTTTGCAAGCTGGAGACCTCTTATCCTGCCCAAGCAGATGTGTGCTATGATCTCCAGCTGTTGGGAAACCATCTGTGCCTTGCTGTTTCCTTGCTTCAACCGCACAGTGTCTTGGCAGGGATGGCATGCCTTGGAGCCATCCGCCTGCTTCCTATCACTTTGGCACCGTGTCTGCTGGATGCTGTTCTGAGACCTGCGGCACAGCTGGGGCAACCATCCCATGGATCAGTAGTGGCTGGCACAGGGGAAGGACTGCTTTCATCAACTAAGGCAAATGACTGTCAGGCTCAAATTCCATGTTGGGCGACAAGATTCAGAAAAAAAGCCCAAGGGGACAGTGTCCTGAGAGCTGTCTCTGGAAGGAGGAGCAGACAGCCTTGAGGTGACAGCAGAGCAACAAGAAATAGGCAAGGAGGCTGACACAAGTCTTTAATAAGATAACAAAGGCAGGGAGAAGCTTTACCATTACCACTTAGGAAGAAAATGGAGAAACAGATGATATGAAACTTCCCCTAATTTAAAAATAATTCAGAGGCAGAGCCTCTTAGGGCTGGGGTGTTCCTCAAGCAAGGGTGGAAAACCAGGGACATAGGTCTTGGAGACACAGCCCTACCAAGGGTTCCCTTTGCTTCTCTGCTTCAAATTGTATGAGGACTAAACCGTTTGTTTCCCTGTAAAAGCCCAAGCTAATCTGACAGTATTCTGTATTAAAAAAAAAGTAAGGGTGGAAGGGAGCTCTTTTCTGACATAATTTGAGGTCATTCCTTTGAGATGCCAAGAAAAAGAGAAACAGTCAGGGAAAGGTAAATGAAGACGGTCCTCTTTTAGAAGAAGTGGTTAAATGTGAGAGACAGAAGAATTCTTTATAAAAAGAAATAAATTGATTTCTTGATCAGCTAATAATTGACATGAACCTGACTACAAGCTCATGTTTGGTTTCTGTTTTAAGATGAGAGAAGTTTCTATTTTTGATAATCTTTGTTTGCCAAGACTTAGACATGTACAGACAAATGCATTTCTCTTCACCTTGCCAGGATTTATAGCTGCTGTTAGTCTTTCAGGGGAACAGCCATCAAATCCTTCCACAGGTGTGCAGTGACCAGAAATTTATTCTGCATCAAATCCACAGAGAAGAGGTGACATGATGTTTCCCCTGGGTTCCTTGTAAAAACGACATGGAAAAGAGAGAAACGTTCACAAGCTTGCATTGTGAATGCTGCAGAAAATGTAGCAACCAAACCAAGAAATAGTCTTGGAAACGACAAACCCTCGTTGAAGGTTAATACTTACAGAAACGTGGGAATTGGTCCCAGTGGTACTTTATTAGTCTATAACAAATGTTTTCCATGAGTTTATGTGCCAAAGGCTAGACCATCAGTGTGGCACTTCTGAATTGTAGCCAAAGCTGAAGGAACCAACAGCTGTAGATTCCTGATGGAGGAGCTGATCCATGGCTGTTGGCTGTGGATTGTAGCTGTAAGCCAGCTCAGCCCTTCCATTCTGCTGTCCAGACATAGAGGATTAATTCAAGAAACAGAAGGAAAACCTGTACCATTTAAAAAACTTGATGGACTCCAGCTATCAGTGTTAAATTCTCCAAACCAAAATAGATGCAATAAATAAAATCCGTACATTCACCTGTCAGGGCTGAACGTATGTGTTTTCTGATTTCCTAACATTGGCACTTGCCTTAAACATTTATTTTTTGAACTATATGCCTAAAAAACATGTTACAAATGGATAATTGAGTCCTTGTGTTGCACAAATACATATTTTGTCTATTACTATGTCTAGTTGACTGGTTGTATGCTAATAATGAGCCAACAATATGCCCTCACAGCCATGAAGGCCAATGGCGTCCTGGGATGCATTAAGAAGAATGTGGTCAGCAGGTCCAGGGAGGTCATCCTGCCCCTCTACTCTGCTCTGGTGAAGCCTTATTTGGAGTACTGAGTCCAGTTCTGGGCTCTCCAGTTCAAGGACAAGGAACTGCTGGAGAGAGTCCAGCGCAGGACCACTAAGATGATGAAGGGACTGAAGCCTCTCCTGTACAAGGAAAGGCTGAGAGAGCTGGATCTGTTGAGCTTGGAGGAGGCTGAGGGGGGATCTCATCAGTGCTTTTAAATATCTAAAGGGTGGGTGTCAGAAGGATGGGTCCAGTGACAGGACAAGGGGCAATGGTCACGAACTGGAAAACAGGAAGTTCAACCTAAACATAAGGAAATACTTTTTCACTGGGAGAGTAACAGAACACAGGAACAGGCTGCCCAGAGAGGTCGTGGAGTGTATGTTTCTGGAGACATTCAAAACCTGTCTGAATGTGATCCTTCTCTGGCAGGTGGGCTGGACTAGATGATTTTCAGAAGTCCTTTCCAACCCCTACCATTCTGTGATTCTGTGGTAATAAAAGTGATCCAGATGTTTATGCTCACCTGAGCCAGCTGCTAGTCTGGGTGGTTTCACTGAACTGGATGCTGTAGGTGGCACTAGTGGTGTAGCTGACTGAATTCCAACCATGTTTATCCCTTCTTGGCTGAAGTGATAGCTTTTCAGCTGAGGTAGACGAGTTTGCAATTATCTGTAGGGCTGTCATTTTTAGGTTGTTCTAATTTCATTTGTTTTAACTGCATGAATACCCTACTGCCACCAGAATGCTCTGAAGAAGCCTTTCCCTAAGCTACCAGAAAGCTATGACAGACACTTTTCCTCCATTCAAAATGCAAAGGTATATTTGATATATGGGAGCCATCATCTGCACATTCTGTGTTAAGTGAATAGAGCCAAACTATTTGCTTAGGCCGCACAAATGTCGCACAATGTGAACAAGAGCTGAAGATTATTTTGTAATCTGCTGTGAACATCAGTCAGTAGCATTGCAATTAAAAAGGTTTGCTGAAATGAATAACATTTTGAATTTACTATTGTGATATTATCTGCCTGACTCCTTGGCTGCTGTAAATCAGCACACCACCAGTGACGCTCTTGGAAGTGTATGAATTAATACCAGCTGGAGATCTGGCCCATTATAAGACTATAAAATTCTCTTTCCACAAGTATTTTACTGGGCAAGGCAGCCAAATCTATATATGAGTTTCTTAATTAAAACAGATGGCAGGAGGTAATAAATTTTAGTGTTGTATAGTGCATACAGGTAACAAGGACACATTTATCAACGTTGTTTGTGGTGAATCACAGGGACCTAAAAGGAAGCTCAGAGAAATGTAACTATCCTATAAAACCAACAGCATGGACTCACAGCTTCATGGCTTTAATATTTGGTATGTGCTCTTCTTTTCGTATACCTGTATCTAAATTCTTATGTTTGCTATTCCAACACCACTTTCAGTGTGGTGGCAGGACTATAGAGCAGGCAATGATACGTACAGTGTAGCTTAAATTAGGGATTTTGGTCACGGATGCCTGTTAAATAGCAAGAGAGAGGAAATGTGCCATGAAATCCAGAGGAATTGAGTTTGAGTCACTACAAGTAGAGGATGTTTATGCCCCAGCCTCCTTTATTTCCTAGTTCCTCGGCTGATTGAAGATTGCCAAAGTTAGTAAATGCTTAATCTGGCTTTGTGTGTTCGGCTGTGCTGCCCAGCGCTGTGGGCACAAGCGATCAGTTTGCAGAAGGACTCTCTTTGCATGTCGTAATCAATTTGCTAGACAAAATGTTAATACTCCTGAACATACACAAGGCACACATGTAGGATTTCTTTTCACTTCTCAATTTTAATACATTTAATTTTCATCACTCAAGTGCCACAACAGACTGGTGGGCTGGGAATGCCTGATCTTATGGCAATGTCTGGAGCAGGTGTAACAATCTGACCTCTGCCACCCCACCACCATGGCATGGCTCTTCCTTGGCACATGTGCAGGATGTTGTTGCAGAATCAAAGGATCACAAAATCATAGTATCATAGAATAGTTTCGGTTGGAAGAGACCTTTAAGATCATTGAGTCCAACCATTAACCCAGCAATGCCAGGTCCACCACTAAACCATGTCCCCAAGCACCACATCTACACATCTTTTAAATACCTTCGGGGATGGTGACTTCACCACTTCCTTGGCAGCTTCTTCCAATGCTTGATAGCCCCTTTGGTGAACAATTTTTTCCTGATACCCTATCTAAACCTCCCCTGGCACAATTTGAAGCCATTTCCTCTTTCCCTGTCACTTGTTACATGGGAGAAGAGATGAACCCCACCTCACTACAACCTCCTTTGAGATAGCTGTAGGCTGATTTCTCTCAGTTGTGTTGTTGCCCACGCTCTGCTGCTCAGAATGGTCTCAGCCATGCAAGGGTTTTAGCAGTGGACAGGAACTCAGATCGCTCCATACACTTCACAAGGGCTAAGTGTAAGGTGGTAGCACCATTGTGTCAATGGCAAACATCCCTTGAGAAATTATACCTTCATCTTCTGTCCCATCAGCCAACCTGCCACGGAGTGACACTGTTTTGTAAAAAAATCGTGTAATATATCTTATTATTTTATCCTTTTTAAGTGGTAAGTTCAGAGTGTGGCTGTGTGAACTACTGAGTTCTGGATGGTGAAGCAAGCAGCAGTAGTGATTAACTTTGACATTGTATATAGAGTTTTTAATTTTTGTTGTTTTATTTGTATTGTTCCTGTGTATTATCTTTTTCTTCTGCTGAAAAGTGATTTGTCTTTCCCTTGTGGTATTTTTTTTGGTGTTATTGGGGGTTTTTTTGTGGTATGATAGTCTGCTTTTCTTACTAACGCTACATACAGGTTTTCATATACAGCCCTTAATGAAAGAGAGGAAGAGCTCTGGAACCTTGAACATGATCTCAGTTTGTTCTCTAGAATCATGTGCTATCACAGTGGGATGCCTTCCAGTAAAAACATACTCTTTTTTTTTTTTTTTTTTATTCCTTCCAGTTTCAGCTGGCACGCATTCAGATGTCAGTTTCTGTACTTAACAGAAATTCAGACCAAGTCCGGTTGCTCTCCAGCAGCCCTTGTTCAGCGTTACTTAAAGCAGAGTCTGAGTGACTCCAGCCAAACTGGAGCCAGCAGGAAAGAAAAGACAGAATTTTGTTTCCTGGCTCAATGTGATACAATCAATTAAGTGAATTCCTTGTCAAAATAAGATGCATTTTGACACCTATAAGCACACACCATAGCACAGCTTTCCATAGTGCCTGATAGCTCATGAAGAAATTGTATATATTTTTGATGAAGAATAATTGCCTTATTTTTCAGAATTCAGACAGTCTGCCGTGACTTCCTTCTTCCCATTCCTTTCTCTGCATTGCTTCTGTTGATGGTTTGCTGCCTAATCAGTTAATTTTTTTGCAGCTAGCTTTGAAAAATCAGGTTTAAACTGATACTTGATTGTCCTCTCTGTGTCAGAAGTGAAAACGAGATTCATGCATCTCCCCTTGGGAAGTTGCTGAGAATAAAGCAAATATTGCTGCTGTGAAAAGATTGTGTTTACCGGCTTCTGAAATGGCAATAAGCTCTTTCCAATATCAATGCAAAGTGCAGCTGTTAATGGGATTACCCCAGAGGAAGGTATTTACTCTCCTTGGGATGCTGCGATGGGAGTCAGAAAGAGCAGGGACTGCAGCTTGCTTCTGGTGGTGACCCACATTATGTGACAGTTTCCTCGAGCCATCTCCTCTGCTGACACCATCCCTTGCCTGTAGCCTTATACTGAGATTTGAAGCTCTGCAGGGTGATGCTGATTTGTTGTCACCTGCATCCATCAGACTTCGGGTGGTCCTGAGCTGTGCAACTGTGCTGAGCTAGAAGCCACACTGGTTGTAAGTGAGTAAATTTACCTATTTGGAGTAACTCAACTTTAAGTTAAATTCTTCCAGATTAAAATCTTTTGGATCAAATTCTTCAACAGATTAAATTGTTTTCAGTTAAATCAATGACATGTGATTAAAGAAACCAGCCCAGGGAAGAGAGCAGACACATGTGAGGGTTTTGTGGCCATAAGGTAAGAGAAAATTCACCTTCCCTCAGGTTGTAAATTGTGACTTAGTCTTTCAATCAGGTGTTCGAATTTAGGATGGCTCTGAATTTTTTTAGAAGTAAAAATTTGACTCGGATTCCGTCATAGAATAATAGAACCATAGTAACACAGAATTGTAAAACGGTTTGAGTTGGAACGGACCTTAAAGATCATCTAGTTCCAACCTCCCTGCCATGGGCAGGGACACCTCTCTCCTACTAGAGCAGGTTGCTCACAGCCCCATTCAGCCTGGCCTTGAACACTTCCAGGGGTGAGGCATCCACAGCTTCTCTGGGCAACCTGTGCCAGTGTCTCATCACTCTCACAGGAAATAATTACTTCCTAATACCTAACCTAAATTTGCCCTGAAACTCTTACACTCTTGTCCTATTACTACACTCCTTCATAAAGGATCCCTTCCCACCTCTTCTGTAGCCCACTTCAGGTACTGGAAGGCCGCTATAAGGTCTCCCTGGAGCCTTCTCTTCTCCAGGCTGAACAACCCCAACTCTCAGCCTGGCCTCATATGGGAGGTCTTCCAGTCTTCTGATCATTTTTGTGGTCCCTTTTTGGACTCACTCCAACAGGTCCATGTCCTTCTTATGTTGGAGGTCCCAGATCTGGATGGAGTACTTCAGGTGGGGTCTCACAAGAGTGGAGTAGAGGGGGAGAATCACCTCCCTTGACCTGCTGGTCACGCTTTTTTTGATGCAGCCCAGGACGCAATCGACTTTTTGGGCTGCGAGTGCACATTGCTGGCTCATATTCACTTTTTCATCCACCAACGCCCTCAAATCCTTCTCTGCAGGGCTGCTCTCGATCCACTTGTCGCTCAGTCTGTATTTATATTTGGGATTGCCCCACACTTGGCTTGTTGCCCTGATGAAACTTAGCATTTAATAGTATTTCTCGTACATAAAAGCAGGTGTCTGCTGGTGTCTCTATCAAGGGGAAAAAGAAAAAGGAGATATAATTAAGCAGTTTCTGATAAAATATGACTTGGGGATGAAACCCTGTCGCACACTTTGTCCAGCCTCTCACATTTTGGGAGGAAACTGGGGCAACGCAGCACAAGGATGCTAGTACAGCAGGAGGTAGGAGCACACATTGACAGCTCTGCCGTTCACTCTCAGGGAGAGCATGGGAGCTTTTCCTCTTGCAGGTCTGCTATCCGAGGGTTTGAGGTTGCAATGGACTTTCCATGTAGTGTGTAAAAAAATGGGTTCTGAAAGGCATAGGCTCATACTTTTGAAAATATTTACTTAATTCTTAATCTTGTTCTCCAGTCTTATCCATTCATAAGAGCTTCTAACAGCTTATATTTGGTTCTTGACCTTTGTTCCTGAAAATTACACTAATCTGAAAAAATACCATGTGACTTTTGTGATCAAGCCAAATGAAGCAACACAGCGTGAATTCTGAACACTAAATATTGAGTTCACAGAGTAATTCTGTCACCAACAGCAAAGGCACACAAACCAATGTATCTAACAGAGCAGTTCAGGAAGGTTGATCTCTAAATGGTGGTATGATGCTAACAGTAATACAGAGAAAAATATCCCAGCAAACTCTGTTCTTTTTTTTTGGGATTTATTTGCTTGCCTCTAATAATGTTAAATGTCACTCTGATGCGAAAAAAATCATGTCCAGCAGCTTAGGGGTATTATTCAGTTACATTGCTTCTTCTAAACACTGCATATGGAAGAAACTGGAAATAAAAAGGGGGCTCAGCCGTAGCAGATGCTTTCGTTGCTTGGGCAAAGAGTAAAGCAGCACTGCTGGGAAGCAGTTCCAACTTCCATCAAGTTTCTCTGTGCTGAGGAAACCCTGCAAGAGCCTGAGCGTGTGATGGACAAGTATTTAAAAAAAAAGCAGTCAGTGCAATTTATTCTCTCATTCTAGTGCAACTTTAATGGATAATGCGAATATAAGAAGGTTTAGCCAATTGCTATCTCAGTGGGCTAGCTACCGCTGATGGATCAACCAAGATCAACCAAGACCGGTTTGCAAAAGTGACACTTCTGCGATATTCAAATCTGTCTTGTGATATTTATATGCCAAAGAGCTGGAGCTCTTGTGAAGTGCTAATACGCTTCTATATTTATGGAGGGTTTCTCCTTTGAGACTTTGAGTCTGCATAGTCTTCGGCAGGAGGACAGAAGGGCCCCACACCCACAGGAGGTTCAGCTAAAACTCGGTGTCTTCCCAGAAGCAGTGCTGAGGGGTAGGGAACACCACGATGGGCTTGACATTGCACTAACATGGCTGCACAGTTTCTCATCCATTCAGAGTGCAGGAAAACTGTGGGTGCACACAGCTGGGCGGGTCAACTCTCTCTGGATTTCTCCTCATAATGGGATGGACAGTCTCATCCCTGTTTTAGCTACTTTGAAATGCCTTCTCTTGGACTGCTTTGGGCATCCTCTTCATCTGCTTGCAAGGCTGACAACATACACCAGAGTAAGTCCAGAGAAGATCTGCTAAGATGATGAAGGGAAGTGAAAACATGTCACACAAAAAAAGACAAAAAGTGTGGTTTGCTTAGTCTAGCAGAACAGGGTTGAGAGGAGACATGATTGCCGTCTATAAGTAAATTAGTGAAACAAACATCTTGGAGAGGGCACAGCTTTCCAGTTTAAAGCAAGTTAGGCAGAGTCAAGAGCAGGACTTGTGTCTCCAGCTGTGATACAGCCCTCATGTGTCACACAACCCACTCTTCCCTGCCACATGATCTCCAGTCACTGTTTTTCCAGCCAAGTCAAGAAAATATCAGGGTGAGTCCAGAAAACTTGAAGTACAAGTTTAGTGTAGAATCCAAACAAATCTCTGATTTTTTTCCAGGACGTTTGTGTTATTTACAGTCATACTCCACCCCAGACACATTTGCATCTCTGTGAAATGAAAAGATGTTATTTTTAGATCACATCATCATTCAGAAGAAAGTAATTCTAAGAGTATGTTGCAGAAACATCATCGGTCAGTAAAGACGGAGAAAGATGAGAGGTCACAAACCCCTTCCAGTAAATGTATTATTTTACACTCACTGAAGATCAGATGGGGGAAAAAAGTTTTCTAATCACTTGGATAAGCCCCAGAATTTTATCAGGTCCTGGCTGCAGATTTTATGTCTTGGTGCGTTTTATCACTAGAGGTTTGATGCCACTGAGTGGGACTTTAAATGCAGCAGCTAACTCCACACACACTGTTTCCTCTTACAGGGACAACTCCCGGATCCCAGGAACCATTTCAGTCCTCAAGACTGCAGCAAGTTTTTCTGCGTTCCTGACATATCCCTGCTGGGAAGCATTTGTCACGTGGAATCTCACCATATCCAGTGCAAAGCCAAGTCCCAAACCCTTCTGGAAGTGAAGTCTGACCGGCGGGGACCACAAACACCCGAGGGAAGGACCAGGACCTTCTCGATCATTGTGTGCTTGTCCTAAATACGTGCGATTAGGTAAAGTCAAGTAGGTGTGGGAAGGGTTATCGCCAAGAAAGCTGCTGTGTGGGTGGAATAGGGAATGGACCACGAGCTGGTGCTGCTCAAATGTCTCAGCTGAAACTGCAACCAGCGATTTGCTGTGCTGCTTGTCTCGATATGTTTCTATGAAGGAAAAATAACATTCCTCGGTAAAGCTACTGGGCTTGTAGCCTGACAGGGTGCAGCACCATCCACTGAGAGATGTATCGAAGGGTTTTTTTTCTGTGAGCTCTATTAGGATGAACTCTGCAATGCTATGTGCCACATACAGACTACTGAATAAATTTCTACTGCAGAATTTCCAGGTGGCAATAAATGTGAATTTTGGTGGAAGAAGGATGGGATACTTTATGTTTCACTACCATTTGAAAACAAGAACTATTCACTGAAATCAAGCCTTTTTCCTAAGAATTCTGCAGCGAAGCCTTGCTCAGAAAGCTTTAAAGGGGTATGTCTGTGTGTTTTAAAATTACTTCTAAGGCAATAAAAGTGCCCATGAAAGACATCTGAAGTGATTCCTTGAGAAGCATTAAAACTGCAGAAGCAGGAAATCTTGGGATTCATCAGGAAAGTTGTAGGATCTTGCGACATCAAACAAAATCATTCTGCTTTCCACCCCTGCCTCCACCTCCCCCTACCAAAATAAAATTAATATAAGACCATCTTCTTTGTTCCTGGTAGGTAATCAAGAAAGAGAGAGTAAACATATGAACTGAAGCAGGTCTGTGGAACAAGATAGCGATGCCTAGCACGTGCAATGTAGCTGGAATATGCTTGAACTAAATACGGTAGTGCTGTGTCTATGTTCTGGCTGATTTGATGTAGGAGTCTTTAAAACCATCTCCCCTTCTCTCCTGGAGCCACCTCCCAGTAGTGGCGGCTGAGGTAGTAACGTAAATGTTAAATGACCACTGCCAGCAGTTTCACAATAATACAAACGGCACAGTGTTAATGCAGACTCTTCTGTGTCAATTTGATATGGATGCTTTGCCTAACTCTTTAATTAGCTAAGGATGACTGGCAAAAACTCGAGACCAATTAAGCAAGTTACGAAGGAGAAATTAACCTGTGATTCCCAGTCCTGATAAAATGGTCTGGTGGCAATGCTGTTTGTCTGGAAGGATTGTAGGTTTCAAATTTGCTCTGGTACTTCAGTTGTTTCAGTTGCTTCAGGAAGATGATAAAGCATTTTGGCCACATGCTTGCTTTTCTGAAACTGCTAAGGTGAGTGTTACTGCTGCCTTGCCATTCGGTGGCTGATCTACTAGAAAACTATAGTGTTACACCTAGGAGTAAGTGCTGCTTGACGTGAATCTTTAGTTCTATGAGATGTGGTACTGGACCTTCTAGGTCATGCAATGTGGAGGAAATCTCACACGTAGCTGGGGGTGTGGGGACAACACTGATCTTGTGTTAAGATGGTTCAAACTGATTTTGAATCAAATTGCTTCAATACCAAACTTGGCAATTTTATAGGGTGTCGTTCTTCCCAGGATGGAGTATGTAAGGATAAAACATGGAAAGTTAAAATACAACTTAATAGGAAACAGGTAAATTGTTGGGACACTGTAGCTAAGATTAAAGCAAGAGTCAAGTCTAGAAGGTGGACATTTCCTAGCTGAGTTACTGGGCAGCCTTAGCCCCCTATCCTTTCAATATCCACAGCACATCTATTCATTTTGCTTTGTTATCTCTCCCCAGGGTATACCTCAGCAAATGCATTTTGCAGTATTACCCGGATTAACTCTTAAATCAGAGTAAAGGAAGAAGAATTTCCAGTTCTGTGAAGTCTTACAGAAATATTCCTGTGTGCACCAAGGAAATGGTAGCAGGAGACATTAGCAATGCATTTTTTCTTTCTCTAACGCATTGTTATCACTGCAATTGTATTACACTAACGAATAAATCACTTATTTTATTGTTAATAAAATTTAGGGTGTAGCTTTTTATCTCTTTGCTATATCATTCCAAGAATCAAATGAGTTAGAAAATGTGGTATGGCACTGTGCATTGACCTTTATATATTTCTTTAAATACAATATGGGTTGATCTGAAAAAATTAATACACCTGAACACATAAATGTAAGTATTAAGATTTTCCTAAGATGCGGGCATCAACTGTTTAGAAGCTCTGAACAGATATCTTGGATATTCTGGAAGTAATAGCAGTTTATAACCTTTTAAAATTCTTCCTAATCTATTGAATGTACAGTTCTTGGACTTAACTGTTGTCTAAAAGGAAGGAAGCTCTTCAGCTTTTTCCTTCTTGCCTATCATGCAAGCCAGGTATGCTCTTCTCACTGTCACAGACAGCAAACATCATTCTCTTTGTGCTACATCTCTTTGCTGACTGAAGTTTGCACCCCATTTTGACCTTACACCCTTGTGGCTATAATAATTCCGTATCTTTTTTTAGCATCGCTTTTGCTGACAGCAGACACTCAGTGGAAATGTTTCTCTTCATTCTGTAAGTTTTCTGCTCTCAATGAGCTCTATCTATGGAGGAAATTGGACTTTTTATTTCTGTGTTTCTGTGGGAGCTGAGGTGAAGACTAGCTTCAGCAAATCATCCTAACAGTGTATTATTTTTATTCCTCCTACATGGTCTCTCTTCTTACATAACTTTATAGGGATGCATTTCAAACCAGTGCAGTCAGTGTTCCCGACAGAGCCACTTTTCTCACTGCCTTGACATGACCAAGTTGTGACTGAGCCCACCAAGCGTTTCGCTGGCCCCACAGGACCCATCACTGCAAATGTAAAGTGGGTGGGGAAGAGGACAAGTGGCTGGGAAGGAAAGTGGG
This sequence comes from Trogon surrucura, assembly GCA_020746105.1. NCBI lineage: Eukaryota > Metazoa > Chordata > Aves > Trogoniformes > Trogonidae > Trogon > Trogon surrucura. The sequence goes on from CM036618.1 coordinate 110,184,600, forward strand.
TAGCACTAGAGTACCAGCAGCGGAGTTTAAATTAACCATGAGACCACAGGATTAGAGCCAAAATATTATTGCGAGTGTTGGCGTTCAGGGAATCATCCAATTTTTTATTCGCTCTTTCCTCAAAATGTTCAAAATTGCAGGACACAGCACAAACTACTTTGAGTATTTCCTACTTTTCTGGCATTTCCAAAAGATCTTTGATACTGTTCCCATGAAGCTATAAATACGCTCACAGATACTTGATAATACAGTTATTGACCTTTGTGCCTTGGCCTTGGCACTGGCATGACTTTACTGTTGTGAGTTGACCTCAGCAAGGGCCAACTGCACGTACAGCCACAACAAATAACATAGAGGTGAGAAGTGACAAGACAAACTGTAAAATAAAGAAATATTCCCAGTGGTAATATCACCAATCACTTCAGCTTCTCAACTTTGACGTTTGCAAAGATTCCATCCAAAACACTTGGAGTATTTGTAGCCTTATAGTTCACTGGTATCTTTACTGCATGCAGGTTTTTAGGTGCAAAAATGTAGACTGAGTAAAGCTAGTGTGTTTTTCTCTCTGCACCACTCTCAGTTCCTAGCTGGCTCTTTGTCATATGTTGGCAATATCTATCCTCGCGGTTTTCAGAATATAAACCTACAGTCAGTAAGGTTTCCCGTCTCTGTTAAATCACACATCTCAAAGTTGCTTCAGCAGAGTCCTCTCACCTCTGCTGAATTCTGCACCTCGCTTCTGAAAGAGTAATTCCCTCATTTTGTCCCCTCTACTTGGATTTAGCTTTCACATCAGTGTCATGAAGTCAAAGGCAGAACTGGAGCTCAGATCTGGTGTTCGCATTAGACCCAGACTCAGACCAGTAGGGTCCATTTCATCGCAGCATACGTCTTCTTAGGAAGTAAGTAACCAATTTATATTTGAAGTAGAAAACTCTGTCAAGGGATCAGTTGATAAACTGTTAACAAAATTCTACACAGCCACAAAATAAACCTTGAGAAAGCGGTGATTTATTTTAGGAATTGGAAATAGTGTATTGCTCAGAGGAAGATGGATTAGATAATCTTATCAGAAAAAAACCATAAGAACCTGCACTATCAATAGCAAGAATGGAATTTTTTAGCTTGTTTTCAAATAATCATGTGAATCTTGGAGAAAAAAAATATTTTAGCTCTCCTTGAGCTGGGCTTCATTCATAAAGTACCTTTCAGAGAATGATTAAGAAAGCAGAGAAAGTTGAAAATAAAGCTGGTCAGTTGTTCAGGACCGATTCATACACTGCTGGTCAGGATGCTGAGAGGATGTGAAATGACAAACGGATATGCTAAACATGTCTATACTGCACATTTATATAATTACAAAATAAAAATTCACAGAAATTATCTTGGGCAATCAAGTACCAGGAATGAATGAAAGAGCTTGGTAAATGGTCAGCTTGAATAAGCAAGATGGCTTTTCCATTCAAAGGCAATGTCCTGCAGAAAAAAGTTCACACTTCTAGAGTTCTCTCCCATGTTTAAAACAGTTTTGCTTAATGGAGAGTCTTGCAAGTCATGAGTAAAGCATTTTGAGTAACCTCATAAAAAATGAGTAGAGCTTCTCTTGCAATAACTTGAAAATATCAGGACTACCAGAGATTTTCAAGGGGAAAATTGAGTCAGTAAAGCCTGGACTTCTTTCTTCTCCTTCTGGGAGCAGTTATTAAATGTCTTCAGTAGAGGTAACGGCACTAGGCACTAATACTAGATGTACTGAAGCAGTGATGGCATCTTGCAGAGTAACACTGCTGTGTTAAACATGATAGTCAATAAATATGAATGACACTTTCTAACAGTATCTTTCATTAGAACAACTGAGCCAAAGCAGAAAACACTGTCCAACGCTGCCTTGGTGGAACATTTATGACAAATCACTGATATGCAGCTGTTAGCCCAGTGCTGGCAGCACTGCCATGAAGATTTTAGCAGCTATGCCAAGGAGCACTCAAACTCCAAGTATGACCTTGTCAGCTGTTAAATTTTCATCCACCTCATCTCACCTTTTTCCAAATCCTCCATTTGTTTTCACAAAAAAAAAAAAGATGTAGTGGGCTCCGTGTTGCTTACCCCTCCTGCAGTCCAAATATTCCCTTCTCTGGCACGGGAAGGAGGAGTGCCTGTGCAGCTATTTCAAGTATGTGCAGAAGATGTGGGAAGGAAATGCCTCTTCATTCCCCATTCTGTCTGGGAGAACAATATAAAATAATAGTAATAATAATAATAATAATAATAATAGCACAACTGGTATGAAAATACCCATAGAATTTCTTGAAACCATAGGAGAAAATTAAATAGAGAAAGGGAATATACTGAAGGCCTGCAAAGACACAGGAAGAGGGAAGCAATAGGAATATTTTCCTCATTGTAACAAATTTCTTGGTTAAAATAATAAAAAAGTATTTTTATGCAGTGACTGATTTTCTTTCAACTGTGGAAGAAAGGCTGAAAGGACCAGCAGAAATAAAATATACTGAAGAAAAGTATGCCAATGCTATGTTACATATCACATGACGATTCTTCTTCGTCTCTATAGTAATGTCAAAACATCCTCAAAGATCTATAATATGTTGTTGCCAAAATATCCTGCTCTAAAAAAAGCAAACTGTTTTATCATCCCTCACTTAAAAATGTCTGCTCGAATGCAGGAAACGTTTCAGGTCAGGTGGATTCCATTCGCCTTGCTGGTTAGCCAGTTGTCGCTGTTCATTCCCTTGGTTCAGATCAGTCTCAGATAGGACAATGGACCCACACCTGTAGATCTGACCTGTGCACCTCCAGTCAACCACTGTCACCTCTGATCAACCAGTGTCACCTCTGGTCAAACAGTGTCTCTCCAGACAGAGACTGATAAAGTTTCAATCAGAGGAAAAATCTCTGATTAAACAAACACCAATGGAGAAATCCAGTGGGGAATGGAGAAACTCTGATTAAAGAAACACCAACGGAGAAATCCAGACTGCATATCAAATGATTTGTTCCTTGGAAATCTGGTAAAGAAACCAAAAGCTGTTCCCTAGCCCATGGGCAACTGGTACAGGCTGAACACTGGCAGGGATGGAGGCCGTTACCTCTGGCTGGCACACTACCAGAGTGAAGGAACAAGTTTTTGTTCTCCTGACTTCTCTTAAGAATTGATCCCACTTGTGATACAATGAGGAGATGTTCTTGAGCAGCAAGTGCTTCCTAAAGAGAAACTCACAAACAACCCTGGAAAGGAACCTCTTCAGGCAGGTGTTTCAGCTGCAGAATCCAGCAAGAACCAGCTCTTTCTCAGAGCATGCCCCCTACTCATGCAAGCACAGGGACTATTTGATTCACCCCAGAAACCTGAGGATTATGGGCAGCTGAGATGGGCTTGCACAATGTCTTGCTCCAATGCCTTCCACCATCCTTGTCACCGCTTTACCAAAAGCATCTAGCAGGTGATGGTTGGTCGATCTAAGGAAGAAGGGCCAGCGGTTTAGCTCACAGAGTTGCAGCTACCTTTGGTGGAAGATGCTCAGCTAAACAAGTCAATTTGGTCTGCAGTTTATAAGTTTGGGATTCACTATTTATAGCGAGCTGCCCAGTCATGATGTCTGCAGCAGCATCTCTGCTTCTTGTGGGGTAGGAGATCGGCTCCCATGTTGACAGACAGCAACTCGTCTGTCATTCATAATACATAATAAAACTAGTATTTCCTCATGCTTCTGGTAACAGCTCTGTTAACAGATGAAGACATTTGGAAAAATTTATATTCAGCCCTGGCAGTCACTGTCTTTTAAATAATCTAGTCTGCTTCCATTCCTTGAAATAAACTTGCATTATTCATAGATGTAACACCAATCCCATGACTTCAGTGCTATCATATACTGGAATTAAATCATAATAATTCAGTTCTGGGGGCTTGTGGTTTAGTCGAGACTTGAAAGGACTCAGTAATACTTGCCTTTGTCACCTCCCAGCAGCACTAAAATACATCTGGGCATGGAGCCACCAGAGTTAAGAAAATAGCAGCTAGCACAGAATTTTGCTGTATAAGCTACTATGAGTTCCTTATTAAACTGTCTACCACAGGATATTTTAAATTATCTTCCATATCTCTGAAATCATCAGTGATCCAGCTCTAGACACCCAAAACATCACCTGAAGAACGATCATTGTGTTTGACCACTGCATTCTTCAGGCACAGCAGATTGCTTTTCAGCAAGTACAAAATTCACTGGTACAAAACCGAGCATTTCCTTGGAGACTGCTCCACGGCTGCAGAACAAATTTGTGCAAAAACTAAGCTCCATAAGGAATTTGGTATGCTCTATTCAGAAAGCAAGATATTCTTCAAGGTGATTATTTTTCCGTAATAGAAACATACATCACAACAAAAAACCCCACATTTATGCAGTTTATAGCAAATAAAAACTCTACGTGTACCTTTTTAAGGAAGGGAATAACTACAAGTGACAATACAACATTGAAGACCTTAGGTATTGGTAATTATTATCAGTGATATAAGAACCCAATCCAAACCAGAATGGGTGACACCCAAACTTTTCATGCCTGTCATTGTTTTACTCCTCAGGACTCGTCTACTGTGTAGATGTAGAAAAAGGAATCACTCTGATCCTTTTCTTGTTTATTCCCTGAATTAGATACACTTTAGCACATACATGATTCAGCTTTATTTTATTTTTTTTTCAGCTCCCAACATTACGGATTCTGGGGACACTCAGCAGCAGAGAAAGGAAACCCAGACTAAGAAAGTTTCTACTTCAGGAGAGGCACCCAGATTGTTGGGGCGCTACACAAAACGTGGCTCATGCAGGACTTCATTTTTCTACACAAAATGTAGCTCAAGGTAGTACTAGCATGTGCAGTTGTTTGGGGAAGAATAAGAAAACATTTTTTTTCTATCTTACAGGCCTTCCTAGTGACCGTTTTGCAACAGCTTTCACTGTTTTATTGGAACATCGAATGCTTTGAACTAGACTCACAGCAATAGTCAACACACTTCTACTAAACTATTGTAATAACAATAGTTTATTATGTTTATTATGTTATATAATAATTTTACGGTACTTCATGATAAGGAACTTTTTTTTTTTACTGAATTGATGATTGCTTTCAATGGAAAAGTGCCTCGGCGTTATTTAATTTCTCATCTTTTAGAGATGTTCCTCCCAGGGCTGAGCAGCTCTTCTCCTGCATTAAAAATAAAAAAAGGAAAGGGAAGAGACACAGTTTTCAGGGATGGCTCTGACATTAACTGTCAAAGCAGCAGGTATCTGGCATATTTCTTCAAAAAGGGAGAGCTACCATGTTTTTGTATACATGACAACTGAGATACGAATGGGGAACACAACTTCCAATGGCTCTGCTTTGTAAACCAGACTTTGATGTATGCTCACCCTTTGTTGTGGTTTGAAGATTTTTTTTGTGGGTATGGCAAGTTACAAGTGCAAAGAAAAAAAGCAGAAAAAATGAAAAGGAGCTTGTGTGTTATATTATATTCGCTTTGGAGACACGCTTTCACGTTACCTCTTAATTACATAAAACTTAGGTATGTGATAATTGTAATTATCCTTTGTTAGCTAATATCTCACTTAACCAACTATTTTATACTTGCACTAATATTCTACTGCCTTCTTCTTGTCAGCCCACTTTGTTTTAAAGAGGAAACATTTCATATGGTAAGGGACTAAAATAATTCCTGAGTGTGAAGATCCTTAACAATTCAGTTGCGTGGCATGAAATGGAAAAAAAGCATAACATTTCCCTCGGAGTGATTTTCACGGGAAAAAAATGGTGATTTGATGAAACCTAAGTATTTGGGGCAAACACATGCATTGCAGCCAGAGCTGTCTCTGGAGTGTGAAAGCGTTTTCTCCTTGGATTGCCCAGCTCCCCTGCCGCTACAGGGAGAGGCTTGCGGCCGCCCTGGTTTTCTGCAAAGCCCCTGCCTACCTCTGAATAATTTGGTTATTGAAAGCAGCCTTGTTTCCTTAGAAATCATGCAGGCCATGTTATGTTTTCCTTGTATTGTACAACTGCAATAAATACAGACCTTTATTCCATTTTGGGAAGACTTTTTTTTTATTATTTCTGCTGCTCTTGACAGTATAAGTGATGCGTTGGGCTGAACTATACATGCAGAAGCGAGCTAACCAATGGCATATAATACCTCTGTTATCTGGGGACATTATTCTTTGCTCGTGTCAGCATCTACAGAACTGCTTGCTTGGAGCGAGCACATCAGGGAGCTGATGACAAATCTCTGTGGATATGCCTAGCCTCAGAATTAAGTTTCCCTTCTGAGGGATATTAAAAAAAGAACCAACAAATACAGATATTTAAGATTACTCCCAAATGTATGGGAGACAATCAGGTTAGGAAAGTGTATAATACCCGCCAAGGAATATCAGCAGCAAAAGCTACTTTGCAAGCAACTTCAGAAACAGTTCAGGAATTCTGATGAGAAAAGGAAGCACCTTTTGTGCAAAAAAAATTACTTCAAAATTACAAAGCATATAAGCACAGGGTTAACTTCAGACAAATCACTGCTCTCATGAAACCAAAGCCTGAAATGCATCATGTAGTTTGACTGTGTTTGTTGCTTTGCTTTTGGATGTGACACCTGTCAACTCAAGACACCGAAATCAAATACTCCACTATGTTAAGAGGGTTTTCATCCTTGAGAACCTCACTGAAATAAAATGAATATAATGGTGGGGAATGACACCCAGTGCATCAGTGTATAAAATCTGGTTCCCATTAAAACCAGTGGTACCTTTAATGTTAGCATCAGTAGGGTAAAGTTTTTGCCTTGTTTCAAACTATGACCCTAACAAGACAGACCATGATTCTCCTTCCTCGAAGATGAATTATGCCCCGACCGGCCATTGTGCAAATCAACTGCTCTTCAACATCAACTTCTCACTTCAGCTTAACGGATTTTTCTCAGCAAGCCCAGTGTGGACCTTTCATACACTTTATTTGATTTTCTTCAAATCATTTCATTCATTTATTCATGAAGGAAAGTTTCCCAAAGGCTGAATTCCCTGATGTTATTTTAATGAGTGTGTTTGTGAGTGAATGGAAACCTCTTGCTTTGCTTCGGACACCCAGGTCACTCAGTACTGTATTTTCTCTCTTTATGGATTTATTGGATTTATTGTATGTGAAGGTAGTGATTCATGCATTAATAGGAAAAGCTATCACAGATAATTTACAAAAATTAACTCTGTGTCAACTATATAATATAAAGGGTCCTGAGGTTTCATTATCCGTTTTGAATGTGTGATAGTCCTTTTTTATATATATTTTTTCCCAATTGTTTCTATAAAAGCAAAGGGTGCCGAATGAGGGCTGAATTTGCTTGTGTTAGAACACTGCTGCCTTAGGCCACTTTCAAACCCACAGCTGGATCTCACTGCTGCTGCAGTTTCCACACTGGCTCTAGTGAAAAAGAAGGAAATAGCAAGTTGGGCAGAAATTACAGATACCTTTGAGAAGAACAGTAAAAACACACAAGAGATTCAAGATCAGGTTTAGTGGATATTTTAGGTTTAAAGAGTCAAAAGACGGCAGATTTGACAACAGCTAAGCTTTGTTGAAATGGTTATCTCAGTAGCTTAAACCATCCCCTCTATCTGTAGCTATCTTAAAATTGCTTCTCTCAGAAATACTGAGCAGAAGACTAAGCTATTTTAAAGTTTCAGGGATCATTAGAATAAGGAAAATGGAAAAGCATGTTAAATACATGGAACAGGTATTTTAAAAAGAGGTATTTGGGTTTTATACATCTTAGAGGGAACTTAAGGCAGAATAGAAAGCCTTATATCATATTTTTAAGATGAATGAAGCCAGTTTGGCCTTCGGACAGAGTAGGAACTTCATTAATTTACAGGAAATTTAGACGAAAAAACAGAAATTGCATGTGACTTCTTGGATAATAAGGATTGGTTTGCTTTGAAAATCAGCTGTATTTCACTGAATTTGTGCTCTGAAGTAACAGGTTTTGTAATGATACTTACTTACAGGAACATTAGAAAACAGGGCACAAACCTCCAAGAGGCTATTTAGAGTAACACCATGTGAACACCATGATAAGAGCTCTGAGATGGACTTCACAGCCAACTTCTTTGTATTCTGAAACAGAACATAAAGGCTCTGACTTGGTTTTGGATATATACACGTGTCAAAGAGTGGCAAGAGTGCAGGAGTATGGATAGCAGGTGAAGATTTTTTTAAAAAATAGCTAAAGCCATCTTAGTTACTGTAATTACATGGAAAAATGCGAGGTGGAGTTTTTCTATCTTTGGCTCAAAGTCTTTAGAGAAAATAACTAACAAAGGTGTCTTTTTTAATTTCCTCCCATAGACCATAGCAATGGCACAGTACAGGCTTTATTCTGCTGCCATGCAGAGAAAAGCTTTCATACTTTCTGCTGCTTCTAAGCTGTTGTATCATTCTCGCTCCTCTTAGTGTGTCCCATGGTCGTCAGCTGGATTCAGCACTGCAAGAAGACAGAGGGAATTATGCCCTTACCTTTGTATTCCACAATACATTATTTTTTCCTTCTGGTCCCAGTAGATCTTTTTTTAAAGATACCTGGGTTTTTTCTTTGTGAGCAAAGAGTAAACACGTTCTCCATCTTAACAGCCTTTATTTCCGATGAGGGAACACTGAAATGAGGAAAGACAAAAGTCCAGGCAAGAAAGCAGAGTGGTTAAATGTTACTTCTGAGTTGATACAGGGAAAAGGGCATGTAAGTGTTGTGTACTTCTCCAGATCATTTTTTAAGAGGAAATAGGCAGGAATATACAGACAGTTGTCACAGAGTGGACACACCAAAAATTTCTGTGCTGTTATGTCAGACGTTGGTCATGCACGCCCACATGTCCCTGCACGTTGGGTGCTCATTTGCAGAAGCCAGCAGAAAGCCCTCCTTGCTCTCCTCCCGCTCACCTGGGCAGGCCTCACACATTACTGTAGCATGGACCATACCAGGGACCATGCCTGCCACGAGCAGTGGAGGGCCACAACCTGGCTGATGCTTTGTAGACCTCAGTCTGGGGTTGGTCCAGTTGTTTGGATGAGCCTCCTCATCTCTTCAAATCTCTCCTTTGGCTTCCTGTATCAATGTCTCCCTCCTCCTCTCCTGAGTGGTTTCACATCTCTGTTATCACAAGGGAACCCAGAATAGGAGCTGTTCAGGCTGGAGAAGAGAAGGCTCTGGGGAGACCTTACAGCAGCCTTCCAGTATTTAAAGGGGGCTACAGGAAAGATGGAGAGGGACTGTTTACAAGGGTGTGTAGTGACAGGATGAAGGGTAACAGTTTCAAACTGAAAGAAATTATTTCCTGTGAGGGTGGTGAGACACTGGAACGGGTTGCCCAGGAAAGTTGTGGATGCCTCATCCCTGGAAGTGTTCAAGGCCAGGCTGAGCGGGGCTTTGAGCAACCTGGTCTAGTGGGAAGTGTCCCTGCCCATGGCAGGGGTGTAGGAGATGGGTGATCTTCGTTATCCCAATACAAACCATTTTGTGATTCCATGATTCTATGATCCTTTGAGATGGGAAGTTGAAGGCAACTAACTCGGGCTGAAATTTTCTCATGTTGCTCTTGTTTGACAAGTTGGTACATCTTGTCTCTCACAGCGCAATAAACCTCAAGAATGTTAATTGGCAGGTTTGGGGAATTAGAAGGTTTTTATTTGCAGTGTGACAGGTGGCCATTGCACAGAAATGTGAGAAGAAAACATCCAAAAGTAGTTACTGGTTGCTAACAGATTGACAAAAGGCTGCAAGGGAAATAGGAAAATGTGGTGGCAGAGGACACAAGCCAAGCCAGGATGCTCTGCCAGTAGGAGAGCAAGGAGAGCAACCAACTTGTTCCTGGAATTAGTGGAGCTCTGTATTTTAGTGATGTTGCTTTCCTTCCTTTCCCATCCTACTTACAGTCACTGTTTAGTGTGACTGGGCTATAAATAATGCTGGGGAGCTGTTTCCGTCCAAGGTACATATCCAGGAAAGCTCATCAAATTCAGATGCATTTCTTGAGTTGAATGATCTTCCCACAAGAAGACAAAACATGTAAAGATGACTCTAATTTTTTAAGCTTTCAACAAAATTGGCAGAGTTATATGAACTTTGCTTCCGGTTTCACTGACAATGTATGGATCACTGTCGGTTTAAAGGCTGAGGGAGGCCCTCCTGCTGGCATACATAGGCACTCACCAGAGCTAGCATCTGCCTTTTTCAGACCCCCGTTAAGGATTTGGACTGAGACAGTTTGCAAGGTTGTAAAGCATAGGTAAATTATTAAAGCAATAGATATAACAGATTTGGGACTGCTTTTGATAAAAACACTCATTGCAATAGTGCTATTATCTGATAATAATGTTAGAAAAATACCATCCTGGGCATTTCTCACCAAAAGGTGAAGGTGCAATTCTTACAAAGTAAGCATCCCTGTTTTGAGTGGAGGAGAAAGAGCACAGTCCATCAACTGCCTCTTCTGTGTCTTCTCTCTCCCCAAGGGATGTGTTCCTTCCATATCCTTTACATCCTAATCTTATCTATCCCCCTCCCTGGGCTGATGTTTAGTATGATTTGGGCGGAGAGTCGAGTACTATAGTCCTATATGCTTAGCATGTACCTCCTTAAGCTCACTAACATAGTCAGGGGTGTCAACTTGATTGCCCCTTCTCCTAATTTTTGACATAGCTGTTTTTACAGGATGCCTCTGACCCAGTGGGGAGGACACAATGGATGTTTTTGTGGGGTGTGGGCAGTCACCATTAGGACCTGAGCTGTCAGCCTCATTTTAGGAGAGATGCTCGGAACAACTAGAGGTAGAAGAGGTTTCCAGTGAGGGCGAGATGAAGGAAAATAGCACTGATGCAGGAACAGGAAAGTGCTGGAAGTAATGGCACAGGAGAGAGGAGAGAGCATGGCCAGGCGGCAAGAAGCAGAAAGTGATGCTCCTGCACAATTCATTCTCATTTCTCATGTTGTTTTTACTCCTTAGCTGCCTGCTTCTTCCTGCAGAGAAGAACAGAATGTGCCATTGTGAGTGATGAAAGGAGGAAAAAGTCTCTTTCAGGAGTAAGTAAATTCAAAGGGGGCTTTTTCTTTTGCATTGCTAATCTTGGTGACATACACAGCTCTTGAATATACAATCCGTTTTAATAAACCCATGGAGTACATGCAATTGCTTATTTAAATGTGGTCAGATTTCTCAGAGCATTGTTTTGATTTATTCAGTCCCTCTTTCCAAAACCTTTCTGAATTTATTTCTTAAATAGCCATTTAAGAAGTTATTTTCCCTTTCCTACCGTGTCTTAGACAGGTGGCTCTATTTATTCTTAATTCAGAAAGGAAGTTTCTGTAGGATTATTACAAAACAACCTTTCCAGTTGATACAAGCATTCTGTGCCAGTTACTTGTATTAGTCACCAGACATAGCCTGAATTGACATTGCTTGAGCATACATTAACCTTCTCACCCTTCCTGACAGCATATTAGGAAGTTACAACTACGTATCTCAAAACAACCATGAAAGACTTATGCCTTCAGAAGAAACATGAATTACATTATAGTAATTAGCTTTTTCTAGAGGTTGTTTATATCCATTCATGTCATCTCATGAAGTTTGAAGACTAATAAGTGTTTGGAGAACAAAACATTCATTGTAAGAAAAACTATCATTTCTGAAGTTCAGAGTTCTGCACAGAAATATAAGGAGTTGACCTTGAAACAGCTTATTCCTGAAGTCTCCCCTTTTCTAAACAAAGCATAATTATGTTTTCATTTATTAGCTTCACCTCCATCTCTTTCTAAAGCACCATTGTCTTGTAAGTTATTTTCTAGAAATAAATAGCGTACCTTTCAGACGAAGGAGGTGTCCTGTTGTCTGAGAAGCTGCTTTTGTTGCTTATTTAAGTGTTCAATCAGAAAAGGTTCTAAGCATTACAATTTCCCATTAATGGCATATTTACAGCTTGTAACTAAACATGAAATAAACTATGTTACAGCATAAGGCAGGCTTCTCAGCTCATCCACCACAGTCCCATGCAGTGGGACTCATCTCATCATCGTTACATAATGAGCACCTTACGGTGGTGAACTTCTGTTTCTCAGAATTTCAGTCCTGGGACCAAACGGTGGCTCCTAGGGGTGAGGTACAGCCTGGATATGGGATGTGTCCTATTGCATTTTGAGACCTCCTGCAGTAACCCCACGCGTCTATTCTCCAAACTGCAGCATAAAAGAAAGCTCAAAAGTGAGATGTGCTGGAGTCTGTACAAAAGAGTGCTCAGTGACTGAATGTATTCTGCTTATGATGTGTTTTTATAGAAGAGAAAAAGAAGCCTCTGTCTTAGAATTACTGCAACTACACTACTGTGAGAACATATTTATGAATGATTTATAGACATTAAAGGGGATTTCCAGGCTACTCTCCAGTCATCATATGCATGAAAAAACCTAAATGGTTTTGTAAAGACATATGTACATTTGTACCACCCTCATTTTATATGAATATATTTTATGGTTTATTAGTTCCATTTTTACTGATAGTATTCAAGATTCTTTCGCAGTGTATACACATTTTGCAAAATATTTTTCATAAAATATGGAATCCTAGCAGTCCAGTTAAAAGAAATTACTTTTATTTTGTGTATATTTTTGGGTATAAGTCTCCACTAGGAGTTGCAATGACACAGGAAGTTACAACCCCTTGTGCACTTTTTCTTCACTTTCTTCTGGATTTTTGGAGAGAAATGCTAGAACTCTCATTCTTAACTTATTAAAAATATGGTTTTCTGATGTGGTCTAGCTGTTGCTTTGCTGTCACTTTGTGACAATATAATATTATTTACAGCCTGTAGCTAACACAGGCTAAACCACACTTAATAGCCCCCAGGGAATCACAGTGTAAGTACTTATGACAGACAAAACGTAAAAGACAGAAGGCACACGCAGAGAGAGAAATTACATTCTTCAGGTCACAAGGCAGATGTAGCAACAGAGCTGGACCTAGAAATCTGTAGGGCCACATTCTACAATCCAGCAACTTTCCTGCCTGTAATATACTGTACAATTTTCAGGGCTCTTACTTTTGTTTTCTGCTGCCATTCCATTCTGTTACCTGCTATCATACATAAACAGTCTTTAGTTTTTCTCAGCATGTCTTATTTTCAATAAAGATCCAAATGGAACATACAGCTTTCTATTAAGAAACATGGATTTTGTATAAAAGCTTCAACATGATATAGTATTTTTCTCATGTAACAGGCAATTAGTTGGTAATAAAATAGTTTTTCCAAACTAGAAGGGGTAGTAAAGATAAAAACTAATGGAGTGTGACATCTTGTGTCTTGAGAGATATCATTAGTTTTTAAATTCACTGCTGAAATGGACATATGGTGTTTCACACAAGTTGCCACAGTGACACCGTATCAAAACCTGAACAGGTGCTGACTGCGTACAACAAAATTATAGCAGCAACTATGAGGTTGATGAGGTGCCTGAAACACCCTAAAAACTGGTAGATGTACCCCTAAGAGGTATCAGTGTTGAAAACAAGTCCCTAGCCTCTTGTAAATACGAGATGCTGGGCTGGATTCTTCCTTCCTTTAGACTTCGCTGCACCCTGCAGAGATGATGCAGGAGGTAAGAGCCTGATGGTGCTTCAGCATTTTCGTGATGCTGCAGGCTGGGCTGACTCAGCCAAGAGGAGGGATTCGGGATTAAAAAAAGGTACCAGTTGGGTCAGGACCATTGCCTAAGTGAGGAGAGATGGAAGGCAGGAGCCTTTCAAGCACCGCTCTGTAGTGTTGCCTGGCAAAGGATGATGTTGAGGGCAAAGTCCAGGCAAGGACCCAACCAGAAAAGTTCTTTGGCAAGTGGTTTGCATGCCGGCCGCTTTACCAGTCCACCTATGCTGCTCATGTGCTTAAAAAAGTTGCAGCTTTATTTGTGCTTCTGCAAAAAACACCAAGAAAATCTCAATTAAATAAGCTTTTTATAACAAATTACAGTTTTGTAGTGATTTCATTCAGTGTTGTTCAGCATATAATTGGCACTTATTTCCATAGGCAAAAGGGAAAAAACCACGAATGTAAATTACAGTTCTCACTCAGTATGGGGATCGTGTTTTCCCTATATCATAGTGTGGCAAAACAAAGTCCTGATCATGCTATAAACTGAGAGCACAAGTCCCTTACACAAACAGCACAAATCCTGTGAGAGACTGAACTCATCTACAGTGTCAACCAGTGCAGCTAGGAAGCTCTCTGGAGATTAACTCAACTACATAACCAGTACTAAAATCTTCATAAAGCGATAGTCTGAAAAAGAAGTATACTGACATGAAGTTCCTGAGTCGTTTTACCCTAATGATTACTTGGCTGTGTTTGCTTTCTTTACAAGAGAATGGAGAAATTTTAAATTATGACAGCCTGGGGTCAATCTGTTTTCCTTTCGTAACCAAATTCTGGTGTTTTTTTTTTTTTTTTTTTTCTTCTGTGTAGCACAGTAAAATGAGTTTGTCATCTCAGGTCTGGATTTCAGCATGCAAAAAGTAGCACAGTCAACAGTATTTAAGCATCTAGCTTCCAAATCGGAGCTGGAATGAATTCTACAGAAGCTCCTTGTCATTATAAAGAGTGGTAACAGGGGAGAACTGGTCCTACCAGAAACAGCCTGTAAATGATTCCCATTTCTAATGTATGGCAAGGTTTTAAAATATTAAATACCAAATTAATTTGACAGTAAAGAGAGGAGCTGGTTGACCCCAAAGTGCTGTCCAGGCTGGAGAGGTTTCCTGAAGAAACACCGAGAATCTTAAAGGGCTAGCAGCTCCCTTAAATGTTACATGATTTGGCCCGTAAGTCACTGATCCGCAACACTTTAGTGATTTATTATGAGTGACACAGGTTTTTCAAGATAATCCTTCCTATTTGAGGTTTAATATTTCATCTATTTCCAATAGGGTAAGGTTAAGACTTTGCTAATGACACCTCAGCTTAGACAAAATGTAGTTCAAAATGTTGAATATCACTTAAGCCTGAATTTCTTACCTACAGATTTCTAGTAAGTTTCTTACTGGGTCTGAACAGCTTTGTTTCTCCTAATGTGAAGCAAGTACAATTTAATTTTAAAAAAATAATGGAGGTTTGCATAGCATAGCAAATTTTTATTTTCCCACACGACACTGATTTGAATCTAAGTCAATTATACATATATTTATGTGACTATATGGATATACAAAGACATACATAGTCAAACTCTTAAAGTGCCTTATGGGCCAAGTGCCTTGTGGGCAATGTGCTGCCATTCAGAGAGACCTAGACAGGCTGGAGGGTTAGGCAAGGAAAAAATTTATGAAATGCAACAAGGGCAAGCGTAGAGTCTGGCATCTGGAAAAGAACAACCCCAAGTACCAGTATAGGTTGGGGACTGACCTGTTGGAGACCAGGGTAGCGAAAAGGGACCTGGGAGTTCTAGTGGACAGCAGGATGGCCATGAGCCAGCAATGTGCCCTCGTGGCCAAGAAGGTCAATGGCATCCTGGGGTGTATTAGAAGGGATGTGGCTAGTAGGTTGAGAGAGGTTCTCCTCCCCCTTTACTCTGCCCTGGTGAGGCCACATCTGGAATATTGTGTCCAGTTCTGGGCCCCTCAGTTCAAGAAGGACAGGGAGCTGCTTGAGAGAGTCCAGCGCAGAGCCGCAGAGATGATGAAGGGAGTGGAGCATCTCCCTTATGAGGAAAGGCTGAAGGAGCTGGGTCTCTTTAGCTTGGAGAAAAGGAGGCTGAGGGGTGACCTCATTAACGTTTATAAATATGTCAAGGGGGAGTGTCAGGAGGACGGAGCCAGGCTCTTCTCAGTGATGTCCAATGATAGGACAAGGGGCAATGGGCACAAGCTGGAGCATAGGATGTTCCACAAAAACACTAGGAAAAACTTTTTCACTATGAAGGTGAGAGAGCACTGGCACAGGCTGCCCAGGGAGGTTGTGGAGTCTCCTTCTCTGGAGACATTCAAAACCCACCTGGACGCGTTAGTGTGCAATCTACTGTAGGTGATCCTGCTCTGGTGGGGGGCTAGACTAGATGATCTTTTGAGGTCCCTTCTAACCTCTGACATTCTGTGATTCTGTGTAATTCTGTGAAGGGTGAAGTCTTATTCAGAATTAAAACAGAAAAATGTAAAGCATTAGTTAACTTGCCTGCAGTCTTCAGATGAGAAAGCTGACATGGCATCAGGCACTTTGGGTAGCTGATATAAAACCATTTAATTTAAGACAATAAACTAGTTTTCAGCTTTCCTACATTACCAATATTCTTATCTGTGTCTCCTACAAGCCCACTGCAGATCAAAGCAAGTGCACTTGTGACATGTGCCCCGATCAGCGAGGTCCAAAGTCCTTCATCTCCAGCTGACACTTGACATCTGTATATTTGCTCTGTTAAACCTCCCGTATGAGCACACTCTTGGTGACCGTGGTGTGCTGTCCCACAGTGTGCATCAGGGACTTAGTCTCCATAAGCTGTGTGGGTACAGCTTTCCCTTCATGGGAAAAAACCACGTAGGTTGCCCATTGAGGGAAGGGATGTAGATGTAGGATAGCTGAGAAGGGCTCAAGTGTTTTCTCCCCTGAGCATGTCCTGACTCGCCAGCTGACATCTGACCCCAGTGGCAGGAGCCCCCGATGGCTTTTTTGCTCTTTATTGCCTACACACATCTGGACATTTTCATAGAATCGTAGAATGATTGCAGTTGGAAAAGACCTTTACAATCATCAAGTCCAACCATTAACCTAGCACTGCCAGGACCACCACTAAGCCATGTCCCTAAGCACCTCATCTACGTGTCTTTTAAATACCTGCAGGGATGGTGATTCAACCACTTCCCTGGGTAGCCTGTCCCAATGCTTATCAACGCTGCCTGTGAAAATTTTTTTCCTAATATCCAACTAAACCTCTCCTGGCGCAACTTGAGGCTGTTTCCTCTTGTTATCACTTGTCATTTGAGAGAAGAGACCAACTCCCACCTCGCTACAACCTCCACAAACTTCCTCTGCCCACGCTTCCTGTGCACTCTGTGACTCATGCACTTTCCTTGTCAAAGATCTGGAGTATCTGAGCAGCATGATGCTGTTTTTCTTTTGACTTAACAAAAATCTGTGATATGCAGGAAGTCATGTAGAATTACAACAAATACATCAGAATGCAAATCACATTTCCAAATTGTGTTTATGCTAAAAAATACCTCAGTATCCAGTTTTAAAATGAAGCCATATATTAGCTTTGGCTATACAAAATAGGAGCCATCTTAGAGTGTATTAGTTTAAATGGTTTCACCATCCAAAAATCTCTGTTTGCCTCTATCTTTTAAAATATTCCCACTCCAGGGCCCTTTTTATGCCTTGCTTCATACTCATGGGGGATGTTTAGGGCTGTTATGGAAGCATTATTGAAAATGAAAATGTATCTGACTGTAATAATCAAAATACCTTAGCCTTCAAAATTTGCATGTGTTACTGGAAATTGCTAACTCAGTATCACCTGAAATGCTTATTTGCTAACTCAGCAAACAGGGAGTTAGTTGTACCTATTACCAGAACAATGCCTACACACGGAGATTTGCCTGTTGAAAATCACTGGAGGGCATCAGAAAAATGAGGAAGAATGTCAGGACTAATTGAAATGAACTGCCACACCGCAGTTTTATTCCTCAGCCTGAAGAAGGTTGGAGAAACAAACTTAAAAAAAAAATGCGCAGTGCAAAGAAGAGCATTATATACTTGTGTATTGATGGCAATTAAATCTGTGCTCTTCCAACCAGTAGTGTCATTTGGTGGGGAGAGTGTCGGTCACTCTGACCCAAATAGGTCATTTTTGGAGGGTAAAGCCAGCAACCAGGGTTCCCCTCAAAAAGGAGCAGAAGCTGATGAACTTGTTTGAGCACAGCACTGGCTGCCAGGACTGGCTGGTCCTGGTGTCACAGAATCAGAGAATTGCCCACATTCGAAAAGACCTTTAAGATCATCGAGTCCAATCATTAACCTATCACTGACAAATCCTTGACTAAACTATATCCCTGAGCACTAGGTCTATCTGATTCTTAAATATCTCCAGGTGTAAATGACTATGGGGCCAGGCCCTTGCCCCATGTACAGCACATAATTTAATCCTACACTGGACTCCAGACCTGACTGTAAGTCACTTTGCTGGGATGGTGGAGGCATCTGTTGCCAGCAGCATCCTCCCTGAATGCTGTGGGATGATGCCGGTGGGGTGAGGGCACTGCCGTGTGCTGGGTGTCTCCAGGTCTCAGCTCATGCCCCACTCCCCGGCACCTTTATATGATTCGCATCCAGAGCTTCAGCTTCCTCATCCTAACAAGGAAGACCTGCTGAGAAGTTGAACTGTTGGATTTTTTAAAAAAATTTTTTCAATTTTTTTTACTTGAGGAGTCAATATCAGTGAGATCTGAACTGAGAGTGTTCTTCAACCTACTTATCACCTATGCTCCAGAATCATTGGAGAGCAACACTCCAAAGATTAAAAGCCAGTTTTTGTACTGACAGATGAATTGGTATGTACTATATCCTGGTACCAAGTAGAAGTGGGGGGATGGAGAAAACAGAGTTGGATACTCCTTCAAGGTGGACAACAAAAGCACACAAGCTGCAGTAAGAATGTCCCCACTGGAAATAGTAAATCTCTCCATGAACAGGTGCAGTGCTGGATGCCCGGGATCTCCTTCCTGACTGTTCTCAAAAGACAGCTGAATGGTACTGTACAACCTGCCCTTACCTGACAGGTAGCCCTGCCTGGACAGGGAGTAGGACGTGGGACCTCCACAGCCACATCCAGCCTGATGGAGTCTCAGGACACCTGGGAGAGGATGTGCTCCTTCACGCCTTGCTGAGTTCATCCCATAAATGGATGGTACTCACCTCTTACAGACTCAAGATCACAGTGGTCATGACATGAAAAAATAACATACACCTTTTTTATAAAACTGGCAAGTAAAGCAGTGACAGTAAGCATGTTTCTTGTCTGATACCTCAGCATCTTTTTATTCTCCTCTCTGCCCAAATGGCATGTCAGGAGCTAACACTGCCTTCAACCGACAGTGGGATATTGGGGTTGCTGTGGCAGTGATCTAAACCTACAGCTGTTTCCTTTTGCTGCTGTTCATCTGCTCACACTTCGGATGCACCATTTCCAGCTGTACTTGCTGTTCCACAACAGCTTTTAATGCTCTTCTGGGGAAGGTGCTAGGTAGGAGGACAGGTAACGAGCTCAGCTATGTAAAATATTCTTGAAGTTCAGTGGAGATTTGTTTCCTCTTTCCCCACTCAAGTCCCTCTTCCTCCCACACAGTAGGCTTCTTAGTCACCTTGACACCATCAGGGCTTGTGTGTTCAGTCGTTTCCAAAGGTATTTGGGTGACAGAGCACTGGAACAGGCTGCCCAGGGAGGTTGTGGAATCTCCTTCTTTGGAGACATTCAAAACCCGCCTGGACGTGTTCCTGTGCGCTCTACTGCAGGTGATCCTGCTCTGGTGGGGGGGTTGGACTAGATGATCTTTGAGGTCCCTTCCAACCTCTAACATTCTGTGATTCTGTAATTCTGTGATTCTGTGATTCTGTGATTCTGTGATCAATGGACAGACACTAGCAGTGCAGAGGTCTTGTCCTGGCAGGAATGCAGGGCTGATGTGCACAATCTCCTGAGCTCACCGTGCTGGGATTTAACCACCGTGCTGGGTTTTAACCACCTTGCCTCCCTGCTTCCTGGTGGTGTGTCAGCTCAGGATGAAAGCAGAAACTGAAGCTTTAGCCCCAGTGCCTTCAGTCTGAATGTGCAACCTTAATTAAAATCTCCATCAAATCATAGACCTGCCTGTGCTCACACTATTACAATATTACAAGCTCCCTATGTTTCTGCTACAGTTCCTTATGGTATTTGAGTTTTCTCATTAAATCCAGACCAAATAGCCACATTTTTTCACATAAATTTTAACAGGTTAGAGGTCTCCTAGTTTCAACGCAGGCAATTTGCTTGACATGTCTCTCATACTTTCCAATTATAAAATCCATTTTACTCCAGTATCTTAGAGCTTGTTATTAATGTCATCTTAATGCAAAGAAACTGAATGGAGCTTAAAGAATGCATATATTTTTACTCCCCATGAACAGACCATATCATGATTTACCTAGCTTGGTCAGTACTAATTTCCTGCTGTTTCATCCCCCCATGGCAATTTCAAAGTCAGTTACTTTAAAGACATTCTGAAGGTCATAAACAAAGTGTTTTTTCGCAGTTGTCTATGGCAGGGTATAATACAGGGGCAGAAACTGTGCATCGGTTTGTGTTCTCCAAGGAGTAATGGTAGCAACACTATGTAGACATTTCATCCACCCTTGAATCAGGATGGGGGTGTGTTGTCTTTTTGTTTTCCCTCTAGACAGTTCCTTCACAACACAGTGCTGTCCTGAGCATGACTGTTAAACTTGCACACAGGATGGGTGGGATCAGGCTGTGTTCATCGTTGCTCACTCCTTGCAGGGGCTACTTAGGGTCACTGGATACCACGAAACACCAGGCTTCAAAGGATTGGTTAGATTATGAAGTCAAATCCCATGTATATGCCTTTTCCTGTTCGATTCAAACTACAAAGTCAGGGTCAACAATTAATCTGCTAGAAAGATCCGCTAAAGATTTGTACTCCAGTTTGTTATCTAGCAAAGAGAATAACTGGTTACATCAAATGGTGCTATTAAAGAGAAAGTTTATGCTCATGGTCTCCTGTCTGGTTGTGGAATCTATACTGCATTTTAAAGAACACATCTGTCACATCTATGCAAAACCCAGAAATTCTGAATAAAACTTGGATGTTTGCTGGTTTCCCCTACTCAGACCCTGAAGAAATCCCTGTATGTGCTGATTGTCTGGAAATACTGAGAAGTCACAGCTTTTTCGGGAGTTAACAGCCACAGCAGTTTCCCAGCATCTAACTATTCCTGTTGCTGATTTTCCCTGAATTCACTGACATTCTTTTATTAGCAGATGCTCTAGTGACTACAAACACAACCTTGAAGGAACAACCTGCTAAGCTGTTTTGCTCCTACGAATAGCAGGAAACAGAGAACAAAATTACTACTGCCCTTTCACTGTTGTGGCACTAGTCCTACACACTACATTCAGGATTTCTGTTGATGAATTTCCTGGCACTTTTGCAGAAGAAGGGGTTAACTCAGGAGGTGACTCAGCCCAGTCCAAGGTAGTTACAGAACTTCTTGGTTTGTGTCTGGAATTACTGAGAGTTTTAGTTTTGTGGTGTCTATTCCCCCTCCTTTTCTGAAGTCTTTGGACCCTTAGTTATGTTATAATTCAATGGATTGCAGCTAATTAGTTATAAATCACCAGGTTACTTAATTATAAATGAAGCAGTGCACAGATCAGATGAAGTTTAGCTGTGACAAAATCACAGCTTAGAGCTTCATGCAGCTGCACCTGGATGGCTGCCACCACCCTGGCTAAGTCTGGCTTGCAGTTAGCTCAGGGCTCTCCCCACTTCACTGCAATCTGTGGTACGGATACACCTTCTAGGAGGAATAACTTATTTTAGACAAGAGAGAAAGCAGTCAAGAAAGAACAAAGTGTGTTAAGCTCTGGGGCCCCCAGTGTAAGAAAGACTCGGACCTGCTCAAGCAGGTCTAGAAGTGTTCAAGGCCAGGCTGGATGGGACTCTGAGCAACCTGGTCTAGTGGGAGGTGTTCCTGCCCATGCCTTTGAGGTCCCTTCCAACCCAAACCATTCTCCGATTCTGTGATAAAGTCTATATAAAACTTACTAAAGAGCATGTGTTGCACGTGCTGCATTGCTCCTGTGCTGAACATGAAATCTAGGGGTTTATTTAATGGTTGCCAGTCCCACCAAATCAATGACTGGCTCAAAGGGCATAATTTTAGTAGATGTTGACCCCCAGAAAAACACCCGGAGTCTCTAAAGATCTGAAGAGGCAGTGCAGGGACATGCAAGGCACAGACCCCATGAGAAAAATAGTAGTGCAGGTCTAACATATCCTGAGACTAAGGTCATAATAAGAAGGTCAGAGGACAACGAGCTGCAGGAAAAAAAAATAAATGAGTGCTGAGCATTTATCTGTGAAAGATCTTTGCTTGGAAAAAAACCCACAGTGATAATTATCATATTATCGTTTTCCCCATATTCATATAAATGCTAAATAGAATTCCATTATTCAGATTAGCACTTCTCACTGCAAGGGGACACAATGTTAATTCAGTCTCTGTTCAGTCTTTATAATAAATTGCTAAGCCACCATCAAACAAAACCAGCTTTGTTTTGGAAAATGACAGTTTCCAGAGCAGTTGTCTCACATAACTTTAATGCCTACTTTTTAAATTGCTCTGTATTTAAATGCCACTTATTATGAAGGCAATTGGAGTGCTTAAACATTTTTCGTGAATCAGAAATATCTCCTTCAACTTTATCCAGCACAAGTGGATGTGCTTATTGCTGCATAATGAAGAAAAGTGTCATACCTCTATGAAATCATGTATCTTTCTCCATGATTCTTCAAAAGACGCAAGAACTTCCAAACAGTCTTCTTTTCTGGGGATAAATAATGCACAATTTCCATTAGAACTAACTAAACAGTATTAAAATTAATTTGATTATGTCTCTTTAGTCTTCTTCCTACGATTATAACTTTGTCAGTGCTTTCACACATACAAATAGGGAATTGTTTCCCTGGCTGTTTAAGACACAGCTGACAGTAAGAGCCATATTCTCATGTAACAGGGGTGTTTGGCATGACTGTCATCCTTTGCATTTCTCCACTCACTGGTCACTTGTTCCCAAATTTTGGTCAGAAGTGTCACACGGTGGCTGCCCCTTGCAGCGAGCAGACAAGCCCTAGCCCATGGTTTGGAGATTCTGCCAGGGATTTATGCAGGATGGGCAAAGAGGGGAAATGGGATGCTGACTTTTGTAATATCATGTGCTGGCTGGCCAGGCCAGAGGCATGGCGAAAGGGACAGTCTTGATGTGGGTTTGTGGTGCTTGACCCCAGTGGGGAACTTTTAATCACTTTGAGACATTCAAGGACATTTTACCTTGTCTTTTTTTTTTTTTTTTTTTTTTTTTTTTTTTTTTTGCGAGAAACAGCATAATTTGAATGGCTCTATTTGCAATTAAGACTTGCCCTGCCCTTAAGGTACTCATACCCAGATGTCTGGATTAAAGGGATCAGGTAATTTACAGGTTGTGGGCGAGATGTTTTGTAGTGTGGTCATTTTCTCAGTTGACATATCCTTTTACATGAACTCTTTATTTGAACGTATTTGATCAAGTGCAACTGTTACAATCCTAGAAATCGGTGTTCTTCTCCTAAGCAGGATGAAGGCAGGCATCTTACTGTGCAAATACCCTGAGAAATCCTGAGAAACCTGATAAAGCCTAATGCATAGGCGGGGAGGAACTGGCTTCTGTGTATCTCTCCACACGGGTCTCTGAGGGCAAGTTTTACTTCACATGCATGTACACATATCTGTGACACATATACACAATTTCCCCTCCCTCCTTTTTCAATGGTTTCCAATTCTCTTACATTCAGAGTCACCTGGACTGAAATTCTTGTCTCTGGTTTCTTCTGTACCCTTCACACGATGAATTATGTCATTTCCAGAGTGCAAGTCATGAAATACAAACTGTTCAGTGAAGCAGTAAAGCAGTTTTTTCTCTGCAAACATTTGCTGCTGGAATTTAAACAAAAATCCTTTGGGTTCCACTATGCCGAGAGACTTAATATCCTGTCACACTTTTTCTTATATTTAAAAATTAATGACTTATATTTGCAGTCACTCTTGCATCACAACATTCTTGCTTGCAATCAATTCCTTGTACTCTCTCTGTGATGCACCTTGCCACTATTTCTGATGATGGTCCAATTCTCAGACTCCAAGTAATGGAGAATGAGGAGTTTCTTTCATTTTTTACAAGTTGATTTATTCACTCCTACTAAGCATTTGCTCCAGTTGGTATCTCCGGTTGTCTAATATATATATATATATATATGTACACACACAGATATATCTATATTTACAGGCATATATATATATGCTGTTAATTAAATGTTGCAATACGGTATGACCTTCACAACAAGCTGTTTGATTACTAGGATTCATTCCATTAGACTGAAATGAATCCAGACCAAGGAAAAAGGTACATGCTTTACTTTGGATAGTGTTATTTTGGCAGCTTCTTTGGAGTCTGTTTGTTGTCCTTGCCAGTGTTACCTTCAAAGTAACAGAAGGGAATGACATATCAATGAGGCAAGAAAATAAGTCATTTGGTCAAACTGTAAAGACATCTACTGCTAGGGCAAAGTAAATGATATCTCTTGCCATGACTGAAGCCTAGTCATGCTGTGTAAATGATAATCTTCCAACTCCCTTGATTTATTTCCAGTTTTAGCCTACTGAGCTAGATTTCCCACTGCCTTTTCTGATGTGGCAGACAAATATTTTTATTCAAACTCAGGAGCGTCCTGCTTTGCTCTTATTGCAATAACTGCATGAGATGCAAATACTGACTCAAATTGGTTTTTAAATATGCTCTATATCAATGGGTAACTTCCCTCAAAAAGATATACCAGCATGTACCTAATGTAAGTAACGCAAACCATTCATATAAATATAGTAAATGTTTAACTACGTTCATTAAAAGGTTCCTTAGTAAAGAGGCAGTTAAAGGTTTTGTAGCAATCCAGGTACCAAGGTGTTGAGAGGCTGATTGCAAAAAAATGGATAAGCCTTGTACCTCATGGTCAGTAATACTGATGAAGAAACAAAGATTTCTTTATGCAGCACGATGAAAAGCCATGTTTTAGTGCAAGATTTAAGACAATAATTAGCAGACAATAACTTCAACAAGAAAATATGCTGCCTAGAGTCAAAATCACATGTTGAATGAAAGGCCATATAGACATTACCTTGAAAAGCCAAGGGACAGAAGCATGGATAGAGAGAAGGAATATGTCTGTACCTTCTTTATCCAGGGCTAAGTAAACTATAGGGAATAAAACAAACCCACGTTCCCAGAATCAAGCTCTAGGCTGCCTATGTCTCCTTGAATTATTAATCAGATTCCCAGATGCAATCTGGTGCAATGCCAGCAAGACCAGTGGTGCCAAGAGTGGGGTCTCCCATGTGTATGCATGTGTATAAGGTCAGCCAGATAGAACCTGGGAGGAATATCCTTCCCACGTTAAATAACAACCCAACAAAATGTCCTGCAGAAATAGGAGGATACCAGCAGAATTTCAGGGCAAACTGTACCATGCCTCTGGTTTTACCAACTTGACCGTTCCATCAGAAACCTGTGGGGTGGGTTGTATAAGGAGACTGGAAGTCCTAAGAACCAAGTCTCCTCAGCAACGTGAGCTCTGTCTTGTAAGGTGACCAGCTCTAGAGCAGTCCTGGTGCTGCAGCTGCTCAGGAGATGGGAGCCCGCATCACCCAGGTGCCAGCCTGCTGATCTCTTCAAGGTCTCAGGCTGGCCAAGGCTTCTCCCACCAGCTCCTCCAGTCCGCACACAAGTTTGGCTTCTCATTATCACCCACAGATTTCTTGTTTTATTCAGCAATTACTTGCACTTGGAGGAGCTCGTTCATTGCCAGCACTCGTATTTCCCAAATTACTTTATTCTCTTTTGGCAGGAAATTCTAGAAGCTCATTCTGATTTCCTTTGTGAAAATTTCACTTTTTCAGCTTTCTCTCTCATTCTGTAGATTTCTTTATGGTGCGTTTGGTCTGGAAATGAGCTGGAGTTCCTTGTGCCACTGAACTGAAGTCACTTGCAACCTGCATTTGCCTGGGGTCTTTCCTGTTATGTTGATGCTACACCAGCAGAGATGAACTGGGATGGATGAGACATCCCACATGTCTCTGTCCTGTGTACTACGGTCCCTTCCAACATTTGTGCTTTACCGAATCAATCCCCAGGTCCTTGTTTTTGAGGGGATGCTGAGGACAGAGTGCAGGACAGGGGACAGGAGGTCAGGCAGACACGGGCTGGGCTGCCAGCCTTATTGAGACGATTTTGAGGGACTGGGGATGAAGCCAGTGTCACTTGTTGCACCCGTAACAACTGGAGGCACAGGGTCCAAGGTAGTTTCATTATCTTCCTGTCCAGTCAGTTAGCCAACAGACATTAAATAGACAAATGCACCCCAAGTCTGTCAATATTTTTTTAGGGTGTGCTGAGGAAGGATGAGTACCAAGCCCACAAAGATGTCAACATAAACGCATAGAGTGTAATCAACACGAAGTTTAGGAAAAGAACTGTGTTTATCCTTTTTTTTTTTTTCTGCTTCCAGAATTTTAAAGGACTAATTTGTCTAACAAACTTGTAAAGAAATTGGATATCCTGGAAAACTACTTTCAAAAGGTTAATTTTTAATGAATTTTTTTTTTTTTATTTTGAACACTGGTGGAAATATCAAATAGGAGAAGTTAGTCACATCACCACCATTTTCTAGCTCATCATTGCCTTGGCAATCTTTAAAAGTTTATCTCCAGTTCATAAAGTAATTTGAAACATCCCTGTTACCTTCATAAATATGTTCATAGCTTTCTGAAACCACCTGACCACAAGCTCTTTAAAACTAAAGATAAGCATTTTTCTAAAGTTGAATTACCCTGACCCACATTAAAATGCCTGAAAATGAGTGCAGCCTATCCTGGTAAGCAGTTACATTCCAAACTGTATTGCTGCCTAGGCTTCAACATCTTGTGAACACCTGAGGATGAGGAAAAGATGCTGTCAATTACTGGTTTAAGAATCACGGTTCTTCGGATTTTGGAACACCCTGGATCTCTTAAAGGCTGTTGGTACCAGTGACGTATGGCTCAACTTTACTGTTGTGTGCCCCCTGATGCTCAAAACTTCAAGGCAAATCTTAGCATCCTCTCCCTGTCAAACACCACTTTCTGAAATGAGTTTTCTGAAGTATATGATTTCTGTAATGGTTTGCTACTTAGCCTGGCCCTGCAAGAGTAATTCTTTCTTGGGGAGCAGAGACAGGCTTCACTATCAATGGATTTGGAACAGCATGGGTCATTTCATTTTACTTTTTTTTTTCCTTTCTAGCAGTGCAACAAGAAGATTGAAAACCCCAGCCGAACATTTCTTTAAATACTGCCATTTTCAGGGAGCTTTGGAGCTCCATTTTTGTTTTGCTCGAGTGACAAAAATAGGTACATGTACAAAACATAAATCCAAAAGCTTGGCCAGTAGTTGTTCTGAATAGTAATGATCAGAAAATTCTTTTGCAAGGTATTTATATATGCAGAATCTATATTAAACAAAACAAAAAGAAAAGCTGTACATGATGCCTTCTTTATATATTTGAAGAGTTATTTTTTGTTTAATAAACAGTCTCTTCTGGAGGAAAACAAATATATCTGTATCTGTCCCTGGCACAGACTACAAATAACTCTCCTGTCCCTTGTTACTGTCAGCTGCCATATATTCTCTCCTTCTTTATGTGGATTTATTTTTTTTTTAACCCAGGCAGAAGAAATAGCACTTTAGGGACACTCAAGTTTTAAAATCTTAATTCTGATTTATGGTGAGTTGTACAAACCTGATGCTGGAACAGCTACAAAGGAATCTGCAGACAGACCTATTAGTTCCTTGACTGCAGGTAAGTAAACGACCATTAACAGACATCACGAGAGGCCAGAGTCCAGCAGCTCTACTAATTGCTTCAGAGAGGTGTTTTGTCAGTAGCAGTCCTGCAAGAAGGAGTTGAAACCCCAAGAAGGGACGAGCGAGCCAAGTAGGAAACATTCAATTTCTCTTGGTGCTGCAAAGGCTTTTTCTAATGCCTGTGCTCTTAGTCCATCAGGCTGGCATCGGAATGCACAGAGCTTGCTGCTGCCCTTAACAGGACCCCTCGGATGGGGTATAAGCGTCAGATTGATGTAGAAATATCAGACTTAATTGGGAGAGAGGTCCTCTGAGGCCCTTAGCTGTCTGGTGAACAAGGTGATGGGTGCCTAGTATTGAGTCCATTAAATGAGCCTGAAAGAAAATCATATCTTTAAGTTACCTGAAAAGCCAGTGAAATGGAGGTAACCAAAAATAGGAAGCACAGGCTCCTGGCTCAGCAACGCACCTAACGGCATGGCATGAGGAACATGGGAATAGGACTGCAGGAGGCCAGAGGTGAAAGGAATTCAGACTAGTCGCTTGTTCTTATGGACAGTGGAGAAAATTCCCTTTGGTGTAAACTGGCAGACCGCAGGTCTGTGGGTGAGTACAGAACAAGCAGCTGGAGGAGATCCTTGCAGGGACAGTAGTGCTGGAGCAATTTATAGTATAGTTCTGCCCAAACATCCCTCTCCATGCTGCACTTTCCCAGTGTGCCAGCAAGGTTGTGGTCCTTCCGTGCACAAGTTAGTGTTGACTACGGAGAATTAGAAGGTCAGACTTGTAGTATTTTTTTAGGGAAGCATATACCTGCAGCTGCACTTGATCTTAGCAGGATAAGACAGCTTGATAAGGTTTTTTCCTAAGTTTAATACATGCTGAAAAACACAGTTGACCTTGTGGGTGCCACTGGATAGGCCTACTACATCTCAATGCTAACTTTCTGGAACATTGAAGTATGCAAAAGCCCAGTCTTAGACAACTTCCTTGCAAAGCTGGCTATATTTAATTCCAAAGCCTCAAAAATGTCAAAGATAGCATTGCAGTAGGAAATCTTATTTTTCTCAAGAAGTGTATGTGGCCTAAGCAGCCACATTGTTTTCTTCTGGAATATCAGATGTTGTGGAATATGTCATTGTAAAAGGTAGACCTTGCACTCTGATAACGTAGCGTTTGTGTAGATTCACAAACTTGTAAAGTGGATCGTTACTTGCACAAAAATCCATACCATCTTCTTGGCTTAATATAGTAGTGAAAGAAATATTTCCAGGATTTCACTGGAGGAACAGATTGGAGATCATGACAAAGAATGAGCATGTAGTGTAATTTATAGCTTGCCAGAATTAGACTTCTCATGTCTGATCTGCAGTTAAAACTGGATATAGTAGGCTTAAGTTGGCTTCGTCGGCTAATGAAGATCTTATATCAGATAGTGGCTGTTCATTTAGCCTGGCTGTGTTTTGCGATCCGGTCTCTGCAGCTGTTTCCTGATCTTGTTGATGTTTTTAAAGAACACACATTTGGTACTCCATGCTTCTGGAGGTGGCATATCTTCACACTTCCTGCGAAGACTTAGCACCATACTTTACAGAGTAGTAGAAACAAAAGCCCATAACATAAACAATCCAAATTCTTTGGGGAGAGTGATCTTATTTCAAAGCACAGTCTCCGAGTTCAGCCCCACAAAAAAGACTCATGGTCAGTTCTTCTGTAGCTCCAAAGATCCAAAACATGCGTGCCAGATCTTGCTCTACCTCAAGCTAGTTTGTCACGGTAAATATTTACATACTTTGAGATATAAAATAGGTATCAAAACCAAGCTTCTACCACAGTAATAGAAAAAAATATCCAACATGTAACATTTACTTGAAAGACTTACATATGGATATGGAAATTTGTGTGGGAGACCAAGACGCACCTACACACTACCAAAATCAGTAATAATAAGCTATTGGATATTTGACTTGAAGGACAAATTAACCTCATACATATTTATGTATAACCTGGTTGTTAGATGAATGTACACTGCAAAAGATGGCCCACCTAACTGTCCGTTAGAAGTACCAGCTTGATTCTTTCCCAGATCTAACCCCCCTGGGCTATTGGAACAGCTAAAAATAACAATAAAGGGAGGTATAAATATTTTTCAGGCAGCTCTTTTGTTCTTATTCGAAGTGGCTGCTGCCTCTCCCTGCTGTCCATGGCACTGAAATCATGAGGCATCCTCATACTCGTAGCTGCTGCTAATGTAGGCTGAGGTATCTTTCAGAGATGGGTTAGATGTCATCGCTCTCAAGCAGAGGTAAAGGCTTATCAACGCCTAGGCAAAGCTGGTACCACTTGAAGATATGTCCGGATTGGGACTGAGATGTAGCATTGTAGAGCAGACAGATACATCTGAGATGCTTTAACTAGAGGACAATGGCAGCATTATGGTGGTTGCTGTAAGCTGCAAGCCTTCAAGAAGCCTTGGAGGATTCTTTGGGTGCTGGGTGAAGAAAATGGCCATGGAACTGCAAGGAGACAAGAAAAAAAAAAAAAAGAGGAAAAGGAAACAGGAAAATCCGGACTGGAAAGCTGTCTGAGGACATATGGCATAGCAGAAATATAGTATACAACAGGAGGGTAGTGCAAGGGAAGCAAGTGGAGTACAGGGCCAGATGGGGGACAAGAGTGTGTGTACAGAAAGCATGGAGGGGGATGTGATTAGGGCAGCAGCTTCTCCCATCTCAAGTGAGAGTTACAGGGAAGGAGGGAGCACTGGTGCAGCACTTGCCTAGGTTTTCTCTGAAGGATGATGCCAAGAGCAGAAGAAAAAAAAGGTTGAATTGGCAATAAAGAAATAAGGCAATTCAGGAATCATGCGCTGAAATGTCTTAAACTCCTGTGGTTAGAAAGGCTGTAACATAGCTGCAGTGATTTTGGGTATAGAAACAAAAATTCAGCTCTGAACACAGACTATGTCTTTGAAATGGGTGCGGCAGCTCTGAGCACAGGTCAACACCTGAAAAGGAGTGTTGAAAGGGTAAACAGCAGAGCAAGGTTTCATTTTCTAGAGATGTGAGGGAGAAAACCCCCTCTTTTTCTAATCTGCTAACTGGGCCATCTCTGTTGTAGACACTATCAGCTTTGCCTCCAACTACCCCTGAGAGTACGGCAGACCACCCAGGGTGGCCCAGAAAGCTGAGGACCCTTTCAGAGGACAGGAGGTAAAACGAGCTCGCCTTGGTGAAAATTGAAATGCAGCTTTCCCTATCTAATGCCACCGTGGGATGGAAAGGTTTGCAGGCCTCCGGAGGAAAACTGAAGAAACCAAAAGAGAAAACACTCGTGGGGAGAGAAGAGTAAGTGTCCACCCAAAAGGCTTTTGAAATGGCTCCAACAGCAGCCTGACTGACGAGGATTTTGTGTCCTAGTGTGATCCAGGGGATGCCAGCACTGTGATGGAGGAAGGATGAGCACCCTTCTGCTGGTCAGGAACTGTTTCAATCACCAGTTTTACCCCAGCCAGTAGCCGAGTCCCACACAGCCGCTCCCTCATTCCCCTCCAGGAGGATCAGGAAGGGGAAAATCAGAAGGATAACAGGCAAAAAAAATAAATAAATCTGTGTGTTCATGTAAAGAGAGGTTTATAACGCCTACTTCAGTTTTATTGCTAAACACTGTGTGAGATATCCCTTTGGTCAGGGGCAATCAGATGTCCCCAACGCTGAGTCCCCTCCTAGTGCCATGTGCACGCCCAGGTTGCTGCCTGGTGGGGCAGCCCGAGGAGCAGAAAAGCCCTCGGTGCTGGACAAGTCCTGCTCGCAATAACTAATGCATCCCTGGGTCATCAAGGCTGTTTCAGCACAGATGCCTAACACAGCCCCTGCCAAGCAACAAGGAAGACAGGTAATGGTCCCATTTCATATGGTCCCATTTCAGGAGTTAAATGGCTCCATTTTCAAACTTTCCTGGTCTTCACTAGGCCACAGCAGCACTTAAGGCTGGGCTAGGTTCTGCCAGTCCTCCTGGGGCCTAATGGTCCTAGCAAGACCAGTTTTCAGACATCCCAGGTCCTGGAGACCTGGGGGCAAGGCTGGAGGAAAGAAAAGGTACACCAAGGGCAAGAGGATCTGGTGAGATCATCAGGTGACAGAAGAGAACATTAGAGAACACTTCAGCAAAATAGAGATGCACAGGTTTGTGATGGGTTCCAATGGGGTGCACCCTCAAAAGAGAGTGCCATGCAGACAATCCAGGCTGTTTAGCCTGCAGAAAACGAGACTCAGGGGAGACCTTATCACTTCCTACAGCCACCTGACAGGAGGTTGTAGCGAGGTGAGTTGGTCTTTTTCCCAGGTAAGAAGTGGTAGAATGAAACAGACCCGAGTTGCACCAGGGGAGGTTTAGATTGGACATTAGGAAAAATTTATTTACTATAGGGGTTGTCAAGCAGCATAACAGGCAGTCTAGGGAAGCTGTTGAGTCATCAACCCTGGAGGCATTTAAAAAACTTGTAGATGTGGCACTTAAGGACATGGTTTAGTGGTGGACTTGGCAGTGTTAGGTTAATGGTTGGACTCAAAGATCTTTTCCAGCCTAAATGATTATGGCATTTATTTTACAATATATCAAAGTGTCCTCAGTTCTCACTGTACTCAAACTTTCTTGGAAATAGCTTTTGCTTAAAAATGCATCCTGATATACAGCCTTATACGCAGACATAACTCTTCGTAAAATGCTTAAGCAGTTTCTTCCCTACAGGTTGTGGAAGGTGGGATAGGAGACTCTCAGTGACTTGACTATTTTCGCTACTTGAAGTGGCCTAATTGTACAACTCCAAGGTCGCACAGAAGGTCTTAATGGCTGTATAGTTTCACATGGTCTTACTATACAAAGATAAATTGCTTTGCTCCCATTCTAAATTGCCTGTTCTACACAGACTTGCCTGTAAATTAATAACAAATGTAACAGAATGGGTAGAATTGTATTTCAGCAAGAGAAATTTATCTGTTAACATTTAAATTCTTTGCCACGGGCTTTAGTAAATCTTTTAGTTGAAAGTAAGATTAACTTCTTCCCTGTGGTTTCAACATCTTGGCTTGTACTGTTTTTAAAGATGCATGAAGGATAGATATCCTTGCCTTTCAGCTTTTTGATCAGATCACTTTCATTTGGCCAGATACTATCATGGCCATAAATTTCAAAGCTAAAAATAGACTTGACTTTTTTCCCTTTATCCCTTAATTCTCTCAAATAGATGATGATTCAGTGCTACCTTCTGACCTTTCAAGTCTAGCTCACTGCATGTTAAGTGAACATACTGATTTGGAGAGCAGAAGTCTTATGATTTAAGTTATTTTTTTAAAAAAACGAATTAGAATTTCCTATCTTTTATTTAAAGCAGTAGGTAAAAGCAAGATGACTTTATTCCTGCATGACATACACATGCCAACCCTTGAGCCTAAAAGCCTGATTCTGTTTTTTCGACTTCAAATGATTATATCGCAAAATCTTTACTTTTTACAAGACTGCTTCATAACATGTAAAGACATTAAAACATTAGATCCTGCTTTCATTTTTACTACCATAAATATTAAGTAATGGATTAAGGAAAGCTGACTCCAGATTCATGCAATCATAGAAAAGAGCAAGGAATAATCATCAGCTTTTGTTTATAAGATTACAATATTAATTGCTACAAAGGGCCTTTGGTAGCATCTTCATTTAAAACAAATGTTCTGAGAGCAATAGCTTTTTTAAAAGAATAACCTGAAGCAGAATATTTACATTTAAATGTTTAAAATTTAATCCAATAGCACTGCATTGGATCTTGAAAGATCAAGCAAGATACACTAATTCATTGGGAGTTTAAACTTTGTGGAGGATGTCTCTCAACACCAGATTTACTGCCAGTTCCTCTAGCATGTCCTTGTGGGGTAATTCCCAAAACATCTTGGCAGCCTCAGACAGCTGGTACTCCGCAACACTGACACAATGAAGTTATCCAGAAGGTGCTTTTAGGAAGCTAGGGAATTCAAGACTGTAGCTCTGTTTTGATGTTTTATTTTGTGCAAGAAAGAAAAAAATGTTTCTGGTCAAAGGCTTAGCATAAATTCTAGGCTAGATGAAATGGGAGCGCGTGGAAGTCTTGCAATGATGGTAAGGATCATGCTCTGAATTTGCCTCATGGCAGTGCAAAAGGTACCACCTTTACCAGTGTAAGTGTGATACAATTTGTGACTGCTGTCGCTGTGGTCTAACTCATTTTACTCAGGGCTATCAACAAGGAAAGGAGTGGACCGGGTGTATTTTGCTGATTGTTTTATGTGTGCGCGCTCCTTCTGGTTTGAGTCTTCTCTTTAACTCCGGCACCGATTTTACTGCCCTGTGGTCTCTCTGCAGTGTTCAGGCTGGGCAGAACCTACAAAATGACAAAACTCCTGATCGCAGCATGGGTTGCCCATTGCTTTCTTACCTCCCCTGGGCTTTGAATTAACCTACTGTTGACTCCTAATGAAGCATTGGATAAAGTTACAATAAATACTATGAGGAGATCAAGAGGAAATTCTTCACCTGAAAATCAGATGCTGAGTATGAATACTGACATCAAACTGAGCACAGAACAGAGCCAGGATCTGGGGTTGGGGATGGATGCAGAGGGAATGGGTTTGTGAGAGCA
Organism: Trogon surrucura; assembly: GCA_020746105.1. Taxonomy (NCBI): domain Eukaryota; kingdom Metazoa; phylum Chordata; class Aves; order Trogoniformes; family Trogonidae; genus Trogon; species Trogon surrucura. The sequence goes on from CM036618.1 coordinate 110,219,039, forward strand.
GGCAGCTACGGCAGCAAGGATGCACACAAAAGAACTGCACTGAACTCAGTGCATTGAACTCTGATCTTACCTTACTTCTGTGGTAGGGTTTTGCCATTTAAAGTGTCTCTTCCCCTACTTGTGTCCATAAACCAAGGAAGAATAAAACCAAAGAAAACATAAAACCTAGTTTCTATCACACAGGATGCTCAATGTTTTCAGGATATGCCACCAACAGGTGTTGGATTGGAACAAACAGTTTGAACAGATGATTTGTACGCCATTTATTACATCTGGCAAATATATGAGCAGTTAGTAATGGTCTTCTGGGGGAGCTGTCAGCCATTCCCAGCAGGCAGCATTGCTAATCTCCATAGTTACACAAGCCATCATGATGTAATGCACACTCAAATAATTTTGCATCTTCTATTTTCTGTATCATCCATCTTCTTTGCCTTTAAACTTTTTACAGTAAGAAGCATCTTAGTACTTGCTATAGCACATGCAGGCTTATTGCTTTCTTTTTGATGGCTAATGAATTGACTTGGCTTTTTAAATGGTGAAAGATACGGCTAAAGCATAACACGAAAACAAGAAGAGTGTCTAAAAACTCTAGGTCAGTTCAGTAACACGCACAGCTCAGAGGAACCAGGGAAGTCTTCACAGCATTGGCTTTGTTTAGTTGAATATCAGCTGACACGGTAAACGCAGTCCTGTTAAAATTGTTGTGTTCTCCATCTCTCAGCTAAACTTGAAAAGCATCTCTTTCTGAATACATGCTTACGTCAGTGAATTCATAATGGTTTGTGTATGGTAGAAACAACCTCAAAATAATGTCTAGGCAACTCAGAAATGAACAGTCTTGGTAACACCTATAGGGAAGATCAGTAACCTTTCCCTTTGAAGTATGAAACTGTCATCTTTACCACATCACACACAAATTCTGTTACAAAACAAGGTCATGAACTTGCTTCGCAAAACTGTTCTCAGAAGAAGAGTTCAGTAAATGCCAAATCCATAAGCAAACCTAAAAAACCCAAAGGAGTCCAATTCAGTTGCCATCCCTGGAGGCACCTGGAGCTGTATATATGCATTTGATTTTGGTCCAAAATTCAACTACCAGCTTTTTCAGTGTATTGTTCGCTGATTAGTGTATTGCAGTTGTAGGAAAACTCAGTCACTACAACGTGCACGCTGGATGAAAATCACTCATTTGTGCAACAGCTGCATTTGTCTTAGTTGGCTGCCTTGCGTGTCTCTACCTTTTTGCCACATGAGATTTATAGTCAGTGATGTAACTGCTACAGTATGGAAGAACACAGTTATCAGAGCAACTTCTAACAATTTGGATACAGCTGTGTCCCATTTATTTAGAAAAGCAATCAAACAAAGAAACAAAGAAACCAAACACAAAATCTTTGAAATATCACGTGTCTTTTCAGAGCTTGGTGTATGCCAGTGCCATTTTCCCTAAGTGCCCTACCTAATTCTCAACTTGACCCAAAGGAATTTAGGAGAGTCCCCAGCTGAAGTGAAAAAGTAGGAGTTTCTTCAGAGGCGGGCAAAAATAGCTCATTCTCCCAGATGCTTCCTTTCCATATCACCAGTATCACAGGGTGCTGTCAAAGATCACTCTTGCTTTGAGAAATAGTCCCTAGGCAACGTGTAGAGAAAATCATGTCAATTGAAGGATTTCTGTCTGGAGCAAGTGACAAGAAACTAAATGAAAAAGAGGCCAACTCCTTCATCCTGCATCTTTGCTCTGTCTTATTCCTTTGCCTTACTCCTCTAAGCAGCCACCCACCCTCACTGCTATTTAATCTGTTTTTTCAAGGGACAGAGATCTGTGTTGAGGAGTAAGCGTCAAACTCTAATGTGGCTCAAAGTATTATCAATAGCATCTCACATATCTCATGCAGTCCAAGAACCTAAACTTAAATTACCTATTTAGAGGTATATTCAGATTACAAAACCTCAAAGACAGGAAGTGTTGCAATCAGTGCTGCCCAGGCAAGGAGCATTTTTTTAAATTCAGGCATAAACTATTTTAAACTTCCCCCCCTCCCCCCAGCTAATTTTACTTACTTACAGATCTCTGTCCTGGTAGCTTCTCTTGAAGCAAAATTGAATTGAAAATCCTTTCAGGGAAGACTTCAGGACAAAGCCTGTTTATTTTTATTTGTTGTTTTACATCTCCATTTTTAGGCCTCATTTCCTGTTCCTTGACCCATTCCCTTCTGGAATGTGTTATTTTAAACCTTACAGTTGGATAAAGGGAGAGTTAGTCACCCTCTACCCAGAGCATACCTAGCTGGACCTTGTGGGAGGAGGCTCGGGAGAAGAAGTGTGAGAGATTTCACCTAGCCTGTAGGATGTCAGGGCGGTAATTAAGAGGTGATTAAAGAAGATGAAATGGTCTCTTGGAACGGGGATTAGCTCACTGTAAAAGGAGGTGGCTGGAAAATAAAGGACAAGATACACACAGAGCACTTCTGGCTAGTACAAGCAATTAAGTGAGTGGGTACTGCAGGAGCATTGCCTTTCTCACACTGAAATCTTCTGCTTAAGAGAAATTGTCGGTGAAGAGATGCATTTAGCGCTGCTGCTACCAGAGAAAATAACGGCTGACAGACATCCATGTCTAGCAGAGAAAGCACAAGCCAGGCAAGATGTGTCCCTTCCAGCCATTGTGCTGGAGATCCTGCACTAAAGGCCAGAGAGCTGCAAGACAAAATTGCCCCAAGTTTTGTGTTTCTGGAATCAAAGCTGTTGCTCATTACACACTGTGCACCTCAGCTACCACTTCTCATCTCCAAATTCTTACAGGAGATGAGTGCAGCGTGCTTTCCTCAGAGCAGAGTGCTTCCAGGGTTAGCCTCCTTACAAGAGACCTTCCAAGCCTTATTACTGATAAATTATACTGCTTTGTTGCTGCCATTCTTCAAGACAATGGAGTTACTGGCTGGATGACCCATCCTCAAGATGAAAAGAAAAACTGGAGCACATTTGCATATGGGAGAGTTCAAGGCCCATTTTTTGAAAGGAGATAAATGCCTCTTAATTTTTTTCACTGTCACAGAAGCAGAAAATTTTCAGCATTCCTTGTGACCTGGCCCTAGTCAAGTATTTGGATAGAATTAAGTTACATTTACAAAACTGCTATTACTGTCAGATGAAATAAGCTGAAATAAGCACTATTGGCAGTCAAGAGAACTTCTAGAAAGATAATTACTTTTTATCTGACATGAAGAGAGACTTCTTAACTAACTCAGTTGTCTGTACTCGTGCTTTTGTTAATTGTCACTGAAAATACACTCTCGACTGTTCCAAAAAATTGTTGTAAAAAATTATGCTTTTTTTTCTATAAACTTTGCTACTGAGTATTTATAAAACACTATGCATTACCACATTTACACAGTAATAGTGAAATGAAATAAATGCCTTCCTTCCTCGAAGCAAAAAATTCTAATAAAATCCTAAAGGTCATTATCTTCAAAACATTATCAAAGTAGGAGTTCAGTTTAAAAAACATGGAAGTGAAGCCTGGTTACAAAAGCTGTACTTATTCTGTGGCTTAACTACACTCTGCTGTGGAATAATTGCAGCACGTCATAACCTCCTGCCCCACCAATTTGTCCTTGGAAGATTTTGGATTAGGCAGTTTGTCATGACCTGATTAAAGAAAAAAAAACCACCATAACCCACAAGTGGGCAGGCAGGAAGCGAGCTCTGTGCAAACTCTGCGTGGTACTGCCAAAATAAACACGCCTGCAAGGTTTCTGCCAAAAAAAACCAACACAACAAACCAAGGAAAGAACTCAACTGGAGGCAAAGGGAAAGAAACAGAGAAGAAATTATAATTTTGCATCCAAGTCAGGAAGGGACAGTGCATGGTGCCATTGGGGCAGGACTCTAATTTAAAGTGACTGATCACTACAGTGGGACCCTTGCTTGTAACCCAGCCAAGAGCTGAGAGGTTGCAGCATCCTCAAGCATGGGGGCACAGATGCTTTGTTGACACAGAAAGTTTTGTCTGGTTGCAATAATTGCCTCAGAAATATCTGCATTCACCCATGAACATCTCTAGCTTTAATCTTCACCCCTGGGATGCTCAATCAGTGCTCAAGGACAAAAATCTGGTGTGCAGCAGCCAGAGTCTGGACCAGTGAGTCAGGACCCTGCTTCTTACATTCAGAAATCTGTCACAGATGCCGAATTATACGCATTTCTCCTCTTCCCCTTCTTGGGAGTTCATAGAATCATAGAATGATTTGTGTTGGAAGGGAACTCAAAGATCATCTAGTTCCAACTCCCTCACCATGGCAGGGACATCTCCCACTAGATCAGGCCACTCAATGTCCCATCCAGCCTGGCCTTGAACACTTCCAGGGATGGAGCATCCACAACCTCCCTGGGCAACCTGTTCCAGTGCCTCACCACCCTCAGGGTAAAGAACTTCTTCCTTATATCTAGTCTAAATCTACACTCTTGCGGCTTACACCCATTACTGCTCGTCCAATCACTACCGGCCCTGATAAAAAGTCCCTCCCCTGCCTTTCTGTAGGTCCACTTGAGATACGGGAAGGCAGCTATGAGGTCTCCCTGGAGCCTTCTTTTTTCCAGGCTGAACAAGCCTAACTCTCTCAGCCTGTCCTCGTATGAGAGGAGTTCCAGTCCTCTGACCATCTTGGTAACTCTCCTCGGGACACGCTCCAACAGCTCCATGTCTCTCTTGTGTTGGGAGTTCCAGAGCTGGATGCAGTATTCCAGGTGGGGTCTCACATGGGCAGAGCAAAGGGGCAGAATCACCTCCCTCAGCCTGCTGGTCACACATCTCTTGATGCATTTCGGAGTATGGTTGGCTTTCTGAGCCCCAAGCGCACACTGTTGGCTCATGTTGATCTTACCATCCTCTAACATGCCCGAATCCTTCTCCCCAGGACTGCTTTCAATCCACTCATTGCCCAGCCTCTATCTGTGCTTGGGATTGCCTCGACCCAGGTGCAGGACCTTACACTTGGCCTTGTTAAACTTCATGAGGTTGGCCTGGGCCCACCTCTCAAGCCTGTCAAGGTCCTGCTGGATGGCATCCCTTCCCTCCAGCGTGTCAACTGCACCACACAACCTTGTGTTGTCGGCCAACTTGCTGGGGGTGCGCTCGATGCCACTGTTCGTGCTGCCAAGAAAGACGTTAAATAGTACCAGTCCCAGTACTGATGCCTGAGGGACACCACTCGTCACTGGTCTCCACTTGGACATTGAGCCATTGGCCACAACTCTTTGAGTGCGATCTTCCAGCCAGTTCCCTATCCACCAAGTTGGATTTGATGATCCTTATGGGTCCTTTCCAACTTGAGATCTTCTATGATTCTACAATTCCCTGACCTATTTTGCCTAACCATTTATGTGACTCAAACCACCAACTTTGCCTCCTGAGGTTTTCCAGAGCTCTGCCAATTCTCTTCGATTTGCTTGTTTCTCCAGATGTGACATCAAACTGTGAAATAGGTGAGATTAGGGCAATCAAAGTGAAAGCTGGGGAAGGAAGTGAACTCCACAAAAGCTTTGGGCACACAGAAAGAGGTGTTATCTGAGGGCACCTCCAGCCACCACCTATTCTGACTGTATGGTGCAGAGCTGCTGTTAGCTACCTTTAACAAATGGGAGGCTGTAAGCAGTGAGTTCAATGGCTTGCAGATAACATTTCCGCTCCTCCTAAGCTCATGATCAGGTCCAGTGGTGATGACACACGCAGGCAAAGAGCACAATTTCCCAGCAAACTATGCTCTGCAGTGAAGAAGCAGGTTAATATTGGGAACGGGTACATTGCCTCCCAATATAGCTGAGCTTAATAAAGGAGAAAGATGCTTACAGCTGAATGGAGAATAGGAATACTTGATCCCATGCTGAGACAGTTTCAGCTGAGTATGGTTCTATAAACCAGGGACAAACATGCCTTCTGGAGGGGCTTGGGGCAGAGCACAAGTGTTGCATACCGCTGTATTTTGACAAAGATAGCTTCATCATGTGGCAAGGGATGTCTGGAATATCCTTCCTGGACCTACCTCACCATACAAGTAATCTGTCCATGGATTTGCAGGAAATGTCATCCAGGAAGACATAACATTGTAAAATGGTAACAAATACAAAACCTGCAGATTGTCAGAACAGTACATCTAACAGTCTTCCCAGTACATCTAATAAAAGACTAAAGGAAGAATGTAATACAAGAGTGGGTTGATACAAGCAAGCAGAGAACAGTGAAAAAGCAGTAAGTACTTTCCTGATAAGCTCAGGGAACATCTGTACTGGTAGGCAAAAACAACGGAGCTAGGAGCAGCACATGATGAATGTTACAGAAAATGTAGTTAACACATCTCTGCACACAGTCCAGGAGCCAGTGTCATAGCACTAAAACTGTGGGAGTTTTGGCAAGGAAAACCCTGTCCACAAACACAAGGATTACAGATTATTAGAGAGAATTCATTGCTTTTTCTGCAGGTCACCTTTACTGCAGTCTGCTTCTGGGTCTTTGTTTAATATGCGCATCTAAAATTAGGAAGATCCACTCAACGAGATTTAATCCCAGGAAGCTTCATGGCAGCTACTGAGTCAGCTGCTGAGGACTTGTGATATCCACCAAGTTCCAGGAAACTACAAGGTATAGCTTAATCATTTAGATATTAGCTAGGGACCGCAAAGGATGCACACATTTCATTTATCTCTGAAACATTCCTAAGCTGCCTTTAGCATAGATCTGATGAAAAAATAGGGAAGCATACTGCAGGGGCTGGGGAAAGGTCAGTAAGGCGCTTCTGACTTGTCTTATAATTCAGGATACAAAGCATCTTAATAGAAAGAGGGTTTTTTTGACACAGAAAAGCAGCACTAATGCACTGAATGCCTAGCAGAATAAAAAAAGTATTGAAACAAACTATGTGCTAAGCCTTTAAGTGTTAAATACACTGATGGACTGGGTGCTTTCCCATTCCCTGAAGCCCATGTGTTCCTCCTCGTTTGTCCTTCTTCATCTGGATTAGCTCAGGAGCCATCAGATCCCTCCGCCATGGTGTGGAATTCCCTGTACAGGCTGGAAAATCAAGAGTTCAGGAAATTATCCCCAGAGATGAGGTTTTCATGGCAACAGGTAAAAAAATAGTACTCCACTATCTAACTATGCAGCAGAATGAGCAAATTAAGAACAATGAGATACAGATGTAACACTGAGGGTCATGGGCTGAACAGCTATATGAAAATTATGATTCTGTGAAAACAGAAAGAAAATAAAAGCACATGTAGAAGAAGACAGGTAGATACATAAAATACTAGCTATTTTGATACTGTTTTTCCTTATCTAAGTTCCATGACTGTATCTCAAGAAGAGTTTGGAAATCTGTGGGCAGAAAGTTCTGCATGAACACCATTCAGGGTGAGAAGGGTGCGGTGTCAGCCCTCTTTCATTATCCACCTCAAGGCTATGAAATAGCTCAAACTATAAAAGGTATTTGGATTATGATTATCACATCTCAATTTAAGTAAAATGTATGTTTGTCAGCTGCTTAGTACTCAGGTTATTTTTCCTACCCTTCTGCCCATGGAAATTCCAGTTCTCTGTCTTGTTTCTCTGACATTTCCTGATCCCACAACTGCCAAGTGGTCTAAGTAAAATAAAGTTGACCTGAGCTGCCTATAACAATCACTTCTTTATGCTAAACTATAGACTAGACTATATATCGTAGAATCATGGAATCATTAAGGCTGGAGAAGACCTCTAAGATCATCAAGTCCAACCATCAACCCAATGCTCCCACAACCACCAAACTATATCCTGAAGTACCACATATACGCATTTTTTTTACACCTCCATGGATGGTGACTCCACCACAGCCCTGGGCAGCCCATTCCAATGCTTTCCTAATATTCAGTCTAAATCTCTCCTGGCACAACTTGAGCCCATTTCCTCTTGTCCTATTGCTAGTTACCTGGGAGAAGAGACCAGAATCTACCTTGCTACAACCTCCTTTCAGGTAGTTGTAGAGAGCAATAAGGTCTCCCCAGAGCTTCCTTGTCTCCAGACTAAACAATCCCAGTTCCCCCTGGTGCTCCTCATAAGATAAGTTCTTCATATCCCTCCCCAGCTTTGTTGCCCTTCTCTGGACCCATTAGTCATAGTTTTGCATATGAACTATACATCCATATTCTAATAATGATCATTTACCACGTTCTGCATAACTTGAACCCACTACAGCACCCAGGTGTCATGAAAGAGATGGGATGAAGCCCCAGCAGCAGGCCCTTAGCTTCAGGCTGCCTGATCCAGCCAGTTATGCCCCTCAGCTCAGCCTGGAAATGAGCCTGAGTGTGTGGTGGAAGGCAGGGAAAAATCAAAGCTACGTTTGCTCTGTGCAGCCTGGACCCACCATATTCATCCTACTTTTACTTGCACTGGAAACATCTTGTGTAGGCAGCAGCGACAGCAGGAATTACAGGAATTCTGGTGTATTTGCCTCTTCTTGATACCCCTCACATGGGTGCAGGGCACATATCTTTCTTGCTCTGCCCTGGCTATGACCCCACCACTTGTTTGTCCAGGGGAAAGCAGTAGGACTTTACTGCACAGGAGGTGAATGCCCAGGAAACATCTGGCCCAGGGTGCAAGAAACATGTTGGGTTCCCTTTGTTGGCAGGAGTAGTGCAAGCTATCCCACTGGTAATCTCACTCTGAACCAGGTTCAAGAAGTGCTTGAAAAACTGTCAACCTGCCATTGAGAGCACATGGCACATTTCCCTGTAGTCAGGCTCTAGCAGACAAGTAGAATCAGCCTGAAAGCAGAAACCATGGTCCCAGAGCAACAGCCAGCATATATTAGGATCTTACCGAGAACGAAGCTGGCAGTGCCAGAGAGACATATTGCTGAAAATATATTTGGTGGTTAGCAGGAAAGAAGTAAGGTAAAAAAATGCTTCACTCGGTGCTCTTTAGCCACAGATCCTGCAAAGAGCAGGAGGTCCCACAGCAGGCATCTGCTGAAATCATCCTCTGCAGTACATCTGTATCAGTGGATTCATTACTAAACACTGCTCAGTCCTGTAAAAAACTGGAGAAGGAGAAAGTACAGCCACTCTTTCCACTGAGAAAATGATCAAGTGTTAGAGCAAATACATGGAAATTAGGAGTGAAACAATTTGTAGGTGCATCACACTGAACTCAGCCTCCATCCCATAAGCTCATCAGAGGGAGAAGGCTGGTGGAATGAAACTCCACTTTATCTTTTTACTCTACTTTTTCTTTAGAAGTACTTTTTCTGTGTCTGTGATGCGTAAGACTTCTTTGGAAAAATATATTTCTTTGGAAAGATGGTTTACCAGCTAAAGTGCCAAGTTCTGCACTTGGGTCCCGACAACCTCATGCAACTCCACTGGCTTGGGGAAGAGCAGCTGGAAAGCTGCCCAGCAGAAAAGGCCCTGGGGGTGTTGGTTGACAGTGGCTGAACATGAGTCAGCAGTATTCCCAGGTGGCCAAGAAGGTCAACAGCATCCTGGCCTGGATCAGGAATGGTGTGGCCAGTAGGACCAGGGAAGTGATTGTCCTCCTGTACTCATCACAGAATCACAGAATATCAGGGGTTGGAAGAGACCTTGAAAGATCATCTAGTCCAACCCCCCTGTCAGAGCAGGATCACCTACAGTAGGTAAATCTGGTTACCTGCTCTAGGTGGTTAGGTTAGGTTACCTACTCTGGTTATCTACTTTAGTCGGTACTTGGCACCGGTGAGGTTGAGTACTATGTTCAGTTTTGGGTGCCTCGCTACCGGAGAGACATTGAGGTGCTGGAGCAGGTAGAGAGAAGGGCAACAAAGGTGGTAAACAGTTCAGAGCACAAGTCTTATGGGGAATGGCTGAGGAAACTGGGATTGCTGAGCCTGGAGAAAAGGAGTCTGAGGGAAGACCTTATCACTACCTGAGGGGAGGTTGTAGCAAGGTGGGTGCTGGTCTTTCTCCCTAGTAATGAGTGATGAGAGGAAACAGCCTCAAGTTGCACCAGAGGAGGTTTAGATTGGCTATTAGGAGAAAGTTCTTCACCGAAAATGTTATCAAGCACTGAAACAGGCTGCCCAGGGAAGTGGTGGAGTCACCATTCCTGAAAGTAGTTAAAAGATGTGAAGATATGGCAGTTAAGGACACGGTTTAGTGGTGTGCTTAGCATTATTAGATTTATGTTTGAACTCTATGATCTTAAAGGTCTTTTCCAACCCAAATGAACCTGTGATTCTATTGGACTCATCTGTCAAGTATGTCCTGGTCAGGGAGTGTTGGGGTAGATATCAGGCCATTAAGTACTATGTTGCAATTGTGTTTTAACTGTCAAAGAAATTTTTCAAAACTTCTTAAAACATGTAATTTTGTCCTTAAGCCTTCAGTGGCATTGTGAAGGCCTTGAAGTAGATCAGCTAACACAGGACATGGGCTTTTGGGTTTTAAGAGGAAAGGCAAAAAAAATCATCAATAGGAAAGCTAGAAAGGAAGAGAACTCAGAGTAGGAGAGCAGATATGGAGGAGGAGCTGAGGAGGAAGGCATTTGTATTTACTCTCAGGGACAATATTGTCTCCTAGAAGAGAATAAGTGCACAGTACTTGCAGAGCTTCTGCTGCTCTAAGTCTGTATATGCTGCCTCCTTGTGTGTCACCCCCGCTGTATGATCTTCTTTTGACATTTCCTTTTCAGTGAATACCATCCGATGATAAATAAAGAGTGTCTGGAAGGCAGAGCAGGGCTTCTTGCAAAGACTTTCAAAAAGTTATCACACCTTTTTGACAGATTTCTGCATCCTGGATGCTTTCATGAGGGCAGAGCTTTTGTATGGGTTTGGGGAAGATGAGTCACCAGTGACACTAGTGTCACCCAGTGATAATAACACATAGGGATAAACTTCTTTTCATCCTTTCTAAAGCTTCACTTGCAGCGTGTAACTAGCTGACTTTTGACTCTTCAGGTGGTAAAGCAAATCCAGCTTAGTAATATCCCTTTCTCTTGATTATTTCAAGTCCTCCACCTTGGTGACCAGAGTGTAACCAGAGTGGTCCGGTAAGATATGCTTCTGACAGCAGAATAAGAGGAAAGGACGTGCTGTCTCATGCCTTACAAAGTACAACAGTGTTTCCATAGCTGTGGAAATTTCCGTAAGTGACTCTTGGTAATCATCTCCAAGCCACATGTGCTGCTGGAGGCAAAGACACTCTCCAAATCACGCAAAGTACCTGGCAATCCTGATTAAGTGCCACATAAACTTTTTGTGGTTCAGCTACGTAGCTTTTACTCTCCAAAAATACAAGTGGCAAGAAAGAAGCGCGAAGGGACATCAGCCTCTTCACATGACTCAGAACCTGAAAGCTGTCTTCTTGCTTAGTCCAAGTGTTGCGATCATAGCACAAGCACTTGGTTGGCAGTGCACAGTTCTGCCAAAAGCAAGCTGCTTCCTGTGGGCAGTTCTATGCAGAAAAAATGTCCTTGGAAAACTTCCTAAAAGGTTACTAAAAAAAAAATCCCCCACTAACTTTCATTTCTCAATATAATCCCATGTTACCTGCCATCCAAATAATTCCTTGGAGAAGAGGTTCCACATCAGCAAAACTTAGGTAGCAAACTGTAGCAAACCAAGAGTCATCCTTAGAATTGCATCTGATAAACAAATTCTTGTACAACTGCTTGGTCAAAAAAATGATGTATAATCAAAGTCTAAATTTTCAGTCAATCTGTACCTGATCTTTGTGTGTCAAGGAGTTTATACAAGTCTGGGATTGGTATATGTTGCATTTGCATCTACAAGAAGGAGAATCAGTTAGCCCATCCAGCTATTTATTTTGACAATTATGCCTCTTATAACATGTTTTTACTGTAGCCATTGTGACACTGCGGATGGCGAAGCTCTGCAAACCAGCTGGAACAGTGGAATCAGACTGAGAAAACCTCAGATCTTTAACTGAGGTTTTTTTAACGCTTCTTTAAGGTACTGCAGACACCTATTGCCTCATGTACTCCTTGCTGCTTCTGTAGTAGGTGATCAATTTTATATTTTTAAAATGTGCAAATTCCCAGTAGTATATAAATTCCATTTTAATCAGTACTCAACAATTCTGAAGAGTTTGATTCAAAATGTCTTGTATTTTGCCCATAGTAGTTTAAAGCCCTAGCTATAGTATGCTGATCTTGATCTGAAGCAAGGAGACAGTAATCCTGTGAACTGAAGTGTTGCAGTTCTCTGCCTATCATTAGTATGTGTCGACACTTCATTAAACTGTCCAGATCCTGCAAGTGTAAGACAAATGGACTTGATTCTGCAAAAGAAGCAGAAGGTAAAAACCCCATAATTTTTCATCCTGTGTGTTTTGGTGATTAATGGGCATGTGTTCAGTTGATAGGGGTAAGAATTTGAATAGAAAAGGCAGGCAGCAGTTCAAAATGTCATATTGCTACAGCTGAAAGTCAGATGTCTGTGAGCCATTAATCCTCTTAAAAGTTGAGAGAGTGATGGTTCCTAGCATGGGCCAAGAGATAGTCACCCTCAGATACTCTGGGAAAGCCAAAAGTTATCATGCAGTACGTTAGCCGCAAATTCCAGTCTACAAGGCCAGGGTTAAGGCACAATGAGTACAAGAGTGCATGAGACCTTTAAATTGGTGTTGCACCTCTTGTGGACAACAAAAGGTTTGAAGCCATGGGAATGCAGTGGTACACGATACACAGACAGATAGACTAAGCCATTCTAAGAAAACACACTAACCTCAGAGGTAAGAAGAGAACAAAGGCAAGACCAATAAAGCAGAAAAATTGGCGCATTTATGGACATAATTTCAAAAATCTAAAGCTAAAATTATATTTTGTGAAAATAATTTATTGCACATATTAAGCATGTCTTCATCAGACTACTTTAAGAAACAGAGGCAAGTCATATATATCGGCTGTGCTTAATTTTAGTCTATAGGAGAAAGAAAATCAAGCAGAGAGGGTAGAATCATGGGGAAAGGATGCCAAATAATAGGTGAGTGAACACTGAGGGATAAAAGTTATAATAATCATCCTGCAGTAGAAAATGTACAGTCAGGATGACAGGGGCTAATGTGTTAGGATTGCTCAAAGACCCTTTATGCTGTTTAAATCCATGAGTGATGAAAACCGCAGGTGGTTTCAAGCCATCCTAGGTTCTCAAGAGAGATCTAAATTATTATTTCATTAAAACACTTAGCCAGTTTTTAATTGCCTGAAAGATTATCTGTGTTTCCATGTCTATTTGGTAAAACTTTATTTTTTCTCCTTACCACCCTCAATGCTTCACGTAGACCAACAGCACTACTTACTGGGGTTTAAAAACACATGATGCAGAAAAAAAAAGCAATAATCGGAGTGAGAAATAGAAGAACACTGAAAATCGGGGGAAAAAATGCAGCTTTACCCTGTGATAGTTTACAGGGAAAGAAATTCACTGAGTGAAGTTGAACTACATTTACCTGAAAATCACACGATTTCTTGTAGCAAGATGAAAAAAGTTTAGAAGAATGGTGACCCTCTCAGGTGCACAATCAGCCAATGTGAGATCCGAGAGCGCTGCAGAGGTCTCGAGTCCAGCCGTGTCCCGGCTGCACACTAGGGCATGACACGGGTGTCCACCATCCCCCTGAGAGCAGAGAGAGCTGGGTGAATGTTGGGGGTTTGCCGATCTAAGTAATTCTGTTGTCTCCAGAAAAGAAATAAAATCCTCTTATTTTATGTGCTATTTCCAAAGGGCTTTGCACCATCTCATGCTGTATTTCAAAATCGATTTTCTCCCGTTTTGCTTGCACTAGTTCCATCTCTAACTCTGGAGATGATATAAACAACAGCTGAGGGAGAGGAATCATGGCTGTAGCTCCCTGCTCCGTTTTCGTAACACAGATCTTGATAGTTCAGAAAATGTTTTTTTTTTTTTTTCCAGTACCTCTGGAAATATTTTTTGCCCCTGAATCTCAGTCTATTTACAAACTGAAAAAAGCTCCAGCTGGGCAAGACAATAGCACTGATAGTCACAAAATTACAGCAGTTATTCATAACCATTGCATAGGTTTCAGAGAGCGAAGAGCTTTCGACTGCTAGACACGGTCTACCAGAATATTTCGCTAAGTTTTGAAGCTTTTGGCAAGAGGGGGACTAATCCTGGTAAGTTATGAACTCAGACTTATTCAAATTCATGAGGCAGGTATCTGAAAATCTGAGAAGGTGTAGCAAGCTCCTAAACAAATGATTTAATTAAATTTAATTAGGGACTAAGAGGTACCAGATGCATGCAATCATATTCTCTTGATCTAGCAATTCATATTAATAACTCTCAGAGACCATTTTCAAATTTATTATTTGCTGGTGCTCACTCTTTTTAAAAAATTATTATTATTTATTCCTGTTATACACCTCATTGAATCCAGCCAGCAAATTCTGCTTTATTATGATGTCATCCAAATTCTGTTCAGGGCTTATGAGCCAGGCCTAGCAAATCCAAATAGTGAGGGATTCTTTCTGTCCAATGGAAGCTACCTGAAGACTTAAAATACTAGCTCCAAAAATTCCATGTGAGTATAAAATACAAGCCTTAAAGAATATGTTTGAACTCATTAGGTGAGTAATTTTTGCATGTTAACTACATTTATTTGCTTTGCCTGACATATATTGGCTACCAACTCTGTCTCTAAATATTTTGCAAAAGTACTGGATCCCCCTTACAAAAAGCATAACATGAACCATATCATGAATTAAACATTTAGAAGACCTAGCTAGTAATTCCTTCCCAGCAGATAACAGAACAGAAACAAGTGTCAGAAATTTGCTTTAGATGGAAATTATTACTTCAAATCTGATTCTATAAATGTAAAGTATTAAGAGAATTAGACCTGTTCTGTTCTGTAAAATATTAAACTAAATCGCTTTTCCCACCCATATGATTGATATTTCTTTTTTTGGGTGACGAACAATCTACACTATGGTCAATATATTACCCCATAACAAGTTCTTTAACCCATATCCCAGATATGATTAAGCTGAAATTACTCTGTACAATGCAATGTAAAATGAAGATAATAGTTTCAGAATCTTAACACCAGTTTTGGCAAAGTCAAGCTGTCAGCACTCATTAGTATCAGGTTTGAATCTGAAAGAACCCAAGAGTGTTTCCCCTTTAAAAGAATTATAAAATATACTTTAGGTGTGTGCTTCCTTGATGTGGGATAGCATTGTCATCATCATGCAAAAACGACGGAGAGGGAACATTGTGTTCCTAGAAACTTCTGATCTCTTGCTTCACTGAACGTGCCGGGCAGCTTGAACTCCCGACACTGGTGGGCATGTGCAGAATATCATCCCGGCAATCAAAGTCCTCACAGGTACATTGCAAAGAAAGGTTTAGGTTTTCACAATGGCATGAATTCTTTTTCTTCTCCGTGTTGTCACAGAGCACGAATGGCCAACGACCTATCATGTTCCTTGAACTGAAATGCTTCAGAAGCATCCGAGCTGACACAGTGCAATGCACACGGGAGACTTTACCCGGTTTTGTAATCCTGGGTGGTTTAAATGACTTACAATAATGCTAGCTCTTGTGCTAGTAGCGCTGTTCCTCTGTAGGAACATTTAGAGAATACTGTAAATCCTTCAGTAATTTTATGGCCAAGGCAGTTTAATCGAGTTATTTTGGGCTTTAGCTCACAGTGCCATGCAATTATATCAGAATCCGCATTTTCATAAAAAAAGAAATGGCAACTTTCTTGTCCTTACAGTAAGATTAAACAGAATAAGAAAAGCTTTAAAATATGAAACTGATGCAATGTCACCTGCCTGAGGGACTGAAACAAGAGCTCAATAGAAACTGGTGCAATGCGATATGCCTGAGAGCCGGGAATGTGCTCTAGAGTGTGAACTCCAATATGCATCTTCATTTCGTATTTATCGCTGAAGCCACGGCCCCAGCAAAGCTAGTGACAACCACCCTTGAAAAGTGAAAAGGCAGGAGCAGATAGCTGTAGTAAGCCCTGCCTAGTCACTAAGTCACTGTGCCTCGCAAATTAATGCAGATATTACAGGTTATCCTGCTACTCTTGCTTCCTTTCCTACAAAAAGAAAAGGTTCCTATTTTCCACTGCTACTTTCACTGGTTAAGTAAGACTATGGCAGAAGACTATGGAGTATGGAGCCATGGAAGGCTTGTTGACAATACCTATGGGCTTGTAATTATCTTATTCCAGCCACTGTGTATTGGGAAAGTCATTTAATAAGAGGATGTAAAATGTGGATGTAAAGCAAAGTAATGTTGAAAGTTCATGAATGTTGCATAGCTTGGTAAACTGTTATTTTTCTGTGTAAAGAGCTGTGGAAGTACACATGGGGATAAGGGAAAGAGGTGAATCTGTCAGGAAACTGTGTTGAACAATTATGCAGTTACAGCTAGAAGCAGAAACAAAGCTGGGACTTTGCAGAAAACTGGAATTAATGAAGCCCATTCTTCCCTTTGAGCCGTAACGTTATCAGCCTGCTTTATTCTCAGTTTACAGAACTGGCTCATCTCCGTTTTTTAAACTCACTTATGTGGAGGCATCATCTGGCCTCTTGATATTTGTTACTATTTTCATCTGTTAAATCATTTAAGTATTTTTATAATTAGTAAAGGCTTTTAAGTGGTTTTAAGTGTTTTTTCCGCACTTTGGGCAAAGCAGTTTCAATTGCTCGGCTGCTGATCAGCTAACAGTAGTTGGCTTAAATATTTGTGATCAGACCGCGTATTCTCAGGAGACTAGAAACATGCGGATTTCTGATTTACTAGAAGTAAACATGACATTTAACTGACTGAAGTCTCTACCCCACAGTGGACCTAATATAACCTGTGATATATTATGGGCTTGCAGAATAAAGAAAACCTTAACAGGGAGTTTAAAATAAAAGAGAACTGAAGAAAGAAGTCATGTTAAAGCATCTTAGGATGCTTTGTAGCATCCTAGATGACCTCACAGCAGCCTTCCAGTGTTTAAAGGGGGCTTACAGGAAATGTGGGCAGGGACTCTTTAGCAGGGAGTGTAGTTATAGTACAAGAGGTAATGGTTTCAAACTGAGAGTAGATTTAGTTTAGATATTAGGAAGAAATTCTTTATTGTGAGGGTGGTGAGACACTGGCACAGGTTGCTCAGAGAAGCCGTGGAAGCCCCTTCCCTGGAAGTGTTCAAGGCCAGGCTGGATGGGGCTTTGAGCAACCTGCTCTAGTGGGAGGTGTCCCTGCCTATGGCAAGGAAGTTGGAACTAGATGATCTTTAAAGTCCTTTCCAACACAAACCATTTCATGGATTGAAGCTAGAGATGGATCGGTTTAGACTGGATGTTAGGAAGATGTTCTTCACCATGAGGGTGGTGAGACACTGAAACAGGTTGCCCAGAGAGGTGGTGGAAGCTCTATCCCTGGAAATTTTTAAGGCCAGGCTGGATGAGGCTCTGGGCAACCTGATCTAGTGGGGGATGTTCCTGCCCATGGCGTGGGGGTTGGAACTTGATGAGGTTGCCACAGATTGGAAAAGGGGGAGCATGAACCCCATCTTTAAAAAAGGAACCAAAGACAACCTGGGGAACTACAGACTAGTCAGCCTTACTTCTGTGCCAGGTAAAATCATGGAACAGATTCTCCGGGTAGCTGTACTAAGGCACATAAAAAATAAACAAGTGGTTGATGACAGCCAACATGGCTTCACTATGGGAAAGTTGTGCCTGACTAATTTAGTGGCCTTCTTCGACAAAGCTACAGCACTGGTTTACACAGGAAAAGCCACGGATGTCATTTACCTGGACTTGTGCAAGGCGTTTGACACTGTCCCACATGACATCCTTGTCTCTAAAATGGAGAGACACGGATTTGACAGACGGACCACTCAGTGGATAAAGAACTGGCTGGATGGTCACACTCAAAGAGTTGTGGTCGATGGCTTGATGTCCACATGGAGACCAGTGACAAGCGGTGTTCCTCAGGGGTCTGTTCTGGGCCCAGTGCTGTTCAACATCTTTGACAGGGACATGGACGACGGCATTGAGTGCACCCTCAGCAAGTTTGCTGACGACACCAAGCTGTGTGGTGCCGTGGACTCACTTGGGGGAAGAGATGCCATCCAGAGGGACCTTGACAGGCTTGAGAAATGGGCCAGTGCAAACTGCGTGAGCTTCAACAAGTCTAAGTGCAAGGTCCTGCACCTGGGTTAGGCCAGTCCCAGGCACAAATACAAACTGGGCACAGAGTGGGTTGAGAGTAGCCCTGAAGAGAAGGATTTGGGGGTGTTGATAGACGAGAAGCTCAACATGAGCCGGCCGTGAGCTCATGCAGCTCAGAAGGCCAACCTCATCCTGGGATGTATCAAGAGAAGCATAGCCAGCAGGTCAAGAGAGGTGATTCTCCCCCTTTACTCTGCTCTTGTGAGACCCCACCTTGAATATTGCGTCCAGTTCTGGTGTCCTCACCATAAGAGAGACATGGAACTGTTGGAGCATGTTCAGAGGAGGGCCACAAAGATGATCCAGGGGCTGGAGCACCTTTGCTATGAGGACAGGCTGCGGGAGCTGGGATTGTTCAGTCTTGAAAAGAGAAGACTTTGGGAGGACCTAATAGCTGCCTTCCAATACCTGAAGGGATCCTACAGGAAGGCTGGGGAGGGACGCTTTACAAGAATGTCAACTGATGGGACAAGGGGAAATGGTTTTAAGTTGAAGGAGAATAGATTTAGATTAGATCTTAGGAAGAAATTCTTCAGTACGAGGGTGGCAAGACTTTGGAATAAACTGCCCAGAGACGTTGTGGCTGCCCCCTCCCTGGAGGTGTTCAGGGCCAGGTTGGACAGAGCCTTAAGTAGCCTGATCTAGTTGAGAGGTGTCTCTGCCCGTGACAGGGAGGTTGGATTAGATGATCTCTAAGGTCCCTTCCAGCCTAGGTCATTCTATGATTCTATGATCTTTAAGGTCCCTTCCAACCCTGATAATTCTACGATTCTATGGTTCTATGATTCTATGATCTGGAATACAAATAGGAACAGAAATATATCTGCATGTGTACACATTTATACTTGTTGTTACTTCTCCCTCATTAGCTCCATTTCCATAGCTACATTTCAGAATAAAAGAAGCTCAAAGAGGAAGATGTTTAGAATTCTTTTTTTTTTCTTCTTTTTAAAGTAATAAGGGAAAAAAATTGACAAACAACAGAAGTAGAAAGAAGAGAAACAGCAGCGTAAGCCACAGCCAGATTTGCTGCTGTGGCTCCAGTTGAGTAAGAGGTTACTATTGAAACTGCTCATCACCACCTCCCCCTCAATGTTACTGCCTCTCCAAGATCTGCAGGCGGAACTGAACATGCAGATTTGAATTGTGTTATGTGACTTTGGGGAACCTTTGAATGTGCAACCCTGCCAACAGCTCCATAGCCAGTACTACAGCAGGGATAGCAGCGTCCATCCAAGGGTCTGCGTGGTGGTAGCAACCCCAATAACCCAGCTCACCTGCTGGGAGAGCACTTCTGATCAGCTAAATTTGTGTCAATCCAACACCACCAGATTTTTGCTACTGACACTAAGAGCAGAATGTGACACACAAAAACTGCAAACAGAATGTGAGTGAAAGTGCATCGGTTTGGAGGAATAGGAAATGAAGAAAAAGTTAAGAGAAAAAAAAGAAAAAGAGGTGGAATCTGGCTCAGATATATAAACCATCTGTACTGTGTATCAGTGGAGCAACAAAGATCTACAGCAAGACAAGCTTCGAGGCCACGTGGAAGAGGAATTGACTGCAAAAAGCAGTGGTTTTCTTATAACTGATGACCTGTTCCAGAGGAGTCTTTAGCAGTGGCCTGTGTTGTGTGGGCTGCTAGTGGGTCTCCAGGTGCAACTGAGGTGTAGGGTTTTGGGTTTTTTATCTTTAAAGCTATAAGAAACACCTTACTCCTTTTGCCAGATCAATATTTCCACCCTAAGATGTAGCTCCATTCTGCAACGCAATCCTGGCTTTTGTTCCTCTGAGTGTGGATCTCACAGCTTTTTCAATAATCCGTGAAATCCTTTGTTTCACTCAGCACAGAGGAGTGTGAATGGAGGTGCTGGGGTGAGACGTTGAGAGATCACTCAAGTAGGAAGTTTTGCAGTTGTGATGTTCTTGGAAATATCTATTTCAGTGGGGAAAACAACCAGTGACTGTTCTCTCAACAGCCAGTTGAATTGTGGGAGGGTGCTTAGCATCCAGCCAGTCCTCAGCACAGTAATCCTATAAATCCAAAGAAGTTAATGGAATAAAGAACTTTTTTTTTTTTTATGTCTCGGGAGCCCCCTGTGGCTGCAGATTTGGCAGCAGTGTCCAGTTGCACATTCCAGGAATCTTATAAAAAACCTTTACAGTAGAAAAGCGAGGCATATTAGATCTTTAAGCCTTTGACATGTATTTCTCATCATAAACCCTAGTATTTTTTGTCCTTTTCTACAGGCTCGAGGATTAGTTTTGGATGTCTTACTCACATGAAGACTCTGTGGCTTACTTTTCCATATTATTGTGTGCCCAATGCATACTTTTATCTCCTGCAGGCAGTATTGGCACCCCAGAGGCAGTCAAAGCATCTAACACTGTGGAACACTTTTACACCAAGAAGGGAGGTGTCTTGTGCCAGCCCAATCCCTTTCCAGTAGAGTTACTCATCATTATTTATTAAGGAATCAGAACTTTTCAATTTGGCTTCCACAGTTATGAGCCTTTCCAGCACAATATAGCTTTGAGCTATCATTTGGACAGGGCTGATGACTCAGACAGGAGCATGTCATTCCTAATTCTCAGTTTATTCTGTATTTCAAAAAGCACCACTGAAGGGACTGCCAGTGTCTCTGAGAAGGGACTTCTGAGGAGTGACAGAAAGATTCACCCTATATAGTGAAAATGAAGACGATTAAACTACTCACTCTTGTTCCACAACTTTCACACACAATCTCAGTAAAAACTTTTTCTCACCCCTATAAAAGAAAGGCAACGTGAGAAAACTTCAGACTGTCCCCAGCTCACAGGTGGGTTCCCCGTGAAATGTAAGCAATTACCAACTCTGTCCTCCTCCCGACTTGTAAAACCCCTTAGTCTGGTACCAAACCCACCCTGTGGGTAGCTCAGCTAAGCTACTTTTAGTAGTGTAGGAGTTGACCAGCCTATACTTTACTGAAAATTAGGCATATAAGAACAGAAAAACATCACTGCTGGGTCCAGCTGCTGGGATCATAAGTGCTGATGGTGTTGAAGCCAGTTTGCCTGTGCCTTTTTTGAGTTTACTGAGAGCATCACAACAACGATGTCCCAGGACAGTGAGTTCAGACCTCTCTACGTAGAGCAGTACATCTTTCACCTCTTTTAAACCCATGTCCTGTTAGTTTCACTGAGTGACCTTCACCTCCCACACTGCAAGACTTGGTGAGAAACAGTTCCCCTTTCAGCTACAGTGATTTCTTAAATCTCAGTTATATCCTGCTCCACCTTCCCCTCTCCATACCAAGCAGTCCCAGTCTTATTGGTCTTTCTGTGTAAGGCAAAGGCTCCATCCTTTGAAAATTCCATTACCACATCTAACACTGCTCTGCTCAGGTTTTGGTGCCTGGGATCACATCCACCCGAATGCAGGGTGCAAGCGGGAGGTCTGCCATGGTCCTTTGCAGTGGCCTCGAAATGCCATCTCTTTTGCTGTCAGGACCCTTTCCGATGGTGCCCTGGTGGTTGTGTTGCTGTTCCAGTTGCTGCTGCACATTGAGCCAGATTTCAGCGATCTGCCAGTGATGGCTGCAGGAGCCCTTTCCCGAGTGCTCTGACTGTCTTCTTTGAGCTCGGTATCATGTAAATGTGACTTAGATACACCAACTTTACGTTTATCTGCCCTGAAGCGAATCTGCCGTCTTTTTGACCCGCATGCAGTCTCTCATCACCACTGCGTGGTTCCACTGCTCTCTCCACAAAGTTGGGGACTTTGCTGTCTGCTGCCCTCTCCAGGTCACTGATGAAGATGATGGATAAAACCAGCCTCATACCCAATTCCTGGGAGATAACAAATCCTCCTTGTCTTTGTAAATCATCAGCATGCAGAATCATTGAATCATTAAGGTTCGAAAAGACCTGGAATATCATCTAGTCCAACCATCAACCCAGCATTACCATGACCACTAAACTCTATCCTGAAGTGCCACATCTATATATATCTTGAACGCCTCTGGGGATGGCGACTCCGCCACTTCCCTGGGCAGCCTGTTCCAACGTCTCACCACTCTTTCAGTAAAGAAATTTTACCACATGAGAACTAAGCACACTTACAATGTGGTTTCAGAATTAGACACACCTTTAAGTTGTATGTTTTAACTCCTCAATTTCATCGTACAAGGAATAGTCCACCTTCCCCTCCCGTGTGACATACCTGCTAGCAGAGGGTGAGTGGTAGAGCCTAATTCAAGCTGCATCTTGTATATTGGTAGCTCAGAGCATTTTAAAAAATGAAATCTGAAGAAATAAGTATATTCTCCATTTAAATAAAGAAGCTGGAATAAGACATGATTTTAAAAAGCTAATTGCTTAAGGTCCACTCAAATGAAAAGTCTGGGGTTTCATACTGACCAAAATAGGAAGCAACAATGATTGTTAGGTCAAACTAAATTCTTTTGAAATCCAATGTTACTATTTTGTTAGATTTTTACATACTTTGATGCAATCTTAAATAGTTAACCCAATTTTGAAATAAAACATTATTTTAAAATGAAAAAGTAGCGCATCTCATTATATTAAACAAAACTGTTGTACACATTAAGTGTTTGTGGGTTTTTTTGTTGGCTGAGGCTCACTGGTGTGAATTTGCAAGCAGTTCTGGCTGATCCAAAATTGCATTGTCACAAATTAATTTTTGCATGATAAATTTCAGCTAACTTTATGCACACATTTCTCCATTTGCAATCATAAACAAAATGATATGTACTACAGTATCGTGTGTTCCATTACTTGACTGAATATCAAAGTAGAATGTTGCAATTAATGCACAGAGAAGGCTAGTTTGAGAATAATTCATACTTCCTCTCTAAACTGCATAAAGTCAGACTTTCCAGCTGCTCATCTCACATACTTACTGACGTATCATTCATGCTGTTTCCGTACTATCAAACTGAACTAAACTACAAAGTAATTTGGTAATTTGGGGTAATATTCTTTTAGACATCATTCCGCTTAAAAGCAGGTTGTCTTGCACCATACCTTTTTTCCTGTCCCTATGTCTGAAAAGGCCTAGAGCATCACTTCTGAATATGGCTCATATTTCACCCGTATTTTAGTAATTTTTTGCTTATAACCTCTTAGGTGTCCAAGTCACAAAAGGTTATTGTCAACACGCAAACCAAAAAGTCAGTGAGAAGGGGAATTTAAACAGGGTGTCAATCTGGTATGAAATCATGAACAACTATGTAGGAATCACTCTTTGAAAAGGCAAATGCAGGTACTTAGTGATCTAACCACATGCCTCAGGGAAATTTGCATGCCAGTGATGTACTCTTCAGAATTTAATAATGCATATGGATCGTTAATGTGCTACTTAACAAACCCAGGGAATATCATTTATAAGTCAGGCGAAATTTCTCCTAGCTTCATTTTTTCCCGTTATCTTGCTCTACAATCCCAAATGAATAATGATCTAAGTTTTACTTAATAAAAATACATTAAAATAAGATCTCTGGTGTTGGTAGGGGAGCTCTTGTTTATGACACACAATTATGGAGATATGTTGAACAGTACAAATATTAATGGATCTGCCTTTCAGACTGTAGTGTCTTTCTAGCAGTAATTTGTTGTAAAAATTAGGTTCAAGATACAGGTAGTAACTATTTTTAAGTGATAACAATGTCATCAGAATTTAAACAAAGTCACTATATCCTAAATCTGCAGTGTGACTCCCAGTGACTTAAAGCTTTTTGTTTACATTTCTGATAAACCACCTGGGCTACAGTTATAATGTTGGTTTCATTCATTTAATTTTTAAAACCAAACTATTTTATTATCCCTTTGAAAGTAAAATAACCATCCTGAGTCCAGTCTATCTAACTTTCTAGCATAAAACCCAGAAAACTGAAGTAATTTGAACTCAATTATACTTCTAATTTTAGGAAAATATGCCTCCTCCATCCCTTTGTTACTGAAACAAATTAGTCCCTCTTGTGCATTAAGCAAAAGTGAAAATCGAACAGCAATGACAAAAAAATATTATAAAAACAACATTAAAAATTTAGAAAGTCTTCAAGTGATATTGTTCTGCAACCTGTTTTTGAAAGATGCTTTTTTTCCAGGCAATAAAAACAGACTCTAGTAAAACCACTTCAAGTACAATTTAAAAATGCATGAGTGACATGTAAGCCTAACCCTATTTCCAGAAGTGAGTGGGCAGCTTTAACTGAAACCCTTTAATAAACAGATACATACAGATAGGAGAAAGCATCATTTGACCCTCCTTCTATTTGATATATAAGCCATCTTTTTTTTTCCTGAAAATCCTAAACAAGATCAAGACTCAGCAGGTAACTATGTTAAACTTCAATTACTCTGTCTGTTGTAACAAAGACATGATTAATATTGCATTAATCTGTCACAGTTCCATTAAAACACCATAATGCTTGGTGGTGAAGCTAAAACTGTAGCACTTGGAGTTAGGGATTGTTTTTACTAGTTAGGTTATTTCTTTCAGTTTATCCTGCTGCAGGAAGCACGTGGAGGTATCCAGTGTCCCTAACATGCAAAAGATGATATTACTGGAAGGTAAGAGATTAACAGAAAAATTACTATCATAAAACCAATACAAAACACATCATGTACTTTTACGATTACTCCGTTTTCTTCAAAGTTTTGGTCATTGCAGCAGACATGCATATTCAGGCAAACACAATATTGCTGGAAAGTAGTTGAAAAATGTATCTAACCTGTTAGCGGAGATAAAGAGTGACCCACAACCATCTAATAGAATAAACTCTTTTGGGTGGGGTTCTGTATACGGAGTTTCCTCTTTTACTGGGACAGCTCTGATTTTTGTATTGGTTAGATAAATTGATTTTTTGTAGTAACGAGGAGGCTTGAGTGTTCAGGACATGTGTTTCTTTCAGTAGATAATTTTCTACCCAAGCAAACGAGAGTTCACTTGGCTGACAGATGTTCACAGAGGAGCGAGGTAAGTGCAATGTACTTACATTATCGATTATGGATGGTGATGATGTGGCTCCCTCTACTGCAGTATCCTAGATGGTGTTGCTGGTCCCTATCAGGGTTTTCTGACTTGCCTGTGAGAGAAACAGTCTTTTAAAATTTAAAAAAAACCACAACAAAACCCAACAAAAACAACGTAATGAAACCAAACCAAACCCAAAGATTACATGAATAAATCTGGCTCGCTGAGAAACAGCTTTACAATTCTCTGGAGTAAGCCATGCAGGTGTACCTCCTTTCACATAGCCCAGCTGGCAGAAAGACAAACACTCCACCAGAAGAGATTCAGGTGCAGTTGGAGCCTTGTAGCTCCTTTCAAGGCAGGGAGGTGCCTTAAGGAGGTGGGGTGTTCCTCCAGAAGGGCTCCACTATTAGTCTTGTGTCTCTTAAAATTACTTTTCCTCCTGCTTCCATTGTTTACTCCTCTCCTTTTTCAAGTATTTTTCTCTCCTATGCCCCGTTCCTTGTTATCTCTTTTGCTTTTCTTTGCCCTTAACTGTTTCAGGTTTATTTTCCCTTTTCGATCTTCTATGCCTCACCCTGTTTTTATATGGCAAAATGCTTGGAAAGGAGTTGTCTTTTTCTGACAGTAGCATCGAATATTGTCACAAAATCCCTAAAGTTGAGAAAAACACAGCCCAAAAAGAAACTGGTTCGGTGTCCTGATGCTGAAGTTATTACAGCGCACCAACACCACGGAAACTAAGCGTTAACCACCTCCTGCCACGCACACGACCACAAGAGGAACCATGAAGAGGACCACGGGGTAAATCTGTTTCTACATGTGCCCCATCTCAGCGTGGTATGACAAGAGTGTCACCTGTCGTCCCCATGCTACACAAAGCTGGTCTGCTCTCAGTTAATTGAGTAGAGTCAAGTTACTTAGGACTGGGGACTACATTTAGAACTAATGCTTAAAAGGGTTGAAGTGCATTCTGAAATCAAGATGTAAATTTACATCTACTTTGCACACACCTGTAACAACTGTGGTGCCTGTGCAGGAGACCACTACCCAGTCTCTCAGCAGCAGAGTAACGCTGTACAAGCATTATTTCTTTTTATCTTTGCAATACCAGTGAATAACCATGATTTGAGCTCAGGTCCAACTTTGCAGTGGAATTAATTGGCCCTGAAGTTTTCACATGGTCGTCTCCATCCAAAGCAGATGCGTACAGCTGGGAGGTGACTGTGAGTACCTAGCTCTTGTGCCATTTTCAACCAGTCCAGCTTGGTCCATTAAAAGATGTACAGCTGCCCCATGGACCCTCCTTGCCTAAAACTTCATTGCTCTCAGTGGACAGTTCCTGAGAATGGACTAATCTTCACATACTACTGGAGAGATGATCACTGCAGGAAAGACAACTTTCTGGATTTAACACTGTGTGTCTATGTGCGTGTGTATCAGCTGCACATTGGCAACTCCCAGTTTTGGTTTGGTCCTTTTTCCGTGGAATTCATGACGCACATCCCTTTTGTGAAATCCCAGTTTCCAAATCCCCAAGGTTACACGAGAATTTGTTTTTATTTGAAAGGCAGGCAGGTTCTTAGCTTTCGTCTTTCCAGAGAAATATTTGAAAATTAGACCACTAGGAGCTTGAAAAATCACAAGGCAAATTTAAAAGTTCAGTGCATTTTAAAAACTTGTTATTTTTTAATGCCTGAAGCTGGCAATACAGCATAAGTCCTATCCTGCTGTCAGCTCACAGATTTTACTTAAATTAGATACTAAAGGAGTTCAGCAGCCCTCACCAAATAAATATGGGGCCATCTGTTTCCAAGAGTTTCTTCTAAAATTATGAATCCCCGTTGCAAGTGCTGCCCAGCTGTAATTGGCTGAGAGGTAAGTAAGCCACTGTCTGAGGGGAGAGAAAAAGACTGTGAACAGAAACTTTACCCAGAAAATTAACAAATTGTACTTCAGCTATTTAGTAATTTTTCCAATACAAAAGTGTTTCAAACTGACAAAGTGCATTTTCCATTTACAGAAAAAATAAATGTTTTTTAAAAGTGCACCAATGAATGAGCTACTTTAACTATGAAGGGGTGTTTTCCTTAAGAGACCCTGTGTTAAGATTTAAGGAAGAATGTGGGAGGAAATAGCAGATGCTCCAAGACAAGTGAAAATTATTTAGGTGTACTTTTATCAGTACAAAAGCTGCACTGTATTATTACTATAAACACAGATTATTTGAGACACATGGTAACAGACAAGTCAGGTGACGATGTGGGAGTCTTCCTGCTGAAGTTGCCTTCCTGAAACTATGAAGAAAAGAGAAAGCGTCAAACAGGCGAGCATTAAATGTGAAACAAAAAAACAGTAATGAAAAGACAGCACGTAAAATGAAATCTTGTCTCCTGGTAACCCTGTCAAAAAGTCCAATTTAGTGGTAGAAATTATACCTTAAATTACACATGAATGAATATCACAGATAGATGCTTTGACTTGTGAAGTTCAGGCAGCACCGATAGCAGACTCGCTGTGCAACTGGTCTAATCTCTCAGCTGCTCCGTGTCAAGTTTGTGACAATGCCAGTGCCTACAGAATGAACAAAGTAGGTATTTTCTGTCTGGCACAGGCACAGGAATTCACATTTCTGATTAAAATCAGAGTTCACAAGTGATAGAATCACACAGGCAAAATACTTATCACTCCTGGCTAGAGCAGTTCTGTTGAGAGATGGTTAATTATTCCACTGCAATTTGGCAAAAAAATCTCTAAACCCATGCACTTTTTTTAGTGTCCCTTTAGAACTCAAACTATTTACTTTATGTGTTTTTGACACCCGTGTTACACGTAAAACAAATATAGGCGGTTCCCATCATCTTTTAACACCCATCAGCGTTCTAACATAAGGGACAGTTGGACTTGATTCTGCAGAGCAATGCTGGAAGCCCTTGGATAAGGAAGAGTATCACCAGGGCCATCCAGTATTTGAGGAGGGGGACAATCTACAGCCAGCCTGCATGTGCTCTGGGTCACACGAAAAGGGTGACTGAATGTCAAATTTTCATGACAAGCCTGTCAGGGCTGGCTGTACGTCCATTTCCGTAACTCCATGTAGCAGGTTACCTGCTCTGGCCTTGCAGAAAGCCTTAGGCACATCTCCTCCAAATTCTTCACAGGGAAACAGAAAAGAAAACACTGTGGTGATCCTAGAAAACGAAGCTTCCAATATAGTTCTCATGCAGCGCAGACCACCAGGCTTTCATCAAGGGCCACCACGATCGGCAGCGTGGGGCTGTGTGGCACCACAGCATCACAGCTGTCACCAGACCATGACTGAATTGTTGGATTCAGCAAGCAATTAAGGGAAGGGGTGGACAAGGACATCTTTATATATAGCAGCCTATTTTAGGTATCAATAAATCATAGGGCTTTTTAATTAAAATAGAAACTTGCTCGAGAAAGGAAGTATATTTAGCGCCCGACCTATGGAAAGAATTCCTATACTTGGCACTATCTCTAATTTGTGAAGATATACCTTTATTCATACCTGAAATGCATTTAGTTTTGTATCCCCTGCCTCCCCAAGCTGTAGATGCCAGCTGCACAAAGATATCTAATAATTCTCTACTGTAGAAAAATTGCCCTTATACAAGTCCTTGCCTCACTGTTTCCCCAGTCTGCTTAATTGCCATATTGAATCATGAAATAGCATGCCATCAAGATATATTTAATGTATTTTTATTTTCTTTTAACAATAGGAGATTACTAAACTGATTGCAGGTTATAATATAGCTTGCAAGCAGATAAACTGCACACCAGAACAATTATACCAGCAAATGATTTCAATGATAATTACTAGGTATCCACTACAAGACCAGCACTGGTTGTATTATTTGATGTTTTGACAATAGTTTGCCTTAGTTTGCCCTAGATTTAAAGCAGTATCAAAAAAAACCAAAAAAGACTTTATACCCAAATGTGGTGGTATTCTTCTGCAGGGTTTGCTGCTGTTTCGTTGAATTATGGTGGTCAAAACTTCGTAAAAACTAGGAGGGGAATGAGGACAGATTGATAACCGCCTACAGATCAACACCTTATAGCACAACATTGCCCTTACGTACGTCAGTTTTGCACAGCAGCTTGGTGGAGCATATAATATTGGCACCCTGCACGGCTTCCATCTCAAAGAGAAAGAAAAGAAAAACAACACCAAGTGGAGCTCTTGGCAGGGATAGGAGATGACTGTAGAGAAAAGAAAGGCTTACAAAAAAATGAAAGAATGGAAAACCTTGTGTCCTCAGCCTGTGAAGAGGGATATGGTACACACAGCAAAAAAAAAAAAAAAAAAAAAGAGAGAGAAAACCACAGAGAGGGTCCTGAGCTTGTGAGGCATGGCAAAACTGGTATGGAGAGGAGCAAGTAAGGTGACACACAGAGCCACCGCCACATATGGGAAGGGGAACAGCAAGGCACAGAGATTCTTTGCCATCACAGGTTGAGAGTGCCGGCAACTCCATCAAAAGCTCTTATCCTCTGTGTTTCCCCAGGTTTATATTCCACCACACATCCCTGTTCCGCCTTGGGCCAAGCACGAGTTGTTTCTGTGAGTTTAGAGAGATGTCATTACCGCTGTCTCAGAGATCTCAACCTCTGTCTCCCTGGACGCTTCATCTTATGTGACTCCCAAATCTGGCTGCTGAAATAGAATGTGATAGAGAAAACGAAGCTACATTAAAAAAACAGTATTTTAAAACTAAAGCATCTTGCAGCAAGCATGCAGGCAGTGATTTTCATGTAAACAAACTCCTATTGAACATTTGAATCCATGAGTCTCTCTCACCTTTTGCCCTTTATGCTACTTTACAAGCAGGAACCTGGCCGTTCCGGGGAAAATTAATTTCTAGATTCACTTTGGTAGATGAACTGTTGACTGTCACAAGCACAATGCATGCATTCTTTAAGAATAAATCCACAAAAAATATAAAGTTGCTAACAAAACAGAAACTTCAGGAAAGAGGCCACTCAGTATCTGCATTAAGAAGTCTGCAAGGTTTAGACTAGTAGCTGTAATAAGGTATTGATTCCCAGTAAGATGGGTGGTTATTATTTCCTAGTAAAAACCTACTCATTCAGCAAAGATTCATGGTTAAACTACATCTTTCTCTCTATGAAAAACAGTTACCAGCTGAAGTCTGAGTCAGGGGACAAATAGAGCGTTGAGAGGGCTCAGTGGGCACAACACTCCTCCAGCGTGAAACTCAAAGCATCATGTCACAGCAGAGCAGACCACCTCATCCTCGTCCTGACCTGCACCTTCGTCAGAGAAACAACTTTCGGAAGACGTTTCCAAAGATTTAGTGCCAATGTCACTTGGCAGGAGATTAGCTCCCCATAAGGGACAAAGTTATAAGATTAAAGAAGGAAATCAAGAAGCCTCTTCTTTTCTTCCCCCTCACATTTTAATTAGTAGGAAACAATCTTCTTTTGGCTCTCTGAACAGTATCTGGCAGAGATGCAGAACTGAAACATTTAATTCTCCAGGCAGTGACCGTACTTGTTCTTCATTACCAGGCTGCTTTCCCTTTGCCTCTCTTGCTCATCATCAATGCTGACAAGCAGTATCTCTGAAGTAAGAAAACATCAGTCATGCAAAACACAAATACTTTCTTTTTTCAACACCAATTTGCTAATTCAGTACTGGGGGGGGAAAAAAGGAACTTGCTTAACCCTATCCATCCAGCTCAAATTTATATTCTCCGCCTTGACAGCTGCAAATACCTCACGGTACTTAATTAACGGAGCATTGTCATGATCTGTCTTTGTAAATGTTTAAATAAAAATCTGCTTGTTTTTCACAAGAGATTATCTGATTTAAATAGGGATTGGTTCAGGGAAATCCAACGCCCTGTGCTATGTGGGTCAGGCTGTTTGATAACAGTTGGTTTTCTCCAGATTTACGAGCTATTTTTTCTTTGCAAATTGAAATTATTAAACGGTATCATCGACAAACCCACTAGCATTCATACTATTAATAGAAGCACGATAAAACAGAAGGCAGGAAGCAAGATAACTGTGGGTGGCTACTACACTTTTAAAGAACCAGAGCATCTTGAACCCAACGAAATCAGCAGATGAATGCTTGTGCTCTGTAGGAGCAGGGTGGAACCATGGAGAAGAATCTGATTGTTTTCAGCCCTGGCTCTTTTTTTTTCTTTCCCGCTTTTTCCTTTTTTCTTTATATTTTTTTTAGGACATTCTATTATTATCCACAGATCTATACTGTAACACGTGAGAAACATCTGAATTGGCAATGTGGTCTGCCTGCGGTTTTGGTTGCGAATCAGTTTCAGGGGTTATGATTAGACTTTTCTTGATTTTTGACCTCTTGTTTCAGTAGTTCTGCTACATCTCAGCAGCTCTTGTCTCACTTCAGATCTGCATCTAAAGAAGGCACAGTGCAAACAAAATATCCTAAAATGTCATTTATTCAGAAATCTTACTGTTTCATCTCTTCTTTTTGCTGCTTTGTCATGTAAGAAAAACAGTAAAAAGGTTTTAGTCATAAACTGTGTAATTAAAGGGACTCTAAATACATGTGCATTTCTTGCTGCTGTACAAGCTCCTCTAAAACTGGCACAAGAAAGCTGCATGTGTGCAGACAGGCAAAAAGCAAGTAAAAAGGAGATTAATCATCTTCTATTACTAAAATAAAGGTGCTTTCTTAACCCAATTACAGAACAATGAGCTACTGAATAAACAGCCTCTGCCTTATTTTCATATTCATGCATAGCTCTTTAAGTATGCTGGATGCTGAGGAGGAAACTGCAAAGTAGTAAACTTGGCACTGGGGAAAAAAATGCCCTTTAAAAACACTTTACCAACATCCTTACATATTCCTTTTTTTTCACGCCTGCACAAAATTAATATATAAGGATATTTGGTTCTTACCAACCCACCAGGTAAATTATATTTAGGTCAGAATGACCTCAGTACTCATTAACATTTTGTCATGGTTGTATTTTTCTTCAAACTTAACCTTTCACTGGTTACTTTATTTACAGTCTGCATCTAATGCTTAAATTCTCCTTTGGGGGAATTGGTGAGAAAGGTCAATGTTGTCTTCAGTCCTGTCTGTAATGAGCATGATGAAACTATTTCTGTAAATTGTTCCACCTCACAATCTAAGATTGGTCTGGCACCCTCAAGTTCTTTACTATGAGCATGGTGAAACACTGAAACAGGTTGCCCAGAGAGGTCGTGGAAGCTCCATCCCTGGAAGCATTCAAGGTAAGGCTCGATGGGGCTCTGATCTAGTTGCAGATGTCCCTACTCACTGCAGGGGAGTTGGACTAGATGACCTTTAAAGGTCCCTTCCAGCCCAACACAGTCTATGATTCTACGATTCTATGATTCTATGATTCTTTGTCACCAGCCTAAGAACCATAAAGCATTTAGCACTGCTTTAAGGTTACTTCTGATCATCTCACCTTGCTGGGTATAAAAGCAGCTCAAGTAAACCTCAGAGACAGGACACACATTAATTGAATGAAGTGGCGGTCTCTTCTCTCCACTCCCCATTAAGCTATTTGCATGCCAGCTATTTCACTGGGTTTTGGTAGAGTTACTGGCTATTTTCAGCAGCCTTATAACGCAACAGTTAAGACGCATGATCATCCTCCACAGTCATGTCTTTTGCCAAAAAATGAAAAAAATGAAAATAAAAGATACAGAAAAAATTTCAGAAAATGTGTTTATACTAAAAGGGAAAAGTGAAAATTGTTACATTCGACCCAGTGGGACAACTGCAGAATATTGGAACGAGAAAATCTCACAGTTGTGTTCAAAATGAAAAATCCTACCTAACCAGTTGTTTTTTCTCTCACTTTAAGAGCTTTCTGTTAGCTCCAGAAGACAAATTTGCTCTTTTGCTCAGCAGACTCGTAAAGAGGGGTAGCGCACACATCTTGCACCTCAAACACCCACCAGAGTGAAACTGCCTAGACTGCTCTTGACATTAACTGTCATAGGTACAGCTCTTCTGTTAATGGTTTCGCAAATTTTGCCTGAAGGGTTTTCAAAAGTTTGTTATCAGCTTTGTTTGCCTTGGGCTGGCAGCCCCTACCCAAGTGCTGTCGGCTGTGGGTGTGCTTCCCACATGGACCCTGGGTCTGATCCATCCCCTGTGTCCAGCTCTTGGGTCCTCAGCACAGGAAAGACATGGACCTGTGGGAGGGGTCCAGAGGAGAGCCACAAAAATGATCAGAGGGCTGGAACACCTCCCCTGTGAAGACAGGCTGAGAGAGTTGGGGTTGTTCAGCCTGGAGAAGAGAAGGCTCTGAGGACACCTGACTGTGAATTTTCAACATATAAAGGGGGCTTATAAAACGGAGAGAGACTTTTTTTTTTACAAGTCCTCTTATGACAGCACAAGGGGCAATGGTTTTAAACTGAAAAGGTGATGGAACATCTTATCCTTGACGCTGTCTCTGGGCATATCAAGGATAAGAAGGTTATTAGGAGCAGTCAGCATGGCTTTGCCAAGGGGAAGTCATATTTGACCAACCTGATAGCCTTTTACGAAGACATAACCAGGTGGATGGATGGTGGCCGTGCAGTGGACGTGGTCTACCTGGACATCAGCAAGGCCTTTGACGCCGTCTCCCACAGCATCCTCATAGGTAAACTGAGGAAGTGTGGTCTGGATGACCAAGTAGTGAGGTGGGTCGAGAACTGGTTGAAGGGAAGAAGCCAGAGAGTTGTGGGCAATGGGGCTGAGTCTGGATGGATGCCTGTGTCTAGTGGGGTCCCTCAGGGGTCAGTGCTCGGGCCGGTGCTTTTCAATATATTTATCAATGATCTGGATGAGGGATTAGAGAATGTTGTCTGCAAGTTTGCTGATGATACGAAATTGGGAGGAGTGGTTGACACACCAGAAGGCTGTGCAGCCATTCAGAGAGACCTAGACAGGCTGGAGGGCTGGGTGGGGAGAAATCTTATGAAGTTCAATAAGGGCAAGTGTAGAGTTTTGCACTTGGGAAAAAATAATCTCATGTGCCAGTTTAGGTTGGGGACTGACCTGCTGGAGAGCAGCGCAGGGGAAAGGGACCTGGGGGTTCTAGGGGACAGCAGGATGACCATGAGCCAACAGTGTGCCCTCGTGGCCAAGAAGGCCAATGGCATCCTGGGGTGCATTAGAAGGGGAGTAGCGAGTAAGTCAAGAGAGGTCCTCCTGCCCCTCTACTCTGCCCTGGTGAGGCCACATCTGGAATATTGTGTCCAGTTCTGGGCCCCGCAGTTCAAGAAGGACAGGGAGCTGCTTGAGAGAGTCCAGCGCAGAGCCACAAAGATGGTGAAGGGAGTGGAGCATCTCCCTTATGAGGAAAGGCTGAAGGAGCTGGGTCTCTTTAGCTTGGAGAAGAGGAGGCTGAGGGGTGACCTCATTAATGCTTATAAATATGTCAAGGGGGAGTGTCAGGAGGACGGAGCCAGGCTCTTTTCAGCGGCATCCACTGACAAGACAAGGGACAATGGATGTAAGCTGGAACACAGAAGGTTCCATAAAAATATGAGGAAAAACTTTTATACTGTGAGGGTGACCGAGCACTGGAACAGGCTGCCCAGGGAGGTTGTGGAATCTCCTTCTTTGGAGACATTCAAAACCCGCCTGGACGTGTTCCTGTGCGCTCTACTGCAGGTGATCCTGCTCTGGTGGGGGGGTTGGACTAGATGATCTTTAAGGTCCCTTCCAACCTCTAACATTCTGTGTGATTCTGTGATTCTGTGAAAGAAGGTATAATTACATTGGTCGTAAGGAAGAAATGTCGTACTATGATCATGGTGAGACATTGGAACAGATTGCCCAGAGAAGTTGCAGATGCTCCATCATTGGAACTGTGCAAGGTTAAATGGGGCTTTGAGCAAGCTGATCTAGGGGAAGGTGTCCCTGCCAATGGCAGGGGGATTAGACTGGATAATCTTTAAAGTTCTCTTCCAAACTGAATCATTCCATGATTTTAGGATTCCATGATCTAGATGCTGTGGATCTGCAGCACTCTCAGCGTGGGCACTGCCTGTATCAGGAGCACCCTTGCTCCTGCTGCTCCCTATCCTCACCAATTTGGTCTTGGCTGCACCTGGCAAGAACAAGATCCCTCACCTGAGAAACAACCCTTCCTTCCTGTCAAGTGTTTCTTCTAAAGAATATCAGACAGCAAATACCACAGAAGATAAAACTACCAGATATCTGGTCTCAAGCATACTTTTTTTTTCTCTTGTGGTTACTGTTCTAGGTATCCTTCTTCATTTCGTTATTTAATTTTGTCAGAAAGACCTCAAAATTATCTAGTTAGCATTTTCCTTATCCCAGTATCTATCAAGATGGAAATGATTAATTCCAAACTCTAGAGTAAAGCCTAGGAATAGCAGAGAGTCACTGCAAGGCAAACAAGCTCTTGGATCCTGCTCCACCCGCAAGAACAGTCCATCATCCTTTTCTGTATCTGCGGTAAAGAAGGTAATGTATAATCTAGTAAAGCACAGTATATCCAAAGCTGCTTCAGTTTCAAAATTTTTGAGATGTTATCTTGAAAAAACCCAAATCCTTGCCATTTCCAATGTTCCTAGAATGGAAATCGTTCAGAAACCCTTAGGGAGCTAAAAAGCACAGTTGAAGGCTGTGTGGGAGTATTTGCGTATGCATTGGCAGGGAGAGAGGGAGGAAAAGAATGAAGATAAATGCAGTGCTTGTCGGTGTTCAGATGAGCTTGCTGTAAAGTCTGCACTCTGGCAACTTAACAATTCCCTATGGTTTTCTCTTCAAATAGGATATTCCAAAAAAGGGGGGAAGGACAGAGTTGTTTATTACGTTTTCAGTAATGTCACCTTTTATAGCCTCCTATCAAACAATCTCACAGACTTTCACCTTTTAATTATTCTATAACCTACCCTGCTGACACTGATAGAAAACCAAGTGAAATTATATATTTCACTAGAGAGAAACTGAAGACTATGTGCTAAAGGCCCCCTCTGTGTGCATTTGTGTGAATGGCTCTGCAGGCACGTGTGTGGATGGAGAATGTGGTAGCGGAGAACAGCAGGCTGAAGAGAGGGAAAACACTTGCCAAGCGATAGCATGCAAAAGTCCGCCAAGAACTGATAAGCCGCGCAGACTACCAGTCCTGCCAAATCCATGAAAACTGATCAACTCTGAACAGTGAGAATCTGGTCAATCTGTCAAAATCCACTAGAATCAACCATGACTGGTACAACCCAGGCTACAGCTAAGAACTCTGCTATATGCAAAACTAAAATATTGTCTGTCCATCTATCTCTATCTCTCTCTCTCTCTCTCTCTCTCTATCTATCTATCTATCTTTCCATCTATGTAAATACATAAAATGCATGCACACACATATATACAAAACAAATAATCCATAAAACCCAAATAATTCATGAAAACCCACCTTTAAACCACTGGCACATCAGTACATGCCTCTGCTTTTAAGTAGACAGCTGAGGTTGCTCTTACAACTCTTGCTCCACCCCGGTACCTGTCAGTGTGCATGTTTGTGAACCGTGTGAGGGAATTAGTGAATGCAGTGTGTGATAAGTCCGTTGCTATTAATGACAGCATAATAAAAGTCTAGCTAATATGTACTGGTGTGACCTGTGCTTCTGCCAGCCTGATCCCACCGGGGGTAAGGGGATGTACAATAATCCAGTATTGCTGAGGTTTACTCCTACACTTTTGTGGCTATCAAAGTGAGGAGCTACCCC
This sequence comes from Trogon surrucura, assembly GCA_020746105.1. NCBI lineage: Eukaryota > Metazoa > Chordata > Aves > Trogoniformes > Trogonidae > Trogon > Trogon surrucura. The sequence goes on from CM036618.1 coordinate 110,256,016, forward strand.
ACCCCGGGGAGGACGTCTGACATCGGCTCCAGGCTTTCTAAAATACAGACTTAGCTATGTTTCCAAAGTGGCATTTCTTAGGTGGCTGCCACCATGGCGCAATGCCCAGAACCAGACATAGGGACACCAACAGATCTAAAGAGCTGGTGTCACTGGATGGCACAAATTAAAAAGCTGCAACACAAAGTACTAATCTTCTCACAGGTGCCTACTCCAGGCCCCTTGCTCAAGCTTCTGGATCACGTGGTCAGGAAATTCCAAGGACCACGGTCTCTTCTCGAGACGTCCAGGCTTGCACCAAATCAGTACCATGCCACTCTTCCAGCAGAGTCACCAGGACTCACCCACGTGTTGCTGCCAGCCTGGAGAAATCCCAGGGCTACCAAAATCATCTCCAACAGCACAGTGACTTCGCTCATACCATGTCGGCTCAGCAGGCCACCAAATTCAGCTGACCCTTCACATTTTTCTGTTGTCTCCATTCCTCCTGTGAAACGACAACAGTCATCTTCAGGGAGAAGCTACCAGGATTTATAAGGAATCTGCTCAAAGCAGGCTCCGTCTTTAGAGCCTGGGCCTGCTTTCGGCATTCTCCCAGGTTTTTCCCCTCCCTGCCTCAGTGCGTTTCCCAGCTTCTACCTGCTGGATGGATGATCAAGAGTGTCATTTTCCAGATGGTTTCAAATTGAATAGAATTGTCTACTTCCTGCAAACAATCGGCAAAAAATGTCTTGATGGGAACACCACCACCCGCCGAGGGGGTTATCTTACAGCGGTTTCACTTCCAAGCACTTCCCAGCCCATGTGCTTTGGGATCCCCTGGACTACACTGAAAGATCGTGATTGTTTTTTCTACTTCAGTTCGAGACATGCGTAGCTGAGGGCACACCAGGTTGTTTATGAAAGCAACAGGTGAGAAGTTAAACTGAAACCGTGCTTGAGAATTGAACAGAAATTTTTCAACCCAAAGTGATTTCTGGGCCATGTTCAAGTCATAGACTGGGTGCTGACTCAGTTTTCATAACGTACTTTTTTTAAATTGACATTTTGTGAGGTATACCCTGACGGTTTTGTTGATTTATTCTGTCAGCTGCACAACTTTTAACCAATCAAGGGGAGACCTAATTGCTCTCTGCAACTACCAGAAAGGACATTGTAGAGAGGTTGGTGCTGGTCTCTTCTCACAGGTAATCAGTGATCGAACAAGAGGGAATGGCTTCAAACTGCAAGAGGATAGCTTTAGGCTGGACATTAGGAAAATTTCTTCACAGAAAGAGTTGTCAGACATTGCAATAGGCTGCCTGGGGAGGTGGTTGAGTCACCATCCCTGGATGTGTTTAAAGGTCCTTTAGATGTGGTGTTGGGGGATACGATTTAACTTGAGGCCATTTCCTCTTGCCCTGTTGCTTGTTACATGAGAGAAGAGACTGACACCCTGCTCACTTCAAACTCCGGTCAGGTATTTGTAGAGAGAGGTAAGGTCTCCCCTCAGACTCCTTTTCTCCAGGCTAAACAATGCCAAGTTGCCTCAGCTGCTCCCTTTAAGACATGTGCTCTAGACTTTTTGCCAGCTTGGTTGCCCTCCTTTGGACATACTCCAGCACAGAATCACACCAAATCACAGAAGAGTTTGGGTTGGAAGGGAACTTAAAGATGTCTGTCTTTTAGCGAGGTGCCCAAACCTGAACACGGTATTTGAGGAGCAGCCTCACCAGTGCCAAGTACAAGGGGACTATGGGATTGCAGTTGAAGGGGGGATGACAAAAAAAAAACAACAAAAAAGCCCCAGTAGAATGAATGCTCCTGCGAGGAAAACTAACTCTAGCTCAGCCTTAAGCAGTACAGCATGGCAGCTGTGTGTGGCTGAGCCAGAGTGGGGCCGAAGGGTGGGGCACGCCTGTGATGCACGAGTGACGCGTCACAATGGGGGACAGGTACATAAGGGTGGAAGCAGGCAGCACTGCCCCAGTACGGCCTGGGCCTGCACTGAGTAGACACTTGGCACGAGGCTGGGCTGGGCAAGAGCCAAGGCAGAAAAGCGGGACCCCAGAGGGTTAGTTCTCACCCTGCAGTGAGGGCCCGGCCGCTCGTGGGATAGCCTTGGGCAGGGCACGGGGCCGCCAGTGCCAGGGCTGAGCACAGGCCTCGCTGCCTCGGGCCCTCGCCTGTCTGCTCCCGCAGGCCATGGCTTTCCGGCTCCTTCTCGCTCTCGTCGTGCAAAGCCTCTTCCAGCAGCCGCGCATGGTCGGCGAAGAGCTGGATGAGGCCACACGCGAGCGCATGCGGCAGCGTGCAGAGTACCTGAGCCAGCAGATGGCTCGGCTGCTCCAGGAGTTGGAGTAGAGCAGCCAGGAGCAGAGTGGCTTTGCCCGGGGACGCCTGCTCTTTGCTGCTTTGTGGGACTGGCGGTTCTGGCTGATGGCTGGAGGCCTTGGCCTGCTCTTTGGGCTTTCCTGGTGGTGTGGGCAAAGGTGGTGGGAGCCTAAGAGAAGCAGCAGGCTTGAGGAAATCTCCATCAGGCACACCAAGCAAGAAGATGAAGAGGAGCAGGAAGAAAGCGAAGGAGAAGCGCATCCTGACGAACAAGATCTGGCCAGGATTTACGCCAGGCGCATTCCAGTGGCCAGTGAAGGAGCTGGCCTTCAGAAGGCAGCTGGTGATGGAGCTGGTGAGCAACCCCCTCGGCATCTTGCAAGGGCCCCTGTCCAACTGTTTCTCGCCAGTGCTGCAGCCAGCCATCTGGGTGGGCAGCGCCTTTGAAGGCTGGAAGTTCCTGGGACGATGATGAAGATATTGTCTACCAGCTGCTTGTGCCCCTGAAGCCTCCCCTGGGACACGCCTTCCACCTGGAGTTGGGTGCTGTGGGGCAGATGCCAGCCAAGGACTCCCGCGTCCGTGTGGAGCTGGTGTGCACCTGCACGACAGGTTCACTCGGGGAGGACACACCGTGTTTCCTCCACAACCCCGAAAAGAAGCTGAGGAGCAATGAGGCTGCCAGCTTCCTAGGCACCCTCTGCACCGGCTCCTACCTAGACGCGCAGAAAACTGCCCACTGGTTCCAGAGCAAGGCCAAGTCAGCTTGGCTCCTCCTGCCTCAGCCACAGTGCTTCGATATGAAGGTGCTGCCCTCCAGCCGTTCTTGCAAGCTGCAGCTGACAAATGCCTCCAAGGGGACCCTCATAGCTGAGCTGGTTTTTGGGGTGCAGCAAGGCGACTCAGACATCTTCCTGAGCAGCCAGACTCCAGAGGCCGCCTTCACCCTGAGCACGACATGGCCACAGAGCTACGCTGTGGCAGAGGCAAAGTTCTTCAGGTATGTGACCAGGCAGGCCCCACACGGCAAATTCCCCCTCAGATGCCTGCACCTCTGCACCCGTATCCTGCTGGGCACAGGCCTCTCCACCTCTGCCATGAAGACAATTGTGATGCACCTGCTGAGCACCACACCCCTGTCAGGCTGGTGCGGCAAAGACTTCCTGCTGCGGCTGGACGATATCATGTGCTACCTGCGCCGCTCTCTGGAGACCAAACGCCTCAATCATTTCTTCTTTGGCAATAAGAACATGCCCGAGGAGATCGTCTTGCCCCCAGCCCTCCAAACATCGGAGCCAGTCAACCTCTTCCAGCACCTGGCACAGGATCCGGCCGCACACGACGAGGCACTGCGTCAGTTAGTCGAGCTGCAAGATCAGCTCGAAAGACTGCTCTTCTACGGCATCCAAAAGAGACCTTCATGCCCAGAGCAGTGTTTGCAGAGGTCACCGCTAATGACACACGACTGCCTTTAGAGAGGAGGGAAAAGGAGGGAGGAGAATGGGGCACACCAAAAGGAAAGGCAAAACCCTGAGCTGCCATCAGCCCTCTGCCAAGAGCAGCAGCATCCTCCCCTCGGTGGTGCCCCCAGCACAGCTGCTGGTGAGGACTGCAGTGGCAACAAAGATGACTTCGGCCCTGCTCAGCCCCTCACACTGGGTCCAACCAGGACAGCGCTTCACATGGGCCCGAAAGTTCTTGCTGGCAGCTCCAGCTGGGCCAGGACTGAGCAAGAGGCACCACGGATGTGCCTCTGCGCATTTACTGGGGTGCGGGTGGAGAATCTGCTCACCCTAGACACGGCCCGTGGAGCTGGTGCCACAGAACTGAGCGTGCAGCGTGTGGAGAAGATGCTGGTCTCTTGGCGGGGGAGTTGCTGCCGTGCCTTTCCTGCACAGCAAGAACACCCTCTGGGCAGTCCAAGTTGACGCAGCTGAAGAAGCCCTTGCAAGGAGGCTCCCATTACCACCTGGACAGCGACCACCCCCACCTCTTGGAGACAATCCCTTCTTTCTGAGAGCTTGACTCTGCAAACAGTTGCCAATAAATGGCAAGTTTGAACAAATGTGTGCCTGTGAGTGTCTGTGCATTGCTTTGTCTTGGGAAGGCAGGCACAGGGTGCTGACTGCTCAGCTGCCACAGAGTCAGGGAGTATTTTGCAGAAGAGCTGATGTGGTGGGCTCTGCTTTCCTGAGGGGCTGGGTTTTGGCTTCCCAGGTGCCATGGGTTAATCCCAGCACACAGCTGCTCAGTCACTTTCCCCCAGGAGAGATGGGGGAGAGAATCTGGAGGGTAAGTCAGAAAACCTGTGGCTTGAGCTAAGATATTTTACCAGCTAAAGCAAGAGCTGATGCCCATCAGGAACATGCACTCAGCAACCCTGCAGCTGGCCCTGGGTACCTGAAGCTGTGACAGAACCACCTCTGCTGAAAAAAATTGATTTGGCAGCTCCTTGCGGTCTGTGCTAGTTGAAAACAAAAAGAAATACCACATATAGACCGTGATCTTTCCTAGGCAAAATGGTAGCATTGACTGTTAGAAATCCAGATTCTTCCGAATATTCCTGTTTTGTATTAGGAAAGATGAGGACTGAAGCAGTACTCCACAAGATAATGCTCAATAAGAGGAACGTTAAACAGTACGTGCTAAAAAAATTAAGTTGAAAAGTAAACATCTACACTTTCTTTGTATTACTTTCAGCCGGATGAACTATGTCCAAAAGTCATCAAAAGAGCCACCTATTCCTTGTGTTTCATAGAATCACAGAATTGTCAGGGTTGGAAGGGACCTTAAAGATCATCTAGTTCCAACCCCCCTGCCATGGGCAGAGACATCCCCCACTAGACCAAGCTGCCCAGAGCCCCATCCAGCCCGGCCTTAAAAACTTCCAGGGATGGGTCTTCCACCACCTCTCTGGGCAACCTGTGCCAGCGTCTCACCACCCTCATGGGGAGGAACTTCTTCCTAACGTCCAATCTGAACCGATCCATCTCTAGCTTCAATCCATTCCCTCTAGTCCTGTCACTACCCGGCATCCTAAAAAGCCCCTCATCAGCTTTCTTGTAGGCCCCCTTGAGATACGGGAAAGCCACAATAAGGTCTCCTCAGAGCCTTCTTTTCTGCAAATTGAACAACTCCAACTCTCTCAGTCTGTCTTCACAGAAGAGGTGCTCCAGCCCTCTGATCATCCTCATGGCCCTTCTCTGGACACGCTCCAGCACGTCCATATCTTTCTTGTGCTCTGTACCTTTCAATAACAGACCTCTTTTTTTTTTTTAAAAAAAAAAAAAAAAAAAAAAGTGATATTCACAAGCAAGTTTACCAGACTGAGAAAAATGCCGCTGAATTCTTTCCGGAGGAACGCGCTTTTTAAATCCTTCAGCATCGTTTGCGTTTTCGCGACCTCTTGCGGCCAATTCCCTCCCTTGCAGCTCCGCTGTTCCACTCGCGCGTCCGCGGCGTTTTTGGGCGCGGTGGTGCTGAGCGGCAGGAGAGGTTTTGGCTTGCAATGTTACACGGTAGTTTTGGTGAAAGGAAAAGCTACGCTGACAGACATCTAGGGACCGTAAATATTGGTTTTGTCTTAATTTGTGCGGGTAAAAATAAGTTCTTATTTTTGCTCCGCAATACCGTAGCTTAAGCACAACTAAGAAATAGCGTAGAGAGCAGAAACAGTGTAGTGAGCAGGAGCAGGGAGGTGATCATGCCCCTCTACTCAGCTTTGGGGAGGCCTCACCTCGAGTACTGTGTCCAGTTTTGGGCCCCTCACTACAAGAGGGACACTGAGGTGCTGAAGAGGGCACAGAGCTGGGCTGCTGAGCTGGTAAAGGGCTTCAAAAATAAGTCATATGAGGAAAGGCTGAGGGATCTGGGGCTGTTTAGCCCAGAGAAGAGGAGATTGAGGGGAGACCTCATTGCTTTTTACAACTACCTGAAGGGAGGTTGTAGAGAGGCGGGAGCTGGTCTGTTCTCCCTAGTGGAGAGTGATGGGACGAGGGGAAACGGATTTCAATTGCACCAGGGGAGGTTCAGGTTAGATGTTAGGAAGAATTTCTACACTGAAAGGGTTGTCAGGCACTGGAACAGGCTGCCCGGGGAGGTGGTTGAGTACCACCACACTTCCGGACCTGGAAGTGTTTAAGAGACAAATAGATGTTGCATTGAGGGACATAGTTCAGTAGGTTGGTAGGGCTGGGACACAGGCTGGACTCGATGATCTTCAAGGTCTCTTCCGGCTGAAACTATTCTATGTCCAGTTCTATTCTGAGCCCTGTTCTGGTGTCCCCACCATTCTTATGGTGCATATGGGACATAGGTCTGTTGGAGCGTGTTCAGAGGAGGGCCACAAAGATGATCCAGGGGCTGGAGCACCTTTGCTATGAGGACAGGCTGCGGGAGCTGGGATTGTTCAGTCTTGAAAAGAGAAGACTTCGGGAGGACCTAATAGCTGCCTTCCAATACCTGAAGGGATCCTACAGGAAGGCTGGGGAGGGACGCTTTACAAGAACGTCCCCTGACAGGACAAGGGGAAATGGGTTTAAGTTGAAGAAGAATAGATTTAGATTAGATCTTAGGAGGAAATTCTTCAGTACGAGGGTGGCAAGACTTTGGAATAAACTGCCCAGAGACGTTGTGGCTGCCCCCTCCCTGGAGGTGTTCAGGGCCGGGTTGGACAGAGCCTTGAGTAGCCTGATCCAGTTGAGAGGCGTCCCTGCCCGTGACAGGGAGGTTGGATTAGGTGATCTCTAAGGTCCCTTCCAGCCTGGGCCATTCTATGATTCTATGATCCTAAGAACCATGAAATGCATTGTACTGCAATGCATCAAAAAACTCCTTTTAAAGGACATAGCCTCAAGTATGAATATGAAAAAACAAACACGCAGGAAGAGATCCTACTATTTTTTAGCTGCCCGTTCTTAGCTCCACCGTGTATTTGCCGGAAAAGCTGGCTGAGACGGGCTCCCCTCCCAGCGCGGCCGGCAGCTGTCCAGCCTTCTCCTCCGCTCCGCCCCACACCGCCGCCCGTTCGCTCCCTGCCGCCTGCCGAAGGCGGGAAACGAGCTCTCCAGACCCGGTTGCCGCCCCTTCTCCTCCCCCGGGGACACGTTTCTTGCGGGACCGCCCCGGCTCGAGCCAAGGACGGCACTTCCCGCCTTCTCTGGCGCGCGCTCCGGCCGGGGGGGGCGGGGCCGGGGCGCTTGAAGGCGCTTTTGGCGCGCGCGCGCCGGCGGCGGCCTTCGGCGCTTCCCCGCCGTGGCCATGTCTCGGCAGAGCACCCTGCTCCGCTTCTTCTCCAAGGCCTCGCCGGCATCGCCCCGGGCGCCTGCGACCGCCACCGCTCCGTCGCCGGATGGCGCGGGGAGCCGCCGCCGCTCCGCGGGGGAGCGGGACGCCACCGGCCCCGAAGCCGTCACCGGCTCTGCCGGCTCGGCGAGCAACGGCGCGGCGAGCAACGGCACGGCGGGCCTCAGAGGCGCAGCCCGGCGCCCGGGGACGGGGGAGAAGGGCGGTGGGCACGGCGCGAAGCCCCCCAGGTGAACCCGCGGGAGCGCGGCCTGCGGGAGGGGAGGGGAGGGGAGGGGAGGGGGGGGGGGGGGGGGGCGGGGGCGGCAGCGCCAGCGCGGGCCGTTGTGGGAAGGGGGGGCGGGGCGGCTGGAGCGGGAACCCTCGGGGCGCGGAGGCGGTGGGGTGGGGGTGTGTGTGTGTGGGGGTACTCGTGTGTGTGTGTGTCCCCGTTCCGCGTCACCCCACCCCGCGGTGGCCGCCGGGGCCTTCCCGGTGCGGAGGGCGGCGCTCTGTGGCGAGGGAGGAGGCCGCGGCCTGCTCCCCCCTGGCAGGGATTGGGGAGGGGGGAGGCGCCGCCGCCGGGGTAAGGCCGAGCCCTGCACGGAGGGAGGGCCTTGTTTTCAGTGTATCCTGCTTCGAAATACGTACTTTTCCCCCCTAAATTTGCTTTCTGTTCGGTGTGGTGGTGGGAAGTGTCCCCGGCGGCAGCTGGCTGTCACCCCGGCCGTCGGGGGTGGAGAGTGTCAGGGCGGGAATCTCGGGGGCGGGGGGAGGGAGGACAAAGCAAATCGTAGAATCGTAGAGCTGCCAGGGTTGGAAGGGACCTTAAAGATCATCTAGTTCCAATCTAACTCCATGGGCAGGGACATCCCCCGCTAGACCAAGCTGCCCAGAGCCCCCTCCAGCCTGGCCTGGGAGCTGCATCAGGTGCTTTGCAGGAGAGGTGGAGATTTTATTTAATCGTTTACTTTTTTTGTAGCTTCAGGGTTGTTTGTTGAGATGTTGCTCATTTCCTTTAGGTGCCCTGCTGAGTCGCTGCGGTAAGGCCTGTCTTAAGCTATGTAGGCTGGCAATTCATTGTAGTCTGCTGTCTTTTAGTTCGTGTCTGGTCACACCCAGTTACTCTCTCCCCCTCCTTTAAGAAATGCCCAAAGTGTGGTTACTAAGTCTGGCTGCAGGTGGCCCAGCTCGAGCAGGGGAGTTGGACAAGATGATCTCCAGAGGTCCCTTCGGAACTCAGACAGTCTTCTGTGACCCTAACCCTCCAGCTCTGTGAGGAGGATTCTAGTAGAACGCGGAGGAACAAATCTGAAAAATCAGTTGAGAGCAATATTGGTGCTGGTACGGAAGGACTGCATGATCCAGGTTGCACCACCTTAGGAGCCTTCCAAGACCTCCAGAGGGCAAGCTGCTCAGAAGCAGTGTGCAGTTCTGCTTATGAAGAAAGCTGTTGTAGATGTCTGTGCTCCTTAAATGACACATCTGTTGCTTTTGCAGTGTCTCCTGGGAGTATTCGCCTGGTGACTTGGTCTGGGCCAAGATGGAAGGTTATCCTTGGTGGCCGAATCAGTACCATGCCACTCTTCCAGCAGAGTCACCAGGACTCACCCACGTGTTGCTGCCAGCCTGGAGAAATCCCAGGGCTAACAAAATCATCTCCAACAGCACAGTGACTTTGCTCATACCATATCGGCTCAGCAGGCCACCAAATTCAGCTGACCCTTCACATTTTTCTGTTGTCCTCCATTCCTCCTGTGAAACGACAACAGTCATCTTCAGGGAGAAGCTACCAGGATTTATAAGGAATCTGCTCAAAACAGGCTCCGTCTTTAGAGCCTGGGCCTGCTTTCGGCATTCTCCCAGGTTTTTCCACTCCCTGCCTCAGTGCGTTTCCCAGCTTCTACCTGCTGGATGGATGATCAAGAGTGTCATTTTCCAGACAGTTACAAATTGAATAGAATTGTCTACTTCCTGCAAACAATTGGCAAAAAATGTCTTGATAGGAACACCACCACCCGCCGAGGGGGTTATCCTACTGCGGTTTCACTTCCAAGCACTTCACAGCCCATGTGCTTTGGGATCCCCTGGATAACACTGAAAGACCGTGATTGTTTTTTCTACTTCAGTTCGAGACATGCGTAGCTGAGGGCACACCAGGTTGTTTACGAAAGCAACAGGTGAGAAGTTAAATGGAAACTATGCTTGAGAATTGAACAGAGATTTTTCAAGACAAAGTGATTTCTGGGCCATGTTCAAGTCATAGACTGGGTGCTGAATCAGTTTTCATAAAGTACTTTTTTAAAATTGACATTTTGTGAAGTGTACTCTGACAGTTTTGTTGATTTATTCTGTCAGCTGCACAACTTTTAAGCAAACAAATTTCTAACACGAAAACATTTTAAGCATTTAAGACTTGCATTCTATTTCATCAAGAGGCTTGATACTATGTTGGTTGTCAGCTTTTGGCTTTATAGCTGATTGCACCTCATCGCAACCTTATGATAGTCTTATCTGCAACTGATGCTGTGTTGCCTCTTTTACTCACAATTCCCTAGTTTTACAGAAATGTTGGTACGTAAATTATTCTCTGTAAACTCCCTGCTTTTGCAAGATTTCTCAGATAACAACTGTACCAGCTTAAAGCTCCTTGGACAACTCATCAAAATTCTTAAAGGTCAGTTAGCTCATACATGAATGCAGGCCCAGGACAGTGTGACAGCAAGTGCTCTCCAGAAGCCATGGAGGGAACGAGGACACACGTGTTCATAAATACATCTTGTGACAGCAGGCGTTATACCCACAGAGCCTGTCTGTGGATTCAGTGCTGAGTTTCGGGGCTGAAATCGTAGCCTGGCTATGTCTTCTCTCGCTTATTTGAAGGGCTGAAATAACAAGCCCTGCGGTAGTTGAAGGGATGTTCAGGCAACTGCCTCAACATGGAACAGCCCTGCGTGGTTTGCTGTTTTCTCCTCCACATCCAGAATCCAGAACAGCTCCAGCAGATGATATCTCAATACAAGAGAGATACCGAGGTACTGGAGGGAGTGCAGAGGAGGGCAAAGAGGCTGATGAAGGGCCTGGAGAACAAATCTGATGAAGAATAATTGAAGGAGCTGGGGCTGTTTAGCTTGAAGAAGAGGAGCCTAAGGGGAGACCTAATTGCTCTCTACAACTACCAGAAAGGACATTGTAGAGAGGTTGGTGCTGGTCTCTTCTCACAGGTAATCAGTGATCGAACAAGAGGGAATGGCTTCAAACTGCAAGAGGATAGCTTTAGGCTGGACATTAGGAAAATTTTTTCACAGAAAGAGTTGTCGGACATTGCAATAGGCTGCCTGGGGAGGTGGTTGAGTCACCATCCCTGGATGTGTTTAAGGGTCCTTTAGATGTGGTGTTGGGGGATACGATTTAACTTGAGGCCATTTCCTCTTGGCCTGTTGCTTGTTACATGAGAGAAGAGACTGACACCCTGCTCACTTCAAACTCCGGTCAGGTATTTGTAGAGAGAGGTAAGGTCTCCCCTCAGACTCCTTTTCTCCAGGCTAAACAATGCCAAGTTGCCTCAGCTGCTCCCTTTAAGACATGTGCTCTAGACTTTTTGCCAGCTTGGTTGCCCTCCTTTGGACATACTCCAGCACAGAATCACACCAAATCACAGAAGAGTTTGGGTTGGAAGGGAACTTAAAGATGTCTGTCTTTTAGCGAGGTGCCCAAACCTGAACACGGTATTTGAGGAGCAGCCTCACCACTGCCAAGTACAAGGGGACTATCACTACCCTGGTCCTGCTGGCCATGCTATTTCTCATAAAAGCCAGGATGCCCGTGGCCGCCTTGGCCACTTTGGCACAGTGCCGGCTCCTATTCAGGCGGTGGCTGTCAAGCAACACTCCCAGGTCTTTTCCCACCAGGCAGCTTTCCAGCCACTCATCCCCAAGCCTGTAACATTGCACGGAGTTGTTGTGACCCCTGTACAAGATCTAATACTTGGCTCTGTTGATCCTCAGCCAAATGGCCTTGGATCAGCCTGAGCAGATCCCTCGGACACCCGTCCTACCCACAAGCAGATCAACGCTCCCGTTTTGCTTGGTATCATCTGCAAACTTACTGAGGGTGCACTCCACCTCCTCGTCAAGATCATGGATAGCGAACACAACTGGATGTTGTAGCATTATGGGATTGCAGTTGAAGGGGGGATGACAAAAAAAAACCAACAAAAAAGCCCCAGTACAATGAATGCTCCTGCGAGGAAAACTAACTCTAGCTCAGCCTTAAGCAGTACAGCATGGCAGCTGTGTGTGGCTGAGCCAGGGTGGGGCCGAAGGGTGGGGCACGCCTGTGATGCACAAGTGACGCGTCACAATGGGGGACAGGTACATAAGGGTGGAAGCAGGCAGCACTACCCCAGTACGGCCTGGGCCTGCGCTGAGTAGACGCTTGGCACGAGGCTGGGCTGGGCAAGAGCCAAGGCAGAAAAGCGGGACCCCAGAGGGTTGGTTCTCACCCTGCAGTGAGGGCCCGGCCGCTCGCGGGATAGCCTTGGGCGGGCCACGGGGCCGCCAGTGCCAGGGCTGAGCACAGGCCTCGCTGCCTCGGGCCCTCGCCTGTCTGCTCCCGCAGGCCATGGCTTTCCGGCTCTTTCTCGCTCTCGTCATGCAAAACCTCTTCCAGCAGCCGCGCATGGTCGGCGAAGAGCTGGATGAGGCCACACGCGAGCGCATGCGGCAGCGTGCAGAGTACCTGAGCCAGCAGATGGCTCGGCTGCTCCAGGAGTTGGAGCAGAGCAGCCAGGAGCAGAGTGGCTTTACCTGGGGACGCCTGCTCTTTGCTGCTTTGTGGGACTGGCGGTTCTGGCTGATGTCTGGAGTCCTTGGCCTGCTCTTTGGGCTTTCCTGGTGGTGTGGGCAAAGGTGGTGGGAGCCTAAGAGAAGCAGCAGGCTTGAGGAAAGCTCCATCAGGCACACCGAGCAAGAAGATGAAGAGGAGCAGGAAGAAAGCGAAGGAGAAGCGCCTCCTGACGAACAAGATCTGGCCAGGATTTACGCCAGGCGCATCCAGTGGCCAGTGAAGGAGCTGGCCTTCAGAAGGCAGCTGGTGATGGAGCTGGTGAGCAGCCTCCTCGGCATCTTGCAAGGGCCCCTGTCCAACTATTTGTCGCCAGTGCTGCAGCCAGCCATCGGGGTGGGCAGCGCCTTTGAAGGCTGGAGTTCCTGGGACGATGATGAAGATATTGTCTACCAGCTGCTTGTGCCCCTGAAGCCTCCCCTGGGACACGCCTTCCACCTGGAGTTGGGTGCTGTGGGGCAGATGCCAGCCAAGGACTCCCGCGTCCGTGTGGAGCTGGTGTGCACCTGCACGACAGGTTCACTCGGGGAGGACACACTGTGTTTCCTCCACAACCCCGAAAAGAAGCTGAGGAGCAATGAGGCTGCCAGCTTCCTAGGCACCCTCTGCACCGGCTCCTACCTAGACGCGCAGAAAACTGCCCACTGGTTCCAGAGCAAAGCCAAGTCGGCTTGGCTCCTCCTGCCTCAGCCACAGTGCTTCGATATGAAGGTGCTGCCCTCCAGCCGTTCTTGCAAGCTGCAGCTGACAAATGCCTCCAAGGGGACCCTCATAGCTGAGCTGGTTTTTGGGGTGCAGCAAGGCGACTCAGACATCTTCCTGAGCAGCCAGACTCCAGAGGCCGCCTTCACCCCGAGCACGACATGGCCACAGAGCTACGCTGTGGCAGAGGCAAAGTTCTTCAGGTATGTGACCAGGCAGGCCCCACACGGCAAATTCCCCCTCAGATGCCTGCACCTCTGCACCCGTATCCTGCTGGGCACAGGCCTCTCCACCTCTGCCATGAAGACAATTGTGATGCACCTGCTGAGCACCACACCCCTGTCAGGCTGGTGCGGCAAAGACTTCCTGCTGCGGCTGGACGATATCATGTGCTACCTGCGCCGCTCTCTGGAGACCAAACGCCTCAATCATTTCTTCTTTGGCAATAAGAACATGCCCGAGGAGATCGTCTTGCCCCCAGCCCTCCAAACGTCGGAGCCAGTCAACCTCTTCCAGCACCTGGCACAGGATCCGGCCGCACACGACGAGGCACTGCGTCAGTTAGTCGAGCTGCAAGATCAGCTCGAAAGACTGCTCTTCTACGGCATCCAAAAGAGACCTTCATGCCCAGAGCAGTGTTTGCAGAGGTCACCGCTACTGACACACGACTGCCTTTAGAGAGGAGGGAAAAGGAGGGAGGAGAATGGGGCACACCAAAAGGAAAGGCAAAACCCTGAGCTGCCATCAGCCCTCTGCCAAGAGCAGCAGCATCCTCCCCTCGGTGGTGCCCCCAGCACAGCTGCTGGTGAGGACTGCAGTGGCAACAAAGATGACTTCGGCCCTGCTCAGCCCCTCACACTGGGTGCAACCAGGACAGCGCTTCACACGGGCCCGAAAGTTCTTGCTGGCAGCTCCAGCTGGGCCAGGACCGAGCAAGAGGCACCACGGATGTGCCTCTGCGCATTTACTGGGGTGCGGGTGGAGAATCTGCTCACCCTAGACACGGCCCGTGGAGCTGGTGCCACAGAACTGAGCGTGCAGCGTGTGGAGAAGATGCTGGTCTCTTGGCGGGGGAGTTGCTGCCGTGCCATTTTTGTCTGTGCATTGCTTTGTCTTGGGAAGGCAGACACAGGGTGCTGACTGCTCAGCTGCCACAGAGTCAGGGAGTATTTTGCAGAAGAGCTGATGTGGTGGGCTCTGCTTTCCTGAGGGGCTGGGTTTTGGCTTCCCAGGTGCCATGGGTTAATCCCAGCACACAGCTGCTCAGTCACTTTCCCCAGGAGAGATGGGGGAGAGAATCTGGAGGGTAAGTCAGAAAACCTGTGGCTTGAGCTAAGACATTTTACCAGCTAAAGCAAGAGCAGATGCCCATCAGGAACATGCACTCAGCAACCCTGCAGCTGGCCCTGGGTACCTGAAGCTGTGGCAGAACCACCTCTGCTGAAAAAAGTGATTTGGCAGCTCCTTGCGGTCTGTGCTAGTTGAAAACAAAAAGAAATACCACATATAGACCGTGATCTTTCCTAGGCAAAATGGTAGCATTGACTGTTAGAAATCCAGATTCTTCCAAATATTCCTGTTCTGTATTAGGAAAGATGAGGACTGAAGCAGTACTCCACAAGATAATGGTCAATAAGAGGAACGTTAAACAGTACGTGCTAAAAAAATTAAGTTGAAAAGTAAACATCTACACTTTCTTTGTATTACTTTCAGCCAGATAAACTACGTCCAAAAGTCATCAAAAGAGCCACTTATTCCTTGTGTTTCATAGAATCATAGAATTGGCAGGGTTGGAAGGGACCTTAAAGATCATCTAGTTCCAATCTAACTCCATGGGCAGGGACATCCCCCGCTAGACCAAGCTGCCCAGAGCCCCCTCCAGCCTGGCCTGGGAGCTGCATCAGGTGCTTTGCAGGAGAGGTGGAGATTTTATCTAATCGTTTACTTTTTTTGTAGCTTCAGGGTTGTTTTTTGAGATGTTGCTCATTTCCTTTAGGTGCCCTGCTGAGTCGCTGCGGTAAGGCCTGTCTTAAGCTATGTAGGCTGGCAATTCATTGTAGTCTGCAGTCTTTTAGTTTGTGTCTGGTCACACCCAGTTACTCTCTCCCCCTCCTTTAAGAAATGCCCAAAGTGTGGTTACTAAGTCTGGCTGCAGGTGGCCCAGCTCGAGCAGGGGAGTTGGACAAGATGATCTCCAGAGGTCCCTTCGGAACTCAGACAGTCTTCTGTGACCCTAACTGTGGATACCCTACATTTTAGTTAGCTGTGCTGGCAGCACTGCGTTGCAGAGTTAAGACTTCCGTCCTTGAGCTCTTTCCTAAACAAGTGCATAACTCTTGCTTCCTAATTATGAAAAGAGACCCTGACCAACCAAGTACAGCTCGTGTTGAGAGCTTGCCCATGAGAATGAACAGATAAGGTGCTTCTTGTACACCAGATGTGCATGGGAGTGAATGGGAGAGTATGATCAAAACAGACCTGGCAAAGTCTGTTTTCCCTGTATGATAACAGAGTGATTGAAGGAGTACATGAGCTAATAACAACCCTGGCTGTATAGTCTGATCTCTTGTTTGTAACCCAAAAATAGTGCTTCGTGCTAGTAGGTATAAATATGTGTGCCTGCTTGCAATAAAGTGAATTCCGTTTTCCACCATCTCGGAGTTCGTGCGTGCTTCTCAACAAATGGCGCCCGAACAGGGACTTCATCATATCCAAGAGAAGTACCCCCCCCCAGTGAGCCGAACGGGGTGATGAATTAACTGACGCGTCCATCCTCGCCCTTCAGGAAACAGGTACGAGGACCGCGGCCGGGGGACAAAAATGGGGCAAAACGCAACACGATCGCAACAACTTCATCATGATGTACTGATGTGCATTGCAAAGGAGCGCGGTTATAAGATTAGCTCACAGAAAGTGACTCTGTTACTTTTATGCATCGGTTGTAATTGCCCCTGGTATCCTGAAACAGGATCTTATGAAATTAAGGACTGGAAACCTGTAGGCGAAGAGCTAACTAAAGCACAACATGCTGGTCATGACAGTTTGCCTGATAATATAGAGACATGGAAAGCGTTGTTTGCGGCGTTGCGCTCACTGAAACCACGCGCTGCTGATGCTAGTTCTGAGAGCAGTGTGGCGAGCACTGCGGGCTCTGTCGCTACAGACCTCACTAATGATTTAATTGACTTAGCACCTACGCGGCAGACAGAGACTGCAAGTCAAACGAGTTGTGTAAACCTTTTTTCCTCTCAAACTGAAACGGCGGTACAGACTAGCCAGATTAATCTCACAAGTTTGCAAGAAGGATTTATGAGTGGCTATGAGGGAATTGCGCTGAGAGCTGGTGATCCGGAGGAGGACGACAGTTCCTTTGATGTTGGTCCTGACGACCCCGAGGCAGAACCCAACCTTTATCCTCCGCTCACGCCGAATAGAGCCATGGTGGCATCTGCACCTACTGCTCAGGACGTTTTTTCGGGACTTTCGAAAAAAGGAAAGGGGTTGTCAAAATCTGGCTCACAGCCGTGTCAAAATAAGGGTCAGATGAACTCTCTTGTTCCACTCAATTATCGACCCCCACCCTATGCACCCCCTCCCTTATCTTCTCCACAGATAGTTAAAGCTATGCCAGTAGTTATGCATACGCGGCCGGACGGGACTCAGGCACCAGACCATCAACAGATTTCCTACAGCACGCTGAAAGAGTTGCGGCGTACGGTTGCTGAGGGTATTCAATCATCCTATGCTGAAAATTTAATAGAGACAATGAAAGAGGCTTTTCTTATGGTTCCTCATGATTGGAAGGTGATATTTAAGTTGATTTTAACACCCAGCCAGTATACAATCTGGTATGTAGAATACAGGGAATTATGTATGTCCCATACTACAGTAGCTCAAAATAATAATGCTCCAATTAACCCGGATCAGCTGTTGGGGGAGGGTCAGTTTGCGAATCCACGGCTTCAAGCTCATCTTACTACAGAACTTTTACAGCTCGCTGCTCAATTAGCAACAAAAGCTTTTAAAAAGATTCCTGACATGAAAAAATCAAGCAAACCTTTTGGCACTATCAGACAAGCTAACGATGAATTCTACCTTCAATTTATTGATCAATTACAAGGAGCTATCGAAAGACAGGTAGATGTACCAGCGGCAGCAGATGCATTATTACTGCAGCTTGCTGTGGAGAATGCTAACGCGGACTGTAAAAGAATTCTGGAGATGCTGAGATCCACTAACAAAACAGCTACTGTTCTGTAAATATTGTTGCTGATTCACATTATGTGTATGGCCTTTTGTGTAGAATTGAGTTTGCCTTTTTAAAACATGTTTCTAATCGTGTTCTTTTTATGTTGTTTCAGAAATTATGCTTACTTTGTAGTAATCGGATACACCAATACTTTGTGACACATATTCGTTCTCATTCTAATCTGCCTGGCCCGTTAGTCGAAGGTAATGCTCGGGCTGATTCTCTGGCTGCTATGGCTGCTGTTCCTGATGTATTAGGACAGGCTAGACTTTCGCACGGTTTTTATCATCAAAATAGCAAGGCTTTATCCAAACAGTTTAACATAACATCTCGACAAGCTCAAGATGTTATTTTGTCATGTCCAGATTGTCAAGCGATCATGCCACTGAACTCTAATATAACAGCAGTCCCTCGTGGTCTTGCTCCCAATGACGTATGGCAAATGGATGTTACACATATAGTTGAATTTGGTAAACTGAAATATGTGCATGTTACTGTAGATACCTTCTCATCTTTTATTGTTGCCACAGCACACAGTGGTGAAAAGTTTAGAGATGTTCGACTGCATTTGCTACGTGCTATTGCCACATTAGGAGTGCCATCACAGATAAAACGGATAATGGTCCAGCTTATGTTTCTAACAATTTTAAAGTATTTTTACAGGAATGGGGAATATCTCATGTGATGGGGATACCTTATTCACCAACGGGACAGAGCATTGTGGAAAGAGCACATCTCACGCTGAAAAGAATGTTACAGAAACAGAAAAGCACTGTCGTTGGGATGTCTCCACATGAGAAGTTGTCCAAAGCAACGACCTTATTGGCTGCCAGTGAAACGGATTAAGCCATTTAATGACCATGATTTGGTTCCTATCCCGCATGATGTGGCCGTGCAGCATCCTGTTACTTCAACAGCGTAGCAGCAACACGACCGTGCACTGGGCCTGCCTGTTGAATCCCTTTGTTTTTCCCAGTGACGTGATGGGACCCTGAAGTACTGATTACCAACGATGACATGGATTGGACTAGCAGAAGATGCTTATGGCTGATGGCAGAGCAATTATGGGAAAATGTAACTGTTTTCAATGTTACCCGTTGTTCTGATATGTATTCTCCTTGTGTGACTAACAATGAAGTTTATATTGGTTGTATAAGACTGTCTAATCAAAGCCACATAATAGGTGTTAAGGTTTATGGTACTAACCAGCAGAGTGATCTTTCTTTAGCTAAAAGCAAGATGGGGAAACCAGCTGCCTTTTGCTTTGTTAGAAGTGTGTGATTAAGGATCAAATTGATAGGGAGACTCCCTTGCATTCTTCCTTCAGCCCTGGCCAAGCTGTGAGAAGAATTCAACGGAGCAAATAACACCAGATGTTCCCGCACTCAATGTTATGTAAGGTTGTTTATTTAATAGTATAAATGCTGGACCCTCTTGCAGCGACTTCAGAAACCTCACCTACGAGTGGACGCACTGTGTAGGATTTCCCAATTGTCGGGAGGGTTCTCCAGAAACGTCGCTGCAACAGGGGCTCCCCAGCGACTGCGGGTCTGGATGCTTTAGGGATTTGTGTTTAATAGAATTTGTTGTTGTGGGAAGTGTTTTGTTTTGTTCTTTTTCATTATAGTCAACGATCTCACCTGAAGTACTGCCCAAGGGGTCCGAAGAACTGAAAAATACATCTTATGACTTTGATGGTGATCCAAAAAACAAAAAAGGGGGAATTGTGGATACCCTACATTTTAGTTAGCTGTGCTGGCAGCACTGCGTTGCAGAGTTAAGACTTCCGTCCTTGAGCTCTTTCCTAAACAAGTGCATAACTCTTGCTTCCTAATTATGAAAAGAGACCCTGACCAACCAAGTACAGCTCATGTTGAGAGCTTGCCCATGAGAATGAACAGATAAGGTGCTTCTTGTACACCAGATGTGCATGGGAGTGAATGGGAGAGTATGATCAAAACAGACCTGGCAAAGTCTGTTTTCCCTGTATGATAACAGAGTGATTGAAGGAGTACATGAGCTAATAACAACCCTGGCTGTATAGTCTGATCTCTTGTTTGTAACCCAAAAATAGTGCTTCGTGCTAGTAGGTATAAATATGTGTGCCTGCTTGCAATAAAGTGAATTCCGTTTTCCACCATCTCGGAGTTCGTGCGTGCTTCTCAACACCTAACCCTCCAGCTCTGTGAGGAGGATTCTAGTAGAACGCGGAGGAACAAATCTGAAAAATCAGTTGAGAGCAATATTGGTGCTGGTACGGAAGGACTGCATGATCCAGGTTGCACCACCTTAGGAGCCTTCCAAGACCTCCAGAGGGCAAGCTGCTCAGAAGCAGTGTGCAGTTCTGCTTATGAAGAAAGCTGTTGTAGATGTCTGTGCTCCTTAAATGACACATCTGTTGCTTTTGCAGTGTCTCCTGGGAGTATTCGCCTGGTGACTTGGTCTGGGCCAAGATGGAAGGTTATCCTTGGTGGCCGTGTCTCATATACAACCATCCGACCGAAGGAACAGTAGTCAGAGGAAAAGGGAAATCCGCTCGTGTCCACGTACAGTTTTTTGATGACAGCCCTACGAGGGGCTGGGTCAGTATTAAGTATCTGAGGCCATATAAAGGTAAGAGGTGTAAATGAAATGTTTTGAAATGGAATTAGGCCACTTTTTTTGGAAAAATAGGCATGGAGTGTAGAGTATGGTATTCCCCATAGAGAAAGAGCAGCAAAACCATGATGAGCATTGAGTGGGAAAGCATGTTTTGTACTTTGTAAGTTAGAGAAAGCAAATTTTTGAGGGTTACAGATCTGTTGCTCGTTGTACAGTTTCCTAAACCTAAAACACTAAGCTCTCTTGTTCATTAGATTAGAACACAGGCTTAAAGTTTGCTGACGTTTTGAAATTTTTTCCTCTGTTTTTTCCATCAATATATAAAAAAATCCACTACTTCAATTTTTAGCCCTGAAATCCTTAAAATAATAGGAAAGTCAAACCCAGGTTTTTAAGCAGTTATTTGGGGACTGCAGTTTGTCGAGAATCCAAAGACTAGTTACAGGGTGTTGGGTAACTAAAATGAATTCTATTGTGGTGTTATTTCTTTTAAACAATGCGATATAGTTTTGTTAATAAAATGCGTAGCTTGAGAGTTCAGAGTGTGTGTTAGGGTAGTGTTTGCAGTTAAAGAGCAGAGCTAGTGTTTGTCATCTTGAAGAAATGACTTTAATTACTGAAAATCAAATGTAATTGAGAATTAAAACAGCATTTTGCATAATAAATCTCACTTTATTAGTAATCATGTTCTGGTTTTATCTTTCTGTATAATTTTACCGGTGCTGAAAACTAAATCATTGGTTGAAACTGTCCCATGTAAATCATTTTGCTGTAAACTATCTTTAACGTTAGTCAGACAAGTGCTTTGGATATAATACAGTATTTTTGATACACTGTAGGATTTGCATATGATTCAGTGAAACAACTGAATTTAAACAGTTTCTCCCTTCTTACGGTCAAAATTCCATCTTGTGATCACGTAGTAATGTTTTTTTGCTTATTTACCCTTAAATACACTGCACTTAAGCCACAGTTAGTTTTAAATTAAAATAATGATATTGCAGTTAGCATGAATTAATGCAAGCGAATTGGTCCATGGTTTATATGAACCTTCTTTTTTTGAAGGTTTTTTAAGAGAGTCAAATATATTTTGACAGTCTGCACTCTGGCAACTTCACAATTCCCTAGGGTTTTCTCTTCAAATAGGATATTCAAAAAAAGGGGGGAAGGACAGAGTTGTTTATTACATTTTCAGTAATGTCACCTTTTAGAGCCTCCTATCAAACAATCTCACAGACTTTCACCTTTTAATTATTCTATAACCTACCCTGCTGACACTGATAGAAAACCAAGTGAAATTATATATTTCACTAGAGAGAAACTGAAGACTATGTGCTAAAGGGCCCCTCTGTGTGCATTTGTGTGAATGGCTCTGCAGGCACGTGTGTGGGTGGAGAATGTGGTAGCGGAGAACAGCAGGCTGAAGAGAGGGAAAACACTTGCCAAGCGATAGCATGCAAAAGTCCGCCAAGAACTGATAAACCGCGCAGACTACCAGTCCTGCCAAATCCATGAAAACTGATCAACTCTGAACAGTGAGAATCTGGTCAATCTGTCAAAATCCACTAGAATCAACCATGACTGCTACAACCCAGGCCACATCTAAGAACTCTGCTATATGCAAAACGAAAATACTATCTGTCTGTCTATCTGTCTTTCTGTCTATCAGTCTGTCTATCTATCTATCTATCTATCTATATCTTTCCATCTATGTAAATACATAAAACGCATGCACACACATATATACACGATGAAGGAAATAATCCGGAGGGACTTCATGAAATCCACCTTTAAACCACTGGCACATCACCTTTTAAGTAGACAGCTGAGGTTGCTCTTACAACTCTTGCTCCACCCCGGTACCTGTCAGTGTGCATGTTTGTGAACCGTGTGAGGGAATTAGTGAATGCAGTGTGTGATAAGTCCGTTGCTATTAATGACAGCATAATAAAAGTCTAGCTAATATGTGCTGGTGTGACCTCTGCTTCTGCCAGCCTGATCCCACCGGGGGTAAGGGGATGTACAATAATCCAGTATTGCTGAGGTTTACTCCTACACTTTTGTGGCTATCAAAGTGAGGAGCTACCCCACCCCGGGGAGGACGTCTGACATCGGCTCCAGGCTTTCTAAAATACAGACTTAGCTATGTTTCCAAAGTGGCATTTCTTAGGTGGCTGCCACCATGGCGCAATGCCCAGAACCAGACATAGGGACACCAACAGATCTAAAGAGCTGGTGTCACTGGATGGCACAAATTAAAAAGCTGCAACACAAAGTACTAATCTTCTCACAGGTGCATACTCCAGGCCCCTTGCTCAAGCTTCTGGATCACGCGGTCAGGAAATTCCAAGGACCACGGTCTCTTCTCGAGACGTCCAGGCTTGCACCAAATCAGTACCATCCCACTCTTCCAGCAGAGTCACCAGGACTTACCCACGTGTTGCTGCCAGCCTGGAGAAATCCCAGGGCTACCAAAATCATCTCCAACAGCAAAGTGACTTTGCTCATACCATGTCGGCTCTGGAGGCCACCAAATACAGCTGACCCTTCACATTTTTCTGTTGTCTCCATTCCTCCTGTGAAACGACAACAGTCATCTTCAGGGAGAAGCTACCAGGATTTATAAGGAATCTGCTCAAAACAGGCTCCGTCTTTAGAGCCTGGGCCTGCTTTCGGCATTCTCCCAGGTTTTTCCCCTCCCTGCCTCAGTGCGTTTCCCAGCTTCTACCTGCTGGATGGATGATCAAGAGCGTCATTTTCCAGACAGTTACAAATTGAATAGAATTGTCTACTTCCTGCAAACAATTGGCAAAAAATGTTTTGAGGGGAACACCACCACCCGCCAAGGGGGTTATCCTACAGTGGTTTCACTTCCAAGCACTTCACAGCCC
Organism: Trogon surrucura; assembly: GCA_020746105.1. Taxonomy (NCBI): domain Eukaryota; kingdom Metazoa; phylum Chordata; class Aves; order Trogoniformes; family Trogonidae; genus Trogon; species Trogon surrucura. The sequence goes on from CM036618.1 coordinate 110,278,900, forward strand.
ATGTGCTTTGGGATCCCCTGGACTACACTGAAAGATCTTGATTGTTTTTGCTACTTCAGTTCGAGACATGCGTAGCTGAGGGCACACCAGGTTGTTTACGAAAGCAACAGGTGAGAAGTTAAACGGAAACCATGCTTGAGAATTGAACAGAGATTTTTCAACACAAAGTGATTTCTGGGCCATGTTCAAGTCATAGACTGGGTGCTGAATCAGTTTTCATAAAGTACTTTTTTAAAATTGACATTTTGTGAAGTGTACTCTGACGGTTTTGTTGATTTATTCTGTCAGCTGCACAACTTTTAAGCAAACAAATTTCTAACACGAAAACATTTTAAGCATTTAAGACTTGCATTCTATTTCATCAAGAGGCTTGATACTATCTTGGTTGTCAGCTTTTGACTTTATTGCACCTCATCACAACCTTATGATAGTCTTATCTGCAACTGATGCTGTGTTGTCTCTTTTACTCACAATTCCCTAGTTTTACAGAAATGTTGGTACGTAAATTATTCTCTGTAAACTCCCTGCTTTTGCAAGATTTCTTAGATAACAACTGTACCAGCTTAAAGCTCCTTGGACAACTCATTGAAATTCTTAAAGGTCAGTTAGCTCATACATGAATGCAGGCCTAGGACAGTGTGACAGCAAGTGCTCTCCGGAAGCCATGGAGGGAACGAGGACACACATGTTCATAAATACATCTTGTGACAGCAGGCGTTATACCCACAGAGCCTGTCTGTGGATTCAGTGCTGAGTTTCGGGGCTGAAATCGTAGCCTGGCTATGTCTTCTCTCGCTTATTTGAAGGGCTGAAATAACAAGCCCTGCGGTAGTTGAAGGGATGTTCAGGCAACTGCCTCAACGTGGAACAGCCCTGCGTGGTTTGCTGTTTTCTCCTCCACATCCAGAATCCAGAACAGCTCCAGTAGATGATATCTCAATACAAGAGAGATACCGAGCTGCCGGAGGGAGTGCAGAGGAGGGCAAAGAGGCTGATGAAGGGCCTGGAGAATAAATCTGATGAAGAACAATTGAAGGAGCTGGGGCTGTTTAGCTTGAAGAAGAGGAGCCTAAGGGGAGACCTAATTGCTCTCTACAACTACCAGAAAGGACATTGTAGAGAGGTTGGTGCTGGTCTCTTCTCACAGGTAATCAGTGATCGAACAAGAGGGAATGGCTTCAAACTGCAAGAGGATAGCTTTAGGCTGGACATTAGGAAAATTTTTTCACAGAAAGAGTTGTCAGACATTGCAATAGGCTGCCTGGGGAGGTGGTTGAGTCACCATCCCTGGATGTGTTTAAAGGTCCTTTAGATGTGGTGTTGGGGGATACGATTTAACTTGAGGCCATTTCCTCTTGCCCTGTTGCTTGTTACATGAGAGAAGAGACTGACATCCTGCTCACCTTCAAACTCCGGTCAGGTATTTGTAGAGAGAGGTAAGGTCTCCCCTCAGACTTTTTCTCCAGGCTAAACAATGCCAAGTTGCCTCAGCTGCTCCCTTTAAGACATGTGCTCTAGACTTTTTGCCAGCTTGGTTGCCCTCCTTTGGACATACTCCAGCACAGAATCACACCAAATCACGGAAGAGTTTGGGTTGGAAGGGAACTTAAAGATGTCTGTCTTTTAGCGAGGTGCCCAAACCTGAACACGGTATTTGAGGAGCAGCCTCACCACTGCCAAGTACAAGGGGACTATCACTACCCTGGTCCTGCTGGCCATGCTATTTCTCATAAAAGCCAGGATGCCCGTGGCCGCCTTGGCCACTTTGGCACAGTGCCGGCTCCTATTCAGGCGGTGGCTGTCAAGCAACACTCCAGGTCTTTTCCCACCAGGCAGCTTTCCAGCCACTCATCCCCAAGCCTGTAACATTGCACGGAGTTGTTGTGACCCCTGTACAAGATCTAATACTTGGCTCTGTTGATCCTCAGCCAAATGGCCTTGGATCAGCCTGAGCAGATCCCTCTGGACACCCGTCCTACCCACAAGCAGATCAACGCTCCCGTTTTGCTTGGTATCATCTGCAAACTTACTGAGGGTGCACTCCACCTCCTCGTCAAGATCATGGATAGCGAACACAACTGGATGTTGTTTAGCATTATGGGATTGCAGTTGAAGGGGGGATGACAAAAAAAAACCAACAAAAAAGCCCCAGTACAATGAATGCTCCTGCGAGGAAAACTAACTCTAGCTCAGCCTTAAGCAGTACAGCATGGCAGCTGTGTGTGGCTGAGCCAGGGTGGGGCCGAAGGGTGGGGCACGCCTGTGATGCACAAGTGACGCGTCACAATGGGGGACAGGTACATAAGGGTGGAAGCAGGCAGCACTGCCCCAGTACGGCCTGGGCCTGCGCTGAGTAGACGCTTGGCACGAGGCTGGGCTGGGCAAGAGCCAAGGCAGAAAAGCGGGACCCCAGAGGGTTGGTTCTCACCCTGCAGTGAGGGCCCGGCCGCTCGCGGGATAGCCTTGGGCGGGCCACGGGGCCGCCAGTGCCAGGGCTGAGCACAGGCCTCGCTGCCTCGGGCCCTCGCCTGTCTGCTCCCGCAGGCCATGGCTTTCCGGCTCTTTCTCGCTCTCGTCATGCAAAACCTCTTCCAGCAGCCGCGCATGGTCGGCGAAGAGCTGGATGAGGCCACACGCGAGCGCATGCGGCAGCGTGCAGAGTACCTGAGCCAGCAGATGGCTCGGCTGCTCCAGGAGTTGGAGCAGAGCAGCCAGGAGCAGAGTGGCTTTGCCCGGGGACGCCTGCTCTTTGCTGCTTTGTGGGACTGGCGGTTCTGGCTGATGGCTGGAGTCCTTGGCCTGCTCTTTGGGCTTTCCTGGTGGTGTGGGCAAAGGTGGTGGGAGCCTAAGAGAAGCAGCAGGCTTGAGGAAAGCTCCATCAGGCACACCGAGCAAGAAGATGAAGAGGAGCAGGAAGAAAGCGAAGGAGAAGCGCCTCCTGACGAACAAGATCTGGCCAGGATTTACGCCAGGCGCATCCAGTGGCCAGTGAAGGAGCTGGCCTTCAGAAGGCAGCTGGTGATGGAGCTGGTGAGCAGCCTCCTCGGCATCTTGCAAGGGCCCCTGTCCAACTATTTGTCGCCAGTGCTGCAGCCAGCCATCGGGGTGGGCAGCGCCTTTGAAGGCTGGAGTTCCTGGGACGATGATGAAGATATTGTCTACCAGCTGCTTGTGCCCCTGAAGCCTCCCTGGGACACGCCTTCCACCTGGAGTTGGGTGCTGTGGGGCAGATGCCAGCCAAGGACTCCCGCGTCCGTGTGGAGCTGGTGTGCACCTTCACGACAGGTTCACTCGGGGAGGACACACTGTGTTTCCTCCACAACCCCGAAAAGAAGCTGAGGAGCAATGAGGCTGCCAGCTTCCTAGGCACCCTCTGCACCGGCTCCTACCTAGACGCGCAGAAAACTGCCCACTGGTTCCAGAGCAAAGCCAAGTCGGCTTGGCTCCTCCTGCCTCAGCCACAGTGCTTCGATATGAAGGTGCTGCCCTCCAGCCGTTCTTGCAAGCTGCAGCTGACAAATGCCTCCAAGGGGACCCTCATAGCTGAGCTGGTTTTTGGGGTGCAGCAAGGCGACTCAGACATCTTCCTGAGCAGCCAGACTCCAGAGGCCGCCTTCACCCCGAGCACGACATGGCCACAGAGCTACGCTGTGGCAGAGGCAAAGTTCTTCAGGTATGTGACCAGGCAGGCCCCACACGGCAAATTCCCCCTCAGATGCCTGCACCTCTGCACCCGTATCCTGCTGGGCACAGGCCTCTCCACCTCTGCCATGAAGACAATTGTGATGCACCTGCTGAGCACCACACCCCTGTCAGGCTGGTGCGGCAAAGACTTCCTGCTGCGGCTGGACGATATCATGTGCTACCTGCGCCGCTCTCTGGAGACCAAACGCCTCAATCATTTCTTCTTTGGCAATAAGAACATGCCCGAGGAGATCGTCTTGCCCCCAGCCCTCCAAACGTCGGAGCCAGTCAACCTCTTCCAGCACCTGGCACAGGATCCGGCCGCACACGACGAGGCACTGCGTCAGTTAGTCGAGCTGCAAGATCAGCTCGAAAGACTGCTCTTCTACGGCATCCAAAGAGACCTTCATGCCCAGAGCAGTGTTTGCAGAGGTCACCGCTACTGACACGCGACTGCCTTTAGAGAGGAGGGAAAAGGAGGGAGGAGAATGGGGCACACCAAAAGGAAAGGCAAAACCCTGAGCTGCCATCAGCCCTCTGCCAAGAGCAGCAGCATCCTCCCCTCGGTGGTGCCCCCAGCACAGCTGCTGGTGAGGACTGCAGTGGCAACAAAGATGACTTCGGCCCTGCTCAGCCCCTCACACTGGGTCCAACCAGGACAGCGCTTCACACGGGCTCGAAAGTTCTTGCTGGCAGCTCCAGCTGGGCCAGGACTGAGCAAGAGGCACCACGGATGTGCCTCTGCGCATTTACTGGGGTGCGGGTGGAGAATCTGCTCACCCTAGACACGGCCCATGGAGCTGGTGCCACAGAACTGAGCGTGCAGCGTGTGGAGAAGATGCTGGTCTCTTGGCGGGGGATTGCTGCCGTGCCTTTCCTGCACAGCAAGAACACCCTCTGGGCAGTCCAAGCTGACGCAGCTGAAGAAGCCCTTGCAAGGAGGCTCCCATTACCACCTGGACAGTGACCACCCCCCACCTCTTGGAGACAGTCCCTTCTTTCTGAGAGCTTGACTCTGCAAACAGTTGCCATAAATGGCAAGTTTGAAAAAATGTGTGCCTGTGAGTGTCTGTGCATTGCTTTGTCTTGGGAAGGCAGGCACAGGGTGCTGACTGCTCAGCTGCCACAGAGTCAGGGAGTATTTTGCAGAAGAGCTGATGTGGTGGGCTCTGCTTTCCTGAGGGGCTGGGTTTTGGCTTCCCAGGTGCCATGGGTTAATCCCAGCACACAGCTGCTCAGTCACTTTCCCCCAGGAGAGATGGGGGAGAGAATCTGGAGGGTAAGTCAGAAAACCTGTGGCTTGAGCTAAGACATTTTACCAGCTAAAGCAAGAGCTGATGCCCATCAGGAACATGCACTCAGCAACCCTGCAGCTGGCCCTGGGTACCTGAAGCTGTGGCAGAACCACCTCTGCTGAAAAAAAGTGATTTGGCAGCTCCTTGCGGTCTGTGCTAGTTGAAAACAAAAAGAAATACCACATATAGACCGTGATCTTTCCTAGGCAAAATGGTAGCATTGACTGTTAGAAATCCAGATTCTTCCAATATTCCTGTTCTGTATTAGGAAAGATGAGGACTGAAGCAGTACTCCACAAGATAATGGTCAATAAGAGGGACGTTAAACAGTACGTGCTAAAAAAAATTAAATTGAAAAGAAAACATCTACACTTTCTTTGTATTACTTTCAGCCGGATGAACTATGTCCAAAAGTCATCAAAAGAGCCACTTATTCCTTGTGTTTCATAGAATCATAGAATTGGCAGGGTTGGAAGGGACCTTAAAGATCATCTAGTTCCAATCTAACTCCATGGGCAGGGACATCCCCCGCTAGACCAAGCTGCCCAGAGCCCCCTCCAGCCTGGCCTGGGAGCTGCATCAGGTGCTTTGCAGGAGAGGTGGAGATTTTATTTAATCGTTTACTTTTTTTGTAGCTTCAGGGTTGTTTTTTGAGATGTTGCTCATTTCCTTTAGGTGCCCTGCTGAGTCGCTGCGGTAAGGCCTGTCTTAAGCTATGTAGGCTGGCAATTCATTGTAGTCTGCAGTCTTTTAGTTTGTGTCTGGTCACACCCAGTTACTCTCTCCCCCTCCTTTAAGAAATGCCCAAAGTGTGGTTACTAAGTCTGACTGCAGGTGGCCCAGCTCGAGCAGGGGAGTTGGACAAGATGATCTCCAGAGGTCCCTTCGGAACTCAGACAGTCTTCTGTGACTCTAACCCTCCAGCTCTGTGAGGAGGATTCTAGTAGAACGCGGAGGAACAAATCTGAAAAAATCAGTTGAGAGCAATATTGGTGCTGGTACGGAAGGACTGCATGATCCAGGTTGCACCACCTTAGGAGCCTTCCAAGACCTCCAGAGGGCAAGCTGCTCAGAAGCAGTGTGCAGTTCTGCTTATGAAGAAAGCTGTTGTAGATGTCTGTGCTCCTTAAATGACACATCTGTTGCTTTTGCAGTGTCTCCTGGGAGTATTCGCCTGGTGACTTGGTCTGGGCCAAGATGGAAGGTTATCCTTGGTGGCCGTGTCTCATATACAACCATCCGACCGAAGGAACAGTAGTCAGAGGAAAAGGGAAATCCGCTCGTGTCCACGTACAGTTTTTTGATGACAGCCCTACGAGGGGCTGGGTCAGTATTAAGTATCTGAGGCCATATAAAGGTAAGAGGTGTAAATGAAATGTTTTGAAATGGAATTAGGCCACTTTTTTTTTGGAAAAATAGGCATGGAGTGTAGGGTATGGTATTCCCCATAGAGAAAGAGCAGCAAAACCATGATGAGCGTTGAGTGGGAAAGCATGTTTTGTACTTTGTAAGTTAGAGAAAGCAAATTTTTGAGGGTTACAGATCTGTTGCTCGTTGTACAGTTTCCTAAACCTAAAACACTAAGCTCTCTTGTTCATTAGATTAGAACACAGGCTTAAAGTTTGCTGAACTTTTGAAATTTTTTCCTCTGTTTTTTTCCATCAATATATAAAAAAATCCACTATTTCAATTTTTAGCCCTGAAATCCTTAAAATAATAGGAAAGTCAAACCCAGGTTTTTACGCAGTTATTTGGGGACTGCAGTTTGTCGAGAATCCAAAGACTAGTTACAGGGTGTTGGGTAACTAAAATGAATTCTATTGTGGTGTTATTTCTTTTAAACAATGCGATATAGTTTTGTTAATAAAATGCGTAGCTTGAGAGTTCAGAGTGTGTGTTAGGGTAGTGTTTGCAGTTAAAGAGCAGAGCTAGTGTTTGTCATCTTGAAGAAATGACTTTAATTACTGAAAATCAAATGTAATTGAGAATTAAAACAGCATTTTGCATAATAAATCTCACTTTATTAGTAATCATGTTCTGGTTTTATCTTTCTGTATAATTTTACCGGTGCTGAAAACTAAATCATTGGTTGAAACTGTCCCATGTAAATCATTTTGCTGTAAACTATCTCTAACGTTAGTCAGACAAGTGCTTTGGATATAATACAGTATTTTTGATACACTGTAGGATTTGCATATGATTCAGTGAAACAACTGAATTTAAACAGTTTCTCCCTTCTTACGGTCAAAATTCCATCTTGTGATCATGTAGTAATGTTTTTTTGCTTATTTACCCTTAAATACACTGCACTTAAGCCACAGTTAGTTTTAAATTAAAATAATGATATTGCAGTTAGCATGAATTAATGCAAGCGAATTGGTCCATGGTTTATATGAACCTTCTTTTTTGAAGGTTTTTTAAGAGAGTCAAATATATTTTGACAGTCTGCACTCCGGCAACTTAACAATTCCCTAGGGTTTTCTCTTCAAATAGGATATTCAAATGTTGGCACGTAAATTATTCTCTGCAAACTCCCTGCTTTTGCAAGATTTCTTAGATAACAACTGTACCAGCTTAAAGCTCCTTGGACAACTCATTGAAATTCTTAAAGGTCAGTTAGCTCATACATGAATGCAGGCCTAGGACAGTGTGACAGCAAGTGCTCTCCGAAAGCCATGGAGGGAACGAGGACACACATGTTCATAAATACATCTTGTGACAGCAGGCGTTATACCCACAGAGCCTGTCTGTGGATTCAGTGCTGAGTTTCGGGGCTGAAATCATAGCCTGGCTATGTCTTCTCTCGCTTATTTGAAGGGCTGAAATAACAAGCCCTGCGGTAGTTGAAGGGATGTTCAGGCAACTGCCTCAACGTGGAACAGCCCTGCGTGGTTTGCTGTTTTCTCCTCCACATCCAGAATCCAGAACAGCTCCAGTAGATGATATCTCAATACAAGAGAGATACCGAGCTGCCGGAGGGAGTGCAGAGGAGGGCAAAGAGGCTGATGAAGGGCCTGGAGAATAAATCTGATGAAGAACAATTGAAGGAGCTGGGGCTGTTTAGCTTGAAGAAGAGGAGCCTAAGGGGAGACCTAATTGCTCTCTACAGCTACCAGAAAGGACATTGTAGAGAGGTTGGTGCTGGTCTCTTCTCACAGGTAATCAGTGATCGAACAAGAGGGAATGGCTTCAAACTGCAAGAGGATAGCTTTAGGCTGGACATTAGGAAAATTTTTTCACAGAAAGAGTTGTCAGACATTGCAATAGGCTGCCTGGGGAGGTGGTTGAGTCACCATCCCTGGATGTGTTTAAAGGTCCTTTAGATGTGGTGTTGGGGGATACGATTTAACTTGAGGCCATTTCCTCTTGCCCTGTTGCTTGTTACATGAGAGAAGAGACTGACACCCTGCTCACTTCAAACTCCGGTCAGGTATTTGTAGAGAGAGGTAAGGTCTCCCCTCAGACTCCTTTTCTCCAGGCTAAACAATGCCAAGTTGCCTCAGCTGCTCCCTTTAAGACATGTGCTCTAGACTTTTTGCCAGCTTGGTTGCCCTCCTTTGGACATACTCCAGCACAGAATCACACCAAATCACGGAAGAGTTTGGGTTGGAAGGGAACTTAAAGATGTCTGTCTTTTAGCGAGGTGCCCAAACCTGAACACGGTATTTGAGGAGCAGCCTCACCACTGCCAAGTACAAGGGGACTATCACTACCCTGGTCCTGCTGGCCATGCTATTTCTCATAAAAGCCAGGATGCCCGTGGCCGCCTTGGCCACTTTGGCACAGTGCCGGCTCCTATTCAGGCGGTGGCTGTCAAGCAACACTCCCAGGTCTTTTCCCACCAGGCAGCTTTCCAGCCACTCATCCCCAAGCCTGTAACATTGCACGGAGTTGTTGTGACCCCTGTACAAGATCTAATACTTGGCTCTGTTGATCCTCAACCAAATGGCCTTGGATCAGCCTGAGCAGATCCCTCTGGACACCCGTCCTACCCACAAGCAGATCAACGCTCCCGTTTTGCTTGGTATCATCTGCAAACTTACTGAGGGTGCACTCCACCTCCTCGTCAAGATCATGGATAGCGAACACAACTGGATGTTGTAGCATTATGGGATTGCAGTTGAAGGGGGGATGACAAAAAAAAACCAACAAAAAAGCCCCAGTACAATGAATGCTCCTGCGAGGAAAACTAACTCTAGCTCAGCCTTAAGCAGTACAGCATGGCAGCTGTGTGTGGCTGAGCCAGGGTGGGGCCGAAGGGTGGGGCACGCCTGTGATGCACAAGTGACGCGTCACAATGGGGGACAGGTACATAAGGGTGGAAGCAGGCAGCACTGCCCCAGTACGGCCTGGGCCTGCGCTGAGTAGACGCTTGGCACGAGGCTGGGCTGGGCAAGAGCCAAGGCAGAAAAGCGGGACCCCAGAGGGTTGGTTCTCACCCTGCAGTGAGGGCCCGGCCGCTCGCGGGATAGCCTTGGGCGGGCCACGGGGCCGCCAGTGCCAGGGCTGAGCACAGGCCTCGCTGCCTCGGGCCCTCGCCTGTCTGCTCCCGCAGGCCATGGCTTTCCGGCTCTTTCTCGCTCTCGTCATGCAAAACCTCTTCCAGCAGCCGCGCATGGTCGGCGAAGAGCTGGATGAGGCCACACGCGAGCGCATGCGGCAGCGTGCAGAGTACCTGAGCCAGCAGATGGCTCGGCTGCTCCAGGAGTTGGAGCAGAGCAGCCAGGAGCAGAGTGGCTTTGCCCGGGGACGCCTGCTCTTTGCTGCTTTGTGGGACTGGCGGTTCTGGCTGATGGCTGGAGTCCTTGGCCTGCTCTTTGGGCTTTCCTGGTGGTGTGGGCAAAGGTGGTGGGAGCCTAAGAGAAGCAGCAGGCTTGAGGAAAGCTCCATCAGGCACACCGAGCAAGAAGATGAAGAGGAGCAGGAAGAAAGCGAAGGAGAAGCGCCTCCTGACGAACAAGATCTGGCCAGGATTTACGCCAGGCGCATCCAGTGGCCAGTGAAGGAGCTGGCCTTCAGAAGGCAGCTGGTGATGGAGCTGGTGAGCAGCCTCCTCGGCATCTTGCAAGGGCCCCTGTCCAACTATTTGTCGCCAGTGCTGCAGCCAGCCATCGGGGTGGGCAGCGCCTTTGAAGGCTGGAGTTCCTGGGACGATGATGAAGATATTGTCTACCAGCTGCTTGTGCCCCTGAAGCCTCCCTGGGACACGCCTTCCACCTGGAGTTGGGTGCTGTGGGGCAGATGCCAGCCAAGGACTCCCGCGTCCGTGTGGAGCTGGTGTGCACCTTCACGACAGGTTCACTCGGGGAGGACACACTGTGTTTCCTCCACAACCCCGAAAAGAAGCTGAGGAGCAATGAGGCTGCCAGCTTCCTAGGCACCCTCTGCACCGGCTCCTACCTAGACGCGCAGAAAACTGCCCACTGGTTCCAGAGCAAAGCCAAGTCGGCTTGGCTCCTCCTGCCTCAGCCACAGTGCTTCGATATGAAGGTGCTGCCCTCCAGCCGTTCTTGCAAGCTGCAGCTGACAAATGCCTCCAAGGGGACCCTCATAGCTGAGCTGGTTTTTGGGGTGCAGCAAGGCGACTCAGACATCTTCCTGAGCAGCCAGACTCCAGAGGCCGCCTTCACCCCGAGCACGACATGGCCACAGAGCTACGCTGTGGCAGAGGCAAAGTTCTTCAGGTATGTGACCAGGCAGGCCCCACACGGCAAATTCCCCCTCAGATGCCTGCACCTCTGCACCCGTATCCTGCTGGGCACAGGCCTCTCCACCTCTGCCATGAAGACAATTGTGATGCACCTGCTGAGCACCACACCCCTGTCAGGCTGGTGCGGCAAAGACTTCCTGCTGCGGCTGGACGATATCATGTGCTACCTGCGCCGCTCTCTGGAGACCAAACGCCTCAATCATTTCTTCTTTGGCAATAAGAACATGCCCGAGGAGATCGTCTTGCCCCCAGCCCTCCAAACGTCGGAGCCAGTCAACCTCTTCCAGCACCTGGCACAGGATCCGGCCGCACACGACGAGGCACTGCGTCAGTTAGTCGAGCTGCAAGATCAGCTCGAAAGACTGCTCTTCTACGGCATCCAAAAGAGACCTTCATGCCCAGAGCAGTGTTTGCAGAGGTCACCGCTACTGACACGCGACTGCCTTTAGAGAGGAGGGAAAAGGAGGGAGGAGAATGGGGCACACCAAAAGGAAAGGCAAAACCCTGAGCTGCCATCAGCCCTCTGCCAAGAGCAGCAGCATCCTCCCCTCGGTGGTGCCCCCAGCACAGCTGCTGGTGAGGACTGCAGTGGCAACAAAGATGACTTCGGCCCTGCTCAGCCCCTCACACTGGGTCCAACCAGGACAGCGCTTCACACGGGCCCGAAAGTTCTTGCTGGCAGCTCCAGCTGGGCCAGGACTGAGCAAGAGGCACCACGGATGTGCCTCTGCGCATTTACTGGGGTGCGGGTGGAGAATCTGCTCACCCTAGACACGGCCCATGGAGCTGGTGCCACAGAACTGAGCGTGCAGCGTGTGGAGAAGATGCTGGTCTCTTGGCGGGGGATTTGCTGCCGTGCCTTTCCTGCACAGCAAGAACACCCTCTGGGCAGTCCAAGCTGACGCAGCTGAAGAAGCCCTTGCAAGGAGGCTCCCATTACCACCTGGACAGTGACCACCCCCACCTCTTGGAGACAGTCCCTTCTTTCTGAGAGCTTGACTCTGCAAACAGTTGCCAATAAATGGCAAGTTTGAAAAAATGTGTGCCTGTGAGTGTCTGTGCATTGCTTTGTCTTGGGAAGGCAGGCACAGGGTGCTGACTGCTCAGCTGCCACAGAGTCAGGGAGTATTTTGCAGAAGAGCTGATGTGGTGGGCTCTGCTTTCCTGAGGGGCTGGGTTTTGGCTTCCCAGGTGCCATGGGTTAATCCCAGCACACAGCTGCTCAGTCACTTTCCCCCAGGAGAGATGGGGGAGAGAATCTGGAGGGTAAGTCAGAAAACCTGTGGCTTGAGCTAAGACATTTTACCAGCTAAAGCAAGAGCTGATGCCCATCAGGAACATGCACTCAGCAACCCTGCAGCTGGCCCTGGGTACCTGAAGCTGTGGCAGAACCACCTCTGCTGAAAAAAAGTGATTTGGCAGCTCCTTGCGGTCTGTGCTAGTTGAAAACAAAAAGAAATACCACATATAGACCGTGATCTTTCCTAGGCAAAATGGTAGCATTGACTGTTAGAAATCCAGATTCTTCCAAATATTCCTGTTCTGTATTAGGAAAGATGAGGACTGAAGCAGTACTCCACAAGATAATGGTCAATAAGAGGGACGTTAAACAGTACGTGCTAAAAAAATTAAATTGAAAAGAAAACATCTACACTTTCTTTGTATTACTTTCAGCCGGATGAACTATGTCCAAAAGTCATCAAAAGAGCCACTTATTCCTTGTGTTTCATAGAATCATAGAATTGGCAGGGTTGGAAGGGACCTTAAAGATCATCTAGTTCCAATCTAACGCCATGGGCAGGGACATCCCCCGCTAGACCAAGCTGCCCAGAGCCCCCTCCAGCCTGGCCTGGGAGCTGCATCAGGTGCTTTGCAGGAGAGGTGGAGATTTTATTTAATCGTTTACTTTTTTTGTAGCTTCAGGGTTGTTTTTTGAGATGTTGCTCATTTCCTTTAGGTGCCCTGCTGAGTCGCTGCGGTAAGGCCTGTCTTAAGCTATGTAGGCTGGCAATTCATTGTAGTCTGCAGTCTTTTAGTTCGTGTCTGGTCACACCCAGTTACTCTCTCCCCCTCCTTTAAGAAATGCCCAAAGTGTGGTTACTAAGTCTGACTGCAGGTGGCCCAGCTCGAGCAGGGGAGTTGGACAAGATGATCTCCAGAGGTCCCTTCGGAACTCAGACAGTCTTCTGTGACTCTAACCCTCCAGCTCTGTGAGGAGGATTCTAGTAGAACGCGGAGGAACAAATCTGAAAAATCAGTTGAGAGCAATATTGGTGCTGGTACGGAAGGACTGCATGATCCAGGTTGCACCACCTTAGGAGCCTTCCAAGACCTCCAGAGGGCAAGCTGCTCAGAAGCAGTGTGCAGTTCTGCTTATGAAGAAAGCTGTTGTAGATGTCTGTGCTCCTTAAATGACACATCTGTTGCTTTTGCAGTGTCTCCTGGGAGTATTCGCCTGGTGACTTGGTCTGGGCCAAGATGGAAGGTTATCCTTGGTGGCCGTGTCTCATATACAACCATCCGACCGAAGGAACAGTAGTCAGAGGAAAAGGGAAATCCGCTCGTGTCCACGTACAGTTTTTTGATGACAGCCCTACGAGGGGCTGGGTCAGTATTAAGTATCTGAGGCCATATAAAGGTAAGAGGTGTAAATGAAATGTTTTGAAATGGAATTAGGCCACTTTTTTTTTGGAAAAATAGGCATGGAGTGTAGGGGATGGTATTCCCCATAGAGAAAGAGCAGCAAAACCATGATGAGCATTGAGTGGGAAAGCATGTTTTGTACTTTGTAAGTTAGAGAAAGCAAATTTTTGAGGGTTACAGATCTGTTGCTCGTTGTACAGTTTCCTAAACCTAAAACACTAAGCTCTCTTGTTCATTAGATTAGAACACAGGCTTAAAGTTTGCTGACGTTTTGAAATTTTTTCCTCTGTTTTTTTCCATCAATATATAAAAAAATCCACTACTTCAATTTTTAGCCCTGAAATCCTTAAAATAATAGGAAAGTCAAACCCAGGTTTTTAAGCAGTTATTTGGGGACTGCAGTTTGTCGAGAATCCAAAGACTAGTTACAGGGTGTTGGGTAACTAAAATGAATTCTATTGTGGTGTTATTTCTTTTAAACAATGCGATATAGTTTTGTTAATAAAATGCGTAGCTTGAGAGTTCAGAGTGTGTGTTAGGGTAGTGTTTGCAGTTAAAGAGCAGAGCTAGTGTTTGTCATCTTGAAGAAATGACTTTAATCACTGAAAATCAAATGTAATTGAGAATTAAAACAGCATTTTGCATAATAAATCTCACTTTATTAGTAATCATGTTCTGGTTTTATCTTTCTGTATAATTTTACCGGTGCTGAAAACTAAATCATTGGTTGAAACTGTCCCATGTAAATCATTTTGCTGTAAACTATCTCTAACGTTAGTCAGACAAGTGCTTTGGATATAATACAGTATTTTTGATACACTGTAGGATTTGCATATGATTCAGTGAAACAACTGAATTTAAACAGTTTCTCCCTTCTTACGGTCAAAATTCCATCTTGTGATCATGTAGTAATGTTTTTTTGCTTATTTACCCTTAAATACACTGCACTTAAGCCACAGTTAGTTTTAAATTAAAATAATGATATTGCAGTTAGCATGAATTAATGCAAGCGAATTGGTCCATGGTTTATATGAACCTTCTTTTTTGAAGGTTTTTTAAGAGAGTCAAATATATTTTGACAGTCTGCACTCCGGCAACTTCACAATTCCCTAGGGTTTTCTCTTCAAATAGGATATTCAAATGTTGGCACGTAAATTATTCTCTGCAAACTCCCTGCTTTTGCAAGATTTCTTAGATAACAACTGTACCAGCTTAAAGCTCCTTGGACAACTCATTGAAATTCTTAAAGGTCAGTTAGCTCATACATGAATGCAGGCCTAGGACAGTGTGACAGCAAGTGCTCTCCGGAAGCCATGGAGGGAACGAGGACACACATGTTCATAAATACATCTTGTGACAGCAGGCGTTATACCCACAGAGCCTGTCTGTGGATTCAGTGCTGAGTTTCGGGGCTGAAATCGTAGCCTGGCTATGTCTTCTCTCGCTTATTTGAAGGGCTGAAATAACAAGCCCTGCGGTAGTTGAAGGGATGTTCAGGCAACTGCCTCAACGTGGAACAGCCCTGCGTGGTTTGCTGTTTTCTCCTCCACATCCAGAATCCAGAACAGCTCCAGTAGATGATATCTCAATACAAGAGAGATACCGAGCTGCCGGAGGGAGTGCAGAGGAGGGCAAAGAGGCTGATGAAGGGCCTGGAGAATAAATCTGATGAAGAACAATTGAAGGAGCTGGGGCTGTTTAGCTTGAAGAAGAGGAGCCTAAGGGGAGACCTAATTGCTCTCTACAACTACCAGAAAGGACATTGTAGAGAGGTTGGTGCTGGTCTCTTCTCACAGGTAATCAGTGATCGAACAAGAGGGAATGGCTTCAAACTGCAAGAGGATAGCTTTAGGCTGGACATTAGGAAAATTTTTTCACAGAAAGAGTTGTCAGACATTGCAATAGGCTGCCTGGGGAGGTGGTTGAGTCACCATCCCTGGATGTGTTTAAAGGTCCTTTAGATGTGGTGTTGGGGGATACGATTTAACTTGAGGCCATTTCCTCTTGCCCTGTTGCTTGTTACATGAGAGAAGAGACTGACATCCTGCTCACTTCAAACTCCGGTCAGGTATTTGTAGAGAGAGGTAAGGTCTCCCCTCAGACTCCTTTTCTCCAGGCTAAACAATGCCAAGTTGCCTCAGCTGCTCCCTTTAAGACATGTGCTCTAGACTTTTTGCCAGCTTGGTTGCCCTCCTTTGGACATACTCCAGCACAGAATCACACCAAATCACGGAAGAGTTTGGGTTGGAAGGGAACTTAAAGATGTCTGTCTTTTAGCGAGGTGCCCAAACCTGAACACGGTATTTGAGGAGCAGCCTCACCACTGCCAAGTACAAGGGGACTATCACTACCCTGGTCCTGCTGGCCATGCTATTTCTCATAAAAGCCAGGATGCCCGTGGCCGCCTTGGCCACTTTGGCACAGTGCCGGCTCCTATTCAGGCGGTGGCTGTCAAGCAACACTCCCAGGTCTTTTCCCACCAGGCAGCTTTCCAGCCACTCATCCCCAAGCCTGTAACATTGCACGGAGTTGTTGTGACCCCTGTACAAGATCTAATACTTGGCTCTGTTGATCCTCAGCCAAATGGCCTTGGATCAGCCTGAGCAGATCCCTCTGGACACCCGTCCTACCCACAAGCAGATCAACGCTCCCGTTTTGCTTGGTATCATCTGCAAACTTACTGAGGGTGCACTCCACCTCCTCGTCAAGATCATGGATAGCGAACACAACTGGATGTTGTAGCATTATGGGATTGCAGTTGAAGGGGGGATGACAAAAAATAAACAAACAAAAAAGCCCCAGTAGAATGAATGCTCCTGCGAGGAAAACTAACTCTAGCTCAGCCTTAAGCAGTACAGCATGGCAGCTGTGTGTGGCTGAGCCAGGGTGGGGCCGAAGGGTGGGGCACGCCTGTGATGCACAAGTGACGCGTCACAATGGGGGACAGGTACATAAGGGTGGAAGCAGGCAGCAGTGCCCCAGTACGGCCTGGGCCTGCGCTGAGTAGACACTTGGCACGAGGCTGGGCTGGGCAAGAGCCAAGGCAGAAAAGCGGGACCCCAGAGGGTTGGTTCTCACCCTGCAGTGAGGGCCCGGCCGCTCGCGGGATAGCCTTGGGCGGGCCACGGGGCCGCCAGTGCCAGGGCTGAGCACAGGCCTCGCTGCCTCGGGCCCTCGCCTGTCTGCTCCCGCAGGCCATGGCTTTCCGGCTCTTTCTCGCTCTCGTCATGCAAAACCTCTTCCAGCAGCCGCGCATGGTCGGCGAAGAGCTGGATGAGGCCACACGCGAGCGCATGCGGCAGCGTGCAGAGTACCTGAGCCAGCAGATGGCTCGGCTGCTCCAGGAGTTGGAGCAGAGCAGCCAGGAGCAGAGTGGCTTTGCCCGGGGACGCCTGCTCTTTGCTGCTTTGTGGGACTGGCGGTTCTGGCTGATGGCTGGAGTCCTTGGCCTGCTCTTTGGGCTTTCCTGGTGGTGTGGGCAAAGGTGGTGGGAGCCTAAGAGAAGCAGCAGGCTTGAGGAAAGCTCCATCAGGCACACCGAGCAAGAAGATGAAGAGGAGCAGGAAGAAAGCGAAGGAGAAGCGCCTCCTGACGAACAAGATCTGGCCAGGATTTACGCCAGGCGCATCCAGTGGCCAGTGAAGGAGCTGGCCTTCAGAAGGCAGCTGGTGATGGAGCTGGTGAGCAGCCTCCTCGGCATCTTGCAAGGGCCCCTGTCCAACTATTTGTCGCCAGTGCTGCAGCCAGCCATCGGGGTGGGCAGCGCCTTTGAAGGCTGGAGTTCCTGGGACGATGATGAAGATATTGTCTACCAGCTGCTTGTGCCCCTGAAGCCTCCCCTGGGACACGCCTTCCACCTGGAGTTGGGTGCTGTGGGGCAGATGCCAGCCAAGGACTCCCGCGTCCGTGTGGAGCTGGTGTGCACCTGCACGACAGGTTCACTCGGGGAGGACACACTGTGTTTCCTCCACAACCCCGAAAAGAAGCTGAGGAGCAATGAGGCTGCCAGCTTCCTAGGCACCCTCTGCACCGGCTCCTACCTAGACGCGCAGAAAACTGCCCACTGGTTCCAGAGCAAAGCCAAGTCGGCTTGGCTCCTCCTGCCTCAGCCACAGTGCTTCGATATGAAGGTGCTGCCCTCCAGCCGTTCTTGCAAGCTGCAGCTGACAAATGCCTCCAAGGGGACCCTCATAGCTGAGCTGGTTTTTGGGGTGCAGCAAGGCGACTCAGACATCTTCCTGAGCAGCCAGACTCCAGAGGCCGCCTTCACCCCGAGCACGACATGGCCACAGAGCTACGCTGTGGCAGAGGCAAAGTTCTTCAGGTATGTGACCAGGCAGGCCCCACACGGCAAATTCCCCCTCAGATGCCTGCACCTCTGCACCCGTATCCTGCTGGGCACAGGCCTCTCCACCTCTGCCATGAAGACAATTGTGATGCACCTGCTGAGCACCACACCCCTGTCAGGCTGGTGCGGCAAAGACTTCCTGCTGCGGCTGGACGATATCATGTGCTACCTGCGCCGCTCTCTGGAGACCAAACGCCTCAATCATTTCTTCTTTGGCAATAAGAACATGCCCGAGGAGATCGTCTTGCCCCCAGCCCTCCAAACGTCGGAGCCAGTCAACCTCTTCCAGCACCTGGCACAGGATCCGGCCGCACACGACGAGGCACTGCGTCAGTTAGTCGAGCTGCAAGATCAGCTCGAAAGACTGCTCTTCTACGGCATCCAAAAGAGACCTTCATGCCCAGAGCAGTGTTTGCAGAGGTCACCGCTACTGACACACGACTGCCTTTAGAGAGGAGGGAAAAGGAGGGAGGAGAATGGGGCACACCAAAAGGAAAGGCAAAACCCTGAGCTGCCATCAGCCCTCTGCCAAGAGCAGCAGCATCCTCCCCTCGGTGGTGCCCCCAGCACAGCTGCTGGTGAGGACTGCAGTGGCAACAAAGATGACTTCGGCCCTGCTCAGCCCCTCACACTGGGGGCAACCAGGACAGCGCTTCACACGGGCCCGGAAGTTCTTGCTGGCAGCTCCAGCTGGGCCAGGACCGAGCAAGAGGCACCACGGATGTGCCTCTGTGCATTTACTGGGGTGCGGGTGGAGAATCTGCTCACCCTAGACACGGCCCGTGGAGCTGGTGCCACAGAACTGAGCGTGCAGCGTGTGGAGAAGATGCTGGTCTCTTGGCGGGGGAATTGCTGCCGTGCCATTTTTGTCTGTGCATTGCTTTGTCTTGGGAAGGCAGGCAGGGTGCTGACTGCTCAGCTGCCACAGAGTCAGGGAGTATTTTGCAGAAGAGCTGATGTGGTGGGCTCTGCTTTCCTGAGGGGCTGGGTTTTGGCTTCCCAGGTGCCATGGGTTAATCCCAGCACACAGCTGCTCAGTCACTTTCCCCCAGGAGAGATGGGGGAGAGAATCTGGAGGGTAAGTCAGAAAACCTGTGGCTTGAGCTAAGACATTTTACCAGCTAAAGCAAGAGCTGATGCCCATCAGGAACATGCACTCAGCAACCCTGCAGCTGGCCCTGGGTACCTGAAGCTGTGGCAGAACCACCTCTGCTGAAAAAAAGTGATTTGGCAGCTCCTTGCGGTCTGTGCTAGTTGAAAACAAAAAGAAATACCACATATAGACCGTGATCTTTCCTAGGCAAAATGGTAGCATTGACTGTTAGAAATCCAGATTCTTCCAAATATTCCTGTTCTGTATTAGGAAAGATGAGGACTGAAGCAGTACTCCACAAGATAATGGTCAATAAGAGGGACGTTAAACAGTACGTGCTAAAAAAATTAAGTTGAAAAGTAAACATCTACACTTGCTTTGTATTACTTTCAGCCAGATAAACTACGTCCAAAAGTCATCAAAAGAGCCACTTATTCCTTGTGTTTCATAGAATCATAGAATTGGCAGGGTTGGAAGGGACCTTAAAGATCATCTAGTTCCAATCTAACTCCATGGGCAGGGACATCCCCCGCTAGACCAAGCTGCCCAGAGCCCCCTCCAGCCTGGCCTGGGAGCTGCATCAGGTGCTTTGCAGGAGAGGTGGAGATTTTATCTAATCGTTTACTTTTTTTGTAGCTTCAGGGTTGTTTTTTGAGATGTTGCTCATTTCCTTTAGGTGCCCTGCTGAGTCGCTGCGGTAAGGCCTGTCTTAAGCTATGTAGGCTGGCAATTCATTGTAGTCTGCAGTCTTTTAGTTTGTGTCTGGTCACACCCAGTTACTCTCTCCCCCTCCTTTAAGAAATGCCCAAAGTGTGGTTACTAAGTCTGGCTGCAGGTGGCCCAGCTCGAGCAGGGGAGTTGGACAAGATGATCTCCAGAGGTCCCTTAGAACTCAGACAGTCTTCTGTGACCCTAACCCTCCAGCTCTGTGAGGAGGATTCTAGTAGAACGCGGAGGAACAAATCTGAAAAATCAGTTGAGAGCAATATTGGTGCTGGTACGGAAGGACTGCATGATCCAGGTTGCACCACCTTAGGAGCCTTCCAAGACCTCCAGAGGGCAAGCTGCTCAGAAGCAGTGTGCAGTTCTGCTTATGAAGAAAGCTGTTGTAGATGTCTGTGCTCCTTAAATGACACATCTGTTGCTTTTGCAGTGTCTCCTGGGAGTATTCGCCTGGTGACTTGGTCTGGGCCAAGATGGAAGGTTATCCTTGGTGGCCGTGTCTCATATACAACCATCCGACCGAAGGAACAGTAATCAGAGGAAAAGGGAAATCCGCTCGTGTCCACGTACAGTTTTTTGATGACAGCCCTACGAGGGGCTGGGTCAGTATTAAGTATCTGAGGCCATATAAAGGTAAGAGGTGTAAATGAAATGTTTTGAAATGGAATTAGGCCACTTTTTTTTTGGAAAAATAGGCATGGAGTGTAGGGTATGGTATTCCCCATAGAGAAAGAGCAGCAAAACCATGATGAGCATTGAGTGGGAAAGCATGTTTTGTACTTTGTAAGTTAGAGAAAGCAAATTTTTGAGGGTTACAGATCTGTTGCTCGTTGTACAGTTTCCTAAACCTAAAACATTAAGCTCTCTTGTTCATTAGATTAGAACACAGGCTTAAAGTTTGCTGACGTTTTGAATTTTTTTCCTCTGTTTTTTCCATCAATATATAAAAAAATCCACTATTTCAATTTTTAGCCCTGAAATCCTTAAAATAATAGGAAAGTCAAACCCAGGTTTTTAAGCAGTTATTTGGGGACTGCAGTTTGTCGAGAATCCAAAGACTAGTTACAGGGTGTTGGGTAACTAAAATGAATTCTATTGTGGTGTTATTTCTTTTAAACAATGCGATATAGTTTTGTTAATAAAATGCGTAGCTTGAGAGTTCAGAGTGTGTGTTAGGGTAGTGTTTGCAGTTAAAGAGCAGAGCTAGTGTTTGTCATCTTGAAGAAATGACTTTAATCACTGAAAATCAAATGTAATTGAGAATTAAAACAGCATTTTGCATAATAAATCTCACTTTATTAGTAATCATGTTCTGGTTTTATCTTTCTGTATAATTTTACTGGTGCTGAAAACTAAATCATTGGTTGAAACTGTCCCATGTAAATCATTTTGCTGTAAACTATCTCTAACGTTAGTCAGACAAGTGCTTTGGATATAATACAGTATTTTTGATACACTGTAGGATTTGCATATGATTCAGTGAAACAACTGAATTTAAACAGTTTCTCCCTTCTTACGGTCAAAATTCCATCTTGTGATCATGTAGTAATGTTTTTTTGCTTATTTACCCTTAAATACACTGCACTTAAGCCACAGTTAGTTTTAAATTAAAATAATGATATTGCAGTTAGCATGAATTAATGCAAGCGAATGGGTCCATGGTTTACATGAACCTTCTTTTTTGAAGGTTTTTTAAGAGAGTCAAATATATTTTGACAGTCTGCACTCCGGCAACTTAACAATTCCCTAGGGTTTTCTCTTCAAATAGGATATTCCAAAAAAGGGGGGAAGGACAGAGTTGTTTATTACGTTTTCAGTAATGTCACCTTTTATAGCCTCCTATCAAACAATCTCACAGACTTTCACCTTTTAATTATTCTATAACCTACCCTGCTGACACTGATAGAAAACCAAGTGAAATTATATATTTCACTAGAGAGAAACTGAAGACTATGTGCTAAAGGCCCCCTCTGTGTGCATTTGTGTGAATGGCTCTGCAGGCACGTGTGTGGGTGGAGAATGTGGTAGCGGAGAACAGCAGGCTGAAGAGAGGGAAAACACTTGCCAAGCGATAGCATGCAAAAGTCCGCCAAGAACTGATAAGCCGCGCAGACTACCAGTCCTGCCAAATCCATGAAAACTGATCAACTCTGAACAGTGAGAATCTGGTCAATCTGTCAAAATCCACTAGAATCAACCATGACTGCTACAACCCAGGCCACATCTAAGAACTCTGCTATATGCAAAACGAAAATACTATCTGTCTGTCTATCTGTCTTTCTGTCTATCAGTCTGTCTATCTATCTATCTATCTATCTATATCTTTCCATCTATGTAAATACATAAAACGCATGCACACACATATATACACAATGAAGGAAATAATCCGGAGGGACTTCATGAAACCCACCTTTAAACCACTGGCACATCAGCTTTTAAGTAGACAGCTGAGGTTGCTCTTACAACTCTTGCTCCACCCCGGTACCTGTCAGTGTGCATGTTTGTGAACCGTGTGAGGGAATTAGTGAATGCAGTGTGTGATAAGTCCGTTGCTATTAATGACAGCATAATAAAAGTCTAGCTAATATGTACTGGTGTGACCTGTGCTTCTGCCAGCCTGATCCCACCGGGGGTAAGGGGATGTACAATAATCCAGTATTGCTGAGGTTTACTCCTACACTTTTGTGGCTATCAAAGTGAGGAGCTACCCCACCCCGGGGAGGACGTCTGACATCGGCTCCAGGCTTTCTAAAATACAGACTTAGCTATGTTTCCAAAGTGGCATTTCTTAGGTGGCTGCCACCATGGCGCAATGCCCAGAACCAGACATAGGGACACCAACAGATCTAAAGAGCTGGTGTCACTGGATGGCACAAATTAAAAAGCTGCAACACAAAGTACTAATCTTCTCACAGGTGCATACTCCAGGCCCCTTGCTCAAGCTTCTGGATCACGCGGTCAGGAAATTCCAAGGACCACGGTCTCTTCTCGAGACGTCCAGGCTTGCACCAAATCAGTACCATCCCACTCTTCCAGCAGAGTCACCAGGACTCACCCACGTGTTGCTGCCAGCCTGGAGAAATCCCAGGGCTACCAAAATCATCTCCAACAGCACAGTGACTTCGCTCATACCATGTCGGCTCAGCAGGCCACCAAATTCAGCTGACCCTTCACATTTTTCTGTTGTCTCCATTCCTCCTGTGAAACGACAACAGTCATCTTCAGGGAGAAGCTACCAGGATTTATAAGGAATCTGCTCAAAACAGGCTCCGTCTTTAGAGCCTGGGCCTGCTTTCGGCATTCTCCCAGGTTTTTCCCCTCCCTGCCTCAGTGCGTTTCCCAGCTTCTACCTGCTGGATGGATGATCAAGAGCGTCATTTTCCAGACAGTTACAAATTGAATAGAATTGTCTACTTCCTGCAAACAATTGGCAAAAAATGTTTTGAGGGGAACACCACCACCCGCCAAGGGGGTTATCCTACAGTGGTTTCACTTCCAAGCACTTCACAGCCCATGTGCTTTGGGATCCCCTGGACTACACTGAAAGATCTTGATTGTTTTTGCTACTTCAGTTCGAGACATGCGTAGCTGAGGGCACACCAGGTTGTTTACGAAAGCAACAGGTGAGAAGTTAAACGGAAACCATGCTTGAGAATTGAACAGAGATTTTTCAACACAAAGTGATTTCTGGGCCATGTTCAAGTCATAGACTGGGTGCTGAATCAGTTTTCATAAAGTACTTTTTTAAAATTGACATTTTGTGAAGTGTACTCTGACGGTTTTGTTGATTTATTCTGTCAGCTGCACAACTTTTAAGCAAACAAATTTCTAACACGAAAACATTTTAAGCATTTAAGACTTGCATTCTATTTCATCAAGAGGCTTGATACTATCTTGGTTGTCAGCTTTTGACTTTATTGCACCTCATCACAACCTTATGATAGTCTTATCTGCAACTGATGCTGTGTTGTCTCTTTTACTCACAATTCCCTAGTTTTACAGAAATGTTGGTACGTAAATTATTCTCTGTAAACTCCCTGCTTTTGCAAGATTTCTTAGATAACAACTGTACCAGCTTAAAGCTCCTTGGACAACTCATTGAAATTCTTAAAGGTCAGTTAGCTCATACATGAATGCAGGCCTAGGACAGTGTGACAGCAAGTGCTCTCCGGAAGCCATGGAGGGAACGAGGACACACATGTTCATAAATACATCTTGTGACAGCAGGCGTTATACCCACAGAGCCTGTCTGTGGATTCAGTGCTGAGTTTCGGGGCTGAAATCGTAGCCTGGCTATGTCTTCTCTCGCTTATTTGAAGGGCTGAAATAACAAGCCCTGCGGTAGTTGAAGGGATGTTCAGGCAACTGCCTCAACGTGGAACAGCCCTGCGTGGTTTGCTGTTTTCTCCTCCACATCCAGAATCCAGAACAGCTCCAGTAGATGATATCTCAATACAAGAGAGATACCGAGCTGCCGGAGGGAGTGCAGAGGAGGGCAAAGAGGCTGATGAAGGGCCTGGAGAATAAATCTGATGAAGAACAATTGAAGGAGCTGGGGCTGTTTAGCTTGAAGAAGAGGAGCCTAAGGGGAGACCTAATTGCTCTCTACAACTACCAGAAAGGACATTGTAGAGAGGTTGGTGCTGGTCTCTTCTCACAGGTAATCAGTGATCGAACAAGAGGGAATGGCTTCAAACTGCAAGAGGATAGCTTTAGGCTGGACATTAGGAAAATTTTTTCACAGAAAGAGTTGTCAGACATTGCAATAGGCTGCCTGGGGAGGTGGTTGAGTCACCATCCCTGGATGTGTTTAAAGGTCCTTTAGATGTGGTGTTGGGGGATACGATTTAACTTGAGGCCATTTCCTCTTGCCCTGTTGCTTGTTACATGAGAGAAGAGACTGACATCCTGCTCACTTCAAACTCCGGTCAGGTATTTGTAGAGAGAGGTAAGGTCTCCCCTCAGACTCCTTTTCTCCAGGCTAAACAATGCCAAGTTGCCTCAGCTGCTCCCTTTAAGACATGTGCTCTAGACTTTTTGCCAGCTTGGTTGCCCTCCTTTGGACATACTCCAGCACAGAAACACACCAAATCACAGAAGAGTTTGGGTTGGAAGGGAACTTAAAGATGTCTGTCTTTTAGCGAGGTGCCCAAACCTGAACACGGTATTTGAGGAGCAGCCTCACCACTGCCAAGTACAAGGGGACTATCACTACCCTGGTCCTGCTGGCCATGCTATTTCTCATAAAAGCCAGGATGCCCGTGGCCGCCTTGGCCACTTTGGCACAGTGCCGGCTCCTATTCAGGCGGTGGCTGTCAAGCAACACTCCCAGGTCTTTTCCCACCAGGCAGCTTTCCAGCCACTCATCCCCAAGCCTGTAACATTGCACGGAGTTGTTGTGACCCCTGTACAAGATCTAATACTTGGCTCTGTTGATCCTCAGCCAAATGGCCTTGGATCAGCCTGAGCAGATCCCTCTGGACACCCGTCCTACCCACAAGCAGATCAACGCTCCCGTTTTGCTTGGTATCATCTGCAAACTTACTGAGGGTGCACTCCACCTCCTCGTCAAGATCATGGATAGCGAACACAACTGGATGTTGTAGCACTATGGGATTGCAGTTGAAGGGGGGATGACAAAATTAAAACCAAAAAAAGCCCCAGTAAAATGAATGCTCCTGCGAGGAAAACTAACTCTAGCTCAGCCTTAAGCAGTACAGCATGGCAGCTGTGTGTGGCTGAGCCAGGGTGGGGCCGAAGGGTGGGGCACGCCTGTGATGCACGAGTGACGCGTCACAATGGGGGACAGGTACATAAGGGTGGAAGCAGGCAGCACTGCCCCAGTACGGCCTGGGCCTGCGCTGAGTAGACACTTGGCACGAGGCTGGGCTGGGCAAGAGCCAAGGCAGAAAAGCGGGACCCCAGAGGGTTAGTTCTCACCCTGCAGTGAGGGCCCGGCCGCTCGCGGGATAGCCTTGGGCAGGGCACGGGGCCGCCAGTGCCAGGGCTGAGCACAGGCCTCGCTGCCTCGGGCCCTCGCCTGTCTGCTCCCGCAGGCCATGGCTTTCCGGCTCTTTCTCGCTCTCGTCATGCAAAGCCTCTTCCAGCAGCCGCGCATGGTCGGCGATGAGCTGGATGAGGCCACACGCGAGCGCATGCGGCAGCGTGCAGAGTACCTGAGCCAGCAGATGGCTCGGCTGCTCCAGGAGTTGGAGCAGAGCAGCCAGGAGCAGAGTGGCTTTGCCCGGGGACGCCTGCTCTTTGCTGCTTTGTGGGATTGGCGGTTCTGGCTGATGTCTGGAGTCCTTGGCCTGCTCTTTGGGCTTTCCTGGTGGTGTGGGCAAAGGTGGTGGGAGCCTAAGAGAAGCAGCAGGCTTGAGGAAAGCTCCATCAGGCACACCGAGCAAGAAGATGAAGAGGAGCAGGAAGAAAGCGAAGGAGAAGCGCCTCCTGACGAACAAGATCTGGCCAGGATTTACGCCAGGCGCATCCAGTGGCCAGTGAAGGAGCTGGCCTTCAGAAGGCAGCTGGTGATGGAGCTGGTGAGCAGCCTCCTCGGCATCTTGCAACTGTTTCTCGCCAGTGCTGCAGCCAGCCATCGGGGTGGGCGCCTTTGAAGGCTGGAGTTCCTGGGACGATGATGAAGATATTGTCTACCAGCTGCTTGTGCCCCTGAAGCCTCCCCTGGGACACGCCTTCCACCTGGAGTTGGGTGCTGTGGGGCAGATGCCAGCCAAGGACTCCCGCGTCCGTGTGGAGCTGGTGTGCACCTGCACGACAGGTTCACTCGGGGAGGACACACTGTGTTTCCTCCACAACCCCGAAAAGAAGCTGAGGAGCAATGAGGCTGCCAGCTTCCTAGGCACCCTCTGCACCGGCTCCTACCTAGACGCGCAGAAAACTGCCCACTGGTTCCAGAGCAAAGCCAAGTCGGCTTGGCTCCTCCTGCCTCAGCCACAGTGCTTCGATATGAAGGTGCTGCCCTCCAGCCGTTCTTGCAAGCTGCAGCTGACAAATGCCTCCAAGGGGACCCTCATAGCTGAGCTGGTTTTTGGGGTGCAGCAAGGCGACTCAGACATCTTCCTGAGCAGCCAGACTCCAGAGGCCGCCTTCACCCCGAGCACGACATGGCCACAGAGCTACGCTGTGGCAGAGGCAAAGTTCTTCAGGTATGTGACCAGGCAGGCCCCACACGGCAAATTCCCCCTCAGATGCCTGCACCTCTGCACCCGTATCCTGCTGGGCACAGGCCTCTCCACCTCTGCCATGAAGACAATTGTGATGCACCTGCTGAGCACCACACCCCTGTCAGGCTGGTGCGGCAAAGACTTCCTGCTGCGGCTGGACGATATCATGTGCTACCTGCGCCGCTCTCTGGAGACCAAACGCCTCAATCATTTCTTCTTTGGCAATAAGAACATGCCCGAGGAGATCGTCTTGCCCCCAGCCCTCCAAACGTCGGAGCCAGTCAACCTCTTCCAGCACCTGGCACAGGATCCGGCCGCACACGACGAGGCACTGCGTCAGTTAGTCGAGCTGCAAGATCAGCTCGAAAGACTGCTCTTCTACGGCATCCAAAAGAGACCTTCATGCCCAGAGCAGTGTTTGCAGAGGTCACCGCTACTGACACACGACTGCCTTTAGAGAGGAGGGAAAAGGAGGGAGGAGAATGGGGCACACCAAAAGGAAAGGCAAAACCCTGAGCTGCCATCAGCCCTCTGCCAAGAGCAGCAGCATCCTCCCCTCGGTGGTGCCCCCAGCACAGCTGCTGGTGAGGACTGCAGTGGCAACAAAGATGACTTCGGCCCTGCTCAGCCCCTCACACTGGGGGCAACCAGGACAGCGCTTCACACGGGCCCGAAAGTTCTTGCTGGCAGCTCCAGCTGGGCCAGGACCGAGCAAGAGGCACCACGGATGTGCCTCTGCGCATTTACTGGGGTGCGGGTGGAGAATCTGCTCACCCTAGACACGGCCCGTGGAGCTGGTGCCACAGAACTGAGCGTGCAGCGTGTGGAGAAGATGCTGGTCTCTTGGCGGGGGAGTTGCTGCCGTGCCATTTTTGTCTGTGCATTGCTTTGTCTTGGGAAGGCAGGCACAGGGTGCTGACTGCTCAGCTGCCACAGAGTCAGGGAGTATTTTGCAGAAGAGCTGATGTGGTGGGCTCTGCTTTCCTGAGGGGCTGGGTTTTGGCTTCCCAGGTGCCATGGGTTAATCCCAGCACACAGCTGCTCAGTCACTTTCCCCCAGGAGAGATGGGGGAGAGAATCTGGAGGGTAAGTCAGAAAACCTGTGGCTTGAGCTAAGACATTTTACCAGCTAAAGCAAGAGCTGATGCCCATCAGGAACATGCACTCAGCAACCCTGCAGCTGGCCCTGGGTACCTGAAGCTGTGGCAGAACCACCTCTGCTGAAAAAAAGTGATTTGGCAGCTCCTTGCGGTCTGTGCTAGTTGAAAACAAAAAGAAATACCACATATAGACCGTGATCTTTCCTAGGCAAAATGGTAGCATTGACTGTTAGAAATCCAGATTCTTCCAAATATTCCTGTTCTGTATTAGGAAAGATGAGGACTGAAGCAGTACTCCACAAGATAATGGTCAATAAGAGGAACGTTAAACAGTACGTGCTAAAAAAATTAAGTTGAAAAGTAAACATCTACACTTGCTTTGTATTACTTTCAGCCGGATGAACTATGTCCAAAAGTCATCAAAAGAGCCACCTATTCCTTCATAGAATCATAGAATTGTCAGGGATGGAAGGGACCTTAAAGATCATCTAGTTCCAATCTAACTCCATGGGCAGAGACATCCCCCACTAGATCAGGCTGCTCAGAGCCCCATCCAGCCCGGCCTTAAAAACTTCCAGGGATGGGTCTTCCACCACCTCTCTGGGCAACCTGTGCCAGCGTCTCACCACCCTCATGGGGAGGAACTTCTTCCTAACGTCCAATCTGAACCGATCCATCTCTAGCTTCAATCCATTCCCTCTAGTCCTGTCACTACCCGGCATCCTAAAAAGCCCCTCATCAGCTTTCTTGTAGGCCCCCTTGAGATACGGGAAAGCCACAATAAGGTCTCCTCAGAGCCTTCTTTTCTGCAAATTGAACAACCCCAACTCTCTCAGTCTGTCTTCACAGAAGAGGTGCTCCAGCCCTCTGATCATCCTCATGGCCCTTCTCTGGACACGCTCCAGCACGTCCATATCTTTCTTGTGCTCTGTACCTTTCAATAACAGACCTCTTTTTTTTTTTTAAAAAAAAAAAAAAAAAAAAAAAAGTGATATTCACAAGCAAGTTTACCAGACTGAGAAAAATGCCGCTGAATTCTTTCCGGAGGAACGCGCTTTTTAAATCCTTCAGCATCGTTTGCGTTTTCGCGACCTCTTGCGGCCAATTCCCTCCCTTGCAGCTCCGCTGTTCCACTCGCGCGTCCGCGGCGTTTTTGGGCGCGGTGGTGCTGAGCGGCAGGAGAGGTTTTGGCTTGCAATGTTACACGGTAGTTTTGGTGAAAGGAAAAGCTACGCTGACAGACATCTAGGGACCGTAAATATTGGTTTTGTCTTAATTTGTGCGGGTAAAAATAAGTTCTTATTTTTGCTCCGCAATACCGTAGCTTAAGCACAACTAAGAAATAGCGTAGAGAGCAGAAACAGTGTAGTGAGCAGGAGCAGGGAGGTGATCATGCCCCTCTACTCAGCTTTGGGGAGGCCTCACCTCGAGTACTGTGTCCAGTTTTGGGCCCCTCACTACAAGAGGGACACTGAGGTGCTGAAGAGGGCACAGAGCTGGGCTGCTGAGCTGGTAAAGGGCTTCAAAAATAAGTCATATGAGGAAAGGCTGAGGGATCTGGGGCTGTTTAGCCCAGAGAAGAGGAGATTGAGGGGAGACCTCATTGCTTTTTACAACTACCTGAAGGGAGGTTGTAGAGAGGCGGGAGCTGGTCTGTTCTCCCTAGTGGAGAGTGATGGGACGAGGGGAAACGGATTTCAATTGCACCAGGGGAGGTTCAGGTTAGATGTTAGGAAGAATTTCTACACTGAAAGGGTTGTCAGGCACTGGAACAGGCTGCCCGGGGAGGTGGTTGAGTACCACCACACTTCCGTGTAGAGGAATTTCTTGTGGAGCAGAGGCGTGGTATTACTTTAAAAGCATGGACAACCCAGCGTAGGCCTAAACAGAGGCTCTGTCCTTGAAGCTGCCTTGGAACACAGGAGGAGGAGGTTTTATCTGTTTTGTGAGAGCTTTGCGAGATGCTTGGCGGGAGGTGCTGGCCCCGGGGGGAGAAGGGGGGGCGAGAGCGGCTTGCATAGTTAAATGGCACTACCCAATAAAACGCTGGCGCGTGTAAACCTGTAACTGACCAACTTGGGGAAGGGGCAGGCGCGGGGACACTGCTGAACTGTATATATTGAGCTGTCCGGAGCAATAAAAGTTAGAACTACTTGAAGCCATATCGGTGGGATTCTTCTTCTTCTTGACCGGCTCTCCGACGGGACCCTCTTCATCTGGCGCCCGAACAGGCTTAAATGGGGAATTGCTTGCTTGCGGAAAGACCCCGACGCATCGGACGTGAGCCGACTTGGGAGCTGGAGAGCCGGAGGCAGGAGAATTCCAGGAGCGACCAAAAGGGCACCGGAGATCAGAATTTGAGCCGCCGATCAAGCCCCTGCCAAGGTAAGACCGCGATGGAAACGGACGCGGCAACTCGCCTCCTTGTTGATATACTCTCTAAGAGAAGAGAAAAAGTGAAGGAGCGAGATGTATTGGCCCTGATCAAATGGGCTCGCAAGCGGGAGAAAATGAACGACCCGTCGTTAATGTTTAGCTCAACGGAATGGCGTGAAGTAGGAAATTTATTGTGGGACTGTGCTTTAGGGGGAGGAAAAGAAGGAAAAGAAGCGAAAGGACTAGGAACTGTTTGGAAAACCATAATACGGACTCTAGAAATCATGCAAGCAGAAAATAAAGTTGTCGCGGCAGCAATCGAAGCATTGGGGGGAGGGCAGGAGAAGAAAAAGGCGAAGGAAGAAACCCTCTACCCGTCCCAACTGGCGACATTTTTTCGGCTAGGACAGACTCGCCCCATAAAGGGTACAGCGGCCCCAATGTGCTCCTCTTTGAAAGACTTGTTGCAAAAAAGCGAAAAGGAGAACATTCCCCTGCCGCCGCCGGTTGCAACTGAGCCAAACCCGGAAGCGGCGCTGCCGCTGGACTCGAGAGGCGCGGCCCAGCAGAAAGAGGAGGCACAGGGCGGAGCCGACTGTCGCCCGAAAATTAACCCGTTGATATCCCTTTCCGACGAGGATTCTGAATCAGAACTGAGTCCTGGCAAATTTGTCAGAGGTAATGATCAAGTTATGCAGCGAATGGAGAGACCTCGGACCAAGAAAGAGGAAGATCAAGATGAACCTTTGAAAGACATCCTGGACAAGCTCGCTGAATTATCAATTAGACAGCAAGAAATGGAAGAAAACTTTAAACCAGTTTCATCGTCCCTTTGGAGACAACCAGAAACTATATCTAAGGTCCCACGAGAGATTCAACCATTATCCCATATGATACCACCGGTTGAACCCTCAGCTCCTCCACTACCGTCAGCTCCCTCATTCAAGCCTGACTTTCAAGCTCGAACCATAAAAGATCCTTTGCAACAGCGATGGAGCGGTGTCATCAGAGACGCTATAATAGAGGGAGATTGGGAAGCAACCAGTTCGATTGCGTGTCCTGTTACTATTAATAATGGACACGGGACCTGGGAACCGCACGATTGGAAGATCTTACAGCAAGCAAAACAGACTGTCACCACACATGGCATCCGATCAGAAGCTGCACGAAGTATTATACAATTCATTTTCACAGCAGACGTATTGTGCCCAAATGACTGCACTAATATTGCTTCGTTATTATTAAGCCCATCACAGTATTTACTGTGGGAGAGAGAATGGAAAAGATTGGCTCTGGAAGAGGCCAACAAACACCGTGAAATTAACGATCCTTTATATGGACTACAAGCAGATATGTTGACTGGTAGCGGAAATTATGCCACCACTGCAACCCAAGTGACGTATCCGACAATCATGCATCAAGTTTCTCAGACTCTGGCTCATCGAGCGCTGTTATCAGTCCCAGAAAAGAAAAAATCACCCCCGTATGCCACGGTACGACAAGGGACGACCGAACCATTTAATCAATTTGTTGATCGATTGTCTGCTGCCTTAAAGGACGCTCCCGAGTTAACTGAGCCACTGCAAGAACACTTGTTCCGTACACTTGCTTTTGAAAATTCCAATGCAAGTACTAAAGCCATTTTGGCCACCTTACCACAGGGTGTGGGAGTGGATGAAATGTTATTACGAGCATCACGAGCAGAACAAAGCAGCCAAACTGCAGCCTTTACTGCAGCCATGCAAGGTGCCATTGAAAGGCAAGGACACGTGATAGCAGCCGCTTTATCCAGAAGAAAAAACAGCCAGCCTGGTAATCCAAAGAAAAAAGCAGCCAATGGGCCAGCAGCAGGACTGTGCTTTCGCTGCGGAGAATCCGGACACTGGAGAATAACATGCCAAAAGACTGTGTGGTGTCACATATGTAACAGTGACACCCACGCTACTGTGGCATGCTGGAAGTCGGAAAACTACAAGCGCAGCGCGCAGGGGCCGCGCGCCAAGACACAAATCAGCGCCCAACCTCAACCGAAGCCACAGACGGTTTCCTACAACGAAACAAACCCGCTACCTGGGGAAGCCTCGGCGTGGATGTGGCAACCGCAGTAGAAGTTACACTGCAAGACAAACAAGTAGCGTTGATCCCGACAAATGCATTTGGCCCATTATTTTCAACTGACTCTTTTGTTGGAGGGCTGCTGCTGGGACGGTCATCTACCAGCAAACAAGGAGTTGTAGTAGTACCAGGAGTTATTGATGCCGACTATACAGGTCAAATAAAGATTATGGCTTATGCATTACAACCACCTGTCACCATCCCAAAAGGAAGCAAGATTGCCCAGATCGTTGCCCTTGAATCAGCCCATCCACATCCAGAAGAGGGACAAAAGCAAAGAGGAGATGAAGGCTTTGGGTCATCGGGATTTGACGTCTTCTTAACACTAGATATGAATTCCCGGCCACAAAGAAGAGTCACCCTACAACGGGGGGAAAGTCAAGTTCAGTTAAGACCAATGCTCGACACCGGGGCGGATGTCACCATCATTAATCAAACATACTGGCCACCCACGTGGCCCCTGCAGGCTCCCATGACACAGATTGTGGGAGTGGGAGGAATGAAAGCTCCTCAATCCAGTAGAGACCCTATGACTATAGTTTTTGAAGATGGACAACAAATAGTCTTTCGTCCATACGTCATGCAGTTACCTTCAACTCTTCAAGGCCTGATAGGCAGAGACTTGCTGTCTCAACTCGGAATGGTACTAACCACTGATCAGCATTTATTATGACGGCCACTGCCGAGCAGCCGCCCATACAAAAGATTACTTGGGTGACCGATACACCCGTATGGGTGGAGCAGTGGCCGATGACTAAAGACAGGCTGCAAATAGCAGAACAACTTCTGGAAGAACAACTTGAGGCCGGTCACATCAAACCATCTGTAAGTCCATGGAACACCCCAATTTTCGTAATACCGAAAAAATCAGGAAAGTGGCGACTGTTACATGACTTGCGAAGAGTCAACGATCAAATGCAAGCTATGGGAGCACTTCAGCCTGGATTACCAACACCCACCATGATCCCAGAACAGTGGCACATCATAGTAATAGACTTAAAAGACTGCTTTTTTACTATTCCCTTGCATCCAGAAGACACACAATGATTTGCCTTCACTATACCCTCTATTAACAGGGCAGCGCCGACTCGACGTTTTGAATGGGTTGTTTTGCCACAAGGGATGAAAAATTCTCCCACCATGTGTCAGTTGTATGTCGATTGGGCCTTGCGTCCGATTCGTCAAAAGTTTGCCTCAGCACTTATTTATCATTATATGGATGATATTTTGCTTGCAACGAAACAGCCTTTGAGTGATGCCGACTTAACCTGGCTCACTGCTCAATTGAGTAAACAAGGTCTTGTGCTGGCCCCAGAAAAGGTACAACGAACTGCACCCTGGAAATATTTGGGTTGGCTAATATCAGACGCACAGATAAGGCCGCAGAAGATCACATTACACGCAAACATCCAGACATTACATGACGCTCAAAAATTGTTGGGAGATTTGCAATGGGTCCGAAACATTGTTGGAATCACCAACGACGACCTACTTCCATTTTTACCGTGGCTGCAAGGTACGGAAGCTAACAGTCCCCGTTCTTGCTCAGCAGAACAAGCAAAAGCACTTGAACAAGTGACTACTAAATTACAAAAAGGATGGAGTGCACGCCGTCTTGAGGATCGCCCCCTGTCACTGCTTATCATCAATACAGATTCCAACCCTCTTGCCATTGTGCTTCAATGGCAAAAGAAAAAGGGGGAAGAATCCCCTGGAGAGTCAGCAAGAATAATAGAATGGGTATTCCTACCAGTACAACCTAAATCTCGCCTAATGAAAAGAACAGAAGCCATCGCCGCGTTGATCCGAAAGGGCCGATCTCGAATAATGGAAATAGATGGGTTGGAGCCGGCAGACATTAGTATTCCCATTAGAAATGAAGACTTGGAATGGCAACTGCGGCACTCCATCGAAATCCAGGAAGCATTGCTGGGCTACTCTGGTCTGGTTCACAACAAGCATCCTAAGGGCCCCCTATGGCAAGTAATTGAGCAACACAAATGGCTAGAAAAACCCCTGTGCTCAAAGCAACCAGTGGATGGAAGGACGGTCTTCACAGACGCAGGACGGAAGACAAGAAGTGCAGCATGTGTATGGCAACAACAGGGAGCGTGGAAGCAACATACAATTCAGGGTGATGTTGCAGATAGCTTACAAGTACTCGAACTGAAAGCTGTATGTTGGGCTTTCCAGAATTGGAGCAAAGAGCCTCTCAATGTGGTTTCCGATTCCTTATATGTTGTTGGGGTTGTACAAAGACTTGAAGACGCACTCCTACGAAAAACGCAGAACCAGCGTCTGGGGGAATTGTTCGTGCAGTTGCGTCACACTCTGAGACAGCGGCGACATCCATATTGTATGATACACATAAGAAGTCACCAATGGGAGGACGGCCTTGGGGAGGGCAATGCCCGAGCAGACAGGGCTGTCAGTTGTGCTGTATATGCTCCACCACAAAACGCCTTTGAGAAAGCAAGAAGTAGCCATGAAATGTTTCACCAAAATGCAAAAGCATTGCATCGTCAGTTCCGCATAACCCTAACGGACGCAAAGGGAGTTGTTCGCGCCTGCCCTCAGTGTAGTCATCATGGCCCGGGACTCGGTTTAGGGACAAACCCAAAGGGCCTAAAGGCCTTAGAGATTTGGCAGATGGATGTGACCCATGTTCCTGAATTTGGGAGACTAAAATATGTTCATGTAACTATAGATACGTATTCAAAGTTTATATGGGCCACGGCACAACCAGGAGAAAGGGCGCTCCACGTAGAGAGACACTTGTCTGTATGTTTCGCAGTAATGGGAGTGCCTACAGAGATTAAAACAGACAATGGCCCTGCGTACGTTGGCCAAAGAGTAGCTAGGTTTATGCAAAAATGGGGAGTGAGACACACCACGGGAATTCCACACTCTCCAACAGGACAAGCTATTGTAGAAAGGGCAAACCGTACGGTAAAAGAATATTTAGCAAAACAAAAACAGAGTGATGATATGGATGTTGTAAGCCGATTGTCCAAAGTACTATTTACCTTAAACTTTCTTTCTTTAACAGAAGGTAGAGAGGAGCCCGCCGTTGTTATACATCATTCCACCATAAAGGAAAGAAGCCCGCAAGCCATTCCAGGGTTGTGTGTATATCATAAAAATATGAGGACCGGAGAATGGGAAGGGCCTAGTCCAGTACTATTTAACGGTAGAGGCTATATGTGTGTTTCAA